>CP106722.1:92774788-97774788 GCA_025506655.1 Gossypium rotundifolium | reverse complement strand
ATGATGGCATGATTTACTCTTGTAAAACATTGGTTTGGGTGATTTGGGAGGAGAGGGAAGGATTTGATATCCGTGTCTTTGGGAAACTAGAGGTTTGGCACCTCCAGTGGTTTGGTACTACGCTTATTTCGTGTCTTTGGGACACCGAGGTTTGGCACCTCATAGCGACTCGCCCCGGTGGCTTAGCACCACCGTGGGTTGGCCCCACATTTGATGTATTGGGATTGTCGCCATGATTTGGTATCACATGTGGGTTGGCCCCATTAACTTGATTATTTGTGACTTTGGGTCACCAAGTGATTTGGCATCACATTATTGGATATCGTGACTTTGGGTCACCGGTGGTTTGGCACCACCGGTGGTTTGGTACCACACGGGTAGAAAAGGAGTTATGGATGGCTAGGTTGGGTGCATTATATATATATTGCTTGGTTATGAATTGTGTAAGAATGTTGCATTAACCGGGGGAAGGATTTATGCACTGAGTCTTGGTGACTCACCTTCTCCTTTATCTTTTCAGGTGATTCTTAGATCGCGGAGGAGGAACCGGATGAACTCAATGAGGCCATGCAATAAAATTCAAATTTACATGAACTTCATTTTGGGTACTTTATTTTATTTTAAATTTGGTTAACATCTTTATTTGGATTTGTAATAAGGCCTCTTTAATTATGTTTTTTTTTTTTTGGATTATTTATATGCTTTGGACTTGTTTTAAATATGGCTTATAAATTACATGATTGATATAATAATTTGATCATAAAGTTTTCTAAACTACAAACGCAATGGTTTTCAAAACGTTACCATCAGGTAATATAGATCATTTGATAATAATTAACAACTTAAGTGTTTTTGATAACTCATACGTTTTTCCAAAACTTAAGTTTGCAAATTTCAATTAGCAACGGTTTTCAACTAATCGCTTGAGTTTCTTTTATAAAATTTATAAAAGATTTTCTAATCTATGGATCTGTAACTAAGTTTTAAAGATTTATTTACAGAATTTCAAAGTAAATTATCGATTTTTAACTAATCATGCACTTATTTTTCTAAAATTAATCGTTATCTCGATTTTCTTCAAAATGTTTTCCTCTGTTGCATGCCAGATTCGATCATGGCATATTGACTGGGTTTGGGGTGTTACAAATTGGTATCAGAGCCAAGTTCAAAAGCTCAGCTGTGGGCCCAAGGCCCAAAATGATTTAAAGTAAGGTCTTAAAATGTTTTTGTTTAAAATTATATGATTTGAAAGGCATGGCACCGAGTCTCCAGCAACGATCCGCCCGGGTAAGTACTTCAAACTGTTGATTTTGATGGTATGACTGTATAGTAGTAGGAACTACTCTAGAGACCCAAAACTATAGGTTGGATGTACTCGCGAAACAACCTCTTATTAAAATTATTCATAAAACTGTGTTTTAAAGATAGTGGAATAATGACTAATGCATAAAACTTTTAAATTAGCTAAGTCAAGACTTTAGACATGAGCACTCGAGGTCGGGGTCGTGTTATGCGTGCGTGGACGGGTCGGGTAGGATGGTCGGTGTCGAGCCATGAAGGTCCGGTTAGGGTCGAAAATGAGATACCAGCACCACCACCGGCTGTAGGTGGTGAGTTTCAGGATCAAACGGGGGACGATGCAGTGTCTCATGCAATGCTGTGAGTTCTTAAGAGAGTAGCTGGAGTAGGTGGAGGCGCGAGAGCTCGAAAATCAGTACCTGAGCGACTTCGAGCCAATGAAGCTGAGGTATTTTGAGGTGTTTCTGGTGTGGCTCCCAGTACGGCCGAATACTGGTTAGAGGTGACGAAGCGAATCATGGATGACTTGGATCTAAATACTGAGGAAAAGCTGAAAGGGATAGTATCACTTCTTCGAGATGGGTCATATCAGTGCTGGCTCACGGTGCGAAATAGTGCAGCGGCGGAGGATCTCACTTGGGATTATTTTAAGGTAGCGTATCAAAAGAAATATATTGGGTCTAGTTACATTGATGCACAACGAAAGGCATTTCTGAGTTTGGTTCAGGGGAGTAAGTCCGTATCAGAGTATGAGGCAGAATTTTTAAGATTGTGCCGGTATGCTGGAGGTATTATGGCTTCGGAGCACAAGCGATGTGTCCGGTTCGAAGATGGATTGAGGGCCGAGCTGAGATTGCTGATTGCTCCACATTAGGAGCGAGAGTTTGCTGCACTAGTCGAAAAGACTAAGATAGCTGAAGGGATAAAGGAATCTGTAAGGCAGAATCACGACAGGAACAAACATAAGAGAAGTTTTGGATCATCTGGGTCGGCCGGTAATTCTTAGAAGAGGGCTAGGCAGAATGGGTCGAATCAACTGGGAGGCCCACATCGCCAATCGTGGACCAAAGACAAAGGTAATCGATGTGGGAAATATCATTGGGGCGAATGTTGGACCGGAGGAAAGGATGTTTTGAGTGTGGCTCACCGGATCATCGTAAGGACTATCCACGTAAGTTAGCCAGAATCACCGAGGGTCAAGGTCGTGTTCGGGCCGTAAAGGAGGGACCGCCACCGCAGAGAGGTCGTGGTAATGGTAGAGGAGGTAATGGTTCGGTCGAGGTCATGGAGCATCAGGCAAGTAGATGCAGCAACACCGAGGCAAGATGACTGGGTTGGTGTATGTAGCGAGACGTCGAGAAGAGGGCGACGCACTGATGTCATAACCCAGACTCTTAATCTTTGGTGCACCATATACTGCTTTGATAGATGTGGGTTCGACGCATTCGTATATTGCTAGTAACATAGTAGAGACCATGAACTTAGACTTTGAGACTACTTTAGGAGGATGACAAGATTTAGCCCTCTAGGTCACTCTGTAGAAGTAAAATAAGCTGTATAGGGAAGTACCCCTAGAACTCCAAGGGGTAGTGTTTGTAGCTGATCTAATGGAACCGCCATTGGGGAGTTCGATCCGATTCTTGGGATGGTGGTTGGTTAAGTACCGTGCAAGTTTGATTATACCGCTAAGTTTATGGTTTTGAAGACGGTGAGGGTGAAGAGGTGGTTATGATAGGTAATAGAAGAGATTATCTATCCAACGTGGTATCTGCGTTGAAAGCAGTGAAGTTGGTCAGGAAGGGCTGTGAGGCATTTGTGATTCATGTGTGTGCTTTGGAAGCTAAGGAGTCCACTGTAGGAAATGTTCGAACAGTGAAGGAATATGCTGATGTACTCCCAGAAGAACTTTCAGGATTGCCTCCGGATCGTGAAGTTGAATTTGGTATAGATTTGTTACTCGAAACTATACCAGTGCCTATTGCTCCGTGTAGGATGGCGCCGAAGGAATTAGTGGAATTAAAGGCTCAGATTCAAGAGTTGTTAGATCGAGGTTTTATCCGACCAAGTGTTTCGCCTTGGGGAGTGCCAGTACTTTTTGTCAAGAAGAAGGATGGTACAATGCGAATGTGTATAGACTACCGCTAGTTGAATAAGCTGACGATCAAAAACAAGTATCCATTGCCGAGGATAGATGACTTGTTTGACCAGCTTAAAGGGGCAGCGGTTTTCTCCAAGATTGATTTAAGGTCTGGATATCATCAGCTAAAGGTGAAAGAGGCTGATATCCATAAGACGTCATTTCGCACTCGGTATGGGCACTACGAGTTTCTGGTAATGCCTTTTGGGTTGACTAACACGTCAGCAGCATTCATGGACATGATGAATTGGGTATTTTAGCAGTTTTTGGATCAGTTTTTCGTGGTATTTATAGACGATATTTTGGTATACTCAAAGTCAGAGGAGGAGCATGATGCACATTTGCGAGTAGTGTTGCAGATTCTGAGGGAAAAGCAGCTTTATGCTAAATTTAGTAAGTGCGAAGTTCGCTTAGGAGGTGACTTTCTTGGGTCACGAATATCAACCGAGGGATTAGAGTGGATCCTCGAAGATCGAAGCGATGTTGATTGGAAGCCACCTAAGTCGGTGGCTGAGATTCGAAGTTTTCTAGGTCTAACGGGGTATTACCGAAGATTTGTAGAGGGATTTTCTTTGATCGCAGCACCTGTGACCAAGTTGTTGAGGAAAGGAGTTCCATTTGTGTGGACTGAGAAGCAACAAGAAAGTTTCGATAAGTTGAAGAAAATTCGATCAAGCTCGGTTTAATTCAACCCGAGGCGTGCAAGGAATTCACTTGCCATCGTGATGCATCACATCTTGGTTTGGGATGTGTCCGATGCAAGAAGGGAAGGTAGTGGCTTATGCATCTCGACAGTTGAGACCACATGAAGTTAATTATCCGACGCATGACTTGGAATTAGCTACAGTGGTTTTCGCTTTGAAGATATGGATACACTATTTGTACGGAGAGAAGTCGATAGTCTACACTGATCACAAGAGTCTAAAGTATCTTTTGACTCAGAAGGATTTGAATTTGAGGCAGCGCAGATGGATTGAGTTATTGAAGGACTACGACTGTTCGATTAAGTATCATCCGGGCAAGGCTAACGTGATGGCAGACGCGTTGAGCCATAAGGTTGTATCAGACTTAAGATCGATGTTTGCTCGTCTTAGTTTATACGACGATGGGAGTCTTTTGGCAGAATTGCAAGTCAAGCTGACTTGGTTAGAATAGATCAAGAAGAAATAGTTAGAAGATGATGGTTTGAATGATCGGAGGTTGCGTGTTCGTAATGGTGGTTTAGAGGATTATAGTTTGTCCAAAGGATGGAGTGTTGTGTTTTCAAGGAGAGCTTGTATGGCGAAGGATTTGAGTTGAGGCAAAGGATTCTTCGGGACGCACATAGCAGCCCATACGCTATGCATCCTGGAGGTAGCAAGATGTATTGGGATTTAAGAGAGCAGTTTTGGTGGCCAGGTCTGAAGCGAGAGGTAACTGAGTTTGTGGGTAAATGTCTGACGTGTCAGCAGGTCAAGGCTGAACATCAGTTGCCATCTGGATTACTTCAACCGGTGAAGATTCCACAGTGGAAGTGGGAAAGGATCGCTATAGACTTTGTCAGTGGATTACCTCTTACGCCTAGTAAGAAAGATTCAGTTTGGGTGGTTATGGATCGTTTGACTAAGTCAGCTCAATTCATTCCGGTAAGGGTGGATTACTCGCTTCATAAGTTAGCTAAGTTGTATGTGGCGGAGATAGTGAGGTTGCACGGTGTACCAGTGTCGATCATCTCGGACAGAGATCCTAGATTTACGTCGAGGTTTTGGAGAGCGTTACATCAAGCTTTGGGTACGCAGTTGGATTTCAGTACCGCATTTCATCCACAGTCTGATGGGCAGTCGGAAAGAGTTATACAGATTTTAGAGGATATGTTGAGAGGTTGTGTTTTGGACATCAGAGGCAGCTGGAAGAGTTTTTACCATTAGCTGAGTTCGCGTACAACAATAGTTATCAGTCAAGATTAAGATGGCACCATATGAGGCATTGTATGGTAGGAGGTGTCGCACACCTACATGCTGGACAGAGTTGGGTGAGCATCAGATGTTAGGACCCGAGTTGGTTGCAGAGACTGAGGATAAGGTTAAGATGATTTAGGCTCGTTTGAAGGAAGCTTCGGACAGGCAGAAGTCTTATGCTGATCTCAAACAGAGGGATATAGAGTTTGCCGTGGGCGACAAAGTCTTTCTGAAGGTCTCGCCATGGAAGAAAGTGTTAAGATTTGGGAGAAAAGGTAAGTTAAGTCCAAGGTTCATTGGGCCGTATAAGGTGTTGAGACGAGTGGGACCAGTAGCCTATCAACTCGAGTTGCCAGCAGAGTTGAGTCAGATTCATAATGTGTTCCATGTCTCCATGCTTAGACGTTATCGTTCTGATCCATCGCATGTCGTGGTAGTAGAGGAAATAGAGGTGAGTCCAGATTTGACGATAGAAGAAGAACCAGTATAGATTCTAGATCGAGATGTGAAAGTTTTGCGTAAGAAGTCAGTTCCTTTAGTGAAGGTTTTATGGCGGAATCATCGTGTAGAAGAAGCTACATGGGAACCAGAGGATGTGATGAAGCAGCAGTACCCTCAACTCTTTTGATCAGATAATTTCGAGGACGAAATTTTCTTAAGGGGGTAGAATTGTAACATCCAAAAATTTGAGTATCATCTTGTTAATTGTGTTAGTTCAAGTATGATTTTTATTGTGTGCTTAGTGTAGTTTTGTGAAGGCTTGGAATTATTAGCTAAGCTAGAATAATTCTTAGTATTGAAAATTTAGTGAAGTGGATTAGGTGAACCTGACACTTAAGTTAATTTAAGTGTTAAATTCTAGCACATGAGGAGTAAGTGGCAAGGTGGTTATGATGCATGAAGGGTTGCTTGAGGGAAGAGGTTCGAGTAGCATGGGTTGCATTTGGAAGACTTTATTTTTATGCACCTTTCATTGTCGGCCAAGCTCTAAGTATGGTAGATTGGACTTTCAATTTTTATGGCAAGTTGAATAGTAAATAAGGAAAGCTTGAATTTTGGGATAAGAATCTTAAGTTTTAAGGAATGATGGAGGGACAAGGGGCTTGAATGATGGAAAGTTGTTTTAGAAACTCTTCCATGGCCATTAGTCCGTGAATGTGGACGGTATGGGTGTCTAGGGGGTTGGCCGATTGTTGATAGGAAGTTGGGGGGGATTAGTTGGCCAATTTTAGCATTTGGTGCATCTTTTGCATTTTCTTTTCCTCTCCAAAATTTTCCTCCTTAAATTAATGTACCTTGGACATTAGGTGCAATTTTGTTTTTGTTTTAGCTCTCATTTTGTTTGAACCAAATTCTAAGCCCTTTCTCTCATTTCTCTTTTGAAACCGAAACCACATTTAGCACTTTATGCTTTTTCTTTTTCGCAAACAAGGTGTTTGGCGAATCTCTTCTCACATCTCTTTTTTCTTTCTCCTCTTATTTGTTCTAAACAATATCTTTCTTTTCCTTTCTTTTTGGCCGAACCTTTTTCTTCCCCAATTCTCTTTTCTTTTCTTCCATTGTTTGCTAAAGCCGAATCCTCTCTCTCTCATTTTGATTATCTTTGCCACTCACGCACTTCATTTCTTTTATTCACATATCAATTTGCTTTCTTCTTTCAAAACCATAATAAACTCCCATTTCCTTCTTGAATTGTCTTGGCCGACTATCATCAAGGGTAGGTCTTCATATTGGTTTTCTTCAATCGGTTTTGGAAGATAGGTAAGTGTCTTGGCCGAATTTCTTTTCTATTTTCTCTATTGATTCTCATGAGGGAAAAAGCCAAATTTTGGGTATGTGATAGTAAGATTCTAACCATAGGAACTTATTTCTTTTAGGCTCTTCGGATTTTGGAAGCAATCGATTTTGGTAAGTCAAGTGGTAAGGTTTATGTTGGTTCTTTATTCTTTAAATGGATGTAAAGCCGAAAGCTACGGTGAATAAGGCTTGTTGTTGGTCGAATGGTCTATGGTAATGATCTAAGTATTGACCGAATGTAGGGAAAAGGAAATCTAGTGTGGTAGATCGGGTCTTCGGGATTTAGTGATTTCACTATTATCAGGTGTGTACCTTACACACTTTATAACTCAGTAATATATATTTATAAATATACTAATCATGTTATTAAAGATGAAAACTGTGAGATTTTGATAAGATACCTTGATGGGTATGAACAAGGACTCGAGTAAGTCCGTTTCGATATGATGTTGTTATATGTTGATTAATATCATGATTTAAGATATATATATATATATATATATATAATGGTTATATGATCATATCAAAGCATGATGGCATGATTTACTCTTGTAAAACATTGGTTTGGGTGATTTTAGAGGAGGGGGAAGCATTTGATATCCGTGTCTTTGGGACACCAGAGGTTTGGCACCTCCAGTGGTTTGGTACCACAGTTATTTCATGTCTTTGGGACACCAGAGGTTTGGCACCTCATAGCGACTCGTCCCAATGGCTTAGCACCACCGTGGGTTGGCCCCACATTTGATGTATTGGGATTGTCGCCAGTGATTTGGTATCACACGTGGGTTGGCCCCACAACTTGATTATTTGTGACTTTGGGTCACCAGTGATTTGGCATCACATTATTGGATATCGTGACTTTGGGTCACCAGTGGTTTGGCACCACCAGTGGTTTGGTACCACACGGGGTAGAAAAGGAGTTATGGATGGCTAGGTTGGGTGCATTATATATTTATATATTGCTTGATTATGAATTGTGTAAGAATGTTGCATTAACCGGGGGAAGGATTTATGCACTGAGTCTTGGTAACTCACCTTCTCCTTTATCTTTTCAGGTCGGAGGAGGAGCCGGATGAACTCAAGGAGGCCATGCAATAAAATTTGGTTTTACATGAACTTCGTTTTGGGTACTTTATTTTATTTTAAATTTGGTTAACATCTTTATTTGGATTTGTAATAAGGCCTCTTTAATTATGTTTTTTTTTTTTTTGGATTATTTATATGCTTTGGACTTGTTTTAAATATGGCTTATAAATTACATGATTGATATAATAATTTGAGCATAAAGTTTTCTAAACTACAAACGCAATGGTTTTCAAAACGTTACCATCGGGTAATATAGATCATTTGATAATAATTAACAACTTAAGTGTTTTTGATAACTCATACGTTTTTCCAAAACTTAAGTTTGCAAATTTCAATTAGCAACGGTTTTCAACTAATCGCTTGAGTTTCTTTTATAAAATTTATAAAAGATTTTCTAATCTATGGATCTCAGAACTAAGTTTTAAAGATTTATTTACTAATTTCAAAGTAAATTTATCGATTTTTAACTAATCATGCACTTATTTTTCTAAAATTAATCGTTATCTCGATTTTCTTCAAAATGTTTTCCTCTGTAGCATGCCAGATTCGGTCATGAAGTATTGACCGGGTTTGGGGTGTCATAGATACACTCAAAAACACAGAGATTACAAGTCTTACGAAAAAAAGATCAATATAAAGAAACAAAAAAATCAGCAAAAGAAAAGGTTTTTGCATCTGTTTTATTTTAATTTTTATTTTTATTTTTTCCGAATCGGTTCTTTTTTTTTAGGTTTCTATTTCTTTTTTTTTTAATACACAAGAGTTTTAAAATAAAATAAGGAAAAAAAGAAAGAACAATCACCTTTTTTGGAACGCTGGCCGGTGGCGGCAGCGTCATGGTGACGATCGGCCGGACTCTCGCCGGAGTCCCATGCCTGCAAAGAAAAGAAAGAGGGGGGAATTTTTTTTTTTAGAAACTGATGAAAATGATTTTTTGGGTGAAAAATTGGTTTTTATAAGGCCCCAAAACGACGACGTTAATGCCCAAAACAACGTCATTTTGAGCCTTACCCGTGTGTTGACCTAACCCGGTCCCAAGATCAGCATGTTTTCTACGGAAGTGTAACATCCCAAAATTGGGCCTAGGAGAATTGAGCCCAATAGGCCTTAGGCGTAGTAGCGTTTAAATTTTTAGAGAATAAGAGATCGGCTTAAATGCAAGTTAGACCTATTGGATAAGTGATTTTGGAAGGTTAGAGGGCTTCTATGAAGTCCCGGGATCAAATATTGGCTTTGGGGAAATTTTGGTTTTAGGTGAAAAAACCCTGGAAGTTGGCAGATAGGCCTTAAGAATAAAATATAGAGGAAAATGACACAAGTAGAGTGTGTGGTGTAGTGGCAAAGTGACGCCACATAGAGACAAGGGAGTGACGCCACAAGGAAGGAAGGAGGTCCAAGGTTCAAGTCTTGGCTTTTGCATTTTGGTTTCTTTTTGCTTGGACCTTAGAATTTGGCCCATAGTTTATATTTAGTTGCGCATGGTTTAAGACACAAGAGGAGCTTGTGGCCAAGTGGTTAGCGGCGTGGATTATGTTGCAAGGGAGCCTAGGTTCGAATCTCATGAGAAGCAAGGGAGTATTTATTTTACGGATTGAACGGCAAGAGTTTCAGTTGAATTTAAACTCTACTGACGAAGGGATCCCACATCGGAAAGACACAAAGAATGAAGGTGAAGAGCTAGCTATATAAGGAGCATCCTAGGAGGAGAGTAAACACATCTTGGAGGGCGTTTGGGCACAAGAGTGATCGGAGCGCGGATTAGCCCCAGAGTCCTATCAGGTGTGTAACTCTCTCTACTCTAGTTGTAGAGCGGCAAAATGCCGAAATGTCGATTATAAGACATTAGTAGTTACACGAAGCGCAAGGCTGCGTGTGGGGCTTCACGCGATAGTTGAGGCCATCGATGAGTATTCTCGTGGGTTGAAATGCTTGGGCCTCGATGGGTCGGTGGGCCCAATGGGCCCGTGGGCCCATATGAGTAAATTGTATGATTGGTTAGTATTAGACTAGGTGGAACTTATATACGTGGCTAGATTTGTGCTAGGTGGGCCACACGAGCATGTGGGCAGGATGGGCCGAAATCGGGTTTTAGGCCCAATCATCCCATGACGAAGGAAATGGTAGGTGAGTCGCTAGTGGCGACATTAGGCCTTCGAAAAGGCCATTACAGCTTGTAAATTACGAAAATACCCTTGGTGGGTAAATTACAAAATGCCCTTGGTGGGTAAAATTACGGTTATACCCTTAGAGGTTGATTAGCATGATTATGTTGTTTAGTTTTGGCCGATTGTAGGAAGGCGTAACCTTTTAGAGGCGTATAGTCGGCATTTGCGGTAGTGATCACCGAGATTTGGAGACTTGAGACTTTTAGGAGCCACGTGTGATTTCGGGTTTAGTCAATCTGTGCTAATCAAAAGCGTAATTATCGCCTTTGTTTCTCCTGTTAATTGTTTATTAATGTGTATACTTGAGTATGATGTGTGATAGCCGACAATAAAGGCTAAAGTGATGGATACCCATGTGTGGGGTAATCGGTTAATGAGTTAGTAAATTGTCATATTAAATTATTTATGGTACTGTGTGATATAATAATGAGCATGTGAGGTATACTCATTCGATATGATGATTTGACATGATACATTTGCATATTTGCATGGGGATTGGTTTTGATCAAGGAAGGACGGGTGTACATATTATGTACGTGGTCTAATGTTAGCCTCGTGCTACATTAGCGCTTGATGATTAGTCGTGTGCTTCATCAAGGGAGATGTTGGCTAGGTGCCCATCTCGGCGGTTGATAGTCGAGTGCATCACCGTGACGGACATCGTTGGGATCACTTACGTGATCGGTGGCTCGCCACGCTTTGAGCAACAAGTCCGCCAAGGTAGGATTTGAGGATCACGATGTGATCGGTGGCTCACCACGGCCTTGTCTGAGAGGAGTGCCGAGGTAGGATATGTGGGATCACTTTCGGTTGTGATCGGTGGATTAATACGGCCTTCAAGGTGGAGTCCGCTAAGGTTGGTGTAATGGATGGACTTAGGTTGGGTGGGATACATTTGGCATGGTGGTTGCATGGATTGTGTGGATATGGGTCAAGCCCATACGTGTGGAAACATGTGTAATGATTATGCATCGAGTCTGTGGACTCACCCAATTTTCTTAGCCATTTCGTGTGATTCATGAGCTTGGATCGGGTTGGAGTGGATCTGAGGTGGCCATCTGAGAAAAGAGATTTTGATTATTTTACGCATTTTGAAATTAAGTATTTTGTTTAAATATTGGGTTGTAATAAGGGCCTTGTTATTATTTTTGGTATTATTTTATTATGGGCTTAATTTAATTAAATTACTATGTGAAGATGATTTTATTTTTAGCCACCTATTTATTCAAAGTATATACATAAAAGTTTTAATTTGGACATTTTATAATAACAAAGTTTTACTTATAATTTTAAATGGACATGGTTTTCAAAAGTTAACAAATTTACATGTTTTATTCTAAAGTCAAAAGATTTTCAATCGTTCTTCCGATGACATACGAGATCCATCGGGGCTTGTGGGCGGGTTTGGGGTGTTACAAATTGGTATCAGAGCCAAGTTCAAAACTCGGCTTTGGGGGTTTTGGGCCCAAAAATGTTTTTCTGCTGGGCTTTTCAAGAATTTGGGCTTTCATAAAATTTTTCAGTTATTACGGCATGGCTTTCAGATCTCAAGGCAAGTCCACCAGGTAAGTACTTCGAACTTTTGAAGTGATTTGTTTATATGAATTGTTATGGGATAATTTGGGCTCGTAGAATAGAATGTTATGACCATTGGACCCTAGGATTAGTTTACTCAAACATATGCATAAAACTTAAGGATTATTAAACAAACCTGTGAAGTTAGTCGCCGAGTTAAGGTGTGGCAACCATTGACGCATGTCTAGGATTGGTATTCAAGAAGAGCTTGGTACTTAAGCAAATCCTAGCGACTCACCTTCTCTTTACTCGAATCCTACAGTGCGTAGCTACTGGTTCACCTTAACCAAGAGGACTTATTCATAGGCTAAACTAATTATTAAAACTAGAAAGGATTTGCCTTCTTGCTTTAAAACCCTTGTTTTTTTTAAAATTTTCAAATTTACCCTTTGGTTTGTAAACCCAAAATTTGATTTTAAAAGATGTTTTCTCGATTTACAAAATTACCAAAATGCCCTAGTGGTAAAATTACAAAATGCCTCAGATTGTAAAATTCTTGTACTACCCTTAACTTTTGTTAAAATGGTTTTACTTTACAAAATACCAAAATCTCGAGTTTTACATATTATGATACTCGGTTTGGGAAATTTACTGAAAATACCCCGGTTGATAAAATTTTCAACATGCCCTTGGTTTCTAAATTTTCATATGATCCTCGACTTTTACAAAATATTCCTATTTTACAAAATATCAAAAAATCCTATTTTTGCAAAATATTGAGATATCCAGATTGGAAATTTACAAGAATACCACCGACTTATAGAATTACCAAAATAACCCCCCAATTTCTAAAATTTCAGCGACATCTTTAATTTGGAAATTTTCAAAATACCTTTAAGTTCTAACAATTTTTGAAATGCCTCTGATTTGTAAAGATTTTTCCTATTGACCTCGGTTTATTACAAAAATACCCCTGTAGGACAAATGACGGAAAACCCTAGGGTAGAAACGGGCAAAAATGTCTGAATAGTGAATGTGTGTAGTAGATACCACTGAATGGATGTGTTTTTAGTGAAGAATGTGAATGTTTGAATTAGAATAGAGAACTTGAGATGAAACTTTGTGTGATTGAAAGAACCACTTCTAGAACTTCTATTCATAAAATTTGCTTGTGGATAAATAGAGAACAAAATTTCTAATGCATAAAACTTTCTAAATGATTAAGTCGTGACGCTAGATATGAGTTCTAGGGGCGTGGTCGCAATACTGTGGACGTGGTAGAGGGGATGATGATATCTAGAACCTTGAATGTGGACTTAGAAAGCGTGCCTAGAGAATGTGGCTAGTTTTATTAAAATCGAGTCTTGTGACAAGAGCGTAGTGTGGTAGGTTAGGATGTGCAATCAGTAGTTAGTTGGAAATTTCGAGGACGAAATTTCTTTAAGGAGGGTAGATTTGTAACATCCCAAAATTGGGCCTAGGAGAATTGAGCCCAATGGGCCTTAGGCGTAGTAGCGTTTAAATTTTAGAGAATAAGAGATCGGCTTAAATGCAAGTTAGACCTATTGGATAAGTGATTTTGGAAGGTTAGAGGCTTCATGAAGTCCGGGATCAAATATTGGCTTTGGGGAAATTTTGGTTTTAGGTGAAAAAAAACCATGGAAGTTGGCAGATAGGCCTTAAGAATAAAATATGGAGGAAAATGACACAAGTAGAGTGTGTGGTGTAGTGGCAAAGTGACGCCACATAGAGACAAGGAGTGACGCCACAAGGAAGGAAGGAGGTCCAAGGTTCAAGTCTTGGCTTTTGCATTTTGGTTTCTTTTTGCTTGGACCTTAGAATTTGGCCCATAGTTTATATTTAGTTGCGCATGGTTTAAGACACAAGAGGAGCTTGTGGCCAAGTGGTTAGCGGCGTGGATTATGTTGCAAGGGAGCCTAGGTTCGAATCTCATGAGAAGCAAGGAGTATTTATTTTATGGATTGACTGGCAAGAGTTTCATTGAATTTAAACTCTCTTGTGAAGGATCCCACATCGGAAAGACACAAAGAATGAAGGTGAAGAGCTAGCTATATAAGGAGCATCCTAGGAGGAGAGTAAACACATCTTGGAGGCGTTTGGGCACAAGAGTGATCGGGCGCGGATTAGCCCCGAGTCCTATCAAGTCTCAGAATCTCTCTACTCTAGTTGTAAGCGGCAAAATGCCGAAATGTCGGTTACACGACATTAGTAGTTACACGAGCGCTGGCCTTGCGTGTGGGGCTTCACGCGATAGTTGAGGCCATCGAGAGTATTCTCGTGGGTTGAATCGCTTGGGCCTCGATGGGTCGAAGTGGGCCCAATGGGCCCGTGGGCCCATATGAGTAAATTGTATGATTGGTTAGTATTAGACTAGGTGGAACTTATATCGTGGCTAGATTTGTGCTAGGTGGGCCACACGAGCATGTGGGCGGATGGGCCGAAATCGGGTTTTAGGCCCAACCATCCGATGATTGACAGAAAATGGTAATGAGTCGCTAGTGGCGACATTAGGCCTTCGAAAAGGCCATTACAGTTGTAAATTACGAAAATACCCTTGGTGGGTAAATTACGAAAATGCCCTTGGTAGGTAAAATTACGGTTATACCCTTAGAGGTTGATTAGCATGATTATGTTGTTTAGTTTTGGCCGATTGTAGGAAGGCGAGAACCTTTTAAGGCGTATAGTCGGCATTTGCGAGTGATCTCCGAGATTTGGAGACTTGAGACTTTTAGGAGCCACGTGTGATTTGAGGTTTAGTCAATCGTGCTAATCGGTGCGTAATTATCGATCTTGTTTCTCCGGTTAATTGTTTATTAATGTGTATACTTGAGTATGATGTGTGATAGCCGACAATAAAGGCTAAAGTGATGGATACCCATGTGTGGGGTAATCGGTTAATGAGTTAGTAAATTGTCATATTAAATTATTTATGGTGCCTGTGTGATATAATAATGAGCATGTGAGGTATACTCATTCGATATGATGATTTGACATGATACATTTGCATATTTGCATGGGGATTGGTTTTGATCAAGGAAGGACGGGGTGTACATATTATGTACGTGGTCTAATGTTAGCCTCGTGCTACATTAGCGCTTGATGATTAGCTGTGTGCTTCATCAAGGGAGATGTTGGCTAGGTGCCCATCTCGGCGGTTGATAGCTGAGTGCATCACCGTGGACGGATTACTGTTGGGATCACTTACGTGATCGGTGGCTCTGCCACGGCTTTGAGCAGCAAGTCTGCCAAGGTAGGATTTGAGGATCACGATGTGATCGGTGGCTCAGCCACGGCCTTGTGCAGCAGGTCTGCCGAGGTAGGATATGTGGGATCACTCGGTTGTGATCGGTGGATTAGCCACGGCCTTGGGCAGGGAGTCTGCTAAGGTTGGTGTAATGGATGGACTTAGGTTGGGCTGGGATACATTTGGCATGACTGGTTGCATGGACTGTGTGGATATGGGTCAAGCCCATACGTGTGGAAACATGTGTAATGATTATGCACTGAGTCTGTGGACTCACCCAATTTTCTTAACCATTTGGTGATTCATGAGCTTAGACCGGGTTGGAGTGGATACGAGGTGGCCATCTGAAAAGAGATTTTGATTATTTTACGCATTTTGAAATTAAGTATTTTGTTTAAATATTGGGTTGTAATAAGGGCCTTGTTATTATTTTTGGTATTATTTTATTATGGGCTTAATTTAATTAAATTACTATGTGAAGATGATTTTATTTTAGCCACCTATTTATTCAAAGTATATACATAAAAGTTTTAATTTGGACATTTTATAATAACAAAGTTTTACTTATAATTTTAAATGGACATGGTTTTCAAAAGTTAACAAATTTACATGTTTTATTCTAAAGTCAAAAGATTTTCAATCGTTCTTCCGATGACATACCAGATCCATTCGGGGCTTGTGGGTAGGGTTTGGGGTGTTACAAATTAGTATCGAGCCAAGTTCAAAACTTCGGCTTTGGGGTTTTGGGCCCAAAAATGTTTTTCTCTTTGGGCTTTTCAAGAATTTGGGCTTTCATAAAATTTTTGAGTTATTACGGCATGGCTTTCAGTATCTCAATTCAAGTCCACCGGTAAGTACTTGAACTTTTGAAGTGATTTGTTTATATGAATTGTTATGGGATTATTTGGGCTCGTAGAATAGAATGTTATGACCATTGGACCCTAGGATTAGTTTACTCAAACATATGCATAAAACTTAAGGATTATTAAACAAACTGTGAAGTTAGTCGCCGAGTTAAGGTGTGGCAACCCATGACGCATGTCTAGGATTGGTATTCAAGAAGAGCTTGGTATTTAAGCGGTCCTAACGACTCACCTTCTCTTTACTCGAATCCTACAGTGCGTAGCTACGGTTCACCTTAACCAAGAGGACTTATTCATAGGCTAAACCAATTATTAAAACCCGAAAGGATTTGCCTTCTTGCTTTAAAACCCTTGTTTTTTTTAAAATTTTCAAATTTACCCCTTTGGTTTGTAAACCCAAAATCTGATTTTAAAAGATGTTTTTCTCGATTTACAAAATTACCAAAATGCCCTAGTGGTAAAATTACAAAAATGCCCCTGTATTGTAAAATTACTGTACTACCCTTAACTTTTGTTAAAATGGTTTTACTTTACAAAAATACCAAAATCTCGAGTTTTACATATTATGATACTCTGGTTTGGGGAAATTTACGAAAATACCCCTGGTTGATAAAATTTTCAACATGCCCTTGGTTTCTAAATTTTCATATGATCCTCGACTTTTACTAAAATATTCCTATTTTACAAAATATCAAAAAATCCTATTTTTGCAAAATATTGAGATATCCAGATTGGAAATTTACAAGAATACCCCCGACTTACAGAATTACCAAAATAACCCCCCAATTTCTAAAATTTCAGCGACATCTTTAATTTGGAAATTTTCAAAATACCTTTAAGTTCTAACAATTTTTGAAATGCCTCTGATTTGTAAAGATTTTTCCAATTGACCCCGGTTTATTACAAAAATACCCCTGTAGGACAAATGACGGAAAACCCTAGGGTAGAAACGGGCAGAAATGTCTGAATAGTGAATGTGTGTTGTAGATACCACTGAATGGATGTGTTTTTAGTGAAGAATGTGAATGTTTGAATTAGAATAGAGAACTTGAGATGAAACTTTGTGTGATTGAAAGAACCACTTCTAGAACTTCTATTCATAAAATTTGCTTGTGGATAAATAGAGGAACAAAATTTCTAATGCATAAAACTTTCTAAACAGATTAAGTCGTGACGCTAGATATGAGTTCTAGGGGGCGTGGTCGCAATACTCGTGGACGTGGTAGAGGCAGGATGACAGTATCTAGAACCTTGAATGTGGACTTAGAAACTGTGCCTAGAGAATGTGGCTAGTTTTATTAAAATCAGAGTGCGCAGCAAGAGCGTAGTGTGGTAGGTTAGGATGTGCAACTGTAGTTAGTTGGAAATTTCGAGGACGAAATTTCTTTAAGGAGGGTAGATTTGTAACATCCCAAAATTGGGCCTAGGAGAATTAAGCCCAATGGGCCTTAGGCGTAGTAGCGTTTAAATTTTTAGAGAATAAGAGATCGGCTTAAATGCAAGTTAGACCTATTGGATAAGTGATTTTGGAAGGTTAGAGGGCTTCTATGAAGTCCCGGGATCAAATATTGGCTTTGGGGAAATTTTGGTTTTAGGTGAAAAAACCCTGGAAGTTGGCAGATAGGCCTTAAGAATAAAATATGGAGGAAAATGACACAAGTAGAGTGTGTGGTGTAGTGGCAAAGTGACGCCACATAGAGACAAGGGAGTGACGCCACAAGGAAGGAAGGAGGTCCAAGGTTCAAGTCTTGGCTTTTGCATTTTGGTTTCTTTTTGCTTGGACCTTAGAATTTGGCCCATAGTTTATATTTAGTTGCGCATGGTTTAAGACACAAGAGGAGCTTGTGGCCAAGTGGTTAGCGGCGTGGATTATGTTGCAAGGAGCCTAGGTTGAATCTCATGAGAAGCAAGGGAGTATTTATTTTATGGATTGACGGCAAGAGTTTCAGGTTGAATTTAAACTCTCTTGTGAAGGATCCCACATCGGAAAGACACAAAGAATGAAGGTGAAGAGCTAGCTATATAAGGAGCATCCTAGGAGGAGAGTAAACACATCTTGGAGGGCGTTTGGGCACAAGAGTGATTCGAGCGCGGATTAGCCCCAGAGTCCTATCAGGTGTGTAACTCTCTCTACTCTAGTTGTAGAGTGGCAAAATGCCGAAATGTCGGTTACACGACATTAGTAGCCACACGAGCGTGCGAGCGCACGTGTGGGGCTTCGACGCGATAGTTGAGGCCATCAGTAGTATTCTCGTGGGTTGGGGCTGCTTGGGCCTCGATGGGTCGAAGTGGGCCCAATGGGCCCGTGGGCCCATATGAGTAAATTGTATGATTGGTTAGTATTAGACTAGGTGGAACTTATATACGTGGCTAGATTTGTGCTAGGTGGGCCACACGAGCATGTGGGCCCGGATGGGCCGAAATCGGGTTTTAGGCCCAATCATCCGGTACGACCGAAAATGGTAGCTGAGTCGCTAGTGGCGACATTAGGCCTTCGAAAAGGCCATTACAGTTGTAAATTACGAAAATACCCTTGGTGGGTAAATTACGAAAATGCCCTTGGTAGGTAAAATTACGGTTATACCCTTAGAGGTTGATTAGCATGATTATGTTGTTTAGTTTTGGCCGATTGTAGGGAAGGCAGAACCTTTTTAGGAGGCGTATAGTCAGCATTTGCAGTAGTGATCTACCGAGATTTGGAGACTTGAGACTTTTAGGAGCCACGTGTGATTTCGGGGTTTAGTCAACTGTGCTAATCAGGTGCGTAATTATCGCACTGTTTCTCCGGTTAATTGTTTATTAATGTGTATACTTGAGTATGATGTGTGATAGCCGACAATAAAGGCTAAAGTGATGGATACCCATGTGTGGGGTAATCGGTTAATGAGTTAGTAAATTGTCATATTAAATTATTTATGGTGCATGTGATATAATAATGAGCATGTGAGGTATACTCATTCGATATGATGATTTGACATGATACATTTGCATATTTGCATGGGGATTGGTTTTGATCAAGGAAGGACGGGTGTACATATTATGTACGTGGTCTAATGTTAGCCTCGTGCTACATTAGCGCTTGATGATTAGTCGTGTGCTTCATCAAGGAGATGTTGGCTAGGTGCCCATCTCGGCGGTTGATAGTCGAGTGCATCACCGTGGACGGATTATCGTTGGGATCACTTACGTGATCGGTGGCTCGCCACGGCTTTGAGCAACAAGTCCGCCAAGGTAGGATTTGAGGATCACGATGTGATCGGTGGCTCACCACGACCTTGTCAGCAGGTCCGCCGAGGTAGGATATGTGGGATCACTCGGTTGTGATCGGTGGATTATACGGCCTTGGGCAAGTGTGAGTCTGCTAAGGTTGGTGTAATGGATGGACTTAGGTTGGTGGGATACATTTGGCATGGTGGTTGCATGGATTGTGTGGATATGGGTCAAGCCCATACGTGTGGAAACATGTGTAATGATTATGCACCGAGTCTGTGGACTCACCCAATTTTCTTAACCATTTCGTGTGATTCATGAGCTTGGACCGGGTTGGAGTGGATACTGAGGTGGCCATCTGAGAAAGAGATTTTGATTATTTTACGCATTTTTGAAATTAAGTATTTTGTTTAAATATTGGGTTGTAATAAGGGCCTTGTTATTATTTTTGGTATTATTTTATTATGGGCTTAATTTAATTAAATTACTATGTGAAGATGATTTTATTTTTAGCCACCTATTTATTCAAAGTATATACATAAAAGTTTTAATTTGGACATTTTATAATAACAAAGTTTTACTTATAATTTTAAATGGACATGGTTTTCAAAAGTTAACAAATTTACATGTTTTATTCTAAAGTCAAAAAGATTTTCAATCGTTCTTCCGCAGTGACATACCAGATCCGGTCAGGGCTTGTGGGCCGGGTTTAGGAGTGTTACAGGAAGGGTTAATTGCACTTTTAGCCCTTCCGCTTTTTTATGACTTTATAATCAAGTCCTTTTTACTTTTAATTTGGCCCTATTTTTTACTTATTTTTTTCATTTTAATCCCACCACAAACGGCACCATTTAGGAGGACGGAAATATTTCCCATTTGGTCCCTCCTTTTTTGTGTGCGTTGCAGTGGGGCCCTAATTCATTTATTTCTTTTAAAATTTGGGTTTTGAATTTTATTTCTTCTTTAATTTCGTCCCTTTACTGTTTTTATTTATAATTTGGAGTCTCACTTTTATTTTAATTGCAATTAAACACATCACTCATTTTTTGATTCGTTTTATTTTATTCTTTTGTATATCATTTTATTTTATTTATAATTAACTTTATTATTTTATATCCATTAGTATTATTATCATTATTTTTATTATTTCCACTTATATATATTATTACTATAATTATACTTATTATTGTTATATTTATTATTATTACTATTATTATGATTATTATTATTATTATTATCAACATTATTATTGCTATTTTTATTATTTCTATTATTTTATTATCACTATTATTATTATTATTATTATTATTATTATTATTATTATTATTATTATTATTATTATTATTTGTTTATTAGTATATTTTATTATTATCATTATTATATTTACTAGTTTTATTATTTTATTATTAATATTATTACTATTATTATTTTGTTATTAAATTAATATAATTAATATATTTTTATTTTTATTTACTATTTTATATAGACTCTACTTATATTTATACTTTATTATTATCATTTTCATTACGATCCTTTATTTATCATTATTATTTGTTTATTAGTATATTTTATTATTATCATTATTATATTTATTAGTTTTACTAGTTTTATTATTTTTATTATTACTATTATTACTATTATTATTTTGTTATTAAATTAATATAATTCATATATTTTTATTTTTATTTACTATTTACTATTTTTATATAGACTCTACTTATTTTTATACTTTATTATTATCATTTTCATTACGATCCTTTATTTATCATTATTTTGTAACATTTTATATGTTTTCAAATATTAGAGTAATTATCTTATTATTTTCACTATTATTATTATTTTCATTATGATTATTAGTATTACTCTTATTTGTTTATTTTATTATGTTTAAACTATTGTACATATTATTTTTGTAACATCCCAAATCCGGCCCAAACGCTACGGCCGAATCTAGAATGCTACTGAGGAAAAAGTTTGAAAAGAATTTGTCATAAGGGTAAAAACATAAAAAATTTTTGTCATTTATAAAAACATTGTATATTTAAAATTCTAAGTAAAATTATGTTGTTACAAATTTCCGAATTAAAACTTTAATATAAGTTTTGATGATGTAAATCGCTTTCTAAAATAAAACATTCCAAATATCATCTCGATCGTCAATCCAACTCGAACACAATAAAAGTTCCCAAATACTTTAGGTGGCCCTTATTACAATAAATATTTACTCAAAATACTGAAAATATAAAGTGCATAAAACAATGAAAAACATCTTCTGCATGGCCACCTCGAATCCGCTCCAGCCCGGTCTAAGAATCATGTATCACCTGCATTGTTTGGTAAAAAAAAATTGGGTGAGTCAAACCGACTCAATGTGTAATTAGTCCACAGATTTCCACACATGGGCTTAGCCCAAACCACACCAATCCACATATCAAATAATAATGCAAAATGCACCCAACCCAGCCTAGGTCCATCCTCTACACACCCCCGTATCCAGCCACCACACACCAGGGGATTACTAAATCAACCCTCCAACCTCTACACACCAATTTGGCAAGCAATGCCATCCACCAAGTGATCAAGCCACTAGTCCACGTGAAATAAATCACAGTATAATTCACAACGCGACCTCAGTCAACGTCAATCCACGATGTAGCTCGTAGCTAACATCAAATCACGATGAGGCACATAGTCATCACCAACCACGATATGGCACAAAGTCGATACCAACCACGATGAGGCACAGAGCCGATCATCAATCCACGTGAGGCTCGTAGCCATCACTAAACCACGTACATAAATGTGCACCCTGTCCTTCAATATTCATATCCCAATCCCTATGCATATGTCAGTATCATGGCCAAATAATAGTAAAAATTCCAATGAGCACACATCACATGCTTACCACAATCCCACACATATACCATGGTAAAATAATATCATAAAACTGACCTGGTTAACCGAATACTCACTATGGGTAGCCACCATCTCAGCCATTATTTTCGGCTATCATACACATCTTATACGTATATATATATACATAACAACAAATCCAAACAACAGGAGATCAGTGCGATAACTACACACCTTTTTTAAGACGATCGATTAAATCTCAAACCCAAAGCCTAAACGATTTGCACCTTGCGATTTGATGAACTCCCTCCTACGTAACTATGTTAGAATCGGCTTCAACTCATAAGGCTTACAAAAAAATGGCCTTTGGCCGAATATCACACTTCACTTACCTTGGATCCACAGAGATATTCGGCTACTATAGAGGAGTGATTGAGTTTGGAAGAAGAAAGAGATGGAGAAATCGGCTAAGGCTTACTTGTGCTTTCATTTTTTTGATGGATTGTGAAAAGAAAAGAGAAGGTTGAGACTTGATGCAATTTAGCTTTGGTAACCAAAGGGAGATTCGGCCTAAGCAAAGTAAAAAGAAAAGAAAAGAAGAGAAAAGAAGAAGATGAGGGAAAGAGAGAAGAAAAGAAAAGTAACAAATGAAAAATAATGGTAAATTTTTTGTGTGGTTCAACTTATGAAAGAAAAGGGTGAGGTTTATGAGAGAATGGAACAAGTTTTTGGCAAAAGAAAATGGCCAAAATGGCACTTTGATGGCATTAAGGTTTTGGCACCACACTAGAAAAAGAAACCCTAAAAAAATAAACACCTAAACCCTTTAAGAGAATTTCGGCTACTCCCCTCTACCCACATGATCGAAATGGTCATCAAAGAATTCCTTGGCCGGCCAACTCACATCTCATCACAAATCCCACATTTTCCTCCTCATTTCCTCCTAATCTTCCTCCTAATCACTTTCAAAATTAAGCCAACCCCCTTAGCCCCCTATGCCGTCTACATTCATGGTCAAATGGCCATAGAAAAATTTCCAAAACATCACTCCATACTTCAAGCCTTATGTCCCCTTAACATACCAAAACTCCTTGATTCCATTCCTTAACTTAGCACTTGCCTTTTTCCTTAATCTACTATCCATAAAATAAAATAGTCCAACTTTACCTTAATTAAAGTTTGACCAACACATGCCAAACAAGTGCAAAATAAAAATCACCTTAAGACTATCCATGGGATTCGAACCTAAGTCCCCCTCACACTGCTTGTGGCGTCACTTTCCAAGACCCTAAGTGGCACCTCCCTTGCCACTTTGCCAAGTGAATTATTGTGTCTTAACCTCCACATTAATTCCCTTAAGGCCTAGCTCCCCTTAGCTCCATTTAACTAACACTTAAAACAAAATTTTTCCCAAATTCTAGCCTACCCTTGGCTTAAACCTAGATCTTAAAACACCTTAATTAATGCACAATCAAGCCATACACATGCAAAACAATTCAAACCTAATAGCCCCTATTTCAGGATGTTACAATTTTATTATTTCATTATTATTTTTTTTACCTATTATTTCATATAGATTGTTTGTCTTAAGATTTTATTTTATCTTATTTTACTTTTACCTTTGCTATTGTTATTTATATTTTATTTTTATCATCATTATTTTGACATACAAACTAGCATTGTAATTCACTTTACATTTTATTATGAAATCATATCACATTTTATGCGATGCATCAAAAATTTTGTTTTGAAATAAGGAAATATTCCGTGTTCTAAGATTTGAAAGAAATCGTACCCTAACTTACTAGGTTTCGATTTTTCTCATCGAATCTAAAGAACCTATTATTTTCCTTTTAAAATTAAAGCATAAGCTAAATAAAAAACTTATTTCCGGGAATTCGAAAATATTGTGTCCTAACTCACTGGATGTGACATTTTGTTATCTCGAGATAAGGATCTCCAAAAACAAAGGCAATATTCTGTATTCGGGAATTTTGAGAAGTAGTGCCCTAACTTACTGGGTTTCGATTTTTCATTTGACCCAAATTATCGAATATCCTTCTTAAATCAAATGTACGAGTTTTAAATGACAAAAGACTGGCTTAATTTCAAGGATTCGAAATGTCGTATCCTAACTCACTGGGTTTAACATCCTGAATTAGAGTGTGTTACGTTCAATATGATAATTAGAGTGTTCAAGGGGTTCAGATTGGGCTCAGGTTTGGGCTGAGGCCTTAATCAAATTTGCGTTTTGGGCACTTTAGTGGAAAGCTAGATAGGTTCGGGCTTAAAAGATATTATTTGCAAATTAAAACACAAAAATGGGCTAGTGGCCCAGTGGACAGTGGCGTGAAAAGCAGTAAGGGGGATCCAAGGTTTGAGTCGCATTACCTACTTATTTTTAATTACTTTTGGTGTCAAAGGAGGGGAGAGTTGGGGCGGCTAGGATGATTTAAAATAGGAAGATTTATTTGTTTAGATAATGTGGATATTGTGCTGATAATAGTAGGGAGAGGTGGTGTTATTTAGGCCTCTTCTAAAGATATGAATAAATTAAGATAAAGAAGAAAAGATAGGAGTTATCTGTTGAGTACAGTGTTGGCCGAAATTCCCTTCTAGAGGGGGAAAGAAATCGGTTTCTTATGGCAAAGGGGTGCCAAAATTTCTCCTATTATTTGATTAATTATTATATATATCAAGAAGGGCACTTTCAGGTTTTGATAAGTATGCCAAAAATTCTCTATAAATAGGGGTGGTATCACTTCAATTCTGGCATTTAAACCCTATTCTTCTCCTCATTCTCTGTGCCGAAATTCTCAGTCAGTCTCTACAATTTCTTTCTTTTGATTTCTTCAAAAGTCAAAACCTCTCACTTCACTCTCTTTTTCCATTCTTTCCCTTTTGTGCCGATTTCTCCATAAAGCTAAAATTCCTAGGAGTTGCCGAATTCCCTGTGTTAAGGTGAGTGCCGATTTCTTCTGTTCTTTTTCCCTTCTCTTTCAATTTTTTTCGAGACCATAGTCGAATGGCTAGTTGGTTGATAGGCCATCTTTAGTTGACTTTTCCACTAATCTCATGTTCTTTTGGGCAGCACTTCGGGAAATCGGAGTAGATCGAATCATCCAGATCTCAAAAGTTGGAAACTGTTAATCTCTAAGTATCCTATCTATTTCAGGATTTCAAGGTAAGGGGTTTTCTTAGATTCCTATTAGATTCGCTATCATATTTGAGATCTTAAATCATATAATAAGGTTTAACAAATCCTACCTTGTTATAGTAGTTCTGACAAGGACTTTTGATGGAATCAAATATGGATCAGGCAAAGGAGAGGATTGGGACCGTAAACCTAATCCCTAAGCTTAAGAAACTAGCAGTGTTCGCTATTCGAGATTGGCCGCCGGGTTGTGGACCAGCTTTTGAACAGCATCTTAGGCAGATAGAAGTCGTATCGGCTTCTGATTGTGTCGACATTGAGGGTGTCGTCATAACTGTAATCAGTTGTGTAGATCCTTAACACATAAGTATTGTTGTAATATATATGTGTATGATATGGGCTAAAAGTCAGAAAGAGAGGCTGTATGAACAGTCAAAATATCCAAAAAGGGTAGGCAAGGGATGCCAAGTACGTAATCATAGAAACTTCTTTATGTGTATTAATATATTTAAAAGTCTGAGATCTGTTTAAATGGCTTAATGTTTTGATTCTTGCATGAATGTATGCATGGGATGGGATTGATTGATTTATGGAATGGGAGCAGGTCGCGAGGCGATCGGCGGCTTTGTCACATAGGTCACATAGTGATCGATCTTTATGACAGGTAGCATAGCTGTCGAAATACTATAATGTATTTTTTGAGGTTCACATAAGCGATCGGTGGCTTTGCCACATAGGTCACATAGTGATCGATATGGTGTGTAGTGGAAGGAGGGTTGATTGTAGAAATCCCCACGGTGTGATGGTTGGTACGGGGGTGTGTAGAGGATGGACTCTTAGGTTTAGGATGGGCCATGTTGCATGAAACATTTTGTTGCCATTGTGTATGGGCCAAGGCCCATAATGTGTTAGTGGGCCCAAGGCTTTTATGTGATTTTGAGATTTACACACTGAGTCTTTGTGACTCACCCCTTTAATTTTTCCCACTTTTCAGATGAGCAATAGTTCGTGGACATGGGAGCCGAGGCGGACTCGAGAGGCCATTAAGACTATTATCTACATAGACTATTTTTGGTTTTTGTTTCCATTTAAGCTTTAATTTTTGGGAATATTTTGTAATAAGGCCTCCATAACTTAGGTTTCGATTTATTTTTTTGTTTTGTTATGTTGGTTTTTACAAACTTATGTTTTCCTACAAAGTCCCAAATATAAAATGAAATGAAAAATGGGCTTTTCAAACCCAATCAATGCAAATATTAAAGTTATTTCCAAAACTTCACATTCAATTGACTATTCGGCTATAATAAACTAATTTTTTCCAAAACCCCTCAGAGTAAAGTTTTCAAGATTCAACCCGTAGCATACTAGATCCGGTCATGACGCATAGGCCAGGTTTGGGGTGTCACAATTTTTAGTATCAAAGCCCAGTTCAAAACTCAGGCTTTGAAATGGGTCCAGTAGTGGTTTGTAAAAAAATGATATAAGTTTGGGAAAAATGCAGTTGAGATGTGGCATTCGAGTCTACCGGCACCCGATCCACGCAGATAAGTATTCTAACTCTTGATGTGTTTTGTATTGTTGGGCTTTATAGGGACGTAGGCTAGTATGTAAGAATTGATGGACTTTAGGTTTAGTACAAACAATTCTTCAAATTCCATAAAACTTAATCTCTAATCAAACATGTCTGTGAACAAGTCACATGGTTAAGGTGTGGAAATAAGCGTACGCATGTCTAGGATTGGATCCAGGAAGAGCTTGGTATTTAAGTGGTCCTAGTGACTCACCTCCTCTTTTCTGGAATCCTACCTGGTGCGTAGTGACTGTTCGCCTTAGCCACGAGGGCTTGTTGATAGGCCAAAGTTTATAACTAAAACCCGAAAGGGACCAGCCACCCTATTTTTTGTGAAACAATCCCTAGTTTGTAAATTTTAGAAATACCCTTGATTTGTGAAAACTTCTCAAAAATACCTTGGATTTGTAAAAAAATTACCAAAATTTGTAAAATTACCGAAATACCCTCGGTTGACAAAATTATCGAAATACCCCTGAATTGTAAAATTACCAAAATTCCCCTAATTTGCATAATCACCAGGAAACCCTATTTTGGAAAATTACGAAAATACCCCTATAGGATAAAATTACTAAAATACCCCTAGGTAGTGAAATGACGAAAATACCCTAGGTGATGAAAGTAAGTTCATGGATGATTACTTGTGTGTTTGATGCATGTATGTGGTGCTCTGTTTGATGTTGATTGGATGAGAACTCTAGAACTAGGAAATATAGACCTGAGAACTGAACTTTGTAGATAGAATTCGAATTCGAAAGAACTACTGTTAAAACTACTTTCTATAAGACTGTCCGTTATTAATCAGTGGAAGAAAGAATTATTAATCCATAAATTTCTAATCAGATAAATCGAGAACTGTAGAATGAGCACTAGAGGACGTGGTGTGTGTGGCCGAGGTAGAGGCAGGATTGCTATGTTAGAACCCGTAGGGTCTGGTCGCAAGTCAGGGAATGAGGTACTAGTGCCACCAACTGTAGAGGCAGAATTTCAAGATCAGACGGCCAGAGATGATGCTGTATCTCAAGCAATGTTAAGGGTCTTAGAGAGGGTTGTTGAGGTAGGCATGGGCATAGGAGCCCGGAAGTTTGCACCTGAGCGGCTTAGAGCCAATGGGGCAGAGGTTTTTAAGGGAATTTCAAGTGTAGCTCCTAGTACAGCTGAATACTGGTTGGAGGCAATGGAACATATAATGGATGATCTTGACTTCACTGAAGAAGATAAGCTAAAGGGAGTGGTGTCTCTTCTTCGAGACGAAGTGTTTAAATGGTGGCTTACGGTTAAGGATGGTGCCGTAGCTGACCATATCACCTAGGATCACTTCAGAACAGCGTTCCAAAGTAAGTATATTGGAACGAGCTATGTGGATGCGCAGCGTAGAGCATTCCTGAATCTGGTTCAGGGAAGTAGGTCTGTGTCGGTGTATGAAGCAAAATTCTTACGCCTTAGTCGTTATGCTCGAGGGATAGTGGCCAGAGAGCATGAGCGATGTGTTCATTTTGAGGATGGCCATTAGGACAATCTGTGGTAGTAGATAAACTTTTTCGGGAGGTACCTTTAGAAGTTCAGGGAATAGTTTTCCTAACGGATCTGATGGAGTTACCGTTCGGGGAATTTGACTTAATTTTAGGCATGGACTGGTTAGTGAAGCATCAGGCCAATTTGGATTGTGCAGCCAAGCGAGTGGTGTTAAGAACCCCCGAAGGAGGTGAAGTGTTGGTGATAGGAGAAAGGGGAACCGTCTCATCGAATATAGTGATCGCCTAAGAGCGGAAAGAATGGTGAGAAAAGGATGCGAGGCCGTTTTAATGTTTGTACGGGCTCTGGAAGCCAATGACCTAACTGTTGAGGACGTTAGGACAGTGGAGGAATTTTCTAATGTTTTCCCAGAGGAGCTTCTAGGATTACCTCCTGATCGAGAAGTGGAGTTTGGAATCGATCTTCTTTCGGGAACAGCACCAGTATCTATTGCTCCTTATAGAATGGCACCAAAGGAGTTGGTGGGATTGAAAGCACAAATCCAAGAGTTGTTGGATAGGGGGTTCAAGTGTGTCACCTTGGTGAGCACCGATGTTATTTGTTAAGAAGAAGGATGGCTCAATGCATATGTGCATTGACTATCGTCAATTGAATAAGTTAACCATCAAGAACAAATACCCATTACCGAGGATTGATGACTTGTTCGATCAGTTGAAGGGGGCCTCAGTCTTTTCGAAGGTAGATTTGAGGTCAAGGTACCATCAGCTTAAGGTCAAGGAGGCAGATATTCATAAGACAGCTTTTAGGACTCGCTATGGTCATTGCGAGTTCATGGTGATGCCATTTGGGTTGACCAATGCACCAGCAGCATTTATGGGTATGATGAACCGAGTGTTCCAACCCTACTTGGATCAGTTTGTCGTGGTTTTTATTGATGAAATATTGGTTTACTCAAAGTCAGAGGAGGAGCATGATTCACATTTGTGAGTGGTTCTGCAAATTCTGAGGGAAAATCAGCTTTATGACAAATTTAGCAAGTGCGAATTCTGGCTTAAGGAAGTTACTTTCCTAGGTCACATTGTGTCAACAGAGGGGATTAGGGTGGGCCCTCAGAAAATAGAAGCGGTGTTGGACTGGAAGCCACCTAGATTTGTGGCAGAAATTCAGAGTTTTCTTGGTTTGGCCGGGTACTACAGAAGATTTGTTGAAGGATTTTCTCTAATTGCAGCGCCGTTGACTAAGCTGTTATGGAAAGGAGTTTCGTTTGTGTGGTCTGATAAGCAGCAAGATAGTTTCGAGAAGTTAAAAAGGATTTTGATGGAGGCTCCAATATTGATTCAGCCGGAGGCTGGAAAGGAGTTCGTAATTTACTGTGATGCTTCACACACGGGATTAAAATGTGTGTTGATGCAGGATGGAAAGGTTGTTGCGTATGCATCTCGACAGTTAAGGCCGCACGAAGTAAACTATCCCACCCATGATTTGGAATTGGCAGCGGTGTTGTTTGCCTTGAAAATTTGGAGGCATTATTTGTACAGGGAGAAATCTGTCATTTACACGGATTATAAGAGTTTAAAGTACCTTTTGACTCAGAAGGAGTTGAATCTTAGGCAGAGGAGGTGGATCGAATTGTTAAAGGATTATGATTGCTCAATCGAGTATCATCCGGGTAAGGCTAATGTGGTGGCAGATGCCTTAAGTCGTAAAGTGATCACTGACTTAAGAGCAATGTTTACTCACCTTAGTTTATACGATGATGGGAGTTTATTGGCGAAACTTCAAGTGAAACCCTCTTGGGTCAGTCAGGTTAAGGAGAAGCAGCAGACCGATGAGTTGCTAAAGGAGAAGTTTTGTGTGGGACCAAGTGATGGATTAACAGAATTTAGTGTGAATGAGGAAGGGATATTGTGTTTCCAAGGGAGAGTGTGCATGCCAAAAGATCCTGAATTGAGGCATAGGATTTTGCAGGAAGCGCATGGTAGTCTATACGCTATGCACCTTGGAGGGAGTAAGATGTATCGAGATTTACGGGAACAATTTTGGTGGCCAGGCTTAAAACGAGATGTGACTCAGTTAGTGGGGAAGTGTTTAACCTGTCAGCAGGTAAAGGCGGAGCATCAGTTACCATCAGGGTTATTGCAGTCGGTAAAGATACCCCAATGGAAGTGGGAAAGGATTACAATGGACTTTGTTAGTGGGCTACCTCTCACACCTACTAAGAAAGATTCAGTTTGGTGATCATTGATCGGTTGACGAAGTCCGCTCATTTTGTACCATTTCGGGTCAATTATTCTTTACAAAAGTTGGCTAAGTTGTATATAGCGGAGATTGTAAGGTTGCATGGAGCACCTGTGTCATTATCTCAGACCAAGATCCTAGGTTTACGTCAAGGTTTTGGAAGGCGTTGCATCAAGCGTTGGGTACGAAGTTGGATTTTAGTACAGCATTTCATCCTCAGACCGATGGACAGTCTGAGCGGGTGATTCAGATCTTGGAGGACATGTTAAGTGGTTGTGCCATTGATTTCAAGGGTAGTTGGGAAGAGTTTTTACCATTGGAAGAGTTTGCGTACAACAATAGTTACCAGTCTAGTATTCAGATGGTGCCCTATGAAGCATTGTACGGGCGAAACTGTCGTACTCATATATGTTGGACGGAATTAGGGGAACGTTAGATTTTGGGTCCGGAGTTGGTTATCGAGACGGAGGAGAAGGTTGAATTAATTCGGGCTCAACTAAAAGAAGCGTTGGACAGACAGAAGTCCTATGCTAATTTGAAGCGTAATGACATAGAGTTTGCAGTGGGTGACAAGGTGTTCTTAAAAGTGTCGCCATGGAAGAAACTGTTAAGGCTTGGATGGAAGAGTAAGTTAAGTCCCAGATTCATCGGACCTTATCAGGTGTTGAAACGAGTTGGACCAGTAGCATATCAGCTAGAGCTACCTTTAGAGCTAAGCTAGATTCACGATGTGTTTCATGTCGTTATGCTGAGACGATATCGTTCGGATATGTCCCATGTGGTGTCAGTAGAGGAAATCAAAGTAAGACCTGACCTATCTTTTGAAGAGGAACCAGTGGAAATCTTGGATCGTGATGTCAAAGTATTACGAAGGAAGAAAGTTTCATTGGTTAAGGTTCTATAGTTGAATCACGGCTCTGATGAGGCTACGTAGGAACCGGAGGAAGCGATGCGACAATAATACCCACATCTATTCGGATCAGGTAATTTCAAGGATAAAATTTCTTAAAGGGGGTAGAACTGTAACATCCTGAATTAATGGGCCTTTGCATTTGATGTGTGTTACGTTCAATATGATAATTAGAGTGTTTAAGGGGTTGAGATTGGGCTCAGGTTTGGGCTGAGGCCTTAATCAAATTTGCATTTTGGGCACTTTAGTGGAAAGCTAGATAGGTCCGGGCTTAAAAGATATTATTTGCGAATTAAAACATAAAAATAGGCTAGTGGCCTAGTGGACAGTGGTGTGAAAAGCAGTAAGGGGGATCCAAGGTTCGAGTCGCATTACCTACTTTTTTTTTAATTGCTTTTGGCGTCAAAGGAGAGGAGAGTGGGGGCGGCTAGGATGCTTTAAAATAGGAAGATTTATCTGTTTGGATAATGTGGATATTGTGCTGATAATAGTAGGGAGAGGTGGTGTTATTTAGGCCTCTTCTAAGGGTATGAATAGATTAAGATAAAGAAGAAAAGATAGGAGTTATCTGCTGAGTGCAGTGTTGGCCAAAATTCCATCTCCTAGAGGGGGAAAGAAATCGGTTTCTTATGGCAAAGGGGTGCCGAAATTTCCCCTATTATTTGATTAATTGTTAGATATCAAGAAGGGCACATTCGGGTTTTGATAAGTATGCCAAAAATTCTCTATAAATAGGGGTGGTATCACTTCAATTCCGGCATTTAAACCCTATTCTTTTCCTCATTATCTGTGCCAAAATTCTTAGTCAGTCTCTGCAATTTCTTTCTTTTGATTTCTTCAAAAGCCGAAACCTCTCACTTCAATCTCTTTTTCCATTCTTTCCCTTTTGTGTCGATTTCTCCATAAAGCTGAAATTCCTAGGAGTTGTCGAATTCCCTGTGTTAAGGTGAGTGGCGATTTCATCTGTTCTTTTTCCCTTCTCTTTCGATTTTTTTTTTTTGAGACCATAGTCGAATGGCTAGTTGGTTGATAGGCCATCTTTAGTTGACTTTTCCACTAATCTCATGTTCTTTTGGGCGGCACTTCGGGCAATCGGAGTAGATCGAATCATCCAGATCTCAAAAGCCGAAAACTGTTAATATCTAAGTATCCTATCTATTTCAGGATTTCAAGGTAAGGGGTTTTCTTAGATTCCTATTAGATTCGCTATCATATTTGAGATCTTAAATCATATAATGAGGTTTAACAAACCCTACTTCGTTATAGTAGTTCTGACAAGGACTTTTGATGGAATCAAATATGGATTAGGCAAAGGAGAGGATTGGGACCGTAAACCCAATCCCTAAGTTTAAGAAACGAGCAGTGTCTGTTGTTCGAGATTGGTCATCGGGTTGTGGATCGACTTTTGAACAGCATCTTAGGCAGATAGCAGTCGTATCGACTTCTGATAGTGTCAACATTGAAGGTGTCGTCATAACCGTAATCAGGTGTGCAGATCCTTAACACATAAGTGTTGTTGTAATATATATGTGTATGATATGGGCTAAAAGCCGAAAAGAGAGGCTGTATGAACAGTCGAAATACTCAAAAAGGGTAGGCAACGGATGCCAAGTATGTAATCATAGAAACTTCTCTATGTGTGTTGATGTATGTAAAAGTCTGAGATCTGTTTAAATGGCTTAATGTTTTGATTCTTGCATGAATGTATGCATGGGATGGAATTGATTGATTTATGGAAGGGGAGCAGGTCGCGAGGCGATCGGTGGCTTTGCCACATAGGTTACATAGTGATCGGTCTTTATGATGAAAGATAGTCGTTAAAAATCTTGAATGTATTTTCTGAGGTTCACATAAGCGATCGGTGGCTTTTCCACATAGGTCACATAGTGATTGATATGGTGTGTAGCGGATGGAGGGTTGATTGTAGAAATCCCACGGTGTGATGGTTGGTGCGGGGTGTGTAGAGGATGGACTCTTAGGTTTGGGATGGGCCATGTTGCATGAAACATTTTGTTACCATTGTGTATGGGCCAAGGCCCATAATGTGTTTAGGGCCCAAGGCTTTTATGTGATTTCGAGATTTACACACCGAGTCTTTGTGACTCACCCTTTAATTTTTCCCACTTTTCGGATGAGCGAGAGTTCGAGACATGGAAGCCGAGGCGGACTCGAGGGGCCATTAAGACTTTTATCTACATAGATTATTTTTGGTTTTTGTTTCCATTTAAGCTTTAATTTTTGGGAATATTTTGTAATAAGGCCTCCATAACTTAGGTTTCGATTTATTTTTTTTGGGAAACTCTCTCGGCCAAACGAGCAAAAATAAACTCCCATGCTCGCGTAGGGATTCGAACACAGGACCTCCAACACACCAGTTCCCTTACCATTAGAACCAGCAGGCTCATTCTGATATGAAACTATAGGCAAATTAATATAAGCCCATTGAATAGAGATAGAGCTTAATTCCAAAAATAATAAAATTTGCTAAAGGTAAGGCTTGAACTTGGGGCCTCTTAGACACACCCAGAACACTTAACCACTGAACCAAATACACAGTTGTGTCACATTTTTACAAAAACAGAAATATAAAAATCAGGGCGTTACAAACAAACTTAATTAGTGGCTCTAATCAACCCTCCAAGAAATAATCCTTGACAAATTGAAGAGTGAGGAATGAATTACCGCGAATCCTTTAAGAAAATTGGGAAGAAAACTAGTTCTAAAAATTACAAGAAAAAAATCTTGCCCAAGAAAAAAACTCTAGGAGTTACTTTATTAATGAAAACCAAATTGTCTGCTTAATGAATAATGAAGAAGTCTTTATACATGTTAGCAAAATAAATCTAAATAAAACTCTTAAGTATACATGAACTCTAATTAACCTAAATAGGAAGTAGTTTAAACTAAACTTTCTTCTTGACATAAAACAACTAAATAACTTAAAGTACTTAAAAATTATAAAAAATTCATAATAATAAAATAATAAGAGCAGATAAATAAAATATTGGGTTCATATATAATAAAAATTAGGCCCAAAACTCGAATCTAATATGATTTAAACTCGACTTAAAAGCCTGAAACTCGTAATTCTCTTCATAATCCTATTCATAAATTTTGCTCGCGCAGTCTTCACTAAAAAAATCATAACTTGAGCTCAAGAACTCAAAATCAAGTGATTTAAAGTGCATTTCAAAGCTAAGAGGTAGATCTTTGAACATTCTGAAGACATCTCGACCTAGAAATTCCAGGATCCCATCCAAAATGTCATTGCAAGTCTGCTAATTTCCCAAGCTTGAAAATTAGCAACTCTGGTGAATAGAATTTAATAAATTTCACCCCATCCTTGCATGTATCACTGTCACATCCCAAAATTAGGAGTTTGTGTTTTTGTTGTATAACTGCATGTTGTATTTTTTGTGCGGGTTGTTTGAAGGGATTTAGGGGCCCTAGGGAGGCCTGGGGTCATGGCCAGGCCGTGGAAAAATTTTAATTTTTGGGGCCTTCAATCAAGAGGGGTAGTGGAAGCAGGGTTTAAGTAAATTAAAGTGTGGTTTTTAACCCAAGTGAAGTGTGTGGTGTGGTGTGGTGATTGTGGCGTCAATGGGTGAGCAAAGGGGAAGGGGTTCGAAACCCTACAAGTAGCATAGGAGAGTTCTTATTTTATGCTTTGGGAGGAGAAGAGGTGGAGTTGGACTTGAACACTACAAGGTGGATGGAGACTTGGTCAAGCAACTTTGAATGGGAGGTGGAGAGTGAATTATGGAGTAAAAAGAGGAGATAATCATGGGATAGGGGAGAGTGGTAGAGTTTGGCCAAATGTGGAGTGTGTGGGGATAAGAATTTCAACTAAAGAGGGGTGTTGAGTAGCAAATTCGACAGCCTAGTGTAGGAGTTGAACCGAAAATTCTCCTTGGTTGTGCATTTTCTCTTTTTGTTTATTTTTTTGGAAACTCTTTCTGGGAATCAATTGGTGCACTTTTTTTCTCTTGTTCACATTTCGTCTTACCTCTTGTATTTCTTTTCATTGCTTTTGTTTGGTGTCTAAATTGCTTAAGCTGAATCTCTCCTCTCTTCTTCATTATGAAACTGTTTATTCTATCCCTTGCTAATAGCTGAAACTGCTCCTACTCATCTATCCTCTTGGGGCATCTAATTCTTCTCTTTTCGTAAAGCTAAAAAATCACCTCTACTCCTATTTTGTTTTCCCTTAGCCAAACACCTCGTAGCAGGAAACTTGACTCTTTTCTGTCTGCCGAATCTTTCTCCTTATTCGGTTCTTCTCTAGTTGCAAGGTAATGGTTTCTTTTCTTTTTGGTTTAGTTTTCTCTTTTCTCTCTTCAAGAATCAAAATACTCAACTTCTAACTCTTTATGGTCTAGGCTAAATTTACTCACCCTCTCTCACCTCGAGTCCTTTTTGTTCTCTGTCCTAAGAGCCAAATCTTGTGGTTAGTTGTTTGTCATCCGCTGTCGTGCGTTTGTGGGTAAGTTGAGCTATGGCCGAATGTGGGATGGTTGGTTGCTCTTTATTAATTTATTTGAGTTCCTTGAGGCCGAAAGGCTATTTCTATGTTGTCTTGAAACAACATTACTAATCTGTGCTCTTCTTTAGGAACTCGTCTTCGTGAACAAGGGCAGTAAACCAAATACTCTTGCAGTAAGGAGGGGTCAATCTTTGGTAAGTAGAAGTAATGGGTATAGTGTTTTTCAAGTTAAGTTGATCAATGAGGGAAACTAACTTGTTTTCTCAATTATCGTTATAAGTGTTGGAATCGGTGGTTAGTGCAACTCGTAATCAAGTGTGTAATCTCGCACCAAACTTGATAAATGCATGTGATGCTCTATGAATGGGCCGAAAGCTGAAAGGCCGAAAAGCCCGCAATCGTAATCACTCGAGCGTGCGAGCGCTCATGGTGGCAAATCGGGAGGTGAATGATGGCGGTAGATCATTGAGAGTGTCGCGAGCGCTCTCGTGAAACTAAGGCTGTAGCGGGCCTGATCGAGCCGAAACGGGCTAAATGGGCCTAGTGGGCTAACGGGCCCACATGGGCAAAATCGATAGAAAACTACAAAATGAAATATGCGATTGCAAAGTCTACAAAATCTGGACCAAAAACATGCTAAATGGGCCACACGAGCATGTGGGCCCGTTTGGGCCTAAAATGGATTTTTGGCCCAATTGCACCGTGAAGACCTAAAAAGGGGGGCCCGAGTCGTTGAAGGAGACAGTAGGCCTCCGAAAAGACCGTTAAAGGAGAAAATTACTGAAATACCCTTGGTGGGTAAATTACTAAAATACCATTGGTGTGTAAATTACTAAAATACCCTTGGTGGGTAAAATTACTAGAATACCTTCGGGGGTAAAATTACTGTTATACCCTTAGTGGTTGATTAGTATGATTGTGTGTATTTTGTTTAACTGTTATGATGGTACATTATTAAATACATTGAATTATTATGTCACGACATTTTGCATTAGGTTGGGATGATTAAATATATATAATCATATATATTAAAGGAAGTACTGTACTGGTAGTTATGCCACATTATACTGATTCAGTGGCTCTGCCACGATATACTGATTTTAGTGGCTCAGCCACAAATACTATTCTTGGCAAGATTGCAAATATATAATCGACAATTTCAATTTGTATTCTTGGTGTGTAGGGCTGGGTGGGTTGACTTGGTCCCCACAGGAGTGTAGGGCTGGTACGGGAGGTATGTTGGTTGGATCGGGTGGGCTGCATTTACTCTGTTTGCATTATCATGATTATGGGGCCTTAGGCCCTAACTGATATGGGCTTGGGCCTAGACTATGTTTGTAACTGGGATTACACACTGAGTTCTTGTAACTCACCCCTTTGCTTTAATTGTACAGGTAATCCCCAGCCGTAGAGGATTTGGGAGTTGCGAGGAACTCGGAGGTGGCCACTTGTTCCGTACATTTTAAGGGTGAACTAAGTATTTTAAATTTGGATTTCTTTATATTTAATTATTGGGTTTTATACTTGTTGTAATAAGGCCATTGGAACTATTTTTAACTTTTATTTGGATTTTCTTTAACTATTGTAAAATTTGATCAACACGAAGTTTTCAAAATGATAACCAACTATTTTTCAAATAACTCATTTTCATAAATGATAAGACCAATTTCTTTGTCATCGACTCGATTCTATTAAATAGGAAAAAACGCGCATTTTGAAAGAAATATTAAAATGAGTAAACCCCTCTTCGAGCAAAAGTGAGGAGGAATGAAATTTTTGAACTTATAAATGTGATTCTAAACAATATGTTTTTTTTCAACAACCATGTGGTTTCAAACATCACCTGGTGTAGCACACTAGATCCGGTCGTAATGTTTAGGCCGGGTTTGAGGTGTTACAATCACTCCTCCTTTCCTTGAAAAGATTCGTCCTCGAATCTTATCTTTGATTGGATCCTAATTTGATTTGCTTGGCCTTTGACATTGTTGTTGGGCCTTGAGGTAGTGTGAGTCCATCACATCCATGGGTCTGAAATTGGGCCTTGAAACTTGCATCATTCCCCGCTTCCTCTAGAAGATTTGTCACTGAATATTTAGCTGCACAAAAAGAAAAGGGAATACAATAAATAAAAATAAAATGAAAAAAAATACTTACCTAAGCTTTCTTGTGTGCCAAAACTATTTCCAGGATCAAAGACATTATTTCAATCCTTCAAATTAGCTTCGATCATGGGCGTATCCTTTAAAAACAAGGTATCAAAACTAAACAAAGAAATGTTAAGCATATGAGTGTTCAAGTAAAAAATAAATTATAACTTTCTTTGAATATGCATGGTCATCCCTAAGAATTTCCAAAGATTAGTTAATAATTTCACATAATAATAAAAATCTAAAAGTTTAATATTATTATGTAAAAATTCATATTTAAAGTCTATGGTAGAAAATTTTGTTGCAAGATAGAATGCATAAAGTTCTTTAATAAACCTACCGAATGTAACAAAAGTAACCTTAACATACTGAGATAAACCCATAAAATCAATTAAACTTTCAAACTAAGGTTTAATAAAATTTGACCAACGAGAAAACATGTTGTAAGAAAAAAAATTTTACAAACAAAATCAGTAGCATACTTGTCAAAAACATTCAAGGTATGCCTTCTGAAATCAATTTCTAATATTTTCTTACCTTTCTTATCTTGTAACACTTGCAGGGAATTATCAATATTCAACTTATCTCTTTCCCACAGTAAAACCGTCTATTGATGGTAGAGTAATATAACTGAAAGTCTATCAATGGATCCTTGAAGTCATGCAATGAAGAAACACCACTAAACATCTCAACCCAGAAATGCCTGGATCCCATCCAAAAAGTTGTCACAAGTCTGCTGATTACCCAAGTTCGAAAATTGACAGCTTTGGTGAATGAAATTTAATAAATTTCACCCCATCCGTGCATGTATCATTCCCCTTTCCTTGAAACAAGTGTCTTTAGTGTTATGATTTCATAAATTGAGCTTTTTAAGTTAATAATTAATAACTTCACATAAACGTTTTAAGAATGACAAATATTCCTATCAAGGAATTGTGACGAGTTTTTATAAAACTTTGATTTTTGATTTCGTAACAAACTTGTTTTGGAAAGTAAAATTTCAACGTATTAATGTAACCTTCCATATTTTGTCATGTATAAATAGGATTTGTGGTGTTACAAGAAATTTATGAAACACTTTTAAAAATTCATAAATATTTTTTTTTTTTTTTTTGTAGCATAAAGCTCAACAATTCCAAAAACTCAATTTTTAAAAATATACAAATAGCAAGAGATATATAGTTATCAAAGTTGAAGAATGATTCCTTATACTAATCAGATGATAGAGGCAAGAAATAGATTAGAGAAGTGGAGTCAATCACACAGAATTCAAATGTAATGTTCATCTACAAATATATGATCTCTACTATTCAAATGTTCTTTTAATTTTTCATCACTAACATAAACTTGAATGTCCCAAAGTTCTCACAACGTCATAATCAACCTTCAACATAACATTCTAAAGGATAAATAAATTTTAAAAACAAGTGAAGAAATTTTCCATTTAATTTCTTCATAATAAAAGATTCATCCATTTATCATTAAAATCTATTAAGTATGGCTCCTATTTCAGTCAAATTTGAGAAATAATCTTCTAGTTAAACTCTGTTTATTTGTTTCAATCAAACCCTAATTATTTTAGATTATTTTATTATTATTTGACCTCTGAATTTAGCCTATAAATAGGCTCTTTTACAACCTTAGAAGATACACCCATTAGAGATTAGAACTCATAACACATTTAGAGAATTTTGTGTTTACGTTTTGAAGGTTCTTTATTTTCGGGTTTTCAGGGTTTAGTTTTTATCTCCATCTTTTGTACTTTTCGTTCTTTTGTCGTTATAGTAAAATTATCTTTGCCTGTGGTTTTTTATCCTCTTTGGAGGGGTTTTTCCACGCTAAATTTGTGTGTTCAATTTCTGAATTTATTCTGCTATTTTTTTTTTTACTTATTGCTTAATCGGGTCGATCCTAACAAGTGGTATCAAAGCTAGTTCAATTTTCATAGATCAGCCCGTTCAAAGATGGCAAAAAAAATGTTTGAAATTGAGAAGTTCGATGGTGAGACAAATTTCAATTTGTGGCAAGTTCGGATGATGGCAATTCTAGTTCAAACCGGCTTGAAAAAGGTTGTTACTGGGAAAAAGCCTGAGAATCTAAATCAAATAGAATGGGAAGAGCTTGATGAAAAGGCATTGTCTGCAATCTAATTATGCCTCGCGAATACGGTATTGCAGGAGGTATTGATGGAGAAAACTTCATCCGCCTTATGGAAAAGGTTAGAAACTCTTTATGCGACTAAGTCTCTGGCTAACCGTTTCACATGAACGAAGCTGAGCTTCTTAGAGGTCACATCAGTCAAATATCAGGCTATGCTATTATTGTGCTCTTTACCCCATTCATACAAATCTTTCAAGGAGACCCTGATTTATGACAGAGACAAACTCTTATTCGAAGATGTGAAGGGTCATTTGTTGAGTACAAACAAACTCGATAATGAGTTTGGTTTGGATAGCAAGGCAGATAAGCAAGCTTCCATTTTGGTAGCATCAAAGAAACGAGAAAAAAAGGTGTCGCTATTGTAAAAAGTTAGGTCACTTCAAAGAAAATTGTTATAAACTGCGAAATAAAAGAGCTGCTTAGAGTAAAGAGGAAGATATAGCTGGTGCTAATTTGGCTGATTAAAGCGGTGATGATTTCTTGTTAGTGTCAACGAGTGATAACTCCAAGCTCACGTCCAAGTGGATCCTAGATTTGGGATGTTCTTTCCACATGTGTCCCAATAGAGAATGGTTCTCCATATACAGTTCGGTTGAAGGTGGAGTTGTACGCATGGGAAACGATTCATCTAGTAAGGTAATTGGTATTGGTACTGTTAAAATTAGGATACATGATGGGACGATTAGGACACTCTTAGATGTTAGGTATGTACCTGATTTATGAAAGAATCTCATCTCATTGAGTATTTTAGACTTGAAAGGATGCAGAATCAACATCGAGTCAAGCGGCATTAAAGTATCGCATGGAGCTCTCGTTTTGTTAAATGGTAAAAAAACTGGCAATCTTTATATTCTGGAAGGTTTTACAATGACCGGTGAAATCGGACGTCCCTCGTCCATTACAAAGTCAAAGTCAATTCCTTTGGAGCGAAGGCAACTTGGTCATAGGAGGGAAAGTGGATTTTCATTTCATTGAAGAGAGGTTCTCTTTTGGATGCAGATTTTGAAAAGTTAGGGCACTAGTTTGTGAAAATCAACCCAGGGTTAGTTTTGAATTGCCAGTGTACAAGTTGAAGGCTAGAAGTCTTCCAGCTTCTAAGCACATATTTGACTTAGTTAATTCCTTGCATGGTTCAAGATAGGCTCGTGGCAAGCTTTGGCAAGGATGGCATTATAGAAATATGAGTCAAGGTGGAGATTTGTTAAGTATGACTCCTATTTCAGTCAAATGTGAGAAATAATCTTCTAGTTAAACTCTGTTTATTTGTTTCAATCAAACACTGATTAGTTTATATTATTTTATTATTATTTAACCTATGAATTTAGCCTAAAAATAGGCCCTTTTACAACCTTAGAAAATACACCCATTAGAGATTAGAACTCATAACACATTTAGAGAATTTCGTGTTTACGTTTTAAGGGTTCTTTGTCTTCGGGTTTTCAGGGTTTAGTTTTTATCTCCATCTTTTGTACTCTTTGTTCTTTTTCCATTATAGTAAAATTATCTTTGCCTATGATTTTTTATCCTCTTTGGAGGGGTTTTTCCACATTAAATTTGTGTGTTTAATTTCTCAATTTATTCTGCTATTTTTTTACTTGTTGATTAATCGGGTCGATCCTAACAAAATCAAATATCTGGAATACTATGTTAGATTTGAAACCTGAAACTCTACGGCAAAATAAAAATATTTTTTAAAATATTAAAGAATAAAACTCAAAATCAAGACATGGATAAAACCATGTATGATGGCTTTAGTTTAAGATGTTGTCCTCAATGGCTCAAAGCAAATGAAACCTATCTACGACTTCCTTTATCCGGAAACTCTAAACCATAGTAATTATGCATCGAAAACTAGAATAATAATTAGTTAAAACCTAGAAAATCAGTATGAATGAAAGTCTAGTATTCGTATCTCCCCAGTTGTGCTGCATAGTTTATAATACTAATAGAGAGCTTCAGCAAATAGATGTTTGCTCAGGAAAAAGAAACCAAAACTGAAATAGCCTAATTTTGGGGCTAGTCAGAATAATGTTTTCGAGACCACTAATCTGAGCAAAATTATTTTGATATTATTTTATGTGTTATAACATGATTATAAGGTTGCACGGATATTTTGATACTTTAATTTTAGCAATTGTGTGCTTAATTGTGAAAAAGGACTAAATCGCATAAAGTGTGAAAGTTTTGTAATATAAGGTAGAGGTGTTTAATAGCTATGGAATATTAATTGGAGGTCCTTAAAGTGAAATTAGATCTCACTAAAGATGATGGCCGGCCAAGGGAACTAAGAGAGATATAAGAGCATTAAATGAGTCAAAATTTGGTAGAGTTAGGTGACTAAAATGAATAAAATAAGATAAGTAAAGAGAAAGCTATCATCTTTTTCATTTCTCTTCCTCTCCTACTAATATTTTCAATAAGAAATAGGGGTTTTGAAACTCAAACTTTTAGCCAACATATTCTCTAGCAAGTAAGTGATTTTAGATGTTTTTCTTAATGATTTTTGTATTTTTGAAACCCCCAAAGCTTAAGCTAGCGAATGAGGGGACTAAATTTCAATATGGTTGAAAGTCTAGGGACTTGCCATGAGAGATTTTATGTTATTTTCTGAGTTTTTATGGAAGAAAATGAATGTTAATGAGACGAGCGACAACTTTTGTGCAAGGTGTTACCATGAAAACACCTAAATGGGACTAAGTTGAAAAAGTTGAAAATGTGTAATAAATTCATGAAATAGTTATATTTATGAGTAGTTGTAAGTGTAATAAATGTTCAGTTAGGCTTGTTTAATGAAAAAAATGTGATGAAAATAATTTATGAGCTTAGGGGCAAAATCGTAATTTTTCCCAAGTGTAAGGGCAAAATGGTCATTTTTACCTAAGTAGAGATTATGATGTATTATGAGTATAGAATGATTGAATGAGTGAAATTGTATTATTATAGACCAAGAGGAGAGCAGAATTTACCTTGAACGAGGAAAAGGCAAGGCTACGGAATAGAACGTTAATCAACACGTTTTGTACCGAGGTAAGTTTATGTGTAAACGATGCATTATAAATACACATGTTGTTGCTTATTGGTGTATTGTATGATTGAGAACACATACGATTTAAATGGATTGAGTTGGGTAGATAATGCATAATTTTCGTATGAATGTTGAGATAGATATGTAAATGTGGAATATTATCCATAATAATTAATTGTGGGTTGTGTGTGATACCACCTTAATCATTCTTGTTGGTGGGCTATGTGCGATACCACCTTATTACTTATTCACGATAGGCTATGTGTGATACCATCGTTCATATTATCATTCGATGGGCTATGTGCGATACTACCGTAAGTATCCTTATTGGTGGGCTATGTGCGATACCACCCTGTTAAAAATAAATGGTGGGCTAAGTGCGAAACCACTGGGTGTTAGTATTACTATGTATGGCTTATTGTGAAATTGTTAAGTGTTGTCTCATGAGAACATGTGGTGATAAGTGCAGGGTTGTATGCTAAATAATGTGAGCATTTGCTTTTGATATGGTTGGAATGTGGTAAGAGATAAAATGAGTAAGCATGATCATGGAATGCGGATTGTTCTAGCATAATATATAATGCTATTCATTTCTTTGTATATATTATAATGTTTATTGTTTACATGTAAACTTACTAAGATTAAAGCTTACTCCCTCTCTTTTCCCCTTGTTTTATAGTGTCAAAGAGCTGGGTCGGGGTACGAAGATAATTGGAAGATCACCCACAGTACCAGCTCATCTCGGTATATTTAGAACTAGCATTTTGAGTATGGCAATGGCATGTATAGGGGCTAGACTAGGTGAATTGTTTTGTTATTTTGGCCAAATGTGTTGGCTTCTTATAGATGAATTCTTTTGTATATTGCCATAGTAAATGGCTCATTATTATCAATCAATGAAATGAAAGGTTATCTAAAAATGTGTAGGGTATATGATTAGGTTGTTTGGTTATGAATATGTATGAAAGTATTGATGGTTGAGGATGAATTATGCTTGAGTGAATTAGGGTGATGGAAGGGCTTGGCAAATAGCCTTGCTCTTGTCCACAGGGTAGGCACACGAGCATGTGTCTAGGCCGTGTGTGACACACGGTCAGTCCCATGGGCGTGTTGAATGGCCGTGTGTCCCCTGCATGTTAGTTTTACAAGTTTGTAAGCTTTGTAGTAAACACACGGGCAGGGACATGGCCGTGTGTCTCAGCCGTGTGGAAGGCACAGCCAGGGACATGGGCGTGTGCCCAGGCCGTGTGCCCAGGCTGTGTGAAGTCTGCACCTAAATTTGGAATTTAATTCGCAACACGGTCTGTAACACCCCAAACCCGGCCCAAACGCTACACCGGATCTAGTTTGTCACTAAGAAAATTTTGTAAAACATGTCGTATTTTCAGAAAATATTTTTCTTATGTTTAACCCTTTATTCGGGAAAAATTAATAGTTGATAGTTTAGATAAAATATGCCTTTATGAATTAAAAACCCAAATTTAAATACATGCCTTAGTTCAATTAAAATAAAAATTTAAATAACTAAAGATACTAAAAGCCCATAATAAAACAAAATATAAACTAGTGGCCCATAGCCTTATTGCAACAAGATTTAAAACCCATTAAATATATATATATATATAATAAACTAGAGTCTTTTTGCTGAATCCAAATGTTCTTTTGCATGGCCACCTTGTGCTCCTCTCCAGCCCGGTCCGATGCACTAAATGCTACCTAAAATGTTAATTAATTGGTTGAGTCGCGAGACTCAGTGTACAACCCTCATGCACCATTAGATTTGGACCTTAGCCCTATACAACTAAAATAATCAGAATTAATATCATAATAAAAATAATATGCAAGCCCAACCCAAATCCTAGGTTTCCATCCGCTACACGCCCCTGTACCAGCCATTCACACCATTGGGGATTTCTACAATCAACCCACACCGCTACACGTCTTGATGGCAGTCGTGCTGCTCATCATCAGATCATGGCCGTAGTCACTACAATAGATCACGGCAAAAATCGCTACAATAGATCACGGTAAAAATCGCTACAACAGATCACGGTAAAAACCGCTACAACAGACCACGGTGAAAATCGCTACAACATATAAATTCCTCCTTTCATAAACGCAACCCATGCAATCACATAAAATCAATATACTTATATCATTTAATCAGAACATTCACTAACTTGATGATTTTTTTTTACCCTCTTTGGATTTCGGCATTTATCAAAACATATAAGACTTATAATCATATATTAATCAAACAGATCTAGATGGTGGGAAAGTGTTACACACCTGATATCGCGAAATCCAATATTCTTAGTCGATATCCTTGTTATCCCGGTCTACAACTTTGCTCAAAAAGCTGGAAAGATGTGAAAATAGGGCCTCTCCTTGAAATCCTAAAAATAACACGACTTGAGTGTTATTGATCTTTGACTTAGAGATCTAAGCGTTGGACTCCTCTATTGTTTTCTTCAGATTCGGCACAAGCAGACTTTATTGAAGAAAATTCGGCAACTTTAGGAGGTGAGATTTAAGAATTTCGATTTTTAGAAGATTTAAGAATTGAAGAGATGGCTAAGAGAGATTTGGCCAATGAATATTAAGGAGAAGAATAGAATAATAGAGATGTGATTTCGGCTTTTAGGGATTAGAAGAAAAATAACAATAGAGGTTAAAAGATTTGGCCAACCAGGAAATTTTAGAAAGGAAGAAAGGGTGAGGAAAATGGTGGTTTTCGACTTTTGAGAGGAAGAAGATGAGAAAAGAAAATAAAAGAAAGGCTTCCAAAATTTTTGACACCCCTCTTTATATAGAAAACCGATTCCTCCTTTAGCAGAGATTGATTTTCACCAACACCGCCACACATGATAGCTCCTATCCCTTTTCCCTTATCTTAATCTATTATCTCCTCAAAAATAGTCTTTATCTCGCTTACTATCCTTAAAGACTAAATCCCTAAATAATAGCCTTTATCTGCTTATTATCCACATATAATAAATATAATAAAATTCCCAAAAAAAAAAGCCTTGTGCCGTCCACTTCCCTAATCCCTAATGCCAAATTTAACTAACTTAAATTAGAAGATTTGGGCTCCTTAAAAGTTAAAATTTGGGCCCCTAACACTTAAATTAACTCATTCCACATATTCACCCATTAAACGCATAGCCCCAAAAATTTAGGATGTTACACGGTCGAAGAACATGGGCGTGTGACTGGCCGTGTGATGCAAGTCAGAGGCGACCACGAGCCAGACACACGGGCGTATGATAGGCCGTGTGATGCAAGTTAGTGTCGACCACGGGTGTCGAACACGGGCGTGTGATATGTCACACGGGCGTGTCCTTCCCTCCACACGGACGTGTGCCCCTGTTCCATGTCAAAATTTTTCTAAGTGCTTGGAGGTTTTCGGTAGGGTTCCGACATATTCCAAGTCTGTATTTAGGGCCTCGTAGGTCCATTATAAGGATGTTAGATATGTGAATGGAAAAGTTTTAAATTGGAATGAAGTTCGATAGCCAAAAGCTGTATATACAAGTGAGATAAGTTCGGTGATGCCTCATACCCGATTCCAGCGTAGCATACGGGTAAGAAGTGTTACAAAAACTTTCAGTTGTGCCACTAGAATAAAAGCGCATTCTATCATAAAACAAAATATTGCACAAATATACGATAAGATTCACTTGTATGGAAAAATCCTTTTTGAGTTTTTGCACTTATTTTAAACCAACTGAAATCTTAGATTCCCTATTTGGTGTCAAGCCCCTACTAAACAAAGTTACAGTCTTCTGATCATTCCATTAGTCTTGTCCAATGATTTTACACATAGATTCCCTATTGAAATTATCCAAAAAAAAAATGTTGTTATTACTATACATTTGGTCCCAAATGGGAACCTTAACATGTAAAGAGAAAAAAAAAAAAGAAAAGAAAAGGAAAGAATAAAAATAAAAGTGCACGCAATAAAAGAGGAGTTGTAGGATGGTGGGAAAAAAATGAAGGTACGAGGAATTTGAAAGAGAGGAAAAAAGACAAGCGATTCTTCAGTTGATGCGGAAGACATAAAAAAAAGCATTTTAGAGTTGTTGAGATTGCATTTTCTGAACAAATTTGAATGTTATTATTGTTGTTGAGTTAGAACACGAAACTAAGAAATCAGGTTTATCTGGTTTTTTTTTAACGTTTAAGAGGGTGTAGTACAAGTTCTTACCTAACCAATCGCAATTACTTCAATAAAATTCATTTTTTATTTTTATTTAATTTCTAATTAATTTTATTGTTGATAACGTGACCGTAAATATTTTATATTTAAAATTCATATAAAAATATTTTTAAAAAATATTATATAAAGGTTGTTAATTATTTTCATTATTTGAAATATATATATTTTTGGAAACATTTAGATGGATAAATTGCACTCTAAATTATATATTTTTGTATCGATATCTAATTTTTATTTAAAATGATATTTAAACGATTTTCTATTATTCAAATTAATATATCGTGTCAGATTAGTCGGGTAAATATCCCATATATACCAAAAATTTAAATTATTTACGGAAATGGGCTAGTTTGAAGAATATTTACGAAAAAGGGCCGTTTCCCCCCAAAACACGTCCACGTCAGCGCATTTTGGGGGGAAACAACAGCAAAGCGCGCCCTTGAGGACGCGTTTTAGCCCTGCAACGGTCAAATCCGAACGGCCAATTTTTTTTTACCATTGGGGGCCCAACAGTAAAAAAAAACTATAAAACCCCCCCAACCCTTTGTTTTTTTCACACTTCAATCCTTTCTCAATATTCTATCAATTTTCTCTCAATTTTCTCTCAGTTTTCTCTCACTTTTCTCTCAAAGTCCTTGAAATTTACGCTCAAATTTCAAAATAGTCCTTTACTATTTACGAAAAAGCCCTTTATAATTTTTTTAATATATTTTTTTTGGAAAATTTTAAAATTTTTTATCGGATTACAATGGCTGGGGAATTACTTCGCTTAGACAACAAACACATCTCCGTCGAGCAAATGCAAATGGTAAGTTTTAATTTAAATTTTTCAATATTATTTAGTTTTTTTCAATTATGCAATTTTAATTAATTTTTACTTTTATAATTTTTAAACAGTTTGTAGATCGGGTGTTGGAATGTTATATTCACAACATGCATGGTCCCCATCGCCGTTGATCGAGAATTACTGCGGAAGCGGGTTTTTGGCACGTGCACAATAGGTAGGGGTTCAAGTTGGAGCCGCCTTTGATCAGCGCGTTGATAGAGAGGTGGAGACCCGAGACACACACTTTCCATCTGCCATGCGGAGAGTGTACCATCACTCTATAAGATGTGCAGTTGTAGTTGGGATTACCGGTGGACAGGTCAGTAGTCACCGAGTCCGTAACATCTACCGATTGGATGGCCATATGCTACGAGCTTCTGGGTGCCATTCTGGATAGAATTCAAGGAGCTCGAATCGATATGGCTTGGTTACGAGACACATTCCCAGAGCTGAACGAGGGTTAGATCGAAGTAGAAAGAATACGGTATGCTCGGGCATACATTCTTCAGATAATTGGAGGCTATCTGATGCCGGACCTCTCTAGAAACCTCGTCCACCTAAGATGGCTCCTGAAACTTGTTGATTTCAGAGTAGCCGGTGAATTGAGTTGGGGGTCTGCCGTGCTATCGAGGTTGTACAAGGAGATGTGTAGGACGACGCGGCCAAGTAAAGCAAAAATCAGAGGTTGCCTATCACTACTGCAGTCATGGGCATGGTTTCGATTTCTATTTTTACGTCATCGACTCGACCAGCCATATTCATTCCTACTGATAACGAGGTAAATTTAATATTACATTTTACAATTATTTCGTAGATATATAGTATAATTGCATGCTAAAAGTTTATTTAATTAGGTGGAACCATTCGGCGAGTCATGTTGGAATACCTAACTCACTTGAGGATATACGGCTCCTATTGGACCAACGGTCGGAATCACTAGTAAGTTTCGAATTTCGTTATTATAATTTAGTATTTCGTATGTAGTGTCTAGTATTATGTATATAACTAATATTTTGGTAATTTTAATATAGTTTCAATGGACACCGTACGAGGATCCAAAAATTTGGGCAGTAATTTCGGAGGAGTTCTTCCAAAATCGAGCAGTTATACGTTAAGGCCCCACCGATCACCCACGCGACCGTGGAGATGCACCGGTCGGATCGGGTTCTTCGCAATTTGGATTCGAAACCGATTCCGTACACCGAGATGCTCGATGATGAGCACAAAGTGGACTTACGGCTGCTGCACACGGATTGGCCAATATTTTGGTCAAGTCATATCGAGACGTGGGAGAATCGGTATGACTTTTTACCTTTCCGGGAACCGATCATCGTTCCTAAGTTAGTGTGCATGCCGGAGTACATGTCATGGTTTAGGATCCATTGCAAGCCGTATCTGTTGTCCAAAGAAGAGAGGCGACAGCAACTTCGTGAGCGAAGGGAACGTCAGGCCCCTTTAAATCCAAGGAGAATGGGTATGAGACGGGGCCATCAACAGCGCCAACACAGTCACTGGGCCCAGCAACAGTGCCTACACAGTCACCGGGTCCATCAGTTCAGCTGACAACACCAACATCACACCGTCTACCGTTTATGCCAGGTGCGTACCCTACCCCTTATATGTATCCTCCTAACTCATATATGTTTCCTTTTTCCAGTCCCACCCCAGATTGGAATGCATGGCCGGTTTCGAGTCCGTTCCCGACTACTCTCGCTGGCCAGCCGATCGTCAGGCCGACGTCGTGTGTGGGATCAGAGGAGGTGCCGTCGAGGAGCACTTCTTTCTACCAGGCTCCTTCGCCGTACAGGATGCAGTCACCCCCGCCGTGGTTTATGCAAACACCTCCAAGGTCATTATTTTATCAAGGTGGGTCATCATCGCAACACCCAGAACCAGACCCACTGCCGGAAGAACCCGATTCCCTGCTCGAGGTTCCACGACCCCGCCGGAAGCTAGAAGAAGGAGGAATCCGGTACAGAATCACGACCGCCCGTGTGGCATTAGTTCCCACCAAAGATCGACCCTAAACCCCTAATTTTATTTTGTTATTGTAATTTAATTTTATTTGTTATCGTAATTTAATTTTAATCTCTTTGATAAAATAGAAATGGTTTAATTTTTTAATTAAGTTTTAATATATTTAATAAAATATGAGTTTAATTTTTATTTTTGTAATTTAATTTTTTAATTTAATGTTAATATCTTTGATAAAATAGAAATGGTTTAATTTTTTTTTGTAATTAAGTTTTAATATATTTAATAAAATTTGAGTTTACTTTTTTATTTTTGTAATTTCATTTTTTTGGTAATTTAATTTTAATATCTTTGATAAAATAGAAATGGTTTAATTTTTTTGTAATTAAGTTTTAATATATTTAATAAAATTTGAGTTTTATTTTTTTTGTAATTTATTTTAATATCTTTGATAAAATAGAAATGGTTTACTTTTTTTGTAATTATGTAATTTAATTTTAATAACTTGAATGAAATAAAAGTTCTTGTACAAAAATTCATCGTTTTCCTCCAAAAAAATAGAAATTACATAGCCACCAGGAGACAAAAAAGCTAAGAGCACGGTCAACTATTCCGATTTGGACACGAACGGGATGTATGGCCCGGGTTCCTACACCATCCGCATAGCCGACTTTAGTTGCTCGTTTCTCGGATATCCATATTGTTGCGTATTCTAGTCGAGCAAGTTCGACCTTTTGGTTTGCGCCTCAATTGTTTATCCGGTAATAGCTTAAATGGTGCAAGCGATACTGACGGCCTCTTACGTTCATCTAGGACTGGTGGGAATACGTGTCTCCACACATTGCACATGTTTTCTAATTTATACACTTCGTCAACATAGCTCATGGGATCAAGACGGAGATTCTGACAAGACGCAAGTACATGAGCGCATGGGTAACGAAGTGCATCAAATATCCCACAATCGCAGGTCCTATTTGTCAAGTGTACACGATAATGCCCGCCAACAATACCTTGGTTCGGTCTGTCAAACGCCGTGACACGAAACCATAGGCTGTTGCGATTGTGACACACTGTGTGCATGGTGTTGGCCCGTGCCTTCGTACTATTTATTTCTTGCAAGACCTTCGGGCTCCATACATGGCCTCCTTACATCTGCCCTCTATAACTTGCTGCTCTCTTTGAAAATAGTGCCGCTAAATGAAAATATGTCTCTCGTACAACCGATGTAATCAGTAGATGACGGGTTCCTTTTAGAATAGAATTTATGCATTCAGCCAGGTTTGTGGTCATATGACCATATCGTAGGCTGCCGTCGTATGCTTGTGTCCACTATTCGAAAGGAATATTGCACAGGTAGTTTACGCCTTCCGCATTATCTGACCGCAAACTGGCCAACATCTCGTGAAAACAGTCTTTATTGATCTCGTACCCTGCCAATATAGGTTGATAGCGAATATTACATACCACTCTTTAATTGAGAATAAATTGAATATTACAAATGAAATTATATTAATAGATATTTCATACCCATATCGGTCACTTGCCATCGCTGTATTTTAGATCGATGTTTCCCATAGTAGTTGGATGAAACATGCCACAGGCAATATCGATGGTGTGTGCGATGCCACATGCTTCCCTGCCATTCTATTACCACAAGTATTCCAGGGCCCCGATCCGATATAACGCATATGTCAGGTTGGGGGTAGACATGCCTCCTTAACCTAGATAGGAAGAAGTCCCAGTCATCAGCTGACTCCCCCAGTGCTACTGCGAATGCAATCGGAAGGATTCTCCCACAGTCGTCTTATGCCACAGCTAGCAATAGCTAATGCGTATATCTACCATACATAAAGGTACCGTCAATTTGTACCAATGGCTTACAGTATATAAAGGCATCTCGGTATTGCTTAAATATCTAGAATAGAAGCTTGAACACTGCACATCCACGGATCAGACGATCGTTGTAGTACACCGATTCCATTTCAAGGTCTGCTGTGCTGCCTGGGACATATCTCTCCAGCACATGACACCACTGCCACACTTCACTATATAAAGCGTCCCACCGACTGTGCAACTTTTCTAACGCCTTCTGCTTAGCTATCCAATACTTTCTGTAAGAGGGCGTGTACCCCAATTGGCTATGAATATTGCCAATTAAGGCCGACACCGTAGTCTTGGGATCAGCCTTCACCGTCGGGACTATTAAGTCAGCCAACATGCCTGAATCCATCCTCGGATGATCTTGTGTTACACCTGTCAACAAAGTACGTTAAATAATGCAACATTACATAATATTAGTGTTATTCGAAATCATTGAACACATAGTGGTACTATACCGGCAAGATATGTATGTGGACCTTTGTACTTTTTGATCTCCCACAACCCTGTCCTTTTCCTCAACGACGCCATGATTTTTCATGAACATGTGCTGTCTTGCACTGCACACTTTGCCTCGTACTTATCGAGCTTGGATTTAATCACATTGTAGTTAACCTCGTTCCTGATGTTGTATTGTTTCAATGCAGCAAGAAAAGTATTCTTGTTGGAAAACTGGTTACCAACTTCTAATTGGTCCAAATCCAATGAAGAATTTGTACGATCACGCATCTGGTGTGGTAGTTCAAGAAACTCTAATGCATCATCTTGTGATAGATCGACATTATGCATGTGGGCTAGAGGTGAGTACACCCTGAATAGCGGATCTTCTTTTTCTTCGTCTGAACTGCCCTCAACGTCTTCAGGTACAATTGGAACGGCCTCCGGTTCAGAAAATAATCCAACTTCTACACCATCAAGCCCTGGCTCCCAAGGTGGATCCACATCGGATTCATCGTCCAACCCTTCATAAGCTGCAACAAAGGAGGGCCCCTCGTCGGTTGATGTCGTCAGGAGTACATCATCCCTCCTTAAACATCTTTCATAAAGATCCCAATCATATGTGGTTTGCCAACCACTAGAAGTTGATGACGTCCCCCAATACGTATTTCTATCATCGGAGGTCGAAGGACGGTTATGCATGTCCCATCCACCAATCGAGTGTCGTGTAGGGGTTATGTTTTCCATACTACCACCGCACATGGGCACTTCTGTGTTTTGCCTCCCACCTACAGAGTGTCGGCTTGGGGTCGTGTATTCCCCTCGAACGGCAGTAGATGTTGAGGTCGCAGAAAAATCACTTGGAGATGAAAATTCTACATATACCTCGATATAGGGTGATCCACTGGCAAGATGAGTCTCCACCATTGCCTCAAAGCTCCGAGGACCTTTGATGTCGAATGAGTCATATCTCACCGAATCAACCGAAGCGTAAAATCTATACTTAATAGACTGAACTTTCATTGGCGTTGTTCTGAATATTTTACGCCTAATTCTTTTGCAAAGTTCTACCAAATCGACGTTCCAATTAAAACTCAGTCGCGTTGTGCTCTTCGATAAGAAAACAACACCATTTTTGGTGTCACGAACTTCACCATCGTAGTAAATAACAACATTAATACGTTCACTCATTTTTGGTTTTTTTTCTTTTGCCTCAATTTCCCTTATGCAACCTGAGAATGAAATTTGGCTGATTTATAGCCTAATTTTGCCGGAGACTACTGTAGCAAAAGAGCGTTCACTTGGGAGCTCTTTTCAGTACTCCTGTTGACAGTGCACCCTGTTGGAAGTGTTTTTGCCCACTGTTTGTTCAGAAACATCTCCTCAAAATTATTTTACCGGAGACTACTGTAGTAAAAGAGCATCCACGTGGGAGCTCTTTTCAGTACTCTTGCTGACATTGCATGTAATATCCTGGAAATGGGCTTGTGCATTCATGCTTAATTATATGAAATATTATGTTTATGAATGTTCTGAATGTGATCTATGAATATCGTGAACTTTGAAATATAGGGAAATACCTTAGAAAATTTTTGGATTTTAAGTCTTGTTAAGGGAGCTAAGTGAATAGGGCCTTAAGAGAAAATGTACGTAAAATATAACATACAAATAGGCTTGGTAAAATGGCTATAAGGTGCCACTTAAAGCCCAGGTAAGTGACGCCACAAGCTATGCAAATGGGCCTAGGTTCGAGCCACATGGTAAATAAAAGGAAATTTTATTTTTTCGGCATTAAGAGGGAGAAGTGGACGGCATTAAGGCACTGAAAGGGAGGTGTTTTATTTTGTTAAAATTCGGCTAGATAAGGGATATTGATGGATTATTTTTAATCTTAAATGAGGAGATAAGATATGAAGGAGGAGAAAAGTAAGGAGATTGATAGAGTTGGCCGGCCAAGGGAGTATTTGGGTGGTATTTTCGGCTAATTATAGAGTAGGTGTGCCGAAATTCTTAATTCTCTTCTCATCTCTTCCTATAACCAAGTTTCCAATTGCTTCTCCCAAGTTCTTCTTTTCTTTTGTCAAAACTGAATTCCTCTTCTTCCTAAAATAGCCGTTGCCAAATCTTCCTAAAGCTTATATCTCACCCTATTCAATCTTGTTGAAGCCGAATACACCAATGGCCATAGTCGACTAGTCTCTAAGTCTTCATAGCCGAATCTTTGAGAGGCTTCAAGCAAAGGGGCTATCGATTTCTTCAAGAAAGGGTAAGATCCAAATTCGATTTCCATTCCTTTATATTTTTTTAGACTTATCGAAATTTAGGGACTAATCCCTATTATTGATCTTGGCCGAATTATGGAAGGAAGGTTTCGAGATTTAGTAGTTATCGACTGCAAAGAGGAGATCTTTCAAGACTTTCAAGGATCTAAGGTGAGTCAATCGGTCAAGGGCCATTTATCATGTTTAAGTGATTGAAAATCGGTTCTAATATATATGTTTATAGGGATTTCGACAGAGGTATACAAGGATTCCGGGATTTGAGTATTACAAGGTGAGTCCATATGAACATTCGACCAAGGCCTATGTTGATATTTAGATCTATTTCTTACATGTTCAAAAGCCGAAAACTAACCTATAAGGTGATTTGGGTGCTAGCCGATTGCAAGGATAAAGCATTACAAAGTTTTTGGGATTTGAGTGGTAAGCAAATCGACACCAAGGTAAGTTTTGAGTTATAATCCTAGTGGGATTTGGTTTCATGGCCGAATGGGTCTTAGTAAATTACTATATGTTGGCTGAATATAGGAACAAAGGATCTAGGATGCTAGATCGAGATCTTCGGGAATTTGGAGTGAATTCGCTAAGTTAATCAGGTGTGTACCCCACACTATTTCTTAATAAGTTAAGGCACTGTTTAATATGTATGTATGTTATATGAATGTGGAAAATATGGCTAAGTACCATGCTATGGTACACAGTACTAAGGTACGTTTCCTACTCCTACTATGAATATGAATATGATAAGAATGTGAAATCGGGCCTAAGGCATTATGTTGCATGATTTTGTATGACATGGGCATATGGGACATTATGAAAAAGGGGAAGTGAATGTGGTGACCTAAGACCACGATATCTGAATGTGGTGACCTAAGACCACATTATCTGAATATGGTGTCTCATGACACAAAGTATGTATCTGGTGGCTATGCCACTAATTTTATAAGGCGATGAGCACGTCATTGCAATGACGCCTTGATGGTGTATAGCGGATGGAGGGTTGACTTAGTAGTCCCCACCGTATGCGAGGATGGTACGGTGATGTGTAGCGGATGAAATATAGGCTTGGGTTCGGGAATGCATCATTAAATGTAAATTATGATATGTATGAATATGATTTGTTATGCCTGAATGTGTTAAGACTTAGTGTTTGTGTACACATTGAGTCTGTTTGACTCATTTGCTAGGGAACCTTTTTCAGGTGATGATCAGTAATGGACCGGGTCGGCAGGAGCTTAAAGGTGGCCATGCACAGCAAGGAATTTATTTAATTTGGATTTTTATTTTATTAAGTACTTTAATTTATTTTGGGATTATTTGATGTAATAAGGCCCTAGTACGAACTATTTCATGCATGCATGCCATTTATTTCAGGACGATACAAATTTTACCAAATTTAAAGTTAAGTAAATTTTATTTCAAAATAAATCTAATAATGTTTTGACACCTAAAACAATATGAATTCCAATTTTAAAGATAAAAACCTAAGACAAAGGAATCGACATGTCTTCTAAGTTTGAAAGTAAAATTTTAAATAAACCCATTTTCAAAAAAATTAAACCAGATTTTCAACTTAAGCCCAACACAATTGGGTTTTCGCCAAAATCACCCAAGCTTTTCCAAAGAACAAATGAATTTGAACCGATTTTTCCTGAGGAACATACCAGATCTGGTCAAGGCTCGTGGGCCGGGTTTGGGGTGTTTTAGCTTGGTATCAGAGCCTAATTTTAAACTCTCAGCCCTGGGTTTAAGGCCCAAAACGTTTTCAAAGTTAAGCCCAAAAAGAATTTTTGTGAATTAAGCAGGATTTTCTGGCATGGCCCACTAAGTCTCCGACCCGAAGTCCACCAGGTAAGTACTCCGATCTCTTGTGTGATTTATATTATGACTTGTAGAAGGGGTAGAAATGGAATGGAACGTAGATTAGTGTGATAGGTACTTGAACCCTAGGGCTAGTTACCCCAACAATTACATAAGACTTAAATGTCTAATTAAACAAACCTGTGGTTAAGTCGCCGAGTTAGGGTGTGGCAACCATGGTGTGCATGTCTAAGATTGGTTTGGTGGGAGCTTGGTATTTAAGCGGTCACGTGACTCACCTCCTCTCCACTCGAATCCTACAGTGCGTAGCCTCGGTTCACCCTAACCAAGAGGACTTATACACGCTAAACCCCTAACTAAAACCGAAAGGGACTAGCCAGTATTTTATGGGAACCCTAGTTTTTTAAAATTACTAAATTACCCTTTTGATTTGTAAAGACTATTCTATAAAATTTTTCTGAAATATACTTTTTATTTTACAAAATTAGTAAAATACCCCTAGTGGTAAAATTACAAAAAATGCCTTTGGTTTATGAATTTTCAAAATACCCACAATTCTTATCAAAATTTCATTACTTTGTTCAAAAACCCTAAATTTACAAAATATCAAAATACCTTGATTTTGGAAAAATTACGAAAATTACCCCTAACCTGCAAATTACCGAAATACCCCCGAGGTACAAAATTACCAGAATGACCCCCGATCTTCAAAATTTTTTTTTGCAACAACACTGATTTGGAAAACAAATTCTCAAAAACAACCCCCAAGTTTTGTAAATTCCAAAGTACCCTTGATTTATCAAAATTTACAAATTTACCCGGGTTAATTACCAAAATACCCTCGAATTTCCAAATTTCCCAAAATACCCCGGGAATGCAAAATCACCAGAATACCCTTATTGACAAAATCATCAAGGAACCTTATTTTGACAAATTACGAAAATACCCCTGTGGAAAAATTACGAAAATACCCCTAGGATAGGAACGGACAGAAATGTTCGAAAAGTGAATGTGTATGGGAGATACTATGGAATGGATGTGCTTTTCTGTGAATTAGGATAGAAGACTTGAAACTTTGATTGATCGAAAGAACTGCTACTAAACTCTTTTCATAAAACTTCTTCACGAATAATCAGTAAAACAATGGCTAATGCATAAAATTTCTTAAACCAGATTAAAGCGCGATTGTAGAAATGAGCTCTAGGGGATGTGGTCGCAATGTACGAGGACGCGGTCGAGGTAGAATGACCATGTCAGAACCTGTTAGATTGGGACAAGGATCTGAGAATGAGGTACCACCGCCACCACCACCACCAGCTGTTGGTGTTGAGCAGCAAGATGAGACGGAGAAGATCTTCAGATCGCAGTCAGGCCGCAGTTCTTGAAATGGTGGCTAGTGCTGGAGGGAATATGGGAGCTCAAAAATTTGTACCCGAGCGACTCCAAGCCAACGGAGCTGAGGTGTTCCGTGGAGTATCTGGTGTGGCACCCAGTACAGCTTAATATTGGTTGGAAGCAACCGAACGCATTATGGATGAGCTCGATCTGACCCCTGAGGAGAAGTTGAAAGGAATGGTGGCATTGCTACGCGATGAAGCATATCAATGGTGGTTAACAATTCGGGATGGTGTCACAGCTGAGGATCTGACCTAGGAATATGTTAAGGCGGCATATCAGAAGAAGTATGTCGGTACACGTTATATTGATGAGCAGAGGAAGGCATTTTTGGGGCTGGTTCAAGGGAACAAGTCAGTAGCAGAGTACGAAGCTAAATTTCTGAGGTTAAGCCGGTATGCTCGAGGAGTGGTGTCAACGGAGCATGAGCGGTGTGTCCAATTTGAGGACGGACTAAGGGATGACCTGAGGTTGTTAGTCGTTCCACATCAAGAGCGGGAGTTTTTTGCTTTAGTAGAGAAAGCTAAGATAGCAGAAGAAATTAAGGACTCTGTGAGGCAGAACACAGACTGAAATAAGCAGAAGAGAGGATTTGGGTCATCTGGATCTTCTAGGAATGCTCAGAAAAGGCCTAGAGCTGATGGGCCGCGAGTCAGCAGACTGGTACTAGAGGGCAATATCGTACTTGTGAGCAGTGTGGGAAGAAACACTTAGGCGAATGCTGGAAGTAGATAGGTGGGTGTTTCAGATGTGGGTCAAAGGACCATATGATCAAGGACTTCTGATGAGACCAGATGGGAATCAACCAGTAGCTCAGAATGTTAATCAGGCTGGTACAGGTGGATAGCAGCCTCAGAGAGGCCGTGGTCCGAATGGTAGAGGTAACAATGCTGGTAGAGGATGTGGGACACTGGGTCGAGGTGCTACTAACACTGAGGCAAGGCAGCCGGGTTTGGTTTATGCGATTTACCGTAGGGAGGATGGAGACGCACCGGACGTCATAACCGGTACGTTTCTTGTATTTGGGAAACCCTATTATGCTTTGATTGATGTGGGCTCGACCCATTCTTATGTTGCCTATAGTGCAGTTGAAACACTAGGCATAGCCTCTAAACCATCTAGTAGGGAGATGACTGTAGTAAGCCCACTAGGTCAAACTGTAGTGGTGACGAAGTGTACCTTTAGAAATTCAAGGCGTGGTATTTTTTACCGACCTGATGGAACTTCCCTTTGGAGAGTTCGATCTCATACTTGGAATGGACTGGCTAATGGACCATCAGGCTGTATTAGATTGTGCAGCTAAGCGAATGGAATTAAGGACCCCGGAGGATGAGGCGGTCATTATGATAGGAAAAAGAAGAAACTACTTGTCTAATGTAGTTTCGGCGCTAAAGGCTGAAAAGATGGTTTGTAAAGGGTACAGGGCATTCTTAGCCTTTGTAAGAGCGTTATATGGAAAAGAAGGAGGTGTCAGTGGAGTTAGAACTATAAGGGATTTCGAAGATGTGTTTCTGGAGGAATTACCTGGAATACCCCCAGACAGGAAGGTGGAGTTTGGAATTGACTTGCTGTCGGGAACAACTCTTGTGTCAATTGTCCCTTATAGAATGGCACCAAAGGAGTTGGTTGAGCTCAAGGTTCAAATCCAAGAATTGCTGGATCGTGGGTTTTTCGACCCAGTGTGTCTCTATGGGGAGCACCGGTTCTGTTTGTAAAGAAGAAGGACGGAACTATGCGTATGTGCATAGACTATCGTCAGTTGAACAAACTGACCATCAAGAACAAGTACCCCTTGCCAAGGATAGACGACCTGTTCGATCAGCCTAGGGGAGCAGCGATTTTCTCCAAGATCGATTTAAGGTCTGGATACCATCAGTTGAAGGTGAAGGAAGTGGATATCCATAAGACAGCCTTTAGGACAAGGTACGGCCACTATGAGTTTGTGGTAATGCTGTTCGGGTTGACAAACGCCCTAGCCGCATTCATGGATATGATGAATCGGGTTTTTCAACCTTACTTGGATCGGTTCATCGTTGTGTTCATCGACGACATCCTCGTATACTCCAAGACTGAGGAGGAGCATGATGAGCATCTCCGGATTGTGCTGCAAGTGTTAAGGGAGAAGAAGCTCTATGCCAAATTCAGCAAGTGTGAATTTTGGCTTAAGGAGGTTGCATTTTTAGGGCACGTGGTGTCTACTGAAGGAATAAGGGTGGATCCTATGAAGATCGAAGCAGTGTTGGATTGGGAACCACCAAAGTCGGTGTCAGAGATTCGTAGTTTCTTGGGATTGGCGGGCTATTACAAAAGGTTTGTAGAAGGGTTCTCGACAATAGACGCGCCTTTGACAAAGTTGTTAAGGAAGGAAATACCCTTTGTCTGGGCGGATAAGCAACAGGAGAGTTTTGAAAAACTTAAGAGGGTATTGACGGAAGCTCCAGTGTTGATTCAGTCGGAGGCAGGAAAGGATTTCACGGTGTATTGTGACGCTTCCCATATAGGTTTGGGTTGCGTATTGATGCAAGATGGGAAAGTAGTAGCACATTCGTCCCGACAGTTGAGGCCCCATGAGGTAAATTACCCAACGCATAACTTGGAATTAGCAGCAGTGGTCTTCGCTCTTAAGGTATGGAGGCACTATCTTTATGGCGAAAAGTCGATGATCTACACAGACCACAAGAGCCTTAAGTATTTGCTGACTCAGAAGGAGTTAAACTTAAGGCAGCAAAGGTGGGTTGAATTACTGAAGGACTATGATTGTTTAATAGAGTACCATCCGGGCAAGGCGAATGTAGTGGCGGATGCTCTAAGCCGAAAAGTTGTGTCGGATCTGAGGGCAATGTTCACACACTTGAGTTTGTATGATGATGGGAGCCTGTTGGTAGAATTGCAAGTCAAGCCGACGTGGTTGAATGAAGTGAAAGAGGGACAGTTGGCTGATGAGGACCTAAGTGCTAAGCTACGATAAGTACGAAATGGAGAGTTGGAAGATTATGGCATTAATGGCGAAGGAGTGTTATATTTCAGGAACAAGGTCTGTATGCCCAAGGATAAGGAACTTAGACGAAGGATTCTTCAGGAATCGCATAGTAGCCCTTATGCTATGCATCCTGGAGGCACTAAGTTGTACAGAGACTTGAGGGAGCGATTTTGGTGGCACAGTGCGAAAAAGGAAGTTCTGTAATTGGTTGGTAAGTGTTTGACGTGTCAGCAAGTTAAGGCTGAACACCAAGTTCCGTCAGGGTTGCTTCAGTCAATCATGATTCTGCAGTGGAAATGGGAGAGAATTACCATGGACTTCGTTAGTGGGCTTCCCCTTACGCCTACTAAGAAGGACTCGGTATGTGTAATAGTGGACCATTTGACCAAGTCCGCGCACTTTATTCCGGTGAGAGTCGACTATTCTTTCCAGAGGTTGGCAAAGTTATATGTGGCAAAAGTTGTAAGGTTGCATGGAGTACTGGTGTTGATTATCTCAGATAGGGACCCAAGGTTTACTTCTCGGTTCTGGAAAGCGTTACATCAGGCTCTAGGCACTAAGTTGGATTTTACTACGACTTTTCATCCACAGTCTGACGGGCAGTCTGAACGGGTAATCCAAGTTTTAGAGGACATGTTGAGGGGCTGTGTGATGGATTTCAGAGGAAGTTGGGAGGAATATTTGCCTTTAGCAGAGTTTGCCTACAACAACAGCTATCAGGCCAGTATTCGGATAGCACCGTATGAAGCGTTGTGTGGTCAGAGGTGTCGAACTCCTACGTGTTGGACAGAATTGGGAGAACGTCGAGTTTTGGTACCCGAATTAGTGGCAGAATCTGAAGAGAAGGTTGAGATAATTTGTGCACGATTAAAGGAAGCATCTGATAGACAGAAGTCATACGCAGATCTTAAACGGAAGGAAATTGAATTTGATGTGGGAGACAAAGTATTCCTTAAGGTTTCGCCTTGGAAGAAGGTGATGAGATTTGGTCGGAAAGGGAAGCTAAGCCCAAGGTTTATAGGACCCTATCGAGTGTTGAAGCGAGTTGGACCAGTGGCATATCAGTTGGAATTGCCATCCGAGTTAAAGCAGATGTATGACGTATTCTATGTGTCCATGTTACGTCGCTATCAATCGGATCCATCTCATGTGGTGCCAATCGAAGAGGTGGAGCTAAGGTTGTCCTATGAGGAGGAGCCGATTCAGATCCTAGAACGTGATGTGAAAGTGTTAAGGAGGAAGTCAGTTCCTCTAGTTAAGGTGTTATGGTGCAATCATGGATTGGAAGAAGCTTCGTGGGAGCCAGAAGAAGTAATGCGACAGTAATACCCTCACTTATTTCAGCCAGGTAATTTCGAGGACGAAATTATTTTAAGGGGGTAGAACTGTAATATCCTGGAAATGAGCTTGTGCATTCATACTTAATTATATGAAATATTATGTTTATGAATGTTCTGAATGTGATCTATGAATATCGTGAACTTTGAAATGTAGGGAAATACCTTAGAAAATTTTTAGATTTTAAGTCTTGTTAAGGGAGCTAAGTGAATAGGGCCTTAAGAGAAAATATATGTAAAATATAACATACAAATAGGCCTGGTAAAATGGCTATAGGGCGCCACTTAAAGCCCAGGTAAGTGACGCCACAAGCTATGCAAATGGGCCTAGGTTCGAGCCACATGGTAAACAAAAGGAGATTTTATTTTTTCGGCATTAAGAGGGATAAGTGGACGGCATTAAGGCACTGAAAGGGAGGTGTTTTATTTTTGTTAAAGTTAGGCTAGATAAGGGATATTGATGGATTATTTTTAATCTTAAATGAGGAGATAAGAGATGAAGGAGGAGAAAAGTAAGGAGATTGATAGAGTTGGCCGGCCAAGGGAGTATTTGGGTGGTATTTTCGGCTAATCATAGAGTAGGTGTGCCGAAATTCTTAATTCTCTTCTCATCTCTTCCTATAACCAAGTTTCCAATTGCTTCTCCCAAGTTCTTCTTTTCTTTTGTCAAAATCGAATTCCTCTTCTTCCTAAAATAGCCGTTGCCGAATCTTCCTAAAGCTTATATCTCACCCTATTCAATCTTGTTGAAACCGAATACACCAGTGGCCATAGTCGACTAGTCTCTAAGTCTTCATAGCCGAATCTTTGAGGGGCATCAAGCAAAGGGGTTGTCGATTTCTTCAAGAAAGGGTAAGATCCAAATTCGGTTTCCATTCCTTTATATTTTTTTAGACTTATCGAAATTTAGGGACTAATCCCTATTATTGATCTTGGCCAAATTATGGAAGGGAGGTTTCGGGATTTAGTAGTTATCGACTGCAAAGAGGAGATCTTTTGAGACTTTCAAGGATCTAAGGTGAGTCAATCGGTCAAGGGCCATTTATCATGTTTAAGTGATTGAAAATAGGTTCTAATATATATGTTTATAGGGATTTCGACAGAGGTATACAAGGATTCCGGGATTTGAGTATTACAAGGTGAGTCCATATGAACATTCGGCCAAGGCCTATGTTGATACTAAGATCTATTTCTTACATGTTCAAAAGCCGAAAACTAACCTATAAGGTGATTTGGGTGCTAGCCGATTGCAAGGATAAAGCATTACAAAGTTTTCGGGATTTGAGTGATAGGCAAATCGGCACCAAGGTAAGTTTTGAGTTATAATCCTAGTGGGATTTGGTTTCATGGCCGAATGGGTCTTAGTAAATTACTATATGTTGGCTGAATATAGGAACAAAGGATCTAGGATGCTAGATCGAGATCTTCGGGAATTTGGAGTGAATTCGCTAAGTTAATCAGGTGTGTACCCCACACTATTTCTTAATAAGTTAAGGCACTGTTTAATATGTATGTATGTTATACGAATGTGGAAAATATGGCTAAGTACCATGCTATGGTACATAGTACTAAGGTACATTTCCTACTCCTACTATGAATATGAATATGATAAGAATGTGAAATCGAGCCTAAGGCATTATGTTGCATGATTTTGTATGACATGGGCATATGGGACATTATGAAAAAGGGGAAGTGAATGTGGTGACCTAAGACCACGATATCTGAATGTGGTGACCTAAGACCACGTTATCTGAATATGGTGTCTCATGACACAAAGTATGTATCTGGTGGCTATGCCATGAATTTTATAAGGGCGATGAGCACGTCGATTGCAGCAACTGCCTTCGATGGTGTATAGCGGATGGAGGGTTGACTTAGTAGTCCCCACGGTGTGCAGGATGGTACGGGTGATGTGTAGCGGATGGAATATAGGCTTGGGTTCGGGAATGCATCATTAAATGTAAATTATGATATGTATGGATATGATTTGTTATGCCTGAATGTGTTAAGACTTAGTGTTTGTGTACACATTGAGTCTGTTTGACTCACCCCGTTGTGGGAACCTTTTTCAGGTGACGATCAGTAATAGACCGGGTCGGCAAGAGCTTAAAGGTGGCCATGCACAGCAAGGAATTTATTTAATTTGGATTTTTATTTTATTAAGTACTTTAATTTATTTTGGGATTGTTTGATGTAATAAGGCCCTAGTACGAACTATTTCATGCATGCATGCCATTTATTTCAGTACGATACAAATTTTACCAAATTTAAAGTTAAGTAAATTTTATTTCAAAATAAATCTAATAATGTTTTGACACCTAAAACAATATGAATTCCAATTTTAAAGATAAAAACCTAAGACAAAGGAATCGACATGTCTTCTAAGTTTGAAAGTAAAATTTTAAATAAGCCCTGTTTTCAAAAAAATTAAACCAGTTTTCAACTTAAGCCCAACACAATTCGGGTTTTCTGCCAAAATCACCCAAGCTTTTCCAAAGAACAAATGAATTTGAACCGGTTTTTCCTAAGGAACATACCAGATCTGGTCGAGGCTCGTGGGCCGGGTTTGGGGTGTTTCAGTGCACCCTGCTAGAAGCATTTTTGGCCACTGTTTGTTCAGAAATGTCTCCTCAAAATTATTTTGCTGGAGACTATTGTAGCAAAAGAGCGCCCATGTGGGAGCTCTTTTCAAGATACTCGCCGACAAGGCACCCCTATCGAAGCATTTTTGGCCACTGTTTGTTCAGAAACGTCTTCTCAAAATTATTTTACCGGAGACTACTGTCACAAAAATTCAATTAATCTTTTCCCTAGCCCAAAACTTCCATAGGGGGTGGGAGGGCAAAAACGCGTCCACGTAAGCACGTTTTCCTGGTTATTCAGCAGGAAAGCGCACCCCTGAGGACGCGCTTTGCTGTTGTTTCCCCCCAAAACACACTGACGTGGACACGTTTTGGGGGGAAACGGCCCTTTTCTGTAAATATTCTCAAACTGGCCCATTTCCGTAAATAATTTAAATTTTTGGTATATATGGGATATTTACCCAGATTAGTCAATGTGTTATTTTTTGATTTTATAATTTTATATTAATATTTATTAAAAATAATTAAAAAATAAAAAATATTTCCCTCCGTTCCACCCTCGTGCCTCTTCCCTCCCCGCTCCCTCTCCCCAACCCCGACCCTCTTCCTCTGCTTATAAGCTTCTATTAACAATGGCTAAAACCCAAACTTGCAATATTTTTTTTCTTTTCTATCTACTTTCTCTCTCTTTGTTTGGTCTCCAAGAAAGTTGTAAACTTGCTGCAAAATTTATTTCCTTCCCTCTTTATTTTCCCTTGTTCCCTCTCTCTCTGGGAAAGTTGTAAACATGTATGAAGGGTACTTTCTCTTTTACTTGTTCTCTCTCTCTCTCTGAGAAATTTGAGGGTTTAAAATCAAAATTGAACATAGTTCCAAGTTTCAAGAACATAATTGGATCATATAAAACAACTCTTTTCCCTACTGTAATTAAAGAAGAAGAGAAAAGAAAATACTTGAAAGTTTCAAGCTTTATATGGCTACTGTAAAAGTCTGAATAAAAAATTGAACTGTTCACATTTCTACTTTACCTTTCGGATAATCAAACATTTTTTGCTTGCTCCATTATCTTATTATATTGTATTTGATCTCCCAGTAATATTTTCAAATGTCTTTTGGCCTTGAAATTATCTTGTGATAAAAGCTTGTAAGCAGAGGAAAAGCCCTTTTTTAATTTTTTGAAATATTTTTTTGATAAATTTTAAAATATTCAATCGTATTACCAATGGCCGGGAAATAAATTCGTCTTGATGATAAGCACATCTCTGTCGATCAAATGCAAATGGTAAGTTTTAATTTTAATTTTTCAATACTATTTAATATTTGTTAGGTTTATACAATTTTAATTAATTTTTATTTTATAATTTTATAAACAGTCTGTAGATTTGGTGTTGCAATGTTATATTCGCAATATACCTAGTCTACCATCGCCGTTTATCGAGAATTACCTGTGGGAATTGGGGTTTTGGCACGTGGCCACGATAGGCCGGAGGTGCAAGTTGGATTCGAACTTAATCAGTGCGTTGATAGAGAGGTGGAGACCCGAGACGCACACTTTCCATCTTCCATGCGAAGAGTGTACTATCACTCTAGAAGATGTGCAGTTGCAATTGGGATTGCCGGTGGATGGGTCTGTAACACCCCAAACTCGGCCCATTCGCCACGACCAGATCTGGTATGCTACGGGTTAAATGTTGAAAACTTTGGTTTGAAGGGTTTTGAAAATCTCAGTTTATTTAACCGACTAATCATTAGTTGTGATATTTTTGAAAGAAACTTTAACTATTGCATTGAACGTGTTTGAAACTCCATTTTATTTTTTTTCTTATAACTAAGACTTTAAGCACAAATTTATAACATGTAACATTAACAAATATAACTTGATAACCTAAGCTACGGAGGCCTTATTACATAAATAATTCCCAAAATCAAAACTAAAAGGAAAACCAGAAATACTTTATGAAAATAAAAAACTTGATGGCCCCTCGAGTCCGCCTCGGCTCCCATGTCCACGATCTACTGCTCATTTGAAAAGTTGGGAAAAATAAAAGGATGAGTCACCAAGACTTAGTGTGCAAATCCCGAAAACACATAAAAGCCTTGAGGCCCACAAACACATTATGGTCCTTGGCCCATACACAATGGCAACAGAATATTTACATGCAACAGGGCCCATCCCAAACCTAAGATTCCATCCTCTACACACCAGCCCGTACCAACCATCACACCGTGGGGATTTCTACAATCAGCCCTCCATCCGCTACACACCATATCGACAGCTGTGCTGCCTGTCATACAGACCGATCACTATGTGACCTATGTGGCAAAGCCACCGATCACTGTGCGACCTAATAATATATTGTGGTATTTCGACAGCTGTGCTGCCTGTCATAAAGACCGATCACTGTGTGACCTATGTGGAAAAGCCACCGATCGCCATGCGACCTTCTTCCCCTTCATCATATCAATCCCATCCCATGCATACATAAATGCAAGAACAAATCAACATGCTACCTAAAAAGATCACAGTCTATCACATACTTCGATACACATAGAGAAGTTTCTATGATCACGTACCTGGCATCCCTTACCTACCCTTTTCGGGTAACACGACCCTTTTTCTGGCTTTTAGCCCATAACATATACATAGTACAAATTAACTAGTGTAATAGAGATCTACACACTTGATTACCGATAAGACGATACTTTCTATGTTGACACTATCAGAAATCGATACAACTGCTAACTGTCTAAGGTTTTGTTCCGAAGCTGGTCCACAACCCGCTGGCCAATCTCTGACGGCAGACACCGCGTGCTTCTTAAGCTTAAGGGTTGGATTTACGGATCCACTTCCCTCTTCCGTTTGACTAGCATTTGTATCCATGGAATAGATCTTAGTTAACAAACTAGATTAAAACATGGAATCGAATACAAACTCAAATGTACATCCATAGGGCAGAGATCCCTTACCTAGAAATCCTGAAAGAGATGGAGTTTAGAGAATAACAATTTTTGGCTTTTAGATCTAGACGATTTACTTCGATTCCCGATGTGTCACCCCAAAATAAGAACATGAGAACAATCAAATCATTACTCCATAGATAAACTTATCTAGCCTTTCGGCTTTGGTCTCCAAAACCCGGAAGAGAAAAAGTGAAGAGAGAATTCGGCACTTACCTTAACACCATAGATTCGACTAACCCTTAGAGATTCTAGCACTTATCATGATAGAAGAAAGAAATCGACAAGGAGAAAAGTGGACAAGGGTATTCGGCTATGAAGAAAATCGGCAAAGAGAGAATAACGGAAAAATAATAATCATTCAGTTATAGGAAAAGAATGGAGAAGAGAAGAGTTATGAGTTTCAGCTTCTGAGAAAAAGATGATTGATAGAAGAGAACAATGGTATTTTGGCTTTTGCATAATAGTGGAGATGAGAGGAAAGAAAAAGAGAATAGTGTCAAATGCCGGAATTGAAGAGGTATCCCTCCTTCTTAAACCAAATTTCGGCACCTACTGCCTACAAATCGAAAATGCCCCTATTTAAAATTAAAACTAAGCTATTTAACCAAGGGAAATTTTGGCACCCCTTGAACCTATCAGAACCGATTTCACCTCCGCCCTTAGTGTTGGAATTTTGGCCACCACTGTGACCAGTAGATAAATCCAAAATTTTCTCCTTATCTTTATCTGATTACTCATCCACAGTGCCATGGATAACACCACCTCTTCCTCCCTTTATCAGTACATTATCAACCTTATTATCAACATTAAATTATTCCTAATTCCAAGCATCCCAGCCGAACTCCACTACTGCTCTTTGCTTTTGCCGAAATTAACTAAAATAAAAAGGTATCATTCGACTCGAACCTTGGACCTCTTTAACTGCTTGACACGCCACCTCCTAATCCCTGTATGTCGCCACTGACCACTAGGCCACAAGCCCATTTTTGTGTCTTACTTCATAGATAATATCTTTTAAGCCCTATCCTACCTGACTCTCCGCTAAAGTGCCCAAACAGAAAATTTTTGCTAAGGCCTCGGCCCAACTTCGAGCCCTTTCTGGACCCCTAAAACATTCTAACAAGCATAATAAGCACAATAATACATCACAGCACGTTAAATGCAAAGCCCCATAAATTCGGGATGTGACAGTTCTACCCCCTTAAAGAAATTTCAGCCTCAAAATTACCTGATCAGAATAGATACGGGTATTGCTGCCATATTGCTTCCTCTAGTTCCCAAGTAGCCTCCTCAGAACCGTGATTCTGCAACAGAACCTTAACTAACGGAACAGTTTTCCTTCGCAATATCTTAACATCATGATCCAGGATTTCTACTGGCTCCTCTTCAAAGGATAGGTTAGGTGTCACTATTTCTTCCACAGACACCACATGAGATGGATCCGAACGGTAACGTCTTAATATAGAGACGTGGAATACATTGTGAATTTGGCTTAGCTTAGAAGGTATCTCTAGTTGATAGGCTACCGGCCTTACTTGTTTCAACACTCGATAAGGTCCGATAAATCTGGGACTTAATTTACCCTTCTATCCAAACCTCAGTACTTTTTTCCATGGCAACACCTTCAAGAACACCTTGTCACCCACTCCAAACACTATGTCCTTACGCTTCAAGTCAGCATAGGACTTCTGTTAGTCCGACGCTTCCTTCAGTCGAGCCCGAATTAACTCAACCTTCTTCTCTGTCTCGGTAACCAACTCTGGTCCCAAAATTCGACGTTCCCCTAATTTCGTCCAACAAGTAAGAGTACAACACTTCCGCCCGTACAATGCTTCATAAGGTGCCATCTAAATACTAGATTGGTAGCTGTTGTTGTAAGTAAACTCCGCTAATGGTATAAATTCTTCCCAACTACCCCTAAAATCAATGACACATCCTCTCAACATGTCCTCCAAGATCTGAATTACCGCCGACATCTATCGATTCCGAGGATGAAACGTTAGATGAAATCCAACTTCGTACCCAACACTTGATGCAACGCCTTCTAGAATCGCGACGTGAACCTAGGGTCCCTGTCCGATATGATCATTACTGGTACTCCATGCAACCTCACCACCTCCGCTACGTATAGCTTAGCAAATTTCTGCAGAGAGTAATCGACCCGTACTGGCATGAAATGAGCAGACTTCGTCAAGCGATCGACAATCACCTAGACTGAATCTTTCTTAGTGGGCGTGAGGGGTAGCCCATTAACAAAGTCCATTGTGATCCTTTCCCACTTCCATTTTGGAATCCTCACTGGCTGCAATAACCCTAATGGTAACTGATGCTCCGCCTTTACCTACTGACAGGTCAAACACTTACTCACCAATTCAGTTACCTCAGGCTTCAAGCCCGGCCATCAAAATTGATTTCGCAAATCCCGACACATCTTACTCCCTCCAGGGTGCATAGCATATGGACTACCATACGCTTCTAACAAAATCTTATGCCTCAACTCAGGATCTTTTGGCATACAAATTCTTCCTTGAAAACATAATAGCCCTTCCTCATTCACACTGAATTCTGCTGGCCCATCATTTGATATTAGCTGCAACTTCACATTAAGCAACTCATCGGTTCGCTGCTTCTCCTTAACCTGACTGACCCAAGAGGGTTTCATTTGAAGTTCAGCTAATAAACTCCCATCATTGTACAGACTAAGGTGAGCAAACATTACTCTCGAGTCAAAGATTACTTTACGACTCAAAGCATCCGCCACCACGTTATCTTTACCCGGATGATACTCGATCGAGCAGTCATAATCCTTTAACAACTCGATCCACCTCCTTTGCCTTAGATTCAACTCCTTCTGGGTCAAAATGCATTTTAGGCTCTTATGATCGGTATAAATAACAGATTTCTCCCTGTACAGATAGTGTCTCCAGATCTTCAGAGCAAAAACCACCGCTGCCAATTCCAAATCATGGGTGGGATAATTTGCTTCGTACGGTCTTAACTGCCAAGATGCATATGCAACAACCTTTCCATCCTGCATCAGCACGCATCCTAGTGCCGTGTGTGAAGCATCACAGTAAATTATGAATTCCTTCCTAGTCTCTGGCTGAATCAATACCGGAGCCTCCATCAAAATCCTTTTTAACTTCTCGAAACTCTCTTGCTGCTTATGAGACCAAACAAATGAAACTCCTTTCTGTAACAACTTAGTCAATGGTGCCGCAATTGAAAAAAATCCTTCAACAAACCTTCAGTAGTCAATGGTGCCGCAATTAAAGAAAATCCTTCAACAAACCTTTAGTAGTGCCCGGCCAGACCAAGAAAACTTTAAATTTCTGCCACAGACCTAGGCAGCTTCCATTCCAACACCGCTTCAATTTTTCGAGGGTCAACCCTAATCCCCTCTGCCGACACAATGTGGCCTAGAAAAGTAACTTCACTTAGCCAAAATTCGCACTTACTGAATTTGGCATACAACTGCTTCTCCTTCAGAATCTGCAAAACCACTCGCAGATGTGAATCATGCTCCTCTTTCGATCTTGAATAAACCAGGATATCATCTATAAATACTACGACAAACCGATCCAAGTTGGGTTGGAACACTCGGTTCATCATATCCATAAACGATGCTGGTGCGTTAGTCAACCCAAATGGCATCACCATGAATTCGTAGTGACCATAGCGAGTCCTGAATGCCGTCTTATGAATATCTGCCTCCTTGACCTTAAGCTGATGGTACCCTGATCTCAGATCTATCTTCGAAAATACTGAGGCCCCCTTCAACTGATCGAACAAGTCATCGATCCTTGGCAACGGGTATTTCTTCTTGATTGTTAACTTATTCAACTGACGATAGTCAATGCACATATGCATTGATCCATCTTTCTTCTTAACAAATAACATCGGCGCTCCCTACGGTGACACACTTGGTCGAATAAACCCTCTATCCAACAACTCTTGAATCTGCGCTTTTAATTCCACCAACTCCTTTGGCACCATTCTATATGGAGCAATAGATACTGGTGCTATTCCCGAAAGAAGATCGATACCAAACTCCACTTCACGATCCGGGGGTAATCCCGAAAGCTTTTCTAGGAAAACATCAAGAAATTCCTTCACCGTCCTAACATCCCAACAGTTAGGTCCTCGGCTTCCAAAGCCCAAACAAATATTAAAACTGCCTCGCATCCTTTTCTCACCATCCTTTTTGCTCTTAAGGCAGTCACCACATTCGACAGACAGTTCCCCATTTCTCCTATCACCAACACTTCATCTAACACCATACGCTTGGCTGTACAATCTAAATTAGCTTGATACTTCACCAGCCAGTCCATGCCTAATATTAAGTCGAACTCCCTGAATGGCAATTCCATCAGATCCGTCAGGAAAACTATTCCCTGAACTTCTAAGGGTACCTCCCGATAGAGTTTATTTACTACCACATATTGTCCTAATGGGCTAATTACAGTCATCACCCTAGGGGTAATCTCAGAATTAAACTTAAAGTTCCAGACACACTACTAGCAACATATGAATGTGTCGACCCAATGTCAATCGATGCAGTGTAAGGCAAACCAAATATTAAAAATGTATCGGTTATAACATCCGGTGCGTCAGCCTCCTCTCGATGTCTGGCAGCATAAACCAACCCCGACTGCCTCACCTCAATATTTTCGACCCCTCGGCCTGGTGCTCCACGGCCCCGACCGAAACCATTATCACCTCTAGCTGGACCATAACCTCTCTGTGGCTGCTGACCTCCTCTACCCGGCAGAGCATTTCCCTGCCCTACGGGTCCTACATCGCCCCGTGGCTGTGGACAGTCTCTAATCTAATGGTCCATAGATCACACCTAAAGCACTTCCCACTGCCTGCCCAACACTCACCTACATGGAATTTACCACATCGAGCACACTTCTGTGTCTGACTTGCAGCAGTAGGTCTTTCATCCCGTCTCGGCCTATCTAACCTAGGTCTTTTCTGAACACACTCGGCTGCCCCTGATGATCCAAAATTTCTCTTACTTCCACTCCTATCTCTATCCCTGTTCAGTCTTTCCATCCGTTTCACCACCTTAGCTATCTTAGCTTTCTCCACAAGCACAGCAAATTCCTTCTCCCACCGTAGAGCTATCAAAACACGTAGATCATCCTTCAGGCCATCCTCAAATCGAACACAATGCTCATGTTCTGTGGCCACTATCCCTCGAGCATAACGGCTAAGGCGTAAGAATTTTGCTTTATATGCCGCCACCGACCTACTTCCCTTAACCAGATTCATAAATGCTCTGCGCTGTGCATCCACATAACTCATTCCAATGTACTTACTTTGAAATGTCGTTCTGAAGTAATCCCAGGTGATACGGTTAGCCACCGTACCATCCTTAACTGTAAGCCACCATTGGTACACTTCGTCCCGAAGAAGGGACACTACTCCTTTCAGCTTCTCTTCTTCCGTAAAATCTAGATCATCCATTATGTGTTCAACCGCTTCCAACTAATACTCAGCTGTACTCGGGGCTATACCAGAAATTCCCCTAAACACTTCTGCCCCATTCACTCTGAGTCACTCCGACACAGATTTTCGGGCTCCTGTGCCTATGCTTGTTCCTGCAGCTCTCTCCAACACTCAGAGCATCGCCGAGACACCGTGATCGCTCGCCGCTTGTTCTCGATATTACGCCTCCACGGTGGTGGTGCTGGTATCTCATTCCCTGACTCGTGACCAGACCCTACCGGTTCTGACACAGCCATCCTACCCCTACCACGGCCACGCGCAGGACGTCCATGACCCCTCGTACTCATTCTACCAATTCGAGTTTATCTGATTAGAAATTTTATGAATTATTAATTTCTTTCACTGATTAACCATGAACAATCTTATAGAAAGTAGTTTAATTAGTAGTTCTTTCGAATTCAAACTCAGTCTCAAATCTGTATCTCCTAGTTCTAGGAACCACATACATTCAACCATCACACATCAAAATACAAGTAGCATCCATGAACTCACATTCATCACCTAAGGGGTATTTTCGTAATTTTATCCTACAGGGGTATTTTCGTAATTTTCCAAAATAGAGTATCTTGGTGATTTTACAAAAATAGGGGTATTTTGGTAATTTTGCAATCTATGGGGTATTTCGATAATTTTGTAAACCAAGGGTATTTCGGTAATTTTCACAAATTAAGGGTATTCCAAAAATTTTACAAAACTAGGGGTATTTTAGCAATCTTGCAAAATAGGGTGGTTAGTCCCTTTCGGGTTTTAGTTATAAATTTTTGACCCGTCAACAAGTCCTCGTGGCTAAGGTGAACAGTCACTACACAACAGGTAGGATTCTAACGAAGAGGAGGTGGGCCACTAGGGCCGCTTAAATACCAAGCTCTCCCTAGATCCATTCCTAGACATCCGTATGCCTGTTACCACACTCAACCTGACGACTTGTCCACGGACATGTTTAATTAGAGAAAGTCTTATGAGATTTGAGGAATTGTTTAAACTAACCCTAAAGTCCATCAAACTCTAATCATACTAGCCTATGTTCCTATGGAGCCCATTAAGCCCAACATGCATAACACATAATGAGTTTAGAATACTTACATGTATAACATGCATAACAAATTTTCTCAAATTCACATCAATTTTACAAGACACTACTGGACCCATTTCACAGCCTGAGTTTTAAACTAGGCTCTGATACTAAAATGTAACACCCCAAACCCGGCCCATTTGCCACGACCAGATCTGGTATGCTACGGGTTAAATGTTAAAAACTTTGCTTTGAAGGGTTTTGAAAATCTCAGTTTATCTAACCGACTAATCATTAGTTATGATATTTTTGAAAGAAACTTTAACTATTGCGTTGAACGTGTTTGAAACTCCATTTTATTTTTTTCTTATAACTAAGACTTTAAGCACAAATTTATAACATGTAACATTAACAAATATAACTTGATAACCTAAGCTACGGAGGCCTTATTACATAAATAATTCCCAAAATTAAAACTAAAAGGAAAACCAGAAATAGTTTATGAAAATAAAAAACATGATGGCCCCTCGAGTCCGCCTCGGCTCCCATGTCCACGATCCACTGCTCATTTGAAAAGTTGGGAAAAATAAAAGGGTGAGTCACAAAGACTTAGTGTGCAAATCCCGAAAACACATAAAAGCCTTGAGGCCCACAAACACATTATGGTCATTGGTCCATACACAATGGCAACAGAATATTTACATGCAACATGGCCCATCCCAAACCTAAGATTCCATCCTCTACACACCAGCCCGTACCAACCGTCACGCCGTGGGGATTTCTACAATCAACCCTCCATCCGCTACACACCATATCGACAAGCTGTGCTGCCTATCATAAAGACCGATCACTATGTGACCTATGTGGCAATGCCACTGATCGCTGTGCAACCTTAATAATATATTATGGAATTTCGACAGCTATGATGCCTGTCATAAAGACCGATCACTGTGTGATCTATGTGGCAAAGCCACCGATCACTATGCGACCTTCTTCCTCTTCATCATATCAATCTTATCCCATGTATACATACATGCAAGAACAAATCAACATGCTACCTAAAAAGATCACAGTCTATCACATACTTCGATACACATAGAGAAGGTTCTATGATCACGTACCTGGCATCCCTTGCCTACCCTTTTCGGGTAACACGATTGTTCATACAGCCTTTTTCTGGCTTTTAGCCCATAACATATACATAGTACAGATTAACTAGTGTAATAGAGATCTACACACCTGATTACCGATAAGACGATACTTTCTATGTTGACACTATCAGAAGCCGATACAACTGCTAACTGTCTAAGGTTTTGTTCCGAAGCTGGTCCATAACCCAGTGGCCAATCTCTGACGGCAGACACCGTGCGCTTCTTAAACTTAGGGGTTGGATTTACGGATCCACTTCCCTCTTTCGTTTGACTAGCGTTTGTATCCATGGAACAGATCTTAGTCAACAAACTGGATTAAGACATGGAATCGAATACAAACTCAAATGTACATATATAGGGCAGAGATCCCTTACCTAGAAATCCCGAAAGAGATGGAGTTTAGAGACTAATGATTTTCAGCTTTTAGATCTAGATGATCTACTTTGATTCTCGATGTGTCACCCCAAAATAAGAACACGAGAACAATCAAATCATTACTCCATAGATAATCTTATCTAGCCTTTCGGCTTTGGTCTCCAAAACCTAGAAGAGAAAAAGTGAATAGAGAATTCGGCACTTACCTTAACACCACAGACTCAACTAACCCTTAGAGATTCTAGCACTTATCACGATAGAAGAAAGAAATCGGCAAGGAGAAAAGTGGACAAGGGTATTCGGCTATGAAGAAAATAGGCAAAGAGAGAATAAGGGAAAAAACAATAATCACTCGGTTATAGGAAAAAAATGGAGAAGAGAAAAGTTATGAGTTTCAGCTTTTGAGAAAAAAATGATTGATAGAAGAGAACAATAAAATTTCGGCTTTTGCATAATAGTGGAGATGAGAGGAAAGAAAAATAGAATAGAGTCAAATGCCAAAATTGAAGAGGTATCCCCCTTCTTAAACCAAATTTTGGCACCTACTGCCTAAAAACTGAAAATGCCCCTATTTAAATTTAAAACTAAGCTATTTAACCAAGGGAAATTTTGGCACCCCTTGAACCTATCAGAACCGATTTCACCTCCCCCCTTAGTGTTGGAATTTCGGCCACCGCTATGACCAGTAGATAAATCCAAAAATTTCTCCTTATCTTTATGTGATTACTTATCCACACTGTCATGGATAACACCACATTTTCCTCCCTTTATCAGCACATTATCAACCTTATTATCCATATTAAATAATTCCTAGTTCCAAGCATCCCAGCCGAACTCCACTACTGCTCTTTGCTATTACCGAAATTAACTAAAATAAAAAGGTATCATGCGACTCGAACCTTGGACCTCCTTAACTGCTTGACACGCCACCTCCTAATCCCTGCATGTCGCCACTGACCACTGAGCCATAAGCTCATACAGATAATATCTTTTAAGCCCTATCCTACCTGACTCTCCGCTAGAGTGCCCAAACAGAAAATTTTTGCTAAGGCCTCGGCCCAACTTCGAGCCCATTTTGGACCCCTGAAACATTCTAACAAGCATAATAAGCACAACAATACATCACAGCACGTTAAATGCAAAGCCCTATAAATTCGGGATATGATAGGGTCCGTAGTCACCAGATCCGCAACTTCTACCGATTAGACCGTCGTATGCTACGAGCTTCTAGGTGCCATTTCAGATAACATTTATGGAGGTCGAATCGAGATGGGCTGGTTACGAGACACATTCTTGGAGCTGAATAATGGTTCGACCAAAATAGAAAGAATACGGTATGCTCGGGCATACATTCTTGAGATGATTGGAGACTATCTGATGCCGGACCTGTCTCGGAACCTTGTACACTTGAGATGACTGCTGAAACTTGTTGATTTTTAGAGCAGCCGGTGAATTGAGTTGGGGGTCTGCCATGCTATCAAAATTGTGTCGGGAGATGTGCGGGGCGACGCGGCCAAGTAAAGCGAAAATTGGAGGTTGCCTATCACTATTGTAGTCATGGGCACGGTTTTGATTTCCATTTTTACGTTCTCGAGTCGACCACTTATATACATTCCCACTCATAACGAGGTAAATTTAATATTATATTCTACAATTATTACGTAGATTTAAAGTATAATTGAATGCTAAAAATTTATTTAATTAGGTGGAACAATTCGGCGAGTTATGTTGGAATACCTACCTCGCATGAAGATATACGACTTCTATTGAGCCAACGGTCAGAATCACAAGTAAGTATTAAATAAAATGTATTTTTGTAATAAAATTTTCATTTCGAATTTCGTATTTATAATTTAGTATTATGTATATAACTAATATTTTGGTCATGTTAATATAGTTTCAATGGACACCATACGAGGATCCAGCAATTCGGGCAGTAATTCCGGAGGAGTTCTTGGTAAATCTGAACATTTGGCATGTGAAGGTCCCATTGATCAACTATGCCATCGTGGAGATTGTAACACCCCAAACCCGGCCCATGCGTCATGACCGGATCTGACATGTCACATGAGAAAAGCGTGTTAAATCCCTTTTTTTTATTTGTACAAAAATAAGTATTATTTTATTATAATCAAGAAAAGCAATTTAGATTTAAAATATTTGACCAAAATATTACTAATTTCAAGATTGATTGATAAATCGATAAATTTGAACTAATGATTTAACAAACCGAGACTTTTGAAAAATATTGATGAAAATTTGAGAAAAAATTTCTAAGTTATAAATATTTATATAAGTTTATCAAAAATCCATTTGTTTATCCATTTTAGAAAATCTTTATTTAAGTTTTTAGAAAAGTAATTTGAACAGAATATAAATACGTCAAACATAAAGCAAAATAAAAATAAACCAGAGGCCTTATTACAACATTTAACCCAAAATAGTAAAGTAATAAAGTGAACGAAAAAGAAATCTCAAGTCCAAATAAAACCGTTTCTGAAATATGGCCTCCACCGAGTCATCCATGGCCCAAGTCCACATCACTGAGAATTACCTGCTAGGGTTAAGGAAACAGGGTGAGTTAGTAGAACTCAGTGTATAATCCCCTTACCGTCAGTCACTGGGCCTGAGCCCATAAAGCATAATCTTGGGCCGAAGCCCATCTACAAAATAGAACATATACATTTACATAAAAATAAACAATGTATGCAACCCAACCCATCCTAGTCATCCATCCGCTACACACCACCCGTACCATCCCATCACACCTATGGGGATCAAGTCAACCCACCCCGCCAAACACACCAATCGCAGACATTTTGCCATTTATAACATATTTTGATTTGGCCAGAATCATAGTGAATCATATTAGCAAACATTTATTTTGTGGCAGTGCCACCGGAACTTCTCTTCATCATATTTTCCCATCCCATGCAAAATCATGTAAATGCATCATACATAGCAAATCATGATATTTACAAATATAAACAACAATAAATAATTCAGAGATTCATTACAAAAATTTTGCCCATTGTAACTTTTGCAAATCAGCCCATTAAGGCAATATATCAAATCGGCCCATTAAAGTAATATATCAAATTGGCCCATTTTGGCAATATATCAAATAGGCCCATTAAAGAAATATATCAAATAGGCCCATTAAGGAAATATATCAAATTGGCCCAATAAGGAAATATATCAAATTGGCTCATTTTGGCAATATATCAAATCGGTCCATTTGGGGCACTTTTGTAATTTGACCCTTTAGGGGCATTTTCGTAGTTTTCACAGTGTAAATACCGATTTTGTCAATTTTGTCGAAATAGTGAACTTAGGCCAATTTTCCCCGGTTTACACCATTTTACTATTTTAATCATAGTGACTTATTTCCAATATGATATCAATCTTAAACCCATGAAAAACTGTGTGAGATTACACACCTGATTACGATAAGTAATAGTCCTTCTTGATCGTCGACACCTAAAATATCATATCACTCGATTAATCGACATACATGATTTTATTAATCAAACTCTAAAATAACGATTTAGAGTTTTTACCCTTAGAATCGTGAACAACCACGATTTATCGATTCTCCCCGGATGATGGTCCACAACCTGGTGGAAAATCCCGAACCGCCGGTACCACCCTTCGCTTAAACTTATGAGTGGGAATCGTAAATCTACTCCTTTTGTGTTCACCACTCGCTTTCCCTTTCGATTCGATATCGCTTACTTCCATTGAATAAAATCTTAGTCAAAACTATAATACTTTGATATGAAACGATTTACTAAAGAAAAAGGGTCAGCTTACCACTATTTCCATAAAAATAACGAGTGGATAGATCGAGCATTTTAGTCCCCAAAAAAAATATGCAATCGATTAGTCCAACCACTATTTTGTTAACAACCAATCAAATATAGAACGATATCAAATAATCCATAAAGAACTCTTTACCTTATCGAGATTGAATCCGATTTCCACCGTTCGTCTTAAGGCTAGGAAGATACACGGCCACTCACTTAGAACACTACGAATAAAGTATTGATCACAACATGAGAGTGATGAGGAGAGTGATGTTTCGATAAGAAACAAAGTAAACTAACCGAATAACGATGAACATTCATATTCGGTTAGAAAGAAAAAGAAAAAGAAATGAAAAGAGAAAGAGATATAAGGTCACTTACCGATTCGATTAAGAAGAGATTTTCCCACACGATAGGGAACGAAATGGTGAAGAAATAGGATGATATTAGGTTCGGCTATAGAGAAAATCAAACAAGAAAATATGATCACAAGTGATGTCGATTAAAGAAGAAGAAGGAAAAAGATTTGTGAAATGGTCAAAAGAAAAAGAATGGATGGAGAAAAGTGCTCTGGGTAGTTTCGGCTATCAAAGGGGAGATAAGCAAAGGTAAGTGTTTCGGCCAAACAAAAGAAAAATAGTGCACAAATGTGCTAGGAGGTTTCGGCCAAAGCAAAAAGGGAGATAGATTTGAAAAGAAAACACAAATGGTCAAAGAGTAAAAAGTATACCCCTCATGCACTAAAAACTAACAAAATGGTCTAAAATGAAAAGAGAAATTCGACTATCCCCTCCCCCTAACAAAACCGTGAATAACATGCCAATAAGGTCAAAAAAATTTTGGCCAACAAGACTTTGAAAAACATTTCCCATGAAAAAGGCCACATGTCCCCTTATATTGCCTTTTTCTTTTGATTCATTTCCTTACATTCACCCTTTCTTTGTTTCTTTAGCCATCATACCATAATTAAAAAGTCCACCCTTGCCTTAAATACTACCTTGGCCGACACTTATGGAAAGAACACAAAAAAAATAGTCAAAATATTTGTACCAAGTGGGATTCAAACCTCTTCCTTCAAAGACTTTCATGTGGCGCCATTTCCCCTTTACCATAAGCTCATATATGCTAGCAAATTACTCACCTATTTCCATAAGCCTTGATGCCACTTACTATCTCTCCTTAATAGGCTAAAACACAAAATTTTTATTAAGGCCCAAACAAACCCCGAGCCTTCTCAGAACCCCTAAACATACACAATTAATATTCTTAACTAGCTTAACACAAGAAATAATGCAACACATAAAATTCTAAATTTTAGGATGTTACAGAGATGCACCAGTCAGATCGGGTTCTGTGACAATTTGGATTCCGACAACTAATTCCCACGCCACCTGAGGTGCTCGATGATGAGCACAAAGTCGACTTACGAAAATTGCATACGGATTGGCCAAGATTTTGTTCAGCATATATCGAGATGTGGGAGAACTGGTATGATTATATACCTATTCGGGAACCGATCGTTGTTCCTGAGTTAGCGGGCATGCCGAAATACATGCCATGGTTTAGGATCCATGATAAGCCATATTTATTGTCAGAAGAGGAGAGGCGACGACAACTTCGTGAACAAAGGGAATGACGGGGCCCTTTAAATCTAAGGAGAAGGGGTGATGAGACGGGACCATCAATAGCGCCGACACAATTATCGAGCCCATCAATAGCGCCCACACAGTCACCAGGCCCAACACTTCAGCCGACGACACCGACATCACAACCTTTGGCCTTTATGCCAGGTGCGTACCCTAGTCCTTATATGTATCCTAACCCATATATGTTTCCTTTTCCCAGTCCCACTACAGGTTGGAATGCATGGCCCAGTTCGAGTCCGTTCCCGACTACTCTGACTGGCCAGCCGATCTTGACTCCGCCATCGCATGAGGGATCACACGAGGCGTCATCGGGGAGCTCTTCTTTTTACCAGTCTCCTTCGCCTTTTGGGATTCAGACACCCCCGCCATGGTTTATGCAAACACCTCCACAGTCGTTATTTTATCAAGGTGGGTCATCCTCCCAACACCCACAACTGCACTCCACATTGCAGAACTAGAATCCCACCGAGGTTCCACGACCCCCGGAATCTAGAAGAAGGAGGAATCTAGCAGAATCACCACCACCCTCATGTGGCACTCGATTCAACCAAGCACCAACATTGATTCCTACCTTTTTTATTTTTTAATTGTAATATAATTTTTTTATTTTTTTAATAACATAAAAGTTGTTTTTTTATTTTTGTTTGTAATTTAATTTTAATATCTTTAATAAAATAGAAGTTGTTTATTTTTTTATTGTAATTTAATTTTAATATCTTTAATAAAATAATTTTTTTTTGTAATTTAATTTTTTATATTTAATAAAATAAAAGTTGTTTTTATTTTTATTGTAATTTAATTTTAATATGTAACACCCCAAACCCGGCTTAGAAGTTAGGCCCGAATCTGGTGTGTCACATGGAATTGTTTTTTTTTTTTTTAAAACCATCTTTGTGATTGTTAAAACTTGTTGGAGAATTACAACCTCTTTGTTAAAACCCAAAAACTTAAGCAATTGTTATCTACCCAAAACGTAATTATCTTTAAAACCTTTTGGTTGCGAAAACATATTTGAAATAACAATTTACGAAAATATGACGTTTGGAAATAGAGTTGCAGAAGCATTTTGAAAAATTGCGGAAACATAGATAAAAATACAAGTATTTTTGAGAGGTTGGTTGATGAGTTGAAAATCGAAGAAGTGGACCTTAAAGTCAAGACTTTTGAAAATGACGTTGAAATTTTGAAAAAGAATCCAAGTTAAATTATTTGTAAAAGTTTGCCATAAAATCCATTTATTAATCAATTTTGAAAACCATTATTTATATTTTTATTAAATTCCTTTTTAAACAATTTAAGAAGAATAATAAAACATCCCAAACATAAAGAAAAATAAAAATAGTCCAGAGGCCTTATTACAACTTTAAAACCCGAAACAATAAAAGTAATCAAATAAAACGGAAAGGTAGTTTACTAATATTCGAAAATGTTATTTCCGAAGCATGGCCTCCACCGAGTCATCGATGGCTCCAAGCCCTCGTCACTGAGCATTACCTACAAGGGTTAAGAGAAGGGGGGTGAGTTACAAGAACTCAGCGTATAATCCACTTAACATTATTCACCGGGCCAAAATCCCATTAAGCAATTAATTGGGCCAAAACCCGCTTACAATAATATAAATGTATCATATATAATATGCATATGATATGCAATTCCCAAACCAAATCCTAGTTTTCCATCCACTACACACCACCCCTACCAACCAACACACCTATGGGGAGCTTTAGTCACCCACCCCGCCAACACACCAAAAGTAGGCATTAAGCCATTTATATCAAATTTGTGGACAAGCCACCAGATTAACAGAATTTACATGGCATTGCCATTTTTCAGATTTGTGGCAGAGACACCAGATTTATGTAGCATAGCTACCAGAACTTCTCTTCATCATTATCCCATCCCATGCAAATCATGTATCTAATGCATAACAAATCACAATAATTTATTCGGATATTTATAACAAAATTATAGCCCACGATCTCAATTAATCAAAGGCCCATCAAGCAAAATATCAAATTTGGCCCATTTAGCAAACTATCAGATTGGCCCATTTAGCAAAATATCAGATTGACCCATTTAGCAAAATATCACATTGGCCCATCTAGCCATAATATCAAATTGGCCCATTAATCAATATGTCCATTCGGCCCATTAAGCAATTTCGTATTTCGGCCCTTTAGGGGCATTTCCATAATTTGGCCCGTAAGAGCATTTTCGTAATTCAGTAATCTTACCCGCTAAGGGTAATTCGATAATCTCGTAACCCAGGGGTATTTCGATAATTTACCCTCTAAGGGTATTATGGAAATTTCGCAACCTAGGCTTAACTACTAATTTGGGGCATAAAATTTGAAACTGTCCATCTGCATCATACTGACTAAATTGACCATAACTCGAGTTATAAAACTCAAAATATAGATCTGTAAATTTTCCTTGAAACTATAATCATATATCTTCTTACTAAAATTTTTCTAGAATTTTTGACTTAACCAATTAGTACATTTTATTCCTTAAAGTTTCCCTTGTTTCACTATCCAATGATTCTGACCTCTCTTACCCAAAATTCAAATATCTCACTGTACAGTTTTCATATGTTGTTCCCACTTGTTTCTATTGAAAATAGACTCACTAAGAAATCTTTAAATATAAACTATAACTCTTAATTAACTTTTCATAATTTTATACGATTTTTCCAAGACAGATCAGGGAACCATGAAATTATTCAAAACCAGTCTCACTAAAATTAATATATCTCAGAATATAAAATTCCTTTTCCTTCTCCATTTCTTCCTTATAAAAATAGACACAGTAAGATTTTATTTGATATCTCATTCACTTTCTAATTCCTTTTCTTCTATTTTTCGTGATTTTTCAAAAACACATTACTGCTTCTAACTGAAACTGTTTTATTACAAAATACGTTTACCACTACGATCATACGCACGCCCGAGTGGTCACGGATGCCGATTTTCGGTTTTCTTCGGTATTTCGACCGATTCACAGAATATTTCATACAAAATTTCTGAGAAGTGTGAGATTACACACCATTTCATATATGTATACGAAAGGTACTGGATTACACACCTGATTTCGATTTCCTAACGAACCACTCGTCGTTGACCTAGAACAATACCAACCAAAAGTTAGCCTTAGATTTCCAAAAGATTTCGTATCACTTACACTTGAATCACTTACTAATATGTCTGAAGGTAGAATATATCGAGTGTTTTGTCCCTAAAACATATAGTCAATTATTTCACATTATTACTCCGTTAGCAACCAATCAAATATTGAATAATATTAATAATCCATAAGAACTCCTTACCTTATTAATATTGGATCCGATTTCTAGCGATTATACGATGACTTCGGAAAAATACAAGTTTCAGCCTTCCACTATATCTCTACGAGAATGAAAAATGATTTCGAATGAGGGAAAGTAAGGTGATGGTCTAGGTCAAAATGACCATCCAAAACTAAAGAAAATAAAATATTGAGAAGAATACTTATCGATTGATCAAGAAACAGATGTTAATATGGATGAGAAGAAGAAATAGAGAAAATATGAAAGTTCGGTTATGGAGGAAATTGTATGTTGATATTCGGCTATCAAGGAAGATGGACAAAAGGTGAATATGAAACCAATCCAAAGAGAAGAAAAATGCACTATTGTGCTAGAAGATTTCGGCAAAGAGAATAGCAAATTGGGAGAAGATGACACTATAGTTGCAAATGTGATTTTTGGCCAAAACAATACCAAGACCCTACCAAATGCCAAAGTAAAATTTCAGCTACCTATCTACCCCCAAAACTGTCCACATGCATAGTCATAAGGGTCAAAATTTTGCCAACCATACTTTCCATAGCATTCTCCATGAAATAAGCCACTTGTTCCCCTTACTTGCCTTTTCCTTTTGATTCCTTCCCCCAACCTCAACCTTTCCTTAATTCTTTAACCACCATACCAAAAATAAAGAAGTCAAACTTGCAATAAATACCTATTGGCCGACACTTAAGGAAAGAGTGCAAAAATATTAGTCAAAAATTGTAAACAAAGGGATTTGAACCTCTTCCCTCAAGGTACTTCACTTGATACCATAACCTCTTTACCAATAGCTCATTTATATGCAAGCACATTGCTTATTTATTTCTATAAGCTTTGAAGCTACTTACCATCTCTCCTTAAAGTGCTAAAATACCCAATTTTTTCCTAAGGCCCAATTAAACCCGATACTTCATAGAAACCTTGTAACCTTCCAAATTCACTTAACTAATAAGTCCAATTTGCAATAATCTCTTGTTCTCAAAATTTTAAACATTCCTATGCCCAAGGCCCATTGGGCCCAATCCTACTAGGCCCAATTTTGGGATGTTACAATTCTACCCTCCTTAAAGAAATTTTGTCCTCGAAATTTCCAACCATCTACTAAACGCATCGCTCAAATCACACCACTAAGCTTTCGTTGCGCACTCTGATCTTAAAAACCACAATGTACTTTTAACAAAATATTGAATCATCTTTCACACAACCAAACATCTAACCACAAAAGCAAACAGTTGTCTACCATTTATACTTAGAATTTTCTACATTCAATCATCACGTCCAACCAAAACATACCTGACTTGATGGTGATGTAACAATCCCGAGCCTTATGCTCCTTAGACCCGCATCTCAAGGATACTCCTGACCTCCTCCAACATTCCCCTGGATGACGCCTTCTGCAATGATTGTAAGCCAGAAAGTTTGGACATGCCTTAGCACGCTTTACGGAACAAGACTGCAATCCAAAAGAACCACGATCTCCTTTCTTCTTACAGTCCATAAACCCAACTCGAAGTGCTTCACTAATTTCCTTAACCTCCTTCAATACCTTCTTAACTATCTGAGTCAGCTCATCAACCCCAACTCGATCATGAGATCCCGTCTCAGTCACTAACGATGTCTGCGCCTCCCTTTCGGGCACATGCCTTGGTGCCAAAAATCTAGCCCTAGCACCTCGGCCTCTACCACGTCCACGTCTACCGCGTTCGCGTCTTCTAGTGCTCATATTCACTAAGTCGATTTAATCTTATTAAGAGTTTTATGAATCATTATGCTATTCGATGTTTATTAAACGATATTTTATGGAGTATGAGTAGAAAAGTTGTTTTCGAGAGTCAAATTCGCATCCTAGAGTTTCAGTCTATATAATTTCAACTCCTAAAACTAACAGTTCTAGAGTATTCTACTTTGTAGAATTTTCGTAACACAATAATCATAAAATGAAAACAAGTACTTACTTGACTTGGTGCCGGATACTCGTGGTGCCATACTTCCTTTAGAACATATATTTATAAATTAAAATTCTAAACAGCTTTGGAAAACGCTTTTGAACTCAAACCACGACCGAGTTTTACAACTGGGCTCTGATACCATAAAATGTAACACCCCAAATCTAGCCTAGAAGTTAGGCCCGAATCTGGCGTGTCACATAAAAGTGTTTTTTTTTTAAACCATCTTTGTTATTGTTAAAAACTTGTTTTAAAACCCAAAACACTTAAGCAATTATTATCTACTTGAAAATGTAATTATCTTTAAAAATCTTTTTGGTTGTGAAAACATATTTGAAATAACAATTTACAAAAATATGGCGTTTGGAAATAGAGTTGCAGAAGCATTTTGAAAACATTGCGGAAACGTAGATAGAAATACAAATATTTTTGAGAGGTTGGTTGATGAGTCGAAAATCGAAGTAGTGGACCTTAAAATCAGGACTTTTGAAAATGACGTTGAAATTTTGAAAGAGAATCCGAGTTAAATTATTTGTAAAAGTTTGCTACAAAATCCATTTATTAATCAATTTTGAAAATCATTATTTATATTTTTAGAAAATTCCTTTTTAAACAATTTAAGAAGAATAATAAAAACATCTCAAACATAAAGCAAAATAAAAATAGTCCAGAGGCCTTATTACAACTTTAAAACCCGAAACAATAAAAGTAATCAAATAAAATGAAAAGGTAGTTTACTAATATTCGAAAATGTTATTTCTGAAGCATGGCCTCCACCGAGTCATCCATGGCTCCAACTCCTCGTCATTGAGCATTACCTACAAGGGTTAAGAGAGAGGGGTGAGTTACAAGAACTCAGTGTATAATCCACTTACCATTGTTCACTGGGCCAAAATCCTATTAAGCAATTAATTGGGCCAAAGCCCGCTTACAATAATATAAATGTATCATATATAATATGCATATGATATGCAATTCCCAAACCAAATCCTAGTTTTCCATTCGCTACACACCACCCGTACCAACCAACACACCTGTGGGGAGCTTTAGTCACCCACCTCGCCAACACACCAAAAGTAGGCATTAAGCCATTTATATCAAATTTGTGGACAAGCCACCAGATTAACAGAATTTACATGGCATTGCCATTTTTCAGATTTGTGGCAGAGCCACCAGATTTATGTAGCATAGCTACCAGAACTTCTCTTCATCATTATCCCATCCCATGCAAATCATGTATATAATGCATAACAAATCACAATAATTTATTCGGATATTTATTACAAAATTATGGCCCATTATCTCAATTAATCAAAGGCCCATCAAGCAAAATATCAGATTGGCCCATTTAGCAAAATATCAGATTAGCTCATTTAGCAAAATATCACATTGGCCCATCTAGTCATAATATCAAATTGGCCCATTAATCGATATGTCCATTCGGCCCATAAGGCAATATGTCAATTTGGCCCATTAAGCAATTTCGTATTTCGGCCCTTTAGGGGCATTTCCATAATTCGGGCCGTAAGGGCATTTTTGTAAATTTGGTAATCTTACCCACTAAGGGTAATTTGGTAATCTCACAACCCAGGGGTATTTTGGTAATTTATCCTCTAAGGGTATTATGGAAATTTCGCAACCTAGGCTTAACTACTAATTTGGGGCATAAAATTTGAAATTGTCCATCTGCGTCATACTGACTAAATTGACCATGACTCGAGTTAGAAAACTCAAAATTTAGATCCGTAAATTTTTTCTTGAAACTATAATCATATATCTTCTTACTAAAATTTTTCCAGAATTTTTTACTTAACCAATTAGTAAATTTTATTCCTTAAAGTTTCCCTTGTTTCACTGTCCAACGATTCTGACCTCTCTTACCCAAAATTCAAATATCTCACTGTACATTTTCATATGTTGTTTCCACTTGTTTCTATTAAAATAGACTCACTAAGGAATATTTACATATAAACTATAACTTTTAATTCACTTTTCACAATTTTATACGATTTTTCCAAGACAGATCAGGGGACTACGAAATCATTCAGAACCAGTCTCACTAAAATTAACATATCTTAGAATATAAAATTCCTTTTCCTTCTCTGTTTCTTCCTTATAAAAATAGACACAGTAATGTTTTATTCGATATCTCATTCAATTTCTAATTTCCTTTCTTCTATTTTTCATGATTTTTTTAAAAACACGTCACTGCTTCTAACCAAAACTATTTTATTACAAAATACGTTTACCACTACGATCATACGCACGCACGAGTGATCACGGATGCCGGTTTCCGATTTTCTTCAGTATTTTGATTGATTCACAGAATATTTCATACAAACTTTCCGAGAAGTGTGAGATTACACACCATTTCAGATATGCATACGAAAGGTACGAGATTACACACCTTTTTTCGATTTCCTAACGAACCACTCGTCGTTGACCTAGAACAATACCAACCAAAAGTTAGCCTCAGGTTTCCAAAAGATTTCGTATCACTTACACTTGAATCACTTACCACTGTGTCTGAAGGTAGAATATATCGAGTGATTTGTCCCTAAGACATATAGTCGATTATTCATTATTACTCCATTAGCAACCAATCGAATATTGAATAATATTAATAATCCATAAGAACTCCTTACCTTATTAATATTGGATCCAATTTCTAGCGATTATACGATGACTTCGAAAAAATACAAGTTTCAGCCTTCCACTATATCTCTACGAGAAAGAAAAATGATTTTGAATGAGGGAAAGTAAGGTGATGGTCTAAATGGTCTAAGGCAAAATGACCATCCAAAACCAAAGAAAATAAAATATTGAGAAGAATACTTACCGATTGATCAAGAAACGGATGTTAATATGGATGAGAAAAAGAAATAGAGAAAAGATGAAAGTTTGGTTATGGAGGAAATTGTATATTGATATTCGGCTATCAAGGAAGATGGACAAAAGGTGAATATGAAACCAATCCAAAGGGAAGAAAAATGCACTATTGTGCTAGAAGATTTCGGCAAAGAGAATAGCAGATTGGGAGAAGATGACACTAAAGTAGCAAATGTGATTTTTGGCCAAAACAATACCAAGACGCTACCAAATGCCAAAGTAAAATTTCAGCTACCTATCTACCCCCAAAACCGTCCACATGCATAGTCATAAGGGTCAAATTTTGCCAACCATACTTTCCATAGCATTCTCCATGAAATAAGCCACTTGTTCCCCTTACTTGCCTTTTCCTTTCGATTCCTTTACCCAACCTCAACTTTTCCTTAATTCTTTAGCCACCATACCAAAAATAAAGAAGTCAAACTTGCCATAAATACCTCTTGGCCGACACTTAAGGAAAGAGTGCAAAAATATTAGTCAAAAATTGTACACAAAGGGATTTGAACCTCTTCCCTCAAGGTACTTCAATTGATGCCATAACCTCTTTACCAATAGCTCATTTATATGCAAGCACATTACTTATTTATTTCTATAAGCTTTGAAGCTACTTACCATATCTCCTTAAAGTGCTAAAATACCCAATTTTTTCTAAGGCCCAATTAAATCGAGACTTCATAGAAACTTTGTAACCTTCCAAATTCACTTAACTAATAAGTCCAATTTGCAATAATGCCATTCTCTTGTTCTCAAAATTTTAAACATTCCTACGCCCAAGGCCCATTGGGCCCAATCCTACTAGGCCCAATTTTGGGATGTTACATAATATCTTTAATAAAATAAAAGTTGTTTATTTTTTTTTCTTATTGTAATTTAATTTTAATATCTTTAATAAAATAAAAGTTGTTTTTTATTTTTTGTAATTTAATTTTAATATCTTTAATAAAATAAAAGTTATTTTTATTTTTTTTGTAATTTAATTTTAACATCTTTAATAAAATAAAAGTTGTTTTTTTTCTTATTGTAATTTAATTTTAGTATCTTTAATAAAATAAAAGTTATTTTTTTATTTTTTGTATTTTAATTTTAATATCTTTAATAAAATAAAAGTTGTTTTTTATTTTTTGTAATTTAATTTTAAAAATAAAAGTCCAAGATTTGTTTTTATTGTAATTTATTTTTTATTTTTGCAAATTAGTCCTTCTACAAAAGTTTACCGTTTTCATCAAGAAATAAATAGAATTTACATAGCCACCAAGAGACGAAAAAAAGCTAAGAAGACTATCAACTATTCTGATTTGGACACGAGCGAGATGTATGGCCTGGGTTCCTACACCATCCGCACAACCTACGTTGGTTGGTCGTTTCTCGGATATCCATATTGTTGCGTATTCTAGTCGAACAAGGTCAACCTTTTGGTTTGTACCTTAGTTGTCTATCCGGCAACAGCTTATATGGTTCAAGCGATACAGACGGCCACTTACGTTCTTCTGGGACTGGTGGGAATACGTGTCTCCACACATTGTACATGTTTTCTATTTTATACACTTCGTCGACATAGCTCATGGGATTAAGACGGCGATTCTGACAAGCTACAAGTACATGAGCGCATGGGTAACGAAGTGCATCAAATATCCCACAATCGCAGGTCCTATTTCTCAAGTGTACACGATATTGCCCACCAACAATACATTGGTTTGGTCTGTCAAACTCCGTCACACGAAACTATAGGTTGTCGCGATCGTGACACACTGTGTGCATGGTGTTGGCCCGTGCCTTCCCCTTGTTAATTTCTCGCAAGACCTTCACGCACCATACATGGCCTCCTTGCATTTGGCCTTTATAACACGCTGTTCACTTAAAAAATAGTGTCGCTAAACAAAAATATGTCTTTCGCACAAACAATGTTATCGACTAATGGCGCATTCCTTTTAGAACAAAATTTATGCATTCAGCTAGGTTTGAGGTCATATGACCATATCGTAGGCCATCATCATATGCTTGTGTCCACTGTTTGAAAGGAATATTGCATAGGTAGTTTGCGCCTTCTTCGTTAACTTCCCACAAACTTGTCAACATCTCCTAAAAATGGTACTTATTGATCTTGTACCCTGCCAATATAAGTTGATAGCGAATATTACATACCACTCTTCAATTTAGAATAAATTAAATATTACAAACGAAATTATATTAATAGATATTACATACCCATATTGGTCACCTGTAGTCGTTGACTTGTAGATCGATGTTGCCCGTGGTAGTTGGACGCAACATGCCTTAAGCAATATTGATGGTGTGTGCGATGCCACAGACTTCCCTGTCGCTTTATTGTAGCTAGTATTCCAGGGCCCCAATCGATATAACGCATATATTAGGTTGGAGGCAGACATGCCTCCTTAACCTAGGTAGGAAGAAATCCCAATCATCAGCTGACTCCCCCGGTGTTATTGCAAACGCAATTGGAAGGTTTCTCCCACTGCCATCCTGTGCCACAGCTAGCAATAGCCGATGCGTATATCTACCATACATAAAGGTACCGTCAATTTGTACCAATGGCTTGCAGTATATAAATACGTCTCGGCATTGCTTAAATGTCCAGAATAGACGCTTGAACACTACACATCCACGAAGCAATCGATCATTGTAGTACGCTGGTTCCGTTTCAAGGTCTGTTATGTTGCCTGGGACATATCTCTCCAGCACCTGACACCACTGCCGCACTTCATTATATGAAACATCCCACTAACCATGCAACTTTTCCAACGCCTTCTGCTTGGCCATCCAAGTCTTCCGGTAAGAGGGCATATACCCCAATTGGTTACGAATATTGCCAATTAAGGCTGGCACTGTAGTCTTGGGATCTGCCTTCACCGTCAGTATTATTAAGTCAGCCAATATCTCTGAATCCATCTTCAGATGATCTTGTGAAACACCTGTCAATGAAGTACGTTAAATAATACAACATTACGTAATATTAGTATTATTCAAAAGCATTGAACACATAGAGATACTGTACCGACAAGACATGTATGTGGACCTTTGTACTTTTTGATCTCCCACAAGCCTGTCCTTTTCCTCAATGAGGCCATGATTTTCCATGAACATGTATCATCTTGCATTACACACTTCGCCTCGTACTTATCGAGCTTGGATTTAACCATGTTGTACTTAACCCCGTTCTTGATGTTGTATTGTTTCAACGCACCAAGAAAAGCATCCTTGTTGGAAAACTCTTTACCAACTTCTAATTCGCCCGAATCCAATGACGAACTTGTACAGTCACGCGTCTGTCGTGGTAGTTCAGGAAACTCCAATGCATCATCTTGAGATAGATCGACATTATGCATGTGGGCTGGAGGCGAGTACGCCCTGAATAGCGGACCTTCTTCTTCTTCATCTGAACCTCAACGTCTTCAGGTACGGTTGGAACAAGCTTCGATTAAGAAAATAATGCAACTTGTAAACCATCGGGCCCAACTTGTAACAGACCGAATTTGACCCTAATCGGAAAGGTGGTTTCGAGACCACGAATCCGAGTTTGAGAAATATTTTAATATTTTATTTTGTGTTTATTATATGTGAATTAATGTGTGTGAAAGTCTCATAGAAAAATTTTATCGTTTGTGTGTTTAATTTAGAAAAAGGACTTAATCACGTAAAAGGTAAAAGTTACAAACTATAGTGAAATATACCAAATTGATTGTGGCTTTATAAATGGAAGTTCTAAAAGGGTAATTAGCCCATTATTCAAGATAGTGGACGGCATAGGACTAAATTACCCTTATTGTATAATCAGTTTTATTATTATTAAAAGGTTATATTAGTAATTAGTTTAATAAGTTAATATATACTAAAATATCACAAAATAAGCCATCATCTTTTTTTGCTTTCTCCTTGGCCGAATGTTAATGAAAGAAGAAAGGGTTTGTTTCTTTGAAATTTCGGCATTTAGAAGCTCAAATTGAAGATCAAGAACAAAGAAAAACGGATTTAGATCAGGGAAAGACAAAAATTATCGAATAGCCGGCCTACGTGATCAGTCGACAGTCGAAGTAAGTTCTTAAGTTAAAGTTCGTTAAGTTGATAATTAAAAATGTATGAAATTAAATTATTTGATTAATTTGGGTAAATAGTATGAGATAGTCGAATGTGAATGTTTAACTTTGGAATGAATATATGTTTTTGAATACAAGGTGAATTAGTATACTTGACATGACAGATGAATTGATTGTGTGAATACGATTGGATAGTAATGTATGTGTTGAGAAATGTGAATTGATGAATTGAGTTGATAAATATATCAGGCTTTGTGCCGGTGTTGTATATCAGGCTTTATGCCTAGCAGGCTTAGTGCCGGTGACATATTCGGGCTTCGTGCCTAGCAGGCTTAGTGCCGGTGATATATTCAGGCTTCGTGCCTAGCAGGCTTAGTGCCGGTGATATATTCGGGCTTCGTGCCTAGCAGGCTTAGTGCCGGTGATATATTCGGGCTTCGTGCCTAGCAGGCTTAATGCCGGTGATTTATATTAAATGAAAGAATTCATAGACCATCGACAAGGTGGAAATTATTTACTTAAAGAAACTAAATGTCCAGGTACGTGTAAGTTTTATAGTTGTGAGAAATGAGGTAAGTTATTTTACCACTATTTGGTGTTGGTAAAATATTGTATAAAGAAAACATTTTGCATGATTATGATATGTGTATATGATCTAATTAACAAAGTGTTTTATATATATATTGGTATATAATCTTGGTTGTATTATTGAGATTCGGCCATTCAGTTAAGTGTAATATGTGAGGATTATGAGTATGTTTGCAAAGTTAATCGATGGAAATTATGTGGTTGTTATGTACATGCATTTGAAGTCAATTCAAATAGAGGTAGAAATTGTATTAAAACTTTGCATGGATTCTATGAGTTGCGTATTAAAGGTGATATGGGTGAAATATATATATTCGGCGTTGAGGGACTATATTAATGCCTGTAAGCTTTTATAAGAACGTTTCAATATTAGTTATAAATTCATAATTATATGAATAACCATAGGTTCTAATCTTGTTGCTTAAGACTTACTAAGCTAGTGAGTTTAATTGTGTGACATGTTTCCTCTGTTTTATAGATTTCGTTCAAGCTACGGGCTCTAAGGATCGTGAGAGGAATCAACCACACTATCAATCCCTTTTTGGTACATATATGTACTTGGTTTTTGAATCAAAGGCATGTATAGGCTAGCTAAGTTTTCGAATGATATTATGATAATGTATAAAAGCCATGCAAAAGTGGCTAGTTCTTAATGTTAATGTTCTATGGTATAAATCTATCCTTGATGTGATATGCGTGTATGTTTTGTTTGGAAAATGAATGAGGATGATATATGTTTCATGCTGAATAGGTATGTTTGTGCATGAATGATTGCCGTGAGGTTATTAAGTGTAAATTTTGTTAACTGTTGGAAATGGACATAGGTAGGAATTTATTAAGAATGGGATTAGCCTTGATATATGTATATATATCTTTTGAATGTATGTTTATGTATATTAGTCATACGAAAATGATTTGAATTGGATCATTAAAATTTAGCGTGGTTATTATGAGTTCTTAAATCAAGTGTTAAGAGTGTTTGTTTTATCAATTTAGCTATGGTTTAATTATAGTTAACATTTGGTTGCTATGTCTCGTAAGCAAGGTGGTGAACGAGTTGATTTATGTATATGATAGGTGTGGTGTCTTTGTAAATGGAATTTCATTGAAGTAATTATGGACTTGGGCATTTAAAAAGATGTTGTCTGTGTTTTAAATGTTTAAGATTTGACTTTATGGAAAATATCGTACCATACATATATGTTTGTATAAGTTACAATAATAGATTCGAACATGTATAAGTTATCATAATTACATATGTGATTAATTTATTTTTATAAAGAGGAAATTTTGTGAAGTTGGTTTTGTTATATGCGAACATATTTGGATCTTTGATAGGTGAATATTCGTAAATAGAAAATAGTATGTCTTATCATGCAATGTATTTATATATTTGATATATATATATATATATATATATATTATGAAGTGTTATAAGATTGTAACATTTATAAATATTGACATGTGTTTGATTTGAACTCAGGAGTATTAAGGTTCGAAATTTTGAATAAGATAAGTGTATTAATGTATTTCATTTGAAACATGGAAGTAATGAATGTCTAATCGGAATGCCTATTTTTAAGTGCATGTTATTAGGTAATACCTCATAACCCAAATCTGGCAACGGATACGGGTTAGGGGTGTTACATTTTATTGGTATCAAAGCTACGGTTTAGTCGATTCTAGGACTACCGTAGTGCGTAAGAGTCTAGCTATACATGCCTTTGAATTGTATATATGATAGTGTGGTGACTTCTGACAATTTAAATTGTATTTTATATAGTAAATGGATTCCGATCCCGATAGAGCCGTAGCTGATGATGTGGAGAGCGTTGCGCCTGGTCTCGCACATGGATCAGCGCCATTAGGCTCTCGACCAGTTTCGGGTAGCCATGAGGGGGAGGCTAAACAAGCATTTTATCATATGATGAAAGAATGGTTTACCCAATTTATTCAGACTAATCCGGCTGTACAACAAACTCCACCCCCGAATAATCCAACTCTGGTACCTTCAGCACCCCCGATGATAGATCTGATGAGATCTAGCAGGCCTTCCGTTGATAAAATCAGGAAATATGGGGCCGAGGAATTCAAGGCCAATGATGATGATGACGCAGAGCGAGCCGAGATGTGGCTTGATAACACTATTCGGGTACTCGATGAGTTATCTTGTACTCCAGATGAATGCCTAAAGTGTGCTATATCTCTACTTCGGGACACTACCTATCACTGGTAGAACATACTGGTATCAGTAGTTTCGAAAGAAAAAGTAACTTGGGACTTCTTCCAAATTGAGTTTCGTAAGAAATATATCAGTCAGAGATTCATCGATTAGAAACGGAAAGAATTTTTAGAATTAAAACAGGGTCGCATGACTGTGACGGAATATGAGCGGAAGTTTGTCAGATTGAGCCGTTACGCTCGGGAGTGTATATCTACCAAAGCCATTATGTGTAAAAGATTTGAAGACGGCCTGAATGAAGACATAAAGTTACTTGTTGGCATTCTTGAAATCAAAGAGTTTGTGAAATTAATCGAGCGAGCTTGTAAAGCCGAAGAGCTCGGAAAAGAGAAAAGAAAAGCTGAAGTAGAAGCTAGAGACACTCGAAAAAGATCATCGAGTAAAATTTTCCATTTTATGCATAAGAAGTTCAGAGATGACCCTAGTCGACATAAAGCCACTTCAGACTCGCCTAGACTTGATCGACCTCTAGTGAGATCCCAAGCCACGTCGATAGCTAGTGTTGGTAATGTTCCACAGAACCGGGTCGAGTGTAAACATTGTGGGGAATGGCATCCTGGGAGTTGTAGAGTTCGTGATCGGTCCTGCTTTAAATGTGGATCGTCGGATCATTTTATTCGAGAGTGCCCGATGTTAGTCGAGCAAAATATAACTCAGAACATTAGACCGAAAAGGCGCCAAAGACGAGGTAGACCACTCGGACATTCGTGCAATGTAGGTGGCGATCGAGAGAGGACGAAGGACACAATACGATCGATCGAGGCTAGAGCTTCACTAGAGCTTATGCTACACGAGCCGAGAGGATGCTTCCTCCCGATGTCATTCTTGGTACTTTCACCCTTTATGATACTACCGTGATTGCATTGATTGATCCTGGTTCGACTCATTCATATGTGTGTGAAACTCTAGTATTCGGTAAGACTCGCCATTGAGTCTCTCGAGTTTGTGATTCGTGTGTCCAACCCTTTGGGTAGATATGTACTTGTTAATAAAGTGTGTAGAGGTTGCCCGTTGATGATTCGGGATTCTTGCTTCCCAGCCGATTTAATGTTGTTTCCCTTCGATGAGTTCGATATAATTTTGGGAATGGACTGGTTAACTTCACATGATGCAGTGGTGAATTGCAAAAGAAAGCTTATTGAATTGAGATGTCAGAACGGTGAGATCATCAGAATTGAATCCAGTGATTTAAGTGGGTTTCATATAGTAATATCCTCGATGTTAGCCCGAAAGTATGTGAGAAAAGGGTGCGAAGCTTATTTGGCCTATGTACTGGATAATAAAATGTTTGAAAAGCATATTAAATCTGTACCGGTTGTGTGTGAATACCCAGATGTGTTTCCTGAAGAACTACCGAGTTTACCACCAGTATGAGAGATTGAGTTCGGCATTGAATTAGCACCGGGAATGACTCCAATCTTGATAGCTCCGTATCGGATGGCACCTACTGAGTTAAAAGAGTTGAAAGCACGGTTGTAAGAGTTAACAGATAGGGTTTTTACGCACGAGTTTCTCTCCTTGGGTGCACCAGTTTTTTTGTGAAGAAGAAAGATGGAACGATGCGAATGTGTATTGATTATCAACAATGAATAAGGTAAATATAAAGAATAAGTACCGCTACCTCGGATTGATGATTTGTTTGATCGGTTGAAAGGGCTTGATATTTTGAAGATAGATTTGAGATCGGGTTATTATCGATTCATGAGTCGAGATACGAGATGTGCAAAGACTGCATTCCGGACGAGGTACGGATATTTTGAGTTTCTGGTTATGCCTTTTGGACTCACTAATGCACCTGCTATTTTTATAGATCTAATGAATCGGGCTTCAACCAATTTTTGGATCAGTTTGTAGTAGTATTTATTGATGATTTACTAATCTACTCCAAAGATGAAACCGAGCATGCCGAGCATTTGAGATTAGTGCTACAAACTTTGCGAGATCAACAGTTGTATGCAAAGTTGAGTAAGTGTGAGTTCTGGATGAATGAAGTCAGCTTCTTGGGTCATGTTGTTTCAGCATCAGGTATTTAGGTGGATTCAAACAAAATAGCAGTTATACTCGATTGGAAACCACCAAAGAATGTTTCCGAGATTCGAAGCTTTCTAGGCCTTGTGGGATACTACAGACGGTTTGTAAAAGGTTTTTCTGTGATAGCTACAGCTTTAACAAGGCTACTACAGAAAGATGTCAAGTTTGAGTGGTCGAAAAAGTGTCAGAAAAGTTTCGAACAGCTGAAAGCTCTTTTGACCGAAGCTCCAGTGTTAACTCAGCCTGAATAGGGTAAAGAATTTGTCGTTTTTAGTGATGCTTCTTTGAATGGGTTGGGTTGCGTTTTGATGTAGGAAGGCAAAGTTATAGCCTACGCTTCGAGACAATTGAAGCCGCACGAAAGAAATTATCCGACTCACGATCTGGAATTAGTAGCCATTTTTTTCGCATTGAAAATTTGGCATCACTATTTATTCGGCGAGAAATGTCACGTTTATTCGGATCATAAAAGTCTAAAGTAATTGATGACTCAGAAAGATCTGAACTTGAGACAACGCAGATGGTTAGAATTATTGAAAGACTATGAGTTGGTGATTGACTACCATCGGGAAAAGCCAATGTTGTTGCAGCTACATTAAGTCGAAAATCATTATTTGCTCTTCGTGCGATGAATGCACAGATGGTTATGTCTGATGATGGTTCGATCATAGCCGAGTTAAAAGCAAGACCGATGTTCATTCAACAAATTTGTGATGCACAAAGAATTGACAAAGACTTGGTTGCTAGACGAGTTCAATGTGAAAATAATGCAGAGTCAGAGTTTCGAATTGATGCCAATGATTGTTTGAATTTCAAAGGCCGAATATGTGTTCCGTAGAATGTGGACTTGATTCAGATAATTTTGAGCGAGGCTCATGATAGTCGATTATCGATACATCCGGGTAGCATGAAAATGTATAATGATTTGAAACAGTTCTATTGATGGCCTGGCATGAAACAGGATATATCTGAATTTGTTTCAAAGTGCTTAATCTGTCAGCAAGTAAAAACCGAGCATCAAGTGCCATCTGGGTTGCTTCAACCGATCATGATACCTGAATGGAAATGGGATAGAATCACTATGGATTTTGTATCTGGTTTGCCTATGACACCGAGCAAGAAAGATGCAGTCTGGGTTATAGTAGATAGACCGACCAAATCAGCTCATTTTGTCTTGGTTCAGTATGGATTTTTCACTTGATAAACTTGCTGAGTTGTATATATCTCAAATCGTGAGATTACATGGTGTGCTGAGTTCTATTATCTCAAACAGAGACCCGAGATTCACATCGTGATTGTGGAAGAAGTTACAGGATGCTTTAGGTACTAAACCTCATTTTAGCACCGCCTTTCACCCGCAGATAGACAGTCAATCTGAGCGAACCATTCAAACACTTGAAGACATGTTGAGATGTTGCGTTCTCGAGTTTGAAGGTACGTGGGAAAAGTACTTACCATTGATTGAATTTGCCTATAATAACAGTTTTCAATCAAGTATCAAAATGGCACCCTATGAAGCTCTATATGGCCGCAAGTGTCGTACGCCTTTGTACTGGACCGAGCTCAGTGAGAATAAGATACAAGGGGTTGATTTGATTAAAGAGACCGAATGAAAGTGGTCAGTAATCAAAGATAGTTTGAAAGCTGCATCAGATCGTCAAAAGTCTTATGCTGATTTAAAACGTAAAGATATAGAATTTCAAGTCAGAGATCAAGTATTCTTGAAAGTATCTCCGTGGAAGAAAGTATTTCGTTTTGGTCGGAAGGGCAAACTGAGTCCGAGATTTATCGGACCGTATGAAATCATCGAACGTATTGGGCCTGTTGCTTATAGATTGAAGTTGCCCTCTGAATTAGAAAAGATACACGATGTATTTCACGTTTCGATGCTTTGTAGATACAGATCAAATCCATCACATGTGATTGCTCCATCTGAGATTGAAATCCAACCCGATATGACGTATGAGGAAGAACCGATCCGTATTTTAGTTCGGGAAATGAAAGAGTTAAGAAACAAAAGAATTCCATTAATGAAAGTACTATAGAATCGGCACGGAGTTGAAGAGGCTACGTGGGAGCCTGAGATTCAATGAGGCAACAATATCCAACGTTGTTTAACGGTAAGATTTTCGGGGACGAAAATCCTTAAGGGGGGAGAGTTGTAACAGACCGAATTTGACCCTAATCAGAATGGTGGTTTCGAGACCACGAATCCGAGTCCGAGAAATATTTTAATATTTTATTTTGTGTTTATTATATGTGAATTAATGTGTGTGAAAGTCTCGTAGAAAAATTTTATCGTTTGTGTGTTTAATTTAGAAAAAGGACTTAATCGTGTAAATGGTAAAAGTTACAAACTATAGTGAAATATACCAAATTGATTGTGGCTTTATAAATGGAAGTTCTAAAAGGGTAATTAGCCCATTATTCAAGATAGTGGATGGCATAGGACTAAATTACCCTTATTGTATAAGTTAGTTTTATTATTATTAAAAGGTTATATTAGTAATTAGTTTAATAAGTTAATATATACTAAAATATCACAAAATAAGCCATCATCTTTTTTTGCTTTCTCCTTGGCCGAATGTTAATGAAAGAAGAAAGGGTTTGTTTCTTTGAAATTTCGGCATTTAGAAACTCAAATTGAAGATCAAGAACAAAGAAAAACGGATTTGGATCGGGGAAAGACGAAAATTATCGAATAGCCGGCCTACGTGATCAGTCGACAGTCGAAGTAAGTTCTTAAGTTAAAGTTCGTTAAGTTGATAATTAAAAATGTATGAAATCAAATTATGTGATTAATTTGGGTAAATAGTATGAGATAGCCGAATGTGAATGTTTAACTTTGGAATGAATATATGTTTTTGAATACAAGGTGAATTAGTATACTTGACATGACAGATGAATTGATTGTGTGAATACGATTGGATAGTAATGTATGTGTTGAGAAATGTGAATTGATGAATTGAGTTGATAAATATATCAGGCTTTGTGCCGGTGTTGTATATCAAGCTTTATGCCTACCAGGCTTAGTGCCGGTGACATATTCGGGCTTCATGCCTAGCAGGCTTAGTGCCGGTGATATATTCAGGCTTCGTGCCTAGCAGGCTTAGTGCCGGTGATATATTCAGGCTTCGTGCCTAGCAGGCTTAGTGCCAGTGATATATTCGGGCTTCGTGCCTTGCAGGCTTAATGCTGGTGATTTATATTAAATGAAAGAATTCGTAGACCATCGACAAGGTGGAAATTATTTACTTAAAGAAACTGAATGTCCAGGTACGTGTAAGTTTTATAGTTGTGAGAAATGAGGTAAGTTGTTCTACCACTATTTGGTGTTGGTAAAATATTGTATAAAGAAAACATTTTGCATGATTATGATATGTGTATATGATCTAATTAACAAAGTGTTTTATATATATATATTGGTATATAATCTTGGTTGTATTATTGAGATTCGGCCATTCAGTTAAGTGTAATATGTGAGGATTATGAGTATGTTTGCAAAGTTAATCGATGGAAATTATGTGGTTGTTATGTACATGGCATTTGAAGTCAATTCAAATAGAGGTAGAAATTGTATTAAAACTTTGCATGGATTCGATGAGTTGCGTATTAAAGGTATATGGGTGAAATATATATATTCGGCGTTGAGGGACTATATTAATGTCTGTAAGCTTTTATAAGAACGCCGGATATATAAATTCATAATTATATGAATAACCATAGGTTCTAATCTTGTTGCTTAAGACTTACTAAGCTAGTGAGTTTACTTGTGTGACATGTTTCCTCTGTTTTATAGATTTCGTTCAAGCTACGGGCTCTAAGGATCGTCAGAGGAATCAACCACACTATCAATCCCTTTTTGGTACATATATATACTTGGTTTTTGAATCAAAGGCATGTATAGGCTAGCTAAGTTTTCGAATGATATTATGATAATGTATAAAAGCCATGCGAAAGTGGCTAGTTCTTAATGTTAATGTTCTATGGTATAAATCTATCCTTGATGTGATATGTGTGTATGTTTTGTTTGGAAAATGAATGAGGATGATATATGTTTCATGCTGAATAGGTATGTTTGTGCATGAATGATTGCCGTGAGGTTATTAGGTGTAAATTTTGTTAACTGTTGGAAATGGACATAGGTAGGAATTTATTAAGAATGGGATTAGTCTTGATATATGTATATATATCTTTCGAATGTATGTTTATGTATATTAGTCATACGAAAATGATTTGAATTGGATCATTAAAATTTAGCGTGGTTATTATGAGTTCTTAAATCAAGTGTTAAGAGTGTTTGTTTTATCAATTCAGCTATGGTTTAATTATAGTTAACATTTGGTTGCTATGTCTCGTAACCAAGGTGGTGAACGAGTTGATTTATGTATATGATAGGTGTGGTGTCTTTGTAAATGGAATTTCATTGAAGTAAATATGGACTTGGGCATTTAAAGAGATGTTGTCTGTGTTTTAAATGTTTAAGATTTGACTTTTGAATTTATGGAAAATATGCGTACCATACATATATGTTTGTATAAGTTACAATAATAAGATTCGAACATGTATAAGTTATCATAATTACATATGTGATTAATTTATTATTATAAAGAGGAAATTTTGTGAAGTTGGTTTTGTTATATGCGAACATAGGGTGGATCTTTGATAGGTGAATATTCAGAAATAGAAAATAGTATGTCTTATCTGTGCAATGTATTTATATATTTGATATATATATATATATATATATATATTATGAAGTGTTATAAGATTGTAACATTTATAAATATTGACATGTGTTTGATTTGAACTCAGGAGTATTAAGGTTCGAAATTTTGAATAAGATAAGTGTACTAATGTATTTCATTTGAAACATGGAAGTAATGAATGTCTAATCGGACTGCTTATTTTTAAGTGCATGTTATTAGGTAATACCTCATAACCCAAATCTGGCGACGGATACGGGTTAGGGGTGTTACACGACTCTCGATGTGGATCCACATCGGACTCATCATCTGACCCACCATAATATGTAACGAACGAGGGCCCCTCATCGGTAGATGTCGTGGGGAGTACTGTAACATCCCAAAATTGGGCCTAGTAGGATTGGGCCCAATGGGCCTTAGGCATAGGAATGTTTACAATAATTGAGAATAAGGGAATGGCATTGTTACAAATTAGACTTATTAGTTAAGAGAATTTGGAAGGTTACGAGGTTTCTATGAAGTCTCGGGTTCAAGTTAGGCCATAGGAAGAATTTTCATTTTTTGGACTTTTAGTGGATATGGTTGATGGAAGTTGGACTTAGGAATAAATGGGTGCATTCAGGAGACGCAAGAGGAGCTTGTGGCTTAGTGGCAAGTGGTGTGAATTGGCTGATGGGAGAACTAGGGTTCGAATCTCATGGAAAGCAAGGGAGTTTCATTTTTGCCAAAAAGGAGAAGAGATGATAAGGGGACAAGTGGAGGGATTCATGGAGGAAATCATGGATATGGAGACGATATTGAGGAAGAAAATAAGGCAAGGTGGACTTTTTAATCAGGCAAGGTGGCTAAGGAAATGTGGTAAGGAAGAATGGATGGAAGGGAATCAAAAGAAAAGGGGCAAGTAAGTGGAACATGTGGCCTTTTTCAAGGAAAGTGTTATGGAAGGTATGGTTGGCCAACTTTTGACCATTATGGTCATGTATGTGGACAATTTTGGGGGAAAGGGAGGTAGCTGAATTTTGCTTGGTCATTTGGTAGAATTTTGGTGTTGTTAGGCAAAAATCACTTTTGCACTATTTTGTGTTTTTCTCCAAACTCCTTTTGCTTTGTGCCGAATTTACAAGCCATTAGTGAGCATATTTTCTTCACTTCTTCCTTGGGTGCCGAAACGTTAATCCATCTTTCACCATTCTTCTTGTTGCCGAAATACTCACATTTCTCTTTGGTTCATATCTCTTTTGGTGTTGACCGAAACACTCCAAACACCTTGATACATTTTCTCCTTTCTTTTAATCATTTCTACTCATTTGTGTTGACACTCACTCGTTTGATCAATCGAGTTATAGTGGAAGGCCGAAACTTTGACTCATCCGTAGCCATTGTACAATTGTTAGAAATCGGAACTAATATCGTTAAGGTAAGGGATTCATCATGGTTCTTTTTGGATCTTTTCGTTGACCGGTTATTTTGCTTAACGAGATAGTGGTTGTGACTAATCGATTATATTTTTAGGGACAAAATCGCTCGATCTATCCCTCGTAATAAGAGGCTCGGATTGTTGGTAAGTGATATAGATTGCTAATCAATCGCAATACTTGGATGAAGTTGTAAATTGGGTTTGGACTAATTGTTGACCGATTGTACTTTTAGGTGCCGCGAAGAGTATCGGGTTACGGATCCCGTAATAAGGTGTGTAATCCCATACCTTCCGTATACATATCTGAAATGGTGTGTAATCTCACACTTCTCTAAAAGTTTGTATGAAATATTCTGTGAATCGGTCGAAATACCGAAGAAAACCAAAAATTGGCATCCATAATCACTCGGGCGTGCGTATGATCGTAGTGGTAATTATATTTTGTAATAAAACAATTTCGGTTAGAAACAGTGATGTGTTTTGAAAAATCACGAAAAATAGGAGAAAGAGAATTAGAAAGTGAATGAGATATCAAATAAAAGCTTACTATGTCTATTTTGATAAGGAAGAAACGGAGAAGGAAAATAAATTTTATATTCTGAGATATGTTAATTTTAGTGAGACTGGTTCTGAATGATTTCGTGGTTCCCTGATCTATCTTCGAAAAATCATATAAAATTGTACAAAGCGAATTATGGGATATAATTTATATGTATGGATTCCTTAGTAAGCCAATTTTCAATAGAAATAAGTGGGAGCAGTATATGAAAACCGTACAGTGAGATATTTGAAATTAAGGAAGGAGAGGTCAGAATCGTTGGACAGTGAAACAAGGGATTTCTTAAACTGTACTAAATGGTTAAGCCAAAAATTCTGGAAAAATTGTAGTAAGAAGATATATGAGTCTAGTTTCAAGAAAAATTTACGGATTTAGATTTTGAGTTTCCTAACTCATGTTATAGTCAATTTAGTTAGTATGATGCAGATGGACAGTTTAAATTTTTATGCCCAAATTAGTAGTTAAGTCTGGATTGTGAAATTACCAAATTACCCTTAGTGGGTAATAATACCAATTTACGAAAATGCCCTTATGGGTAAGATTACTGAATTACCGAAATGCCCCTAAAGGGCCAAAGTACGATATTGCTTAATGGACTGAATTGACATATTGCCTTATGGGCCGATTGGACATATTGATTAATGGGCCAATATGATATTTTGCTATATGGGCCGATCTGATAGTTTGCTATATGAGCCAAATTGATATGTGACTAAATGGGCCAAATTGATATGTGACTAAATGGGTCGAATTGATATGTGACTAAATCGGCCAATTTGATATGTGACTAAATGGGCCGAATTGATATGTGATTAAATGGGCCGAATTGATATGTGATTAAATGGGCCGATTTGATATATTGCTCTAATGGGCCGATTTTGCAAAGTGTTATTGGGCCAATATGTTTGTCATAAATTTCTGAATTTTTAATTGTTGTTATTATATTTGTAAATATCATGATTTGATATGTATGATGCATATACATGAATTGCATGGGATGGGATAATGATGAAGAGAAGTTTTGGTAGCTTTGCTACATAATATTGGTGGCTCTGCCACATATTTGGTAACTCTGTCACAATCTGTCTGGTGGCTATGCCACGTAAATTCTGTTAATCTGGTGGCTTGTCCACAAATTTGATATAAATGGCTTAATGCCTACGTTTGGTGTGTTGGCGGGGTGGGTGACTAAAGCTCCGCACAGGTGTGTTGGTTGGTACGGGTGGCGTGTAGCGGATGGAATACTAGGCTTGGTTTGGGAATTGCATATCATATTCATGTTATATTCATTACGTTATTATTATTGTCTGTGGGCTTAGGCCCAAATAATTGCTTAATGAGTTTTTGGCCCAGTGAACAACGGTAAGGGGATTTCACACTGAGTTCTTGTAACTCACCCCCCTTTTCTCTTAACCCTTGTAGGTAATGCTCAGTGACGTGGACTTGGGCCATGGATGACTCGGTGGAGGCCATACTTCAGAAATGGTGTTATTAAATTTTAAATTTCTATTTCTATTTATTTTATTATTTTTCTATATTTGTTTAATTTGTAATAAGGCCTCTGAAGTATTTTGTTATTTGCTTTATAGTTGATATACTTATCATTTTCTTGATTTGTTTTAAACGAGAATTTTTTCTAAAAACTTAAATAAAGGTTTTCCAAAATCGATTAACAAATGAATTGCATAATAAACTTTATAAATATTTTAACACGGAAGTTATTTTCTCGAACTATCAAACAATACTTTCAAAAGTCACGGTTCTAAAGTTCACTACCTTGATCGTTGACTCATCAATCAATCTCTCAAAAATACTTGTATTTTATCTACGTTTCCGCAACAATTTCAAAATACTTTTGCAACTCTCTTTCTAAACATCACTTATTTGAAAATCGTTTATTTTAAATGCATTTTCGCCACCAAAAATGTTTTTCTTAAAAGATAATTACATTTTCAAGTAGTTAACATTTGCTTAAGTGTTTTGGGTTTTAACAAAGAGGCTGAAATTTTCAAATGAGTTTCTTTTTTTGTGAGATGCCAGATTCGAGCCTAACTTCTAGGCCGGGTTTGGGGTGTTACAATTGCATTATCCATCCTTAAATATCTTTCGTAACGTTTCCAATCATATGTTGATTGGCAACCACTAGAAGTTGATGACGTTCCCCAATACGTATTTCTATCATCGGACATCGAAGGAAGGATATGCATGTCCCATCCACCAACCGAGTGTCGTGCAGGAGTTATGTTTTCCGTACTAACACCAAACAGGGGCACTTCCGTATTCTGCCTCCCACTAATAGAGTGTCAGCTTGGGGTCGTGTATTTCCCTCGAACAGCAGTAGATGTTGAGGCCGAAGGAAGATCACTTGGCGATGAAAATTGTACATATACCTCAAGATAGGGTGATCCACTGGCAAGATGAGTCTCCACCATTGCCTCAAAGCTCCGAGGACCTTTGATGTCGAATGAGTCATATCTCACCGGATCAACCGAAGCGCAAAATCTATACTTAATAGACAAAACTTTCATTGGCATTGTTCCGAAGATTTTATGCCTAATTCTTTTGCGAAGTTCTATCAAATCTATGTTCTGATTAAAAACCAGTCGCGCTGTGTTCTCCGATAAAAAAACAACACCATTTTCGGTGTCACAAACCTCACCGTCGTAGTAAATAACAGCATTAATATGTTCACTCATTTTTAGTTTCTATTTTCTTTTGCCTCAATTTCTGTTATGCAACCTGAGAATGAAATTTGGCTGATTTATAGTCTAAGGATTGCCAGAGACTACTGTAGCAAAAGAGCATCCACGTGAGAGCTCTTTTCAGTACTCTTACTGACAGTGCCTCCTGCTTGAAGCGTTTTGGGCACTATTTATTCAGAAACGTCTTCTCAAAATTATTTTACCGGAGACTACTGTAGCAAAAGAGCGTCCACGTGGAAGCTCTTTTCAGTACTCTTGCTGACAGTGCATCCTTCTTGTGGGCACTATTTGTTCAGAAACGTCTTCTTAAAATTATTTTACCGAAGACTACTATAGCAAAAGAGCGTCCACGTGGGAGCTCTTTTCAGTACTCTTGGTGACAGTGCATCCTGCTTGAAGCGTTTTCAGCACTATTTGTTTAGAAGGGTCTTCTCAAAATTATTTTACCGGAGACTACTGTAGCAAAAGAGCATCCACGTGGGAGCTCTTTTTAGTACTCTTGCTGACAGTGCATCCTGCTTGAAGCGTTTTCGGCACTATTTGTTCAGAAACGTCTTCTCAAAATTATTTTTCCAGATACAACTGTCAAAAAAATTCAAATAATTTTTATTTTGATAATATATTTTCCCCAAAACCTAAATATATTTTTACTAAACTCTAATTAACCCTATAATCTAGTCCATTAATTTTTCCCTAAAAACCCTAAATCGAACGACCCTAAAAAATCCTAAACCCTAGCCCTAAAACCCTAAAACCTCATACCTTAACAATAAAAATAGCTGAAAAGGCAGTCGGGGGAAGGAGGGCAAAAGCACGCCCTTGAGGGAGTGCTTTGTGCCACATCAACAAAGCCCATCCACGTCAGCGCGTTTGGTGCTGATGTGGCACAAAGCGCTCCCTCTAGGGCGCGCTTTCCTACTGCATCACCCCAAAACGCGTTGACGTGGATGCATTTTGGAGGGAAATGGCCCTTTTCCGTAAATAATCAAATTTTCGACCCATTTTGGTAAATTTCTTAAAATTTTGGTATATTTTAGTAAATTGCCCTTTTTTAATATTTTATAAAAATTAGTATAAAATTATAAAATAAAAAATAACACTGCGTCTTGATATGGTACAATATAATTGGTCAATTATTTTTTAATGATGTTAAGATTTGAGATGATTTGGATAATGGATAATGGATAATGAATAGTTTAATATCATTTTGATTTTAAAAAATTAAAATATTAAGTTGAGAAAAAAGTATAATTTAAAATGTAATTTATCAAATTAAACTAAATATTCATAAAAAATTTTTGAAATTTTATCACAAAGTGTATTTAAAACACAAAGTTGGTATGGTGAAATTGAAAATCACACTAGATGAATTATCATAGTGAATTCAAATTTTTTTAAAAACATCATTGAACCAAACAAATTTCACCTCTAGTATGTTTTGACGTTTAGGCCAATATCTGACTAATAGATGAATCAAAGATGTATTGTTTTGTTTTGGTATCGATATATGGTTTGATATATAATTTCGAGTTTATTAATATTTTTAATTTTTTAAATATATATTTTAGTTTAATTTTTAAATTTTTTTAATATTCTCTTTTTTAATGTCATAAACTTCATTAAAATAAGGGGTAAAAAAAAATGAGCTGTAAGTTACAGAAGAGGACATAGCTCCCCAAACAGTCAAAACCAAAACACAGCTTACCTTAGAAGTTAAACGAAACCCCCCTCCCAAATAGAAACAGTTACATCACAAAAGGGGTTCTAAAAATTCAGCCAAGCTTCTACAAAGCTTTTCCAAACCTGATGAAGCTGAAAACACGAGGACGCACTAGTAATACATTTGCCCCCATCTCCAAATCTTCACTATCGTCAATCAGGTGGGTCCGTCCACCACCGGTCAGCTACACAGATTTCAGAAATTACTGTTGCCTCATCATGGTAGGAAGTCTTAAATAATTTTCTGGATCATTGGTTGCCCAAATTTGCAATATCTGTGAGACCATATTCCTAACGCCAGTTTGAACATTCGAGCTAAAATATATCAGATATTTCTCAAAAGTAACTCGTTGTCTCGAACAAGCCTCATACTCTTTAATAATAACTCACACAACACGCACCCCTTTCTCAAACGTGTCCTCATACACAATACTATCATATGCAAAAAAACAAATGAGTAACCAGTGGACTTCCCCGACACACCTACGCCCTTCAAAGCCGTCCCTCCTCTTGCACCATACGAAACAGAGTAGAAAATCCCTCACTACAAATAAGGACCAAATATGGGGGCTTAAAAGGTCCCCTTGTCGTAGCCTCCTAGCCGGAGCAACAAAACTCATGGGTTGTCCATTCACCATAATTGTATTAGAAATCGTTGTGGCACAATGCATAACAGTGATATCCAAGAAGAATCAAAGCCCAAATTAGTCATCATTTCCTCCAAAAAAATGACATTCAACACTTTCATACGTCTTACTCATGTCCAATTTCAAACACAAACAACTTTCTTCGCCCTTGTCTTTTCCTTTTAAAAGCATGAAAAATTTCATATGAGAACATTATCTGAAATCAGCCTACCCAATACTGAAGCACTCTGCATTATCAATGCAACAATGCAAAACTAATTGAAATTGATTCACCAATACTTTACAGATGATTTTATATAGTATCATACATAAACTAATTGGATGCAACTTAGCCATGCTTTTAGGATTCTGTAACACCCCATACCCGACCCAGTCACCAAAACCGAGCTACAAGATGCCATATTCGTTGCCAGAGCAACTACGATAAAATACAATCCAATTTAACTATGGATACATGCTAATAATTATATTACTCATTTAAAATATATTATACAATCATTTTCGAGCCTTATACAAGCTTACAAAAGCTCTTAAGTTGACTCAGGATCAAATAGAGACCAAATTATAATATTTACAAACTATCAGGTTGACGTTGTGACTTCGATGATTCCTCATTGCATCTCACTGACTTGACCTCATCGTGACGTTAAGGGGTATGACATCGTGACATGACTGTTTGATACCAAATGGTATCAACTTGTATCACCTAAACATATAAACCAATCCCCTCAATTCAAGCATTTAAGCAAAATATCATATCAAGATGCCATTTCTAACCATTTTAACAATACATATATTATAGAAATAAATCATAGATCGAAATCATACCTGTGTTTTCAAATAAACGAATCATTGTCATTCTCGGCTTTCAACCAAACGATCTTTTTCGTTATTCTTGTACCACGAACTACTTCGAGTGTGGGCTTGAACCAATTGAACCAAAACACAAAACTAGAAATTCTTTCTTTTGGGGTGAAAACAAAAATTCTCTTTTCAAAATAAAAGTCAACAGAATTTTTATTCCGAAAAAATATATTTAATAGTTGAGAATAAATTCTCTCAATTTTTCAGTAAAGTAACTATATCTTAAAGTTGTGTAAATAGTCCTACCAGTGCCATCTACTTATAAAGAGAGAAAACAAAACCCTTGTTGAATTGTGAAAGTTTATTTCAACTAGAAAATGTTAGGGGCTTTTGGGCCACTTCCATATCAAGTCCAATTACAGTTACTTTCCGAGCTTTTAATCCAGTACTTGATAATTTGATCTAACCCAATATATGTCTTTCTATTTCCCAAAAATTAAAATTCAATATTTATATCAAATAATTTTCTCATCCCAATTTTACCCCCAATAAAATTATGACGATTTTACTCCAAATAAAATTCTGAGAAAATATATTTAATATTTAACTGTTCAACTTGTTCACCATGATCGAATGATTTATTTTCATTTTCGGGCGTTAAAATAGCTCAAAAACATAAACTCATTCTTTCGATCATTTTTGAGAAATCCAGGTTCATTTGCAAATGAATCATTTCTCATTTCCATTTTGAAAAAATCATATTCATTTCCAAATGATTCCATTTCTCTATTTCGGAGAAAAACATAACCATTTCTGAATGTTTTCCATTTCTCCATTTCTATTCATTTTGTTCATTTTGATTTAACATGCAATTCATTTTAGGTTCCAATGAGCTAACGGAGGGGCCGATTGGACATATGTAATTAGGAATCAAATGATTTATGATTAAGTTCCGTCTTTTTGCCTATTAATATAAACTCATTCAGTCACAAAGTCATTCCATTATAGTATCATGATTTCTCCCTAATGACATACCATTATGAAAGCAACTACTTAGTGCTCGTCCAATTACCTTGTCATAAGTGTGTTACTCTTATAGGATATCCTTAATATCTTTGGGATAATATTCGTTATCCCAATATGATCTTATTTTATCTCATAGTAATCATTGTATCTTCATTCATAAAAGTCAATCACTATCAAATGGTGATCAATTCATCCATCACAAAGATGAACAACCCAAGGTGTAACACCCCTTACCCGTATTCGACGCCGGAATAGGGTTCGAGGCATTACCGGAACACATACACTTGTAAACGTATTAAACCAAGTCATAAAATTTCATCCAAATTAAAACTTTTCAAATTTTTATCTTTGAGTCCCTAAATAGGGCCTACGAGGCCCAATACATACTTTGGAAGTGGTCAGGGACTAAACTGAGAACTTTGGAAAACATTAAAAAATTTCTTGAAAAACAGGGGCACACGCCCGTGTCCAAGGCCATGTCCTTCACACAGCCGAGATACACGCCAGAGTGTTAGGCCGTGTGGTGTTCCGAATTTCCAAAAATCAAGTGCAGACTTCACACACACTGGGCACATGGCCATGTGGCCACAAGTAAGGCTATTTACCAAGCCCTTTGACACCCCAAAACACTTATAAATTTATACAAATTTGTCATCACACAACATGGTATTATTAAGCATTCAAACATCCGCAAACCATTTGCAAACCACATTCGTCATGCATAATCACACACACATACTTAACCATTCACATACAAGCATACACATCCTGGAAATGCATCATCATAGACTTATAACATAACAAATATTGGCCACATTAAATGGCCTTATACAATAATAACCATCAAATAGCATAGGCCAACATTCTAGGCCAACTCAGAATAACATATACACATAATCAAGTCCCTATACATGCCATAGACTTAAAAATACTTGATGATCGTTGATACGATACCAATCAATAACTTGTTAGTGTGATAGAATCTCTAAAGACCTCTAACTCGAGCTAGCGTCTGTGACACTATAGGAAAAAGGAAAGGAAGGGGGTAAGAATTATAGCTTAGTAAGTGGGTATGTAAATAATAAGTGATTTATTAACAAGCTTTTATAAATCTTTACAATATGTTCTCAAGATAATACAATCATAATTGCACATAATTCCACTATTTATTCATATTCATCTCAAGCTATCTACTCAAGTAACAGTCACTAAATTATTTATATCTTGAACTACGGAACTCCAAATTAAGATCCGCTAATTTTTTCTGAAACTAGACTCACATATATTATTACCATAAAATTTTCATAATTTTGGTTTATCCAATAAGTACAGTTTATTCATTAAAGTCACCCCTATTTTTCTGTCTGACAGTTCCGACCCCTCTTCACTAAAAATTAATTATCTCTTCGTATGGGATTCGGATGATGTTTCTGTTTATTTATATTGAAGGTAGACTAATTAAAAATTTAAGCGTATAAATTATAAACCATAATTATTTTTATACAATTTTTAGTGAATTTCCAAAATCAGAATAGGGGATTCTGAAATCATTCTAACCCTATCTCACAAAAATTCAAATATCTCAAAATATGAAACTCTTTCACTTATACTGTTTCTTTTATGTGAAAATAGACTCAATAAGAATTAATTTCATATCTTATTAAACTTCTAATTCAATTTCCACCATTTTTGGTGATTTTTTAAAGACACATAACTGCTACTGTCCCAAAACTGTTTTATTGCAAACTTTACTCTTTCGTAATTTCCTTGTATTAACTTTTATAGTAACACTTATCCCATATCAAACTTACCAAAGTTCGATTACCTATCGAGCACATTGCTCATAAATTGACACACACATACCTGCACTTATTCATCACTTATTCATAATCGTTTATACTTAGTCATTTTCTCATTGAACGCATCGGAATAATAACGTATACACGGAAATTTGCACATAAGTGCCACACTTATAGCTAAAGATACTTCATATCACACTTTTCACATAGGCTCGCTCTCGAGCTAATCACATTCACGGGTCTGCTCACACAAGCTTTCGGTCATACGTAACTACTCAGTGTTGCTCACACAGGCTGTCAGGTATCCGCAACACATGCCGGATTACCCAGCCACTGGTAGAACTTATAAGACCAGCACCCGTTTCACATTGTCACAATCTCGGGTCTGCTCACACAAGCTATAGATCATGAAGAAACTACATGGTGCTACTTACACAAGCTGTCGAGTATCCGTAACACATGTCGAATAACTCAGCCACTGGTAGAACGTACAGACCAGCACTCGGATCACTTATTTCACTTAGATTTCATATAGGTTTCTAGTGAACATGTCACTCGTATCCATTTTTATTCCTAAGGTTCAATAGGGAAATTTCTCACTTGTCGATATTTTGTCAATTACATCAAATATTCAGCCACAATTCATACCATTTATCAAAATATGAAAACGTAAGTAAAAACAATGCATTATTTACATACAAACCTACCTCGGTAGCACAATCAGTGAAAAGGACTTATTCGTCATATTTTTTGTTTTTCCCCGTTCTAAATCTGAATCTCATTTTCCTTCATCTATAACAGCACATTTAACTCATTTATTCATCCTGCTACCCAAATTAGCCTAAATTCATATTTTGGAAAAATTATATTTTTGCCCCTAAACTTTATCATATTTATACTTTTGCCCCTAGGCTCGTAAAATGATTTCCATTCAATTTATTTGTATTTTAAGCCTAGACGAACCATTTTCATAACTATAGCAGTCCACAATTTCTAGTTATTCACACACTTACACACATTTTACAACTTTTTACAAACTAGTCCTTTTTGACAATTTCACCAAAAATCACTTAGTAAAAGTCATTTATTACACACCGAGCATCCATATTCTACCATTAAACATCAAAATAAAAGCATTTCTCATATGGGTAAATTTTCAAACATCAACCCTAGCTCAAATAAATGGTAGAAATAGAGAGATCGTGTTACGAGGATTTCAAAAACGTAAAAATCATTAAAAATAGGGCTAGAACAGACTTACAATCGAGCTTGGAAGCTTGAAAACCCTAGACATGGAGATGGACGCAATTTTGCTTTAATTTTGGCTTTTTTAATTCTTTGAATTACTAAATAACCAAAATGCCCCTAACTTAAAAACATCCAATTTCACTTATCTCATGTCCATTTTTGTCCAACAATTTAACCAATGGTCTAATTACCATTTTAGGATGTCCAATTTAAAACTTCATAACAATTGGACACTTCCAACATGTGGAACTCAACTTTTGCACTATTTATAATTTAGTCCTTTTGACTAAATTGAGTGCCCAAATGTCGAAATCTTCGAATGAAATTTTCAAAAAATCATTTTGTGAAATCATAGACCATAAAAATATAATAAAAATAAATTTTCTTATGTCAAATTTGTGGTCCCGAAACCACTGTTCCGACTAGGCCCAAAATCAGGCTGTTACATAGGGCCATGTTTACCTTCCATCAACCATGTAATGCCAATGAGAGGATATCATTTATCCATGTCTCGGGCAATGAATTCCACTATTGTGAATGATGCTACAAACTGTAGAAATCGTACACCTAACACACGAGCTTTTGGTTCCTTATCTATTCGAATTCAGGCTTTTACTTACATCAAAGTTTACTAGTCACACATACATAGTCTGCCATCCACTCAAGATTTAGGTATGCCACATTATGAACGTCATGTAACAGCACGATTTTGGGTCTATTCAAAATAGTGGTTTCAAGACCACAAATCTGGCATAGTAAAATTCACTTTTTTATTGTATTTTTATGGTCTACAATTTTATGGAATTGTTTTGTGAAAATTTCATTCAAAAATTTTGACGTTTGGGCACTCAATTTAGTTAAAAGGACTAAATTGTAAAAAAGTGCAAAACTTGAATTCTATATGTTAAAGGTGTCCAATTGCTATGAGATTTAAAATTTAAGATCCTTAGATGGTAATTAGACCATTGGTTAAGTTATTGGACAAAAATAGACATGAAGTAAGAGAATTGTTATGTTTTAAGTTAGGGGCATTTTGGTCATTTGGTTAATAAATGAATTAAAAAGCCAAATTAAAAGCCAAATTTTGTCCATCTTCTACCCCATGGCCGAAAATTGCATGTAGAAGACATAGCTAGGGTTTTTCAAGCTTCAAAGCTCCATTGTAAGTCTATTCTAGCCTCATTTTTAATGATTTTTATGTTTTTGAAATCCTCGTAATAAGATCTACCTATTTCTACCACTAATTTGAGAAAAGATCAATGTCTAGGGTTTGACCCATGTTTTATATTTGTGTATTTTGATGTTTAATGGTAGATTATGCAAATTTGATGTTGAATAAATGACTTTTGCTTAGTGATTTTTGATAAAATGGTAAAAAAAGGACTTATTTGTAAAAGTTATAAAATGAGTAGTAAAAGTGTGAATAAATGAAAAATGTGGGCTTTTATGAGCATGAAATAGGTTCGACTAAGCTTGGGCTTTGAAGAAATTGAATGAAACTCATTTTACGAGCCTAGGGACTAAATTGTAAAAATGTCAAACTTTAGGGGCATAAATATAATTTTTGCCATAATGTGATTTTATGCTAATTTGAATTGTAAAATGATTGAATAATTTAAATGTGATATTATAAATCAAGACAAACTAGGCTTGGACCTAGAACGAGAGAAAAAAGAGTATTTGACGATTTAGTCCTTTTTGCCAATTTTTATGCCGAGGTAAGTTTGTATGTAAATAATGAAACATTATAATTGTATTTATAATGCGTTGTTATTGCATGAATTGTATGATTGACTCTATGGATGAAATTGACGAAGTTTCGACAAGCGAGTAAATCCCAGTTGAACTTTAGGAATAGTTAGGATACAAATGTCATAACATTAGGGTCACTAAGAATACGTGTAAGACCATGTCTGGGATATGGCATTGATATGAGACTTCGTGTAAGACCATATCTGGGATATGGCATCGATGTGAGATTTCGTTTAAGACCATAGCTGGGTTATTGGCATCGATATGAGACTACATGTAAGACCATATCTACGATATGACATTGGTATGGTATTGTGTGTACGAGATCCCCGAGTATCCTTTAGTATTCCAAATGGTTCAATGAGAAATTCAATGGGTATGTCAAAGATAAAAAAATATGTGATTATGTTACGAGTTGGTACAAGTATGTACTAAAAACTCAAAGAAAATGAACTCAGCATATGATGAACAATTGGTAAGATTGTGATTGAGCAAGTTGTGCCTATGAAGCTTAAATGACATTTATGTTGATATGTGTGATGTTATTCATACGATGAGCTATTGGTATATGAAAATTATGTTGACATGTGTTATGTTGATATTAAATGACATTTATGAAGTTTAATGACATTTATATTGATGTATGTTATGTTATTCATATGATGAGCCATAGACAAGAATGTGATTGAGTAAATTATACTCATGAAGTTTAATGATATTCATGTGGGAATATGTTATGTTACTTATATGATGAGCTATTGGTAAGATTGGGATTGAGTAAGTAGTGTTTATGAAATTTTTTATGACATTTATGCTAATATTGTTAAGTTATTTGTATGTCAAGTGTATGAATAATGTTTTGTATTATTTGTGTATGAACTTACTAAGCTATATAGCTTACCCCCTTCCTTTCCCATGTCTTTTAGGGTTATTAAGCTAGCTCGGGTTGGAGTTCGTCGGAGATCCTATCACACTATCAAGCTTTCATTTTGGGTATAAATGAATTCAAGTATTTTAAGTCTATGGCATGTATAGGGACTTAGTCATTTTGTTAAATGTGTCATTGTGATTGTAGCCAACGTGTTGGCTTGTGATTGTCAAAGGCTTGTTTGATATTTAGACATGTTGATTGGCTTATTTAGGCTATCATGGTTGTAAGCCTAAGTGTGGATATATATATGTGCTAATGTCTTTGGTGATATGCTCATGATATGCTTGGTGAATGATAGAAATGTTAATTATGACATGTGTAACACCCCAAATCCGGCCCAGAAGTTAGGCCCGAATCTGGCTTGTCACAATGAAGAAAACGTATAAAGGATTTGAAATTCGTACTAAAATAAGTTTTGTTAAAATCAAGAAAAACAAGTTTTATTTGAGACATTTGATAAAATACTACTAACTTCGAAGATTGATTGATAAATCGTTAGATTTGAACTAATAATCTTATAAAACGTGACTTTTGAAAATGACATTGAAAATTCGAAGAAGGTTTCCGTATTAAAAATATTTGTAAAAATTTTATTATGAATTCCATTTGTTAATCGATTTTGGAAAACCTTTATTTTAGCTTTTAGAAAAATTCTCGCTTAAAACAATTTAAGCAAAATAATAAGTAAACCAACCATAAAGCAAATAATAAAATAGTTCAGAGGCCTTATTACAACTTAAACCAAAATAATAAAATAATAGGAATAGAAATTTAAAATTTAATAACACTATTTCTGAAGTATGGCCTCCACCGAGTCATCCATGGCCCAAGTCCACCTCACGGAGCATTACCTACAGGGTTAAGAAAGAAGGGGGGTGAGTTACTTAGAACTCAGTGTGTAACCCACTCACCGTTGTTCACTGGGCCAAAATCCATAAAGCAAATATTTGGGCCTAAGCCCATTTACAAATGTAACAATATAACAAATATAAAATGCATGTGATATACAATTCCCAACCAAGCCTAAACTTCCATCCGCTACACACCACCCGTACCAACCAACACACCTGTGGGGATCAAGTCAACCCACCCCGCCAACACACCAATAGCAGGCATTAACCAATTATAATATTTGTGGCAGAGCCACCGAACTAGATTGTTGGCAACAGGCCATTGTGACAGAGTCACCGAACTAGATTTTTGGCAATAGGCCATTGTGACAGAGTCACCGAACTAGATTTTTGGCAACAAGCCATTGTGACAGAGTCACCGAACTAGATTTTTGGCAACAGGCTATTGTGACAGAGTCACCAAACTAGATTTTGGCAACAGGCTTTTCTTCTCTTCGTCAATTATCCCAACCCATGCAGTCATGTATATATAGATAATGCATAACAATATATTCATAAGGTAAATTTCAGCAAAAAGCCCATATTACAAGTTATCAATTTGGCCCATTAGTCAAAATAGAAATTTTGGCCCATTTAACGATCTAGCAAACTTTGGCCCATTTAACGATCTAGCAAATTTGGCCCATTAAACAAATTTTGGCCTTCATAACAAAATATATCAGATTGGCCCATAAAGTAATATGTCAATTCAGTTCATTAAGCAATTCGTATTTCGGCCCATTAGGGGCAATTCCGTAATTCGGCCCATAAGGGCATTTTCGTAATTTTACTCATTGAGGGTAATTCGGTAATCTCGCAACCCAGGGGTATTTCGGTAATTTACCCTCTAAGGGTATTATGGTAATTTCACAACCTAGGCTTAACTACTAATTTGGGGCATAAAATTGAAACTGTCCATCTGCGCCATACTGACTAAATTGACCATAACTCAAGTTAGAATACTCAAAATCTAAATCTGTAAATTTTCCTTGAAAGTAGACACATATATATTTCTCCTATAATTTTTTCAGAATTTTTAGGTTAACAATTTAGTACAGTTTATTCCTTAAAGTTTTCCTTGTTTCACTGTCTAATGATTCTGACCTCTCTTTTCTTAATCTCAAATATCTTACTGTACGCTTTTCATCTACTGCTCCCACTTGTTTCCATCGAAAATAGGTTCAGTAAGGAATCCATACACATAAATTATGTCCCATAATTCACTTTTTTCAATTTTATACGATTTTTCCAAGATAGATCAGGGAACCACGAAATCATTCAGAACTAGTCTTACTAAAATTAACATATCTCAGAATATAAAATTCCTTTTCCTTCTCCGTTTCTTCCTTATCAAAATAGACACAGTAAGATTTGATTTGATATCTTATTCACTTATCAATTTCCTTTTATCCAATTTTTCGTGAGTTTTCAAATACATGTCACTGTTTTTGACTGAAACTGTTTTATTACAAAATACAATTACCACTACGAATATACGCACTCCCGAGTGATCAGGGATGCCGGTTATCGGTTTTATTTGGTATTTCTACTGAATCACAGAATATGTCATGTAAACTTTCAAAGAGATGTGAGACTTACTCACCATTTCAAACATATAGGGATTACACACCTTGATTACGAGTTGTGCTTTCTACCGATTTCAACACCACAACGGTGATCTCCCTCGATGCACCAAGAATCGACCCTTATCGATATTGGATCCAATTACAACCGTTTGACTTCGACTAGAACAATACGTGGTCTCCCACTTAAAGCAATACGAAAAAAGAGAGTGAATAAAACATGAAGAATGGCGGATAACACCATTTTCGGTACGATCACAATTTACAACCGAATAGTGATAATTACTTATTCAGCTAAAGAGGAAAGAATATGATCATAGAAAAGAATTCACTTACCGATTGTACATAAATGACCACTCAAATGGAAAACAGAGTTCAATAGAAGGGTGGAAGATTCGGCTATCCAAAAAGGGAGATAGACAATAGATGAAAATCTTGATCAAACAAAAGAGCAAGAAAGTGCACAAATGTGCTAGGGGAATTCGGACAAAGTAAAAAGAAAGAAGAAACATATGGTCACCAAGGCTTGTAATTTCGGCACAAAGCAAAGGAAAAAGAAAAGAATTTAAGAGGAAAACATTGCACTATTGCTCTACTATGTTTCGACAAGGTGGGTTGCAAAATTGAGAGAAATGGCACAAAGTTGCCAAAAGGATTTCTGGCCAAAACAAAGCTAGGATTTTACCAAAAGCCAAAATAAAATTTCAGCCACCTAACTACTCCAAAACTGTCCACATGCATCCCTCCTTAGGATTAGAGTTTGGCCTCCTAAGCTTTCCAAAACATCATCCATGGAATTAGCCTCATGTCCCCCTTTCTTTCCTATTTCTCTTGATTCCTTTCCCCAACTTCAACCTTGCATTATTCTTTTATCCACCTTACCAAAATAATGAAGTCCACCATTGCCATATTTATTCCTTGACCGACACATGAGGAAGGGAAGCAAAAGTAAAAGTCAAATTGCATACAAAGTGAGTCGAACTCCTTCCCTCAAGGTAATACATGTGGTGCCATAGCCTCTTTACTAACTGCTCACTTATGCTAGCTATTTAATCAATTATTTCCATATGCTTTAAGGTCACTTACTCCATCTCCTTAAAGTGCTAAAATACCAAATTTTTCCTAAGGTCCAATTAAACCCGAGACTTCATAGAAACCTCGTAACCTTCTAAATTCACTTAACTAACAAGTCCAATTTGCAACAATGCCACCAATTTGCAACAATGCCATTCTCTTGTTCTCAGAATTTTAAACATTCTTATGTCCAAGGCCCATTGGGCCCAATCCTACTAAGCCCAATTTCGGGATGTTACAACATGAATGTGAAATGTTTGGAAATGTGGTCTATTGATGAAATGATAAAGTGGTGTACAATTAGGTATCTTAAAAGTGGTCAATTGTAACTTAGTAAATGTTGTGAGTATGATAGATGTTGATATTGTATTGGCATGTGTTGGTCATAATTGTGGATGTTTGGTTGCCTAAGTATGATATGTTTTGTGCCTTTGAATTGGTATAAGTGTATGTGTGAACAATGGTGGAAAATGGCTTGGTAAATAGCCTTTATTTGGTCCACACTGGTAGACACACGAGCGTGTGTCTAGGCTGTGTATGACATACAGTCTACCCCACGGGCCTGTGTCCCCTGCACCCTAAATAATTGCAAAATAGAATGTGTAGTATCCAACACACAGGTAGAAACACAGGCGTGTGCCTCAGCCTTGTGGAGGACACGACCTTGGACACGGGCGTGTGCCCTGGCCGTGTGAAGTTTGCACCTATTTTATAAAAAAAATTATGAAAATTTAATCGACCACACGTCCTAAACACACCGACGTGTGCCCTAGCCATGTGACATTAATTTGTTCATGACGTCATAAACAGAGTTACACAGGCTAGGAATACTGGCGTGTTCCTTACTACACGGGCGTGTGCCTTGGTCCACACGGGAGTGTGGCCCTGTTTCCATGAAAAAATTTCTAAGTTTTCCAAAAATTTTCAAAGTTCTCAGTTTGGTCTCGAACCACTTTTAAAGTATGTTTTAGGCCTTGTAGGCTCATTTTAGGGGCAATATGAAGGTGTGTGAAAGGTTTTAATTTGAATGGAAATTTATGACTCGAAAATGTATATTTGTTTGTGTTAAGTCCAGTAATGCCTCGTACCTTGTTCCGGCGTCGAATACGAGTAAGGGGTGTTACATGTCAGAAGTGAATAAATCTATAAAAAAATTCAGGATCTATTCTTATTTGGTCCAGTCCGATGTACTGCCAATCCAGTCAAACACATGTATATCTCTATATTCTTGGATTCATCTGCTTTGATGCCCAAGACTAAGCATCTCCCCAAATGGACTTGATAGACGACATATTAGTCTTTCAATTGGTTTGCTCATTTCTGATTAGACTAAGGACATGTTTAGGTTCATCTACTTGTACAGGTTGTCTTTTCGTATCACGATTCGACCAGGTGATATCGCTCAGTATTAGTTTAAACATTAGACAACCAGTGAGAAACATGTGCTTCCATTTTAATTTGCGTGCAAAACCCATATGAGGACAATATACAAGGTATTACTGTAATTCAGGAATAATTTTATTAACCAATCTAATTGAAAATACAAATTTACTTAGACAAAAATACTACATTTAGGGCACCATATCCAACAACTTCACGGGTTCTTCGTCGCAACTCATTGACTTGATCTCGTCGCAATGTTAAGGGGTCTGACATCGTGACATGACTGCCTTATTCCAAATGGTACCAAACTGTATCACTGAAACACATAAACCAATCCCCTCAATTCAATCATTTAAGCCAAATATCATATCCATATGCCCATTTCTAACCATTTTAACAATACATATACATGTGCATTGTACAACACATCACTTTTAGTTAGTCACATATGTCAATTTCCACACTTTAACCATTTGACCATTTGGTACCTATTTGTACATCCAACCAATATCATATATGCATATCAAAATCATTTCAACTTCAACTATCTCAAAACATGTTATTCAAATTACCATTTCTTCATATCAATTAACCATTATTAATATAAATATTAACATGATCTCATAATATACAAAACCGACTCAAAGCCTAGGTACATGCCATTTATCAAAACATAAAGGAACTATACAAACTTTGCTAAGTCCAGAGCTACGGTTTGAATGTTGAATCAATCCTCAAGACTTCAAGATTCCCTAATTCTTGCACATCGAATAAACAAAACCTACATTGAGTGATAATGTTTAGTAGTACTTTCATGATTCAAGTCAACAACAATAGAATTAATATGAAGTAAACAATCCTATTCATGTTTAGTCATAACCATTTAATTTCTACCTATTCATGTCATAAGCTTAAATTCATACATTGCCACAATTAGCAAATCTAAATAGACATATCATTTTAACATTCTACCTTCAATGATGCATACATTACCATTTCAATTCATATATTCATAATTCATATGTCAATTTCATATACTATCTCGATTGGTAAGTCAACGTATACATTTCATGCTATACTTTCTAACAACAAAATACAATCACTTTAATTTGCAATTCATTTAAATTCAATTCATCATTCATGTATATAAATATATGTCAATTTGATGCTCAACCTTATTTTACTATCTCATTCTCTCTCAAGTCTCTAGAATCGTTCATATTCAAATCGACCCACAGGGCTCATTTTAAATTGGTTCGCATGGTCTTTCAGTTCCTATAATCCCATATCTAATATATGCATTTGTAATACCATTTATTACTATCAAATCATTTCAAATATCATTAAACTTAGTCAAATTTTATAATCTGATTTAAAATTTCAATTTAACGTTATGACCAATGCAATCTTAGTAAAAACAGACTTAGACACGTGGGTGAAGTATGCCACACCAAGGCATTAAAGTACAAAGCTTGTAAGCATCAAATGTATATACCTATTCGAATACATCCTTCCACCATACAAAGTCTCCGAAGAGACAATGAATACTCCATGATCATAAAAAAATGTTGGATTTGGAAATAACATATCATAATCTCTCTTTGTATGTTAGTGTCTCAGTGTCTATTTATTTGATGCCACGAATCTATCTCTATATGTTAGTGACTCATGAGGCAGGAAAATACTTGTCAAGGAAAAGCCTCACCACGTCTGCCCATCTGTTGATTGATTCGAGAGGCAAGTAGAACAACCAATCCTTTGCGTGCTTGGCAAATGAAAATGGAAATGAGCGCAATTTGATTTGATCTTCAGTGATGCCTTGCGGTCTCATGATCGAACAAATGACGTGGAACTCCTTCAAATGTTTGTGAGGATTTCATTCTCAAGTCCATGGAAGGTTGGGAGTAAATGGATAAGCCCAAACTTGAGTTCAAACAACACCTCTGGATCATGATAATCAATGCACAATGGTTGCTACGTGACATTTGGTGTATTCAATTGTGGCAAAGTTTGCTCAACCATGACTTCTTCTTCTTCTTTAGATTCACTAATTGAATGAATTGGTTCTTCTTCTTCCTCTACAGTTTCCAAAAGAGGAATTGAGGACAAAGAAACTCATTTGCAATGTGTAGCCTCTTTTCTTAACCATCTTGCAGCTTTCTCAATTTTAGGATCAAATTCAAGTTCACATGTACGTAAAGAACGGAGTATAAAAGTAACAAGGTAAATAGAAATTAATCTAATCGGAACTAGGGTTATTCAAACGGTTAACCGAACTAGTATTAATTGAAATTTTTAATCCTTTAATCGTTAACCGAACCAAAATATTTCTATTAATTCGGTCGATTAACTGAAATTTATATATTTTTGTTTTTTTTTGGTTAAAACAAGTATAAAACATAAAAAAATGATAATGTTCCTTTGACCAAGTTAACCAAATTAACTAAATTAACCAAATTAAAACTACATATAATTTGTATTATTAATTATTAAGTTTGGTTAATTCGATTAATTACCTAATTTCGAATCAAATTAATAAAAAATAGAACTTCCAAAAAATCATTAATCGACCTCCGACAAAATTAGATCAGTTAACCGATTGATTAACCGAATTAGATCAGCTCGGTCAGTTAAATTTGGTTTTAACCAAAATTTTAACACCCTTAGTTGGATTAAAACCTTCCCACAATTATGGATGAAAAGATTCCAATTGGTTGTATATTAAATTGAAAAATTGAAGAGTGGCCAGTTTATACAATTCCCAAATCAATAATAATATGAAAAACAAAAGATGTAAAAATATTCAAGAATCTAAAAGCATGAAGAATAATAATCTCACAATTCAATGAATCCAAAACCTCGATAAAACCCTTGACTAAAATGAAGAAGTTAACAATCCATGAAGAGAAAAAAAAATTGCAGAAGAAAATGTGAAAGTCTTGTTCCTTATTTTCATGCCCAAAGCCTCTTTAAATACCCTCAAGATCTTCTAGAAAAGAGTTCAAAATAAAAACTTTATTTATAATATCCCATAAAATCCTAAGCAATCTCATGAAATTCCAAAAATTATTCTAATCAATAATCTCATAAAATCCCAAAAAATATTCTAATCAATCCCTGAAAATAGGACTTTGAAGAATCTCATATTCTCCTAAGAAAGATAGAGGTTTGTTAAAAACTGTAGAAAATTTGTATATCTTTGTTTCTTCAAGCATAAGTTGTGGGCATGCCTTATTCTCTGACTTTTTCTTCCGATCTTCTTTGACCTCAAAATACCTCAACTTCATTTTGTCCATAAAACCTCCATATGGTTTCCAAATGATTCCAACTTTCTTTTTATCCTATAAAATACAAATTTCAACCAAAAGGTAAGTTAACAAGTGACCCGCTGTGTACATACGCATTAAAACAACTAATTTATGAAACAATTTTTAAAGTCTGATTTTACTGCAAGCATACAGGTCAATTGTAATATTTATAGTGTTATAATAAAAAACCAAAGTATTCCAATGATCAAACCCAAAGGAAGAGGCAATTGAGTAACAACTAGCATACAAAATAGAGGCTAAGTGGCTACTAATACGGTTTTATATTATAGTGATTCATAAAAGATACACTAGTAAGAAAATTAAATATTATACTCTAGGGACTAAATTGCACATGTAACCTAGAGGGACTATCTAGAAAATGATTAATGAGGGTTGGTTGACTTATATTTGGTTCACCAAATCTCGAACTATGAACATAAATAGTGTAAATTACTAAGTGGCTCCATTTTATCTTCCGGTTCAATTTTATCGACTTAGATGGATTAGGTCTGGTTTATCTTCTAATCTAGCCGGTTAATCCAGGACTAATGAATGGGTGCGCGATAAGATTACCTTCGGGTCTCACTTTATCTTAATATTCCCTTAGGGGCGTCACTATCTAAGTTCTTAGTTCTATTCAAATTAGTCCAATTTGTTATGATTTAGTCCTTTGTCCAAAAATTTTCTCCATCAACCAATCTCCTTAAAGATTTAGCTACACATGCTCAAAGTCAAGGAAATAAACATAACAATAGAAAACAAAGCAACTATGAAAGTAAAGCTTTAAGAAAAATGTGAAAGTTGAGATTTTTATGCAAGAAAACTTAAATAGCATGAAACCAAAAGCATTTAACAAAGAAATCTAAAGCAAGAAACATAAAAGGAATAAACTTTGACAAATTTAAAGTAAAATAAATTGAAATGCATTAAACTAAAGCTTAGATAGTCTTGAAAGCAAAGTAAAAGGACTAGAAATGTAAATGAACCTTAGCTAGAGTGCTAACCAACTTAACTAACATAAAGAACAACAAGAACAAGAAGTAAATGCAAAAAAAAAAAAAACTTTAATCTAAGGTAGAAGAAGAGAAGAATAAAAAACCTATAAAAGTGTAAAAAAAAAAAAAAAACTAAAGAACATATTTTCGACATTCAATATTGTATATAAGTGTCTAATTCCAACTTTGTAATTTAATCAATTTCAATTATCATTCAAAAAATTCATATATTATATCATCTATTAACATGACTCAGACTCAAACGGATACATAGATCCAACCAACATACCAGTTCTACACCCAGTGCGTCATCGGAACGTCTGAAATAAGTCAATTGTGCCCAACGCTCATTGGTTTAACCGAAGTAGTAATTATGCCCAGCACTCGTTAGAACGTCCAAAGGAAGAATGCGCCTAGCGCTCATTGACATATTGTCAAAGTAACCCATACTTGATCTATCCTATGGCATGCCAACTATATCCGAATCTGCCCGAATGGTTAATATGGTAACCAAATAATCCAATTTCATTATAAGTTCAATTCATATTCTATCAGTCTCAAAATATCATCAATTCATCATTTCATATATCACGTTTTAGCTCAATTTCATACATAATATCATAAATCATAAGTTATGCTACTTTTCATTCTATTAAATTTAGTCCTCCATCTTGATAATCCATCCAATTCATATTAATTCATTTCAATTAATTATTTTCAACACACCTCAGCATCATACCATGAAAAACATCATGAATATGAAATAAATATATTTATTCAAATCATAGAAATACAAATCAAAATTTCAAACTATGCGTTGTCAGCTCTCGCCTTTTCTTTCTTTCTCTACGTTTTCGTGTCATCTTTGGCTAAGAATATTAATTCGAAAATACACAATATCAAATTCTAACAAAGTCACACATATTTTTCAATTTATTCAATATAGTTGAACGCCCTGAATTTGGGCCTAGTAGGATTGGGCCTTGTGCGTGGGAGCCAGTAGGAGACTACACATAAAAGTTTATGTGTGCAAGAAATATCACAAATTGGTTGTTTCTTTAATGGTTAAGTGATTAGGAGTGTTTGGGAGTGTTGGAGAATTCCTGGGTTCAAACCTGGGCTTTAGCAAAAAATTATGTTTTCTCTTAAAGGAGCCTTGATGTTAGTGGGTATGCTTTAAGAATATTGTTGGATGAATTTATATCACAAGGAGCAATGTGGTCTAGTAGAGGTGGCGTCACAAGTGAGCTAGTGGTCAGAGGTTCAAATCCTCGCTTGTGCAAATAGGGATTATTTTTATTGATGGCCATGGAATGAGGTGGAGTTGGACTAAGACTCTATTGATGACTTGGTCATGAGTGTTTCAAGGAAATTTGAACTGAAGGTTGAGTGATTTAGGGGAGTGTTTCAAGTGAAGAAGATTGGATGAAGGAGTTTGATTGTAATTCAAACTCGGTTGGTGGCTAAATTCAAGGAGAAAATTAGGGAATTTGAAATGGGAAGGGTTGTTTACAAAAATTTGAACTCCCCACTGTGCAAACTCGGCATAAGACTTTTTCCCCATAGTGCCGAATTCTTTTGTGCCATGTCGGGTTTTCTTTGTTTTCAGTTTCTTTTCCTCTTTTCTCTGTATTGTTGTGCATATTCTGGAATTTTATCGTTCGTGCAACCTTTCTACCTCTTTGCCGTTTTAGTATAGAATTGAAAGGTCGAATATAGGAGTTGTTCTTACATGTTTGTGGCTATTCTTTTCTTTCATCTCTGAAATGAACTTCTCCACCCTCTCCCTCTCTCATTTGTTTTGTGTGACAGAATACCTTTTGGTCTCTTCTCCCTCTTGGAATTTTACAGTTCGTGCAACCTTTCTACCTCTTTTTCGCTTTAGTATAAAACTGAAAGGCTGAATATAGGAGTTGTTCTTACATGTTTATGGCTAGTCTTTTCTTTCATCTCTGAACTGAACTTCTCTACCCTCTCCCTCTCTCATTTGTTTTGTGTGACAGAATACCTTTTGGTCTCTTCTCCCTCTTTCTCTCTTTGTAGTTATAAGCTTCCTCTTTAACACTATATTTATCCACCGTTTCTGATAGGAGTGTGACTATTCTTCATGGGACTCAAGCCTAGAGTGTACCTTAGGAGGCCGAATACTCCTAAGTAGTGGTAAGTTGTTGTTCTTTTGGTTCCAGTCTTTGTCATTCACGGTCTTAGTTAACAAGGTGGTAAAGCTATATAGATTTTGTCAAGTTTTGGAAGGCGGCTTTGATCAGTGGTTAAAGAGAGGAACCGATTGCTATTCAAGGTAGGCAGTCAGTACTATTTTGGAATTAGGTGCTATAAAGAGGGTGCTAGTGATAAAGTGATGGCAAAGGTGTCGGCTGAGATTGAGCGCGTAGCCTCTACTCCTAAGTTTAAGAGGCGTGTGGTGTCGGCTATTCGGGACTTTTCGCCAGGATGCGGAAGGGTGGCTACACCAAACTCTGATTCGAGTCTGCTAATCACAGTCAACCGATCTAGTCAAGGCAAGTCGTAGTCAACCTCTCGATTAAGTGGTTGTTAAGAGTTTTTCTAACACTATTTGATAAGTGATTAACTGAATGTTATGTTTGAATATAGGTTCTGGAGATCATGAATTTTTAGTACTCTACGTGATCAGGTGTGTAATAGTACCCTGGATTCGATAGTCGACGAGAAAGCCGATAGAGTGTGTGTAACTGTATGCTATGTTTGATAACCGGATGAAAAGCTGAAAGTATGTGTTGTTTACACTGCTATGATTGTAGATTGACAAAATGCTGAAAAGCTGAAAATATGGCGTATGATGCCACACGAGCGGGCGATTGTATGTGTGGTGAACCGAGCCCCCGAACATGGGCGTTAGTCTATAGAGGCCTCCACGAGCGCTTCTCGTGGTCTTGGGCTGTTCTATGCCTTGTTGAGACGAAATGGGTCGTGTGCCCAGTGGACTTGAGGGCCACACGGATAAAATGCATGTTATATGGTTTCTATTGGTTTGAACTGTGCTGCTCATATAGCTGAGGCTATTTCTAGGCTAATTGTGCCACACAAGCATGTGGGCCCACTTAGGCCCATTTACAACGTTGTGTCTGTTTGGGTTACTTAAGTCGCTCGAGGCGACAGTGGACCTTTTGTTGGGTCGTTAAGCCCCGGATTGTAAAATTACTGAAATACTCCCGATTTGTAAAAGTACCAAAATACCCTCGATTTGTGAAATTATCGAAATACCCCCAGTTTGCAAAATTACCGAAATACCTCGAATTGAAAAATTACCAAAATACCCTCAATTTACAAAATTACCGAAATACCCCCAACTTGTAAAATTACCAAAATGCCCCCAACTTGTAAAATTATTGAAATACCCCTAGTTTGTAAAATTAATGAAATACCCCTAGGTTGCAAAATTACCGAAATACTTTTGGTTTGCAAAATTATCGAAATACCCCTAGGTTGCAAAATTACCAAAAGTACCCTCAATTTGTAAAATTACCAGAATACCCCCGATTTACAAAATTACTAAAATACCCCTGGTTTGTAAAATTACCAAAATACCTCCAATTTGCAAAATTACTAAAATACCCCTATAGGGTAGAATTACCGAAATACCCCGAAAGGGTAGGATTACCGAAATACCCTTATAGGGTAAAATGAGTTTTTTGCCCTTGTGGGTAAATGACTTAGACTATGAATTTGACTGATTTGACTGTGATCGTATGACTGTGCTTTAACTGACTTGATTGTGGTCGTGTGACTGATATGCTTTTAATATATGTCTAAATAACTGTTACTGAGCACAGCCATTTTGCGTACACATGTAATGATTGAGCATGACATGCACTGTAACATCCTGAAAAGGGCCTATGCATTTTCGGTTTAATTGTACGAAATGACATGTCTTATATGTTATGAATAAATTTTGAATATTTTTGGAAACCTGGGAATGTATAGAAATGTTACGTTAAAAGAGGAAAGTTAACATTTTGGAAACCTAAGTAAAATAGGAAAGTGACCATTTTGGAAACCTAAGTTAAAGAGGAAAGTGAACAAGGTGGCCTTAAGAAAATTAATAGGAAGAATTTGACACACAAACAGGCTTGTCAAAGTGGCTTGAAGGCACCACTAAAAGCCCAGCAAGTGACGCCACCAGCTTGTATATTTGGGCCAGGGATCGAATCACTTGGGAAGCAAATAAAAGAAATTTTATTTTGCTTCCATAAGCAGAGAGGTGGACGGCATTATGGCTCTTAAAAGAGGAGTTTTATTCCCTTTAAAATTTGGCTAAATAGGGGATAAATAATAGATTTAATATTAGATTACTTTAAGTGGATTATTGATGAGATTAATTAAGGCGATAAATAAAAAGATAAAAATTTATCACATAGGAAGAGTTGGCTGATTGGGGGAGACTAAGGCTAGTATTTTCGATAAATAGGAGAAAATAAGGCCATTCTACTTATTTTCATCTTCCTTTTTCCTCCTATTCTCTCTAGAATCCCTAAGCAACACCCTCTTTCTTTATTTGTTTTTGTCAAGCAGAAAACACACCTTGTGCAGCCGAAACTTCATTACCCAAATTGCTCAACCCTTTTCTTCTTCTTCTTCTTCTTCTTCTTCTTCTTCTTCTTCTTCTTCTATTACAAACACAATCAAAAGCTGAAGGTACCAATAGCCCTAGCCGATTTCTCACTAAGCCTCAAGAACCGAAATTGTGATACATATTAAGGCCATAGCCGAATAGTGCTAAGGGTTCAAGCAAGAGTTCCATCGAATTCTTCAGTAAGGGTAAGATTAGGTTCGATTCTCATTCTATTTCATTTAAGTCTGTCGAAATTAAGATTCTAATACCCTCAATATATTGTTGCCGAAATCTTGAAGAGATCTTTCGGGATTTACTAAGTGTCGACTTCAAGGAAGGAGAAGTTCTTTTCCTGAAGGTACACCATAGGCCACGTGTTCCCTAGTTATTCGGTGAGTTTCGGGATTTAAAAATAAGGTAAGTACATATATGTACATTCGGCCAAAGGTCTATTTCATATACTTTAATATTAGATTAAATCTAACATATGGTTATAGGAATTTCGATAGCATTAAGGAAGCAAGGATCCAATTCGGGATTTAAGATTTTCAAGGTAAGTAATTATGAATATTCAACCAAAGCTTTATTTTAGTACATAGATCTATTTCCTTATTATCTTAAAAAGCCGAAAACTAACCTATGTAGAGATTTAGGATTTGGCCAAATACAAGGAAAAGAAAAACAAAGTTTTTGGGATTTGAGTGATAAGCAAATCGGCATTAAGGTGAGTTTTAGTGCACAACTCCTACTAGGATTTGGTTTTGTGGCCGAATGAGTTTCTCATTAAACCTTTAATGTTGGCTGAATATAGGAAGCAAGATCTAAAGCAATAGATCAGTTTTTTCGGGATTTTAAGGAATTCGTTAAGCAAATCATGTGTGTACCCCACACAAATCTTAATAGATTTATGGCTTTAACTTGATATATGTTGTTAATATGAAAGTGTAAGAATGTGGCTAAAGTACCATGTTATGGTACAAAGTACTCAGGTACGTTTCCTACTCCAACTACGATTACGAAATATGTTATATTAACATGGGAAAAGTGAAATGAATGTGAATTTAAGTATGATATGCATGATATAAATAATATGGGGCATTCGGGATATAGAAGAAAGGGGAAGTGTATGTGGTGACTTCGGTCCTACTATCTGAATGTGGTGACTTCGGTCACATTATCTGAATGTGGTAACTTCGGTTACATTATCTGAATGTGGTGTCACATGACACAATTATTTAATCTGGTGGCTATGCCACAACTTTTATATGGGCGATGAGCACGTCGACTGCAGCGACTACCTTCGATGGTGTGTAGCGGATAGAGGGTTGACTTAGTAGTCCCCACGGTGTGCAAGTTGGTACGGGGATGTGTAGCAGATGGCATCTAGGTTTGGGTTTGGGTTGCATCATTATCTTGAATCATTAAATGTGAAATTATGATACGTATGAATATGATTTGTTATGCCTGAATTTGTTAAGACTTAGTGTTTGTGTACACATTGAGTCTGTTTGACTCACCCTGTTGTGGGAACATGTTTCAGGTGACGATCAGTGATGGACCGGGTTTGGCAGAAGCTTAGGGATGGCCATGCACAGCAAGAAATTTATGACTTGGACTTTTATTTTATTTTAAGTAATTTAAAGTTTATTTTGGTTTTAATTTTGGGAAATTATTTGATGTAATAAGGCCGTAGTAGCGTTTACTTTACTTTTATTTATTGAGCATACAATCTTTATATTTTTAAAAGATTAAGTAAAATTAATTTAATTCAAAGCCCAAACGTTTTGTCACCTAAATCAAAAGGATTTTTAATAACGAAATAAACCTGTTTTCAACTCAAGCCCAACCCAAAACAAACTTTCCTTCAAAACGCTCAAGTTTTTCCTAAATACAAAAGAATTTGAGATGGTTTTGACCGGGGAACATACCAGATCCAGTCCGGGCTCGTGGGCCGGGTGTGGGGTGTTTCATACACGGCATATTGCATGGGGTTGGGACATTGATGCGGAGGAAGTTCTAATAGGGCCACACGAGTTGCATGAGATGACTGTGGATCCAGTATTGATCTGTTAAGGTCGCACGTGTCGCATGAGACGACTGTGGACTGATGGACGGCTTAAAGCCATGTAATCTAATTCTGGCTCCATGTCAACCTAATTATGGCTCTGTGCCATCTTGATCATGGCTTTGTGCCAATCGTATTTACCCGTGGCTATGTGCCTAACATATATATTTATGACTGTGTGTCGATCATAATTACCTGTGGCTATGTGCCGATCATATTATTGTCGCTGATGGCTATGTGCCAAACTTATTACAATTACTGATAGCTTTGTGCCATCCTGATTATGGCTCTGTGCCATCTTGATTATGGTTTATAACCATTCTGTTTATGGCTTTTAACCATTTTGTTAACTGGCAGCGTTGCTGTGATATTTATGGCTTGTAGCAATTTTGCCTACGGCATCGAGCCATTCTGTTGACTTAGTGCCGCAACCAGTGCTAAGCTTGGTGTGTTGGCTTGTTGGGTCGATTTTATCCCCACGTAAGTGTAGGGTTGGTACAGCTAGTGTGTTGGCTAGATCGCGGTGGGATGCATCCTCATACTGTTGCATATCTATTTATGAGATCATCCTTGTCTTGGGCTTAGCCACTTGTTACATTATAGGTTTAATGGGCTCAATTAATTACATTATGGGTGTGACCCAAATGATATTGTAGTGGGCTTTGGCCCACGTATGCTCTAAACTGAACTGTACGGTTACTGTTAAAAGGCTTTGGCCCAGACTGTTTTAGTTTCAATTTCTGTATACTAACTGTTACTCTAGTAAGGGGATTACACACTGAGTTTTTGTAAACTCACCCCGTTTTTAACTATGCAAGTAATCCCCAGTGTTAGGAGGATCGGTGTTGCGAGGAACTCGGAGGTGACCACACGTTCGCTGATGGTTGTGTTAGACTTATATATTTCTTTTATATTGGGTTTTAATTTCTGTAATAAGGCCTCTCTAGATTTAATTCTGAATTTGGGATTTTGTTATGTTTTATATTTGTTAGACGTAGACGAGTTTTCAACCCAATTATTGTTTTTAAAAACATACGTTTTAAACTTCTTTACCTTAAATTAGCTTCCGCAACTAAAAGAGATTTTTAACGAAGTTAATAACATTTTTAAAAGTGATTAACTTTTCAATGAACCACATTTTAAAATTGAACGAACACAAACTGAGACTTTAGTTTTTAAATATTAAGGAGGGTTTTAAATGAAAACATGGTTTTCGAAAAATACTTCAATGTGACACGCTAGATTCGGGCTTGACTTCTGGGCTGGGTTTGGGGTGTTACAATAGTCCCTAAAATCAAGATTAGCATAACTTTCAATTTAAAGTCTCGAATTAAAATTCGATTTCACCAAAACTCATTAGAGACCTTCTATTTTCTATCCCTACCAATAATTCATGACAAATTTTCATTTTATTTAATTTGGTCTTTAATGTATGAAACTAACAATTAAGCTTTACAATTTAATCTTTTCATATATTAAGCTTAATTTCTAACAATTTCACACTTAATTCTTCAACAAATCAACAATGATAACTTTGTAAAACTTTAATAGTTTTACAAATTGATACATGGTCTAGCTAAATCAAGCTTTCATGATCTCAAATCTACAAAAATTACAAGAAAAGAACCTAATTTCACTTACCTATATATGGATGAATGAGATAAGGAAAAGGTTGAAGCTTTGCTAAATGTTGACTATGAAGGGCAAAACAATTGAAAGAAAAATGTTGAACATTAACTAACTTTTCCTATTTATAGTTTAAGTAACTTTTAATTAGTTTAATTTAATTAAGCTTTAGTCTTAATAATTCTTTATTAATTAAACTAATGAAACTTAAAATTATCATCATCAACTATCTCCCTTTTAAAAATGGTTTAATATCCACTTTGGCCCTTTGATTAATTGCTAATTGATTCTTCAAGCCGTTTTCTAATTAAAAATCTATTGTGATTGGAATTTTATGATTTAGTACCTTAGCTACAATTAGTCACTAATTCAACTAATTAACTTACTGAAAATTAAATTCATACATATACTAGCTCCATAAATATTCACATTTAATATTTGCTGGATCAGTTTACAGAAACAGGGTCCCAAAATTGTATTTCTCAATACCAATGAAAATCAGATTATTACAAGTTTAATGATTTTAAATAACATATTAATATACATAATTTAATTATAAATTAAACTAAGTAGGGGAACCATCTCATCCACTATCTACTATTTAATATTGTTTTATTTACCATTTTGGTCCTTTGGATAATTATTATTTACCATATTGAATTTGGATACATTGAAAATATTTTCCAACCTCTTTGAAAATAAATTTATCACTATTATATCCTGATAACGGGGTAGGCACTATTTGGTTACGAATTCGTTTGGGAATTGTTGGTGGCATTTTAACCAAATTCTTTATCTTTCAATCACAACCAAGTTGTAATCTAATACTAACCAACTAACCCAAAGTTAACAACAATAACACACAAGCAACAAAAATCAAAACTAATCAACAAAAGTGTAAAGAAAACAAACGAGAAGGAAGTTTAACTGTATGGAATTATTGTTGGTACCACAGAATGAATCGATAGAGCGCTGTTCCAAAGCAATGAGTGGCAAACTGGAAAAAAAAAGACAAATAAAGAAAAATAATATAAAAAAAGAAAGAAACAAATATAAATAGATCGAAATGAAGAAGAAAATTTTAGAGAAAAGATGAACAGGGGGGAAGATCAGGAGTGGCTAGGGCTTAGAATGATAGATTTGGGGGTTTTGAGGGTGTTTTGAGGGTTAATTCCTTGAAAGACATGTGAACCGTGATTCATGGATCCATTTTTAGCGTGACCTGACTGGGATATCACGATACCCAGGGGTGGATATCACAATATACTGAAAATTTTTTAATCCCCCCATTTTGAATCTATTGATGGTATTGTGATATCCAGTAGTGGATATAGTGATACCACTGTGCTGCCCACAAAATATAATTTTTGAAATGTTAAGGGATATCGTGATACCAAGGTTGGGTATCGCAATATCCATAAGGTTTTTGGCCCCTTTGTAGAAACTATCGGAGGTATCGTGATATCCCCCTTTGGATGTCGCGATACTATTGAATGAAGCACAAAAAATTTTAAAAAACTTTTTCTTTTACCCCTAAACATGTAAAATGAAATATACAAGTCTAAAAATTAAAAACGCACGACTTTTAACCTAATATAAGGGAGAAAAATAAATGGAGTCCACGCTCAAATCGGTTTAATTATATACAAAGCAAGTTCAAATTTAAAGTCATTCTGTAACACCCCAAACCCAGCCTAGGCGTTACGACCGGATCTGGTATGTCACAAGGAAAGGTTGTAAAAGAAACTTTGCGATTAGAATTTTCGAGTTTTGTTTTACAATACAGAAATCAAGGTCGATGGTTTTAGGAAAATGCGCCGTTTTGAAATAGTTTTTGAAGTTCTAAGAAAATCCCAAGTTTAATTATTTATTGCTTGTGATCCGTTTGTTCACATTTTGGAAAACGGTTATTACATTTTTAGGGAAACCCCATATTGATCAATTCATAAGAGATAACAACTGAATAAAAGAAAAATCCAGATTAAAATCCTGGAGGCCTTATTACATAACAAATTCCCAAATTAAAATAAGTTTAAAGTAAAGAAAAATGGAGTTTATGAAAGAAGTAACGCATGGCCACCTCAGAGTCCACCTCAACTCCAAATCAGCAGCTAGGGGTTACCTGCAAAATTAAGCAGAGGGGTGAGTCACCAAGACTGAGTGTGTAATTCCCCTTACGAACGTAATTTGGCCTAAGCCCACAAAAGCACATTGGGCCTTAGCCCACACAGTATGGCATATTAAAATGTATGCAATGCAGCCCAGCCCAATCCTACTTTTCCAACCTCTATAACACCGAATCAGCCAAACGCCCGTGGCACCAAGCCACTGTGGTACCAAACCACTGGTGACAGAGTCACTAAATATAATATGTGGGGCCAACTCACTGTGGTACCAAACCACTGGTGACAGTCTTAGAATCACACTTCCCCTTTTCAGATCATAACCCAAGCCCATGCACATATTGACATAATGATATGAATGCAACATGCTCCCAAAGCACAATGGTGAATTATATCATACGTTCATATAATCAAAAGTAGAACTGTATAGGTACTTACCCGGTGTCGCCAACTTTACCCACGAGGGTATCTCAACTATCAAGTCAATCATTTCGGCTTTCAGCCAACACAGTTAATAACACAAACAGTAAAGAAGCGTGTGAGTATTACACACAATCACGCTAATCAACCCCTAGGGTATAACGGTAATTTTACCCACTGAGGGTATTTCAGTAATTTACCTACCAAGGGTAATTCGGTAATTCGGTAATTCTACTCATAACTAATCCATGTATGCAGTGCATCTCGAACATAATCAATCATACAATTAACACAGACAACATTAGTACTACCACGAGGGTACAACAGTCATTTGTCGTTTAGGGGTAAGACGGTAATTACACACTAAGGGTATTTCGGTAATTTTGTAGTCTGAGGGTATTTTAGTAATTAAGCAAACTAGGGGAATTTCGATAATTTCACAAACCAGGGATATTTCGATAATTTCGTAAACCAGGGTTATTTCGGTAATTTTACAAACCAGGGGTATTTTAATAATTTTGCAAACTAGGGGTATTTCAGTAATTTCGCAAGCCAGGGGTATTTCGGTAATTTCGTAAGCCAGGGATATTTCAGTAATTTTGCAAACCAGGGATATTTCGATAATTTCGTAAACCAGGAGTATTTTGATAATTTTGCAAACCAGGGGTATTTCGGTAATTTTGTAAACCAGGGGTATTTCGATAATTTTACAAGTAACGATCCAAGTATTCTAAATAGAGATAATGATGCGAATGGGCCTAAGGCCCATTTAGCCCAAACCTAGCCACATATATGAGATTCACATAGTCTAGTTCAATATCTATTACTCAGTCATACAATTTACTCATATGGGCTCCCAGGCCTATTGGGCCCACTTGGCCCCTTTCGGGCCATCGTGGCCCAACAGCCCACACCCATAAGAATACTAATGGTGGCCTCAACTATCGCATCGAAGCTTCCACACGTGCGCTCGCACGCTCGTGTGGCTACCATCGCCGTGTGACCGGCATTTCTGCGTTTGCCGCTCTACAACTAGAGTAGAAAGAATACACACACTGATAGGGGAATCTTGGTGCCAATTTGCGCTCCGACCACTCCTGCGTCCAACGCCAACCACAACCAGGTATGCCTACTCTCCTCCTAGACAGCTCTATATATAGCTAGCTTCTCACCTTCCTTCTTTGTATCTTTCCGATGTGGGATCCCTCTGTTAGCAGAGTTTAAATCCAACTCAAACTCTTGTCGTCCAATCCGTAAAATAAATACTCCCTTGCTTTCCATGAGATTCGAACCCAGGCTCCCTTGCACCCTTAATGACGCCTTGCCACTAGACCACTCACTTTCTTGTGTCTAAAACCATGCACAACTAAATATAAACCAATGGCCAAATTCCAAGTTCACTTAAAAAGAAAACCAAAATGCAAGCGCCAAGACTTGAACCCTAGACCCCTTATTTCCTTGAGGCGTCACCTCCTTGCTCCCTAAGTGACATCACTTTGCCACTTCACCACACACTCCACTTGTGTCATTTTCTCCACATTTTATTCTTAAAGCCTACCTACTAACTCCCAGGGTTTTATTCACCTAAAACCAAAATTTTTCCTAAGCCCAAGTTTGATCCTGAGATTTCACAGAAGCCCCCTAACCTTCCAAAATCACTCACCTATTAGATCCAACTTGCATTTAAGCCGTTCTCATGTTCTTAAAATTTTAAACACTACTACGCCCAAGGCCCATTGGGCCCAATTCTACTAGGCCCAATTTTGGGATGTTACACATTCTTTGAAGATACATCATGTCCCCAAAGTGAAACTTCCATGAAGTTCTAGATACTTTGGCCCTTCTCTTGTTCATCATCGGGTTGATCCTGGCGTCCTTCAAAAAATGAACATATCTAACTCGCCTTAACTTAGGCCATTTTGATATGTACGTTTTGAGCCAATTTTCACTGAAATCATCAATGTCGAGATCAAAAACCCAACTTCCATGAAGCTTCTGAAGGATCGTCAATGTCGAGATCAGAAACTCAACTTGTTTTGAGCTCACCACCTTTATTTGTATATACCTCTATTGGAGCACTTCCTCGACTAGTTTTTGTTGTAGGGTTTCCTCTAAAACTTCTGAGAAGTGTGGTGGCTCCTCCAAACTAACCTTACTAGGGTCGGAGATTTCCTTTTTACCACAAAAATCTTCACTTAATTCTTTAAATTTTATCTCTTTTCGACAATCAACCCTCGAGTCATGTTGGTCAACTATTCCATAGGTAGCCTCTTCCTCCACTTCAACAATTTCTAACTCAACACACTTGTCCACTGGAGCAGTGTCCCTAGCTTGTCATTTGATAACTTCTAACACAAGGTACAATTGATTCTGTATAGCTTTCATGTTTTCTTGGCATTCAGACATGCCATCCTCAAATTCGTTACCTCAAGTGGTTTGGTAATGATCTTAATTAGGCTCTTCCCAATACGCACCCCCATCCTCATAAGAACACGAGAAATATGGGTCGTACAGGTTGTATGTTTAGTGACTACCTTCCTATCCTTGGTTTTCGCTTTCCACCAGACATGCATAACTATACGAATCATAATAAGGATCATATCCCTGCCTCCCATACGGGTTGTAATCATCCCAGCTAGGTGTTAAGGTACTACACGCATCAGACACGAATGGACATTCAGGCCACCTATAGTCACAATTAAACATGGCTATCAATAAATTATCAGCAAGACTAAATCAAGAAAATAATAAACATATAAATAAAGTGTCATATCTATAAACTTAACTTTCACTAATTATCTCCCCAACAAACATGCAACAATCACATAAAAATCACTAAATCTAGCACAGACTTTCTAACAATGGCGCCAACAATTTGACAGCATCTCTTTGTCCTCATGAACGAAAAGAGAAATAAACACTAAAATAAATATAACTATCAAAACTTACTACAAGTGTGACAGGTCAGTTGTAATATTTGTAGTGTTATAATGGAACACTAGAGTATACCAAGGATCAAACCCAAGAGAGTCAATGATTTAGTGATTTCCATTCAAGAATACATTTAAGAAAAATATAAAGAGAGTCTAGCTAGCTAGCTACTCACTAATTTCTATATTACAATGGAGCATAAATTGAAGTTGAACTAAACTAATTAATCACCTACAACAGAGAAGGACTAAATTGTAAATAAAGAAAAATATAAAACTACCAAATACTATAACATACAGTGGTGGTTTATTTCCATGTTGTTAATTAACCTTCGAATTAGGGATCTCAATCGCTCACACTCCCAAATTGGCTCCATTTTACCTCTTAGTCTCAACTTTACCAACTTAGACAAATTAGTCTGGCTTATCTCCCGATCTTAACAGCTAACCCGAGACTACTGAATTGGTGCTCAACAAGATCTCCTCTCGATCTCACTTACCTAGATGTTCCCCTAATGGGGTCAATCCTAATTTTTTAGGTTTATTCAATTTAGTCCAGTCTATTACGATTTGGTCCTTCATCCAAAAAAATAAACAAAACAAAATTTCCATCAACCACCCACCTAGGGTTTAGTTACCCATTACCATATTAAAGCAAACAAACATGAAAGAAACAACTATGGAAGCCATTAACATAAAACTCAATTAAAAGATGAAAGATTGGATTTTTATTTGAGAAATGTAAATGCAAGTAAACTATGAGTAATGCAAACAACAAAAAGCAACAAAGTTAAGATTTTTGGAAAATGAAAAGAAAGAAAACTTATGTAACATTAAACTAGAGATTAAATAGTGATTACAACTAAGTTTGAGGACCTTAACATGTATATAAAACTAATCTACAATAAAAACTAACTTAACTAACTAAGAAAATAAAAGGAAAATAAAGAAACAAGCAAAAAAATTAAAATCCTAAACTATGAAGAAAAAAACTGGCCTAAATTTAAACTAAAAGATGGAGAGAAAACCTTAACTACAAAGGTTTCTAACCTAAAACTACATGTTCGTTTCTTTTCCTCATCCAAGACTGGCTCTTAATAGTTTATTTCTGACCCAAAAATGTTGCCTTAAGTGCCCTTGAACAATGGCTATTGATTGGTGCTTCGGGTGGAAAAACTCTGCCTTTTATGTCATTTTTCCCCACACGACAGTGATATCGGGATACCTAGGGTAGGATATCGCAATGTCGTCGACAATCTCCAAAATGGGGTGCTTCAGGTGGATGTCTTGATACCTAGGGTTGGGTATCACGACATCATTATAGATGGTCCATTTTCTTCTTTAATTCGGTACTGTCAGAGGTGTTACGACTTTCATGCTTCGATGTCGCGATACCCCTCTTCTAGGCGATGTTTTCTCTTATGTTCAGGCCTTTGATGGCTCCCTACAACACTCAATCAATTGTTAAGTTCTTGATGGCACATTTTTTCATCTTGGGTCTCAAAAATAGCATAAAACACACCAAAACCATTTATTAATACAAAATTTGAAAATAATTAAAAAGTAAAGAAAAGACACCTGAATTGATTAAGAATAAACTCCTTAAGTCTAATGGTGAGCTTAATTTGATGTATTAAATTACGACAGATCAAACAGTGATCCAAAAATAAATGTGGCAAATGTCTAATCAAAAACTCCCGAAACAAATTCCACTATCACGAATTTCCAACTGCCCTATCAAGTTGTTGCTGTATCTTCATCTCTAGAAAATTCCCTCTCTCCCAAGTAAACCACCTACCTTGGAAACCCAAATCTGTCAAGTCACACTGGTCTAGAATGGCATGAAATTCTTCCATTTTCCTCTCATACCAAGGTTGCCCCCTTTGTTTCTCAAATGAGAATGCAATTTCATTAAAACCATTCGTAACCAGCCGGGGTCGATTTGAACCCTGTACTAACTGCTGTAACATATTCAAAGATAATGATTAATTCCTTCCATCCGGCGAGCCATAGAATCCAATAAAATGTCAGTTAAATCCATCAACATCCTTCTCCACCAAAACATCAATGTGATTTCTTGAATAACCACAAATCTAAACAGAATAATCCTCCTTACAACCCATCAAAAACCCACCTATTGACCTGAAAGGTGCTACATCAAACCCATGCTTATACCTACATCTCATCTGAACACTAGCCATTCTTTTTTCATCAAGTTTTGATTAAATAAAAACACCAACTGGGGATTGAAGTTTTTCTGCGCATGTTGAAGTCGACGAATAGACCACATACACCTCAACCTACGAACATTCCAACTTAGTAGTTTCATTATGACTGGTGCCCCTGCATCACGGGGTTCATCGAGAAAGCATGTTGAACTGAAGCCTATCATGTCGTAGCTTCCGATGAATCATACGTAGAAAATTAAGGAACATGAGAAACCATTCTAGGGCACTTCTTACCATCTCTTGAACCAATAGGATTCTCTTTTGTATCAAAGCCCATTTCATCCAACCCAACATCCTGAGATTTAGCAATTTCATCATCAGAAAAAATACCCCTCAAATTAAACCCCAAATTAAGGGTTATTGTAACACCCATTACCCGTATACTATGCCGAAATCGGGTACGAGGCATTACCAAACTTAACAATACATTCTACAATATCCCGAGCCACAAAACATCACTTATAATTTAAAATTTAACAAACACATGCATACATAAGGATTATAACTCCATGACCAATATGAGCCACAACTCATGGCTAAATACAAAATAATCCTTATTACCGTTATGAAGCAATACATTTAATCAAATTAATTAACGCATATACAAAATGACTTAGTCAAGCCCCTATACATGCCATAACTTAAATCATTTATAAATAGAGATACCCATTGATAGCTTGATAGTGTGAAGTGATCTTCGACGACCTTCAGCCCGAGCTTGTTTAATAGGACTCTGAAACATGGGAAAGAAAAGGGGGTAAGCTTATAAAGCTTAGTAAGTTCACATGTAAAAATAATAAGCATTAGCAATGAATTTATCTTACTACTAAGCTGTCATAACTTGCATAAATAATGCTAAGTTCTTACTTTCTCAACTTACTCATTTGTAGCCTTACCAAAGCCTCAATGAGACAAATCCTCACAACAAGTTCTCAAATTGATACAATCATTAAATCACGTGCTTATACCTTAATACTCATGTTCACATTAATCTGTGTACTTGAATCGCTGTCACTAAATTATTTATTTCTTGAACTACAGAGCTCCGAATTACAAACCGCTAATTTTTCCTGAAACTAGACTCACATATCTTCATACCATAAAATTTCTAGAATTTTTAGTCTTTCCAATTAGTACAGTTTATTCATTAAAATTTCCCCTCTTTCACTGTTTGACTATTCTGACCTCTCTTCACTACGAATCAATTATCTCCTCGTATAGAATTTAGATGACCTTATTGTTTAGTTTATTTGAAACTAAACTTGTTCATAATTTCAGGAATATAAATTATATCACATAATTAATTTTGTATAATTTTTAATGATTTTTTTAAGACAGAACAGGGGATCACGTAATCATTCTGGACCAGTCTCACAAAAATCTAAATATCTCAAAATACAGAATTTATTTGCTTTCTCTGTTTCTTTCAAATGAAAATAGACTCAATAAAATTTAATTTCATATCTCATTCAACTACTGATTCCATTTCTAACATTTTTGGTGATTTTTTAAAGTTACTCTATTGCTGCTTTCCAAAACAGTTTTATTTGTAAATTTTTGCTCTCACTCACTTTAGTTGTATTCATTACTTACCTATAACAATCTTTCCAATTTTCGATTACATATCCAGCATATTGCTCATATGTTACACATGCATATACCTACACTTATCACTACAAGCCACACATAATTTCACTTAATCGATTTTCTCGGTGAACTCATCGGTAATCTTACCAAAGGCTCAGGATACAAAGGGCACCTTGCTTACATACCTACAACATCTCACTTAACACATGAGTACTCTTTCATAATATAGGCATATTGCCAATCATGTCATAAAGTGTCACAAGCAAACTGAAAACTCATCACTTACTTAATATTTGATAATCTCAATTACTTACAATCTCAATATTAAATAAGCCTTAAATGCATACCTGTACTCTTTCTTCATGCTCTCACCTTGTCATTTCTTTGACTTACTCTTTGGATTACTCGGGAACCTTTTCCTTTTTGAACTTACCATTGCCATGTCTTGACATGGTCTTACGTGGTATCCTTGCCTTATGAACTCACCGATGCCATGCCTTGGCATGGTCTTCATGGGACCTTTGCCTTATAGTAACTCATCAATGCCATGTCTTGACATGGTCTTACATGATTTCCTTTCCTTATAGAACTTATCAATGCCATGTCTTGGCATGGTCTTACATGATATCCTTATCGTACCAAATGCCATGCTCCAAACATGGTCTTACATGGTATCCTTGTCTTATTGCTGATGCAACACCTTGATGTGGTCTTACATGGAGTCCTTAATCAATGCCAATGCCATGTCTTGACATGGTCTTACACGGGATGCCATGTCTTGACATGGTCTTACATGGTATCCTTAACCGTCAATTCCTCTTTAAATGCCATGTTATGAACATGGACTTTTCCGTCAATTCTTCCTTAATTGCCATGGTATAGCCATGGACTTTGAGATATCAATGCCTTGTCAAGTCATAGCTGAACATACTTGCTCAAATTCTCAAGGTTAGTCGCATAACTCCATAATAACATTACTAATAACAATAATTGCATAATAATAAAATGTTACTCAACTTACATACTTACATTCTAAATCTCATCATATCATCAACTTAACTTATTCTCATCAAACTATGCAGTCAATACTTTCTTGTTATCATCGAAAGCCATAATACAAAATATGGTCTTACATATAAATTATACAAGTTCTCTTTCCAATATCGAATTATTATCAAACGTTAATCATTATATCGAAACTAAATACTAAAGTATTTATGGCCAAAATATCAATTATCATTCAAATATGCTGAATTAAATGCTTATTAAACATATGAACTTACCTCGATACCAAAACGATCATTTTACCAACTTTCTCAATTTTTGATTTTTCGCCCGTTCTAGGTCCAAATCTCATTTTTTTTGGGGGTCAATGACATCACATTTCACTTATTTAATTAATGTACTACTCAAAACAGTCCCTAACTCAAACTTTGGCAAAATTACAATTTTGCCTCTAAACTTTTGCATAATTATGATTTTTCCCCTAGGCTCGAAAATTAAACTTCATCCCTTATTCTTATGTTTTATAACATGCTGATCATTTTTCCCTTGTATGGAAACATCAAATTCTTTCTCTAACATGCACTTATGTACATTAGGTATTTTTGCCGATTATGTCGTTTTACTTGTTTTCACTTAAAATCGCTTAGTAAAAGTTGTTTAACATAATTCTAAGCTTCATATTCTACCATAAAACATCAAAATAAACACATTTCACCTATGAGTATTTTTCCAAATATGAACCCTAGGTTAAATTATTGCTAGAATAAGCTAAATCAAGTTACTGGGACTCCAAAAACGTAAAGAACATGAAAAACGGGGCTAGAATGGATTACCATGAAGCTTGGAAAGCTTGAAAACCCTATCCATGTATTCCCACATGTTAAATTCGGCCTAAGCTTGAAGATGGACAAATTTGGCATTTAAATTTTGTTTTTAATTCATTTAATTCACTAAATTACAAAAATGCCCCTTAAAAAATCTTTTGAAACATACCCATCCATGTCCATTTTTGTCCACCAACTTAACCAATGACCTAATTATCACTTAAGGACCTCTAATTTAAAATTTCATAACAATTGGACACATGTAGAACTCAACTTTTGCACTTTTTACAATTTAGTCCTTTTGACTAAATTGAGTGCCCAAACGCCAAAATTTTCGAATGAGATTTTCACGAAATCATTCCATGAAATTATAGACCATAAAAATATAAATAAAATAAATTTCTCAACATCAGATTTGTGGTCCTGAAACCACTGTTCCGACTAAGGCCAAAATCGGGCTGTTACAGTTATATATTTCACAAAATTTGAATCTTGATAAATCCCCCATTACTCCCCTTTACCATGCATTATCTCCAAGTATAGGTGAAGGGACTTTATCTTCCTCACATAACCAGATACTCATGGGTGGGTTAGCCCACCGAGTTGTTGCCTGTAGTGACACATCCTAGTCAAAGTCCACCTCCTTTCTCCCAATTGTGATTCGATAGGGACAAAAGCTCTCTCCATGGCCAAACCAACCAAAAATGAACCAGAGCAGGGCGAGTTTCTCATAATAGAATCGGTCATAAACATGAACCCCCTTCAGAAGGGATATTGTAACAACCCAGTTTAGACCCTAGTCGGAACAGTGGTTTCGAGACCACAAATCCGAGGTCAGAGAAATAATTTAATATTATTTTTGATGTTTATGGCATGTGATAAAGTATGTGTGAAAGTCGTATGTAACACCCTTTACCCGTATTCAATGCCGGAACAGGGTACGAGGCATTATCGTACTTAACATACTTCATCATGTAATATTGGGCCATAAATTTTCATTCAAACTTAAAACCTTTCATTCATATTCACAACGTCCCTATTATGGGTTTACGAGACCCGAAACGTACACATGGAGTGATCTAGGACTGAACCGAAAACTTACGAACACTTAGAAAATTTTTACTCAAAACAGGGCCACACGCCTGTATGGGCAGGCCGTGTGATTACACATGCCCATGTCCCTAGTCTATATGGATTTTATTTTTCATTTTGACCCTACAGGGGTTTTCACACGGCCTGGCACACACACATGTCTATGGCCCGTGTCTTTACCCGTGTGTAAAAATCTTGACATTCTATTTATGATGTCAGCAAACCTCTAGGGATACACAGCCTAGTCACACGCCCATGTTCTGGCCCGTATGACGAACTAAATTTTTTACAATTTAAATGTAGGGGATACACGGCCTATCAACACGCCAACAGGGCTGACCGTGTGTCACACACGGCCTAGACACATGCCCCTGTGTCTACCCGTGTAGATAATTATAAGGCTATTTACCAAGCCATTTGCCACCTTAAAAAACAATTGCTCTTATACCAATTCAAGCAACACATAGCATAGCAATAATGCTCATTAACATACACTAATTCATCATTCATATACTTTACACACTACTTATTCAATTGCATCAACTTGCACTTCATGAATTTCATCTTCATTGAATATATATATATATATATAACTTAACTATCATAAGCCAATTCTAATGGCCATATACAAGATGAAATGAGTAACATTAATAGCCAACACCTTGGCTAACCAATATGACATATGACAAAATAACCAAGTTCCTATACATGTCATACTCAAAATAATCTAACTTTACTATACCAAAAGAATAACTTGATAGTGTGAACCGATCTCCGACGTTCTGCGATCCCCAAGCTAGCTTGGCGATACTACAAGGAAAGGGAAAAGAGAGGGAGTAAGCATAAATATTAGTAAGTTTGCATGCAATAAATAGCAACATAACATTTCATGATACATTCATACTTTACTTTAAGTAGTGACACAAGTTCTCAAGTGCATTGACATGGCTTACTCGTGCTTACTCTTACCAATCACACATCATACATCAAACTTATTTCTCGTGAGTTCCTCATGTATACCTGTATCACTCATCACATAACTTTAGCACTTTTGCAATCATGAATACAAACTTAGCTCGTTAACATCTTTAACATGAACTTAACTCTTTATCATCTTTGGTATGAACTTAGCTCTTTACCAGGTTAACCACTATGGCAGGACGCTATGGCCGGATCTAGCATGTCACATCAAAAAGAAGTTGAAAAGCTAAGCGTTCGTTAAAAATGTTGCATCTCTTTTGAAAACTCTGAGTTTTGTTGTTTGTTTTCAAAACACGATTTGCTTAATGTCTATTTTTGTAAAGTTGCCATTATTTTAAAAAAAAATATTTTTATTGTGAAAATCGAACTTGAATAGTTGCGAAAACGTGATATTTTGAAAAACGGTCATTAACATTTTAGAAGAAACCCAATATTAAACGTTTAACAATTTGAAATAGCAGAAATGAAAGTTAAAAAAAAAAAAAAAAAAAAATCCAAAGGCCTTATTACAAATTATTAAACCCAAAATAATTAATCTCAAAATAAAGTAAAGATTAGATTTACTATGTTTCTCGAGAAATATTTCTGATGTATGGCCACCACCGAGTCTTCCAAAGCTCCAAATCCTCTAACGCTGGGGATTACCTGCAAGATTAAGAGAAAGCGAGTGAGTTATGAGAACTCAGTGTGTAATCCCCTAAACGGTCACTAACTGGGCCCGAGCCCATACGACATCAATCTGGGCCTAAGCCCTATAATCATGATAATGCAGATAATGTAATGCAACCCAACCCAATCCAACCAATCACACCCCCGTACCATCCAATCGTCACCTGTGGGGATCGAGTCAACCCACCCCACCAATCACACCAATTTTGCAGACCAGCTGCTAATACGTATTTGTGGCTGGAACACTGAAATAGTAACTTATATATATATGTGGCATAGCCACTAAAACAATATGTGGCAGAGCCACCAAGCTACACTTCCTCCGATCATCAAACCCAACCCATGCAACATGGTATAAATGCAATATAACAAACATATAAAAATGTAACCAGAATCATATACACAATATTCAACCCTAATCGAGAATATAATAGACATTTTCACCCCTTTTAGGGGTATTTTGGTAATTTACCCTTTAAGGGTATTTTGGTAATTTTGCAACCTAGGGGTATTTCGATAATTTACCCTCCAAGGGTATTTTAGTAATTTTGAAACCCAGGGGTATTTCGATAATTTACCCTCCAAGGGTATTTCAGTAATTTCACAACCCAGGGGTATTTCGGTAATTTTATAAATTGAGGTATTTTGGTAATTTCATAAATTGGGGGTATTTCGGTAATTTCATAAATTAAGGGTATATCGATAATTTTGCAATCCAAAACATTCTAAACAAAGATAATGACGCGAATGGGCCTAGGGCCCACTCTCAGCCCAAATGGGCCCACACGCTCGTGTGGCCAATTTAGCCCAAATCTAGCCACAGATATGAGGTTCACATAGACTAGTCCAATATTTACTACACAATCATACAATTTATTCATATGGGCCCACGAGCCCATTAGGTCCACTTGGCCCCTTTCGGCCCATCGTGGCGCAAATAGCCTGAACCCACAAGAACACTCATGATGGCCTCAACTATCGCGTCGAAACCCCCATACGTGCGCTCGCCTGCTCGTGTGGCTACCATTGTCGTGTGACTGGAATTTCACCATTTGTTGCTCTACAGTTAGAGTAGTGTGAAATACACACCTGATAGGAGTCTGAAGCTTTCCCGCGCTCTGAATGCTCCTATGCCCAAACGCCAACCCAAGTATGTTTCCTCTCCTCATAGATTGCTCTATTTAAAGCCGGCTTCTCACCTTCCATCATGCTAGCTTTCTGATGTGGGATCCCTCCTTCAGCAGAGTTTAAATCCAACACAAACTTTGGCCGTGCCAACTTATCAAAATAAAAGCCTCCAATTTGCCATCGGTGGGATTCGAACCCTTTCCCCCATGCTCTCCACTTGATGCCACAACCTCCCTACCACATGGCCAACTTGTGTCTAAAATCATGCGCAACTAAATATAAGTCTATGGGACAACGTCTAAATTCACATAAAAATAAATCAAAATGAAATGCAAGCACCAAGACTTGAACCTTGGACCCCTTGCTTCCTTGTGTGGCGTCACCTCCTTGTCTCCCATGTAGCGTCATTTGCCACTACACCACAAGCTCTTTTTGTGTCATTTTTTTCCACATTTGTTCTTAAAGCCTACTTACTTACACCCAGGGTTTTATTCACCTAAAACCAAAATTTTTCCTAAGCCCAGGTTTGATCCCGGGACTTCATAGAAGCCCCCTAACCTTCCAAAATCACTCACCTAATTGGTCCAACTTGCATTAGAGCCGTTCTCTTGTTCTTAAAAATTTTAAACTCTCCCATGGCCAAGGCCCAATAAGCCCAATTCTACTAAGCCCAATTTCGGGTCGTTACATGTCATACACGTAATAAAATGCTAATGCCATATCCCAGATATGGTCTTACATAGGATCACATGTCAATGTCGATGCCATATCCCAGATATGGTCTTATATGGGATCTCATATCGATGTCGATGCCATATCCCAGGTATGGTCTTATACGAGATCGTATATCGATGCTATGTCCCAAACATGGTCTTACACGATTTTCCTTTTAGATGCCAATGCCATATCCCAGATATGGTCTTACACGGGATCTTAATTCGGTGCCGAGGCCATGTCCCAGACATGGTCTTATACGGGACCTTTTAATCTCATGTCTTGGTGATGGTATCCTTTCTATTCCGAAGGTCAACCAGGACTTTCACATCATATATCTTTATCATAGTCTCATCAAACATCATAGATAAATTTTCACAAAAATAATATACATTTCATGAAATCTCAAGCTTACCTTGTTATCAAAATTTATTACACACAAACTTACCTCGTTATCAAAATGTGTATAATTGTTCGATTTAGTCCACCACCTTGTCCTTTCCTCGGTTTCAGTCCGGACTTTGTGTTTCTTGATCTATAATGATAATTTCACCCTTTTAATGATCACATTGACTATATCGAACCATGAATAATACTTTGGCAAATTACAATTTTGTCCTAAACTTTCTCATATTTATAAAATGGTCCCTAGGCTCGTATATTGAAATACACTCATTTCTTTAGTTACCCAAGCCTAGCCAAATATTTATTGAGCTTATAACGGCTCACACTTTCCTTCAAAATTAATTTTTGTCACATATTTTATCACTTTTATAATTAGGTCCTTTTTATGAATTTTCCATGAAAATCACTTAGAAAAAGATGATTATCGTACATCAAACTTTCATATTTCTCCACTAAACATCAAAATACATGCATGTCACACATGGGTAAATTTTTGAACATGAACCCTAGCTCAAAATGTAGCTAGAAATAGCTAAACCGAGCTACGAGGATCTCAAAAATACGAAGAACATTAAAAAACGGGGATAGGAGGTACTTACAATCAAGCTTGAAAGTTGAAGAAACCCTAGCTATGGTGTCCTTAAGAATTTCGGCTAGCATGGAGAAGATGGACACCATTTTTTTTTACTTCTTTTCCCCTTTTAATTAGTTTATTAACCAAATGACTAAAATGCCCTTAAGGCCTCTTTCTTGAGATTTTTCCTTCCCATGTCTATTTTTGTCCATCTTGACATATAATGGTCTATTTCCTAAATAAGGACCTATAATAATATTTCTAATGCTAATTCATACTTGAACCTTCTAGAATCTCATATTTTTCAATCTTTGCAATTTAGTCCTCATGAATAAATTGATCACTAATTTATAAAATTTCTTCATGAATAAAATCCCAACTTTTATTTTTTCCTTAGGGCTTATGTTCATGGCTATTAAAGTTTTGATTTTTATGTTTGTTTACTCAGTTTTTAACATGGATAACTAAACTTCAAAGAGGGTTGGTTAATAGAAATATGGGTAAATTTATTTTTAGTTAAGGGACTAAATTGTAATAAATTAAATTAATTGATTGAACCTAAAAACTTAGGATTGACGACCCTAAGGGAACATCTAGGCAAGTGAGACCGAGAGGAGATCTTGTTGGGCACCAATTCATTAGTCCTAGGTTAATCGGAGAGATCGAGAGATAATCCAGATTAATTTGTCTAACATGATAAAATTGAGAGCGAGAGGTAAAATGAAGTCATTTTAGGAGTTCAAAAAGTTTAGGACCTTAGTTCAAAGATTAATGAACCTCATCAAAGTTAACCAATAGCCGGTTGTTAGTTATTTGTGAATTTTTAGTACTTTTACAATCTTTACAATTTAGTCCTTAGGATAGTTAATTTAGAAATTAGTTTTAAAATTCTCTGATTATGCTTGCCGTACTGTAGCAATTAGTGAATAACTAGCTAGACTCCTTTTGTTGCATGCACTTTTGAATGGAATTCACTAAATCGTAATCTCCATTATATTCGATCCTTAGAATACTCTAGCATTCCATTGTAATACTACAAATATTACAACTGACCTGTATACTTGTAGTAAAACGACGCTTTAAAATTATTTTATAAAATCATTTATTTTATGCACACGTGCAAATGCATTCAAAGTTATTGGTGTAGCTGCTAGACAGTCGGTGTAAGATGTAGTGATCTTTTTATTATTACATGCTTGTTAAGAAGATAATTAGAAAAAATTAAATCTATAGATACGACATTTTTTTATGGTCTTGTTTTTGTCTTGTTAATAGTCATGTTTAATAGCAATTGTTGGTGGCCCAAAGGTCCATTCATGTCTAATGCGGATGGCATTTCAGCACCTAGCTGGGTTGATTATGACCCTTATGGGAGGCTAGGATATGATCCTTCGTATGATTCATATAGCTATGCATGCCTGGTGTATAATGACAACCAAGGATGGCAAGGTGGTCACCCAACTTATAACCCATATGACCCGTATTCATTATATTCCTGAAAGGATGGGGGTGTGTATTGGGAAGAGCCTAATGAAGATCACTACTAAACCACTCAGGGTAGGGAATTTCAGGATGGCATTTCTGAGTACCAAGAAAACACGGAAGCTCCCTATACCATTGTTGAACATGAAGGCTTGAAGGTTGATTTTCAACAAGAGATGGAGGTAAGAGCATTAAGTGAAGAGTTGAGCATTATTGAGGAAATCTCTGAACCTAGTGAGGAAAATGTGAAGCAGTTTCCACACTTCTTGCACATAGTAGAAAAAATCTCACACCACAAATTGACAAAGGATGTGCCCCAATAAAGGAATATTCAAATGGACATGGAGAACTCAAAAGAAATTTAGATTGTGATCCTGACGTTGATGATCCCTCGGAAGATGCAATGGAGTGAATTTGGTTTTAGTAAGAATTAGATCGAAACGTACATATCGACACGACCTAAGTCAAGGTGGGTTTGATATGTTCATTTGCTAAAAAAGGCACTTATCAGCCCGAAGATGAACAAGACAATGGTCAAAGTCTCGGGGACTTCTTGGAAGTTCCACTTTGAGGGCATGACGTATCACCAGAGAGAGATTTTAAATTGAAACTTATTTTGTAAATAATTAAACTTATTCGAGCTAAGACTCTATTTACTTTTGCATAGATTAGATTTAAAATCTGTTGCATGTTAAACTTTAAGATTTTATAGGTTTAATTTTTTTGTAGTTAGGAGTTTAGGCTGAAAAATTAAGAATTTTTTTGGATACATTATAGTGGTATCGTGATACCCATAGGTCAATATCGTGATACCCAAGAAAATTTCAAAATTGCGAGTCTAAAAATTTTAGGGATATCGCAATACTAACTCTTGGTATTGTGATACCTCTGTCGGGTTCTAAAAAAAATACCTATTTTAGGTGTTGCAACCCATGTGCATTGTAACACCCCTAAACCGAGACCGTCGTTAAAATAAGGTTAAGAGGCAGTATCAAACATTTAGAACGTTCCATTTCCATTTCACGACACAAAGTCAAACATCAATCAAACATATTCAATCACAAGTATATAATCCCTTATTGAGGTCTTTGAGACCTTAAACATGTGTTAGAAAGGGGTCGGGACTAAACCAGAATGCAGACAGAAATTCTCAGAAATTTAAAACTTTTTAAAGTTTCAGGGGTTACATGCCCGTGTGGGCAGGCCGTATGCCTCCCACGGCTGTTAGACACCCCCGTGTGTCCTCGCCGTGGTTGAACCTGACTTTACTCCATGACTACCAAGCACGCCCATGTACATTAGCCACGGTCAATCCTAACTTGGCTCCACAGTTAGCAGGCACGTCCGAGTGCCAAGGCCGTGTACACTTAATTAGCTACTGACTTAGGGTCCGTTCGTTGCTCCATCAGAGATGGGATTTTTTGGCCAAAAGTCCTTTTAAGTAAAAAGGAATGAAGAACAAAGGCCAGTGGAGAAAATTTTTCACCGTTTCAGAAGACCTCTCAGATGAAAAAGCTAAAAATTTTAGCTTTTTTCATGGCAAAAGCACTTTTGGCTGTTGTTTTACTTCTTTATCCTTATTATTTCTTCCCAATAGACGTTACAGATCTCCTTTTTCCCTTTTCTTTGTCGATTTTTCCTCCGGTTCTGTGGTGATTTTTCGATTCTCTTCGATCACAGTGAAGATCATGGTATTGGGTACTAGTTTTAACTTCTTACATAATTCCCATCTTACAAAAATCTTGGAGCTTCATTTTAGTTCCATTGTTCAGAGAATACCAATGAAGACTTGGAGCTTCATCTGAAAAGAAATTACAAGCTTCATCTGCAGTGAAGAAATTATGTTCTTCCATCTTCACGTACTGGTGGGGTTGATAGCTTGTTTTTGTGAAATTGAAGCAATCCATGGAGGATGTTGGTGACGAAGAAAATGATATCAAAAGGTGGTGTTGGCTGTCTAGCTCTAACACCCGGATGATGAAAAAGCCCGTTGTTAGGGTCATTGTCCTTGTTGGTGTTGGCGTTGAAAAATGAACTGGAATCACCGTCCGATGATCCATCTTTCATGTGCGGAAAAAGGTTGCACCAACAACAATCGATCTGTTCAACAAACGAGCAATCAAGTTGAAACTTGAAAGTCTTGTGCGAGTTGATGTGTAGATAAGGTTCTATGCAATTGAGGTTTCGTATTTTATATAGATCGATATATGGTCTTAAATCTTAATATTTCTTCAATTTGCTTTTATTGTAATCCCTTTTAGAAAAAGAAAAGAATTGTTGATTCAAAATCTTAATGTATAAGGAAAGATTCTTAGACATACTAGAGCCATCAAGATGTGAAAGTTAAAAGAGATATCTGCATTGTGAGCTAGAATCTAACTTCCAAGGGATAGTATAAATGCTAAAGGACAACTATGAGTAGATCTTCATTGAAGCTGCATGTTCTTATGAACTGGTATGTATAGTCTCTCGGTCATCCGAGCATATAGTTGATATGAATTGAATATAGACACATGCTTTAGCGAAGCCTTCGTGTTTTAGTTCTCAAGCTATTTTCACGTTTAGTAATTATGTAACATATGTTTACACTTCACAAGTATGTTTCTTTGGGTGATTTGAATGTCATTTTCTTTTTCCGAATGGTTAATTTCTTTTCTTGCTGCATTTCAATGTTGAGTTGCTTCATACTTCTTTTCTTATGGTTGCTACCAATCATCAAGTTGCATTTTTGCATTTATTGAACATTTAGAAAAGCATATCAATGTAAATGTGTAGGATCTTGTTGCCATCACAATGCAGTCAAATTTACGTCGGCTTTCTTGATCCAACACCTACACTACCATCTTGATTGAAGTAATATAAAGCCCCAATTTCTCTTTTGATGTCTATAGTTTAGGTGGATGGCCATTCCAATTGTTCATTTTGTAGGTAAATGAGATAATCTATCTTTAAGTTGTTGATATCATGCTCCTCCTAGTGGAGATTTCTTCACATTTGATCAAGACATCTTACTACATAAGCAAGGTTTTGGCAATTAAGATTTACGTAAGCTACTTTTCTCGAAAAGCCTATGTTACACTTGTATCCTTTCAGTTCTTTTCTTGCATTTGCATATATAGTTCTCTAGGAAAGGAGGAAATCTATATGATTCTTTTGAACCATGACCTGCTTTGGACAGTCATGACTTTCCATATTATCTGTGTGTAATCCTTGGCATGCGGTACACATTGTTTGTATATTCTTGAATCTTGAAATCACTTAAGTTTGTAGGAAGTGCATATATGAGAAGCTCTCGATGAGGGATGGATTGTTGTCTGTTTGTGACATTGAGCTCTACTGTCTTCCAGTTGACAAACTCGGTGATTGATTATGTCTATTCGAAATATATAAATTTCGTGTCATAGTCCTTTTTCAAATATATTCGGACGTTCTAGTCCGGTCCATTAAGTGATCTTGGATATCAGTCAATCACAATGTTGTCAACAACACAATGTGAAGCCAAATTTGGCTAACTTTTACGAATTACAATTTGGAATAGATTGTGCAGTATCGTACTTTAATTTTTCTTTGTAACCTTTGTCCTGCATGGAAAGCTGTATAAGCTGTCTTTGTTATGCCAATTTCAACGATGTAAATGACATTTCTTATGCATTGAGTTGTCACTTGCTCGACTTACGTCTTGTGTTGCCCTTCCGCTTCTCGGGGCTTTTTATAAGTCAATGTGTGTCATCGGATGTTGCTAACCTTTGATTTATTTAGCTTATTGCTTTCCAACATATTTGTTAGTTAGATGCACTCAGTATATGTGATGTTATCCAGATTTTCAAAGCATGTGTGTATATAAAACTTATAGTCGATATGTTCATTATGAAGTTTTATGTTTGACATAAGTGGCATAGAATTAGATTTTCCTATAAATATATGCAGACTGGACCACAATTTACAAGATGTAAGGGCCAAAATTTTCCCTTACAAAAGAAGAAAGATAAGTGCTCACGAAGTTATGCTGCGACTTCACCTCCAGTGAAAAGAAAGGAAAGATCACTATCATCATTGGTGGTCAATACTCCCAAAGTGCCAATGCGGCGTGGTTTGATTGGAAGGAGAACCAAAGCTACTACACGAAAAAGAATTGCTTGCTTTCGAGGATGTAGTTTCTCTGTTGAAGAGTCCCTTAAGAAAGAAGACTCTGCAGAAGATCATCCCTCAGCTCAAGCTCACCGATTCCTTTCACAAAATTAGTCAAAGTAAAAGGCGGTAAAGGAGGTGGAGAAAGATTCTTTATGATTATGTTATTTTAACTTCAAACTTAGTTTTTGAAGTGTGTCCATCTTCAACAATCCATGCAAGATTCCATGGCACAACCTTCTAGCGAACACAGGCCTAATGAAGATCGAGATGATGTTGAAGTGATGGAAGGCAAAGCAGACCTATGGACACCCTTAAAGCGCCTTGTTGAAGCTGCTAATGAAAGTCATCAAAGTTAAATTCACGAGGATCAATAGCTTCCATGGTGAGCAACATAATGGCCACGATTGTTGCTCACATGCACTGAAGCAAAACCTAGCCCTCAATCCCCACTTTGTTCGATGGCAAATTGAGTATTCATAAGTCTAAAAGTAAGGAACATCGGAACAATTCGGTAATCTGGAGGAAGAGAACTGTATAAATTTGATTAAAAGGCACATTAAGCATAGAAGGTTGCATGCGAGAAGCACAAAAGAAAGTAGCGCCTCCAATAGAATCATGCTAGACGCATTGGGATCTAAGTGGAATAGAAAAAACAATCCAATCTGGTTCTCGTTGGTTGCTTGTGAAGGCCGAAGAAGATCTTGTTTACACAATATATACACTTACTCATGATTTGTCTTTTCAACATGTTCCGTGCTTGCTTGAGATAGTTTTGGATGACATATTGCATTTTCCATTAAGGATATTCAACTTGAATATCTTCAATTCACTACCCGATTTTATGAAATGGTTTGAGGATAGAACATACTTCCCTTCCACAGATTTACGCATGCTACTTGAGGATCAAGTGAGTAGTTTGTTCATATTAGCCACTTAGAAATCATCCTTTTCCTCATTTACTTCTATAGAGCTTGTGGTATATTTTTATACTTTATGTTTATTATCACAACTCTTAACAAGCAATACTAATTATGGTAAGAGGATGGTAAAATGCTGTCTCGTTCATCCGAAGTACCTTGTAAAGAAACTCGATCTTTCAAGTGAAGTCGAGGTGAGATCACATTTACTAAGTTTTCTGTTCTCACCGAAAACTCAGGGTGCCTAAATTTTGCATCATGCTAAAGTAGAGATGCTATTTTGCTATAATTCTATGTTATCAAGTTGCTTGGTGTGCCATTTTTCTTTTCTTGTTTTCGAAACTAAATCTTTGAAATGAAATTAGAAGCAAACCATCGGTAACACTTCAGTTTTAATTCCTTGGTTTCGGGATTGCATCTTGTTGGGTTGCGGGTTTCACTTTAGTTCCGAAGACTCTTTGACCCTTGGTTCATTATATCCATGTTTATTCTTTTTATTGCATTGCTCCTTACCTTTTATTATCTCTTTGCAAGTTTTAAACTGGATTTGTATAAGCAGTTAATGGTATAAGCATGTTTTGATGACATTAACAAAACTCTTTTAACCCTTTGTGTTTTCGGACAAATAGTGCGATACCATCTTGAGATTATTACATTAGTTTTAATGCAAAAGAAGGAATTCAGTATTCTTGGCAATTTATCTTCATTACGACTCGAATGCATTTTTGTAGGTGGAGATCATGTGTCGAGGTCAGCCGGTCCTACCATCATTACAACTTCACAACTTGGTAGATCGTGGTTTGAACAGCATCAACAATGAAAAAGGTCCCAACATCCGTTGGCTCATCGAAAGGACTTTGTTATGGTTCGTCAGACACGGAAAGTCCAAGCTCCTTGAGACATCCATTTAATCTGGTTTATTTTTTCATGCTTCCTTTGAATCATTTGGAATTCCAATCATCTAAACATATATGTATTCTTAGGATGATCATAGTTTTAAGTAGTTTCACTTGTCATGTATGTTATCATGCATGGTGAATTTTTTTTACTTCATTCTTGAGCAAAACCTAAAACAAGCCCATAAAAATAAAATCGTTGAATTTTTGTGTTTTACAAAGCGGCTTTGGTTTGCTCTCCTTGCACTAAATGACATTCGCTCCTATCAATTTAAGAAGTGAATTATCTAATTTTTCTTGAAATAACCAAATGAAACGCTTCAAAGTTCATTTAAAGAAATAAATAAATTTGAAGTAAATAAAATATTTATGTATAAAATTATGCAAAATTAAAGATCATGTATAATTGCATCAAAATTCACCTATATTTGTATTACTTATGCCTATTAAGAATGTTTAAATTATTTATAAAATAAATTATCTATAATTATTTTTAAATTATTATATATTATATGTAAAATATAGTTGAAAATAAATAAATAAAAATGATTAATTTTGAAAATTGATGTCTAAAATAAATAAATAGAGAGAATTTTTGTATTCTTTATGTCTATTTTACTATCTATGTTCAAATTATATCCTCTTTATACGGGTATAATGTGTCCTACCTAAGTAAATAAAAGAATTAATATTACCCCATAAAAAATTCGTTCTTTAATTGAAAAAAGGGCAGAGATGTTGATTAAGGGCAAGCCCAGGAATATATAGGCCGGAAAGGCCAAGAGGGTCGAAAACCGAAAAGAACAAATAGTTAATCTTATATAAATCATAAGCACTGGACTTATTCCTAATGACCCGACAGAAGAGTTCAGTGCCGAAGGAACACGCAAATCTGTTCATGATAGAATTAGGGTCCCTGTTTCATATGAAGACCTTCTAGGAGAGGATTTAAAAGGCGATTAATTTGAGCATTTTCAAAATATTGAAAACTTTGCTTGGCATCAATTTTCTGTAATTGGATCTATGTTTTTTTGTTGATTAAGGATTTTAGTGAGATATGCACTTTTCAATGACAATGAATGTTCTTTTTAATGAAAAACACAGAAAAATTTGATGTTGCTTCTCTACATTTTCTTAGTTTTAAAGTTCAAGCAAAAAGCAGTGTTGTTACGCAATCATCACAATTATCCGAAACCAATTGATCAACTAATTATCTAACTCACAAAGCAATAATTCTAAGCTTTCAAATACTGATCATATATTTAACAAAATAATTGTAATTAAACCAAAAGACATGCAAATAATACAATTGTAATAACTAATTACAAATATTTAATTATTATATTTAAATATTTAAATATAGTTTATATATTCTAATTAAATTTAATAAATAATTAATATTAATTACTTACAAATATTTAAAATTAATATTATTTATTAAAATATTAACAATAAATTATAATAAATTATTTTTATATTTTTGCTAAAATATCATAATATTAATTAATTTGAACATTATTTAAATACATATTTGTTACTTTATAATATCATGTCTAAAATAGACATTTTACTTCTCAAAAGTACTTTTTCACAGCAATGCCAAACACTTAAATTTTTCAAAAGAACTTCTCAAAAGCACTTCTCAGAAGCACTTCTGAAAAGCACTTCTCAAAAGCACTTCTCAAAAGCATTGCCAAACTGGCCCTTAGTCCCACGGTCACTAGGCAAGCCCGTGTGCCACAACAGTGTGGCAAAACAGGCCATTTACAATGCCAAATTTGCCACCCAAATAAGGGTCAATCCCTACAAGCATATACAAGCATATTTATCCATACAATTGACAACCAAAAACACATCAAATGATCATCATATCATTCCATTCCATCTCATTTCTAAGCATGCCAATTTGTACAACCAATTTCCATGTAAATCTAAATATAAATCATCCATAACCTTACTAAATCACTAAGGCATCAATTCATCATTGAACTTACCATTCATAAAACAATTTCATTTCCATCAAGCTATATTAAGATATGCACCAAATACTAAACTCTCTTATGTACCCTACTAACAATTAAATTGCCAAATCACATGGCTATTTACATCTAAAACATATACCCAAGTGACTAGCCTATTGCCATATTTGATTATTTACATTCTTACAAAAGTACGAAAATAGATTTGCCGATAGTGTGATAGATATACTGACGATCCTCGGATCTGAGCTAGCTTTACTGACACTGCAAAGCAGAGAAACAAATCACACAGTAAGCTTTCCAAAGCTTAGTAAGTTCGAAATGCAATACAATTATCTCATCAAATCAAACCAATGTATATAATAAATCATCACATAGATCAATTCTCTCATATTCTTACCATATCACCCATAGCTAGAATACTCATTCATCCATTCATAGCTTTATCTATAAACTGATCAAGCACAAAGGTTTAATACATACCTTACCTAACACATACTTATTCAACTTCCAAGCATTTTAATGCTCGATATTACATGTCGATCATCTTTTGATATTTGTTTAATTTAATCGCACGCTTAGTGCCATATACATGATCAAAGCATATTCGTCATCGCACACTTATTGCCTATTCTTTTAACCGACCTATCTCGGTATCGCACACACAGTGCCAACTTAATAAGCCGAAGCTTTCATAACATCACACACACAGTTCTATTCTTCTCCGTTTCGATTCAATTTTGCACACTTAGTGCCATCTAATTCAATTTTGCACATAGCATTTTAAATATCATAATCATATACATATTCATTCCATAATAATAAAACATATCTTAATAACATATATTATATTCGAACTTACCTCGGACGTCGAACTATCGAAACAGTCGATTAATCGAGCACTTTATTTTGCCTCGATCTCGATCCGAACCTCTCCTTTCTTGGTCTATATACATTCAAATTCAATACATTCAATCACCAACTCATTCAATTTAGTCCACACACACACACACACACACACACACATTTAGGGCATTTTACAAAATAGCCCTCACATTTTTCGTTTCGACACTTTAGTCCCTATTTCACAAAATCATCAAATACACAAAATTTCAAAACACATATGCTAGCTGAATTCTTCCCATGCTAATACAAGCCCATACATTTTGTTTGTTTCACATTTTAACCCTTCAATTTACACTTTTCACAATTTAACCCAAATTACTAAATTTCATCAAAAATCCAAATACAAACTATGTTAACCCAACATCAAGCTTTCATATTTCACCAACTAGCATCACAAAGATCACATATTCATCAATGACATACCTCACATTCATCACTAATTCACAAAATTTAAGCATGGGTTAGCTAGAGCACGAAGCAATGATTACGAAAATGTAAAAATTATCAAAAATTGAGCTCAAACATACCTTCAATCAAGCTTAAATATTGGCCAAATACCCGAAAGCTCTCTTCCCTTTTTTTTATTCAACATTCGAAACTCACAAAAATGATAACGTTCATCTTTTCTTTTATTTTATTTTATTAATATTACCTTATTAAACATTTTACTCATTTGCCCTTTTATTAAACATATAAAACAAATATATTTTAAGGCTAATATGTCATTTAGCCATCCACTATCTTTAATAATGGCTTAATTTCCTCTTTAGGCCATCCTATAATAAAGACAACAACACTTAGGTACTTATAAATCAGCACATAGCTTTTACTCTTTACGCGATTAAGTCCTTTATATTAATTCGGCACACAATCGATAAAATTATCACACAGATTATGTCACATAGAATCAACCCCAAAGATGGCATTAAAATATTATTTTGACCTCGAATTTGTGGTATCAAAACCATTGTTCTGACTAGGGTCTAAATCGGGTTGTTACATACGTTCACTCTATTTGTAATATCCCATAATAGGGGTTAATTGTGATTAAATTTTTTTGCATGAGTATGGACTGTGGTGATGCTATTTGAGTAGTTTGAGGGCTAGCTATAAGCCTAGTGTAGATCTGAGTTGTAGGAAAAAAAATTTTCGTTTTTGAGCTTTAAGTAGAGGGAGCTGAAGGAGCTAGGGGTTATAGGTATTTCAATGGGAACTTTAACACAAGACAAGGCTTGGCAAAGTGGCAAGGAGGCACCACTTAAAGCCTTGTGTTTGACGCCACATGCAGATGGGGAGGACCTGTGTTCGAGTTGCAGGAATAGCACTCCTTGCTATTTCCTTTTTGACGCCAAGGAGGGGGAGGAGTTGTGTGCCGCTCAATCTCTGTCAGGTAAAGGTAGACTCAGTCAAATAAATTCAAATGAGAGGCAAGGAGGAAATTTAGGAGTTTGATGAGTTCAAACTCATTTGAAGGAATGGATGGGAGTAATTCAAGGAGAAAGGAGAGGGGGACGGCAAGTGCTTGTGCTTGGCCGAATTCTCTTAGGCACCTAGTTGTGCATATTCGGTTAGCTGTGGTTTTAGTCAAGGCCGGAAGCAAACTTTTTGGTGTGTGTCAATTTCCCTAGTACACCATGTTAAGATGAAAGCCGAAACCACCTTAGGTGCATATTGTTTTGCCCTCTAATGCTTTGGCCGAATCTTCACAAGAACCCTTCTTGAACCTCTCTTTTTTCCTTTTGTATTTGAAACCTCATTTTAGTATCTTCTCTTCCTCTCATTTTTGGCAATTAAGGTATTTGGCCGAATCTCTCCTTCCCCATTTATCTTTTCTTCCTTTCGGAACCACTCAAGACCTCACCTTTCTTTACTTTCTTATCTTGCCTAAACCTCTCAATCTCTTTTGTTCTGACCTAAGCCAAATATTCAACATCTTTGCCCCATTCTCTTTTTGTTTTCTTCTTTCTCCAAATCTCGATCATTTCCCTTCAATCAACCTTGTTCGAATCATTTGAGTCATTTTGCCTTGTCGAAATTCCCTTTCTTTTTCTATTGTGGTCTTAGCCGAATATCAACAAGAGCAGATCTATTTGTTGGTCTTTCTCCAATTGGTTTTGAGAGAAGGTAGGTGTCATGGCTGAATGTTTTAGGGTTACCTCTCTTCTCTCTGTCATTTTTCTTAAGGGTTAAGCTGATTTCGGCAGTGGTTAGCAAGGTCTCTAATCACCTTTTTGAAATTGATCCCTTCTAGGTACTCCAGGAGTGTGTAGCAGTCGATCGAAGCCTTCTATTTCCCTAACAATCGATTTTAGGTAAGTCAAAATGGTAAGGATATCTCTATTGGTTTTTCATTCTTTATGTCGTAAAAAGCTGAAGGCTACTGATACTAAGATTTGGGTGTTGGCCGATTGTAGGGAGAGAAGCAATCACTCATACATTGCGTGGTGGGATGTTTTCGTAAGGCAAGTGGTAAGAATGATGTAGTTTATGCGTGATCTCATCCTTCGGGATTTATTGATGTGGCTGAATGGCCTTATTAATGGTTTGATGGTTTGACCGAATATAGGAGCAAGGGATCTAGTATAAGAGATCGATTCTTCGAGATTTCGGTAGTTGCGTAGTTTGGGATTTGCTTAGACTTACGTTTCACCAGGTGTGTACACGCTTACACACTTTATTAGTGTAATAATGCTTATTATGTTACGATATAACCTTTGATGTTAGCAATTGTGCCTTACGGGCATGAGCTTGGAAACCGGGTAAGTCCCCTGTTATGTGATTTACGATATATGTATATACATGTTATGTTAAATGCTCTACTATGTTTTACTGCATGATACATGATATTACGATAAGGATGATATGAGCATGATGATGGGATTAATGAGAGGAGGGGGATGATTCATTTTGGACTATCACCAGTGGTTTTGACCACAAGATGGGTTGGCCCCATCAGTTGATTTGTGACTACGGTCACCAGTGGTTTTGACCACACTATTGATATGATTTGTAACTAAGTCCCAGTGGCTTTGACCACCAGTGGTTTTGACCACATACTGATATTGTGACTCGTCCCAGTGGTTTGGTACCACAGCGGGTTGGCCCCATATGATAAATTACGGGATTATCATCAGTGCTTTTGACCACACGATGGGTTGGCCCCATCACTCGATACTTGTGACTATGGTCACCAGTGGTTTTGACTACAGCAATATATTTGTGACTTCGGTCACCAGTGGTTTTGACCACACGGGGTAGTTAAAGGAGTTGGATGGCTAGGTTATGGTTTGCATAATCTGAATGTTTTACTGATGATCTGTGTAAGTGCTTGTGTAACCGGGTTGGGGATTTATACACTGAGTCTTGGTGACTCACCCCTTCTCTTATATTTTGCAGATAAGGCATGATTCGCGGATTCGGAGCCGGGGAGGACTCGAGGTGGCCATGCACATATTTTGGGTTTTGCCTTTACAATACTATTTGGGTTATATTTCTTACTTTAAAAGTTGTTTTTTTGGGTTTGTAATAAGGCCGCTGGTTTTATCTTGGTTTTATTTGGTTTACGTTTATTTTATTACGCACGTGCTTAATAAGTGGATATGTTCAAATAATCGGGTTTAATTTAGAGTTTTCAAACTTACTTAATATCGGGTTTTCAAACGTTACCATCGGGTAATAAAGTTTACATAGTAACAATAGGGTAACTTGGATCTTTTATAATTCAAATGCCAAATGACTTTAACTGCAAATGTTTTCCAACCTGACACTTAAATGGTTACTAGAATGTTTAAGTAGCACATGTTTTCTAAATTAGTATGAATAAATAGTTTCCACACATACGGATCTCATCAAGGTGTTAAGCAACTATAAACTTATTTTTATCAGCAGTTATTACTAAGTTTTCCAAACATTAATTTTATAAAAAAAAAGTTTTCGAGAAATGTAACCGTTTACCTATGCTTTTCAAAAGTATTTTACTCTGTAATAAGCCAAATTTGGTCGTGGTGTGTTGACCGGGTCTAGGGTATTACAATTTTGGTATCAGAGCCAAGTTCAACAGCTCGACTGTGGGCCAAGGCCCAAAAATGTTTCAAAATGCTTTATAAAAGGCCTTTTTGGAAAAGAAAATGTATATACAGTGGTGAAAGCATGGCACCGAGTCTCCAGCACCAATCCGCCCAGGTAAGTACCCCAAACTATTTTTTTATGATGGTATGATTGTGTGGATATGATGATGGCATGACTGAGTAGTAGTAGGGACTACTTTAGAGACATGAACCCTAGGATGATGTGTGCTCGCGAAACAATCTTCTATCAAAACTTTCCATAAGATTGTGCTTTAAAAGACAGTGGAATAAAAGTCTAACGCATGAAACTTTTAATCAGCTTGAATATATCGGTAGAGATGAATGCGCGTGGACGTGGGCGCAATACTCGTGGACGAGGTAGGGGTAGAATGACGGTCTCGAAACCAGTAGGGTCCGAACAGGGGTCGAAAAACGAGGTACCACCATCACCAGCTGTGGGCGTGGAATATCAGGATCAGACGGGCGGTAATGATGTAGTGTCGCAGGCCGTGCTGTGAGTGCTGGAGAGGGTTACGAGTGCAGGGGTAAGAGGAGGAGCTCGGAAATCTGTGGCCGAGCAACTTAAGGCTAATGGGGCAGAGGTATTCAGAGGTGTGTCAGGGGTGGCACCAAGTGCCGCTGAATATTGGTTGGAGGCGACGGAACGTACTATGGACGACTTGGATTTTTTAGCTGAGGAAAAGCTGAAGGGCATAGTATCGCTGCTGCGAGATGAGTCATACCAGTGGTGGCTCACAATTAGGGATGGGGCCAGAGCAGACAATCTCACTTGGGAATTCTTCCGAACAGCCTATCAGAGGAAATACATAGGGACTAGCTATGTCGATGCGCAGTGTAGGGCATTTTTAAACTTGGTTCAGGGTAATAAGACTGTAGTGGAATATGAGGCAGAATTCCTCAGGTTGAGTCGGTATGCTCGGGGTATGGTGAGTACAGAGCATGAGCACTGTGTCAGATTCGAGGATGGACTGAGAGACGAACTGAGGATGATGATAGCCCCACAATAGGAGCGGGAGTTTGCTGTTTTAGTGGATAAAGCTAAGGTAGCTGAAGGGGTAAGACAGTCTGTAAGGCGGAATCAGGATAGGGGTTGGAACAAGTGAAGTTCTGGATCATTAGGGTTTTTTGGGAATTAGCAGAAGAGGGCCAGAAACAGTGGGCTGAATCAAGTTGCTAGGCCTGTTGCTACCAATAGTCAGTGGCCACCATGATGTGCTCGGTGTGGAAAGTCTCACGCAGAGGAATGCTGGACTGGGAACAGAGGTTATTTTGAGTGTGGCTCGTTGGGACATCGAGTTAGGGATTGTCCACAGAGATCGGCTAGACTGCAGTCTGAGGATCAGAATCGTGCACAGTATAGGAGGGATTACCAGCAGCCACAGAGGGGCCGTGGTTCAGGCAGGGGAGGAAATGGTTATGGTAGAGGTCGTGGAGCACCGGCCAGGGGTGCGGGTGGTACAGAGGCGAGACAGCCTGGTTTGGTCTACGCTGCGAGGCGTCGAGAGGAGGGCGACGCACCGGATGTCATAACCGGTACATTTTAATTTTTGGAGTACCTTATAATGCTTTAATTGATATGGGTTCGACGCACTCGTATGTTGCTGGTAGTATAGTGGAAACGTTGAACTTAGACTCTGAGACTACTTCTAGGAAGATGACTGTGATAAGCCCTCTAGGTCACTCTGTAGAAGTAAGTACACTGTATAGGAATGTACCCCTAGAACTTCAAGGGATCGTGTTCTTGGCAGACTTGATGGAACTGCCGTTTGGGGGTTCGATCTGATTCTCGGGATGGATTGGCTAGTGAGGTATCAGGCTAGCTTGGATTGCGCGGCTAAGCGCATGACATTGAAGACCGGGGAAGGTGAGGAGGTGGTAATGATAGGTGATAGGAAAGATTACTTATCTAATGTTGTCTCTGCACTGAAGGCTGAGAAAATGGTTAAGAAGGGTTGTGAGGCATTCATAGTGCATGTTTGTGTATTAGAAGTTAAGGAGGCAGCCGTAAACAATGTCCGTACTGTAGGGGAATTTGTGGATGTATTCCCGGAGGAACTTCCAGGTATACCTCCTGATCGTGAGGTTGAGTTTGGTATAGATTTGTTACCTGGAACTGCACCGGTATCTATTGCTCCATATAGGATGGCGCCGAAAGAATTGGTGGAGCTGAAGGCTCAAATACAGGAATTGTTGGACAGGGGGTTCATCCGGCCGAGTGTATCGCCTTGGAGAGCTCCTGTGCTATTTGTGAAGAAGAAGGATCGTACAATGCGGATGTGTATAGACTATCGCCAGCTGAACAAGTTGACAATTAAGAACAAGTACCCATTGCCTAGGATTGACGACTTGTTTGATCAACTCAAGGGTGCATCGATTTTCTCTAAGATCGGCCTTAGGTCGGGTTATCATCAGCTGAAAGTGAAGGAAGCTGATATCCATAAGACGGCATTCCGTACTCGGTATGGGCACTACGAGTTTCTGGTAATGCCTTTTAGGTTGACCAATGCTCCGGCAGCATTCATGGACATGATGAATAGGGTGTTCCGGCCATATCTGGACCAATTTGTCGTAGTGTTCATAGACGACATCTTGGTGTATTCCAAATCGGAGGAGGAGTATGACGCGCATCTTCGAGTGGTTCTGCAGATTCTGAGGGAAAAGCAGTTGTACGCCAAGTTCACTAAGTGTGAGTTCTGGCTTAAGGAGGTAACTTTCTTGGGTCATGTAGTATCGGTGAGGAATTAGGTGGATCCTCGTAAGATTGAGGCAATATTGATTGGAAACCACCTAAGTCGTGGCGAGATTTGAGTTTTCGGGGTTGGTGGTACTACAGGAGGTTTGTAGAAGGGTTCTCCTTAATCGCAGCACTGTTGACTAAACTGTTGAGAAAAGGGGTTCCGTTTGTGTGGACTGAGAAACAACAGGAGAGTTTTGATAAGTGGAAAAGATTTTGACTGAAGCTCCGGTGTTAATCCAGCCTGAGGCAGGGAAGGAATTCACTGTTTATTGTGATGCATCACATATTGGCTTAGGGTGTGTGTTGATGCAAGACGGAAAAGTGGTAGCGTATGCATCTAGGCAGTTGAGGCCTCATGAAGGTAACTATCCGACTCACGACTTAGAATTGGCTGTAGTGGTTTTTGCCTTAAAGATTTGGAGGCACTACTTGTATGGGGAAAAGTCGATAGTGTACACGGATCATAAGAGTTTGAAGTACCTCCTGACTCAAAAGGATTTAAATTTGAGGCAGCGAAGGTGGATCGAATTGTTAAAAGACTATGATTGCTCGATCGAGTACCATCCGGGCAAGGCTAACGTAGTAGCAGATGCGTTAAGCCGTAAGGTGGTAGCGGACTTGCGAGCGATGTTTGCTCACCTTAGTCTCTATGATGATGGGAGCCTTTTGGCTGAACTGTAAGTAATGTCGTCTTAGATTGATCAGGTTAAAGCGAAGCAGCTGTCAGATGAGGTTTTGAGTGCTCAGAGGTTGCAAGTGCAGAATGGTGAATCTATAGGGTTCAGTTTAGATGATGAGGGGGTACTGTGTTTTCAAGGGAAGTTATGCATGCCTAAAGATGATGAGTTGAGACAGCAGATCCTTCAGGAAGCTCATAGCAGCCCATACGCTATGCATCCTGGGGGTAGTAAGATGTATCGTGACTTGAGAAAGCAGTTTTGGTGGCCAGGTCTTAAGCGGGAAGTAACAAAGTTCGTGAGCAAGTGCTTGACATGCCAGCAAGTCAAGGCTGAGCATCAGTTGCCATCAGGGCTGTTGCAACCGGTAAGGATCCCGCAGTGGAAGTGGGAAAGGATTACGATGGATTTCGTCAGTAGACTTCCCCTTACGCCTAGTAAGAAGGACACAGTCTGGGTTATAGTGGACCGTTTGACTAAGTCGGCTCATTTTATACCGGTGAGGGTGGACTATCCGCTTCAGAAGTTAGCCAAGTTGTATGTAGCAGAGATAGTGCGGTTGCATGGGGTGCCGGTGTCCATTATCTCAGATAGGGATCCTAGGTTCACGTCGAGGTTTTGGAAAGCTTTGCATCAGGCGTTGGGTACAAGGTTAGATTTCAGCACGGCTTTTCATCCGCAGTCTGATAGACAATCTGAGAGGGTAATACAGATTCTAGAGGACATGTTAAGAGGCTGTGTTCTAGATTTTAGTGGTAGTTGGGAGGAGTACCTACCTTTGGTAGATTTCACTTATAACAATAGTTATCAAGCGAGTATTCAGATGGCACCATATGAGGCACTTTATGGATGGAAATGTCCTACTCCGACGTGTTGGACAGAACTGGGTGAACACCAGATATTGGGACCAGAATTAGTGGCAGAAACAGAGGATAAAGTTAGGGTGATTCGGGCTCGTCTTAAGGAAGCGTCGGACAGATAAAAATCTTACGCCGATCTTAAGCATAGGGATATTGAATATGCAGTGGGTGATAAGGTCTTTCTGAAGGTATCGCCTTGGAAGAAAGTGTTAAGATTTGGTCGGAAGGGCAAGCTAAGCCCTAGGTTCATTGGGCCGTATACGGTGTTGAAGCGAGTGGGACCAGTGGCTTACCAGCTCGAGTTGCCAGCAGAGTTAAGTCAGATTCACAACGTCTTTCATGTTTCGATACTTAGACGCTATCGATCGGATCCGTCACATGTTGTACCAGTGGAGGAGATAGAGGTGAGTCATGATTTGTCTTTCAAGGAGGAACTAGTCCGAATTTTGGATCGGGATGTCAAGGTTCTGCGAGGAAAGTCAGTCCCCTTGGTGAAAGTGTTATGGCGGAAACATGACACGGAGGAGGCCACGTGGGAACCAGAGGAGGTGATGCGACAGCAATACCCTCAACTCTTTTGATCAGGTAATTTCGAGGCTGAAATTATTTTTAAGGGGGGTAGAACTGTAATATCCCATAATAGGGGTTAATTGTGATTGAATTTTTTTGCATGAGTATGGACTGTGGTGATGCTATTTGAGGGGTTTGAGGGCTAGCTATAAGCCTAGTGTAGATCTGAGTTGTAGGAAAAAAAATTTCATTTTTGAGCTTTAAGTAGAGGGAGCTGAAGGAGCTAGGGGTTATAGGTATTTCAATGGGAACTTTAACACAAGAAAAGGCTTGGCAAAGTGGCAAGGAGGTGCCACTTAAAGCCTTGTGTTTGACGCCACATGCAGATGGGGAGGGCCTGTGTTCGAGTTGCAGGAATAGCACTCCTTGCTATTTCCTTTTTGACGCCAAGGAGTGGGAGGAGTTGTGTGCCGCTCAATCTCTGTCAGGTAAAGGTAGACTCAGTCAAATAAATTCAAATGAGAGGCAAGGAGGAAATTTAGGAGTTTGATGAGTTCAAACTCATTTGAAGGAATAGATAGGAGTAATTCAAGGAGAAAGGAGAGGGGGACAGCAAGTGTTTGTGCCTGGACGAATTCTCTTAGGCACCTAGTTGTGCATATTCGGTTAGCTGTGGTTTTAGTCATGGCCGGAAGCAAACTTTTTGGTGTGTGTCAATTTCCCTAGTACACCATGTTAAGATGAAAGCCGAAACGACGTTAGGTGCATATCATTTTGCCCTCTAATGCTTTGGCCGAATCTTCACAAGAACCCTTCTTGAACCTCTCTTTTTTCCTTTTGTATTTGAAACCTCATTTTAGTACCTTCTTTTCCTCTCATTTTCGGCAATTAAGGTATTTGGCCAAATCTCTCCTTCCCCATTTGTCTTTTCTTCTTTTCGGAACCACTCAAGACCTCACCTTTTTTTACTTTCTTATCTTGCCTAAACCTCTCAATCTCTTTTGTTCTGACCTAAGCCGAATATTCAACATCTTTGCCCCATTCTCTTTTGTTTTCTTCTTTCTCCAAATCTCGATCATTTCCCTTCAATCAACCTTGGCCGAATCATTTGAGTCATTTAGCCTTGTCAAAATTCCCTTTCTTTTTCTATTGTGGTCTTAGCCGAATATCAACAAGAGCAGATCTATTTGTTGGTCTTTCTCCAATCGGTTTTGAGAGAAGGTAGGTGTCATGGCTGAATGTTTTAGGGTTACCTCTCTTCTCTCTGTCATTTTTCTTAAGGGTTAAGCCGATTTCAGCAGTGGTTAGCAAGGTCTCTAATCACCTTTTTGAAACCGATCCCTTCTAGGTACTCCGGGAGTGTGTAGCAGTCGATTGAAGCCTTCTATTTCCCTAACAATCGATTTTAGGTAAGTCAAAGTGGTAAGGATATCTCTATTGGTTCTTCATTCTTTATGTCGTAAAAAGCTGAAGGCTACTGATACTAAGATTTGGGTGTTGGCCGATTGTAGGGAGAGAAGCAATCACTCATACGTTGCGTGGTGGGATGTTTTCGTAAGGCAAGTGGTAAGAATGATGTAGTTTATGCGTGATCTCATCCTTCGGGATTTATTGATGTGGCTGAATGGCCTTATTAATGGTCTGATGGTTTGACTGAATATAGGAGCAAGGATCTAGTACAGGAGATCGATTCTTTGAGATTTCGTTAGTTGTGTAGTTCGGGATTCGCTTGGACTTACGTTTAACTAGGTGTGTACACGTTTATACACTTTATTAGTTTAATAATGCTTTTTATGTTACGATATAACCTTTGATGTTAGCGATTGTGCCTTACGGGCATGAGCTTGGAAACCGGGTAAGTCCCCTGTTATGTGATTTACGATATATGTATATACATGTTATGTTAAATGCTCTGCTATGTTTTACTGCATGATACATGATATTACAATAAGGATGATATGAGCATGATGATGGGATTAATGAGAGGAGGGGGATGATTCATTTTGGACTGTCACCAGTGGTTTTGACCACAAGATGGGTTGGCCCCATCAGTTGATTTGTGACTATGGTCACCAGTGGTTTTGACCACACTATTGATATGATTTGTGACTAAGTCCCAGTGGTTTTGACCACATACTGATGTTGTGACTCGTCCCAGTGGTTTGGTACCACAGTGGGTTGGCCCCACATGATAAATTACGGGATTGTCATCAGTGGTTTTGACCACACGATGGGTTGGCCCCATCACTCGATACTTGTGACTATGGTCACCAGTGGTTTTGACCACACCAATATATTTGTGACTTCGGTCACTAGTAGTTTTGACCACCAGTGGTTTTGACCACACGGGGTAGTTAAAGGAGTTGGATGGCTAGGTTATGGGTTGCATAATCTGCATGTTTTATTGATGATCTGTGTAAGTGCTTGTGTAACCGGGTTGGGGATTTATACACTGAGTCTTGGTGACTCACCCCTTCCCTTATATTTTGCAGATAAGGCATGATTCGTGGATTCGGAGCTGGGGAGGACTCGAGGTGGCCATGCACATATTTTGGGTTTTGCCTTTACAATACTATTTGGGTTATATTTCTTACTTTAAAAGTTGTTTTTTTGGGTTTGTAATAAGGCCGCTAGTTTTATCTTGGTTTTATTTGGTTTACATTTATTTTATTACGCACGTGCTTAATAAGTGGATATGTTCAAATAATCGGGTTTAATTTAGAGTTTTCAAACTTACTTAATATCGGGTTTTCAAACGTTACCATCGGGTAATAAAGTTTACATAGTAACAATAGGGTAACTTGGATCTTTTATAATTCAAATGCCAAATGACTTTAACTGCAAATGTTTTCCAACCTGACACTTAAATGGTTACTAGAATGTTTAAGTAGCACATGTTTTCTAAATTAGTATGAATAAATAGTTTCCACACATACGGATCTCATCAAGGTGTTAAGCAACTATAAACTTATTTTTATCAGCAGCTATTACTAAGTTTTCCAAACATTAATTTTATAAAAAAAAAAGTTTTCGGGAAATGTAACCATTTACCTATGTTTTTCAAAAGTATTTTACTCTGTAATAAGCCAAATTCGGTCGTGGTGTGTTGACCAGGTCTGGGGTATTACACTAATTAACCCCAAAACTCAAATTCTCTTAATCTTCAGTCCTAATCTCCCAAAATACATTTTCTTTCGTGTGCTTATTTATTTTCTATGCCAGGCCACCCATTCAAAGATTACACAACAACTTTGAACTTAAATGTAACACCCTTAGCCCATCTCCATCACCGAATTAGGGTTACAGAGCGTTACTGTACAAAGCTGAAGCTTTAACATCAAAACAAAACAATAATACAATTAATTCCTAATACTCATTCCAATCATAACAAATATACATATTTGGGCCTTAAATTGAGCCTTCGGGCCCAAAAAGCAATTTGGGAACAACTTGGGTTCAATTTAGAACAAATCAAAAAGTAATGGTAAAACATGAAAAATAGGAAAACAGAGGTCACACGGCCTTGTGGCTAGGCAGTGTGACATAGCCCAAACTGTGTGGACATTCGAAGTAGGGTCACGCGGCCGTGTCCCAGCCCGTGTGTTCATCCGTGTATATATTTGAAATAGGGCCACACTGCCGTGTCGCAGGCCGTGTGCCAAACCGTTCTTGAAACTATTTTGGGAGACATGGTCGTGTCGTACCCCATTTCTCAAACCAAGTGAATCATGCACTTGAATCAATAAAGACACATGGCCATGTGATCAGGCCATGTGTGACACACAAACATGTGACAGCCTGTGTCCCAGGCCGTGTGTACCAAAATGTGCCTTGGAAAACAAGTTTACCAAAACTGCTTTCTTGCATCCCAAACATACCATTTAACAACCATTTTATCTATTCAATACGCACCTAAACAAGAACAAAACATGCCAAAATCACACACATACATCTCATTTACATCATTCAACCAATGTGCCCTCATTAGTATTACAAAGTACACATCTAAATGACTCAACTATATAACATGGTTTTATGCTTTCATCTTACACCAAACACTTTAAAACCATCCATATTAGTGCCATATAATAATAGTTCAAAAGATAAACTTATCATACACATCAAAGTGACTAAGTGATCCATACTTGATAAGCATTATAAGTCCAAACACTGTGTACACAAAAGACATATCCAAGCCATGATCACCAAATGACATACACACTAACTTTCATATATAAAAGCCTTATAATTTCCATTTATAACCATAACCAAAACAACCCAAAATCTACCAAAATGATTGCTGGTTAGTGTGATAGGACTCCAACAAAGCTCCAACCGGTCGAGCTTCTGATGATCTACAAAACAAAGGAAAACAAGCAAATAATCATTTAATGCTTAGTAAGTTCACAAAAGATAAACTTCAACTTACCAAACATCAATTAACAATCCATACAACCATGCTCATTTCATCATTTAACAATCCATACAACCATGCCCTATAATCTATACAATCCATACAATCATTAAAACATAACATATATGAATCATCTCATATAGTAAGAAATAAATTCCGTACCTTTCTTTTTCATCGCATAATAACTTCCCATTTATTACATTTCATAAATTTATACACATCTTACCTTTCCAAATGAACATTAGCAATAATAGGTTTTTATACATGCCTTTCCTTCATCCTGTACTTATCCATTGACTATACAGAATAACATCGAATACCCGGGAACACCTTTTCATATAACAGTAACCTTTTTAATAGTGCTCACAAGAGCTGTGAAATGGGCCTACTCACACGAGCTATGGATCAAAATGTTAGATACACGATGTTGCTCACACGAGCTGTGGAAATTCGCAAAAAATGAAAGACCTCAGCCATCAGTAGGACATTCAGGAACAACACCCGAAACATATAATCCCTAATGACATGTCATTTGTATCCTAAGTATTCTCTAGGTTCAAACAGGACTTTTAAGCCGTCATGTACTCCACCATCATATTATTGCTAAATAAATATATCAAACATATCGTTAATGAATAATCAACTAAAACAATACGTAATAAGCATAGAGTTCATACGAACTTACCTCGATAACTATGGTCACAAAAATAGTGTTGAAGACTAATCCAAAGCTTTTTATTTTTCCCCGGTTTAAGCTCGGTTGTTCAGTATCTTTATCATGCATAAAAGTTGCGCTTGGTCGAATGCTTTAAGTGAACAACAATGGAGAATCAGTTTCCAACTTTCAAAATGAAGAAGATGATGACCTTTACTTACTAAATTTTATTTTTATTTACTATTTTACCAACTTACCCTTATTATTAATTGAAAATTTCAAGAAAACCTTACTCATAACTATCCACTAATATATAATATGGTTTAACTACCACTTAAGTCCATTATTTTTCCTTTCCATAGCCAATTAGCCCATTTAACTAATAGAATTCAACTTTTACACTTTTTTCAATTTAGTCCTTTTCACCTATTTAACTTTTAAACTTCAAAATTTATTAAAAAAAATTAATATGACCTTAAAATGACCTTATAAATATTAAATAAACATTAAAATATTTATTCACTCGTCAGATTCATGGTTCTGAAACCACTATTTCTGACACCATTAAAAGTGGGCTGTTACATTAAATGTAAAGGTGGACGACCTGAGCTAGCCTAAAAACTCCTTCTAGGGAAGCCCAATAACCTCTTAATCTTTTGTATTAGGCTACACATTGAAGACAATGTGTAATTTAAGTGTAGGGGATGCAAATTATTTTATTTTGCTTTGTTTTTATATGTGTTTTGCATGTTTCTGGCTTTTATGCCACTCTTCAAAAATATTTCAAAATTTTTCAAAAAAATATTTTTCTTTTATTTCTTTTATTTTTTGTTACTATGTGCATGGTGCTTGAACATGAAGTGATTGACATCGATGGATTGAGGCATGATATTTTTTATTAAGTACTTTGAATGTATAGATTTTAATTGATGCTTGGTGGATTCTTTGTTTTGTGAATAAATTGTTTAGTTCAATTAATTACATTGTATAATAGGATAGAGGTAGTTGAAATATTCTTTGTTTTGTCCAAATGATCAATAAGAATAAAGATAGGTGTATACATGCATGTTTTAGAAATTGTCATTATTTATGGAAATAAGTAGAAACTTGTTTCGATTTTGTATTCATTTAAATAATAAGGCATTGTAGCCTAGAGACTAAAGGACTAACCTTAGATGCTACATTATCCCTAGTTCCTAACTTTGAGCCTTACGTTGTCCTTTCTTGATGAACCTTTATGTTTGAAACCTTGAGTCGAAATTGAGTTCAAAACTCAACCCTTCACAGTCCCTAAACTTTGTATTGCACAATTGAATGGACGTCATGCCATGAACATCGAGGGTTAAGTAGGAACATTACGGAGGTTTCTTACAAAATTTAATTAAGTGACTAATGAAGAGAAGTTGATTTAGATCATAATTAATTCTTACTAAAATTTGTGCATAAAAATAAAGAAAAATGTGAAAGAAAAAAAATATACTAAGGATCAAAAGCATTACGAGAGAAAAGAACAAACGAATGAAAAATATGCTCAAAATAAGAAAAATAAAGAGCATAACATTAATGTCTCAAAAATCGTAGTGCACAAAAACGAGCTAAAATCGACCCATCTCTTCCACATTATTGGAGAGATAAGGAATGTGAGAATAAGAGAAATAAGGTGGTGAGATCATGTTTGAAAAAAAACCGATTTGAAAACGGTTTTCTTGCACAGCAAAAAATAAAAATTTTGAAAACTAACCCGATTTGTAATATTTATAACAATAAACCTTAGACAAAAATCGTAACTGTGTTTTTGGATAAAGGAATCTTTGATGTTTTTAAGCTTTCAACCAAACGATCTTCTCTGCTATACTTGTAACACCCCAAACCCGGTCAATACACCACGACCGAATTCAGTATGTTACAGGGAGAAATCGTGTTTTGGTGAAGATAGGTTTCCGTTTAAAAGTTTGATAAAACCCTTTGGTAAATTTCATACTTGCGAAATCTTGGGCATGATTGTTTGAAACCGATGTTTTGTTTGAAAACTCAGAATTTCAAAACTTAATCGGTTATGAAGTTAAAAACACGTTTATTTCATTTAGAAATTCAAGTCGTTCGATTGTTACTAGAACATTTTGACTTAGTAGAAAATCGAGTTTAAGTTAGAAAAACATTTGAGTCCCCTTTATTCCAAATCTTAGTGTGATACCCGATGGTATAGTTTAAAATATCGCTTTTGTAGTTTTGAAATCGTGGTCTTTCCAAGTTTTAGCAAATCTTAACCCAATTAATTTATTAAGGCATATCAAAAACCTATTTTAAACATAAACATAGCAAAACATAATTTTAAAAGGCCATTTACAAACCAAAATAAAACCAATTAGTAATAAATAAGCTTAAGTACCAAATTTTATAAAAGTCTGAGCAAATCCTTATTTAAGCATGGCATGAGCACCTCGAGTCCATCCCGGCTCCATGTCCGCGTCTAAGTGTCACCTGAAATGTCAAAGGAGAGAGTGAGTCGCAAGACTCAGTGTATAAATCCCCCTCCCGATAATACAACATGCTAACACACATCATAGCAAAGCAATACAATTAATGCACCCGTTCCTAACCATCCATTACACCTTCTCCGCCTGTGGTACCAAACCCACGGTGGTGCTAAACCACCGTGACCCAAAGTCACGATATCCATAATGTGGTGCCAAACCACTGGTGACCAAGTCACGAATAATCCAATGATGGGGCCAACCCATCGTGTGATACCAAATCACTGGCGACAATCTCAGATCTCATAAGCGGGGCCAACCCACGGTGGTGTCAAACCACAAGGACGAGTCGCAATGAGGTGCCAAACCTCTGGTGTCCCAAAGACACAAGTGTGATACCAAATCACTGGTGACCGCAGTCACAAATCCGATGATGGGGCCAACCCATCGTGTGATACCAAATCACTGGCGTCAATCCCGTATAATCAACTGTGGGGCCAACCCACCGTGGTGCTAAGCCACTGGGACGAGACGCTGAGGTGCCAAACCTCTGGTGACCCAAAGTCACAAAATATCATTTGTGGTACCAAACCACTGGAGGTGCCAAACCTCTGGTGTCCCAAAGACACAGTGTCCCAAAGACACGGATATCATACTCCCCCTCCTCTCATATTACCCATACATGTCATACTGACTCATGTACAATATGCAAATCATGTAATTCATGCCAACATGTCCAATATTGCATCTTATAGCACATATATCATGGATCATCATATTAGACGTAACAACAATAGAACTCGTAATGCTACGGACTTACCCGAATCCGTGAACATACCCTATCGGGTATCATGACAATCATCACTGTTTCACTTGTTACAACACAGGTTATTAACTTATTACTTAAGAAATCAGTGTGTTAGCTTACACACCTAAAATAGTGGAGGTTTTAATCCTAAGAACCGGTCTAAGTCCCTTGATCACCTCAACAACCCTGATCCTACAATCGGCCAACAAGGGATTAACACTTAAACCATTCGGCCAAAATAGATAAACCAAAGGGGTTGCGTTAAGCCTTACCTTTGCAAATGGTTCGATTTCCAACCAAACCCGAACCAACACTGGTTCCTTCTGATAATCGGCCTCCCCCCTAAAACATAAACAATTAGTCTCACAAGTCAAAAAACTAAAAGAATAAACCAACATCCAACCTCTTACCACCACCTACCAATCGACTAAACAAAGGTGGCTGCTTCACTTGATCGACACCCAAAATCTGGAGACCCTATTTACCCTTTCCAACGCTTGAAAACAAAACCCAAAAGCGATCCACACCACACCTCACAATCGGCCAAGATGAAAGAAAATAGAAAGGGGGAAATTTCAGTAAAAGAGATGAGAGTTCGGCTAAAGAGTTTGGGAAAAAACAAAGTAAAAGATGAATAGGGGAGGGTACTTTCGATTTTGAAAATATAAGAAATGGAGAAGGTGTTTTGGAGAATGAGTTTCGGCTACTAATCTTCAAGAAAGGAAGAAAGAAAGTGTAAGAAGAAGATGCTAGTTTCGGCTTAGCACAAATGAAAAGAAGAAGAAAGGGAGGGTTCGGCCAAATGATAAAAAGAGAGCAAGAAGCAAAACAAAGAGATCAAGGGAGCATTCGGCTACCAAAAATGATGGAAACAACAAAGCAAATTCGGCAAGGGTATGATTGTTGAAGCTTTCGGTTTGAATGAAGAAGAAATGGAGAAAGCGAATGGGGCATTCGATTGGCAACACAAAGTGTAGAAAAAAATAAAAGTGCAAAGTTTGGCAAATAAAGTTGCTTGGGGTTTCGGTTTCAAGAAGTAAAATGGAAGGGTTTTTTTTTTTTCTTCGGCTTAGGCTATTTGCAAGTGAAGAGAGCTTTTGCTTACCACTCTTTGACCGAAAATGTACCAAAATGCCAAAATGAACATTCGGCACACTCCTCCACAACACTTACCAATGGCCACTCCCCCAAAACCTCTCCAAAATCCAGCCAAACTCCCCCCAAACACTCCCAAGCCACCAATTCAAACTAGTTGAACTAGTCTCCCTCCTACTTTCACTCTCCACCCATTGTTTGAATTTTTGACTTGGTCCAAGGCAGAGTTCGAACTGCCTACAACTCCTCCCCTCCATGCCGTCAAAATGGATGCAAAAATAGGGGATTTTCGCAGCTTGAACCCAGGACATCCTCCCTTGCACTTGACGCCACACACAAGCTCTAAGTGGCGCATGCTTTGCCACTTTGCTAGCTCATCACTTGTGCAACAATTCACCAAATAATATACATATATCCCAGCTCCATCAGCTCCTCTCACATAAGGCTTAAAACTAAAATTTTTCCCACCTACTCAGGCTCACTCCTAGCTTATAACTAAGCCCCAACAACATCAAAATAACAACATAGCACATCAAGCACATGCAGCAAAGCCAAAATAAAATAGCCCTTAACCCGGGATATTACAATACTCGTACCATGAACTGCTTCAAGTGTGGGATCGAACCAATTAAATCAAAACACATAATTAGAATTTTTTTTCCTTTTGAGGTTAAAACGAAAATTCTCTTCTATAATAGAAACATGTGAAATTGTTATTCTGGCAAAATATATTTAAAATTTAAGAATAAACTCTATCTATTTTTCGATAGAATAACAATCTCTCAAAAGTTATATCAATAGCTCTATCAGTGCCATCTATTTATAAGAAGAGAAGGTAGAACACTTATAGAGTTGTATAGGTTTATTTTGAATAGAAAAAAAAAAACATCCTACTGAAAGTAAAAGAGGGGTGAACTAGTCACCCTTGTATTTCTACTAGGGTTGCCACCCCCTTCATGTTATATGAGAGGTTTTGGGCCTCTCTCCCATCGGGTCCTATTACGAGTACTTCCTGGGCCTTTTTAACCCAGTACTATGTAATATGATCCAACCTGATTCAATTTCTTTATTTTCCAAAATAGACTTTCATATTTACATATTAAATAATTTTCTCATCTCAACTTTACCCTCGTAAAACTTTTGACAATTTTACCCCTGGTAAATTTTTGACAATTTTACCCACGATAAAATTTTGAGAAAATTCATTCAATATATCATAACTCAGCATGTTCACTATGATTGAATGATTTATTTTCTTTTTCGGCATCAAAATAGTCTAAAAACATAAACTCATTCTTCCATCATTTTTTAAGTAATCCTATATAGGATTGCAAGTTTCCATTTCCATTTCCATTTCCATTTCCATTTCCATTTCCATTTTTGGAAACCTACATTCATTTTGAAATTAGTCCATTTCTCCATTTCAGAGAAAACCATAATAATTCCTAAATGTTTCGCATTTCTCTTTTTCTATTTGTTCCATTCATTTCTATTCAAATACACAATTCATTTCTAGTTTCAATGAGCTAACGAAGAGATCGATTGGACATATGTAGTTGAAGCTCAAATGGTTTATAATTAAGTTTTGACTTTTCGCCTATTAATTATAAAATCATTTAGTCATGAAGTCATTCCACTATAGTATCATGACTGAGCTATCCCCAAAAACATACGATTATGAAAACAACTACTCAGTACTCGTCCAATGACTTTGTCAAAAGTGTGTTACCCCCATAGGATACCCTTGATCTCTTTGGGATAATATCCGCTCTTCCAATATGATCCTATTTTATCTCATAGTAATCATTAAATCTTCTTTCATGAAAAGTCAATCACTATCAAATAGTGATTAAGTCATCCATCATAAAGACAGACGGCCTATGGCCACGTTTACTTTTCTTCAACCATGTAATGCCAATGTGAGGATATCATTTACCTATGTTTTGGGCAATGAATTCCACTATTTTGAATGAATTTACATACTCCAGAAGTCGTACACCCAACGAACCAGCTTTCAGTTCCTTATCTATTTGAACTCAGTATTTTACTTACATCAAAGTGTACGAGTCATGCATACATAATACATCATCCATTCAAGATTTAGGTATGCCACACTATGAACATCACAAATGAACAAATCCATAAACTTATTCAGGATCTATTACGCTTGGGTTTTTTTTCTGATGTACTATCAGTCCAGTTAGTCACATTTGTGTCTCTATCTTCTGGGAGTCATCCACTATAATGCCCAAGACAAGGCATCTGCCCAATTGGACTTGATAGACGACATATTAGTCTTTCTATTGGATTTCTCATTTTTGATTAGACTAAAGACATGTTTAGGTTCGTCTACTAATACAAGTTGTCTTTCTGTACTACAATAAGACCACGTAATACCGCTTAGTATTAGTTAAACATTAAACAACCAATGAGCAACATTTGCTTCCATTTTCCTTTGCATGCAAAAAACAAGTGAGGGCAATTATAAAAATTATATTAATGTAATCAATTAATATTTTTATTAACAAATCTATTTGGAAAAATTACAAGCGTATATTGACAAAAATACTACACTTAGGGCACCAGATCCAACAGTCTCCCACCTGCCCTACTGAAGTAGATGAGTCATGTTTTGCATTCTTGTGTCCCTCCATATGTTTCCCAAAGAGCTCTCTAGTTATAAGTGTAACACCCCTGACTCGTATTTAATGCCAAAATAGGGTTACGGTGTAACATTTTGATTTAGGGCCCAGTCGAAATAGTGGCGCGATACCAGAAATTTGAGGTACAAGTATGAGTTTTGAGGTTTATGCTATGTTTGCATGTTAGTGTGAAAGTTTCATGAAGCAATTTTGTTAAATTGCGGTTGAATTGTCCAAAAGGACTAAATTATAAAACTTGCAAAATGTGAGATTCTAGAAGCTATTTGTATGAAATAGCTTTGGATTATCAATTAGAGGTCCTTAAATTTCAAATTTTCCAAATTCTAATTTTTGGGCAAAATTGGGCATGAATGGGTTAAAATTTGAAAGTTTGATAAAAGGGCATTTTGGTCATTTGTCAATTAAGTGATTAAAAAGTGAAAAATGATAAAATTTCATTCATCTTATTCTCCAAGCTACCAAAAATTTCAAGAAGCCATTATTAGGGTTCTTCAATTTTTCAAGCTTGCTAGTAAGTGCATCCTAGCCCCGTTTTCGATATTTTTCGCATTTTTGAAGTCCCAGTAACATGAGCAGGCTATTTTTTAACTATATGTTGAGCTAGGATTGTTGTTCAAAAATGTACCCATGTATGATATGCATGTATTTTGATATTTTATGAAAGATTATGAAAGCTTGATGTAGTAGAGACATCTTTTGCTAAGTAAATTCCATGAAAAATGCATGTAGGGACTAGTTTGTGAAAGTCTTGATTTTGGTCATACATGTGTGATTTAGTGAGAATTTATGATTGCTTTAGTTGAGTAAATGAATCGGCTAAGCATGAAATGCTAGAAAGTTGAATGAAAATCACTTTATGAGCCTTGGGGCAAAAGTGTAAATATGAGAAAGATTAAGGGCAAAATGGGGATTTTACAAAAGTATGAGATAAGGGTCAATTTAGTCAATGTGTGTATTGAATGAGTTGATTTATCATTATAGATCAAGAAAGACGAAGCCCGGATCAAAATCGAGACAAGAGCAAAGTAGTGGACTAAATTGCACATCTCCATACTTTTTGATTACCGAGGTAAGTTTACGTATAAATGATGCATATATGCGTTTACATTCTTAATGCTAGCTAGTGTGTAGCATAATTGAGAACCTATGTGGTTCTAGTGGAATGAATGAGATAGTAGTTGTGAATGGATGAAGTAGATATTAGAATGTGTAGTGATAATGCTTGATGGTGGGCTAAGTGCGATACCACCTTAATACTTAACAATGATGGGTTGTGTGCGATACTATAGTTAAGTATATTATTTAGTGGGCTATGTGTGAAACCACTATGATTACCTCCTGGTAAGCTATGTGCGATACTACCTTATTATCTGATTGTGGTGGGCTAAGTGCGAAACCACCAAGTAATTTAGCTGTGTGGATGTATTAGTGTAATAAAATGATGTGTTGTATTTTGAGTAAATGTGGTATTGAGTGCAGGTGTATCACCCCAAATCCGGCCCATGCATTATGACCGGATCTGACATGTCACATGCGAAAAATGTGTTAACTCCTTTTTGTTCGTACTAAAAATAGGTATTATTTTGTTATAATCAAGAAAACAAATTTGATTTGAAACATATGATAAAAATACTACTAATCTCGAAGGTTGATTGACAATTTGATAATTTGAACTAGAGATCTTATAAACCGTGACTTTTGAAAATATCGTTGATAATTCAAGAGAAAATTTCTAAGTTAAAAATATCTGTAAAGTTTGTTATAAAATCCATTTGTTAATCTATTTTGGAAAAACCTTTATTTAAGTTTTTATAAAAATTCTCATTTAAAACAATTCAAACAAGATAATAAGTACGACTAAACATAAAGCAAAATAAAAATATCCTAGAGGCTTTATTACAACTTTAAAACCCAAAATAGTAAAAGTAACGAATTAAAACGGAAAAGAAGTTTACTAATGTCCGAAAACATTATTTCCAAAGTATGGCCTCCACCGAGTCATCCATGGGCCCAAGTCCTGGTCACTGAGCATTACCTACAAGGATTAAGGAAACGGGGTGAGTTACAAGAACTCAGTGTATAATCCCTTACCGTCATCCACTGGGTCTGAACCCGTAAAGTAATATCTTGGGCCTGAGCCCATATAGCATAATCTTGGGCCAAAGCCCATTTACAAAACAAACTGGGCCTTAGCCCTATAAACATGATAGTGCAGATAATGTAATGCAACCCAACCCATCCTAGTAATCCATCCGCTACACACCACAAATACCATCCCATCACACCTATGCGGATCAAGTCAACCCACCCCACCAAACACACCAATCGCAGGCATTTTTCCATTTATAACATATTTTGATTGTGGCCAAGTCATCAGAATCATATTGAATCACATTAACAAACATTTTTGTGGCGATTGCCATTTAATCACTTCTCTTCAAAGATTTTCCCATCCCATGCAAAATTATGTAAATGCAACATACATAGTAAATCATGATATTTACAAATATAAACAACAATCATTAATTCAGAGATTCATTACAAAAATTCGGCCCATTATAACACTTTGCAAATCGACCCATTAGGGCTATCTATCAAATCGGCCCATTAGGGGCATTTTCGTAATTCGGCCCATTAGGGGCATTTTCGTAATTCGGCCCATTAGGAGCATTTTCATAATTCGGCCCATAAGGGCATTTTCGTAATTCGGCCCATAGGGGCATTTCAGTAAAATTTGCAACTCAAAGGTATTTCTGTAATTTACCATCCAAGGGTATTTTCGTAATTTTGCAACCTCGAACTTAACTACTAATTTGGGGCATAAAAATTGAAAATGTCCATCTGCTTCACGTTGACTAAATTGACTATAACTCGAATTAGGAAACTTGAAATTTAGATCCGTAATTTTTTCTTGAAACTAGACTCATATATCTTCTTACCACAATTTTTCCAGAATTTTTGGCTTAGACATTTAGTATAATTTATTCATTAAAGATTCCCTTGTTGCACTAGCCAACGGTTCTAACCTCTCTTACCTTAAATCCAAATATCTCATTGTACAATTTTCATATGTTGCTCCCACTTATTTCTATTGAAACCAGACTCACTAAGGAATCTATACATATAAATTATAACTCATAATTCACTTTGTAAAATTTTGAATGATTTTTCCAAGACAGAATAGGGAACCACGAAGTCATTCAGAACCAGTCTCACTAAAATTAAAATATCACATAAAATAAAATTCGTCTTCCTTCTGTGTTTCTTTCATATAAAAATAGACACAATAAGCTTTAATTCTATATCTTATTCACTTTCAAATTCCATTTCTTCTATTTTTCATGATTTTTAAAAATCACATCTCTGCTGCTAACCCAAAATTGTTTCATTGCAAAATATGGTTTCCACTACGAACATACGCACGCCCGAGTGATCACAAATGTCGATTTCTAATTTTTCGATCTTTCGACCGAATCACAAAACATTTCTTGAAAATATTCAGAGAGGTGTGGGATTACACACCATTACAAACATGTATTCGGAAGGGTATGAGATTACACACCTTATTTGGATTTCCTAAAGAACCACTCTTCATTGCCCCCACAATCGTGATCCTTCCCTACTAGGTTCTAAAATCCAGCCTTGCACTTTGGCTATTGCAACGAGTTCTTAAAGTAAATAAGTGATGTACCAAAGGGTTTAGCCTTCATCCAATATTCGGCCCTTCCACAAGAGCAAGAAGTTGATATCATCACCATAAAATAAAATCACATGAGCGGTGTAAAACATCGAAATAAAGATAACACCTTACCACCAATATTCAGCCTAATCTCCCACTTACCAATCAACTTCTGAAACCAAGGCTAAGAGAAAGATTAGTAGCAGCAAAGGATGGATTGATTCGACCCTCAAAATATTGATTAAAGAAGAAAAGAGATGGGTTGTAAAAGAAAAGAAAAGATGGAGAAAGTGTGCTAGATGGTTTCGGCTAAAACAAAAGAAAAAGAAGTTGGAAAAGAAAGCACTAAAATTGTCCAAAAAGAATGAAAACTTCACAAGCACAAATTTGCATAGAGGCTAAAGGCAAAATTCGGCTCCCTTCCTTCTCCCTACCAAAACCTTGTATCATATTTACCAAAAAGATGAGTGTTGACCAAAACTCTTTCCAAAACATCTTTCTCATTATAGGCCAACATGTTCCCTTCTCTTTCCTTTTCTTTCATTTCTTTCCTTCTTTTTCCCCTTATCTTCCTCCTTACCATATTCCTTAGCCTCCTTTCCATCAATAAAAAGCCTTCCCTTACCATATATAAAGCTTGGCCGACACTTACCTTAAAGCACTAAAAATATTAATCCAAAATAAGTGCACTAGGTGGGATTCGAACCCAAGCTCTCCCCTCTGCCATTCACGCCACTTGCCACTAAGCCACAAGCTCCTCTTGTGCTAGTCAGTTGCCCAATTATTCCCTTCTGCTAGATGCCACTTGCCTTTTCCCCTTTAAATGCTTCAACACTAAAATTTTTCTATGGCCTAACTTGAACCCGGAACTTCCTAGAAACCCCGTAACTTTCTAAAATCGCCTTCCTAATAAGTCCAACTTAAAATAATGTCATTCTCTTATTCTCAAAAATTTTAAATGCTTCCGTGCTCAAGGCCTAATGGGCCTAATCCTACTAGGCCCAATTTCAAGATGTTACAATTCTACCCTCCTTAAAGAAATTTTGTCCTCGAAATTTCCAACCAACTACTAAATGCACCGCTCAAGTCACACCACTATGCTTTTACTGCGCACTCTGATCTTAATAACACTAATGTACTTTTAACTTAATCTTGAATCCTCTTACAATCAACCAAACATCTAACCATAGAAGCAAGCAATTATCTTCCACTTATACCTAAAATTTCTACATTCAAACATCACGTCCAACCAAAACATACCTGACTTGATGGTGATGAAACAATCTCAAGCCTTATGCTCCTTAGACCCGCATCTCAAGCATGCTCCTAACCTCTTCCAGCATTCTCCCAGATGATGCCTTCTACAATAATCACAAGCCGGAAAGTTTGGACGTACCTTAACATGCTTTACGGAACGAGACTGCAACCCTAAAGAATCGCGATCTCTTTTCTTCTTACAATCCACGCACCCAACGCGAAGTGCCTCACCGGTTCTTTTAACCTCCTCCAATACCTCCTTAACTAACTGAGTCAGCTCATCTGCCCCATCTCCATTATGAGACCCCATCTCAGCCACTGGCGATTTCGACGCCTCCCTTTCAGGCACATGCCTCAGTGTTGAAGATCCAGCTCTAGCACCTCGGCCTCTACCACAGCTACGTCCACCGCGTCCACGTCATTTAGTGCTCATGTTCACTAAATCGACTTAATCTTATTAAGAGTCTTATGGATCAGTATACTATTCAACGTTTATTAAACAATGTTTTATGGAGTATAGGAAGTAAAGTTTGTTTTTGTAAAACATATCCTAAAGTCTCAATCTCTATAGTTTTAGCTCCTAAAGCTAAAAGTTCTAGAGTATTTCTACAGTCATACCACAATAATCATAAAATGAAAACATAAACTTACTTGACTTGGTGCCGGATACCCGTGGTGCCATACTTCCTTTAGAACATGCATTTTAAAATTTTATACAGCTTTGGAAAACCCTTTTGAACCCAAACCACAGCCGAGTTTTGCAACCGTGCTCTGATACCATAAAATGTAACACCCCAAACTCAGCCCATGTGTTATGACTGGATCTGACATGTCTCATGAGAAAAACGTGTTAACTCTTTTTTGCATGCCATGGTATTCGAACCCACTCCATCTTAAATGCCCTAACACGCCACTTGCCACTAAGCTACAAGCTCCTCTTGTGCTAGCCAGTTGCCCAATTATTCCCTTATGCTAGACGCCACTTGCCTTCTCCCCTTTAAATGCTTCAACACTAAAATTCTCCTATGGCCTAACTTGAACTCGAAACTTCCTAGAAACCCCGTAACTTTCCAAAATCGCCTTTTTAATAAGTCCAACTTGAAATAATGCCATTCTCTTATTCTCAAAAATTTTAAATGCTTCTGTGCTCAAGGCCCAATGGGCCCAATCCTACTAAGCCCAATTTCGGGATGTTATAGTAGGGGTGCATGTCAATGAATGTGAGTATGAGACTCATGATGTATTGGAAATGTGGTAAGGGATAGAAAGAGTAAGCATAGTTGTATATGTGAATTACATATGTTAGTATAATGTTAATTGTTGTTTAGCTTATACTAGGATGCTTATATTGTTTATGTGTAAACTTACTAAGCTCAAAGCTTACTCTCTTTCTTTCCCCTTGTCTTATATAGAGAAAGGGTTGATTCGAGATACGTGGATTAACCAGAAGATCGCCCACACTATCAGCACACTCAAACATTCAATATTAAGTTGCACCTTGAAATATAAACTATTTTCTAATCTCAAAACAAATTCATAAGCAAATAAATACATCGCATTTCTTTAATTTCATATACAAATATCACTTATCGAATTTGTACTTAATTTTCAAACCATCATGAATCACATACCTAATTATTTATTTTGTTTAACGCATTTCACTAACCGGTATCCTTGGAAAATCTACAAACCCGCACTCTCAGTGCCGAACCATGTAACGTATCGCACACTTATTGCTGTCACATTAACATATCGCACACATAGTGCCAAATACTTGTAATGTATCGCACTCTAAGTGCCATTACATTAATATTCCCCACACTTAGTGCCAAATGACCGATTTCGCACACACAGTGCTCAGTATTAAGATGCGCACACTTAGTGCTTTAATTGAACTCGTTATTCACTTCAATCACCACTTATATATATACATATAATTTAGCTTATTACATCTATATGTCAACTTCACATTCGGCTTTACTAATGATACACAAATATACATCACATTCAGCGATACTAATGTTATACAAATATACATCACGTTCGGCCAAATTCATCTATTAAATGAATGTCATACATAGCTATATTATTAACATATACTTATACTTCGCATTCAACTAAATTCATCTTCCAACCAATACTACATTCGGCATTAACATATTGTATATATTTACCTCTATTAAATTCATGTACATAGTTATAGATAAAAATTCAATTCAACCGAATTGCTTACAAACTTACCATGAGTATCGACGGACTTTGTTTTCCGACTATTCAATTAACTTCTCCTTTCCCCGATCCAATCTCGATCCTTTTTGTTCTTGATCTAAAACAATTTCAAATTAAGCTCATTCAACATATTTTCCTTCAATTTAGCCCAAAAACACATAAACAGGCAAATTACATTTTTACCATTGACATCTTGTACTTTTTACAATTTAGTCCCTATTGCACAAAACACAAAATATTCAAAATTTGACCACACTTCTTTAGGGCCGAATCTTCATCATCTTATTACAAGCTCATACAATTCATTTATTTCACATTTTAGTCCTTCAAAAATTTATTTTTGCAATTTAATCCAAATCACTCAATTTCATCAAAAATTCAAGAACAAAAGTTGTTAATCAATCACATATAATCAATATTCCATCATCAAACCACAAAAAAAAACAAGCTTTCTTCAATGGCAATACACAAAATATACAACCAAATCAAAATTTCAAGCATGGGCTAGCTAAATCACATAGCAACGATCTCAAAAACGTAAAAATTATCAAAAACTGAAACCAAATCATACCTTAATCAAAGCTTTCAAATGCCGAAAGTAGCTTAAGTTTTCTTTTCTCCTTTCTTTGGCATTTGGTCAAGAAAGATGAAGCAAATGCATGTTTTGTTTTTGGTTTTATTTTATTATAATATTATAATATGATTTTATCATTTTTAACTTAATAAAATAAATATTTTAAAGCGTATTATATGCCTATTGCCGTCCACTATACTTACAAAAAGGATAATTTACCACATAAGGTCTCATTTTTTATAAAGACACATCAATTTAATTACTCAATCAAATAAAAGGCTACTTTAACCACTTATGCGATTTAGTCCCTTTTCTTAAATTGAAGACACAAGCAGACAAATTAACTCACGAAATTTTAACACATGCTCAATCATATATCATAGGCACCAAATTTAATATTAAAATATTTTACTAACTTGGATTTGTGGTCCCAAAACCACTATTCCGATTGGGGTCAAAATTGAACTGTTACATGACCCTTGTCTAAGTGAAAGAAATTTTAAGACCAATAAAGCTCCGATAGAGTCCCGAAAGCTCTCGTATGTATGTTTAAGACCTCATAGATCCTTAATGAGGTGGTTGTGGTAGCTATTGAGAGTTATCAAGTTGGGAATAAAGTGGAATAATTCTGGTAATGCCTTGGGCCCGATTTCAGAGTATAACATGGGTAAGGGGTGTTACATACGGAGCATTACCGGACTTACAGAATAGTTAAACAACTATTTAACATACAATTGTTCAATTTAATCATTCATCATTCAATCTCCATCAATTTATCCCTATTAAGAGCCTACGAGGCCTTAAACATGCTTTGGAAGTGGTTCGGGACTAAACCGATAACTCTAGAAATTTTTCAACACTTAGCAAATTTTTCTTCAAAACAGGGAACACATGCCCGTTTGGTAGGGTTGTGTGTCTCACGCGGCCACTAGACACACCCGTGTCACAGGCCATGTGAAAATAGGGGGTACATACTTACTTGGGTCACACGGCCAATCACACGCCCATGTGTCTAGCCCGTGTACTCTTCGAAGTGGCCACACATGCCCGTGTTCCAAGCCGTGTGTTAGGCCGTGCCAAACCTGTAAGGTATACTGACTTATGCAACACGGCCAAGTCACACGCTCATGTGCTAGGCTGTGTGCCAATTAGGGGATATACTGACTTGTACCACACGGCCAATCATACGCCCGTGTGTGAGACCATGTGGAGCATACTGACTTCATTCCAATTTCAACACCAGGGGACACACGGCCATGTAACTTGACCGTGTATCACACACGGCTGAGACATATGCCCGTGTCTCTACCCGTGTGGACAAAAATAGGCTATTTACCAAGCCAATTTGCCACCCAAAATCTCATGTACCTAAACAACCCAAATGGCACCAATTCATAGCACAATAGAACATCTATTTTAATCACATCCAATACAATTTCATACCATTTCAAATATTAATAACCAACATGCTTATATCCCAAGTTTAACTCAACCCAAACCTACTCAAATACATATACCAATCGACTAATTTAACCATTACCTAACATACTTCATTTTTGTACCAATTCATAAGCAAGGTACCAATTCCACAAACTTCATAATATGGTCATTCACATATCCATCCAAGAACTCAAATATCAACATGTATGCACATATATGCACATAACCAAATTCACCAAATTAAGCCAAATCTCATGGCTATATTTACAAACCAAAACACATACATTTACAAACCAATTCATTTGGCCAAAGTCATTACCAAAACATAACTAACATGACTCAATGTCCTTATACATGCTATATGACCAAACCATAAGTTCAAAAGTACCGATGTATAGGTTGGATAGTGTGACGATGTCTCTGACGATCCCCAAATTTGAGCTAGCTTTGAATACGCCGTGAAACACGAGAAAAATAAACACAATAAGCTTTATAGCTTAGTAAGCTCGTATGAATAAAACTCAACAAATCATATTACTTAAATCAACAACTTGAACTATTTAACATGTAATTCATGGTAACAACAAGCTTTCCATATGCTTAATCATGAACTTATATTCAAATTCATAACTCTCCCAATTGAAGTTTATACTTTCCATGTACATACCTATACAAACTCGTAACCAACTCATACCTGTTTGAAATACTACCGAATACTTGATATCTCACACACTAAGTGCCATTACATAGCCGGAGCTATTTTAATCTCGCACACTAAGTGCCATACATAGCCGAAGCTATCTAGATATCGCACACTAAGTGCCATATGTAACCGGAGCTATCTCAAATTGCACATCAAGTGATATACATAATCGAAGCTATCTCGATCTCGAACACTAAGTGTTGATACATAACCGAAGCTTTGTCGAATGTTTCCATACAATTGTATTCATCAACAATTCAATATAAAGCATTATGTAACACTCTAAAAATTCGAGTATCGATATATTGTATGTTTTGGTGTTTAGCTTATGAATGAAAATTTTCTTTCCTTCTTTTTCGTGATTATTACAGCTTTGAAAAGGGCATAGAATTATTCGAGTATTGAATAATTTTTAGTATTGGGAATTTATTGAAGTGGATCAAGTGACCCTAATACTTAAGTTAATTTAAGTGTCTAAAAATTGGCATAAGATGAGTAATTGGCAAGGTGGTGTTGGCGCGTGAGTAATTGCATTAGGGGAGATGTTCGAATCCCTTGGATAGCAATTAGATTATTTTATTTTTGCACTTGTATGGCAAGTGTCGGTCAAGCAATACTTATGGTAAGGATGGACTTTTTCATTTATGGAAAGTAGACTAAGGGAATAAGGTAAGTACTAACTTAAGGTATGGAATCAAGAAATTTTGGTATGATAAGGGGACATAAGGCTTGGATTAAGGGAAGATGTTTTGGAAACTTTTTAATGGCCTATTGACCATGTATGTGGACGGCATAGGGGGCTAGGGGGGATGGCCGAATTTTTGTTGTTGGCTTGGTAGGTTTGGGTGTTGGATGAGCATATTTTTTTTGGTCAATTAGTGTTTTCTTATCAAATTTTCTTTCAAAATTTGCTCTCTTCCTAGCCGAATATACCTTAAGCCTTGAGGAAACAATTGCATCTTTTTACCATTTCTCCCTTTTTGACCATTTTGGTCTTAGTTTGATTATTATCATCAAGTCTTTTCTCTCTTCTTTGTGTTAGAAACCATATAGCCATTTTAGACCATTTCTTTTCTTCTCTTTTCCCTCATCATTGCCTATTACACTTTTGATCTCAAAGTTCTTTTGTTTTATCTTTATTATTTTCTCTCCTTTTTATTCTCTTTTCCTTCATGGCTGAATATTGGTAACCATTCACCATAGCCGAATCAATTCTTCCTCTCCTTTGTTTTTGCATAGCCGAATCTTCTATTCTCCATAAGCATCTATTTTTTCTTTTCTTCTACTCAAACTTTAATCAATCGAAACTTAGTAGAGGGTCGAAACTCAAGTATTCGTAAAGATCGTGGATCGTTGAAATTGAATTTAAGGTATTAAGGTAAGGGATTATTAAGGATTTTCATATTGTTCGACATATGGTTATGAATGGTTTATTAATCGATTTCGTTTTAGGAGAAGTTATCGCTCGATTGACATATTGTGGAACGAGGGTATTTGTGGTAAGTTAATCCCACTCTTTAAAATTTTTAGTCAAATTTCGATAGTTTATTATTAAGACTAATGATCTTTTGTCATTAGAGGCAATCAAAATAGGGATGAAAAGGGCAGTAAATAGTACTCGGAAGAGGGGTGGTTCTATTAATCCCCCTAAGTTTAAGAGAAGGATTGTTTCGGGAATCCGAGATTTTCCACCGGGTTGTGGACCTTCATCCGGCAAAAATCAAATATTCGAAGTCGTACGTACTCCCGAACCACTGTTTACTCGGGGTATAGAACCTTTGGTTGGAAAGAAATAGCAAATAGTGGTTATTCGAGATTCCGAGGGTAAGATTTAGATCGTTCAATATTAGAATAGTTTAATATCAAATTTTAGTGTTCTAATCCTTCGTAATGTGTGTTTAGATATCGACGAGCGGGAGAGCGTAGTTCTCACCGTAATCAGGTGTGTAGTCTCACACTATATCTCATGGGTTAGATGACTATACAATGGTTAAAGTTGGATTAAAAATCGCAAAGTTGGTGAAATCAGAAAATATGACATTATTGACACTTAGTGTTAAAATCTCAAAATCAGTAGCAAGATCGTGAAATTTTAAAAATCGCCCTTAATGGTTAAAACGATAATAAGTGACAAATTGGGCCATATGTGATATTTGGTAAATTTGGGCCATATGTGTTATTTGGTAAATTTGGGCCATATGTGTTATTTGGCAAATATGGGCCATATGTGTTATTTGACAAATTGGGCCATATGTGATATTTGATAAATTTGGGCCTTATATGTGTTATTTGGCAAATTTGGGCCATATGTGTTATTTGGCAAATTGGGCCATATGTGATATTTGGAAAATTTGGGCCATATGTGATATTTGACAAATTGGGCCGAAACACCCCAAACCCGGCCCACAAGCCCTGACCGAATCTGGCATGCTTCTAGGGAAAAATCTTTCGAAACTTATTTGAAGTTTTGCCAAAATTTTTGTGTGTTTTTGAAGAACAGTTGATTTGTGTTGATTAGGTGTCAAAATATTTAACATTTATTTTTAATATAAGTTACTTAAACTTTAAAGTGATAAAGATCGTACCATACTAAAATAATTTAAATGCATGCATAAACAGTTTAATACTTATGGCCTTATTACATCAAAACAAAACCCGAAATAATTCAAAATACTTAAGTATGGAAAATTCAAAATAAAACAACTTCTGAGCTAAGTATGGCCACCATTGAGCTCCTGCCAACCCGGTCCATTACTGTGTGTCACCTGAAAAATAATCCCACAACGGGGTGAGTCAAACAGACTCAGTGTGTAACAACCAACACAAGTCTTAATCAATATAGGCATGTCAAATCATACATAATAAACATATATAATCAATGATGCAAACCCGAACCCAAACCTAGATAACCATCCGCTACACATCACCCATACCAACCATCACACCGTGGGGACTACTAAGTCGACCCTCCATCCGCTACACATCATCGAAGGTAGTCACTGCAGATGACATGCTCATCGCCTTTATATATATTGTGGCATAGCCACCAGATAATTATTTGTGGCTTAAGTCACCACATTCGGATTTTTGTGACATGAGTCACCACATTCAGATATTGTGGTATAAACCACCAGATCACTTCCCCTTTAAAATAATTTCCTATATGCCCCATGTCATACAAATCATGCAACATCACGCCTTATGCCTTATTTCACATTCTTATCAATATTCACATATGTGCCATATTCCAAATATTCCTATCATTTATTAACATAATGTTAAGGTTACGTACCTGAGTACTTTGTACCATTGCATGGTACCTTTGGCCACATTTCACATCATTATAAACACATATATTAAATTGATGCCATAAATCTATTAAAAGTTCATGTGGGGTACACACCTGGGTCACTTAACGCTTTCACTGAAATCTCGAAAACCCGATCTAATGCTTTAGATCCTTAGTTCCTACATTCGGCCAACCTTAAGTACTTCAAGAAAAGCCATTCGCTAAATAATCAAATCTCAAGGATTAACGAATCAATTCTTACCTTCTTTGCCGATTTGATTACTAATCAAATCCCAAAATTCCGTGATACTTCTTCCTTGAAATCAGCCAACACTAGTTCACTGGACTTGGTTAGTTTCGGCTTTTTGAATAAATACAAAATAGATTTGAAACACCAATTATGGCCTTGGCCGAATGTACATAGTCACTTACCTTATGAATCATAAATCCCGGAAATATATCCTTGGTTGTGGTATTTGTTGAAATCCCTATAGACACATGTTAGATCAATTCCTAACCTTTAATCACAACAAATGGCCATTGGCCGAATACCATATATTACTTACCTTGATCACACCAATCCCAAAGATTACCTCCTTGAAATCAGCTACAATAGAAATCCCAAAACTTCCTTCATAGTTTCGGCCATGAACATTAATGGGGTTAGATTTCATCTTTCGGCTAAAGAAAAGAAAGAAAGGAATCAATAGTTGATCCTTACCCTTATGACAGAAGTCGACTGCTCCTTGTTGAAGCCACAGAGATTCGGCTATGTAGACTTAGATAGAGATCAATAGGTTTTCGGCTTTTGGGGTTTAATAGACAATCGGCTAGGGGTTATTATTTTATTCGGCTTGAGTGAATTTGCAAAAGAAGAAGGAGAAGATGGATGATGGAGATTCGGCTAGAACACAAGGTATTTCAGCTTGACAAAATAAAAGAGAAGAAGAGAAAATTTGCTAAAGAATTCGGCAGAGGCACAATTGAAAAGAAAAGAATGAATATGGCCTCACTTCTACCCTTTGGCCGAAAATACCACCCAAGAGAGTCCCTTGGCCGGCCAACTCTCCCTCTCTCCATTCAATCCCCCTTTTCGCTCTACCTTAGCTGAATCTTTAACTCTTTCCAACCCAATCTATACCTCCTTCCTCCAGAGTCCATATGCCGTCCACTGTTGCTCATCCTTGTGGCAAAATAAAAACTCCTTTTTTGCTTCCCTTATGATTCGAACCTAGGCCCTTCTCCCTTTGCTTGTGGCGTCACTTACTAAGGCCCTAAGTGGCGCCTCCAAGCCACTTAAACAAGCCCATTTTAGTGACATATTTCCCCTACAAATATTCTTAAGGCCTCTTAGGCTTAGCTCCCTCTTTTAAACTTAAAATTAAATAATTTCTAAGGCATTCTCCTACATTCTACTATTCCTGAAATTCATAAAGCACATTCATAATATACACAGGCATACAAGCACATGCAATTGAGCAAAAATGCACAAGCCCTAATTCTCGGATATTACAGTTCTACCCCCTTAAAATAATTTTGACCTCGAAATTACCTGGCTAGAATAGGTGGGGGTATTGCTGTCGCATTGCTTCTTCCGGCTCCCAAGAAGCTTCCTCCGATCCATGGTTACGCCATAACACTTTGACCAGAGGGACCGACTTCCTCCGAAGAACCTTCACATCTCGTTCCAGAATCTGAATCGGCTCTTCCTCATAAGACAAATCTGGCCTTAATTCCACCTCTTCAACTGGTACTACATGAGATGGATCCGATCGATAACGACGTAGCATGGAGACATGGAATACGTCGTGCATCTCGCTTTGCAACTCAAGGCAACTCCAACCGGTATGCCACCGTCCAATTCGCTTCAACACCTGATAAGGTCCTATAAACCTTGGGCTTAGCTTCCCTTTTCGACCAAATCTCATCACCTTCTTCCAAGGCGACACTCTAAGGAACACTTGATCTCCCACATCAAATTCTATTTCCTTCCGTTTGAGATCTGCAAAAGACTTCTGCCTGTCAGACGCCTCCTTCAACCGTGCCTGAATTATCTTAACCTTCTCCTCAGATTCTGCCACAATTTCTGAACCCAAAATCTGATGTTCTCCCAATTCCGCCCAACATGTAGGGGTGCGACACTTTCGTCCATACAGTGCTTCGTACGGTGCCATCCGTATACTTGCCTGATAACTGTTGTTGCATGCAAACGCAGCTAAAGGCAAATATTCTTCCCAACTTCCTCTGAAGTCTATCACACATCCCCTTAGCATATCCTCTAACACTTGGATTACTCGTTCAGATTGACCGTCCGATTGTGGATGAAAAGTCGTACTAAAGTCCAATCTGGTGCCTAAAGCTTGATGTAGTGCTTTCCAAAATCAAGATGTAAACCTTGGATCCCTATCCGAGATAATCGACATCGGCACTCCGTGCAGCCTCACAATCTCCGCCACATACAACTTTGCTAGCTTCTGGAGAGAATAGTCAACCAGTACTGGAATGAAATGCGCGGACTTTGTCAATCGATCCACTATCACCCATACCGAGTCCTTCTTAGCAGGCGTAAGGGGAAGCCCACTAACGAAGTCCATGGTAATTCTCTCCCACTTCCACTGTGGAATCTTAATCGGCTAAAGCAACCCTGACGGAACTTGGTGTTCAGCCTTAACTTGCTGACACGTTAAGCACTTGCCTACAAATTCGGTAACTTCCCGCTTAAGACCAGGCCACCAAAATTGTTCCCTTAAGTCTCTGTACAGCTTACTACCTCCAGGATGCATAGCATAGGGGCTACCATGCGATTCCTGAAGAATCCTCTCCCTTAACTCCTCATTCTTTGGCATACAGACCTTACCCTTAAAACACAATACTCCATCGCTGTTAACACCATAATCCTTCAACTCCCCACTTTGTACTTGCCGTAGCTTAGCACTTAGATCATCATCCGCCAACTAACTCTCTTTCACCTCATTCAACCACGTCGGCTTAACTTGCAACTCTGCCAGTAGACTTCCATCGTCATACAAGCTCAGATGCGCAAACATCGCCCTTAGATCTGACACTACTTTTTGACTTAGAGCATCTGCCACTACATTCGCCTTGCCCGGGTGGTACTCTATGGAACAATCGTAGTCCTTCAACAATTCCACCCACCTTCGCTATCTTAGGTTCAACTCCTTCTGAGTCAGCAGATATTTGAGGCTTTTGTGGTCTGTGTAGATTACAGACTTCTCTCCATATAAGTAATGCCTCCACACCTTAAGAGCAAAGACCACTGCCGCCAATTCCAAGTCATGTGTCAGGTAGTTAACCTCGTGTGGCCTTAGTTGTCGAGATGCGTAAGCAACTACCTTCTCGTCTTGCATAAGGACACCTCCCAATCCTGTATGGGAAGCATCATAGTACACTACAAAATCCTTTTCTGCCTCAGGCTGAATCAACGCTGGAGCTTCAGTCAAGACTCTCTTAAGCTTCTCAAAGCTCTCCTGTTGCTTATCAGTCCATATGAAAGGTACCTCCTTCCTTAGTAACTTTGTCAAAGGTGCAGCTATTGACGAGAATCCTTCTACAAACCTTCTGTAGTAGCCTGCCAATCCCAAGAAACTACGAACCTCAGCCACCAACCTAGGTGGTTTCCAATCTAGCACTGCCTCAATCTTCCGAGGATCCACCCTTATTCCTTCAGCAGATACTACATGTCCTAAAAACGTAACCTCTTTTAGCCAAAATTCACATTTTCTGAACTTGGCAGATAGCTTTTTCTCCCTTAACACTTGCAACACAACTTGGAGGTGATCATCATGTTCTTCCTCCGACTTCGAATACACCAAAATATCATTTATGAACACAATAACGAATCGGTCTAGATAGGGTTGAAAAACCCGGTTCATCATGTCCATGAACGCGCTGGGGCATTTGTCAATCCGAACGGCATTACTACAAACTCAAAATGCCCATATCTTGTCTGAAAAGCTGTCTTATGGATATCTGCATCATTCACCTTAAGCTGATGATATCCAGACCTTAGATCTATCTTTGAGAATACTGCCGCCCTTTAAGCTGATCGAACAAGTCGTCTATCCTTGGCAAAGGGTACTTGTTCTTGATGGTCAGCTTATTCAACTGATGATAATCTATGCACATGTGCATAGTTCCGTCTTTCTTCTTCACAAACAAGACCGATGCTCCCCATGGAGACACACTGGGTCGGATATACCCACGGTCAAACAATTCTTGGATCTGAGCCTTGAGCTCAACGAACTCCTTTGGTGCCATTCTGTACGGGGCAATTGACACAGGAGCTGTTCCTGGCGGCAAGTCAATTTCGAACTCCACCTCCCTGTCCGGGGGTATTCCTGGCAATTTCTCCGGAAAGACATCCACAAATTCTCTTACCATTCTAACCCCACTAACTCCCTTTTCTTTCGCATCCACAGCACTAACGAAAGCCAAAAATGCCTTGCACCCCTTCCGAACCATCCTATCAACCTTTAAGGCTGAAACTACGTTAGACAAGTAGTTTCTTCTTTCTCCTATCATAATTACCGCCTTATCCTCCGATGACCTTAACTCCATTTGCTTAGCCGCACAATCTAATACAGCCCGATGTTCCACTAGCCAGTCCATACCAAGTATGAGATCAAATTCTCCGAAGGGTAATTCCATTAAGTCGGCAGGAAATACCGCTCCCTAAAGCTCCAAAGGTACACTCTGAAACATCTTATTCACCACTACAGTTTGACCTAATGGGCTTACTACAGTCATCTCCCTACTAGAAAGTTCAGAGGCTATTCCTAGAGTTTCAACTATTCTACATGCAACATAAGAGTGGGTAGAGCCAACATCAATCAAAGCAAAGTAAGGCTTGCCAAATATAAAGAACGTACCAGTTATGACGTCCGATGCGTCTCCATCCTTCCTCCGACGTACCGCATAAACCAAACTCGATCGCTTTGCCTCAGATATTAACACCTCGCCGGGGTTCCTCGTCCCTTTCAAAGATCCATTACCTCGCCACCAAACCACGACATCTCGGTGGCTGCTGTCCTCCTCTTCCAGCCTGGTTAGGACCTTGGCTTACCTGTCGACCCCCTTCTGTTCTCATAGGACAATCCTTAATCATGTGGTCCTTGGACCCACACTTAAAGCATCCTCCCGTCTTTTTCCAACACTCCCCCAAGTGCATCTTTCCACACTGGGCACAAGTACGATACTGCCCTCCAGTAGCAGCTTGCTGACCTCGAGGCCCATCAACTCTAGGCCTCTTTTACTCATTCCTTGAAGGCCCTGGTGATTCAAAGCCTCTCTTTTGCCTACTCCAGTCTATATTCTATCTCACCGAGTCCTTAATCCCTTCGGCTACCTTAGCCTTCTCCACCAACACGGCAAACTCTCGCTCCTGCTGTGGAGATATCAACAATCTTAGATCATCCATCAGTCTGTCCTCAAATCGGACACACCGTTCATGCTCTATCAACACAATACCTCGAGCATAATGGCTCAGCCTTAGGAATTTTGCCTCGTATTCTGCTACAGACTTATTTCCTTGAACAAACCTCAGAAACGCCTTCCTCTGCGCATCAACATAGCTAGTTCCAATGTACTTCTTCTGATATGTCGCCTTGAAATATTCCCAAGTAAGATCGCTCATGGCAAAGACTTTCCGAACTATGAGCCACCATTGGTACGACTCATCACGAAGTAGCGACACTATCCCTTTCAATTTCTCCTCGGTAGTTAGGTCCAAGTCGTCCATAATCCGCTCTGTCGCTTCCAACCAATACTCAGTCGTATTAGGTGCCACACCGGATACTCCACGAAAAAACTCAGATCCATTAGCTCAAAGTCGCTCAGGTACCAACTTCTGAGCTCCCATGCTTCCGCCTGCTCTAGCCACCTTTTCCAAAACTCGCAGCATCACCTGTGATACTACATCATCCCCCGTCTGATATGATATTCCACATCAGCGGCTGGTGGAGGTGGCATCTCATTTTCAGACCCTTGTCCAGACCTAACGGGCTCCGACACGGTCATTCGGCCTCTACCACAACCTCGCACGTTACGACCACGTCCCCTAGAGTTCATGCTTCTGAATCGCATTTATCTGATTAAAAAATTTTATGAATTAGTTTTGTTCCACTGATTTATCACGAACAGTCTTATGTTTAGTAGTTCTAGGGAGTAGTTCTTTCAATTTCATACACATACAGTCTCCATTCATTGTCAATTCATTCATTCAATCACACTCATGAACTTGCGTTCATTACAGAAAAATATTGTAGTTGTCATTGTTTGTTGTTTTCCACTACCCAGGGGTATTTCCGTAATTTTACCCTATAGGGGTATTTTGGTAATTTTCCAAATTAAGGTATTTGAAAATGTTGCAAAATAGATACTTTTGGTATCTTTACAAAATTGAAATACTTGGTAAGAAAATTTCAAAGGTAAAATGGTAATTTTATAAGCTGAGGGTATTTTCGTAATTTTTCAAACCAGGGGCATTTCGGTAAAAAAAATGTTTTCGCAAAATATGGTTCCTGGTGACTTTTCAAAACAAGGGTATTTTTAGAAATTTTAATTTGAGGGCACTTCGGTAACTTTCCACACTGAAGGTATTTTGGTCATTTGTACAGGTTAGGGGTAATTTGGTCAATTGCAAACCAGGGGTATTCTGGTCTTCTTTAAATCAAGGGCACTTGGAGTTTTAAAATCATGGTTTAACTTTGAAATTTCACAAAACAGGGTGATGGTCCCTTTCGGGTTTTAATTATTGGGTTTAGCCTGTGGCTGAGTCCTCTTGGTTAGGGTGAACCGTCACTACGCACCAGGTAGGATTCGAGCGGTGAGGAGGTGAGTCACTAGGACTGCTTAAATACCAAGCTCCCACTGAATCCAATCCTAGACATGCGTACAACGGTTGCCACACCTTTAACTCAGCGACTTAGACACGGGTTTATTTGGTTAGACTTTAAGTTTTATGTAATTTGGTGTTGAAGTACACTAATCCTAGGGTTTAATATCTCCTAATCTACTAATCTACGTCCCTATGATTTCCCCTATATAAGTCACAGAGGAGTTAAGGGTACTTACAGTGGACTTGGTAGGAGACTCGGTGCCATGCCGTAAAAGTCGCTTATTTCTTAGAAAAATCCAATTTCAAAAGAAAGAAAATGTTTTGGGCCCAAAAAGCCCTCAAGGCTGAATTTTGAATCGGGCTCTGATACCAAACTGAAACACCCCAAACCCGGCCCACAAGCCCTGACCGAATCTGGCATGCTTCTAAGGAAAAATCTTTTGAAACTTATTTGAAGTTTTGCCAAAATTTTTGTGTGTTTTTGAAGAACAGTTGATTTGTGTTGATTAGGTGTCAAAATATTTAACATTTATTTTTAATATAAGTTACTTAAACTTTAAAGTGATAAAGATCGTACCATACTAAAATAATTTAAATGCATGCATAAACAGTTTAATACTTATGGCCTTATTACATCAAAACAAAACCCGAAATAATTCAAAATACTTAAGTATGGAAAATTCAAAATAAAACAACTTCTGAGCTAAGCATGGCCACCATTGAGCTCCTGCCGACCCGGTCCATTATTATTTGTCAATTGAAAAAATAATCCCACAACAGGGTGAGTCACACAGACTCAGTGTGTAACAACCAACACAAGTCTCAATCAATTTAGGCATGTCAAATCATACATAATAAACATATATAATCAATTATGCAAACCCGAACCCAAACCTAGATAACCATTCGCTACACATCACCCGTACCAACCATCACACCGTGGGGACTACTAAGTCGACCCTCCATCTGCTACACATCATCGAAGGCAGTCGCTGCAGACGACATGCTCATCGCCCTTATATATATTGTGGCATAGCCACCAGATAATTATTTGTGACATAAGTCACCATATTCGGATTTTTGTGACATGAGTCACCACATTCAGATATTGTGGTATAATCCACCAGATCACTTCCCCTTTAAAATAATTTCCCATATGCCCCATGTCATACAAATCATGCATCATCATGCCTTATGCCTTATTTCACATTCTTATCAATATTCACATATGTGCCATATTCCAAATATTCCTATCATTTAAAAGTTAGTGTGGGGTACACATCTGGTTCACTCAACGCTTTCACTGAAATCCCAAAAACCCGATCTAATGCTTTAGATCATTAGTTCCTACATTCGGCCAACCTTAAGTACTTCAGTAAAAAGCCATTCGGCTAAATAATCAAATCCCGAAGGATTAACGTAACTGAAATCTTACCTTGCTGCCGATGTGATTACTAATCAAATCTCAAAATTCTGTGATACTTCTTCCTTGAAATCGGCCAACACTAGTTCACTGGACTATGTTAGTTTTGGCTTTTTGAATAAATACAAAATAGATCTGAAACACCAATTATGGCCTTGGTCGAATGTACATAGTCACTTACCTTGTGAATCTTAAATCCCGAAAATATATCCTTGGTTGTGGTATTTTTCGAAATCCATATAGACACATGTTAGATCAATTCCTAACCTTTAATCACAACAAATGGCCCTTGGCCGAATACCACATATTACTTACCTTGATCACACCAATCCCGAAGATTGCCTCCTTGAAATCGGCTACAATAGAAATCCTAAAACTTCCTTCATAGTTTCGGCCATGAGCATTAATGGGGTTAGATTTCATCTTTCGGCTAAAGAAAAGAAAGAAAGGAATCAATAGTTGATCCTTACCCTTATGACAGAAGTCGACTGCTCCTTGTTGAACCCACAGAGATTCGGCTATGTAGACTTAGATAGAGATCAACAGGTTTTCACTTTTGGGGTTTAATGGACAATTGGCTAGGGGTTATTATTTTATTCGGCTTGAGTGAATTTGCAAAGAAGAATGAGAAGATGGATGATGGAGATTGGCTAGAACACAAGGTATTTCGACTTGACAAAATAAAAAGAAGAAGAGAAAATTTGCTAAAGAATTTGGCGAGGCACAATTAAAAAGAAAAGAATGAATATGGCCTCACTTCTACCCTTTGGTGAAAATACCACCCAAGAGAGTCCCCTTTACCAACTCTCCTCTCTCCATTCAATCCCCTTTTCACTCTACCTTAGCAGAATCTTTAACTCTTTCCAACGCAATCTATACCTCCTTCCTCCGAGTCCATATGCCAGCCCATCTCTGCTCATCCTTGTAGCAAAATAAAACTCCCTTTTGCTTCCCTTGTGATTCAACCTAGGCCCTTCCCCTTTGCTCGTGGCGCCACTTACTAAGGCCCTAAGTGGCACCTCCAAGCCACTTAAACAAGCCCATTTTAGTGGCATATTTCCCTTACAAATTTTCTTAAGGCCTCTTAGGCTTAGCTCCCTCTTTTAAACTTAAAATTAAATAATTTCTAAGGCATTCTCCTACATTCTACTGTTCTCAAAATTCATAAAGCACATTCATAATATACACAGGCATACAAGCACATGCAATTGAGCAAAAATGCACAAGCCCTAATTCCCGGATATTACATGGGCCATATATGATATTTGTTAAATTTGGGCCTTATATGTGTTATTTGGCAAATTTGGGCCATATGTGTTATTTGGTAAATTTGGGCCATATGTGTTATTTGGTAAATTTGGGCCATATGTGCTATTTGGAAAATTTGGGCCATATGTGTTATTTGACAAATTGGGCCATATGTGATAATTGAGAATTTGGGCCACATGTGATAATCGATAAATGGGCCTTAAGTGAAAATTTATAATTGGGCCATTTATGATAATTGGTAAATGGATTATATATGAAATGTGTTTTAATGGGCCAAAATCTATAAACTATAATATGATATACTCTACGAATATTTTGAAATGCATAAACATGATTGCATGGGTTGGGATCAATGATGAAGAGAAGAAAGGCTTAATGCCAGAATTCTAGATAGTGACTCTGTCACAATGGCCGCTGTTACGAAATCTAGATCGGTGGTTCTACCACAATTATTTAAATGGCCGTTGCCACAAATATGATATTGGGCTTAAAGCCTACTTGATTGTGATGGCGGGGTGGGTGACTAAAGCTCCCACGGGTGTCTTTGGTTGGGTACTAGGGTGTGTAGCGGATGGAAACTGGGTTTGGTTTTGGGAATTGCATATCATTTGCATTATTATTTTAAATACTAAATTATTATATTTTGAAATGGGCTTAGCCCAAATAAATGTTTAAATGGTCTTGGCCCGTGGACTATGGTAAGTGAGTTGCTGCTTGAGTTCTAAGTAACTCATCCTATTTTTTACCCCTCTCAGGTAATAACAATTGATGGAGACTTGGTTCGGAGATGACTTCGTGGGGTGGCTATACTACAAATGGTGGTTCATAAAACTTTGAGACTTCTTTTATAATTTCTATTAAGTATTATTAATGGCGATGTAATAAGGCCTTTTTAATTATGGATTTTATTGTGTGGATGGATTTATTTATGTTTTAGTTTATTTAAGTTGGATTGATTTTGTTTTTCGTAAATGATTTTCTATAACTCTCGTTTCAAATAAAAGTTTTTCTTATCTAGAAACTTAGAAAATTCTTTTAAAACTTTTTGATGAAATATTTCGATTTAATAAATCTAAAGTTTTTATCGATTACTACTTTATATATATCAAACGACAAATTCTTGTGTTTTAAATCAAGCATTTCAAATAAACCTCGATTTTTCGATAAAGTAATGTTCTTAATCGTTTTGCAATTTGATTTTTACTTCGTTAAATGTTTTGAATGTTCGTTGAAATTGTGTGGCATGCCGAAATCCGGGCTTAATGCATAGGCCGAGTTTGGGGTGTTACATTTTATGGTCTTAGAGCCCAGTTTCAAAACTCGGCTGTGGTTTGGGTTCAATGATGATTTTGTATAAAAACCACTTAAATTTCTAGACTTTATGTTTTAAAGGTAGTATGGCACCACGAGCATCCGACACCAAGTCAAGTAAGTATGTTCAGTAAGTATTTGTTTATTTTTGTGATGAGACCTAAGGAACACTCTAGAACTTCTAGTTTTAGGTGTTGAAAATGATAGAGATCGAGACTATAGGATGTGATTGCGAAAACAACTCTATCTTTTATATCTAATAAAATATCGTTAATAAACACTAAAATAATATCCTGATTCATAAAACTTGTAATCAGATTAAAGCGAATTAGTCAATATGAGCTCTAGAGGACGTGGTCGTGGATGCGGTGACGTGGCCGTGGTAGAGGCCGAGGTGTTACGTCTAAAGCATCGGGTCATTTACCAAAAATGGATGCACCTGCGTCATTTGAGAGTGAAACTAGATCTCATGGTCATGCCAATGAGGATAATGCTTTGACTCAAGCAATGTTACGCGTCTTCGAAAGAGTAGCTGGAGCCAGAACTGGGCCAGTAATTCGCGGATCAATATCGAAACGACTCAAGTCTAGTGGTGTAGAAGTTTTTAGAGGTGTCTCTGGTGTAGCCCCGAATGTGGCAGAATATTGGCTTGAGGTTGTAGAACAAATTATGGATGATTTGGAATGCATCGTCGAGCAGAAACTGAGAGGAACCGTGTCTTTGTTAAGAGACGAGGCGTATCAATGGTGGCTTACTGTCCGAGAAGGCACCGAGGCTGCATTGGTTAATTGGGATTTCTTTAAAGCTGCTTTCCAAGGAAAGTACATCGGGACAAGTTATGTAGATGCCCGGAGGAAGGAATTCCTGAATTTGGTTCAAGGAAGTAAGATTGTAGTAGCTTACGAAGTAGAATTTCTTCGTTTGAGTCGTTATGCTCGTACTATAGTGCAGACTGATCATGAGAGCTGTGTACACTTTGAGGATGGACTGAATGATGAGTTGCGGGTACTAATAGCCCCACAATAAGTGCGGACTTTTACCTCGCTAGTAGAGAAAGCTAAGATAGCCGAAGAGGCTAAGATTTTAGAATGCCAGAATCGAGAAAAAGTAAGAGGCAAGAGGGATTTTAAGTATTCTATTTCTTCTAAAAGGTTTCAAAAGAGGCCATGGAATGATGAGGTAGTTCAAGTTAGGGCATCAATGACTACCAATCACATTCGAGAATGTGCCGACTATGGTAGACGACATCCTGGAGAATGTTGGAGGAAAACTGGAGCCTGTTTTAAATGTGCATCTAAGGATCATCGGTTTAAGAATTGTCCTCGACGGACTAAAATGACTCAGGAAGCTCGTAACCCTGAGGCTCAGCCAGCTAGAGGTACTCAGCAACCACCAAGAGGTTGTGGACCGGGTCGTGGTGGTAATGGTAACAGACGTGGACAAGGTGCACCGGGTCCAGGTAATGGTGTTAGAGGTAACATGGAGGCAAGACAGCCAGGATTGGTCTATGTTGTCAGGCGTCGTGAGGACGGTGATGCACCTGATGTGATAAGCTGCACGTTCTTCATCTCGATGTACATTATCGCTTTGATAGATATCGGATCTACCCACTCGTATGTTGCTAGTGCTATATCTGTAAACCTAAGCATTAGATCTGAGATTACCGATAGAGAGATGACAGTAATTAGTCCTTTAGGACAGCTGGTAATAGTGAATAAGTTATTCAGAGATGTGCCCTTAGAGATTCAAAGAGAGGTATTTCTAGCAGACTTGATAGAATTGCCTTTCGGTGAATTTGATCTTATTTTGGGCATGGATTGGTTGGTGAAGCATCAGGCCCAATTGGATTGTGCCGAAAAGCGGATGTTAATTAGGACTGTGGATGATAAGGAGATAATAATGATAGGCGAGCGAAGAAACTTTTTGGCAAATGTGGTATATACTTTGAAGGCAGAAAAGTTGGTACGAAAAGGGAATAGAGCATTCCTAGCATTCATCAGTGCTTTGGATGTTAAGGATTTATCAGTAGAAAGTGTAAGAACGGTGAAAGAATTTCCAGATGTCTTTCCCGAAGAACTTCCGGGTCTACCTCCAGATCGAGAAGTAAAATTTGGCATTGAGCTTTTACCCAGAACTGCTCCGGTGTCCATTACTCCTTATAGAATGGCACCGAAGGAGTTAGCGGAGCTTAAAACTTGAATTTAAGAACTGCTAGATCGGGGATTTATTCGACCAAGTGTGTCTCCGTGGGGAGCACCGATTTTGTTCGTCAAGAAGAATGATGGGTCGATGCGTATGTGCATTGATTATAAGTAGCTGAATAAATTGACGATCAAGAATAGGTATCCATTGTCGAGAATCGATGACCTGTTTTATCAATTAAGAGGAGCTTCAATCTTTTCCAAGATTGATTTGAGATCGGGTTATCATCAACTCAAGGTGAAGGAGGCAGATATTCATAAGACGGCATTTCAAACTCGTTATGGACATTATGAGTTTTTAGTAATGCTGTTTGGTTTGACTAATGCACCAGCTGCATTTATGGACATGATGAACCGAGTCTTCCAACCCTATTTAGACCAATTCGTAGTAGTGTTCATAGATGACATCTTGGTATATTCGAGGAATGAAGAAGAGCATGACTCTCATTTGTGCACTGTGTTGCAAATTTTACGAGATAAGAAACTTTATGCCAAATTCAATAAGTGTGAATTTTGGTTGAAGGAAGTGACTTTCTTGGGTTATGTAGTGTCAGCTGAAGGAATAAGAGTTGATCCTCGAAAGATAGAGGCTGTGTTGAATTGGAAACCGCCAAAGTCAGTAGCTGAGATCCAAAGTTTCTTGGGTTTGGCTGGTTATTATAGACGCTTTGTTGAGGGGTTTTCGTTGATTGCTGCACCCCTAACTAAGTTGTTACGGAAGGAAGTACCGTATGTATGGATAGATAAACAACAAGAAAGTTTCAAAAAACTGAAGAAGATTCTAACGGAAGCGCCAGTACTGATTCAACCAGAGGCCAGAAAGGAGTTTACCGTTTACTGTGATGCATCACACATGGGATTAGGATGTGTACTGATGCAAAGTGGAAAAATGGTAGCTTATACTTCTCGACAGTTGAGGCCGTACGAAGTCAATTATCCTACTCATGATTTGGAGTTGGCTGCGATAGTGTTTGCATTAAAGATTTGGAGGCATTATCTATACGGTGAGAAGTCAATCATTTATACGGACCATAAGAGTCTTAAGTATCTCCTTACCCAAAAGGAGTTGAATTTAAGACAACGGAGATGGGTGAAGTTGTTAAAGGATTATGATTTCTCAATCGAGTATCATCCTAGAAAGGCTAACGTTGTGGCAGATGTGTTGAGTCGAAAGATTGTATCGGAGTTAAGAGCAATGTTTACTCATCTCAGTTTGTATAAGGATGGCAGTTTGTTAGCGGAACTTCAGGTGAAGCCTCTGTGGTTGGAACAAATCAAGGAAAAGCAATTATCCGATGAAAAGTTGGGTCCTTTAATACAACAATCTGAAGGTGGTGTAATAGAAGATTTTGGCTTGAACAAAGAATGTGTACTGTGTTTTCGTGGAAGGGTTTGTATGCCCGAGGATTCGGATTTGAGGCGAATGATTCTTCTAGAGGCGCATAGTAGCCCTTATGCTATGCATCCCGGAGGAAATAAGATGTATCAGGATCTCCGTGAACAGTATTGGTGGCCAAAGTTAAAATGGGAAGTTACTGATTTTGTGGGAAAGTGTTTGACTTGTCAACAAGTAAAGGCGGAACATTAATTACCGTCGGGATTGTTGCAACTAGTAAAGATTTCATTATAGAAATGGGAGCGGATAATGATGGATTTTGTTAGTGGGTTACCCTTAACACCTACTAAGAAAGATTCTGTCTGGGTGGTAGTAGATCGATTAACGAAGACTACTCATTTTCTACCGGTTAAATACGGATTACTCGTTGCAAAAGTTGGCTAAAGCGTATGTATACGAAATCATGAGGTTGCATGGGGTACCGGTGTCTATCATATCGCATGGGGATCCTCGGTTTACATCACGCTTTTGGAAAGCTTTGCATGAGGCTCGGGTACAAAGTTAAACTTGATCTGACTTTTCACCCTCGGTCGGATGGTCGATCGGAAAGAGTAATCCAGATTTTGGAAGACATGTTAAGAGGTTGTGTGATTGATTTGAGAGGTAGTTGGGAGGATTTCTACCGTTGGCGAGTTTGCGTATAACAATAGTTATCAATCCAAGATTCGATGGCACCCTATGAAGCGTTATATGGTCGAGGTGTCGTACTCTTACTTGTTGGGTGAATTAGGGAACGGCAGGTTGTTGGGTCTGAAGCGATAAGCGAGACGGAAGAAAAGGTAAAAGTTATTGGCGCGATTAAAGGAAGCCTCGGATAGACAAAATTCGTACGCAGATCTGAAGCGTAAAGATATTGAGTTTGCGGTGGGAGATCAGGTCTTTTTGAAAGTTTCACCGTGGAAAAAGATTTTCAGATTCGAATGAAAAGGCAGGTTGAGCCCTAGGTTCATTGGGCCATACAGTGTGTTGAAGCGTGTAGGACCAGTAGCCTATCAACTTGATTTACCTCCAGAATTGAGTCAGATTCCTAGTGTTTTCCATGTTTTTATGTTGAGACGCTATAGATCGGATCCATCACACATAGTACCGGTAGAAGAAGTGGAATTAAGGCCAGATTTGTCTTTCGAGGAGGAACCAGTGGAAATTTTAGACCGAGTTATTAAAGTGCTAAAAAAGAAGACTGTACCGTTGGTCAAAGTTTTATGGTGTAATCACGGAGTGGAGGAAGCTACGTGGGAGCCTGAGGATGCAATTCGGCAACAATATCCTCACCTCTTTTAATTAGATAAATTTTGAGGACGAAATTTTCTTTAAGGAGGGTAGAGTTGTAACACCCTAAAAATTCGAGTATGATATATTGTATGTTTTGGTGTTTAGCTTATGAATGAAAATTTTCTTTCCTTCTTTTTTGTGATTATTATAGCTTTGAAAAGGGCATAGAATTATTCAGGTATTGAATAATTTTTAGTATTGGGAATTTATTGAAGTGGATCAAGTGACCCTAATACTTAAGTTAATTTAAGTGTCTAAAATTAGCATAAGATGAGTAATTGGCAAGGTGGTGTTGGCGCATGAGTAATTGCATGAGGGAGATGTTGAATCCTTGGATAGCAATTAGATTATTTTATTTTTGCACTTGTATGGCAAGTGTCGGTCAAGCAATACTTATGGTAAAGATGGACTTTTCATTTATGGAAAGTAGACTAAGGAATAAGGTAAGTACTAACTTAAGGTATGGAATCAAGAAATTTTGGTATGATAAGGGACATAAGGCTTGGATTAAGGGAAGATGTTTTGGAAACTTTTTAATGGCCTATTGACCATGTATGTGGACGGCATAGGGGGCTAGGGGGGATGGCCAGATTTTTGTTGTTGGCTTGGTAGGTTTGGGTGTTGGATGGGCAATTTTTTTTTTTGGTCAATTAGTGTTTTCTTATCAAATTTTCTTTCAAAATTTGCTCTCTTCCTAGCCGAATATACCTTAAGCCTTGAGGAAACAATTGCATCTTTTTCCATTTCTCCCTTTTTGACCATTTTGGTCTTAGTTTGATTATTATCATCAAGTCTTTTCTCTCTTCTTTGTGTTAGAAACCATATAGCCATTTTAGACCATTTCTTTTCTTCTCTTTTCCCTCATCATTGCCGATTACACTTTTGATCTCAAAGTTTTTTTGTTTTATCTTTATTATTTTCTCTCCTTCTTATTCTCTTTTCCTTCATGGCCGAATATTGGTAACCATTCACCATAGCCGAATCAATTCTTCCTCTCCTTTGTTTTTGCATAGCCGAATCTTCTATTCTCTATAAGCATCTATTTTTTCTTTTCTTCTACTCAAACTTTAATCAATCGAAACTTAGTAGAGGGTCGAAACTCAAGTATTCGTAAAGATCGTGGATCGTTGAAATCGAATTTAAGGTATTAAGGTAAGGGATTATTAAGGATTTTCATATTGTTCGACATATGGTTATGAATGGTTTATTAATCGATTTCGTTTTAGGAGAAGATATCGCTCGATTGACATATTGTGGAACAAGGGTATTTGTGGTAAGTTAATCCCACTCTTTAAAATTTTTAGTCAAATTTCGATAGCTTATTATTAAGACTAATGATCTTTTTTCATTAGAGGCAATCAAAATAGGGACGAAAAGGGCAATAAATAGTACTCAAAAGAGGGGTGGTTCTATTAATCCCCCTAAGTTTAAGAGAAGGACTGTTTAGGGAATCCGAGATTTCCCACCGGGTTGTGGACCTTCATCCAACAAAAATCAAATATTTGAAGTCGTACATACTCTCGAACCACTGTTTACTCGGGGTATAGAACCTTTGGTTGGAGAAATCGCAAATAGTGGTTATTCGAGATTCCGAGGGTAAGATTTAGATCGTTCAATATTAGAATAGTTTAATATCAAATTTTAGTGTTCTAATCCTTCGTAATGTGTGTTTAGATATCGACGAGCGAGACAGTGTAGTTCTCACCATAATCAGGTATGTAATCTCACACTATATCTCATGGGTTAGATGACTATACAATGGTTAAAGTTGGATTAAAAATCGCAAAGTTGGTGAAATCGGAAAATATGACATTATTGACACTTAGTGTTAAAATCTCGAAATCGGTAGTAAGATCGTGAAATTTTGAAAATCGCCCTTAATGGTTAAAACGATAATAAGTGACAAATTGGGCCATATGTGATATTTGGTAAATTTGGGCCATATGTGTTATTTGGTAAATTTGGGCCATATGTGTTATTTGGCAAATTTGGGCCATATGTGTTATTTGACAAATTGGGCCATATGTGATATTTGGTAAATTTGGGCCTTATATGTGTTATTTGGCAAATTTGGGCCATATGTGTTATTTGGCAAATTGGGCCATATGTGATATTTGGAAAATTTGGGCCATATGTGTTATTTGACAAATTGGGCCATATGTGATATTTGGTAAATTTGGGCCTTATATGTGTTATTTGGCAAATTTGGGCCTTATGTGTTATTTGGCAAATTGGGCCATATCTGATATTTGGAAAATTTGGGCCATATGTGTTATCTGGTAAATTTGGGCCATATGTGTTATTTGGTAAATTTGGGCCATATGTGTTATTTGGAAAATTTGGGCCATATGTGTTATTTGACAAATTGGGCCATATGTGATAATTGAGAATTTGGGCCACATGTGATAATCGATAAATGGGCCTTAAGTGAAAATTTATAGTTGGGCCATTTATGATAATTGATAAATGGGTTATTTATGAAATGTGTTTTAATGGGCCGAAATCTATAAACTATAATATGATATACTCTACGAATATTTTGAAATGCATAAACATGATTGCATGGGTTGGGATCAATGATGAAGAGAAGAAAGGCTTAATGCCAGAATTCTAGATAGGTGACTCTGTCACAATGGTCGTTGTTAGAAATCTAGATCGGTGGTTCTACCACAATTATTTAAATAGCCGTTGCCACAAATATGATATTGGGCTTAAAGCCTACTTGATGTGATGGCGGGGTGGGTGACTAAAGCTCCCCAGGTGTCTTTGGTTGGAGTGCAGGGGTGTGTAGCGGATGGAAATCTAGGTTTGGTTTTGGGAATTGCATATCATTTGCATTATTATTTTAAATACTAAATTATTATATTTTGAAATGGGCTTAGGCCCAAATAAATGTTTAAATGGTCTTGGCCAGTGGACTATGGTAAGTGAGTTGCACACTGAGTTCTAAGTAACTTATCCCATTTTTTACCCTCTCGGTAATAACAATTGATGGAGACTTGGTTGGAGATGACTTCGTGGGTGGCTATACTACAAATGGTGGTTCATAAAACTTTGAGACTTCTTTTATAATTTCTATTAAGTATTATTAATGGCGATGTAATAAGGCCTTTTAATTATGGATTTTATTGTGTGGACGGATTTATTTATGTTTTAGTTTATTTAAGTTGGATTGATTTTGTTTTTCAGTAAATGATTTTCTATAACTCTCGTTTCAAATAAAAGTTTTTCTTATCTAGAAACTTAGAAAATTCTTTTAAAACTTTTTGATGAAATATTCGATTTAATAAATCTAAAGTTTTTATCGATTACTACTTTATATATATCAAACGACAAATTCTTGTGTTTTAAATCAAGCATTTCAAATAAACATCGATTTTTCGATAAAGTAATGTTCTTAATCGTTTTGCAATTTTATTTTTACTTCATTAAATGTTTTGAATGTTCGTTAAAATTGTGTGGCATGCCGAAATCCAGGCTTAATGCATAGGCCGGGTTTGGGGTGTTACACATTAAATCTTAATTATAATAATACTTATTAACATACGAACTTACCTCGGACGTAAAAATGATAACGTGGATCAACTAATCCAACACTTTGTTCTTCCCTCGATCTAGGTCTGAATTCTGTTTTTCTTGATCTAATTATATTCAAAATTAAATCATTCAATCATCTATTCATTCAATTTAATCCAAAACATACTTTAAAACACATTTACACTTTTGCCCCACATATTCACATTTTTCACAATTTAGTCCTTATTGCATAAAATCACAAATTAGTGAAATTCCAAATAAACCCATGCTAGCCGAATTACCATTATGCCCCTAGCAGCCCATATTTTCCATTTGTTACATATTTTAGCCACAAAGTTTCAACATTTCTCAATTTAATCCCTATTTTGCATTTTCACTAAAAATCACTTAGCAAAACTTGTAATACTCATAACAAATATTCATAATCTATCATCAAACATCAAAACTCATACATTTTTATCAATGGCATCATTCAGAACCTTTAACAGTTTTATAATTTAGTCCCTGGGCTAGTTAGTACTAGCTGCAACGATCTTAAAAACATAGAAATCATTAAAAACGTATAAAAAATATGTACCTAATTGATAGAATTGAGATTGCCGAACCCTAGCCCCTTTTTTTTTCAAAAAATTGGTTTGTATTCTCTTTTGAAGAAGATGAATACAAATTATGTATTTTGTTTTCATTTAATTATCATTTTTATTATCAATTACCATAATAACCTTATTATTAAACCATTAAAACACCTTAACAAATGTCCATATATGTCCACTCATGTGTTAAATGGTCAAATTACAACATAAGGACCTCCATTTTAATGATCCATAGCTAATAGATACATTTAACTAATAGAACATGCATTCAAACGATAAAATTTCTTAACGAAATTTTTACACAATCACTCAATCATGCTGTAAACATTAAAATAATAATAAAATAAATATTTTAACCTCATATTTGTGGTTCCGAAACCACTATTCTGATTTGACTAAAAATTGGTTGTTACAATAAGAGTCTTGACTAAATAAATCCCCAGAGTTTGACTTCATATGCAATCTTTAACTATGTCTACCATTTCGTCAAACATTATTGTCTCCCTTATGTTTTTTTATCTTTATGTGATTAATTCGAGTTTAGTTATACCCACACTATGATAATGTCATAATTTTTTTGTAACACCCCTTACCCGTATTCGGCGCCTGAACCGGGTACGAGGCATTACCAGACTTAACATATTAATCACACAAAATATGGCCATAAATTTTCTTTCCAACTTAAAACTTTTCATTCATAATCATTTTGTCCCTATTATGGGCCTACGAGACCCAAAACATACATATAGAGTGGTTCGAGACTGAACCAGAAGCTTATGAATACTTAGAAAATTTTTGCTCAAAATAGGGCCACACGCCCGTGTGGAAAGGAACACGCCTGTGTGGGCAGGCCGTGTGGTCACACATGCCTATGTCCTTAGTCTGTGTGGATTTTATTTTTCATTTCGAACCTACGTGGTTTTCACACGGCTTGGCATACGCCCGTGACTATGGCCCGTGTCCCTTACACGGCCATGACACGCTCGTGTCTTAGCTCTTATGTGAAAACCTTGACATTCTGTTTATGACGTCAGCAGACATTTAGGGTCACACGGTTGAGTCACACACCCGTGTGCTAGCCCGTGTGACGAACTTGATTTTTCGTAAATTAGGTGCAGGGGACACACGGCCAAACTACACGCCCATGAGGCAGACCGTGTGTTACACACGGCCTAGACACACGCCCGTGTGCCTACCTGTGTGGACAATTATAAGGCTATTTACCAAGCCATTTGCCACCTTGAAAAGCAACCACATTTATACCATTTCCAGCAACACATAGCATAACAATAATGCACCTCTAATATCCACAACAAGACATCTACACCATAATTTCATACTACGTTCATCATGCATATACTTCACACATTACTCATTCAATTGCACAAGCTTGCACTTCATGAATTTCATCATCATTAAATAGACATAACTTAACTAGTTTTGGCCAATTCCAATGGCCATTTACAAAATGAAATAAGTCACATTAATAGCCAACACCTTGGCTAACCAATATGACATATAACAAAATGACCAAGTTCCTATACATGCCATACCCAAAATAATCAAACTTTACTATACCCAAAAGAATAGCTTGATAGTGAATCGAGCTCCAACGTCCTACGATCCCCGAGCTAGTTTGGCGATACTACAAGAAAAGGGAAGAGAGACGGAGTAAGCATAAAGCTTAGTAAATTTGCATTTAATAAATAACAACATAAAATCTTGTGAAAACATCCATACGTTACATTACGAATTAACACAAAATTCTTAAGCAACATTGACATGGCTTACTCATGTTCACTCTTACCAACAACATATCACATTCCGGACTCGTTTCTCGTGAGTTTCTCATATGTACCCATATCACTCCATCACATAACTTTAGCCCTTTTTCCATCCTTATTATAAACTTTAATTCCTTACCCCGTTGAACCACTTGGAATATCGAAGGATACTTGGGAATTGTCATACATATAGTGAGATGCCAAAGCCATATCCCAGATATGGTCTTACATGGGATCACAGGTCGATGCCGATGCCATATCCCAGATATGGTCTTAGAAGGAATCTCATACCGATGTCAACGCCATATCCCAGATATGGTCTTACACGAAATCGTATGTCGATGCCATGTCCCAGACATGGTCTTACACGAAATCACTATTCGATGCCGATGCCATATCCCAGATATGGTCTTACACTGGATCTCAATTCAATGTCGAGGCCATATCCCCGATACGGTCTTATACAGGACCTCATTAATCTAATGTCGTGATAAGGGTATCTTTTCTATTCCTAAGGTTCAACCTGGACTTCGATATAGTAAAACTTTATCATATTTTTCATCGAGACCTCATTAACCAATTTCATAAAAAGAATATACATTGCATGTAATATCAAGCATTTAAATACGTAATGACATAATTTTGATTTATTACACACCAACTTACCTCAGTACCAAAATATAAATAGTTGTTCAATTTAGTCCACCACCTTGTTCTTTCCTCGGTTTAAGTCTGAACTTCGTGTTTCTTGATCTAAAATGACAAATTTCACTTATTTAATCATCAAATTGACTAAAATAGCCCATGAATCATACTTTGGCAAAAATTATAATTTTGCCCCTAAACTTTTAGATATTTACAAAATGGTCCCTAGGCTCGTATAATGAAATGTGTTCGTTTTTCTCACACCCAAGCTTAGCCGATTCATAATCTCTCTTATAACAGTCTAAAATTTTAATTATTTTACATTTTATACACATATTATTTCATCTTTTGCAAATAAGTCCTTTTTACCGATTTCACCAAAAATCATCTAGCAAAAGTTGTTTATCACACTTCAAACTTTCATATTCTACCACTAGACGTCAAAATACATGCATGTCATCCATGGGTAAAATTTTAAACACAAACTCTAGCAAAAAATAGTGGTAGAAATAGGTAGATCGAGCTCCGAGGATTTCAAAAATACAAAGAACATAAAAAACGGGGCTAGGAGGTACTTACAATCAAGCTTAAAAGTGAAACAAAACCCTAGCTATGGATCCTTACAAATTTCGGCTATGGAGGATGAAGATGGACACTAATTTTGACTTCTTTTTCCCTTTTTATTAATTTATTAACCAAATGACCAAAATGCCCTTAAGGCCCTTCCTTGAGATTTTTCCCTTTCATGTCCATTTTTGTCCATCACGAGATATAATGGTTGAATTACTAAATAAGGACCTCTAATAAATTTCTAATTCTATCTCATACTTAAAACTTCTAGAATCTCATATTTTCAATTTTTACAATTTAGTCCTAAAAGATAAATTGATCACTAAAGCATAAAGTTTCTTCATGAAATTTTCTCCCAACCATGCAAACATGTCAGACCTCATAAAAACCATAAAACATATATTTCTACTTCAGATTTATGGTCTCGCAACCCCTATTCAGAATATGCCTTAAATCAGGCTGTTACATTTTCCATACCTAATAGTCGGCCCTCCATAGTGGAGTTAGTAATGCAACCCTGCTTGACACTTGTCTAGACTATGGACCCACCATCTAGGACAAAAACACAGCCTGATGTCGGTTTCCTCGAATCTCAACATATTTGGAAGCCAGAATCAGTATATCCTATAAGAGTGAGATCTCCTCTAGAATATATAAGCATATAGTCCATTATTCTCTATAAATACTTGAGTATATGCTTAACTACTTACCAGTGTCTTAATTGCCTGATCAAATCTTTGATTCCATGAGCGAGATGCTTACTTAAGTCCATATATGAATCTAAGTAGTTTGCAAACTTTATGTTTGTTTCCTTTAGCAATATATCCAGTGGGTTGCTTCATGTAGACACTCTCTTCAATATAGTTGTTCGAAAATGTTCTCTTGACATCCATTTGTCAGATCTCGTAATTGAGAGTCACAGAAATGGATAGTAATATGTAGATTGACTTGAGCATGGCAACCATGAGAAGGTTTCTTCGTAAACAGTAGCTTTTTTTCTGAGTATAACTTTTTGCTACAAGTCTAGCATTATAAGTTTCCACTTTTTCATCCGCATTTATTTTCCTCTTGTAGATCCACTTACACCCTATGGGTTTTATCCCTTCCGATAAGTTTACAAGTTCCCAGACTAAGTTAGAATACATAGAGTCCAGCTCATCTTTCATAGTTATTTCCTAGAGCATAGAATCAGCACTCTACATAACTGTATAATATATGAGTGGGTCATCATCTTCTTGTTCGGTACACTCAGTGTTAAGAACAATTTTGCCAAATTGGAAGAACTCAGGCCTACTAGAGACCCTCCCACTGTGACGAAGCTCCTTATGCTATTGATTATTTGCAAGTCTACTACTAGGATTTGGTTCTTGAACCGTTTCTTTAGGGTTTTGTATATTTCTTGAGAGCTCGCTTTGTAATATATGAGTAGGTCACCATCTTCTTTTTCGGTACACTCAGTGTTCAGAATAATTTCACAAAATTGGAAGAACTCATGCCTACTAGAGACCCTCCCACTACAATGAAGCTCCTTATGCAATTGATTGTTTGCAAGTCTACTACTAGGATTTGGTTCTGGAACCGTTTCTTTAGGGTTTTGTATATTTCTCGAAAGCTCATCGAATACATCTTTACTCCGAGGTTTGAAGTCATTCATGTAAGGTTCTTCAAGGAAAGTAGCATGAGTTAAGACTATAATAGTTTTCTCTTTCGGGTTATAAGACAAACCACCCTTTGGATATCCTACAAACACGTACAATTACGCCTATGAGTCCAACTTCCTTGCATCTTTCTCCAATATGTGGGTTGGGCATCCCTAAATCCTAAAATGACTAAGATTCGACTTTCTACCATGCTAAAATTTGTATGGGGCTTTTTATGTTGCCTGAGTTGGAATATCATTTAGAATATAGCAAATCATTTGTACAACATATCCCTAAAAAGAGATTGGCAACTTTGAATAACTTAACATCGAACACATAATGTCAACAATGTTTGATTTCTTCTCTCTACTGGTGTAGTTAACTGGGATAGAATCCCATTCATTATGAGGTACCCTAAGAACTCATCAGATAAATATTTCTCACCTCAATTAGACCGAAGTGCCCTTATGGGTAAACCTAGGTGTTTCTCCACTTCCGCACAAAACTCTTTGAATTTATCAAAGGTTTCACTCTTGTGGTGCATCAGATATACATATCCATATATGGAATAGTCATCAATAAAGGTTACATAATTCTCATAACCACCTCTTGGACTAACACTCATGGGGCCACATACGTCAATGTACACAAGTTCTAGGGGGTTTTGGTCATCGTTCCTTTTGCATTAAAAGATCGCTTATTCATCTTACCTTCCAAGCAAGATTCACATTATGGAATATCAAATTTTTTAAGTAAACTTAAGATGCCATCTTTCACAAGTGTAGTGATTCTTTCTTATTTAATATGACCAAGTCTTAAATGCCAAAGGTACCCCTCATTAGAGTGAGAAGTTTTATGTCTTTTATTCAATATTCTAGTCTCAAGCAATTTGTACATCTTTATTTTGATAAAATAGAGATTATTTGATATTCATCAATTACAGATAAGATTGTGATTCCTAAATATTGCAATTCCATTATTAAAAGTCACGGTCAAGCCATTTTATATAAACATGCAACAGGAATTAAGTTTCTTTTGAAACTTGGTACATAGAAAACGCCTTTTAAAATAATCTTCCTAAAATTATCAAAATAAATATGTACACCTCCCACTGCTTCCACTGCCACACTTTTCTTGTTTTCGGTCCATAACAATAAGCTATCATCTCTAAAATATTTCATCTCCTCGAACCCCTATAGAGAAACACAAACATGATTAGTTGCTCCCGAATCAATGACCTAGTGGTCTATTGAGTCTTCCACTAAACATGTTCTATCATCAAGAGTTTCAAACTTTTTCTTTGGTAGCTAGGCATTCCTTCCACTCTTTACAATTTGCCTTTACGTGCCTTTTCTTACTGCAGAAGAAGCATTTAGACTTAGATAAGTCTTTAGGCTTTCCGGTTCTCTTTCTTTCCACTTGTGGCCTAGAGATCTTATCCTTGCCTTTCTTAATGTGCTTTCCCTTCCCTTTTGAGGAAGAAGCGGTGACCATATTCACTTTTACTTTTCTGACCGGCTAACCACTATTCAACATCAAATCATAAGATTATAACCCCTTCATCAGTTATGTAAGCATCAAGTTTTTATTGCTAAGGTTATATGTGGCCCAAAAACTAGCAAAATCTTTTGACAAGCTTTTGAACATCATCTCAATTTGAGTGTTCTGGTCCAAATTTGCTTCATTTTCTGTGGCCTCAGCAAAGTAGCCCACAAGTGATTATATGGTCTTTGACTGAAGTGTCGGGCTTTTGCTAGGGATTCATCAAGCTAGTTATGGAAGACTGTCGAGCCAAGGCAAATTGGCCTCTGTACATGTCTTCTAGCATTTCTAGAATCACTTTAATAGTCTTACAGCACTTCAGTTGCTTATACAAAGTACTGGTCACGCTGGCCAGCATATAGCATTGAGCTATCTCATCAGACTCTTCGTAGTGTTTTATAGCCTCAACTTGAGTGGTCGGAGGGCAGTTAGTATCAAGAACTATTTTAAGTTTCTTATAGCTTAGGACAATTATCAGGTTCCTTTTCATTCCTTATAGTTACTTCAATTCAATTTGTTTTCAATGAGTATGTTCAATAAGGAATTTGGTGTCATTTTCGAAGTGAAAATAAAACATTCATATATTAATATCTTTTTATTAAGCAAATGTTTGAAACATTTTGCAACATTACGATATGCACTAAGATGATGCATGTGTCTTACATTAAACCTTGAAAACATTTGTAAGTCGTTGCAAAGATAATTCCCACACCTATTGAATTAAGCCACCATGGGGTGATCATGATCAACTAGTACATGAACCTAATTCCTTAGGCATTCTCACTTACTAATAATCGTGTAACATTTGGAAATCATTCTAACTAAAGTAGAGCTCATTGAGGAGTTACTTAACTAGAAGATTTTGAGTGTATAACCATCAACTCAATACCTAATAATCCTTCATAAATGAGTCATCATGGGACAATCTTACCGAGAAGCATGCTTTGACTAGTTGTCCTCTTTTGAAGATAGAATTTCTTAACTTATTGCATGATAATGTCTACCACAAGGGCTGGTCCAACTATCATATGATCATAAGAAAATTTTGCTTACTTTCAAGAAGTCTCCTCAGTGAAATCATCATGACAATGGCTACCTTAGGGCAAATCCATTTCATGCCATCACAAGAGACTATTGATGGAGGTCGTAGCTCTTGTTTAAGGATCTTCTCCCACTCAATATTTTAAAAAACATGCAAGGTTTTTAATTTCAAGTTTCATTCATGTATGATCAATATATGCATGACAAGTATATGTGGCATTCTCTTTATAAACTATATGGCATGCTTATCTCATTTATGCATGACATTTTATGGAAATTTTATATCACATTCAATTATTCACAAGAGTCAATCAAACATTTATGATTCTTCAAAGTTTTTCTTTTAGTGGAAAGATCAAAGAAGTCGTTGTGAACCGTGCACCATGTAGGTTCTCAGGAAAGGGAGGTGAGTCGTATTTGACCACTTAAAAATCAAGTCTTTCCTTACCAAATCCAATCCTAGACATGCACCTTCTCATTACCACACTTTTGATAGTAATCAAATAACCTAAATAAGCGAATGGAATAATATAACACATGTATTTTCTCATTACCACACTTCTTATCTTTGATAGATCAACTGTGGATCATCTTATACATGTATATCACAATTATATCATAAATAATTATTAAACATATATATAAAGAGATGGGTAATAAAATAAAATTGTCAGCCAAGGTTTCCATTGTTTTATTTCTAGAAAATAAATGAAAAAAGATTACATAGTTTTTCATCACAAGGAATTCCTTGTGCCTTCGACTGCCATTGCTCCATCTTCTCCTCGTCATGGACTCTTTTTTAGAAAAATTACATTTATGTCCTATGTCCATTTTCGGCTCACAAGAATTCTATAAATGAAAATAATCCTACGTAGAGATGATAGTCCACAATCTATATCCTAATAACCACAACCTTGGAAAAATAATAATTATATAACAATTATATATAATAATACATTCATTCACATACATTCCCCTAAACATGTGAATAATTACAAGAATGCCATATATTATCAAATATTAATCAAAGAATATGAATAAAGAGATCCGATCTCGGTTTACACCATAAACATAGCACAAACCTAACTCTGATACCAAATGTTGGAAAAAAATCTAGTTTGAAAAAAGTTTTCTTGCACAAAGGAATATAAAAATTTTGAAAATCGACTCGGTTTGTGATATATATAGCAATAAACCTTAGACTAAAATCGTACATGAGTTTTTGGAAGCGGATCCCTTACTTTTTTTGGCTTTCAATAAAATGATATTCTTCACTTTTCTCGTACCACGATTTGCTTCGAGTGTGGGCTCGAACCAATTGAATCAAAACACAGAACTAGAAAAATTTTCCTTTTGAGGTGAAAACGAAAATTCTCTCTTCTATAATAGAAATCGTTCATATTGTTATTCTAGAAAAAAATATATTTAAAAGTTGAAATCTCTATATTTTGGCAGAATAACAATCTCTTAAAATTTATATCAATAGCTCTACCAATGCCATCTAATTTATAGGAAGAGAAAGTAAAACCCTTGTAGAGTTTTACAGGTTTATTTTAAATAGAAAAACAATATCCTACATAGAGTAGGAGAGGGGTGAACAAGTCACCCTTGAATTTCTACTAGGGTTGTCGTCCCCTTCATGTTATATGAGGGGCTTTTTGCCTCTCTCACATCAGGTCCAATTACGAGTACTTCTTGGGCCTTTTTGACCCAATAATATGTATGTAACACCCCAAATATTTGGGCCTAGAAGTATTGGGCCTTGAGTATGGGTCCGTAAGGAGGCTGTAAATAGCTATTTAATTGTGCAAGGAAATGACACAATTAAATGTCTGCTTAAATGGTTAAGGGTCTTGAGAAGTGTTGGAAAAGTCCTGGGTTCAAACCTGGGCTTTAGCAAAAATTTTAGTTTTAAGTGAATAAAACCCTAGAAGCTTGGATTGTAACAGCCCGATTTAGGGGCTAGTCAGAATAGTGATTTCGAGATCACTAACCCAAGATTTGAGAAATTTACTTTCATCTTATATTATAAGTTAAAATATGATAGAATGTGTGTATGAGAATTTTGGTACTTTAATTTTAACGATTTCATGATTAATCGCGAGAAATGACTAAATCATATAAAGTGCGAAGGTTCCATTCTATAAGTTAAAAGTAGCAAATTGCCACAGATTGACAATTTTACGTCTTTAAAAGGCAATTTAGCCCCTTGTAAGTGCTTGGCCGGCCATAGGGGACAAGGATTGACCAAGTTGGAAAAAGTTGGTGAGTAGGTGGATTAAATTGATAGTTTAATATTAGACTAAAGAAAGAGAAGATATCATCTTTCTCTCCATCTTTCTCCACCGAAATTGGCAACCAAAATATAGGTTTGAAAGCTCAAAATTTTTAGCAAGCTCTCCTTCATCCTAGTAAGTGTTCTAGTGATCTTTTATTGAAAATAATTATACTTTTGAGACCCCTAAAGCTTAAGCTTTCAAATGAGGGGACTATTTTGCAATATTGTGAAAAGTTTAGAGTTTTGCCATGAGAGCTATCATAGTTAATTGCTGCATTTTTATGGAAGAAAGTGAGTCTTAGTTGTTAGATGAACAACTTTTGTGAAAGGTGTTAGCATGAAAACACCAAATAGGACCTTGATGAAAAAGGTTATAAAGTTTGGGGTTAATATGTGAGATATTGATTTTTGATGATAGCTTAAGAGCATTAAATGTTCACCTAGGCTTGTTGAAAGTAGAAATGTAATTAGAATTTATTTCCGAGCCTAAGGGCAAAATGGTCATTTTGCCAAAGTTTAGGGGCAAAATAGTAATTTTGCCTAAGCATGATTTTTGAAATGCTTTTATTAATATAGTGGTTAAAATGAGTTAAATTACTATTATAGAGCAAGAAGAACCGAGGACCTGCCTTGTTCGGGGAAAGATCAAAGTCTTGGACTAGATCGACAAGCTAGCTCATTTTGAAATCGAGGTAAGTTTGTATGTAATTTAAGCAACATTTATGTTAGCATGTTGAGAAATGCTTGACAATATATTAATGCATGATGCACTACTAAATTGAGTAGTTAATGTGAATGAGATGATGAATTCTTAATGGGCCATATTGATTATAAAAATGCTATCGTTGAGATATGAAATAGATAAGGTTCCGTATAAGACCATGTCTAGGACATGGCCTTGGCACCGAGCTGAGATCCCGTATAAGACCATATCCAGGATATGGCTTCGGTAATGAATATGAAAATCATATAAGACCATATTCAGGATATGGCATTGATACATGATAGGAAATTCCATATAAGACCATATCCGGGATATGGCATTGGCACCTAGAGGTAATCCCATATAAGACCATATCCAGGATATGGCATTGGCATCTAGAGGTGACTCCATGTAAGACCACCTCGAGGATGTGGCATTGGCTTTATACTTACAGTAATGACGATAAACACACGTCTTTGATTATCCCTTGTGAATAGTGGGATAAATAGATGAATTTAGAAATAGAAACGTGAATGATATTTAAGTCATGTGAATGAGAGAATACAGGTACTCGTGAATGAGTTACGAAGTATCGGTTTCTATATGTGGCACGGTATGTGCTAGATAAGGGCAATTGTAAGTAAGTATCGTCAAGAAGCCTTGACTCATGTATGGTTAGCTAACACCGTGGATGGATTATTTTATGGTCTTATTATTGCTATTTATTTTCCATGCAAACTTACTAAGCTTTTTGTTTACCCCATTTTCATTACCCTTATTTCTTGTAGTATTTCCAAGGTAACTCGAGAATCGTGGACGTAGGAGTTCAGAAATCACACTATCGATAGCACTTTGGTATAACAATTTTAGACTTATTTTGATTATGGCATGTATAGGGCTCAAGTATTTTTTTTAAGTTGTAATTGTTAGTCAATGTGTTGGCTATGTAAGTTTGTAAAAGTCATTTTGTAAATGGCCTATGAGTTAGGCAAATACTTGGCAAACTCTTTTGCTTAATGAAGATGAAATTCATGAAGAGTATGTTTCTTTTATTATCTTGTATGTTGGAATGAGTTATTAGACTTGCTTATGAGATAGGAGTTGTATTGTTTTGAGTGGAAGTATGGATGTGGGCATTGTAGGGTGGAAAGGGCTTGCTATATAGCTTGCTAATTTTCTACCTAGATAGACGCACGAGCGTGGGTCTAGACCATGTGGGAGGCACGGCTAGCACATGGGCGTGCGCCCAGGCCGTGTGAAGTCTGTACCTCGCACTTAAGATTTAAATCATCACACGGTTGAGCTACACGGGCGTATGTATAGGCCATGTAGGTAAGTTAGAATGCTAAGGTTTTATACATGGGCCAGAGCCACGGGCGTGCCATGGTCGTGTGAATTAGTTAGTGTCGACCACGGATGGGAGACACGGGCATGCCTTAGGGGCACACGGGCGTGTCCCTAGGCCTACATAGGCGTGTGGCCCCTATTTTGATTAAAAAGTTTCTTGAACTCGTGAAAGTTCTGAAAAGATTCTGATAATTCTCAGAAGTATGTTTAGGGCCTTTTAGGCCGAGTATGTACGAGCAATGGGGTTAAACAAAATTTTATAACCCTATTCTAGATGTTTAAGCAAGATTAGCTGTGTAGTGCCTCAAGCCCTATTCCGGCTTGAACACGAGCAAGGGGTGTTACATGGATGTAGGCCTTTTAAATTATTGTGATAAAAAATGACACAAGGAAGCATGTGACCTAGTGGTTATGGCTTCATTAAAGTTGTAAGGAAGCCTGGGTTCAAGTCTTGGCTCTTGCAGAATTTTTAAATTTTGTAAAAGAATCTGGACACTAGCACATAGGCTTTATAAATATTTGCGCATGTTTTAAGTCACAGAAGAGCTTGTGGTCTAGTGGCAGGGTGGCATGTGGAGTAACCTTGAGGTCTGAGGTTCGAGTGTTTGTAGAGCATAATGGGGTATTAATTTTGCGGTTGGGACTGCTGGAGTTTATGTTGCATTCGAATTCAGATATATGAAGTTGTTGTGGAGAAGATTGTGGAATGATCATGGGAGTGATATGTGGAGAGATTTTGGGAGGAAATTGGGGAGAAAAACTAGGAATTCAAAAGGTGTGGGAGGGTTGTGCCGAATTGGTGATTGGAAGCCTAGGAAATTCGGCTAAGGTGTAATTTCCTCTCATTTTTTGATAGTTTTGGTCACTTTTGTTCCGATTTTGCTCTCTTCTAGGTGGTTTTCCACCTTCTGCTTATTTTCTCTCTTTTGTTTGTTGGGTAGCCAAATTTTACCTTGACCACTCAGGTATTTTTCTCCTTCTGCATTCTTTTGGGTTTTGCTTCCCTTTCTAACCATCTCTCTACCGTTAGCCAAATCTCTTCTCATCTCTATTCCTTTAATTTTATTCAAGCCTCCCTTACTGCGTTGTTAACCAAACACTTTCTAATCTTTCTCCTCATTTCCTTCCTGCCGCTCCAACAGTTACTGGTTGCTTCCCTTTTTCTCTTTTGGGTCGCTTCATCTATCTATCTAGTATCCTAATCGAATACTCTCCAACCTATTCTCCACCCCCATTTCTTAACTATTTGCACTTATCGGGTTGTTTTATTTTGGTCGACGACTCTCTTATGCTACCAGTGGTGTATTCAATTTCTGAGGGGTGAAGAAGTGCGGGAGGTATTCAAGTCTTCAAACCCCTTTCCTCTCAGTATTCAATTAAGGTCAAACGTTGCCTTACTCTTAGGTAAGCCGAATATTCCACTGATTTTGTAAGTTAATGTTTGTGGTTTTTAACCACATCTATAATCCATCCTATCTAACTAGATATGTCATTATGCAATTAATTGGCAAGGAGCATCTGTTAATTCTATACAGTGATTTTAGAATAATAAACCAGTTCACTATCAACCAAGGTTGGTAGTGTTTGACGGTTTGGGGATTTGATGTTGTGAATATTATCGATCGAAAGGCTAACTGTGTGCCTTATTAAAATGTAGGTTTTAGGCTCGTGAGTGGGTCACTTGATTTCATAAATAGGTGTGTAACTTTGTGCTCTATTGATGATCGGCTGAAAAGTCAAAAGTGTGTATTTTTACCCTATACCTGATAGTCGGCTAATAAGCCGAAGGTAACAGTACCTTGTATTCGATAGTTGACGAGAAAGCCGATAGAGTATGTGTAACCACACTCCTTCTGATCGTAGATTGACAAAATGCCGAAAAGCCGAAGTACCGGTGAATAATGCAACACGAGCGTACAATCACACGTGTGGTGGACCGAGCCCACGAATATGGGCGTAAGATGTTTAGGCCACCATGAGCACTCTCATGGGCTTAGGTCGTTTTGGGCTGCGACGGCCCCAATGGGCCTGTAGGCCCTACACGGATTAAATTTGCATATTGTGGTAAATGTTAGACCAAGCCGTGCAGTCCACATGGCTAGGGTTATTTTTGGGCAATGGGCCATGTGGGCCCACTGGGCTGGTGGGCCCCACATAGATAAAATGCATGTTATATGGTTTCTTTGGTTTGAACTGTGTTGTTCGTATAGCCGAGGCTATTTCTGGGCTAATTGGGCCACACAAGTGTGTGGGCCCACTTAGGCCAAATAATGGGCCTTAGGCCCATTTACACCGTTGTGTACTTATGTCGCTCGAGGTGACGGTGGACCTTCTGTTGGGTCCTGAGACCCCAATTTGCAAAAATTATCGAAATACCCCAATTTACAAAATTATCAAAATACCCCCGATTTTTAAAATTATCGAAATACCCTTATAGGGTAAAATGACCGAAATACCCTTATAGGGTGAAATGACTATTTTGCCCTTGTGGGTAAATGACTAACTTAGACTATGAATTTTACTGCTTTGACTGTGATTGTATGTCTGTGTTTAAACTGACTTGACTGTGGACATGTGACTGATATGCTTTTATTATATATCTAAATGGCTGTTACTGATCATGGCCATTTTGCATACACGTGTAATGATTGAGCATGACATACACGACATTTTGCATGGGGTTGGGACATTGATACGAACAAAGTTTTGATAGGGTCGCATGGGTCGCATGAGACGACTGTGGATCCAGTATTGATCTGTTAAGGTCGTACGGGTCGCATGAGACGACTGTGGACTGACGGACGGCTTAAAGACGCGTAATCTAATTATGGCTCTGTGCCAACCTAAATATGGCTCTGTGCCATCTTGATTATGGCTTTGTGCCAATCGTATTTACCCATGGCTATGTGCCTAACATATATATCGATGACTCTATGTGCCAAACATAATACAGTTACTGATGGCTTTGTGCCAATTATAATACTGCTACTGAAGGCTTAGAGCCGCATATATATACTAGCGACTTTCTTTGCGATTTGATTAGAAGCCGCAATGGTGGTAACATTGGTGTGCTGGCTGGGTGGGTCGATTTTATCCCCACGTAAGTGTAAGGTTGGTACGGGTGGTGTGTTGGCTAGATTGGGGTGGGATGCATCCTCATACTATTGCATATTTGTTTATGAGATCTGTCACTGTACTGGGCTTAGGCTATTATTCTGTCATTGGTTTGGGCCAGGCCCAATTGATGTTGTTATGGGCTATGACCCAAATGATATTGTAGTGGGCTTTGGCCCACGTATGCTCTGAACTGGATGGTACAATTACTGTTAAAAGGGTTTTGGCCCAAACTGTTTCAGTTTCTATTTCTGTATACTGACTATTACTCTAGTAAATGGATTACACACTGAGTTTTTGTAAACTCACCCCATTTTTAACTGTGCAGGTAATCCCTAGCCTTAGATGGATTGGAGCTGCGAGGGGCTCGGAGATGGCCACACAATTGCTTCTATTTTTCTGTTAAGTAATTCATAAGTACTTTATTTTGGTTTGGGTTGTAATAAGGCCTCTTTATTTTTAACTTTTATTTTGGATATTTGCTTAAGTATGTTTAATATCTGCTAGAAGTAAGACACGATTCTTCCAAAATAATAACTGCTTTCAAACACTACGTTCCCGCAACCCAATTTTTAAATATCATGTTTCCATAAATCATTTATTTTAACTAAGCTTCTGCAATTGAAAAAGATTTTACTAAGTGATTAATAACATTTTGAAAAGCTAATAGTTTTTTATAAACCACATTTTGAAAATAAACGAACGCAAATAAAAACACAGTTTTCGAGAAACACTTTAATGTGACATGCCAAATCCAGGCCTAACTTCTAGGCTGGGTTTGGGGTATTACAATGTAATATTATCCAACCCAAAATAATTTTTTTATTTTCTAAAATAAACTTAATATTTACGTATTAAATAATTTTCTCATCCCCAATTTTACCCTAGTAAAATTTTTGACAATCTTATACCCAATAAAATTTTGACGATTTTACCCTCGATAAAATTTTGAGAAAATTCATTCAATATGTCACAACTCAACATGTTCACTATGACCGAATGATTTATTTTCATTTCTGGGCATCAAAATAGCCTAAAAACATAAATTCATTCTTCCATCCTTCTTTAGGTAATCCTATATAGGATTGTAAGTTTACATTTCCATTTCCATTTCCATTTCCATTTTTAAAAACTGCATTCATTTCCAAATGATTCAATTTATCCATTTCGGAGAAAACCATAATTATTCCTAAATGTTTAACATTTTTCATTTTCTATTCATTTTGTTCATTTCTATTCAAACACGCAATTCATTTCTAATTTCAACGAGTTAGCGGAAGGACCAATTGGACATATGTAGTTGAGACTGAAATGATTTATAATTAAGTTTTAGTTTTTCACCCATTAATTATAAAATCATTTAGTCACGAAGTCATTCCAATATAGTATCATGACTAAGCCCTCCCCAATGACATACATTACAAAAGTAACTACTCAATGCTCATCCATTGATCGTGTCATAAGTGTGTTACCTTCATAAGACACCCTTGATCTTTGTGGGATAATATTCGCTCTCCCAATATGATCCTATTTTATCTCATGGAAACCATTATATCGTCTTTCATGAAAATTCAATCACTATCAAATAGTGATCAAATCATCCATCACAAATATGGACGACCTATGGCCACATTTACTTTTCATCAATCATGCAATGCCAATGAGAGGATATCATTTACCCATGTTTTGGGCTATGAATTCCATTATTGTAAATGACGCTACATACTATAGAATCCATACACCCAAGCACCATGTTTTGATTCCTTATCTATTTGAGCTCAGACTTTTACTTACATCAAAGTGCACGAGTCATGCATACATAGTCCACTATCCACTCAGCATTTAGGTATGTCACACTATGAATGTCACAAGTGAATAAACCCATAAACGGATTCATGATCTCTTCTACTTGGGTTTTACTCGATGTACTGGTAGTCAAGTCAGTCACATCTAGGTCTCTATCTTCTGGGAGTCATCCGCTCCAATGCCCAAGACAAGGCATCTCCCCAATTGGACTTGATAGACAACATATTAGTCTTTCAATCTGTTTGCTCATTTCTGATTAGACTAAGACCATATTTAGTTTTATCTACTAATACAAGTTATCTTTCCATACTGCGATCAAACCATGTAATATCGTTTAGTATTAGTTAAACTTTAGACAACTAATGAGCAACATCTGCTTCCATTTTGTTTTGCGCATGTAAGGAAAATTTTACAAAGTATATTAATGTAATCAATAAATTTGTTTTATTAACCAATCTTTTCGAAAAATTACAAGTGTATATTGACGAAAATACTACACTTAGGGCACCAAATCAAACAATCAAATTTGGGGGGAATTGGGAACAATGTCGTGTGCTATATTGTACATAGTGCTTGAACCATTTTGAGCTTATCTTTCTTTGAATTCGTACCAACCTAAGTCCAGAAGTTACAAGCCACTTAGCCCTATGTGAACTTAGCGTCTCCGTTTACAAATCGAAACTTGTGGAATCTTATTGAAAATGAATAAATCAACTTTTTTCGTACATAAATACATCATATATTCATTTCTTATCGTGATGGAATAATATATAAAAATTTGATTTTCATAAACTACCTCTACTTTTGTTTGCTCTGTAACTTTTTCAACTAAGACGATTTAATCTCAACCCTCTAAGTTTACAATGCATCAAAAAATAAGTTGTACAATAAAAGAACTTCATACATAATGCATATTCTTTCATCAAATGTCAAATAAATTCATTGTTCAAGGGTCATCTTTCTTTTTGTATGTTTTGTGTGTTTTCTTGAGGACAAGCAAAGAATTAAGTGTAGGGGAGTTGATCTGCCACAAATTGATGTGTCAAAATGGGCCCCATTTTTCACTTAACGAGCTTATTTTCAAGTGTTTTTAGTGTCTTTTTGGTAGTTTTACGTAATTTTAGTTTTTACAAGTAGATTTATGAAATCGCCTCTTTTTCCTCATTTTTTGATTCAAAATGGTCAATTGTGCCATTGAGGACCCTAATGTGTGTTTGAGTGTTGTAGGGACATGTAGGCTGCCCAAATGGAGTGGAATTCAAGCCACAAGAAATGGTATCGCAATATCAAAGCTAGGGTATCACAATACCATCGACAAACTCAAAATGGAGAAGATTTGGGACCAAGCTATAGGGGTATCACGATATCCCCTTAGGGTATCACAATATCCCTATCATATGGGGACAAAAAATGACTTTATGGGCAGAGTTTATCCACTCAAAGCACCAATCAAAAGTCACCGTTCAAGGGCACTTTGGGCAACATTTTTTAGGTCAAAAATCAGCTATTAAAAGCCACTTTTGGATGAGAAAAAAAGGGAGGCTATAGTTTTAGGTTTAGAAATCTCTTTAGTTTAGGTTTTCTTTCATCTTTTAGTTTAGCTTAGAGTAGTTTTCTTTTCCATAGCTCAGGGTTTACTTTTCTTGCACATTTTCTTATTCTTCTTAGTGTTAATGGTAGTTAGTTACTACTGTAGTTAGGTTTATTTATAGCTTTAATCCTTTTCCCTTTCTTGTAATGGCATTTTCAGCTTTAAGTTTGATGCATTTCAGTTCCTTTTATGTTTAATCAATTAAAGGTTGTTCCTTTTATGTTTCTATCTTTAGATTTCAATGTTAGATGCTTCCATTTATCTTTTTTTCAAGTTTTAAATATAAAAAATTTCAACTTTTATGTTTTCCTTAGGGTTTATGTTCATGGTTGTTAAAGTTTTGATTTTTATGTTTGTTTACTCAGTTTTTAACATGGATAACTAAACTTCAAAGGGGGTTAGTTAATAGAGATATGGGTAAGTTGATTTTTAGCTAAGGGACTAAAATGCAATGAATTGGATTAATTGAGTGAACCTAAGAACCTAAGATTGATTACCCTAAGGGAACATCTAGGCAAGTGAGACTGATAGGAGATCTTGTTGGGCACCGATTCATTAGTCCTAGGTTAACCGATGAGATCAAGAGATAATCAGGATTAATTTGTCTAACTTGTTAAAATTGAGACTGAGAGGTAAAATGGAGCCATTTTGAGAGTTCAAGCATTTTAGGACCTTAGTTCAAAAATTAATTAACCACGTTGAAGTTAAACAACACCCAATTGTTAGTTATTTTTAAATTTTCAATACTTTTACAATCTTTATAATTTAGCCCTTGGGATAGGTAACTTAGAAATTAGTTTTACAATTCTCTGTTTATGCTTGTCCTACTAGAGCAGTTAGTGAGTAGCTAGCTAGACCCCTTTCAAACATGCACTTCTAAATGGAAATCGGTAAACCATCATCTCCTTTGGGTTCGATCCTTGGAATACTCTAGTATTCCATTGTAACACTACAAATATTACAATTGACATGTACGCTTACAGTAAAATAGCGTTTTAAAATTGTTTTATAAAATTGTTTGTTTTATGCGCACATGTCAACGTAGTCATCTTCTTACTGGCCAGAGTCATATTAAAAAGACTGGTATAATGTGTTTACTAAGTGTTGAGCTTGCATTGGGGTATTTGGGGCTACTAATTCGTTCTTGTAACCTGCAAAACATCAAGTCTATTTTTGATTTCTTATAAAAAATCATTTTAGGATTTTTGGAAATATTTTGGAATTTCATATGGTGTAAATATTTGAAACACCCCACACCCGGCCCACGAGAATGGACCGGATCTGCTATGTTCCTAAAGTAAATTGATCTCAAAATCATTCGATACTTAGAGAGAATTGTAGATTTTTAGAAAAACTATTATTTTGGATTGGGCTTAGATTAAAAACCCATTTATTTAATCTTGTAAATCCAATTTGATGTAACATGTCCCAAAATAGTTCTTAGCAAAATAATAAAAAGTAATGTAAAAACAAAGAATAATCCACTGGGCCTTATGGCCTTATTACATCAAGTAAACCCAAAATAAGATAAAAAAAATATTAAAATTAAATAAAGTCCAAATCCTGAATAAATTCTTCAAGTGATGCATGGCCTCCTTATGGTCTACCGGCCCGATCCGTCACTGCTCATCACCTGAAAATAATTCCCACAATGGGGTGAGTCAACAGACTCAATGTGCACACAATACTATCAATCAATAAATCAGGCATTCATGTTCATAAACATCAGATCCATATAAAAATGAGATTATGATACAACCCAAACCCAATCCTAATGGTCCATCCGCTACTCTCCACCCGTACCTGCCATTCACACCGTGGGGACTACTAAGTCAACCCTCCATCCGCTACTCTCCATGTTGTGTCATTAGACACTATAATCAAATTTAAACATTGTGTCATTTGACACTGTTGTAACCGAAGTTACCAAAATTTCGCAATGTGACCGTAGTCAACATTTTTCGTTGGTGAGACCGAAGTCAACACCTTCGTTGGTGAGACCGAAGTCAACACCTGTTCTCCCCCTTTCACATAAATCCCGAATGCCCCAAAACATATATATAGCATAACTAAATTAATTTCATGTTTATATACATATATTCGCATGTTATTAAATAACATTTTCACAATCCTATCGAGTAGGAAAGCGTGCACAGGCACTTTTTGCCACATTTGTGGTACATAGCCACATCCACATTATTATTCATATCATATATTTAAAATATTTAGCCATAAAATATCGAAGGGTAGTAAGGGTACACACCTTATTGGCTTAATAGATTCCTTGAAATCCCGAAGAACGATCTACCGATCTAGATCTTTATCTCCTATATTCGCCAATTATTAAACATATTAACAAACCTATTTGGCTTAAAAACCAAATCCTAGTAGGATTTGTATTATTTACCTTGTTGCCGAATTGGATGATTGTAATCAAATCCCAAATTACTAGTATCCTTTTTCCTTGAAATCGGCTAATACTAAATCATGTAACCATGTGAGTTTTCGCTTTTGAAATAATGAAAATAATTCCAAATACCAAAATTAAGCCTTGGCGAATATCACTTACCATACAAATTCCAAATCAAGAGAATTCCTTGCCCTATATATCTGTCGAAATTTTCATGTTAGATCTAATCTAACATATACATCATAACCTTTAATCGAATAAATTATCTTACCTTGGATCCTTAGATTTCCGAAAGATTCCTCCTTGTATTCGACAGGTTGTAAAAGATCCTTAATGCCTTGACCGATTGCTTCCTTGCCTAGAGTTTGTGGTTTTGCTATGGAGATTTAATCGGGATCAAAAGAAAAAGGTTTTGGCTTGATGATGAAGAAAGAGAAGAAGAAAAGATAGAAAGAAAATTCGGAGGGAGAGAGCAAAGGATTTTTGGCTACTTGGAAAGATGAGAGAAAAAGACCTTGGGTTCTCCTTTTATAGCCAAATTTGCTAGGCCAAGAGTCCTTAACTTGGCCACCACTCTCCTTAAGATAATATTATCTCTTATTATTCACATATTTATGTGAATAAAACTCCTTTATTTATCTCTTATTATTCACATATTTATGTGGATAAAACTCCTTTATTTATCTCTTATTATTCACATATTTATGTGAATAAAACTCATTATTTATCTCTTATTATTCACATATTTATGTGAATAAAACTCTTCCTTTTCTAGAAACCCATGCCGTCCACCTCATTTTCCGGAAGCAAAATAAGGCCTTCATTATTTGCTTCTGGATGTCTTAAACTCAGCCCAAAAGCCTCTTGTATTTGGGCCATTTCCTAAGGCCTTTGGTGGCATCTTGAGCCACATTTCCAAGTCCGTTGTTGGGTCAAATTTCACATGCTTTATATTTTTAGGGTCACTTGGCCCTAAGTTCCCTTTGGCTCTTAAATTCAACATTCCGGTCAATTTTAAGTTTCCTAAAATTTTCAAGGCTCAGATTTTTCGAGGTTTCCAAAATGTTCAAGTTTCCCAAAATGTCTAGGTTTCCAAAATGTTCAAGTTTCCAAAATGTTCAAGTTTCCTAAATGTTCAAGTTTCCAAAATGTTCAGGTTTCCCAAAATGTCTAAGTTTCCAAAATGTCTAAGTTTCCAAAATGTCTAGGTTTCCAAAATGTCTAAATTTCCAAAATGTCCATTTCCATTCTCATTTCCATTTTCATTTTCATTTCCATTTCCATGCATTTCTAGGTTTCCAAAAGTATCAAAATTTATTCATAGTACTTGAAACTTGTCATTTCATACAATTAAACCTGAAATGCATAGGCCCTATTCAGGGATGTTACGATTCTACCCCTTAAAAATAATTTCGTCCTCGAAATTACTTACTATCGTTCATCCGTATAGTCTAACTCACCACACTACGCTATTCTTTCACAAGACTCGATCTTAAAGAACTATCTTACTTTCTAGGCACATTTTCTAAGTTCATAATCAAGGTTCCATATACTTCATTAGCAACATAAGATCGAACTAATCTTATAGCGAGAAAAGTAATGAAGTATAATCCATAAATATGAAACTTACTCGTTGTCTCGTCTCGGCGCGTCACTATCCTCATGACTACCGATCGCATAAACTATCCTTGGCTGCCTTGCTTCGAACCTTCAACATCTCCGCTTGGTGCTCCACGTCCTTGGCGGAACCATTACCTCTGTTACTCGAACCACGACCCGTTGAGGTCGCTGTCGCCTCTACCGGTCAGCTAGCATTCGAACTCTTGGTGGCTCTCATCGATTGTTTGGGACAATCCCTAAACATATGGTCCTTGGACCCACACCTAAAACATGCTCCTATCTTTTCCAACACTCCCTAGATGCCTCTTTCCACAATACTCACAAGGATGAATCATCACTTTGTACAGCTTGTTGATCCCTTGGCCCATCGGTTCTAGGCCTCTTATTCCCGATGATCCAAAACCTCTTTCCGGCCTATTTCGATCAAGTGTTCGCTTGATGGAATCCTTAATTCCCTCGGCCACTTTAGCCTTATCCACCAAAGCGAGAATTCCGCTCACGATGCGGTGCTATCAACGATCTTAGATCATTCCTCGGTCCAGTCCTCAAAAGGACACAGCGTTCATGCTCGATTGCCACTACCCTCGAGCATAGCGGCTCAACCTCGAAATTCGCCTCATATTCTGCGACGGACTTACTCCCTTGTACTAACCCTAGAAAAGCCTTCCTCTGCTCATCCGTATACCTGGTTCCCACATACTTCTTTTGAAAGGCCTCTTTAACATACTCCCAGGTCAAATTTTCAGCTACGGTACCATCACGAACAGTCAACCACCATTGATACGCTTCATCGCGTAACAATGCCACCATCCTTTCACTTTTCCTCCGAGTCAAATCAAGCTCATCCATTATCGCTCGTTGCTTCCAACCAAGACTCGGTGTCTTTGGATGCCACATTGGATACTCCTCGAAACATTTCCGCTCCATTAGCTCGGAGCCGTTCAGGTACCGACTTTCGATTTCCTCCATTTCCTCCTGCACCGGCCACCAATTCCAAAACTCGCAGAACAGCCTGCGACACAGCCTCTTCCCCCGTCTGAGCCTGCTGCTCAACATTAATAGCTGGGGGTGGTGGTGGCGGTGGCATCTCATTGTCGGACCCTTGACCCGACCTAACGGGTTCCGACACGGTCATCCTTCCTCTTCCTCGACCACGACGACCACGTCCTCTAGAGCTCATTTTCTAGCGTCGGGATCTGATTAAGAAATTTTATGGATTAGTTATTTGTTCCACTTATTTATCAGCGAAGGAGTTTTATGGGAAGGGATTTTAGAGTGGTTCTTTCGTATCATACAACACACAGTCTTTTCCATTCTTCCATTCCTTCATCAAACAAGTATGAACTTTCGTTCATTCAGAGAAACGTTGTAGTATTTGTTGGTTATTGTTGTTTTCCACTACCCGGGGGTATTTTTGTAATTTTGTCCTACAGGGGTATTTTCGTAATTTTTCAGAAGAAACATTTCTTGGGGTTTTTTTTTCAAAAGTTACTCTTGAAAATTTTGAAGTCTAGGGTGATTTGAAAATTTTTTTTTGAAATTGGGGTATTTTGGTAATTTTTACAAATCGGAGTAAATTTGTAAAATTTTATAGATTTAGGGTATTTCAAAATTTGTAAAACTTTGAGGGTTCCTTTCGAAAAGTGTTCCTTCAAAAATGGGGATGTTGCAAAAATTTTGGAAATCAGGGTCATTTTGGTAATTTTGTAAGTTAGGGGTAATTTTGTAATTTTTCCAAAATCTCAGTATTTCGGTATTTTATAAATTAGGGTTTTTGAATGTTTATGAAATCATGAAAGTTTGATAATGTTGTTGAGTAGTTGAATCATTTTACAAATCAGGGGCGTTTTGGTAATTTTACCCCTAAGGGCATTTTTGTAATTTTTCGCAAATCGGGAGTTTTTCAGAAAATGTTGTAAAAATAATTTTTTTTTTTGGATTTAAAAGGAGGTTTTAAAAGTTTGAAAAAAAAACTAAGGTTTGTTGTTTCGTTCTATTCTTTTTTTTTTAAAAACATGGCTAGTTCCCTTTCGGGTTTTAGTCATTATGTTTAGCCTATGATCGAGCCCTCTTGGTCAGGGTGAACCAAAGCTACGCACCAGGCAGGATTCGTGTGGAGAGGAGGTGAGTCACGCGGACTGCTTAAATACCAAGCTCCCACCGAAACCATTCCTAGACATGTGTACAGAGGTTGCCACACCACTGAACCCTCTGAGTTATGGTGAACCGAAGCTACGCACCAGGTAGGATTCCTGCGAAGAGGAGGTGAGTCACTAGGACTGCTTAAATACCAAGCTCTTCCGGATCCAATCCTAGACATGCGTACAAGGGTTACCACACCACTAGCTCAATGACTTAGCCATAGGTTGGTTCAAGTGTATTAAGTCTTATGTATCGTGTTTGAGTAGACTAATCCTAGGGTTCAAGTTCCTATCATTCTATTCTACGTTCCATGCCTTTTCTACCCTTATATAAATCATGAATCACACATATAGTTTGGGGTACTTACGGTGGATGTGAATGGTTTGAGACTTAGGGCCATGCCAAAAGCACGCTTATTTTTTCAAAGATAATCATTTGGCTCGCTTTGAAAACGTTTTGGGCCTTAGCCCACAGTGCCGAGAGTTTAAAAGCGGGCTCGATACCAAATCGAACACACACCTTTTACCACGAGAATGGACCGGATCTGCTATGTTCCTAAAGTAAATTGATCTCAAAATCATTCGATACTTTAGAGAATTGTAGATTTTAGAAAAACTATTATTTTGGATTGGGCTTAGATTAAAAACCCATTTATTTAATCTTGTAAATCCAATTTGATGTAACATGTCCCAAAATAGTTCTTAGCAAAATAATAAAAAGTAATGTAAAACAAAGAATAATCCATTGGGCCTTATGGCCTTATTACATCAAGTAAACCCAAAATAAGATAAAAAAAATATTAAAATTAAATAAAGTCCAAATCCTGAATAAATTCTTCAAGTGATGCATGGCCTCCTTATGGTCTACCTACCAGGTCAAATCACGCTCATCACCTGAAAATAATTCCCACAATGGGGTGAGTCAACAGACTCAATGTGCACACAATACTATCAATCAATAAATCAGGCATTCATGTTCAAAACATCAGATCCATATAAAAATGAGATTATGATGCAACCCAAACCCAATCCTAATGGTCCATCCGCTACTCTCCACCCGTACCTGCCATTCACACCGTGGGGACTACTAAGTCAACCCTCCATCCGCTACTCTCCATGTTGTGTCATTAGACACTATAATCAAATTTAAACGTTGTGTCATTTGACACTGTTGTAACCGAAGTTACCAAAATTTCGCAATGTGACCGTAGTCAACATTTTTCGTTGGTGAGACCGAAGTCAACACCTTCGTTGGTGAGACCGAAGTCAACACCTGTTCTCCCCCTTTCACATAAATCCCGAATGCCCCAAAACATATATATAGCATAACTAAATTAATTTCATGTTTATATACATATATTCGCATGTTATTAAATAACATTTTTCACAATCCTATCAGAAGTAGGAAACGTACCTGGGCACTTTTTGCCACATTTGTGGTACATAGCCACATCCACATTATTATTCATATCATATATTTAAAATATTTAGCCATAAAATATCGAAGGGTAGTAAGGGTACACACCTTATTGGCTTAATAGATTCCTTGAAATCCCGAAGAACGATCTACCGATCTAGATCTTTATCTCCTATATTCGGCCAATTATTAAACATATTAACAAACCTATTTGGCTTAAAAAACCAAATCCTAGTAGGATTTGTATTATTTACCTTGTTGTCGAATTGGATGATTGTAAATCAAATCCCAAATTACTAGTATCCTTTTCCTTGAAATCGGCTAATACTAAATCATGTAACCATGTGAGTTTTCGCTTTTGAAATAATGAAAATAATTCCAAATACCAAAATTAAGCCTTGGCAGAATATCACTTACCATACAAATTCCAAATCAAGAGAATTCCTTGCCTATATATGTCTGTCGAAATTTTCATGTTAGATCTAATCTAACATATACATCATAACCTTTAATCGAATAAATTATCTTACCTTGGATCCTTAGATTTCCGAAAGATTCCTCCTTGTATTTGAGGTTGTAAAAGATCCTTAATGCCTTGACCGATTGCTTCCTTGTCAGAGTTTGTGGTTTGGCTATGGAGATTTAATCGAGGATCAAAAGAAAAGGTTTTGGCTTGACGGATGAAGAAAAGAGAAGAAGAAAAGATAGAAAGAAAATTCGGAGAGGGAGAGAGCAAAGGATTTTTGGCTACTTGGAAAGATGAGAGAAAAAGACCTTGGGTTCTCCTTTTATAGCCAAATTTGCTAGGCCAAGAGTCCTTGACTTGGCCACCACTCTCCTTAAGATAATAGTATCTCTTATTATTCACATATTTATGTGAATAAAACTCCTTTATTTATCTCTTATTATTCACATATTTATGTGGATAAAACTCCTTTATTTATCTCTTATTATTCACATATTTATGTGAATAAAACTCCTTTATTTATCTCTTATTATTCACATATTTATGTGAATAAAACTCTTCCTTTTCTAGAAACCCATGCCGTCCACCTCACCTTACGGAAGCAAAATAAGGCCTTCATTATTTGCTTCTGGATGTCTCAAACTCAGCCCAAAAGCCTCTTGTATTTGGGCCATTTCCTAAGGCCTTTGGTGGCATCTTGAGCCACATTTCCAAGTCCGTTGTTGGGTCAAATTTCACATGCTTTATATTTTTAGGGTCACTTGGCCCTAAGTTCCCTTTTGGCTCTTAAATTCAACATTCCGGTCAATTTTAAGTTTCCTAAAATTTTCGGCATGCTCTGTATTTTCCAGGTTTCCAAAATGTTCAAGTTTCCCAAAATGTCTAGGTTTCCAAAATGTTCAAGTTTCCAAAATGTTCAAGTTTCCTAAATGTTCAAGTTTCCAAAATGTTCAGGTTTCCCAAAATGTCTAAGTTTCCAAAAATGTCTAAGTTTCCAAAAATGTCTAGGTTTCCAAAAATGTCTAAATTTCCAAAAATGTCCATTTCCATTCTCATTTCCATTTTCATTTTCATTTCCATTTCCATGCATTTCTAGGTTTCCAAAAGTATCAAAAATTTATTCATAGTACTTGAAACTTGTCATTTCATACAATTAAACTGGAAATGCATAGGCCCTATTCAGGATGTTACAATATTGGTTTTTTTATAACTTTTTTCAGTTTTTTTTCCTAATTTTTTCCTATTTGGTCAACTTTCTACCAAATTTTTAATATAATCTTATTATTTTTCTATTATATGAAGGCTTAGATTTGTATAGTTGTTCTGTTCCACTATCATTTTAATGTCTTTTGATGAGATTTTTCTCCTACGTCAAGAGCTCTCTGTAACACCCCAAACCCGGCCCACAATCCCTGACCGAATCTGGCATGCTTCTAAAGAAAATCCATTCAAATCTTGTTTGAAACTTTGTTAAAATTTTTTTCGTGTTTTTGAAAACAGATGATTTGGGTTGGGCTCAAATTTTAAACACCTCGTTGATTTGGTATCAAAACATTTAATAAATATACTTAAGAAAATTTAACTTTTAAACTTTAAATTCGATAATAGTTGTATCATATTAAGTAACTTAAAAGCATGCATAAACGATTCAATACTTTGGCCTTATTATATCAAATAAAAACCCGAATAATTCAAAACTTAAACATAAATAAAAATAAATCAATCCTTGAGCTTTGCATGGCCACCCTTGAGCTCCTGCTGACCCGGTCCATTACTGATCATCACCTGAAAAATAGTCCCACGCGGGGTGAGTCAAACAGACTCAATGTGTACAACCGACACCAAACTCAAATAAATTCAGGCCTATCAAATCATACATAATCATATAGCATTAAATAGAATGATGCAATCCGGACCCAAGCCTAGTTATCCATCCGCTACCGTCACCCGTACCAACCATCACAAGTAGGGACTACTAAGTCAACCCTCCATCCGCTACACACCATCGAAGGCGATCATTGCGGTCGGCGTGCTCATCGCCCTTATAAAATTAGTTGCATAGCCACCGGATACATACTTTGTGTCATGAGACACCATATTCGAGATATCGTGGTCTTAGGTCACCACATTCAGATATCGTGGTCTTAGGTCACCACATTCAGATATCGTGGTCTTAGGTCACAATATTCACTCCCCCTTTACATATCACCCATATGCCCCATGTCATACAAATATGCATTAACTATATCATATTCCTTATTCACATTCTTATAATTTCATGTATATGCCATAGCTAAACTTATCATACTCATAGTAGGAGTAGGAAAACGTACCTGAGTACTTAGTACCATTATATGGTACCTTAACCATAATCTTACACTTTTATATTAGCACATATAATAAATTAAAGCCGTAAATCTATCGAGATTTAGTGTGGGTACACACCTGATATACTTATCGAATTTACTGAAATCCCAAAAACTCGTTCTATTGCTATAGATCTTTAATTCCTATATTCGGCCAACCCTAACATGTTAGTAAAAAGCCATTCGGCTATAATTCCAAATCCTAGTAGGATTGTTGTAATCAAATTCTTACCTTGGTGCTGATTGGATTAAAAATCAAATCCCGAAACTTTGAAATCCTTCTACCTTGTATTCGGCCAACATTAGATCACCTAAAGGATTAGTTTTGGCTTTCTAAACAAATAAGGAATAGACATCAAATATGGCATTGGCCGATTGTACTTATGAACTTACCTTACGATTTTCAAATCCTGAAAAGTATCCCCTGCCTTAGGTGTCTGTCGAAATTCCCATGGTTACATGTTAGATCAATTTCTAACATTTAAACACATTAAGAATGGCCTATGGCCGAATATCATCTTACCTTGAATCTTAAAAATCCCGAAAGATCTTTTCTTGAAGTCGACAACACCTTTGCTTGAATTCCACAGGAATTCGGCTAGATGATAATAGGGAGATTCGGCTCCTACTCCTAATAGGAATAGGATATTCGGCTATTTTAAGGAATACAAGAGGAAGGGTATGATTCTTTTGAGGGTTTCGCTATCACTTTTATTGATGAGGCATTGGCTTTCAAAGAAATAGAGAGAGATTTGAGGTTGAATGAAAGAAAAGAATGAGAGGTGTGAGTGGGAAGAAATTCGCACAAAGAAATTTAAAAGATATCAAAGATGATTACTCCCCTTATAAAGAATTGGCTACTATATCCTTGCTATTATCAAACTCTTTGATAATCTCCTCTATTATCTCCTTAACAAATAAAATAAATTAATCCAACATTAATCCCTTATCAAACTCCTATATTATCTCTTATCACCTATTTAAACCAAAATAAATAAAATAAATCCTTATTTATCTCTTCTTCATCTTGCACAAAATAATTAAATCAACAATTATCCTACTTGAATAAATAAAACAACAATTATCTATTATCTACCAACTTAAAATAAAATAATCATCAATTATCCTACCTTAGCCGAAATTAATAGGAGAATTAAGCTCAATCCTCCTTCAATCGAAAGTCTAATTGCCGTCCAATTTCTTCTCACCCTTCTTCCTTGACGCCAAAGTAAAAATAAAAACACTCCCATGTGCTTCCCACGTTACTCGAACCTGAGACCTGCTGGCCCTTTGACGCAAGCTGCAGGTAACGTCCCAAGCCACTTTGCTGCTGGCTCCTTTCGTGTCATAAACTCCCCACACTTCTTTTTAAGACCTCCTTCCCTAGCTCTCCCTTGTCTTAACGCCAAAAGAAAAATAAAAACACACCTCCCTGTTGCCAACAAGATTCGAACATGAGACCTACTCCTTGCTCCACAGATAACGCCCCAAGCCACTTTGCCAAGGCATTTTTTTGTGACATGACTCATGCAGAATTTCTTTTAAAACCTCCTTCGCCAGGCGCCTTCTTGACGCAAAAATAAACGCTCCTTCTTGCTTCCTTCGCAACTCGAACCAAGGCCCTTATCCCCACTGCACATGGCATCCATTGCCACTTTACCACATGATTTCTTGTGGCATTAATTCCCTAAAAATTCCTTTAAAGCCTCCTTAGCCCAGTTCCCCTTTTTGAGGCAAAAATAAAAGTCTCTAATGCTTCCCACGATACTCGAACCTCTTCCCTTCCTCCCAGCCTATGACGTCATGCACCAAGGCCCTAAGTGGCGCCTTGTAGCCACTTTACCAGGCCCACTTTCATGTCCATAAACTCCTAAGATTTTCTTTAAGGCCTCATTCGCCTAGTTTCTCATTTTAGACTTAAAATCCAACATTTTCCCAAAGCTTTCCCCTTCATCCTTGGTTCTAAAAACTCCTAAAACATACCCAACCACACTTAAAGCCTACTAACACTTGAGTTATGCTCCAAACGCATAACCCCTAATTTAGGATATTACACTCTCATTCATAAAGGGCTTGCTTTTATTCCAGTATTTTTATGAAGATATTGAACCTCCAGTATTTTTATTTGTTTTCATCTATTTGTTTGTCATCTAGTATTATTTTTAATTGTATACAACTCAAAAATTATCTTGAGCAAAGTTTCTCCAAAAGTTTCTTAACTTTCAAAATTTTAAGTTTGTGTTTTCAAATTTTAAAATTCAAAAAATAAAATTTAAGTTTTCAAAAATTTATATTTCAAATTTTTACTTACTTCCATCCCTACTTAGATTCTTGGGACTAATTTGGTATTAGAGCCAATGAGGAACAGGTAATTCTAAATTTATTTTCAATATTTTCAAGTTCTGGTTTAACTATCTTTATTGATGTATTATTATTTTTACTAAGTAATGATACACAGTCCAGGTAGTCATGGTTAGGCATGTTAAGGATAGAGTATCCTTGTAGGCAATATTAGTAATCCAAAAGTTTGATAGTAGAACCCTTGTAGGAAACATGAAAACATAAAAATGTTTCCTCTCCTTAGGAGAACCAATTCTTTTGCAAGTTTTGCCTTCAATCAATCCCAATAACCTGACCAAACCTCCAGCAACACCGTCAATGAACAAGAACAACATTATGAAAATGTTCCTGAAATATGTGTTAATTCGACTCTTTCGAAAGTTCCAACAAACTAAATTTATAAAAAAAAAAATTGAAACTTTAAATGCGTTTTGTAGTTATGTTATAAAAACAAAAGAAAAAAGTTTACCTATCCAAAAGGAATATGAAACTATTCAATTATTAAATAGAGCTGTCATCAGTAAGCTTAAAGAACAAGATTATAAATATATCCAAAAATACTTCAATTTTGATTGTCTTAAGAGACTAAAGATGCATAATGTTTAATGATTCCTTACTAGGAACAGTAGAAACAAGCCTATGCATAGGCCCAATACATTTTAATTGCTATCCATATTTTATGGTTTCATTAACTGATAAAAATATTTTAAAATCATTGACCCTTCAAATTCATATTCATAATTACAAAATGCATCATGGATTCGAAGTGCTAACGTTAGTCTATTAGCTCCATTTCAAAGTCATGTATTCCGTAGTCAACACCAAAGCTTTACTCTAAATCCCAAAAGGAGAAACTCTTTTACTAGAAATAGACACCTCAAGATCTCATACCACAATTTCAAAAAATAATACAATGGCATGAAATCAATCTAGCTACCAAATGGAAGCTAGAAGGTGCTACAGATCTTGTTACACCAACCTTATTAGAAACACTTCATTAAGTGAAATTTCCCAACACCAAGATGGCATAGTTGAATTAATATTTAATAGGTCACCCAGAATGATCCAGGCATTCCTTTGAAATAGGAAGTACCAGTCAACCTTTAGAAGGTTAAATATAGAAGAATAATCAAATCTCGAAACACAAAGAACAAATTTTAAGACTTTTAGAGCCTCTGTCTCTTCCATCCCAACAACATTTAGAACCAATTTACAAGAAATAGATAATTCCTCAATATAGCATCTATCTATACTAGATAGTAAAGGAGCCCCTAAAATTCACCTAATATGTCATCAACATACTCATCAATGACTAGTAATGCAATACTAGAAGAAAAAACTTGTTTTCCAAAATAAATACAATGCTAACACTATTTATGAATGAAATATAGATGAAATGACGAACTATAATATTCTTAGTTTATTACAACAAATGAAAATGGCTTTGAATGTTTATAAAACTCAAAACCAAAATGGATTGATTAGTGATCATGCTATAGTCAATCTTTTAGTTGTTGGATTTAGTAGCCAATTAAAATGATGGTGCAACCATGCACTCACTAAAACCAAACAAGAAAAATTCTAAAAGCAATAAAAAAGGATAATCAAGGAAAAGTTATTTTAGATGAACAAGGAAGAGAAATCCAAGATGCAGTTGCAACTTCGATTTTCTCAATCTCTAAACACTTTATAAGAGATCCTTCTGATCTTAAAGATAGAAATTCATAATTATTGTCAAATTTAAAATGAAAAAAAATTAATATATTTTAAAAGGTATAAAGATGTCTTTATGATTAGGGTCATGCAAAGATCTAATAACCAACAATCATTCTTGAAAGAAACTTTTCTAGTAGGACCTCCTATTTTATTAGGAAAAAAACTTAAAAATCAAATTAAGGAGAATTACAAAGGTATTATTCCTTATATTCCCCATGAAAAACTTACATATGGTGAACAAATTACTTTCACCCAAAAGGAAGGACTAAAAATTTGTCAATATTTAAATATACTATGAAAAATAGAATGTCGGTAATGACAATATATCGCAAAGAAATGAAAAATAAAAATAAAGAACACAGATTTTTGTGGAAACCCTTTCGGGAAAAATTTCACGGACAGAGGAGGAGAAAATTCACTATGTCGAATTCGAATTATTATAAGAGTAATAGACTATGTCTATTTATAGGCTTGTAAAACCATATTCTAATAGAAGTGTAGTAAAATGGAAAGACCTTATTCTAATCAATATCAAATAGATGGAGTTTAATAAGGTTTAAAAAAAAAACTTATTCTAAAAATAAAATAAAATAAGTGTAGCTCTATATGGACTTTACTTTAATTTTATTTTACCATTATATTTTATTTAAATAAGGATTCGGGTCACACGAATTCTCAATGAACAAGTTCTTCTTCATGAACTCTCAACAAACAAGTTCTCCACCTCTTCCATAAAACCCCTTAAGGGTTTAACTTCAACAAAGAACACCAACCAAGTCTAAGCAATGCTCAAACCTGGTTATAGGAAGTGACTTAGTCATCATATCTGCAGGATTTTCATGCGTACAAATTTTGCACAACAATATCACCACGAGCAATAATATCACGAACAAAATGATACCAAACATCAATGTGTTTTGTTCTCTCATGAAACATTTAATCTTTTGTAAGGAATATGGCACTTTGACTGTCACAAAAATTATACTGATTTGAATGTCTTGATTAAGTTCACTAAAGAGTCCCTTCAACCAAATAGCTTCTTCACAAGCTTCAGTAATCAAAATGTACTCAGCTTTAGTGGTGGACAAAGCGACTTTAGTTTGCAAAGTGTCTTTCCAATTGATTGCAACCTCCAATTGTAAAGACATAACCTATGAGAGATCTTCTTCTATCAAGGTTTGCAGCAATATCAGCATCAACATACCCAATGACTCCATCTCTAGTTCTTCCAAACTGTAAGCAAACATCAGTAGTACCTTGTAAGTATCTTAAAATCCACTAAACTGCTTTCTAATGCTCTTTATCGGGATTCACCATGTATCTGCTAACTGCATTGACTGCATATAATAAATCTGGACGTGAACAAACCATAACATACATGAGAGATCCCACTGCACTAGAGTATGGAACAAGTGACATGTACTAATCTCATCATCTGATTGTGGAGACAAAGCCGATAAAAGTTTGAAATGGGCTACTAAATGTAACACTTTGAATTTTAGGCCTAGAAGAAATGGGCTTCACGTGCCGGAGGAATTTGAATTTAGTTGTGCATGTGAATAACATAAAAGTATGTCTGCTTTGATGGTTAAGGGTCCTAAGAAGTATCGGAGAAGTCTTGGGTTCAAACCTAGGCTTTAGCAAAAATTTTGGTTTTAAGTGGATAAAACCCTGGATGCTTGGATGTAGGCCTTTTAAATTATTGTGTCAAAAAAATGACACAAGGAAGCATTTGGTCTAGTGGTTGTGACATCATTAAGGTTGCAAGGGAGCCTGGGTTCAAGTCTTGGCTCTTGCAATTTGTTTTGGTATTTCTTTTAAAGGAACCTAGACTTTGGCCTTTAGACCTTTTAATTTATTGAAGGTAAAAGGTGACACAAAGAGAGTGGGTGATCTAGTGGCAAGGTGGCGCTACATGTATGGCAAAGAGTCTGAGGTTCGAGGCATGGCGTGCGCAATTGTATGTTTATTATTCTACTTGAGCTGGGGAGGTGTTGGAACTGGACTGGAACTATGTGGTTGAATTGGTCATAGGAATTTGAATTGAATTTAAATGGAGAGTTGTAATAAATCAAGGAGAAATTCGGTAGAGGGATTGGTGGAGATTTTTAAGGAATTTGAAAATGGAGAAGTGGTAGTCGAATTGGGTAGCTGGTATGTGCATATTTGGCTAGGGAGTGCATTTGGTGCATTTTCGGCAATTGCTTTCTTTTATGCCGATTTGTTTTATTTTCTCTATTCTATCTATAGTGCCAAATATTGCCATAGACCTTTTTGTGTTTTTCTCATTTCGATTTGCTTTATTCTCTTCTCCCTATTTCCTATTTTTCTTAATGTGAGCCGAATTCAACCTCTCTTTCTCTGCCTTCATTCTTTTTCCCTTCCCTATCGATGAAACTAAATCGAAGGTACTCAACCTTCTTCTCTCCCTATCCTTGGTCGAATATTTCTATGCTCCACTGTTGGTTTTGTTAATCGGTTCTGCAATTGTTCCCGACTGAAGGGTAGGTGTTTATACTTCTCCTTTACACTCAAATTTGATCTCTTTTAGCATTTCTCTAGAAGCCGAATACTTCTGTTCTTTTGGATCCTCATTACGCTCTTGATTCTCTTGCGCGATATGATGCTCGTTGAGGGCTAGTCAAAGCCAAGGAGCGAAGAAGTTCTAGAGTGCTAAGGCCATCGAGGTTTTTCTCTCATCGTCCTTGTAACACCCCTTACCTGAGTCCGACACTGAGACTGGATACAAGGCATTACCATGCTTAATCTTACTTAAACGTGAAAGAACGGGTTACAAAATTTTGTTCAAGACTCATTTCTTGCTCATTCATGACCTACTAGGCCTTAAACATACCTCCGAGAGGTTTTGGAACTAATCCTGAAACTTTTACGAACTTGAGAATCTTTTCATCAAAACAGGGGCCACACGCCCATGTTGAACTAGGGACACGCCCATGTACCCCTAAGCCATGCCTGTGTCTTCCACCCGTGGTCAACACTGACTAAATACACACGGCCTTGACACACTCGTGGTCCTGGCCCATATGCCAAACCTTGGCATTTTGACTTATCCACACGGCTTGGGGCATACACCCATGTGCTAACCATGCCTCTCACACGGTCTAGACACACGCCCGTGGTCCTGGCCCATATGCCAAACCTTGGCATTCTGACTTATCCACACGGCTTGGGGCATACACCCATGTGCTAACCATGCCTCTCACACGGTCTAGACACACGCCCGTGTGTCTACTTCTGTGGGAGATTAGAAGGCTATCTACCAAGCCTTTTGCCACTCTCATTTGCATACATTCATACATAATCACATAACTCCACATAGAATCAATATAACTCTTCAATTAAAGACATTTAATTCATACAATGAAATCTTCATCTCAAACATAGGGGAGAACTATTTCTACTATGATTACAATCGACTTAAGCCATCATTTATGGCTATTCACAACCAAATCAAAACTCACTTAGGCCAACACATTTGGCTATATTAACTATGACTTAGTCAACTTTAAAAGAGGTCCCTATAAATGCCATGACTCATAAGAACTTGAAACATCATAACAAGTGTCTACTCGATAGTGTGAAAACATCTCCGGTGGCCTCCAACCCGAGCTAGTTAAATAACCTATAAGGGATGGGAAAAGGAAAAGAGTAAGCAATAATCCTTAGTAAGTTCATCTGCATATAACTGACAAATATCGATATTCATTGAATATACACAACCATAAAGTATTATAAGGAGTTTTACTCTTAAACTCATGGTTACTTACTCAACCATTCTTAAAACTTACTTATTCTATCTCTTACCACATTTTAACCATGCCACAAGCCAATTGTTCGTGTTAATTAGCATACATTCCTGCATTGGTGGTCATATGATCATATAAAACAACACATCAAACATTTTCAATAAGCCACTAATACTATTAATCTCTCGATGGTTTCGCACTTAGCCCACCGTCGATCTCTAATAGGATGGTATCGCACATAGCCCACCAATTATTTATACTTATGGTGGTTTCGTACTTAGCCCACCAAATGATTTTTATAAGCAATGGTATTGCACACAGCCCATCGATTACCAATTAATCAGGTGGTAACGCACACAGCCCACTATTAATAATATAGTTGATGGTATCGCACACAGCCCATCACTAACTATCAATAAGGTGATACCGTACATAGCTCACTATTATTATACATTCATGGATAGTTATCCACATGTATTTCTCTATTTCAAATGTTCATCTGAGAACATCCTCATACACTACTATTCTTACTTAACTTTCTACGATACTCGTTTGCATTCACACAATACATTTATGAATATAACTTATGCAACTGAGGTGCATTGATTACATATAACCCACCAGGGTTCATCATATACCGAATTTACCTCAATTCAGTTCTAACACATACTTGTGCTTCTCATGGCACAACCACATACTTTCTCTCTTTCAACATATCCGTTGAATCACTCAAATTGTTAAATAACACTTTTGAGTCTTATATACATAATGTCATATTGACATTATACCCCGATAGGGTCTTACATGTATTAACTTATCGATGCCATGTCCCAGGCATGGTCTTATACAAATTCTTACACCGAGTCCATATTCCAATATGGTCTTACACGAGACCTTAATTGTCATCATATCATGCTAATTTCTTTTCCCACTAGTCTTAAATTAAGAATAAGACTCTCATTCTTCGACATTCCATCAAAATGTACTTAACGTATACATAGAGGCAATTAAACAATCCATACAACATCAGAATGCTAAGTACTTCACTTAGAATTTCATAATTTAGCATACGAACTTACCTAGACGTTGAAAGGGTCGAAAGGGACTTTTTGTCCACATTTCTCTTTTCACCTGTTCTAGGTCAGAATCTCATTTTTTTTATCTAGAACAATGGAATTTACTTATTTAATCACTTATAAATCATAATACACCATAATCTACACTTAGGCAAAAATAACTAATTTGCCCTTTATACTTTGGCAAAATTATGATCTTGCTCCTAGGCTCATAAATAAATTTTCATCACATTTTTTTACTAAACAAGCCTAGCTGAACATTTAATCCTCTTACAACTATTCATAATTCCAACTATTTCATGCTTTAATGAACAAATTACAACTTTTACATTTTAGTCCCAATTATGTGTTTTCATAACAACACCTTTCACAAAAGTTGTTTATCAACATCCTATCATTCATTTTCTTCCATAACAACTCATCGAACAACATAAACTCTATCATGGTAAGTCCCTAGAATTTCAATCATATTGCAAACTAGTCCTCTCATTAGTTAGCTTAAGCTTTGAGGACTCCAAAAATACAAAAATAATAAAAAATAACCATCAAATTGACTTACTTGTAGAGAAATAAGCTGATGAAATTTTCAAGCTTTCAAAGCCCTCCCATGGTTGATATTTTTGGTTGGAGAAGAAGACTAAATAAAAAGATGATAACTTTTGCTTGTATCATCTTATTTTATTCATTTTTCCGACCAATATCACCAACTTTTAATCACAATAAATGCACTTGTCCCCTATGCACCCTATGGCCGGCCAACTCACTTAACAAGGCCAAATTGCACATTTGGGACCTCCAATTTATAATCCATAGCTATTTGAAACCTCTAGCAAATAAAACAGAACTTTCGCACTTTATGCGATTTAGTCTTTTTTCGCGAATAAGCAAGAAATCGCTAAAATTAAAGCACCAAAAATTTCATGCATCATTATAAACATGTTATAACACATAAAATAACATGAAATAATTTTTTCTAACCTCGAATTTGTGATTTTGAGATTACTATTCTAACTAGCCCCTAAATCAGGCTGTCACAGTCCGATTAAGGTAATTTATCATCTTACTCTTTGGGGTATAGACCGATTAGGCCCTATGGGTTTGCAAAGTTAAATTTGGGTTGTAGGTTGCATCTATGATTAGTACTACCTAACAGAGATCTATTGTAGTGTAGTTTGGCGGCAAGGCGTGTGATCTATCATAGTTAGTGATCTTAGAGGACTGGAGGCACTCACTCAATCAAGGTAAGGGTGGTGAATGTTTTGGGGCTAAGTATTAAAAATGTGGTATGTTTATGTGACTTTTAAGGTTGGTTGTATCCCTATCAACATGTGATTAACCGTGTGTTAGGAATCAATGTAGGTCTTGGTGCTCAAGGATTATTCGCTTTCTTCGCAACAAAGGTGTGTAACCACACTCCTTCTGATCGTAGATCGATAAAATGCCGAAAAGCAGAAGTACCTACGAATGATGCCACACGAGCGTACGATCGTACGTGTGGTGGACCGAGCCCATGAATATGGGCATAAGATGGTTGAGGCCACCATGAGCGTTCTCATGGGCTTAGGTCGTTTTGGGCCGCGTTGGGGCCGAAATGGGCCTTGTGGGCCCAATGGGCCTATGGGCCCCACACAGATTAAATTTGCATATTATGGTAAATGTTAGATCGAGCCGTGTAGTCCACATGGCTAGGGTCATTTTTAGGCAATGGGTCATGTGGGCCCACTGGGCTAGTGGGCCCCATAGGGATAAAATGCATGTTATATGGTTTCTATTGGTTTGAACGGTGCTAATTGGGCCACACGAGCGTGTGGGCCCACTTGGGTCGAGTTTTGGACCTTAGGACCATTTATACCGTTGTGACTATTTAGGTTACTTAAGTCGCTCGAGGCGACGGTGGACCTTCTGTAGGGTCGCTGAGACCCCCGATTTGCAAAATTATCGAAATACCCCTAGTTTGCAAAATTACCGAACTACCCTCATTTGTGAAATTACCGAAATACCCCTGTTTGTAAAATTATCAAAATACCCCCGGTTTGCAAAATTACTGAAATACTTTTGGTTTGCAAAATTACCGAAATACCTTCAATTTGAAAAATTATTAAAATAACCTCGATTTTGCAAAATTATCGAAATACCCTCGATTTGTGAAATTATTGAAATACCCTCGTTTGTAAAATTATCGAAATACCCTCGATTTATGAAATTATCGAAATACCCTCGATTTGCAAAATTATCGAAATACCCCTGGTTTGCAAAATTACTAAAATACCTTTAATTTGTGAAATTACTAAAATACCCCTAGTTTGTAAAATTACCGAAATACCCCCAATTTGTAAAATTATCGAAATACCCTTGATTTGTGAAATTACCAAAATACCCATGATTTGCAAAATTATCAAAATACCCCGATTTGCAAAATTACCAAAATATCCCTGATTTACAAAATTATCGAAATACCCCTGTAGGGTAGAATTACTGAAATACCCCTAAAGGGTAGGATTACCGAATACCCTTATAGGGTAAAATGACTGTTTTGCCCTTGTGGGTAAATTACTGACTTAGACTATGAATTTGACTGATTTGACTGTGATCGTATGACTGTGTTTAAACTGACTTAACTGTGGTCGTGTGACTGATATGTTTTTAATATATGTCTAAATGAATGTTACTAGGCATGGCCATTTTGCATGCACGTGTAATGATTTAGCATGACATACACGACATATTGCATGGGGTTGAGACATTGATACGGAGGAAGTTCTGATAGGGTCGCACGGGTCGCATGAGACAACTGTGGACCGACGGACGACTTAAAGCCGCGTAATCTAATTATGGCTCTATGCCAACCTAAATATGGCTCTGTGCCATCTTGATTATGGCTTTGTGCCAATCGTATTCACCCATGGCTATGTGCCTAACATATATATTGATGACTCTGTGTCGATCATAATTACCCATGGCTGTGTGCCAATTATATCATCGTCGCTGATGGCTAAGTACCAAACTTATTACAGTTACTGATAGCTTTGTGCCATCCTGATTATGGCTCTGTGCCATCCTGATTATGGTTTATAACCATTCTATTTATGGCTTTTAGCCGTTCTGTTAACTGGCAACGTTGCTGCGATATTTATGGCTTTTAGTTGTTCTATCTACGGTGCCGAGCCGTTATGATGATTTAGTGTCGCAATCGGTGCTAAGCTTAGTGTGTTGGCTGGGTGGGTCGATTTTATCCCCACAAGAGTGCAGGGTTGGTACGGGTGGTGTGTTGGCTGGATCGGGGTGGGATGCATCCTCATACTGTTGTATATCTGTTTATGAGATTTGTCACTATACTGGGCTCGGGCCCACTTGTTCTATTATTGGTTTGGGCTGGGCCCAATTGATTCTATTATGGGCTATGACCCAAATGATATTGTACTGGGCTTTGGCCCACATATGCTCTAAACTGGACTGCATCTTTATTCTTTATTAAAGGGCTTTGGCCTAGATCATTTGGTTTCTATTTACGTATCGACTATTACTCTAGTAAGGGGATTACACACTGAGTTTTCATAAACTCACCCCATTTTTAACTATGCAGGCAATCCCCGGCGTTTGGAGGATCAGTGCTGCAAGGGACTCGGAGGTGGCCACACGACTGCGGTTGTTATGCTTTGGGCTTTATATATGTTTTAAATTCCGTTTTGGGTTTTAATTTCTGTGATAAGGCCTCTCTGGATTTAATTTTGAATTTGAAATTTTGTTACGTTTTATATCTGTTAGACATAGACGAGTTTTCAACCCAATTACTGTTTTCAAAAACATACGTTTTAAACTTTTTTTTACATTAAATTAAGCTTTCCGCAACAAATAAGGTTTTAAAGGTAATAACGTTTTAAAAGGGAATAACTTTTTAATAAACCACGATTAAAAATAAACAAACACAAACTGAGGTTTGGTACAAGTTTTAAAAGGCAAGAAGTTTTAAATTTCAAGAAGGGTTTTCAATGAAAACATGGTTTTTGAAAAACACTGCAATGTGACACGCCAAATTCGGCACTAACATCTAGGCCAGGTTTGGGGTGTTACACTAAAGGAGTACTAACAGGCTTAGCACTCTGCATACTGAACTTGCAAAGAACTTTCTAAATGTACCCCTTCTGACTTAGGTATAATTTACTTACTTTTCTCTCTCTGAGAATCTCTATACCAAGTATCTTCTTTGTTGGTCCCAAATCTTTCATCTCAAATTCTTCACTTAGTTAGGCTTTGACCTTTCTTATCTCTCCTTTATCTTTTACTGCTATCAACATGTCATCAACATAAAGGAGTAGATACAAAAAAGAACCATCAATGTCTTTCTTAAAGTAAACACAACTGTCAAAGCTACTTCTTTTGAAATCATGAGAATTCATAAAGGAATCAAACCTCTTGTACCACTATCTTGGTGACTGTTTAAAACCTAAAGGGACTTTTTTAGCAAGCAAACATAATCCTCTTTTTTGAGACTGTAAAACCCTCTGGTTGTCTCCATACAAGAATGCAATTTTTACATCTAACTGTTCAAGCTCCAAATCATACATGGCCACAATACCAAGCAAAGCTCTAATTGAACTATTCTTCACAACTAGGAGAACACATCTGTAAAGTCCACTCCTAGAATTTGACTGTAACCCTTTGCAACAAGCCTTGCTTTATATATGGGTTCTTTAACTCCTAGAGTTCTTTCTTTCTTTTTAAACACCCATTTACAACGAACAACCTTTGTACCTTTAGGAAGTTTCACAAGATCCCATGTTCTATTTTTGTTGAGTGATTCTATCTCCTCTTGCATAGAAAACATCCACTTTTCTAAGTCTTTACAACTAACCGCTTCAGAATAATTAGATGGCTCTTGGTTGGCATCTATATCTTCATTCACATTTAAAGCATAAGCAACTAGATCAACCTCAGCATACTTCTTTTCAGGTTTAATTTTTCTTCTAGTTTTATTTTTGGCGATAGAGTATTGTGGTGAAGAAGTAACTCTGTTCTAAATTTTTGTACTAGCTTGAAAAGTTGACTTTGTTGTAGATTCTGGATTAATCTGATGCTCTACCTGCTTTTAATTTTCTTTATTGGAAGATTCTTTAAGAGATAAGTTAGGTAGCATAGCAGTTTCATCAAAAACAACATCTTTGCTAATTACAGCTTTTCTATTTTCAGGACACCATAACTTATACCTTTTCACATATATTTATAACCAATAAATACACAATTAATGGATCTCGGTTCCAATTTTCCATTATCAATATGAATATACGCAGGACACCTAAGGATCTTTAAATCAGAATAGACAGCAGGATTACCAGACCATACCTCTTGTGGGGTCTTTTTCTCAATGGCAACGGATGGAGATCGGTTAATCAAAAAACATGCAATAGAGGTTGCTTCAGCCCAAAACAACTTTGGTAAGTTGGCATTTGACAACATCTATCAAACCTTCTCCATGATCTTTTTGTTCATTCATTCTGCAATGCCGTTTTGCTGTGGAGTATAACGAACTATCAAGTGTCTCACGATCCCTTCTGACTTGCACAGTTTATTAAACTCATCAAAGTAAAACTCTAAGCCATTGTCTGTGTAGAGGTATTTTATTTGTTTGCCCATCTTTTTTTCAAATATAGTTTTCCAAGACTTAAATGTAGAAAACACATTGTTTTCCTGCTCCAAGAAGAAAGCCCAAACTTTTTTGGAAAAATCATCAATAAAAGTTAGCATATAATTAGCTCCACCTCTCGAAGGCATTGTAGATGCCCCCCATATATTAGAATAAATATACTCCAACATTCCCCTCGTATTATGGATTCCTCTGGTGAATCGAACACTCTTTTGCTTCCCAAAAATGCAGTGCTCATAGAACTTTAGTTTGCAAATTCCTTGCCCATCAAGAAGTCCTCTTTTGCTCAATTCTACCATGCCATTCTCACTCATATGCCCTAGACGCATATGTCAGAGTTTAGTAATATCATCATCTGACAAGGAAGAGAAAGTGACAACTACATCACCAGTAACAGTAGAACCCTGTAGAACATATAACTTGGCAGTCTTTCTCTACCCTTTCATCACAACGAGGGAACCTTTGGAAATCTTCAAAACCCCACTTTCAGTTGTGTATTTTTACCCTTTTAAATAAAGAGTACTCAATGAAATTAAATTTCTCTTCAATTCTGGAACATGTCGTACGTCACTAAGTGTTCTGACAACTCCATCGAACATCTTAACTTTAATTGTTCCAACACCTACAATTTTACATGAAACATTATTTCCTATCAAAACAACACCTTCAAACATTATTTTGTAAGTTGTAAACCAATCCCGATTGAGACTCATGTGGTGTAACACCCCAAACCCGGCCCAAACACTACTACCGGATCTGGTATGTCACTAAGGAGATTTTATAAAACTTGTGGCACTTTGGAAATCAATCATCAGGTTTAAACATTTATACCAAAAACTTTATAATTTATTAATTCATATAAGATCTGAAGTTATAAAATACCTTGGTGTTTTTTTAAATAAAACCGAGATTTAATACATGTCTTAGCTTAATTTAAACATAAATTTAAATAGCTAAGAATAAAAAAAAAAAACCCAACATAAAACCCCAAATAAATATAAGTCTAGTGGCCCATGGCCTTATTACATTGAGACTTAAAATCCTTAATCAAAAATATTAAAAATAAAATTCCAAGAAAAAAAATTCTGCTGGATCAGATACTCTCTTGCATGGCCACCTCGCGCTCCTCTCCAGCCTGGTCCGATGCACTAGGTGCTACCTGAAAATATTAAATAATGGGTTGAGTCGGGAGACTCAGTGTGCAACCCTCATGCACCATTAGATTTGGGCCTTAGCCCCACAGAACAGAATAACAGAACATATTATATATGAAAATATGCAAAGCCCAACCCAAATCCTAGGTTTGCATCCGCTACACGCCTCCCTTACCTGCCAGTCTCACCATTAGGGATTTCTACAATCAACCCACACCGCTACACGTTGTTGATGACAGTCATGCTGCTCATCGTCAGATAATGGCCGTAGCTACTACAATAGGTCATGGCAAAAGCCACTACAATAGGTCACAGCAAAAACCGCTACAACAGGTCACAACAAAAGCCGCTACAACAGAACACTTCCCCCTTCATCAAACCCATCCCCATGCAATCACAGAAATCGACATACTTATCATACATGTCATCTTAACAAGAACATTCACTTATGAATGACAGAGATCACTAACCTGGTGATTTGCTTTTACCCTCTTTGGGTTTCAATTGTTATGCCGAGATTTCGGCATTTATCAGAACATATTAGATTTATATACATGTATTTTGCAAACAAATCTAGATGGTGTGGAAAGTTACACACCTGATATCGCGTAGTTTTACACCCTTAGTTAATATCCTTACTATCTGGATCTACAACCCTTAGTCTAAAACCTTGCTCAAATGCTGAAAGAACATGAAGATTAGGGCTCCCCTACATTCAGCCAAGGGTTAATAAATACCCGAATTTACACGTTAAAACTAATAGATCTCCTTACCTTGAAATCTCGAAAGTAACACAATTCGAGTGTTACTGAACTTTGACTCAGAGATCTACGCGATTGACTCCTCTTCAAATCCCAGAATGTCAAAAATAAAAGAAAAATTCAAGGTTAGTTCCTTTATAGCCATTCAGCTAGAGTCCCTAAAAAGCCGGAAAGGATTGAATCCTTAAGAATCGATACTTACCTTCAGTTTCCTTCGAGATTCAGTACAAGCAGATACCACAGAGAGGATTCAGCTTCTAGGGATGAAGATTCGGTTAAGATGAAACTTCAGGAATAGAGACTGAACTCTTGGAGATTTCGGCTATGGAAGGGAATAGAGGTGTAGTTTCGGCTTTTAGAAAATAGGAGAAGAATAACAATGGGGTCAGAGAATTCGGCTAACTGAAGAAAAAGAAAAGAGAGGGAGAATGGAGTGGGGTTTTTCGGCAGAGAAAAGAAAAGATGATAGGAACTTTAGCAACAAATTTCGAAACCCACCTCTGCCTATAGGAAACCGATTCCTCCCCTTTGCAGAGTTCAATTTTTTGGCCAACACTTACACTGGAAGATCACCTCTATCCTTCTATCCCTTATCCCTATCAGAATACTCATCCATAAGAGGCCACATTTGCACCAACTTTCTCCCTTTATTTTATCATAATATCCTCATAATTTAAATAAAAATAAAATAAAAGAAACACTCCTAAATAATAGCCTTGTGTCGTCCCCTCCTAGTCCCCTTTTAAGTTCCGAAATTTGGCCCTATAATTTGGGCTTCAAGCAACCACAATTTGGGCCCTCCTCAAGCACTAGTGATGCCACCCTCTGCTTTCCTTGTGGCGCCTCCTAGCTTTGGGCCCCAAGCCCAATTTGACATTTTTAACATAGATACCTACTTTTAAACCTTATAATGCCCAAACAGAATATTTTAACTGAAGTCTCAGCCCATTACTGAGCCCAATTAGTACCTCAATTCTCAATTTAACATATTTAAGCAACAAACACATAAAATACACAGGCCCAATAATTTCGGATGTTACATGTGGAAGGTACAACCCGAATTAGGGATCCACTCCTCGTTCACTTTAGAATCATTGATAGAAGCGACTAGGAGTTCACCATCGCTGTAATCTTCTACAACATCAGCCTCACCGAAATTTTTTGGTTGTTTTCCCTTTTGATCTTATTCTGCAGCTTATAGCACTCAGATTTAATGTGCCCTTTTTTTCTTACAAAAGTTACAAGTTTTACCTTTATTTGAAGACTTTGATCTACGTTTAGATTTACCACGAGGATTTCATTCTTGTGTCCTTCCACGATCATCATCAGTATTTTGATCTTGTCTTCCACGAACAATGAGACCCTTTCCCTGAGAGTCAGGTTTAACCACAAAATGTTTCATCTTATCATACGAGGTCAAAGAATCATAAGCCTCATCAACTGTGAGAGACTCGCGGCTATATAAAATCGTGTCTCTAAAGGTTGAATAAGACGAGGGCAACGAACAAAGTAGAATCAACCCTAGATCTTCCTTATCATATTGAACCTCCATGGTCTCCAAGTTTGAGAGAATTTCTTTAAACACTGTTAAGTGTTCGTGCACAGACACACCTTCCTCAAAACGATGATCATAAAGACGCTGCTTCATATGCAACTTGCTAGTTAGAGTTTTTGACATACATATTTGTTCCAGCCTCTTCCATAATGCAGTGACGGTCTTTTCCTTCATCACATCCTGCAAAATTTTGTTAGACAAATGGATATGTAATTGTGTTAATGCCTTTCGATCCTTACGCTTTTTCTCTTCATCTGTTAATGTCGAAGACATCTTATCTATCCCTAACAGGGCATCCTCCATATTCATCTGTGCAAGAACTACTTGCATCTTAATCTGCCACAACACAAATCTAGTGTTGCAATCCAACAGTAGAATTTCATACTTCAAAAACAATATTCCCGTGATCGAGATGAATAATCCGAAAGCTCTGATACCATTTGTGAAAAATAGAATACCGATAATGATAATAAATCATAAAGAAAAGAGAAATAAAAATAAAAAACACATAAATTTTTACGTGGAAACCCTTTCGGGAAAAAACCACAGGCAGAGGAGAAAAAATGTAATAGCCTATTTTTAGTCAAATCAGAACAGTGGTTTTGGGACCACAAATCCAAAGTCAAAATATTTATTTTATTATTAAATTAAGTTCTACAACATGTTAATATGTTTGTGTGAAAATTTCGTTAAGAAATTTTATCATTTGATTAGTCAATTTGATAAAAAGGACTAAATCGCGTAAAGTGTAAAACTTGTGTTCTATTAGCTAAAGGTGTTTAATGGATATAGAAATTTAAATTGGAGGCCCTTAAGAGGTAATTATACCATTAATGAGTTATTGGACAACTATGAGCTTGGTTTTATGGAAATTATTAAGATTTTTAAAGGTTATATTAGTAAATTAGTTATTAAAGACTAAATAAATGAAATAAAAACAATTATCATCTTTTTAGTCTTCATCTTCAATAGATTATAGGGCTTGAGAATCCATTTTCATTCCTTTTCATTCGGCCAAGCTTATATGTGCAATTGGTGAGTGATTTTTGTCCCATTTTTAATTATTTCTATGTTTTTGAGATCGTTGCAGCTTACTCTAGCTAGCCCAGGGACTATTTTGCAAAATTTTTAAAGATTTATGATGTTTACATTGATGAATAAGCATGTATTTTTATGATTTATGATAGATTATGGATGTTTAATGATAGTTATACAAGTTTTGTTAAGTGATTTTTAGTGAAAATGTAAATTAGGGATTAAATTGTGAAATGTGGAAACTTTATGGTTAAAATGTGAAATAAATGAAAAATATGGGCTGGTATGTACACTAGGGAAATTCAGCTAGCATGGGTTGGTATTAAATTGCATGAATTTGTGATTTTATGAAATAAGGACTAAATTGTAAAAATGTGAAACATTGGGGCAAATGTGTAAAAGTGTATTAATGTGAATTTTGGACTAAATTTAATAGAGAGATAATTATATGAGCTAAATTTGATTACATATAGATCAAGAAAAGCAAAATTCAGACCTAGATCGAGGGAAAAACAAAGTACTCGACTAATCGACCTATTTCGCCGTTTTTGCGTCCGAGGTAAGTTCGTATGAAATAAGTTTCATTACAAATGTATTTTAAATGCTTTGATATTACATAAGCTGTGAATACGAGACTACGGACATGTTCGACGATGATTTGACAAATGTAAAAATCCCGGTTGAACCTTAGGAATAGATTAGGATACGAATGACATGTCATTAGGGGTTATTGTGATTATGTGATCCAGGTGCTGGTCTTGTACGTCCTACCGGTGGCTAAGTATACCGGCATGTGTTGCGATTACTTGACAGCTTGTGTGAGTAGCACCGTTTAGCTACGTCTTGACTGATAGCTTGTGTGAGCAGGCCCGTTGATAGCTCGAGGGTGAGCATATATGTGATATGAGATTGAGATAGCATTGGCTATGTATGTGACACTTCGGAGCGAGTTTCCCGAGTATCTGATAGTATTCCGAATGGTTCAACGGGTAAATGAAAGACGTGGTTGAGTTTGAGATTGATATAAGATGGTACAGTACATGAACTGTATACGCTTTAAATAAAAGAAATTATGAAGTTTGCATGTAATCTTATAATTAAAGATGTGAAAGGTTTGTTAGATAATATGAACTACATATTGATATATTCAATTTGTTGAATTTTATATTTATGATTACATTGAGTTTACTTCATACGAGCCTACTAAGCTATAATGCTTACTTTGTTTATTTTACTGTGTTTTATAGTGATTTCAAAGCTAGCTCGGATTCGGGAATCGTCGGAGACTTCGTCACACTATCCTACTATACTTTGGTACTTTTGAGCTTATATTTTGGTTATATGGCATGTATAGGATTATGTTTATTTTGGTTATGACTTGATAATGATTTTGGTCATCTGAAATGGCTTGTAAATGTTAAATGTTTTGGTTTGTATATAGCCATGAGAGTTGGCTTATTTTGGTTGATGTGGTTATGAATATATCTATATGCATATGGCTTGGTTATGTGATTAAAGATGAATATGTTATGGTTGTTGATATTTGGCCATTAATGGTACTAAATGGTTGAGAATTTGATTTGGTATGTTATGAGATTAAGCTAGATGATGCAAATTTGAAAATGTTCATATTGATGTTTGAGATTAGGAGATTTGATATGAATTGAATGGTACATTATGGCATTGATAAGTTTGGTATATGCTAGTTTTGAAATGGTATAAATGATGCTTGGATGAGGATGTATGAATGACTATTTATGCTTTATTTTGGTGCCAATTGTTGTTGTGTAGGTATATGCAAGTTTGGGTGGCAAAATGGCTTGGTAAATAGCCTATTTTTTGTCCACACGGGCAGAGACACCGGCGAGTGTCTCAACCATGTGTGACACACGGTTATGTTACATGGCCGTGTGCCCCCAGGTGTTGAAATAGAAACCAAGTCAGTATGCTCCACAAGGCCTAACACACGGGTGTGTGATTGGTCGTGTGGCCTAAGTCAGTATACCCTACAGGTTTGGCACGGCCTAGCACACGACCTGGCACACGGGCGTGTATGACCATTTTTAGGGCACACGGGCTAGTCACACTGGCGTGTATGTTGGCCGTGTAACCCAAGTCAGAGAGTTACACGGGGTTGGACACCGGCTGGGACACGGCCATGTGCTCCCATTTCGAATGTCCACACGGCCTGCGACACGAGTGTGTCTTTGGCCGTGTGAGACACACGGCCAAGCCACACAGGCGAGTGTCCCCTGTTTTTGGAAAAATTTTCTAAATGTTTCAAAAGTTTCTAAAGTTATCGGTTTAGTCCCAAACCGCCCCGAATGTATGTTTTAGGCCTTGTAGGCTCGTATAAGGGACGATATGAATGTTGTTGATTAATGATTATATGAAATTTGAAAATGCACGTGACATATATGTGTAATTTTATTATATGTTTGGTAATGCTCCGTAACCCTAATCTGGCATTGAATATGGGTGAGGGGTGTTACAAGAAAATTCACTATATCGAATTCGAATAATTACAAGAGGAATAGACCATGTCTATTTATAGACTTATAAAACCATATTCTAATAGAAGTGTAGTAAGATTGAAACACCTTATTCTAATCAATATCAAATAGATGGAGTTTAATAAGGTTTAAAAAAACCTTATTCTAAAAATAAAATAAAAGAAGTGCAGTTCTATATGGATTTTACTTTTATTTTATTTTACCATATATTTTATTTAAATAAAGATTCGGTCACTAAATTCTAAAATTACAAAAACAACTTAAGAAGGAAACATATCAATGTAAAAAAAATAATTAGGATAATTTTGCCGCCATTTTGACATTAGAAGTGAGCCCTCTTCCTCAAAAACATGTTGCCTTGTAAAACCAAAAAATAGGAAAAATAATATCTCATAATATTATAAAAAAAAAACCAAAATATAGGAAACATAGAAAAAAAAAGAAACAACAGAAATTAGAAAACAAAATAGATAAAAACAATAAAATGTTATAAATCTAGAAAACCATGACACATCTCAAAATATTGTAAGATCAAGAGAAAATGAATAATTTGAATCTAGATAAAGAAATAGAACAAAAGATCAATGAAATTCTTCTAAAATCCACAACCTTTGAAAATGATACATCTATCGAATCGGAAGAAGTACATACAACATTCAAATCCTCTAATGAAAATGAACTTTCAATACATATGTTAACCAAATACCAAAATTCAAAATTCAAGACCTAGAACTTCAAAGATATCATTTAAAATTAAAATCCTCATTAAAAGAAAAACCAGAAAAGAAAAAGAAATTATTCCTAATCAATCACAAATATACAATATACAAGATATAATATTCAATAAATATGAAAAATGAAACTAGACAAATCACAAATTTTGAATTACAATTGGAAATAAAACAAATTAAGTTAGACCTTTCCTAGCTTAAAAATGAGCAACAAGAGATGAAGAAACTAATGCAAACTTTAAAACATGAAGCCCCAAAAGTAATACATAAGAATATATTATGGTTCTTACTGAAGGATCCATCCAAAGATACTTGACAAATAAATCAATTATAAACAATGAATTTCAATTGGAAACAATAGTTATTTTCGACACAAGAGTATATCAAATTTGTATTAGAGAAGGCATAATTCTAACAAAATACTATGACAAAATATTATAATCTCTTAAAGTTACAAAATGGTATTAAAAAAACTCAAAATTACCTAAAAATTCCTAATGGTGAAATTTGTAATAAAGGTATCAAAAATCAAACATGTTTTTTAATGGTAAAAGATATTACCCAAGATGTCATATTAGAAACCCCATTCGTTTCTTTACTCAAACCTTATAAGGTAACAAATCATTCAATTTCCACCAAAGTTTTAAATACCAAGATAGAATTTCCTTTTGTGGAAAATCCCAAAATAAGAAATCTCAACCTATTAAAATCTTTGTACATTCACAATGGACAAATCAACAATTTGATTAATCATAAAAGAAGTAATGTTATTTTCTAAAAGAAGAAATAAGTTTTAAAAACTAATTTAACATTTAGGAAAAAGAAGTCCAAAAAAAGAATAAACCAAATTAAAGAAGGAATAGAATCAACAATATGTTCTGACATTCCTAATGCCTTTTGGAATAGGAAAAAAACATGAAGTAACATTACCCTATGAAAATGATTTTGATGAAACAAAAGTTTCAAAAAAAAGTAAGGACAATACATATGAACAAAGAAATGGAAGAATTTTATAGAAAAGAAATACAAGATCTTCTCAATAAAAAATTAATCAGAAAAAGTAACTCTATTTAGAGTTCATATGCATTATATGTGATAGAAAATGCACAATAGATTAGTTTATAATTACAAACCGCTCAATCAAAGTCTAAAATGGATGAGATACTCTGTAACACCCCTAACCCATATTCGTCGCCGGAATAGGGTTACAGAGGGTTATTGCCACTTTTCAGAACATTTTTAGATAAATCATGTAAATCACTATTCATTAACCGAGATTGTTAAGGATGTCCCTTAAATAGACCCTTGAGGCCCAATATTAACATTAGAATCGAGTCGGGACTTAATCAAAAACTCAAAGAATTTTTCGTGACATTTCAAAATTTTTCCAAGGTACAGGGCTCACACGCCCGTGTGACCCTTAGACACGCCCGTGCTTTAGGCCGTGTCCAATTTAGGTTGCTCTCTGACTTGCGACACACGGCCATGCCACACGCCCGTGTGCTAGGCCGTGTGGTTAATTAATTTAATTCGAATTAGGTGCAGGTTTTACATAGCCATGACAAACGCCCGTGTTCAAGGCCGTGTCACCCACACGACTGAGACACACACCCGTGCCTCTGCCTGTGTGCTTAATTCTGAGCATTCTATTTTTCAAAATTAAAATGCAGGGGACACACGGCCAGATAACATGCCCATGTACCATGTAACACCCCAAACCCGGCCTAGAAGTTAGGCCCGAATTTGGCGTGTCACATTGGGGTGCTTTTCGAGAAACCATGGTTCCATTTGAAAACCTTTCTTGATATTAAAAACTAAAGTCCCAGTTTGCGTTTGTTTATTATTAATCGACATTTATTAAAAAGTTATTACCTAAAAAAACTTGGTTTGTTGCGAAAACTTAATTAAAATGACTGACTTATGAAAACGTGATGTTTACGACCTATTCTCGAAAGCGTAGTATTTTGAAAGAAGATATTGTTTTGGAAAACCGTGATACAAAGTTTAGCAGATTTAAGACATAATAAACTAAAAATCCAAAACTAAAACCAGAATTTAAGAGAGGCCTTATTACAAAATATTAACCCAAGTTAAAAATAAGTAAAATACTAGAGTCCAAATCGTCAGTAGTGTGGCCACCTCCGAGTCCTCTAGCACGTCGAACCGCCTTCGAGGATTACCGAGAAAAAATATTAAAAAGAGGGTGTGAGTTTACAAAACTCATGTGCATAACCCTCATCAATAAGAACATGAATCACAACAGTTTGGGCGAAGCCCATTTCAAGAATCTGTGGCAATTGGGCCTTAGCCCATAAAAGCCTCGATTGGGCCTTAACCCATAAATGTCACAAATCATATTTATCCGGCCTGAGCCCATCTCAAATAAAACCACATATGCAATACATTAATGCCCATACCAACCCCTGCACTCGTGGGGATTTAATCGACCCACCCATCCCTACACTCCTTATGTAGCACCAGGTTGCGGCACTAACTTATCGGTGCAAAGATAGTCGCTTCGGTGGCTAAAGCCTTCGGTGGATCCACGGTCATCAAGCGACCATGCGATCCTATCTGCACTTCCCCTTTCGAATATTCTCATCCCCATGCAACATAATAACACATGAATGCAACATACAATAATAATCATACGATAACAATCTTAAATCACATACAAGAATAATCATATAACATGTAGGGGCGTTCTCATCATTTTTGCCCTCTAGGGGCATATCGGTCATTTTACCCATCGAGGGTATTTCCGTAATTTACCAACCAAAGGTATTTTCATAATTTATCTACCAAGGGTATTTTCGTAATTTACCTATCAAAGGTATTTTTGAAATTTACTTACCAAGGGTATTTTCGTAATTTACCTACCAAGGGTATTTTTGTAATTTACCCACTAAGGGTATTTTCGTAATTTACCCACCAAGAGTATTTTCATAATTTACCTACCAAAAGTATTTCAGTAATTTCACAAACTGGGGGTATTTTGGTAATTTCGTAAATTGGGGGTATTTCGGTAATTTTGCAAACCAGGGGAATTTCGATAATTTTACAAACCAGGGGTATTTCGATAATTTTACAAACTAAGGATATTTTGGTAATTTCACAAACCAGGGGTATTTTGGTAATTTTACAAACTAGGGGTATTTTGGTAATTTCACAAACCAGGGGTATTTTAGTATTTTTACAAATCAGGGTGTTAACGACCCAACAGAAGGTCCACTTTCGCCTCGAACGACTCAAGTATTCCAAACAGATATAATGATGCGAATGGGCCTAAAGCCCATTCTCGGCCCAAGTGGGCCCACACACTCGTGTGGCCCATTCAGCCCAAACCTAGCCACATATATGAGATTCACATAGTCTAGTTCACTACCTACTACACAATCATACAATTTACTCATATGGGCCTCTGGGCCCATTGGGCCCACTTGGCCCCTTTCGGGCCATCGTAGCCCAACAGCCCACACCTACAAGAATACTCATGGTGGCGTGCGCTCGCACGCTCGTGTGGCTACCATCACCGTGTGACCGGCATTTCAGCATTTGCCGCTCTACAACTAGAGTAGAGAGAGAGTCGCACGCCTGATAGGAATTCTGAAGCTGCTAAACCGCGCTCCCAAAGCTCCTATGCCCAACGCCCACCACGGTATCTTTTCTCTCCTCTTAAAATGCTCTTTATATAGCCACCTTCCTTCTTTATATCTTTCCGATGTGGGATCCTTCCGCTAACTGAGTTTAAATCCAACTCAAACTCTTGCCGCCCCATCTTAGCAAAATAAATACTCCCTTGCTTCTCATGAGATTCGAACTCAGGCTCCCTTGTAACATAACCCACGCTGCTAGCCACTTTACCAACTAGCTCCTTGTTTCTAAAATCATGCGCAACTAAATATAAGTCCTATGGCCAAATTCAAAAATCCATTTAAAAAGAAAACTAAAATGCAAGCACCAAGACTTGAACCTTGGACCTCCTTCCTTCCTCTATGGCATCACCCCCCATGCTCCTTAAGTAGGGTCACTTTGCCACTTCACCACACACTCCACTTGTCATTTTTCCCCACATTTTATTCTTGAAGCCTACCTACCAACTCCCAGGGTTTTTTTCACCTAAAACCAAAATTTTTCCTGAGGCCTAACTTGAACCCGGGACTTTATAGAAGCCCCCTAACCTTCCAAAGTCACTCACATACTAGATCCAACTTGCACTCATACCGTTCTCTTATTCCCAAAAATTTTAAACGCTCCTACGCCTAAAGCCCAATGGGCCCAATCCTACTAGGCCCAACTTTGGGATGTTACATACCAGGCTATGTGTCACACACGCCTAGACATACACCCATGTGTCTACTCGTGTGGACAAAATAAGGCCATTAACTAGTCTCATTTCTCACCCAAATTTTCTATTTTTCCTGCACCAACACTTACAAGTATAATCCAACCAATTACAAGTATAATTCAAGCCAATTTTTATCATTCAAATTGATTCATTTCATCATATATTTGTGTTTAATGGCTTACCTTTATGTAACTTATATAATTTGCAAAATTAGATGTTCATACTTATCATTTTAGTTAATCTATTGACTCAACCATGACATATATCAAAACATAAGCATATTAGTCATTCCAATGGCTAAATTTCATTCATTATTTAGATACCATCATTTCATTTATTTAGCCTATACATGCCATTAACAAAATAATATTTTCATTTATACCAAAACGACATATTGATAGTGTGATGATTTGCTCCGACCAATCTTTAACATTCACAAGCTTTGAGCACTATAAAACAGGGAAAATAAAACCTAGAAAGCATATTATGCTTAGTAAGCTCGTATAACATAAATTAATCTTACCCATTACATTCAATATATTAACCATGCAAAACATGCTTTTCCAACTATTTGGTAATTTACCTATTCAGACATACTCAACCAACATGTTAGTCATAATATACTAATATGCATAGATGAGCTCATCATGCCATATGCGTGTTTTATCCGTTGAATCATTAAATTTCTGATGGATATTTCAAGTAGGACACTCAAGGTGTACAATTCCATTATCCGTCAATTCATGTCTAGTAGTACCTTATAGGTACACTCTCGAGCCACATATTACACAATAGAATTACCAGTTCAGGCTAAATTCTAGCTGTAACATATACTCTAAGGGCTTTGCCTGATTACCAGTCTAGGCTAAATCCTTTTTATGACAAAGAATTCCCTATAGAGTTCATTCTGGTTTACTAGTCCAGGCTAAATCTAGTCAATTAGGATTACCAGACCAGGTTAAATCCTAATTGAAACATATACTCGAGAGGCTCATTTCTGATTACCTGCCAGGGCTAAATCCATTCTACAACACATGCAGTTTTATCAGGGAAATCATATTTATCCATCGAAATTCAATATTCATACGAAATTTTACCCTTTATCAATAAATTTTCCATCATATACTATTCCATCCATTAAAATTTTCATACACTTCATACATACAATTTCATACAACATATTCAATGTAATATAGCATTCAAAAAACAACATTTTTATGCTCATTTAAGTTATACGAACTTACCTTGATATTTGTTCGTAACTAAAATCTACTAATCCAAAATATTTTCCTTTCCTTGATCTAGCTCTTCGTTTGGTACTTCCGGATCTATATAAATAAATTTAATCATAAATTCAATCAATTTCATATTCTATTGAACTCAATTTACAATCTAGGCAAAAGTACCATTTTGCCCCTATAGTTTTGATTAATTCCAATTTCGTCCCTAAGCTCGAAAATTAAAATTCATGCAAATTAATCCTTATTCCAAGCCTACTCAAAATTCTAATCTAACTTTTACAGCACATGTATTCTAAAAATTTTAGAATTTCCCATGGGTTTTACCATTTTTCAATTTAGTCCCTAAATCAAGTTTCCATCAAATTTCCCTTTGTAAAAGTTGTTTATCTATCAACTTTTCATTTTTTACCATAAACTTTTAAATTTCAGCATGTTCATCATGGAAAATTTTCTATACTTTGATATCTATTCAAATTAACCCCCCAAATAGAGAAATTAAGCTTTCCCGATCTCAAAAATATAAAAATTACTAAAAACGGGACATAAGAACTTACCAATTTATGGTTGGAAAGCTTATTTTCTCTCTCCTAGGGTTTCCATGAATTTTAGGTTGAAAAAGATGATATAAAATGATGATATTTCATTTTAATTTAATTATCATCTTTATAATTTTTCATTTCCAATTTAGTCCTTAACCTTTTCTAATTTTTCAATGAATGATTCACTAAAATATCTACATATTTTTCATCAATGGTCTAATTACCATTTAAGGACCTCAAGTTTTGAATTCCATAGCTATTTAATCCTTATAGCTACTAGAATTCAAATTTGACATTTTATGCAATTTAGTCCTTTCTACAATTAAGCACCTAATTGATAAAATTTTTTTATCAAAATTCTCATGCAATCTTTCTATCACATTACTAGTCATTTCATAATATTAAAATATTTTATCTTTCCAGCTCGAATTTGTGGTTACGAAACTACTATTCCAACTTTACTGAAATTGGGTTGTTACAACTCTCCCCCTTAAGGATTTTCGTCCTCAAAAATCTCACCAGTGAAGAGATTAGGGTTCTACTTTCTCATGGGTATCCTCTGGCTCCCAAGAAGCTTCTTCAATTCCATGTTTTTGCCAAATAACTTTTACCAATGCCACCTTTTTATTTCTCAGCTCTTTTCTTTCCCGTGCCAGAATCTTGATCAGTTCTTCAGTATATGTCATATCAGGCTGAATCTCAACTTCTGTCATAGAACTAACATGTGAAGGATCTGATCGATACCTTCGTAACATTGATACATGAAAGACATTATGGATTTTATCAAGCTCTAGTGGCAATGTTAATCTATAAGCAACCGGTCCAATTCTTTCAATAATTTCATAGGGCCCTAAAAATCTTGGACTCAATTTTCCCTTCCATCCAAATCGAAGAACTTTCTTCCAAGGTGACACTTTTAAGAATACCTTATCACCAACTTCAAATTCTATTTCTTTTCATTTAAGGTCGGCATAAGACTTTTGTGTATCAGAGGTTACTTTAAACTATCTCAAATCACCTTTACCTTTTCTTCTGTTTCTCGAATTAAATCAACTCCAAGAATCTTCTTTTCACTAATCTCTATCCAATACAACGGTGTTCTACATTTTCGACCATACAGAGCTTCATACGGTGCCATTTTAATACTGGACTAATAACAGTTGTTATAAGCAAATGCAATTAAAGATAAATATTTTTCCCAATTACCTTCAAATTCAAGTATACAACACCGTAACATATCCTCCAAAATATGTATAACATGTTTAGATTGACCATCTATTTAAGAATGAAATGTAGTACTGAAATGAAACCTTGTACCCAGTGCTTCTTGTAATTTATTCCAAAATCAAGATGTAAACTGGGGATCTCTATCAGAAATAATAGAAACTGGTACCCCATGTAATCTAACAATCTCAGAGACATATAATTCAGCCAATTTATCTAAAGAAAAAATCCATACGTACTGGTATAAAGTGTACAGACTTTGTTAACCGGTCGACAATCACCCAAATAGCATCTTTCTTCCTCAGAGTCAATGGTAATCCTGATACAAAATCAATTGTAATTCTTTCCAATTTTCACTCGAGTATAACAATTGGATGTAATAATCTTGAAGGCACCTGATGCTCAACTTTCACTTGCTGACATAGTAAGCATTTGGATACAAATTTAGAAATATCTCTTTTCATTCCCAGCCACCAATACATCTTTTTTAGATCACTGTACATTTTATTACTACCGGGATGAACAGACATTGTACCATTGTGGGCTTCATATAAATTCTTCTGTACCAACTCTGAATTCTTCAGCACACACAATTTTCCTCTGAACAACAAACAACCATCAAACCCAATTTGAAATTCTGAATCAAGATTCAATTCACATTGTTTCGTTTTGCCTGTAAATCAACATCATTTTTTTGGGCTTCAAAATTTTATTGCAATAATACTGGTCTAACTTTCAACTCAGCCACAATAGAACCATCATCAGAAATAGACAACTAAGTATTCGTTGCCTGTAAAGAAAATAAAGATTTTTTGCTCAAAGCATCAGCAACTACATTGGCTTTACCTGGATGATAATCAATCACAATATCATAATCTTTTAACATTCAAGCCACCTGCATTGTCTCAAGTTCAAGTCTTTTTGTGTCGTCAAATACTTCAGACTTTTGTGATCAGTGAAAATATGACATTTTTCACCATATAAATAATGTCACCATATTTTTAATGCAAACACAATAGCTGCTAATTCAAGATCATGTATCGAGTAATTCTTTTCATGTGGTTTCAGTTGTCTTGAAGCATAGGAAATTACTTTACCTTCTTGCATCAAAACACAACCTAAACCATTCAAAGATGCATCACTATAAATCACAAATTCCTTACCTGATTCAGGTTATACCAACACAGGTGCTTTAGTCAATAGAGTTTTTAGCAGTCAACACAGGTGCTATACCAACACATTTATCAGTCCACTCTAACTTTTCATCTTTCTGCAACAATCGAGTCATTGGAGAGGCTATCATCAAAAACCCTTTAACAAATCTCCGATAATATCCAGCTTGTAACAGCTCGGTTTAGACCCTAGTCGGAATAGTGGTTTTGGGACCACAAATCTGAGGTCAAAAAATATTTTTAATATTATTTTTAGTGTTTACAGTATGTGATTAAGTATGTGAGAAAATTCTGTGTGAAAATTTTATCGTTTGTGTGTCGATTTACGAAAAAGGACTTAATCGCATAAAATGCAAAAGCTGTGTGCTAGTTGTTAAAAGTGCTTAATTGACATGGTTTATTAAATGAGAAGTCCTTATATTGTAATTAGACCTTTGATAGTAGATATGGACATAAATGGTCATTAAATGAATGAATATATAATGTTTTAATTTAGGGTAAAATGGTAAACTATGTATTAATGAATAATAAATAAAACAAATATGAAAAACAAGCCATTATCATCCTTGTTTTGCCAGAAATTGAAGAAATAATAAGGGTTCGAAGCACATTCAGCCACTGTTGTTCTTAATCAAGGTATGTTTTGAGCTCGATTTTTTGATGATTTTTATGTTTTTGAGAACGTTGCTTCGTGTTTTATCTAGCCCATGTCTTAATTTTTGAGTTTGTTGGTGATTTTGTAAAATGCCATTGATGAATTTTTGAGCGTTTTGATATTTGATGATGACTAATGAATAATTTTTGATAGATTTTAATGTTTTGTAAAGTGATTTTTGACAAAAATGTCAAAAATGGGCTAAATTGTGAAAATGAGAAATTGGAGGACTAAAATATGAAATAAATGAAATATGTGGGATTATATGAACATGAGGAAGATTCGGCCTAAGCATGGTATAATGAAATTATGTGTATTTTGTGATTTTATGAAATAGGGATTAAAATGTCAAAATGTGCAAATGTGAGGGCTATTTTGTAAAATGCTCAAAATATGTGTTTTTGGATTGAATTGAATGATTTGGTGAATGAATGAGTTAAATTTGAATATGTATAGATCAAGAAAAAAGAAATTCGAACTTAGATCGAGGCAAGAATAAAGTACTCAATTGATCGACTTGTATTGTGTTTCTACGTCCGAGGTAAGTTCGTGTATAATACGAATTGTTTAAATTATGTTTACATATTATGTAATGAATGGAAATGTGGTAGTTGAGCAAGCAATGTGAATTGTAAGTTTGAAGAGATGTGGCACTATGTGTGCATAAATAGAACTGATACAATGATAATCGGCACTAAGTATGCGAGATAAAGAAAGCATTGACTATACTAGTTGGCACTGTGTGTGCGATATATAAAAAAGTATAAACTACATTAGTTGACACTGTGTGTGCGATAATATTGTGGCTTTGGCTAATTATATGGCACTGAGTGTGCGAATTCATTGAATGTTTAAAGAGAATCGAATGAGTAAGGGTTTGGAGCATTGACTGCTAAATATGGAAGTTAAATACGAGATGGTACAGGTACGTACAGAACCTATGTGGTTGATGAAGTTATGTATGAGATGTAAGGATAGTTATGTGAATAAATGATGGAAAGAGTTAGATTGAGTAGCTTGGTAAATGCTTGTACATGAACATATAGTTATGTATGAAAGTGAGGAATTGGTATGGATGAAAATTGAGTATTGAAGTGAATTGAACTAGGTGTTGGTAATTTTGCATATTGAATTTGTAATGTTGAATTAATTGTGTGTTATATTACGAACTTACTAAGCTTAAAAGCTTACTGTGTGAAATCGTCCTCTGTTTTACAATGTCATTTAAAGCTACCTCAGATCCGGGGATAGTCAGAGACTCAATCACACTATCAGCCATCTATTTTGGTACTTTTGGAAGTTGTATATTTGGTATATGGCATGTTTAGGCTAGTGATTAAGGAATGTTTTTAAGATGTATAGTTCTTGCCATGTGATCTGGTTTGATAGATGAATGATCTTAGTATATGTCTTGGATATGTGAGAATAATAGTTATAATGTGTATATGTGACTTTGTGTGAATGATCTTTATGGTATGTTTTGGTGATATAGAGGTAGTGTGTTTCATGCTATGAATTGGTAAGGATCAAATGATGTATGGATTACCTGTTTTTGATGAGTGGTTGGTATTTTGGATTAGTATGTTGAGTTGAATTTGTATAGGGAAATGAATGATGATGTTAAGAGGTTAAATTAAGCATGTTTTGGTATGTTTTGGATGTATTTGGAGTATGAATTTGGAATGGCTTGATGCTCATAGGTGTGACCCAAAATTTGGGTGGCAATTTGGCCTTGCAAATGGCCTATATTTGCCCACACGGTTGAACACACGGGCGTGTGGCTCGACCGTGTCTCTTAAGTTTATAATTCGAAACAAGTCAGACTCACAAGCGGGCCAGACACACGAACGTGTGACATGCCGAGTGAATTAAGTCAGTCTTGCCCACGGGTCAAACACACGGGCGTGTCTTCGGCCATGTGGATAAGTTAGTATGTATGCCCTATTTTGCCACGGCTTGGACACACGGGTGTCTCGATGTCGTGTGAGGCACACTGATCGCCCACACGCAGTGTGAGCTCAGAACTTGGAAAATGTTTGATTTTCGAAAAAAATTTATATGAGCTCGATTTTGTCCCTACCCCTTCCCAATGCATGTTTAGGGTCTTGTAGACCTTTTAAAGGGACTTTATGTGTAAAATTAGCTATGATATGATGATGACGTATCTTGTGTTGTGAAATGATCATAAAAGTTTCGTTATGTCTGGTAATGCCTCTTAACCCTATCCCGGCAATGGTTACGGGTTAGGGGTGTTACACGGCTAAACCTAGAAAAATTCTGACTTCTGACACACTCTTTGGTGGATTCCAATTGACAATTGCTGAAATTTTACTCGGGTCTACCCTGATACCTTCAGTAGATAGAATATGTCCAAGAAATCCAACTTCCCGTAGCCAAAATTCACATTTACTGAACTTGGCATACAACTGTTTCTCCCGTAGAGTTTGTAATAATATTCTCAGATGATCAGTATGCTCTTTTTCATCTCAGGAATAGACTAAAATATCATCAATGAATACCATCACAAACCTGTCTAGGTACGGTCTGAAAATTCTATTCATCAGATCCATAAACACTGTCAGTGCATTAGTCAGCCCAAATGGCATCACTAAAAACTCATAGTGGCCATACCTGGTTCTAAAAGCTATTTTCTGAACATCTGTGACCTTCACCCGTAACTGATAATAACCTGAACGAAGATCAATTTTTGAAAATACGGTAGCTCCTTTTAACTAATCAAATAAGTCATCTATTCGAGGCAACGGATACTTATTCTTTATTGTAACTTTATTTAGCTTCCTATAATCAATACATAACCTCAGAGATCCATCTTTATTCTTCACAAATAAAGTCGGTGCAGCCTGTAACACCCCTTACCCGTATTCAACGCTGGAACAGGGTACGAGGCATTACCAGACTTACCACACAAGCATTCCTGCAATTCCAAGACATAAAAGTTGTGTCCAAATTAAAACCATCCACATTCAATCATAAAGTCCCTAATACGAGCCTACGAGGCCCAAAACATGCATTGGAAGTGATTTGTGACTAAACCGTGAACTCAAGAAATTTTTACAAAACTTAGAAAATTTTTGCTCACTGCAGGGCTCAAACGCCTATGTGGTCCAAGGGACATGCCTGTGTGGTCCAAGGGACATGCCCATGTGAACCTGGAACACGCCCGTGCTTTAGACCATGTTCAATTTAGGGTGCTCTCTGACTTGTGCGACACAGCCGTGCCACACGCCTGTGTACTAGGCCGTGTGCTTATTTAATTTAATTCGAATTAAGTGCAGGTTTCACACGACCAAGACACACGCCCGTGTTCTAGGTCGTATGACACACACGACTGAGACACACACCCGTGTCTCTGCCCGTGCGCTCAATTCTAGATATTCCATTTTGCAACAGTTAAGGTTCAGGGGACACACGGCCAATACACACGTGCATGGGGCAAGCCGTGTGTCACACACGGCCTAGACACACACTCGTGTGCCTACCCGTGTGGACAAAATAAGGTTATTTACCAAGCCATTTGCCACCCCTTTAATGTGCACACCTACATAACATAACATGGCACCAATTCAAGCTTATACATACAATCAAATCATCCACAACCAAGACATCAACACATCATTCACATGCTAACATCTATCATACATAAACATCACATAACTTATCAACTCAAAGGCATCATCATATGAATATACTTATAGCCATATTAGCCATTTTCAAGTGGCCTTATACAAAATGAACTTCTAACCAACATAAGCCAACACGTTTGGCCAAAACAATTACGACACATAACAAAATGACTGAGTCCCCTATATATGCCATAACTCAAAATGTTGAATTCATTGATGCCAAAATAATTTTTGATAGTGTGTATGGATCCCTGACGTTCTCCAAACCCCGAGCTAGCTTGGAGACACTGTAAGACAAGGAAAAGAAAAAGGGAGTAAGCTATATAGCTTAGTAAGTTCCTATGCAAATAATAAGCCTCATAACCACACATTTAACATACAATTAACATGATAAAAATTAACATGAATGTTATTAAAATCTTATAACCATAACTTACTCAATCACCACCTTACCAAGGGTTCATCACATATCGAGCTCTTTACTTATAAGTTTTACATACATACCTGTACCAACTTGTATCATAGCCATATCCCTTCACCACTTTGACATTCCCGTTGAACATTCGAAATATTAACGGATACTCAAAAATCGTGCACATAAGTGCCATATATGTAGCTAAAGCTACCTCATATATCAAAATACAAATAGGCTCGCTTTCGAGCTATTCAAGGGCCTACTCATACAAGCTGTCAGTCAGGACGTAGCTACACAGTGCTACTCACACAAGCTGTCAAGTATCCACAACACATGCCGGAGACGTAAACGACCAGCACCCAATCACATAATCGCATATACACATGGGTTCCTAATGACATGTCACTCGTATCCTATTCTATTCCTAAGGTTCAACCAGGATTTCTCATTTGTCGAAACTTTTTTGAATACGTCCAAAGAGTCAATCACAATTCATACAATACTAAAGCATTTAAAACATAAATATAACAATGCATTATTTACTTACAAACTTACCTCGGTACAAAAATAGTAGAATTAGGCTTAATCGTCAAACATTTTATTTTTCCCCCGATCTAGGTCCGAACCTTGTTTTTCTTGATCTATAATAACAAATTTAACACATTTAATAGTCACATTGTTCAATTTACCCCAAAAATCACATTATGGAAAAATTACATTTTTGCCTCTAACTTTTCAACATTTTACACTTTAGTCCTTAGGCTCGTAAAATGAAATATAGTCAATTTCTTCAAAACCCAAGCCTAGCTGAACCATTTACACACTCATAACAACCCACATTTTTCATTAAATCACACTTCTACTACATATTTTACAACTTTTACAAATAGGTCCTTTTAGGCATTTTCATCAAAAATAACTTAGTAAATGTTGTTTATCTAACATCAAACATACATTTTCTACCATTAAACATGAAAATACACAAATATCTAACATGGGTAAAATTTTAGACCTTGACATCTCTTCAAATTAGTCCATGAAATAGCTAGATTAGGTTGCAATGATCTCAAAAACATAAAAATCATGAAAAACGAGGCAAGAACGAACTTTCAATCGAGCTTGAAAGATGAACAAACCCTAGCTATGTCTTCTCCTTGTGCATTTTGGCTATGGGGGACTAAATTGATGAAGATGAAAACTTTTATTTAGTTATTTTGGCTTTATTTACTAGATTACTAAAATGCCTTTCACCTAAACTTTGAAATTTTACACTAACCATGCTCATTTTTGCCCATACTAAAGCATAATCGTCTAATTACCATCTAAGGACCTTCAATTTAAAATTTTCATAACAATTAGACACCTCCAGCTTCTAGAACACACATTTTGCAACTATTGCTATTTAGTCCTTTTAACTAAATTGAGTGCCCAATCGATAAAATTTTCGAACAAAATTTTCACGAAATAATTCCATGAAACTGTAGACCAAAAAAATATAATAAAAATACATCTTTCTACGTTTGATTCGTGGTCCCGAAACCACTGTTCCAACTAGACCCAAAATCGGGTTGTTACACACCCCAATGTGAGAAACTGGGTCGAGCAAAACCTCTGTCAATCAATTCTTGCAACTATGCTTTCAACTCATTCAATTCAGTAAGAGCCATTCTATAAGGTGCTATTGATATTGGTGTTGTTCCCGGAATAAGGTCTATAGAAAACTCCACTTCTCTGACAGGTGGTTATCCAAGTAATTCTTCCGGAAACACATTTGGAAATTCACACACTACCAGCACTGACTGAATCTTTGACTCAGTTACCTTTGTGTCCAACACATAAGCAAGATAAGCGTTGTATCCCTTTCTGACACATTTCTATGTTGTTATTGCTGAAATCAAATTAAACAACCCATCTAATCTATTAGATTCAACATGGAGTAACTCACCATTCTGACATTTCAATACAATGTATTTATGTTTACAATTTACTACTGCATCATACTGGGTTAACTAGCTCATTCCCAAAATTACATCGAATTCATCAATAGGTAGTAACATCATATCAGCTGAGAAGCATTTACCCTTTACTAGCAATGGACAATTTTTACAAGCTTTATCCACCATCACACATTGACGCAAGGGATTTGAAACTTTCACCACAAATTCAGTGAATTCAACCGGTAAATTTTTAACATTTACTAATTTTGTACATATATATAATTGTGTGGAACTAGGATAAATTTAAGCAATAATATCAGTGCCAAGTAAAGAAAATGTACCAGTAATGACGTTTGGGGCAGAGGCATCCTCTCTGGCACGTATAGCATAGGTTCTCGCTGGTGCTCGTGACTCAGATTTAACCGTTGAATCTTTTGCAATTCGGCTACCACCAACATTTGCAGGGTGTCGAGGTGGTCTACCTCTAGAGACAGTATTACTCAGCTTTGAAATTTATTCAATCTCTTTTCCCCTCTTTCCAAAAAATCTATGAGAAAATGATCGAAAGAACCACATCGATAGCAAGCTCCACTTTTTAGACGACATTCCCAAAAATGAAACTTATTACAATGTTTACATTTTGGCTTTGGATTGCCGACACTACCAACACTGGTTACTGATAGAGACAATGATCTCGGGTTAAAGCGTTGGGAACCCTATTCTTTTCTAGAATATCCAGCAGATGCGGTAAAACAATCCTGGTATCTCTTTAATTTCTTTGAAATAGATGATTGGGATTTTTCCATAGATCTCGTACCAGAAACCCGAGCTTCTCTTTCAGCTTGTTTCTTTTCTATGCTTAATTCTTCTGCTTTTAATGCTCATTCGGCTAGTATTACAAATTCTCTTATTTCAAGAATACCAATCAACAGTTTAATGTCTTCATTTAGCCCTTCTTCAAATATTTTGCACATTTCAGCCTTAATTTAAACCTATTCTTGAGCATATTTACTCAATCGAACAAATTCTCGTTCATATTTTGACATTGTCATGTTCCCCTATTTAAGTTCTAAGAATTCTTTTTTTTTTCTGGTCTAAGAATCTCTAACTTATATATTTCTCTCTGAATTCTGTTTGAAAGAACTCCGATGTAATGTTTTCTTTCGGAACAACAGAAGTTATAGTTTTCCACCAAGAATAGGCTGTGTCTTTTAATAAAGAAACTGCACCTTTCAGACAATCGGCTAGTGAACAAGACAATTCATCTAATGCCAAGATAGTATTTCCAGCCAAAACTCAGCCTTTTCTGCATCATCATCTGTAGTAGATCTGAATTCCTCAGCCCCATATTTTTTAATTTTATCAATCAGAGCCTTACCAATTCTAACTGATTCAGTACCCTATGGCGTCTTGGGAATTGGTTAAGGAGCAAGTGGGGGAGGTTGCTGAACAGCAGGATTTGTTTTTATATATTCTGTAAACCACTTATTCATCATTTGAAAGAATGCAACTTTACCCTCATCATCTCGACCCTCAGACTCGGGCCTTCTACTACTAGATGTAGCTCTTTTGTACTAAGCTTCAAGAAGACTCTCGACTTCCTCGTGATCACTCTAGCTCAGTTGGAAGACATTTACTATAGGAAAAATACATTTAAAAATGGTCAGAAGATATCACACTATCACAATTATAGAATGGCATGTATAGCTAAACTCATACTTGCTACGTTAGTCCGAGAATCAACTAAATCGTAGCTCTAATACCAACAAATGTAACACCCCTAACCCGTATCCATCGTCAAAATAGGGTTATAGACTGTTACTGACACTTTTCAGAACATTTTTAGATAAATCATGTAAATCACTATTCATTAACCGATATTGTTTAGGACGTCCATTAAATGGACCCTCGAGGCCCAATATGAACAGTAGAATCGAGTCGAGACCTAATCAGAAACTCTAAGAATTTTTCGTGACATTTTAAAAATTTTCCAAGGTGTAGAGCTCACACATCCGTGTGGTCCAAGGGACAACCCCGTGTGACCCTTAGACACGCCCGTGCTTCAGGTCGTATCCAATTTAGGTTGCTCTCTAACTTGCACCATACGGTCATGCCACATGCCTGTGTGCTAGGCCATGTGGTTAATTAATTTTATTCAAATTAGGTGCAGGTTTCACACGGCCATGACACATGCCCGTGTTCAATGCCGTGTTGTAACACCCCACACCCGAATTCAACGCCAGAATAGGGTTACAGAGTATTACTGAACTTATGAAACAATTAAACAACTATTTATCATACAATTGTTCAATTCAATCATTCATCATTCATTCTCAATTAATTTGTCCCTATTAAGAGCTTGCAAGGCCTTAAACATGCTTTGGGAGTGATTCGGGACTAAACCGATAACTTAGGAAATTTTTAATACTTAGCAAATTTTTCTTCAAATCAGGGGTCACACGCCCGTGTGGCCAGGCCATGTGTCTCACACAGCCACCAGACATGCCCATGTCACAGGCCATGTGAAACAGGGGGTACATACTGACTTGGGTCACACGGTCAACCACACGCCCGTGTGTCTAGCCCATGTGCCCTTCGAAATGGCCACACACGCCCGTGTACCAAGCCGTGTATTAGGCCGTGCCAAACCTGTAGGGTATATGACTTATGCAACACGGCCAAGTCACACGCCCATGTGCTAGGCCGTATGCCAATTAGGGGGAATACTGACTTGTACCACACGGCCGAGCACACACCCGTGTGTGAGACCGTGTGGAGAATACTGACTTCATTACAATTTCAACACTAGGGGACACATGGGCGTGTAATTTAACCGTGTGTCACACATGGCTGAGACACACGCCCGTGTCTCTGCCCGTGTGGACTAAAATAGGCTATTTACCAAGCCATTTTTCCACCCATTTTGCACATACCTAAACCAACTCAAATGGTACCAATCCATAGCACAAATAACATTCCAATTCAGCCATAATCCAACCTAATTCATACCATTTTCAATACCAATAATCAACATGCTTACAACCTCAAACCTTACTCCATCAAAACATACCAATTCAACTAACTATACCTTTACTAAACATACATTATTTTGAACCAATTCACAAACATAAATGATATCTAATATCAACCATATATTCACATATATGCATATAACCAAAATTCGCCAAATTAAGCCAACTCTCATGGCTATATTTACAACTCAAAACATATACATTTACAATGCCCATTCATTTGGCCAACTTCATTACCAAAACATAATCAACAAGACTCAAATACCTATACATGCCATATACTTAAAACATAGTTTCAAAAGTACCAAAAGTCAGTGGATAGTGTGGGTAAGTCTCCGATGATCCCCGAATCCGAGCTAGCTTTGAAATCACTATAAAACATGGAAAAGCAACAAAGTAAGCTATATAACTTAGTAAGCTCGTATGTTAACAATGAGAAACTATCATCATTCATTAAACACTCATATAATGGAAAACAATGTACAATAAGTCTATTAAATCTCAAGCCATCAAATGATCATTTATATAACTTACCAAGAAGCTCATCAATTTCATAGTTTTCAATACTCAATTCATTTTCAGACGTACCTGTACTATCTCATACCAATCTCATATTCAACCACTTTCTTCTTTTACTCATTGAACCATTCGTAATAGAAGTCGCATACTTAAGGTCACACTCAATAAGTACAGATACCATGGCCCGAAGACAAATCAAGGTAACTTATCCAAAATTTTGATATCATGGCCCGAAGCTAAATTAGCTGATATGCATGGCCCGAAGCCAAATTGGTTTATCTCGAACCCGAAGTGCTAAATCATGGCCAGAAGCCAACTCAAAGTATACCTAATGACATGTCACTAGCATCCTAAATTATTCCTAAGGTTCAACCAGAATTTCAACTATCAAATCTTCATCGAATCATTTTTGAACTCGTCCGTAATCACATAATCACAATTCATGCTATATCAAAGCATATAAAATACATTTGAAATGAATTTACAACATACGAACTTACCTCGGATGTTAAAACGGTGAATCGAGTCGATTATTCGATAACTTTATCTTTTCCCCGATCCAAGTCCGTATTTCTCTTTTATTGATCTAAATATATTTAAAATTAAATTATTTAATAATATATTTATTCAATTTAGTCCAAAACACTCTTTAAAACATATTTATACTTTTGCCCCACATATTTCACATTTTTCACAATTTAGTCTTTGTTGCATAAAATCACAAATTAGTGAAATTCTAATTATACCCATGCTAGCCAAATTACTATTATGCCCATAGCAGCTCTTATTTAATTTATTTCACATTTTAACCACTAACTTTACACATTTTTCAATTTAATCCCTATTTTGTATTTTCACTAAAAATGACTTAACAAAACTTGTTTAACTAACATCAACTATTCATAATCTATCATTAAACATCCAAACTCATACATTTTAATCAATGGAAACTTTCAAAATCTTTAACAGTTTTGCAAATTAGTTCCTGGGCAAGCTAGTACTAGATGCAATGATCACAAAAACATAGAAATCATCAAAAACGGATTAAAAATGCATACCTAATTAAGGGAGAATATCTTGTTGAAAGTTAAACATAAAAATGGCTTCTTCTTTGTAACAGACCGAATTTGACCCTAATCAGAACGGTGGTTTCGGGACCATGAATTCGAGTTTGAGAAATATTTTAACATTATATTTTGTGTCTAATATGTTTGAATTAATGTGTGTGAAAGTTTCGTAGAAAAATTTAATCGTTTAAGTGCCTAATTGGAGAAAAAGGACTTAATCGCGTAAAGCGTAAAAGTTCCAATCCATAGTAAAATGTGCCAAGTTGATAGTGGTTTCTTAATTTGAAGCATTGAAAGGGCAATTAGTCCATTCTTGATATTAGTGGACGGTTAAAGTTTATTTTTGCCATTATGTTTTGTTAATGAATTTATAATAATAAGGTTAAATTAGTAAATGGCCAAATATCATAATATATGTAAAATAAAACATAAAATAAAGCTTAGTGCTTCATTTTGCATGACCGAAATAAGAAAGAAACAAAGTAAAAGAGAGAGTTGGTACATTCGGCCATTCATTCAAGCTTCAATTAGGTGTGGATTCTAGCTCAGTTTTTGTTAATTTTTACGTTTTGAGATCGTTGCTTCGAACCGTAGCCAACCCATGTTGTAATTTTTAAATCTGAGCATGTCTAAGGTTTGGCCATTAACATTGTTATATGATAATTGATGTTTGATGAATTTAATTTTAAGATAGGATTAAGATTGATAAGTTTTGTATTGAAGTTTTAGTGAAAATTGAGTAAATAGGACTAATTTGTAAAAATAAAAATTTGAGAGGGCTTAAATGCAAAATAAATGAAAGAAATGGACTTATATAGTCCTTATACATATTCGGCCCTTGAGTGTTGTATTGAAATAATGTGTATTTTGTGTTTTGTGCAATTAGGACTAAAGTGTAAAATGTGAAACACTAGGGTAAAAGGGTAATTTACCCATTAATGTGATTTGGGACTAAATTGAATTGAAATGTACTTGAATGAGCTGAATTTAATGTGTTTTAGATCAAGAGCAAAGAAAAGCGGAATTGGATCGGGGAAAGACAAAGGTTCTCGAATAGCCGATTTACACGGTCTATCGACAACCGAGGTAAGTCCTTAAGCAAATATACGTTAAAGATTTATTTACAACTATGATAAATGATGAAACTTGAATATTTAAAGTATAATTATAGACAATAATGAATGTAGAAGTATGGTATTGAATTGAATTTACTTTGTAAAATGATAAGTGTATAAATATGTTTTGGTTGGTATGTGAAGGTAATATGATCTATATGAGTTGTTTGCATTGTTGATGTTCTGAAATGAGTCTTTGAATTGTTGATCATATCTATATCGGGCTTCAAGCCTAAAGAGCTTCGTGCGGTGTTATTTATCGGGCTAAATGCCTAGCGTGCCTTGTGCTTGGTGATGTAATTCGGGCTAAATGCCCAGCGTGCCTTGTCCTGATGATGTAATTCGGCTATGAGCCTAGCGGGCCTTGTGCTTGATGTATATCGGGCTTATTGCCTCAGCGTGCTTAATGCGGTGATCAAGTTCGACCTCGGGTCTAGCGTGCTTAATGCTGGTAATGTGTTATAAATTCTTTACAAGGTGGGATGAAAATACTTCAATAAACAAAATGCTCGGGTAAAAATAAAGGTTTATAGATGCAAGGAACAAGGTAAGTGATTATTTTTCCTTTCAAATTACATAAGTGATATAATGGTTAAAGTTTTGATAATGAGTCTTTATGATATGTGCATTTGAATTACTCATTAATAAGTGTGATATGTATATTGAATATAAGTTTGGTGATATCTTTGAGATTCGGTCAAAGATAAAAATCTCAAAGGTGAAAGTTATTGAAAATACATATCAGATATATATGATTAATCGTATATAATTGTGATTTATGTTATACTTGTTGATAAGGTAATATGTGAATACTTAAGGCTTAAAGTGCTGGAAGGGTTGTATACTTCAACGAGGAATTAATAAATGATAAGTTACAGAGACGGCTGTTTGACCATAATGAAATTATTATTTGTTAAATTACTTGGACTTATAGGTATATTTATATATGTATGTGTGCTAAATGTTGGAATATTTGACTGTTGTTTCGTAAATGCTTAAGACTTACTAAGCTAGTGAGCTTATTTCGTGTGTGCTCTTTGTTCTGTTTTATAGATTTTCCATCAAGCTACGGGTATCTGAGGATCATCGGAAAAGCCAACCACACTATCTCCCCTTTTGGTACTTAATCTAAGTTTTAAACCGAAGGCATGTATAGGTTAGACTAAGGGTTAGATTAATGACTTTCGGCCTTGTATATATATGAATAGCCTTACGAAAATGGCTATGTCTTTTGATTAAGTTAAATTCCTATGTTCTTGATATAATGGATTGATTATGATATTAAGGGATGTGAAATTCGGCCATGGTTTAATCATGTATGGAATATGGTCAAGTAATAAGCCTATTATATCTAGATGTGATGCATTCGGATTAAGCATGACATATTAATATGTTTTGCATTTGTTTTGTTTTGGTTCGAATGAGGTGGATGTAGTTGAGATGATGTTCTTTGGGTTGTAAATAAATTTGGTCTATTTGGATTATTAAAGATGCCATGTTAATGTTGATAAGTAGTAAGTTATTTTAACCTATATTCGGTCATGATACATATATATTTGATAGTTATGGTTTGGTTTTGTGGTTTATGGCATTTTGGGCTAAGATGATGATTTGACAAGGTATATTTGGTTTAATAGACGTTCATGTTATGTATAATATTTCACATATATATATGCAAATTGTTTGATGCATAAAAATATATTTATAATAATGATTTTACTAGTATATTTTGCTATAAGGATTCGATGTATAATGGTAAATAATAAAGTGGTACATAAACATATTTGTACGTGGATTGATTTAAAAAAATGGTATGTGCTAATTTGGTGTTTATAAATATTACGTATATATATATATATGGAATGCTTTAAGATTTTATTCGATTAAATATGTAAGTGACAATTAGATTTTTGTTTGTGCTCGTGTTATAGGCTAATAAATGTATAAATATTATATGCTTATGTTGTTGTTGATTTTAAATGACCATGTGATTTTAATTATGCAAGTTGTTGTATTAAGACACGATAGAATATACATATATATATATATATATATTCATTTCTAATAGCATGAAATGATATGAATTTATCAAGTATTAGTCTGGATGGAGAGCTTGGGCTTGGTAATTGTTATAGTAAGGCCTCGTAACCCTAATCCGACGATGGATATGGGTTAGGGGTGTTACATTGGATTGGTATCAGAGCTTACGGTTAAGTCGATTCTAGGACTACCGTAGCACGTGAGAGTCTAACTATACATGCCTTTGTTATATATATTGATAGTGTGGTGACTTCTGACATTCTGAACTGTGTTTTATATAGTAAATGGACACTGATCCTGAAAGAGCCGTAGCAGATGATGTAGAGAGTGTAGCATCTGACCGTGCACACGGATCAGTGCCGGTAGACTCTCGACCAGTTTCGGGTAGCCACGAGGGGGAAGCTAAACAAGCCTTCTATCAGATGATGAACGAGTGGTTTACCCAGTTTATTCAGGCTAACCTGGCTGTACACCAACCTCCACCCCCGAATAATCCAACTCCGGTACCTTCAGCACCCCCGATGATAGATCCAATAAGATCTAGTAGGCCTCCTATTGATAAAATTAGGAAATTTAGGGCCGAGGAATTCAAGGCTAATGATGATGATGATGCAGAGCGAGCTGAAATGTTGCTTGATAACACTATTCGGGTACTTGATGAGCTATCCTGCACTCTGCACGAATGTTTGAAATGTGCTATATCTTTACTTGAGACACCGCTTATCACCGGTGGAATACACTAGTATCGTGGTTCCAAAAGAAAAAGTGACATGGGATTTCTTCCGAATGAATTCAGAAGAAATATATCACCAGAGGTTCATCGACGTAAACGTAAAGAATTTCTTGAACTAAAACAGGGCAAATGACCGTGACTGAATATGAGCGAAAATTTGTTAGATTGAGCCGATATGCTCGGGAGTGTGTATCAACTGAAGCCATTATGTGCAAAAGGTTTGAAGATGGTTTGAATGAAGATTTAAAGTTGCTTGTTGGCATTCTTGAAATCAAAGAGTTTGTGACACTAGTCGAGCGAGCTTGCAAAGCTGAAGAGCTCGGGAAGGAGAAAAGAAAGGCTGAGACAGAAGCTAGAGACACTCGTAAGAGACCGTCAGGTAAGAATTTCCATTCCACATCTAAGAAGTTTAGAGATTACTTCAGCCGACATAAAGCTACTTCAGATTCACCTAGACGTGATCGACCTCCAGTGGGCTCCCGAGCTACCTCGATGGCCAGTGTTGGTAATGTTCCACAGAATCGAGTTGAATGCAAGCACTGTGGGAAATGGCATTCTGGGAGTTGTAGATTCCATGATCGTTCTTGCTTTAAATGTGGGTTGTCAGATCATTTTATTAGAGAATGTCCGATGTTAGTTGAGCAGAATACAGTTCAGAACATTAAGTCGAGCAACACATCAGCGCGAGGTAGGCCACCTAGACATTCAGGCAATGTAGGTGGTAGTCAGAGAGGAACGAAGAACACTGCAGTTCGATCCGAGGCTAGAGCTCCAGCTAGAGCTTATGCTACACGAGCCAGAGAGGATGCTTCCTCCCCCGATGTCATTACTGGTACTTTCACACTCTACGATACTACTGTGATTGCATTGATTGATCCTGGTTCGACTCATTCATATGTGTGTGAAACTTTAATATCCAAGAAGACTCTACCGTCGAGTCTCGAGTTTGTGATCCGTGTGTCCACCCTCCGGGTCATTGTGTAATGGTTGATAAAGTGTGTAAAGGTTGCCCATTGATGATTCGAGATTCTTGCTTTCGGTGATTTAATGTTACCGCCTTTCGACGAGTTTGATTTAATTTTGGGAATGGACCGTTAACTTCACATGATGCGTTGGTAAATTGCAAAAGAAAGCTTATTGATTTGAGATGCGTAAGCGGTGAGATCATCAGAATTGAATCCAGTGATCTAACCGGGTTTCTTACAGTAATATCCTCGATGTTAGCCCGAAAGTATGTGAGAAAAGGGTACAAAGCTTATTTGGCCTATGTATTGGATAATAAAGTGTCTGAAAAGCATATTGAATCTGTACCAGTTGTGTGTGAATACCCAAACGTGTTTCCTGAAGAGCTACCGGGTTTACCACCAGTACAAGAAATTAAGTTTGGCATTGAATTAGTACCAGGAACGACTTCGATCTCAATGGCTCCGTATCGGATGGCACCTACTGAGTTAAAAGAGTTGAAAGCACAATTGCAAGAGTTAACAGATAGGGGTTTTGCACGACCGAGTTTCTCTCCTTGGGGTGCACCCGTTCTTTTTGTGAAAAAGAAAGATGGAACGATGCGAATGTGTATTGATTATCGACAACTGAATAAGGTAACTATAAAGAATAAATATCCATTACCTCAGATTGATGATTTGTTTGATCAGTTGAAAGGAGCTTCAGTATTTTCGAAGATAGATTTGAGATCGGGTTATTATCGCCATAGTCGAGATACAATGTCTTTCAAGACGCATTTGGATGAGGTACGGACATTTTGAGTTTCGGTTGTGCCTTTTGGACTCACTAATGCACTCGCTTGTTTTATGGATCTAATGAATAGGGTCTTTACGCTTTTTGGATCGGTTTGTAGTTGCGTTTATTGATGATATACTAATCTATTCCAAAGATGAAATCGAACATGCCGAGCATTTGAGATTAGTGCTACAAACTTTTGAGACCAACAACCGTATGCAAAGTTTAGTAAGTGTGAGTTCGGATGAATGAAGCCGACTTCTTGGGTCATGTTGTTTCAAAGATCGTATTCGGTGGATCCAAACAAAATAGCAACTATACTCGATTGGAAATCACCAAACAATGTTTTCGAGATTCAAGCTTCCTAGGCCTCATGGGATATTACGACGATTTGTAAAAGGTTTTTCTGTAATAGCTACACCTTTGACAAAGCTACTACAGAAAGATGTCAAGTTTGAGTGGTCAAAAAAGTGTCAGAAAAGTTTCGAGCAGTTGAAAGCCCTTCTGACGGAAGCTCCAGTGTTAGCTCAGCCTGAAACGGGTAAAGAATTTATTATTTTTAGTGATGCTTCTTTGAATGGGTTGGGTTGCGTTTTGATGCAGGAAGGCAAGGTTATAGCCTGCGCTTCGAGACAATTGAAGCCACATGAGAGAAATTATCCGACTCATGATCTGGAATTAGCAGCCATTGTTTTCGCATTGAAAATTTGGCGTCACTATTTATTCGGCGAGAAATGTCACATTTATTCAGATCATAAAAGTCTAAAGTATTAATTGACTCAGAAAGATCTAAATTTGAGACAACGCAGATGGTTAGAATTGTTGAAAGACTATGAGTTGGTGATTGACTACCATCCGGGAAAAGCTAACGTTGTTGCAGATGCGTTAAGTCGAAAATCATTGTTTGCTCTTCGTGCAATGAACGCACAGATAGCTATGTCTGGTGATGGTTCGATCATAGCCGAGTTACAAGCAAGACCGATGTTTATTCAGCAAATTTGTGATGCACAGAAAATTGACAAAGATTTGATTGCTAGTCGAATTCAGTGTGAAAAAGGTGTAGAATCAGATTTTGATTGATGCAAATGATGCTTGAATTTTAAAAGCCAAATGTGTGTTCAAGAACTCGATTTGATCTGAGATGATTCGAGTGAGGCCCATAGTGGTCGATTATCAATACATCCGGTAGCACAAAGATGTATAATGATTTGAAACGATTCTATTGGTGGCCGGGCATGAAACGGGATATATCTGAATTTGTTTCGAAATGCTTAGTTTGTCAGCAAGTAAAAGCTGAACATCAAGTGCCATCCGGACTACTTCAGCCAATCATGATACCTGAATGGAAATGGGATAGAATTACAATGGATTTTGTATCCGGTCTTCCTATGACACCGAGTAAGAAAGATGCCGTCTGGGTTATAGTTGATAGACTGACTAAATCAGCTCATTTTGTGCCGATTCGTACAGACTTTTCACTCAATAAACTTGCTAAATTGTACGTATTGCAGATTGTGAGATTGCATGGTGTACCGAGTTCCATTATTTCAGACAGAGACCCGAGATTTACATCGCGGTTTTGGAAGAAGTTGCAAGATGCCTTAGGTACTAAACTTCATTTTAGTACAGCCTTTCATCCGCAGATGATTGGTCACCGAGCGAACTATTCAGATACTTGAGGACATGTTAGGATGTTGCGTTCTCGAGTTTAAAGGTACATGGGAACGATACCTACCTTTGATTGAATTTGCTTATAATAATAGCTTCCAATATAGTATTAAAATGGCGCCTTATGAAGCCTTGTACGAGCGAAAATGCCGAACTCCGTTATACTGGACTGAGCTCAGCGAGAATAAGATACACGGGTTGATTTGATTAAAGAAATGTAATGAAGGTAGCTATTATTAGAGGCAATTTGAAAGTCGCTCGGATCGTCAAAAGTCCTATCTGATTTGAAACGTAAAGACATTGAGTTTCGTGTTGAGATCGTGTATTCTTAAAAGTTTCTCCGTGGAAGAAAGTACTCCGATTTGGTCGGAAAGGCAAGTTGAGCCCGAGATTTATCGGACCGTATGAAATCATCGAATGTATTGGACCTGTTGCTCATAGATTGAAGTTGCCCTCTGAGTTAGAAAAGATACATGACGTATTTCACGTTTCGATGCTTCGTAAATATAGATCAGATCTGTCACATGTGATCACTTCGTCTGAGATTGAATTCCGACCAGATATGACGTACAAGGAAAAATCGATCCGTATTTTAGCTCGGGAAATGAAAGAGTTAAGAAATAAAAGAATTCCTTTAGTGAAAGTACTATGGAGTCGGCACGGAGTTGAAGAAGCTACGTGGGAGCCTGAGGATTCAATGAGGCAACAATATCCAACTTTGTTTAACGGTAAGATTTTCGGGGACGAAAATCCTAAAGGAGGGAGAGTTGTAACAGACCGAATTTGACCCTAATCGGAAAGGTGGATTCAGGACCATGAATCCGAGTCTGAGAAATATTTTAATATTATATTTTGTGTCTAATATGTGTGAATTAATGTGTGTGAAAGTTTCGTAGAAAAATTTAATCGTTTAAGTGCCTAATTGGAGAAAAAGGACTTAATCGCGTAAAGCGTAAAAGTTCCAATCCATAGTAAAATATGCCAAGTTGATAGTGGTTTCTTAATTTGAAGCATTGAAAGGGCAATTAGTCCATTCTTGATATTAGTGGACGGTTAAAGTTCACTTTTGCCATTATGTTTTATTAATGAATGTTATAATAATAAGGTTAAATTAGTAAATGGCCAAATATCATAATATATGTAAAATAAAACATAAAATAAAGCTTAGTGCTTCATTTTGCATGACTGAAATAAGAAAGAAACAAAGTAAAAGAGAGAGTTGGTACATTCGCCATTCATTCAAGCTTCAATTAGGTATGGATTCTAGCTCGATTTTTGTTAATTTTACGTTTTGAGATCGTTGCTTGAACAGTAGCAACCCATGTTGTAATTTTAAATCGAGCATGTCTAAGGTTCGCCATTAACATTGTTATATGATAATTGATGTTTGATGAATTTAATTTTAAGATAGGATTAAGATTGATAAGTTTTGTATTGAAGTTTTAGTGAAAATTGAGTAAATAGGACTAATTTGTAAAAATAAAAATTTGAGAGGGCTTAAATGCAAAATAAATGAAAGAAATGGACTTATATAGTCCTTATACATATTCGCCCTTGAGTGTTGTATTGAAATAATGTGTATTTTGTGTTTTGTGCAATTAGGACTAAAGTGTAAAAATGTGAAACACTAGGGGTAAAAGGGTAATTTACCCATTAATGTGATTTGGGACTAAATTGAATTGAAATGTACTTGAATGAGCTGAATTTAATGTGTTTTAGATCAAGAGCAAAGAAAAGCGGAATTGGATCGGGGAAAGACAAAGGTTCTCGAATAGCCGATTTACACGGTCTATCGACAACCGAGGTAAGTCCTTAAGCAAATATACGTTAAAGATTTATTTACAACTATGATGAATGATGAAACTTGAATATTTAAAGTATAATTATAGACAATAGCCGAATGTAGAAGTATGGTATTGAATTGAATTTACTTTGTAAAATGATAAGTGTATAAATATGTTTTGGTTGGTATGTGAAGGTAATATGATCTATATGAGTTGTTTGCATTGTTAATGTTATGAAATGAGTGCTGAATTGATGATCATATCTATATCGGGCTTCAAGCCTAGCGTGCTTCGTCTTGGTGTTATTTATCGGGCTAAATGCCCAGCGTGCCTTGTGCTTTGATGTAATTCGGGCTAAATGCCCAGCGTGCCTTGTCTTGATGTAATTCGGGCTATGAGCCTAGCAGGCCTTATGCCAGTGATGTATATCATGCTTATTGCCTAGCAGGCTTAATGCCGGTGATCAAGTTCAGACCTCGGGTCTAGCAGGCTTAATGCCGGTAATGTGTTATAAATTCTTTACAAGGTGGGATGAAAATACTTCAATAAACAAAATGCTCGGATAAAAATAAAGGTTTATAGATGCAAGGAACAAGGTAAGTGATTATCTTTCCTTTCAAATTACATAAGTGATAGAATGGTTAAAGTTTTTGATAATGAGTCTTTATGATATGTGCATTTGAATTACTCATTAATAAGTGTGATATGTATATTGAATATAAGTTTGGTGATATCTTTGAGATTCGGTCAAAGATAAAAATCTCAAAGGTGAAAGTTATTGAAAATACATATCTCAGATATATATGATTAATCGTATATAATTGTGATATATGTTATACTTGTTGATAAGTTAATATGTGAATACTTAAGGCTTAAAGTGCTGGAAGGGTTGTATACCTTCAATGAGGAATTAATAAATGATAAGTTACGAGGCTATTTGTTTGACCATAATGAAATTATTATTTGTTAAATTACTTGGACTTATAGGTATATTTATATATGTATGTGTGCTAAATGTTGGAATATTTGACTGTTGTTTCAGAATGCTTAAGACTTACTAAGCTAGTGAGCTTATTTCGTGTGTGCTCTTTGTTCATTTTATAGATTTTCCATCAAGCTACGGGCATCGAGGATCATCGGAAAAGTCAACCACACTATCTCCCCTTTTGGTACTTAATCTAAGTTTTAAACCGAAGGCATGTATAGGTTAGACTAAGGGTTAGATTAATGACTTTTGGCCTTGTATATATATGAATAGCCTTGCGAAAATGGCTATTTCTTTTGATTAAGTTAAATTCCTATGTTCTTGATATAATGGATTGATTATGATATTAAAGGATGTGAAATTCGGCCATGGTTTAATCATGTATGGAATATGGTCAAGTAATAAGCCTATTATATCTAGATGTGATGCATTCGGGTTAAGCATGACATATTAATATGTTTTGCATTTGTTTTGTTTTGGTTCGAATGAGGTGGATGTAGCTGAGATGACGTTCTTTGGGTTGTAAATAAATTTGGTCTATTTGGATTATTAAAGATGCCATGTTAATGTTGATAAATAGTAAGTTATTTTAACCTATATTCGGTCATGATACATATATATTTGATAGGTATGGTTTGGTTTTGTGGTTTATGGCATTTTGGGCTAAGATGATGATTTGACAAGGTATATTTGGTTTAATAGACGTTCATGTTATGTATAATATTTCACAGATATATATATGCAAACTGTTTGATGCGTAAAATATATTTATAATATTGATTTTACTAGTATATTTTGCTATAAGGATTCGATGTATAATGGTAAATAATAAAGTGGTACATAAACATATTTGTACGTGGATTGAATTAAAAAAATGGTATGTGCTAATTTGGTGTTTATAAATATTACGTATATATATATATGGAATGCTTTAAGATTTTATTCGATTAAATATGTAAGTGACAATTAGATTTTTGTTTGTGCTCGTGTTATAGGCGAATAAATGTATAAATATTATATGCTTATGCTGTTGTTGATTTTAAATGACCATGTGATTTTAATTATGCAAGTTGTTGTATTAAGACCTGATAGAATATATATATATATATATATATATATTCATTTCTAATAGCATGAAATGATATGAATTTATCAAGTATTAGTCTGGATGGAGTGCTTGGGCTTGGTAATTGTTATAGTAAGGCCTCGTAACCCTAATCCGACGACGGATATGGGTTAGGGGTGTTACATTCTTTGTGTAATTTAGTTGAGAAAAAGATGATAAAAGGTGATGTTTAATTTGGTTTTATTTATTATTAACCTTAATTACTTAATTACTAATATAACCTTTCAAAACATCACAAATTTCAAAATTGCCAACCCACTATCATCCATTACCATAATATTGGGTTATTTACCACATAAGGACCTTCACTTTACTATTCCATAGCTATTAGACACCTTTAGCTAATAGAACATCAATTTTACACTTTACGCAATTTAGTCCTTTTTCTCAAATTAACCATTTAAACGATAAAATTTCTTCACGAAATTTTCACACATACATAATATCATGTTGTAAACATTAAAATAATAATAAAATAAATATTTTTACCTCAGATTTGTGGTTCCGAAACCACTATTCTGATTTGATCAAAAACAGGCTGTTACACATGTCACCCACACGGCTGAGACACACGCCCGTGTCTCTGCCCGTGTGCTCAATTCTGAGCATTCTGTTTTTCAAAATTAAAATACAGGGGACACACAGCCAGACAACATGCTCATGTACTAAGCCGTGTTTGACACACGGCCTGGACACACGCTCGTGTGGACAAAATAAGGTCATTTCCTAACCTCATTTCTCACCCAAATTTTCCATTTTTCCTTCACTAACGCTTGCAAGTATAATCCAACCAATTACAAGTATAATTCAAGCCAATTTTTATCATTCATATTGATACATTTCATCATATATTTGTGTTTAATGACTTACCTTTATGTAACTTATATAATTTGCAAAATTAGATGTTCATACTTATCATTTTAGTTAATGTATTGACTCAACCATGACATATATCAAAACATAAGTATATTAGCCATTCCAATGGCTAAATTTCATTCATTGTTTACATACCATCATTTGATTTATTTAGCCTATACATGTCATTAACAAAATAAGATTTTCATTTATACCAAAATGACAAATTGATAGTGTGATGATTTGCTCCGACCAATCTCCAACCTTCATGAGCTTTGAGCACTATAAAATAGGGAAAATAAAACCTAGTAAGCATATTACGCTTAGTAAGTTCGTATAACATAAATTAATCTTACCCATTACATTCAGTATATTAACCATGCAAAACATGCTTTTCCAACTATTTGGTAATTTACCTATTCACACATACTCAACCAACATGTTAGTCATAATATACCAATATGCATAGATAAGCTCATCATGCCATATGCGTGTTTTATCCATTGAATCATTGAATTTTTTATGGATATTTCAAGTAGTACACTCAATTTGTACAATTTCATTATCCATCAATTCATGTCTAGCAGTACTTTATAAGTACACTCTCGAGCCACATATTACACAGTAGAATTACTAGTCCAGGCTAAATCCTTTATATGAAAAAGAATTCCCTATAGAGTTCTATAACACCCCTTACCCGTATTCGACACCTGAATAAGATATGAGGCATTACCAGACTCATACACAAGCAATCATGCAAAACCAAGACATGACTTTCCACTCAAATTTAAAACTTTTCATATTGCCCCTTAAACAAGGCTACAATGCCTAAAACACACTTTAAGAACGGTTCGAGATCAAACCGAATTCTTTAAAAGACCTCTAGAAAAACTTAGAAAAATTCTCATCAAACAGTCCACACGCCCATGTAGAAGAAGGGACACGCTCGTGTGGCATATCACATGCTCGTGCTATACACCCGTGTAGATTTATTTTGCGTTTCGAACCTACAAGGGTTTCACACGGCCTGACACACGCCCGTGTCAGGACACGGCCATGACACACCCGTGTCCTAGCCTGTGTGCAAAAACCTTGACATTCTATTTCTGACGTCATCATCCTAATAAGGTCACACGGCCAAGGCACACATCCGTATCCTTAGACCATGTGGTGAATTAAATTCCTAAATTCAGGTGCAGACTTCACACAGCCTAGGCACACGCCCATGTCTTAAGGTCGTGTCTTCCACACGGTTGAGCAACACTACCGTGTCTCAGCCCGTGTGGTTACTACTGAGTATTTTGTTATGCCAACTTAATATGCAGGGGGACACACGGCCAAGCTACACGCCCATGGGGCAAACTGTGTGTCACACATGGCCTAGACACACGCTCATGTGTCTACCCGTGTGGACAAGAACAAGGTTATTTACTAAGCCCTTTCTATCACTCCTACTTACGCCAACCTAAACCACATCTAACAACCAATTACTCAACCATACAACTTGCACCTTCATGAATAACATCATCATTTCATAGATTAATAAGAAAGAGCCATCAACTATGGCCTTATACAAAAGAATTCATCTTCAATTAAGCCAACACTCATTTGGCCAAAATAATATGACATTCAATCAAAGACTCAATCCCTATACATGCCATACTCAAAATGCTAAATCTAACTTTACCAAAATGTGTAGATAGTGTGGGTGATCCTTTGACGATCTCCATATCCCGAGCTAACTCTTCGACACTATAAAATAAAGGAAAAGAGAAGGTAGTAAGCTTTAAGCTCAGTAAGTCTATATGTAAACAATAAGCATCATACCACATATTTATCAATCAAGAACATTACATACTAAGTAAAAACAATTCAGATCCTCATAATCATGCTTACTCATTTCAAACCTTACCACATCCCAAACACATATCATAAAACATTGCTGACATTTACTTGCACTTATACCCTGCACTTATCACCACAAAGCCACATGTAATTTCACTTAGACAAGTTTCTCGATGAACACTTCGGAATAATACAAGATACCCGGTGGTTTCGCACACAACCCACCATTAATCAATAACAAGGTGGTATCGCACACAACCCACCAAAATGATAATTATGGTGGTATCACACACAGTCCACCAAAATAATAATTACGGTGGTATCGTACACAGCCCACCTGTAACAGACCGAATCTGACCCTAATCGGAATGGTGGTTTCGGGACCACGAATCTGAGCTCGAGAAATATTTAAATATTATATTTAGTGTATATTATATATGAATTTATGTGTGTGAAAGTTTCGTAGAAAAATTTTATCATTTAAGTATTGAATTTGATAAAAAGGACTTAATCGCGTAAAAGGTAAAAGTGGCATACTAAAGTGTAATGTGCTAATTTGAGCATGGCTTTTTAATAGGAAGTATTGAAAGGGTAAATAACCCATTTTAAGAGTTAGTGGCTGGTCATGGACAAGTTTGTCCTTAAGATATAATATTTTGTTATTATATTATAAAGGTTAGTTAGGTAATTTAATAATAAATTAATATAAGTTAAATTAAAACAAACAAAAGGCCAATTTTTCTTTCATCTTTGTTCATGGCCGATTGAAGCTAAGAAAAAAGGGTGAAGAAACTTTGAAAATTTAGGCGACTATTGGGTCCAATTAGGTAAGAAATTTAGCTCGATTTTTGTTGATTTTTGCATTTCTAAGATCGTTGCTTAGTGTACTAGCTGACCCATGTTGAAATTTTTGAATTCAAGTATGTGTGATATTCGGCCATTGAGATTTTATTGTGGTTTTTGATGTTTGATGTCTTTAAATTAAAGATATGCTTAAGATGAAAATATTTGGTGTTGGAAATTTTGGTGATTTTCAGTAATTAGGACTAATTTGTAAAAGTAAATTTTTAGAGGGGCTTATTTGCAAAATAAATGAAAGGAATGGACTTATAATGCTATTGTGAATATTCGGCCCTTGTATGGTTTTTGCTAATTGTGTGTATTTTGTGTTTTAGGCAAAAAGGATTAAATTGTAAAAATTTGAAATAGTAGGGGTAAAATGGTAAATTGCCTATTTATGTGCTTAGGGACTAAATTGAGATGAAATGTACTTGAATGAGCTAAATTTTAATGTGTTTTAGATCAAGAGGAAAGAAAAACGGATTTAGATCGGGGAAAGATGAAGGTTCTCGAATAGCCGATTTGTACGGTCTATCGACAACCGAGGTAAGTCCTGTTTAACATATGATAAAAGTTTATTTATAACTTTAATGTATGATGAAATTGGTATAGTTATAGTATAAAGTCATGAGTTGGCTGAATGTGATGTTAATAAATTGGATTGGTTGAAATTTTATTCAATGTGATATGAGTAAGTGTTTTTGGTTTGCTATATGATAAAATATGTGAATTATAAGTGGTGGTGAATTTAGCACAATGAAATGTGAAATGAAAGATTAACTATAATTATTTCGGGCTTTAATGCCTAGCAGGCTTCGTGCCGGTGATTTATTTCGGGCTAGGCTTCGTCTTGGTGATTTATTTCGAGCTTTAATGCTCAGCGAAGCTTCGTGTTTGATTTATTTGGGCTTTAATGCCTAGCGTGCTTCGTCTTGGTGATTTATTTCAGCTTTAATGCCTAGCGAGCTTCGTCTTGGTTTGATTTATTTTAGACAGGCTTTAATGCCTAGCAGGCTTTATGCCGGTGATGTGTTTTACAAAGGAGAAACCGAATTTTGTTCAAGGCAAACCGTAGCTAATGTATCTAGTTAAAGGCTCAAGTAAGCAAGTAAGGCATATTATGTTTAATGTTACTTGAGTCGAGTTAATACTATGAGAACAGTGTTATGTACATTTGAGATTACGATTGATGTGCATGAGTATTATATGATTGAATTTGAGCTTGAATGTACTATTTTGGAGATTCGGTTTTCAAATAGAAATGCTAAGAGTGAAAGAAATTTTAGTACGATAACATGGTTGATATGAATGCTGTACTTATATAATTTGGAACATGTGATTCTTGTAATATACTTATTTTGTGCTTCAAAGAGATACAGGTTTATGAAAATGAAGTACAATTACTTAGGTTAATGAACTATTAGTATTCGGCCCTGTAGAAATCAATATATTTAAATGTATATGTGCAATTTCATAAGTTGAATGATTTAAATGTTTAAGTGTTTGAATGTTATATTATCATGAGCTTAGGACTTACTAAGTTAGTAAGCTTATTTGTGTGAAATGTTCTCCTCTGTTTTATAGATTAGGTTCAGGCTACAAGCTCAACGGGATCGTCAAGAAAGTCGACCACACTATTAATCTAATTTGGTACTCTTTCATTTTGGTTTTCGGATAGAGGCATGTATAGGAAAGAATTTGACTTTGTTTTGATGAAAACTTTTCGTCCATGTATATAATAGCCATGCGAATATGGCTAAATTTTCGGTTAAGTACGTTTTTCATGCTTTTGATATAATTGTCAGTTTATATCGTTAATGTTTGTGCAAATTCAATCAAGGTTTAAATCGAATATGGTAAGGAAATATATGTTTGTGAAGTGAACATTTGAGTTGAGTAATGTGGTATGAATAATCATTTGTATACTCGATTATATTGAACCGTAGTTGTGTTTTGTTCATAGGTTAATAATGTTAGGATTTCATGTGAGTGTTCAAGTATAAGTTAAATTTATATAAATTATTATGATGCATGGATATTATGAATTGTATGTGGGTATATTCAGTTATAATCTAGGTACATATCGTATACATATATATGGATAGATATATATATAGGTTAGTCATGACATATAGGCGTGATGTGTTTAGTTGTGTAATATCCATTATTAAATATGCATATTTTGCTTAAATGTGAAAGGTAAAAATAAATCTCATGAGTTATGTATTCGGCAATACATGGTATTGAGTAGAAAATGTATTTGGTTTTGGATTTCATTTGTACATGGCTAATAAACATCATATGCTTGGTTTGAATGCGTAATTATAATGATAAGCTCATGATTTATGTAAGTATTTTGAAGCAAATTGTGAGACTTTAAGATATGTATATTGGCTTGAATAAATGATATATAATTGAAATGAATTCGATTGAACTGTGAGACATGATTTGTATATCAGGTATGACTAATCATTTAAGACTAATATTTAATTAATAAAATGTTATATACATGTATATATATATATGCATTTATGGATAAGTTCTATGTGATTATGTGAATGAATGAAAGCTGTATTTTCGTTGAAAATGCCTTGTAACCCTAATTCGACGACGGATATGGGTTAGGGGTGTTACATTTTATTGGTATCAGAGCTACGATTTAGTCGATTCTAGGACTACCGTAGTACGTAAGAGTCTAGCTGTACATGCCTTTGAATTTTATATGTGATAGTGTGGTGACTTCTGACAATTTCAATTGTATTTTATATAGTAAATGGATTCCGATCCCGATAGAGAGTCAGAATGATGATGTGGAGAGTGTTGCGCTGGTCTCACACATGGATCGTACCATTAGACTCTTAACCGATTACGGGTAACCACGAGGAGAGGCTAAACAAGCCTTCTACCAAATGATGAATGAATGGTTTACCCGGTTTGTTCGAATAATCAGTGTACAACAACCTCCACCCCGAATAATCCAACTTGGTACCTTCAAGACTTCGATGATAGATCCAATGAGATCTAGTAGGCCTCCTGTTGATAAAATCAGAAATTTGGGGTGAGGAATTCAAGGCTAATGATGATGATGATGTAGAGCGAAATGAAATGTGGCTTGATAACACTATTCGGTACTTGATGAGCTATCCCGCACTGCATTTAATGTTTGAAATGTGCTATATCTTTACTTGGGACACCGCCTATCACCGGTGGAATACACTAGTATCGTGGTTCCAAAAGAAAAGTGACATGGGATTTCTTCCGAATGAATTAGTAAGAAATATATCGATCGAGGTTTATCGACCGTAAACGAAAAGAATTTCTTGAATCAAACAGAGGAAAATGACCGTGGATCGAATATGAGCGAAAATTTGTCAGATTGAGCCGATATGCTCGGGAGTGTGTATCAACTGAAGCCATTATGTGCAAAAGGTTTGAAGATGGTTTGAATGAAGATTTAAAGTTGCTTGTTGGCATTCTTGAGATCAAAGAGTTTGTGACACTAGTCGAGCGAGCTTGCAAAGCTGAAGAGCTTGGGAAGGAGAAAAGAAAGGCTAAGACAGAAGCGAGAGACACTTGTAAAAGACCGTCGGGTAAGAATTTCCATTCCACATCTAAGAAGTTTAGAGATGACTTCAGCCGATATAAAGCTACTTCAGATTCACCTAGACGTGATCGACCTTCAGTGGGCTCCCGAGCTACATCGATGGCGGTGTTGATAACGTTCCACGTAATCGAGTTGAATGCAAACATTGTGGAAAATGGCATTCGGGAGTTGTAGAGTTCGTGATCGGTCCCGCTTTAAATGTGGATCCTCGCACCATTTTATTCGAGAGTGCCGATGTTAATGAAAGCGTAATCTGATGCAGAACTCTAGACCGAAAGCGATGCATCAAGACGGGCGAGACCACCCTGCATTCGGCAATGTAGGTGGTAGTCGAGGGGACTAAGAACACGGCGATTCGATCGAGGCTAGAGCTCCACTAGAGCTTATGTTACTCGAGCTAGAGAGGATCTCGCTTCTCCAAATGTCATTACTGGGTACTTTCACCCTTTTCGATACTCACGTAATTGCATTGATTGATTCGCACGACCCATTCATATGTATGTGGAACTCTGGTATTCAGTAAGACTCTGCTAGTTGAGTCTACTAAGTTTGCGATTCGCGTATCCAACCCTTTGGGTAGATGTGTGTTTGTTAATAAAGTGTGTAAAGGTTGCCCATTGATGATTCGAGATTTTTGCTTCCCAGTCGATTTAATGCTGTTGCCTTTCGATGAGTTTGATATAATTTTGGGGATGGACTGGTTAACTTCGCATGATGCAGTGGTGAATTGTAAAAGAAAGCTTATTGATTTGAGACATCAGAACGGTGAGATCATTAGAATTGAATCCATTGATTTAAGTGGGTTTCCTACAGTTATATCCTCGATGTTAGCCTAGAAGTATGTGAAAAAAGGATGCGAAGCTTATTTGGCTTATGTACTGGATAATACATTGTCTGAGAAATGATTGAATCTGTCTGATTGTATGTGAATACCCGGATGTGTTTCTGAAGAACTACGGGTTTACCCCCAGTACGAGAGATTGAGTTTGGCATTGAATTAGCACCGGGAACGACTCTGATCTCAATAGCTCCATATCGGATGGATCCTACTGAGCTAAAAGAGTTGAAAGCACAGTTGCAAGAGTTAACAGATAGGGGCTTTGCACCGACCAAGTTTCTCTCCTTGGGTGCACCAGTTCTTTTGTGAGAAAGAAAGATGGAACGATGCGAATGTGTATTGATTATCGGCAAGCTGAATAAGGTAACTATAAAGAATAAGTACCGTTACCTCGGATTGATGATTTGTTTGATCGGTTGAAAGGGGCTTCAGATTTTCAAGATAGATTTGAGATCGGGTTATTATCGATTCTTGAGTCGAGATACAGATGTGCCAAAGACTACATTCCGCAACGAGGTACGGACATTTTGAGTTTTTGGTTATGCCTTTTGGGCTTACTAATGCACTCATTGCTTTTATGGATTTGATGAATCGGGTTTTTAGACGCTTTTAGATCGATTTGTGGTAGTGTTTATTGATGATATATTGATCTACTCCAAAGATGAAATTGAGCATGCTGAACATTTGAGATTAGTGCTACAAACTTTGAGAAATCAGCGGTTGTATGCGAAGTTTAGTAAGTGTGAGTTCGGATGAAAGAGGTCACTTTTTGGGACATGTTGTTTCAAAGATCGTGCATTCGAGTTGATCCGAATAAAATCTCGGCTATACTTGATTGGAAGCCACCGAAAAATGTTTCGAGATTGAAGCTTTACGGGACTTACGTTACTATCGACGATTTGTGAAGGTTTTTCTATGATAGCTACCCGTTGACAAAGTTATTGCGAAAGATGTCGAGTTCGAGTGGTCGGAAAAGTGTTAGAAAAGTTTTGATCACCGAAAGCCCTTTTAATGAAGCTCAGTGTTAGTTCAAATTTGAATCGGGTAAAGAATTTGTTGTTTATTCGATGCTTCTTTAAATGGTTTGGGTTGCGCTTTTGATGCGAGGAAGGCAAAGTTGTAGCCTACGCTTCAAGACAATTGAAGTCGCATGAAAGAAATTACCCGACGATGACTTAGAACTTGCGACCATTATTTTCGCATTGAAAATTTGGCGTCACTATTTATTTGGCGAGAAATGTCACATTTATTCGGATCATAAAAGTTTAAAGTATTTAATGACTCGTAAAGATCTAAATTTAAGACAACGCAGATGGTTAGAATTGTTGAAAGACTATGAGTTGGTGATTGACTACCATCCGGAAAAGCTAACGTTGTTGCGGATCGTTAAGTCAAAATCATTGTTTGCTCTTCGAGCAATGAACGCATGAGATAGCTATGTGTCGGTGATGGTTCGATCATAACCGAAGTTACAGTTTAATCGATGTTTATCCAAACAAATTTGTGATGCATGAAAGTTGACAAGGATTTGATTGCTAGTCGAATTCGATGTGAAAAGGTGCGTAATCAAATTTTCGATTGATGCAAATGACTGTTTGAATTTTAAAAGCCGAATGTGTGTTCAAGAACTCGATTTGATACTGAGATGATTCGAGTGAGGCCCATAGTGGTCGATTATCAATACATCCGGTAGCACAAAGATGTATAATGATTTGAAATAGTTCTATTGGTGGTCGGGCATGAAACGGGATATATCTGAATTTGTTTCGAAATGATTAATTTGTCAGCAAGTAAAAGCTGAACATCAAGTGCCATCCGGACTACCTCAGCCAATCATGATACCTGAATGGAAATGGGATAGAATTACCATGGATTTTGTATCCGGTCTTCCTATGACACCGAGTAAGAAAGATGTCGTCAGGTTATAGTTGATAGATCGACTAAATCACTCATTTTGTGCTTTGGTCAGTACAAACTTTTCACTCGATAAACTTGCTGAATTGTATGCATAGCAGATTGTGAGATTGCATGGTGTACCGAGTTCCATTGTTTCAGACAGAGACCCGAGATTTACATCGCGGTTTTGGAAGAAGTTGCAAGATGCCTTACGTACTAAACTGCATTTTAGTATGACCTTTCATCCGCAGATGCAGGACGGGTCGACCGAGCGAACTATTCGGATACTTGAGGACATGTTGAGATGTTGCGTTCTCGAGTTTGAAGGTGCGTGGGAAAGATATTTACCTCTGATTCAATTTGCCTATAACAACAGGTTTCAATCTAGTATCAAAATGGCGCCCAATGAAGCCTCGTACGGGTGAAAGTGTCGAACACCATTATCTTCGGATGAGCTCGTGAGAATAAGATACAGGGGTTGATTTGATTAAAGAAACCGAATGAAAGTAGCTATTATTAGAGATAATTTGAAAGCTGCTTCGGATCGTCAAAAGTCTTATGCTGATTTGAAACGTAAAGACATTGAATTTTAGGTCGGAGATCGAGTATTTTTAAAGGTTTCTCTGTGAAAGAAAGTACTCCGTTTTGGCCGGAAAGGCAAGTTGAGCCCGAGGTTCATCGGACCGTATGAAATCATTGAACGTGTTGGGCCTGTTGCTTATAGGTTGAAGCTACCCTCTGAATTAGAAAAGATACACGATGTATTTCACGTTTCTATGCTCCGTAGATACAGATCAGATCCGTCACATGTGATAGCTCCGTCTGAGATCGATATCCAACCTGATATGACGTATGTGGAAAAATCGATCCGTATTTTAGCTCGGGAAATGAAAGAGTTAAGAAACAAAAGGATTTCCTTAGTGAAAGTACTATGGAATCGGCACGGAGTTGAAGAGGCTACGTGGGAGCCTGAGGATTCAATAAGGCAACAATATCCGACGTTATTTAACGGTAAGATTTTCGGGGACGAAAATCTTTAAGGGGGAGAGTTGTAACAGACCGAATCTGACCCTAATCGAAACGATGGTTTCGGGACCACGAATCCGAGCCCGAGAAATATTTAAATATTATATTTAGTGTATATTATATATGAATTTATGTGTGTGAAAGTTTCGTAGAAAAATTTTATCGTTTAAGTATTGAATTTGATAAAAAGGAATTAATCCCGTAAAAGGTAAAAGTGGCATACTAAAGTGTAATGTGCTAATTTGAGCATGGCTTTTTAATAGGAAGTATTGAAAGGGTAAATAACCCATTTTAAGAGTTAGGTAATTTAATAATAAATTAATATAAGTTAAATTAAAACAAACAAAAGGCCAATTTTTCTTTCATCTTTGTTCATGGCCGATTGAAGCTAAGAAAAAAGGGTGAAGAAACTTTGAAAATTTCGGCAACTATTGGGTCCAATATTTCTTAGCTCGATTTTTGTTGATTTTTACGTTTCTGAGATCGTTGCTTAGTGTACTAGCTGACCCATGTTGAAATTTTTGAGTTCAAGCATGTGTGATATTCGGCCATTGAGATTTTCTTGTGGTTTTTGATGTTTGATGTCTTTAAATTAAAGATATGCTTAAGATGAAAATATTTGGTGTTGGAAATTTTGGTGATTTTGAGTAATTAGGGCTAATTTGTAAAAGTAAATTTTTAGAGGGGCTTATTTGCAAAATAAATGAAAGGAATGGACTTATAATGCTATTGTGAATATTCGGCCCTTGTATGGTTTTTTCTAATTGTGTGTATTTTGTGTTTTAGGCAAAAAGGATTAAATTGTAAAAATTTGAAATAGTAGGGGTAAAATGGTAAATTGCCTATTTATGTGCTTAGGGACTAAATTGAGATGAAATGTACTTGAATGAGCTAAATTTTAATGTGTTTTAGATCAAGAGCAAAGAAAAATGGATTTAGATCGGGGAAAGACGAAGGTTCTCGAATAGTCGATTTGCACGGTCTATCGACAACCGAGGTAAGCCCTTAAGCGAACATATGATAAAAGTTTATTTATAACTTTAATGTATGATGAAATTGGTATAGTTATAGTATAAAGTCATGAGTTGGCTGAATGTGATGTTAATAAATTGGATTGGTTGAAATTTTATTCAATGTGATATGAGTAAGTGTTTTTGGTTTGCTATATGATAAAATATGTGAATTATAAGTGGTGGTGAATTTATCACAATGAAATGTGAAATGAAAGATTAACTATAATTATTTCGGGCTTTAATGCCTAGCAGGCTTCGTGCCGGTGATTTATTTCGGGCTTTAATGCCTAGCAGGCTTCGTGCCGGTGATTTATTTTGGGCTTTAATGCCTAGCAAGCTTCGTGTCGGTGATTTATTTCGGGCTTTAATGCCTAGCAGGCTTTGTGCTTGGTGATTTATTTCGGCTTTAATGCCTAACGAGCTTCGTCTTGTTTGATTTATTTCGGACAGGCTTTAATGCCTAGCAGGCTTTATGCCGGTGATGTGTTTTACAAAGGAGAAACCGAATTTTGTTCAAGGCAAACCGTAGCTAATGTATCTAGTTAAAGGCTCAGGTAAGCAAGTAAGGCATGTTATGTTTAATGTTACTTGAGTCGAGTTAATACTATGAGAACAGTGTTATGTACATTTGAGATTACGATTGATGTGCATGAGTATTATATGATTGAATTTGAGCTTGAATGTACTATTATGGAGGTTCGGTTTTCAAATAGAAATGCTAAGAGTGAAAGAAATTTTAGTACGATAACATGGTTGATATGAATGCTGTACTTATACAATTTGGAACATGTGATTCTTGTAATATACTTATTTTGTGCTTCGAAGAGATATAGGTTTATGAAAATGAAGTACAATTACTTAGGTTAATGAACTATTAGTATTCGGCCCTGTAGAAATCAATATATTTAAATGTATATGTGCAATGTCATAAGTTGAATGATTTAAATGTTTAAGTGTTTGAATGTTATATTATCATGAGCTTAGGACTTACTAAGTTAGTAAGCTTATTTGTGTGAAATGTTCTCCTCTGTTTTATAGATTAGGTTCAGGCTACAAGCTCAACGGGATCGTCAAGAAAGTCGACCACACTATCAATCTAATTTGGTACTCTTTCATTTTGGTTTTTGGATAGAGGCATGTATAGGAAAGACTTTGACTTTGTTTTGATGAAAACTTTTGTTCATGTATATAATAGCCATGCGAATATGGCTAAATTTTCGGTTAATTACGTTTTTCATGCTTTTGATATAATTGTCAGTTTATATCGTTAATGTTTGTGCAAATTCAATCAAGGTTTAAATCGAATATGGTAAGGAAATATATGTTTGTGAAGTGAACATTTGAGTTGAGTAATGTGGTATGAATAATTATTTGTATACTCGATTATATTGAACCGTAGTTGTGTTTTGTTCATAGGTTAATAATGTTAGGATTTCATGTGAGTGTTCAAGTATAAGTTAAATTTATATAAATTATTATGATGCATGGATATTATGAATTGTATGTGGGTATATTAGGTTATAATCTAGGTACATATCGTATACATATATATGGATAGATATATATATAGGTTAGTCATGACATATAGGCGTGATGTGTTTAGTTGTGTAATATCCATTATTAAATATGCATATTTTGCTTAAATGTGAAAGGTAAAAATAAATCTCATGAGTTATGTATTCGGCAATACATGGTATTGAGTAGAAAATATATTTGGTTTTGGATTTCATTTATACATGGCTAATAAACATCATATGCTTGGTTTGAATGCGTAATTATAATGATAAGCTCATGATTTATGTAAGTATTTTGAGGCAAATTGTGAGACTTTAAGATATGTATATTGGCTTGAATAAATGATATATAATTGAAATGAATTCGATTGAACTGTGAGACATGATTTGTATATCAGGTATGACTAATCATTTAAGACTAATATTTAATTAATAAAATGTTATATACATGTATATATATATATGCATTTATGGATAAGTTCTATGTGATTATGTGAATGTATGAAAGCTGTATTTTCTTTGAAAATGCCTTGTAACTCTAATTCGGCGACGGATATGGGTTAGGGGTGTTACACCACCATAATTTCCTTATTCATGGATTTTATCCGTATCATTTTCCTAGTTCGAAGGTTCATCCGAGGATTTCCTCACATTCTATCAATTTAATAGATATCCATAATATTCATTTGCATTTCGCACAATGCATTAATATGTAAAAACATAGGTAAAAAGGATGTATTATTTACATATAAACTTACCTCGATACAAAATATGTCGATTTGCAATTTAGTCCGAAACCTTCCCTTTTCCTCGGTCAAGGTTAATTCTACATTCTTCTTGATCTATAATGACATATTTAATTTATTAATTAACCACATTAATCAAATCACTCTACAAATTCTTATTTTAGAAAAATTACCATTTTGCCCTTAGACTTTTAGAAAATTACTATTTTATCCCTTAGCTCGTAAAATGAAATGTGTTCATTTTTCACACACCCAAGCCTAGCCGATTCATATTCCCTTCTATAGCAACTCACAAATCCAATTATTACACACATTTACCACCTATTTTACAACCTTTACAAAAAGGTCCTTTTAGGTGTTTTCATGGAAACACCTTTCACAAAAGTTGTATATTCAACACCCAATATTCATTTTCTTCCATAAAATTTCAGAAATCAACATAAATATTCACATGGAAAAACCATAGACTCTCAATCATTTTTCAAAATAGTCCCCTCATTAGCTAGCTTAAGTTTTAGGGGTTCCAAAAGTACAAAAATTTTCAAGAAAGACCACCAAAATTACTTACTTGCAAGGAGTGTAAGTTGCTGAAATTTCAAGCTTCCAAACCCTTATTCTTGAGTGAAAAATCTATGGAAGAAGATGATAGAAAAAAAAAAAGATGATAGCTTTCTTGTTTTTATTTTATTTTATTCATTTCATTACCTAATATTACTAAACATTGACCAAACTTAATCCCTTGTCCCCTATGGCCGGCTATCACCTTTAGAAAGGCCTAATTGCACATTAATGACCTCCAATTTAAAGTTCTATAGCTATTTGACACCTCTAGCTAGTAAAATTAAACTTTTGCACTTTATGCGATTTAGTCATTTTCCGCAATTAAGCATGCAATCACTAAAATTAATGCACCAAAATTTTCATGCGTTCATATAATCATGCCATAACTCATAAAATAATATTAAAATAATTTCTTCGACCTCAAATTAGTGGTTCTGAAACCACTGTTCCGAATAGCCCCAAAATCGGGTTGTTACAAGTTCATTCTGGATTACCAATCCAGGCTAAATCCAGTCAATTAGGATTACCAGTCCAAGATAAATCCTAATTGAAACATATACTCGAGAGGCTCATTTCAGATTACCCATTCGAGCTAAATCCATTCTGCAACACATGCATTTTTATCAAGGAAATCACAGTTATCCATCGAAATTCAATATTCATACGGAATTTTACCCTTTATCAATAAATTTTCCATCATATACCATTCCATCCATTAAAATTTTCAATACACTTCATACATACAATTTCATACAACATATTCAATGTAATATAGCATTCAAAACAACACATTTTTATGCTCATTTAAGTTATACGAACTTACCTTGATATTTGTTCATAACTAAAATCTACTAATCCGAAATCTTTTCCTTTCCTCGATCTAGCTCTTTGTTTGGTACTTCTGGATCTATATAAATGAATTTAATCATTAATTTAATCCATTTCATATTCTATTGAACTCAATTTACAATCTAGGCAAAAGTACCATTTTGCCCCTATACTTTTGATTAATTCTAATTTCGTCCCTAGGCCCGGAAATTAAAATTCATGCAATTTAATCCTTCTTCCAAGCCTAATAAAAATTATAATATAAATTTTACAGCACATGTATTCTAAAAATTTCATAATTTTCCATGGGTTTTACCATTTTTCAATTTAGTCCCTAAATCAAGTTTCCATCAAATTTCCCTTTGTAAAAGTTGTTTATCTATCAACAACTTTTCATTTTCTACCATAAACTTTTAAATTTCAGCATGTTCATCTATGGAAAATTTTCTATACTTTGATATCTATTCAAATTAACCCCCCAAATAGAGAAATTAAGTTTTCTCGATCTCAAAATTATAAAAATATCTAAAATCGGGACCTAGGAACTTACCAATTTATGCTTGGAAAGCTTGTTTTCTCTCTCTTAGGGTTTCCATGAATTTTAGGTTGAAGAAGATGATATAAAATGATGATGTTTCATTTTAATTTAATTATCATCTTTATAATTTTTCCATTTCCAATTTAGTCCTTAACCTTTTCTAATTTTTCCATGAATGATTCACCAAAAATATCCACATATTTTTCATAAATGGTCTAATTATCATTTAAGGACCTCAATTTTTGAATTCCATAGCTATTTAATCCTTATAGCTACTAGAATTTAAATTTGACATTTTATGCAATTTAGTCCTTTCTACAATTAAGCAACTAAGTGAGAAAATTTTCTTATCAAAAGTCTCATGCAATCTTTCTTTCACATTACTAATCATTTCATAATATTAAAATATTTTATCTTTTCAGCTCGAATTTGTGGTTACGAAACCACTATTTCGACTTCACTGAAATTGAGTTGTTACATACTCAATCCCAAATAAAAATATTTATTTTAAAAACTTTGCAATGTCAATATTTTCTCAAAATTTGACATGAAATTAGGATTTTTGCAAATTTAAATAAAAGAATAAGAAAGATACAAAATGACATTTACTATACCATTTGGGCCATACGAATGGAACATAATTGCCTTTTGGATTAAAAATGATCCATCTGAGTTCCAAAGAATTATGAATGATATTTTTTATCCATATTATCAATTTACAATAGTATACATTGATGATGTGTTAGTAATTTCCAAAAATCTAGAAAGACACTTCAAGCACTTATCAATTTTTATTAAAGTTATAAAGAATAATGGTTTAGTAGCATCTAAATCCAAGATTAGTTTATTCCAAACTAGAGTAAGGTTTTTAGGTCATTATGTTACTCAAGGGACCATTACTCCAATAGACAGATTTATAGAATTTGCCAACAAATTTCCAAATCAAATCCTTCACAGAATCCAGTTACAAAGGTTCTTAGATAGCCTAAATTTTGTCATAGAATTTTATTCCTTTATTAGCAAATTATGTTAGCCCTTGTATGAAAGGCTCAAGAAGAATCCACAGCATTGGACAAACGTTCACACCAATATAGTTACCCAAATCAAAATGCAAATCACTAAACTTTCTTGTTTACATTTAGCTGATCCAACTATCCGCTAAATAGTAGAAACAAATGCTTTTGTGATAGGGTATGGTGGGATTTTGAAACAGATTAAGGGAGAAAGAACAGATAGTTTAGTTTACATCTAGACACAAAATCCAATAAAGCAAAATTATAGTACAAGATAAAAATTATCAATTGTTTAATGTATTACAAAATTTCAAAGTGATTTATTAAATCAAAAATTTCTTTTACAAAATGATTGTAAATCTGTAAAAAATAGTTTTGCAAAAAGATGTTCGAATATTGCCTAAAATAGATTTTTGCAAGATGACAAGAAATTTAAAGTATATTTGATTTTTAAATTGAATGTATTAAAGGAGCAATTGATTCTTTACCTGATTTTCTCACCAGAAAATTCCTTCAAAAATTCTCCCAAAACTCAGAGAAAAAGGAAAAGTAAAAGTAGAAGAGTCCTCAAAAACAACAATATCCTCAAAGCTCATTAAATCATAGTATGAAATTTGCCTACAAGAAGAAAATGAGGATCATCATCCACATCAAAAACCTCTAATAATGCACCCCTCCGGGATGCACAAAACCCAAATGAAATCAACTCCCAAATTTAAAAAAAATGAATTGAATATCTCTCTCGATCCCTAGAAGTGGCATTAACCATAATCTAATTGAAAAAGGAAACTCCTTTCAAACAAATTGTTGTTAAAGTAGCTAAGATTTCAAAAAAATATAGAGAGATTGTTTTATACAAACCAAAATCTCTCAAAAATATTTCAAAATGAACACTTTTTCAAGATGGTTTTCCAAAAGAAGTAGCATCTTCACAAACTGTTACACAAAAATCCTCACAATATTTTACAAACAAATGTTTTGAAAAAAAATTCATTGTGGAGGAAGAATTTTCTGATAAACCTCCACATATTGTTACCAAAGATCATTTCAAAGGATGGCATTTTAAGCCATTAAACTCAAAAAAACCAGCAATAATATGAAAACATATTGGTTCAAACTGGATCAGTATTGTTCAAACATTACATTGATAAAAAAAAGACCTAACTTTATTACTCATTTGACAGCTTAAATAATTAAAAATTCTTATACCAAGAGATTGGGGTGAAAACTCAAACTCTCCAAACAAATTCTCAACCAAATTTACCACCAAAACAGACTACCACCCATATTTTACATATTGGATTATCAAAGAGCAAGCTTGGTACAACACCTTCCTTATCTACAACCAACATATGAGATCTTCTTGACTCATATATTTCAAGTATGACACCCAATTCAAATTCCCAAATTGGTTTCAAGAATGGTGAAACTAGTACGGACCATCTTCTTTTGATATCCTACCAGCAAAAATCTAAAATTTATGGCCCAATTTCTTTGACAAATTCCAGCTAGAACCAGACCAAAAGTACATATACAAAACAACCAATTTCTTTTTAAATTTGCGAATTTTTTGGATTGTTTCTTCGAATTATGTTTATGAACAAAATCAATACATTAAAATCTCACTGTTAGTTCGAAATTTCAAAACGAAATGGTGGGACAAATTCAATGATGAAATATATTATTCCAAATATTTGGATGATTTTTTCAACAAAAACTCAAGATTATGCAAGTCTGTCAGTCCGGATGAAACTTCTGCAAAGTTTCTTCAAGCCAAATCAAATGCTAACGCATTATTTGCTTAGGCCAAAACCAAAAAGGAATACAAAAAGCTTATGATTTGAGATGCTCAACTCAATACATTTCGACTCAGAAAATAAGAAATCTTCGACATCTTCAATAAAAAAAGTAGATCTTGTAGATGACACAACAACAATAATAATCACCAAAACTAAAAATAAATAAATAATTTAAAAAGTCTGCAACCTTCAAAGATCCCTTGAAACAAAAAGATGGAGATGAACAGAAATGATTCCCTACAAATAAAAGACAGAGATGAACAGAAATGATTTTTTGCACCGAAAAAACAGATATGAATAATAAAGCTTCTCTGCAAAGAAAAAACAGAGATAAACAGTAATAATTCTACAAAAATTTTGTAATTCACTGTTGTAAAAAGACAAAAGTTCACTATAAAAGACTCTCAATTTAACAATGAAAACATGATTCAATATACAACTCAAAAATTCTTTTGAGCAAAATTTCTCGAAAAAATTATTAACTATCAAATTTTGAAGTTTTTTATTTCAAAAATTTAAATTCAGAACAAATTTTTAAAAAATTTAAATTTCAAATATTTTCCTTATTTCCATCCCTCCGACTCAAATATCGATTTATACGAACACCGGTACGTGCAAATTAATACCAACCCCAAACACATCGAAATTTTATCCGAAATAAAATAGATTCGGAGATTAATAAAAATATCTTTTGATTTTCTACTTTTTGCAGTCATGCACTTAACAACAACATTGGTGGGCACAAGAAATAAAAGGGCCTGTCAAGCAAAGCAGGGATCCAAATTCATATCAGTCAGCTTTTAAATACGATGAGATACAAGAACAAAACTTAATGCTTCTACTTCTACAATGGAATTTCAATATAGCTGAGCTAACTCTTAACTTGATCAGAAGGAAGCCAAAACCCAAATGAGCTTCTTCAAGGGGTCCTCCTCCATAAAACCATCCATAATAATCGTCAAGCAGTCTTATCCCCACTGCTCATGAAAACATGACACCCAGTTTCTTTGCAAAGTCATCACCATCTTCCTCCTCTATGTATTCCTCTTCCGGGTCCACGTTTTCATCCTCCTCATAGTTGTATTCCCCTTCGTCAACCTGCTCATAATAATACTCTCCATCCCTCGGGTCATCTGCCTCGACTTCGTGATCTTCTATTCTCTCATCTCCAATGATCCCATCCTCAGCATCAGCCTCGTGCTCGCTCATGTTGAGTGGTTGAGAATATTCACCATGAGTGGCTTCCGTTATTCCGATATCTGTAGCTGCAACCTTGGATTCTTCATCTTTGTTCGCCTCTTTCACTGTCACCGATACTTCTTTGTTATTGGAACCACTAATCAAGCTTCCCTTGCTTTGCTTCTGGTCAACATCTTCTTTATTTACAGATGCTATACCATCCCCAGAAACGGCACCTTCAGATTGTCTCTTTCTCTTCAGAATCTCACTTAGAGGCATTGGCCCCTTGAATGAAAGATCACCTTCAATTTGTTGATGATCTCCAACACTCCTTCGCTTTCCAAGAGACTGATGCTGCTTATTATCACTGTTCTTCCCAACTTTCAGCTCTGCAAGACTTTTTGGACCTGCAAAATCAGCATTCCTCCCATCTGTTAATTCTCTTCTGATCCTCAAGCCACCAAAATTTCGACCTTCATTATTGTTGAAATCCCCTTCCACCTTTCCTTTTATTCTGTCACGAAGCCTCCCCTGGGAAGAGGTTTGAGGCTTTCCAGGTGAGTGTCGTCCCCAATTTCGCCCTCTTTCTATCTCCCTTTCAGAATGCAAATCAGATCCATTTACAGATCTCCCAGGAAGCTTTATTCTACCTTGAAGACGACTGCCAAGGGACCTCTCATGGGGAGGTAAACGGTGGGAATCCCTATGAGAACCAGCCCGGTAATTTCGTTCCCCTTCACAATTTTCTAGGGCATTATCATGACTGACAACAGACTTCAGGCCATTAACCCTTCTGCGCTTAGACAAACGATGTCGAAGATCGGATTCCTCAACATGATCAGGACTAACAACTCTTGAGTAACCCCTTCTCTCCAGAGTAGACGACCCTAGTGGTATCCTCTCAGATGAAGCCCTCTGCTGGTCCCAATCATAATTCCCTTGCACATTGTCAAATGAATCATAGCCTCGAGCATCATGAAACATTTCTTGGTCAACATCAACCATGGCATCATAATTAGCAGGGCGACCAATGTCATATTCATTGACATTCCTTCCCTCATGTCCTCTTGTGCCTCCATATTGATCTTCACCATGGTAGAAATCAGAACCCCTTAGCTCATCATCCACAAGAACATCAAAACCAGGAGAAGACTCCCTCAAAAATTCTTCAGTGTCCTTACTGCCATGAAAAGTCTGTTCATCTGAAGCATGGGGCTGATGCAACCAACCAGAATGACCCATAGAGCCACCATTAACAACTGTAGTTTTTGTTGCTTTGTGTCGAGGAAGTTCCTCATCCAAGCCTACTGGAGATGGCACACTTTTCTCAGTTCCAGTACCACTCCTAGTGAAAGCAGCTTTAACTTTTGCAGAAGGTTTACTTTCAGGAGCTAGTCCAACAGTATAGGAAACATTAGTTGGGGTAAACTTCTGTGACTGAGATGCTTCAACTGCACCAAATGTCGTCTTCAATGAATGAGGCTCACTAACAGTGGTAGTTGCTGCTAGTTGTGTGGCTTTATTACTTGTAGTTGGACCATGCAAAAAAGCACATCTGTCACCTTTAATGCAAAGCCCTTTGAGGAAGAAAATACATGGAACTGCTTGTTTGCTGGAGCTGTAAGAAGCAGCCTGGTTGTAAGGCATATGACTAGCAGGTGCTGTAGTTGCTGCTGTGTGCGAAGAAGGCTTGGAAGAACCAGTCGGAGTTGTTGCTTGGGTTCCCAACAAGCCATCAAGGGGCTGAAAAGACAACATCAGAATAACACAAAAATTATCATAACCAGTCCAAAGTACATCACAATATGATTGAAATAGCTCAATATGTAACTTGACCATTTAAATAAATATTAAAGAAATTATAGTTATTTTAAAATGTAAAAGAGGTGTTGGAATAATTGTACATGGATGTTTTAGAAGAGAAAAGTAAGCATAGAGTAGATTCAAAAGTATGGAACACCAGCTTTTAATGAAGAGTAAATAACAAATACGATCTTCTTAATACAATGTTTTTCATTTTATGGTTTTTCCTGTCAAATCAACGAGTGACTTGGTAAAATATTCAATTTTGATTACCGGCAATTTTTCAAACTTCACTTTGGAAAATCATAAGCGCAACAAGACCCCCTACAAAAGCCTGTAAGACTAGCATGGCACAAAGATTATACTATTGGTGCAAGAGAAGAGAAGAAACTTACAGGATGTCGAAATCCACATTTTGGGTTCAAGCAATTTCCATTCAACCAGTAATAACAATCCCTTGGGTTAACCCGGGCATATTCACTATGACGATACTCACATTCACTTCCCTATTGGCATTGAGAAGGAAATAAATATTAATTACAGAATCTAATGAACAATCAGTTCTCATCTATAAACAACTAGATGAAGTTGATGAAGACATATTGTCAAAGGCAACTTCACAAATGGCAAAACATGCTTCTAGAAAAGAACTTCAAAACCAATGCAAACAGACAAAAATAGTTCCGAAAGGCTAAAAGTGAAACCGCAGTCAGACGACAATTGAAACTGTTCCTGAATAACGGTATTAGAGATGATGCATCAAAACATTCCATCATAAATAACAACATAAGTGCATCACAATGGAAACAACAAATTCTAGAAATACTTTCTATTTTTGACAATTAGGAAGAGTTTTATAAGGAACATAAATGTTTCCATATCTTTTACACGAATAACTTGAAGTTGTAGCAGCGCCAGATCAAATACAAAATAGTACAAAACTAATGCACCAAAATTAACATAATTCATCAAATAAATACACATTTAACAGCCAACCCTTGGGGGAGAAGCCAATAATTTTCTTTAAGATGTATAAAAGAAACATTAAGGGAAATATGTCATATATTCCCAGATGTATTCACTAGGGCTTTACCACTAAGAACCTAATATAAATTAGCAAGATCTAACATGTAAACAGCTCAAAAAACAAACAAACAAACGAATTTTCACATTTCCAATAAAATTTATTTACTTCCTATCATTTAAAGTTAAATAAATAACTAAACAAAGAGCCATTGAAAAAGGGAAAACGAAAAGTAAATCTGAAACCCTAATTGAAGTAAAGCAAGATCCAAGAAATAACAAGATCTTGTTCCAAACCCTAAGGGTAAAAAAAGGGGACAACCTTTTTGCAGGTTAAAGGGGAGGCAAGAAAGTAAACGCAATCTGTATTCCTCTTCAAAGCCTCTTCTTCAGCCGATGGTTTTGTAGCCCCGGCCACCGTCACCGTTGTCGTCGCCACCGCCGCCTGTTTCTGCTGTTGCTGTTGTTGTTGTTGTTGTTGTGGCGTAGCCGCTACCATGGCGGATTTTTCAAAAAAAGTAACAAAAGAAAAAGATCTTTTCTCAATTAGATCGAAATATTCAAATAATGAAAAAGATAAGATGATGCAAGAAGAGAAAAGAGGGAGGAGGAGCCGCCAGGAAAGAGATTGGGGGATTGTGGGGATGAAGGAAATATATAAGAAAACTGAAAGGCTGGCTAAGCTAAAAAAGAAAGAGAATATAAAGGAAAAGGAGAAAAATATAATAAAGAAAAGGTTAGAGATGGGAAAGGGAAGGAAAGAGAGAGAAGTTGTAATAAGATGAGTGGTGATGTGTTCCGTATGTCACATACACAACCATAACTTTTAAGTGGACTTCATTTGTGTTGTTCTTGTTTTTCTTTTTCTTTTTTTCCCTTTTATTTGATATATATTATAGACTAATTTACATCTTTATTTTTTTATTATTGTCTACTCACTAAAATTTATAACTCTAAAATTATCAACATGTGTTAGACCAGTGTTAAAGGTATATTCTGCCTCTAAAATTAATATTATAATGATAGATAACTATGAATTTTTAAAAAGAATTATTTTTATTAATCGTGAAATATATTTTCATCGTATTTAAAACAAAAATTTAAAGGTGTAAAAAGCTCTCAAATTTTTTAAAATAACAATTAAGTCTCTCCTCTTTTTACACTCAATTAAGCATTAAACTTTCAAAATGCATCAAAAGACTCTTAAACTTCTTCAAAAAAAAAGCAATTAAGTCATTATTTTTTCACTCAATTAGGTACTTAAACTTTCAAAATGCATCAAAAGACCCTCTATTTTTAAAAAAATAATTAAGCCCCTACTTTTACTAAAAATTAAAAAATGATAAGATAAAATAAAAAATTTAGAAAAATTATTAAATTTTAATAAAATATAAAATAAAATTTATTAAAATTAGAAATTTTTAATAAAAATCATAAAAATGAAAATTGTAAAATTTTATAAAAATCATAAAAAAATTAATGACCCTATTTTTTCAATTAAAGTTATCACGACGCAAAACAATGTGACATGTAAAAAATGATAAAAAATAAAAATCAATAAAAGTATAATTACTTCTTTTGGTATGATAATTTTATAATTTTTTATGAAACATATATTTCTTTACATTTTGTATAATTTTCTTAAGACTTTATAAAATTTTATAATTTTTATATTTCTATATATTTTATAACTTTTACAATTTTTATATTTTTACTATTTTAATAAATTTTTAATATGTGAATTTTATTAAAATTTAATAATATTTATAGATTTTATTGATTTGAATTTTTGTGACTTTTTTCTAATTTTAATAAAAGCAAGGGCTTAAATATTTTTTTAAAATTTAAGGGTCTTTTGATGCATTTTGAAAGTTCAAGTACCCAATTGAGTGCAAAAAAAATAGGAGCTTAATTTTTTTTTTTTTGAAAAGGTTTGAGGGCTTTTTTGATTCATTTTAAAAGCTCAAGTATCCAAAAAAAAGGTTAATTAGATTTTTTCTAAAAAAAAGTTTAAGGGTTTTTTTTACACCCTTAAACCTAAAACAATTTTTTTTTATGTTTGAATTTTTGTATTGTGTTATAACGAAAGCTTTTTACCTAAATGTCACCAAAATCTTAATTAAAATGATAAAATTGAGATCTAATAATCTAATATCTCAAATTTGAGTCTCGTCATCAATAAATACCTAAATACCATAAATTAATTTTTTTCATGGTTTTACTGTAAATAAAATCACACTGTATATGAGCCAATAATTTATTATTTATGATTCTACTTGTTTTTTTTTGTTTTTTTAGTCTTTATATTTTGTAAAAGTTATAGATTTAGTCATCATATTTTTATTTTATCAATTTTAGTCTATATACTTTTCAAATTGAGAACATAAAGTTCTTGTAATTTTGAAATTTTTAAATTTTATTCATGACTCAAAAGTAAAAATTAAATACATTTGGTTAAATTAAATTACTAGTCATGTATTATGTGTATAATTGTAGATTTAGGGCCCCTTTAGATGGGCTCACCTACAATTAGTGTAAAAACAGTGGTAGCGGTGAGATTAGATATTGTAGCGATATTATAGCGTGAGATAAAAAGAAAACTAAACACACCGCACTTGAGGTAAACGTCCATCCAAATGGGCCCTTAGTTCATATTCTCTAATTGGATCATTCTAAGTCTCTATATTTTTCGAATTTTAAAATTTCAATATTGATGAAAATAACAAGCATTACTCCATTAACTAGATTTTTAGTGAGTGATATATAAAAATAACAAGTTGACATGACATTACACATATGATAATATGATTATTACATCAAATTTTGAAAATATTATAACTTAATGAATTTAATAGTTATCGTTTGGTAAGGATAAAATTTGAAAAGTTTAAGGACCTGAAATTGACCAAATTAAATTGCCTCAACTAAATTCAAAACTTTTGCAATTTATGGGACTAATAATAGAATTTAACCTTTTTTAACTAATCACATTATCTATACTAACTATTACTAGTTTCTAATGTTACATATGTTGCACATAAATTTACACATTTAATTCTTAATTAGTTTTTAAATAAAGTATTTTTAATTATTTTTACTTATTATTAATAATGATAATTTCTCTTAATTTTAAATAATAAATAAATTTGAAACTATATAAAGTTTTTTTTTAAAAAGCAAAACAATATGTAGCAATTATAATAATAGTTCATGATAAATAAGAAAGATATTTAAACTAAATTTTACTTTCTTTTCAAAACAAATCTAATCTTAGCCTATTTAGAGGGTCATTGTATCTCTGTTTTGATATGCCAATAAATAAGAGCTTTTTCTTGAGGGTGACAAGATGTAGTCTCATAAGAGTTTTGATGAGAGTTTCATGGTAATTATGGAGAATATTTATATCCCTTCTATGAGTGTCTTATGAGATTTAGGGTTTTGTTTATCAATTTGCTCTTTCAAATTTTGAGTTTTGTTTTCGGGGTTTTGGGTTATTGTACATTTAATACATTTAGTTTTATTTCCTCCATATTTTACTCTCGTTTGTTTACTCATTTTGTGAAAAGTCGATACCACTTTTGCTCATGATTTTTCCTTTTTTGAGGATTTTTCACGTAAAATATTTGTCTTCGTCCTTCTCTAATTTTAGTACTTCGTTGCATATATGGGTCGATCCCGAAGACATGCTATTATATTACCTCATTATCAATCAAAACAATCTTCGATCACTCTTTAGTTCCATTATTGTTCGAATATGATTTGAGATTACCTCTTCGAATTGATTTAATTTTCCATTTTTTTATAATTCGAACTTATTAATGCTAAAATCTCCAATTTTTTACTACTTGATTAAATATACCTAACTATTAACTTTTATTTATAAATCTAAACTTAAATTTTAATTGGTATAAAATTCTAATATTAATTAAATATTAATTAAGATTATTAAAATTTTATTCAAATAATAACTCTTTTTACATCAATAAATTTAGCACAATTTTAAAAATAAAATAAAATAAAACTACAATTATAATTATCACAATCTATATTTTATACATTTTCAACTCCTTTTAGAATTATCGGAGTTAATAAGGATACTCTTAATATTTCAAAACATATTAATGATATTTTTATATTCCAAATATATTAATTAAATTATGAAAATTATTATATCAGTAATTATTGTTTAATTGTATTATATATTTTAATTAATATTATTTTATTATTAAATAAATTATTTTTATTTATATCAATTTAACTGTTTTTAATTCCTCGAGTTAATTTTTTTATTGTTAAGTAAATGATTTTCATTTATATCAAACTAATTGTTTTTAATTTTTGATAATTACATTTTAGTGTTTTTATTTCTTTTAAGGTTGTAATCTCTTTATTTGGGTATATATATATATATATATATATATATAGAAAGGATTTGCTTATGCTATTGCATGAAAAATTATGAACTTTTGTAATTTCTTTGAATATTGGTGTATATATATAATTTTTATTTGTCATGTCAAGATGAACAAGATTTTGTTGATAAATCAATATGTTTCAACTGTAATTGAGCTTTAATTATTTCTTATTAGGGTAAACTACTAAAATAGTCACTTTTGTTTGTCTCGGATTATATTTTAGTCACTTATATTTGAAATGTTACGTTGTAACGCCTCAAAATTTAAAGGGTTAAATGGAGTGAATCATTAAGAAATGAGTTTTAGTTTAGGTGAAAGATGTTAGGATCGTCCCGATTAAGCAACAAGTAAAAAAATAGCGGAATAAATTGAGAAATTGAACACACAAATTTAACATGGAAAAACTCCTCCAAAGAGGATAAAAAATCACGAGCAAAGATAATTTTACTATAATGGCAAAAGAATGAAGAGTACAAAAGATGGAGATAAAAACTAAACCCCGAAAACCCGAAAACAAAGAACCCTCAAAACGTAAACACAAAATTCTCTAAATGTGTTATGAGTTCTAATCTCTAATGGGTGTGTATTTCTAAAGTTGTAAAAGAACCTATTTATAGGCTAAATTGTCAAGTCAAACAAATTATGCTAATAAATGCTAAATATATTATACTAATAAATACTAAATCTTCTAGAAAGAAAATATATTTTGTTTAACTTGACTTGCAAGCAATCTCTTAGAATTTGGGTCACACAACTCTAACAATCTCCACCTTGACACGAATTCTTACAATGCCATCTTTACCAAAGCTTGCCATGGCCCTATCTTGAACTATGCAGGGAATTAACTGAGTCGAATCTGTGCTTAGAAGCTGGAAGACTTCTAGCCTTCAACTTGTGCACTGCCAAATCAAAACTAACCCGGGTCTGATTTTCATGAACACAGTGCCCTAACTTTTCAAAACCTGCATCCAAAAGAGAACATCTCTTCAACAAAACGATCATACGTTTTTCCCTCCCATGACCAAGTTACCTCCGCTCCAAATGAGTTAAATTCGACTCTGTAACGGACGAGGGACATCCGATTTCACCGATCACTGTAGAACCTTCCAGAATATAAAGATTGTCAGTTTTTTTACCTTTTAACAAAACGAGAGCTCCACGAGATATTTTAATGTCGCTCGACTCTATGTTGATTCTGTATCCTTTTAAGTCTAAACTACTCAAGGAGATGAGATTCTTTCGTAAATCAGGTACATACCTGACATCTGAGAGTGTCCTAATCATCCTATCATGTATCCTAATTTTAACAGTACCAATACCAAATACCTTACTAAATGAATCGTTTCCCATGCGCACAACTCCACATTCAACCGAACTGTATGTAGAGAACCATTCTCTAATGGGACACATGTAGAAAGAACATCCTGAATCTAGGATCCACACGGACGTGAGCTTGGAGTTATCACTCGTTGACACTAACAAGAAATCATCACCGCTTACATCGGCCAAATTAGGACCAGCTACATCTTCCTCGTTACTCTCAGTAGCTCTTTTATTTCGTAGTTTCTAACAATCTGCTTTGACGTGACTAACTTTTTACAATAGTGACACCATTTGTCTCGTTTCTTTGATGCTACCAAAATGGAAGCTTGCTTATCTGCCTTGCTATCCAAACCAAACTCATTGTCGAGTTTGTCTCTACTCAACAAATGACCCTTCACATCTTCGAACGAGAGTTTGTCTCTGCCATAAATCAGGGTCTCCCTGAAAGACTTGTATGAAGGGGGTAAAGAGCACAATAATAACATAGCCTGATCTTCATCATCAATATGAACCTCAACATTCTTTAAATCATTTAAAAGAGTAATGAATTGACTGATGTGATCTCTAAGAAGCTCACATTCGTTCATGCGAAACGTAAATAGACGTTGTTTCAACACTAAACGGTTAGCCAGAGACTTAGTCGCATAAAAAGTTTCTAACCTTTTCCACAAGGTGGATGAGGTTTTCTCCATCAATACCTCCTGCAATATCGTATTCGCGAGGCAGAACTGGATTGTAGACAAGGCTTTTTCATCAAGCTCTTCCCATTCTGTTTGATTTAGATTCTCAGGCTTTTTCCCGGTAACAACCTTTTTCAAGCCGGTTTGAACTAGAATTGCCATCATCCAAACTTGCCACAGATTGAAATTTGTCTCACCATCGAACTTCTCAATTTCAAACCTTGTTGCTGCCATCTCTGAATGGGCTGATCTATAAAAATTGAACTAGCTCTGATACTCGTTGTTAGGATCGTCCCGATTAAGCAACAAGTAAAAAAATAGCGGAATAAATTGAGAAATTGAACACACAAATTTAACGTGGAAAAACTACTCCAAAGAGGATAAAAAACCACGGGCAAAGATAATTTTACTATGATGGCAAAAGAACGAAGAGCACAAAAGATGGAGATAAAAACTAAACCCCAAAAACCCAAAAACAAAAAACCCTCAAAACGTAAACACAAAATTCTCTAAATGTGTTATGAGTTCTAATCTCGAATGAGTGTGTATTTCTAAGGTTGTAAAAGAACCTATTTATAGGCTAAATTGTCAAGTCAAACAAATTATACTAATAAATGCTAAATATATTATACTAATAAATACTAAATCTTCTAGAAAGAAAATATATTTTGTTTAACTTGACTTGCAAGCAATCTCTTAGAATTTGGGTCGCATAACTCTAACAAAAGAGAACTTAGTAAACTCCTTAAAGAGCCAAAGATCAAGCCTCACTCTTTCCATTTTCTTCTATTTTTTTCAACAACTAAGGAACAAAAACCAAACTAGTATATATAATAAATGTGCTAAAAAATAACTAAGAATGGGTAGTAGCCTAAGTGGTAAGGTTTTTTATTTCTTCCTTATCCCAAGATTCAAGTTATGTTACGCTCTTTTATTTTTCCCTATTTTCGACAATATGGGTATTTTACCATTCAGCCCATTAAATTTCTGAAATCCTAACTTTTTAATTAATTTTCCTAATTACATGTGGATTTTTACTTCTTTTTCAACCCTAATTAGAATTTCTCTTCTCCCTTATTTAAATACATATTTTTCATTTATTCCCTCTTTTCCTTTACATAAAAATCTTCATATTCTTTTCCCAGAAATTTTATTTTGATCCCGAGATTGAAATCGAGCCCACTCAACTGGTTTTCTAATCGAATTAGTATAACACCGTCAAATTTAGTTTCTAACATATCAATATCGGTAAGCATTCTTGTTTCTAATTTCGTAGAACCCTAGAATTCTTGAATAACATCATTCTTGACAATCTTTCGAATCGATTTCGAATCTTCTATGATTTTTCCCCTAAAATCTTGATAATTTTAATAAATCTTGAAAGTTGATATTAATTCTTGCGTATTTTTCGATCGAAAGACCTATTGTAGGTATCCCAAACTAGAATTGGACGTGAGGATCATTGTCCGAAACCTCCAGAAGTTAGGTGCGTGTTATTTTATGGGAAAATCGAGGTAAAACCAAACCTAGCCTAGATCACACGACCTACCACATAAGTATGTAGGCCACCCATGTGGTTACACGATCCCATACACAACCATGCCACCACTAAAACCCTAGGATTACGCTTCCCAAATGGCCTATGACCCCTCATGCGACCTCCTACATGGCCATGTCTTTTCTGTAGGTTAAATTTTCAAATTACCACACGACCACAATCTCTCACACAACCTATCCACACGGCCATGTACCCTATCTACATGGTCCAAGGCTTCTGACATCGTCTGGTCACACGGCTGTGTGTCCCTTGTAACTAAGAAACTATAGTTATGACCCAGAATCTTATATTTTGATCAAATTAGTCCCTAAATAGGTTCTAAACTATTTTTAGTAAATTAAATTATGCAAATAGGTCTTGAAGATATGGGATATGCTAGAATCCATGATTGATTGATTTTATGTGGTATTTATTTATATTTATGAATATTTGCATGAATTATGAATAGTATATGTTACCTTTGAATTTATATACTTACGATCGTATGAATGACATGCCCTATATTTTATCAATACTGAATAAATGAAAAGCCTGAATTGCTACTGGTTGGCCATGTGTTATGTAATTCCCCAAAAATATGAATGTCTAACTATTGAATTACGTCATAATTAAGTTTATGTATTTGTGGCTAAGTGCTTTATTTGCGTGATTGAGGTCAGGGGTTCGAGTCGTATCTTTGGAAAACGTTGCTATTTTATTATAAGTTAACCTCTATCCTCGAACCATCAACATAAGTAATTCTGTGTAAATCGGTGCCAAGAATGAGCCTGCTGATTCACTGGTTAAACATCTGTATACCTGTTGGTCCTGTGTTCGAGTCGCTATGTATGTATTAAAGGAACATTTTTATGTAACTGGGGAAAGTGTTAGTTTTCAGGTTAATTTTAAAACCTTTTTACGTTCTTTTCTTTTTCTTTCTTCTTTCCATACCATCTTTTTCTTTTTAACTCTTCTTTTCTTTTTCCTTTTTTCTTGCCTCGTGAATTATTATCGAGTCGAATTGGAAGTTCTACTTTATCATTGCGTCTCTGGAAGTCAAATTTGTAAGTTCTGTTGTTGGATTTTGTTAACATTTGTTATTTTTTGTCCCTGTCGAAAACATGGGTTATCTGATTATCTCGCTCGAATTCTCTGTTTATGTGTACGATTGGCGTTCTCTAGGAGAAGGCCTTGAGGATAACGACTCGCCAACCGTCTTATGTCCATAGATTTCTTAGTCGTGCGCAAGTAATCGCCATTTTGAGTTTAAGGAGTTTTGGTGTTGAAGTTGTCAACTTAATTCAATCTCTGAGAGATTATTCTAGAATTACGCAGGGGAATGTTTGTTTAATTGGTCTCTAGTTTACCGTTTTAGGTTCTAGAATCATTCCTGTTGCTTTTACATCAAATTCGTACTAGGTGCGTATCAAAAACCTAAGTTTTTATGAATTTCGAACGTCAAAAAAATATAGCTGTCGACGCCACATGGCTGTGTGCCAGGCCGTGTAACTCACTGTCTACCAAGTAAAAGCCACATGGGCAAGAGACACAGGTGTGTGTCTAGACAGTGTGTGGCCATGTTAGCGCTAAGTTCACACGGGCGTGTGTCCAAGCTGTGTAACTCACTGATTGTAGGAGAAGGATCACACGGGCTAAGGATACAGGCGTGTGTCCAGGTCGTGTAACACACTGATTAGAAAATAAGGATCACACGGGCGGAGGACACAGCCGTATGTTATGTTGTGTAATACACACGGGCAAGCACACGAGCGTGTGTCAGGCCATGTGGGGCTGCACGGGCCAGCTACCTAGGCCATGTGAGACCATACGGGCGTATAGGCCAGTTTATGAAATTTTGCCATGTATCGATCCTCACTCGAACTAAATATAAGCCTTTTGTGAGGCCGTTTGAACTGAATTTGACTGCATAAACTGATATTCTATGATTTGGAATTTGAATACTGATTATCAATGTGCGTATTGTGTTTGGCTAAAATTACTAGAATTGATTTACTGTAAACGAGTATGAGTTATATTTGAATATCCGCATAGAACTTTGTATTAACTTTTATGTAAAGTATGTATATGCATTGGATAGGAATTGAATCAAGAAGAAGTATTCTATTTTAAACCAATTGTTAAATCCTTGGTATCCATATACTAATCTGGCAGCTAGGCTACAATCTCTGAAACGTGTCAGACTGATACTGAGTGATGTGTAGGGTCGGATGGGTAATGAATACCCTTTTTGGTATGTTGGGTTGGTCGGAGATGGTGTGTAGCAGTTGGAATTAAGTAATTGCATCAGTTCTGTTCTGTTCTGCATCTGATTATACCTTGATCTATTATCCGTCTGTATGAATCTGATATGTAACTAAATGAACTATTTCCTGATTCTAAATCAACATATTAGATATCTTGGTTTTAGCGATAATCTATTGAATATGTAAATAGTGTAAGAGTATGCCCAAAGATCAATCATGAGATGGTTGTAATAACATACTTGATTTACCATGTTTATTAATATAAAGCGTTGTCATTATTATTTCGTTTTTCCTTTACGTGTACAAATAAACTGCTTTATAATAATGTCCCGAGAATAATATGATTATTCTTAAAATATCCTTAGTCAAGTATTATTGTTGACTAGGACAACAATAATGCATTAAGACTAACATGTAGTTGATTGATGATAAAGAGTTATCATTGATATGGAGTATCAAAATCAATGCATGAATATGTGTGTTAGAGAACAATATATTGGGTGACCCGCTATGAGTATGTTTCTTGGATTATTATGTAATTGTCACAACATTACTCATAGTGATTAATATGTATATGATCCTTAGACTTGAGATAATCATTATCCCAACATCGTGAGTCGATATTTTGATACGATCAAACGCATAATCAGAATCGGTTGTTCTATAAAGGTGATGTTGGATATATCACAATCAATGTAGAGGGATATTGTTGATCAATATAGATAAGTCCCTCCCACATAATGGGAGTAATATCTTAGGCCACTTGATTGAGTAAGACTAGAAATGCATGGCCATGCTCAAATAAGTTGACATGAGATGTCATACTAATTTGTATATCATAGTCTACTCAAGATATCAAGAAAGATGGGATGGACTATACAAGTGTGACTATTCCATGACTTGTATCTATTCCAGAGATAAAGGACTTAAGGATTAATGCATGAAAAGTTAATCACAAAAGTTATGTCGAATCATGACTTCTTGTATCTTAGGTAGCAATGATGCATTGCTAGATGCCACTCATTGTTTGTGACATTAGAATCGTTCTAGTATTACTACTAACGTTACAAGAACCTCTGTGGTCACACCCTATGGTTGAAATGAACTAATGAAACATAGTTGGTATTGTGTTTGATTGTCACATGAATTAAATTAATTAAAGAATTAATTTAATTCGCAATCAAATATTGAATATATTATATGTACAAGGATGTTGTACACATAATGAGAATTAATATATGAATTTGGTTCAGATATAAATTTAAATAAATATAGTTTATCGAAATCCATGTTATAATTAATGTAATTATAACTTTTGGGTATAATTAATGTAATTATAATTTTCGGTTAAAACATTATTATATTTATTTAATTTTATTATTCATAAATGATATCTTGATTATAAAAAGGGCAATAAGTGAAGAAAAACCCTAATGAATTTTGCTTAAAAAAAGGTCTAGCAGCCGTCAAGCAAAACACCTCTCTAAAAAAATAGTTTTTGGAGATTTCTGCCGTTCATAGTCAAACCGGGTGGATTACGTAGAGGCCGACATCGTAAAGGTTGTGGCTTGGTTCGACAATAGATCAGATATCTTGTCGCCGAGGCATCGCTATCTACTCAGATTGAAACTTTGGTAATTTCGAAACCTTTATTTCACCCCGATTCGTTCCTCACACATGGATTCATGGTTTGGATCGCCGGGATTAATTTTATTTCGCTGCGCATTGGGGGTGCCGGCGTTCCAACAGTGGTATCAGAGCCACTTGTGTGATACGGAGTCGGGTTTAAATACTTGGGTGATGCAATTGTATGAGATGCATGCTTTTATTTTACTACGTTTTCGGTTGTTTAAATCGTTTAAGCATAACCTGATAACTGTTCCTTTCGATAATTGATTAAATGTTAATCATGGTGTTGTGGCCTATTCGATCTTATGTTATTACTGTTAATTATTAACAAATCTGTAATATTGCGACGGTGGAATTTACAGTTTCCAGTAAGGGTTAACTGGCTTGTGGAACAAGGGTTGTTCCGATATGAACCTCAAGGATTAAAATCCTGAAAACACGATTCCGTTGATAAAAGTTATCAAATCGTGAGGTTTCATTTGACTGGGGTATGCGATTTGTACCACCTGGTCCATATTTGTGGGGCCGCCCGCACCCCCAAATCCTACCGTAACATCCCTCTCATATTTTGGGATGGGGATCGAGGGGCAGCTCGGCGGGCCTTCGCCCGCTTCCTCCAACGCCTGCACCCCATTTTCTTATTATAGTATATTTTGTTAATAAAAGAAATATATAAACTTGATGGGCCACATAAGGTTGAAAGGATATTTTATAATTCACTTTAGCAAGAGAGCATTGAATTATGTATGCTATTTTTTTGACATGCACGGTGTTTGAAATGCATAGTTATAGCAGATGACCCATTTGATAAAAGGTTGTAATTTTATATATATAAATACTACTGCGTGTCGTGCCTTACTACTATTCTCTTGTATTTCTCTTCTCATCTTACTCCTCGTATGTAAAACGAGTTTCGATATTGTAATTTGCAAAAGTTGCTATGGGCCAGACAAGAAGGAAGTTGGGACAACTTGAGGATTGATAGTTTGTGAACCTGCTTACACTTTTAGGTTTCCTTTTGGTTCTCCCATTGGCTTGGGTTGAATCACCTTAGTTTATGGGCTATAACTATTGCATTTATTATTGCTTTATTTATTCATGAGATGCTATGGATGTTTAAAGCATGCCAATTTTATTTATTAAAATTTAATAATAAATCCAATTAATTGATGAGATCAATTAAAAGACTAAATGGACTAAAGTAGACCATAATTGGTGAGATGGAACATCCTTAATAAAATCCCTCTATTAAAATATTAAGTCAACATGGCCTTCCAATTTTGCCCTCGTTAAGGCCTCGATCAATACTATGTAGGTTACATCAAAGCGAAGTACTAGTATTTATCTTGGTTAAACGCGAAAAATAAACAAGTGATATTCGCTGGTTAAAAATTGGTTAATGACTTAACTAGGTTACTCTAATAGGATTAGAAACCTAGAGGCAATTAAATTGGATAAATCATAAGATGATTAGAACAAGAGTTGTTCACCAAATATTAGGAGTTACATATGATGTAATTAGCAAAGGTTGCTTACCTAAATAACCATAGTCTTGAGAGTAAAGCCAAAGTCGACTTAAGAGGAGGTGAAATATGGGTCCTTAACCCACTAGAAATACTTTGGAGAAAGTTTTTCGAAATTAATATATGGGAGTTATTAATTTTGAAATAAAATAGTGGGATCATCATTTAATAAAGTCTTTTAATGATTTATATAAACTTGGTAAATTTACTCACACGCATATTTAATTGTTGTAGATATATTATGGTCGCAAATACTAGCACACTATCATTGCGATCGGTCCTTGAGAAGGACAAATTGAATGGTTTGAATTTTCTTGATCGGTTCCGTAACTTGAGGATTGTCCTCAAGCAAGAACGAAATTGTATGTCATTGAACAACCACTTCCTAATGAACCACCTATTAATGCCTCGAGAACCGATAAAGATGCTTACAAGAAGTATCTCGATGACATGGTAGATGTTGGATGCCTTATGCTTGCCACTATGAATCTCGAGCTTGAAGTAACATGAGGACATGGTTGCTCATGATATGATCGAGCACCGAAAGAACTTTATCGGGGCAAGCACGGCAAGAGAGGTTCGATATCTCTAAAGCCCTATTCCAATGTAAGTTGGTGAAGGAAGCCAGTAGGACCTCATGTCCTTAAGATGATTGGCTATATTGAAAGTCTGTCCAAGCTTGGTTTCCCATTGGGCCAAGAGTTGGCCACTGATGTTATTCTGCAATTGTTGCCGGATAGCTACTGACCGGTTTGTCCTTAATTTCAATATGAATGAAATTGACAAGACTACGCCACGCTTGCTCAAGATGTTACGAATCTGAAGGTAACATGAAAAGGTTGGACCCAAGCCCATACCGATGGTCCGTAACAACAAGGGCAAGGAAAGGCCAAAATTCGATAAAGCCCAAGGGTAAAGGTAAGCCCAAGCCGGCAAAGGAAAGGCGCAATGAAACCTAAAGGTGGAGTGTCTAAGGAAGGAAACCGCTTTCATTGTGGTGTGATTGGACATTGGAAGCTTAAAGCGCCTATCTATCTTGAGGAAGTCAAGAAGGCCAAAATAAGCTTAACGTCTGCTTTGTATTTATGTTATTGATATTAATTTATCAACTACTACTTCTTGGGTATTAGATCTGGTTGTGGTTCTCATATTTGTACTTCATGCATGGGGACTACAAAGGAGTAGGACGTTGGCTAGAGGAGATGTGGACTGCGAGTTGGAAATGGAGCAAAGGTTCTTTGCATTAGTTGTGGGAACATATACTTTATCTTTGCCTAGTGGACTTGATTTAATTTTAGAGGATTGTTATTTTGTGCCCGCTTGACTAAAAACATTATTTCAGTTTCTTGTTTAGACAAAATTGGTTTTGAGATAATTATTAAGAATAATTGTTGTTCCTTTTATCTCAATAATGTTTTTATGGTTCGGCACAATTGATTAATGGCCTCTATATTTTAGATCAAATGAACCCTATTTACAACATAAATACTAAAAGATCTAAAATAAATGACTCAAATCAAACTTATCTTTGGCATTGTCATTTGGGCCACATAAGTGAGAGACGATATCCATACTCCATAAAGATGGTTTCTTAGATTCATTTGTTTTGAACAATTTGAAGTATGTGAATCTTGCTTATTAGGAAAAATGACTAAATCTCCTTTTCTTGGTAAAAGTGAACGAGCTAGTGATTTATTGGGCCTAATACATTCGATGTATGTGGACCAATAAATACACTGAGCCGAGGTGGATTTCAATACTTCATTACTTTCACCGATGATTTCAGAGATATGGGTATATTTATCTCATGCGCCATAAGTCCGAGTCTCTTGAAAAGTTCAAGGAATTCAAAATGAAGTACAAAATCAACTAGGCAAAACTATCAAGTCACTTGATCCGATCGAGGTGGAGAGTATTTGAGCCTAGAGTTTGATGATCTATTGAAGGAATGTGGGATTGTCTCACAACTTACTCCTCCCGCTACTCCTCAATGGAATGGAGTTTCGAGAGAAGAAATCGAACTTTATTAGACATGGTTCGATCCATGATGAGTCATGCTTGATCTACCGACTTCTTTTTGGGGACATGCAATTGAGATACCGCTTGCTTTCACACTAAATCGTGTTCCATCTAAATCGGTTCAAAAGACGCCATATGAGATGTGGACCGGAAACGTCCCAAGATGTCTTTTATGAAAATTTGGGGTTGTGAAGCTTATGTTAAACGTCGACGCCTACTAAGCTTGAACCTAAATCAAAAGTGTATTTTTGTGGGTATCCGAAAGAAACCAAAGGTTATTATTTCTTTAATCCCACCGAGAACAAAATGTTTGTTGCTCTGATGGTGTCTTCCTAGAGAGAATTTATTTCTAGAAAGGAAGTGGGAGAAAGATTGAACTTGAAGAAATTCGAGAATCACAAGATACCACCGAACCGGTGATAGAACAACAAAGAAATTCCACAAGAAATTGAGGAACAAGTAGCTCTTTGTAGAAACACAACCACCGCGAAGATCTTTAAGAGAACACCATGCACCGAGAGATATGGATTTCTCATTACAACACATGGTGACGTTCTTCTTATAGATCAAGATGAGCCTAGGACTTATCAAGAAGCGTTGTGAGCCCAGACTCGAGAAATGGCTTGAGGCCATGAGATCCGAGATGGAATCCATGTATGAAAATCAAGTATGGACTTTGATTGACCCACCAAGGGTTAAACCTATAGGGTGCAAGTGGGTTTTCAAAAGAAAACCGAGCATGGATGGTAACGATACAAACATACAAGGGCGATTAGTCGCTAAAGGTTTTCGCCAAATTCATGGTGTTGACTATGATGAAACCTTTTCTCTCTGTAGCTATATTTAAATCCATCAGGATCTTGCTCGCCATAGCTGCATTTCATGATTATGAAATCTGGCAGATGGACGTCAAAACAGCTTTCCTTAACGGGAAACTTGAAGAGGATGTGTACATGACACAACCTGAAGGTTTTGTCAATCCAAAGGATGCTAGAAAGATTTGTAAGCTACAAAGATCCATTTATGGATTAAAGCAAGCTTCTCGAAGTTGGAATCTTCATTTTAACGATGCAATTAAAGAGTTTGGTTTTATCAAAAATGAAGATGAACCATGTGTTTACAAGAAAGTTAGTGGCAAGACTATCACATTCTTGGTACTATATGTGGATGACATACTTATCATGGGAAATGACATACCTACCTTGCGTCTATTAAGACTTGGTTAGGAAGTTATTTTTCTATGAAAGACTTGGTGGCTACTTACATCTTAGGAGTCAAGATCTATAGAGATAGATCAAGACGACTACTAGGTCTAAGCCAAAGTACATACATAGATAAAGTAATTGAAAAGGTTCGGTATGGAAGAATCTAAAAGAGGATTTCTACCTATGAGACATGGTATTTCACTATCGAAGAAAATGTGTCCTTCAACTCCACAAGAGAGAGAACGCATGAGTAAAATTCCATATGCTTCTGCTATTGGATTATTGGATCTATCATGTATGCCATGTTATGTACCCGTCCAGATGTCTCGTATGCCTTAAGTATGACGAGCAGGTACCAAGTAGATCCCGGTGAAGGTCATTAGACCACAGTCAAGAATATCCTTAAGTACTTGAGAAGAACTAAGGATACGTTCCTAATATATGGAGGTGAGGAAGAGTTAAGTGTAAAAGGTTACACTGATGCCAGCTTCCAAACTGACAAGGACGATTCTCGATCGCAATCAGGATTTGTGTTTTGCCTTAATGGTGGTGCTGTGAGCTGGAAGAGTTCAAAGCAAAGTACAGTAGCCGATTCTACAACAGAGGCCGAGTATATTACTGACCAAGTGAGGCAAAGAAAAGAAGCGGTTTGGATCAAGAAGTTCATTACTGGACTAGGGGTTGTGCCTAGCATATTAGATGCTATAGAACTCCGATGTGATAACAATGGAGCTATTGCACAAGCTAAAGAACCCAGATCTCACCAGCGATCCAAACATATACTTAGGCACTATCATCTTATTCGAGAGATTATCGATCGAGGAGATGTTGAGATATGTAGAGTACCTACAGATGATAACATTGCTGATCCCTTGACCAAGCCTCTGACACAATGCAGAAGCATGATCGTCACACTAAGTCTCTTGGTATTAGATATATGATTGATTGGTCTTAGTGCTAGTGGGAGATTGTAAGAGTATGCCCAAAGATCAATCATGAGATGGTTGTAATAACATACTTGATTTACCATGTTTATTAATATAAAGCGTTGTCATTATTATTTATTTTTTCCTTCGTGTGTACAAATAAACTGCTTTATAATAATGTCCCGAGAATAATATGATTATTCTTAAAATATCCTTAGTCAAGTATTATTGTTGACTAGGACAACAATAATGCATTAAGACTAACATGTAGTTGATTGATGATAAAGAGTTATCATTGATATGGAGTATCAAAATTAATGCATGAATATGTGTGTTAGAGAACAATATATTAGACCGACCATTATGAGTATGTTTCTTGGATTATTATGTAATTGTCACAACATTACTCATAGTGATTAATATGTATATGATCCTTAGACTTGAGATAATCATTATCCCAACATCGTGAGTCGTATATTTTGATGCGATCAAACGTATAATCAGAATCGGGTTGTTCTATAAAGGTCGATGTTGGATATATCACAATCAATGTAGAGGATATTGTTGATCAATATAGGATAAGTCCCTCCCACATAATGGGAGTAATATCTTAGGCCACTTGATTGAGTAAGACTAGAAATGCATGGCCATGCTCAAATAAGTTGACATGAGATGTCATACTAATTTGTATATCATAGTCTACTCAAGATATCAAGAAAGATGGGATGGACTATACAAGTGTGACTATTCCATGACTTGTATCTATTCCAGAGATAAAGGACTTAAGGATTAATGCATGAAAAGTTAATCACAAAAGTTATGTCGAATCATGACTTCTTGTATCTTAGGTAGCAATGATGCATTGCTAGATGCCACTCATTGTTTGTGACATTAGAATCGTTCTAGTATTACTACTAACGTTACAAGAACCTCTGAGGTCACACCCTATGGTTGAAATGAACGGAATGAAACATAGTTGGTATTGTGTTTGATTGTCACATGAATTAAATTAATTAAAGAATTAATTTAATTCGCAATCAAATATTGAATATATTATATGTACAAGGATGTTGTACACATAATGAGAATTAATATATGAATTTGGTTCAGATATAAATTTAAATAAATATAGTTTATCGAAATCCATGTTATAATTAATGTAATTATAACTTTTGGGTATAATTAATGTAATTATAATTTTCGATTAAAACATTATTATATTTATTTAATTTTATTATTCATAAATGATATCTTGATTATAAAAGGGCAATAAGTGAAGAAAAACCCTAATGAATTTTGCTTAAAAAGGTCTAGCAATTGGTCAAGCAAAACACCTCTCTAAAAAATAGTTTTGGAGATTTCGCGTTCATAGTCAAACCGTGGATTACGTAGAGGCCGACATCGTAAAGGTTGTGGCTTGGTTCGACAAGAGATCGATATCTTGTCGCCGAGGCGCCGCTATCTACTCAGATTGAAACTTTGGTAATTTCGAAACCTTTATTTCACCCCGATTCGTTCTTCACACATGGATTCATGGTTTGGATCGCCGGGATTAATTTTATTTCGTTGCGCATTGGGGGTGCCAGCGTTCCAACAAATAGTTGGGTCCTTTAGAGTATATTAACTCAGTTATTGTTGAATGAATTTCAGGTAAATCACAGACTTGATCGGGTCGGCGGATGGGGAGCTCGATTATCTATTAATACCATTTAGTATTAGGAACCATGCTAGTTATTTTCGTAGTTTTAGATAGTTAGAAGATAAAATAGATTTATTGGTTTGTCTTTATTAAAATTTATCAAACTTTAAAGGTGTGTTATTATAAGTTGCAAAATGTGTTTTTTGTTGTAACTCTCCAAGTTTGGCCTTGTTATCTAGGCCGGGTATAGGGTGTTACATGTTAGATTATTTAATATGCCTTAATACATTGCATGGGTTGGGTTGTTTTGAATAGAGGAATATCAAGCGGTTTATTTGTAAGAAAAATGGCAAGTGCAGGGCATAGCCATGTGGCAATTCTTAACTGCAAATTGTTATGTATTCACAACAAAATCGCAGATTCCATCTGTGGGTGCTGCTGTGAATTCACAGCCAAAGGCCAATTCCAACGGCAGGTTTATGTAGTAGAATATATAGCCAAAAAGTAGGTTTTATTTGCAGGACTTTTATTGTGAACCCATAGCCATGATTCAGGGTCCTAGACTCCGACAGCTGGGGACGATGCACTGTCCCAGACCATTATTCAGGCATTGGAAAAGGTCGTTGGGACCCATTCTGGATCTAGAGGCCAAGGGTTAGTTACTGAGTGACTCCAGTTGTAACACCCCTAAACCGTGTCCATCGCCGGAACAGGGTTACAAAGTATTACCGAAGTTTGCAGAACAATTATAAATAATTCATGTTAATTACTATTTAATTCCGAAGCTAATCATATTGTCCCTTGAATGGACCTTCGAGGTCTAATATAAACATTGGAATCAAATCGGGACTAAATTGGGAACTCAGAGAATTTTTTGCGAAATTTCAAAATTTTTCCTAGATGCAGGCACACACACCCGTGTTGTAACATCCTGATAATTAGGGGTTATGCATTTTCTACTTAATTGAATGATGTTGCATGCTTAATTATTATTGAGTGTATTTTGGAAGTTATTTAAGCTTCATTAATTAAGTGAATGCTTAGTGAAACTTTTAATTTCTAATAATTAAGAGGGAGCTAAACAAGTTAGGCCTTAAGAAATAATGACAAGGAGTTTTAAGCATAAGATGAGTAATTGGCAAGGTGGTTAGGACGCATGGATGAATACTTGAGGGGAGAGGTTCGAATCCCCTAGCTAGCAAATGGGAAAAAAATTTTAGTTTTTATGTTTCCTTCCCTATAGTGTCGGCCAAGAATGTTCTAGAGTGGATGAGTATTCTTTTATTTTTGGCCATTTGACCATATGAAAAAGGCAAGCTAGGAACTTATGGTATGGAATCATAAGAAGATGGTAAGAAAGGGGGGACAAAAGGCATGATATGTGGGCAATGTTTTGGAAGTTTGTTCATGGTCATTTGACCATAAACCTAGACGGCATAAGGGGCTAAGGGAGTGATTAATTGTGTTGGAAATTATGGAGTTGATAGGGAAGAATCAAGGAGGAAAGAAGGGGATTGTGTAGGCTATTGTGTTGGCCGAATTTTGGTATGGGATTAGGGAGGTTTTAGTTGACCAAAAGGTTGTCAATTATGCATTTTCCTTTGTCCAATATTTTTCTTCTCTTAGCGAAATTGTCTATTGACATTTGGTACAAAGTTTGCTTTGTTTTGGCCTTTGTATTTTGACCAAATAGGTACCTTTATTTCTTCTTTTCCTCTCAAAATTTTATCTCCTTTTGATACCAAATTATTGTCACTTTTGAAGACACTTCCTTTTCTTCCTCTCTAGTGTCAATTCAACTTTCACCAAAAGCTTTTCTCTCATTTTCTTTTTCTTTCTTTTTCATTCTATTTTCTATTCTCTTTCCTCTCATAGCCGAAACCACAAAAGATCAAGAACCTTTTCTTCATTTCTTCCCTTGGCCGAATGAGCATAGGTTCCAAAACCAATCTCTTTTCTTTTGAAAACAACATCACCATCATCATCTTCTTCCTTTAATCTCTCTCTCTTCTTTCTCTTTCTCTTTCTTCCTCTCTCTTTCCTTCTCTTTTCATACTTCTTTCTTCTTCATTCTCAACCAAACCACCATAGCCAAAGCACAATATTTCTCTTTTTTTGTTAAAGCCGAATCATCAATTCCTTTCTTCTTTTTGTTCAAGGCTGAACCTTCAAGTGAATCAAGTAAGGATTTTGTCAATCGTTTTCATGATCTTCTTCTTATTTTAGTCTCATAATCCTTTTATTTTTCTGTCCTAGGCCGAATCTTTGGAAAGGATTTTTAAAGATCTTTGTTGAAGCCAACTTTTAAGAAGTGATCTTTCGAGAATCCGAGGGTAAGGATTTAGATCCATCATCAATAAGTGTAGTTTTGTTAGTAATAGTGTATACTAACCAAGTGTGCTAATTAACTAGGTGTTGTGGCGAGAGGGTATCGTTCTCACCGTCATAAGGTGTGTAACCTTACATTAAAAATCTCATAGATTTACATATATTTAAATGTGATTATATGACCATGTGTATGATTGTGATTTTGAATACCATTCATGGTATACGATATTCGTGTATGTTTACCCCAATATTTTGTTCATTTTGCTATATGCATAAATGTGAAGATAAGTATGACTATATTATGATCGTGGGGTAAATAGCATGAAAATTTATCGATATGTATGTGCATGGGCATATGGGTATTATTGATGAAGGGAAGTATTCGGTGGTTTTACCACATTTAGGTGACTTGGTCACATATTTGAAATTCGGTGACTTGGTCACATATATGAATCTGGTGACTTGGTCACATATTTGAAATCCGGTGACTTGGTCACATATGTGAATTTGGTGACTTGGTCACATATTTGAAATCTGGTGACTTGGTCACATTTGTCAGTGGCTTTGCCACAATATTATAAGGCGATGTGCATGTTGACTGCAAAGAAGCGCCTTTGATGGTGTGTAGCAGATGGAGGGTCGATTTAGTAATCCCACGGTGTGTTGGTTGGTACGGTGGTGTGTAGCGGATGGATATTTAGGTGGTAGGGTTTGCATTTCATTATTTGTATCTAATCATGTGATCATAAATGATTATTATTTGATCTGTTATGAAAATGGGCTTTTGGCCAAATATGACTTAAATGGGCCTATGGCCATATGTGTAATTAATGGGCTTAAAGGCTTAATCAAATGGGCTTTTTAATGTATTACATTGAGTTTATGACTCACCCCTTTTGTGGGAAAACTTTTCAGATGATTCGTAGTGCGATGGATCGGGGCAGCAAGGATTTCGAGGTGGCCAATGCTCAAACAATGAAGTTTGGAAATTTTCCTACTTAAACTTATTAAGTTAATTTTTATTATTTAGACTTTATTATGGGTTTGCCAATTTTATGTAATAAGGCCACTATAAACTATCTTTAATTTTGTGTTTGGAATTATTTTATTTTACCATGAACAATAATTATTAAATAACTAAATAGTTTTCGATAAATAATAATTTAAAAATGTTTTGTCACTAACATATATATATATATATATATATATGTGTGTTTTAAAGTAATTTCCTTAAATGTGGTTTTCTTTTGATTTATCAATTCCTCCTACAAGTAATGTTTTTTTTTTAAAGATATAAATTTTACTTTACAAATTTATTTTTAACCTAAAATGTTAAGTTAATCATTTTCTACAAAATCATTAAGTTTTTCTTAAACAAAATGAGAATTAGCTATAGATTTACTCGAGGAACATACCAAATCCAGTTAGGCTTTTTGGGCCGGGTTTGGGGTGTTTCACGTGTTGTCAAGGGACACGCCCGTGCCGTATCTGACCCGTGTAACTCTCTGACTTGTGTCACATAGCCTGCCACATGCCCGTGTGCTAGGCCGTGTGGTCTATTTATTTTTCATAAATTAGGTGCAGGTTTCACACGGCCAAAACACAGGCTCGTGTTCTAGGCCATGTAGCACACACGGTTGAGACACACACCCATGTCTCTGCCCATGTGCTTAATTCTGAGCATTATGTTCCTCAAGTTTAAGATGCAGGGGACACACGGCTAATCCACATGCCCATGTGTCAGGCCGTGTGCCACACACGGTCAAGAGAGACTCCCGTGTGTCTACCCTTGTGAACAAAATAAAGCCATTTCGTAGCTTTATTTTCTCACCTAAACTTGTCATTAATCTACACCAAAACTTACAAGTATATGCCAACCAATTCAAGCATTATAAATCAAGTCAATTCTAACATCTAACATGGTATTTCATCACATGCAATCATGTTTATTTTCTTACCTTTGTTTAACCTATATATTAAACATACTTGTCACATAAATACTTATCATGATATAACCTTATAAATATGCCAAAACAAACCATTCACTAGCCATTTCAAATGGCTAGATCACTAACAACATTTACAAACCAACAAAGGCGAAGTTAACCTATACATGCCATTATACCAAAATAAGTTTACTATTTATACCAATTCAAGCTAGTGGATAGTGTGATGTTGCTCCGATCGATCTCCAACCTTCGTGAGCTTTCAAACACTATAAAAAAAATAGAGAAAATAAAACCTAATAAGCACTTAATGCTTAGTAAGTTCGTATAACGGGAAATAAACTTACCAATCACATTCATTAAAATAAGCATACAATAACATGCTTTCCAATAATTTGAAAATTTTACCTAAACACATACACTCAAATAAGTAAGTTAATTACATAATTCACATGTATATCAAATAAGCATAGATGAGCTCATCATGTTACAAATTTTCAGGTATTTCAGGATTATTCAAAATATAATTCATTTAAACATCATAATTCCTCATTTCAGGAGTTTATCCATTGAATCATTGAAATATAGATGGATACTCAAGTAGTACACTCAAGGTGTACAAAACTATGAACCGTCAACTCATAATCAGGGGTACCCATTGGGGTAGGAAATCATATAGCACACTCTCGAGCTACATATCAGGATGCTCAGATGAGCCATGTAATAGGACACTTATCCAGGCTCAGGAAACTCATAAGAGTTTTGTTCAGGGAGCTCATAGAGCCTAACAGTTAACTACGAAGAGTTAATATCAGGGAGAACCGGGTAAGGTAACAGAGAGTTCAAGCGAGCCATGTCAGGAAGCCCATAAGAGCTTATATCAGGATGCTCACATAGAACTGCGTTTGTGTTCGCATTATATGTTGGATCACAACCAATAGAATCATGTAATAGGACGCTCACACAGAGTTGCAGTAGTGCGCAACACATGCTAAATCACTACCTATGAAAATGCTCGCAGGAACTGTATATCAGGTTACTCGAGAGGGCTATATCAGGATTACTCATTCGAGCTAAATTCTGTCTGCAATATATGCAGAATCACATTCAAATACGGGAAATCACACGTATCTATCGAATTTCATTATTCAAACGAAACTTAACTCCTTATGAACATTTTCGATCATGTAATCATTTCATGTATTTATAACTTTTATATAATTCACATAAACACATACTACATTCATTCTAAATGTAACATTCAATTCAACCATATTAACATGTATAGTTAAGTTATACGAAATTACCTTGACACTTGTTCGTGTATATAAAAATCTACTAATACGAAACTTTTTCTTTTCCTTGATCTATATTCGAATTTGAGTTTTTCGGATCTATATAAATGAATTTAGTCATCAATTTATCATATTTCATATTCAATTGAGTTCAAATTACACTCTAGGAAAAATTACCATTTTTCCTTAACTTTTCACAAATTCTAATTTCGTCCCTAGGCTCGGAAAATGAAATTCATGCAATTTAATCCTTATTCCAAGACTAACCAAAATTTTAATATAACATTTACAGCACATATATTTCATAAAAATTAGAAATTTTCCATGAATTTTACATTTTTACAATTTAGTCCCTAAATCCCAATTTCATGAAAATTCACTTTGTAAAAGTTGTTTATCTATCAACAATCTTTCATTTTCTACTATAAATTTCAAAATTTCAGCATATTCATCCATGGTATAATTTCTATACTTTGATAACTTTTCAAATTAACCCCTAAAATAGATAAATTAAACTATCTCGATCTTAAAAATAAAAAAATTACTAAAAACGGGACAATAATACTTACCAAATTAAGCAAAGAAAGTTTGTTTTCTCTTTCCTGGGGTTTCCATAGAAAAATTGGGGATGAAGATGATATAAAATGATATTAATTCTATTTAATTATTAATCATCTTTTAATTTTTGTCATTTCCAATTTAGTCCTTAGTCTTTTTTAGTTTTTCAATGGATGAATCACCAAAAATATCTACTAACTTTTCTTTAATGGTTTAATTACCATATAAGGACCTTAAGTTTTGAATTCCATAGCTATTTGATCCTTTTAGCTACTAGAATTCAACTTTTTCATTTTATGCAATTTGGTCTTTTCCGTAATTAAGCACATAATCGGTAAAAGTTTCTTATCAAAATTTTCATATGACATTCATATCATAATGCAGACCATGCAATAATATTAAAATAAATTTTCTTTTCGGCTCGAATTTGTAGTCCCGAAACCACTCTTCTGATTTCACTGAAAATGGGCTGTTACACCAGTCGAATGGTGTTGAGTTGTTTAGGGGCGTCATTGGAGTCACCCCTATAGCTGCTGAGTATTGGTTACAGGCTACTGTGCATATTATGACTGATATTGATTGCACTCTCGCTTAGAAGTTAAAGGGTGTTGTATCTCTATTCCAAGACGTAGCCTATCAATGGTGGTTGACGGTTGAGCAAGGTGCTCAACCTGAACAGGTTACTTGGGTTTATTTCAAGAGGGCCTTCTAGAGTAAGTATGTGAGGGTGGGTTACGTGGAGGCTCGCCGATGTGAGTTCATAAGTCTAGTTTAGGACGATCGATTTGTGACTGAATATGAGGCCGAGTTTCTGAAATTAAGCAGGTATGCTTGTGCTTTAGTAGCATCTAACTACGATTAGTGTGTAAGGTTTGAGGAAGGGTTGCGTTATGATCTGCGGGTTCTGATAGCTCCTCAGAGGGAGCGGGTTTTTTCAGTCTTAGTTGATAAGGATAAGATAACGGTAGAGATAAAGTGCAGTGAGTGCAAGAGATGAGATCAAGAGAGTCTAGTGTAAAGCTAAGAGGGATTCTAGCCCCTCTAGTTTTGGCCAGCACCCTAAGAAATGGGCGAGGTTTAACAGGTCTTCGAGGACTGAGGCACCAGCTGTAGTGACTGAGATTCAACTTTGTAGCGACTGCAGGAGGTGCCATCCGTGCGAATGCTGGAGGAATACTAGCGCTTGTCTTTGTTGTGGGTCGACAAAGCACTGAGTTAGAAATTGTTCTCGTCGACCAGATGAGGTGCTAGCTACGGCATAGACCCCAGCTCTAGGTTCTGCTTAGCCTTTGAGAGTGGTTCAGTAACCACCTAGAGGTCATAGTACTATCAGAGGAGGTAATGGTTTTGGTGGAGATCAGAGAGCACTAGGTAGAGGTGCAAGTCAGACTGAGGCACGATAGCCTGCACTGGTTTATGCGACAAGATGCCGTGAGGATAGTGACGACGCTGATGTCATAGCGGGTACGTTCTTTATTTACTCTATTCTGTACTTCGTTCTCATTGACATTGGGTCTACTCACTCGTATATAGCTAGTACTGTTTCTATAAATTTGGGTATATTTGTTAAAAATACTGCAAAGGAGTTTTCTATGAGTAGTCCTTTAGGTTAATCAGTTCTTGTTGATAAGGTATACAGACGAGTACCCTTAGAGCTTCAAGGTATGGTATTTTCGGCTGACCTAATGGAGTTGCCTTTTGATGAGTTTGATCTGATTTTTGAATGGATTGGCTCGTAGAATATCGGGTCAGTCTAGATTATGCTTCTAGGAGAGTTACTTTGGTGACGGATGAGAATAGCGAAGTTGTTATGATTGGTGAGTGTTGAGATTACCTCTCGAATGTAATCTCTGCCCTTGTAGCTGATAAGCTAGTTCGAAAAGGGTGTAACACCCCCTAACCGTATCCGTCACTGAAATAGGGTTACAAAGCATTACCGTACAAATGGAACAATAAACCAATCAATTCATACATGAATGCAAACATACTCTAATTACATTCAATTACATTCATAATGTCCCTTAATCGAGACATCAAGGCCCTAAAAATACTATAGAAACAATCTAGGACTAAATTAGAAACATTTGGAAATTTCAAGAAAAAGTTAGAAAATTTGAATTGCAAGTGTCACACGGTCGTGTGCCTCACACGGCTGAGACACATGTCCGTGTCTTAGGTCGTGTAACCTTCGAAATAGGGACACATGGTCATGTCTCAGCCCATGTCCTCACCTGTATAACTCTCTGAGTTGGGTCACACAGCCAAGCCACATGCCTATGTGTTAGGCCGTGTAACACTTGAAATAGCCTCACATGCTCGTGTGCCAGGCTGTGTGTTAGGATGTATAACTACTTGGCTTTTGAGCCTTAAACCTAAAGGGGATACACGGCCATGTCGCATGGCCATGTGTCACACTCGGCTGAGACACACTCCCGTGTCTCAGGCCATGTGGACCTAAAATGAACCTTAAACAACAAGTTTACCATTTCAAGCTTACTTGGGTCCTAATTAAACCATTTACCAACCAAAATACCTATTCAAAGTCACATTAGTCAAGCCAAAAACATACCAAATCAACCTATTAAGTGCCTAACCAATGTACCCTCATTGGTACCACAAGTATATACAATTTTATATCCAAACAAATCTTCAAACACAACTTATCTCTTACTCAAACCTAACATCTAATTCAATACCATCTCAAACATACCATACCGTAGCTATACCATAATCAATTCATCACATACTAATTTGATCATTCTCACATGCATTACATAGCCACTTTAACACATATTATTACGACATTAAAAGTACCAAAAAGGTATCAACCTAAACAACTTATACAACCAAGTTCATACTTAACTATTTACATATCCAAAACATTAGTATCAACATTCAAACCTATTACATGCCATTTAATTTGGAATAAACATTCCAAAAACTACCGAGTTATACTGGATAGTGTGATTTGAGTGCCGATTCGATCGTCCAACTTTTCGAGTATCTACAAGAATATTAAATAACACAAGCAAGCTCAATGAAGCTTAGTAAGTTTGACATATCTAAACGATAAATCTTGCCAAAATAAATACAACAATTCAAACAATATCAATTCAACCATGAAGGTTCCCTGTAATCTATAATCTCAACAGATAAATCACATACATTCAATTTAATACTCAAATGTATAGCAAATCCATCAAATTCATTAAACAAATTATCTTACCAAGATTTCCAATTCAAAGAACGACTTACGGATCGGAGCACATCGTCAATCCAACCATAACACGCTAAATGCTTATACGAGTCAATCCCTCTAAAACACACGAAATGCTCACAAAAGCTAGTCCAACTGAAACACGCCATTACTCATAAGAGCTAGTCCAACTAAAACACGCCAGTGCTCATAAGAGCTAGTCCAACCGAAACATGCCAAACAGATAGTATAACACAAGAGTTCGCAACAAATGTTGAACCTCGATTTCTCAGGAAATAAATATATACATCTCTCCAATCTCTCCATAACACACCATATCACGATTGTACTCTATCACGTGTTCAATCCAATCTGAACATCAAATTCAATAACAATCTCAAATAGTCATTCATTGTCAACAATTGATTATATATCGTATCATGTTATACTATTCAACAAATCATATAGATATTAAATTTTAAACCTACGAACTTACCTGGACTGATTGTTGTAGTTGAAGAAGTTCAGGGACTATTCCGCTATTTTTCCTTTTCCACGAGTATCTACGGGATCTTGATCTAAAATGTAAAATTTCTCAATTATCAGCATATATTTCACATTCAGTCCATTTTACAATTAATACCCTTTTATTTTTTAAATTTACATAATTACCCTAAACTTTTATAATTTTTACAATTTAGTCCCTTAACCAGAAATTCATCAAATTAACCATTTTTCTCAAGTCAATATTCCATCCCAATATGTTAGGCCCTTAAACAGTCCCTAATTAATATTAAATTCACTATCAAACCTTAAAATTTTGACATTTTCACAATTTAATCCTAAAATCAAAATCTAACAAAAAATCACTTTATAAAATCATCAAGCAACACTATCAAAGCTCCAAATACATGGTATTCATCAATGTCAACTTCCAAAATTTTTAACAAAATAAAAAAACGAAGGTACGGGCTAGTTGGACCTAGTTGCAACGATATCAAAAACATAAAAATTACAATAAATATAATCAAAATGGACTTACATGCAAAGAAATAAGCAAACCGAAGCTTTTTCCTCACCCTAGCTATGGCTTTCAGCCATTTGAAGAAGAAAATGGAAATGATTTTGCTTATTCATTCTTTAATTTTGTTTAATTTTAATTAAACTTTCATTAATTTACAAAATTGCAACCCATTTCACATTATTTTATCATTTTCCTTTAATTTGTCGTACAACACTAACTATTAGGGACTAACTGTTATATTGGTCCCTCCTCATGTAGTTAATGAGCTATTTAGTCATTTAATTAAACTAATTACTAACTTTTGCACATTTTTCAATTTAGTTCTTTTTTCTAAATTAACTATCTAAACGTTAAAATTTCTTAACCAAATTTTAATAAGATTCTATTGACTCTATAAATATTCTAAAAATGATATTTACGAGTTAATATGATGGAAATTTATGGTCCTGAACCACTATTCTGTCACCATTGAAATCGAGTTTGTTACAAAAGGCGAGATGCATACCTTGCCTTCGTATCCGATTCGGTTCTTGCAAAGCTTTCTATAGGAGATATTCGTACTATAAGAGACTTCCCGAATGTCTTTTCTGAAGAATTGCTCAGAATACCTCCAGATAGAGAGGTTGAGTCCGGTATCGATTTGTTACCTGGTACCACACCTGTGTCCATTGCACTCATCTGTTAAGGAGTCGAAGTCGACTCGTTTGAAGTGGAGAGAACTTGGTCATAGGAGGGAAAAATGTTTGGCCATTTCGTATAAGAGAGATTCTCTTTTGGATGCAGGTTTTGAAAACATAAGGCATTGCGTTCATGGAAATCAGACCTGGGTCAGTTTTGATTTGGCAGTGCACAAGTTGAAGACTAGAAGACTTCCAGCTTTTAAACACAACTTCGACTCAGTTAATATCTTGCACAGTTCAAGATAAGCCGGTGGTGGGATTTGTGGAGTTATGCCTTGTATTTTTTGGCTTTTCTTCTCACAGTTAAACTCTATTTTTAGTTTCTCACAGAAACTCTGATTAGTGTAAGTTATTTTAATATTATTTGACCCATAAATTTAGCCTATAAATAGGCCAATTTTCCACCCTAGAAATATAACCCATAACACATTTAGGTATTAGCTTTTACAAACTTTTAGAGAATTTTGTGTTTATGTTTTGAGGGTTCTTATTTCGAGTTTTGGGGTTTAGTTTTATTTCATTTTTTGTACTATTCATTTTTGCCATTTTAGTGAAATTATCTTTTCTCATGGTTTTTTATCCACTTCAGAGGGGTTTTTCTATGTAAAATATTTGTGTTCGATCTTTTCAATTTTTTCGTCATTTTATTTGTTTGTTACTTAATTGGGTTTATCCCCAACAATTTTCAATATAAATAACACCCAAAAATTATTTCGGATATATGGATAAATATATATAATATCTAACCAAAATATATTGTGTACATGTTTATACACATGCGTATTAATATAAATAATACTAGAAAAATATTGTGCATTTAATTATTTATTAAAATAATAAAATGATTGAAAATCTGTGCATATTTATGGAGTTGTATCTGTTAAAATCAATTATCAATTTAGTGTGTGTACCGAAAAATGATGAGATTATTCAGAAGATTCTTTATGAAGCACATAATGGTTGTTTATCTGTTCATCCGGAAAGTACGAAGATGTATAATGATTTGAAGAAACTTATTGGTGGTCAGGTATGAAACGAGATATCTCTGAATTCATATCGAAATGTTTGATTTGTCAGTAAGTGAAAGCCGAACACCAAGTACCTTCGAGTTTACTTCAGCCAGTAATGGTACCCAAGTGGAAGTGGGACAGGATTACGATGGACTTCGTAATGGGTTTGCCTTTAACTCCGAAAAAGAAAGATGTTGTCTGGGTTGTTGTCAATAGATTAGCAAAATCAGCTCATTTTATTTTGGTACGTACCAATTACTCACTTGACGAGCTAGCTGAATTGTACATTGCTGAAATTGTGAGATTGCACGAAGTGCCTATTTCTATTATTTTGGATAAAGATATGAAGTTTACGCCTCGATTTTGGAAAAAAGTTGTAAGAAGTTTTGGGTACAAAGTTGAAATTTAGTACCGAATTTCATCCGTAAATCGACGGCCAATCAGAGAGAACGATTTAGGTTCTCGAAGATACGCTTCGTTGTTGTGTTTTAGAATTCGAAGGTAGTTGGAAAAAATATCTACCTTTAGTCGAATTTGCTTATAACAATAGTTTTCAGTCGAGTATAAAGATGGAACCGTATGAGGCATTATATGGCCGCAAGTATCGAACTCCGTTGTATTGGACATAGCTTAGTGAGAAACAGATTCACGGGGTTGACTTGGTTAGAGAAACCGAAGAAAAGGTAAAGGTAATCCGTGATTGCTTAAAAGTCGTTTCAGATCACTAAAAGTCATAAGCAGATTTGAAAAGAAAAGAGATCGAATTTTAGATTGGTGATAAAGTATTCCTGAAAGTATCTCCGTGGAAGAAGATTCTGAGATTTGATAATAAAGGCAAGTTAAGTCCACGTTTCATTGGGTCGTATGAGGTTATTGAAAGAATAGGGCCAGTGGCATATCGGTTAGCTTTACCGACAGAGTTTGAAAAGATCCATAATGTGTTTCATGTGTCAATGTTGCAACAATATCATTCTGATCCTTCACATGTGATTTCTCCAACAGAGATTGAGATTCAACCGGATATGACGTATGGTGAAGAACCGATCAAGATTTTAGCTCGGGAAGTTAAACAGTTGAAAAATAAGAGTATAACCCTAGTGGAAGTTTTATGGCAACGAAATGGGGTCGAAGAGGCTACGTGGGAACCTGAGGAAGCTATGAGAAAATAGTACCCAAACCTATTTTCTGGTAAGATTTTTGGGGATGAAAATCCCTAAAGGGAGGAAAGTTGTAACAGCCCAATTTTGGGTCTAGTCGGAACAGTGGTTTCAGGACCACAAGTTTGACGATGTAAAATTTGTTTTTATTTTATTTTTATGGTCTACAGCTTTATATAATGATTTCATGAAAATTTCATTCGAAAATTTTGACGTTTGGGCACTTACTTTAGGTAAAAGGACTAAATTGCAAAAAGTGTAAAATTTGAGTTCTAAAAGCTAGAGGTGTCTAATTGCTATGAAACTTTAAATTGAAGGTCCTTAGATGGTAATTAGACCATTGGTTAAGTTAGTAGACAAAAATAGACATGAAATAAGAGAATTTTTTTTTTAAGTTAGGGGCATTTTGGTCATTTGGCTAATGAATTAAAAATCAAATTAAAAGCCAATTTTTTCTTATCTTCTACCTCTTGGCCAAAATTTACAAGAGGAAGACATAGCTAGGATTTCCAAGCTTCCAAGCTCGATTGTAAGTCCGTTCTAGCCCCATTTTTAATGATTTTTATGTTTTTGAAATCTGTGTAACTCGATCTACCTATTTCTAGTACTAATTTGAAGTATGATTAAGGTATAGGGTTTGACCCATCTTAGATATTTGTGTATTTTGATGTTTAATGGTAGGTTATGCAAATTTGATGTTCGATAAACAACTTTTACTGAGTGATTTTCGGTAAAAATGTCAAAAAAGACCTATTTGTAAAAGTTATAAAATATGTAGTAAAAGTGCGATTTAATGAAAAATGTGGACTGGTGTGAGAATAAAAATAGTTCGGCTAGGCTTGTGTATTAAAGAAATTGAACATATTTCATTTTACGAGTCTAGGGACTAAAATGTAAAATGTCAAAAGTTTAGGGGTAACAATGTAACTTTTTCCATAATATGATTTTTGGACTGGATTGAATAATGTGATGATTGAATGAGTTAAATTTTTTATTATAGATCAATAAAAACGAGGTACGAACCTAGACTGGGGAAAAAACAAAGTATTTGACGATTAGGTCAAACTCTACGATATTTGTACCGAGGTAAGTTCATATGTAAATAATGCATTGTTATTTATATTTTAAATGATTTAATATTGTATGAATTGTGATTTACCCTTTGGATGTATTCGACAAAGTTTCGATAAGCGAGAAACTCCGGTTGAACCTTAGGAATAGATAGGATACAAATGTCATGACATTAGGGTTACTAAGATTACATGTAAGACCATATCTGGGATATGGCGTCGATATGAGACTCGTGTAAGACCATAGCTGGGCTATTGGCATCGATACGAGATTTCATGTAAGACCATATTTGGGATATAGCATTGGTACAATACTGTGTGTACAAGATTCCCGAGTATCCTTTAGTATTCCAAGTGGTTCAACAGAAAATTTAACGGGAATGCCAAAGTTGTGAAAGACTATGGTTATGTTGTGAATTGGTACAGGTATGTACGTAAAACTCATAAATAATGAGCTCAATATGTGATGAACCCTCGGTAAGGTTGTGATTGAGTAAATTATGACTATGAGATTTTAGTAACATTTATGTTAACTTACATTATATTAATTGTATGTTAAATGTGTGGTTATGATGCTTATTATTTGCATAGGAACTTATTAAGCTATATAGCACGTCTTATAGTGTCACCAAGCTAGCTCGGGGTTCAGAGATTGTTGGAGATCCACTCACACTATCAACAATTATTTTGGATACCAATGAATTTAACATTTTGAGTTATGGCATGTATAGGGGACTTGGTCATTTTGTTATGTGTCATAATTGATTTGGCCAAATATGTTGGCTTCTATTGGTTGAAAGTTCAATTTGTAAATGGCCATTGAAATTGGCTAATGTTGGTATAAGCAATTTATATGATGATGCCTTTCATGGATGTAAGAATTTACATGATATGAGTTGATAAGTATGTAATGTTTATGTATGATAGATGGTAGCATGTAAATGATGTGTTGATGTCTTGGTTATGTTTAAGTCTGGTAATGCCTCGTACCCTATTCCGGCGTCGAATACGGGTAAGGGGTGTTACATGGCACACGGCCTAACACACGGGCGTGTGACTTGTTTGTGTTGCATAAGTCAGTATACCCTATCGGTTTGACACAGCCTAGCACACGGCCTGACACACAGGCGTGTGTGGCCACTTCGAAGGGCACACGGGCTAGACACACGGGCGTGTGGTTAGCCGTGTGACCCAAGTCAGTAAACTCACTTGTTTGGACACGGGGTAGGACACAGGCGGGGACACGACCATGTGCTTCCATGTCAAAAGTTCACACGGCTTGTGACACGGGCGTGTCTGGTGGGCGTGTGTCTGGTCACACGGGCGTGTGTCCCCTGTTTTGAGAAAAATTTTCAAAGTTTCGTAAAAGTTACTTGAGCTTCCTGTTTAGTCCTGAATTACTCCTAATGCATGATTAAGGCCTCATAGACTCGTTTAAGGGACACTATGATTGATTGTGATTGAATTGTATTTGAATTGATAATGTTACACCCCTAACCCGAAACCGTCGCCGAAATAGGGTTAAGAGGCATTACTGAACAATCAAAACATTTCACAACCATTACACGACACAAAGTCAATCGTCAATCAAACATATAGTCCCTTATCGAGGTCTACGAGACCTTAAAAACATGCTAGAAGGAGGTCGGGACTAAACCGAACACTTACGAAAGTTTTTAGAAACTTAAACATTTTTCAATACTGTTGAGGTCACACGCCCGTGCAGTTAGGCCGTGTTCCTCACACGGCTACCAGACACACCCATGTGTCCAAACCGTGCCAAAACAGAGCATACATACTGACTTATTCCCACGGCCACTAGACACGCTCGTGTCTCTTGGCCATGTATGCAAAATAGGCCATTTGCAAGGCCAATTTGCCACCCATACATGAGTCAACCTTACAAGCACAATTAAGCATATTTTCTCTCACAATTTGGCAACCAAATACATGTCAAATGATCACATACCATCCTATCCAATCTCATTCTAATCATGCCAACTTATAGACCAAATTTCACAACTAAAACACATGCATTACCAAGCATGATTCATCCATAATATCACTAAATCATATTAGCATCAATCCATCACTAAGCTTATCATTCATAAGACATTTTCATTACCAACAAGCCAAACCATAATATGCATCATATACCAAATCCACTAGTGCTTATAGCCAACATATATTTAGCCAAATCACATTACTATTTACACATCTCAAATTTGTTTCAAAACAACTAGCCTATACGTGCCATATTCAATATACACATCTTCAAAAGTACCAACATAGATTGCCAATAGTGTGATAGAGATGCTGACGATCCCCGGATCCGAGCTAACTCTGTGACACTGTAAAACAGAGAAACAATTCACACAGTAAGCTTTCAAAGCTTAGTAAGTTCGTAACATAATAAATTATACCAAAACAATACATCACATAGATTAATTCACAATCACATATATACCATACCATCCAAAGATAATATGTTCAATTAATCTTTCATAAACTCATTCATAGTCTCATCAACCACATAGGTTCTGAACGTACCTTAGCCAACATTTAGTTATCGATTTCATATGTTACTCAATACTCACTATTTCATTTCAATCATCTTTCGTTCCTTCTTCGATTCAATCGCACACTTAGTGCCCAAATCGTTAGCCAAAGCTTAATCAACATCGCACACTTAGTGCATCTGTATTAAACCGATCTTAAATCGGTATCGCACACACAGTGCTAATAATCTCGGTCATATTTTCGAATACGCACACTTAGTGCCACATAACTCGAGCCCTCACATAGCATTCACAATTCAACAATATCATACCATACATCTCATAACATTAAACATAGTTAAATTCACGTATTATGTCCGAACTTACCTCGGACGTCGAATACCGAAACGGTCGATTAATCGAACACTTTATCTTTGCCTCGATGTCGATCTGAACCTCTCCTTTCTTGGTCTATACACATTCAAATTCAATCCATTCAATTACAAATTCATTCAACGTAGTCCAAACACACATATTTAGGGCATTTTATAATTAGCCCTCACATTTTCTCACTTCGACACTTTAGTCCCTAATTCATCAAATCATCAAATACACATAATTTGCTTGTACCCATGACTAGCCGAATTCTCACTATACTCATACAAGCCCAATTATTTCATTTATTTTACATTTTAGTCCTTCAATTTATCATTTTCACAATTTAGCCCTAATTATCTAAATTCACCAAAAATCCAAGAACAAAACATGTTCATTAAACACATATCTTCTATTTAACACCAATATTCATCACAAAGCTCACCATTTCATCAATGGCACATCTCATAAACATCATCAATTCTTCAAATTACAACATGGGCTTGATAGTAGACTAAGCAATAATCTCAAAAACATAAAAATCATCAAAAACTAAAGTCAAAACATACCTAAATTTTGCTTGTATATGGCTGAAACCTAGCTTGGCTTGTTTCTTTCTTTTCTTTGCTAATTTCGGCTAACATAAGATGAACAAATGCCATTTTCTATTCTTATGTTTTATTATAAACATATTAATATACATTTTACCATATTAACCCTTTTAATAAACATTTAGTAACATATAAACATAAGGTCACTAATGTCTTTTAATCATCCACTAACTTAGAAATGGCTTAATTGACTCATAAGGCCATCCTATTATAAAGACAACAATAATTAAGCACTTAACAATACACAGCATTTTACACTTTATGCGATTAAATCCTTTTTCATAATTCGACACACAGTCGATAAAATTACCACACAGAATTCTCACACAGGCTATATCACATTTACTGAACACCAAGAATAATATTAAAATATTATTTTGACCTCGAATTTGTGGCCTCGAAACCACTATTCTGACTAGGGTTTAAACCAGGCTGTTACAGATAAACTGTATATGAAATGTACGTTTGAAGGTGTTGAAAGTCCGGTAATGCTCTGTAACCCTATTCTGACAGTGAATACGGGTGAGGGGTGTTACAAACCCAATGGAACCCTAGTAAAATGGACTCGAATACACGGGTGAACTACACCATACCATATAACTCATATGAGCTTAAACTATACCACACCAAGACACTGAAGTACAAAGCCCGTATGCATCAAGTATTTAAACATTTTCAATTACATCCCTCCACCACACCAAAGTTTTCGTAGAGATAAATAATGCTCAATGATCCGCAACAGATGATGGATTTCGATATTGTAACACCCCAAACTCGGCCCATTCACTACGACCAAATTTGAAATGCCACTGCGGAAAAACGTTTGAAAATAATCTGACTTGTAGGTAAAGTATATAAAAATTTATTGTCTTTAGGAAAGAAAACCTTGTTTATTTAGAATTTCGAAATAAATTAAGTTGTTACAAAATTCCCGGATTAAAACTTTATTATATATACTTAAGAAAATAAGATCATTTGCAATTAATATTTAAATTGTCAATCCATAATAGAACATAATAATAAAGATACTTAATAAAAATACTTAAATACTTTAATGGGCCTTATTACAATAAACACTTAATCAAAATCTGAAACTATAATTACTTAATTAATTAAAATATCTTCGCATGGGCCACCTCGTATCCATTCCAACCCGGTCCGATCATCATATCACTGCGATGTTTGATAAAATATTTGGGTGAGTCACACGGACTCGATGTGTAACTAATCCTTTGGATTCCACCCACATGTTAACCACATATTAACACATATATCGGATAATAATTATCATATTCCCATATTATCACATTACGCCTTGGCCCATATTCAAATCACTTATTAAGTAACAAGGTAATTAACCACATAATTTCCACATCTTGGGCTTAGCCCATTTCTTATTCAAATCCACATTCACATCTTGGGCTTGGCCCATTTCCACATTAATCCACATATCAAATAAAATTATGCAAAGTGTACCCAACCCAAACCTAGGGTCCATCCTCTACACACCCCCTTATCCAGCCTACTACACACCAGGGAATTAACAAATCACCCTCTCTTTTTCACTCCAAAGGCAATCAGTGCCGTCCACGTGTAATTAAGCACAATAATCCACAACGCGACCTCAGTCAGCGCCAATCCACGATGTAGCCGTAGCTAACACCAAAACCACGATGGGACATATAGTCACTCATCAACCACGATATGGCACATAGCCGATATCAACCACGATGAGGCACATAGCCACTCATCAAGCCACGCGAACTAAATCGCAATTAATCCACAACGTGACCTCAGTCAACGTCAATCCACGATGTAGCTCAAGGCTAACATCAAACCACGTACTCGAAGTACACTCGTACCTTCTTTCATATCCCAACCCATGCACATGCAATATGTAATAGTGTCATAATAGTAAATGCATGCACATGTTATTAAGGCAGACAATCACAATTCCACAAGCATAGTCACATTCACATCGGTACTTTCACATTCTTATCAGCAGTAATACTAACTTTGTTTATCGATATACCCCATTTTAGGGTATCCATCTCATAACTTTTACTGCATTTGTTAGTACACAATCAACACATACAGATATAGCAAAAACCCGAAAAACAATGGGTTAATCACACACCTGACTATTTAGCGGAATCCCGAACTATTTGATTCTAACACGATGAACGGGGTTTTTCCTCCTCCTTTAATGTCGATTTGGTCTCCTACCAAATCCCGGAGGCTTTGGTTATCTCTGCCGATTTACCCCTAACATCCATAGATAGAATTGGTCACACTTAATCACGTAGTATGGCCTATGGCCGAAAGTCACCAATCACTTACCTCACTGAAACCCGAGAACTAATACTAGTTCTTTGAGTAGTCGAAATCCCTACATATACCATATGTTAAAATCGGCTAGCACATAAACCCATGAATAATGGTCCTTGACCGAAATTACATAACGCTTACCTTGATCTCTGCAAATCCCGAAACTTCTTCTTTAATGCTCCTTCTTTCGGCTACACACAAAAAGGACACACTTAATGGCACTAAGACATTCGGCCATGCTCTAAAAATCAAGACCAACCATTGATTCGGCATACCAATATAAGAACCCAAAACCAATTGTTTAAGGAGAGAACACACTTACCACCCCACGTTACTTGTGAAGACCTAAAAGATAGTAAGTTTCGGCTTTCTATCTTGGCTTTAAAGGCTTGCGGCGAAGAATAGAAAATAAACACTTTGATATTCGGCTAGGCTTTTCAAGTGGTGTTGCTATATTCAACTATCACTAAAAGAAATAAATATAGATAGAAGAAAAGTAGTAGTGGCTAAGGGAATTCGGCAATGGCAATGTTTAAGAGTGATTTCGGCTCATGCAAAAACAAAAAGAAAAGATGTGGAAGAAGAAAGAAAAATCCATGCACAAAGAGGTTCTAACTTTCGGCTTCTGTAAAATGAAAAATAAGGTGCAATAGTTTGGCAAAACACAAAGATGAAAAAGGAGAATTTACTCAAAGTTTAAGCGATAAAATAAGCACCCTTACTAACTAAAATTACGCACTTATGCTCCCCCACAACCGAATATGCAAACCCCTAGAGTCCAACAAACGGCCACTACTTCAACTCCCTATCAAATCCCTCATATTCCTCTTATTTTATCTCTTAACAAATAAAATAAAATAAATCATCACCTTATCTTACTAATTTAAACTAAATAAAACACCCAACCTTTATCCCTTTCTATAGTCGAAATTTTCAAAATAAGAGAACCCAGCCTTAGCTTATCTTATTGGAGTCCACATGCTGCCCACCTTCTATCCACCCCTTGACGCCAGCAGCAAAAATAAAGCACCAAACTGCTGCTCCCATGGTTCAAACATAGGACCTGATGGAGCAAACTGCACTAACGCCCCTAGCCATTCTGCCAAGGCGTTCCTTTGTGACATAAACTGTCACAATTTCTTTTAGGAGCTCCTTCGTTAGCTCCCCCTTGCCTTAACGCCTAAAGTCAAAAATAAAAACATTCAACTGCTACTCACACACCTTGAACCCGAGACCTATTGGAACCCTTAACTGCAGGTAACGCCCCAAGCCACTTTGCTAAGGCGCTGTTTGTGATATAATTCACCCTGAACTTTTTTTAACACCTCTTTCCCAAGCTCCCCCTTGTCCTAAAGCCAAAGCAAAATAAAAACACCCATTTGCTTTCCACGCTACTTGAACCCAAGACCTGCGCCAGACTTCACCTCCAAACCATTAAGTGGTGCCTTGCAGCCACTTTACCAAGGCACTCTTTGTGTCCAAAACCCACTGCACATTTCCTTAAAGCCGTCTTCAGACCAACTCCCCTTCTTGACGCAAAATACAAAAATAAAACACTCCCATGCTGCCCTCAAGACTCGACCCTCTTCCCTCATGGAGCCTCCTTGCACCTTAGCGCCCCAAGCCACTTTGCCAATTGATTTCTTGTGTCCTAACCTCCACAAAATTTCTTTTAAGACCTTCTTGCCTAGTTTCCCCTTTTTACACTTAAAATCCAAAAATTTTCCAAAGCTTCCCTTTTTATCCTAGAATTTTAAGAACCCCTAAAACACATCCAACCACTCTTAAAGCCTACTAACTCATGAATTATGCACGAACGCATAACCCCTAATCTAGGATGTTACAGATATAATCTGTCATTATCTCTGTATCATCACTTATTTAGTACAAGCGCGCATATGACGTTTTTATTAAGTTCACATGGGCATCTATACATATTACATTTTCATACCTTGTATCATTCACATTTGCATATCATATCCTGTAATTGGTCACATTTGCATTTCCATACCTTGTAATCATTCGTAGTTTCACATTTATACCCTGTAATATCACATAACAATCAATCATCGCAATTCATTACAATTCAATCTCATTACTAGCCTTATATGCCAAATTCACCAATATTTCAAATTATGTTCAAACATAAATATAATGAAGTAAACACAAGGAAAGGTAGTAAGTTCCATGTTCAAAATGCAAAACGGGTAGATTTTTCAAGGACTAAGCTATAATTTTTGCTTTTCCCTTATTAGCTCCATTTTGATCCAATTCTTGGTCAATACAATATTTTATATACCAAATCAGTGTCATACATGATCATACAATTCATGAGAAGCATGATCCTAAATAAATAATTTTTTCCAATTTCACACATATTTTAAATTTTATTCAATTTAGTCCTTAAACTCGGGATATTTATAACTTTTGATTTCTAACTTCGGATTAAAATTTGATTTCACATACTTTAATTAGGGACCTTATACTTTTTATTGTTAGCGTAATTTCATGAAAAATTTTATATTTATTCAAATTGGTCCTTAATGTTACACAATTAACAAATAAGCTTAATTCACTTTGTAATTTAGTCCTTTTCATAATCTAAGCTCAATATCTATCAATTCCAAGCCTAATTTGTCAATTTATCAACACTGGCAACTTGATAAAACTTTAATAATTAATCAAATTGACACATGGGCTAGCTAAATCAAGCTCATGATCATAAATCTATAACAATTACAATAAAAATGTTTGATTTTCATACTAACCTGGTAGCCGAATGTTGAAAAACCCAAAAATGGTTTTTCTCCCTTTTGTTCCAATGGAGGACGGTGGCAAATGGAGGAGACATGAAGATGTTTTCATCTCTCTTCCCACTCACCAACATATATATCCATTAATTAAGACCTAATTAATCTAATTTTATTAACTTAACTAAGCTTAATCATGTTAATCTTACTCTTAACTAATATTAGTGGCCAACATCATCAATGTCCACTATCTCATAATAGGAAATGGTTTAATAACCATTTTAGCTCTTCAATTAATTGCTATCTAGGTCATCTAGCTTTTTCTCAATTAAAATTCAATAGTGATTGGACTTTTATAATTTAGTCATTGGACTTTTATAATTTAGTCCTTGAGCTTTAATTAACTATTCTATCTGTTAATTACTTAACCATTCTTTATTATATTCTCATATTTACTCAGTAAATATTCCTATTTTATATTTATAGACTCAATTTACGAAATGAGATTTTGAAATATATTTTTTGGTACCACTAAAAATCGGATTGTTACACAAGAATCACTTTGTGTCGAGACATCGAAACATTAAAGCTATGGATCTAAAATAGGGGAGTTATGTTTGAGAGATAAGAGACCAATTCTCGAGACATTCCAACATTAAGACAAAAATGAAAATCATCATGTCTCAAGACATGAAGGCCATGTCTCGAGATACTTAGCTGAATTTTGATCTTTGAGTTTAGGTTCGAGTCTTGACTCCGATTTTTTACCCCAAGCAATTTCGAGACATATTAAATGAAGTTGATAGACATCTATAATGTATGTAAATTATTGTGAATGATGATTGATTTGGATTATATGATAACTACATGCAAAACTTTATGAAATTACATCGAGTTAATCAAAGTTACTTCGATAACCTGATGTGATGTGTCACACTCGGATTCAACAACCAAATCGAGTGTAGGGTGTCTCATAAAGTTTCTAGTTATTATTATTTATTTGTGATTATTAATATTTTTATGAATGATTTAAAATTTTTATTTTTTCATAAAGTTTCTAGTTCTATTGGTAATAACGTAAAATTTCTTCAGTAGAAATGGGAAAGGTGAAGTCTTGAAGCATAAAAATACAACGGTGACTCGGTGAGTAGTATTTTATTATATTATTTTTGAACTATTATTTCGTTTTCCCTTTGTTTAGTCCCAAAAGCCCAAAGCCCCAAACCCCAAACCCTAACCCTAATCTCTGCCTAATAATCTCCTTCGACCTTGACCGGCACCATTGTCCCCCTTCCTCTTTGTTTTCGCTACCAATACCCAATCGAATGAAGCTTTCTCGGTAGTCTCAGAATCCTGTCAAGTAAGTCCTTTCCCTGAAACATCCCTAATTTTTCCTTTTTTTTATTTATTTTGATCAATGTTCAAACTTTTTGTTCCCAAGGAAAACGATTTGGTGAAGAATCACGTAGTTTGATGTTTCCGATTTCTTGATTGGCTGTCTATAGAGTTCGATTTTTTTTTTAATGCATTTTTCCGGTGTTCGATTCTGTTCCTCTTGTTCATCCTTCAGGCATCTTTGCTAGGACCATCGTTCAAATTCTTCCTAGAGCGTTTTCACCAATAATGCAGCCTCCTTTGCCAGTCCCGCAAGGAGCCTTGTCGAGTTCCGCAAGTTTTTCTTTTACTCCAAATCATCAGTTGGTTCAGAATGCTCAAATTCAACCTTCTAAATCTGTAAGACAATTATAAAAATACTGAATTCTAATTTCGTTTCGTTGTACTCGGCTTAAATTTTCGAAAATTGCCATGCTCATTAATTTTTGGCGTCAAGCTTTACAATTTTGAGAGTTAATAGGACTTCCAGTAAGTGTAGATGGTTTGTAGCGATTGTTTTACTAAACTTTGTGGAGCCAAGATTAATTGTGTTTGTGCGGAGGAGTGGCAAAGTTATGCGTGAGATCATATAAAACAGAGATTTTAATTCTAAAAGACTCACAATTTTGAAGGGGAAGGAGTCGAGGAGGGGGCCTACTTTGAATTTGGCGGAGAACTTGACATATATAGGAATTTGAGAAATTTTATGCCTGGGTAAGGAAGGTGGGTTGTGTATTTGTTTCAAGTTTTTGTTTTTAGAAATGTTCTTGAGCAGCTGTTTGCACATCAATTATAACATCCTTAAAAATGAAAATGTGGACTATGTTACAACACAAGAGACTATCCAGGATAGATCTAAAAAATCATCTTTTTTGGTGACTTAAATTAAACAGTATGCCTCAATTTTAGCGTCCATTGTGATCAAATTTCATCGATTGGATTATGAATGCAGTATTTTCCATACTTGATAGTAGTTCATTAACTCCGTAACAAGGTTCCTGTCGAGCATTTGTAATTCTGTGCAGTCTCCTTCAATCCCATTCTCAATTTAGTTCTCTACTGCTTGCAAAATGATGTCCAGCATTTGCTTATGCATCTGCGAGTTGGTTCGGTTATGGAGCTGTTTGTACGCCATTGTCTTACAAGTTGAAGTGTTGAACCTTTTTGCTGTTTGCAGGATACACTAGCTACTGGTACACAAGCTATGACTGCATCATCTCCATCCACTGTTTCTCAGTCTGGGCCATTGCCTGTTCATAACTCTTCAGAGTTTACAATGAATGCATCTACTACTCCCAGTTTTGCCCCTGTAACTTCAAGGATGCCCACAAATCCTCCTTTTCCTATGTCTAGCGGATCTTCTGGAACTTCAGGGACACCTGGACACCCGGGATCAGTACCATCTATTCAGATGATTACTGCTTCCGCTGCTGTGGATTCTCCCTCTTCTGCAGTTCCTGGACCCGGTGCACCTGTTTCATTAAATCCTGCTGTTCAGCAACAAGTATACCCTCCCTATACATCCTTGCCTTCTATGGTTTCTTCCCCTCAAGGGTATTGGATGCAACATCCTCCAATGGGTGGTTTTCCAAGGCCTCCATTTGTGCCTTATCCTACTGTATATCCTGGACCTTTTCCGTCAACATCAAGTAGCATGCCTCTTCCTGCACCGTCATCTGATTCTCAACCTCCTGGTGTTAGACCTCTGGGAATGAGTCCATTTGCACCATCTGCAGCTGTTCTGGCTAACCAGTCATTGGCAATCCAGACAGGATTTCCTCCTCAAGGAATTGGTACGCTCAGGGTTTCCATGCTAGATTACTGATCAACTAACAATGTAAGAGCTGTTTAACCTTCATTAATGTATCATGAAGTTAATTTTTTCTTCATTCGTATTTCATGGGGTTCTGCAGATAATAGGAAACTTGGTCATGATGTTTCCACCAAAGTTGAATCTGCTGTCAATGAACAATCCGATGTCTGGACTGCTCACAAGACTGACATTGGGGTTGTTTATTACTATAATGCATTAACAGGAGAGTCGACTTATGATAAACCTGCTGGATTTAAAGGGGAGGTACATGTGGATGTGCATTCATATGTTTTATATTAGTAACTTTGTTTAGGTGTACCCTTTTTTTTATTGCAAGCACTTAAAATGGCTGATACTGTTTAATACTAATTTCCCAAAAATTGGCTGATTAACCTTCTTTGATAGATGCTCTAGGAACTTTCATTTACATTAAAGCAGCCAGAAAAAAAATAAGAGTATCAAACGCTAATTGTATGATGGCTTGTTAGTTAATACCAAGATTCCACATTGTTCAATTGCAGGGAACTTATGGAAATGTTGTATAAAACTACATAGCTATGCATATTTGCATTTGTTTGTACTTGTGGAGAATATTTGATATTTTTTCTTGCTCTCCACTAGTTTTCATACCGAAGTTGAAAATCAGTTTCCGTGGTTCTTGTGTATAGAAAATTTGCTATAACCATTTTGTCTTGGCATCTGGATTTTGGTGGCTTCTTAGATGCTAATTTAACTTTTTTATTTCACTTATGTGTGCAGCCTGATCAAGTTACCGTGCAGCCAACTCCAGTTTCAGTGTAAGTTCTTTACTTTCTCCTCCACTAGTTGCTGTGTGGTGTATATTAGCAGTCAGCACTGTAATGTTGACATTGCTGAATGGGATATACAGTTTACTTGGTTGGTAGGGGGAAAAAAATGAAGCCTCAGTTACCTTCACCTAAAAATGTAAAATAATAAATAGAACTTTTAAATATTCATTTATTTGCTGTTTTTTGGCTGGATAATTTTGTAAATGTCCCTAAAAGTAACTTTTATTTGGGAAATATAACAAGTTACTATTTTAATTTTTCTTACCTTACTAGAAATTAAAATTATATCACCAGTCTTAACTCTTTTAAGTATTAGTAATATATACTATTGTCTCATTATCTTAGTTATCTTATATTCATATTTTATAAATATTTGTCTTGCTATGGTAGTTAACTTGTACTTTATATGTTAGTTTTTTATATCTAATATGTTATTATGTTATATTATCAATGAAAGGATATAGTATCAGTTAGATGAGTGCTGATTTACATTGGAAATAATTATTAACTGTGTATACAAATATAATTACTTAAGAACATGATAATACATTTTACTGTTTATTATTCTTTTGAAATTTAAGAAAAATTTAAGTTATACTGAAATTCTTTTGAACTTTTATTAATCACTGTTAATTAATTGGGCATTACTGTATATCTTATAATTATTTAATTTAAACATTAAAAAATATTATTATGAATTCTCTGGGTTACAGTATCTCACCCCCCCTTCCACTTATCCTGTTGAGCGCTTTTAGTTCATCTTCAGCTGCTTGAGATTCTATAGTACATATAATATTATTATGGCCTGTAAAAGATATTGAGATGCACTGGATTTTTACACAATATTACAGTTAACCCCTTTTGCTTTGGATGAAGAAAGTCTCGTTCTTGGTATATTTTTATGTTGAATGCCTTGTCTCTTTTTTACAGGGCCCAATTGGCAGGAACAGATTGGGCACTAGTTACCACAAATGATGGGAAAAAATATTACTACAACAGCAAAACCAAGGTAGTGTGTCTAGTTTAATTCACACCACTAGCCTGTTTTATTCCAATAGGCTTGTTTTATTGAATTGTTTGTCTGAAAATCTTTTTCCAGATAATAGAACAATACATTCACTGATAGGATATGAATGAGTTGTGTCTGGAATCCAGTGGGCTAGAAGTTAAACTATAAGGGACCTTATGGTTTATGGTTATAAATGAAAGAGTTCTGTTTGGGACTTTGATTTGTACTGGTAGAGCTCTAAGAATCAAGAAGTGGCTGCAATGAGGATCATGGTTGCTGTAAAATTTCGGAAACAGAAGACCCAGGGCTAATCGATATAGTTGTAGCACATTGATCTGAAAAAATGTTGCTGTTTTAGGGTTTTATTTGTTCAAGAGAAAGGGCTAGCCGTATGTGGCTACAATTGGGAAGAATGAGGTTCCTGAACCTTAGAAGAGTAAAAGAAAGAGAAATGTGCAATCAACAGTGATAGTTTCTTTAGGAATCTTTTCTAGTTGTTCAGTCTATATCTATAAATGTAATATCAAAGAAACTTAAGTTACCAGGACCTTAATAAGTGGAACTATATATGGATTAATCATTAATTGCTTTAGTAGTAAGGTGCGTTGCTGTTTGAAGACAAAACATGATAATTAATGGAGTTGACTTATTTCTAAATTGCCACATGCATCAAGCCTTGTGCATTTTCAAATGAACAGATAATGATGTTTATGTTCTGTATTCCTTTTACCTCCATTTTGCTTCTGATAATATGAATCCCATGTTTTATATTGACTTTGTGCTTATAAAGCCTAGTTTTACAATCACCTTTTAGGATGCAAGGAAACTTTCAAGGAAACAAATATTGGACACGGTTAACACTGTTAGTGCTCATTGAACTTATTTATATTTCCTAGTTATTGATGTTTTCCCACTTTTCGTGGTGTTTTTATCAATCAGATTAGTAGCTGGCAGATCCCTAATGAAGTAACAGAGCTGAGAAAGAAACAAGATAGTGAAGTATCAAAGGAGAATGCAGTGCCCATACCAAATATTGATGTAGTGGCAGAAAAAGGATCCACTCCAATAAGTTTGAGTGCTCCTGCTGTTAACACAGGTGGTCGTGATGCCATGCCTTTAAGAACATCAGTGGTGCCAGGTTCCTCATCTGCATTGGATTTAATTAAGAAGAAGTTGCAGGACCCTGGAGTTCCTTCTTCCTCACCTGTTCCGGTTATGCCAGTAACAGCAACACATGAATTAAATGGCTCAAGAGCAGTTGATGTTAAGGGCTTGCAAAGTGAGAGCAACAAAGATAAACTAAAAGATGCAAATGGGGATGGTAGCATATCTGATTCCTCTTCAGATTCTGAGGATGCAGACAGTGGGCCTTCTAAGGAAGAGTGTATCATGCAATTTAAGGTATCTTTAGTGCCATATTTTGTTGCATAGTCTAGAATTTGGTTATTCTTGGTTTTTTTACTTCTATCCAATCTTTTAGCTGGATTCAATCGGTTTATCATGCAAGTGAAATTCACAGGAAATGCTTAAAGAACGGGGAGTTGCACCATTCTCAAAATGGGAAAAGGAACTGCCAAAGATAGTGTTTGATCCACGTTTTAAGGTTTGTTGAGGCTAAAGATTATCTATTATTTTTCTCTTGGTAGTTAAGGAACTTACCGTCTGCTGGAATTCCATGAACAGTTTTCAATTATCATGTGAAAATGTTGTTGAATGAGAAAAAAATAGAGCAAAACTAGCCATTAAACCATATGTCAGTTTTAACTATGACAATGAATGGCTTAAGTTTGCAAATGAAGAGATCTTACTTAGCTGTTAATAATTAAATTAACATGTGCCATATCATTGTTGCCCGCTCTGAGTTGGTAACAAATTTAGTTTTTCCTCTTTGATGTTCTGGTGTAATTTAGGGGAGAAAACAACAATAGAAAGAATTAGGGCTGAACAAACAAATAAGAATGAAGAGGGAGCTCTAGAAAACTTAGGGTTTAAAAACCCTCTAGTTGCTTTATATTAATTCAAAGAAAATAATAAGAAGCATAATGATGGCTGTAAAACCTTGAACTTAATTATATAGGCTTTGCTTCTTGCAAGTAAATAGGTTTTTCAAATAAAGTTTTATTCTTGCCCTATATTTAAACCCTTAAGGTAATAATCCTAGCTGTCCATAACATATCTAATACTCAATAAATAAAACTGAAATAATAAAATATTATCAAATAAATAAAAGCTCCTGCGTCATCCTCCTTGGCTTGGAAAATTAACTCCAATGAGAACTTTCATCACTTCAGCATAAATTTCTAAATCTACACTTTGCAGTCTCCTCTTCATTATTAATAACTTTGTTGACTGAACATGTGCCTTTTCATCCAGTTCCTTTTTTATTTATTTTCAATTGTGTCTCCAAACATTGCTTCTGAAGTAACTCCATGTCCCACTGCATTTGAGTAATTCTCTCTCTTTCAGATTCCAATGCATTTGTGTAACTCCGTATCCAATCGATGCTGCATGTTTTCATCACATCCCTCTCTAGTGGTTTCAAGTTCCCCTTCCAAATCCTTGATCTTTGTTGCGAAGAACTGTCAACTTTTATGAGATATGTGCCATTTGGACAGAAGTAATATGCCCTACTGTAATAGTCCCTTAGGTTCGCGTAGTTATCAATTGGAACAAACTTTGATTCAATTCTTTTCTTCCTTCAAAATCACTAACATCTTCATTAACAGTAGCAAAATGTATTACTTACTTTCTTTTCCATCCCAAAGAATTGTAGATCACATCACACAAGATCTTTCCATGAGAATGGCCAGTTCCTGTTGCTGGAAATTTGTGGTTGAGTTCCTATAGCTGATGGATGATTTCAAATCAGTTAAGCAAACAAGTGAGGATGCAACAGCCTTCTCAGCCATAGTGTAGCCTATTGATAGCCTTTTTGCATAATCATTGGCCACGTATTGCTTCTTGGCACCTATAACAACATGATTTGAGCAATAGCCAAGGCATCTGCCAATGAGTCTTTATTTGGTCCTGAGTCATTCCTTCCTTTGAAAAATTTGAGTTGTCTTGCTGCCAAATAGTGGCCACTCATTCTAATTAAAGCCGAGTTCTTGTAAAGTATCCTATCCAATAAGCATTTGCATGATCTGGTGGAGGTTCATAATTTTCTGGGAATGCTCCAGCAAAAATCTTAGCATATGAGCCCAGTCTCTTAGAATGCAGACAACCAACTTTGAGACTCATCTTTTTTTTCATTTAATTCTGTCTTGGTAGTCTATGCTGCCAAAGAAACAATGATTCGATCCCAACCTTTGCACCCAATAAGTAAGCCTACACTGCAGATTGTCAAACGGATCAATTTGCCATCTAATTCTTGGAGTGACACCCAACTCCTCTTTTATTGCTAATCCAAGCTCTTTTGTTACATTTCCTTCTCTTGAAGAGTCTTGTACTGATCAACAGCCTTCATATTAGGAGCTGTTCTTTTAATTTCCAACACTAGATCATCAATTTTTTGTTTGAATTCTGTCGCAAGCTTCTCCTGATCAAAAAGCCTTTTATCCTGCATAAGAGATTGATTTAACCAACTAAAATCAAACTTCTTACCAGTTGAAGACTCTACTTCCATCAAGTCTTGAATGAGAGGAAGCTCGTGGAGCTCTAAGCCACATGTATCAATAAATTCCCCCTTCCATTCATCTAGTTGATTATTTTGATTCTCCTTAGAATTTATTTGGTGATTAAGTTTGGGTATGGATGTTGTAGCAGCATGAGCCTGCTTCTCCCATTCCTAAATTTCCTTCTCACTCTTCTGACATTAATTTCCAGTCCACTTCTTTTTTCTACTGCTTTACAGCTTGACTACCACCTTTTTTTCATAAACCGATTTTAAATCATTTTCCAAGGGACAGAGTAGGTTCGAGCTTTTTAACTCTTGATTCTAATTGTCACTTAGGCTCATACTCGAACCTTATAAATGCTGCCCTGGAGCATAAATGAACTAAACCCAGATCTTCAAATAGATAATTGTTGTCTGGATGCCAAGGAAAACAGTCATGCACTGTCCCCAAAACAAGTTTTTTGCTATTAGGTGGAGGATGGTCAAACAATCTTGTTGATTTATGGTTGGCATAGAACCATGTAGAGGCGAAGATTCCCAAGAAAGCCAATCACTTTAACTTGACAAGTAGCTTAGAAGCATCATCTCACCCTATGAGGCAAACAACAATAGCTTCATCGGCTTCATAGCAGCAAATATTTGTAGATGCGATGTGCTTATATTCGGAATCAATGCTATTTTACTCAAAAAGTGCAAACCACTTTTCTTTCTGGGAATCCAGCTTCTTCTTTGTGGTTTGCCTTTAAAATTGTCAAACATAGATTTAATTCTATAATGAGTTTTTGCAATACACCCTCCAAAAAAAACACTGCTACTGAAAAGTCAACTGAGATATGTGAATATTTGGAGCAAATCCCGAAGGTTTAGAAAACAAATCAGCATTGATGGGTGTGCTCATCAAAATAAGACACAAGTCGAGATGTTAAGGAAGATGATCATGCGAAAGTATTAACAAAATGTCCTCGTTCATACCTCTTTCATGAGTTACATCCGGTAGCAACTGACTTTCTCTAGAAATCTTTAGAACCTGGTTTCAGCAACAGCTTTCGGAAACTTAGCTTTCTTGTTGAATGCAAGTAGTTTTTCTTTGAAAGGTTTCATCACCTTCATCCTGTGACTTGCCTTCAAACTGTCCAACTTTTTCTCGAGTTAACAGTGAGTTTTTTCTTGGCAGTATCTGATTTGATTTTAGAAATTGAATCGATTCTTTTTATTCCAAAATTATCACCCGACGTTGTGTCCCTTGAGATTTCCAAGAGTTTTTCAACTTGCCTCCAATCCTCTCCTTTTGAGATTTTGGTTGTCATCACTCTATGAACAACCAAAGATTCTTCTTGAACCAGATAAACATAAATTTCTTTGCTTCAGGATATTCATCATAGTTCGGTTCTGACATATCGTAATTTTGCTCTTTCCGCATGCATCTTGCTAAGAGAATCAGCAACTTCAACGTTAATTCCACCCTCATTTAATTCAAGGGCATGCGGCAACCGATCCTTCAATCCACTTTTTGCTGCAGGGTTTGTGGGTCCAGCATCATGAAAGGGGTTTTTTTCTTACCAAAATCTGATTTATCAGCAAGACTACCTTTCAGTATGGCCAAACTGGTTGTGGGCCCCTTATGTAATCTTCATCAAGGTTCCCTCTTGTTCCTGTTGCACCTCTCTTCTATCGCACTTTGTATTGCAGCCAGTTCTCTCTCTTGGCCCTGATTTCCTCTTTCTCGTCCTCTTAGGCATGCAACCATGGCTTAATAGCAATCCCTAATATAACCCATAGGATCTAATCAGGGTTTGATACCAAAATGTGTGGTTTAGGGGACAACAGCAGCAATATAAAGAATTAGGGTTGAACAAACAAATAGGTAAGATGGAACTCTAGAAAACTTAGGGTTTAAAAAACCTCTAGTTTCTTTCTATCAATTCAAATAAAATAATAAGAATCATAATGATGGCTTAAAACCAACAACTTATTTATATGGGCTTTGTTTCTTGCAAGGAAAGTTATTAGACTTCCTTCCCCATAAAGTTCTATTCTAGCCCTAGATTTAAATCCTAAAAATACTAAATAATCCTAGCCATCCATAATATCTCTAATACTCAATAAATAATATTGAAATAATAAAATAGTATAAAATAAATAAAAGCTCTTGTGTTGCTTCCTAATGAAGTCATACTATTGAGTTTTAATTCTAAAAGTGCATCCTGTTGCAGGCTATTCCAAGTCATTCTGCTAGGAGGTCCTTGTTTGAACATTATGTTAAGACACGTGCTGAGGAGGAACGCAAAGAAAAACGAGCTGCTCAGAAGGCTGCAATAGAGGGATTTAAGCAGTTGCTGGATGAAGCATCAGAGGTTTATTTAATTGCCAAAAACTCAATGTCATTATTTGTTAGCTATGGTGAAAATCCTGCTTTGAAATTCTGAACTGTAGATTTTTTACAAGCCCATATTTTTCTCTACAGGATATTGATCATGACACCAATTATCAGACTTTCAAAAGGAAATGGGGAAGTGATCCAAGATTTGAGGCTTTGGACCGTAAGGATCGGGAGCTTCTATTAAATGAAAGGTAATGTTACAAAGATAGACTTGTGATCCTTATTTTTCTTTAGTGTGTGATCTTTATAGTTGATGCAGAAGGTTGGGCTTTTCTCTCTTTTTAATTTTTGCTGCTAATTGTGCCATCAGATGCGCCGGTTACTTGGTTATGGTAGCCAAGTTGCATCTACAAATGCATGCTTAAAGAAATTAGTGTTTGGGTCTTCATGAGTTTTTCTAATGGATGATAATCTTTTGTACTAGTCAAAATTTGGCGTAAAGAATATGAATTGCTTATTGTAGGACAGGGATGGATGGCACAATTTCTCATTTGACCCTTGCCCTGCTCTCCTTATTTTCTCCCTTCCTTTTTAATCTCTCATTTTTGACAATTAACATTTGGCCGTCAAGTTTTTCTTACCCCCTTTCTCTCTCTCTCTTACACAAGCGCACACAGACACTCATGCAAGCTTATGCATGTGTACCTTTGTGGCACACAACTCTGATCTGGCAGGCATGTTTGAAGATAATAATGCATACCCAGTGAGATTTTTGCATGTCTACTTGAGCATTTGTGTTGCTGCAGTTTTAATGAGGGAAACTAAATCTGTTTAAGAGCAATTGTTGGTGAGAAAGCTGATTTGATAAGATTGTATGGAGTGATACATCTAGGTTGCAGTTTTGTTACCCGGTTGATAAAAGTATGATTACTTTGAATTGGCTGGCTGAAGATTCTGTTTAGAACAAATTTAGAACTTATATGGGTATAAAGCTTATAATAATAAAATTGGGCGCTGGTTCTTTTTTTTGAAGTGTCTGGCACTAATGTGAAAGAGGTACTCTGCTATTCTTCTAAGACATCATTGATGTTGTGATGAGCTAGACACTGAAAGCTTGTAGCCTTTATATTCTACTATTAGCTATTATCCTTTGGTTCTTTGGTAGATTTGTTAAACATACTCTCTTCTTTCTTTTTCCCTTGTGCTTTCATTTTGCATAGAAGTAAGATAAATGTCCTAGTTATATCTGTCGCTCATATCCAGTTTCTTGTTTTGATCTCCATGTGCGACGTGTGTTGTGCTATTACGATCACATATGTATGCTTTGATTCCAATGCTTGTTTGAATTTATGTTGAACTTGTTCGGTTGTCTCTAGACAGAAGAGATGGTCTAATGATAACATTGAAAGCGACCTTTGTCAGTAGGTAGTAGGCTAGGGACCAGATTCTATGATTCAGTTTGGGTGTGTCCTTTAGCCCTTTATCTCTTTTGGTTTGAATGGTAAATGCCTAATTTTTTCCCATGTACTTATATCATACTGGTTACAAAATGTCGCTGCTTCTGTCTCAGGGTTCTTCTTTTAAAGAGGGCTGCTGAAGAAAAGGCTCGAGCTATACGTGCTGCTGCTGCTTCTAGTTTTAAGTCCATGCTTAAAGAGAAAGGAGATATCAATGTAAATTCCCGTTGGTCCAGGGTATGTGCAATTTAAATTAGGTTATTGGTTTTTCTTACCTTCTGGAGAGTGTTCCTCAACATTAAGCATCTTGCATATCTTATGTCTTATTGATGGGAATGTACTAGTCAGATCATTCTTTCTTGAGAGGTTTTGCATCTTCACTGGTTGCTCATGTTTGTATGTCTGCACACATTTAAAAGAGAGATTGGTTCTTATTATTTTCAATGAATACTATGGTAAATATGGCCTACTTTCTTACCTTTTCTTTTTGTTGTTTCAGGTGAAGGATAGCTTAAGGGATGATCCTAGGTATAAGTGTGTTAAGCATGAGGATCGAGAGGTTTTGTTCAATGAGTACATATCTGAACTAAAGGCCATAGAAGAGAAAGCAGAGAGAAAAGACAAAGTGAAAAAGGAGGAGGAGGTATAGATTCTGTCTTGCACTCTCCCTCTCCCTCTCTATCCTTTCTAGCAAAATCAGACTTGCATTTTAAGTTTGTTCACGATCCATTAGTTCTTGCGAATGCAGAATTATTCAGCCATATACCAACAGTTTTTGTTTTTTTCTGCTCATGAATGTTTTGCATATGATGGTATGATGGATAATATTGAGAGTATAGCTTCAAAACTTCTTAGAAGAAAGACTATTTTTCCAAGGAATTCTAATACCTCAAATTTCACTTTCAGCAAAAAAAAAAAAGGTTGATAGGATCGGCATTTTTTAAAGTTAATTTTTAGTGGTTATTTTATGGCATCACATTCTCATGTTAAAAGATGTGCAAGGCTGTGACATTTCATAATTCCACATTAGAAACATGGCATTACAATGAAGGGGAGAGACGAAATCTCATAAATAATTGGCAATTGGTGGACCATTCTCAATAGACATGTCATTACAATGGATGCAAGGGTGAGATAAGTTCTCATAAAAGCCTTCTAGCCATTGGTAGACCATTTCCACATACCAGGCTTCTCTTCCGAAAGCTATAGAAGCCTTTGCTGAATCCTTAGGATTTTCCATGACATCAGATTTAGCTCTTCCAATTATCTTTTGTAGATATTTTTTTTCTATTCTTACAGCCACATCTTTTGCTATTTATATTGATGTGTGACTCTCTCTCCCTGCACATTTGCATATGTAACTTCCTATTTTTGGTTCTTTGGTGGTGTTTGCTTGTGATTTTTTGATGTTATAGATTGTTTAGTCATATTTATGATTGGATGGTCTAAGAAGTGCAATTGGATGGTGTCTATAATATATGAGGATGCCCAGCTATGAAATGGCTGAGCAATGAACAATTGAATAAAAAGTTTCTGATATGTTCCAAGATTATACTCTATAACTTTGTGAATTCTACTTGCTGCTTGTCTTATTCCTTTCATTTCGGCTCTCTTTGCGTGCTTGAAATCCTCTTCCAAGCATAGTGTGAAATGTCTTCCAAGGATCGATTGATATGTCAGTGGAACATATGGCCCCACTCGAAATTATGCTTGTGGGGAATAGCCAAACAGTTCTTTACTTTAACAAGTTAGACAAAAGAAATTAAAGAGCTCATCTCAGAAGCTTCCTAAATGATAGATCCGTTATATGTAGGAGAAGGCTGTTCTTTTTATACCTTATGTCTTGCAACTATAGGCAATTTGAGAGCATGATTATGTCATTGTTATCTATTGCTTTGGATTTGTTATTTGTTTCAATAGGACATTGAACAAATATTAGAAAAGATATCCACGTGTATCCAGAACTGCCTCAAGTAAATTTGTTTGCCTTTTATTAATCCAGGAGAAACTGAAGGAAAGAGAGCGAGAGTTGAGGAAAAGGAAAGAGAGAGAAGAACAAGAAATGGAAAGGGTGCGACTAAAAGTTCGCAGGAAGGAGGCGGTTGCATCTTTTCAAGCTTTGCTTGTGGAAACAATTAAAGATCCCCAGGTATGCTTTTCTTTAACAACATACTTCTAGATGATACAATTCTAAAACAATTAAATATGACCTTAATTTGATGTTGTATGATTCAGGACTTTCTATATGCTACTATTTCTATCATGGCATTGCTAAACTAGAAAAATGTCCGCTCATTAGTGTTTATCTGTTTTATTATCATTTAAAAGAAAATTTCCTGATAACATGAATTAGGTCCCCCATCTACAATACATCAGATGCAACTAATATTTTCACCTTTTCCTCTGAAGTATGTATTTAAGCTTCTAAGATGTTTAAGATCATTTTTCTCAAATGTTTGGTTTTGTTGGCTCATTTGGAATTTGTCAAGTCGTTCATGTCTTTCTATTAATTGTTCTAGGCATCCTGGACGGAGTCAAAGCCTAAGTTGGAAAAGGATCCTCAGGGACGTGCAGCGAATCCTGATCTGGATTCATCTGATATGGAGAAGCTCTTCCGTGAGCACATAAAGATGCTATTTGAGGTAATTTTGCAACTAAAATGATCATCAATATTGTTATGATTTTAACACTAATGCCATCCTGCTACTCCCATTTACAGTTACTGCTAAGTAATACATGTTTACATTAATACGCTAGTAGTGTTCTGTTTGTTTACAAGTTGAAGAAAGGATTGGACATTGTAACTTTGAAGTGATTTATGCATAAATTGTTTAGGGGCTTTTAAATATTTGTGTCTGACATAACCGTTCTATTTGGCCATTTTGTAGAGATGTGTGAACGACTTTAGAGCTCTGTTAGCAGAAGTCATAACTCAAGATGCAGCTGCTCAAGAGACAGAAGGTGGTAGAACAGCCCTTAATTCATGGTCAACTGCCAAACGTTTTCTGAAGCCTGATCCAAGGTATAACAAGATGCCAAGAAAAGAGAGGGAAGCGCTGTGGCGTCGATACGCAGAGGATATGTTGCGAAAACAGAAGTCGGCATTAGATCAGGAGGAAGAGAAACACACTGATGTGAAAGGCAGAAGCTCTGGTGGTGATTTTGGAAGATATTCGTCAGGTACAAGGAGAACTCATGAACGGAGATAGTTTGTTTTGTTGGGAAACTAGGCATTTGTAAAAGTTACTGATTTTTAATATGTATACATATATAATGAGTTAGGCTCTGATTTAGTTTCCCCCTATGCTATTTCCTGGTGAAGGAAAATGGGTTTAACCCATATATTTATTTATTGGATAATCCATCCATTGATTTCTAATATTGCGTAAAATGTCTTTACAGTTTCACTAATCAGAATTTGTATCTGATATCCTTGAGTTAGCTGTTCTGATACATTTCAGGATGTGGATATGAATCATGGAAAAATATTTAATCCCCAGGTTCGGTAAAAAAAAAAGAATCATTTAAAAATACTTGCATATCCTCTCAATTTTTTATAAAAATACACTAATAAGTTTGAAAATTTAAGGATGAATTCCCTTTGTTTATGTTCATTTTATTCAATATTTTTAATTGCAAGTTATTATTAAATTAAATTATAAACTATGTTGTGTTTTAATTAGAGCATATTTTAAACATAATTAATTTTAGGTTAACATAAGAGTTCATTTTCAATAAAATTTTGTTTTCTTGTTATATACTCGTTATTTATTTATTAATTTTAATTTAGGAATGATTTATATGAACGTGCGAGGTGTTGTGTATGTACCTGGAGCATAGTTACGTGTATGGGTAAAGGAGGTAGATCGAAAGATGAAATGTGATTTGTTTTCTTGTCATATTTGTACTAGTGCGGTTGGAGGGTCTTTTTGAGCCATTGATTGTTTCCAAGAAAGATGAAATGTGAGTTTAAGAAAATTAGTAGAGAGATGAAGATCAACGTAGTTACCATCGATTAATGGTTAGAAAGTTTTGAACCGTAATAATGACCTCTCAAATCGGAGGAATATTAAGTGTATTATTTTGTTTTAACTCAAACAAATGATTATAGCTGGATTTGAAGAATAGTGTACAAGTGTAAAATAAACAAGATTCACGTCGTATAGAATTTATCAAATTATGGGAAGGAATATGAGAACATGAGAGTGGAATCTTATCAAGAAAGGAATATTAAGCGAAGTGATGGTGGATGATAGGTACTATTGTTGGATAAGCAATTTAGAAAAGGGAGAAAATAATATTTTAAGGATTGATTTGGAAGTCGACAATTACTATTATAGTTAGTATGATCAGCATTTGGATTCGATGAGATAAAAATTGGTATGTAAAGTATTCTACAATTAGAGTTTAATAAAGGATTTGAAGGAAGTTGGAAGGATTAGAGTTTGGAAAGATTATTCGGGAACAACATGGTAATGGAATATTAAAGTTTCGTAATAGTATAAAAAATTGTGTTTGAGTATTAAGTGTATGATGCAGTGCGTTGAAAAATATGGAAATGAGAATTTTGCGTTAGAGGGAGTGTTCACTTTCTAGTCACCAAATCTGTATGGAGGTAGCTTTCATGTTTAAGGTGTTGACAATTTATTGAACAATTTATTTGGGCTATGATGAATATATAGATGATATCTAGTTCATTATGAAAGATCATATCACTTGAGGAATCTTAATTGGTGATTGGATTGGATCAGATTACACAAGCCAATCCATCATGGACATTGGATTGGATTGGATTGGATCAGGTTACCTAAGCTAGTCTCAAGCCAATCATGGGCTTTGGTTGTTATTATTATAATGTATTCAGTGTATTTTATTGTTGTACTAGTGAGATTCAGATAGATCTTTATATGTTATTGTTGTACTAGTGAGATTCAGATAGATCTTTATATGTTAGCAAGTCCCAAAATAATCTATATAATTGAGAGACTTGTATAGGTGAATGTACAGAAAGAATTAAGCACTTCATATGTTCTTGTGAGGAACTTTATTGTATGAGTTTTGATAATAAAACCTCTGTGTTGTGGAAGGGGTGAATTTAGTGGTGAGAGTATTGAAGTCTTCAAGGTCCAAAAGTGAGAGAAACTGTCACGGGGTGTGATAGATTAGGATCACTTGTTGTAATTGATGAAGAGAGTGGATATTTATCACTAAGTAGGGTTTTACAGACGTAAGGAAATCAAATTGCGTAAACAACTTCTTGGTGTTTTGTGTGTTAAATGTTTTTCATATTTGGTGGTAAAGGAATGCCCACTTCCTTGGCACCATTTCACTGAGGTAATTTATTATCAACAATTGTTTAGTTTCATCAATTGGTATTAGAGTTTACCATTTAAAGTAGCTAATGGAGATCTATAGTGTTGCTAGAATTAAGTTATAGAAGGTTCATAACATCCATGAAGGCCTATATAGCCAATTGATGGGAAAGCAAAGCATGTTGTGTGACTGGTTGAGAGTCACCTCAGATGGACACTGAGAGTGGTAGAGTTGTCAAGCCAGAAGCATAATAGACTACAGAGGAAGAAAAACTGGCTAATGTTAATTCAAAAGCCTTGCATGCGATATTTTATGGTGTTGAGATGCAAGAATTCAAAAGAATTGCTAAATGTACTATTGTAAATAATGCTTGGGATATCTTGGAAAATGCTATTATCATTCGGCCTAGATGTGGCCGACACTGTCCCTTGGGCAGGAGCAGGCGTATTACTTTCTACATCATCAGCAACGGCTCGATCGGGATCCATTTACTATACGAAAACACATTTTCAACTGTCAGGATTCATCACACTATCGCAATTATATATATATGACATGTATAGCTAAGCTCACACGCGCTACGTTAGTCTTAGAATCGACTAAACCATAGCTTTGATATCAATAAAATGTAACACCCCTAACCCGTAACCGTTTCCGGACTAGGGTTAAGAGGTATTACTTGCTTCAATTACACAACCATGAAGGACACGGTCGAGCCACACGCCTGTGTGCTCAACTGTGTGGGCAATTATAGGCCATTTTCAAGGCCAAATTACCATCCACACTTTAGAATCACCTATATGCATTAAATCAATACCAATTCATACTTCAAATGCAACCAAAACATACCATTTCAAGCACAAATTATTCATCAACTAAATCATCTATTCTTATACTCAATTTCTACTCAAATAAGTCCATCCAAGACACTTAATTTCACATCCCAATACATATAGACCAATCATCATATAACCATTACCATAATTCACATTTAAACCACAATTTACATCAACCACTTAAGCATGAACAAACCATATTTATCATACACTTATCCCACACATATATTTACTACATCATTCAACCTTTAAGCCATGTCACATGGCAAAGTCCAACATCTCAAAATACACCATATCAACTAGCCTATACATGCCATATACCAAATATGTACATCATTTAAAAGTACCAAAATAGATTTCCGATAGTGTGATTGAGTCACTAACGATTCCTGAATCCGAGCTGGCTTTACTGACACTGTAAAATAAAGAAATTCATCACACAATAAGCTTTCAAAGCTTAGTAAGTTCGTACATAATACATTCAATTTAATAGCTCAATTACAATGCATAAATATGAATCCATCACATAGGTTAACTTTCAAATATCTACACCATATCATCCATAGCTAGTATGCTCACTCAACCATTCATAAATTCATCTACAATATCATCAACATCAAAGGTTCAATACATACCTTAGCCAACACATAGTTACTCAGCATTCATGCTAATTCATGCTCGATATTGCATTTCGATCAACCTTTGTCTTTTATTAGGTTTAATCGCACACTTAGTGCCCACATTATAGCTGAAACTTAAATAACATCGCACACTTAGTGCCTCAGTGTAAAATCGAACTTAATTCGATATCGCACACACAGTGCTAATCATCTCTATCTCGTTTCTAAATTATAATACGTGCTAATCATCGCACATTTAGTGAATTTGAGTATTTTGGGCTAAATTGAAAAAATGAAATTTTGAGGGGACTAAAATGAAAAATAAATTAAAGAAATGGACTTGTATGGTCCTTGTGAACATTCAGCCTTTAGGAGTTGTAGTGAAATTTTGTGTATTTTGTGTTTTATGCAAATAGGACTAAATTGTAAAAATGTGAAACCTTAGGGGTAAAATGGTAATTTTCCCATTTATGTGTTTAGGGACTAAATTGAAATGAAATGTACTTGAATGAGCTGAATTTTTTATGTGTTTAGATCAAGAACAAAGAAAAATGGATTTGGATCGGGGAAAGGCGAAGGTTATCGAATAGCCGATCTGCGTCGTTCGTCGATAGCCGAGGTAAGTCCTTAAGCAAATATATGTTACAGAATTATTTATGAACGTATTAAATGATAATATTCGATAATTTTGAGTATAAAATCTTGTGTTAGTCAAATGTAAAAGTGTTAGAATGGATTGAATATATATATATATATATCTTGTTAATACGATATGAAAAAGTATATTCGATATGATATGTGGAGGTAATATGATGTATATGATTTATTCGTGATGTTAGCACTAAAAAAAATGTGTATTGAAGGATTGTTTCGGGCTTCGAGCCTAGCAGGCCTTGTGCCAGTGGATTAAATTGGGCTTCGAGCCTAGCAGGCATTGTGCCGGTGGATTAATTCAGGCTTCGAGCCTAGCAGGCCTTGTGCCGGTGGATTATTTCAGGTTTCGAGCCTAGAAGGCCTTGTGCCGGTGAAAATATCGGGCTTAATGCCTAGCAGGCTAAATGCCGGTGTTTGAAATCTCGGACTTTGAGTCTAGCAGGCCAAGTGCCTGTGTATGCGATTCGGAGCAATGATTTTTTTATGGTATACTGGTGAGTTTTCAATACCCGAATTTCGATATTAAAATAGTAAAGTTACAAAATAAATCAAGGAAGTTTAAGTTATGAAAGTGAATTTGTGGGTTCGGTTACAAGGTAAGTATTAATCATATTTGTATACCATGCTTATATACTATATTGACAATTAAATGGAATGTTGAAAGGAAGTGATATACATACGATAGATGAAACTTGTTTATATATGTGCTATACCATGAGGAAGTTGGTCATAGGAAAGCATGAAAGAACTAAGGTATTTGTACAGATATGAATATATGCTTAAGTGTGGGATTATTATTTGTAATCGATGTGTGGTAGCAGAGTAATGAAAATTTATGTATACAAGAGATGGGTCATTCGACTATGGTAAAATTATGTGTTAATTCATGAATGCTTAATGTCAGAAATTGATTATTTAAACATTTGTGTAACTAAATGTTATATTGTGGATGCTTAAGACTTACTAAGCTAGTGAGCTTACCTTGTATGTGGACTTTGTTTGTTTTATAGATCTCGTTCAAGTTACGGGCTCCGAGGGTCGTTAGAGGAACCACACTATCAAATCCCTTTTTGGTACTTATACATTTGGTTTTTAAATCAAAGGCATGTATAGGTTAGACTAAGTTATAGTTAATGAACTTTGGTCTTGTAAATAAGTATAGCCTAGCCTTGCGAAAAAGGCTTATTTCCTTTGGTTAACTTAAGTTTTAATGCTCCTTGACATAATGGTTGGACTTTAAAGCTATATCCTGAATATATGTGTAATTGATTTCATGCCCAAGTGCTTAATTCTTAGCAAATTTATCCATGGCTAGTTACATGTATATTTAGGTCAATGTATGTTATAGAGTATGTTTGCGGTTAAAAATGATTCTATGTGCGTTGGGTCTAATGTGTTTTACAAATGATTATTGAGTTTGGTCACATGTATCGATATTAAAGTAGATAATAATATATGCGTATGTGTAGTAGTTAATTATAAGGATTAAGATTCGATATATTGTTAGATACAAATTTTGGAAAGCATAAGTTAACTTTGTAAACTTTGTAATTAGTAACATGGAATATTGATAGACATGTTTTGAATGGCATATTTGGGTATGGAAATCGTGGGTACTTGTATATCCAACTTTTATTATGTGAATTGGTAAAGAGATAGCTAAATGTTGGAGATATGGACTTGATGGCATTCGGCCATATGCATGATCAATAATAAATTTCCAATTTGTATTATATGTATGCATGTAATGTTATTTTGATTGAATTTTGAGTTTAATATGATATGCAAGATATCTATTAGATTGTTTTCTTTTGGGAAATTAATTTTACTATGCATGCTGAGACAAAAGAGTTTACATTTGAAAAATTAAAATAGGTTTAAATGATTTGCATATAAAGTACGTTTGGTGTAAGCATTAGAAATGAATAAGTTGCATAACAAATTGTAGTTTGATTATGCGCATATCAACGGATTAAAGTGTGCATTGGATCGACTGAGTGTTGGCTTTATCTGATTTTGGTAAAATAAAATGTATATGTGATCTCGAATAGGTTTATTGGAATGCCATGTTTTATCACCTAGTTAAGTTTTAAATCACATGTATAATTATATATGTGTATTAGGTTAAGGTGACTTGATCGATTAAATGAAATGAATCAATTTGTAAACTGTTGCAAGGATTCATGTGAAGTATGTTTTAAGAAATTGAAGGTAATACTTATAATACGCAGGATTAATACTTTTAATCATTCGTATTTTTCTATATATATAATGGTTCATCTATAACTTATGTGGTTAGTCAAAAGTTGTGTTCTGTCCGGTAATGCCTTTTAACCCTATTCGGCGACAGATACGGATGAGGGGTGTTACAAACAATGGCCGAACCCTATATGACTTGTTCTCTTTTCTTTTCTTTCAAATTTTTGACAAAGATGGATGAACAATCCACTAACTTATTTCATTTGTTTTATTTAATTCATGTTAATATCTTATTTACTGTTTTAACCTTAATAAATTTTAATAATAACAACCAATGCCATGCCATTATCATCCATTTACTTTCAAATGGTTTATTAACAACATAAGGACCTTTCATTTAAGAAATCATGACAATTAAACACTTTAACAATCAGCACACAACTTTTGCATTTTATGCGATTAAGTCCTTTTCTTAAATTAAGCACACAAACGTAAAAATTTTTACACAAAAATTTCACACATGCTTAATCACATACTGTAAACACCAAAAATAATCTTAAAATATTTTTTCGACCTTGGATTTGTGGTCTAGAAACCATAGTTTTGACTAGGGTCTAAACCGGGCTATTACAATCCGAGTATCCTATTTGATTCCGAATGGTTCAACGGGTAATTCCGAGAAATGAAGGACTATGTGAAGTGTGAAACCGATTTAGGTATGTTTGAAATGTATACTATGTTTGAGTATGAAAGGTAAGCATATGTGAATTTGCAAAAATGAGATATGTGCATAGAATTGTTGAGACAAAATGTGATATATGTATAAAGGTGCTAGATTCTAATGAGATACATGGATATGTGAATTGATGTCAAGCAAATGGTTAGATACAATTGAGCTAAAGAAGAAATATGAACATGCTATTGAGATATGTTAAAGTTCTTGCATTTGAAATGGCTATAAATTTTTTATATGTTAAGTTTATTTGTATATGGCTTACTAAGCTTTTGAAAGCTTACTTTGTGCTATATTCAGGGATCGTCGAGGATCGTCATTACACTATCAAATCATATTTTGGTACCTTTTGAATGTGTTTATAGCTAAGTATGGCATGTATAGTCTAGTTGAATTGGATTATGTTTTGAGTTGTATATATAAGCCATGTGATATGGCTTGTAAATGGGATGTGAATATGGTAAAGGTCAATTATGTTTTGTGATGTAAAGTTGGTATGTTTTGATGAAGGATTAATATAATGAATTGGTAAGTTTTTGGATGGATTTTGCCTAAAAATGATTGTGATTAGAATGAGATAAATGGTTCATAAGTTGGTAAGTTTGATATGCATTGAATGGTTAAAAACAATGGGCATTATTGGTATGATTTGGTTGCATTTTGAAGGCATGAAATGTGTTTATTTGTGCTTGTAGGTTTGACCCTAAATGGGGGGAAAATTCGCCTTGCAAATGGCCTATATTTGCCCACACGGTTGAGCACATGGGCGTGTGGCTTGACTGTGTCCCTTGAATTTGTGATTCAAATCAAGTCAGATTTGACCACGGGCTGAACACATGGGTGTGTGACTCGCTGTGTGATGCAAGTCAGTGTCGACCACTGGTGAGGTACACGGGCGTGTTCTCGGCCATGTGGACAAGTTAATATGTCTGCCCTGTTTTGCCACGGATTAGACACATGGGCGTGTTTGAGGTCGTGTGAGGCACATGGCCTGCCCGCACGGACGTGTGACCTCTGTAGCTTTGAAAAATGTTTGATTTTTAAAAAATTTTGCATGCATTTGGTTTAGTCCCGACCCCTTTCTAATGCATGTTTAAGGTCTCTTTGACCTATTTAAGGGACTCTTTGATTAAGAATTATTAAGTTATGTATGAAATGTTCGTAAAAGTTTCGAATTGTCCGGTAATACCTCTTAACCCTAGACCGACGATGGTTACGAGTTAGGGGTGTTATATATTGCATATGAATTATTGAGTTAACTGTATTATATTACGAGCTTACTAAGCTTTAAAGCTTACTGTGTGAAGTCTTTTCTGTTTTACAGTGTCATTAAAGCTAGCTCAGATCCAGGGATCGTCAGCGACTCAATCACATTATTGGACATCTATTTTGGTACCTTTTGAAAATGTATATATTGAAGTATGGCATGTATAGGCTAGTGAGGTTGTGGAATGTTTTGAGATGTATAAAATCTTGTCATGTGATATGGCTTGAAAATGGATGAGACTTTGGATTGACTTTGGTATATGTTTTGTTAAGTGAAAATGGTGTATGTGATAGGTGTATATGGTCTTGTGTGAATGGCCATTATGGTATGCTTTGGTGAAATAGGAATGGTATGTTTCGTACTTGATTTGGTAGTTGAGATGGTGAATGAATTGTATGTTATTTGATGTTGGAATTGAGCATGTAGGGATGACCCAAAATGGGTGGCAATTTGGCTTTGTAAATGGCCTATAGTTTACCACACAGTTGAACACACGGGCGTGTGTCTTGACCGTGTCCTTCAATGTCCCAATTTGAAGCAAGTTAGATTTGCACACGGTCTAGACACATGGGCGTGTGATAGGCCATGTGATTCAAGTTAGTGTTGCACACGGGCTAGGCACACGGGTGTGTGACAGGCCGTGTGACTCAAGTCAGTTTTACACACGGGGTAAGACATGGTCTAAGGCATGGCCGTGTGAGGCACACGGCCTAGCCACATGGGCGTGTGCCCTATTTTAAAGAAATATTTTTAAAATTTTGTAAAAGCTTTAAATGTGATCGGTTCTGTCCCGAACCACTTCTAAAGCATGTTTAAGGTCTCGTAAACCTTCTAAAGGGACTTTGTGTTATTGATTAACTATGATATGCTGATGTGTGAGTAATGGTTGTTTAAATGTTATGATTCGACCGGTAATACCTCGTAACCCTAGTCCGGTGATGGATACGGGTTAGGAGTGTTACAGAATATCCCTGTGACTTCTCAAGATCTGTCTTGGTTCCTCCTCCAGTCTCTTATCCCGCAATTCCTGCAGTCACAAAACAACCTTAGTAAGTTTATTTGAATTTAGTTAGTTCCTTTAATGCAAAAAAACTCCCTACCTTCCTGGGGATTCAGATAATTGAAATAATAGTAATAACACTAAGATAACTTCCTAGTCATCTAGATCAATTCTCTTGAACCATCACGATGGACTTGATGCTAGTCCCACTCTTATCCACTAGCGAATAGGCCCTTGAGCAACTACCTTTTTGATCGGCCTTGCAGATTCTCTAACCACTCCACCATCCTTACGAACTCTATCCTTCCTTCCTTTAGTTTGACTAACAAGATCTCACGCCATCCTGGCAGACTAAACCCTGTTTATCTTAAATAGCATTCAGATTACTTTCTTATTAATCCGCCTTAAACATTTTTATCTTACCCTTCAGTGTAGCATCTTGTTGCTGACCACTAAAGCTTAAATCACTCAATCACTATCTTTGAGTCCATCCATATTCACAAGTTCTATCTCCTACTGTATTCTCACCTTATTCATGATACCTAACTTGCAAGGTGGCATGCCTGTTTGTGGTGGCCTACTTCTCCCTTCAGTACCTGGCTAGTTATTTGGCTGGTACCTTTTCAATGGTTTTTCCCTTAAAGAGGAATGGTCTTCATAGACATATATATCATCCTATATATTTACCTTTACTAATGAGTTCTAACCACCCTTCCCTTCATCAGGGCCTAACCGACGTTCATGTAATACACCACTAGTCTATATGGTCTTTCTGAGCACCCTCGACATTCCTTAACGATGGATCCTTGTCCAAAATCCCTAGTTAAACCATTTCTAATTCACCTGTATATCAGCCATCGCTGATACATCATTTCCTATGTTTGATCCTCACCGAGTTACTACCCTTATACCTTATTGGTTTGTATGACCACTATTCTAGTGGTCCTTTCTCATTTTAATTATGTTCCTATTTGTTAGCGAATTCCTTTAGCCCATCGCTTGTCTGTTGCTGGTTCATACTTCTATTTCCTTTCAACCCTTTTCCCCATTGGTGGGTTGGCTTATGATCCTGTTCTAAATTCCTTCCTGAGTTTATTATCCCGGTGGACTTTCTCTCCTTCTTTATCCATGATGCCATAACTGAGCTATGATTTTTGTAAATACCCTATGTTTAATGTCCCAGTGATCGCATCCAGACGTACTAACGTCCAGAGTGTGAATACTACACCAAAAGATATATATAAAGGAGGCAGTATCCGCAAGCATACAATTCAAGTTGTAATATAGTTACAATGGAGTAGGTGAGTACTCCAAGGATCGTACCCAATAGAGGCTAGTACTAGATCAATTCAAACCTACACACCAAAAAATTTAATTAGTACTCGAAATAGGTTATATTAAGAAAATATAAATAAAAGGGATTTTTAGGATTTTTATAATAATAAAACATAACAAATAAAAAAATCAAGAGATTGAAAAGTGGAATTAATCAAATCTGATTATGCCTTCTCCTATTTTGCGTCTAAGCAGGTAGCAATAACCACTAGCAAAGTATTTTGTTTCCCCAGATATCCATATTTTAAGTGGCTGGGTAATGGCTTTAATTCTAACTCAAGGGGTTGAGATGGCACCATTTTTGTTGAGATTGGGATAATTTGCTCTGAGTGTTCCTTGCTTTGTCTCCACTAGTCCAGTTGGGTTACCATGTGATGTTCTCTTGTTTTGTACTATCCCCTTCTTCTTTTGTTTTGTTGTCTATTAATTCTTTTGTATTGAACTCTAACTGGTTACATTCTTGCTCTTTACTTCTTACAGGTTCCAATTCCTGACTTTTTACTTCATGATATTCCTCCCAAGTTGATTCATTAATGCTAAATTTTTCCAATTTTTCTATTACTTCCTCCTGGATTTTTGTCCAAATACTTTCCACCGTTATGATATCAAATTTTCATACATTCTGACTATCCAATCTGTAGTAAAAGTGTTGAATTTGAACTGTGAAATGTATACCTCTGCCTAATATAGATCTAAAGATCGTCTTGAACCTCTCCCACGTTTGTCCCAAGGTTTCAGTGATACTGTGTTGGAAATAAAATAACTGCGTGTAACTACTTAGAACCATAGTCATAGGCAATACTCGGTGAAGGAATAGTTACACAAAGCCAGTCCAAGTGATGATGGTGTCTGGAGGAAGTCTCTCTAACCACATTTTTGCTTTCCCTTGTAACGCAAATGGAATCAATAGTAATTTGATAGTTTCTAGTGGAATTCATGTGTAGCTAATAGTATTGCATATATGGTCGAATTTCCGCAAGAATGCTATGGGATCTTCGTTTATAAGGTCAGTGACTCCAACATTATTAGAGATATATGTTAATAAAGTAGGATTTAATTCAAATGTGGATAACTGGTCGAGAAATGCTAGACTGTAACCAGTTTGTATCAAATAATGTCCCTAGAACCTACATATTATTAGTGGTTTATATACGAATTGTGTCTATAACTAAAAAAATTTTATTCTAATTATAACGTAAACATTAAAATCAATCTAGTGATGTTGCCTCCCCGAAAACGACGCCAACAACTTGACCGCCTCCGAACAAACCAACGCCCAGAATGTGAATACTGTAATAAAATATAGAAATACGAGGTGGTATCCGAAAGTATACAGGTCAAGTTGTAATATAGTTTTACAATGGAGTAGATGAGTACTCTGAGGATTGTACCCAAGGGAGAAAAGTGCTAGGTCAATTCTAACCTAAACACCAAAAAATTTAATTAGTACTCGAAATAGGTTATATTATGAAAATATAAATAAAAGGGATTTTTAGGATTTTTATAATAATAAAATATAATAAATAAAAAAATCAAGAGATTGAAAAGTGGAATTAATCAAATCTGATTATGCCTCCTCCTGTTTTGTGTCTAAGTAGGCAGCAATAACCACTAGCAAAGTATTTTGTTTCCCCAGATATCCATATTTTAAGTGGTTGGGTAATGGCTTTAATTCTAACTCAAAGGGTTGAGATGACACCATTTTTTGCTGAGCTTGGGATAATTTGCTCTGAGTGTTCCTTATTTTGTCTCCACTAGTCCAGTTGGGTTACCATGTGATGTTCTCTTGTTTCGTACTATCCCCTTCTTCTTCTGTTAATTCTTTTGTACTGAACTCTAACTGGTTACATCCTTGCTCTTTACTTCCTACAGGTTCCAATTCCTGACTTTTTACTTCATGACATTCCTTCTGAGTTGATTCATTAATGCTGAATTTTTCCAATATTTCTGTTACTTCCTCCTAGATTTTTGTCCAAATACTTTCCACCGTTATGATATCAAATTTTCATACATTCTGACTATCCAATCCGTAGTAAAAGTGTTGAATTTGAACTGTGAAATGTATACCTTTGCCTAATATAGATCTAAAGATCGTCTTGAACCTCTCCCACGTTTGTCCCAAGGTTTCAGTGATACTGTGCTGGAAATAAAATACCTGCGTGTAACTACTTAGTACCTTAGTCATAGGCAATACTCAGTGAAGGAATAGTTACACAAAGTCGGTCCAAGTAATGATGGTGTTTGGAGGAAGTCTCTCTAACCACATTTTTGCTTTCCCTTATAACGCAAATGGGACCAATAGTAATTTGATAGTTTCTAGTGGAATTCTTGTGTAGCTAATGGTATTGCATAGATGGTCAAATTTCCGCAAGAATGCTATGGGATCTTCGTTTATAAGGTCAGTGATTCTAACATTATTAGAGATCTATGTTAATAAAGCAGGATTTAATTCAAATGTGGATAGCTGGTTGGGAAATGCTAGACTGTAACCAGTTTGTATCGAATAATGTCCATAGAACCTACATATTATTAGTGGTTTATATACGAATTGTGTCTATAACTAAAAAATTTTATTCTAATTATAACGTAAACATTAAAATAACCCATGTCGATTAGGTGTTAAAACATTTAATATCATCACTTAAGAAAAATTTATTTTTAACTCTAATTTGTTAATAATCGGATCATACTAAGTAATTTAAAAACATGCATAACATTTTAATACTGAAGGCCTTATTACATCAAATAAACCCGAAATAATTCAAACTTAAATATAGAAAGAAAACTAATAAAATAAAGCAGTCTCTGAGCTTTGCATGGCCACCACTGAGCTCCTGCCGACCCGGTCCATTACTGAGTGTCACCTGAAAAAAATAGTCCCACAAGGGGTGAGTCAAACAGACTCAATGTGTACAACCAATACTAAACTCAATTAAATTCAGGCATGTCAAATCATACATAATAACATATATAATTACGATGCAATCCCGAACCCAAGCCTAGATATCCATCCGCTACACATCACTCGTACCAACCATCACACCGTGGGGACTACTAAGTCAACCTCCATCCGCTACACACCATCGAAGGCGTCATTGCGCAATGACGTGCTCATCGCCAGATTATAAAATTAGTGGCATAGCCACAGATTATTTTGTGACATAAGTCACCACATTCATATATTGTGACATAAGTCACCACATTCAGATATTGTGACATAAGTCACCACATTCAAATATTGGGGCATTAAACCACCAATTCACTTCCCCTTTACATATCACCCATATGCCCCATGTCAAACATATCATGCAATAACATGTTTCATTTCACATTCTTCTCACTATTAGCATATGTGCCATAATAGACCATAACCTACTCATAGTAGAAGTGGGTAAACGTACCTGAGTATCTCGCTCGTACCATTGCATGGTACTCTTAGCCACTTTACACATATTTTTATTAACACATATATTAACACATAATCATAAATTAATTGAAGTTTAGTGTGGGGGGTATACACCTGATTTACTTAGCAATTCACTCCAAATCTCGAAAATCCAATCAATTGCTTTAGATCTTTAATGCCTATATTCAGCCAGCCCCAATCAAATTAGTAAAAAGCCATTCGGCTATAAAAACCAAATCCCAATAGGATTATTGTAACCCAAAACTTACCTTGGTGCCGATTTGATTCTTAAACAAATCCCGAAACTTTATGATGCTTCTTTATTGCAATTGGCTATACCCTTAACCATTGAACTAGTTAGTTTCGGCTTTTAGAAATAGATCTAAATACCAAAATTAGCCTTGGCCAAATTCATAGACCCACTTACCTTGCGTTCTAAATCCTGAAATTATCCACCTAACCAAGGAGATGTCGAAATACCTATAGTCATAGGTTAGATTTAAGTCTAACTTTAAATCACATACTAATGGCCTATGGCCGAATATCACCTTATAGCTTACCTTAAAACTTGAAATCCCGAAAGATTCTTCTCTAAAGTCGACAACAGGCAAACCAATCCCCAAAGATCCTTTGAAGATTCGGCAAAGCACATTAAGGAGATTAGTACCTTGCTTTCGGTAAGTCTAAAGAAAAGAATGGAAATCGAATGATAACTAGTTCTTACTCTTAATACAGAAGTCGACTGCCCCTTGTTGAACCTACAAAGATTCGGCTATAGACTAAGTGTGATCAACAAGTTTCGGCTTTTGAAGCTATGAAGAAATCGACTAATGGTTACCTTGAGGGTTCGACTTTGATTGAATTTGCAAAAGAAGAAGAGTAGGTTGATGTTGAAGGTTCGGCTTTTGGAGAATCAAAAAGGAAAAGAGAATAATTGGCGAGAGAGAATTGGCAAGAGAGGAAGAAAGAAAAGAATGGAGAATGGCTTTACTCTTCCTTGGCGAAAATATTATCAAAAGAACCCCTTATTCGCCAACACTATCTAATTCCTTGTTTTCTCTTTATCTCTTCTCTTAAATTTAATAAAATAAGTTATCATTTATCTCTTATCACCTTTTCAAATTAATAAAATTAATCCACCAATTATCCCTTATCTAGCCAAATTTTAAAAAGGATTAAACTCCTCCCTTGAGTTCCTTAGTGCCGTCCACCTCTCTGCTCCTTGTAGCAAAATAAAATTATTTTATTTGCTTCCCATGCGACTCGAACTTAGGTCCTTCCTTATAGCCCATGGCGTTATTTCCAGAGGCCTTAAGTGGCGCCTCCAAGCCACTTTTCCAAGCCCAATTTCATGTCACATTTCCTCTAATATTTCTTTTAAGGCCTTCCTGCTTAGCTTCCTCTTTTAAATTTAGAATCTAATACTTTCTAAGGCATTTGTCTACGCACTAAGGTTCACAAAATTCATAATGCACATCCACAACACACATAAGCATGCTATTTCATATTATTAAGCAAAAATGCATAAGCCATATTCCAAGATGTTACAGTTCTACCCCCTTAAAATAATTTCGTCCTCGAAATTACCTGGCTAGAATAGGTGGGGGTATTGCTGTCGCATTGCCTCTTCTGGTTCCCACGAAGCTTCCTCCGATCCATGATTTTGCCACAACACCTTGACCAGAGGGACCGATTTCCTTCGTAGCACTTTCACATCTCGTTCCAGAATCTGAATTGGCTCTTCCTCATAAGACAGATCTGGTTTTAGCTCTACCTCTTCAACCGGAACTATATGAGATGGATCCGATCGATATCGACGTAGCATAGAGACATAAAATACGTCGTGCATCTGCTTCAATTCTGGTGGCAACTCCAACTGGTATGCCACTGGTCCAACTCGCTTCATTACTCGATAAGGCCCTATAAACCTTGGACTCAGCTTCCCTTTTCGACCAAATCTCATCACCTTCTTCCAAGGCGAAACTTTAAGGAACACTTGATCTCCCACATCAAACTCTATTTCCTTTCGTTTAAGATCTGCGTACGACTTCTACCTATCAGATGCCTCCTTTAATCGAGCTCAGATTACACTATCCTTCTCCTCAGATTCTGCCACAATTTTTGGCCCCAAAATATGACGTTCTCCCAATTCCATCCAACATGTAGGAGTCTGATACTTCCGACCATACAATGCTTCGTATGGTGCCATCCGAATACTTGCCTGATAGCTGTTATTGTTTGCAAATTTCGCTGGGGGCAAATATTCTTCCCAACTTCCTCTGAAGTCTATTACACGACCTCTCAAGATATCCTCTAGCACTTGATCACTGTTCGGTGGCCGTCCGATTGTGGATGGAAAGCGATCGAAATCCAATCTAGTGCCTAAAGCCTGATGTAGCGCTTTCCGAAACTGAGACGTAAACCTTGGGTCCCTGTCCGAAATGATTGACACTGGCACTCCATGCAACCTCACAATCTCCACTACATACAACCTTGCTAACTTCGAGGAGTAGTCAACCAAGACAGAATAAAGTCTGTTGACTTTGTCAGTCGATCCACTATCACCCATACCGAGTCCTTCTTAGTAGGCGTAAGGGGAATCCCACTAACGAAGTCCATGGTGATTCTCTCCCACTTCCACTACGGAATTTGTGTTGGTTGAAGCAACCCTGACGGAACTTGGTGTTCAGCCTTAACTTGCTGACACGTTAAGCATTTGCTGATAAATTCTGTAACTTCTCTCTTCAGACCAGGCCACCAAAACTGTTCTTTTAGGTCTCTGTACATTTTACTACCTCCGGGATGCATAGCATAAGGGCTACTATGCGATTCCCGAATAATTCTTTGCCTAAGCTCCTCGTCCTTCGGCATACAGATCTTACCCTTGAAGCACAATACTCCTTCATCATTAACGCCATAATCTTCTAATTCTCCATTCTGCGCTTGCCGTAACTTAGCACTTAGATCTTCGTCCATTAACTGCCTTTCCTTCACCTCATTCAACCATGTCGGTTTAACTTGCAATTCTGCCAGCAAACTTCCATCGTCATACAAGCTCAGATGTGCGAACATCGCCCTTAGATCCGACACAACCTTTCGACTAAGGGCATTTGCTACCACATTCACCTTGCCCGGGTGATACTCTATAGAGCAATCATAGTCCTTCAATAGTTCCACCCACCTTCGCTGTCTCAGATTCAGCTCTTTCTGAGTCAGTAGATACTTAAGGCTCTTGTGGTCTGTGTAGATCATTGACTTTTCTCCATAAAGATAATGCCTCCATACCTTAAGAGCAAATACCACTGCCGCTAATTCCAAGTCGTGCGTCGGGTAGTTAACCTCATGAGGGCTTAATTGCCGAGACGCATAAAAGCAACTACCTTTCCCTCTTACATTAACACGCATCCCAATCCTGTATGAGAAGCGTCACAATACACCACGAAGTCCTTTCCTGCCTCAGGCTGAATCAAAATTGGAGCTTTAGTCAAGACCCTCTTAAGCTTTTCAAAGCTCTCCTGTTGCTTATCTGTCCAAACGAAAGGTACTTCCTTTCTCAATAACTTTGTCAAAGGCACGGCTATTGACGAGAACCCTTCCACAAATCGTCTATAATAGCCTACCAATCTTAAGAAACTCCGAACTTCTGCCACTGACTTAGGGGGTTTCCAATCCAGAACTGCCTCAATCTTTCGAGGATCCACCCTTATTCCTTCAGCAGATACCACATGTCCTAAAAACGTCACCTCCTTAAGCCAAAATTCACACTTGCTGAATTTGGCGTAAAGTTCCTTCTCCCTCAACACTTGCAACACTATCCGGAGATGCTCATCATGCTCCTCTTCAGACATGGAATACACCAAAATATCATCTATGAACACAACAACGAACTGGTCCAGATAGGGTTGGAAGACCCAGTTTATCATGTCCATAAACGCAGCTGGGGCGTTCGTCAACCCAAACGGCATTACTAAAAACTCATAATGCTCGTACCTTGTTCGGAAAGCCGTCTTATGGATATCAGCCTCTTTCACCTTAAGCTGATGGTATCCAGACCTTAGATCTATCTTCGAAAATACTGCGGCTCCCTTAAGCTGATCGAACAAGTCGTCTATCCTTGGCAACGGGTACTTGTTCTTGATGGTCAGCTTGTTCAACTGACGGTAATCTATGTACATACGCATAGTTCCGTCCTTCTTTTTCACAAACAGAACCTGTGCTCCCCATAGAGACACACTGGGTCGAATAAACCCGCGGTCTAGCAATTCTTGGATTTGAGCCTTGAGCTCAACCAACTCCTTTGGTGCCATTCTGTATGGGGCAATTGACATAGGAGTCGCATGCCTAAAGAAGTCAATTCCAAACTCCACCTCCCTGTACGGGGGTATTCAGGGTAATTCCTCCGGAAAGACATCCACAAACTCCCTTACAGTTCTAACTCTACTAACTCCATCTTCGTTTGTATCTAAATCACAAATGAAGGCCATAAATGCCTTACACCCCTTCCGAACCATCTTATCAGCCTTTAAAGCAGAAACTACATTAGATAGGTAGTTTCTTCTTTCTCCTATCATAACTACTTCCTCATCCTTGGGGTCCTTAATTTCATTCGTTTGGTCGCACAATCCAATACATATTTCGATGCTCCACTAGCCAATCCATGCCAAGTATAAGATCGAATTCCCCAAAGGGTAATTCCATTAAGTCAGCAAGAAATACCGCTCCTTGAAGTTCCAAAGGTACTCTCCGAAACATCTTATTCACCACTACAGTTTGACCTAGTGGGCTTACTACAGTCATCTCCTTACTAGATAGTTCAGAGGCTATCCCTAGAGTTTCAACTACTCTACATGCAACATAAGAATAGGTCGAGCCCACATCAATTGAAGCAACATAGGGTTTGCTAGATATAAGGAACGTACCGGTTATAACGTCCGGTGTGTCTCCGTCCTCCCTCTGAAGAACCGCATAAACCAAGCCCGACTGCCTTGCCTCCGTGTTACCAACACCTCGGCCTGGTGTTCCCCGTCCTCTACCAGTACCGTTTCCTCCACCATTCGGACCACGCCCTCGCTGAGGCTGCTGTCCGCCTCTTTCAGCCTAAGTAACACCCTGAGCTGCCGGTCGATTCCCATCCTGTCTCAAAGGATAGTCCTTAATCATGTGGTCCTTTGACCCACATTTGAAACATCCTCCTGTCTTCTTCCAACATTCTCCTAGATGCTTCTTTCCATCTCGATCGCAAGTATGCAGTCGCCTCTTGTCACAAATCGCTAACCTTACGGCCCATCAACTCTAGGCCTCTTTTGTACATTCCCTGACGATCCATATGACCTAAAACCTCTCTTCTGTCTATTCCGATCAGTGTTCTGCCTTACAGAATCCTTGATACCCTTGGCTACCTTAGCCTTCTCCACCAACACAGTAAACTCTCGCTCTTGTTGTGGAGCTATCAACAACCTCAAGTCATCCCTTAGTCTGTCTTCAAACCGGACACACCGCTCATGCTCAAGAGCTACTATCCTCGAGCATAACGGCTCAAATTTTAGGAATTCAAACCAGACTCGACCACGGACTTGTTCCCTTGAACCAACCCTAGAAATGCCTTCCTCTGTGCATCGATATAATGGGAACCAACATACTTCTTCTAGTATGCCGCCTTAGCATACTCCCAAGTGAGTTCCTCAGCTGTAGCACCTTCCCGCACCGTGAGCCACCATTGATATGACTCATCGCGGAGAAGCGACACCAACCCTTTCAGCTTTTCCTCATCAGTTAAGTCGAGTTCATCCATAATCCGCTCAGTCGCCTCCAACCAATACTCAGCGGTACTGGGTGCCACACCTGATACACCACGGAACACCTCAGCTCCGTTGGCTCGGAGTCGCTCAGGTACCGACTTTCGAGCTCCCATGCCTCCACCCACTCCAGCCACCCTTTCCAAAACCCGCAGATCGCTCGTGACATCGCACCATCCCCGTCGATCCTCGATATTCCACATCGGTGGTGGTGGTGGTGGTGGCATTCATTCTCGATCCTTGACCCGATCTAATCGGGTTCGAGACACGATCATTCGGCCTCTTTCACGGCCACGCACGTTACGACAACATCCCCTTGAATTCATACTTCCGCTTTGCGTTTATCTGATTATGGAATTTTATGGATTAGTTTTGTTCCACTGATTTAACACGAACAGTTTTATGTTTAATAGTTCTAGAAAGTAGTTCTTTCGATCCATACACATACAGTCCCACATCATTCATTTAGTCACACACATGAACTTCCGTTCATTACAGAGAAATGTTGTAATTATCGTTGTTTGTTGTTTTCCACTACCTAGGGGCATTTTCGTAATTTTGTCCTACAGAGGTATTTTGGTAATTTTCAAATTAGGGTATTCAAAAATGTTGCAAAATAGAGATTGATGATATTTTACAAAATTTAAATTCTTGCTGGAAAAAAGATTTCAAGGGTGAAATGATAAATTTTATACACTAGGGGTATTCTTGTAATTTTACAAGCCAGGGTCATTTTGGTAATTTTTCGCAAAATATGGTTCCTGGTGACTTTTCAAAACAAGGGTATTTTTAAAGGTTTCTAATTTGAGGGCACTTTGGAAGTTTTCCTTTCTGAGGGTATTTTGGTCATTTGTACAGGTTAGGGGTAATTTTGGTCATTTTGCAAATCAAGGGTAATTTCCTAAATTTTCCAAATTAGGGTGTCTTTGATATTTTGTAAAGTTTTTGGGTATTTGTAAGGTAAAAGAATCTTGGGAACAACTGTGGGTAATTTAGAAATTTTATGAACCAAGGGCATTTTAGTAAAATTTTTTTTTCAACTAGGGTATTTAGGTCATTTTAATAAATCGAAAATATTTTGGAAAAGTTTTCTAAATAGTTTTCCTACACATCAAGGGATAATTTGGTGATTTTAAAACTAGGGTTTCTATATAAAAAAATATGGCTAGTCCCTTTCGGGTTTTAGTTATTGGGTTTAGCCTGTGGCTGAGTCCTCTTGGTTAGGATGAACCATCACTATGCACCAGGTAGGATTCAAGTGGGTAGGAGGTGAGTCACTAGGACTGCTTAAATACCAAGCTCCCACTGAAACCAATCCTAGACATGTGCACAACAGTTGCCACACCCTAACTCGGCGACCCAGATACAGGTTTGTTTAATTGTGCCTTAGAGTTTTATGTAATTGTTGGGGTAAACTAGTCCTAGGGTTTAATTCCTAATCCACTAGTCTACGTCCCTATATATCCCCACATACAAATCACAAAGAGGTTAGGAGTACTTACCTGGTGTACTTTGGGCCGGAGACTCAGGTGCCATGCTCGAAAACCTGCTCAATTTCTTATAAAACCCAATTTCAAAAGAAAGAAACATTTTGGGCCCAAAAAGCCCTCAAGGCCGAGTTTTGAACCGGGCTCTGATACCAAACTGAAACACCACAAACCCGGTCCACAAGCCCTGACCGGATCTGGCATGCTTCTAAGAAAAATCCATTCGAATCTAATTTGAAAACTTTGCTAAAAACTTGCGTGTTTTTGAAAACAGTTGATTTGGGTTGGGCTCGAATTTTAAAACCCATGTCGATTAGGTGTTAAAACATTTAATATCATCATTTAAGAAAAATTTATTTTTAACTCTAATTTGTTAATAATCGGATCATACTAAGTAATTTAAAAACATGCATAACATTTTAATACTGAAGGCCTTATTACATCAAATAAACCCGAAATAATTCAAACTTAAATATAGAAAGAAAACTAATAAAATAAAGCAGTCTCTGAGCTTTGCATGGCCACCACTGAGCTCCTGCCGACCCGGTCCATTACTGAGTGTCACCTGAAAAAAATAGTCCCACAAGGGGTGAGTCAAATAGACTCAATGTGTACAACCAATACTAAACTCAATTAAATTCAGGCATGTCAAATCATACATAATAACATATATAATTATGATGCAATCCCTAACCCAAGCCTAGATATCCATCCGCTACACATCACCCGTACCAACCATCACACCGTGGGGACTACTAAGTCAACCCTCCATCCGCTACACACCATCGAAGGCGTCCGCTGCAGTGACGTGCTCATCGCCCTTATAAAATTCGTGGCATAGCCACCAGATTATTTTGTGACATAAGTCACCACATTCATATATTGTGACATAAGTCACCACATTCAGATATTATGACATAAGTCACCACATTCAGATATTGGGGGATTAAACCACCAATTCACTTCCCCTTTACATATCACCCATATGCCCCATGTCAAACATATCATGCAATAACATGTTTCATTTCACATTCTTGTCACTATTAGCATATGTGCCATAATAGAACATAACCTACTCATAGTAGGAGTGGGTAAATGTACCTGAGTATCTCGCTCGTACCATTGCATGGTACTCTTAGCCACTTTACACATATTTTTATTAACACATATATTAACACATAATCATAAATTAATTGAAGTTTAGTGTGGGGGTACACACCTGATTTACTTAGCAATTCACTCCAAATCTCGAAAATCCAATCTATTGCTTTAGATCTTTAATGCCTATATTCGGCCAGCCCCAATCATATTAGTAAAAAGCCATTCGGCTATAAAAACCAAATCCCAATAGGATTATTGTAACCCAAAACTTACCTTGGTGCCGATTTGATTCTTAAACAAATCTCGAAACTTTATGATGCTTCTTTATTGCAATTGGCTATACCCTTAACCATTGAACTAGTTAGTTTCAGCTTTTAGAAATATATCTAAATACCAAAATTGGCCTTGGCCGAATTCATAGACCCACTTACCTTGCGTTCTAAATCCCGAAATTATCCACCTAACCAAGGAGATGTCGAAATACCTATAGTCATAGGTTAGATTTAAGTCCAACTTTAAATCACATACTAATGGCCTATGGCCTAATATCACCTTATAGCTTACCTTAAAACTTGAAATCCCGAAAGATTCTTCTCTGAAGTCGACAACAGGCAAACCAATCCCCAAAGATCCTTTGAAGATTCGACAAAGCACATTAAGGAGATTAGTACCTTGTTTTTGGTAAGTCTAAAGAAAAGAATGGAAATCGAATGATAACTAGTTCTTACCCTTAATACAGAAGTCGACTGCCCCTTGTTGAACCCACAGAGATTCACTATAGACTAAGTGTGATCAACAAGTTTCGCTTTTGAAGTCGTGAAGAAATCGACTAATGGTTACCTTGAGGGTTCACTTTGATTGAATTTGCAAAAGAAGAAGAGTAGGTTGATGTTGAAGGTTCGCTTTTGGAGAATCAAAAGGAAAAGAGGATAATTGGCGAGAGAATTCAAGAGAGGAAGAAAGAAAAGAATGGAGAATGGATTTACTCTTCCTTGGCGAAAATACTATCAAAAGAACCCCCTTATTCGGCCAACACTATCTAATTCCTTGTTTTTCTCTTTATCTCTTCTCTTAAATTTAATAAAAATAAGTTATCATTCATCTCTTATCACCTTTTCAAATTAATAAAATTAATCCACCAATTATCCCTTATCTAGCCAAATTTTAAAAAGGATTAAACTCCTCCCTTGAGTTCCTTAGTGCCATCCACCTCTCTGCTCCTTGTAGCAAAATAGAATTCTTTTATTTGCTTCCCATGCGACTCGAACTTAGGTCCTTCCTCATAGCCCATGGCGTCATTTCTAGAGGCCTTAAGTGGTGCCTCCAAGCCACTTTTCCAAGCCCAATTTCATGTCACATTTCCTCTAATATTTCTTTTAAGGCCTTCCTGCTTAGCTTCCTCTTTTAGATTTAGAATCTAATACTTTCTAAGGCATTTGTCTACGCACTAAGGTTCACAAAATTCATAATGCACATCCACAACACACATAAGCATGCTATTTCATATTATTAAGCAAAAATGCATAAGCCATATTCCAGGATGTTACAGAAAGTATACTAGTCAAGTTGTAATATAGTTTTACAATGGAGTAGATGAGTACTCCGAGGATTGTACCCAAGGGAGAAAAGTGCTAGATCAATTCTAACCTAAACACCAAAAAATTTAATTAGTACTCGAAATAGGTTATATTACGAAAATATAAATAAAAGGGATTTTTAGGATTTTTATAATAATAAAATATAATAAATAAAAAAATCAAGAGATTGAAAAGTGGAATTAATCAAATCTGATTATGCCTCCTCCTGTTTTGTGTTTAAGCAGGCAGCAATAACCACTAGCAAAGTATTTTGTTTCCCCAGATATCCATATTTTAAGTGGTTGGGTAATGGCTTTCATTCTAACTCAAGGGGTTGAGATGGTACCATTTTTGCTTAAATTGGGATAATCTGCTCTGAGTGTTCCTTGCTTTGTCTCTACTAGTCTAGTTAGGTCACCATGTGATCGTTCTCTTGTTTCGTACTATCCCCTTCTTCTTCTGTGAATTCTTTTGTACTGAACTCTAACTGGTTACATTCTTGCTCTTTACTACCTACAGGTTCCAATTCCTAACTTTTTACTTCATGACATTCCTCCCGAGTTGATTCATTAATGCTAAATTTTTCCAATATTTCTGTTACTTCCTCCTGGATTTTTGTCCAAATACTTTCCACCTTTATGATATCAAATTTTCATACATTCTGACTATCCAATCTGTAGTAAAAGTGTTGAATTTGAATTGCAACATGTATACCTTTGCCTAATATAGATCTAAAGATCGTCTTGAACCTCTCCCACGTTTGTCCCAAGGTTTCAGTGATACTGTGCTGGAAATAAAATAACTCTTGTAACTACTTAGTACCTTAGTCATAGGCAATACTCGGTGAAGGAATAGTTACACAAAGTCGGTCCAAGTAATGATGGTGTCTAGAGGAAGTCTCTCTAACCACATTTTTGCTTTCCCTTATAACGCAAATGGAATCAATAGTAATTTGATAGTTTCTAGTGGAATTCTTGTGTAGCTAATGGTATTGCATAGATGGTCGAATTTCCACAAGAATGCTATGGGATATTCGTTTATAAGGTCAATGACTCTAACATTATTAGAGATCTATGTTAATAAAGCATGATTTAATTCAAATGTGGACAACTGGTCGAGAAATGCTAGACTGTAACCAGTTTGTATCAAATAATGTCCCTAGAACCTACATATTATTAGTGGTTTATATACGAATTGTGTCTATAACTAAATTTTTTTTTCTAATTATAACATAAACATTAAAATAGATCTAGTGATGTTTCCTCCCCGACAACGGCGCCAACAACTTGACCGCTTCCGAACAAACCAACGTCCAGGATATGAATACTACAATAAAATATAGAAATACGAGGTGGTACCCGAAAGTATATGGGTCAAGTTGTAATATAGTTTTACAATGGAGTAGATGAGTACTCCGAGGATTGTACCCAAGGGAGAAAAGTACTAGATCAATTCTAACCTAAGCACTAAAAGATCTAATTAGTTATTTGAATGAGTTATAGTATGAAAACATAATAAAAAGGGTTTTTTAAGATTTTTATAATGATAAAATAAAATAACATAAAAGAAGTAAAATTCAAGAGATTGAAGAGTAGAGTGAATCAAACTTGATCATGGGTGATTAGCTCACTTCAACAATCCCAATCAATTGTCGTTTCAGGTTCCTCGTCAATCAACTAGCCACTACCCTAGAAGGATCTTCCGATCTTCCACTAACATAACGAGTTAGCAATGACTACTTATCTTTCAACCTTACACTCCAGACTAGTTTGGGGTAAAGGTGTTCAAGGATGGGCAATACTAATTTTAGGTTAATTCCCACCTTGATGCTTTCCCAGGGTTGTCAGGCCTAAGGTTTGTTTCACGTTCTTCCTTTCCTAAATAGTTGATCCATTGAGTAACCCTATAAAACAGTTAATAGATCGTACCTCTACTCACTAATCCCTTATAGAAGGATTAGTTCCTCATGGCATTCATAAACAATATGTAGTTGATGTAAAGAGAAAACATGATAAATGAATTAAAGTGTAGAGTTTAAGAAAATGCCTGATTTGTATTAAAGATAAAAACGAATCCACAAAGTTTGACGATCTCCACAAATCAGATATATTTGAAACAAAGAACAACTGAAAATAAATTCTAAAAACCTAAGAAAGAAAGAAAACTAAACTAAATTTAAAAGAGAGAATATAAGATAAGTGAATGGTGTCTATAACATGTGCCAAATGAGCCAATTTATTTATTCTAACTAGACGTCATCCTTAACCCTAGGTCCGCTAAAGTTCTTGAGCTTTAAGTTTAATTTTGCTGACCAAAACGCCCCTGTTTCATATTTAATTTCTATTCCAGAGTCTATGTCACGACATAACAAGACAAGTGTCGCGACATGGTAGTTAGTGTAATCTTCTTGGGATATCTTTAGGGGTATGTTGCGACTCCCTCAAGCTGTCTCGTGACCTTAAAGGCAATCTTGAGATTTCTCTATTTTTCTCCCTATGTTGTGACTTCAATCATCCCATATTATGACGTAGCAACCAATATCAATTTAGTTTGCCTTCTAAAAGTCTCCTGCACACTCACAAAGTGCATTAGCTCACCCTTAGGCCTCATTCGACCTTTAAAGTCAATAAAAGACTCAATTTGCACATTTTAACTTATTAAAAACTTAAGAAAACATAATTCAAACCTACTGAAAATTCTTGTTTTCAAATCTCCTAAAGTGCGCTAATTAGTTTAATCTGCTACACAGAATTATGGCAGATCAGTCTTACACAATATAACCCGTGTTTATCGTCCTGCCGGACTACCTAGATTCCCATAGTCCAACTATGGTCTTACACCTTATATTCCTCGTGTTTACCATCCCGATAGACTACCAGGATGCCATAGCGTCTTTCAACCATCGTCTTAGTCCTATTTCCATGATGCCATAGTGTCTTTCAAATATGGTCTTACTTATTTCAATTTTGATGCCATAACCTCTTTTAGTTATGGTCATAGTCATTGTAGGCGTTGACTGTCACTTGACGAACTAACGTCCAAAGTGTGAATACTACAATAAAATAGAGAAATACGAGGCAGCCTCCACAAGTATACTAGTTGAGTCATTATATAGTTTTTTCAACAAAGTAGGTGATTACTCCGAGGATCGTACCCAAGGGAGGCAAGTACTAGATCAATTCTAATCTAAAAACTAAAAGATCTAATTAATACTTTAAATAAATTATAGTACAAGCACATAGAAAAAGGTTTCTTAAAGTTTTTATAATAATAAAAATAAAATACCATAAAAGAAAAAAATTCAGGAGATATAAGAGTAGAGTAAACTAAATCTTGATTATGGGTGATTAGCTCGCTTCGTAATCCTTATCAAATTTTGCTTCAGGTTCTTCGTCAATCAACTAGTCGCTACCCTAGCAGGATCTCCCAATCTTCCACTAACATAATGAGTCAGCAAGAACTACTTATCTTCTTACCTCACAGTCTAGACCGGCTTGGGGTGAAGGTGTTCATGAATAGGCAATTCCAATTTTGGGTTAATTCCCACCTTGATGACTTCTTGAGGTTGTAATGCCCAGGGTTTGTTTCACGTTCTTCCTTTCCCAAACAATTGATCTGTTGAGTAACCCTACAAAACACTTAATAGATCATACCTCCACTCACTAATCCCCCATAGAGGGATCAGTTCCTCGTGGCTTTTATAGACAATACAAAATTGATATAAAGAGAAAGCATACTAATTAAATCAACAAGATAAAGTAAATGAAAGAGCCTGATTTATTGAGATTAATTACAAATCCAAAAAGTTTGAATGCTTCCACAATTTAGATCTCTTGAAATCAACAAGAACAAAGGAAAGAAATCTAAAACCTAAAGAATGAAAGAAAACTAAACTAAATTTTACACATGAATTTAGGCTAAAGAAATGGTGTCTATAACATGTGTCAAATGAGCCTATTTATAGCTTTTAGGTGGCTGTCGTCCTCAGCCCTCGATTTGCTGACGTTCTCGAGCTTTAAGTTTGATTGTGCAGAATGAAATGCTCTTGTTTCGTATTTGATTTCCGTCCTAAAGTCGATGTCATGACACTCCAGGACTTGTGTCGCAACATAGCAGTCAGTGTACATCTTTTTGGATATCTTCAGGGGTATGTCACGACACCCTCAAGCTATGTCGCAACATTGAAGGTAACCTTGAGGTTTCTCCATTCTGCTCCCTATGTTGCAACATCGGTCATCCTGTGTTATGATGTAGCTACCAGTATCAGTTTAATATGCCTTCTAAAGGTCTCCTGCACATTCACAAAGTGTGTTAGCTCACATTTAGGCCTCATCTGGTCGCTAAGGTCAATAAAAGACTCAATTTTTCACATTTTATTGAATATAATAAAACTAAGAAAACTTAACTAACACATAATGAAAATGCTTGCATTCAATCTCCCTAAATGCGAAAAAACTAGTTTAATCTGCTACATTGAATTATGGCAGGTCAAACTCCCCCACACTTAAGTCATTGCCTGTCCTCAAGCAACATAAATAGAAACAAAAAATAAAAGTGATGACCCTTGAGCAAAAATCATACAAGTATTGACTTCGAAGCATATGACTTAGGCATTTCATGCTTACTAACAACTTTAACATGATGAGAAATTTACTTACCACTTCTGATCACAAACATCAAAGATCAATATGTTACAAAATATAAAATATTAAGGGTCTCACCTGCAGGATTCCATCAATAAATTATGCAAGTGCTTTGATTATCCGAGCAGAATACAAATAGTCATTTGTTCGTATGTTTAGTATGATGTCCATTCGTGTATAAGGATATTTAGGTCACATAGGACTTTTCGGCTTGTAATATGGGAATAGTAAAACTCACAGGGTCTTTCAATTTTCGAGGTACCTGTCTTGAAATAATTTCGCTAGAGGAAGCATTTAAATTAACTTGTTCGCCTACCTTAATTATCTTACGTCTTGCCATCATCTTCTTTAAAAACTTAGCGTACTTGGGAACCTTTCCAATTAACTCAATTAAAGGTAGGTTAACATTTAATTTTTTAAACAGGTTTAGGAAACTTACAAATTCATCCTCGTCACGCTTTTGTTTTTCTTCAAGGCTCGAAGGGAATGCGATCTTTGTGATTCTAGCATTTATAGGTGGTTCTTTTTCTAGTTCAGTTGCCGGTATCATTACCTTTTATGGCTTCTGTTCATCTTCAACTTCTGGAGATTCCTCTTAAGGGTCATTAATATTCTCCACAATTACCTTTGGAGTATGGTTTTCTGGGCTAATCAGAACTTTGCATGATCAAATTGTTATCGCTTTCATGTGCTCTTTACCTTCCCTCCGTGGATTGTCTTCTGTATTTCTGGAACTACCAATACCAATTTTTCTTTTGATGTTGTAACACCCCTTACTCGTATTTGACGCTAGAACAGGGTATGAGGAATTATCGGACTCACATCACAAGCAATCATACAATTTCGAGTCATAAATTTGTGTCCAAATTTAAACCATTTGAAATTTATCATAAAGTCCCTAATACGAGAGGCTCAAAACATGCTTTGGAAGTGGTTCGGGACTAAATCAAGAACTTAAGAAATTTTTACAAAACTTAGAAAGTTTTTGCTATAAACAGGGGTCACACACCCGAGTGGTTTGGGACACGCCCTTGTGGGCAGGCCCTGTGGTACACACACCCTTGTCCCGACCGCGTGTAACTCTTTGACTTGTAACCCATAAACAAATTGAGATCACAAGGCCAAGTCACACGCCCGTGTGCTAGGCCGTGTGGAAAATTAATTTTCACAAAATAGGTACATACTTTACACGACCAGGGCACACGCCCGTGTTCGAGGCCGTGTTGTCCACACGGCTGTAACACACACCCGTGTCTCTGCCCGTGTGCTCAATTCTTTAAAGCAAACACAATGGCAGCCAATTTCAAGTCATGCGTCAGGTAATTCTTTTCATGCAGTTTCAACTGTCTCGAGGCATAAGCTGTCACTTTGCCTTCTTGCATCAACACACAACCAAGATCATTCAAGGACGCATCGCTGAAAATTACAAACTCTTTTCCCAACTCAGGTTGCACTAATACCGGTGCCTCAGTCAACAATGCTTTCAACTATTTAAAACTCTTTTGACATTTCTTGGACCATTCAAACTTAACATGTTTCTGTAACAATCTTGTCATAAGTGTAGCAATCATCAAAAATCCCTTAACGAATCACCGATAATAACCAGCCAAGCCCAAAAAGCTTCAAACCTCGGATACATTCCTCGGTAGTTTCGATTCAACAATTGTTGAGATCTTACTCGGACCAACTCGTATACCTTCTGCTGAAACAATGCGTCCCAAAAATATGAATTCTCAGAGGCAAAACTCACTTTTTTTGAACTCAGAGCCAAGCCTTATGGATCCGTCTTTCTTCTTGACGAACAACACTGGTGCACCCTAGGGAGAAAAACTCAGTCTCGCAAAACCCTTATCTGTCAACTCTTGCAACTGAGACTTCAATTATTTCAATTTGATCGGAGCCATTCTATACGAATCTATTGATATCGGTGAAGTTCCTGGCACCAAATCAATAGTAAACTCCACCTCTCTGATCGGTGGTAATCCAGGCAACTCTTCTGGGAACACATCCATCTATTCACAAACTACCGGCACAGATTCGATCTTTAATTCAGACACTTTCGTATTTAGTACATATGTAAGAAATGCTTCACAACCTTTTCTTACATACCTCTGAGATGACATCAAAAAAATCACAATTGGCAACTCACCCAACTCATCCGGTTCAATTTGAAGAATTTCATTATTTTGACATTTCAATTTGATAATCTTTCATCTACAATTCACTACGACATCATATAGAGCCAACCAATCCATTCCAAGAATTACATCGAACTCATCAAATGGTAAAAGCATTAAGTCAGCCAGAAAACAGTGACCCCGAATCATTAAAGGACAACTCTTGCAAATTTTATCAACTAAAACATACTTACCTAAAGGGTTTGACACTTTAATCAAAAACTTAGCAGACTCAAAGGGTAAATTCTTACCAGATACCAAATTCATGCAAATATAAGAATGTGTCAATCCAGGATTAATCAATGCAACTACATTAGTATCATAAAGGGAAAATGTACTGGTAATAACATCAGGAGATGACGCATCTTTGCGAGCACGAATAGCATAAGTTCTAGCAGGTGCTCTGACCTCTGATCTTGCAGTTACTTCTTTTGTCACACCTCTGCTACTATTCCCACTTCCAGTATTTCTCAGTGGCCTCCCTCTAGTGGCAATGTTACTCGGCCTTGCATTATGAAAACTGTCTTTCTTAGTCATTTCAAAGCAATCTCGAATGAAGTGATCTAGGGAGCCACATTTAAAGCAAGCCCAGTTATACATCCTACATTCACAGGGATGTCGTCTCCCACGATGCTGACATTCAAGTTTATTAGACCTGGCATTACCAACGCTCGCTATCGACGTAGTTTGGCATTAAAACCCAAATATTGCTTCCCACGATCGCTGTTGGGATACTCAGCTGAAGCATTTGAACGAGTATACAAATCCCTTGATTTATTTGATGAAGATTGAAATGACTTATTCATCGGTCTCTTTCTCGCATCTCTAGTCTCAAACTCAGCTTTTCTCTTTTCTTTGCTCAACTCTTCGGCTTCACAAGCTCGTTCGACTAGCACAACAAATTCTTTCAGCTCCAAAATCCCAACTAATAGTCTGATATCCTCATTCAACCCATCCTCGAATCTCTTGCATATGATAGCCTCGGTGGAAACACATTCCCAAGCATACTTACTGAGCCTAACAAACTCTCGCTCATATTCAGTCACTGTCATACGGCCTTGTTTTAACTCTAGGAACTCTTTGTGTTTCTGATCAATGAACCACTAACTGATATATTTCTTTCTGAACTCATCTTGGAAAAAATCCCAGGTAACTATTTCTCTCGGTACCACAGATATAAGAGTATTCCTCCACTGGTATGCCAAGTCTCTCAGAAGTGATATAGCACATTTCAAACTCTCCTTCGGTGTACAAGAAAGTTCATCAAATACTCTGACAGAGTTCTCAAGCTGAAACTCTGCTCTCTTGGGATCATCATCAATATTAGCTCTAAATTCTTCAGCCCCTTGTTTCCAGATCTTATCAACTGGAGGCTTGTTTAGTCTTACCAATTCCACACCATGGGAAGCTATAGGAATCGATTGGGGGTTAAACGGGGGTGGAAGATGTTGGGCAACTGGATTTGTTCGAACAAACTCGGCAAACCATTCATTCATCCTTTGAAAGAATGAGTATGAGTTCATGTTGAAAGGGTACAAGTACGTACACTAAGCTTGAGATTATTGAGAGTGTGAAATAATAAGATCTCGATAAGCTATGAATACATGAATTATGTTCATGATGTTTATTGCAATTTATATTATCTTGAATTATATTATTGAACGATGATTTGTATGGTAAATAATTGCTTATTATTTTCATACAAGCTTACCATGCTATATAGCTTACTCCGTTTTATTTTCCATGTTTTATAGTGTCACCAAGCTAGTTGGAGTTGGAGATCATCGGAGTTCGCATCACACTATCAAACGATTATTTTTGGGTATTAATGAACTTAAAATTTTGAGTATATTACATGTATAGGGACTTGATCATTTTGGGTGTATGTGTCATTATGATTTGCCCAAAAGTATTTGCTTGTAATTGATAAATGTTTTATTTTGTATAAGCCTTGAAAGATGGCCTATCTTGGTTAAATTGGATGTGAGTTATGCATGGGCTAATGTTATTTGTGATATTCCTTTTAATTGCTTGGTGGATGATTGTTTGTGGCTTAATAACTTAGGTGTTAAATGGGGAGAATGGGCTTGATGGTAAGTTGGTGAAATTGGGCTAGACTATACATATTGAAAGTAATCATATTGAATGCTTGAGGATGTGCTTGTGGTATGTTTGAGTTTGACAAAGTATGATGTTTTAAGCATGTTAGAAGTTGGATTTTAAATGTCATGTTATTGCCTTGGTTGTGGTGGTTTTGGTTGAATCTGTATGTTTGGATTTGTGCCATGTAATGTTGTGTAGGTATGTGCAAGTGAGGGTGGCAAAAGGGCTTGGTAAATAGCCTTTATTTTATCCACACGGGTAGACACACGGGCGTGTGTCTAGGCCATGTGTGACACACAGCCTGTCCCAAGGGCATGTGTTTTAGCGTGTGTCCCCTGCACCTTAATTTTAAGAAATAGAATGTCCAAAATTGAACACACGGGCAGAGACACGGGTGTGTGTCTCAGCCGTGTGTACTGCACGGCCTAGAACACGGGCATGTGTCTTGGCCGGGTGAAACCTGTACCTAATTTGAATTAAATTAATTTACAACACGACCTAGCACACAGGCGTGTGGCATGGCTATATGGCACAAGTCAGAGAGCAATCTAAATCGAACACGACCTACAGCACATGCATGTCCCAGGGTCACACGGTCGTGTCCCTTGAACCACACGGGCTTGTAAGCCCTGCTTTTAGCAAAAATTTTCTATGTTTTGTAAAAATTTCTTGAGTTCTTAGTTTAGTCCCGAACCACTTCCAATGCATGTTTTGGGCCTCGTAGGTTCGTATTAGGGACTTTATGATTGAATATGAATGGTTTTAAGTTGGACGTAAATTTATGACTCAGAATTGAATGATTGCTTGTGATGTGAGCCCGATAATGCCTCGTACCCTATTTCAGCGTCGAATATAAGTAAAGGGTGTTACATTTAGTGGTATCAGAGCTATGGTTTAGTCGATTCTCAGACTAACCTAGCATGTGTAAGAGTCTAGCTATATATGCCATATATAAATTGTGATAGTGTGACGACTCCTAATAAATTAAATTGTGTTTTCAAATAGTAAATGGATCCCAACTGAGAAGTGGTTGATGACGTTGAAAGTAATGCGCCGGCTCCCGTCCAAAGGATCGCGCCATTTGAAAGTAGACTAGTGATGATTAGTCAGGGAGGAGAGGCTGGGAAAGCCTTCTTCCAAAGGATGAATGAGTGGTTTATCGAGTTTGTTCAGACAGATCAGGCTGCTCAACATCCTCCACCCCCGCCAAACCCCCAACCAGTTCCCGTAGCTCCTAGGATGTGGAATTGGTAAGACTGAACAAGCCTCTAGTTGATAAGATCTGGAAACAAGGGGCTGAAGAATTTAGAGCAAATGTTGATAATTATCCCGAGAGAGCAAAATTCTGCCTTGAGAACTCTATCCCGGTATTTGATGAGCTTTCTTGTACACTAGAGGAGTGCTTGAAATGTGCTATATCACTTCTAAGGGATACAACATATTAGTGGTGGAACACTCTTATATCTGTGGTACCGAGGGAAAGAGTTACTTGGGATTTCTTCCAAGAGGAATTTAGAAAGAGTTCTTGGAGTTGAAACAAGGCAGAATGACTGTGACTGAATACGAACGAGAGTTTGTTAGACTCAGTAAGTATGCTCAGAAATGTGTTTCAACAGAGGCTATTATGTGTAAGAGATTCGAAGATGGGCTGAATGAGGACATCAGGCTGTTAGTTGGGATTTTAGAGCTGAAAGAATTTGTTGTGCTGGTCGAACGAGCTTGCAAAGTCGAAGAGTTAAGTAAGGAAAAGAGAAAAGCTGAGTTTGAGGCTAGAGATTCGAGAAAGAGGTCAATGAATAATTCGTTCAATCTTCATCAAAGAAATCGAGTGATTTGTATGCTCGCTCCAATGCTTCAGTCGGGTATCCCAACCAAGATCGTGAGAAGTAATATTCAGGTTCTAAGGCCCAAACTACATCCATAGCAAGCGTTGGTAATGCTAGGTCTAATAAGCCTGAATGCCAACACTATAGTAGACGACATCCCGGTGAATGTAGGATGAATAATTGAGCTTGTTTTAAATGTGGCTCCTAAGATCACTTTATTCGAGATTGCCCAAAAATGGTTGAAAAAGATAATTTTCAGAATGCAAGATCAAGTAATACTGCTGCTAGAGGGAGGCTAGTGAGAAATACAGGAAATGGGACCAATAGCAGAGGTGTATCCAAAGATTCAACTGTGAGATCAGAAGCTAGAGTACCTGCTAGAGCTTTTGCCATTCGTGCTTGAGAGGACGCGTCCTCTCCTGATGTGATCACTGGTACGTTTTCTCTTTATGATACTAATGTAGTTGCATTAATTGATCCTGGTTGACTCATTCCTATATTTTCATGAATTTGGTATCTAGTAAGAATTTGCCTATTGAGTCTACTAGGTTTGTGATTAAAGTGTCGAATCCCTTAGGCAAATATGTTTTAGTTGATAAAATTTACAAAAGTTGTCCTTTAATGATTCCGGGTCACTATTTTTTGACTGACTTAATGCTTCCGCCATTCGATGAGTTTGATGTGATTCTTGGAGTGGATTAGCTGACTTTACATGATATCATAGTGAATTGTAGGCGAAAGACTATTGATTTGAAATGTCAAAATAATGAAATTCTTTAGATTAAACCGGATGAATTGGGTGAGTTGCCTATGGTGATTTTATCGATGTCGACTCAGAGGTATGTAAAAAAAGGGTGTGAAGCTTATCTTGCATATGTACTGAATACGAAAGTGTCTGAATTAAAAATCGAGTCTGTGTTGGTAGTTTGTGAATATCTGGATGTGTTCCCAGAAGAGCTGCCTGGATTACCACCAATCAGGGAGGTTAAGTTTACTATTGATTTGGTACTAGGGACTGCACCAATATCGATAGCTCCGTATAGGATGGCTCCGACCAAATTGAAAGAATTAAAGTCTCAGTTGCAAGAATTGATAGATAAGGGTTTTGGGAGACCGAGTTTTTCTCCCTGGGGTGCACCAGTGTTATTCGTCAAGAATAAAGACGGATCCATGAGACTTTGTATCGATTATCGTCAACTCAACAAGGTTACGATAAAGAACAAGTACCCTTTACCAAGAATTGACGATTTGTTCGACCAGTTGAAAGGGGCAACAGTGTCTTCGAAGATAGATTTGAGATCCGGCAACTATCAGCTGAGAGTTAAAGGCTAGGATGTGTCGAAAACCACATTCAGAATGAGGTATGGGCATTATGAATTTCTTGTTATGCCTTTTGGATTAACTAATACTCCTGCTGTTTTTATGGATTTGATGAATAGGATCTTCCGACCGTATTTGGATAAGTTTGTGGTTGTATTTATTGATGACATTTTGAATTATTCTCAAGATGAGTCTGAGCATGCCAAACATTTAAGAATTGTGTTGCAGACTTTGAGAGATAAGAAATTGTTTGCTAAGTTCAACAAAAGTGAGTTTTTATAATAGCCCGATTTTGGGTCTAGTCGGAACAGTGGATTTGAGACCACAAATTCGAAAAATGAAAATTTATATTTATAAAATATTTTTATGATCTACAGTTTTATGGAATGATTTTGTGAGAATATCGTTCAAAAGGGCACTCAATTTAGTTAAAAGGACTAAATTGCAAAAAGTGAAAAACTTAAATTCTATATGTTAAAGGTGCCTAATTGCTATGAGATTTTAAATTAGAGGTCCTTAAATAGCAATTAGACCATTGGTAAAGTTGGCGGACAAAAATGGACATGGTTTGGTATGTTTCTAAAGTTTTTCATTAAGGGCATTTTAGTAATTTGGTAATTAAATGAATTAAAAAGCCAAATTAAAAGCCAAATTTTTTCCATCTTCCTCCCTTTGCCAAATTTTACAAGGGAAAACCATGGTAGGGTTTTTCAGGCTTCCAAGCTCAATTGTAAGCCCATTCTCGCCCCGTTTTTAATGCTCTTTACATTTTTGAAGTCGTCGTAACTCGATCTATTTATTTCTACCACCAATTTAAAGAGATGTCAAAGTCTAAAATTTTACCCATGTTGAACATGTATGTATTTTGATGTTTGATGGTAGAAAATGCATGTTTTTCGATTGTTAAATGACTTTTGCTAAGTGATTTTCGGTAAAAATGCCTAAAAGGACTTGTTTGTAAAAGTTGTAAAATGAGTAGTAAAAGTGTGAATAAATGAAAAATGTGGACTGTTATGAGCATGATATAGGTTCGACTAGGCTTGGGTGTAATGAAGTTGAATGAAAATCATTTTACGAGCCTAGGGACTAAAATGTAAAATGTTAAAAGTTTAGGGGCAAAAATGTAATTTTTGCCATAATGTGACTTTTGGACTGAAATGAATAATGTGTTGATTAAATGGGATCAATTTGATATTATAGATCAAGAAAAACAAAGTTTGGGTCGAGAACGGGGGAAAAGTAAGTATTTGACGATTTTATCCTTTTTGCCATTTCTATACCGAGGTAAGTTCGTATGTTTGATAAGCATTAAATTATATGTGTATAAATGCTTGATTGATATAATTGTGGTAAATGCTACATTATTGAAATGAAATGTGAATGCTATTGAGTATGATACTACGGAAATGACCGATGGAGATTCGATACAGCGAAAGTCTCGGTTGAACCTTAGGAATAGATAGGATACAAATGTCTGCCATTAGGGTTACTGTGATTATCTGTAGGACCATATCTTGTATATGGCATCAATATGAGACATTCGTGTAAGACCATATCTGGGATATGGCATCGATATGAGACTTCGTGTAAGACCATAGCTGGGCTATTGGCATCGATACAAGATTACATATAAGACCATATTTGGGATATGGCATTGGTATGGTACTATGTGTACGAGATCCCCGAGTATCCTTTAGTATTCCAAATGGTTCAACGAGTATGTCAAAATGAGAAAGAGTATGATATGTTACGAGTTGGTACAGGTATGTATGAAAACTCAAAGGAAATGAATTTGGTATATGATGAACCATTGGTAAGAATGTGATTGAGCATGTCATGTCCATGAAATTGTGAGTTCATGATTTCCACGAGAATGATTTTGTGAAAACCTTATGATTATTAGTTTATACTTTTGATATATGAAATTCATGATAAATTCGGGTGACGATTATGTGATTGGCTTTCGGGCCAAATTGAGTTATGATATAGCATGTCTTATTCATGCAGATTGTGATTTATCAAATATGAGAAAATGGGAAGATAAGAACTTAGGCAATTTAAAGATCTTAAAGTATATGCTTGAAATGTAAATACTCATAATTAATGTGTATGTTTACTATGAGGTTTGAAATGATTTGTTATTTGCTGTAATATGATACAAAGGAGATATTATGGTTGTTAGGTTAATGCCAAGATATGTTAAAATTATGTTTATAAGTTGATAGAGTAAATATTATGATTGAATAAGAATTATAACTGTGAGATTTATAGTAATTTGTGTTATCTTGTGTTTAAATTGTTGGACTTGATAAAATATTTATAAGAATTTCTTATTATTTTCATACAGACTTACTAAGCTATATATATAGCTTACGCCCTTCCTTTCCAATGTCTTATAGGGTTACTGAGCTAGCCCAGGTTGGAAATCACCGGAGATCCTATCACACTATCAAGCCGTCATTTTGGGTATAAATGAATTCAAGTATTTTAAGTCTATGGCATGTATAGGGACTAGGTCAATTTTTTATATGTGTCATGATTAATTTTGCCATATGTGTTTGCTTGTAATTGTTAATGCTTCATCTTATATATAGCCATGAATGATGGCTTATGTTGATCATAAGTTTATTCATATGTTAATGCCCTCTTGTGAATGTGAAATTAGTATGTTTTTTAATGGGCTAAGTACAATGTTTTAAGCATGATAAATGATGACACATTATTGTTTTGTTTGTGGTTGTTTGGTTGCATTTATATGCTTAAATTTGTGCCATGTGATGTTGTGTAGATGCGTGCAAGTAAGGGTGGCAAAATAGCTTGGTAAATAGCTTTGTTTTTGTCCACACGGGTAGACACACGGGCGTGTCTCTAGACCGTGTGTAACACACGGTCTGCCCCACGGGCATGTGTTCCGGCCGTGTGTCCCCTGCACCTTAATTTTGAAAAACAGAATGTCCAGAATTGAGCACACGGGTAGAGACACAGGCGTGTGTCTCAGTCGTGTGAGCTACATGGCCTAGCACACGGGCGTGTGGCATGGCCATGTGACACAAGTCAGAGAGCACCCCTAAATCGAACACAGTCTGAAGCATGGGCGTGTCCCAGGGTTACATGGGCGTGTCCCTTGGACCACACGGGCTGGTGAGCCTTGTATCTAGCAAAAATTTTCTAAGTTTTGTAAAAATTTCTAAAGTTCTCGGTTTAGTCCCGAACCGCTTCTAATAGATTTTCTGGGCCTCTTAGGCTCGTATAAGGGAATTTATGATTGAATATGTATGGTTTTAATTTGGACACAAATTTTATGACTCAGAATTGTGTGATTCCTTGTGATGTGAGTCGGTAATGCCTCGTACCCTGTTTCGACGTCGAATACGGGTAAGTGGTGTTACATTTAGTAGTATTAGAGCTATAGTTTAGTCGATTCTCGAACTAATGTAACGTATGTGAGTCTAGCTATACATGCCATATTACTACCTATGATAGTGTGATATCTCCCAACTCTGATAAAATTGTTTTGTTGAGGCAGAGATGCTTTCCAACCGAGCTATTTTCAAAAACGCTAAAAGTGATACTAAGATATTTGAAAATGTGTTTGTAATGAGTCGAAACTTGGAAAGGTATGAATAAGAGTTCATGATATGTATGTGATGATGTCCAAAATGAAATAACCATAAGTTGAGAAATATGGATAAAATGCCATTGTTCCAGTTGAACGTTGTATTTCGATGGATTATGGCGATTTTATGTAACGAGTAAAATGTTTTAAATGTGTCATTAAAGGATTTAGCCCGAAAGGGTAATCCTGAATTAAGCCCTCTCGAGCATATGTTATGAAATGGATTTAGTCCTGACGGGTAATCCAGAGTAAGCACTTTAGAGCATACGTTACTGAAAGGATTTAGCCTGGACTGGCAATCTTGTTATATCGTATATGGCTCTAGAGTGTGCTCTATGAATATGTTCCAAAAGGGAACTTTTGAATATGAATTGACAGATTTTTGACATGCGTACCTTGAGTATACTACTAGAGTATCCATCGAAATTACAATGGTTCAAAGGGAATTATTCTTTAAACATGGGAAGGTGAAGTGAAATGAAAGTTTATATTATGATAAGCTCATCTATGTTTAATTGGCATTCATATGATGTTATGTGCCTAATTTGTTTGATTAAGTGAATGTGATAAGTAAACTTACTCAAATTTATGGAATGTATGTTTAAGTACACTTGTTTGAATAAAGGTAATCGGAAAGCTCGTGTGACATAAACATGTATGTTAATTTGCCTGAAGTGAATTATATAACTGTGATGATATTATGTTGATGATGAATGCTAAGTTATATGTGTGTATTTATGAGAGTCAAGTTAGAGGCTTTACGACCTCACCCCCTTACCAATGTGGTATCTGATAACGAAATTTCACGAATTTAAGTTGAATGAGCTCACAAGTAAGAGACTAAAGAGTTCAGTAGCGGAATAACTGATAATGTGGTCAGAGTTAAGAATAGTTTGGCAAGTGAATACAGTTCTGGAAAATATGCCAGGTTGTTCTAAAGATCATTCGGATTTTGCGATGTCACGGTTAAAGAAAAAGTTAATCTCGGCTAATCAACACATTCAGGTATGATGTCTAAAGTATGCATTTGCTGGAATTTCCCCCGGGTTGATTTTCGTTAGTGAATGGAATAATACGAGTAAGGGGTGCTACAGTTCTAGCTCTGAGAAGTCAGATGTTCGGGACATATTGTCTCCACGGAAGGTATAAGGGTTGATCCGAGTAAGATTTCGGCAATTGTTGATTGGAAACCACTGAGGAATGTATCCGAGGTTATAAGCTTTTTGGGCTTAGCCAGGTATTATCGACTTTTTGTTAATGTAACACCACAAACCCGGCCTAGACGTTACGACCGAATTTGGCATGTCACATGAAAGGGTTGTTAAAGATATTTCGCGTTCGTTAAAAAGTTCGCATTATTTTTTTTGAAAGTTTCGAGCTTCGTTGTTGTTAAAATTGGCTTTTAAGACGTTAATGTAAAAACGTTGTTATTACCATTATTTGAAACTTTGATTATTAAAGAACCAATTTCATCAGGTTATGAGGTTGTGATATTTGAAACCAGTTGTTGTCGTTTTAAGAAAACTACGTATTTATAAATCTAGCGGTCATTAAGGAATACTTAAAATAAATTAAACCAATTTAAAAGTTAAAACCAAAATAAATCCCAAAGGCCTTATTACAAAACATAAACCCAAATTAAAATAATGATTATAGCAAAATGAAACGGAATTTACTAGAGTTATGGTGTATGGCCACCACAGAGTCCACCCTAGCTCCTAGTCCTCAATGTTGGGAATTACCTGCAAAATTAAAGCAGAAGGGGTGAGTTACGAGAACTCAGTGTGTAATTCCCCATTCGGACATTACTAGGCCTAAGCCCACCAAAGAAGATTGGGCCTTAGCCCTCACAGAAACAAACTGGCCGAAGCCCATACGAAAAGAACTGGGCCCGAGCCCTTCTAGCATGGTATAATAGATAATATATGCAATGCAACCCATCCCAGCCTAGTAATCCATCCACTACAAACAGTTCGTACCAGCCAAAACACACCTATGGGGATTTCTACAATAAACCCTCCATCCGCTACACACCTCGATGGCAGTCACGCTGCTCATCGCTAAAATTATGGCAGTGCCACTAGACTAACTGAATATACGTGGCATAGCCACCTGACAGAATGTGATAGAGTCACCGAAATATGTGGCAAGGCTATCGGATTTCACTTCCCCAATCATCAATGTCCCAATCCCATGCAACATATCATGTCATAATATTATAATGTATGCATAAATATATCGATATGTCAGATAATCAGAATACATGCAGTCATGCTAATCTACCCAAGAGGGGTACAACCGTAAATTTACTCACCTGGTTTATCACCAACCTTACCCACTAAGGGTATCTCAACTGCTTGCCCAATTAAAGGTATTTCGGCATTTTCGGCACAAATAATACAAAACAAATGAATAAAGGTGTGAGATTACACACTTGATTACGTGAAGAACTGTACCCTCCTAATCGCCATCATCCTCACTAGCACGAATAGAAACAATTTGCCTATCCCAAATAGATGTCAGCTCCCTTCCACAGCCTGGCAGAAAATCCCGAATCGTTGACACCTTACGCCATTTGAACTTGGGAGCAGGGTCTACGAGTCCACTCCCCTTAGACTCTCTTATCGATACCCTCTTAGACCGGCTATCACCCGCCTCCACGAAGAAAGTCTCGATTAGATACGTACTATAGTGAGAAATAGTGGCTGTCTAACAAGGGATTTCGGCTCTTACCACAACTTCCTGAAATTCGAATGTTTAATAAGCAGATAGGAGAGTTACTTGATCCTTAAAACAATCCGTCTAGACAAAGTTGTAGATTCATTTATAGCAGAATGAAACTTAAAGAAAAAAGTCAAAATAAGACCAAAGAGAAAATCCCTTACCTTGATCAGTGAGAAACCAAACTTCACAGATTCAACTAAAGCATGATGAGAGAAGAAAAAGGGGAATTAGTCGAGAACTTGAATTGAGAGAGATAGCCACTTCGGCTATGCATAACATAAGACCGAAAGAAAAGAAGCAGAGAAATGATTATCATTACCTTGTGATAACAGATAAGTCGAAGGAGGAGGAGAGATTTGGCCAACCCCGCTTAAGCAACTACAAGAGGAGAACACGAGAACAAGAGTAAGAGGAGATGGAGTTTCGATTATAGTGATGAAAGAAACAACAAAAAGAAAAGGAGAAGAAGGTTGTACATTCGGCTATAGAAAGGAGAAAATGGAAGGAAGGGAAAGAACCTACACTTACCAGGTTTGGCCAAGAAAGGAGGTGATAAATCGCGCAGAGAAAGAGGAGATGAAATACTAAAGAGATTCGGCTATGGTGAACACAAAAGAGAGAAGCCGATTCAAAATGGTATAAAAAGGGAAGTTCGGCTATGGTGGAGAAAGCAAATAGTAGAAGATGGAAAAGAGAGATTCGGCTAAAGTGTTGATGGTGTAGAAGAAAAGAAATGTTAAAAAGAAGAAAAAAGGAAAGTGAGTTTCGGCACAACAATATGAGAAAAAGAACTCAGAAATTCGGCAAAGAAAGATGCACAAAACTTAAACCCGAACGAGAAGAAGAAAAAAATACTCCCACTTGCACAAATGCAAAAAAAAAAAATGCCTGAGAATTTCGATACACACACATACTAACCAAAGCCGAAATTGCTCCCTAAGCACCTCCCCATTTTCGGCCAAACACTTCCACACACCCACTCCCACAATTTTCTCCTTGATTTACTCCCCCACTCACTCTCCATCCATCATTTGAAATCACCCAACCACTTTAACCCATTCAAAACTCCCTAAACTCCTCTCCTCCTTCCATTTTGAATTCTTTGACTCATTCAACAACCACCCCATCAGAGTCCCATGCCAACACCACCTCTTCTCCATCTTGGCACAAAAATAAATGCCATATTTTGCAGCATACAGGATTCGAACCTCACTCCACCCATCTTCCACCTTGACGCCACAACCAACACGCCACACACCTCACTTGTGTTATTAGAACACAAACAATTATACTTAAGGCCTGCTTCCACTAGCTCTCCCCCCTTAAGTGCCCAAGAACCAAACTTTCAACAGGGCTCAAGCTCAAACCCGAGCCTCCCTAGGACCCCCAAACACACCTAAATAACAAGCCAAGTAAGCTAAACGCATGCAGTAACACCACAAATATCAGACCCCTATTTTTAGGATGTTACAATTCTACCCCCTTAAAGAAATTTCAGCCGCAAAATTTACTTGATTAAAAGAGGTGAGGGTATTGCTGTCGTATCACCTCTTTCAGCTCCCATGTGGCTTTTTCCGAACCATGATTACGCCACAATACTTTGACCAGTGGAACAGATTTCCTCCTTAACACTTTAACCTCCCGATCCAGAATCTGCACGGGTTCTTCTTCAAAAGACAGATCAGGTCTAACCTCAATTTCTTCCATCGGCACTATATGAGACGGATCTGAACGGTAGCGCCTTAGCATCGAAACATGGAATACATTATGTATCTAATTTAACTCTGGGGGTAACTCAAGTTGATAAGGAACTGGTCCCACACGTTTCAATACTCGATAAGGCCCGATGAATCTGGGGCTCAACTTGCCCTTCTGTCAAAATCTTAAGACCTTCTTCCAAGATGAGACTTTCAAGAAGACATGATCCCCTATTGAAAATTCTATCTCCCTACGCTTCAGATCCGCATACGATTTCTGTCTATCAAAAGCTTCTTTTAACCGGTCTCTAATCAGTTTAACCTTGTCCTTAATTTTTCTAATCAATTTCGGACCCAACAACCGTCGCTCACCCAATTCCGTCCAACAAGTAGGGGTACGACACCTACGACCATACAACGTTGAGTAGGGTGCCATCTGAATGCTGGTTGATAGTTGTTGTTGTACGCAAATTTCGCTAACGGCAGATAATCTTCCCAAGTACCTCTGAAGTCAATCACACAGCCCCTTAACATGTCTTCCAGATCTGAATTACCCTCTCTGACTGACCATCAGTCTGCGGATGAAACGCTGTACTGAAGTCCAACTTGGTACCCAAAGTGTCATGCAATGCCTTCCAGAACCGAGATGTAAATCTAGGGTCCCTGTTTGATATGATAGACATTGGTACCCCATGTAGCCTCACGATCTCTGCCACATACAGCTTGGCCAACTTCTGAAGCAAGTAGTCGGTGCAAATTGGTATGAAGTGAGCGAACTTAATCAACCGATCAACGATCACCCATACCGAATCTTTCTTAGTAGGCATTAGGGGTAGCCCACTAACAAAATCCATGGTTGTTCTCTCCTACTTCCAAAGTGGAATCTTAACCGGTTGTAGCAATCCTAAAGGCAGCTGATGTTTCGCCTTCACCTGCTGACAAGTCAAACACTTACCCACAAAGTCGGTAGCTTCTCACTTCAGACCAGGCCACCAATACAGTTCACGTAGGTTTTGGTACATCTTACTTCCACCGGGATGCATAGCATTTGGGCTACTATGCACCTCCCGCAGAATCATCTATCTTAACTCAGAGTCCTTCAGCATACAAACTCTTCCATAGAAACATAACACCCCTTCATTGTTCAACCCAAAATCCACTGTCTCCCCACTTTTCACTTGTTGAAGCCGAGAACCCAACGATTCATCCAACAATTGCTTCTGTTTAATCTGAGTTACCCACGTCGGTTTCACCTGAAGTTCTGCTAACAAGCTACCATCTTCATAAAGACTGAGATGAGCAAACATTGCTCTCAACTACAATACCACCTTACGACTTAATGCATCTACCACTACATTGGCTTTACCCGGGTGATACTCGATCGAGCAGTCATTTTACCCGAGTGATACTCGATCGAGCAGTCATAGTCTTTCAGCAACTCTACCCATCTCCACTGTCTTAAATTTAGCTCCTTTTGGGTAAGGAGATATTTCAGGCTCTTATGGTCGGTGTAGATAATCGAATTTTCCCCATACAAGTAATGTCGCCATATCTTTAGTGCGAACACCATAGCAGCTAGCTCTAAGTCATGGGTGGGATTGTTCATCTCATGCGGCCTTAGTTGACAAGATGCATACGCTACCACCTTCTCTTCTTGTATTAGCACACAACCCAAACCTGTGTGCGATGCATCACAAAAGAAAACAAATTCCTTCCCAGCCTCAGGCTGAATCAACATTGCTGCCTCAGTCAGAATCTTCTTTAACTTCTCAAAACTTTCCTGCTATTTGTCGGTCCAAACAAATGGTAATCCCTTACTCATCAGCTTAGTTAAGGGTGCAGCAATCAATGAAAACCCCTCAACAAACCTTCTGTAGTACCCAGCCAAACCCAAAAAACTTTGAATTTCAGACACTGACTTCAGTTGCTTCCAATCCAACAGGGCTTCAACCTTCCGAGGATCAACTTTAATCCCTTCGACAGACACAACATGACCCAAGAACGTTACTTTCTTCAACCAAAACTCATGCTTACTAAATTTGGCGTACAGTTGCTTCTCTTTTAAAATCCGCAGTACAACCCGTAGATGAGAATCATGTTCTTCTTCTGTTCTTGAGTACACCAAAATGTCGTCTATGCATACCACCACGAATCGATCTAGATAGTATTGAAAGAGTCATATCCATAAAAGCGACTGGTGCATTTGTTAATCCGAACGACATTACTAGAAACTCGTAATGCCCATAACGAGTTCAGAAAGTAGTCTTGTGAATACCCGCCTCCTTGACCCTCAATTGATAGTACCCCGACCTCAAATCTATCTTTGAGAAAATCAAAGCTCCTCGCAGTTGGTCGAACAGATCACCAATCCTTGGTAACGGGTATTTGTTCTTAATAGTTAACTTATTCAACTGATGGTAGTCAATGCACATACGCATTGACCCATCCTTTTTCTTCACGAACAATACCGGTGCTCCCCATAGAGATACACTTGGTCGGATAAATCCATAGTCCAACAGCTCTTAGATCTGAGCTTTTAGTTCTGTCAGCTCCTTCAATGCCATCCTATAAGGGGCAATGGACACCGGAGCCATTCCCAGAAGTAGCTCAATGCCAAATTCGACCTTGCAATTCAGAGGTAATCCCGGAAGCTCTTCAAGAAATATGTTCGGGAACTCTTTCACGGTTCTGACATCCCCTACAGACAATTCCTTAACATCCGATGTACTGACAAAAGCCAGAAATGCCTTGCGCCCTTTTTGCACCATCTTCTCGGCCTTCAATGCCGAAATCACATGGGACAGATAATCTCTTCTTTCTCCTATCACAATCGCTTCTTCATCCTCGAAAGTATTCAATATCATGCGCTTAGCGGCACAATCCAAGTTCGCACGGTGCTTAACTAGCCACTCCATGCCTAATATCAGATCAAACTCGCCGAACGGTAGTTCTATCAAATCTGCCAAAAAACTAACCCCTTGTACTTCTAAAGGCACATTCCCAAACATCTTGTTCACTACCACAGATTGTCCTAAAGGGCTAAGCACGGACATTTCTCTAGCAACAATCTCAGATTTTATTCTGATCGCTAAAATCAGAGCTTTAGAATTTATAATGAATGAGATCGAACCTTAAGACTAACTCTGACAATGATTAAAGGCAAGTATACCTATCGAACAATAGTATAGCTTAGGCAAGACCAGATTATCGAACCTAAAGGAGCTAAAAGTACTAATACTCACTTTCTTTTTATTATTTAGCCTAAAATATGAAGTGATTGGTTGATTTAATCTAGTTTAACAACTACTAAGCTAAAGACGCAAAGACAAAAAGAACAAATTGGGAAATAACTTGAAGAAAACTCAATTGATCACGACGATACCCTCAGGAAGAATCCACCTAGACTTCACTTGTTATTTAATACTGAATCATATGATTTATTTACTTAGTTTGATCCGTAAGACTCCCTAACGTATATTAAACCCTCTCTCGAGGTGAATAACGTCTAACCCTAGGTTAATTAGTGGAATTCTCATTCGCTTATAATAACCCCCTAGAATAGCAGTAAATCGATCTATGGATTCCCATATTAGGTTTCAGCCTAATCCGGCAAAATCTCGTCACCCTATCTCTAGGCGTGCGATCAACTCCGCTTAATTATGCTCAATCTACTCTTAAGCAGGGTCTATTCCTCCTCTACCTAAGCACATCAGATTTGGATTAAGCATGCATAATTAAGAACAAACTAAGTATTTATCATATAATTTAGAAATCAATAACAAAATTCATCTAGGTTTCATCCCTTTCAAGTATCTGAAGGGTTTAGTTCATAACAAATAAAGGAAACATCTCAAGAGAAAAGATAAAACAAAACATAGAAAATTCCTAAAACCCTCTGAAGGAATTGAAGGAGAAATTCACCGTATTGAGTATAATTCTGGCATTTCGAGATGGATCCACTTGGCTATCTTCGAGTGATCCCACAAGACGTGATCTTCCTGGCTCGGCTCTTTGGCCTAGCTCATCGCCTAACGCCCCCCTTTCAGGTTGCACTTACGGTGTTTATATAGACTTTTAGAATGCTTTACTTGGCCTCTAAGTGTCCCAATTCAAGTATACTTCCTACTCGGTGTTTGAATAGGCTTTGTAATGTGTTTTTTTGCCTCAAAGTATCCAAATCTGAGTGAAATTGCTCTCTCCCGCGGCAGGGGCATGGCCATGGTACACGCCAGTGTAAATTATTTTCAGGCCGTGTCTCGATTCTGTCGATTGGGGCACAGTCGTGTAAATTGTGGCATGGTCGTGTCTTAGTTAATTTTTGAGGCACGACCGTGTGGCTTGAAGTCCAGGCCGTGTCGATTTCCTTTTTGGCCCAAATTGGCCCATTTTAAGCCTGTTTCTCATTCTTTTTATCCTCGGGTGCTTTCTTGAGTAAAAACATGAAAAAAAAAGGATTAAGAGCACCTTTTTACATAAAAAAAAGGGGCTAAATCATCCAAAAGCATACTAAATATGGGCCTAAAATACGTTGCTTTTACGGTTTATCAAATACCCCACACTTAAACTTTTGCTTGTCCTCAAGTAAAATTCTCAACTTACAACTAAAACGAACTTTCCATAATTCACAATTCCTATCAACAATGCCTCATCATAATTCACATATAATTCATACATGGATAATTTAACTCAAAGACTCTTAAAGATTCAAACAATTCTAAGTCATATATTTTGTAGCACGAAAACATAGGTGTCTCCCATTATCTAAATAATTACCTTTAATCCAAAATCGACAAGGATTGACGGTTTCACTAGAGATTCACTCAAATCACTCGAAGTGTTTACGTTTCAAGAAAAGCACTCATAAGTCAAACCTGAAAAGTTAATCCCATAGGCTTGCCTGAAAATCAAATCTCCACCATTGTAATATGAGATGATACACAAATCAAAAGGTCTTTTAACAGGGTTGTAATGGGGCTTAGGTTAGAGGTGTGGATAAAGGCTGAATTAGAAGGTTTGAAATCGAGATTGCCCTGACCAATTACCTAACAAGAATAATGAACTAAAAGATAAATGATTGCTTTGAAACTAGTAATACTACTATTGATAATACTTTGAATACGAGCTCTTCTTCAACAATTGGAATTTAAATGCATAAGCTCCTTTAATCATATACTAAAGCTTGAATATACTTTGGATTTTTTTTTAAGAACAAACTAAAGTAAATACATAATAAAGAAAGAACTTTATCAACTAAAATAAACTAATTCAGTAACTTATGAAATCAATTCTCGATAGAAAGGTAGTAAAAAAGAATGGTGATAACAAATACAAAGGGTTTTGGGTTAATATTAAGCGAGTAATTCAATAAAACAAGGTCGTTAGGATCAAATGGGTTCACTAAGGGTTAATTTGTGAAGGTAGGCTTTTTAGTGGAGTGAATGGGTTAAAACCTAGGTGCCTTTATCATCTCATATATCAAATCATTAATGTGGTCTCGATATGAATAATCTAGGCAAGTTCTAAAATAACAATTCAGTGTTGACACACTCATAATCAATAAACTGAGCATGAAAAAGAATATATGCTCTATAAGGCTCAAATCTCACAAAAATTATGGGTATTTGACATCAATCCTGTAAATTCTGAACTTCAAGGTAATATTCAAATTCAGTTCAACAACCTAGAAAATTTTTTTGATTCTTGAAAAATAGACTTATCATGCTTGATTCTCTAATATTCTTCACGTATAAATCATCAATGCATAATTATCAATGACTTATTCAAGAGCTTATCAATAAAAATCATAAATCATTAGAAATTTCACCTTAATTAATAATATAAGAGACTTACTTAGGAACAAGACTAAAATTTAGGATTTGAGAATAATGCAAAAAGTCAGGTACTTTTACCCCCCACACTTAAGATGTACATTGCCCTCAATGTACAAAGATAGATAACCAATAATGTAATCAAAAGAGAAGGGGAGAGTTAACACTTCCTGAATTTTGGATGACTTCGGGAGTTGGCCAAGGTCGTGGTGAAAGGTGGGTGGAGGAGGCGGTGGTGGCATTTTCTATGGGCCTGGTGGGGTGTCTACCGATGAGCTTTGTGTTAGATAAAGAAATTGGGTAGCCTGCAAAGATATAGCCAAGAAATCTAAAGAAACATTAATAATATACTAATACTATAATTAAAGACAGAGGAAATAAAGGGAAAGAGACTAAGAAGAAAACTGAAATTAATTGAAAAGACTAATAGAATAAGGAGCCGTTATTGTTGGATGGTTCGCGAGGTGGGTGTGACTTCTAAGGCTGTGGTGTGTGATTCCCAAGCAGCCTTTAGAACCTAAAACTAAGAAACTAAAAGAATTTAAAATATATTAAGTAGAAGAGAATTATAGATAAGTAGGCTAAAGGGGAAAATAAACATAAAGAAAAATTTAAATGGTCTAAAAGACCCTTGGCTTGGTGTTTGAATGAAGCGACTGGCATGAACTTATGTGTTGGGGTCTCCTTTAAGAAGACAATGCTTGCCTTCTTACATTTCTTCGGCATGATTCTAGTGTAGCTCAAGAGTCTGGACACTTTTTATAAAGAAAGAAAGAAAAAAGAAGGGAGAAGAATGAGGGGAGAAGGAGAAGGGTTGTGGGGTTTAAATAGGGTCTCAAATCTAGCACGTTCCCATGCCCGTGGACTGAGGGTGTGTTGAATTACACGGACGCATCGCATGGCCGTGTGTCTAGACGTGTTTGCTCACCCATGCCCATTTTCCAAGTGCCACGCCCATTCCTAGAAAGGCAGTGTGTTGGTACGGTTGGGTAGCATGGGTGTGTTTGTCCCGCGTCTGATAAGTTAGTGGCTTCACATGGTTGTGGAACACGGCCGTGCTAATTTACTGGTGCCCGTGTGGGAGTGGTTGGATCCGTGACATCGTGGGGTGGTTGGGACTGATTCGCACGGCCTCTATTGTGTCAATACAGTGGTTTTAGTGGTCCACATGGTCACGGACACGGCCATGTGTAAGGCCGTGTGGCCTTAAAGTTCTGCACTTCCGGTTAGTTTTAAAAGAAAGAAAGAAGGAAGGGAATGAAACTGAAAATAAATTTAAAAGTAAATAGTGTTAGTACTCAGATTGCCTCCTGAGAAGCACTCGTTTATAGTCTTAAGCTGGACTTTCCTTGAATTAAAATATTAGGGAGGTTTAAAGGTTTGAATATCTTCCCTCTTGCTTAAAGTTTTATTTTCTTGATAAAGTTCAAGTCGAGAAGCATTTACCTTGAAAGTGCTGAATGGTGGATTGCTTACCTCGACTGTTCCATGGGGGAAGATATCGTGTACCTTAAGAGGAATTTCCTTGCTTACATTCAGGTCTGTTGTGATGATGCAAGGATCGGGTTTGTCGAGCAGCACCTGGTCTCCTATTTTGAAGTGATTTGATATTCCTACGAGTTCTTCTGGCGTTACTTCGTGTGGGTCAGGTTGTTCTTTATCACGTGTTTTCTGCTATTCTAGTTTGTCAACCCTTATGCTTCGTTCCTTTTGTAATTCTCATTTGTTGTGATAGGGTCTAAGATTTGGCTCGGGGTTGTATCCTTGTGGTATTTCCTTCGATGAAAGTTGAACAAATTGTTTATCCAATGAATTGTCTTTCTTACCTTTATCGATTGTTGTCCTGGCCAAGTCAAGAGCTTGAAGACTGATTGATTCATTACCTACATAAAGTATGAGTTCGCCTGTGGCAACATCAATTTTAGTCTTGGCAGTTGCTAGGAAAGGTCTTCCTAAAATTAAGGGAATTGAATTGTCCTCATCCATGTCTAAGACAACGAAATCTACCGAGAAAACAAATTTATCGATTTTTACAAGAACAACTTCGATAATGCCCCTAGGAATTCTAACTCTTTTATCAGCTAATTGAATGCTCATCCTAGTTTGTTTGGGCTTCCCTAGACTTAGTCGTTTAGACAATGTATAAGGCATGACATTTATGCTTGCCCCTATATCAGATAACACATTATCAATAGTTAAACTACCAATTAAACATGGGATTGTAAAACTCCTTGGATCTTTCAGCTTTTGGGGTAGTCTATTCTATAACATTGCTGAGCATGCTGTGTTCAATTCCAAGTGGTGCTCTTCGTCTAATTTGCCTTTGTTCGTTAAGAGCTGTTTTAAAAATTTCTTCGAGTCTGGCATCTAAAAAAGAGCTTCGAGAAGAGGTAAGTTAATTTGTAATTTCTTTAAGAGTTTAAGAAACTTACCGAACTGTTCCTCTAAATAGTCTCTTTTCATCGCTTTGGGATAAGGTATGCAAGGTTGGTACTCCTTGATTATTGGTTTTGGATTTTCTTGTGTTACCTCTACCTTACCTTCGTCTACCTTATTTTCTTGTATTGGAATGGGTTCCTCTAACCCTTTACTGTCATTAGATGAGATGACTTGAATTTTCTCCTTTGGGTTATTCTCAGTGTTACTTGGTAGACGTCCTTGCGGTCGTTTTGACATTAGCTTTGCTAGTTGTTCGACTGCAGTACTGGCTGCCTTGACTAACTTAGTAAGTTCCCCGATTCGGCTCACGTTGCTTTTAATTGTTTTCTCAGTTTCTTGGAAGTGATTTTCTGTGTTTGCCATGAATTTTGTCAGCATCTCTTCGAGGTTTGGCTTCTTCTCTTGCGGGTATGGTTGATTTTGGAAATTTAGAGGAGGTTGTTGTCTTTGATTTCCTTGAATTCCTTGGCATCCCCATGAAAAATTTGGGTGGTTCCTCTAACCTGGATTATAGTTGTTACTATAAGGATTGTTATTGGATCTGAAATTATTACCTATATAGTTTGTCTGTTTGGTTTCTGGTCTGGTTGGTAGGGTGGGTACTCAGGATTTGCCACAGTTCCACTTGCGTTGCACTGCATGACTGGCTGTACCGGTGAGGAACATAAATTTTCAAGCTTTTTTTTCATCAACTCTACCTGATTTGACAGCATGGTCACTGCATCGAGGTTGTAAACTCTGGCTGATTTTGTCAGTTTTGTCCTTGTAACTTGCCACTGATAGTTATTCAGTGACATCTCTTCAATGAACTCGTAGGCGGCTTCAGGAGTTCCATTGTTCAGGGTTCCACCGGCAGCTGAATCGATTAGTTGCCTCGTTGAAGGGTTTACACCATTATAGAAAGTTTGAACTTGTAGCCACAAGGGTAGACCATGGTGTGGACACTTTCTCAAGAGATCCTTGTATCTCTCTCAGGCGTCGTATAATGTCTCTAAATCCATCTACACAAAAGAAGAGATATCATTCCGTAATTTGGCCGTTTTGGTCGGTGGGAAATATTTCAATAAAAATTTTTCGGTCATTTGGTCCCATGTAGTGTTTGATCCTCATGAGAATGAGTACAACCCTTTATTTGGCTTTATTTCTTAATGAAAAGGGGAATAACTGAAGACGAATGGCATCATCAGAAATGCCATTTATTTTGAAAGTATCACAAAACTCTAAATAATTAGCTATATGAGTGTTTGGTTCTTCATCCTGCAAACCATCAAATTGAACAAATTGTTGAATAATTTGTATTGTGTTAGGCTTTAATTCAAAATTATTAGCAGCTATAGCAGGCCTAATAATACTAGATTCAGCTCCTGTTAAATGAGGTTTAGCATAACCATACATAGTACGCGGAGCATTGTATTCTTCCACATCTCGTGGTGGATTATTCTCGTCCATCCCTATAGTAGGATTGGATCTGTCTTCTCGCTCTTCTTCTGTGTAATTTAGGGCTCGCCTAATTTCTCTACGATTCCTTCGAGCAGTAGCTTCAATTTCACTATCATATTCTAAGGGTCCTGTCAGGTTCCTTCTAGTCATAAACTAGAGGTACCTGCTAGGAAAAAAATAATGAAGAAAATAAAATTAGCAAAAGATACTAAAATAATAAAAATAGTGGCTAAAGTAATAAAAATAGAGCTTTTTTAATATTTCAGTTCCCCGGCAACGGCGCCAAAAACTTGATCACTGAAATAAGAGCTTTAGAATTTATAATGAATGAGATCAAACCTTGAGACTAACTCTGACAACGATTAAAAGCAAGTGTACCTATCGAACAGTAGTATAGCTTAGGCAAGACCGGATTATCGAACCCAAAGGAACTAAAAGTACTAATACTCACTTTCTTTTTATTATTTAGCCTAAAATATGAAGTGATTGGTTGATTTAATCTAGTTTAACAACTACTAAGCTAAAGACGCAAAGAAAAAAAGAACGAATTGGGAAATAACTTGAAGAAAACTCAATTGATCATGACGATACCCTCAGGAAGAATCCACCTAGACTTCACTTGTTATTTAATACTGAACCATATGATTTATTTACTTAGTTTGATCTGTAAGAATCCCTAACGTATATTAAACTCTCTCTCGAGGCGAATAACGTCTAACCCTAGGTTAATTAGTGGAACTCTCGTTCGCTTATAATAACCCCCTAGAATAGCAGTAAATCGATCTATGGATTCCCATATTAGGTTTCACCCTAATCTGGAAAAATCTCGTCACCCTATCTTTAGGCGTGCAATCAACTCCGCTTAATTATGCTCAATCTACTCTTAAGCAGGGTCTATTCCTCCTCCACCTAAGCACATCAGATTTGGATTAAGCATGCATAATTAAGAACAAACTAAGTATTTATTATATAATTCAGAAATCAATAACAAAATTCATCTAGGTTTCATCCCCTTCGGGTATTTGAAGGGCTTAGTTCATAACAAATAAAGAAAACATCTCAAGAGAAAACATAAAACAAAACATAGAAAATTCCTAAAACCCCCTGAAGGAATTGAAGAGAAATTCACCATCTTGAGTATAATTCTGGCTCTTCGAGATGGATCCACTTGGCTATCTTCGAGTGATCCCATAAGACGTGATCTTCCTGGCTTGGCTCCTTGGCCTAGCTCACCGCCTAACGCTCCCCTTTCAGGTTACACTTAGGGTGTTTATATAGGCTTAAATGCTTTACATGGCCTCTAAGTGTCCCAATTCAAGTATACTTCCTACTCGGTGTTTGAATAGGCTTTGTAATATGTCTCTTTGCCTCAAAGTATCCAAATTTAAGTGAAATTTCTCTCCCCCACAGTAGGGGCACGGCCATGGTACACGCCCGTGTAAATCGTTTTCAGGCCGTGTCTCGATGCTGTCGATTGAGGCACGGCCGTGTAAATAGTGGCATGGCCGTGTCTTAGTTAATTGTCAAGGCACGACCGTGTGGCTTGAAGTCCAGGCCGTGTTGATTTCCTTTTTGGCCCAAATTGGCCCATTTTAAGACAGTTTCTCGTTCTTTTTGTCCTCGGGTTCTTTCCTGAGTAAAAACATGAAAAGAAAGGATTAAGAGCACCATTTTACATAAAACAAGGGCTAAATCATCCAAAAGCATACTAAATGTGGGCCTAAAATATGTTTCTTTTACGGTTTATCATATTCCCAAAGTCCTAGATATAGTACAGGCAACATATGAATGGGTAGACCCAATATCTATCAAAGTAGTAAAGGGCACATCAAAAATAAGAAACATAACGGCTATGACGTCTGGTGCGTCGCCATCCTCTAACTGTCGAGCTGCATAAACCAACCCCGGCTGTCTTGCATCTGTATTACCAGTACCCCTGCCCGATGCTCTACGACATCGTCCAAACCCATTTCCCTCTCTGGCTGGACCACGACCTCTCAGTGGCTACTGACCACCTCTCCCTGACCTACAGGTCCCTGGCTGCACTCTGACCGATTCCCATGGACAATCCTTAATCAGATGTCCCTAGACCCACATTTGAAACATCCACCAGTTCTTCTCCAACACTCCCTCGGATGTGTTCTCCCACACAGTGTATAAGGTCGCAACTGACCTACAGCAACTGACATCCCAACTCGAGCTGGCCCATCTAACCTAGGCCTCTTTTGGAAACCCCCAGAAGAACCTGAAGACCCAAAACTTCTCTTATTCTTACCTTTATCCTTGTCTCGATTTTGCCTCTCAGAACGTTTCACTTTTTTGCCAATTTTTGCTTTTTCGATCAGAACGGCAAATCTCTTTCCCACTGCGGAGCTATCAGTACTCGCAGCTTTTCCCACAGACCATCCTCAAACCTAACGCAGCGCTTATAATCGGTTGCGACTATACCTCGAGCATAACAACTTAAGCGTAGAAACTCCGCCTCATACTCTGCCACGGGCTTATTCCCTTAAACCAAATTCAGGAATGCCTTCCTCTGGGCGTCCACATAACTCGCCCTGACATATTTTCCCTGGAACGATGTCATAAAGAAGTCCCAAGTGATATGATCCACTTGAGTACCTTCCCTTACTGTGAGCCACCACTGATAGGCCTCATCTCGTAAAAGAGACACTGCCCCTCTCAATTTTCCTCTGCTGTGCAGTCTATGTCATCCATAATCCGCTCAACTGCCTACAACCAGTATTCAGCTACATTTGGGGCCACACCAGAAATGCCCCTAAAAACTTCAGCCCCGTTTTCCTAGAGACGCTCAGGAATAGATTTTCAGGCTACTGATCTAGTGCTTGCTCCAGCAACCCATTCCAAAACTCGCAGCATGGCCTGGGACAAAGCATCGTCCCCTCCAGTTCGGTCATAGGACCCTGTCTCAGTCACCGGTGATGCAGGTGCTCCCATTTCAGGCATAGGCCCTGATGCTTCGGACCCATCCTCAGCACCTCAGCCCCTACCACGGCCATGTCTACCACGTCCACGTCCTCTAGTGCTCATGTTTGCTGAATCAAACTAATCTGATTAAGAATTTTATGAATTAATATATGGTTCCAATATTTATTAATAGATATTTTATGAAAACAAATATAAAAGTTATTTTCACAAATCGAATTCCCTAAAGTCTCAATCTCTACAGTCCTAACTAACACTAATATCTAATAGTTTCTTTCTAAAGTCATTTAAGCATACTATCAAACAAAATCAGAAGACTTACGGATTCGGTGCTGGAGACTTGGGTGCCATACTCCCGAAAATACATATATTTTCTAAAACATATTTTAAACCCATTTCCTTTGAAATCGTTTTCAAACCCATTCCACAGTCGAGTTTTGCAATCGGGCTCTGATACCACAAAATGTAACACCCCAAACCTGGCCTAGATGTTACGATTGAATCTAGCATGTCACATGAAAGGGTTGTTAAAGATACTTCACGTTCGTTAAAAAGTTCGCATTATTTTTTTTGAAAGTTTTGAGCTTCGTTGTTGTTAAAATTGGCTTTTAAGATGTTAATGTAAAAATGTTGTTATTACCATTATTTGAAACTTTGATTATTAAAGAACCAATTTCATCAGGTTACGAGGTTGTGATATTTGAAACCAGTTGTTGTCGTTTTAAGAAAACTACGTATTTATAAATCTAGCGGTCATTAAGGAATACTTAAGAGAAATTAAACCAATTTAAAAGTTAAAACCAAAATAAATCCCAAAGGCCTTATTACAAAACATAAACCCAAATTAAAATAATGTTTATAGCAAAATGAAATAGAATTTACTAGAGTTACGGTGTATGGCCACCACAGAGTCCACCCCGACTCCTAATCCTCAATGCTGGGAATTACCTGCAAAATTAAAGCAGAAGGGGTGAGTTACGAGAACTCAATGTGTAATTCCCTATTCAGACATTACTAGGCCTAAGCCTACCGAAGCAGATTGGGCCTTAACCCTCACAGAAACAAACTGGTCGAAGCCCATATGCAAACGAACTGGGCCTGAGCCCTTCTAGCATGGTATAACAGATAATATATGCAATGCAACTCATCCCAGCCTAGTAATCCATCTGCTACACACCGCTCGTACCAGCTAAAACACACCTGTGGGGATTTCTACAATCAACCCTCCATCCGCTACACACCTCGATGGCAGTCACGCTACTCATCGCCAAATTTGTGGTAGTGCCACCAGACTAACCGAATATACGTGGCATAGCCACCTGACAGAATGTGACAGAGTCACCGAAATATGTGGCAAAGCCACCAGATTTCACTTCCCCAATCATCAATGTCCCAATCCCATGTAACATATCATGTCATAATATTATAATGTATGCATAAATATACCGATATTTCAGATAATCAGAATACATACAGTCATGCTAATCTACCCAAGAGGGTACAACTATAAATTTACTCACCTGGTTTATCACCAACCTTACCCACTATGGGTATCTCAACTACTTGCCCAATTAAGGGTATTTCGGCATTTAGCCTGCACATATAATACGAAAAAAAATGAAGAAAGGTGTGAGATTACACACCTGATTACGTGAAGAACTATACCCTCCTGATCTCTATCACCCTCACTAGCGCAAACAACAACAATTTGCCTATCCCAAACAGATGTCGGCTCCCTTCCATAGCCCGACGAAAAATCCTAAATCGCTGACACATTACGCCGCTTTAACTTGGGAGCAGGGTCTACGAGTCTACTCCCCTTAGACTCTCTTATCGATACCCTCTTAGACCGGCTATCACCCGCCTCCATGAAGAAAGTCTCGATCAAAAACGTACTATAGTAAGAAATAGTGGCTGTCTAACAAGGGATTTCGGCTCTTACCACAACTTCCCAAAATTTGAATGTTTAATAAGCAGAGGAGAGAGTTTCTTGATCCTAAAAACAATCGGTCTAGACAAAGTCGTAGATTCAGTTATAGCAGAATGAAACTTAAAGAGAAAAGTCAAAATGAGACCAGAGAGAAAACTCCCTTACCTTGATTAGTGAGGAACCAAACTTCACAGATTCAGCTAAAGCATGATGAGAGAAGAAAAAGGGGAATTAGTTGAGAACTTGAATTAAGAGAGATAGCAACTTCGGCTATGCATAACATTAGACCAAAAGAAAAGCAGAGAAATGATTATCGTTACCTTGTGATAACAGATGAGTCAAAAGAGGAGGAGAGATTTAGCCAACCCCGCTTAAGCAACTACAATAGGAGAACACAAGAAGAAGCGTAAGAAGAGATGGATTTTCAGTTATAGTGATGAAAGAAACAACAAAAAGAAAAGGAGAAGGTTGTACATTCGGCTATAGAAAGAAGAAAATGGAAGGAAGGGAAAGAACCTACACTTACCAGGTTTGGCCAAGATAGGAGGTGATAAATCTCGCAGAGAAAGAAGAGATGAAATACTAAAGAGGTTCGGCTATGGTGAACACACAAGAGAGAAGCCGATTCAAAATGTTATTACAAGGGAGGTTCAGCTATGGTGGAGAAAGCAGATAGTAGAAGATGGAAAAGAGAGATTTGGCTAAAGTGTTGATGGTGTAGAAGAAAAGAAATGCCAAAAAGAAGAAAAAAGGAAAGTGAGTTTTGGCACAACAATATGAGAAAAAGAACTCAGAAATTTGGCAAAGAAAGATGCACAAAACTTAAACCCGAATGAGAAGAAGGAAAAATACTCCCACTTGCACAAATGCTAAAAAAAATGCCTAAGAATTTCAGCACACACACATACTAACCAAAGCCGAAATTGCTCCCTAAGCACCTCTCCACTTTCGGCCAAACACTTCCACACACCCACTCCCACGATTCTCTCCTTGATTTACTCCTCCACTCACTCTCTATCCATCATTTGAAATCACCCAACCACTTTGACCCATTCAAAATTCCCCAAACTCATCTCCTCCTTCCATTTTGAATTCTTTGACTCATTCAACAACCACCCCATTAGAGCCCCACACCAACACCACCTCTTCTCCATCTTAGCACAAAAATAAATGCCATATATTGCAACATGTGGGATTCAAACCTCACTCCACCCATCTTCCACCTTGACGCCACAACCAACACGCTACGCACCTCACTTGTGTTATCAAAACACAAACAATTATACTTAAGGCCTGCTTCCACTAGCTCTCCCCCTTTAAGTGCCCAAGAACCAAACTTTCACCAGGGCCCAAGCTTGAACCCGAGCCTCCCCAGGACCCCCAAACACACCTAAATAACAAGCCAAGCGAGCTAAACGCATACAGTAACACCACAAATGCTAGACCCCTATTTTTAGGATGTTATAGTTAATGGATTCTCGATGATTGCTACACCTATGACAAGATTGTTACAAAAAGATATTAAGTTTGAATGGTCTGAGAAATGTCAAAAGAGGTTTGAACAGTTAAAAGTATTGTTAAATAACGCACCGCTATTAGTGTAACCTGAGTCGGGAAAAGAGTTTGTGATTTTCAGTGACGCGTCATTGAACGGTCTTGGATGTCTATTGACGCAAGAGGGAAAAGTGATAGCTTATGCCTCGAGACAGTTGAAACCACATGAAAAGAATTACCCAACGCACAACTTGGAATTACCTGCCATTGTGTTTGCTTTAAAGATTTGGCGACACCATTTGTTCGGTGAGAAGTGCCACATCTTTACTGACCATAAGATTTTGAAATATTTAATGACTCAAAAGGATTTGAATTTGTGACAACAGAGATGGCTCGAGTTGTTGAAATATTATGAGTCGGTAATTGATTATCATCCGGGAAAGGCAAATGTAGTCGCTGATGCTTTAAGTAGGAAATCTTTGTTTGCCTTGAGAGCAATGAATATGCGACTGACTTTATTTGAGGATGGTTTGGTTCTAGCTGAGTTAAAACTAGACCAGTATTTCTTTAGCAAATTTGTGAAGCTCAGAAAAGTGATAAAGAACTTAAAGTTAAAAGAGTTCAGTGCGGATCAACTTGTGATTCAGACTATTAGATTGGGACCGATGACTGTTTGATATTTTGAGGTAGGATTTGCATATCAAAAGATACTGAGCTTATTTAGAAAATTCTTCACAAAGCATACAGTGGTTGTCTATCTGTAAACCCAGGAAGTACGAAGATTTACAATGATTTGAAGAAATTGAATTGGTGGTCAGGTATGAAAAGGGATGTATCTAGATTCATATCAAGATGTTTGATTTATCAACAAGTAAAGGTTGAACATCAAGGACCTTCGGGTTTCCTTCAACCTATGATGATTCCCAAGTGGAAATGGGACAGAATTATGATGGATTTCGTAATTGGATTACCTCTGACTCTGAAGAAGAAAGATATCGTTTGGGTCATTGTTGATAGATTGATGAAATTGGCTCATTTTATTGTAGTACGCACTGACTATTCACTTGATAAGCTAGCTGAATTGTACATTGCTAAAATTGTTAGATTGCACAGAGTGCCTACTTCTATTATTTCAGACAGAGATTCGAGGTTTACGTCTCAATTTTGGAAGAAGTTACAAGAAGCTTTGGGTACAAAGTTGAAATTTAGTACAACATTTCATCCACAGACTGATGTTCAATCTGAAAGAACAATTTAGGTTCTTGAAGATACGCTTTGTTGTTGTGTTTTAGAGTTTGAAGGTAGTTGGGAAAGATATCTACCTTTAGTCAAATTTGCTTATAACAATAGTTTTCAGTCGAGTATAAAGATGGCACCGTATGAGGCGTTGTATGGCCCAAGTGTAGAACTCTGTTGTACTAGATCAAGCTCAGTGAGAGACAGATTCACGGGGTTTATTTGGTTAAAGAAACTGAAGAAAAAGTGAAAGTAATTTGTGATTGTTTCAAAGCAACTTCAGATAGATAGAAATCGTGCGTAGATCTGAAACGAAAGGAAATTGAGCCGGTTATAAGGTATTTCTAAAAGTATCCCCGTGGAAGAAAATCCTTAGATTTGGTCGTAAGGGTACAATGAGTTCACATTTTATTGGTCCGTATGAGGTTATTGAAAGAATAGGGCCGGTGGCATATTGATTAGCTTTACCAACAGAGTTAATAGGATCCACAATGTGTTTCATGTATCAATGTTGTGCCATTATCAATCAGATCCTTCACACATAATTTCATTGACAGAGGTTGAGATTCGACCCGATATAACTTATGGTGAAGAAACGATCAAGATTTTGGCTTGGGAAGTCAAACAGTTGAGAAATAAAAGCACAACCCTGGTGAAAGTTTTGTGGCAAAGATATGGGGTCGAAGAGGCTGCATGGGAACCTGAGGAAGCTATGAGAAAATAGTACCCAAACCTCTATACTGGTAAGATTTTCGGGGACGAAAATCCCTAAAGGAGGAGAGTTGTAACAGCTCATTTTTGGGTCAAGTAAAAAAAATGGTTTCAGGACCACAAATCTAAAGTAGAAATTTTATTTTATTATTTCTTTAAGGTCTACAGTATGATTTAATGATTGTGTGAAAATTTCGTTAATAAATTTTATCGATAGATTGACCAATTTGACTATTAGGACTAAATTACAATAGGTGAAAAATGTGTGTTCTAGAAGCTAAGGGTGTTTAATTGTAATGAATTCTTAAATTGGAGGTCCTTAAATGGTAAATAGACCATTATATCCTATTATGGACAAAAATAGACATGGTTAGGGAAAAATGTCAAAGTTTAAGTGAAGGGCATATTGGTCATTTGGTAAAGAAAGACAAATTTAACTAATAAAAAGATGTCATCTTCTTTAATTTAGTCCCCCATAGCCGAAAATTGAAAGGTAACCATAGCTAGGGTTTTGGCCAAGCTTCCAAGCTCGATTGTAAGGTCATCTTTGTCCCGTTTTTAATGATTTTTATGTTTTTGTGAATGTTGTAACTTGATTAAGCTATTCTAAGGACTAATTTGAAAGAAACCCAAAGTTTAAAATTTTACCCATGTTGAATAAGCTTATATTTTGATGTTTAATGGTAGTAAATGCATGTTTGTTGTTAGTTAAACAACATTAACAAAGTGATTTTTGGTGAAAATGTCAAATAGGGACTTATTTGAAAAAAGTTGCAAAATGTGGGTTAAAAAGTGAATAAATAAAAAATGGTGGCTATTTTAAGATAGATAAAAGTCAGCTAAGCTTGGGTTGAGAAGAAATTAAAGGAAATTCATTTTACGAGCTTAGGGACTAAAATGTAAAATGTTAAAAGTTTAGGGGCAAAAATGTAATTTTTTCCATAAGGTGTTTTTGGGTTGAATTGAATAATGTGATGATTAAATAAGTTAAATGTGGTATTATAGATCAAGAAAGACAAGGTTCTGACCTAGACTGGGGAAAGACCAAGGATGTGGACTGAATCGAACTATTAGCCATTTTGTACTGAGGTAAGTTCGTATGTTAATAAGCATTATTGTAACTGTATTTTAAATGCTTTAATATTGCATGAACTGTATTAATGACTTTACAGACACGTTTGACAAAGATTCGACAAATGTGAAAATCTCGGTTGAACCTTAGGAATAGATTAGGATACAAGTGACATGTCACTAGGAATTTATGTGATTATGTGAATTTTGAGATTTGGGTGCTAGTCTTGTATGTCCTACCAGTGGCTGAGTATATTGACATGTGTTGCAATTACTTGACAGCTTGTGTGAAATGCACCGTGTAGCCACGTCTCGACTGACAACTTGTGTAAGCAGGCCCGTTATCTGCTCAAATTGAGCTTATATGTGATTGAGGTAGCATTGGCTACATATGTGGCACCTTGTGTGCAAGGTTTCTGAGTATCCAATAGTATTCCAAGTGGTTCAATGGGTAAGTCAAAGATAAGGATGAGTACGGTTTTATGTTGAAAGGGTACAGGTACGTGCACTAAGCTTGAAATTAGTGAGAGTGTGAAATAATAAGATCTCGGTAAGCTATGAATACATGGATCATGTTCATGATGTTTATTGCACTTTATATTATCTTGAATTATATTATTGAACGATAATTTGTATGGTAAGAATTGCTTATTTTTTGCATACGAGCTTAGTAAGCTATATAGCTTACTCCGTTTTATTTTCCATGTTTTATAGTGTCACCCAGCTAGCTCAGGTTGGAGATCGTCAGAGTCCACATCACACTATCAAACGATTAATTTGGGTATCGATGAACTTAACATTTTGAGTATATGTCATGTATAGGGACTTGGTCATTTTGGGTATATGTGTCATTATGATTTGCCCAAAAGTATTGGCTTGTAATTGATAAATTTTTTATTTTGTATAAGGCCTTGAAAGATGGCCTATCTTGGTTAAATTGGATGTGAGTTATGCATGGGCTAATGTTATTTGTGATATGCCTTTTAATTGCTTGGTGGATGATTATTTGTGGCTTAATAACTTAGGTGTTAAATAGGGAGAATTGGCTTGATAGTAAGTTGTTGAAATTGGGCTAAACTATACATATTGAAAGTAATCATATTGAATGCTTGAGGATATGCTTGTGGTATGTTTGAGTTTGACAAAGTTTTATGTTTTAAGCATGATAGATGCTGGCTTTTAAATGTCATGTTATTGCCTTGGTTGTGGTGGTTGTGGTTGCATCTATATGTTCAGATTTGTGCCACGTGATGTTGTGTAGGTATGTGCAAGTGAGGGTGGCAAAAGGGCTTGGTAAATAGCCTATATTTTGTCCACACTGGTAGACACACGAGCATGTGTCTAGGCCATGTGTCACCACGGGCATGTGTTTTAGCCGTGTGTCCCCTGCACCTTAATTTTAAGAAACAAAATGTCCAGAATTTAGTACAGGGCAGAGACACGGGCGTGTTTCTCAACCGTGTGTGCTACACAGCCTGGAACACTAGCGTGTGTCTTTGCCATGTGAAACTTGCACCTAATTCGAATTAAATTAAATTACAACACAGCCTAGCACACGAGTGTGTGGCATGGCCGTGTGGCACAAGTTAGAGAGAAACCTAAATCCAACACGGCCTGCAGCACGGGCGTGTCCCCTGGACCACACTGGCGTATGAGCCCTACATTTAGCAAAAAATTTCTACGTTTTGTAAAAATTCCCTGAGTTCTAGATTTAGTTCCAAACCACTTCCAATGCATGTTTTGGGCCTCGTGGGCTCGTATTAGGGACTTTATGATTGAATATGAATGGTTTTAATTTGGACGTAAATTTATGACTCGGAATTGAATTATTGCTTGTGATGTGAATCAGATAATGCCTCGTACCATGTTCCAATGTCGAATACGGGTAAGGGGTGTTACGGACGGACTTACAATCAAGCTTGAAAGTTGGCCAAAACCCTAGCTATGGAGACCTTTGAAATTTTCGCACAAGGGGGATGAAATTGAGAAGATGGACATCTTTTATTTGTTTTTCTTTTTTTTTTTTGCTTTATTTTCTAGATTACCAAAATGCCATTCACCTAAACTTTGAAATTTTACTTACTCCATGTCCATTTTTGTCCATCTTAAGGTATAATGGTCTAATCACCATTTAAGGACCTCCAATTTAAGAATTCCTTTCAATTAAACATTTTGTCCATTTTGTCCATCTTAAGGTATAATGTCCATTTTGCACCTATTGCATTTAGTCTTATTAGTGAAATTGGACAATCTATCGATAAAATTTCTTAACAAAATTTTCACACAATCATTCAATCATACTGTAGACCTTAAAGAAATAATAAATAAATATTTCTACTTCAAATGTTTGGCCCGAAATCACTGTTCCTATTTGACCCAAAAACGGGCTGTTACAGATGTCGTCCATCATGCTCAACAATTGCTTCATTTGATCCTCAAGCTTAATCAATTTTCTTGTTGAGTTGGTGCACTTAGACTACACCTGCTTGACACCGATTCTCATTAACTGCATCTTTCCCTCAATTCTATCTAGATGTTGACTACAGGCAGTATGGTCATTTCGGTTCGTCCTATCCTGGGGTTTCTACAAATAAGAAGGTTGATAGTTAGTACTTTTTTTAGTTTGATTTTAATTATTACCTGCTCCTTGGTTCCCTCCCCATCTCATATTCGGGTGATATTTGTAATGAGGATTATATGTATTCGAATAAGGGTTTCCATCCCTATTCCCAATGTCATTTACGTCCTCGACAAGATTGTTGATATTGTGGAGCAATGGTTTCTCACCCCTATGCATAGACGGCATAAAAGCATATTCAATATGGTTGAGTTGATCGCAATAAAATACTGTAATAAAATAAAGAATTATGAGGTGATATTCGCAAGTATATGGGTCTAGTTGTAATATAGTTTTACAACAGAGTGGGTGTGTAACAGCCTAATTTAGGGCCTAGTCAGAATAGTGGTTGCGAGACCACAAATTCGAAGTAGAAATATGTGTTTTATGATTCTACGAGGCTATTTATGTGTTTGCATAATTGTGTGAAAATTTCATGAGGAAATTTTATTTATTAATGATCAATTTGTCCATTAGGACTAAATTGCAAAGATTAGAAAATATGATATTCTAGAAGATTTAAGCATGAAATAGAATTATAAAAATTACTAGAGGTCTTTATTTAACAATTAGACCATTATATGTTGAGATGGACAAAAATGGTCATGGAAAGGAAAAATCTCAAGAAAGGGCTTTAAGGGCATTTTAGTCATTTTGTTAATTAATGAATTAAAAAGGGAAAAATAAGTCAAAATCTTGTCCGTCTTCTTCCTCTAAGTGTCAAAATTTGCAAGGAGACATAGCTAGGGTTTCTTCAACTTCCAAGCTTGATAGTAAGTGCATGCTAGCCCCGTTTTTAATGTTCTTCGTATTTTTGAGATCCTCTTAGCTCAATTTAGCTATTTCTAGCTACATTTTGAGCTAGGGTTCATGTGCAAAAATTTACCCATGTATGACATGCATGTATTTTGATGTTTTATGGAATAATATGAAAGTTTGATGTTTGATAAACATATTTTTCTAAGTGATTTTCATGAAAAATGCATAAAAGGACCAAATTGTAAAAAAGTTATAAAAATGGTCATACATGAGTGAAATAGTGTAAAATGGGGGCTGTTGTAGTTAAGGGTATGATTCGGCAAGGCTAAAATACAAGAAAGTTGAATAAAAATCATTTTACGAGCTTAGGGGCAAAAGTGTAATTATGAGAAAGTTTAGGGAAAAATTATAATTTTGCCAAAGTATGATTCATGAGTCAATTTAGTCAATGTGAGTATTAAACAAGTGAAATTGTTATTATAGATCAAGAAACACGAAGCCCGGAACGAAACTGAGGCAAGAACAAAGTTGTGGGCTAAATCGAACATCTATACCTATTTTGAGTATCGAGGTAAGTTTGTGTGAAATTAAGGCTACATAAGTTATTATGTTGAAATTACTTATTATTATGAGAAATGCATATTATTTCCATGAAGTTGATTAATGATGCCTCGATGAGAAAATGGTGAGAATATGATAAGTTGAAGTCTCGATTGGAGGTTCGAAATAACGAGGATACCTATGTCACAACATGAGATAAGGAACGTCCTGTATAAGACCATGTCTAGGACATGGCATCGGCACCGAATAAGGAAGGTCCCGTATAAGACCATGTCTGGGACATGGCCTCGGCACCAAAGGAAGATCTTTTGTAAGACCATGTCTGGGACATGGCATCGATATCTATGTACGATCTCGTATAAGACCATGTCTGGGACATGGCTTCAACATCAAGCTAAGAGATCCCGTCGAAGACCATATCTGGGATATGGCATCGGCATCAAGAGATGATTCCATGTAAGACCATACCTGGGATATGGCGTTGGCATCGTGATACATATATGATGAAATTGAGTATCCTCCGATATTCCGAATAGTTCAACAGGCAAATAGCTACATTTAAGTTAAGAATGATAATGAGTTAAGTTTATGTTCAAGATAGCATAAGTGCTAAACCATGTGATGAAGTGATACAGGTACCCATGAGTAAAAATATGAGTCATGAAACCGTAATGTGATATGTGATGGGTAAGAGTAATTATGTGTAAGTATGGCAAAGTATCTGAGAAAATTGTGTTGTTCTTGTTCAATGAGATGAATGGATTTTATTATGAGCCCCTATGTTGCTATTTTAATTCATGCAAACTTACTAAGCTTTATGCTTACCCATCTCTTTTCCTTGTAGTATCGCCAAGCTAGATCAGGAATTGTAGGACGTCGGAGCTTGGATCACACTATCAATCATTATTTTGGTATATTAAAGAAAATTTGTTTTGAATATGACATGTATAGGAACTTGGTCATCTTGTGTTATGTCATATTAAAAAGCCAAAGTGTTGGCTACTAATGTTATACACTCATTTTGTATATGGCTATAGGGATTGGCCAATATTTGTCAAGTTTCTTGTATTTAATGATGATGAGTTTTATGAAGTGAAAGTTCATGCTATTGATGGAATATAATGTGATGTGCATGCATGATAAATTAGTGATTCTTTGTAGAGTAATGTTGCTATGTTGTGTGTTGCTTGTGGTGGTATAAGTGTGTATGTTTTCAGGATGGCAATTGGCTTGGTAAATGACCTTCTAATTTTCCACACGGGTAGACACACGAGCGTGTGTCTAGGCCGCGTGTGACACACAGTCAACCCCTATGGGTGTGTTGATAGGTCGTGTGTCCCTTGCATCAAATTTGCAAGAATTCGATTCGTCACACAGGCCAGCACACAGGCGTGTGCCTAGGCTATGTGCCCTTAAGAGTTTGCTGACGTCATAAATAGAATGCTAAGGTTTTCACACACGGGTGAGAACACAGGCATGTCTAGGCCCTGTGAAGGACACAGGCCATAGACACGGGCATGTGTCTGGCCATGTGAAAATCCCTGTAAGTTCGAAATGAAAAATAAATTCCACACAGGCTAGGAACATGGGCATTTCTGACCACACAGCCTGCCCACACGGGCGTGTTCCATTTCATAAGGGCATGTGGCCCCTGTTTAGGCAAAAATTTTCTAAGTGCGCAAAAGTTTTCGGTTTAATTCTGAAACCTTTCGTATGTATGTTTATGATCTCGTAGGCCCATAATAAGGATGTTATGAGTATGAATGAGAAGTTTTAAGTTGAAATGAAATTTTATAGCCCGATGTTGTATGTTTAAGCAAGTCAAGTTTGGTAATGCCTCGTATTCGGTTCCGGTGTTGAACACGGGTAAGGGGTGTTACAGGGTGAGTACTCCAAGGATCGTACCCAAGGGAGGCAGGTGCTAGATCTATTTTAACCTAAACACTAAAAGATCTGATTAGTACTTTGGATTCAGTTATAGTACGTAGAGTATAAAATAAAGGATTTTTTGAGGTTTTTATAATAAAAATAAAATAACATAAAAAGATAAAATTCAAGAGATTAAAAAGGAAGAATAAATCAAATCTAATTATGGGTGATTAGCTTGCTTTGGTAATCTCTATCAACTGTCACTACGGGTTCCTTGTCAATCAACTAGCTACTACCCTAGTAGGATCTTCTGACCTGCCACTAACATAATGAGTCAGCAAGAACTACTTATCTTCTGACCTCACAGTCTAGACTGGTTTGGGGTAAAGGTGCACACGAATGGGCAATACTAATTGTGGTTTAATCCCTACCTTGATGACTTCTTAGGGTTGTCAGGCCTAGGGTTTGTGTAACAGCCTGATTTTGGGCGTCGTCGGAACAGTGGTTTCGGGACCACAAATTTGACATAAGGAAATTTATTTTTATTGTATTTTTTTGGTTTACGGTTTCACGAAATGATTTCGTGAAAATTTTGTTCGAAATTTTGACGTTTGGGCACTCAATTTAGTCAAAAGGACGAAATTATAAAAAGTGAAAAAGTTGAGTTCTACATGTTAGAGGTGTCCAATTGTTATGAAATTTTAAATTTGAGGTCCTTAAATGATAATTAGACCATTGGTTAATTTTTTGGAGAAAAATGGACATGAAATAGGTGAAATAGAATATTCTTAAATTAGGGGCATTTTGGTCATTTAGTAATTAAAATAAATTAAAAACAAAATTAAAAGCCAATTTTTGTCCATCTTCAACCCCATGGCTGAATTTCACAAAGGGAAACCATGGCTAGGGTTTTTCAAGCTTCCAAGCTTGATTGTAAGTCCGTTCTAGCCCCGATTTTAATGATTTTTACGTTTTTGAAATCCTCGTAACAAGATCTATCTATTTCTACCACTAATTTGAGATATGGTTAAAGTCTAGGGTTTTGAACCATGATGAATATGTTTGTATTTTTGTTTTTAATGGTAGAAAAAGCATGTTCATGGTTAGAGAAACGACTTTTACTAAGTGATTTTCGATAAAAATGCCTAAAATGACTAATTTGTAGAAGTTATGAAATTTGTCATAAAACTGTGAATAAATGGAAATTTTGGACTGCTATAGTTATGAAAATGGTTCTGCTAGGCTTAAAATACAAGGAAATTGAATAAAAATCATTTTACGAGCCTAGGGGAAAAGTGTAAATATGACAAAGTTTAGGGGCAAAAATGTAAATTTTTCCAAAATGTGAATTTAGGCTAATTTGAGTAGAAGGATGAATAAATGAGTTAAATGTGTTGTTATAGATCAAGAAAAACGAGATTCAGACTTAGAATGGGGGAAAAACACGTAATTGACGAATAAGTCTTTTTCACCGATTTTGCTTTTGAGGTAATTTTGTATGTAAATAATACATCATTTTTTTTATTTATGTTTTAATATTTTCTTATATTATATGAGATATGATTGAATATGGAGTAATTATTTGATGTAAATTATGAATTGTGATTGATTATGGATGAATTGGTAAAATGTTGAAAAGTGAGAATTCCCGGTTGAACCTTCGAAATAGAAAAGATACGAATGAGGTAGCTAGGTCACATGTGTGGTACTAAGTGTAGGCCACTATGTGTACAAGAGAGCTACGAGATAGTTTTAGGTCACGTGTGTAGTACTAAGTGCAGGCTACTACGTGTACCAGACGGATAGGTCGCATGTGTAGTACTAAGTGCAGGCTACTATGCGTACCCGATAGCTTCGATCACATGTGTGGTACTAAGTGCAGGCCACTATGTGTAAGTGATGATTTTGGTCACATGTGTAGTACTAAGTGCAGGCTACTATGTGCACCAGATAGCTTCGGCTACAAGGGTGGTACAATGTGCAGGCCACCGTGTATCTGTTATTATTCCGATGAGTTCAACGGGAAATTGACTAAGTGAAAATACATGTGATCATGTAACGACTAAGTGTAATTGAATATGACTATGTGATGAATAAGTGCAGGTATAAGTGTGAAAATTTATGAAAAATGTGCTCGATATTTGATCGGACCTTCGGTAAGATGAAATGGAGTAAGTGAAATTATGAAAGAGTAAATTTAGCAACAAAATAGTTTTGGACAGCAGTAGTTGTGTGACTTTGAAAACTCACCAAAAATAGTGGAAATCGAATTAGAGGTTGAATAAGATATGAAATTAAATATGAATGAGTCTATTTTCACATAAAAGAAACAATGTAAAAAAAATAATTTCATATTATATGATATTTGAATTTTTTTGAGACAGTGTCAGAATGATGTCTGAATCCCCTATTCCAACTTTGGAAAATCATTAAAAATTTTATAAAAATAATTATGGTTTATAATTTATATGATTAAATTTATTAATGAGTCTAATTCAAATATAAATAAACAACAACATTATCCAAATTCTTTACAATGATATAATTAATTTTTAGTGAAGTGGGGTCGGAACTGTCGGACAGCGGAACAGGGGTGACTTTAAAGAATAAACTGTACTTATTGGATAAACGAAAAATTTTGGAAATTTTATGATAAGAAGATATGTGAGTCTAGTTTCAAGGAAAATTAGTGGTTATTAATTTGGAGTTCTTTAACTCGAGATATAAATAATTTAGTGACTGTGACTCGAGTAGACAGCTTGATATGAACATGAATAAATAGTGAAACTATGTGCAATTATGATTATATTATCTTTAGAACATATTGTGAAGATTTATAAAATCCTATTAATAAATCACTTATTACTTACATACTTACTTACTAAGCTTCGTAGCGTACTCCCCTTCCTTTCCCATATCTTATAGGGTTGTATGCTAGCTCGAGTTAGAGATCACCGGAGATGTTATGACACTATCAAGCTATCATCATGGGGTAAAAGTGAATATAAACCTCTTAAGTTTATGGCATGTATAGGAGACTTAGTCATTATATGTGTCATAATTGGTTTGGTCTAAAATGTTGGCCTTTAATATTTAGTAGTTCATTCTGTATAAGGCCATTGATGTTGGCTAGCATTATTCAAGTTATATATTTGTGATGATGCAATTTATGAGATGCATGGTTTGGGTGAATGAGAGTGTGATGATTAAATAAGAAAAGTGTGGCATGTGAATGGTTGTGAGAAGGACACGACTTTGGACATGAGCGTGTACCCCTATTTTCAAGAAATTTTTCAATGTTTTCCAAAGTTCTCAGTTTAGTCCCGGACTGCTTCCAAAGTATGTTTTGGCATCGTAGGCCCGCAATAGGGACAATATGATTATGAATGAAAAGTTTTAAATTTGAACGGAAATTTGTGGCTCGAAAATGATCGGTTATATGTGATTAAGTCCGGTAATGCCTCATACCTTATTTCGGCGACAGATACGGGTAAGGGGTGTTACAGATTGTTTCACGTTCTCTTTTTTCCAAACAGTTGATCCGTTGAGTAACCCTATAAAATAGTTAATAGATCATACCTCCACTCGCTAATTCCCCCATAGAAGGATTAGTTCCTCATGGCATTCATAAATAATATATAATCGATATAAAGAGAAAACATGCTAATTAAAATGATAAGATAGAGTAAATGAAATAACCTGATTGTATTCATATTAAGCGCAAATCCATAAAGTTGAATGAGACCACAATCAAAACATCTTAAAAGAAAACAACGAACAAATAACTAAAATCTAAAAACTTAAGAAAGAAAAAAAACAAAACTAAATTTAACGGAAAAAACTAGGTTAATGGAAAAGTGTCTTTAACATGTGCCAGAGGAGCCTATTTATAACCTTAAGGTGATCGTCGTCCTTAACCCTAGGTTAGCTGACGTCCTTGAGCTTTATGTTTTATTTTGCGAACCAAAACACCTCTGTTTCGTGTCTAATTTCCATCCTAGAGTTGATGTCACGACACACCATGACCTGTGTTGCGACATAGAAACCACTATGCTCCTCTATGTCCATCTTTAAGGGTATTTCGTGACACCCTCAGTCTGTGTCACGACATCAAAGGAAGACTTGAGTTTTCTTCATTCTGTTCCTTATTTTGCGACATCAGTCCTCCCGTCTTGCAACATAGCGTCCAGTATGATTCTAAAATTCCTTCTAATGGTCTCCTACACACTTACGAAGTACGTTAGCTCTCCCTTAAGCCTCATTCGGCCTTTAAGGTCAATAAAAGACTCAATTAGCACATTTTCTTGAATGTAAGTAAAACTAGAGAAACTTAACTAAATTGTAATGAAAATGCTTGTATTTAGGCTCCTTAAGTGTGAAAACTAATTTTATCTGTTACACTGAATTTCGACTGATCAAACTCCCCCACACTTAAGTCATTGCTTGTCCTTAAGCAACATAAACAAAAATGACTAATAAACATGATGACCCTGGAGCAAATATGATACCAGTGTTGAATTTAGAGCATATGGCTTAGGCATTTCATGCTTACTAACTACTTCAACATGATGAATAGTTGACTTACCACCTTTGACTTCAAGCATAAACGTTCAGTATGTTACAAAATATACGAATATTAAGGGTCTCTCCTATATGAATTTATCAACAAATCATACAAGTTCTTTGATTATCCGAGTAGAATACAAATAGTCATTCATGCACGTCTAGTATGATGTCCATCTATGTCTAAGGATATTTAGGTCACATAGGAATTTTTGGCTTGTAACATTCTGAAGCTTAGGACATGTATGGAATTCAAAAATGTAAGCATCAAAAGGGTTACAAACACGAAAATAGTTTGGCACATCATATTGATCCCTATTCTTCCCCCTTTAATGACCCTTACCCGCTCACCACCTTATTTCTCCTCTCACTACCCTTCTCTATCCATTTAGGAAATCATAGCATGACATAGTAACCACGACTAGCCTATGATTTTTGGTGCACTAATGAATGAGTTTTGTAACACCCCTCACCCATATTCACCGTCAGAATAGGGTTACGAGGTATTACCGATCAATACACATCATTTAACATACATAACACATACATTTATGCATCCATACTTAAATACCATTCAATCATCTTCACATTGTCCCTTATAAGGGCCTACGATGCCTTAAACATGCTTTAAAAGTAGTTTGGGACTAAATCGATAAAATATAAAACTTTTGGAAACTTAGAAAAATTTTAAACATACAAGGTTCACACGCCCGTGTGAACAGGAAATGTGTCTCACACCGCTTTAGACACGCCCTTGTCTCAGGTCATGTGAAAACATGGCATACATACTGACTTGGGTCACACGGCCAACCACATGCTCGTGTGTCTAGCCCGTGTACCCTTCGAAATGGCCACATACGCCTGTGTTCCAGGCTATGTGCTAGGCCATGCAAATCTTGTAGGGTATACTGACTTATGCAACACGACCAAGTCACACGCCCGTGTGCTAGGCCGTGTGCCATTTAGGTGGTATACTGACTTGTGCCACACGGCCAATCACACGCCCGTGTGTGAGGCCGTATGGAGCATATTGACTTCAATTAAATTTCAACACCATGGGACACACGACCGTGTAGCATGACCATGTGTCGTACACGGCTGAGACACACACTCGTGTATCTGCCCATGTGGACAAAAATAGGCCATTTGCAAGGCCAATTTGCCACCCTTACTCATGCTCACCTAAACAGCCAAAATGGTACCATTTCATCACACAACTAAGCTGCCAAAATCATGATTCAAATGCACAAATCATACATATCCATTTCAACCAAATTCAATACTCAAGTCAATGCCAATTACCTATACAAATACTTATCAACTCAACTTCTAAAATTATACTTCATCAAAGCATTTTCAAGCATTAAACTCCATAAATCCATTAACCATTTGCAACTATAAAACCATAACCATTTTCATATCAAACATGCCAAAATAAACCATCACTCATGGCTATATATACAACCAAAACATGTACATTTACAAGCCATTTCTAATAGCTAAACACACAACCATATTAACATCTTTTACAAGCCAACTCTCTTGGCTATATTCACAACCAAAATACCACAAGTAGCCTATACATGCCATATACCATAACTCTATAACTCAAAAGTACCAACTTAGATGTTTGATAGTGCAATGATGTTCCCGACGACTCCCGGATCTGAGCTAGCCTTGATTCACTATAAAACATAGAAAAATAACAAAAAGTAAGCTTCATAGCTTAGTAAGCTCGTATGTGAATAACTTAATTCATCAAATAAATTCAAATCAACCAAATTTACATAACATCACCATATACACATTAACAACAAACCTTACTCATGTCTCAAAACATGATAAAATACCATTTCATCATCTTTCTCTATTTAATACTCGAATAGGTTCTGTATGTACCTGTATCTCCTCGTACTAACCTCTTTCTCAACCACATTATTTATTTACCCGTTGAACCATTTGGAATAGAAGTCGGATACTCAAGAATCTCAATCGATAAGTACTTATACCATGGCTCGAAGCCAAATCAAGGTAACTTATCCCAGAGTACCTATACAATGGCCCGTAGCCAAATCAAGGTATCACTCGCACCCGTAGTGCCGATATCGTGGCTCGAAGCCAACACATCCGATATGCATGGCCCGAATCCAAATCGATATATCATCTTATAACATATCATCAGTATCCAAAATCTATTCATAAGGTTCAACCGAGACTTTTAGCTTGTCGATTCCATCTTCGAATATATCCGTAGAATCGTATTTACAATTCATACATTAATAAAAATCTCATAATCGCAGTTTAGGCAATATCAAAGCATTTAATATACATTTATAAATAAATCATCACATACGAACTTACCTCGAGTACGAAAACGGCAAAATGAGTCAATTACTTGATAATCTTGCCTTTCCCCCGATCTAATTCTTGATTCCTCTTTTCTTGATCTAATTACATTCAAAATTAACTTCTTTAATCAACCACTCATTCAAATTAGTCCAAAACATACATTTAGGCCTATTTGCACTTTAACCCCTAAACTTTCACATTTAACCAATTTAGTCCCTCTTTCACAAATACACAAAATTCACATAATTTCATTAAACCCAAGCTTGGCTGAATTTTATATAAGTCCCTAGCAACCCAAAAATTTCACTTATTTCACATTTCAACCACACAATTTGCACATTTCACAATTTAATCCCTTTTTGACATTTTTGTCAAAAATAACGTTACAAAAACCATTAATCTAACATTAAACCTGCCAAATCTATCATCAATCATCAAATTACTCAAACATTCAACAATGGCAACATGTTAAATCTTTAACAATTTTGAAATCTAAGGTATGGGCTAGCTAGAATACGAAGCAACGATCTCAAAAACTTAAAAATCATTAAAAACGGATCAAAAACGAACTTACATGTAAGGATGAACCCTAGCCGAAAATTCAAGCTTCAAATATGGTGCTTCTTTTGTTGATTTTCGGTGGATGATGATAATTAGGAAGACAACCGTTTGTTTTTCATTATTTTAGTTAGGTTATTTAATAATTTACCAAATTATCCTCAATTTAAAACATTAATATATCACATAAACCATGGACATAAATGTCCACTAACCTTAAAAATGGTCTAATTCCAACATAAGGACTCCCACAATTTAATTTCATATCTATTAACACTTTAAACAAAAGCATGCAACTTTTGTATTTTATGCGATTAAGTCCTTTTTCTCAAATTAAACATCCAAACGATAAAATAGCTCATGAAATTTTCACACATACATGCTATCATGCTATAAACACCAAAAATAATATTAAAATGTTTTTTTGACATCGAATTTGTGGTTCTAAAACCACTGTTCCAATTTAGCTAAAATTGGGCTATTACAACTATCCCCTTTTAGGGATTTTCGTCCCCGAAAATCTTACCAGGGAATAGGTTCGGGTATTGTTTTCTCATAGCATCCTCAGGTTCCCATGTAACTTCTCCAACCCCGTGTCGATGCCATAATATTTTCACTAATACTATTCTCTTATTTCTCAGCTCTTTGATCTCACAAGATAAAATTTGAACCGGTTCTTCAACATACTACATATCAGACTGAATTTAAACTTGGTCGGGGAAATGACATGTGAAGGGTCAGATCGGTATCATTGAAGCATTGAAACATGAAACACATTATGTATCTTTTCCAACTCAGATATTCACTCAGTAATCTCATACAGTCCAATGAATCTCGAACTCAATTTCCCTTTTCTTCCAAATCTAAGAATTTTCTTCCACGGTGAGAGTTTTAGAAATACTTTATTCCCGACCTAAAACTCAATATCTTTCAGTTTCAAGTCTGCGTACGATTTCTGTTGATCCAAAGTTGCTTTCAAACTATCACGAATCATTTTCACGTTTTCTTCTATTTTTTTGATTAGATCAACTCCGTGAATCTTATTATCACTAAGCTCAGTCTAATACAATGGTGTTCAACATTTACGTTCGTATAGAGCTTCGTAGGTGCCATCTTTATACTCGATTGAAATCTATTATTATAAGCAAATTCAATCAGCGATAGATATTTCTCCGAGCTACCTTCAAACTCAAGAATGCAAGATCGCAACATATCCTCAAGTGTCTGAATAACTCGTTCGAATTGACCATCTGTTTGTGGGTGAAATGCAGTGCTAAACTGAAGATTTGTACCTAGAGCTTCTTGCAATTTCTTCCAAAATTGCGAAGTGAACCTCGGATCTCTATTGGAAATAATAGATAGTGGCACTCCATACAATCGAACAATCTCTGAAATATACAACTTAGCCAATTTATCAAGAGAGAAATTTGCACGTACTGGAATAAAATGAGTTGATTTCATCAATCTGTCAACAACAACCCAGATCGTATCTTTCTTTCTCGAAGATAAGGGCAAACCCGATATGAAATCCATTGTTACTCTATCCCACTTCCACTCAGGAATCATAATAGGCTGTAATAAACCTGACGGCACTTGATGGTCAGCTTTAAATTGCTAACAAATCAAACATTTCGAAACAAAACCCAAGATATCTCATTTCATGTCGTGCCGCTAATAAAGATGTTTCAAATCGTTATACATTTTTGTGCTTCCCGGATGTACTGATAAACAACTACTGTGTGCTTCATTTAAAATCTTCTAAATAAGCTCAGAATTTATTGGTACACATATTCTATCACGAAACATCAAACAGTCATCAGACCCTATTCGAAACTCAGAATCAAAAATCGACTCACGTTGTGCATGTTTGCTTTCAATTCATTATCAAAATTTTGAGCCTCATAAATCTGCTGCAGAAATAATGGTCTTGCTTTCAACTCAGCTACTATCGAACTGTAGTTAGACAAGGCTAATTGTGTCTTCAAAGCACATAAAGCAAATAAGAATTTTTGGCTCAAAGCATCAGCAACTACATTCGCTTTCCCCAGATGATAATCAATCACTAATTCATAGTCTTTTAGCAATTCTAACCTTCTCCGCTATCGTAAATTCAAATCTTTCTGAGTCATCAGATATTTCAAGCTTTTGTGGTCGGTAAAAATATGGCATTTCTCACCAAACAAGTAATGGCGCTAAATTTTTAATTTAAACACTATCACGGCTAATTCAAGATCGTGCGTTGGATAATTCTTTTCGTGCGACTTCAATTGTCTCAAGGCATAAGCTATAATTTCCCTTCCTACATCAAAAAATAACCCAGGCCACTTAACGATGCATCACTGAAAACTACGAATTCTTTGCCCGACTCAGGTTAAACTAACATTGGTGCCTCTATCAATAATGCTTTCAACTGTTCGAAGCTCTACTGACACTTTTCTGACCACTCAAATTTAACATCTTTTTGAAGCAATCGTGTCATCGGAGTCATAATCATCGAGAAACCTTTCACAAATCATTTATAATAGCCAGCTAGTCCCAGAAAACTACGAACTTTGGTTACATTTCTCGGAGGCTTCCAACCTATAATCGTAGAAATTTTGCTCGGGTCAACTCGGATACCCGCGACTAAAACTATATGTCCCAGAAAACCAACCTCTCGTAACCAAAACTCACATTTGTTGAACTTTACAGATAACTGTTTATCTCTCAAAGTTTGTAACACGATTCTCAAATGCCTGGTATGCTCAGATTCATCATGGGAGTAGATCAAAATGTCATCAATAAACATGTAACACCCTAAACCCGGTCTAACCATTACGACCGAATCTGGCGTGTCACTGTAGGAAAACCACTTTGTCGACTTGGTTGGAAAGCAAAACTTTTGCGTGGTTAATAAAAATGTGTTTGAATTGGGTGGATTGTTGAAACATTTTGAAACTAGATTTTAGCGTGTTAGAATTACCTTGTTGTTTATCAATCATTCGATATATATATATATATATATATATCCTTTCAAAAAGAATCAGGAAATCATCTTAGGTTTATAAAAACGTTCATGTCACAAATTATTAGGCATACCTTTCTCGTTTACTAGTAGTTTAAGAAAAGAAAAGAAAAAATAACAAAAATCCCAAAATAAAGTGTAAGTGGCCTTATTACATGACCCAAAATCCAAAACTTAAAGTAAATAAAAACCGAATTCAAACTAAATAGTCGGGCTCCGGATCCACGTTCTAAGCATCATCTGCAAAATGTAACGGAAGGGGTGAGTCACCGAGACTCAGTGTGTAAATCCCCATCCCATAAAAGTTAAGCTCATACACAGTTTCATATAAAAATATGCAAGTCATGCAACCCATTGCCTAATTATCCATCCGAAACTCCCAATTCTACCCCTTGTGGCACCTATCCACTGGTGGTACCTAACCACTGGTAATCGAAGTTACAAATATTCATATGTGGGGCCAACCAACTTGTGGTACCTAACCGCTGGTGACGATCCCTTAAATTGATATGTGGGGCCAACCCACTGTGGTACCTAACCACTAGGACAAGTCACAAGATAAGCACATGTGGTACCTAACCACTGGTGGTTCCAAACCACTGAGACTTAGTCACAAAAATCATGATATGTGGGGCCAACCCACGTGTGGTACCAAACCACTGGTGACAGTCTGATTTCAAGCCTTCCCCTTCCTCTCATCATACCCATATTTCATGCTTGATACATAAAAACATAACATAGCATACACACACATGTTTCACATTGTTAAAGCATGTTATTTACCATAATGGACTTACCTGGAGTCCTTGCTTATACCCACAAGGGTAACGTAATGTTTCCCACTGTTATTCTGGCTTTTGACAAATACAATATTTAGCATAACAACATATAAAGTGTGTAAGAGTTACACACCTGATACTCGCACTATCGTACTCTCGATTTTAGCACTATCGTCGCTTGAGTCTACCACTATCTGCCTACGGTCCTGCTCCGATGCCGGCCCACAACCCGGTAGCCAATCTCGCACTCTGATACTACTCGCTTTTTGTACTTAGGGGTTGGGTTTACAGATCCAACCCTTCCTGCTATTTGGTTGGCATTCAAGTACATGAACACACCTTGATCACTAAATCGAACTTTAAATGATAAGATCCAAACTAAGAGATGCACATAGCACTTAAATCGAGACCCTTACCTAGGTTGTCAAATCCCAAAAATCCTCAAGAAAGCGTCGCTTCCCTACCTACATTCAGCCAAGTATCCAACATTAGACCAACATGATTATCGCACCTATGCTTGATGAGATCCGAATACAAAGAGAAAGGCAAAGAAGTGGCCATTCGGTCGAATCCTACTACCATCACATACCTTCGGCTTTCCTCACAGTTGGCACGAGAGATCACAGCAAGCAAGGTTCGACTCTTATGAGTAAATAGTGAGAACCGATAGGATCTTAGAGAAGTGATTCGGGTTAGAAACTAAATGAGAAAGAGAGAATAGCAAAGAAGAGAACCATGAAGAACTTACCAAACTTGAGAGGGTGATTCGGCTATGGTGTAACTTCGGGGAAAAGAGACTGAATCCTTGAAAGTCTCGGCTATAGGAGAAGAAAGTATAGACAAGGGTATTCAGCTTTGAATAAAAAGAATGAAGAGAAGAAGAAAGTGGTGGAAAGTTGGGGCAAAGAACCCACAAGAGAGAAAAGAATTTCGGCTTGAAGAAAAGATGAAAAGAAAGAAAAAGATGAACAAGTGATCTCTTAATTTCGGCATAATCAAACCCCCTCCCCAGAGTTTGATTTTCGGCCAACTTTGCCGTCACTTGATAGCTTTTATCCTACTAGTTATCTTGATCTTAATCCTCCCTTCAAAAGAGGCCTTCTTAGCACCAACTCTTCCCTTCCTATTATCAGTAATTTATCAAAATAAAAGAATTAAAATCCCTTATTTTGATAGCTGGTGTGCCGTCCAACCTTCCCCCTTGGAGTGCCAAATTTTAGCCCAAAAGCATGGGCTCCAAGCGGCTAACTTAAGCCCAATGCTTCCCTTAATGATGCTGCCCACTTGCTCCCTAACAACACCACTAAATTTTTGGGCCACAAGCCCATCTCGCAATTTAAACATAGATATCCAGTTTATTATGTCTCTTAGTTCTTTATTAGTAAATTAACCCAGGTCTCAGCCCAAACCTGAGCCCAATTTGCACCTCTAAACCTCAAGCTAACACTTTAACCCTACAACACACAAAATGCACAGACCCACCTAATCAGGATGTTATAGTTCTACCCCTTAAAATAAATTTCTACTCGAATTTACTACGATCAAAAGAGTTGAGGTATCATTGTCGCATAACATCCTCCGACTCCCATGTCGCTTCTTCCGAACCGTGGTTCCACCATAATACCTTCACCAAAGGGACTGATTTCCTACGCAATACTTCGACATTCCGATCCAGGATATGCACTGGTTCCTCCTCAAGAGATAAGTCTGGGTTCACCTCAATTTTCTCTACCGGCACAACATGAGATGGATTCGAGCGATAGCGTCTAAGCATGGAAACATGAAACACATTATGGATTTGACTCAATTCTGGTAGCAGTTCGAGCTGATAAGCTACTGGTCCCACTCGCTTCAACACCCGATAAGGCCCGACAAACCTAGGGCTCAGCTTGCCCTTCCGACCAAATCTCAACACTTTCTTCCATGGCGATACCTTCAGTAAAACCATGTCACCCTCTACAAATTCTATATCCTTCCGTTTAAGATCGGTATAGGACTTTTGCCTATCCGAAGCTTCCTTCAGACGATCTCAAATCAGCCTATCCTTCTCTTCTGTTTCAGCCACCAACTCTAGACCCAACAACTGCCGTTCTCCCAACTCCGTCCAACACGTAAGGGTACGACACTTCCGACTATATAATGCTTCATATGGTGCCATCCGAATACTTTCCTGGTAACTATTATTGTATGCGAACTCTGCCAGCGGCAGAAATTCTTCCCAACTACCCCTGAAATCTGAGACACAACCTCTTAGCATATCTTCCAAGATCTGAATTTCCCTCTCCGACTGCCCATCTGACTGGGGATGAAATGCTGTACTAAAATCCAACTTTGTTCCCAAGGCTTGGTGCAACGCCTTCCAAAACCTCGACGTGAACCTAGGGTCCCTGTCCGAGATAATCGACACTGGCACCCCATGTAATCTCACAATTTCTGCCACATATAACTTAGCTAACCTTTGGAGAGAGTAATCAACCCGCATCGGTATAAAATGTGCTGACTTTGTTAAACGGTCGACGATCACCCAAACCGAGTCCTTCTTAGTAGGCGTGACGGGTAGCCCACTAACAAAATCCATCATGATCCTTTCCCATTTCCATTGCAGAATCTTTATTGGTTGCAACAATCCCGAGGGTAACTGATGTTCAGCTTTGACTTGTTGACACGTCAAACACCTACCCACAAATTCAATTACTTCTCGCTTAAGGCCTGTCCACCAGAACTGCTCCCGCAAATCCCGGTACATCTTACTACCTCCAGGATGAATAGCGTATGGACTGTTATGAGCCTCCTGAAGAATCTTCTGCCTTAACTCCACGTTGTTAGGCATGCAAACTTTCCCCTGAAAACATAGCACTCCATCGCTGCTCAGGCTATACCCCTCCAATCCACCATTCTGTACTTGCAAACACCGAGTGCTTAAGAATTCATCCAATAGTTGTTTTTCATTAACCTGGTTTACCCATGTTGGCTTCATTTGCAGTTCCGCTAACAGACTTCCGTCATCATACAGACTAAGGTGGGCAAACATGGCTCTTAGATCTACCACAACCTTACGACTTAAGGCATCAGCTACCACATTAGCCTTTCCCGGATGGTACTCAATCGAGCAATCATAATCCTTCAACAGCTCGATCCACCTCCTCTGCCTTAAATTCAATTCCTTCTGAGTGAGGAGGTACTTCAAACTCTTATGGTCCGTATACACGATAGACTTCTCTCCATACAAGTAATGTCTCCAAATTTTTAAGGCAAAAACTACCTTCCCTTATTGCATTAGCACACATCCTAACCCTGTGTGCGATGTATCACAATAAACTGTAAACTCTTTCCCTGCTTCAGGTTGAATCAGTATCGGGGCTTCCATCAAAATCCTCTTCAGCTTCTCAAAACTCTCTTGTTGCTTGTCTAACCACACAAACAAAACCCCTTTCCTTAGTAATTTAGTCAACGGCGCTGCAATCAGAGAAAAACCTTCCAAAACCTTCTGTAATATCCTGCTAAACCTAAAAAACTCTGAATCTCTGCCATCGACTTCGGTGGTTTCCAGTCCAAAATAGCTTCAATCTTTCGAGGATCCACTCTAATCCCCTCAGCCAAAACCACATGACCTAAAAAGGTAACTTCCTTCAACCAAAACTCGCACTTACTAAACTTAGCAAACAACTGCTTCTCCCTCAGAATTTGCAACACCACACGAAGATGCGCATCATGCTCCTCCTCAGACTTGGAGTAAACCAGTATATCGTCAATAAACACTACAACGAAGCGATCAAGATATGGTTGAAACACCCAATTCATCATATCCATAAACGCTGCTAGGGCATTAGTCAACCCAAACGGCATCACCAGAAATTCACAGTGATCGTAACGAGTACGAAAAGTCATTTTATGGATATCAGCCTCCCTGACCTTAAGCTGGTGATATCCCGACCTCAAATCTATCTTGGAAAAGACTGAGGCTCCTTTAAGTTGATCAAACAAGTAGTCTATCCTCGGTAACGGATACTTGTTCTTAATTGTCAACTTATTCAGCTGACGGTAATCAATACACATTCGCATTGACCCGTCCTTCTTCTTAACAAAAAGCACAGGCGCTCTCCCAAGGCGATACACTTGGCCGGATAAAACCCTGATCCAACAACTCCTGAATCTACGCTTTTAACTCCACTAACTCCTTCGGCTCCATCCTATACGGGGCAATAGATACTGGCACTATTCCTGGTAGAAGGTCTATACCAAACTCCACCTCGCGATCTGGAGGCAAACCCAGAAGCTCTTCCGAAAAGACGTCGGTAAATTCTTTCACCGTTCGGACATTCTCTAAAGCTGATTTCTTAACTTCCAAAGCACACACGTAAACCACAAACACCTCACATCCTTTGCTCACCATCTTCTCAGCCTTCAGAATGGATACCAAATTCGATAGGTAATTTCTTCTCTCACCTATCATTACCACCTCTTCACCCTCAGCCGTTCTTAGCACCATGCGCTTAGCTGCACAGTCTAGGCCCACCTGATACTTTGCCAACCAATCCATTCCTAAGATTAGATCGAATTCCCCGAAAGGCAACTCCATCAAATCAGCTTGAAACACTACCCCTTGAAGTTCTAGGGGTACATCCCTATATAGTTTGTCTGCTACCACAGAGTGTCCTAGAGGGCTAATTACCGTCATCTCCCTAGTAGAAGTCTCATAGGCTAAGTTCAAAGTTTCCACTATACTACTAGCAATGTAAGAGTGTGTTGACCCAACATCAATCAGAGCAATATAAGGCAACCTAAAAATTAGAAGCATACCGGTTATGATTTTCGGTGCGTCGCCCTCCTCATGACGCTTCACTGCATAGACCAACCCAGGCTGTCTTGCATCAATTTTTTTGGCACCCCTGCCTGGTGCCCCACGGCCCCGTCTGTTTCTATTACCACCCCTGACTGCACCTCGACCCCTCTACGATCGCTGGCCATCTCTCCTAACCTAATTACGTCCTTGGTTCTCAGTCTGCGTCCTAGCTGGCCTCCACGGGCAATCCTTTATCCGGTGATCCATTGACCCACATTTGAAACATCCTCTATTGCTTGTCCAACACTCCCCGGAATGGGACTTACCACATCGGGCACACTGTGGTGGCCATTGAGCAGTAGCAGCTGGCCTTGCAGCTTGATCCCGTCCACCGAATCTAGCTCTTTTTTGAGAACTCCCAGCAGATCCTGAAGGCCTATAACTTCTTTTATCCCTATTCCTATTTTGGTTCTGCTTCTCAGTTTGCTTCACCTCCTCCGTAATCTTGGCCTTTTCCACAAGAACGACAAATTCCCTTTCTCACTGCGGTGCAATCAACACCCACAGCTCGTCCCTTAGTCCGTCCTCAAACCTAACACAGCGCTCATGCTCCGTAGCCACAATACCCCGAGCATACCTGCTAAACTGCAAGAATTTCGCTTTGTACCAGGATACCGACTTACTCCCCTACACCAAATTCAGAAACGCCTTTTGTTGTGCATCTATATAACTAGACCCAACGTACTTTCTCTGGTAAGCTGCCTTAAAGAAATCCCAAGTGATATCATCGGCCATCACACCTTCTCTAACCGTGAGCCACCACTGATAAGATTCATCCTGGAGAAGAGATACTATCCCTTTTAACTTCTCCTCCGCCGTGAAATCCAAATCATCCATTATGCGCTCTGTCGCCTCTAACCAATACTCCGCGGTGTTGGGAGCCACACCCGAAACTCCTTTAAACACCTCGGCTCCATTTGCTCAGAGTCGCTCGGACACAAATTTTTGAGTTCCCATACCTACACCTGCTCTAGTAACTCTCTCTAGGACTCGTAGCATAGCTTGCGATACTGCATCATCACCACCTGCCTGCTTCTGATATTCGGTGCCTACAGTGGGTGGCGACGGTACCTTATTTTTTGACCCATAACCGGACCGTACCAGTTCAGACACAGTTGTCCTACCCCTGCCACGTCCGCGCACAACACGCCCATGACCTTGAGTGCTCATTCTACCGTTCACGATTTAGTCTGATTTAAGGAATTTTATGGGTTTATAACTTTTTCTTTCAATGATTAACAACGAATAGTCTTATGGAAGGAAGCTTTAACATTAGTTCTTTCCAGTCTAAACCATGTCTACATAGTTCAGTTCTTAAGTCTGTATTTCCAATTCTGAAAAAAAAAGAAATTCACATTCAACAATATCCAACAGGGCACCATATACAGGTTTCACACACAGTACATCCACGAACACACGTTTAATGTTTAGGGGTATTTTCGTCATTTCACTACCCAAGGGTATTTTCATAATTTTAACCTACAGGGATATTTTCATAATTTTCCAAAATAAGATATCTTGGTGATTTTCCAAAATAGGGGTATTTTAGTAATTTTGCAATTTGGGGGTATTTTGGTAATTTTACAATCTGGGGGTGTTTCGGTAATTTTGCAAATTCTAGTAACTTCTGTAAATCGGAGGTAATTTGGTAATTCCTTAGACAGGTGCTTTGGTAGTTTTCCAAACAGGGTTATTTTGGTCATTTCACAAAATCAAGGGTATTTTGGTCATTTACCTCAACCTAGGGTATTATGGAAAATTTTACAAAATTCAAGGTCATATAAGTAATTTCGCAAGGATCGGTACTGGTCCCTTTCGGGTTTCAGTTAAAATTTGGCCTGTTAACCAGTCTTCGAGGCTAAGGTGAACAGTCACTACGCACCAGGTAGGATTTTAGAAAAGAGGAGGTGAGTCACTGGGACTACTTAAATACCAAGCTCTTCCTGAATCCACTCCTAGACATGCGTATGCCTGTTACCACACCCAAGTCCTTCTGACTTGCTCACAGACATGACTATTTAAGGAAGTTAAGTTTTATGACATTTAAAAGTTTGTTGAGCTAAGCCTAAGGTCTACCAGCCCTAGTATAGCTATCTACGTCCCTTTAGTCCCATTAAACCCATCACACATATATATATAGATCAAAGCAAAGGTTAGGATACTTACCTGGGTGGATCGGTGCAGGAGACTCAGGTGCCATGCTTCCTGAAGTATGCATTTCTATCAAATTATTTCTCAGACCCCTTTTTAAAAATATTTTGGGCCTTATACCCACAGCCGAGCTTTTGAACCAGGCTCTGATACCAAAAATGTAACACTCCAAACTCGGTCTAAACATTACGATCGAATCTGGCATGTCACTGTAGGAAAACCACTTTGTCGACTTGGTTGGAAAGTAAAACTTTTGCGTGGTTAATAAAAATGTGTTTGAATTGGGTGGATTGTTGAAGCATTTTGAAACTAGATTTTAGCGTGTTAGAATTACCTTGTTGTTTATCAATCATTCAATATATATATCCTTTCAAAAAAATCTGGAAATCATCTTAGGTTTATAAAAACGTTCATGTCACAAATTATTAGGCATACCTTTCTCGTTTAATAGTAGTTTAAGAAAAGAAAAGAAAAATAACAAAAATCCCAAAATAAAGTGTAAGTGGCCTTATTACATGAACCAAAATCCAAAACTTAAAGTAAATAAAAACCGAATTCAAACTAAATAGTCGGGCATGGCCACCACGAGTTCACCCCAGCTCCGGATCCACGTTCTAAGCATCATCTGCAAAATGTAACAGAAGGGGTGAGTCACCGAGACTCAGTGTGTAAATCCCCATCCCATAAGAGTTAAGCTCATACACAGTTTCATATGAAAATATGCAAATCATGCAACCCATTGCCTAATTATCCATCTGAAACTCCCAATTCTACCTCTTATGGCACCTAGCCACTGGTGGTACCTAACCACTGGTAACCGAAGTTACAAATATTTATATGTGGGAACAACCCACTTGTGGTACCTAACCACTGGTGGCGATCCCTTAAATGATATGTGGGGCCAACCCACTGTAGTACCTAACCACTGGGAGAAGTCACAAGATAAGCACACGTGGTACCTAACCACTGGTGGTTCCAAACCACTGAGACTTAGTCACAAAAATCATGATATGTGGGGCCAACCCACGTGTGTTACCAAAACATAACATAGCATACACACACATGTTTCACATTGTTAAAGCACATTATTTACCATAATGGACTTACCCGGAGTCCTTGCTTATACCCACAAGGGTAACGTAATGTTTCCCACTGTTATTCCGGCTTTTGACAAATACAATATTTAGCATAACAACATATAAAGTGTGTAAGAGTTACACACCTGATACTCGCACTATCGTACTTTTGATTTTAGCACTATCGTCGCTTGAGTCTACCACTATCTCCCTACGATCCTACTCTGATACCGGCCCACAACCCGGTGGCCAATCTCGCACTCTTGATACTGCTCGCTTTTTGTACTTAGGGGTTGGGTTTACAGATCCAACCCTTCCTGCTGTTTGGCTGGCACTCGAGTCCATGAACACACCTTGATCACTAAATCAAACTTTAAATGATAATATCCAAACTAAGAGATACACATAGCACTTAAATCAAGACCCTTACCTAGGTTGTCAAATCCCAAAAATCTTTAAGAAAGCGTCGCTTCCCTACCTACATTCGGCCAAGCATCCAACATTAGACCAACACGATTATCGCACCTATGTTTGATGAGATCCGAATACATAGAGAAAGGTAAGGAAGTGGCCATTCGGCTGAATCCTACTACCATCACATACCTTTGACTTTCCTCACAGTTGGCACGAGAGGTCATAGCAAGTAAGGTTCAGCTCCTATAAGTAAAGAGTGAGAACCGATAGGATCTTAGAGAAGTGATTCGGGTTAGAAACTAAATGAGAAAGAGAGAATGGCAAAGAAGAGAACCATGAAGAACTTACCAAACTTGAGAGGGTGATTCGGCTATGGAGTAACTTCAGGAAAAAGAGACTAAATCCTTAAAAGTCTCGGCTATAGGAGAAGAAAGTATAGAAAAGGGTATTTGGCTTTGAATAAAAAGAATGAAAAGAAGAAGAAAGTGGTGGAAAGTTGTGGCAAAGAACCCACAAGAGAGAAAAGAATTTTGGCTTGAAGAAAAGATGAAAAGAAAGAAAAAGATGAACAAGTGATCTCTTAATTTTGGCATAATCAAACCCCCTCCCCAGAGTTTGATTTTCGGCCAACTCTGCCGTCACCTGATAGCTTTTATCCCACTAGTTATCTTGATCTTAATCCTCCCTTCAAAAGAGGCCTTCTTAGCACCAACTCTTCCCTTCCTATTATCAGCAATTTATCAAAATAAAAGAATTAAAATCCCTTATTTTTATAGCTGGTGTGCCATCCAACCTTCCCCCCTTGGAGTGCCGAATTTAAGCCCAAAAGCATGGGCTCCAAGCGGCCAACTTAAGCCCAATGCTTCCCTTAATGATGCCACCCACTTGCTCCCTTACAGCACCACCAAATTTTTGGGCCACAAGCCCACCTCACAATTTAAACATAGATACTCACTTTATTATGTCCCGTAGTTCTTTATTAGTAAATTAACCTAGGTCTCAGCCCAAACCTGAGCCCAATTTGCACCTCTAAACCTCAAGCTAACACTTTAACCCTACAACACACAAAATACACAGACCCATCTAATCAGGATGTTACAACAACTACAAATCGATTTAAATACAACCTGAAAATTTGGTTCATCATGTCCATAAAAACATCAGGTGCATTTGTTAATCCAAAAGGCATAACAAGAAATTTTTTGTGTCCATACCTTATTCTAAATGCAGTCTTTGGCACATCTGAGTCTTTAACTCGCAACTGGTAATAACCTGATCTCAAATCATTTTTTGAAAACACTGTTGCCCCTTTTAACTAATCAAACTATTCGTGGCAAAGGGTATTTATTCTTGATCGTCACTTTGTTGAGCTGTCGATAGTCTATACACATTCTCATCATGCCATATTTCTTTTTCACAAATAACACCGGTGCACCCTAGGGAGAGAAACTCGGTCTAGCAAAACCTCTATCCGTTAATTCTTGCAACTGAGCTTTATATTCTTTTAACTATCGGAGCCATTCTGTACAGAGCTATCGATATCGACGTTGTTCCCAATACTAATTCAATAGCAAACTCAACTTCTCTGATAGGTGGTAAACTCGGTAACTCTTCAGGAAATATATCTGGATACTCGCACACAGCTGGTACTTATTCAATCTTTATTTCTGTCACTTTCATATAAAGTACATATGCAAGATAAGCTTCACACCCCTTTTGCATAAATTTCTGAGCTAACATAGATGAGATCACAACTGGAAAACTATTCAGATCATCAGATTCAATTCTAATAGTCTCATTATTCTGGCATTTCAGTTCTATTATCTTTCGTCTACAATCCACTATAGCATTATGCATTGTTAGCCAATCCATACCCAAAATCACATCAAATTCATCGAATGGCAACAATATCAGATTAACCAAAAAAAAAAAAGAAATCTCGATGCATTAATGGACAATTCTTGCAGACTTTTTCAACCAAAACACATTTTCCTAAGGGGTTCGATACTCTAATCACAAATTCAGGAGACTCTACAAGCGAAGTCTTACTAGATACTAAATTCATACATATATAAGAATAAGTTGATCCTAGATCTAACAATGCAACCACATTAGTATCATAAAGAGTGAAAGTACCACTAATAACATCTAGAGATGATGCTTCTTCTCGAGCGCGAATAACGTGGCTCTGGTAATTGCTCTGACCTCAGATATCATAGTAGAGTCTCCCATCGTCCCTCGACTACCACTCATATTCCAAGCATTTCTCAGTGGTCTTCCTCTAGAGGTTGGTATGTATGAGTAGCACTTAGAATATTAATTTTAAGGTATTATCGGGATTATTTGAAGTCTTAGAGATGGGAAGACCATAGGGAAAAAATTATTTTTCTTGCTTTAGTGGGACCTAGTCTCGGACATTAGGGCCTCTTAAGTAGATTAAGGGGAAAATAGGACACAAATGGGCTTGTGGTCCAATGGCAAGTGGCGTCACTTGGGGAGCTATAAAGTGGCATGGTTGTCAGATGAAGAGGTGTAATATTCGAGGCTTAGGAGTGGCATTTTGTGGAGTGTTTATTTTACAATATGGACGGCCAGAGTTGTGTTGGTTTGGAACTATTACCGGAAAGAGTTTGAAGTGATCTAGTGTGATAGATGTGGAGGGAATTTTGGATAAGATTAAGGTGTTATTAGGGAGAAAAGTTAGGAGATGAGGAGTGGGAGGAATTGGTGCCGAATGGAACTTTGTAGGAAGGTGAATTTGGCTTGTGGCTATAAAAAGAGAGGGCTGAATGCTTTGAAGGGTTCTTTGAGCTTTCATTAGTCATTTTCTTTTCTCCCCTCAGTCCCATTGCCAAAATCTCCTATAGCCGAATCCCTTTTTGTCGAATTCTCTCATAGCCAAACTTTTCTATTGCTGAATTACCATCATCTTTTCTTGTCAAAATTTCTATTAGTGCTGAATCTTTGTAGTTGTCCCTCCATCACAAATCGATTGTTACCTACTCTCAGTCAAGGTAAAAAGTCAAATCTTGTTTAGTAGCTATCTAGGCCGAGGGATCAAAGATGGATTCGATAAGTATTCAATTAACCCTTTAGTGTGTTTTGTTAAAAGTCGAAGGGCTATCTAACTTCTCATTTTCATTAATCATGTATTAACAAGGGTAAAGATCAGAGATCGCAAGTGTGGTAAGGATCGTTAGCAAAGTGTAAGTGTACTCAACTAAATTATGGTTTAAGTGAATGGCCAAATGTGTATGATCTATAGGGGTGACTTATGTGGATTATGAGTCACTCAAATTGTGATGGTGTATGTGTGAGTGCAGACCTAGGGGATACTCGTGATTAGCAGCTAAGGAAGGGCTATTAGAACCTGGTGGCACACGATAATGTTACGGTAAGGCTTCAGCTTTTGGTAAATATTTTAATTAAGTATGAGTGGTTGATTGAAGGTTGGTTGGTTGTAGGTTCAAGACCAAGGATAGAATATCACGTCGCAGTAACGAGGTGTGTACAAACACTATACACACATGATATCGACAATGCCAAAAAGTCAAAAAGTCGAAAGTGGCTAAATAGGCTAAGTGGGCCCTAAGGCTAAGTTTGATGAAATCGATTGATTTGGTTATATGAATTGAGTTAGTCATGCATGTTACATGATCTAGATTGTTTTAGGCCTAATAGGCCATAAGAATAAGATTTGGGCCTAATGGGCCATAAGGATGTGATTTGGGCAGAAGGGGCTATATGAACGTGAAATGGGATTGCTGGGCTTTATGAGGACATAGGCAAGTATGCTAGGGTTTAATGGACTTTAGGTCTAGTTCTGAACAACTCTTAAACCGCATAAGACTTAATTTAATAATCAAACATGTCTGTGGACAAGTCACTAGGTTAGAGTGTGGCAACGGACATATGCACATCTAGAATTGGATCTAGGGAGAGCTTGGTACTTAAGCGGTCCTAGTGTCGCACCTCCTCTTTTCTAGAATCCTACTTGGTGCATAGCGTCTGTTCACTTCAGCCGCAAGGACTTGTTAGTGGGCCAAAGTTCATAACTAAAACCCGAGAGGGACCGAATACCCCTAATTTGAAAAATTACCAAAATATCCTTAGATTTGCAAAATTGCTAAAATACCCCTAATTTGTAAAATTACCAAAATACCCTTAATTTGTGAAATTACCAAAATATCCTTGATTTACAAAATTTCTTAAATACCTTTGTTTTGTAAAATTACCTAAATACCCCTATAGAGTAGATTTACGGAAATACCCTTTGGTAGTGAAAATGACTAAAATACCCCTAAGTGTCGAATGTGTGAAAATGTGTATGTTGCATTCATGAAGTATATGTTACACTTGGGTGGGTTTTGATGATACGAAGGAAGATGTGAGGATCGCATAGTCGCTTGAAGACCGTGGATCCATTAGTGGCTTTAAGCCTATTATAGCAGCTTTGCTGCAACGTTTGAGTAGTGCCACTGCTGGTACTACCTTCGGAGTGTAGGGATGGGTAGGTTTATATTTATATCCCCACAAGTGTATAGGGTTGGAAGGGAATTGGTGTGCATGTTTGGATTTGGGATGGGTGCATTGCATTCATGTGATACTGATGTGATATGAGGTCATTGTGGGCTAAGGCTCAAGAGCACCGTTTTTGATAGGGCTTAGGCCCAATGTGATAATTGTATGTTGACTGGATTACCAAGGGTCGTACACACTGAGTTTCGAAACTCACCCCCTTTTATTAAATGTTTCAGGTGATCCTCAGTAAATGGCTCGACGTGGGTGAGGACTCGAAGATGGCCACACTATAACATACTTAGAAGTTTTATTTATTTGTCTCAAAGGACATGCTTTTAATTACGTTATTTTCGTTGGATGTAATAAGGCCTTGTACTCCGGTTTGACTTTGGATTTTTGAGTTTTGTTGTCTCAATTGTTTACTTAATTATTAAATCTGAGTAAATTTCTTATGTTTAAACATGGTTTTCAAAATTCTTAAATTAATAAAATGGGATTTTATCATTACTTAACGAGATTCAAAGGTTTTTGGGCTTTTAGGCCGTAAATTTTTACTTAGCGAAATCATTTTGAATTATGCCTTTCATGTGACATTCCCAAATTTGACCATAACGTCTGGGATGGGTCTGGTGGTGTGATATTTAGTGGTATCAGAGCTCGGTTGCAAAGCTCGGGCTATGAAATGAGCCTTAAATTTTGGGTTTTTTTACAAGTAGATTAGAAAGTTTTTGCAGGATCTTGTAGTGTGGTTCACCGAGCCCTTGCCGTCGAGCCAAGTAAGTTTTCATGTTATTTTACTTGTTTAAATTACTGAACTATATTTAGATATTGGGCTACTTTAAACAATAGGTTCTTAGAGATTCAAGCCTATAAGAAACCTAAGCTTGTAGTGGATTTACGACTACGAAACGACTTTTAAATTGTTACTTGCATAAGATATGTGTTTTAAACAGTGGAACTATGAACTAATTTCATAAAAATTCTAAACCAGAAATATGCACACAACGATGAGTTCTATAAGAGGTGCAAGAGGCCGCGGTAGAGGTAGTGGAAGTGTTAGGGCTGGGTCGTCGGAGTTGGGCCATATGCCCAACGTTGGAGTAGAGGAGGCTCCGACCTCACCAGTAGCTGAAACAGGACCATATAAATGGGCTGACGCTACAGAAGATGCAGTATCGCAGGCCATATAAAAGATTTTAGAAAAGGTTGCTAGGCCTAATAATGGTATGGGAAGTTATGGGTTGATCGCGGAGTGACTCTGAGCTAATGGGACAGAGATTTTCAAAGGAGTAGCGGGGGTGGCCTCGAATGTGGCAGAGTACTGGTTGGAAGCTATAAAAATGATAATGGACGACTTGGACTGCTCGACAGAACAAAAGTTGAAAGGAGCGATATCCTTACTTAAGGAAGAAGCTTATCAGTGGTGGTTAACCGTAAAGGAAGGCAACCAATCGGAGCAGATCACCTGGGAGTTCTTTAAATCGGCATTCCAGGGGAAGTACATTAGAGCGGGCTATGTGGATGCCTGAAGGAATGAGTTTTTGAGTCTGACTCAGGGAGATAAGACAGTAGCAGAATACGAGGCTGAGTTTCTATGCCTTAGTCGATATGCCAAAGGAATAGTCACAACAGAATATGAGAGATGCGTACGATTTGAGGATGGGTTAAGAGACAACCTTAGGGTACTTATTACTCTACAGAGGGAGCGGGATTTTACGATTTTGGTGGAGAAAGAAAATATAGCAGAGGAAGTAAAGCACATGGAGCGTCTCAACCCAGAGAAGGAGAAGGGCAAGAACAAACAAAATGTGGAAGCTATGGAGCTGGACAGAGGCCCACGAGGAGGGCCAGAGTGAATGGGCCAGTTAGAGCTAGGGCCCCTATTTCTACTGCTAATAACAGAATACTACTTTGTGCTCGGTGTGGAAAAAGGCATACGGGCAAATGTTGGAGGAGGATGGGAGCGTGTTTGAGCTATGGATCTATGGAACATAGGATTAGGGAATGTCTAAAAAGGTCAAATTAGGTGCGAGCCGAGGGCAAAGGTGATTTTTAGCCGCAGAGGGGCAGTCAACAACCACCAAGGGGCCATGGTCAAGCCAGAGGTGGCAATGGCACTGGATGAGGACGTAGAGCACCGAGCAGAGGTATAGATCAGGCAGAGGCGAGACAGCCAGCGTTGGTTTATGTTGCTCGCCACAGAGAGGAAGGTGATGCACTAGATGTGATAATGGGTACGTTCCTTATTTGTGAGCTACCTTATATTGCGCTAATTAATGTGGGGTTGACACATTCGTACATTGCATGCAATAGGACTAAAATTGTAGGGATTGAGTTTGAAACCATTGAGAATGAAATGATTGTGTTAAGTCGTGTAGGGCAGTCGGTGAAAGTTAGTAAGTTGTTTAAGAATGTACCATTGGTAGTTTAAGGAGCTACTTTCTTAGCGAACTTGATGGAATTACCATTTGGTGAGTTCGACCTCATCTTAGGCATGGATTGGTTGACGAGGCACCAAGCAACTCTAGATTGTGCTGCGAAGCGGATGGTGTTAAGAATTGTGGAAGGTGATGAGGTAGTAGTGATCGAGGAATGACGTGATTACTTGTCGAATGTGATTTTAGCCTTAAGGGCAAAGAAGTTGGTGAGGAAGGGTTGTGAAGCTTACTTAGCTTATATCAGTGATTTGGAGTTTAAGAGTCCTACTATTAATGATTTGAGAACAGTAAAAGAATTCCCTGATGTTTTTCTAGAGGAATTGCCTTGGTTACCTCCCAATCGAGATGTGGAGTTTGGAATCAAGTTGTTACCGGGTACGGCTCCAGTGTCTATCGCACCTTATAGGATGGCACCGAAGGAGCTGGTGGAGTTGAAGGCCCAGATTCAGGAGTTATTGGACTGTAGATTTATTAGACCAAGTGTGTCTCCATGGGAAGCACCGGTATTATTCATGAAGAAGAAGAATGGGTCAATGACGATGTGCATCGACTATAGGCAGTTAAACAAGTTAACTATTAAGAATAAGTACCCTCTGCCTAGGATAAATGACATTTTTGATCAACTTAGGGGAGCTTCAGTTTTCTCGAAGATTGACTTGCGTTCAAGGTATCATCAACTGAGGGTTAAGGAAGCAGATGTGTATAAGACAGCTTTCAGAACTCGTTATGGACATTACAAGTTTTTGGTAATGCCGTTTGGGCTAACGAACACACCTGCTGCTTTTATGGATCTTATGAACTGGGTTTTTCAATCGTATCTAGACCGGTTCGTAGTAGTTTTCATAAATGACATCTTAGTATACTCGAGAACAGAGGGTGATCATGATGCACACTTAAGAATTGTGTTGCAAATTCTAAGGGAGAAGCAACTTTATGCTAAGTTTAGCAAGTGTGAATTCTGGCTAAGGGAAGTCACTTTCTTAGGACATGTGGTCTCAACTGAAGGAATTAGAGTTGATCCTCGGAAGGTGGAAGCAATGTTAGATTGGAAACGACCTAAGACGGTGTAATGCCATAAAAATCTTGAAACTCTAAATTTCTATGCGTTCAAGTCGATATGTATGAGTAGCACTTAGAATATTAATTTTAAGATATTATTGGGATTGTTTGAAGTTTTAGAGATAGGAAAGACTAGAGGGGAAAATTTATTTTTCTACTTTAGTGGACCTTAGTCTCAGGTATTAGGCCTCTTAAGTAGATTAAGGGAAAAATAGGACGCAAGTGGGCCTGTGGTCCAGTGGCAAGTGGCATCACTTGGGGAGCTATAAGGTAGTGTGGTTGTCAGTTGAGGAGGTCTAATGTTCGAGTAGTGGTAAGGGATTGTGGAGTGTTTATTTTGCAAAGTGGATGGCCAGAGTTGTGTTGGTTTTGAACACTTGCCGTGGAGAGTTTGAAGTGATATGGTGTGATGGATGTGGAGGAAATTTCGAATGAGATTAAGGGGTTATCCGGGAGAAAAGTTAGGGGATGAGGAGTGTGGATGAGGTGGTGCCGAATGGGACTCTAGGGGAAAGCATTTTCGGCTTATGGCTATAAGAAGAGAGTGCCGAATCCTTTGAAGGGTTCTTTGAATTGCCTTTATTCTTTTTCTTTCTTTTCTACCCCTCAATCGGTTTCTCCCATAGCCAAACTCTCCCATTGCCGAAATCTCTTATAGCCGAATCCTTTATTGCCGAATTCACCTATAGCCAAATTCTTAATTGCCAAAATTGCCATCATCTTTTCTTGCCGAAATCCCTTTTTGGTGCCGATTCCTTGTTATTTTTCTCCATCACAAATCGGTTTTTATTTACACTTAGTCAAGTTTAAAGCCGTATCTTGTCCAGTAGCTATCTAGGTCGCAGGATCAAATGAGGGTTTCGGTAAGTGTTCTGTCAACTTCTTTAGTATGTTTTGTTAAAATCTGAAGGTCTATCTAACCTCTCCTTATTGTTAACCTTATTTTAACAAGGTCAGAATTTAAGGATCGCAAGCGTGGTAAAGATCGCTAGCAAAGAGGTAAGTGCACTCTTCTCGATTGTGGTCTATTGATTGGCCGAACGTAAGTATGGCCTATAGGGGTGACTTATGTGGAATATGAGTCACTTGTTTTTGATGATATACATTTGGGTGCAGATCTAGGGGATATTCGCGAATAGTAGCTAAGGAAGGGCTACTAGAACGTGTGACACACGGTAAGATTATGGTAAGGTTTCGGTTTTTGTTAAAGTATGTATTAAGCCAAGATTGATCATTAAGTGATATCTATTGTAGGTCCGTGATTAAGGGGTTTGCAGCACGCGTTGTTACTAGGTGTGTACAAACACTATACACACACGATATTGGCAATGTCAAAAAGCCGAAAAGCCAAAAGTGGCTAAATGGGCCTACCAAACTTTTGGGCCCAAAATGGCAATAGTTGTTATGTGAGCATGAATAATGAATTGGCATGAATGATTGTATGATTCGATTGTAATTGGGCCTAATGGGCCATATGGATATGATTTGGGCCTAATGGGCTATATAGATGTAGTTTGGGCCTAATGGGCCATATGAATGGGGTTGGGCTTAGTAGGTCGTTTGCATGTATGTAGGCTTATTTGGGGTTTGTATATGGATTTGAACTTAGTATCTGATAACTGCTAAAACATACATAAAACTTAAACACAAAATTCCAGCCGTGGACAAGTCATAAGGTTGAAGTGTGGTAATAGGTGTATGCATGTCTAGGATTGGATCTAGAGAGAGCTTGGTACTTAAGCAGTCTCAATGACCCACCTCCTCTTTTCTAGAATCCTACCTGGTGCATAGTGCTTGTTCACTTTGACCGTTGGGGACTTGTTAACAGGCCCAGGTAGGTACTGAATCCATAAAACTTAAGAATGATCGAAATGACCCTAAGGGCAAAAAATATTAAAATACCCTTAGTTTGGGAAGTTACCAAAGTACCCCTCATTTATAGAATTACTGAGAATACCCCTATAGGGAAGAATTACGATAATACCCTTGATTGTGAAATGACTAAAATACCCCATGTGATGAGTATATGTTTTATGGATGTTACTCCTGTGCATGATGCATTCATATGATATTCTATTTAGGATGCATATGGGTGGGAATTATGGTACGGAGGAAGAACTTGAGGATCGCATAGTCCCTTGATGACCGTGGATCCACCGATGGCTTTAAGCCCATTATATACTTAGTAGCTTTGCTGCAACGTTGAGTAGTGCCACTGTTGGTGCTACCTTTGGAGTGTAGGGATGGGTGGGTTGATATTTATATCCCCACAAGAGTGTAGGGTTGGAAGGGAAATGGTGTGTAGCGGATGGATTTTTGGGGAGGGTTTTGCATAACTTTGTTTTCATGTGATATGATATGATATGATATGATATGAGGTCATTGTGGGCTAAGGCTCAAGACCACCTATTTTGATAGGGCTTAGGCCCAATGTGGTAAGTGTATATTGAATTGATTGCAAAGGGTCGTACACACTGAGTTTCGAAACTCACACCCTTTTTATTAAATGTTTCAAGTGATCCACAGTAGACGGATCGACGTGAGAGGGGGTTCGGAGATGGCCACACAATAAGATACTTAGGAATTTTGCTTATTGGTTTCAAAAGACATGATTTTAATCATTTCATTTTCGTTGGTTGTAGTAAGGCCTTGTACTCCATTTTGACTTTAGATTTTGTGTTTTGTTATCATTGTTCAACTGTTTATGTAATTATTAAACTTAAATAAATTTCTTAAGTTTAAACATGATTTTCGAGATAACTTTAACTTATGGGCTTTTACTTTAAAACGTGGGTTTTTATCATTACTTAACAAGTTTCGAGGATTTTGGGCTTTTAGGCCTTAAATTTTAACTTAGTAAAATCGATTTGGAATCCTTGATGTGACATCACTAGATTCAGTCATAACGTCTAGGACGGGTTTGGGGGTGTTACAGAGAGTGTCAGAAATTCAGAGTTTTCTAGGACTGGCAGGGTACTATAGGCGTTTCGTTGAAGGGTTCTCCCTAATCGCGGCACCCTTGACCAAGCTGCTACTGAAGGGAGTGTCGTTTGTATGGGCTGATAAACAGCAAGAAAGCTTTAATAAGCTTAAGAAGGTTTTAATGAAGGCCCCTGTTTTGATTTAGCCAGAGCCCGAAAATGAGTTTACAGTTTACAGCGATGCATCACATGTGGGCTTATGCTGTGTTTTGATGTAGGAAGGGAAGGTGGTTGCATATGCGTCACGCCAGCTTAAGGCTCACAAGGGGAATTACCCAACCCACGATTTGGAGTTGGCAACAGTGGTTTTCACACTTAAGATTTAGAGGCATTACTTGTATGGAGAGAAGTGCACCATTTATATGGATCACAAGAGTCTGAAGTACCTTTTAGCTCGGAAGGATTTGAATTTGAGACAGCGCAGATGGATTAAGCTATTAAAGGATTATGATTACACGATCGAATATCACCCGGGCAAAGCAAATGTGGTGGCTGATGAGCTAAGCCGTAAGGCTATGTTGGACTTGAGGGCAATGTTTGCTCGGTTGAGTTTTTATGACGACGGGAGTTTGTTAGTTGAGTTGCAAGTGAAGCCACTGTGGGTTGAGCAGATTAAAGTTAAGAAGTTGTTGGATGGAACTCTGGATTCTCGATTCAAGCAAACTGAGAAGGGGGAAACGACGGATTTTGGGATAAATAGTGACGGGTTGTTGTGCTTCCGTGGTTGAATTTGTGTGTTAAGGGACAAAGAGCTAAGGAAGTCTATACTACGGGAAGCGCATAATAGTTCCTATGCTATACACCCCAGAGGTAACAAGATGTATCGGGACTTATGGGAGCTTTATAGGTGGCCGAGTTTGAAACCAGAGGTTACGGAGTTTGTGGGCAAATGTTTGGTATGTCAGCAAGTGAAAGCGAAACATCAACTACCATTAGGGTTACTTCAGCCAATTAAGATTCCACTATGGAAGTGGGAGTGGGTTACTATGGATTTTGTTAGTGGGCTACCCTTGATGCCTACTAAGACGGACTCTGTGTGGGTTATTGTGGATCGGTTAACTAGGTTTGCCCATTTTATACCAGTTTGCACTGACTACTCATTACAGAAGTTGGCAAGGTTGTATGTGGCAGAGATTTTGAGATTGCATGGGTTCCAGTCTCTATTATATCTGATAGAGACCCTTGTTTTACATCTCGTTTCTAGAAAAATTTGCATGAAGTGCTAGGTCCTAAAACTCAAACTCCAATGGAATCAAGTCTTGAAGGATATGTTGAGAGGGTGTGTAATCGTGTGAAACAAAATACTGGTCCTAAAACTCAAACTCCAATGGAATCAAGTGTTGGAAGTGTTAGAAGCAATAAGCCTAAGTGTAGATAGTGTGGGAGACGTCATATCGGAGAATGCTGGGGCAAGTATAATAATAGAGCTTTCTATAAATGTGGATCACGAGATCACTTTATCTGAGATTACCCGGAGTTAGCTAAGAAAGATAATGTTTAGAGTGCGAGGCCGAGTAACACGACAGCTAGGGGTAAACCACCCAGAAACACTTGAAATGTGAGTGGTAGTCAAAGAGGAACAACAGATACAGCTGTGAGATCTGAAGCGAGAGCACCTGCCCGAGCCTATGCTATTCACGCTCGAGAAGAAGCGTCATCTCCAGACATCATTACTGGTACTTTTACTCTTTTCAATACTGATGTGATTGCATTGATAGATCCAAGATCTACTCATTCATATGTGTGTGTGAATCTAGTATCTAGTAGGACTCCACCTGTTGAGTCTACTGAGTTTGTAATTAGAGTATCAAACCCCTTAGGCAAGTGTGTACTGGTTGACAAAGTGTTCAAGAATGTTCCATTGATGTTTTGGGATATTTGTTTTCTAGCTAATCTTGTAACGCCCCAAAAACCCCGAAACTTTAAATTTCTGTGCACTGAGGTTGGTATGTATGAGTAGCACTTAGAATATTAATTTTAAGGTATTATTGGGATTACCTGAAGTCTTAGAGATAGGGAAAACCATAGGGAAAAATTTATTTTTCTTACTTTAGTGGACCCTAGTCTCAAGCATTAGGCCTCTTAAGCAGATTAAGGGGAAAATAGGACACAAATGGGCTTGTGGTCCAGTGGCAAGTGGCGTCACTTGGGGAGCTATAAGGTGGCGTGGTTGTCAGCTGAAGAGGTCCAAGGTTTGAGGCTTAGGAGTGGCATTTTGTGGAGCGTTTATTTTACAGTATGGATGGCCAGAGTTGTGTTGGTTTGAAACTCTTGTCGTGGAGAGTTTGAAGTGATCTAGTGTGATGGATGTGGAGGGAATTTCGGATAAGATTAAGGTGTTATCAGGGAGAAAAGTTAGGAGATGAGGAGTGGGAGGAATTGGTGTCGTATGGGGCTTTGGAGGAAGGTGAATTCTGCTTGTGGCTATAAAAGGAGAGGGTCGAATGCTTTGAAGGGTTCTTTGAGCTTTCATTAGTCGTTTTCTTTTCTCTCCTCAATCGGTTTCTCCCATAGCCAAATACTCCTATTGCCGAAATCTCTTATAGCCGAATCCCTTTTTGTCGAATTCTCTCATAGCCAAACTTTTCTATTGCTGAATTACCATCATCTTCTCTTGCCAAAATCCCTATTAGTGCCGAATCTTTGTGGCTGTTCCTCCATCACAAATCAGTTGTTACCTACTCTCAGTCAAGGTTAAAAGCCGAATCTTGTTCAGTAGCTATCTAGGCCGAGGGATCAAAGGTGGATTCGATAAGTATTCAGTTAACCCCTTAGTGTGTTTTGTTAAAAGCCGAAGGGCTATCTAACTTCTCATTGTCGTTAATCATGTATTAACAAGGGTAAGGATCAGAGATCGCAAGCGTGGTAAGGATCGTTAGCAAAGTGTAAGTGTACTCAACTCAATTATGGTCTAAGTGAATGGTCGAATGTGTATGATCTATAGGGGTGACTTGTGTGGATTATGAGTCACTCGAATTGTGATGGTGTATGTGTGAGTGCAGATTTAGGGGATACTTGTGATTAGTAGCTAAGGAAGGGCTATTAGAACCTGGTGGCACACGATAAGGTTACGGTAAGGCTTTGGCTTTTGGTAAATATTTTGATTAAGTATAGGTGGTTGATTGAAGGTTGGTTGGTTGTAGGTTCAAGACCAAGGATAGAATAGTACGTCGCAGTAACCATGTAACACCCCTAATCTGTAACCGTCGTCGGACTAGGGTTAAAGGTGTTACCAGATAGATCGAAAACTTCCATTATATGTCATTCATTTCATTCATCAATCATACACACAATGTCTCTTAAGTGAGTCATCTAGACCCTAAGCATGCTTATAAACTGAGTTGGGACTAAAACGAAACACATACAAAAGTTCTCGAAAACTTAAAAACTTTTCTAAAATACAGGGGATACACGCCTGTGGGAGCCAACCGTGTGCCCTGCACGGCTACTAGACACACCCGTGTGTCCTCCCCGTGGTCAAACCTGACTACACACCACAGCCATGAAGCATGCCGGTGTACCCTAACCGTGGTCGATCCTGCCAAAACAACACGGCTATCAAGCACCCCTATGTGCTAAGGCCGTGTCCTACTAAGCCATATACTGACTTTCTCACACGGCGTTTAGGCACACCCGTGTACCATGGCCGTGTGACATTATAGGTCATTTGTAAGACCAAAATGCCACCCAATTGGGTCATACCTACAAGCAACATTTACCAAATCATATCATGCATATATGGCAACCAAAAACATACCAAATTGACCAATCAATCTCTACATTCAATACCAATTTCATTCATGCCAAATTACAAAACTAAAACTCATATCAACACAAGTATAATTCATCCAAAACTTACTCAAAAACTTGACCATTTCTTGTGCTCCAAACCATACCAAAAATATACATCATAAACTCATTCATTCAAGCATTTTATCAACTCAAAACTAGCCAAAGCCATGGCTAAGTTCACTTCATAAACATATACACATAGCTAGCCTATACATGCCATACCTAGCTATATACATTTTTCAAAGAGTACCAAAAAGAGTTTAGTAGTGTGATGATGATCCTTGACGGTCCCGAGCCTTTAGTAGTTTTGACGACCTATAAAACAGAGAAAACAGACACACAGAGTAAGCTTTCCAAAAGCTTAGTGAGTCAATATACAAACAAACTTAGCATAGAATGCATATTATGCAAGTAGATATATTGGCACATCCCAAACAGTTAGCATACTATCACAAATGTGCTTTAGTTCATATACTTGTGACCACATTTGCCATATTCACAATTCAATTATAATATGTATACATAGCTATTTCATAATCATTCTTGCATCTCATTCACCTTCTCATATTCAATCATACTTTTCTTCAAATCAAAGTCATTAGGTACTTACCTTTTATACACACTTAATGTATATTCAACGTACCTGAAACGAACATTCGTTCACTTATTTGATCATAGCTTGGATTTACAATTCATATCACAGACTTGCCCGTTGAACCTTTAGGAATCTAGTAGGATGCTTAGAAACATTGGAATAGTCATACAATGCCAACGTCCCAGACGAGGTCTTACATGCACTCGGATATCGATGCCACTGTCCCTGACAGGGTTTTATACGAATCAATACGATGCCGATGTCCCAGACATAGTCTTACACGTAAAGCTCATATCGATGCCAACATCCCAGACGTGGTCATATTTGTAAAGCTCATATCGACGCTAATGTATCAGACGTGGTCTTACACGAAATCTCAAATCAACGCCAACATCCCTAACTTGGTCTTACATGATAAAACAGAACAGATACTTATGTCCTGACATAGCTAATCCTATCTATTCCTAGGTTCGTACGGGACTTCTCGGACATTGTCTATTTATCGAACTTATCTCAGAATTCATATGCATAACCTCTCAATAGCATTCGTTATCAACATTAATCATATGAACAATTACAATTTCATACAAGTACGTTTATTTGCATAGTGACTTACCTCGGATTCGATTTATCGAAATGGAAACGGCTACTCGGTTACTTTCGCTTTCCCGCGATCTAAGTCTGTTTTCCTTGTTTCTTGATCTATTCATATTCAGAATTAACTCTTTTATTCATTAATTCATTCAATTCAATCCAAACACATATATTTATGGTAATTTACAAATTAGCCCTCATACTTGTACAATTTATCAATTTAGTCCATTTTTCTTAAAACATCAAATTCACAAAATCAACACATAAAAAAGCTTAGCCGAATACTTATGAACATCATACAAGCCCATACTTTTCATCAAATTTGCAATTTAGTCCCTCAAATTACTATTTTCTCAAATTAGCCCTAATTAGCTAAATTCATCAAAAATTCAAGAACAAAGTATGTTCATCTAGCTCAAATCTTTCATTTAACACCAAAGATCATCACAAAGCTCAACATATCATCAATGGCATTTCTCATGAACAACATCAATTCATTAAAATGAGACATGGGTTTGATAGCTCTCGAAGCAACGATTACAAAAATGTAGAAATGATCAAAAACAGATCAAAAACTAACCTTGAATTCAAGCTTGTATGTGCCGAAAATTTGAAAGCTTTTGTTCTTTCTTTTCTTTCCAAAATTCGGTGGATGAACAAGGATTAATGGCCATATTTTATGTTTATTTTACTATAACATATATTAATAACTCTTTTACCAAAATATCCATCCAATTAATAAATAAAACAAACATGTAATAAGGGCATATTTGACTTTCATTCATCCACTAACTAAATAATGGTCTATTTGCTTCATAAGGCCTTCAATTATACAAAGCCATAACACATTAGCACTTTAACAATAGCAAGCAACTTTCACATTTAATGCAATTCAATCCTTTTGTAAAAATAAAGACACAGACAGACAAATTAACTTATGAAAATTTAGCACATGCTTAATTACATATTAAGGACATAGAAAATAATATTAAAATATTATTCAGACTCAGATTTGTGGTCCCAAAACCACTATTCCAACTAGGGTATAAACCGGACTGTTACAAACCAGGTGTGTACAAACACTACACACACATTATATCGACAATGTCGAAAAGCCAAAAAGCCGAAAAGTCAAAAGTGGCTAAATGGACCTGGTGGGCCCTGAGGCTAAGTTTTATGAAATCGATTGATTTGGTTATATGAATTGAGTTAGTCGTGCATGTTACATGATTTGGATTGTTTTTGTTCTAATAGGCCATAAGAATGAGATTTGGGCCTAATGGGCCATAAGGATGTGATTTGGGCAGAAGGGGCTATATGAACGTGAAATGGGCTTGATGGGCTTTATGAGGACGTAGACAAGTATGCTAGGGTTTAATGGACTTTAGGTCTAGTTCTGAACAACTCTTAATGTAACACCCCTAGCTGAAAATCGTCGTCGAAATAGGGTTAAGAGGCATTACCGAACAATTGAATCATTTCACATCTCATTTACGACACAAAGTCAATCATCATCATAGCACATCAAAACATAAACAAATAGTCCATTATTGAGGCATATAAGACCTTAAACACATGCTAGAGGAGGGCCGAGAATAAACCGAAACACATATAGAAATTCTTGAAATTTTAAACTTTTCTAAGTTTCAGGGGTTACATGCCCGTGTGGGCAAACTGTGTGCCTCCCACGGCTGCTAGACACACCCGTGTGTCCTTCCCGTGGTCGAATCTGACTTAACACTATGGTTAATAAGCACCATCGTATACTAAGGCCGTGTACTCATAGGCCATATATTGACTTATTCACACGGCTATTAAGCACGCCCGTATACCATGCCGTGTGTCCCTAAGTTAGCTACTGACTTATGCCTACGGCTAGATGACACGCCCGTGTCAAGACTGTGTGCTATTAGGCTATAATCTGTCATTCACCCACGATCATTAGGCACGCCCGTGTGCCACAATCGTGAAACAAAATAGGCCATATGCAAGGCCGATTTGCCACCCATACAATGGTCAATCTCTACAAGCATATTAAAGCATGATTACACACATAATTTGGCAACCAATTTCATATCAAATGATCAACATATCATCTCATACAATCTCATTCACAACCATGTTAACTAATAGACTAATTTGCACCACTTGAACACATTCCATACCAATATGATTCATTTCCAAATTCTCTATTTCATACCAGCATCATATCAACAAAAAGTTTACCATTCATAAGTCATTTTCTTTACTCATAAACCTTACCAAAAGATGCATCATATATCAAAGCCATTCATGCTAAAAACTAACACATATCTAGCCACATCACATGGCTATTTACATATCTCAAGCATAATTCAAATAACTAGCCTATACATGCCATATTTCGACTATATATATATCTTTCCAAAAGTACCCAAAATAGATTGTCGATACTGTGATTGAGATGCTGACGATCCCCAGATCCGAGCTAGCTTTACTGACACTGTAAAGAAACAATCACACAGTAAGCTTTCAAAAGCTTAGTAAGTTCATAACAAAATACATTAAATCAAAACATATCATCACATAGATTATCTCACAATCTAATATCTCATATAATCCAAAGCTAGTATTTTCAATTAACCTTCCACAAACTCATTCATAGTTTCATCAACCACATAGGTTCCAAACATACCTTAGCCGACACTTAGTTGTCAAATACTTATTCTACTCAATACTCATGATTCATTTCGATCAACATTCGTCCCTTATTCAGTTTATTCCCACACTTAGTGCCTAAATAGTTAGTCGAATCTTAATTAGCATCGAACACTTAGTGCATCCATATCAAACCAATCTTGAATCGGAATCACACACACAGTGCCAACCATAAAGCCGAAGCTTATATTACTTCGCACACACAATGCTATTTATCTCGGTCACATTTTCGAATACGCACGCTTAGTGCCACTTAATTCAATCTATCACATGGCATTCACATTTCAATAATATCATACCATTAATTTCATAACATTAAACATAGCTAAATACACGTATTATGTCCGAACTTACCTTGGACGTCGAACTATCGAAACGGTTAATTAATCGAGCACTTTATCTTTGCCTCGATCTCGATTCGAACCTCTTCTCTCTTGGTCTATACACTTTCAAATTCAGTCCATTCAATCACTAATTCATTCAATTTAGTCCACACACACACACATTTAGGGTATTTTACAAAATAATCCTCATATTTTCATATTACGACACTTTAGTCCCTATTTCACAAAATCATCAAATACACAATATTTCAAAACACATATGCTTAGCCGAATTCTCTCTATGTTCATACAAGTCCACACATTTCATTTATTTCACATTTTAGTCCCTCAAAACATTATTTTCATAATTTAGTCCAAATTACTCAATTTCACTAAAAATCCCAATACAAACTATGTTAATCCAACACCAAGTTTCCATATTTCACTAACAACTAACACATAGCTCAAGTATTCATCAATGGCTCATTTCAACAACATCATCAATTCATAAAATTTGAACATGGGTTAGCTAGAGCACGAAGCAATGATCTCAAAAACGTAAAAATCATCAAAAATTGATAAAAGAACATACCTCAATCAAGAGTAATAATGGCCGAATATCACAAAGCTATAAACCCTTCTTTTCCTTCTTCAAATTCTGCTAAGAAAGATGATAATGGTCATCTTTTGTGTTTTGTTTTATTATTAATGACTTATTTTTCTAATTACCAAACTAACCTTTTATTTAACTTATAAAACATTTATTCATTAATGTTTTTTTGGTCCATTACCACCCACTAACCTTAATAGTGGTTTAATTGCCTCATAAGGCCATTCTATTCTAAAGACAACAACAATTAAACACTGAACAATCAACACACAATATTTTACACTTTATGCGATTAAGTCCTTTCTCTTAATTCAGCACACAATCGATAAAATTATCACATAGAATTTTCACACAGACTATGTCACATAAAATAAACACTAAAAATAACATTAAAATATTATTTTGATCTCGAATTTGTGGGATCAAAACCACTGTTCTGGCTAGGGTTTTAACCAGGCTGTTACAACTCTCCCCCCTTTAGGGATTTTCGTCCACGAAAATCTTACCAGCGAATAGTTGTGGATATTGCTCTCTCATAATGTTCTCAGGCTCCCACGTAGCCTCTTCAACTCCATGTTTGTTCCATAATACTTTCACTAATGAAATTATTTTGTTTCTCAACTCTTTAATCTCTCGTGCCAAAATTTAGATCGGTTCTTCACTATACGACAAGTCAGACTAATCTCAACCTCAGTAGGAGCAATCACATGAGACGGGTCTAATCTGTACTGTCAAAGCATTGATACATGAAACACGTTATGAATCTTTTCTAGCTCAAATGGCAATCTCAATCTATAAGCAACCGGTCCAACTCGTTCAATGATCTCATACGGTCCAATGAACCTCGGACTCAGTTTGCCCTTTCTGCCAAATCGAAGTATTTTCTTTCACGGAGATACTTTCAAAAACACTTTATCACCAATCTCAAATTTGAATATCCTTTCGCTTCAAATCTGCATAAGACTTCTGACGATCTGAGGCTGCTTTCAAATTATCACGAATGACTTTCACTTTCAACTTAGTCTCTTTTATAAGATCAACTCCGTGAATCTTGTTCTCACTCAGCTCAGTCCAATACAATGGAGTTCAACACTTTCGACCGTAAAGAGCTTCATATGGTGCGATTTTGATACTAGATTGAAAACTGTTGTTATACGCAAACTCAATCAACGATAAATACTTTTACCACATATTTTCAAATTCAAGTATGCAACATCTCAGCATGTCTTCGAGAATCTGAATGATTCGCTCGGATTGACCATCCATTTGCGGATGAAAAGCAGTACTGAAATGCAATTTCGTGCCAAAGCATCTTGCAATTTCTTCCAAAATCATGACGTAAATCTTGGATCTCTGTCGGATACAATAGATAGCGGTACTCCGTGTAATCTAACAATCTTGGTAATATATAATTCAGCCAATCTATCGAGTGAATAATCTGTTCTCACTGGAATAAAATGAGCTGATTTTGTTAATCTATCAACTATCACCCAGATCGCATCTTTCTTGCTCAGAGATAAGGGCAAACCATACACAAAGTCCATCGTAATTCTCTCCTATTTCCATTCAAGAATCATAATCGGGTGTAACAAACCAGACGAAACTTGATGTTCAGCCTTGACTTGCTGACAAACTAAAGACTTCGACACAAAGTCAGAAATATCTCTTTTCATACCATGCCACCAATAGAACTGTTTCAGATCATTATACATCTTCGTACACCCCGGATGTATAGTCAAATGACTATTGAGAGCTTTATTCAAAATCATCAAAATCAACTCTGAATTTCTCGAAACACAAATTTGATCTCAAAATCTCAAACAATCATTACTATCTACTCGAAATTCTGATTCAGCATTTTATTCACATTGAGTTCATTTAGCTATCATTTCAACATCACTTTTCTGAGCATCACAAATCTGATGTACAAACATCGACTTTACTTTCAATTCAACTATAACCGCACTATCATCACACAAATCTATCTGAGTACTCATAGCTCGCAAAGCACATAACGATCTTCGACTCAAAGCATCTGCTACAACATTATCTTTACCCGGGTGGTATTCTATCACAAGTTCGTAGTCTTTTAACAATTCTAACCATCTTCTCTATTGCAAGTTCAAATCTTTCTGAGTCATCAAATACTTTAAACTCTTATGATCAGTATAGATGTGACATTTCTCTCCAAATAAATAGTGATACCAAATCTTCAATGCGAACACAATCGCAGCCAATTAAAGATAATGCATTGGCTAGTTCTTTTCATGCGGTTTTAACTGTCTCGAAGCGTAAGCAATGACTTTCCCTTCTTGCACCAGCACACAGCCCAAACCATTCAACGATGCATCACTGTAAACTATAAACTCTTTGCCCGATTTCAGTTGAACTAACACTGGCCCCTCTGTCAATAACACTTTCAATTGCTCAAAACTCTGTTGGCACTTTTCTGACCATTCGAATCTAACATCTTTCTATAACAACTTCGTTAATGGAGTCACAATCATCGAGAAGCCTTTCACAAATCGTCTATAATATCCTGCTAATCCCAGAAAACTATGGACTTCGGACACATTTCTCGGAGGCTTCCATTCCAAAATAGCAGAGATTTTACTTGAATCAACTCTTATTCTCGAAGCTGATACAATATGCCCAAGAAAACCAACCCCACGTAACCAAAATTTGCATTTGCTAAAGTTGGCATACAATTGTTTCTCATGCAGGGTTTGTAGCACAGTTCTCAAATGTTAGGCATGCTGCGTCTCATCACATGAATAGATCAAAATATCATCAATGAACACCACTACAAAGCGGTCCAAATACGGCCTGAATATCCGATTCATCAGATCCATAAACACTGCAGGAGCATTTGTTAGTCCGAAAGGCATCACTAAAAATTCGTAATGTCTGTACCTCGTTCTGAAAGTAGTTTTCAGCACATCAGATTCTTTAACTCTTAACTGATAGTAGCCTGATCTCAAGTCTATCTTTGAGAACACTATAGCTCCCCTCAGCTGATCAAACAAATCAACAATACGAGGCAACGGATATTTGTTCTTTATCGTCACTTTGTTCAACTGTCGATAATCAATACACATTCTCATAGTTCCATCTTTCTTTTTCACAAATAACACAGGAGCTCCACAGGGTGAGAAACTCAGTCATGCAAATCCTCTATCAATCAACTCTTGCAACTGCGACTTTAACTATTTCAATTCTGTTGGTGCCATTCTATATGGAGCTATCGAAATGGGAGTGGTCCCCGGCACTAATTCAATACCAAATTTGACTTCCCGAATTAGAGGTAATTTCGGTAACTCTTCAGAAAACACATCTGGAAACTCACATACCATAAGCACTGATTCAACTTTCTTTCTCGACACTTTTGTATCAATTATGTATGCCAAATAAGCTTCACAACCTTTTCTCATACAGTTCATAGCTTTCATCACAGATACAATAGCTGTAATCCTTTCATATCACTGGATTCAATTCGAACTATCTCACCCTTCTGACTTTTCAGCTCAATACTCTTTCTTTTACAATTCATAATGGCATTATGCAAAGTAAGCCAATCCATACCCAAAATTATGTCAAACTCATCGAATGGTAACAACATGAAATTAACTGGAAAACATATATCTCGAAACATTAATGGTCAGTTCTTGCACACCTTATCCACCAAGACACACTTGCCTAAAAGGTTTGACACTCTAACCAAAAATTTAGTAGACTTAACATATAGAGTCTTACTTGATACTAGATTCACACACACATAGGAATAAGTTGATCCCGGATCTATTAATGCAATATTATCAGTATCGAATAAAGTAAAAGTACCAGTAATGATGTCTAGAGATGATGCTTCTTCTCAGGCTCAAATAGCATAGGCTCGAGCAGGAGTTCTCGCCTTTGATCTCACAGCTATATTGATTGTCCCTCTCTGACTTTCGCTCACATTTCTGGTGTTTCTGGATGGTCTACCCCTAGCAGTCACATTACTCAGTCTTTCATTCTGAACATTTTCTTCCTCAACCAGCTTTGGGCAATCCCGAAGAAAGTGATCTCGTGATCCACACTTATAATATGTTCTATTATTATACTTGCCCCAGCACTCTCCCACATGTTGTCTCCCACATTGTCTACACTCAGGCTTGCTACTTTTAATGTTGCCAACACTTGATTCATTCGGAGCTTGAGTTCGTGGACCAGCACTTTGTCTTGACCGATCTCTACTTGAATGTCTACACAAAGCATCTGAATGATTTCTTGCATCTTTAAAACTCTTTGTAAAAGGTTGAGAAAACTTACTCATCGATCTCTTTCTTTCATCACGAGCTTCAGAATTAGCTTTCTTCTTTTCTTTACTGAGCTCCTCGGCTTTGCATGCTCTTTCATCTAGCACAACAAATTTGTTTATATCGAGTATCCTAACCAACAACTTAATATCCTCATTCAACCCTTCTATGAAGCGTTTGCACATAGTAGCTTCGGTTGAAACACATTCTCTCGCGTATTGACTCAATCTTACGAATTCCCTCTCGTACTCAGTAATGGAAAAATGGCCCTATTTTAGCTCTAAAAGCTCTTTACGTTTCTAATCAATGAAGCATTGACTGATATACTTTTTTCTGAATTCGGCTTGAAAGAAATACCAGATGATTCTCTCTCTCGGAACCACAGATATCAATGTTTTCCACCAACTATACGCAATATCCCTCAACAACAAAATAGCACATTTTATACATTCATCAGGTGTCAATGACATCTCATCAAATCTCGGATTATATTCTCAAGCCAACACTCAGCTCGCTCAGCATCGTCATCGGATGTGGCCCTAAACTCTTCGGCCCCGTACTTTCGAATCATGTCCACAAGAGGTTTATTCAATCTGATCGGATCTACAACTTATGGCACAACAGGTTGTGGGGGTGGAGGTTGTGGAGCAGTTGAATTTGTTCAAACAAACTCCGTAAACAACTCACTCATCATTCGAAAGAAGGCTTGCTTAGCCTCTCCTCCCTCACTACTTTCATTCGACCGAGATGTGGTCGACGTTGTCCCTTGAGTGGAAGCAGGCGCATTACTCTTTACGTCGTCAGCAACTGCTCGATCGGGATTCATTACTATAGAAAAACACATTTTCAACTGTCAGAATTCATCACACTATCGCAATTTCAAATATGGCATGTATAGCTAGACTCACATGTGCTACGTTAGTACAAGAATCAACTAAACCGTAGCTCTGATACCAATAAAATGTAACACCCCTAGCCCAAAATCGTCGCCAGAATAGGGTTAAGAGGCATTATCAAATAATTGAATCATTTCACATCTCAATTATGACACAAATTCAATCATCATCATAGCACATCAAAACATAAACAAATAGTCCCTTATTGAGGCCTATAAGACCTTAAACACATGCTAGAGGAGGGTCGGGATTAAACCAAAACACATACATAATTCTCAAAATTTTAAAACTTTTCTAAGTTTCAGGGGTTACACGCCCGTGTGGGCAAACCATGTGCCTCCCACGGCTGCTAAACACACCCGTGTGCCATTCCCGTGGTCAAATCTGACTTAACACCACGGTTAACAAGCACCCTCGTGTATTAAGGCTGTGTACTTATAGGCCATATACTAACTTATTCACATGGCTACTAGGCACGCCCGTGTACCATGGCCGTGTGTCCTTAAGTTAGATACTGACTTATGCCCACGGCTAGTTGACACGCCCGTTCAAGACCGTGTGCTATTAGGCTCTAATCTGTCATTCACCCACAATCATTAGGCACGCCCGTGTACCACAACCGTGTAACAAAATAGGCCGTATGCAAGGCCAATTTGCCACCCATACAAGGGTCAATTTCTACAAGCATATTAAAGCATGATTACACACATAATTTGGCAACCAATTTCATGTCAAATGATCAACATATCATCTCATACAATCTCATTCACAACCATGTTAACTAATAGACTAATTTGCACCACTTGAACACATTCCATACCAATATGATTCATTTCCAAATTCTCTATTTCATACTAGCATCATATCAACACAAAGTTTACCATTCATAAGTCATTTTCTTTACTCATAAACCTTGCCAAAAGATGCATCACATATCAAAGCCATTCATACTAAAAACTAACACATATCTAGCCACATCACATGGCTATTTACACATCTCAAACATAATTCAAATAACTAGCATATACATGCCATATTTTAACTATATATATATCTTTCCAAAAGTACCCAAAATAGATTGTCGATAGTGTGATTGAGATGCTGACGATCCCCAGATCCGAGCTAGCTTTTCTGACACGGTAAAATAGAGAAACAATCACACAGTAAGCTTTCAAAAGCTTAGTAAGTTTGTAACAAAATACATTAAATCAAAACATATCATCACATAGATTATTTCACAATCTAATATCTCATATCATCCAAAGCTAGTATTTTCAATTAACCTTCCATAAAATCATTCATAGTTTCATCAACCACATAGGTTCCGAACGTACCTTAGCCAACACTTAGCTGTCAAATACTTTTCTACTCAATACTCATGATTGGTTTCGATCAACATTCGTCCCTTCTTCAGTTTATTCGCACACTTAGTGCCTAAATAGTTAGCCAAATCTTAATTAGCATCTCACACTTAGTGCATCCATATCAAATCAATCTTGAATCAGAATCACACACATAGTGCCAACCACAAAGCTGAAGCTTATATTACTCCGTACACACAATGTTATTTATCTCGGTCACATTTTTGAATACGCACGCTTAGTGCCACTTAATTCAATCTATCACATGGCGTTCACATTTCAAGAATATCATACCATTCATTTCATAACATTAAACATAGCTAAATACACGTATTAAGTCTGAACTTACCTTGGATGTCGAACTATCGAAATGGTCGATTAATCGAGTACTTTATCTTTGCCTCGATCTCCATCGAACCTCTTCTCTCTTGGTCTATACACATTCAAATTCATTCCATTCAATCACTAATTCATTCAATTTAGTCCATACACACATTTAGGGTATTTTACAAAATAATCCTCATATTTTCATATTTTGACACTTTAGTCCCTATTTCACAAAATCATCAAATACACAATATTTCAAAACACATATGCTTAGCCAAATTCTCTCTATGTTCATAAAAGTCCACACATTTCATTTATTTCACATTTTAGTCCCTCAAAACATTATTTTCACAATTTAGTCCAAATTACTCAATTTCACTAAAAATCCCAATACAAACTATGTTAATCCAACACCAAGTTTCCATGTTTCACTAACAACTAGTACATAGCTCAAGTATTCATAAATGGCTCATCTCAACAACATCATCAATTCATAAAATTTCAACATGGGTTAGCTAGAGCACAAAGCAACGATCTCAAAAACGTAAAAATCTTCAAAAACTGATAAAAGAACATACCTCAATCAAGAGTAACAATGGCTGAATATCACAAAGCTATAAACCCTTCTTTTTCTTCTTCAAATTTGGCTAAGATAGATGATAATGGTTATCTTTTTTGTTTTGTTTTATTATTAATGACTTATTTTACTAATTACCAAACTAACCTTTTTATTTAACTTATAAAACATTTATTCATTAAAGTTATTTTGGTCCATTACCACCCACTAACCTTAATAGTAGTTTAATTGCCTCATAAGGCCATCTTATTCTAAAGAAAACAACAATTAATCATTTAACAATTAGCACACAGCATTTTACACTTTATGCGATTAAGTCCTTTCTCTTAATTCAGCACATAATCGATAAAATTATCACACATAATTTTCACACAGACTATGTCACATAGAACCAACACCAAAAATAACATTAAAATATTATTTTGATCTCAAATTTGTGGTCTCAAAACCACTGTTCCGACTAGGGTCTTAACCGGGCTGTTACACTTAAATCGCATAAGACTTAATTTAATAATCAAACATGTTTGTGGACAAGTTGCTGGGTTAAAGTGTGGCAACGGACATATGCATGTCTAGGATTGGATCTAAGGAGAGCTCGGTACTTAAGCGGTCTTAGTGGCCCACCTTCTCTTTTTTGGAATCCTACTTGGTGCATAGTGTCTGTTCACTTTAGCCACAAGGTCTTGTTAGTGGGCCAAAGTTCATAACTAAAACCCGAAAGGGACGAAATACCCCTGATTTGAAAAATTACCAAAATATCCTTAGATTTTTAAAATTACTAAAATACCCTTAATTTGTAAAATTACTAGAATACCTTTGATTTTCGAAATTACCAAAATATCCCTAATTTACAAAATTTCCAAAATACCCCTATTTTGTAAAATTACCTAAATACCCCTATAGAGTAGATTTATGAAAATACCCTTGGGTAGTGAAAATGACTAAAATACCCCTAAGTGTCGAATGTGTGAAAATGTGTATGTTGCATTCATGAAGTGTATGTTGCACTTGGGTGGGTTTTGATGATACGGATGAAGATGTGAGGATCGCATAGTCGCTTGACGACCATGGATCCACCGGTGGCTTTAAGCCTATTATAGCAGCTTTGCTGCAACGTTTGAGCAGTGTCGCTACTGGTGGTATCTTTGGAGTGTAGGGATGGGTGGGTTAATATTTATATCCCCACAGGTGTGTACGGTTGGAAGGGAATTGGTGTGCAGGGTTGGATTTGGGATGGGTGCATTACATTCGTGTGATACTGATGTGATATGAGGTCATTGTGGGCTAAGGCTCAAGACCACTGTTTTTGATAGGGCTTAGGCCCAATGTGATAATTCTATGTTGACTGGATTACCAAGGGTCGTACACACTGAGTTTCAAAACTCACCCCCTTTTTATTAAATGTTTCAGGTGATCCTCAATAAACGGCTCGACGTGGAAGAGGGCTCGGAGATGGCCACACTATAAGATACTTGGAAGTTTTATTTATTTGTCTCAAAGGACATGATTTTAATTACGTTATTTTCGTTGGATGTAATAAGGCCTTGTACTTCGGTTTGACTTTGGATTTTTGAGTTTTGTTGTCTCAATTATTTACTTAATTATAAAACCTGAGTAAATTTCTTATGTTTAAACATGGTTTTTCAAATACTTAAATTAATAAAATGGGCTTTTATCATTACTTAACGAGATTCAAAGTTTTTTGGGCTTTTAGGCCTTAAATTTTTAACTTAACAAAATTGTTTTGAATTATGCCTTTGATGTGACATTTTCAAATTCGGCAATAACATCTGGGCTGGGTCTGGGGGTGTGACAAATCTAATGCTACTACCCTTTGAGGAATTTGATATAATTCTGGGTATGGATTGGCTAACTTTGCATAATGCTATTGTGAATTGCAAACGGAAGAGTATTGATTTAAGAAGTTAGAATGGTGAGATAGTTCGAATTGAATCTAGTGATTTGAATGGGCTACCGGCTGTAATATCCTCAATGAAAGTTTTGAATTATGTGAAAAAGGGGTGTGAAGCTTATCTTGCATATGTGATAGATACAAAAGTGACAGAAAAGAAACTTGAATCTGTGCCAGTGGTTTGTGAGTTCCCTGATGTATTTCCTGAAGAATTATTGGGTTACCACCGATACGAGAAGTTGAGTTTGGCATTGAGTTAGTGGCAGGGATGACTCCTATCTCAATAGCTCTGTATAGAATAGCACCGACAAAGAGTTGAAGTTTCAATTGCAAGAGTTGACCAATAGAGGATTTGTTCGACCAATTTTCTCACCCTGGGGTGCTCCTATGTTGTTTGTGAAAAAGAAAGATAGTACTATGAGGATGTGTATTGATTATTGACAGTTGAATAAAGTGACAACAAAGAATATCCTCGACCAAGAATTGATGATTTGTTTGATTAGTTAAAAGGAGCTATAGTGTTGTCGAAAATAGATTTGAGATTGGGATATTATCAGTTGAGATTTAAAGAATCAGATGTGTCGAAAAATACTTTCAAAACAAGGTATGGACATTATGAATTCTTAGTTATGCCTTTTGGACTAACGAATGCTCCTGTAGTATTTATGGATTTGATGAACCAGATATTCGACTGTATTTGGATCAATTTTTTGTTGTGTTTATTAACGATATTTTGATTTATTCTTGTGATGAGACACAACATGCTGAGCATTTGAGGATCGTGTTACAGACTCTGCGTGAGAAACAATTGTATGCAAAGTTTAGTAAGAGTTCTGGTTACGCGAAGTTGGTTTTCTGGGACATATAGTGTCAGCTGAGGGAATACGAGTTTATCCAAACAAGATTTCAGTAATTTTAGATTGGAAACCTCAAAGAAATGTGTCTGAAGTCTGTAGTTTTCTGGGACTAGCGGGGCATTATAGATGGTTTGTGAAAGGCTTTTCGATGATTGCAACTCCGTTGACGAAATTGCTACAGAAAGATGTTGAATTCGAGTGGTCAGAAAAATGTCAGCAGAGTTTTGAATAGTTGAAAGCATTGTTGACAGAAGCACCAATGTTAGTTCAACCTAAACTAGGTAAAGAATTCATAGTTTACAGTGATGCATCATTGAATGGTTTAGGCTGTGTGTTGATGAAAGAAGGCAAAGTTATAGCCTATGCTTTGAGACAGTTAAAACCGTATGAAAAGAACTGCCCAACACATGATCTTGAATTAGCAGCTATTGTATGTGCATTGAATATTTGGCATCACTACTTATTTGCAGAGAAGTGTCACATTTATAGTGATCACAAGAGCTTGAAATATCAGATGACTCAGAAAGAATTAAATTTACAACAGCGAAGATGGTTGGAATTGCTAAAAGATTATGAATTAATAATTGGCTATCATCCAAGAAAAGCTAATGTTGTTGCTGACGCTTTGAGCCGAAAGTCTTTATTTTCTTTGCGATCAATGAGTACTCAAATAGATTTGTGTGATGATGGTTCGATTTTGGCTAAGTTGAAAGTGAGGCCAATGTTTATACGTTAGATTTGTGATGCCCAGAAAATTGATTCTGAGATGATGGCAAAACGAGCTCAGTGTGGTTTGAATTCTGATTCAGAATTTCGAGTTGATAATGATGGTTGTTTAAGATTCCAAGATCGAGTTTGTATTTCAAGAAATTCATAGTTGATTCAGTTGATTTTGAATGAAGCTCATAGTAGTCGTTTATCTATTCATCAGGGAAGTACGAAAATGTACAATGATCTGAAACAGTTTTATTGGTGGCATGGTATAAAACGGGATATATCAGAGTTTGTTTCGAGATGCTTAATTTGTCAACAAGTAAAAGCTAAACATCAGGTGCCATCTGGTTTGTTACAACTAATCATGATTCCTAAGTGGAAATAGGAGAGAATCACAATGGACTTTGTACCAGGGTTGCCCTTAACTCTGAGAAAGAAAGATGCAATATGGGTGATAGTTGACAGATTAACAAAATCAGCTTATTTTATTATGATGAGAATAGATTATTCTCTTGATAAGTTAGCCAAATTATATATTTCTGAGATTATGAGATTGTATGGGGTACCATTATCTATTGTGTCTGACAGAGATCCAAGGTTTACTTCGCAGTTTTGGAAGAAACTGCAAGAGGCTCTAGGTACGAAGCTGCATTTCAGTACTGCATTTCATCCGTAAATGGATGGTCAATTCGAGCGGATCATTCAGATTCTTAAGGATATGTTGAGATGTTGTATTTTTGAGTTTGAAAGTACATGGGAAAAGCATTTGTCGTTGATTGAATTCACATATAATAATAGTTTTTAATCAAGCATTAAAATAGCACCATATGAAGCTCTTTATGGTCGTAAATGCAGAACTCCATTGTGTTGGACTGAGCTTAGTGAGAATAAGATTCACAGAGTTGACTTGATAAAAGAGACTGAGCAGAAAGTGAAAATGATCCGTGGCAGTTTGAAAGCAGTGTCAGATCGTCAGAAGTCTTATGCAGATTTGAAACGAAAAGTTATTAAATTTTAGATCGGTGATAAAGTGTTTTTAAAATTGTCTCCGTGGAAGAAAATATTTCGATTCGGAAGAAAAGGCAAATTGAGTCCGAGGTTCATCGAGTCGTATGAGATTATTGAACTTATTGGGTCGGTTGCTTATATATTATTGTTGCCACCTGAGCTAAAGAAGATTCATAATGTGTTTCACGTATCGATGCTTCGACATTATAGATCTAATCCATCACATGTGATTCCCCCTACTGAAGTTGAAATTTAGTCTAATTTATCATATAACGAAGAACCGATCCGAATTCTGACACGTGAGATCAAAGAGTTGAGAAATAAGAAAATAAATGGGCCGAAAAACTGCTAGATCGATATATGGTCCAAAGTTTGCTAGATCGTTAAATGGGCTAAAATGCTATTTTGTCTTATGGGCCAAAATGAAAATTTGAATTTTTGGATTCACATGTATTATGGGCTTTTGTTAAATTATCATATGGATATATATATATAATGTTATGCATACATGATTGCATGGGTTGGGATAATTGTGAAGAGAAGAAAGGCTGTTGCCAAAATCTAGTTGGTGGCTCGCCACAAATATATTTTAAATGGCTTAATGCCTCTAGTTCGGTGACTTTGTCACAATCTAGTTCGGTGGTGCACCACAATGTTATTTAAAATGGCTTTATGCCTACGATTAGTGTGTTGGCGGGGTGGGTTGACTTGATCCCCACAGGTGTGTTGGTTGGTACGGGTGGTGTGTAGCAGATGGAAATTAGGTTTGGTTGGGAATTTCATTTTACATGCATTTTATTTATTATATTGTTAAATCTGTAAATGGGCTCAAGCCCAAAATAATGTCTTGATGATCTGGCCCAATGAATGTGGTAAGTGAGTTATACAGTGAGTTCTGAGTAACTCACTCTGTTTAATTATCCATCTCAGGTAATGGCAATTGACGGAGGCTTGGGCCGAGGATGACTTCATGGAGGCCATACTTCGAACATGGGTTTTATAAACTATGAACTTTTATTAAGTATTTTTATTTAATTACTATTTTGAGTATGATGTAATAAGGCCTTTATTAATATTTTATGGATTTTTATGTGTGGATGGATTTAATTTTGTTTTAGACACTTAATATGGGCTGATGTTAATTCAATAATGTTTTCTTAAATATTTTGTTTTAAAACATATGAAATTCTTTAAATATTCTTATTTTCAAAATTCTTTTTGAACTCTTTTTTAAAAAAAAACTACTTAAAGTTTTTTGACAATTAAATACTAAATGATAAGATTTCAAACTAGTATTTTGTAACACCCCAAACCCGGTCTATGCGTTGAGACTAGATTTGGTTTGTTACGTGATTCGAACTATTCTTAAATCTTTAATGAGTTGAAAACTACAATATTGTTTACAGAGTTTAAAATTTGAAGAGTATTAGATTTTGATAAATATTTAAAACATTAGTTGAAAATCATTGTATTATCAAAAACCTTTGGGTAATTTGTTAAAGAGTTAACTATAATAAGATATTTATAAAAGATTTTCATAAACTTGAAAACTCAAATTTATTTTAATAAAAAACATCATAAAATTTTAGCTCATAATTAAAAGTCCAAAGTATAAATTAAATTCCAACCACACATAAAATCCATAAGTTATTCATAGAGGCCATTTATTACAACATCCCAAAATAGTAAAAAAATAATTATTAAAAGTCGAATTTAAATAACCCTTATTTAGCAGTATGGCCTCCACGAAGTCATCCTCGGCCCAAGTCCACATCAATTTCCATTCCCTGAGATGGAAAAATTAAAAGGGGGGTGAGTTACTTAAAACTCAGTGTGTAACTCACTTACCACCATTATTGGGCCAGATCGTCAAGATATTATACTGGGCTTGAGCCCAATTCAGAATTTAACAATATATCATGAATTAAAACAATTAATAATGCATGTAAAATGTAATTCCCAACCCATGCCTAATATCCATCCGCTAACACCCCCGTACCAACCATCACACCTGTGGGGATCAAGTCAACCCACCCCGCCATCACACCATTCGTAGGCATTAAGCCTTTTTATAATTGTGGCATAGCCACCGAACTAGAGGCAATAAGCCGATATTGTGGCAGAGCCACCGAACTAGAGGCAATAAGCCGATATTGTGGCAAAGCCACCGAACTAGAGGCAATAAGCCGATATTGTGGCAACTGGCCATTCTTCTCTTCATATATCCCACCCATGCAATCATACATGTACTATAAAATATAAAATTTATTAACAATACATAACATGGTGGGTTTATCAATAACATTTCATTTGGCCCATAATTATAGCAATTTGTCTATTTAGCAGTTTAGTGGGCTTTGGCCCATTTACCGAACTAGAGTGTTTTGGCTCAGTTTTAACGAACTAGAGTATTTTGGCCCGATTTATCGAACTGGAATATTTTCGGCCCATTTTATCGAACTAGAGTATTTTCGGCCCGTTTTCACGAACTAGAGTATTTACGGCCCATTTATCGAACTAGAGTATTTTCGGCCCATTTTCACGAACTAGAGTATTTACGGCCCATTTATCGAACTAGAGCATTTTGGCCCGATTTATCGAAACATACTACTTATATATTAACAAAAATTTTCTCGAGGGCATTTTTCGTAATTTTTACGATTTAGACGTTTTTACGTATTTTCGTCAAAATATCAATATTTACGTTTTTACCGATCTAACCGTTTTTACGATTTACTTCATACCAAATTGACATCCAACCGAGAAAATAATGAGTGTGAAGTTACACACCTCGCTACCGAAAGTACTAATCCTTCTCGCTCCTAAGCACCTAAAACATATTTTGATCCGTTAGACAACTAACTCGTAAAATAAATCTTAATCGATAATAGATCCAAAATCTTACCCCTTGATTTTGAATCACTTGATTTTGGCTTTTCCTCGTTTATCGATTCACTAGCACGAGAATCCACCAACGATAACGGCTCTCTAAGTTCGTACTACTTGAATAATGGACTTCTTTCTAAGATGGCCCACAACCCGATGGAAAATCCCTGATTGCCAAAACCGCTCTTCGCTTGAATGGGGATTTACGGATCCGCCTCTTAACGTGACTAACCACCGCCTTTTCTTCCCTATTTTGACGGTCTTCAAGATCCAAAGGAATTTAGTTAGATCTAAAATAATATCACATAATACTAGAGGTTTTAAAGAGATTTAATTTCCTTACCAAAATAAAACGTTTCCAACGTTTCTCCCGATCACTTGAGTTCCGATCTCCGTTATTGCACTAAATAATAATAACGAAAAGAACGTTATTAGAATGAACGTTATATCAATCCAAAAAGTCCTTCAATTCACCATTACTATACGGCCATAGTACCTTAATAAATCGAAAATGGAAAAGAACTCTTACCTATTTTCCACGGTAAAAAGGAAAGGATTGAGAATGGTGTCTAAATGATGAAGGATTCGGCTATGTATGATCAAGGAAAAGAAGAAAATATTTGGTTTATAGGCACAATAGCATTCGCCAAGAGAGTGAAGATGGAGAGAATTTTCGATTGAAAAGAAATAATATAAGAACGAAAGGATGATGGTGATGTTGTTGCTTGATGTCAAAGAGAAAAGAAGAGAAGAAAAAAATGAACTTTAGGTGTGGTATATTCGGCCATGGCAAAAGAAAGAAGAAAAGATGATTCTTTTGGTATGGATGATTTTAAGACAAGAAGAAAAGGCACAAAGAATTGGCTATCGAGATAAGCAAAAGGAATAACCAAATGGTCACAAAATTTGAGCTTTACTAATGCCCTATTCGCCAAGATGAGAGTTTGAGAGGAGAAAGAAGAAAAATCTGCACAATGTGCAAAGAATGACCAAAGAGAAAAGAATGAGATTTTTAGCCAAACTAACAAAATTTTGGCTCCTTCCCTAAACCAATGTTGCCGCCCAGCACATGGTCAATTGGCCATGATTTCTTTCCAAATTTTCCCTTGATAAGTGCCTTATGTTCCCCTATCTTTCCTTAAACCTTTGATTCCATGCCATAAGTTAGTTGTTTCCTTAATCCATTGATACACTAACCAAAAATAACATGGTCAACACCTTCCTTATATGATCCTTGCCGACACTTCTTAGTTATGAGCGGAAAATTAAAACAAAAATTCATTTAGGTGCTATACAAGGGATTGAACCTCTTCCTCTTACTAGAACCCATGCGCCAACTCCACCATGCCATATGCTCATTTTATGACACACTTTAGCACATAATTTAGCTTAAGTCTTAATCACCTTTGTTTCACTTCCATAAATTCTCAATTAATAAATTTTATTCCTTCTTCAAATTATGCTTTACCTCTCTAGGACTTCAATAAGCACTAAAATAAAAATAAGAGATTTTTCCTAAAAAAAAATCTAAACACCAATTCATGAAATTTAAATACTCGGATTTTAGGGTGTTACAACTCTACCTCCTTAAAGAAAATTTCGTCCTCGAAATTTACAGTTGAAAAGGTGAGGGTATTGTTGCCGAATTGCATCCTCTGGCTCCCACGTAGCTTCTTCCACTCGTGGTTACGCCATAGAACTTTGACCAACAGCACGGTTTTCTTCCTTAGTACCTTAACATCTCGGTCTAGGATTTCCACCGGTTCTTCTTCAAAGGACAAATCAATTCACCCAATTCTTCTACCGGTATAATGTGTAAAGGATCCGATCTATAACGCCTCAACATGGAAACATGAAAGACATTATGAATTTGATCTAACTCCGAGGTAACTCAATCGATATGCCATCGACCAACACGCTTCAAAGACACGATAAGGTCCAATATATCTAGGACTTAGCTTGCCCTTCCTTCCGAATCAAGATCTTTTTCCAAGGAGATACCTTCAAGAAAACCCGATCTCCCACACTATACTCGATGTCCCTTCGCTTCAGATCTGCGTCGACTTACATCTATCCGAGGCTTCTTTCAACCGTGCTCGAATAACTTTTACCTTATCCTCTCGTCTCGGATATCATCTCGGGACCTAACATCATCTTTCGCCCAACGGTCCAACAATAGGAGAGCGACACTTACGACCATACAATGCCTCGTAAGGTGCCATCTCAATGCTAGATCGATAGCTGTTGTTATACGTGAATTACGCCGATGATAGATAATCCTCCCAACTACCCTCAAGTCGATTACACATCCTCTTAACATATCTTCCAATATCGAATTACTCTCTCCGATCGACCATCGATTGAGGATGAAAAGCGTCGATCAAATTCAACCGTCCCCAAGGCTTCATGCGAGCTTTCGAATCGTGATGTAAACCTAGGGTCCCTATCCGATATAATAGATCTGGTACCCCATGTAACCTCACAATTTCGGATACGTAAAGTTTCGCCAATTTCGCAATGAATAATCCGCATTTAACCGGCAAGAAATGAGCGGTCTTCGTCAACCGATCAACAATTACCCAAATGAATTTTTCTTAGTAGGTGTTAACGGTAACCCACTAACAAAATCCATAGTTTTCCGCTCCCATTTCCAAAGAGGAATCTTTATCGGTTGTAACAATCCATAAAGAATTGATGTTTCGCCTTCACTTGTCGACAAGTCAAACATTTTCCCACGAACTCAGTAATCTCACGCTTCAACCACGCCACCAACATTCACGGAGATCTCGATACATCTTATTTCCTCCGGATGCATAGCATAAGGGCTACTATCGCCTCCGTAGAATTAGTTGCCTCAAATCTAGATCCTTAGCGGGCATACTCTCCTCGAAAGCACAACACACCCTCCGTGTTTATTCCAAAATCCTCAATTTCACCATTTTCAACTTGTCGCATAAAGGTCCCAACTTCTCATCGATGTCTGCTTTTCCTTGATTTGTTCCACCACGGAGGTTTCACCAAGTTTCGCTAACAAACCGCCATCCTCATACTGACCTCAAATGGGCAAACAAAGCTCTTAATTTAGATACTGCTCTTACGACTTAACGCGTCAACTACCACGTTAGCCTTTCCAGATGGTATTCGATGGAGAAATCGTAATCCTTTAACAATTCTACCCATCTTCTTTGTCTTAAATTCAATTCCTTCCGGTAAGGAGGTATTTAAGACTTTTGTGATCCGTGTAGATTATGGACTTCTCACCATAGAGATAGTGCCTCCAAATCTTTAGAGCAAAGACAACGGCAGACTAACTCCAAATCATGAGTAGGGTAGTTTACTTCGTGTGGTCTCAATTGACGAGAAGCATAGGCCACCACCTTTCCATTTTGCATCAACACACAACCTGACACTGTGAGACGATCTCAATAAGCAGTGAATTCTTTACCGACCGTTGAATTAAAACTGGAGCTTCATCGGGATCTTTTCAATTTCTCAAAACTCTCTTTTGCTTACCCGGATATACGGAGCTCCTTTCGCAGCAGCTTTAGTCAGTGCAAAAAAGAATCAATGAAAACCCTCTACAAAACGCCTATAGTATCCACCAAGCCTAAGAAACTCCAATTTCACCACCGATGTTGGTGGTTTCCAATCCGAATAGCCTCAATTTTCCGAGGATCCACCCTTATTCCTTGGTGATACTACATGACCAAGGAAAGTCACCTCCTTTAGCCAAAATTCGCATTTACCAAATTTGGCATACAATTGCTTATCACGAAGTAATTGTAATACTATCCGCAAATCTTTGGTCATGTTCCTCCTCATTTCTCGAATAAACCAATATATCATCTATGAACACTACCACAAACCGGTCTAAATATGGTTGAAAGACTAGGTTCATCATGTCCATAAATGCATTTGGTGCATTGGTTAATCCAAACGGCATCACTACAAACTCATAGTGTCCGTAACGTGTCCGAAATGTTGTCTTATAAATGTCCGCTTCTTTCACCTTAAGTGGTGATAACCCGACCTTAAATCAATTTTGGAGAAAATCAAGCTCCCTTCAATTGATCAAACAGTCGTCAATTCTCGGAGAGGATACCGATTCTTGATCGTCAATTTATTCAACTGTCGTAGTCAATGCACATACGATCGATCCATCCTTCTTCTTGACTTAAGCAATCGGTGCTCCCCACGGAGATACACTTGGTCGAATAAATCCCGATCCGGCAATTCTTGAATTTGAGCTTTGAGCTCACCAACTCCTTGGTGCCATTCTATAGGAGCAATGGACACCGGAGCCGCCCGAGCAAAAGCTCAATGCCAAATTCTACTTCCCGATCCGAGGTATACCGGAAGTTCTTCGAAATACATCGGAAATTCCTTCACCGTCCTCACATCATTCACGGATAATTCTTTGGCATCCAAAACACGATAAAGGCTAGGAATGCCCTGCCCTTTCCGCACCAACTTCTCGACTTTTAATGCAGATACCACATTTGCCGATAGTTCTTTCGCTCACCAATCATTATGACTTCCTTATCATCCGGGGTCCCATCGACATTCGCTTTTCAAAGACAATCCAATTGCGCCCGATGGTTAACCAACCAATCCATGCCCGAATGAGATCGAACTCACGAAAGGTAGTTCCATCAAATTTGCTAAGAATACTTCCTCTTGGATTTTTAAGGGCACGTCTTTAAATATTTTATTAACCATTCTTGATTGTCTAAAGGATGACATCATCATCTCATTTTCGGTAATTTGATTCTAAATTGATTTCAGATATGGCACTAGATACATATGAATGAGTAGAGCCAATATCTATTAAGGCAATAACGGTACATCAAAATGAAGAACGCACGGTTATCACATCAGTGCATTGCCGTCCTCACGACGTCTAACCGCATAGACCATCCAGGTACATCTTGCATCTGCATTTCTCTATTACCATTTCTCGACCGGTGCACCTTGACCACGACCAGCCCCATTACCACCACGACCTGGTCCACGACCTCTCGGTGGTGCGATTACCTCTGGCCATTGTGCATCATTATTACGGACTTCTTGAGTCGTATCCATTCGTCGAGGACAACTTTTGTCTCGATGTTCCATTGAGCCGCACTTGTAGCATGCTACTGCTTTTCCTCCAACATTCCCCAAAATGTCTCTTCCCACACTCGGTGCAATCTCGACTTGATTATTTGCTACCGGGGTTCGCCTTGAACCGATTCATCATTCCGGTTTCTTCAAATCTCTTGGAAGAACCAGATCTTGTGTCTCTCTCTTGTTTCGGATCTTTCTGGTTACGCTGTTCGAGTTCTTAGCCTCTTCGCTATTTTGGCCTTCTTCACCGAGTGGAAAAATTTCTAACTTGTCATGAGCAATCGTAACCCTCACTCATCATTAAGTCCATCCTCAAACGCATACAACGCTCATGATCTGTTGCTACAATTGTCCGCATAACGGCTCGGACGTAAAACTCGACTTCATATCTTTGTCACGGTCTTACTTCCTTGGACAAGATTCAGAAATTCCTTCCTTCGACGTCTACATAGCTCGTTCGACGATTTTCCTTGGAAGGCGGCTTTAAAGAATTCCCGATTAATCGATGCGGCAAGGTGCCTTCTCGAGCAGTGAGCCACCACCGACACGCCTCATCTCTCAATAAGGATACTGACTCCTCTCGCTTTTTGCTCACCGTGCATTCCATATCATCCATAATCCGCTCCACGCCTTCGAGCCAAGATTCGACCACATTCGAGCTACACCGAGACTCCTCCGAAAACTTCGCATTATTCGCCTTAAGTCGCCTCGAAATTGACCCACGAGTTGTTGGCCCAATTCTAGTTCCAATGACCCTTTCCAAGACTCGTAGCATTGCTTGAGTCAATGCATGATCTTCTTCCATGTGATCGCGTGATCCGGTCTCGCTTTCAATTGACCCAAAGGCCCACTTAGGCATCGATTTGGTGCTTCATTGTAGCACCTCGGCCTCTACCACTTAACGTCTACGCGCCCACGACCACGCCCTCTAGTGCTCATGATAGCTTGTTCGCTTATCGATTACAAGTTTTATGAATCGAAATTTTGTTTGGTGTTTATTAACGATATTTTATGAGATTTAAGATATAAAGTTGTTTTTCGCAACATATCCTATAGTCTCAATCTCTACAGCTTTTTCACGCCTAAAACTAGAAGTTCTAGAGTGTTCCTATGATCATATCATAGTAATCATTAAGTAGCAAATACTTACTTGACTTGTTGCTGGGATGCTTGTGGTGCCATCTTGATTTTTGAATGATTTCATATGAAATTATTTTGAACCCAAACCACGTAGAGTTTTTGAAACCTGGCTCGATACCACTAAATGTAACACCCCAAACCCGGTCTATGCGTTAAGACTAGATTTGGTTTGTTACGTGATTCGAACTATTCTTAAATCTTTAATGAGTTGAAAACTACAATATTGTTTACTGAGTTTAAAATTTGAAGAGTATTAGATTTTGATAAATATTTAAAACATTAGTTGAAAATCATTGTATTATCAAAACCTTTGGGTAATTTGTTAAAGAGTTAACTATAATAAGATATTTATAAAAGATTTTCATAAACTTGAAAACTCAAATTTATTTTAATAAAAAAACATCATAAAATTTTAGCTCATAATTAAAAGTCCAAAGTATAAATTAAATTCCAACCACACATAAAATCCATAAGTTATTCATAGAGGCCATTTATTACAACATCCCAAAATAGTAAAAAAAATAATTATTAAAAGTCAGAATTTAAATAACCCTTATTTAGCAGTATGGCCTCCACGAAGTCATCCTCGGCCCAAGTCCACATCAATTTCCATTACCTGAGATGGAAAAATTAAAAGGGGGGTGAGTTACTTAAAACTCAGTGTGTAACTCACTTACCACCATTATTGGGCCAGATCGTCAAGATATTATACTGGGCTTGAGCCCAATTCAGAATTTAACAATATATCATGAATTAAAACAATTAATAATACATGTAAAATGTAATTCCCAACCCATGCCTAATATCCATCCGCTAACACCCCCGTACCAACCATCACACCTGTGGGGATCAAGTCAACCCACCCCGCCATCACACCAATCGTAGGCATTAAGCCTTTTTATAATTGTGGCATAGCCACCGAACTAGAGGCAATAAGTCGATATTGTAAGAGCCACCGAACTAGAGGCAATAAGTCGATATTGTGGCAAAGCCACCGAACTAGAGGCAATAAGCCGATATTGTGGCAATCGCCATTCTTCTCTTCATATATCCCACCCATGCAATCATACATGTACTATAAAATATAAAATTTATTAACAATACATAACATGGTGGGTTTATCAATAACATTTCATTTGGCCCATAATTATAGCAATTTGTCTATTTAGCGCTTTAGTGGGCTTTGGCCCATTTACCGAACTAGAGTGTTTTGGCTCGGTTTTAACGAACTAGAGTATTTTGGCCCGATTTATCGAATGGAATATTTTCGCCCATTTTATCGAACTAGAGTATTTTCGCCCGTTTTCACTTAACTAGAGTATTTACTACCATTTATCGAACTAGAGTATTTTCCCATTTTCACTTAACTAGAGTATTTACGGCCCATTTATCGAACTAGAGCATTTTGGCCCGATTTATCGAAACATACTACTTATATATTAACAAAAATTTTCTCGAGGGCATTTTTCGTAATTTTTACGATTTAGACGTTTTTACGTATTTTCGTCAAAATATCAATATTTACGTTTTACCGATCTAACTGCTTTTACGATTTACTTCATACCGAAATTGACATCCAACCGAGAAAATAATGAGTGTGAAGTTACACACCTCGTTACCGAAAGTACTAATCCTTCTCGCTCCTAAGACCTAAAACATATTTTGATCCGTTAGACAACTAACTCAGAAAATAAATCTTAATCGATAATAGATCCAAAATCTTACCCCTTGATTTTGAATCACTTGATTTTGGCTTTTCCTCGCTTATCGATTCACTAGCACGAGAATCCACCAACGATAACGGCTCGGAAGTTCGTACTACTTGAATAATGGACTTCTTTCTAAGATGGCCCACAACCCGGTGGAAAATCCCTGACCGTCAAACCGCTCTTCGCTTGAATGGGGATTTACTGGATCCGCCTCTTAACGTGACTAACCACCGCCTTTTCTTCCCTATTTTGACGATCTTCAAGATCCAAAGGAATTTAGTTAGATCTAAAATAATATCACATAATACTAGAGGTTTTAAAGAGATTTAATTTCCTTACCAAAATAAAACGTTTCCAACGTTTCTCCCGATCACTTGAGTTCCGATCTCCGTTATTGCACTAAATAATAATAACGAAAAGAACGTTATTAGAATGAACGTTATATCAATCCAAAAGTCCTTCAATTCACCATTACTATACTACCATAGTACCTTAATAAATCGAAAATGGAAAAGAACTCTTACCTATTTTCCACCAGAAAAGGAAAGGATTGAGAATGGTGTCTAAATGATGAAGGATTTGCTATGTATGATCAAGGAAAAGAAGAAAATATTTGGTTTATAGGCACAATAGCATTCGACCAAGAGAGTGAAGATGGAGAGAATTTTCGATTGAAAAGAAATAATATAAGAACGAAAGGATGATGGTGATGTTGTTGCTTGATGTCAAAGAGAAAAGAAGAGAAGAAAAAAATGAACTTTAGGTCTTTGGTATATTCGCCATGGCAAAAGAAAGAAGAAAAGATGATTCTTTTTGGTATGGATGATTTCGCACAAGAAGAAAAGGCACAAAGAATTGGCTATCGAGATAAGCAAAAGGAATAACCAAATGGTCACAAAATTTGAGCTTTACTAATGCCCTATTCGCCAAGATGAGAGTTTGAGAGGAGAAAGCAAAGAAAAATCTGCACAATGTGCAAAGAATGACCAAAGAGAAAAGAATGAGATTTTTAGCCAAACTAACAAAATTTTGGCTCCTTCCCTAAACCAATGTTGCCGTCCAGCACATGGTCAATTGGCCATGATTTCTTTCCAAATTTTCCCCTTGATAAGTGCCTTATGTTCCCCCTATCTTTCCTTAAACCTTTGATTCCATGCCATAAGTTAGTTGTTTCCTTAATCCATTGATACACTAACCAAAAATAACATGGTCAACACCTTCCTTATATGATCCTTGCCGACACTTCTTAGTTATGAGCAGAAAATTAAAAACAAAAATTCATTTAGGTGCTATACAAGGATTGAACCTCTTCCTCTTACTAGAACCCATGCGCCAACTCCACCATGCCATATGCTCATTTTATGACACACTTTAGCACATAATTTAGCTTAAGTCTTAATCACCTTTGTTTCACTTCCATAAATTCTCAATTAATAAATTTTATTCCTTCTTCAAATTATGCTTTACCCTCTCTAGGACTTCAATAAGCACTAAAATAAAAAATAAGAGATTTTTCCTAAAAAAAAAAATCTAAACACCAATTCATGAAATTTAAATTCTCGGATTTTTAGGGTGTTACATATCTCTTTATTCATCGATTTTAAATCAAATTCTTGATTTTTACTAAACATCACTTTCAAAAGGTTTTGTAGAACTGTTTTACCTAAATCATTAGAGAATTAAATGGATGTTCGATTTCTGTGACAAACCAAATCTCGTCTTAACGCATAAACCTGGTTTGGGGTGTTACATAGGCCCATTCGCAACATTATCTCTGTTTAAAATACTTGAGTCGCTCGAGGTGACAGTAGACCTTCTGAGGGGTTGGCAAAATTATCGAAATACCCCTGGTTTACAAAATTACTGAAATAACCTCAGTTTACGACATTACCAAAATACCACTGGTTTGCGAAATTATCAAAATACCCCTAGTTTGCGAAATTATCGAAATACCCCTGGTTTGTGAAATTACCAAAATACCCCTATTTTACGAAATTATCGAAATACCCCTAGTTTGTGACATTACCGAAATACCCTCAGTTTATGAAATTACCAAATACCCTCAGTTTATGAAATTACCAAAATACCCCTGATTTGCAAAATTATCAAAATACCCCTGGTTTGCGAAATTATCGAAATACCCCTAGTTTGCAAAATTACTGAAAAAGAAATCACCAAAATACCCTTGGTTTATGAAATTACTGAAATACCCCTAGTTTGCGATCGAAACACCCCTGGTTTGCAAAATTATCAAAATACCCCTGGTTTGTAAAATTATCGAAATACCCCTAGTTTACGAAATTACCGAAACACCCCTGGTTTGCAAAATTATCGAAATACCATTGGATTGCGAAATTACCAAAATACCCTTGGATTGCGAAATTACCAGAATACCTCTAGGTTGCAAAATTATCAAAATACCCTTAGTGGGTAAATTACCAAAATACCCTTGGAGGGTAAATAACCAAAATACCCTTAGGTTGCGAGATTACCGAACTACCCCCGAGGGGGTGAAAATGGCTGTTATACCCTTAATTGTGAATGAATATTGTGTGTATGTTTTAATTACACTTTTATACGTGGATACATGACATTTTATCATATTGCATGGGGCGGGTTAATGACTGAAGAGAAGTGTAGCCTGGTGGCTCTGTCACATACTGTTTTATTGGCTATGCCACATATATATATACCATGAATCTAGTGGCTTAGTCACAAATATTGTGATTAGTAGCTCGTCTGCATTATTGGTGTGATTGGCGGGGTAGGTTGACTTGATCACCACAGGTGACGATTGGTTGGTACGGGGGTGTGATTGGTTGGATTGGATTGGGTTACATTACATTACACTACATTATTTGCATTATCATGCTTATAGGGCAAAGGCCTAGATTGTTACTGAATAGGGCTTCGGCTCAATCTGCTTCTATATGGGCTTCGGCTCAGTCTGCTTCTGTATGGGCTTCGCTCAGTCTACTTCTGTATGGGCTTCGACCCAGTTTGCTTCAATATGAACTCGGGCCCAGTTAATACCGACTAGGGGAATTACATATTGAGTTCTCGTAACTTACCCCTTTTTCCCTTAACCTCGCAGGTAATTCCCAGCGGTAGAGGATTTGGAGTCGTGGAGGACTCGGGGGTGGCCATACAACAGAGATACTACTCGTGAACTTTAGTAAATTCGGTTTTTACTTTATTTCTGAGATTATTTATTTTGGGTTTACATTTTGTAATAACGCCTTTAGTTTATTTTCCTTTTAAGTTTTCATTAATAACTGTTAAACTTATTACTACGAGGTATTCTTAAATCATTAAAAATCATTTTTCAAAATATCACACTTTCGCAAATCACTAAATCTCATTTCGATTGTAAGCAAAGTTTTCAACAATAATAATAACACTAATGTTTTTGCAAGAAAACCATAAAGACAAATCGGGTTTTCATAAGCAACAAAACTCAAAGCTTTCAAAAAGAATACGAACTTTTTAACGAACGCGTAAGTTTTTATACAACCCTTCTATGTGACATGCCAGATCCGGTCATAATGTTTAGGCTAGGTTTGGGGTGTTACACTATGTCAATTCAAACGATTAATTAAATCTAATAAGCACATAAAAGACTACGTGAGATAACAAAGTATCCCTACCTTGAAACAGTTTAATCACAATAATCTTGCATGTTATGTAAGGCAAATGTATCGTCAGATACAGTTGCTAATTTAACCCTCAGCTACCTTAGATGATTAAACATGCACTGATTAAGTATTGTGTCCATTAATTACAATTTCAATCAGTTTAAATAATTAATTCATTAGCTACATCACAATTGTAATGCAAGAATAACTTAGTCATGATTTTACTTAATCAAGCATCTTACTGAGACCTATAACAACATAAACACAATTTTAACAATTTTAGCAAACAAAATACAATCAACCTAACATGAATTAAATTCAAGCTGAATTGATTAAATTAACCATTCCAACAACATAAATATTCATAGATATGTTCATCATAACAACAACAAAAATTAAAGAGATAGGGAACAAGGATCAAATCTGGGGTTTTTTTGTGGCTTGACTAGTTTGCTCCGTTCTTCCTTCTCCGTTGTCCTCGTTGGCCAAGGTTGCTATGAACACTTAATTGTTGCTGCAAATGGCTGATGAATGCCCCTTTTCCAAGGGGAGAAATCGGCAAGAGAGCAATGGAATTTGGAATGGAAAAGAAGAGAGAAAGTGGAGAGAAGAGAGAAAAGATGTGAATGCTTGAGATGTGCTTCAAATGACCAGCCTAAGGGGGTTTTTATAGCTGAAGAGGGATGCTAAGAATAGCTAAAATTATCAGCCAAAGAGCCCTCCCTTGGCCGGCCGCACATGTGGCAAGGTTGATAGTTTCAACTCTGCTAATTTAGGCTTGGGGAAAATCTATAAAGCCACCAATTGTGGAGAGGTTTGTTTGCAACATGAACAAGTCTTCAAGGGCCTCTTTGCAAGATAAATAATCAGCCAATAAGCTGATTTGGGTCAGCATATGGACGGTTTTGGGCTGTCCACTTCTTGGTTGGTTCGGTTCACTCAGTTCGGCTCAACTGGACTGCTTTTTCATAATTAATTAATAATAATTTATTTAATCCAAATTAAATTGGATATAAATTAAAATTAATTATATTATGAATTAATACACATAATTGGACCTACTTAGGCTGAAAATTAATTCGCCTTGATACTTCAAATTGCTTCTCAATTTTGAACTTCTAGCAGTGTCTACCAAGTCGTTTTTTGCCGTTTGTGCAAATCTGTCGAAAAATGATTGAAATTAATCAAAATTAATTATAAAATTAATTAAAATTCAACATGTTCATAATTTAAGTGCAATTTAATTATTTTATAAAAAATTAATTATTTTTCGACAATAAATTTGCCAAAACTGCATTAATTTGAGTGAAAAAGGGCATGAAAAATGTGTATATTTTCTTGTTTCCACACCCCCAAACTTAATTCATTGCTCGTCCCGAGTAATGCACAAATTGAAAAGAATTTCTTAGAAACACATTTGAAAAATTCCTTCAGAACAACATTCTTCCCAAAATTATGAATTTGTTATACTTATGCTCAAAAACAAGAATTTTGATATTTATGCTACTCAAGTATACATATTGTTCAAATTAATCTCAACAACTATTATGATAGCAAAATTAGAGTAAATGCTTCCTTAACAAAGACTTGTTAAACCTTACCAATTTGATTTTATTTCCTTATTAAAGATTAAACTTCAATCATTAAGTTTAACTTATGGCTTCATATGTTGAACATAGCAATTTCTCTCCACTAATGTAGGTAGCATAGAAAACTTGAATCAATAGGTCTTTAAAAAGGTTGTAACATGGCTAGGCTAGGGGTAGGTAAAAGACAGATAAATTTAGGCTAAAAACCCCTAGACCCAGCTTCAATCAGACCTTAAAAATAATTACCTTCAATGCGCCAATTTACTTTGCTTTCACATGCTCTTTTTGTACATCTATTTTCTTTCAAGTACGTATGCTCTTTTTGTTTATTTGTTTTATTGTTTGTTCTTTTACGAGCATTTTGCTTATGTAATACAAAATTTTTGAGCATTTGATACTTCTTTTCAACTCCCCCAAACATATTTTCAAAGAATATTCTGAATAGTACTAAGTCTAGTGTTTGGGACAATTTAAAGATAATTAATAGAGAAGTGATGGCTTAATATTGCAAGGGTTCAAATAAAATTAGGCCATGTAGTCTCAAAGTTGGGTTTCAAAGGATAAAATTTCATCAAGGTTGGCTTGAAAGGCTCAAACGGTCCAAACAAAAGTTGCCTAAATCATTTTCAACATTCTATGCTTCCTAGGATTTCGCCTTAAGAAACTATTAAATCAATTCTAGAGACTTAAACTTTTATGCATGCCTAACTTTCTTAAGGAGCTAAAAATTTTAGGGTATGATTTACATGCTTTATTAAAAATATATTTATATCATTATTAAGCTAACATTACAATTTATTGAAATAATAGAACTTTATTCATACCGAAGTTTAGCATACTTAACAAAATTTCAAATTATTGAACAAAATATATCCTAATCATAATTAAAAGAACTATTTATTCTGAGTGGAAATAATTTCAATTTTTCGGTCCCCCTATTTAAAATGAACAATGTCCTCATTGTTTAAAGTGAATAGATATTATGCACCAGGTAGGATTCTAGAAAAGAGGAGGTGAGTCAATTTGACTGCTTAAGTACCAAGCTCTTTCTAAATCTAATCCTAGACATGTATATATTTATTGCCACACTTTATACTTCGCGACTTGTTCAATTTTATTAATGATTTCCATCTCTTGTTTTATTATGAGAGAATAAAAATTCCTAAATTAATCCTAAAATAACCTAAGAACATAAATAAAATAAAGTCGAGATCCCCCCTTTATTTATTTGCAGATCCTTTCGAATTCGACTCATCTTTTGCTCCATCATTATTGTCTTTGTATGAATCACTTCGCTCCTTCTTCGATAATGGGCTCCATGGTTCAAATATGTAGTTCGGAAACTCAGGCACAAAAATAAATGGGTCATTTTAAATTTTTGTAAGAGCACTTCTTATCGAGTCATCCCTTATTTTTTAGTGTCTCTAGTAAGCTTGTTGATGCCATTGCATATGTTGCATTATGTCCATCAACTTTAACAGCTCATCTTGAAGATCTAGGCGAGGTGGTTGAGCTCTGAACATTGAAGTCTTGACATCAGGTTCAGCTTCTGGTTACATTTGTAACACCCCAAACCCGACCTAGACGTTATGGCCGTATCTGGCAATGTCACATGATAGTGTTTTTGAAACCTCATTGTTACAATGAAAACATTCCATGTTATTATCTTTAGTAAACCTTTGTTAGAACTTAGGAAGTTGTATTTATTCATTTAAAAAATTTGTTTTAAAACATCCCTTCTTTCAGAAGCTTTAATAAAACAATCTAGGTGATCATGCATTTAGAAATTACTTTAACTTTTTGAAAACCGAATTTCCTACGACCAACAGGTATAAATCCATAAAGTAAAATAAATAAATAAAAACCCAAATTTAAAACCAAAATCCTAGAGGGTCCTTAAATTACTACCCAAATAATCAATAATAATCAAATCATAAATTGTAAATTGAAAACCATGAAGTCCAAAAATTATTGTGGTCACTGCTGAGTCCTCTATAGCACCGGTCCGTCTAAGTCTGGGGATTACCTGTGCACATTAAACAAAAAGGGTGAGTTTACGTAAACTCAGTGTGTAATCCCGCAGAAACAAACAAATAATCAGTATTCACAGTGCATAGTTGAACAGTCTTAGGCCTAATCCCTTTTCAGTATCAGTGGCAGTTTGGGCCTTAGCCTATCTCAGTGCAGTGTAAAAATGCAGTATGGCCTTAACCCATCACAGTATCAGTAGCAGTAACAATTATGCAGTAGCAAAATCCTACCCAACCAGCCTATACACACCATCTCCGTCCAACCCTACACTCCATGTGGGGATATAATCAACCCACCCATCCCTACACTCCAAGTAGTACCGATCATGCACTGTCTGATGGTTTGCAAATGAGCTACTAGTAAATTAGGCTTAAAGCCTTTCAGTACACTTCCTCCGAATAACAACCCCCAACCCAATGCAATGCAACACACAATGGATGACTTACTATTATGCAATTTCAATACATATATTCAGTTTAGATATTAACATGCCCAATATAGATATCATTCAGTCAATTTCACACATTTAAGGGTCTAATAGCGCTTATCGACCCTACAGTAGGTTCACAATCGACTTGGGCGACCCGTGCAACCTTAAAAATATTTCAGTAAAAATGGACCCACAAGCCCATGTGATCTGCCTGGTGGACCACTCGGCCCAAATTGGCCTTGGCCGTGTGATCCATTTTTAAAGTAACCCATGCTAGCTCAATACTCATATATGTTTTCATTATTTACTTATATGTTCATTCAAAGCTGTCTACTTGAGTCATCATCACTAAATTATTTATATCTTGAGCTACAAACTTTCAAATTAAGATCCGCTTGATGTTTTTGAAACTAGACTCAAATATCTTTCTACCATAAAATTTTTAGAATTTATAGTTTATCAAATAAGTACAGTAAAATCTTTAAAGTTATCCCTATTCTGTGGTTTGACAACTTCATCCTTTCCTTACTAAAATTTATTTATCTCTTAGTACGGAATTTATATGAAGTTTCCATTTGTTTCTCTTGAAAGTAGACTCATTAAGGATTTAAAAATATAAATTTAAGGTTCTAATTATTGTTTTACAACTTTTTATGATTTTCCTAAGTCAGAATAGGGGAACTCAAAATCATTCTGACCTTGTCTCACAAAATTTATTATATCTAATGATTTACAATCTCATTGCTTACACTGTTTCTTCCAAGAAAAACTAGACTCAACAAAATTTAATTTCATATTTTATTCATCCTTTAACTCAATTCCCACTATTTTGAGGATTTTTCAAAGTTAGAGTACTGCTACTGTCCAAAACTATTTTAGTGAAAAATGTTGATTTCCAAGTTTATAACACCCTTATTTCCTTTCTCTACAATTTTTTTTGCATCATTTTCTCTTATTTCTCTTATTTCTCGACAGCAAGCAATTTTAGCTTTTCACTGAATCCCATTTTCTACGTTTTGGGTACACACCTAGTATAGTTTCTGATGCGTAAGCACTCCTCAGCCTCCAGAACCTAAAAATTGACCAACATATCTCTAGATTAATCACTTGATACGTCAATCAAACCAAATATCCCCAACATAAAACTCGAGAAACTAAACCAACGATGATTCAAAAACTTACCACGAGGAACCCGATAACCAGTCGTCTCCACATACTGGAATATCTGCTTAAAACCTTTGAACAGCACATAAAAGAGAGTAAAATGAACCCTTTATTAATTGCCTACTCGAAATACAATAACTAAGGGGAAAATTTCCACTTATCGGAACAGATGAAGTCAAAAGTTTCACCCAAAGAAATGACTCGCAAAAAATACAGAAACGAAAAGAGAGGGGAAAGAGAAGAAATAAGATTCGGCCAAAGGGGAACAAAAACCAAAAGTGAACAAGAAGGGTAAAGAAACGACAAAGAAACAAAAGTCTAACATTAGAAAATTTGTTGGGAAAAAGATAATAGAAAATTAATAAGAAGAAAATATTATTTTGATAACTTCTCCCAAATTATCTCCTAAAAACACCCCCTATTAACCCACTAAAACACAACTACTCAGCAATCCAATTTAATTCAAACTCCACCACGCCAGACGCCTCAGACAAAAATTAGTTCCCTTGCTTGCGCAGGGTCTCGAACACAGGACCTCCTACACACTAACACTCCGTTTAACCACCAGACTAGCAGACCCATTCTAATATATTTTTACCAACAATCAAATAAAAGCCTATTGAACAAGAGTAAGGCCTAATTCATTCAAAATACCAAAATTTCCCAAGCGAAGGCTTGAACTTGGGACCTCCCAAACACTCCCAAAACACGTAACCACTAAAGCTGACAGATATTTGTGTCATATTTTCACAATAACAAAATTAGAAATTTTGGGGCGTTACACCATTGGTTCCACCTTCCCAGGGACTTCAGCCGATTGCATTGGCTCGATCTCTGTGGGATCTTCTTCTTCTTCTTTTTCGGGATCCTCACTTTCTTCAACTCATTACTGTAGAACAGAGTCTCCAGCTATTCGATAGAAGTCCCAATCTATGATTGTGCCTTGGCTATATCCTGTCTTATTTACGTTTGCAAGAATTTTAGCTTTTAAGCACAGAACTGTTATTGTAAAAGGAAAGTAAGCTGGGCCAGAACGTCTACCGACAAAATTCCGTATTTCTCTCAGGATGATTTTTCCCACATCAATGGTCTTTCAAGTTAAAATTGAGTATAATAAGACCATTCACTCTAATGAGATTGTAGTCCCATGTGAACTAGGCGTAAGGCTGAAACGGATAAAACAAAACCATACCTTTGCGAGTGATGTCTAATATCCTCTTCTACAAGTGTGGATTCCTTGATTTAACATAGTCCACATAGAACTTGGAACTGTAAGTTCCTCAAGTATTTCTTGCAAATTTTCAGGCTCGATATTGCTCATTAAGGAAGAATATTCATCGTTTTCGAAATCAGGTAATTCAAAGAACTCATTAATAGCATTTGAAGTTATTGGTACCTTGATTCCACGAACTAGAACTTCCGTCAACTCACTTGAGGTTAATTTCGCAAAGAATTCACACACTAACTCTTCATCCACACTAGGTCTCTTCTCATAAAACAACTCCCAATTGAGAGTTTCAGCAACCTGACGAATACACGCCATAAAATCAATATAGTTGATTTCTTTCAATGTGAAACCTTTCTCTGGATGCATCTGTTGATTCTTGAAAACACTTTCGTATCTTGCTTTGGCTTCTTCACAGTGGATTTTTCTTTGTGATTCGTCAATTTGGGTAGAGACACGAGTTCTTTTGCGAGGCATGATTAACCTGAACATAAGATGGAAAACAATTTCTCAAAAAATTAATTAATATAAAATATTAATAATTTAATAAATTGAAAAATTAAATGATTAAATGAAATTTAAAATTTAAGAGAAAAATTTGTCTTACCACTTTTTTATAAAAATTAAGAACTCCTAAAAAAATAATTAGAAAACAAAAGAGGTTGATTTAAGGTAGGTTGGAGGGTTATTGGCTAAGGATGGGATGTTGGTGTGAGTAATAAGGCTGATGTGCCGCATGGGTACTTGGCAGCAAGCGGACGCGTCGAGCAGGTTCAAGGAGCAGCACAACCTTGCGAGGAGCAGGTGCTCGGCAATCGGCAGCAATGGGGTGCGGACGGGTTGGGGTGAGGAGCAGGTGCAGCACCAAGGAAAAGGCTAGGCAAGTTGCTAGTGCGTCTGTGTGCGAGGGCTACTGGGCGTGTGTTGGTCGACTGGATTGTCGGTAGTGCTGCGGCTAGAGAGTTGAGGGCTACAGCACTAGGTGGTTTGTTGGGATGGAAGTTTGAATGACGAAAAAATGGAGAAGGTTGGTGGTATTTATAGGGAGGGAAATAGGAGTTAAAGTAGAATTCTTAGAGAAATTTAATAATTAAAAATTCTAAGTTCTAATTCTACTCGAAGTAAATAACAATTAATAATTAATATGATGCATATTAAATTATTATTTGCTATTAGTTTATTAAGATAAAAACTTATCAAAAATGATTAAATTAAAACTAATCCTAACTCTATGTAAAGTTGATAATAATTAATATTTATTATAATAGATATAATTATATATTAATAATTATTAGCTTTTTTATTAAATTAAAAATATTTATTCTAGAAGCCTGTTGAAAATATTTACAAAAAAAGGCATCTAATTTTTAATATTTACAAAAAGAGCAACCGAATTTTAAAAAAATAGTTCAATTAAGTCCCTAGACTTAATGAAAAATTTAAAATTGAGTTGCAATTTTAAAACTTGGATCAAAATTGACCCTTTTATTTGAAAATTTAAAAATTTATTTTTCCATTTAAGGAATAATTTCTCGAAAAATTATGTCAAAATCATTCCCAGGAAAGGTTGGAGGGGTCACAAGCGGTCCCACTAAAGTCCCAATCTCCTAGACAGAATTTATTTAAACATACTAATCTCGAAAATACATCCTAAATCATTTATTTAAAAAGGAACCAAGAAAATTTAATCATTTGATAAAATGAACGAGATTTGATCCCGCTCAATTTTATCTTCACAGTAATGTTTCAAGCGTTGAGCATTAAATCGAAAATTACCTCCCTTACCTTGAAGTTCAACAACTCTGTATGGATAGACTCGATGAATCATAAATGGATCGAACCAACGTGATTTTAACTTACCTAGAAAGAACCTTAATATGGAATTGAATAACAAGACTTGCTGACCTGCTTTAGATTCTCAAACTTGAATGTGCTTGTCATGCCATTTCTTGAGTCTCTCCTTAAGTAATTTGGCATTCTCGTATGAAGACATTCAGAGTTCTTCTAATTTGTTAAGTTGAAGCATCTGTTTCTCTTTAGCAATTCTAAGATCCAAGTAGAGTCGTTGGAGAGTGTAACAGCCCGATTTTGGGCTAGTCAGAATAGTGGTTTCGAAACCACTAATCCGAGGTTGGAGAAATTATTTTTAATATTATTTTATGTGTTATAGTATGATTATATGAGTGCATGAAAATTTTAATGAATTAATTTTAGTGATTACTTACTTAATTTCGAAAAAGGACTAAATCGCATCAAGTGTAAAAGTTTTGTTCTACAAGATAAAGGTGTTAAATAGCAATAGAACCTTAATTGGAGGTCTGCAAATAGGCCCTTAAAAGAGTGATGGCCGGCCATAGAGACAAGGAAATGAAATTGGTCAAAGGTTAGGTAAATTTTAGGTGACTTAATTGATAAAATAATCATAAAATAAAAAGAAAGCTTCATATTTTTTTTATTCTTTCTCCTCACCACCAAAAATTTCAACAAAAATGGGGGTTTTTGCAACTTAAAGATTCAGCCAAACTTCCCTCTTGCAAGTAAGTGTTTTTAATGGTCATTCTTGATGATTTTTGTATTTTTGTGGCCTTTGTAGCTTAATGGAGGGACTATTTTGCAAAATGGTTTAGAGTCTAGGGTTTTACCATGTGAGTATTCATGTTGTTTGCTGAAATTTATGGAAGACAATGAATCTTGGCTGTTAAATAAACAACTTTTGTGGAAGGATTTTTCATGAAAACACCTAAAAGAACTATTTTGTAAAAGTTATAAAATGGGTAGTAAATGTGTGAAATAATTGGAATTGTGAGTTTCTATAAGAGGAATAAGGGTTTGGGTAGGTTTGTTAAATGAGGAAATTTAATAAAAATTATTTTACGAGCCTAGGGGCAATATCGTAATTATGTGAAAGTCTAGGGGCAAAATGGTAATTTTACCAAAGTAGGAATTTTGGAATTCTTGATTAATGTGGTGATTAAATGAGTAAATTTTTTCATTATAGATCACGAAAAATGAAATTCGAACCTAGACTAGGGGAAGACCAAGCTAGTAGACTAAATCGAACTAGTCGCCCATATTTTGTATACCGAGGTAAGTTGTACGTAAATAATACAACTTTATTGTTATTATGTATTGAATAATTAATATGGCATAAAGTGTTTGATTATTGTTGAGAATATGTATGATGAGAATTGATGTAGTAAAAACTCTCGGTTCAACCTTAGGAATAGATTGGATATCCATGCCATGACATTTATGTGATATGTGTGCTAGTGTAAGACCATGTTTGGGATATGGCATCAGCCACATTATCAGGGCCAGTGTAAGACCATGTCTGGGACATGGGATCGTCTTTGATATGTGTGCTAGTGTAAGACCATGTCTAGGACATGGCATCGACATTGAGATGAGAGCTAGTGTAAGACCATGTTTGGGACATGGCATCGGCCTCGACATGTGAGCCAGTGTAAGACCATATCTGGGACATGGTATCGGCATCTTACCTTTTTGTGTGAGGCTTGTCAGGTATCCTTTGATATTCTAACTGGTACAACAGGTAATTTAAAGCTTGTGTCAAAAGTGAGAAAAGTTACGAATATGTTGTAAGTGATACAGGTACCTACACGAAATTCATTAGAGATGAACTCGATTTATGTTGTAAGATTAGTAAGGGTGAAAATGAGTAAGTTATGCCTTTAACCATTTGAGAATCATGTGCAAGTTTTTAATATGTTATGAGTATGATAATGCATGGTAATTGTTGTTAGTTATTTACATGCAACTTACTAAGCTTTAAGCTTACTCCCTTTCCATTCAATTTTCTTATAGTATCGCCAAGCTAGCTCGGGGATCAAAGGACGTCAGAGGCTCAATCACACTATCAATCTGAACATTTGGTATAGTTAGATTTATCATTTTGAGTATGGAATGTATAGGGACTTGGTATTTTGTCAAGTGTCATATTGTTTTGGCTAAATGTGTTGGCTTGTCTTGAAGATTGATTCATTTTATATAAGGCCATGGATGATGGTTAATACTTGTTATTTATATATGTAAATGATGATGTTTTTCATGCATTTACAATTTGCATGGCGAAATATATGGTGTGTTAATGCATGAATGAGTAAGTCGTATGATTGGATTGATAAGGATGTGATAAGTTTCCATGTGAATAGAGTGTAGTGGCCTTGATGTGTGTATGTCTTGATGTGGCTTATATTGGTGCAAGTAAGGGTGGAAAATAGGCTTGGTAAATAGCCTTGTTTTTACGGGTAGACACACGGTCTGCCCCATGGGCGTGTAGTTCGACTGTGTGTCCCCCTACACCCTAAGTTGACAAAACAGAATGCCCAGTAGTAACCACATGGGCTGAGGCACGGCCGTGTGTCTCAACCGTGTTGAAGGCATAGCCTTGCACACGGGCGTGTGCCTTGGCCGTGTGACCCTAAATGATTGATGACATCAAAAATAGAATGTCAAGGTTTTTGCCCACAGACTGAGACACGGGCGTGTCATGGATGTGTGGGGGGACACAGGTGTATACCGGGCCGTGTGAAAACCCCTGTAGGATCGATGTTAGAAAATAAAATCACACGAGCACGAGGCACAGGCATGTCCCTAAATGCCTAGGTCGTCTGAGCTACACGGGCCTTCAACATGGACATGTTATGAGATCACACGGGCGTGTCGCTTTTTTACACGGGCGTGTGCCCTATTTTTAATAAAAATTTCTAATGTTTACGATAGTGCTCGGTTTAATCCCGAGTTCTTCCTAAAGTTTGTTTTGGGCCTTTTAGGCCCTTTTTAATGACATTAAGAGGAAGTTTGAAAAGTTTTGAATTTGAACAAAATTTTACGACTCAAAATTGTATGTTTGTATGTGTTTAAGTAAGGTAACGCCTCATACCCTGTACCGACGTTGGATATGGGTAAGGGGTGTTACATTTAGTGGTATCAGAGCCGTGGGTTAGTCGATTCTCAAACTGACCTAGTGTGTGTATGAGTCTAGCTATACATGCCATATATGTAATATGATAGTGTGGCAACTCCTAACGAATTTAAATTGTGTTATTATTTAGTAATGGATCCCGATGGAGCAATGGCGGATGATGTAGAAAGTAATGCGCCAGCTCCCGTAGAAGGGATCGCGACAATCAAAAGTTGGCCTGTGACACTGAGTCAGGGCGGAAGGGCTAAAAAAGCCTTCCTCCATATGATGAATGCTTGGTATTCAGAGTTTGTTCGTGCAAACCCGAACGTTCCACCTCCTCCACCCCCTCAAATCCCTCAGCTGCCCTTATAACTCCCCAAGTAGTGGAAATGATTAGAAGGGAAAACCTCCAGTTGACAGAATTCGGAAGCAAGGGGCTATGGAATTTAGAGCGAATATAGATGATAACCCAGAGAGGGCAGAGTTCTAGCTAGAAAATACCATTAGGGTATTCGATGAATTGTCTTGCACACCTGAGGAGTGCATGAAGTGTGTTGTGTCACTCCTGCGAGACACGGCCTACCAATGATGGAACACCCTTGTGTCGGTTATACCAAGGGAAAGGATTATATGGGAGTTTTTCCAATAGGAATTCCATAAGAAGTATATTAGTCAAAGGTTTATAAACCAGAGGAGAAATGAATTTCTAGAATTGAAGCAAGGCCGAATGACAGTAACAGAGTATGAGCGTGAGTTTGTAAGGCTCAGTAAATATGCTCGGAAGTACGTATCCACCAAAGCCATCATGTGTAAGAGGTTTGAAGACAGATTAAATGAAGACATTCGACTATTAGTTGGCATCCTAGAATTAAAGGAGTTTGTGGTGCTTGGTTAGAGAGTGTGCAAGGCTGAAGAATTGGCCAAAGAGAAAAGAAAAGCTAAAATTGAGTCTCGTGACTCAAAGAAAAGATAGTTGGGGAAATCATTTTAGTTCGCCTCCAAGAAATCAAAAGAGTTCACTAATCGATCCAATGCTTCAGTTGGATTCTTGAGTAGAAATAAGAATTAGTAGTACACGACGTTTAAAGCTCAAACCACTTCTATTGCGAGTGTTGGTAGTGCTTGACCAAATAAACTGGAGTGTTCGCAGTGTGGTAGATGACATTTTGTTGAGTGTTGAGGAAATGATAGAGGCTGTTTCAAGTGCGGTTCACTAGACCACTTCATTCGAAACTGTCCTGAGATGGATGAGAAAGACAGAAAGCAAGATGTGCGAGCAAGTAATGCTCCTTCTAGAGGTAGACCACAGAAGAATCTGAAAAGTGGGGCTAGCAGTAGAGGTGTGCCTAAAGATTCCGTTGTGAGACTAGAGGGTAAGATCTTGCAAGGACTTATGCCATTCGTGCTCGCGAAGAGGCTTCATCCCCAAATGTGATTACGGGTACTTTTTCTCTACATGATATCTCTATCGTTGCTTTGATTGATTTGAGTCTACCCATTCGTATGTTTGTATGAAATTGGTGTTCAGTATGAATATGCATGTTGAGTCTACCGATTTTGTAGTAAAAGTGTCAAACCCTTTAGGCAAGCATGTGCTTGTTGACCAAGTGTGTAGAAATTGTCCCTTGACAATTAGAGGTCATTGTTTTCCGGCTAATCTTATGCTGCTACCATTTGATGAATTTGATGTGATTCTTGGTATGGACTAGTTAGCAGCTCATGATGTGATTGTAAATTATGGGAGAAAATTTATTGAACTAAAATGTGAAAATGGGGATATCTTTCGAGTTGAATCAGGTGAATCAGATAGCTTGCCTGTAGTGATTTCTTCTTTGGCAGGTGAGAAATGTATAAGAAAATGGTATGAGCCTTATCTCACATTTGTGTTGAATACTCAAGTGTCGGAAGTAAAGATTGAGTCAATGCCTGTGGTATGTGAGTATTCAGATGTGTTTCTGAAAGAGTTACCTGGTTTGCCTCCAACTAGGGAAGTTGAGTTTGGTATTGAGTTGGTCCCTGGTACGGCACCTATTTTGGTTGCCTAGTATAGAATGGCACCGTTGGATTTAAAAGAGTTGAAGGTTCAACTACAAGAGTTAACGGATAAGGGTTTTGTGAGACCGAGCTATTCTCTGTGGGGTGCTCCGGTAGTTTTTGTGAAAAAGAAAGACAGTTCAATGAGGCTATGTATAGATTATAGACATCTTAACAAGGTAACCGTAAAGAAAAAGTATCCCTTGCCTAGAATCGATGATTTTTTTGACCAATTGAAGGGAGCCACAATGTTTTCTAAGATAGACTTAAGGCCCAGTTACTACCAGTTGAGAGCTAAGGAGCAGGATGTGCCGAAATCTACATTTCGGACGAGGTATGATCACTATGAGTTTTTAGTTATGCCTTTTGGTTTAACAAATGCTCTTGCTGTATTTATGGATTTAATGAACCGTATTTCTTGACCGTGCTTGGATAAGTTTGTAGTTGTTTTTATTGATGACATATTAATTTATTCTCATGATAAATGTGAGCATGCAGAGCATTTGAGAACTATCTTACGAACTTTAAGAGATAAGTAGTTTTATGCTAAGTTTAGAAAAAGTGAGTTTTGGCTCCGAGAGGTCAGATTCTTAGGACAAATTGTGTCAGGTGATGGAATTAGAGTTGACTTGAGTAAGATCTTGGCTATTGTTGATTGGAAATCGTTGAGGAATGTATCAGAGATTAGAAGCTTTTTAGGTTTAGCTGGATACTACAGACGATTTGTTAAAGGATTCCCCATGATTGCTACACCAATGACGAGGTTGCTACAGAAAGATGTCAAGTTCGAATGGACAGAGAAGTGCCAATAGAGTTTTGAGAAACTAAAAGCATTGTTGATTGAAGCTCTAGTTTTAGTGCAACCAGAACCGGGAAAGGAATTTGTGGTGTATAACGATGCATCCTTAAATGGATTGGGGTGTGTGCTTATGCAAGAAGGCAAGGTAATAGCTTATGCCTCAAGACAGCTGAAGCCACATGAGAAAAACTATCCAACACAGGATTTAGAGCTAGCTGCCATCGTGTTCGCATTGAAGATATAGAGACAATATTTGTATGGCGAGAAACGTCAGGTATTCACTGACCATAAAAATCTAAAATATTTGATGACTCAAAAGGAGTTAAACCTATGGCAGTGGAGATGGTTAGAGTTGACAAAGAATTATGAGTTGATGATTGACTATCACCCTAGAAAGGCGAATGTGGTCACCGATGCTTTGAATAGGAGGCCATTGTTTGCCTTGGGGGCTATGAATACCCAATTGTCTGTGACTGAAGATGGTTCGGTCATAGTAGAGTTAAGGGCTAGACTAATGTTTCTGCAAGAGATTTGTAAAGCTCAGAAAAGTGATAATGAGTTACAAGCCAAGATAACTTAGTGCGAGACTGGTATTGAATCAGATTTTTGGATTGGTACCGACGATTATTTGATGTTCCTAGAGAGGATATGTGTACCTAAGGATGAAGAGCTTATTCATAAGATTTTGTGATCGTGTCTATTGAGTCTTAAAATTTTATAAAAAGAATGATCAAACCTGAAAACTAACTAAGACAACGATGGAGGCAAGTGCACCTATCGAACAATAGTATAGCTAGAGGCAAGACCAGATTGTCGAACCCAAAGGAACCAAAAGTACTAATATTTACTCTCTTTCTATTATTTAGCTTACGAATTAAGTGGATTTTGATCTAATGTAAAATTAACTATTCAAATAAACTAAAGATGCGAAGACAGAGAATACATTGGGAAAAAAAAACTTGAGAGAAAACTGATTGACTTGGACAATACCTGAGGAAGAATCCACCTAGACTTCACTTGTTATCTAACTATGAACCGGATGATTTATTCATTTGACCTGATCTGTAGGATTCCCTAAGTTATATTAATCCCTCTCTTCAAGGCTATTAACATCTAATCCTAGGTTGATTGATTGAAATCTCTTTCTAATTAAACCCCTAGAATTGCATTAATTCGATCTATGGGCTCCCATATTAGGTTTGACCCTAATCCAGTAGATTTTCGTCACCCTATCTCTAGGCGCGCGAGCAACTCCACTTAACTATGCTAGATCTACTCTTAGACAGGGTCTCTTCCTCCTCTGTCTAAGCACATCACACTTTATTTAATATCTCGAAAATACCAAAACAAGGATTAAGAACACATAGTTAAGAACAAATCAAATATTTATCATTCAGTTCAGATAACAATAACAAGATTCATCTTAGGTTTCATCCCCCTCAAGTATTTGAGGGTTTAGTTCATAATTGTAAAAGAAAAAAATCTCAGAAGAAAAGATACAACAAAATGTAAGAAATCTCTAAAACCCCCTAAAGGAATTGAAAGAGAGATCCTCCGTCTTGAGTATAATTTTGGCTTCTTGAGATGAATCAACTACCTTTCTTTGAGTAAATCCCTAAAATTAACTGCTCTGGCTCGGCTCTTTGGCCTAGCTGAACGCTCCCTTAAAGGTTGGCCTCTAGGGCCTTTATATAGCCTTTCGGAATATGTTTCTTTGCCTTTAAGTATCCTAATATGAATAGAATTCTTATTTCCTATGGTAGGGACACGCCCATGTCACACGCCCGTGTAAGTGGTGGCCAGGTCGTGGTCAATCCTGTTGATGAGGCACGATTGTGTTTTTTGGGGTCCAGGTCGTGGTCGACTTTTCTCACAAGGCACGGCCGTGTGGTATTGGGCCCAGGTGCTCTACTGAGTATAAAAAATGAAAACAAAGGATTAGGAGCACTTATTTCCATAATTAAAGGAAAAAATCATCCAAAAACATGCTAAATATGGGATTAAAATATGTTACTATTAAGGTTTATCAAATACCCTCACACTTAAGCTTTTGCTTGTCCTCAAGCAAAATTCCCAACTCACAATTAAAACGAACTTCCTCAAATCATAATATTCATCAATAATGCCTCATCATGCTTCATAGATAATTTATACATGGATGATTCAACTCAAAGATTCCTAAAGATTCAAACAATCAAAGTCATGAGTTTTTAGCATGAAAACATAGGTGTTTCCCCTTACCTAAATAATCACCTTTAATTCAAAATCGACAAAAGTTGACATCCTCACTAAAGATTCACTCAAATCACTCAAGGTGTTTAAGGTTCAAAAATTAAGCTCTCAAAAGTCAAACATGAAAAGTTATTGCCATAGGCTTTGTAATATCCCGGGTTGGGGGCTATCTTGTTGTGGCATTGTTTGCATGTTAATGGCTTGCTATGTTGTTGTTTGTGTGGTTTCGGGGCTTAGTTGTAGGCTAGGGGTATGCCTGAATAGGTGACGAAATTTTAGTTTTTGGGCTTTATGTGATAGGAGCTGAAGGAGCTGGGTCTTATGTATTTTATTTGGTGTTCTTGAGCACAAGTGATGAGCTAGCAAAGTGGCAAGGCATGCGCCACTTGGAGTTTGTGGTTGGCGTCAATTGCAGGAGGGAGAGGTCTTGAGTTCAAGCTGCAGAGTGCTCCCTTTTTGTTCCATTTTGACGGCTTAAGGAGGAGGAGTTGTTGGTAGTTCAAACTATACCATGGACTATGTCAACTCATTCGAATGGAGGGTGGTGAGTGAAAGTAGGAGGGAGACTAGTTCAACTAAGTTTGAATGGATGGTTGGGAGCTAATGGGGGTGTTGGCCGAAACTTGGGGACTTCATGGGGGGAGTGGTCGATTTTGGTAGGTGTAGTGGGAGTGTCAGAAAATGCATTTGGCATTTTTGGGTGTTCGAGTCAACTTTTCGGCAAGCCAAATTTCTCCTTTTGTCATACCAAAACCGAATTGCTAAAGAGTTTCTTTCATTTTTCTCTCTTTGAAACCGAAAGTTTAAACACCTAGTGCCGAATTTGCTTGTCTTCTTTCAACCTTCTTGGTAGCCGAAAGTTCTCTTCTCTCCACTTCTCTTTCTTTTGTTCATTGTGTGTCAAAACTAGCATTCATTCCTCTCATATTTTCTTTCTTTCTTTCTTAAAAACATTATAATTAAACTTCATTCTCCAAACACTTTCTCCATTTCTTTTCTTTTCAAAACTGAGAGCACCTACCTCTTGTTCATTTTCTTTCTTCTTCTCCAAACCTTGGCCGACTTTCTCCTTCCCGAAATTGTAATTCTTGTACCTTATTTTTGTCTAAAAATCAAACCGAATCCCTCCCTTGTGTTGCCGAATTTCCCTTCCTTCAATTGTGTTTAGTTTGGCCGAATAGTAGTGGGGTGTAGAGTTCTTTTAGTTCAATTTTCATTCAAGTTCAGAGGAAGGTAAGTGCTTGGCCGTAGGGTTATTTCTTTTCTCTCTCGTTTTGTTTGATTTCGGTGTAGTTAAGAGCCGAGTATGGCAACTGGTGGAAGGTGTGAACCTTGTGGTTTGGAATCGATTTCATTATAGGGCACCCGGGATTTCGAAGCAGCCGTTTGGAGAAGTCAAGTGGTAAGTAGTGGTAAGAGGTTATCTTGTTAGTCTATTCTTTTAGAATTCTATAAGCCAAAGTTTCAATGGATTAACTGTTCTTTCTAATAGGGTGTGCCAATTGTTAAAAGAGGAACCATTGTCGGTTCGGGTTTGGTAGGAAACCAAATGTTTGCAAGGTAAGGGTTAATCGATATACCCTTTGGTTTAAATAGTTATGGCCGAATGGTTTAAGTGATTAACCCATGGTTGGCCGATTGTTTTTAGGAGCAAGAGGATTGAGGGTTTTAGATCGGGTTCTTTGGGATTAAGGCTTGCGATATACCAGGTGTGCAACTAACACACTCTATACTTAGTAATATGTGTTAATAAACCTGATTGCTTAATAAGAGTGATTCTAAAAACCGAGACAGTTTGATGGATTGATATGATACCCTACAGGGTATGAACACGGAATCGGGTAAGCCTGTTTCAATATGAGTTTGTTATTGATATATACTAGCATGATTATGAGGTATGTGCTATGAGATGCAATACTAGGCATGTTGGTATGATATGCATGACTTGCATGATATGCATGATTTACATGAGTATGGCATGATGATGGGTGAAATGAGACTAGGGGGAGTATGATATCCGTGTCTTTGGGACACTGTGTCTTTGGGACACGGAGGTTTGGCACCTCCAGGTGGTTTGGTACCACAAATGATATTTTGTGACTTTGGGTCACCAGAGGTTTGGCACCTCGGCGTCTCGCCCCAGTGGCTTAGTACCACGGTGGGTTGGCCCCACGATTGATTATACGGATTGACGCCGGTGATTTGGTATCACACGATGGGTTGGCCCCATCATCGGATTTGTGATGCGGTCACCGGTGATTTGGTATCACACTTGTGTCTTTGGGACACGGAGGTTTGGCACCTCATTGCGACTCGTCCTCGTGGTTTGACACCACCGTGGGTTGGCCCCCTTGATGAGATGGGATTGTCGCTAGTGATTTGGTATCACACGATGGGTTGGCCCCATCATTGGATTATTCGTGACTTGGTCACCATCGGTTTGGCACCACCGGTGGTTTGGTACCACACGGGTAGAGAAGGTGTAATGGATGGTTAGGAACGGGTGCATTAATTGTATTGCTTTGCTATGATGTGTGTTAGCATGTTGTATTATCGGGAGGGGGATTTATACACTGAGTTTTGCGACTCACTCTCTCCTTTGACATTTCAGGTGACACTTAGACGCGGACATGGAGCCGGGATGGACTCGAGGTGCTCATGCCATGCTTAAATAAGGATTTGCTCAGACTTTTATAAAATTTGGTACTTAAGCTTATTTATTACTATTTGGTTTTATTTTGGTTTGTAAATGGCCTTTTAAAATTATGTTTTGCTATATTTATGTTTAAAATAGGTTCTTGATATGCCTTAATAAATTAATTGGGTTAAGATTTGCTAGATCTTGGAAGGACAACGATTTCTAAACTACAAAAGCGATATTTTAAACTATACCATCGGGTATCACACTAAGATTTGGAATAAAGGGGAGTCAAATGTTTTTCTAACTTAAACTCGATTTTCTACTAAGTCAAAATGTTCTAGTAACAATCAGAACGACTTGAATTTCTAAATGAAATAAACGTGTTTTTAACTTCATAACCGATTAAGTTTTGAAACTCCGAGTTTTCAAACAAAACATCGATTTTAAACAATCATGCCCAAGATTTACGCAAGTATGAAATTTACCAAAGGGTTTTATCAAACTTTAAGCGAAACCTATCTTCACCAAAACACGATTTTTCCCTGTAACATACCAGATTCAGTCGTGGTGTATTGACCGGGTTTGGGGTGTTACAATTGTGGTATCAGAGCCAAGTTTAAAGGCTCGACCGTGGGCCTGGGGGTCCAAAATGTTTTAAAATTCTGGTTTTTAAGTGTTATGTTTTAAAAAAGTATGGTTTGAAAGGCATGGCACCGAGTCTCCGGCACCAATCTGCCCAGGTAAGTACCCCTTACTTTTACTTGTGATAATGAGATGGATGAGTTGTGATTGGATGGCTAGTGATAGTAAGACTACCTTAGAGACTGAAACTGGTAGGACTCAGTGGACTTGCGAAAACAAAAGCTTCTTTAATATTCATAAGACTTTGCTTTTAAACAGTGGAATAATTACTAATGCATAAAATTCTTTAAATCAGACGAGATTTTAGTCATGAGTACCCGAGGTGGACGTGGTCGTGGACGTGGTCGAGGTAGGATGACAGTTTTTGAACCCGTAGGTTCTGGTCAGGGGTCAGAGAACGAGATACTGGTACCGCCACCAGCTAGAGGTGGTGAGTTTCAAGAATGATCGGGATGACGCAGTTGTCGCAGTGATGCTACTGGGTTACGGAGAGGTAGTTGGAGTAGGTGGAGGCGCAGGAGCTAGAAAATCGTGCTCGAACGACTTCGCAAAGCGAGGTGAAGTTTTTCAAGGTGTCTCGGGTGTTGCTCCCAGCATTGCTGAATATTGGCTAGAAGCGACAGAGCGGATCATGGACGATCTAGACCTGACTGCTGAAGAAAAGTTAAAGGGGATAGTATCACTTCTCCGAGATGAGTCATACCAGTGGTGGCTCACGATTCGGGACAGCGCTGCAGCGGAAGATCTGACTTGGGACTATTTCAGGGCTGCTTATCAGAAAAAGTACGTGGGAGCTAACTACATTAATGAGCAACGGAAAGCATTTCTGAGGTTAGTTCAGGGGAGTAAATCGTGTCGAGTCGAGGCGAGTTCCCGAGGTGAGTCGGTATGCTGTGGTATGGTGGCTCTTGAACACGAGAGGGTGTTCGTTTGAGGATGGCTGCGAGATGAATTAAGGTTGTTGATTGCGCCCGATGGGAGCGTGAATTTGCTGCTCGGTTGAAAAGGCGAAGGTAGTCGAGGGTATTAAGGAGTCGTGAGGCAAGGCATGGATAGGAACCGACACAAGAGGAGTTTTGGATCTTACGGGTCATCGGTAATCCATGCAAAAGGGCTAGACCGAAAGTGGGCGAATCAATCGGGTAGGTTTGTTGTTGCTAGTCGGGACCGCCGCATGTAACCGTTGTGGGAAAGCTCATTGGGGAGGATGTTGGATTTGGTGGTAGAATTGTTTTGAGTATGGCTCATTTGGACCACCGTGTGAGGGACCTGTCCGCGCAAGTTGGCTAGGATTCATCAGAAGTCGGCCGTGCTCAAGACAGAATAATGGACCACCACCGCAGAGGGGCCGAGGTAATGGCAGAGGAGGTAATGGTTCGGTAAATGTGGAGCACCGAGGCGGAGAGGTGCGAGTAATCTTGAGGCCGACGGTCGGGGCTAGTGTATGCGGCGAGGCACCGAGAGGAGGGCGACGCACCGGATGTCATAACCGGTACATTTTTAATCTTTGGTTCTCTATTTACTGCTTTGATTGATGTGGGTTCGACACATTCATATGTTGCAAGTAGCATAGTGAAGACCATGGATTTAGACTCTGAGATATCTTCTAGGCAGATGACCGTAATAAGCCCTTTAGGTCACTCTGTAGTTGTAGATAAGCTGTATAGAGACGTACCTCTAGAACTCCAAGGGTAGTGTTCGTGGGTCGATCGATGGAAGCGCCATTTGGGAGTTCGATCGATTCTCGGGATGGTGGTGGTTAAGTACCGGCGAAGTTGGATTTGCGACTAAGCGCATGGTTTAAAACGACTAAGGGTGATGAGGTAGTTCGATCGGTAATAGGAGAAATTATCTCATCCAATGTGGTATCTCGCTCCAAAGCCAGAAGATGGTCGAAAGGGCGTGAAGCATATGTGGTTCATGTGTATGCCTTGGAGGCTAAAGAGTCTCTTGTGGAGCGGTTGAGACGATTAGGGAATTTGTTGATGTGTTTCTGAGGAGCTTAGGGTTTGCCACCGGATAGTGAGGTAGAGTTCGGGATAGATCACATTCAAAGCTGCGCCAAGATCTATAGCTCCGTCTGTGATGGCGCCTAAAGAGTTAGTGGAGCTTAAGGCTCGATCCGGAGTTGTTGGACCGAGGCTTTATCAGACCAAGTGTTTCGCCTTGGGGAGCGCCGGTACTCTTTGTCAAGAAGAAAGATGGTACTATACGGATGTGTATAGACTACTGCCAATTGAATAAGCTGACGATCAAAAACAAGTATCCGCTGCCTCGGATAGATGACTTGTTTGATCAGCTGAAGGGTGCGTCAGTTTTCTTGAAGATTGATTTAAGGTCTGGGTATCACCAGTTAAAGGTGAGGGAGGCAGATATCTGCAAGACGGTATTTCGTACTCGGTATGGGCACTTTGAGTTCTTAGTTATGCCGTTTGGGTTGACTAACGCGCCGGCAGCCTTCATGGATATGATGAATAGGGTGTTCCAATAGTATTTGGATCAGTTCGTAGTGGTTTTTATCGACGACATCTTGGTATATTCAAGGACTGAGGAGGAACATGATGCGTATTTGCGGGTAGTATTGCAGATTCTGAGGGAGAAACAGCTCTATGCGAAGTTTAGTAAATGCGAGTTCTAGCTTAGGGAGGTGACGTTCTTGGGTCATGTAGTATCGGCTGAGGGGATAAGAGTGGATCCTCGAAAGATTGAGGCGGTTTTGGATTGGAAGCCGCCTAGGTCAGTAGCTGAGATTCGAAGTTTTCTGGGTTTGGCAGGATACTACCGAAGATTTGTAGAGGGATTTTCATTGATCGCAGCACCGATGACCAAATTATTAAGAAAAAGGGTTCCGTTTATTTAGACTGAGAAGCAGCAAGAGAGCTTCGACAAGTTGAAGAAGATTTTGACTGAAGCTCCGGTTCTAAGTCAACCTGAGGCTGGAAAGGAATTCACAGTTTATTGCGATGCATCACATACGGGTTTTGGGTTGTGTGCTGATGCAGGAAGGGAAGGTTGTGGCTTACGCATCTCGGCAGCTGAGGCCACATGAGGTCAATTATCCAACGCACGATCTGGAGTTAGCGACTGTAGTCTTTGCCTTGAAGATATGGAGGCATTACTTGTACGGAGAGAAATCGATAATCTACACGGATCATAAGAGTCTGAAGTACCTCTTGACTCAGAAAGACTTGAATCTGAGACAGCACTGATGGATTGAGTTGCTGAAAGACTACGATTGCTCAATTGAGTATCATCCGGGCAAGGCTAACGTTGTGGCAGACGCGTTGAGCCGTAAGGTTGTTTCGGATCTAAGAGCGATGTTTGCCCACTTGAGTTTGTATGACGATGGGAGTATTCTGGCAGAGCTGCAGGTTAAGCCTACTTGGGTTGAGCAGATCAGAGAAAAACAGTTGATGGATGAGGTTTTGAGTGCGCAGAGGACACAAGTGCAGAATGATGGTTTGGAGGGTTACAGTTTGTCTGGTGATGGAGTGCTGTGTTTTCAGGGGAAAGCTTGTATGCCGAGAGACACTGAGTTAAGGCAGAAGATTCTTCAGGATGCACATAGCAGCCCCTACGCTATGCATCCTGGAGGTAGCAAAATGTATAGGGATCTCAGAGAAGCGATTACGGTGGTAAGGTGCGAAAAAGGAAGTGATAGAGTTTGTAGGGAAGTGTCTGACATGTCAGCAGGTCAAGGCTGAGCATCAGTTGCCGTCAGGGTTGCTTCAACCAGTGAAGATTCCACAGTGGAAGTGGGAAAGGATAACAATGGATTTAAATCGGTGGATTACCTCTACGCCTAGCAAGAAGGATTGATTTGGGTAATTGTGGATCGATCGACTAAATCACTCACTTTATTCGGTGAGGTGGATTACTCACTTGAGAGGTTGGCGAAGTCTGTATGTGTCGAGATAGTGAGGCAGACTGGGTGCGATGTCGATCATCTCGGATAGGGATCCCATTTACGTCAAGGTTTTGGAAAGCGTTGCATCGGGCTCGGCACGCGGTTGGATTTCAAAGACGACATTTCATCCGCAGACTGACGGGCAGTCGAAAAGGGTTATATAGATCTTGGAGGACATGTTACGAGGTAGTGTATTAGACTTCAGGGGTAGTTGGGAGGAGTATCTACCGTTAGCTAAATTCGCCTACAACAATAGTTACCAAGCAAGCATCAAGATGGCACCATATGAGGCGTTGTACGGTAGGAAGTGTCGCTCACCTACTTGTTGGACGGAGTTAAGTGAACGTCGCTTGTTGGGACCAGAGTTGGTTCTTTGAGACCAAGACAAGGTTAAGTTGATTCAGGCTCGGTTGAAAGAAGCTTCGGACCGGCAGAAGTCCTATGCCGATCTTAAGCGGAGAGATATTGAATTTATCGTGGGAGATCAAGTTTTTCTGAAGGTCTCACCATGGAAGAAAGTGTTAAGATTCGAAAGGAAAGGCAAGCTAAGTCCGAGGTTCATTGGGCCGTATAAGGTACTGAGACGAGTGGGACCAGTAGCTTACCAGCTCGAGTTGCCAGCAGAGCTAAGTCAGATTCATGACGTGTTCCACGTTTCGATGCTTAGGCGATATCGCTCAGATCCATCGCACGTGGTGGCAGTGGAAGAGATCGAGGTAAACCCAGATTTGACCATGGAGGAAGAGCCTGTACAGATTTTAGATCGGGATGTGAAGGTTCTGCGTAGGAAGTCTATGCCTTTGGTTAAGGTACTGTGGCGGAATCATGGCGTGGAAGAAGCTACGTGGGAACCCGAGGATATGATGAGACAGCAATGCCCGCACTCTTCTGATCAGGTAATTTTGAGGTCGAAATTATTTTAAGGGGGTAGAACTGTAATATCCCGGGTTGGGGGCTATCTTGTTGTGGCATTGTTTGCATGTTAATGGCTTGCTATGTTGTTGTTTGTGTGGTTTCGGGGCTTAGTTGTAGGCTAGGGGTATGCCTGAGTAGGTGAGGAAATTTTAGTTTTTGGGCTTTATGTGATAGGAGCTGAAGGAGCTGGGTCTTATGTATTTTATTTGGTGTTCTTGAGCACAAGTGATGAGCTAGCAAAGTGGCAAGGCATGCGCCACTTGGAATTTGTGGTTGGCGTCAATTGCGGGAGGGAGAGGTCTTGAGTTCAAGCCGCAGAGTGCTCCCTTTTGTTCCATTTGGCTTAAGGAGGAGGAGTTGTTGGTAGTTCAAACTCTACCATGGACTATGTCAACTCATTCGAATGGAGGGTGGTGAGTGAAAGTAGGAGGAGACTAGTTCAACTAAGTTTGAATGGATGGTTGGGAGCTAATGGGGTGTTGGTCAAACTTGGGGACTTCATGGGGAGTGGTCGATTTTGGTAGGTGTAGTGGGAGTGTCTTAGAAAATGCATTTGGCATTTTTGGGTGTTCCGGTCAACTTTTTGGCAAGCCAAATTTCTCCTTTTGTCATACCAAAACCGAATTGGTAAAGAGTTTCTTTCATTTTTTTTCTCTCTTTGAAACCGAAAGTTTAAACACCTAGTGCCGAATTTGCTTGTCTTCTTTCAACCTTTTTGGTAGCCGAAAGTTCTCTTCTCTCCACTTCTCTTTCTTTTGTTCATTGTGTAAGCCGAAACTAGCATTCATTCCCTCTCATATTTTCTTTCTTAAAAACATTATAGCCGAAACTTCATTCTCCAAACACTTTCTCCATTTCTTTTCTTCTCAAAACCGAGAGCACCTACCTCTTGTTCATTTTCTTTCTTCTTCTCCAAACCTTGGCCGACTTTCTCCTTCCGAAATTGTAATTCTTGTGCCTTATTTTTGTCTAAAATCAAATGAATCCCTCCCTTGTGTTGCCGAATTTCCTTCCTTCAATTGTGTTTTGTTTGGCGAATAGTAGTGGGGTGTAGAGTTCTTTTAGTTCAATTTTCATTCAATTTCGGAGGAAGGTAAGTGCTTGGCCGTAGGGTTATTTCTTTTTCTCTCGTTTTGTTTGATTTGATTGTAGTTAAGAGCCGAGTATGGCAACCGGTGAAAGGTGTTAACCTTGTGGTTTGGAATCGATTTCATTATACGGCACCCGGGATTTCGAAGCAGCCGTTTGGAGAAGTCAAGTGGTAAGTAGTGGTAAGAGGTTATCTTGTTAGTCTATTCTTTTAGAATTCTATAAGCCAAAGTTTTAATGGATTAACTGTTCTTTCTAATAGGGTGTGCCGATTGTTAAAAGAGGAACCATTGTTGGTTCGGGTTTGGTAGGAAACCAAACGTTTACAAGGTAAGGGTTAATCGATATACCCTTTGGTTTAAATGGTTATGGCCGACTGGTTTAAGTGATTAACCCATGGTTGGCCGATTGTTTTTAGGAGCAAGAGGATTGAGGGTTTTAGATCGGGTTCTTTGGGATTAAGGCTTGCGATATACCAGGTGTGTAACTAACACACTCTATACTTAGTAATATGTGTTAATAAACCTGATTGCTTAATAAGAGTGATTCTAAAAATCGAGACAGTTTGATGGATTGATATGATACCTACTGTGGTATGAACACGGAATCGGGTAAGCTTTGTTTCAATATGAGTTTGTTATTGATATATACTAGCATGATTATGAGGTATGTGCTATGAGATGCAATACTAGGCATGTTGGTATGATATGCATGACTTGCATGATATGCATGATTTACATGAGTATGGCATGATGATGGGTGAAATGAGAGGAGGGGGAGTATGATATCCGTGTCTTTGGGACACTGTGTCTTTGGGACACCAGAGGTTTAGCACCTCAAGTGGTTTGGTACCACAAATGATATTTTGTGACTTTGGGTCACGGAGGTTTGGCACCTCGGCGTCTCATCCCAAGTGGCTTAGCACCACGGTGGGTTGGCCCCACAGTTGATTATACGGGATTGACGCCGGTGATTTGGTATCACACGATGGGTTGGCCCCATCATCGGATTTGTGACTGCGGTCACCAGTGATTTGGTATCACACTTGTGTCTTTGGGACACCAGAGGTTTGGCACCTCATTGCGACTCGTCCCTGTGGTTTGACACCACCGTGGGTTGGCCCCACTTATGAGATACTGGGATTGTCGCTAGTGATTTGGTATCACACGATGGGTTGGCCCCATCATTGGATTATTCGTGACTTGGTCACCACCGGTTTGGCACCACATTATGGATATCGTGACTTTGGGTCACCGGTGGTTTGGCACCACCGGTGGTTTGGTACCACACGGGTAGAGAAGGTGTAATGGATGGTTAGGAACAGGTGCATTAATTGTATTGCTTTGCTATGATGTGTGTTAGCATGTTGTATTATCGGAGGGGATTTATACTGAGTCTTGCGACTCACTCTCTCCTTTGACATTTCGGTGACACTTAGACGGACATGGAGCCGGATGGACTCGAGGTGCTTATGCCATGCTTAAATAAGGATTTGCTCGGACTTTTATAAAATTTGGTACTTAAGCTTATTTATTACTATTTGGTTTTATTTTGGTTTGTAAATGGCCTTTTAAAATTATGTTTTGCTATGTTTATGTTTAAAATAGGTTCTTGATATGCCTTAATAAATTAATTGGGTTAAGATTTGCTAGATCTTGGAAGGACAACGATTTCTAAACTACAAAAGCGATATTTTAAACTATACCATCGGGTATCACACTAAGATTTGGAATAAAGGGGACTCAAATGTTTTTTTAACTTAAACTCGATTTTTTACTAAGTCAAAATGTTCTAGTAACAATCAGAACGACTTGAATTTCTAAATGAAATAAACATGTTTTTAACTTCATAACCGATTAAGTTTTCGAAATTCCTAAGTTTTCAAACAAAACATCAGTTTTCAAACAATCATGCCCAAGATTTCTGCAAGTATGAAATTTACCAAAGGGTTTTATCAAACTTTTAAACGGAAACCTATCTTTACCAAAACACGATTTTTCCCTGTAACATACCAGATTCGGTCGTGTTGTATTGACCGGGTTTGGGGTGTTACAGGCTTGCTTGAAAATCAAATCTCCACCACTGTAAAATGAGATGATACACAAATCAAAAGGTCTTTAAAAAGGGTTGAAATGGGGCTTAGGTTAATGGTATGGATAAAGGCTGAATTGGAAGGGTTAGAATCGAGATTGAATTGACAAATTACCTAACTAAAAAAATGACTAATAACCTGAATAATTGAAAACTTGTAATACTAATAATACAAGCTTATTTTTCAAGGTGTTGAAATTAAATGTATAGGCTCGCTTAATCACATAACTTATAATGAATATACTTCGATTTTTTTTTATTGATTTTTTTTAAAGAACAAATCAAATATAAAATAGAACTTTTACAACTGAAATAATCTAATTAGGCAACTAATCAAAACAAGTATATATAGAAGGATAATCAAAAGGAATGGTGATAACAAATACGATATGGGTTTCGGTTTAATATTAGTGGGTTGAGTCAAAAAGAAAGAGTTGTTAGGATCAAAGGGGTTGACTAGGGGTCAATTATGAGGGTAGGCTTTTTAGTGGAATATGAATCCTAGGTAACTTAATCATATCTGTATATCAACTCAAATGTGTGTCTCGACATGTATAATCGAAGCAAGTTCTAGAATAACAAATCAATGTTGACACACTCATAATCAATAAAGTGAGCACGAAAAGGATATATGCTCTAAAGGCTCAAAATCTCACAAAAAATATGGGTATTTTTATTTCAACCTCATAAATTTCAAACTTCAAGGTAACAACTTAGATTCAGGTAGACAACCTAACAGAATTTTAATTTTTGAAAATAGACTCATCATACTTGATTCTCTAGTATCTTAAAGTTTAAATCATCATTGCACAATTATCAATGACTTAATCTAAAACATATCAATAAAAATCATGAGTCAGCAAAAATTTCATTCTAATTAGTGATATGAGAAAATTACTTTAAGACAGAATATCATTCAGGAATTTGAGAATAATGCAAAAAGTTAGGCACTTTTTCTAAATAATTTTCACCCCCCACACTTAAGATGTACATTGCCCTTAATGTACAAAGATAAATAATAATCATAAAATAAGAAAATCAAAAGAGAGGGAGAGAGGTGAAACTTCCTGAATTTTTGGATGGATTCCTTGAGTTGGAAGTGTGGAAACTTGATTCGGAGGGTAAAGATAAGTTGGAGGGAGCGCCCCTAGTTCCTGTGGAAACTTGATTCCAGGAACTAGTAATAATAATTTAAATTATGCTAATTATATAATTAAAGTAAATAAAAATAACAAGAAAGAAAATATGAATTAAAGTAAAACTAAAAGGGAAGATGAATGGACTAGAAAGTCCTTATTGGTAGATGAGTCGCGAGGTGGGTGTGATTTCTAAGGCCGTGGTGTGTGATTCCCTAGTAGCCTTTAGAACCTAAAACCAAGAAACTAAAACAAAATAAACTAAATTTAATGAATGGAAAATAAAGAAAAGGAAAATAAAGGAGAAGAGAAAGGAAAATAAAAGCTAAGTGGTCTCAAAGACCCTTGGCTTGTTGAGTTAATGAAGCGGCCGACATGAGTTTATGTTGATTTGTCTCGCATAAGGAGACAGGACTCGGATCTTTCTGTTTCTTTGACATTTTTGGAGTGTAGATTGAGACTTTTATAGAATGAAGAAGAAAGAAAGTGAGGATGAAAGGAAGTGGGGGGTGGATAGGGAACGGATGAGAAGGGGAGAGGGGTGTTTTAAATAGAAAATTTCAGTTCTGGTACATCCCCACGCCCTTGTATTCTAGGCGTGTCATGTCACACGGCCATGTCGCATTGCCGTGCGGTGGTTCAATTGCTTCTCCCACGCCTGATATTTAGGTTACCATGCCCGTGTTGGTTCAACAGTGTCGGCCATGGCTGTGTCGCACGGCTGTGGTGTTAGGTGAGGCCGTGATTCAAAGATATTTTTCTTGTCCTGTGTAACACCCCAAACCCGGCCTAGACGTTACGACCGGATCTGGCATGTCACATGGAATGGTTGTTTAGGAGCTTTGATTTTGTTTAAAAATTTTGGGTTTTGGTTCCATTGAAACAAAAAAATAATTGATTTAATAGTTTTCTTGCATGTTGTAATTAATAATATTAGCAATCAAAAACTATTTTTGTGTTACGAAAAACTGAAATTAGTGGATTCTAAAAAAAACGTGACATTTTGAAAATAGTTTTTGTAGTTCTAAGAAAATCTCGAATTTAATTATTTATTTGCTTGCTATCCGCTTGTTAATATTTTGGAAAATGATTGTTTATAGTTTTAGAAAAAACTTCGTACTTAACATTTCATAATATATAATAACCGCATTAAATCAAAAAACCAAATTAAAACCCCGAAGGCCTTATTACATAAAATATTCCCAAATTAAAAATAAGTTTAAGTAAAGAAAATAGATTTTATGAAAGAAATACGCATGGCCACCACAGAGTCCACCTCGATTTCAAATCCAAAAAGCTAGGAATTACCTGCAAAATTAAGCAGAGGGGTGAGTTACGAGAACTCAGTGTGTAATTCCCCTTACGAACGAAATCTGGGTGTAAGCCCACAAAAGCAAATTGGCCGAAGCCCATACGTATCGAATTGGGTCGTAGCCCTAACAACATGGCATATCAGATAGTGAATGCAATGCAACCCAGCCTAACCTAGTATTCCATCCGCTACACACCGCTTCATATGTCCAACCTCAACACATCTGTGAGGATTTCTACAATCAACCCTCCATCCGCTACACTCCTCATTGGCAGTCATGCTGACAGTCATGCAGCTCAAAGCCGATATAATGTGACAGAGTCACTAATGTATGTGGCCTAGCCACTGCAATAATGTGACAAAGTCACCGATATATGTGGCCTAGCCATTGCAATAATGTGACAGAGTCACCGATATACACTGCCCCCTTTCATCAATATCATATCCCAATCCCATGCAAACATATAATCATAATATAATGAATGCAACATATGTCAATGTAAATCGAATAATCAGAGCATACATATATTCATGATAACGTATTTACATGACACAATCAAAGGTAACTAACCTGGTATTTCTGATTTTACACCCCAAGGGTAACTCGACAATCATTACCGATGTTTCGATTTTTAAACAATACACATACTTATTATTAATCAAACCAATGATGGTGTGAGAATTACACACCTGATTACGTGAAGAACTAGACACTCCTAATCGTTGCTATTCTCACTAGCAGGAATAACCACTATCTGCCTATCCCAAATGGATGTCGGCTCTCTCCCACAACCCGATGGAAAGTCTCGAATCACCGACACAGCACGCCACTTGAACTTCGGAGCAAAGACTATGAGTCCACTCCCCTCCTTAGATTGGCTAGCACTCGCATCCATGAAGAGAATCTTTGATCAATACAGTAATTTCAAAGAGATCAATGATTGTCTAACAAAGAGATTGGGTTATGGCAGAGTAACATGAAAGAGAAACTAATCGTATAGGACTAGAGAAAAACTCCTTACCTTAATTATCAATGCTGCTTGGTTCTATTCTCTTGACTGAGTTCCTAAATAACTCACGAGTTAGAAAAGATGATGCCTAATAAATAAAGAAAAAATGGCCCTTCAGCATAAATACTCTTATTAAGAACGTCCAACCATCACCCCTAAACGACCAAAACTAACTTACCAAGATGTCTTAGATTCGACCACTGTTGACAAGAGTTCTGGCTTCCTATGAACAAACAAACATGCTTTATGGCGGAGAGAGTACTAATATTCTGCCTAAAAAGGAAGAACTAAGAGGATGACTGCTTCAATCCTTCGAAAAGAAAAGAGAAAAACATATGAGAATAGAACCTGTTACCTTGCAACAATCAAAACTGATTGAGAAGAGACTTCTGGCAAACCAAAAGGGATGCTTCTTGATGTTTGGCTTACAATAAAAGATGAGAGATACGGGTTTAGTTTGACAAAAGAGGGGTTTCGGCTTAAGAGAAGAACAAGAGAGAGAAGAAAAAAAATGAAGAAAATGGGCAACTGAGGTTCGGCTAGTGAAGCAAGAAATAAAGGTGAAAGAAGAAAAGATGATAAAAATAGAAGAAGTGTAGAAGAAGAGTGACTCAGCTAAAGTGTGAACAAAGGAGAAAAGAAAATGAAAACTTGAAGGGAAAAGATTGAGAGAAGACTTTGAGGGATTCAGCACAAGCACTACAAGTAACCAACCCGAAAATGCCTTAAGAGTCAAACACCCAAAACGTCAAAAAAAAAAAGCTAAAGAAACTATAGAATTCGGCACATCACACCCAAAAGGTTCGGTTTTTCTATCTCACACCAAGATGCCAAAACTCCCCAGCCACTACATCACGTAGCAGAAATTCTCCTCCTACCTCTCCAACATTCGGCCAACTCTCACTCACCTCCCCACTTCTTTGATTTACTCCTAGTTTTACTCCACTAAGCCCTCTCTATCACTCTTTCAAGCTGCTTTGACCAATTCAACTCCTCAAGCTCCTCTCCATCCACCATTTGGATTCATTTAACCAATTCAAACTCTTCATAGAAGAGTCCAACGCCAACTCCACCTCCTTCCCTTCCTGGTATAAAAAGAACTCCCCAAAAAGCCACATGTGGGATTCGAACCCACTCCCCCTTCCATGCTCCCTTGTGACGCCAACCACTAAGCCACACGCTCCACTTGTGACATCAAATTACAACAAAACATGCTTAAAGCCTGCATCCACTAGCTCTTCCCCTAAAGTGCCCTAAAAATAAAAATTTTTCCAAAGCCCTAGCTCGAACCCGAGCCTCCCCAAGACTCCCAAACACAACAAAATAACAAGATAAACGAGCCAAACACATAGAATAACACAAAATTCAGAACCCCTAATTCTAGGATGTTACATCATGTCTTGTACTATCTTTGCCATATCAATATGGAGATCCATAGCTTCCACATGGCCATGGCCACGGCCGTGTGTAAGGCCGTGTGATGTGAAAATCTGCGCTTCATTAACTTGTTTAGTCTATAGTTTAGGTGCTAAAAGAGAAAGAAATTAAAATAAATGGGTTAGTGCTCGAGTTGCCTCCTGAGAAGCGCTCGTTTAAAGTCTTAAGCTAGACTTACCTCTCATTCGCACCTTCACGGTGGTTTAAGGAGTGAAAAATCCTTTTCTATGCTATGTGCAAAGAAGAAGCATCTTTTACCCAGCAGCGAAGGGCTTGAACTAAGATTTCTAGATGGATGGGATGAGGTATTAGTGCCTCTAACACATAATTTAAATGTGAGAATTTGTCCTCTAAAAAAGGAAATATTGAATGAATTGATTGTAAATTATGAGATTTTGCAACTTCTGCCCCTTGTGAGTCGAGTAGAGTTTACTTTAAAAGTACCGAAAGTAGAATTACTTACCTCAACTGTTCCATAAGGGAAAACATTAAGTACCGTAAAAGGGATCTCTTCGGTTATCTTCAGGTTTGATGTGGTAATTCGTGGGTCTGTACTATATAATAGTACTTGATCTCCTATTTTGAAGTGGTTAGATGTTCCTTTAAGTTCTTCTGGGGTTTCCTTCGGTTTCACTTCGTGTGGGGTTGATTCCTCCTTGAAATGTGTCTCCCACTTATCTAGCTCATCGGTCTGAAGCCGTCGTTTCTCATGATATATTTCATTGTTGGTACGAGCTATAGGATCTGGCTCTGTAGTGTGATTCTATGGTGTTTCCTAAAAAGGAAGTTTAATTGAATGTTTATCAAGGGAATTTACATCCTCACCTTTCTCATTCGATGTCCTAGCTGAATTGAGAGCTTGAAGACTAATTGATTCGTCACCTATACGAAGTATGGGTTTACCTGTGCTAACATCAATTTTAGATCTGACAGTTGCTAGAGAAGGTCTTCTTAGAATTAAGGGGATGCTATTGTCTTCATCCGTATCTAAAACATCGAAGTCTACGGGGAATATGAATTTATCAACTTTAACTAGTACATCTTCAATTATACCTTTAGGGATGCGAATAGTTTTATCAACTAATTGAATACTCATATTGGTTTGCTTAGGTTTCCCTAAACCTAGCTGTTTAAACATTTTAGATGGCATAACATTGATGCTTGCCCCTAAATCAGCTAAAGCATTATCAACAGATAAACTACCGATTAAACATAGAATTGTAAAACTCCCTGGATCTTTTAATTTCCGTGGTAGTTTGTTCTGTAACATTGTTAAGCATACTACGTTTAGTTCCACGTGTGACTTCTCGTTTAATTTTTGCTTGTTTGTTAAGAGCTGTTTCAAAAATTTCCTTGAATCTGGCATCTGCGAAAGAGCTTCAAGAAGTGGTAAGTTAATATGTAATTTCTTTAAGAGTTTAAAGAACTTGCCGAACTATTCTTTTGTGTCATCTTCTTTTATTGCATTGGGGTAAGGTATACGAGGTTTGTATTCTTTAATTATCGATTTTGGCTTTTCTTGTCTTACCTCAATCTTACCTTCACTTACCACAGGTTCTTGCCTTGGTTCAGATTCAGATTTTACTATCCTTTAATGTCATGAGTTGTTATGGCTTGAATTTTCTCCTTGGGATTAGTCTCAATGTTACTTGGCAGGCTACTTAGTGGTCGTTTGGAGATCAGCTTTGCGAGTTGCCCTAACTAGTTCTCGATTCCTTTAATTGATTCTTGTTGATTTTTAGATGTTGTCTCGGTGTTTTGAAATCGAGTTTCAGACACTGCTATGAATTTTGCCAGTATCTCTTCAAGGTTAGGCTTCTTTTCCTGTGGGTAGGGCTGTTGTTGGAAGTTTGGAGGGGGTGGTTGTTGTCTCTGATTACCTTAACCACACCATGAGAAATTGGGGTGGTTCCTCCAACCTGGATTATAAGGATTACTATAGGGGTTATTTTGAGGTCTAAAATTATTAACCGTATAGTTTAATTATTTGCTTTCCACGCTCGGATTGGAGGGTGGGTACTCAGGATTCACCACACCTCCTAAATTTGAGTCACATTGCATAACTCGATGTACTTGCAAAGAATCATGCAAACCGCCAATCTTTTTATTCATCATCTCTACCTGATTTGATTCCATGGTGACTGCGTCGAGATTGAAAACTTCAGTTGCTTTGGTTGGCTTTGTCCTTGTAACTTGCCACTGATAATTATTTAGTGACATCTCCTCTATAAACTCGTAAGCTATTTTAGGAGTTTTGTTATTAAGGGTTCCGCCGGCGGCTGAGTCAATTAACTGCCTGGTTGAGGGGTTCACACCGTTGTAAAAAGTTTGGACTTGTAACCACAAGGGTAAACCATGGTGTGGGCACTTTCTTAATAGATCTTTGTATCTCTCCCATGCGTCGTATAATGTTTCTAAATCCATCTTCACAAAAGAAGAGATATCATTCCTTAATTTGGCCGTTTTGGCCGGTGAAAAATATTTTAATAAAATTTTTTCAGTCATTTGGTCCCATGTAGTGATTGATCCTCGTGGAAGAGAATGTAACCACTATTGGGATTTATTTCTCAATGAAAAGGGAAATAACCAAAGGTGAATAGCATTATCAGAAACACCATTGATTTTGAAGGTATCATAGAATTCTAGGAAATTAGCTAAATGAGTATTTGGGTCTTCGTCCTGCAAACCATCAAATTGAACAAACTGTTGAATCATTTTTATAGTGTTAGGTTTTAATTCAAAATTATTAGCGGCTATAACAGGCCTAACAATACTCGTTTCAGCTCTTATTAAATTAGGTTTTGCATAATCATACATAGTTCGAGGAGCATGATGGTCGGCCATATTTTGATGTGGCATATTATTCTCATCCATCCTTTCGATGGTATTGGTTTCGTCCTCTTGCTCTTCTTGTATGTAATCTAAGCCTCGCCTTACTTCTCTATGATTTCTGCATACGGTTCCTTTGATATCACTGTCGTAAAGTAGTGGTCCTGTCGGGTTCCTTACAGTCATAGACTAGAGGTACCTGCTAGGAAAAGAGAAAAAGAAAGAAATTTAGAAAAATAAAAATAAAAATTAATTGAAAAAATAATAAAATATAATATGGCTAAAGTAATAAAAATTGAGCATTGTTAAGATTTTAGTTCCCGACAACGGCGCTAAAAACTTGATCGTGTCTGTCGAGTCTTAAAAATTTTTAAAAAGAATAATCGAACCTGGAAACTAACTAAGACAACGATGGAGGCAAGTGCACCTATCGAACAATAGTATAGCTAGCAGCAAGACCGGATTGTCGAACCCAAAGGAACCAAAAGTACTAATATTAACTCTCTTTCTATTATTTAGCTTACGAATTAAGTGGATTTTTATCTAATGTAAAATTAACTATTCAACTAAACTAAAGACGCGAAGAAAAAGAAGAAATTGGGGAAAAGACTTGAGAGAAAACCGATTGACTTGGACAATACCTGAGGAAGAATCCACCTAGACTTCACTTGTTGTCTAACTCTAAACCGAACGATTTATTCATTTGACCTGATCCGTAGGATTCCCTAAGTTATATTAATCCCTCTCTTCAAGGCTATTAACATCTAATCCTAGGCTGATTAATTGAAATCTCTTTCTAATTAAAACCCCTAGAATTGCATTAATTCAATCTATGGACTTCGATATTAGGTTTGACCTTAATCCGGTAGATTTTCGTCACTCTATCTCTAGGCACACGAGCAACTCTGCTTAACTATGCTAGATCTACTCTTAGATAGGGTCTCTTCCTCCTCTGCCCAAGCACATCACACTTGATTTAATATCCCAGAAATACCAAAGCAAGGATGAAGAACACATAGTTAAGAACAAATCAAATATTTATCATTTAATTCATATAACAATAACAAGATTCGTCTTAGGTTTCATCCCCCTCAAGTATTTGAGGGTTTAGTTCATAATTGTAAAAGAAAAAAATCTTAGAAGAAAAGATAAAACAAAACATAAGAAATCCCTAAAACCCCTTGAAAGAATTGAAGGAGAGATCCTCCGTCTTAAGTATAATTCTGGCTTCTTGAGATGAATCAACTGGCTTTCTTTGAGTAAATCCATGAAATTAACTGCTCTGGCTCGGCTCTTTGGCCTAGCTGAACACTCCCTTAAAGGTTGGCCTCTAGGGTCTTTATATAGCCTTTCGGAATATGTTTCTTTGCCTCTAAGTATCCTAAATAGAATTCTTATTTCCTACTGTAGGGACACGCCCATGGCACACTCCCGTGTAAGTCGTGGCTAGGTTGTGGTCAATCCTGTTAATGAGGCATGGTTGTGTTTTTCGGGGTCCAAGTTATGGTTGACTTTTCTCACGAGGCACGGCCGTGTGGTATTGGGCCCAGGCCATGTAGATTTCATGCTTTGGCCCATTTTCTCTGTTTTCAGCTCGGTATTCATTCTTTTCATCCTCCGATGCTCTACTGAGTATAAAACATGAAAACAAAAGATTAGAAGCACCTATTTTCATAATTAAAGGAAAAAAATCATCCAAAAACATGCTAAATATGGGATTAAAATATTTTACTATTTCGGTTTATCATTTTGCAAGAGGTCCATAGTGGTTGTTCGTATATCTATACGGGTAGTGTGAAAATGTAATATCCTAAATTAGGGGCTATGCATTTGGAGCATAACTCAAGTGTTAGTAGGCTTTAAGTGTGGTTGAGTGTGTTTTAAGGGTTTTTAGAACTCTAGGATGAAGGTGGAAGCTTTGGAAAAATGATGGATTTTAAGTCAAAAAGGGGAGCTAGGTGAAGGAGGTCTTAAAAGAAATTGTGTGGAGTTTAAGACATAAGAAATCAATTGGAAAAGTGGCAAGGACGCCACCTAAGGTGCAAGGGAGGTTGCGTCACATGGAGTGCAAGAGGAAGAGGTTGAGCAAGCAGAAATTGCATTATGGGCTTTTCTTTTTGCGTCAAGAAGGGAGCACTGGCTGTGGAGGCCTTAAGGGAAGAATATAGGCATTTTTGGACATGGAAGTGAGCCTGGTAAAGTGGCTACAAGGCGCTACTTAGGGCCTTGGTGATGATGCCATGGGCAAGGGCCTTGGTTCGAATCACGGGAGTGCGTTTTTATTTTTGCTCTTTGCCTTGAGAAGGGGAACTAGGCTAAAAAGGCTTTAAGGGGAATTCGTGAGGGATTTGTGCCACAATAAATCATGTGGTAAAGTGGCAATGGAGCACCATATGCAGCGGGCAAGGACCTTGGTTCGAATCGCGTTGGTGGCATAAGAGTGTGTTTTTATGTTTACTCTTTGCGTCAAGAAGGGAAACTGGGCTAAGGAGGTCTTAAAAGAAAATCTGTATGAAGCATGACATAAGAAATGCCTTGGTAAAGTGGCTGCAAGGCACCACTTAAGGCTTGGGAAAATGACGCCTCAAGCAAGTGGAGGAAGGCTCAGGTTTGAATCACCTGGGCAGCATAGGAGTATGGTTTTATTTTTGATTTTTGGCGTCAAAAGAGTGGAAAGGAATTGGACGGCACATGGGAGTAGATAAGCTTTGTTATTTTGTTTAAAATTCGACTAAGAATAGGATAATGGGATTTTATTTTATTTATTTTAGTTTAATAGGTGATATATAAGAGTTTGATATGGGATAATGTGATGATTTATTTTATTTTATAAAATAGGAGAAATACGTGGGATTTGATAAGGAGTTGAGGTGGTGGCGAACGCGGGTTTCTTTGGGTTGATATATTCGCCATGAAGAGGAAATAAATGCCAAATTTGTTTGTTTCTTCCTAGTCTCCTTGTCAATTTTTAATTGAAGAGAAGTCTTTCTTTTGAATTTTCTTATCATCTTGGTATTTTGCCGAAAGTTTGCACCCTATTTTCCTTTGTCAAAAGCCGAAAGATAGAACCTTTTTGTGCATTGATTTTCTTTCTTCTTTCATAATCTTTTCTTTTTGTTCTTGCTTGAGCCGAAATCACTCTTAAACATTGCCATTGTCGAAATCTCTTAGTCACTTTTATACCTCTTTTCTTCCATCTACATCTACTTTTAAGAGATAGCCGAATATTCTAGCATCATTTGGAAAGCCTTAAAAGCCAACAGTTGGAGATCTAACTCTATTTCTTGGTTGGGGTCGAACCTATAAGGATGATTCGGGAAGTTGATCGTTGTGGTGAGTAGCATAGTGGTAAGTATTTTCTATCCTAGCAATCAGTTTAGGTTCTATTTCTTCATAGGTGTGCCGAAAATCAAGTGATTAGGCTTTGGTTTTAGGCATGGCCAAATGTGCATAGTGCCATAATAAGCGTTTTGTGTGTAGCTAGCGTTAAGGATCATCAAAGGAGCCTTTCGGGATTTGAAGTCATTAAGGTAAGTAGTATGTGCTATTCAGCCAAGGGTTAGTTTCTATGGATTTATGTGGTAGGCCGATTCTAACATTTGTTAAATAAGGATTTCGACAGTTTCAAGAGCAAGGAGTGGCTTTTCGGGATTTGGATAAGTGAGGTAAGTGGTTGTGGTATTCGGCCTAAGGCCATATTATTAGTATTAAGTGTGACCGATTTTGGCTATGTGTATTTAGGGCCAAATCGACAGGAATAAGAGGAAGTTCTGGAATCGTGTTAAATTCAAGTAGCTAAGGATTTCGCTAAATAGTCAGGTGTGTAGTTAGACTACCGTTTTTTGGGATATATGATTGTATGTGATATGTGTATATGTTATGAATGTACTAACCAGTGCAGTGGTAATTTGTGATATAGATACCCTCAAGGGGTATGTCAGCAATCCGGTAAGTTCTAAATTTGAATGTGATGTGGTTATTAATTTGTATAAGTGCGATATGATAAATAACATGTACATGCATTATCATCATGGCACTATTTTATGTTGCATGTGCATGGGTGGGATATGAAAGAAGGACAGGGTGTACTTCGAGCACGTGGTTTGATGAATGGCTCTGTGCCTCATCGTGATTGATATAGCTATGTGCCATATCGTGGTTATTGATGGCTTTGTGCTCATCGTGGTTTTGATGATAGCTCCGGCTACATCGTGGATTGACATTGACTGAGGTCGGTTGTGGACTATTTGCGATTAAGTTCACGTGGACGACATTTGTTGCCATAATGGAGTAAAAAGGAGAGGGTGATTTAATAATCCCCTGGTGTGTGGTAGGCTGGATACGGGGGTGTGTAGAGGATGGACCCTAGGCTGGGTTGGGCTTCATAATTGCATAACATGTGATATGAATATATGTGAAAATGGGCCAAGCCCAGTATATGATATGTGGATTAATGTGGAAATGGGCCAAGCCCAGTATGTGGAAACATGTGGTTAATTACCCTATTATAAGAATGTGATATGGTTATGGGCCAAGCCCAATATGTGAACTCTATTAATGTGAATGTGGGCCAAGCCCAATAAGTGAACTCATGTGAATAATGTTGCATTAATATCTGACATGTGGGTAAATATGTGGTTTGACATGTGGGTGGAATTCAGTGGTCTAATTGCACACTGAGTCTGCATGACTCACCCAAAATTTTATCAACATCGCAGGTGATGCTTGGACCGGGTTTGGAGTGGATACGAGGTGGCCCATGCAGAAGAAGTTGTTTTCATTATATAATAGAATCTATTAATTTTAGTATTTTTTTTTTAGTAAAGGATTATTGTAATAAAGGCCTTAAAGTATTTGAATTTTGTTATGTTTAAGTTAGATTTATAATTGAGTTAATATTTTGAAAGTTTAAATTTAAAAGCTATTTAAATCTCAAAAGTCATAATAAAGTTTTGAATCCGTATTTTTATAATAACCTAATTTTTACTTAGAATATTTTAAATTACTTAAAATGATTTATTAAAGGCAACAAATTTTAACGGTTTTCACTTTTAAGTAAGAATATTTCAAACATTTTCCGTAGTGGCATTTCAAATTCGGTCGTAACGAATGGGCCGGGTTTGGGGTGTTACAGAAAATGTATAATGACTTGAAGAAAATGTATTGGTGGCCAGGAATGAAAAGAGACATCTCAGAGTTTGTCTCTAAGTGTTTAATTTGTTAGCAAGTGAAAGCCGAACACCAAGTACTTTTGGGTTTACTTCAGCCTGTGGTGGTTCCTGAGTGGAAATGGGACCGTATTACCATGGATTTTGTGTTTGGATTGCCGTTGACGCCAAAGAAGAAAGATGCTGTATGCGTTGTTGTTGATAGGCTAACTAAGTCAGCTCATTTTAAACCGGTGCGTACCAATTATCCAGGTGAGAAATTGATCGATTTGAATGTTTATGAAATTGTGAGACTTCACGGGATACCTTTATCGATCATTTCAAATAGAGATCCGAGATTTACATCACGGTTTAGGAAAAAGTTACAAGAAGCATTAGGGACGAAACTGAATTTTAGTACTGCTTTCCACCTGCAAACCGACGGTCAGTCAGAAAGAGTAATTTAGATTCTTGAGGATATGTTGCAGTGTTGTGTTCTTGAGTTTCAAGGCAGTTGGGAAAGGTACTTACCGTTGGTAGAGTTTGCCTACAACAATAGTTATCAGTCGAGTTTGAAAATGGCGCCTTATGAGGCTCTGTATGGGCATAAGTGCCGAACGCCCTTGTATTGGACCAAACTCAGAGAAAATTAGATTCACAGGGTTGACTTAGTCGAAGAGACCGAAGAGAAAGTAAATGTAATTTGTGACTGTTTGAAGGCCGCTTCGGATAGACAAAAATCCTAAGTGGATTTGAAACAGAAAGAGATTGAGTTTCAAGTTGGTGATAAGGTATTTTTGAAAGTATCCCCATGGAAGAAAGTCCTTAGATTTGGCAAGAAAGGAAAATTAAGTCCACGTTTTATTGGACCATATGAGGTGATTGAAAAAATTAGGCTGGTAGCATATTGTTTAGCCTTGCCGTCTAAGTTAGAAGAGATCCACGATGTACTCCATGTGCCCATGTTGTGTCGTTACTGTTCTGACCCATCACACGTTATTTCACCAGCAAAGGTTGAAATTTGACCGGATATGACCTATGGTGAAGAGCCGATTAAGATTTTAGATGGAGAGGTCAAGTAATTGAGAAATAAAAGTATAGCACTCATGAAAGTACTATAGTGTAGACATGGGTTTGAAGAGGCCAAATGGGAGCCTGAGGAGACTATGAGAGATCAATACCCAAACTTTTTCACTAGTAAGATTTTCGGGGATGAAAATCCCTAAGGGGGGAGAATTGTAATAGCCCGATTTAGGGCTAGTAGGAATAGTGGTTTAGGAACCACTAATTCGAGGGCGGAGAAATTATTTATAATATTATTTTATGTGTTATAGTATGATTATATGAGTGCATGAAAATTTTACTGAATTAATTTTAGTCATTACTTGCTTAATTTCGAAAAAGGACTAAATCGCATCAAGTGTGAAAGTTTTGTTCTATAAGCTAAAGGTGTTAAATAGCTATAAAACCTTAAATTGGAGGTCCTTAATGTGCAAATAGGTCCTTAAAAGAGTGATGGCCGTCCATAGAGACAAGGAAATAAAATTTGTCAAAGGTTAGATAAAATTTAGGTGACTTAATTGATAAAATAATCATAAAATAAAAAGAAAGCTTCATCTTTTTCATTCTCTCTCTTCACCACAAAAAAATTCAACAAAAAGGGGTTTCTACAGCTAAAAGTTTCATCCAAACTTCCCTTTTGCAAGTAAGTGTTTTTGATGGTTATTCTTGACGATTTTTGTATTTTTGTGACCCTTGTAGCTTAAGCTAACTAATGGAGGGACTATTTTGCAAAATGGTTGAGAGTCTAGGGTTTTACCATGTGAGTATTCATGTTGTTTGCTGAAATTTTATGGAAGAAAATGAATCTTGGTTGTTAAATAAACAACTTTTGTTAAGGGATTTTTCATGAAAACACCTAAAAGAACTATTTTGTAAAAGTTACAAAATAGGTAGTAAATGTGTGAAATAATTGGAAGTGTGAGTTGCTATAAGAGTAATAAAGGTTCGGCTAGGCTTGTTAAAGGAGGAAATTTCATGCAAATTGTTTTATGAGCTTAGGGGTAAAATTGTAATTATGTGATAGTCTAGGGGTAAAACATTAGTTTTACCAAGTAGGAATTTTGGAATGTCTTGATTAATGTGGTGATTAAATGAGTAAATTTTTTCATTATAGATCAAGAAAAACAAAATTCGAACCTAGAATGGGGGAAGACCAAGCTAGTAGACTAAATCGAACTATTCGCCCATATTTTGTATATCGAGGTAAGTTGTACGTAAATAATACAACTTTATTGTTATTATGTATTGAATAAATAATATGGCATAAAGTGTTTGATTATTGTTGATAATATGCATGATGAGAATTGATGTAGTAAAAACTCCCAGTTGAACCTTAGGAATAGATTGGATATCCATGCTATGACATTTGGGTGATATGTGTGCTAGTGTAAGACCATGTCTGGGACATGGCATCGGCATTGAGACTAGAGCTAGTGTAAGACCATGTTTGGGACATGGCATCGACATGTTACCCTCTTTGTGAGGCTTTTTCGAGTATCCTTTGATATTCTGCAACACCCCTTACCCGAGTTCTACGCCGGAACTGAGCCCGAGGTGTTACCGTACAATCACCACTTGATCGCCACTTAGGCTTAACGTGACTTTTCTCTTAAGTCACTTAAACAACCCCATTCTCGACTTACGAGGCCTCACTCATACACACGAGGACTCTCGAGGCCATATCAGAACTTTTTCGAATCTTACAAATTTTCTCTTTTATATAGGGCTCACACGCCTGTGTAAAATGAGACACGCCCGTGTGTAGGCACACATGCCCATGCCTTCAACTCGTAGTGAACACTGACTTCACCCATAAGGTCTCAAAGCTTAGTCACACGCCCGTGTGACTAGCCCATGTCCCAAACTACTCTATTCTGCCAATTTAGACACAGCCAAAACACACGCCCGTGGGTAGCCGTGTGACTCACATGGCCTAGACACACATTTGTGTGTTAAACCACATGGTCAAGAACAAAGCTATTTGCTAAGCTCTTTACCCACTCAAGTTCATACAACATATACTCATTCAACACATCCATAATCAACTCATTAAGAAACATAAACTCTCATGGATATTTACATCTTCTTGTATAATAAAATAGCAACAACTATGGTATTATACAAATAGATTATCCACCTAAAGGCCAATACATCGTAGCAATTACCACGGATGTCACTAAATTGTCTAGCCTTTTATACATGCCATATAAAAAACACTGAGTTTAATGTACCAAAATGTGCTGATAGTGTCGGCGGTCCTTCAATTGATTCACGTATCTTGATTCAACGCTTTCTCTATAAGACAAGGGAAAAGACAAGGAGTAAGCTTTGGGCTTAGTAAGTTTACACATAAACAATTAAACATCATAGTATAAGCTAAACAACAATTAGCATTATACTAACATATAATATACAACTATGCTTACTCTTTCTATCCCTTACCACATTTCCAACACATCATGAGCCATATACTCATAACCATTGAAATGCACCCATGCATTCAACTTCACATTCACACGATATAAAACACATCATTATTCCTCGTTAATACATCCACATAGCTAATTTACTCTATAATACTACCACACAGTTAATCCACACAGCCAATCCACACAGTTAATCCACATAGCTAATCCGCTCAGTTAATTTCTCGGTGGTTTCGCACTTAGTCCACCACGATCAACTAATAAGGTAGCATCGCTGTAATAATCCAGTTTATACCCTAGCCAGAACAGTGGTTTCGGGACCACAAATTCGAGTCCGAATAATATTGTAATATTATTTTTTGTGCTGTTGATTTATGACTAAGCATGTGGTAAATTTTTGTGAGTTAATTTGTCTGTCTGTGTGTTTAATTTGGCAAAAAGGATGAAATTGCATTGAATGCGAAAGTTGCTTGCTATTTATTAAAGTACCTATGTGTTGTGGCTTTTTAGAGAAATGGCCTTAAGTGGCAAAATAGCCATTATTTTAGTAAGTGGGTGGCAAAAGTCATAAATGACCTTTTTATTTATGTTATAAATATTTTATATTATAAGGCTAAAATAGGAAATTGATTATTAATAATTTATAATACGATTAAAACATGAAAATATACATTGTTTCATGCATTCATCCACTAAAAATTAAAAGGGAAGAAAAGTTTAAAAGCTTTCAAATATTCAGCTACAATTAGGCTCAATTCATGGTATGTTTTTGATCGGTTTTCGATAATTTCTACGTTTCTGCAATCGTTGCTTTAAGAGCTACGAAACCCATGCCTTAATTTTGTGTTTTGATGATGTATGTGAAATTTTCCATTGATGATATGTTGAGTTTTATGATGATTTATGGTGTTAAATGAAAGATTTGAGCTAGATGAACATGTTATGTTCTTGAAGTTTTGATGAATTTAGCTAAATAGGGCTAAATTGTGAAAATGGTAAATTGAAGGACTAAATTGCAAATTAATGAAAAGTATGGGTTTGTTTGAAGTCCATAAGTATTCGGCTAAGCTTGTGTATGTGTTGATTTTGTGAATTTGATGTTTTGAGAAAAATGGACTAAATTGATAAATTGTGCAAGTATGAGGGCTAATTTGTAAATAGCCCTAAATGTGTGTCCTTGGATTGAATTGAATGAATTAGTGAATAAAAGGGTTAATTCTGAATATGTTTAGATCAAGAACCGAGGAAAACGGACTTAGATCGTGGGAAAGCGAAAGTCACCGAGTAGCAGTTTTCATTCCGATAAACTAAAATCGAGGTAAGTCACTATGCAAATAAATGTATTTGTATTGAACTGAATATATATCCATATGACTATCGATGATAATGAATGTGTATGAGATGCTATGTGCATGAATTTCGAGACAAGTTTGATATAGTGGTTAAGTCCGAGAAGTCCCGTACTATGTCATGACATAGGTATCTATTCTGTTTTATCATGTAAGACCACGTCCAGGACGTTGGCATTGATTTGTGATTTACATGTAAGACCACGTCTGGAACGTTGGCATCGATATGAGCTTTACGTGTATGAGCACATCTGGGATGTTGGCATCAATATGAACTTTATGTGTAAGACCATGTCGGGGACATCGACATCGTATTGATTTGTATAAGACCCTGTCTGGGACAGTGGCATCAATATCTGAGTGCATGTAAGACCTCGTCTGGGACGTTGGCATTGTACGACTATTCCAATCTTTCAGAGCATCCTACTAGGTTCCTAAAGCTTCAACGGGCAAGTTTGTGATAGGAATTGTAAATCCGAGTGATGATCAAAGAAGTGAATGAATATCCGTTTCAGGTACGTTGAATGTACATTAAGTTTTTTTTAAAAGGTAAGTACCTATATGACTTTGATTTGAAGAAAAGTATGATTGAAAATAAGAATGTAAATTTTGAAATGTTGAAAGTGGCTAATATGGCCATAAGTTTATGAACCAATTTATATATGTGATGATTTGATAAGTGATTGGGATATGCCAATGTATCTATTTGTATATTATGTATCTTATGCTAAGTTTGTTTGCATATTGACTTACTAAGCTTTTGGAAGGCTTACACTTTGTGCTTTTTGTTTTCTCTGTCTTATAGGTCGTCAAAGCTACTGAAGGCTCGGGACCGTCAAGGATCGTCATCAAACTACTAAACTTATTTTGGTACCATTTTGAAAATTTATATAGCTAATTATGGCATTTATAGGCTAGATAGGTGTATATGTTTATGAAGTGAATTTAGCCATGTGTTTTGGCAAATTGTGAGTTGATAAAATGCTTGAATGAATTGGGTATGTAAAACATGTTTTGGTATGGCTTGATGCATATGAAATGGTTAAGTTTTGGCTATGCAAATGAATGATCTTTGCTTTAATGATATGAGTTTTAATTTATAAATTGGCATGAATGAGGTTGGCACTGTATGAATAGATTGGATGGTCAATTTGGTATGTTTTTGGTTGCCATATATGCATGATTTGTGTTGGATAATGTTGCTTGTAGGTGAGACCCCAAAGGGTGGCATTTTGGTCTTGCAAATGACCTATAATGTCACACGGCCATGGCGCACGGGCGTGCCTAGTAACCGTGGGGTAAAGTCAGTAGCTAGCTTAAGTAGTACACGGTCATGGCACGGGCGTGCTTAAAGGCCATGTGAGAAAAGTCAGTATATGGTCTAGTAGGACACGGTTTTAGAACACTTTTTCCCCAAGGCTCGTAAAGTGATTTTTATTCAACTTTCTAGCCTTTCATGCTTAGCTAAGTCACTTACTTAACTAGAGCATTCATAAATTCTCACTAAATCATACACGTATGACCAAACTTAAGATTTTCACAATCAAGTCCCTACATGCATTTTCATGGAAAATCACTTAGCAAAAGATGTTTCTACTACATCAAGCTTTCATATTCTTCCATAAAACATCAAAATATATGCATGTCATACATGAACACATTTTTGAACATCCATTTTAGCTCACCAAATAGCTAAAAATAGCTTACTCATGCTACTAGAACTTCAAAAATACAAAGAATATCAAAAACCGGGCTTAGAAGCACTTACTAGCAAGCTTGAAAAATTGACAAACCCTAGCTATGGGTTCTTTAAAATTTTCGGCAGCTTGGGGAAGAAGATGAGTGAATTTTTATCATCTTTTCACCTATTTAATCATTTAACAACTAAATGACCAAAATGCCCTTTTTTGATAAACTTCCTAATTTAACTCTTTCATGCTGAATTTTGTCCAAATATTAAAAATTGGGAAAATTATTCATTAAGGACCTCTAATTGATATTATAAAGCAATTTCACAAAAATAGCTTCTAGAACATCATATTTTGTAACTTTTGCAATTTAGTCCTTTCAGAAAATTCAACCGTAATCTCACAAAATTGCTTCATGAAACTTTCACACCAACATGCAAACATAGCAATAACCTCAAAAACTCATACATAGACCTCAAATTTGTTGTCTCACACCACTATTCCAACTAGGCCCTAAACGGGGATGTTACAACTCTCCCCCCTTTAGAGATTTTCGCCCCCGAAAATCTTACCAGTAAAGAGGTTTGGATGTTGCTTTCTCATAGTCTCTTCTGTTTCCCACGTAGCCTCTTCTACACCGTGTTTTTTCCATAACACTTTCACTAGTGCTATGCTCTTATTTCTCAACTATTTCACCTCTCGAGCCAAGATCTTAATCGGCTCCTCTTCATAAAACATATCCAATCTTATCTCAATTTTCGTCGAAGGAATCACATGTGAAGAATTGGAGCGACATCATCGCAACATCGACACATGGAACACATTATGGATCTCTTCCAATTCTACTGGCAAAGCCAACCGGTAAGCTAATGGCCCAACTCTATCTGTAATCTCATACGACCCTATGAACCTTGGACTCAAATTCCCTTTTTATCCAGATCTCATAATCTTCTTCCATGGGGACACTTTCAAAAAACACTTTGTCACCCACCTCAAACTCAATTTCTTTTCTTTTTAAATCCGCATACGACTTCTGCCGGTCCGAAGCAGTTTTCAGACTAACCATCACTTTGCAGATGGAACACAGGTACTGAAATTTAACCTCGTACCCATGACTTCTTGCAACTTCTTCCTGAACCTCGAAGTAAACCTCAGATCTCTATCAGATATTAAAAACATAGGCACACCATGTAATTTCACTATTTCTTCAACATACAACTCAGCAAATTTTATCCAGTGAATAATCAACACTTACTGGAATAAAGTGAGCCGACTTTGTTTACCTGTCCATAACAACCCACACAGCATCTCTCTTTTTTGGAGTCATCGGCAACCCCGACAAAATCCATGGTAACCTGGTCCCACTTCCATTTGGGTACCATCACTGGCTGAAGCAATCCCGAAGGCACTTGATGCTCAGCTTTCACCTATTGACAAATCAGACACTTTGCCACAAACTCTGAAATGTCTCTTTTCATACCCGGCCACCAATAAAACTTTCTCAAGTCATTATACATTTTCGTACTGCCAGGATGTACTGACAAACATCCATTGTGGGCCTCACACAAAACCTTTCAGATTAACTTCTCATCTCTTGGTACACAAACTCTGTCAGGGTGCAACAATTAACTATTCGAGCTTCCTCGAAAATCAAAATCACTTTCTGATCCGCACTTAGCTCTCCTAGTTTGCATCTCGCTATCATTTCTCTGAGCCTCACATGACTGTTGATCAAATAGTGGCTTAGCTCTCAGCTATGCAAAAATAGCACCATCATTAGACAATGCTAAACTCGTGCTCATAACTCTTAGAGCACACAAGGGTTTCCTTCCTTGAATATTTTCGACTGGCCTGATACGATTGCCCATTAGCCTCTTTCTAGCATCTCGGGCTCCACTCACAGCCCTTCTCTTTTCCTTACTCAACTCCTCTGCCTTACTTTCCCTTTCTACCAACACAACTAACTCTTTCACTCAAAAATACCCACTAGGAGTTTGATGTCCTCATTCAGTCCATCTTCGAACCTCTTACACAAGATGGTCTCTGTCAATACACACTCTTACGCATATTTGCTAAGCCTAACAAACTCACGCTCATACTCTGCTACTAACATTCTGCCTTGCTTCAACTCAAGGAATTCCTTCCTTTTTCAATAAGTAAATCGTTGGCTTATATACTTCTTCTGGAACTCTTCCAAAAAGAAGCCCCACGTCACCCGCTCTTTCGGGACCACTAACATTAGAATCTTCCACCAATGGTATGCCAAATCCCTCAGTAAGGGCACAGAACATTTCAAGCTCTCTTCAGGTGTACATGAGAGTTCATCAAACACTCTCATCGAGTTCACTAACCAAAAACTCCACCCTCTCATGGTCATCATCTACCCTTGCTCTAAACTCCTCATCCCCGTGCTTCTTAATCTTATCCACTGGGGTTTCGATATCCTCACAACATCAATAACTTGAGGAGCCAATGGATTTGGCTAAGGTATAGGAGAAGGTGGAGGAGGTTGAGCATTAGGGTTCACTCGAACATAGTCCGAGCACCAATTACTCATCATCTGGAGAAAGGCTTCCTATGCTTCTACTCCTCGATCCCTAGCCTTGGGTCCACTTTTGCAGTGCACGATTCTTGCGCAGAGCCACTCAATACTAATCTGTTTATCGCAATGATGGATCGAAATCCATATACCATATCAAATGAAATTTAAAAAAAAACATCAGAAACGACCACACTATCATTGTACACTTATGGCATGTATAGCTAGACTCTTACACTCGCTATGGTAGTCCTAGAACCGACTAAACCATAGCTCTGATACCACTATATGTAACACCCCTTACCTGAGTTCTACGTTGGAATCAAGCCTGAGGCATTACCGTACTATCACCACTTGATCGCTACTTAGGCTTAACGTGACTACTCTCTTAAGTCACTTCAACAACCCCATTCTCGACTTACGAGGCCTCACTCATACACACAAGGACTCTCAAGACTATATGGAACTTTTTCAAATCATAAAAATTTTCTCTTTTATACAGGGCTCACACGCCCGTGTGTAGTCACACACGCCCATGCCTTCAACCCGTGGTGAACACTGACTTCACCCACACGGTCTCAAAGCTTAGTCACACACTCATGTGACTAGCCCATGTCCCAAACTACTCTATTCTGCCAATTTAGACACGGCCACAACACACGCCCGCGGGCTGGCCGTGTGACTCACATGGCCTAGACACACATCCGTGTGTCTAACCACATGGTCAAGAACAAAACAGTTTGCTAAGCTCTTTACCCCCTTAAGTTCATACAACATATACTTATTCAACACATCCATAATCAACTCATTAAAAAACATAAACTCTCGTGGATATTAACATCTTATCGTATAATAAAATAACTAACAACTATGGTATTATACAAATAGATTATCCATCTAAAGGCCAATACATCTTAGCAATTACCACGGATGTCACTAACTTGTCTAGCCCTTATACATGCCATATACAAAACACTGAGTTTAATGTACCAAAGTGTGCTGATAGTGTGGGCGGTCCTCCAATTGATTCATGTATCTCAATTCAACGCTTTCTCTATAAGACAAGGGAAAAGAAAAGGAGTAAGCTTTGGGCTTAGTAAGTTTACACATAAACAATTAAACATCACAGTATAAGCTAAACAACAATTAGCATTATACTAACATATAATATACAACTATGCTTACTCTTTCTATCCCTTACCACATTTCCAACACATCATGAGTCACATACTCGTAACCATTGAGATGCACCCCTGCATTCAACATCACATTTACACGATATACAACACATCATTATTCCTCGATAATACATCCACACAACTAATTTACAATATACTACCACACAGTTAATCCAGACAGCTAATCCACATAGTTAATTTCTCGGTGGTTTCGCACTTAGTCCACCATGATCAATTAATAAGGTAGCATCGCACTTAGCCTACCACAAAGGTAATCATAGTGGTCTCGCACTTAGCCCACTAGACAACATACTTAACGATAGCATCGTACATAGCCTAGCTCATCGTCGTTAAGCATTAAGATGGTATCGCACTTAGCCCACCATTTAGCATTATCACTACACATTCACAATCTACTTACTCAATCATTCATCCATTCACAATGTCTACCACATTCATGCTACTTGAACCACATGGGTTCTCAATCATTATCATTCATGCTACACACTAACTAGCATTAAGAATGTGCAAGTATAAATGCTTTATTTATGCATAAACTTACCTCGATACTTAAACATATAAAAAAAACGTGAAATTTAGTCCACCACCTTGTTCTTGCTTCGGTTTCGATTCGGGCTTCATCCTTCTTGATCTATAATGATAAATCAACTCATTCAATACACACATTGACTAAATTAACCATGATCTCATACTTTAGCAAAATTACGATTTTGCCCCTAATCTTTCTCAATTTACACTTTTTCCCCAAGGCTCGTAAAGTGATTTTTATTCAATTTTCTAGCCTTTCATGCTTAGCTAAGTCACTTTCTTAACTAAAGCATTCATCAATTCTCACTAAATCATACACGTATGACCAAACTTAAGATTTTCACAATCAAGTCCCTACATGCATTTTCATGGAAAATCACTTAGCAAAAGATGTTTCTACTACATCAAGCTTTCATATTCTTCCATAAAACATCAAAATATATGCATGTCATACATGAACACATTTTTGAACATCCATTTTAGCTCACCAAATAGCTAAAAATAGCTTACTCATGCTACTAGAACTTCAAAAATACAAAAAATATCAAAAACCGGGCTTAGAGGCACTTACTAGCAAGCTTGAAAAATTGACAAACCCTAGCTATGGGTTCTTTAAAATTTTCGGCAGCTTGGGGAAGAAGATGAGTGAATTTTTATCATCTTTTCACCTATTTAATCATTTAACAACTAAATGACCAAAATGCCCTTTTTTGATAAACTTCCTAATTTAACTCTTTCATGCTGAATTTTGTCCAAATATTAAAAATTGGGAAAATTATTCATTAAGGACCTCTAATTGATATTATAAAGCAATTTCACAAAAATAGCTTCTAGAACATCATATTTTGTAACTTTTGTAATTTAGTCCTTTCAGAAAATTCAACCGTAATCTCACAAAATTACTTCATGAAACTTTCACACCAACATGCAAACATAGCAATAACCTCAAAAACTCATACATAGACCTCAAATTTGTTGTCTCACACCACTATTTTGACTAGGCCCTAAATCGAGATGTTACATATTCCAACTGGTTCAATGGGTAATTTAAAGTTTGTGCCAAAAGTGATAAAAGTTACAACTATGTTGTAAGTGATACACGTACCTACACGAAATTCATGAGAAATGAAATCAATTTATGTTGTATGATTAGTTAGGATGAAAATGAGTAAGTTATGCCTTTAACCATTTGAGAATTATGTGCAAGTTTATAATATGTTATGAGTATGATAATTTATGGTAATTGTTGTTAGTTATTTACATGCAACTTACTAAGCTTTAAGCTTACTCCCTTTCCTTTCCATTTTCTTATAGCATCGCCAAGCTAGCTCGGGGATCAAAAGATGTCGAAGGCTCGATCACACTATCAATCTGAACATTTGGTATAGCTAGATTTATCATTTTGAGTATGGCATGTATAAGGACTTGGTCTTTTGTCAAGTTTCATATTGTTTTGACCAAATGTGTTGGCTTGTCTTGAAGATTGATTCATTTTGTATAAGGCCATGGATGATGGCTAATACTTGTTATTGATTTATGTAAATGATGATGTTTTTCATGAATGTGCAATTTGCATGGCGAAATATATGGTGTGTTAATGCATGAATAAGTCGTATGATTGGATTGATAAGTATGTGATAAGTTTGCATGTGAATAGAGTGTAGTGGCCTTGATGTGTGTATGTCTTGATGTGGCTTATATTGGTGCAAGTAAGGGTGAAAAAAGGGCTTGGTAAATAGCCTTGTTTTTGTAACACACCTTACCCGTAATCCCCGTCGAAATTAGGCACGAGGTTTTACCGTATAAAACTACTTAATCGCAACTTAGACTCAATGCGACTACTCCCCGTGAGTCACTACAACAATTTTTTTCTTTTTGACTTATGAGACTTCACTCGTACATGCGAGGGTTCTCGAGACTATATCAGGAACTCTTACGATCCGTAAAATTTCTTTCCCATCTAAATAGAGATTACACGCCCATGCTGGATGAAAAACACAATCGTGTGTAGTATCATACGCCCATGTGCCCAAACCGTGCCTAAAAACCCCAACATTCTGCCAGAGTTCCCACAGCTAGGACACACGCCCATGTGGAATGGGGCACACCCGTGTACCCTCAAGGCATGCCCGTGTCTTTCACCTGTGGTCGACACTGCCAATTCACACACGGTCTTGACACGTCCGTGGCCTTAGACCGTGTATCACACACGACCTATACAAATGGTCGTGGGTTTAGCCCGTGGTCTATTCTGACTTAAAACACTAAGGTGCAGGGTACGCACGGCCTAGACACATGCCCGTGTGTCTACCCGTGTGGGCACATGAAGGCTATTTTCCAAGCCAATCACCACTCTCATTTGCACACATTCATTCATCATCACATAACTTCTAGTAATATCATTATAATTCTTGGTTTAAAGACATTTAATCATAAGAGAAATAAAGTCTTCAATCCATACACTAAGGGAACTATTTACCATATAATTACAACCAACATAAGCCATTATCTATGGCTATACACATACAACTATAAGTTTTCTTAGGCCAACCCAATTTGGCTATATCAATTAGAACTTAATCAACTTCAAAAGAATCCCTGTACATTCCATGACTCATAAGTACTCAAAACACCATACCAGTAGTCTACTCGATAGTGTGAAAACATCTTCCGCGGCCTCCAACCCGAGTTAATTAAAATAACCTATAAGAGATGGGAAAAGAAAAGGAGTAAGCATATGCTTTGTAAGTTCATCTGCATATAACTAACAATTTCTAATATTCATCGAATATCCATGACTACAAGGTATTATAATAAATTTTATCATAAATTCATGGTTACTTACTCATCCACTTTTGAAACTTACTCATTCTATCTCTTACCACATTCTTACCATGCCACTAGGCAACTGTTCATTTAATTAGCATACATTCCTGCACTAATCACCACATGATCATATAAACAAGATATCAAGCATTTTCAATGAGTCACTCATACTACAAATTTCTAGGTGGTTTCACACTTAGCTCACCATTGAATCTCTTATAGGGTGGTATCGTACACAGCCCACCAATCATTTACACCTATGGTGATTTTGCACTTAGCTCACCAATCACTTATAAGCGATGGTATCGCACACAGCCTATCGATTACTAATTAATCAGGTGGTAACGCACACAGCCTACCAATAGGAATATAGTTAATGGTATCGCACATAGCCCATCAATTAATAGTATATCAGGTGGTATCGCACACAACCCACCGATAGTAACATAGTTGATGGTATCGCACACAGCCCATCATTTAATAATACATCAGGTGGTATCGTACACAGCCCATCGATAGTAACATAGTTGATGGTATCGCACACAGCCCATCAATTAACAAATCCATCCATGCTACTAAAGTGCATTAATTTCACATATCCCACTAGGGTTCATCATATATTGAATTCATATCAATTTAGTCCTAACACATACTTTTGCTTCTCGTGGTACAATCACATATATTCAACATATCCGTTGAATCATTCAAATTATTAAATAACTCTATTGAGTCTCATACACTTAGTTCTCATTGACATCATACCCCAATAGGGTCTTACATACATTAACATGTTGATGCCATGTCCCTGACATGGTCTTATATGAATTCTTACACCGAGGCCATATTCCAATATGGTCTTACACGAAACTATAACAATCATCATATAATGCTATATCCATTTTCCATTACTCCCATATTCAATTCTCTTAACATCTCATTAGAAGATAGTTCATACATTCATCGATAACATTGGAATACTAAATTAACTCATACATAATTTCCACATTCACACATGAACTTACCTCGATGTCGAAATGGCCGAAAGGGACTTTTTGCCCACATTTCTCTTTTCACCCATTCTAAGTCTGAATCTTGTTTTCTTTGATCTAGAATAATAAAATTTACTGATTTAATCAATTATAATTCATAATTCACCATAAACTACACCTTAGGCAAAAATGACTATTTTGCCCCTAGAATTTGGCAAAATTATGATTTTGGCCCTAGGCTCATAAATGAATTTTTGTCACATTTTCTTGTTAAAAAAACTTAGCTGAACATATAACCCTCTTACTACTACTCACAGTTCCAACTATTTCATGCCTTAATGAACAAATTACAACTTTTGCATTTTAGTCCCAATTAGGTGTTTTCAAAACAACAGCTTTCACAAAAGTTGTTTATCATCTTCCTAGCAATCATTTTCTTCCATAAAAACTCAGAAAACAACACAAAATCTCTCATGGTACATCTCCAGACTTTCAACCATGTTGCAATTTATTCCCCCCATCAGCTAGCTTAAGCTTTGGGGACTCCAAATACACAAAATCATCAAAAACAACCATCAAATTGACTTATTTGAATGGAGAAAAGCTTGCTAAAAATTTTAAGCTTTCCAAGCCCTCCCATGGCTGATATTTTCGATTGGAGAAGAAGAATAAAAGAAAAGATGATAACTTTTGCTTATATCATCTTATTTTATTCATTTTCTCCCACTAATATCACTAACTTTTAATCACAAAAAATGCACTTGTCCCCTTATCTTCTTTGACCTGCCAAGCGACTTAACAGGGCTAAATTACACAATTGGGACCTCCAAATATTAATCAATAGCTATTTGGCACTTCTACCAAATAAAATAGAACTTTCGCACTTAATGCGATTTAGTCCTTTCTCACAATTTAGCTAGAAATTGATAAAATTAAGGCACCAAAATTTTCATGCACCCTTATAAACATGTTATAACACATAAAATAACATGAAAATAATTTTCTCTATCCTCCGTTTAGTGATTTTTAGATCATATTCCTATAACACCCCGCACCCAAGACCAATACTGGGTCTGGATACGAGACATTACTATGCTTGAACTCACTGAAACATGTACTTACGGGCCATAAATTTTCATTTCAAACTTAAAAACTTCACTTTATTAGTCAACACATATAACAAGGGCCTACGAGGCCTTTATCTCATGTCAGAAAACTTTCAGAATTAAAATCAAATAACTCATTTCTGAAGCAGGGTTCACACGCCCGTGTAACTTGGGAACACGCCCGTGTACCCTTAAGCACGCCCATGCCTACCAACCGTGGGAGGCTACTGACTAATTTCACACGGCCATGACACACCCATGGAATTAGGTCGTGTGCTAATCCTTGATATACTAACTAAATTAATACGGTCTGGGCACACGGCCATATCCAAACCTTGTGTCTTACATGGCATACACACACGGTTGTGGGATTTGCTTGTGGCCTATTATGGTTAATAATACTAATGTGTAGGGTTAACATGGTCTTGACACATGCTCGTGTGTCCAACCGTGTGGGCACTTACAGGCTTTTTACCAAGCCTTTAGCCACCCTGAAATGAAGATCATAACCATACACAATTCAATGATGCAATAATAACCCAATTCTAAAAATGATACTACATGCTTCATTGATCTCAACAAACATACATGCTTAGTCAAATTTGGCCAATCACTTAGCCATATGCAAAAGAATAATAAACTTGATAGCATTTACAAAGGCCCTTCTTAAAACATGTCCATAAAATGAATGTTTCCTATACATGCCATACTTAGTAAAGTAACTTGGCTCTACCAAAATAAGAGTTGATAGTGTGTTGCGAGCTCCGACTTTAATGATCCATGAGTTAGCTAGGCGGGACTGCATAGAAAGAAAGAATCATAACGTAAGCATAAAGCTTAGTAAGTTTGCATGTAACAACTCATAGCATCATCATTGCTTAATATAAACAATTTCACATAAACAATGGTATCCTGAATTTCAGCTAAAGAGCTTACTTACTCATATAAATTCTTACATGTCTCATGATACTTACTATTATCATATTTGTAAGGTAACCACGATACCTGTATCACTTGATCACATTGATCAGTACACTATAATAACAATAATCATGATATCTACTTTCTCATTCACAAGATGAATAATACTCAACTTCATCTAACTTCATCTTGATACTAACTTTACTTTCTTAGCTTTCTTGGTATCTTCTTTTAGCTTACTCATTTGCCCGATGAATTTCTATGAATAACTGAGGATACTAAATCTCTTTCCACATAATATGATTCCAAAGTCATATCCTAGACATGGTCTTACATAGGTTATCTCATTTTGGTTTCACGGCCATGTCTTGACATGGACTTATATGAAGTCTTGCTTTTGATAACATACTCAATGCCAAGCTTGCCTTGGACTTACATGATAACTTGCTTGCTAACTTGATCAATGCCAAGCTTGCCTTGGACTTACATGATAACTTGCTTGCTAACTTGATCAATGCCAAGCTTGCCTTGGACTTACATGATAACTTGCTTGCTAACTTGATCAATGCATAGCTTGCCTTGGACTTACATGATAACTTGCTTGCTAACTTGATCAATGCCAAGCTTGCCTTGGACTTACATGACAACTTGTGTGGTAGATCGAGTATCCCGAGGAAATTAATTTTCAATCGGGACTTACTTGTACATATTATCGTGATTTCTTGCTTGAACAGAACATGATCATTTCATACAATTATTGTACATTATACTAAGAAAATAAATGATAAAAATCATAAAACTTAGAAATCATACAAACTTACCTCAATATACAAAATGTATGTAGATGTGCAATTTAGTCCTCGACTTTGTTCTTACTTCGGTTTCGATTCGGGCTTCATTTTTCTTGATCTATAATCATAAATAGATCATTTAATAACCATATTGACTAAATTGACTCATAACTCATACTTTGGCAAAATTACTATTTTGCCCCTATACTTTCAAATATTTGCACTTTTGCCCCAATTCTCGTAAAATTATTTTCATGCAACTTTCTTAAACTTCATGCTCAACTGAATCATTTTCTCTTCTATAACAGTCATCAATTCTCACTATTTCTAATAGGTATGACCAATTTTATAACTGTTACAAAATGGTCCCTACTACCATTTTTCATTAAATTCATTAAGGAAAAGATGTTTATCTAACATCAAACTCTCTTAAACTTACATAAAACATCATTTAACAAGCATGTCATTCAAGGGTAGATTTTTGAACATACATCTTAGCTCGTTTTATAGCTAAAATTAGCTAGTTCATAATACGGAAACTTAAAAAATACGAAGAATATTAAAAATAAGGCTAAGATGAACTTACTGTGAGCTTGAAAAAAAATGAAGAACCCTAGCTATGGTGTCTCCAAATTTTTGGCAGCCCAAGGAAGAAGATGAGTGGATTTTTCTCATCTTTTTCCCACTTAAAACACTAATTAGGCCAAATGACCAAAATGCCCTTCCTCTTAAAAATTTCTATTTAACCATCTTAAGGCCAATTTTGTCCAAAATTTTATTTTTGGGCAATTTACTATTTAAGGGCTCATAATTATCATTCTAAAGCTATTTCATGCAAAAAGCTTCTAGAAACTCATATATTGCAACTTTTGCAATTTAGTCCTTTTTGGACCAATTGACCTCAATTTAAAAAAAATTGCTTTACAAAACTTTCATACTAGCATGCAAACATGGCATAAACCTGGAAAACTCATAATTACACCTCGGGTTCGTGGCCTCGCACTACTATCCTGACTAGGCCCTAAATCGGGCTGTTACAATTCTCCCCCTCAGGGATTTTCGTCCTCGAATGTCTTACTATCAAAAAGGTTTGGGTACTGATTTCTTATACTCTCTTCTAATTCCCATGTAGCTTCTTCGATTTCGTGCCTTTTCCATAATACCTTTACTAAGGCAATACTCTTATTTCTTAGTTGCTTAATTTCCCGAGCCAAAATCTTGACTGGTTCTTCACCATAAGTCATGTTGGGACGAATCTATATTTTCGAAGGGGTAATTACATGCGAAGGGTCTGATCTGTAGCATCGTAACATTGACACGTGAAAACATCATGTATCTTCTCTAATTCTGATGGCAAAGCTAAACGGTAAGTTACTGGCCCGGTTCTCTCCGTAACCTTGTAAGGTCCAATGAAACGTGGGCTTAACTTGCCTTTACGGCCAAATCTGAGAACTTTTCTCCACGGTGATAGTTTCAAAAAGACTTTATCCCCAACTTGTTACTCGATCTCTTTTCTCTTTAAATCTGAATATGATTTCTATCTATCTGATGCAGCCTTTAAACATTCTCGAATCACTTTCACTTTCTCTTCAGCTTCTTTAACCAAATCAACCCCGTGAATTTGGTTCTCTTTAAGTTCAGTCCAAAACAAAAGATTTCTGCACTTATGCACATATAGGGCCTCATAAGGTGCCATCTTTAAGCTCGACTGAAAGCTATTATTATAGGCAAATTCTACCAATGGGAGAAACTTTTCCCAACTGCCTTGGAATTCCAAAACACAACATCTGAGCAAGTCCTCGAGTACTTGAATTAACCTCTCTGACTGACCGTCAGTTTGAGGGTGAAAAGTTGTGCTTAAACTCAATTTTGTACCCAAAGCTTCTTGTAGCTTCTTCCAGAATCTGGATGTGAATCTCGGATCTCTATTCGATATGATCAATAAGGGAACTCCGTGAAGTCTTACTATTTCTGAAACATACAAGTTTGCCAACTTGTCTAGGGAGTAATCCACTCGTACAGGTATAAAGTGGGCTAACTTCGTGAGTCTATCAACCACTACCCAAATAGCATCTTTCTTGCCTGGAGACAATGGTAAACCCTTTACGAAATCCATGGTGATACAGTCTCATTTCCACTCGGGAATCAAGATAGGTTGAAGTTGAAACACCCCAAACTTTTCAAATCTTGTTTGTTGATTTGGAAAATATGGATGGTTTTAAAGAACATTTGATTTGTGTTGGGTTCAGATTGGAAACGGTGTTTTTTATGTGTCAAAACATTTAAATGTTTGTTTACATTTTAAGAAAATTTATTTAGTCTCAATTTAATAATAACCTTATCATAATAAACCAATTTTAAACACTTACTTAAAACAGTTAATAATAATGGCCATAATTACACCAAAAACAAATCCTAAATAAATCCGAAATACTTAAGTATAGAAAGTCCAAAATAAAATAAACGCTGAGCTGAGCATGGCCACCATTAAGCTCTTGCCGACCTGGTCCATTACTGAGTGTCACCTAAAACATATCCCACAATGGGGTGAGTCAAACTGATTCAGTGTATAACCACCATCTCTAAGTCCCAACAGTTTAGGCATATCAGTTCATACATGTACATATAGCAGAAATATAGGTAATGATCCAATCCAGAACCCAAACCTATATAACCATCCGCTACACATCACCCGTACCAACCATCACACCGTGGGGACTACTAAGTCGACCCTCCATCCGCTACACATCATCGAAGGCAGTCGCTGCAGACGACTTGCACATCACCCTTATAAATTCGTGGCATAGCCACCAGATAATATTTTGTGACGTAAGTCACCACATTCAGATTTCGTGACATGAGTCACCACATTCAGATATTGTGGTATAAACCACCAGATCACTTCCCCTTTTCATATAACCCATATGCCCCATGTCATACAAATCATGCCAATAGCTTATCTTATGCCTTATTCACATTCGTTAGAGTTTTACATGTGTGCCATAACATATATTCATAATATTATAACCACAGTAGTAGTAGGTTAACGTACCTGAGTACTTTGTACCATTGCATGGTACCCTTAGCCATATTTTACATATTCTTATTAACACATTTATTAAAACATTACCATAAATCTATTAAGACTTAGGGTTAGGGCTACACACCTGATTTACTTAATGAGTTCACTGAAATCCCAAAAATCTCGATCTAATGCTTTAGATCCTTAGTTCTTACATTCAGCCAATCACTTAGTGTTTTAGGAAAAAGCCTTTTGGCTAAATAATCAAATCCCGAAGGATTATTGCAACCAAAATCTTACCTTGTTGCCTATTTGATTACTAATCAAATCCCGAAACTTTGTGATGTTCCCTCTTGCAATCGGCCAACTACTAAATCACTTAACTGGTTAGTTCGGCTTTTGAACGAAATAAGAAACAGATCTAAGTCACTAAATATAGCCTTGGCCGAATATCACATGCACTTACCTTGTGGATCTAAATCCTGAAATATCACTTGTCCTTGGTCTCTGTCGAAATCCCTACAAGCACTATGTCAGATCCAATTCCAACATTTGAATACATGGCCTTTGGCCTAATCTTTCACCTTACTTACCTTAGGTCTGAAATCTCGAATGATCTCCCTAGAAGTCGGCTACTATGGAAATCACGAAAGATCTTTCCATGTTTTGGCCAAGAACCACAATGGATTAGTCCTTATGTTTCGGCTAAAAGAAGTGAGAATCGAATAACAACTAATCTTACCCTTAATACTGTAGTCGATTGCACTCCTGCCTGACACCACTTGAGAGATTCAGCTATAGCTAGATGTTGATCAACAATTTTTTGGCTTTTGGGGTTTAATGGACAATCGGCTAGGGGTTATTGGTATATTCGGCTCTTGATTAAGTTTGCAAAAGAAGAAGAAGGTTGATGATGGAGATTCGGCTAGAACACAGGGTATTTCGGCTTTGACAAAGTAAAAGAGAAGGGAGGATATTTGCCAGAGAATTCGGCAGAGGTACAAAAGAAAGAATAATGGTCTTACTCTCCTTCCTTGGCCGAAAATACCACCAAAAGAGCCCCCCCAATTGGCCAACTTTCCTTCCCCTATCCAATCCCCTATTTTCCCTCCTCTTTACTTATTTACAATTAATTCAAATAAATCATCAATTATCCTTTACTTTAGCTGAAATTTTAAAAGGATTAGACCACATCTTAAACTCATCCCTTAGTGCCCCATTGTCATTCACTCATCGCTCAACCTTACAAGCAAAATAAAACTCTTTTATTTGCTTCCCACGTTGCTCGAACCTAGGCCCTTGCACCCTACTTGTGACGTCACATACTGAGTCCCTAAGTGGCGCCTCCAAGCCACTTAAACAAGCCCATTTTTGTGTCATATTTCCCCTACTAATTTTCTTAAGGCCTCTTAGGCTTAGCTCCCTCTTTGAAACTTAAAATTAAATAATTTCTAAAGCATTTATCTACACTCAAGTTCACAAAATTCATACAACACAATCAGAACACACATAGGCATGCTACTTCATACAATTTAGCATTAATGCATAAGCCATAAATCTGGATATTACAGTTCTACCCCCTTAAAATAATTTCAACCTCGAAATTACCTGGCTAGAATAGGTGGGGGTATTGCTATCGCATTGCTTCTTCCGGCTCCCAAGAAGCTTCTTTCGATCCATGGTTACACTATAACACTTTGACCAGAGGGACCGACTTCCTCTGAAGCACCTTCACATCTCGTTCTAGAATCTGAATCGGCTCTTTCTCATAAGACAGATCTGGTCTCAGCTCCATCTCCTGAACCGGTATTATATGAGTTGGATCTGATCGGTAGCGACGTAGCATAGAAACATGGAACATGTCGTGCATCTGCTTCAACTCTGGTGGCAACTCTAACTGGTATGCCACTGGTCCAACTCACATTAATACCCGATAAGGTCCTATAAACCTTGGGCTTAACTTCCCTTTGCGACTAAATCTCATCACCTTCTTCCAAGGTGAAACTTTGAGAAACACTTGATATCCCACAGCAAATTATATGTCCTTCCGTTTGAGATCTGCATACGACTTCTTCCTGTCAGATGCCTCCTTCAACCGTGTCTGAATTACCCTAACCTTTTCCTCCGATTCTGCCACAATTTCTGGACCAAAAATCTGACTTTCTCCTAATTCCGTCCAACATGTGGGAGTGCGACACTTCCGTCCATACAGTGCTTCGTACGGTGCCATCCGAATACTTGCCTGATAGCTGTTGTTGTACGCAAATTCTGCTAAAGGTAAATATTCTTCTCAACTTCCTCTGAAGTCTATCACACAGCCCCTCAACATATCCTCCAACACTTGGATCACTCGTTCAGACTGCCCGTCTGACTGTGGATGAAAAGCCGAACTGAAGTCCAATCTGGTGCCTAAAGCTTGATGTAGTGCCTTCCAAAATCGAGATGTGAACCTCGGATCCCTATCCGAGATAATCGACACCGGCACTCCGTGCAACCTCACAATCTCAGCTACATATAAACTTGCCAATTTTTGTAGGGAATAGTCAACCCGCACGAGAATGAAATGTGCGGACTTTGTCAATCGGTCCACTATCACCCATACCTAGTCCTTCTTAGTAGGCGTAAGGGGAAGCCCACTAACGAAGTCCATGGTAATTCTCTCCCACTTCCACTGCAGAATCTGTATTGGCTGAAGCAACCCTGACGGAACTTAGTTGTAACCCCCCAAACCCGGTCTATGCGTTGAGACTGGATTTGGTTTGTTACATGATTCGAGCTATTCTTAAATCTTTAATGAGTTGAAAAACTACAATTTTATATACAGGGTTTAAAATTTGAAGAGTATTTGATTTCGATAAATATTTGAAACATTAGTTGAAAATCATTGTATTATTAAAAACCGTTAGGAGATTTGTTAAAGAGTTAACAATAAAAAGATTTATTTATAAAAGAATTTCATATACTTGAAAACCCAAATTTATTTTTATAAAGCATCATATAATCATAGCCCATGATTTAGAAGTCCAAAATAAAGTTTAAATTCCAAACACACATAAAATCCATAAGTTATTTATAGAGGCCATTTATTACAACATCCCAAAATAGTAAAAATAATTATTAAAAGTTCGAGTTTTAAATAACCCAGATTTAGCAAGATGGCCTCCACGAAGTCATCCTCGCCCAAGTCCACATCAGTTTCCATTACCTGAGATGGAAAGAAATTAAAGGGGTGAGTTACTTAGAACTCAGTGTGTAACTCACTTACCACCATTATTGGGCCAGATTGTCAAGATATTAAGCTGGGCTTGAGCCCAATTCAGAATTCAACAATACATCATGAATTTAAAATAATTAATAATGCATGAAAATGTAATTCCCATCCCAAACCTAATATCCATCCGCTAACTCCCCTGTACCAACCATCACACCTGTGGGGATCAAGTCAACCCACCCCGCCATCACACCAATCGTAGGCAATAAGCCTTTTTATATTTGTGGCATAGCCACCGAACTAGAGGCAATAAGCCGATATTGTGGCAGAGCCACCGAACTAGAGGCATTAAGTCGATATTGTGGTGAGCCAACGAACTAGAGGCATTAAGTCGATATTGTGGCGAAAGCCATTTAACTAGAGGCATTAAGTCGATATTGTGGCAACTGGCCATTCTTCTCTTCATATATCCCACCCATGCAATTATACATGTACTTTAAAATATAAAATTTATTAACAATATATATAACATGGTGGGTTTATCAATAACGTTTCATTTGGCCCATAATTATAACAATTTATCCATTTAGCAAATTTAATGGGCTTTGGCCCATTTACCAAACTAGAGTGTTTTGGCCTATTTTCACGAACTAGAGTATTTACGGCCCATTTTCACGAACTAGAGTAATTACGGCCCATTTTCACTTAACTAGAGTATTTACGCCCATTTTCACGAACTAGAGTAATTACGGCCCATTTTCACTTAACTAGAGTATTTACTACCATTTTCACGAACTAGAGTATTTACGGCCCATTTTCACGAAACATCCAATTTTCATAATAACAATTAATTTCTCGAGTATGCTTCGTAATTTTCACGATTTAGTCGTTTTACGCATTTTCGCCAAAAATATAAATTTTTACGCTTTTACCGATCTAATCGCTTTTACGATTTACTTCCATACCAAATTTGACATCCAACCAAAATAATGAGTGTGAAATTACACACCTCGATACCGAGAGTATTAACCCTTCTCGCTCCTCGGCACCTAAAATATATTTTGATCCGTTAGTCAACTAACTCGTAAAAATAATCTAAATCGGTAATAGATCCAAAATCTTACCCTCTTGATTTTGAATCACTTCGATTTTCGGCTTTGCCTCGTTTATCGATTCACTAGCCGACGAGAATCCACCAACGTACAACGGTTCGGAGGTTCGTACTACTTCGAATAATGGACTTCTTTAGGAAGATGGCCCACAACCCGTGGAAAATCCTTGACCGCCAAACCGCTCTTCGCTTGAATGGGGATTTACGGATCCGCCTCTTAACGTGACTAACCACCGCCTTTTCTTCCCTATCTTGACATCTTCAAGATCCAAAAGAATTTAGTTAGATCTAAAGTAATATCAATGTTACTAGAGATTTAAAGAGATTTGATTTCCTTACCAAAATGAAACGCTTCCAACGCTTCCACGATTCTCCGATCACTTGAATTCCAATCTCGTTATTGCACTAAATAATAACGAAGAAACGTTATTAGTATGAACTTTATACCGATTCAAAAGTCCTTCAATAAACCAATGATATTCGCCATAATATCACTTATTAAAACGAAAATGGAAAAGAACCCTTACCTATATTCCACAATCGAAAAGAAAAGGATGGAGAATGGTGTCTAAATGATGAAGGATTGGCTATCAATGTTCAAGGAAAAGAAAAATATTTGATTTAAAGGCACAATAGCATTCTACCAAAAGAGTGAAGATGGAGAGAATTTTTTGATTGAAAAGAAATAATATAAGAATGAAAGGATGATGGTGATGATGTTGTTTTAATTTCAAGGAGATTAGTAGAAAAGAAAAGAAAAGACCGACTTTAGGAGGAATGCATATTCGCAATAGCAAAAAGAAAAGAGAAGAATTGGCTTTTGGCATAAGTGATTTTCGACAAGGAGAATACAAAAGAAAATCAACAAGAGGAACAAAAGTGACCAAATGGTCAAAGATTTTGGCTTTGCCAAATGCAAAATTCGACCAAGAGGGATGTTGAAAGGAGAGGAAATAAAATTACGCACAAAGTGCAAAGAACAACCAAAGAGAGAAAAGAATTTTTCAGCCAAAACTAACTCAAAATTTAGGTTCCTCCTATACCAAATTGCCGTCCAAGCACATGGTCAATTGGCCATTATTTCTTTCCAAATTTTCCCTTGATAAGTGCCTTATGTTCCCCTATCTTTCCTTAAACCTTTGATTCCATACCATATGTTAGTTGTTACCTTAATCCATTGATACACTAACCAAAAATACATGGTCAACACCTTCCTTATATGTCCCTTGCCGACACTTCCTAGCCATGAGCGTAAAACTAAAACAAAAATTTTATCTAGGTGCTATACAAGGGATTCAACCTCTTCCCTCTTACTTGAACCCATGCGCCAACTCCACCATGCCATATGCTCATTTTATGACACTCTTTAGCACATAAATTAGCTTAAGTCTTAATCACCTTTGTTTCACTTCAATAAATTCTCAACTAATAAATTTTATTCTATCCTCAAATTATGCTTTACCCTCTCAAAGACTTCAATAAGCACCAAAATAAAATAAAATATTTTTCCTTTAAAAATCTAAACACCAAAATCATGCAAATTTTAAATACTCAGATTTTTAGGGTGTTACAACTCTACCCTCCTTAAAGAAAATTTCGTCCTCGAAATTTACCTGGTTGAAATAGGTGAGGGTATTGTTGCCGAATTGCATCCTCTGGCTCCCACGTAGCTTCTTCCACTCCGTGGTTACGCCATAGAATTTTGACCAACAGCACGCTTTTCTTCCTTAGTACCTTGACATCTCGGTCTAGAATTTCCACCGGTTCTTCTTCAAAGGACAAATCAATTCACCCAATTCTTCTACCGGTATAATGTGCAAAGGATCCGATCTATAACGCCTCAACATGGAAACATGAAAGACATTATGAATTTGATCTAACTCCGGAGGTAACTCAACTGATATGCCATCGACCAACACGCTTCAAAGACACGATAAGGTCCAATATATCTAGGACTTAGCTTGCCCTTCCTTCCGAATCAAGATCTTTTCCAAGGAGATACCTTCAAGAAAACCCGATCTCCCACACTATACTCAATGTCCCTTCGCTTCAGATCTGCGTCGACTTACGTCTATCTCGAGGCTTCTTTCAACCGTGCTCGAATAACCTTTACCTTATCCTCGGCCGAGATATCATCTCGGGACCTAACATCCATCTTTCGCCCAACTCACCAACAAATAGGAGAGCGACACTTACGACCATACAATGCCTCGTAAGGTGCCATCTCAATACTAGATCGATAATGTTGTTATATCGCTGAATTCCGCCATGGTAGATAATCCTCCCAACTACCCTCAAGTCGATTACACATCCCTTAACATATCTTCCAATATCTGAATTACTCTCTCCGATCGACCATCGATCGAGGATGAAAAGCCAGATTGAAATTCAACTTTGTCCCCAAGGCTTCATGCGAGCTTTCGAATCGTGATGTAAACCTAGGGTCCCTATCCGATATAATAGATACTGGTACCCATGCAACCTCACAATTTCGGATACATACAGTTCGCCAATTTCGCAATGAATAATCCGTCGAACCGGCAAGAAATGAGCGGTCTCACAACCGATCAACGATTACCCAAACGGAATTTTTCTTAGTAGGTGTTAAAGGTAACCCACTAACAAAATCCATAGTTATCCTCTCCCATTTCCAAAGAGGAATTTTTATCGGTTGCAACAACCTGCACGGTAATTGATGTTACGCCTTCACTTGTCGACAAGTCAAACATTTTCCCACAATTACGTAATCTCACGCTTCAACCACCGCCACCAATACATTCACGGAGATCTCGATACATCTTATTTCCTCCGGGATGCATAGCATAAGGGCTACTATGCGCCTCCCGTAGAATCAATTGCCTCAAATCCAGATCCTCAGGCATGCATACTCTCCCTCGGAAGCACAACACACCCTCCGTGTTTATTCCAAAATCCTCAATTTCACCATTTTCAACTTGTCGCAGTAAAGGTCCTAACTTCTCATCCGATGTCTATTTTTCCTTGATTTGTTCCAGCCACAGCGGCTTCACCTGAAGTTCTGCTAATAAACTGCCATCCTCGTACAGACTCAAATGGGCAAACAGAGCTCTTAATTCAGATACGCTTTTACGACTTAACGCGTCGGCTACCACGTTAGCCTTTCCGGATGGTATTCGATGGAGAAATCGTAATCTTTTAACAATTCTACCCATCTTCTTTGTCTTAAATTCAACTCCTTCTGGGTAAGGAGGTATTTAAGACTCTTGTGATCCGTGTAGATTATGGACTTCTCACCATAGAGATAGTGCCTCCAAATCTTTAGAGCAAAGACAACGGCAGCTAACTCCAAATCATGAGTAGGGTAGTTTACTTCGTGTGGTCTCAATTGACGAGAAGCATAGGCCACCACCTTTCCATTTTGCATCAACACACAACCTGCACCCGTGTGAGACGATCACAATAAACAGTGAATTCTTTTCCAGCCTCGGGTTGAATCAAAACTGGAGCTTCTGTCAGGATTTTCTTCAATTTCTCGAAACTCTCTTGCTGCTTTTCAGTCCAGATATACGGAGCTCCCTTTCGCAATGCTTTAGTTAGGGGTGCGAGAATCAATGAAAACCCTCTACAAAACGCCTATAGTATCCGGCTGCACTAAGAAACTCCGAATTTCACCATCGATGTTGGTGGTTTCCAATCCGTAATAGCCTCAATTTTCCGAGGATCCACCCTTATTCCTTCTACCGATACTACATGACCAAGGAAAGTCACCTCCTTTAGCCAAAATTCGCATTTACCAAATTTGGCATACAATTGCTTATCACGAAGTAGTTGTAATACTATCCGCAAATGTTGGTCATGTTCCTCCTCACTTTCGAATAAACCAATATATCATCTATGAACACTACCACAAACCGGTCTAAATATGGTTGAAAGACTCGGTTCATCATGTCCATAAATGCATTTGGTGCATTGGTTAATCCAAACGGCATCACTACAAACTCATAGTGTCCGTAACGTGTCCTAATCTTTGTCTTATAAATGTCCGCTTCTTTCACCTTAAGTGGTGATAACCCGACCTTAAATCAATTTTGGAGAAAATCAAGCTCCTTTCAATTGATCAAATAGGTCGCCAATTCTCGGCAGAGGATACCGATTCTTGATCGTCAATTTATTCAACTCGTCGTAGTCAATGCACATACGCATCGATCCATCCTTCTTCTTGATTTAACAAAACCGGTGCTCCCCACGGAGACACACTTGGTCGAATGAATCCCGATCCAGCAATTCTTGAATTTGAGCTTTGAGCTCACCAACTCTTTCGGTGCCATTCTATAGGAGCAATGGACACTTTGGAGTATCCCCTGCAAAAGCTCAATGCCAAATTCTACTTCCCGATCCGAGGTATACCAGAAGTTCTTCGAAATACATCGGAAATTCCTTCACCGCCCTCACATCCTTCACGGATAATTCCTTGGCATCCACAAGACTGAGATAAAGGCTAGGAATGCTCCGTATTCTTTCCGCACCAACTTCTCGACTTTTAATGCGATACCACATTTGCCGATAGTTCTTTCGTTCACCAATCATTATGACTTCCTTATCATCCGTGGTCCCATCGACATTCGCTTTTCAAAGACAATCCAATTGCTTAGATGGTTAACCAACCATCCATGCCCGTAATGAGATCGAACTCGCGAAAGGTAGTTCCATCAAATTTGCTAAGAATACTTCCTCTTGGATTTTTAAGGGCACGTCTTTAAATATTTTATTAACCCTCATCGACCGTCCTAAAGGATCGATTCGTCATCTCATTATCGGTAATTTGATTCTAGGTTTAGGTTTCGGATATGGCACTAGATACATATGAATGAGTAGAGCCAATATCTATTAAGGCAATAACAGTACATCAAAAATGAAGAACGCATCGGTTATCACATCCGTGCATTGCCGTCCTCGCAGCGTCTAGCTTGCATAGACCATCCAGTGTCTTGCATCCGCATTTCTCTATTACCATTTCCTCGACCGGTGCACCTTGACCACGACCAGCCCCATTACCACCACGACCTGGTCCACGACCTCTCTGGTGGGTCGCTGATTACCCCGACCGTTGTGCATCATTATTACGGACCTCTTGAGTCGTATCCATTCGCCGAGGACAACTTTTGTAATCGATGTTCCATTGAACCGCATTTGTAGCATGCACCCGCTTTCCTCCAACATTCCCCAAAATGCCTTTTCCCACACTCGGTGCAATCTCGACTTCGATTATTTGCTACCGGGTTACGCTTTGAACCGATTCATCATTCCGGTTTCTTCCGAATCTCTTGGAAGAACAGATCATTGGTCTCTCTCTTATTTCGGATCTCTCGGTTCGCTGTTCGAGTTCTTAGCCTCTTGGCTATTTTAGCCTTCTCCACAAGAGTCGAAAAATTTCTAACTTGTTGCGGAGCAATCGAACCCTCACTCATCATTAAGTCCATCCTCAAACGCATACAACGCTCATGATCTGTTGCTACAATTGTCCCGCATAACGGCTCAGACGTAAAAATTCACTTCATATCTCGCCACGTCTTACTTCCTTGGACAAGATTGAAATTCCTTCCTTCGAGCGTCTACATAGCTCGTTCCGACGATTTTCCTTGAAGGCGGCTTTAAAGAATTCCCGATTAATCGGTGCGGCTTGGTGCCTTCTCGAGCAGTGAGCCACCACCGACACGCCTCATCTCTCAATAAGGATACAGCTCCTCTCGCTTTTTGCTCACTGCATTCCATATCATCCATAATCCGCTCCACGACTTCGAGCCAAGATTCACCACATTCGAGCTACACCGAGACTCCTCGAAAACTTCGCATTATTTGCCTTAAGTCGCCTGAAATTGACCCACGAGTTGTTGGCCCAATTCTAGTTCCAATGACCCTTTCCAAGACTCGTAGCATTGCTTGAGTCAATACATGATCTTCTTCCATGTGATCGCGTGATCCGGTCTCACTTCCAATTGACGAAAAGCGCCTACTTCTGGCATAAGATTTGGTGCTTCAGCCGTAGCACCTCGGCCTCTACCACGGCCACGTCTACCGCATCCACGACCACGTCCTCTTGTACTCATGATTGCTTGTTCGTTTATCTGATTACAAGTTTTATGAATCAGAAATTTTGTTTCGGTGTTTATTAGCGATATTTTATGAGATTTAAGATATAAAGTTGTTTTTCGCAACGTGTCCTATAGTCTCAATCTCTACAGTTTTTCACATCTAAAACTAGAAGTTCTAGAGTGTTCCTATGATCATATCATAGTAATCATTTAAGCAATAAATACTTACTTGACTTGTTGCCGGATGCTTGTGGTGCCATACTGATCTTTAAAATATCATTGAACGCTTTCATACGAAATTATTTTTTGAACACAAACCACAGTGAAGTTTTTGAAACGGCTCGATACCACTAATGTAACCCCCAAACCCGGTCTATCGTTGAGACTGGATTTGGTTTGTTACATGATTCGAGCTATTCTTAAATCTTTAATGAGTTGAAAACTACAATTTTATATCTGTGGTTTAAAATTTGAAGAGTATTTGATTTCGATAAATATTTGAAACATTAGTTGAAAATCATTGTATTATTAAAACCGTTAGAGATTTGTTAAAGAGTTAACAATAAAAGATTTATTTATAAAAGAATTTCATATACTTGAAAACCCAAATTTATTTTTATAAAGCATCATATAATCATAGCCCATGATTTAGAAGTCCAAAATAAAGTTTAAATTCCAAACACACATAAAATCCATAAGTTATTTATAGAGGCCATTTATTACAACATCCCAAAATAGTAAAAATAATTATTAAAAGTTCGTAGTTTTAAATAACCCATATTTAGCAAGATGGCCTCCACGAAGTCATCCTCGCCCAAGTCCACATCGGTTTCCATTACCCGAGATGGAAAGAAATTAAAGGGTGAGTTACTTAGAACTCGAGTGTAACTCACTTACCACCATTATTGGGCAGATTGTCAAGATATTGTCGGGCTTGAGCCCAATTCGTAATTCAACAATACATCATGAATTTAAAATAATTAATAATGCATGAAAATGTAATTCCCATCCCAAACCTAATATCCATCCGCTAACTCCCTGCACCAACCATCACACTGTGGGGATCAAGTCAACCCACCCCGCCATCACACCAATCGTAGGCAATAAGCCTTTTTATATTTGTGGCATAGCCAATAGAACTAGAGGCAATAAGCGATATTGTGGCGAGAGCCAATAACTAGAGGCATTGCGATATTGTGGCGAAGCCACGAACTAGAGGCATTAAGTCGATATTGTGGCGAGCTAATCGAACTAGAGGCATTAAGCCGATATTGTGGTAATGGCCATTCTTCTCTTCATATATCCCACCCATGCAATTATACATGTACTTTAAAATATAAAATTTATTAACAATATATATAACATGGTGGGTTTATCAATAACGCTTCATTTGGCCCATAATTATAACAATTTATCCATTTAGCAAATTTAATGGGCTTTGGCCCATTTACCAAACTAGAGTGTTTTGGCCCATTTTCACGAACTAGAGTATTTACGGCCCATTTTCACTTAACTAGAGTAATTACGGCCCATTTTCACGAACTAGAGTATTTACGGCCCATTTTCACGAACTAGAGTAATTACGGCCCATTTTCACTTAACTAGAGTATTTACTACCATTTTCATGAACTAGAGTATTTACGGCCCATTTTCACGAAACATCCAATTTTCATAATAACAATTAATTTCTCGAGGGCGTTTCGTAATTTTCACGATTTAGTCGTTTTTACGCATTTTCGTCAAAAATATAAATTTTTACGTTTTTACCGATCTAATCGTTTTTACGATTTACTTCCATACCGAAATTTGACATCCAACCAAAAATAATGAGTGTGAAATTACACACCTCGATACCGAGAGTATTAACCCTTCTCGCTCCTCGGCACCTAAAATATATTTTGATCCGTTAGTCAACTAACTCGTAAAAATAATCTAAATCGGTAATAGATCCAAAATCTTACCCTCTTGATTTTGAATCACTTCGATTTTCGGCTTTGCCTCGTTTATCGATTCACTAGCCGCCGAGAATCCACCAACGTACAACGGTTCGGAGGTTCGTACTACTTCGAATAATGGACTTCTTTCTAAGATGGCCCACAACCCGTGGAAAATCCTGATCGCCAAACCGCTCTTCATTTGAATGGGGATTTACTGGATCCGCCTCTTAACGTGACTAACCACCGCCTTTTCTTCCCTATCTTGTGGTCTTCAAGATCCAAAAGAATTTAGTTAGATCTAAAGTAATATCAATGTTACTAGAGATTTAAAGAGATTTGATTTCCTTACCAAAATGAAACGCTTCCAACGCTTCCACGATTCTCCGATCACTTGAATTCCAATCTCGTTATTGCACTAAATAATAACGAAGAAACGTTATTAGTATGAACTTTATACCGATTCAAAAGTCCTTCAATAAACCAATGATATTCGCCATAATATCACTTATTAAAACGAAAATGGAAAAGAACCCTTACCTATATTCCACAATCGAAAAGAAAAGGATGGAGAATGGTGTCTAAATGATGAAGGATTGGCTATGAATGTTCAAGGAAAAGAAAAATATTTGATTTAAAGGCACAATAGCATTCGCCAAAAGAGTGAAGATGGAGAGAATTTTTTGATTGAAAAGAAATAATATAAGAATGAAAGGATGATGGTGATGATGTTGTTTTAATTTCAAGGAGATTAGTAGAAAAGAAAAGAAAAGACCACTTTAGGAGGAATGCATATTCGCAATAGCAAAAAGAAAAGAGAAGAATTGGCTTTTGGCATAAGTGATTTTCGGCACAAGGAGAATACAAAAAGAAAATCAACAAGAGGAACAAAAGTGACCAAATGGTCAAAAGATTTTGGCTTTGCCAAATGCAAAATTCGGCCAAAAGGGATGTTGAAAGGAGAGGAATAAAATTCGCACAAAGTGCAAAGAACAACCAAAGAGAGAAAAGAATTTTTCAGCCAAAACTAACTCAAAATTTAGGCTCCCTCCTATACCAAATTGCCGTCCAAAGACATGGTCAATTGGCCATTATTTCTTTCCAAATTTTCCCTTGATAAGTGCCTTATGTTCCCCTATCTTTCCTTAAACCTTTGATTCCATACCATATGTTAGTTGTTACCTTAATCCATTGATACACTAACCAAAAATACATGGTCAACACCTTCCTTATATGTCCCCTTGCCGACACTTCCTAGCCATGAGCAGAAAACTAAAACAAAAATTTTATCTAGGTGCTATACAAGGGATTCGAACCTCTTCCCTCTTACTTGAACCCATGCGCCAACTCCACCATGCCATATGCTCATTTTATGACACTCTTTAGCACATAAATTAGCTTAAGTCTTAATCACCTTTGTTTCACTTCAATAAATTCTCAACTAATAAATTTTATTCTATCCTCAAATTATGCTTTACCCTCTCAAAGACTTCAATAAGCACCAAAATAAAATAAAATATTTTTCCTTTAAAAATCTAAACACCAAAATCATGCAAATTTTAAATACTCAGATTTTTAGGGTGTTACATTAGTGTTCAGCCTTAACTTGTTGACATGTTAAGCACTTTCCTACAAATTCGGTAACTTCCCTACAATTTCGGTAACTTCCTGTTTAAGACCAGGCCACCGAAATTGTTCCCTTAGATCTTTGTACAACTTACTACCTCCAGGATGCATATCATAAGGGCTACTATGATATTCCCGAAGAATTCTCCGCCTTAACTCCTCGTTCTTTGGCATACAGACCTTACCCTTGAAACACAATACTCCATCACCATTAATACTATAATCCTTCAACTCCCCGCTCTGCACTTGCCGAAGCTTATCACTTAGATCATCATCCGCCAACTGACCCTCTTTCACCTTATTCAGCCATGTCGGCTTAACTTGCAATTCTGCCAATAAGCTTCCGTCGTCATACAAGCTAACATGTGCAAACATCGTCCTCAGATCCGACACTACTTTCCAACTTAGGGCATCTGCCACAACATTTGCCTTGCCCGGGTGATACTCTATGGAACAATCGTAGTCCTTCAATAATTCCACCCACCTTCGCTGTCTCAGGTTCAACTCTTTCTGATTCAGCAGATACTTAAGGCTTTTGTGGTCTGTGTAGATCACTAACTTCTCACCATAAAGATAATGCCTCCATACCTTAAGAGTAAAGACCACTGCCGCCAACTCCAAATCATGCGTCGGGTAGTTAACCTCGTGTGGCCTTAATTGTCGAGACACATAAGCAACTACCTTCCCGTCTTGCATCAATACGCATCCCAAACCTGTGTGAGAAGCGTCACAATACACCATGAATTCTTTCCCTGCCTCAGGCTGAATCAGAACTGAAGCTTCCGTCAAAACCCTCTTAAGCTTTTCAAAGCTCTCTTGTTGCTTATCTGACCATACGAAAGGTACCTCCTTCCTTAGCAACTTCATCAAAGGAGCAGCTATTGATGAGAACCCTTCTACGAACCTTCTGTAATAGCCTGCTAAACCCAAGAAGCTACGAACTTCCGCCACAGACTTAGGTGGTTTCCAATCCAACACTGCCTCAATCTTCCGAGGATCCACCCTTATCCCTTCTGCAGACACCACATGTCCTAAGAATGTAACTTCCTTCAGCCAAAATTTGCACTTGCTGAACTTGGCATATATCTTTTCCTCCCTTAACACTTGCAACACAACTCGGAGGTGCTCATCATGTTCTTCCGTAGACTTCAAAAACACCAAAATATCGCCTATGAACACAACAACGAATCGGTCTAGATAGGGTTGAAAAACCCGGTTCATCATGTCCATGAACGCGACTGGGGCGTTTGTCAATCCGAACGACATTACCAAGAACTCATAATGCCCGTACCTTGTCCGGAAAGCTATCTTATGGATATCAGCCTCCTTTACCTTAAGCTGATGATATCCAAACCTTAGATCTATCTTCGAAAATACTACGGCCCCCTTAAGCTAATCGAACAAGTCATCTATTCTTGGCAAAGGGTACTTGTTCCTGATGGTTAGCTTATTCAACTGACGATAATCTATGCACATGCGCATAGTTCCGTCCTTCTTCTTCACAAACAAGATCGGTGCTCCCCATAGAGACACACTGGGTCGGATAAACCCACGGTCAAGCAACTCTTGGATCTGAGCCTTAAGCTCAACCAACTCCTTTGGTGCCATTCTCAGACGGGCAATTGACACGGGGAGGCATGCGGCTGAGCAAGTCAATTTCGAACTCCACCTCCCTGTCTGGGGTATTCCAGGTAATTCCTCCGGAAAGACATCCACAAATTCTCTTACAGTTCTAACACTCCCCCTTCTTTTGCATTCAACGCACTAACAAAGGTCAAAAATGCCTTGCCCCCTTCCGGATCCTCTTATCAGCCTTTAAAGCAGAAACTACATTAGACAAGTAGTTTCTTCTTTCTCCTATCATAATTATCGCCTTATCCTCCGGCGTCCTTAACTCCATTCGCTTAGCTGCACAATCCAATACAGCTCGATGTTCCACTAGCCAGTCCGTGCCAAGGATGAGATCAAATTCTCTGAAGGGTAGCTCCATCAAATCGATAGGAAATACCACTCCCTGAAGCTCTAGAGGTATACTCCAAAATATCTTATTCACCACTACAGTTTGTCCTAATGGGCTCACTACAGTCATCACCCTATTAGGCAATTTAGAGGCTATGCCTAGTGTTTCAACTACTCTACTTGCAACATAAGAGTGGGTAGAGCCAACAACAATTAGAGCAAAGTAAGGCTTGTCAGCTATAAGGAACGTCTGGGTTATGACGTGCAGTGCGCCACCATCTTCCTCCGATGAACCGTGATATACGGACACAGGCCGCCTCGCCTCCGTGTTACCATCACCTCTGCCCGACGTTCCCTATCCTCTACCAAAACCATTACCTCTACCAGTCGAAACACGACCCATGGTGGTCTTGCGCCTCCTCTTCCGGCTGATTAGGACCACGACTTACTGTGTCGGCCCCTTTACATTCTCATAGGGATGTCCTTAATCATGTGGTCCCTGGACCCACACTTAAAACATCTTCCTGTCTTCTTCCAACACTCTCCTAGATGCATCCTTCCACAATGAGCACAAGTACGATACTGCCCTCCAGTAACAGCCTGCTGACCTCGTGGCCCATCAACTCTAGGCCTCTTTTGCACATTCCCAGAAGACCCTACTGATCTAAAACCTCTCTTTTGCCTATTTCGGTCCATATTCTGTCTCACAGAGTCCTTAATCCCTTCGGCTACCTTAGCCTTCTCCACCAACACGTCAAACTCTCGCTCCTGTTGTGGAGCTATTAACAACCTCAGGTCATCCCTTAGACCGTCCTCAAACCGGACACATCGCTCATATTCCGTAGCCACTATACCTCAAGCATGTCAGCTCAACCTTAGAAATTCCACCTCGTACTCCGCTACGGACTTATTTCCCTAGACCAGCCTCAAAAATGCCTTTCTCTGCGCATCAACATAACTAGTTCCAATGTACTTCTTCTGATATGCCACCTTAAAATATTCCCAAGTAAGATCATCAGCGACAGCACCATCCCGAGCTGTGAGCTACCATTGGTATGACTCATCACGGAGTAGCGACACTACCCCTTTCAGTTTCTCCTTGGCAGTCAGGTCCAAATCGTCCATAATCTGTTCCGTCGCCTCTAACCAATACTCAGCCGTATTGGGCACCACACCAGATAGTCCACGAAAAAACTCAGCTCCATTGGCTCGAAGTCGCTCCGGTACCGACTTTCGAGCTCCCATGCCTCCACCTGCTCTAGCCACCCTTTTCAGGACTCGCAGCATCGCCTGTGATACTTCATCATCCCCCGTCTGATCCTGATATTCCACATCAGCGGCTGGTGGTGGTGGCATTTCATTTTCGGACCTTGTCCGGACCTAATGGGCTCCGACACGGTCATTCGGCCTCTACCACGGCCACGCACGTTACGACCACGTCCCTTAAAATTCATGCTTCCGAATCGCATTTATCTGATTTAAGAATTGTATGAATTAGTTTTGTTCCACTGATTTATCACGAGTAGTCTTATGTGTAATAGTTCTAAGGAGTAGTTCTTTCGAATTCATACACACACACAGAGTCTCAAATTCATTCATTCAATCATGAACTTGCGTTCATTACAAAAAAGTGTTGTAGTTGTTATTTTTGTTGTTTTCCACTACCCAGGGGTTTTTTCGAAATTTTTATCCAATAGGGGTATTTTGGTAATTTTCAAATTAGGGTATTTGAAAATTTCACAAAGTAGAGATTTTTGGTATTTTTACAAAATTGAATTACTTGGTAAGAAAATTTCAAGGGTAAAATAGTAATTTTAAAAACTGAGGGTATTTTCGTATTTTTTTCAAATCAGGGGCATTTCGGTAATTTTTGCAAAATATGATTCCTGGTGACTTTCAAAATAAGGGTATTTTAGAAATTTTAATTTTGAGGATACTTTGGTAACTTTCCACACTGAGGGTATTTTGGTCATTTGTATAAGTTAGGGGTAATTTGGTCAATTTGCAAATCAAGGGTATTTTGGTCATTTTTTTTAAAATGAGGGTACTTTTGGAATTTTAAAATCACGGTTTGTCTTTAGAATTTCACAAAACAAGGTGACGGGTCCCTTTTGGGTTTTAGTTATTGAGTTTAGCCTGCGACTGAGTCCTCTTGATTAGGGTGAACCATTACTATGCACCAGGTAGGATTCGAGCGGTGAGGAGGTGAGTCACTAAGACTGCTTAAATACCAAGCTCCCACTTGAATCCAATCCTAGACATGCGCTGTGGTTGCCACACCCTTAACTCGGTGACCAGCACACGTGTTTGTTTGGTTAGACTTTAAGTTTTATGTAACTTGTTGTTAAAGTAGGCTAATCCTAGGGTTTAATTCTAATTTACTAATCTCGTCCTATAAGTCCCACATACAAATCATAAAAGAGTTAGGAGTACTTACGGTGGATTTGGTAGGAGACCTAGGTGCCATGCCAGAAAACCTGCTCATTTCACAAAAATTTTCACAAAATTCATTTGGGCTTGATTTTGGAAACATTATGGGCTTTAAAACCCAAGGCCGAGAGGTTAAAACTAGGCTCTGATACCAAAACTGAAACACCCCAAACCTGGTCCACGAGCCTTGACCGGATCTGGTATGTTCCTTGAGTAAAAACTTTTCAAATCTTGTTTGTTGATTTGGAAAATATGGATGGTTTTGAAGAACATTTGATTTGTGTTGGGTTCAAATTGGAAACGGTGTTGTTTATGTGTCAAAACATTTAAATGTTTGTTTACATTTTTAAGAAAATTTATTTAGTCTCAATTTAATAATAACCTTATCGTAATAAACCAATTTTAAACACTTACTTAAAAGCAGTTAATAATAATGGCCATAATTACACCAAAACAAATCCGAATAAATTGAAATACTTAAGTATAGAAAGTCCAAAATAAAATAAAGCGAGTGAGCATGGCCACCACTAAGCTCCTACCAGGCCGGTCCATTCTTGAGTGTCACCAAACATATCCCACAACGGGTGAGTCAAGCGGACTCAATGTATAACCACCATCACTAAGTCCCAACAGTTTAGGCATATCAGTTCATACATGTACATATAGCAGAAATATAGGTAATGATGCAATCCCGAATCCAAACCTATATAACCATCCGCTACACATCACCCGTACCAACCATCACACCGTGGGGACTACTAAGTCGACCCTCCATCCGCTACACATCATCGAAGGCAGTCGTTGCAGACGACTTGCACGTCGCCCTTATAAATTCGTGGCATAGCCACCAGATAATATTTTCTGACGTAAGTCACCACATTCAGATTTCATGACATGAGTCACCACATTCAGATATTGTGGTATAAACCACCAGATCACTTCCCCTTTTCATATCACCCATATGCCCTATGTCATACAAATCATGCCAATAGCTTATCTTATGCCTTATTCACATCCGTTACAGTTTCACATGTGTGCCATAACAGATATTCATAATATTATAACCACAGTAGTAGTAGGTTAACGTACCTGAGTACTTTGTATCATTGCATGGTACCCTTAGCCATATTTTACATATTCTTATTAACACATTTATTAAAACATTACCATAAATCTATTAAGACTTAGGGTTTGGGCTACACACCTGATTTACTTAACGAGTTCACTGAAATCCCGAAAATCCTGATCTAATGCTTTTGATCCTTAGTTCCTACATTCGGCCAATCACTTAGTGTTTTAGCAAAAAGCCTTTCGGCTAAATAATCAAATCCCGATGGATTATTGCAACCAAAATCCTTACCTTGCTGCCGATTTGATTACTAATCAAATCCCAAAACTTTATGATGTTCCCTCTTGCAATCGGCCAACTACTAAATCACTTAATCGGTTAGCTCGGCTTTTGAACGAAATAAGAAACAGATCTAAGTCACTAAATATAGCCTTGGTCGAATATCACATGCACTTACCTTGTTGATCTAAATCCCGAAATATCACTTATCCTTGGTCTCTGTCGAAATCCCTACAAGCACTATGTCAGATCCAATTCCAACATTTGAATACATGGCCTTTGGCCTAATCTTTCACCTTACTTACCTTAGGTCTGAAATCTCGAATGATCTCCCTAGAAGTCAGCTACTATGGAAATCCCGAAAGATCTTTCCATGTTTCGGCCAAGAACCACAATGGATTAGTCCTTAAGTTTCGGCTAAAAGAAGTGAGAATCGAATAACAACTAATCTTACCCTTAATACTGTAGTCGACTATACTCCTACCTGACACCACTTGAGAGATTCGGCTATAGCTAGATGTTGATCAACAGTTTTTCAGCTTTTGGGGTTTAATGGACAATCGGCTAGGGATTATTGGTATATTCGGCTCTTGATTGAGTTTGCAAAAGAAGAAGAAGGTTGATGATGGAGATTCGGCTAGAACACAGGGTATTTCGGCTTTGACAAAGTAAAAGAGAAGAGAGGATATTTTCTAGAGAATTCGGCAGAGGTACAAAAGAAAGAATAACGGTCTTACTCTCCTTCCTTGGCCGAAAATACCACCAAAAGAGCCCCCCAATCGGCCAACTCTCCTTCCCCTATCTAATCCCTTATTTTCTCCCATCTTTACTCATTTACAATTAATTCAAATAAATCATCAATTATCCTTTACTTTAGCCGAAATTTTAAAAGGATTAGACCACATCTTAAACTCATCCCTTAGGGCACCATTGCTGTCCACTACTGCTCAACCTTGCAGCAAAATAAAACTCTTTTATTTGCTTCCCACGTTGCTCAAACCTAGGCCTCTGCACCCTGCTTGTGGCGTCACATACTGAGTCCCTAAGTGGCGCCTCCAAGCCACTTAAACAAGCCCATTTTTGTGTCATATTTCCCCTACTAATTTTCTTAAGGCCTCTTAGGCTTAGCTCCCTCTTTGAAACTTAAAATTAAATAATTTCTAAAGCATTTATCTACACTCTGAAGTTCACAAAATTCGTACAACACAATCAGAACACACATAGGCATGCTACTTCATACAATTTAGCATTAATGCATAAGCCATAAATCCGAATATTACAAAAGTAAACTCGAAGGTACTTGGTGTTCAGCCTTTACTTGCTGACAAATCATGCACTTGGTAAAAAATTTTGAAATGTTTTTCTTCATTTTCGGCCACCAATACTATTGCTTTAGATTATTATACATCTTGGTGCTACCCGGATGTACAGATAAACATCCGTTATGGGCCTCGTGCAAAATTTTTTGAATAAGCTCCTCTTTTCTCAGAAACAAACTCTATCTCTGAGCATCAAGTATCCATCAGAATTAATCCAAAAGTCAGATTCAGAATCCGACTTGCATTGAGCTCTCTTGACTTGCAACTCACTATCTTCTTTTTGAGCTTCAAAGATGTCTTGAAGGAACATTGGTCTAGCTCTCAACTCAGCTAAAATAGAACCATCATCCGATAAAGATATTTTTGAATTCAATGCTCTCAAGGAAAATAGGGATGTTCTGCTTCAAGCATCGGCGACCATATTCGCCTTTCCAGGATGGTAATCAATGACCAACTCATAGTCCTTTTCAACTCTAACCATCTTCGTTGTCTTAAGTTCAACTCTTTCTGCGTTATCAAGTATTTCAAACTTTTGTGGTCGGTAAAAATCAGACATCGTTGACCATATAAATGGTGTCTCCAAATCTTCAAAGCGAAGACTATGGCAGCCAATTCAAGATCATGCGTCAGATAATTTTTCTCATGAGGCTACAACTGTCTGGAGGCATAAGCAATTACCTTGCCTTCTTGCATGAGTACACAACCCAATCCATTTAAGGATGCATCGCTATAAATTATGAATTCTTTTCCTGCCTCGGGTTGTACTAAAACTGGAGCATTTGTCAGCATTGCTTTCAACTTCTCAAAACTTTGTTGGCATTTTTCCGACCACTCAAACTTCACATTCTTCTGTAACAATTTAGTCATTGGGGTTGCAATCATAGAAAACCCATTGACAAATCGTCTGCAGTAGCCGGCTAGGCCCAGAAAACTTCTAATCTCTGTGATGTCCTTCGGTGGTTTCCAGTTTATTATAGCTGAAATCTTACTTGGATTTACCCAGACTCCACTTTTAGAGACAATATGTCCCAGGAATCCTACTTCCTTGAGCCAAAACTCACTTTTACTGAATTTGGCATACAACTGATTTTCTCGAAGAGTCTGTAAAACTATCCGTATATGATCAGCATGTTCATTCTCGTCTCGGGAATAAATCAGTATGTCGTCAATAAAAATGACTACAAACTTGTCAAGGTTTGGTCTGAAAATGCGGTTCATTAAGTCCATGAATACTACAGGAGCATTGGTCAGCCCAAAGGGCATGACTAAAAATTCATAATGCCCATATCTTGTTGAAAGGCAGTCTTGGATACATCTGAATCCTTCACTCTCAACTGGTAGCACCCTGATCTCAAGTCTATTTTGGAGAATACAGTCACTTCTCTCAATTGATCAAACAAATCGTCGATCCTAGGTAATGGATACTTGTTTTTTTACTGTCACTTTATTAAGCTGACGGTAATCAATGCATAATCTCATGGTGCCATCTTTCTTTTTCACAAACAAAACCGGAGCGCCCCATGGTGAACAACTTGATCTTACAAAGCCTTTGTCTGTCAACTCTTGCAACTGTAACTTCAACTCTTTCAACTCTGTTGGAGTAATTCTATAAGGAGTAATGAATATTGGTACAGTACCTGGAGTTAGCTCAATGCTAAACTCAACTTCTCTAACTGGTGGTAATCCTGGTAATTCCTAAGGAAAAACATCCACATGCTCACATACTATTGACACTGATTCAATCTTTAGCTCTGTCTCTTTATCATTCAATACAAAGGCCAAAAATGCCTCATACTCTTTTCTTAGATATCTCTGCGCCATCATATGAGAAATTATTACTGACGATCTACCTTGCTCATCTGATTCTACATGAAGAGTATCCCCATTCTCACATCTCATCTCAATGTATTTCTTCCCACAATTTACCATTACATTATGAGTAGTCAACTATTCCATACCAAGAATGAGGTCGAATTCATCAAATGGTAACAACATAAGAATAGTTTCAAAGCAATGACATCTAATCATTAATGGACAATCTTTACAAACTTTATCAACTAACATACTCTTGCCTAAAGGATTAGACACCTTAATCACAAATTCTGTGGTATCTATAGGCATAACCAAATCGGGTAATAATTTCATGCAAATGTAAGAGTGCATGGATCCGGGATCTATTAAAGCAATAACTTTGGTATTGTAAAGAGAAAAGGTACCCGTAATAACATCAGGGGAAGATGTCTCTTCGTGAGTGCGTATGGCATAAGTCCTTGCAGGCACTCTACCCTCAGGTTTCGCAGCCTGCTCTCTGGGGTTACCTCTTCTGCTTGCCCCTCTTCCCAAGTTTCTTTGGGGCCTCCCTCTGACCATACTCCCGGATCTCGAGTTTTGAGTTCTCTTTTTTTTAGTCATCTCTGGACAATCCTTTATGAAATGGTCTTGGGAACCACATCTACAACATGCATTTTCATGTTCTCGGCATTCTCCCAAATGGCGTCTACCACATTGTAGACATTCTGGTCTGTCAGGTCTAAAATTCCCAACACTTGCATCTGAAATCGTCTGTGCTTTATTTTCCAAATACTGCTTACTCTTGTCTTTTCTTGAAAATCCAGTGGAAGTAGCTGTTCGAGTAGAAAAATCTCTTGACTTCTTGGATGAAGATTGGAACGACTTGTTCCACTGTCTCTTTCTAGAATCGCGAGACTCCATTTCAAATTTCTTATTCTCTTTTACTAGTTCTTCAGCTTTGCAAGCCCTTTCCACTAGCACAACGAATTCTTTTAATTCGAGGATAGCAACAACCAGCTTAATGTCCTCGTTTAAACCATCTTCAAACCTTTTACTCATAATGGCCTCAGTGGACACACATTCGCGAGGTACTTGCTAAGTCATACAAACTCTTGCTCATAATCGGTTAGTGACATCTTACCTTGCTTCAGCTCTAGAAATTCTTTCGTCTTCTGGTCTACAAGCCTCTGGCTGATATACTTTTTCTTAAACTCTTCTTGGAAGAATTCCCATGAGATCCTTTCCCTTGGTACCACTGACACAAGGGTGTTCCACCATTGGTAAGCAGAATGTCTTAAGAGAGAGACTACACACTTCATGCATTCATCAGGAGTGCAGGACAGTTCGTTAAATACTTTGATGGTATTTTCTAACCAAAACTTAGCTCTTTCTGGATTGTCATCTTTTCTAGCTCAGAATTCTTCTGCCCCATGCTTCTTGATCCTATCAATTGGAGGTTTACCTCCTCTTACCACCTCTATTACTTGAGGGGCTACTAGAGTAGGTTCTAGAATAGGCGGGGGTGGAGGGGGTTGTACATTCGGGTTTGCTTGAACGAACTCCGTATACCAGGCATCCATCATATGGAGGAAGGCTTCTCTAGCCTCTTCTCCTCCTCCTTCTTGACTCACCGTAGTGGGTCTATTCTCACTCTCATACTGCACCGTCCCTTCTGCAGAAACTGGTGCGTTACTTTCTACATCATCCGCCTCAGCTCTTTCAGGATCCATTTACTATATGTATAAACATAATTTAAGTCATTAGGAGTCGTCACACTATCATTATGAAAACATTCTTACGTATGGCATGTATAGCTAGACTCATGCTCGTGCTACGTTAGTCCTAGAATCGACTAAACCGTAGCTCTGATACCACTAAATGTAACACCCCGCACCAAAAACTGATACTGGGTCTGGATACGAGACATTACTATGCTTGAACTCACTGAAACATGTACTTACGGGCTATAAATTTTCGTTTCAAACTTAAAAACTTCACTTTATTAGTCAACACATATAACAAGGGCCTACGAGGCCTTTAACTCATGTCAGAAAACTTTCGAAATTAAAATCAAATAACTCATTTCTAAAGCAGGGTTCACACGCTCGTATAACTTGGGAACACGCCCCTGTACCATTAAGCACGCCTATGCCTACCAACCGTGGGAGGCTACTAACTAATTTCACACGGCGATGACACGCCCGTGGACTTAGGCCGTGTGTTAATCCTTGATATACTGACTAAATTAACACGGTCTGGGCACACGCCCATGTCTAAACTGTATGTCTTACACGGCAAACACACACGGCCGTGGGATTTGCCCGTGGCCTATTATGGTTAATAATACTAAGGTGTGGGGTTAACACGGTCTTGACACACGCCCGTGTGTCCAATCGTGTGGGCACTTATAGGCTATTTACCAATCCTTTAGCCACCCTGAAATGAAGATCATAACCATACACAATTCAACGATGCAATAACAACCCAATTTTAAGAATGATACTACATTCTTCATTGATCTCAACAAACATACATGCTTAGTCAAATTTGGCCAATCACTTAGCCATATACAAAAGAATAATAAACTTGATAGCCTTTACAAAGGCCCTTCTTAAAACATGTCCACAAAATGAATGTTTCCTATACATGCCATACTTAGTAAAGTAACTTGGCTATACCAAAATAAGAGTTGATAGTGTGTTGCGAGTTCCGACTTTAACAATCCACGAGTTAGCTGGGCGAGACTACATAGAAAGAAAGAATCATAACGTAAGCATAAAGCTTAGTAAGTTTGTATGTAACAACTCATAGCATCATCATTTCTTAATATAAACCATTTCACATAAACAATGATATCCTGAATTTCAGCTAAAGAGCTTACTTACTCATATAAATTCTTACATGTCTCAAGACACTTACTATTATCATACTTGTAAGGTAACCATGATACCTGTATCACTTGATCACATTGATCAGTACACTATAATAACAATAATCATGATATCTACTTTCTCATTCACAACATGAATAATACTCAACTTCATCTAACTTCATCCTGATACTAACTTTACTTTCTTAGCTTTCTTGGTATCTTCTTTTAGCTTACTCATTTGCCCGATGAATTTCTGTGAATAACCGAGGATACTAAATCTCTTTCCACATAATATGATTCCAAAGCCATATCCTAGACATGGTCTTACATGGGTTATCTCATTTTTGTTTCACGGCCATGCCTTGACGTGGACTTATATGAAGTATTGCTTTTGATAACATACTCAATGCCAAGCTTGCCTTGGACTTACATGATAACTTGCTTGCTAACTTGATCAATGCCAAGCTTGCCTTGGACTTACATGATAACTTGTGTGGTAGATCGAGTATCCTAGGGAAATTCATCTTCAATTGGGACTTAATTGTACATATTATCGTGATTTCTTAGTTGAACATAACATGATCATTTCATACAATTATTGTACATTATACTAAGCAAATTAATGATAAAAATCATAAAACATAGAAATCATACAAACTTACCTCAATATACAAAATGTATATAGATGTGCAGTTTAGTCCTCGACTTTGTTGTTACCTCAGTTTTGATCCGGGCTTCGTTTTTCTTGATCTATAATCATAAATAGATCATTTAATAACCATATTGTCTAAATTGACTCATAACTCATACTTTGGCAAAATTATTATTTTGCCCCTAGACTTTCTAATATTTGCACTTTTACCCCAATTCTCGTAAAATGATTTTAATGCAACTTTCTTAAACTTCATGCTCAACTGAATCATTTTCACTTCTATAACAGTCATCAATTCTCACTATTTCTAATAGGTATGACCAATTTTATAACTGTTACAAAATGGTCCCTACTACCATTTTTCATGAAATTCATTAAGGAAAAGATGTTTATCTGACATCAAACTCTCTTAAACTTCCATAAGACATCATTTAACAAGCATGTCATTCAAGGGTAGATTTTTGAACATGCATCTTAGCTCATTTTATACCTAAAATTAGCTACTTCATAATACGGGAACTTCAAAAATACGAAGAATATTAAAAACGGGGCTAAGATGAACTTACTATGAGCTTGAAAAAAATTGAAGTACCCTAGCTATGGTGTCTCCAAATTTTTGGTAGCCCAAGGAAGAAGGTGAGTGGATTTTTCTCATCTTTTTCCCACTTAAAACACTAATTAGGCCAAATGACCAAAATGCCCTTCCTCTTAAAAATTTCTATTTAACCATCTTAAGGCCAAGTTTGTCCAAAATTTTATTTTTGGGCAATTTGCTATTTAAGGGCTCATAATTATCATTCTAAAGCTATTTCATGCAAAAAGCTTCTAGAAACTCATATATTGCAACTTTTGCAATTTAGTCCTTTCTGGACCAATTGACCTCATTTTAAAAAAATTGCTTTACAAAACTTTATACTAGCATGCAAACATGGCATAAACGTGGAAAACTCATAATTACACCTCAAGTTCACGGCCTCGCACCACTATCCCGACTAGGCCCTAAATCGGGCTGTTACAGTTCTGACTAGCCCCTAAATCGGACAGTTACAATTTTGCCCCTTTAGGGATTTTCGTCCTCGAAAATCTTATTAGGAGGAGCTGCTTCCAACCTTCTTAAAATGTTTCTATCAACTCTTTAAAATTACAATTCCACTTATCCCTCGAGTCCCTCTCGCCAACAACCTTTAAGCTATAATAGACAAGGTCAAAGTGCAACTTGAGACTTAGGTCATTCCCCCTCTAGGGCATATACACAGTAATCCACCAATTTGGAACTCTGTACATGTCCAAATGATCCTTCGGATCTTTACTGGTTGATTCACTACAATTCGAATGACATTTCCCCCCTTTATTGGATATTTTGTCAAGCCAAATTTGAATTCAATAAGGTTTTATCTCACTTTCTCATTAAAGCATTCACCAACTTTAATACTATTGACTTGTACGCTTTAAAAACTCAGCTTTTAGTGCTCAACCACTTTTGACCATGAACTCAATCACATCGTGAAATGTACTCTAATGTCAAAACATTTATGCACATAACTGCAATTCTTTATTCTTGCATTAATAGATATTCTATTACTTAATCTCATACTAGAACTTCTTTATAAGTTTTGGATTCATCATCATTCAAATTCTATCTCAAGGAAATGTCAACAACAGAAATTTTATCCAACCTGGATTTTTCCACCTTAAATAAACTCATTCAGAGTTTATTTAAAATACAATTTACTATAACACTTCTGAACTCCTTTGCTTTGAAAGGGAGACTCTCTATAGTCATTACCCTAATTGAAACTAGAACATTTCCATCTAAGATCAATCGAGCAACTAACTCACATTGCTCAACATGAATCTTTCATTCAGACACTGGTACTATGTCTACTATTTGAGAAGTATTACAATAACTATACTCTCACTTATTTAAATTCAGAAAATACACATCGATTTTCCCATGCATCATTTCGTAACATCTAACTCACAACACAGATACAAAGGTGATCATCCCAGGATCACCAACCTGTCAACTCTTTTTCTCGATTTAGACTGAAATCAATACTAGAACTTTCAATTAATAGTTCCTTTTATAACTTTCAACTCAACAATCACAGTTTGAACCTTTGAATGAGCATACCTTTGTATCATGCTCCCAATTCACGTACACATAGAATCTGATTCTCCTTATTGATTCATGTGTGAATAACACAGAACTTGAATCATATCTCAATACCTTAATCCACTCCCTTCTCCATACTGAGAACATATGTTAAGCACACTCTCATATGGGATCTCTTACTATAATAATCTAAAACTTTTACAATCGTCATATCTCACGATTGCAGGGACATCTCTATCGATTTCATTAACTCTATTCGGCCTTCCCGAAAACCCATCGCACAACATGAAACTTGTAACTTCACTTCTTATACTAGAATCATCCCCAACTTCTCCCTCAAAGCATCTAAATAGGGTTCAAGGAGATAAACAAATGTTGATTTCAATTAACTAAATCGAGAGCCACTTAGTCTGATTTCTGAATCAGCTAACATTCTCACACAATCACAATTTCCTGAAAAGAACAACCACATCACCCTTGAAGGGAAACAAGTATTAATACATAATATCCAAGAGAATCATTATAATCCATTCATGGTATTAATTAACCATGCATAGGTCACAGGCTTCAAGCCAACTTACTCATACCTGCCCTTTATTAAGCACATACTATGCCACACATTGTACTCGTTTCTTCATGATTCATTTACGAGTACTTGTTCTCACTCATTCACATAACTTCAGTACTAATTTCATTTCTACTTTTAACTCATCTACTTATCTGATTGGCCACTAGGGATAGTCAAAGACACATATTCATCGTCATTCATGTAAGTACGAAACCAGTGCCACATCCCCGAGGTGGTCTTATATAGGGTCACCTCTAAATGCCAATGCAATATACTGGATAAGGTCTTAAATGGGCTTCCACATCAAGTATTGATGCCATATTCCAAATATGGTCTTATACGATTCTCAACTCGGTGCTGAGGCTAGGTCGTAGACGTGGTCTTATACGGGACCTTATCTATTCATAGCTCAATGATAGCCTTTTTACTATAGTCCCCTAGGACATCAATCTCATGTTCAACAACAATTACTCTATTTAGTAGAGTATCATATACCAATGTGATACAAAGCATTCTCAATTATGCTAACATAATCATTGCATTAATCAAATGCAAACTTTCTCAACTTAACTCTCGTAACATCTCATCCTAATTCAATGGTGGTAAGGAGGGGTGAGGTCGTAGCGCCCCATAACTTGACTCTCGTGACCACATACATATGATTTAATATTCACCATCAATGGAATATCATCATAGTTACCCAATTCGCTCCAAGTGAGTTTTCGCGTTTATCATGCTACAATTGTTGCTAACACTTACATCAGCATACTTTGATATGGTAAACATAATCTCAACTTCATCATTCATAACATGCATAATACTCTTAGTCAGCTTTAACTAGCATAACTTGATAACAACTTTAATCACTTGACTTCCTTGTTTCCTCATACAATCTTCACTCTTTTGCTCGATGAATTACTATGAATGACCGAGAATTCTGAATCTCATCTCACATATATCTCGATGCCAATGCTATATCTTAGATATAGTCTTACATGGGATTTCTTAACTCGCCCTCGACGCCATGCCTTGACATGGACTTACTTGATATCTCTGCCTATTTGCCGATGCCATGCCTTAGCTTGGTCTTTTACGGACTTTCTTGTCTCGTGTGAGCGATTGAGTATCCTAAGTAATTCAACTTAAATCGACACTTTCACATACTCAAGTTCCACATTAATATCTACTCGAGTACTCAAAATTTCACTCTAATTTCTCTTAATATTACTAATCAATTAAAGAATGTCTTACGGGTTTGAATACGTCATTTACTTAATTGCCATAGTTCAACCATGGTCTTACTCGTATCACAACATCATAACTCACCTACTTCTTACATGTAATCACGATGCCATAGCCTCGCTATGGTCTTACACAAAATCTCATATCAATACCAATGCCATATCCCGGATATGGTCTTACATGGAACTGGAACTCATGTCAATGCCGATGCCACATCCCAGATATGGTTTTATACGGGATCTTTCTATAGTGTTGAAGCCATGTTCCAAACATGGTCTTACATGAAATCACTATTCGATGCCGACGCCATATCCCATATATGGTCTTATACGGAATCTTACAAAAAATAAAGGTGCCATATCCCAGATATCGTCTTATCCGATTATCTTATTCAATACCGAAGCCATATCCCAAATATGGTCTTATACAGGATCATGTATCGATGCCAATGACATGTCCTAGACATGGTCTTATATTGGATCACATATACTGCCATGGTCCAACCATGGTCTTATTTATCAATTTACTATTAAACGACCGTATTCATCTCCTGCATTCTACTTAGTCAAGCTTCCCAATTTAACTCTCATACCATAACACGCGTGGTCTCATACAGAGTCACGAAATAAAACATTATACATCATTCAAACAATCGTACATACACATTTACACCATTCTATGGGTAAATTTACTCACTATATGCACCTAACCCAATAGGTTGAATATATAACACCTTATGCACATCAAGCCAATACAGAGAAGCTTATCATTTTATAATTCTCATTACGTATATTATCACACACATATCATATACTTCTATTTATACTTCTTTGAATCTCATCAATGCATAGGAGCATTTCAATTACCTCATTATCACTTACAACATTATTGGATTTAGCTCGGTTGGGAACCATCTCTGTCTTAACAAAACAATTTCCTTAGAGCCGGGAGATATCTCACTATCACGGTCCACTTATGGCATGTATAGCTAGACTCTTACTTACACCAGGTTAGTTCGAGAACCGACTAAACCATAGCTTTAATACCACTAAATGTAACACCCCTTACCTGTAATCCCCGTCGAAATCGGGCATGAGGCGTTACCGTATAAAACTACTTAATCGCCACTTAAACTCAATGCGACTACTCTCTGTGAGTCACTACAACAATTTTTTTTCTTTTTAAGTTATGAGACCTCACTCATACATGCGAGGGCTCTCGAGACTATATCAGGAACTCTTACAATCCGTAAAATTTCTTTCCCATATAAACAGAGATTACATGCTCGTGTTAGATTACACACACGCTCGTGTGTAGTATCACACGCCCATGTGTCCAAATCGTACCTAAAAACCCAAGCATTTTGCCAAAGTTCCCACGGCTAGGACACACGCCCATGTGGAATGGGGCACGCCCGTGTACCCTTAAGACATGCCCGTGTCTTCCACCCATGGTCGACACTACCAATTCACACACGGTCTTGACACGTCCGTGGCCTTAGACCGTGTATCACACACGACCTATACAAACGGCCGTGGGGTTAGCCCGTAGTCTATTCTGAGTTAAAACACTAAGGTGTAGGTGCATACGGCCTGAACCTGCCTTGGTGTGTCTACACAATGGGCACATGAAGGATATTTTCCAAGCCAATCACCACTCTCATTTGCATATATTCATTCATCATCACATAACTTCTAGTAATATCATTATAATTCTTGGTCTAAATACATTTAATCATAAGAGAAATAAATTCTTCAATCCATACACTAAGGGAACTATTTCCCATATAATTACAACCAACTTAAGCCATGATCTATGGCTATACACATAAACTATAAGTTCTCTTAGGCCAACACAATTTGGCCACATCAATTAGAACTTAATCAACTTTAAAAGAATCCCTATACATACCATGACTCATAAGAACACGAAACACCATACCAGTAGTCTACTCGATAATGTGAAAACATCCTTCGTGGCCTCCAACCCGAGTTAATGAAAATAACCTATAAGAGATGGGAAAAGTAAAGGAGTAAGCAATATGCTTAGTAAGTTCATCTGCATATAACTGACAATTTCTAATATTCATCGAATATCCATGACTACAAGGTATTATAATAAATTTTCTCATAAATTCATGGTTACTTACTCAACCACTTTTGAAACTTACTCATTCTATCTCTTACCACATTCTTACCATGCCACTAGCCAATTGCTCATTTAATTAGCATACATTCCTGCACTGAACATATAAACAACATTTCAAACATTTTCAATGAGTCACTCATATTGCGAATTTCTCGGTGGTTTCGCACTTAGCTCACCATTGAATCTCTTATAGGGTGGTATCACACACAGCCCACTAATCATTTACATCTATAGTGATTTCGTACTTAGCTCACCAATCATTTATAAGCGATGGTATCGTACACAGCCCATCGATTACTAATTAATCAGGTGGTAACGCACACAGCCCATCGATAGTAATATAGTTGATGGTATCGCACACAACCCATCAATTAATAGTATATCAGGTGGTATCACACACAACCCATCGATAGTAACATAGTTGATGGTATCGCACATAGCCCATCAATTAATAATATATCAGGTGGTATCGTACACAGCCCACCGATAGTAACATAGTTGATGGTATCACACACAGCCCATCAATTAACAAATCTATCTCATGCAACTAAAGTGCATTAATTTCACATATCCCACTAGGGTTCATCATATATTGAATTCATATCAATTCAGTCCTAACACATACTTGTGCTTCTCGTGGTACAATCACATACATTCAACATATCCGTTGAATCATTCAAATTATTAAATAACTCTCTTGAGTCTCATACGCTTAGTTCTCATTGACATCATACCCCAATAGGGTCTTTCATACATTAGCATGTTGATGCCATATCCTTGACATGGTCTTATACGAATTCTTACACCGTGGCCATATTCCAATATGGTCTTACACGAAACTATAACTATCATCATATAATGCTATATCCATTTCCCATTACTCCCAAATTCAATTCTCTTGACATCTCATTAAAAGATATTTCATACATTCATCGAGTAAATATGCATTCCATACAACATTGGAATACTAAATTAACTCATACGTAATTTCCACATTCACACATGAACTTACCTCGATGTCGAAATGGCCGAAAGGGACTTTTTGCCCACATTTCTCTTTTCACCCGTTCAAGGTCTGAATCTCATTTTCTTTGATCTAGAACAATAAAATTTACTGATTTAATCACTTATAATTCATAATTCACCATAAACTACACTTTAGACAAAAATGACTATTTTTCCCCTACACTTTGGCAAAATTATGATTTTGCCCCTAGGCTCGTAAATGAATTTTTGTCACATTTTCTTGTTAAACAAACTTAGCTAAACATTTAATACTCTTACAACTTCTCACAATATCAACTATTTCATGCATTAATGAACAAATTACAACTTTTGCATTTTAGTCCCAATTAGGTGTTTTCATAACAACACCTTTCACAAAACTTGTTTATCATCTTCCTAACAATCATTTTCTTCGATAAAAACTCATAAAACAACAAAAAATCTCTCATGGTAAGTCTCTAGACTTTCAACCATGTTGCAATTTAGTCCCCCCATTAGCTAGCTTAAGTTTTAGGGACTCCAAATACACAAAAATCATCAAAAACAACCATCAAATTGACTTACTTGAATGGAGAAAAGCTTGATGGAAATTTTAAGCTTTCCAAGCCCTCCCATGGCTGATATTTTCGGTTGGAGAAGAAGAATAAAAGAAAAGATGATAACTTTTGCTTATATCATCTTATTTTATTCATCTTCTTCAACTAATATCACTAACTTTTAATCACAATAAATGCACTTGTCCCCTTAGCTTATTTGACCGGCCAAGCGACTTAACAAGGCTAAATTACAAAAGTGGGACCTCCAAATATTATTCCATAGCTATTTGGCACTTCTAGCAAAAAAAATAGAACTTTCACACTTAATGCGATTTAGTCCTTTTTCACAATTTAGCTAGAAATTGCGAAATTAAGGCACCAAAATTTTCATGCACCCTTATAAGCATGTTATAACACATAAAATAACATGAAAATAATTTTCTCTATCTTTTGTTTAGTGATTCTGAGATCACTGTTTCGACTAGCCCATAATCAGACTGTTACAATTTTCGTGCACACGGGTAGACATACGGGCGTGTGTCTAAGCCGAGTGTGACACACAGTCTGGCCCATGGGCGTGTAGTTCAGTCGTGTGTCCCCCTAACCCTAAGTTGGAAAAATAGAATGCCCAGTAGTAACCACACAAGTTGAGGCACGGTCGTGTGTCTCAACCGTGTGGAAGACACGGCCTTGCACACGGGCGTGTGCCTTGGCCATGTGACCCTAAATGATTGATGATGTCAAAAATAGAATGTCAAGGTTTTTGCACACAGACTGAGACACGGGCCATGTACACTGGCGTGTGCCATGCTGTATGAAAACCCCTGTAGGATCGATGTTAGAAAATAAATTCACACGGGCACGGGGCACGGGCATGTCCATAAATGTCTAGGCCGTGTGATCTACATGGGCCTTCAACATGGCCATGTTATGAGATCACACGGGCGTGTTGCCTTTCCACACGGGGCGTGTGCTCTGTTTTTAATGAAATTTTCTAACGTTTATGATAGTGCTCAGTTTTATCCCGAGTTGTTCCTAAGGCGTGTTTTGGGCCTCTTAGGCCCTTATTAAGGACATTAAGAGGAAGTTTGAAAATTTTTGAATTTGAATGAACTTTTATGACTCAGAATTGTATGTTTGTATACGTTTATGCAAAGTAACGTCTCGTACCCTGTACCGGCGTCAGATACGGGTAAGGGATGTTACAGAGAGCCTAGTAAGCTTTGTGCTCTAACTCCAGAGGTAGATGATAGGCTTTCCCAAAGACCAACCTATAGGGTGACATCCCTAAAGTTGTCTTGTATGCTGCCCTGTAAGCCCATAAAGCATCATCCAGTCTTTTGGACCAATCTCATCTAGTTGGGCATACTACCTTCTCAAGTATGCCTTTGATCTCTTAGTTTGCTAGTTCAGCTTGCCCATTCGTCTGCGGATGGTAAGTTGTGGCAACCTTGTGCTTTACTCATTGTTTGTCAAGTAACCATTTCAACCATTTGTTCACAAAATAGGACCCTTCATCACTAATGATGGCTCGTGGGGTTCCAAAGCTTATGAACACATGCTTTTGCAAAAACTTCATCACAACCTTAGCATCGTTTGTCGAATATGCTTCAGCCTCAACCCACTTGGATACGTAGTCTACAGCTACCAAGATGTACTTGTGACCAAAAGATGGAGGGAAAGGACCGAGGAAGTCAATACCCTAAACATCGAACAATTCTACCTCAATGATGTTTGTTCGAGGCATCTTGTTTCTGTTGGTGACAACTCCGACCCTTTGACATCGATCACAACTCTTTAGGTAAGCATATTCATCTTTAACTAGTGTTGGCCAAAAGAATCTGGCTTGCAATACTTTGGCCACAGTACGTGTTCCTCCGAAGTGTCCCCCACTCGAAGCTAAGTGACAGTGGTATAAAAGCTTATGTACTTCATCTTCTGTCACACATCTCTGGATCATTTGATCTGCACACTTTTTAAACAAATATGGTTCTTCCCAGAAATAGAACTTCACATCGTGATGAAACTTTTTCTTTTGGTGATATGTCTTATCAATCGGCATCAAACCACAAGCTAAATAGTCAGCAATATCAGAATAATTATGGAAATGATTTACCTTCAGTATGTGTTCATCTGGAAATGTCTCCTAAATTGGTATAAGTGGAGAATTCCCTTCTTGCGGCTCCAATGAAACACCCCAAACCCGGCCCAAAAAGCCTGACCGGATTTGATATGTTCCTCGAGTAAAACTTTAGCAAATTCTCGCTTTGTTTAAGAAAAACTTGATGATTTTGAATAAAACAGATTAACTTAAAGATCGGGTTGAAATCAAATTGTAAAGTAAATTTGTATCTTCTTAAAGCATTATTTTTAAGAGAAATTAATAAGTTAAAAGAGAACCAAATTTAATGAAAATTTATTTATTACTTTAAAACATATATATATTTATATATATATATTAGTGTCAAAAACATTTTAAATTTTTTATTGAAAACCATTTAATTATTTAATTAATAATTGTTCATGGCGAAAAATAAATCCAAACACAAAAATTAAAAGCAGTTCATAGTGGCCTTATTACATAAAAATAGCAAAACCCATAATAAATTCTAAATAAGTTTAATAAGTTTAATTTGGAAAATCTCCAAAATACTTTATTTGAGCATTGGCCACCAAGTAGTCCTCGCTGACCCGATCCATCGCGCTAAGATCATCTGAAAAATTATCCCACAAAAGGGGAGATTCATAAACTCAATGTGTAACACATACATTAAAAAGCCCATTTGATCATAGCCTTAAAGCCCATTAATGACACATATAGCCATAGGCCCATTTTTAGTCATATTTAGCCAAAAGCCCATTTTTATAGCAGATCAAATAATAATCATTTAAAATCACATGGATATATACATATAATGAAATGCAAACCCGGCCCACCTAAATATCCATCCGCTACACACCACCCGTACCAACCAATCACACCGTGGGGATTACTAAATCAACCCTCCATCCACTACACACCATCGAAGGCAGTTGCTACAGTCAACATGCACATCACCCTTATAATTTTGTGGCAAGGCCACAAGACAATTGTGACCGAAGTCACCAGATTCAAAATATGTGATCGAAGTCACCAGATTCACATATGTGACCGAAGTCACCAGATTCAAATATGTGACCGAAGTCACCGAATTATGTGGTAAAACCACCGGAATACTTCCCCTTTATCAATTTTACCCATATGCCCATGCACATACATATTATTTAGTTTTCATGACATTTACCCCAAAATCATAATATAGTCATACTTATTTCACATTTATGCATATAGCAAAATTAACGAAATATTGGGGTAAACATACCTGAATATCGTATACCACTGAATGGTATCCACAATCATTATCAAACATATTGTCATATAAATCACATTTAATATAGATCTATGAGATTTTAGTGTAATGTTACACACCTTATGGTGTGAGAATGATACCTTCCCGCTCATCAACACCTAGTTAATTATCACACTTGATTAGTATACACTATTACTAATAAAACTATACTATTGATGAGAGATCTAAATCCTTACCCTCGGATTCTTGAACAACCGTTATTTGTGGTTTTTCTCCGCTAGATGGATCAAGACCCACTGACAACCCACTAACGAAAAGTGGTTCGGTTGTACGCACGACTTCAAATAATCGATCTTCGGTAGCAGAGGGTCCACAACCCGGTGGAAAATCTCTTATCGCCGATACAGCCCTTCGTTTGAAGTTTAAGGGTAAAACAGAGCCTCCTCTCTTCCAAACACTCTGTACCGCTCTTTTCGAACCTATCTTGTTTGTCTCGAATTCACCCCTAAAATAAAGTTGATTAATAAACTTTCTAAAAGACACGATATAACCGAAAGGGATAATTCTTACCTTGGATGATTTTGAAAGATCTCTCCTTAAATGTTGGTTTCAAAAAGGATCCTTAATAATCCCTTCCAAAGTTTCGGCCTAGGAGAAAATGAGTGAATTAAGTTTCTAAATCGGCTATTCTAAAAGAAATAATGAAAACACTTAACAAAAATCCTTACTTAACCACTTGAAGATTCGGCCTTGTCAAAGTAGAAGAAAAGAAATGATGATTCGGCTTGAACAAAAAGAAGAGAAAAATATGGTGTTTTTGGCTATGGTGGTTTCATGTTTCCAACAAAAGAAAAGAAAGATTGAGATAAAAATGGAAGATGATTCGGTTTCACAAAAGAGAAGAAAAGAATGTTGATTTTGGTTTTGGTAGAAGGTGGTTTCGGTTGAAAGTGAAAAAGAAAGAAAAATGAAGGAAGAAAGAAAGAGAAAAGGAAGAAAAAGATAATGATAATGATGATTTCCAAAAGAAAAGAGATGAATTTAGGGATTTATGTGCATTCGGCCAAGAGGGAAAAAGTGAAGAAAATAGGTCTTTGAACTTTGGTACTTTCAGTTACAAAGAGGAAGAAAAAGTTGTTATGTTTAGGAGAAAAGAAACTAGAAAGACTTCTCAAACCGAAATGGCAAATTGCAAAAGGCCAAAAGAAGATAAAAAGACTTCTCTTTTGTGTAGATAAGCATTCGGCTATGAACAAGGTTTTGGAGAGAAAATTGGTTAAAAATTTTGGCCAACTAACACCCTATTGCCTATGCAAAAAATTCGGCCAACCTTACCAACATAATCCCCTTTTTCGTCCTCAATTCTTCCCCATCAATCCCTTGATTCCTAACACAATTAAACCTTCTCCCTTAGCCCTAAAGTCGACTAGGTTCATGGTCAAATGACCATGAAAAAGCTTCAAAACACCCTCCTTTCTTCAAGCCTTTTGTCCCCTATCTTACCATATCATCATGATCCCATGCCATAACTTCTAGCTTGCCTTTTCATATGGTCTACTAACCAAAAATAAGAAGATGACCATCCATTCTAGAATAGTCTTGGCGACACTATGGGAAAGAAAATAAAAAAATTAAAATTCTTCCATTTGCTAGCTAGGGATTGAACCTCTCTCCTTATGCATTCACTCATGCACCATTACCACCTTGCCAAATGACTTATTATGCTTTAAACCTCTTGTCAATATTTCTTAAAGCCTATCTTGCTTAGCTCCATCTTAATTATTAAAAAATTTAATATTTCACTAAGCATTCACTTACATAATGAAGTTCAAAATAAACTTCCAAAACACACTCAATCATATTTAGGCATGCAACAACATTCAATTAAGTAGAGATGCATAACCCCTAATTATCGAGGATGTTACAGATTCTACCCCTTAAAATAATTTCGTCCTCGAAATTACAGGTTGGAACAAGTGAGGGTATTCTTTGTCGCATCGCTTCCTCCGGTTCCCACGAAGCTTCTTTCGATCCATGATTACGCCATAACACTTTGTGAGAGGAACCGATTTTCTCCGTAAAACCTTTACATCTCGCTTCAGAATTTGAATTGGCTCCTCTTCATAGGACAAATCTGGTCTTAAGTCCACCTCCTCAACTGGCACTACATGAGATGGATCCGACCGGCAACTGTGTAACATTAAAACATGGAACACATCGTGCATTTGCTTCAACTCCGAAGGCAAATCTAACTGATATGCCACAGATCCGACCCGCTTCACAACCCGATAAGGTCCAATGAACCTGGGACTTAACTTCCCTTTGCGACCAAATCTCATCACCTTTTTCCAAGGTGAGACCTTTAGGAATACTTGCTCCCCCACAGCAAACTCTATTTCCTTCCGCTTAAGATCTGCGTACGACTTTTGTCTGTCAGATGCTTCCTTTAATCGAGCCCGGATTACCTTAACCTTTTCTTTGGATTCAGCCACTATTTCTGGACCCAAAATCGGCGTTCCCTAATTACATCCAACACGTAGGAGTGCGACACTTTCGTCCATATAGTGCTTCATATGGTGCCATCCGAATACTGGCTTAGTAACTGTTGTTGTACGCAAATTCCGCTAACGGTAAGAACTCTTCCCAACTTCCCCTGAAATCCATCGCACAACCCCTTAACATATCTTCTAAGATTTGGATTACTCGTTCAGACTGTCCGTCAGACTGTTGATGAAATGCCGTACTGAAGTCCAATCTGGTGCCCAAAGCCTGATGCAATGCTTTCCAAAACTGAGACGTAAACCTCGGATCTCTATCTGAAATAATCGACACCGACACTCCATGCAATCTCACAATCTCAGCCACATATAACTTCGCCAATTTCTGTAAAGAGTAATCAACCTGAACTGGGATAAAATGTGTAGATTTCGTCAATCGGTCCACTATTACCCATACAGAGTCTTTCTTAGTAGGCGTAAGAGGAAGCCCACTAACAAAGTCCATGGTGATTCTCTCCCACTTCCACTGCGGAATCTTTATCGGCTGAAGTAATCCCGAAGGTACTTGATGTTCAGCCTTGACTTGCTGACACGTTATGCACTTTCCTACAAACTCCGTAACTTCCCGTTTAAGACCAGGCCATCAAAATTGATCTCGTAAATCTCGATATAACTTACTTCCTCCAGGATGCATAGCATAAGGGCTACCATGCGACTCCTGAAGAATCTTTTGCCTCAACTCCTGATCCCTTGGCATACAGACTTTACCTTTGAAACATAATACCCCATCGTTGTTAATACCAAAATCTTCTAATTCCCCATTCTGTACCTGCCGTAGCTTTACACTCAGATCATCGTCTACCAATTGCCTCTCTTTCACTTGACTCAACCATGTCGGCTTTACTTGTAATTCTGCCAACAAGCTTCCGTCATCGTAAAGACTAAGATGTGCAAACATCGCCCTTAGATCTGACACCACTTTCCGACTTAAAGCGTCTGCCACCACATTCGCCTTGCCCAGGTGGTACTCAATAGAACAGTCGTAGTCTTTCAACAACTCTATCCACCTTCACTGCCTCAAATTCAGTTCTTTCTGAGTCAGTAGATATTTCAGACTTTTGTGGTCCGTGTATATCACTAACTTTTCCCCGTATAAATAATGTCTCCAAACTTTAAGAGCAAAGACTACAGCTGCCAACTCCAAATCATGCGTCGGGTAATTAACCTCGTGTGATCTTAACTGCCGAGACGCATACACAACTACCTTCCCGTCTTGCATCAGAACACATCCTAATCCCGTGTGAGAAGCATCACAATACACGACGAAATCCTTCCCTGCCTAAGGCTGAATCAAAATCGGAGCTTCAGTCAAAACCCTCTTGAGCTTCTCAAATCTCTCTTACTGCTTATCAGCCCACACGAAAGGTACTTCCTTTGTCAACAATTTCGTTAAAGGTGCAGCTATCGATGAGAATCCTTCAACAAATCTTCTATAATAACCTGCTAATCCCAAGAAACTGCGAACCTCAGTTACGGACTTGGGTGGTTTCCAATCTAGTACTACCTCAATCTTCCGAGGATCCACCCTTATCCCTTCCGCAGATACCACATGGCCTAAAAACGCAACCTCCTTCAGCCAAAATTCACACTTGCTGAATTTGGCATAAAGTTTCTTCTCCCTTAAAACTTGCAACACAATCCGAAGATGCTTATCATGTTCCATTTCAGACTTAGAATACACCAGGATGTCATCTATGAATACCACGATGAATTGATCCAAGTAGGGTTGGAAAATCCAGTTCATCATATCCATGAACCTAGCTGGGGCGTTCGTCAATTCGAATGGCATTACCAGAAATTCATAATGCCCATATCTAGTTCGAAAAGCTGTCTTATGGATATCTGCTTCTTTCACCTTAAGCTGATGATACCCCGACCTTAAATCAATCTTTGAGAATACCGCAGCTCCTTTGAGCTGATCGAACAAGTCGTCGATCCTCGGTAAAGGATACTTGTTCTTGATGGTTAGCTTATTCAACTGTCGGTAATCTATACACATCCTCATCGTTCCGTCCTTCTTCTTCACGGATAGGACCAGTGCTCCCCATGGAGACACACTAGGTCGGATAAATCCATGATCAAGCAACTCCTGAATCTGAGCCTTAAGCTCAACTAACTCCTTCGGTGCCATTCTATATGGAGCAATAGAAACTGGCACCGTTCCAGGCAATAGTTCAATCCCGAATTCTACCTCTCGATCCAGAGGCAATCCTGGAAGTTCTTCCGAAAAAACATCTACAAATTCATTCACAGTCCTGACTTCTTCAACAGTTGCCTCCTTAGCCTCCAAGGCACTCACCAACATCAGAAAGGCTACACATCCCTTTCTAACCATCTTTTCTGCCTTAAGAGCGGATACTACATTTGATAAGTAGTTTCATCTTTCGCCCATCACTACAACTTCTTTCTCATCAAAAGTTCTTAAGGAGATCCGCTTAGCAGCACAATCCACATTTGCACGATACTTCACTAGCCAATCCATGCCTAAGATCAGGTCGAATTCCCCAAATGGCAACTCCATTAAATCAGCCAGAAATTGTATCCCTTGAACTTCTAAAGGCACTTCCTTAAAAAGTTTGTCTATTACTCTGTCATCCTAAAGGACTAAATCGATCATCTTCCTAGGTATAGTCTCGAAGTCACATGCAAAGTTCCGGATACTTCACTAGCGATATATGAGTGAGTTGACCTATATCTATCAAAGCAATAAAGGGCAACCTAGAAATCGAAACATACCGTGATAACATCGGTGCGTCCTTTGTCTTCTGCTGATTTAGCGTATATACAGACACTGGTTGTCTCGCCTCAGAGCTACTACTGCCTCTGCCTGAAGTTCTGCGACCTCTACCAGAACCATTACCCCTTCCATTTGGACCACGGCCCCTTATTGGCTGCTGTTCACCTCTGCCAGCCTGATTAACACCCTGACCTGCTGGGTGGTTCTTATCTGAATTCATCGGGCAATCCTTGATCATATGATCTTTAGACCCGCACTTGAAACATCCCCCGGTCATTTTCCAACATTCTCCCGGGTGCATCTTCCCACATTGAACACACGCACGATGTTGTCCACCCGTAGCAGTCTGCTGACTTCGCAGCCCATCATTTCTTGGTTTCTTTTGAAAATTCTCTGATGACCCTAAAGACCCAAAGCTTCTCTTATTCTTATTCTGGCCTCTGTCCCGGTTCTGTCTCTCAGTCCGCTTAACTTCTTCAACTATTCTTGCCCTTTCTACTAAGATTACAAAATCTCTTTCTCGGTGTGGAGCCATCATCACTCGCAGTTCATCTCTAAGCCCATCCTCAAATCTGACACACCGTTCATATTCAGTAGCCACTATCCCTCTGGCATATCGGCTAAGTCGCAAAAATTCTGCTTCATATTCATCTATCGACTTATTTCCTTGCGCTAAATTTAGAAACGCCTTTCTCTGGGAGTCGATGTAACTAGCTCCAACGTATTTTCCTTCAAACTTAACTTTAAAATACCCCCAATCCACTCGATCCACAGGGGTACTCTCCTTGATAGTGAGCCACCACTGGTAAGCCTCATCACGGAGTAGTGAAACAGCACCATTCAGCTTTTCTTCTGTAGTGCAGTCTAAATCGTCCATGATCCTCTCGACTGCCTCCAACCAATATTCAGCTACATTTGGAGCTACTCCAGATACTCCCCTAAAAACCTCAGCTCCATTTGATCTTAGTCTCTCAGCTACTGACTTTTGAGACCCATTTCCAGTACTAGCTTCTGCTACTCGTTCCAAAACTCGAAGCACAGCTTGTGATACTGCATCACCTCCTCCATTTTGCTCTTGAAATTCCACCCCAACAGCCGGTGGCGGAGCTTCATTTTCGGAACCTTGACCAGATCTAACTGGTTTCACACGGTCATTCTTCCTCTACCGCGTCCGCGATGACCACGTCCCCTAGAACTCATGTCTACTACGCGTATTATCTATTTTTACGAAAAAGTCTTATGCATTAGAGTCTTTTCACTTCTTATTAAAAGAAAGTTTTATGCAACAGATATTCAGTGGTTTTTCCGTAGTAGTACACATACACCTAGGGTCCATGTCTCTAAAGTATAGTTTCCTTAGGCTTATCATACATTCATATCACTTTTTCAATAAAAGTACTTACCTGATGGATCTGGGTCGAGAACTCGGGTGCCATGCTTCTATAAAACCATTCTAACTAAAGAAAATTTTCAAAAAGTCATTTGGGCCTAATTTTGAAAACGTTGTGGGCTTCACAACCCAAGGCCAAGAGTTTAAAACTGGGCTCTGATACTAAGTTGAAACACCCCAAACTCGGCCCAAAAAGCCTGACCAGATTTGATATGTTCCTCGAGTAAAACTTTAGCAAATTCTCGCTTTGTTTAAGAAAAACTTGATGATTTTGAATAAAACAGATTAACTTAAAGATCGGGTTGAAATCAAATTGTAAAGTAAATTTGTATCTTCTTAAAACATTATTTTTAAGAGAAATTAATAAGTTAAAAGAGAACCAAATTTAATGAAAATTTATTTATTACTTTAAAACATATATTTATATATATAAATATATTAGTGTCAAAAACATTTTAAATTTATTTATTGAAAACCATTTAATTATTTAATTAATAATTATTCATGGCGGAAAAATAAATCCAAACACAAAAATTAAAAACAGTTCATAGTGGCCTTATTACATAAAAATAGAAAAACCCATAATAAATTCTAAATAAGTTTAATAAGTTTAATTTGGAAAATCTCCAAAATACTTTATTTGAGCATTGGCCACCAAGTAGTCCTCGCTGACCCGATCCATCGCGCTAAGAGTCATCTAAAAAATTATCCCACAGAAGGGGTGAGTCATAAACTCAATGTGTAACACATATATTAAAAAGCCCATTTGATCATAGCCTTTAAGCCCATTAATAACACATATAGCCATAGGCCCATTTTTAGTCATATTTAGCCAAAAGCCCATTTTTATAGCAGATCAAATAATAATCATTTAAAATCACATGGATATATACATCTAATGAAATGCAAACCCGACCCACCTAAATATCCATCCGCTACACACCACCCGTACCAACCAATCACACCGTGGGGATTACTAAATCAACCCTCCATCCGCTACACACCATCGAAGGCAGTTGCTGCAGTCAACATGCACATCGCCCATATAATTTTGTGGCAAGGCCACCAGACAAATGTGACCAAGTCACCAGATTCAAAATATGTGGTGAAGTCACCAGATTCACATATGTGACCAAGTCACGGATTCAAATATGTGACCGAAGTCACCGGATTATGTGGTAAAACCACCGGAATACTTCCCCTTTATCAATTTTACCCATATGCCCATGCACATACATATTATTTAGTTTTCATGCCATTTACCCCAAAATCATAATATAGTCATACTTATTTCACATTTATGCATATAGCAAAATTAACGAAATATTGGGGTAAACATACCTGAATATCGTATACCACTGAATGGTATCCACAATCATTATCAAACATATTGTCATATAAATCACATTTAATATAGATCTATGAGATTTTAGTGTAATGTTACACACCTTATGACTGTGAGAATGATACCTTCCCGCTCGTCAACACCTAGTTAATTATCACACTTGATTAGTATACACTATTACTAATAAAACTATACTATTGATGAGAGATTTAAATCCTTACCCTCGGATTCTCGAACAACCGTTATTTGTTATTTTTCTCTGCTAGATGGATCAAAATCCACTGACAACCCACTAATGAAAAGTGGTTCAGTTGTACGCACGACTTCAAATAATCGATCTTCGTTAGCAGAGGGTCCACAACCTGGTGGAAAATCTCTTATCGCCGATACATCCCTACGTTTGAAGTTTGAGGGTAAAACAGAGCCCCCTCTCTTCCAAACACTCCGTACTGCTCTTTTCGAACCTATCTTGTTAGTCTCGAATTCACCCCTAAAATAAAGTTGATTAATAAACTATCTAAAAGAGACGATATAACCGAAAGGGATAATTCTTACCTTGGATGATTTCGAAAGATCTCTCCTTAAATGTTGGTTTCAAAAAGGATCCTCAATAATCCCTTCCAAAGTTTCAGCCTAGGAGAAAATGAGAGAATTAAGTTTCTAAATCGGCTATTCTAAAAGAAATAATGAAAACACTTAACAAAAATCCTTAGTTAACCACTTGAAGATTCGGCCTTGTCAAAGTAGAAGAAAAGAAATGATGATTCAGCTTAAACAAAAAGAAGAGAAAAATATGGTGTTTTTGGCTATGGTGGTTTCAGGCTTCCAACAAAAGAAAAGAAAGATTGAGATGAAAATGGAAGATAATTCGGTTTGACAAAAGAGAAGAAAAGAATGTTGATTTTGGTTTTGGTAGAAGGTGGTTTCGGTTGAAAGTGAAAAAGAAGGAAAAATGAAAGAAGAAAGAAAGAGAAAAGGAAGAAAAAGATAATGATAATGATGATTTCCAAAAGAAAAGTGATGAGTTTAGGGACTTATGTGCATTCGGCCAAGAGGGAAAAAGTGAAGAAAATAGGTCTTTGAACTTTGGTACTTTCGGTTACAAAGAGGAAGAAAAAGATGTTATGTTTAGGAGAAAAGAAACTAGAAAGACTTCTCAAACCGAAATGGCAAATTGCAAAAGACCAAAAGAAGAGAAAAAGACTTCTCTTTTGTGTAGATAAGCATTCGGCTATGAACAAGGTTTTGGAGAGAAAATTGGTTAAAAATTTTGGCCAACTAACACCCTATTGCCTATGCAAAAATTCGGCCAACCTTACCAACATAATCCCCTTTTTCCTCCTCAATTCTTCCCCATCAATCCCTTGATTCCTAACACAATTAAACCTTCTCCCCTTAGCCCCTAAAGCCGACTAGGTTCATGGTCAAATGACCATGAAAAAGCTTCCAAAACACCCTCCTTTCTTCAAGCTTTTTGTCCCCTTATCTTACCATATCATCATGATCCCATGCCATAACTTCTAGCTTGCCTTTTTCATATGGTCTACTAACCAAAAAATAAGAAGATGACCATCCATTCTAGAATAGTCTTGGCCGACACTATGGGAAAGAAAATAAAAAAAATTAAAATTCTTCCATTTGCTAGCTAGGGGATTCGAACCTCTCTCCTCATGCATTCACTCATGCACCATTACCACCTTGCCAAATGACTTATTATGCTTTAAACCTCTTGTCAATATTTCTTAAAGCCTATCTTGCTTAGCTCCATCTTAATTATTAAAAAAATTTAATATTTCACTAAGCATTCACTTACATAATGAAGTTCAAAAATAAACTTCCAAAACACACTCAATCATTTTTAGGCATGCAACAACATTCAATTAAGTAGAGATGCATAACCCCTAATTATCAGGATGTTACATCCAATCTGGACAAGTGATCTGCTATTTGATTTTCTACTCCCTTTCGATCTTGAATTTCTAGATCGAACTCTTGAAGTAGAAGTACCCACCGGATTAGTATCGGCTTAGCGTCTTTCTTGGCATGTAAATACTTAATTACCGAGTGGCCCATATAGACAGTCACTTTGTTACCTATAAGCTAAGATCAAAACTTGTCAAAAGCAAACACAATAGCAAGTAGCTCTTTTTTTGTTACCATGTAATTCAGTTGAGCTCCTGTCAAAGTCCGACTCGCATAATAGATAGGATGAAAAACTTTGGTCCTTCACTGACCCATGAAAGCTCCGATCGCGAAGTCACTTGTATCACACATCAATTCATATGGCAAATCCCAGTCTAGTGTGACTATTATGGGTGTCGAGACTAATCGACTCTTCAAATCGTTGAAATCTCTTAAGCACTCCTCATCAAATTTGAGCGTCGTGTCCTTCTCCAATAATTTGCATAAGAGTTCAACAATTTTGGAGAAGTCCTTGATGAATATTCGATACAAACTGACATGGCCCAAAAGGCTCCTAACACCTTTTACAGATGTTGGAGGTGGGAGTTTCTCAATAACATCTACCTTTGCTTTATCTACCTCGATTTCATGCCTCGCTATCTAATGCTCTAGAAAATACCTTCTCGGACCATGAAATGGCACTTTTCCCAGTTAAGTACAAGGTTTGTTTCTTCGCATTGCCTTAGTACCTTGGCTAGATTGGCCAGGCAATCATCATATGTATCTTTGAATACTTAAAAATCATCCATAAAAACTTCCAAATATTTCTCAACCATGTCAGTAAAAATAGACATCATACATCTTTGAAATGTAGCAGGTGCATTACATAAACCAAATGGCATGCGCCTAAATGCAAATGTACTGTTGTCTTGTGTTGATCTTCTGGTGCTACTATAATTTGATTATACCCCAATTATCCATCAAGAAAATAGTAATAGTCTCACCCCGCAAGTCTTTCCAGTATCTAATCCAGAAAATGGCAAAGGAAAGTGATCTTTCCTAGTCGCCTTGTTCAGCTTCCGGTAATCGATGCAAATTCTCCATCCCGTAACCGTTCTAGTCTGTATCAACTCATTATTCTCATTTTCAATAACTGTTATACCTCCTTTCTTCGATATGCACTAGACCGGACATACCCATGAACTGTCTGAGATGGGGTAAATTATACCCGCATCTAACCACTTGATAATTTCTTTCTTTACTACGTCCTTCATGATGGGGTTCAGTCTTCGTTGTCCATCAATCGTCCCTTTCTCGCCATCTTCTAGTATGATCTTGTGCATGCATACAGATGGACTAATATCACGAATATCAACTATGGTCCATCCGATAGCCTTCTTGAATTAACTCAGTAGTTAATTTTGCTGAAATAATCACAGGCAGGGTAGAAGAGTTACCTAAATAAAAATATTTTAAATGTGAAGTAAGTACCTTAAGTTCTAATTTAAGTGGCTCCTTGATTGATGCTTTTGGTTGAGCATAATCTCTATTCTCTAACTCCAAAGATTCAAAGTGGGGTTGCGGATTAAATCCCTTTTGATTAGCTTCTAATAAAGCTATGTATTTATCCTCCTCTTCATCATTTGGAGGATCTGATGTCAAAATTTGTTCTAATGGATCCTTAACATAGTTGAGTTCCTTCTCCATGATTAAATCCTCTAAATCTAACACTGTAGAACAATCATCAATTATGTCAGGAAATCATATAGACTTAAAAACATTAAATGTTTCTTGATCATCCTGAACACGCATAGTAAGCTTGCCCTTTTCAACATCAATAAGGGTCTTTTCAGTTGATAAGAACGGTCTTCCTAGGATAATTGGCACCTTTTTGTCTGCTTCAAAGTCTAGAATCGTAAAGTCAGCAGGAAAGATAAATTTGTCTACACGTACCAATACGTCCTCGATTTTTCCTTCTGGATGTGCTAAGGATCAATTTGCTAATTGAAGTGTAACCGTAGTCGGTCTAACTTCACCTATCCCTAACTTCAAAAATATTAACATAGGCATCAAGTTGATACTCGCACCCAAGTCACATAATGCCTTACCACAATATGTTGCTCCAATGTTCCAAGGTATGGTAAAACATCTAGGATCCTTCAATTTTGGGGGTAGTTTGTTCTAAAGATATGCACTGTATTCCTTTGTCAAGGCTACCATCTCAAATTCTTCAAGTCTTCATTTTTTAGACAGGATATCTTTCATGAATTTGACGTAGTTTGACATTTTTTTCAAGTGCTTCAACCAATGGGATGTTGATATGAAGTTGCTTGAGTACATCTAGGAACTTCTTGAATTGAATTTCTTGCTTTTGCTTCTGAAGTCTTTAAGGGTAGGGTGGTGGAGGTTTCTTTACTAGAATTGGTTGATTCATCTTCTGTGGCAATTCTGCATCAAACGAAGTTGTTAGTTTATCAGAATTAGCTGGTTCTGAAGTTACCTTGTCAGCTTTTATAGGTTCTAGTTCCGTTGAAACTAGAATTTCAACACTTGGTTGAACTTCCTCTGAGCCTTGAGCTTTAGCTGGCTCCTCTTGAACTTTGACAGTGTTGGGCTCTAATGTTTTTCTGCTCTTTAATGTCAATGCTTTACAATGCTCCTTTCCTAGATTCCTTGGATTCTCTGTATCACTAGGTAAAGCACCTTGTGGTTGGTTTCTAAGTTCAGTTGCAAGCTGGCCCATTTGGTTTTCCAAGTTTTTCAATATAGCAGCTTGGCTTTGGATTAAGGCATTATTTTTTGCTATGTATACCTTCAACAAGTTTTCTAAGCCATTGGATGGTTCATCTTGGGTTGGTTTCTGAACTTGTTGAGGAAAACTAGGTGGCAAGGTCGATCTAAGTTTGGCATAAGTGTAATTGGTTCCAGCCCCCTGGTTACTCCAGAAAAATTTGGGTGGTTTTGCCATGATGGGTTATAGAAATTGGATTGCAGTCCTTGCCTTCCTCAATTTTGGTTCTGGTTACCCATGTAATATATGGATTCTGGGTTTGATGGACATTCTTCAAACAAATGTCCTTCCCCACAATAGACACATGCTATATTTTCAAATTGATTTGGTGGTTGAGCTGTAAAACTATTAGGCCCATTAGTAGTAAGATTTTTTAACATTGAGAATATTGATGATTCCTGAGATGCGAGTGAAGTAAGAGCGTCTACTTCATGTATTCCAGCAACTCATCTTCTTGACACTGCTTGATTGGTTGGCCATTGATAATTGTTGTTGGCAATCCTCTCAATGATTTCATAAACCTCATTATAAGACATAGAAAGGAGAGCACCTTTAGTAGAAGCGTCCACTACCATCCTCGTGTGAGCATTGAGACCATTATAAAACGTCTCAAGTTTGATGCAATGTGGGTTTCCAAGATGAGGGCACTTCCTTAATAATTCTTTGTACATTTCCCATGCCTCATACAAGGACTCTTCATCCATTTGTTAGAAGGCAATGATCTCATTCCTCAACTTAGCATTCTTGCTAGGCGGGAAATACTTCATGAGAAATCTTTCTGCTAACTCTTGCCATGTGGTAATTAAATTTGGTGGCAATGAGTTCAACCAGGCTCGAGCTCTATCCTTTATCAAATACGAGAACAACTTCAATCGTAATGCATCTTCAGGTACTCCGGCTAGCTTGAAAGAGTCACTCACCTCCATAAACAGTCTTAAGTGAAGATGAGGATCTTCGGTCGGCATTCCACTAAATTGGCCCACAGTCTGAAGCATTTGGAACATAACTAGCTTCAGTTCAAATTGTTGTGCCTCAATTTCGGGTCTCCTAATACCCGGATTAAGATCATGAAACACTGGCATGGCATATTGTGTTAAAGCTCTATCCCTATCATCAGAAATAAGGATAGGATTTTGAGCAGGGTTTGCTCTGTTTCCTTGATTCAAATTTTCAAGGTTCATCTCTTCAGTCCTTCTCTGATTTGCTTGTCTTCTTCACTGTCGAAAAGTTCGTTCTATCTCAAGGTCTACAGGGAGTAAATCAATAATTCGATCGAAACTCATAAACATCTGAAATAATCACAGAAAAATTAATCAAGTTAAAATTTAAATAGAAAATTAAACCAAAATGCAAAACTAACAAATTCACAAATAATGACTTTTTAAAACAGTCCCCGACAATGGCGCTAAAAACTTGGAACGACGAAAATGTGCAATGTACACAATCGCAACAAGTAATAAAGTGACAAGTAAATGTCGATCTATCGTACCCACAAGGACTGTGAAAAGAATTATTTATGAATGCTATTTCAAGCACTTTCGTGAAGAAACATATTTTTTTTGAAGACGGTGATTAAAAACTAAGATTTTAACCTATGTAAACTAAATAAATAAATCTCAAATGCACAATTTCAAAATATGACTTTAATCAAGATGACATAATTGTGTTAGATTAATTATATTTCTTAACTTAGAATTATTAAACTCATGTTTATATTGTTACGAATAAATTCCCGGCAACTCGGTAATTTGCTAAATTATGAACATACTCACCTACCAAAATCCATTAATCTTTTGACTATATCCTTATGTTAATTCAATCAATTAAACAAATCTTAATAGCCAAATATGTTATTGCACATACATACTTATTAAATCGAAATAATCTCTTATACATATCCCTATGTCAATTCAAATGATTAATTAAATCTAATAAGCACATAAAAGACTACGTGAGGCAACAAAGTATCCCTACCTTGAAAGAGTTTAATCACAATAATCTCGCGAGTTATGCAAGGAAAATGTATCGTTAGATACCGTTGCTAATTTAACCCTCAACTACCTTAGATGATTAAACATGCACTGATTAAGTATTGTGTGCATTAATTACAATTTCAATCCATTTAAATAATTAATTCATTAGCTACCTCACAATTGTAATGCAAGAATAACTTAGTCATGATTTTACTTAATCAAGCATCTTACCGAGACCTATAACAACATAAACACAAATTTAACAATTTTAGCAAACAAAATCCAATCAACCTAACACGAATTAAATTCTAGCTAAATTGATTAAATTAATCATTCCAACAACATAAATATTCATAGATATGTTCATCATGACAACAACAAAAATTAAAGAGTTAAGGAAAAAGAATCAAATCCAGTGTTTTTTCGTGGCTTGACTAGGTTGCTCCGTTCTTCCTTCTCCATTGTCCTCATCAACCAAGGCTGCTATGAAAACTTAATAGCTACTCCAAATGTCTGATGAATGCCCCTTTTCCAAGAGGAGAAATCGGCAAGAGAGCAAGGGAATTTGGAATGGAAAAGAAAAAGAAAGTGGAGAGAAGAGAGAAAAGATGTGAATGCTTGAGATGTGTTTCAAATGACCAGCCTAAGGGGGTTTTTATAGCTGAAGAGGGATGCTAAAAATAGCTAAAATTATCAGCCAAAGAGCCCTTCCTTGGCCGGCCACACATGTGGCAAGGTTGATAGTTTCAACTTTGCTAATTTAGGCTTGGGGCAAATCTATAAAGCCACCAACTGTGGAGGAGTTTGTTTACACCTTGAACAAGTCATCAAGGGCCTCTTTGCAAGCTAAATAATCATCCAATAAGCTGATTTTGGTCAGTATATGGACGGTTTTGGGCTGTCCACTTCTTGGTCAGTTCGGTTCACTAGGTTCGACTCAACTAGACCACTTTTTCATAATTAATTAGTAATAATTTATTTAATCCAAATTAAATTGGATATAAATTAAAATTAATTATATCATGAATTAATACACATAATTGGACTGACTTAGGCTAAAAATTAATTTGCCTTGATACTTCAAATTGCTTCTCGGTTTTGAACTTCTAATAGTGTCTGCCGAGTCGCTTTTTGACCTTTGTGCAAATTTGTCAAAAAATGATAAAAAATAATCAAAATTAGTTATAAAATTAATTAAAATTCAACATGTTCATAATTTAAGTTCAATTTAATTATTTTATAAAAATTAATTATTTTTCGACAATAATTTTACCGAAACTGCATGAATTTGAGTTAAAAAGAGCATGAAAAGTGTGTATATTTTCGTGTTTCCAATAACCAAACACTACACGTTAACTTATTAGGAGCATGAATACTTACCTTACACAATTTATATTACTTGGGGGGTTTATAATACAAAATTGGTAAGAAGGGACTCATTAGAAACTCCAAAACAAGAATCTACTTTGTAGGCCCTTAGACTTTATTGCTCGGTGCTTTGCTAGCTTCTTGAGCTAGATGAGAAACAAATATAAATATTAGATCATTAAAATATTGAAATTTAACATGCATGCATGAATCAATAGCATGCTATTGAGATCAAATACACCAAGTGGGGGGTGAATTGGTGTATTAAAACGTTTTCAGGAAAGGGCAGAAATAAAACAACTCAAGTATTTATAGTGGTTCGGCCTCAATTGCCTACATCCATTACCTTAGCTGTAATGCCCCTAGTGTGGGCCTAGAAGGAAATAGGTCTTGAGCGTGGGAACACATAAAAATTTATGTGTGCAAGGAAATGACAACTTGCTTGTTTGCTTTAGTGGCTAAGTGATTTAGGAAGAGGTTGGAGTGTTGGAGAAGTCTTGGTTCAAACCTGGGCTTTAGCAAAATTTTTTATTTTTGTTCTTAAGTGAATCTTGGCCTTAGCTTGAAGGCTTTATAAATATTTTTGGGGAAATCATGACACAAGGAGTCTGCCGGTAAAGGTGGAAAGTGGCGTGTGGACTGTACTAGTGGTCTGAGGTTCGAATCCTTTGGCATGCAAATGAGTATTTATTTTATTTCCTTGTAGCATAAGAAGTGGAGTTAGATTGAAATTCTGCAAGGTGAAGTTTGAATTGGCCTTGGAGTTGTTATGGAGAATATCAAGAAGGGATAAGGGGAGTAAGTTGTGGATATTTTAAAGGGATTGAAATGTGAGGAGAGTAGTGGCCGAATTGGACTATAAGGCCTTAGAAAATTTGGCTGAGGGGTTTTCTCTCAGTTTTGGTCAGTTTGTCATCGATTTTTAAAAATGTGAAGGCTCTTTTCTTTCTCTGCTCTCTTGTGCCAAATTTGCAAGTGGCCATTTGTGCATTTTGGGTATTTGATTCCTACCATTCAGATAAATTAAACTATTTTGTTTTCAAGTCCATTCCTCTCCCCTCTTTTGCACCAACATCTGCTGAAAGCTCCTCTTCTTCTCTGTTCTTTTCAAGTTCGGTCAACTACCTATTTCATCCCTTCATGCCTATTGATTTCTTTCAGCCAAACCTATCACCCTAGCCCTTGTGACTTTTTCTCCCTTTCGGTTTGTGACTGAAACTTCTCCCCTCCCTTTTCGATTCAGATTCTTTTCTTCACTGGGTGGTTCTTACTCTAGCCGAAACTCAACACTATCCCCTCTCTGTTTCGGTTTTGCAAGTATTTCTGACAAGTCGGTAAGTGGTTGTATTCCCTCTTTCCATTCAAATCTGGTTTCTTTAAACTTTTCTAAAAGCTGAAAATTCATTTGTTTGAGAAGATTGTATTCGCGGATTTAAACCACATTTACAATCGATCCTATCTTACAAGATCTGTTTATAATTTAGATTCTCGACAAAGTGTGTGATCAATTTTGAGTTAGCGATCTTAGAGGATTAAGCCACCCTCATTCAATCAAGGTAAGGTGGTGTATCTTTGGACTAAAAGTTAAGAAGTGGTTAACTTGAACCGTCAGTTAATTAACTGAAGGTCTTGTTGAGTGTAGGTTCGGTACACGTGGAATTCTTCGCGCGTCTCATTAAACAACTGTGTAATCACACTATCTCTGTTGTGAATCGGCAAAAGTCAAAAAGCTAAAAAGCTAAAAAGTTGATAAGCTGAAAAGCCAAAACTTCGGCATTCGAAGCCTCACGAGCGTGCGATCGCTCGTATGGTAAACCGAGCCCACCAGTCGTGGGGGATAGACTATAGAGGCCACCATGAGTGTTCTCGTGATCTTAGGCCGACATGGGCCTCGTTTGCCCGAAATCGGCCGTGTGGGCTCAATGGGCTTGTGGGCCCCACACTGAATAAATCCACGATAAGTGGCAATTACTGAACTGGGCTATAACGTTCACATAGTCGTGACTAAATTTGGGCTAAATGGGCCACATGAGCGTGTGTGTAACACCCCAAACCCGGCCCAAACACTATGGCCAAATTCGGTATGTTACAGATGAAAATATTTTGAAATCCCTTGTTTAGCTTATATTATTTAGAGTAAAAGATGTTGTCTTATTTTAAAACAGTTGAGGTGTACAAAGAAAACAATACCTGGTTCATTCAAAAACTTAAGTCAAGTTGTTACCAATTTTGTGATTGTACCCGGTGGTACGAAAGAAAACATTTTCGTTTCAATTTAGGAAAATTTGTGTAATCATTTTAAGGTTATTAAACAGTTTAAATAATTCATCCAACAGATAAAATAATAAAAATAATCTTAGGAGGCCTTATTACAACTTGAACAAAATAAACCAAAAATAAATAGAATAAAATTAAAGTTCATTAAAATCACAATTCCACTGCATGGCCACCTCGAGTCCATCCGGCTCCTCATCCGCGATCTACGAGTCACCTGAAAAATATTAAAGGAAAATGTGAGTCACCAAGACTCAGTGTGTAACCCTTTTCCCGATTTAATGCAACATCATACACAATTTATAACAAATTAACATGCACTAAATTATGCACCCAACCTAGCCAACCAAACACCTTTTACTACCCCGTGTGGTACCAAACCACTGGTGGTGCCAAACTACTGGTGACTTATAGTCACGATATACAACAATATTGTGGTGCCAAACCACTGGTGGGGCCAATCCACGTGTGATACCAAATCACTGGCATCGATCCCATAATACAATCTGTGGGGCCAACCCACTGTGGTGCTAAGCCACTGGGACAAGACGCTATGAGGTGCCAAACCTCTGGAGGTGCCAAACCTCTGGTGACCGTAGTCACAAAATGTGGTACCAAACCACTGGTGTCCGTCGACACGAATATTACTTCTCCCTCCACTCATTTAACCCATATCAACCAAAATTTATATTTTAATAGAAATCATGCCAACATGCTCATTTAACAATACATGTAGAGTTTACCATTAGCCATAACCACATATACCAAATATGTCATTATATGTCATGCTTCCCAAAAGCATCATAAAGAGAGGCATAACGACAAGGACTTACCTGAATCCTTGCTTATACCATTATGGTATTAAATCCCAAATCTACACAAGTCAGATTTAGCATACATAACAATTAGCATTTTAATTAGTTATACAGTGTGTATGTACACACCTGTCACCAACGATCTTTCTAAATCCTTGAAGAAACAATAGGCCACACAAGATTTCCTGGTCCTATTTTCGGCCAAACATGTAGTTAGTACTATTGACCATTCGGCCAAACCAACATATATCTGAAGGGTTTATATTTGAACCCGAAACCTTACCTAAACGCCTTCAAGTATAACTATAGCACACGATTTGCGACTTTGCTTCGCTTCCCTATAATCGGCTGTCATTAGTATTACAAAATAGTCTTTCAAATACCAAATAAATGGTTTACTACATCCTTACCACCACTTACCAATATTGATTACTAATGACTGGAGGCTTGACTGAATACTTTCGACCCCGGAGTACCTAGATAAAATCAGTTTTCAACACTGATTAGTCATCAATATAATTCGCTTTTTTGTTCATCCCAAATCGACAGAACATAAGAGAGAAGAACAATAGGCATTCGCCAAAACACTTACCTTCTCAAATCGTTTGCCAAAGAAGATTCAAGAGATCTATCCCACTTAATATTCGCCAAGGTGCTATAGAATAGGAGAGGAATTTTCGCGCACCAAGGAGTGAATTCGACTAAAGAGATCTGGAATTTTGCAAAATTTTGGGCGCTTTGTTTAAGAAATTTGGCTGACAAGGTGATGGTTATTCAGCCAATGGTGGAAGAAAGAAAAAGGTGAATAAGTAGGAGAAATCAAAGGTGGTTTTTGGCCAAAATAAAAGAGAAGAAAGCTGGAAAATTTTGAAGAATTCCCTAGGGAATTTAATAAGAAGAGAGAAAAAGAAGAGTAAGCGATTCTTTGGAATTTTTTGCTCTACTTGTTGTACAAAAAATAGTTTTGAACACCCCCAAAGAGTCCTAATCTGCCCAATTCTTCCCCTCTATGCTGATAATTAAACTATTAATTATCACTTAAGATGATAGCACTTTATCTTCTATCCTTTCTTAAACAAATTGAAATAAAATAAAACACCAAACTTACCTCTTCCAGCCGACTTTGGGAGTCCAAAGTGCAGCCAAATTCCTTCACCCACGTTAGCAGCAAAAATAAAAGGAAAAACACATTTGCTGCCCCTAAGGTTCGAACCTGGAACCTCCAGCCCCCCCTCCAATGCCTTATGCCACTTCTTCCAACCCGACTTTCATGTCAAATAACACCGTCATTTAATTATAAAACTTCCCTACTTGAGCTCGTCACTGCATCTAAAAATTAAATCACAAAACGCTTTTTTAGCCACTCGAACCCGAGACCTCATGCCAATGCCCTTAAGCCACGCCCCATGCCACTCCGCCAACTCACTTTCATGCCATGAACCTTGCCCGAATTTTTATTTAAAGCCTTCCTACTTAAGCCCATCACCCCTAAAAAAAAAACAAAATGCAAAAATGCTTCCCCTGCCACTCGAACTTGTGACCTGCGCTCCCCCCTTCTCCTCCAACACGCATGGAACCAGTCAGAAACTATCTCCTTGTGTCAAGTTCCTTTCAAAAATTTTCTTAACCCCTAACTCACCTAGCTTCCCTCCTTTAAACACTTAAAAATAAATTTTTAACCCTAAGTCAGGCCTAGCTCGAGTTATTTTTAGACCCTAAATTATGCCAATTAAAATCATATTTATTTATTTCTTGAAGCCCACATGAAATTTAATTAAATTTTAACAACCCCTAATTTAGGGTGTTACAGTGTGGGCCGCACTTGGTCCGAATATTGGGCTTTCAGCCCATTTACACTGTTTTGACCAAATGGATTATCAGTGTCGCTCGAGGCAACTGTAGGCCTTCGAAAAGGTCATTAACTGTACCGAGACCCCAAGGTAGGTAAAATGATCGAAATAACCCTATAGCGTAAATGACAGAAATACTCCCATAGGGTAAATGACCGTAATACCCCTATATGGTAAATTACCGTAATACCCCTGTAAGGTAAAAGACTGAAATACCCCCATAGGGTAAAATGACCGTAATGCCCCTGTAGGGTAAAATGACAGTAATGCTCCTATAGGGTAAAATAACCGTAATGCCTCTGTAGGGTAAAATGACCGTAATACCCCTGTTGGGTAAAATGATTGAAATACCCCCATAAGGTAAAATGATCGTAATGCCCCTATAGGGTTAAATGACCGTAATACCGCCATAGGGTAAAATGATCGTAATACCCTTGTAGGGTAAAATGACTGTAATGCCCCTGTAGGGTAAAATGACCGTAATACCCATATAGGGAAAATGACCGTAATGCTCCTGTAGGATAAAATGACCGTAATGCCCCTGTAGGGTAAAATGACCGTAATGCTCATGTAGGGTAAAATGGTCATAATGCCCCTGTAGGGTAAAATAACCGTAATGCCCCTAGAGGGTAAATGACTATTTTGCCCCTTGAAGGTAAATGACTGATTTGTGCTACGATTTGACTGATTTATCTGTGATTGTATGACTATGATTTGATTGACTTAACTATGAATGATATGACTTATTTTGAGCAAGCATATTGTATACACGACATACTGCATGGGGTTGGGATCTTTTATTGGAGGAAGTGATTGATACGTGAAGGTCGCATGGCTTGCGCAAGACGACTATGGATCCACCGATGGCTTTAAGCTGATTATGTGATTGGCAGCTCTACTGCATTATTGGTTAGTGTCGCAACTGATGCTACATAAGGAGTATAGGGATGGGTGGGTCTATTTAATTCCCATAGGAGTGTAGGTTGGATAGGAGACGGAGTGTAGGGTCGGTATGGGTATTTATGCATTGTATACACTGATTCTAATATTAAGATGGTCTAAGGCCTAGATAGATGTGATATGTGACATTTGATATGGGGTAAGGCCCAATAGATACTGATGGGGGCTAAGACCCAATTGCCACTGTTACTGTAATAGGCTAAGGCCCACACTATACTGACTATTTCTTTAACAAGGGGATTACACACTGAGTTTTCGTAAACTCACTCATTTTTAACCTTTCAAGTAATCCCTAGGGTTGGACGGTTCAGAGCTGCGAGGGACTTGAAGAGGGCCACACAACTATACAAGTTTTATTCTGTTTAGCTCATTTAATTAATAAGGAGCTTGTTGGTTCGGGTTGTAAGAAGGCCTCTATAATTTTTGGATTTTAAATTTAGGATTTGATTTGATTGTGATTTATATTTGCTAGAAATAGAACACAGTTTTCCAAAATAATAACTATTTTCTAACACTACGTTTCCACAACCTAATTTTTAAATATCACGTTTTTGTAAATTATTTTTTTAAATTAAGCTTCCCCAACAAATAAGGTTTTAAAGGTAATAGTGTTTTAAAGAGAATAACTTTTTAATAAACCACAATTAAAAATAAATAAAAGCAAACTGAGGTTTTGTACAAGTTTTAAATGGTAAGAGGTTTTAAATTTCAAGAAGGGTTTTCAATGAAAACATGGTTTTCGAAAAACACTTCAATGTGACACGCCAGATTTGGCCATAACGTCTAGGCCGAGTTTGGGATGTTACATTAGCTTTTCTCAACTAAGGATATCTCACATCCTTACAAATCCCTTTAAGGACAAGGTTTAACCTTACAAATTCCTATCTTTTCAAAGGTAAGATAGAACCACTTCCACTTAAGGTTTTCTACCCAAAACCTTAAGTAACACCTCATAAATGAGAGAAATATAATGATGAATAAGATGATACCTCTAAAAGGTAGATAATCAACAATTAAGATCTCTCACACAAAGTTACAACACTTGAAAGAATAATAGAATACTTAACCCACATGTGTGTACAAGAAATATTTAGTGAAACATTGAGAAAGATTGGAAAATTAAGTTCTTGAAAGTTAAGTACTTGTTTCTTTTCTTTCTGTTCTTCAATGGGGAGCCTTGACCTTGTATTTAGGTCCCCTATCAACCTTGTGGATGTTTGTTTCTGTTAGAAACAAAATGGATTCTTTGCAGCCATAAAAATAATCATTAAATGTAGTCTACAACTTTGTTGTATCGGTAGAAGGAAACTTGTATCGATAGAAGTCTTTCCAAAATATGACCATTGGGCTTGTTCTATTAGTATAAGTTCTCTTGTATCGGTAGAACTCTGAGGGTTTAATTTGGTATCTGTAGAACCCATCAGAGTATCAATAGAAGTGTAGGGGATGCTAAATTTTGGCTACTGACTTGACTTGTTTCGGTAGAAGTCCTCAAGGTATCTATAGAAGTGCAGGAGATGTTGAACTTTGGCTACTAACTTGACTAGTTTTGGTAGGAGTCCTCAAGGTATCGGTAGCAGTTTGGTTGTATCTGTAGAACGGACCAAGGTATTGATAGAAGTCCCAGGCCAAAACTACATTGCTTACTGGAGTGCGTTTTACCGATAGAAGTTCGGGTTGTATCGGTAGAACCCGGAGTTGCATCGATATAACTCCTAATTCTATTGATAGAATTCTGTAGCTTTTTCAAGGTCTTTTCATCTTGAGTTCTACTAATACTTTTCCACCTAAGTATTGGTAGAAGTCTTTCAGACTTTAAAAAGTCATTAAAAAATAAATTAATTCAAGGTTTTTTAAAGATTTATTTTGTCCAACACTTTCAAAAAACTTTTAAGGACTTATAAGCAGTTTTTGTAGATTTAAGTAGGAATTTTTAATATAATTTTTGTTATATCAAAATACTTGAAAAATAGAGCTAACAGTCTCCCCTTTTTATATAACAAAATATTTTGAAAAATTTGCTTACTCCCCTATCTTAAACATTATTTTCAAAATAAGCTCTCTTTTGAAAAAAATATTTTAGACATCATTTAATTTAAATTTCCAACTTAAAGAATTTGTCTTTAAGATTTAGTTAAAATTATACTATGCAAATTTTACATTTTCTCCCCTTTTGTAATATAAAAAAGAATGCATGCTCGAAAAACTAGGGGAATAAGTGCACAATACTTAAACATTTGGAGACATAAAAATAAAAAAATATGAACAGTTTATATCCCCAATAGCAGCAGATGCAAATTTTAAAAAATTATGAATGTGATGAATTATGAGTTTTTTAATGAATCCCTAAAAAATAACATATAATTTCTATAAACTATACCTAAAAACATTAAGCCCTAACTATGTTCTTCTAAAACTAGTATGAGTTTGAAATAAAAAATTGAAAAAAAGAGATTTTAGGGTTTACCTTAAAAACATGGGAGATGAGGAAAATGTGGAGACTTTTGGTAAAAATCTTGTTGAAAATGAAGTGGGAGGCACGTGGGAGACAAGATTACGTAAAAAAATGAGTAAAAATGATGGAATATGGGGTGTTGGAAAGGTGGGGACAGAAAATAAAGGGATGAGGTTTTAGGAAGAAGATAGCAGTGTAAAACAAATTCACTGTTGGGGTATATATATGCCCGCATCTACCGATACTTGTCCACTTCTACTGATAGAAGTCGACAAGTTTCAGTAGAAGTCTACTTCTATCGATATCTCATGAACACAAACCTAGGAAGACCACTTAGGCACAATTCTACTGATACATCCCTATGTACTACCGAAATAACTAATTAGAAAATGAAAAATTAGAGGGAAAAATTCACAAAAATAAATAGATAACATAAGTAAAATCATATAATACCATGTTTAAACAAATATCTACAAGAAAGTCAAGTAAAACATGCTTGAAAACAATCAAAAGTTGGAAAATATATTTATTAACATACTCAAAATTTGATCTATGATTTAAAATGCAATCCAACTTAATTATATCACATATTAACAACATTTCAAACATGTGAGAATAAAGAGAAATAATGAATTTACAAGTTTACAAGTATAATCAAGTAATATACACAAAGCATGAGTGTCCAAGAATGTCAAAAGATTAGACAAGAAGATTATGAATATTGAGAAGTGTGCCCATATTGTAGTAAATATGTAATAGTTTTCTATTTATTTGAATGATGAATAAATAAATAAAATTAATTTTACATTTCACTATTATGTCTTTTGTATTTATGTCTTTTATATTTTGCATGTATAGCGACATTGTGACAAAAAAATTTTAGCATATTGATTGTCTAATGTTCAAACTGAAGATAAGTGGCATTGTAAACAACGTTTACATTGTGAGAAAGGCAATTTAGTTCAGTAGATAATCTAAATGAGTCTGTAATCTCGTAAAAGAATCAAAGTGAGCATTTGATTGAAATATTGAGAAAGATTATTATGTTGTTTACAATTCCAATTGGGGAGATGACTAGTCTTGGCTATGGGAGTAGTTGACTCCACGGGTAGAGACATAGATCATTGGTAGAATGATACATTAGACTAGACCTAAGATGAATTAATTCTAAATCCATTTTTGTAGCATCCTAAAATATGAATTTTATATGTTGCATTATTTTGGTGCTCAGCTAGTTAAACTATCCAATGTGCGTGTTTAGGTACTCCTGAGAAGGCTGGAGATTTATTTGGATTTAGTAAAATTTTTGGCATTTAGTACTTTAAAGAAATGGAGTAAGTGACCTTAAAGCTTAAGGTAATAAAGTGGTAAATAGCTAGCATAAGTGAGCAATTAGTAAATGGGATATGGTGCCATATGTGTTACCTTGAGGGAAGGAGTTCGAATCCCTTTGAGTGCATGTGTGATTTTTATTTTTGCTTTCCTTCCTTATAGTGTCGGCCAAGCATGATTTTATGGTAAGTTGGACTTTCATTTTTATGGCAAGATGGCTAAGAGAAAAAGGCAAGATTGAAGTTAGGGAAAGGAATCAAATGAAAATGGCATGTAAGGGGAGCATAAGGCTTATTCCATGGGTGATGTTTTGGAAAGTTTGGTTGGCCAACTTTTGACCAATTGGCTACGTATTTGGATGGTTTTTCGGGCTAAGGGGGATGGTCGAATTTTATTAGCATTTTGGTAAGGTTTAGGTGCTAGTTTTGGTCAATTCTATTAGCAACTAGTGTATCATTTCTCTTCTCCGAAACTCTTTTCCCCTAGCCGAATATGGTCAATAGCAATAGGTAAATTTTTGTTTGTTTTGGCCATTTCTTTTTGACCAATTTGGTATCATCTTTCATACTCCCCAAACTCTTTTCTTCTTTGTGCCGAAACTATGCAACCTTGAAAAGGCATTTTCATTTTTTTTCTTTCTCTTTGCCGAATGCATGCCAACTTGAAGACCTTTTTCCTTGTTCATTTTTCGTCCTTGAAAATCGAAACTTAAACACCATATCTTCTACCTCTTTTTTTTTCTTCTTCTTTTATTTTTTGCAAAAAAAAAAAAAAACTTTCAAACATCATTCCCCTTCCAATATTCTCACCATAGCCGAATATCATTGATCATCTACCTATAGCCGAGTCTTCCATTCATACATATTTTCTTCTCAGCTATATTTCTACTCACAGTCTGATCAATCAATAAGTGATCCATTTCATCATTTCTTTTTTTTTTTGTATTTTTTATTTTATTCTTTCTCTTAGTGTCGAACTTTGCCTTGGTGTGGGATGGCCATATTGATCGAGACCATCACCATACTTTCTCTCTTACGAAATCACTTTTCTCTGCCATAGAAATATAGTGGAAGGCCGAAACTTGGATTTTTCAAAGTCATCGTTTAATCTCTAGAATTCAGTCCAAAAATCTTCAAGGTAAGGATTCTTCGAGGATTCTATAATCACTTTTTATTCATTAAGATAGTGTTGATTAATCGATATTATTATAGGGACTCTATCGCTCGATCTTTCATCTTGAGATCATACGGATTCTTGTGGTAAGCCGACTTCACCCCTAAGATCAATCGCTTATAACAACGTAATATTAGTTTGGACTAATATTTATTTTCAATGGAGGCAAACAAGATCGAATCAAAAGGGGTAGTGTTTGGTGATCGAAAAGGAGCGATTCTGATCCCTTCTAGATTCAAGCGAAGAAATTTGTTTGACGATTTGAGACTTTCCACCGGGTTGTGGACCCTCATCCGGTGAGAAACAACTATTCGAGGTTGTTCATAATTGTGAGGCATCACCGATTTGGGATTATCCACTAGGTTGTGGACCGTCAACAGGGGAGAACTGGCAAATCATAGTTGTTTACGATTCTGAGGGTAAAAACTTAGATCGTTTATCTTAGAGTAAATTTACTATGTTACGTTCATTGTCTAATCGAGAGTTAAAATATTTTTTAGGTGGCGACGATTAGGAAAGTGTATTGCTTACCGTAATCAGGTGTGTAATCTCACACCGTATTTCATGGGTTAGATAATTATATTGAGTTAATCGCTTGATTAAATCACATGTTAGCGAAATCGGGTAAAATGGCATAATTATCACTATTTTGGTAAAAACTATGAAATCGGTATTAAAACAGTGAAAATTACGAAATTACCCTCAATGGGCCAAACTGATAAATGTGATATTTGTTATATGGGCCAAAATGTGATATTTGTTATATGGGCCAGATTGTGATATGGGCCCAATTGTGATATTTGCTATATGGGCCAAAATGAGATATTGGTTATATGGGCCCAATTGTGATATTTGATATATGGGCCAGCTTGTGATAATTGTTATAACGGTCCAAATTGTTCGTAATAAATATTTGAATGAATTGTTGTAAATGAATATATATTATATACATGAATTGCATGGGATGGGATATTGAAGAAGAGAAGTTCTAGTAGCTCTGCTACAAAAATTCTGGTGGCTCTGCCACAAATCTAAAAGATGGCAATGCCATGTAAACTCTGTAAATCTGGTGGCTTGTCCACAAATTGTTATAAATGACTTAATGCCTATTTTGGTGTGTTGGCGGGGTGGGTGACTAAAGCTCCCCACAAGTGTCTTTGGTTAATGCAGGTGGTGTGTAGCGGATGGAAATTAGGTTTGGTTTTGGAATTGCATATCACATGCATATTATATACATGTTATTATGTTATAATTGTAAATGGGCTTTGGCCCAATAAATGCTTAATTTGATTTTGGCCGATGAGACAATGGTAAGTGGGTTACACTTTGAGTTCTAGTAACTCAACCCGTTTTCCTTATCCCTTCGGTAATGATCATTGATGGAGACTTGGTAGTGGATATCTTGGTGGAGGCCATACTTAAAATGGTTAAATTTGGAAATTTGGATTTCTTTTAATACTTTTAATTATTTTCCTATTTTGAATTAAGGTTTGTAATAAGGCCTCTTGATAATTTTTTATTCGGTTTTGTTTGATGAAATTATAAAGCGCTTTAAGCATTTCAAATTGGGATTATATTTTTTTCTAAAACTTAAATAAACATTTTATTCCAAATGAGTATATAAAAGGATTTCTTAAAATTTTCATAATTGTAACTCGAAAATTATTCTCAAGCTTTTCATAAATTTTTTCGAAAAATATCTATAATTTCTTTTAAAATTTTTCTCAAACTGTTAAATGATTTTTCAAATTTTGATTTATAAGATCTTACATCTCAAATTGTCAATTTATTATTCAAATCTTTTACTCGATAAAGACTTTGTCAAAATTTTGAAATCGATTTTACTTAAAAGGGAATCAAAGTATATTTATTTTGTGTGGCATGTCAAAACTGGCCTTAACGCATAGGCCGGGTTTAGGGTGTTACATTTTATGGTATCAGAGCCCGGCTCAAAACTCGACTGTGCTTTAGGTTCAAAAATGTTTTGCAAAGTTGTTTTGAATTGTAAAGTTAAAATGCATTGTTTCAAAAAGGAAGTATGACACTATGAGTATCCGGCACCAAGTCAGGTAAGTATGTTATTGTATGATTATAATTGTTATGATATGACTATAGGAACACTCTAGAACTTTTAGTTTTAGGTGTTGAAACTATAGAGATCGAGACTATATGACGCATTTACGAAAACGACTTTACTTCTTATACCTCATAAGATATTATTTAATAAATATCGAAATAGTATGCTAATTCATAAGACTTTTAATCAGATTAAATTGAACTACCAAATATGAGCGCTAGAGGACGTGGACGCTGTAGACGTGGCCGTGGTAGAGGCTGAGGTGCTAGGGTTGTGTCTGAAGTGTCGAGTCATATGCCAGAAATGGACGCACCTGCGTCACCTGGGACTGAGACTGGATCACACGACCGTGTGAGGGAGGACATTGCCTTGTCTCAAGCAATGTTGCGAGTCTTAGAAAGGGTTGCTGGGGCTAGAACTGGGCTAGCAGCTCGTGGATCAATTTCGAAATGACTTAGATCAAGCGGTGCCGAGGTTTTTAGGGGTGTCTCAGGTGTAGCCCAAAATGTAGCGGAATATTGGCTCGAGGTAGTGGAACGGATCATGGATGATTTGGAGTGCACCACCAAGCTGTGTCCTTGTTGAGAGACGAGGCATATCGATGGTGGCTTACTGTTCAGGAGGGCATTCAAGCCGATCGTATTACTTGGGATTTCTTCAAAACATCATTTCAAGGAAAGTATGTTGGGGCTAGCTATGTGGACGCCCGAAGGAAGGAATTCCTTAATTTGGTTCAAGGAAGCAAGACCGTGGTAGCCTACGAAGCGGAATTCCTATGTCTGAGTCATTATGCCTGAGGTATTATGCCAACTGACTACGAACACTGCGTGCATTTTGAGGACGAGTTAAGTGATGATTTGCGGGTATTAATAGTCCTGCAGCAAGAAAGGAATTTTGCCACACTGGTGGAGAAAGCGAAGATAGCTGAAGAGGCTAAGCACTTGGAGTGGCGAAACTAAGAAAAAGTTAGAGGCAAGAGTAAGAGGGACTTTAGGTATTCGGGTCCTGCTAAAAGGATCCAAAAGAGGCCCAGGAATGATGAGCCAGCTCAAATTAGAACACCTGCTGCTACCAATCAAATACAACTATGTACTGACTGTGGAAGACGACACCTTGGTGAATGCTGGAAGAGAATAGGTGGTTGTTTCACATGTGGTTCTAAGGACCATCAGCTTAAAGATTGTCCTCGACGTACTACTTTGACTCAGGAAGCTCGTAACTATGAAGCACAGTCAGCTAGAGGCACTTAGCAACCACCGAGAGGCCGTGGGCCAGGTCAAGGTGGTAATAGAGGAGGACGAGGCTAGGGTGCACCGGGCAGAGGTACTGGTTTTGATGGTAACGTAGAGGCGAGGCAGCCAGGGCTGGTTTATACGGTCAAACGCCGAGAGGATGGCGATGCACCTGATATGATAACTGGTACGTTCTTCGTATCTGATGTGCCTATTACTGATTTGATAGATATCGGATCCACCCATTCATATGTTGCTAGTGCTGTATCTGGAAATCTAAACATTAGATTTGAGATTACTGCTAGGGGATGATAATAATTAGTCCTTTAGGACAATCTGTGTTAGTGAATAAATTGTTCAGAGATGTACCCTTAGAAGTTCAAGGAGAAACATTTTTGGCGGACTTGATAGAACTGCCTTTCAGTGAGTTCGACCTTATTTTGGGTATGGACTGGTTGGTGGAACACCGTGTGAACTTGGATTGTGCTACAAAGTGGATGACTATAAGAACTTCAGAAGATAAAGAAGTGGTAATGATAGGTGAAAAGAGTAATTATCTATCGAATGTGGTATCTGCTTTAAAGGTAGAAAAGTTGGTGCGAAAAGGGTGTGGAGCATTCCTAGCCTTAATTAGCGCGTTGGATGCCAAGGAAGTGTCACTAGAAGGTGTTAGAACAGTAAAGGAGTTTTTGGACGTCTTTCCCAAAGAACTTCCTAGATTGCCTCCAGATCGGAAGGTAAAGTTTAGCATTGAATTATTGCTAGGAATGGCTCCGATGTCCATTGCTCCATATAGAATGGCACTGAAAGAATTGGCAGAGCTTAAAGCTCAAATTCAGGAGTTGTTGGATAGGGGTTTCATATGATCAAGTGTGTCACCGTAGGGAGCACCGGTCTTGTTCGTTAAGAAGAAGGATGGGTCGATGCGTATGTGCATTGATTATAGGCAGTTAAATAAGTTGACAATCAAGAACAGGTATCTATTGCCGAGAATCGATAACCTATTCGACCAATTGCGAGGAGCTTTAGTTTTCTCGAAAATAGATTTGTGATCGGGTTATCACCAGCTTAAGGTCAAGAAGGCGGATATTCATAAGACAGCGTTTCTAACTCATTATGGACACTACGAGTTTTTGGTGATGCCGTTTGGGTTGACAAATGCATCAGCTGCATTTATGGACATGATGAATCGGGCCTTCCAACCCTATTTAGACCTGTTTGTGGTGGTGTCCATAGATGACATCTTGGTATACTCGAAGAATGAAGAAGATCATGATTCATATCTACGGATAGTATTGCAAATATTGTGGGAAAAGCAACTTTATGCCAAATTCAGTAAGTGTGAATTTTGGCTGAATGAAGTGACCTTGGGGCATGTTGTGTCGGCTGAAAGAATTAGAGTTGATCCCCAGAAAGTAGAGGCTGTGTTAGATTGGAAACCACCAAAATTAGTGGCTGAAATTCAGAGTTTCTTAGGGTTGGCTAGTTATTATCGACGTTTTGTTGAGGGGTTTTCATTGATTGCTGCACCCCTAACTAAACTATTGCGCAAGGGAGTACCATATGTGTGGCCAGATCAGTAGCAAGAAAGTTTCCAGAGATTGAAGAAGATTTTGACGGAAGCGCCAGTACTAATTCAACCTGAGGCTGGAAAAGAGTTTATTGTTTACTGCAATGTGTCACACACGGGCTTAGGATATGTGTTGATGCAAGGTGGAAAAGTGGTGGCATATGCATCTCGTCGGTTGAGACCACACGAGGTGAATTATCCCACTCATGATCTGGAGTTGGCTGCAGTGGTGTTTGCTTTGAAGATTTGGAGACACTACCTTCACGGTGAGAAGTCGATCATTTATACAGACCATAAGAGTCTAAAGTATCTCCTTACACAAAAAGAGTTGAACTTAAGACAGTGGAGGTGGATAGAGCTATTAAAGGATTATGGCTTCTCGATCGAGTATCACCCCAGAAAGGCTAATGTGGTGGCAGACGAGTTGAGTTGTAAGGTGATATCAGATTTGAGAGCGACGTTTGCTCATCTCAGCTTGAATGAAGATGGTAGTCTGCTAGCCAACTTCAGGTGAAGCCTTTGTGGTTAGGTCAGATTAAGGAAAAGCAGTTATCAGATGAAAAGTTGGGTTCCTTACTTCAGCAAGTGGAAAGTGGTGTGAAAGGGGATTTCAGAATGAATAATGATAGAGTATTGTGTTTCCGCGAAAGAATTTGTATGCCCAATGATTTGGAATTGAGACAAATGATCCTGCGAGAGGCGCATAGTAGCCCTTATGCGATGTACCCCAAGGAAAATAAAATGTATCGAGACCCCCGTGAGCAGTATTGGTGGCCAGGGTTAAAACAAAAAGTTACTGAATATGTGAGTAAGTGCTTGACATGTCAGCAAGTGAAGGCGAAACATCAATTGCCGTCGAGATTGCTACAATCGGTAAAGATTCCCTTATGGAAATGGGAATGGATAACGATGGACTTTGTTAGTGGGTTACCTTTATCGCCTACTAAGAAAGATTCCGTTTGGGTAAGAGTGGATCAGTTGACTAAGACTACCCATTTTCTACCTATTCGTACGGATTACTCATTGCAGAAGTTGGCCAAGTTGTATGTAGCGAAGATCGTGAGGTTGTATGGGGTACCATTGTCTATTATATCGGACAAGGACCCTAGGTTTACATCACAGTTTTGGAAACCTTACATGAAGCTTTGGGAACCAAGCTTAATTTCAGCATGGCATTTCACCCTCAGTCAGATGGTCAATCAGAGAGAGTAATCCAGATTCTGGAAGACATGTTAAAGGGCTGTGTGATTGACTTCAGGGGTAGTTGGGAAGATTTCCTACCTTTGGCAGAATTTGCTTATAACAATAGCTATCAATCCAGTATCCAGATGGAACCCTACGAGGCGTTGTATGGTCGTAGGTGCCGTACTCCTACTTGTTGGACTGAATTAGGGGAGCGAAGTTATTGGGTCCTGAGCTGATATCGAATACAGAGGAAAAGTAAAGGTAATTCGGGCACGGTTAAAGGAAGCTTCGGATAGACAAAAATCTTATGCGGATTTGAAGTGTAAGGATATTCAGTTTGCGGTGGGAGATCAAGTCTTTCTAAAGGTCTCACATTGGAAGAAGATCTTCAGATTTGGAAGGAAGGGAAGTTGAGCCCTAGGTTCATCAGACCGTACTATGTATTGAAGCGTGTAGGACCAGTGGCTTATCAGCTTGAGTTACCTCTAGAGTTGAGCCAGATACATAGTGTTTTCCATGTCTCAAATTTAAGGCGTTACCGATCAGATCCTTCTCATAAAGTACCAGTAGAGGAAATTGAGATAAGACCCGATTTGTCATCTGAGGAGGTACCAGTGCAAATTCCAGATTGAGACTTTAAGGTATTGAGAAGGTAGACTGTGCCGTTAGTCAAGGTTTTATGGCGTAATCACGGAGCAGAGGAAGCTACATGGGAGCCTAAGGAGATGATTTGGCAACAATATCCCCATCTCTTTTCATCAGGTAAATTTTGAGGACGAAATCTTCTTTAAGGGAGGTAGAATTGTAACAACCTAAAATTTGAATTTTATATGTTGCATTATTTTGATTGCTCAGCTAGTTAAACTATCCAATGTGTGTGTTTAGGAAGTCCTGAGAAGGCTCGAGATTTATTTGGATTTAGTAAAATTTTTGGCATTTAGTACTTTAAGGAATTGGAGTAAGTGACCTTAAAGCTTAAGGTAATAAAGTGGTAAATAGCTAGCATAAGTGAGCAACTAGTAAAGGGGATATGGCACCGTACGTGTTACCTTGAGGGAAGGAGTTCAAATCCCTTTGAGTGCATGTGTGATTTTTATTTTTGTATTCCTTCCTTATAGTGTCGGCCAAGCATGATTTTATGGTAAGTTGGACTTTTATTTTTATGGCAAGATGGCTAAGAGAAAAAGGCAAGATTGAAGTTAGGGAAAGGAATCAAATGAAAATGGCATGTAAGGGGAGCATAAGGCTTATTCCATGGGTGATGTTTTGGAAAGTTTGGTTGGCTAAACTTTTGACCAATTGGTTATGCATTTGGATGGTGTTTGGGGCTAAGGGGGATGGCCGAATTTTATTAGCATTTTATTAGCATTTTGGTAAGGTTTAGGTGCTAGTTTTGGTCAATTCTATTAGCAACTAGTGTATTATTTCTCTTCTCCAAAACTGCTTTCCCCTAGCCGAATGTGGTCAATAGCAATAGGTAAATTTTTGTTTGTTTTGGCCATTTCTTTTTGACCAATTTGGTATCATCTTTCATACTCCCTAAACTCTTTTCTTCTTTGTACCGAAACCATGCAACCTTGAAAAGGCATTTTCATTTCTTTTCATTCTCTTTGCCAAATGCATACCAACTTGAAGACCATTTTCCTTGTTCATTTTTCATCCTTGAAAACCGAAACTTAAACACCATCTTCTACTTCTTTTTTTTTTCTTCTTCTTTTCTTTTTGCAAAAAACTTTCAAACATCACTCCCCTTCCAATATTCTCACCATATCCAAATATCATTGATCATCTCCCTATAGTCGAGTCTTCCATTCATACATATTTTCTTCTCAACTATATTTCTACTCACAGTCTGATCAATCGGTAAGTGATCCATTTCAACATTTCTTTTTTTTGTATTTTTTATTTTATTCTTTCTCTTAGTGCCGAATCTTTACCTTGGTGTGGGATGGCCATATTGATCGAGACCATTACCATACTTTCACTCTTACGAAATCACTTTTCTCTGCCATAGAAATATAGTGGAAGGCCGAAACTTGGAGTTTTCGAAGTCATCATTTAATCGCTAGAATTCGGTCAAAAAATCTCTAAGGTAAGGATTCTTTGAGGATTCTATAATCACTTTTTATTTGTTAAGATAGTGTTGATAAATCAATATTATTATAGGGACTCTATCGCTCGATCTTTCATCTTGAGATCATACGGATTCTTGTGGTAAGCCAACTTTACCCCTAAGATCAATCGCTTATAACAACGTAATTATAACATCCGAGATTTTGGGGCTTTACATCTTTTGTGTTTTTTGCATATTGATGTGTTATGCTTGTTGTTTGGATATGATTGGGGGTCTCGAGAAGTTATGGAGTTAAGCCGAAGCTTTGGTAGAATTTTAGTTTTGGGCACTTTAGGAGGATAGCCAAATAGGGGTTGGACTTTAAGGGTTGTTTGTTGCGTTTAGTGACACAAGGAAATGTAGTGGAAGAGTGGCAAGGGAACGCCACTTAGCATGCATGGAATGGCGTCAGAAGGAGTTGAAAGGGAGGAGGTTCGAAACTCTTAAGCTGCAAGGGAGAATTATTTTTGACTCAGGTAAGGGAGGTGGTTGGATGACAACCAAACTCTGGAGGAGAGTGGTATGACTTGGTCAAGCATTTCAAACATTTGGTGGAGAGAAATTTAAGGAGATTGAATCATTCAAACTTGATTGAATGAGTGGAAGAGAGGAAAAGTAGGAGTGATGGAAGGGACGGCATAGTGGGGGAGTCTTAGTCGAAACTTTGAGGAGTGTGTGAGGTGGGGAGCATTCAGTTTTGGGCAAATGAGGGGGGTGCCAAAATTTGGTATTAGTTATTCTCATACTCTCTTTTGCTGAAAATCACCTAGCCAATCTCCACTCTTTTATTCTTTTGTGACCTTTAGCCGAAATTAAGAAGACCATTTGAACATAATTCTTTCAGTCTCTTTTCCATTCGTTCTCAAAAACTGAAACCTTGTTCTTCTTTTCCCCTTTCTATTTCCTCTTTTTCCTTTCATGAACTTCTCTCTTGCCGAATTCTCTTAACTTTCCTCATCTTGTTCTTGTTTCTTCTTTCAATCACTAAAAGTTGAAACCATACCTTCATTCTTCCACTTAGTCAAAACCTCTAAGTCTCAGCATTACTTCTTCTATTTTCTTTCCTTGAACTATTCACCATAGCCGAATTCTCATCTCAAAGTCTGGTAAGTTTTTCGTTTTTCTCTTTTCTCTTTTATTTTCACTCTAGGCTGAATTGGCTCTTAATCTCTTTTTGGGCTTTATTTTTCACTCTTCTTCTCTGGTAGCTGAATCTTCCCTGTCCTGTCTATTGGTGCCTAATCCTGAAGATAATGGAGGGTAGTAGATGAGGTTAGTTTTGGCCAAATGGTGAAAGGAGGGTTCAAGTTCCCTGTTTGGTCGAAAGGCTACCTCCTATAACCCATTCTCTTTTAGCCGAATCTCATTTGGTTTTTGTGTATGATCGTGTCAAACAGTCCAATTTTAATATTTATAAAATAGTGATCGAACCTATAGACTAACAATGACAATGATAGAGGCAAGTGCACTTATCGAACAGTAGTATAGCTCAGGCAAGAATATCTTATCAAACCCAAGGGAAACTAAAAGTACTACTACTCACTTTCTTTCTATTATTTAGCCCGAAATTTGAAGTGATTGAATTATTAAACTAATGAAATACTTAGACTAAATGCAAAGACAAAAGAATGAATGGGAGAAAGACTTTAGGAAAACTCAGTTGATGAAGACGATACCCTCAGGAAGAATCCACCTATGACTTCACTTATTATTTATTCTCCAAACCATATGATTTCTTGACTTAGCTTGATCTGTGAGACTCCCTAACCTATATTAAACCCTCTCTCGAGGTGAATAACATCTAACCTTAGGTTAATTAGTGGAACTCTCGTTCTCTTATAATAACCCCTTAAGGAAGCAGTAAATCGATCTATAGGTTCCCATATTAGGTTTCACCCTAGTCTGGCAAAATCTCGTAACCCTATCTCTAGGCACCCGATCAACTCCGTTCAATTATGCTAGATCTACTCTTAGGTAGGGTCTATTCCTCCTCCACCTAAGCACATCAGATTAAATTAAGCAACATATTTAAGAGCAAACTAAATACTTGTCATATAATTTAGAAATCAAATAACAAAATCAATCATAGGTTTCATCCCCTTCAGGTATCTGAAGGGTTTAGTTTATAACTAAATATGAAAACATCTTAAGAGAAAAGAATAAACAAAACATAAGAAATCCCTAAAACCCACTGAAGGAATTAAAGGAGAGATTCTCCATCTTGAATGGAGTTCTGACTTCTTGAGATGGATAACTGGCTATCTTCAAGTGACTCCCTAAAAGATGAAAGCTTCGGCAAAAGCCTCTGCAAAAAGCTCTTCTTTTATGTCTGCCTTGGGTTGTTTATATAGGCTTTGGAATGCCATATGTAACACCCCAAACCCGGTCAACACTCCACGACTGAATCTGGTGTGCCACATGAGAAAAAGATTTCTAGGAAAACAGATTAAGAATTAAATTTTAAAATAGGAAGGGGGTCATTATTTAAAACCGTTTGAAATGGTATGTTACCCATATGGGTAAAAAGCGAGGACTCCAGCTAAGTCCACTCTGTTTGGTTAACGTTGAATGCCTTGTTAAAACATGTATGTGTCATGCCCTATGATCTGTAATTGTTAAGCAGGATAGTTATGCCATGATAAGTATGTACATTAAGTGGTATGATGAGAGGAGGGGGAAGGACGATTTAGACTGTCACTAGTGGTTTTGACCACACAGTGGGTTGGCCCCGCTCTCGATATTATTTGTGACTAAGTCTCAGTGGTTTTGACCACACATTGCTATCTTTGTGACTTGTCCCTGTGGTCTAGCACCACCGTGGGTTGGCCCCACATATGGATCTGGGATCTTCATCAGTGGTTTTGACCAAAAGGCATGTTGGCCGCACCATATTATTTGTCACTACGGTCACCAGTGGTTTTGACCACACCGATATTATTTTTGGCTACGGTCACCAGTGGTTCTGACCACTAGTGGTTTTGACCACATGGGGTAGATACTGGAGTACGGATGGTTAGGTTTTGGGATTGCATGACTTGCATGTTAACTTATGAAATCATTATCGAGCGTTGCTATTTTTGGGATGTGGATTTACACACTGAGTCTCTATGACTCACCCCGATGTTTAATTTTGCAGGTAACTCTTAAATCGCGGATTCGGAGCCAGGGCGGACTCGAGGTGTATGCTCATTATTTTTCGGGTTTTGTTTTAGACTATTACTAGGGTTTACATACTTTAAATTTGTTTTTTAAGTTGTAATAAGGCCACTAACTTTAATTTGGGGTTTATTGATTTATTTTACTTCTTTTCCACGAAAGATTTTATATAAATTTAATAAATCTGCATGCCTTACAATGAGTGTTTTCTATGGTTGCTCAAACTATTCGGTTTTCTAAAACTTTACCATCGGGTAAAAACCAACAAGTAGTATAAATAGGTTATCACGCTTTCTTTAAATATTCAAATGGAATCGGTGTTGACAATCAAACTGAAACTGTTTCTGCTTTTGAAATGAAACGATTAGCTTTCCTGCAATAGGAGATAGTAAGTTTTTTTGAATCAGTTGGAAAACAACTGGTTTTAAATAATGACCCTTTCCTATTTCAAAATTTAATTCTTAACCTATTTTCCTAGAAATTTTTTTCTCATGTGACACATCGGATTCGGTCGTGGAGTGTTGACCGGGTTTGGGGTGTTATAACTTTGGTATCAGAGCCTGGTTCAAAAGCTCGACTATGGGCCCGAGGCCCAAAAATGTTTTAATAAGTGGGTTACGAAATGATTTTGATGAGAAATGTGTAATTTGGGAGAGCATGGCACCGAGTCTCCAAGACCGATCCATGAGTAAGTACCCTAGCTTCATTTATATGATTGTGGCAATTGTGTTATGACTAATAGTAATAGGAAATTACTTTAGAGACTGAAACACATAGAATTTGGGTGAATCTGCAAAAATAATTCCTATAGTAAAACTATTCATAAATCTGTGTTGTAATATCAGTGGAATAAGTCTAACGCATAAAATTCTTAAATCAGATTAAAACGTGAACGGTAGTCATGAGTGCTCGAGGACGTGGGCGTAATGCACGTAGACGGGGTAGAGGTAGGATGGCTGTGTCAGAACCGGTAGGGTCTGATCATGGCTCAGAGAATGAGGTACCCCTGCCGCCAGCTGTGGACGCGGAGTTTCAAAATCTGACGGGAGGTGATGACACGGTGTCACAAGCGATGCTGCGGGTTCTAGAGAGGGTAGCCGGAGTAGGTGGAGGATCAGGAGTTCAAAAATCTGTGTCCGAACGACTCCGAGCTAATGGAGCCAAGGTATTCAGGGGTGTGTCTGGGGTGGCTCCCAATACAGCTGAGTATTGGCTAGAGGCGACAGAACGCATTATGGATGACTTGGACTTTACGGTTGAGGAAGAGCTGAAGGGGATAGTGTCTCTTTTACGGGATGATTCTTATCAGTGGTAGCTTACGGCCTGGGATGGTGCAACAGCTGATGATCTCACTTGGGATTTCTTTAAGGCGGCTTATTAGAGGAAGTACGTCGGGGCTAGTTACATTGATGCACAGCATAAGGCATTCTTGAATTTGGTCCAGGGGAACAAGACAGTATCAGAATATGAGGCAGAGTTTCTTCGATTAAGTTGCTATGCTCAGGGTATTGTGGTTATAGAGCACGAGCGGTGTGTCATATTTGAAGACGGGTTGAGAGATGAGCTGCGGATGTTGATTGCACCACAGTAGGAGAGAGAATTTACAGTCTTGGGGGAGAAGGCCAAGATTGTCGAGTAAGTGAAGCAGTCAGTGAGACGGAATCAGGATAGGAGTTTGACCAAGATGAGTTCTGGGTGGTCTGGGTCTGCTAGGAATTCGCAGAAAAGGGCTAGATATGGTGGGCCGAATCAGGTTGCTAGGCCTGCTACCACTCAGTGGCCGCCATGGTGTGTACAATGTGTAAAGATTCATTTCGGGGAGTGCTAGACAGGTAACAAAGGGTGTTTCGAGTGTAGATCGATGAATCACTGGGTAAGGGAGTGTTCACGAAGATCAGCTAGGATCCAGTCTAAGGGTCAATGGGGTACACAGTTTAGGAGGGATGGTCAGCAACCACAGAGGGGTCGCGGCCCGATCAGGGGAGGTAATGGTTCTGGGCGAGGTCGCGGAGCATCGGGCAGAGGTGCCGGGAATACTGATGCGAGACAGCCTGGGTTGGTCTATGCAGTAAGGCGTCGAGAGGAGGCGACGACTTGGATGTTATAACCAGACGCGTTTTAAATTTTGACCGTCTTATCTTGCTTTGATAGATGTTGGTTCAACGCATTCTTATATTGCCAGTAGTATTGTGGGAACTATGAACTTAGCCTTTGAGATTTCTTCTAAGGAAATGATTGTAATTAGCCCTCTAGGTCACTCTGTAGAAGTAAACAAACTTTACAAGGATGTACCTCTAGAACTTCAAGGGATAGTGTTTTTGGCTGATTTGATGGAACTACCATTCAGGGAGTTCGATTTGATCCTAGGGATGGCTGGTTAGTGAAGTATCAAGCGAGTTTGGACTGTGCAGCTAAGCGTATGGTATTGAGAACAGTTGAGGGTGAAGAGGTGATGATGATAGGTAATGGAAGAGATTATTTATTGAATGTTGTCTCTGCTTTGAAGGCTGAGAAGATGGTAAGGAAGGGTTGCGAAGCGTTCATGGTTCATGTTTGGGCATTGGAGTCTAAGGAAGTAACTGTAGGGGATGTCCGAACGGTGAAGGAATTTGTTAATGTATTTCTAGAAGAGCTTCCGTGTCTGCCTCCAGATCGCGAGGTCAAATTTGGGATAGACTTGTTATCGAGAATCACGCCAGTGTCTATTGCCCCATATAGGATGGCGCTGAAGGAGTTGGTGGAGCTGAAAGAACAGATTTAGGAGTTGCTGGATCGAGGGTTTATCCGGCTGAGTGTATCACCTTGGGGAGCCCTGTGCTATTCGTTAAGAAGAAAGACGGTACGATGCAGATGTGTATAGATTATCGATAACTGAATAAGCTGACGATCAAGAACAAGTACCCATTACCGAGGATAGATGACCTGTTCGATCAACTTAAGGGTGCATCAGTCTTTTCTATGATTGATCTAAGGTCGTGGTATCACCAGCTTAAGGTAAAAGAGGCCGATATTCACAAAACTGCATTTCGCAGTCGTTACGGGCACTACGAGTTCTTGGTAATGTCATTTGGGTTGACCAATGCGCCGGCAGCATTCATGGACATGATGAATCGGGTGTTTCAACCGTATTTGGATCGCTTCATTGTGGTATTCATAGATGACATATTGGTGTACTCAAAATCTGATGAGGAGCATGATTCACATCTACGTGTTGTTTTGAAGATTCTGAGAGAGAAGCAATTATTCGTAAAGTTTAGTAAATGTGAGTTTTGGCTAAAAAAGGTAACTTTCTTGGGTCATGTGGTGTCAGTTAAGGGGATTAGGGTCGATCCTCGAAATATTGATGCAGTATTGGACTGGAAACCACCAAGTCTGTAGCAGAGATTCAAAGTTTTCTAGGTTTGGCAGGATATTACAGAAGATTTGTGGAAGGGTTTTCCTTGATTGTAGCACTGTTAGCAAGTTGCTGAGGAAAGGGGTTCCATTTGTATGGTCAGACAAGCAACAGGAAAGTTTTGATAAAAAGAATTTTGACAGAAGCTCCGGTGTTGATTCAGCCCGAAGTAGGGAAGGAGTTCACGGTTTACTGTGATGCATCGCATACTGGTCTTGGATGTGTGCTGATGTAAGAGGGTAAGGTGGTGGCGTATGCGTCTCGGCAGTTGAGGCCTCACGAAGTGAATTATCCGACACATGATTTGGAGTTGGCTGCAGTGGTTTTTACTTTGAAAATATAGAGGCATTACTTATATGGAGAGAAATCGATAGTCTACACGGATCACAGGAATTTGAAGTATCTCTTGACTCAAAAGCAATTGAATTTGAGGTAGCATAGATGGATCAAGTTGTTGAAAGACTACGATTGTTCGATTGAATACCATCCGAGTAAGGCTAACGTAGTGGCTGACGCATTGAGCCGTAAGGTGGTAGCAGACTTAAGAGTAATGTTTGCCCACCTTAGTCTGTTTGATGACGAGAGTCTATTAGCGAAATTGCAGATAAAGCTGACTTGGGTAAATTAGATTAAGGAGGAACAACTAAAAGATGAGGTTCTGGGTGCTCGGAGGATACAAGTGAAGAATGGTGGACTGGAAGGTTATAGTTTAAATAGCGATGGAGTATTGTGATTTCAGGGGAAAGTTTTATGCAGAAAGACATTGAGTTAAGGTAGAGGATTCTGTAGGAAGCTCATACCAGCCCATATGTTATGCATCCGAGAGGTAGCAAGATGTACTGGGATTTGCGAGAACAATTCTGGTGGCCGGGTCTTAAAAGAGAAGTAACGGCATTCGTGAGTAGGTGTCTGACGTGCCTGCAAGTCAAAGCTGAACATCAATTACCTTTGGGTCTGTTGCAATCGGTGAAGATTCTGCAGTGGAAGTGGGAAAGGATTATGATGGATTTCGTCACTGGGCTACCCCTTACGCATAGCAAGAAAGATTTAGTCTGGGTAATTGTGGACCGTCTCACAAAATTAGCACCGGTTTGAGTGGATTACTCACTCCAAAGGTTGGCTAAGTTGTATGTTGCAAAGATATGAGATTGCATGGGGTGCCAGTATCGATTATTTCGGGCAGAGATCCTCGATTCACATCAAGATTCTGGAAAGCGTTGCACCAGGCATTGAGTACAAGGCTAGATTTTAGTACGGCGTTTCATCCGCAGTCAGATGGACAGTCAGAGAGAGTAATCCAAATTTTAGAAGATATGCTGAGGGGTTGTGTTTTGGATTTTAGAGGCAGTTAGGAGGAATATCTACCGTTGGCAAAATTCTCGTACAATAACATTTACCAGGCAAGTATCCAGATGGAACCGTATAAAGCACTGTATGGACGGAGGTGTCGTACCCCTACGTGTTGGACAGAGTTGGGAGAGCGTCAGTTGTTGGGTCGAGCTAGTGGTGAAACAGAGGATAAGGTTGTCGATTGAGCTCGTCGAAGGAGGCTTCTGACGAGCGTAAGTCTTATCTTGATCTTAAGCGAAGAGATATAGAGTTTGCGATGTAAGCGATGTGGTCTTTTTAAGGTGTCGCCATGGAAGAAGGTGTTGAGATTTGGTCGGAAGGGCAAGCTGAGCCCTAGGTTCATCGGGCCGTATAAGGTGTTAAGACGTATGGGACCAGTAGCTTATCAGCTCGAGTTGCCAGTGGAATTGAGTCAGATCCATGACGTATTCCATGTTTCCATGCTTAGGTGCTATCGATCAGATCCATCACATGTTTTGCCAGTAGAGGAGATAGAGGTGAGTCCAGATTTGTCCTTTGAGGAAGAACCAGTGCAGATTCTAGATCGGGATGTCAAAGTTCTGCGTAAGAAGTCTATTCCTTTAGTAAAGGTGTTATGGCTGAATCACGGAACGAAAGAAGCCACGTGGGAACTGGAAGATGCGATGCCACAGCAATACCCTCAGCTCTTTTGATCAGGTAATTTTGAGGTCGAAATTATTTTTAATGGGGTAGAACTATAACATCCTTAAACCGGATCCTTTGCATTTCGTGTGGTTGCATGTGTATTGTATGTTAGGTACGTTAGTTGGACTATTTTAGGGTCTAGGCTTGAGCCAAGAATAGGCCGGTGTCTCAGCAGCAAATTGCATTTTGGGCTTTAGAAGGGGGGAGCTTTTGGCGTTAGGTGTTAAGAGTATTTGGTTGAGGTTTGTGTCACAAGAGAAGCCTTGGTGGAGTGGCAAGGGAGGCGCTACTTGGGCACAAGGGAGTGACACCCCATGCATGCTAAGGGAGCCTGGGTTCGAGCAGTAGAATCCCCTTCTCTGCTTATTATTTTGATGCCAAGACCAAGGAGGAGTTGAGTTCAAGATGGACTCTGGTGGAAGAGTGTTGAAGGAGTCAACATATTTGAATGGTTGGAGAAGAGTGATTGTAGGAAGTTTGACTCATTCAAGTTGTTTGAATGAGTGGATGAGAGAAATTCAAGGAGAAAGGAGGGGGACGGCATAGAGTTTGAAGGGGGTTGGGGTGTGTGGCCGAAATTAGAGTGGTGTGGGTGTGTGCTTTCGGTTTTGGAGAGTGGTTAGGGGGTGTGCTGAATTTGAGTTGTTTTGGGGTATGATTTTCGGCATTTTGGTGTGAGTTCCATTTTCTTTTTGACTTTAGTTTCTTCCATTCTCTATTGTGCCGAAATCTCTCTCAATTGCACTTTTGCATTTGGTTCTTTTTCCTTCTCTTTCAAAATACCCTTGGCCGAATGTCCTCCAAAACCTCTTCTCATATTTGTTTCTTTTAGCTTCATCTCTTCTCTCAATCCTTATCGTTGTGCCGAAAACACCAAGAGCTTCTTTCTTTTTCTCTCATCTTGTATTAAAGCCAAAATAATCACCCTCCCTCTCTATTAACATCTTTTCTTCTTTTCTTTTGAATCCATAGCCGAGTCACCTTACCATTCTTTTCCCTATTTTCTTCCAATATTTTGAGGAGCCGAACCATTCTTTCTTGTTGGGGTAAGTTTGTTCTTTTTTTCTCAATTGTGTTTTAAGGCTGAAATTTCCTAAACCCATTCTCACTTTCCATTTCTTGCAAATCCGAATATGGTGGCTCATGTTGGTATTTTATTTCCTTTTTGCGTTTTCCCTTAATCTCCTTAGGCCGAATCTATTATTTTTCTGGATCTCCAATCGAATCTCAACTCACATTTTGCAGCGGATCGTTATCACCCATCCACTCTTAATCGATTTTGGTAAGTGTTGAGGTAAGGGAGACGATTTCTTTGGTTCTGGGTTATTTCTTTTGGGATTTATGCAAAGCCGAATGGCTATTTGATTGACAGTGTTAAGTGTGGCCGAATATAGGAAGGTGTGACGCAAGTTTTGGATTCTCGGGGATTTTCTCGGTTTGTGGTGTAGGTCTTGATCTTCGGGATTCATTAATCTAGGTAAGGGATCTATTCATTCGGGTTGATTTTTTTTAGTTACAGTTAATCTCTGCGTTAACTTGATTTAGTGATAAGGTGTTATGGATCATGTTACTAGCCGAACATTAGGTGGGGTTAGATCTGAGACCCCAGTCCCTAAGTTCAAAAAGAGGGCAATGTCGGCGGTTCACGACTGGCCACCTGGGTGTGGGCGAACACCTGAGCAACGTAGTAGTCAAATAGTGGTGGTGTCGAATAACGACAGTACCGACGTAGAGAGCATCATTGTACGAGTAATCAAGTGTGTAACTCTTACACACATCATTTGTTAATATGTTCTATTGTGTAATTGCTAAAAGCAGGAAACCGGTTGAAATAGTATGTTACCCCTGTGGGTAAAAAGTGAGGACTCCAAGTAAGTCCACTCTGTTTGGTTAACGTTGAATGCCTTGTTAAAACCTATATGTGTCATGCCCTGTGATCTCTAATTGTTAAGTAGGATAGTTATGCCATGATAAGAATGTACATTAAGTGGGTATGATGAGAGTAGGGGGAAGGACGATTTAGACTGTCACCAGTGGTTTTGACCACACAGTGGGTTGGCCCCGCTCTCGATATTATTTGTGACTAAGTCTCAATGGTTTTGACCACCAGTGGTTTTGTCCACATATTGCTATCTTTGTGACTTGTCCCTGTGGTCTAGCACCACCGTGGGTTGGCCCCACATATGGATATGGGATCATCATTAGTGGTTTTGACCACAAGGTGGGTTGGCCCCACCATATTATTTGTGATTACGGTCACCAGTGGTTTTGACCACACCGATATTATTTGTGGCTACGGTCACCAGTGGTTTTGACCACACGGGGTAGATACTGGAGTACAGATGGTTAGGTTTTGGGATTGCATGGCTTGCATGTTGACTTATGAAATCATGACCGAGCGATGCTATTTTTAGGATGGGGGTTTACACACTGAATCTCTATGACTCATCCCGATGTTTAATTTTGCAGGTAACTCTTAAATCGCGGATTTGGAGCTGGGCGGACTCGAGGTGGCCATGCTTATTATTTTTCGGGTTTTGTTTTAGACTATTACTGTGGTTTACATACTGTAAATTTGGTTGTTAAGTTGTAATAATGCCGCTAACTTTAATTTGGGGTTTATTGATTTATTTTACTTCTTTTCCACGAAAGATTTTATATAAATTTAACAAATCTGCATGCCTTAAAATGAGTGTTTTCTAAGGTTGCTCAAACTATCGGGTTTTCTAAAACTTTACCATCGGGTAAAAACCAACAAGTAGTATAAATAGGTTATCACACTTTCTTTAAAAATTCAATTGGAATCGGTGTTGACAATCAAACTGAAACTGTTTTTGCTTTTGAAATGAAACGATTAGCTTTCCTATAATAAGAGACAGTAAGTTTTTTTGAATCAGTTGGAAAACAACCGGTTTTAAACAGTGACCCCCTTCCTATTTCAAAATTTAATTCTTAACCTGTTTTCCTAGAAATCTTTTTCTCATGTGACACACTGGATTCGGTCGTGGAGTGTTGACCGGGTTTGGGGTGTTACACCATACTTGGCTCCTAAGTATCTCCTTCAAGTAGAATTACTATTAGGGTGTTGGAGTAGACTTAGGAGTATGTTTCTTTGGCTTCAAGCATCCAATTCTGAGTGAAATTGCTCTCTCCCGCGGCAGGGGCATGGCCATGGCACACGCCCGTGTAAATCGTGGTTGGGCCGTGTCTCGATTCTGTCATTTTGGGCATGGTCGTGTAAGTCTGGATTCAGGCCGTGCTTCAGGTTTGTCGATTTCGACACGACCATGTAGATCACCAGGTACGTCCGTGTGAGAAATAGATGATGCATGGTCGTGTGTGATGGAGTTGAGGCCGTGCTCTAGGTAATCGGTGAGGCAAGGTCATGTGGGCTTTGGGCCAGGCCGTGTTGATTTCCCGCTAAGGCCCAATTACTCCGTTTTAAGCCCGTTTTGTGTTCTTTTTATCCTCAGGTGCTTTCCTGAGTATAAACATGTAAAGAAAGGATTAAAAGCACCTTTTTACATAAAATCAAGGGCTAAATCACCCAAAAGCCTATTAAATATGGGGTTAAAATATGTTACTTTTACGGTTTATCAAATACCCCCACACTTAAGCTTTTGCTTATCCTCAAGCAAAATGCTCAACTTACAATTAAAACGAACTTTCAATAATTCATAATTCCTATCGAAAATGTCCCATCATAATTCATTGATAATTTATACGTGGATAATTCTACTCAAAGAACCCTAAAGATTCAATTACGATAAGTTATACCTTTACAGCACGAAAACATAGGTGTCTTCCCTTATATAAGTGATTATCTTTAATTCAAAATTGACAACAACTGATATCCTCATTAAAGATTCACTCAAATCACTTAAAGGTGTTTAAGGTTCAAGAATAAGCACTCTAAGTCGAACCTGAAAATTTAATCCTATAAGCTTGCCTGAAAATCAAGTCTCCACCACTGTATATGAGATGATACACAAATCAAAAGGTCTTTAATTAGGGTTGTAACGGGGCTTGGGTTAAAAGGTGTGGATACAGGCTGAATTAGAGGTTATAATCGAGATTGAATTTGTAACACCCCAAACCCGGTCAACACACCACAACCGGATCTGGCATGCCACGGAGTGATACCCTTTTAAAAATCGGGAGTTTGTCGGATAATTTTCTTAGAAAACCCTTTTGTAGTACGAAAAGTTTAGAAATCCTTGCTTGAAAGTCTACTCATTGTTGTAAGTTTTATAAAAACATACAAGTTATCTTTGTTATCATCTTTTAGGTGGTGTTACCCAATGGCAACATTTTAAAACCTGAAGGAGTTATAGTTTTGAATACATTGCTTTTTACCCGTTAATTTAACAAGACCATATTTCCATCATAACATAATCAAAATAAAAGCAAGTAATAAAAGCCCTAAATAAAACTTAGCGACCTTATTACAAAACCCAAAACCAAATTTAAAGAAAATTAATAAAACCGAAATAGTACTTTAAAGTCAAAAGTCGAATCAAGCATGCATGGCCGCCTCGAGTCCCCCCGGCTCCACATCTGCAATCTACGCCTCATCTGCAAAATATAAGGGAAGGGGTTAGTCACTGAGACTCAGTGTATAAATCCCCAACCCAATAGTGCAAACACTTACACAAATTATTAGTAAAAACATGCGAATCATGTAACCCTTAACCTAACCATCCAATCTCCTCTAACTACCCCGTGTGGTCAAAACCACTGGTTGTCAAAACCACTGGTGACCGTAGTCACAAATATATTGGTATGGTCAAAACCACTGATGACTGAAGTCACAAATCAAGTGATGGGGCCAACCCATCGTGTGGTCAAAACCACTGATGACAATCCCATAATCAACATGTGGGGCGAACCCACTGTGGTACCAAACCACTGGGACGAGTTACAATATTCATATGTGGTCAAAACCACTGGTGGTCAAAACCACTGGGACTTAGTCACAAAATATAATATCAAGACGGGGCCAACCCGTCGTGTGGTCAAAACCACTGGTGACGGTCCAAAATAAATCATCCCCCTCCTCTCATCAAACCCACCATCATGTCCATATCAATCATGGCATAAAACATATGATGATGCAAATAACGTATAGCATAGCATATAACAATAACATGATGATGTATATCAAAAATCACACGACAGGGGACTTACCCGGAATTCAAGCTCATACCCACAAGGCATATTCACCGATTTCATTGGCTATAATAGAACATAATAGACATATTATACTAATAAAGTGTGTAAGCGTTACACACCTGACTATTCATGGATCTAGGGAAATCCCGAAATGTTGCCTTCCCTTTCCTACAATCGGCCAACATCATATTTTTAGATCTAAAGCCTTTCGACTTAAATCACAAAATCCTGAAGGACGAATCGCACAAGGATAACTCCTTACCTTAGTGCCGATTTGGTTTCCAACCAAATCCCGAAACCACATGATGATCCCCCTTGCAATCGGCTAAACACTAATACACACAAATGGTTAGCCTTCGGCTTCTGAACGATTAAGAAACGGGTATTGAGATGTTAAAACCCTTACCTAGATCGATCACCAAATCCCAGAAATTCACTGTATTCGGCTATGCTCCTCCCTACAATCAATTTTAACATCCCCTTTAGAGTCCAAAGGCTATTCGGCCATAACATAAATCCCGAAACCAAAAGGGATTATCGCCTCCTTACCTTGATGACTGATTTGGCTTCTAAACACCAAAGATCAGCACCCCCTATTAGTGTTAGGAGTTTCGACTATCCATCATGAATCAAGAATGAAGTTTTAAAATCTCGATTAATAGCGATTAAAGAAGAATAAAAAAGGAAGGCAAAAGAGATTTGGCCTTCTCCAAAACAGTGTCGAAAAAGAAAGGAAAAAAAAAATAGAAAGTTTACTTACCAAAAGATTCGACTAACCCAAATGGAAGAGATCGATTTCGGCACTTGAATAAAGTCTAGATCACGCGAGAAAAGAAGAAGAATAACTAAGAGTATTCGGCCACACACTTGAAAGAAGAGAAGAAGAACACTCAATAAAGTTTCGGCTTTTGAAGATGGTAAAGAAGAAGAAAATAGAATAGGAACGATTTCGGTAAAAGAGAATAAAAGAGATTTCGGCACAAGGCAAGAGGTTTTGAGAGAATGACAAGAAAGGTGCCGAATGGGGGGGTGAGGTTGTTGGTTTCGGCTATGAACAAAAAAGAAGAAGAAGAAGTGAACAAGGGTGGATTCGGCAAAGAGGGAGTTTTCGACTCTTCAATAGGGTTGCTAAAATGAATCGGCCAAGTGCCCAAATTGTCAAAAGAGAAAAAGAGAGAAAAGCACCTAAGGTTCGGGTTTTAGCACAAAACGCAAGAAGGGAAAACCATCTAAGCTAGCTAAAAATGTCACCTAGCCTAACTATGAAGAAATGGAACCTCTCCTAAGTCTCTCAATCGATTACTCCTCTCACACCAGAGTTTAGATTTCGGCAAACTCCCTGAATCTCTCATGGCCAACCATTCAAATGAGTTTGAATTGATCAAACTCCTAAATCCCCTCTTCTCAACTCATATAAATCTTATCTGACAGAGTTTGTGCTGAGCACAACTCCTCCCCCCTGGCGTCAAAATGCAAGGCAAAAAATGGGATTTCTGCTGCTCGAACCTGAGCTCTTCCTTCTCTGCATGTGGCGTCTCTCTCAAGGCTCTAAGTGGCGCCTCCTTGCCATTTTACCAAGCCCATTCTTATGAATAAATCCCCCACGAATTACACTTAACCCCTAGCTCCTTCAGCTCCCTTTTACTAAAACTTAAAAACAAAAATGTTTGACTATGACTCAGGCGTAACCCGAAGTCATGCTTAGACCCCAAATTATGCTAAACTAGCACAGCAGACAGATCAACACATGCAACACATGAAAAATGCAGAGGCCCCATTTTAAGGATGCTACAGAATTGACTAATTACCTAATCTAAAAAATAATGAACTAAATATGAATATTTACATTGAATGAAAACTAACAATATCTACTATTGATAATTACTCTATAACAAGAGTATTTTTATCACTTAAAATTTGATAACACATTAATACGAGCTTTTTCTTCAACAATTGGAGTTTAAATGCTCTAAGCTTTTCTATATACTACTAATATTGAATATACTTGGTTTTTTTTTAAGAACAAACTAAAATAAACATAATAGAAGGAACTTTGATGATTGAAATAACCTAATTCGACAATTGATCAAATCAATTCTCGATAGAGGGGTAGTTAAAGGAATGTTGATAACAAATACAAAGGGTTTTGGGTTAATATTAGACGGTGAGTCAATAAAAAGGTTGTTAGGATTCAACGGGGTTCACTAGGGGTTAATTTGTATGGATAGGCTTTTTAGTGGATTGAACGGGTTAAAACCTAGGTGCCTTTATCATCTCAGTATATCAAATCATTAATGTGGTCTCAACATGCATAAACGAGGCAAGTTCTAAAATAACAGTTCAAAGTTGACACACTCATAATCAATAAAGTGAGCACGAAAAAGAATATATGCTCTATAAGGCTCAAAATCTCACAAAAATTATAGGTGTTTTGACATCAATCCTTATAATTTTTGAACTTCAAGGTGATACTCAAATTCAGTTCAACGACCTATCAATTTTAATTTTTAGAAAGTAGACTTATCATGCTCGATCCTCTAGTATTCTTCAAATTTAATCATCAATGCACAATTAACTATGACTTATTCAAAGACATATCAATAAAAATCATAAATCATTAGAAATTTCACCCTAATTAATAATATGAGAAAAATACTTACGATCAAGACTAAATTCAGGGTTTTGAGAATTATGCAAAAAGTTAGGCACTATTACCCCCACACTTAAGATGTACATTGTCCTCAATGTACAAAGATAGATAATGATAATTAGATACGAAGTCAAAAAGATAAGTGGGGAAAGTAATACTCTCTGAAATCTGGATGATCCCTAGTGTCTTTGGTGGCGGTGATGGTGTTTTCTATGGGCCTGGAGGTGTGGCTACCGAAAAGCAACTTGCTAGATGAAGAAATTGGGTAGCCTATGAAGATATAGCCAAGAGCTCTAGAGAAATAATAATATACTAATAATATATTTAAAGATTAAGGAAATAAAAAGAAGGAGACTAAGAAGAAAATTGAAATTGAAAGAAAAGACTAATGGACTCTAGAGTCCTTATTGTTGGGTGGTTCGCGAGGTGGGTGTGACCTCGAAGGCTGTGGTGCGTGATTCCTTAGCAGCCTTTAGAACTTAAAACCAAGAAACTAATATGAAATAAATTAAATTAAGCAGAAAATAAATGAGACGAGGAAAGAAAAATAGAACCGAAAAGGTTTCGGAGACCCTTGGGGTGTCAATTAGCTGAAGCTGCCGACATGAACTCATGTTGAGGTCTCCTTTGAGAAGACGATTCTTACCTTCTTACGTTTCTTCGGCATGATTTTTATGTTGCTCAAGAGTCTTGGACCTTTTCTATGAACAGAGAAAAATTTGAAAGAAAAGAGAAAGAAGAAAGAAGATGGGAAAAAAGGGAAAGGGCTGTGGGCTTTTAAATAAGGTTTCAAATCGGGCACGTTCCCACGCCCGTGTACCGAGGGTGTGTCAATTCACATGGCCTCCTCGCACGACCGTGTTATGGAGTATGTTGTTCTTCCACGCCCGTTTGTCAGTTGGCACTCCCGTTTCTAGAAAGCCAGTATGTGAGCACAGTTGGAATGTACGGGCGTGGTCTGCCCGTGCTCAATAAGTCACTATCTTAGCACGGTCGTAAGGCACGGTCGTGCTATTTTTATTGGTGCCCGTGCTGTGGGTGGTTGGATCTGTGATGTTGGGGGGTGGTTAGACTGACTTGCACGGCTCTGCTTTGTCAATGTGATGGTTCTGGTGATCTACACAGCCACGGGCACGGTCGTGTGTAAGGCCGTGTGGCCTGGAAACCTGCATCTTTGTTTTACATGTGGAGAGATAATAAAGAAGAAAAGAAAAGAGAAAAAATAAGAAAAAAAGAAAAAAATAATTTTGAAAAATAAAAAGTGTTAGTGCTCGGGTTGCCTCCCGAGAAGCACTCGTTTATAGTCTTAAGCTAAACTATCATTAACTTTGAATGTTTTAGGGAGGTTTAAAAGTTTGAATATTTTCCCTCTTACTGACAGTTTTATTTTCGTGACAAAGTTTAGGTCGAGAAGCGTTTACCTTGAAATTACCGAATATTGGATTGCTTACCCCGACTATTTTGTGTGGGAGAATATCTGTACCTGAAGGAGTATTTCTTCCTTTTTGTTCATGTCTGTTGAAGTGATGTGAGGATTGTTTTTTCTAACAGCACCTGTTCTTCTATTTTAAAGTGATTTGATGTCCCTATGAGCTCTTTTGGTGGTTCCTTTGTTTTTACTTCATGTGGGTCCGGGTTTTCTTTGATATGTATCTTCTGCTCTTATAAATTGTCGATCTTACGGTTTAGTTTGTGGTGTGATTCTTCTGTGATGACTTGGTGGCTATGAGTTGGCTCAGGTTTGATGCATTGTGATGTTTCCTGCGATGAAGGTTGAACAATTTGGTTACCTATTGAAATGACGTTCTTACCTTCATCTTCTGTTGTTTTGGCTGAGTCGAGAGCTTGAAGATTGACCGATTCTTCTCCTATGCGAAGTATGAGTTCACCTGTGGCAACATCAATTTTAGTTCTAGCAGTTGCTAGAAAAGGTCTTCCTAGAATTAAGGGAATTGAATTATCCTCATCCATGTCTAAAGCAACAAAATCTACTAGGAAAACAAATTTATCTATTTTTACAAGCACATCTTCAATAATGCCCCTAGGAATTCTAACAGTTTTATCAGCTAGTTGAATACTCATCCTAGTTTGTTTGGGCTTCCCTAGACCTAGTCGTTTAAACAATGTATAAGGCATGACATTTATACTTGCCCCTAGGTCGGCTAACGCATTATCAATAGTTAAACTACCAATTAAACATGGAATCGTAAAACTCCCAGGATCTTTTAGTTTCTGTGGTAGTCTATTCTGTAGCATTGCTAAGCATGTTGTGCTTAATTCTACATGGTGCTCTTCATCTATTTTGCATTTGTTCGTTAAGAGCTGTCTTAAGAATTTCATTGAATCGAGCATCTGAAAAAGAGCTTCAAGAATAGGTAAGTTAATATGTAATTTCTTTAGAAGTTTTAGAAACTTATCAAATTGTTCCTCTAGGTCCTCTTTTTTCAATGTTTCAGGAAAAGGTATACGAGGTTGGTATTCTTTGATTATCGATTTTGGCTTTTCGTGAGCTACCTCTATTTTACCTTTTTCTTCCTTGGTTTCTTGTGCTGATGTGGGCTTGTCTACCTTTGTACCCTCTTGAGATGTGATGGCTTGGATTTGTTCTTTTGGGTTTATTTATGTGTTGCTTGGTGGATGTCCTTGTTGACGTTCAGAAATCAGCTTTGTAAGATGTCCCACTGACCTAGTAAGTTCTCCAACTTGATTCTCGATTTCTTTGATCAATTTTTGTTGTTCATCACGTGTTGCTTCAGCCTTTTGGAGACGAGAATCTGTAGCTGCCATGAATTTTGTAAGCATCTCTTCAAGGTTTGATTTCTTTTCTTGTGGATAGGGCTGATTTTGGTAATTTTGAGTAGGTTCTGCCTTTGATTTTCTTGATTTCCTTGTCCTCCCCACAAAAAATTTGGGTGGTTCCTCCAGCCTCCATTATAAGTGTTACTATAAGGATTATTATTAGATCAGAAATTGTTACCTATATAGTTTGTCTACTCGATTTCTGTTCCTGGTTGGTAGGGTGGATACTCAGAATTTGCCACATTCCCGCTTGCTTCGCATTGCATGACTGGATGTACCTGTGAAGAACATAAATTATCAAGCTTTTTATTCATTAACTCCACCTGTGTTGACAGCATTGTCACTGCGTCTATGTTAAAAACTCCGGCTGATTTTTTCGGTTTAGCTCTTGTAATCTGCCATTGATAGGTGTTCAATGACATCTTCTCAATAAAATCGTAAGCTACTTTAGGAGTTTTATTATTCAAAGTTCCACCGGCTGATGAATCAATCATTTCCCTAGTTGGAGAATTCACACCATTGTAAAAAGTTTGGACTTGAAGCCACAAATGTAATCCGTGGTGTAGGCATCTCCTTAGGAGATCCTTATATCTTTCCCATGCATCATATAATGTTTCTGCATCATTCTTCACAAAAGAAGATATGTCATTCCCAAATTTAACCGTTTTGGCTGGTGGAAAATATTTTAAAAGAAAATTTTCGGTCATTTGATCCCATGTGGTGATTGACCCTCGTGGTAACGAGTTCAACCACTGCTTTGCTTTGTTCCTTAATGAAAAAAGAAATAACCGAAGACGTATGGCATCGTCAAAAATGCCATTTATTTTGAAGGTATCACAAAATTCTAAAAAATTAGATATATGAGTGTTTGGATCTTCATCCTGCAATCCATCAAATTGAATAAACTGTTGAATCATTTGTATTGTGTTAGGCTTTAATTCAAAATTATTAGCAGCTATAGCGGGCCCAACAATACTAGATTCTGCTCCTGTCAAATTAGGTTTAGCATAATCATACATAGTATGCGGAGCATTCTGTTCTTGCACATTTGGCGGTGGATTGTTTTCGTCCATCCCTTTAGTAGGATTGGATCTTTGTTGTTCTTCTCTTTGATAGTCTAGGGCTCATCTAATTTCTCTGCTATTTCTGCGAGCGGTAGCTTTAATGTCACTTTCGTATTCTAATGGTCCTCTCGGATTTCTTCTAGTCATAAACTAGAGGTACCTGCTATGAAAAGAAAGAAAGAAATTTAGAATAACAAAAATATATGTATAAGAATAAGAAAAATTTAAAAATAAAAATAATAGCTAAAGTAATAGAAATAGAGCTTTCTTAATATTTTAGTGTTCCCCGGCAACGGCGCCAAAAACTTGATCGTGTCAAACAGTTGAGTTTTAATACTTATAAAAGAGTGATCGGACCTGTAGACTAATTGTGACAACGATAGAGGCAAGTGCACCGATCGAACAGTAGTATAGCTCAGGCAAGAATATCTTATCAAACCCAAGGGAACCAAAAAGTACTACTACTTACTTTCTTTCTATTATTTAGCCTGAAATATGAACTGATTCAATTATTAAACTAATGAAATACATAGACTAAATGAAAAGACAAAAGAATGAATGGGAGAAAGACTTTAGGAAAACTCAGTTGATGAAGACGATACCCTCAGGAAGAATCCACCTATGACTTCACTTATTATTTATTCTCCAAACCATATGATTTCTTGACTTAGCTTGATCTGTAAGACTCCCTAACCTATATCAAACCCTCTCTCAAGGTGAATAACGTCTAACCTTAGGTTAATTAGTGGAACTCTCGTTCTCTTATAATAACCCCCTAAGGAAGCGGTAAGTCAATCAATGGATTCCCATATTAGGTTTCACCTTAATCCGACAAAATCTCATAACCCTATCTCTAGGCGACCGATCAACTCTGCTCAATTATGCTAGATCTACTCTAAGGTAGGGTCTATTCCTCGTCTACCTAAGCACATCAGATTAAATTAAGCAACATAATTAAGAACAAACTAAGTACTTGTCATATAATTTAGAAATCAAATAACAAAATCCATCATAGGTTTCATCCCCTTCAGGTTTCTGAAGGGTTTTGTTCATAACTAAATACGAAAACATCTCAAGAGAAAATAATTAACAAAACATAAGAAATCCCTAAAACCCCATGAAAGAATTAAAGGAGAGATCCTCCGTCTTGAATGGAGTTTCGGCTTCTTGAGATGGATCAACTGGCTATCTTCAAGTGACTCCCTAAAAGATGAAAGCTTCGGCAAAAGCCTCTGCAAAAAGCTCTCCTTTTATGTCTGCCTTGGGTTGTTTATATAGGCTTTGGAATGCCATACTTGGCTTCTAAGTATCTCCTTCAAGTAGAATTACTATTCGGGTGTTGGAGTAGACTTAGGAGTATTTTTCTTTGGCTTCAAGCATCCAATTTCGAGTGAAATTGCTCTCTCCCGCGGCAGGGGCACTGCCATGGAACACGCCCGTGTAAATTGTGGTTAGGCCGTGTCTCGATTCTGTCATTTTGGGCACGGCTGTGTAAGTCTGGATTCAGGCCGTGCTTCAGGTCTGTCGATTTGGACACGGCCATGTAGATCACCAGGCACGTCCGTGTGAGAAATGGATGATGCACGACCGTGTGTGATGGAGTTGAGGCTGTGCTCTAGGTAATCGGTGAGGCACGGTCGTGTGGGCTTTGGGCCAGGCCGTGTTGATTTCCCGCTAAGGCTCAATTACTCCGTTTTAAGCCCGTTTTGTGTTCTTTTTATCCTCGGGTGCTTTCCTAAGTATAAACATGAAAAGAAAGGATTAAAAGCAATTAAATATGAGGTTAAAATATGTTACTTTTACGGTTTATCAGTGTAGGTGTGCAATCAACATTTTAATCCAAGTCTGCTAGCTTCGGGATTCAATCGATTTAGGTAAGAAGATTCATCCTAGTCGTACTATCAATCGATTTATCTTCTATCTATCATTTTAACCCTGTTGGGTGGATACTCAAATCATATCTCTCGTAGTGAGTTTTAATCGAAGCTTTTGATGGATGCAAGATATATACAAGTTGGTGAGGGAGGCAAACCTTCAGGTTTGATCCCTAGGTTTAAGAAGAGATCGGTATCTACTGTTCGTGATTGGCCACCAGGTTGTGGGCCAGTTTCTGAGCAGGGTAGTAGATAGATAGTCGTGATCCCAGCCAGTGAGAGCGTTGACTTCGATAGGTTAGTGTTGTGCGTAATCAGGTGTGTAACTTCTCACACCATCTATAATGTTGTGCTAATGTAATATTATATTCTGTTAAAATGCCAAACCTCGGTATGGCTAGTGAGTTGCCCTTGGAGGGTAAAGGCGAGACATCAGGTTAGTGATTTTTGTTATTCAAATAAATGGTTATGAGGAGATGACATGATATACGTTATGAGCATTCTATACATGCATGCCTAAACCTATTGTATCTGTGCATTAAAGTTATTATGTTTGCATGGGATTGGGATTATGTTACTAAAGGGGAAGTGTTCTGGTGGCTCTGCCACGATCTGCTGTAGTGGCTCTGCCACGATCTATTCTGGTGACTATGTCACGATTCTGACGATGAGCAGCTAACTGCAGCATGACTGCCATCGATGGTGTGTAGCGGTGATGGTTGATTGTAGAAATCCCCATTGGTGTGATTGGGAGGTACGGGTGGTGTGTAGCGGATAGAAATCTAGGATTGGGATGGGTTCTGCATCATTCTAGCATATGTTGTTCTGTTACTCTGTTCTGTAGGGCTAAGGCCCAATCTGGTGGTGCTTGAGTTTTGCACACTGAGTCTTGTGACTCACCCTGTTGTTTAACATATTTTCAGGTAGCACATAGTGCAACGGACCAGGCTGGAGAGGAGCACAAGGTGGCTATGTAATATCCCGGATTAGGGCTTATGCACTATGACTAAAATTTTATGAAATAGTATGCCTTATGTATTGTGAATCTGTTGTGTGCATTTTAGAACCTTGGAAATGTAAGGAAATGCTTTAGAAAATATTAAGTCTTAAGAGGAAGCTTGGAAATGTAAGGAAATGCTTTAGAAAATATTAAGTCTTAAGAGGAAGCTTGGAAATGTAAGGAAATGTAAGGAAATGCTTTAGAAAATATTAAGTCTTAAGAGGAAGCTTGGAAATGTAAGGAAATGTAAGGAAATGTAAGGAAATGTAAGGAAATGTAAGGAAATGCTTTAGAAAATATTAAGTCTTAAGAGGAAGCTTGGAAATGTAAGGAAATGTAAGGAAATGCTTTAGAAAATATTAAGTCTTAAGAGGAAGCTTGGAAATGTAAGGAAATGTAAGGAAATGTAAGGAAATGTAAGGAAATGTAAGGAAATGCTTTAGAAAATATTAAGTCTTAAGAGGAAGCTTGGAAATGTAAGTAAATGTAAGGAAATGTAAGGAACCTTGGAAATGTGACAAAATGGGGCTTGGAAAAATGGCTCGGAGACGCCACTTAGGGCTCTGGAAATGACGCCATATGCTAGGATAACTTAGGCCTAGTATGGCCACATGAAGCCCAAAATAATGGGTTAAAATTCAGCACTCCTAAGGTAAGGAGATGGACGGCATAGGGAGACTAAGGTAGGAGTTTAAGTTGAAGTCAAATTCTTTTAGAATTTCGGCTAAGCTAGGAAAATAAAGATATGAGAGTGATGGCCAAGAAAGGGGACTCTCTAGGCTTAGTAATTTCGGCAAAAGGAGGAAAACTATGGCCATTCAACATTCTTTCTTCTATTTTTTAAATCTCTACCGAATTCTCTCTGCCATTATTCTTCTTTTTTCTTTTCAATTCTCCACAAAGCCGAAAACAAAATCCCCTAGTCTTGCCGAATTTCTCTAAGTTCTATATCTTCCTTTTCTTTCCTTGTAATACTGAAATACCCTGTGCTTCCCATCATCAATCCTTTTTCCTTTGAAAAACCAATCAAAAGCCGAAGATAAGTTTCAAGCCTATAGCCGTATCTCTCTAAGTCTCAAAGCCCAATCTACAAGGGTGTTTTAGTTTCCCGAAGGTGCACCATAGGCCACATGTTCTTTAGTGATTCGGTAAGTTTTGGGTTTTCTTTTCCTCATGATTTCTTCCTCTCTTCTCATCAAGATCTAACCCGAATCAATTGTCTATGCCTATCAATTTCTCTTCTTTAGCCCTAGAAGCCGAATCCTATTTTATAATAAGCCAGAAGTGCCGATTTTGGAAAAGCCGAAGGCGAGTAATTAATGGTAGGTGGCCGAATGGCCCTTTTCTATTCTTTTCTTTTCGTCCGAATACTATATGGGCTAAGATAATTGAGAATTTTTGTTTGTTGAATAAGTGGAGGATTTCCGAATGTAGGTAAAAATTAGGTGACTTGGTTTTAGGAGGAAGGCTATGTAGTAAGTCGAGGTTTAGGAATTTAGATTCATAAAGGTTAGTGAATCGACATTCACCAAGGCCCTATTTTGGTTTTTAGATCTAATTCTTATTTGTTTAAAAAGCCGAAACTAACTAGTTCAATGATTAAGGGTATAGCCGATTGCAATAAAGAAGCATCATAAAGTTTTGGGATTTGATTTTTAATCCAATCGGCACCAAGGTAAGAATTTGATTACAACAATCCTACTAGGATTTGGATTTATAGCCGAATGGCTTTTTACTAAGATGTTAGGGTTGGCCGAATATAGGAATTAAAGACCTAAAGCAATAGAATGAGTTTTCGAGATTTCAGTAAATTCGATAAGTATATCAGGTGTATACCCCCACACTATTTCTTAATAAGTTTTATGGCAATGTTTAATATAAGTATGTGTATAAGAATGTGAATATGGCTAAGGTACCATGTTATAGTACAAAGTACTCAGGCACGCTTCCTACTCCTACTAGGATTATGTTAAATATCGTTATGACGCTTTATATGACATTATAAGAATGTGAAATAAGAATTTGGCATGTTAATGCATGATATGTATGATATGGGGCATATGGGTTATATGAAAAGGGAAGTGAATGTGGTGACCTAAGACCACGATATCTCGAATGTGGTGACCTAAGACCACGATAAGCGAATGTGGTGACCTAAGACCACGATATCCGAATGTGGTGACCTAAGACCACGATATCTCGAATGTGGTGACCTAAGACCACGAATTTTATAAGGAAATGAGCATGTCGGCTGCAATGACGCCTTCGATGGTGTGTAGCGGATGGAGGTTGACTTAGTAGTCCCCACGGTGTGCGAGGATGGTACGGGTGATGTGTAGCGGATGGCATATAGGTTTGGGTTGGGTTGCATCATTATTTTCTATCATTATATGAACATGTATGATAATGTATACCGAATTATTAAATTTTAGTGTTGGTTACACATTGAGTCTGCATTTGACTCACCCGCTAGGGAACCTTTTTGGTGTGATCGATCATGAATGGACCGGCGGCAGGAGCTTAAAGGTGGCCATGCACAAGAAGGAATTTATTTAATTTGGACTTTATTTCATTAAGTACTTTGAATTTATTTATTTTTTTTTGGAATTATTTGATGTAATAAGGCCATAGTAGAACTACTTTACTTTGCTTTTATTTATTAAGCTTACAAACTTTTATCTATTAAAAGATTAAGTAAATTTATTTTAAAACAAAGCCTAAACGTTTTGTCACCTAAGTAAAGGATTTTAATAATGTAATAAACTTGTTATCAACTCAAACCCAACCCAAAATAATCTTTCTTTCAAAACACACAAGTTTTTCCTAAGTAACAAAAGAATTTGAAACGGTTTACACCAGGGAACATACCAGATCCGGTCAAGGCTCATGGGTCGGGTTTGGGGTGTTTCAGTTTGGTATCAGAGCCCGGTTCAAAACTCGACCTTGAGGGTTTTTAAGGCCCAAAATGTTTTCTCTCTTTTGAAAATGGACTTTTCTAAGAAATAAACAGGCTTTTCTGGCATGGCACTTTGAGTCTCCAATTCGAAGTCCACCAGGTAAATACTCCTAACCTCTTTGTGATTTGTATGTAGGGATATATAGGACGTAGACTAGTGGATTAGGAATTAAACCCTAGGACTAGTTTACCCGAACATTTACATAAGACTCTAATGCACAATTAAACAAACCTGTGTCTAAGTCGTCGAGTTAAGGTGTGGCAACCATTGTGCGCATGTCTAGGAGTGGATTCTGTAAGAGCTTGGTACTTAAGTAGTCCTAGCGACTCACCTCCTCTTTACTCGAATCCTACCTGGTGCGTAGTAACGGGTCACCCTAACCAAGAGGACTTATTCACAGGCTAAACCGATAATTAAAACCCGAAAGGGACTAGCCATACTATTTTATGAACACCTTAGTTTTTTTTAAAATCCTTAAATTACCCATTCGATTTGTAACAAAATCTATTTTGAAAATTTCTCGAAAAATTTTTCCGGTTTGCCAAATTACTAAAATGCCCCTGTGTTGTAAATTACTAAAATACCCTTAGTTTTTAAGATTTCCAAAATACCCTCAACTTTTGCTAAAATGTTTCTACTTTACAAAATACCGAAACTTACATTTTACAAATATCAAGATACCACGATTTGGAGAATTTACGAAAATGCCCCTGACTTCCAAAATTATCGAAATAACCCCGATTTCTGAAATTTTTGCAACATCACTGATTTGGAAAACCAATTCTCAAAAACAACCCTCAAGTTTTGTAAATTCCAAAGTACACTTGATTTATCAAGATTTACAAATTTACCCAGGTTAATTACCAAAATACCCTCAAATTTCAAAATTTCCAAAATACCCCCGGGAATGCAAAATTTCCAGAATACCCTTATTGACAAAAACACCAAGGAACCTTATTTTGACAAATTACAAAAATACCCCTGTAGGGTAAATTACAAAAATACCCCTAGGTAGTGGAAAACAACAAACAATGACAATTACAACATTTCTCTGTAATGAACGCAAGTTCATGTGTGTAACTAAATGAATAATGTGAGACTGTATGTGTATGAATCGAAAGAACTACTTCCTAGAACTATTAAACATAAAACTGTTCGTGGTTAATCAAGTGGAGCATCGGGCTGTGTTGGATTGTGCAGCCAAACGAATGGAGTTAAGGACCCCAGAGGATGGAGTGATAGTTATGATAGGAGAAAGACGAAACTACGTGTCTAACGTAGTTTCAACTTTTAAAGGCGATAAGATGGTTCGGAAGGGGTGTAAGGCGTTCTTGGCTTTCATTAGTACTTTGGATCTGAAAGAAGGGGAGTTAGTGGAGTTAGGCGTAAGGGAATTTGAGGATGTCTTTCCGGAGGAATTACCCGAATACCCCCGGACAGGGAAGGGGAATTCGGAATACCCTTCATTTCCTTGTTTGTTATAGAGTTAGTTCGTTCTTGTAATGCTAGTGAAGTGTATGAAACCTTGGATGTGAATTTTTGTAGGAAATGTGTTAGTTTTAAGATCAGAGTGCGCAGCAGTAGTGTAGTGTGGTGAGTTAGGATGTACGATTTTTCATTAGTAAGTAATTTCGAGGACGAAATTATTTTAAGGAGGTAGAACTGTAATATCCCGAATTAGGGCTTATGCACTATGACTAAAATTTTATGAAATAGTATGCCTTATGTATTGTGAATGTGTTGTGTGCATTTTAGAACCTTGGAAATGTAAGGAAATGCTTTAGAAAATATTAAGTCTTAAGAGGAAGCTTGGAAATGTAAGTAAATGTAAGGAAATGTAAGGAACCTTGGAAATGTGACAAAATGGGGCTTGGAAAAATGGCCCGGAGACGCCACTTAGGGCTCTGGAAATGACGCCATATGCTAGGATAAATTGGGCCTAGTATGGCTGCATGAAGCCCAAAATAATGGGTTAAAATTCGGCACTCCTAAGGTAAGGAGATGGACGGCATAGGGAGACTAAGGTAGGCGTTTAAGTTGAAGTCAAATTCTTTTAGAATTTCGGCTAAGCTAGGAAAATAAAGATATGAGAGTGATGGCCAAGAAAGGGGACTCTCTAGGCTTAGTAATTTCAGCAAAAGGAGGAAAACTAAGGCCATTCAACATTCTTTCTTCTCTTTTATAAATTTCTGCCGAATTCTCTCTGCCATTATTCTTCTTTTTTCTTTTTAATTATCTACAAATCCGAAAACAAAATCCCCTAGTCTTGCTGAATTTCTCTAAGTTCTATATCTTCCTTTTCTTTCCTTGTAAAACTGAAATACCCTGTGCTTCCCATCATCAATTCTTTTTCCTTTGCAAAACCAATCAAAAGTCGAAGATAAGTTTCAAGCATATAGCCGAATCTCTCTAAGCCTCAAGGCCGAATCTACAAGGGTGTTTTAGTTTCCCGAAGGTGCACCATAGGCCGTATGTTCTTTAGTGATTCGGTAAGTTTCGGGATTTCTTTTCCTCACAATTTCTTCCTCTCTTCTCATCAAGATCTAACCCGAATCAATTGTCTATGCCTATCAATTTCTCTTCTTTAGCCCTAGAAGCTGAATCCTGCTTTATAATAAGCCAGAAGTGCCGATTTTGGAAAAGCCGAAGGTGAGTAATTAATGGTAGGTGGCCAAATGGCCCTTTTCTATTCTTTTCTTTTTGGTCGAATACCATATGGGCTAAGATAATTGAGAATTTTGGTTTGTTGAATAAGTGGAAGATTATCGAATGTAGGTAAAAATTAGGTGACTTCGATTTTTAGGAGGAAGGCGACAGAAGTAAGCTGAGGTTTCCAGGGATTTAAATTCATAAAGGTAAGTGAATCTGACATTCGGCCAAGGCCCTATTGTGGTATTTAGATCTAATTCTTATTTGTTTAAAAAGCCTAAACTAACTAGTTCAATGATTAAGGGTATAGCCGATTGCAATAAAGAAGCATCATAAAGTTTCGGGATTTGATTTTTAATCCAATCGGCACCAAGGTAAGAATTACATTACAACAATCCTACTAGAATTTGGATTTATAGCCGAATGGCTTTTTACTAAGATGTTAGGGTTGGCCGAATATAGGAATTAAAGATCTAAAGTAATAGAACGAGTTTTCAGGATTTCAGTAAATTCGATAAGTATATCAGGTGTGTACCCCACACTATTTCTTAAAAAGTTTTATGGCAATGTTTAATATAAGTATGTGTATAAGAATGTGAATATGGCTAAGGTACCATGTCATAGTACAAAGTACTCAGGTACGTTTCCTACTCCTACTAGGATTATGTTAAATATCTGTTACGACGCACATATGACATTATAAGAATGTGAAATAAGAATTTGGCATGTTAATGCATGATATTTATGATATGGGGCATATGGGTTATATGAAAAGGGGAAGTGAATGTGGTGACCTAAGACCACGATATCTGAATGTGGTGACCTAAGACCACGATATCTGAATTTGGTGACCTAAGACCATGATATCTGAATGTGGTGACCTAAGACCACGAATTTTATAAGGGCGATGAGCACGTCGACTGCAGCGACTGCCTTTGATGGTGTGTTGCGGATGGAGGGTTAACTTAGTAGTCCCCATGGTGTGCAGGATGGTACGGGTGATGTGTAGCAGATGGCATATAGGTTTGGGTTCGGGTTGCATCATTATTTTCTATCTGTTAGATGAACATGTATGATAATGTATGCCTGAATTATTAAATTTTAGTGTTGGTTACACATTGAGTCTGTTTGACACACCCCGTTGTGGGAACCTTTTTTCAGGTGACGATCAGTAATGGACCGGGTCAGTCGGAGCTTAAAGGTGGCCATGTGTAACATCCCGAAATTGGGCCTAGTAGGATTGGGCCTTGAGCTTTAGGAAATTAGAATAGTTTTTAGTATGGTTTATTTAATGAAGTAGGATTAAGTGAGCTTGACACTTAAGTTAATTAAGTGTTCATTTTAAAGCATAAGAGGAGTAAGTGGCAAGTTGGTTAAGGACCTTGAAAGGTAGCTTGAGGTTAGAGGTTCGAGTAGTATATTTAGCATTTTGAAACTTTATTTTTGTATTTTAACATTAATGGCCGGTCAACCTATGTTTATGATAGGTTGGACTTCATCTTTTGGTAAGTTGAATTTTTGTTTAAGGAAAGCTTGAAGATAGGGATAAGAATCTTGAGTTTATGGTATTATGAGGGGATAAGGGCATGAAAGGTGGAGAATGTTTTCCTAGGCCTTAATGGTTGAATGTGGACGGCATGTGTGGAAAAGGGGGATGGTCGAATTTTGTTAGGTGGTTTAGGGGGGAATATTTGGCCAATTCCTCTTTTGTGCATCTTTTTGCATTTTGCTTTTCCTCTCCAAAAACTCTTTCTTTTGGCCGATTGTTATTGTGCACTTTTGTGCAAATTTTACTTGTGTTTTAGCCTTTATTTTGTTGAACCAAATACCATTTTTCTTCTTTTATTTGTCCTTTTAAAACCGAAACAACATTGGAACTTTTGTGCATTTTCTTCTTTGGTAAAATAGGTGTTGGCGAATCTTTTCTTCCATCTCTTTCTTTTCTTCTTTTGATTTTTCTCTCAACCACATTTTCCTTCTCTTTCTTTTGGCGAACCATTCTCTTCTCCAAACACTCTCTTTTCTTTCTTCCATTGTTGATTAAACCGAATCCTCTCTCTCTCATTTCCATTCTCTTTTCTATTCACATACCTTTCTTCTTTCATAACCATATTGCCGAAACTTTCCACTTCTTTTTTGCATTGTTTTGGCCGAATATTCAAGGGTAGATTTTCTTTGATTTCTATTCAATCGATTTTGAAAGATAGGCTCTTTGGGACGTTGGAAGCAATTGATTTAAGCCCTATCTCTCTCTAGCAATCAAAGGTTGGTAAGTCAAAGGGTAAGGACTTTAGTTGATTCATTATTATTTTGAAAAGACTAAACTTTTTGGGATCAAAATATTGTGGTTTGGCCGAATGGCCCTTGTTAATAATTTTTAGTATTGGCCGATTGTAGGACAAAGTGATCTAGTGCGATAGATCGAATTTTGGGAGATAATTTTTGCGTTGGTGAAAGGTGTGTATCTTACACACTTATAACTTGATTCATATTTGTATATATGTATGTTAAATAACTATTCATGTTGTTAAAGCCGAAATGATGAGTTTTTGAGATGATACCATGATGGTATGAATAAGGATACGGGTAAGTCCGTTTTGATATGTTGTTAATACATGAGGATTGAAATCATGATCTACGATTTATGAGATTTTGTTATATGATTCATATCAAGGTATATTGACATGATTTGTTTATATTATTGATTCATGTGGGATCAAATGAGTGGAGGGGCAAATGATATTCGTGTTTATGCACACCAGTGTTTTGGTAACACATTGTGACTACGGTCACCAGAGGTTTGGTACCTCCAGAGGTTTGGCACCTCATAGCGTCTCGTCCCTATGGCTTAGCACCACCGTGGGTTGGCCCCACTTTGAGATATGGGATTGATACCAGTGATTTGGAATCACACGATAGGTTGGCCCCATCATTCGATTTGTGTCTTCGGACACCAGAGATTTGGTATCTCCGGTGATTTGGTATCACATATGTGACTTTAAGTCACCAGTGGTTTAGCACCAAAGTGGTTTGGTACCACAGGGGTAGAAAAAGAGTTATGGATGGCTAGGTTGGGTGCATAATACATATATGTTGCTTGTTATAATTTGTGTAAGAATGTGGCATTTACTCGGGAGAGGATTATGCATCGAGTCTTGGTGACTCACCTTCTCCTTTAAATTTTAGGTGACTCGTAGATCGCGGATAAGGAGCCGTAAGAACTCGAGGTGGCCATGCAAAGGAACATTTGGATTAAATGATTTATGAACTACTTTTATTTTATTGTTGGTTATTTTGCTTAAATTGTAATAAGGCCTACTAGGATTATATTTTGGTTATTTTATCTGTTTTGAATAATTTGTTTAATAACTTAATGACTTGAAAATGGATACACATGTTTTCTCAAATTAATACACAAAAATGTTTTATTGTGCCATCGGGTACACGTGAATCTGTAACAACCTGACCTAATAAATTATTAAACCAAAACAATATCTTTTATCAAAAATTTAAAACGGCTTAAAAGGATTTTTTTTAAAATGTTTTCTCTGTAGCATACCAAATTCAGTCGTAATGTTTGGGCCGGGTTTGGGGTGTTACAAATTGGTATCGAGTCCAGTTCAAAGTTTCATTTGTGGGGCCCAAGGCCCAAAAATGTTTTAGTAGGCCTATTTGAAATATTTTGGTTTTGAATAAGCATGGCACCGAGTCTCAAGCACCAATCCGCCTGTAAGTACTCTAACTTCAGATGATTTAATTTACAGAGAAGGGTAGGAAGCATGGAACGTAGATAGTGATAAGTACTTTAAACTTTAGGACTAGTTACCCCAAACAAAGACATAAGACTTTAAGAGCCTAATTAAACAAACCTACGACCTAGTTGCCGAGTTAGGGTGTGGTAACCTTGGTGCGCATGTCTAGGATTGGATCCGGAAGAGCTTGGTATTTAAGCAGTCCTCATGACTCACCTCCTCTTCGCAGGAATCCTACCTGGTGCATAGCTTCGGTTCACCCTAACCAAGAGGACTCGGTCATAGGCAAAACCCTAAATAAAACCCAAAAGGGCCTAGTCATGTTTTAAGGAAAACTTCGGTTTTAAATCACTAAATTATCTCTTTTAGATAGTAGGACAAATTCATTTTCAAAAATTATCAAATATTTCCGGTTTAAAAAAAAACCTTCAAAATATTTTCGATTTATCAAAATTACCAAAATGCCCCTAGTGGCGAAATTACGAAAATGCCCTTGGTTCTAGAATTACCGAATTATCTTGATTTCAATAAAATCTTCTTACTTTGCAAAAGTAGCCGAAAATCTTGTATTTCAAAATATATACACTGACTTTTGGAATTTACAAAACTACCCCTGATTGACAAAATTACCAAAATACCCCTGGTTTCTAAAATTTTGCCATACCTTTAATTTGAGAAATTTCTGAAAAGAACCCTCTAGTCTTGGAAATTTCAAAATGTTTTGAATTACGAAAGTTTAAAAAAAAAATTTCTCCGATTTGTGACGAGAATACCCCTGGGATAGAAACAGGACAGAAATGTCCGAAGAGTGAATAAGTATGGAAGGTATTAGGGAATGGATGTTCTTCTCTATGTGAACTAGGATAGAGAACTTAAAACCTTGATTGATCGAAAGAATCCCTATTGATCTTTCCATAAAACTTCTTCGCGAATAACCAAGTGAAACAAACCATAAAACTTTTCTAATCAGATTAAAAGCGCGATAGTTAGAATGAGCTCTAGAGGACGTGGCCGTCGTGGACGCGAAAGGGGAAGGATGACCGTATCGTAACTGTCGGTCGGTCGGGGATCTCGAGAACGATATACCACTACCACCCCAACTTTTGGAGCCAAGAGCGGGATCGACGGTGATGACGCAGTGTCAAGCGATCGTCATGGGTTAAAAGGGTATTTGGAATGGGTGGAGGTGGAGGAGCTAAATCGGTACTGAGAGACTTGAGCTAATGAGCTGAATTTTTTGAGGTGTATCTGGTGTAGCACCCAATACGGCTGAGTATTGGCTTGAATCGATCGAAAGAATCATGGATGAGATAGATTTGACAAATGAAGAGAAGCTGAAAGGGGCGGTGTCGCTTCTCAAGGATGAGCCATATCGATGGTGGCTCACGGTTCGAGATAGTGCTACGGAAGACGATCTTACATGGGATTACTTCAAAGTCGCCGAAGAAATATGTGGGCACCAGCTACCCTGATGCTCAGAGGAAAGCTTTTCTGGGGTTGGTATAAGGAAATAAGTCTGTGTCAGAATATGAAGCGGAATTCTTGAGATTGAGCCGCTATGCTCAGGGAATTGTGTCAACGGAGCATGATCGGTGTGTCCGCTTTGAAGACGGACTGAGGGATGATCTAAGGTTACTGATTGCTCCACAACAAGAACGTGAGTTTTCAGTCCTAGTGGAAAAGGCTAAGGTAGCCGAAGGGATCAAGGAGTCCGTAAGACAGAATCACGAAAAGAATAAACAGAAGAGAGGCTTTGGATCGCTGGATCGGGCAAGAATGTGGAGAAGAGGGCTAGATTTGGGGAATCGAGAAAGAGCCACAAAGCCTACTCGTTAGCCACCTCGATGTGCTAGATGCGGAAATCCCACTGGAGAATGTTTGGTGGAAGTAGAGGTGCTTTGAATATGGATTGTTGGATCACCGTGTAAGGGATTGTCCTCAGAAGTTAGCTAAGAATCACCCAGAGGGTCAGAACCGTGCTCAGGTTAGAAATGAAGGACCACCATAGAGGGGTCGAGGTGCAGCTAGAAGAAATGGTAACGGGCGTGGCCGAGGTACTGAAGGTACAGAGGCGAGGCAACCAAGGTTGGTTTATGCAGTTGGCCGTCGCGAGGAGGAAGATGTGCCAGATATGACAACGGGTAAGTTTCTTATTTTCGAAATACCCTCAATTGTCTTGTTTGTGGTTACGTTAGTTCGCTCTTATGTAGCTAGTAAAGTGCATGGGACTTGGATTATGGACATAGGGAATGTTTCTAGAACGTATGATAGATCTTTAAGATCAGAGTGCGCAACAGTAGCGTAGGGTGATGAGTTAAGGATACACGATTGGACGATAGTAAGTAATTTCGAGGACGAAATTATTTTAAGGGGGTAGAACTGTAACATCCCGAAATTGGGCCTAGTAGGATTGGGCCTTGAGCTTTAGGAAATTAGAATAGTTTTTAGTATGGTTTATTTAATGAAGTAGGATTAAGTGAGCTTGACACTTAAGTTAATTAAGTGTTCATTTTAAAGCATAAGAGGAGTAAGTGGCAAGTTGGTTAAGGAGCTTGAAAGGTGGCTTGAGGTTAGAGGTTCGAGTAGTATATTTAGCATTTTGAAACTTTATTTTTGTATTTTAACATTAATGGCGGTCAACCTATGTTTATGATAGGTTGGACTTCATCTTTAGTAAGTTGAATTTTGTTTAAGGAAAGCTTGAAGATAGGGATAAGAATCTTGAGTTTATGGTATTATGAGGGGACAAGGGCATGAAAGGTGGAGAATGTTTTCCTAGGCCTTAATGGTTGAATGTGGACGGCATGTGTGGAAAAGGGGGATGGCCGAATTTTGTTAGGTGGTTTAGGGGGGAATATTTGGCCAATTCCTCTTTTGTGCATCTTTTTGCATTTTGCTTTTCCTCTCCAAAAACTCTTTCTTTTGGCCGATTGTTATTGTGCACTTTTGTGCAAATTTTACTTGTGTTTTAGCCTTCATTTTGTTGAACCAAATACCATTTTTCTTCTTTTATTTGTCCTTTTGAAACCGAAACAACATTGGAACTTTTGTGCATTTTCTTCTTTGGTAAAATAGGTGTTGGCCGAATCTTTTTCTTCCATCTCTCTCTCTTTTCTTCTTTTGATTTTTTCCCTCAACCACATTTTCCTTCTCTTTCTTTTGGCCGAACCATTCTCTTCTCCAAACACTCTCTTTTCTTTCTTCTATTGTTGATTAAACCGAATCCTCTCTCTCTCATTTCCATTCTCTTTTCTATTCACATACCTTTCTTCTTTCATAACCATATTGTCAAACTTTCCACTTCCTTTTGCATTGTTTTGGCCGAATATTCAAGGGTAGATTTCCTTTGATTTCTATTCAATCGATTTTGAAAGATAGGCTCTTTGGGACGTTGGAAGCAATTGATTTAAGCCCTATCTCTCTCTAGCAATCAAAGGTTGGTAAGTCAAAGGGTAAGGACTTTAGTTGATTCATCATTCTTTTGAAAAGACTAAAGTTTTTGGGATTAAAGTATTGTGGTTTGGCCGAATGGCCCTTGTTAATAATTTTTAGTATTGGCCGATTGTAGGACAAAGTGATCTAGTGCGATAGATCGAATTTTGGGAGATAGTTCTTGCGTTGGTGAAAGGTGTGTATCTTACACACTTATAACTTGATTCATATTTGTATATATGTATGTTAAATAACTATTCATGTTGTTAAAGCTGAAATGATGAGTTTTTGAGATGATACCATGATGGTATGAATAAGGATACGGGTAAGTCCTTTTTGATATGTTGTTAATACATGAGGATTGAAATCATGATCTACGATTTATGAGATTTTGTTATATGATTCATATCAAGGTATATTGACATGATTTGTTTATATTATTGATTCATGTGGGATCAAATGAGTGGAGGGGGCAGTGATATTCGTGTCGAAGGACACCAGTGTTTTGGTAACACATTGTGACTACGGTCACCAGAGGTTTGGTACCTCCAGAGGTTTGGCACCTCATAGCGTCTCGTCCCTGTGGCTTAGCACCACTGTGGGTTGGCCCCACTTTGAGATATGGGATTGACGCCAGTGATTTGGTATCACACGATGGGTTGGCCCCATCATTTGATTTGTGTCTTTGGACACCAGAGATTTGGTATCTCCAGTGATTTGGTATCACATATGTGACTTTAAGTCACGGTGGTTTGGCACCACCGGTGGTTTGGTACCACACGGGTAGAAAAGGAGTTATGGATGGCTAAGGCTGGGTGCATAATACATATATGTTGCTTGTTATAATTTGTGTAAGAATGTGGCATTTACTCGGGAGAGGGATTATGCATGAGTCTTGGTGACTCACCTTCTCCTTTAAATTTTCAGTGACTCAGTAAATCGCGGATAAGGAGGAAGAACTCGAGGTGGCCATGCAAAGTGAACATTTGGATTAAATGATTTATGAACTACTTTCATTTTATTGTTGGTTATTTTGCTTAAATTGTAATAAGGCCTACTAGGATTATATTTTGGTTATTTTATACATTTTGAATAATTTGTTTAATAACTTAATGACTTGAAAATGGATACACATGTTTTCTCAAATTAATACGCATAAAAATGTTTTATTGTGCCATCGGCACACGTGAATCAGAATAACTGACCTAATAAATTATTAAACCAAAACAATATCTTTTATCAAAATTTAAAACGGCTTAAAAGGATTTTTTAAAATGTTTTCTGTAGCATACCAAATTCTATTCGTAATGTTTGGGCCGGGTTTGGGGTGTTACACCATGCACAGCAAGGAATTTATTTAATTTGGATTTTATTTCATTAAGTAATTTGAATTTATTTTTTTTGGAATTATTTGATGTAATAAGGCCATAGTAGAACTACTTTACTTTGCTTTTATTTATTAAGCTTACAAACTTTTATCTATTAAAAGATTAAGTAAATTTATTTTAAAACAAAGCTTAAACATTTTGTCACCTAAGTAAAGGATTTTAATAATGTAATAAACTTGTTATCAACTCAAACCCAACCCAAAACGATCTTTCTTTCAAAACACACAAGTTTTTCCTAAGTAACAAAAGAATTTGAAACGGTTTACACCGGGGAACATACCAGATCCGGTCAAGGCTCGTGGGTCGGGTTTGGGGTGTTTCAGGCTATGCATGATTTTACTTCGTTTTAGTAAAGAACTTTACTTAATTCCAATAACTGGTTTTGTTTTCACACTGTAATAAGGCCACTATAAATCGGGTTTTAAGTTTTGAATTTATTTTAAGTTTTAGACACTCAAGTTATATGACTAGTTGAAATAACAATATGTTTTAAAAAGAAAACACAAAGGCAACGTAGTTTTCATGCGACTAAATTATTTAGTAAATTATTATCTTTTGCGACAAAACACTCGTAACATAAACGGATAACATGGGTTTTCAAAAGTCACTTGATTTTGAAACTTGGCAAATTAAACTAGGTTAACATGTAACTACTAAGTTTTCTAAACATCCGACAAGATTTGAAAACGCAGCAGGAGGTGTGAACTGAAATTTCCCCTTAAGAACGCAATGTGTTTTATAAATTCTTCTTAGTGACATGCCAAGATCCAGTCGTGGTGTTTGGGCCGGGTTTGGGGTGTTACAGTAATATTAGTTTGGACTAATATTTATTTTCAATGGAGGCAAACAAGATCGAATCAAAAGGGGTAGTGTTTGGTGATCGAAAAAGGAGCAGATTTACGATCCCTTCTAGATTCAAACGAAGGGTTGTTTTAGTGATTCGACACTTTCCACCGGGTTGTGGACCCTCATCCGGTGAGAAACAACTATTCGAGGTTGTTCGCAATTGTGAGGCACCAGCGATTTGGGATTATCCACCAGGTTGTGGACCGTCAACCGGGGAGAACCGGTAAATCATAGTTGTTCGCGATTCTGAGGGTAAAAACATAGATCGTTTATCTTAGAGTAAATTTACTATGTCACGTTCATTGTCTAATCAAGAGTTGAAATATTTTTTAGGTGACGACGATCAGGAAAGTGTAGTGCTTACCGTAATCAGGTGTGTAATCTCACACTGTATTTCATGGGTTAGATAATTATATTGAGTTAATCGCTCGATTAAATCACATGTTAGCGAAATTGGGTAAAATGGCGTAATTATCACTATTTTGGTAAAAACTATGAAATTTGTATTAAAACGGTGAAAATTAAGAAATTACCCTCAATGGGCCAAACCGATAAATGTGATATTTGTTATATGGGCCAAAATGTGATATTTGTTATATGGGCCAGATTGTGATATAGGCCTAATTGTGATATTTGCTATATGGGCCAAAATGAGATATTGGTTATATGGGCCCAATTGTGATATTTGATATATGGGCCAGCTTGTGATAATTTTTATAATTGTCCAAATTTTTCGTAATAAATATTTGAATGAATTGTTGTAAATGAATATATATTATATACATGAATTGCATGGGATGGGATATTGAGGAAGAGAAGTTCTGGTAGCTCTGCTACAAAATTCTGGTGGCTCTGCCACAAATCTAAAAAATGGCAATGCCATGTAAACTCTGTGAATCTAGTGGCTTGTCCACAAATTGTTATAAACGGCTTAATGCCTATTTTGGTGTGTTGGTGGGGTGGGTGACTAAAGCTCCCCACAGGTGTGCTAGTTGGTACGGGTGGTGTGTAGCGGATGGAAATTAGGTTTGGTTTGGGAATTGCATATCACATGCATATTATATACATGTTATTATGTTATAATTGTAAATGGGCTTTGGCCCAATAAATGCTTAATTTGATTTTTTGGCCCAGTGGACAATGGTAAGTGGGTTACACACTAAGTTCTAGTAATGCACCCCGTTTTCCTTATCCCTTTCAGGTAATGATCATTGATGGAGATTTGGGCTGTGGATATCTTGGTGGAGGCCATACTTAAAAATGGTTAAATTTAGAAATTTGGATTTCTTTTAATACTTTTAATTATTTTGCTATTTTGAATTAAGGTTTGTAATAAGGCCTCTTGATAATTTTTTTGATTTGGTTTTTGTTTGATGAAATTATAAACTGCTTTAAGTATTTCAAATTGGGATTATATTTCTTTCTAAAAACTTAAATAAACGTTTTATTCCAAATGAGTATATAAAAAGGATTTCATAAAAATTTTCATAATTGTAACTCGGAAATTATTCTTAAGTTTTTCATCAATTCTTTCTGAAAAATATCTTTAATTTCTTTTAAAAATTTTCTCAAACTATTAAACAATATTTTCAAATTTTGATTTATAAGATCTTACATCTCAAATTGTCGATTTATTATTCAAATCTTTTACTCGATAAAGACTTCGTCAAAACTTTGAAATCAGTTTTACTTAAAAAGTAATTAAAGTATATTTATTTTGTGTGGCATGTCAAAACTAGCCTTAACGCATAGGCCGGGCTTGGGGTGTTACAATTTTCTAATTAATTCAATTGTGGCGTTCATAGTGTGATTTACCTAAATCCTGAGTTAGTCACTGACCATGCATATACAACTCATGTGTTTTGATATAAGTGGATACTTATGCTCTAAAGATGATCAAGCCCATAGCCGGTATGTTGGGTACATAACTTGTGCATGGCATGACTTTACTAGTAACAGTGGAATTCATATCTCAATTAACGAGTTAATTATATCCTTTCATTAGCATTTGTGGATTGATAAATACGGAATGTGGCCACAAGTTGCTTGTTCTCGAACGAGCAATTTATCAGAGTCATTTGTTGACAGTGGTCACATTAATCATTAAGAAGACATAATGGTGACAATGAGATAAAATATTATTGTATTGAGGGAATGTATTTAACTTAAAAGAATGATGATATGATATGAGGGTAACACACGCATGTCGAGGACATTGGACAAAGCATTTGGATGAATTACTTTAGTAAATTGTATACAATAAGGAGTTTTCAATCATGGTACTTCTTGTGGACTGACTCCATGATTAAGTAATTGTAAGCTATCGGAACGATGCTTCTGGACATAATTGTAATCACTAGAGCCTAATTGTTAATGTTTGATTGGTCTTTCCGCTAGTTCAACAAAAGCTCGATCAGACTGCATTTGAATTAGAAGAAAGTTCTACAACTTTGGGAAAAATTTAATTAAGTCGATTTATTCTACACGGAATTAAATTAGGTGGTCATCAGAGCTGTTCAACTAGAGAATTTGATTAAAGAATTTTCTTGAAAAACTAATTTGGAAAATCTAAGAGATTTTTGGAAAAATTAATTTTGATCAAGTAAATTTAAATTCATCAAATTAATTAAAATTAATATGATATTTTTGGAAGTTAAATTTTAAGTCAGATGATCGTGTCTGTCGAGTCTTAAAAATTTATAAAAAGAATGATCGAACCTGGAAACTAACTAAGACAACGATGGAGGCAAGCGCACCTATCGAACAGTAGTATAGCTAGTGGCAAGACCGGATTGTCGAACCCAAAGGAACCAAAAGTACTAATATTAACTCTCTTTCTATTGTTTAGCCTACAAAATAAGGGAATTTTTTATCTGATCTAAAATTAACTAATCAAATAAACTAAAGGTGTTAAGACAAAGAAGAAATTAGGGAAGGACTTGAGGAAAAACCAATTGATTTAGACAATACCTGAGGAAGAATCCACCTAGACTTCACTTGTTATCTAACTCTGAACCAGACGATTTATTCACTTGACTTGATCCGTAGGATTCCCTAATTTATATTAATAACTCTCTCGAGGCTACTAACGTCTAACCCTAGGTTGAGTAATTGAAATCTCATTCTAATTAAAACCCTTAGAATTACATTAACTCGATCTATGGACTCCCATATTAGGTTCAACCCTAATCCGGTAGATTTTTGTCACCCTATCTCTAGGCGCGCGAGCAACTCCGCTTAACTATGCTAGATCTACTATTAGACAGGGTCTCTTCCTCCTCTGCCTAAGCACATCACACTTGAATCAATATCCCGAAAATACCAAAACAAGAATTAAGAACACATAGTTAAGAACAAATAAAGTATTTATCATACAGCTCAGAAAATAATAACAAGATCCATCTTAGGCTTCATCCCCCTCAAGTATCTGAGGTTTAGTTCATAACTGTAAAAGAAAACATCTCAGAAGAAAAGATAAAACAAAACATAAGAAAACCCTAAAACCCCCTGAAGGAATTGAAGGAGAAATCCTTAGTCTTGAGTATGATTCCGGCTTCTTGAGATGAATTGACTGCCTTTGTTTGAGTAAATCCTTGAATTTAACTACTCTGGCTCGGCACCTTGGCCTAGTTGAACTCCTCCTTAAAGGTTGGCCCCTAGGGTCTTTATATAGGCTTTTGGAATATGTTTCTTTGCCTCTAAGTACCCTAATTCGAATAGAATTCTTCTTATCTGCGGCAGAGACACGCCCGCGGCATACGCCCATGTAAATCATGGCCAGGCCACGTTCGGATCTATTAATGAGGCATGGCCATGTTTTTCGAGGTCCAGACCGTGGTCGACTCTTCTTACGGGGCACGGTCGTGTGGTCTTGGGCTCAGGCCGTGTAGATTTTTTACTTTGGCCCACTTTCTCTGTTTTTGGCCTGTTTCTCATTCTTTTCGTCCTCCGGTACTCTACTGAGTATAAAACATGAAAACAAAGGATTAGGAGCACCTATTTCCATAATTAAACGGATAAATCATCCAAAAACATGCTAAATGCGGGATTAAAATATGTTCATATTATGGTTGTAACATCCCGAGGGCTTATGTGTTTAATATGTAGACATGTTTAATGTGTTAATTTGAGAATTTGAGGTGCAAATGGGCCTCAGGTTTTGGCTGAGGCCTTGATTAAATATTTTGTTTAGACACTCTAGGGCTTAAAATAAAGTCTTGGTAGTTTAATTGACAAACTGGGCTTGTGGCCCAGCAACAAGGGGCCTTGGTAAAGGGAGTTATAGATGGAGTCAATAGGCAAAGGGAGAGGCCCAATTTGTGGCCGTTTGGAGCCCATAAAGTTGGGCTAATTTCGGCACTAAAAGGAGCTAGGAGGGGACAACAAGGTGGCTACAAATAGGGGTTTTAAATATTTTAGAATATGTGATATTATTTTGATAAAGAGGGGAGGAAGTGGTGTGATATAGGACACTTTTGGATGGGTGTTTTGATAAAGATAAGGGATAGGATGAGGTGCTATCTTTAGAAGGTTAGTGTTAGCCGAAATTTTGAAAGAGTTGGAAAGGAGAGGGGCATTCGATTTTTGCTTTAGGTGGGTGTGCTGAAATTTGAAGGCCATCATACTCAGTTGTTCTCTTTCTTTTTCTTCTATCTTCTCTCTTCCAAAAAGCCTAAACTACACTCTTATTTTCTCTCTTAGCCAAAACCTCTAAATCTCAGCATCATTTTATTTGTTTTTCTTTTCCCGAAGTTTCACCATAGCCAAATCATCATCCCAGGGTTGGTAAGTTTTTTATTGTTTTATTCTTTGTTATCTCTTTCCATTCTCATCTTTAGTCTAAACCGAATCACTTCCTTAATATCTCGTTGGGTTGTTTTTTTCTTTTAACTCTTTATTCCTAGAAGCTGAATCCTCCTTGTTGAGACTACTTGTGCCGAATCTTGAAGATAGTTGAAGGTAACTAGATGCTGTTGTTTTGTTTGGCCGAATGGTAAGAGGGGACTTATGTTCCCTGTTTGGCCAAAAGGCCACTTCTCTTTAATTCATCCTCCTTTAGCCGAATCACATTTGGTGGTGGTGTAGGGGTTCAATCAACGTTTAGCCAATACCGTTAACTCTGGGATCCAATCGATTTAGGTAAGAAGATCCCTCCTAGTGGTTCTATTAATCGATTCATTGTTTATCTGTTATCTTAACCGAGTTGGGTGGACATTCGAATCGTATCTCTTGTAGTAAGTTTTTGACCGGCAAATTAGAGATCTGATAATCGCGATTACGGCTAGGGAGAGCATCAATTTCGATAATAAAGTGTTAAGCATAATCAGGTGTGTAACTTTTCACACCATTTAGATTGTTTGTTAGTACATGCATATAAATCTGCTATCCTCTGTTAAATGCTGAAATCCTGACATACCGGTTTAAACCCGAGGAGGGTATAGGCGAATCACCAGGTTAGTGATTTCTGTCATTCATAAGTGAATGTTTCTGTTAAGATGATATGTTTTATATGTATGTCGATTTCTGTGATTGCACGGGGTTGGGTGATTGATGAAAGGGGAAGTGTTCTGTTGTAGTGGCTTTTGTCATGATCTGTTGTAGCGACTTTTTGCCATGATCTGTTTTAGTGGCTTTTGCCATGACCTGTTGTAGTGGCTTTTTTCCATGATCTGTTGTAGTGGCTATTGCCATGACCTGATGATGAGTAGCTAACTGCAGCATGACTGCCATCAATGGTGTGTAGGGGTGTGCGTTGATTGTAGAAATGCCCAATGGTGTGATTGGCAGGTAAGGGTGCTGTGTAGCGGATGAAAACCTAGGATTGGGTTGGGCTTTGCATAATTCCTGAGATATTATATTTTGTTATCTATTATGTGGGGCTAAGGCCCAATCTGATGGTGCACGAGGGTTGCACACTGAGTCTCGCGACTCACCCTATTTTTTAACATCTTCAGGTAGCACCTAGTGCATTGGACCGGGCTGGAGAGGAGCACAAGGTGGCCATGCAAGAGAATATTTTGATTCGGCAAAAGACTTTACTTAGTTTATTTATTTTTATTATTTTTAATTAGTGGGTTTTAAATTTCAATGTAATAAGCCCACGAGCCATTAGCTTCACATTTCATTTTTTGGGTTTATTTTGGGTTATTATTATTATTAGACATTTAAATTTTACGTTTTAATTGAACTAAGGCCTTAATATAAAATCTATATCTTTTACAACTTATTCCACCATTTAGTTTTCCCGAATAAAAGGTTAAACTCAAGAAAAATATTTTTCCAAAATTGCGGCATCTTTCAAAATCTCCTTAGTGACATGCCAGATCTGATCGGGGTGTTTGGGCCAGGTTTGGGGTGTTACAAATTGGTATCAGAGCCCGGTGCAAAACCCGTTTTTGGGGTTTTAGGCTCAAAACGTTTTCTAAAGATGGGTTTTGAAACATGCATTTTTATAAATGATGCAGGTCTGTTAGCTCGGCATGGCACCTGCATCTCCGGCCAAGTCCGCCAGGTAAGTATTCCGAACCATTGTGTGACATATACATGTGGGCTTGATGGGCTTTATGGGACGTAGATTATTTTAATTAGAATTTGATGGACGTTAGGCTTAGCTTAAACAAATCTTTACCCTTCATAAAACTTAATTTCCCTAATTAAACATGTCTGTGAGCAAGTCTCAGGGTTAAGGTGTGGAAACAAGCATACGCATGTCTAGGATTGGATCCAGGAAGAGCTTGGTATTTAAGCAGTCCTAGTGACTCACCTCCTATTTTCTTGAATCCTACCTGGTGCGTAGTGACTGTTCATCTTAGTCATGAGGACTTGTTGACGGGCCAAAATTTATAATTAAAACCTGAAAGGAACCAGCTACCTTATTTTCTAAAATTACTAAAATAACCTATAGTTTTGAAAATTTCTAAGATACCCCTGATTTGTAAAAAAATTACCAAACTACCCCTAATTCGTAAAATGACCAAAATACCCCTAATTTACAAAATGACCGAAATACCCCCAGATTGCAAAATTATCGAAATATCCCTATATTGTAAAATCACCAACATATCTTATTTTGGAAAATTATGAAAATACCCCTGTAGGTTAAAATTACGAAAATACCCCTAGGTAGTGAAATGACGCAAATACCCCTAGGTGATGAATGTAAGTTCGTGGATGCTATTTGTATGACTGAATGTGAACTCTAGAACTAGGAAACACTGATTTGAGAACTGAACTGGTAGATAGAATCTGAAATCGAAAGAACCACTATCAAACTACTATTTCATAAAATTTTTCTTGGATAACCAGTGGAAAGAGTTAATAATCCATAAAATTTTCTTAAATCAGATAAAGGCGACATTAGGACGATGAGTACAAGGGGTCGATGATGTCTGCTGCATGGTCGTGGTAGGGGCAAGATGATCGTGTCCGAACCAGTAAGGTCTAGCCATGGTTCAGGAGATGAGATGCCAGATCTGCCAGTTGTAGAGGGAGAATTTTAGGACCAAACAGGTGGAGATGATGCAGTGTCTCAGGCGATGCTGCAGGTCCTTGAAAGAGTGGCTGGAGTAGGCACGGGTTCAGGAGCTCAGAAGTCTGTGTCTGAACGACTCCGAGCCAACAGAGCAAAGATGTTTAGGGGAGTTTCTGGCGTAGCCCCTAACACAGCAGAGTATTGGTTAGAGGCGAATGAGCGCATAATGGATGGCCTTGACTTCACTGTGGAGGAGAAGTTGAAGGGGGTCGTGTCTCTTCTTTGAGAAGAGGCCATCAGTGGTGGCTCATGGTGAAGGAGGGTACTCTAATAGATCGTATTGATTGGGACTTCTTTAAGGAGTTATTTCAAGGAAAAGTACATCGGGGCCAGCTATGTGGATGCACAGAGGAAGGCATTCCTGAACTTGGTGCAGGGAAGCAAGTCTGTGTCAAAATATGAAGCCAAATTTATACGGTTGAGCCGTTACGCTCGAGGGATTGTGGCGACTGACTATGAGCATTGTGTACGGTTCGAGGATGGACTAAGTGATGAGCTGAGGGTATTAGTAGCACCGCAGCGGGAAAGGGACTTTGCGATTTTGGTTGAGAAAGCTAAGATATCTGAGGAGGTTAAGCAAACTGAAAAACTGAATAAGGATAAGGATAGGAGTAGGAATAAGAGGAATTTTGGGTCATCAAGACCATCTGGAAATTTTTAGAAAAGGCCTAGGTCTGATGGGCCAGCTCGTGCTCTGACGGGTCAGAATCGATCATGTCCTTCGTGTGGGAAGGTGCATTATAGGGAGTGCAGAAGGAGAATTAGTGGATGCTTTAGGTGTGGATCCACAGAGCATATGATTAAGGACTGCCCACAGGTGGATCAGGTACCGCCAACGGGACGAGGTTCTGATCAGGTTAGGAGAGGTGGTCAGCCTGTACCAAGGGGTCGGGGCATAGCCAAAGGAGGAAATGGGTTCGATCGGGGTTGTGGAGCACTTGGTAGGGGTGCAGGTAATGTAGACGTGAGGCAGCTAGGTCTAGTTTATGCAGCTCACCGACGGGAGGATAATGACGCACCGGACGTCATAGCCGATACGTTTCTTATTACTAATAACCGTTTTCTTGCCTTGATTGATATTGGGTCAACCTACTCCTATGTTGCATGTTCGGTATCTGAGACCCTAAGTTTAGACTCTGAAACAACTGCTAGGAAGATGACTGTGGTTAGCCCTCTAGGACAATCTAGGGTAGTGGACAAACTGTTTAGAGACGTACCTTTAGAGACTCAAGGAGTAGTGTTCCCGGCAGACTTAATGGAATTATTGTTTAGAGAGTTTGACCTTATTTTGGGAATGGATTGGTTGACTAAACATCATGCTAAGTTGGATTGTGAGACTAAGAGCATGGTGTTGAGTACCCCCAGAAGGCGGGGAGGCGGTTGTGTTAGGGGAAAGAAGGAACTATTTGTCCAACATAGTATCGTCATTGAAGACTATTAAGATGATTCAGAAAGGATGCAACGCATTTCTAGCTTTTATCAGTACTTTGAATGCTAAGGAGGTGACTGTCGATGAGGTTCGGACAGTCAAGGATTTTGCGGATGTCTTTCCTGAGGAGTTGCCAGGATTACCCCCGGATCGCGAAGTGGAGTTTGGAATAGAGCTACTTCTAGGTACAGCTCTAATGTCTATTGCTCCTTACAGAATGGCGTTGAAGGAGTTGGTGGAACTCAAAGCTCAGTTTCAGGAACTGTTGGATTGTGGTTTTGTCCGACCAAGTGTGTCTCCGTAGGGAGCCCCGGTCTTGTTTGTGAAGAAGAAGGACAGATCCATGCGTATGTGTGTGGACTACCGTCGGTTAAATAAGTTGACGGTTAAGAACAAGTACCCACTGCCAAGAATCGACGACCTGTTTGATCAGCTCAAATGAGCTTCGATCTTTTCTAAGATTGACTTAAGGTCGGGTTATCATCAGTTAAGGGTAAAGGAAGGAGAAATTCATAAGACGATGTTTCAGACTCGGTATGGTCATTATGAGTTCTTGATGATGCCGTTCGGGTTGATGAATGCGCTAGCAGCATTTATGGATATGATAAACAGGGTGTTTCAACCATATCTTGATCGGTTCGTTATGGTGTTCATCAACGATATTCTGGTTTATTCCAAGTCTGAGGAGGAGCATGATGCACATCTTCGTATGGTGTTGCAAATTCTGAGGGAGAAGCAGTTGTACGCAAAGTTCGGTAAGTGTGAGTTCTGGCTGAAGGAGGTGACTTTCTTTGGGCATGTAGTTTTCGCAGAGGGAATTAGGGTGGACCTTCGAAAGATAGAAGATGTATTGGGTAGGAAACCACCGAAGTCTGTGGCGAAAGTTCAAAGTTTCTTGGGATTGGCTAGGTACTACAGAAGGTTTGTTGAAGGGTTTTCATTGATAGCGGCACCTTTAACTAAGTTGTTGAGGAAGGGAGTATCATTTGTATGGACCGATAAACAGTAGGAGAGCTTTGAGAAGCTGAAGCGAATATTGACGAAAGCGCCAGTGTTAATTCAGCCAAAGGCGAGAAAAGAATTTACCATTTACTGTGATGCGTCACACACGGGTGTCGGATGTGTGTTGATGCAAGATGGAAAAGTGGTTGCATATGCGTCTCGATAGTTGAGACCACATGAGTTGAACTACCCTATGCACGATTTAGAATTGGCGGCGGTAGTGTTTGCTCTGAAGATTTGGAGGCACTATCTGTATGGGGAGAAGTCAGTTATTTACACGGACCAAAGAGCATGACGTATCTCCTTACCTAGAAGGAGTTGAATCTGAGGCAACGTAGGTGGATTGATCTCTTGAAGGACTATGATTGCTCGATCGAATATCATCCGGGTAAGGCTAACGTGGTGGCAGATGCACTGAGTAGGAAAGCGATAACGGAGTTGAGGGCAATGTTCGCTCATTTTAGTTTGTATGAGGATGGAAGTTTGGTAGCTGAACTCGAAGTAAGACCTATGTGAACCAGTCAGATTAAGGAGACGCAACTTCTAGACGATGTTTTGAGTGCTCAACTCCGGCAAGTGCAAAGTGGTGAATGAAAGGACTATAGTTTGAATGGTGATGGAGTCTTGTGTTTTCGTAAGAGAGTTTGTATGCCAAAGGATGTGGAGTTAAGGCAGATGATTCTTCAGGAGGCGCATAGTAGCCCATATGCTATGCATCCTAGAGGGGTTAAAATGTATCGAGATTTACGATAGCAGTTTTGGTGGCCAGGTATGAAGCGAGAGGTATAGAATTCGTGGGTAAAGGTTTGACGTGTCAGTAGGTGAAGGCGGAACACCAATTACCTTCGAGGTTGTTGCAGCTGGTAAAGATTCCGCAGTGGAAATAGGAGAGAATCACGATGGATTTTGTTAGTGGGTTACCCCTTACGCCCACTAAGAAGGATTCAATTTGGGTGATTATGGATCGACCGACAAAGTCTGCTCACTTCATACCTATTCATGTCGACTTTTTTCTGCAAAGGTTGGCTAAGCTGTATGCGGCTGAGGTGGTGAGACTGTACGGTATACCTGTGTCGATTATATTAGATAGAGACCCTAGGTTCACGTCACGGCTCTGGAAGGCTCTGCATCAGGCAATGGGAACAAGGCTAGACTTCAGCACTACTTTTCATCCACAGACTGATGGTCAGTCTAAGAGGGTGATTCCGATCTTGGAGGATATGCTAAGGGGTTGCATCATCGATTTTAGGGGAAGCTGGGAGGAGTATTTGCCTTTGGTAGAATTCGCGTACAATAATAGTTATCAATCTAGTATTCGGATGGCACCTTATGAAGCATTATACAGAAGGAGATGTCGTACCCCAACTTGTTGGACAGAGTTGGGTGAGCGTCAGGTGTTGGGCCTAGAACTAGTGTTAGAAACGGAAGAGAAAGTTAGGTTAATTCGGGCTAGGTTGAAGGAAGCGTCTGATCGGCAGAAGTCGTATGCGAATCTTAAACAGAAGGGGATGGAATTTGCAGTAGGAGATCAAGTCTTCTTGAAAGTATCACCGTGGAAGAAGGTAATGAGGTTTGGTCAGAAGGGTAAGCTAAGTCCCCGATTTATTGGACCTTATCGGGTACTAGAACGCGTGGGCCCAGTGGCTTATCTTTTGGATTTACTTTCAGAGTTGGAGCAGATACATGACGTGTTCCATGTCTCAATACTAAGACGCTATCGTTCTGATCCATCGCACGCTGTGTCGGTAGAAGAGATTGAAGTAAGGCCAAATTTGTCTTTTGAGGAGGAGCTAGTGCAAATTTTGGATAGAGGTGTAAAGGTGTTGAGAAGGAAGTCTGTCCCTTTGGTCAAGGTCTTGTGGCGAAACCACGGTGCAGAGGAAGCAACATGGGAATCATAGGATGTTATGCGACAGTATTATCCCCATCTCTTCTAATCAGGTAAATTTTGGGGCCAAATTTTATTTTAAGGGGCGTAGAACTGTAACATCCCGAATCAGTGGGCTTATGCGTTTAATGTGTAGACATGTTTAATGTGTTAATTTGAGAATTTGAGGTGCAGATGGGGCTCAGGTTTGGGATGGGGCCTTCATTAAATATTTTTTTTAAACACTCTAGGGCTTAAAATAAAGTCTTGGTAGTTTAATTGACAAACTGGGCATGTGGCCCAACAACAAGGGGCGCGCTAAAGGGAGTTATAGATGGCGTCAATAGGCAAAGGGAGAGGCCCAATTTGTGGCCATTTGGAGCCTATAAAGTTGGGACAATTTCGGCACTAAAGGGAGCTAGGACGGGACGGCAATGTGGCAACAAATAGGGGTTTTTAATATTTTAAAATATGTGATATTACTTTGATAAAGAGGGGAGGAAGTAGTGTGATATAGGACACTTTTGGATGGGTGTTTTGATAAATATAAGGGATAGGATGAGGAGCTATCTTTAGAAGGTTAGTGTTAGCCGAAATTTTGAAAGAGTTGGAAAGGAGAGGGGCATTCGGTTTTGGCTTTAGGTGGGTGTGACAAAATTTGAAGGCCATCATACTCAGTTGTTCTCTTTCTTTCTTCTCCTAACTTCTCTCTTCCAAAAAGCCGAAACTACACTCTTATTTTCTCTCTCAGCCAAAACCTCTAAATCCCAGCATCATTTTATTTGTTTTTCTTTTCCCGAAGTTTCACCATAGCCGAATCATCATCCCAGGGTTGGTAAGTTTTCTGTTGTTTTCTTCTTTGTTATCTCTTTCCATTCTCATCTTTAGTCTAAACTGAATCGCTTCCTTAATATCTCGTTGGGTTGTTCTTTTCTTTTAGCTCTTTATTCCTAGAAATCGAATCCTCCCTGTTGAGACTGCTTGTGCCGAATCTTGAAGATAGTTGAAGGTAAGTAGATGATGTTGTTTTGTTTGGCCAAATGGTAAGAAGGGCCTTATGTTCCCTGTTTGGCTGAAAGGCCACTTCTTTTAAATTCATCCTCCTTTAGCCGAATCTCATTTGGTGGTGGTGTGGGGGTTCAATCAACGTTTAGCTAAGACCGTTAACTTCGGGATCCAGTCAATTTAGGTAAGAAGATCCCTCCTAGTGGTTCTATTAATCAATTCATTGTTTATCTATTATCTTAACCGAGTTGGGTGGACATTCGAATCGTATCTCTTCTAGTAAGTTTTTGACCGGCAAATTAGGGATCTGATAATCATGATTCTGGCTAGGGAGAGCATCAATTTCGATAATAAAGGGTTAAGCGTAATCAGGTGTGTAACTTTTCACAACATTTAGATTGTTTGTTAGTACATGTATATAAATCTTCTATATTCTATTAAATACCGAAATCCCGGCATACCGGTTTAAACCCGAGGAGGGTAAAGGCGAATCACCAGGTTATTGATTTCTGTCATTCATAAGTGAATGTTTCTGTTAAGATGATATGTTTTATATGTATGTCGATTTCTGTGATTGCACAGGGTTGGGTGATTGATGAAAGGGAAAGTGTTCTGTTGTAGTGGCTTTTTCCATGATCTGTTGTAGTGGCTTTTTCCATGATCTATTTTAGTGGCATTTTGCCATGATCTATTGTAGTGGCTATTGCCATGATCTGACGATGAGCAGCTAACTGCAGCATGACTGCCATCGATGGTATGTAGCGGTGTGGGTTGGTTGTAGAAATCCCCAATGGTGTGATTGGCAGGTAAGGGTGGTGTGTAGCGGATGGAAACCTAAGATTGGGTTGGGCTTTGCATAATTCCTGAGATATTATATTTTGTTATCTGTTCTGTGGGGCTAAGGCCCAATCTAATGGTGCACGAGGGTTGCACACTGAGTCTCGCGATTCACCCTATTATTTAACATCTTTCAGGTAACACCTAGTGCATCGAATCGGGCTGGAGAGGAGCACAAGATGGCCATGCAAGAGAATATTTTAATTCGGCAAAAGACTTTACTTAGTTTATTTATTTTTATTATTTTTAATTAGTGGGTTTTAAATTTCAATGTAATAAGGCCATGGGCCATTAGCTTCACATTTCTTTTTTTTTTTGGTTTTATTTTGGGCTTTTATTATTATTAGACATTTAAATTTTACGTTTTAATTGAACTAAGGCCTTAATATAAAATGTATATCTTTTACAACTTATTCCACCATTTAGTTTTCACGAATAAAAGGTTAAACTCAAGAAAAATATTTTTCCAAAATTGCGACATCTTTCAAAATCTCCTTAGTGACATGCCAGATCCAGTCGGGGTGTTTGGGTCGGGTTTGGGGTGTTACAACGGTTTATCAAATACCCCTACACTTAAGCTTTTTATTGTCCTCAAGCAAAATTCTTAACTCACAATTAAAACGAGCTTCCTCAATTCATAATATTCATCGATAATGTCTCATCATAATTCATAGATAATTTATACATGGATAATTCAACTCAAAGAGTCCTAAAGATTCAAACAATCAAAGTCATGAGTTTGTAGCACGGAAAAGATAGGTGTTTCCCCTTACCTAAATAATCACCTTTAATTCAAAATCGACAAAAGTTGACATCCGCACTAAAGATTCACTCAAATCACTCAAGATGTTTAAGGTTCAAAAATTAAGCGCTCAAAAGTCGATCATGAAAAGTTAATCCCATAGGCTTGCCTGAAAATCTAATCTCCACCATTATAAAATGAGATGATACACAAATCAAAAGGTCTTTAAAAGGGTTGTAACGGGGCTCAGTTAAAGGCGTGGATAAAGGCTGAATTAGATGGGTTAGAATCGAGATTGAATTGACAATAACCTAACTAGAAAAATGACTAATAGCTTGAATAATTACATCAATTGAAAACTTGTATTACGAATAATACGAGCTTCTTCTTCAAGTCGTTGAAATTAAACGTATAGGCTCGCTTAATCACATAACTAATAATGAATATACTTTGATTTTTTTTTATTTTTTTAAGAACAAATCAATATAAGATAAAACTTTAACAACTGAAATAATATAATTAGGCAACTAATCAAAACAAGTCTCGATAGAAGGATAGTCAAAAGGAATGGTGATGACAAATACGAGATGGGTTTCGGGTTAATATTAGTGGGTTGAGTCAATAAAAAGGTTGTTAGGATCAAAGGGGTTCACTATGGGTTAATTGTGAGGGTAGGCTTTTAGTGGAGTAAGTGGGTTAAATCCTAAGTGCCTTAATCATCTATGTATATCAAATCAATAGTGTGGTCTCGACATGTATAATCGAAGCAAGTTCTAGAATAACAAATCAATGTTGACACACTCATAATTAATAAAGTGAGCACGAAAAGAATGTATGCTCTAAAAGGCTCAAAATCTCACAAAAATTATGGGTATTTTGATGTCAACCTTGTGAATTTCAAACTTCAAGGTAACAATTTATATTCAGGTAGACAACCTAGCAAAATTTTAATTTTTGAAAATAGACTCATCATGCTTGATTCTCTAGTATGTTAAAGTTTAAATCATCATTGCACAATTATCAATGACTTAATCTAAAACATATCAATAAAAATCATTAATTAACAAGAATTTCATTCTAATTAGTGATATGAGAAAAATACTTTAAGACAGAATATCATTCAGGGATTTGAGAATAATGCAAAAAGTTGGGCACTTTTTCTAAATAATTTTCACCTCCCACACTTAAGATGTACATTGCTCTCAATGTACAAAGATAGATAATAATCATAAAATAAAAAAAATCAAAAGAGAGGGAGAGAGATGAAACTTCCTTAATTTTTGGATGAGATCCTTGGAGGATGATTAATGATGATGACTTAAACAAAAGTGAATGTGGTGGTGAAAACTCCTAATGATGTTTTCCATTCTCGGAGTGGCACATTGGACCTTTAAACTGTGAATTCATCAGTTAAATTTTTTGGGTGTACTAATTAATTGATGTTGTTAGGGATTTTTGATGGTTAGATAGCCATTTATAAAATGAATAAAACTGTAACAATAAGAGTTTTAAAAAAAGAATAAAAAGCTTAAATAGATAAATAAAATAAAATAAAGTGAAAAATAAAAATAAAAATAAGATAATAAAAAGGGCCTCAAAAGTCCTCATCGTCGGCTGGATCGGTAAGTGGAGGCGACGGTGATATGTGGAAGTGATGACAAATCAGCTGAAGAGTTGTCTCAATGCCATCGAATCGTCGAGCAGTGTCATTGAATTGTTGAGTACAATACTGCTCGAACTGAGTGAGCAGTCCAGAAATGTCCGAAAGTGAAGTAGCCGCATGAGATGTGCGATGGCTCGGTGGTAGCTCCTGATGTGGGTGTGGGACATCGTCAGTAATGTCCTCAGGATCCTCCTCCTCAGTAGTAGGAGCTAGTCGATATTGGGGAGGATCGGTCCCACATTGTTGTTGGATCATCCTCAGGTGTAGCATTGTTTGGATGCCCTGTGGGGACATCTGTCCTATCAGTGTGAGTGAGGATACCTGAGCGGCGGTGTTGAGGAGCTCGAAATGTTGAGCCAATCGTGTGATGTATGGGCCCATAGATATAACCCCCTCTTGTGTTGCTCTGTTTGGTGTTGGATGGCATGAGCTATGAAGTACGCTAGGTCGAAAACTTGTCCTTTTTCCATGCACCATAGGAAATAAGCGTCGTGAGTGTTGACGACGCCGGTGCTCTCTCGCCTTCCTGTCAATGTATTGGGTAGTATGGCGTGTAAGTACCGTAGAGATAGGGCGAGAGCTATTACTTTCGAGCGGCTAGGGTGTATGAGTTTGAACTGGGGGCTATATTATACCAACATCTCGTCGGAGTGTTATGAAGGTGGTGATAGAGCTCTGAGAGATCATGTTCCTCCATAAATTCCTCGTTGTAAAGTCCCAATGTGGCTCCGAATTGTGGTACATTCATTTCTCTCATGATGCCTCTGAGACGGAACTGGATTGTGCCGGGGTCATCGTAGTTTGTCATTACCGTCTGGAGGTGAAACGTGTAGCAAAATTCTAGTGTGAGCTCTTGATATATGGGCTCGATGATTGTGAAGAATTGGTCCCATGGATCCATGGTTAAGAGAGTTCGTACATCGTCGGCTAATCGGACCTACTCTAAAGCGGCCGAATCAATGCACCTCCCTGTGCCGAGGGGTCGTGAACAGAGTATCTTGTAGAGGTCTTCCTGGGGTCCTTGCGGGAATTACAAGAACGGATGTCGTAGTTCAGCGGATGCGCGGGCCGATGACGAGCCGGGTCCCTTTCGTTTTTTAAAACTAGGGATCACGGTTTTCTTTCCTTGGGATGATGACACTATGTTCCTAAAAATAACATATATTTATCGATTCAAGTATCATTTTCAGCCATCTTGCACAATCTTTAAGAGCTCAATAATATCATGTATAAAACAAATGTTGTAATAATGATAAACTCATATTTTGTATAGTCTCTAATTGCTATTAGTAAACAATGAACAAAATAAATAAAACTAATATTAAGAAATACGCATGAACTAATTATGAAATAAAATTAAGTGATAAATAGTTAAAAAGGGGTAAATGTAAAGAGGAGGGGTGACCGGTGGAGTGCATGGAGAGGAGTGGCACGGTTGGTCAGTGCACGAGCGTTGGAGGGTGCTACACGGGTGTCACTGGCGTGTTGGCATGGGCGTAGGCTTGATTCTATGTGTATTATGAAGGGGAAAGGGGGTAAGGAATGGAGGGAGTCAAGCGGGGGGTGAAAGTTGCTGGTGGTCGGACTTGATTTGAGATTTTAGGGGTGGGAATGGCTAGGGTTTGGAAAAATTTTTGGGGGGGAATGTGCGGCCATTTACTGCTTTAAATAGGGGTAGAGGGCACGGTTAGGGGCCACGCCCGTGTTCCAATTTATTTAGCCCGTGTTTTTCACGAATTCAAATTTAAGCGCGTTTGTGATGTCTTCTACACTCGTGTTACCTGGGCGTGCCTGGCCTTGTTTGCTTCTCTCACGCCCGTGTTCATGGTCCTACGGCCAGGCCCATAAGTCAGTGTCGTCCATAGTCTCGAGGCACGAGCGTTTCAAATGCCCATGTCGTTTACTCAGGATCGACCACAGGTTGGAGGAACGGGTGTATCTCAAGCCCGTGTCCTTTAATCAGTTTCATCCATAGTCACGTCACATGGCCTGTAACATCCCGAATTCGGGCCTAGTCAAAATAGTGGTTTCGAGACCACAAATCCAACGTAAGAAAATTTATTTTAATTATATTTTCATGGTCTACAATTTCACAAAACGATTTCGTGAAAATTTCGTTCGAAATTTTTGACGTTTGGCCACTCAATTTAGTCAAAAGGACTAAATTATAAAAAATGCAAAAACTTGAGTTCTAGAAGTTAGAGGTGTCAAATTGCTATGAAATTTTAAAGTAGAGGTTCTTAAATGGTAATTACCCCATTGGTTAAATTGTTGGACAAAAATTGATATGGTATATGTTAGATAAGATATTTTTTTGTAAGGACATTTTGGTCCCTTTGTAAATTAAATGAATTAAAAACAAAATTAAAATGCCAAATTTGTTCATCTTCTCCATATGGACGAAATTTACCAAGAGAAAACATGGCTAGGGTTTTCTTAACTTTCCAAGTTCATGATCAAGGAAAACGAAGTTTGGAACTAGAACGAGAAATTGAAGAATAAGTCATTTTCATCGATTTTGCTTTCGAGGTAAGTTTGTATGTAAAAAATACACTATTTTTATTTATGTTTTAATATTTTGTTATATTATATGAGATATAGTTTAATATGGAGTAATTACTTGATGCAAATTATGAATTGTGATTGATTACGGATAAATTGGAAAAATGTTGAAAAGTGAGACCGGTTAAACCTTCAGAATAGAAAAGATACGAATGAGGTAGCTAGGTCACATGTGTGGTACTAAGTGTAGGCCACTATGTGCACAAGAGAGCTACGATATGGTTTTAGGTCACGTGTGTAGTACTAAATGCAGGCTACTACGTGTACCAGACGGATAGGTCGCATGTGTAGTACTGAGGGCAGGCTACTATGCGTACCCGATAGTTTCGATCACATGTGTGGTACTAAGTGCAGGCCAATATGTGTAAGTGATGGTTTTGGTCACATGTGTAGTACTAAATGCAGGCTCCTATGTGTACCATATAGCTTCGGCTACAAGGGTGGTACTATGTCTAGGCCACCGTGTATCTGTTATTATTCCTATGAGTTCAATGAGAAATTGACTAAGTGAAAATACATGTGATTATGTAACGACTAAGTGTAATTGAATACGACTAAGTGATGGATAAGTGCAGGTATAAGTGTGAAAATTTATGAACAATGTGCTCCATATTTGAGCAAACTTTCGGTAAGATGAAATGGAGTAAGTGAAATTATGAAAGAGTAAATTTAGAAATAAAACAGTTTTGGACAGCAACAGTAGAGTAACTTTGAAAGCTCACCAAAAATGGTTGAAATGAAATTAATAGTTTAGTAAGATATGAAATTAAATCTTATTGAGTCTATTTTCATATGAAAGAAACAAAGAAAGCTAAGAAGTTCTGACTTGGAAAAATAATTAAAAATTGTAAAAAAATAATTTTGGGACATAATTTATATGGTTAGATTACTTAATGAGTCTATATTTAGAAGAAATAAACTCTATCATCATTTGAATTCTGTCCAAATAGATAATTGAATTTTAGCAAAGAATGGTTGGAACTATCAGATAGCAGAACAGGGGAGACTTTGAAGAATAAACTGTACTAATTGGCTTAACAAAAAATTCTAAAAATTTTATGGTAACAATATAAGTGAGTCTAGTCTCAGGGAAAATTTATGGATATTAATTTGGAGTTTTTTAGATCAAGATAAAAATAATTTAGTGACTGTGACTCGAATAGATAGCTTGTTCCGAACTTGAATAAATAGTGAATTTGAATGTAGATATGATTGTGTTATTTTGTAAACGTGTTAAATCCATTTCTTGTTATTTACATACTTACTTACTAAGGTTTTTAGCTTACTTCCCTTCGTTTCCCATATCTTATAGGGTTTTATGCTAACTCGAGTTGGAGATCGCCAGAGATGTAATCACACTATCAAGCTATCATCGTGGGGTAAAAGTGAATACAAACCTCTTAAGTTTATGGCATGTATAGGGACTTAGTCATTTGTACATGTCATAATTGGTTTGGCCTAAAGTGTTGGCCTTTAATATTTAGCAGTTCATTTTGTATAATTTGGATGAAATTTTATAACTTAGTTTAATACGTTTACAAGTGTATGTGTTTTGGTAATGCCTCGTACCCTATTTCAGCGTTGAATATGGGTAAGGGGTGTTACACGGCCGTGCCATTTAGTCAGATCTCGTGGTTTGGAAAAATTATTGTCCTATTTCCACACCAACTTTGCCACACCCATGTTCCTGTTCATGGTTTCCACACGGCCACGGCCACGCCCGTGTTCAATTTTGTGTGGCAAGGAAACCTGCGCTTTACTGCATGGGTTAATTTGTAGTTAGGTGTTAGAAATCAAAAATATAATGTTAGTGTTCGGGTTGCCTCTCGAGAAGCGCTCGTTTAGAGTCTTACACTAGACTTACCCTGTTTTCATTTCTAAATGAGGGTTCACAGAGCTGAAGCTCCTCTTTTATATCCCTAAAATCATTTCCAGTATAAATTTCCAGTCGCTGACCATTTACCTTGAATGTGCCACGAGTTGGATGGGTTACCTCGATTGTGCTATAAGGGAAAATAGTTTTTATTACGGTGGACCTAACCATATTGATTTCAGCTTTTTAGGGAACAATTTTAACCTTGAATTGTATAGCAGGACTAAATCTCTTACTTCGAATTGCTTTGGTTGTTTTAAACGAGCGTCATGACGGCGCTTTGTTGCCTCCTTATATAGTCGTGAGTTCTCATAGGCATTACCTCTCCATTCATTAAGCTCGTTCAACTGCATCATCCTTTTTTCACATGTAGTTTTGAGATCGTAATTTAGAAATTTTATAGCCTAAAAAGCTTTGTGCTCCAACTCAAATGGTAGATGACAACTCTTTCCGTAAATAAGTTTGTATGGGGATGTTCCTATGGGAGTTTTAAAAGCTATTCTATAGGCCCATAAAGCATCGTCTACTTTTAATGCCCAATCTTTCCTATTTGATTCTACTATTTTCTCTAATATATACTTAAGTTCTCCATTTGATACTTCCACTTGTCCGCTGGTTTGAGGATGATAAGGGGTAGTTGTCCTATGGTGTACTCCATATTTCTTTAGGACTTTATCAAATTGAGTATTGCAAAAGTGAGTACCCCTATCACTAATAATTGCTCTAGGTGTTCCAAATCGAGAAAGGAGTTTCTTCAGAAACCTTACTACTACTCTAGCATCGTTAGTAGGTAAAGCTTGGGCTTCCACCCATTTTGACACATAATTGTCTGCTACTAAAATGTATTTATTTCCAAATGAACTAGGAATGGACACATTCAATATCCCATACGTCGAATATTTCACATGATAGTATATATGTTTGAGGCATTTCATCGCATTTAGAGATATTACCTAGTCTCTAGAATTTATCGCATGAAGCAACATACTTGTTGGCATCTTTAAATAGAGTTGGCGAATAAAAACCTGATTCGAGTGTTTTGTGTGATGTCTTAATCCCTCTGTAATGTCCTCCTAAAGGTCCTGAATGGAAATGCTCTAGGATTTTGCTCACTTCTTCTTTTGTAACACACCTTCGAATCACTTGATCTGCACATATGCGGAAAAGAAAAGGATCTTCCCAGAAATAGTTTTTCACATCAGCAAAGAATCGCTTCTTTTGATGATGTGTTAACTTTTTTGGTAAGACGTTAGCAGCTAAGTAATTTGCAATATCTACAAACCAAGGTACCTCAGAGTTGGTTATCGAAAAGAGTTGTTCTTTAGGAAACGAGTCGTTTATCTCACTTTCGTCGAGTTCTTTGATATGCGGGTTTTCAAGTCTAGAAAGATGGTCTACTGCGAGATATTTGGCTCCTTTCTTATCTTGATTTTCCAAGTTAAATTCCTGTAAGAGTAGAATCCATCTTCTAAGTCAAGGTTTTGCATCAGGTTTAGTTAAAAGATAGCAAAGAGCTGAATGGTCAGTGTAGACGACAACTTTAGATAGGATCAAATATTCTCTAAATTTATCAAATGCAAAGGCTACAGCTAGCAATTCTTTTTATGTGGTTGTGTAATTTTCTTGTGCGGCCGTTAATGTCTTTTTAGCGTAGTAAATTGGCTTGAAGTGCTTGTTCCTTCGTTGTCCCAAAACTACACCTACTGCAAAATCACTCGCATCACACATTAGTTCAAAGGGTAAGTTCCAATCAGGAGCAATTATAATTGGGGCATTTATTAATTTATCTTTGAGGATATTAAATGCGTCTAAACATTCCTGATAAAAATTGAAAGGTACATCTTTTTCTAGTAGTTTTGTTAAAGGTTTAGCTATTTTAGAGAAATCTTTAATGAATCTTCTATAACATCTAGCATGTCCTAAAAAGCTTCTATTAGCTTTAACTGAACTAGGAGGAGGTAATTTTTCAATGGTTTCAACCTTTTCTTTATCTACCTCAATCCCTTTACTAGAAATTTTATATCCTAACACAATCCCCTCTCGAACCATAAAATGCCACTTTTCCCAATTTAAAACAAGGTTCGTTTCCTCACATCTTATTAGTACTCGTTTTAAATTTTTAAGGCAAAGATGAAAAGAATTACCAAATACCGAAAAGTCATCCATAAAGACCTCCATAATGTCTTCCACAAGTTCATCAAATTTGGCTAGCATGTAGCGCTGAAAAGTAGCAGGAGCATTACATAATCCAAAGCATTCTACGATAAGAAAACGTACCGTATGGACATGTAAATGTAGTTTTCTCTTGATCCTCAGGGGCTATTGGGATTTGGAAATAGCCGGAAAGCCCGTCCAAGAAACAGTAGTACATGTTCCCGGATAATCTTTCTAACATCTGATCAATAAAGGGCAAAGGAAAGTGATCTTTTCTGGTTACATCGTTCAACTTCCTATAATCAATACAAACTCTCCATCATGTGACTGTTCTTGTAGGAATCAATTCATTCTTTTCGTTTGCTGCAACAGTCATGCCTCCTTTCTTCGGAATGACCTGCACAAGACTTACCCAAGTGCTATCAGAAATAGAATAAATTAATCCAGCATCTAGAAGTTTAATTACCTCAGCTTTAACAACATCTTTCACGTTGGGATTCAATCGTCTCTAAGGTTGCACACATGGTTTATACTCCTCTTCAATTAGAATTTTGTGGGTACAAAATGATGGGCGTATACCCTTAATGTTAGAAATTTTCTAAGCTATGGCACTTTTATGTTCCCTTAGTACCTGTAGCAACTCATCTTTCTCTTTGGGTTTCAACTCTGAAGAGATGATCACTGGTAGTGTAGAATTATTCCTGAGGAATGTATATTCTAAGTGTTTTGGTAACTATTTTAATTCTAATTTGGGTGGCTCATCAATAGAGGGTTTTTGTTTTAGTTCATCATTAATTTCAATGGCTTCTTGTTTCGGTTGTCTAGGGGGAAATGTGTCAGGATCTGATTCATCGGTATCATCATCTACCCCCTCACCTTGAGTAAGATACAATTCCACTGTGTCGTTATGTATGACTTCCTATAAAGAATCTTGAATAAAATGATCAATGGCATCGATAAAATAACAGGAATCATCTTGTTCTCTAGAATATCGCATAGCATCGTAAATTTAAAAAATAATTTCTTCGTCGCCTACCCTTAGTGCAAGTTTACCATCACCTATATCAATAACAGCCCTAGTAGTGGCTAAAAAGGGGCATCCCAAAATTAAAATTACCACAACGTTTTCATTCATGTTAAGCACAACAAAATCAATAGGGAATATAAATTTATCAACTTTTACCAGAATATCTTCTATAATTCCCCTAGGATATTTAATAGATCTGTCAGCTAACTGAATACTCATCCTAGTGGGTCTAGGTTCCTCGAGACCAAGTTGCTTAAACATTTTATAAAGAATTAAATTAATACTTGCACTTAGATCAGCTAGTGTTTTCTCTATGGTTAAACTACCGATTAAACAGGGAATAATGAAACTTCTTGGATCTTTTAATTTGGTTGGTAGCTTTTTTTGGAGGATGGTTGAACATTCTTCATTAAGTTCCACTATCGATATCTCTTCAAACTTCCTTTTATTTGTTAGAAGCTCTTTTAGAAATTTCACGTATGTCGGCATCTGCGAAATAGCTTAAACAAAAGGTAAGTTGATATATAACTGTTTAAAAAGTTCAAGAAATTTACAGTATTGTATGTCTAAGCGGTCTTTCTTAAACTTTGCCGGATATGGGATTGATGGTTTACATTCTTCATGTATTGGTGTTACATTCTCAACTTTCTCGTTCTTTGCCTTATCAGTTTCACGTGGTACCTTCTTCTTTGTTTCAACCAACTCTTTTCCATTCCTTAGTGTAACTGCCCTCACATGCTCTTTTTGATTAGTTAAACTTTCTGGTCGCCTATCAGAAACTAACTTAGTTAGTTGTCCTATTTGATCCTTCAACCCTTGGATTGATGCTTGCTTATTAGTCAATATCTTTTCAGTATTTTTAAAACGGGTTTCTGATAATTCTATAAATTTTGCTAGTTTCTCTTCAAGGTTTGGCTTCCTTTCCTGTGGGTAGGGTTTTTGTCCTTGATTGTGGTGGTATCTCCAACCTGAATTATAAGCACTACTATAAGGGTTATTTTGAGGTCTGAAATTGTCACCCATATAGTGAACTTTCTCGTTTTCAGTACTCGGGTTGTAAGGTGGATATTCTGTATTGTTCATCCATCCTCCATTCGTATTGTACTGCATAACTAAATGTACCTGCAAAGAATTACATAAACCATCAATCTTTTTATTAAGCATCTCTACCTGATTTGATAGCATGGTGACTGTGTCGTGGTTAAAAACTCTGGCTGTTTTGGTTGGCTTTGTCCTTGTAACTTGCCACTGATAGTTGTTTAGTGACATCTCCTCTATGAATTCATAAGCCGCTTCAGGAGTTTTGTTATTTAGGGTTCTGCCGACTGCTGAGTCAATTAACTGCCGGGTTGAGGGGTTCACACCATTGTAAAAAGTTTAGACCTGTAACCACAAGGGTAAACCATGGTGTGGGCACCTTCTCAACAGATCTTTGTATCTCTCCCATGCGTCGTATAATGTTTCTAAATCCATCTGCACAAAAAAGAGATATCATTCCTTAACTTGGCCGTTTTGGCCGGTGGAAAATATTTTAATAAAATTTTTTTGGTCATTTGGTCCCATGTAGTGATTGATCCTCGTGGAAGAGAATGTAACCACTGTTTGGCTTCATTCCTCAAAGAAAAGGGAAATAATCGAAGACTAATGGCATCATCAAAAATGCTATTTATTATGAAGGTGTCACAGAATTCTAGAAAATTAGCTAAATGAGTATTTGGGTCTTCGTCCTGCAAACCATCAAATTGAACAAACTATTGAATCATTTGTATAGTGTTAGGTTTTAATTCAAAATTATTAGCAGCTATAGCAGGCCTAACAATACTCGATTCAACTCCTGTTAAATTAGGTTTAGCATAATCATACATAGTTAGAGGAGCATGATGATCGGCCACCTCCTAAGATAGTGAATTATTCTCATCCATCCTTTCGGTGGTATTGGTTTCGTCCTCTTGCTCTTCTTGTATGTAACCCAAGCCTCGCCTTACTTCTCTATGATTTATGTGTACGATTCCATCAATATTACTGTCGTAAAGTAGTGGTCCTGTCGGGTTCCTTCTAGTCATAAACTAGAGGTACCTGTTAGGAAAAGAGAAAAAGAAAAAGAAAATTTAGAAAAGTAAAAATAAAATTTAATTGTAGAAAAATAAAATATAATATGGCTAAAGTAATAAAAATTGAGCGTTCTTAATATTTCAGTTTCTCGGCAACGGCGCCAAAAACTTAATCGTGTCTATCGAGTCTTAAAAATTTATAAAAAGAATGATCAAACCTGGAAACTAACTAAGACAGTGATGGAGGCAAGCGCACCTATCGAACAGTAGTATAGCTAGTGGCAAGACCGAATTGTCAAACCCAAAGGAACCAAAAGTACTAATATTAACTCTCTTTCTATTATTGAGCCTACGAATTAAGGGAATTTTTTATCTAATCTAAAATTAACTAATCAACTAAACTAAAGGTACTAAGACAAAGAAGAAATTGGGGAAGGACTTGAGGGAAAACCGATTAATTTAGACAATACCTGAGGAAGAATCCACCTAGACTTCACTTGGTATCTAACTCTGAACAAGACGATTTATTCACTTGACTTAATCCGTAGGATTCCCTAATTTATATTAATACCTCTCTCAAGGCTACTAAATTCTAACCCTAGGTTGATTAATTGAAATCTGTTTCTAATTAAAACCCCTAAAATCACATTAACTCGATCTATGGACTCCCATATTAGGTTTGACCCTAATCCGGTAGATTTTCGTCACCCTATCTCTAGGTGCGCGAGCAACTCCGCTTAACTATGCTAGATCTACTCTTAGACAAGGTCTTTTGCTCCTTTGCCTAAGCACATCACACTTGAATCAATATCCCAGAAATACCAAAACAAGAATTATGAAAACATAGTTAAGAACAAAACAAGTATTTATCATACAGCTCAGATAACAATAACAAGATCTATCATAGGTTTCATCCCCCTCAAGTATCTGAGCATTTAGTTCTTAACTGTAAAAGAAAACATCTCAGAAGAAAAGATAAAAAAAACATAAGAAAACCCTAAAACCCTCTAAAGGAATTAAAGGAGAAATCGTTAGTCTTGGGTATAATTCTGGCTTCTTGAGATGAATCGACTGGCTTCCTTTGAGTAAATCCCTAAATTTAACTGCTCTAGCTTGGCTCTTTGGCCTAGCTTAACACCTCCCTAAAGGTTGGCCCCTAGGGTCTTTATATAGGCTTTTGGAATATGTTTCTTTGCCTCTAAGTACCCTAATCCAAATAGAATTCTTCTTATCTATGGCAGAGACACTCCCATGGTACACGCCCGTGTAAATCATGGCCAGGTCCTGTTCAAGTTTGTTAACGAGGCACGGCCGTGTTTTTTGGGATCCAGGCCGTGGTCGACTCTTCTTACGGGGCACGACCGTGTGGTCTTGTGCCCAGGCCGTGTGGATTTTGTACTTTGGCCCATTTTTTATATTTTCGGCCTATTTCTCGTTCTTTTCATCCTCTGGTACTCTACTGAGTATAAAACATGAAAACAAAGGATTAGGAGCACCTATTTCCATAATTAAAGGGATAAATCATCCAAAAACATGCTAAATATGGGATTAAAATATGTTCATATTACGGTTTATCATTAGACAATTGGCCAAATGAGTAATTGAACTTGAAAGTTGGACCTGAGATCGTAAATTGGGCCTGAGAGCCCAAAATCGAGACCAACACCCAAAAACTGGTCGAATCGGGCCTGGTACGTGAAATCAGGCTGACGGTGCAACAGGTGGCTAGACCGAACAGGTCAGGTCGTCATTAACCCAGACCAAACCGGCTCGGTGTGCCGTAAAGGTGTCACACATGCATCACTAAACACGGTAGTGCCAATGGGTGCAACAGTGGCGTCTCGATGGCCAGCAACGGTTGGTTATTAGTGGTTGAGCAGTGGAAGGGTTACACTCTTACTAGGAGTCTTCCAGAGAATTTTATTTCAGATTAAATATTCCAAAATAATAGTATTTTAATAGTTTAATATTAAATTAAATTTAATACTTATCTTGTAACATCCTGAATTAGGGGTTGTTTGCAATTTATTTATTTCCATGTGCGTGCTTGAAGAAATATGTATGTTATGATTGCTTGACATGTTCTAGGGTCTAGTCATAACCCCGGGCTAGGTCTGACTTAAGACTGAAAATTCCTTTTTAGTGCTTAAGAGGAGGGAGCTAGGTGAGATAGGGGTTAAGAGAAATTATGGGAGAGGTTGGACATAAGAAACCGATTGGCAGGATGGCTTGGGATGCTACCTTAGGGGCTTGGAGGCTTGCGTCAAGGGAGTGCAAGGGGGGAGGAGGTTCGAATCATGGTGGTCACAAGGTGGTTTTATTTTTGGATTTTACGTCAAGAAGGGAAGTTGGGCCAGGGAGGTCTTAAGAGATGCTATAGGCGCTTTTAGACAAAAAGATGGCCTTGGTAAAGTGGCTTTCATGCGCCACTTAAAGGCACGAAGTGGCGCTTTGCGCTTGAGTCTTGGGTTATTTCTTTGGAGTGGCGCTTGGGAGTTTTACTTTTTGTGTTATGTATAGGGTGATGGGCTAGGAAGGCCTTAAAAATAAAATGGTAGGGATTATGGACATGAAAGTCGGACAGGTAAAGTGGCTTGGGACGTGAAAAGGGGCTGCGGCAATGGGGTCCCATGTTCGAGTAGCATGGGCAGCTTATGGGAGGTTTATTTTTTTTGGCATGTTGGCGTGAGGGGAGAGAGCTGGTGGCCTGCACATGGACTCTCAAATGGATGAAGACAAGTATTGTTTTTTTATTTTATTTATTATTTAGTTTAAACGGGTGATAAAGAGATTAGATAGGAGATTATTTCGGGATTGGATTGAAGGGAAGGTGGTGGCCGGCCAAAAGGCTCTTTAGGGAGCAAATTAGTGCCGAAATTCATTTAGACTTGTGTTACTTTTTCTTCCCAATTTGTTCCTAGCCGAATTCTCTCTAGTCCACCTTGCCCAAAATCTCCAATATCCCTCTCTTCTTTTGTTCCTACTTGGTCGAATCTATCACCCCTTTTCTACTAAAACTTCCTCTTCCATCTTGTGTAAGCCGAATCTACTCCATTCTTTTGCCTAAATCTCCCTTCTCCTATTAGATCCACTTTGGCCGAATATTAGGTGGGCATAGAATCTCTTTGGGATTTCTTCTTCAAATTGGTTTGTAAGGGTAAGTGATTGCCGAAACCTTCCTTCCATATTATTTTTTTCTCTGTCGACTTATATGAAGGGAAAGCCAAAATCCAGCATTTGTTGATGGTTTGGCTAACTGCTTTTGAAACCGGTTTCTCATAAGGTGTTACGGGATTTTGAAACCGCTGAACTAAGCCTCCGTTCTCTGCTAATTGATTTGGTAAGTCTATGGTAAAGAATTCTCCTTAAGCCTATTCATTAGATATTTTGGAAATACCGAAGGCTAACTTTTGAAGTGTGCTAGTGTAGCCGAATACAAGGAGGACTTGGTGTGTGTTTTCGGGATTTGGTAGGAGACCAAATCGGCACTAGGGTAAGAAATCAAACTTGTGCGATTCATCCTTCGGGATTTGTGCTTAAGCCGAATGGCTTAGATCTAAAAGTGGTTTTGGCCGAATGTAGGTACTATAGGGACATACGTTTCGAGATTTTGTGATATCGTATAGATTCGGGTTTTCTCCTTAGATCTTGGGTTAAACAGGTGTGTAAAACTCTTACACACTTATTAGTTGGCATCGCTTATTATGTTACACTTAACTATTTTGATAGTGATTTGCATTGTGGGCTTGTGCATGGATCCGGGGTAAGTCGCTTGTGATTTTAAATATGTTACATGAATGATATGGTAGGTGAGATGCTATGCATGACTTATATGCAGGATTTATGATATTATGTTAACCATGTTTTGAGCATGTTGGTAACGGGATTGAAGAGAGGAGGGAATATTCTTTATGGATTTGTCACGGTGGTTTTGACCACAAGATGGGTTGGCGCCATCGGTTTAATTGTGACTTCGGTCACGGTGGTTTTGACCACACCGTTGATATAAATTGTGACTAAGTCCCGGTGGTTTGGTACCACCGATGGTTTTGACCACATATTGATAATTGTGACCTATGGTCATCGGTGGTTTTGACCACACGATGGGTTGGCCCCATCACTTGATTTGTGACTTGGTCACGATGGTTTTGACCACCAGTGGTTTTGACCACACGGGGTAGTTAAAGGAGTATGGATGGTTAGTTTTGGGTTGCATGTTTGCATGTTTTACTAATATTTTGTGTATGAGTTTGCACTTCCGGGTTGGGGATTTATACACTGAGTCTTGGTGACTCACCCCTTCCCATATCATCTTGCAGATGAGTAGATCGCGAAGACGGAGCCGGAGAGGACTCGAGGCGGCCATGCTTGTTCCTTGGATTTGGAATTTTATTTAGTACAGTTTAAGTTTATTAATTACTAAATTTTTGGTTTGGATTGTAATAAGGCCGCTAATAATTATTTTGGGTGTTTAAGTAGTTGTTTTAATTCATTCCTACTATGCTACTAATGAAGCTGTAAATTGTTTAAGTAAACCGGTTAAAAGTGATGTTTTCAAAATGGGAAATTTTTACGAGATTTCAAGGATGTTACCATCGGGTAGCAAAATTCACCAAGTACACAATAACTTTGAAGGTTCTAAAAATTTAAATGATCAAATGTTTTCAAAGGTTTCAACTCAACCAAGTTTTAAAAACAATTCCACTGAGTTTTTAATAGACACTGTTTTATAATTTCAGCAAATCTTTTCAGATTTCTATCAGATAATCAAAATCTTTCAAAACATTTTTACTCTGTGACATACTAGATCCGGTTGAGGCTCATGGGTCGGGTTTGGGGTGTTACATATCTTAATACTATTTTATTAATTTAACATTAAAGTGATTATCTTAATATTAAATTAAATTTAATGTTTATCTTGTAGATAAATATTCTATTATTTTAGTAAGATTTAATATTAAATTTAATCTAATATTTATCTTGATAAGTATTATATTAATTTAATATTAAAGTGATTAAGTTTAATCATAGTTGACTCTCTAAACTCTCCTTATATAAAGAGAGCCTTAAGTCATTATTTACTTACACTTGAATTCAAGAGAAAGTTAAAGAGAGAAAATTATCTGAAGTAATTATTTCAAAAAATTTCTAAAGATATTTTTCTGATATACAACTTGAGCCAAAAGTTTAGAGAAATTGCAATATTAACCCACTGGTAATTTTTGTGAAAAATTTTCTGATTCGAAGCAAGCCCATACTCAACAGACGTGAGCTTGAGGATAGCAAGAAGACTACGCGGTCGAAGCACTCATCCTAAACGAATAGAACATGTACAATTTTGGTTAAGTGTTTATTACTTCAGATATCACAACCAATATCTTGCTTTTGGAAAAAAAAAATTAAAACTCTAGTATTTCCCTAAATTTATTTTCCATTTCATTTTCCATACACTACACCAAATCAGACTTTTAGCGGCGTTTTTAGTGGCGTTTTAAATAAAAATGCCACCAAGATTAAACAATAGTGGCGTTTGAAGGAAAATGCCGCAACAAAACGAGCAATAGCGGCGTTTATTTCAAAAACGCCGCTAAAAAGGATATATAGCAGCGTTTTTTTTACAAGCGCCGCTAATGCTCTGACCTATAGCGGCGCTTTTGAGAAAATGCCGCTAAATCTCTGACCTATAGCGGTGCTTTTGATAAAATGTCGCTAATGCTTTGACCTTTAGCGGCACTTTCAACCAAACGCCGCTAATGCTCCGACCTCTAGCGGCGCTTTTCACCAAACGCCGCTAATGCTCTGACATTTAGCGACGCTTTCAAGAAAACACCGCTAATTTGCAGACATTTAGCGGCGCTTTCGAGAAAATGCCGCTAATTCTCAGACATTTAGCGACGCTTTCAAGAAAACGTCACAAAATATTGTTTATTTCAAAACAAAAATGACGATGTTTTAATTGCAATGTGAAAATGGGAAAAAAAATTAGTGGCGTTTGTTACAAAAACGCCGCTAAATGTGATCTTTAGCGGCATTTTTAACAAAACGCCACAAAATATTTTTTCTTTCAAAACAAAAACGACGCCGGTTTAATTACAATGTAAAAATGGGATAAAGTTAGCGGCGTTTTTAAGAAAAATGCCACTATAGTCTGACTTATAGCGGCGTTTGTTATAAAAACGCCGCTAAATGTGATCTTTAGTGGCGTTTTTAACAAAAACGCCACAACATATTTTTTATTTCAAAACAAAAACGACGTCGTTTTCATGTAAATATAAAAAGTGTAAAAAATTGAGGCATTTTTTTTATTCAATCTATTTCAAAACAAAAAAAGCGTTGTTTTGATCATTTTATAATAATTCAATTTTAATTTACGTTTAGTGTTGAAATTTTTTGCCTTAGTGTTAAGAGTTTAGCATTTAGGTTGTAAGATGTGGGTCGTATGGTTTAGGGGTTAATGTTTATACTTTAGTGTTTTAGTGGTTTAGAGTTTTTGATTTAAGGTTTAGTATTTGTGGTTATAGGGTTTATACATATTTGTAAGGGTTTATGATTAGGGTTTTATGGTTTATAGTGTTTAGGGTTTAGAGTTTATAAAGGTTTGTGGTTTAAGGTTTTGGGGTTTATAATGTTTTAGCATTTAGAGTTTGGGGTTATGTGTTTAGAGTTTTATAGGGTTTAAGGGTTTAAGGCATATAGTTTAGGGTTTAGAGTTAAGGGTTAAGGGTTGATAGTTTAGGAGTTATGATATAGGGTTTAGGGTTTAAGGTATATGACCCTCAATTTCGAAACCAAAATCCTTGAAATCAGTTTCTCCTAACTCAAACCCTAGAATCTCATAACTCGAAAAGTCATTGGATCCAACGTAACCATCGTTTAATCCTTCCTTTTATTGTATTGAAACTGTCTTCCCATAACCTCGAATGGTATATGTATCCATTACCCCAATGTTTATTTCTTTAAAATAGGTTCAAATTTTATCCTTAATTTATATATTAAATAATTTATTATATAATTGTAAAATAGATAATATGAATTATAATATTAAAATTATTATATAGTTTGGGGTTTGGGATTATGTATTAGATATTAGTGTTTGAAGTTTGGATTTGGGGTTATATACTTGGATTTGGGCTTAAGTTTTTAATTTATATATTAAATAATTTATTATATAACCGTAAAAGAGATATTATGAAATTTTTATATAAAATTATTTTATTATTATTAACACTAATACTATTATTAAAATAATTTTAAAGATATATGGGTATATAGTGATATATTTTAAATTTATAAATATTTAAAATAAGTAATTGGATAATTAATAATAGTATAAAATATATAGATTAAATGATATTAAAATTACGGCGTTTTATACAAAAGCATACAAAACCCATCAATAGATTGAAGGCGTCGTTTGAAAGTTTCTTTGTATGAATTAGTGGCGTTTGTGAATAAAGCATACAAAATATATCGATACAATGCAATACTGGCGTCGTTTAAAGCTTTTTTATTGGCGCTTAGTAAAAACTCCACAAATGTCGTCAAGTATTAGTGGCGCTAGTCCTAAAACGCCGCTATAAGTCTATAGTTAGTGGCGTTTTCCTAAAAACGCCACAAATATATATTTACATTAAGCTTCACGACATCGTTTATCAACAATATATAACACTCATTAAGGTGGACGACGTCATTTTATCAACAGTTAGTGGCGCTAGTATAGAAACGCCGCAAAACATAAATTGAATTTGAACAAAATGTTGTCGTTTTGCTTTGCTCGGTTTTATCCCCTCCATCCCCGAAATCCCTAAGTGTTTTCTCCTAAAACTTAAACAGAAATCCCTAAATCCTTTTGTTCTCTGCTACAATTTTTCCCTAAATCCCTTAGAACTTCCTAAGTCCCCAACATTTCACCAATTAAAAATTTCCCCATATACCAAAATCCATCTCTGGAATTAGCATTTCCACGAGTCTTGTCTCTCAGAATTCAAAGAAACTTTCTTGCTCAATCAAGGCGACAACAACATTGTGAGCACCATTTGTTTATTGATTTAGGCATTTCTATTTATTTATATACTTTTGTTTATTATTTTGTTTAACTTCTTTATTTTTCTTGATGTAAAGGTTTGAATTTGGAAAGACCGAGGCTAGTCGTTCTCCAAAGAGCTTCTTTCGGGGTTTTTTCCTTCCTCCCTTTCGGTAATATTCTTCTTACATTGCATGCTACTTCCATTGCTATAATTCTCGCCCATCATTTTGGGTTCGGATTGTTGTCTTTAAGGTTTGATTTCTTGTTGCCCATTATTTTCTTATTTGGTCTTTCGTTGTCCTGAAATTTATAATGTTTATTTGATTAAATGGGATGAATCTTCTCAATCCAAACAAACAATCAGGGCGAAGTCAAGAATTATTTTTAGGGGTCAAGATAAAGCTAGAGATTATTATGGGTTCAAAGTAAATGCTTTTTGTTAAAAAGACTTGAATTAATTTAATAACTTTTTGGAGGGACTAAAAATAAAGTTATACCATTTTATAAGAAGTGGCCTTGGGTTCGCCCCTCCATGCAGGTCCATATTGTGCCACAAGATTGGCTCACAAATCTTTACTTCCAGATAACATTAATGGTGACAATACATGATTAAAAAAAAAAGGGTCAAACAGTTAAAAATATTTTCTTCGATCTTTTTTCCATCACAAATCATTTTACAAAGAAAACAAAGCATCAGAATTGAAAAGAGAAACAAAATCTTAAAGTAAAACAATAAGAAAAATGGCAGGACATGTTCACACTGTCTACCTAGATAAAATATTGACATGGAAATGTAGCTAGACACTAAAGTAGGAGGAACAAGGAGGAGCATTAGGAGAAAAGTGAAGCATTAGCAGCAATCATGGGATTGTGCCCCTCAAAGCCATTATCATCCATTTTATGTCTCTCTCCTTTCCTGTAACATCCTAGATTAGGGTATGCGTTTGTGCATAATTCATGAGTAGTAGGTTTTGGCAGTGTTTGGAAATGAATTAAGGGTTTTTAAAATCCTAGGATGGAAGTGAAAGCTTTGGACAATTATTGGTTTTTAAGTTAAAAACAAGAAGTGATGTGGAAAAGTGGCAAGGGACGCCACCTAAGGTGCAAGGGTTATGGCATCAAGTGAAGTACTTTGAGGGAAGAGGTTCGAATCCCATTGTGTGCATTTTTGCTTAATCTTATGAAATATCATGTTTACTATGATATGGATGTGTGGTGTGCATTTTTAGAACCTTGGAAATGTAAGGAAATGTATGGAAATGTATGGAAATGTATGGAAATGTATGGAAATGTATGGAAATGTAAGGAAATGTATGGAAATGTATGGAAATGTAAGGAAATGTATGGAAATGTATGGAAATGTATGGAAATGTAAGGAAATGTATGGAAATGTAAGGAAATGTATGGAAATGTATGGAAATGTAAGGAAATGTATGGAAATGTAAGGAAATGTAAGGAAATGTAGGGAAATGTCCTGGAAATGTAAGGAAATGATTTAGAAATGATTCAAAAGAGGAAAATGAACATTTATGGAAACTAGGAAAATGATTTAGAAATGATTCAAAAGGGGAAAGTGAACATTTCTGGAAACTAGGAAATGTAAGGAAATGTCAAGTTTAAAGAGCCAAACGAAAATTTTTGGAAACTTAGAAATGACTTAGAAATGTCGAGTTTTAATGTTTAAAAGAGGAAATTAAGGCAAGGTGGCCTTAACATAAAAAGTATGTGAAATTTGACCCACAAACGGACTTGGAAAAGTGGCCTGAAGATGCCACTTAGGGCCTCAGGAAATGGCCCACATGCAAGAGTGTTAGGCCTGAGTTCAAGTCACATAGGAAGCAAATAAAAGAAGTTTTATTTACTTCCATAAGCAGAGAGTTGGACGGCACAAGGGATCTTGAAAGAGGAGTTTTAATTCCTTTGGAATTTCGGCTAATTAGGAGATAATTGTTGGAATTTAATATTTGATAAAGTTAAAATTTATCACATAGGAAGAGTTGGCCGATTGAGGGATTCTAAGGCTAGTATTTTCGTCCAAAAAGGGAAAATAAGGGCCATTCTTCATTCTTTTCTCTTCAAAGGAACCCCTGTTGAAATTCTCTAGCAAATAGCACCAATCTTTTCTTCTCTCTTTAGCCGAATTCTCTCTGCCAAAACTCTTTCCTTTTCTTTTCTCTTCTTTTCTTTTCTTCTTCCATTCCTTCACAAAAGCCGAAACTTTGTGTTCCATATAAGAGCCATAGCCGATTAGTATAAAGGATCACTCGGGATTTGAAAACAAGGTAAGTACATCTATGTACATTCGGCCAAAAAGGTCTATTCCATACTTGAATGATAGATCAAATCTAACATGTGATTTCGGTAGGAATCTAAAATAAAAGATCAATTTCGGGATTTGAGAACTCCAAGGTAAGTGTGTTCATATATTCGGCCAAGGCCCAATCTTAGGTATTTAGATCAAAATAATCAAAAACTAATCGATTCAAGGATATAGGATTTGGCCGAATACAAGGAAGAGAAAAGCGAAGTTTTCGGGATTTAAAATCCACAAGGTAAGCACCTAAAAGCATTCGGCCAAGGCTTGTATGAATATATGGATCGGTTCTTTAATTATTAAAAAGCCAAAAACTAACCTATGTTAAGATTCAGGGTTGGCCGAATATCAGGTGAATGAAAACCAAGTTTTCGGGATTTGAATAATCATCAAATCGGCATCAAAGGTAAGACTTTTTACAAATCCTACTAGGATTTGGATATTATAGCCAAATAGGATTTATGCTAAGTAATAAGTGATAAATCAAATGTAGGGACTAAGGATCTAAACATTAGATCTAGCTTTTCAGAATCTCAAGGAATCGCTAAGCGAATCAGGTGTGTACCCTATACTAAATCTTGATAGATTTACGGCTTTAATTCATTATATGTGTTAATATGAAAGTGTAAGAATATGACTAAGGTACCGTGTGTACCCCACACTAATCTTAATATATTTATGGCTTAAATATGATATATACGTTAATGTGAAAGTGTAAGAATGTGGCTAAAATACCATATTATGGTACAAAGTACTCAGGTACGTTTTCCTACTCCCACTAGGATTACGAAATATGTTATACTTAACATGTGAAAAGTGACATGAATGTGAAAATTAAGTATGATATGCATGATATAAATAATATGGGGCATTCGGGTTATTTGAGAAAGGGGAAGTGAATGTGATGACTTCGGTCTCACTAAGTGAAACGTGATGACTTCGGTCTCACTAAGAATATGTGACGACTTCGGTCTCACTAAGTGAATTTGGTGTCTTCGGTCACATTAAGTGAATGTGGTAACCGGTTACATTATTTAAATGTGGTGTCTCATGACACAAATATCCGTGGCTATGCCACGAATTTTATGTGGGCGATGAGCACGTCAAGCTACTTCTTGACGCCTTCGATGGTGTGTAGCGGATGGAGGGTTGACTTAGTAGTCCCCACGGTGTGCGAGTTGGTACGGTGGAGTGTAGCAGATGGCATATAGGTTTGGGTTCGGGTTTGCATCATTATCTTGAATTTTATATGAACATGATATGTATGGTGTGCCTAATTCTATTATATTTTAGTGTTGGTTACACATTGAGTCTATCGACTCACCCCGTTGTGGGAACATGTTTCAGGTGATGAGCAGTAATGGACCGGGACGGCAGAACTTGTGGTGGCCATGTTCAGCTTGAAGTTAATTTAATTTGAACCTTTATTTTATTTTAAGTACTGTATAAATTTTATTTTGGGTTTTGTTTTATGTAATAAGGCCATAGTGATGATTCTATTTCTGTTTTGATTACTGTGCTATGAATTTAGGGCTTTATAAAGAATAAGCCCATTTAATTTAAAATAAGCTTAAATATTTTGTCACCTGAGATAAATAGGTTTTCAATTTAAAAATAAACTTGTTTTCAACTCGAGCCCAACCCACAAATAAACTATCTCCAAAACACACAAGTTTTACCTAAGTAACAAAAGAATTTGAAACAGTTTACACCGGGGAACATACCAGATCCGGTCCATTCTCGTGGGCCGGGCGTGGGGTATTTTAATTTGGTATCAGAGCCTAGTTTTAAAACTGTCGGCCTGTGGCCTAAGGCCCAAAACGTTTTCAACAAGCCCAGAAGAGTTTTATGAAAGTATTTCTGAAAGTGGACAGGTATGATGACATGGCCCCTAAGTCTCCGACCCGCAGTCCACCAGGTAAGTACCCCTATCTATCTGTGTGATTATGTGAATTATAGAACGGTAGAAAAGGAATGGAACGTAGAATAGAGTGATAGGAACTTGAACCCTAGGATTAGTCTACTCAAACACAAATACATAAGACTTAATACACTAAACAAACCTATGGCTAAGTCAATCAAGTTAGGGTGTGGCAACCCCTGTACGCATGTCTAGGAATGGTTTCAGTGGGAGCTTGGTACTTAAGCAGTCCGCGTGACTCACCTCCTCTCCACTTGAATCCTGCCTGGTGCGTAGCTTTGGTTCGCCCTGACCAAGGAGGCTCGATCATAGGCTAAACCCAATAACTAAAACCCGAAAGGGAACTAGCCATTTTTTTTAGAACCCTTATATTAAAAATTCTTAAAATCATTTGTTCTCTCTTTAATTCACAAAAATTATTTCTTTTTACACAAATTTTCGAAAAAAAAATTTCGATTTACAAAAATACCCCTAATGGTAAAATTACAAAAATGCCCTTGGTTTATGAAAATTTCAAATACCCACAATTCTTATCAAAATTTCAATACTTTATAAAATGTCCAAAAACCCTAAGTTGCCAAATATCAAAATACCTTGATTTTGGAAAATTACGAAATTACCCCTAACCTGCAAATTACCGAAATACCCCCGAGTTACAAAATTACCAGAATGACCCCCGATCTTCAAAAATTTCTGCAACAACACTGATTTGGAAAACAAATTCTCAAAAACAACCTTCAAGTTTCGTAAATTCCAAAATATCCTTGATTTATTAAGATTTATAAATTTACTTGGGTTAATTACCAAAATACCCTCGGATCTCAAAAATTTTCGAAATACCCCCGGGATTTCAAAAATTACCAAAATACCCTTATTGACAAAATCACTAAGGAACTTTATTTTGACAAATTACGAAAATACCCCTATAGGACAAATTACGAAAATACCCCCGGGTAGTGGAAAAATAACAACAATGGAAACTACAATATTTCTTTGAATGAACGAAAGTTCATAATTGATTGATGGAGGTATGAAGGTAAAGAATGTGTGCATGTATGAATACGAAAGAACCACTCCTAAAATTCTTTTCATAAAACTTCTTATTGTTAATCGGTGGAATAAAAGCTAATTTATAAAATTTCTTAAACAGATTAAAGCGCATCATTAGAAATGAGTTCTAAGGGCGTGAACTTAGAGATTGTGCTGGAAAGTATGATGGTTCTATTAAGATCGAGTCTTGCACGTAAGCATAGTGCGGTGAGAAGGATTGTCTGTTGTTAGTAATTAATTTCGAGGATGAAATTATTTTTAAGGAGGTAGAACTGTAACATCCTAGATTAGGGGTTATGCGTTTGTGCATAATTCATGAGTAGTAGGTTTTGGCGGTGTTTGGAAATGAATTAAGGGTTTTAAAATCCTAAGATGGAAGAGAAAGCTTTGGACAATTATTGGTTTTTAAGTTAAAAACAAGAAGTGGTGTGGAAAAGTGGCAAGGGACGCAACCTAAGGTGCAAGGTTTATGGCATCAAATGAAGTACTTTGAGGGAAGAGGTTCGAATCCCATTGTGTGCATTTTTGCTTAATCTTATGAAATAGCATGTTTACTATGATATGGATGTGTGGTATGCATTTTTAGAACCTTGAAAATGTAAGGAAATGTATGGAAATGTATGGAAATGTATGGAAATGTAAGGAAATGTATGGAAATGTATGGAAATGTAACGAAATGTATGGAAATGTATGGAAATGTATGGAAATGTAAGGAAATGTATGGAAATGTAAGGAAATGTATGGAAATGTATGGAAATGTATGGAAATGTATGGAAATGTAAGGAAATGTATGGAAATGTAAGGAAATGTAGGGAAATGTAAGGAAATGTAGGGAAATGTCCTGGAAATGTAAGGAAATGATTTAGAAATGATTCAAAAGAGGAAAATGAACATTTATGGAAACTAGGAAAATGATTTAGAAATGATTCAAAAGGGGAAAGTGAACATTTCTGGAAACTAGGAAATGTAAGGAAATGTCAAGTTTAAAGAGGCAAATGAAAATTTTTGAAAACTTAGAAATGACTTAGAAATGTCGAATTTTAAAGTTTAAAAGAGGAAATTAAGGAAAGGTGGCCTTAAGGTAAAAAGTATGTGAAATTTGACCCATAAACGGACTTGGAAAAGTGGCCTGAAGATGCCACTTAGGGCCTCAGGAAATGGCCCACATGCAAGAGTGTTGGGCCTGAGTTCGAGTCACATAGGAAGCAAATCAAAGAAGTTTTATTTTGCTTCCATAAGCAGAGAGTTGGACGGCACAAGGGATCTTGAAAGAGGAGTTTTAATTCCTTTGGAATTTCGGCTAATTAGGAGATAATTATTGGAATTTAATATTTGATAAAGTTAAAATTTATCACATAGGAAGAGTTGGCCGATTGAGGGATTCTAAGGCTAATATTTTCGGCCAAAGAGGGAAAATAAGGGCCAACCCCTGCCGAAATTCTCTAGCAAATAGCATCAATCTTTTCTTCTCTCTTTAGCCGAATTCTCTCTGCCAAAACTCTCTCCTTTTCTTTTCTCTTCTTTTTTTTTCTTCTTCTATTCCTTCACAAAAGCCGAAACTTTGTGTTCCATATAAGAGCCATAGCCGATTAGTATAAAGGATCACTTGGGATTTGAAAACAAGGTAAGTACATCTATGTACATTCGGCCAAAAAGGTCTCTTCCATACTTGAATGATAGATCAAATCTAACATGTGATTTTGGTAGGAATCTAAAATAAAAGATCAATTTCGAGATTTGAGAACTCCAAGGTAAGTGTGTTCATATATTCGGCCAAGGCCCAATCTTAGGTATTTAGATCAAAATAATCAAAAACTAATCGATTCAAGGATATAGGATTTGGCCGAATACAAGGAAGAGAAAAGCGAAGTTTTCTGGATTTAAAATCCACAAGGTAAGCACCTAAAAGCATTGACCAAGGCTTGTATGAATATATGGATCGGTTCTTTAATTATTAAAAAGCTGAAAACTAACCTATGTTGAGATTCAGGGTTGGCCGAATATCGGTGAAGGAAAACCAAGTTTTGGATTTGAATAATCATCAAATCGGCATCAAAGGTAAGACTTTTACAAATCCTACTAGGATTTGGATATTATAGCCAAATAGGATTTATGCTAAGTAATAAGTGATAAATCAAATGTAGGGACTAAGGATCTAAACATTAGATCTAGCTTTTCAGAATCTCAAGGAATCGTTAAGCGAATCAGGTGTGTACCCTACACTAAATCTTGATAGATTTACGGCTTTAATTCATTATATGTGTTAATATGAAAGTGTAAGAATATGACTAAGGTACCGTGTGTACCCCACACTAATCTTAATAGATTTATGGCTTAAATATGATATATACGTTAATGTGAAAGTGTAAGAATGTGGCTAAAGTACCATATTATGGAACAAAGTACTCAGGTACGTTTTCCTACTCCCACTAGGATTACGAAATATGTTATACTTAACATGTGAAAAGTGACATGAATGTGAAAATTAAGTATGATATGCATGATATAAATAATATGGGGCATTCGGGTAATTTGAGAAAGGGGAAGTGAATGTGATGACTTTGGTCTCACTAAGTGAAACGTGATGACTTCGGTCTCACTAAGAATATGTGACGACTTCGGTCTCACTAAGTGAATGTGGTGACTTCGGCCACATTAAGTGAATGTGGTAACTTCGGTTACATTATTTAAATGTGGTGTCTCATGACACAAATATCTGGTGGCTATGCCATAGAATTTTATGTGGGCGATGAGCACGTCGACTGCAGCGACTGCCTTCGATGGTGAGTAGCGGATGGAGGGTTGACTTAGTAGTCCCCACGGTGTGCAGGTTGGTGCAAGTGGAGTGTAGCGGATGGCATCTGAGTTTGGGTTGGGTTTGCATCATTATCTTGAATTTTATATGAACATGATATGTATGGTGTGCCTAATTCTATTATATTTTAGTGTTGGTTACACATTGAGTCTATCGACTCACCCCATTGTGGGAACATGTTTCAGGTGATGAGCAGTAATGGACCGGGATGGCAGAACTTGTGGTGGCCATGTTCAGCTTGAAGTTAATTTAATTTGAACCTTTATTTTATTTTAAGTACTGTATAAATTTTATTTTGGGTTTTGTTTTATGTAATAAGGCCATAGTGATGATTCTATTTCTGTTTTGATTACTATGCTAAGAATTTAGGGCTTTATAAAGAATAAGCCCATTTAATTTAAAATAAGCTTAAATATTTTGACACCTGAGATAAATGGGTTTTCAATTTAAAAATAAACTTGTTTTCAACTCGAGCCCAACCCACAAACAAACTATCTCAAAAACACACAAGTTTTACGTAAGTAACAAAAGAATTTGAAACGGTTTACACCGGGGAACATACCAGATCCAGTCCATTCTTGTGGGCCGGGCGTGGGGTGTTTCATTTCCCATGATAGTCGCTTGGCTCCCACAGCCAAGAACACATGTATTCCTTCTCATCCCAAAGCTCTCTTCTTGGAACAACATTTTCCCACTCCCAATCATCAACAAAGTAAAATGTTGTTGAAGTACATGAACATTATTTATCTTCTGAAATTATAAAAATATTTTTAAAAATATAATTATTTTAAAAAAATAAAAAAATTCATAAAAGTTATAATTATGACAACTGGTTTAGTATCAACTGGGGAGTATTTCTAGGAGGAAAATCAAGGTTTGAAGGCAGAAATTCAGTTGGTTTGTGTGGAGACAGACATAAATCTAGAATTGACATGTTTTGTTTTAGCAAATATTATACTTATCAAACGACTGCAAATGTAAACCTTTTTATTGTCATTTTGTGCCCTCTGACTCACTTTACATAACAAATGCCCGTTTTCTTGTTTGCTGTACCGCATCAAACAATAGTTAGCAAGGCTTAGAAAATTGAATCCTTACTGGCATGAATATTTTAGTTACATACAATTTCTTTATATTTCAGCTTTTATACTGTGTTTAAGTAGTGAAAAATTGGTTTTTTATTGCTTAACATCATATTTGTTATTTTGGCATGCTTTTAATTTTCAATGCAATATTTATAGGTTGAAAAAAGAAGCTTCTTCAGTTTTGCGATCCTGTGGCTGGTACTATAATGTTTACAATTTCATGAATTTGAAGAAGAAGTCATATCGTTGGAGATTGGAAACACCGACGGCAATGATTTAGAGTAAGTCTTTGTTGAACTGTTATGTAACACGTCCATGTATGGGTAATTTAATTTCTATGTTTACTTTGCATGCATGATTTTCTTTAGGAATTTTGATGCATTCTTCTTCTGTAGATTTTCATCAAATTGGTATAAATTGTTGGCATGTATGACAAACTTACGTAGAAGCATATACTTGTAAAGAAAGACAATTTTTTTTCTTTTTTCAAGCAAAGGCTGATTTGGTTCCCCAGATCTTTTGAGTCAATAAAATGCTATCAAGCATTGTTTTTCAAACCTAAGGCTTGTTTATTACTCAAGCTTGATACAAACATGCGCATACATGGACCTGGATAATGAGATAGAAGTGTTGCTGTGATTAAACTAATTTGAGCTTATGATTAGTTTGCATAAATTTTAATAACTTTCTGAGGAAGGCTTATACATTTGCATAGCATTGTTACTTGAAATTTTATTAAAAAATCAGAAAACTTTTGTTGAAGAATAGAAATTTGTTTTGTTTTCACTATATTTATGATATAAATTCTGAGCTTTGCATTCAACTTTTGATATGGATGATATTAGTGATATTGTAGTGCAAAGGTAGGATGAAAGTAACTTTTGATATGGATGATATTTGTTTTGTTTTCACTATATTTATGATATATTTAAATTGGTAATAATTGAATCTTATTTGCTTAGTTGTATTTGTGGTTTATGCTTTCTTGTTTCTCTTAACTATGTTAACTTGCAGATAGTAGATCAATTCATTTTGGTGCTGTTACTGCTCCATTTTTAAACTGTTGAAGCATTCAGGTACTGTAACTTGAATTGTTTATTTGCGGGAAATTGAGATGTTTTATTCTTGAATGGCGAGGTCCAAATATGTTGCTAATTTTTGACTACAGCCTCTATTTCTTGGTGTGAGTGGAGTAGACCAGCTTATTGAAATTATTAAGGCACGTTTTACTTCAAAATTCTGATCAGTAAGAGTTATATCATGATGAATTTGTTCAAATTGCTGTCCAATAAAATAAAAGATTCAATGTATATCAATTTGGAAACCTAACGGGTTGCCTTATATCTCTTTGTAAGATATAACGGATCCTCCTAGGTGCAACAATGCCACGTATGATGAATCTTAAAGATTTTTCGTCCAAATTGTTGTTTATTATCCTACTTGGTTGGTATATATGCTGTTTATTATATTGCTATCCAATAAAATAAAAGATTCAAAGTATATCATTTGAAACCTAACGGGTTTCCTTATATCTCATTATAAGATATAACGGATCCTCCCAGTGTAACAATGCCATGTATGATGAATCTTAAAGATTTTACATCCAAATTCTTTATTTATTATCTGCTTGGTTGGTATATTGCTATTTATTATATTCTTGTCCAATAAAATAAAATGTTAAGCAATATATTATAAAATGTGAAGTTAAGCATTTTAGATAGTTTTCTTACGGTTTCATTTTTAATATAAAAATCAATTAAGATAACAAACAAATTATGATCCATGAATATATTGATATTGATTAAGCTTCGATATTTTATTTTATTCACAAACAAATTATACTTATAAATTCAATCGATTATTGATTAAAAATTTTTTAAAAAGATAATCAATATTTTATTTTATTCACAATCAAATTATACTTGTAAATTCAATCGATTAATGATTAAAGTTGTATTTAGACAATATACGGTTTCTTTTTAATATATTGATTTACATAAAAGAGGAGTGATTTGATTAAATTTTAATATATTCGAATATGCTAAATTTAAATTTACATTTAGAAATCGGTTTTGTTTAGTTAAACCCCAACATCAAATTATTTTAATAGAAAAATCTAATTCTTTATTAATATAAAAATCGAATTCTTTCTTTTTTAAAAAAAGTACTTTAAAAACTTATTATTCTTAAAATTTATATAAAATTGACATAAAAATAAAATATTATTTATTTAAGGGTAGTAATGTTATTTTCACACTTATTACTTACCTATTTTTATCAACATGTAATTCAACCAAATAATGTAATCCTATTCAAATTTTGCTCTATTCTATTATAGTAAATCAAACATAAAGTCATGGTTGTTTGAACTAGTTGAGCTATCGATTACGAAAAAAAGTATTAGTCTAATTGACTTGAAAATAAGTATGTACCGATTAAACCAAGTTAAAAAACAAAATTATCTTTTAATATTTTTTTATTTTTAGTGATTTATTCAATTAAAACATATTTAGTAACGACCAATTAAATAATTTATCCGATATCTTTAATTTTCTAAAATTTATTCTATATTTTAATATAGTCAAATAACAAACCCAACACGGAAGGTTAGTAAAACATACCAATTGTTACTATTATATAACTATTTTATAGACTTGACATTAGATATAAGATTCATATTAAAATAAATTATTAAACAAGTAACAATATATAATGCATAATATAATAAATAATAATTATAAAAAATTTAAAATTTAATCAACGATTAAGTAACATATTAATAAATTAAAATATTATAAATAATTATAAAGTAACAATGTATAATGCATAATATAATAAATTATAATATTTTATAATAAAAGTAGACTTAATAATATTTACAAATTATATAGCTTTATCTAGTTTCTTGAAAACAACGTGTTTTCAATTAACCACCTCAAAAATGTACAATGCAAAACACATGAATTTTTTTATTACTCCATCAAAAATAATTTTATAACTAATTATACTATGTTTATATACAAATTTATAAACATCAAAATGTACAAATTTAAGTTAAGATCAAACTTAGTAACTTACATAATACTTGTATAGAAAAAAAATGATTCAAAGTATATAAATTTGGAAACTGACGGGTTGCCTTATATCTCACAAATCGGATATAATGGATCCTCCTAGGTGTAACAATGCCACGTATGATGAATCTAAAAGAACACAAAACTTACCTAATTTTAAGATCAAATTTCATAACTTACCTAATTTTACGATCAAATTTCATAACTTATATAATTTTAAGTAAGATCAAACTTAATAACTTACATAATACTTGTATAGAAAAAAATGATTCAAAGTACCTAGGTGTAACAATGCCAGATATGATGAATCTAAAAGAACACAAAACTTAACTAATTTTAAGATCAAATTTCATAACTTACCTAATTTTACGATCAAATTTCATAACTTACATAATTTTAAGTTAAGATCAAACTTAATAACTTACATAATACTTGTATAGAAAAAAAAAATGATTCAAAATATATAGGCTGGAAACCTGACGGGTTGCCTTATATCTCACAGTCAGATATAATGGATCCTCCCTAGGTGTAACAATGCCACGTATGATGAATCTAAAAGAACACAAAACTTACCTAATTTTAAGATCAAATTTCATAACTTACATTATTTACATAACTTACATAGTACTCAGTTATATATATGATCATATCAGTACATACATAAATTACTAATTAACAACTTAGCTGTGTAATTTATTGTCAACTTTAGACTTCAACAACTACGATATGGATAGGAGTTGGATGAAATTGTCAAGGGTAAGCAATGGCTATCGAAATGGAGTAGAAACTTTTCTGAATTTCGCATTTCAAAATGCAAGCCAAGAGAATATGATTCTTTGCCGTGTAAGGCGTGTTGCAATATTAAGCGGCATTATTGTGAAGTGGTCTCTGAACATCTAGTTGTTAATGGCTTTGTCCGGGTACAAAAATGGTTTTTCATGGAGAGTGTACATCTAGTGGAGCATCTTCATCGATGAATCAGGGTATCCACATAGTGCTTTCAATCGAATGTTAGAGGCGATAACATGGAAGACATGTTGCGGGATTCTTTTAATATCTTGTGATGATGGTTTGGTCATTTCCACGACTTGGGTGCAACCGATGATCATAATTTTGGTGGAAATACTTTCACGAAACAAGAAGAGTGTCTGGATGAACGACCAAATGAAGAAGCTGCGAGATTCTACGTTACTTGGTGAAATGAATGAAGAAGCGTATGAGGATCAAAATTTTCCAAAGCTGTCATTACGTATTCGTTTTTTCACTTGAAATGTTTGGGGGTGGACCGGAAAATCGTTGACAATCTTTGTTAGAGTTTACGCTAGAAATGTTCCGTTTATAAAATCCTCAATATTCTAAAGACATGAAGAAATTGATAAAGGATTTGGGCCTTGGCTACAACAAAATTCACAGTTGCCCAAATGATGTGTATGTTGTATTGGGGCGACCGGATAAACTAACAGTGCTGTCATGTATGCAGCCAATCCCGTTGGATTCATAGAAATACAGAGGACGGTAACGAGGATGAACACGATACACAGTCAAAAAAGCAGCCAGTTAAGATTTTATGGTATTTTTGCTAATACCAAGGCTTCAACGACTTTTCATGTCGTTAAAGACAGCCAAATCAATGACATGGCACCGTGATGGACGAACAGATGATGGGTTGTTAAGGCATCCTGCAGATTCTTTAGCTTGGAAATCTTTTGACTCCAAATTTCCAAGCTTTACAAGCGATCCTCAGAGTGTGAGGCTTGGGCTAGCATCCGATGGATTTAACCCTTACAAACTCATGAGCACAACGTATAGTACTTGGCCTGTGGTGCTTGTTCCCTACAAATTGCCTCCATGGGTTTGCATGAAACAATCTTCTTTTATCTTGTCATGATTATACTTGGAGAGAAAGGGCCAGGGAATGATATTGATGTATATTTGCAGCCACTTGTTACGAGTTAAAACAACTATGGGCTGGTGTTCAGTCATACGATGTAATGAGAAAAGAGAACTTTAATTTACATGCGGCTTTAATGTGGACTATTAACGACTTCCCAGCTTATGCTAATTTATCTGGTTGGCGTACCAGGGGATGCTATGCTTGTCCGTGTTGTGCTACGCAGACATGTCGCAATGGTTATATAATGGGAAGAAGTTCTCTTACATAGGGCATCATCGGTGGTTACTAGAAAATCATACATTTAGATTTTAGGGTGCTCAGTTTGATGGTACTGAAGAGTTTAGACCATCTCTTTCGCAGACCAGTGGATCCGAAATATTCTTAATGTTGAAAGATATGAATTTCATTTATGGGAAGATGAATCAACCGACCAACCCGCAAAGAAATAGAAGATGTAGGGATGAATCTGATGATGAATCTTATGAAGAGGATGATCCTAATGAGGCGGACTTATGGAAAAAAAGAAGTATTTTTTTCGAGTTGCCTTATTGGGAGCATCAGATTTTACGTCATAATCTTGATGTCATGCACATAGAGAAAAATGTCTGCGAGAATATCATTGGGACTATTTTGAATATCGATGGAAAATTGATAGATAATCTTCAGAGTCGACTTGATTTAGTCCACATGGGAATTCGACGTGAGCTTCATCCCCGAGCACTTCCGAATATGAAATATCGGTTGCCGCCTACTATTTTTTCAATGTCAAAGAGAGAGAAAGAAGTGTTCTGTACGATGTAGAAGGATATAAAGGTCCCGGATGCGTATGGATCAAATACATCACGGTGTGCGAGTCTTAAGGATCGAAGACTATATGGCTTAAAATTGCATGACTATCACATCTTGATGCAAGACTTATTGCCAGTTGCTATGCGGTGTTGTATGTCGAAAAAGGTGACGACTCCTGTAATTGAATTGTCGAATATAATGAAAGGCATTTGTGGTAAAGTTTTGAATGTTCAAGAATTAGAGAGACTACAAGATCGAGCCGCATTGACTTTATGCAATCTAGAGAAGATATTCCCGCCTTCCTTCTTCACTATTATGGTGCACTTGTTAATTCATCTCCCGCGTGAAGCACTTCTTGGTGGACCTGTTTTCTATCGATGGATGTATCCCATTGAAAGGTCTTACTTTATTTACAAAATATTCCTTCATTCAGCTCAATCCCTTTAGTTGCAACTTTTGATAATGTTGTATACCGTGTTTAAGTTCCTTTCCAAATTGAAGCCATACTACCGCAATAAGCGTTATCCGGAAGGATCAATTGCCGAGGGCTACTTGGCAGAGAAATGTATGACTTTTTGTTCGAGGTATTTGGAAGATGTTGAAACAAGAATGAACAGACCAAGTAGAAATGCTGGGCTCACAGATCATAATTTGGCCGGAACTTATTTATTTCAAAGTTTCGATGAACCGATCGGCAAAGTCGAAATTGCAGAATTAGACGATAGATCGTGGGTCCAAGCACATCGATACGTTCTTTTTCATCACGATTCAATGGAACCATTTCGGAAGTAAGTTCTAGAATTTGATAAGTACCCATTAATTGTAATTTATTTGTCTTCTAACAAAGTAAAACCTTTTTTTACCGTAGTGAGTACAAACATATATTGAGAGCTCGTTCACGATCCCGAAGATTAAATTGACGAGAAATTAATAAGTTGTTCACAGAATCATTCCATGAATGGTTAAGCCAAATGGTATGCAATTTAAATTTTCATTGACAAGTAATAATGTTTTCTCATAACATTCATAATTACTCGATTTACTTTCGACTCAATAGGTTTGGAGTCGAAATGAAGTAAATGATGATGTTAAATGCCTTTCACAAGGTCCAAACAGAATAGTTAAAAGATATAGTGGCTTCCTCATCAACGGATACAGATTTCATACAAGGTATCGTGAGATATTGAGGAGAACCCAAAATTGCAGAATTGTTGTTAATTCTTCGATTACAAGTTATGCTAGTGCTAGGGACAGTAATCCGGGCGAGGAGAATTTGGAATATTACGAACTTATTACTGACATCATTTAGTTGGATTATTACGGCAAATGCAAAGTTATCTTATTTCTAAGTTATTGGGCTTATGTGAATACGGCTCACGAAATTAAGAACGATCAATATGGCTTTACAATGGTGAATTTCTCTCAATTGATTCACACCGGAGAACAACTGATGGACGAGCCGTATGTGTTTTCTTCTCAAGTTAAACAAGTTTTTACTCAGAAGATCCAAGCGATGAGGGTTGGTACGTTGTACTTCAAAACACCCTAGAGACTTGTTCGACATTGGCGGTGGAAGTAGAGATGACATAGTCGAAAGATCGAAACTTCGCCTTTTCGAACAAGACTTAGCGAAAATATTCCTAGTACTAGTCAACAATTTCAATGGGTTCGTCGGGATGTCGATAAAGATATTCTGAAATATGATGTAGTAAGGTTTAACGATTTATTATTTATATGTTATATTATAATTTTCATGTTGGTCATGTTATATAATTTAAGCTGTTTTAAATGTCCTATTATTATTGTTATTTGTTACTAAAATTTTGAACTATTTTATGTGTATTGCAGGGAAAATGCGTAGAAGACGATTACGAGGTTTAAATATTGCCCGGAATACTCCAAATCTAGAAGAAGTAAATAGTGGATAGGATACGGTTGTTGGATCTTCTAGTCGCGGACATAGATGACGAGCATGGACAATTCCAAAGTAATGTTAAGTTTATTTTACATGCATGTTGAATTTTATTATTGATTCATTTTCAATTTTAATATAATAATATATCATTTTTCAAATTGAGGGTGGTGGGATGACAGAGCTCGGGGCGTATATTACTTACTGATTTATCGACTTAGAGCTTACCGAAGCGTGTTGAAGTAAGGAGAAACAATCATGGCCAGCCTATCGGATCGAAGCTCATTGTTGGCGGGCTATTTGGGCATTATAGCACGAAATGCGAATATGTTGCCCATTAACTACGAATCATGGCATCACGTGCCTGATGCCAACAAAAATCAGGCTCTCGATAATATTAAGGTAATAAAAGGTGAATGTAATTTATAATACTTTAATTTAACCTTCATTTATATTTACTTTTTAAAATTTTTTCTAGGGTAAATTTGCTTTAGAGGTCTCCGATGACTATGTTAAGAAGACGTTGGGTAAAAAATGGAGAGACAATAAAAGCACCCTAAAAAAACAATATTTTAAGAAAGATATAAGCCTCGAATGTTGAGGTACCAATGGGAAGATCAAGTTAGATTCTGGAATTCAAAGAAAGGAGAGGTATTACGTACTTTCAAAGTCTTATAAATTTTTTGATTTATCGTATTTACTATATACATAATTCAAATTCCATTATGTAGGACCGTGAGCGAGTTGGAACAAACAGCAGACAGAAACAACAATTCACACACACGGCAGGTTCCAGAAGTTTTTCTCATGTAGCTGAGGCCGAGGTATTATAATTTATTACTTCTTTCAAATATTAATTACTTTATACTATTAAATTATATTTTTTTACTATAATGTAGGAAGTTTCGTCTGGTCAAAAAGTTGGACGCCTTCAGGTTTTTGACATTACGCATAGGAAGAAGGATGGATCTCCTATGACATCCGAGGCTGCAGAAATTTTGGTATATTTACTTAATAAAATTTGATTTATTATAAATATTTATAATGTTTAATTACAATAGTTTAATTCATCGTTTGTAGTTTTAAATTTATAATTTTAAGTTATGTTCCATTCCTTTTTAATTATATATTTTGTTTCTAACTTTTTTATTGATTTATTAGGATAAACTAAAAGAGAAGAAGGCGGAGTATGAAGTGGTTGCTTCGTCTGACAGTTCTGTTAATCTCGAGGAGATTGATAACAGAATTACTACTGATGTTTTGGGTCCTGAAAGGTACGACTGCTTCAATTGATAGTTTTGTTAATCTTGAGTATATTTATAACAAAATTATCACTAATGTTTTGGGTCTTACAAGGTATGGTCGAGTTCGATGTCAAGGATCAGGTGTTACCCCGACTCAATATTTTGGATCCGCCTCCCGGCAATACATGCCTTCCGGGAGTCAATCTCGTGCTGAAGTTCAGAGACTGAAAGACTAGATATCTCTGATGGAAGCGAGCACAGCTAAGCAAATTTCTCAGCTTAGAGCGGAGGCAACAGCGAGGGAGGCAGAGCATATTGCTCAACTTAGAGTGAAGGCAGCAGCGTGGGAGGCAAAGAGAATAGAAAGTATGAAGAACTCCACTCTGACTCTGAGACTATCATGCGATTGTTCGATGGCGAGTGCGAGGCCGCCCTCTTGACATTTGTTTTATTGTTGTAAGATTTTTTTAACATTGTTACGATTAACATTATTGTAAAATTGTTTGAATTATGCTTCATTTATTAATAAATATCATATATCTTTTATTAAATTTGAAGTATCGCTTAAATTTAATGCTTTTGGTGAGATTTAAATGTTTTATTTGCTGCCTTGGGTTGGAATTATATGCAATTGTTGCTGTTTTTGGTTGGTTTTTAATGTAGGGAGGGTAGGATATTGTAGGAAAATAGCACTGCAAATCTGTGCAAATTAGCAGCGTTTTTGATAGAAACGCCGCTAAAAGACCACACCTTTAGCGGTGCTTTTATAAGAAAGCGCTGCTAAATGTGTGGACTTTTAGCGGCATTTCTCATAAAAGTGCCGCTAAAGGGGTGGCCTTTTAGCGGCATTTTTAATAAAAGCGCCGCTAAAGGTGTAGACTTGTAGCGACGATTCTAGTAGAAGCGCCGCTAAAGGAGTGGTCTTTTAGCGGCGTTTCTAACAAAAGCGCCGCTAAAGGTGTGGTCTTTTAGCAGCGTTTCTAACGAAAACACCGCTAAAGGTCTTGTCTTTTAGCGGCGTTTTTTATAAAAGCGCCGCTAAAGGTATGGACTTTTAGCGGCGTTTCTTATAAAAGCACCGCTAAGGCATTTCTAACAAAAACGCCGCTAAAGGTCAGCAGTGTTTCTTATAAAAGTGCCGCTAAAGGTCAAGACTTCTAGCGGTTTTTTTCTAATAATTTGCTAACTTTTTGGCGCATGTTTTATGGCGTTTTGGCGGCGTTTTTGGTGGCGCTTAAAAATGCCACTAAAAGCCATAAAAAATGCCGCTAAAAGTCTGTTTTGGTGTAGTGATACTCGTTTTTCCAACAAGTGGTATCATGAGCCAAGTTGTGTTCTATGTATAAGTAAAAACAGATAGTCAAAATAAATTTCTTTTCTTCTTGAATGATTTGATTACATAAAAAGTGACATTTTTTAGATCTTATGCATGTTTTGAGTTATATATGGGAATGGATGTGATATTATATATTTGTTATATAATTATTTTTTATTGCCGAGGTTGTGGTTCTTAGGAAATAGAGCGTGGACTATCATCTTTATGTAAGGCTATGTTTTTTTTTTTTTTTTTAAATTCATAGAATTCTTATGAGATGGAAATGGGCATAGGACTTAAATGTAATTTTTCCAAAAGGATTCCATGAAGAGGAAAAGATGTAATGGCAGTTGAAGACCCAAGGAATGTCGTGTGGTTAAAAATTATGTAATTTTATTTTTCCATTTATTTTCTAGAAATAGAACCATGAAAACCTTAGCTGGCAATTTTATTTTAATTACCTATCTCATTATATATATGTTTTATAATTGTTGATAATATTTATATTATTTAATGTTATAATTGTGAAATATATATCACATGATCCACAGTTGATCGATTAAAAGTAAGAAGTGTGGTAATGAGAAAATACATGTGTTGTATTATTCTATTCACTTCTTTAGGTTATTCAATAACTGTGAGAAATGTGGTAATGAGAACGGGCATGCCTAGGATTGGCATTGACTAGGAAAGGCTTTGGCGGTCAAAATTGACTCACCTCCCTTTTCTGGGAATGTACTTGGTGCACGGTTCGCATTCACTTCATCGATTTTTCCTTTAAAACAAAAACTGTGGAGAATCAAAATTGTTTGTTTCTATTATTAATTTATTCTTGCGAATGAATGTAAATATTATATTATTATCATAACATGCCATGCATATATTGGAAGCATGTAATTTAGATGAGGTATGAATGCCACTAGGACTATTGTATGATCATTCTTGAAATTTGGGATAAAAAATCTTGGGTGTTTTTAAAATATTGAATGGAAGAAGGTCCTTGAACAAGACATATAGCCTCCATTAATGGTTCTTAAGTGATAACATACTAAATTTTCGAGTTGGTTCCTACCCTGGCCGCACCCCAAGGTAAACTTTGTCATGTGGATTCACTAGATGATATTTCCTTTTAAGGACAACTAGGCATGCATGACTTTCAGAGAGATTGTGCCAAGATGACTCACAAATGAAAGCATGTTCATGATGGGTGTTGAGTCAATGGTTACACGCTCAAGATTATCTCTTATTAAATAGTTTCCCAAGAATCGATATTTAAGATAGAGATGATGGCCAAACGTTAAACGGTCGTTAGTGTGTATGGAGTCTTGAGGATTAAGATTCACGAACTGATTGGATGTAATCCATGTTCTTACTAGTTAATCATGGGACCCTAAGGCAATATGGTTGGTGGATGTGAAAATGATCATAGCAATGAATTTTTTTTCAAGGATTTAATAAAAAATGTATGCATCACACTACATTCTTGATATGTTGCTGAAATGAAAAATATTTGATTAATACAAAAATTTTAATTAATGAAATATTTATTGTTTTCAGTTCAAATATGTCCCCTACTTTTCTTATTAGCATTCTTACTGAGAATAAATTAAATGGGGATAACTTTCAAGAATGTTAACGAAACTTACTGATAGTTCTCAGTTGTGAGAAAGACAAATTTGTTCATGACGAAACGTACCCTCCTGAAGCTCATCCAAAGTGAGAAATCACTGGAGAGATTCTGACTCGATTGCTCGATGTTATGTGTTAGTGAGAATGATTAGTGTGTTGCAAAAGCAGCACAAGAATTTCCATACCGCTAAAAAGATCAAGAAAAATTTGGAGGATTTTCTCGGAGGCTAAGTCACATTGGCTTGACAATCCGCTATTACAAATTTGATGAATTCTTAATAGAAAACTAATACTCTGGTCAAATAACATATGCTTAAGCTTATGGGATTTTTTTCAAAAGCAGAGGACAATTGGGCTGAACTAGATGTGAACACTCGAATTTAAATAGTGTTTAAATCCTTAACCAATGAAGTTATTGGTTTTAGGGCCGCTTACAACTTGGGGAACAAGACGCTTACCTTGACTCAGCTCATGAAGGAATTACAATCCTATGATTTGATCCTGGATGGTGGTTAGCTGGTTCAGGAGAAACCTGAGGCAAACTTAGCTGTGGGCCCCTCGTCCTCTAAGGGGAAATAAAAAGCTAAGGGAAAGAAGAAGCCAGCTAAGTCTTCTGCTCCACCTAGTGTGGATAGATAGAATGTTAAGAAGCAAAAGATCCTAAAAAGATCAAATGTTTCTTTTGCAACAGAAAAGGGCATTTCAAATCATACTGCAAGCCGTATTTGGATTACCTATCCGAAAGGGAAAAGGTATGGAATTCTTTGTTGCTGAAGCTTGCTTAGTGGAAGAATCAATTGGGAACTAGAATATTGATTCTAGAGCCACAAACCATGTATGTGTTTCTTTACAGGGGTTCAGTGAAATGAGAAGTCTGCGTAACAGGAGCCTCTCATTGAAGACTGGAGATGGGAGCTATGTTTCAGCTGAAGCAGTGGGGAATTTTAAGAGGGTTGTATTAATAAACATGTTTTATGTACCTCATTTTAAAAGGAATTTAATTACTGTAGCATGTTTATTTTATGACGACTATACCGTGACATTCAATAAAGGGATTGCTATTCACAGAAATCATTCTTTAATCTATAACGGATGGATGAAAAATAATCTCTATTTTATGAAACCAAGTAACTACTCGATGCTTCAAATTGAAAAAGTGAATAAAAACTTAAAACTTCTCACTCTAATGAGGGGTACCTATGGCATTTAAGACTTGGTCATATTAACCAAGAAATAATCACTAGACTCATGAAAGATGGTCCCTTAAGTATGCTGAAGGAAGTTAGTCTTCCACAATGTGAATCTTGCTTGGAAGTTAAAATGACTAAGAGGCCTTTTAATGTGAAAGATATAAGGGCCCACCTATGTGGTCCCATGAGCATCAGTGCTCGAGGATGTTATGATTATTATGTGACATTTCTCGACAATTATTCTCGATATGGATATATGTATCTAATGCAACATAAAAATGAAACACTTGATAAATTTTGAGAGTCTTGTGCGGAAGTGAAAGAGCAATTAGGTTTATCCATAAAGAATCTTTGGTCTGACCAAGGTGGGGAATATTTGTCTAATGAGTTCTTAGGATACCTTAAAGAGAATGGGATTTTATCCCAAATGACTGCGCCGGGCACTCCATAGTAGAATGGTGTAGCTGATAGAAGGAATAAAACCTTACTTGACATGGTTTATTTAATGTTAAGTTATTCACAACCTCCTACTTCCTTCTGGGATATGCAATACAAACTACTTCCTATATTCTGAATGATGTGCCAACCAAGTCTTCTTGTAAGACACCTTATGAACTGTGACATGGAAAGAAACCTGCTCTAAATCAATTTAGAGTATGGGCTTGTCCATCACACGTTCTGGATAAGTATGCAAAGAAGTTGGATGCATGACAGAATTGTGCATGTTTGCAGGATATCCAAAAGAGAGGATTCTTCTACAATTTGAAAGATAATACGATTTAAGTTTCTACTAATGCTACTTTCCTTGAGGAAAGCTACATGGATGAATTTAAGCCTTGAAGTAAAATGGTACTCGAGGAACTTTCAAGAGTGGTAGAAAAATCACTAAGTTCAATTCTTGAGAATGTTTTAGAAAACCCTGCAACGATCAACAGCATAGGGGAATCCGTCATAGTGGAATAGTTTTTAAGAAACCAGACTTCTTTATCTATGATGATAGTATGTATATACAGAAACAAATCATGAGGATGATGATCCATTCATTTAGGAGGAGGCTATGTAGGACGTTGATTCTAAGCTTTGGAAACAGGCGATGGATGTTAAGATGGATTCTATGAAATCCAATACAGTGTGGGAACTTGTAGACTTTTTGATTGGGATTAAACCCATAAGGTGCAAGTGGATCTACAAGAAGAAGAGAAATGCGGGAGGGAAAATGGAAACACGCAAAGCTAGACTTGTAGGAAAAGGCTACACACAAAAAGAAGGCATCGATTATGATGAGACCTTTTCTCCGATAGCCATGCTCAAGTCTATCCACATACTCTTATCCATTGTTGCTGCTCTCGATAATGAGATCTGGAAAATGAATGTGAAGACAACATTCTTGAATGGCTATCTTGATGAGACCATTTACATGGCTCAACCCACTGCCTATGTTGTCAAAGGAAATGAGCAAAAAGTTTGCCAATTGCTAAGATCCATTTATGGACTTAAGCAGGCGTCCCGCTCATGGAATAAAAGATTTGATCAAATGATCAAGATTTTGGATTTGCGAAAAAACATTGATGAACCTTGTGTTTATAAGCGTATAAAGGACAAAAAGGTGGTATTCCTCATTTTGCATGTCGATGATATTCTAGTTATCAGAAATGATGTAGAAGAATTGTCATCAATTAATTTATAGTTAGCTCAACAGTTTAGCGTGAAGGACTTAGGTGAAGCTAGTTATATTTTTGGAATTCTAATCCTTAAGGATCGAAAGAATAAAACGATAGCTTTATCTCAAGCTTCATACATCGATAGGGTACTAAAACATTTTGTAATGATCAATGCAAAGCCAGGTGTTCATCCAACTGCATTAGGTTTTTATCTTTCTTTAGATGATTATCCTAAGATAGCAGAAGAAAGAGAGCATATGAGAAAGGTTCTATGTGCTTTTGTAGTTGGAAGCCTTATGTATGCGATGCTTTGCACACGTCCAGATATCTATTTTGTAGTAAGAATGGTTAGTCTATATCAGGAAAATCCAAGTCTCAAACATTGGCAAGTTGAAAAGCATATATTAAGGTATCTTAAAAGAAATAAGGATCATATGCTTGTGTATTTTGGGGAGTACCTTACTCCTATTGGATACACATGCTCATAATTCCAAACCTGTAAACGTTTGAGGAAATTGATGTTAGGAAATGTACTCGTTCTAGGACGTGGAGCCATAGTATGGAGAAGTGTAAAATAAACTTGCACTGTTGACTCTACTATGGAGGCTGAGTATGTGGCTGCTTCTGAGGCAACGAAAGAAGCAATATGGCTTCGAAAGTTCTTAACCGAACTTGAAGTTATTCATGGTATGGAGAAACTATAACATTGTATTGTGATAATAGTATTGTATTAGCTTATACTAAGGAAATGAGAAGTCACAAGAGAACGAAACACATTGATCTGAAGTATCACTTGATACAAGAGGTAGTAGCCAAGGAATTATGGATGTGATGAATGTAGATAACCTTGTGGATCCGTTTACTAAAACCCTTGTAATTAGGAGTTTTAATAAACACGTCGAAGATATAAGAATGCGAAACATGACACATTTAGTTTACTAGGGAAAGTGGGAGATTGTTAGGAAATGTGCCCATATTGTAGTAAACATGTAACTATTTTCTCTTTATTTGAACAATGAATAAATAAATAAAGTTAATTTCACATTTCACTATTATATCTTTTGTATTTTTTGTCTTTTATATTTTGCATGCATAGCAAAATTGTGGCAAGCAAATATTAGCTCATTGATTATCTAAAGTTCAAACTGAAGATAAGTGTCATTGTAAAGAACATTTACATTACGAGAAAGATAACTTACTTCAGTAGATAATCTAAATGAATCCGTAATCCCGTAAAAGAATCAAAGTAAGAATTTGATTCAAATACTAAGAAGGATTATTACGTCGTCTATAATTCCAATTAGGGACATGGCTAGTCCTGGTTATCGGAGTAGTTGATGTAACACCCTATGCCCGGCCTAGTCACCAAGCCCGAATACGGGATGCCACACCACCGTCTCATGTCATTTACAATAACTAAAACTTCATTTTAAACGAAGCGTATTCTATTTTAGTATTCGTATAGGTTTCAGTCAATTATACTTGTTAGCTATCAATGTCACATGCAAATCATACAAAAAATAATCCTAAAAATGAGTGTTAACATGCATAAGGTCCATTTAGCAAAATTCTCAAAATGTGTCCGTAGGTATCAATACTGACAATATGGTATCGATATTTTCTCTATGTAGTATTGATACCACTTGGAAAATCGATACCAAACTTGCATTCTATTTCTCGACTAAATCCCAATGTCTCAAAAATTATTGGTACTTGCCATGAAATATCAATACTTTAACCCCGAGTGTCGATACTCGAGTATCAATACCAAATCTCTATTCTGACTCCCTACATGTTTTAAAACATAGAGGTTTCGATTTTAAATCCCGAATATCGATATGTTTTCCCCTGGACATAAAAAATGTAGTTACATATGCAATTAACTCATTCCAAAATAGATTCTAAGCATCATGCATCACTTACTTCGATAAATAATCATCCAACCGCTAAATTTAATAGTTCAAATCCTCAAAACGTGCCCAAGCAAAATACAACAAGTCATCATTAAAGTTCATGAACATAAGCAAATATATAAACTCACAAACTTCCAAAACTGAAATAAACAAAGTCAGTAAATAATCCAAACATATCATGGCATTAAACAAGTCTACCACATTGCCTTTGTAACACCCCAAACCCGGCCCATGAGCCCTGACCGGATCTGGTATGTCACGGCATAAAAACATTTGAAATATTTTGATTAACTGGTGAAAATCTGAAAATATTGCTAAGGTTATAAAATGGTGTCTGTTAAAAACTCAGGTGGGATTGATTTTACAAACATGGTTGAATTGAAACCTTTGAAAACATTTGATCATTTGAATTTTAAAACCATCAGAGTTATTGTTAACTTGGTGAACTTTGCTACCCGATCGTAACATCCTTGAAAACTCGTAAAAGTTTCCCATTTTGAAAACATCACTTTTAACCGATTCATTTTAACAATTTATAAATTCATTAGCAATATAGTAGGAGTGAAGTAAAACAACTACTTGAACATCCAAAATAATAACTAGCGGCCTTATTACAACCCAAATCAAAATTTAGTAAATAATAAACTTAATCTGTGCTAAGTAAAATTTCAAATCCAAAGAACTAGCATGGCCGCCTCGAGTCCTCTCTGGCTCCGTCTCCGCGGTCTACTCATCTGCAAAATGATATGGGAAGGGGTGAGTCACCAAGACTTAGTGTATAAATCCCCAACCCGAAAGTGCAAACTCATACACAAAATATTAGTAAAACATGCAAACATGCAACCCAAAACTAACCATTCATACTCCTTTAACTACCCCGTGTGGTCAAAACCACTGGTGGTCAAAACCACAGGTGACCGGAGTCACAAATCAAGTGATGGGGCCAACCCATCGTGTGGTCAAAACCACTGATGACCATAGGTCACAATTATCAATATGTGGTCAAAACCACTGGTGGTACCAAACCACTGGGACTTAGTCACAATTTATATCAACGGTATGGTCAAAACCACTGGTGACCGAAGTCACAATTAAACTGATGGGGCCAACCCATCGTGTGGTCAAAACCATTGATGACAGTCCATAGAGAATATTCCCCCTCCTCTCTTCAATCCCGTTACCAACATGCTCATAACATGCTTAACATATTATCATAAATCATGCATATAAGTCATGGCATAGCATCTTACTCATCATATCATTCATATAACATATTTAAAGTCACAAGCGACTTACCCAGAATCCATGCACATGCCTACAAGGAAAACCACTATCAAAATAGTTAACTGTAACATATGAAGCAATGCCAACTAATAAAGTGTGCAAGAGTTTTACACACCTGTTTAACCGAAGATCTAAGGAGAAATCCCAAATCTATGCGATATCACAAAATCCCGAAATGTATTCCCGTATTGCTCCTACATTCATCCACTATAGGTTAGTATCAAAAAGCCTTATTCGGCTAAACTAATAATCCCGAAGAACTAATCGCACCAATAACCAAAATATGGCCCTAGGCCGAATCTTTGTTATCACTTACCTTGAAGAACCGAAACCTGAAAGACTCCTTCAAAGCACTCTAGCATCGGCTACACACAAAAGGTATAATATTAGGACCATATATACATTCGGCCAACCTTACCAAGGCCTATTCGGCCATAGTAACTAAATCCCGAAGGCTCATTTGTGGCACTTACCCTAAACCGATTTGGTTTCCAACCGAATCCCGAAGCCACACACGCCACTTGTAATTGGCTACACCTTGAGATCACATAATAGTTAGTCTTCGGCTTTTCGAATAATAAAAAGAATGGCCTACTAAAACGAGTCCTTACCACCACTTACCGTATTTGATCAACAGAAAGAAGATACTTAGAACGACTGCTTCCAAAATCCCGAAGGCCTCCTTTTCAAAAACCAATTTGGAGAAGAACCAAAAAGTGATCCACTATTGGTTGATATTCGACTAGAAGAAAGAGGAGGATTTCGGCATGGAGAAGAGAGAAGCAATAGAGATTCGGCTTAAGAAAAAAAGGAGAGAAAAAGAAAGATTATGGCATTCGGCTATACAAGATGAAAGATGGAGTTTGTGTAGAAAGGGGGTGATAGGTTCGGCCAAGTAGAACCAAAAGGAGAGAGGGGTTTGAAGAAATTTTTGGGCAAAGAGGACTAGAGAGAAATCGACAAAAAAAATTGAAAAGAAAATATGTTAGATGAATTTCGGCACCCCCTTACTAAACTCACAACCGAATATGGAAGTCCCTAGGAGTTTTACATTCTGTCACCTCTCCCTTTTTGATAAATTTTTATCTAATCACTTCTTCAAATAAAAGAATAATGTTTATCCCTATCCATTAGAGAGTCCATGCATAGTCCACCAGCTCTCTCTCTCCCTTCACGCCAGCATAAAAAAAATAAAACATACCTTGTGCTTCCAACGTGACTCGAACTTGAGTCCCTTCTTCTTGCTTGGGGCGGCATTCACCAAGGCCCTAAGAGGCGGCCCTAAGCCACTTTACTAATTCGACTTCCATGTCTCCCTACTCCCACAAAATCTTTTGACACATCCTTAACTTAGCCCCTTCCCTTTTAACGCCAAAAAGTCCCAAAAATAAAACACACCTCCTTGTGACCACCATGATTCGAACCTCTTCCCCCCTTGCACTCCCTTGTCGCAAGCCTCCAAGCCCCTAAGGTAGCATCCCAAGCCATCCTGCCAATCGGTTTCTTATGTCCAACTTCTCCCACCATTTCTCTTAACCCCTACCTCACCTAGCTCCCTCCTCTTAAGCACTAAGAAGAAATTTTCAGCCCTAAGTCAGACCTAGCTCGGGGTTATGACTAGACCCCAGAACATGTCAAGTAGTCATAGCATACATATTTCTTCAAGCACGCACATGGAAAATAATTAAATTGCAAACAACCCCTAATTCAGGATGTTATAGCCTTATTTCCCAATACGAAAATAACTGAAAGAACACTTACGATAATAAACGAGTCTTCCTTGGATCACTCCCTAGGACAACCACACCACCCACACCGAACCGTTTCTAATCTACAAATGTTGAAAAGAGTGGGTGAGCTTAAACAAGCTTAGTGAATGAGTGGAATAACCATAAAGCAAACATTCCATCATGCGTCCACAAAAAATCACATACTTATACAATATTAGAGTTTCATGTTTAGTAACGCATAACACTTTAGCATGCATCGTCTAGCAATTCATTTGCATAACATTTATAAGGAAAGTTTGCATATCAGCCACATATTTACTAAGGCATTTATCACACAACACCTATATATAGATATAATACAAGATAAATTAGCACCTGAGTTATGAAACTTATAGTGAGCTCTATCATCACTCATCAGATACATGGATCTCCATTACACCAAACAGACTCATAGAGTCAAATATGTCCTACAAGTGAAGCGTATAGCTAACGCTCTCCATATTTCCCCTCACATGTCCCTTTGAATGAAGCTCAACTCACATTCCCTTATCCCTCCAAACATGCCCTAGGGCCTCAACGCCCAAAATCACTATACATATAGGTGAGTACTCACAATCCTAAATATATCCAACAATTTCAAGAATCACAAAGCCAAAATATCCAATTTAACACACATATTACTTACCGATTATCCGAGCACTGTCACTACATGTTAGCATCTTTTTGCAAAACACTATCACTTTCATATAATATATACATATCATGTATACATTTGCACTTCTCACAACAATTACCATATCCACACACCGCATATTTGAGTTTCTCATCACTATGCACGAGTTCATAATCATTCAAGCACATAAACCACACACAAATATAGATACAAGAAAAATTACACTTGGAATTTAGAGTAGGGGTTTAGGCTACAACTAAATTCCCAAATACGCATGACTCAGGTATATGAGTAGCAGTTCCAAATAGCCACCACTCATACTTTCACCAAGAAGCCAAAAGCTCAATCTGGCTCTTTCTTTAACTGGTTGAAGGCCCTAATGAATTCAAGCCTTCACACACAATAATTATACAATAAACACAGTCAAATAATAGCCAAGAATTCACTCAAACCAACCAAAACACAAGCCTAAGTTGAGTTCCCAAGTAACTCAAAATGAATTAACACAGCAAACTTAAAATGCTCATAACCCAGTTTATTCTTAACCTTTTTTTATTTTATTAATCATCTACGCCTAATTCCCAACCTTTAATTACACTAAAATGCCCAATTGATGGTATCAACATTTTTTTCGACATCATTTAGGCAATTTTCATAAAATTCATTAAAACATGAGACATCATTAATAAAACTTCAATGCAAGTTTAAAAGCCTCTTAATTACATTGAAACTAATAGAAAAACACTTTAAGACCATATTGTAACCCAAAATCCCAGAATTCACCATTAATGACTCCATTTTTATCTTTTATTAAAAACTTGCGATTCAATGGCTAATATTTCAATTTTAAGGACGAGATATCATGAAAAACTCATAAGAATTCAAAATATTACCTTTGATGGAAGATTAAATGAGTTTTGACACAAATCTGGAAAACCCACGCTTGGAGAAGATGATGAAATCTTTGGAGTTTTTGAGTATTTTTCTAGGGATTTATGAAGGTAATTGGCTTGGTGATGTTAGGAAATCAAAGTGCTGTGGTTTAGGAAGCAAACACCAATGGACGAGGCAAGGGAATAGCAAGGGACGATAAATCTTGTTTTGGGGGAAAAACCTACAGTGAAATCACGTTGGTGGGGGAAGAAATAGGCTGAATTTTAAAATTTGGGCTAATTGCCTCTTAAAAATTCACAATTTTGACTTTATTCCATTTCAACCATTTTCCTAAAATTAAAGATTTCTAGAGCACTTTTTTAAAAAATTGATTTAACAGCTAAGATGTCATAATCGAATATAATTTCAATGTACCATGCTACAAAATTATGAGCACTCTAGAGCTAAAATTCCTAAAATACCCCTAAAACTCTTAGGCCCTATTTTGAGGTGTTACAGTTGACTTTACAAGTAGAGACATATATGTATTCATTGGTAGAATGATATATTAGACTGGACCTAATATGAATTAATTCTGAATTTGTTTGTGAATTAACTCACTTGTGACATTCATGGTGTGATTTACCTAAATCCTAAGCTAGTTGCTGACCATGCGTATGCAACTATGTGATTTGATATAAGTAGAGGCTTATGCTCTAAAGATGATAAAGGCCATAGCCTATATGTTTGGTACATGAGTTGTGTATGGCATCGGTTTACTAGCAACAGTGGAATTCATAGCCCAATTAAAGAGTTAATGATATCCTCCTGTTGGCATTGCGTGGATTGATAAATATGGAACGTGGCCACAGGTTACTTGTTCTTGAACAAGCAAATTATCATAGTCATTTGTTGACAGTGATCATATTAATCATTAAGAAGACTCAATGGTGACAATGAGATAAAATAGGATTGTATTGAGTGATGGATTTAACACAAAGGAATCAAGGATATCATATCATTGGACAAAGCAGTTGGATTAATTTCTTTTGTAAAGAGTATACAATAAAGAGTTTTCAACCATGGTACTTCTTGTGGACTGACTCCATGATTAAGTAATTGCAAATTATCAGAATGATGCTTCTTAATGTAATTGCAATCACTAGAGCCTAATTGTACATGTCTGATTGGTCTCTCCGCTAACAAAAGCTCGATCAGACTGTATTTGAATTAGAAGAAAATTCTACGACTTTAGAAATAATTAAATTGAGTCAATTTATTCGATGTGGAATAAAATTAGTTGGTCGTGAGAATCTATCAACTAGAGAATTTGATTAAAGAATTTTCTTGAAAAATTAATTTGGAAAATCTAAGTAATTTTTGGAAAAATTAATTTTGATCAAGTAAAATTAAATTAATCAAATTAATTAAAATTAATATGATATTTTTAGAAGTTAAATTTCAAGTTAGACAAGTGGCCTAATGGGTAATTGAACTTGAAAATTGGACCTAAGATCGTAAATTGGGCCCAAGAGCCCAAAACCGATACCAAGACCAAAAAATTGATCGAACCAAGCTCGGTATGTGAAACCAGGCCAACGGTCCAACTGGTGGCTAGATCGGACTGGTTGGGTCGTCATTACCCCAGACCGAACCGACAACAGCCAAACCAGCTCGAGGTGCCTTAAAGGTTTCGCACCTGTATCACCGGACATGGTGATATTGGTGGCTGCGACAGTGGCGTCTTGGTGGCCTACAGCAGTTGGTTATTGGTGGCTGAGCAGTGGAAAAGTTATAGTCCTACTAGGACCCTACTAGAAAGTTTTATTTCAGATTAATTATTCCAAAAATAATATTATTTTAATGGTTTAATATTAAATCGTATTAAAATAATATAATTTAATATTAAAATGATTAAGTTTAATCATAGTTGAACTCTCTAAACTTTTCCTATATAAACAGAACATTGAGTCATTATTTACACACGCTTGAATTCAAGAGAAAGTTGTACAAAGCAAATTCTCTAAAGAGATTATTCTAGAAAATTTCTAGGTATATTTTCTGATGTACAACTTGACCCAAAAGTTTATAGAAGTTGCAATATTACCCTATGGTAGTTTTTGTGAAAATTTTGTTATTCAAAGCGAGCCAACACTCGGTAGACGTGAGCTTGAGGAGAGCAAAGAAGACTACTCGGTCGAAGCGCTCATTCTAAACGAATTGGAAAAGTACAATTTTAATTAAGTGTTTATTGCTTTAGATATCATAACCAAGATCTTGTTTCTTGAAAAAATTTAAAACTCTGGTTTTTCACTAAATTTATTTTTCGCTGCATTTTCCAAACCTGTTTTTCCAACATGAGTTTCACACAAAAACAAAAAAAAATAGACAATATACAGGGATACCTCTAGTAAACAAAAATTAAAACTCATAAAGAGCATCACACTTTTCAGTAAAACCATGAGATACTAACACGATACATCAAATGGCGTACACAATACTTAAATGTACCCATTTTGCCAATATAGACATAACACATGGGTGGTCACTAGGTGCCAACTTAACCATGACTTTCTACAATCATGTACGTTTGCAAATGACCTATACTTGTGCTAGCCACGGACTCATAACTTCACAATCATATCAATTAGCCATATTTATATACATACACCACCCTAACTCCTAATGTTATTTCTGTTAAGCTGAACATGTGTTTTCATGATCTTCCAGTCGGGTTTGCAATATAGCTGCCTTACCAAAGACATCACAAATAAATCTCCTTCTCATACATTACATATGATGTATCACATATAATTGGCACTAGGCTCATTCAATAAGAAGGGTACTTACATCAAAACAGACCATACTCATGTAAAACAATGCTGGTTGATACACACGTGTAACTAGACACCACACCTTAACTTATTAGGAGCAGGAATACTTACCTTACAAAATTTATATTACTTGAGGGGTTTATAATACAGAAGGAGTAAGAAGGGACTTACTAGAAACTCTAAAACAGGAATCTACCCTGTAGGTCCTTTGCCTTTATTGTTCAAACTTTCGCTAGCTTCTTAAGCTAGATGAGAAACAAATATAAATATCTGAACATTAAACTACTAAAATTTAACATGCATGCATGAATCGGTAGCATGCAACCTAGAATCAGGAAGTTCCACTCCTTTCAACCAGTTCTAAAAACCCATGCATGCACAATTCCAAATACGCAAATTACTTCGATAATAACCGAAGGGTTTACGAGAAATTACTAGTAAGTTGGTACTAATAATGGTGTTGACTAATTAGTGAGAACCTTCTTCGTTTGAAGCTTTCTACCTTAAGATTTTTTTAGTTAGGGATGTAGATGTAAAAGTAATACAAGTGTCACTTGTGAAATGACATTCGATTTGTGCATGTATACAAGTCGGTTCAAGTAATAAAGTGATGAGTGAGTATCATTACCATGAGGATCGGATTGAGGCACAAAGTTGGCCAAGTTATTTTAATAAAGTCAAGTTAATGCTATGTCAAAACGATTAAATGAAATGTTATGGTAAAACTAAGGTAATATGCAATGATGAGTAATATATGGATTTAGTAAATAACTAGAAATGCTATCGCAAAGGTGATAGTAGGAATGTAATGGCAAATACGAGAGTGATATGCAAATGTTTTATAAATAAATAACTACTAAATATGTTGTCACAAAGATACTTTGGCAAAGAACTTAGATATTATGTCTAAGATATCTATGCAGTAAGTTGGGATTATTCAGAATCAACCTTCATTGTCAATAATGCCATGGAAAAATCTTGATTAACTTATTGTGCATAAGAGTCATAAAATGGTTTGTCTCATTCGGGGGTAAAACCTCAAGTTACTGTCCCTGCTCATATAATGTCTCACTACAGCAGCCTGTGTAATTCTTTCTGTATAACGCAAGCATCATTCAAGTGCTTGCTCATGCCATCCAATATTAGTTAAATTAATCTAAATTTTTTTGTATTAAATTAACTTAACACGAATAATATGCCATTGACTATTCCTAAGGATTGCACTTAAACAATTGAATGGGTAGTAAGGTATTCAAATTTATACCATGAAAATTAAAAATAGTTAAATGTTATCAAAATAATCCCAACCCGATGAGATTTAACTCATCGATTGGGAAATAAAATTCCAAAACATCACCATCATTTACAACCAAATCAATTCACAAGAGAACACGATGGAAATATTAGAAGAACATTGGGAGAACAACTTCTGCTAGACGGCACTTCAGTAGCACAGTACCCTGTGTTAGCCGAGAGGATGACTTCCTCTTTTAATTGAACCCTCTTACTCTTGCCTTAGGATCTTCCTATCTTTTTGTTCTCTATCCTCTATTGGCCTTTTATAAGCAAGTGTCCTAGGGTGTAATAGCCCGATTTAAGGCCTAGTAAGAATAGTGGTGCGAGACCAAAAATCTGAAGTAGAAAAATGTGTTTTATGATTTTTACGATACTCAATATGTGTTGCATGATTGTGTGAAAATTTCATGAGGAAATTTTATTTATTAGTGATTAATTTGTCCATTAAGACTAAATTGAAAAGATTAGAAAATCTGAGATTCTAGAATATTTAAGTATGAAATTGAATTAAAAATTACTAGAGGTCCTTATTTAGCAATTAGACCATTATATCTTAAGATGGAAAAAAATAGACATGGAAAGGAAAAATCTCGAGAAAGGGACCTTATGGGCTGGTCATATTGTTAATTAATGAATTAAAAAGGGAGAATAAGTCAAAAATGGTCTCCATCTTCTCCAAGCTTGGCCGAAAATCACAAAAGCACCATAGCCAGGGTTTCTTTAACTTCCAAGCTTGACAGTAAGTGCATCCTAGCCCTATTTTTAATATTTTTCGTATTTTTGAGACCCTCGTAGCTCGATTTAGCTATTTCTAGCTATATTTCAAGCTAGGGTTTATGTTTAAAAATTTACCCATGTATGACATGCATGTATTTTGATGTTTTATGGAATAATAAGAAAGTTTGATGTATGATAAACATTTTTTTCTAAGTGATTTTTCATGAAAAATGCATAAAAGGACCAAATTGTAAAAGTTGTAAAAATGGTCATAACTGAGTAAAATAGTAGAAATTGAAGGCTGTTGTAGTTAAGATAATGTTTCGGCTAGGCTTGAAATATAAGAAAGTTGAATGAAAATCATTTCACGAGCCTAGAGGCAAAAGTGTAATTATGTGAAAGTTTAGGGGAAAATCGTAATTTTTCCAAAGTGTGATCCATGAGTCAATTTAGTCAATGTGAGTATTAAACAAGTGAAATTGTCATTATAGATCAAGAAACATGAAGCCCAGACTGAAATCGAGGCAAGAACATAGTGTTGGACTAAATCAAACATCTACAAGTATTTTGAGTACTGAAGTAAGTTTGTGTGAACTTAAGGTTACATGTGTTTAAATTAATTATTATTTTGAGAAATACATGTCATTTCCATGAAATTTATGAATAATGTCTTGATGAGAAAATGAATGAGAATATGCTAAGTAAAGTCATGTTCGTAATAATGAGGATATTTATGCCATGACATGAGATAAGGATGGTCCCGTGTAAGACCATGTTTGGGAAATGGCATCGCCAGCGAATGTAGATCCCGTATAAGACCATGTCTGAGACATGGCATCAGCATCGAATAAGGAAGGTCCCGTGTAAGACCATGTCTAAGACATTGCTTCGGCACTAAAAGAACATATCGTGTAAGACCATGTCTGGGATATTCCATCAACATCTAAGTACGATCTCATGTAAGACCATGTTTGGGACATGGCATTGACATCGAGCTAAGATATCCCGTGTAAGACCATATGTGGGTTATGGCATCGGCATCAAGAGGTGCTCCTATATAAGACCATATCTGGGATATGAAATTGGCATCATGATACATGTATGATGAGATTGAGTATCCTCTGATATTCCGAGTAGTTCAACGGGCAAAAGAGATAAGTATGCAAAGATGCTATAGAGTTAAATTATACAAGGATAATAATAAGTTCCATTTATATTAAGGATGATGATTATTTAAGTTTATGCCCAAGTTAGCATAAGTGCTAAATTATGTGACTAAGTGATACAGGTACCATGAGTAAAAATTACAAGTTCTGAAACCATAATGTGATGTGTGATGGTAAGAGTGAGTATGAGTAAGTATGCCTAAGCACTAAAGAACTTTTTTTGCTATTGTTATATGAGATGAATGGATTTTACCATGAACACTTATGTTGTAATATTAATTCATGCAAACTTATTAATCTTTATGCTTACCCCTCTCTTTTACTTTTTTCTCGTAGTATCGCCAAGCTAGCTCGGGGATCGTAGAACGTCGGAGCTCTGATCACACTATCAATCATTCTTTTGGTATAGTAAATTTGATTTATTTTGGGTATGGCATGTATAGGAACTTGGTCATTTTGTATTATGTCATATTTGAGAACCAAAGTGTTGGCTACTAATGTTATTTCCTTATTTTGTATACGGCCATAGAGAATTGGCCAATATTTTTCAAGTTTCATATTTTAATGATGATAAGTTTTATGAAGTAAAATGTGAAAGTATGAATGATGATTCTTTATAGTGTATTTGTAATAGTCCAGTTTATACGCTAGTCAGAACAGTGGTTCTGGGACCACAAATTCGAGTCTGTATAATATTTTAATATTAATTTTTGTGTCTTTGGCAAGTGATTAAGCATGTGGTAAAGTTTTGTATGTTAATTCGTCCGTCTGTGTGTTTAATTTAATAAAAGGACTAAATTGCATAAAATTTAAAAGTGGCTTTTCATTTTATTAATGGGCAAATTGATGTGTCTTTGTAAGAGAGAGGTCGTATGTGGCAAATAAGCCAATGCTTTCGCTAGGGGACAGCATATGGTCTATAATGACCTTGGTTTATATGTTATATATATGCTTTATTATAAGGTTAATTTTGTAATTAGGTTATTAATATGTTAGTAAATAACAAAAGAAATGGATAGTGGATATGTTCATCCATATTGCCAAAATTTGAAGGAAAGAAAAGAAAGAAATTTAGCTAGGGTATTCGACCATTCTATTGCAAATTAAGGTAAGTTTTTGTTTTGTATTTTGATGATTTTTATGTTTTTGAGATTGTTGCTTAGTCTACTATCAAGCCCATCTCTCAATTTGATGAATTGATGTTGTTTATAAGAAATGCCATTGATGTTATGTTGAGGTTTGTGATGATTTTTGGTGTTAAATGAAAGATTTTAGCTAGATAAACATACTTTGTACTTGAATTTTTGATGAATTTAGCTAATTAGGGCCAAATTGATAAAATACTAAATTGAGGGACTAAATTTCAAAGTTGATGAAAAGTTTGGGCTTGTATGATGTTCAAAAGTATTCGGTTAAGTATGTGTACGGGTTAATTTTGTGAATTTGATGTTTTTGAGAAAAATAGACTAAATTGATAAATTGTACAAGTATGAGGGTTAATTTGCAAATAGCCCTAAATGTGTGTCCTTGGATTTAATTGAATGAATTAGTGAGTAAAAGGGTTAATTCTGAATATGTTTAGATCAAGAACAGAGGAAAATAGACTTAGAACGCGGGAAAGCGAAAGTAATAGAGTAATTGTTTTCATTCAGTTAAACCGAATCAGACGTAAGTCACTATGCAAATAAACGTACTTGTATGAAATTGTGGTTGCTCATATGACTAATGTTGAAAATGAATGCTTATGAGAGGTTATGCTTACGAGACATTTCTGACTTTGTTTCGAAATTTTTAGTTTGTCAGCAAGTGAAAGTTGAACATCAAGTTCCATCTGGTTTGCTATAAGCAATTCTGATTCCCGAGTGGAAATGGGATAGAGTAAAGATGGACTTTGTTTCTGGATTGCTTCTGACTCCAAGAAAGAAAGATGCGATTTGGGTCCTAGTTGACCGGTTGACTAAATCTTTCCATTTTATTTTGGTAAGATCTGACTACTCACTTGAGATATTACCCGAACTTTACATTTTCGAGATTGTGAGGTTGCACGAGGTGCCACTGTCTATAGTATCAGATAGAGATCCAAGATTCACATCAAGATTTTGGAAGAAATTGCAAGAAGCTTTAGGCACAAAATTGCATTTCAGTATAGCTTTTCATCCGCAAATAGATGGCCAGTCTGAACGAATTATTTGGATTCTTGAAGACATGTTAAGAAGCTGTCTACTTGAGTTTAATGGTTCGTGGGAACAGTATCTGCCATTGATTGAATTTGCGTATAATAATGGATTTTAGTCAAGCATTAAAATGGCACCTTATGAAGCTTTGTACTGATGTAAATGTCGTACACCTCTGTATTGGACCGAGTTTAGTGAAAATATGCTACACGGGGTTGACTTGATAAAAGATTCAGAACAAAAAGTGAAATTGATCCGAGATTGTTTGAAATCAGCATCTGATCGTTAGAAGTCTTATGCGGACTTGAAATGAAAAGATATAAAATTTGAAATCGGTGACAAAGTATTTCTGAAAGTGTCTCCGTGGAAGAAAGTGCTTCAATTCAGACGTAAAGGCAAATTGAGTCCGAGATTCATCAGACTGTATGAGATCATTGAATGTGTCGGGCCTGTTGCATATAGATTAAAGTTGTTGTCTGAGCTAAAAAAGATACACAATGTATTTCATGTTTTAATGCTCCGTAGATATCGATCTGATTCGTCACATGTAATTGCCCCATCTGAAATTGAAATCCGATTTGATATGACATCCGAAGAGGAACCGATCTGTATCTTAGCTCATGAAGTGAAAGAGTTGAGAAACAAGAAAAATTTTGTTAGTAAAAGTACTATGGAATCGTCACGGAATAGAAGAGGCTACGTGGGAACCTGAAGATTCTATGAGACAACAATATCTAACTTTGATTAACGGTAAGATTTTCAGGGATGAAAACTCCTAAGAGGGTATAATTGTAACAGTCTAGTTTATACCCTAGTCAGAACAGTGGTTTCGGGACCACAAATCCGAGTCCGTATAATATTTTAATACTAATTTCTGTGTCTTTGATAAGTGATTAAGCATGTGGTAATGTTTTGTTTGTTAATTCGTTCATCTGTGTGTTTAATTTGATAAAATGACTAAATCACATAAAGTTTAAAAGTGGCTTTTCATTTGATTAATGGCCAAATTGATGTGTCTTTGTAAGAGAGAGGCCTTATGTGGCAAAATAAACCAATGCTTTGGATAGGGGATGACATATGGTCTATAATGACCTTGGTTTTTATGTTATATATATGTTTCATTATAAGGTTAATTTTGTAATTAGGTTATTATTATGTTAGTAAATAAAACAAAAGAAATGGATAGTGGATATGTTCATCCATATTGCCGAAATTTGAAGGAAAGAAAAGAAAGAAATTTAGCTAGGGTAATCGGCCATTCTATTGCAAATTAAGATATGTTTTTGTTTTGAATTTTGATGATTTTTATGTTTTTGAGATGTTGCTTAGTCTACTATCAATCCCATTTCTCAATTTGATGAATTGATGTTGTTTATAAGAAATGCCATTGATCTTATGTTGGGCTTTGCGATGATTTTTGCTGTTAAATGAAAGATTTGAGCTAGATGAACATACTTGTTCTTGAATTTTTGATGAATTTAGCTAATTAGGGCTAAATTGATAAAATAGTAAATTAAGGGACTAAATTGAAAATTTAATGAAAACTATGGGATTGTATGATGTTCATAAGTATTCGACTAAGCATGTGTATGGGTTGATTTTGTGAATTTGATGTTTTTGAGAAAAATGGACTAAATTGATAAATTGTGCAAGTATGAGGGTTAATTTGCAAATAGCCCTAAATATGTGTCCTTGGATTTAATTGAATGAATTAGTGAATAAAAGGTTAATTTTGAATATGTTTAGATCAAGAATCGAGGATAACGGACTTAGAACGCGAGAAAGCGAAAGTAATAGAGTAGCCGTTTTCATTAAGTTAAACCGAATTCGAGGTAAGTCACTATGAAATAAACGTACTTGTATGAAATTGTGGTTGCTCATATGACTACTATTGAAACTGAATGCTTATGAGAGGTTATGCATATGAATTCTGAGATAAGTTTGATATAGTGACAATGTCCGAGAAGTCCCGTATGAACCTAGGAATAGATAGGATTAGCTATGTCATGACATAGGTATCTATTCTGTTTTATCATGTAAGACCACATCAGGGATGTTGGCATTGATTTGAGATTTCATGTAAGACCACATCTGGGATGTTGGCATCCATATGAGCTTTACGAGTAAGACCATGTCTGGGACGTTAGCATCGATACGAGCTTTACGTGTAAGACCATGTCTAGGACATCTGTTTCGTATTGGTTCTTATAAGACCCTGTCTGGGACAGTGGCATCGATATCTGAGTGCATGTAAGACCTTGTCTAGGACATTGGCATTTTATGACTATTTCGATCTTTTTGAGCATCCTACTAGATTCCTAAAAGTTCAATGGGCAAGTCTATGATACAAATTGCAAATTCGAACTATGAACAATTATGTGATTGTAAATCTGTTTCAGGTACGCTGATTATACACTAACTGTGTATACAAGGTAAGCATCTATGTGATCTTACTATGATGTTATGTATGTGGAATTGATGATATGATGTGTAAAGTTTTGGCTAGATGAGCTATGTGCTTATATGGTTCTTGAATTGTCAAAATGGTAAATGTGATCACAAGTATATGAACCAAAGCACATTTGTGATAGTATGCTAAGTGTATGGGATGTGCCAACTTATCTACTTGTATAATATGCATTCTATGTTAACTTTTTCTGTATATTGACTTACTCAGCTTTTGGAAAGCTTACTATGTGTGTCTATTTTCTCTGTTTTATAGGTCGTCAAAGCAATTGAAGGCTCAGGACCGTCAAGGATCATCATCACACTACTAAACTCTTTTTGGTACTCTTTGAAAAATGTATATAGCTAGATGTGGCATGTATAGGCTAGATATGTGTATATGTTTATGAAGTGAACTTAGCCATGTGATTTGGCTAGTTGTGAGTTGAGAAATTGTTTGAATGAATGTGATATGTGCAGCATGATTGGCATTGTTAGTTGATACATGAAATGGACAAGTTTTGAGTATGAAAATGAATGAATTATGCTTTTGATGGAATGAGTTTTAGTCTTGAAATTTATCGTAGTTGATATTGGTATTGAATGCATGAAATGGAATGGTAAATGTTGCCTGTAGGTATGACCCAAGTGGATGGCATTTTGGTCTTGCAAATGACCTATAATGTCATACGGCCATGGCACACGGGCGTGCCTAGTGACCGTGGGGTAAAGTCAGTAGTTAGCTAAGAGCACACGGCTATGGGACACGGACGTTCCTAGAAGCCGTGTGAGAAAGTCAGTATATGGCTTAGTAGTACACGATCTTAGCACACGGAGGTGCTTGGTAGTCGTGTGGGTTTGGTAGGATCGACCATGGTCAGGGTACACGGGCGTGCTTGGTGGTCGTGGTGTGTAGTCAGGTTCGACCACGGGGAGGACACACGAGTGTGTCTAGCAGCCGTGGAGGGTACACGGTTGACTCCCACGGGAGTGTATCCCCTGTATTTTAGAAAAGTTGTTAAGTTTTCGAGAAATTTCTATAAGTGCTTCGTTTTAGTCTCGGCTCACTTTATAAGCGTGCTTTAGGTCTCGTTGACCTATTCAAGGGACATTGTGTGTATGATTGATGAATGGTTGTTTGAAATTCTGTAAATGTTTTTGATCTGTCCGGTAACGCTCCTAACCCTAATCCAATGATGGACACGGGATAGGGGTGTAACAGTATTATTGTCATATCATGTGTTGCTTGAGTTGGTATAAGTGTGTTTATGTTTTAGGGTGGCAATTGGCTTGGAAAATAGCCTTCTAATTGTCTATGTAGACACGCAGGCTGTGTGTCTAGGCCGTGTGTGACACACGGTGAACCCCCATGGGTGTGTTGATAGGCCGTGTGTCCCCTGCACCAAATTACGAGAATTTGATTCGTCACACGGACCAGCACACTGGCGTGTGCCTAGGCCGTGTGCCCCTTGAGAAGTTGCTAACGTCATAAGCAGAATGCTAAGGTTTTCACACATGGGTGAGGACACGGGCATGTCTAGGTCGTGTGAGAGACACGGGCCATTGACACGGGCGTGTGTCTGACTGTGTGAAAACCTCTGTAGGTTCGAAATAAAAATTAATTTCCACACAGGCAAGGGACATGGGCGTGTGTGACTACACGGCCTGCCCACACGGGTGTGTGGCCCCTATTTAGGTAAAAATTTTCCAAGAGGGAAAAAGTTTCTAGGTTAATTTTGAAACCATTTGCAAGTACGTTTAGGGCCTCGTAGGCCCATAATAAGGATGTTATGAATATGAACGGAAAGTTTTAAGTTTGAAAAGAAATTTTATAGCCCGATAATGTATGTTTAAGCAAGTTAAGTTCGGTAATGCCTCCTATCATGTCCCAGCATCGGACATGGATAAGGGGTGTTACATTTAGTGGTATCAGAGCTACGGTTTGTCAATTCTTGGACTAATTTAGCTTCTGCATGAGTCTAGCTATACATGCCATACTTATGACTATTTATATAATGATAGTGTGATGACTCCTAATGATTTAAATTGTGTTTTCATATAGATGGATCCCGATAGAGCTGTGGCAGATGATTTAGAAAGTAATGCGCCAACTCATGCTGAAGGGACAGTGCCAAATGAAAATTAGAATAGACCTACGATCGTGAGTCAGAGAGGAAGAGAAGAGGCTAGGGAAGCCTTTCTCCACATGATGAATGCATGGTATACAGAGTTCGTTCGTGCGAACCCAAATGCACAACCCCCTACACCCCCACCTATTCTTCAACCTACCCCTGTAGCTCCCCAAGTGGTAGAAGTAGTAAGAAAAGAAAAGCCTCCGGTTGATAGAATTTGAAAGCAAGGAGCCAAGGAATTCCGGGCTGGTAAAGAAGACGATCCGAAAATAGTATAGTTCTGGCTTGAAAATACCATCAGGGTATTTGATGAATTATCTTGCACACCCAATGAGTGCATGAAATGTGTAATTTCTCTCTTGGGGGATTCAGCTTATTAGTGGTGGAATACCCTTGTGTTGGTTGTACCAAGGGAAATGATCACAAGGGAGTTTTTCCAAGAAGAATTCCAGAAAAAGTACATCAGTCAAAGATTCATCGACCAAAAAAGGAAGGAATTCCTTAAACTAAAACAGGGTAAGATGATAGTAACTGAGTATAAGCGTGAATTTGTAAGACTCAGCAAGTACGCTTGTGGGTGTGTGTCCTCTGAAGCCATCATGTGTAAGAGGTTCGAGGACGGATTAAATGAAGATATCAGATTATTTGTTGGTGTCCTCGAGTTGAATAAATTTGTTGTGCTCGTAGATCGGACTTGTAAAGCCAATGAATTGGTAAAAGAGAAAAGAAAAGATGAAATGGAGTCTCGTGACTCAAGAAAGAGACAAATGAGCAAGTCATTTCAGTCCTCGCCCAATAAATCGAGAGACTTCCCTACCCGATCAGCTACTTCAGCCAGGTTTTCAAATAGAAGTAAGAGTAAACAGTACTCAGGAAATAAGGCTCAAACTACTTCTGTTGCTAGTGTTGAGAATATTCGACCTAATAGGCCAAAATGCCCACAGTGTGACTGACGTCATCCCAGTGAGTTTCGAGCACATGAGAGGGCTTATTTCAAATGTGGTTCCCAAGATCATTTTATTAGAGAATGGCTTAAAATGATTGAAAAAGAGAAAATTCAGAATACAAGAGCGGGAAGTACTACTAGAGGAAGACAATAGAGAAACTCGGTAGTGGGACGAGTAGTAAGAATACTCCCACAGAGCAGGCTGCAATATCTGAGGGTAGAGCGCTTGCAATGACTTATGCTATTCGCGCTCGCGAAGAGGCATCATCCCCTAATGTAATTACGGGTACATTTTCTCTCCATGATACTAATGTTGTTGCTCTAATTGATCAGGGTCTACATATTCATACATTTGCATGAAACTAATATCTAGTATGAGCATGCCTGTTGAGTCTACAGAGTTCATGATTAAAGTGCCCAATCCTTTAGGTAAATGTGTTCTAGTTGATAAGGTATGAAAAGATTGCCCATTGATGATTAGAGGTCATTATTTTAAGGCAAGCCTCATGTTATTTCCATTTGATGAATTCAATATAATTCTTGATATAGATTGGTTACCCACTCATGATGTGACAGTAAATTATGGAAAGAAATACATTGAATTGAAATGTGAAAATGGGGACACTCTTTATGTTGAATTAGATGAACAAGACAGATCGCCTGTAGTGATCTCTTACATGTATGCGTAGAGGTATGTAAGAAAGGGGTGTGAGGCATATCTTGCTTTTGTGATGAATGCCAAGGAAACCGAATTAAGAATTGAATTAGTACCGATAGTAAGTGAATATCCAGATGTTTTCCCCGAATAATTACTAGGGTTGCCTCCGATTAGAGAGGTTGAATTAGGTATCGGTTTAGCTCCTGGTACAGCACTTGTATCAATTGCTCCATGCAGAATGGCTCCATCTGAGTTGAAGGAATTGAAGGCACAATTACAAGAGTTAACGGATAAAGGTTTTGCAAGACCAAGTTATTCTCTGTGGGGTGCTCTAGTGCTATTTGTGAAAAAGAAAGATGGTTCTATGAGACATGCATAGACTATCGACAACTTAACAGGGTGACTGTGAAGAATAAGTATCCATCGCCAAGGATTGATGACCTGTTCGATCAATTGACAGGAGCCATTGTGTTTTCCAAGATAGATTTGAGGTCGGGATACTACCAGTTGAGAGTAAAAGACTCAGATGTGCCGAAAACTGCATTTTAAACAAGGTATGGGCACTATGAATTTTTAGTTATGCCTTTTGGCTTAACAAATGCCCTTACGGTGTTTATGGATTTAATGAACCGTATTTTTCGGCCATACTTGGATAAGTTTGGTGTAGTTTTTATTAATGATATACTAATTTATTCTCGTGACGAGAATGAACATGCCGAACACTTGAGGACGGTTTTACAAATTTTGCGAGATAATAAGTTGTATGCCAAGTTTAGCAAAAGTGAGTTTTGCCTCAAAGAGGTTGGATTTTTGGGACACATTGTCTCAGGAGATGGAATCCGAGTCAACCCAAGTAAAATTTCAACTGAAGCCGCCGAAGAATGTATCTGAAGTTAGAAGCTTTCTAGGCCTTGGTGGCTATTACAGATGGTTCATCAAGGGATTTTCTATGATACCTACTCCAATGACGAGGTTGTTATAAAAAGATGTAAAGTTTGAGTGGACAGAAAAGTGCCAGCGAAGTTTTGAGAAACTAAAGGCATTGTTGACAGAGGCTCCAATTCTAGTGCAACCTGAGCCAGGAAAAGAATTTGTGATCTATAGTGATGCATCCTTGCATGGTTTGGGCTGTGTGCTTATACAAGAAGGCAAGGTGATAGCTTATGCCTTTAAACAGTTAAAGACACATGAGAAGAATTACACGACGCATGATTTAGAGTTAGCTGCCATTGTGTTTGCATTAAAAATATAGAGACATCATTTGTATGGTGAGAAATGTCAGATATTCACCGATCATAAAAGCCTAAAGTACTTGATGACTCAAAAGGAATTGAATTTGAGGCAACGAAGATTGTTAGAACTGATAAAGGATTATGAGCTAGTCATTGATTACCACCGGGAAAGGTGAATGTAGTCACGGATGCTTTGAGTAGGAAATCCTTGTTTGCATTGAGGGCTATGAATACACAGGTGACTTTTTCAGGCGATGGTTTCATTCTAGCTGAGTTGAGGGCTAGACCGAGGTTCCTTCAAGAGATTTATGAAACTCAAAAAGATGACAGTGACTTACAGGCCAAAAGAGTTTAGTGTGAGTCAGGTGTTGAGTCTGAATTTTGGATAAATTCTGATGGATGTTTGATGTTCAAAGATAGAGTTTGTGTACCTAGGAATGATGAGCTTATTCAAAAGATTTTACACGAGGCACATAGTGGATGCTTATCAGTATATCCGGACAGCACGAAGATGTATAATGATTTGAAGAAATGGTATTGGTGGCCGAGTATGGAGAAAGATATTTCTGAGTTTGTATCAAGATGCTTGATTTGTCAGCAAGTAAAGGCCGAACAGCAAGTATCTTCGGTTCTGCTTCAACCTATTATGGTTCCTAAGTAGAAATGAGACCGAGTTACTATGGACTTTGTGACAGGTTTACCGTTGACACCGAGCAAGAAAGATTCCGTATGGGTTGAGGTAGATAGACTTATGAAGTTGGCCCATTTTATACCTATACGTGTAGATTATTCGCTTGATAAGTTAGCAGACTTGTATGCTTCTGAGATTGTAAGACTACATGGAGTGCCTTTATCAATTATATCGAATAGAGATCCGAGATTCACATCCCGATTTTGGAAAAGTTGCAAGATGCTTTAGGCACAAAGTTAAGTTTTAATACGACTTTTCACCCCCAAACCGATGGATAGTCAGAGAGATTAATATAGATACTTGAGGATATGCTTCAGTGTTGCGTTCTTGAGTTTCAGGGCAGCTAGGAAAAGTACCTACCATTGGTAGAGTTTGCTTACAATAACAATTTTCAGTCGAGTTTGAAAATGGCACCTTATGAGGCTTTGTATGGGCGTAAGTGTTGAATGTCTTTATATTGGACTGAACTCAAAGAAAATCAGATTCATGGAGTCGATCTGGTTAGAGAAACCAAAGAGAAAGGAAGGGTGATTCGAGATTGTTTAAAAGCTACTTCTGATAGACAAAAATCCTACTCGGATTTGAATAGAAAAGAGATTGAATTTCAAGTCGGTGATAAAGTATTCTTGAAAGTGTCACCATGGAAGAAAGTTCTCAAATTTGGCCGAAAAGGCAAATTGAGTCCACATTTTATCAGACCATAAAAGATCACCAAGAGCATAAGGCCGGTAGCCTATCGGTTGGCTTTGCCATCTGAGTTAGAAAATATTTACAATGTGTTTCATGTGTCTATGTTGTGACGCTACTAATGATATCCTTCGCACGTGATTACACTGACAGAGGTTGAAATTCAACCCGACAAGACATATGGCAAAGAACCGATTAAGATCTTAGCAAGGGAAGTTAAATAGTTAAGGAATAAAAGCATAGCTCTTGTGAAAGTATTAAGGCAAAGACATGGGGTAGAAGAGGCTACATGGGAGCCTGAATAGCCTATGAGGAACTAGTACCGAAATCTATTTGCTGGTCAGATTTTTGAGGACAAAAATCCCTAAGGGGAAAGAATTGTAACAGCCCGATTTAGGGCATAGTCGGAATAGTGGTGCGGGACCACAAATCTGAAGTAAAAATATGTGTTTTATGATTTTTACGAGACTTCTGATGTGTTTGCCCGATTGTTTGAAAATTTCATGAGGAAATTTTATTTATTAGTGATTAATTTCTCTATTAGGACTAAATTGCAAAGATTAGATAATATGAGATTCTAGAAGATTTAAGTATGAAATAGAATTATAAAAATTACTAGAGGTCCTTCTTAACAATTCGACCATTATATCTTAAGATGGACAAAAATAGACATGGGAAGGAAAAATCTCGGGAAAGGGACCTTAAGGGCAAATTGGTCATTTGGTAAATTAATGAATTAAAACGGGAAAATAAGTCAAAAATGGTGTCCATCTTCTCCAAGCTTAGCCTAAAATCCCAAGAGCACCATAGCTAGGGTTTCTTCAACTTCCAAGCTTGATAATAAGTGCATCCTAGCCCCGTTTTTAATGTTCTTCGTATTTTTGAGATCCTCGTAGCTCGATTTAGCTATTTCTAGCTATCTTTTAAGCTAGAGTTTATGTTAAAAAAATTACCCATGTATGACATGCATGTATTTTGATGTTTTATGGAAGAATATGAAAGTTTGATGTATGATAAACATCTTTTTCTAAGTGATTTTCATGAAAAATGCATAAAAGGACCAAATTGTAAAAGTTGTAAAAATGGTCATACATGAGCGAAATAGTAGAAATTGAAGGTTGTTGTAGTTAAGATAATGTTTCGGCTAGGATCAAAAGAAAAGAAGTTGAATAAAAATCATTTTACGAGCCTAGGGGCAAAAGTGTAATGTAGAAGTTTAGGGGCAAAATTATAATTTTGCCAAAGTGTGCTTCATGAGTCAATTTAGTCAATGTGAGAATTAAACAAGTGGAATTGTCATTATAGATCAAGAAACACGAATCCCAGACCGAAACCGAGGCAAGAAGAAAGTGTTGGACTAAATCGAACATCTACAAGCATTATGAGTACTAAGCTAAGTTTGTGTGAACTTAAGGTTACATGTGTTATTGTGTTTAAATTAATTATTATTTTGAGAAATACATGTAATTTTCATGAAATTTATGAATAATGTCTTGATGAGAAAATGAATGAGAATATGCTAAGTAAAGTCCCGGTTGAAATTTCTGAATAACGAGGATACTATGTCACGACATGAGATAAGGGCGGTCCCGTATAAGACCATGTCTGGAACATGGCATCGGTACTGAATGTAGATCCCATATAAGACCATGTTTCAGACATGTTATTAGCATCGAATAAGGAAGGCCCCATGTAAGACCATGTCTGGGACATGGCTTCGGCACTAGAGGAAGATCTCGTGTAAGACCATGTCTGGGACATGTCATCGAAATCTAAGTACGATCTCGTGTAATACCATGTTTGGGACATGGCATCAACATCGAGTTAGGAGATCCCGTGTAAGACCATATCTGGGATATGGCATCGACATCAAGAGGTGATCCCATGTAAGACCATATCTGGGACATGGCATTGGCAGCATGATACATGTATGATGAGATTGAGTATCCTCTGATATTTCGAGTAGTTCAACGGGCAAAAGAGCTAAGTATGCAAAGATGTTATAGAGTTAAATTATACAAGGACGATAATGAGTTCCATTTATGTTAAGGATGATGATTATTTAAGTTTATGTCCAAGTTAGCATAAGTGCTAAATTATGTGACTAAGTGATACAGGTAACATGAGTAAAAATTACAAGTTATGAAACCATAATGTGATGTGTGATGGTAAGAATGAGTATGAGTAAGTATGCTTAAGCACTTAAGAACTTGTGTTGCTATTGTTATATGAGATGAATGGATTTTACCATGAACACTTGTGTTGCTATATTAATTCATGAAAACTTACTAAGCTATAAGCTTACCCCTCTCTTTTCCCTTTTCCTCGTAGTATCGCCAAGCTAGCTCGGGAATCGTAGAACGTCGCAGCTCGGATCACACTATCAATCATTCTTTTGGTATAGTAAAGTTGATTTATTTTGGGTATAGCATGTATAGGAACTTGGTCAGTTTGTATTATGTCATATTTGAGAACCAAAGTGTTAGCTACTAATGTTATTTCCTTATTTTGTATATGGCCATAGGGAATTGGCCAATATTTGTCAAGTTTCATATTTTAATGATGATAAGTTTTATGAAGTAAAATGTGAAATGTATGAAGGATGATTAGTCATTCTTTATAGTGTATTATTGTCATATCATGTATTGCTTAAGTTGGTATAAGTGTGTTTATGTTTCACGGTGGCAATTGGCTTGGAAAGTAGCCTTGTAATTGTCTACACGGGTAGACACACGAGCATGTGTCTAGGCCGTGTGTGACACATGGTCAACACCCATGGGTGTGTTGATAGGCCGTGTGGCCCTTGCACCAAATTACGAGAATTCGATTCATCACACGGGCATGTGCCTAGGCCTTGTGCCCCTGGAGAAGTTGCTGACGTCATAAGCAGAATGCTAAGGTTTTCACACACGGGTGAGGACACGGGTGTGTCCAGGTCGTATGAGAGACACATGCCATTGACACGGGCGTGTGCCGACCGTGTGAAAACCTCTGTAGGTTCGAAATAAAAATTAATGTAACATCCTGGAACTGGGCCTAGTAGGATTGGGCCCAATGGGCCTTGGGGGTAGTAGCGTTTAAAATTTTTGAGAACAAGAGAATGGTACTAAGGCATGTTGGACCTATTAGGTGAGTGATTTTGGAAGGTTAGGGGGCTTTTATGAAGTCTCGGGTTAAAGTTAGGCCATAGGAAAAATTCTAGTTTTAGGTGAAAAAAACCCTGGGAGTTGGTAGGTAGGCTTTATGAATAAAATGTGGAGAAAAATGACACAAGTCGAGTGTGTGGTGTAGTGGCAAAGTGACGGCACATAGGAGACAAAGGGGTGACGCCACAAGGAAGGAAGGAGGTCCAAGGTTCAAGTCTTGGCTCTTGCATTTTGGATTTCTTTTTAAATGGACTCTAGAAATTTTCCATAGGGTTATATTTAGTTGCGCATGATTTTAGACACAAGAAAGTGAGTGGTCTAGTGGCAAGGCATCATTAAGGGTGCAAGGGAGCTTGGGTTCGAATCACATGACAAGCAAGGGAGTATTTATTTTGCGGATTGGACGAGAAGAGTTTGAGTTGGATTTAAACTCTGCTAATGGAGGGATCCCACATTGGAAAGATATAAAGAAGGAAGGTGAGAAGCTAGCTATATATAGAGTACATTCTATGAGGAGAGTTAATATACCTTGGTGGTCATTTGGGTGCAGACCTAGAGGATAATCGCCAATAGTAGCGAAGGAAGGGGTACTATAACATGAGGTGCACGGTAAGGTTACGGTGAGGTTTCGATTTCTGATAAGTGTATATTAAGTTATGATTAATCATTAGGTGATGTCGATTGTAGGTTCGTGACTAAGGGGTTTACAACACGCGAGGTTACCAGGTGTGTACAAACACTACACACGATACCGGCAATACCGAAAAGCTAAAAAGTCGAAAGTGGCTAAATGGGCCCGGTGGAGGCTATGTTTAATTAAATGGTTTGGTTTGCCATACGAATTGAATTAGTCATGCATGATACATGAATTGGATTTGTTTTGGGCCTAATAGGCCATATGATGAGATTTGGGCCTAATGGGCCGTAAGGGAGTGATTTGGGCTTGATGGGCTTATGGGGACGTAGACATGTTTGTTAGGGTTTATGGACCTTAAGTCTAGTTTGAAAAACTCTTAAATTCCATAAGACTTAATTTTTCTAATTAAACATGTCTGTGAACAAGTTGCAAGGTTGGAGTTGGCAACGGGCGTACGCATGTATAGGATTGGATCTAGGGAGAGCTTGGTACTTAAGCGGCTCTAGTGGCCCACCTCCTCTTCTTTGGAATCCTACCTGGTGCATAGTGTCTGTTCACTTTAGGCGCGAGGACTTGTTGATGGGCCAAAGTTCATAACCAAAACCCGAAAGGGAGCGAAATACCCCCGATTTGTGAAAGTACCAAAATACCCCCTGATTGCAAAATTACCAAAATACCCTTGATTTGTGAAATTACCAAAATACCCCTAGTTTGTGAAATTACAAAAATACCCCCTGTTTGTGAAATTACCAAAATACCCCTAGTTTGTAAAATTACCGAAATACCCCCAGAATACAAAATTACCGAAATACCCCTAAATCACAAAATTACCAAAATACCCTTAATGTGTTATTACCGTTTTACCTCTAAATGACAAATTACTGTTGTACCCTCGTGGTAGTACCAATGTTGTCTGTATTAATTGTATGATTGATTATGATCGAGATGCACTGCATACATAGATTAGTTATGAGTAAAATTACCGAATTACCTTCGGTAGGTAAATTACGGAAATACCCTTGGTAGGTAAATTACGAAAATACCCTTGATAGGTAAATTACGGAAATACCCTCGATGGGTAAAATGACTGATATGCCTTTAGAGGGAAAAAAATGACGAAAATGCCCCTACATGTTATATGATTATTCTTGTTTGTGATTTATGATTGTTATCGTATAATTATTATTGTATGCTGCATTCATGTGTTATTATGTTGCATGGGGGTGGGATTATTTGAAAGGGGAAGTGCTGATAGGATCGCATGGTCGCTTGACGAATGTGGATCCACCGAATGCTTTTAGCCATCGACGACTATCTTTTTGCACCGATAAGTTAGTGCTGCAATCGGTGCTACATAAGGAGTGTAGGGATGGGTGGGTTGATTAAATCCCCACAGGAGTGCAGGTTTGGACAGGAGACGGAGTGCAGGGTTGGTATGGGCATTAATACATTGCATATGTGGTATTATTTGAGATGGCTCAGGCCCAGATAAATATGATTTGTGACATTTATGGGTTAAGGCCCAACTAAGGCTTTTATGGGCTAAGGCCCAATTGCCACCATTACTGAAATGGGCTTCGGCCCAAACTGTTGTGATTCATGTTCTTATTGATGAGGGTTATGCACACTGAGTTTTCGTAAACTCACACCCTCTTTTTAATATTTTTTTCTTAGGTAATACTCAGTAGACGGTTTGACGTGCTAGAGGACTCGGAGGTGGCCACACTACGAGCAGTTTTGGACTCTAGTATTTTACTTATTTTTAACTTGGGTTAATATTTAGTAATAAGGCTTCTCTTAAATTCCAGTTTTAGTTTTGGATTTCTAGTTTATTATGTTTTAAATCTGCTAAACTTTGTATCACGGTTTTCTAAAATAGTATCTGCTTTCAAAATACTACGCTTTCGTGAATAGGTCGTAAACATCACATTTTCATAAGTCAGTCATTTTAATTAAGTTTCCGCGACAAACAATTTTTTTTAGGTAATAACTTTTTAATAAATGTCGATTAATATTAGATAAACGCAAACTGGGACTTTAGTTTTTAATATCAAGAAAGGTTTTCAAATGGAACCATTGTTTCTCCAAAAGCACCCCAATGTGACATGCCAGATTCGGGCCTAACTTCTAGGTCGGGTTTGGGGTGTTACATTTAGTGGTATCAGAGCCTAGGTTGCAAAACTCAGACTGTGAGATGGGTTTAGTGTTTATTTTAAAGATGCTTACAAATGATTTTGAAGTAGTTTTGAAAGGTTTTTATGTGGCACACCGAGTCTCCAGCGTCGGACCAAGTAAGTTCTCTTATCTGTTTTAAACTGTTATTGCTGTAGGTAGATTCTGGGTTTTCTTTAGATGATAGACTATACTGAGGCCCGTAGGGGCCTAAAAACTATAGTGAGCTGGCAATTTTGACAACAACTCTTAACTACTACTTCCATAAAACATTTGTTTAATTATTGGAACTATGAGCTAAACTCATAAAATTTGTAATTCAGATAATTAGGACTAGAGTGCGCAGCAGCAGCGTAGTGGTATATCCAGTATTGTGTGGCTATGAGATAGCTGGAAATTTCGAGGATGAAATTTCTCTAAGGGGTAGATTTGTAACATCCTGGAACTGGGCCTAGTAGGATTGGGCCCAATGGGCCTTGGGGGTAGTAGCGTTTAAAATTTTTGAGAACAAGATAATGGTACTAAGGCAAGTTGGACCTATTAGGTGAGTGATTTTGGAAGGTTAGGGGGCTTTTATGAAGTTCCGGGTTAAAGTTAGGCCATAGGAAAAATTCTGGTTTTAGGTGAAAAAAACCCTGAGAGTTGGTAGGTATGCTTTAAGAATAAAATGTGGAGAAAAAGGACACAAGTGGAGTGTGTGGTGTAGTGGCAAAGTGACGCCACATAGGAGACAAGGGGGTGACGCCACAAGGAATGAAGGAGGTCTAAGGTTCAAGTCTTGGCTCTTGCATTTTGGATTTCTTTTTAAATGGACTCTAGAATCTTGCCATAGGGTTATATTTAGTTGCGCATGATTTTAGACACAAGAAATTGAGTGGTCTAGTGGCAAGGCATCATTAAGGGTGAAGGGAGCTTGGGTTCGAATCTCATGACAAGCAAAGGAGTATTTATTTTACGGATTGGACGAGAAGAGTTTAAGTTGGATTTAAACTCTGCTAACAGAGGGATCCCACATCGGAAGGATACAAAGAAGGAAGGTGAGAAGTTAGCTATATAGAGAGTACATTCTATGACGAGAGTTAATATACCTTGGTGGGTGTTTGGGTGCAGACCTAGAGGATAATCGCCAATAGTAACGAAGGAAGGGCTACTAAAACGTGAGGTGCACGGTAAGGTTACGGTGCGATTTCAATTTTCGATAAGTGTATATTAAGTTATGATTAGTCGTTAGGTGATGTCAATTGTAGGTTCGTGACTAAGGGGTTTACAGCATGTGAGGTTACCAGGTGTGTACAAACACTACACACACGATATGGGCGAAGCCGAAAAGCCAAAAGTGGCTAAATGGGCTCTGTGGGCCCTGAGGCTAAGTTTGATGAAATGGTTTGGTTGGTCATACGAATTGAATTAGTCATGCATGATACAAGAATTGGATTTGTTTTGGGCCTAATAGGCCATATGATGAGATTTGGACCTAATGGGCCGTAAGGAAGTGATTTGGGTTTGATGGGCTTATGGGGACGTAGACATGTATGTTAGGGTTTATGGACCTTAGGTCTAGTTTGAAAAACTCTTAAATTCTATAAGACTTAATTTTTCTAATTAAACATGTCTATGGACAAGTTGCAGGGTTGGAGTGTGGCAACGGGCGTACGCATGTATAGGATTGCATCTAGGGAGAGCTTGGTACTTAAGCGGCCCAAGTGGCTCACCTCCTCTTCTCTGGAATCCTACCTAGTGCATAGTGTCTGTTCACTTTAGGCGCGAGGACTTTGTTGATGGGCCAAAGTTCATAACTAAAACCCGAAAGGGACCGAAATACCCCTAATTTGTGAAATTATCGAAATACCCCCAATTACGAAATTACCAGAATACCTTTGATTTATGAAATTACCAAAATATCCTCAGTTTGTGAAATTACGAAAATACCCTCGATTTGTGAAATTACCAAAATACCCCTAGTTTGTAAAATTATCGAAATACCCCCAGATTACAAAATTATCGAAATACCACCGGATTACAAAATTACCAAAATACCCTTAATGTGTAATTACCGTTTTACCCCTAAACAACAAATTACCGTTGTACCCTCGTGGTAGTACTAATGTTGTCTGTGTTAATTGTATGATTGATTATGATCGAGATGCACTGCATACATGGATTATTTATGAGTAAAATTATCGAATTACCCTTGGTAGGTAAATTACGAAAATACCCTTGGTAATTACGAAAATACCCTTGGTAGGTAAATTACAGAAATATCGTCGATGGGTAAAATGACTGATATGCCCCTAGAGGGCAAAAATGACGAAAACGCCCCTACATGTTATATGATTATTCTTATATGTGATTTATGATTGTTATCGTATGATTATTATTGTATGTTGCATTCATGTGTTATTATGTTGCATGGTGATGGGATTGTTCGAAAGGGGAAGTGCAGATAGGATCGCATGGTCGCTTAACGACTGTGGATCCACCGAAGGCTTTTAGCAACTGAGCAGCTATGCTGCACTGATAAGTTAGTGCCGCAACCGGTGCTACATAAGTAGTGTAGGGATGGGTGAGTCGATTAAATCCCCGCAGGAGTGCAGGTTTGGACAGGAGACAGAGTGCAGGGTTGGTATGGGCATTAATGCATTACATATGTGGTATTATTTGAGATGGGCTCAGGCCCAGATAAATATGATTTGTGACATTTATGGGTTAAGGCTCAACTAAGGCTTTTATGGGCTAAGGCCCAATTGCCACCGTTGCTGAAATGGGCTTTAGCCCAAACTGTTGTGATTCATGTTCTTATTGATGAGGTTTATGCACACTGAATTTTCATAAACTCACACCCTTTTTTTAATATTTTTTTCTCAGGTAATCCTTAGTAGGCAGTTCGACGTGCTAGAGGACTCGGAGGAGGCCACACTACGAGCAGTTGTGGAATCTAGTATTTTACTTATTTTTAACTTGGGTTAATGTTTTGTAATAAGGCCTCTCTTAAATTCTGGTTTTAGTTTTGGATTTCTAGTTTATTATGTTTTAAATCTGCTAAACCTTGTATCACGGTTTTCCAAAACAGTATCTGCTTTCAAAATACTACGCTTTCATGAACAGGTCATAAACATCACGTTTTAATAAGTCAGTCATTTTAATTAAGTTTTTGCAACAAACAAAGTTTTTTTTAGGTAATAAATTTTTAATAAATGTCGATTAGTAATAAACAAACGCAAACTGGGACTTTAGTTTTTAATATCAAGAAAGGTTTTCAAATGGAACCATGGTTTCTCAAAAAGCACCCCAATGTGACACGCTAGATTCGGGCCTAACTTCTAGTCCGGGTTTGGGGTGTTACATTTAGTGGTATCAGAGCCTAGGTTGCAAAACTCGAACTGTGAGATGGGTTTTAGTCTTTGTTTTAAAGATGCTTACAAATGATTTTGAAGTAGTTTTGAAAGGTTTTTGTGTGGCACACCGAGTCTCCAGCATCGAACCAAGTAAGTTCTCTTATCTGTTTTAAACTGTTATCACTGTAGGTAGATACTGGGCATACTTTAGATGATAGACTATACTGAGGCCCGTAGGGGACTAAAAACTATAGTGAGCTAGCAATTTCGAAAACAACTCTTAACTACTACTTCCATAAAACATTTGTTTAATTATTGGAACTATGCACTAAATTCATAAAATTTGTAATTCAGATAATTAGGACTAGAGTGCACAGTAGAAGCATAGTGGTATATCCGGTATTGTGCGGCTATGAGATAGTTGGAAATTTGGGGACAAAATTTCTCTAGGGAGGGTAGATTTGTAACATCCTGGAACTGGGCCTAGTAGGATTGGGCCCAATGGGCATTGGGGTTAGTAGTGTTTAAAATTTTTGAGAACAAGATAATGGTACTAAGGCAAGTTGGACATATTAGGTGAGTGATTTTGGAAGGTTAGGGGGCTTTTATGAAGTCCCGGGTTAAAGTTAGGCCATAGGAAAAATTCTAGTTTTAGGTGAAAAAAACCCTGGAGTTGGTAGGTAGGCTTTAAGAATAAAATGTGGAGAAAAATGACACAAGTGGAGTGTGTGGTGTAGTGGCAAAGTGGCGCCACATAGGAGACAATGGGGTGACGCCACAAGCAAGGAAGGAGGTCCAAGGTTCAAGTCTTGGCTCTTGCATTTTGGATTTCTTTTTAAATAGACTCTAGAATTTTGCCATAGGGTTATATTTAGTTGCGCATGATTTTAGACACAAGAAAGTGAGTGGTCTAGTGGCAAGGCACATTAAGGGTGCAAGGGAGCTTGGGTTTGAATATCATGACAAGCAAGGGAGTATTTATTTTGCGGATTGGACGAGAAGAGCTTGAGTTGGATTTAAACTCTGCTAACGGAGGGATCCCACATCGGAAAGATACAAAGAAGGAAGGTGAGAAGCTAGCTATATATGGACTACATTCTATGAGGAGAGTTAATATACCTTGGTGGGCGTTTGGGTGCAGACCTAGAGGATAATCACCAATAGTAGCGAAGGAAGGGCTACTATAACGTGAGGTGCACGGTAATGTTACGGTGAGGTTTTAGTTTCCGATAAGTGTCTATTAAGTTATGATTAATCGTTAGGTGATGTCGATTGTAGGTTCGTGACTAAGGGGTTTACAGCACACGAGGTTACTAGGTGTGTACAAACACTACACACATGATATCAGCAATGTCGAAAAGCCGAAAAGCCGAAAGTGGCTAAATGGGCCCGGTGGGCCTTGAGGCTAAGTTTGATGAAATGGTTTGGTTGGTCATACGAATTGAATTAGTCATGAATGATTCATGAATTGGATTTGTTTTGGGCCTAATAGGCCATATGATGAGTTTTGGGCCTAATGGGCCGTAAGGGAGTGATTGGGCTTGATGGGCTTATGGGGACGTAGACATGTATGTTAGGGTTTATGGACCTTAGGTCTAGTTTGAAAAACTCTTAAATTCTATGAGGCTTAATTTTTCTAATTAAACATGTCTGTGAACAAGTTGTAGGGTTGGAGTGTGGCAACGGGCATACGCATGTATAGGATTGGATCAGGGAGAGCTTGGTACTTAAGCGGCCCTAGTGGCCCACCTCCTATTTTCTGGAATCCTACCTTGTGCGAAGCGTCTGTTCACTTTAGGCGCGAGGACTTGTTGATGGGCCAAAGTTCATAACTAAAACCCGAAAGGGACCGAAATACCCCCGATTTGTGAAATTACCAAAATACCCCCTGATTACGAAATTACCAAAATACCTTTGATTTACGAAATTACCAAAATACCCTCGATTTGTGAAATTATGAAAATACCCCCAATTTGTGAAATTACCAAAATACCCCTAGCTTGTAAAATTACCGAAATACCCCCAGATTATAAAATTACCAAAATACCCCCAGATTACAAAATTACCAAAATACCCTTAATGTGTAATTATTGTTTTACCCTTAAACGATAAATTACCGTTGTACCCTCGTGGTAGTACTAATGTTGTATGTGTTAATTGTATGATTGATTATGATCGAAATGCACTGCATACATGGATTGGTTATGAGTAAAATTACCGAATTACCCTTGGTAGGTAAATTATGAAAATACCCTTGGTAGGTAAATTACGAAAATACCCTTGGTAGGTAAATTACGAAAATACCCTCGATGGGTAAAATGACTGATATGCCCCTGAAGGGCAACAAAATGACAAAAATGCCCCTACATGTTTTATGATTATTCTTGTATGTGATTTATGATTTTTATCGTATGATTATTATTGTATGTTGCATTCATGTGTTATTATGTTGCATGGGGATGGGATTATTCGAAAGGGGAAGTGCAGATAGGATCGCATGGCCGCTTGACGACTGTGGATCCACCGAAGGCTTTTAGCCACCGAGCAGCTATTCGGCACCGATAAGTTAGTGCCGCAACCGGTGCTACATAAGGAGTGTAGGGATGGGTGGGTCGATTAAATCCCCATAGGAGTATAGGGTTGGACAGGAGACGGAATGCATGGTTGGTATGGGCATTAATGCATTGCATATGTGGTATTATTTGAGATGGGCTCAGGCCCAGATAAATATGATTTGTGACATTTATGGGTTAAGGCCCAACTGAGGCTTTTATGGGCTAAGGCCAAATTGCCACCGTTACTGAAATGGGCTTCGGCCCAAACTGTTGTGATTCATGTTCTTATTGATGAGGGTTATGCACACTGAGTTTTCGTAAACTCATACCTCTTTTTAATAATTTTTTCTCAGGTAATCCTCAGTAGGCGATTCGATGTGCTAGAGGACTCGGAGGTGGCCACATACGAGCAGTTTTGGACTCTAGTATTTTACTTATTTTTAACTTGGGTTAATATTTTGTAATAAGGCCTCTCTTAAATTCTAGTTTTAGTTTTGGATTTCTAGTTTATTATGTTTTAAATCTGCTAAACTTTGTACCACGGTTTTCCAAAATAGTATCTGCTTAAGAAATACTACGCTTTCGCTAATAGGTCGTAAACATCACGTTTTCATAAGTCAGTCATTTTAATTAAGTTTCCTCAACAAAAAAAGTTCTTTTTTAGGTAATAAATTTTTAATAAATGTCGATTAATAATAAACAAACGCAAATTGGGACTTTAGTTTTTAATATCAAGAAAGGTTTTCAAATGGAACCATGGTTTCTCAAAAAGCACCCCAACGTGACACGCCAGATTCGGGCCTAACTTCTAGGCTGGGCTTGGGGTGTTACAATTAATTACCACACAGGCAAAGGGACAGGGGCGTGTGTGACTACATGGCCTGCCCACACGGACGTGTCCCACTTCACACGGGCATGTAGCCTGTAACACCCCTATCCCGTATCCGTCGTCAAATTAGGGTTAAGAGCGTTACCTGACAGATCAAAAACTTTATCAGACAATTCATACAATCATTCACCAAACACGAACAAAGTGTCCCTTATGTTGGTCAACGAGACCTTAAATTTGCTTAGAAATAGGGTTGGGACTAAATCGGAACACATACAAAAATTCTCAAAAATTTAAAACTTTTCAAAGTTTTAGAGGTTACACGCCCGTGTGGACAGACCGTGTGCCTCCCACGGCTGTTAGCCACACCCGTGTGTCCTTCCCGTGGTCGAACCTAATTTCACTCCACGGCCACCAAGCACGCCCATATACCTTGATCCTGACTTGGCTCCACAGTTACCAAGCACCCCCTGTGCTAAGGCCATGTCCTCCTAGGCCATATACTGACTTTTTCACACAACTACTAGGCACGCCCGTGTACCTTGGTCGTGTGCTCTTAAGCTAGCTACTGACTTAGCCCCACATTCACTAGGCACGCCCTTGTGCCATAACCGTGTGACATTATGGGCCATTTGCAAGGCCAAAATGCCACCCAACTAGGGTCATATCCTACAAGCAATATCAATACAATCCATGCACATTTAAATACCATGAACATGCTAAAATATCCATTCAATCTATACATTCAAAACCAATTCATTTATACCAATTTACAAGACTAAAACTCATATCATCACAAGCATAACTCATTCAAAAACTTACTCAAAAACTTGATCATTTCCAAAGTCATCTAACCATACCAAGGCATACATCACATATCATATTCATCAAGGCAAATATCAACTTATAATTAGCCATATCTTATGGCCAAGTTCATACAACAAACTTATACCATAAACTAGCCTATACATGCCATATCTAGCTATATACATTTCCAAAATGTACCAAAACAAGATGAGTAGTGTGATGATGATCCTCGACGGTCCCCAAGCCTTCAGTAGCTTTGATGATCTATAAAACAGAGAAAACACACACACAAAGTAAGCTTTCAAAAAGCTTAGTAAGCCGAAATACAAATAAACTTAACATGAATTGCACATAACCGAATTGATGTAATGACCATAATGGTTCTCATGACAAATTCACCTCATTCTTTCTTTAGCTCATTTGCTTAGCCATAACTTACCACATTCCCAACTCACACACCATATATGCACATAGCTCATCTAAGCAAAACTTAGCATATCATATTATTATTCCAATACACATAATTGTAACACCCTGCACCCAAGACCGATACTGGATCTGGATACGAGACATTACTATGCTTGAACTAACTTGAACATGTACTTACGAGCAAAAAAATTTTGTTTCAACTTAAAAATTTCACTTTCTTTGTCAACACAAGCACCTACGGGGCCTTAAACTCGTGTCTAAAAAATTTCAGAACTAAATCAAATAATTCATTTTTGAAGTAGGGTTCACACGCCCGTGTGACTCGGAACACGCCCGCCTACCCTTAAGAACGCCCATACCCTCAAACCGTGGGAGGCTACTGACTAATTTCACACAGCCATGACACGCCGTGGGCTTAGACCATGTGCTAATCCTTGATATACTGACTAAATCAACACAGTCTGGGCACACCCCCATTGCCAACCCGAGTTTATAACACGGCCGTGGAATTTAGCCGTGGCCTATTCTGATTCATAATACTAAAGTGCAGGGTTAACACGGCCTTGACACACGGCCGTGTGTCCAATCGTGTGGGCATTTATAGGCTATTTACCAAGCCATTAGCCACCCTGAAATGAAGATCTTATCCATACACAATTCAATTATACAATAACAACCCAATTTTATGAATAATACAACATGCTTCATTGATCTCAATAAACATAAATACTTAGTCAAATTTGGCCAATCACTTAGCCATATACAAAAGAATAATAAATTTGATAACTTTTACAAAGGCCCTTCTAATAACATGTCAACAAAATAAATGTTTCCTATACATGCCATACTTAGTAAAGTAACTTGGTTATACCAAAATAAGAGTTGATAGTGTACTACGAGCTTTGACTCCAATGATCCACAAATTAGCTTGGCGGGACTACATAGAAAGAAACAATCAAATACGTAAGCATTTAGCTTAGTAAGTTTGCATGTAAAGCACATGTCGATAAGCTTGCTTAATAAAAACCATTTAGCATAACAATAGTATCGTAATTTTATCTCTAAAGCTTACTTACTCGTACTTGGTTCTTACATGTCTCATGATGCTCACTATACTCATTTTTGTAAAGTAAACATGATACCTGTGTCACTTGATCATATTGATCAGCGTACTTAAACAATAATCATTATGAATCTCTAATTCTTCATTCATAACATGAGTAATATTTAATTCATTTTGATGCTAGCTTTGCTTTCTTAGCCCTCTTGTTACCTCATTATTAACCTTACTTGTTTGCCCGATGAACTTCTATGAATACTCGAGGATACTAGATCTCTTCCCACTTAACATGCCACCAAAGCCATATCTTAGGCATGGTCTTACATGGAATTTCTCATCTTAGTTTCAGGGCCATGTCTTGACATGGACTTACATGAAGTCTTGCCCTTGATAACTTTCTCAATGCCAAGCTTGCCCTTGACTTATATGATATCTTGATCAATGCCAAGCTTGCCTTGGACTTACATGATATCTTAATCCATGCCAAGCTTGCCTTGGACTTACATGGTATCTTAATCAATGCCAAGCTTGCCTTGGACTTACATGATATCTTAATCAATGCCAAGCTTGCCTTGGACTTACATGATATCTTAATCAATGCCAAGCTTGCCTTAGACTTACATGATATCTTGATCAATGCCAAGCTTGCCTTGGACTTACATGATATTTTATGTGGTATATCGGGTATCTTGGGGAATTCATATTCAATCGGGGCTTGCTCATGTTTACTCTCGTTGTCCACAAAAATGATAGGCATTACAAAATAGCAATGTATATTTCAATGATAGTGATCATAAAGCTTAGAAGTCATACAAACTTACATTGTTTTCAAAATGAGTTAGTTCTTCGGTTTAGTCCATGACTTTATCCTTTCCACGATTGAGGTGAATTCTCGGCTCCTCTTGCTCTATAATAGAAAATTAGCTTATTTTAATCATTTTATTAATATAAGCATATCAATAGTCCTACTTAGGTAAAATTACCATTTTACCTCTAGATTTTGGCAAAATGACCGTTTTGTCCCTAGGCTCAGAAATTAATTCTAATCACATTTTTATCTTCAACAACCCTAGGCAAACATTTAATGCTCTTAAAGCTATCATCAACAATCAATATTTCACATACTTACTACCAAGTTCATAACCTTTTCATTAAGGTCCTATTTAGTGTCTTCATGCTAACACCCTTTTTAAAAGTTGTTCATCTAACAAATAGGACTCAAGTTCTTCCTTAAAAATGCAGCAAAAAAATAAAGTAGCTCTCATGGTAAAACTCTAAACCTTTCACAACATTGCACAATAGTCCCCTCATTTGAAAGCTTAAGCTTTAGGGGTCTCAAAAGTACAATTATTTTTAAGAAAAGTTCACTAGAACACTTACTTGAATGGATGGGAGTTTGCTGAAATTTTGGAAGTTTTCTACCCCTTATTTGCTGCAAATTTTTGGTGGAGGATGATAGGAGAAAAAGATGATAACTTTTCTCTGCTTATTCTATTATTAAAAGTCAAATTAGTCCACCTACTACTACTAACTCTGACACTAATTGAAAATTTTGTCTCCCATGCTCTCTTATGGCCGGCCAAGCCTCTTTCAAAGGCTAAATTGCCTTTTAAATACCCCCATTTAACAGTCCATATCCATTTGGTACTTTTAGCCTATAGAATGGAACTTTCGCACTTTATGCGATTTAGTCCTTTTTCGTAAATTAAACACGAAAACGTTAAAATTAAAATACCACAATTTTAATGCTCATACGCTATCATGCTCTAACTCATAATATGTCATGAAAATAATTTCCCCGATCTCAAAATAGTGATCCCGAGATCACTATTCCGACTAGCCCCTAAATCGGGCTGTTACAATTCTCCCCCTAAAGGATTTTCGTCCTCAAAAATCTTACCAGTGAAAAGATTGGGGTATTGATTTCTCATCGTTTCCTCGGACTCCCATGTAGCCTCTTCTATTCCATGCCTTTTCCATAGGACTTTCACTAGGGCTATGCTTTTATTTCTTAACTGTTTGATTTCACGGGTCAATATTTTGACTGGTTCTACACCATAAGTCATGTTAGGGCGGATCTATATTTCTGATGGAGTGATTATATGTGAAGGGTCTGATCTGTAGCGTCGCAACATTGACACGTGAAAAACATCATGTATCCTCTCTAATTCTGATGGAAACGCCAAATGGTAAGGTACCGACCCAACTCTCTCAGTAATCTTGTAAGGTCCAATAAAACGTGGACTTAATTTGCCTTTACGGCCAAATCTGAAAACTTTTCTCAATGGTGATACTTTCAAAAAGACTTTATCCCCAACTTGGTACTCGATCTCTTTTCTCTTTAAATCCATATAGGATTTTTGTCTGTCTGATGCAGTTTTTAAACATTCTCGTATCACTTTTACTTTTTCTTCAGCTTCTTTAACCATATCAACCCCATGAATTTGGTTTTCCTTGAGTTCAGTCTAAAATAAAGGGGTTTTGTACTTACGCCAAGATAGAGCCTCATAAGGCACCATCTTTAAGCTCGACTGAAAGCTATTATTGTAGGCAAATTCTACCAATGGAAGAAACTTTTCCCAGCTACCTTGGAATTCCAAAAAACAACATCTGAGCATGTCCTTGAGTACTTGAATTAACCTTTCTGACTGACCGTCAGTCTGAGGGTGAAAAGCTATGCTAAAAATTTTGTACCCAAAGCTTCTTGTAGCTTCTTTTAAAATCTGGATGTGAATCTCGAATCTCTATCCGATATGATCGATAAGGGAACTCCATGAAGTCTTACTATTTCTGAAACATACAAGTTTGCCAACTTGTCTAGGGAATAATCCACTCGTACAGGTATAAAGTGGGCTGACTTCGTGAGTCTATCAACCACTACCCAAACAACATCTTTCTTACTCAGAGACAACGGTAAACCCGTTACGAAATCCATGGTGATACGATCCCATTTCCATTTGGGGACTAAGATAGGCTGAAGTAAACCCGAAGGCACTTGGTGTTCAGCCTTTACTTGCTGATAAATAAGAAATCTTGAATCGAACTCTAAAATATCTTTCTTCATTTTCAGCCACCAATACTGCTGCTTCAAGTCACTATACACCTTTGTACTTCCTGGATGTACAGACAAACATCCGTTATGTGCTTTGTACAAAATTCTCAGAATAAGCCCCTCTTTCCTCGGTACACAAATTCTATCTCTAAACATCAAGTATCCATCAGAATTAATCTGAAAATCGGATTCAGCATCCGACTCACATTGAGCTCTCTTGACTTGCAACTCACTATCTTCTTTCTGAGCCTTAAAGATCTCTTGAAGAAACATTGGTCTAGCTCTCGACTCAACTAAAAGGGAGCCATTGTCGGATAAGGATATCCTTGAATTCAATGCTCTTAAAGTAAATAGAGACTTCCTACTCAAAGCATCGGCGACTACATTCGCCTTTCCTAGATGGTAGTCGATGACCAAATCATAGTCTTTTATCAACTCTAACCATCTTCTTTGTCTTAAGTTCAACTCTTTCTGCGTCATCAAGTACTTCAGACTTTTGTGATCGGTAAAAATCCAAAATTTTTCACCATATAAATGGTGTCTCCAAATCTTCAAAGTGAAGACTATGGCAGCCAATTCTAGATCATGCGTCGGATAATTCTTCTCATGAGGCTTCAACCGTTCAAGGCATAAGCAATCACCTTGCCTTCTTGCATGAGTACACACCCAATCCATTTAAGGATGCATCAGTAGACTATAAATTCTTTCCCCGATTCAGTTGTACTAAGATCGAACTTACAAGACTCGCTTTCAACTTCTTGAAACTTTGTTGGCATTGTTCTGTCCACCCAAACTTCACTTTTTTCTGCAACAGTTTAGTCATCAGGGTTGCGATCAAGGAAATCCCCGTGACAAATTTCCTGTAGTAGTCGGCTAGGCCCAGAAAACTTCTAATCTCAATAATGTTCTTAAGCGGCTTCCAGTCTATTATGGCCGAGAATTTACTGGGATCAACTCGGACTCCATCCCTCGAGATAATATGTCCCAAGAATCATACTTCCTTGAGCCAAAATTCACTTTTACTGAATTTGGCATACAGCTGATTCTCTCGCAGGATCTGTAAAACTGTCCGTAGGTGTTCAGCATGCTCTTTCTCATCTTGGGAATAAATCAGTATGCCATCAATAAAAACGACTACAAACTTGTCGAGGTATGGTCTAAAGATGAAGTTCATTAAATCCATGAACACCCCAGGAGCATTAGTCAACACAAAGAGCATGACTAAAAATTCATAACGCCCATATCTCGTTCGAAAGCCCGTCTTGGATACATCTGAGTCTTTCACTCTCAACTGGTAGTACCCTGATCTCAAGTCTATTTTGGAGAACATAGTCGCTCCTTTCAATTGATCGAACAGATCATTGATCCTAGGCAATGGGTACTTATTCTTTACTATTTCTTTATTAAGCTGACGGTAATCTATGCACAATCTCATCGTACCATCTTTCTTTTTCACAAATAAAATCGGGGCACCCCATGGTGAACAACTTGATCTTGCAAAGCCCTTATCTGTCAACTCTTGCAACTGTAACTTCAACTCTTTCAACTTTGTTGGAGCCATTCTGTAAGGAGTAATGGATATCGTTACAGTACTGGGAGCTAGTTCAATGCTGAACTCAATCTCTCTAACTGGCAGTAGTCCGAGTAATTCTTCGGGAAATACATCCATGTATTCATATACTACCAATACTGACTCAATTTTTAGCTCTGTCTCCTTATCATTCAACATGAAGGCCAAATATGATTCATACCCATTTCTTAAACACCTCCGTGCCATTATATGAGCAATTATCACTGGCGATTTATCTTGTTCATCTGATTCAACATGAAGAGTATCCCCATTCTTACATCTCATCTCACTTCATTTCTTCCCACAATTAACAATTACATTATGAGAAGTCAACCAGTCCATTCTAAGAATGAGGTTGAATTCATCAAATGGTAATAACATAAGATTTGCTTTAAAGTAATGACCTCTAATCATCAATAGACAATCTTTACAAACTTTATTAACTAACACACTCATGCCTAATGGATTAGACACCTTAATTACAAATTAGGTGGTATTTATAGGCACGCTCAAACTGGATGCTAATTTCATGCAAATGTAAGAGTGCATGGATCCGGGATCTATTAAAGCAATAACTTTAGTATTGTAAAGAGAAAAGGTACCCGTAATAACATCAGGAGAAGACACCTCTTCACGAGCGCGAACGATAAAGTCCTTGCAGGCACTCTACCCTCGGGTCTCACGGCCTGGTCTCTTGGGTTACCTCTTCCACTTGCCCCACTTCTCGAGTTTCTCTGCGGTCTCCCTCTGACCATACTCCCAAATTTTGGGTCCTGAACTTTTCCTTCTTTCGTCATCTCGGGACAATCTTTTATATAGTGGTCTTGCCAACCACATCTAAAACATGCATTTTCATGTACCCGACATTCTCCCAGATGGCGTCTGCCACACTGTGGGCATTCAGATTTGTCGGATCTAAAATTTTTGACACTTGCAATTGAAGTCGTCTGTGCTTTGTTCCCTGAATACTATTTACTTTTTTCCTTCTTGGAAAACCCGGGGGAAGTAGCCGATCGGGTAGGGAAATCTTTTGACTTCTTGTGTGAAGATTGGAATGACTTATTCCACGGTCTCTTTCTAGAGTCATGAGACTCCATTTCAGACTTCTTCTTCCCTTTTATTAGCTCTTCAGCTTTACAAGCTCTTTCCATTAACACGACAAATTCTTTTAATTCTAGGATAGCAACAACCAGTTTGATGTCATCATTCAACCCATCTTCAGACCTTTTACTCAGAATAGCCTCTGTGGATATACATTCGCGAGCGTACTTGCTGATTCGTACAAACTCACGCTCATAATCTATCACCGACTGCTTTAGCTCTAGGAATTTTTTTCTTTTCTGGTCTACAAACCTCTAGCTGATATACTTTTTCTTAAACTCTTCTTGGAAGAATTCCCATGTGACCCTTTCTCTCGATACAATCGACACAAGGGTGTTCCACCATTTGTAAGTAGAATCTCTTAAGAGAGAGATTACACACATCATGCATTCCTCAGAGGTACATGACAACTCATTAAATACCCTGATGGTATTTTCTAACCAGAATTCAGCTCTTTTTGGATCATCCCCTTTTCTGGCTCAGAACTCTTCTGCCCCATTCTTCCTGATCCTATCAATTGGGGGTTTACCTCCTCTTACCACCTCTACTACTTGAGGGGCCACTAGAGTAGCTTGTGGAACAGGTGGGGGTGGAGGGGGTTGTGCATTCGGGTTCGCCTGAATGAACTCTGTATACGATGTGTTCATCATGTGGAGGAAGGCTTCTCTAGCCTCTTCTCCTCCCCTTTGACTCACCGTAGTGGGTCTATTCTCAATTTCGCTTTAAGATTGTCCCTTCAATGGAGTCATGGCGCATTACTTTCTACGTCATCCACCACATTCCCTTCAGAATCCATTTCTATATGTATAAACGTAATTTGAAATCATCAGGAGTCGTCGCACTATCAATATAGAAACATTCTTACGTATGGCATGTATAGCTAGATCATGCTCATGCTACATTAGTCCTAGAACCGACTAAACCATAGCTCTGATACTACTAAATGTCACACCCATACCCAAAACCGATACTGGATCTGGGAACGAGACATTACTATGCTTGAACTCACTTGAACATGTACTTACGAGCTATAAAATTTCGTTCAAACTTAAAAAATTCACTTTCTTTGTCAACACATACATTACAAGGGCCTACGGGGCCTTAAACTCGTGTTTGAAAACTTTTGAAACTAAATCAAATAATTCATTTTTGAAGCAGGGTTCACAAGCCCGTGTTACATGGAACATGCCCGTGTACCATTAAGCACGCCCATACCCTCAAACCGTAGGAGGCTACTGACTAATTTCACACAACCATGACACGCCCGTGGGCTTAGACCGTGTTCTAATCCTTGATATACTGACTAAATCAACACAGTTTGGGCACACGCCCATGTCCAACCCATGTGTATAACACGGCCTATACACACGGCCATGGAATTTACCCGTGGCCTATCCTGATTCATAATACTAAAGTGCAGGGTTAACACGGCCTTGACACACGGCCGTGTGTCCAATCGTGTGGGCATTTATAGGCTATTTACCATGCCGTTAGCCATCCTAAAATGAAGATCATATCCATACACAATTCAACGATGCAATAACAACCCAATTTTATGAATAATTCTACATGCTTCATTTATCTCAATAAACATAAATACTTAGTCAAATTTGGCCAATCACTTAGCCATATACAAAAGAATAATAAATTTGATAACTTTTACAAAGGCCCTTCTAAGAACATGTCCACAAAATGAATGATTCCTATACATGCCATACTTAGTAAAGTAACTTGGCTGTACCAAAATAAGAGTTGATAGTGTGCTACGAGCTTTGACTCCGATGATCCACAAATTAGCTTGGCGGGACTACATAGAAAGAAACAATCAAATACGTAGGCATTTAGCTTAGTAAGTTTGCATGTAAAGCACATGTCAACAAGCTTGCTTAATAAAAACCATTTAACATAACAATAGTATCGTAATTTCAGCTCTAAAGCTTACTTAATCGTACTTGGTTCTTACATGTCTCATGATGCTCACTATACTCATTTTTGTAAAGTAAACATGATACCTGTGTCACTTGATCACATTGATCAGCGTATTTAAACAATAATCATTATGAATCTCTAATTCTTCATTCATAACATGAGTAATATTTAATTCATTTTGATGCTAGCTTTGCTTTCTTAGCCCTCTTGTTACCTCATTATTAACCTTACTTGTTTGCCCGATGAACTTCTATAAATACCCGAGGATACTAGATCTCTTCCCACTTAACATGCCACCAAAGCCATATCTTAGGCATGGTCTTACATGGAATTTCTCATCTTAGCTTCAAGGCCATGTCTTGACATGGACTTACATGAAGTCTTACCCTTGATAACTTACTCAATGCCAAGCTTGCCCTGGACTTATATGATATTTTGATCAATGCCAAGCTTGCCTTGGACTTACATGATATCTTAATCAATGCCAAGCTTGCCTTGGACTTACATGGTATCTTAATCAATGCCAAGCTTGCCTTGGACTTACATGATATCTTAATCAATGCCAACCTTGCCTTGGACTTACATGATATCTTGATCAATGCCAAGCTTGCCTTGGACTTACATGATATCTTAATCAATGCCAAGCTTGCCTTGGACTTACATGATATATTGATCAATGCCAAGCTTGCCTTAGACTTACATGATATCTTATGTGGTATATCGGGTATCCTGGGGAATTCATATTCAATCGGGGCTTGCTCATGTTTACTCTCTTTGTTCACAAAAACGATAGGCATTACAAATTAGCAATGTATATTATACCAATCAATTTAATGATAGTGATCATAAAGCTTAGAAGTCATACAAACTTACCTCGTTTTCAAAATGAGTTAGTTCTTCGGTTTAGTCCACGACTTTATCCTTTCCACGATTGAGGTGAATTCTCGTCTCCTCTTGCTCTATAATAGCAAATTAGCTCATTTTAATAATTTTATTAATATAAGCATCTCAATAGTCCTACTTAGGCAAATTACCATTTTACCTCTAGATTTTGGCAAAATGACTGTTTTGCCCCTGGGCTCGAAAATTAATTGTAATCACATTTTTATCTTCAACAAGCCTAGGCAAACATTTAATGCTCTTAAAGCTATCATCAACAATCAATATTTTGCATACTTACTACCAAGTTCATAACCTTTTCATTAAGGTCCTATTTAGTGTCCTCATGCTAACACCCTTTTTAAAAGTTGTTCATCTAACAAATAAGACTCAAGTTCTTCCTAAAAAATGCAACAAAAAACTTAAGTAGCTCTCATGGTAAAACTCTAAACCCTTCACAACATTGCACAATAGTCCCCTCATTTGAAAGCTTAAGCTTTAGTGATCTCAAAAGTACAATTATTTTCATGAAAAGTTCACTAGAACACTTACTTGAATGGATGAGAGTTTGCTGAAATTTTTGAAGGTTTCTACCCCTATTTGCTGCAAATTTCCGGTGGAGGGTGATAGGAGAAAAAGATGATAACTTTTCTCTCCTTATTCTATTCTTAAAAGTCAAATTAGTCCACCTACTACTACTAACTTTGACACTAATTGAAAATTTTGTCTCCCATGCTCTCTTATGGCCGGCCAAGCCTCTTTCAAAGGCTAAATTGCCTTTTAAATACCCCCATTTAACAATCCATAGCCATTTGGTACTCTTAGCATATAGAATGGAACTTTCGCACTTTATACGATTTAGTCCTTTTTCGTAAATTAAACACGAAAACGTTAAAATTAAAACACCACAATTTTAATGCTCATATGCTATCATGCTCTAACTCATAATATATCATGAAAATAATTTCTCTGATCTCGAAATAGTGATCCCGAGATCACTATTTTGACTAGCCCCTAAATCGGGCTATTACAGTAATCATCATAGTAAGATCATATAGATACTAACCTTGTATACACATTTAGTGTATAAATCAACGTACTAGAAACGGATTTACATTTCACATAGCCATTCATATCAAAGAATTGCCCGTTGAACCATTAGGAACCTAATAGGAAACTCAAAAAGCTCAGAATAGTCGTACAATGCCAACATCCCATACGAGGTCTTACATGTACTCATATATCGATGCCACTGTCCCAGCTAGGGTCTTACACGAATCAATACGATGACGATGTCCTAAACATGGTCTTACATGTAAAGATCATATCGATGCCATCATCCTAGATGTGGTCTTACACGAAATCTAGAATCAATGCCAACGTCTTAGACGTGGTCTTACATGATAAAATAGAACAAATACCTATGTCATGACATAGCTAATCCTATCAATTCCTAGGTTCGTACGGGACTTCTCAGACATTGTCACTAAGTAATCCTTATCTCGGAATTCATGTACAGGTCATCTCATAATCATTCATCATTAACATTAGTCATATGAACATACACAGTTCAATACAAGTACGTTTATTTGCATAATGACTTACCTTGGATTCGATTTAACGGAAATGGAAACAGCTACTCGGTTACTTTCGCTTTCTCACGATCTAAGTTTATTTTCCTCAGTTCTTGATCTATACATATTCAGAATTAACCCTTTTATTCACTATCTCATTCAATTCAATCCAAGGACACATATTTAGGATTATTTGCAATTTAACCCTCACATTTGCACAACTTATCAATTTAGTCCATTTTTTCTCAAAACATCAAATTCACAAAATCATTATTTAACCATGCTTAGCTGAATGTTCATACATCTCATACAAGCCCATCTTTTCCATCAAATTTGCAATTTAATCCCTCATATTACTATTTTCTCAATTTAGCCCTATTTATCTAAATTCATCAAAATTTCAAGAACAAAACATGTTCATCTAACACATATCATTCATTTAACATCTTAATACATCATAAAGCTTACCATTTCATCAATGGCACAACTCATAAATATCATCAATACGCAAAATTTAGACTAAGCAACAATCTCAAAAACACAAAAATCATCAAAATCGAAATCAAAATCATACCTTAATTCAAGCTTACAATGGCCGAATAACCTAGCTTCTTTCTCATTTCTTTTCTTTGGTATTTTCGGCACTAATGGTGTGAATATCATAACCATTTTCCATGTTTTATCATCACCATTTTTCATGTTTTGTTTTATTAACTATCATATTATTTTAACTTTTACTAAAATAACCTTAATAAGATATTAATAATGAAACATTCAATTATGGACATAACGGTCCATCCACCATCCACTATCCTCTATTTTGGCCAAATTACATCATATATCCTTCTATATAAGAAGACACAACAATTTAGCTATTCAATCAAATAGGAAACTACTTTTACCTTTTACGCGATTTAGTCCTTTTGTCAAATTAAGCACGCAGACGGACAAATTAACTTACGATACTTTAGCGCATGCATAATCACTTATCAGAGGCACATAAAATAATATTAAAAAATTTTACTGACTCAGATTTTTGGTCCCGAAATCACTGTTCCGACTAGGGTATAAACCAGACTGTTACAATTCTCCCCCTTTAGGGATTTTCGTCCTCGAAAATCTTACCGTCAAATAGGTTCGGATATTACTGTCTCATTGAGTCCTAAGGCTCCCACATAGCCTGTTCTATTCCATGTTGATTCCACAGTACTTTTACTAATGGAATTTTCTTATTTCTCAACTCTTTTACTTTACGAGATAAAATTCGAATCGGTTCTTCTTCGTATGTCATATCAGATTGGATTTCAATTTCAGATGGAGCAATCACATGTGTCGGATTGATATCTACGGAGCATTGAAACATGGAATACATTGTGAATCTTTTCTACCTTAAAGGGAAACCTTAATCTATATGCAACAAGTCCAACACGTTCAATAATTTCATAAGGCCCGATGAACCTTGGACTCAACTTGCCTTTACGTCCGAATCGAAGAACTTTTTTCCACGGAGACACTTTCAGAAATACTTTGTCACTGATTTTAAATTCTATATCTTTTCGTTTCAAGTCTGCATAAGACTTCTAACGATTAGATGCTGCTTTCAAACAATCTCGGATCAGTTTCACTGTTTGTTTTGAATCTTTTATCAAATCGACCCTGTATAGCTTATTTTCACTGAGCTCGATCCAATACAGAGGTGTACAACATCTACGTCTGTAGAAAGCTTCATAAGGTGCCATTTTGATGCTTGACTGAAAACGATTGTTGTACGTAAATTCAATTAATGGCAGGCACTATTCCCACGTACCGTTAAACTCAAGTATACAGCATCGTAGTATATCTTCAAAAATCTGAACAATTGGTTTGGACTGGTCATCCAATTGTGGATGAAAAGCTGTACTGAAATGCAGTTTCGTGCCTAAAGCTTCTTGTAATTTCTTCCAGAACCTCGATGCAAACCTCGGATCTCTATCTGACACAACGGATAGTGGCACCCCGTGCAATCTAACAATCTCAAAAATATAAAGCTCGGTTAATCTATCAAGTGAGTAGTCAAATCTTACTGGAATAAAATGGGTAGATTTCGTTAATCGATCAACTATGACCCAAATGGCATCTTTCTTTCTCGAAGTCAGAGGAAATCTAAAAATAAAATCCATCGTCACTCTGTCCCATTTCCATTCGGGAATCAGAATCGGTTGTAGCAAACCAGATGGAACTTGATGTTCAGCTTTCAGTTGTTGACAAATTATACATTTCGAAACAAAGTCAGAAATATCTCTTTTCATACCGGACCACCAATAATGCTGCTTCAGATCATGATACATTTTAGTACTCCCTGTAACACCTCATACCCAAGCCCGAGGCTAGAACTAGATAGGATATATTACCATGCCTGAACTGATTAAAACATATACTTCTGGGCTGTAAAATTTCGTTTCGACTTAAAAACTTCTCTATATTAGTCAAATCACACATTACATGGGCCTACGAGGCCTTAAGCACATAATGAAAAACTTTCAGAACTTAATCAAAACCTTTCTTTAAAGCAGGGGTCACATGCCCATGTGGCATGGGACACACCCGTGTACCCCTTGACACGCCCATGTTATCAACTGTGGGGAGCTCCTGACTATTTTCACACGGCCTGAACATGCCCATGGCCTTAAACCGTGTGACAAACCTTGATATACTGACTTGATCCACACAGTATGGGCACACGCCCATGTTCAAATCGTGTATTCTACACGACTCATACACACGGCCATGGGGTTGTACCGTAACCTATCCTGATTAATAATAATAAGGTGCAGGGTTCATACGGCCTAGACACACGCCTGTGTGTCTAACCGTGTGAGCACTCAGAGGCTATTTACCAAGCCATTTACCACCCTGAAATAAAAATCAAACCAATACATTTCAAAAACTATACAACATGCTTCATTGAATACAACAACATTCATATAACCAATTTTGGCTAACCACTTAGCCATATACAAAAGAATAATGGTTTGATAACCTATACAATGGCCCTTCCTAAAACATGTTCTCAAAATGAATGCTTCCTATACATGCCATACTTAGTAAAATAACTTGGCTATACCAAAATAAGGATTGATAGAGTGCTACGAGCTCCGACTCTTACGATCCACAAGTTTGCTTGGTGGGACTACATAGAAAGAAAGGATTAAAGATATAAGCATTTGGCTTAGTAAGTTTGCATGTAAAACATAGATTAATAAACTTGCTTAATATAAACCATTTAACATAACAATGGTATCATAATTTCAGCTTTAGAGCTTACTTACTCATACTAATTCTCACATGTCTCATGATACTTACTATCCTCATACTTGTAAGGTAAACATGGTGTCTGTATCACTTGATCACATTAATCAACATACTTTAATTTAATAATAATGATCTCCAATTCATCATTCATAACATAAATAATACTCAATTTCAACTTGGTAATATCTTTGCTTACTTAGCTTTCTTATTATCTCATTTTAACTTTACTCATTTGCTCGATGAATTTCTGCGAATAATTGAGGATACTAAATCTCATCCCACGTAACTTAATGCCAAAGCCATATCCTAGATACGGTCTTACATGATATATCTCTTCTTTCAATCAATGCTAAACATATCTTGGACATATATGATAACTTATTCAATGCCAAGCTTAGGTCCTTGGACTTACATGATGACTTATTCAATGCCAAGCTTGGGTCCTTGGACTTACATGATAACTTGTTCAATGCCAAGCTTGGGCCCCTGGACTTACATGCTAACTTGTTCAATGCCAAGCTTGGGTCCTTGGACTTACATGATAACTTGTTCAATGCCAAGCTTGGGTCCTTGGACTCACATGATAACTTGTTCAATGCCAAGCTTGGGTCCTTGGACTCACATGATAACTTGTTCAATGCCAAGCTTGGGTCCTTGGACTTACATGATAACTTGTTCAATGCCAAGCTTCGGTCCTTTGACTTACATGATAACTTGTTCAATACCAAGCTTGGGTCCTTGGACTTACATGATAACTTGTTCATCCTTAATCACGTTGATTTCTTTATTTAACAAACATTAAGCATTCCATGATAACAATGTGCATTATACTAAGCAATTCAATTATAGAATTCATAAAGCTGAGAAATCATACAAACTTACCTCAATATACAAAATGTATGTAGATTTGTAATTTAGTCCTCGACTTTGTTCTTGCCTCAGTTTCGATCCAGGCTTCATTTTTCTTGATCTATAATCATAAATAGACCATTCAATAAGCATATTGACTAACTTGACTCATAACTCATTCTTCGACAAAATTACTATTTTGCCCCTATAGTTTCTCATATTTGCACTTTTGCCCCTAGGCTCGTAAAATGATTTTTATACAACTTTCTTAAACTACATGCTTAGCTGATTAATAGTCTCAACTATAGCAATCATCAATTCTCACAAAATCACACATTTATGACCAAACTTAAGCTTTTCACAATCAAGTCCCTACATGCATTTTCATGGAAAATCACTTAACAAAAGATGTTTATACTACATCAAGCTTTCATAATCTTCCATAGAACATCAAAATACATGCATGTCATACATGACCACATTTTTTAACATCCAATATAGCTCATCAAATAGCTAAAAATAGCTTACCCATGCTACCAGGACTTCAAAAATATGAAGAATATCAAAAACTGGGCTTAGGAGCACTTACTAGCAAGCTTGGAAAATTGAAAGGGCCCTAACAATGGCTATTGAATTTTGCAGACTTGGGGAAGAAGATGAATGGATTTTGTCATCTTTTCCCCATTTTAATCATTTATTAGGCAAATGACCAAAATGCCCTCTTTTAAAAATTTCCATAAAACTATCTCATGACCAATTTTGTCCAAAAATTAAATTTTGGGCAAATTTCTATCTAAGGGTTCATAATTATTATTCTAAAGCTATTTCATACAAAAAGCTTCTAGAAATTCATATTTTACAACTTTTGCAATTCAGTCTTTTTGGACCATTCAACCACAATTTAGCGAAATTGCTTCATGAAACCTTCATTCTAGCATGCAAACATGACATAAACCTTAAAACTCATAATTTCATATCAGTTTCGTGGTCTCGCACCACTATTCTGACTAGGCCCTAAATCGAGTTGTTACAATTCTCCCTCTTTAGGGATTTTCCTCCTCGAAAATCTTCCCAACAAAAAGGTTTGGATACTGGTTTCTCATATTCTCTTCTGTTTCCCACGTAGCTTCTTCTATTCCATGTATTTGCCATAATACTTCCACTAAGGCAATGCTTTTATTTCGCAGTTGTTTGACTTCCCTAGCTAAAATCTTGGCTGGTTCTTCACCATAAGTCATGTCAGGACAAATCTCTATCTCTGACGGGATAATTACATGTGAAGGATCTGATCTGTAGCATCACAACATTGACACGTGAAACACATCATGTATCTTCTCCAATTCTGATGGAAAAGCCAAATGGTAAGCTACCGGCCCAACTCTCTCAGTAATCTCGTAAGGTCCAATGAAACATGGATTCAATTTGCCATTCCAGCCAAATCTGAAAACTTTTTTCCATGGTGACACTTTCAAGAACACTTTATCCCTGACTTGGTACTCTATCTCTTTTCTCTTTAAATCTAAATAGGATTTCTGTCTGTCTGAGGTAGCTTTTAAACATTCTCGTATCACTTTCACTTTCTCTTCAGCTTCTTTAACTAGATCGAGCCCGTGAATTTGGTTTTCCTGGAGTTTAGTCCAAAAAAAAGGTGTTCTGCATTTAAGCCCATATAGAGCCTCATAAGGCTCCATCTTTAAGCTCGACTGAAAGTTAATTATTATAGGCAAATTCTATCAATGGGAGAAACTTTTCCCAACTACATTGAAATTCTAAAATACAACATCTGAGCATATCCTCAAGTACTTGAATTAACCTCTCTGGCGAACCATCAGTTTGAGGATGAAAAGCTGTGCTAAAAATCAATCTTGTACCTAAGGCTTCTTGTAGCCTCTTCCAAAATCTGGTTGTGAATCTCGGATCTCTATCCAATATAATCGATAAGGGAACTCCGTGAAGCCTTACTATTTTTGAAACATACAAGTTTTCCAATTTGTCGAGGGAGTAATCCACTCGTACGGGTATGAAATGGGCTGACTTCGTGAGTTTATCAATTACAACCCATGTAGCATCCTTCTTGCTTAGTGACAACGGTAACCCTGTTACAAAATCCATGGTGATACGATCCGATTTCCACTCGAGAATCAAAATGGGCTAAAGTAAACCAGAAGGTACTTGGTGTTCAACCTTTATTTGCTGGCAAATCATGCACTTGGAAACAAATTCTGAAATATCTTTCTTCATTTTTAGCAACCAATACTGTTGCTTTAAATCATTATACATCTTAGTACTTCATGGATGTACAGACAAACATCCGTTATGTGCTTCATACAAAATTCTCTGAATCAACTCCTCTTTTCTCGGTATACAAACTCTATCTCTAAATATCAAGTATCCATTAGAATTCATCCGAAAGTCAAATTCAGCATCTGGCTCGCACTGAGCTCTCTTGACTTGCAATTCACTATCTCCTCTCTGTGCTTCTAGGATCTCGTGAAAAAACATTGGTTTAGCCCTCAACTCAGCTATAATAGAACCATCGTCGGATAAAGATATCCTAGAATTCAATGCCCTTAATGCAAAAAGGGACTTCCTGCTTAAAGCATCAGTGACTACATTCACCTTTCCTAGGTGGCAGTCAATGACCAACTCATAGTCTTTTATCAACTCTAACCATCTCCATTGCCTTAAGTTCAACTCTTTCTGCGTCATCAAGTACTTCAGACTTTTATGATCAGTAAAAATCTGACATCTCTCACTATATAAATGGTGTCTCCAAATCTTCAAAGCGAAGACTATGGCAGCTAATTCTAAATCATGCGTTGGATAATTCTTCTTATGAGGTTTCAACTGTATTGAGGCATAAGCAATCACCTTGCCTTCTTGCATGAGTGCACAGCCTATTCCGTTTAAGAATGCATTGCTGTAAATCACAAATTCTTTCCCTGACTCAGTTTGTACTAAAACTGGAGCTTTTGTCAACATTGCTTTCAACTGCTCAAAACTTTGTTGGCATCGTTCTGACCATTGAAACATCACTGTAACAGTTTAGTCATCGGGGTTGCAATCATGGAATACCCCTTAACAAATCGTCTATAATAGCCGGTTAGGCCTAGAAAACTTCTAATCTCAGAGATGTTCTTCAGTGGCTTCCGATCGATTATGGCTGAGATCTTATTTGGATCTACTCAGACTCCATCTTTCGAGACAATATGTCTAAGAAATCCTACTTCCTTGAGCCAAAATTCGATTTTACTGAATTTGGCATATAACTGATTTTCTCGAAGAATCTGTAGAACTATCCATAGGTGTTCAGCATGATCATTCTCATCTTGGGAATAAATCAGTATGTCGTCAATAAAAATGACTACAAACTTGTCGGGGTATAGTCTAAATATGTGGTTCATTAAATCCATGAATACCGCGAGAGCATTAGTCAACCCAAAGGGCATGACTAAAAATTCATAATGCCCATTCCTCATTCGAAAGGCGGTCTTGGATACATATGAACCATTCACTCTAAGCTGATAGTACCCTGATCTCAAGTCTATTTTGGAGAACACAGTGGATCCTTTCAATTGATCGAACAGATCATCGATCCTATGCAATGGGTACTTGTTCTTTACGGTCACTTTATTAAGTTGACAGTAATCTATGCACAATCTCATGGTGCCATCTTTCTTTTTCATAAATTAAATCGGAGCACCCCATGGTGAACAACTTGATCTTACAAAGCCTTTGTCTGTTAACTCTTGCAACTGTGACTTTATCTCTTTCAACTCTGTTGGAGCCATTCTGTAAAGAGTAATGGATATCGGTATAGTAACGAGAGTTAGCTCAATATTGAACTCAACCTCTCTAACTGGTGGTAGTCCTGGCAGTTCCTTGGGAAAACATCCACGTACTCACGTACTATTGGTACTGACTCAATCTTCAGTTCCATTCCTCTATCATTCATCACATAGGCTAGATATGCTTCATACCTTTTTCTTATATATTTCTATGCCGTCATAAGAGAAATCATTGCCGGTGATCTACCTTGTTCATCTGATTCTACATGAAGAGTATCCCCATCCTCACATCACATTTCAATATATTTCTTCCCACAATTAACTATTACATCATGGGTAGTCAACCAGTCCATGCCAAGAATGAGGTCGAACTCATCAAATGGTAGCAACATAAGATTTGCTTGAAAGCAATGACCACTAATCATTAATGGACAATCTTTACAAACTTTATCAACTAACACACTCTTGCCCAAAGGATTAGAAACTTTAATCATAAATTCTGTAGAATCTATAGCCATACTCAAACCTGATACTAATTTCATGAAAACATAAGAGTGTGTGGATCTGGGATCTATTAAAGCAATAACTTTAACATCATGCAGAGAAAAGGTACCCGTAATAACATCATGGGAAGATGGCTCTTCGCGAGTGCAAATGGTATAATTCCTTGCAGGCGCTCTACCCTCAGGTCTCACAGCCTGTTCCCTAAGGTTACTTCTTCCACTTACCCCACTTCCCGAGTTCCTCTACGGTTTGCCTCTGACCATACTCCCGGATCTCAGGTTCTGAGGTCTTTCTTTTTTCATCATATCTGGACAATCTTTTATATAGTGGTCTTTAGAAACACATCTAAAGCATGCATTTTCATGTTCTCGACATTCTACAAGGTGACGTCTGCCACACTGTGGGCATTCAGGTCTATCAGATCTAATATTCCCAACACTTGCAACTGAAGTAGTCTATGCTTTATTTCCTGAATACTGTTTACTCTTGTCTTTCCTTGAAAGCCCAGTGTAAGTAGCCGATTGGGTAGGGAAATCTCTTGACTTTTTGGATGAAGATTGGAATGACTTATTCCACTGTCTCTTTCTAGAGTCACAAGACTCCATTCTAGACTTCTTCTTCTCTTTTACTAGTTCTTCGGCTTTACAAGCCCTTTCTACTAGCACAACAAATTCCTTTAATTCTACGATAGCAACAAACAACTTGATGTCATCATTTAATCCATCTTCAAATCTTTTACTCATAATGGCCTCAGTGGATACACATTCACGAGTGTATTTGCTGAGTCGTACAAACTCTTGCTCATAATCAGTTACTGACATATTGCCTTGCTTCAGCTCTAGAAATTCCTTCCTCTTCTAGTCTACAAATCCTTGGCTGATATATTTTTTCTTGAACTCTTCTTGGAAGAATTTCCACGTGACCCTTTCCCTCTGTACTATCGACACAATGGTGTTCCACCATTGGTAAGCGGACTCTCTTAAGAGAGAGATTACACACTTCATGTATTCTTCAGAGGTGCATGACAGCTCATTAAATACCGTAATGGTATTTTCTAACCAGAATTCAGCTCTTTCTGGATCATCATCTTCTCTAGCCTGGAATTCTTCTGCCCCATGTTTCCTGATCCTATCAATTGGAGGTTTATCTCCTCTTACCACCTCTACTACTTGAGGGCCTATTGGAGCAGGTTGTGGAACAGGCAGGGGTGGAGGGGGTTGTGCATTCGGGTTTGCACGAACGAACTCTGTATATCAGACATTCATCATATAGGGGAAAGCTTCTGTAGCCTCTTCTCCTAATTCTTGACTCACCGTAGTGGGTCTATTCTCACTCTCGTTTGGCACCGTCCCTTCTACAGGAGCCGACGTGTTACTTTCTACATCATCCACCACAACTTCTTCGGGATCCATTTACTATATGTATAAACATAATTTAAATAGTTAGGAGTCGTCACACTATCATTATTAAAACATTCTTATGTATGGCATGTATAGCTAAACTCATGCTCGTGCTACATTAGCCCTAGAAATAACTAAACCATGGCTCTTATACCACTAAATGCAACACCTCATACCCAAGCCCGAGGCTAGGACTGGATAAGAGATATTACTATGCTTGAACTCTTTAAAACATACACTTATGGGCTGTAAAATATTGTTTTGACTTAAAAATATCTCTATATTAGTCTAATCATACATTACATGGGCCTACGAGGCCTTGAGCACATATCTAAAAACTTTCGAAACTTAATCAAAACCTTTTTTAAAGCAGGGGTCACATGCCCATGTGGCTTAGGACACGCCCGTGTAGCCCTTGATACGCCCATGTTATCAACCGTGGGGAGCTACTAACTATTTTCACACGGCCTGAACGCGCATGTGGCTAAAATCGTGTGATAAACCTTGATATACTAACTTGATCCACACGGTATGGGCACATGCCCATGTTCAAACCGTGTATTCTACATAGCTCATTCACACAGCCGTGGGGTTGTACCGTGGCCTATCCTGATTAATAATAATAAGGTGCAAGGTTCACACGGCTTAGACACACACCTGTGTGTCTAACCGTGTGAGCACTTAGAGGCTATTTACCAAGCCATTTACCACCCTGACATCAAAATCAAACCAATACATCTCAAAAACTATACAACATGCTTCATTGAATACAACAACATACATATAACCAATTTTGGCTAACCACTTAGCCATTTACAAAATAATAATGGTTTGATAACCTATACAGTGGCCCTTCTTAAAACATGTTCTCAAAATGAATGCTTCCTGTACATGTCGTACTTAGTAAAATAACTTGGCTATACAAAAATAAGGATTGATAGTGTGCTACGAGCTCCGACTCCAATGATCCACAAGTTATCTTTGTGGGACTACATAGAAAGAAATGATTAAAGACGTAAGCATTTAGCTTAGTAAGTTTGCATGTAAAACACAGATTAATAAACTTGCTTAATATAAACCATTTGACATAACAATGATATCATAATTTTAGCTTTAGAGCTTACTTACTCATACTAATTCTCACATGTCTCATGATACTTACTATCCTCATACTTGTAAGGTAAACATGGTGTCTGTATCACTTGATCACATTGATCAACATACTTTAAATTAATAATCATCATCTCTAATTCATCATTCATAACATAAATAATACTCAATTTCAACTTGATAATATCTTTGCTTACTTAGCTTTCTTGTTATCTCATTTTAACTTTACTCATTTGCTCGATGAATTTTTGCGAATAATCGAAGATACTAAATCTCATCCCACGTAACTTAATGCCAAAGCCATATCCTAGATACAGTCTTACATGATAAATCTCTTTTTGAATTAATTCCAAGCTTACCTTGGACTTATATGATAACTTATTCAATGCCAAGCTTGGGTCCTTGGACTTACATGATAACTTGTTCAATGCCAAGCTTGGGTCCTTGGACTTACATGATAACTTGTTCAATGCCAACCTTGGGCCCTTGGAATTACATTATAACTTGTTCAATGCCAAGCTTGGGTCCTTGGACTTACATGATAACTTGTTCAATGCCAAGCTTGGGTCCTTGGACTTACATGATAAATTGTTCAATGCCAAGCTTGGGTCCTTGGACTTACATGATAACTTGTTCATTCTTAATCACATTGATTTCTTTATTTAACAAACATTAAGCATTCCATGATAACAATGTACATTATACTAAGAAATTCAATGATAGAAATCATAAAGCTTAGAAATCATACAAACTTACCTCAATATACAAAATGTATATAGACTTGCAATTTAGTCTTCGACTTTGTTCTTGCCTCGATTTTGATCCGGGCTACATTTTTCTTGATCTATAATCATAAATAGACCATTTAATAAGCATATTGACTAAATTGACTCATAACTCATTCTTTGGCAAAATTACTATTTTGCCACTATACTTACTCATATTTGCACTTTTCCCCTAGGCTCGTAAAATGATTCTTATACGACTTTCCTAAACTACATGCTTAGCTGATTAACAGTCTCAACTATAGCAATCATCAATTCTCACAAAATCACACATCTATGACCAAACTTAAGATTTTCACAATCAAGTCCCTACATGCATTTTCATGGAAAATCACTTAACAAAAGATGTTTCTATTACATCAAGCTTTCATAATCTTCCACAGAACATCAAAATACATGCATGTCATACATGACCACATTTTTGAACATCCATTATAGCTCATCAAATAGCTAAAAATAGCTTCCTCATGCTACCAGGACTTCAAAAATATGAAGAATATCAAAAACTAGGCTTAGGAGCATTTACTAGCAAGCTTGGAAAATTGAAAGAGCCTTAACAATGGCTATTGGAATTTTTGGCAGATTGGGGAAGAAGATGAATGGATTTTTGTCATCTTTTCCCATTTTAATCATTTATTAGGCAAATGAGCAAAATGCCCCTCTTTTTAAAAATTTCCATAAAACTATCTTGTAACATCCTTACAACGGGGCCTCTGCATTTTTCATGTGTTGCATGTGTTGGTCTGTCTGCTGTGATAGTTTAGCATAATTTGGGGTCTAAGTATGACCTCGGGTTAGGCCTGAGTCATGGTCAAACATTTTTATTTTTTGTACTTAGTGAGAGGGAGCTAGGAGAGTTAGGGGTTAAAAGGAATTATTGGGAGTTTTAGACACAAGAAGTGCCTTGGTAAAGTGGCAAGGAGGCGCCACTCAAGTCACAAGGCAGGTGACGCCACAAGGGGGTATGGAGGACCTTGGTTCGAGTAGCAGAAATCTCACTTTCTGCTTAATATTTTGACGCCACAAGCAAGGATGAGGAGTGCTCAGGAGGGACTCACTTGAATGGATGAGGATATGATCATCATATTTGAATTGGATAGATGAAGGTGAGGAAAGTTAGGAGCTTGAATATTATCAAACTCATTTGGGAAGAGTTGGCCGAATGGTGGACTGTGGGCAAGGGGGGCTATCAATTTTGGGGAGCCTTTGGTGTAGCCGAATGTCCCACTAAGATCTTTAATTTTATTTTATTTCTTTTCTCCTTCTCAAAGTGCTTGGCCAAATCTTCTTCTCTCCCATCTCTCTCTCTTTTTCTTCTTTTCATTCTTGCTTAAAGCTGAAACCATCTTAGTCCACTTTATCTTTTCTTTTTCTCAAACCCTTGTGCCGAAATCTTCATCCTCTTCCCTTGCCGAATCTTCCCTCTCCCATTCCATATTTTCTTTTCCATTCTCTTCTTTTCACTTTAGCCGAACCCTATTTGTTTCTCTTCTATCAACCATAGTCGAATCTCCCTTCATCACCCAACTCTTTGCCGAATTTCCCTTCTTTCTTCTAGTGTCATTTTGGCCGAATATCAACCAAGAGTAGATCTTTTTCGGGTTCTTCTCTAATTGGATTTGAAGAGGGTAAGTGTTCTTGGCCGAATCTCTGTTATTTCCTTTCTCTTTTCTCTGTCGACTCACATGGGGACAAAAGTTAAATTTTGGCATTTGTGACATGATTCCTAATCATCTATGAAAACTAATTTCTCCTAGGTTCTTCGAGATTTGAAGTAGTAGATCGGGGTTGTTTATTCACTGCCAACCGATTTCTTCTAGCCTGTGGTAAGTTTCATGTTAATCTATTCTGTCAATCATTCTTTTGAAAAGTCGAAGGCTATTGAGATTTAGTGTTGATGTTGGCCGATTGTAGGGGGAGATCAGTTTCGCATACCTTGAGTTGTGGATAGTATCCGAGGAGCGTTAAGGTAAGGATTGGGGTTCCATGCGTTAACCCTTCGGGTTTTGTTAGTTTGGCCGAATGGCCTTCTTACTGATTTTGGTTTGTCCAAATGTAGGGACAAAAGGGATCTAGTGTAGTAGATTGGGCCTTCGGGATTTAGTGATTGCGTTAGTAACAGGTGTGTAACGCTTACACCCTTTATTAGTATAATATGCCTATTATGTTTTTGTTATAGCCAATAAAATTGGTGAATATGCCTTGTGGGTATGAGCTTGAATCTCGGGTAAGTCCCCTGTCATGTGATTTTTGATATACATCATCATGTTATTGCTATATGCTATGCTATATGTTATTTGCATCATCATATGTTTTATGCCACGATTGATATGGACATGATGGTGGGTTTGATGAGAGGAGGGGGATGATTTATTTTGGACTGTCACCAGTGGTTTTGAACACACGACGGGTTGGCCCCGTCTTGATATTATATTTTGTGACTAAGTCCCAGTGGTTTTGACGATCAGTGGTTTTGACCACATATGAATATTGTGACTCGTCCCAGTGGTTTGGTACCACAGTGGGTTGGCCCTACATGTTGATTACGGGATTATCATCAGTGGTTTTGACCACACGATGGGTTGGCCCCATCACTTGATTTGTGACTTCGGTCATCAGTGGTTTTGACCACACTTATATATATTTGTGACTACAGTCACCAGTGGTTTTGACCACACGGGGTAGTTAAAGGAGATTGGATGGTTAGGTTATGGGTTGCATGATTTTCATGATTTGCTAATGATTTGTGTAAGTGCTTGCACTATCGGGTTGGGGATTTATACATTGAGTCTTGATGACTCACCCCTTCCCTTATATTTTACAGATGAGGCGTAGATTGCGGATGTGGAGCCGGGAGGACTCGAGGCGGCCACACATGCTTAATTCAACTTTTGACTTTAAAGTACTATTTCAATTTTATTAATTTTCTTTAAATTTGGTTTTGGTTTGTAATAAGGCCGCTAAGTTTTACAAACATGCTTTTATTTTGATTATGTTGTACCTATGTTGGATATATGGTATTGTTAAATTAAACGGGCAAAGAGCAATGCATTCAAAACTATAACTCCTTCGGGTTTTAAAACGTTGCCACCGGGTAACACCACCTAAAAGATGATAACAAAGATAACTTGTATGTTTTTCTAAAACTTGCAAAAATAAGTAGACTTTCAAGCAAGGATTTCTAAACTTTTCGTACTACAAAAGGGCTTTCTAAGAAAATTATCCGACAAACTCCCGGTTTTAAAAGGGTATCACTCCGTGGCATGACAGATCCGGCTGTGGTGTGTTGACCGGGTTTGGGGTGTTACAATTTTGGTATCCGAGCCAAGTTCAAAAGCTCGACTGTGGGCCAGAGGCCCAAAATGTTTTAAAGTAGGGTTTTGAAAAGTTTTGTGGAAAAGGTACATGGGTTGAACAGCATGGCACCAAGTCTCCTGCACCAATCCGCCCAGGTAAGTATCCCTAACCATTATGTGAATTATATGTGGGGGAAATGGGTGTTTCGGGATCATAGATTAGTAGATTAGGAGATATTGAACCCTAGAAATAGCTTACTCCAACACAAATTACATAAGACTGAAAGATTCACTAAACAAACCTGTGAGTACGTCACTAAGTTAAGGGTGTGGCAACTGTTGTGCGCATGTCTAGGAATGGATTCAGGGGGAGCTTGGTATTTAAGTAGTCCTAGTGACTCACCTCCTCTTCACTTGAACCCTACCTGGTGCATAGTGACGGTTCACCCTAGCTGAGACAACTTATTCACAGGCTGAATTTAATAAATAAAACCCGAAAGGGACCAGCTATCATGTTTTGTAACACTCTAAAATTAAACCTTGGTTTCGAAATTGCCACAGTAACCTTGATTTAAGAAATGACCAAAATACCCCTGGTTTAGAAAATGACCAAATTACCCCTGACTTGTAAAAAATTACCAAAATACCCTCAGTATGGGAAATTGCCGGATTACCCTCGAATTGGAAATTTTCCAAAATACCCTTACTTTGTAAAATCACCTGAAACCATACTTTGGAAATTTATGAAAATTCCCCTGGTTTATGAAATTACCAAAATACCCCCGATATCTAGAATTTTTAAAATACCTATGATTTGTAAAGGTTTCCAAATTAACCCTGATTTATTACTAAAAATACCCCGATAGGTTAAATTACGAAATACCACCGGGTAGTGAAATGACGAGAATACCCCTACATGTGGGATATGGGTGGAAGAGGTTGTTGATGAGTAAATGTGATTCACTGTATTAGGGTAGGAAATTGAACTGAAAACTGTTTGATGATCGAAAGAACCACTATCAAATTTCTTTACATAAAACTTGTTGGTGGGTAATCAGTGAAACAGAAGCTAATTCATAAAAAAATTCTTTAAGCAGATAAAGCGCGATTTAGATATGAGTACTAGGGGACGTGGTCGTAATGTACGAGGACACGGTAGAGGCAAAATGACCGTATCGAAGCCTGTTTGGTCCGGTCAAGGTCCGAGAATGAGATACCACTACCACCAGCTGCTGGTGTAGAGTATCAGGATCAAACGGGGGAAGATGCAGTGTTGCAGGCAATGCTGTAAGTGCTGGAAAGAGTGGCTGGAGCAAGTGGAGGTACGGGAGCTCGAAAATCTGTATCTGAGTGACTCTGAACCAATGGAGCTAAGGTATTCTGAGGAGTATCTGGTGTGGCACCCAATATAGCTGAGTATTGGTTGGAAGCGACGGAACGAATCATGGACGATTTGGATCTGACGGCTAAAGAGAAACTAAAAGGAGTAGTGTCACTTCTCCGAGATGAGTCATACTAGTGGTGGCTCACGGTTCAGGATGGTGCTGCAGCGGATGATCTCACTTGGGATTACATTAAGGCAGCATATCAGTAGAAGTATGTCAGGACCAGTTACATTGATGCGCAGAGGAAGGCGTTTCTAAGACTGGTTCAGTGAAGTAAGTCCGTATCAGAGTACGAGGCAGAATTTTTAAGGTTGAGCCAATATGCTCGGGGCATATAGCTACGGAGCATGAGCGATGTGTCAAATTCGAGGACGGATTAAGGGATGATTTGAGGTTGCTGATTGCTCCACAGTAGGAGAGAGAGTTTGTGGTCTTGGTGGAAAAGGCCAAAGTTGCGGAGAAAGTGAAACAGTCGGTTAGACAGAACCAGGACAAAGGTTGGAATAAGAGGAATTTCGGATCATCTGGGTCTGCCAGAAATCAGCAGAAATGGGGTAGATATAGTAGGCTGAATCAAGCTGCTAGGCCTACTTCTGCTGATACTCAGTGGCCTCCACGATGTGCTTGATGTGGGAAGTCTCACACGGGAGAATGTTGGACTGGAAATAGGGGATGCTTTGAGTGTGGATCGATGGGGCGCTGAGTGAGGGATTGTCCACAGAGTCAGCTAGGTTACAGTCTAGGGATCAGAATCGTACTCAGAATAGGAGGGATGGTCAGCAGCCACAGAGGGGCCGTGGTACTGCTAGGGGAGGTAATGGCTCTGGTAGAGGCCGTAGAGCACCGGGCAGAGGTACAGGGGGTACAGAGGTAAGACAGTCTAGACTGGTCTACGCCGCGAGGCATCGAGAGGAGGGTGACATACTGGACATCATAACCGATACGTTCTTAATCTTTGGATTACCATACACTGCTTTAATAGATGTAGGTTCGACACACTCATATGTAGCCAGTAGCATAGTGGGAACTATGAACTTGAACTCTGAGATTACTTCTAGGAAGATGACTATAATTAGCCCTTTAGGTCACTCTGTAGAAGTAAGTAAACTATATAGGGATATACCCCTAGAACTTCAAGAGGTCGAGTTTTTGGCTGATTTGATGGAACTACCGTTTGGGGAGTTCGATCTGATTCTTGGGATGGATTGGCTGGTGAAGTACCAGGCCATTTTGGATTGCGCGGCTAAGTGCATAGTGTTGAGGACAATGGAAGGTGAGGAGGTGGTGATTATAGGTAATAGGAGAGATTACTTATCCAATGTGGTCTCTACACTGAAGGCAGAGAAAATGGTCAGGAAGGGTTGTGAGGCCTTCATGGTGCATGTTTGTGCTTTGGGAGCCAAGGATGCAGCTGTAGAGAGTGTTCGAACTGTAGGGGAATTTGCGGATGTATTTCCAGAGGAACATTCGGGTCTGCCTCCGGACCGAGAAGTTGAATTCGGTATAGATTTGTTACCCGGAACTGTGCCAGTGTCTATTGCCCCGTACAAAATGGCTCCAAAGGAATTGGTGGAGCTGAAGGCCCAAATCCAGGAGTTGTTGGACCGAGGTTTCATTCGACCAAGTATATCCCCTTGGGGAGCACCTGTACTCTTTGTGAAGAAAAAAGACGGTACAATGCGGATGTGTATAGACTACCGCCAACTAAACAAGTTGACGATAAAAAACAAGTGCCTGTTGCCCAGGATTGACAACTTGTTTAATCAACTTAAGGGTGCATCGGTTTTCTCGAAGATAGATCTCAGGTCAGGGTACCATCAACTCAAAGTGAAGGGGGCTGATGTTCATAAGACGGCGTTCGGTACTCGGTATGGGCATTACGAGTTTTTGGTGATGCCGTTCGGGTTAACCAATGCACCGCAAAGATTCATGGACTTGATGAATCGGTGTTCCAAAGAAGATTTAGACCAGCTTTGTCGTAGTATTCATAGACGACATATTGGTGTACTCAAGGACCGAGGAGGACCATGATACGACTTATGCGGTTGGTTTTGCAAATTCGAGGAGAAGCGCTTATTTGCCAAGTTCAAGAAGTGGGAGTTCGCTTAGGGAAGTGACTTTCTTAGGTCACGTAGTGTCCGTTGAAGGGATTAGAGTGGGCCCTCGCAAGATTGAGGCTGTGTTAGATTGGAAACCACCTAGGTCGGTTGCAGAAATTTGGAGTTTTCTAGGTCTGGCGGGGTATTACCGGAGATTTGTGGAAGGATTTTCTCTGATCGCGGCGCTGTTGACCAAGTTATTAAGGAAGGGAGTTTCATTTGTGTGGATGGAGAAACAACAGAAAAGTTTCGACAAGTTGAAAAAGATTTTGATGGAAGCTCTGCTCGCATGTACCGAGGCGTGAAAGGTATTCACGGTCATCGTGATGCATCACACACTGGCTTGGGATATGTGCTGATGCAGGAAGGGAAAGTAGTGGCATATGCGTTCCGACAGCTGAGACCGCATGAGGTTAACTATCCGACACACGATCTGGAGTTGGCTGCAGTGGTTTTTGCCCTGAAAATATGGAGGCACTACTTGTATGGAGAGAAGTCGATAGTCTATACGCAGAAGGATTTAAATTTGAGACAGCGAAGGTGGATTGAGTTGTTGAAGGACTACGACTGCTCGATTGAGTATCATCTGGGCAAGGCTAACGTAGTGGCTGATGCGTTGAGCCATAAGGTGGTAGCAGACTTGCGAGCGATGTTTGCTCATCTTAGTCTGTATGATGATGGGAGTTTGTTGGTGAAATTGCGAGTAAAGCCGACTTGGGTGGAGCAGATTAAAGAGAAACAGTTAGTAGATGAGGGTTTGAATGCTCGGAGGTTGCAAGTTCAGAGTAAGTGGTTGGAAGGTTACAACTTGTCTCACGATGGAGTGTTGTGTTTTCAAGGGAGAGCTTGTATGCCAAAAGACGTCGAGTTGAGGCAAAAGATTCTTCAGGATGCACATAGCAGCCCATACGCTATGCATCTTGGAGGTAGCAAGATGTACTGGGATTTGCGAAAGCAGTTCTGGAGGCCAGGACTAAAACGGGAAGTGACTGAGTTTGTGGGTAAGTGTCTGACGTGTCAGCAGGTTAAAGCTGAACATCAGCTGCCGTCAGGTTTACTTCAGCCAGTGAAGATTCCTCAATGGAAGTGGGAAAGAATTACCATGGACTTTGTCAGTGGGCTACCCCTTACGCCAACTAAGAAAGACTCAGTCTGGGTGATTGTGGATCGTTTGACCAAATCAGCTCATTTCATACCGGTGAGGGCTGATTTTTTGCTTCAGAAGTTGGCTAAGTTGTATGTGGCCGAGATAGTAAGGTTGCATGGGGTACCAGTGTTAATTATCTCGGATAGGGATCTGAGGTTCACATCGAGGTTCTGGAGAGCTTTGTATCAGGCTTTGGGAACGAGGTTGGATTTCAGCACAGCTTTTCACCCGCAATCCGATGGACAGTCTGAAAGAGTAATTCAAATTTTGGAGGATATGCTAAGGGGCTGTGTTCTGGATTTTAGTGGTAGTTGGGAGGAGTATCTACCAATGGCGATATTTGCTTATAACAATAGTTATCAAGCGAGTATCCAGATGGCACCATATGAGGCACTGTATGGACAGAAATGTCACACTCCTACGTGTTGGACAGAGTTGGGTGAATGGCAGATATTAGGTCCGGATTTGTTGACAGAAACTGAGGATAAGGTTAAAGTGATTCAGGCTCGTCTTAAGGAAGCGTCGGACAGGCAAAAGTCTTACGCCGATCTTAAACACAGAGATATAGAGTATACAATGGGTGATAAGGTTTTTCTGAAGGTATCACCATGGAAGAAAGTGCTGAGATTTGGACAGAAAGGGAAGCTAAGCCCTAGGTTTATCGGGCCGTACACGGTGTTGAAGCGAGTAGGATCGGTAGCTTATCAGCTCGAGTTGCCAGTAGAGTTAAGTCAGATTCACGACATCTTTCATGTTTCGATGCTTAGGCGCTATCGGTCAGATCCGTCATACGTTGTACCAGTTGCAAGATTGAGGTGAGCTCAGACTTGTCTTTCGTGGAGGAACCGGTACAGATTTTGGATCAGGATGTCAAGGTCTTGCGTAGGAAGTCAGTTCCCTTGGTGAAAGTTTTATGGCGGAACCATGGTACGGAGGAGGCCACGTGGGAACGAGAGGATGTAATGCGGCAGCAATACCCTCAACTCTTCTGATCAGGTAATTTCGAGGTCGAAATTATTTTTAAGGGGGGTAGAACTGTAACATCCTTACAACGGGGCCTCTACATTTTTCATGTGTTGTATGTGTTGGTCTGTCTGCTGTGCTAGTTTAGCATAATTTGGGGTCTAAGCATGACTTCGGGTTAGGCCTGAGTCATGGTCAAACATTTTTTATTTTTTGTACTTAGTGAGAGGGAGCTAGGAGAGTTAGGGGTTAAAAGGAATTATTGGGAGTTTTAGACACAAGAAGTGCCTTGGTAAGGTGGCAAGGAGGTGCCACTCAAGTCACAAGGGAGGTGACGCCACAAGGGGGTAAGGAGGACCTTGGTTCGAGCAGCAGAAATCTCACTTTCTGCTTAATATTCTGACGCCACGAGCAAGGTGGAGGAGTGCTCAAGTGGGACTCTCTTGAATGGATGAGGATGTGATCATAAGATTTGAATTGGATAGATGAAGGTGAGGAAAGTTAGGAGCTTGAATCTTATCAAACTCATTTGGGAAGAGTCGACTGAATGGTGGACTGTGGGCAAGGGGGCTATCGGTTTTGGGGAGCCTTTGGTGTAGCCGAATGTCCCTCTAAGATCTTTAATTTTATTTTATTTCTTTTCTCCTTCTCAAAGTGCTTGGCCGAATCTTCTTCTCCCCCATCTCTCTCTCTCTTTTTCTTCTTTTCATTCTTGCTTAAAGTCGAAACCATCTTAGTCCACTTCATCTTTTCCTTTTCACAAACCCTTGTGCCGAAATCTTCATCCTCTTCCCTTGCCGAATCTTCCTTCTCCCATTCCATATTTTCTTTTCCATTCTCTTCTTTTCACTTTAGCCGAACCCAATTTTTTTCTCTTCTATCAACCATAGCCAAATCTCCCTTCATCACTCAACTCTTTGCCAAATTTCCCTTCTTTCTTCTAGTGTCATTTTCGCAGAATATCAACCAAGAGTAGATCTTTTTCGGGTTCTTCTCTAATCGGATTTGAAGAGGGTAAGTGTTCTTGGCCGAATCTCTGTTATTTCCTTTCTCTTTTCTCAGTTGACTCACATGGGGACAAAAGTTGAATTTCGGCATTTGTGGACATGATTCCTAATCATCTATGAAAATCGATTTCTCATAGGTTTTTCGGGATTTGAAGCAGTAGATCGGGGTTGTTTATTCTCTACCAACTGATTTCTTCTAGTCTGTGGTAAGGGTTCATGTCAATCTATTCTATCAATCATTCTTTTGAAAAGCCGAAGGCTATTGAGATTTAGTATTAATATTGGCCGATTGTTGGGGGGAGATCAGTTTCGCATACCTTGAGTTGTGGCTAGTATCCGAGGAGTGTTAAGGTAAGGATTGGGGTTCCATGCGTTAACCCTTCGGGTTTTGTTAGTTTGGCCGAATGGCCTTGTTACTGATTTTGGTTTGGCCGAATGTAGGGACAAAAGGGATCTAGTGTAGTAGATCGGGTCTTCGGGATTTAGTGATTGCGTTAGTAACAGGTGTGTAACGCTTACACACTTTATTAGTATAATATACCTATTATGTTTTTGTTATAGCCAATGAAATCGGTGAATATGCCTTGTGGGTATGAGCTTGAATCCTGTGTAAGTCCCCTATCATGTGATTTTTGATATACATCATCATGTTATTGCTATATTCTATGCTATATGTTATTTGCATCATCATATGTTTTATGCCACGATTGATATGGACATGATGGTGGGTTTGATGAGAGGAGGGGGATGATTTATTTTGGACTGTCACAAGTGGTTTTTACCACACGACGGGTTGGCCCTATCTTGATATTATATTTTGTGACTAAGTCCCAGTAGTTTTGACCACCAGTGGTTTTGACCACATATGAATATTGTGACTCGTCCCAGTGGTTTGGTACCACAGTGGGTTGGCCCCACATGTTGATTACGGGATTGTCACCAGTGGTTTTGACCACACGATGGGTTGGCCCCATCACTTGATTTGTGACTTCAGTCATCAGTGGTTTTGACCACACTTATATATATTTGTGACTACGGTAACCAGTGGTTTTGACCACCAGTGGTTTTGACCACATGGGGTAGTTAAAGGAGATTGGATGGTTAGGTTATGGGTTGCATGATTTGCATGATTTGCTAATGATTTGTGTAAGTGCTTGCACTATCGGGTTGGGGATTTATACACTGAGTCTTGGTGACTCACCCCTCCCTTATATTTTGCAGATGAGGCGTAGATTGTGGATGTGGAGCCAAAAAGACTCGAGGCGGCCATGCATGCTTGATTCGACTTTTGACTTTAAAGTACTATTTCGATTTTATTAATTTTCTTTAAATTTGGTTTTGGGTTTTGTAATAAGGCCGCTAAGTTTTATTTTGGGTTTTTATTACATGCTTTTATTTTGATTATGTAATACCTATGTTGGGTATATGGTCTTGTTAAATTAAACGGGTAAAAAGCAATGTATTCAAAACTATAACTCCTTCGGGTTTTAAAACGTTGCCATCGGGTAACACCACCTAAAAGATGATAACAAAGATAACTTGTATGTTTTTCTAAAACTTGCAACAATAAGTAGACTTTCAAGCAAGGGTTTCTAAACTTTTCGTACTACAAAAGGGTTTTCTAAGAAAATTATCCGACAAACTCCCGGTTTTAAAAGGGTATCACTCCGTGGCATGCCATATCCGGTTGTGGTGTGTTGACCGGGTTTGGGGTGTTACATATCTCATGACCAATTTTGTCCAAAAAATTGCTATCTAGGGGTTCATAATTATTATTCTAATGCTATTTCATACAAAAAGCTTCTAGAAATTCATATTTTGCAACTTTTGCAATTTAGTCCTTTTGGACCATTCAACCACAATTTAGCGAAATTGCTTCATGAAACCTTTATACTAGCATGCAAACTGACATAAACCTTAAAACTCATAATTTCATCTCGGTTTCATGGTCTCGCACCACTATTCTGACTAGGCCCTAAATCGGGCTGTTACACTCCACGGATGAACAGATAGACAACTGTTATGTGCTTCACTCAATATCAGTTGAATCAACTCTGAATTTCTTGGAACACAGATACGATGTCGAAATCTCAAGCAATCATCAACAACTCTAAATTCAGATTCAAAATTCAAACCACACTGAGCTCGTTTCGCTAATAACTCATTATTAGATTTCTTAGCATCACATATCTGTTGTATAAACAATAGTTTCACTTTTAATTCAGCTATCACAGAACTATCATTAGATAAATCTAACTGAGCATTCAAAGCACGCAGTGCAAATAATGATTTTCTACTCAATGCATCAGCAACAACGTTTGCTTTACCTGGATGATAATCCATCACAAGCTCATAATCTTTTAACAGCTCTAACCATCTCTTTTGACATAGGTTCAAATCTTTCTGGGTCATCAAGTATTTCAGACTTTTATGATCTGAAAACACGTGACATTTCTCACTATACAGATAATGGCGCCAGATCTTTAGTGCAAACACAATCACAGCTAGATTAAGGTCGTGCATTAGATAATTCTTTTCATGAGGCTTCAATTGTCTCGAGGCATAAGCCACAACTTTTCCTTCCTGCATCAAAACACATCCCAGACCGTTTAATGAAGCGTCACTATATATAACAAATTCTTTACCCGATTCTTGTTTTACTAACATTGGAGCTTTTGTTAACAGAGGTTTCAACTGATCAAAACTTTTCTAACATTTATCAGACCATTCAAATCTAACATCTTTCTAGAGTAGTCTAGTCAACGGAGTGGCTATCACTAAAAATCCTTTTACAAATCGATGATAATAACTAGCTAAACCCAGAAAGCTGCGGACTTCAGACACGTTTCTCGGAGGTTTCCAATCCAGAATAGTAGAAATCTTGCTCGGATCAACTCAAATTCAAGAAGTTGATACAATATGTCCTAGAAAACTAACCTCTTGTAACCAGAAGTCACATTTGCTGAATTTTTCGATATATCTGAATCTTTCACTCTCAACTGGTAGTATCTCGATCTCAGATCAATCTTGGAAAATACAATAGCTCATTTCAACTGATCAAATAAGTCATCAATTCTGGGCAACGGATATTTATTCTTTATGGTCACTTTATTCAACTGACGATAATCGGTGTACATTCTCATTGTGCCATCTTTCTATTTCACAAATAGGATAGGAGCACCCCAAGGCGAAAAACTCGGTCTAGTGAACCCTCTATCAGTCAATTCTTGCAACTGTGACTTTAACTCTTTCAACTTTGTTGGTGCCATTCCATATGGAGCTATCAAAATAGGTTTCGTACTAGGCAATAGATCAATACCAAACTCAACTTCACGAATCGGAGGCAAACTCGGTAACTCAATACCAAACTCAACTTCACGAATCGGAGGCAAACTCGGTAACTCTTTAGGGAATACATCAAGAAACTCACAGACAATAGGCACTGATTCCACTTTCATTTCAGTCACTTTCGAATCAATCACATAAGCAAAAATATTTCCCATATCCCTTTTTCACATATCTTTGAGCTTTCAATATAGATATTATAGCAGGCAATCCATTTAAGTCATTAGACTCAATCCATACAATTTCATTATTCGAAAATCTCAAATCAATAGTCTTTCTTTTATAGTTTACAATAGCATCATGTAATGTCAACTAGTCCATACCCAGAATGATATCAAACTCATCAAATGGAAAAAGCATCAGATCAGTAGGGAAACAGATATCTTGAAACATTAACAGACAGTTCTTGCATACTTTGTGAACAAGGACACTTTTACCTAAGGGGTTCAATACTTTTATAGTAAACTTAGTAGACTCTATAGGCAACGTCTTACTGAATACTAAATTCATGCATATATACTAATGTGTAGAACCAAGATCTATCAAAGCAATCAGAAAAGTATCATAAAGTATAAAAGTACACGTTATAACATCTGGTGATGAAGCTTCCTCGTGTGCTTAAATAGCATACGCTCTGGCAGGTGCTCTAGCGTCAGATCTTGCAACAGTGTCCCTCGTAGTTCTTTGACTACCATTGACATTTCTTACATTCTTCGAAGGTCTTCCTCTCACATGTGCGTTATCAGATCTCAAATTTTGAACAATTTTTGGCTCGACAGACTCAAGGCAATCACAGATAAAATGATCAAGTGATCCACATCTGAAGCAAGCTCTGTCATTTAATCTACAGCTTCCCGGATGCCTTTTTCCACAATGTTTACATTCAGGTCTCTCAGATTGAGCATTACCAATACTCGCTACTAAAGTTGCTGGAGTTTTGGAACTCATTTGCGTTCTAGCTTGATTTCTATTCGAATGTCCCACACTATTTCTTGAACGACTTTGATCATATTTGAACTTCTTCAAAGTAGACTGAAATGATCTACTCTGAAATCTCTTTCTCACACTCTAGCTTTAGACTCAGCTTTTCTTTTATCTTTCTCGACTGCCTTAACATTGTACGCTCGATCAACGAGTACAACAAACTCATTTATTTCTAAGATTCCAACTAACAAGCAAATATCATCATTAAGACCATCTTCGAATCTTTTACACATTATTTCTTGGGTAGATACGCATTCCCGAGCATACTGACTCAATCTTACAAATTCTCGTTCATACTCTGAAACAGTTATTCGACCGTGATTTAGTTCTAGAAATTCCTTTCGTTTCTGATCGATGAATCTCTCACTAATATATTTCTTTCGAAACTCAATCTGAAATAAATCCCATGTAACTCGTTCTTTCAGAACAACAGAAATCAAATTTTTCCACCATTGATAAGCTGCATCTCGAAGAAAAGATACAACACATTTTATGCACTGTTCCGGAGTCAGAGACATTTTGTTGAATACCCGGATAGTATTTTCTAACAAGAACTCAGCCTTTTCAGCATCATCATCATTAATAGCCCGGAACTCTTTAGCCCTATACTTACGGATCTTGTCAAACGGGGGCTTATTCAATTGATTCGGATACATAATCGATGGCACAACTAAAGTCTGAGGGGGAATAACTGGGGGCGAGGGTTGCAGAATAGTCGGCTTATTTCTTACGAATTGAGTGAACCACTCACTCATCATCTGGAAGAAAGCTTGTTTAGCTTCTCCCTCATGGCCGCTCACAGTCGGTCTCAGATCAGAAGGCGCTAGTCTGAGAATTCAGATATATGGCATGTATAGCTAGACTCAGACATGCTACATTAGTTCGAGAATCGACTAAACCGTAGCTCTATACCAACCAAATGTAACACCCCTATCCCATATCCATCGCCAGATTAGGGTTAAGAGTGTTACCTGATAGATCAAAAACTTTATCAGACAATTCACACAATCATTCGCCAAACATGAACAAAGTGCCCATTATGTTGGTCAACGAGACCTTAAACATGCTTAGAAATAGGGTTGGGACTAAACTGGAACACGTACAAAAATTCTCGAAAATTTAAAACTTTTCAAAGTTTCAGGGTTTACACGCCCGTGTGGGTAGACCGCGTGTCTCCCACGGCTGTTATACACACCCGTGTATCCTCCCCGTGGTCGAGCCTGGCTTAACTCCACGGCCACCAAGCACGCCTATGTACCTTGGCTGTGGTCGATCCTGACTTGGATCCATAGTTACCAAGCAACCCCATGTGCTAAGGCCATGTACTCCTAGGCCATATACTGACTTCTTCACACGGCTACTAGGCACGCCCGTGTACCTTGCTCGTGTGCTCTTAAACTAGCTATTGACTTAGCCCTACGGTCACTAGGCACGCCCGTGTGTCATAATCGTGTGACATTATGGGCCATTTGCAAGGGCAAAATGCCACCCAACTAGGGTCATATCCTATGCACATTTAAATACCATGAAAATGCCAAAATATCCATTCAAAACCAATTTCATTTATACCAATTTACAAGACTAAAACTCATATCATCACAAGCATAACTCATTCAAAAACTTACACAAAAACTTGATCATTTCCAAAGTCATCTAACCATACCAAAGCATACATCACATATCATATTCATCAAGGAAAAATATCAACTTATAACTAGCCACATCTCATGGCCAAGTTCATACAACAAACTTGTACCATAAACTAGCCTATACATGCCATATCTAGCTATATACATTTCCAAAATGTACCAAAACAAGTTGAGCAGTGTGATGACGATCCTCGACGGTCCCCGAGCCTTCAGTAGCTTTGACGATTTATAAATCAAAGAAAACACAAACATAGAGTAAGCTTTCAAAAAGCTTAGTAATCCAAAATACAAATAAACTTAACATGAATTGCACATAACCGAATTGATGTAATGACCATAATGGTTCTCATGACAAATTCACCTTATTCTTTCTTTAGCTCATTTGCTTAGCCATAACTTACCACATTCCCAACTCACATACCATATATGCACATAGCTCATCTAAGCAAAACTTAACATATCATATTATTATTCCAATATGCATAATCATCATAGTAAGATCATATAGATTCTTACCTTGTATACACATTTAGTGTATAAATTAACGTACTAGAAATGAATTTACATTTCACATAGCCATTCGTATCATAGACTTGCCCGTTGAACCATTAGGAACCTAATAGGATACTCAGAAAGCTCAGAATAGTCGTACAATGCCAACGTCCCAGATGAGTTCTTACATATACTCAGATATCGATGCCACTGTCCTAGACAAGGTCTTACATGAATCAATACGATGCCGATGTCCCAGACATGGTCTTACATGTAAAAATCATATCGATTCCAACATCCCAGACGTGGTCTTACACAAAATCTCGAATAAATGCCAATGTCCCAGACGTGGTCTTACATGATAAAACAGAACAGATACCTATGTCATGACATAGCTAATACTATCTATTCCTAGGTTCTTACGAGACTTCTCAGAAATTGTCACTAAGTAATCCTTATCTCGGAATTCATGTACATATCATCTCATAAGCATTCATCATTAACATTAGTCATATGAACATACACAGTTCAATACAAGCACGTTTATTTGCATAATGACTTACCTCGGATTCGATTTAACAGAAATGGAAATAGCTACTCGGTTACTTTCACTTTCTCGAGATCTAAATCTGTTTTCCTCGGTTCTTGATCTATACATATTCAAAGTTAACCCTTTTATTCACTAAATCATTCAATTCAATCCAAGAACACACACTTAGGGTTATTTGCAATTTAACCCACATATTTGCATAATTCATCAATTTAGTCCATTTTTCTCAAAACATCAAATTCACAAAATCATAATTTAACCATGCTTATACGAATGTTCATACATCTCATACAAGCCCATATTTTTCATCAAATTTGTAATTTAATCCCTCAAATTACTATTTTCTCAATTTAGCCCTATTTATCTAAATTTATAAAAATTTCAAGAACAAAACATGTTCATCTAACACATATCTTTCATTTAATAACATAAAGCTTACCATTTCATCAATGGCACAACTCACAAATATCATCAATACAAAAAATTGAGACATGGGCTTGATAGTAGACTAAGCAACAATCTCAAAAACATAAAAATCATCAAAATCCAAATCAAAATCATACCTTAATTCAATCTTACAATGGTCGAATAACCTAGTTTCTTTCTCTTTTCTTTTCTTTGGTATTTTAAGCACTAATGGTATGAATATCATCACCATTTTCCATGTTTTTTTTATTAACTATCATATTATTTTAACTTTTATTAAAATAACATTAATGACATATTAATAATGAAACAGTCAATTATGGACATAATGGTCCATCCACCGTCCACTATCCTCTATTTTGGCCAAATTGCATCATATATCCTTCTATATAAGAAGACACAACAATTTAGCTATTCAATCAAATAGGAATCTACTTTTACCTTTTACGCGATTTAGTCCTTTTATCAAATTAAGCACGCAGACGGATGAATTAACTTACGAAACTTTAGCACATGCATAATCACTTATTAGAGGCACAGAAAATAATATTAAAACATTTTATTGACTCAAATTTGTGGTCCCGACACCACTGTTCCTACTATGGTATAAACCAGGCTGTTACATGGCCCCTATTTAGGTAAAAAATTTCTAAGAGCGTAAAAGTTATCGGATTAATTTTGAAACATTTCGCAAGTACGTTTAGGGCCTTGTAGGACCATAATAAGGATGTTATGAATATGAATGAAAAGTTTTAAGTTTGAAAAGAAATTCTATAGCTCGATAATGTATGTTTAAGTAAGTTAAGTTTGGTAATGCCTCGTATCCTATCCCGACGTTAGACACGGGTAATGGGTGTTACGTAGGGTTTATCTAACAACCAAATATTATCTTCTCTCTTTTTAAATTCTTTTGGTTTAAAATACCATTCATTTTGGGTAGGTGGTTATCAGTTCATTATTCCATTATCTTTTTCCTCTTTTTAAATTATTTTTCTCTAAGATAAAACCAACATCCCAAGATTTATCTCCTCCACTTTTTAGGCAGATTTATATGGTACAAGTAGAATTGGGCTGAAATTGGTATGTGCAGAGTGTTGAATCGGTCATCTTCCCGACATTGCCATAGCATCCGTGTTGGAAAAACTGTCTGCACTTTGCCCAGAAAAAACTTCACTCTTTTATTTCCTCATACCAAAACATGTTTTTGCCACACCAACACACAAGAAAATCCACTACAAGCGATGAAAAGTACCTAATATTTAAACACAATCCAAGATGCTAATAAAATGATGAAAATACGAATAAAATGTCCTAAAATGCAACTAAATGCACCTAAGGACAAGCAAGTAGCTAGGTCTGAAGGCGTGAATTATAACTCTTTTCAAGAGTTATCACACCCCTAAACCTGAGTTCTTGCTTGTCCTCAAGTAAGATATACATGAATGCATGAATGCAAGAATTCTTGAATTGCCACAACAACATAATCACCCTTGTATTGCCAGTCCATTGAGAAAGCAACCTTGTACTTCAGTTCTGAACAATCTTCTATGTCTAAAGATTTGATCAACTTTTGTAAGCTCATTCAGTAAAGGTAGTGTAGAAAATATTACCCTAGAAATAAGAAATCCTTAGTACTCATGCAACATTCACTATAGCAAGTGTCTCCTTATTTACTCAGTTTATCTTTTAAGTAAACTAAATGTTTTTTAACTGGCCTTAAACATACTCTAATACATACATATCCATTTATTATGCCAATTAATTTTTTTACTAGGGGATTCATCTTGTCACACAATTCTTTGACACGACAATCACAATGGAGTAGACACCGAGTTGTCGAATACTCAATCATGCCATGATTTGAATACTCACTCATGAAGCTAAGGCTTTTGACTAAAAAGATGGATGAATCAAACAACTACCTCCTTAGCTACTCAACCTATTACTACAGTGATTGCCCCTAAAATCTTTTTTTAACACTCTTACTTAAACTCATTTTTCCAATCAATAACACAATGGAGCTAACAAAATGTTGCTGACCTACTCAGCAATTCTAAGCATTGGAATATTTTATGGCATTTGTTCTTTTTTTTTTTTAATAGTTCCACTTATTCATTATTTGGTATTTCCATAGTTCTGAATTTAGCTTCAAGAGTCTCTAAGTTTATTAAAAGAAACTTACTATAGATCAAATGTAATCAGAATTAGGAAAACCTATATTAAGCAGTCAATTTACAAGTAAACTATCCTGTACTAAAATCACCTAATCCACCGTCACAATTTTCAAAATATATTGAAGAATTAAGCTCTTCATAGAACATTACAGACAAAAATACACTAATCACAGTCTAAGCAATTACTGATAGTTATGTGTGCCATGGCAAAATGAATGACAAATGAACAAAATTATTAAAACATCATGCTCAATGAAATATCTAATGTAGTCTAGATGCGCAACACACCCCCAAACCTAAGGGATGTATTGTCCTCAATACATGAACATACATGTAACTAAAATGCATGAATATATTTAAAAATGTCATGGCGAAATATGAATGCATGGTGTAAATATGGGAAAGAGAACTCCCCTAACTTCAATCTTGGTTATTGTTGCTTCACTGTCTATAGGTGGACTTGCATGCTGAATGCTTATAACATATCTTTCTTTTCAGCAAATGGAGTGGCATGTCCTTCTCGTCTTTGTTAGACTCAGTGATCTCATTAACGATATGATTGATTTCACAATCTTGTGCGGTCATTGCTGCTGTTGGTATAGGTGGGGCAGCTTCAGTATTGTCCTTTAGTGGTGTAGAGGTAGGATTTGCTTCTTTCGTTTCCCCGTGATCAATTTCTATGCTAATTGATTCAGTATTTTCTACTTACTCCTCATATGATCTAGGTTCTCTTTCAACCATTTTCAAGAAAACAGAGATACCTGTATATAAAGGAAGCAAAATTATTAAACAAATTAAATGCAATAACTAAGAAAAACTTTAAAACAGTAAAAATGAAATGAAAAGAAGTATCGAGATGCTAAAGTTAAAAATCTCAGAGATTAATGAATTGTTTGTCTCGCTCTATATGAGCACCTCAGTAGTGCTCCAAGTGTTGTCCATTGACTTTGAATGTGATACTAGTCTTTATATCTTTGACATCAACAACTCCATAAGGATATACATGAGCTATGAAACAATGTTCATAAAAAATGGAAGGTCTATTTCGCTCTAGCAAAGTGTTTTTTCACTGAAATGGGCATTCTTTAAATGCAATGGTAAAGGCTTCAACTGTATTGTGGGGGGTTCCTTTTTAGAAGGTTTAGGAAGCTTGAAAGAACGATCTGGTAAATCCAAGAATTCACACTTTTTCCCTGGTCTATCCACAATTTGCTTCACCTCCATGAATTCAATGAATTCTTCAAAAGTCTCCATTTCATTTAGCTCAAGTAAATCAGTATCACTATCGAAATTGCTATGGGAAAATCATGCAAACTCTTCCTCCACTATTTTTTATATTAGATTAATGGCTTGGCATTCTTTATTCTCATCAGCATATTTCAGGGCATTGAATACATTAAACGTAATTTGATGATCATTCATTCTTATGGTTAATTCACCTTTCTACACATCAATTCAAGTCCTGCCAGTAGCAATAAAAGGTTTTCCAAGAATAATTGGCATGGCATGGTCAGCTTCTGTAACACCCCTAACCCGTATCCGTCGCCGAATTAGGGTTATGAGGCATTACCGAACTAAACTTAGTTCCAGATAGACCTTCATTTGAACTCAAGCACAAGCAATGATATCTTTTCTATTTCATATAACATATATATGTACCAAATGAGTACCTTCCACATATTATATAAACCATGACCGAATTTAAAACATCCATTAGCATTATGAACAAGCTATGAAATCAAAACATAGAAATGAAACATAACCAAAAGAAATAGCCATTTTTGCAAGGCTATATTTATATACAAGACCAAATATTGTAGGTTTCAAAACTTGGTCCAACCTATACATGCCTTTAATACAAAAACTAAACTTATAAGTACCAAAGGAGATGATAGTGTGGTTGACTTCTTTGACGATCCTCTGAGCCCGTAGCTTGACCAAAATCTATAAAATAGAACATTGAACACACACAAAGTAAGCTTACTAGCTTAGTAAGTCTTAAGAAATCTTAACAATTTAACTAAATATTTAATTAATTTAAACAAAATAAATTCTTAGCATTTATGAAATAACATAACACATATGTACCATCATAGCTGAATATCAATGTTCATACATAGCGAAACATTATTCATCGTATACTTAAATTGTAAGACTTATCGAAAGTACATTGATCGATAAATAAAGTCATATGCATTTCCACATACAACCGAATAACATCTTCCATATACATTTAAAATTATCTCACATAATTGAATGTATACAAATATATATGTACAACGCATGGCCGAACCTATATATATATATATAAATAATTTCTCCTATATGCAAGCAAACCACATCAACTCAATGTCATTTTTAATCGCGTATCTTACATACTGAATGCACAAACACATTTATATCAACTTATGTATTTGATAAAAATCACATATATCATGAACTTGATTCAATACATACCTTTCAGCCGAACACTCAAATTCATAGTAATAAACTTTGGCTTGTTCGAGTGCCATCATAATTCAATCATTTCATTCATAAGAGTAAGCTCATATTAACAATCACTAGTATTAAAACCTGCTAGGCATAAACCTAAATTTCACACCGGCATCAAGCCTGCTAGACCAAAGGTCTGAAATTTATTCATCGGCTATAAGCCTGCTGGACTAGAGGTCCGAAATTTATTCACCGACTATAAGCCTGCTAGGCATAAAGCCCGATAAATTCACCAGCCCAAGGCTTGCTAGGCTCGAGGCCCAATTAGTGACACTTAAATATATATCTCACTTGAATCATCCCACATACCAACTATTTTCTCATAGAAATCAAATCTCATTGTACAACTATTTAGGTACTTTCAACATTCGAATAATTTAACCAAACCACATAATTTTCTTAATTAAATTCGGCAACTGCATGTATAGTCTCCATAGTTTCAAACTTCAGCATTTATAAAATTTCGTAAATGATTTACGACACATATTCGCTTAAAGACTTACCTCGACTATCGACAGACGACGAAGACCGACTATTCGTGAACTTTCATTTTTCCCCGATCCAAATCCAATTTTCTTTGTTCTTGATCTAAACATATTTAAAATAAGCTCATTCAAGCACATTTCATCTCAATTTAGTCCCAAAAAACATAAATAGGAAAATTACCATTTTACCCCTAACATTTACAACTTTTACAATTGAGTCCCTATTGCATAAAACACAAAATATACAAAATCTTCCAACACTATAGCTAGGCCAAATTTTCCACATATCCAAATAAGTCCATGCATTTAATTTATTTTGCATTTTAACCCTTCAAAAATTTATTTTCTCAATTTAGCCCTATTTACTTAAAATCACCAAAAATCTCAATACAAAACATATTAATCTAACATATATCTTTCATAATTCATCACCTATCACCATAAATCTCATAAACTCATCCATGGCACATTTTAAAATATTCATCAAAAAAAAAAAATTCAAGCATGGGTCTTGAAGTATTCAGAGCTACGATTTCAAAAACGTAAAAATTATCAAAAATTGAAAACTAAACATACCTTAATCAAGCTAAATGGTTGCCGAAATTTAAAGCTTCCCTAACTCTTTTCTTTAGCTAACATTCGGCCAAGAGAGAAGCAAAAATGATAATGGTTTCTTTTCATGAAATTTTAACATATAATAATTATTTATCAAATTACCATTTTAACCTTTTAATAATAATAATAACATATATTAAGGTCATTTAAGACCATTGCCGCCCACTATCATCTAAAATAGGCTAATTTCCCTTTTAGGACTCCATTTTAAAAAGCCACTATCACATTAGCACCTTTCACTATAGTTTGTAACCCATTCACTTTACGCGATTAAGTCTTTTTGTTAAATTAAACACACAAACAATCAAATTTTCATACGAAATTTTCACACATAATAATTCAAATATGATAAACACCAAAAAAATAATTTAAAAGTTTTTCAGACTCAGATTCGTGGTCCCAAAACCACTGTTCCGATTAGGGTCAAATTCAGACTGTTACAACTTCACATTCTAAAATAAGAAAATTTGCAAGAAAGATAAATTTATCTATGGCCAATTGCAATGTAATCGTAGTAGGTCTCGCTTTCCCAATTCTTAGCTTCTTGAAAATAGACATAGACATTAGATTTATAATCGCTCCTAAATCACATAATGCCTTACCTGCATAACAATTTCCAATTGTACATAGGATTGTTAGGTCCTTGAATTTTTGAGGTAGTGTGTTCATCAACATTGCTGTGCACCCTTCAGTGAGAGCAACATTATCAAATTCTCCCAATCTACATTTCTTTGACAATATGTCCTTCATGAATTTTACATAGTTCGGCATTTGTTCTAATGCTTCGACTAGTGGTATGTTGATATGGAGTTGCTTCAAAACTTCCAAAAATATCTTAAACTGAGCATATTGCCTAGAATTATGAAATCATTGAGGGAATGGTAGAGGTGGTCATCCTTCAGGTTGTTGATACTATTTCACAATGGCTTTTCTGTTGACAACCTGATCTGATTCTACAACAGCATTCTCCTGCTTACCTTTTTCAAGTGTAGTAATGGGTTATGTAATCTTTTATTGGTCAAGTCTAGAATTGTCTTCTTCTACTGTGGCATTTTGAACAGCTTCATCTAGTTTAGTCCTACTTCTAAGAGTAATAGCCTTACATTGCTCCTTGCCTTTGGTCCTCGAATTTTTGGTGTCGTTGGGTAACACTCTCTACGGTCTTGTGTTCAAGGTATTGGCCATCTGCTCTACTTGATTATCAACTGCTCGGAGGGATGCAACCTTACTCTAGATTGTAGCATCATTCGTGGCATATATTCCTTTAACAAAGCTTCTATAGAAGTAGATGATAATGGCTGACCCTATTGATTTTTTTGTTAGGGCATTGGTTAAACGTATCTTAGCGGTGCATTGTTGACATTATGTCATGTGACAATATTGAAATTTCCTACACTTTGATTATTGTAACTAAAATTTGGATGTTGTCTCCACCCCAAATTGTAGGTATTGGAGAATGGATTATTGTTTTGATTACAGTTCCCTATATAGTATACTGACACTGAATTCAATGGACATTCATCAAACATGTGAATTTCACCACAATAAACACATGATGATTCAGCTGTTTTTATTTCTTGCACAACAGTTGAAGGTTTCATGGTTTTAATTATATTAGCTAGAGAAGATAGTTGGGCTGTCAATGAAGTGATTGCATTGAGCTCAATGGTACTGACACCTCTCTTACCCATCCCAACTCATGTAGTAGGATACTAGTAATCATTATTGACAAATTTTTTGAAATTTCGTATGCTTCATTATATGTCTTAAACAACAAAGTACCATTTGTTGAGGCATCAATTATAATTTGTGTATGCGTATTTAGCCCACTGTAAAATATCTCCATTTGAGTCCAGTGCTGGAATCCATGCATCAGACATTACTTCATATAGCATTTCATCTTTAAATTGCCAAAAGGATGTAATATAATTTCTCAACTTGGCATTCATAGTGGGAGGATTATACCTTAACAAAAATCTCTGGCTAAGGTCATTCCATGATGCCACTATTACTGACGGTAAAACATTTCACCATGCATTGCCACGATCTCTCAAGAAATATGGGAACAGTTTAAGTCTCAAGGCGCTTTCAGGAACACCCTATTGTTTGAATGAATCAAAAGCTTCTAGGAAAAGTCTTAAATGTAGTCGTGGGTCTTCACTGGTTAAACCACTAAATTATCCTATAATTTGTAAAATCTGGCACATTACCGGTTTCAACTTGAATTACTGAGCTTATATAGTCGGTCTAACTATTTGATCGTGTCAAACAGTTGATTTTAATACTTATAAAGAATGATCGAACCTATAGACTAACTATGACAACGATAGAGGCAAGTGCACCTATCGAACAGTAGTATAGTTTAGGCAAGAATATCTTATCGAACCCAAGGGAACCTAAAAGTACTACTACTCACTTTCTTTCTATCATTTAGCCTGAAGTATGGAGTGATTGATTTATTAAACTAATGAAAAACTACTAAACTAAATGCAAAGACAAAAGAATGAATTGGAGAAAAACTTTAGGAAAACTCAGTTGATGAAGACGATACCCCAGGAAGAATCCACATATGACTTCTCTTATTATTTATTCCCCAAACCATATGATTTCTTTACTTAGTTTGATCCGTGAGACTCCCTAACCTATATTAAACCCTCTCTCGAGGCGAATAATGTCAAACCTTAGGTTAATTAGTGGAACTCTCGTTCTCTTATAATAACCCCCTAAGAAAGCAGTAAATCGATCAATGGATTCCCATATTAGGTTTCACCCTAATCTGGAAAAATCTCATAACCTTATCTCTAGACACCCGATCAACTCCGCTCAATTATGCTAGATCTACTTTTTGGTAGGGTCTATTCCTCCACCTAAGCACATCAGATTAAATTAAGCAACATAATTAAGAACAAACTATGTACTTATCATATAATTTAGAAATAAAATTGCAAAATCCATCATAGGTTTCATCCCCTTCAAGTATCTGAAGGGTCTAGTTCATAACTAAATAAGAAAACATCTAAAGAGAAAAGATAAAACAAAACATAAGAAATCCCTAAAACCCCCTGAAGGAATTGAAGGAGAGATCCTCCGTCTTGAATATAGTTCCACTTCTTGAGATGGACCAACTGGCTATCTTTAAGTGATTCGATGAAAGCTTCGGCAAAAGCCTCTGCAAAGAGCTCTCCTCTCAATGTCTGCCTTGGGTTGTTTATATAGGCTTTTGAGATGCTTTACTTGGCTCCTAAGTACCTCTTTCAAGTAGAATTACTATTAGGGTGTTTAAGTAGACTTAGGAGTATGTTTCTTTCACTTCAAGCATCCAATTTTGAGTGAAATTACTCATTCCCGCGGTAGGGGCACGGCCAGGGCACACCCTCATGTAATTCGAGGTTAGGCCGTGCCTTGATTCTGTCATTTTGGGCACGGCTGTGTAAGTCAGGATTCAGGCAGTGCCTCAGGTCTGTCGATTGGGACATGACCATGTAGACCACCAGGCACGTCCGTGTGTGGTAAATGGATGATGCACGGCCATGTATGACGGAGTTGAGGCCGTACTCTAGGTAATCAGTGAGGCACGGTCATGTGGGCTTTGGGCTAGGCCGTGTCGAATTCTTAGGTTGGCCCAATTTAGTCCGTTTTAAGCCCGTTTTACGTTCTTTTTATCCTTAGGTGCTTTCTTGAGTATAAGACATGAAAAGAAAGGATTAAGAGTTCCTTTTTACATAAATTAGGGATAAATCATCCAAAAGCATACTAAATGTAGGATTAAAATATGTTATTTTTACAGTTTATCAAATACCCCCATATTTAAGCTTTTGCTTGTCCTCAAGCAAAATTCTCAACTTACAATTAAAATGAACTTTCCACAATCCATAATTCCTATCGATAATGTCTCATCATAATTCATAGATAATTTATACATGGATAATTTAACTCAAAGAGTCCTAAAGATTCAATCATGATAATCATACCTTTGTAGTACGAAAACATAGGTGTCTCCCCATATCTGAATAATTACCTTTAATTCAAAATCGACAAGGACTTACATCCTCCCAAAAGATTCACTCAAATCACTCGAAGTGTTTAAGGTTCAAGAATAAGCACTCTAGAGTCGAACCAGAAAAGTTAGTCCTATAGGCTTGCCTGAAAATCAAATCTCCACCACTGTATATGAGATGATACACAAATCAAAAGGTCTTTATCAAGGTTGTAATGGGGCTAGGGTTAGAAGGTGTGGATAAAGGCTGAATTAGAGGGTTATAATTGAGACTGACTTGACAAATTACCAAACTAGAAACAATGAACTAAGTACGAATATTTACATTGAATGAAAACTAATAATACCTACTATTGATAATTACTCCATAATAAAGAGTATTTTCATCACTTAAAATTTTGATAATACTTTAATACGAGCTTTTTCTTCACCAATTTTAGTTTAAATGCTCTAGGCTCTTTTATATACTACTAATATTGAGTAAACTTGGATTTTTTATACGAACAAACTAAAATATTACATCATGAATGATAAATGTAACTACTGAACTAATATAATATGGTAATTTAATCAAATCAAACATCGATTAAAGTGTAGTCAAAAGAAAGGGTGATAACAAATACAAAGGGATTTTGGGTAAATATTAGTGGATGAGTCAGTAAAAAGGGTGTCAGGATTCAACGGGGTTCACTAGGGGTTAATTTGTGAAGTTAGGCTTTTTATGGAGTGAACAGGTTAAAACCTAGGTGCCTTTATCATCTCAGTATATCAAATCATTAATGTGGTCTTGACATGTATAAACGAGGCAGGTTCTAGAATAACAGTTCAAAGTTGAGACACTCGTAATCAATAAAAAGTGAGCATGAAAAAGAATATATGCTCTATAAAGCTCAAAATCTCACAGAAATTATGGGTGTTTTTGACATCAATCCTTATAAATTTCAAATTTCAAGATAATACTCAAATTCGGTTCAACAACCTATTAATTTTAATTTTTAGAAAGTTGACTTATCATGCTCGATTCTCTAGTATTCTTCAAATTTAATCATCAATGCACAATTATCTATGACTTATTCAAAGACATATCAATAAAAATCATGAATCATTAGAAATTTCACCCTAACTAATAATATGAAAAAAATACTTAAGATCAAGACTAAATTCAGGGTTTGAAAAATTAGGCACTTTTACCCCCACACATAAGATGTACATTACCCTTAATGTACAAAGATAGATAATGATAATTAGATGCCAAATCAAAAAGATAAGTGGGGAAAGTAATACTCTCTAAAATCTAGATGATCCCTGGCGTCTTTGGTAGCAGTGATGGTGTTTTCTATGGGCTTGGTGGTGTGGCTACCGAAAAGCAATTTGCTAGATGAAGAAATTGGGTAGCCTGCGAAGATATAGCCAAGAGATCTAAAGAAATAATAATAATATACTAATAATATATTTAAAGATTAAGGAAATAAAAAGAAGGAGACTAAGAACAAAACTGAAATTGAAAGAAAAGACTAATGGACTAAGGAGTCCTTATTGTTGGATGGTTCGCGAGGTGGGTGTGACCTCGAAGGCTGTAGTGCTTGATTCCCAAGTAGCCTTTAGAACCTAAAACCAAGAAACTAGCAGAAGAGAAGTATGGATAAGAAAAATAAAGGAGAAGAGAAAAGAAAAATCGAACCAAAAAGGTTTCGGAGACCCTTGGCGTGTCAATTAAGTGAAGCTCCCGGCATGAAATCATGTTGAGGTCTCCTCTAAGGAGACGATGCTTTCCTTCTTACGTTTCTTCGGCATGATCTTTGTGTTTCTCAAGAGTCTTGGACCTTTTCTATGAACAGAGAGAAAAATTTGAAAGAAAAGAGAAGGAAGAAAGAAGATGGGAAAAAAGGGAAGGGCTGTGGGGATTTAAATAAGATTTCAAATCTGCCACGTTCCCACACCCGTGTACCGAGGGTGTGTTGATTCACACTGCCGTATCGTACGGTCATGTTGTGGAGTGTGTTGTTCTTCCACGCCCGTGTGTCGATTGGCACGCCCGTTCCTAAAAGGCCAGGATGTGAGCACGGATGGAATACAAGGGCGTGGTTTGCCCGTGCTCAATATCCCAGTATCATAGCACGGTCATGAGGCACGGTTATGCTTATTTTGTTGGTACCCGTGGTGTGGGTGGTTGGATCCATGACGTTGGGAGGTGGGTGGACTGACTTGCAAGGCTTTGCTCGGTTAGTGTGGTGGTTCCGGTGGTCCACACGGCCACAAGCACAGTCGTATGTAAGGTCGTGTGACTTGGAAATTTGCATTTTTGTGTTAGTTTAAATGTTGAGAGAAGAAAGAAGGAAAGAAAAAAAAGAAATTTGAAAGTAAATAGTATTAGTGCTCGGGTTGCCTCCCGGGAAGCGCTCGTTTATAGTCTTAAGCTAGACTGTCCTTGACTTTGAAAATTTTAGGGAGGTTTAAAGTTTTGAATATTTTTCCTCTTGTTGACAGCTTTATTTTCGTGACAAAGTTTAGGTCAGGAAGCGTTTACCTTGAAATTACCGAATATCGAATTGCTTACCTCGACTTTTTCGTGTGGGAAAATATCGTGTACCTGAAGGAGTATTTCTCCCTTTTTTTCAGGTCTATTGAAGTGAGGTGAGGATCGGCTTTGTCTAATAGCACATGGTCTCCTATTTTAAAGTGATTTGCTGTCCCTATGAGCTCTTCTGGTGGTTCTTTTGGTTTTACTTCATGTGGATCTAGCTTTTCTTTGGTGTGCATCTTCTGCTCTTTTAAATTGTCGAACTTACGATTTTGTTTCTAGTGTGATTCTTTTGTGACGACTTGGGGGCTATGAGTTGGCTCAGGCTTGATGCATTGTGATGTTTCCTGCGATGAAGGTTGAACAATTTGGTTATCAATTGAAATGACTTTCTTACCTTCATCTTTTGTTGTTTTGGTTGAGTTGAGAGCTTGAAGATTGACCGATTCTTCTCCTACACGAAGTATGAGTTCACCTGTGGCAACATCAATTTTAATCTTGGCTGTTGCAAGAAAAGGTCTTCCTAAAATTAAGGGGATTGAATTATCCTCATCCATGTCTAAAACAATAAAGTCTACTAGGAAAAAAAATTTATTGATTTTTACTAGAACATCTTCATGAATGCCCCTAGGAATTCTAACAGTTTTATCAGCTAGTTGAATACTCATCCTAGTTTGTTTGGGCTTCCCTAGACCTAGTCGTTTAAACAATGCATAAGGCATGACGTTTATACTTGCCCTTAAATCAGCTAACGCATTATCAATAGTTAAACTACCAATTAAACATGGGATCGTAAAACTCCCTGGATCTTTTAGTTTCTATGGTAGTCTGTTCTGTAACATTGCTGAGCATGTTGCATTGAGTTCCACATGGTGCTCTTCATCTATTTTGCATTTGTTCGTCAAGAGCTGTCTTAAAAATCTCCTTGAGTCAGGCATCTGAAAAAGAGCTTAAAGAAGAGGTAAGTTAATATGTAATTTCTTTAAAAGTTTTAGAAACTTACCGAATTATTCCTCAGAATTATCTTTTTTCAATGCTTCGGGATAATGTATGCGAGGTTGGTACTCTTTGATTACCGATTTTGGCTTTTCGTAAGCTACCTCTATTTTACCTTTTTCTTCCCTAGTTTCTTGTGCTGATGTGGGATTGTCTACCTCTGTACCCTCTTGAGATGTGATGGCTTGGATCTATTCTTTTGGGTTTATTTCTGTGTTGCTTGGTAGACATCCTTGTTGACATTCAGAAATTAGCTTTATCAGATGTCCCACTGACCTAGTAAGTTCTCCAACTTGATTCTCGATTCCTTTGATCTATTTTTGTTGTTCACCAAGTGTTGCTTCAGTCTTTTGGAGACGAGAATCTGTAGCTGCCATGAATTTTGTCAGCATCTCTTCAAGGTTTGATGTCTTTTCCTGTAGATAAGGTTGATTTTCGTAGTTAGGAGGAGGTTGCTGTCTTTGATTTCCTTGTCATCCCCACGAAAAATTTGGGTGGTTCCTCCAACCTGCATTATAAGTGTTACAATAAGGATTATTATTAGATCTGAAATTGTTACCTATATAGTTTGTCTGCTTGTTGTCTGTGCCCGGTTGGTAAGGGGGTGCTTAGAATTCGCCACATTCCCGCTTGCTTCGTATTGCATTACTGGATGTACCTGCAAAGAACACAAGTTATCAAGCTTTTTATTCATTAACTCCACCTGCGTTGACAGTATTGTCACTGCGTCTATGTTAAAAACTCCGACTGATTTTGTCGGTTTGGCACTTGTAATTTTCCATTGATAGGTGTTCAACGACATCTCTTCAATAAAGTCGTAAGCTACTTCAGGAGTTTTGTTGTTCAAAGTTCCACCGACTGATGAATCAATCATTTGCGGCATTGAAGAATTCACACCGTTGTAAAAAGTTTGGACTTGAAGCCACAAAGGTGACCCATGGTGTAGACATCTTTTCAAGAGGTCCTTGTATCTCTCCCATGCATCATATAGTGTTTCTGCGTCATTCTGCACAAAAGAAGACACGTCATTCCTAAATTTGGCCATTTTGGCGGGTGGAAAATATTTTAAAAGAAATTTTTCAGTCATTTGCTCCCATGTGGTGATTGACCCTCGTGGTAACGAGTTCAATTACTGGTTTGCTTTATTCCTTAATGAAAAAGGGAATAACCGAAGACGTATGGCATCATCAGAAACACCATTTATTTTGAAGGTATCACAGAATTCTAAAAAATTAGATATATGAGTATTTGGATCTTCATCCTGGAAACCATCAAATTGAACAAACTGTTGAATCATTTGTATTGTGTTAGGCTTTAATTCAAAATTATTAGCAGCTATAGCAGGCCAAACAATACTAGATTCTGCCACTGTCAAATTAGGTTTAGCATAATCATACATAGTACGCAGAGCATTCTATTCTTGCACATTTGGCGGTGGATTGTTTTCGTCCACTCCTTCAGTAGGATTGGATCTTTCTTGTTGTTCTTCTCTTTGATAGTCTAGAGCTAGTCTAATTTCTCGACGATTTTTGCGAGCGGTAGCTTCAATGTCACTTTCGTATTCTAATGGTCCTCTCGGGTTCCTTCTCGTCATAAACTAGAGGTACCTGCTAGGATAAGAAAGAAAGAAAGAAAGAGAATTAGTAAAAATTTAATCTAAAAAAAAATAATAATAGAATAATGGCTAAAGTAATAGAAATAGAGCTTTCTTAATATTTTAGTATTCCCTGGCAACGGCGCCAAAAACTTGATCGTGTCAAACAGTCGTCTTTTAATATTTATAAAGAATGATCGAACCTATAGACTAACTATGACAATGATAGAGGCAAGTGCACCTATCGAACAGTAGTATAGTTTAGGCAAGAATATCTTATCGAACCCAAGGGAACCTAAAAGTTCTACTACTCACTTTCTTTCTATTATTTAGCCTGAAATATGGAGTGATTGATTTATTACACTAATGAAAAACTACTAAACTAAATGCAAAGACAAAAGAACGAATTGGAGAAAGACTTTAGGAAAACTCAGTTGATGAAGACGATACCCTCAGGAAGAATCCACCTATGACTTCTCTTATTATTTATTCCCCAAACCATATGATTTCTTTACTTAGCTTAATCCGTGAGACTCCCTAACCTATATTAAACCCTCTCTCAAGGCGAATAATGTCTAACCTTAGGTTAATTAGTGGAACTCTTGTTCTCTTATAATAACCCCCTAAGGAAGCAGTAAATCGATCAGTGGATTCCCATATTAGGTTTCACCCTAATCCGGCAAAATCTCGTAACCCTATCTCTAGGCGCCCGATCAACTCCACTCAATTATGCTAGATCTACTCTTAGGTAGGGTTTATTCCTCCTCAACCTAAGCACATCAGATTAAATTAAGCAACATAATTAAGAACAAGCTAAGTACTTATCATATAATTTAGAAATCAAATTACAAAATCCATCATAGGTTTCATCCCCTTCAGGTATCTAAAGGGTTTAGTTCATAACTAAATAAGAAAACATCTCAATAGAAAAGATAAAACAAAACATAAGAAATCCCTAAAACCACCTGAAGGAATTGAAGGAGAGATCCTCCGTCTTGAATAGAGTTCCCCTTCTTGAGATGGATCAACTGGCTATCTTCAAGTGATTCGATGAAAGCTTCGGCAAAAGCCTCTGCAAAGAGCTATCCTCTCAATGTCTACCTTGGGTTGTGTAACATCTTGAATTAGGGGTTGTCTGAAATTTAATTATTTTCATGTGATTGCTTGAAAAGAAATGAATACTATGTTTGCTAGACATGATTTAGTGTCTAGTCATAGCCCCAAACTAGGTCAGACTTAGGGCTGAAATTTCTTTTTAAGTGCTTAAAAGGAAGGAATTAGGTGAGTTAGGGGTTAAGTAAAATTTTGGGTGAAGCATAACACAAAGAATTAATTGGCAAAGTGGCTTTCATGCGCCACTTAAGGGCTTAGGGGTGACGTTTGGGCAGGTCTTGGGTTCGAGTCTTGGGAGTTACAAGGGGGATGCATTTTGTTTTTGGGCTTTTTGGGCGTTAAGGAAAGGGGCCAAAGTTCGAAGGCTTTAAAAATTAAATGGTGAGGTTTAAGAGCATGAAAGTCGATTGGGAAGAATGGCATGGGGCGTTATAAGAGGGCTGCGGTAGTGAGGTCCTATGTTCGAACCAAGGGAGTAGCAATTGGGGTTTTATTTTTTTTTCAAACTGGCGTGAAGAGGGTGAGCTAATGGCCTGATTTTGGACTCTTATTATGATAGGGATAAACCTTGTTATTTCGGCTAAGAAGACTGATAATATGTATTTTAATTTTTATTTGTTTAAAGAGGAGATTAAGGGATAAATGGAAGATAAATGTTGTTTTTCTTGGGTGATAATTAAAGGTTGGAAATTATCACTAAAAGAGGGAGTGGCTGAATGGTAAGGGAGTCCTAGGGGAGTTTTCGGCTAACACTCTTCTTTTCCTTTGATGATTCAAACCGAAACTCCATTCTCTTCCCTTGATACTCTTTGTTTTTCTTTGAAGCATACCAAAGAACATTGTGCAAAATCCATCTTTGGTCGAATCTCCCTCATGTCCCATCTACTTCCTTTCTTCTTTCTCAAAACTGAAACCACCATTAATTCCCTACTTCTCTTTCTTCTCTGTTTTCTCTATTAGCTGAACCTCTACCACTCTTTCATTAGACTCACTTGGCCGAATGTAAAGGTTAGTATACGTCTCTTCGGGATTTTTTTTTCAATCGGCTTGAGAAGGTAAGTGATTGCCGAAACTCTTCTTCCATATTCTCTTGTTCTATGTCGATTTAGATGAAGGGAAAAGCCGAGATCTAGCATTTATTGATGATTTGGCTAACCACTTTTGAAACTAATTTCACCTAGGAACTCCGAGATTTTCAAAGCAGTAGATCTAATCCTCCATTCTCTGCTAATCGATTTGGTAAGTCTACGGTAAGGGATTCTCTTTAGTCTTTCCATTAGATACTTGGAAAAGCCGAAAACTAATCAATTGTATGGATCTAAGGTTTGGCCGATTGCAAGGAATCCAGTGTGTGGCTTCAGGATTTGGTTGGAAGCCAAATCGGTTCAAGGTGAGTGTTATTTCAAGTACAACATATCCTTCGGGATTATTTGGTTTGGCCGAATAGGCCTAAGTCCCTAACCCTATTATTGGCCGATTATAGGGTCAAGAACCTAGCATCGTAGATCAGATCTTCGAGATCTAGGAATTTCAGTGGTAACAGGTATGTAAAACTCTTTACACACTTTATTAGTAAACTTTGCTATATTGTTGCCTTTTTAATCATTGTGGTAGTGATTTGCTTGTGGGCTTAAGCATGGATTTCGGGTAAGTCCCCTATTTCATGATCTATGGTGTATGTGTATGCCATCATATGCTGTTAAATGCTATGCTATACATAAATGCATGATATATGAGATTATGATATTTGTTATATAAGCATGATGATGGTGGGATTAATGAGAGGAGGGGGATGATCTTTATGGGCTGTCACCAGTGGTTTTGACCACAAGATGGGTTGGCCCCATCAGTTTAATTGTGACTTCGGTCACCAGTGGTTTTGACCACACCGTTGATAAATTGTGACTAAGTCCCAGTGGTTTGGTACCACCAGTGGTTTTGACCACATTATGATAATTGTAACCTATGGTCATCAGTGGTTTTGACCACAAGATGGGTTGGCCCCATCACTTGATTTGTGACGCTAGTTACCAGTGGTTTTGACCACCAGTGGTTTTGACCACACGGGGTAGTTAAAGAAGTACGGATGGTGAGTAGGGTTGCATGTTTGCATGTTATTAATAATTTGTGTATGAGTTGTATTTCCGGGTGGGGGATTTACACATCGAGTCTTGGTGACTCACCCTTCCCATACTATTTTGCGATTTAGTAGATCGCGGAGATGGAGCCAGGGAGGACTCGAGGCGGCCATGCTTGTTTCTCAGATTTGGAACCTTATTTAAATCAGTTTTAGTTCATTTATTCTCTAAGTCTTTTTATTTTGGGTTGTAATAAGGCCGCTAATTATTATTTGGATGTTTATTTTATTGTTTTATTTTACTTATGTTATATTACAAATGAAATTTATAAATGTTAAGTGAACCGGTTAAAAGTAACTTTTTCAAATTTAATAACTTCTACGGGTTTTCAAAGATGTTACCATCGGGTAACAAAATACACCAAGTCAACTATAACCTTGAAAATTTTAAAATTTACATGATCAAACGTCTTCAAAGGGTTTATCAACACAACCACGTTTATAAAAATAATCCCAACTGAGTTTTATCAAACCCTGTTTTAATACCTCAGCCATATTTTAACAAGTTTTCAGCATTCACTCAAAATGTTTCAAATCATTTTACCCCGTGACATACCAGATCCGGTCAGGACTCATGGGCCGGGTTTGGGGTGTTACATTTTGGTATCGAGCACGTTAAAAACTTCATTGTGGGGCCCAAGGCCCAAAATGTTTTATTTGCGTTAGTAGGCCTTATTGGAATGTTTTGGGAAACTGTTTTTGGCTTGAACAGCATGGCACCGAGTCTCCGGCACCAATCCACCCAGGTAAGTACTTCTATCTATTTTTGTGAATATTTGATAGGGGTAGAAGGGTAAATGCTGAACGTAGAATATTAGAATAGAAATTGTTGAACCCTAGGGTTAGCATACCCCAACGAGCAATGCATAAGATTTAATAATTTCTTAAATAGCCCTGTGAGTTGTCATTGAGCAAGGGATGTGGCAATCGTTATACGCATGTCTAGGATTGGATTCGGTGGGAGCCTGGTATTTAAGCAGTCCTAGTGACTCACCTCCTACTCACTTGAATCCTACAGTGCGAGTGATTCGTTCATCCTAGCTGAGACGACACATTCACATGCTAAACTTGATAACTAAAACCCGAAAGGGACTAGCCGTTTTGTTTTTAAAGTAATTAAAACCTTGTTTTAGAAAGAAAAAAATGACCAAAATACCCCTCAGTTTGAAAAATGACCAAAATACCCCTGGCTTGTAAATTTCCAAAATACCCTCCGTATGAAAAATTTCCAAATAGAAAATTTTAAAAATATCCTTCTTTTCAGAATCAATTAGAACCAAATTTTGGAAATCTTTTTATGAAAATGCCCTGATTATGAAAATTACTAAAATACCCCTAGTGGTAAAATTACAAAATTGCCCCTAACCAACAAAATTACCAGAATAACCTTGATTTTCAAAATTTTGCAACATCACTGTTTTGGAAAATGCAACTCTCAAAAAGAACCATCAAAGTTTTACAACTTTTGAAATATCCATGATTTATTAAATTTTACAAATTCACCCTGATTTGTGAAAAATTACCGAAATACCCCTGAGGTCCAAAATTACCGAAATACCCCCGGATTTTCAAAATTTTTCAAAATACCTCGGGAATTTAAAAGCTCCAAAATGCTTTCTGACAAAATCATCCGAGAACTTCTATTTTTGAAAAATTACAAAAATACCCCTGTAGGATAAATTACGAAAATACCCCTGGGTAGTGGAAAAACAATCACAATGAAAACTACAACGTCTCTTGATTGAATGGATAGAAAGACTGTGTGCATGTATGAATACGAAAGAACCACTCCTAAAACTTCTATCATAAAATTTCTTCGCGGATAATCAAGTGAAACAAAGGTACTAATGCATAAAATTCTTAAAACAGATAAATGCAAACGAGAGTAATGAGTACAAGAGGTCGTGGACGTCCGCCCCGTGGTCGCGGTAGAGGTAGGATGACCTTGTCGGAGCCAGCAGGGTCTGGTCATGGGTCTGGAAATGAGATGTCGGATCTGCCGGCGGCAAAAACTGAGTTTCAAGATCAGACTGGTGGTAACGACGTAGTATCCCAGGCGGTGCTACGAGTGTTGGAACAAGTTGTTGAGGCAGGCGCGGGTGCAGGAGCCTAAAAATTCGTGGTTGAACGACTCTGGGCTAACGGAACGGAGGTGTTTAGAGGAGTTTCTGGAGTGGCACCCAGTGCGGTGGAGTATTGGTTGGAATCAACTGAGAGGATATGGGTGATCTAGATTTTACAGTTGAGGAAAAGTTGAAGGGCATAATCTCTCTGCTTCGGGATGAGTCATATCAGTGGTGGCTCACTGTAAGGGATGGAGCGATGGCGGAGGATCTCACATGGGAATTCTTTAAGGTCGCCTATCAAAAGAAATACATCAAAACCAGTTACATGGATGCGCAGCGAAAGGCATTCTTGAATCTAGTTCAGGGTAGTAAGACAGTAGCGGAGTATGAGGTCAAATTTCTCTGGTTGAGTAGGTATGCTCTTGGTATTGTGGGTACCGAGCATGAACACTGTGTTAGATTTAAGGATGGGCTGAGAGATGAGTTGAGGATGATGATAGCTCCACAATAGGAACGAGAGTTCGTTGTCCTAGTGGAGAAGTCGAAGGTTGCTGAAGGGGTAAGACAGTCGGTTAGACGAAATCAAGATAGGAGTTGGAATAAGAGGAGCTCTGGATCTTCAAGGTTCTCTGGTAATCAGCAAAAGAGGACGAGGTTTGGTGGGTCGGATCAAGCTGATAGGCCTGCTGCTGCTGCTAATCCTCAATGGCCGCCACGGTGTGCCCGGTGTGGGAAATCTCACACGGGGGAATGTTTGAATGGTAATTACGGATGCTTCGAATGTGGGTCCATGGAGTATTGAGTTAGAGACTGTCCAAAAAAGGCAGCTAGACTGAGATCAGAGGGTCAGGATCGTGCACCGAATAGAAGGGATAACCAACAGCCTCCGAGAGGTCGTGGTGCAGGAAGAGGAGGTAATGGTGCTGGCAGAGGTCGTGGGGCACCGAGGGGAGGTACCGGTGGTACTGAGGCTAGGCAACCTGGTTTGGTCTATGCCGCGAGGCGTCAAGAGGAGGGCGACGCACCGGAGGTCATAACCGGTATGTTCTTAATCTTTGGTGTACCCTATAGTACGTTGATTGACATTGGTTCAACCCACTCATACATTGCTAGTAGCGTAGTGGAAACTGTGCATTTAGACTCTGAGCTTACTTCTAGGAAGATGACTGTATTAAGTCCCCTAGGTCACTCTGTAGAAGTAAGTAAACTCTATAGGAACGTACCCCTAGAACTCCAAGGGGTCGTGTTCTTGGCTGACTTGATGGAACTACCGTTTTGGGAGTTCGACCTAATCTTCGGGATGGATTGGCTAGTAAAGTATCAGGCTAGCCTGGATTGCGCGGCTAAGCGCATGGTGATAAAGATCGTGGAAGGTGATGAGGTGGTGATCATAGGTAAAAAGAGAGATTACCTGTCTAATTTGGTTTCTGCGTTGAAGGCGAAAAAGATGGTTAAGAATGGTTGTAAAGCTTATGTGGTGCATGTCTGTGCTGATGCAAGAAGGGAAGGTGGTCACTTATGTGTCACGGCAGTTGAGGCCTCACGAAGTTAACTATCCGACACATGATTTGGAATTGGCTGCTGTGGTGTTCGCCTTGAAAATCTAGAGGCACTACCTGTACGAGGAGAAGTCGGTAGTGTACACGGATCACAAGAGTCTGAAGTACCTCCTGACTCAGAAAGATTTAAATCTGAGGCAGCGGAGGTGGATTGAGTTGTTGAAGGACTACGACTGCTCAATCGAATACCATCCGGGGAAGGCTAATGTGGTAGCTGATGCATTGAGCCGAAAGGTGGTAGCGGATTTGCGAGCAATGTTTGCTCATCTAAGTCTCTATGAGGATGGGAGCCTTTTGGCAGAATTGCAAGTGAAGCCGTCTTGGATTAGTGAGGTCAAAGAAAGACAGATGACCGATGAAACTTTGAATACTCGGAGGTTACAAGTACAGAATGGTGAGGCCGAAAATTTCAGCTTGGGTAGTGATGGAGTGTTGTACTTTCAGGGGAGAGTATGCATGCCTAAGGATGATGATTTGAGGCAGCGAATCCTTAGAGAAGCTCATAGCAGTCCGTACACTATGCACCTAGGAAGCAGCAAGATGTATCGAGATTTAAGGGAGCAGTTTTGGTGGCCGGGTCTTAAGCGGGAAGTGACCGAGTTGGTAGGCAAGTGTCTGACATGCCAGCAAGTTAAAGCTGAGCATCAATTGCCATCGGGGCTGTTATAGCCGGTAAAGATTCCACAGTGGAAGTGGGAGGAGATTACCATGGATTTTGTAAGTGGGCTTCCCCTTACGCCCAGTAAGAAAGATGCTGTTTGGGTGATAGTAGATCGGTTGACTAAGTCAGCCCATTTCATACCGGTAAAGGTTGACTACTCGCTTCCAAGGTTGGCCAAGCTGTATATAACTGAGATAGTGCGGTTGCATGGAGTACTGGTGTCCATTATCTCAGATCGGGATCCTTGATTTACATCGAGATTCTGGAAGGCTTTACATCAGGAGTTAGGCATGAAGTTGAATTTCAGCACGGCTTTTCATCCGCAGTCTGATGGACAATCTGAGAGGGTTATCCAAGTGTTGGAAGACATGTTAAGGGGCTGTGTTTTGGACTTCCGTGGTAGTTGGGAGGAGTACCTACCTTTGGCGAGTTCGCTTATAACAATAGTTATCAGCGAGTATTGAGATGGCACCGTATGAGGCAATTTGATGGTCGAAATGCCGTACTCTTACATGTTGGACTGAGCTAAGAGAGCGCGGATGTTGGGTCGAGTTAGTGGCGAGACGGAGGATAAGGTTAGAGTAATTGGGCTCGTCTTAAGGAGGCATCGGACAGGCAAAAATCCTACGCCGATCTTAAACGCAGAGATGTTGAGTATGCAGTGGGTGATAAGGTTTTCTTGAAGGTATCCCCTTGGAAGAAGGTGCTGAGGTTTGGCTAGAAGGGCAAGCTAAGTCCTAGATTCATCGGACTGTACACGGTGATGAAACGTGTGGGATCGGTAGCTTACCAGCTTGAGTTACCGGTAGAATTGAGCCAGATCCATGATGTCTTCCATGTTTCGATGCTGAGACGCTATCGATCAGATCCCTCACACGTTGTGTCGGTTGAGGAAATTGAAGTGAACTCAGACTTGTCTTTCGAGGAGGAGCCGATACAGATTTTGGATCGAGATGCCAAAGTTCTGCGAAGGAAGTCAGTGCCATTGGCAAAAGTGCTATGGCGAAATCATGGTACGGAGGAGGCCACATGGGAACCTGAGGATGTGTTGCAGCAGCAATACCCCAAACTCTTCTAATTCAGGTAATTTCGAGGCCGAAATTCTTTTTAAGCGGGGTAGAACTGTAACATCCTGAATTAGGGGTTGTCTGAAATTTAATTATTTTCATGTGATTGCTTGAAAAGAAATGAATACTATGTTTGCTAGACATGATTTAGGGTCTAGACATAGCCCCGAACTAGGTCAGACTTAGGGCTAAAATTTCTTTTTAAGTGCTTAAAAGGAAGGAATTAGGTGACATAGGGGTTAAGTAAAATTTCAGGTGAAGCATAACACAAAGAATTAATTGGCAAAGTGGCTTTCATGCACCACTTAAGGGCTTAGGGGTGACGTTTGGGCAGGTCTTGGGTTCGAGTCTTGGGAGTTACAAGAGGGATACGTTTTGTTTTTGGGCTTTTTGGGCGTTAAGGAAAGGGGCCAAAGTTCGAAGGCTTTAAAAAATAAATGGTAAGGTTTAAGAGCATGAAAGTCGATTGGGAAGAATGGCATGGGGCGTTATAAGAGGGCTACGGCAGTGAGGTCCTATATTCGAACCAAGGGAGCAGTAATTGGGGTTTTATTTTTTTTTTCAAACTGGCATGAAGAGGGTGAGCTAATGGCCTGATTTTGGACTCTTATTATGATAGGGATAATCCTTGTTATTTCGGCTAAGAAGAGTGATAATATGTATTTTATTTTTTATTTGTTTAAAGAGGAGATTAAGGGATAAATGGAAGATAAATGTTGTTTTTCTTGGGTGATAATTAAAGGTTGGAAATTATCACTAAAAGAGGGAGGTGGCCGAATGGTAAGGGAGTCCTAGGGGAGTTTTCGGCTGACATTCTTCTTTTCCTTTGATGATTCAAACCGAAACTCCATTCTCTTCCCTTGATACTATTTGTTTTTCTTTAAAGCATACCAAAGAACATTGTGCAAAATCCATCTTTGGCCGAATCTCCCTCATCTCCCATCTACTTCCTTTCTTCTTTCTCAAAACCGAAACCACCATTAATTCCCTACTTCTCTTCCTTTTATTTTTTCTCTATTAGCTGAACCTCTACCACTCTTGTTGCCGAAATCCTGCCTCTTCCATTAGACTCACTTGGTTGAATGTAAAGGTATGTATACGTCTCTTCGGGATTTTTTTTTCAATCGGCTTGAGAAGGTAAGTGATTGCCGAAACTCTTCTTCCATATTCTCTTGTTCTATGTCGATTTAGATGAAGGGAAAAGCCGAGATCCAGCATTTATTGATGATTTGGCTAACCACTTTTGAAGCCGATTTCACCTAGGAACTCTGGGATTTTCAAAGCAGTAGATCTAATCCTCTATTCTCTGCTGATTGATCTGGTAAGTCTACGGTAAGGGATTCTCTTTAGTCTTTCCATTAAATACTTGGAAAAGCCGAAAACTAATCAATTGTATGGATCTAAGGTTTGGCCAATTGCAAAGAATCCAGTGTGTAGCTTCGGGATTTGGTTGGAAACCAAATCGGTTCAAGGTGAGTGTTATTTCAAGTACAACATATCCTTCAGGATTATTTGGTTTGGCCGAATAGGCATAAGTCCCTAACCCTGTTATTGGCTGATTATAGGGTCAAGAATCTAGCGTCGTAGATTGGATCTTCGGGATCTAGGAATTTCGGTGGTAACAGGTGTGTAAAACTCATTACACACTTTATTAGGAAACTTTGCTATATTGTTGCCTTTTTAATCATTGTGGTAGTGATTTGCTTGTGGGCTTAAGCATGGATTTCGGGTAAGTCCCCTATTTCATGATCTATGGTGTATGTGTATGCCATCATATGCTGTTAAATGCTATGCTATACATAAATGCATGATATATGAGATTATGATATTTGTTATATAAGCATGATGATGGTGGGATTAATGAGAGGAGGGGGATGATCTTTATGGACTGTCACCAGTGGTTTTGACCACAAGATGGGTTGGCCCCATCAGTTTAATTGTGACTTCGGTCACCAGTGGTTTTGACCACACCGTTGATAAATTGTGACTAAGTCCCAGTGGTTTGGTACCACCAGTGGTTTTGACCACATTATGATAATTGTGACCTATGGTCATCAGTGGTTTTGACCACACGATGGGTTGGCCCTAGCACTTGATTTGTGACGCTAGTCACCAGTGGTTTTGACCACACGGGGTAGTTAAAGGAGTACGGATGGTTAGTGGGATTGCATGTTTGCATGTTATTAATAATTTGTGTATGAGTTGTATTTCTAGGTGGGGGATTTACACACTGAGTCTTGGTGACTCACCCCTTCCCATACTATTTTACAGATGAGTAGATCGCGGAGATGGAGCCAGAGAGGACTCGAGGCGGCCATGCTTGTTTCTCAGATTTGGAACCTTATTTAAATCAGTTTTAGTTCATTTATTCTCTAAGTCTTTTTATTTGGATGTTTATTTTATTGTTTTATTTTACTTATGTTATATTACAAATGAAATTTATAAATGTTAAGTGAACCGGTTAAAAGTAAGTTTTTCAAATTTAATAACTTCTACGGATTTTCAAAGATGTTACCATCGGGTAACAAAATACACCAAGTCAACTATAACCTTGAAAATTTTAAAATTTACATGATCAAACGTCTTCAAAGGGTTTATCAACGCAACCATGTTTATAAAAATAATCCCAACTGAGTTTTATCAAACCCTGTTTTAATACCTCAGCCATATTTTAACAAGTTTTCAGCAGGCACTCAAAATGTTTCAAACCATTTTACCCCGTGACATACCAGATCCGGTCAGGACTCATGGGCCGGGTTTAGGGTATTACAGGTTGTTTATATAGGCTTTTGAGATGCTTTACTCGGCTCCTAAGTACTTCTTTCAAGTATAATTACTATTAGGGTGTTTAAGTAGACTTAGGAGTATGTTTCGTTTGCTTCAAGCATCCAATTCTGAGTGAAATTGCTCATTCCTGCGGTAGGGGAATGGATAGGGCACACGCTCTTTTGATTTGGGGTTGGGTCGTGCCTTGATTCTGCCGTTTTGGGCACAACCGAGTAAGTCGAGATTCAGGCCGTGTCTCAGGTCTGTCGATTGGGACACGGCCATGTAGATCACCAGGCACGTCCGTGTATAGTAAATGGATGATGCACGGCCGTGTGTGACGGAGTTGAGGCCGTGCTCTACGTAATCAGCGAGGCACGACCGTGTGGGCTTTGGGCTAGGCCATGTCAAATTCTTGGGTTGGCCCAATTTAATCCGTTTTAAGCCCGTTTTACGTTTTTTTTATCCTTAGGTGCTTTCCTGAGTATAAGACATGAAAAGAAAGGATTAAGAGCACCTTTTTACATAAATTAGGGAGAAATCATCCAAGAGCATACTAAATGTGGGATTAAAATATGTTACTTTTACGGTTTATCACTATTCTTGGATTCAAGTCATCTAGCTTCGGGACAATATGTTCTTTGATTGCCCTCTCTCTATCATCCACCACACGCCCCATGTGAGGATTCTCATTATGATCATTTAGATTGCCATTGAAATAATTCCTATTTCCAACCATTTTTCTCAATTATTTTATCTTTCTAATGCATTAATGGCAAGCATGTAAAAAGTAAATATACTAAGTTAAATAAAACTTCTAAGTAAAATAACCAAACCAAATTTCACCAAATGGTTGATCCTCGACAACGATGCCAAAAATTTGTCGCATGTGAAATGACATGCGATTTGTGCAAGTATACACGTTGGTTCAAGTAATAAAGTGATGAGTGAGTATCGCTCCCACAAGGTTTTAATTGAGGAACAAAATTGGTCATGATATTTTAATAAAGTCGAGTTAATGATTGAATGAAATGTTATGGTAAAACTAAGGCAAATATGCAATGATGAGTAATATATAGAATTAGTAAATAACTGGAAATCCTAAGGCAAAGGTGATAGTAAGAATGTAATGGCACATATGAGAGTGATATGCAAATATTTTATAAATACATAACTACTAATATGTTGTGGAAAAGTTACTTCAACAAAGAATAAAGATATAATGTCTACGGTATCTATGCGATAGGTTGGGATTATTTAGAATCAACCTTCACTGTAGATAATGCCATGGAAAATTCTTAATTAACTTACTATCTAGAAGAGTCCTAAAGTGGTCTGTCTCTTTCGGGGGCAAAACCTTAAGCTACTATCCCTACTCATACAGGGTCTTACTACAGCAACATGTGTAATTCTTTCTATATGATGCAAGTATCATTCGAATGCTTGCTCATACAATCCAATATTAGTTAAATTAATCTAACATTTTCCATATTAAATTAAATTAACAAGAATAATATGCCATCGACTTTTCTAAGGATTGCACTTAAACAATTAAATGGGCAGCATGAAAATTAAAAATAGTTAAGTGTCATCAAAATAATCCAAACTCGGTGAAATTTAACTCATTGGTTGGGAAATAAAATTCCAAACCATCAATATCGTTTACATCCAAATCAATTCACAAGAGAACATGTTGGAAATAATGGAAGAACGTTGGGAGAACAACTTCCACTGGTCCATATTTCAGCTGCACAATGCATTGTGTTAGCCGAGAGGATGACTTCCTCTTTCAATCGAACCCTCTTACTCTTACCTTTGGATCTTCCCATCTTGTTGTTCTCTGTCCTCTATTGGCCTTTTATAATCAAGTGTGCTAGGGTTTATCAAACAACCAAAGATTATTTTCTCTTTTTTAAAATTATTTTTGGTTTAAAATTCCTTCCTTTTGGGTTGGTGGTTATTAGCTCATTATCTCATTATCTCATTATCTTTTCCTCTTTTTAAATTCTTTTTCCTCTAAGGTAAAACCAACAGCCCAAGATTTATCCCCTCCTCTTTTTAGGCAGATTTATCTGGTACAAGTAGAATTGGGCTAAAACTGGTATGTATAGATTGTTGACTCGGTCATCTTCTCAACATTGCCACGGCATCCATACTGGCAAAAATATCTGCACTTGCCTTAATAAAACTTCACTCCTTTATTTCCTTATTCCAAAACCTGATCCTGCCACACCGATAGACAAAAAAACTCCACCGTAAGCGATTAAAAGTACCTAATATTTAAATACAGTCCAAGCTCCTAATGAAATGATGAAAATAAGAATGAAATGTCCTAAAATACAACTAAATGTACCTAAGTACTAGCAATTAGCTAGGTCTAAAGACATGAAATATAACTCTTTTCAAGAGTTATCAATAAGCATACAATCAATATCCTTATATAACTAGGCAATAAAGACAAGGTTAGTGGACGGATCAAAAAAATCCCAATATCTCCCTTGATTCCCATGAATAAACTCACTTAATATTTCAAAGTTGAATCATCTACAGTACCCTAGTTCAGTTCTAACTAGGCCTCAACTAAACTCAAACATTACTTACTAGGCCACTATATTCATGTTACAACATGAAAATGAATCTATCGAGTTGCAAACTAGCGAGTTCTCCCCCAAACATCTAGGGTTGGTGGATTGCTTAACAGAAGAGTCCGTCAAATCCAAATCCTAGAGTTTGCCAAATCATAGAGTCCAGAAAATAACAAACTCATAGAATATGCCTCCCAACCAAAAATGAATATTTCGCTAACTTACTTATTTTCTATCCTTAGCGTAAACAACTTAAACGCCAAATAGTGCCTCAATAAAGTATTCGTTGGGTAGGCTGTTACGATTTGGTAGACAATTTTTTAGCCAAAAAGCTATCCCGTAAATATTTTCTCTAGTACCTATTTTGAGCCTGAATCTATTTTCTTGATGAACCAACAATGAAACCTTGGGCCTGTTATATGATGTATTTGATCCTTTAATTTCTAAGTCCCTGTACAGATTTAGATGTCCGGTCATTGATATTGAGGGGTTAGATAGATACATTATGGTTATTTCTGTAACACCCCAAACCCGGCCTCGAAGTTAGGCCTGAGACCAGAATGTCACATTAAAGGTACATTTCAAAAGGATTTTACTATTTAACAATTTAAGGCCTAAAAGCCCAAAAATATATGAGTCTTATTAAGTAAAGATAAAAACCCATTTCATTGTTTTAAGTATTTCAGAAACCAAGTTTAAACATAAGAGCTTACTTCGATTTAATAATTAAATAAACAATTAACCTCAAAACCCAAAATAAATCTAAAGTCAAAATGGAGTACAAGGCCTTATTACATCCACCGAAAATTAAGTAAATAAAAACATGTATTTTGAAACAATTAAATGAAAATTCAAACATCTTGTAGTGTGGCCATATCTGAGTCCTCTCCCACGTCGAGTCGTCTATTCGAGATTACCTGAAACATTAAATTAAAGGGTGTGAGTTTCGAAACTCAGTGTGTACAACCCTTGGCAATCAAAGCACATACAAATATTTACATTGGTCCTAAGCCCTATCAAAATTGGTGGTCTTGGGCCTTAGCCCACAATGACCTCATATCATATCATAACGCATCATATGCACACAAGATAATGCAAAACCCACCTAACATCCATCTGCTACACACACCATTTCCCTTCTAACCTTATGACTCCTGTGGGGAATTCTAGCTCGACCCACCCCTCTGCTACACACCAAGGGTAGCCCAGTTGCGCTACTACTGAACGTTGCAGCAAAGCTGCTAATCATATATTGGGCTTAAAGCCTCCGATGGATCCAAACCATACGACCATCCAATCCTTAATCATATATTAGGCTTAAAGCCTCTGGTGGATCCATGCCATACGGCCATGCGATCCTTAATCATATATTGGGCTTAAAGCCTCCGGTGGATCCATACCATACAACCATGTGATCCTCAAATCTTCCTCCGTACCATAATTCCCACCCATATGCATCCTAAGCAGAATATCATATAGATGCATCAAACACCCGAGTAACATCCATAAACTCATATTCGTCACATAGGGATATTCTCGTCATTTCACTACCTAGGGGTATTTTCGTAATTCTACCTTACAGGGGTATTTTGGTAACTTGGCAAAATAGGGGTATTTTGGTACTTTTGTAAAATAAGGGTATTTTAGTTCTTTTTGCAAAACAGGGGTATTTCAATACTTTTACAAAATAGGGGTATTTCGGTACTTTTACAAAATAGGGGTATTTTGGTAATTTACAAATCTAAGGGCATTTTAGTAATTTTACAAATACATGGGTATTTTAGTAATTTTACAAAAATATGGGTATTTGGTCCCTCTCGGGTTTTAGTTATGAACTTTCGCCCATCAACAAGTCCTCGCGGCTAAAATGAACAAACACTACGCACCAAGTAGGATTCTAGAGAAGAGGAGGTGGGCCACTAGGGCCGCTTAAGTACCAAGCTCTCCCTAGATCCAATCCTAGACATGCATATGTCCGTTGCCACACTCTAACCCAGCGACTTGTTCACGGACATGTTTAATTATTAGAGTAAGTCTTATGCGGTTTAAGAGCTGTTCAGAACTAGACCTAAAGTCCATTAAACCTTAGCATACTTTTTTACGTCCCCATAAAGCCCATCAAGCCCATTTCACATTCATATAACCCCTTATGCCCAAATCACATTCTTATGGCCGATTAGGCCCAAATCTCATTCTTATGGCCTATTAGACCCAAAACAATTCCAGATCAAGTAACATGCATGACTAACTCAATTCATATAACCAAATCAAACAATCTCACAAAACTTAGCCTCAGGGCCCATCGGGCCTATTTAGCCACTTTTGGCTTTTCGGCATTGTCAATATCGTGTGTGTAGTGTTTGTACACACTTGGTAACCTCGCGTGCTGTGAACCCCTTAGTCACGAACCTACAATTGACATTACGAGTGATTAACCAAAGTTTTAACACATACTAATCAAAAACCAAAAACTCACTGTACCCTTACCGTGTACCTCACATTCTAGTAGCCCTTCCTTTGCTACTATTTGCGATTATCTTCTAGATCTGCACCCAAACACCTATAATGTCAGAACCAAGTGACCTATATTGTTCATAAGTCACCCCTATGAGCCACAGTAGATTCGACCATTTACTAAACCATGACTGAGTCTAGAATAATTACTGCCTTGATAACAATCCTTACCTACCACGCTTGTGATTGTTGAGCCACACCCTTGTTAATACATGTTACGGTAAAGAGGGGTTAGATATCCCTTTGGCTTTTAATAAAACACGCTAAAAACTTTAACTAAGCACTTACCGAAATTCTCCTTTGATCTTGCGGCTTAGATATCTACTTGAACAAGATTCGGCTTCCAAACGTGACTAGGAGTAGATCACAATCGGTTTGTGATGGAGGAAACAACAAGGGTTTGGAAAAAATAGGAATTTCGACAAGAGAAGATGTTGGCAATTCGACAATAGAGGGGTTTGGCTAAGAGAGAATTTGACAAAAAAGGATTTAGCAAACAGGGATTTTGGCAAACAGGGATTTCGGCAAAAAAAGGGTGGTGGTAATTCTGAAATGGAAGAAACTGATTGAGAGGGAGAAAAAAAAAATTACGCAAACTCAAAGAACCTCTCAAGGGAATTCGGCAAGGAAAAGAAAGACTGACCTAATTACAAAACTCTCCAAATGCTGAAAGCCATAATGAAAATTCGTAATACCCCCTAAACGACCCAAAAACGGCACTCATCTACTCTCCTAAGCTGAATTTGTACACTATCCACTTCCCAAAACAGTACCAACTCTTCACACTTCTCAGCTCCTAACTTTTCTCCTTGATAACACCTTAGCTTTATCCTAATTTCCCTCCATTATCAGTTCACAGGAACAAGTCAAACACACCAAGGAAAGAGTTCTAATTCCCCACAACTCTGGTCGCCCACTATGCAAAATAAACACTCCCAAAATGACTTACCTCTGCTCGAACCTTGGACCTCTTCATGCCACCTTATAGCTCTCCAAGTGATGCCACTTGCCACTGGACCACAAGCCCATTTGTGTCCTATTTCTTCTTTGTTTATTAAAAAGGCCTACTAACTGAAGTCACTATCCCTTGGGGCTAAAACCAAAATTTTTCCTATACATTTACTTGATCCCAAGACTTTTCCAACACCCCTAGACATTCCAAATTCATTAACCCTTAAAGCTTACATACCAATTTTCATTTTCTCGCTCACTAAAAAAAATTTTCTGAGATCCAAAGCCCAAAGCCCAAATAGGCCCAATTCTTCTAGGCCCAAATTCGGGGCGTTACAGTTTCAAAAGAAAAAAATATAAGTAAAGGTAAATAATTTTTTTGATATAGTGAGTATAAGATTTTTTTGGCTTATAGAAAATAAGGAAAAATTCTAATCGAGAAAATCTCAAAGAAAAATACATATATATATATATATAAAAGCAAAGTGAGTTGGAAAAAAAGTACCCTCACATTTTGTAACACCCCTTACTCGTACTCAACTCCGGAACTAGGTACAAGGCATTACCGAACTTGACTTGCTTGAACATTCAACTTTTGACTATAAAATTTTGTTCCAAATTTAAAACTTTTTCATTTACATTTGTAACGTCCCTATTATGGGTCTATGAGACCCTTTACATATACTCGGGATGTTAAGGGATCAACCTGAAACTTTTAACACTTTAAAAATCTTGACCTAAAACTGGCCACACATCCCTGTAAAGAGTGGGACACGCCTGTGTGCTCCACACGTCCTAGACATGCCCGTGTGTTAAAACTTGGGTATTCTGTTTGTGACATCAACAGCCTCATATGGGGCACACGGCCTAGGCACACGCCCATGTGGCTAGCCCGTGGATGACATTGACTTGCAAGACTAACATGCAAGGGACACATGGCCAAGTCACACACCCATGGGACTGACTGTGTATCACACATGGATTAGACACAAGCTCGTGTGTCTATCCATGTGGAACAAGTCGAGGCTATTTTCCAAGCCATTTAGCCACCCTCACTTGCACACATTCACACATCATAACATAACATTCTCAAATCATCAATTATAACTCTTGAATTATCACATTTGAATAATGAAAGTCAACTATCTTCCCATATACGAGGGAGAAATATTACTAGCACTACAATCGACTTGAACCATTATCCATGGCTATACACAACCCAACCATAAACTTTTTTAGGCCAACACATTTGGCTACTTTAACTATGACTTAATTTAACCAAAATAGGATCCCTATACATGCCATATCTCAAGAAGACTTGAAACCTTATACCCGAGTGACTGCTCGATAGTGTGAAAGCATCTCTGGCGGTTTCCAACCCGAGCTAGTTAAGTTAACCTATAAGAGATAGGAAAGGAAGAGGAGTAAGAAATAACGCTTAGTAAGTTCATATGCAAATGATAAGCAAATATTGATATTTATTTATTATACTCGACCACAAGGCGATATAATGAGATTTTCACTTAAGCTTATGAATACCCATTCAATCATTCATAATGCTTACTCATTCTAAACTTTCGCCTGTCTAGAACTCATATCATCAAACATTGTTCATCTTTACTTGCTTTTATACCCTGCATTTATCACCACCCACATGCAAATTTCAGTTAGTCAAGTTTCTCAATATCACCCCAGAATAATAATAACTAGTCGGTGGTTTCGCACACAGCCCACCATTCAATAATTAATAAGGTGGTATCACAAATAGCCCACCATTAATACTAGCATGATGGTATCGCACACAGCCCATCTATAACAAATAATAAGGTGGTAACGCACACATCCCACCATAAATACTATTGGCGATGGTATCGTACACAACCCATCGCTAACAAATAATAAGGTGGTATCGCACATAGCCCATCATTATTACACATTCACAGCTATTTATTCCCATACATTTTTCTATTTTGAATGTTCAACTAGGAATATCCTCACACTGTATCATTCTTCAATAAATTTCTACAATAATCATTCGCATTCACGTAATGCATTAATAATATAACATCTGCAATCAGGGTGTATCATTTACACATAACTCACTATGGTTTCCTTATATACCGAATTTACCTCAAATGAGTTCTGGGCACATACCTATACCTCTCATGGTATAACCACATACTTTCTGATTTCCAACATATATATTGAATTATTCAAATAGCTAAAGAATACTCCTAAGTCTCGTACACATAGTATCATATCAACATTACACCCCCAATAGGGTCTTACACGAAATATCATATCGATGCCATGTCCCTGACATGGTCTTATACGAAATATCATATCGATGCCATGTACTTGGCACGGTCTTATATGAAATCTCACACCGAGGCCATATTCCAAATATGGTCTTACATGGGACCTTAATTATCATAGTATCATGATATTTGCATTCCCTCTATTCTTAGATTCAATTGAAGACTTTTATTTCTTGAAATCTCGTCAAAACATATTTAATATACTCATAAATTCTATGTACAATTCATACAACATCGAGATATTAAATACTTCACTTATAGTTGCATTATTAGCACACGAACTTACTTCGATATCGAAAAGGGTAGAAAGGGACCTATTTGTCCATATTTTTCTTTTCTCCCGATCTAGGTCCGAATCTCGTTTTTTTATCTAGAACAATAAAATTTACTCATTCAATCATTTTGTAATCAATAAAATCATAATCTCTACTTAGGCAAAAATGACCATTTTGCCCTTGTGCTATGGCAAAATTACAATTTTGCCCCTAGGTTTGTAAATCATTTTTCATTACATTTTCTCATTAAAAAAAGTCTAGCTGAACATTTATTTCTCGTACAACTACTCATAATTCCAACTATTTTATGCATTTATCACACAATTTCAACTTTTACAACTTAGTCCCATTTAGGTGTTTTCATTGTAACACCTTTCACAAATGTTGTTCCTAGACTCACTAACATCCATTTTCTTCTATAAAAGCTCAGCAAACAACATAAACTTTCTCATGATAAGTCCCTAGACTTTCAACCATATAGCAAATTAGTCCCCTTATTAGCTAGCTTATGCTTTAGGGGTTCCAAAAGTACAAAAATTATCAACTAAAACAACCAAAATCACTTACTTGTAGAGGCGAGGAGTTGCTGTAAATTTTCAAGATCCCATGGCTATTTTTCTTGAGAAGTTTCAGTGGAGAGAAGGGAAAGAAAAGATGATATCTTTTCTTCTCTTTATTTTATTATAAAAATAAAATTTTATCACCAATTTCACCTAACAATATGAAAAAGTCAATTCGTTGTCCCCTATGGTAGGCCACCTCTTAAAATGAGGTCTAATTGCACATTAGGGACCTCTCATCAGTATTCCTTAGCTATTTGGCACCTTTAGCAAATAAAATAGAACTTTCACACTTTATGCGATTTAGTCCTTTTTCGCGATTAAGCATGAAATCGCTAAAATTAAAACACCAAAATTTCCATGCTCCTTTATAATCATGCTATAACCCATATAAAATTATTAAAATAATTTCCTTTGACATCAGATTAGTGGTCCCGAGACCACTATTTCGACTAGCCCCTAAATCAGTCTGTTACAATTCTCCCCCTTTAGGGATTTTCATCCCCGAAAATCTTACCAGAAGAAGTTGCTTTCAACATTTAAGGAACATTTCCACAAACTTTTCAAAATCACAAATCGATTTACCTTCAAATCTCTCTTGCCAAAAACCTTTAAGCTGTAGTACACAAGGTTGAAGCACAACTTTAAAATTTAAATTACTCTTTTTCTGGGGCACATATACCCAATAATCTGACAAATGTGAACTCTGCATATGCTAAAATGATCATTCATATCTTTATTGAATAATTCACTACAACTCGGATGACATCAGCCTCTTTGGGAAATCATGTCAATCCACGTTCGAAATCTATAGTATTTATCACACTTTCTCCCTAGGATCTTCACAGACTGTAATAGTCCTGACTTTGAACATTCTGAAAATTTAGCTTTTACCGGTCGACTACTTCTGAACATAAACTCAATCATATCGTGATGTGTACTCAATTTTCAAAACATTTATGCATATAACTGCACCTTTTCTTATTCTAGAATGAGCAGACATGCTACTACTGAGCCTCATACCAAAACTTCTGCATAAGTTCTGGATTCATCAACATGCAAATTCTATCTCAAGGTAATAATAATAACGAAAATCTTATTCGACCTGAATTTTAACATCTGAAACAAACTCTGTAACGCCCCAAACTCGGTCAAAACGCTACGACTGAATCTGGTATGTCACAGAAAAGAAAAATGATTTTGTAAATAAATTGTCGTATCTAATTTAAGGAAAACTTTTGATTTTATGAAAGCCGAGTTGATTTAAATAGATTGCTAAAATCGTTTCGAAATTTACTTTAAAGAGATTCTAGTTACTTTGTAAATCTTACAAGTTCACTTAATTATCCGAAGATGAAGTTTTTGGAAAATTCCCGAAATTCTTTGAAGTTTGTGAAACCATTCATTTCCTAGGTACTTTTTGTTTTCAAACAGGCTTTAATGTTTAACGCAGTTTCAATGATAATTTGTCGAAGCAAATAACCCAAAGTAAAATTTAGTGGCCTTATTACAAAACAAAAAAAAATGAAATTTAAATCAAAGTAGGTTCAAAATTAACCAATAAAATAAAAATGAACTGCTGAGCATGGCCACTGCGAGTCCATCCCGGCTCCACATCTGCAATCTACGAATGACCTGAAAATGTTAACAGAAAGGGGTGAGTCACCGAGACTCAGTGTATAGATCCCCATCCTAATAATAGTAGCCCTTACACAGATTTGTAAATAAATAAGTATGCCATGCAACCCAAAACCTAACCATCCGAAACTCCTATAACTACCTCGTGTGGTCAACACCACTGGTGGTCAAAACCACTGGTGACCGAAGTCACAAATAATATATGTGGTCAACACCACTGGTGACCGAGGTCAGAAATAATATATTTGTGGTCAACACCACTGGTGACAATCCCATATCGTTATGCGGGGCCAACCCACGGTGGTATCAAACCACAGGGACGAATCACAAAATAGATATATGTGGTCAACACCACTGGTGACCGGAGTCACAAATAATATATATATGTGGTCAACACCACTGGTGGTCAAAACCACTGAGACTTAATCACAATATAACGAAAAATGGGGCCCAACCACTGTGTGGTCAAAACCACTAGTGACAGTCTAAAATCATATCTTCCCCGTCCTCTTATCAACCCATTCTCATGAACATGCTACCAATGCAATAAACTCATGCTCAACTATCTCAACTATTATAACAGCGCATTTACAATTTCAGCTGAAGCCTTTAACACATCCAAACAAAGTGGACTTACCCGGAGTCCTCATTTTTACCCACAAGGGTAGCTCAACATTTTCTACCATTATTCTGGCTGTTAACAAATTATGACATAATATCTTATTAATCTATGAAGTGTGTAAGAGTTACACACCTGGTTACTCGTAATACAATGCTCTTTACGTCGGAACTGTTGTCAATCGACATTACCGCTATCTGTCTACTCTCATGCTCCGATGCTGGTCCACACCCAAGTGGCCAATCACGAACCGCAGATACAGCCCTCTTCTTGAACTTAGGGGCTAGGGTCTCAGATCTAACCCCACCTAACGCTTGGCTGGTATTAGGGTCAATAACACCTTTGGTTACCAAGTCAGATAAACACAGCAAATAACTAAGAATGGAGATTTAACCCGAAGAAACAGACCCCTTACCTAGATCGACAGATCTCAAGATCGAGATCTAAACTACGAACCGAGCAAGTCCCGAGAATCCAATGTATGCGTCACCCCCTTCCTATGTTTGACCAAACACATCACTATTAGCAAATAGCCATTCGGCTTTGATCATGAAATCCTGAAAGAAATAACGTGAGAAGATGCTCGCCCCTTACCTCAACACCTTACAATCACCAAGCAAAAGCTGAAGTAACACGAAGACGAGTCCCCCTTCAATCGGTCAAGAACCTATAAGATTAGCTACTGCCTTCGGCATTTTAACATAATAAGGAAAGATGGAATCGACAGGAACCCTTACCACAACACTTTAACGAAACTGATTGAGAGTGGATGGATGATGATGATTTGCTACCATAAAAATCGAAGAACAAATATGAGAAACAAGAGTATTCGGCTAAAGCACTACCCACACAATTGCCAAATCCTAATTTTTTCCCCTATAGAAAATGAAAAAGGGAAGAGAGTAGAGATGGGAGAAGATTCGGCCATCAGAGACATAGGAGAAGAAAGAAAAGAAAAAAATGGAATCTTATCTGACTATGGGTTGAGATTCGACTAGGGTAGATTCTTCGGAAAAGAGAAACACATAGAATGCCCTTGGGATCCAAGAGGTTCTGACTATGGTCCAAAAGAAGAGAAAGAACCGAAAGGGAAGGAGGGTAATGGTTTCGGCTCTTGCTTACACAAATAAAAGAAGAACAAAGAAAAGGGATATGGCATTGGAGAGATTCGAATATAAGGGTTTCAAGAGGGAAGATGAAAACGAAAGTGAGAAGGGAATAGGTATGGCGTTTTTGGCTTTAAGTCATTATGCCAAGAAAACGAATCACAATGATGGGTGGTGAGCAAGGGTGGATTTGGTCGAACACAAAGAAGCAGATAAGAGAAAAAATAAAAGACAAAAGGAAAAATGAGAGGAGACTTAGAGAAAGGATTCAGTTTTGGTTCTTGAGAGAGCAAGGAAACACAACAAAATTGTATTGGTACCTCGATTTTGACCAAAAAGAAATAAAGAGAATGAATGTTTCTTCAAGCTAGCCAAAAATGCTCCTCTAAGTCTACAAATGAAATTCGACACACTTCTAGCTACCCAAACCGATTTCTCCCTCCCCCTAGTGTTTGGCATTCGGCCAACATAAGCTCCCATGTCTATCTCCTAAATTTTCTCCTGGCCACTCATTCAAATCGATTTGAATAAGTCAAACCCCTACAATTTCTCTTCTCCACCCATTTCAAATGTGTTGACTCCTTTAACACATATCCAATAGAGTCCATCCTGAGCACACTACCTCCCTAGCCTTGGCGTCAAAATCAACAAGCAGAAAAGGGAATTCTGCTACTCAAACCTAGGCTCCCTTGCTCCCCTTGAGGCGTTACCTCTCCAAACGTTAAGTGGCGCCTCCTTGCCACTTTTCCAAGGCACTTCTTGTATCTTAACTTCTCATCAATAACTTGTAACACCCAGCTCAAACAGCTCCCTTCCTCTAAAAGCCCAAAACGCAACTTTTTACGATGACCCTGGCATATCCTTGGCCCAAGCCTAGACCCTAAAATAGTCCAAACTAATATACCTACCAAACAATACACATGCAACCACATGAAATGCAAGGGCCCTGATTTAGGGATGTTACAGTTTTACCCCTCTTAAAAATAATTTTGGCCTCGAAATTACCTGGTCAAAAGAGTTGAGGGTATTGCTGCCGTATCATATCCTCCGGTTCCCACGTGGCCTCTTCAGTTCTGTGATTTCGCCATAATACCTTCACTAAAGGCACTAGCTTCCTACGTAAGACCTTAACATCCCGATCAAGAATCTGCCCTGGTTTTTCCTCGAAAGATAAATTCGGGCTCACTTCAATATCCTCTACTGGCACAACATGTGATGGATCTGATCGATAGCGTCTAAGCATGGAAACATGGAACACGTCATGGTTCTGACTCAATTCTACTAGTAGCTCAAGCTGATAAGCTACCGGTCCCACACGCTTCAATACCTTATATGGCCCGATGAACCTAGGGCTCAGCTTGCCCTTCCGACCAAACCTTAACACCTTTTTCCACGGTGACACCTTCAGGAAAACTTTGTCACCCATTGCAAACTCTATATCCCTCTGCTTAAGATCGGCATAAGACTTCTGCCTGTCCGAAGCTTCCTTCAGACGAGCTCGAATTAGCTTAACCTTATCTTCTGTGTCGACAACCAACTCTGGACCCAACAACTGACGTTCACCCAATTTTGTCCAACACGTAGGGGTACGACACTTTCACCCATACAGTGCTTCATGCTGTGCCATCTGGATACTTGACTGATAACTATTATTATACGTGAACTCTGACAATGATTTCCCAACTGCCTCTAAAATCCAAAACACAACCCCTCAGCATATCTTCTAAGATTTCGATTACCCTCTCTGACTGCCCATCTGACTGCGGATGAAATGCCATGCTGAAATCCAACTTGGTACCCAATGCTTGATGCAACGCTTTCCAAAACCTTGATGTGAAGCTAGGGTCCCTATTAGAGATAATCGACACTGGCACCCCATGTAATCTCACGATCTCTACCATGTACAGCTTAGCCAACTTTTGAAGTAAGTAGTCAACCCGAATCGGTATAAAATGAGCTGACTTTGTCAAATGTTCAACAATCACCCAGACCGAATCCTTCTTCGAAGGTATAAGGGGTAGCCCACTGACGAAATCTATCATGATCCTTTCCCACTCCCACTGCAGAATCTTTATCGACTACATCAGACCCGTAGGTACCTGATGTTCAGATTTGACCTGCTAACACGCCAGACACTTAATCACAAATTTAGTTACCTCACGCTTCAAACCCCGCCACCAAAACTGCTCCCTCAAATCCTGGTACATCTTGCTACCTCTAGGATGCACAGCGTATGGACTGCTATATGCCTCTTGAAGAATCTTCTATCTTAGCTCTACATCTCTTGGCATACAAACTCTCCCTTGGAAGCACAAAACTCCCTCGTTGCTCAAGCTATAACCCTCCAATCCACCATTCTGTACTTCTAAAAATTGAGTAGTTAAGTCTTCATCCAGTAGCTGTTTCTCCTTAACCTGATTAACCCATGTCGGTTTCACTTACAGCTCCGCTAGCAAACTTCTGTCATCATACAGACTAAGGTGGGCAAACATTGCTCTCAAGTCTGACACCACCTGACGACTCAATGCGTTTGCCACCACAATGGCTTTCCCCGGATGGTACTCAATCGAATAGTCGTAGTCCTTCAATAACTCGATCCACCTTCGCTGCCTCAAATTCAATTCCTTCTGGGTCAAGAGGTACTTCAAACTCTTGCAATCTGTGTAGATGATCGACTTCTCTCCATACAGGTAATGCCTCCAAATTTTCAGAGCAAAAACCACTACAGCTAACTCCAGATCATGTGTCGGGTAATTCACTTCGTGGGGTCTCAACTGACGAGAAGCATACGCCACTACTTTCCCCTCTTGCATCAGCACACCTCCCAAACCAGTATGCGATGCATCACAGTAAACCGTAAACTCTTTCCCCCGCTTCAGTTGAATCAACATCGACTTCATCAAAATCTTCTTTAACTTATCGAAACTTTCTTGCTGCCTGTCTGACCACACAAATAGAACTCCTTTCATTAACAACTTAGTTAACGACGTTGCAATCAAAGAGAACCCTTCGACAAACTTTCTGTAATATCCCGCTAAACCCAAAAAACTTGGAATCTCCGTTACAGACTTAGGTGGTTTCCAGTCCAATACCACCTCAATCTTACGAGGGTCTACCCTGATCACCTCAGCTGACACCACATGACCTAAGAAAGTTACCTCATTCAACCAGAACTCGCACTTACTAAACTTTGCGAACAACTGCTTCTCCCTCAGAATCTGTAAAACCATACGTAGATGCGCATCATGTTCCTCCTCTAATTTCGAGTACACCAAGGTGTCATCTATAAACACTACAATGAACCGATCCAAGTAAGGCTGAAAAACCTGATTCATCATGTCCATGAACACTGGCGGTGCATTAGTCAGCCCAAATGGCATTACTAGAAACTCGTAGTGCCCATAGCGAGTACGAAATGCCGTCTTATGGATATCAGCCTCCTTTACCTTAAGCTGGTGGTACCCCCACCTTAAATCAATCTTAGAGAAAATTGACGCTCCCTTAAGTTGGTCGAACAAGTCGTCTATCCTTGGCAACGGGTACTTGTTCTTAATCGTCAACTTGTTCAGCTAGCGATAATATATACACATTATCATCGTTCCATCCTTCTTCTTAACAAAAAGCACAGGCGCTCCCCAAGGCGAAACACTCGGCCAGATAATACCTTGATCTAGCAACTCTTGAATCAGCGCTTTCAACTCCACCAACTCCTTCGGCGCCATCCTATATGGAGCAATGGACACTGGCGCGGTTCCTGGCAGCAGTTGAATACCAAACTCAACTTCGAGATTGAGAGGCAAACTCGGAAGCTCTTTTGGGAATACATCGATAAATTCCTTCACCGTTCGAACATTTCCCACAGTGGATTCCTTAGCCTCCAATGCACAAACATGAACCACGAACGCCTCACATCCCTTTCTTACCATTCTATTAGCCTTCAAGGTGGATACTACATTGGATAGGTAATTCCTTCTATCACCTATCACCACCACCTCTTCACCCTTAACAGATTTCAACACCATGCGATTCGTGGCACAATCTAGACTTTCTTGATACTTTACTAGCCAGTCCATCCCTAAGATCAAATCGAACTCTCCGAATGGCAGTTCCATCAGATCAGCCAGAAACACTACCCCTTGATGTTCTAGGGGTACATCCTTATACAGTTTGTTTACTTCTACAGAGAGACCTAGAGGAATAATTACTGTTATCTCCCTAGAAGAAATCTCATAAACTAAGTCCATGGTTCCCACTACACTACTAGCAACATAAGAGTGCGTTGACCCAACATCTATCAAAGCAGTATAAAGCAGTCCAAAAATTAAAAACGTACCACTTATGACGTCTGGTGCGTCGCCCTCCTCTCGACGCCTCGCGGCATACACCAACCCAGGCTATTCGCCTCAGTATTTCCAGCACCCCTGCCTGGTGCTCCACGACCTCGACCAGAACCATTACCTCCCCCGGCCGGACCGCGACCCTCTGTGGTTGTTGGCCAGCTCTTCTGATTTGCGTACATCATTGACCTTCAGACTGGATCCTAGCTAATCTTTGTGGACAATCTCTTACTCGGTGCCCCATTGACCTGCACTCGAAGCACCCTTTGTTCCCTGTTCAGCACTCTCCAAAATGAGACTTTCCACATTGAGCACACCGCTGCGGCCATTGATCAGTAGCAGCATGCCTTGCAGCTTGGCTTGGCCCGCCAAATCTAGCCCTTTTCTGTGGATTTCAAGTAGACCCTAACGACCCAGTACTCCTCTTACTCCAGCGTCTATCCTGATTCTGTCTTACCGACTGCTTCGCCCCCTCAGCTATCTTGGCCTTCTCCACCAAGACAGCAAATTCTCTTTCCCTCTGAGGGGCAATCAACATCTGCAGCTCATCTCCCAACCCATCCTCAAATCTGACACAACGCTCGTGTTCAGTAGCCACAATACCCTGAGCATAACGACTCAGTCGAAGGAACTCCGCCTCATATTCAGCTACTGTCTTATTCCTCTGGACCAGATTCAAGAATGCCCTACGCTGTGCATCAACATAACTGGACCCGACGTACTTCCTTTGATAAGCCTCCTTAAAAAAATCCCAGGTGATGTCATCAGCCACCGAACGTTCCTGACCGTGAACCACCACTGATAAGACTCATCCCAGAGAAGAGACACTATCCCCTTCAACTTTTCTTCAGCCAAAAAGTCCAAATCATCCATGATATGTTCAGTTGCCTCAAGCCAGTACTCAGCTGTATTGGGACCCATACTAGAAACACCCCGGAACACCTCTGCTCCATGGGCTTAGAGTCGTTCTAACACAGATTTTTGAACCCCCCGTACCCCCACCTGCTCCAGCTACTCTCTTCAAAACTTGCAGCATCGCCTAGGACACTGCATCGTCGCCACCCGTCTAATCCTAGAACTCAGCGCTCACAGCTGGCGGCGACGGTACCTCATTCTCTAACCCATGATCGGACCCTACCGGTTCAGACACGGTCATCCTACCTCTACCCCGTCCACCCATATTACAACCTCGTCCTCTAGAGCTTATGAGTAACGTTCTTGATTTAATCTGATTAATGAATTTTATGAATTAGCTTTCTTACACTGATTATTACAGAACAGTCTTATAAACCATTTATTACAGTAATTGTTCTCGTAAGTTTATACAATCCTATGGGCTTAGTCTCTAAAGTAAATTTCCACTACTAACATCCATAACGCAATTATTAAACCATAATAATAGCAGTTTAGAGAACTTACCGTTGCGGATTGGTGCCGGGGACTCAGGTGCCATGCTTCCCAAAACATGCATTTTCCATCAAAATTATTTTGTAAACCCTTTATTGAACACATTTTGGGCCTTAGGCCCACAGTCGAGCTTCTGAACTTGGCTCTGATATCATAATTGTAACACCCTAAACCCGGTCAATACACTACGACCAAATCTGGTATGTCACAGAGAAGAAAAATGATTTTGAAAATAAATTATTTCTCTAATTTAAGGAAAACTTTTGACTTTATGAAAGCCGAGTTGATTTAAATATATTGCTAAAACCGTTTTGAAATTTACTTTAAAGAGATTCTAGTTACTTTGTAAATCTTACAAGTTCGCTTAATTATCCGAAGATGAAGTTTTGGAAAATTCCCAAAATTCTTTGAAGTTTGTGAAAACATTCATTTTCTAAGTACTTTTTGCTTTCAAACAGGCTTTAATGTTTAACGCAGTTTCAATGATAATTTATGAAAGCAAATAACCCAAAGTAAAATTTAGTGGCTTTATTACAAAACAAAAAAAAAATCGAAATTTAAAGCAAAGTAGGTTCGAAATTAACCAATAAAATAAAAACGAACTGCTGAGCATAGCCACCTCGAGTCCATCCCGGCTCCACATCCGCGATCTACGAATCACCTGAAAATGTTAACGGAAAGGGGTGAGTCACTGAGATTCAGTTATAAATCCCTATCCCAATAATAGTAGCCCTTACACAGATTCATAAATAAATAAGTATGCCATACAACCCAAAACCTAACCATTCGAAACTCCTATATCTACCCCGTGTGGTCAACACCACTGGTTGTCAAAACCACTGGTGATCGAAGTCACAAATAATATATGTGGTCAACAATACTGGTGACTGAGGTCACAAATAATATATTTGTGGTCAACACCACTGGTGACAATCCCGTATCCTTATGTAGAGCCAACCTACCGTGGTGTCACACCACAGGGACGAATCACAAAATATATATATGTGGTCAACACCACTGGTGACCGGAGTCACAAATAATATTATATGTGGTCAACACCACTGGTGGTCAAAACCACTGAGTCTTAGTCACAATATAACGAAAAGCGAGGCCCACCCACTGTGTGGTCAAAACCACTGGGGACAGTCTAAAATCATATCTTCCCCCTCATCTCATCAACCCATTCTCATGAACATGCTATCAATGCAACATACTCATGCTCAACTATCTCAACTATTGTAACAGTGCATTTACAATTTCAGCTAAAGCCTTTAACACATCCAAGCAAAGTGGACTTACCCAGAGTCCTCGTTTTTACCCATAGGGGTAGGCCAACATTTTCTACCATTATTCTGGCTTTTAACAAATCACGACATAATATCTTATTAATCTATGAGGTATGTAAAAGTTACACACCTGGTTACTCGTAATACGACGCTCTCTATGTCAGTATTGTCGTCAATCAACACTACCGTGATCTGTCTACTCTCCTGCGTCGATGCTGGTCCACACCCAAGTGGCCAATCACGAACCGCAGATATAGCCCTCTTCTTGAACTTAGGGGCTGGGGTCTCAGATCTAACCCCACCTAACGCTTGGCTGGCATTAGCGTCAATAACACCTTTGGTCACTAAGTCAGATTAACATAGCAAATAACTAAGAATGGAGATTTAACCCGAAGAAACAAACCCCTTACCTAGATCGACAGATCTCATGATCGAGATCTAAACTATAAACCGAGCAAGTCCCGAGAATCCAACGTATGCGTCACCCCCTTCCTATGTTCGACCAAACACATCACTATTAGCAAATAGCCATTCAGCTTTGGTCATGAAATCTCGAAAGAAATAATGTGAGAAGATGCTCGCCCCTTACCTCAACACCTTATAATCACTAAGCAAAAGCTGAAGTAACACGAAGACGAGTCCCCCCTTCAATCGGCCAAGAACCTATAAGATTAGCTACTGCCTTCGGCATTTTAACATAATAAGGAAAGATGGAATCAGCAGGAACCCTTACCACAACACTTTAACGAAATCGATTGAGAGTGGATGGATGATGATGATCTGCTACTGTAAAAATTGAAAAACAAATATGAGAACCAAGAGTATTCGGCTAAAGCACTACCCACACAATTGCCAAATCCCGGCTTTTTCCCCTATAGAAATGACAAAGGGAAGAGAGTAGAGAAGGGAGAAGATTCAGCCATCAGAGACATAGAAGAAGAAAGAAAAGAAAACAATGGAATCTTACCTAACTATGGGTTGAGATTCGACTAGAGTAGATTCTTGGAAAAAGAGAAACACATAGAATGCCCTTGGGATCCAAGAGGTTCTGACTATGGTCAAAAAGAAAAGAAAGAACCGAAAAGGAAGGAGGGTAATGGTTTCGCTCTTGCTTACACAAATAAAAGAAGAACAAAGAAGAGGGATATGGCTTTGGAGAGATTCGGCTACAAGGATTTCAATAGGAAAGATGAAAACAAAAGTGAAAAGGGAATAGGTATGGCATTTTTGGCTTTAAGCCGTTATGGAAAGAAAACGAAGCACAATGATGGGTGGTGAGCAAGGGTGGATTCGGCCGAACACAAAGAAGTAGAGAAGAGAAAAAATAAAGGACAAAAGGAAAAATGAGAGGAGACTTAGAGAAAGGTTTCAGTTTTGGTTCCTGAGAGAGCAAGGAAACGCAACAAAATGCTATTGGTACCTTAGTTTTGACCAAAAAGAAATAAAGAGAATGAATGTTTCTTCAAGCTAGCCGAAAATGCTCCCCTAAGTCTACAAATGAAATTCGGCACACTCCTAGCTACCCAAACTGATTTCTCCTTTCCCCTCTAGTGTTTGGCATTGGGCCAACACTAAGCTCCCATGTCCATCTCCTAAATTTTCTCCTGGCCACTCATTCAAACCGATTTGAATGAGTCAAACCCCTACAATTTCTCTTCTCCGCCCATTTCAAATGTGTTGACTCCTTCAACACATATCCAACAAAGTCCTTCCTGAGCACACTACCTCCCTATCCTTGGCGTCAAAAACAACAAGCAGAAAAGGGAATTCTACTGCTCGAACCTAGGCTCCCTTGCTCCCCTTGAGGCGTCACCTCTCCAAACGTTAAGTGACGCCTCCTTGCCACTTTTCCAAGGCACTTCTTGTGTCTTAACTTCTTATAAATTACTTTTAACACCCAGCTCAAATAGCTCCCTTCCTCTAGAAGCCCAAAACATAACTTTTTGCTATGACCCTGGCCTATCCCTGGCTCAAGCCTAGACCCTAAAATAGTCCAAACTAATATACCTACCAAACAATACACATGCAACCACACGGAATGCAAGGGCCCCAATTTAGGGATGTTACAAACTCATACGGTGCTTATTTAAAATACCATTCACTATCTCACTTCTGAACTCCTTTGTTTCGAAAGGAAAACTTGCTTTAGCCATTAACATCACTAAAACTAGGATATTATCAACTAAGGTCAATCGAGTAACTAACTTGCATTAATTAAACAGGGATTTTCCATCCAGATATATGTACTATGTCCACTATCTGAGGAGTATTTCAAAAACTATATATACTCTTGTAATAGTTCAAGCCATTTTCACTGTCTCACATTCATATTTTTCTGTAACACTCAATACTTTAACTCATCAGGATTCGGAAAGCACATCTCATTTTTCCATAGATCATATTATATCATAGAGTTCACGACACAAACATAAAAGTGATCATCTCTAAATCGTGAGTCCAACAATTCTTTTTGATGTAACTCTAACCATCTAAAGACGTAAACTATCTCTTTACACTCAAGTATTGAAACTTATTCATTTATTCATTAGTGCATCACTAAATACCATAAATTCTATTTCCTGATTCAAACTGAACTCAGTACTAGAACTTTCAATTAATAATACCTTCAATTGATTTCGACCTTGCTAACTTGCAATAGACCATTTAAACTTTCATAAACGTGATAACTTTTCAATCAAAACAACTTCAACTTGTTGTTAACATGTCCGGTTAGAATATTTCAATAAGCATGTCTCTGTTTTATGCTTCCTAGAATCTAACTTCCTCATTCAGACTATCCATCTCCCTACTCATGAACACACAAAACTTATTCTCCTTGTTGAAGCATGCATAAATATACACATAACTCGAATCATATCTCAATACATCAATCTATTCTTTTCTCCACATTCAGAATACATTTCAAACACACAATCATTTGAAATTCTCTAGTTACATTGCTTAAAAACCTTTACCATAGTCTTAGTACAGATTAACAGGGATATCTCTATTAGATGCATTAACTTTATTCGGTTTACCTAAAAAATCTATCGTACAATTTGAAACTTGTGATTTCACTTCTTATACTTTTGTTGATATTAACATCTTATACAAAAATCAGAGATATCCATATACTAGAATTATCACCTTTCTATGATCAAATTAAAAGCATAATCATGGTAGATATAACTATTACAACCTAAAGAACACACTTTAAAGATAACCATGATCAGCAGAAACATAAAAATAGTCTCACATAAAAATTTTATTACTGACTTTGTAACACCCTAAAAAATCTGAGTATCGAATGAAAATTTTCTTTTCTTCTTTTTCGTGTTTATTATAGCTTTAAAAAGGGCATAGAATTATTCGGGTATTGAATAATTTTTAGTATTGAGAATTTATTGAAGTGGATCAAGTGACCTTGATACTTAACTTAATTTAAGTGTCTAAAATTAGCATAAGATGAGTAATTGGCAAGGTGGTGTTGGCGCATGAGTAATTGCATGAGGGGAGATGTTTGAATCCCTTGGATAGTAATTAGATGACTTTTATTTTTACACTTGTATGGAAAGTGTCGGTCAAGCAATACTTATGGTAAGGATGGACTTTTTCATTTATGGAAAGTAGACTAAGGGAATAAGGTAAGTACTAACTTAAGGTATGGAATCAAGAAATTTTGGTATGATAAGGGGACATAAGGCTTGGATTAAGGGAAGATGTTTTGGAAACTTTATAATGGCCAATTGACCATGTATGTGGACGGCATAGGGGGCTAGGGGGGATGGCCGGATTTTGTTGTTGGCTTGGTAGGTTTGGGTGTTGGATGAGCATTTTTCTTTTTGGTCAATTGGTGATTTCTTATCAAATTTTCTTTCAAAATTTGCTCTCTTCCTAGCCGAATATACCTTAAGCCTTGAGGAAACAATTGCATCTTCTTACCATTTCTCCCTTTTTGACCATTTTGGTCTTAGTTTGATTATTATCATCAAGTCTTTTCTCTCTTCTTTGTGTCAAAAACCATATAGCCATTTTAGACCATTTCTTTTCTTCTCTTTTTCCTCATCATTGCCGATTACACTTTTGATCTCAAAGTTCTTTTGTTTCATCTTTACTTATTTTCTCTCCTCCCTATTCTCTTTTCCTTCATGGCCGAATATTGGTAACCATTCACATAGCCGAAGTTTATTTTTCTATTATACCATAGCCAAATCTCCTATTCTTCTTTAATCTTGATTTCAATAATTTTTTTTCCATTAAACCTTGGTTAATCGTAAGATAGAGGAGGGTCGAACTATCATCTTGTTGAGTCATCTTGATAGTTAATCAAGTTGGGATCATTTTTGCAAGGTAAGAATGAAACTCTTCAAGGATTATTGATCACTTTCGTTTTTTTTTATCATAGACTATCACTGGGATTTGTTATAATCGAAAGTTTTACGTCTAGGAACCCTTTGGAAATCACTTGGGATATTAAGGTAAGCCGAGTTTGTTCTTTTAAGACATTAGTATTAAATTCTGATTTATATTAGGACTAATACTTTTTTGTAAAAGGAGGCGAGCAAGATAGGGATGAAAAGAGTTGTTAATAGTGTTCGGAAGAGGGGCGGTTCTGTTAATCCCCCTAAATTTAATAGAAGGGTTGTTTCGGGAATTCGAGATTTTCCACCGGGTTGTGGACCCACATCTGAGGAGAATCAATTATTCAAAGTCGTTCGTACTCCCGAACCATTGTTTGTTTGTGGTTTTTCATCGGACTTTGAACCATCAAACGGGGAGAACCGACATATAGTTATCAATTGAGATTCCGAGGGTAAAGATTTAGATCGTTTATCAATAGTGAAATTTTTATTAAATATTAGTGTGCTAATCAAGCATGATAAATGTTTAGGTATCGCCGAGCGGGAAAGTCTAGTTCTCACAGTAACCAGGTGTGTAACTTCACACTTAGATACTAAACCGTAAATATTGGGATAAAATCGTAAAGAGGACAAAATCAGAAAAATATGTAATAATTAACACTTTTGTGTAAATGCATGAAAACGGTTAAAGTCGTTAAATTTGCCGAAAAACTGCTAGATCGTTAAATGGGCCGAAAAATTGCTAGATCGTTAAATAGGCCAAAAAAACTGCTAGATCGTTAAATGGGCCGAAAAATTTCTAGATCGTTAAATGGGCCAAAAAAAATGCTAGATCGTTAAATGGGCCGAAAAAATTGCTAGATCGTTAAATGGGCCGAAAAAACTGCTAGATCGTTAAATGGGCCGAAAAACTGCTAGATTGTTAAATGGGCCAAAAACTGCTAGATCGTTAAATGGGCCGAAAAAAATTGCTAGATCGTTAAATGGGCCGAAAACTGCTAGATCATTAAATGGAATGGGCTAAATGCTATTTTGTCTTATAGATCAAAATAAAAACTTGAAATATAGACTTACATCTATTATGGGCTTTCTGTTAAATTATCATATGGATATATATATTGTTATGCATACATGTTAGCATGGGTTGGGATATTTGATGAAGAGAAGAAAGGCCTGTTGCCAAAAATCTAGTTCGGTGGCTCTGTCACAAATTTTTAATGGCTTAATGCCTCTAGTTCGGTGACTTTGTCACAGTATAGTTCGGTGGTGCACCACAATATTATTGAAAATGGCTTTATGCCTATGATTGGTGTGTTGGCAAGGTAGGTTGACTTGATCCCCACAGGTGTGTTGGTTGGTACGGGGGTGTGTAGCGGATGGAAATTAGGTTTGGTTGGGAAATTTCATTTTACATGCATTTCATTTATTATATTGCTAAATCCGTAAATGGGCTCAAGCCCAAAAAAATGTCTTGATGATCTGGCCCAATAAATACGGTAAGTGAGTTACACACTGAGTTCTGAGTAACTCACTCTTTTTAATTATCCATCTCAGGTAATGGCAATTGACGGAGGCTTGGGCCGAGGATGACTTCGTGGAGGCCATACTATGAATATGGGTTTTATAAACTATGAACTTTTATTAAATTATTTATTTTAATTATAATTTTGGGTATGATGTAAAAAGGCCTTTGTTAATATTTTTATGGATTTTTGTGTGTGGATGAATTTAATTTTTTTTTTTTTTTTTTTTTTGCATTTGAGATACTTTAATTTTTCTTCTTTTCAAATTCTTTTGAACTCGTTAAAAATTACTTTAAGGTTTTGACAATTAAATACTAAATGATAAGATTTCAAACTAGTATTTTTTAATTCATCAGTTTTAAATCATTGTTCTTAATTTTTACTTAAACTTCACGTTCAAAAGGGTTTTGTAGAACTGTTTTACTTAAATCATTAGAGAATTAAATGGATGTTCGATCTGTGTGACAAAACAAATCTCATCTTAACGCATAGACCTGGTTTGGGGTGTTATATTTAATGGTATCAGAGCCAGTTTCAAAACTCGACTGTGGTTGGGTTCAACAAATAACTTCCGTATGAAATTATTTTAATTATGTTTTAAAGTTAGTATGGCACCACAAGCATCCGGCACCAAGTAAGTAAGTATTCATTACTGAATGATTATTATGATGATATGATCATAGGAACACTCTAGAACTTCTAGTTTTAGATGTTGAAAATCGTAGAGATTGAGACTATAGGATGTGTTTGTGAAAAATAACTTTATCTCTTGAATCTCATAAAATATCGTTAATAAACACTGAAATAGTATTCTGATTCATAAAACTTGTAATCAAATTAAATCGAATTAGTCATTATGAGAACTAGAGGACGTGGTAGACGTGGCCGTGGTAGAGGACAAGGTGTTAGAGGTGCAACTGAAGCGCCGGGTCATATGCCGAAAATGGATGCACCTACGTCATTTGAGAGTGAGACGGGATCACATGATCATATGGAAGAAGATAATGCTTTGACACGAGCAATGTTACGAGTCTTTGAAAGGGTCGCTGGAATTAGAGCTGGGCCAACAGCTCGTGGGTCGATATCGGAACGACTCAAGTCTAGTGGTGCAGAAGTTTTTAGAGGTGTCTCCGGTGTAGCTCCGAATGTGGCAGAATATTGGCTCGAAGCTGTGGAGCGGATTATGGATAATCTAGAATGCACCATCGAGTAGAAACTAAGAGGAGACGTGTCCTTGCTATGAGACGAGGCGTATCAATGGTGGCTTACTGTTCGAGAAGGCATCGAGGCTGCATTGATTACTTGGGAATTCTTCAAAGCTGCCTTTCAGGGGAAATATGTAGGAACAAGTTATGTGGATGCCTGAACGAATGAATTTTTGAATCTGATTCAAGGAAATAAGATGGTGGCAGTGTATGAGGCTGAGTTTTTACGCTTGAGTCGCTATGCTCGGACAATAGTGCCAACGGATCATGAGCATTGTGTACGCTTTGAGGATGGGTTGAATGATGAGTTGGGGGTTCTGATAGCCCCACAACAAGTTAGAACTTTTGCCACGCTTGTGGAGAAAGCCAAGATAGCCGAAGAGGCTAAGAGCTTGGAATGTCAGAATTGGGAAAGAGTTAGAGGCAAGAGGGATATAAAGTATTCGGGTTCTTCAAAAAGGTTTTTGAAGAGGCCTCGAAATGATGAGCCAGCTCAAGGTAGAGCACCTATAGCTATTAATCAGAGTCGATATTGTACTGAATGTGGAAAACGGCATTTCAGAGAGTGCTGAAGGAAAACAGGTGCTTGTTATAAATGTGGTTCAATGGATCATCAATATAGAAATTGCCCTTGACGAATGGATACGACTTAGGAAGTTTGTATTACTGATGCACAACCGGTAAAAGGAACTCAGCAGCCACCGAGAGGCCGTGGACCAGGTCATGGTGGTAATGGGGCTGGACGTGGTCAAGGTGCACCGGGTCGAGGCAATGGTTCTAGAGGTAACACAGATGCAAGACATCCAGGATTGGTCTATGCAGTTAGACGCCGCGAGGATGGCAATGCGCCTGATGTAATAACTGGTACGTTCTTCATCTTTGATGTACCTATTACTGCATTGATAGATATTGGTTCTACCCACTCGTATGTTGCTAGCGCCATATCTAGAAACTTAAATTTAGAATCTGAAATTTTTGATAGTGAGATGATGGTAATTAGTCCTTTAGGACAGTCGGTAATTGTAAATAAACTGTTTAGAGACGTACCCTTAGAAATTCAAGAAGAAATATTTTTTTGTGAATTTGATGGAATTGCCTTTCGGCGAGTTCGATCTCATTTTGGGCATGGATTGGTTGATTAAGAACCGGGCACATTAGGATTATGCTGAAAGCAGATGTCAATAAGAACTTCGGGTGATAAGGAAGTAGTAATGATAGATGAACGAATGAATTACTTGGAAAATGTGGTATCTACGTTGAAGGCAGAAAAGTTGGTGCGGAAAGGGTATGGAGTATTCCTAGCTTTTATTAGTGCTTTGGATTCCAAAGAGTTATCAGTGGATGATGTGAGAACGGTGAAGGAATTTCCAGATGTATTTCTCGAAGAACTTTCTGGTATACCTCCAGATCGGGAAGTAGAATTTTGTATTGAGCTTTTGCCCAAAACGGCTTCAGTGTCCATTGCTCCTTATAGAATGGCACCGAATGAGTTGGCGGAGCTTAAAGCTCAAATTCAAGAATTGCTGGATCGGGGTTTTATTCGACTGAGTGTGTCTCCGTGGGGAGCACCAGTTTTGTTCGTTAAGAAAAAGGATGGGTCGATGCGTATGTGCATTGATTATAGGCAATTGAATAAATTGACGATCAAGAATAGGTATCCTTTGCCGAGAATTGATGACCTGTTTGATCAATTAAAAGGAACTTTAGTTTTTTTCCAAAATTGATTTGAGATCGGGTTATCACCAACTTAAGGTGAAAGAAGCAGATATTTATAAAACGGCATTTCGAACTCGTTATGGACATTATGAGTTTTTGGTGATGCCGTTTGGACCATTGCACCAGCCGCATTTATGGACATGATGAACTGGGTCTTTCAACCATATTTAGACCGGTTTGTGGTAGTGTTCATAGATGACATTTTGGTATATTCAAGGAATGAAGAGGATCATGACTTGCATTTGCGCATAGTATTGCAGTTACTTCGCGATAAGCAACTTTATGCCAAATTCAGTAAATGTGAATTCTGGCTAAGGGAAGTGACTTTTTTGGGTCATGTGGTATCAGGAATACGAGTGGATCCTCGGAAGATTGAGGCTGTACTTGATTGGAAACCACCAAAGTCGGTAGCTGAAATTCGGAGTTTCTTGGGTTTGGCTGGTTATTATAGACGCTTTGTTGAGGGGTTTTCATTGATTGCTGCATCCCTAACTAAACTGTTGCAGAAGGGAGTACCATATATTTGGACTGAAAAACAACAAGAGAGTTTCGAGAAATTGAAGAAGATTCTGACGGAAGCACTAGTTTTGATTCAGCCTGAGGCTGGAAAAGAATTTATCATTTATTGTGATGTGTCTCACATGGGTTTGGGTTGTGTGCTGATGCAAAATGGAAAGGTGGTGGCCTATGCTTCTCGTCACTTGAGACCGCATGAAGTAAACTACCCTACTCATGATTTGGAGTTAGCTGCGGTAGTGTTTGCTTTAAAGATTTGGAGGCATTATCTCTACGGTGAGAAGTCTATCATCTATACGGATCACAAGAGTCTTAAGTATCTTCTTACTCAGTAAGAGTTAAATTTGAGACAAAGATGGGTGGAACTATTAAAGGATTATGATTTCTCAATCGAGTATCATCCTGGAAAGGCTAATGTGGTAGCTGACGCGTTAAGTCGTAAGGTGGTATCTAATTTGAGAGCAATGTTTGCTCATTTGAGTTTGTATGAGGATGGTAGTCTGTTAGCAGAACTTCAGGTAAAGCCTCTGTGGTTAGAACAAATCTAGGAAAAGCAGATATCAGATAAAAAGTTGGGACCCTTAATTCAGCAAGTTTGAAGGGGTGAAATAGAGGATTTTGGTATAAACATGAATGGAGTGCTGTGTTTTCGTGGAAGATTTTGTATGCCTAAAGACTCAGATTTGAGGCAAATGATTCTGTGGGAGGCGCATAGTAGCCCTTATGCTATGCACCCTGAAGGAAATAAGATGTATCGAGATCTCCATGAACAGTATTGGTGGCCAGGGTTGAAGCGTGAGATTTCTAAGTTTGTAGGAAAATGTTTGACTTGTCAACAAGTGAAGGCGGAGCATCAATTGTCGTCAGGTTTATTACAACCGGTAAAGATTCCTCTTTGGAAATGGGAGCGTATAACAATGGATTTTGTTAGTGGGTTACCTTTAACACCGACTAAGAAAAATTCTGTATGGGTAGTAGTTGATCGATTGACGAACACTGCTCATTTTCTTCCAGTCCGTACGGATTACTCATTATAGAAATGGGCTAAGCTGTATGTATCTGAAATCGTGAGGTTGCATGGGGTACCAAGTGTTCATTATATCGCATAAGGATCCTAGATTTACATCATGATTTGTAAAGCTCGCATGAAGCTTTGGGAACAAAGTTAAACTTCAGTACGGCTTTTCATCCTTAGTCAGATGGTCAGTCGAAAAGAGTAATTCAGATATTGGAAGACATGTTAAGGGATGTGTGATTGACTTGAGAGGTAGTTGGGAGGATTTTCATCATTGGCGTAATTTATGTATAACAATAGCTATCAGTCTAGCATTCAAATGGCACCCTAGGAGGCATTGTATGGACGTAGGTGTCGTACTTGCAACACCCCAAACCCGGTCAACACACCACAACCGGATCTAGCATGCCACGGAGTGATAACCTTTTTAAAAAGAAAGTTTATCGGATAATTTTCTTAGAAAACCCTGTTGTAGTATTAAAAGTTTAGAAATCCTTGCATGAAAATCTACTTATTGTTGCAAGTTTTTAGAAAACATACAAGTTATCATCTTATAAGTGGTGTTACCGATGGCAACGTTTAAAAAAAACGAAGGAGTTATAGTTTTGAAAACATTGCTTTTACCTAGGTTAATTTAACAAGTCCATATATCCAAAGATAGGTATAACATAATCAAAATAAAAGCAAATAATAAAACCCAAAATAATACTTAGTGGCCTTATTACAAAACCAAAACCAAATTTAAGGAGAACGAATAAAACTGAAATAGTACTTTAAAGTCAAAACTCGAATCAAGCATGCATGGCCGCCTCGAGTCCTCCCCGGCTTCATATCCGCAATCTACGCCTCATCTGTAAAATATAAGGGAAGGGGTGAGTCACCAAGACTCAGTGTATAAATTCCCAACCCGATAGTGCAAGCACTCACACAAATCATCAGTAAAACATGCAAATCATGCAACCCATAACCTAACCATCCAATCTCCTTTAACTACCCCGTGTGGTCAAAACCACTGGTGGTCAAAATCACTGGTGACCATAGTCACAAATATATATAACGGTGTGGTCAAAACCACTGATGACCGTAGTCACAAATCGAGTGATGGGGCCAACCCATCTTGTGGTCAAAACCACTGATGACAATCCCATAATAATCAGCATGTGGGGCTAACCCACTGTGGTACCAAACCACTGGGACGAGTCACAATATTCATATGTCGTCAAAACCACTGGTGGTCAAGATCACTGGGACTTAGTCACAGAATATAATATCAAAGACGAGGCCATCCCGTCGTGTGGTCAAAACCACTGGTGATAGTCCAAATATTCCTTCCCCCTCCTCTCATCAATCCCATCATCATGTCCATAACATACGTGACATAATATCATGTATCATGCAATAACGCATAGCATAGCATATATCAATAACATGATGATGTATATCAAAAATCACATAACAGGGGACTTACCTAGAATCCAAGCTCATACCCACAAGGCATAACCACTGATTTCATTGGCTAAAACAATAACATAATAGGCATATTATACTAATAAAGTGTGTAAGCGTTACACACGTAGCTATTCGTAAATCTAAGTGATTCCCGAGACTACGCAAACTAACAAGATCCTGAACGTTGCTCCCTCTTACAATCGGCCAACATTAGTTAGTAACCCAAAAGCCCATTCGGCTCTATTAGAAATCCCGAAGGGTGTGTCACCCAAATATAGCACTCACCTTAAAGTCGATTTGGTTTCCAACCAAATCTCGAAACTACTCAAAAGATCTCCCTTTACAATCGGCCAAACCCTTAATCGACAACCAAATCTCCAACTTCACTGTATTCGGATACTTCTCCCTTCCCCTACAATCGGCTTAACACATCATTAAAGATCTAAAGGCCATTCGGCCATAACATGAATCCAAAACCAAAAGAGTTAGTCGCCCCTTACCTTAATGACTGATTCGGCTTCTTTACTCCAAAGGTCGGTACCCTTTATTGGTGTTAGGGGTTTCGGCTACCACAGGGAACAAAAATAAATTACGGTTTTGATTACTAGCGATTGAAGGCAAAAGAGATTTGGCATTACCCAAATCGATCAAGAAGAAAAGATGAAGAAATCACTCACCAGGAGATTCAGCAAAGAGAACCAAAGGGGAGATGAATGTCGGCACTTGAGATGCTGAAAAGAAAACGCAAGAAGATAGAGGTTTATGAGCAAAGTATTCGGCCAAGAGAAGAACAACAAGGTTTCGGCTTAAGTGATGGTTTGATTCGGGAAAGATGGTGAAGAGAAAAGAAGTGGAAGGAGATAGATTTGGCAATGGGTTTGAGAGAAGAGAAAAAACGAAATAGAAAGGAAAAAAAATGGAGGAGAAGATGTGAGGGTAGGTTTCGACTTTGAACAAAATAGGAAGAAGAAGAAAAAGAGAATGGGAATGAGGAGGGTTTGGCAAAAAGAATGAAAGAACTTTCGGCACACCTTTTTGCTAACCCGACTGATTCCTCCCTCACCCCTTAGTGTTTGGCATTCGGCCAACACTAAGCTCCCTTAGCCGATTCCTAAAAATCCTCCTCTCTATCCATATCAAATTTGTTGACTCAATCCTCATCTATCCATGAGAGTCCCACCTGAGCACACATCTGCTTGCCTGTGGCGTCAAAAATAATTGAGCAGAAAGGGATTTCTGCAGCTCGAACCAAGGTCCTTCTTACCCCTTGTGGCGTCACCTCCCTTGTGACTTGAGTGGCGCCTCCTTGCCACTTTACCAAGGCACTTCTTGTGTCTAAAACCTCAAATTAATTCTCTTAACCCCTATTTCCCCTAGCTCCTTTCTCTTAAGTGCTAAACAAAAATTTTGGCCATGACCCAGGACTAAGCCGAGGTCATGCCTAATCCCCAAGACATGCTAAACTAACACAGTAGACATACCATCACATGTAAACACATGCAAAATGCAGAGACCCCATTTTAAGGATGTGACAGTTTTACCCCCTAAAAATATAATTTCGGCCTCGAAATTATCTGGTCAAAAGAGTTGAGGGTATTGCTACCGCATCACGTCCTCTGGATCCAATGTGGCCTGCTTCGTACCATGATTTCGCCATAACACTTTCACCAGGGGTACTGACTTCCTACGCAAGACCTTGACATCCTCGAAAGATAATTCTGAGCTTACCTCAACCTCTGCAACTGGCATAACGTGTGATAAATCTGATCGATAGCGCCTAAGCATCGAAATATGGAAGACGTCGTGAATCTGACTTAACTCTGCTGGCAACTCGAGCTGATAAGCTACCGGTCCTACTCGCTTCAACACCGTGTACGGCCCAATAAACCTAGGGCTTAGTTTCCGTTTCCGTCCAAATCTCAACACTTTTTTCCATGGCGATACCTTCAGAAAAACCTTATCACCCACTGCATACTCTATATCCCTGCGCTTAAGATCAGCGTAAGACTTCTGCATGTCCGACGCTTCCTTAAGACGAGCCTGAATCACCTTAACTTTATCCTCAGTTTTTTCCACCAACTCCGGACCTAATATCTGCCGTTCACCCAACTCTGTCCAACACGTATGAGTGCGACATTTCTGTTGATACAGTGCCTCGTATGGTGCCATCTGGATACTCGCTTGATAACTATTGTTATAAGCGAACTCTGCCAATATAGATACTCCTCCCAACTACCACTGAAATCCAAAACACAGCCCCTTAGCATATCCTCTAAAATCAGGATTACTCTTTCAGACTATTCATCGAATTGCGGGTGAAAAGCTGTGCTAAAATCCAACCTCGTTCCCAAAGCCTGATGCAAAGCTCTCCAGAACCTTGACGTGAACCTAGGATCCCTATCCGAGATAATTGACACTGGTACCCCATGCAACCCTACTATCTTATCCATATACAACTTAGCCAACTTCTGAAGCGAATAATCAACCCTCACCGGTATGAAATGAGCTGATTTAGTCAAATGGTCTATAATCACCTGATCGAGTCCTTCCCGCTAGGCGTAAGGGTAGCCCAACGACAAAGTCCATAGTGATCCTTTCCCACTTCCATTGAGGAATCTTCACCTATCAAGTAAACGATGGCGGTGATGTTTAGCTTTGACCACCGACACGCCGACACTTACCCACAAACTCAGTCACTTCCCGCTTTAACCCTGGCCACTAGAACTGCTTTTGCAAATCCCGGTACACCTTGCTACCTTCAGGATGCATAGCGTATGGGCTACTATGTGCATCCTGAAGAATCCTTTGCCTCAACTTGACGTCCTTCGACATACAAGCTCTCCCTTGAAAACACAACACTCCATCGTGAGTCAAGCTGTAACCTTCTACACCATTACTCTGTACTTGCAACCTCCAAGCATTCAAACCCTCATCCACTAACTGTTTTTCTTTAATCTACTCCACCCAAGTCAGCTTTACTTGTAATTCTGCCGACAAACTCCCATCGTCATACAGACTAAGGTGAGCAAACATCGCTCGCAAGTCTGCTGCCACCTTACGGCTCAACGCATCAGCCACTATGTTAGCCTTGCCCGGATGATACTTAATCGAGCATTCGTAGTCCTTCAACAACTCAATCCACCTTCATTGTCTCAAATTTAAATCATTCTGTGTCAAAAGATACTTCAGACTCTTGTGGTCCGTATAGACTATCGACTTCTCTCTGTATAAATAGTGTCTCCATATTTTCGTATGAAAACCACCGCAGCCTAACTCCGGATCATCGTCGGATAGTTAACCTCATGCGATCTCAAATTGTCGAGACGATATGCCACTACTTTCCTTCCTCAGATCAAGACACATCCCAAGCCAGTATGTGATGCATCGTAATAGACCATGAATACCTTTCCTGCCTCAGGCTGAACTAGAATCGGAGCTTCCGTCAGAATCTTCCTCAACTTGTCGAAACTTTCCTGCTGTTTCTCTGACCACACAAATGAAACTCTTTTCCTTAATAACTTGGTCAACGACGCCGCGATCAGAGAAAATCCTTCCACAAATCTCCGGTAATACCCCGCCAGACCTAGAAAACTCTAAATTTCTGCAATTGACCTAGGCGATTTCCAATCCAACACCGCCTCAATCTTGCGAGGGTCCACTCTAATCCCTTTAGCGGACACTACGTCACCTAAGAAAGTCACTTCCCTAAGCCAGAACTCGCACTTACTGAATTTGGGAAATAGCTGCTTCTCCCTCAGAATTTGCAAAACTATCCACAATTGCGTATCATGGTCCTCCTCAGTCTTTGAGTACACCAATATGTCGTCTATAAATACTACAACAAACTGGTCCAAGTACTGCTGAAACACCCAATTCATCAAGCCCATGAATGCTGCTGGTGCATTGGTTAACCCGAACGGCATCACCAGAAACTCGTAATGCCCATACCGAGTACAGAATGCCGCCTTATGAACAGCAGCCTCCTTTACTTTGAGTTGATGATACCCTGACCTGAGATCTATCTTTGAGAAAACTGATGCACCCTTAAGTTGATCAAACAAGTCGTCAATCCTGGGCAATAGATACTTGTTTTTGATCGTCAACTTGTTCAGCTGGCTGTAGTCTATACACATCCGAATTGTACCGTTTTTTTCTTCACAAAGAGCATAGGTGCTCCCTAAGGAGATATGCTTGGTCGAATGAAACTTCGGTCCAATAACTCCTGAATTTGAGCCTTCAACTCCACCAATTTCTTTGGTGCCATTCTATACGGGGCTATAGACACTGGCTTTGTTCTGGGTAATAGGTTTATACCGAATTCAACTTCCTGATCCGGAGGCAGACCTGAAAGTTCTTCTGGGAATACATCTGTAAATTCCCCTATAGTTCGAACACTCTCTACAGCTGCATCCTTGGTTCCCAAAGCACAAACATGCACCATGAAGGCCTCACAACCCTTCCTTACCATTTTCTCTGCCTTCAGTGTAGAGACCACATTGGATAAGTAATCCCTTCTATTACCTATCATCACCACCTCCCTACCTTTCATCGTTCTTAACACCATGCGCTTAGTCGCGCAATCCAAAGTGGCCTGGTACTTCACCAACCAATCCATCCTGAGAATCAGATCGAACTCCAGAAACGGCAGTTCCATCAAATCAGCCAAAAACACGACCCCTTGAAGTTCTAGGGGTACATCCCTATATAGTCTACTTACTTCTACAGAGTGACCTAAAGGGCTTATCACAGTCATCTTCCTAGAAGTAATCTCAAAATTCAAGTTCATAGTTTCCACTATGCTATTGGCTACATATGAGTGCGTCGAACCCACATCAATCAAAACATTATAAGGTAGTCCAAAGATTAAGAACGTACCAGTTATGATGCCTAGTGCATCACCCTCCTTTCGAACCTCACTGCGTAGACCAGTCCAGGCTGTCTAGCCTCTGTACTATCTGCTCCTCTGCCTGGTGCCCCACAACCTCTACTAGAGCCATTACCTCTCCTAGTAGCACCACGTCCCCTCTGTGGCTGTTGACCATCCCTCCTGTTTTGAGTACGATTCTGATCCCCAGACTGCAACCTAGCTGACCTCTGTAGAGAATCTCTCACTCGGTGCCCCATCGATCCACACTCAAAATATCCTCTGTTTCTGGTCTAACATTCTCCCGTGTGTGACTTTCCACAGCACATTGTGGCGGCCACTGAGTATCAGCAGCAGTAGGCCTAGCAGCTTGATTTGGCCCACTATATTTACCCCGTTTCTATTGATTCTCGATTGACCCAGATGATCCAGAATTCCTCTTATTCCAACCCTTGTCCTGATTCCGTCTAACCGACTGTTTCACTTTCTCTGCAACTTTGGCCTTTTCCACTAAGACCGTAAATTCTCTCTCCTATTGTGGAGCGATCAGCAACCTCAGATCATCCCTTAATTCGTCCTCAAATCTGACGCATCGCTCACGCTCTGTTGCTATGATGCCCTGAGCATATCAGCTCAACCTTAAAATTTCATCTCGTACTCGACTGGACTTACTCCCTGAACCAAACCTCGTAAACGCCTTCATCTGCACATCAATATAACTGGTCCCAACATACTTCTTCTGATATGCTGCCTTGAAATAATCCCAAGTGAGATCATCCGCTGCAGCACCATCCCGAACCGTGAGCCACCACTGGTATGACTTATCTCGGAGAAGCGACACCACTCCTTATAGTTTCTCCTCAGCCGTCAGATCCAAATCGTCCATGATTCGTTCTGTTGCTTCCAACCAATGTTCAGCCGTATTGGGTGCCACACTACATACCCCTCGAATACCTCAACTCTATTGGTTCGGAGTCGCTTAGATATCGATTTTGAGCTCCGCACCTCCACCGATCCACCACTCTTCAAAGACTCATGCAAGACGTCGCTGCGATTAATCGCATCTTCCCCGCTTGATCCTCGATACTCTACACCAAAGAGTTGGTGGTGGTATCTCATTCTCGGACCCTTGACCAGACCTAACGGGTTTCGATACTGTCATTTTGCCTCTACCACGTCCTCGCACATTATGACCACGTCCCCTAGTACTCATATCTAAATCACAATTTATCTACTTAAAGAAATTTATGAATTAGCTTCTATTCCACTTATTACCCACGAATAAGTTTTATGCAAAGTAGTTTGGTAGTGGTTCTTTTGATCATCACAAGGTTTTCATTTCAATTTCCTACCCTAATTCAGTGAATCACATTTACTCATCAATAACCTCCTGCACCTACATTCCATGTGTAGGGGTATTCTCATCATTTCACTACCCGGGGGTATTTTTGTAATTAACCTATCGAGGTATTTCAGTAATAAATTAGGGTTAATTCGAAAACCTTTACAAATCATAGGTGTTTTAGAAATTTTAGAAATCGGGGGTATTTTGGTAATTTCATAAACTAGGGGTATTTTTGTAATAATTTTTTTTAAAAATGGTTCCAGGTGATTTTACAAATTAAGGGTATCTTGAAAATTTTCAATTCGGGGGTATTTCGGTAATTTTCCATACTGAGGGCATTTTGGTAATTTTTATAAGTCAGGGGTAATTTGGTCATTTCTTAAATCAAGGATACTGTGGTAATTTCAAAACCAAGGTTTAAAGTGTTTCAAAGCAAAATGGCTGGTCCCTTTCGGGTTTTAATTATTAAATTTAGCCTGTGAATAAGTCGTCTCGAGTTAGGATGAACCGTCACTCACGCACTGTAGGATTCGAGTGGAGAGGAGGTGAGTCACTAGGATCGCTTAAATACTAAGCTCCCCGAATCCATTCCTAGACATGTGCTGTGGTTGCCACACCCTTAACTCGATGGCGTACTCATAGGTTTGTTTAGTGGATCTTTAAGTCTTACGTAATTTGTGTTGGAGTAAGCTATTCCTAGGGTTCAATAACTCCTATTCTACTAATCTACGATCCCAAATACCCATTTCCCACATATAATTCACATAGCATTAGGGATACTTACAGGCGATTAGTGCAGGGGACTCGGTGCCATGCTGTTCAAACCATGTACCTTTTCCAAAAACTTTTCAAAACCCTACTTTAAAACATTTTGGGCCTCATGCCCACAGCTGAGCTTTTGAACATGGCTCGGATACCAAAATTGTAGCACCCCAAACTCGGTCAACACACCACAACCAGATCTGGCATGCTACGGAGTGATAACCTTTTTAAAAAGAAAATTTGTCAGATAATTTTCTTAGAAAACCCTGTTGTAGTATGAAAAGTTTAGAAATCCTTGCTTGAAAATCTACTTATTGTTGCAAGTTTTTAGAAAACATACAAGTTATCATCTTATAAGTGGTGTTACCCGATGGCAACGTTTAAAAAAAATGAAGGAGTTATAGTTTTGAAAACATTGCTTTTTACCGGCTAATTTAACAAGTCCATATATCCAACATAGGTATAACATAATCAAAATAAAAGCAAATAATAAAACCCAAAATAATACTTAGCGGCCTTATTACAAAACCAAAACCAAATTTAAAGAGAACGAATAAAATTGAAATAGTACTTTAAAGTCAAAACCCGAATCAAGCATGCATAGCCTCCTCGAGTCCTCCCCGGCTCCATATCCGCAATCTACGCCTCATTTACAAAATATAAGGGAAGGGGTGAGTCACCAAGACTCAGTGTATAAATCCCCAACCCGATAGTGCAAGCACTCACACAAATCATCAGTAAAACATGCAAATCATGCAACCCATAACCTAACCATCCAATCTCCTTTAACTACCCCGTGTGGTCAAAACCACTGGTGGTCAAAACCACTGGTGACCGTAGTCACAAATATATATAACGGTGTGGTCAAAACCAGTGATGATCGTAGTCACAAATTGAGTGATGGAGCCAACCCATTGTGTGGTCAAAACCACTGATGACAATCCCGTAATAATCAGCATGTGGGGCCAACCCACTGTGGTACCAAACCACTGGGACGAGTCACAATATTCATATGTGGTCAAAACCACTGGTGGTCAAAACCACTGGTACTTAGTCACAGAATATAATATCAAAGACGGGGCCAACCCGTCGTGTGCTCAAAACCACTGGTGACAGTCTAAATATTCCTTCCCCCTCCTCTCATCAATCCCATCATCATGTCCATACCATACGTGACATAATATCATGTATCATGCAATAACGCATAGCATAGCATATATCAGTAACATGATGATGTATATCAAAAATCACATAACAGGGGACTTACCCGGAATCCAAGCTCATACCCACAAGGCATAACCACTGATTTCATTGGCTAAAACAGTAACATAATAGGCATATTATACTAATAAAGTGTGTAAGCGTTACACACCTGGCTACTCGTAAATCTAAGCGATTCCCAAGACTACGCAAACTAATGAGATCCCGAACGTTACTCCTTCCTACAATCGGCCAACAGTAGTTAGTAACCCAAAAGCCCATTCAGCTCTATTAGAAACCCCGAAGGATGTGGGCCCAAATATAGCACTCACCTTAAAGTTGATTTGGTTTCCAACCAAATCCTGAAACTACTCAAATGATCTCCCTTTACAATCGGCCAAACCCTTAATCCGCAACCAAATCTCCAACTTCACTGTATTCGGCTACTTCTCCCTCCCCCTACAATCGGCTTAACACATCATTAAAGATCTAAAGGCTATTCGGCCATAACATGAATCCGAAACCAAAAGAGTTAGTCGCCCCTTACCTTAATGACTGATTCGGCTTCTTCACTCCAAAGGTCGGCGCCCTTTATTAGTGTTAGGGGTTTCGGCTACCACATAGAACAAAAATAAATTAAGGTTTTAATTACTAGTGATTGAAGGCAAAAGAGATTCGGCATTACCCAAATTGATCAAGAAGAAAAGATGAAGAAATTAGCACCAGGAGATTCGGCAAAGAGAACCAAAGAGGAGATGAATGTCGGCACTTGAGATGATGAAAAGAAAATGTAAGAAGAGAGAGGTTTATGAGCAAAGCATTCAGCCAAGAGAAAAACAACAAGGTTTCGGCTTAAGTGATGGTTTGATTCGGGAAAGATGGTGAAGAGAAGAGAAGTGAAAGGAGATAGATTCGGCAATGGGTTTGAGAGAAGAGAAAGAACGGAATAAAAAGGAAAAAAAAATGGAGGAGAAGATGTGAGGGTAGCTTTCGGCTTTGAACAAAATAGGAAGAAGAAGAAAAAGAGAATAGGAATGAGGAGGGTTTGGCAAAAAGAATGAAAGAACTTTCGGCACACCCTTTTGCTAACCCAATCGATTCCTCCCTCACCCCTTAGTGTTTGGCATTCGGCCAACACTAAGCTCCCTTAGCCAATTCCTAAAAATCCTCCTCTCTATCCATATCAAATTTTTTGACTCAATCCTCATCTATCTATGAGAGTCCCACCTGAGCACACCTCTGCTTACAGTGGCGTCAAAAATAATTGAGCAGAAAGGGATTTCTGCAGCTCGAACCAAGGTCCTCCTTACCCCTTGTGGCATCACCTCCCTTGTGACTTGACTGGCACCTTCTTGCCACTTCACCAAGGCACTTCTTGTGTCTAAAACCTTAAATTAATTCTCTTAACCCTAAATTAATTCTTTTAACCCCTATTTCCCCTAGCTCCTTTCTCTTGAGTGCTAAACAAAAATTCTGGCCATGACCTAGGACTAACCCGAGGTCATGCGTAATCCCCAAGACATGCTAAACTAGCACAGCAGACATACCATCACATGCAAACACATGCAAAATGCAGAGACCCCATTTTAAGGATGTTACAGTACTCCTACTTGTTGGACTGAATTGGGCGAACGACAGATGTTGGGTCCTGAGTTGATATCTGAGACAGAAGAAAAGGTAAAAGTTATTCGAGCACAGTTAAAGGAAGCTTTGGATAGATGTAAGTCGATGGCACTGAAGCGTAAGGATATCGAGTTTGCTGTGGGAGAGCAGGTCTTTCTGAAGGTCTCACTTTGGAAGAAAATTTTTAGATTTGGAAAGGAGGGCAAGTTGAGCCCTAGGTTCATTGGACCATATCGTGTGATGAGGCGTGTTGGTCCAGTGGCCTATCAGATTTAATTACCTCCGGAGTTGAGTCAAATTCATAATGTTTTCCATGTTTCCATGCTGAGGCGCTATAGATCGGATCCGTCTCACATAGTACCGATAGAAGAAGTGGAATTGAGATCAGATTTATCTTTTGAGGAGGAACCAGTGGAAATTTTAGACCGAGATGTTAAAGTGCTAAGAAAGAAGACCGTGCCGCTGGTCAAGGTTTTATGGCATAATCACGGAGTGGAGGAAGCTACGTGGGAGCCTAAGGATGCAATTCGGCAACAATATCCTCACCTCTTTTAATCAAGTAAATTTCGAGGACGAAATTTTATTTAAGGAGGGCAAAGTTGTAACACCCTAAAAAATCTGAGTATCGATATATTGTATGTTTTGGTGTTTAGCTTATGAATGAAAATTTTCTTTTCTTTTTTTTTTTCGTGTTTATTATAGCTTTGAAAAGGGCATAGAATTATTCGGGTATTGAATAATTTTTAGTATTGAGAATTTATTGAAGTAGATCAAGTGACCCTGATACTTAAGTTAATTTAAGTGTCTAAAATTAGCATAAGATGAGTAATTGGCAAGGTGGTGTTGGCGCATGAGTAATTGCATGAGGGGAGATGTTCGAATCCCTTGGATAGCAATTAGATGACTTTTATTTTTGCACTTGTATGGCAAGTGTCAGTCAAGCAATACTTATGGTAAGGATGGACTTTTTCAATTATGGAAAGTAGACTAAGGGAATAAGGTAAGTACTAACTTAAGGTATGGAATCAAGAAATTTTGGTATGATAAGGGGACATAAGGCTTGGATTAAGGGAAGATGTTTTGAAACTTTTAATGGCCTATTGACCATGTATGTGGACTGGCATAGGGGCTAGGGGGGATGGCCGGATTTTGTTGTTGGCTTGGTAGGTTTGGGTGTTGGATGAGCATTTTTCTTTTTGGTCAATTGGTGTTTTCTTATCAAATTTTCATTCAAAATTTGCTCTCTTCCTAGCCAAATATACCTTAAGCCTTGAGGAAACAATTGCATATTTTTACCATTTCTCCCTTTTTGACCATTTTGGTCTTAGTTTGACTATTATCATCAAGTCTTTTCTCTCTTCTTTGTGTCAGAAACCATGTAGCCATTTTAGACCATTTCTTTTCTTCTCTTTTTCCTCACCATTGTCGATTGCACTTTTGATCTCAAAGTTCTTTTGTTTCATCTTTATTTATTTTCTCTCCTTCCTATTCTCTTTTCCTTCATGGCCGAATATTGGTAACCATTCACATAGCCGAAGTTTATTTTTCTATTATACCATAGCCAAATCTCCTATTCTTCTTTAATCTTGATTTCAATCATTTTTTTTCCATTAAACCTTGGTTTTTCATAAGATAGAAGGGGGTCGAACTATCATCTAGTCGAGTCATCTTGATAGTTAATCAAGTTGGGATCATTTTAGCAAGGTAAGAATGAAACTCTTCAAGGATTATTGATCACTTTCATTTTTTTTTTTATCATAGACTATCACTGGGATTTGTTATAATCGAAAGTTTTACGTATAGGAATCCTTTGGAAATCACTTGGGATATTAAGGTAAGCCGATTTTGTTCTTTTAAGACATTAGTATTAAATTCCGTTTAATATTAGGACTAATACTTTTTTGTTAAAGGAGGCGAGCAAGATAGGGACGAAAAGAGTTGTTAATAGTGTTCCGAAGAGGGGCGATTCTGTTAATCCCCCTAAATTTAATAGAAGGGCTATTTCGGGAATTCAAGATTTTCTATCGGGTTGTGGACCCACATCCGAGGAGAATCAATTATTCGAAGTCGTTCGTACTCCTGAACCATTGTTTGTTCGTGGTTTTTCTTCGGATTTTGAACCATCAAACGGGAAGAACCGACATATAGTTATCAATCGGGATTCCGAGGGTAAAGATTTAGATCGTTTATCAATAGTGTAGTTTTTATTAAATATTAGTGTACTAATCAAGCATGATAAATGTTTAGGTATCGCCGAGTGGGAAAGTCTAGTTCTCACAGTAACCAGATGTGTAACTTCACACTTAGATACTAAACCGTAAATATTGGGATAAAATCGTAAAGAGGACAAAATCAAAAAAATACGTAATAATTAACACTTTTGTGTAAATGCATGAAAACGGTTAAAGTCGTTAAATTTACCGAAAAACTACTAGATTGTTAAATGGGCCGAAAAATTGCTAGATCGTTAAATGGGCCGAAAAAACTACCAGATCGTTAAATGGGCCGAAAAACTACTAGATCGTTAAATGGGCTGAAAAACTACTAGGGCGTTAAATGGGTGAAAAAAGCGCTAGATCGTTAAATGGGAAAAAAGCGCTAGATCATTAAATGAAAATGAAAAAGCGCTAGATCGTTAAATGGGTTGAAAAGCGCTAGATCATTAAATGGTAAAAAAAAGCGCTAGATCGTTAAATGGGACGAAAACTGCTAGATCGTTAAATGGAATGGGCTAAATGCTATTTTGTCTTATAGACCAAAATAAAAACTTGAAATATAGACTTACATGTATTATGGGCTTTCGGTTAAATTATCATATGGATATATATATATATATATATATATATATATTGTTATGCATACATGTTAGCATGGGTTGGGATATTTAATGAAGAGAAGAAAGGCCTGTTGCCAAAAATCTAGTTCGGTGGCTCTGCCACAAATTTTTAATGGCTTAATGCCTCTAGTTCGGTGACTTTGTCACAATCTAGTTCGGTGGTGCACCACAATTTTATTTAAAATGGCTTTGTGCCTACGATTGGTGTGTTGGCGGGGTGGGTTGACTTGATCCACACAGGTGTGTTGGTTGGTACAGGGGTGTGTAGCGGATGGAAATTAGGTTTGGTTGGGAAATTTCATTTTACATGCATTTCATTTATTATATTGCTAAATCGTAAATGGGCTCAAGCCCAAAATAATGTCTTGATGATCCGCCCAATAAATACAAGTAAGTGAGTTACACACCGAGTTACGAGTAACTCACTGCTTAATTATCCATCTCGTAATGGTAATTGAAGGAGGCTTGGGCGAGGATGACTTCGTGGAGGCCATACTATGAATATGGGTTTTATAAACTATGAACTTTTATTAAATTATTTATTTTAATTATAATTTTGGGTATGATGTAATAAGGCCTTTATTAATATTTTTATGGATTTTTGTGTGTGGATGAATTTAATTTGTTTTTTTTTTTTTTTTTACATTTGAGATACTTTAATTTTCTTCTTTTCAAATTCTTTTGAACTCGTTAAAATTACTTTAAGGTTTTGACAATTAAATACTAAATGATAAGATTTCAAACTAGAATTTCTTAATTCGTCAATTTTAAATCATTGTTCTTAATTTTTACTTAAACTTCACGTTCAAAAGGGTTTTGTAGAACTGTTTTACTTAAATCATTAGAGAATTAAATGGATGTTCGATCTGTGTGACAAAACAAATCTCGTCTTAACGCATAGACCTGGTTTGGGGTGTTATAGACTTCATCCCCGAAGTACCAAAATAAAATTACGAAGAGATAAAGGAATGTTGATCGCAATCAACCAAATCGACAACCATTTTGCCTAATTTTACAATCAGCTAACATTCTCACACGATCATAATTTCATAAAAAAAAAATGAACAACCACTTAATTCCCAATGGGAAATAGTTATCTATACAGAATACTCAAAGAGATCATCATAAACCCCTTAACTATTACTTTCACTAATGAACATTAATTCAGGAAGATCTCAGTAAGTACACATCTTAGGCTTTCTACTCAATTGATTCAAATAGTCGAGGCTAACTTTTTCTTCACTCGCAACATTGCATAATTAGTACGATCCTTAAAACATTCAAATATTCTCCCCAAAACTGTTCTCACCTTCTAACTACCTTTATCTCTCTATATATATATTGCTAATTGTTTCGCCACTAGACTCTTTTATTTCATACTCATGAACTTATTAAACTTGACTCTCACAAAAATTTCATTATAAATCAACAATGGTAAGAGGGGTGAGGTTGTAAAGCCTTTAACTTGACTCTCATGACTACACACTTATGACTTGACATTCATCATTAATGAAATATCATCCTAATTTCACAGCTCGCTCCAAGCGTGTTTTCACACTTACTCATGTTACCATTGTTTCTATCATCCATAATTTTGAATAGTTATTTTACTAACACAGGCTCCATATTAATATCTATTCAAGTACTCAACATTTAACTCCGATTTTTATTACCATCACTTATCAAATTAGAAAATGACGTTTACTTGATTGCCATAGTCCAACTATGGTCTTACTCGTATCACAATATCATAGCCCAATTATAATTTTACATGTCGTCACGATGCCATAGCCTCGCTATGGTCTTACACGAAATCTCATATCATTACCAATGCGATGTCCTAGATACGGTCTTACATGGAAACACATGTTGATGATGATGTCATATCCTAGATATGGTCTTACACGATTTCATAATGAAGCCATGTCCCTGATGTGACCTTACACGGAATCACTATTCGATGCTGACACCATATCCCATATATGGTCTTACATGGAATCACGTATCGTTTCCAATGCCATGTCCCAGACATGGTCTTATATGGGATCACATGTACTGCCATGGTCCATCCATGGTGTTATTCATCAATTTATTATTGAATGACCGTACTCATCTCCTGCGTTCTACTTTATTTAACTTCCCAGTTTAACTTCCATACTATCATAACAGTTATGCTTCATAACAGAGTCATAAAACTTATACATCCTCTACTTTAACAGTTGCACATGAGATTCAACTATGTGGACATACTGATTATACATCATTCAAACAGTTGTACATACACATATATCTCGTTCACTGGGTAAGTTTGCTCACTATGTTCACTTAACCAAATAGGTTGAGTATACAACACCATATGCACATCGAACCAATATGGATAAGCTTATCACCATACATCTTTCATTTCATTCTTCAACCTAGGATGATCTCATTTCATACTTTATCACACACATGCCATGAATTTCTATTCATACCTTTCTAAATTTCATCACATCATATGCACATTTCAATTATCTCATTATCATTTTCACATCGAAAATAGCTAGGTTGGGAATCATCTTTGTCTTAACAAAACAATCTCATTAAAGCCAGGAGATATCACACTATAATGAGGAGTAATATGGCATGTATAACTAAACTTTCATACTCTAGGTTCATCTGAGAATCGACTAAACCATAGCTCTGATACCACTAAATGTCACACCTTTTACCCGTACTCAACTCCAGATCCGGGTACGAGACATTACCAGACTTGACTTGCTTGAACATTCAACTTTTGACTATAAAATTTCGTTCCAATTTTAAAACATTTTCATTTACATTTGTAACATCCCTACTATGGGTATACGAGACCCTTTACATATACTCGAGATACTAAGGGATCAACCCAAAAATTTTAACACTTTAAAAATCTTGACCTAAAACTGGCCACACGTCTGTGTGAAGAGTGGGACATGCCCGTGTGACATATCACACACTCGTGCTCCACGGCCGTATAGAATTATTTTCTTTTCGAACCTACAGGGGTTTTCACACGGCAGGACACACGCCTGTGTCCTTGCCCGTGTGTAAAAACTTGGGTATTCTGTTTGTGACGTCAGCAACCTCATATGGGGCACACGGCCTAGGCACACGCTCATGTGGCTAGCCCGTGGATGACACTGACTTGCAAGACTAACATGCAGGGGATACACGGCCAAGTCACACACCTATGGGACTGATCGTGTATCACACACGACCTAGACACATGCCCGTGTTTCTATCCATGTGGACCAATTCAAGGCTATTTTCCAAGCCATTTAACCACCTTCACTTGCACACATTCACACATCACCATAAAACATTCTCAAATCATCAATTATAACTCTTGAATTATCACATTTGAATCATGAAAATCAACTATCTTCCCATATACGAGGGAGAACTATTACTAGCACCATTACAATCGACATGAGCCATCATCCATGGCTATACGCAACCCAACCATAAACTCTTTTAAGCCAATACATTTGGCTACTTTAACTATGACTTAATTTAACCAAAATAAGATCCCTATACATGCCATATCTCAAGAAGAGTTGAAACCTTATACCTAAGTGACTGCTCAATAGTGTGAAAGCATCTCTGGCGGTTTCCAACTCGAGCTAGTTAAGTTAACCTATAAGAGATAGGAAAGGAAGAGGAGTAAGCAATAACGCTTAGTAAGTTCATATGGAAGTGATAAGCAACTATTGAAATTTATTTATTATACTCAACCACAAGGTGATATAATGAGATTTTCACATAAGCTTATGAATACCCATCCAATCATTCATAATGCTTACTCATTCTAAACTCTCACCTATCTCAAACGCATATCATAAAACATTGTTCATCTTTACTTGCATTTATACCTACATTTATCACAACAAAGCCACATTCCAATTTCACTCAGACAAGTTTCTCAATATCACCCCGGAATAATAATAACTACTTGGTGGTTTCGTACACAACCCACCATTCAATAATTAATAAGGTGGTATCGCACATAGCCCACCATTAATACTAAGCACAATGGTATCGTACACAGCCCATCGATAACAAATAATATGGTGGTAATGCACATAGCCCACCATAAATACTATTGGCGATGATATCGCACATAGCCCATCGCTAATAAATAATAAGGTGGTATCGCATATAGCCCACCATTATTACACATTCACATATATTTATTCACATATATTTTCCTATTTCGAATGTTCATCCGGGCATATCCTCACACACTATCATTCTTCAATAAATTTCTACAATAATTATTCGTATTCACGTGATGCATTAATAATATAACATATGCAATCAGGGTGCATCGTTTACACATAACTCACCATAGTTTCCTCATATACCGAGTTCACCTCAAATGAGTTCTGGGCACATATGTGTACCTCTCATGGTATAAACACATACTTTCTCATTTCCAACATACATATTGAATCATTCAAATTGCTAAAGAGTACTCTTAAGTCTCGTACACATAGTATCATATCAACATTACACCCCCGATAGGGTCTTACACGAAATATCATATCGATGCCATGTCCCTGACATGGTCTTATTTGATGCCATGTCCCTGACATGGTCTTATACAAAATCTCACACTGAGACCATATTCCAAATATGGTCTTACACGGGACCTTAATTATCATAGTAACATGATATTTGCATTCCCTCTATTATTAGATTCAATTGAAGACTTTTATTTCTTGACATATTGTCAAAACATATTTAATATATTCATAAAGTTAATATACAATTCACACAAGATTGAGATATTAAATACTTCACTTATAGTTGCATTATTAGCTCATGAACTTACCTCGATACCGAAAAGGGTAGAAAGGGACCTATTTGTCCATATTTTTCTTTTCTCCCGATCTAGGTCTGAATCTCATTTTCTTTGATCTAGAACAATAAAATTTACTCATTCAATCATTTTATAATCATTAAATTCATAATCTCTACTTAGGAAAAAATGACCATTTTGCCCTTGTGCTATGGCAAAATTACGATTTTGCCCCTAGGCTCGTAAATCATTTTTCATCACATTTTCACATTAAACAAGCCTAGATAAACATTTATTTATCTTACAACTACTCATAATTCCAACTATTTTATACATTTATTACACAATTTCAACTTTTACAACTTTATCCCATTTAGGTGTTTTCATGGTAACACCTTTCACAAAAGTTGTTCCATGACTCACTAACATCCATTTTCTTCTATAAAAATTCAGAAAAAAACATAAACTCTCTCATGGAAAGTCCATAAACTTTCAACCATATTGCAAATTAGTCCCCTCATTAGCTAGCTTAAGCTTTGGGGGTTCCAAAAGTGCAAAAATTATCAACTAAAACCACCAAAATCACTTACTTGTAGAGGTGAGGAGTTGCTGAAAATTTTCAAGCTCCCATGGCTGTTTTTCTTAAGAAATTTTGGTGGAGAGAAGGGAAATAAAAGATGATATCTTTTCTTCTCTTTATTTTATTATAAAAACAAAATTTTATCACCAATTTCACCTAACAATATGACAAAGTCAATTCCTTGTCCCCTATGGCTGGCCACCTCTTAAAATAAGGCCTAATTGCACATTAGGGACCTCCCATTAGTATTCCTTAGCTATTTGGCACCTCTACCAAATAAAATAGAACTTTTGCACTTTATGTGATTTAGTCCTTTTTCGCGATTAAGCGTGAAATTGCTAAAATTAAAACACCAAAATTTCCATGCTCCTTTATAATCATGCTATAACCCATAGAAAATTATTAAAATAATTTTCTCTGACCCTAGATTAGTGGTCCCGTGACCACTATTCCTACTAGCCCCTAAATCAATCTGTTACACATTTTGTAGAAAAAAAATTATAATACAGCTTAAATGATTGTACTCATGAATACTATACTAAACCTTAGTAAATTGCGAGATAAGAAAGGTGAGAGAAGTGGATATAAGGTGGTAAGATTATTTCAAATTTGCGGATTATTGGGGACAATATAATGTGTCAAACTACTTTCGTGCCTAGTTGTTTTGTCGAGCGTATTCTTTGAATTTTGAACCAACCTAAGCCGCAGAACGTTTTAAGTCAAAAAGTCCTATGTGACTTGGTAGTACGGATTACATTGTACCAAGTTTTGATATTTGTACCTCTTATATTCATTTGAGCATAATTGTATATTTGTATATATGTTTTGATGGAAACCTATACTTAATATTCTTTTATTTGTTTCCTTTGTAATTTAATGAATTAACATGTTTAATTTTAGAAATTGTGAGTCAATTGTATATCATTCTAGGATTATATGCTTATTTACATTATCTTGTTAATATATTTATGTTCAGCTTCCTGTATCAAGCTAGCTCAATGACATTTTCTTTTCTTGGATGTTTATTTTCCATTTTTTGTTTAATTTTTTTTCCTTTTCCTTTTGTTTTTATTTAGTTTGCTTGAGGACAAACAAAGACTTAAGTGTGGGGGTATTTGACCTGTCGTCAGATGTAGTAATTTCGGTCTAGTCTCGCATTTAAGGAGCCTGTTTTCTAGCCATTTTAGCATTTATCATTACATTTTTGATATTTAGTAATTAGGTAGTAAAAGTTAATAGAATAAGTGATTTAACACATTTGTTAGTGTTTGTGACGTATGACGCTGACATGGGCTTTAGCTAGTTCTAATTTGTGTAATTGAGTGTGTTGGATGATGAATAAAAGGCCGAATTGACGTGGGAACAAGGAATGAATGATGCACAAGCTTCCCCGGCTGTGAAAGCACTACATGAACCAAAGAAGGAACAAATCATTTATTGTGTCACGCCATAAGCCTCTCATGGCGTGACATAGGGTCAACATGGTGCCCAAGCATTCTAGGGTTATTTTCATTCGCAAAATCAACTTTATACGAAAACCTAGGACATTTCAAATGTTGTATTGTCGGTACGCCCTATGGAGAAGCGAAAAAATTATTCTGGAAAACATCAACCATGGATCCATGTAGGAGGAATGAATCAGGTTGAAATTAGGTCAAATATATACCTTTTATTTAATCTAATCCCCTTGCATGATATTGATTCCAACCCACAAAAAAGTCGTCTCGACCGCTATGTAGTCCACCCAATTGAAGAACAAACTAAAAAATTCTCTTGAACATTTTCGAGAGAATTGTCGAAATGGTTGCTAAACCTTTTTTTTCATTGGGAACCTACACGCACATAGGGATTAATATCCTTTTTCTTTAATATCATATGACAATAAAAACAAAATTATTCATTTTTCCCTTTAGAGAAACATATGGAAAGTTTTACAACATTATATTCTTTACAAAAGAATATCAACTTCTATATATTTATATTTGACCGAAATTATTATAATTGTTTATATTAATAATTTCAGTAATCTATATTTAGTTAATAATATTTTATGAATCAAATTCATAAATTACTTTTAACTATGTTATTTATTTATGTGGAACAAGTTTGTACATATAATGCGTGCAATATTTAACTATCAAATTCAATTAATTCAATAATTAATTAAATTCATGTGACAACTAAATACAATACCAACTGCGTTTGAATTTTGTTCGCTTCAACTATAGGGTGTAACTTTGTAGGCTCTTGTAATGTTAGTAGTAATACTAGAACATTTCTAATGTTAAAAGCAATGAGTGGCATTTAGCAATACATCATTGCTATCCAAGTTACAAGATGTTGTGATTTCACATAACCTTTCTGTGATAAATATTTTCATGTATTATATCATTTTATTCTCTATACCTAGATTGGACACAAGTCATGGATTAGTCCAATCTTATATTTCTTGATATTTTGAGTAGACTATAATAAACAAATAAGTGTGGTATCTCATATCAACTTATTTCAACATGGCCATGCATTTCTAGTCTCACTCCATCAAGTGACCAAAGATATTGCTCCAATTATGTAGGAGGGACAAATCCTATCTTGATCAATCATATCCGACTACATAGATTAGGGCATACCAAACATCAGAGTTTATAGAACAACCTCTTATGGTAGTCGTTTGACTGTGTGAAAATATACGACTCACTATGTTGGGAAAATGATGATCTCAAGTCTAATGATCGTATAAATAGAAGGAAAATCAAGAGTTGTTGATTATGACGTGAGACCACGATTTGTACTTTTATGATCAAGATAGAAATATTTGATTATATATGTATGTTTATTGATTGATGAGTCATTGAAGTGAGTCTATTGTGAAGGTATGGAATTTTGTTGATTGAGTTTGATATGGAATATAGATATAGAGGACTACAAATGAATAAAATGGAAAGTGACATGTAATGTACCACCCCAAACCCATATCTGTCGCTAGAATAAGGTTACGGAGCACTACCGTAAAATCGTAACATAAAAACATACATTTGAAAAAATTGATTAAACATAGCATAATAAATTCATATTCATGCCTATCGTCCCTTATTCAAGCCCTCGAGCCCTTAGAAACGCTTTAGAAATGATTCGGGACTAAATCAGGAACATTTAAAACATTGCGAAAAAAGTTAGAAAAATTCAAACTGTAGGGGTCACACGACCGTGTGGCCAAGCCGTGTAACATTCAAAATAGGGACACACGATCATGTCCCAGCCTGTGTCTGTGCCTGTGTAACTCTTTGACTTGGTCACACGGCCAAGTCACAAGCCCGTGTGCCAGGCCGTTTAACTTTCGAAATGGCCTCACATGCCTATGTGCTAGCCCGTGTAACTGCCTAACTTGCAACCATTAAAACCTACAGGGGACACATGGCCGTTTCACATGCCTGCTTGTCACACATGGCTGAGACACACGCCCATGTCTTTGGCCATGAGGGCAAGAAATTGGCCAAAATCAAGCCATTTCTTTCACCCATTCAAAGCATAAACCCAAACATATTTGCACATATGACTTGTAACGAGCCGTAAGTCAGTGGTGTCAAGAAGAATACTTTCGAAACCCTGACTTCACGAATCAGGCTCAAAAATATTATGATATTTTTGGGTGTTACTTTAGTAATGAATTAAATGGTTGTTAGATTACTTTAATTATTAGTGTTTGAAATTTTAAGTATAAGGATTATATTAAATAGGTGATAAAATCTATATTGATATTAAATTGAAAAAGTGATATTAGATTCAAGACATAATCATTAAATATATCATTAAATATATAGATTTTTTATTGTGGATAATTATGATGATTTTAAGTTTGTATATAGTAATTATATAAATATATTAGGTACATGGAATCAATAAGAAAAAATGGATTAGAATAAATACAATAGAAATGAAAAGGAATTGTTTAATAATAAAAGAAATAGAATAGTGGGGGAAAAAGAAAGAGAGAAAGAGTAAATAAAAATTAAAAGCTTCATTTTGCTCATGCATGTCGAAAAAGGGGGGGATATTTTAGCCACATTGTTCATGCTTTAAAGCTCAAATTGGTTAGTGATTTTTGGTTCTTATTTCATGGGTTGTGTTTTTGTAATCCTAAGATCATGAGTTAAATACCCCATGCTGAAATTTTTACAATTTTTGATGTTGGAACAAGTTAGTATGACTGTAACAGCCCGGTTTTAGCTAAATCAAAATAGTGGTTTCGAAACCACAAATTTGATGTCAAAAAAATTAATTTAATATTATTTTTGGTGTTTACAGTATGTTATTTGATATGTGTGAAAATTTCATGAGCTAAATTTATCGTTTAATAGCTCAATTTGAGAAAAAGGAATAAATCGCGTAAAATGCAAAAGTTGCATTCTACTTATTAAAAGTGTCTAATTGCTATGATTTATTAAATGAAAGGTCCTTATGATATTATTATACCATTAATAGTGGAATTTGACATATATGTCCTTATATTAGATGATTTATGATCGTGTTTATCGAGTCTTAAAAATTTATAAAAAGAATGATTGAACCTAGAAACTAACTAAGACAACGATGAAGGAAAGTGCACCTATCGAATAGTAGGATAGCTAGCGGTAACACCGGATTGTCGAACCCAAAGGACCCAAAAATACTAATATTAACTCTCTTTCTATTATTTAGCCTACCACTTAAGTGGATTTTTATCTAATCTAAAATTAACTATTTAACTAAGCTAAAGGTGCTAAGACAAAGAAGAAATTGGGGAAGGACTTGAGGGAAAACCGATTAATTTAGACAATACCTAAGGAAGAATCCACCTAGACTTCACTTGTTATCTAACTCTGAACCGAACGATTTATTCACTTGACTTGATTCATAGGATTCCCTAATTTATATTAATACCTCTCTTCAAGGCTACTAACGTCTAACCCTAGGTTGATTAATATAAATCTCTTTTTAATTAAAACCCCTAGAATTGCATTAACTCAATCTATGGACTCCCATATTAGGTCTGACCCTAATCCGGTAGATTTTTGCCATCCTATCTCTAGGCGCGCGAGTAACTCCGCTTAACTATGCTAGATGTACTCTTAGACAGGGTCTCTTCCTCCTCTGCCTAAGCACATCACACTTGAATCAATATCTCGGAAATACCAAAACAAGAATTAAGAACACATAGTTAAGAACAAATCAAGTATTTATCATACAACTCAGATAACAATAACAAGATCCGTCTTAGGTTTCATCCCCCTCAAGTATTTGATGGTTTAGTTCATAATTGTAAAATAAAACATCTCAGAAGAAAAAAATAAAACAAAACATAAGAAATCCCAAAAACCCCCTGAAGGAATTAAAGGAGAGTTCCTCCGTCTTGAGTATAATTCCGACTTCTTGAGATGAATCAACTGGCTTCCTTCGAGTAAATCCCTGAAATTAACTGCTCTAGCACGGCTCTTTGGCCTAGCTGGACACCCTCCTAAAGGTTGGCCTCTAGGGTCTTTATATAGGATTTTGGAATATGTTTCTTTGCCTCTAAGTACCCTAATCCGAATAGAATTCTTCTTATCTACTGCTGAGACATGCCCGTGGCACACACCCGTGTTGAAACACCCCACAACCGGCCCACGAGCCTGAACCGGATCTGGTATGTTCCTTAAGTAAACTGATTTTTCAAGCTCTTGTTACTTAGAGAAAAATTTGTAAAATTTTTCAAAAAAAAATGTTGTTGTGAATTGGGCTCAGATTGGGAACCCATTTAATTAATCTTGTAAATCCAATTTTAAAGAGGTGACAAAATAATTTTTAGGGTTTATAACAAAAATATATCACTTTAATTTTAGTTATAATTAGTTTGTAACATAATAGTAAAAAGTAAAGCAGAGTAAAGAAAATCCACTGGGCCTTATGGCCTTATTACATCAAGTAAAACCCAAAAATAAAATTAAAGGAACTAAACAGAAATAAAGTCCAAATTTAAATGGAATCTTCAAATGTGACATGGCCACCTCAGGGTCTACCGGCCCGGTCCGTCACTGTTCATCACCTGAAAATAATTCCCACAGCGGGGTGAGTCAACAGACTCAATGTGCACACAATACTAACATTCAACAAGTCAGGCATACATGTTCATATAAAATAGATGATGATGCAACCCAAACCCAAGCCTAATGGTCCATCCGCTACACACCACCCGTACCTACCAGTCACACCGTGAGGACTACTAAGTCAACCCTCCATCCGCTACACACCATCGAAGGCAGTCGCTGCAGTCGACGTGCTCATCGCCCATATAATTTGTGTCATTAGACACCATATTCAAATTATGTAACCGGAGTTACCAAATTCATATAATGTAACCGGAGTTACCATATTCAAATTTTTGTGACTGTAGTCACCATATAACGTTGGTGAGACCAAAGTCAACACCTTCTTCCCCTTTCACATAAATCCCGAATGCCCCATAAATTTCATATAATGCATAACATACTTAATTTCATATTCGTATACATATTTTCACATGTTATAAATTAACATATTTCATAATCCTATCAGAGGTAGGAAACGTACCTGAATACTTTTTGTACCATATTACGGTACTTAGCCATATTCACATTTTTATGTATAATCACATAATTAAATTTTGCCATATAACGTATTGAAGGTTAGTATGGGTACACACCTGATTTGCTTAATATGTTCCTTGAGATCTCGAAAATCCCGATCTAACTTTAGATTTGTTAATTCCTATATTCGGCCCATCATATAAAACACATTAATAAACCTATTTGGCTTAAAACAAAACCAAATCCTACTAGGATTTGTAAAAAGACTTTCCTTTGATGCTGATTTGGTGTTTATTCAAATCCCGAAAACTTGGTTTTCCTTCACTTGATATTCGGCCAACCTTGAATCTCAATATGGGTTAGTTTTTGGCTTTTTAATAATTAAAGAACTGATCTAGGTAATCATACAGGCCTCGGCCGAATACTTTTAGGTGCTTACCTTATGGATTTTAATCCCGAAAACTTCACCTTCCTCTTCCTTAGAATCGGCCAAATCCTAATTCCCTGAATCCATTAGTTTTTGATTAATTTGATTTGAATACCTAAGATTTGGCCTTGGCCGAATGTATAAACTCACTTACCTTGGATCCTTGATCCTTATATTCGGTTATTGTGGAAGCCTGAGAGACCCCTTGTATATTTGGCCAAAATTTGCTAATAGGATTAGTACCCGAATTTTTGGTAAAAAGAAAAGAATAGAAGTTGATTGACCACAGATCTTACCCTTTTGATGTTGTAGTTGATTGCTCCTTTACTTAGAATCAACCAAGATTCGGCTTTGACAGTAGAAACAGAGAAGAAAATTGAAGAAAAGAGGATGGTTTTTGTTCAAAGAAAATTCGGTAGAGAGGGGGAGAGAGCTATGAGAATTTCGGCACACACTTAGGAAAGATGAGAGAATAGCCTTAATTCTCCTCTTTTAACTGAAATTGCTATGCCAAGAGTCCTTGACTTGGCCACTACTCCCCCATAAGTGATAATATTATCCTTTAATTATCACCCTATCAAATTAAAAGTATTTAATCCATCCTTTATCTCCTCATTTATCTTATTAAAAGAAAATCCTTTACTTAACACTTAATTTATCAAGTTTTAATCGAAATAAAACTCTTCCCTTTTCTAGAAGTAGGTGCCGTCCACCCCTAGTCTTGGAAGCAAAATAAAACCTTCAATATTTGCTTTCCAAGTGACTCGAACTCAGGCCCTTTTCTCTTACACATGGCGCCATTTCCATAAGCCTTAAGTGACACCTTGAGGCCACTTTTCCAAGCTCGATTGTGTGTCAAATTTCACCAACTTTTTCTTTTAAGGCCCTCTTGCCCTTATTTCCTATTTTGAACTTTAAAATTTGTCATTCCGGCCTTATTTCTAAGTTTCCTAAAATTTTCGATCGGCTTTGTAACTTGCCATTTTTCTTACATCTTCAAGTTTCCAAAATGTTCAGGTTTCCAAAATGTTCAGGTTTCCATTTTCATGCATTTCGTGTTTCCAAAAATATCAAAATTTATTCTTAGTGCTTAAACTTGTCATTTCATACAATCAAACCGAAAATGCATAGGCCCTATTCGGGATGTTACAGATTCTACCCCTTAAACAAAATTTCGTCCCGAAATTTCCTAACTAAAATAATTGAGGGTATTGCTGTCGCATGGTCTCCTCTGACTTCCACGAAGCTTCTTCCGTTCCATGATTGCGCCATAGCACTTTGACTAGAGGAACTGTCTTCCTTCGTAGTACTTTCACATCACGTTCCAAGATCCGAATCGGTTCTTCCTCGTAGGATAAGTCTGGCCTTAGCTCCACTTCTTCAACAGATACCACATGCGACGGATCCGATCGATAGCGACGTAACATGGACACATGAAATACGTCGTGCATCTGCTGCAATTCTAGTGGCAACTCTAATTGGTATGCCACTGGCCCAACTCGTTTCAGTACTCGATAAGGCCCTACAAACCTTGGGCTTAACTTCCCTTTTCGACCGAACCTCATTACCTTCTTCCAAGGCAAGACTTTCAGGAATACTTGATCTCCCACTTCAAACTCTATTTCCTTCCGTTTAAGGTCTGTGTACGACTTCTGCCTATCAGAGGCCTCCTTCAACCGTGCCCGAATTAACTCAACCTCCTCTTCGATTTCTGCCACTAATTCTGGACCCAAAACTCGGCGTTCTCCTAACTCGGTCCAACAAGTAGGTGTTCTACACTTCCTTCCATACAATACTTCGTATGGTGCCATCCGAATGCTAGCTTGATAGCTGTTGTTGTAGGCGAACTCAGCTAAAGGCAAGTAATCTTCCCAACTTCCTCGAAAATCCATTACACAGCCTCTCAACATATCCTCCAACACTTGTATAACCTGCTCGATTGCCCGTCGATTGTGGATGAAAAGTCAGAGTGAAGTCTAGCTTAGTGCCTAAAGCTTGATGAAGTGCCTTCCAAAATCGAGACGTAAACCTTGGGTCTCTATCGGAGATGATCGACATTGGTACTCCATGTAACCTCACAATTTCTGCCACATATAACTTGGCCAACTTCTGAAGAGAATAATCCATTCTTACTGGGATAAAGTGTGCAGACTTGGTCAAACGGTCCACTACCACCCATACCGAGTCCTTCTTAGTAGGCGTAAGGGGAAGCCCACTAACGAAGTCCATGGTAATTCTCTCCCACTTCCATTGGGGAACTTTGAATGGTTGAAGTAATCCTGATGAGACTTGGTGTTCAGCCTTAACTTGCTGACACGTCAAATATTTCCCCACAAATTCAGTCACCTCTCGTTTCAGATCAGACCACCAAAACTATTCCCTTAGATCTCTATACAGCTTGATGCCTCCGGGATGCATAGCATAAGGGCTACCATGCGCTTCCCGAAGAATCCTTTGTCTCAACTCCTTATTCCTCGGCATACAGACTTTTCCCTTGTAGCACAATACTCCTTCATCATTGACACCATACTCCTTTAATCCCTCTTGCTGCACTTGCTTCAACTTAGTACTTAAGTTGTTATCAGCCAACTGTCCCTTTTTCACTTCCTTTAGCCATGTGGGCCTGACTTGTAATTCTGCCAACAGACTTCCATCATCAAACAGACTTAAATGAGCGAACAAAGCCCGTAGATCCGATATAACCTTCTGACTTAGGGCATCAGCTACCACATTCGCCTTGCCCGGATGATACTCTATTGAACAGTCGTAGTCCTTCAGCAATTCCACCCACCTTCGTTGCCTCAAGTTCAACTCCTTCTGAGTCAATAAATACTTAAGGCTCTTGTGGTCTGTGTAGATAACTGACCTTTCTCCATAAAGGTAGTGCCTCCAAACCTTGAGGGCGAAAACCACTGCTTCTAGCTCTAAGTCATGAGTGGGGTAGTTAACCTCATGCGGCCTTAACTGCCGTGACGCATAAGCGACTACTTTGCCATCTTGCATTAGCACACATCCTAACCCCGTATACGAAGCGTCACAGTACACCACAAAATCTTTTCCCGCCTCCGGCTGAATTAACACTGGAGCTTCCGTCAACACTCTCTTAAGCTTTTCAAAGCTCTCCTGCTGCTTATTCGTCCATTCGAAGGGTACTTCCTTCCTTAGCAACTTAGTTAAAGGCGCGGCTATTGACGAGAATCCTTCCACAAACCTTCGTAATAGCTCGCCAAGCCTAAGAAACTTGGATCTCACCACGGACCTAGGTGGTTTCCAATCCAACACTGCTTCGATCTTCCTAGGATCCACTCTTATTCCTTCTGTGGATACCACATGTCCTAGGAATGCCACCTCCTTAAGCTAAAATTCGCACTTGCTGAATTTGGCATAGAGCTTCTTCTCCCTTAACACTTCCAACACAACTCGGAGATGCTCATCATGCTCCTCCTCCAACTTCGAGTACACCAAAATATCGTCGATGAACACAACGACGAACCTATCCAAGTAGGGTTGGAAAACCCGATTCATCATGTCCATGAACGCGGCTGGAGCGTTCGTCAACCCAAACGGCATTACTACAAACTCAAAGTGACCATATCTTGTCCTAAAAGCGGTCTTATGGATATCAGCCTCCTTCACCTTCAACTGATGGTATCCCGACCGTAAATCGATCTTCGAAAACACTGCGGCCCCCTTCAGCTAATCGAACAAGTCATCAATCCTTGGCAAGGGATACTTGTTCTTAATGGTCAGCTTATTCAACTGATGGTAATCTATGCACATATGCATAGTTCTGTCCTTATTCTTCACAAATAGGACCGGTGCTCCCCACGGAGACACACTAGGTCGGATGAACCCACGATCCAATAGTTCTTGTATCTGAGCCTTGAGCTCCACTAACTCCTTTGGTGCCATTCGATATGGAGCGATTGACATAGGAGCTGTTCCCGGTAGTAAATCTATCCCAAATTCCACCTCCCTGTCTGGGGGTATTCCCGATAATTCCTCTGGAAACACATCCACGAAGTCCCTTACCGTCCTAACTCCATTAATACCTTCCTCCTTTCCACCTATCGTACTTACGAAAGCTAAGAACGCCTCACAACCTTTCTTAACCATCTTCTCAGCCTTCAGTGCCGAAACTACGTTAGACAAGTAGTTCCTCCTTTCTCCGATCATTACTACCACTTCATCCTCCGGGGTTCTTAGTTCCATACGTTTAGCCATACAATCCAACATGGCTCGGTGTTCTACTAACCAATCCATTCCGAGTATAAGTTCAAACTCTCCGAAGGGTAACTCCATTAAATCTGCTCGAAAGTTCACTCCCTGAATCTCTAGGGGTACATTCCAAAAGATCTTGTCTACCACTATAGTTTGGCCTAATGGGCTTACTACAGTCATCTGTCTATCAGAAAGTTCAGAGTCTAGGCCTAGTGTTTCCACTACACTACTTGCAACATAGGAATGGGTCGAGCCCATATCAATCAGAGCAAAATAGGGTTTGTCAAAAATAAAGAACGTACCGGTTATTACATCCGGCGCATCTCCATCTTTCCTTCGGCGAACCGCATAAACCAAACCTGGTTGTCTTGCATCGACATTAGCAGTACCTCGGCCCTGTGTTCCACGGCCTCTGCCTGCACCACTACCTCGGTTACCTAAACCACGACCCCGTTGAGGCTGCTGTCCGCCTCTACCGGTCTGGCTAGCATTCTAAACTACCGGTCGGCTCTCATCTGGTTGTTTGGGACAATCCTTAAGCATATGGTCCTTGGACCCACACTTGAAACATCCTCCCGTCTTTCTCCAACACTCTCCCATGTGCTTCTTCCCACAATGCTCATAAGGGCGATACTGCTCGCCCGTACCAGCCTGTTGATTTCGTGGCCCGTCAACCCTAGGCCTCTTGTAACCCTTTCCAGATGGCCCAAATCCTCTTTTGGCCTTATTCCTATCCACGGTGCGCTTAGTAGCATCCTTAATCCCTCGGCCACCTTGGCCTTTTCCACCAAGCGAGAGAATTCCGCTCCCGATACGGTGCTATCAACGGCCTCGGGTCATCTCTCAGTCCGTCCTCAAAGCGGACACAGCGTTCATGCTCAGTTGCCACTACCCCTCGAGCATAGCGGCTCAATCTCAGGAATTCTGCCTCATATTCTGCGACAGACTTACTCCCTTGTACCAACCCTAGAAAAGCCTTCCTTTGTTCATCTCAGATACCGGTTCCCACATACTTTTTCTGAAATGCCTCTCTAACATACTCCCAAGTCAAATTTTCAGCCGTGGTACCATCCCGAACAGTTAGCCACCACTGATACGCTTCATCGCGTAACAACGCCACCATCCATTTCAACTTTTCCTCCGAGTCGATCGAGCTCATCCATGATACGCTCGTTGCTTCCAACCAAGACTCACCAGATCTTGGGTGCCACATTAGATACTCCTCGAACATTTCCGCTCCATTAGCTCGGAGCCGTTCAGTCTGACTTTCGATTTCTGAATTTCCTCCTCCACCGCCACCAATTCCAAAACTCGCAAAGACTGACGCGACACAAGATCTTCCCCGTTTGAGCTCTTTGCTCAACATTAATGGGGTGGGGTGGTGGTGGCATTTCATTGTCGGACCCTTGACCCGATCTAACGGGTTCGACACGGTCATCCTTCCTCTACCTCAACCACGGCGACCACGTCCTCTAGAGCTCATTTTCTAACGTCGAGATCGATTAAGAAATTTTATGAATTAGTCATTGTTCCACTTATTTACCAAATGAAGGAGTTTTATGAAAAGGGATTTAAGAGTGGTTCTTTCGTTTCATACAAACACAGTCTTTTCCATTCATTCATTCATCTATCAAACAAATATGAACTTTCGTTCATTCGGAGAAACGTTGTAGTTTTTGTTGTTGTTGTTTTCCACTACCTGTGGGTATTTTCGTAATTTTGTCCTCTGAGGCATTTTCATAATTTTTCGTAAGAAAAACGTTCCTTGGTGTTTTTGTCAAAATTATTTTGAAAATTTTGAAGTCTAGGGTAATTTGGAAGAATTTTGAAATCTGGGGTATTTGGTAATTTTTGACCTCGGGGTATTTTGGTAATTTTCACAAATCGTGGTAAATTTGTAAATTTAATAAATTAGGGTATTTCAAAAGTTGTAAAACTCGAGGGTTCTTTTGAAAATTGTTCCTTCAAAATGGGAATGTTGCAAAATTTTGAAATTCAGGGTCATTTTGGTAATTTTGTAAGTTAAGGGCAATTTTGTAACTTTTCTAAAATCAAGGTATTTTGATATTTTACAAATTAGGGTTTTTGAATGTTTATAAAATAATGAAATTTTGGTAAAGCTGTTGAGTAGTTGAACATTTTATAAACTAAGGGCATTTTGGTAATTTCACCCCTAAGGGCATTTTTGTAATTTTCGCAAATCAGGAGTTTTTCAGAAAATGTTGTAAAAATAATTTTCTCAGATTTAAAAGAAAGTTTTAAAATTTTGAAGAACTAGGGTTTGTTGTTTTGTTCTCTTTTTTTTCTTTTTTTTTTTTTTTTTTAAAACATGGCTAGTTCCCTTTCGGGTTTTAGTCATTATGTTTAGCCTATGACCGAGCCCTCTTGGTCAGGGTGAACCAAAGCTACGCACTGTGCCGGATTCGTGTGGAGAGGAGGTGAGTCACGTGACCTGCTTAAATACCAAGCTCCCACCAAACCATTCCTAGACATGCGCATGAGGTTGCCACACCACCGAGCCCTCCGAGTTAGGGTGAACCGAAGCTACGCACTGTAGGATTCTGCAAGAGGAGGTGAGTCACTAGGACTGCTTAAATACTGTGCTCTTGGGATCCAATCCTAGACATGCGTCTGGGGTTACCACACCCTAGCTCGGTGACTTAGCCATAGGTTTGTTTAGTGCATTAAGTCTTATGTGTTTGTGTTTGAGTAGACTAGTCCTAGGGTTCAAGTTCCTATCATTCTATTCTACGTTCCATGCCTTTTCTACCCTTATACAGTTCATAAATCATGAATCACACATAGAGTTAGGGGTACTTACGGTGGATCATGGGAATTGAGACTTAGGTGCCACTTGAGAAAACCCGCTTATTTTCAAAGATAATCATTTGGCTTGCTTTGAAAATGTTTTGGGCCTTAGCCCACAGGCCGAGAGTTTAAAACTGGGCTCTGATACCAAACTAAAACACCCCACACCCAGCCCACGAGCCTGAACCGGATCTGGTATGTTCCTTAAGTAAACTGATTTTTCAAGCTCTTGTTACTTAGAGAAAAATTTGTAAAATTTTTCAAAAAAAAAAAATGTTGTTGTGAATTGGGCTCAGATTGGGAACCCATTTAATTAATCTTGTAAATCCAATTTTAAAGAGGTGACAAAATAATTTTTAGGGTTTATAACAAAAATATATCACTTTAATTTTAGTTATAATTAGTTCATAACATAATAGTAAAAAGTAAAGCAGAGTAAAGAAAATCCACTGGGCCTTATAGCCTTATTACATCAAGTAAAACCCAAAAATAAAATTAAAGGAACTAAACTGAAATAAAGTCCAAATTTAAATGGAATCTTCAAATGAGACATGGGCACCTCAGGTCTCTGGCCGGTCAATCCTTATTCATCACCGAAAATAATTCCCACAATGGGTGAGTCAACAGACTCAATGTGCACATAATACTAACATTCAACAAGTCAGGCATACATGTTCATATAAAATAGATGATGATGCAACCCAAACCCAAGCCTAATGGTCCATCCGCTACACACCACCGCACCGCGGTCACACCGTGGGACTACTAAGTCAACCCTCCATCCGCTACACACCATCGAAGGCGATCGTTGCGATCGGCGTGCTCATCGCCCATATAATTTGTGTCATTAGACACCATATTCAAATTATGTAACGGAGTTACCAAATTTAGATAATGTAACCGGTGTTACCATATTCAAATTTTGTGACCGTAGTCACCATATAACGTTAGTGAGACCAAGTCAACACCTTCTTCCCTTTCACATAAATCCAGAATGCCCCATAAATTTCATATAATGCATAACATACTTAATTTCATATTCAGATACATATTTTCACATGTTATAAAATAACATATTTCATAATCCTATCGAGGTAGGAAGCGACTGAGTACTTTTTGTACCATATTACGGTACTTAGCCATATTCACATTTTTATGTATAATCACATAATTAAATTTTGCCATATAACGTATTGAAGGTTAGTATGGGTACACACCTAATTTGCTTAATAGGTTCCTTGAGATCTCGAAAATCCCGATCTAACTTTAGATTTGTTAATTCCTATATTCGGCCCATCATATAAAACACATTAATAAACCTATTTGGCTTAAAACAAAACCAAATCCTAGTAGGGTTTGTAAAAAGACTTACCTTTGATGCTGATTTGGTGTTTATTCAAATCCCGAAAACTTGGTTTTCCTTCACTTGATATTCGGCCAACCTTGAATCTCAATATGGGTTAGTTTTTGGCTTTTTAATAATTAAAGAATTGATCTAGGTAATCATACAAGCCTCGGCCGAATACTTTTAGGTGCTTACCTTATGGATTTTAATCCCGAAAACTTCACCTTCCTCTTCCTTGGAATCGGCCAAATCCTAATTCCCTGAATCCATTAGTTTTTGATTAATTTGATTTGAATACCTAAGATTTGGCCTTGGCCGAATGTATAAACTCACTTACCTTGGATCCTTGATCCTTATATTCGGTTATTGTGGAAGCCTGAGAGACCCCTTGTATATTCGGCCAAAATTTGCTAATAGGATTAGTACCCGAATTTTTGGTAAAAAGAAAAGAATAGAAGTTGATTGACCACAGATCTTACCCTTTTGATGTTGTAGTTGATTGCTCCTTTACTTAGAATCAACCAAGATTCGAATTTGACAGTAGAAACGGAGAAGAAAATAGAACAAAAGAGGATGGTTTTTGTTCAAAGAAAATTCGGCTGAGAGGGGGAGAGAGCTATGAGAATTTCGGCACACACTTAGGAAAGATGAGAAAATAGCCTTAATTCTCCTCTTTTAACTGAAATTACTATGCCAAGAGTCCTTGACTTGGCCACTACTCCACCATAAGTGATAATATTATCCTTTAATTATCACCCTATTAAATTAAAAGTATTTAATCCATCTTTTATCTCCTCATTTATCTTATTAAAAGAAAATCCTTTACTTAACACTTAATTTATCAAGTTTTAACCGAAATAAAACTATTCCCTTTTCTAGAAGTAGGTGCCGTCCACCCCTAGTCTTGGAAGCAAAATAAAACCTTCAATATTTGCTTTCCAAGTGACTCGAACTCAGGCCTTTTTCTCTTACACATGGCGCCATTTCCATAAGCCTTAAGTGACACCTTCAGGCCACTTTTCCAAGCTCGATTGTGTGTCAGATTTCACCAATTTTTCTTTTAAGGCCCTCTTGCCCTTATTTCCTATTTTGAACTTTAAAATTTTTCATTCCGGCCTTATTTCTAAGTTTCCTAAAATTTTCGATCGGCTCTGTAACTTGCCATTTTTCTTGCATCTTCAAGTTTCCAAAATGTTCAGGTTTCCAAAATGTTCAAGTTTCCAAAATGTTCAGGTTTCCAAAATGTTCAGGTTTCCAAAATGTTTAGGTTTCCAAAATGTTTAGGTTTCCATTTTCATGCATTTCCAGGTTTCCAAAAATATCGAAAATTTATTCTTAGTGCTTAAACTTGTCATTTCATACAATCAAACTGAAAATGCATAGGCCCTATTCAGGATGTTACACGTGTAAATCATGGCTAGGCCATGTTCAAACCTATTGGTGAGACATGGTCATGTTTTTCGGGGTCTAGGCCGTGGTCGACTCTTCTTACGAGGCAAGACTGTAACACCCTAATCCCATCCTATGCGTTAAGTCCATATTTGGCATGCCACACAAATCGAACTTACATCTAGTCATCAGTGATTTAAAGAAAACAAATCTTTAAAACGATTTTGGGGATGGAGTTTATCAAAAATCGAAATTAATTTGAAATTCATGATTTTAAAATGTAAGGGTTTATAATTTGATTTTCAGAGAAATAATTGGTTAAAATAATTTCATAAAAGAGTTTTCACAGAAATTTTATGAGTTGATGATATTTAAGAAAAACACTTTTTTATACGCAAGTTTAAGAAAACATTTATAGAAATTAAAAAAAGTCCCATTTAAGTATCTAAAATATATTAAAATCCATCCACGAAATAAAAATCCATGAAAATAATACCAGAGGCCTTATTACATTGCAACTGAAATAATACTTAAATAGAAATACTTAAAAGAAGTTCACAGTATCTAGCCCATCATTCGTAGTATGGCCTCCACACGAAGTCATCCCCATCCTAAGCCTCCATCAATTGTCATTACCTGAGAAGGGTAAGAAAAATGTGGTGAGTTAGTTAGAACTCTGTGTGTAACCCACTTACCATGTCCACTGGGTCAAAACCATTTAAGCATATAATTGGGCTTGAGCCCATTTACAAATGTACAGTATAAATATATATAAAATATAAAATGCATGTGATATGCAATTCCCAACCAAGCCTAAATTTCCATCCGCTACACACCACCCGTACCAACCAGTACACCTGTGGGGATCAAGTCAACCCACCCCGCCAATACACCAATCGCAGGCATAAAGCCATTTAAAATGTTTGTGGCAGAGCCATCGAACTAGATTGTGACAGAGTCACCGAACTAGATTATGGCAGAGCTATCCGAACTAGATTGTGACAGAGTCACCGAACTAGATTGTGACAGAGTCATCCGAACTAGATTGTGACAGAGTCATCGAACTAGATTGTGATAAAGTCACCGAACTAGATTATGGTAGAGCCATCCGAACTAGATTGTGACAGAGTCACCGAACTAGATTGTGATAGAGTCATCCGAACTAGATTGTGACAGAGTCATCGAACTAGATTGTGACAGAGTCACTGAACTAGATTATGGCAGTGCCATCTGAACTAGATTGTGACAGAGTCACCGAACTAGATTGTGGCAGAGCCACCAGCACTTCTCTTCAATTTTATCCCAACCCATGCAATCATGTATGCATACACAAAGCATAACAATATTCATATAATGATTTCATCATAAGGCCCATAATACCAGTTGGCCCATTAAGCGATCTAGCAAATTTGGCCCATTAATCGATCTAGCAAGTTTGGCCCATTAATCGATCTAGCAAATTTGGCCCATTAATCACATGAGGCCCTTTTCACAAATTTCACACTTGGCCAATTTATCAAAATAATTCATATGGCCCCAAATATCATTGTTTAATATAATAGCCCATTAAGGGCAAATCCATAATTTCCACAACTTTAATACCGATTTCATGCATTTACACAAAAAGTGTTAATATACCGTATTTTCCAATTTTACCAACTTTACGATTTTTATTCTATTACTTACGGTACAATATCTAACCCATGAGATAGGCAAGAAATTACACACCTGATTACGGTGAGAACTATACTTTCCTGCTTGTCGATACCTAAACGCGTATCACACTCGATTAGAACACTGATACTAAATATAAATCTATGTCAAGATAAATGATCTAGATCTTTACCCTCAGAATTTCAAACAATAATTATCTTTCGATTTTCCCCGATCGACGGTTCATAAACCATTGAAGAACCACGAACAGTCAATGGCTCCAGAGTATGCACGACTTCGAATAATCGATTTTCCTCCGATGAGCATCCACAACCTGATGAGAAGTCTCGGATTCCCGAAACAGCCCTTCGCTTGAATTTAGGAGGAATAGCGGAACCACCCCTCTTCCAAACGCTATTAACAACCCTTTTCGACCCTATATTGATTGCCCCCATTGACAAATAAATGTTAGTCCAACTAATATTCCCTTATTACAAGCAATTGATTTTAAAGGCGAAATAGGCTTAACACAGGATTCTTTCGTTCAAAAAGTGAAAGTCGATTAATAAAGTCCCTATGACAGAATCGATTAATCAAAACAATCCTTAATCAATTAAAAGAATAATATAAAACCCCTTTTTGAAATTGATTCCTCACCTTGAATGATGAACTTCTTTTCCACACGATCTTATTATGGCTAAGGTCGACTAATCGATGTAGAAATAATCAGCACTGCACTATATCACTACAAAGAAAGAAGGATTTGTTGGAAAGACAAAAGATTATAAATGAAGGGAAAGATTCGGCTAAAGATTTTACCATCAACATTCAGCCATGGTGAAGAATTAGGGAGAGAATGATGTTTGAGAGTCTTTTAAGAGAAGTAAAGAAGAAAAGAGAATAGAAATGAAGGTTTGGATTTCGGTTCTCAATGATAGAAGATGATTCAAAGAAGAACTTTGGGTCAATGTACATTCGGCAATGAGGGAAAAAGAGAAGAAATGGTCTCTGATGTTTTGGTATTTTCGGTCACAAAGAGGATAGAAAGAAGAAATAATTTGGGGAGAAAGAACAACTCAAAACCGAAATGGTCAAAACTCAAATGACCAAAAGAAAAGAAAATGGTTTACCGTTTGTCCAAAATACATTCGGCTAAGAGGAGGAAAAATTAGAGAGAAAAGCTTTGAGAGAACACAAAATGACTAAAAGAAAGATTGCACAACTAGCTCCTAATTCATCCAAATGCCTTCAAAATTTCGGCCACCCCTTAGCCCCAAAAACCGTCCAAGTACATGGACACAAAGTCAAAGTTTTTGCCACACAAAACTTTCCAAAACATTCACCTTACATTAAGCCTTGTGTCCACCCTTAATGTCTTATTTTATAAGATTATTTTCCTTAAGTTTTTGCTTACCTTTTTCCTTTAGTCTTCTTGCCATAATATTTGAAATCCAACTCATCCAAGATATTATCCATAATCGACACTATGAAAATGGAAAAACAAAAATAAACAAAATTCACATGCTTATCAAGGATTCAAACCCCTTCCCTTTAGGAACACTTATGGCACCAACTCCACTTTACTACTAGCCCAACTTATGCTAGTTTAATCACTTAATTTACCTTAAGCATTAAGGTTACAAGCTCCTCTCCAATAAAGTACAATTTACTAAAAATTATTCTAAGTCCAATATTAATCCCAAGCCCTCATGATACCATTTAACCACACAAATAAAAATTATTACACTACTAAGTGCCAACAAAAGAAAACAACATACTGATACTAAATTTTAGGATGTTACAAATCTACCCCCTTAAAGAAAATTTCGTCCTCGAAATTTACCTGATTAGAAGAGGTGAGGATATTGTTGCCAAATTGTGTCCTCAGGCTCCCACGTAGCTTCCTCCACACCGTGATTACGCCATAGAACTTTGACCAACGGCACGGTCTTCTTTCTTGGAACCTTAACATCACGGTCAAAAATTTCCATTGGTTCTTCCTCAAAAGACAAATTCGGCCTTAGATCAACCTCCTCTACTGGCACTATATGAGACGGATCTGATCGGTAACGCCTTAACATAGAGACACGGAAAACGTTATGAATCTGACTCAACTCTAGAGGTAATTCAAGCTGATAGGCCACTGATCCTACACGCTTCAACACACGGTACGGTCCAATGAACCTAGGGCTCAAATTGCCCTTCCTTCCAAATCTAAAAATCTTCTTCCAATGTGAGACTTTCAGAAAGACCTGATCTCCCACCGCAAACTTGATATCCTCACGCTTCAGATCCGCGTACGACTTTTGTCTATCCAAAGCTTCCTTTAACCGTGCTTGAATCACCTTTACCTTTTCTTCCGTCTTAGCTATCAATTCAGGACCCAACAACTGCCGTTCCCCCAATTTAGTCCAACAAGTAGGGGTAGGAAACCTACGACTGTATAATGCTTTATAAGGCGCCATTTGGATACTGGATTGGTAACTGTTATTATACGCGAACTCTGCCAATGGTAGGAAATCATCCCAACTACCTCTGAAGTCAATCACGCAACCTCTTAACATCTCTTCCAAAATCTGAATTACTCTTTCTAACTGACCATCTAATTGAGGATGAAAAGCCGTACTGAAGTTTAACTTTGTTCCCAAAGCCTCATGTAAAGCTTTCCAAAATCGTGATGTAAACCTAGGATCCCTGTCCGATATGATAGACACTGGTACCCCATGCAACCTCACGATCTCAGATACATATAGCTTAGCCAACTTCTGTAGTGAGTAATCCGTAGGAACTGGTAGAAAATGAGCAATCTTCGTCAATCGATTTACTACCACCCAAACAGAATCTTTCTTAGCAGGTGTTAAAGGTAACCCACTAATGAAATCCATTGTTATCTGCTCCCATTTCCATAGAGGAATCTTTACAGGTTTCAATAAGCCTGACGGTAATTGATGTTTCGCCTTCATTTGCTAACAAGTCAAACACTTACTTACATAGTCTGTTACTTCCCGCTTTAACCCTGGCCACCAATACTGTTCACGGAGGTCTCGATACATCTTATTTCCTCCAGGATGCATAGCATAAGGGCTACTATACGCCTTTCTCAGAATCATTTGTCTCAAATCCGAATCCATGGGCATATAAACTCTTCCACAAAAACACAGAATGCCATCCTTGTTCAATCTAAAGTCCCCTATTATACCACTTTCAACTTGTTGCATTAAAGGACCCAATTTTTCATCTGATAACTGCTTTTCCTTGATCTGTTCTAACCACAATGGCTTCACCTGAAGTTTCGCTAGTAGACTGCCATCCTTATACAAGCTGAGATGAGCAAACATTGCTCTTAACTCTGATACAACCTTATGACTCAACGTGTCTGCCACAATGTTAGCCTTTCCAGGATAGTACTCGATTGAGAAGTCATACTCCTTTAACAACTCCACCCATCTCCGTTGTCTCAAGTTTAACTCTTTTTGGGTAAGGAGGTACTTAAGACTCTTATGGTCCGTATAAATGATCGACTTCTCACCATAAAGATAGTGCCTCCAAATCTTTAAAGCAAACACTACTGCAGCCAACTCTATGTTATGAGTAGGATAGTTAACTTCGTGCGGCCTTAACGACGAGAAACATAAGCCACCACTTTTCCTCCTTGCATCAACACACATCCTAAACCCATGTGTGATGCATCACAGTAAACGATAAACACTTTTCCAGCCTCAGGTTGAATCAGTACTGGCACTTCCGTCAAAATATTCTTCAGTTTCTCGAAACTTTCTTGTTGTTTATCAGTCCACACATACGGTACTCCCTTTCGCAACAGCTTAGTTAGGGGTGCAGCAATCAACGAAAACCCCTCAACAAAGCGTCTATAGTAACCAGCCAAACCCAAGAAACTCTGAATCTCAGCCACTAACCTCGGTGGTTTCCAATCCAACACAGCCTCTACCTTCCGAGGATCAACTCTTATTCCTTCGGCTGACACCACATGACCCAAGAAAATCACTTCCTTCAACCAAAATTTGCATTTACTAAATTTGGCATAAAGTTGCTTATCTCGCAAAATTTGCAACACAATGCGCAAATGTAAGTCATGCTCTTCTTAATTCCTCGAATATACTAAGATATCATCTATGAACACCACTACGAACTGGTCTAGATAGGGTTGAAAGACTTGGTTCATCATGTCCATAAATGCAGCTGGTGTAGTGGTCAAACCAAACGGCATCACCAAAAATTCATAATGACCATAACGAGTCTGAAATGTCATCTTATGAATATATGTCTCTCTAACCTTAAGTTGATGATTACCCGACCTCAAATCAATCTTGAAGAAAACTGAAGCTCCCCTTAATTGATCAAACAGGTCATCGATTCTCGGTAAAGGATACCTATTCTTGATCGTCAATTTATTCAACTGCCTATAATCAACGCACAAATGCATTGACCCATCTTTCTTCTTGACGAATAAAATAGGTGCTCCCCACGGAGACACACTCAGTCGAATAAATCCCTGATCCAACAATTCTTGAATTTGAGCTTTAAGCTCTGCTAACTCCTTCGGTGCCATTCTATAAGGGGCAATGGACACTGGAGCCATTCCGAGGAAAAGCTCAATGCCAAACTCTACTTCCCGATCTGGAGGTAGACCAAGAAGTTCTTCGGGAAAGACATCTAAAAATTCTTTCACCGTTCTCACATCTTTTACTGATAATTCCTTGGCATCCAAAGCACTAATGAAGGCTAGAAATTCTCCATGCCCCTTCCGTACCAACTTCTCTGTCTTTAATGTAGACACCACATTTGCCAAAAAGTTCCTTTGCTCGCCAATCATTACTACCTCCTCATCATTCAAAGTCCTTATTGACATCCGCTTTTCAGCACAATCCAATTACGCCCGGTGCTTCACCAACCAATTCATGCCCAGAATAAGATCGAACTCACCGAATGGCAATTCCATCAAGTCCGCTAAAAATATTTCTCTTTGGATTTCTAAGGGCACGTCTCTAAACAGTTTATTCACAATTACAGACTGTCCTAAATGACTAATTATCGTCATCTCTCTATCGGTAATCTCAAATCTAATATTCAAGTTTCCAGATATGGCACTAGCAACATACGAGTGGGTAGACCCGATATCTATCAAAGCAGTAACAGGTACATCAAAGATGAAGAACGTACCAGTTATCACATTAGGTGCATCACCATCTTCCCGACGCCTGATCGTGTAGACCAACCTCGGTTGTCTTGCCTCTGCGTTACCTCAGAGCTGAAGCAAGGCAAGATGTCGGTGACAGATTATGAGCGTGAGTTTGTACGACTCAGCAAGTACGCTCGCGAATATATATCCACAGAGGCTATTATGAGTAAAAGGTTTGAAGATGGGTTGAATGAGGACATCAAACTGGTTGTTGCTATCCTAGAATTAAAAGAATTTGTCGTGTTAGTGGAAAGAGCTTGTAAAGCCGAAGAGCTAATAAAAGAGAAGAAGAAGTCTAAAATGGAGTCTCATGACTCTAGAAAGAGACCGTGGAATAAGTCATTCCAATCTTCACACAAGAAGTCAAAAGATTTCCTTACTCGATCGGCTACTTCCACCGGGTTTTCTAAGAAGGATAAAAGTAAACAGTATTCAGGGAACAAAGCACAGACAACTTCAGTTGCAAGTGTCAGAAATTTTAGATCCGACAAACTTGAATGCCCACAGTGTGGCAAACGCCATCTGAGAGAAAGCCGGGCACATGAAAATGCATGTTTTAGATGTGGTTCGCAAGACCACTACATAAAAGATTGTCCCGAGATGACGAAAAAAGGAAGAGCTCAGGACCCAAAATCTGGGAGTATGGTCAGAAGGAGACCGCAGAGAAACCCGAGAAGTAGGGCAAGTGGAAGAGGTAACCCGAGAGACCAGGCCGTGTGACCCGAGGGTAGAGCGCCTGCAGGGACTTATGCCGTTCGCACTCGTGGAGAGGCGTCTTCTCCTGATGTTATTATGGGTACCTTTTCTCTTTACAATACTAAAGTTATTGCTTTAATAGATCCTGGATCCACGCACTCTTACATTTGCAGGAAACTAGCATCCAGTTTGAGCGTGTCTATAGACACCACAGAATTTATAATTAAGGTGTCTAATCCATTAGACAAGTGTGTGTTAGTTAATAAAGTTTGTAAAGATTGTCCATTGATGATTAGAGGTCATTGCTTTAAAGTAAATCTTATGTTATTACCATTTGATGAATTCGACCTCATTCTTGGAATGGACTGGTTGACTTCTCATAATGTAATTGTTAATTATGGGAAGAAATGCATTGAAATGAGATGTGGGAATGGGGATACTCTTCATGTTGAATCAGATGAACAAGATAAATCACCAGTGATAGTTTCTCATATGATGGCACGAAGATGCTTAAGAAAAGGGTATGAATCATATTTGGCCTTCATGTTGAATGACAAGGAGACAGAGCTAAAAATTGAGTCAGTACCGGTAGTATGTGAATACGTGGATGTATTTCCCGAAGAATTACATGGACTAACGCCAATTGGAGAGATTGAGTTCAGAATTGAACTAGCTCCTGGTACTGTACCGATATCCATTACTCCTTATAGAATGGCTCCAACAGAGTTGAAAGAGTTGAAGTTGCAATTGCAAGAGTTGACACATAAGGGCTTTGCAAGATCAAGTTGTTCACCATAGGGTGCCCTGGTTTTACTTGTGAAAAGGAAAGATGGTACCATGAGATTGTGCATAGATTATCGTCAGCTTAATAAAGTAACAGTAAAGAATAAGTACCCATTGCCTAGGATCGATGATCTGTTCAATCAATTGAAAGGAGCGACTGTGTTCTCCAAAATAGACTTGAGATCAGGGTACTACCAGTTGAGAGTGAAAGACTCAGATGTATCCAAGACGGCCTTTCGAACGAGGTATGAGCATTATGAATTTTTAGTCATGCCCTTTGGGTTGACCAATGCTCTTGTGATGTTCATGGATTTAATGAACCGCATCTTTAGACCATACCTCGACAAGTTTGTAGTCGTTTTTATTAATGACATACTAATTTATTCCCAAAATGAGAAAGAGCATGCTGAACACCTACGGACAGTTTTACAAATCCTGCGAGAGAATCAGCTATATGCCAAATTCAGTAAAAGTGAATTTTGGCTCAAGGAAGTAGGATTCTTGGGACATATTGTCTCGAGGTATGGAGTCTGAGTTGATCCCAGTAAAATCTCGGCCATAATGGACTGAAAGCCGCCTAAGAAAATTACTGAGATTAGAAGTTTTCTGGGCCTAGCCAGCTACTACAGGCGATTTGTCAAGGGGATTTCCATGATCGCAACCCCGATGACTAGACTGTTGCAGAAAAATGTGATGTTTGAGTGGACAGAACGATGCCAACAAAGTTTCAAGAAGTTGAAAGCAGTGTTGATAGAAGCTCCAGTCTTAGTAAAACCCGAATCCGGGAAAGAATTTATAGTCTACAGCGATGCATCCTTAAATGGATAGAGCTGTGTACTTATGCAAGAAGGCAAGGTGATTGCTTATGCCTCCAGACAGTTGAAGCCTCATGAGAAGAATTATCCGACGCATGATCTAGAATTGGCCGCCATAGTTTTCACTTTGAAGATTTGGAGACACCATTTATATGGTGAAAAATGTCAGATTTTTACCGATCACAAAAGTCTGAAGTACTTGATGACGCAAAAAGAGTTGAACTTAAGACAAAGAATATGGTTAAAGTTGATAAAAGACTATGAGTTAGTCATCGACTACCATCCAGGAAAGGCGAATGTAGTCATCGATGCTTTGAGCAGAAGTCTCTATTTACTTTAAGAGCATTGAATTCAAGGATATCCTTATCCGATAATGGCTCCCTTTTAGTTGAGTCAAGAGTTATACCAATGTTTCTTCAAGAGATCTTTGAGGCTCAGAAAGAAGATAGTGAGTTGCAAGTCAAGAGAGCTCAATGTGAGTCAGATGCTGAATCTGACTTTCGAATTAATTCTGACTTGATATTTAGAGATAGAATTTGTGTACCGAGGAAAGAGTGGCTTATTCAGAGAATTTTTTACGAAGCACATAACGGATGTTTGTCTGTACATCCAGAAAGTACAAAGATGTATAGTGACTTGAAGCAACAGTGTTGGTGGCCGAAAATGAATAAAGATATTTTAGAGTTCGTTTCAAGATGTCTTATTTGTCAGCAAGTAAAGGCTGGACACCAAGTGCCTTTGAGTTTACTTCAACCTATCTTAGTCCATGAATGGAAATGAGACTATATCACCATGGATTTCGTAACAGGTTTACCGTTGTCTCTGAGCAAGAAAGATGCTGTTTGGGTAGTGGTTGATAGACTCACGAAGTCAACCCACTTTATACCTGTACGAGTGGATTACTCCCTAGACAAGTTGGCAAACTTGTATGTTTCAAAAATAGTAAGACTTCACGGAGTTCCCTTATTGATCATATCGAATAGAGATCCGAGATTCACGTCCAGATTTTGGAAGAAGCTACAAGAAGCTTTGGGTACAAAATTGAGTTTTAGCACAGCTTTTCACCCTCAGACTGATGGTCAGTCAGAAAGGTTAATTCAAGTACTCGAGGACATGCTCAGATGTTGTGTTTTGGAATTCCAAGGCAGCTGGGAAAAGTTTCTTCCATTGATAGAATTTGCCTACAATAATAGCTTTCAGTCGAGCTTAAAGATGGTGCCTTATCAGGCTCTATATGGGCGTAAGTACAGAACCCCTTTATTTTGGACTGAACTCAAGGAAAACTAAATTCATGGGGTTGATTTGGTTAAAGAAGCTGAAGAAGAAGTAAAAGTGATACGAGAATGTTTAAAAACTACATCAGACAGACAGAAATCCTATGCGGATTTAAAGAGAAAAGAGATCGAGTACCAAGTTGGGGATAAAGTCTTTTTGAAAGTATCACCATGGAGAAAACTTCTCAGATTTGGCCATAAAGGCAAATTAAGTCCACGTTTTATTGGACCTTACGAGATTATTGAGAGAGTTGGGCCAGTAGCTTACCGTTTGGCGTTGCCATAAAAATTAGAGAGGATACTTGATGTTTTTCACATGTCAATGTTACGACGCTACAGATCAAACCCTTCACATATAATCATTCCATCATAAATAGAGATCCACCATGACATGACTTATGGTGAAGAATCAGTCAAAATATTAACCCGTGAAATCAAGCAGTTAAGAAATAAAAGCATAGCCCTAGTGAAAGTCCTATGGAAAAGGCACGGAATAGAAGAGGCTACATCAGAGTCCGAGGAAACGATGAGAAATCAATACCCCAATCTTTTCACTGGTAAGATTTTCGAGGACGAAAATCCTTAAGGGGAAGAATTGTAACAACCCGATTTAGGGGCTAGTCGGAATAGTGATCTCAGGGTCACTATTTCGAGACCAAAGAAATTATTTTCATGATATATTATGAGTTAGACCATGATAGCAAATGAGCATTAAAATTGCGGTATTTTAATTTTAATGTTTTCGTGTTAATTTACGAAAAAGGGCTAAATCACATAAAGTACGAAAGTTCCATTCTATATGCTAAGAGTAGCAAATGGCTATGGATTGTTAAATGGGGGTATTTAAAAGGAAATTTAGCCGTTGAAAGAGGCATGGCCGGCCACAAGAGAGCATGGGAGACAAAATTTTCAATTAGTGTCAAAGTTAGTAGTAGTAGGTGGACTAATTTGACTTTTAATAATAGAATAAGAAGAGAAAGGTTATCATCTTTTTCTTCTATCATCCTCCACCAAAAATTTGTAGCAAATAAGGGGTAGAAAGCTTAAAAAATTTCAGCAATTTCTCATCCATTCAAGTAAGTGTTCTAGTGAACTTTTCTTGAAAATAATTGTACTTTTGAGATCCCTAAAGCTTAAACTTTCAAATGAGGGGACTATTGTGCAATTTTTTGAAAGGTTTAGAGTTTTACCATGAGAGCTACTTTAGTTGTTTGTTGCATTTTTAAGGAAGAACTTAAGTCTTAATTGTTAGATGAACAACTTTTAAAAAGGGTGTTAGCATGAGGACACTAAATAGGACCTTAATGAAAAGGTTATGAACTTGGTAGTAAGTATGTGAAATATTGATTGTTGATGATAGCTTTAAGAGCATTAAATGTTTGCCTATGCTTGTTGAAGATAAAAATGTGATTAGAATTAATTTCTGAGCCTAGGGGCAAAATGGTCATTTTGCTAAAATCTAGGAGTAAAATGGTAATTTTGCCTAAGTAGGACTATTGAGATGCTTATATTAATAAAATGATTAAAATGATCTAATTTTCTATTACAGAGCACGAGCAGATGAGAATTCACCACAATCGTGAAAAGGATAAAGTCGTGGACTAAACCGAAGAACTAATTCATTTTTAAAACGAGGTAAGTTTGTATGACTTCTAAGCTTTATGATCACTATCATTGAATTGCTTAGTATAATAAACATTGCTATTTTGTAATGCCTATCATTTTTGTGAACAAAGAGAGTAAACATGAGCAAGCCCTGATTGAATATGAATTCCCTAGGATACCTGATATACCACATAAGATATCATGTAAGTCCAAGGCAAGCTTGGCATTGATCAAGATATCATGTAAGTCCAAGGAAAGCTTGGCATTGATTAAGATATCATGTAAGACCAAGGCAAGCTTGGCATTGATCAAGATATCATGTAAGTCCAAGGCAAGCTTGGCATTGATTAAGATATCATGTAAGTCCAAGGAAATCTTGGCATTGATTAAGATATCATGTAAGTCCAAGGCAAGCTTGGCATTGATTAAGATACCATGTAAGTCCAAGGCAAGCTTGGCATTGATTAAGATATCATGTAAGTCCAAGGTAAGCTTGGCATTGATCAAGATATCATATAAGTGTAGGGCAAGCTTAGCATTGAGTAAGTTATCAAGGGCAAGACTTCATGTAAGTCCATGTCAAGGCATGGCCTTGAAACTAAGATGAGAAATTCTATGTAAGACCATGCCTAAGATATTGCTTTGGTGGCATGTTAAATGGGAAGAGATCTAGTATCCTCGAGTATTCGTAGAAGTTCATTGGGCAAACAAGTAAGGTTAATAATGAGTTAACAAGAGGGCTAAGAAAGCAAAGCTAGCATCAAAATAAATTAAATATTACTCATGCTACGAATGAAGAATTAGAGATTCATAATGATTATTGCTTAAGTACACTGATCAATGTGATCAAGTGACACATGTATCATGTTTACTTTACAAAAATGAGTATAGTGAGCATCATGAGACATGTAAGAACCAAGTATGAGTAAGAAAGCTTTAGAGTTGAAATTACGATACTATTGTTATGCTAAATGGTTTTTATTAAGCAAGCTAATTGACATGTGCTTTACATGCAAACTTACTAAGCTAAATGCCTACATATTTGATTGTTTCTTTCTATGTAGTCCCACTAAGATAATTTGCAGATCATCAGAGTCGAAGCTCGTAGCACATTATCAACTCTTATTTTGGTATAGCCAAGTTACTTTACTAAGTATGGAATGTATAAGAAACATTCATTTTATGGACATGTTCTTAGAAGGGCCTTTGAAAAAGTTATCAAATTTATTATTCTTTTGTATATGGCTAAGTGATTGGCCAAATTTGACTAAGTATTTATGTTTATTGAGATCAATGAAGCATGTAGTATTATTCATAAAATTGGGTTGTTATTGCATTGTTGAATTGTGTATGGATATGATCTTCATTTCAGGGTGGCTAACGGCTTGGTAAATAGCCTATAAATGCCCACACGATTGGACACACGGTCGTGTGTCAAGGCCATATTAACCCTGCACTTTAGTATTATTAATCAGAGTAGGCCACGGGTAAATTCCACGACTGTGTGTATAGGCCGTGTTATACACACGGGTTGGACATGGGCGTGTGCCCAGACTGTGCTGATTTATTCAGTATATCAAGGATTAGCACACGGTCTAAGCCCATAGCCGTGTCATCGCCGTGTGAAATTAGTCAGTAGCCTCCTACCGTTTCAGGGTATGGACGTGCTTAAGGGTACACGGGCGTGTTCCAAGTCACACGGGCATATGAACCATGCTTCAAAAATGAATTATTTGATTTAGTTCTAAAAGTTTTCAGACACGAGTTTAAGGCCCCGTTGGCCCTTGTAATGTATGTGTTGACAAAGAAAGTGAAAATTTTAAGTTGGAACGAAATTTTATAGTTCATAAGTACATGTTCAAGTGAGTTCAAGCATAGTAATGTCTCGTATCTAGATCCAGTATCGGTCTTGGGTGTGGGGTGTTACAATTGATAATGCGTTAGCCGATCTAGGGGCAAGTATAAATGTCATGCCTTATACATTGTTTAAACGATTAGGTCTAGGGAAGCCCAAACAAACTAGGATGGGTATTCAACTAGCTAATAAAACTGTTAGAATTCCTAAAGGCATTATTGAAGATGTGCTTGTAAAAATCGATAAGTTTGTTTTCCCAGTATATTTTCTTGTTTTAGACATGGATGAAGATAATTCAATCCCCTTAATTTTAGGAAAACCTTTTCTAGAAACCGTTAGAACTAAAATTGATATTGCCACAGGTGAACTCATACTTCATATAGGAGATGAATCTATTAAGCTTCGAGCTCACGACTAGGCCAGAACAAAAAATGATGAAAGTAAGAAAGTCACTACAATAGATAATCAAATTGTTCAACTTTCATCGCAAGAAACACCACATAAAGACAAACCTGAGCCGACTCATAAGTCTCACAACAAAGAAGAATCCTACAAGGGACAAGACCTTAGGCTTGATAAGTTTGAAGAGCAGAAGATACACACCAAAGAGAAGCCGGATCCACACGAAGTAAAACCAAAGGAACCACCAGAAGAGCTCATAGGGTCATCAAATCACTTTAAAATAGGAGAGCAGGTGCTGTTAGACAAAGCCGATCCTCACATCACTTCAATAGATATGAAGAAAAAGGGAGAAATACTCCTTCAGGTACACGATATTTTCCCATATGAAATAGTCGAGGTAAGCAATCCAATATTCGACAACTTCAAGGTAAACGCTTCTCGAACTAATCTTTGTCACGAAAATAAAACTGTCAGCAAGAGGGAAAATATTCAAACCTTTAAACCTCCCTAAAATTTTTAAAGTCAAGGGCAGTCTAGCTTAAGACTAGAAACGAGCGCTTCTCAGGAGGCAACCCGAGCACTAACACTATTTACTTTCAACACTAACACTATTTACTTTCAAATTTATTTTCTTTTCTTTCCTTCTTTCTTATATTTGTAACATCCTGAATTCATGGGCTTGTGCATATTGGGTAGTGTATGCTTAAAAAAATTAATTTAAGGATTTGAGGTGCAAATAGAGCTCAGGTTTGGGCTAAGGATTTGATTAAATATTTTGTTAGACACTCTAGGGGCTTAAATTGAAGTTTTAGTAGTTTAATTGGCATATTGGGCTTGTGGCCTAGAGGGAAATAGTGCCACTAGGAGGAAAAGGAGTTGGCGTCACTAGTGCATGAGAGGGGCCCAAATTTTGGTTGCTTAAAGCCCAAGAAATTAGGTCATAATTCGGCAGCCAGGGAGGGCTATAGGGACGACAACAAGGCAAAATTTTAGGGATTTTAATGTGGATAATTAAAGCTGATAATGGAGGGAAGAGTTAGAGTCAGTTAAGTCTCTTCGGGATAGGTGTTGTTATAAGGATAAGGAAAAGGAGGAGGGGCTATCTAGGAGACTAAGTGATGGCCGAAATTCCATCACCTAGAGGGGTGAAGAATTCAGCTACTACATAGGAAAAGGGGTGCCGAATTTTCCCTATTATTTGCTTGAGCTTTAGATATTAGGAAGGGCACTTTCGATTTTTAATAGGTAGGTGCCGAAAATCCTATAAATAGGAGAGTATCTCTTCAAATTTCGGCATTTGAACCCTAACTTCTTTCTCTCCCATTGTACCAAAATTTATTGTTAAAGCTCTCATCTTTTCTCTTTTCTCTGTCGAAATTTCTACTATATTCTCTCTCACTTCTCTTTTTCTTCAGTTAGCCGAATCTTCAAGCCTCTCCTTGCTCTCTTTTCACTTTGATTTTTAGCCGAAACCATATCAGTTCATCCTTCCGGTGTTTTCATAAAAAGCCAAAATCACTAAGATTTCACCTTCTGAAGTTGTCGAATTTTCTTCAGTGGAGTTTGCTTGTGCCGAATCTTGAAGAAAACAATAGGTAAGTGTCGATTTTGAGATTCCAATATTTCTCTGGCTTTTAGAAACCTTAGCCGAATGGCCATTTGGAAACTAATCCCGGTTCTTTTTCTTTTGCGGCACATCAGGATTTAAAGGAGATCTCAATCGTCAAGGTTTTCACCGGTAGCATTCAAACCATCCTACTTCTGGGATCTAATCAGTTTAGGTGAGGAGGATTGTTTATTTTAAATTCATAAAATCGGGTAGACCACTAACCATGGCTGAATATAGGAGAGGCCCTATTTTCACATCTTTCCGGCTTTTTGAGCAAAGTTGTAGATGGGTCTAGTAAGGGTATCGACAATAATCAGGTGTGTAACCTTTCACACTATTAGATTGAGTGCTAATATATATAAATATGTATAAATCAGCTAAACTCTGTTAAATGCTGAAACCCAACATTATGATTGAAAACCAGAGGAGGGTAAAGGCTAATCATCATGTTAGTGATTTCTATCCTTCTTCAGTAATATGCTCTGTATGTCGATTTCTCTGTATGCTTGGGGTTGGATAATTGATGAAAATGGGAAGTACTCTGTTTCTGGTGGCTTATGCCATTTCAGCCTGGTGACTCTGTCACAACTCTGTTTCTAGTGGCTTATGCCATTTCAGCCTGATGACTATGTCGCAACTTGACGATGAGCAGCTAACTGCAGCATGATTGCCATCGATGGTGTGTAGCGGTGTGGGTTGATTGTAGAAATCTCCAATAGTGTGATCGGCAGGTAAGGGTGGCGTGTAGCAGATGGAAACCTAGGATTGGTTGAGTTTTATGTATGTTATCTACTATATTATGTTTTATATTTTGATCTGTGGGCTAAGGCCCAATTTAATGGTGCACGAGGGTTGCACACTGAGTTTCGCGACTCACCCTGTTATTTCAACAATTTCAAGTAGCACCTAGTGCAACAGACCGGGTTAGAGAGGAGAGCAAGGTGCCCATGCAAAAGAACATTTGGATTTGGCAAAAAGACTTTAATCTATTATTTTATGTTTTTATTTAATGGGTTTTAAATCTCGCTGTAATAAGGCCATGGGCCACTAGACTATTATCCTCTGTTTTGGGTTTTATTTTGGGCTTTCATTACTGCCAGGCACTTAAACTTTAATTAAACTAAGGCATATATTAAGATTTTGGTTTTTAAATCATAAAATAACAAAAGAAATTTATAACTTAGTTAAACTTATCAAGTTATTAAGTTCTTCCGAACAAAGGATTGAATACAAGAAAAAAAATATATCCCGAAAATTTTGACATCTTTTACAGAATCTTTTTAATGACATGCCAGATCCGGCTATAATGTTTGGGCCGGGTTTGGGGTGTTACAAATTGGTATCATATCCCAGTTCAAAACTCAGCTCTGGGGTTTTGGGGCTCAAAACGTTTTCTAAAAATAGGTTTTCAAAGTATGCATGTTTTATAAATGTTACAGGATAGGTTTTTCGGCATGGCACCTGCGTCTCCGGCTCAAGTCTGCCAGGTGAGTATTCTGAACCATTGTATGATATATATATATATGTAGGCTTGATGGGCCTATGGGACGTAGATTACTTTAGTTAGAATCTGATTGACCTTAGGCTTAGCTTAAACTACTTCTTAAATCTCATAAGACTTAAACTCACTAAACAAACCCGTGAAAGAGTCACAAGACTAGGGTGTGGCAACAGACATACGCATGTCTAGGATTGGGTTCAGAAAAGCCTGGTACTTAAGCAGTCCTAGTGACTCACCTCCTCTTCGCTGAAACCTTACCTGGTGTGTAGTGACTGTTCACCTTAGCCGAGATAGGGTGTGGCAACAGGCATACGCATGTCTAGGAGTGGATTTAGGGAGAGCTTGGTATTTAAGCAATCCTAGCGACTCACCTCCTCTTCGCTGGAATCTTACCTGGTGCGTAGTGACCGTTCACCCTAATCATGAGGACTTGTTGGCAGGCTAAACCCTATAATTAAAACCCGAAAGGGACCAGCCACCTTATTTTTACAAAATTGTTAAAATACTCCTATTTTGGAAAAAAAATGCCAAGATTTGTATATATACCTCGATTTACAAAATCAACGAATGTTTTCCTTAGAAAAAAAACAATAACTCACACAACATGACAACAACCAAAAACACCTGAACACTACTATATTCCTTTAAAAATCAAATTCTCCAAGATATTCTCTTAGTTTTGTAAAATTATGAAAAATTTTAAAAACACCCTTGATTCGTAAAAGTTACCAAACCACCCCTGATGTGCAAAATGACCAAAATACCACCAGATTTCAAAAGGACTGAAATACCTCTGGATTTTGAAATTATCGAAATACCCCCAAATTTCAAAATGATCGAAATACCCTTAGATTTCAAAATTACCGAAATACCCCTGGATTTCCAAATTTCCAAAATACCCACGGATCGCAAAACTACCAAAATATCCTTATTTCACGAAATCACTAAGAAACCCTATTTTCAAAAATTATGAAAATACCCTTGTAGGATAAATTACGAAAATACCCATGGGTAGTGAAACAACGAAAACACCTTTACTTGATGAATGTAAGTTCATGGATGTTCTTTGTATGTTGATTGAATATATGTGTTGTAACACCCCTTAACCCATACCCGTCGTCGAATTAGGGTTACGAGCATTACCGGATAAGTCATAACTTCAACTCAAACGATTAAATTTTTAACTAAACATCTTTATCAAGTAATTCATTTATCAACAGACAAATTACACATGTATAATATATGCTTAATACTTTAATTCAAATCATTTACATTATAATCATCAACGGACACAAAATGACCCTGAAAGTACATTACGGCAATGTCACACAATAATCCCAATTCCATATACCACACTCGGCAAGTTGGTCTTAATATGTGAAATTTATAAACAAGTAAACCATATGTAACTAATTAATAAAGTAACCCCATTTCAAAAGTCAATTCATTTTAATTACTAATGAAAACAAACCCTATGAACAAAACTTCATGCTAAATGGTCAAGGTACATAAGTTCATTACATTATCAAAGACGCAGTTAATAGCTTTAGCCGAATATACCAAAACATATATTGCATAATTCATAAAATAATTAAGATCAATGCACATACAAAATTTTTAATTTGATACCTATCCAATACCCACTTGTTTTCCATACAATACTCAACTATAACCGTATATAAGCATCCATATAGACCTTGCATCATAATAACATAAACATATACAACATTCGATAATTAAAATTCATATATCTCAAGCTCAAACTAGCACAAGATTAAAGCCATATTTGAATGGCCATACTAATTATAACACAAAATCTTCAACCTAAACATGAGTATAAACATTTTCATGATCAACTTTGAATTATAACTAAGCACATAATAATCTCGGTACAAAATTCACACAACCAAATAGGCAATACTTATACATATATATATATATATATATTACCTATAAATGACTAATTCTATGTAACCACATCTAACTCCCAAACATGATATGCACCTATCTTAAATCAAAGATTAAAACAAACCATTATATCAAACATATAAACCATACTTAGCAAAAATACTTGACCTTATTAGCAAGGCCATATATATACATTTACAAATCCGAACATCATTCATTACTTATCAATATAAAGCCTATACATGCCTTTGATTTAAAAAGTATACAAAACATATATATATACCAAAGAGAGTGATAGTGTGGTCGACTTTCTTGATGATCCCCTGAGCCCGTAGTTGAATCAACGATCTATAAAACAGAGATACAAACACATACAGAGTAAGCTCACTAGCTTAGTAAGTCTTAACCAACTTTAATGTAACATTCAAACACTTAAACATTTTATTTCTTTAAACTTATAACATTGAATATAAATATTTCCATAAATATATTTATGCAGGGCCGAATATTAACAGTTCATTAACCATAGTATTTACACTTCATTACCATAATTCTATAATTCATCGTACCATAGTATAAACATATATTACATAAATCACATGCTCCATGTCACATTCATATCAACTATGTTATCATATTCAAAGTCTTTTCACTATTTTCATTTCTACTAGTAACCGAACCTCCCAAAAATGGTACGTTTAAGCTCAAATTCTATATTATACCATTCTTACACATTGATCAATAAGCTCAATCACACATACCACCATTCTTAACATAATATTTCAACTCAAGTAGCATTAATCACAATTTACCTTACTTCTGATGGATTCAATGAGATTTAAGCTTACCTGAGTTTTTAACTCAATAGATTCACTATGTTACACTCGAACAATTTATGGTTTCTTCGTTTTAAAGTATCACTGGCATTAAGCCTACTAGGCACGAAGCTCGAATCAAATCAACGGCACTAAGCACGCTGAGCACGAAACCGAATATGTCACATAAAGACTAAGCACGCTGAAACTGGCTTAGAATATGTCACTAGGCACTAAGCTTGCTAGGCACGTGGCGAATATGTCACAGGCACTAAGCACGCTAGGCACGGCTTAGAATAAGTCATAAAACAATCACATACTTCACATTTTTCCCAAATAAGATATCAAAGATACACATTCATATCATATTGTCAATTTATGCATTCAAGCCAATTTAACCCATATACATTCGGCTATTACAATAATATACATTCAAATTTATCGAACATTATCATTTAACATGTTCATAAATAATTCTTTGACATATTTCAGCTTAAGGACTTACCTCGACTATCGACGGGCAACGTTAACCGGCTAGTCGACAACTTTTGCCTTTCCCCGATCCAAATTTATTTTTCTTTGTTCTTGATCTTGATTTTGCACTTCTAATTGCCGAAAATCAAAGGAAATAAAACCCCTTTTCTTTCTCCCACATTCCGCCAAAGAAACAATAAGATGATAATGGCTTTTTCCTTTATTTTATTATGTATATAATATGTTATTTACTAATTTACTAATATAACCTTTAAAATAAAAATAAACTATCACATATAATAATGGCATATTAGACAAAAGCCATCCACTAACTTCTAAAATGGGTTATTTACCCACTTAATACCTCAAATTAAGAAGCCATCATCATTCTAGTACTTTACACTAAAGAATGCAACTTTTACGCCTTACGCGATTTAGTCATTTTTATCAAATTCAACACTTAAACGATAAAAATTTTCTACGAAACTTTCACACACATAAATTCACATATAATAAACACAAAATATAATATTAAAATATTTCTCAGACTCGGATCTGTGGTCCCGAAACCACCGTTCCAATTAGGGTCAAATTCGGTCTGTTACAACTCTCCCACCCTTAAGAATTTTCGTCCCCGAAAATCTTGCCGTTAAACAACATCGGATATTGTTGCCTCATTGAGTCCTCAGGCTCCCACGTAGCTTCTTCAACTCCATGCCGATTCCACAGTACTTTCATTAATGAAATCCTTTTGTTTCTTAACTTTTTCATTTCCCGAGCTAAGATTCGGATCGATTCTTCATCATACGCCAAATCGGGTCAGATTTTGATCTCAGATGGAACAATCACATGTGATGGATCTGATCTGTATCTATGGAGCATAGAAATGTGAAATACATCGTGTATCTTTTCTAATTGGAGGTAGCTTCAACCTATAAGCAAACAGCCCAACACGTTCGATGATTTCATATGGTCAGATAAATCTCGGACTCGGTTTGCCTTTCCACCAAAGCGAAGTACTTTCTTCCACGGAGATACTTTCAAGAATACCGATCTCAGACTTGAAATTCTATATCTTTATGTTTCAAATCGAGTAAGACTTTTGACGATCGATGCGACTTTCAAACTATCTTTGATTATAGCCACTTTACATTGGTCTAGTTAATCAAATCAACCCTTGTATCTTGTTCTCCTTGAGCTCGGTCGATTACAATGGCGTCGACACTTGCGGCCATATGGAGCTTCATAGGGTGCCATTTGATACTTGATTGAAAACTATTATTATAAGCAAATTCAATCAATGGTAAGTACTTTTCCCACGTACCTTCAAACTCGAGAACGCAACATCTCAACATGTCCTCTAGTGTTTGAATGGTTCGCTCGAGATTGACAAATGCATACGTGGGTGAAAAGCGGTGCTAAAATAAAGTTTAGTACCTAAAGCATCCTGTAACTTCTTCCACAATCGCGATGTGAATCTCGGGCCTACATGCGAGATAATAGAACTCGACACACCATGTAATCTCACAATTTGAGATTTATACAACTCAACAAGTTTATCGGTGAAAAGTCCATCTGAACCAGGTACAAAATGAGTGATTTGGTCGATCTATCTACTATAACCCGATCGCATCTTTCTTGCTCGATGTCATAGGCAACCCGGATACAAAATCCATAGTGATTCTATCCCATTTCCATTCGGTATCATGATCGGTTAAAGCAACCCAAAAGGCACTTGATGCTCGACTTTTACTTAGCGACAAATTAAGCACTTTGGCACAAATTCGAGATATATCCGTTTCATGCCGGGCCACCAATAAAAGCTGTTTCAAATCATTATACATTTTGTGCTACCGGATGTATCGATAATCGACCACTATGAGCCTCAATCGAATCATCTCGAATCAATTCGAGTTCTTGAAACACATTTGGATTTTAAAGTTCAAGCAGGTCATTGGCATCAATTTGAAACTCGATTAGTATCTTTTTATGCTTGAATTCGTCTAGCCATCAAATCTTTGTCAACTTTACATGCATCACAAATTTCTTTGGATAAACATCGGTTTTGCTTGTAACTTCGGCTATGATCGAACCATCCTAGACATAACCATCTGTGCATTCATTGCACGAAGAGCAAATAATGATTTTCGACTTAACGCATCTATAACAACATTGGCTTTTCCCGGATGGTAGTCAATCACCAACTCATAGTCTTTCAATAATTCTAACCATCTGCGTTGTCTCAAGTTCAGATCTTTCTAAGTCATCAAATATTTTAGACTTTTATGATCCGAATAAACGTGACATTTCTCGCCGAATAAGTAATGACGCCATATTTTCAATACTAAAACAATGGCTGCTAATTCCAGATCGTGAGTTGGATAATTTCTTTCGTGTGGCTTCAATTGTCTCGAAGCGTAGGCTATAACTTTGCCTTCCTGCATCAAAGCACAACCCAACCCATTTAAAGAAGCATCACTAAAAGTGACAAATTCTTTACCCGATTCAGGCTGAGCTAACACTGGAGCTTCGGTCAAAAGAGCTTTCAGCTGTTCAAAACTTTTCTAACACTTTTCTAACCACTCAAACTTGACATCTTTCTATAGTAGCTTTGTCAAAGGTGTAGCTATCACATAAAAACCTTTTACAAACCGTCTGTAGTATCCCGCAAGGCCTAGAAAGCTTCGAATCTCAGAAACATTCTTTGGTGGTTTCCAATCAAGTATAGCTGCTACTTTGTTTGGATCCACCCGAATACCTAATGCTGAAACAACATGACCCAAGAAGCTGGCTTCATTCATCCAGAACTCGCACTTACTAAACTTTGCATGCAACTGTTGATCTCGCAAATTTTGTAGCACTAATCTCAAATGCTCGGCATGCTCGATTTCATTTTTGGAGTAGATTAGTATATCATCAATAAACACTACTAGAAACTGATCCAAAAGCTGTTTGAAGACCCGATTCATTAGATCCATAAAAATAGAAGGTGCATTAGTGAGTCTAAAAGGCATAACCAGAAACTCAAAATGTCCGTACCTCATCCGGAATGAAGTCTTTGGCACATCTGTATCTCTGACTCGCAATTGATAATAACCCGATCTCAAATATATCTTCGAAAATATGGAAGCCCCTTTCAACTGATCAAACCAATCATCAATCCGAGGTAACGGGTACTTATTCTTTATAGTTACCTTATTCAGTTGCCGATAATCAATACACATTCGCATCATTCCATCTTTCTTCTTCACAAAAAAATGGTGCACCCAAGGAGAGAAACTTCGGTCGTGCAAAGCCCTATCTGTTAACTCTTGCAAGCTGTGCTTTCAACTCTTTTAACTCGATGGGTGCCATCCGATCACGAGACTATCGAGATCGGAGTCGTTCCCGGTGCTAATTCAATGCCGAACTCAATCTCTCGTACTGGTGGTAAACCCTGTAGTTCTTCAGGAAACACATCTAGGTATTCACACACAACCGGTATAGATTCAATATGCTTTTCAGACACTTTATTATCCAGTACGTAGGCCAAATAAGCTTCGCACCCTTTTCACACATACTTTCGGGCCAACATCGAGGATATTATTGTAGGAAACCCACTTAAATCATTGGATTCAATTCTAATGATCTCGCCGTTCTGACATCTCAAATCAATAATCTTTCTTTGGTATTTACCACTGTATCATGTGAAGTTAACTAGTCCATTCCCAAAATTATATTGAACTCATCGAAGGGCAACAACATTAAATCGGCTGGGAAGCAAGAATCCCAAATCATCAATGGGCAACCTCTACACACTTTATTAACAAGTACACATCTACCCAAAGGGTTGGACACACGAATCACAAACTCAGTAGACTCAACTAGCAGAGTCTTACCGAATACTAGAGTTTCACACACATATGAATGAGTCGAACCAGGATCAATCAATGCAATCACAATAGTATCATAAAGGGTGAAAGTACCGGTAATGACATCGGGGGAGGAAGCATCCTCTCTGGCTCGTGTAGCATAAGCTCTAGCTGGAGCTCTAGCCTCTGATCGTATTGCGGTGTTCTTCGTCCCTCTCTGACTGCCACCTACATTGCCTGAATGTCTGAGTGGTCTACCCCGTGTTGGCGCACTGCTCGGTCTAGTGTTCTAAGTTGCATTTTGCTCGGCTAACATCTCTTGAATAAAATGATCCGACAATCCACATTTAAAGCAGGACCGATCACGAACTCTACAGCTCCCAGGATGCCATTTCCCATAATGCTTACATTCAGCCCGGTTCTGCGGGACATTAACGACACTAGCTATCGACGTGGCTCGGGATCTCACTGGAGGTCGATCACGTATAGACAAGTTTGAAGTGGCTTTATGTCGACTGGGGTCATCTCTGAACTTCTTATGCACAAAATGGAAATTTTTACTCGATGATCTTTTTCGAGTGTCTCTAGCTTCTACTTCAGCTTTTCTTTTCTCTTTTCCGAGCTCTTCAGCTTTACAAGCTCGCTCGACTAATGTCACAAACTCTTTGATTTCAAGAATGCCCACAAGTAACTTTATGTCTTTATTCAGGCCGTCTTCAAATCTCTTACACATAATGGCTTCGGTAGATATACACTCCTGAGCGTAACGGCTCAATCTGACAAACTTTCGCTCATACTTCGTCACAGTCATGCGACCCTATTTTAATTCCAGAAATTCTTTCCATTTCTGATCGATGAATCTCTGACTGATATATTTCTTACGGAACTCAATTTGGAAGAAGTCCCAAGTTACTTTTTCTTTCGGAACTACGGATACCAGTGTGTTCCACCAATGATAGGCAGTGTCCCGAAGTAGAGATATAGCACACTTTAGGCATTCATCTGGAGTACAAGATAACTCATCGAGTACTCAAATAGTGTTATCAAGCCACATCTCAGCTCGCTCTGCATCATCATTATCATTGGCCTTGAATTCCTCGGCCCCATATTTCCTGATTTTATCAACGGAAGGCACGCTAGATCTCATCGGATCTATCATCGAAGTCTTTGAAGGTCAGGAGTTGGATTATTCGGGGTGGAGGTTGTTGTCTGACAATTATTACGAACAAATGGGTAAACCATTCATTCATCATTTGGTAGAAGGCTTGTTTAGCCTCCCCTCGTGGCTACCGTGGCGGTCGAGAGTCTAATGGCGCTAATCCACGTGCGAGACTAGGCATAACGCTCTCCACATCATCGCTCTGACTCTATCGGGATCGGAATCCATTTACTATATAAAATACAATTGAAATTGTCAGAAGTCACCACACTATCATATATACAATTCAAAGGCATGTATAGCTAGACTCTTACATACTACAGTAGTCCTAGAATCGACTAAACCGTAGCTCTGATACCAATAAAATGTAACACCCCTTAACCCGTACCCGTCGCCGAATTATGGTTGCGGGCATTACCGGATAAGTCATAACTTCTACTAAAATGATTAAATTTTTAACTAAACATCTTTATCAAGTAATTCATTTATCAACAGACAAATTACACATGTATAATATATGCTTAATACTTTAATTCAAATCATTTACATTATAATCATGAACGAACACAAAATGACCCTGAAAGTACATTACGGCAATGTCACACAATAATCCCAATTCCATATACCACACTCGACAAGTTGGTCTTAATATGTGAAATTTATAAACAAGTAAACCATATGTAACTAATTAATAAAGTAACCCCATTTCAAAAGTCAATTCATTTTAATTACTAATGAAAACAAACCCTATGAACAAAACTTCATGCTAAATGGTCAAGGTACATAAGTTCATTACATTATCAAAGACGCAGTTAATAGCTTTAGCCGAATATACCAAAACATATATTGCATAACATGTTTCATGTTTCATAAAATAATTAAGATCAATGCACATACAAAATTTTTAATTTGATACCTATCCAATACCCACTTGTTTTCCATACAATACTCAACTATAATCATATATAAGCATCCATATAGACCTTGCATCATAATAACATAAACATATACAACATTCGATAATTAAAATTCATATATCTCAAGCTCAAACTAGCACAAGATTAAAGCCATATTCGAATGGCCATACTAATTATAACACAAAATCTTCAACCTAAACATGAGTATAAACATTTTCATGATCAACTTTGAATTATAACTAAGCACATAATAATCTCAGTAGAAAAATTCACACAACCAAATAGGCAATACTAATACATATATATATATATATATGTTACCTATAAATGACTAATTCTATATAACCACATTTAACTCCCAAACATGATACATACGTATCTTATATCAAAGATTAAAATAAACCATTATATCAAACATATAAACCATACTTAACCGAAAGTGTGACCTTATTCGCAAGGCCATATATATACATTTACAAATCCGAACATCATTCATTACTTATCAATATAAAGCTTATACATGCCTTTGATTTAAAAAGTATACAAAACATATATATACCAAAGAGAGTGATAGTGTGGTCAACTTTCTTGATGATCCCCTGAACCCGTAGTTGAATCAACGATCTATAAAATAGAGATACAAACACATACAGAGTAAGCTCACTAGCTTAGTAAGTCTTAACCAACTTTAATGTAACATTCAAACACTTAAACATTTTATTTCTTTAAACTTATAGCATTGAATATAAATATTTTCCATAAATATATTTATGCAGGGCTGAATATTAACAGTTCATTAACCATAGCATTTACACTTCATTACCATAATTCTATAATTCATCGTACCATAGTATAAACATATATTACATGAATCACATGCTCTATGTCACATAGGTACAACATTCATATCAACTATATTATCATATTCAAAGTCTTTTCACTATTTTCATTTCTACTAGTAACCGAACCTCCCAAAAATAGTACGTTGAAGCTCAAATTCTATCTTATACCATTCATACACATCGATCAATAAGCTCAATCACTCATAACACCATTCTTAACCTAATATTTCAACTCAAGTAGCATTAATCACAATTTACCTTACTTCTGATGGATTCAATGAGATTTAAGCTTACCTGAGTTTTTAACTCAATAGATCCACTATGTTACACTCGAACAATTTATGGTTTCTTCATTTTAAAGTATCACTGGCATTAAGCCTGCTAGGCACAAAGCCCGAATCAAATCACTGACACTAAGCCTACTAGGCACGAAGCCCGAATATGTCATAAGCACTAAGCACGCTGAGCACGAAGCCTAAATATGTCATAGGCACTAAGCACCGCTAGGTACTAAGCCGAATATGTCACGGCACTAAGCACGCTAGGCACATAGCCGAATATGTCACCAAGACGAAGCACGCTAGCACACGGCTTAGAATAAGTTATAAACCACTCACATACTTCACATTTTTCCCAAATAAGATATCAAAGATACACATTCATATCATATTGTCAATTTATGCATTCAAGCCAATTTAACCCATATACATTCGGCTATTTCAATAATATACATTCAAATTTATCGAACATTATCATTTAACATGTTGAAATAATTCTTTGACATATTTGAAACAGGACTTACCTCGTCTATCGACGGACGTTAACAAGCTAGTCGACAACTTTCGCCTTTCCTCGATCCAAATTTGTTTTTCTTTGTTCTTGATCTTGATTTTGCATTTCTAATTGCCGAAAATCAAAGGAAATAAAACCCTTTTTCTTTCTCCCACATTCAGCCAAAGAAACAATAAGATGATAATGGCTTTTTCCTTTATTTTATTATGTATATAATATGTTATTTACTAATTTAATAATATAACCTTTAAAATAAAAATAAACTATCACATATAATAATGGAATATTAGACAAAAGCCATCCACTAACTTGTAAAATGGGTTATTTACCCACTTAATACCTCAAATTAAGAAGCCATCATCATTCTAGTACTTTACACTAAAGAATGCAACTTTTACGCTTTCTGCGATTTAGTCCTTTTATCAAATTCAACACTTAAGCGATAAAATTTTTCTACGAAACTTTCACACACATAAATTCACATATAATAAACACAAAATATAATATTAAAATATTTCTCAGACTCGGATTCGTGGTCCCAAAACCACCGTTCCGATTAGTGTCAAATTCAGTCTATTACATGTGTTTCCTAAAACTAAGGGATACGAACGTGAGACTGAATTGTGAATGCGAAATCGAAAGAACTACTCCTAAAACTACTATTCATAAGATTGTTCGTGGTTAATCGGTGGAACTAATCAATTATTCATGAAACTCTTAATCAGATAAACGTCGATCAGAAGAATGAGTACAAGAGGTAGAGGACGTCCGCCGCGTGGACACGGTAGGGGTAGGATGACCGTGTCAAAGTCGGTATGGTCTGGCCACGGGTCAGGAAAACGAGATGCCGAAACTGCCAGCTGTGGAGGGAGAATTTTATGACCAAACGGCTGGAGATGATGCAGTGTCTCAGACAATGTTGCAGATTCTAGAGAGAGTGGTTAGAGTAGGCACGGGTTCAGGAGCTCAGAAGTCTGTGTCTGAACAACTCTGAGCCAATGGGGCAGAAGTGTTTAGGGGAGTTTCTGGCGTAGCCCCTAACACAGCTGAGTATTGGATGGAAGCAACGGAGCGCATAATGGATGACTTAGATTTCACGGTGGAGGAGAAGTTGAAAGGGGTTGTGTCTCTTCTACGAGACGAGGCTTATCAGTGGTGGCTCACGGTAAAGGAGGGTACTGCCACAGATCAAATTGACTGGGACTTCTTTAAGGAGTCATTCCGGGGAAGGTATGTTGGGGCCAGCTACATGGATGCACAGAGGAAGGCATTCCTGAATTTGGTACAGGAAAGTAAATCTATGGCTGAATATGAGGCGGAGTTTCTACGCTTGAGCTGCTACGCTCGAGGAATAGTAGTAATTGAATATGAACGTTGTGTTCGGTTCGAGGATAGATTGCAAAATGAGTTAAAGGGTTTTGATAGCACCGTAGAGAGAGAGAGACTTTATTATTTTGGTGGAGAAGGTTAAGATAGCTGAGGAGGTAAAACAGACGGAAAGATAGGAAAGAGATAAGGAGCGGGGAAGGAATAAGAGAAATTTTGGGCTGGTAGGAGCATCTAGGAATTCGTAGAAAAGGCCTAGGTCTAATGGGCCAGCTCATGCTTCGACACCTGCTGGGGGAATCAGAATCGATTATGTAATTGGTGCGGGAAAGCACATTCTGGGGAGTGTAAAAAAAGAACCGGTGGATGTTTCAGGTGTGGATCCACGGAACATATGATTAAGGACTGTCCACAAAAGGAACAGGTGCAGCCAGTTGGACGAGGTTCTGATCAGGCTGGAAAAGGTGGTCAGCCAATACCGAGGGGTCGTGGCCCAGGTAGAGGAGGAAATGGGGTTGGTCACAGTCGTGGAGCACCTGGTAGAGGTGCAGGTAATGGACATGCGAGGCAGTCGGGTCTAGTTTATGCAGTTCATCGACAGGAGGATGGTGATGCACCGGATGTCATAACCGGTACGTTTCTTATTACTAATAACCATTTTCTTGCCTTGATTGATATTGGGTCAACCCACTCCTATGTTGCATGTTCGATATCTAAGAACCTAAATCTAAGAACCTAAGTATAGACTCTGAAACAACTACTAGGAAGATGATTGTGGTTAGTCCCCTAGGAGAATCTAGGGTAGTGGACAAGCTATTTAAGGATGTACCGTTAGAGACACAAGGGGTAGTGTTTTCGGCAGACTTAATGGAATTGCCATTTGGAGAGTTTGATCTTATTCTAGGAATGGATTGGTTGACTAAGCATCGTGCTATGTTGGATAGTGAGACCAAGCGTGTGATGTTGAGTACCCCAGAAGGCGAGGAGGTGGTTGTGTTAGGGAAAAGAAGGAACTATTTGTCCAACGTAGTATCGACATTGAGGCCTATTAAGATGATTCGAAAAGGATGCAAGCCATTCCTAGCTTTTATTAGTGCCTTGGATGCTAAGGAGGTGACTGTCGATGAGGTTCGAACAGTCAAGGATTTCGTGGATGTCTTCCAGGATGAGTTACCAGGGTTACCTCCAGATTGTGAAGTGGAATTTGGAATAGAACTACTTTCGGGTACGGCTCCGGTATCCATAGCTCCTTATCGTATGGCACCGAAGGAGTTGGTGGAGTTGGTGGAACTCAAAGCTCAGATCCAGTAGCTTTTGGATCGAGGATTTATCCGGCCAAGTGTGTCTCTATGGGGAGCGCCGGTCCTATTCATAAAAAAGAAGGACGGATCCATGCGTATGTGCGTGGACTATCGTCAACTGAATAAGTTGATGATTAAGAATCATTACCCATTGCCAAGAATTGACGACCTGTTTGAACAGCTTAAAGGAGCCTTGGTCTTTTCGAAGATTGATCTAAGGTCGGGGTACCATCAATTAAATGTGAAGGAAGGGGACATACATAAGACGAAATTTCAAACACGCTATGGTCATTTTGAGTTCTTGGTAATGCCATTCAGTTTGACGAATATGCCAGCAGCATTTCTGGATATGATGAACTGGGTGTTTCAACCATACCTGGATCGGTTCGTGGTAGTGTTCATCGATGATATTTTGGTTTACTCCAAGTCAGAGGAGGAGCATGATGCACATCTTCGTGTGGTATTACAAATTCTGAGGGAGAATCAGCTGTACATAAAGTTCAGTAAGTGTGAGTTCCAGCTGAAGGAAGTGACTTTCTTAGGGCATGTAGTTTCCGCAGAGGGAATTAGGGTAGACCTTCAGAAGATAGAAGCTGTACTAGGTTGGAAACTGTCGAAGTCCGTGGTAGAAATTTGAAGTTTCTTGGGATTGGCGGGGTATTACAGGAGGTTTGTTGAGGGGTTCTCTTCAATAGCGGCACCTTTAAATAAGTTGTTAAGGAAGTGAGTATTGTTTGTATGGACTGACAAACAACAGGAGAGTTTTGATAAGCTGAAGAGAATCTTGACGGAAGCGCCGATGTTAATTCAGCCAGAGGCAGGAAAAGAATTTACCATTTACTGTGATGCGTCACACACAGGTTTGGGGTGTGTGTTGATGCAAGACGAAAAAGTTGTTGCGTATGCACGCATGAATTGAACTACCCTACGCACAATTTAGAATTGGCGGCGGTAGTTTTTGCTCTAAAGATTTGGAGGCATTACCTGTATGGGGAGAAGTCGGTTATTTACACTGACCATAAGAGCCTGAAGTATATCCTTACCCAGAAGGAGTTGAATCTGAGGCAATGTGGTGGCAGATGCGTTGAGTAGGAAGGCGATAGCGAATTTGAGGGCAATGTTCGCTCATCTTAGTCTGTATGAGGATGGTAGTTTGGTAGCTGAACTTCAAGTAAAACCTATGTGGACAAATCAAATCAAGGAGAAGCAACTTCTGGATGATGTCTTGAGTACTCGAATCCGACAAGTGCAGAATGGTGAAGGAGAGAATTATAGTTTGAATGGTGATGGAGTTTTGTGTTTCTGTGGGAAGATTTGTATGCCAAAATATGGGGAGTTAAGGCAGATGATTCTTCAGGAGTCGTATAGTAGCCCTTACGCTATGCATCCTAGAGGGGTTAAAATGTATCGGGACTTGCGAGAATAATTTTGGTGGCCAGGTCTGAAGCGAGCGATAACAGAATTGGTGGGAAAGTGCTTGACGTGCCAACATGTGAAAGCAGAACACCAGTTGCCTTTGGGGTTATTGCAGCCAGCCAAGATTCGACCGTGGAAATGGGAGAGAATCACGATGGATTTTGTTAGTGGGTTACCCCTTACACCCACTAGGAAGGACTCGATTTGGGTGATTGTGGATCGGTTGATGAAGTCTGCCCATCTCATACCGGTTCAGGTCGACTATTCTCTACCAAGGTTGGCTAAGTTGTACGTGGCTGAAGTCATAAGATTACATGGTGTACCGGTGTCGATAATATCCAATAGGGACCCTAAGTTCACGTCACGATTCTGGAAGGCTCTTCATCAGGCAATGGGAACAAGGTTAGACTTTGGTACGCTTTTCACCTGGTGATGGTCGATCGAGAGGGTAATTTAGATCTTGGAGGATATGCTAAGGGTTGCATCATCGATTTTAGGGGTAGTTGGGAGGAGTATTTACCTTTGGCGAATTTGCATACAATAATAGTTATCAAGCTAGTATTAGGATGGTATTTGTCTGAAGCGTTATATGGAAGTAGATGTCGTACCCCTACTTGTTGGACGGAGTTGGGTGAATGTCAGGTGTTGGGTCCAGAACTAGTTTCGAAAACGGAGGAAAAAGTTAAATTAATATGGGCTCGATTGAAGGAAGTGTCTGATCGGCAGAAGTCTTATGCGGATCTAAAGCAGAAGGAGATGGAATTTGCAGTAGGAGACCAAGTCTTTTTGAAGGTATCCCCATGGAAGAAGGTAATGAGGTTTGGACAGAAGGGTAAGCTAAGTCCCTGTTTCATTGGGCCTTATCGGATATTGGAACGCGTGGGGCCAGTGGCTTATCGTTTGGAGTTGCCTTTAGAGTTGGAGCAGATACATGACATGTTTCATGTCTCGATGCTAAGATGTTATCGTTCTGACCCATCGCATGTGGTGCCGATGGAAGAGATTGAAGTAAGGCCAGATTTATCTTTTGAGGAGGAACCCGTGAAATCTTGGATCGAGACGTAAAGGTGTTGATAAGGAAGTCCGTCCCTTTGGTCAAAGTTTTATGGCAAAATCATGGCGCAGAAGAGGCAACGTGGGAGCCAGAGGATGTTATACGACAGCAGTATCCCCATCTCTTTTGATCAGGTAAATTTCAAGGCCAAAATTTATTTTAAGGGGGTAGAACTGTCCTGAACTCATGGGCTTGTGCATTTTGGGTAGTGTATGCTTAAAAATATTAATTTAAGTATTTGAGGTGCAAATGGGGCCCAAGTTTGGGCTAAGGCTTTGATTAAATATTTTGTTTAGACACTCTAGGGGCTTAAATTGATGTTTTAGTAGTTTAATTGGCATATTGGGCTTGTGGCCCAAAGGAAATGGTGCCACTAGGAGGAAAAGGAGTTGGCGTCACTAGTGCATGAGAAGGGCCCAAATTTCAGTTGCTTAAAGCCCAAGAAATTAGGTCAAAATTCGGTAGCCAAAGAGGGCTATAGGGGACGGCAACAAGGCAAAATTTTAGGGATTTTATTGTGGATAATTAAAGCTGATAATGGAGGGAAGAGTTAGAGTCAGTTAAGTCTCTTCAGGATAGGTGTTGTGATAAGGATAAGGAAAATAAGGAGGGGCTATCTAGGAGACTAAGTGATAGCCGAAATTCCATCACCTAGAGGGGTGAAGAATTCGGCTACTACATAGGAAAAGGGGTGCCGAATTTTCCCGATTATTTGCTTAAGCTTTAGTTATTAAGACGGGCACTTTCAGTTTTTAATACGTAGGTGTCGAAAATCCAATAGGAGAGTATCTCTTCAAATTTCGGCATTTGAACCCTAACTTCTGTCTCTCCCATTGTGCCAAAATTTGCTGTTAAAGCTCTCATCTTTTCTCTTATCTCTGCCAAAATTTCTACTCTATTCTCTCTCCCTTATCTTTTTCTTCAGTTAGTCGAATCTTCAAGCCTCTCCTTGCTCTCTTTTCACTTTTCTTTTTAGCCAAAACCATATCAATTCATCCTTCCAGTATTTTCATAAAAAGTCGAAATCACTAAGATCTCACCTTCTGAAGTTGCCGAATTTTCTTCAGTGGAGTTTACTTGTGCCGAATCTTGAAGAAAATAATAGGTAAGTGTCGATTTTGAGATTCTAATATTTCTCCGGCATTTAGAAACCTTAGCCGAATGGCCATTTGGAAACTAATCTCGGGTTCTTTTTCTTTTGCGGCACATCCGGATTTAAAGGAGATCTCAATCGTCAAGGTTTTCACCAGTAACATTCAAACCATCCTACTTCCGGGATCTAATCAGTTTAGGTGAGGAGGATTGTTTATTTTAAATTCATAAAATCGGGTAGAACACTAACCATGGCCGAATATAGGAGAGGCCCTATTTTCACATCTTTCTAGCTTTTTGAGCAAAGTTGTAAATCGATTTAGCAATGGTATCGACAATAATCAGGTGTGTAACCTTTCACACTATTAGATTGAGTGCTAATATATATAAATATGTATAAATTTGCTAAACTCTGTTAAATGCCGAAACCCAGCATTATGATTGAAAACCCGATGAGGGTAAAGGCTAATCATCAGGTTAGTGATTTCTGTCCTTCTTTAGTAATATGCTCTGTATGTCGATTTCTCTGTATGCTTGGGGTTGGATAATTGATGAAAAAGGGAAAGTACTCTGTTTCTCGTGGCTTATGCCATTTCAGCCTGGTGACTCTGTCACAACTCTGTTTTCGGTGGCTTATGCCATTTTAGCCTGGTGACTATGTCACAACTTGACGATGAATGACTAAGCTATGACATAGACGCCATCGATGGTGTGTAGCGGTGTGGGTTGATTGTAGAAATCCCCAATGGTGTGACGACAGGTAAGGGTGGAGTGTAGCGGATGGAAACCTAGGATTGAGTTGGGTTTTATGTATGTTATCTACTATATTATGTTTTATGTTTTGATCTATGGGCTAAGGCCCAATCTAATGGTGCACGAGGGTTGCACACTGAGTTTCGCGACTCACCCTGTTATTTCAACAATTTCAGGTAGCACCTAGTGCAACGGACCGGGCTAGAGAGGAGAGCAAGGTGGCCATGCAAAAGAACATTTAGATTTGGAAAAAATACTTTAATCTATTATTTTATGTTTTTATTTAATGAGTTTTAAATCTCGTTGTAATAAGGCCATGGGCCACTAGACTATTATACTTTGTTTTGGGTTTTATTTTAGGCTTTCATTACTGCCAGGCACTTAAACTTTAATTAAACTAAGGCATATATTAAGATTTTGGTTTTTAAATCATAAAACAACAAACGAAATTTATAACTTAGTTAAACTTATCAAGTTATTAAGTTCTTCCAAACAAAAGATTGAATACAAGAAAAAAAAATATATCCTGAAAATTTCGACATCTTTTACAGAATCTTTTTATTGACATGCTAGATTCAGCTAAAGTGTTTGGGCCGGGTTTGGGGGGTTACACTCTCAAGATTTAAACTAACACAAAAATGCAGATTTCTAGGCCACACGGCCGTGCTCGTGGCCGTGTGGACCACCAGAACCACCACACTGACCGAGCAGAGCTGTGCCAGTCAATCCACCCACTCCCCAACGTTACTGATCCAACCACCCACAACATGGGCACCGACAAAATAGCATGGCTGTGCCTCATGACCATGCTAAGATACTGACTTATTGAGCACGGGAAAACCACGCCCGTGCATTCCATCCGTGCTCACATCCTGGCCTTTTAGGAACAAGCGTGCCGATCAACAAAATGGGTGTGGAAGAACAACACACCCCACAACACGGCCGTGCGATGCGGCCGTGAGAATCGACACACCCTTGATACACGGGCGTGGGAACGTGCTAGAATTGAAATCTTATTTAAATCCCCACAACCCTTCCCCTTTTTCCCATCTTCTTTCTTCCTTCTCTCTTTTTTTTTCAAATTTTTCTTCCTGTTCATAGAAAAGGTCTAAGACTCTTGAGCAACACAAAGATCATGCCAAAGAAACGTAAGCATCGTCTCCTCAGAGGAGACATCAAAATGAGTTCATGCCGACAGCTTCACTTAATTGACACGCCAGGGGTCTCCGAAACCTTTTCGGTTCTATTTTTCTTTTCTCTTCTCATTTATTTTCCTTATCTATACATTTTTTCTGCTTAATTTAATTTATTTCATATTAGTTTCTTGGTTTTAGGTTCTAAAGGCTGCTAGGGAATCACACCACTTCCACCATCACCAACACTCCGCAGCCTTAGAAATCATACCCACCTTACGAACCATCTGTTAATAAGGACTCCTTAGTCCATTAGTCTTTTCTTTAAATGTTAGTTTTCTTCTTAGTCTCCTTCTTTTTATTTCCTTAATCTTTAATTATATTATTAGTTTATTATTATTATTTCTCTAGATCTCTTGGCTATATCTTCGCAGGCTTCCCAATTTATTTATCTAGGAAATTACTTTTCGGTAGCCACACCACCAGGCTCATAGAAAACACCATAACCGCCACCAAAGACGCCAGGGATCATCCAAATTTCAGGGAGTATTACTTTCCCCACTTATCTTTTTGGTTTGGCATCTAATTTTCATTATCTATCTTTGTATATTGAGGGCAATGTACATCTTAAGTGTGGGGGTAATAGTGCCTAACATTTTGCATAATTCTCAAAACCCTGAAATAGTCTTGATCTTAAGTATTTTTCTCATATTATTAATTAGGGTGAAATTTCTAATGATTTATGCTTTTTATTGATATGTTTTAGAGTAAGTCATAGTTAATTGTGCATTAATGATTAAATCTGAAGGATACTTGAGAATCAAGCATGATAAGTCTACTTTCTAAAAATTAGAAATTAATAGGTCGTTGAACTGAATTTGAGTATTACTTTGAAGTTTGAAATTTATAGGGATTGATGTCAAAAACACCCATAATTTTTGTGAGATTTTGAGCCTTATAGAGCATATATTCTTTTTCATGCTCACTTTATTAATTATGAGTGTGTCAACTTTGAACTGTTATTCTAGAACTTGCATCGTTTATACATGTCGAGACCACATTAATGATTTGATATACAGAGATGATAAAGGCACCTAGGATTTAACCTCCTTACTTCATAAAAAGCCTACCTTTACAAATTAACCCCTAGTGAACCTCGTTTAATCCTAACAACCTTCTTATTATTGAATTACCCGTTTAATATTAACCCAAAATCCCTTTGTATTTGTTATCAACATTCTTTTGACTACCCCTCTATCGAGAATTGATTTGATCAGTTGCCGAATTAGGTTATTTCAATTATCACAGTCCCTTCTATTATGTTTTACTTAGTTTGTTCTTAAAAAAATCCATGTTTATTCAATATTAGTAGTATATAAAAGAGCTTAGAGCATTTAAGCTACAATTATTGAAGAAAATGCTCGTATTCAAGTATTATCAAATGAAAATACTCTTTATTGTGGAGTAATTATCAATAGTGGTATTATTAGTTTTCATTCAAAGTAAATATTCATATTTAATTCAGTGTTTCTAGTTAGGTAATTTGTCAAGTCAGTCTCAATTCTAACCTTCTAATTCAGCCTTTATCCACACCTTTTAACCCTAGCCTTGTTACAACCCTGATTAAAGACCTTTTGATTTGTGTATCATCTCATATACAGTGGTGGAGATTTGATTTTCAGGCAAGCCTATGGGATTAACTTTTCAGGTTCGACTTATGAGTGCTTATTCTTGAACCTTAAACACTTTGAGTGATTTGAGTGAATCTTTTATGAGGATGTTAATCCTTGTCGGTTTTGAATTAAAGGTAATTACTTAGATAAGGGGAGACACCTATGTTTTCGTACTACTACGAAGGTATGACCTATCGTAATTGAATCTTTTGGGTTCTTTGAGTTGAATTATCCATGTATAAATTATCTACGAATTATGATGAGACATTGTCGATAGGAATTATGAATTATGGAAAGTTCGTTTTAATTGTAAGTTGAGAATTTTGCTTGAGGACAAGCAAAAGCTTAAGTGTGGGGGTATTTGATAAACCGTAAAAGTAACATATTTTAATCCCACATTTAGTATGCTTTTGGATGATTTATCCCTAATTTATGTAAAAAGGTGCTCTTAATCCTTTCTTTTCATGTCTTATACTCAAGAAAGCACCTAAAAATAAAAAGAACATAAAATGGGCTTAAAACGGACAAAATTAGGCCAACCCAAGTGATCGCTGCACAACAGTCTAGTTTTAATATTTATAAAAGAGTGATCGAACCTGTAGACTGACTGCGACAACGATAGAGGCAATCACACCTATCGAACAGTAGTATAGCTCAGGTAAGAATATCTTATCGAACCCAAGGAACTTAAAAGTAGTACTACTTACTTTCTTCCTATTATTTAGCGTTAAATATGGAGTGATTAATTAACTTATCTAAGACTAATGAAATACTTAAACTAAATGCAAAGACAAAAGAATAAACTAGGAAAAGACTTTGGAAAACTCAGTTGATAAAGACGATACCCTCGGGAAGAATCCACCTATGACTTCACTTATTATCTAACTTTCAATTCATATGATTTCTTTAGCTTGATCCGTGAGACTCCCTAACCTATATTAAACCTTCTTTCAAAGCGAATAACGTCTAACCTTAGGTTAATTAGTAGAACTCTCGTTCTCTTATAATAACCCCCTAAGGAAGCAAGAAATCGATCAATGGACTCCAGTATTAGGTTTCACCCTAATCCGACAAAATCTCGTAACCCTATCTTTAGGCGCCCGATCAACTCCACTTAATTATGCTAGATCTACTCTTAGGAAGGGTCTATTCCTCCTCCACCTAAGCACATCAGATTAAATTGAGCAACATAATTAAGAACAAACTAAGTATTTATCATATAAACTGAAAGAATTAAATAAAAAAATCCATCATAGGTTTCATCCCCTTTCGGTATCTGAGGGGTTTAGTTCATAACTAAACAAGAAAACATCTCAAGAGAAAAGATAAAACAAAACATAAAAAATCCTTAAAACCCCTAAAGGAATTGAAGAGGAGATCATCCGTCTTGAGTAGAACTCTGACTCTTCGAGATGGATCAATTGGCTATCTTTGAGACAATCCCTAAACGAGAAAGGCTTGGCAGAAAACTCTACTCAATGATCAACCTGTTTCGGCTTCTGTCGAACTCCTTTTTAGTTGCCTCCTAAGGTGTTTATATAGACTTTGTGATGCCTTACTTGACCCCTAAGTATCCTAATTTAAGTCTAATTCCTAATGGGGTGTTTGAATAGGCTTTAGAATGTGTTTCTTTACCTCCAAGTATCCTTTCTCGAATGAAATTGCTCTTTTCTGCAGCAGGGCACGGTCAAGGCACGCCCGTGTAAGTCGTGGTCCAGCCTGTGTCTCCATTCTATGGATTTAGGCACGGTTATGACACGCCAGTGTAATATCTGGGTAGAGGCTGTGCTTTGGGTCTGCCAATTGGGGCACGGCGTGTACATCGGGGTCAGGCCATGTTGGGGTATTTGTCGACGAGGCACGGTCGTGTAAATTAGGGTGTGATCGTGTGCAATCTAAATATTGGGGCATGGCCGTGTGGCATGAAGTCCAGGCTGTGCCGACTTCTTGGGTTGGGCCACTTTGGTCCGTTTTAAATTCGTTTTGTGTCCTTTTTATCCTTGGGTGCTTTCCTGAGTATAAGACATGAAAAGAAAGGATTAAGAGCACCTTTTTACATAAATTAAGAATAAATTCATCCAAAAGCATACTAAATGTGGGATTAAAATATGTTACTTTTACGGTTTATCAAATGCCCCACACTTAAGCTTTTGCTTGTCCTCAAGCAAAATTTTCAATTTACAATTAAAACGAACTTTCCAAAATCCATAATTCCCATTGACAATGCCTCATCATAATTCATAGATAATTTATACATGGATCATTTAGCTCGAAGTGCCCTAAAGATTCAAACGAGATAAGTCATAATTTTGTAGCATGAAAACATAGGTGCCTCCCCTTATTTAAATAATTTCCTTTGATTCAAAATCGTCAAGGATTGACATCCTCACTAAAGATTCACTCAAATCACTCAAAGTGTTTAAGGATCAAGAAAAAGCACTCAAAAGTCAAACCTAAAAAGTTAATCCCATAGGCTTGCTTGAAAATCAAATCTCCACCACTGTATATGAGATGATAAACAGATCAAAAGGTCTTTTTTTTAGGGTTGTAACGGGGCTTGGGTTAAAAGGTGTGGATAAAGGCTGAATTAGAGGGTTAAAATCGAGATTGAATTGACTAATTACTTAATCTAAAAATAATGAACTAAATATGAATATTTACATCGAATGAAAAGTAATAATACCACTATTGATAATTACTCTATAATAAAGAGTATTTTCTTCACTTTAAAATTTGATAATACTTTAATACGAGCTTTTTCTTCAACAATTGGAGTTTAATTGCTCTAAGCTCTTTTATACTACTAATATTGAATAAACTTGGATTTTTTTTAAGAACAAACCAAGAAAAACTTAACAGAAGGAACTTTGATAATTGAAATACCTAATTTGGCAATTGATCAAGTCACTTCTCGATAGAGGGGTAGTCAAAAGAATGTTGATAACAAATACAAAGGGATTTTGGGTTAATATTAGTGGGTGAGTCAATAAAAAGGTTGTTATGATTCAACGGGGTTCACTAGGAGTTATTTATGTAGGTAAGCTTTTTAGTGGAGTGAACGGGTTAAAACCTAAGTGCCTTTATCATCTCAGTATATCAAATCATTATTGTGGTCTCGACATGCATAAACGAGGCAAGTTCTAGAATAATAGTTCAAAGTTGACACACTCATAATCAATAAAAGTGAGCATGAAAAATAGTATATGCTCTATAAGGCTCAATATCTCAAAGAAATTATGGGTGATTTTTTTACATCAATCCCTATAGATTTCAAATTTCAAAGTAATACTCAGATTTAGTTCAACAACCTATCAATTTTTATTTTTGAAAAATAGACTTATCATGCTTGATCCTCTAGTATTCTTCAAATTTAATCATCAACGCACAATTAACTATGATTTGTTCTAAAACATATCAATGAAAATCATAAATCATAGAAATTTCATCCTAATTAATAGTATGAGAAACTTTACTTTAGAACAAGGCATAATTCAGGGATTTTCAAATAATACTATAGTTAACCCCCCACACTTAAGATGTACATTGCCCTCAATGTACAAGGATAGATAATAGCAAAATAATCATAAAATCATAAGATGGGGAGAGAAGTGAACTTCCTGAATTTTGGATGAAGTCAATGAAAAGAAATCGGATAAGTTTGGAGGTGAACATAGGGAAGCATCTCGAGCCATTTGAAATTGAATCCTCGAAGTAGCCATCCTAATTTTATTGAATCCTAAGCTAAATCTAAATATCGTAAAGAATAAGGGAAAGAAAATAAAATAAAGAAAGAAGGAATAATAATAATAATAATGAAATAAAATTAAAATAAAGATAAAAATAAATAATGGAAAATGAAAGACAACTAGAAAAGGGGAATGAGGTTTAAATAGAGATGTAGCCCGTGTGTAGGGATTTTATTTTGGGTGCGTCCAGGGTGTTCAGGCACGGCCGTGGATGTAGTGGCACGCCCGTGTCTTTCTTCACGCGGTCATTTAATACAGGCGTGCTCCTCTCGTGTTTGATAAGTTAGAATGTTGGCACGGTTGGAAGGTCCGACCGTGTTGAGCCCGTGCCTAACAAGTCAGTAACCTCGCACGGGGTGTTGGCACAGGCGTGGACTATAATCGCTACTCGTATTTGGGAAAAGAAGTCATGCACGATTTCTGGCACGCCCATGATTCATCCCCTAGCTTTCACACGGTCACGGGCACGCCTGTGTGTAGGGCTATGTTGCCTAGAAATCTGCTCTTTGGTTAGTTTATGGTTAGGTGCTAAAAAGAAACAGAAAAGAACAAATAAAAAATAAATAAAATGTAAAAATGGGGTTACTGCTCGGGTTGCCTCTCGAGAAGCGCTCGTTTATAGTCTTAGCTAGACTTTACCTCTCATTTGTATGGTCATGGTGGTTTAAGGAGGTGAAAATCCTTTCTCATGTGATCATTTCGGCTATGGATATATAGTTTAAGTCGAGTAATGTTTACCTCAAAAGTGATGAATTTAGGATGGCTGACCTTGACTGTGCCATATAGAATGACATTTAGTACCTCAAAAGTGATTTCTTCGTTTGTCTTGAGGTCTAAATTGGTGATTTGAGGGTCTTCCTTATTCAACAATACCTGATCTCCTAATTTGAAGTGATTTCTTATTCTGATCAGCTCGTCTGGGGGCTCCTTCAGTTTCACTTTGTGCGATTCCTGTTCCTCTTTGATTTGTGTTTCCTGCTCTTTTAGTTTGTCAACCCTAAGGCTTTGTTTCTTATGTATTTCTTCTTTGTTGGCACGAAGTCTAGGATCTAACTCATCTAAGTGATTTCGTGATGCTTCGTGTAAAGAAGGTTGAACCAAATGATTATCAGTAGAATTAATGTTCGTACCTTTATTACTCGATGTCCTAGCTAAGATAAGAGTTTGAAGTGTGATTGCTTTGTCGTCTACATGGAGTGTGAGTTCACTGAATTCTTCCTCTATGTTGTCTTTCTTTATTGCATCGGGATATGGCACACGAGGTTGGTACTCTGTAATTGCCAATTTTGGTAAATCATGCTACAACTCAACCTTACCTTTTCTTACCACAGGTTCTTCCCTTGGGTTTGGATCCACTAACAAATCACTGTTATGAGCTTGTACGGCTTGGGGCCCATGATTCGGCTCAAGTTTGTAGGCTTGTGGTGTTTTCCGTGGTGAAAGTTGAACAATTTGATTATCAACTGAATTTACTTTCTCACCTTCATCACTTGATGTCCTAGCTGATTCAAAAGCTTGTAGACTGATTGATTCGTCACCTACACGAAGATTGAGTTCTCCTGTACCAACATCAATTTTAGTCCTGGCAGTTGCTAGAAAGGGTTTTCCTAAAATTAAAGGAATTGAATTGTCCTCATTCATGTCTATGACAACAAAATCTACTGGAATATGAATTTATCAATTTTGATTAGAACATTTTCTATTATACCCCTAGGAATTCTTATAGTTTTATCAGCTAACTGAATGCTCATCCTAGTTTGTCTAGGTTTCCCTAGACCTAGTTATTTAAACATTTTATAAGGCATAACATTGATGCTTGACCCTAAATCAGCTAACACATTATCAATAGATAAACTACCAATTAAACATGGAATTGTAAAACTCCCTGTGTCTTTTTGCTTCTGTGGTAGTCTGTTCTGTAACATTGCTGAGCATGCTGCGTTTAATTCTATGTGGTGCTCCTCGACTAATTTGCGTTTGTTTGTCAAGAGCTGTCTTAAAGATTTCCTCGAGTTTGGCGTCTGAAAAAGAGCTTTAAGAAGAGGTAAGTTAATATGTGATTTCTTTAAGAGTTTAAGAAACTTACTAAACTGTTCCTCTAAATAGTCTCTTTTCATTGCTTTGGGATAAGGTATGCGAGGTTGGTACTCCTTGATTATCGGTTTTGACTTTTCTTGTGTTACATATACCTTACCTTCATCTACCCTGGCTTTTTACATTGGATTGGGTTCATCTAACCCATTACTGGCATGAGCTGTGATAGCTTGATTTTGCTCCTTTGGATTGATCTCAGTGTTACTAGGTAGACGTCCTTGCGGTTGTTCCGACATCAACTTTGCGAGTTGTTCTACCGCATTAGTGGCTGCCTTGACTGACTTAGTAAGTTCCCAGAATCGGTTCTCGTTGCTTTTACTTGTTTTCTTTGTTTCTTGGAGACAGTTTTCTGTGTTTGCCTTGAATTTTTCAGCATCTCTTCAAGATTGGGCTCCTCTTTTTGTTGGTGAGGTGGTTGTTGAAAATCTGGAGGAAATTATGATCTTTGGCTATTTTGATCATCCCACGAGAATTGGGATGGTACTTCCAACCTGCATTATAAGTGTCACTATAAAAATTATTTTGATATCTAGAATAGCTACCTGTATAGTGAGCTTGCTCGTTTTCCATGCCATATCCGTAGGGTGGGTACTCAGGATTTGCCACCCTCCTAGATTTAAATCATATTGTATTTCTGGATGTACCTACGAGGGACTATACCAATCATCAATATTTTTATTCATTATCTCTAACTGATTAGATAACCTGGTGACCATGTCGAGGTTGAAAACAATGGTTGCTTTAGTAGGAATTGCCCCCATGCCTTGCCACTGATAATTATTCAGTGCCATTCCTTTGAAAAAACTAGAATTATCTGTGGACTAAAATTTTCTGCCAAAAGCTAAATAGAGGAAAAAAAATTAGAAAAGTAAAAAGAAATAATAATAAAGAATAATATAATAATAAATTACAAATAAAATTTTTTTTGGCTAAAGTAATAGAATTATAGTTTTCTTAATATTTTAGTGTTCCCTGGAAACGGCGCCAAAAACTTGATCATTGGAAAATAGTCTAGTTTTAATATTTATAAAGAGTGACCAAACACATGGTATTGCGACAACGATAGAGGCAAGCGCACCTATCGAACAGTAGTATAGCTCAGGCAAGAATATCTTATCGAACCCAAGGAACCTAAAAGTACTACTACTCACTTTCTTCCTATTATTTAGCCTTAAATATAGAGTGATTAATTAACTAATCTAAGACTAATGAAATACTTAAACTAAATGCAAAGACAAAAGAATAAACTGGGAAAAGACTTTGGAAAACTCAGTTGATAAAGACGATACCCTTGGGAAGAATCCACCTATGACTTCACTTATTATCTAACTTTCAATTCATATGATTTCTTTTACTTAGCTTGATCCATGAGACTCCCTAACCTATATTAAACCTTCTCTCGAAGCGAATAATGCCTAACCTTAGGTTAATTAGTGGAACTCTCATTCTCTTATAATAAACCCCTAAGGAAGCAGTAAATCGATCAATGGACTCCCATATTAGGTCTCACCCTAATCTGGCAAAATCTCATAACCCTATCTCTTGGGGCCCGATCAACTCCGCTTAATTATGCTAGATCTAATCTTAGGCAGGGTCTATTCCTCCTCCACTTAAGCACATCAGATTAAATTGTGCAACATAATTAAGAACAAACTAAGTATTTATCATATAAACCGAAAGAAAAAAAAAAAAAAATCCATCATAGGTTTTATCCCCTTCAGGTATCTGAGGGGTTTAGTTCATAACTAAATAAGAAAACATCTCAAGAGAAAAGATAAAACAAAACATAAGAAATCCCTAAAAACCCTGAAGGAATTGAAGAGGAGATCCTCCATCTTGAGTAGAACTCTGACTCTTCGAGATGGATCAATTGGCTATCTTTGAGACAATCCCTAAACGAGAAAGGCTTGGCAGAAAACTCTGCTCAATGATCGACTTGTTTCGATTTCTACCGAACTCCCTTTTTAGTTGCCTCCTAAGGTGTTTATATAGACTTTGTGATGCCTTACTTGGCCCCTAAGTATCCTAATTTAAGTCTAATTCTTAATAGGGTGTTTGAATAGGCTTTAGAATGTGTTTATTTGCCGCCAAGTATCCTTTCCCGAATGAAATTGCTCTTTCCTGCGGTAGGGATACGGTCAAGGCACGCCCGTGTAAGTCGTGGTCCAGCCCGTGTCTCCATTCTGTCAATTTAAGCATGGCTATGACACACCCGTGCAATATCTGGGTAGAGGCCGTGCTTCGGGTCTGCCAATTGGGGCACAGCCGTGTACATCGGGGTTAGCCTGTTGGGCTTTTATCGACGAGGCACGATCGTGTAAATCAGGGTGTGACTGTGTGTAATCTAAATATTGGGGCACGACCGTGTGGCATGAAGTCCAGGCCGTGTCGACTTCTTGGGTTGGCCCACTTTGGTCCATTTTAAACCCGTTTTTCGTCCTTTTTATCCTTGGGTGCTTTCCTGAGTATAAGACATGAATATAAAGGATTAAGAGCACCTTTTTACATAAATTAAAGATAAATTCATCCAAATGCATACTAAATGTGGGATTAAAATATGTTACTTTTATGGTTTATCACCAAGAATTCGACACGGCCTGGCCCAAAGCCCACATGACCGTGCCTCGCTGATTACCTAGAGCATGACCTCAACTCTATCACACACTATCGTGCATCATCCATTTACCACACACAGACGTGCGTGGTGATCTACATGGCCGTGTCCCAATCGACAGACTTGAGGCACGGCCTGAATCCTGACTTACACGGCCATGCCAAAAATGACAGAATCAAGGCATAGCCCAACCCTGAATTACACGGGCGTGTGCCCTGGTCGTGCCCCTGCTGCGGGAATGAGCAATTTCACTCAGAATTGGATGCTTGAAGCCAAAGAAACATACTCCTAAGTCTACTTAAACACCCTAATAGTAATTCTACTTGAAAGAGGTACTTAGGAGCCAAGTAAAGCATCTCAAAAGCCTATATAAACAACCCAAGGCAGACATTGAACATAGCTCTTTGCAGAGGCTTTTGCCGAAGCATTCATCGAATCACTTGAAGATAGCCAGTTGATCCATCTCAAGAAGCAAAACTCTATTCAAGACGGAGGATCTCTCTTTCAATTCCTTCAGGAGGTTTTAGGGATTTCTTCTATCTTGTTTTATCTTTTCTCTTGAGATGTTTTCTTATTTAGTTATGAACTAAACCCTTCAGATACCTGAAGGGGATGAAACCTATGATGGATTTTGTAATTTGATTTCTAAATTATATGATAAGTACTTAGTTTGTTCTTAATTATGTTGCTTAATTTAATTTGATGTGCTTAGGTGGAGGAAGAATAGACCCTACCTAAGAGTAGATCTAACATAATTGAGCGGAGTTGATCGGGCGCCTAGAGATAGGGTTACAAGATTTTGCTGGATTAGGGTGAAACCTAATATGGGAATCCATTGATCAATTTACTGCTTCCGTAGGGGGTTATTATAAGAGAACGAGAGTTCCACTAATTAACCTAAGGTTAGACGTTATTCGCCTCGAGAGAGGGTTTAATATAGGTTAGGGAGTCTTACAGATCAAGCTAAGTAAAGAAATCATATGGTTAGGGGAATAAATAATAAGTGAACTCATAGGTGGATTCTTCCTGAAGGTATCGTCTTCATCAACTGAGTTTTTCTAAAGTCTTTCTCCAATTCATTCTTTTGTCTTTGCATTTAGTTTAGTAGTTTTTCATTAGTTTAATAAGTCAATCCTCCATATTTCAGGCTAAATGATAGAAAGAAATTGAGTAGTAGTACTTTTAGGTTCCCTTGGGTTCGATAAGATATTCTTGCCTAAACTATACTACAATTTGATAGGTGCACTTGCCTCTATCGTTGTCATAGTTTGTCTACAGGTTCGATCATTCTTTATAAATATTACAACTCGACTGTTTGACACGATCATAAGCCATAAGGACTAGGTTGTAAGTATGGTAAATGTTGGGGGTAAAATGGTAAATTTCATAATTAAGTATTTATGGATTAAATTGACTAGAAATGTATTTAAATGAGTTTAATTGGAATTGTTTAGATCAAGATCCAAAGGAAAAAGGATTGGATAGGAGAAAAGCTAAGTTGAACGACTAACCGGGAAGTTTTATCCGTTGATATCTGAGGTAAGATTTTAAGTAATTTGGTTAAGTCGATGCTTTTTTTACTTATATGTGTTCATGTAAATGTAGGTAAGTGTGAAAATTGGCATATTGCCAAATGTGATGGGAAATTGGATGTATATTCATAAATGGCTAATGTTTTTTCTTTTGGTACTTTGGTTGGGAATTCATGAGATGAATATTTTCTTTAATTTGTTAATGTTGCATATAGTTTGAGAGATATTAAGCTATGACATAAAGGTATCCAATCATAATTCGGTTGTATGCTTGGAATTGGCCAAATATAATGTTTTTAAATTGGGGTATGGATTCACTTGGTTATGTTTATATGTATTGTGGTGAAAGTTGATCTTGGCTATTCATATAATGCACAATTAAACAATTTATAGGACTACCACTAAGTGTACGAATACATAACTGGGCACTAAGTGTGCGATATTGGTCATATGGAACTAAGTGTGTGGGAAAATAAGTAACGACACTGAGTGTGCAAGACGTTACTGGAAAATTTGCACTAAGTTTACGGAAATGATGAGTACTGAAACTAAGTGTACGAGACGTTACTGGAAAATTTACACTAAGTGTGCGAAAACGATGAGTAACGGCACTAAGTTTGCGATACGTTACTAAATAATATTATTAGTATTAAGTGTGCAGGTTCAAGGTTCGTTAAACAACCTTAATTGCTAATGTTGTTATGTTTATGGAAAGGGGTTGAATATAGTATCATATATTTCGCATGAATGGTTAAGTGGTGGAAGGTAGGTAAATTAACGGTATGTGCAAATTATACATATACATATATAAATGGTCTAGAAATGGGTTGGTATTCTAAAAATGGAAATACTGAATTTGGTAAGTAGATGGCATGAATGTCGATTACTATTATGTGGTGATGATACATGAAATTAAGTATAAGATAGAACATGAATATATATATATATATATGTGGGTTACTATGAACTTTATTATTGAATATTTGAAAATCTGGTATGGATTTTATAAAAAAAAAATTAATATGAATTTCTGAATTGCTTAAATCTTACTAAGCTATGAAAGCTTATTCGATGTGGTTATTGTTGTGTATTATAGATCTCCTTGGGGTGTTCATCTTGTGCTCGAGGATCTTTGCCGAAGCTCATCACAGTACCATCAAATTTTTGGTACTTCTTTTGCGTATAATCCCAAAGTCTATGGCATGTATAGGAATAACCGATTTTGAATAGGTTTGAATGATGTTAATATGTATGTATAAATGCCAAGCGAAAATGGCTTACTTTTATAATTAGGGTTCAAATAGTATATTAGCTCTTAGCTATGATGAATATTTTATCTATGCTCTGTGACTAATGGTGAATGGAGTTGGGAAGTTATCTTTCAATATTTATTCATGTTATATAAGTGAATGCATGATTAAATTTTTATGAGTTGGTTTCATAGTATATATATTTCGTTGAATAATTTGAGAAATAACTATGTGTATGCGTCAAGTGCCAAATTATGAAGTGATTAGATACAATTAAGTCATGGCCTAAACCTCTTTGGGTAAAATCGGCATATATCATAACATTAGGTTGAAAATTGTTTCAAGTCCTACTAAGTGAATTATATTAATGATGATATGTATGTGTTTTTACTATTTTAGTATTTGTTTGGAAAATGATGACAAAGGGTAATATATATATTCTACTAAGTTATATAAATTGATTCAAATGAACATTACTTCAGAATTATTGAACGAGATTACTTATTTATTGTTTTTTTGATGCGATTGACATTATCTGTTTGATGATTTAAATTTCGTAACATCACCTTATAAGTTTTATGATTCATGTCATTGTATGGTCTTGGTGGCTACTCAAGTAACACTCAGTAACCCTAATTTGATGACGAATACGGGCTTGGGTTGTTACAAAAACACAGATCCAACGTGTCATTATGTATGATTTCCTGCAAAGAATCTTGAATAAAATGATCAATGGCATCAATAGAATAACAGGAATCATCTTGTTCTCTAGAATATCGCATAGCATCGCAAATTTGAAAAATAATTTCTTCGTCGCCTATCTTCAGTGCAAGTTTACCATCACCGACATTAATAACAGCCCTAGCAGTAGCTAGAAAGGGGCGTCCCAAAATTAAAGGCACCTCAACATTCTCATCCATTTCAAGCACAACAAAATCAACAGGGAATATAAATTTATCAACTTTTACTAGAATATCTTTGATAATTCCCCTAAGATATTTAACAGATCTGTCAGCTAACTGAATACTCATCCTAGTGGGTTTAGGTTCCCCGAAACCAAGTTGCTTGGACATTTTATAGGGCATTAAATTGATACTGGCACCTAGATCAGCTAGTGCTTTCTTTATGTTTAAACTACCAATTAAACAATGAATAGTGAAACTTCCTGGATCTTTCAATTTGGTTGGTAGTTTGTTTTGGAGAATAGATGAACATTCTTCATTAAGCTCTACTATTGATATTTCTTCCAACTTCCTTTTATTTGTTAGAAGCTCTTTTAAAAATTTTATGTATGTCGGCATCTGTGAAATAGCTTCGACAAAAGGTAGGTTGATATGTAATTGCTTAAAAAGTTCAAGAAATTTACCGTATTGTGCGTCTAGGCGGTCTTTCTTCAACTTTGCCAGATATGGTATTGATGGCTTACATTCTTTGTGTATTGGTGTTGCATTCTCAACTTCCTCGTCCTTTGCCTTATCAGTTTCACGTGGCATCTTCTTCTTTGTTTCAACCAACTCTTTTTCACTCCTTAGTGTAACTGCCCTCACATGCTCTTTTTGTTTAGTTAAACTTTCTGGTTGCCTAACAGAAACTAACTTAGTTAGTTGTCTGATTTGATCTTTCAGCCCTTGGATTAAAGCTTGTTGATTAGTCAATATCGTTTCAGTATTTTTGAAGCGGGTTTCTAACAATTCTATAAATTTTGCTAGTGTCTCTTCAAGGTTTGGCTTCCTTTCCTGTGGGTAGGGCTGTTGTCCTTGATTGTGGTGGTATCTCCAGTCTGAATTATAAGCTCCACTATAAAGGTTATTTTGAGGTCTGAAATTGTCGCCCATATAGTAAACTTGCTCGGTTTCAGTACTCAGATTGTAAGGTGGATAGTCTGTATTGTTCATCCATCCTCCGTTCGTATTATACTGCATAACTAAATGTACCTGCAAAAAATCACATAAACCATCAATCTTTTTTATTAATCATTTCTACCTGACTTGATAGCATTGTGACTGCGTCAAGATTGAAAACTCCGGTTGCTTTGGTTGGCTTTGTCCTTGTAACTTGCCACTGATAGTTATTTAGTGACATCTCCTCTATGAATTCATAAGCCACTTCAGGAGTTTTGATATTCAGGGTTCCACCGGCGGCTGAGTCAATTAACTACTGGGTTGAGGGGTTCACACCGTTGTAAAAAAGTTTGGGCTTGTAACCACAAGGGTAAACCATGCTGTGGGCAATTTCTTAACAGATCCTTGTATCTCTCTCATGCATTGTATAATGTTTCTAAATCCATCTGCACAAAAGAAGAGATATCACTCCTTAATTTGGCCATTTTGGCCGATGGAAAATATTTCAGTAAAATTTTTTCGGTCATTTGGTCCCATGTAGTGATTGATCCTCGTGGAAGAGAATGTAACCACTGTTTGGCTTTATTTCTCAAAGAAAAGGGAAATAACCGAAGACGAATGGCATCATCAGAAATGCCATTTATTTTGAAGTTATCACATAATTCTAGAAAATTAGCTAAATGAGTATTTGGATCTTCATCCTGCAAACCATCAAATTGAACAAACTATTGAATCATTTGTATAGTGTTAGGTTCTAATTCAAAATTATTAGCGGCTATAGCAGGCCTAACAATACTTGATTCAGGTACTGTTAAATTAGGTTCAGCATAATCATACATAGTTCGAGGAGCATGATAATCGGCCATATCTTGGTGAGGCAGATTATTCTCAGCCATCCTTTCGGTGGTATTGGTTTCGTCCTCTTGCTCTTCTTGTATGTAATCCAAGCCTCGCCTTACTTCTCTATGATTTCAACGTGCGGTTCCTTTAATATCACTATCATAAAGTAGTGGTCCTGTCGGGTTCCTTCTAGTCATAAACTAGAGGTACCTGCTAGGAAAAGAAAAAAAGAAAAAGAAAATTTAAAAAAGTAAAAATAAAATTTAATTGCAAAAATAAAATATAGCTAAAGTAATAAAAATTGAGGGTTCTTAATATTTTAGTTCCCCGATAACGGTGCCAAAAACTTGATCGTGTTTGTCGAGTCTTAAATATTTATAAAAAGAATGATCGAACCTGAAAAGTAACTAAGACAACAATGGAGGCAAGTGCACCTATCAAACAGTAGTATAGCTAGCGGCAAGACCGGATTGTCGAACCCAAAGGAACCAAAAGTACTAATATTAACTCTCTTTCTATTATTTAGCCTATGAATTAAATCTAAAATTAACTATTTAACTAAGCTAAAGGTGCTAAGACAAAGAAAAAATTGGGGAAGGACTTAAGGGAAAACCGATTGATTTACACAATACCTGAGGAAGAATCCACCTAGACTTCACTTGTTAACTAACTGTAAATCGGATGATTTATTCACTTGACTTGATCCGTAGGATTCTCTAATTTATATTAAGGCTACTAATGTCTAACCCTAGGTTGATTAATTGAAATCTCTTTCTAATTAAAGCCCCTAGGATTGCATTAACTCGATCTATGGACTCCCAATTAGGTTTGACGCTAATCCGAAAGATTTTCACTACCCTATCTCTAGGCGCGCGAGTAACTCGGCTTAACTATGCTAGATCTACTCTTAGACAGGGTCTCTTCCTCCTCTGCCTAAGCACATCACACTTGAATCAATATCTCAAAAATACCAAAACAAGAATTAAGAACACATAGTGAAGAACAAATCAAGTATTTATCATACAGCTCAGATAACAATAACAAGATCCGTCTTAGGTTTCATTCCTCTCAAGTATTTGAGGGTTTAGTTCATAATTGTAAAAGAAAACATCTCAGAAGAAAATATAAAACAAAACATAAGAAATCCTAAAACCCCTAAAGGAATTGAAGGAGAGTTCCTCCGTCTTGAGTATAATTTCGGCTTCTTGAGATGAATCAACTGGCTTCTTTCGAGTAAATCCCTGAAATTAACTGCTCTAGCTCGGCTCTTTGGCTTAGCTGGACGCCCTCCTAAAAGTTGGCATCTAGGGTCTTTATATAGGCTTTTAGAATATGTTTCTTTGCCTCTAAGTACCCTAATCCGAATAGAACTCTTCTTATCTACGGCAGAGACATGCCCATGGCACACGCCCGTGTAAATTGTGGCTAGGCCATGTTCAAACCTGTTGATGAGGCACGACCGTGTTTTTTGGGGTCTAGGTGGTCGACTCTTCGTACGAGGCACGGTCATGTGGTCTTGGGCCTAGGCCATGTGGATTTCATACTTTGGCCCATTTTCTCCATTTTCGGCTCGTTTCTCGTTCTTTTCATCCTCCAGTGCTCTTTTGAGTATAGAACATGAAAAAAAAAAGGATTAAAAGCACCTATTTCCATAATTAAAGGGAAAAATCATCCAAAATTATGCTAAATGTGGGATTAAAATATGTTCATGTTATGGTTTATCAATTTAAATGTTTTATTATTAAGGGTTAATATGATAATTTGGTTATTAAGTATAATAAATAAAACAAACTCCATTTTCATCTTTATTTTCTTAATCTATAACCGAAAATCTAAAGAAAAGAAGCCAAAGGTGATGTTTTAGGGTTCAGCCCTTATTATTCTTGATTAAGATCAAGAAAGAAAGAATACGGATTTAGATCGGGGGAAAAGCAAGGTTATCGAGTAATCGATCTGATTCGTCAATTCTGAATACAAGGTAAGTTCGTATATGGTAATTTCATTACAAATGTATGTTATAGGCTTTGATATAGCATAAATTTTTATCATGAGATTACAGATAATGTTTGAATTGTGAAAATGACTTTACGAATGTGTTCGATAATGAAATCGACAAGTGAAACTTCCCGGTTGGACCTTTGGAATGGTTTAGGATGCTAGTGACACGTCATTAGGTTATTGTTGTAACACCCCAAATTTCTTTAATTTCGGCTTATGTGATTTTAGAGCACAAAAATATATGTATGTGTTTCTAAAATTAATTGACACACAAATATCTGTCTGCTTTAGTGGTTATGTGTTCTGGGTGTGTGTGGGAGGTCCCAAGTTCAAGTCACAACATGGGTAAATTTTGGTTTTTTTATGAATAAAGCTCTCACTGGGGTCGGTAGGCTTTTAAGTTATTGTTGGTAAAATGATATTAGAATGGGCCTGTTGGTCTGGTGGTTAAGTGGAGTGTTTGATTGCATGAGGTCTTGTGTTCGAATCCCTGCACGAGCGTGGGATAGTTTTATTTTTCTCATTGGACTGAAAGAGTTTTAGTTGAACCGAAATTCTAAGGTGGTTGAGGATGAGAGAATAATGAGATAATAGGGAGTTATCAAAATTATTTTCTTTTTTATTTCAAATTGTTTCTCTAATCTCCCTAAGAATTCTTTTCCAACTTTTTTCATCCCTCCAACTCTTATGCTGAAAATCTGCCTCCCCATCAATTTTCCCTTTCGATTTCTTCTTTCCAATCGATCTTCTTTTGTTCAATGTCGATTTTTGATCGTTCGGTGAAGGGCAGGAATCGGTGGGAACTCCTGTAGGAAATTGAGCATTAGGAGTCTTCGTTAGCGGTGTGTATGGTCTCAAAAGTGTTTATGCTTCAAATCAACAGTAGATGTGTACTCGGAAACACAAAAAACAAGAATCAGTGAAAGCTAAAAAACGTTTCTGTCGATGCCACACAGCCATGTGGTAGGCCGTGTGTAACGTTGTGAGCCACAATACAGTCATGTGATCAACGAGCCAGGCCGTGCGTAAGTGACACGATGATGTGATGGCCAAGCAAAGCCGTGTGCGACACATGGGCTTGACCTATTAGGCCATGTGGGACATATGAGTGTATGGAATTATGGGAAACACAAGGCCATGTGATGGTCGGGCAAGGCCGTGTACAACACGAAGGCTTAACCTATTCGGCCATGTGGGCCACATGGGCGTGTGGGCCCATACGAGTGAACCACATAGGCGTTTGGAATTTTAGGCCAGGCTGTGTGATCCACAGGACCAATGTAACACCCCTAAATCGTATCCATCACCAGATTAAGGTTAAAGAAATTACCGTATAGATAAGAAACATTTATAGAATTACATTCAATCATTCATCAATCGCAATAAAAGTGACCCTTAAATAGGTCAATGAGACCCTAATCATGCTATAAAGTAGGGTCGGGACTAGGCCGAACACTTACAGAATTTTTCTGAAATTTATAACTTTTCTACGTTATGCAGGACACACGCCCGTGTGGGAAGGCTGTGTGTCTCCCACGAATACCAAACACACCCATGTGTCTTGACCGTGCCAAATCAGGGCATGTATACTGACTTTTCCACACAGCCACTAGGCACGCCCATGTACCATGGTCGTGTGCTCTTAGGCCATATACTGACTAAACCACATGTCTACCAAGCACGCCTATGTACCAATGTCATACATACTTAGCTAAATACTACCATTTTCCCATGGCCATTACGCACGCCCGTGTGCCATATCTGTGTAGGCAAAACAGGCCATTGTCAAGGCCATAATTCCACCCTTACAAGGGTCAATCTCTACAATCAAATTACCAAATCATTTCATGTATAATTTTGCAACCAATACATATCAAAGAATCATCAATTCTTTACCTACAATTGCAACTCCAACCATGCTAATTTGTACAACTAAACACATATGTAATTAAGCATAATCCATCCATGTTTTTCATTCATATATCAACTCCTTTGTTCAATTAAACATGCTCATGTTGCATTGATATGCTTACCAAATCTTTAACCATTTCATAAGCTATCTAGCCATGCCAAAACATACATCATATTTCATGTTTACTTATGCATATTATCAACACTTATGTAGCCACATCTCATAGCTAATTATACACTTTTCAATCATAACCAAAAACATCTAGCCTATACATGCCATATTTAACTATGTACACATTTCAAAAGCACCAAAATGAAATTGATTAGTGTGACGACGATCCTCGATGGTTCCTGAGCCTTCAGTAGCTTCGACGATCTATAAAACAGAGAAAACACACACACATAGTAAGCTTTCAAAAGCTTAGTAAGCCTTATACAAATAAACTTAACATATAATGCACTTATTCAAATTGATGGAATGTCATTTATAATTCTCATATTCATTAACTCATATACATAGCCATATAATACCAAAATCCTTCAATTCAAATATCATATTCACTTATAACTTATTCAAGCATATTTCACATATTAACTCATCACTCCATTTCACATATTATCATAATAAGTTCATATAGAAACTTACCTTTATGCACACTTAGTGTACATATCAAACATACTTGATACAAATATACAAATCATATAATCGCTCATTGCCAACATCCCGACGTGGTCTTGCATGAAATCAGATATCGATGCCTCTGCCCCATACAGGGTCTTACACATAATTAGGTATCGATGCCACTGTCCCAGACAGGGTCTCACACGTAATCAGATATTGATGCCACTATCCTAGATAGGGTCTTACACATAATTAGATATCGATGCCACTATCCTAGACAGGGTCTTACACGTAATCAGATATTGATGCCACTGTCCTAGACATGGTCTTACATGATATTAGATATCGTACACCTATGTCATAACATAGTTAATCCTATCTATTTTTATGTTTGAACGGAACTTCTCGGTTGTTAAAACTATGCAAATCTTATCCTAGAATTCATATATACGACATCACATATGCATTCATCATTATCCACAGTCATATGAACATACATAATTCAATACGAATAAATTTATTTATATATAGACTTACATCGGATTTGGATATTTGTTCAGACTCGTTTATTCAACTACCTTCGCTTTCCCGCGATCTAAGTCTGTTTTCTTCGGTTATTGATCTATACATATTCAAATGTAATCCATTTATTCACTAATTTATTCAATTTAATCCATGAACAAACATTTAGGGCAATTTGCAATTTAGCCCTCACATTTGCACATTTTATCAATTTAGCCCATTTTTCTCAAAACATCAAATACACAAAATCACCTATACCCATGACTAGCCGAATGCTCATATATAAATCATAAAAGTCCAAAAATTTTATTTATTTCACAATTTAGTCCCTCAAATTGCTATTTTCATAATTTAGACCTAAGTTGCTAAATTCATCAAATTTTCAAGAACAAAAAATGTTCATTTAACACTTGTCATTCATTTAACACCAAAAGCATCATAAATCATATGAGGTCATCATAACCTCATTTCAAAAACATTATCAATTCTCACAATGAAGACACGGGTTTTGAAGCATTCGAAGCAATGATTGCGAAAATGTAAAAATTATCAAAAACTGATTAAAACATACCTTGAATTTATGCTTGAAATGGCCGAATATAACCAAGCTAAACTCCTTTTCTTTTCTTACAAAATTTGTTGATGAATGAATAGAAATGGCCATTTTTAATGCTTTATTTTATCATAATATAACTTAATAACCTATTTCCAAATTTAACCTTCAAAATAAAATATATATATATATATATAACATATTATACAAGGTTATTACTGACCATTCTCATTCCACTATCTCTAATATTGGCATAATTGCCACATGAAACCTTCACACTTATAAAGACATAACAAATAGGCACCTTTCATAAAACATGCAAACTTTTCATTTAATGTAATTCAATCCTTTTATCAAATTAAGTACACAAACAGTCAATTTGACTTACAAAACTTTAACACATGCTTAATCACATATCAATGGCACAGAAAATAATATTAAAATATTATTCAAACTCAGATTTGTGGTCCCGAAACCACCGTTTCGACTAAGGTCTAAACTGGATAGTTACAATTCTATGCCCTTAGGGATTTTCATCCCCGAAAATCTTACCGTTAAATACATTTGGATATTGCTGTCTCCTTGAATCTTCAGGCTCCTACGTAGCCACTTCTATTTTGTGTCGATTCCACAACACTTTTACTAGTGAAATTTTCTTCTTTCTTAACTTTTTCAAATCACGAGCTAAGATACGGATTATGTAACACCCCTAAACCCGACCCAGACGTTATGACTGAATCTGGTGATGTCACATCAAGGACAATTCCAAATTGATTTTACTAAGTTAAAATTTAAGGCATAAAAGCCCAAAATCCTTAAAACTTATTATGTAATGATAAAAGCCCATGTTTTTAAGTAAAAGCCCATAAGTTAGAGTTATCTCGAAAATCATGTTTAAACTTATGAAATTTATTTAAGTTTAATAATTACGTAAACAGTTGAACAATGATAACAAAACACAAAATCTAAAGTCAAAACAGAGTACAAGGCCTTATTACAACCAACGAAAGTGGAATCATTAAAATCATGTCTTCTGAAACCAATAAGCAAAAGTCCTAAGTATCTTGTAGTGTGGCCATCTCCGAACCCCCTCCCACGTCGAGCCGTCTACTATGGATCACCTGAAATATTTAATAAAAAGGGTGTGAGTTTCAAAACTCAGTGTGTACGACCCTTGGCAATCAATTCAATATACAATTATCACATTAGGCCTAAGCCCTATCAAAATCGGTGGTCTTGGGCCTTAGCCCACAACGACCTCATATCATATCATATCATATCATATCATATCACATGAAAACAAAGTTATGCAAAACCCTCCCCAAAAGTCCATCCGCTACACTCCATTTCCCTTCCAACCCTACACTCCTATGGGATTTCTAAAACGACCCACCCATCTACTACGCTCTAAAGCTAGCACCAACAGTGGCACTACTCAACGTTGCAGCAAAGTTGCTAAGTATATAATGGGCTTAAAGCCACCGCTGGATCCACGGTCGTCAAGCGACTATGCGATCCTCAAATTCTTCCTCCGTACCATAATTCCCACCTATATGCATCCTAAATAGAATATCATATGAATGTAGCATGCACATGAGTAACATCCATAAAACTCATACTCATCACATAGGGGTATTTTAGTCATTTCACAATCAAGGGTATTTTTTTATTTCTACCCTACAGGGGTATTATCGTAATTCTACCCTATAGGGGTATTATCGTAATTCTACCCTATAGGGGTATTTAGGTAATTCTGCAAAATAGGGGTATTTTGGAAATTCTGTGAATCAATGATATTTTTGTAATTTCGCAAATCAAGGGTATTCTGGTAATTTTACAAATTAGAGTATTTTAGGAATTTTGCAAATCTAAGAATTATTTTGGTAATTTTTTAAATTAGGGGTATTTGGTCCCTCTCGGGTTTTAGTTATGAACTTTGGCCTATTAACAAGTTTTTGCGGCTGAAGTGAACAGACACTATGCACCAGATAAGATTCCAGAAAAGAGGAGGTGGGCCACTAAGACTGCTTAAGTACCAAGCTCTCCCTAGATCCAATCCTAGACATGCATATGTCCGTTGCCACACGCTAACCTAGCGGCTTGTCCACAGACATGTTTAATTATTAGATTAAGTCTTATGCACTTTAAGAGTTGTTCAGAACTAGACATAAAGTCCATTATGCCTTAGCATACTTGTCTACGTCCTCATAAAGCCCATCAAGCCCATTTCACATTGATATAGCCCCTTATGCCTAAATTACATCCTTTTGGCCCATTAGGCCGAAATCTCATTCTTATGGCCTATTAAGCCCAAAACAGTTCCAGATCATGTAACATGCATGATTAACTCAATTCATATAACCAAATAAATTGATTTCATCAAACTTAGCCTCAAGGCCTACCTGCCCATTTAGCCACTTTCGACTTTTCGGTTTTCCAGCATTGTCGATGTCATGTGTGTGTAGTGTTTGTACACGCCTAGTTACTACGACGTGATTTTCTATCATTGGTCTTTAACCTGCAACCAGCCAACCTTCAACCAACCACCCATACTTAATCAAAATATTAACCAAAAGCTGTAGCCTTACCGTAATCTTACCGTGTGCCACCAGGTTCTAATAGCCCTTCCTTAGCTACTAATCATGAGTATCCCTTAGATCTGCACTCACACATTCACCATAAAAATTTGAGCAACTCATAATCCACACAAGTCACCTGTATAGATCATACACATTTGGCCATTCACTTAAACCATAATTGAGTTGAGTACACTTACACTTTGCTAACGATCCTTACCATGCTTGCGATCTCTGATCCTTACCCTTGTTAATACATGATTAACAACAATGAGAAGTTAGATAGCGCTTCGGCTTTTAACAAAACACACTAAGGGGTTAACTGAATACTTACCAAATCCACCTTTGATTCCGCGGCCTAGATAGCTACTGGACGAAATTCGGCTTTTAACCTTGACTGAGAGTAGGTAACAATCGATTTGTGATAGAGGAACAACCACAAAGATTCAAAAGTAATAGAGAGTTCGGTAATAGAAGATGATGGTCATTCGACAATAGAAAAGTTTGGCTATGAGAGAATTCGGCACAAAGGGATTCAGCTAGAGGGGAAAATGAATTTTTAGCAAAGGAATAATGGTTTCTTTTTTTCGGTAAATGGAAGAATTCGGCTAAGGGGGAGAAAACAAAAGTAATGGAACCTTTCAAATGAATTTGGCACCCCCTTTTATGGCCAAAAAGACGAAACTCCCTTCCCTCCAGAGTCCCATTTGGCACCAACTCTTCCCACTTCTCATCTCTTAACTTTTCTCCCTGATAACACCTTAGCCTTATCCGAATTTCCCTCTAATATTAGTTCCCCTTACCACTCAAACACTCCAACGCAAGAGTTCATATTCAACACAACTCTAGCTGTCCACCTATGCAAAATAAAATAGCCCAAAAATACCGCTCCTAATGCTCGAACCTTGGACCTCCTCAGCTGACAACACGGCACCTTATAGCTCCCCAAGTGACGCCACCTTGCCACTGGACCACAGGCCCACTTCTGTCCTATTTTCCCCTTAATCTGTTTAAAAGGCCTACTAACTGAAGTCACTGTTCCCTAGGGCTAAAACAAAAAATTTTTCCTATACCCATACTTGATCCCAGAACATCTCCAACACCCCTAGACACTCCAAATTCCTTAACAATTAAAGAAAACATGTAATTCTTGCTCACTTAAAAATTTTCTGAGGCCCAAAGCCCAATAGGCCCAATACTTCTAGGCCCAAATTTAGGGCGTTACAGATTGTTTCTTCCTTGTATGTCATATCAGATCAGATTTCAATTTTAGACAGAGCAATTACATGTGACAGATCAGAACGGTATCTACAGAGCATAGAAACATGGAATACATTGTGTATCTTTTCAAGCTCGGAGGGCAACAACAATCTATATGCAACTGGTCCAACACGCTCTATAGCCTTATATGGCCCGATTAATGTCGAACTTAATTTAACTTTACGTCTGAATCGGAGTAATTTCTTTCACGGAGATACTTTTAAATACACCTTATTGCCGACTTCAAATTCAATATATTTTCTTCTCAAATCTGCGTAAGATTTCTAACGATCAGATGCTGGTTTCAAATTATTAAGAATTATTTTCACTTTTGTTTAGTGTCTTTTATCAAATTGATCCCGTATAGCTTATTTTCACTGAGCTCGGTCCAATTCAGAGGTGTATGACATTTATGTCCGTACAAAGCTTCATATGGTGCCACTTTAATACTCGATTGAAAACTATTATTATAAGCAAATTCAACCAACGGCAGGTACTGTTCCCACTTACCATCAAATTCGAGAATGCAGCATATCAACATATCCTCAAGAATCTGAATGATCTGCTTGGATTGACCATCCGTCTTGGGATGAAAAGCAGCGCTAAAATGTAGTTTAGTACCTAATGCATCTTGCAGTTTCTTCCAAAATCGCGATGTAAACGTTGGATATCTATATGAAACAATAGATATAGGTACACCATGTAACCTCACAATCTAAGAAACATACAATTCAGCCAGTTTATCATGAGATTAATTTGTACAAACCGTAATAAAGTGAGCAGATTTAGTCAATCTATCTACAATAACCCAGATTGCATCTTTCTTGCTCGGTGTCAACGGTAAACCAGATACAAAATCCATCGTGACTCTGTCCCACTTCCATTCTGGTATCATGATTGGCTAAAGTAATGCAGAAGGTACCTGATGCTCGGCTTTTACTTGTTGACAGACTAAACATTTCGATACAAAGTCAGAAATCTCTCGTTTTATACCTTGCCACCAATAGTGTTGTTTCAGATCATTGTACCTCTTCGTTATACCCAGATGAACAGATAGTTGACTGTTGTGAGCTTCATTCAAAATCATCTGAATCATCTATGTATTTCTCGGAGCACATATTCGGTTTCTAAATCTCAAATAGCCATTTTCATCAACTCAGAATTCAGATTCAACATTCATTTCACACTAAACTCGCTTTGCTATCAAACCGTTAACAACTTTCTAAGCATCACAAATTTATTGTATACATTTATAGAAATTTTTAGCATACTCACTCTATCTCTAAATAACAAATAATCATCAATACCACATCTAAGATTCTAAATCAAAAATCAATTTATGTTGAACTCTTTTTTACTTATAGTTTGCTGACACACTTTTGAATTTCCTGACTTCACTAAATAAACATTTATTTAACTTCTAATTCAACTAATAAATGTTCATTACCTGATAAAAAGCAGCCACGTACTCATTACCAAATCAAATTATTTGAAATCATAATCATTTTCCTCGGACAAGAATCACATACAAACTCAAAATTTTTTCGCCAATTGTGCTAACCTTGTTGTGCCAAGTTCAGATCTTTCATTCATTAACACAAGGATGAAGATCGTAATCTATTTACTGAACTCAGACTGAACCAAAAGTGATATTTCGGTCGAAATTATTTTCATGTAGAAGAAACTTCAACAATCAAACTAACTTTAATTTATCACAACATTTCCCAGATAGAATCGTTCCTATAGATATAATTTAATATCAAGTCTTCAAGAATATGAATTCTTCTTCCAGACTATCCCTCAATTCACACATGTACATTCAAAATTTGTTTCCAGTCAAATGGATAGATTCAAGCACATATAACCCATTCAAATCATTTAACTCAATCCAAACTGTTTCATCATTCTGACATCTCAAATCAATAGTCTTTCTTTTACAATTTACAACAACAACATGTAGTATCAACGAGTCCATATCCAAAATTATATCAAACTCATCATATGGTAATAGCATTAGATCAGCAGAAAAACAGCTATGTCGAAACATTAATGGACAGTTCTTGCATATTTTGTCAACTAGAACTCTTTTACTTAGGGGTTCGACATTTTCACAACAAATTCAGTAGACTCTACAGGCAAAGTCTTACTGATTACTAGGTTCATGTATATATATGAAAGAGTAGAGCCAGGATTTATCAATGCAATCACAAAAGTGTCATAAAGAGTAAACGTACTCGTAATAATATCTGAAGATGAAGATTCTTCCAAGCTCGAATAGCATAAGTTCTAGTTGGCTCTCTAAATTCAAATTTTACAATAGTATTCCTCGTAGACCTTTGACTACTACTAACATTTCTTGTATTCTGGGAAGGTATATCTCTTTCTGGGGTGTTATCTAATCTCGGATTCTGAGTAGTCTCTTGTTCAACAGACTCTGGATAGTCTCGAATAAAATGATCTAACGATCCACATCTGAAGAAAGCTTGATTATTCTGGGAAGGTCTACACTCAGGTTTGTTGCTTTTACTACTTCTATCATTTGATTCAATTGGAGCTTGAATTCTCAGACTAACACTTGGTCTCACACAATCTGTACTCGTATGTCCAAATGAAGCATTTGATCGATTGCTTGCATCTCTATATTTCTTCGTCAAAGGTTGAGAAAACTTAATTGTCGATCTTTTTCTTTCATTATGAGCTTCGGAATCGACTTTCTCGGCATTATCATCATTAGTAGCCCTGAACTCTCCGGCCCCATACTTACGAATTTTGTCAACAGAAGGCTTGTTCTTCATATTCAGATTCATAGTCGAAAGCATAGTAGATGTCTGAGGGAGATTAATCAGGGGCGGGGGTTGCGAAACAATCGGGTTATTTCATACAAATTGAGTGAACCACTCACTTATCATCTAGAAGAAAACTTGTTTAACTTCTCCCTATTGACCGCTAGTAGCCGGTCTCGGATCAGAAAGCGTTGTCCCTTATGTGGGAGCAGGCGCATTACTTTCTACGTCATCAGCCACAGCTTTTTCGAGATCCATTACTATATAAAAATCAAAATTTTCACGTGATGATTCATCACACTATCACAATTCAAATATATTGCATTACTCTGATACTATCACTATCACTTCAGGATTCATCAGCCATGGCTTTTTCGGGATCCATTACTCTGACACGCTACGTTAGTCCGAGAATCGACTAAGCTGTAGCTCTGATACCAACCAAATGTAACACCCCTAAATTGTATCCGTCGCCAGATTAGGGTTACAGGCATTACTGATAGATAAAAAACATTTACAGACATTACATTCAATCATTCATCAATCGCAATAAAAGAGTCCATTAGATAGGTCAATGAGACCCTCATCATGCTTTAAAGTAGGGTCGGGACTAGGCCAAACACAAACGGAATTTCTCAAAAAATTTATAACTTTTCTAGGTTATGCAAGACACACACCCGTGTGGGCAGACTGTGTGTCTCCCACGAATACCAAACACACCCATGTGTCTTGACCGTGCCAAATCAGGGCATGTATACTGACTTTTCCACATGGCCACTAGGCACACCCGTGTACCATGGTCGTGTGCTCTTAGGCCATATACTGACTAAATCACACGGCTACCAAGCACACCTGTGTACTAATGTCTTATATACTTAGCTAAATGATGCCATTTTCCCACGGCCATTAGGCACGCCTGTGTGCCATAGTCGTGTAGGCAAAACAGGCCATTGTCAAGGCCATAATGCCACCCTTACAAGGTTTAATCACTACAATCAAATTATAAAATCATTTCATGCATAATTTTGCAACCAAAACATATCAAAGAATCATCACTACAATTACAACTCCAACCATGCTAATTTGTATAACTAAACATATATTTAATTAAGCATAATCCATTCATCTTTTTCATTCATATATCCACTCACTTGTTCAATTAAACATGCTCATGTTGCATTCATATCCTTACCAAATCTTGAACCATTTCATAAGCTATCTAGCCTTGCCAAAACATACATCATATTTCATGTTTACTCATGCATATTATCAACACTTTTGTAGCCACATCTCATAGCTAATTATACACTTTTCAATCATACCCAAAAACATCTAGACTATACATGCCATATTTAACTATGTACACATTCCAAAAGTACTAAAATGAAATTGATTAGTGTGATGACGATCCTCGACGATTCTTGAGCCTTCAGTAGCTTCGACGATCTATAAAACAAAGAAAACACACACATAGAGTAAGCTTTCAAAAGCTTAGTAAGACATATATAATTAAACTTAACTTATAATGCACTTATTCAATTTGATGGAATGTCATTTATAATTCTCATATTCATTAACTCATATACTTAACCATATAATACCAAAATTCTTCAATTCAAATATCATATTCACTCATAACTTATTCAAGCATATTTTGCATATTAACTCATCACTCCATTTCACATATTAATCATAATAAGTTCATATAGATACTTACCTTTATGCACACTTAGTGTACATATCAAACATACCTGATACAGATATACAAATCATATAATCATTCATTGCCAACATCCCAGACGTGGTCTTGCATGAAATCAGATATCGATGCCTCTGTCCCAGACAGGGTCTTACATGTAATCAGATATCAATGCCATTGTCTTAGACAGGGTCTTACACGTAATTAGATATCAATGTCATTGTCCCAAATAGGGTCTTACATGATATCAAATATCGTACACCTATGTCATAACATAGTTAATCCTATCTAGTTTTATATTCGAACAAAACTTCTCGGTTGTTAACACTATGTAAATCTTATCTTAGAATTCATATATACAACATCTCATCTGTATTCATCATTATCCATAGTCATATGAACATACATAATCCAATACAAATACATTTATTTATATATCGACTTACCTCGGATTTGGATATTCGTTCAGACTCGTTTATTCAACTACCTTCACTTTCCCGCAATCTATGTCCGTTTTCTTCAGCTCTTGATCTATACATATTCAAATGTAATCCATTTATTCACTAATTTATTCAATTTAATCCATGAACACACATTTAGGGCATTTTTCAATTTAGCCCTCACATTTGCACATTTTATCAATTTAGACCATTTTTCTCAAAACATCAAATACATAAAATCACCCTATACCCACACTTAGCCGAATGCTCATATATATCATAAAAGTCCAAACATTTCATTTATTTCACAATTTAGTCCCTCAAATTGCTATTTTAATAATTTAGCCCTAATTAGCTAAATTCATCAAAATTTCAAGAACAATGTTCATTTAACACATACCTTTCATTTAACACCATAAATCACCATAAATCATATGAGTTCATCAAAAATTTATTTCAAAAATATCATCAATTCTCACAATTAAGACATGGGTTTTGAAGCATTCGAAACAACGATTACGAAAACGTAGAAATTATCAAAAACCGATTAAAACATACCTTGAATTTATGCTTGAAATGGCCAAATATAACCAAGCTAAACCCCTTTTCTTTTCTTACAAAATTCGGTGATAAATGAATAGAAATGGCCATTTTTAATGCTTTATTTTATCATAATATAACTTAATAACCTATTTCCAAATTTGACCTTCAAAATAAAATATATAACATATTATACAAGGTCATTATTGACCATTCTCATTCCACTATCTCTAATATTGGCATAATTGCCACATGAAACCTTCACACTTATAAAGACATAACAAATAGGCATCTTTTCATAAAATATGCAAATTTTGCATTTAATACAATTTAATCCTTTTATCAAATTAAGTACACAAACGAACAATTTGACTTACAAAACTTTGACACATGCTTAATCACTTATCAATGGCACAAAAAATAATATTAAAATATTATTCAGACTTAGATTTGTGGTCCCAAAATCACCGTTTCGACTAGGGTCTAAATTGGATTGTTACAGCCAAGGCCAATTTGGCCCGGATGGGTCACACGAGCGTGTGAGCCCATTTTTATGGAATGATCTGTGAGGTTGCACAGGTATCCCAAGTCGACTGTAGACCTACTATAGGGTTTATAAGCATTACTTAGACCCCTATTTATGTGATCTGATTATATGGTGTACTACTGAGCATGATATCCGTACTGAATTGAATGTATGATCGGTTATTTGCATGTTACATGTCATATTTGGTATGTTTCATTGCATCGAAGAGGGTTGATGATATCGAAGGAAGTGTCTGAAAGGCTTTAAGCCTGTTATCTAGGAGCTCAGTTGTGTTATTCTGATTACGTGCTGCATTTTGGTATAGTATGGTGTGTATGGGTGGGTGGGTTGATTATATCCCCACATAGTGTGTAGGGCTGGACGGAGATGGTGAGTAGAGGCTGGTGGGTAGGATTCTGATATTCTAATTTGCTTCTATATCTAATTGGGCTGAGGCCCTAATATATTTCTGATTCTGTATTTGATTGGGCTAATACCCTTTTATATATATCTGATTCTGCCTCCGAGTAGGCTAAGGCACAAACTATTTTTTTAATGGGCTCCGACCTAGTCTGTGATTGCTGATTTCTGGTGATTACTCTGTATGTTTGAATCCGTGGGGATTACACACTGAGTTGCAAAAGTCACCCTTTTCTGTTTAATCTGTCTAGGTAATCCCTAGCGTTAGACGGATCGGTGCAGCGGAGGACTCGACAGTGACCACTACTACTCCTCACGATAGATTTATGGTTTATACTTATCCTGGTTTTAATTTTTAGTTGGGAAATTTTAATGTAATTATGGCCATTACGTATTTTGTTTAAATTTGTGATTTGCAATGTTTATGGTTTTACTCCTATTAGTAGGAAAACTCAAATTTTCAAAATAAACAAACATTTTGTCAAAATACACACAAATTCGCTAAGTATTTTAAAAGCTTTCGCAAAGTATAACGTTTTGAAAATGGATAATGATTGAAAACAAATGACACATTTTTGAAGTTAGAATAAGATAATAAAAAGGGGTATAAACGGAGAAATGGTCTTAATGTCAACGCGAATTCTAGCGCACTATCATGTGACATCGCTAGATTCGGCCATAACGTCTAGGCTGGCTTTGGGGTTTACATTTACTAGTATCAGAGCCAGGTTGCAAAACTCGACTGTGGATTTTGGTTATAAAGATTGGTTTTAAGAAATGATTTTTTAACTAATTTGAAATGTTTTTGGACTGAGTATGTGGTACACCGAGTCTCTAGCGCTGATCCCGTAAGTATTCTAAAACTCTATTTAGATTTGTCTGAAAATACTACTAGCATGCTTCAACTAGACAATAGGCAGTATACTATACTGAAAAAACTCTAGGAACTGAAAACTGTAGCAAAACTGAAAGCTGTAGTGAGACTGCGATTCGCGATTAGAAATTTTGAACTTTTGATACTGGCTGCATAAAATATCTGTTAATGAATATCAAAACTATAAAATAATGCATAAAACTATTAATACAGATAAACTCTAAATTTTGAATGAGCACACAAGGTACTCGCGAATTGGGTACAAGAGGCCGTGGTAGAGGTCGTAGAGGGACTCGAGCTGGGTCCTCATCATCTAGAAATCTACCTAATCTGGATACGAGCGAGATGCCGGTCTCACCTACTACAGAGACTGGGTCTCATGATCGTGCGGTTGGGGACGACATAATGTCCCAAGCCATGTTACAGATTCTAGAGAGGGTCGTTGGGCCTAACATCGGGTCAGGGGGCCGAGGGTCAATTACAGAATGACTCCGGTCTAATGGGGCTGAGTTATTCAGGAGTGTCAGTGGAGTCATACCTAATGTGGCTGAGTATTGGATGGAGGCCACGAAAAAAATTAGGGACGACCTGGATTTTATTGCTAAGCAGAAGCTTAAGGGCGCTATTTCTCTACTTCGTGATGAAGCCTACCTGTGGTGGTTGACGGTTAAGGAGGGCACTCAGCTCAACCAACTGACTTGAGATTACTTTAAGACTGTGTTCCAAAGTAAGTATGTGGGAGCCAATTACATCGATGCTAGGAGGCATGAGTTTCTTAATCTTATACATGAGGACCATTTAGTGGCTCAGTATGATGCGGAGCTCCTGAGAATGAGCCGTTATGTGTGGGGTATGGTGGCAACCGAGTAAGAGCGATGCGTCCGTTTTACCGATAGACTCAAGAATAGTTTGCGAGTTCTGATAGCTCCGTAGAGGGAGTGTGAGTTTGCTACACTGGTTGAGAAAACGAAGATCGTCGAGGAAGTTATGCACGCTGAGTGCCAAAACTGAGAGAGAGGAAAGAGTAAGAGGGAATCAGAGCCCTCGAGTTTTGTAACAAGGCCTAAAAAAAAGGCCAGATCTGATGGGACAGTGAGAGTTGGGCCTCATGTTGCACTACTAGGTGGCGCTTTGTGGGCACCGTGGTAGACGCCATCCAGGCGAGTGTTAGAGGACGATTGGTGCATGTTTGAGATGTGGGTCGGTTGAGCACCGTGTTTGAGATTGTCTGTTGAAAACTGATTAGATGTAAGCTCCGATCACTAGTGCTACATAGCCTCTAAGAGTAGTTCAATCGCCACCTAGGGGCCGAGGTCAGGCCAGGGGTGGTAACGACATGGACCGAGGACAGAGAGCACCAGAAATACGTGTTAGACCAATCGAGGTGAGGCAGCTCGCACTGGTTTATGCTGCCCGTCATCGTGAGAACCTACATGCTTCGGAAGTCATCACGGGTACATTTTTAATTTATAATATACCTTATTTGACATTGATAGACATAGGCTCTACACACTCTTACGTAGCCAGTACTGTGTCTAAAACCTTAGGGATTCCGGTTAAGAGTACTTCTAGTAAGGTAACTATTGCGAGTCTGTTGGGCAATCCATCCGAGTGAGTAAATTATTTAGAGATGTCACGTTAGAGGTTCAAGGGACAATATTTCTGGTTGATCTGATGGAGCTCTCATTTGAGAAGTTTGATTTGATTCTGGGAATGGTCTAGCTGGTTAAGCACGTGGTAAGTTTGGATTGTGTGAAAAAAAGGGTTATTTTGAGGGCTGAGAAAGACAGCAATGTAGTTGTGATTGGGGAACGAAGAGACTATCTGACTAAACTAATTTTTACGTTGGTGGCAGAAAAGTTAGTGAGGAAAGGGTGTAAGGCATTCGTGGCCTACATCATTATTTTTTACTCTAGGGACTCTTTGGTTAATGACATCAGAACCGTGAGGGACTTTTTAATTTTTTTTCCTGAGGAACTACTGGGTCTACCTCCGAGCCGAGAAGTAGATTTGGGACTGTGTTCTTTTTGGGTATAGCTCCGGTGTCTATCACACCCTACCGAATGGCACCGAAGAAGCTTACAAAGCTTAAGACTCAAATTCAAGAACTGTTAGATAGTGGGTTCATCCGTCCAAGTGTGTCTCCATGGGGAGCACCGGTGCTATTTGTTAAGAAAAAAGGATGGGACAATGCAGATGTACATCGATTATCGGTAGTTGAACAAACTGACAATAAAGAATAAGTACCACTTCCGAGGATAGATGACCTATTCGACCAGTTCAGATGGGCTTCTGTGTTCTCCAAGATTTATCCACGTTCAGGGTATCATCAATTGAGGGTTAAGGAGGATGATGTGTATAAGATGGGATTTAGGACTTGTTATGGACATTACGAGTTCCTGGTTATGCCTTTTGGGTTGACCAATGCACCAGTGGCATTTATGGATTTGATGAACCGTGTGTTCTAGCCTTATCTGGACCAGTTTGTGGTGGTATTCATCAATGATATCCTAGTGTATTCTAAGACTAAAGATGAGCACAATGAGCATCTCAGAGTGGTACTATAGACACTTCGTGAGAAACAGTTATATGCAAAGTTCAGTAGGTGTGAGTTCTGGCTCCGAAAAGTAACCTTTTTGGGACATATGGTTTTTGTGAAGGGGATTTGTGCTGATCCTCATAAGATTGAGGCTGTGTTGGATTGGAAAATAGCTGAAGAATGTGTCTGAAATCTGTAACTTTCTGGGTCTGGCGGGTTATTATCGATGCTTCGTATAAGGGTTCTTCTTGATTGTAACACCGTTAACCAAGCTTCTGCGCAAGGGAGTTCCCTTTGTCTTGACTGATAAATAATAAGAGAGCTTCGAGAAGCTCAAATCTATTTTGACTCAGGCTCTGATTCTAATACAGCCTGAATCTGAGAAGGATTTTGTCGTATACAGTAATGCGTCGCATATGGGTTTGGGTTGCGCACTGATGCAGGATAGTAAGGTTGTCGCTTATGTGTCACATTAGCTTAAGACGTATGAGGTAAACTATCCTACTCATGATTCAGAACTGGCTACTATAGTGATTAATAGTGATGTTAGCGATGCTATAGTGATTCGAAATAGGGTTGCATTTTCGTCAGATTGAGACTAGCGATTCTACTGATTGTGAGATTAATAGTGACCAGGTACTTTATTTCCGTGGTCAGATTTGTGTGCCGAGTGATGAGGAGTTGCGACAGTCGGTTCTAAGTGAGGCATATAGTAGTCCCTATGCAATGCATCCCGGCAGCAACAAGATGTACTGAGATCTCCAAGAGTTGTATTGGTGGCAAGGGTTAAAGCGTGAGGTTACTGACTTCGTTGCTCAATGTCTGATTTGTCAGCAGGTTAAGGCTGAGCATCAATTGCCTTCAGGGTTGCTGCAACCTGTAAAGATATCGATGTGGAAATGAGGGCGAGTAACGATGGACTTCATTAGTGGGTTTCTTTTAACACCCACTAAGAAGGATTCTGTCTAGGTCATCGTGGATCGATTGACCAAGTCTGTTCACTTCATCCTGGTCAGGACAGACTTTTCCCTCCAGAAATTGGCTAAACTATATATATCTAAAATAGTGAGACTGCATGGGGTTCCTGTCTCGATCATCTCCGATAGAGATCCTCGCTTCATGTCTTGGTTCAAGAAGAAATTGCATGAGGCTTTTGGTTCAAGGTTGGACTTCAGTACTACTTTCCATCCTCAAACATATCGTCAGTCGGAGAGGGTGATTCAAGTACTGGAGAATATGTTGAGGAGCTGTGTTATAGATTTCTAAGGCAGTTGTGAGGAGTATTTTCTATTGGCAGAGTTCACCTAGAACAATAGCTATCAGTCTAGCATTCAGATTGCTCCTTCTATGGCCCTTTATGGTCGTAAGTGTCGCACTTTCTTATGTTGGACTGAGTTGGGTGAGCGACGTGTTCTGGGTCCAGAATTGGTTTCTGAAACTGAAGATAAGGTCCGATTGACTTGAGATTAACTGAGAGTGGTATCTGATAGGTAGAAGTCTTATGCTGATCTGAAGAGAAAAGATATTGAGTATTCTGTGGGGGACTTAGTTTTTCTCAAGGTCTCGCCATGAAAGAAGGTCTTGAGGTTCGACCGCAAGGGTAAGCTGAGCCCTCAGTTTATTGGGCCATACCATATTCTGAACCAAGTGGGGACAGTCGTATATTAGTTGGAACTTTCTCCGGAGTTGGATCGCATTGATGATGTGTTGTACGTCTCAATGTTGAGACGTTACCGCTTTGATCCCATGCATGTTGTTCCTATTGAGGAGATAGAGGTGAGGATGGATCTGACGTTTGAGGAAGAGTCAATTTAGATTTTAGATCGTGACATTAAGGTTCTACAAAGGAAATCTATCCCCTTAGAGAAAGTGCTGTGGTGAAATCATATCACTCAAGAGGCCACTTTGGATCCAGAGGATTCGATGCATCAGCAGTATCATCTCCTTTTCTGATCAGGTAAAATTTTGAGGACAAAATTTCTTTTCAGGGGGTAAAGTTGTAATGCCCTAAATTTCTTTAATTTTAGCTTATGTGATTTTGAAGCACAGAAATATCTGCATATGTTTCTGAAATTAAATGACACACAAATATCTGTCTGTTTTAGTTGTTATGTGTTCTGGGTGTGTGTGTGGGTGTCCTAAGTTCAAGTCCCAACTTGGGTAAATTTTGGCTTTTTTATGAATAAAGCTCTCACTTGGGTCCATAGGCTTTTAAGTTATTGTTGGTAAAATGATATCAAAATAAGCTTGCTGGTCTGGTGGTTAAGTGGACTGTTTGATTGCATGAGGTCTTATGTTTGAGCCCCTGTGCGAGCGTGGGATAGTTTTATTTTCCTTATTCAACTGAAAGAGTTTTAGTTGAACCGAAATTCTGAGGTGGTTAAAGATGAGTGAATAGTGGGATAATGGGGAGTTATCAAAATTATTTTCTCTTTGATTTCAAATTCTTTCTCTCATCTCCCCAAGATTTATTTTCCAACTTTTTATCATCTCCCCAACTCTTCTGCTGAAAATCTGCCTCCCCATCCATTTTCCCTTTCGAATTCTTCTTTTCAAACCATATTCTTTATTTCGGCGTTGGTTTTCGCTCGTTCGGTGAAGGGAAGGAATCGGTGGGAACTCCTGCAGCAAATTAAGCATTAGGAGTTTTTGTTAGTGGTGCGTGTGGTCTCAGGAGTGTTTTTGCTTTTAATCAACACCAGGTGTGTACCTGAAAACACAGAAAATGAGAATAAAAAAGTTAAAAAATGTTTTTATTGATGCTACACGGCCGTGTGGTAGGCCGTGTGCAAGGATGTGAGCCAAAACACAGTCGTGTGATCGACGAGCTAGGCCGTGCACAAGTGACATGACCATGTGATGGCTGGGTAAGGTCGTTTGTGACACACGTGCTTGACCTATCGGGCCATGTGGGCCATACGGGCGTGTGGAATTCAGGACCAGGCCATGTGATCTACACAGCCAAGGCCAATTTGGATCGGGTTTGTCACATGGGCGTGTGGGCCCACACGTGCAGGCCACATGAGCGTGTGAGCCCATTTTTCTAAAATGATCTGTAAGGTTGCACGAGTCACCTAAGTCGAATGTGGACCTACTTGCATGATATCTGTACTGAACTGAATGTATGATCAGTTATTTGCATGTTGCATGTCATATTTGGTATGTTGCATTGCATATGGGAGGGTTGATGATATTTCAGAGGAAGTGTTTGAAAGGCTTTAACTCTGTTATCTGGCAACTCAGCTACGTTATTCTGTTTATACGCCGCATTTCTGTACAGTATGGTGTGTAGATATGGGTGGGTTGACTATATCCCCAAATGGTTTGTAGGGTTGGACAGAGATGGTGTGTAGAGGTTGATGGGTAGGATTTTGATATTCTGATCAACATTTTGTATCTGATTGGGCTGAGGCCCTAATGTATTTCTAATTCTGTATCTGATTGGGCTAATGCCCTGTTATATATATCTAATTCTGCCTCCGAGTGGGCTAAGGCCCAAACTATTTCTGTAATGGGCTCCGGCCAAATCTGTGATTGCTGATTTTTGGTGATTACTCTGTACGTTTAATATTTGTGGGGATTACACACTGAGTTGCGAAACTCACCCCTTTCTATTTAACCTATCCAGGTAATCCCCAGCTTTAGACGGATCGGTACAACGGAGGACTCTGTAGTGACCACTACTACTGTCTCACGATAGATTTATGGTTTATACTTATCCTGGTTTTAATTTTTATTTGGGAAATTTTAATGTAATTATGGTTGTAACATCCTGAAATGGGGGCCTATTGTGTTTAAATTATTTTTTCATGGGTATGGCTTGATTGTTTTAGTAATTAAGGTGTTTTAAGATCTAGGAATAAGCCAAGGGTAGGCCCGAGCTATGGGAAAATTTTTGTTTTAAGTTTTAGTAAAAGGGAGCTAGGAGAGTTAGGGGTTAAAAGAAATTATTGGGAGTTTTAGACACAAGAATACCAATGGAAAAGTGCCAAGGAGGCGCCACTAAGGTGTCTAAAGAGTGACGCCATATGCAGGGGATGAGAACTCAGGTTCGAGCAGCAAAAATCTCACTTTCTGGTTATTATTTTGACGCCACAAGCAAGGAAGAGGAATGCTCGGGAGGGGCTCTCTTGAATGGATGAGGATGTGATCATCGAATTTAAATTGGATAGATAAAGGTGAGGAAAGTTAGGAGCTTGGATCTTATCAAACTCATTTGGGAAGAGTTGGCCGAATGGTGGACTGTGGGCAAGGGGGGCTATCGATTTTGGGGAGCTTTTGGTGTAGTCGAATGTCCCTCTAAGTTCTTTAATTTTATTTTATTTCTTTTTTTTCCTTCTCAAAGTGCTTGGCCGAATCTTCTTCTCCCCCATCTCTCTCTTTTTCTTCTTCTTATTCTTGCTCAAAGCCAAAACCATCTGAGTCCACTTCATCTTTTCCTTTTCTCAAACCCTTGTGCCTAAATCTTCATCCTCTTCCCTTGCCAAATCTTCCCTCTCCCATTCCATACTTTCTTTTCCATTCTCTTCTTTTCACTTTAGCCGAACCCCATTTGTTTCTCTTCTATCAACCATAGCCGAATCTCCCTTCATCACTCAACTCTTTGCCGAATTTTCCTTCTTTCTTCTAGTGTTATTTTGGTTGAATATCAACCAAGAGTAGATCTTCTTCGGGTTCTTCTCTAATCGGATTTGAAGAGGGATCTCCGGGGTTTTGAAGTAGTAGATCTGAGCCCTCTATTCTCTGACAATCAAATTCGGGGAAGGCTCAATCTCATATACTTTGGGTGGTGGCAAGTATTCAAAGAGCATTAAGGATCAAGAAGACCTGGTGTAGTAGATCGAGTCTTCGGGATTTAGTGATAGCGTTAGTAACAGGTGTGTAATGCTTACACACTTTATTAGTATAATATGCCTATTATGTTACTGCTATAGCCAATGAAATCAGTGGTTATGCCTTGTGGATATGTGCCTGGATTTCGGGTAAGTCCCCTGTTATGTGATTTTTGATATACATCATCATGTTATTAATATATGCTATGCTATGCATTATTGCATGATACATGATATTATGTCACGTATGTTATGAACATGATGATGGGATTGATGAGAGGAGGGGGAAGGGATATTTGGACTGTCACCAGTGGTTTTGACCACACGACGGGTTGGCCCCGTCTTTGATATTGTATTTTTGACTATGTCCTAGTGGTTTTGACCACTAGTGGTTTTGACCACATATGAATATTGTGACTAGTCCCAGTGGTTTGGTACCACAGTGGGTTGGCCCCACATGTTAATTATGGGATTGTCATCAGTTGTTTTGACCACACGATGGGTTGGCCCCATCACTTGATTTATGACTTCGGTCATCAGTGGTTCTGACCACACCGATATATTTGTGACTACGGTCACCAGTGGTTTTGACCACCAGTGGTTTTGTCCACACGGGGTAGTTAAAGGAGATTCGGTTGGTTAGGTTATGGGTTGCATGATTTGCATGTTTTACTGATGATTTGTGTGAGTGCTTGCACTATCGGGTTGGGGGTTTATACACTAAGTTTGGTGACTCACCCCTTCCCTTATATTTTGTAGATGGGGTGTAGATTGCGGATATAGAGCCGGGGAGGACTCGAGGCGGCCATGCATGCTAGTTTGGGTTTTGATTTCTTTTATGTTACTATTTCAGTTTACTTATTCACTTAAATTTGGTTTTGGTTTGTAATAAGGCCGCTAAGTATTATTTTGGGTTTTTAGCATTTACTTTTATTTTGATTATATTATACCTATGTTGGATATATGGACTTGCTAAATTAACCGGTAAAAAGCAATGTTTTCAAAACCATAACTCCTTCGGGTTTTTTTTTAAAACGTTGCCATCGGGTAACATCACTTATAAGATGATAACAAAGGTAACTTGTATGTTTTCTAAAACTTGCAACAACCAGTAGTTTTTTCAAGCATGAGTTTTGAAGCAGCCATCACACGATTTCAAAATCATCTTAAACAAGGATTTCTAAACTTTTCATACTACAAAAGGGTTTTCTAGGAAAATTATCCGACAACTTCTGGTTTAAAAAAGGTTTTCACTCCGCAGCATGCCAGATTCGATCGTGGTGTGTTGACCGGGTTTGGGGTGTTGCAATGGCCATTACGTATTTTGTTTAAATTTGGGATTTACAACGTTTATGCTTTTACTACTATTAGTAGGAAAACTCGAATTTTCAAAATAAACAAAAAATTTATCAAAATACACACAAATTCGTAAACTATTTTAAAAGTTTTCGCAAAGTATATCGTTTTGAAAATGGATAATGACTAAAAATAAATGACACGTTTTTTAAGTTAGCATAAGATAATAAAAAGGGGTACAAACAGAGAAATGGTCTTAACGTTATTGTGAATTCTAACGCATTATCATGTGACATCGCCAGATTCAGCTATAACGTCTAGGCCGAGTTTAGGGTGTTACAATTGTGTTGGCTACAGGCTATGATATCGGCACTTCGGGTGCGAGTGATACCTTGATTTGGCTACGGGCCATGGTATAGGTACTTATCTATTAAGATCTTTGAATATCAGACTTCTATTCTGAATGGTTCAGCGGCTACATGAATGGGGTGATTGAGAAAGAGGTTAGTACGAGATGATACAGGTAAGTACGAAACCTATTCGAATATTAAATAGAGAAAGTTAAATGAGATGTTTGATCATGTTTTGAGACATGAGAAAGGTTTGTAGATGATGAGTATATGATTTTGTCATGTATATTTGGTTGGAAATATATTTATTTGATGAACTGAGTTATTCACTTACGAGCTTACTAAGCTATGAAGCTTACCTTGTTTTATTTTCCTATTCTTTATAGAGAATCAAGGCTAGCTCAGATTCGGGAGTCATCGAGAATATCATCGCACTATCAGACATCTAAGTTGGTACTTTTGATTTGTACATATGGTTTATGGCATGTATAGGCTAGATGTGGTACTTTGGTTGTGAATATAGCCATAAGATTTGGCTTGTAAATGCATATGTTTTGTTATATTTATAGCCATGAGTGATGGCTTATTTTAGAATGTTTTGGTATGAATGTGGTTATGGTTTCATAATTGCTCAAATGGTTATATTTTGAATTTGGTTAATAATCTATATGGTGTGATTGAAGTTGATAATTTGAGAAGTTATGTGCTTATGAATTATTGCTTAATAATATAGGTCTTGAATGTGTAATTGAAATTGATTTGGATATTGAGTTTGGTTGGAATGGATATGGTATGATTTGTGCACTTGGTTGATGGTTTTGAGATGCCTATTATATGATGAAATGATAATTTTGGTTGTTTAGGTGATCATGAGAAAAGGGTGGCAAATTGGCCTTGCAAATGGCCTATTTTTGTCCACACGAGCAGAGACATGGGTGTGTGTCTCAGCTGTGTGTGATACACGGTCGTGTGTCCCCTGGTGTTGAAATTGAATTGAAGTCAGTATGCTTGTAACATCCGAAAATTAAAGGCTTTGCATTTATTATGTTCCTATGTGTTGGTATGCTTTGTCTATTAATTTGGTATGCTTGGGGTCCCGGGAAGGTTCGGGGTTAAGTTAGAACCTTAGGAAATTTTTTATTTTTGGCATTTTAGGGGGGAACTGTTGGAGGCAGGCTTTAAGGTTTAATACCTGGGTTGGATGACACAAGAATGGATGTGGTAAAGTGGCAAGGGGACCCCACTTAGAGTGTAGGGAAGTGGCGTCACAAGGGGGAAGCAATAGGGAGGAGGTTCGAATCCCACAGGCCTCTCTTTAGGACTTTATTTTTGTGCATGAGGAGCTAATGTGCTAGATTCGGAAAGGGCTCTCCAAGGGGATGGTTGCATGGGTCAAATATTCAAATGAGTGGCCAAGAGTGCTTGAGGGGATTTGAATTGGTCAACCAATTTTAATGTTTGGAAGGGAGTGAAGATAGGAGGAAATCGTGGGATGGTGTTGGGGGTAGTGTTGGCCAAATGTTGGAGAGTGGGGGGGGAGTTGCGGCTATGTGAGTGTGGGAGCTAGGAGTTGGTTTTTTTTGGTATATGTTGGTAAACCGAGAGTCTTTGCGGGTGCCGAATTGGTGAGTTTGGGTTCTTTTGTGTTGTTTAGCTCCTGTGTTCCGAAACTCTTTAACTCGCCTAAGGGTTCCCCCATTTTCTTTTGGTTTTCTTCTTTTCAACTCTTTTCTCATCTTTTCTTTGAATGCAAACCTTCCCATTTGTGCACTTCTTCCTCGAAGGTTACCAAATCACCTAGGCTGAATATTTCTTCAACTTTCACCCTTCACGTTTGAGTTTAGTGTTCATTCGGTTATCCTCTTCACAAGCCGAATTTCTTGAAGTCACCTCCTTTGCCGATTTCTTTTTCCCTCTTTGCATCTTCCTTAAAAACATAACCGAACCTAGTTCAACCCTCTCCCCCTGCTATTTTCATTCTAGCTGAATCTTTACCCCTCTTCCCTTTGTCTTCTTTTTACTCTTTCATCTTTCGAAACTCTCTTTCCCCCTTTACTCGCTTGATTAGCCGAAACCCTTTTGATATTTGTTGCTGATGCAAATTTTCTCATTCGGTTTCCCTTTATACAAGACTTCCGGTTGTTAGGCTGAGCGTTGTACAATTGAGTCCGTGGCAGCGAAATCCCTCGTATAATAAGGTAATGACTTTCTCTCATTTTGTCATCTCTTCATTTTTCTAGCAAAAACCGATCACCCACTCGGTCTTTTGGTAACCGTTCTTTTCATCTTATTGGTTACTTAGCTGAACCCCGAGGGAAGGGAGTTTGTCTGCCGAAGATCCCTTTCAAGTGGTTTCTGTTTGTGCAAGAATTGCTTAGCCAGGGCTATTCGTGTTCAGTTCACTCATTGATCAAGGTAAGGGAGAGTTATCTTAACAATAGTTTACCTATTCTTTTCTTCTTTCGATTGTCTTAACCCAATCTCCTCATCAAGTTACTCCATGGATGCAAGTGTAAGTCAAACCAAGGAGGGGAGTGTACCCATAATCTCTATTCCTAATTTTAAAAGGCGTGCGGTGTCATCAATTCGGGACTATCTATCGGGTTGTGGTAGAGAGCCGACGTCTGCCTGGGATAGGTAAATAGCCGTTGTTCCTATTAGTAAAAGCGTCGACATAGAGAGTATAGTCTTACCTGTTATCAGGGGTGTAAAACACATACGCTTCTTTATGATTTGCGTTATTAACTATATTGGTTGGAAGCTAAAGTAACAGAATTAATTATTAAGATACCCTTCTTGGGTAAGATCGGAGCACCAGGTAAGTCCCACTATGATCTGTCATTAACAAATATATGTATGAATGAAATGGTTGACTGTTATGCATTAGAAGCATGATCATAGTCGTATTGTATGATAACATGTGCATGGACATGGGGGTATGGTGTGAAGAGGGAGAGAACATGATTCTAAGACTGTTACTAGTTGTTTGGTACCACAAGTGGGTTGGCCCCACATGATGTTATTTGTGACTATGTCTCAGTGGTTTGGAACCACCAGTGGTTTGGCACCACATAAATTATTTCTGTGACTTGTCCCAGTGGTTTGGTACCACAGTGGGTTGGCCCCACATATCTATACCAGGGATTGTCACCAGTGGTGAAACACCCCAAACCCGGCCCACGAGTCTTGACCGGATCTGGTATGTTCCTTGAGTAAAATGGTTCAAAACGTGTTTATTACTTTGAAAAAACTTGGGTGATTTTAAAGAGAACATGATTTGGGTTGAGTTCAAATTGAAAATGGTGTTGTTCTCGAACACTAGGTCTTATTAAAACTTTATTGTTGCATTTCAAAACTATAAGTTAAAGGAAAAGCCGAGTTTTTAGAGTTTACCATTTAATTGAAAATCATTTGTGTTTAGGTGTCAAAACATTTAACATTTATTTTTAAGAAAAGTTACTTAAACTTTAAATTAATAAAAATCGTATCATACTAAAATAATTAAAATGCATGCATAAACAGTTTCATACTAGTGGCCTTATTACATCAAAGAAAACCCGAAATAAATCCAAAATACGTCAAAATAAATAGAAAGTCCTAAAATAAAATAAATTCTGAGCTGAGCATGGCCACCATTAAGTTCCTGCCGACCCGGTCCATCACTGAGCGTCACCTGAAAAATATCCCACAACGGGGTGAGTCAAACGGACTCAGTGTATAACCACCAAAATAAAGTCCCAACAATTTAGGCATATCAGTTCATACATATATATAGCAATTATAGATAATGATGCAATCTCGAACCCAAACCTAGATAACCATCCGCTACACATCACCCGTACCAACCATCACACCGTGGGGACTACTAATTCGACCCTCCATCCATTACACATCATCGAAGACAGTCGCTGCAGACGACTGGCACATCGCCCTTATAAATTCGTGGCATAGCCACCAGATAATTATATGTGACATAAGTCACCACATTTAGATTATGTGACATGAGTCACCAGATGTTGTGGTAAAAACCACCAGATCACTTCCCCTTTTCATATTCACCCATATGCCCCATGTCATACAAATCATGCAAGTAACATGCTATATGTCTTATTCCATATTCATATCAATATTCACATATGTGCCATATTCCAAATGTTCACAACATTTGTTAACATAATGTTAAGGTTACGTACCTGAGTACTTTGCACCATTATATGGTACCCTTAGCCACTTTTTCCAGATTTTCATTAACATATACAGAATATTAGTACCATAAATCTATTGAGAAATAGTGGAGGGGTACACACCTGGTTTACTTAACGAGTTCACTGAAATCATAAAAATCCCGATCTAACGCTCTAGATCTTTAGTTCCTACATACGGCCAACACTGAGCACTTCAGCAAAAAGCCATTCAGCTAGATAATCAAATCCTGAAGGATTATCACAACTTAAATCCTTACCTTGCTACCTATTTGATTACTAATCAAATCCCGAAACTTTGTAGTGTTCCCCCTGGCAATCGGCTAACACTAGATCACCTCACTGGTTAGTGTCGGCTTTTGAACAATTAAGAAACATATCTGAATCACTAATCATGACCTTGGCCGAATATCATATTTACTTACCTTGTGAATTTTAAATCCCAAAAAGTGCTACTTGGTTGTGGTATCTGTCGAAATCACTATGGGCATATGTTAGATCCAATTCTAACATTTATTCACAATAAAATGGCCTTCAGCCTTAGATCTTATTTGCTTACCTTAGATTAGAAATCCCGAAAACCTCCTCCCTTGTAGCCGACAATAGCAGAATCCCGAAACGCTCCTTCAGAGTTTCGGCGAAAATACATTAACAGGATTAGTACCTTGATTTTTGATAGTTAGAGGAAGAAAAAGAATAGTAATTCAACCTAGAAGAGATTCCTTACCAACTTAATCAAATGTCCTTTCTTGAAACAGAGAGGTTCAGCTCCTGCTTAAATGATCAAATCAGCTCCTAAAAGGTAGAGGAGCATTCGGCTATGGCCACCAAGTAGAGGATTCGGCTTCAACGATGAACACAAAAGGAAGGGCATGAATGTTTAGGGGTTACGGCAATGGTGGAATAGGGAGAAAAAGATTTCGGCTAGAATAAAAGAAAAAGAAGAGAAAGGTGATAGTTTTGGAGAGAAAAAGAAAACAAAAGAGAGGCTACAATGCCTTTATGAAATTCGGCTATCCCCCCTTACTAACCTTCGCCGAAAATCACCTTAAGAGAGTCCCTAGGCCGGCCAACTCTCTCCCCTTATCATCTCCCTTATTTTTCTCTTTATCACCTTATTCAAATTAATTGAAATACATCAACAATTATCCTTCACTTTAGCCAAAATTTTAAAAAGAAAAATAGGACTTATCCTCATCTTCCAAAGTCTCAATTGCCGTCCATTACTGCTCCCCATTGTCGAAAAATAAAAACCTTCTTTTTGCTTCCCTTGTGGCTTGAACCCAAGCCCTTCTCCATTACTTGTGCCGTCACCTACCAAGCCTTAAGTGGCGCCTGGCAGCCACTTTACCAAGCTGATTTTTGTGTCATATTTCCCCTACTAATTTTCTTAAGGCCTATCAAGCTCAGCTCCCTCTTTAAACTTAAATTCAAATAATTTCTAAGGCATTCTCCTACATTCTACTGTTCCCAAAATTCATAAAACACATTCATAATATACACAGGCATACTAGCACATGCAATTAAGCAAAAATGCACAAGCCCAAAATCCCGGATATTACAGTTTTACCCCTTAAAATAATTTCGACCTCGAAACTACCTGGCTAAAATAAGTGAGGGTATTGCTGTCACATCGCTTCTTCCGGCTCCCACAAAGCTTCTTCCGATCCATGATTACGCCATAACAATTTGACTAGAGGAATTGATTTCCTCCGTAACACTTTCACATCTCGTTCCAAAATCTGAATTGGCTCTTCCTCATAGGACAAATCTGGTCTTAGCTCCACCTCCTCAACCGAAACTACATGAGATGGGTCTAATCGATAACGTAGCATAGAAACATGGAACACATCGTGCATCTGTTTCAACTTCGGAGGCAGCTCTAACTGGTATGCCACTGGTCCAACTCGCCTCATCACCCGATAAGGTCCTATAAACCTTGGACTTAACTTCCCTTTAAGACCAAATCTCATCACCTTCTTCCAAGGCGAGACTTTAAGAAACACTTGATCTCCCAAAGCAAATTCTATTTCTTTCCATTTGAGATCTGCATATGACTTTTGCCTATCAGATGCCTCCTTCAACCGTGTCTAAATTAACTTAACCTTTTCTTCAGACTCGGCCACAATCTCTGGACCCAGAACTTGACATTCCCCCAATTTTGTCCAACACGTAGGAGTGCGAAACCTCCGTCCATACAGCGCTTCATACGGTGCCATCCGAATACTGGCCTGATAGCTATTGTTGTAAGCAAATTCCGCTAAAGGCAAATATTCTTCCCAACTTCCTTTGAAGTCTATCACACAGCCCCTCAACATATCCTCTAACACTTGGATCACTTGTTCGCATGACCCGTCATTTGTGGATGAAAGGCCGTACTGAAGTCTAATCTGGTGCCTAAAGCCTGATGTAGTGCTTTCCAAAACCGAGACGTAAACCTTGGATCCCTATCTGAAATGATTGACACCGGCACTCCGTGCAACCTCACAATCTCTGCCACATATAACTTCGCCAACTTCTGCAAAGAATAGTCAACCCGCACTGGAATGAAATGCGCGGACTTTGTCAATCGATCCACTATTACCCATACCGAGTCCTTCTTAGTAGGCGTAAGGGGAAGCCCACTAACGAAGTCCATGGTGATTCTCACCCACTTCCACTGCGAAATCTTTATCGGTTGAAGCAATCCCGATGGAACTTGGTGTTCAGCCTTAGCTTGCTGACACGTTAAGTACTTCCCCACAAATTTGATAACTTCCCGCTTAAGACCAGGCCACCAAAACTGTTCCCTCAAATCTCTATACAACTTGCTACCTCCAGGATGCATAGCATAAGGGCTACTATGCGATTCCTGAAGTATTCTCCGCCTTAACTCCTCATTATTCGGCATACAGATCTTCCCCTTGAAACACAATACTCCCTCGTCATTAATGCCATAATCTTCCAACTCCCTATTCTGCACTTCCCGTAGCTTAGCACTTAAATCATCATCAGCCAACTGTCCCTCTTTCACCTCATTCAACCATGTCGGCTTGACTTGCAACTCCGCTAACAAACTTTCATCGTCGTACAAGCTAAGATGCGCAAACATCACCCTCAGATTCGACACTACTTTTCGACTTAAGGCATCTGCCACTATATTTGCCTTGCCCGGGTGATACTCTATGGAACAATCATAGTCCTTCAATAATTCCATCCACCTTCGCTGTCTCAGGTTCAACTCCTTCTGAGTCAGCAGATACTTAAGGCTCTTGTGGTCGGTGTAGATCACTGACTTTTCTCCATAAAGATAATGCCGCCATACCTTAAGAGCAAAGACCATTGTCGCCAACTCTAAATCATGCGTCGGGTAGTTAACCTCATGTGGCCTTAGTTGTCGAGACGCATAAGAGACTACCTTTTCGACTTGCATCAAAACACATCCTAATCTTGTATGAGAAGCTTCACAGTACACCCCAAAATCCTTTCCTGCCTCAGGCTGAATCAAAACTGGAGTTTCCGTCAAAACCCTCTTAAGTTTTTCAAAGCTCTCCTGTTGCTTATCTGACCATACGAAAGGTACTTCCTTTCTCAACAACTTTGTCAAAGGTGCGGCTATCGATGAGAACCCTTCTACGAACCTTCTGTAGTAGCCTGCCAATCCCAAGAAACTACGAACCTCAACCACAGACTTAGGTGGTTTCCAATCTAGCACTGCCTCAATCTTTCTAGGATCCACCCTTATTCCTTCCGCGGACACCACATGCCCTAAGAATGCAACTTTCTTCAGCCAAAATTCACACTTGCTGAATTTGGCATAGAGCTTCTTCTCCCTTAACACTTGCAACACTATCCGAAGATGCTCATCATGTTCCTCCTTAGACTTGGAATACACTAGGATATCGTCGATGAACACAACGACGAACCTATCCAAGTAAGGTTGAAAAACCCGGTTCATCATATCCATGAATGCGGCTGGGGCATTTGTCAATACAAACGGCATTACTAAGAACTCATAATGCCCTTATCTTGTTCGGAAAGCTGTCTTATGGATATCTGCCTCCTTCACCTTAAGCTGATATATCCAAACCTCAGATCTATCTTTGAGAATACAGCCGCCCCCTTAAGCTGATCGAACAAGTCGTCTATCCTTGGCAAAGGGTACTTGTTCTTGATGGTCAGCTTATTCAACTGATGATAATCTATGCACATGCGCATAGTTCCGTCCTTCTTCTTCACAAATAAGACCGGTGCTCCCCATGGAGACACACTGGGTCGAATAAAACCACGATCAAGCAACTCTTGGATTTGAGCCTTGAGCTCAACCAACTCCTTCGGTGCCATTCTGTACGGGGCAATTGACACAGGAGCTGTTCCTGGCGGTAAATCAATTCTGAACTCCACCTCCCTATCCGGGGGTATTCCACGTAATTCCTCCCGAAAGACATCCACAAATTCTCTTATGGTCTAACTCCACTAACTCCCCCTTCTTTTGTATCCAACGCACTAACGAAGGCTAAGAATGCCTTGCACCCTTTCCGAACCATCTTATCAGCCTTTAATTCCGAAACTACATTAGACAAGTAGTTTTTTCTTTCTTCTATCATAATTATCTCCTCGTCCTCCGGGGTCCTTACTTCCATGCGCTTAGCTGCACAATCCAATATAGCCAGATGTTCCACTAGCCAATCCATACCAAGTATGAGATCAAATTCTCCGAAGGGTAATTCCATCAGGTCAACAGGAAATACCATTCCCTGAATCTCTAGAGGTACACTTCGAAATATCTTATTCACCACTACAGTTTGACCTAATGGGCTTACTACAGTCATCTCTCTATCAGACAGTTTAGAGGCTATACCCAGTGTTTCAACTACTCTACATGTAACATAAGAGTGGGTCGAGCCAACATCAATTAAATCAAAATAAGGCTTGCCAGGTATAAGGAACGTACCAGTTGTGACGTCTGGTGCGTCTTCGTCCTCTCTCCGGCGAACTGCATATACCTGACCCGGCTGTCTTGCCTCTGTATTATTAACACCTCTTCCCGATATTCCTCGTCCTCTTTCAGCACCATTACCTCTACCTGCTCCGGCCACCATCTCAAGAACTCACAAAGACCGCCTGCGTCTAAAGATTATCCGCCGTCGATCTTCTCGCTCAACACCAACAGCTGGTGGTGGGGGTGGTGGTGGTACCTCATTTTTGGACCCTTGACCCGATTTAACGGGTTTCGATACGGTCATCCTGCCCCTACCACGTCCTCGCACATTTTGACCACGTCCTCTAGAACTCATTTCTACGATCGCGCTTTAATCTGATTTAAGAAATTTTATGCATTAGTATTTTGTTCCACTGATTATCCGCGAGCAATTTTATGAAAAAGAGCTTAGTAGTGGTTCTTTCGATCATTTCAAAGTTTTTGTTTCAAGTTTTCTACCCTAATTAAGAGAAGTACATTCATTCAGTAGTATCTACCACACACATTCACTATTCGAACATTTTTGTCTGTTTCTATCCCAGGGGTATTTTCATAATTTATCCTACAGGGGTATTTTAGTAATAAATCAGGGTCAATTCAAAAATCCAAAAAGGCATTCTAAAATTTTTAAAAAAAAACTCATGGGTATATATATATATATATATATTTTGAAAGATAAATTTCCAAATCAAAGGTATTGTGGAAATTTTGGAAATCGGGGTTATTTTGGTAATTTCGTAAGCCAGGGGTAATTTAGTTAATTTTCCAAATCAGGGCATCTTGGTATTTCGCGAAATAGGGGTTTTTGGTATTTTATAAAGTAAGAGAATCTTAGTAAAAATCGAGGGTAGTATGGTAATTTTATAAACCAAGGGTATTTTAGCAATTTTACAACCAGGGGTATTTGGGTAATTTTGGTAAATCAGGAATATTTCAGAAAAATTTTCAGAATAGCTTTTACAAATCAAAGGGGTAATTTGATGATTTTAAAAACTAGGGTTTTTATAAAAATATGGCTAGTCCCTTTTGGGTTTTAATTATTGAGTTTAGCTTGTGAATGAGTCCTCTTGGTTAGGGTGAACCGTCACTACGCACCAGGTAGGATTCGAGCGAAGAGGAGGTGAGTCACGAGGACTGCTTAAATACCAGGCTCTCCCTAAATCCAATCCTAGACATGAACACAATGGTTGCCACACCCTAACTCGGCGACTTAGTCACAGGTTTGTTTAATTAGGCCTTAAAGTTTTATGTAACTCTGCGTTGGGGTAAGCTAATCCTAGGGTTCAATAACTTAATATACTATTCTATGTTTCCGTTTTACCCATATACAGATCATACAATAAATCACACAATAGTTAGGGGTACTTACCTGATGGACTTCGGGTTGGAGACTTAGGTGCCATGCCAGAAAACCTGCCCATTTCACAAAAATTGTCACAAAATTCATTTGGGCTTAATTTTGAAAATGTTATGGGCTTTAAAACCTAAGGCCGAGAGTTTAAAACTGGGCTCTGATACCAAGCTAAAACACCCCAAACCCAGCCCACGAGTCTTGACCAGATCTGGTATGTTCTTTGAGTAAAATGGTTCAAAACGTGTTTATTACTTTGGAAAAACTTGGGTGATTTTAAAGAGAACATGATTTGGGTTGAGTTCAAATTGAAAATGGTGTTGTTCTCGAAGACTAAGTCTTATTAAAACTTTATCATTGCATTTCAAAACTATAAGTAAAAGGAAAAGCCGAGTTTTTAGAGTTTACCATTTAATTGAAAATCATTTGTGTTTAGGTGTCAAAACATTTAAAATTTATTTTTAAGAAAAGTTACTTAAACTTTAAATTCATAAAAATCATATCATACTAAAATAATTAAACTGCATGCATAAACAGTTTCATACTAGTGGCCTTATTACATCAAAGAAAACCCGAAATAAATCCAAAATACTTCAAAATAAATAGAAAGTCCTAAAATAAAATAAATTCTGAGCTGAGCATGGCCACCACTAAGTTCCTGCCGACCCGGTCCATCACTGAGCGTCACCTGAAAAATATCCCACAACGGGGTGAGTCAAACGGACTCAGTGTATAACCACCAACATAAAGTCCCAACAATTTAGGCATATCAGTTCATACATATATATAGCAATTATAGGTAATGATGCAATCCCGAACCCAAACCTAGATAACCATCCGCTACACATCACCCGTACCAACCATCACACCGTGGTGACTACTAAGTCGACACTCCATCCGCTACACATCATCGAAGGCAATCGCTGCAGACGACTGGCACATCACCCTTATAAATTCGTGGCATAGCCACCAGATAATTATATGTGACATAAGTCACCACATTCAGATTATGTGACATGAGTCACTAGATGTTGTGGTAAAAACCACCAGATCACTTCCCCTTTTCATATTCACCCATATGCCCCATGTCATACAAATCATGCAAGTAACATGCTATATGTCTTATTCCATATTCATATCAATATTCACATATGTGCCATATTCCAAATGTTCACAACATTTGTTAACATAATGTTAAGGTTACGTACCTGAGTACTTTGTACCATTATATGGTACCTTTAGCCACTTTTTCCAGATTTTCATTAACATATACAGAATATTAGTACCATAAATCTATTGAGAAATAGTGTAGGGCTACGCACCTAGTTTACTTAACGAGTTCACTGAAATCCTGAAAATCCCGATCTAACGCTCTAGATCTTTAGTTCCTACATTCGGCTAACACTGAGCACTTTAGCAAAAATCCATTCAACTAGATAATCAAATCCCGAATGATTATCACAACTTAAAACCTTACCTTGCTGCCGATTTGATTACTAATCAAATCCTGAAACTTCGTAGTGTTCCCCCTAGCAATCGGCTAACACTAGATCACCTAACTTGTTAGTTTCGGCTTTTGAACAATTAAGAAACATATTTGAATCACTAATCATGACCTTGGCCGAATATCATATTTACTTACCTTGTGAATCTTAAATCCCGAAAAGTGCTACTTGGTTGTGGTATCTGTCGAAATCACTATGGGCATATGTTAGATCCAATTCTAACATTTATTCACAATAAAATGGCCTTCGGCTAAGATCTTATTTGCTTACCTTAGATTAGAAATCCCGAAAACCTCCTCCCTTGTAGTCGACAATAGCGTAATCCCTAACCTCCTTCGAGTTTCGCCAAAGTACATTAATGAGATTAGTACCTTGATTTTTGATAGTTAGGGGAAGAAAAAGAATAGTAATTCGACCTAGAAGAGATTCCTTACCAACTTAATCAAATGTCCTTTCTTGAAACAGAGAGGTTTAGCTCCTACTTAAACGACCAAATCGGCTCCTAAAGGGTAGAGGAGCATTCGGCTATGGCCACCAAGTAGAGGACTCGGCTTCAACAAGGAACACAAAAGGAAGGGCATGAATCTTTAGGGGTTACGGCAATGGTGGAATAGGGAGAAGAAGATTTCGGCTAGAATAGAAGAAAAAGAAGAGAAAGGTGATGGTTTTGGAGAGAAAAAGAAAACGAAAGAGAGGCTACAATGCCTTTATGAAATTCGGCTATCCCCCCTTACTAACCTTCACCGAAAATCACCTTAAGAGAGTCCCTAGGCCGGCCAACACTCTCCCCTTATCAGCTCCCTTATTTTTCTCTTTATCACCTTATTCAAATTAATTGAAATACATCAACAATTATCCTTTAATTTAGTCAAAATTTTAAAAAGAAAAACAAGACTTATCCTCATCTTGCAAAGTCCCAATTGTTGTCCATTACTGCTCCCCATTGCCGAAAAATAAAAACCCCCTTTTTGTTTCCCTTGTGGCTCGAACCCAAGCCCTTCTCCATTGCTTGTGGCGTCACCTACCAAGCCCTTCTCCATTGCTTGTGGCACTGGCAGCCACTTTACCAAGCTGATTTTTGTGTCATATTTCCCCTACTAATTTTTTAAGGCCAAACAAGCTCAGCTCCCTCTTTAAAATTAAAATCAAATAATTTCTAAGGCATTCTCCTACATTCTACTGTTCCCGAAATTCATAAAACACATTTATAATATACACAGGCATACTAGCACATGCAATTAAGCAAAAATGCACAAGCCCAAAATCTCGGATATTACAAGTGGTTTGGTACCATAACTTGGTCGACCCCACGGGATGTTATTTGTGACTATGTCACCGGTGGTTTGGCACCACAGTGGCTGGGTGCCACGGATGTTGGGAGGATTGGTTAGGTTGCATAATAGGCATGATCATTATGTTGTACATTATGGGCTTAAGGCCAATTTGCGAGATATGGGGACTTGCACACTGGGTTCTGTGACTCACCCCTTTGTTGAATCTTGCAGGTAATCGCTAGATCGCATGACTTGGAGCCAGGGCAGACTCGAGGTGGCCATGCACTACTATTACTTTCGTAAATTTTGTATTTTATTTTGAACTTAGTTTAATTCGAGTTTTTATTATGTAATAAGGCCACTTTAACTTAAACTTGGTTTGGGTTTAAATGCTGATCTTATTCATGTTAGAAACTATCAAATGGGATTTTTCTTAAAGCTTAAACGAAGAGTTTTCCAAACTAGTAACATTCGAATTACAAGCAATACACACCTAAACCTGGATTTTTCCTTAATACTACAAATATTTTCTCTTTTTCCAAAGGATCACACACCTCAACTTCATTTACAATTGGCGCTTTATAAAACGCTCCAAGTCCGATTTTTTTTTCTTTTCTCTTGAATAACACATAAATAACTGCTCGCTATTGGCAATTGTTATGATATATATATATATGAAATTTTAAACATGGATTCATGATATAAGGTATTTTCTCAAATTATTATCTTTTATTTTCAAAACCATCTTTCCTGTAACAATCCAGATCTGGTCATAATGTATAGACCGGGTTTGGGGTGTTACAATTGTGGTATCAGAGCTAATTTCAAAAGCTCGGCTATATGTATAAGGGTCAAAATGGTTTCAAAAGATAGCTTAGAAGGTGATTTAGACAAAATACATGTTTTAGGAAAGCATGGCCCCTGAGTCTCTTGCACCAAGTCCGCGACAGGTAAGTCCTCTAATCATTGGTTGCTTTGTATGATGTAATTGTATTGGGATATGATTTCTAGTACTAGGAATTCAACTTTAGAGATTGAAACCTATAGGAATACATGTGTGCATGAAGAATTATTATGTGCTACTTTCATAAGACTTTTTCGATAACAAACAGTGGAAGAAAATACTAATTCATAAAACTCTTAATTAGATTAAATCAAAGTGATAGTCATGAGTGTGAGAAGACGTGGTCTTGGCATGCGAGGTCATGGTGGAGGCCGGGGTGTTGGGTCTAAACCTTCAGAATCAGAACATGGGCTGGAAGGGGAGGTACCAGCACCGCCAACGGCAGGAACATAATTCCAGGATCAAACTGGTGGAGATGATGCTGTGTCTCAGGCGATGTTGCGTGTTTTAGAAAGAGTTATGGGGGTGAGCACGGGATCAGTGGTTCAGAAATCTGTGTCAGAATAACTTCGAGCCAACGGGGCTAAGGTGTTTAGGGGCGTTCTGGTGTGGCTCCTAACGTAGCTGAGTAATTGGTTAGAAGCGGCTGAGCGTATCATGTATGACATTGACTGCACCGTGGAAGAGAAATTGAAGGGTGTGGTGCCTCTCCTCAAAGATGAGGCATATCAGTGGTGGCTCACAGTCAGAGATGGCACAGCAGCTGACCGCATTACTTGGGATTTCTTTAAGTAGACATTCCAGGCCAAGTATATTAGGTCGAGCTATGTGGACGCCTAGAGAAAGGCATTTTTAAATCTAGTTCAGGGGAGAAAGTTAGTAGCCAAGTATGAGGCAGAATTCTTATGTCTGACCTGCTATGCTCGAGGTATTATTGCAACGGATCATGAACACTGTGTTCGATTTGAGGATGGTTTGAGAGATGAGTTGCGGGTACTAATAGCTCTACAGCGGGAAAGAGAATTTGCTGTGTTGGTTGAGAAGGCTAAAATAGCCGAAGAGGTAAAGAAATCTGAAAAGCAGAATCAGGACAGAGACAGGGGTAGAAAGAAAAGGAGTTTTGGGTCATTAGGGTCTGTTGGGGGTTTCTAAAAGAGGCCTAGATTAGATGGTCTGAGTCATGTTGTGAAGCCTATTGCAGTTAATTGGCCACTACAGTGTGCTCGATTCGGGAAATTTCATTCAGAGGAATGTTGGGCAGCAATATAGGATGTTTCAGATGTGGGTCTATGGACCATCGGATTAAGGATTGTCCACGAGGGCCAGTCAAGGCACAGTCGGAAGGTCTGGGACATGTGCAATTTAGAAGGGGTGGTCAGCAACCGAAGAGAAGTCATCGTCCAGCTAGAGGAGGAAATGGTTTTGGTAGAGGGTGTGGAGCACCGGGCAGAGGTACTGGAAATACATATAAGAGACAGCTAGGGTTAGTCTTGCAGCTAGGCGCCAGGAGGAGGGTGATGCACCGGACGTCAAAATTGGTACGTTCCTTATTTTTGGGTTGCCCTTTACTATTTTGATTGATATTGGGTCGACACATTCCTATGTTGCTAGTGTGGTGTCTGGAACTTTAAACATGAACTTTGAGATTGCTTCTAGGGGATGACTGTACTTAGCCCTTTAGGACAATCGGTAGTGGTAAACAAACTCTTTAAGAGTGTACCCCTGGAAGTATAAGGAATGGTTTTCCCAGCTGATTTGATGGAACTGTTGTCCAGGGAGTTTGATTTAATCTTAGGTATGGATTGGTTAGTGAAGTATCGAGCAAATTTAAACTGTTCTGCTAAGCACATGGTGTTGAAGACTGTCGAAGATGGCGAAGTCTTAGTGATAGGTGAAAGGAGAAACTACTTGTCTAATGTAGTGTCCGCTTTAAAGGCTGAAAGAATAGTGAGAAAATGATGCGAGACTTTTTAGTTTTTGTCAGATCACTGAAGGCCAAGGAGTTAACTGTGAAGGATGTTAGAACAGTGAAGTAGTTCTCCGATGTTTTTCCAGAAGAGCTTCCAAGGTTACCCCAGATCGTGATGTGGAATTCAGTATTAATTTTCTTCCGGGAACAGTGCCGGTGTCAATTACTCCGTATAGAATGGCGCCGAATGAGTTACTAGAACTGAATGCGTAGATTCAAGAATTATTAGATCGAGGTTTCATCTAACTAAGTGTGTCACCTTGGGGAGCGTCGGTGCTGTTTATTAAGAAAAAGGATATGACAATGCGGATGTGCATTAACTATAGGCAACTGAACAAGTTGACAATTAAGAATAAGTACTCGTTGCCTAGGATAGATGACTTGTTCGATCAACTGTGAGATGCTTCGGTCTTTTCAAAGATAGACTTAAGGTCAGGGTATCATCAGCTTAAGGTTAAGGAGCCAGATATTCATAAAATAGCTTTTTGAACTCGTTATGGTCATTACGAGTTCTTGGTGATACCGTTCGGATTGATAAATGCACCAGCTGCATTTATGGACATGATGAATAGGGTATTCCAACCCTATCTGGACCGGTTTGTGGTAATGTTTATAGACGATATATTGGTCTATTCAAAGTCAGAAGAGGAGCATGATTTGCATCTTCGAATGGTTTTGCAGATTCTGAGGGAGAAGCAATTGTACGCCAAATTTAGAAAGTGTTAGTTTTTGTTGAAAGAGGTTACCTTTTTGGGTCATGTTGTATCTGCTGAAGGGATTAAGGTTGCCCCTCGAAAAATTGAAGCTGTGTTGGACTGGAAACCACCTAAGTCTGTGGCAGAGATTTAGAGTTTTCTTGGTTTAGCTGGGTATTATAGAAGGTTTGTTGAAGGTTTCTCGTTAATAGCTACATCGTTAACCAAGTTATTATGAAAAGGGGGACCGTTCGTTTCGTCAGATGAGCAATAGGAAAGCTTTGAGAAGTTGAAAAGGATTTTGACTGAGGGACCGGTGTTGATTCAGCCAGATGATGGGAAGGAGTTTATTGTCTACTGTGATGCATCGCACAAGGGATTAGGGTGTGTCTTGATGCAAAAAGGGAAAGTGGTAGCGTATGCGTCTCAAAAATTGAGGCCTCATGAGGTGAACTATCCCATGCATGACCTTGAGTTAGCTACAGTAGTTTTTGCCTTGAAGATTTGGAGACACTACTTGTATGGGGAGAAGTCCATTATCTACACGGATCACAAGAGTCTGAAATATCTCCTTACTCAGAATGAATTGAATTTGAGGCAGCGGAGGTGGATTAAGTTGTTAAAGGATTACGATTGCTCGATCGAGTACTATCCGGGTAAGGATAACGTAGTGGCAGACGCATTGACTCGCAAGGTAATATCGGATTTGATGGCCATGATTGCTCATCTCATCTTGTATGATGATAGAAGCTTATTAGCTGAACTTCAAGTGAAGTCTTCTTGGATTAGTCAAGTAAAAGAGAAGCAGTTAGTAGATGTAGCGCTAAGTTTGAAGTTTCAGTTAGTGGCAAGGGGTGAAACAGAAGAGTTCAGTCTGAACAGTGATGGGGTTTTATGTTTTCGTGGAAAGGCTTATATGCCAAAGAATGTAGAGTTGAGGCAGAAGATTCTACAGGAAGCGCATAGTAGCTTGTACGCCATGCATCCTGGTGGGAGTAAGCTGTATAGGGATATGCGAGAACCATTTTGGTGGCCTAGTTTGAAGTGGGAAATTACCAAGTTTTTGGTAAGTGCTTGACGTGTCAGCAGGTGAAAGCAGAGCATCAGTTACCTTCGGGGTTATTACAGCCGGTGAAAATTCCGCAGTGGAAATAGGAGAAGATAACGATAGACTTTGTTAGTGGGCTACCCCTTACGCCTACTAAGAAAGATTCGGTTTGGGTTATTATTGATCGATTGACAAAGTCTGCCCATTTCATACCTGTTCGTGTTGATTATACATTACACAAGCTGGCTAAGTTATATGTAGCGGAGATTGTAAGGTTGCCTAGGGTACATATATCTATCATATCGGACAGGGATCCTAGGTTTACATCGCGATTTTGGAAGGCGCTGCATCAAGCTTTGGGTACAAGACTAGATTTCAACACGGCTTTTCATCCATAGACTGATGGTCAGTCTGAAAAGGTAATTCAAATCTTGGAAGATATGTTGAGAGGCTGTGTCATTCACTTCAGGGGTAGTTGGGAGGAGTTTCTGCCATTGGCAGAATTTACGTACAACAACAGCTACCAGTCTAGCATTCAGATAGTGCCCTATGAAGCGTTGTATGGATGGAGGTGTCGTACTCCAACTTGCTGGACAGAGTTAGGTGAGCGTCAGATGTTTGGTCCAGAATTGGTTTCCAAGACAGAAGAAAAAGTTAAATTGATTCAAACTCAGTTGAAGGAGGCGTTTGACAAGCAGAAATCCTATCCTGATTTGAAGCGTAAGGATATAGAATGTGCAGTGGGTGATTAGGTGTTTCTGAAAGTCTCGCCTTAGAAGAAAGTTTTGAGGTTTGGAAGGAAGGGTTAGTTGAGCCCCAGGTTCATCGGGCCTTATCGAGGGTTGAAACCTGTGGGACCAATGACATATCAGCTCGAGCTACCTCTAAAATTGAGGCAGATACATGATGTATTCCATGTCTCGATGTTAAGGCACTACCGTTCAGATCCATCTCACATAGTGCCGGTGGAGGAAATCAAAGTAAAACCTGATTTATCTTTTGAGGAGGAACCAGTGCGAATCCTAGATCAAGATGTTAAATTATTGTGGAGAAAGACAATTCTATTGGTTACAGTTCTGTGGCAAAATCACGGTTCTGAGGAGGCCACTTGGGAGTTAGAGGATGTTATACGTCAACAATAGCCTCACCTCTTTTGACCAGGTAAATTTTGAGGTTGAAATTTCTTTAAGGGGGTAGAATTGTAACATCCGGGAATTAGGGGCTTTGAATTTGTTATGTTCCTGTGTGTTGGTATACTTTGTCTATTAATTTGGTATGCTTAGAGGTCCCGGAAAGGTTCGGGGTTAAGTTAGAACCTTAGGAAAATTTTTGATTTTTGGCATTTTGGGGGGGAAACTGTTGGAGGCAGGCTTTAAGGTTTAATACTTGGGTTGGATGACACAATAATGGACGTGGTAAAGTGGTAAAGGGACACCACTTAAAATGCAGGGAAGTGGTGTCACAAGGGGGGAAGCAACAGGGAGGAGGTTCGAATCCCACAAGCCTCCCTTTAGAACTTTATTTTTGTATATGAGGAGCTAGGGTGGTGGATTCGATCAGGGCTTTCCAAGGGGATGGTTGAATGGGTCAAATATTCAAATGAGTAGCCATAAGTGCTTTAGGGGATTTGAATTGGTCAACCAATCTAAATGTTTGGAAGGGAGTGAAGATAGGAGGAAATCGGGGGATGGTGTTGGGGTAGTGTTGGTCGAATGTTGGAGAGTGGGGGGGAGTTGCGGCTATGTGAGTGTGGGACCTAGGAGTTGGTGTTTTTTGCTATATGTTGGTAAACTGAGAGTCTTTAGGGGGTGCCAAATTTGTGAGTTTGGGTTCTTTTGTGTTGTTTAGCTCTCGTGTGCCGAAACTCCTTAACTCACCTAAGGGTTGCCCCCTTTTCTTTTGGTGTTCTTCTTTTCAACTCTTTTCTCTGAATGCAAACCTTCCTATTTGTGCACTTCTTCCTCGAACATTACCAAATCACCTAGGCCTTCACCCTTCATGTTTGAGTTTAGTGTTCATTTTGTTACCCTCTTCATATGCCGAATTTCTTGAAGTCACCTCCCTTGCCGATTCTTTTTCCCTCTTTGCATCTTCCTTAAAAACATAGCCCAACCTAGTTCAACCCTCTCCCCCCTGCTATTTTCATTCTAGCCGAATCTTCACCCCCTTCCCTTTGTCTTCTTTTTACTCTTTCATCTTTTGAAACTCTCTTTCCCCCTTTACTCACTTGATTAGCCGAAACCCTTTTGGTATTTGTTGCTGATGCAAATTTTCTCATTCAGTTTCTCTTTATACAAGACTTTCGGTTGTTAGGCTGAGCGTTGTGCAATTGAGTCCGTGGCAGCAAAATCCCTCTATAATAAGGTAACGGCTTTCTCTCATTTTGTCATCTCTTCACTTTTATAGCAAAAATCGATCACCCACTTGGTCTTTTGGTAACCGTTCTTTTCATCTTATTGGTTACTTAGCTGAACCCCGTGGGGAGGGAGTTTGTCTGCCGAAGATCCCCTTCAAGTGGTTTCTGTTTGTGCCAGAATCGTTTAGCCAGGGCTATCTGTGTTCAGTTCACTCGTTGATCAAGGTAAAGGAGAGTTCTCTTAACTATGGTTTACTTATTCTTTTCTTCTTTGGATTGTCTTAACCCAATCTCCTGATCAAGTTACTCCATGGATGCAAGTGTAAGTCAAACCAAGGAGGGGAGTGTACCCATAATCTCTATTCCTAATTTTAAAAGGCGTGCGGTGTCGGCAGTTCGGGACTATCCAGCGGGCTATGGTAGAGAGCCACTGCCTACCTAGGATAGGCAAATAGCTGTCGTTCCTGTTAGTAAAAGCGTCAACATAGAGAGTATAGTATTACCCATTATCAGGTGTGTAAAACACATACGCTTCTTTACTATTTGTGTTATTAACTGTATTGGTTGGAAGCCGAAGTAACAGAATTAATTATTAAGATACCCTTCTTAGGTAAGATCGGAGAACCAGGTAAGTTCCACTATGATCATTAACAAAATATATGTATGAATGAAATGGTTGACTGTTATGCATTAGAAGCATGATCATAGTCGTATTGTATGATAACATGTGCATGGACATAGGGGGTATGGTGTGAAGAGGGGGAGAACATGATTCTAATACTGTCACCAGTGGTTTGGTACCACAAGTGGGTTGGCCCCACATGATGTTATTTGTGACTATGTCTCAGTGGTTTGGAATCACCAGTGGTTTGGCACCACATATATTATTTCTGTGACTTGTCCCAGTGGTTTGGTACCACAGTGGGTTGGCCCCACGAGATGTTATTTGTGACTATGTCACCAGTGATTTGGTACCACAGTGGCTTGGTGCCATGATAAACCGTAAAAGTAACACATTTTAACCCCATATTTAGTATGCTTTTGGATGATTTAGCCCTTGATTTATTTAAAAAGGTGCTTTTAATCCTTTCTTTTCATGTTTATACTCAAGAAGGCACCCGAGGACGAAAAGAACAAGAAATGGACTTAAAACGGGCCAATTTGGGCCAAAGAGGAAATTGACATGGCATGGACTTTAAGCCACATGGCCGTGCCTCATCAAATTACTTCATACGGCCATGCCCCGATTTACACGGCCGTGCTCCAATCGAAAGAATCGAGACACGGCATGAAGACGATTTACACGGGCGTGTACCTTGGCCATGCCCCTGCCACGGGAAAGAGCAATTTCACTCGGATTTGGATGCTTGGAAGCAAAGAAACACATTCCTAAGTCTACTTAAACATCCTAGAGGAATTCTACTTGAATTAGGATAATTAGGAGGCAAGTAAAGTATTTCAAAGCCTATATAAACACCCAAGGTAGCAACTAAAAAAGGGGTTCGGCAGAAGCCGAAACAGGACGGTTTTTTGGCAGAGGCTTTTGCCGAAGCTTTCATATTTTAGGGAATCACTTGAAGATAACCAGTTGATCCATCCCAAGAAGTCGGAACTCTATTCAAGACGAAGGATCTCTCCTTCAATTCCTTCAGGGGGTTTTAGGGATTTCTTATGTTTTGTTTTATCTTTTCTCTTGAGATGTTTTCTTATTTAGTTATGAACTAAACCCTTTAGATACCTGAAGGGGATAAAACCTATGGCAGATTTTGTTATTTGATTTCTAAATTATATGATAAGTACTTAGTTTATTCTTAATTATGTTGCTTAAATTAATCTGATATGCTTAGGTGGAGGAGGAATAGACCCTACCTAAAAGTAGATCTAGCATAATTGAGCGGAGTTGATCGGGTGCCTAGAGTTAGGGTTACGAGATTTTGTCGGATTAGGGTGAAACCTAATATGGGAATCCATTGATCGATTTACTGCTTCCTTAGGGGGTTATTATAAAAGAACGAGAGTTCCACTAATTAACCTAAGGTTAGACGTTATTCGTCTCGAGAGAGGGTTTAATATGGGTTAGGGAGTCTCACGGATCAAGCTAAGTAAAGAAATCATATGGTTTGGGAAATAAATAATAAGAGAAGTCATAGGTGGATTCTTCCTGAGGGTATCATCTTCATCAACTGAGTTTTCCTAAAGTCTTTCTTCAATTCATTCTTTTGTCCTTACATTTAGTTTAAAGTATTTCACTAGTTTTAATAAATCAATCACTCCATATTTCAGCCTAAATAAAAGAAAGAAAGTGAGTAGTAGTACTTTTAGGTTCCCTTGGATTCGATAAGATATTCTTGCCTAAACTATACTACAGTTCAATAGGTGCACTTGCCTCTATCTTTGTCATAGTTTGTAACATCCTAGAACTGGGCCTAGTAGGATTAGGCCCAATGGGCCTTAGGGGTAGTAGCGTTTAAAATTTTTGAGAACAAGAGAATTGTACTAAGGCAGGTTGGACCTATTAGGTGAGTGATTTTGGAAGGTTAGGAGGCTTTTATGAAGTCCCGGGTTAATGTTAGGCCATAGGAAAAATTTTGGTTTTAGGTGAAAAAAACCCTGGGAGTTGGTAGGTAGGCTTTAAGAATAAAATGTAGGGAAAAATGACAAGTGGAGTGTGTGGTGTAGTGGCAAAGTGACAGCACATAAGGAGCAAGGGGGTGACGCGAAAAGGAAGGAAGGAGGTCCAAGGTTCAAGTCTTGGTGCCTGCATTTTAGTTTTCTTTTTAAATGGATTTTTGAATTTGGCCATAGGACTTATATTTAGTTGCACACGATTTTAGAAACAAAGATCTAGTTGGTAAAGTGGCTAGCAGCGTGGATTATGTTATAGGGGAGCCTGGGTTCAAATCTCATAAGAAGCAAGGGAGTATTTATTTTGCTAAGATGGGGCGGCAAGAGTTTGAGTTGGATTTAAACTCTGCTAGCGGAAGGATCCCACATCGGAAAGATATAAAGAAGGAAGGTAAGAAGCTAGCTATATAAAGAGCATTCTAGGATGAGAGAAAAGATACCTTGGTGGGCGTTGGGCATAGGAGCTTTGGGAGCGCGGTTTAGCAGCTTCAGAATTCCTATCAAGTGTGTACTTTCTCTACTATAGTTGTAGAGCGGCAAATGCCGATAAGCCGGTCACACGACGATGGTAGCCACACGAGCATGCGAGTGCATGTGTGGGGCTTCAACGCGATAGTTGAGGCCATTAGTAGTGTTCTTGCGGGTGTGGGTTATTGGGCTACGATGGCCAGAAAAGGGCCAAGTGGGCTCAATGGGCCTAGAGGCCCATATGAGTAAATTGTATGATTGAGTAGAAGATTATGAACTAGACTATATGAATCTCATATATGTGGCTAGGTTTGGGCTAAATGGGCACACGAGTGTGTGGGCCCACTTGGACCGAGAATGGGCCTTAGGCCCATTCGCATCATTATCTCTATTTAGAATACTTGAGTCGTTCGAGGTGACAGTGGACCTTCTGTTGGGTCGTTAATACCCTGGTTTGTAAAATTATCAAAATGCCTCTGGTTTGTAAAATTACCAAAATACCCTAATTTTTGAAATTACCAAAATACCCTTGATTTGCAAAATTACCGAAATACCCCTAGTTTGCAAAATTACTAAAATACCCTTACTTTGTAAAATTACTAGAATACCCGTGGTTTGAAAAATTATCGAAATACCCCTGGGTTGCGAAATTATCGAAAATACCCTTGGTAGGTAAATTACAAAAATACCCTTGGTAGGTAAATTACAAAAATACCCTCGATGGGTAAAATGATAGATATGCCCCTAGAGGGCAAAAATGACGAAAATGCCCCTATATGTTATATGATTATTCTTGTATGTGATTTATGACTGTTATCGTATGATTATTATTGTATGTTGCATTCATGTGTTATTATGTTGCATGGGGATGGGATTATTCAAAACGGAAGTGCAGATATGATCGCATGGTCGCTGACTTTGTGGATCCACCAAGGCTTTTAGCCATCGAGCGCTTATGTTTGCACCGATAAGTTAGTGCCGCAACCGGTGCTACATAAGGAGTGTAGGATGGGTGGGTTGATTAAATCCCAGTGAGTGCGAGGTTGGACGAGAGGCGGAGTGTGGTTGGTATGGGCATCAATGCATTGCATATGAGGTTTTATTTGAGATGGGCTCAGGCCCAGATAAATATGATTTGTGGCATTTATGGGTTAATTCCCAACTTTGGCTTTTGTGGGCTAAGGCCCAATTGCCACCGTTACTGAAATGGGCTTCGGCCCAAACTGTTGTGTTTCATGCTCTTATTGATGAGGGTTATGCACACTGAGTTTTCGTAAACTCACACCCTTTTTTTAATATTTTTTTCTTAGGTAATCCTCAGTAAGTGGTTCGACGTGCTAGCGAACTCGGAGGTGGCCACACTACGAGCAGTTTTGGACTCTAGTATTTTACTTATTTTTAACTTGGGTTAATATTTTGTAATAAGGCCTCTCTTAAATTCTAGTTTTAGTTTTGGATTTTTAGTTTATTATGTCTTAAATCTGCTAAACTTTGTATCACAGTTTTCCAAAACAATATCTGCTTTCAAAATGCTACGCTTTCGCGAATAGGTCGTAAACATCACGTTTTCATAAGTCAGTCGTTTTAATTATGCTTCCGCAACAAACAAAGTTTTTTTAGGTAATAACTTTTTAATAAATGTCGATTAATAATAAACAAACGCAAACTGGGACTTTAGTTTTTAATATCAAGAATGGTTTTCAAATGGAACCATGGTTTCTCAAAAAGCACCCCAATGTGGCACGCTAGATTCAAGCCTAACTTCTAGGCCGTGCCTGGGGTGTTACATTTAGTGGTATCAGAGCCTAGGTTGCAAAACTCGGGCTATGAGATGGGTTTAAGTGTTTATTTTAAAGATGTTTACAAATGATTTTTAAGTAGTTTTCAAAGGTTTTTGTCTCTCCAGTGTCAGACCAAGTAAGTTCTCTTATCTATTTTAAACTGTTATTGCTGTAGGTAGATACTGGGCTTGCTTTAGATGATAGACTATACTGAGGCCCATAAGAGACTAAAAACTATAGTTAGCTGGCAATTTCGAAAACAACTCTTAACTACTACTTCCATAAAACATTTGTTTAATTACTGGAACTATGAGCTAAATTCATAAAATTTGTAATTCAGATAATACGTGAAGTGATAACGAGTGCTAGAAGGGGTACAAGAGGTCACGGTAGAGGTCGTGGAAGTGCTAGTGCTGGGTCTTCGGCGTCAAACCACATGCCCGATGTCGAGGCGAGAGAAGCACCGCCTTCATCGGTAACTAAGGCAGGGTCATTCGATCGAGCCGCTAGGGATGACGCACTGTCACAGGCAATGCTTCGTATTTTGGAAAGAGTTCTTGGTCTGCATTGAACGTATATCGGTAATGGGGTCGGGTGGGTCGATTTGAACGACTCCTGTCCAATAGAGCTGAGAACCACTAATCTGATGTCGGAGAAATTAGGTTTAATATTATTTATGTGTTATAGCATGATTATAAGGGTACATGAAAATTTTGGTGCATTAATTTTAGCGATATCATACTTTATTTCGAAAAAGGACTAAATAGCATAAAGTACGAAAGTTTTATTTTACAAGTTAAAGGTGTCTAAAAGCTAAAGAATATTAATTGGAGGCCCTTAATTTGCAATTAGACCCTTTGAAATAGAGTGGCCGGCCATAGGGGACAAGAAAATGAGATTTTTCAAGGGTAGGTGGAGTTTTGGTGACTAAATTGACTTGTAATAATAAAATAAAGAGAAGAGTGATATCATCTTTTCTCTCCATCTTCTCCACTGAAAATTAGTAGCAAAATAGGGGTTTGAGAGCTCAAAAATTTCAGCTAAGCTTTTCTCCTTGCAAGTAACTATTTTGATGGTCATTCTTTGATAATTTTTGTACTTTTTAGACCATTCTAACATGATCTAAGCTAATGAGGGGACTATTTTGCAAAATTGTTAAGAGTCTAGGGTTTTTCCATGTGAGTAATTATGTTGTTTGCTGAATTTCTATGGAAGAAATTGAATCTTGGGTGTTGAATACACAACTTTTGTGAAAGGTGTTTCCATGAAAACACCTAAAAAGACCTTTTTGTAAAGGTTGTAAAATTGGTAGAAAATGTGTGTAATAATTGAAATCTTGATTTGCTATAAAAGGGATATGAATCCTCTAGGCTTGGCTGTGTGAAAAATGAACACATTTCATTTTACGAGCCTAAGGGTAAGACCATAATTTTGTTAAAGATTAGGGGCAAAATGGTAATTTTTTGAAAGTATGATTTTTGAAATGCCTTGATTAAGGTGGTAATTAAAATGAGTGAATTTGTTATTATAGATCAAGAAGAACGTGGAATTAACCTTGACCGAGGAAAGCACAAGGTTTCAGACTAGATTGCGAATTGGCATATTTTGGTACCGAGGAAGTTTGTGTGAAATTAAAGCTATATAATGCTATTATATTCTTAATTGCTTGATATCATGAGAAATGTTTAGTATTTTTATGAAATTGATTAATGATGCGTCGATGAAAGTATAATGCTATTATGTTGAGTTGAAGCCCCAGTTGAACATTAGGAATAGTAAGGATACCATTCTCTCAACATGAGATAAAGAAGGTCCTGTATAAGACCATGTCTGGGACATGGCATCGACACCGAATAGAGATCTCATGTAATACCATATCTAATACATGGCATCGACATCGATATACGATCTCGTATAAAATTATACCTGGGATATGGCATCGACATCGAGATATGATATCCCGTGTAAGACCATATCTAGGATATGGCGTCGGCATTAGCACCGAGATGTGATCCCAGATAAGACCATATCTGGGATATGGCATTGGTATCGTGTTACATATATGATGAGATTGGGTATCCTTCGATATTCCAAGTAGTTCAACGGGTAAAGAACTAAGTTTATGTTAGAGATAGCAAAGAGCTAAGTATATGCTCAAGAGAATAAAAGTGCTAAAGTTATGTGAAGTGATACATGTACATTTGAGTACCTTGCGAGAAATATGATTGATACGAGGTAAGAATGAGCATGAGTAAGTTATGGTAATGTGCTTGAGAATTTGAGTTGTTACTGATGTAATGTATGAATGTTATCATAGGCTTATATATTGTTATTTATTTCATGCAAACTTACTAAGCTTTATACTTACCCCTCTCATTTCCCTTTTCCTTGTAGTATCGCGAAGCTAACTCGAGAATCATAGGACGTTGGAGTTCAGAATCACACTATCAACTACTCTTTGGTATAACAAAGTTTGATTAATTTTGAGTATGGCATGTATAGGAACTTGGTTATTTTTATATTATGTCATATTGGTTAGCCAATGTGTGGCATCAATGTCATTCAATTCATTTTGTAAATGGCCATTAGAAATTGGCCAATACTTGATAAGTTTTATATATTCAATGGTCAAGAAGTTCATGAAATGCATGCTTGTGTGATAGAATGATAAATGAGTAAAGAATATGCATGAGGAATGTAGTGTAAACCTATGTATGGATGTCTTGATTTTGGGCATTAGAAGTGCCTTATGATCATGTAGTGTGTTAAAATGAAATGGTATTAGTGTGGTTGTATTCCAGAGTGATAATTGGCATGGTGGTTAGCCTTATAATTGTCCACACGGGTAGACTCACAGGTGTTTGTCTAGGCAGTGTGTGACACACGGTTAGCCCCATGGGCATGTTGATAGGCCGTGTGTGCCCCTGTATGCTAAGTTGGCAAGTCAGTATGCCTAGTAGTAACCGCACAGGCTGAGACACAATCGTGTGTCTAAACCGTGTAGAAGACATAGCCATAGAGCATCGGTGTGTGCCCAGGCCGTGTGAAGTCTACAGCTGAAATTAGGAATTTAATCTGACACACGGTCTAAGGACACGGACGTGTGCCTTTGCCGTGTGATCTTACTGAGATGATGACGTCAGAAATAGAATGTCATGTTTTTACACACGGGTTAAGACACGAGCATGTCTAGGTAGTGTGAAGGACACGGGTAATGGACACGGGCGTGTGTCCAGTCGTGTGAAAACCCCTGTAGGTTCAAAAGGAAAAATAAAATCCACACAGACTAGGGACATGGACGTGTGTGACCACAAGGTCTTCCCACACGGGCGTGTCCCATACAACACAGGCATGTGGCCCTATTTTGTGTAAAAGTTTTCTTAGTGTTCAAAAGTTTCTTGTTTAGTCTCGAACCACTTCGTAAGTAAGTTTAGGGTCTTGAAGACCTATAAGAGGGACGTTATGATTTTGAATGCTAAGTTTTAAGTTGAAAAGAAATTTTGTGGCCTGATGTTTTATGTTTGAGTAAGTTAAGTCTGGTAATGCCTTGTACCCAGTTCTGGTCTTGAATACGGGTAAGAGATGTTTCATTTAGTGGTATCAGAGCTATGGTTTAGTCGATTCTCGGACTAACGTAGCGTAAGTATGAGTCTATCTATACATGCCATATGTTTGAGTATTTACATAATGGTAGTGCGACAACTCCTAACGATTTAAATTGTGTTTTTATATAGTAAATGGTTCCCGACTGAGATGTGGCTGATGATGTTGCAACGAATGCACTGGCTCCCGCGCAAGGGATCACGCCAGTAGAAAGTAGACCGAGACTTTGGGTCAGAGAGAAGAGGCTCGAGAAGCCTTTCTCCATATGATGAGCAACTAGTATACTAAATTTTTTCGAGCAAATCCTAATGCTCAACCTCCTCCACCCCCACCTATTCCTCAGCCTACCCTTGTAGCTCCCCAAGTTGTAGCTCGAGAAGTCCCCTGTTGATAGAATCTAGTAGTAATGAGCTGAGGAATTTCAAGCTAATAAAGATGATGATCTAGAAAAAGTAGAATTCTGGCTTGAAAGTACCATTACGGTATTTGATGAATTAACCTGCACACCCGAAGAGTGTATGAAGTGTGTCGTGTCTCTTTTGAGAGATTCAGCTTATCAGTGGTGGAGCACCCTTATGTCAATTGTACCAAGGGAGAAAGTTAACTGGGAATTCTTCCAAGAAGAGTTCCGGAAAATGTATATTACTCAAAGGTTCATCAACTAAAAAAGAAAAGAATTCTTGGAGCTAAAGCAAGGTCGAATGACGGTGACCGAATATGAGCGTGAGTTCGTAAGAATTAGTAAATACGCTCGGGAGTACGTATCTATAGAAGCTATTATGTGTAAAAGGTTTAAGGACGGGTTAAATGAGGATGTACGTTTATTTGTCAGTGTCCTAAAACTAAAATAATTTTTTGTGCTAGTAGATAGAGCCTGTAAGGCCGAGAAACTGGTCAAAGAGAAAAGAAAGGCTGAAATCAAGTCCTGTGACTCGAGGAAGAGACAACTGAGTAAGTCATTCCAATCTTCATCCAAGAAATCAAAAGGGTTTACTACTCGATCAGCTACTTCAGCTGGGTTTTCAAATAGAAGTAAGGGTAAATAGTACTCGGGGTCTAAAGCTCAGACCACTTCAGTTGCTAGTGTTGGCAACGCTCGACCAAGTAGATTGGAATGTCCACAGTGTGGCAAAAGTCATCTCGGGGAGTGTCGAGCAAATGAGAGAGCTTGTTTTAAGTGTGGATCCCCAGATCATTTTATTAGAGATTACCTGGAGGTGGGTGAGAAAGAGGAACCTCAGAGTGCAAGATCGGGAAGTACTGCTCGAGGGAAGCCACAAAGAAAACTGGGGAATGGAACGAGTAGCAAGAATAAATCTAGAGAGCAAACTGCAAGATCTGAGGTTAGAGCACCGGTGAGAACATATGCCATTCGCGCTCGCAAAGAGGCATCCTCCCCTAATGTGATCACGGGTACATTTTCTCTCTATGATACTCATGTTATAGCTTTAATTGACTCGGGATCTACCCAGTCATATATTTGCCTAAAATTAGTCTCTAGCATGAACATGACTGTAGAGTCTACAAAATTTGTAGAAAAAGTGTCAAATCCCGTACGCAAATGTGTGTTGGTCGATAGAGTATGCAAAGGTTGCCCTTTGATGATTAGAGGTCATTATTTTTCGGCTAATCTCATGTTATTGCTATTTGATGAATTTGATGTCATCCTTGGGATGGATTGGTTAACTACTCATGATGTGATAGTGAATTGTGGAAGGAAATTTATTGAGTTAAAATGTGAAAATAGGGATATTCTTCTTGTTGAATCAGATGAGAAAGACAAATTGCCTGTAGTGATATCTTCCATGTTGACTTAGAAATACCTGAGAAAATGGTACGAAGCTTACCTTGACTTTGTGATGAATGCTAAAGAAACTGAGATAAGAAATGAATCGGTACACATAGTATGCGAGTATCTAGATGTTTTCCTAGAAGAATTGCTAGGGTTGCCTCTGGTTAGAGAGATTGAATTTGGCATTGAGTTGGCCCCTGGTACTTCGCCTATATCTGTTGCTCCATACAGAATGGCTCCAACCGAGCTAAAAGAACTGAAGGCGCAGCTACAAGAGTTGACAGACAAAGGCTTTGTAAGACCGAGTTATTCTTCATGGGGTGCTCTCGTATTATTTGTGAAAAAGAAAGATGGTTCCATTAGGTTATGTAAAGATTAGCAGCTTAATAAAGTAACCATGAAGAACAAGTACCTGTTGCCAAGAATCAATGATTTTTTTCATCAACTGAAGGGAACCACGGTGTTTTCTAAGATATACTTGAGGTTTGGATATTATCACTTAAGAGTCAAAGACTCAGATGTACCGAAAACTACATTTCGGACAAGGTATGATCACTACGAGTTTTTAGTCATGCCATTTGGTTTAACTAATGCCCCTACTGTGTTCATGGATTTGATGAATCGCATCTTTCGATTTGGATAAATCTGTTATGGTCTTTATTGATGATATACTGATTTACTCTCGTGACGAGAATGAGCAAGTTGAACACTTGAGGATGGTTTTGCAAATTTTACGAGATAATCAGTTATATGCCATGTTTAGTAAGAGTGAATTTTGGCTTAAAGAAGTTGGATTTTAGGGGCACATTGTCTCGGGAGATCGAATTAGATTTGACCCAAGTAAGATCTCAGCAATTGTGGATTGGAAACCACCAAGGAACATATCCAAGGATAGAAATTTTTGGGCCTAGCTTGCTACTATAGATAATTTTTCAAAGGATTTTCTATGATAGCTACTCCGATGACGAGAGTACCGCAAAAAGATGTGAAGTTTGAGTGGACAGAAAAGTGCCAGCAATCAAAATAGAGAACAGAGATGTGAGAATGCTAGACGTATAGACCAAATAATAAAAGTGTCGGCTAAAAAAAAGGGAGACCAAATAAGAAACCGAAACTAGACGTATAGACCTTCTACAGAACACATAGGGGTTTCGACTTTTCTTCCCATAGCAATCGAAATAGAGAACAGAGATGTGAGAATGATAGGGAGATTCGGCCATAAGAAAAAAAAGGGAAAGAAAGAGAAGAAAAAGAAAGAAGAAAGCAAAGAGATCATACCTGATTATGGGTTGAGATTTCAGCTTTGAGAACCAGAGAAGGGAAAATTAGATTTCGGCACCCAAGGAGATTAAGAGGAAACGCAAGAAGAGGAAGAAAATATGGGCAAGGGGTATTCGGCTTATGCAAGACATCGAAGATGAGAAGGGAGTTAGGGAATTTTGGCCTCAAGAAGCAACTGAGAGAAGAGAGAACACTAATCAAGAAAGTAAGGTTCGGCTAACAGATGATGAAGGAGATAAATAGAAGGGATGGAAGACGGAGTTTCGGTTTTTGATGTTACTCGCAAGAAAATAAACAAAAAAAAATGATGAGTGGAGGGTAATGTAGTTTCGGCCAAACACCAAAAGTAGAGAGAAAAAGAGAAGGCTTAGGGACAATTCGGTTTTGACAAAAAGAAGCAAAAGAATGCACTTAGCCTTCCCTAGCTAGCCGAAAATGCTCACTTGAGATCAATTCTCCCCTAAGTCCAAATGTGAAATTCGGCACTCCTAAGCTACCTAAAAAATCGGTTCTTCCCCTCCCCCTTAGTGTTTAACATTCGGCCAACTCTAAGCTCAGGTGTCCATCCCTCTTATTCCTCCACAATTCCTCCTGACCACACATTCAAATCTGTTTGAATGTTTCCAGCTCCACCGATTTGTCTCCTCCAGTTATTTGAATCTGTTGACTCTTGCAACACTCATCCACCAGAGTCCTACCCGAGTGCAACTCTCCCTTGTCCTGGTCAAAAATAACAAGTAGAAAGGGGATTTCTACTGCTCGAACCAAGGCTCCCTCACTCCCCTGAGGCGTCACTTCTTTAAGCCTTAAGTGGCGCCTCCTTGCCACTTTACTAAGGCACTCCTTGTGTCACAACCTACCACCAGCTACCTTTAACCCCTACCTCAAACAGCTCCCCCCTCTAGAAGCCCAAAACAAAAATTTCAAAAAACCTCTGGCCTATCCCTGGCTCATGCCTAGAGCCTAAAATAGCCTAAACTAGCATGACAACCATACTATTTGCATGCAAGCAGATAAAATGCAAAGACCCCGATTTAAGGATGTTACATAACTAGTCCTTACACATGCCATAGACTCAAAGGTTTGTGTTCATTTACCCAACATGGTAGCTTGATAGTGTGATAGCATCTCCAACGATCTCCAACCCGAGCTAGTTTGGTGACACTATGAGGCATAGGAAAGGAAGGGGAATAAGCTATATAGCTTAGTAAGTTCACATGCAAATAAATAGCAACATAATCATGAATATCATACAATTAGCATAACATAATTTACATATATGTCATCAGAGTTTCATAGGCATAACTTACTCATTTTCAATCTTACCAAAAGTTCATCACATATCGAGCTTATTCATATGAATTTTTCGTACATACTTATACCAACTCGTAACATATCATACTCTTTCTCATCTTTGGCATAATATTTGAATTACCCGTTGAACCACTTGGAATATTAAAGGATACTCTGGAATCTCATACACAATGTAACATACCAACGCCATATCCCAGACATGGTCTTACATGGAAATCTCATATCGATGCCAATAGCCCAGCTATGGTCTTACACGAAGTCTCATATCGACGCCATATCCTAGATATGGTCTTATACGAAATCTCATAACGATGCCATATCCCAGATATGGTCTTATACGTAATCTCAATGACCCTAATGTCATGACATTTGTATCCTATTTATTCCTAATGTTCAAACGGGATTTTCTCATTTGTCATATCATCGTCGATTGTATCCACATTGTCATTTATACAATTAATATATTAATAAAACATTTAAAATACAATTTTAACATTGCATTTTTTACACATGAACTTACCTCGACACAAGAATGGCGAAATGGGCACATACTTTGTTTCCCCCCCGTTCTAGGTCCGAACCTCGATTTTATTGATCTACAATATGACATTTGACTTATTTAATCATTATACTGCTCAATTTAGCCCAAAATCACATTTTGGAAAAAAATTACCTTTTTTTCCCTTAAACTTTGTCATATTTACATTTTAGTCTCTAGGCTCATAAAATGATTTTCATTCAATTTCTTTGTACTTTAAGCCTAGCTGAACCATTTTCATGCTTATAGAAGCCCACATTTTCCATTAAAATAAATTTTTACAACACTTTTTATACTATTTTACAAATAGGTCCTTTTTATGCATTTTCATCAAAAATCACTTAGCAAAAGTTGTTTATCTAACATTAAACTTGCATAATCTACCATTAAACATCGAAATACAAAAATTTCTAGCATGGGTCAAACCCTAGACCTTCATCATATCTCAAATTAATGGTAGAAATAGATAGATCATATTACAATGATTTCAAAAACATGAAAATCATTAAAAACAAGGCTAGAACGGACTTACAATCGAGCTTGAAAGCTTGAAAAACTCTAGCCATGGTTTTCACTTGCAAATTTTGGCCAATGAGGATGATGGAAAATTTTTTGGGTTTTTATTTTGCTTGTTAAATCATTTAATTACTAAATGAACAAAATGCCCTAACTTAAAAATATTCTATTTCACATATTTCATGTCCATTTTTGTCCAAAAAATTATCCAATGGTCTAATTACCTTTTAAGGACCTCCAATTTAAAATGTCATAGCAATTAGACACCACTAGCTTCTAAAACTCAAGTTTTGCACTTTTTACATTTTAGTCCTTTTAACTAAATTGAGTGCCCAAACATCAAAATTTTCGAACGTAATTTTCAAAAAATCATTCCGTAAAATGGTATATCATAAAAATATAAGAATATTAAAATTTTCATCTTCAGATTTGTGGCCCCGAAACCACTATTCTGACTAGACCCAATATAGGGTTGTTATAGAGTATGTGTTTACTGAGGAGATTATGTGTAAATGATTTATTGACGGGTTGAACGAAGATATAAAACTACTAGTCAAAATTCTAGAGTTGAAAGAATTTATCGTGTTAGTTGAAAGGGCTTGCAAAGCTGAGGATCTTAGCAAAGAAAAGAGAAAAGTAGATTCAGAAGCTGGAGACTCGAGAAAAAGATCGATGAGTAAGCCGTATCAATCTTCATCGAAGAATTCCAGAGATTCGTATACTCGCCCAAATGTTTCAAATTAATATTCAAACAGAGATTGTATAAAACAATTCTCAGGTTCTAAAGCTCAAGCAACATCCATAGCGAGTGTGACAGTGTGAGAGACAACAAACCCGAATGTCAGCAATGTGGAAGACGGCATTTCAGAGAATGCTAGAACAAAAATAACAAAGCGTGTTATAAATGTGGTTCGTTAGATCACTTCATCCGGGACTGCCCTGAGCCAGATGAGAAAGATAAAGTTCAGAATGTGAGACCAAGTAATATGACTTCTAGAGGAAGCCCACCCCGAAACACTGGAAATATGAGTGGTAACCGATGTGTTACGAGAGATTCTGCTATTAGATCTGAGGCACGAGCACCTGCCCTAGCTTATGCTATCTGTGCACGGGAGGAGCCATCATCGCCAAATGTTATCTCTAGTACTTTCACTTTTTATGATACTAATGCGATTGCATTGATAGATCCAAGATCAAATCATTCTTACATATGTATGGATTTAGTATTTAGTAAGACTTTGCCTATAGAGTCTATTGAATTTGTAACACCCAAACCAGGTCTATGCGTTAAGACGAGATTTGTTTTGTCACACAGATCGAACATCCATTTAATTCTCTAATGATTTAAGTAACACAGTTTTACAAAACCTTTTGAATGTGAAATTTAAGTAAAAATTAAGAACAATGATTTAAAATTTACGAATTAAAAAAAAAAGCATAAAAAATAAAAAATAAAAAACCCTAAAAATGGAACCCACTAGAAATTTTAATTAGTTGGCCTACATTAACTTCAAACCCATTGTCCGAATTTCGGACCAAATGTGGAAGACGACCGAAAAACATGGAGCAATCAATGTAAGAATGAGAGACAACTCAAACAAAAAAAAAAGTCAATACATTTAGTATTTAATTGTCAAAACCTTAAAGTAATTTTTAACGAGTTCAAAAGAATTTGAAAAGAAAAAAATTAAAGTATCTCAAATGTTAAAAAAAACAATTTTTTTTTTTAAGAAAACCTTATAGAATTAACAAAAGCCCATATTAAGTGTCTTAAAACAAAATTAAATTCATCCACACACAAAAATCCATAAAAATATTAATAAAGGCCTTATTACATCATACCCAAAATTATAATTAAAATAAATAATTTAATAAAAGTTCATAGTTTATAAAACCCATATTCATAGTATGGCCTCCACGAAGTCATCCTCGGCCCAAGCCTCCGTCAATTGCCATTACCTGAGATGGATAATTAAATAGAGTGAGTTACTCAAAACTCAATGTGTAACTCACTTACCGTATTTATTAGGCCAGATCATCAAGACATTATTTTGGGCTTGAGCCCATTTACGGATTTAGCAATATAATAAATGAAATGCATGTAAAATGAAATTTCCCAACCAGATCTAATTTCCATCCGCTACACACCCCCGTACCAACCAACACACCTGTGGGGATCAAGTCAACCCACCCCGCCAACACACCAATCGTAGGCATAAATCCATTTTAAATAATATTGTGGTGTACCACCGAACTAGATTGTGACAAAGTCACCGAACTAGAGGCATTAAGCCATAAAAAATTTGTGGCAGAGCCACCGAACTAGATTTTTGGCAACAGGCCTTTCTTCTCTTCATCAAATATCCCAACCCATGCTAACATGTATGCATAACAAAATATATATATATATATATATACATACGATAATTTAACAGAAAGCCCATAATACATGTAAGTCTATATTTCAAGTTTTTATTTTGGCCTATAAGACAAAATAGCATTTAGCCCATTCCATTTAACGATCTAGCAGTTTTTAGCCCATTTAACAATCTAGCAGTTTTTCGGCCCAATTAACGATCTAGCAGTTTTTCGGCCCATTTAACGATCTAGCAGTTTTTCGGCCCATTTAACGATCCAGCAGTTTTTCGGCCCATTTAACGATCTAACAGTTTTTCGGCCCATTTAACGATCTAGCAGTTTTTCGGCCCAATTTAACGATCTAGCTGTTTTTTGGCCCAATTTAATGATCTAGCAGTATTTCGGTAAATTTCACGACTTTAACCGTTTTCATGCATTTACACAAAAGTGTTAATTATTACGTATTTTTTCTGATTTTGTCCTCTTTACGATTTTATCCAAATATTTACTGTTTAGGATCTAAGTTTGAAGTTACACACCTGGTTACTGTGAGAACTAGACTTTCCCGCTCGGTGATACCTAAACATTTATCATGCTTGATTAGTACATTAATATTTAATAAAAACTACACTACTGATAAACGATCTAAATCTTTACCTCTAATCTCGATTGATAACTACATGTCGGTTCTCCCGCTTGATGGTTCAAAATCATTTGAAAAACCACGAACAAACAATGGTTCAGGAGTACGAACGACTTTGAATAATTGATTCTCCTCGGTTGTGGGTCCACAACCCGGTGGAAAATCTCAATTCCAAACAAATTTCTTTTTGAATTTAGGGGATTAATGTAACCCCTCTTTCGAACACTATTAACAACTCGTTTCGTCCCTATCTTGCTCGCCTCCTTTAACAAAAGAGTATTAGTCCTAATATAAATCGAAATTTAATATTAATGTCTTAAAAGAACAAACTCGGCTTACCTTAATATCCCAAGTGATAGTCCATGATAAAAAAAAAACGAAAGTGATCAATAATCCTTGAAGAGTTTCATTCTTACCTTGCTAAAATGATCCCAACTTGATTAACTATCAAGATGACTCGACAAGATGATAGTTTGACCCTCCTCTATCTTACGATTAACCAAGGTTTAATGCAAAAAAAAAAATGAATGAAATCAAGATTAAAGAAGAATAGGAGATTTGGCTATGGTATAATAGAAAAATAAACTTCGGCCATGTGAATGGTTACCAATATTCGGCCATGAAGGAAAAGAGAATAGGGAGGAGAGAAAATAAATAAAGATGAAACAAAAGAACTTTGAGATCAAAAGTGTAATCGACAATGATGAGGATAAAGAGAAGAAAAGAAATGGTCTAAAATGGCTATATGGTTTCTGACACAAAGAAGAGAGAAAAGACTTGATGATAATAGTCAAACTAAGACCAAAATGGTCAAAAAGGGAGAAATGGTAAAAAGATGCAATTGTTTCCTCAAGGCTTAAGGTATATTCGGCTAGGAAGAGAGCAAATTTTGAAAGAAAAATTTGATAAGAAAACACCAATTGACCAAAAAGAAAAATGCTCATCCAACACCCAAACCTACCAAGCCAACAACAAAATTCGGCCATCCCCCCTAGCCCCCTATGCCGTCCACATACATGGTCAATAGGCCATTAAAAAGTTTCCAAAACATCTTCCCTTAATCCAAGCCTTATGTCCCCTTATCATACCAAAATTTCTTGATTTCATGCCTTAAGTTAGTACTTAGCTTATTCCATTAGTCTACTTTCCATAAATGAAAAAGTCCATCCTTACCATAAGTATTGCTTGACCGAAACTTGCCATACAGGTGCAAAAAAATAAAAATCATCTAATTGCTATCCAAGGGATTCGAGCATCTCCCCTCATGCAATTACTCATGCGCCAACACCACCTTGCCAATTACTCATCTTATGCTAATTTTAGACACTTAAATTAACTTAAGTATCAGGGTCACTTGATCCACTTCAATAAATTCTCAATACTAAAAATTACTCAATACCCGAATAATTCTATGCCCTTTTCAAAGCTATAATAAACACGAAAAAGAAGAAAAGAAAATTTTCATTCATAAGCTAAACACCAAAACATACAATATATCGATACTCGGATTTTTAGGGTGTTACAACTCTACCCTCCTTAAAGAAAATTCCGTCCTCAAAATTTACCTGATTAAAAGAGGTAAGGATATTGTTGCCGAATTGCATCCTCAGGCTCCCACGTAGCTTCCTCCGCTCCGTGATTACGCTATAAAACCTTGACCAATGGCACCGTCTTCTTTCTTAGTACTTTAACATCTCGGTCTAAAATTTCCTTTGGTTCCTCCTCAAAAGACAAATCGATCTCAATTCCACTTCTTCTACCTGCAGATTATGTGAGACGGATCCGATCTATAGCGCCTCAAAGATGGAAACATGGAAAACATTCGAATTTGACTCAACTCGAGGTAATTCAATCGATACGCCATCGACCAACACGCCTTATCACACGATATGGTCCAATGAACCTAGGGCTCAACTTGCCCTTCTTTCCAAATCAAAATTTTCTTCCAAGGTGAGACCTTCGAAAGACCGCTCTCCCACAAAGAACTCGATATCCTTACGCTTCAAGTCGATACGACTTCGCTCATCCGAAGCTTCCTTTAATCGTGCTCGAATAACTTTTACCTTTTCTTTCGCTCTCGGATATCAACTCGTAACCCAACATCTGCTGTCGCGAATTCATCCAACAAGTAGGAGTACGACACCCACGACCATACAATGCCTCATAGGGTGCCATCCGAATGCTAGACCGATAGCTATTGTTATACGCAAATTCGCCGGTGATAGAAAATCCTCCCAACTACCTCTGAAGTCAATCACACATCCCCTTAACATGTCTTCCAATAACTGAATTACTCTTTCGGACTGACCATCTGACTGAGGATGAAAAGCCGTACTGAAGTTTAACTTTGTTCCCAAGCTTCATGCAGAGCTTTCCAAAATCGTGATGTAAATCTAGGATCCCTGTCTGATATAATAGATATTGCTACCCCATGCAACCTCACGATTTCAGATACATACAGCTTAGCCAATTTCTGTAATGAGTAATCCGTACGGACTGGAAGAAAATGAGCAGTCTTCGTCAATCGATCAACTACTACCCATATGAAATTTTTCTTAGTAGGTGTTAAAGGTAACCCACTAACAAAATCCATTGTTATCCGCTCCCATTTCCAAAGAGGAATCTTTACCGGTTGTAATAAACCTGATGGCAATTGATGCTTCGCCTTCACTTGTTGACAAGTTAAACATTTTCCTACAAACTCAGAAATCTCACGCTTTAACCCTGGCCACCAATACTGTTCATAGAGATCCCGATACATCTTATTTCCTTCGGGGTGCATAGCATAAGGGCTACTATGCGCCTCCCATAGAATCATTTGCCTTAAATCTGAGTCATTAGGCATACCAACTCTTCCACGAAAACATAACACTCCATTCGTGTTTATACCAAAATCCTCTATTTCACCCCTTCCAACTTGCTGAATTAAGGGTCCCAACTTTTTATCAGATATCTACTTTTCCTGGATTTGTTCTAACCACAGAGGCTTTACCTGAAGTTCTGCTAACAGACTACCATCCTCATACAAACTCAAATGAGCAAACATTACTCTCAAATCAGATACCACCTTATGACTTAACGCGTCAGCTACCACATTAGCCTTACCAGCATTATACTTGATTGAGAAATCATAATCCTTTAATAGTTCCACCCATATTCTTTGTCTCAAATTTAACTCCTTCTGAGAAAGAAGATACTTAAGACTCTTGTGATCCGTATAGATGATAGACTTCTCACCGTAGAGATAGTGCCTCCAAATCTTTAAAGCAAACACTATCGCAGCTAACTCCAAATCATGAGTAGGGTAGTTTACTTCGTGCGGTCTCAACTGACGAGAAGCATAAGCCACCACCTTTTCATTTTGCATCAGCACACAACCCAAACCAGTGTGAGACGCATCACAATAGACGATAAATTCTTTTCCAGCCTCAGGCTAAATTAAAACTGGTGCTTCCATTAGAATCTTCTTCAATTTCTCAAAACTCTCTTGTTGTTTTTCAGTCCAAATATACGGTACTCCCTTCCGCAACAGTTTAGTTAAGGGTGCAGCAATGAATGAAAACCCCTCAACAAAGCGTCTATAATAACCAGCCAAACCCAAGAAACTCTGAATTTTAGCTACCGACTTTGGTGGTTTCCAATCCAATCTGACCTCAATCTTCCGAGGATCCACCTTATTCCTTGGTGATACCACATGACCCAAGAAAGTAACTTCCCTTAGCCAGAATTCACATTTACTAAATTTGGCATAAAGTTGCTTATCGCGAAGTAACTGCAATACTATGCGCAAATGTGAGTCATGCTCCTCTTCATTCCTTGAATATACCAAAATGTCATCTATGAACACTACCACAAACTGGTCTAAATATGGTTAAAAGACCCGGTTCATCATTTCCATAAATCGACTGGTGCATTAGTCAACCCAAACGGCATCACCAAAAACTCATAATGTCCATAACGAGTTCGGAATGCCGTCTTATAAATATCTGCTTCTTTCACATTAAGTTGGTGATAACCCGATCTCAAATCAATTTTGGAGAAAACTAAAGCTCCTTTCAATTGATCAAACAGGTCATCAATTCTCGACAAAAGATACCTATTCCTGATCATCAATTTATTCAATTGCCTGTAATCAATGCACACAATCATCGACCCATCCTTCTTCTTAATGAACAAAACTGGTGCTCCACACGGAGACACACTCGGTCGAATAAAACCCCGATCTAGCAATTCTTGAATTTGAGCTTTAAGCTCCGCCAACTCCTTCGGTGCCATTCTATAAGGAGCAATGGACACTGGAGCCATTCCGGGCAAAAGCTCAATACCAAATTCTACTTCTCGATTTGGAGGTATACCAGGAAGTTCTTCGGGAAATACATCTGGAAATTCCTTCACCGTTCTTACATCATCCACTGATAACTCTTTGGCATCCAAAGCACTAATAAAAGCTAGGAATACTCCATACCCTTTCCACACCAACTTTTCTGCCTTTAACGCAGATACCACATTTGCCAAGTAATTCCTTCGTTCACTCATCATTACCACTTCCTTATCACCCGAAGTTCTTATTGACATCCGCTTTTCAGCACAATCCAAATGTGCCCGGTGCTTAACTAACCAATCCATGCCCAGAATGAGATCGAACTCGCCGAAAGGCAATTCCATCAAATTTGCCAAAAAAATTTCTTCTTGAATTTCTAAGGGCACGTCTCTAAATAGTTTATTTACAAATACCAACTGTCCTAAAGGACTAATTACCATCATCTCACTATCAAAAATTTTAGATTCTAGATTCAAGCTTCCAGATATGGCGCTAGCAACATACGAGTGGGTAGAACCAATATCTATCAACGCAGTAATAGGTACATCAAAGATGAACAACGTACTAGTTATTACATCAGGTGCATTGCCATCCTCGCGGCGTCTAACTGCATAGATCAATCCTGGCTGTCTTGCATCCGTGTTACCTCTAGAACCATTACTTTGACCCAGTGCACCTTGACCACGTCCAGCCCTATTACCACCACGACCTGGTCCACGGCCTCTCGGTGGCTACTGAGTTCCTCTTGCCGACTGTGCATCAGTAATACGAACTTCCTGAGTCGTATCCATTCGTCGAGGGCAATTTCTATATTGATGATCCATTGAACCACATTTATAACAATCACCCGTTTTCCTCCAACACTCTCTAGAATGCCGTTTCCCACATTCAGTACAATCTCGACTCTGATTAATAGCTACAGGTGCTCTACCTTGAGCTAGCTCATCATTATGAGGCCTCTTCAGAAACCTTTTTGAAGAACTCGAATACTTTATATCCCTCTTGCCTCTAACTCTTTTCCGATTCTGACGTTCTGAGCTCTTAGCCTCTTCGGCTATCTTGGCTTCCTCCACAAGCGTGGCAAAAGTTCTAACTTGTTGTGGGGCTATTAGAACCCGCAACTCATCATTCAACCCATCCTCAAAGCGTACACAACGCTCATGATCCGTTGGCACTATTGTCTGAGCATAGCGACTCAAGTGTAAAAACTCAGCCTCAAACGCCGCCACCGCCTTATTTCCTTGAATCGATTCAAAATTCCTTCCTTGAGCATCCACATAACTTGTTCCTACATATTTCCGAAAGGCGCTTTGAAGAATTCCCAAGTAATCAATGCAGCCTCGGTGCCTTCTCGAACAGTAAGCCACCATTGATACGCCTCGTCTCTTAGCAAGGACACGGCTCCTCTCAGTTTCTGCTCGACGGTGCATTGCAAATCATCCATAATCCGCTCCACAGCTTCGAGCCAATATTCTACCACATCGGAGCTACACCGGAGACACCTCTAAAAACTTCTGCACCAATAGACTTGAGTCGTTCCGATATCGACCCATGAGCTGTTGGCCCAGCACTAGTTTCAGTGACCCTTTCAAGGACTCGCAACATTGCTCGTGTCAAAGCATTATCTTCTTCCATATGATCATGTGATCCCGTCTCACTCTCAAATGACGCAGGTGCATCCATTTTCGGCATATGACCTGGCACTTCAGTTGCACCTCTAACACCTCGTCCTCTACCACGGCCACGTCTACCATGTTCACGACCACATCCTCTAGTGCTCATAATGACTAATTCGATTTAATCTAATTGCAAGTTTTATGAATCAGAATACTATTTCAGTGTTTATTAACGATATTTTATGATATTCAAGAGATAAAGTTATTTTTCGTAAACACATCCTTTAGTCTCAATCTCTACGATTTTCAACATGTAAAACTAGAAATTCTAGAGTGTTCCTATGATCATATCATCATAATAATCATTCAGTAATGAATACTTACTTGACTTGGTGCCGGATGCTTGTGGTGCCATACTAACTTTAAAACATAATTAAAATAATTTCATACGAAAGTTATTTGTTGAATCCAACCACAGTCGAGTTTTAAAACTGGCTCTGATACCATTAAATGTAACACCCCAAACCAGGTCTATGCGGTAAGACGAGATTTGTTTTGTCACACAGATCAAACATCCATTTAATTGTCTAATGATTTAAGTAACACAGTTCTACAAAACCTTTTGAACGTGAAATTTAAGTAAAAATTAAGAACAATGATTTAAAATTTACTAATTAAGAAATACTAGTTTGAAATCTTATTATTTAGTATTTAATTGTCAAAACCTTAAAGTAATTTTTAACGAGTTCAAAAGAATTTGAAAAGAAGAAAAATTAAAGTATTTCAAATGTTTAAAAAAAACAATTTTTTTTTAGAAAACCTTATAGAATTAACAAAAGCCCATATTAAGTGTCTTAAAACAAAATTAAATTCATCCACACACAAAAATCCATAAAAATATTAATAAAGGCCTTATTACATCATACCCAAAATTATAATTAAAATAAATAATTTAATAAAAGTTCATAGTTTATAAAACCCATATTCATAGTATGGCCTCCACGAAGTCATCCTCGACCCAAGCCTCCGTCAATTGCCATTACCTGAGATGGACAATTAAACAGAGTGAGTTACTCAGAACTTAGTGTGTAACTCACTTACCGTATTTATTAGGCCAGATCATCAAGACATTATTTTGGGCTTGAGCCCATTTACGGATTTAGCAATATAATAAATGAAATGCATGTAAAATGAAATTTCCCAACCAAACCTAATTTCCATCCGCTACACACCCCCGTACCAACCAACACACCTGTGGGGATCAAGTCAACCCACCCCGCCAACACACCAATCGCAGGCATAAAGCCATTTTAAATAATATTGTGGTGCACCACCAAACTAGATTGTGACAAAGTCACCGAACTAGAGGCATTAAGCCATTAAAAATTTGTGGCAGAGCCACCAAACTAGATTTTTGGCAACAGGCCTTTCTTCTCATCATCAAATATCCCAACCCATGCTAACATGTATGCATAACAATATATATATATATATATCCATATGATAATTTAACAGAAAGCCCATAATACATGTAAGTCTATATTTCAAGTTTTTATTTTGGCCTATAAAACAAAATAGCATTTAGCCCATTCCATTTAACGATCTAGCAGTTTTCGGTCCATTTAACGATCTAGCAATTTTTTGGCCCATTTAACGATCTAGTAATTTTTCGGCCCATTTAATGATCTAGCAGTTTTTCAGCCCATTTAACGATCTAACAGTTTTTCGGCCCATTTAACGATCTAGCAGTTTTTTGGCCCATTTAATGATTTAGCAGTTTTTTGGCCCAATTTAATGATCTAGCAGTTTTTTGGCCCAATTTAACGATCAAGCAGTTTTTCGGCAAATTTCACGACTTTAACCGTTTTCATGCATTTACACAAAAGTGTTAATTATTACGTATTTTTTCTGATTTTGTCCTCTTTACGATTTTCTCCCAATATTTACGGTTTAGTATCTAAGTGTGAAGTTACACACCTGGTTACTGTGAGAACTAGACTTTCCCGCTTGGCGATACCTAAACATTTATCATACTTGATTAGTACATTAATATTTAATAAAAACTACACTATTGATAAATGATCTAAATCTTTACCCTCAGAATCTCAATTGATAACTATATGTCGGTTCTCCCTGTTTGATGGTTTAAAATCCGATGAAAAACCATGAACAAACAATGGTTTGGGAGTACGAACGACTTCGAATAATTGATTCTCCTTGGATGTGGGTCCACAACTCAGTGGAAAATCTCGATTTCCAAATTTCTTCTCTTGAATTTAGGGGATTAATGAACCGCCTCTTCTGAACACTATTAACAACTCTTTTCGTCCCTATCTTGCTCGCCTCCTTTAACAAAAGAGTATTAGTCCTAATATAAATCGGAATTTAATACTAATGTCTTAAAAGAACAAACTCGGCTTACCTTAATATCCCAAGTGATAGTCCATGATAAAAAAAAATGAAAGTGATCAATAATCCTTGAAGAGTTTCATTCTTACCTTGCTAAAATGATCCCAACTTGATTAACTATCAAGATGACTCGACAAAATGATAGTTCGACCCTCCTCTATCTTACGATTAACCAAGGTTTAATGGTAAAAAAAATGATTGAAATCAAGATTAAAGAAGAATAGGAGATTTGGCTATGGTACAATAGAAAAATAAACTTCGGCTAAGTGAATGGTTACCAATATTCGGCCATGAAAGAAAAGAGAATAGGGAGGGGAGAAAATAAATAAAGATGAAACAAAAGAACTTTGAGATCAAAAGTATAATCGGCAATGATGAGGAAAAAGGGAAGAAAAGAAATGGTCTAAAATGGCTATATGGTTTCTGACACAAAGAAGAGAGAAAAGACTTGATGATAATAATCAAACTAAGACCAAAATGGTCAAAAAGGGAGAAATGGTAAAAAGATGCAATTGTTTCCTCAAGGCTTAAGATATATTCGGCTAGGAAGAGAGAAAATTTTGAAAGAAAAATTTGATAAGAAAACACCAATTGACCAAAAAGAAAAATGCTCATCCAACACCCAAACCTACCAAGCCAACAACAAAACCCCGCCATCCCCCATTTCTATGCAGTCCACATACATGGTCAATAGGCCATTAAAAGTTTCAAAACATCTTCCCTTAATCCAAGCCTTATGTCCCTTATCATACCAAAATTTCTTGATTCCATACCTTAAGTTAGCACTTACCTTATTCCCTTAGTCTACTTTCCATAAGTGAAAAAGTCCATCCTTACCATAAGTATTGCTTGACCGACACTTGCCATACAAGTGCAAAAAATAAAAATCATCTAATTGCTATCCAAGGGATTCGAACATCTCCCCTCATGCAATTACTCATGCGCCAACACCACCTTGCCAATTACTCATCTTATGCTAGTTTTAGACACTTAAATTAACTTAAGGATCAGGGTCACTTGATCCACTTCAATAAATTCTCAATGCTAAAAATTATTCAATACCCGAATAATTCTATGCCCTTTTCAAAGCTATAATAAACACGAAAAAGAAGAAAATAAAATTTTCATTCATAAGCTAAACACCAAAACATATAATATATTGATACTCGGATTTTTAGGATGTTACAGAATTTGTAATTAGAGTATCGAACCCCTTGGGCAAATGTGTTTTTGGTTGACAAAGTCTGCAAGAATTGTCCGTTAATGCATCGAGATTTCTATTTTTTTGGCTAATCTGATGTTGTTTCCATTCGAAAAATTTGATGTGATTTTGGGTATGGATTGGATAATGATGCATAGTGCTATAGTGAATTGTAGATGAAATATTACTGAGCTGAAATGTCAGAATAATAAGACTATTAGAATTGTATCTGATGATTTGAACAGTTTTCCAGTTGTAATATCGTCTATGTCAGCTCAAAGACTTGTGAAAATGGGGTGTGAAGCTTATCTGGCTTATACACTTGATACGAAAGTGTCAGATAGAAAATTTGAAATAGTACCAGTTGTGTGCGAGTATCCAGATGTGTTTCCAGAAGAGTTACCAGGTTTACCACCTATTAGAGAAGTTGAGTTTGGTATTGAATTAGTACCGGGAACAACACCGATATCGATAGCTCCGAACAGAATGTCCCTGATAGGGTTAAAAGAATTGAAAGCTCAATTGCAAGAGTTGATAGATAAGGGTTTTGCTAAATTGGGTTTCTCTCCCTAGGGTGCACCAGTATTGTTTGTGAAAAAAAGATGGCACAATGAGAATGTGTATTGATTAAAGACAGCTGAATAAAGTGACTATAAAGAATAAATACCCTTTACCGCGAATTGATGATTTTTTTGATCAATTAAAAAGGGCAACTGTATTTTCAAAAATCGATTTGAGATCGAGATATTACCAGTTGCGAGTTAAAGACTCAGATGTGCCAAAAATTGCATTTAGAACAAGGTACAGACACTATGAATTTCTTGTTATGCCTTTCAGATTAACAAATGCACCTGCTATTTTTATGGACCTGATGAACCAGATTTTTAGGCCGTATTTAGATCGATTTGTAGCTTTGTTTATTGATAACATTTTGATTTACTCTCATGATGAATCTGACCATGCTAAGCATTTGAGAATCGTGCTACAAACTTTGAGAGATAAATAGTTGTTTACAAAGTTTAGCAAATGTGAGTTTTGGTTACGAGAGGTTGGTTTTCTAGGACGTATAGTTTCAGCCGTGGGTATCCGAGTATACCCGAGCAAAATTTCTACGATTATAGATTTGAAGCTTCCGAGAAATGTAACCGAAGTCCGTAGTTTTTCGGGACTAGCCGGCTATTATTGTAACACCCCTAACTCGTATCCGTCTCCGGATTAGGGTTATGAGGCATTACCAAACTAGACTCAAAACATAGCAAGAATTTATCGTAATTCATACATTTATCAATTCCCAAAAATCGTAAATTGAATTTCCAATTTCCAACTTGTAGTTCATATCAAAAATTCAGATTTAACCAAATAACTAATCAAATCAAAGCTCACATGAATTCATTTGTGTGCATATAACTGAATTTAAAATGTCTATAGGGTACATGCATCGCATATCTATATTATCTTATAGTACATTTAAGAACATAAAGAAATTCATATCATACTAAATTTGTTTACTTTGTAATCAAAACATCATACATATACCAACTTACCATCTACTATACCACTTTATTTCATTACCAGATTATCAAATAGTCTATAATTGTTTTAAGCATTTTAGCATAAGTAACAAATACAAATACACTAAATTTGAATGATCAAATAAATTAATCAAAATTCATACAATTAACCAATACATAACTACCTATTCGGTTACATCTATTATGTCTAACCCAATTTAATCATACTAAATGTCATATATGTAAATATATATATACCAAATGTTTCATACGTACCAATTATATACATCATTTCACATTTTTGTCAAAGTGAGTTTAAAACCCCATTTAACATACTTGAATACAAAACATAAACATAACAAACATATCATCCTTATATTCCATGACAACTTTCATATTAATAAGATATTATTATTTTAGCCTATGGTGTCATTATTCACAAGACCAAATTGTACCTATTATAAACATCAAGACCATGGCCGAATATAAGGTAAACAAATCTTTACCATTTTCGCATCACAATGACATAACCATATGCATCATCTAGTCATTAAAAAGAAAACCATATGTATCCTCATCAAAACAAAAAATAAAAGCCATATTAGTATGGCTATAATACATATATTATCCAAGTTTCCAACTCAAACAAGAACATTAATCACCCTATACATGCCTTTATCCAAAATAAAGCAAGCTAAAGGTGTACCAAAAAGATGATAGTGTGGTTGACTCTGCTGACGATTTCTCGAGCCCGTAGCTTAACCAAATCTATAAAACAGAACATTGAACACACACGGTGTAAGCTTACTAGCTTAGTAAGTCTTAAGCAAGTACAATTTAATATTCAAACATTTAAACTTTTAATAAATAAATTCATAGCAATGAATATAAGCATTATATAAGTAAATTATTCATGGCCGAATACCCTCAATGCCCTTAACTTAAATATTAACACTTTACTACCATGAGCATATACATTATCCAATCATAATATCATATGCATTAGTACATTCCAAGTCAAGTAAACATGTCATAAATATCGATCTCATATTCATTGTTTTTTATTTCGCATTACTAAACTCTTTTACCATTGTCCTTCTCAATTATAATCGAAACTTCAAGTAATATAAATACATGTATATACCTTAATCTCACATGTGTATATATACAATTCATACCTATCAATGATAAGCTCAATATCACAAAATAAAACGCATTTTGTATCACCAACTTCATTGCATCACACTTAACTCAAACATTTACAAACTACTTTACCTCATTCCTTACTAATATAATAAATTAACTCTTACCCGAGCTTGTAGCACATAGCATTATATAGATATGTCTCAACTTGCTTGATTCTCGGATTCTCCATTTATAACATATCACTGGCATTAAGCCTGCTAGGCAATAAGCCCAAAATAATACACCGGCACGAGGCCATAGTATAGGTACTTATCGATTGAGATCTTTGAATATCCGACTTCTATTTCGAATGGTTCAACGGGTAGACAAATGGGGTGATTGAGAAAGAGGTTAGTACGAGACGATGCAGGTACGTACGAAACCTATTCGAATATTAAATAGAGAAAGTTCAATGAGGTGGTATTTGATCATGTTTTGAGACATGAGAAAGGTTTGTAGATGATAAGTATATGATTTTGTCATCTATATTTAGTTGGAAATATATTTATTTGATGAACTGAGTTATTCACTTACGAGCTTACTAAGCTATGAAGCTTACTTTGTGTTATTTTCCTATGTTTTATATAGAATCAAGGTTAGCTCAGATCCGGGAGTTGTCAGGAATATCATCGCACTATCGGACATCTAAGTTGGTACTTTTGAATTGTACATATGGTTTATGGCATGTATAGGCTAGATGTGGTACTTTGGTTGTGAATATAGCCATAGGATTTGGCTTGGAAATGCATATGTTTTGTTTTGTATTTATAGCCATGAGTGATGGCTTATTTTAGTATGTTTTGGTATGAATGTGGTTATGGTTTCATAATTTCTCAAATAGTTAAATTTTTAGTTTGGTTAATAATTTATATGGTGTGGTTGAATTTGATAATGATAAGTTATGTGCTTATGAATTATTGCTTAATAATATAGGTGTTGACTGTGTAATTGACATTGATTTGGATATTGAGTTTGATTAGAATGGATATGGTATGATTTGTGCACTTGGTTGATGGTTTTAGGATGCCTATTGTATGATGAAATGGTACCATTTTGGTTGTTTAGGTGAGCATGAGAAAAGGGTGGCAAATTGGCCTTGCAAATGGCCTATTTTTGTCCACACGGGTAGAGACACGGGCATGTGTCTCAGCCGTGTGTGATACACAATCATGTTACATGGTTGTGTGTTCCCTAGTGTTGAAATTCAATTGAAGTCAGTATGCTCTACATAGTGTGTGCTTGGCCGTGTGGCACAAGTCAGTATACCCTCTAAATGGCACACAGCCTAGCACACGGGCGTGTGACTTGGCCGTGTTGCATAAGTCAGTACACCCTACAGGATTGGCACAGCCTAGCACATGGTGTAACACCCCAAACCCGGTCAAAACGCTACAACTGAATCTAGCGTGTCACTGGGAAGAAAACGTTTTGGAAACCATTTTGTGAACTTGATTTAAGAAGAAACACTTTTGTAAAACTAAAAGAAATGAATTTGGATCGAGTGAACTGTTAAACATTTTGAAACTTAACTTAGAATAAATAGAGTAGCCTTGTTGTTGTCACTAGTTTGTTATTTATCCGATGTACAACTTCAGAAAATCAAAGAATTTACTCAAGTTTTGAAAACGTCCATGTCATAATTTAACAGGCATGCACTTAACGTTTAACAGAAATTTAAAGAAAACTAAAACGAACAAATAATCCGAAAGTAAAAATCTAAGTGGCCTTATTACAAAGCTGAAACCCCAAACTTAAAGTGAATAAAAACTAAATCCGAAATAAACATTGAAATGAAAACAAATATTGAGCATGGCCACCACGAGTCCACCCTGGCTCCAAATCCACGATCTAAGCATTATCTCCAAATCTAGGAGTCCACACCTGATTACTCGCACTATCACACCCTCTACTTCAACACTATCGTCAATTGAGACTACTGCTATCTGCCTACGATCTTGCTCCGATGCCGGCCCACAACCCGGTGGCCAATCTCGCACTACTGATACTGCTCGCTTCTTGAACTTAGGGGCTGGGTTTACAGATCCAACCCCTCCTATCGCTTGGCTTGCATTCAAGTCAATGAACACACCTTGGTCACTAAATCATATTAAAGCAGTGAGAACAAATTAAAAGAAATTGGTGCTCACGGCCACGGCCCTTACCTAGATCGACAAATCCCGAAGTCTGGGACTTGATTCACCGACTAATCAACTCCCAGAGATCTCCAAAAGAAAACAACACCACTTCCACCTTCACTTGACAGATTCGATCACTACCTAGCAAGATTCGGCCCGACAACACCTAAAAGATGATTCGGCAAGAGCTGGAATAGGAGAGAATCCAAAATAGAAAAATTGAAAAGAGAAACAAAGGTCTTCAATTGGATGCTTAGGAGTTTCGGCTCTTAGGGAGATTGAGAAAACACCATTGAAAATGGCTAAAAGATTCGGCTATGGAAAAAGAAAATATGGGCAAGGGGTGTTCGGCTTTTGGAAGAAATTGAAGAGGAGAAGAGAGAGTTAGAGAGTATCAGTTTTGAGAAGCAATTGAGAGAAAAGAGGGAACCCAATAAGAGAAAGGGAATTTCGGCCTTGAAAGAGAGAAGATAAGAAACGAAAAAGAAAGAAAACACATGAAAAAGATGAACACTCTTGCCTTCAAATTTCGGCACACTAAATCGATTTTCTCCCCCTCTCCAGAGTTTGATTTTCGGCCAACACTGCCTCCAAAAGATAACTCTTGTCCTCCCTTGTTATCTTAATCTACAACCTCCTCCAAAAAAGGCCTACTTAGCACCAACTCCTCCCCTCATATATCAACATATTATCCACATAATTAAAGCATTTAATCTCCTATTTCCTAGCCTCTATGTCGTCCTCTCCTAGCCTCCCTAAGTGCCGATTTTGGCCCAAGAACATGGGCTCCAAGCGGCCACACTTGGGCCCTCTCCACCCACTTAATGACGCCATTCTCTGGTTCCCTTGCTGCGCCACCAGACTTTGGGCCACAAGCCCATTTTGCTAATTTTTAAACACAGATACCTACCTTCAAACCCTATTGCTCCCAATCAAAAAATTAACCCAGGTCTCAGCCTAAACCTGAGCCCAATTCGCACCTACAAATCTCAAACTAACACCTTAAACCTACAACACACACAACGTACAGGCCCACAACTTCAGGATGTTACACATGGGCTAGACACACAGGCGTGTGGTCAGCCATGTGACCCAAGTCAGTATGTATGCCCTATTTTCACACGGCCTGAGACACGGGCGTGTCTGGAGCCATGTGAGGCACACGGCCTGTTCACACGGGTGTGTGACCCTTGTATGTTAGAAAAATTTCTATGTTTTACAAAATTTTCACATGTTATTAGTTTAGTCCCAAACCACTTCTAAAGCATGTTTAAGGGTCGTTTGAGTCACACAGCCATTTGAACCCTGTAGCAAAAATTTTGCAATATTATCTTAACTTCTCAAATGATTTGTATTTAGTCCCTAAATGTTTTTAAGGAAATTTTTTACACCTTTAAAGCTCGATTTAGGGATAATTCACATATTTGTTGATGATTTAATATATGCTTATGATTATTCATGAATTGATTGTTAAATGTTTTGATTGGTTGGTAATACTCAGTAACCCTACTCCGATGACGGATATAGGTTTGGGGCTTTACATGACCAAAGCATCAAAATCACCTGCAACATGCATAAAAATGACCAATTTACTATACATTAATCTATACAACCAATATGCCAATAAGGCACCTCAATCATCACACATAAAACATATCTAAACATATGCATATTTGGCCATACATTAACCATTTACACCTATCTTATTTCCATACCAAACATACCACAATTGACTACATTTCAAACATACTAAAATTTAGCTATCAATACATACATCAATTTATCCATATATACATACTACATTAAGATACAATAAGTACCAAAAGAGTACCAACCATAGTATCACAAATATACAAGCCAAACTTATCAGCTAACATACATCACATGTTCACCTATACATGCCATTATAACATTGGCTAAAACATCAAAATCTACTGATATATTTGTTGGATAGTGTGATAGGTCTCCGATGAGCTTCTGATTATCTATAAATCATAGGAAAGAAAACTACGTAAGCACATAATGGTTAGTTAGTTCGTAAAACATAAAACATAACTTAACATTTCCTTAATAAACATTAAGAATAAGCATTATACAATCCAACCACAAGCTTGGCACAAGCCTAAACACCACCAACAACACATGTTAGCATATTGAAACATTATTCACATGAATTTAACATAGGTAAGCCATTATACATGAACATAATTCATTTGAATTCATCAATTTTCTTAACATAACATATCTCTAATGAAACTTACCATTTCAATCCTTTTTATACATGTCATGGTTCATTTTGAACACTTACCATCTCTTTCCTTTTCATGCCCATTGAACTGTTTAGAATATCATCGGATACATGGGACAGCTCACATGAAGTGTGCTAGACATATAATCGTAACATTTCATTTTCTTTACATCATTACTCACACGATTTTTGAAATTTGCCTACTCACATGAGTTGTGGGTCAAAATGTAAGCTACATGATGCTGCTCAGACAAGCTTTGGAGTATCCACAACAAATGTGGGACCTCAGCCATCGGTAGGACATTCAAGACCGGCACCCAAAACATGGAATCCTAATGACATGTCATTTGTATCTTACAAATTCCTAAAGTTCAAAAAGGGCTCGATAGACATCATGGCATAGTTGGATTTTCACCATTCAATTTACATAGCCTTTAACATATTAACATATCATTTATAATAACATTAAAGTAGTATTTAGTCATACGAACTTCACGATTAAGGCATAGAAACGGAGTCTACTAATCCGAAGCTTTAGCTTTGCCCCGATCTAAATTCGTACGAGGTCTATCTTGATCTAAATAGGTAAATTCAATCTATTTAATACACATACTATTAAATTGAATTCAAAATTCATGTATTTTTACCCCTAATATTTTAACTTCTTTACAATTTAGCCCTTAAGCTCTTAAATAAAAATTTATACAATTTCATCAATTTATTACGAACACATATCAAATCATACAAATCACCATTTCATAATTTCACAATGTACTTTTACAATTTTTACAAATAAGTCCCTATTTGACATTTTCATCAAAACTCACTTTACAAAACTTGTTTATTTATCAACAAGGACACAAAATCTTTCATCATACTTCATAAATCATGCAAACATGTTCATGGAAAAACCCTAATACTTTAACAGTTTTAAAAATTAGTCCCTAGGTGTAACACCCTAAACCCGGCCCATGCGGTATGACCGGATCTGGCATGTCACATGAAGAAAGTGTATAAAAAACTTGTGATTCTTTCTAAAGTTGACTTTATTTGGTTATAGTTAAGAAAACAAGTTTAGTTTATAAATATTCGATAAAAATACTACTATTCTCTAGAGGTTCATTGATGAAACGAAAATCGAACTAGTAAACTTTAAAACCGTGACTTTTGAAAATGATGTTGATAAATTTGAACGAAAATCCAAGTTAAACTATTTGTACATATTTGTTATGAAATCCGTTTGTTAGTCAATTTAAAAAAAAAACTTTTGTTTATGATTTCAGAAAATCCCCGTTTAAAACCATTAGTGAAAATAATAAGTACGTCAGAACATAAAGCCAACTAAAAATGCCAGAGGCCTTATTACAACTTTAAACGAAAAATACTAAAAGTAACGAAATAAAGTGGAAAAGAAATTTACTAAAGTTCGAAAATATCATTCCTAAAGTATGGCCTCCATCGAGTCATCCATGGCTCCAAGTCCTCATTATTGAGCATTACCTGCAAGGATTAAGAAAAAGGAGTGAGTTACAAGAGCTCAGTGTATAATCCCCTTACCTTCATCCACTGGGCCTGAACCCGCATAGCAACATCTTGGCCTAAGCCCATTTACATAACAGTATTTAAATGAAATGAATGCAACCCAACCTATCCATCCAATCAAACCCCCGACCAGCCAATCACACTTGTGGGGATCAAGTCAATCCACCCTGCCGCTCACACCAATATACAGTCAAGCTGCTAATACATAATATTTCTTTTTTTGTGGCCAAGCCATCGGAGTCACAGTTATGTGCATTATTAAACGAATTGTGGCTATGCCACCAGGCTACACTTCTCTTCATACAAATTTTTCCACCCCATGCAGTATGTAAAGATGAAACATACATATTATATTATCCAAATATAAATCAACCATTAAACTAGTGAAATATTTCGGTGAATCGGCCCATTAAAGAACTTATGCAATTCGGCCCACTATGGGCAGCTTAATAAATAGGCCCATCGAAGGCATTTTGGTAAATTAACCCTTTAAATACGTTAAAGCAATTTGGCCCGTTAAGGCATTTCGATAAATTGGCCCCTTGAGGGCATTTTAGTAATTCGGCCCATAAGGGCATTTTCGTAATCTAACAAGTTAATACCAATTTTGAAAAATCTTAGAATTAATGTTGTCTAAGCAAATTACTCAATTTAAGCCATATTACGGTTATTAGACTTTTACGCAATGGCGTCTTATTATATCGATTTTGTGGTAAATCATAAAACTACGAGACAGTGGTGTGAGATTACACACTTGATTACGGTAAGAATTAAACTTTCTTGATCGTCGGGACCTATGACACCATAAAACTTGATTAACTAACAAATAGAGTTTCTTAATCCACATCTAAACAATCAGTTTATCACACTTACCCTCACCACCGCGAACAACCACAATCTGTCTATTCTCACCAGATGTTGGCCCCCTTCCACAACCCGGTGGGAAATCCTGAACTGCCGATACTGCCCTACGTTTGAACTTGGGAGTAGAGATTGCAAGTCCACTCCCTTGTCATCCTCCTATCGATTTTCCTTTATTATCGCTACAACTTGCCTCCATTGGAAGAGTCTCGATCAGAATAATATTACGATAAGAGAAAGTAGTTGTCTAAGGAGAGGGTTTTGGCTTACCACTTTCTCCGAAGGATCAACGAGTAGAGAAGAACGGGTGATTTAGTCCATAGAATAATCGATTAGTCAAATCTATTGATCCGTTTAGAAAAATAACTAAGTAGCGATATCAAATGGACCAAGAAGAGACTCCTTACCTTATTGATGATGAACTCAACTCCAACCGATTCGACTTATGACTAAGGATGAGTCAGTAAAGATGAAAGATTTGACCAACCCCAAATGAACACTACAAAAAGGAGATGATCACAATATGAGGGAGTAGGAGGGAATGGTGTTTCAGATTAGAAATAAAGTGAAACAATCGAATAATGGTGGTCATACATTCGTCTATGGAGAAAAGAAGATGAAAGGAAGAGAAAGAAGCCACTTAACCGATTCGGCCAAGGAAGAAAGTGACCAACACGCAAGATGAAGAAGAGAGAAGATTTTAAAGATTCGGCTATTGGAGAGAAAGGAACAAGGAAGATTCGGCCAACCAAAGTCATCGACTAAAGAAGAAGAGTGAAAGGTTGAAGAAATGGTGAAAAAGAAAAGAAATGAAGCCTATGAAAAAGATGAGAAAAAGAAGAGAGAATATCCCTTAAGGTCACAGTTTTAGGTAAGAAAAGAAGTACCCAAATGGTCACAAGAAAGGAACTTTTCAAAATGGAACAAAGGCTACTCAAAGAGCCTAAGAAAATTCAGCATATCAACCCCTTACCAAACTGAATACACTCCTCACCCAAGAGACCACCTTTGACCGACACTTCTCTCCCATGCATATCCCAAAATTTTAGCCAATATATCCCCCTTACCAAAAAGATCATGGTTGACCAAATTTCTTTCCCCCATGCACCTCCTAAAATTCGGCCAACATATCCCCCCGTATATCTTTCCTTTATTTCTTTCTTTATTTTTCTGATGATCTCCTCCTTGCTCCTTTCTTTAGTCTTCTTTCCATCTTTTGAATGAGTCTTCCTTTCCTTACTTAGAGTCTTGGCTGACACTTACCATTGATTAGTATAAAAATTAATCCAAAATTTACAATAGGTGGGATTCGAACTCCACCCCTTTAACTCTTTCATGTGACGCCACACCACTCTATTACTAGCTCCTCCTGTGCTAGAAAAATGCACACTTATTCTTTTAAGTCTTGACGTTACTTACCTTCTCCCCCCTTAAGTGCTTAAACACAAAAATTCTACCAAGGCCCAACTCAACCCCAAGCCTTCTTAGGGCCCCTAAACATACACAACTAACGCTCTTAGCTAACCTAACGCATGGTATAATGTAAAATATAAAATTCTGAATTTCAGGATGTTACAATTTTACCCCCTTAAAGAAATTTCGGCCTCAAAATTTTACCTGATTAAAAGAGATGAGGGTATTGCTATCGGATCATGTCTTCTGGTTTCCAAGTAGCTTCCTCTGACCCGTGATTACGCCATAATACTTTGACTAACGAAACTGACTTTTTTCTCGGCACCTTAATATCACGATCTAAAATCTGCACTGGCTCTTCTTTAAAAGACAAGTCAGTTCTTATCTCGATTTCCTCCACTGGCACAACCTAAGACAGATCCGAACGATAACGCCTTAGCATTGAGACATGGAATACATTATGGATCTGACTTAATTTCAGAGGTAACTCAAGCTGATAAGCCACTGGTCCAACACGCTTCAATACACAGTATGGTCCAATGAACCTAGGGCTCAACTTGTCCTCCTGCCCAAATCTTAGTATCTTCTTTCAAGGTGAGACCTTCAAAACGACCTGATCTCCCACCGAAAAATCTATATCCTTACGCTTTAGATCCGCGTACTATTTCTATCTGTCTGAAGCTTCTTTTAGCCGAGCCCAAATTACCTTAACTTTTTCCTCTATCTCTGAGATCAACTCTGGACCCAAAATCTGTCGCTCTCCTAACTCAGTCCAGCAGGTAGGAGTACGACACTTACGACCATACAATGCCTCGTAGGGTGTCATCTGGATGCTGGATTGATAGCTGTTGTTGTATGGAAACTCTGCCAATGGTAGAAAATCTTCCCAACTTCCCTTGAAATCAATCACACAACCCCTTAACATGTCTTCCAGAATCTGAATTACTCTCTCCGACTGACCATCAGTCTACGGATGGAATGTTGTGCTGAAATCTAGCCTTGTTCCCAAGGCTTCATGTAGAGCCTTCCAAAATAGTGATGTAAACATAGGATCCCTGTCTGATATGATAGACATCGGTTCCCCATGCAATCTCACAATCTCTGTTCCGTACAACTTGGCTAACTTCTACAATGAATAATTCGTACGAACAAGTAGGAAATGAGCAGTCTTGTAAACCGATCCACTATCACCCATACTGAATCTTTCTTAGTAGGCCTTAAAGGTAACCCACTAACAAAATCCATCGTTATTCTTTCCCATTTCCATAGTGGGAATTTCACCTTTTGTAGCAACCCTGAAGGCAGTTGATGTTCCGCCTTCACCTGCTGACATGTCAAGCACTTGCTCATGAAGTCTGTAACCTCCCATTTCAACCCTGGCCACTAATACTACTCACGAATGTCTCAGTACATTTTTTTCCCCCTGGAGTGCATAGCGTATGGGCTACTATGCACCTCACGTAGAATCATTTGTCTCAATTCAGAATCCCTGGGCATACAAACTCTTCCGCGAAAGCATAATACTCCATCACTATTTGATTAAGTTAAAAAGGTATGTAAAAATGCGTAAATTTTTGTTTCACCTTCAAACTTAATTCATTGCTCGTCCCAAGTAATGCACAAATTGAAAAGAATTACTCGAAAAATACCTTTGAAAAATTTCTTCAGAACAACATTCTTCCCAGAATTATGAATTTAATATACTTATGCTAAAAAAAAGATATTTGATAATTATGCTACTTAAGTATACATATCGTTCGAATTAATATCAACAACTATTATGATAGCAAAATTAGACTAAATGCATCCTTAACAAAGACATGTTAACCCTTACCAATTTGATTTTATTTCCTTATTCAAGATTAAGCTGCAATCATTCAGTTTAACTTATGCCTTCATGAAATAGCCCGATTTTGGAGCTAATCGAACAGTGGTTTCGGGACCACTAATCCGAGGTTGAAGAAAATTATTTTGATATTTGTAACACCCCAAATCTGACCCATACGTTATGACTAGATCTGACATGTCACATGAGGAAAACGTATAAGTCTTTGTGATTTGTACTAAAATAAGTGTTATTTGGTTATGGTTAAGAAAAAAAGTTTGGATCTAAATATTTGATAAAATACAACTATTTTTTTAGGGAGGTAGAATTGTAACGACCTGAAATTGGGCCTAGTAGAATTGGGCCCATTGGGCCTTAGGCGTAGGAGTGTTTAAAATTTTTGAGAACAAGAGAACGGCATTATTTCAAGCTGGACTTATTAGGAAGGTGATTTTGGAAAGTTACGGGGGTTTCTAGGAAGTTCTGGGTTCAAGTTAGGCGATAGGAAAATTTTAGTGTTGAAGCATTTAAAGGGGAGAAGACAAGTGGCGTCTAGCATAAGGGAATTGTAACAGCTCGATTTAGGGCCTAGTCAGAATAGTGGTGCGAGGACACGAACCCGAGGTGAATTTATGAGTTTTCCAGGTTTATGCCATATTTGCACGTTAGTATGAAAGTTTTGTAAAGCAATTTTATTAAGTTAAGGTCAATTGGTCCACAAAGGACTAAATTGCAAAAGTTGCAATATATGAGTTTCTAGAAGCTTTTTGCATGAAATAGCTTTAGAATAATAATTATGAGCCCTTAAATAGCAAATTGCCCAAAAATAAAATTTTAGACAAAATTGGCCTTAAGATGGTTAAATAGAAATTTTTAAGAGGAAGGGCATTTTGGTCATTTGGCCTAATTAGTGTTTTAAGTGGAAAAAGATGAGAAAAAAATCCACTCATCTTCTTCCTTGGGCTGCCAAAAATTTGGAGACACCATAGCTAGGGTTCTTCATTTTTTTTCAAGCTCATAGTAAGTTCATCTTAGCCCCGTTTTTAATATTCTTCTTATTTTTGAAGTTTCCGTATTATGAATTAGCTAATTTTAGCTATAAAATGATCTAAGATGCATGTTCAAAAATCTACCCCTGAATGACATACTTGTTAAATGATGTTTTATGGAAGTTTAAGAGAGCTTGATGTTAGATAAACATCTTTTCCTTAATGAATTTCATGAAAAATGGTAGTAGGGACCATTTTGTAACAGTTATAAAATTGGTCATACCTAATAGAAATAGTGATAATTGATGATTGTTATAGAATAGAAAATGATTCAGTTGAGCATGAAGTTTAAGAAAGTTGCATGAAAATCATTTTACGAGAATTGGGGCAAAAGTGCAAATATTAGAAAGTATAGGGGCAAAATAGTAATTTTGCCAAAGTATGAGTTATGAGTCAATTTAGTCAATATGGCTTTTAAATGGTCTATTTATGATTATAGATCAAGAAAAACAAAGGGCGGATCGAAACCGAGGCAAGAACAAAGTCGAGGACTAAATTACACATCTACATACATTTTGTATATTGAGGTAAGTTTGTATGATTTCTAAGCTTTATGATTTTTATCATTAATTTGCTTAGTATAATGTACAATAATTGTATGAAATGATCCTGTTATGTTCAAGCAAGAAATCACGAAATAAGTACGAGCAAGTCCCGATTGAAGATGAATTTCCCAAGATACTTGATCTACCACACAAGATATCATGTAAGTCCAAGGTAAGCTTGGCATTGATCAAGATATCATGTAAGTCCAAGGCAAGCTTGTAATTGATCAAGTTTGCAAGCAAGTTATCATGTAAGTCCAAGGCAAGATTGGCATTGATCAAGTTAGCAAGTAATATATCATGTAAGTCCAAGGCAAGCTTGGCATTGATCAAGTTAGCAAGCAATATATCATGTAAGTCCAAGGCAAGCTTGGCATTGATCAATATATCATGTAAGTCCAAGGCCATCTTGGCATTGATCAAGTTAGCGAGTTTGTTATCATGTAAGTCCAAGGACTCAAGCTTGGCATTGAGTATGTTATCAAGAGCAAGACTTTATAAGTCCATGTCAAGACATGGCCTTGAAACCAAGATGAGATAACCCATGTAAGACCATGTCTAGGATATGGCTTTGGCATCATATTATGTGGGAAGAGATTTAGTATCCTCAAATATTCATAGAAATTCATCGAGCAAATGAGTAAGCTAAAAGAAGGCAACAAGAAAGCTAAGAAAGTAAAGTTAGTATCAAGATGAAGTTAGATAAAGTTGAGTTTTATTCATGTGGTGAATAGAAAAGTAGATATCATGTTTATTGTTATTATAGTATACTGATCAATGTGATCAAGTGATACAGGTATCATGGTTACCTTACAAGTATGATAATAGTAAGTGTCATGAGACATGTAAGAACTTATATGAGTAAGTAAGCTTTTTAGCTGAAATGCATGATACCATCATTTATGTGAAATGGTTTATATTAAGCAATGATGATGATATGAGTTGTATCATGCAAACTTACTAAGCTATATGCTTACGTTATGATTCTTTCTTTCTATGTAGTCCCGTGAAACTAACTCGTGGATCATTAAAGTCGGAGCTCGCAACACACTACCAACTCTTATTTTGGTATAGCCAAGTTACTTTACTAAGTATGGTATGTATAGGAAACATTCATTTTGTGGACATGTTTTAAGAAGGGCCTTTGTAAAGGCTATCAAGTTTATTATCCTTTTGTATATGGCTAAGTGATTGGCCAAATTTGACTAAGCTTGTATGTTTATTGAGATCAATGAAGCATGTAGTATTATTCATGAAAGATGGGTTGTTAATGCATTGTTGAATTGAGTTTAAGTATGATCTTCTTTTCAGGGTGGCAAATGGCTTGGTAAATAGCCTTTAAGTACCGGCACGGTTGGACACACGGGCTTGTGTCAAGGCCGTGTTAACCCTGTACCTTAGTATTATTAATCATAATAGGCCACGGGCAAATCCCACGGCCGTGTGTGTGTGCCATGTAAGACATACGGTTTGGACATGGGCGTGTTCCCAGACCGTGTTGATTTAGTCAGTATATCAAGGATTAGCAGATGGTCTAAGCCCACGGGCGTGTCATGGCCATGTGAAATTAGTCAGTAACCTCCCACGGTTGGTAGACACAGGAGTGTCTAAGCTGTGTGAATATAGTCAGTAGCCTTACACGGTTTGAGGGCATGGGCGTGCTTAAGGGTACACGGGCGTGTTCCCAAGTTACAAGGGCGTGTGAACCCTGCTTCAAAAATGAGTTATTTGATCTTAATTCCAAAAGTTTTCTGACATGAGTTAAGGGTCTCGTAGGCCCTTGTTATATGTGTTGACTAAGAAAGTGAAATTTTTAAGTTGAAATGAAGTTTTATAGCCCGTAAGTACATGTTTCAGTAAGTTCAAGCATAGTAATGTCTCGTATCTAGACACAGTATTTGTCTTGGGTGCGAGGTGTTACAGAAATAATTGGGCAACTTGCTAGCACAAGAGGAGCTTGTGGCTTAGTGTTAAGTGGCGTGAATGGCAGAGGGGAGAGCTTGGGTTTGAGTCCCACCTAGTGCACTTATTTTGGATTAATTTTTTTGGTGCTTTAAGGTAAGTGTCGGCCATGACATCAAAAAGGAAAGGGAGACTTTATTTAATTAAGGAAAGAAGGCTAAGGAATATGGTAAGGAGGAAAGCAAGGGAAAAACAAAGAAAGAAATCAAGGGTAAGGATAAGGTGGGGGAACATGTTGGCTGAATATTAGGAGTTGCCTAGGGAAGAAAATTGGTCAACCATCATCTTTTGGTAAGGGGTTTACGGTTTGGTAAGGGAGGGAAAAGAGCCAAAATATTTTTGTAAGTTTTGGGGCATGTAAAGTTTTCTTCTTTTAATCATTTTGAGTTTTCTCTTTTCCAATTTCTTCCCTTACTTGCCGAAACTCTAAAGCCAAAATTGTGCACCTTTCTCCTTTATTTTGCCGAAACTTTCAAGCCATTCTTTGCTGCTTCTTATCATTCTCTTAGCCTTGGTTTCGAAAGTTGATTGGTAAGTGGGTGATTATGTCGAATATTGGTGTAAGATGTTACTCTTTATTTCGATGTTTTGCGCCACTCATGAGATTCTACTTTGTGGTGATGATATCAACTTCTTGCTCTTGTGAAAGGGTCGAATATTGGATGAAGGCTAACCCCTTTGGTACATCACTTATTTATTTTTAGGAACTCGTTGCAATAGCCAAAGTGCAAGGCTGGATTTTAGAACCTAGTTGGGAAGGATCACGATTGTGTGGGCAAGGAAGAGTGGTTCTTTACGAAATCCAAATCAGGTGTGTACTCTCACACCTCTCTGAATATTTGCATGAAATTTTCTATGATTCGGTCAAAAGACCAAAAAGCCGAAAATCGACATATGTGACCACTCGGGCGTGCGTGTGTTCGTAGCGGTAACCATATTTTGCAATGAAACAATTTTTGGTTAGCAGCAGTGACGTGATTTTGAAAAATCACAAAAAATAGGAGAAAGGGAATTAGAAAGGAAATAAGATATAGAATTAAATCTTATTGTGTCTATTTTTTATGAAAGAAAGCAGTAGGAAGAGGAATTTTATATTTCGTGATATTTTAATTTTAGTGAGACTGGTTCGAATGACTTGAGGTTCCATTACATCTTGGAAAAATTATTCAAAATTGTACAAAGTGAATTATGAGTTATAATTTATATGTATAGATTCCTTTGTAAGGATAAGAGACGTCAGAACCATTGGTCAGTGAAATAGGGGAAACTTTAATGAATAAACTGTACTAAATGGCTAACTCAAAAATTTTGGAAAATTGTAGTAAGAAAATATATGAGTCTAGTTCCAAAAAAATTTACGGATCTAAATTTCGAGCTTTCTAACTTGAGTTATAGTAAATTTAGTCAATATGATGCGGATGGAAGGTTTCAATTTTTATGCCCCAAATTAGTAGTTAAGTTTGGGGTTGAGAAATTACCAAAATAACCTTGGAGGGTAAATTACCGAAATAATTCAGCGTTGCGAGATTACTAAATTACCCTTAGTGGGTAAAATTACCGATTTACCGAAATGCCCTTATGGGCTGATTCACCAAAATGCCCTTATGGGTTGATTTATCGAAATGCCCCTATGGGCCGAATTGTTAAAATGCCTTAGTGGGACGAATTATTATATTGCTTTAATGGGCCGATCCATTAAGAGTATTCAATAGATTAATGGTTGTTATTTATATATGGATATTTTATGTTATTATGTATGTTGCATCTCTATATATTGCATGGGATGGGAAAATTGAATGAAGAGAAGTGTAGCTTGGTGGCTTTGCCATAAATTCTAATTATGGCTATGTGCCAAACATATTTACCCAAGGATGTGTGCTGATTATATTACCGTATATGATAATCTGGTGGCTCAGCCACAAAAATATAATAAATACCAGCTTGACTGCAAATTGGAGAGACTGGCGGGGTGGGTTGACTTGATCCCCACAGGAGAGATTGGCTGGTCGGGGGAGAGATTGGTTGGATGGAATGGGTTGCATTCATTTCATTTATTTATTACCCTATAAATAGGCTTAGGCCCAAGATGTTACTAAACAGGCTTAGGACCAGTGGATGACGATAAGGGGATTATACACTGTGTTCTAGTAACTCACCCCCTTCTTATCCTTGCAGGTAATGCTCAGTGATATGGACTTGGGCCATGGATGATTTGGTGGAGGCCATACTTCAGAAATGGTGTTTTCGAACTTTAAATTTGTATTTACGTTTACTTTATTACTTTTACTATTTTGGGTTTTTAAGTTCTAATAAGGCCTCTAGAATATTTTATTTTTGCTTTATGTTTGACATATTTCTTACGGTTCCTGAATTATTTTTAAATGGGGATTTTCTAAAAGCATAACCAACAGTTTCATTAGTGAGACTATTTTCAATAGAAACAAGTGGAAGCAACATATGAAAGTTGTACAATGAGATATTTTAATTTAGGGTAAGAGAGGTCAGAACCGTTGGTCAGTGAAACAGGGGAAACTTTAATGAATAAACTGTACTAAATGGCTAACCCAAAAACTGTTTCATTGCAAAATATGGTTACCACTACGAACATACACACGCCCGAGTGGTCACAGATGCCGATTTTTGGCTTTTCAGTCTTTCGACCGAATCACAGAACATTTCATGCAAATATTCAGAGAGGTGTGAGATTACACACTTGATTTGGGTTCCTTAAAGAACCACTCTTCATTGCCCCCACAATCGTGATCCTTCCCTACTAGGTTCTAAAATCCAGCCTTTCACTTTGGCTATTGCAGCGAGTTCCTAAAAATAAATAAGTGATGTACCAAATGGGTTAGCCTTCATCCAATATTCGACCCTTTCATAAGAGCAAGAAGTTGATATCATCACCACAAAATAGAATCACATGAGCGGCTCAAAACATCAAAATAAAGAGTAACATCTTACCGCCATTATTCGGCCTAATCACCCACTTACCAATCAACTTCTGAAACCAAGGCTAAGAGAATGATAAGTAGCAGCAAAGAATGGCTTGAAAGTTTCGTCAAAACAAAGGAGAAAGGTGCAAAATTTTGGCTTTCGAGTTTCGGCAAGTGAGGGAAGAAATTGGAAAAAAGAAAACTCAAATGCTTAAAAGAAGAAAACTCTACATGCCCCAAAACTTACAAAACTATTTTGGCCTTTTTCCCCCTTTACCAAACCGTATACCCCGTACCAAAAGATGATGGTTGACCAATTTTCTTCCCTAGGCAACTCCTCATATTCAACCAACATGTTCCCCCACCTTATCCTTATCCTTGATTTCTTTCCTTGTTTTTCCCTTGCTTTCCTCCTCACCATATTCCTTAGCCTTCTTTCCTTAATTAAAAAAGTCTCCTTTTCCTTTTTGATGCCATGGCTGACACTTACCTTAAAGCACCAAAAAATTAATCCAAAATAAGTGCACTAGGTGGGATTCGAACCCAAGCTCTCCCCTCTACCATTCACGCCACTTGCCACTAGGCCACAAGCTCTTCTTGTGCTAGCAAGTTGCCCAATTATTCCCTTATACTAGAAGCCACTTGTCTTCTCCCCTTTAAATGCTTCAACACTAAAATTTTCCTATGGCCTAACTTGAACCCGGAACTTCCTAGAAACCCTGTAACTTTCCAAAATCACCTTCCTAATAAGTCTAATTTGAAATAATGCCATTCTCTTATTCTCAAAAAAATTAAACGCTGCCAAGCCCAAGGCCCAATGGGCCCAATTCTACTAGGCCCAAATTCGGGTTGTTACAATTCTACCCTCCTTAAAGAAATTTTGTCCTCAAAATTTCCAACCAACTACTAAACGCACCGCTCAAATCACACTGCTATGATTTCGCTGCGCACTCTAATCTTAATAAACTAATGTACTTTTTACTTAACCTTGAATCCTCTTTCACACAACCAAACTTCTAACTACAGAAGCAAGCAGTCATCTACCACTTATACCTAAAATTTTCTACATTCAATCATCACATCCAACCAAAACATACCTGACTTGATGGTGATGAAACAATCCCGAGCCTTATGCTCCTTAGACCCGCATCTCAAGCATGCTCTTGACCTCCTCCAGCATTCTCCCGGATGACGCCTTCTGCAATAATCGCAAGCCAGAAAGTTTGGACGTGCCTTGACACGCTTCACAGAACGAGATTACAACCCTGAAGAACCGCGATCATTTTTCTTCTTACAGTTTACGCACTCCTGTCGAAGTGCCTCACCGATTCCTCTAATCTCCTTTAAAACCTCTCTAACTAACTGAGGCAACTCATCGGCTCTGGCTCCATCATGAGACCCCGTCTCAGCCACTAGCGATGTCGATGCCTACCTTTTAGGCACATGCCTCAGTGCTGAAGATCCAGCTCTAGCACCTTGGCCTCTACCACAGCTACGTCCACTGCGTCCATATCCTCTAGCGCTCATATTTGCTAAGTCGATTTAATCTAATTACAAGTCATATGAATTAGTATACTTATTCAGTGTTTATTAAACAATATTTTATGGAGTATAGCAAGTAAAGTTGTTTTTGCACAACGCATCCTATAGTCCCAATCTCTATAGTTTCAGCTCCTAAAGCTAAAAGTTATAGAGTATTTCTACAGTCATACCACAATAATCATAAAATGAAAGCATAAACTTACTTGACTTGGTGCCGGATACCCGTGGTGCCATACTTCCTTTAGAACATGTAAAATTTTAAACAGTTTTGGAAATACGCTTTTGAACCAAAACCACAACCGAGTTTTGCAACCGGGCTCTGATACCATAAAATGTAACATCTCAAACTTGGCCCATGCGTTACGACCAGATCTGACACGTCACATGAGGAAAATGTATGAAGTCTTTGTGATTTGTACTAAAATAAGTGTTATTTGGTTATTTAAGAAAACAAGTTTGGATGTAAATATTTGATAAAATACAACTATTTTTTTAAGGTTGATTGATGAATCAAAAATCGAGGTAGTGAACTTTAAAATCGTGACTTTTGAAAATGTCGTTGATAGTTTGAAAGAAAATCTGAGTTAAATTATTTATAAAAGTTTGTTATAAAATCCATTTATTAATCAATTTTAGAAAACTGTTGGTTATGCTTTTAGAAAATCCCCATCTAAAAATAATTCAAGAACTATAATAAATACGTCAAACATAAAGCAAAAATAAAATATTCCAGAGGTCTAATTACAACTTAAAAACCCAAAATAGTAAAAGTAATAAAGTAAACATAAATAAAAATTTAAAGTTTGAAAACACCATTTCTGAAGTATGGCCTCCACCAAGTCATCCATGCCAAAGTCCACATCACTGAGCATTACCTGTAAGGATTAAGAAGGAGGGGTGAGTTACTAGAACTCAGTGTATAATCCCCTTACCGTCATCCACTAGGCCTGAGCCCGTTTAGTAACATTTTGGGCCTAAGCCCATTTACAAGGGAATAAATAAATGAAATGAATGCAACCCATCCCATCCAACCAATCTCTCCCCCGCCCAGCCAATCTCTCCTGTGGGGATTAAGTCAACCCACCCCGCCAGTCTCTCCAATTTGCAGTCAAGCTGCCATTTATAATATTTTTGTGGCCGGGCCACCAGATTATCATATACGATAATATAATCGGTACACAACCTTGGGTAAATACGTTTGGCACATAGCCATAATAAGAATTTGTGGCAGAGCCACCATGCTACACTTCTCTTCATTCAATTTTCCCATCCCATGCAATATGTAGAGATGCAACATATATAATAACATAAAATATCCATATATAAATAACAACCATTAATCTATTTAATACTCTTAATGAATCGGCCCATTAAAGCAATATAATAATTTGGCCCACTAAGGCATTTTAACAATTCGGCCCATAGGGGCATTTCGGTAAATCAGCCTATAAGGGCATTTTGATAAATCGGCCCATAGGGACATTTTGATAAATTGGTAATTTTACCCACTAAGGGTAATTCGGTAATCTCACAACACATAAGTATTTAGGTAATTTACCCTCCAAGGTTATTTTGGTAATTTCGTAACCCCAGACTTAACTACTAATTTGGGGCATAAAAATTGAAATTGTCCGCCCGCGTCATATTAACTAAATTGAAAATAATTCGAGTTAGGAAACTTGAAATTTGGATCCGTAAATTTTCCATGAAACTAGACTCATATATCTTCTAACAACAATTTTTCCAGAATTTTTTCATTAGCCATTTAGTACAGTTTATTCATTAAAATTTCTCCTATTTCACTGACCAACGGTTCTGACGTCTCTTAACCTAAATTCAAATATCTCATTGTACAGTTCTCATATGTTGCTCCCAATTGGTTCTATTGAAAATAGACTCATAAAGTAATCTATAAATATAAATTATAACTAATAATTTACTTTGTAATATTTCACTGACCAACGGTTCTGACGTCTCTTAACCTAAATTCAAATATCTCATTGTACAGTTCTCATATGTTGCTCCCAATTGGTTCTATTGAAAATAGACTCATAAAGTAATCTATAAATATAAATTATAACTAATAATTTACTTTGTAAAATTTTGAATGATTTTTCCAAGGCAGAATAAGAAACCTCAAAAATCATTCAGAACCAGTCTCACTAAAATTAAAATATCACAGAAAATAAAATTGGTCTTCCTACTCTATTTCTTTCATACAAAAATAGACACAATAAGATTTAATTCTATGCCTTATTCCCTTTATAATTCCCTTTCTCATATTTATCGTGATTTTTCAAATTCACGTCACTGCTGCTAACCAAAAACTATTTTGTTGCAAAATATGGTTACCACTACAAACATACGCACTCCCGAGTGGTCACAGATACCGATTTCTGGCTTTTCGATCTTTTGACCGAATCACAGAACATTTCATACAAATATTCAGAGAGGTGTGAGATTACACACCTGCTTTGGATTTCCTAAAGAACCACTCTTTGTTGCCCCCACAAGTGTGATCCTTCCCTACTAGGTTTTAAAATCCAGCCTTGCACTTTGGCTATTGCAACGAGTTCCTAAAAATAAATAAGTGATGTACCAAAGGGGTTAGCCTTCATCCAATATTCGACCCTTTCACAAGAGCAAGAAGTTGATATCATCACTAAAAAATAGAATCACATGAGCGGCGCAAAACATCAAAATAAAGAGTAACATCTTAACACCAATATTCGACCTAGTCACCCACTTACCAATCAACTTTTGAAACCAAGGCTCAGAGAATGATAAGTAGCAGCAAAGAATGGCTTGAAAGTTTTGGCAAAACAAAGGAGAAAGGTGCACAATTTTGGCTTTAGAGTTTTGGCAAGTGAGGGAAGAAATTGGAAAAGAGAAAACTCAAAATGCTTAAAAGTAGAAAACTGTACATGCCCCAAAACTTACAAAACTATTTTGGCTCTTCCCCCACGTTACCAAACCGTATACCCCTTACCAAAAGATGATGGTTGACCAATTTTCCTCCCTAGGCAATTCCTAATATTCAGCCAACATGTTCCCCCACCTTATCCTTATCCTTGATTTCTTTCCTTGTTTTTCCCTTGCTTTCATCCTTACCATATTCCTTAGCCTTCTTTCTTTAATTAAAAAAGTCTCCATTTCATTTTTGATGCCAAGGCCGACACTTACCTTAAATCACCAAAAAAATAATCCAAAATAAGTGCACTAGGTGGGATTCAAACCCAAGCTCTCTCCTCTACCATTCACACCACTTGCCACTAAGCCACAAGCTCCTCTTGTGCTAGCAAGTTGCCCAATTATTCCCTTATGCTAGACGCCACTTGTCTTCTCCCCTTTAAATGCTTCAACACTAAAATTTTCCTATGGCCTAACTTGAACCCAGAACTTCCTAGAAACCCCATAACTTTCCAAAATCACCTTCCCAATAAGTCCAACTTGAAATAATGACGTTCTCTTGTTCTCAAAAATTTTAAACGCTTCCAAGCCCAAGGCCCAATGGGCCCAATTCTACTAGGCCCAAATTTGGGTCGTTACAATATTATTTTATGTGTTATAGCATGTTTATAAAGATGCATGGAAATTTTGGTGCTTTAATTTTATCAATTTTATGCTTAATTGTGAAAAAAGACTAAATCGCATAAAGTACGAAAGTTTTATTTTACAAGCTAGAGGTGTCTAATAGCCATAGGATATTAATTGGAGGTCCTTAAAGTGAAATTAGGCTAATGAGAGAGGATTTGGCTGGCCATAGGGACAATGGAGACAAGAGCATTAATTTTGGTCAAAATTTTGGTGAAATTAGGTGACAAAAAATGGATATAATAAGCTAAATGAAGGAGATATCATCTTTCACTATTCACCTTCCTTCTTCCACCAATACTTTGAAGAGAAAATAGAGCTTTTGGATTTCAAATTTTAAACCAAGCTATTCTCTTGCAAGCAAGTGATTTTAGAGGTCTTTTTTAATAATTTTTGTACTTTTGGAACCCCTAAAGCTTAAGCTAGTTAATGAGGGGATTATTTTGCATAATGGTTGAAAGTTTAGGGACTGTCCATGAGAGTGTTCATGTTGTTTTCTGAGTTTTTATGGAAGAAAATGAATGTTAGAGGGTTAAGGAATATCTTTTGTGAAAGGTGTTACCATGAAAACACCTAAATGGGACTTATTTGTAAAGGTTGTACTTGTGTAATAAATGCATGAAATGATGGGTTGTATAAATTGTTGTAAGAGAATTAAATGTTCAGCTAGGCTTATTTAATTAGAAAATGTGATGAAAAATGATTTACGAGCCTAGGGGCAAAATTATAATTTTTCTAAAGTATAAGGGCAAAGTGGTCATTTTTGCCTAAGTAGAAATTTTGATGTATCATGAATTATATAATGATTGAATAAGTAAATTTCATTATTTTAGATCAAGAAGAGCATGAAAACAACCTTGATCAAGGAAAAGGCAAGGTTACGGACTAAATCGTTGATTAATACATTTTGCACCGAGGTAAGTTTATGTGTAAACGATACATCTTTAATACATGTTGTTACCTATTGATACATTGTATGAATGAGATCAATTAATAGTGAGATTGATTGAAATTAATAGAAAATGAGTAATTTCTTGTATGGACCTCGGAATAGAAATGTAAGTGCGAAAAAATATCCGTAACTATTATTTGGTGGGCTGTGTGCAATACCACCTTATTATTTACTCACGATGGGCTGGGTGCGATACCATCGTTTATACAACCATTTGGTGGACTATGTACGAAACCACTGTAATTATTCTTGTTGGTGAGCTATCTGCGATACCACCCTATTATTGACTAATGGTGGGCTGTGTGCGAAACCACAAGGTATATAGTATTATTCCGAAGGGTTCATCGAGAAACTTGTTTAAGTAAATATTTCGTGTTGTTTGTGGTGATAAGTGCAGGGTATATGTGCAAGTAGAAGTGAACAATATGTATGTCATATGGTTGGAATGTGGTAAGAGATGAGAGGAGTAAGCATGACTATGAAAATGTGAAATGTTTTTGGTTGCTTTGCATATGGTGTGATGCTTATTGTTTACATGTAGACTTGCTAAGCTTAAAGCTTACTCCCTTTCATTTCCCTTGTTTTATAGTGTCTAAGAGCCAGCTCGGGATATGAAGATAATCAGAAGATCGCCCACACTATCAACACATCTCGGTATAGTTTAACTTAGCATTTTAGTATGGCATGTATAGGGGCTAGACTTAGTGAAATGTCTTGTTGTTTTGGCCAAGTGCATTGGCTCTTTTAAGATGAACTCTTTTGTATAAGGCCATATTTGATGGCTCATTATTATTAATCTATGAAGAGATGGAGTTATTCATGAATGTGTATGGTGCAGGATTGGGTTGCTTGGTTAAAGTATGTATGAATGGGTTGATGATTTATTATGATTCATGTTTGTATGAGTTAGGGTGATAAAAAGTGTAATAGCCCAATTTTGGGGCTAATCCAAACAGTGGTTTCAGGACCGCTAATCCGAGGTTGAAGAAGATTTTTTTGACATTATTTTATGTGTTATAGCATGTTTATAAGGATGTATGAAAATTTTGGTGCATTAATTTTTATGATTTCATGTTTAATTATGAAAAAGGACTAAATCGCATAAAGTGCAAAAGTTCTATTATACAAGGTATAGGTGTCTAATAGCCATAGAATATTAAAATGGAGGTCCCTAAAGTGCAATTAGGCCATTAAGCGTGCGTTGGCCGGCCATAGAGACAAGGAGACAAGGGCATTAAATTTTGGGTCAAAATTTGGTGAAATTAGGTGATTAAAAATGAATAAAATAAGACAAAGGAGAAATATATCATCTTTTACTATTCATTCTTCTTCTACCACCAAAAATTGAAAAGGAAATAAGAGATTTTGGAGTTCAAACTTTCATCCAAGCAAATCTCTTGCAATTAAGTGATTTTAAGGGTCATTCTTGATAATTTTTTTGTACTTTTGGAACCCCCAAAGCTTAAGATAGCTAATGAGGGGACTAATTTGCAAAATGGTTGAAATTTTAGGGGCTTGCCATGAGATTTTTCATGTTGTTTGCTGAGTTTTTATGGAAGAAAATGAATGTTAGTAGGTTGAGGAACAACTTTTGTGAAAGGTGTTACCATGAAAACACCTAAATATGACTTATTTGTAAAGGTTGTAAATGAGTAATAAATGCATGAAATAATTAGTTTTGTGAGTTGTTGTAAGAGAAATAAATGTTCAGCTAGGCTTGTTTATTGAGAAAATGTGATGAAAAACGATTTACGAGCCTAGGTGAAAAAGAGTAATTTTGCCAAAGTATGAGGGCAAAATGGTCTTTTTTACCTAAGTAGAAATTTTGATGTATCATGAATTATAAAGCGATTTAATGTGTGAATTTTATTATTATAGATCAAGAAGAGCGCGGAAACCACCTTGACCGAGAAAAAGGCAAGGTTATGGACTAAACCGTTGACTAGTACATTTTGCACCGAGGTAAGATTATGTGTAAACGATACATCTTTAATACATATGTTGTTACTTATTGGTGCATTGTATGAATGAGATTGATTTGATTTGATAGATAGTGAGTAATTCTTGTATGAACCTCGGGATAAATATGTAAGTGCAGAAAAATATCCATAATAACTATTTGGTGGGCTGTATGCGATACCACCTTAAATATCCTTTTTTTTTGGTGGGCTATGCATGATACCACCTTACTATTTACTCAAAACGGGCTATGTGGGATACCATCATTTATATTGATATTTGGTGGGCTATGTGCGAAACCATTGTAATTATTCTTGTTGGTGGGTTATGTGTGATACCACACTATTATTAACTATTGGTGGGCTTTATGCGAAACCACCGAGTACTTAGTATCATTCCGAAGGGTTCATCGAGAAATTTTCTAAGTAAATATATCATGTGGTTTATGGTGATGAGTGCAGGGGATGTGTGCAAGAAAATGTGAGCATTTTATTTGTGGTATGGACGCAATGTGGTAAGAGATGAGATGAGTAAGCATTTTTATGGAAATGTGATTTGCTCTTGCTTATTAAGTAATGTTGTTAATTGATTGGCATATGTTATGATGTTTTTAGTTTACATGTAAACTTACTAAGCTCAAAGCTTACTCCTTTACTTTTTCCTTATTTTATAGTGTCAAAGAGTCGGCTCAGGATACGAAGATAATCTGAAGATCACCCACACTATCAGCTCATCTCGGTATATTTAGACTTAGCATTTTGAGTATGGCATGTATAGGGGCTAGACTTAGTGAAATGTCTTGTTGTTTTGGCCAAGTGTGTTGGCTCCTTTAAAGATGAACTTTTTGTAATTAGCCATAGTTTATGGCTCATTATTATTAAAATATGAAGAGATGAGGTTCTTCATGAATGTGTATGATGCATGATTGGATTGTTTGGTTAATGGTTGAATGTGATTTTTGTTGTAGGAGTTTGGGTGATAAAAAGAGCTTGGAAAATAGCATTTTTCTTGTCCACACGGGTAGGCATACGGCGTGTGTCTAGGCCATGTGTGACACACGGTCAGTCCCATGGGCTTGTGGTTGGGCCGGTGTCCCCTGCATGTTAGTGATGCAAGTCAGTGTCGACCACGGGCTAGACACACGGGCGTGTTCCTAGGCTGTGTGCCCTTTATATGGTTGTTGACGTCATAAATAGAATACCTAGGTTTTCATACACGGGCGAGGACACGGGCCACAGGCACAGTGGTGTGTCCGACCGTGTGAAAACCCCTGTAGGTTTGAAATGGAAAATAAATCCCACAAGGGCTGGGGACATGAGCGTGGGTGACCACATGGCCTGCCCAAACAGGCGTGTCCCATTTCACATGGGCGTGTGGCCTTGTTTAGGCAAAAATTTTCTAAGTATACAAAAGTTCTCGGTTTGATTTCGATACCCTCTGTTTGCATGTTCAAGGCCTCGTAGGCCCATGTTAAGGATGTTATGAATGTGAATGAGAAGTTTTAAGTTGGAATGAAATTTGATATCTCAAAGTTGTACGTTCAAGCAAGATAAGTTCGGTAATGCCTCGTACCCGGTTTCGGCATTGAATTCGGGTAAGGGGTGTTACGAAAAGAGCTTAGCAAATAGCCTTGTTCTTGTCCACACAGTAGACACACGGGCATGTGTCTAGGCCGTGTGTAACACACGGTCAGCCTCATGGGTATGTGGCTAGGTCATGTGTCCCCTACATGTTAGTTTTGCAAGTCAGTATGCTCAGTAGTAAACACACAAGCGGAGACACGGCCGTGTGTCTCAGCCGTGTGGAAGGCACAGCCACGGACATAGGCATGTGCCCAGGCCATGTGAAGTCTGCACCTAAATTTTGGAATTTAATTTGTCACACGATCGAAGGACACGGGTGTGTGACTGGCCATGTGATGTAAGTCAGTGTCAACCACGAGCCAGACACATAGGCATGTGACAGTCTGTGTAATACAAGTTAGTGTCAACCATGAGTATGGAACACGGACGTGTGATATGCCACATGGGTGTGCCCTTTCCTCTACACGGACGTGTGGCCCTATGTAGCCAAAAAATTTCTTGCGTAAAAGTCTTCGGTTTAATTTCGGAACCTTCCGTATGTATGTTTAGGGCTTCGAAGGCCCATAATAAGGATGTTATGAATATGAGCGAGAAGTTTGAAGTTGAAATGAAATTTTATAGCTCGATGTTGTATGTTTAAGTAAGTTAAGTTTGGCAATGCCTCTTATTTGGTTCCAGCATTGAACACGAGTATAGGGTGTTACACTTCATACGTTGAACATAGCAATTTCTCTCTACTAATGTAGGTAGCATAGAAAACTTGAATCAATAGGTTTTTAAAAGGGTTGTAACGTGGCTAGGCTAGAGGTAGGTAAAAGATAGATAAATTTAGGCTTAAAACCTTAGACTCAACTTCAATCGAACCTTTGGAAAAATTTCCCTCAATACACCAACTTACTTTGCTTTCACATGCTCTTTTGTACATCTATTTTCTTTCAAGTACATGTGCTCTCTTTTTTTTCAAGACGAGCATTTTACTGAATGTAATATAATTTTTAGAGCATTTGATACTTCTTTTCAGCTCGCCCAAACTTATTTTCAAAGAATATTCTAAATACTGCTGAGTGTAGTGTTTGGGACAATTTAAAGATAATTAAGAGAGAAGAGATGGCTAAATATTGCAAGGGTTCAAATAAAATTAGGCCATATAGTCTCAAAGTTGGGTTTCAAAGGATCAAATTCCATCATGGTTGGCTTGGAAGGCTCAAACGGTCCAAACAATAGTTGCCTAAATCATTTTCAACATTTCATGCTTCCTAGGATTTCGCCTCAAGAAACTACTAAGTAAATTCTAAAGACTTAAACTTCCATGCACGTCTAACTTTCCTAAGGAACTAAAAATTTTATGGTATGATTTGCATGCTTTATTAACAATAAATTTATATCATTATTAAGGAAACATAATAATTTATTGAAATAATAAAACTTTATTTATACTGAAGTTTAGCATACTTAACAAAATTTCAAATTATTGAACAAAATATATCCTAATCATAATTAAAAAACTATTTATTCTGAGTGGAAATAATTTCAATGTTTTCGTCCCCTTACTTAAGATGAACAATTCCCTCATTGCTTAAAGTGAATAGATACTATACACCAGGTAGGATTCCAGAAAAAAGGTGAGTCAAATTGACTGCTTAAGTACTGTAACAACCCAATTTTGGGGCTAGTCGAAACAGTGGTTTTGGAACCACTGATTCGAGGTCGGAGAAAATTATTTTAATATTATTTTATGTGTTATAGCATGATTATATGAGTGCATGAAAATTTTGGTGCATTAATTTTGGTGATTTCATGCTTGATTTTGAAAAAGGACTAAATCGTATAAAGTGTGAAAGTTTTATTCTACAAGCTAAAGGTGTCAAATAGCTATAGAATCTTAAAGTGGAGGTCCTTAATGTGCAATTAGGCCCTTAGGAATATGTTGGTCGGCCATAGGGGACATAAAATGAAAATTTGGTCAAAGTGGGTGGTATTAGGTGACTTAATGGATGAAATGAAATAAAATAAAAAGAAAAGATATCATCTTTTCATCTTCTTCATACTACCATCGAAATTTTCAGCAAAGAGGGACTTTGGAAAGCTTGAAAATTTCAGCAACTTAAACCTTTGCAAGTAAGTGTTTTTTATGGTCATTTTTTATAATTTTTGTACTTTTAGAACCCTTGTGGCTTAAGCTAGCTAATGAGGGGACTATTTTGTAAAATGGTTGAGAGTCTAGGGTTTTTCCATGAGAGTATTCATGTGTTTGCTAAAATTTTATGGAAGAAAATACATCTTGGTTGTTTAATGAATAACTTTTGTAAAAGGATTTTTCATGAAAGCACCTAATAGGACTATTTTGTAAAAGTTATAAAATGGATAGTAAATGTGTGAAATAATTGGAATTGTGAGTTTTTATAAGAGAGAATATGAATCAGCTAAGCTTTGGTGTGTGAAAAGTGAAAGCATTTCATTTTACGAGCCTAGTGGCAAAATCATAACTTTGTGAAAGTCTATGGGCAAAATGGTAATTTTGCCAAAATAGGAATTTTGGAATGACTTGATTAACGTGGTGATTAAATTGGTAAATTTTGTTATTACAGAGCAAAAAAATTGGAGTCCAGACTTAGACCGGGGAATAACCAAAATATTGGACTAAATCGAACAAGTTGCCCACATTTTGTATATCGAGGTAAATTGTATGCAAATAATACAGCTTTATTGTTATTATGCATTAACCATTGATATGGCATAAAATATTTGTTTGTTAATATTGAAATGCATGACGAGATATGATGTGGTATATTCCTGGTTGAACTCTAGGAACAGATTGGATATTAATGCCATGCCATTCGGGTGACATGTGCTAGTGTAAGACCATGTTTGGGACATGGCATCAGCCACGTTATGAAAGCCAGTGTAAGACCATGTCTGGGACATGGCATCGGCGATGATATGTGTGCTAGTGTAAGACCACATCTGGGACATGATGTCGGCCACAATACGAGAGCTAGTGTAAGACCATGCTAGGGACATGGGATCGGCATTGAGACGAGAGCTAGTGTAAAACCATGTCTAGGACATGGCATCGGCCTCGACATGTGAGGCAGTGTAAGACCATGTCTGGGACATGGCATCAGCATTTTACCATCTTATGTGAGGCTTATCGGGTATCCTTTAGTATTCCAATGGGTTCAACAGGTAAATTAAAGCTTGTGTCAAAAGTGAGAAAAGTGATGACAATGTTGTAAGTGATACAAGTACCTACATGTGATTCATGAAAAATGAGCTTGAATTATGTTGTATGATTAGTAAAGGGGAAAATGAGTAAGTTATGCCTTTATTCATTCGATAATCATGTGAAAGTTATAATATGTTATAAGTATGATATTGCATGGCAATTGTTGTTAATTATTTACATGCGACTTACTAAACTTTATGCTTACTTCCTTTCCTTTCCATTTTCTTATAGAGCCGCCAAGTTAGCTCGGGGATCAAAGGATGTCAGAGGCTCGATCACACAATCAATCTGAACATTTGTTATAGTTGCATTTAACATTTTGAATATGGCATGTATAAGAACTTAGTCTTTGCCAAGTGCCATATTATTTTGGCCAAATGTGTTGCCTTATTTTGAAGATGAATTCTTTTTGTATAAGGCCATAGTTTATGGCTAATACTTATTATTGATATTTGAATATGATGATGTTTTTTCATTGATGTGTAAATTGCATGGTTGAGTATTTGGTATATTAATACATGATTGAGTAGGTTATTTAATATAGCTTATTTTTTGAGCAAATAAGGGTGGCAAATAAAAGGGCTTGGTAAATAGCCTTGTTATTGTCCACACGGGCGTGTGTCTAGGACGTGTGCGACACCCAGCTTGCCCCATGGGTGTGTGGTTTGGCCGTGCGTCCCCCCATATCCTAAGTTGACAAACAGAATGCATAGTAGTAACCATACGGGCGGAGGCATGACCGTGTGTCTCAACTGTATGGAAGGCATGGCCATAGGATAAGGGCGTGTGCCCAGGCCGTGCGAAGTATGTACATGAATTTATGAATTTAATTTGCCACACAGTCTAAGGACACAGACGTATGCCTTGGCCGTGTGAACTTATTTGGTTAATGATGTCACAAACAGAATGTCCCATATTTTGACACGGCCTGAAGTACGGGCATGTGATATGCCACACGGGCGTGTGCCTTCACCCACACGGGCAAGTGGACCTTTCTCATGGAAAATTTTCTAAGTTTCTCAAAAGTTTACTAAAGTTCTCGGTTTAGTCCCAGGTCGTTCCCAATGTATGTTTTGAGCCTCGTAGGCATGTTTAAGGGGTGATATGGATGTTTATGAAAAGTTTTAAATTTTAGTGGAAAATCATGTCTCGGTTTAGTATGATTGCTTGCATAAAAGTCTGGTAATGCCTTGTACCCTATTCCAGCGTTGAATATAGGTAAGGGGTGTTACATTTAGTGGTATTAGAGCTATGGTTTAGTCAATTCTCGGACTAACCTAGCGTGTACGAGTCTAGCTATACATGCCATATATTAATTATGATAGTGTGACGAGTCTTGACAATTTAAAATGTGTTTTTTATATTGTAATGAATCCCGATGGAGTAGTGGCAGATGATGCCGATAGTAATGCGCCATCTCCCATAGAAGGGACTACACCAGTTGAAAGTGGGCCCGTGACACTAAGTTAGGGTTAACGGGCTAGAGAAGCCTTCCTTCATATGATGAATGTATGGTATTCAGAGTTTGTTCGTGAAAACTCGAACGCTCCAACTCCTCCACCCCCTCCAATTCCCCAGCCTGTACAACTCCCAAAGTAGTAGAAACGATTAGAAGGGAAAAAACTCCGGTAGACAGAATTTAAAAACAAGGGGTTGAGGAATTTAGAGTGAATATAGATGATAACCCAAAGAGGGCCAAGTTCTGGATAGAAAATACCATTAGGGTATTTGATCAATTTTCTTGCACACCTGAGGAGTGCATAAAGCGTGTTGTGTCACTCCTGCGAGACTCAGACTACCAATGGTGGAACACCCTTGTGTCGATGGTACCAAAGGAAAAGATAACTTGGATTTCTTTCAAGAAGAGTTCTGTAAAAATTATATTAGCCAAAGGGTCATAGACTAGAAAAGGTAGGAATTTCTAGAATTGAAGCAAGGCCAAATGATAGTAACTAAGCATGAGAGTGAGTTCGCAAGGCTTAGTAAATACGCTCGGGAGTGCGTATCCACTGAAGCCATCATGTGTAAGAGGTTTGAAGATAGATTAAATGAGGACATTCGATTGTTTTTCGGTATTCTAGAACTGAAGGAATTTGTGGTGCTTGTTGAAAAAGCTTGTAAGGCCGAGGAATTGGCCAAAGAGAAAAGGAAATCTGATATTGAGTCTCGTGACTCAAAGAAAAGACAGTTGAGGAAATCATTCCTGTCCTCATCTAAGAAATTGAGAGAGTTGACTTGTAACAGACCGAATCTGACCCTAATCGGAACGGTGGTTTCGGGACCACGAATCCGAACCCGAGAAATATTTAAATATTATATTTAGTGCTTATTATATATGAATTTATGTGTGTGAAAGTTTTGTAGAAAAATTTTATCGTTTGAGTATCGAATTAGACAAAAAGGACTTAATCGCGTAAAATGTAAAAGTGGCATACTAGAGTGTAAAGTGCCTATTTGAGCATGGCTTCTTAATATGAAGCATTAAATGGGTAAATAACCCATTTTTAAAGTTAGTGGATGGCTTTTGACAAAAATATCCATAGTATATATATTGGTTTTATTTTATATTAAAGGTTATATAAGTAAATTAATAAATTTCTTTATTATATGTTATAATAACATAAAATAAAGCCATGTTATCATCCATTCTCTTAAGGCGAAAGTTGAGAAAGATAAAAGGGTTTTGTTCTTCAAATTTCGACAATTTGAGGCTTGATTTCAAGGTTAGTTTGATTTGGTTTTAGTAATTTTACGTTTTTGAGATCGTTGCTTGAACCGAATCCAACCCATGTTGTAATTTTTGAATCTAAGCATGCTTGATGTTCGCCATTGTTGTATTCATGTGGATTTTGATAGTTGATGGTTTTAGATGAAAGATATGTAAAGGATTAATATGTTTTGTGTTGGAAGTTTTGATGAAATTGAGTTTTAGGGTTAAATTGTAAAAATAAATTTTAGAGGGCCTATTTGCAAAATAAATGAAATGTGAAGACTTGTAAGGTCCCTAGGAACATTCGCCCTTGCATAGTTTTGGCTAATTTGGTGTATTTTGTGTGTTATGCAAATAGGACAAAATTGCAAAGATGTGAAATTCTAGGGTAAAATAGTAATTTGCCCATTTATGTGCTTAGGGACTAAATTGAGATGAATTGTGGTTGAATGAGCTAAACTTTAATGTGTTTTAGATCAAGAGCAAAGAAAAGCGAATTAGACCGGGAAAGTCGAAGGTTCTTGAATAGTGATTCATACGGACTATCGACAACCGAGGTAAGTCCTTAAGCAAGTATAGATTATCGAATTATTATGAATGTACTAAATGATGTTATTAAATAAAGTTTTCTATAAACTCTTATGTTAGCGAATGTGAAAGTATTGGTATGGGATTGGTTGAAATTTTATATAAGTGATAGTGAATTTGAAATGAAATGTTGTTCTATCTCTAAACGAGTTGGCATGTTAAAGTGGCTTGAATAATGTGTGTTTTATGCTATTTTGGGCAGCATTACTGTAAGGTGTATAAGTTGGTAATGACATATTCTAAGCTTCGTGCCTAGCGTGCTTAGTAGGTGACATATTCGGCTTCGTGCCTAGCGTGCCTTGTCTTAGGTGTTTGATTTGGGCTTTAATGCCTAGCAGTGCTTTATCTGGGTGATGTGTTTTACCAAGGAAAAACCAAATTGTGGTTCAAGGTAAATCATAACTAATGTGCTTAGTAAAGGCTCAGATAAGTAAGTAAGGTTTGATATGTTTTAATGTTGCTAGAGTTTATTTAATGCCATGAGTACAGTGATATGTATATTGAGATTACGATTGATGTACACAAGTATTATGTGGTGAGTTTGAGCTTGAATGTGCTATAATGAATATTTGGTTTCCTAATAGTAGTGCTAATGGTGTAAGAAATTTTAATATGTTAACATGGTTGAGATAAATGATTTAAATGATTAAGTAATTGAATGTAGTATCATTTTGAGCTTGGGACTTACTAAGCTAGTAAGCTTCTTGTGTGTGTTTTTGTCTACCTTTGTTTTATAGATCTTGAATCGAACTACGTGCTCGAAGGATCATCCGTGAAGTCAACCACACTATCTACTTTCTTTTGGGTATTGAAAACTTGGTTTGTTATTTAAAAAGGGCATGTATAGGCTAGATTGAACCATATAACTAATGTTTTGTAATAGTGTAAATATGCTAGCCATGCGAAAATGGCTAACTATTTTGAGATAACTTGTTTCGTGTTTTGATGATATTGTTTGATCATGCCATGAACTATTATTTATGCTTGATTATGGTTTAATCATGTGTGAGAGTGGTATTATTATTTGTGCATGTTAGATTATGATAGGAAAGACTTATTAATTGGTTCATGTTGATGAGCTTAATATATGGTATATACATTGATAACGTTGGATTCATGATTGACAAAGTATTAGATTCTTATTATTGAGTATATGGTATAGTATATGTTATATATTGAGATTATCTAGGAAGACCGAATATGTAGTTAAGTGATTGATTTTGTGTATGTATTTTAAGAAGGAGAAATGGTATAATTTGGCATGATAATGAGGTAAAATGATGGATATGTATTTGATTGAGTATTGGCTATATAAGCTTGGTTGCTAAATGATATGTAAAGAATATGTTTCATGACTATTTTTGTTGTGAAACAGTTTTAGTTACAACAGTGATGTGATTTTGAAAAATCACCAAAATAGGAGAAATTGAATTAGAAAGTGAATAATACATAGAATTAAAGTTTATTATGTCTATTTTGATATGAAAGAAACAAGTTAGGCAAAGGAATTATATATAATGAGATATTTAAGTTTTAGTGAGACTTGTCCTGAATGAATTCGTGAGTCCCTGTTCTGTTTAGAAAAATTGTTAAAATTGTACAAAAATAATTATGGAGTATAGTTTATATGTTTAGAATCCTTAATGAGTCTATTTTGATTGGAATATACAAGGACATTATTGAAATTTTGTGCAGTGAGATAACTGAGTTTTTGTAAAGATAGGTCAGAATTATCAAACAGTGAAATAAGGGTAACTTTGATGAATAAACTGTACTAATTGGCCACATGAAAAATTCTGGAAAAATTATGGTAAAAAGTTATATGAGTCTAGTTTCAATAAAATTTATGGATCTAAATTTTGAGTTTTGTAACTCGAGTTATGGTAAATTTAGTCAGCCTGATGCAGTTGGACAGCTTTAAATTTTCATGCCCCAAACTAGTAGTCAAGACTAGTAATGCCCCATACTCGACTCAAGCAAAGGTTTGGGTAAGGGTGTTACATTTATTGGTATCAGAGCTACGGTTTAGTCGATTCTAGGACTACCGTAGTATGTAAGAGTCTAGCTATACATGCCTTTAAGTTGTATATATGATAGTGTGGTGACTTGACAATTTCGATTGTATTTTATATAGTAAATGGATTACGATCTGATAGAGCCGTAGCCGATGATGTGGAGAGTGTCGCGCTGGTCTCGCACATGGATCGGTGCCACTAGACTCTCAACCGATTACGGGTAACCACGAGGAGAGGCTAAACAAGCCTTCTACCAAATGATGAATGAATGGTTTACCCAGTTTGTTGAGAATAATCCAACGGTACAACAACCTCCATCCCGAATAATCCAACTCCGGTACCTTCAGACTTCGATGATAGATCCAATGAGATCTAGTAGGCCTCTGTTGATAAAATTAGGAAATTTGGGGCCAAAGAATTCAAGGCTAATGATGATGATGATGCGAGCGAAATGAAATGTGGCTTGATAACACTATTCGGTACTTGATGAGCTCTCTTGCACTCAGACGAATGTTTGAAATGTGCTATATCTTTGCTTGGGACACCGCCTATCACCGGTGGAATACACTAGTATCGGTGGTTCCAAAAGAAAAAGTGACGTGGGATTTCTTCCGAATGAATTCGCAAGAAATATATCGACCAGAGGTTCATCGACCGAAGCGTAAAGAATTTCTTAAACTAAAAGCAGGGGCAAATGTCGTTGGTGAATATGAGCAAAATTTGTCGATTGAGCCGATATGCCCGGAGTGTGTATCTCTGAAGCCATTATGTGCAAAAGGTTTGAAGACGGTTTGAATGAAGATTTGAAGTTACTAGTTGGCATTCTTGAGATCAAAGAATTTGTGACACTAGTTGAGCGAGCTTGCAAAGTGAAGAGCTTGGGAAAGAGAAAAGAAAGGCTGAGACAGAAGCTAGAGACACCCTTAAAAGATCGTCGGGTAAGAATTTTCATTCCACATCTAAAAAGTTTAGAGATGACTTCATCGACACAAAGCTACTTGATTCATTTAGGCGTGATCGACCTCCGGTGGGTTCCCGAGCTACCTCGATGGCTAGTGTTGGTAACGTCCCACAGAATCGAGTTGAATGTAAACATTGTGGAAAATGGCATCCTGGGAGTTGTAGAGTTCGTGACCGGTCTTGTTTTAAATGTGGATCCTCGGACCATTTTATTCGAGAGTGCCCGATGTTAAGCGAGTCGAATCTGACCGAACTCTAGACCAAGTAGTGCATCGACGGGCGGACCACCCGACATTCGGCAATGTAGGTGGTAGTCAGAGAGGGACAAAGAACACAACAGATCGATCAGAGGCTAGAGCTCCAGCAAGAGCTTATGTTACTCGAGCTAGAGAGGATGCTGCTTCTCCACATGTCATTACTGGTACTTTCACCCTTTATGATACTACTATGATTGCATTGATTGATCCTGGTTCGACCCATTCATATGTATGTGAAACTACGGTATTGATGAAGACTCGCCAGTTGAGTCTCCGAGTTTGTGATTCGGTATCCAACCCTTTGGGTGGATGTGTGTTTGTTAATAAAGTGTGTAAAAGTTGCCCATTGATGATTCGGGATTTTTGTTTCGATTGATTTAATCTTGTTGCCTTTCGATGAGTTTGATATAATTCAGGAATGGGTGGTTAACCGCATGATGCGGTGGTGAATTGCAAAAGAAAGCTTATCGATTTGAGACACCGAATGGTGAGATCATTAGAATCGAATCCATGATTCGTGGGTTTCTCTGATTATATCATCGATGTTAGCTCAAAAGTATGTGAGAAAAGGGTGTGAAGCTTATTTGGCTTATGTGCTGGATAATAAAGTGTCTGAGAAATAGATTGAATCTGTACCGATTGTATGTGAATACTCAGATGTGTTTCGTGAAGAACTACCGGGTTTACCCTCTATACGAGAGATTGAGCTTGGCATTGAATTAGCTCCGGGAATGACTCCGATCTCAATAGCTCCATATCGGATGGCACCTACTGAGCTAAAAGAGTGAAAGCACGCTTGCAAGAGTTAACAGATAGGGCTTTGCACGACCAAGTTTCTCTCCTTGGGTGCACCAGTTCTTTTGTGAGAAAGAAAGATGGAACGATGCGAATGTGTATTGATTACCGGCAACTAAATAAGGTGACTATAAAGAATAAGTACCCATTACCTCGGATTGATGATTTGTTTGATCGGTTGAAAGGGCTTGATATTTTCGAAGATAGATTTGAGATCGGGTTATTATCGATTCATGAGTCGAGATACTGAGATGTGCCAAAGGCGCATTAGGACGAGGTACGGACATTTTAAGTTTTGGTAATGCCTTTTGGGCTTACTAATGCACTGCTATTTTTATGGATTTGATGAATCGGGTTTTAGACGGTTTTGGATCGATTTGTGGTGGTATTTATTGATGACATATTGATCTACTCCAAAGATAAAGTTGAACATTGAACATTTGAGGTTAGTGTTACAAACTTTGCGAGATAATCATTTGTATGCGAAGTTTAGTAAGTGTGAGTTCGGATGAAAGAGGTCACTTTTTGGGACATGTGGTTTCAAAGATCGGGCATTCGAGTTGATCCGAACAAAATCTCGGCTATACTTGATTGGAAGCCACCAAAAATGTTTAGAGATTCAAGTTTTCGGGACTTGCAGGTTACTATCGACGATTTGTGAAAGATTTTTCTATGATAGCAACCCCGTTAACAAAGTTACTGCAGAAAGATGTCCGGTTTGAATGGTTAGAAAAATGTCAGAAAAGTTTTGATCAGTTGAAAGCCCTTTTGACAGAAGCTCCAGTATTAGTTCAGCCTGAATCGGGTAAAGAATTTGTTGTGTACTCTGATGCTTCTTTAAATGGTTTGGGCTGCGTTTTGATGCAGGAAGGCAAAGTTGTAGCCTACGCTTCAAGACAATTGAAGCCATATGAAAGAAATTACCCTACGCATGATTTAGAGCTTGCAGCCATTGTGTTCGCACTGAAGATTTGGCGTCATTACTTATTTGGCGAGAAATGTCATGTTTACTCAGATTATAAAAGTCTGAAGTATCTAATGACTCAGAAAGACCTGAATTTGAGACAACGCAGGTGGCTAGAATTGTTGAAAGACTATGAATTGGTGATTGACTATCACGGGAAAAGCTAATGTTGTTGCGGATGCATTAAGTCGAAATCATTATTTGCTCTTCGTGCATTGAATGCACTGATGGCTATGTCTAGTGATGGTTCGATCATAGCTGAGTTACGAGCAAGACCGATGTTTATTTAGCAAATTTGTGGTGCACAGAAAGTTGGCAAGAATATGATTGCTAAACGAATTCAGTGTGAAAAAGGTGCAGAGTCAGATTTTCAGATTGATGCAAATGACTGTTTGAATTTTAAAAGTCGAATATGTGTTCCAAAGAAATCAAATTTGACACAGATGATTTTGAGTGAGGCTCATAGTGGCCGACTATCGATACATCCGGGTAGCACGAAAATGTATAACGACTTGAAACAGTTCTATTGGTGGCCTGGTATGAAACGAGATATATCTGAATTTGTTTCAAAGTCCCTAATTTGTCAGCAAGTAAAAGCCGAGCATCAAGTGCCTTCTGGGTTACTTCAGCCGATCATGATACCTGAGTGGAAATGGGATAAAGTTACAATGGATTTTGTATCCGGTCTTCCTATGACACCGAGTAAGAAAGATGCATATGGGTGATAGTTGATAGACTGACTAAATCAGCTCATTTTGTGCCAATACGTGCAGACTATTCACTTGATAAACTTGCTGAATTGTATGTATCACAGATTGTGAGATTGCATTGTGTACCGAGTTCCATTGTTTTAGACAGAGACCCGAGATTCACATCACGGTTTTGGAAGAAGTTGCAAGAAGCTTTAGGTACTAAACTTCATTTTAGTCTGACCTTCCATCCGCAGATGAATGGGTCGGTCGAGCGAACTATCCAAATACTTGAGGACATGTTGAGATGTTGTGTTCTTGAGTTTGAAGGTGCGTGGGAACGATACCTACCTTTGATTGAATTTGCTTATAATAATAGCTTTCAATCAAGTATCAAAATGGCACCTTATGAAGCCTTATATGGTGAAAATGTTGAACACCATTATCTTTGGGTGAGCTCGGTGAAAATAAGATACACGGGTTGATTTGATTAAAGAGATGAAGAAAGTGGCCATAATCAAAGATAATTTGAAAGTCGCATCGGATCGACAAAAGTCCTATGCTGATTTGAAACGTAAAGATATTGAATTCGGATCGGAGATTGAGTCTTTTAAAGGTTTCACCATGGAAGAAAGTGCTCGGTTTTGGTAGGAAGGCAAGTTGAGCCCGAGGTTCATTGGACCGTATGAGATCATTGAACGTATTGGGCTGTTGCTTATAGATTGAAGCTACCTCTGAATTAGAAAAGATACACGATGTATTTCATGTTTCTATGCTCCGTGAATCTGAGCGGATCCGTCACATGTGATTGCTCCGTCGGAGATTGAGATCTGATCGATATGACGATGAGGAAAAGCCGATCCGTATTCTAGCTCGGAAATAAAAGAGTTGAGAAATAAAAGAATTCCGTTAGTGAAGGTTCTATGGAATCGTCATGGAGTTGAAGAGGCTACGTGGGAGCCTGAGGATTCAATGAGGCAACAATATCCGACGTTGTTTAACGGTAAGATTTTCGGGGACGAAAATCCTTAAGGGGGGAGAGTTGTAACAGACCGAATCTGACCCTAATCGGAACGGTGGTTTCGGGACCACGAATCCGAACCCGAGAAATATTTAAATATTATATTTAGTGCTTATTATATATGAATTTATGTGTGTGAAAGTTTTGTAGAAAAATTTTATCGTTTGAGTATCGAATTAGACAAAAAGGACTTAATCGCGTAAAATGTAAAAGTGGCATACTAGAGTGTAAAGTGCCTATTTGAGCATGGCTTCTTAATATGAAGCATTAAATGGGTAAATAACCCATTTTTAAAGTTAGTGGATGGCTTTTGACAAAAATATCCATAGTATATATATTGGTTTTATTTTATATTAAAGGTTATATAAGTAAATTAATAAATTTCTTTATTATATGTTATAATAACATAAAATAAAGCCATGTTATCATCCATTCTCTTAAGGCGAAAGTTGAGAAAGATAAAAGGGTTTTGTTCTTCAAATTTGGCAATTTGAGGCTTGATTTCGAGGTTAGTTTGATTTCGATTTTAGTAATTTTACGTTTTGAGATCGTTGCTTGAACCGTAATCGACCCATGTTGTAATTTTTGAATCTAAGCATGCTTGATGTTCGGCCATTGTTGTATTCATGTGGATTTTGATAGTTGATGGTTTTAGATGAAAGATATGTAAAGGATTAATATGTTTTGTGTTGGAAGTTTTGATGAAATTGAGTTTTTAGGGTTAAATTGTAAAAATAAATTTTTAGAGGGGCCTATTTGCAAAATAAATGAAATGTGAGGACTTGTAAGGTCCCTAGGAACATTCGGCCCTTGCATAGTTTTGGCTAATTTGGTGTATTTTGTGTGTTATGCAAATAGGACAAAATTGCAAAGATGTGAAATTCTAGGGGTAAAATAGTAATTTGCCCATTTATGTGCTTAGGGACTAAATTGAGATGAATTGTGGTTGAATGAGCTAAACTTTAATGTGTTTTAGATCAAGAGCAAAGAAAAACGGAATTAGACCGAGGAAAGTCGAAGGTTCTCGAATAGCCGATTCGCACGGACTATCGACAACCGAGGTAAGTCCTTAAGCAAGTATAGATTATCGAAATTATTATGAATGTACTAAATGATGTTATTAAATAAAGTTTTCTATAAACTCTTATGTTAGCCGAATGTGAAAGTATTGGTATGGGATTGGTTGAAATTTTATATAAGTGATAGTGAATTTGAAATGAAATGTTGTTCTATCTCTAAACGAGTTGGCATGTTAAAGTGACTTGAATAATTTGTGTTTTATGCTATTTTGGGCAGCATTACTGTAAGGTGTATAAGTTGGTAATGACATATTCGGGCTTCGTGCCTAGCAGGCTTAGTGCCGGTGACATATTCGGGCTTCGTGCCTAGCAGGCCTTGTGCCGGTGTTTGATTTCGGGCTTTAATGCCTAGCGTGCTTTATCTTGGGTGATGTGTTTTACCAAGGAAAAACCAAATTGTGGTTCAAGGTAAATCATAACTAATGTGCTTAGTAAAGGCTTAGATAAGTAAGTAAGGTTTGATATGTTTTAATGTTGCTAGAGTTTATTTAATGCCATGAGTACGTTGATATGTATATTGAGATTACGATTGATGTACACAAGTATTATGTGGTGAGTTTGAGCTTGAATGTGCTATAATGAATATTTGGTTTCCTAATAGTAGTGCTAATGGTGTAAGAAATTTTAATATGTTAACATGGTTGAGATAAATGATTTAAATGATTAAGTAATTGAATGTAGTATCATTTTGAGCTTGGGACTTACTAAGCTAGTAAGCTTCTTGTGTGTGTGTTTTTGTCTACCTTTGTTTTATAGATCTTGAATCGAACTACTGTGCTCGAAGGATCATCCGTGAAGTCAACCACACTATCTACTTTCTTTTGGGTATTGAAAACTTGGTTTGTTATTTAAAAGGGCATGTATAGGCTAGATTGAACCATATAACTAATGTTTTGTAATAGTGTAAATATGCTAGCCATGCGAAAATGGCTAACTATTTTGAGATAACTTGTTTCGTGTTTTGATGATATTGTTTGATCATGCCATGAACTATTATTTATGCTTGATTATGGTTTAATCATGTGAGAGTGGTATTATTATTTGTGCATGTTAGATTATGATAGGAAAGACTTATTAATTGGTTCATATTGATGAGCTTAATATATGGTATATACATTGATAACGTTGGATTCATGATTGACAAAGTATTAGATTCTTATTATTGAGTATATGGTATAGTATATGTTATGTATTGAGATTATCTAGGAAGACCGAATATGTAGTTAAGTGATTGATTTTGTGTATGTATTTTAGAAGGAGAAATGGTATAATTTGGCATGATAATGAGGTAAAATGATGGATATGTATTTGATTGAGTATTGGCTATATAAGCTTGGTTGCTAAATGATATGTAAAGAATATGTTTCATGACTATTTTGTTGTGAAACAGTTTTAGTTACAGCAGTGATGTGATTTTGAAAAATCACCAAAAATAGGAGAAATTGAATTAGAAAGTGAATAAGACATAGAATTAAATTTTATTATGTCTATTTTGATATGAAAGAAACAAGTTAGGCAAAGGAATTATATATAATGAGATATTTAAGTTTTAGTGAGACTTGTCCTGAATGAATTCGTGAGTCCCTGTTCTGTCTTAGAAAAATTGTTAAAATTGTAAAAAATAATTATGGAGTATAGTTTATATGTTTAGAATCCTTAATGAGTCTATTTTTGATTGGAATATACAAGGACATTATTGAAATTTTGTGCAGTGAGATAACTGAGTTTTTGTAAAGATAGGTCAGAATTATCAAACAGTGAAATAAGGGTAACTTTGATGAATAAACTGTACTAATTGGCCACATGAAAAATTCTGGAAAAATTATGGTAAAAAGTTATATGAGTCTAGTTTCAATAAAAATTTACGGATCTAAATTTTGAGTTTTGTAACTCGAGTTATGGTAAATTTAGTCAGCCTGATGCAGTTGGACAGCTTTAAATTTTCATGCCCCAAACTAGTAGTCAAGACTATAATGCCCCATACTCGACTCCGGCAAAGGTTTCGGGTAAGGGGTGTTACATGACTACTCGATCTAATGCTTCAGTTGGATTCTCTAATAGAAATAGGAGTAAGCAGTACTCGACATCTAAAGCTCAAATCACTTCTACTGCGAGTGTTGGTAGTGCTTGCAAAATAAATCGAAGTGTTCGTAGTGTGGTAGACGTCACTTCGGTGAGTGCCGAGGGAATGTAGGAGGTTGTTTCAAATACAGTCACTAGACCACTTCATTTGAAACTGTCCTGAGATGGATGAGAAAGATAGAAAGCAAGATGTGCGAGTGAGTAATGCACCTTCGAGAGGTAGACCACAAAAGAACCCGAAAAGTGGGGCTAGCAGTAGAGGTACGCCTAGAGATTCCACCGTGAGGTCCAAGGGCCGAGCGCCTGTATGGACTTGTGCCATTTGCGCTCGCTAAGAGGCATAATCACTGGATGTGATTACGGGTACTTTTTCTCTTCATGATATCTCTGTTGTTCCTTTGATTGATCCGGGGTCTACCCATTCTTATGTTTGTATGAAATTGGTGTCTAGTATGAATATGCCTGTTAAGTCCACAGAAATTATCAGAAAAGTGTCAAACCCATTAGGCAAGCATGTGTTAGTTGACAAAGTGTGTAGATATTGTCCCTTGACAGTTAGAGGTCATTGTTTTTTGGATAATCTTATACTGCTACTGTTTGATGAATTTGACGTGATTCTTGGTGTACACTGGTTAGCAGCTCATGATGTGATAGTAAAGTGTGGGAGGAAATTTATTAAACTGAAATGTGAAAATGGGGATATCTTTTGGGTTGAATCAGGTGAATCGGATAGCTTGCATGTAGTGATTTCTTCTTTGGCAACTGAGAAATGCATAAGAAAAGGGTATAAGTCTTATCGCGCATTTGTGTTGAATACTCAAGTGTCAGAAGTAAAGATTGAGTCAGTGCTTATGGTATGTGAGTACCTGGATGTGTTTCCGGAAGAGTTACCCGAATTGCCTCCAACTAGGGAAGTCAAGTTTGGTATTAAGTTGGTTCCTGGTACAACACCTATTTCGATTGCCCGGTATAGGATGGCACCGTTGTAGTTAAAGGAATTGAAGGCTCAGTTACAAGAGTTTACGGATAAATGTTTCGCAAAACTGAGCTATTCTCCATGGGGTGCTCCAGTACTTTTAAAAAAAAAAAATGAGTCGATGAGGTTATGTATAGAATACAGATAGCTCAACAAGGTTAACATTAAGAACAAGTATCCTTTGACAAAAATCGAGGATTTTTTTGACCAATTGAAAGGAACCACAGTTTTTTCTAAGATAGACCTGAGGTCCGATTATTACCAGTTGAGAGTTAAGGAACAAGATGTATCGAAGATTGCATTTCAAACGAGGTATGGCCATTATGATTTCCTCGTCATGCCTTTTGATTTAACGAATGCTCCTACCGTATTTATGGATTTAATAAACCATACTTTTCGATCGTACTTGGATAAGTTTGTAGTTATTTTTATTGATGACATATTAATTTATTCTCCGGATGAGAGTGAGAAAGCAGAGCATTTGAGAACTGTTTTACAAACTTTAAGAGATAAGAAGTTATATGCTAAGTTTAGCAAAAGTGACTTTTGTCTCTGAGAGGTCAGATTCTTAGGACACATCTTGTTGGGTGATGGAATTAGAGTTGACCCGAGTAAGATCTTGGCTATTACTGAGTGGAAATCATCGAGGAATGTGTCAGAGATTAGAATCTTTTTGGGCTTAACGGATCACTATAGACGATTCGTTAAAGGATTCTCTATGATTGCTACACCAATGACGAGGTTGCTACCGAAAGATGTTAAGTTCGAATGGACAAAGAAGTGCCAACAGAGTTTTGAGAAACTAAAATCATTGTTGACTGAACCCCCCAGTTTTAGTGCAACTGAAACCGGGAAAATAATTCGTAGTGTATAGCGACACATCCTTGAATGCATTCGGATGCGTGCTCATGCAACAAGGCAAGGTAATATCATATGCCTCGAGACAACTGAAGCCGCATGAGAAAAACTATTCGACTCACGACTTAGACTTAGCCACTATAGTATTCGCACTGAAAATTTGGAGACACCATTTGTATGGCGAGAGATGTCGGGTATTCACCAACCATAAAAGCCTAAAGTATTTGATGACTCAAAAGGAGTTAAACCTACGGTAGCGGAGATGGTTAGAGTTGATAAAGGATTATGAGTTGATGATTGACTATCAACCTGGCAAGGCGAATGTGGTCATTGATGCTTTGAGTAGGAAGTCATTGTTTGCCTTGAAGGCTATGAGTACCCGGTTGTCCGTAACTGAGGATGGTTCAGTCATAGCTGAGTTAAGAGCTAGACCGATGTTCTTGCAAGAGATTTGTAAAGCTCAGAAAGGTGATAAAGAATTGCAAGCTAAGATAACTCAGTGCGAGATAGGTATAGAATCAGATTTTCAGATTGGTTTAGATTGCTGCTTAATGGTTCAAGATAGAATTTTTGTACCCAAGGACGACGTGCTTATTCCAAAGATTTTGCGTTAGGCACATAGCAGTTGTATGTCTATCCATCTGGGTAGTGTCAAAATGTATAATGACTTGAATAAAATGTATTGGTGGTCGGGAATGAAAAGAGACATCTCAGAGTTTGTCTCTAAGTGCTTAATTCGTCAACAAGTGAAAGCCGAACACCAAGTACCTTCAGGACTACTTCAACCTGTGATGGTTCCTGAGTGGAAATGAGACTATATCACCATGGATTTTGTGTCTGGATTACCGTTAACGCCAAAGAAGAAAGATGTCATCTAGGTTGTGGTTGATAGACTTACAAAATCGTCTCATTTTATACCGGTGCGTATCAATTATCCACTTGAGAAATTGGTCAATTTGTATGTTTCTGAAATTGTGAGGCTTCACGGGGTACCTTTATTGATAATTTTGGATAGAGATCTGAGGTTCACCTCGTGATTCTGGAAAAAGTTACAAGAAGCTTTGGGGACAAAGTTGAATTTTAGCACGACTTTCCATCTGCAAACTGATGGTTAGTCAGAAAGAGTAATTCAGATTCTTGAAGATATGTTGCAGTGTTGTGTTCTCGGGTTAAAAGGTAGTTGGGAAAAGTACATACCGTTGGTAGAGTTCGCCTATAACAATAGCTATCAGTCGAGTTTTAAAATGGTGCCTTATGAGTCTTTGTATGGGCGTAAGTGTCGAACGGCTTTCTATTGGTCCGAACTCAATGAAAATTAGATACACGGGGTTGGTTTAGTTAGAGAAACCTAATAGAAAGTAAAAGTGATTCGTGAATATTTGAAGGATGCTTCGGACAGACAAAAATCCTACACAGATTTGAAACGAAGAGAAATTGAATTCCAAGTCAGTGATAAGGTGTTCTTAAAAGTATACCCGTGGAAGAAAGTCTTTAGATTAAGTAGGATAGGCAACTTAAGTCCACGTTTTATTGGACATTATGAGGTGACTAAGAGAATTGGACCAGTAGCTTATCGGTTAGCCTTGCCATCTGAGTTATAAAAGATCCACGATGTACTCCATGTGTCTATGTTGCGCCATTGCCGTTCTGACCCATCACATGTGATTTCTCCAACAGAGGTTGAGATTTGTTCAGACATGACCTATGGTGAAAAGCCGGTTAAGATCTTAGATCGAGATGTCAAGCAATTGAGAAATAAAAGTATAGCAATCGTGAAAGTATTATGGCATAGACATGGGGTTGAAGAGGCCACATAGGAACCCAAAGAGACTATGAGAGAGCAATACTCGAACCTTTTTGCTGGTAAGATTTTTGGGGACAAAAATCCCTAAGAGGGGAAGAATTGTAATAGCTCGATTTTAGGGCTAGTTAGAACAGTGGATTCAGAACCACTAATCTGAGGTCGGAGAAAATTATTTTAATATTATTTTATGTGTTATAGCATTATTATATGAGTGCATGAAAATTTTGGTGCATTAATTTTTGTGATTTCATGCTTGATTTTAAAAAAGGACTAAATCACATAAAGTGTGAAATTTTTGTTCTACAAGCTAAAGGTGTAAAATAGCTATAGATTCTTAAATTGGAGGTCCTAAATGTCCAATTAGGCACTTAGGAATGTGTTGGCCGGCCATAGGGGACAAGAAATGAAAATTTGGTCAAAGTGGGTGGTATTAGGTGACTTAATGGATGAAATAAAATAAAATAAAAAGAAAAGGTATCATCTTTTCATCTTCTTTATACTACCACCGAAATTTTCAACAAAGAGGGGCTTTGGAAAGCTTGACAATTTTCAGCAACTTAAACCTTTGCAAATAAGTGTGTTTGAAATGGATAGTAAATGTGTGAAATAATTGGAATTGTGAGTTGCTATAATAGAGAATATGAATCGCTAATCTTGGGTGTGTGAGAAATGAACACATTTCATTTTACGAGCCTAGGGGCAAAATTATAATTTTTTGAAAGTCTAACGGTAACATGATAATTTTGCCAAAAAATAGGAATTTGGGAATGACTTGATTCATGTGGTGATTAAATTGGTAAATTTTGTTATTATAGATCAAGAAAAGCAGAGTTCGGACTTAGACCGGGGAAAAACAAAAATAGTGGACTAAATCGAACAAGTTGCCCACATTTTGTATATCGAGGTAAGTTGTATGTAAATAATACAGCTTTATTGTTATTATGCATTAACAATTGATATGGCATAAAATGTTTTATTCTTAATATTGAAATGCATGACGAGATATGATGTGGTATATTCCTAGTTGAACATTAGGAATAGATTGGATATCCATGCCATAACATTCGGGTGACATGTGTGCTAGTGTAAGACCACATCTGGGACATGGCATCGGTGATGATATGTGTGCTACTGTAAGACCACGTTTGGGACATGGCATCAGCCACAATACGAGAGCCAGTGTAGGACCATGCTTGGAACATGGAATCGGCATTGAGATGAGAGCTATTGTAAGACCATGTCTACGACATGGCATCGACCTCGACATGTGAGCCAGTGTAAGACCATGTCTGGGACATGGCATTGGCATTTTGCCCTCTTGTGTGAGGCTTATCGGATATCTTTTGGTATTCCAATGGGTTCAAAGGGTAAATTAAAGCTTGTGTCAAAAGTGAGAAAGTGATGACAATGTTGTAAGTGATACAGGTACCTACATGTGATTCATGAGAAATGAACTTGAATTATGTTGTGTGATTAGTAAGGGGAAAATGAGTAAGTTATGCCTTTATTCATTCGAGAATCATGTGCAAGTTATAATATGTTATGAGTATGATATTTCATGGCAATTGTTGTTAATTATTTACATGCGACTTACTAAGCTTTATGCTTACTTCCTTTCCTTTCCATTTTCTTATAGAGCCACCAAGTTAGCTCAGGGATCAAAGGACGTCTGAGGTTCGATCACTCTATTAATCTGAACATTTGTTATAGTTAGATTTAACATTTTGAATATGGCATGTATAGGAACTTAGTCTTTGTCAAGTGTGATATTGTTTTGGCCAAATGTGCTGGCTTGTTTTCAAGATGAATTAGTTTTGTATAAGGCCATAGTTGATGGCTAATACTTATTATTGATATGTGAAAATGATGATGTTTTTCATGGATGTGTAAATTGCATGGTTGAGTATTTGGTATATTAATGCATGATTGGGTAGGTTATTTAATTTAGCTTATTTTGGTGCAAGTAAGGGTGGAAAAAAAGGGGCTTGGTAAATAGCCTTGTTATTGTCCATACAGGTAGACACACGGGCGTGTGTCTAGGCCGTGTGTGACACACAGCTTTTCCCATGGGCGTGTTGTTTGGCCGTGTGTCCCCCTGCATCCTAAGTTGGCAAAACAGAATGCGTAGTAGTAACCATATGGGCTGAGGCACAGCCCTGTGTCTCAACTGTGTGGAAGGCACGGCCATAGGACATGGGTGTGTGCCCAGGCCGTGCGAAGTCTGCACATGAATTTAGGAATTTAAATGCCACATGGTCTAAGGACACAGACGTGTGCCTTGGCCATGTGAACTTATTTGGTTAATGACGTCATAAGCAGAATGTCCCCTATTTTGACATGGCCTAAAGCACGGGCATGTGATATGCCACACGGGCGTGTGGACCTTTCTCTTGGAAATTTTTTTAAGTTTCTCAAAAGTTTTCTAAAGTTCTCAATTTAGTCCGGAGTCGTTCCCAATGTATGTTTTGAGCCTCGTAGGCTTGTTTAAGGGGTGATATTGATGTTTATGAAAATTTTGAAATTTGAGTGGAAAATCATGTCTCGGTTTATTATGATTGCTTGCATATAAGTTCGGTAACGCCTTGTACCCTATTCCGGCGTCAAATACGGGTAAGGGGTATTACATTTAGTGGTATCAAATCTATGGTTTAGTCAATTCTCAGACTAACCTATCGTGTATGAGTCTAGCTATACATGCCATATAGTAATTATAATAGTGTGATGACTCTTGACAATTTAAAATGTTTTTTTATTTAGTAAATGAATCCCGACAGAGTAGTGGCAGATGATGTCGAGAGTAATGCACCGGCTCCTACAGAAGGGACTACGCCTGTTGAAAGTGGGCCCATGACACTGAGTCAGGGCGAAGGGACTAGAGAAGCCTTCCTCCATATGATGAATATATTGTATTCGGAGTTTGTTCGGGCAAACTCGAACACTCCACCTCCTCCACCCCCTCCAATTCCCCAACCTATCCCTACAACTCCCCAAGTAAGGGGCTGAGGAATTTAGAGCGAATATACATGATGACCCAGAGAGGGCAAAGTTCTAGCTAGAAAATACCATTAGGGTATTTGATGAATTATCTTCCACACCTGAGGAGTGCATGAAGTGTGTTGTATCACTCCTGTGAGACTCGGCCTACCAATGGAGAAACACCCTTGTGCCGGTGGTACCAAGGGAAAGGATAACTTGGGAATTATTTCAAGAAGAGTTTCGTAAAAAGTATATTAGCCAGAGGTTTGTAGACCAGAAAGGAAGGAATTTCTAGAATTGAGGCAAGGCCGAATGATAGTAACCAAGTATGAGCGTGAGTTCACAAGGCTCAGTAAATACGCTCGAGAGTGCGTATCCACCGAAGCCACCATGTGTAAGAGGTTTGAAGACGAATTAAATGCGGACATCCTATTGTTTATCGGTATTCTAGAACTAAAAGAATTTGTGATGCTTGTTGAAACAGCTTGTAAGGCCAAGGAATAGGCCAAAGAGAAAAGAAAAGCTGATATTGAGTCCCGTGACTCAAAGAAAAGACAGTTGGGGGAATCATTCCAATCCTCATCCAAGAAATCGAGAGAGTTCACTACTCGATCTAATGCTTCAGTTGGATTCTCTAATAGAAATAGGAGAAAGCACTACTCATCATCTAAAGCTCAACCCACTTCTATTGCGAGTGTTGGTAGTGTTTGCAAAAAAAAACCAAAGTGTTCGCAGTGTGGTAGATGTCACTTAGTGAGTGACGAGGGAATGAAAGAGGCTATGTCAAATGTAGTTCACTAGACCACTTCATTTGAAACTGTCCTGAGATGGATGAGAAAGACAGAAAGCAAGATGTACGGGCGAGTAATGCACCTTTGAGGGGTAGACCATAATAGAACCCGAGAAGTGGGTCTAGCAGCAGAGGAGCGCCTAAAGATTCTATTGTGAGGTTCGAGGGCCGAGAGCCTGCAAGGACTTATGCCATTCACACTCTCTAAGAGGCATCGTCACTGGATGTGATTGCGGGTACTTTTTCTCTTCATGATATCTCTGTTGTTGCTTTGATTGATCCAGGGTCTACCCATTCTTATGTTTGTATGAAATTGGTGTCTAGTATGAATATGCCTGTTGGGTCCATAGAAATTGTCATAAAAAGTGTCAAACCCATTAGGCAAGCATGTGTTAGTTGACAAAGTGTACAGATATTGTCCTTTAACAATTAGAGGTCATTGTTTTTTGGATAATCTTATGATGCTACCGTTTGATGAATTTGACATGATTCTTGGTATGGACTGGTTAGAAGCCAATGATATGGTAGTAAAATGTGGGAGGACATTTATTCAATTGAAATGTGAAAATGGGGATATCCTTCAAGTTGAATCAGGTGAATTAGAAAGCTTGCCTGTAGTGATTTCTTCTTTGGCAGCTGAGAAATGCATAAGAAAATGGTATGAGTCTTATCTCACATTTGTGTTGAATACTCAAGTTTCGAAAGTAAAGATTGACTCAGTGCCTGTGGTATGTGAGTACCTAGATTTGTTTCTGAAAAAGTTGCCCGGATTGCCTCCAACTAGTGAAGTCGAGTTTGGTATTGAGTTGGTTCTTGGTACGGCACCTATTTCGATTGCCCTGTATAGGATGGCACTGTTGGAGTTAAAGGAATTGAAGGCTCAGTTACAAGAGTTGACGGATAAAGGTTTCGCAAGACCGAGCTATTTTTCGTGAGGTGCTCCGCTATCTTTTGTGAAAAAGAAAGACGGGTCGATGAGATTATGTATAGACTACAGACAGCTCAACAAGGTTACAATTAAGAACAAGTATCCTTTGCCAAGGATCGACGATTTGTTTGACCAATTGAAATGAGCCATAGTATTATTTAAGATAGACCTGAGGTCCGGTTATTACCAGTTGAGAGTTAAGGAGCAAGATGTATAGAAGACTGCATTTTAGACGAGGAATGGCCATTATGAGTTCCTCGTTATGCCTTTTGGCTTAACGAATGCTCCTGCCGTATTTATGGATTTAATGAATCGTATTTCTGACCATACTTGGATAAGTTTGTAGTTATTTTTATTGATGACGTATTAATTTATTCTCTAAATGAGACTGAGCACACGGAGCATTTGAGAACTATTTTACAAACTTTAAGAGATAAGCAGTTGTATGCTAAGGTTAGCAAAAGTTACTTTTTGGCTCTGAGAGGTCGGATTCTTAGGACACATCGTGTTGGGTGATGGAATTAAAGTTGACCCGAGTAAAATCTCAGCTATTATTGAGTGGAAATCGCCGAGGAAAGTGTCAGAGATTAGAAGCTTTTTGGTATTAGCGGGTTACTACAGACGATTCGTTAAAGGATTCTCCGTGATTACTACACCGATGATGAGGTTGGTACAGAACGATGTTAAGTTCGAATGGATGGAGAAGTGCCAATAGAGTTTTGAGAAACTAAAAGCATTGTTGACTCAAGCCCCAATTTTAGTGCAAACAAAATCGGGAAAAGAATTTGTAGTGTATAGCGACGCATCCTTGAATGGATTGGGATGCGTGCTTATGCAAGAAGGTAAGGTAATAGCATATGCCTCAAGACAACTGAAGACGCATGAGAAAAACTATCTGACTCATGACTTAGAGTTAGCCGCCATAGTGTTCACACTGAAAATTTGGAGACACCATTTGTATGGCGAGAGATGTTGGGTATTCACCAACCATAAAAGCCTATAGTATTTGGTGACTCAAAAGGAGTTAAACCTACAGTAGCGGAGATGGTTGGAGTTGATAAAGGATTATGAGTTGACGATTGACTATCAACCTGGCAAGGTGAATGTTGTCACTGAAGCTTTGAGTAGGAAGTCATTGTTTGCCTTGAAGGCTATGAATACCCAACTGTCTGTAACAGAGGATGGTTCAGTCATAGCTGAGTTAAGAGCTAGACCGATGTTTTTGCAAGAGATTTCTAAAGCTCAGAAAGGTGATAAAGAGTTGCAAGTTAGGATAACTCAGTGCGAGACGGGTATAGAATCAGATTTTTGGATTGGTTTAGATCGCTGCTTAATGTTTCGAGATAGAATTTGTGTACCCAAGGGCGACGAGCTTATTCAAAAGATTTTGCGTGAGGCACATAGCAGTTGTATGTCTATCCATCTGGGTAGTGTCAAAATGTATAATGACTTGAAGAAAATGTATTGGTGGTCGGGAATGAAAAGAGACATCTCATAGTTTATCTCTAAGTGCATTATTCGTCAACAAGTGAAAGTCGAACACCAAGTACCTTCAGGACTACTTGACTCGTGATGGTTCCCGAGTGGAAATGGGATCGTATCACCATGGAATTTGTGTCTGGATTACCGTTAATGCCCAAGAAGAAAGATGCCATCTGGGTTGTGGTTGATTGACTTACAAAATCGGCTTATTTTATACCGGTGCGTACTGATTATCCACTTGAGAAATTGGCCGATTTGTATGTTTCTGAAATTGTGAGCTTCACGGGGTACCTTTATTAATCATTTTGGATAGAGATCCGAGGTTTACCTCGCGATTTTGGAAAAAGTTACAAGAAGCTATGGGGACAAAGTTGAATTTTAGTATGGCTTTCCATCCGCAAATCGACAGTTAGTCGGAAAGACTAATTCAGATTCTTGAATTTTATTCTCGAGTTTCAAGGAAGTTGAGAAAAGTACTTATCGTTGGTAGAGTTTGCCTACAACAATAGATATCAGTCGATTTTGAAAATGGCGCCTTATGAGGCTTTGTATGGGCGTAAGTGTCGAACGCCTTTGTATTGGTCTAAACTCAAGGAAAATTAGATACACGGGTTTGATTTAGTCAGAGAAACCAAAGAGTAAGTAAAAGTGATTCGTGACTATTTGAAGGATGCTTCGGATGGACAGAAATCCTACGCTAATTTGAAACGAAAAGAACTTGAATTTCAAGTCAGTGATAAGGTGTTCTTAAAAGTATCCCCGTGGAAGAAAGTCTTCAGATTAAGTAGGAAAGGCAAATTAAGTCCATGTTTTATTAGACCTTATGAGGTGATTGAGAGAATTGGACCGGTAGCTTATCGATTAGCCTTGCCATCTGAGTTATAAAAGATCCACGATGTATTCCATGTGTCTTTGTTGAGCCATTACCGTTCTGACCCATCACATGTGATTTCACCAACAGAGGTTGAGATTTGTTTAGACATAACCTATGGTGAAGAGCCGGTTAAGATCTTAGATCGAGAGGTCAAGCAATTGAGAAATAAAAGTATAGCACTCATGAAAGTACTATGACATAGACATGGGGTTGAAGAGGCCACATGGGAACCCGAGAAGACTATGAAAGAACAATACACGAACCTTTTTGCTGGTACGATTTTCGGGGACGAAAATCCCTAAGGGGGAAGAATTGTAACAACTCGATCTTGAGGCTAGTCAAAACAGTGGTTTCAGAACCAATAATCTGAGGTTGGAGAAAATTATTTTAATACTATTTTATATGTTATAGCATGATTATATGAGTGCATGAAAATTTTGGTGCATTATTTTTGGTGATTTCATGCTTGATTTTGAAAAAAGACTAAATCGCAAAGAGTACAAAAGTTTTTTTTCTACAAGCTAAAGGTGTCAAATAGCTATAGAATCTTAAATTGGACGTCCTTAATGTCCAATCAGGCACTTAGGAATGTGTTGGTTGGCCATAGGGGACAAGAAATGAAAATTTGGTCAAAGTGGGCGGTATTAGGTGACTTAATGAATCAATTAAAATAAAATAAAGAGAAAAGATATCATCTTTTCATCTTCTTCATACTACCGCCAAAATTTTCAGCAAAGAGGGGCTTTGGAAAGTTTGAAAATTTTCCTGCAACTTAAACCTTTACAAGTAAGTGTTTTTTATGGTCATTTTTGATATTTTTGTACTTTTGGAACCCTTATGGCTTAAGATAGGTAATGAGGGGACTATTTTGCAAAATGGTTGAGAGTCTAGGGTTTTTCTATGTGATTATTCATGTGTTTGCTGAAATTTTATGGAAGAAAATACATATTGGTTGTCTAATGAACAACTTTTGTGAAAGGATTTTTCATGAAAGCACCTAATAGGACTATTTTGTAAAAGTTATAAAATGGATAGTAAATGTGTGAAATAATTGGAATTGTGAGTTGCTATAAGAAAGAATTTGAATCGCTAAGCTTGGGTGTGTGAAAAATGAACGCATTTCATTTTACGAGCCTAGGGGGAAAATCGTAAATTTAAAAAGTCTAAGGGAAAAACGATAATTTTGCCAAAAATAGGAATTTTGGAATGACTTGATTAATGTGGTGATTAAATTGGTAAATTTTGTTATTATAGATCAATAAAAACGGAGTCTAGACTTAGACCGGGGAAAAACCAAAATAGTGGACTAAATCGAACAAGTTGCCCACATTTTGTATATCGAGGTAAGGTATGTAAATAATACATGTAAGAACCCATTTATGTCCGGGCCCCTATTAATCAAATATTAACCAAAAACCACTAAAACCAATTAAAAAAAACCAAAAAAATTATTATTATAAAAGTCCAATAAATGTCCATTTTAACAGCCCATTACAACATAACCCAACACAATAGCCCAGTCTAAATTCAGCCTAACCCAAACGGACCAAATAACTAAAATCCAATCGCCCGGGCCCAACGTTGAGCAGGCCAGGATAACCCAAATTTGATTAGGGTTTCAAAAACCCTAGAATTCCCTAGCCACCAACGCCATCGCCGCAACCCCAGCCAAATGGTTGGTCTGCCTCAGACCTCACACGCGTGCCATGTGCGCGTCGCCACGTCAGCGTGTACAGCCTCCATACACTGCCAAGCCTCCGTACCTGCAACCAAGAACAACACAACAGCAAGGAAAATAAAAGAAAAAATAGATTTCTTCTGTTTTTTGATTTGGCTATAAAAAGGATCGAAACAATCATTGTAAATTTCTACACATTTTTTACGAATACACAAGAAATACGAAATCAAAAACAAAAATTGAAAGGTGGTTTTTCATCTCAACTTATTTCTATTTTCGAATCCGTTTCTGTTAGCTTTCGTTTCTTTTTTTCATTCTTTGCATGTGAGAATAAAAAGGGAAGCAGGAGAGTACCTATTTTTTGGGGGGGTAGCATCGTTAGAGCGCCGTCTCCCTCGTCGGAATCGTGCCCACAGGGGAAGTTGAACCCTCTTCTGGTTTTTAGATTGGGTTTCGGCTGAGAAAAAAAAAAGAAAAGGGAGGTAGGGTTTGGTGTGGCTGATTGGTTTTTTTTAGGGATAATATTATTTTAGAGAAACAGTGCCGTTTAGGCTTATTTCAATAGCCTTAAAACAATGCTGTACAGGCCATGACCCGATTCGACCCGACCCGATATCCATGGGATCCACGAGTTTTTGCAGTGATGGTATAATTGCGCGTTCGATCCCTCTATTTTGCGTTCAAATTTAATTAAGCTTCCTTTTATTTCTTTTGTTTCTTAATTTTTCCCAAAGATTTGCGTGCCTTTTTAAATTAGTCCAATCTGCACGCTGCGTTTTGAATCATGAAAATTTGCTGGTTTAGTCCCTGATTATTTGCGTGCATTTTATCTTGGTCGTCGACTTTGCTTAGATCAATTTCTTTATTTATAAAATAGCCTGACGATTTTATTATTATTTCGATTAAGTATTTTCTTAGTTTTTATTTTATTTATCGTTTTAGAAGCTACTTTAGTGAAATTATTTGCGAATTGATTTTACGATGTTCTAATTGGTTTCATTTTCATTTGTATATTTTTATTTGTTATATATTTTTTTATTTCAAAATTTTCTTTTATGTGTTGCTTTGTTTTAATCATTTGTAAAATATACATACTCTTATGTATTATTATATATATATATATATATATATATGTACATGATTCATATTAAAATCATCTTATTTTATGTATTCATTATTAATGTAACACCCCAAACCCGGCCCATACGTCATGACTGGATCTGGTATGCTACAGGTTGAATGTTGAAAACTTTACTTTGAAGGGTTTTGAAAATCTCAGTTTATTTTAACCGATTAATCATTAATTGTGACATTTTTGAAGAAACTTTAACATTTGCGTTGAACATGCTGGAAAAAACCATTTTCCATTCACTTTATAATCAAGACTTTGAAAACATAAGTTTATAAGATGTAACATAAAAAAAATATAGTTCGATAACTTAAGTTATGGAGGCCTTATTACAAAAATAATTCCAAAATTGAAACTTAAAGAAAAACCTAAAATAGTCTATGAAGATAAAAGACTTGATGGCCCCTCGAGTCCACCTCGGCTCCCATGTCCACGATCTACTGCTCATCTGAAAAGTTGGGAGAAATGAAAGGGTGAGTCACCAAGACTCAGTGTGCAAATCCCGAAAACACATAAAAGCCTTGAGGCCCACAAACACATTATGGGCCCTGGGCCTATACACAATGGCAACAGAATATATATTTACATGCAACATGGCCCATCCCAAACCTAAGAGTCCATCCTCTACACACCCCCGTACCAACCATCACACCGTGGGGATTTCTACAATCAACCCTCCATCCGCTACACACCATATCGACAGCTGTGCTGTCTATCATAAAAACTGATCCCTATGTGACCTATGTGGCAAAGCCACCGATCACCATGCGACCTTAATAATACATTGTAGTATTTCGATAGTTGTGCTGCCTGTCATAAAGACCGATCACTATGTGACCTATGTGGCAAAGCCATCGATCGACATGCGACCTTCTTCCCCTTCATCATATCAATCCTATCCCATACATACATACATGCAAGAATCAGAACATTATACTATCTAAACAGATCACAGACTTTCACATAATTTGATACACATAGAGAAGTTTCTATGATTACGTACCTGGCATCCCTTGCCTACCCTTTCTGGGTAATACGACTGTTCATACAGCCTCATTTTTCGGCTTTTAGCCCATAACATACATATAATACAAATTAGCTAGTGTGATAGAGATCTACACACCTGATTACCGATAGGACAGTACTTTCTATGTCGACACTATCAGAAGTCGATACGACTACTAACTTTCTAAGGTTTTTTTAAAGTGGTCCACAACTCGTGGCCAATCCGTCATCACGACGTAGCGTTTCTTGAACTTTGAAATTTGGGACTACAGATACAACCCCTTCCTTCGATTTGTTGACATTCGAGTCCATGAATGACCTTAGTCAGAAGATACTATAATGATTGCTTAACGAGGCATGAGGTTGAGGCAGAATAAAGAAAGGAAATCGATGGATCAACTTAGGGAGAATTGAAATCCTTACCTTGAAATCCCGAAAGAAGACAATAGGATTGGGAAGTTGCCAATTTTTGTCCTAGGAACCTAGGTGGTTAGATCTCCTTTAAAACCCGAAATGCTGCCCAAACAGGACACAAGATCAGTGAATAGAATATCGAATTAATGATGGCCTTACAACCCATTAGCCAATTGGCTATGGCCCCTAAAACCGAAAGAGAAAAGATCAAAAGAAATCGGCACTTACCAATAGGTTCGGCTTCTCCTAACAGATTTCGGCTTCTGAGAAGATCAAAAGAAAGACAGTGTAACAGGATCTATGTAGATTCGGCTATGAAGAAATCGACAAAAGAGAGAATAAAGGAAAGAACAATGATCATTCAGTTATAGGAAAAGAATAGAGATGACAAGAGTTATGAGTTTCGGGTTTTGGAGGAAAAGATGAGAGAAGATAACAATGAAATTTACGGCTTTTGCATAGAAGTGGGGATGAGAGGAAAGAAAAAAAAAAAGAATAGGGTCAAATGCCTGAATTGAAGAGATATCCCCCCTACTTAAGCAAAATTTAGGCACCTACTACTGCCTAAAACCGAAAATGCCCCTTTTAAAACTAAAACTAAGCTATTAATCAAGGGAAATTTTGGCACCCCTTGATCATATCAGAACCGATTTCTCCTCCCCCTCAGTGTTGGAATTTGGGCCACCACTATGACCAGCAGATAAATCCTAAATTTCCTCCCTTATCTTTATCAAATCACACCTCCAAAAGGATCCTAGATAACACTACATCTTCCTCCCTTTATCTGCCATATTATCTGTATTATCCACTTAAATAAATCCTCTTATTTCCAAGCCTTATTGCCGTCCCACTCTACCTACTTAAATGCTAAAAATTAGCTGAATTTAATTAAAAAGAATTGGGCTTTATGCGACTCGAACCTTGGACCTCCTTAACAGCTTGACACGCCACTCTTAGTCCTTGCATATCGCCACTGACCACTGGGCCACAAGCCCATTTTTGTGTCTTAATTCACAGGTAATGTCTTTTAAGCCCTGTCCTAACTTACTTTCCACTAGAGTGTCCAAATAGAAAATTCGACTAAGGCATCAGCCCAACTTCGAGCCCATTCTAGACCCCTAAAACATTCTATCAAGCATAACAAGCCCAACCACACACATTAAACGCATAAGCCCATTAATTCAGGATGTTATAGTTCTACCCCCTTAAAGAAATTTCGGCCTCGAAATTACCTGATCAGAATAGATGCTGGTATTGCCGCCGTATCACTTCCTCTAGTTCCCAAGTAGCCTCCTCAGAATCGTGATTTTTCCATAGAACCTTAACTAATAGAACCGTTTTCCTTCGTAATACCTTGACATCATGATCCAGGATTTCTACCGGTTCCTCTTCAAAGGATAGGTCAGGTCTCACTTCAATTTCTTCCACAGACACCACATAGGATGGATCCAAACGGTAACGTCTTAACATAGAAACATGGAATATATTGTGAATCTGGCTTAGCTCAGAAGGTAGCTCTAGCTGATAGGCTATCGGCCTCACTCGTTTCAACACCCGATAAGGTCCGATAAATCTGCGACTTAATTTACCCTTCCGTCCAAACCTCAGCACTTTCTTCCATGGCGACACCTTCAAGAACACCTTGTCACCCACTGCAAACTCTATGTCCTTACGCTTCAAGTCTGCATAGGACTTCTATCGGTCTGACGCTTCCTTTAGTCATGCTCGAATTAACTCAACCTTCTCCTCTATCTCGGTAACCAACTCCGGACCCAAAATTCGATGTTTCCCTAATTTCGTCCAACAGGTAGGAGTACGACACTTCCACCCGTACAATGCTTCATAGGGCGCCATCTGAATACTAGACTGGTAACTGTTATTGTAAGAAAACTCTGCCAACGATAAAAACTCTTCCCAACTACCTCCCAAGTCAATGACACATCCCTCAAAATGTCCTCCAAGATCTGAATTACCCGCTCAAACTGTCCATCTGTCTGAGGATGAAACGCTGTGCTGAAATCCAACTTCGTACCCAACACTTGATGCAAAGCCTTCCAGAATCGCGACATGAACCTCGGGTCCCTGTCCGATATGATTGATACTGGTACCCCATGCAACGTCACTACCTCCGCTATATATAACCTAGCCAGCTTCTACTGAGAGTAATCGACCCGTACTGGTATGAAATGAGCAGATTTTGTCAAGCGATCAACAATCACCCAGACTGAATCTTTCTTAGTAAAAGTTGAGAACGACAATACATTGCCTAAAGAGAATAGAAAACAAATTCCATATCCAGAAAAATTGAAGAAAGAAAAATTGGATGCTCAATACGGTAAGTTCCTTGAACTCTTTAAACAAATACATATTAACTTACCTTTTGTTGAAGCTATTTCCTAGATGCCAAAATATGCAAAATTCTTAAAGGAACTTCTCACAAACAAAAGAAAGCTAGAGGAAGTATCAAAGGTGGAGCTTAATGAAGAGTGTTCAGCCCTTCTCCAAAAATAGACTACCACGGAAGTTAAAAGATCCAGGGAGTTTCACTATTCCTTGCTTAATTGGTAGTTTAAACATCATGAAAGCATTAGCAGACCTAGGCGCTAGTATCAACTTAATGCTTTACCGATTGCTTAAACAGCTAGATCTTGGGGAACCAAAACCCACTAGGATGGGTATTCAATTAGCTAATAGATCTATTAAATATCCTAGATGACTTATTGAAGATGTCTTGGTAAAAATTGATAAATTTCTTTTCCCTGTTGATTTCATTGTGTTAGACATGGATGAGGACATCAATGTTCCTTTAATCTTAGGGTGTCCTTTTTTAGCCTCTACTAGAGCTATTATTGATGTAGGTGATTAGCACTAAGGATAGGTGATGAAGAAATTATTTTCCAAATTTATGATGCCATGCGATATTCTAAAGAGCAAGATGATTCTTGTTATTTTGTTGACACTACTGATCATATTATTAAAAATTCATTATAGGAAATCCTGCAGGATGACATGATGGAACTGTGTCTGCCTCAAGGAGAGAGGGAAGAAGATGAAGATAATGAGATCAGTTTGAATACATCATCATTCAGACAAATGAAAGAAGAAAACATTGAAGAAGATGACATATTAAAACAGAAACCTTCCATCGAAGAGTCACCCAAATTAGAATTAAAACAGTTACCAAAACATTTAGAATACGCTTTCCTTGGGGACAATTCTATGTTACCAGTAATCATCTCTTCAGACCTAGAACCCAAGGAAAAGGAGGAGCTGATAAAGGTACTAAGAGAACACAGAAAGCTATAGCTTGGAAAATTTTTGACATCAAGGGAATAAACCCCGCGTTTTGCACCCATAAAATTTTAATAGAAGAAGAATATAAATCGTGTGTGCAACCTCAGTGATGATTAAACCCTAACATGAAAGAAGTGGTCAAAACCAAGGTAATTAAACTTCTAGATGCAGGAATAATTTATCCTATTTCTGACAGCACTTGGGTAAGTACTGTGCAGGTAGTTCCAAAGAAAGGAGGAATGAAGTAGTGCCCAACGAAAAGAATGAGTTAATTCCCATAAGAACAGTTACTGGGTGGAGAGTCTGTATAGACTATAGAAAGCTGAATGATGCCACCAGAAAAGATCACATTCCTCTACCCTTTATTGATCAAATGTTAGAAAGACTATCCGGGCATATGTACTACTGCTTCTTGGACAGACTCTCCGGCTACTTCCAAATTCCCATAGCTCTGGAAGACTAAGAGAAGACGATATTTACATGCCCATACGGTACGTTTGCTTATTTTAGAATGCCTTTTGGATTATGTAATGCTCCTGCCACTTTTTAGCTTTGCATGTTGGCAATTTTTGACAAACTTGTAGAGGACATCATGGAGGTATTTATGGACAATTTCTCGGTATTCGGTAATTCTTTTCAGCTTTGCCTTAAAAATTTAAAACGAGTTCTAATTAGATGTGAAGAAACAAACCTTGTTTTGAATTGGGAAAAAAGCCACTTTATAGTTAGAGAAGGGATTGTTTTAGGACATAAGATTTCTAGAAAAGGGATTGAGGTAGATAAATCAAAAGTTGAAACCATAGAAAAATTACCTCCTCCTAGTTCAGTTAAGGCTATTAGAAGCTTTTTAAGACAGATGATTTATTAAAGATTTTTTCCAAAATACCTAAGCCTTTGAGAAAATTACTAGAAAAAGATGTTCCTTTTAATTTCAATCATGAATGTTTAGATGCATTCAATGTCCTTAAAGATAAATTAATAAATGCACCGATTATAATTGCACCTGATTGGAACTTACCCCTTGAACTAATGTATGATGCAAGTGACTTTGCAGTAGGTGCAGTTTTGGGACAACGAAGAGACAAGCATTTTTAGCCAATTTACTATGCTAGCAGAACATTAACACCCGCGCAAGAAAATTACACCACTACTGAGAAAGAATTGCTAGTTGTAGTTTTTGCTTTTGACAAATTAAGAATTGCTAGTTGTAGTTTTTGCTTTTGACAAATTTAGACAATATCTAATATTATCTAAAGTTGTCGTTTACACTGACCATTCAGCTCTTCGTTATCTTTTAAACAAACCTGATGCAAAACCTAGACTCATACGATGGATTTTACTCTTACAGGAATTTGACTTGGAAATACAGGATAAGAAGGGAGCTGAGAATCTTGCGGTAGATCACCTCTCAAAACTCTAAAATCCACACACCAAAAAACTTGATGAACATGAAATAAATTATTCGTTTCCCGAAGAACAACTCTTTTCTTTAACGCATTATGAAGTACCATGGTTTGTAAATATTGCGAATTATTTAGCAACTAACGTCTTGCCAAGAAAATTAACACATCACCAAAAGAAGTGATTCGTTGCTGATGTGAAAAATTATTTTTGGGACGATCCCTTTCTTTTCCGCATATTTGCAGATCAGGTAATTCGAAGATGCATTATAAAGGCAGAAGCAAGTAAAATCCTGAAACATTATCATTCAGGACCATCAGGAGGACACTACAGTGGTATTAAGACAGCACACAAAATACTCGAATCAAAGTTACATCGCCCACTTTATTTAAAGATGCCAAGTGTATGTTGCCTCGTGTGATAAATGCCAAAAAACAGGTAATATTTCTAAACGTGATGAAATGCCTCAAACATATATGTTGTCATGTGAAATATTTGATATATGGGGTATTGATTTTATGGGACCATTCCCTAGCTCATTTGGAAATAAATACATCCTAGTAGCAGTTGATTACATGTCAAAATGGGTAGAAGCAGAAGCCTTACCTACCAATGATGCTAGGGTAGTAGTTAAATTTCTCAAGAAACTATTCTCCCGATTCGGGACACCTAGAGCCATCATTAGTGATAAGGGTACTCATTTCTGTAACACACAATTTGAAAAAGTTCTAAAGAAATATGGAGTATGCTACAGAACAGCCACCCCATATCATCCTCAAACTAGTGGGCAAGTTGAGGTAGCAAATCGAGAGCTTAAGCGCATTCTAGAAAAAACGGTTGAATCAAATAGAAAAGATTGGGCAGTTAAAGTAGATGATGCTTTATGGGCCTACAGAACAGCATTCAAAACACCGGTAGGGACATCCCCATACAAGCTTGTATACGGGAAAAGCTGCCATCTACCATTCGAGCTAGAACACAAAGCTTTTTGGGCAAAAAGTTTTTCAATTATGACCTCAAAATTGTAGGAAAGAGAAGAATGATACAGATGAACGAGCTGGATGAATGGATAACGGAAGCCTATGAGAACTCAAAACTATACAAGGAATCAACAAAGTGACGCCACGACGCTCGTCTCAAGCGATCAAAATAATTCGAAGTGGGAAACCTGGTCTTACTACACAATTCAAGGCTTAAACTATTCCCGGGAAAATCGAAGTCAAGATGGTTAGGCCCATTCATGATCAAAACAATCTTTCCATACGGCACCATTGAGGTAACTCATCCCAAAAAAGGCACATTCAAGGTAAATGGTCACCGACTTAAAATTTATAATGGTGCAGATTCTGGAGATATGAGAGAGGAGCTTCTGCTCCACGAACCCTCCTTTAGAATCAAAAACTGGGAAAGTATAGCTTAAGACTATAAACAAGCGCTTCTCGGGAGGCAACCCGAGTGCTAACACACTAACATTGAACTTTGTCATTTTAAAATTTTTCTAAAATGATCTAACAAAAATACAAGATTGTTAACACAGCTTGAACACGGGCGTGCCAACGACCGTGTACAATACAGGGGACACACCACGGGCATGGCCGGATCCGTGCACAAACAGGAAAAAAATCTTTTCAACAAACACGGGCTGTAATAGCAGACACGCCCGTGCCTTTCAATCGCGCGAGGTTACTAACTTGTCAAGCACGGGCTATACACGGTCGTGCCCCACGACCATGTGAAGTACTAACTTATTAAGCACGGGTAGAACACAGCCGTGCGAACATACTGACTTATCGAGCACGGGATTCACATGCCCATTCGACCCAACCGTGTGAATCAACACACGAGAGTGGCAACTTCAACACAGCCATGGCAAATCCACCTGAACGCCCCTAAGACCCAAAATCGCAAAAAGCACGGGAAAATTCAAAATGACATGGGCGTGGCGATTGACCGTGCCCCAGCCCCTATATATAAATCTAACCGTCATCCTCTAATTTCAAACCCTAAAAATCTGAATTTCTAAAACCTTTTCTCCCCCAATCCGGTTGCACGACGGTTCCCTCCACCAAGAAACACCTCCCTTCACCATTTTCATCCTAAAAACCACCCACAAACCTCGCACATGCCCGCGCCACAGCCCTGCTCACGAACACCACACTTCTGCCACCGCCGTGTTCATAACGCAGCAATCGCACCACTACCATGCACCGCCTGTGCTCCCACCATGATTAATCCTTCTACACCATACCTGGTTCCCTTTTCTTGACTTAAATAGTTGATAATAACTTTACTTTCATATTTTGTTTAGATTTAGCATTGAATCATTATTTTTAGGAATCTTACCTCAAAAATTTAGGCTCCATGAATTTGTCATTTTTTCATGAGCATGAGTAGGAATAAACTATTGCATTTTAAGGATTCACAAGGTTGATGCATTTCTTTGCTCACTAATGATTTGTGCTGATTAATGTTCTAAACTTTCAAATTTTTCATGATTTAATTTTGGCTATATTATTGTTGAAAACATGTTTATAGTTCATTACAAATTGTAGCCACCATGTCAACATCCCGAATTAAACGATTAGCCCCAAGCAAGAAAAGAAAAGGGCCCGGATTATCATCCACAAGCACTTCTACCGAGCTCTGACACCCATTCCTCAGATTCCCCCAAGCAACTCAGGAAGAACCATACAAAGCATTTCGAGATAGACCCCTCTGAACCAGTAGATGCATCGATTGGGATGTCCTACAACAAGTTAGACTCGTTGGAGATGTTCGAGCTCTCGTCCCAACGGAACCATGGGAGCAATTTTTTGCGATCGTAGAACCCACATACTTGGAACTCACTCTCGAGTTCTATGCCACATTCACCCTACAGATAGTAATGACACAATTTGACGATGCCGGCACAACTCAATTTCGCATAGGGGGCACAGTACATCGACTAAGCGTACCTCAATTTGGATTGGCACACGGACTCTATACGCCAGAATTTATAGAAGAAAATCCACTTTCCGAGATAAACATAGAACTCCACTGCACCCCTATCTCATGTTGGCACAACCTACACCCCACTAAACGCGACTACAACCCTACTTGCTCCAAAGCGACTGCCCTTCTTCTAGCTCTCAGGTATCTTCATGCTATTCTCACTCATACTATTATAGGTCGCAAAGAAAGCACCAGCGTCATCAACAAACAAGATGTTTATTTCTTATCATGCATGTTCGAAGGACATGTTTTCGACGTGGCATAATTTATTGCATGCGCAATGCAGCACTAAATCGATCAGCACAAGAAAGGAATCTTGTTAATGGGGCTTTACATCACGAGACTAGCCCGACATTTCGATCTTCTCAACACTGACAATCTGATTGCCTCCCTCACACTGATAGGGAACATGGCACCTCAAGGCATCCAGACGATGCTCCATATGAAGATGATCAAGCACCGTCGAGGCACTGATCCCCCTTAATATAGACTAGCCACAAACGAGGAGGTGCCTGAGGACATTACTGATGATGCCCCACCAGTCCTAAGCTAGCAGCCATCCTATCCAGCAGCTTTGATGGCAGATATCTCTTCACGCCTCACACATTTTGAGCAGTACTGCACCCAGTAATTTACTGACACTACTCGACGTTTTGATGGGATCGAAGCTACCCTTCAGCAAATCTGCCATCACTTTCATATATCACCACCGACACCTCCACATGATCCAATTGACGATGAGGACCTCTGAATCCTCACTTTCATATATCTGTCATTTACTTCCTTTATTTTAAAACTTTTTATTTGATGTTGCGTTTAAATTTGAACTTTTACTAGTATTACATTTTTTTCTCATTTACCATTGGCTATCTAATTTCTTAAGAATCCCTAACCAATTATATACTACAAGATCATTAACAAAGTGACTTTGCAGAATTACACACCTCACACACACAAACTCTGAGATCATCCAGATTTCAAGGAGTATTACTTTCCCCACTTCTCTTTTTGATTTGGCATCTAATTATCATTAACTATCTTTGTACATTGAGGGCAATGTGCATCTTAAGTGTGGGGGTAATAGTGTCTAACTTTTGCATAATTCTCAAAACCTTGAATTTAGTCTTGATCTTAAGTATTTTGCCCATATTACTAATTAGGGTGAAATTTCTAATAATTTATGATTTTTATTGATATGTTTTAGAGTAAGTCATAGTTAATTGTACATTGATGATTAAATTTGAAGAATACTAGAGAATCGAGCATGATAAGTCTACTTTCTAAAAATTAAAAATTGATAGGTTGTTGAACCAAATTTGAGTATCACTTTGAAGTTCAAAATTTATAGGGATTGATGTAAAAAACACCCATAATTTTTGTGAGATTTTGAGCCTTATAGAGCATATATTCTTTTTTGTGCTCACTTTATTAATTATGAGTGTGTCAACTTTGAACTGTTATTCTAGAACTTGCCTCATTTATACATGTCGAGACCACATTAATGATTTGATATACTGAGATGATAAAGGCACCTAAGTTTAACCCACTTACTCCATAAAAAGCCTACCTTCACAAATTAACCCCTAGTGAACCCCGTTGAATCATAACAACCTTTTTATTGACTCACCCACTAATATTAACCCAAAATCCCTTTGAATTTGTTATCACCATTCTTTTGACTACCCTTTAATCGAGGTTTGATTTTATTAAATTACCGAATTATATTAGCCCAGTAGTTACATTTATCATTTATAATGTAATATTTTAGTTTATAAAAAAAAATCAAAGTTTATTCAATATTAGTAGTATATAAAAGAGCTTAGAGCATTTAAACTCCAATTGTCGAAGGAAAAGCTCGTATTAAAGTATTATCCAATTTCAAGTGATGAAAATACTCTTTACTATAGAGTAATTATCAATAGTAGGTATTATTAGTTTTCATTCGATGTAAATATTCATATTTAGTTCATTGTTTCTAGTTAGGTAATTTGTCAAGTCAGTCTCGATTCTAACCCTCTAATTCAACCTTTATCCACACCTTCTAACATTAGCCCTGTTACAACCCTGATAAAGACCTTTTGATCTGTGTATCATCTCATATATAGTGGTAGAGAGTTGATTTTCAGGCAAACCTATGGGATTAACTTTTCAGGTTTGACTTATGAGTGCTTATTCTTGAACCTTAAACACTTTGAGTGATTTGAGTGAACCTTCAGTGAGGATGTCAATCTTTGTCAGTTTTGAATTAAAGGTAACTACTTAGATAAGGGGAGACACCTACGTTTTCGTACTACTACAAAGGTATGACCTACGTAATTGAATCTTTAGGGTTCTTTCAGTTGAATTATCCATGTATAAATTATCTACGAATTATGATGAGACATTATCGATAGGAATTATGAATTATGGAAAGTTCATTTTAATTGTAATTTGAGAATTTTGCTTGAGGACAAGCAAAAGCTTAAGTGTGGGGGTATTTGATAAACCGTAAAAGTAACATATTTTAATCCCAAATTTAGTATGCTTTTGGATGATTTATCCCTAATTTATGTAAAAAGGTGCTCTTAATCCTTTCTTTTCATGTCTTATACTTAGGAAAGCACCTAAGGATAAAAATAACATAAAACGGGCTTAAAACGGACTAAATTGGGACAACCCAAGAATTTGACACGGCCTGGCCCAAAGCCCACATGATCGTGCCTCACTGAATACCTAGAGCACGGCCCCAACTTCGTCACACACGGCCGTGCATCATCCATTTACCACACACTAACGTACCTGGTGATCTACATGGCCGTGTCCCAATCGAAAGACCTGAGGTACGGCCTGAATCCTGACTTACACGGTCGGGCACAAAATGACAGAATCAAGGTACGGCCCAACCCCGAATTACACGGGCATGTGCCCTGGCCGTGCCCTTACCACGGGAATGAGCAATTTCACTCGAAATCGGATGCTTGAATCCAAAGAAACATACTCCTAAGTCTACTTAAACACCCTAATAGTAATTCTAGTTGGAAGAGGTACTTAGGAGCCAAGTAAAGCATCTCAAAATCCTATATAAACAACCCAAGGCAGACATTGAGAGGACAGCTCTTTGCAGAGGCTTTTGCTGAAGCTTTCATCGAATCACTTGAAGATAGCCAGTTGATCCATCTCGAGAAGAGGAACTCTATTCAAGACGGAGGATCTCTCCTTCAATTCCTTCAGGGGGTTTTAGGGATTTCTTATGTTTTGTTTTATCTTTTCTCTTGATATGTTTTCTTATTTAGTTATGAACTAAACCCTTCAGATGCCTGAAGTGGATAAAACCTATAATGGATTTTGTAATTTGATTTTTAAATTATATGATAAGTACTTAGTTTGTTCTTAATTATGTTGCTTAATTTAATCTGATGTGCTTAGGTGGAGGAGGAATAGACCCTACCTAAGAGTAGATCTAGCATAATTGAGCGGAGTTGATCGGCGCCTAGAGATAGGGTTACGAGATTTTGTCGGATTAGGGTGAAACCTAATATGGGAATCCATTGATCAATTTACTACTTCCTTAGGGGGTTATTATAAGAGAACGAGAGTTCCACTAATTAAACTAAGGTTAGACGTTATTCGCCTCGAGAGAGGGTTTAATATAGGTTAGGGAGTCTTACTGATCAAGCTAAGTAAAGAAATCATATGGTTTGGGGAATAAATAATAAGTGAAGTCATAGGTGGATTCTTTCTGAGGGTATCGTCTTCATCAACTGAGTTTTCCTAAAGTCTTTTTCCCATTCATTATTTTGTCTTTGCATTTAGTTAAAGTATTTCATTAGTTTTAATAAATCAATCACTCCATATTTCAGGCTAAATAATAGAAAGAAAGTGAGTAGTAGTACTTTTAGGTTCCGTTGGGTTCGATAAAATATTCTTGCCTAAACTATACTACTGTTCGATAGGTGCACTTGCCTCTATCGTTGTCATAGCTAGTCTACAGGTTCGATCATTCTTTATAAATATTAAAACTCGACTGTTTGACACGATCACTTTCATAAAACAATACAGCCACGTGAAAGATATGGCACCCGATAAGATTACACTCCAAAACATGGAGAAAAAGACAAACAAGAGCTTCAGGAAGTATGCCCAGCGATGGAGGGAGGTGGCGACGCAAGTCCAACCACCACTATTAGAGAAAGAGATGACCATGCTCTTTATTAATACACTAAAGGCCCCGTTTATCACTATATGCTAAGAAGCACTACAAAGAGCTTATCGGACGTCGTAATGACTGGAGAAATGATTAAGAATGCCATAAAAAGTGGAAAGATAGATGTGGGAGAAAGTTTCAAAAGGTCAACCCCGAGAAATAGGGAAAATGAAGTGAACAGCTTGTGCATGCATTCCAAATCGGTCATTACAGGACAACCGAGGGCTGTGACCACTAGTCATCAGGGCTCATCAAAACAAGAATCCAGTACCAATTTACACCAATTCCAATGACATATAGGGAGTTGTATCAAAGCCTATTTGACGCATATGTGGTGGCTCATCATTACATGGTACCAATACAACCCCCATACCCCAAATGGTGTGATTCAAATGCTCAATGCGAGTATCACGCGGGAATAATGGGTCACTCAATTGATAACTGCATTGCGTTAAAGAAATTGGTCGAGAGGCTTATTAAAATAGGGGTTGTGAAGTTTGATGAGTTGAATGAAGTAGTAAATTGTGATAATTGAAGGAGGATGTAGGAAAGTTGTGATTCCTTGAAGAAGTCATTAGAAGCCTAGAAATCGGGAAGTCAGAACACCAATGGCGTATCCAAGGAGGGAACCAAGGAATAAAAGTTTACCAAGTATCGTCCTTTATATACTTGAGAGTGTTTTGAACAATAGGAATCTGGAAGAGACATGTATTTTTAAGGCTAATCTAGAGTAATACTAAAAACACGCTTATTACTTTCAACCTAGAAGTAATAAGAGTCATTTTGTGAAATAGGCTTGTGTTCAAAATCTTTATTTTAATAAAATGCATCTTTTGAGCAAATATTTTTCCCATTCTTTATATTTATAGATTCTTTGGTACTTCATATTTCTATTCAAATATTCTTTCATTCGTTATTCATGATCATACCATATAAATAGTCGTCCTTGGAATCATTTTTTCTCTGGAATTTTTCTTCGTACCCACAATGGGTCCCCATATATCAATGACATGGGCGACGCTGTTACTGACTCCTTTTTTGAATAAAATATGGGATTAAGGGATATCAGGACTTTGAAGATGATAAAAATTGTAACCTATCTTCTGATTTGTTAATACTGGATGAAAAACAAATCCTATGTTGTGAGCCAAGGAAGGAGATGAAGATCAAAGCCTAGCTCAATGCAGAAATAAAATTTCTTATATGTAGGGCATGATTGTTATCAAGCTAGTCTCATCAAAAGTTCTTGGCCAACATTGATTCATTCTCGTGGATGTCGGTTACTTCACTAAGATGGTAAAAGTCACTTCATATGCCAATATTACAAAGTTGATAGTCATCAGAATAAAAAAGAGAAAAAGAAAGAAAGAATACCGATAAAAAAATGTCAAAAAGATCATATTTAACTGTACAATGTCAAAAGTTCGCAGTCTGTTCAAAGATCAGGTGCCACATCACAGTGCAGTAAAGGCAGCCAAAAAGAAAAACAAAAGATCATAAAAAAAAGATCGAGACTTGTAAAGATTGGCATACAGAAGTTACTATTTACCCTCTATGCTTATCAAACATTGGCCAGGGCTGTTGATTGTGTCAAACAGTCGAGTTTTAATATTTATAAAGAATGATCGAACCTGTAGACTAACTATGACAACGATTAGGCAAGTGCACCTATCGAATAATAGTATAGTTTAGGCAAGATTATTTATCGAACCCAAAGGAACCTAAAAGTACTACTACTCACTTTCTTTCTATTATTCAGCCTAAAATATGGATTGATTGGTTTATTAAACTAATGAAAAACTAAACTAGATGCAAAGACAAAAGAATGAAACTTTGGAAAAAGACAGTGGAAAAACTCAGTTGATTTTAGACGATACCCTCAGGAAGAATCCACCTATGACTTCTCTTGTTATCTAACTTTTAATTCAGATGACTTCTTTACATAGCTTGATCCATGAGACTCCCTAACCTATATTAAACCCTCTCTCGAGGCAAATAACGTCTAACCTTAGGTTAATTAGTGGAACTCTCGTTCTCTTATAATAACCCCCTAAAGAAGCAATAAATCAATCAATGGACTTCCATATTAGATTTCACCCTAATCCAGAAAAATCTCGTAGCCCTATCTCTAGGCACTCGATCAACTCCGCTTAATTATGCTAGATCTACCCTTAGGCAGGGTCTATTCCTCCTCCACCTAAGTACATCAGATTAAATTAAGCAACATAATTAAGAACAAACTAAGTACTTATCATATAATTTAGAAATCAAATAACAAAATCATTATAGGTTTCATCCCTTCGGTATATGAAGGGTTTAGTTCATAACAAAATAAGAAAACATCTCAAGAGAAAAGATAAAACAAAACATAAGAAATCCCTAAAACCCCCTGAAGGAATTGAAGAGGAGATCCTCTATTTTGAGTAGAACTCCGGCTTCTTGAGATGAATCAACTGGCTATCCTCGAGTAAACCCCTGAATAAAAGCTCTGGCAGAAAACTCACCCAAAACTCCCTATTTCGGCTTCTGCCGAACTCCTCTTTTTTAGTTGCTACCTTGGGTGTTTATATAGGCTTTGAGATGCTTTACTTAGCTCCTAAGTATCCTAATTCAAGTAGAATTCTACCTAGGATGTTTAATTAAACTTAGGAATGTGTTTCTTTGCCTCCAAGCATCCAAATCTGAGTGAAATTGCTCTTTCCCGCGGTAAGGGCACGGCCATGGTACACGCTCGTGTAAATCATCTTCAGGCTGTGTCTCGATTCTGTCGATTGGGGCACGGCTGTGTAAATCGTGGCATGGTCGTGTGAAGTAATTTGACAAGGCACGACCGTCTGGCATGAAGTCCAGGCCGTGTCGATTTCTCGAGTTGGCCCAATTTGGTCTATTTTAAGCCCGTTTTACGTTCTTTTTATCCTTAGGTGCTTTCCTGAGTATAAACATGAAAAGAAAGGATTACAAGCACCTTTTTACGTAAATCAAGGGCTAAATCATCCAAAAGCATACTAAATATGGGGTTAAAATATGTTAATTTTACAGTTTATCAACTGTCACCGGGGCAACACATTTCTCATCGGTTTCGCCCATTGAAGTGGAAATTCCTTTTTTTCGAGTTTTATCAGAACTGAAGTTGGATGAGGCAGAACGGTTCCAATCCCGATGTGATCGACCAAATTTGTGAGAAAAGTTAATAGCTATCCGTTACAGTCAGATGATGCGGGTTTGCGACAAAGAGGTTCATCCTAGAAAATTCCCAAAGGGGGACCTGATATTGAAGAAGATCCTTCACATACAAAAGGATTTCAGAGAAAAATGGAGGCCAAACTAGAAAATACTTTATGTAGTGAAAAAAGTCTGTTCTGGAAACATTGACCAAAATGGATGGCAGGGATATATCCAATCCCGTGAATTCAATCAAGAAGTATTTCACTTAAAAAAGAGAAGACAAGGTGAAAACCTACAAAGGGCACCTTAAAAAAAATATTATTAAAAACTTCAATCGAAAAGAAAGTAAAAGGAGAGGCCAAGGCAAAAACCCGCAAAAGGCGCTTTGAGACCAAAGGGGATTTGAGTTGAAAACCCGAAAAGGGCGGCTCAAATTTTGATCAAAAGTGGGGCATATAGTAGTCTTGCTATACTTGAACTAACAACGAGGAAGTATGTTACCTCTTGGCCATTGACAAAGTATTCCGAATCCCTAAACACATATTGAGCATAAAATGGTCCTCAAGAAGTTTGAACAGAGAAACTCAAGCTGAGATATCTGGGGCACCTAGTTTCCATTTTACCCATTTTAAATTTGTTATTTGTGATTATATTATTCTTTCAAAATATGTTCACAATAAATTTCCTTTGATTGCATTTGCTATCTTTCCTTAACTTATTTATTTCAAGCTATGCTCCTAATTAATTTCCTTCTTGTCCATGGTTATGATCTTTTTCACGCATTTTGCATTGAAATAACGATTAGTGGACTAATAATATTTTCATAAAAGGAGTTTCGCATATTACTCTGGAAGCTTCTGAATAATACAAGAACTTGAAATAGGACTATTGTTTAAAACTCACCAAGTGTGAGGGATGGAGATATTGGTGGAGGAAGAGTCTAAATTGAGACTATCTCTCATGATTTTTTTGTCTAAAATGGTGATTGAACAAAATGACAAGGTATTGTGTCAGTGATACAATCCTGACAAAAAATGGGCATTGTTAACCCAAGTGTAAATCGGGGATCATTCTCGAAAAAAATGATATTCTGCATTCATTCGAGCATCATGCATACACATCTAGTTGGGTCACCTGAGGAGTGATCAGTTGATGGAATAAACTATAGACCCTATACCTTTGAGTTATAGTCGGACAGATGGAAGCTGATACAGATCCTATACCTTTGTATAGCAGTGTGATGGATTGAAGAAGAAACAAATCCTGCATTTTGAAGTCGTAGTGGGATGGATGGGAAAGGATTCAGATCCTATGCCCCTAAGTCACAATGAGATGAACCCTTAAGTTACAGTAGGCCAAATCTGTTGAGCAAGATATTTATTTTCTCTGGTTTTCTGTTAAGAATACCAGCCAAACAAGATGGCAGCATAATACGTCAGTAATAAAGCCCTGATAAACAATGAGCGATGACAACCCTAAGCATTTAAAAAGGGATCATTCTTAGGAAATTCTGCATTCATTCAAAACACATTTAATTAGGAGCATTTGATTCATTCCGATCATTGCATCCTAATCATTGTAAGAAATCATTCTCATGACATTCTGCATTTATGCAAATGTCGTCCATAATATATTTAGTTAGGAGCATTAGATTCATTTTGATCATTGCATTCTAACCGTTTTTGCATAGGCATAAACACATAAAATAGATTTTACAGGATAGGTCCCCAGAGGATGGTGTCGTAACATCAGTGAATTCATAGATCTTGCCTTCCTGAGCAAAGTACATCGAAGATACTAGTCTAGCATCCCTGATATTGTAGTGGAGCAGATCGAAGATTGTAGATCTTGTCACCCTAAGCAGTAGTGGACCAAGATCAAACGGCAAATCTTGCCCCCCCTAAGTAGTAATGGAACAGATTTAAGCCAACAGTCCTATCTCCCTGACCAGCAGTAGAATGGGTTGAAGATTGTAGATCTTGTCACCCTAAGTAGTAGTGGACCAAGATCGAACGGCAAATCTCGTCTCCCTAAGCAGTAGTGGAATAGATTTAAGCCAACAGTCCTATCTCCCTGACCAGCAGCAGAATAGGTTAAAGATTGTAGATCTTGTAACCCTAAGTAGTAGTGGACCAAGATCGAATGGCAAATCTTGTCTCCCTAAGCAGTAGTGGAACAGATTTAAGCCAACAGTCCTATCTCTCTGACCAGCAGCGAAATAGATCGAAGATTGTAGATCTTGCCACCCTAAGCAGTAGTGGACCAAGATTGAATGGAAAATCTAGTCTCCCTAAGCAGTAGTGGAACAGATTTAAGTCACCAGTCTAGAATCCCTGACTAGTAGTGGAATAGGTCGAAGATTGTAGATCTTGTCACCTTAAGTAGTAGTAGACCAAGATCGAACAGCAAATCTTGTCTCCCTAAGAAGAAGTGGAACAGATTTAAGCCACCATCCCTATCTCCTTGACCAGCAGTGGAATAGGTCGAAGATTGTAGATCTTGTCACCCTAAGCAGTAGTGGACCAAGATCGAACAGCAAATCTTGTCTCCTTAAAAATAAGTGGAACAGTTTTAAGCCACCAGCCCTATCTCCCTAACCAGCAGTGGAATAGGTCGAAGATTGTAGATCTTGTCACCCTAAGAAGTAGTGGACCACGATTGAGCGGTAAATCTCGTCTCCCTAAGCAGTAGTGGAACAAATTTAAGCCACCAGTCTAGCATCCCTGAGATTGCAATGGAGCAGATTCAAGATAGCAGCTCTGGCATTCCTAAAGTTGGAGAGCAGATCGAAGACATCAGATCATATCTCCCTGAAGTTGTAGTGGAGCGGATTAAAATGAAAAATCCTATACCTCTGAAGTTGTAGTAGGTCGGATTGAATTTACCATACAAGTCTTATCTCCCTGAAGTTGTAGTGGAGTAGACAGAAGACAGCAAATCTCATCTCCTCAAAGTTGCGACGGAGCAGATGGAAGCTACAAGTCTAATTTCCTTGAATTGGATTGAAGCGCTAGTTCTTATACCCCTGAAGATGCAGTGGAATGGAATGAAGCTACTCGAAGAGGAGAAGCACTAAAAGAAGTCAAGGATTTGAAGATCGGGCAAAATTTGTCCTTTCTGGAGTCTTTACTCTATTCTCGTTATACGACAATAAGCAAAGAGGGGCAGCTGTAAGAACCCATTTATGCCCGGGCCCTTATTAACCAAATATTAACCAAAAACCACTAAAACAAATTAAGAAAACCAAAAAAAAAATATTATTATAAAAGTCCAATAAATGTCCATTTTAATAGCCCACTACATCATAACCCAATACAATAGCCCAGACTAAATTCATCCTAACCCAAACGGCCCAAATAACTAAAATCCAATCGCCCGGGCCCAACATTGAGCAGGCTCGAATAACCCAACTCTGATTAGGGTTTCAGAAACCCTAGAATCCCTTAGCCACCAAAGCCAGCACCACCACCCCAGCCAAACGATTGGTCTGCCTCGGACCTCACACGCGTGCCATGCACGCGTCGCCACGTCCACGCGTACAGCCTTCGTACCTGATCGAGCCTCCGTACCTGCAACCAAGAACAACACAGCAGCAAGGAAAATAAAAGCAAAAATAGATTTATTTTGTTTTTTGATTCGGCTATAAAAAGGATCGAAACAATCATTGTAAATTTCTACACATTTTTTTTTTACAAATACACAAGAAATACAAAATCAAAAACAAAAATTGAAAGGTGGTTTTTCATTTCAATTTATTCCTATTTTCAAATCCATTTCTGTTAGCTTTCGTTTCTTTTCTTTTTTTCATTCTTTGCATGTGAGAATAAAAAGGGAAGCAGGAGACTACCTGTTTTGGGGGGGTAGCATCATTGGAGCACCGTCTCCCTTGTCGGAATCGTGCCCACAGGGGAAGTCGAACCCTCCTCTGGTTTTGAGATTGGGTTTCGGCTGAGAAAAGAAGAAAAGAAAGGCTAGGGTTTGGTGTGGCTGATTGGTTTTTCTAGGGACAAAATTGTTTTAGAGAAACAGCATCGTTTAGGCTTATTTCGATAGCCTTAAAACGATGCCGTACAGGCCATGACCTAATTCGACCTGATCCGATATCCATGAGATCCACGAGTTTTTACGGTGATGGTATAATTGCGTGTTTGGTCCCTCTATTTTGTGTTCCAATTTAATTAAGCTTCTTTTTATTTCTTTTGTTTCTTAATTTTGCCCAAAGATTTGCGCACCTTTTTAAATTAGTCCAATCTGCACGCTACATTTTGAATCATGAAAATTTGCTAGTTTAGTCCCTGATTATTTGTGCGCATTTTATCTTGGTCCTTGACTTTGCTTAGATCAATTTCTTTATTTATAAAATAGCCTATCGATTTTATTATTATTTCGATTAAGTATTTTCTTAGTTTTTGTTTTATTTATCCTTTTAGAAGCTACTTTAGTGAAATTATTTGCGAATTGATTTTACGATGTTCTAATTGGTTTTATTTTCATTTGTATATTTTTATTTGTTACATAATTTTTATTTCAAAATTTTCTTTTATGTGTTGCTTTGTTTTAATCATTTGTACAATATACATACTCTTATGTACTATTATTATATATATATATGTATACATAATTCATATTAAAACATCTTATTTTATGTATTCATTATTAATTTCATATTACTTTATGTATATATTTTATTTTAAACTTATCTATACGTATATGTTTTTTTTCTTTATAAATCTAGTTAATTTGTTTTAACTTCAACTTTATTCATATCTTTGTTTATTTCAAAACTTCCATCATACATATATTACTTATATTGTTTCTATTTACTATTTTGTATATGGTTTATTTCGGTTTTTCTTTACATACAATTTCAAAATTTATGTACTTATAATTTATAACTCAGATAACATCATTTGCAAACGGTTTTTCGTTTATGTTATTCATTTTTTATATATTTGTCGATCTGAATTATGTCAATTTGTTTATTATTTTTCAAAATTGTCTTTTAATTTATGGATTTCAATTGTTAATATTTATAAAGTATATGTTGTATTGCCATTGTATGTGTATTAATTTGGTTTTTGATATTTTCATATGATTATGTTCCTTTATATGTTATTGTTACCTGTATTATTATTCCAGGCTTACTACTATACTTCATTTTATCATTATATTGCAATCGAGATTTCCAACTTACTTGTTCAAATGTTTTCATCCAAACAAACCAAATAAATAATTTATAAGTCAATGCTTAAAATGCGTATTTGAAAATTTTTCAAGATAAGGCAATATTTGTGTGTTTGGAAATTCGAAAAAGCGTGCCCTATCATGCTGGGTTGCAATTTTCTGTTTGACCAAATAACCAAATATCCTTTTAATCGCATATTTTGAAAATCAAAGATGATCTCGGAGTCGGGGTATAAACGTGTCATATCCTAACGTGCTGGATGTGATTTTTTTTATTCCTTTGGAACGAGTGAATCTTGAGATTCAATTCAAAATTAATTAACATTCTGTAAAAAGTATCACCCCTTAAACATTTTCAAGTTTTCAACACAAGGATACTAGCTAATCAATTTAGTACCAATTTTGGGCTTTACGAGGCTGCTAACCCTTCCTCGCACGTAACCGACTCCTCAACCTGTTTTCTTATATTTTGTAGACCAAAAATTATTGTTCTAATAAATCCAAATGTTTTATTAAAATAATCGATCTTAAGGTGATCCGATCACATGTTGAATAAAAGGTTGGTGGCGACTCTATTTGTCATTTTAATGTCGATCCCACTCGTTTTTTAAACACGAAAAAGTTGGTGTAACACCCCAAACCCGGCCCATTCGTTACGACCGAATTTGAAATGCCACTGCGGAAAATGTTTGAAATATTCTTACTTAAAAGTGAAAACCATTAAAAATTTGTTGCCTTTAATAAATCATTTTCGTAATTTAAAATATTCTAAGTAAAAATTTAGTTATTATAAAAATACCGGATTCAAAACTTTATTATGACTTTTGAGAATTAAATAGCTTTTAAAATTAAACTTACAAAATATTAACTTAATTACAAATCCAACCGAAACATTGCAAAAATTCAAATACTTTAAGTGGCCCTTATTACAAAAACAAATAATTAATCAAAGTACTTAATAATAAACTGCATGGACTAAAATGTCTTTTGCATGGGCCACCTTGCATCCTCTCCAAACCCGGTCCAAGCATCACCTACGATGTTAATAAAATTTGGGTGAGTCATACAGACTCAGTGTGCAATTATTCTACTGAATTCCACCCACATGTCAAACCATGTGTTAACCCATATAACAGATATTAATGCAACTTATTCACATGCTTTCACTTATTGGGCTTGGCCACATTCACATTAATAGAGTTCACATATTGGGCTTAGCCCATAACCATGTCACATTCTTATAATAGGGTAATTAACCACATGTTTCCACATACTGGGCTTGGCCCATTTCCACATTAATCCACATATCATACTGGGCTTGGCCCATTTCCACATATATTCATATCACATGTTGGGCTTGGCCCATTTTCACATATATTCACATACAACATTATGCAATTATGAAGCCCAACCCAGCCTAGGGTCCATCCTCTACACACCCCCATATCCAGCCTACCACACGCCAGGGGATTATTAAATCACCCTCTCCTTTTCACTCCAATATGGCAACAAATGCCGTCCACGCGAACTTAATCGCAAATAATCCACAACGTGACCTCAGTCAACGTTAATCCATGATGTAACCGAAGCTAACATCAAAACCACGATGAGCACAAAGCCATCAGTAACCACGCTGTGGCACATAGCTTATATCAATCACGATGAGGCATAGAGCCATTCATCAAACCACGTACGCGAAGTACACCCTGTCCTTCTTTCATATCCCACCCATGCACATGCAATCATAAAATAGTGCCATGCATGTTCATGAACCATATCATTACATATACATATTAATAATCACATCACATTCAGATTGATACTAACCTGATTATCGTCGTACCCCTTAAGGGTATCCATATCACAATTTTCACTGCATTAGTTAGCACATTCATAACAAACATACAGATATCACATACAATCATAAACCCGGAAAACGGTAGGCTAACTACACACCTGATAACTTGGAGAACTATGCTTTCGATACTGACGCTATCACTAAGCGAGACTATGGCTATCTGCCTACTTTCTTGTTCGATTTGGTCCACACCCGGTGGCCAATCTCGAATCGCAGAACGGCTCTCCTTTTAAACTTGGGGATAGGAACTACCCCTTGGCCTCCTTGACTGGTATTCGCATCCATTAATGATATCTAATCAAAACCCGATTAAACGATAATGTACTAAATCTTAATCGAATAAACTATAACTTATCAACCTTACCAGAGATGGATCAGAATCCCGAAGACTTCTCTTAACTCCTGTCGATTTGCTCCTAAGAACCATAATACACAGTCGGTCATCACGTGGAACTCTTAATGTGGCCTATGGCCGAATATCACAAGTCACTTACCAAGCTTACCTATTTCCCGAATCACCACTTATTCCTGTCGAAACCCTTGCGCAATCACCCATTTGAAGTGCAAGAGAGAGTGTATTCGATAAAAGAGAGAAAATGCTTGGTCTTTGGCTTTTGAGACTTGCGACAAAAGAATAGGAATAAGGGTACTTGATATTCGGCTATGGCTTTCAAAAGAAGATGGGGTAGTCAGCTATTCAAGAATTAAAAAGAAAGGATTTGGGGTTGAAAGAAAATAAAAAGGAAAGAAGACTAGGAGAGACTAAATTTTGGCACAAAGAAGTTAAAGAAGAAAAAAATATGAAGGATGATTACTCCCCCTTATAAAGAATTCGGCTACTACATCCTTGTTCTTATCAAACTCCAAATCCATCTCCTATTTTACCTCTTGATCACTTATTCAAGATAATTAAAATAAATCCATATTCATCACTTCTTTATCTTGCACAAAAATAATTAATCCACAATTATCCTACCTATTTAAAATAAAATAAACCATCACATTATCTTTTATCTATCTAAAATAAAATAAAATCTCATTTAATCTAAATAGAACCATAATTATCCTATGTTAAAATAAATACTAGAAATAATCCCTTAACTATTTCCTATCAAATCCCTTAATCCTCTTCTCATTTATCACTTTAGTAAAATAAATAATTATCCATCACATCTATATCTCATCTTCCCATAAATAAAACTAAAATAAATAAAATAAAATCATATTAATCCAATTCTTCTAGTTAAATTAAAAAAGAAATAGTAGTATTTATCCTATCCATTTGAAAGACCAAAGTCATTCAACTTCTCCCTTCTTTGCCTTAACGTAAAAGCAAAAGAAAACCACACCTTGTGTTGCCCACGTGAATCGAACACCGCACTGCTGAAACACCACACGCTACCGTACCACTTTGTCGCTAGCTCCTTTGGCCATAAAATCCCAACAATTCTTTTTAAGGCCTTCTTCTCCTTAGCGCCAACTTGGAAAAATAAAACACTCTTTACGCCTACGTGACTCGAACCTGTGTCCTTCTAAAGCTCCCTTTCCGCAAGCGCCCAAGCCACTCTACCAGTGCTTTTGTGATATAAACTCGCCCCAATTTCTTTTAAGACCTCCTTCACCTTGCTCCCCCTTAACGCTAAAAGCAAAATAAAACACTACTTGTCGCCATTGTGTTTCAACCAAGGCCCTTGTTGGCGTTATTTCCAGGCCCTTAAGTGGATCCTTACGGCCACTTTACCAAGGCACTCTTTGTGTCCAAAAACCACTTCATATTTCCTTAAAGCCATCTTCAGTCCAACTTCCCTTCTTACCACAAAATACAAATAAAAATAAAACACTCCCATGCTGCCATCAAGACTCGACCCTCTTCCCTCCTGAAGCCCCCTTGCACCTTAGCGCCCCAAGCCACTTTGTCAATTAATTTCTTGTGTCCTAAACTCCACAAAATTTCCTTTAAGGCCTCCTTGCCTAGTTTCCCCTTTTCACTTAAAATTCCAATATCTTCCCAAGTTTTTCCCCTTCACCTAAAGTTCTCAAAAACTCCTAAAATATATCCAAACACACTTCAAGCCTACTGTCACTTAAATTATGCATTAAATGCATAACCCCAAATCCGGGATGTTACAGTTCTACCCTCCTTAAAAATAATTTTGTCCTCGAAATTACTTACTATCGAATAGTCGAGCATCCTTAACTCATCATACTACTCTACTGCTGTGCACTCTGATCTAACACATTTCTTAGATACTATCTCAAGGTTCGCATTCAAGGTTCCATACACTTTGCTAGCATACAAACATGAACTATCTCCTAACAATCAAGTCAATAAAGAGATTCCAGGGTTAGGGAACATACCTTGGTTGCCTAAGCCAACCTTGGTTGCCTCACATCCGAACCTTCAGCACCACCGCTTGGTGTTCCATGACCTTGACCTCGAGCCCTATCCATCACTTAAGGACATTTCTTAACCAAATGAGCCTTAGACCCACACCGGAAACATTCCTTACTATTTCCCCAACATTCTCCTACATGAGCTCTCCCACAATGAGCACATGTACGGTTCCGATTCTCAGGGACGGGTACCAGTGCACGTATAGAATTATCAATCCTTGGCCTCTTTTGAAAATCTCCAGACAATTCTGATGATCTAAAACTTCTCTTATTTCGGTTCCTATTCTTTTCTCGGTTCTGTCTCACAGACTTCTTAACTTCTTCAGCTATCCGAGCCTTCTCCACTAGAACAGCAAAGTCTCTTTCTCTTTGCGGAGCAATCAAAACACGCAGCTCATCCCGCAATCCATCTTCGAATCGGACACACCTTTCGAATCGAGCCACGATCCCTTAGCATACCGACTTAACCGCACAAATTTCGCTTCATACTGCCACCGACATACTTCCTTGTACCAAGTTTAGGAACGCTTTCCTTATGTAGTCTAAATAACTAGCTCCCACATACTTTCCTTCAAGCTTAACTTTAAAATACCCCCAATCCAATCGATCCGCAGGGGTACCTTACCTGACAGTGAGCCACCATTGATAAGCTTCATCTCGGAGCAACGAGACAGCACCTTTAAGCTTTTCCTCAGTAGTTAAATCCAAATCGTCCATAATCCTTTCAACTACTTCTAGCCAATACTCTGCCACGTTTGGAGCTACTCCTGACACTCCTCTAAAAATCTCGGCTCCGTTTGACTTAAGCCTTTCCGGCACTGATTTCTGAGTTCCATTGCCCACATTAGCTCCTGCGACTCGCTCTAGCACTCGCAGCATAGCCAATGATACTGCGTCATCTCCTCCAGTCTGATCTTGATCCTCCGCGCCCACTGTTGGTGGCGGCACATCACTTTCTGACCCATGGCCAGACCTTACTGGTTTCGACGCTGTCACTTTACCTCGACCACGCCCACTAGAACTCATGTCTAACATCGAGATTTAATCTGATTAAGAAGTTTTATGCATTAGTATCACTGTTTAACCGCGAACAATTTTATAAAAAGAAGCTCTAGAAGTGGTTCTTTCAATCGAACAAAGTTTTACTTCAAGTTCACTACTCTAATTCAGAGAGTCACATTCATTCCTCAATAGATGCACATTCATTCATCAACAAGAACACATTCATTCAGTGGTATCTACCACACACATTCACTATTCAGACATTTCTGCCCGTTTCTATCCTAGGGGTATTTTCATCATTTGTCCCACAAGGGTATTTTGGTAATAAATCAGGATCAATTGGAAAATCTTTATAAACCAAAGGTGTTTCAAAAAATCGGGGTAATCTTGAAAATTTGTTTTCCAAATCAGAGGTATTGCCAAAAATTTCAGGAATCGGGGTTATTTCAGTAATTTTTGAAATTTAGAGGCATTTCGGTAGTTTTGAAATCTGAGGGTATTTTTGTAATCTTAAAATTCGGGGGTACTTTGGTAATTCTTCAAACTAGGGTCATTTTGGTCATTTTGCAAAACAAGGGTAATTTGGTAATTTTGCGAGTCAGTGGTATTTTAGTAAATTTTCCAAATCAGGGTATCTTGATATTTGTAAAACAGAAGTTTTTGGTATTTTGTAAAGTAGAAACATTTTAGCAAAAGTCGAGGGTATTTTTGAAAATCTTAAAAACTAAGGGTATTTTTGTAATTTACAACACTGGGGCATTTTTGTAATTTTGTAAATCGAAAATCTTTCAGAAAATTTTGTAAAAAAAATAGTTCTCACAAATTAAAAAGGTAATTTTAAGAGTTTTAAAACTAGGGTTTTTATAAAAACACGGCTAGTTCCCTTTCGGTTTTAGTTAATGGGTTTAGCCTGTAACTAAGTCCTCTTGGGTAGGGTGAACCGTAGCTACGCACCAGGTAGGATTCGAGTAAAGAGGAGGTGTGTCGCTAGGACTGCTTAAATACCAAGCTCTTACCGAATCCACTCCTAGACATGCAAACAATTGTTTCCACACCCTATCTCGGTGACTTAGTCACATGTTTGTTTAGTGGTCCTTAAGTCTTATGTATTCAATGTTGGGGTAGACTAGTCCTAGGGTTTAATAGCCCTAATCTACTAATCTACGAGCCCAAATAAGCCCATAACAGTTCATATAAACAAATTATTTCAATAATTAGAAGTACTTACCTAGTGGACTTCGGGTCAGAGGTACAGGTGCCATGCCAGAATAACCTGAAAATATTATTCACAAAAGTCCATATTTTTGAAAAGCCCATTTTAAAAATGTTTTGGGCTAAATCCTCAAAGCCGAGTTTTGAACTGTGCTTTGATACCAAATCATAACACCCCAAACCCGGCCCATTCGTTATTTAATTTAATTTGAAATGCCATCACGGAAAATGTTTGAGATATTCTTACTTAAAAGTGAAAACCATTAAAAATTTGTTGCCTTTAATAAATCATTTTCGTAATTTAAAATATTCTAAGTAAAAATTAAGTTATTATAAAATACGGATTCAAAACTTTATTATGACTTTTGAGAATTAAATAGCTTTTAAAATTAAACTTACAAAATATTAACTTAATTACAAATCCAACCAAACATTGCAAAAATTCAAATACTTTAAGTGGCCCTTATTACAAAAAAAAAAAAAAAAAAATAATTAATCAAAGTACTTAATAATAAACTACATGGACTAAAATGTCTTCTACATGGGCCACCTTGCATCCTCTCCAAACTCGGTCCAAGCATCACCTGCGATGTTAATAAAATTTGGGTGAGTCATACAGACTCAGTGTGCAATTATTCTACTGAATTCCACCCAGATGTCGAACCATGTGTTAACCCATATAACAGATATTAATGCAACTTATTCACATGCTTTCACTAATTGGGCTTGGCCCACATTCACATTAATAGAGTTCACATATTGGGCTTGGCCCATAACCATGTCACATTCTTATAATAGGGTAATTAACCACATGTTTCCACATACTCGGCTTGGCCCATTTCCACATTAATCCACATATCATACTGGGCTTGGCCCATTTCCACATATATTCATATCACATGTTGGGCTTGGCCCATTTTCACATATATTCACATACAACATTATGCAATTATGAAGCCCAACCCAGCCTAGGGTCCATCCTCTACACACCCCCATATCCAGCCTACCACGCGCCAGGGGATTATTAAATCACCCTCTCCTTTTCACTCCAATATGGCAACAAATGCCGTCCACGCGAACTTAATCGCAAATAATCCACAACGTGACCTCAGTCAACGTCAATCCACGATGTAGTCGAAGCTAACATCAAAACCACGATGAGCACAAAGCCATCAGTAACCACGATATGGCACATAGCCTATACCAATCACGATGAGGCATAGAGCCATTCATCAAACCACGTACTCGAAGTACACCCTGTCCTTCTTTCATATCCCACCCATGCACATGCAATCATAAAATAGTGCCATGCATGTTCATGAACCATATCATTACATATACATATTAATAATCACATCACATTCAGATTGATACTAAAATAAATAAAATAAAATCATATTAATCCAATTCTTCTAGCCGAAATTAAAAAAAGAAATAGCAGTATTTATCCCTATCCATTTGAAAGACCAAAGCCGTCCAACTTCTCCCTTCTTTGCCTTAACGTAAAAGCAAAAGAAAACCACACCTTGTGCTGCCCACATGAATCGAACACCAGACCTGCTGGAAACACCACATGCTACCAGCCACTTTGCTGCTAGCTCCTTTGCGTCATAAACTCCCAACAATTCTTTTTAAGGCCTTCTTCTCCCTTAGCGCCAACTTGAAAAATAAAAACACTCTTCTACGCCCACGTGAATCGAACCTGTGCCCTTCAAGCTCCCTTTCCCGCAAGCGTCCAAGCCACTCTACCCAGGCGCTTTTTGTGATATAAACTCGCCCCAATTTCTTTTAAGACCTCCTTCACCTTGCTCCCCCCTTAACGTCAAAAGCAAAAATAAAACACTACTTGCTGCCGCCGTGTTTTGAACCAAGGCCCTTGTTGGCGTTATTTCCAAGCCCTTAAGTGGCGCCTTGCGGCCACTTTACTAAGGCACTCTTTGTGTCCAAAAACCACTTCATATTTCCTTAAAGCCGTCTTCAGTCCAACTTCCCTTCTTGCCGCAAAATACAAATAAAAATAAAACACTCCCATGCTGCCCTCAAGACTCGACCCTCTTCCCTCCTGAAGCCCCCTTGCACCTTAGCGCCCCAAGCCACTTTGCCAATTAATTTCTTGTGTCCTAAACTCCACAAAATTTCCTTTAAGGCCTCCTTGCCTAGCTTCCCCTTTTCACTTAAAATTCCAATATCTTCCCAAGTTTTTCCCCTTCATCTAAAGTTCTCAAAAACTCCTAAAATATATCCAAACACACTCCAAGCCTACTGTCACTTAAATTATGCACTAAATGCATAACCCCAAATTCGAGATGTTATAGTTGGTTTCGACAATACAACTTTATTATTATTATGCATTAACCATTGATATGGCATAAAATGTTTGATTGTTAATATTGAAATGCATTATGAGATATGATGTGGTATATACCTAGTTGAACCTTAGGAATAGATTAGATATCCATGCCATGACATTCGGGTCACATGTGTGGTAGTGTAAGACCATGTCTGGGACATAGCATCAGCCACGTTAGGAAAGCCAGTGTAAGACCATGTTTAGGACATGGCATCGACGATGAAATGTGTGCTAGTGTAAGACCACGTCTGGGACATGGCGTCGACCATAATACGAGAGCCAGTGTAAGACTATGTCTGGGACATTGCATCAGCACTGAGACGAGAACTAGTGTAAGACCATGTCAGGGACATGGCACCGGCCTCGACATGTGAGCCAGTGTAAGACCATGTCTGGGACATGGCATCGATATTTTACCCTCTTGTGTGAGACCTATCGGATATCCTTTGGTATTCCAATGCAACGGGTAAATTAAAGCTTGTGTCAAAAGTGAGAAAAGTGATAACAATGTTGTGAGTGATACAGATACCTACATGTGATTTATGAGAAATGAGCTTGAATTATGTTGTATGACTAGTAAGGGGGAAAATGAGTAAGTTATGCCTTTTTTCATTCGAGAATCATGTGCAAGTTATAATATGTTATGAGTATGATATTGCACGGCAATCGTTGTTAATTATTTACATGCGACTTACTAAGCTTTATGCTTACTTCCTTTCATTTCCATTTTCTTATAGAGCCGCCAAGTTAGCTCGGTGATCAAAGGACGTCGGAGGCTCGATCACACTATCAATCTGAACATTTGGTGTAGTTAATTTAACATTTTGAATATGGCATGTATAGGAACTTAGTCTTTGTCAAGTGTCATATTGTTTTGGCCAAATGTGTTGGCTTGTTTTGAAGATGAATTCTTTTTGAATAAGGCCATAGTTGATGGGTAATACTTATTATTGTTATATGAAAATGATGATGTTTTTCATGGATGTGTAAATTGCATGGTTAAGTATTTGGTATATTAATAGATGATTGAGTAGGTTATTTAATGTAGCTTATTTTGGTGCAAGCAAGGGTGGAAAAAAAATGGGCTTGGTAAATAGCCTTGTTATTGCCACACGGGTAGACACACGGGCGTGTGTCTAGGCCGTGTGTGACACATAGCTTTCCCCATGGGCATGTGGTTTGGTCGTATATCCCCCTGCATCCTAAGTTGGCAAAATAGAATGCGCAGTAGTAACCACGCGGGCAAAGGCACGACCATGTGTCTCAACCGTGTGGAAGGAACGGCCATAGGACATGGGCGTGTGCCTAGGCTGTGGAAAGTCTACACATGAATTTAGGAATTTAATTCACCACACGATCTAAGGACACGACCATGTGCCTTGGCCGTGTGAGCTTATTTGGTTGATGACGTCATAAACAGAATGTCCCTATTTTGACACGGCCTGAAGCACAAGCATGCGATATGCCACATGGGCGTGACCCTTCACCCACACGGGCCTGTAGACCTTTCTCATGGAAAATTTTCTAAGTTTCTCAAAAGTTTTCTAAAGTTATGGGTTTAGTCTCGAGTGGTTCCCAATGTATGTTTTGAGCCTCGTAGGCATGTTTAGGGGGTGATATGGATGTTTATGAAAACTTTTTAAATTTGAGTGGAAAATCAAGTCTTAGTTTAGTATGATTGCTTGCATATAAGTCTGGTAAAGCTTCGTACCCTGTTCTAGCGTCGAATACGGATAAGGGGTGTTACAAGTACCAGGCTTCTCTCTAGATCCAATCCTAGACATGTATATACCTATTACCACATTTTATACTTTGCGGCTTGTTCATTTTTATTCATGATTTCCATCTCTCGCTTTATTATGCAAAAATAAAATTTCTTAATTAAACTTAATCCTAAAGTCAAGATCCCCCTTTATTTATTTGCAAATCCTTCCGAATTTGACTCATCTTTTGCTCTATCATTATTTCCATTGCATAAATCGCTTTGCTCCTTCTTTAATAGTGGACTCCATGGTTCAAATATGAAATTTGGAAACTCAGGCACAAAAATAAATGGGCCATTGTATATTTTCGTAAAAGCGCTTCTCATTGAGTCATCCCTTATTTTTGAGTATCTCCATTAAGCTTGTTCCTACCATTGCATATATTGCATTATGTCCATCAACTTTGACAACTCATCTCAGAGATCTGGGCGAGGTGATTGAGCTCTGAACATTGAAGTTTCGACATCAGGTTCAGCTTCTGGTTCCATTGGTTCTGCCTTATCTGGGACTTCAGCTGATTGCATTGTGGGATCTTCTTCTTCTTCTTCTTCGAGGTCCTCATTTTCTTCAACTCGTTGTTGTAGAATAAAGTCTCCAGCTATTTGGTAGAGGTCCCAATCTTTGATTGTGCCCTGGCTATAGCTTGTCTTCTTTACGTTTGCAAGAATTTTAGCTTTCAAGCACAAAATTATTATCGTAAAGGGAAAGTAAGCTGGGCCAGAACGTGAATGTCTAACGGCACAATTCTGCATTTCCCTCAGGATGATTTTTCCCACGTCAACGGTCTTCGCTGTTAAAATCGAGCATAATAAGACCATTCACTCTAATGAGATTGCAGTCCCATGTGAGCTAGGCATAAGGCTGAAACGGGTGAAATAGAACCATACCTTTGCGAGTGGTGTCAAATATTCTCTTTGACAAGTGTGGATTCCTAGGTTTGACACAGTCCACTTAGAATCTGGAACTGTAAGTTCCTCGAGAATTTCTTTCAAATTTTCAGGCTCTATATTGCTCATCAAGGAAGAATATTCGTCATTTTCAAAATTAGGCATTCAAAGAACTCATTAATAGCGTTTGAAGTTATTGGTACCTTGATTCCACGAACTAGAACTTCCTTTAACTCACTTGAGGTTAAATTCGCATAGAATTCGCGCACTAACTCCTCATCCACACTAAGTCTCTTCTCACAAAACAACTCCCAATTGAGAGTTTCAGCAACCTGATGAATACGCGACATAAAATCAATATAGTTTCTTTCTTTCAATGTGAAGCCTTTCTCTGGATGCATCTGTTGATTCCTGAATATATTCTCGTATCTCGCTTTGGCTTCTTCACAGTGGAACTTGTTTTGTGATTCGTCAATTTGGGCGAATGCACGAGTTCTCTTGGGAGGCATGATTAACCTGATCATAAGATGGTAACAATTATTTTCTCAAAAATTTAATTAATATAAAATATTAATAATTCAATAAATTGAAAAATTAGATAATTGAGTAAAATTAAAATTTAAGAGAAAAATTGGTGTTACCACTTTTTTTGTAAAAATTAAGAGCTCTTAAGAAAAATAATTTTGAATCAAAAGATGGCAAATTAAAAGAGGTTGGAGGGGTTTTGGCTAAGGATGGGTGAAAGGGTGGTGTGTTGCTCGGGTGTGCAAGGTAGTAGCGCGCAGCAGGGGATAGATGTGAGCAGCGTGCGGATCGTTGAGCATGCCTGGTGTGGGCGAGTACTAAGGTCAAGGTGGTCTTGGACCTGACTGGGCAAATTGGGTGGAGCAGCAAGGTGTGCAAGGAGCAACTAGGTCTTTGGCGGGACCGTGCACACAATGCAAGTCTGTGATGGAGCAGGTGGGCGTGAGGTGGGCGTGCGGCATGCTGCTGACCGATCAGCTGGGTGATGCTGTGGCTAGGGAATTGTTAAGAGGTTTGGCACTTAAAGGTTTTGGTATTTTTTGAGGGAATGGGGTATGAATGAAAAAAAATAAGAATAGATTGGTGAAATTTATAGTGAAAGGATTCGAAACTAGAGTAGAATTCTTAGTATAATTTAATAATTAAAATTCTAAGTTCTAATTCTACTCAAAGTAAATAACATTTAATAATTAGTATAATGCATATTAAACTATTATTTGCTATTAATTTATTAAGATAAAACTTATTGAATAAAATATGATTAAATTAAAACTAATCCTAACTCTATATAAAGTTGATAATAATTAATATATATAATAATGGATATAATTATATATTAATAAGTATCATCTCTTTTTTATTAAACTAAAACATTTATTCTAGATGCCTTTCAAAATATTTACAAAAGAGGCACCTAATTTTTATTATTTACAAAAGGAGCAACCAAATTTAAAAAAAATAGTTCAATTAAGTCCATAGACTTAAAGAAAATTTGAAATTTAGTTGCAATTTTAAAACTTGGATCAAGATTGACCCTTTTATTTGAAAATTTAAAAATTTATTTTACCATTTAGAGCATAATTTCTCAGAAAATTATGTCAAAATCAATTTCCAAGAAAGATTGGAGGGGTCACAAGCGGTCCCGCTTAAGTTCCAATCTCCTAGACATAATTTATTTAAACATACTAATCACTAAAATATACCCTAAATCATTTATTCAACAATAAGAACAAGAAAAATTAAATATCTGATAAAATGAACGAGATTTGATTCTGTTCAATTTTATCTCCCCAGTAATGTTTCAAGCATTGAGCATTAACTCAAAAATTTCCCCCTTACGTTGATGTTTAACAACTCCATGCAGATAGGCTTGATGAATCGTAAATGGACCGGACCAACGTGATTTTAACTTACCTAGAAAGAACTTTAATCTGGAATTAAATAACAAAACTTGCTGACCTGCTTCAAATTCACGAACTCGAACATGCTTGTCATGCCATTTTTAAGTCTCTCCTTGAGCAATTTGTCATGCCATTTTCTAACTCGTTGAGCTAGAGCATCCGTTTCTTTTTAGCAGGCTTAAGATCCATGTTGAGTTGTCAGAGAGCCCAGTAAGCTTTGTGTTCTAACTCCAAGGGTAAATGGTAGGCTTTCTCAAATACTAACCTATAGGGTGACATCCCTGAAGGAGTCTTGTATGTTGTCCTGTAAGCCCATAAAGCATCATCCAGTCTTTTGGACCAATCTCGTTGGTTTGGGCAAACTACCTTCTCAAGTATGTCTTTGATCTCCTTGTTTGCCAGTTCAGGTTGCCCATTTGTCTAGGGATGGTAAGCTGTAGCGACCTTGTGTTTCACTCCATGTTTATCTGATAACCATTTCAACCACTTGCTCACAAAATTGGACCCTTCATCACTGATGATGGCTCTTGGGGTTCCAAACCTTGTGAACACACGTTTCCACAAAAACTTCATCACAACCTTGGCATCATTTATCGAATATGCCTCTGCCTCAACCCACTTAGGCATATAGCCTACTGCTACCAATATGTACTTGTGACAAAAAGACAGAGGGAAAGGACCGAGAAAATCAATACCCTAAACATCGAATAGTTCTACCTTAATGATGTTTATTCGAGGCATCTCATTTCTGTTGGTGACATTTCTGACCCTTTGACATCAATCACAACTCTTTAGTTAAGCATATGCGTCTTTGAATAGTGTTGGCCAAAAGAATCCGGTTTGCAATATCTTGGCTGCAGTACGTGTTCCTCTGAAGTTTCCTCCACTCGGAGCTGAGTGACAATGGTATAAAATCTTATGTACTTCATCCTCTACCACGCATCTCCTAATCATTTGATCTGCACACTTTTTAAACAAATACGGCTCTTCCCAGAAATAGTACTTCACATAGAGAAGAAACTTTTTCTTTTGATGATACATCTTATCAATCGGCATCAAACCACAAGCTAAAAAGTTAGCAATATCAGTAAACCAAGGGGTATTATGGACACGATTTACCTTCAGTATATGTTCATTTGGAAACATCATTCGAATTGGTATAAGAGGAGAGTTCCCTTCTTGCGGCTCCAATCTGGACAAGTGGTCTACTACTTGGTTTTCTACTTCCTTTGGATCTTGAATTTCTAGATCGAACTCTTGAAGTAGAAGTACCCAACGGATCAGTCTTGGCTTAGTGTCTTTCTTGGCAAGTAAATACTTAATTTCCAAGTGGTCCTTATAGACAGTCACTTTGGTACCTATAAGTTAAGATCGAAACTTGTCAAAAGCAAACATAATAGCAAGTAACTTTTTTTCTGTTACCATGTAACTCAGTTGAGCTCCTGTCAGAGTCCGACTCGCATAGTAGATGGGATGAAAAACTTTGTTCCTTCGCTAACCCAAGATAGCTTCGATCGTGAAATCACTTGCGTCACACATCAATTCAAATGGCTAATCCCAGTCTGGTATGACAAATATGGGTGCCGAAACTAGTCCACTCTTCAAATCGTTGAAAGCTCTTAAGCACTATTCATCAAATATGTACATTGTGTCCTTCTCCAATAATTTGCATAAAGGTCCAGTAATTTTGGAGAAGTCCTTGATGAATCTTCGATAGAAACCGGTGTGGCCTAAAAAGCTCCTAACACCTTTACAAATGTCAGAGGTAGGAGTTTCTCAATAACATCTATCTTTGCTTTACCTACTCCGATTCCATGTCTCGTTATCTGATAAACCGTAAAAGTAACATATTTTAAGCCCACATTTAGTATGCTGTTGGATGATTTAGCCCTTGATTTATGTAAAAAGGTGCTCTTAATCCTTTCTTTTCATGTTTTTACTCAAGAAAGCACCCGAGGATGCAAAGAACAAGAAATAGGCTTAAAACGGGCCAATATGGGCCAACGAAAAAATCGACATGGCCTAGACTTCAAGCCACACGGCCGTGTCTCGACAATTAACTAAGACACGACCATGCCACGATTTACACGACCGTGCCCCAATAGATAGAATCGAGACACGGCCTGAAAATGATTTACACGGGCGTGTACCATGGCTGTGCCCCTGCCGCGAAAGGGAGCAATTTCACTCGGATTTGGATACTTTGAAGCAAAGAAACACATTCCAAAGCCTATTCAAACACCGAGAAGGAAGTGTACTTGAATCGGGACACTTAGAGGCCAAGTAAAGCATTCCAAAAGTCTATATAAACACCCTAAGTGTAACCTGATAAGGGGGCGTTCAGCGACGCCAAAGAGCCGAAGCCTGAGCAGTTCAATTCATGAAATTACTCGAAGGTAGCCAGTTGATCCATCTCAAGGAGCCGAAATTCTACTCAAGACGGTGAATTTCTCCTTCAATTCCTTTAAGGGGTTTTATGGATTTCTTATTTTTTTTTTATCTTTTCTCTTGAGATGTTTTCTTTATTCGTTATGAACTAAATCCTTCAGATACTGAAGGGGATGAAACCTAGATGAATCTTGTTATTGATTTCTGAATTATATGATAAATACTTAGTTTGTTCTTAATTATGCATGCTTAAATCCAAATCTGATATGCTTAGGTGGAGGAGGAATAGACTCTGCTTAAGAGTAGATCTAGCATAATTAAGCGGAGTTGGTCTTACGCCTAGAGATAGGGTGATAAGATTTTTTCGGATTAAGGTGAAACCTAATATGGGAGTCCATAGATCGATTTACTGCTATTCTAGAGGGTTATTATAAGATAACTAGAGTTCCACTAATTAACCTAGGGTTAGATGTTATTCGCCTCGAGAGAGGGTTTAATATATGTTAGGGAGTCTTATGGATCAAATTAAGTGAATAAATCGTATGATTCAGTGTTAAATAACAAGTGAAGTCTAGGTGGATTCTTCCTGAGGGTATCGTCATGATCAACTGAGTTTTTCATCAAGTTATTTCCCAATTTCTTCTTTTTGTCTTTGTGTCTTTAGCATAGTAGTCGTTAAATTAGATTAAATCAACCAATCACTCTATATTTTATGCTAAAAAATAAAAAGAAAGTGAGTATTAGTACTTTTAGTTCCTTTGGGTTCGACAATTCGGTCTTGCCTAAGCTATACTACTGTTCGATAGGTACACTTGCCTATAACCGTTGTCAGAGTTAGTTTCCAGGTTTTTGGGTTATAAATTTTAAAACTCGACAAAACAACAATCAAGTTTTTGGCGCCGTTGCCGAGGAACTAAAATATTAAGAAAGCTCTATTTTTATTACTTTAGTCATTATTTTTATTTTTTATTTCAAAATTTATTTTATTTTATTATTTCTGCTAATTTTATTTTTCCCTTTTTTTTCCTAGAAGGTACCTCTAGTTTATGACTAGAAGGAACCCGACAGGACCCCTAGTATACGATAGTGAAATTGAAGCTACCGCTCGTAGGAATCGCAGAGAAATTAGGCGAGCCCTAAATTACCCAGAAGAAGAGCGAGAAGGCAGATCTAATCCTACTGAAGGGATGGAAGAAAACAATGCTCCGTGTACTATGTATGATTATGCTAAGCCTCATTTAATAGGAGCAGAATCTAGTATTATTAGGCCTGCTATAGCTGCTAATAATTTTGAATTAAAGCCTAACACAATACAAATGATTCAACAATTTGTTCAATTTGATGGTTTGCCGGACGAAGACCCGAACACTCATATAGCTAATTTTTTAGAGTTTTGTGATACTTTCAAAATAAATGGCGTTTCTGATGATGTCATACGTCTTTGGTTATTTCCCTTTTCATTAAGGAATAAAGCCAAACAGTGGTTAAACTCGTTACCACGAGGGTCAATCACTACATGGGAGCAGATGACCGAAAAATTTTTATTAAAATATTTTCCACCGGCCAAAATGGCCAAATTACAGAATGATATCTCTTCTTTTGTGCAGATGGATTTAGAAACATTATACGAAGAATGGGAGAGATACAAGGATCTCTTGAGGAGGTGCCCACACCGTGGTCTACCCTTGTGGCTACAAGTCCAAACTTTCTATAACGGTGTAAACCCCTCAACAAGGAAACTAATCGACTCAGCCGCTGGAACCCTGAACAACAAAACTCCTGAAGCAGCCTACGAGTTCATTGAAGAGATGTCATTGAATAACTATCAGTGGCAAGTTACGAGGACAAAACCGATAAAATCAGCCGGAGTTTACAACCTCGATGTAGTGACCATGCTATCAACACAGGTAGAAATGATAAATAAAAAGCTTGATAGTTTGTGTTCTTCGCAGGTACATCCAGTCATGCAGTACAACACCAGTGGAACTGTGGCGAATCCTGAGTATCCACCCTACCAACCGGACGTAGAGAGTGAACAGATGAACTATATAGGTAATAATTTTAGATCCAATAATAATCCTTATAGTAACAACTATAATCTAGGTTGGAGGAAGCACCAAAATTCTTCATGGGGAGGCCAAGGAATTCAAGGAAATCAAAGACAACAACCTCCTCCAAATTTCCAAAATCAGCCATACCCGCAAGAGAAGAAGCCAAACCTCGAAGAGATGCTGACAAAATTCATGGCAAACACAGAAAATCGATTCCAAGAAACTGAGAAAACAATTAAAACAACGAGAGCCGAATTGGGGAACTTACTAAGTCAGTCAAGGCAACCACTAATGCAGTCAAAAAACTCACAAAGCTAATGTCAGAACGGCCGCAAGGACGACTACCATGTAACACTGAGATTAACCCGAAAGAACAAATCCAAGCCATCAGAGCTGATGACAATAAAAGAGAAGATGAATCCAACTCAGTACAAGAAAACGAGGGAGACAAAGGTAAAATAGAGATAACACAAGAAAAGCCAAAATCGATAATCAAGGAGTACCAACCTCGCATACCTTATCCCGAAGCAATGAAAAGAGACGATTCAGAGGAATAGTTTGGTAAGTTTCTTAAACTGTTAAAGAAATTACATATTAACTTGCCTCTTCTTGAAGCTCTTTTTCAAATGCCAGACTTGAGGAAATTTTTAAGACAGCTCTTGATGAACAAATGCAAATTAGACGAAGAGCACCACGTGGAATTGAATGCAGCATGCTCAGCAATGTTACCAAATAGACTACCACGAAAGCTAAAAGATCCAGGGAGTTTTACAATTCCATGTTTAATTGGTAGTTTAGCTATTGATAATACGTTAGCTGATTTAGAGGCAAGCATAAATGTCATGCCTTACAAATTATTTAAATGATTAGGTCTAGGGAAGCCCAAACAAACTAGGATGAGTATACAATTAGCTGATAAAACTGTTAGAATTCCTAGGGGCATTATTGAAGATGTTCTTGTCAAAATAGATAAATTTGTTTTCCTAGTAGATTTTGTTGTCTTAGATATGGATGAGGATAATGCAATCCCCTTAATTTTGGGAAGACCCTTCTTAGCTACTACTAAGACTAAAATTGATGTTGCCACAAGAGAAGTCATAGTTTGTGTAGGTGACAAATCAATCAGTCTTCAAGCTCTTGACTCGGTCAGGACAACAATCGATGAAGGTAAGAAAGATAATTCAGTTGATAATCATATTGTACAACTTTCATCGCAGGAAACACCACATGAAGACAAACCTGAGCCAACCCATAGAACCCAAACCGACAAAAAGAAGGATCAAAACCTTAAGGTCGACAGACTAGAAGAACAGAAGACACACGTCAAAGGAAAACCACATGAAGTATAACCGAAGGAGCATCTATAAGAGCTCGTAGGAACATCCAATCACTACAAAATAGGAGACCAGGTATAGTTAGACAAAGCAGATCCACACTTCATCACAACAGGCCTAAAGGAAAAGGGAAAAACCCTTCTTAGGGTATATAATATCTTCTCACACAGAATAGTCGAGGTAAGTGACCCAACATTCAACACTTTTGAGGTAAACACTTCTCGACTTCAACTTTGTCAAGAAAATAGAACTTTAAGCAAAAGGGAAGATATCCAAACCTTTAAACCTCCCTGATTCAAGTACAAGGAAAAGTCTAGCTTAAGACTATAAACGAGCACTTCTCGGGAGGGAACCTGAGCATTAACCCTACTTCTTTTTACATTTGTTTTCTTCTCTTTCTCTTTCCCTTTGTAGCTTAACCAAAAGTGCAGATTTTTAGGACACACTTCCTTATATACGGCCGTATCCTTGGCCGTGTGGACCACCAAAATCTCCGTACTGACATAGCGGAGGCCATGCGAATCAAATTCCAACCACTTTTCGATGTCACGGATTCAACCACTCCCCCACGGGCACTAGTAAATTGGCACATCCATGCTCCACAACTGTGTGAAGCCACTGACTTATCAGACACGGGACAAACACGCCCATGCTACCCAACCGTGCCAACACATTACCTTTTTAAGAATGGGCGTGGCACCTAAAAAATGGGCATGGGGGAGCAAACACGCCTAAACACATGGTCGTGCGATGTGGCCGTGTAATTCAACACACCCTCGGTCCACAGGCGTGAGAACGTGCCAGAGTTTAGACCCTATTTAAACCCCACAGCCCTCCTCCTTCTCTTCTCATTCTTCTTCCTTCTTTTTCTTTCTTTCTTTAAGTGTCCAGACTCTTGAGCTACACTAGAATCATCCCGGAGAAGTGTAAGAAGGCAAGCATTGTCTCCTTAAAGAAGACCCCAACACATAAGTTCATACCGGCCGCTTCATCCAAACACTAAGCCAAGGGTCTTTTAGACCATTTAAATTTTTCTTTATGTTTATTTTCCCCTTTATCCTACTTATCTATAATTCTCTTGTACTTAATATATTTTAAATTCTTTTAGTTTCGTGGTTTTAGGTTCCTACTTGGGATTCACGCACCACAGCCTTAGAGGTCACACCCACCTCGCGAACCATCCAACAATAAGGATTCCTTAGTCTATTAGTCTTTTCTTTTAATTTTAGTTTTCTTCCTAGTCTCCTTCTCTTTATTTTCTTTGTCTTTAATTATAGTATTAGTTTATTATTAGTGTTTCTTTAGATTTCTTGGCTATCTCTTTGCAGGCTACCCAATTTCTTTATCTAGCACAAAGCTCACCAGTAATCACCCCACCAGGCCCATAGAAAACGCCACCGCGACCTCTGCCAACACCCAGAATCATCCAAAATTCAGGAAGTGTCACTTCTCCCTTTGTTTTTTGATTACATTATTAGTTATCCATCTTTGTACATTGAGGGCAATGTACATCTTAAGTGTGGGGTGTAAAAGTACCTAACTTTTTACATTATTCCAAAATCCTTAATTTTAGTCTTGTTCCTAAGTAGTTTTCTCATATTATCAATTAGGGTGAAATTTCTGATGATTTATGATTTTTATTGACATGTTTTTGAGTAAGTCATTGATAATTTTGCATTGATGATTTATACTTGAAGAATACTAGAGAATCAAGCATGATAAGTATATTTTTCAAGAATCAAAAATTTCCTAGGTTGTTAAACTGAATTTGAATATTACCTTGAAGTCTGCAATTTACAAGATTGATGTCAAAAACCCATAATTTTTGTGAGACCTGAGCCTTATAGAGCATATATTCTTTTTCATGCTCACTTTATTGATTATGATTGTGTCAACACTAAATTGTTATTCTAGAACTTGCCTTGATTATACATGTCGAGACCACATTAATGATTTGATATACTAAGATGATAAAGGCACCTATGTTTTAACCCATTCACTCCACTAAAAAGCTTACCTACATAATTAACCCCTAGTGAACCCATTTGATCCTAACAACCCTTTTTATTGAATTACCTGATTAATATTAACCCAAACCCGTTTGTATTTGTTATCACCATTCTTTTTGACTACCCGTCTATCGAGAATTGATTTGATCAGTTACCGAATTAGTTTATTTTAGTTGATAAAGTTCTTTCGTTATTATGTATTTACTTAGTTTGATCATAAAAAAACAAAGTATATTCAAGCATTAGTATATGATTAAAGGAGCTTATGCGTTTAAATTCCAATTGTTGAAGAAGAGCTCGTATTAAAAGTATTATCAATAGTAGTATTACTAGTTTCAAAGCAATCATTTATTTTCGAGTTCATAATTATTGTTAGGTAATTGGTCAGGTCAATTTTGATTTCAAACCTTCTAATTTAGCCTTTATCCACACCTTTAACCTAAGCCCCGTTACAACCCTGTCAAAAGACCTTTTGATTTGTGTATCATTTCATATTATAGTGGTGGAGATTTGATATTTAGGCAAGCCTATGGGATTAACATTTCAAGTTCGACTTATGACTGCTTTTTCTTGAACCTTAAACACCTCGAGTGCTTTGAGTGAATCTTTAGTGAGGATGTCAATCCTTATCAGTTTTGAATTAAAGGTAATTATTTAGATAAAGGGAGACACCTATGGTTTCGTGCTACAAAATATATGACATAGAATTGTTTGAATCTTTAGGAGTCTTTGAGTTAAATTATCCATGTATGAATTATCTGTGAATTATGATGAGGCATTGTTGATAGGAATTGTGAATTATGGAAAGTTCGTTTTAATTATAAGTTTAGAATTTTGCTTTAGGACAAGCAAAAGCTTAAGTGTGGGGGTATTTGATAAATCGTAAAAGTAACATATTTTAAGCCCACATTTGGTATGCTTTCGGATGATTTAGCCCTTGATTTATGTAAAAAGGTGCTCTTAATCCTTTCTTTTCATGTTTTTACTCAAGAAAGCACCCTAGGACGAAAAGAATAAGAAACGAGCTTAAAACGGGATAATATGGGTCAAAGAAGAAATCGACACGGCCTAGACTTCAAGCCACATGGCCGTGCCTCGACAATTAACTAAGACACGGCCATGCCATGATTTACACGGTCGTGCCCCAATCGACAGAATCGAGACACGGCCTAAAAATGATTTACACGGGCATGTACCATGGTCGTACCCCTGCCGCGGGAGAGAGCAATTTCACTCGAATTTGGATACTTTAAGGCAAAGAAGCACATTCCAAAGCCTATTCAAACACCGAGTAGGAAGTGTACTTGAATCGGGACACTTAGAGGCCAAGTAATGCATTCCAAATGTCTATATAAACACCCTAAGTGTAACCTGATAAGGGGGCATTTAGCGAGGCCAAAGAGTCAAAGCCAGAGCAGTTCAATTCAGGAAATTACTCGAAGGTAGCCAGTTGATCCATCTCAAGGAGCCAGAATTCTACTCAAGACGGCGGATTTCTCCTTCAATTCCTTTTGGGGTTTTAGGGATTTCTTATGTCTTTTTTTATCTTTTCTCTTGAGATGTTTTCTTTATTGGTTATGAACTAAACCCTTTAGATACCTGAAGGGGATGAAACCTAGATGAATCTTGTTATTGATTTCTGAATTATATGATAAAAACTTAGTTTGTTCTTAATTATGCATGCTTAAATCCAAATTTGATGTGATTAGGTTGAGGAGGAATAGACCATGCTTAAGAGTAGATCTAGCATAATTAAGTGGAGTTGATCACACGCCTAGAGATAGGGTGATAAGATTTTGCTGGATTAGGGTGAAACCTAATATGGGAGTCCATAGATTGATTTACTGCTATTCTAGGGGGTTATTATAGGAAAATGAGAGTTCCACTAATTAACCTAGGGTTAGACGTTAATCACCTCGAGAGAGGGTTTAATATATGTTAGAGAGTCTTACAGATCAAACTAAGTGAATAAATCGTATGATTCAATGTTAAATAACAAGTGAAGTCTAGGTGGATTCTTCCTGAGGGTATCGTCGTGATCAACTGAGTTTTTCATCAAGTTATTTCCCAATTTGTTCTTTTTGTCTTTGTGTCTTTATCTTATTAGTCGTTAAATTAGATTAAATCAACCAATCACTCCGTATTTTAGGCTAAATAATATAAAGAAAGTGAGTATTATTACTTTTAGTTCCTTTGTCTTTGGGTTCGACAATCCGGTCTTGCCTAAGCTATACTACTGTTCTATAGGTAAACTTGCCTATAATCGTTGTCAGAGTTAGTTTCTAAGTTTGATCATATTCTTTATAAATTTTAAAACTCGACGAAACAATGATCATTATCCGATGCCCTAAAACAATACCTTCTCATACGATGAAATGGCACTTTTCCTAGTTAAGTACAAGGTTTGTTTCATCGTATCGCCTCAGTACCATGGCTAGATTGGCTAGGAAATCATCATATGTATCTCTGAATACTAAAAAATAAAGACTTCCGAATAATTATCAACCATGTCAGTAAAAATAGACATCATACATCTTTGAAATGTAGCAGGTGCATTACATAAACCAAATGGCATGTGCCTAAATGCAAATGTGTCGTACGGGTAGGTGAATGTTGTCTTGTGCTGATCTTTCGGTGCAACTGTAATTTGATTATACCCTGAGTATCCATTGAGAAAACAGTAATAGTATTGCCCTATGATCTTTCCTAGTTGCCTTGTTTAGCTTCCGGTAATCGATGCAAATTATCCATCCCGTAACTGTTCTAGTCGGTATCAACTCGTTATTCTCATTTTTAATGACCGTGATACCTCATTTCTTTGGACGCACTGGACCAAACTTACCCATGAACTATTTGAAATGGGGTAAATTATACATGTATCGAACCACTTGATGATCTCTTTCTTGACAACGTCCTTCATTATGGGATTCAGTCTTCATTGTCCATCAATCGTCCCTTTCTCGCCATCTTCTAGTATGATCTTGCGCATGCATACATATGGACTAATACTGCGAATATTGGCTATGGTCTATCCGATAGCCTTCTTGAATTATTTCAATACAAGGATGAGTTTCTCTTCTTGCTCATTGGTTAATTCTGCTGAAACAATCACAGGCAAAGTAGAAACGTTACCTAAACAATCATATTTTAAATGTGAAGGAAATACCTTGAGTTCTAATTTAAGTGGCTCCTCGGTTGACGCTTTTGGTTGGGCATAATCCTTATTCTCTAACTCCAAATATTCAAAACAGGATTGCAGATTAAATCTCCTTTGATTAGCTTCTAGCAAAGCTAAGTATTCATCCTCATGTCAAAATTTGTTCTAATGGATCCTCAACATAGTTGAGTTCCTTCTCCATGATTAAATCCTCTAAATCTGACACTGCAGAACAATCATTAATTGTTTCAGGAAATCGCATAGACTTAAGAACGTTAAATGTTACCTGATCATCCTGAACATGCATAGTCAGCTCGCCCTTCTGCACATCAATAAAGTTCCTTTCGGTTTCTAAGAACTACCTTCTTAGGATGATTGACACCTCTTTGTCTACTTCAAAGTCTAGAATCACAAAGCAGGAAAGATAAATTTGTCTAGACATACCAATACATCCTCGATTTTTCCTTCTGGAAGTGCTAACGATCGATCTGCTAATTGAAGTGTAACTGTAGTAGGTCTAACTTCACCTATCCCCAACTTCCTAAATATTGACATGGGCATGAAGTTGATACTCGCACCCAAATCACATAGTGCCTTACTTCAATATGTTGCTCCAATGTTGCAAGGTATGGTAAAACATCCAGGATCCTTCAACTTTAGGGGTAGTTTGTCTTGAAGATATGCACTGCATTTCTTCATTAAGGCTACTGTCTCAAATTCTCCAAGCCTTCATTTTTTTTACAAGATATCCTTCATGAATTTAACGTAGTACGACATTTGTTCAAGTGCTTCAACCAACGAAATGTTTATATGAAGTTGCTTGAGTACATCTAAGAACTTCTTGAATTGAATTTCCTACTTCTTCTTTTAAAGTCTTTAAGGGTAGGGTGCTGGAGGCTTCTTTACTAGAACTGGTTGATTCGTCTTCTATGGTAATTCTGCATCTAACGGAGTTGTTAGTTGATCAGAATTAGCTGGTTCAGAAGTTACCTTGTCAAATTTTGCAGATTCAAGTTTCGGTGAAACTAGAATTCCAACACTCGGTTGAACTTCCTCTGAGTCTTGAGTGTCAGCTGGCTCCTTTTCAACTTCGATGGAATTGGGCTCCAAAGTCTTTCCGCTCCTCAATGTTAATGCTTTACAATGCTCCTTCCCTGGATTCCTCGGATTCTCTATATCACTAGGTAAAGCACCTTGTGGTTGGTTTTTGAGTTTAGTTGCAAGCTGGCCCATTTCATTCTCCAAATTCCTTAGAGTGGCATCATTTTTCACCATGTATGCATTCAATAGATTCTCTAGGCTATTGGATGGTTCAGCTTGGGTTGGTTTCTAAGCTTGTTGGGAAAAACTAGGTGGCTGGGTCGATCTAGGTTGGACATAATTGTTACTGGTTCCTGCCCCTTGGTTCTCTAGGAAAAATTCAAGTGGTTTCACCATGATGGGTTATAGAAATTGGATTGCAGCCCTTGCCTACCTAGATTTTGGTCTTGGTTACCCATGTCATATATGGATTCTAGGTTCGATGGACATTCTTCAAACAAATGTCCTTCCCTACAATAAACACATGCTACATTTACAAATTGATTTGCTGGTTGTGCTGCAAAACTATTACACCCATTAGTGGTAAAACTTTTAAGCATTAATGATATTGAGGATACCTGAGATGCGAGTGAGGTGAGAGCGTCTACTTCATGTATTCTAGTGACTTGTCTTCCTGACATTGCTCGATTGGTTGGCCATTGATAATTGTTGCTGCAATCCTCTCAATGATTTCACAAGCCTCATTATAAGACTTAGAAAGGAGAGCACCATTAGCAAAAGCGTCCACTACCATCCTTGTGTGAGCGTTGGGACCATTATAAAATGTCTCGAGTTGGATGCAATGTGGGATTTCGTGATGAGGGCACTTCCATAATAATTCTTTGTACATTTCCCATGCCTCATACAAGGACTCATCATCTATTTGTTGGAAAGCAGTGATCTCATTCCTCAACTTAGCATTTTTGCTAGGCGGGAAATACTTCATAAGGAATCTTTCTACTAACTCTTGCCATGGGGAAATTGAGTTTGGTGGAAATGAGTTCAACCAGGCTCGAGCTCTATCCCTTAGTGAATATGGGAACAACTTCAATCGTAAAGCATCTCCAGTGACTTCGGCTAACTTGAAAGAATCAGTCACCTCCATAAACAGTCTTAAGTGTAGCTGAGGATCTTCAGTAGGCATTCCACTGTTTTGGCCCACTATCTGAAGTATCTGGAACATGACTAGCTTCAGCTCGAACTGTTGTGCGTCAATATCAGGTCTCCTAATATACATATTAAAATCATGAAATACTGGCACGACAAACTATCTTAAAGCTCTATCCCTATCATCAACAATAAGAATAGGATTTTGAGCAGGGTTTGCTCCATTTCCTTAATTCAGATTTTCGAAGTCCATCTGCTCGGTCCTTCTCTGACTTGCTTGTCTTCTTTGCTATCAAAAAGTTCGTTCAATCTCAGAGTCTACAATGAGTAAATCAATAATTCAGTCAATACTCATAAACACCTGAAATAATCACAGAAAAATTAATTAAGTTAAAATTTAAATAGAAAATTAAACCAAAATGCAAAACTAGAAAATTCACAAATAATGACTTTTTTAAAACTCAGTCCTCGACAACGGTGCAAAAAACTTGGAACGATGGAAATGTACAAGTGTACACAATGGAAACAAGTAATAAAGTGACAAGTAAATGTCGAGTTATCGTACCCACAGGGACTTTGAAAAGAATTATTTATGAATGCTATTTAAAACACTTTGGTGAAGAAAAATATTTTGTTTGAAGAGGGTGATTAAAAACTAAGATTTTAAACTAAGTAAACTAAATAAATAAATCTCAAATGCACGATTTCAGAATACAATTTTAATCAAGATGACATAATTGTGTTAGATTAATTGCATTTCTTAACTTAGAATTATTAAACTCATGTTTATATTGTTATCAAAAAATTCAAGGCAACTCGGTAATTTGCTAACTTATGAACATACTCACCTACCAAAATCCATTCATTTCTTGACTATATCCCTATGTCAATTCAACTGATTAAACAAGTCTTAGTAGGCAAATATGTTACTGCATACACATACTTGTTAAATCGAAATAATCTCTTGTACATATCCCTATGACAATCCAAACAATTAACTCAATTTAAAAAGCACATAAAATACTATGTGAGGTAAAAAAGTATCCTTACCTTGACACAGTTTAATCACGATAATCTTGCAAGTTATGCAAGGCAAATGTATCGTCAGATACCGTTGCTAATTTAACCCTCAACTACCTTAGATGATTAAACATGCACTGATTAAAAACTATGTCCATTAATTACAATTTCAATCCATTTAAATAATTAATTCATTAGCTACCTCACAATTGTAATGCAAGAATAACTTAGTCATGATTTTACTTAATCAAGCATCTTATGAAAGCCTATAACAACATAAACACAATTTTAACAATTTTAGCAAACGAAATGCAATCAACCTAACATGAATTAAATTCAAGCTAAATTGATTAAATTAACCATTCCAACAACATAAATATTCATAGATATGTTCATCATAACAACAACAAAAATTAAAGAGATAGGGAACAAGAGTCAAATCCGGTGTTTTCCGTGGCTTGACTAGTTTGCTCCGTTCTTCCTTCTCCGTTTTCCTTGTCGACCAAGGCTGCTATGAACACTTAATTGCTGCTCCAAATGGCTAATGAATGCCTCTTTTCCAAGAGGATAAATCGATAAGAGAGCAAGGGATTTTGGAATAGAAAAGATGAGAGAAACTGGACAGAAGAGAGAAAATATGTAAATTCTTGAGGTGTGTTGAATGATCAGACGAGGGGGAGGGGTTTTATAGCTGAAGATGGATGCAAAAATTAGCTAAAAGTAGCAGCGAAAGAGCCATCCCTTGGTTGGCCACACATGTGGCAAGCTTGATGGTTTCAACTTTACTAAATTTGGCTTGGGCCATATCTACAAAGCCACCAATTGTGGAGAGGCTTGAAAGCAACTTGAACAAGTCTTCAAGGGCCTTTTTGCAAGCTTAAATAATCAGCTAATAAGCTGATTTGTGTCAGCTCTTGGGATGGTTTTTGGACTTTCCATTTCTTGGTCGATTCGATTCACTCGGTTCAATTCAACTTGTAACACCCCAAACCCGGTCAACACATCACGACCGAATCTGGTATGTCACATGAGAAATTGATTTCTAACAACACAAGTTGTAGGTCAGATTTTGAGATATGGGGGGTCAAAATTTAAAAAAAAATGGTTTGTTTCCAAAAACTAATTTAGAAAGGTTGTGTGTTGTCTCCTATTATAAGAAAGCCCTTTGTTTTTGTTTAATAGCCGAAATAGTTTCAATTTAATTGCCAAAATCGTTCCCCGTTGAGTTTTTAAAGATACCATGCTAACCTATTGATACTACTTGTTGGTTTTTACCCGATGGTAAAGTTTTAGAGAAACCTGGTAGTTTATGCAAGTTCAAAAAACATTCATTTTAAGGCATGCTATTTTGGGTAACTTATATCAATTTTCCGTGAAAAGTAAAGCAGATCAATAACCCCAAAAAAATAAAGTTAGTGGCCTTATTACAATTCGAAAACCAAATTGAAGGTATGTAAACCAAAGTAGTAATTTAAATCAAAACCCGAAAAACATTGAGCACGGCCACCTCGAGTCCGCCCCGGCTCCATATATGCAATCTAAGGGTTGCCTGCAAAATTACACAAAAGGGGTGAGTCATCGAGACTCAGTGTGTAAACCCCCATCGTGAAAACCGCAATGCTCATACACAAATTTCATAAGTCAACATGTAAGTCATGCAATCCAAAAACCTAGCCATCCGTACCCCTATTTCTACCCCGTGTGGTCAAAACCACTGGTGACAGTAGTCACAATTAATATCGGTGTGGTCAAAACCACTGGTGACCGTAGTCACAATAATACTCATGGGGCCAATCCACAATGTGGTCAAAACCACTGGTGACAATCCCGTATCAATATGTGGAGCCAACCCACGGTGGTGCTAGACCACAGGGACGAGTCACAAAAATATCAATATGTGGTACCAAACCACTTGTGACAATCCCGTATCAATATGTGGGGCTAACCCGCGGTGGTGCTAGACCACAGGGACGAGTCACAAAAATATCAATATGTGGTACCAAACCACTGGTGGTCAAAACCACTGAGACTTAGTCACAAAAATATATAGAAAGCGGGGCCAACCCACTGTGTGGTCAAAACCACTGGTGACAGTTTAAATCATCCTTCTCCCTCCTCTCATCATACACACTTAATGTACATACTATTTATGGCATAAATATCATGCTTAATAATCAGAGATTACATGGCAGGGCATATACAGATTTTTAACCGGCATTTAACGTTAGCCAATCAGAGTGGACTTACCTGGAGTCCTCGCCTTTTACCTACAAGGGTAACATATACCATTTCAACAGTTATTCTGGTTTTTAGCAATTACATGATACAACATATTAACAAATAAACTGTGTAAGAGTTACACACCTGATTACTCGCAAAACAATGCTCTCTACGTCGGTACTGTCATTAATCGACACCATCGCTATCTGACTACTACGCTGCTCAGGTGTTCTCCCACACCCAGGCGGCTAATCTCGAACCACCGACACTGCCCTCTTTTTGAACTTAGGGGCTGGTGTCTCAAATCCAGCCCCTCCCAATGTTTGGTTAGCCTTCGAGTCCATAACACACCTTAGTCACTAACTCATATTAAAGCAGTGAAACAAATTGTACGAACTAAACCCAAAGTTAGAACCCTTACCTAAATCGACAAGAACCCAAGGCTCTAAACGTGACTCGCAACCAACGAATCCTGAAGATTCACACCAGACGGCGTCAGCACACCCCCTCCTGCATTTGGCCAAACATCACGTAACATAGGGTATCTATTTTTTTTGGCATTTTAACGCAACAAGAGACGATTGAATCAAAATGGAAACACTTACCCCAACCCGGGAGAACCCGATTGAGAGTGGTGAAGAATAGGTAACGGCAACCACTGGAACAAAAGTCGAAAGAAAAGGATATGGATGTTAGAGGAATTCAGCTTCCTTCCAAATAAATCAAGAGAAGAAAAAGAGTGAGTAAAAGTTCCTAGAGGGATTCGGCCAGACCAAACGGAACTTCACCGAATCTGAAAATATTACGCTCTTGAAAAGAAAGAGATGGCGAAGCAAGGTACTATCTACCACAGGAGATTCGGCTATGGTGTTTGAGAGAAAAGAGAAGATAATGCCAGAGTTTCGACAGAAGATGAGGCTTTAGAGGGTTTTGACTTTGATGTTTATGGCAACAAAAAATGAAATGGAAATAGAGAGTGAATGGTAGTGTGAGTTTCAGCCAAGCACAAAAGAAGAAGAAACTAAGAAGAGGATTGGGAAGTGTTTCGGTTTTGATAAATGGGAGAAAGGAAAATGCCAAACAAATGGTATGAGAGTATTTTGGTTTGTATTTGAGAGAAAAGATAAAAAAATGCCACAAAGTGGTATGAACGTTTTGGTTTTAACAAAAAGATTTGTACAAAAAAAATGCCCTTGGTTCCCTAGCTAGCCAAAATTCCCAACACCCCTAGGCACATTCGGCCACGCCCCTTAAGCACCCAAAGCCTAATCCACCCCTCACTCAAATTCAGCTACACAACCCCACTCCCTTCAAACACTATGTCGTCCCCCCCTTTACTCTTGAATCCCTCTCTACCACTCATTCAAACAAGTTTGAATGAGTCAACTTCCTAAATTTTCTCTCTTCCACCCATTTGAAATTGTTGACCCTTTCCAACCTCATGCTTCAGAGTCCCACCTAAGTGCAACTTCCCCTTGTCCTGGCGTCAAAAAGAAATGCACAAAGGGGATTCTTGCAGCTCGAACCAAGGCCCTCTAGCTTGCATGAGGCGTCACTCCTTTGCCTCCCAAGTGGCGCCCCCTTGCCACTCTACCAAGACCTCTCTTGCGACACAATCCACCACCAATTACCCTTAACACCTAATGCCAGTATCTCCCCCTTCTAAAGCCCAAAACGCAAATTTTTGCTGAGACTCAGGCCTATCCCTAGCTCGAGCCTAGACCTGAAAATAGTCCAAACTAACATACCTACCATACAGTACACATGCAACCACACAAAATGCAAAGACCCCGATTTAAGGATGTTACAGTTCTACCCCCCTTAAAAATAATTTCGGCCTCAAAATTACCTGGTCAAAAGAGTTGAGGGTATTGCTGCCGTATCAAATCCTCCGGTTCCCATGTGGCCTCTTTCGTTCCTTGATTTCGCCATAACACCTTCACCAAAGGAACTGACTTCCTACGCAAGACTTTGACATCCCGATCCAGAATTTGCACTAGTTCTTCCTCAAAGGACAATTCTGGGCTCACCTCTATCTCATCTACTGGCACAACATGCGACGGATCTTCTCGATAGCGCCTAAGCCTGGAAACATGGAACACGTCATGGATCTGACTCAATTCCACTAGCAACTCGAGCTGATAAGCTACTGGTCCCACACGCTTTAACACCTTATACGGCCCGATGAACCTAGGGCTCAGCTTGCCCTTCCGACCAAATCTCAGCACCTTCTTCCACGGCGACACCTTTAGAAAGACCCTGTCACCCACTGCGAACTCTACATCTCTTCGCTTAAGATCGGCATAAGACTTCTGCCTGTCCGAAGCCTCTTTCAGACGAGCCCGAATCAGCTTAACCTTATCCTCTGTTTCAGCCAATAGCTCTGGACCTAACAACTGACGCTCTCCCAGCTATGTCCAGCATGTAGGGGTACGACACTTCCGTCCATACAGTGCTTCATACGGTGCCATCTGAATACTTGCCTAATAATTGTTGTTGTACGCGAACTCCACAAATGGTAGATATTCTTCCCAACTACCTCTGAAGTCCAAAAGACAACCCCTCAGCATATCTTCTAGAATTTGGATTACCCTCTCTAACTGTCCACCTGACTGCGGATGAAACGTGGTACTAAAATCTAGCCTTGTACCCAATGCCTGGTGCAACGCTTTCCAGAATCTTGATGTGTATCGAGGATCCCTATCCGAAATAATCGATACTGGCACCCCATGCAGTCTCACTATCTCTGCTACATACAATTTAGCCAACTTTTGGAGTGAGTAATCCACCCGAACCGGTATGAAATAAGATGATTTTGTCAGACAATCTACAATTACCCAAATTGAATCTTTCTTCCTAGGCGTAAGGGGTAGCCCAGTGACGAAATCCATCGTAATCCTTTCCCACTTCCACTGCGGAATCTTCACCGGTTGCAACAGACCCGAAGGTAACTGATGTTCAGCTTTGATTTGCTGACACGTCAGACACCTACTCACGAATTCCATTCCTTCTCTTTTCAGACCCGGCCACCAGAACTGTTCTCGTAAATCCCGGTACATCTTGCTACCTCCCGGATGCATAGCGTATAGGCTGCTATGAGCTTCTGGGAGAATCTTCTGTCTTAACTCAACGTCTTTCGACATACAAACTTTCCCCTGGAAACACAACACTCCATCTCTGTTTAAACTATAACCTTCTAATCCATCATTCTGTACTTGTAATCACCGAGCACTTAGAACCTCATCCATTAGCTGTCCCCCCTTAACCTGATTTACCCAAGTCAGTTTTATCTGTAACTCCACTAACAGACTCCCGTCATCATACAGACTAAGATGAGCAAACATTGCTCTCAATTCCGCTACCATCTTGCGACTCAATGCGTCAGCCACTACGTTAGCCTTACCCGGATGGTATTCAATCGAACAATCATAGTCTTTCAACAACTCGATCCACCTACGCGGCCTCAAATTCAATCCCTTCTAAGTCAAGAGGTACTTCAAACTCTTGTGATCTGTGTAGACTATCAACTTCTCCCCATACAAGTAATGCCTCCAAATTTTCAGGGCGAAAACCACTACAGCCAATTCCAGATCATGTGTCGGATAATTCACTTCATGAGGCCTCAACTGCCGAGATGCATACGCCACTACCTTCCCTTCTTGCATCAGCACACAACCCAAAGCAGTATGCATCGCATCACAATAAATCATAAATTCCTTTCCTGCCTCAGGCTGAATCAACACTAGAGCTTCTATCAAAATCCTTTTTAAGTTATCAAAACTTTCCTGCTACTTGTCTGACCACACAAATGGAACCCTTTTTCTCAGCAACTTGGTCAATGGCGCTGCAAGCAAGGAAAATGCTTCCACAAATCTACTATAATATCCTGCCAAACCCAAAAAACTCCGAATCTCCGCTACAGACTTAGGTGGTTTCCAGTCCAATACTGCCTCAATCTTCCGAGGATCTACCCTAATCCTCTAAGCTGACACCACATGACCTAAGAAAGTTACCTCCTTTAACCAGAACTCGTATTTACTACACTTTGCGAATAATTGATTCTCACTCAAAGTCTACAAAACCACACGCAGGTGCGAATCATGCTCTTCATCAGATTTCGAGTACACCAAGATGTCGCTATAAACACCAGGATGAAGTGATCCAAATACGGCCAAAAACCTGATTCATCATGTCCATGAACGCTGTCGGCACATTGGTCAACCCAAACGACATTACCAAGAACTCGTACTGCCTATAAATAGTATGAAACACAGTTTTATGAATATCGACCTCCTTTACCTTAAGCTGATGATACCCCGACCTTAGATCAATCTTAGAGAAGACTGACGCACCCTTAAGTTGATCGAACAGATCATCTATCCTCGATAACGGGTACTTGTTCTTGATCGTCCACTTATTCAGCTTCCAGTAATCTATACACATCCGCATTATACGGTCTTTCTTCTTAACAAAAAGCACGGGCGCTCCCCAAGGTGATACACTCGGTAGGATAAAACCTCGATCCAGCAACTCCTGAAGCTGTGCTTTCAACTCTACCAACTCTATCGGCGCCATCCTATATGGGGCAATAGACACTGGCGCGGTTCCTGGTAACAAATCTATTCCAAATTTGACCTCACGATCTGGAGGCAGACCCGAAAGCTCTTTTGGAAATACATCGGCAAATCCCTTCACCGTTTGGACATCCCCTACAGTCAATTCATTGGCCTCCAATGCACAAACATGAACCATGAACGCCTCACAACCCTTTATCACCATTTTCTCGGCCTTCAGAGTGGATACAACATTGGATAGATAATATTTTCTATTAACTATCATTACCACCTCTTCACCCTCAACTGTTCTTAATATCATACGCTTAGCTGCGCAATCCAAACTTGCTTGGTACTTCACTAACCAGTCCATCCCTAAGATCAAATCGAACTCCCTGAATGGCAGTTCCATCAGATCAGCCAAAAACACAACCCCTTGAAGTTCTAGGGGTACATCCTTATAAAGTTTGTTTACTTCTACAGAGTGACCTAGAAGGCTAATTACAGTCATCTCCCTAGAAGAAATCTTAAAGGCTAAGTTCATAGTTCCCACAATACTACTGGCAACATAAGAATGCGTTGAACCAACATCTATCAGAGTAATATAAGGCAGTCCAAAAATCAAGAACGTACCGGCTATAACGTCTGATTCATCGCCCTCCTCTCGACGCCTTGCTGCATAGACCAATCCAGGCTGTCTTGCATCAGCATTCTCGGCACCTCTGCCCGGTGCTCCGCGACCTTGCCTAGAACCATTACCTCCCTTGATCAGACCGCGGCCCCTCTGTGATTACTGACCATCCCTTCTATATTGTGTATGCCACTGACCCTCAGACTGGACCCTAGCTGATTTTCGCGGACAATCCCTTACCTGGTGCCCCATAGATCCACACTCGAAGCACCCTATGTTCTCAGTCCAACACTGTCTCATATGAGACTTCCCACACCGAGCAAGTCGTGGCGGCCACTGGGTAGTAGCAGAAGGCCTGGCAACCTGGTTTGGCCCACCATATCTAGCCCTTTTTTGCCAAATTCCCGGCAGACCCTGATGACCCAGAACTCCTCTTGGTCCAATTCCTATCCTGGTTCCGTCTCATCGACTGCTTCACTTCCTCAGCAATCTTGGCCTTCTCCTGTTGTGGTGTAATCAACATCCGCAGCTCATCTCTCAACCCGTCCTCAAACCTGACACAGCGCTCATATTCCATAGCCACAATACCCTGAGCATAAAGACTTAATTGGAGAAACTCTGCCTCATATTCTGATACTGTCTTGTTCCCCTAGATCAAATTCAAGAATGCCTTATACTGTGCATCAATGTAACTAGCCCCGACGTACTTCCTCTGATAAGCTGCCTTAAAGAAATCCCAAGTGAGATCATCAACTGTTGCACCATCCCGGACCGTGAGCCGCCACTGATAAGACTCATCCCGTAAAAGAGACACTATCCCCTTTAGTTTTTCCTCAGTCGTAAAGTCCAAGTCATCCATAATGCGTTCTGTTTCCTCCAGCCAATACTCAGCTGTATTGGGAGCCACTCCAGACACACCCCTGAATACTTCTGCCCCACTAGCCCGGAGTCGTTCGGACATAGATTTTTGAGCTCTCGATCCTCCACCTGCTCCAATTACTTTCTCTAGAACCCGCAGCATCGCCTATGACATCGCATCGTCCCCTCCTATCTGATCCTGAAACTCTACGCCCATAGCTGGCGGCGGTGGTACCTTATTCTCTGACCCATGGCTAGACCCTACCGATTCTGACACGGCCATCCTACCTCTACCACGTCCGCGTGCATTACGCCCACGTCCTCGAGTGCTCATAACTACCGTTCATGTTTTAATCTGATTTAAGAATTTTATGCGTTATACTTATTCCACTATTATTACCATAAATTTTATGAATAACTTAGAGTTGTTCTCGTAAATCCATACAATCCTATGGGCTTTAGTCTCTAAAGGGAATTCCTATTAATAGCATCCATAACACAACTATTTAAACTATGCAATCAATAGTTAGGGGATTTACCGTTGCAGATAGGTGCCAGAGACTCAGGTGTCGTGCTACCCAAAACATGTATTTTCCCTCAAAGTTATTTCACAAAACCCTTTATTGAAAATATTTTGGGCCTCGGGCCAATAGCTGAGCTATTGAACCAGGCTCTGATACCAAAATTGTAACACCCCAAATCCGATCAACACACCATGACCGAATTCGGTATGTCACATGAGAAAATGATTTCTAACAACACGGGTTGTAGGTCAGATTTTGAGATATGGGGGGCCAAATTTTAAAAAAATGGTTTGTTTTCAAAAACTGATTTATAAAGGTTGTGTGTTGTCTCCTATTATAAGAAAGCCCTTCATTTTTGTTTAATTGCCGAAATAATTTCACTTTAATTGTGAAAACCGTTCCCCATTGAGTTTTTAAAGATACTGTGTTAACCTATTGATACTACTTGTTGGTTTTTACCCGATGGTAAAGTTTTAGAAAAACTCGGTAGTTTATGCAAGTTCAGAAAACATTCATTTTAAGGCATGCTATTTTGGGTAACGTATATTAATTTTTCGTGAAAAGTAAAGCAAATCAATAACCCCAAAAACATAAAGTTAGTGGCCTTATTACAATTCAAAAACCAAATTGAAGATATGTAAACCAAAGTAGTAATTTAAGTCAAACCCGAAAGACAATGAGCATGGCCACCTCGAGTCCAGCCCGGCTCCATATACGCAATCTAAGGGTTACCTGCAAAATTACACAAAAGGGGTGACTCATCGAGACTCAGTGTGTAAACCCCCCATCCTGAAAATCGCAATGCTCATGCACAAATTTCATAAGTCAACATGTAAGTCATGCAACCCAAAAACCTAGCCATCCGTACTCCTATTTCTACCCCGTGTGGTCAAAACCACGGTGACAGTAGTCACAATTAATATCGGTGTGGTCAAAACCACTGGTGATTGTAGTCACAATAATACTCGTGGGCCAACCCACAATGTGGTCAAAACCACTGGTGACAATCCCGTATCAATATGTGGGGACAACATACGGTGGTGCTAGATCACAAGGACGAGTCACAAAAATATCAATATGTGGTACCAAACCACTGGTGACAATCCCGTATCAATATGTGGGGCCAACCCACGATGGTGCTATACCACAGGGATGAGTCACAAAAATATCAGTATGTGGTACCAAACCACTGGTGGTCAAAACCACTAAGACTTAGTCATAAAAATATATAGAAAGCGGGGCCAACCCACTGTGTGGTCAAAACCACTAGTGACAGTCTAAATCATCCTTCTCCCTCCTCTCATCATACCCATTTAATGTACATACTATTCATGGCATAAATATCATGCTTAACAATCAGAGATTACATGGCAGGGCATATACAGATTTTTAACCAGCATTTAACGTTAGCCAATCAGAGTGGACTTACCTGGAGTCCTTGCATTTTACCCACAAGGGTAACATACCGTTTCAACAGTTATTCCGGGTTTTAGCAATTTCATGATACAACATATTAACAAATAAAGTGTGTAAGATTTACACACCAGATTACTCACAAAACAACGCTCTCTACGTCGGTACTGTCGTTAATCGACACCACCACTATCTGACTACTACGCTGCTCAGGTGTTTGCCCACACCTAGGTGGCCAATCTCGAACCGCCAACACTGCCCTCTTTTTGAACTTAGGGGCTGGGGTCTCAGATCCAACCTCTCCCAATGTTTGATTAGCCTTCGAGTCCATAACACACCTTAGTCACTAACTCAGATTAAAGCAGTGAAACGAATTGTAAGAACTAAACCCGAAGATAGAACCCCTACCTAAATCGACAAGAACCCAAGGCTCTAAACGTGACCCACAACCAACGAATCCCAAAGATTCACACCAGACGGCGTCAACACACCCCCTCCTGCATTCGGCCAAACATCACGTAACATAGGGTATCTATTTTTTGGCATTTTAACGCAACAAGAGACGATTGAATCAAAATGGAAACACTTACCCCAACCCGAGAGAACCCGATTGAGAGTGGTGAAGAACAGGTAAGGGCAACCACTGAAACAAAAGCCGAAAGAAAAGGATATGGATGTTAGAGGAATTTGTCTTCCTTCCAAATAAATTAAGAGAAGAAAAAGAGTGAGTAAAAGTTCCTAGAGGGATTCGGCCAGACCAAACAGAACTTACCGAATGCTAAAAATATTCCGCTCTTGAAAAGAAAGAGATGGCAAAACAAGGTACTATCTACCACAGGAGATTCAGCTATGGTGTTTGAGAGAAAAAAGAAGAGAATGCCAGAGTTTCGACAGAAGATGAGGTTTCAGAGGGTTTCGACTTTGATGTTTATGGCAACAAAAATAAAATAGAAATAGAGAGTGAATGGTAGTGTGAGTTTCGGCCAAGCACAAAAGAAGAAGAAACTAAGAAGAGGATTGGGAAGTGTTTCGGCTTTGATAAATGGGAGAAAAGAAAATGCCAAACAAATGGTATGAGAGTATTTTGGTTTGTATTTGAGAGAAAAGATAAAAAATGCCACAAAGTGGTATGAACGTTTTGATTTTGACAAAAAGAATTGTACAAAAAAAATGCCCTTGGTTCCCTAGCTAGCCGAAATTCCCAACACCCCTAGGCACATTCGGCCTCCCCCTTAAGCACCCAAAGTCGAATCCACCCTCACTCAAATTTGGCTACACAACCCCATTCCCTTCAAACACTATGCCGTCCCCCCCTTTACTCCTTGAATCCCTCTCTACCACTCATTCAAACAAGTTTGAATGAGTCAACTTCCTAAATTTCCTCTCTACCACCCATTTGAAATTGTTGACCCTTTCCAATCTCATCCTTTAGAGTCCCACCTGAGTGCAACTTTCCCTTGTCCTGGCGTCAAAAAGAAATGCACAAAGGGGATTCTTGCAGCTCGAACCAAGGCCCTCTAGCTTGCATGAGGTGTCACTCCCTTACATCCCAAGTAGCACCCACTTGCTACTCTACCAAGACCTCTCTTCCAACACAATCCACCACCAATTACCCTTAACATCTAATGCTAGTAGCTCCCCCCTTCTAAAGCCCAAAACACAAATTTCTGCTGAGACTCAGGCCTATCCTTAGCTCGAGCCTAGACCCTCAAATAGTTCAAACTATCATACCTACCATACAATACAATTGAAACCACACGAAATGCAAAGACCCCAATTTAAGGATGTTACACAACTGGACCACTTTTTCATAATTAATTAATAATAATTTATTAACCCAAATTAAATTGGATATAAATTAAAATTAATTATATTATGAATTAACACATAATTTTAGACCGTCTTAAGCTAAAATTTAGTTTGCCTCGATACTTCATGTTGCTTCTCGGTTTTGTGCTTCTAGCAATGTTTGCCGAGCCATTTTTTCACCCTTTGTGCAAATCTGTCGAAAATAACCAAAATTCATGAAAATTAATTATAAAATTAAATAAAATTCAACATGTTTATATTTTAAGTGCACTTTAATTATTTTATAAAAATTAATTATTTTTCGACAAGAATTTATCAGAACTGTATGATTTTAAATTAAAAAGGGTATGTAAAAATGTGTAAATTTCTGTGTTTCCACCTGCCTGATAAAGCCTTAGTGTTTGAGTGTTTTTTATAGAAGTAAAGTATTTAGAGTAAGTTCTAAGTGAGTTAGGTATTAAATCTGATTATGTATTTGAAATAAGTCTATGTTAAGCGAAGCTCGTTTGGAGGACTCTCCTATAAGTATAAGCCACCCCGACGGTTAAACAAATATGTTGAATCCTTAAGGTTAAGCTTGAAGAGTTAACTCCCAAATGTTAAGTCTTCAGTTTGGAGAAATTTTCTATAACATTATTTTTTTATTTTGATTGAGTGATTTAGTTAGCCTAATGAGAACTAGTAAAAATAGGCCAAGTTACTATCGATATCAGGACACAAATTTAAGATAAAAGGGTGTAGTGCCCCAAAATTCTTATTTTTGAATTGTTAGAATTTGGCAAAGTAAATTGATCCATTGCAGTGGCTAAGTGTTAGTTATGTGTGCCTGAGGTCCTATGTTCAACTCTCTTTCCTTGAGTTTTTGTCCCAACCCTTATCTTTGAACTTGTAGCTTCTGTTTTATTTTTGCTCAACTGATCACAAGAATGAGCCTGTTGGTTTAGTGGTAAGGCTTCAGCTTACGCAGTGGTCAAGTGTTCGAATCTCCTATGTGTACAAAGTGGGAATATTTTTATTCCCATACATTATGCCGTAGAGGTTGGGTGAAATTCAGACTCTGGATAATCTGATCAGTTGTCATAAAATCAATTTGGTTCTAATGTTTTATTTTTAAATTAAATTAGAAGATTTTCCCTAAATTTTTCTCACCACCCTCTCATGTTTCCCACTTTCTCTCTCCTTTTCGTGTTCAATTATTTTCAATTTTGTGATTGACTCTTCTATTGTTTCTTCTTTTGGTTTTCCTTCTTTATGTTTTCCTTCTACTATCTTTTTTCCTTCATTCTTTGTTTCATCTTCTTGCTGTATTTTTGTGTTGTTGGACATTTTCATTAAGGTACATGCGTTCAGTACGTTAATTTCGTCGAAAGTAGCTTATATTTACTCTTTCAGGATGTTGTTGTTCTCATTTCTTATGAAAGGTTTGGAATTGTGTGTGTGTTTCTAATAATCGTTTTAATTGATGGTTTTGGTGTACTGTTATGAGAGGCTCGTGAATCGCACAACATCCTTTCAGCGAAGTTGGAGATTTGTAGGACTGTCGCCTCTATTTGAGTAAGTGATCGAATGCCGAAAGGCTAATTTTTGACTTTGTTAAGACCTAAGGTTAGCAGTTGTGGAAAAATTAGTAATTCAAATTTAGTGCTTCGTTACTAAAATTGGTTATTTAAATGCTGATTTTAGGTTTTGGAATTCACTTTGCATCAAAAATCGACAAGGTGTCTAATGGAAACCTCGAAGAACAGTGAACGACACAATGCAAAAAGCCCATTGTTGACGTCACACGGCTGTGTGATAGACCGTGTGAGCCACACAACCATTTGACAGGCTGTGTGAGCCACACAGGCTTGGGTCAGCTAGGCCGTGTGGGCCCAATTTTCATAAAATTTTGTTAGGGCCATATTTGAAGTGCGATTTGGGATTAGCCACTTCTTAGGCTTTGAAATATGCTATGTATTATTTACAGTTATGAAATTTGATATTTTGCCTTTATTTATGTGATTTCTGAAAACATGATCTGTATAATCTGATATGTTTAGTATGAACGACATATGTGCATCTGATATTTGTATAGTAGTGCATGTACATTAGGGTTGAATATAGATAAGATAGAGGAAGTGTTGGCAATTTAATGATCTTCCTTATCCGGTGGCTAAGACCACATATATGTTCCGGTGGTATTACCACACTTATCTGATTATGGCAGCTTATCACATTATATCTAGTAGCTTGGCTATACTATTCTAAAAAGTGACATACGCTCACTTATAGGTGTCTATGGTTGGATGGTTATTTATTACCCAAATTGGTGTGTAGGGTTGGACGGAGATGGTGTGTAGTGGATGAGGGTAGGTTTTGAATATGTATCTAAAATTTGCATCTAATTATGTATCTGAACTGCAATTGTATACGTATCTTTTATTTTATATGCATTTGATATGTTGTGTGGGTTGATTTATACACTGGGCTCGTAAGCTCACCCTTTTGCTTTATCCTCTCAGGTAATTAGCAAACTTTGGACTAGACAATGTGCGAGAACTCGAGATTGAAATTTTGTTGATAAAACTTTTTAAAATGAACTTTATGGTTAATTTGGACTTTTTTGGACTTTTTGGATTATAAATTGTTTTGGACATTATTATTTTTCGTATTCGGTTTGATTTCATGAAATTTAGTAGTTTTGGTTTTTAAACTGCAAAACTATAATGTTTACAAAACAAGTCATGGTTTTCAATATTTTATAACTTAGAAAATTTACATTGCAAAGCGAATTGATCATTCAAATGTTTTTCTATAATAAAATAAATAGTTTTAATGAGTTATTCCTTCAAAAGTAGAAAGCAAATTAACAAAGTTAATATTATTCTACTACTTTATTTCAAATTAAATATTTGGTTTTAAAATGAATTAATATAATTCCTCTAGGTTCAGCCATTACGTATAGGTCGAGTGTGGGGTGTTATATTTGGTGGTATTAGAGCCAGGTTTGTAACACCCCAAACCCAGGCTAGAAGTTTAGACCGAACTCAGAATGCTATATTGATCACCGAAGTGATCATGGGAAAATTTTACAAAACCAGTCGACCTTAATTTCATTTTTGAAAACCATTCATATCTTTACGAAACCAAAACATTTAACCATTTAAAGTTCTTTCGATAAAGTTATCGCTAAGTATGAAAATAACTAGAATAAATGTATGAATGAAAATCTCAAGTGGAAACTGTACCACAGTTTTAAAAAAAAACCTTATAGCTCTAAAAAAAATAATCAGAATATAATTTAGAAAATAGAACTGAAATACTCTTTTGAAACCTTGACCGACTGAGACCTCCGTATACTGAGCCCAGCGTTAGAATTCAGAAGGGTACCTGAAAGGGGAAACAAAAGAGGGGGTGAGCTACTCGAGCTCAGTGTGAGATCAAAATCGTCTAACTACAGAGTCAGATACAAAATAGTTCAAAAGCAGAACATATTTACAGCACTATACAAATTCAGATGGTAGGCTCAAAATAGAAGTTGCGACAGTTATTACAATTCAAGCCACAACAACTCACAAATAGTCACATGTACTATCAGTCAGGCAAAACATTCAGAGTTCATGGAGTGTACACAGACACAGGTACTTTTAAGTCAATGAGTACAGTCAGCACAATGCGTTTGAATGTTGTACAGTTATAAAACCCACCCATCCAGCCAACACACCTCTCCAACCCCCATCACTCCATATAAGAGCTGTTTGAGTCATCCAACCAATCACACCACATAGGACCTCATAAATCCTATCCAACCTTGCACTCCAATAATGTCCACGACCCTCAGGGTATTGGGATTGCTCTCGACCCTCAAGGTATTGGGACTACTCTCGACCCTCTGGGTATTGGGGCTAAGAGTAAGCTGTATGGTGCCATGCAGTAAATCACGGTACAGACATGTAGTATGAACTGCCAGATCAGATAGTGGGAATACGTAGCGAAGCTGACGTAAATACGGTACAGTGCAATGCAGTAAACCATAATACCGGTAAGTTACAGTTAAACTGCCAGTTCAGATAAATATACGCAGCAAAGCTAACATAAATGCAGTACAGTGCAATACGGTAAATTGTTATACCAGTAAGTTGCAGTTAAACTGCCAATTCAGATAAATATACGTAGCAAGACTGACGTATGAGCTATACGGTGCAATGTGGTAACCCGTGTTCCACCAGAGAAGGCCGTGTGTTCCGAAACACACGTCTGTGTGAGATCCCAAAATCCCCAAATCAGCCACATGGCCGTGTGGCCAGGCCGTGTGACACCAAATCTCTGAAACCCTAATTCCCAAACCCATATGCCTATGTGCCTAGGGGACATGGCCGTACAAAAATTGACAAAATCCCCAAATCGGCCACACGACTGTGTGGCACAAAATTTGGCCTAAAAACCCTAACGCCCAATTTCACACAGTCGTGTGGGTCGACACACGCTCGTGTGGCTGTCGGGGTGGTCACGAAACCACCCTAAAAAGCCCCAAAACCACCGTTTCAACTACTAGATCTGTCCCCAACCTTTTCTCTATCAACATATATCAAAAGGTGACAATTTCTCATCACTTCCATCGACTAAAAACCCAAAACCAACGGTTTAGCGTACAGTCAAGAAAATCCGAACATAAACTTTGCAAAAATAAAATAAAACAGTGTAGTAAAAGTTTGAATCCTACACCTGAATCAATGATGAAGAAGACGACAGTTAAGCAGAAATCCCCAATACCAAAATCCAAAAGAAATGCAAAACAGAAAGAAAAAACCCGGAAAAGAACGTCCAGCCAAAAGTGAATAAGAAGAATCAAAATAAAAATCAAAGTAACATCAAATAAAATAATAATATAATAGGTTATTAATTCTAACTAAAAACCAAATACTATTTAACAAAACAAAATTTAAAATATCCCTCGCAGAAGGCACTCACAAGGACTCAAACCAAGAACCTTGTGGTATACTAACACTCCACTTACCCACCAGACCAGCAGGCCCATTCTGCCACTAAATTCAACAACTAAACACATATGTGCTGCCTCCTCGTTGTCCCTATGCTCAAATCCCAAAACTTCTAGGCCCAAAATTTAGGGCGTTACAAGGTTCAAAACTTGAGCTATGCTTTTTGGGTTTAAAATTTTCATAAAAATTATATTTAATGATTTGGATTTATTTTGATTAATTCTTATAATTGAGTTTATAAAAATTGAATCCGAGTCTCCGTCGCCAATCTAAGTAAGTACTTTAGGTACTTTAGTAGAGACTGTAGAGTAGAAACTCTTCTACTTTAGAAAAGAGGTTGTGATAACTCTGATAAAACTATAGACTTTGGGTTTTAAATAATAAACATAAGGTAATGCATAAAATTCTGAACTGTAGATAATTAATTTTAATGAGTACTCGTGGAACTCACCGGTGTCGTACTTGAGGGTGTGGCAAACTGTAACGCCCTGAATTTTTGGGCCTAGTAGAATTGGGCCTATTGGGCCTTGGACGGAGTGTTTAAAATTTTTGAGAATAAGATAACGGCACAATTGCATGTTGGATCTATTAGGTGAGTGGTTTTGGAAGGTTAGGGGGCTTCTATGAAGTCCTGAGTTCAAGCCATGTCATTTGGAAATTTTTTATTTTTACATTAGGGGAACCCTGACTCTGGTATTAAGCCTTTTAAATAACTGTGGTTAAAAAGAGACACAATGAGAGCCTGTGGTGGAATGGTTGTGGTGTCAGAGGTGTGGCAAGGAGAGCAAAGGTTCAAGTCTCACTGGATACAAATGGGATTATTTATTTTACTCCTGTGTGGGTAAGAGTTTGTGTTGGATTTGAACTCCGTGTTGGAGAGTTTGAATGGGTCAAATGAGTGAATTAAGGAGGGGATCATTGAGAGATAAGGGGAGGAAATCAAGGAGATTTGTGGTTGGAGAAGAGTTGGTGCCGAATGGGATTTGTGGCACTCAAGAAATTCAGCCAAGGGGGAATTTGGTGCATACTTCGAATTTATTTTAGTGTTGTTTCCCTTTTTTTAGCTACTTTTCTCTTTTCTGGATGCTACCAAAACTGCACTAAAAGTGACCTCTCGTGCATTCTTTTTGCTCTATTTTACTCTATTTTTTTTATAGCTAAATTCTCTCCTTTCTCTCTCTCTCAGTTCTTTTGACTTTACCAATCCTTCTCTTTTGCATCTTGTGCTTGGCCGATTATCCCCTATTGCGTTCTCTTTCAATTTTCCTTTTTCTTCCAGTGATAGCCAAATTTTCTATTCTATCCTCTTTTGAGTCGAACTATCTTTTACCCCAACGTTTGTTTCTTTTGGTCGCAAGGAGTGCAGAAGCTGAATACCTCTACACTCTTGCTATCAACTTTTGCCGAATCTATTCTCATTTTTTCTCCCTTCATAAAGTTGCGGTTCTTTTTCTTCTCTGTTTGCTGAGATCGAGAGTAAGTGATAGTGATTCTTTTTATTTAGTTCCATTACTGGTATTATTTCCTTTCTTTCTGCCAAATCGTCCCTATTTTCTCTTAGTCTGATGGTGGTTGGTACCTAGGGTTGCTCGAGGTTTGATAGAGGGGCAAGTTACTTAAAGCAATCAGCATACAACTTTTGGGTTCTTGAGAAAGTAAGTGTTCTTACCTTGTTTTGGTTAGAGGCCGAATATTCCTGATGGCTCTGTTAACTGCCAAGTGTGGTTTAAACTATATTGTGATAATCTCTTTTAATAAGGTTCATATAACACAGAGTTCACAAGAGGTTTAATAGTCACTAACGGTTAGGGGAGGACTTAGCAAATCTAGTTTGATCGGGGTGCAGTGCTAGGGATTCGTAGTGCGCTTCATAGCAAGTGTCACGTATACCACTTAAATCGTAGACCGGCGAATGCCAAAGTGCCGAAAAGTCAAAATACCAGTGAATGATGCCACACGAGTGTGTAATCACACGTGTGGTGGACCGAGCCCACGAATATAGGCATAAGACAGTTGAGGCCACCATAAGCGTTCTCATGGGCTTGGGCCGTTATGGGCCTTATTGGGACGATGTAGGCTGAGTGGGCCCAATGGGCTCGTGGGTCCTACACTGATTAAATTTACAAAAAGTGGTAGAAATTAAACTAGGCTATAACGTTCATAGAGTCAGGATTAGAAATGGGCCGAATGGGCCACGCGAGAGTGTGGGCCCAAATGGGCCGAGTATTGGGCTTTGGGCCCAAGTACACCGTTTTGATGATATATGTTATCCGTGTCGCTCAAGGCTACTGTAGACCTTTAGCAATGTTTTAAAATGATCAAAATACACTCGAAGGGTAAAATTATCGAAATATCCTCGAAGGGTAGAATTACCAAAATACCCTCGAAGGGTAGAATTATCGAAATACCCCCGAAGGGTAGAATTATCGAAATACCCCTATAAGGTAAAATGACTATTGTGTGGGTAAATGATTGTTTTATGATATGTTTTAACTAATTTAAGTTATGATTTAACTAACTTCCTAGAGTATTCTATGTGATTTATATATATGTGCTTTGCATACATGAGATACTGCATGGGATTGGGATTTTGGAATTGGAGCCAGTGATAGTTCTGTAAGGGTCGCACGGCTCGCTTGAGATAACTGTGGACCCACTGATTTGTCTTTAGGGTTTCACGGGTCACCCGAGACGACTGTGGACCCACTAATTTGATTGTTAGGGTTGCACGGGTCGCTTGAGATGATTATGCACCAATCGACGGCTTTAAGCTACTTATATTCTGGCAACTCTGCTGTGATATCGGTTAGTGCCGCAGCTGGTGCTACATAAGGAGTGTAGGGATGGGTGGGTCGATTAAATCCCTATAGGAGTGCAGGGTTGGATAGGAGACAGAGTGCAGGGTTGGTATGGGCATTAATGCATTGCATACACTTGTTCTGTTATGGAGATGGGCTTAGGCCCAGATAGATGTGATCTGTGACATTGGACATGGGCTAAGGCCAAAATGCCATTGTTACTGTGTTGGGCTTAGTCCCACATTGATTACTGTAATGGGCTTAGGCTCGGATTGATTTGATGCATGATTTATGATCGATGAGGGTTGTACACACTGAGTTTTCGTAAAGTCACCCCTTCTTTTTAATTTTTTAGGTAATCCTCAATAAGCGGTCCGACGTACTGGATGACTCGGAGGGGGCCACACTACGAACAACTTTAATTTTTAGTATTTTATTATACCTTACTTAGACCGCTTTCTTATTGGGTTGTAAAAAGGCTTCTTTTAACTTCTAGTTTTAATTTGAGATTTTCAGTTTACTACGTTTTTATCTGTTAAGAGTAGTTTGCAGTTTTCTAAAACAATAACAGTTTTGTAAGTCATTTATTTTAAACTTAGCTTCTGTAACTAAAAAGAAATTTTGGGAATAAACTTAATAATTTTTTCTATATACCACGTTTAAAATAAAATAATAATAAACTAACGTAACTAGGATTTTACTTCAGCTTTTAATTAAGAGGGGTTTTCAATGAAAATATGGTTTTCGAAAAACATTTCAATGTGGCACGCCGGTGATGCGATCCTGGTCGCATCATGGTTCAACTTCATCTGACGTCATCGATATTGGCCTCAATTTGAGGGGCCCAAGTGCAAGATGAAACATCTCATAGGCTGATTGATTATTGGGCCAATGTTTTTAAGGACTTTTAATTTAATTAAGTTTTATTTAAATTAATAAGTTTGCATATTTTAGTTTTAACTTAAACTTTGTGTGCTTTGCATTTAATAAAGTAATGCATTATGTAACTTTCCTGTTAGTTTAGTATGCATCATAAATAATGACTTGCATTATGAAACTCCCATGTTAGTTTAAGTCTGCATTATTAAATTAAGTTTTGCATTAAGCAACTCATTTGTTCATTTAGTTTGCATTTCAAACCATGCATTTAAGCGTCTTAGTTTAATAAATGAGTTGTTGGATATTTATTCAACTCATCATAGTTTAATTAATAAGTGTTTTTGATGAATTTTATGTAATAAGTGTAGCTCCTAAATAATCTAGTTCCTAGGATTATTTATTGATGCATGAGATAAAGTTCATTTAATAATGTTTCTATTAATTAAACTAGTTGCTAGAATAAATGATGCATAAGTGTTAGTTCATTTATTTAAATTAGTTGTTACTTTGTTTTAGGTTTAATCATTGAATAAATGTGTTTAATATGTCAGTTACATGTGTTAATTGCAGGTGATTTTTCACCTTACAACCATTAAACTTAAAAGCTGTTACACATTCAATAAGGTGGCTTTTCAAGTGATTTCGATTACAAAAGAGGGGGCTGGTACAAAGGAGGCTTTATACATCAATAAAAATAGTTTAAAGGAGCATTAAATTTCCTTTAAATTTAAGTAGTAACCCTTCAACTACTCCAAACGTTTTTGCTACTTTAATGGACAATTTATGCTTTAAAAACTTCATTAAGTTGTTAGAGTCTATTCAGCTAGCCAAATGAGAAACCAAGAGACATTTTCAAAGCATTCAAATTCATTAAATTAGCTCATTTGGAGTCATAAAGTTGTTGTTATTTGGCTTGGAGGAACTGAAGAGTTTTTATTTATTGATTAAGTTTTATTTCAGCCATTAAAATGCACATTAAAGCTGAATTCATATGACTCTTTAGCTAACCGGATGTAAACACTATATATACTTAGTTATTAGCTTGTAGAGGGGACTTTTGAACTTTGAGTTATTGAGTGAGTTTCTCTCCACTCTACTTTTTGTATAAGTTTCTTAGACTTATCAAGCTTTCTTGTGGCGTCTATCACTTGTTTATCCATCTCTTTATACCATCGGTTCTTACTTTATTAAGTAATGGGTAAAGGTCCATCTTCAAATTCCATCATCCACCTTAAACCAAATAGAAACCAGGGTGACACCTTCATATAGTGTTGAATCGTTTCTCGTGTTTAAGTTCACTTTTCCATTTCCTTTTTTATTATCCTACAATCTTTATCTAACTTTATTATCTCCTACTAAATCGAACCATTTCAATACCCATCTTCTTTGCTTCCTCTTAGCCGAACCTATCCATTTCCTTCTCTAACTTATTTTCCTCATTATCCAACCTCCATTCCTAACTCATGCCATTTCCAATAAAAATATCTTCAAAAGCTTCTGCAAACTCAACCTCAGTCTAGCTATTTTCTTCAAAGACTTACCTACTTCTTGTAGGCGATCGGGCAACTCACATACGACTCAACTCACCCCGAGGTGATTGTATCATTTGGTATCAAAGATTGAAAATAGGAGTTTCAACGACGAACGAGAGCCGAAATAGGTTTGTAAGTTGAAAAAAATTCGAAATAAAAAAAATTTCAAGTTGTAATTTGAGTTCTTATTTGTGTTATTTCGTGCATTTTAGAAGTGAAGAAAAATACGAATATATATATATAAATGTGTAAAATTTGTACGTTTTTGCTTCATTATCTTTTTTCTACCCCAATCATCAAAATCCCCCTTTTACCATCAGTGGGTACCATCCGTTCAACCCCAATGCCACACTTAACCGATTTTCTTTTCAGCCTACGCGATACACCCACATCATTCTTTGTAGCCACTTTGAAGTCAACCCTTAAGCAGCGATAAGTTTTCTGAAATGAAATACGAATTTGTGAAAGAGAGTCGAGTGGTAAAAGGCACGAGTATATTCATCAAAGAAAAAGCCATATACGAGTGAAACACGAGTGTGAGTGACCTTTTCTTTGTGAGTGAACTTGTGAGCCTTTGTAGTGAGGTTTGTAAATTTTCTCTTTTTCTGTTTTGATCATTTATCTTTGTCATTACTAAAATCATGAATCAAGATGTGTTGTCAGAATTCGATTGTCAATATTTGATGAACGGGACGCGAAGAATCGTGAACTCCAAATTTGACAAGTTGCATAAGCGATTGGATCGAATCGAGGAAAGAGACCAACAAGAGCGAGTTTCTTCAAGTCGAAGGATGGAGTCAAGGTCATCACAGAGAAATGCGTTCGAAGATCATTCGAGAAGAGATTTTGATCGAGACTCTTATTCATCAAGAAAGTCAAAACAGTATGAAACAAACCACGAATTTGAAACCTTTCGAGGTTGCCATCAAGAAGGTATAAATTCTTCTTTAAATGCTTTAACGCATCTATCTGCGGAGAAATCCTTACGAAAAAATGAACGTTGTTCATATGCGTCAAAGTATTCGCTCATGAAAGATCATTCTCGAAGTGGTTCATATTATAATTCCTATTCGACGAGGGATTCAAGGCGAAGCGAAACAAATTTTAAGTTTGAAGCCTATTATGGTGATGAATGAGAAAGTCCAAGTAATTCTTCATATATGCAAAGGTGTTTATCCACGAAGATTCAGTCTCGAAGAGATGGCTATATTTCACTTGTGGATACTTCATATTATTCCCAACAAGAGGATTCTCATTCTGCTTCTTTTATATTATCTCTTCCTTGTAATAAAATCAAAATAGAGTGTGAAAGAAAAAAAGAAAAAGAAAAAGAAATAAAAAGAAAAGAAAGAAAAAAGGTAAGTAAAAGAGAAAATGAGCGAGTTTTGAGAGAGCTCGAAAAAAGCCTTTGAAAAAATAAAAAGAAAATGAGATTGAGATTGAAAATGAAAATGAAAAAGAAATTGAGATTGAGATTGAAAAAGAATTTGAAAAAGAAAATGAGAGTGGAGGAAAAGAAAACGTTGAAAAAGAAAAAAAAGAACTCGAATTGGAAAAAGAAACAAAAGAACAAGATGAGCGAGAAAAAGTGAGTGTTGATTCAACTAACCCATTTGAACTTTGTTCTTGTTGTGTTTCTTCTCTTCAGATTCCCGAAAGTCTGAAAGATGATTGTCAACTTCAATACCTGCCCCACGAAAGACGCTTTCGTATCAGAAAAGGTAAAATTGAAAATAGAGTTGAACCACACGAACCAAGAGGTAAGCGAGGTAAGGAAATTCTAAACGAGTCACGGCAATCTGATTTGAAATTCGTCAATGAAATTTCCAGTGACTTAGTTTTTAAAAGCTTCCCTTATCCTCATCCGATCAATTGTTTCTATTTGAATGTGGTTGATATCTTTCGTTTTGATCGACAAACCCATTTGATTTTGCAAGAAAACAAGTTTTCAAGAAAATTGATTAAACTTTTCGACTGTGATAACTTCATGTCTCAATTTCTACCCCTTGAAAAATCTTTGAGTTTGTGCAATTCAGTTTTGAAGACCGCAAAGAGTTTTGATTGTATGTGTTTGAATATGCAAAACCCTTTTTGGTTTAACATGTTTGATTTAATGAAACCACTGTTACATTTTTACCTAAATAATCAAACACAAGTGTTTAAACCGAGAATTTGTTTTGACTAATTTTGTTAGAAAATCAAGCAATATCGATTGTGTGTGCACAATTTCTATCATTTTGATACGATATCTTTGAATAAGGTAGTGAAATTTGCCCACTTAGTTTTCAATTTTAATTCGCTCCCTAAACTAGTTCTGTGGCTGTACTTGAAGTTCACATTTCATTTCAAAAAGGTTGATTCGAATGCGAAGCCTCATCTACACTATAATCCCAAGGAGAGAAGGTTTGTTTTAATGAGGCAAGGTAAAATCGATCCTTATCTTTCTGCCCAAAAAGGTAAGTCACTTGAAGACTTTGAGACGTTTCGTTCTCCTCGGATGGTGTTAAACATCATGTTGCTGATTTCATTTTTGTAAATCATTTAAATAATGACGTGCTTGAATGTCTTATTTCGTTTATTGATGAACTATCTATTTTGGTCATTAATAAAAAGATAGTTGTTTTCGATAAGTGTCATGATGCATTTTTTGGTGAACCCATATATCATACAATGCAAGGTATTATTGTGCAAATTCGTGAGCCATGTAAGCCATTTCAAATAACTACTTCTAACGATTATGTCTACCATTTGAAGCGTTATTCGCATGATAATAATGTCTTGAGCCTTCTATCTAAATCGTATGCATGCCTTAAAGCCTATTTAATTTTGTTTCAAACATTTGACAAGGCATTATTCCTTTTGCATGATACTTTGATTCTGCCCATATGCATGCGACTTACTTATTTTGTTATGCTCATATTTGAATTGCAAATTTGTTTGAAGCATTATTTGCTAACTCATGGTAATCTTGTTCAGGTGAAACGATTACCATCCACCCCATTCAACTGAGGAAACCAAGGTAAAAAGAACTATGTCCTCAAGAACCAACAGCTCGATTCGAGGACTAATCATCTTCAAGAGGGGGATATAATGCGATCCTGGCTGCATCATGGTTCAACTTCGTCTGACGTCATCGAGAATGGCCTAAACTTGAGGGGCCCAAGTGCAAGATGAAACATCTCATAGGCTTGATTGATTGTTGGGCCAATGTTTTTAAGGACTTTTAATTTAATTAAGTTTTATTTAAATTAATAAGTTTGCATATTTTAATTTTAACTTGCACTTTGTGTGTTCCGCATTTAATAAAGTAATGCATTATGTAACTTTCATGTTAGTTTAGTATCCATTATAAATAATGACTTGCATTATGAAACTCCCATGTTAGTTTAAGTCTGCATTATTAAATTAAGTTTTGCATTAGGTAACTCATTTGTTCATTTAGTTTGCATTTCAAACCATGCATTTAAGCATCTTAGTTTAATAAATGAGTTGTTGGACATTTATTCAACTCATCCTAGTTTAATTAATAAGTGTTTTTGATGAATTTTATTTAATAAGTGTAGCTCCTAAATAATCTAGTTACTAGGATTATTTATTGATGCATGAGATAAAGTTCATTAAATAATGTTTCTCTTAATTAAACTAGTTGCTAGAATAAATGATACATAAGTGTTAGTTTATTTATTTAAGTTTGTTGTTACTTTGTTTTAGGTTTAATCACTGAATAAATGTGTTTAATATGACGGTTACATGTGTTAATTGCAGGTGATTTTTCATCTTACAACCATTAAATTTAAAGGTTGTTACACATTCAATAAGGTGGCTTTTCAAGTGATTTCGATTACAAAAGAGGGGGTTGTTACAAAGGAAGCTTTATACATCAATAAAAAGAGTTTAAAGGAGCATTGCACTTCCTTTAAATTTCAGTAGCAACCCTTCCAACTACTCGAAACATTTTTGCTACTTTAATGGACAATTTATGCTTTAAAAACTTCATTAAGTTGATGGAGTCTATTCAGCTAGCCAAATGAGAAACCAAGAGACATTTTCAAAGTATTCAAATTCATTAAATCAAGTCATTTGGAGTCATAAAGTTGTTGTTATTTGTCTTGGAGGAACTCAAGAGTTTTTATTTATTGATTAATTTTTATTTCAGTTATTAAAATGTACATTAAAGCTGAATTCATATGACTCTTCAGCTAACCGCATGTAAACACTATATATACTTTGTTATTAGCTTGTAGAGGGGAGTTTTGAACTTTGATAAAATTTATGAACTTTGAGTTCTTGAGTGAGTTTATCTCCTCTCTACTTTTCGTAGAAGTTTCTTAGACTTGCCAAGCTTGCTTGTGGCGTCTATCACTTGTTTATCCATCTCCTTATACCATCGGTTCTTACTTTGTTAAGTAACGGGTCGAGGTCCATCTTAAAATTCCATCATCCACCTTAAACCAAATAGAAACTGGGGTGACACCTTCATATAGTGTTGAATCATTTCTCGTGTTTAAGTTCACTTTCCCATTTCCATTTTTATTATCCTACAATCTTTATCTACCTTTATTATCTCCTACTAAACCGAACCATTTCAATAACCATCTTCTTTGCTTCCTCTTAGTCGAACCTATCCATTTCCTTCTCTAACTTACTTTCCTCATTATCCAACCTCCATTCCTAACTCAAGCCATTTCCAATTGAAATATCTTCAAAAGCTTCCGCAAACTCAACCTCAATCTGACTATTTTCTCTGAAGACTAACTACTCCTCGTAGACGATCAAGCAACTCACATACGACTCGATTCACCCCGAGGCAAATCGTATCAGTCGAATTTGGGCCTAACTTCTAGGCCAAATTTAGGGTGTTATATTTAGTGGTATCAGAGCCGAGTTGTAAAACTTGGCTATGGATTGGGCTTTAAAATGGATTTTTTGCAAGAACTATTCCAAAAAAATTTGAGTATTTGCACTATTTTAGTGGATGTTTCTTGGAAGTGTGGTTCACCGAGTCTCCGGCGTCGAATCCGTAAGTTTTTTTATCTGCTCTTTACTATTATACAATAGGAAATACTGTGATTACTTTAGATATTAGACTGTACTGTGATGCTTAAATTTAGATTTTGTATTTATTCTGTGTGATGTTGTGGATATGGAAATTGTATTTGTATGATATGTATCTGTTCTAGTGGATAGGTATTTTGGGTGTGCGTAAGAGGCAATGTTTTGGAATAGAGCGTGGTGGTGTAGTTTGGTTTGTGCGATTGTTCTTAGAGTTGGAAATTTCGGGGACGAAATTTATTAAAAGAGGGGTGAGTTGTAACGCTCCAAATTTTTGGGCCTAGTAGAATTTGGCTTACTGGACCTTGGACATAGGAGTGTTTAAAATTTTTTAGAATAAGGGAACGGCACAATTGCATGTTGGATATGTTGTGTGAGTGGTTTTGAAAAGTTAGGTGGCTTCTATGAAGTCCTGGGTTCAAGCCATGTCATTTGGAAAAATTTTATTTTTAGCATTAGGGGAACCCTAACTCCTGGTATTAAGCCTTTTCAATAATTGTGGTTCAAAAGAAACACAATGAGAGCCTGTGGTGGAATGGTTGTGGCGTCACAGGTGTGGCAAGGAGAGTAAAGGTTCAAGTCTCACTGCATGCAAATAGAATTATTTATTTTACTCTTGTACGGGCAAGAGTTTGTGTTGGATTTGAACTCTGTGTTGGAGAGTTTGAATGGGTCAAATGAGTGAATTAAGGAGGGGATCATGGAGAGATAAGGCGAGGAAATCAAGGAGATTTGTGGTTGGAGAAGAGTTGGTGCTGAATGGGATTTGTGGCACTTAAAAAATTCGGCCAAGGGGGAATTTGGTGCATATTTTGGTTTTGTTTAGTGTTGTTTCTCTTCTTTTTTTTTTTTTTGCTACTTTTCTCTTTTCTAGATGCTGCCGAAACTGCACTAAAAGTGACCTCTCGTGCATTCTTTTTGCTCTCTTTCACTCCATTTTCTTCATAGCCAAATTCTCTCATTCTTCTCTCTCTCAATTCTTTTGACTCTACCAATCCTTCTCTTCTGCATCTTGTCCTTGGCCAATTATCCCCTATTGCGTTCTCTTTCAATTTTCCTTTTTCTTTCAGTGATAGCCGAATTTTCTATTCTATCCTCTTTTGAGTTGAACTACCTTTTTCCCCAATGCTTGTTTCTTTTGGTCGCAAGGAGTGCAAAAGCCGAATACCTCTACTCTCTCGCTATCAACTTTTGTCGAATCTGTTCTCATTTCTTTCTCCCTTCATAAAGTTACGATTTTTTCTTCTTTGTTTGCTGAGATCGATAGAAAGTGATAGTGATTCTTTTTATTTAGTTCCGATACTGGTATTATTCCCTTCCTTTCTGCTGAATCTTCCCCATTTTCTCTTAGTCTAATGGTGGTTGGTAACTAGGGTTGCTCGAGGTTTGATAGAGGGGCAAGTGACTTGAAGCAATCGACATACTACTTTTGGGTTCTTGACAAAGTAAGTGTTCTTGCCTTGTTTTGGTTAGAGGCTGAATATTTCTGATGGCTCTGTTAACTGCCAAGTGTGGTTTTAACTATATTGTGAAAATCTGTTTTAATAAGGTTCATATAATGTAGAGTTCGACAAGAGGGTTAATAGTTGCTAACGGTTGGGGGAGGACTTAGAAAAGCTAGTTCGATTGACGTGCAGTGCTATGGATTCGTAGTAAGCTTCGTAACAAATGTGTACGTACACCACTTAAATCGTAGATCGGTGAATGCCAAAATGCCGAAATGTTGAAAAGCCAAAATACCAGTGAATGATGCCACACGAGCGTACGATCGCACGTGTGGTGGACCGAGCCCACCAATATGGGCGTAAGACAGTTGAGGCAACCATGAGCGTTCTCATGAGCTTGGGCCGTTATGGGCCTTATTGGGCCGATATGAATTGAGTAGGCCTCACACAGATTAAATTTACGAAATGTAGCAGAAATTGAACTGGGCTATAACGTTCACATAGCCAGGATTGGAAATGGGCCAAATAGGCCACGTGAAAGTGTGGGCCCATATGGGCCGAGTATTGGGCTTTGGGCCCAAATAAACCGTTTTGATGATATATGTTATCCTTGTCGCTCACGGCGACTGCAGACCTTTAGCAAGGTTGTAAAATGACTAAAATATCCTCATAGGGAAAAATTACAAAAATACCCTCGAAGGGTAGAATTACCGAAATACCCCCATAGGGTAAAATGACTGTTGTGCCCTCATGGGTAAATGATTGTTTTATGATATGTTTTGACTAATCTGAGTTATGATTTGACTAACTTCATAGAGTATGACATGTGATTTATATATAAGTGCTTTGCACACATGAGAAACTGCATGGGATTGGGATTTTGGAATTGGAGGAAGTAATTGATCTGTAAGGGTCGCACGGTTCGTAGGGGTCGCCCGAGACGACTGTGGACCCACCGATTTGTCTGTTAGGGTTGCACGAGTCGCCCAAGACAACTGTGGAACTACCGACGGCTTTAAGCCACTTATATTCTGGCAGCTCTGCTGCGATATCGGTTAGTGCCGCAACCAGTGCTACATAAGGAGCTTAGGGATGGGTGGGTCGATTAAATCCCCATATGAGTGCAGGGTTGGTATTGGCATTAATGCATTGCATACACTTGTTCTGTTATGGAGATGGCCTTAGGCCCAGATAGATGTGATCTGTGACATTAGATATGGGCTAAAGCCCAACTGAGGCTATTATGGGCTAAGGCCCAAATGCTACCATTTCTGTGTTGGGCTTAGGCCTACATTGATTACTGTAATGGGCTTGGCCCGGATTGATTTGATGCATGCTTTACGATTCAATGAGGGTTGTACACAATGATTTGTAAACTCACCCCCTCTTTTTAATTTTTCAGGTAATCCTTAGTAAGCGATTCGACGTACTAGGGGACTCGGGGGGCCACACTACGAACAACTTTAATTTTTAGTATTTTATTATACCTTACTTAGATCGCTTTCTTATTGGGTTGTAATAAGGCCTCTTTTAATTTCTAGTTTTAATTTGGGATTTTTTGTTTACTACGTTTATATCTGTTAAGAGTTGTTCGCAGTTTGCCAAAACAATAACTATTTTCAAAACATATGTTTCCGCAACTCAATTTGTAAATTGTTTGTTTTAAACTTAGCTTCCGCAAATGAAAAGAAATTTTGGGAATAAACTTAATAATTTTTCTATATACCACGTTTAAAATAAAATAATAATAAACTGACGTAATTGGGATTTTAGATAATTAAGAAGGGATTTCAATGAAAACATGGTTTTCGAAAAACACTTTGATGTGGCACGCGGGATTCAGGCCTAACTTCTAGGCTAGGTTTGGGGTGTTACACGAATGTTGTCAAGGGGCTCGAGCTGAGCCATCTTTGTAACACCCTGAAAATGGGCCTATGCATTTCTTTTGATTATACAAAATGGCATGTCTAATGTGTTATGAATGTATTATTAACATTTTTGGAAACTTGGAAATGTAAGAAATGATTTAGAAATGTTAAGTTTCAAAAAGAGGAAAGTGAACATTTTGGAAACTTGGAAATGTTAAGTTAAAAGAGGAAAGTGAACATTTTGGAAACTTAAGTTAAAAGAGGAAAGTGAACATTTTGGAAACTTAAGTTAAAAGAGGAAAGTGAACATTTTGGAAACACGAAATGTATGGAAATGTTAAGTTTAAAAGAGGAAACTAAGGCAAGGTGGCCTTAAGAAAATTAATAGGAAGAATTTGACACACAAACAGGCTTGGAAAAGTGGCTGAAGATATCACTTGAGGCCCGGTGGGTGACGCCACATACAAGGGTATTGGGCCTAGGTTCGAGTCACTTGGGGAGCAAATAAAGGAGTTTTATTTTTGCTACAAAGTGCGGGAAGTGGACGGCACTAAGGAACCCAAGGAAGAGTTTTATTCTCTTTAAATTTCATCTAAATAGGAGATAAATAATAGATTTATTTATCATTATTTTAGGAGATAATTGTTGGATTAATTCTTTTAATAAAGTGATAATTCAAAGGATAAAGTTATCAAAATAGAAGAGTGGTGGCCAAGTAAGGGATTACGAGTAGTAATTTGGCTAAGAGGGAAAAAAAAAGGGCTACTCAACAATTTTTTTCCTCTTATTCTCTCTGCCGAATTTCTTAGTGCTCTCCTCTCTTCTCTTCTCTTTCATTTGTTAAACCGAATCTATAATCCACCATTGCCAAAATTCTCAAGTCTTCTTTTCTTTATTTTTTGTGGAAACCGAATACCCCAAGAGAACCCTAATGAGCTTCTCCATTAAATCCCAAAAGCCTAAACCTTATCATCTAGTCATCAAGGCCGATTCTTTAAGGGGCTTTTAACAAGGGTGCTGCCGATTTCTTAAAAGGGTAAGATCCAAAATTGGTTTCAATTCTTTTATATTTTAGACCTATCAAAAATTTAGGGACTAATCTCTATTATTGATTTTGGTCGAATTATGGAAGGGTGTATTCGGGATTTAAGAATTGTCACCTACAAGAAGGTATCTTTCGGGATTGCAAGGATCTAAGGTAAGACATATGTATATTCGGCCAAAGGCCATGTTTTATGTTTTAAGGTTAGATTAAATCTAACATATGGTTATAGGAATTTCGACAGCATTAAGGAAGCAAGGATCCAATTCGGGATTTAAGATTTGGAAGGTAAGCACCTATGTATATTCGGCTAAAGCCTAGATTAGTATTTAGATCTGTTTTTTAAACATTCAAAATAGCTGAAACTAACAAGTTAATAGATCTAAGGATCAGCCGATTACGAGAAAGGAGAAGATCTTTTCCCGAAGGTACACCATAGGCCACGTGTTCCCTAGTTATTTGGTGAGTTTCGGGATTTGAAAATAAATAGGTATGTGCCTAAATATATTCGGATTTTATAAGGGCGATAAGCACGTCGACTGCAGCGACTGCCTTTGATGGTGTGTAGCGGATGGAGGGTTGACTTAGTAGTCCCCACGGTGTGCAGGATGGTACGGGTGATGTGTAGCGGATGGTATATAGGTTTGGGTTCGGGTTGCATCATTTTTTTTTTTCTATCTGTTATATGAACATGTATGTGATATGATAATGTATGCCTGAATTTATTAAATGTTAGTGTTGGTTACACATTGAGTCTGTTTGACTCACCCCGTTGGGGATCTTTTTCTTCCAGTTGACGATCAGTGATGGACCGGGCCGGTGGAAGCTTAGGGATGGCCATGCTCAACAAGAAATTCATTTTATTTGGACTATTTTATTTTAAGTATTTTGAATTTAAAATTTTGGGAATTATTTTGATGTAATAAGGCCATAGTTGAACTACTTTATTATTCTTTTAATTATTATTTTACGAATTTTTATCAATTAAAGATTAAGTAAATTTATTTTTAAAACAAACCCTAAACGTTTTGTCACCTAAAGTAAGAGATTTTTAATAAAATGAACTTGTTTCCAATTCAAGCCCAACCCAAACCAATCTTTCTTACAAAACACACAAGTTTTTCCTAAGTACAAAAGAAATTTGAATCAGTTTACATCGAGGAACATACTAGATCCGGTCAAGGCTCGTGGGCCGGGTTTGGGGTGTTTCAGTTTGGTATCAGAGCCCAGTTTTAAACTCTCGGCCTTGGGTTTAAGACCCAAAACGTTTTCAAAGTTAAGCCTAAAAAGAATTTTTGTGAATTAAGCAGGATTTTCTGGCATGGCCCACTAAGTTTCCGACCCGAAGTCCACCAGGTAAGTACTCCTAACCTCTTTGTGATTTAAATGTGGGGATATATATAGGGACGTAGACTAGTGGATTAGGAATTAAACCCTAGGGCTAGTATACCCCAACAAAAACATAAGACTGAAATGCCTAACTAAACAAACCTGTGGTTAAGTCGCCGAGTTAGGGTGTGGTAACCATGGTGCGTATGTCTAGGATTGGTTTCAGTGGGAGCTTGGTATTTAAGCAGTCCGCGTGACTCACCTCCTATCCACTCGAATCCTACCTGGTGCGTAGCTACGGTTCACCCTAACCAAGAGGACTTAGCTACGGGCTAAATCCCTAACTAAAACCCGAAAGGGACTAGCCGTATTTTTATGGAAACCCTAGTTTTAAAATTTCTAAATTACCCTCTTGATTTGATAAGATTATTTTTATAAATTTTCCTGAAATATTTCTGATTTACAAATTTACTAAAATACCCCTAGTGGTAAAATTACAAAAAATGCCCTTGGTTTATGAAATTTCCAAATACCCATAGTTCTTATCAAAATTTCACTACATTGCTTAAAGGAACCCTAAATTTACAAAATATCAAAATACCTTGATTATGAAAAAAAAATTATTTACGAAATTACCCCTACCCTGCTAATTACCGAAATACCCCCGAGTTACAAAATTACCAAAATGACCCCTAATCTTCAAAAATTTTTGCAACAACACTAATTTGGAAAACAAATTCTCAAAAATGAGCCTCAAGTTTTATAAACTCCAAAATATCCTTGATTTATTAAGATTTATAAATTTACCCTGGTTTATTACTGAAATACCACTGTAATTTCAAAATTTCTGAAATACCCTCAGGATTTTAAAAAAATTACCAAAATACCCTTATTGACAAAATCACCAAGGAACCTTATTTTGACAAATTATGAAAATACTCTTGTAGGGCAAATTACGAAAATACCCTTGGGTAGTGGAAAAACAACAACAATGAAAACTACAACATTTCTCTAAATGAATGAAAGTTCATAATTGTTTGATGGATGTATAAATGTAAAGACTGTGTGCATGTATGAATACGAAAGAACCACTCCTAAAATTCTTAACATAAAACTGTTCGTGGTTAATCAAGTGGAACCAAACTAATGTATAAAATTCTTTAATCAAATAAACGTAAGCAAAAGTATGAATTCAAGGGGATGTGGCTGTAGCATGCGAGGCCGTGGTAGAGGCCGAATGACTGTGTCTGAACTCGTTAGATCAGGTCAAGGATCTGAAAATGAAATGCCACCACCACCACCCCCAGCCACTGATGTGGAATATCAGGACCAAACGGGGGATGACGCAGTGTCACAAGCGATGCTGCGGGTCTTGGAAAGGGTAGCAGGAGCAGGTGGAGGCATTGGAGCTCGGAAGTCGGTACCTGAGTGACTCCGAGCCAACAGAGCTGAAGTGTTCCGTGGTATATCAGGTGTAGCACCCAATACCGCTGAGTATTGGTTGGAGGCGATTGAGTGGATTATGGATGAGCTCGACTTAACTAATGAGGAAAAGCTGAAAGGATTCACGTCGCTTCTCTGTGATGAGTCATATCAATGGTGGCTCAAAGTGCGAGATGGTGCTACGGCTGAGGAACTCACGTGGGAGTTTGCTAAGGCAGCATACCAGAAGAAGTATGTAGGCACTCATTATATTGATGCCCAAAGAAAGGCTTTTCCAGGACTAGTTCAAGGAAACAAGTCCGTAGCTGAGTATGAAGCTAAATTTCTAAGGTTAAGCCGATATGCTCGAGGAGTAGTGGCAACGGAACATGAGCGATATGTCTGTTTTGAAGACGGTTTAAGGGATGACCTCAGGTTATTGATAGCTCCACATCAGGAGTGGAAATTTTCTACTTTAGTAGAGAAAGCTAAGATAGTGGAAGGAATCACGGAGTTCGTAAGGGAGAACTCCGATCGAAATAGGCAGAAGAGAGAATTTGGATCATCAAGGCCATCCAGGAATGAGCAAAAGAGGCCTAGAGTTGAAGGGCCATGAGATCAGCAAGCTGCTACTAGAGGGCAGTACCCTACTTGTGAACGATGTGGGAAGAAGCACTTAGGTGAATGTTGGAAAAAGACGGGAGGATGTTTTAAGTGTGGGTCAAAGGACCATATGATTAAGGACTATCCGATGAGACCAGATGGGAATCAACCAGTAGCTCAGAATGTTAATCAGGCTGGTAGAGGTGGACAGTAGCCTCAGTGGGGTTGTGGTCCGAACCATGGAGGAAATGGTTTTAACCGTGGTCGTGGAGCACCAAGCGGAGGTGCTGAAGGTTCAAATGCAAGGCAGCCAAGGTTGGTTTATGGAGTCGGCCGTCGCGAGGAGAGTGATGTACCAGATGTGACAATAGGTAAGTTCTTATTTTTGGAATACCCTTCGTTACCTTGTTTGTTATAGAGTTAGTTCATTTTTGTAATGCTAGTAAAGTATATGAAACCTTGGATGTGAACTTTGGGAATTGTGCATAGGAAATGTGTTAGTTTTATTAAGATCAGAGTGCACAGTAATAACGTAGTGTGGTGAGTTAGATTGTACGATTGTTCGTTAGTAAGTAATTTTGAGGACGAAATTATTTTAAGGGGTAGAAGCGTAACACCACGAAAATGGGCCTATGCATTTCTTTTGATTATCTGAAATGGCATGTCTTATGTGTTATGAATGTATTATGAGCGTTTTGGAAACTTGGAAATGTAAGAAATGATTTAGAAATGTTAAGTTTCAAATAGAGGAAAGTGAACATTTTGGAAACTTGGAAATGTTAAGTTAAAGAGGAAAGTGAACATTTTGGAAACTTAAGTTAAAGAGGAAAGTGAACATTTTGGAAACTTAAGTTAAAGAGGAAAGTGAACATTTTGGAAACCTAGAAATGTATGGAAATGTTAAGTTTAAAAGAGGAAACTAAGGCAAGGTGGCCTTAAGAAAATTAATAGGAGAATTTGACACACAAGCAGGCTTGGAAAAGTAGCTGAAGATATCACTTGAGGCCCTGTAAGTGGCCTTGAGATACAAGGGTATTGGGCCTAGGTTTGAGTCACTTGGGGAGCAAATAAAGGAGTTTTATTTTTGCTACAAAGAGCGAGGGAAGTGGACGGCACTGAGGAACCCAAGGGAAGAGTTTTATTCTCTTTAAATTTCATCTAAATAGGAGATAAATAATGGATATATTTATCATTATTTTTAGGAGATAATTGTTGGATTAATTCTTTTAATAAAGTGATAATTCAAAGGATGAAGTTATCAAAATAGAAGAGTGGTGGCCAAGTAAGGGATTCTGAGTAGTAATTTCGACTAAGATGGAAAAAAGAAGGGCTACTCAACAATTTTTTTTCCTCCTTTTCTCTCTGCCGAATTTCTTAGTGCTCTCCTCTCTTCTCTTCTCTTTCATTTGTTAAGCCGAATCTATAATCCACCATTGCCAAAATTCTCAAGTCTTCTTTTCTTTATTTTTTTGTGGAAACCAAATTCCCCAAGAGAACCCCTAGCCGACTTCTCCATTAAATCCCAAAAGCCAAAACCTTATCATCTAGTCATCAAGGCCGATTCTTTAAGGGGCTTTTAACAAGGGTCTTCTTGATTTCTTAAAGGGTAAGATCCAAAATTGGTTTCAATTCTTTTATATTTTAGACCTATCGAAAATTTAGGGACTAATCTCTATTATTGATTTTGGCTGAATTATGGAAGGGTGTATTCGGGATTTAAGAATTGTCAACTTCAAGAAGGTATCTTTCGGGATTGCAAGGATCTAAGGTAAGACATATGTATATTCGGCCAAAGGCCATGTTTTATGTTTTAAGGTTAGATTAAATCTAACATATGGGTATAGGAATTTCGACAGTATCAAGGAAGCAAGGATCCAATTTGGGATTTAAGATTTGGAAGGTAAGCACCTATGTATATTCGACTAAAGCCTAGATTAGTATTTCGATCTGTTCTTTAAACATTCAAAATAGCCGAAACTAACAAGTTAATAGATCTAAGGATCAGCCGATTATGAGGAAGGAGAAGTTCTTTTCCCGAAGGTACACCATAGGCCACGTGTTCCCTAGTTATTCGGTGAGTTTGAGATTTGAAAATAAATAGGTATGTGCCTAAATATATTGACCATAGGCTGTTTTGATAACTAGATCTCTTTCATAATTGTTTAAAAGCCGAAACTAACATGTGGTATGATTTAATGTTTGGCGAATACAAGGAGGATAATAGCAAAGTTTTTGGATTTGGTGATAAGTAAATCGGCATTAAGGTAAGTTTTAGTGCACAAATCCTACTAGGATTTGGTTTTATGGCGAATGAGTTTTTCATTAAATCTTTAATATGGGCGAATGTAGGGAGTTAAAGATCTAAGATCGAAATTTGGGATTCGATTGGAATTGTTAAGCGAATCGGTGTGTACCTACACTACTTTTAATAAGATTTATGGCAATAATTAATATGTGCATGTTTATAAGAATGTGAATATGGCTAAGATACCATGCTATGGTACAAAAGTACTCAGGTACGTTTCCTACTCCTACTAGGATTATGAATATATGTTATTTTTAACATGTGAAAAGTGATGAGAATGTGAATTAAAGCATGATATGCATGATATGTATGATATGGGGCATATGGGATATTATGAGAAAGGGAAGTGAGCGTGGTGACCTAAGACCATGATATCCGAATGTGGTGATCTAAGACCACGATATCTCGAATGTGGTGACCTAAGACCACGATATCGAATGTGGTGACCTAAGACCACGATATTTGAATGTGGTGACCTAAGACCACGAATTTTATAAGAGGCGATGAGCACGTCATTGCAATGACGCCTTCGATGGTGTGTAGCGGATGGAGGGTTGACTTAGTAGTCCCACGGTGTTCGGGATGGTACGGTGATCATGGCGGATGGTATATAGGTTTGGGTTCGGGATGCATCATTCTTTTTTCTATACATTATATGAACATGTATGTGATATGATAATGTATGCGAATTTATTAAATGTTAGTGTTGGTTACACATTGAGTCTGTTTGACTCATCCCGTTGAGAACTTTTTCTTCGGTGACGATCGGTGATGGACAAGGCCAGAAGCTTAGGGATGGCCATGCTCGAGAAGAAATTCATTTTTATTCGGACTATTTTATTTTAAGTATTTTGAATTTAAAATTTTGGGAATTATTTTGATGTAATAAGGTCATAGTTGAACTACTTTATTATTCTTTTAATTATTATTTTACGAATTTTTATCAATTAAAGATTAAGTAAATTTATTTTTAAAACAAACCCTAAACGTTTTGTCACCTAAAGTAAGAGATTTTTAATAAAATGAACTTGTTTCCAATTCAAGCCCAACCCAAACCAATCTTTCTTACAAAACACACAAGTTTTTCCTAAGTACAAAAGAAATTTGAATCAGTTTACATCGAGGAACATACAAGATCCGGTCAAGGCTCGTGGGCCATGTTTGGGGTGTTTCAATCTTCTTCGGACAACATGCCCAATTTAAAGACCAGTAAGACTGTTGGGACTCCTACTATTGAGGGTATTTAAAGACTAGTAAGACTGTTGGGACACCTGTTGGATCTGGGGGCCGAGGCTCGATAACTGAACAACTCCAGTCCAATGGAGCTTAATTGTTTATGGGTGCCTTTAGGGTTACTCCTACTGTGGTCAAATATTGGTTGGAAGCCACCATGAGGATCATGAATGATTTGAACTATACCCCTGAGTAAAACCTAAAGGGTACAGTATCTTTTCTTCGCAATGAAGCATGTCAGTGGTGAGGCACCGTGAGGATAGAGATACTGTCGACTTGATAGTCGATACATTTACTGTAACACCTCTTACCCAAATTATATGCCTAAACCGGGCACGAGGCATTACCAGACTTGAATTGCTTAATCATTTCACTTTAGGCTATAAATATTCTTTCCAATTTAAAACTTTTTGTTCACCATCGTAATGTCCCTATAATGGGTCAACAGGACCCTTTACACCCACTCAGGATATCGAGGAACCAAACCGGAACTTTCAAACTTTTAGAAAATTTTCACCTAAATAAGGGCCACATGCTCGTGTGAAATGGGACACGCCCGTGTGGGCAGGCCGTGTGGTCACACACGCCCATGTCCCTACCCCGTGTGCGATTTATTTTCATTTCAAACCTACAGGGGTTTTCACATAGTCGGACACATGCCCGTGTTCTTGGCCTGTGCGCTCCACACAGCCTAGACACGTCCGTGTCCTCGCTTGTGTATAAATACTTGGGTATTTTGTTTATGACATTAGTAGCCTCATAAGGGTCACACGGCTTAGGCATACGCCCGTGTGGCTAGCCCGTGGTCGACACTGACTTACAAGACTAACATGCAGGGGGCACGCGACCAAGCCACACACCCATGGGGCTGACCGTGTGTCACACATGGCCTAGACGCATGCCTTTGTGTCTACCTATGTGGACTAATTCAAGGCTATTTTCCAACCTATTAGCCACCCTCACTTGCATACATTCATACACCATCATATAAACTTCACATATCATCAATTATAACTCTTGAATTATCACATTTAAACCATAAAATGAAGTCTTCATCCCATATACGAGGGAGAACTATTTCTGGTATAGTTACAAACTACTTAAGCCATCATCTATGGCTATACACAACCGAACCATAAACTCTCTTAGGCCAACACATGTGGCTGTCTCAACTATGACTTAATCAACTTTAAAAAGATCCCTATACATGCCATAACTCATAAGGACTTGAAACCTCATACCAAGTGTCTGCTCGATAGTGTGAAAATATCTCCAGTGGTCTCCAACCCCAGGTAGTTAAGCTAACCTATAAGAGATGGGAAAAGAAAAGGAGTAAGCAATAATGCTTAGTAAGTTCATATGCAAATAATAATCAATTAATGATATCCATTGATTATAATCAACCAGAAGGTATTATAATGAGTTTTACTCTTAAACTCATGGTTACCTATTCAACCACTCATAACGCTTACTCATTCCGTCTCTTACCACATTCCAACCATATCTCGAGCTTAATGCTCACATTCATTAACATACATTCCTTGCACTGATCACCACAATTTCTCATGATACAACACATCATAATTTATCACTAAGCCAACTTCAATGCCAAATCACTCAGTGGTTTTGCACTTAGCCCACCATCAATCTTTACTAGGGTGGTATCGCACATAGCCCACCAATTAATAATCTAAATGATGGTATCGCACTTAGCCCATCGTAAATAAGTAACAAGGTGGTATCGTACATAAACAACCGTCATGTGTTGTTATTACACATTTACATCAATATTTCATCATTAATGTAGGTACGAAGCCAATGCCACATCCCTGAGGTGGTCTTACATGGAGTCACCTCTAAAATTCAATGCCATATCCCGGGCATGGTCTTATATGGACTTTCACATCAAGTATCGATGCCATATCCCGGATATGGTCTTATACAATTTTCACATCAAGTATCGATGCCATATCCCGTATATGGTCTTATATGGGATCTTATCTCGGTGCCGAGACCATGTCTCAGACATGGTCTTATACGGGATCCTACTCATTTCTCATCTCGATGATAGCATTTTCGCATTCATTATAGTCCACTAGGACTTCAACATCTCATTAAACATTAACTACTTAATTTAGTAGAGCATCAAGCATTAATATAATGCCAAGCATTCTCAAACATGCTAACATAAATGTTTAGTATCACATACAAACTTACCTCTCGTGGTACAACCACGTACTTTCTCATTTTCAACATACCTGTTGAATCACTCAAATTGTTAAATAACACTCTTGAGTCTCATACATGTAACATCTCATCGACATCATGCCCCCTATAGGGTCTTACATGGAATATCATATCGAGGCCATGTCCCTGACATGGTCGTATTCAATATCTCACACCGAGGCCATATTCCAATATGGTCTTATACGGGACCTTAACTATCATCATATCATGCTATTCGCATTTCCCACTATTCTTAGATTCAATTCTCTTAACATCTCGTCAAAACATATTTAATACATTTATAGAGTAAATATACATTCCATACAGCATTGAAATATTAAATATCCCACACGTAATTGCAATATTTGCACACGAACTTATCTCAATATCGAAAGGGTAGAAATGGACCTATTTGTCCATATGTCTCTTTTCTCTCGTTCTAGGTCCAAATCTTGTTTTCCTGATCTAGAACAATAGAATTTACTCATTTAATTACTTATAAATCATAATACATCATAATCTACACTTAGGCAAAAATGACTATTTTGCCCTTATACTTTGGCAAAATTACAATTTTGCCCCAATGCTCGTAAATCACTTTTCATCACATTTTCTTATTAAACAAGCCTAACTAAACATTTAATCCTCTTACAACTATCCACAATTCCAATTATTTCATATATTATTGAACAAACTACAACATTTGCATCATAGTCCTAATTAAGTGTTTTCATGACAACACCTTTCACAAAAGTTGTTTCTCATCTTCCTAACATTCATTTTCTTCCATAAAACTCAGAAGCCAACCTAAAATCTCTCATGTAAAGTCCCTATACTTTCAACCGTATCACAAATTAGTCCCCTCATTAGCTAGCTTAAGCTTTGGGGACTCCAAAAACACAAAAATCATAAAAAATTATCATCAAAAGGACTTTCTTGCAAGGATGAGATGTAGCTAAAATTTTCAAGCTTTCAAACCCTTAAGCTTGTTGATTTTTTTATTTGGAGAAGAAAAAAAATGAAAAGATGATAGCCTTGGCTTATTTCATCTTATTTTATTCATTTTTATCAACTAATATCACCAACTATTGACCAAAATAAATGCTCTTGTCCCCTTTGCATATTATGGTCAGAAAACTCACTTAAAACAAGGCCAATTTCACTTTTCGGACCTCTAATTAGTATTTTATAGTTATTTGGTACCTCTAACAATTAAAATAACTTTCGTACTTTATGCGATTTAGTCCTTTTTCGCGATTACACATGAAATCTCTAAAATTAAAGTACCAAAATTTTCATGCACCTTTATAAACATGTCATAACACATAAAATAACATGAAAATAATTTTCTCTAACCTCGAATTAGTGATCTCGAGATCACTGTTCTGACTAGCCCCTAAATTGGGCTGTTACATTTACTATCCATTAGCTTCCATATTTTTCATTGACTATTGTTGGTAACACATTCACATATATCTAGTACAATTTTTGATAATTTAGGGATTCCTACTGAAAGTACTTCTAATGGGATTTCTGTGATTAATCTGTTGGGTTAGTCAATGCTAGTTAGTAAAGTGTATAGGAGATGTCCGCCAGAGATTCAAGGGGTTGTATTCCCGGGTGATTTGATGGAGTTATCGTTTGAGGAATTTGACTTGTATTTGGTCATGGACTTGCTTGTGGATCATCGAGTTAGTTTGGATTCTGTGACTAAAAGGGTAGCTCTAAAAACCAAGAAAGGTGTGAAAATTGTGATGGTCGACAAGCATAAAGATTACCTCTTTAATGTAATCTCCCCTTTGGTGGCTGAAAAGTTAGTCCGAAAAGGGTATGAGGTGTATTTAGCCTATTTACAAGACACGGGTTCTATGGATTCTGCAATTGAGAGGATTCGAATGGTTAAGGATTTTCTAGATGTCTTTCTTGAGGAATTGTTAGGGTTACCACCAAAAAGGGAAGTCGGGTTTGGAATGTAGGTTCTGTCAGAGATAGCTCTAGTATCCATTACTCTCTATCGCATGGCACCGAAAGAGATTATGGAATTAAAGGTTTAGCTTCAAGAGCTTCTCGATTGAGGGTTCATTAGACCTAGTGTCTCCATGGGGAGCACCGATACTCTTGATCAAAAAGAAAAATTATACAATGAGAATGTATGTGGACTACTGATAGCTGAATAAGTTTATTGTAAAGAATAAGTACCCACTTCTAAGGATTACTGATTTGTTTGATCAATTTCGTGGGGCATCTGTGTTCTCTATGATCGATCCTCATTCTAGGTACCATCAGTTTATAGTTAAGGAAGTTGATGCGTCTAAGCTCATTGCGGACATTACGAGGTGTTTGTCATACCATTCTATTTGATGATTGCTCCGGTTGCATTCATAGATCTCATGAATCATGTTTTAGTCGTATCTAGATCAATTTGTTGTGGTTTTCATCACTGATATTCTGGTGTACTCTAAAATTAAGGTTGAACATGATGAACATCTTAGAGTGGTTCTGCAAATTCTCCATGAGAAGAAACTCTATGCCAAGTTGAGTAAGTGTGAATTCTGATTGAGGCTATACTTAAGTGGAAACAACCTAGGAATATATTTGAGATTCGGAGTTTTCTTGGTATAACGGCATACTATCAGCGATTTGTTGAGGGGTTCTCACTTATCCCAGTTCCTTTGACTAAATTATTTTGTAAGAACGCCTCTTTTGTATTGACCGATGAGCAGTAATCGTGTTTTGAGAAGCTCAAATCAGTTTTGACTCAGGCACTTGTTCTAATACAGCTTAAATCTATTAAGGAGTTTTTTGTGTATAATGATGCATCTCCACCAGGTTTAGTTTTGTATTGATGCAAGAGGATAAAATGGTGGCTTATGCATCCAAACAGCCTATGTCGCATGAGGGAAACTATCCGACACATGATCTTGAGTTAGCTGCAGTTGTCTTCGCACTAAAAATCTGAAGGCATTACTTTTATGGTGAGAGGTGTATCATTTACACTGATCAGAAAAGCCTGAAGTATCTCCTCACTTAGAATGAGTTAAATATTAGGTAACATTTATGGATTGAGTTTCTAAAGGACTACAATTGCATTATAGAGTATCATACTAGTAAGGCCAATATTGTGGCTGATGTTTATAGTCAAAGATCGATGTCTGAGTTTAGGGCGATGTTTGCTCATCTAAGTTTGTTTGCAGGTGGTGGTTTGTTAGCTGATTTGCAAATTAAACCGACATATATTGATCAAATTCGGGGTAAGTAGTTATTAGATGACTCTTTTGTTCTTTGCGTTTAGCAAGTTGAAGAGGGTAAGACTTTTGATGTTAGGTTTAATAGTGAGGGTGTGTTGTGCCTTAGAGGTTGGATTTGTGTGTCGAATGACATCAAGTTGAGGTCGTCTATTGGAATGATTTCAATGTGCAAGTGTACACAATCGCAACAAGTAATAAAGTGACAAGTAAATGTCGAGTTATAGTACCCACAGGGACTGTGAAAAGAATTATTTATGAATGCTATTTAAAACACTTTGGTGAAGAAAAATATTTTGTTTGAAGAGGGTGATTAAAAACTAAGATTTTAACCTAAGTAAACTAAATAAATAAATCTCAAATGCACGATTTCAAAATACGATTTTAATCAAAATGACATAATTGTGTTAGATTAATTACATTTCTTAACTTAGAATTATTAAACTCATGTTTATATTGTTACGAATAAATTCCTGGAAACTCGGTAATTTGCTAACAAACATACTCACCTACCAAAATTCATTCATCTCTTGACTATATCCCTATTTCAATTCAACCGATTAAACAAATCTTAATAGGAAAATATTTTATTGCGCATACATTCTTATTAAATCGAAATAACCTCTTGTACATATCCCTATGTCAATTCAAATGATTAATTAAATCTAATAAGCACATAAAAGACTACGTGAGGTAACAAAGTATCCCTACCTTGAAACAGTTTAATCACAATAATCTTGCAAGTTATGCAAGGCAAATGTATCGTCAGATACCGTTTCTAATTTAACCCTCAGCTACCTAAGATAATTAAACAAGCACTGATTAAGTACTGTGTCCATTAATTGAAATTTCAATCCATTTAAATAATTAATCCATTAGCTACCTCACAATTGTAATGCAAGAATAACTTAGTCATTATTTTAATTAATCAAGCATCTTACCGAGGCCTATAACAACATAAACACAATTTTAACAATTTTAGCAAACAAATGTAATCAATTTAACACGAATTAAATTCAATCTAAATTGATTAAATTAACCATTCCAACAACATAAATATTCATAGTATGTTCATCATAACAACAAAAAAAAATTAAAGAGATAGGGAGAAAGAATCAAATCCGGTGTTTTTCCGTGGCTTGACTAGTTTGCTCCGTTCTTCCTTCTCCGTTGTCCTCGTCGACCAATGCTGCTATGAACACTTAATTTCTATTCCAAATGGCTTATGAATGCCCCTTTTCCAAGAGGAGAAATCGGCTAGAGAGCAAGGGAATTTGGAATGGAAAAGAAGAGAGAAAGTGGAGAGAAGAGAGAAAAGATGTGAATGCCTGAGATGTGTTACAAATGACCAGCCTAAGGGGGGGGGTTTATAGCTGAAGAGGGCTACTAAAAATAGATAAAATTATCAGCCAAAGAGCCCTTCCTTGGCTGGCCACACATGTGGCAAGGTTGATAGTTTCAACATTACTAATTTAGGCTTGGGGCAAATCTATAAAGCCACCAATTGTGGGGGGGTTTGTTTGCAACTTGAACAAGTCTTCAAGGGACTCTTTGCAAGCTAAATAATCAGCCAATAAGCTGATTTGGATCAGCATATGGACGGTTTTTTGGTTGTCCACTTCTTGGTCGGTTCGGTGCACTCAGTTCGGCTCAACTATACCACTTTTCATAATTAATTAGTTGAAACACCCCAAACCCGGCCCACAAGCCCTGACCGGATCTGGTATGTTCCTCGAGTAAAACTTCAATTACATCTCGTTTTGTTTTATAAGAAAATGTGATGGTTTCGTATAAAATAGATCTATTTAGTGATCGCGTTGAAAAATTGTGTTGTTAAATAATTTTGAATCTTATTAAAACGTTATCTTTATGAAAAAGATTATAAATGGAAAGAAAACTAAATTCAAAACTTATTATTATTGTGAAAACCATAGGTGTTTAGGTGTCAAAATAGTTTAAGTTATTTTTTAAAATCATTTAATTATTTAGTAAATATTTGATCGTAGCGAGATAAAAATCTAAAACGTAAAAATAAAAGCAGTTCATAGCGGCCTTATTACAAAAATAACATAACCCAAAAATAAATCTTAATTAATAATAATAAACGTAGTAGGTTTAATTAAAAGAAAATCTGAAATAACTGAGTTGAGCAATGGCCACCACGTCGTCCTTGCTGACCCGATCCATCACGCTAAGCGTCACCTGAAAATATATCCCATAAAGGGTGAGTCAACAGACTCAATGGGTAACATTACACTAAAAGCCCAATCGATCATGGCCGTTAAGCCCATTTAAAACATATTTAGCCACAAGCCCATTTTATAGCAAATCGATAAAAATCAATTAAATCACATGTATATATAAAATGAAATGCAATCCGAGCCCACCTAAAATCCATCCGCTACACACCACCGTACCTACCAATCACAGTGGGATTACTAAATCGACCCTCCATCCACTACACACCATCGAAGGCGATTCTTTGCAGTCAACATGCACATCGCCCTTATAATTTTGTGGCATGGCCACGGATAATTGTGACCAAGTCACGGATTCATAATATGTGACCAAGTCACCGGATTCATATAAGTGACCGAAGTCACCGGATTCATATATGTATTTGAAGTCACCGGATAATGTGGTAAAACCACGGAACACTTCCCTTTATCAATATCACCCATATGCCCATGCACATACATATTATTCGGATTTTATGCAAGTATACCCCAAAATCATAATGAGTCATACTTATTTCATATTTATGCTTATAGCATTATTAACGAAGTATTGGGGTAAACATACACGAATACCATGTACCTTTGAATGGTACCCGTAACCATTATCATACATATTTTTCTTACACTTACAAATCATTAATATTATAGATCTATTAGAAATTTAGTATAGTGTTACACACCTTATAACAGTGAGAATTATACTTTCCGCTAAATCGATACCTAAATATTTATCACACCGATTAGAACACTAATACTTATAAAACTATACTATTGATGAATAATCAAATTCCTTACCCTCGGAATCTCGAACAACAAATATATGTGATTTTTCTCCGATAGATGGATCAAAACCCGATGACAAACCACGAACAAATAATGGCTCGGGTGTACGTACAACTTCAAATAATCGATCTTCGTTGGTAGAGGGTCCACAACCCGGTGGAAAGTCTCGGATCCCCGATACAGCCCTTCGTTTGAAATTTGAGGGTATAGCAGAACCACCCCTCTTCCAAACACTCCTTACCGCTCTTTTCGAACCTATGTTGTTTGCCCCAAAATCTTACGTTCACAGGAAAATAATCGAGCGATGGAGTCCCCTAAAATGAAAGCGATTAGTAATCTATCTAAAACGATATAACAAGTAATATAAAACTCCTTTACCTTGAATATTTAATTCCCGTTGGATCTCTCCTTAATCGTTGGCTACAAAAAGAATCCTGAAATCCTCCAGTAACGCGGAGATTGATTGCACCCTTACTTGAACTATAAAGAGATTCGGCCTTAACAATTAAGAAGAAAAGAAATGGAGTTTAAGGAGATTCGGCAATGATGGTGTTTTGGTTTGAAGAGGTTGCGGCCATGGTGAATCTTGGGAGAGAGAGATTCGGCCTAAACACAATGAAAAGAAAAGAAAAGAATAAAAGAGAAAAGAAATGGTAGATTCGGCTTTAACAAAAGAGAAGAGAGAGATGAGAGGTTTAAGGTGTTATGGTTATGGTGAAAATGGAGGATGGTTTCGGCTATTACAAGAGAAAGAAGAAGAAAAGAAAAAGATGAAAAATGACCTTAGTGCTATGATGATTTCGGCACTAGAGAGGAAGAAAAGAAAAGAGAAAATGTCTTCAAGGCTTTTGGTGTTTTCGGTAATAGGGGAAAAGAAACTTGAGAGAATAGGCAAATTAAACCAAAATGGTCAAAAATGATAGCCAAAACAAAACAAAACTTTCACCTAATGCCAATGACAATTTCGGCTAAGGAGAAAGATTTTGGAGAAAAGGGAAAAGATGCAGAAATTGCTAAGAGTTTAGCCAACTATCCACCCCCTAATCCCATACAACATTCGGCCAACTCACATCCCAACACAATCTCACCTTTTCCTCCTCATTTCCTCCCTATCTTCCCCCTGATCACTTCCACAATTAAGCCAACCCCCTTAGTCCCTTATGCCGTCTACATTCATGGTCAAATGGCCATAGAAAAACTTCCAAAACATCACCCATTCATCAAGCCTTATGTCCCCTTATCCTTCCATAACACCTTGATTCCATACCTTAACTAATAACTTGCCTTTTTCCTTTGGTCTACTATCCAAAAATGAAAGAAAATCCATCCATACTAAGATAAAGCTTGACCGACACTATAGGAAAGAGAACTAAAAATAAAAATCCTTCCAATTGCTAGCTAAGGGATTCGAACCTCTCCCCTCATGCATTCACCCATGCGCCAACACCACTTTGCGAATTGACTTGTTGTGATTAAAACCTCATACCAATTTTTCTTAAAGCCTATCTTGCTTGGATCTATCTTAAGACTTAAAAATTTAATATTTTTCTAAGGCATTCTCTTATATACTGAAGTTCCTAAAACTCCCAAAGCACACTCAAACCACACATAGGCATGCTACCACATACAATTAAGTTAAAATGCATAACCCCTATATTTCGGATATTACATTAATAAAAATTTATTTAATCTAATTTAAATTGGATATAAATTAAAATTAATTATATCATGAATTAATACACATAATTAGACCGACTTAGCCTAAAAATTAATTCGCCTTGATACTTCAAATTGCTTCTCAGTTTTGAACTTTTAGCAATGTCTGCCGAGTCCTTTTTTGCCCTTTGTGCAAATCTATCGAAAAATGATCAAAATTAATTATAAAATTAATTAAAATTCAACATGTTCATATTTTAAGTGAAATTTAATTATTTTATAAAAATTAATTATTTTTCAACAATAATTTTGCCGAAACTACATGAATTTGAGTTAAAAAAGGGCATGAAAAATTGTGTATATTTTCGTATTTGCACACCCCCAAACTTAATTCAATTCTCATCCTGTAACATCCAAAAATTTGAGTATTGTTATGATGCATGTTTTGGTGCTTAACTTGTGTATAATTAAAATTTACATGATTAGTATAGTCTTGAGAAGACTTGAGAATTATTCGGAATTAGAATAAATTTTAGTAAGGAGTATTTAATTGAAGTGGATCAAGTGACTTTGAGGTTTAAGTAAATTTAAGTGTTAAAAACTAGCATAAGATGAGCTAGTAGCAAGGTGGTGTTGGCGCATGTATGTTTGCTTGAGGGAAAAGGTTCGAACCCTTACATGTGCATTGAGTTTTATTTTTATTTTGTTTCCTCTTTCAATGTGCCAGTCATGGATAGGGATAAAGATGAGTTGGATAATATTTTTGGCAAGAAGACCAAAGGAAAAAGGTAAGTAAAATTTTAAGGAAAAGAATCTCATGATTTAAGGTGATAGGGGGACATAAGGCATGAATCAATGGCTTTGTTTTGGAAACTTTACATGGCCAATTGTCCATGAACATGGACGGCATAGGGGACTAAGGGGGATGGCCGGATTTTGGTGATTGGTTTGGTAGGATTAGGTGCTTGATGAGCACACTTTTCCATTTACCAATTGGTGTTTTAGCAAATTTTCTCTCCAATTTTTCCCTCTCCCTAGCCGAATGTACCATGAGCATTGAGAAAACAATTGTTGCTTTTGCCATTTCTTCTTTTTGACCATTTTGATCTTAATTTGGTCACTCTCTCTAAAACTTTTCTCTTTTCTTTGTGACCGAAACCATCTAGCCATCAAAGACCATTTCTTTTCTCTTTTTTCTCTTCATTGCCGAATGCACAATTGTCCCTAAACTCTCTCTTTTCTCTTCTCCCTACTCTCTTTTCCTCTCCATTTTACTTATCACTCAAACACATATTTTTCTTTCATCTATCTTCTATGGCCGAATGTTTGTGATCATCATAGCCGAATCTTCCATTCTTCATAACATTTATTTTCAATCATTTTCTTCTATTCAAACTTTGGATCATCGGTAAGTATCATTTCTTTGTCTTTTCTTTTGTTATTTGGTCACTATGGCTGAATGTTAGAATGTCTTTGGAAGAGACTTTTTAATCGATTAACCAATCATTTATTCAAACGTTTTCTTTCGTTATTCTTAGTGAAATAATGGAAGGGTCGAATCATCATCTTTTCAGAGAGATCTTGAAGTTCATTTAAGATTTGATAATAACGTACAAAGGATTCTCTTGAGATCATTCGAAATATTAAGGTAAGCCAAATTCACTCTTTTAAGTCATTAGTCTTAAGATTTTCGATATATTGTTAGGACTAATGATTCTTTGTCTTTGAAGACAATCAAGATAAGGATGAAAAGGGTTGTTAATAGTGTTCGGAAGAGGGGTGGTTCCATTATTCCCCCTAAATTCAAGAGGACTATTTCGAGAATCCGAGACTTTCCACCGGGTTGTGGACCCTCATCCGGCGAAAATCAATTATTCAAAGTCGTACGTTCCCCCGAGCCATTATTTACTCGTGGTTCTCAACCTTTGATCGGAGAGAAATCGCAAATAGTGGTTGTTCAAGATTTCGAGGGTAAGATCTAGATCGCTTAACATTAGTATAGTTTTATAAGTATTAGTGTTCTAATCAAGTGTGACACGTATATAGGTATCGACAAGCGGGAAAGTTGTAGTTCTCACCATAATCAGGTGTGTAACTTCACACTTATCTTTTGGTTATACTATATCGTAAGCGTTATAATAAAAATTGTAAATCCGTTGAAATTGAAAAATACGTTATACTAATTCTTTTATGTGAATGCATGAAACCGAAATCGAGGTTGTGGAAAATTACAGATTTGCCCTTAATGGGTTATTTTGTAAAAGAAAGTGATATTTTTGGGCCATGTGAATAATTTGATTAATTGGCCAAGTGTAGAAATTGTGAAAAGGCCTCATATGTTAAATGGGCCGAATTACAAAATGTCCCGATGGACCGAATGATGAAAATACCCTTTTTTGGGCCAAATTGAAATATGTCGCTTTATTGGGCCAAATTGAAATATGTGGTTTTATTGGGCCAAATTGAAATATGTTGTTTTATTGGGCCAAATTGAAATATGTCATTTTATTGGGCCAAATTAAAATATGTGGTTTTATTAGGCCAAATTGAAATATGTGGTTTTATTGGGCCAAAATGAAATATGTTGCTTTATGGGCCAAAAGTGATATTAATATATAAGCTAAAATGGGATATGATATGAAATGGGCCAAATTGCTATTTTGACTAATGGGCCAAATTGATAAATTATAATATGGGTTTTTATAAAAATTTACCTTACAAATATTTTGTTATGCATATACATGATTGCATGGGTTGGGATAATTGATGAAGAGAAGAAAGGCCTGATGCCAAAAATCTAGATCGGTGACTCTGTCACGATGGCCTGTTGCCCAAAAATCTAGATCGGTGGTTCTACCACAACTATTTAAATGGCCTGTTGCCACAAATATTATAAATGGCATGTTGCCACAATTGTTATAATTGGCTTAAAGCCTACTACTGGTGTGTTGGCGGGGTGGGTTGACTTGATCCCCACAGTTGTGATGGTCGGTACGGGTGGTGTGTAGCGGATGGAAATTAGGTTTGGCTGGGAATTGCATATCACATGCATTATTATTTTCATATACTTGATCTATAAATATTTACATTTGCAAAATGGGCTCAGGTCCAATTATATGTTTATATGGTTTTGGCCCAGTGAATCCGGTAAGTGGGTTACACATTGAGTTCTATGTAACTCACCCCATTTTTTTACCCCTCTCAGGTAATAATAATTGATGGAGACTCGGGTCGGAGATGACTTCATGTGGAGGCTATACTACAAATGGTGGTTTATAAAACTTTAAAACTTCTTTAATAATTTTTATTAAGTACTATTTTAATGGCGATGTAATAAGGCCTCTTTAATTATGGATTTTATTATGTGGATGGATTTTATTATGTTTTAGTTTTCCTAAGTTGGATTGATTTAGTTTTCATAAAGGTTTTTCTTAAATATCACTGAAACTTAGGAAATTATTTTAAAACTCTTCGATGAAATATTTTGACTAAATAAATTCAAAATTTTAAACAACTACTGCTCTGTAAATTAAATGACAAACTCTTGTGTTTTAATCATGGATTTCAAATAAACTTCAATTTTCGATAAAGTCATTCTCTTAATCGTTTTGAAGATTTTATTTCCTATATTGTTGATGATTTGAATGCACTTTTAATTTGTGTGGCATGCCAAAATCCGAGCTTAAAGCATAGGCCGGGTTTGGGGTGTTACACATCCCGAGTAATGCACAAATTGAAAAGAATTTCTCAGAAACACCTTTGAAAAATTCCTTCAGAACAACATTCTTCCCAAAATTATGAATTTGGTATACTTATGCTCAAACACAAGAAATTTGATATTTATGCTACTCAAGTATACATATCGTTCAAATTAATCTCAACAACTATTATGATAGCAAAATTAGACTAAATGCTTCCTTAGCAAATACATGTTAACCCTTACCAATTTGATTTTATTTCCTTATTCAAGATTAAGCTGCAATCATTAAGTTTAACTTATGCCTTCATATGTTAAACATAGCAATTTCTCTCCACTAATGTAGGTAGCATAGAAAACTTGAATCAATAGATCTTTAAAAAGGTTGTAACGTGGCTAGGCTAGGGGTAGGTAAAAGATAGATAAATTTAGGCTAAAAACCTCTAGACTCAGCTTCAATCAGACCTTCGAAATAATTACCTTCAATACGCCAACTTACTTTGCTTTCACATGCTCTTTTTGTACATCTATTTTCTTTCAAGTACATATGCTCTTTTCGTTTGTTTTTTTTTAACGAGCATTTTAATTGTGTACTACAAAATTTTTGAGCATTTGATACTTCTTTTCAACTCCTCCAAACATATTTTCAAAGAATCTTTTGAATAGTACTGAGTCTAATGTTTAGGACAATTTAAAGATAATTAAAAGAGAAGTGATGGCTAAATATTGCACGAGTTCAAATAAAATTAGCCCATATAGTCTCAAAGCTGGGTTTCAAAGGATAAAATTTCATCAAGGTTGGCTTGAAATGCTCAAACTGTCCAAACAAAAGTTGCCTAAATCATTTTTCAACATTCCATGCTTCCTAGGATTTCGCCTCAAGAAACTACTAAGTCAATTCTAGAGACTTAAACTTTCATGCATGCCTAACTTTCTTAAGGAACTAAAAATTTTATGTTATGATTTGCATGCTTTATTAAAAATACATTTATATCATTATTAAGCTAACATAACAATTTATTGAAATAATAGAACTTTATTTATACTGAAGTTTAGCATACTTAACAAAATTTCAAATTACTGAACAAAATATATCCTAAATATAATTAAAAGAACTATTTATTCTGAGTGGAAATAATTTCAATTTTTGGTCCCCCTACTTAAAATGAACAATGTCCTCATTGTTTAAAGTGAATAGATACTATACACCAGGTAAGATTCTAGAAAAGAGGAGGTGAGTCAATTTAACAGCTTAAGTTCCAAGCTCTTTCTAAATACAATCCTAGACATGTATCTATCTATTGCCACACTTTATACTTCGCTACTTGTTCAATTTTATTATGAGAGGATAAAAATTCCTAACTTAATCCTAAAATAACATAAGAACATAAATAAAATAAAGTCGAGATCCCCCCTTTATTTATTTGCAGATCCTTCCAAATTTGACTAATCTTTTGCTCCATCATTATTGTCTTTACATGAATCGCTTCACTCTTTCTTCAATAATGGGCTCCATGGTTCAAATATGTAATCTGGAAACTCAAGCACAAAAATAAATGGGTCATTGTAAATTTTCATAAGAGCACTTCTTATCGAATCATCCCTTATTTTTTACTATCACCAGTAAGCTTGTTGCTGTCACTGCATATGTTTCATTATGTCCATCAACTTTGCCAGCTCATCTCGAAGATCTGGGCGAGGCGGTTGAGCTCTGAACATTGAAGTCTCGACATCAGGTTCAACTTCTAGTTCCATTGGTTCCACCTTATCAGGGACTTCAGCCGATTGCACTGGCTCAATCTCTATGGGATCTTCTTCTTCTTCTTCTTCTTCTTCGAGATGTTCACTTTCTTCAACACGTTGTTGTAGAATAGAGTCTCCAGCTATTCGATACAGGTCCCAATCTGTGATTGTGTCTTGGTTATATCCTGTCTTCTTTACATTTGCAAGAATTTTAGCTTTCAAGCACAGAATTGTTATTGTAAAAGGAAAATAAACTGGGCCAGAACGTCTAACGGCACAATTCCACATTTCTCTCAGGATGATTTTTCCCACATCAATTATTTTTCCAGTTAAAATTGAGTATAATAAGACCATTCGCTCTAATAAGATTGTAGTCCCATGCGAACTAGGCATGAGGCTGAAACAGATAAAATAGAACCATACCTTTGCTAGTGGTGTCAAATATTCTCTTCTGCAAGTGTGGATCCTTGCTTTGACATAGTCCACTTAGAACATGAAACTGTAAGTTCCTCGAGTATTTCTTGTAAATTTTCAGGCTCCATATTGCTCATTAAGGAAGAATATTCATCGTTTTCGAAATCAGGTAATTTAAAGAACTCATTAATAGCATTTGAAGTTATTTGTACCTTGATTCCGCGAACTGGAACTTCCATAAACTCACTTGAGGTTAAATTCTTATAGAATTCACGCACTAACTCTTCATCCACACTCGGTCTCTTCTTACAAAATAACTCCCAATCGAGAGTTTCAACAACCTGATGAATACGCGCCATAAAATCAATATAGTTGCTTTCTTTCAATGTGAAGCCTTTCTCTGGATGCGTCTCTTGATTCTTGAAAACACAATCGTATCTTGCTTTGGCTTCTTCATAGTGGAATTTACTTTGTGATTCATCAATTTGGGGCACGAGCTCTTTTGCGAGGCATGATTAACCTGAACATTAGATGGAAAATAATTTCTCAAAAATTTAATTAATATAAAATATTAATAATTAAATAAATTAAAAAATTTAATGATTAAATAAAATTTAAAATTTAAGCAAAAAATTTGTCTTACCACCTTATAAAAATTAAGAACTCCTAAAAAAATAATTAGAGAACAAAAGAGGTCGATTTAGGGTAGGTTGGAGGGTTATTGGCTAAGGATGGGATCTTGGTGTGAGTAATAGGGCTTATGTGCCATATAGGTGCTGGGCAGCAAGTAGACGCGTCGAGCAGGTTCAAGGAGTGGCAAAACCTGGCGAGGAGCAGGTGCTCGGTAGCTGGCAGCAATGGGGCGCATGTAAGTTGGGGCGAGGAGCAGGTGCAATGCCAAGGAGAAGGCCAGGTGAGCTGCTGGTGTGTCTGTGTGCGAGGGTTGCTGGACATGTGCTGGCCGACTAGGTTGTCAGTATTGCTACGGCTAGGGAGATGAGGGCTACGACACTAGGTGGTTTGGTGGAATGGAATGAAGAAAAAATGGAGAAGGTTGGTGGTATGTATAGTGAGGGAAATAGGAGTTAAAGTAGAATTCATAGAGAAATTTAATAATTAAAAATTCTAAGTTCTAATTCTACTTAAAGTAAATAACAATTAGTAATAAATATAATGTATATTAAATTAATATTTACTATTAATTTATTAAGATAAAACTTATCAAAAATAAAATATGATTAAATTAAAACTAATCCTAACTCTATGTAAAGTTGATAATAATTAATATATATTATAATAGATATAATTATATATTAATAATTATTTTTGTGAAGATATTGAACCTCCATTAAAGGGGATGTCGAGATTCAACTTCTCCTTTATTAGTTTGTCATCTAGTATTATGTTTTATTGTATTAATGATTCGAATAATATTCTTCAAACCATTCAAAGTATTTTATATGAATTTTATGCGTATTCATAATATTCTTGAAGAATGCTTTCTTTTTATCATTATAATTTTTAAAGTAATTTTCTCTTTTTACTTCTTTTTGTTGGAATAGAAGTGCTTTCTACACCATTCTTTGTTTATATCAAAAGAGAATATTCAATTTATTTTCAATATTTCTGAGTACTGGTTTAACTGCCTTCATTAATGTATTATTATTTTGCTAAGTATTGATACACTGTTCAATTAGCCATGGGTTAGGCATGTTAAGGACAAAGTATCCCTGTAGGCAACTTTAATAATCCGGAAATCCTGATAGTAGAACCCCCTTGTAGGAAATAAGAAAACAAATAATGTTTCCCTTCCTTAGAAGAACCAATTCTTCTGTAAGCTTTGTTTCTAATCAATCCCAAGAGTCTGACTAAATCTCAAACAACACTGTTAATGAACATGAAAAACATTATGAAAATATTCCCCAAAGATTTGATAATTGGACTCTTCCAAGAGTTCCAACAAACCAAGTCTACAAGAAAACAACTTTTGAAAATTTAAATGTTTTTTGTAGTTACGCTATAAAAACAAAAGAAAGGAGTTTACCTATTCAAAAAGAATATGAAACAATCCAATTATTAGATAGAGTCGTCATTAATAAACTTAAAGAACAAAAATACAAATATGTCCATTTTGGACTAGTCCAGGTTGGTGTCAAACCTCTTGTTGAAGCCACTAAAAGTACCTCAATTTTAATTGTCTTAAGACACCAAAGACACATCATGTTGAATGACTCATTATTAGGAACTATAGAAACAAGCCTATGTACCGGCCCAATACATTTTAATTGTTATCCAAATTTTATGGTTTCTTTGACTGACAAATATATTTTACAATTTTTGACCCTCCAAATACATACCCATAACTATAAAATGCTTCCTGTTATGGAAGAATTAACATTAGTCTATAGACTCCATTTCAAAGCTATGTATTCTATAGTTAATACCAAGGCTTTACTCCAAAGCCCAAAAGGAGAAACCCTCTTAATAGAAATAGATACTTCAAGATCTCAGACCATAATCCCAAGAACAATACAATGGCATGAAATAAACCTTCCTAATAGGTGGAAACTTGAGGGTGCTTGTAACAATTCGATTTATACCCTAGTCAGAATAGTTGTTTCAGGACCACAAATCTGATTCCATAAAATATTTTAATATTATTTTTAGTGCCATTGATATGTGATTAAGCCTGTGGTAAATTTTCGTGAACTAATTTGTCCTTCTGTGTGTTTAATTTGACAAAAGGATGAAAATGCATTAAATGTGAAACTTGTATGCTATTTGTTAAAGTACCTAAGTGTTGTGGCTTTGTAAAGTTGAAGGCCTTAAATGGCAATTAAGCCATTACTATAGGAAGTGGACGGCATTAAATGTGGTCTTATATATATATATATATATTATGTTTATTTAAATTATATGTTTTCATAAGTTTATAATATATGGTAAATTAGTATATTAATTTATAAGTTATGATATTATATCAATAAAAAGAAAACAAAAGAAAGTGACTTGGTTATTATCACCATTTGGCCGAATGTTTTAAAGAAAAAGAAAGAATAAAAGCTTAAGGTTTCGGTTGGTTTCAAGCTTGAATTCAAGGTTAGTTTTTGATCTATTTTCGATAATTTCTATGTTTTTGTAATTGTTGCTTTGAAAGCTATCAAACCCATGTCTCAATTTGATGAATTGATAATGTTTGTGTGAGATTCCATTGATGATATGTTAAGCTTTTTGATGATTTTTGGTGTTAAATGAAAGATATGAATTAGATGAACATACTTTGTTCTTGAATTTTTGATGAATTTAGCTAAATAGGGCTAAATTGAGAAAATGGTATTTTGAAGGACAAAATAGCAAATTTGATGGAAAATATGGACTTGTATGAGATGTATATGCATTTGGCTAAGCATGTGTATGTGTGGATTTTGTGAATTTGATGTTTTGAGAAAAATGGACTAAATTGATAAAGTGTGCAAAAATAAGGGTTAACTTGCAAGTAGCCCTAAATGTGTGTCCATGGATTGAATTGTATGAATAAGTGAATAAAAGGGTTAATTCTAAATATGTTTAGATCAAGAACAGAGGAAAGCGGACTTAGATTGCAGGAAAGTAATCGAGTAGCCGTTTTAATTTTGATAAACCGAAACCGAGGTAAGTCACTATACAAATAAACATACTTGTATGAAATTGTAATTGTTTATATGACTAATGTTGATAACAGATGCTTATGAGAGGATTATGTATATAAATTCTGTGATAAGTTTAATCTAGTAAGTAAGTTCGGATATAATACTTGCCATTAAATTTGTATCTATGTGATGAAAAAATGAATGAATGTATATTAATGAAATAGGAATGTGTTATGTATGAGTTTGAGTATGGAGGCACTAAGTGTGCGAATTTAGAAACAAGACAGAGATGATTAGCACTGTGTATGCGAAACAATAGAAGCTTCGACTTAATGAGTTGGCACTGTGTGTGCAATACCGAGATAAGCTCGGTTTAAAATAAAGGCACTAAGTGTGCGATGTTGATTAAGTTCTGTTTTGTATTAATGCACTAAGTGTGCGATATTATTTAAGTTTTGACAACGAATCACGGCAATAAGTGTGCGATTAAATGAAAGGAATAGCACTGTGTGTGCGATGATATGAAAGCTTCGGCTTATTAAATTGGCACTGTGTGTGCGACATCGAGACAAGTCGATTAAAAAAATAGGCACTAAGTGTGCGATTATAAGAAAGGAATAGCACTGTGTGCGATGATATGAAAGCTTCGGTTTATTGAATTGGCACTGTATGTGCAATACTGAGACAAGTAGATTAAAAGAATAGACACTAAGTGTACGATTATAAGAAATAAATAGCACTGTGTGTGAGATGATATGAAATCTTCAGCTTATTAAATTGGCACTGTGTGTGTGACACTGAGACAAGTCGTTTAAAAGAATAGGCACTAAGTGTGCGACGATTAATATGATTCAATTATGTATTTAGCACTAAGTGTGCGATTAAGTTGAACAATTATGAAAGGATGATCGACATATAATATCGAGCATAGAATAGCTTGGAAGTTGAATAATTATGTGTTAGCTAAGATGCGTATTGAACCTTTGTAGTTGACGAGTTATAAACAAGTTATGAATGAGTGAATGAGTATTTCAGCTTTGGTTGGGACATTGGTATTGTATAATTGTTCTGAGTTTTCGAGTATCTTATTAGATTCCTATTGGTTCAACGGGCAAGTCTGTAGTACGAATAGCAAATCTAAACTTTGATAAGTTAAGTGAATGAATATTTGTTACAGGTATGTTGCTTATATTCTAATGGTGTATATGAGGTAAGTATCCATGTGAGCATATTATGATGTTAAGTACATCAAATTGATAATACGATGTGGAAATTCTTGAATAGATGAAATAGATGCAAATATGATATGTGATTTGTAAATATGGTAAGTTATGGCTAAGCTTATGAGTTTAAGAAAGAATGAAGTGATTTTGTGATGAGAACCATAATGGTCATTCTATTAGTTTAGTTATGTGCAGTTCATGTTAAGTTTGCTTGTATATTGACTTACTAAGCTTTGTAAAGCTTACTCTGTGTGTATGTTTTCTCTGTTTATAGGTCGTCAAAGCTACTGAAGGCTCAGGACCGTCACGGATCGTCATCACACTACTAAAATCATTTTGGTACACTTTGAATATGCATATGGCTAGATATGGCATGTATAGGCTAGTCCTTGATATGAGTTGTAAAGTGAACTTAGCCATGTGATTTGGCTAGTTATGTTTTGGTAATATGCTTAAAGGAATATGATATGTGAAGTGTTTTGGTATGATTAGTTGATATATGAAATGGTTATGAGATGGTATGTATATAGATGATTGGTGCTTGGGCATAATTGAAGGTTGGTTATGCAAATTGGTATGTTTAGATTGGGTAGTCATTTCGGTATGTAATAGTTGCTATATATATATACATATTATGTGTTAGTAAGTGATGCTTGTAGGCGGGACCCAAATGGGTGTCTGGTTGGCCTTGTAAAAATGGCCTATAATGTCACACGGTTGGGGCACATGGGCGTGCCTCAGACCGTGGGTAAATTGGCAGAATGTTGCTTAAATTGCACACAGCCTCGACACGAGGGTGTCATCTAACCGTGGCGTACAAGTCAGTAGCTGGCCTTAAAAGTACACGGCCATAGCACGGGCGTGCCTACAGGTCGTACGAGAAACGACAGTAAGTAACCACGGAGAGGTCACACGGGTGTTAGTCGTGGGAGAGGCACGGCCTGCCCCCACGGGCGTGTCTCCCCTGTATTCTAGAAAAGTATCAATTTTTCATGAAATTTTATATGTGTTTCGATTTAGTCCTGACTCGATTTATAAGCATGTTTAAGGTCTCGTTGACCTATTTAAGGGACATTATGAATGATATTGATGAATGATTGTGTGAAATTCTGTAAATGTTTTCGATCTGTCTGGTAACACTTATAACCCTAATTCGGTGACGGCCACGGGATAGGGGTGTTACATTTGGATGGTATCAGAGCTACAGTTTAGTCAATTCTCAGACTAACGTAGCATGTCAGAGTCTAGCTATACATGCCATAATATCTGAAATGTGATAGTGTGATGAATCCTGACGTATAAATGTGATTTCTGTATGGCAATGGATCCCAAAAGAGTCGTAGCTGACGACGTAGAAAGTAATGATCCTGCTCCCGCACATATGACAGTGCCTTCTGATTCAAGGCCGACTACTAGCGGTCATGAGAGAGAAGCTAAACAAGCTTTCTTCCAGTTGATGAGTAAGTGGTTCACTCAATTTGTGAGAAATAGCCTGACTGTTTTACAACCTCCGCCCTCGGTTAATTTCCCTCAGACATCTGCTATGCTTTTGACTATGAATCTGAATCTAATGAACATGTCTTCGGTTGACAAAATTTGTAAGTATGAGGCTGGTGAGTTTAGGGCTACTAATGATGATAATATCGAGAAAGTCGATTCTGAAGCTCGTAATGAAAGAAAAAGATCGAAAGTAATTTCTCTCAACCTTTGATGAAGAAATATAGAGATGCAAGCAATGGATTAAATGTTTCAATCAGACATACGAGTAGAGATCGTGTGATTGGCCTGGGAATTCAAGCTCAAATTGAATCGAATGATGGAAGTACTAAAAGCAACAAACCTGATTGTAGACAGTGTGGAAGACGACATGTGGGAAAATGTTGGGGCAAGTACAACAATAGAGTTTGTTATAGATGTGGATCACAAAATCACTTCATTCGAGATTTCCCAAAGATGGTGAGTGTTTAAAATGTCAGATCCGAGTGACTTAAGTGTAAACGTTGTGGTAAAATACATCCAGAGAATTGTAGATTGAATAATCAAGTTTGCTTCAGATGTGGATCATTAGAACATTTTATTCGAGACTGCTTAGACTCTTTTAAACAAGAGACTACTCAGAATTTGAGAGTAGATAACGTTCCAGAGAGAGATAGACCTTCCCAACACAAGAAATGTTAGTAGTAGTCAGAGGTCTATGAGAGATACTATTGCCAAATCTGAATTTAGAGAGCCAACTAGAACGTATACTACTCGAACTTGTAATGAAACCTCATCTTCAGATATTATTACGGGTACATTTACTCTTTATGATATTTCTGTGATTGCATTGATAGACCCTGGTTTTATGCATTCGTATATATGTATGAATTTAGTATTTAGCCAGACTTTGCTTGTAGTGTCTACTGAGTTTACTATAAAAGTATCAAACCCCTTAGGTAAAAAGTGTTTTGGTTGACAATGTATGCAAGAACTATCCGTTAATGTTTCGAGATATCTATTTTCCTGCTGATCTGATGCTTTTTCCATTTGATGAGGTTGATATTATTTTGGGTATGGATTGGTTGTTTATGCATGATGCTATTGTGAACTGTAAAAGAAAGACAATTGATTTGAGGTGTCTGAATGATGAGATTGTACAAGTTGAGTTTAATGATTTGAATGGATTACCTGCTGTGATATCTATTTTGAAAGCTCAAAGTTATGTGAAAAAGGGTTACGAGGCATATTTTACTTATGTGATTGATTCAAAAGTGTCCAGAAGAAAGTTGAGTCAGTGCCTATTGTTTGTGAATTCTCTGATGTGTTCCTTGAAGAATTTTCGGGATTGCCTTCGATTTATGAAGTTGAATTTGGTATAGATCTGTTGCCTAGTACGACCCCTATTTCAATAGCTCTGTATAGAATGGCACCAACAGAGTTGAAAGAGTTAGAGTTGCAGTTGCAAGAGTTGACTGATAGAGGATTCGCTAGACCGATTTTCTCACCTTGGAGTGCTCCTGTCCTGTTGGTGAAAAAGAAAAATGACAGGATGAGGATGTGTATTGATTATCGACGGTTGAATAAGGTGGCAACAAATAACAAATATTCGTTGCTCAGAATTGATGACTTATTTGATTAGTTAGAAAGGAGCTACTGTATTATGATCTGAAGCAACATTGTTGGTGGTCTGAAATGAAACAAGACATATCTAACTTTGTGTTAAAATGTATAGTCTGACAACAAGTGAAAGCTGAACATCAAGTTCTGCTTGGTTTGCTATAACTGATTTTGATTCCTGAATGGGGATGGGATAGAGTGATAATGGATTTTGTTTCTGTTTTGCCTCAGATTCTGAGAAAGAAAGATATGATTTGGGTCATAGTTAATCGATTGATGAAATCTGCCCATTTTATTCTGGGAAGATCTGATTATCCACTTGAAAAATTAGCTGAGCTTTATATTTTCGAGGTTGTGAGATTGCATGGGGTGTCACTATCTATTGTGTCAGGTAGAGATCTGAGGTTTACATCGAGATTCAGGAAGAAATTACAAGAAGCTTTGGGCACGAAATTGCACTTCACTACAACTTTTCATCCGCAAACAGATGGTCAGTCTAAATGGATCATATAGATTCTAGAAGGCATGCTAAGATGCTGTATACTTGAGTTTGATGGCTCATGGGAACAGTATCTGCCATTGATCAAATTTGCGTATAATAATAGTTTTCAAACTAGCATCAAAATGGCACCATATGAAGCTTTGCAATTACGTAAATATCGTACACCTCTGTATTGAACTGAACTCAGTGAAAATAAGTTACTTGAGGTTGATTTGATAAAAGACTCAGAACAGAAAGTGAAACTGATCCGAGATTGTTTGAAAGCAACATCTGATCATCAGAAGTCCTATGCAGACTTGAAAAGAAAAGATATTGAATTTGAGATTGAAATTTGACTCTGTTTAACGGTAAGATTTTCGGGGACAAAAATCCCTAAGGGGGGAGAATTGTAACAGTCCGGTTTATACCCTAGCCAGAAGAGTAGTTTCGGGACCATAAATCTGAGTCCATAAAATATTTTAATATTATTTTCAGTGCCGTTTATATGTGATTAAGCCTCTGGTAAATTTTTGTGAACTAATTTCTCCTTCTGTGTGTTTAATTTGACAAAAGGATGAAAATGCATTAAATGTGAAACTTGTATGCTATTTGTTAAAGTACCTAAGTGTTGTGGCTTTGTAAAGTTGAAGGCCTTAAATGGCAATTAAGCCATTACTATAGGAAGTGGACGGCATTAAATGTGGTCTTATATATCAATATATTATATGTTTATTTAAATTATATGTTTTCATAAGTTTATAATATATGTTAAATTAGTATATTAATTTATAAGTTATAATATTATATCAATAAAAAGAAAACAAAAGAAAGTGACTTGGTTATTATCACCATTTGGCCGAATGTTTTAAAGGAAAAGAAAGAATAAAAGCTTAAGGGTTCGGTTGGTTTCAAGCTTGAATTCAAGGTTAGTTTTTGATCCGTTTTCGATAATTTCTACTTTTTTGTAATTGTTGCTTTGAGAGCTATCAAACCCATGTCTCAATTTAATGAATTGATAATGTTTGTGTGAGATGCCATTGATGATATGTTAAGCTTTTTGATGATTTTTGATGTTAAATGAAATATATGAATTAGATGAACATACTTTGTTCTTGAATTTTTGATGAATTTAGCTAAATAGGGCTAAATTGAGAAAATGGTATTTTGAAGGACAAAATAGCAAATTTAATGGAAAATATGGACTTGTATGAGATGTATATGCATTCGGCTAAGCACGTGTATGTGTGGATTTGGTGAATTTGATGTTTTGAGAAAATGGACTAAATTGATAAAATGTGAAAAAATGAGGGTTAACTTGCAAATAGCCCTAAATGTGTGTCCATGGATTGAATTGTATGAATAAGTGAATAAAAGGGTTAATTCTGAATATGTTTAGATCAAGAACCGAGGAAAACGAACTTAGATCGCAGGAAAATGAAAGTAACCGAGTAGCAATTTTCATTTCGATAAACTGAAACCGAGGTAGGTCACTATGCAAATAAACGTACTTGCATGAAATTGTAATTGTTTATGAAACACCCCAAACCCAGCCCACAAGCCCTGACCGGATTTGGCATGCTTCTAGGAAAAACCATTCGAATCTTATTTGAAACTTTGCTAAATTTTTTTCGTGTTTTTGGAAACAGTTGATTTGGGTTGGGCTTGAGTTTTAAAACCCGTGTTGATTAGGTGTCACAACATTTAATATTTATATCCAAGAAAAATGGACATTAACCTTGAATTAATAAAAATCGTGACATACTTAAAGAATTAAAAATGCATGCACAAACAGTTCAAACCAAGGCCTTATTACATCAAATCAAAAACCCAAATTAAATCCAAAATACTTAAAAAGAGAAAGCCCAAAATAAAATAAAATAGACTCGAAGCTGAGCATGGCCACCCTTGAGCTCCTGCCGACCCCGTCAATCACTGAGTGTCACCTGAAAAATAATCCCACAAGGGGTGAGTCAAACAGACTCAATGTGTACAACCAACACAAGTCTCAATTAATTCAGGCATGTCAAATCATACATGATAAACATATATAAATCATGATGCAAACTCGAACCCAAGTCTAGATAACCATCCGCTACACATCACCCGTACCAACCATCACACAGTGGGGACTACTAAGTCAACCCTCCATCCGCTACACACCATCGAAGGCAACATCGCAATGACGTGCTCATCGCCCTTATAATTTCGTGGCATAGCCACCAGATAAATATTCGTGACGTAAGTCACCACATTCAGATATTGTGACGTAAGTCACCACATTCGGATATTGTGACATGAGTCACCACATTCAGATATTGGGGTATAAAACCACCAATTCACTTCCCATTTACATAACACCCATATGCCCCATGTCAAACAAATCATGCAATATCATGCCTTATTTCACATTCTTATCACTTATGACATATGTGTCATCATAGATCATGCCATACTCATAGTAGAAGTGGGTAAACGTACCTGAGTACTTTGTACCAATGGAAGATACTCTTAGCCACATCTTAACATATTCATAGTAACATATTTATTAAAACATAACCGTCAATTAATTAAGGCTTAGTGTGGGGTACACACCTGATTTACTTAGCGCTTTATTGAAATCTCGAAAACCCGATCTAATGCTTTTAGACCTTTAATCCCTATATTCGGCCAGCCTTAAACACTTTAGCATAAAGCCGTTTGGCTAATTAATTAAATCTCGAAGGACTATCGAAACCAAAATCTTACCTTGCTGCCGACATACTACTAATCAAATCCTGAAAACTTGTAGTCATTCCTTCCTTGCAATCGGCTAACACTAGATCAATTGATTTGGTTAGTTTTCGGCTTTTAAATAAATACGAAATATATCTTAAATCACTAAATAAGCCTTGGCCGAATATCATGGGTACTTACCTTGCGATTTTAAATCCCGAAATTCTCCTTACTACCCCTTAACGTTGGCTACACACAAAAGAAACACTAGATTATGGCTTATGAATATTCGGCTAACCCATAACCAAAGACTAAACACTTGATTTCGACACATCCATGAAAAGAAGATACAACCGATTAAAAGAAGTACTTACCACCAACATTTGCTTGTGAAGACTAACAGAGAATAGATTTCGGCTAACCATTTTGGCTTTTAACGCTTGCGGCAAAGAAGAGAAAATAGGCACCTTGAGATTCGGCTAGGCTTTTCAAATGGTGTTGGAACATTCGGCTATCACTTAAAAATAGATATAGATGGAAGAAAAGAAATATAGAAGTGGGCTAAGAGAATTCGGCAATGGCAAGTTTAAGAGAGATTTCGGCTTTAATGATCTCAAGAAAAAGAAGAAATAGAAGGCTACCAAATTCGGCTAAGGTTTTCAATGACAAAGGGTCATTCGGCCATTCAAGAAAAGGTGATGAATTGGGTTTGAAAGAAAAGAGAATAGGAAGAGAGGAAATTGACAAGGCACAAAAGAGAAAGAAAAGATGAATGCTCACAACAAAATTTGGCACACACTCCTTCACACTCTTCAAAGCCAAAATACAAGCCCCTAGAGTCCTATATTCGCCACCACATTCCCTCTTATCAAATCCTCTAATTTTCTCCTATATTTTCTCTCTTCAACCATTATTCAAAAGAATAGAATAAGTCAACAATTATCCCTTCCTTCTTAGTCAATTTTAAAAGAATAACCAAGGCTTATCCTCATCCATCCAAAGTCCATATGCCGTCCATCACCTCTCCCCTCCTTGACGCCAACATGCAAAAATAAAACCACACTTTATGCTACCAACATGATTCGAACCTCCTCCCTTCTCCCTTGCCTGAGGTGTCACATACCAAGGCCCTAAGTGGTGCCTCCAAGCCACTCTACCAAGCCCAATTTCATGTCCAAAAACTCCTACAATTTTCCTTAAGGCCTTCTCAGCCTAGCTTCCCCTTTTTAGATTTAAAATCTAATAATTTCTAAGGCACTCTCCTATTTTCTATAGTTCACAAAATTCATACCACACATTCTTAACACACAAAGGCATGCTATTTCATATTATTAAAAAAAATGCATAAGCCATAATCCGGGATATTACAGTTCTACCCCCTTAAAATAATTTCGACCTCGAAATTACCTGGCTAGAATAGGTGATGGTATTGCTGTCGCATTTCTTCTTCTGGCTCCCAAGAAGCTTCCTCCGATCCATGGTTATGCCACAACACCTTGACCAAAGGGACCGACTTCCTCCGAAGCACCTTCACATCTCGTTCCAGAATCTGAATTGGCTCTTCCTCATAAGATAGATCTGGTCTCAGCTCCACCTCTTCAACCGAAACTACATGAGATGGATCCGATCGGTATCAACGTAGCATGGAAACATGAAATACGTCTTGTATCTACTTCAATTTTGGAGGTAACTCCAACTGGTATGCCACCGGTCCAATTCGCTTCAAAACCTGATAAGGTCCTATGAACATTGGACTTAGCTTCCCTTTGCGACCAAATCTGATCACCTTCTTCCAAGGTGAAACTTTAAGAAACACATAGTCTCCCACAGTAAACTCAATCTCCTTCTGCTTGAGATCTGCATAAGACTTTTGCCTGTCAGATGCCTCCTTCAACCGTGCCCGAATTATCTTAACCTTCACCTCGGATTCAGCCACAATCTCTGGACCCAAAACTCGACGTTCCCCTAGTTCTGTCCAACACGTAGGAGTGCGACACTTTCGTCCATACAACGCTTCATATGGTGCCATCTGAATGCTGGCTTGATAGCTGTTGTTGCACGCAAATTCCGCTAAAGGCAAATACTCTTCCCAACTTCTTCTGAAGTCTATCACACAGCCCCTCAGCATATCCTCCAACACTTGTATTACTCTTTCAGATCGCCGTCGATGTGGGTGAAAAGTCTTTGAAATCCAATTTGGTGCCTAAAGCTCGATGTAGAGCTTTCCAAAATTGAGATGTAAACCTTAGATCCCTATCCAAGATAATCGACACCGGCACTCCGTGCAACCTTACAATCTCCGCTACATACAATCTTGCTAGCTTTTGTAGAGAATAGTCAACCCGCACTGGAATAAAATTTGCAGACTTCGTCAGTCGATCCACTATCACCCATACTGAGTCCTTCTTAGTAGGCATAAGGGGAAGCCCACTAACGAAGTCCATGGTAATTCTCTCCCACTTCCACTGCGGAATCTGTTTTGGCTGAAGCAACTCGGACGGAACTTGGTGTTCTGCCTTAACTTGCTGACACGTTAAGCACTTGCCAACAAATTCAGTTACTTCCCACTTAAGACCAGGCCACCAAAACTGTTCCCTTAGATCCTTATACATCTTACTGCCTCCAAGATGCATAGCATAAGGGCTACTATGCAATTCCCGAAGAATTCTCTGCCTAAGTTTTTCATTCTTCGACATATAGACCTTACCCTTGAAGCACAATACTCCCTCGTCATTAATACAATAATCTTCCAACTCTCCATTCTGTACTTGTTGCAACTTAACCCTTAGATCTTCATTCATCAACTAACTTTCCTTCACCTCACTCAACCATGTCGGTTTGACTTGCAATTCTGTCAGCAGACTTCCATCGTCATACAAGCTCAGATGTGCGAACATTGCCCTTAGATCCAACACAACTTTTTGACTTAGGGCATTTGCCACCACATTCGCCTTGCCCGGGTGATACTCTATGGAACAATCGTAGTCCTTCAATAATTCCACCCACCTTCGCTGTCTCAGATTCAACTCCTTCTGAGTCAGCAGATACTTCAAGCTTTTGTGGTCCGTGTAGATTACTGACTTTTCTCCATAAAGATAGTGCCTCCATACCTTAAGAGCAAAGACCACTGCTGCCAATTCCAAGTCGTGCGTCGGGTAGTTAACCTCGTGTGGCCTTAGTTGTCGAGACGCATAAGCGACTACTTTCCCATCTTGCATTAATACGCAACCCAAACCTGTATGGGAAGCGTCATAATACACTACAAAATCCTTCCCCGCCTCTGGCTGAATCAAAACCGAAGCTTCAGTCAAGACCCTCTTAAGCTTCTCGAAACTCTCCTATTGCTTATCGGTCCATATGAAAGGCACTTCCTTTCTCAACAACTTTGTCAGAGGTGCGGCTATCGATGAGAACCCTTCCACAAACCTTCGGTAATAGCCTGCTAATCCTAAGAAACTCCAAACTTCTGCCACAGACTTAGGGGGTTTCCAATCCAAAACTGCCTCAATCTTCCGAGGATCCACCCTTATTCCTTCAACAGATACCACATGTCCTAAAAACGTAACCTCCTTAAGTCAAAATTCACACTTGCTGAATTTGGCGTTGAGCTTCTTCTCCCTCAACACTTGCAACACAACTCGGAGGTGCTCATCGTGTTCTTCCTCAGACTTCGAATATACCAAGATATCGTCTATGAACACAACAACAAACCTATCCAAATAGGGTTGGAAAACCCGGTTCATCATGTCCATAAACACGGCTGGGGCGTTTGTCAATCCGAACGGCATTACCAAGAACTCCTAATGCCCGTACCTTGTTTGAAAAGCCGTCTTATGGATATCAGCCTCCTTCACCTTAAGCTGATGATATCCAGACCTAAGATCTATCTTTAAGAATACTGCGGCCCCCTTAAGCTGATCGAACAAGTCGTCTATCCTTGGCAATGGATACTTGTTCTTGATGGTCAGCTTATTCAACTGACGATAATCTATGCACATGCGCATAGTTCCGTCCTTCTTCTTCACAAACAAGACCGGTGCTCCCTATGGAGACACACTGGGTCGAATAAACCCACGGTCTAACAATTCTTGGATTTGAGCCTTCAGCTCAACCAACTCCTTTGGTGCCATTCTCATGACGGGCAATTGACACGGGAGAGCTGTGCCTTGAAGAACTCAATTCTGAACTCCACTTCCCTATATGGGGGTATTCCTGGTAATTCCTCCGAAAAGACATCCACAAACTCCCGTACTGTTCTAACTCCATTAACTCCCCCTTCGTTCATATCCAAAGCACTAACGAGAGCCAGAAATGCCTTACACCCTTTTCGTACCATCCTATCAGCCTTCAAACCAGAAACTATGTTAGACAAGTAGTTCCTTCTTTCTCCTATCATAATTATCACCTCATCCTTTGGGGTCTTTAACTCCATTCGTTTAGCTGCACAATCCAACACAGCCCGATGCTCCACTAGCCAGTCCATGCCAAGTATAAAATCAAATTCCCCGAAGGGTAATTCCATTAAGTCGGCATGAAACACCGCTCCTTGAAACTCTAAAGGCACACTCCGAAATATCTTGTTCACTACTACAGTTTGGCCTAATGGGCTTACTACAGTCATCTCCCTATTAGAAAGTTCAGAGGCTATTCCTAGAGTTTCAACTACTCTACATGCAACATAGGAATGGGTCGAGCCTACATCAATCAAAGCAACATAAGGTTTGCCAGATATAAAGAACGTACTAGTTATGACGTCCGGCGCGTCTCCATCCCCCCTCTGACAAACCGTATAAACCAAACCCGACTGCCTGGCCTCCGTGTTACCAACACCTCGGCCCAGTGTTCCCCGTCCTCTACCAGCACTGTTACCTCTACCATTCGGACCACGACCCCGCTGAGGCTGCTGTCCTCCTGTTCCAGCCTGATTAAAACCTTGACTTACTGGTCGTCCCCCTTCGATTCTCATAGGACAATCCTTAATCATGTGGTCCTTGGACCCACACTTAAAACACCCTCCCGTTTTCTTCCAACACTCTCCTAAGTGCATCTTCCCACACCAGGCACAAGTACGACATCGCCTCCAAGAGACCTCACGACCCCATGACCCATCAACCCTAGGCCTCTTTTGCTCATTCCTAGAAGACCCTGAAGATCCAAAGCCTCTCTTCTGCCTATTCTGATCGGCGTTCTACCTTATAGAATCCTTGATACCTCACTACCTTAGCCTTCTCCACCAACACAAACAAACTCCCGCTCTTCTTGTGGAGCTATCAGCGATCTCAAATCATCCTCACCGTCCTCAAACCGGACACACTCGCTCATGCTCGATTGACACTATGCCTCGAGCATAATGGCTCGATTTAGAATTCAACACCGTACTCCACGGACTTGTTCCTTAAACCAGCCCGTAAATGCCTTCCTCTGTGCATCGATGTAATGAGTACCAACATACTTCTTCTGGTTTGCCGCCTTAGCATAATCCCAAGTGAGTTCCTCAGCTGTAACACCATCCCGAACCATGAGCCACCATTGATATGACTCATCGCGGAGAAGCGACACCAACCCTTTCAATTTTTCCTTGGAGTTAAATCGAGCTCATCCATAATTCGCTCAGTCGCCTCCAACCAATACTCAGCGGTACTGGGTGCCACACCAGATACACCACGGAACACCTCAGCTCTGTTGGCTCAGAGTCGCTCAGGTACCGACTTCTGAGCTCCCATGCCTCCACCTGCTCCAGCCACCCTTTCCAAGACCCGCAGCATCACTTGTGACACTGCGTCATCCCCCGTCTGATCTTGATATTCCACATCAGCAGCTGGTGGTGGTGGTGGCATTTCATTTTCAGATCCTTGACCCGATCTTACAAGTTTCGACACAGTCATTCGGCCTCTACCACGGCCTCGCACATTACGGCCACGTCCCCTTGAATTCATACCTCCAATTTGCGTTTATCTGATTAAAGAATTTTATAGATTAGTTTTGTTCCACTGATTTATCACGTACAGTCTTATGTTCAATAGTTTTTAAAGGGGTAGTTCTTTCGAATTCATTCACATACAGTCGCAGATCATTCATTCAATCACATATATGAACTTGCGTTCATTACAGAGAAATGTTATAGTTATCGTTGTTTGTTGTTTTCCACTACCCAGGGGTATTTCTGTAATTTTGTCCTATAGGGGTGTTCGGTAATTTTTCAAATTAGGGTATTTAAAAATGTTACAAAATAGAGATTGATGATATTGTTACAAAATTAAAATACTTGCTGGGAAAATTTCAAGGGTAAAATGGTAATTTTATACACCAGGGGTATTTTTATAATTTTACAAGCCAGGGTCATTTCGGTAATTTTTTCTACAAATTATGGTTCCTGGTGACTTTTCAAAACAAGGGTATTTTTAAAGATTTCTAATTTGAGGGTACTTCGGTAATTTTCCTCACTGAAGGTATTTTGGTCATTTGTACAAGTTAGGGGTAATTTGGTCATTTTGCAAATCAAGGGTAATTTTCGTAATTTTTCCAAATCAGGGTATCTTAATATTTTGTAAAAATAGGGTTTTTGGGATATTTGTAAGGTAAGAGAATCCTGATAAAAACTATGGGTAGTATGGAAATTTTATCAACCAATGGTATTTTAGTAATTCGAGAATATTTTGGAAATTTTTTTTCAAAATAGTTTTCCTACACATCAAAGGGATAATTTGGTGGTTTTTAAAACTAGGGTTTTTATAAAGATATGGCTAGTCCCTTTCGGGTTTTAGTTATTGGGTTTAGCCTGTGGCTGAGTCCTCTTGGTTAGGGTGAACCGTCGCTACGCACCAGGTAGGATTCGAGTGGAGAGGAGGTGAGTCACTAGGACTGCTTAAATACCAAGCTCCCATCGAAACCAATCCTAGACATGCGCACAATGGTTGACACACCCTAACTCGGCGACTTAGACACAGGTTTGTTTAATTGGGCATTAAAGTTTTATGTAATTCTCATGTTGGGGTAAACTAGTCCTAGGATTTGATCCCTAGTCCACAAATCTACGTCCCTATATATTCCCATATACAATTCACAGAAGAGCTGGGAGTACTTACCTGGTGGACTTCAGGCCAGAGACTCAGGTGCCATGCTAGAAAACCTGCTTATTTCTTAGTAAAACCCATTTTCAAAAGAGGGAAACATTTTGGGCCCTAAAAGCCCTCAAGGCCGAGTTTTGAACTAGGCTCTGATACCAAAATGAAACACCTCAAACCCGACCCACAAGCCCTGACCGGATCTGGCATGCTTCTAGGAAAAACCATTCGAATCTTATTTGAAACTTTGCTAAATTTTTTTCGTGTTTTTGAAAACAGTTGATTTGGGTTGGGCTTGAGTTTTAAAACCCGTGTTGATTAGGTGTCACAACATTTAATATTTATACTTAAGAAAAAATGGACATTAACCTTGAATTAATAAAAATCGTGACATACTTAAAGAATTAAAAATGCATGCACAAACAGTTCAAACCAAGGCCTTATTACATCACATCAAAAACCCAAATTAAATCCAAAATACTTAAAAAGAGAAAGCCCAAAATAAAATAAAATAGACTTGAAGCTGAGCATGGCCACCCTTGAGCTCCTGCCGACCCGGTCCATCACTGAGTGTCACCTGAAAAATAATCCCACAAGGGGTGAGTCAAACAGACTCAATGTGTACAACCAACACAAGTCTCAATTAATTCAGGCATGTCAAATCATACATGATAAACATATATAAATCATGATGCAAACCCGAACCCAAGCCTAGGTAACCATCCGCTACACATCACCCGTACCAACCATCACACCGTGGGGACTACTAAGTCAACCCTCCATCTGCTACACACCATCGAAGGCAATCGCTGCAGTTGACGTGCTCATCGCCCTTATAATTTCATGGCATAGCCACCAGATAAATATTCGTGACATAAGTCACCACATTCAGATATTGTGACGTAAGTCACCACAATTGGATATTCTGACATGAGTCACCACATTCAGATATTGGGGTATAAAACCACCAATTCACTTCCCATTTACATAACACCCATATGCCCCATGTCAAACAAATCATGCAATATCATGCCTTATTTCACATTCTTATCACTTATGACATATGTGTCATCATAGATCATGCCATACTCATAGTAGAAGTGGGTAAACGTACTTGAGTACTTTGTACCAATGCAAGATACTCTTAGCCACATCTTAACATATTCATAGTAACATATTTATTAAAACATAAAATCAATTAATTAAGGCTTAAAAGGGTACACACCGATTTACTTAGCGCTTTATTGAAATCCAAAACCCAATCTAATGCTTTTAGACCTTTAATCCCTATATTCGGCCAACCTTAAACACTTTAGCATAAAGCCGTTTGGCTAATTAATTAAATCTCGAAGGACTATCGAAACCAAAATCTTACCTTGTTGCCGACATACTACTAATCAAATCCTGAAAACTTGTAGTCTTTCCTTCCTTGCAATCGGCTAACTCTAGATCAATTGATTTGGTTTGTTTTTGGCTTTTAAATAAATACGAAATAGATCTTAAAACACTAAATAAGCCTTGGCCGAATATCATGGGTACTTACCTTGCGATTTTAAATCCCGAAAGTCTCCTTACTGCCCCTTAACGTTGGCTACACACAATAGAAACACTAGATTATGGCTTATGAATATTCGGCTAACCCATAACCAAAGACTAAACACTTGATTTCGGCACATCCATGAAAAGAAGATACAACCGATCAAAAGAAGTACTTACCACCAACGTTTGCTTGTGAAGACTAACAGAGAATAGATTTTGGCTAACCGTTTCGGCTTTTAAGGCTTGCGGTAAAGAATAAAAAATAGGCACCTTAAGATTCGGCTAGGCTTTTCAAATGGTGTTGGAACATTCGGCTATCACTTAAAAATAGATATAGATGGAAGAAAAGAAATATAGAAGTGGGCTAAGAGAATTGAGCAATGGCAAGTTTAAGAGAGATTTGGCTTTAATGATCTCAAGAAAAGAAGACATAGAAGGCTACCAAATTGCTAAGGTTTTCAATGACAAAGGGTCATTCGCCATTCAAGAAAAGGTGATGAATTGGGTTTGAAAGAAAAGAGAATAGGAAGAGAGGAAATTCGGCAAGGCACAAAAGAGAAAGAAAAAGATGAATGCTCACAACAAAAATTTGGCACACACTCCTTCACACTCTTCAAAGCCAAAAATACAAGCCCCTAGAGTCCTATATTCGGCCACCACATTCCCTCTTATCAAATCCTCTAATTTTCTCCTATATTTTCTCTCTTCAACCATTATTCAAAAAGAATAGAATAAGTCAACAATTATCCCTTCCTTCTTAGCCGAATTTTAAAAGAATAACTAAGGCTTATCCTCATCCATCCAAAGTCCATATGCCGTCCATCACCTCTCCCCTCCTTGACGCCAACATGCAAAAATAAAACCACACTTTATGCTACCAACATGATTCGAACCTCCTCCCTTCTCCCTTGCCTGAGGCGTCACATACCAAGGCCCTAAGTGGCGCCTCCAAGCCACTCTACCAAGCCCAATTTCATGTCCAAATACTCCTACGATTTTCCTTAAGGCCTCCTCAGCCTAGCTTCCCCTTTTTAGATTTAAAATCTAATAATTTCTAAGGCACTCTCCTATTTTCTAAAGTTTACAAAATTCATACCACACATTCTTAACACACAAAGGCATGCTATTTCATATTATTAAAAAAATGCATAAGCCATAATCTGGGATATTACAGTTTATATGACTAATGTTGATAATTGATGCTTATGATTATAAATTTCATGATAAGCTTAATCTAGTAAGTAAGTTCGGATATAATACTTGCCATTAAATTTGTATCTATGTGATGAAAAATGAATGAATGTATATTAATGAAATAAAAATGTGTTATGTATGAGTTTGAGTATTGAGGCACTAAGTGTGCGAATTTAGAAATAAGACAGAGACGATTAGCACTTTGTGTGCGAAGCAATAGAAGCTTCGACTTAATGAGTTGGCACTGTGTGTGTGATACCGAGATAAGCTCGATTTAAAATAAAGGCACTAAGTGTGTGTAACATCTTTAAATCAGGGTCTTTGCATTTTACTTATCGCATGTAGATAGTAGGGCTGTTGTGCTTGTTTAGGGTGTTTTAGGGTCTAAGCTTAGGCCAGAGATAGGCTAGAGCCTTGTAGAAATTTTTATTTTTTGGCTTCTAGGAGGGAGAGCTGAAGGAGTGAGGTGTTAAGGATATTTAGTGGCAGGTTTTGACACAAGAAGCACCTTGGTGGAGTGGCAGGGGAGGCGCCACTTTAGTATCAGGAGAATGTCACCTCAGGAGTGTGGGAGAGCTTGAGTTCGAGTAGCAGAGATATCCTTTCTGGTATCTTTTTGACGCCAAGGCTAGGGAGGAGTTGTGCTCAGGATGGACTGTTGTGGATAGGTGTTGAAAGACTCAACAAATTCAAATAAGTGGAAGAGAGAAATCTGAGGAGTTTGAAACATTCAAATGGGTTTGAATGTGTGGCCAGGAGAAATTTGTGGAGGAAAAAGGGGAATGGACACTTGAGCTTAGAGTTGGATGTATGTCAAACTCTATGGGAGAGGGGAGAATCGGGTTGGGTGCTAGTTAGAGAGGGATGGCCGAATGTGGTATAGGCTTTGGTGGGGTGTGATTTTCGGCTGGTTAGCAAGGCATTCAGGTTCTTTTTCATCTTGTTTCTTTTGTGCCGAAACTAAACCCCTCTCACTAGGCATTATTTCATTTTTCTTCTTTTCTCTCTTTTGGCTAAAACACGAATGCTCTCTTAAACCTCTTTTTCTCTTCTATTTTGTTTTGGCCGAATGCATCTTGCTCTCCATCCATCATTGGTGATTCATTCTATTGCCATAACCTTAGGAACTGAAACCTCATATACCATATACCATTCCTCCTCATCATCTTTTCCATTTTATTTTGTTGTAAGCCAAATTCTCTCCACACTTTTACTCCAACTTTGTTCCAAAATCGAAATCAATATTTCCCCTCTCTTTTGATTTCTTTTTCTTCTCTTAAACTCTCTTATGTCATAATACTTAAACCGGTCTTTTCCCTTCTCATCTTTTAATCATAGCCGAAACTATAAGACCACTTGGGAGCCCAAACCTTTTCTATTCTCTTCAATCCCCAAAACCGAAACCCCTCCTAAAAACCTCTTCTCATTATTTCTCTTTTTACTTCTTTTGTGTTTGGCTGAATACCATTTGCTGAAAGTTTCCCCTTCGATTTCATCTTTCTCTGTGCATAAGTGGAACGATTCCGGCATCTGGGTAAGTTCTTGGCCTTTGGCCGAATCTCTCTAACTCTCTCTTTTCAAATTCTTTTTCTCTTTTTTGATTGCTATGGTGTGAAAGGTCGAAACCCCTAAGCATCCTGGTGATGATTGTATTTTTATTTTCGGTTTCTCATCAGATCCTCTCTTGTTTCAAGCCGTTGCCGGTTCTTGCTAGGGGGTGATCAAATCTATCGAGTTAAGGTAAAGGGGGAGGCGATCCCTTGTATTTTGCGTTATCTCTTTCGGGATTTCATAATCAAGGCCAAATGGCTATTTGCTTAGTAATGTTATGCTTGGCCGAATGCAGGGGAGTGTGGTGACACCATCTTGGGTGAACTTTTAGGATTCGTTGGTTGTGAGTTATGCTTAGAGCCTCGAGTTTTTGTCGACTTAGGTAAGGGATCTATTTATTTGGGTTAAATCTCTATTCATCGTTAATATCTGTGTGAATCCAATTTAGTGACCAAAGGTGTTATGGACCCTAATGTCAGCCAAACGTTAGGAGGGGTTGTATCTGAGACCCCAGCCCCTGAGTTCAAGAAGAGGGTTGTATTTACGGTGCGCGATTGGCCACCGGGGTGTGGACCAGCATCAGAGCAAGAGAGTATACAGATCGTAGTAGTGTCAACTAACGACAGTGTCAACGTAGAGAGCGTCGTATTGCGAGTAATCAGGTGTGTAACACTTACACACTTCATAGGTTAATATGTTATTATTTTGTGATTGGTCAAAAGCCAGAATAACGGTAGGAAGCAATGTGTTATGAGGTGTTACCCTTGTGGGATAAGCGAGGACTTCGGGTAAGTCCATTCTGGCTTGGCTAACGTTAAATGCCTCGGTTAAGGTTGTATATGCCATGTTATGTTATTTCTAAATATTAAGCATGATTATTTTACCATGAAAAGCATGTTCATAAAGATGGGTGATGAGAGGTGGGGAAGAGTATGATTTCAGACTGTCACTAGTGGTTTTGACCACACAGTGGGTTGGCCCCACATATTCTCTTTTGTGACTAAGTTTCAGTGGTTTTGACCACACATGTATTATTTGTGACCTCGATCGCAAGTGGTTTTGACCACATATATATGTGTGACCTCGGTCACTAGTGGTTTTGACCACATATATATTATTTGTGACCTCGGTCACCAGTGGTTTTGACCACACTGGGTAGACGCAGGAGTTTGGATGGTTAGGGTTGGGTTGCATGGCATACTTAATTACTTATGAAACTGTGTAAGGGCTTATATCTGTGGGATGGGGATTTATACACTAAGTCTTGGTGACTCACCTCTTCCTTTTGCGTTTTGCAGATGATTCCTAGATCGCAGATGTGGAGCCGGGACGGACTCAAGGTGGCCATACACGATATTTTGGGTTTTGTTTTAAATTATTATTTCAGGTTTAGATTTTTATTTAATTTGGTTTTTTATTGTAATAAGGCCATCTAGATTTTTGTTTCGGGATTATTTATTTCGTTGACAACCTTTGAATTTGCGTTAAACATTAAAGCACGTCTAAAATGGAAAATTGTCAATAAAATGAATGTTTTTCACAAACCTTAATGGATTCTCGAGATTTTATAAAACTTTACCATCAGGAAAAAGACAAACTTATAATATCAGCAAGTTAACTTGATTCTTTTTAAAAGGAAAATTTGAAATGGTTTAAGCTTTTGATTCAAACCAACTTCGGTTTCCAATAAAATAAGATGTTTTTTTTAACTTAAGTCGACAACTGGTTTTATAAAAAACAAGCTTTCTCTGTGACATGCCAGATTCGGTCATAGTGTTTTGATCGGGTTTGAGGTGTTACAATTTTGGTATCAGAGCCTGGTTCAAATGCTCATCTGTGGCCCGAGGCCCAAAATGTGATCAGTAAGGAGGGTTTTGCAAAATGATTTGATGGAAATTGTATATTTAAGGGAAAGCATGGCACCTGAGTCTCTAGCACCAATCCACAACGGTAAGTTCCCTTAATCGCTGTTTATATGGTCTAATGATTGAGATATGAATGTTAGCAATAGGAATCTACTGTAGAGACTAAAGCCCATAGGATTGTGTGAACTTGCGAGAATAACTACTGTAGCAAATTGCTCATAAGACTGCTCTGTAATAATCAGTGGAAGAAAGCTAATGTATAAAATTTTTAAATCAGATTAATTCGTAGATATGAGAACTCAGGGATGGGGGCATAATACACGTGGGCGTGGTAGAGGTAGGATAACTGTCTCGGAACAGGCAGGGTCTGGCCATGGGTTAGAGAATAAGGTACCGCCACCGCCAGCTATGGACACTGGGTTTCAGGATTAGACGGATGGTGACGACACAGTGTCACAAAGCGATGTCATGGTTCTCGAGAGAGTAGCGAGCGGTGGAGGTACGGGGCTCGTAAATGTGGTGCGAGCGACTCGAGCCAATAGAGCGAGGTGTTTGGGTGTTTCGGTGTGGCTCCCAATACGGTGAAAATCTTCGCTTGAGGCGACTGAACGTATAATGGACAATTTGGACTTTACAACAAAGGAAAAGTTGAAAGGGATAGTGTCTCTTCTCGGTGATGAATCTTATCAGTGGTGGCTCACGGTCCGGGATGGTGTGACAGTTGATGACATCACTTGGGATTTCTTTAAGGAAGCTTATAAGAGGAAGTATATCAGGTTCGGTTACATAGATGCGCAACAGAAGGCGTTCTTGAATCTGGTTCAAGGAAATAAGTCAATATCGAAATATGAGGCGGAGTTCCTTCGGCTGAGTCGTTATGATAGGGGTATTGTGGCTACAGAACACGAGCGCTGTGTCAGATTTGAGGACGGCCTTAAAGATAAGCTGCAGATGTTGATTGCTCCACAGTAGGAGAGAGAATTTACGGTCTTGGTAGAGAAGGTCAAGATTGCGGAGGAGGTGATGCAGTCGGTGAGACGGAATCAAGATCGAAGTTGGATTAAGAGGAGTTCTGGGTCATTAGGGTCTGTTGGGAATTCGCAGAAAAGGGCTAGATATAGTGGGCTGAGTCAAGTTGCAAAGCCTACTGCTACTACCCAGTGGTCGCCACGGTGTGCTCGGTGTGGGAAGTCTCATTCAGGAGAGTGTTGGACAGGAAACAGAGGGTACTTCGAGTGTGGGTCAGTGGAGCACCGGGTAAGGGATTGTTCACAGAGGTCAGCTAGGATCCAGTCTGAGGGTCAGGGACGTACACAATTCAGGAGGGATGGCCAGCAACCACAGAGGGGTCGCGGTCCGGCCAGGGGAGGTAATGGTTCTGGTCGAGGTCGTGGAGCACCGGGCAGAGGTGCCGGGAATGCTAATGCAAGACAGCCTGGGTTGGTCTATGCTGTGAGGTGTCAAGAGGAGGTCGACGCACCAGACGTCATAACCGGTACAATCTTAATTTTTGGATAGCCTTATACTACTTTGATAGATGTTAGATCGACGCACTTGTATGTTGCTAGTAGTTTAGTGGGAACTCTGGACTTAGTCCATGAGGTTTCTTCTAGGGAGATGACTGTAATTAGTCCTCTAGGTCACTCTGTAGAAGTAGACAAACTGTATAGGGATGTACCCCTAGAACTCCAAGGGGTAGTGTTTCTGGCTGATTTGATGGAACTGCCATTTGGGGAGTTCGATTTGATCTTAGGGATGGACTGGCTAGTGAAGTATCAGGCAAGTTTGGACTATCCGGCTAAGCGTATGGTGTTGACATCGGTTGAGGGTGAAGAGGTGGTGATGATAGGTGATAGAAGAAATTACTTATCCAATGTGGTATCTACTCTGAAGGCCGGGAAAATGGTAAGAAAAGGATGCGAGGCATTCATAGTTCATGTTTGTGTATTGGAGGCCAAAGAGTCAACTGTAGGGAGTGTCTGAACAGTAAAGGATTTCACTGATGTGTTCCCAGAGGAGCTTCTAGGTCTACTTTTCGATCGCGAAGTTGAGTTTGGGATAGATTTGCTACTAGGAACAGCACCAGTGTCTATTGCCCCGTATAAGATGGCGCCGAAAGAATTAGTGGAGCTTAAGGCACAGATTCAGGAGTTGTTGGATCGACATTTTATTCGGTCGAGTGTATCACCTTGGGGAGCGCCTGTACTTTTTGTTAAGAAGAAAGACGGAACAATGTGGATGTGTATAGATTACCGTCAGTTGAATAAGTTGAAGATTAAGAATAAGTATCTGTTACCGAGGATAGATGGCCTGTTTGATCAGCTGAAGGGGGCATCAATTTTCTCTAAGATTGATTTGAGGTCCGGGTACCATCAGCTTAAGGTAAAGGAGGCTGATATCCATAAGACAATGTTTTGCACTCGTTATGGGCACTACGAGTTCTTAGTAATGCCGTTTGGGTTGACTAACGTGCCGGTAGCATTCATGGACCTAATGAATCGAATTTTTCAGTCGTATTTGGATCGATTCGTCGTGGTGTTTATAGACGACATCTTGGTGTACTCGAAATCAGAGGAGGAGCATGATGAGCATCTCCGTGTGGTTTTACAGATTCTGAGGGAAAAGCAGTTGTTCGCAAAGTTTAGTAAATGCGAGTTCTGGTTGAAGGAGGTAACCTTCTTGGGTCATGTGGTGTCAGCTGAGGGGATTAGGGTGGACCCTCGAAAGATTGAAGCGGTATTGGATTGGAAACCATCGAAATCAGTGGCAGAGATTCAGAGTTTTCTGGGTTTAGCGGGATATTATAGAAGGTTTATGGAAGATTTTTCTTTTATTGCAGCACCGTTAACCAAGTTGCTAAGGAAAGGGGTTCCGTTTGTGTGGTCAGACAAGCAACAAGAGAGTTTCGGGAAGTTAAAGAAGGTTTTAACAGAAGCTTCGATTTTGATTCAGCCTGAGGCAGGGAAGGAATTTACGGTCTACTGTGATGCGTCGCATACTGGTTTGGGATGTGTGCTGATACAAGAAGGGAAAGTAGTGGCGTATGCATCTCGACAGTTGAGACCCCACGAAGTGAATTACCTGACGCATGATCTGGAGTTAGCTACAGTAGTTTTCGCCTTGAAGATTTGGAGGCATGACTTGTATGGGGAGAAGTCTATCATCTACACGGACCACAAGAGTTTGAAGTACCTCTTGACTCAGAAGGAATTGAATTTAAGGCAGCGAAGGTGGATCGAGTTGTTGAAGGATTACGACTGTTCGATTGAATACCATTCGGGTAAGGCTAACGTAGTGGCTGACGCATTGAGCCACAAGGTGGTAGCGGACTTGAGAGCAATGTTTGCCCATCTTAGTCTGTATGATGACGGAAGTCTGTTAGCGGAATTACAAGCCGATATGGGTAAACCAGGTTAAGGAAAAATAGCTAGTGGATGAAGACTTAGGTACTAGATATTTGCAAGTGCAGAATGGTGGATTGAAGGGTTATACCTTGAGCAGTGAGGCTGTGCTGTGTTTCTAAGGGAAAGTTTGTATGCCGAAGGATGTTGAATTAAGGCAGAGGATTCTTCAGGAAGCTCATAGCAGCCCATACACTATACATCCTGGAGGTAGTAAAATGTACCAGGATTTGAGGGCTTTGGTGGCCGGGTCTAAAGCGAGAGGTAACAGAATTTGTAAGTAAGTGTCTGATGTGTCAGCGAGTCAAAGCTGAACATTAGTTACCTTTGGGTCTGTTGCAGCAGGTAAGGATTCCGCAGTGGAAGTGGGAAAGGATTACGATGGATTTCGTCACTGGGCTACCCCTCACGCCTAGCAAGAAGGATTCGGTCTGGGTGATTGTTGATCTTTTGACAAAGTCAGCTCATTTCTTACCAGTTCGGGTTGATTACTCACTTCAAAGGTTGGCTAAGTTGTATGTAGCGAAAATCGTGAGACTTCATGTAGTGTCAGTGTTAATTATCTCAGATAGGGATCCTCATTTCACATCAAGGTTTTGGAAAGCGTTGCATCAGGCATTGGGTACAAGGTTGGATTTTAGCACGGCATTTCATCTGCAGTCAGATGGGCAGTTAGAGAGGGTATTTTAGAAGACATGCTGAGGGGTTGTGTTTTGGATTTCAGAGGTAGTTGGGAAGAATTTCTTCCATTGGCAGAGTTCGCATACAACAACAGTTACCAGGCAAGTATTAAGATGGCACTGTGTGAGGCACTGTATGGGCGGAGGTGTCGCACACCTACGTGTTGGATAGAGTTGGGTGAGCGTCAACTATTGGGCCCAGAGTTGGTTACTGAAATGGAGGATAAGGTTAAGCTGAGTCAAGCTCGTCTAAAGGAAGCTTCGGACAGACAGAAATCTTATGCTGATCTTAAGCGGAGGGATATAGAGTTTGCAGTGGGTGACAAAGTTTTTCTGAAGGTGTCCCCGTGGAAGAAGGTGTTGAGATTTGGTTGGAAGGGCAAGATGAGCCCTAGGTTCATCGGGCCGTATAAGGTGTTGAAACGTGTAGGACTAGTAGCTTATCAGCTTGAGTCAGATCCATTACGTGTTTCATGTTTCAATGCTTAGACGCTACCACTCAGATCCGTCGCATGTTATGCCAGTGGAAGAGATAGAAGTAAACCCAGATTTGTTTTTGAGGAGGAGCCGGTGCAGATCCTGGATCAGGATGTCAAGGTCTTGCACAGAAAGTCAGTTTCATTGGTGAAGGTTCTTTGGCGGAATCATGGTTCGGAGGAGGCCACGTAGGAGCCAGAGGATGTGATCGCAAAGAACACCCCAACTCTTTGACCTGTAATTTCGAGGCCAAAATTATTTTTTTAAGGAGGTAGAACTATAACATCCTTAAATCGGGGTCTTTACATTTTACTTATCGCATGTAGATAGTAGGGCTGTTGTGCTTATTTAGGGTGTTTTAGGGTCTAGGCTTAGGCCAGAGATAGGCTAGAGCCTTGTGGAAATTTTCATTTTTGGGCTTCTAGGAGGGAGAGCTGAAGGAGTGAGGTGTTAAGGATATTTAGTGGCAGGTTTTGACGCAAGAAGCACCTTGGTGGAGTGGCAAGGGAGGCGCCACTTTAGTCTCAGGAGAATGTTGCCTCAAGAGTGTGGGAGAGCTTGAGTTCGAGTAGCAGAGATCTCCTTTCTGGTATTCTTTTTGACGCCAAGGCTAGGGAGGAGTTGTGCTCAGGATGGACTGTTGTGGATAAGTGTTGAAAGAGTCAACAAATTCAAATAAGTGGAAGAGAGAAATCTGAGGAGTTTGAAACATTCAAATGGGTTTGAATGTGTGGCCAGGAGAAATTTGTGGAGGAAAAAGGGGAATGGACACTTGAGCTTAGAGTTGGCTATATGTCAAACTCTATAGGAGAGGGTAGAATCGGTTGGGTGCGAGTTAGAGGGGGGTGGCCGAATGTGGTATAGGCTTTGGTGGGGTGTAATTTTTGGCTGGTTAGCAAGGCATTCAGGTACTTTTTCATCTTGTTTCTTTTGTGCCGAAACTAAACCCCTCTCACTAGGAATTGTTTCATTTTTTCTTCTTTTCTCTCTTTTGGCCAAAACCCGAATGCTCCCTTAAACCTCTTCTTCTTTTCTATTTTGTTTTGGCCGAATGCATCTTGCTCTCCATCCATCATTGGTGATTCATGCTCTTGCCACAACCTTAGGAACTGAAACCTCATATACCATATACCATTCCTCCTCATCATCTTTTCCATTTTATTTTGTTGTAAGCCGAATTCTCTCCACGCTTTTACTCCAACTTTGTTCCAAAATTGAAATCAACATTTCCCCTCTCTTTCGATTTCTTTTTCTTCGCCCAAACTCTCTTGTGCCGTAATACTTAAACCTGTCTTTTCCCTTCTCATCTTTTAATCATAGCCGAAACTACAAGACCACTTGGGAACCCAAACCTTTTCTCTTATCTCCAATCCCCAAAATCAAAACCCCTCCTAAAAACCTCTTCTCATTATTTCTCTTTTTACTTTGTTTGTGTTTGGCCGAATACCATCAGCTGAAAGTTTCCCCTTCGATTTTATCTTTCCCTGTGCATAAGTTGAACGCTTTCGGCATCTGGGTAAGTTCATAGCCTTTGGCCGAATCTTCCTAACTCTTTCTTTTCAAATTCTTTTTCTCTCTTTCGATTACTATGGTGTGAAAGGTCGAAACCTCTAAGCATTCTGGTGATGATTGTATTTCTATTTTTGGTTTCTCATCAGGTTCTCTCTTGTTTTAAGCCGTTGTCGATTCTTTCTAGGGGGTGATCAAATCTGTCAGGTTAAGGTGAAGGGGGAGGTGATCCCTTGTATTTTGCGTTATCTCTTTTGGGATTTCTTGATCAAGGCCGAATGGCTATTTGCTTAGTAGTGTTATGCTTGGCCGAATGCAGGGGAGTGTGGTGACGCCATCTTGTGTGAACTTTCAGGATTCGTTGGTTGTGAGTAACGCTTAGAGCCTCGGGTTTTTGTCGACTTAGGTAAGGGATCTATTTATTCGGGTTAAATCTCTATTCATCGTTAATCTCTGTGTTAATCCAATTTAGTGACCAAAGGTGTTATAGACCCTAATGTTAGCCGAACGTTAGGAGGGGTTGTATCCGAGACCCCAGCCCTAAGTTTAAGAAGAGGGTTGTATCTGTGGTGCGCCATTGGCCACCGGGTTGTGGACCAGCATTGGAACAGGAGAGTAGGTAGATCGCAGTAGTGTCGACTAATGACAGTGTCGACGTAGAGAGCGTGGTATTGCGAGTAATCAGGTGTGTAACACTTACACACTTCGTTGGTTAATATGTTATTATCTTGTAATTGGTCAAAAGTCGGAATAATGGTAGAAAGCAATGTGTTATGAGGTGTTACCCTTGTGGGTATAAGCGAAGACTTTGGGTAAGTCCATTCTGGCTTGGCTAACATTAAATGCCTCGGTTAAGGTTGTATATGCCATGTTATGTTATTTTTGAATATTAAGCATGATTATTTTGCCATGAAAAGCATGTTCATAAAGATGGTGATGAGATGAGGGGAAGAGTATGATTTCAGACTGTCACCAGTGGTTTTGACCACATAGTAGGTTGGCCCCACGTATTCTCTTTTGTGACTAAGTCTCAGTGGCTTTGACCACCAGTGGTTTTGACCACACATGTATTATTTGTGACCTCGGTCACCAGTAGTTTTGACCACATATATATATATATATTTGTGACCTCGATCACCAGTGGTTTTGACCACATACATATTATTTGTGACCTCGGTCACCAGTGGTTTTGACCACACGGGGTAGACACAAGAGTTTGGATGGTTAGGGTTGGGTTGCATGGCATACTTAATTACTTATGAAACTGTGTAAGGGCATATATCTGTGGGATGGGGATTTATACACTGAGTCTCGGTAACTCACCTCTCCCTTTTGCATTTTGCAGATGGTTCCTAGATCGCGGATGTGGAGCCAGGACGGACTCAAGGTGGCCATGCACTATATTTTTGGTTTTGTTTTAAATTATTATTTTGGATTTAGATTTTCATTTAATTTGGTTTTTGTTGTAATAAGGCCATCTAGATTTTTATTTCGGGATTATTTATTTCGTTGACAACCTTTGAATTTGCGTTAAACATTAAAGCATGTCTAAAATGGAAAAGAGTCAATAAAATGAATGTTTTTCACAAACCTTAATGGATTCTCGGGATTTTATAAAACTTTACCATCGGGTAAAAGACGAACTTATAATATCAGCAAGTTAACTTGATTCTCTTTAAAAGGAAAATTTGAAACGGTTTAAGCTTTTGATTCAAACCAACTTTGGTTTCCAATAAAACAAGACGTTTTTTTAGTTAACTCGATAATTGGTTTTATCAAAAACAAGCTTTCTCTGTGACGTGCCGAATTTGTTCGTAGTGTGTTGACCGGGATTGGGGTGTTATAGTGTGCGATGTTAATTAAGTTCGATTTTGTATTAATGCACTAAGTGTGCGATATCATTTAAGTTTTGACAACAAATCATGGCACTAAGTGTGCGATTATAAGAAAGGAATAGCACTGTGTGTGCGATTATATGAAAGCTTCAGCTTATTAAATTGGCACTGTGTGTGCAACATCGAGACAAGTCGATTAAAAGAATAGGCACTAAGTGTGCGATTATAAGAAACGAATAGCACTGTGTGTGCGATGATATGAAAGCTTCGGTTTATTGAATTGGCACTGTGTGTGCAATATCGAGACAAGTAGATTAAAATAATAGACACTAAGTGTGCAATTATAAGAAATAAATAGCATTGTGTGTGCGATGATATGAAAGCTTCAGCTTATTAAGTTGGCACTTTATGTGTGACACTGAGACAAGTCGTTTAAAAGAATAGGCACTAAGTGTGCGACAATTAATATGATTCAATTATGTATTTAGCATTGAGTGTGCGATTAAGTTGAACTATTATGAAAGGATGATCGACATATAATATCGAGCATAGAATAGCTTGGAAGTTGAATAATTATGTGTTAGCTAAGATACGTATTGAACCTTTGTAATTGACGAGTTATAAATAGGTTATGAATGAGTGAATGAGTATTTCAGCTTTGGTTGGGACATTGGTATTGTACAATTGTTTTGAGTTTCCGAGTATCTTATTAGATTCATATTGGTTCAACAGGTAAGTCTGTAGTACGAATAACAAATCTAAACTTTGATAAGTTAAGTGAATGAATATCTGTTATAGGTATGTTGCTTATATACTAATGGAGTATATGAGGTAAGTATTCATGTGAGCATATTATGATGTTAAGTACATCAAATTGATAATACGATGTGTAAATTCTTGAATAGATGAAATAGATGCAAATATGATATGTGATTTGTAAATATGGTAAGTTATGGCTAAGCTTTTGAGTTTAAGAAAGAATGAAGTGATTTTGTGATGAGAACCATAATGGTTATTCTATTAATTTAGTTATGTACAATTCATGTTAAGTTTGTTTGTATATTGACTTACTAAGCTTTGTAAAGCTTACTCTGTGTGTATGTTTTCTCTGTTTATAGGTCGTCAAAGCTACTGAAGGCTCGAGACCGTCACAGATCGTCATCACACTACTAAAATCATTTTGGTACACTTTGAATAAGTATCTGGCTAGATATGGCATGTATAGGCTAGTCCTTGATATGAGTTGTAAAGTGAACTTAGCCATGTGATTTGGCTAGTTATGTTTTGGTAATATGCTTAAAGGAATATGATATGTGAAGTGTAATATCCTGGAATAGGGGTAAAATTTTTTTAAATTATTTTGCATAAGTGTGGTCATCATGGTGTTAATTGAGGTATTTTAGGCGCTAGTGATAAGCTAAGGAAGGCAGAGCTTTAGGGGAATTTTATTTTAAGTGCAAAAGGGAAACTAGGCAAAAGGCCTTAAAAATATTTTGTGGAGTTTAGGACACAAGAAATGAATTGGCAAAGTGGCTTGGCGCTAAGGTGCAAAGGAGTGCCAAGGGAAGGAGTTCGAGTAACATGGGGAGCAGATGGGCTTTTATTTTTTAGCGTTAAAAGGGATTGGGCTAAGAAGGCTTTAAAGGAATTTTTGTAGGCATTTTTAGCATAAGAAAGGCTTTGGTAAAGTGGCTTCCATGCGCTACTTAAAGGCTTGGGAATGACGCCAATAAGGGCACAGGTTCGAATCAAGGTGACAAGCATGTTTTTATTTTTGGTTTTGACGTTGAGACAAGGGAGCTAGGGAAAGAGGTGTTAAAAGAAGTTTTGGGTGAATCATATCACAAATAGCACCTTGGCAAATTGGCTGGGATGGTAGCTGCAGTTTATGGTTTCGTGAGGTCGCAGGTTTGAAGCTTAATGGTAGCATAAGGGGTGTTTTATTTTTATTTTGCAGCAGATTGGAAAGGCAGTGGACGGCACATGGGATCTTCAAATAGATAAAGATTTAGCTAGTTTTTTTTTAAATTTTCGGCTGGGGTAGTGGATAATATGCTGGCCTATATCTTTTTATTATTTATTGATTTTAAGATAGAAGATAATGGTTGTGTTTTGTTTATTATTTTTTTTATGAGGAGATAACATAGAAGATTGATAGGAACTAGATAGTTAGCCGATTGTGGGACTCTCCTGCTGTTTAGTTCAGCTTTGAAGTGCTTTAGGGAGCAACTAAGTGCCGAATTTGTTTAAGGAAGTGTGTCCATCTTTTTGATTTTTTTAAGTCTCCATTGCCAAATCCCTTTTGCATTCTCTTCTTATTCTTTTTCTTTTCTTAAAACCTTATTTTCTACTAATTTTCTTGAATAGCCGAATACCTCTTAAGAGCATTAGCCGAATTTTTAAGTAAGCCTCATCAAGCATCTTTCCTTTATCATTATTGTTTTCAAGAGCCGAATATCTCATTACCTTTAAAGCCATTGCCGAATCTCCTAGGATGGTGTTGCCGATCTCTTGCTCTTAGTTTTGTCTCAAGTGTAGTGGTAAGTAATCGTCACTCTAAACAATTGGTTTTGAGTTCTTATATTGGTATGTCAAAAACCAAGTGATTGGTCTTGGTTGTTATAACATGGCCGAAGTCATAGTGCCATTAAGTATGTGCTTTTGTGTGTGTAGCCGAAAGAAGGAAGCATTGAGGAAGTCTCTTGGATTCGATCATCTAAGGTAAGTGTTAGGTACTTTCCGGCCAAGGGCCATGATTAAGGAATTATGCTTAAAATCGATACTAACAAGTGATTAGTAGGGATTTCGACTATTAAAGGTGCAAGAGTGTGATTTCGGGATTTGGAAGAGATAGGTAAGTGGGTTTGTACTATTTGGCCTTAGGCCATTTTTGGTATTTAAGTAGTTAACTGATTCTGTCCACGATGGATTAGGGGCTAATTGGCAAGCATAAGGGCAAGTTTTGGGATTCTAGATTGTGATAGATTCAATAGATCGGGATCTCGTTAAATAATCAAGTGCGTAGTTATCGCACTGTCTTTTGATTGATTTAAATATGTTAAAATGTATTTGTGCTATGTTGTGAATGATAGCCGAGGTAAGGGCTAAAATGGTGGATACCCTTGATCGGTAATCGATTAACAAGGTCAGTGTTTTATGTTATCACATGATTACTGATGAATATGTGAAATGGAGATGAGCATGTTATATTTATATTTTATTAAATGATGTTTTATCATATGTGCATGAGGGCTTGGGATATGAATATTAGAGGACAGGGTGTACATATATATGTACGTGGTCTAATGTTAGCCTCGTGCTACATTAGCACTTGATGATTTGCTGTGTGCTTCATTAAGGGAGGTGTTGGCTAGGTGCCCATCTCGGCAGTTGATGGTTGTGTGCATCACCGTAGACGGATTAATATTGGGATCACTTATGTGATCGGTGGCTCGACCACTGACCTTGAGCAGACAAGTCCGCAAGGTAGGATATGTGGGATCACGATGTGATCGGTGGTGGATTAGCCACGGCCTTGGGCGAGAGTCTGCTAAGGTTGGTGTAACGGTTGGACTTAGGTTAGGTTGGGTTTCAGTAATTGCATATTTATTTGTATGATCTGTGGATATGGGCCAAGCCTATATGTGGAGGCATGTGTGATGATTATGCTTGAGTCGTGGACTCACCCAATTTTTTTTTTCTTAACCATCTCGGGTGATTCATGAGCTTGGACCGGGTTGGAGTGGATACGAGGTGGCCCATGCGGAGATGATTTAATTAATTTACTAATTTTATATTATCGATATTTTGGGAATTTCTTTGATGTAATAAGGGCCATTTGAGATATTTACGGATTTTGCTATGATTTATTGGATTGTTGAATAAGCTATTATTAGGAAATGTTTTCAATTTCGACAACTTATTTATTAAAAGCTTATAATAAAGGTTTAATTCAAATATTTTGTAGCATCAAAGTTTTACTTATAAAGTCATGGTTTTCAAAAGATAACAAATTTTAATATTTATCTTAAGTCAAAAAGATTTTCAACCGTTTTTCCGCAGTGACATACCAGATCCGGTCAGGGCTTGTGGGCCGGGTTTGGGGTGTTACATGAAGTGTTTTGGTATGATTAGTTGATATATGAAATGGTTATGAGACGGTATGTATAAAGATGATTGGTGCTTGGGCATAATTGAATGTTGGTTATGCAAATTGGTATGTTTAGATTGGGTAGTCATTTAGGTATGTGATAGTTGCTATATATATACATATTATGTGTTAGCAAGTGATGCTTGTAGGCGGGACCCTAATGGGTGTCTGGTTGGCCTTGTAAAAATGGCCTATAATGTCACACGGTTGGGGCAAACGAGCATGCCTCAGATCGTGGGTAAATTGGCAGAATGTGGCTTAAATTACACACGACCTCAACACGGGGGTGTCATCTAACTGTGGCGCACAAGTCAGTAGCTGGCCTTAAAAGTACACGACCATAGCATGGGCGTGCCTACATGTCGTGTGAGAAACGGCAGTATGTAACCACGAGAAGGTCACATGGGTGTGTCATGTAGCCGTGGGAGAGGCACGGCCTGCCCCCACGGGCGTGTCTCCCCTGTATTCTAGAAAAGTTTCAATTTTTCATGAAATTTTATATGTGTTTCGGTTTAGTCCTGACTCGGTTTATAAGCATGTTTAAGGTCTCGTTGACCTATTTAAGGGGCATTATGAATGATATTGATGAATGATTGTGTAAAATTCTGTAAATGTTTTCGATTTGTCTGGTAACACTTCTAACCCTAATCTGGCGACGACAACGGGATAGGGGTGTTACAGTGCTACAGACCCTGTGGCACCAACTCTCATAAGAAACACTTCATTGAGTGAAATCTCTCAACACCAAGATGGCACAGTTGAATTAATATTCAACAGGTCACGAAGAATGCCTCCAAGACATTCCTTCAAAATAAGAAGTACCAACACAACTTTTAGGAGGTTAAATTTAGAAGGAGAGTCAAATCCAGAAACACAAACGACAGATATTAGGACAGCTAAAGCCCCTGTCTCTTCTATCCCAACAACATTTAGAACCAATTTACAAGGAATAGATAATTCCTCAAATATAGCTCAACCTATTTATGCTAGACAGGAAGAGAGTCCCCAAAATTCCCCTAATATGTCACCAACAAATTCATCAATGACTAATAATGCAAGACAAGGAGAAAATTCAAAAATATTTGTTTGAAAAAAAACTTTTGAGATAAACAAAGAATGGTGTAGAAAGCACTTCTATTCCAACAAAAACAAGCAAAAAAGAGAAGATTACTTTAAAAATTATAATGATAAAAAAGAAAGCATTCTTCAAGAATATTATGAATTTATGAATACCCATAAAATTCATATAAAATTTTTTGAATGGTTTGAAGAATATTATTCAAAATCTGTTAATACAATAAAACATAATATTAGATGGCAAACTAATAAAAGAAAAGTTGAATCTCGACATCCCCCTTTAATGGAGGTTCAATATCTTCACAAAAATATTGGAATGAAAGCAAATCCTTTAAGAATGAGAGCTCCTGATACAGGATAATAAATCTCATCAAAAGATATTAAAATGATAGTAGAACAAAACAACTATACAAATATCAGTGTTCATACAATAGGAAAACAATTAGATTATATTGAGAATTTAGTGGAAAGTCACCAGATTAAGAAAGAACCAGTAAAAGAGGTAACAGAAAAAGGTTCTAAAGAACCAATATTCACACCTTATAAGATTCAAAAACCTTTCAAAAAATCCCAAAATGATTTCTTAACAGAAATCCAAAATAGACTTGATGCTTTGGAAAGTTACAAGTCTGAATTAATATCACTTGATACCCCAATGCAAGCCCAACATTCAGTAAATACATTACACCAATCCTCCCAACCAGTCAGATGAACAACAAAATAACAAGATGGCTTGGAAAGAACCAAATAGATTATATTATCCAAAAACCACTGCACCTGATCTTAATATAGAAGAAAAACTTGTTTTCCAGAATAAATACAATGCTAATACAATTTATGAATGGAATATAGATGGAATGTCTGGATACAATATTCTTAGTTTATTACAACAAATGACGATGGTTTCAAATGTTTATACAACCCAAAACCAAAATGGATTAATCAATAATCATGTTATAGCCAATCTTTTAGTTGTTGGATTTACTGGTCAATTAAAAGGATAGTGAGATCATGCACTTACTAAAACCCAACAGGAAGAAATTTTAAAAGCAATAAAAAAGGATTATCAAGGAAGAATTATTTTAGATGAAAAAGGAAGAGAAATCCAAGATGCAGTAGATACTTTATTTTTCTCAATCTCTAAACACTTTATAGGAGATCCTTCTCATCTTAAAGATAGAAATTCAGAATTATTATCAAATTTAAAATGGAAAAAATTAACCGATTTTAAATAGTATAAAGGTGTCTTTATGGCTAGAGTTATGCAAAGATCTAATAAACAACAACCGTTTTGGAAAGAAAAGTTTCCAGCAGGACTTCCTACTTTGTTAGGAGAAAAAGTTAGAAATCAAATAAGAGAAAATTATAGAGGTATTATTCCATGTGGAAAGCTTACATATGGTGAACTAATTAGTTTCACCCAAAAAGAAGGATTAAAAATTTGTCAAGATTTAAAATTACAAAAACAACTTAAGAAAGAAAGATATCAATGTAGAAAAGAATTAGGATCATTCTGCCACCAATTTGACATTAGGAATGAGCCTTCTTCTTCAAAAACATGCTGCCCTGTAAAACCAAAAAAATAAGAAAAAGAATATTTCAAAATATTATAAAAAACCCAAATACTGAAAATACAGAAAAGAAATGAAACAACAAAAAACAGAAAACAAAACTGATAAAACAATAAAATGTTATAGATGTGGAAACCCAGGACACATCTCAAAATATTGTAAAATTAAAAAAAATTTAATAATTTAAATCTAGATGATGAAATAGAACAAAAATTAAATGAGATTCTCTTAGAAACAACTTCTTCTGAAAATGATACATTTGCCAAAACAAATGAATTACAAATAGATGAATTACATACAACATCTCAATCTTCTGATGATGAAAATGAACCCTCAATTAATATGTTAACCAAAAACCAAGAATTTGTGAATGAAGTTATTGATAAAATTCAAGACCCATAACTTAAAAGAGAGCACCTTTTGAAATTAAAATCCTCATTAAAGGATAAACCAAAAAAAGAAAAAGAAATTATTTTAGTCAATCAGAAATGTATAATATACAAGATATAATATTCAATAAATATGAAAAAATTAAAACCAAGACAAATTACAAATTTTGAATTACAGTTAGAAATAAAGCAAATTAAATTAGAACTTTCTCAGCTTAAAATGGAACAACAAGAAATGAAAAAACAAATGCAAACCTTAAAACATGAAATCCCAGAAAAAAGTTCGTCAAAAACTGAACCCGAACCTGAAGAAAATACACAGGATTATATGATGGGTCTAATTGAAGTATCTATTCAAAGGTATTTAATAAAAATAAATATTGCCATAAATAATGAATTTCAATTAGAAACAATAGCCTTTTTTTTATACTGGAGCGGACGAAAACTGCATTAGAGAAAGGATAATTCAAACAAAATATTATGACAAAATATCAGAATCTCTTAAAGCTGCAAATGGTAAAAAACTAAAAATTACTTACAAAATTCCCAATGCAGAAATATCCAACAAAGGTATAAAATGTCAAACATGTTTTTTAATGGTAAAAGATATTACCCAAGATGTCATATTAGGAACCCATTCATATCATTACTCAAACCTTATAAAGTAACAAATAATTCTATCTCCACCAAACTTTTAAACACTAAAGTAGAATTTCTTTTGTAGAAAACCCCAAAATAAGAAATCTCAATTTATTAAAATCTTTATCCATCCATAATGGGCAAATCAATAATTTAATTAATCATAAATAGAAACAAATCTCTTTTCTAAAAGAAGAAATATGTTTTAAAAATTGACTAAACAATTAGAAAAAAGAGAAGTACAAAAAAGAATAAATCAAATCAAAGAAGAAATAGAATCAACAATTTGTTCTGACATTCCTAATGATTTTTGGAATATGAAAAAACACGAAGTAACATTACCATATGAAAACAATTTTGATGAAAGACAAATACCCACAAAAGCAATACCCATACAAATGAACAAAGAAATGGAAGAATTTTGTAAAAAAGAAATACAAGACCTTCTTAATAAAAATTTAATTAGGAAAAGCAGTTCTCTTTGGAGTTGTTCAGCATTTTATGTAATAAAAAATGTAGAACTCGAAAGAGGAACACCAAGATTAGTAATTAATGTAACGACCCGAATTTGGGCCTACTAGAATTGGGCCTATTGGGCCTTGGCCATGGGAGCATTTAAAATTGTTTAGAACAAGAGAACGACACTAATGCAAGTTGGATCTATTAGGTGAGTGATTTTGGAAGGCTGGGGGGGCTTCCATGAAGTCCCGGGATCAAACCCGGGCTTTAGGAAAAATTTTGGCTTTAGGTGAATAAAACTCTGGGAGTTAGTAAGTAGGCTTTAAGAATAAAATGTGGAGAAAATGACACAAAAGGAGTTGTGCTCTAAGGACAAATGGCGCCATATGGGAGACAAGGAAGTGACGCCATAGAGGAAGCAAGGGGTCCAAGGTTCAAGTCTTGGCGCTTGAAATTCATTTTGATTTCTTTTAAAATGAACTTAGACTTTGGCCCATAGGCTTATATTTAGTTACGCATGTTTTAAGACAAAAACAATCTTGTGTTGTGGTGGTATGTAGCGTTTGGAGCATAGACGAGGGCAAGGGTTCGAATCCCATTGCAAGCAAAAGGGATATTTTTTTTGCTAAGTTGGGACGACAAGTGTTTGTGATTGAATTAAACTCTACTGAAGAAGGGATCCCACATCGGGAAGCTAGCATGAGAGTAGGCGAGAAGCTGGCTTTAAATAGAGCGATATATGAGGAGAGTAAGGATACATTGGTTTGCGTTTGGGCATAGGAGTGTTTGGAGCGCAGATTAGCTTCAGATTCCTATCAGGTGTGTATTTTGCACTACTCTAGCTGTAGAGTAGCAAATGTCGAAATACCGGTCACACAGCGATGGTAGCCACACGAGCGTGCGAGTGCACGTGTGGGAGCTTCGACGCTATAGTTGAGGCCATCATGAGTGTTCTTGTAGGTTTAGGTTGTTTGGGCCATGATGGGCCGAAAGGGGCCATGTAGGGCCAATGGGACCATGGACCCAATCGAATAAGTTGTATGATTGTATAGTGAATATTGGACTAGACTATGTGAATCTCATATCTATGGCTAGATTTGGGATAAATGGGTCACACGAGCGTGTGGTCCCATTTAAGCTGAGAATGGGCCCTAAGCCCATTCGCATCATTATCTCTGTTTAGAATACTTTGGTTTAATTGGGCAAATCGTAGTTTGATCGCTCTAGTGAAGGTGACAACGCTCGTGATTATTCAGTACTCTGCGTGATAAGGTGTGTATCTGTATACACTGTTCTGATTGTTAATCGGTTGAAAAGCCGAAGGTGCGTATCTTGTATTATCTTGACTGTTGATCGGCATTATGCCGAAAAGTTGAAGTACCAGCGAATGATGCCATACGAGCGTGCGATCACGCGTGTGGTGAACTGAGCTCACAGAGCTTGAGCATGTGATGAGAAAGGCCACAATGAGCGAATTCGTGGGCTTGGGCCTTAGTGGGTCACTTGGGATGGAATGGGCCTCGATGGGCCCCCGTAGGGTCCACGAATGCAAGATTAGACTGTTAAATGGGAAATAGATAGGCTTATCATATCGCGCACATGACTTAGGTGTTTTGGGCCGTGTAAGGCCGAAAGAGGGTCGTGTGGGCCCAATGGGCTTGTAGGCCTGCACAGATAAAATGTCTATGATGTGATAAGTTATTGATTTGGGCTGTGCCGTTACATAGCCGTGGTTGTTTCTAGGCTAAATGGGCCACACGAGTGTATGGGTCCACTTGATTAGGGCAATGGGCCTTAGACCCATTTTTACTGTTAAGTCAATTTAGATTTTCTAAGTCACTCGTGGTGATGGTGGACCTTCTATTCGGTCGTTAATACCTTGGTTTGTGAAATTACCGAAATACCCTCAATTTGCAAAATTACCAAAATACCCCTAATTTGTGAAATTACCGAAATACCCTCAGATTGCAAAATTATTAAAATATCCCTGATTTGTGGAATTATTGAAATACCATTAGTTGATAAAATTATTGAAATACCCTTGGTTTACAAAATTACTGAAATACCCTTGGGTTGTAAAATTACTGAAATACCCTTCGTTTGTAAAATTACAGAAATACCCCTAAGGGTAGGATTACCGACATACCCTTATAGGGTAAAATGACTGATTTGCCCTTGTGGGTAAATGATTGACTTGTGCTATGATTTGACCGATTTGGCTGTGATTGTATGACTGTGTTTTAACTGACTTGACTGTGGGCGTGTGTCTGATTTGCTGTTAATATGTGTTGAAATGATTGTTACTAAGCATGGCCATTTTGCATACACGTGTAATAATTGAGCATGACATACACGACATACTGCATGGGGTTGGGACATTGATATAAAGGAAGATTTGATAGGGTCACACGGGTTGCTTGACGACTGTGGATCCAATATTTATTTGATAGGGTCGTATGATGACTGTGGATCCAGTATTGATCTGAAAGGATCGCATGGGTCGCATGACGACTGTGGATCTAGTATTGATCTGTTGAGGTCGCACGGGTTGCATGACGACTGTGGACCAACGGACGGCTTAAAGCCGCGTAATCTGATTATGGCTCTGTGCCAACCTAAATATGGATTTGTGCCATCTTGAGTATGGTTTTGTGCCAATCGTATTTACCCGTGGCTATGTGCCTAATATATATACCGATGACTCTGTGTCGATCATATTTACCCAAGGCTATGTGCCGATTATTTTACCGTCACTGATGGTTATGTGTCAAACATAATACAATTACGATGGCTTTGTGCCAATTATAATACCGCTACTGAAGGCTTAGAGCCGAATATATATACTAGCAGCTAGGCTACGCTATTGGATAGTTGGCTTGGTGGGTCGACTTGGTCCCCACATGGATAGATGGTTGGTACGGGTGGAGAGTTGGCTGGACAGGGTTGGGGTACATACATGTTTTTCATTGATATGATTAAGGGCTTCGACCCAGACTATTACCGAATAGGGCTTAGGCCACTTGTTCTGATGTTGGTTTGGGCTAGGCCCATTTGTTTCTGTTATGGGTTATGACCCAAGTGATATTGTAGTGGGCTTTGACTCACGTATGCTTTGAACTAACTATACTATTACTCTTAAGGGCTTTGGCCTAGACTATTTCAGTTTTTGTTTCGGTATACTGACTGTTTCTCTAGTAAGGGGATTACACATTGAGTTTTCATAAACTCACCCTATTTTTAACTGTGCGGGTAATCCCTGGCCTTAGAGGATTTAGAGCTGCAAGGGACTCGGAGAAGACCACACACTGCATATGCTTGCTGTTTTGACTATTTACATTTAAGTATTTTTAATTGAGTTGTAAAAAGGCCTCTTTAAGTTTCTAGATTCTAACTTTGGGTTTTTCTTTATTTTGAATTATATCCTTTAGAATTGAATCACGGTTTTCCAAAATGTTAACTGTTATTAAGACAACACTACGTTTTTGCAACATTTTCGAAGTGGTTTCGTGACTTAATTTTTTTTTTTGTAAATTAATTACTTTACACAAGAAAGGTTTTCAATAAAAACTTAGTTTTCAAAAAACACTTCAATGTTACACGCCAGATTCGAGCCTAACTTCTAGGCCAAGTTTGACGTGTTACATTTAATGGTATCAGAGCCGAATTACAAAACTCGGCTGTGGATTGGGTTTTTAAATTTGAATTTCTGAAAGTATTGTTTTAAAAAGGCTTAAAAATATTTAAAGCTCTGAAATTGTACTGACCGTTTTTCGAAAGTGTGCTACACCGAGTCTCTGGCCCTGAATCCCTAAGTTTTCTAAATACTTTTATCTGTTTAGAAATTAAAATGCAGTGAGTTAGAAATACGGTAGTTTCTTTAGATATTGGACTGTATTTTTGGTATTTATTCTGTGTGTGTTTTGTTTGGATGCAATGTTTGAATATAGAAATTGTATGCATGTGTGATAAATATCTATTTGTTTATGTGGTTAGATGTTTGGTTGTGTGTAAGAGGTTTCAAGATTAAGTTAAAAGTGTTTTAGTGTTATTGGGATGAGAGTGCGCAGCGGCAGCGTAGTAGGGTAGTATGTGTTAAACGACTGTTAGTTAGTTGGAAATTTTGAGGACGAAATATCTTTAAGAGGGTAGATTTGTAACGACCTGAATTTGGACCTAGTAGAATTGGGTCTATTGGGCCTTGCCCATGGGAGCGTTTAAAATTTTTGAGAATAAGAGAACGACACTAATGCAAGTTGGATCTATTTTGTGAGTGATTTTGGAAGGCCGGGGGGTTTCCATGAAGTCCCGGGATCAAACTTGGGCTTTAGGAAAAATTTTGGTTTTAGGTGAATAAAACCCTAGGAGTTAGTAAGTAGGCTTTAAGAATAAGATGTGGCAAAAAATGACACAAAAGTAGTTGTGGCCTAGTGGCAAATGGTGCCACATGGGAGAGAAGGAAGTGACGCTATAGAGGAAGAAAGGGGTCCAAGGTTCAAGTCTTGGCGCTTGAAATTCATTTTGATTTTTTTTTTAAATGAACTTAAACTTTAGCCCATAAGCTTGTATTTTGTTTTAAGACAAAAAGGAGCTTGTGTTGTGGTGGGATGTAGCATCTGGAGCATAAGAGAGGGCAAGGGTTCGAATCCCATTGCAAGCAAAAAGGGATATTTATTTTGCTAAGTTGGGACGACAAGTGTTTGTGATGGAATTAAACTCCGCTGAAGGAGGGATCCCACATCGGGAAGCTAGCATGAGAGTAGGCGAGAAGCTGGCTTTAAATAGAGTGATCTATGAGAAGAGTAAGGATACCTTGGTTGGCGTTTGGGCATAGGAGTGTTCGGAGCGCAGATTAGCTTCAGATTCCTATCAAGTGTGTATTTTGCACTACTCTAGCTGTAGAGCGGCAAATTCTGAAATGTCAATCACACGATGATGGTAGCCACACGAGCGTGCGAGCGGACGTGTAGGAGCTTCGACGCAATAGTTGAGGCCATCATAGTGTTCTTGTAGGTTTAGGCTATTTGGGCCACGATAGGCCAAAAAGGGCCATGTGGGGCCGATGGGCCCGTGGGCCTAATCACATAAGTTGTATGATTGTGTAGTGAATATTGGACTAAAGTAAGTGAATCTCATAATTATGGCTAGATTTGGCCTAAATGGGTCACACGAGCGTGTGGGACCATTTGTTCTGAGAATGGGCCCTAAGCCCATTCGCATCATTATCTCTGTTTAGAATACTTTAGTTTAACTGGGCAAATCACAGTTTGATCGCTCTAGTAAAGGTGACAGCGCTCGTGATTGTTAAGTACTCTACGTGATAAGGTGTGTATCTGTATACACTATTCTGATTTTTAATTGGTTGAAAAGCCAAAGGTGCGTATATTGTATTATCTTGACTGTTGATCGGCATTATGCTGAAAAGTCGAAGTACTGGCGAACGATGCCATACGAGCGTATGATCGCGCGTGTGGTGAACTGAGCACACAAAGCGTGAGCGTGTGATGAGAAAGGCCACCATGAGCGAATTCATGGGCTTGGGCCGTAGCTGGTCACTTGGGATGGAATGGGCCTCGATGGGCCCAATGGGCCATAGGGCCCACGAATGCAAGATTAGACTGTTAAATGGGAAATAGATAGGCTTATCATGTTGCGCACACGAATTAGGTGTTTTGGGCCGCGTAAGGCTGAAAGGGGACCGTGTGGGCCCACACAGATGAAATGTCCGTCATGTGATAAGTTATTGATTTGGGATGTGCCGTTGCATAGCCGTGGTTGTTTCTAGGCAAAATGGGCCACACGATTGTTTGCGCTCACTTGGGTAAGGTAATGGGCCTTAGGCCCATTTTCACCGTTAAGTCAATTTAGATTTCCTAAGTCGCTTGAGGTGATGGTGGACCTTCTATTCGGTCGTTAATACATTGGTTTGTGAAATTACCAAAATACCTCAGATTGCAAAATTACCGAAATACCTTTGATTTGTGGAATTACTAAAATACCCTTGGTTGACAAAATTATTGAAATACCCTTGGTTTAAAAAATTACTGAAATACCTTTTGGGTTGTAAAACTACTGAAATACCCTTGGTTGTAAAATTATCGAAATACCACCAGTTTGCAAAATTACTGAAATACCCTCGATGGGTAGAATTACTGAATTACCCCTATAGGGTAGAATTACCGAATTACCCCGTAGGGTAGAATTACCGAAATACCCCGGAGGGATATGATTACTGATATACCCATATAGGGTAAAATGTCTAATTTTCCCTTGTGGGTAAATGATATACTTGTGCTATGATTTGACCGATTTGACTGTGATTGTATGACTATGTTTTAGCCGACTTAACTGTGGACGTGTGTCTGATATGCTGAAAATATGTGTTGAAATGACTGTTACTGAGCATGGCCATTTTGCATACACGTGAAATGATTGAGCATGGCATACATGACAAACTGCATGGGGTTGGGACATTGACACAGAGGAAGATTTGATAGGGTCGCACAAGTCGCCTGACGACTGTGGATACAGTATTGATCTGAAAGGATCGCACGGATCACATGACGACTATGGATCCAGTATTGATCTGTTGAGGTCAAACGGATTGCATGACGACTGTGGACCAACGGACGGCTTAACGCCGTGTAATCTGATTATGGCTCTATGCCAACCTAAAATGGCTCTATGCCATCTTGAGTATGGCTTTGTGCCAATCATATTTACCCGTGGCTATGTGCCTAATATATATATATATATATACTGATGACTCTATGTCAATCATATTTACCCAAGGCTGTGTGCTAATTATATTACCGTCGCTGATGGCTATGTGCCAAACATAATACAGTTACTGATGGCTTTGTGCCAATTATAATACCACTACTGAATGCTTAGAGCCGAATATATACTAGCAGCTAGGCTGCGCTATTGGATAGTTGGCTGGGTGGGTCGACTTGGTCCCCATATGGATTGATGGTTGGTACGGATGGAGACTTGGCTGGATAGGGTTGGGGTACATGCATGTTTTGCATTGATATGATTAAGGGCTTCGGCCCAGACTATTACCGAATATGGCTTAGGCCACTTGTTCTGTTGTTGGTTTGGGCTAGGCCCAATTGTTTCTGTTATGGGCTATGATCCAAGTGATATTGTAGTGGACTTTGACTCACCTATACTTTGAATTGACTGTACTATTACTCTTAAGGGCTTTGACCTGTTTCAGTTTCTGTTTCGTTATACTGACTGTTACTCAAGTAAGGGGATTACCCACTGAGTTTTCATAAACTCACCCCGTTTTTAAATGTGCAGGTAATCCCTAGCCTTAGAGGATTCGGAGTTGCAAGGGACTCGGAGAAGACCACAAACTGCTTATGCTTGCTGTTTTGATTATTTACATTTAAGTATTTTGATTTGAGTTTTAAAAAGGCCTCTTTAAGTTTTTGGATTTTAACTTTGGGTTTTTCTTTATTTTGAATTATATCCGTTAGAAGTGAATCACGGTTTTCCAAAATGTTAACTGTTGTTAAGACAACACTACGTTTTCGCAACATTAATCTTTTTCGTAAATTAATTACTTTACACAAGAAGGGTTTTCAATGAAAACTTGGTTTTCAAAAAACACTTCAATGTGACACGCTAGATTCGAGCCTAAAACACTTCAATGTGACACGCTAGATTCGAGCCTAACTTCTAGGTCGGGTTTGGGGTGTTACAATTAATTACAAACCTCTCAATCAAGCCTTAAAATGGATTAGATACCCAATACCAAATATGAACGATTTGCTACAGAAACTTTGTAATGCAAATATTTTCTCAAAATTTGACATGAAATCTGGATTTTGGCAAATCCAAATAAAAGAAGAAAAAAGATATAAAACGGCATTTACTGTACCATTTGGACAATATGAATGGAATGTAATTCCTTTTGGATTAAAAAATGCTCCATCCAAATTTCAAAGAATAATGAATGATATTTTTTACCAATATTCTCAATTCACAATAGTATACATCGATGATGTATTAGTGTTGTCAGAAAATTTAGAAAAACACTTCAAACATTTATCTATCTTTATAAAAGTCATAAAAAATAATGGTTTAGTAGTTTCTAAATCCAAGATAAGTTTGTTCCAAACCAAAGTAAGGTTTTTAGGTCATTATATTACCTAAGGAACCATTACCCCAATACAAAAGTCCATAGAGTTTGCTAGCAAATTCCCAGACCAAATCCTTGATAAAGTCCAATTACAAAGATTATTAGGAAGCCTCAATTATGTCATAGACTTTTATCCAGGTCTTAGCAAATTATGTAAACCGTTATATGATAGGCTCAAAAAGAATCCACAACCTTGACAAATGACTACACCAATATTATCACCCAAATTAGAAAACAAATCACTAAGCTTCCTTGTTTATATTTAGTCGATCCAAATGCCCCTAAGATTGTAGAAATAGATGCTTCTGAAAAAGGATATTGTGGGATCCTAAAACAAGTTAAAGGGGGAAAAGAGCAAATAGTCCAGTTTACTTCCAAACACTGGAATCCAACTCAGCAAAATTATAGTACTATTAAAAAAGAAAATTTATCAATTGTTTTGTGCATTACAAAATTCCAAAGTGATTTATTAAATCAAAAAATTATTTTATGAATTGATTGCAAATCAGCAAAAGAAGTTTTACAAAAAGATGTTCAAAATGTTGCCTCAAAACAAATTTTTGCAAGATGGCAGGCAATTTTGAGCATATTTGATTTTGATATTGAATGCATCAAAGGAGAAACTAATTATTTGCCTGATTTTCTCACGAGAAAGTTTCTTCAAAAAAGCCACCCAAACTCTTAGACAAAGGAAAAGGAAAAATAGGAGAGTAATCCAAAACCAAAATTTCCTCGAAACCAATTAAGTCATGGTATGGAATTAGCCATGAAGAAGAAAATGAGAGATCATCATCATCATCAAAATCCTCCAAAAATACAATCGTCCAAGATGCACAAGATCCAAATGAAATTGGTTTTCAAATCAAAAAATGGATTGAGTGTAACACCCCAAACTCGGCCTAGGAGTTAGGCCCGAACCTGGCGTGTCACATTGAAGGGTTGTATAAAAACTGCGAGTTCGTTAAAAACTTCATATTCTTTTTGAACTCTGAGCTTTATTGTTAGTGAAATTCAGATTTTCTTTTATGGTTTTCTTGTAAAGACGTTACTATTAATATTTGCAAAAACTTAGTTTATAGCAGAAATCAGATTCAATAATTTTCGAAAACGTTATATTTTGTAAAACCATTTACTAACCTTTTTTTAAGAAAACCCAGTTTCTAAACATTTAGTAATTTAATAATAGCCAAAATGAAAGTTTAAAAGAAAATTAATGTTTAATGGCCTTATTACAAAATATTAAACCAAATTAAAAGAATCTTAAAATGAAGCAAAAGCGAAATTTACTGAAGTTCGTGAGAAATACTCCGACGTATGGCCACCCCAAAGTCCTCTGCAACTCCAAATCCTATCATGCTGAAGATCACCTGCAAGGCTAAAGCAAAGGGGTGAGTTATGAGAACTCAGTGTGCAATCCCCTAATTGGTCATTAATTGGGCCCGAGCCCATACAGAAGCAAACTGGGTCGAAGCCCATACAGAAGCAGTCTAGGCCGAAGCCCTATTTGGTAATAATCTGGGCCTTAGCCCTATAAACATTATAATGCAAACAGAGTATGCAGTCCAACCCAACAATCCATCTGCTACACACCCCCGTACCGGCCCTACACACCTGTGGGGACCAAGACAACCCACCCGACCCTACACACCAATATGGCAGATAAGTTGCTAATCACAGAATTTATGGCGGAGCCACAAGAAAAATAGAATATACATGGCATAGCCACCAGACAGAATGTGGTAGAGCCACCACAATACACTTCCTCCGATCATCAATCCCACCCCATGCAACATATTATAAATGCAATGCATCATACATGCAAAAGTGTAAATAAAACACATACATGATAACCAACCATAATCAAGGGTATAACGGTCATTTACCCTCCAGGGTTATTTCAATAATTTACCCTCCAGGGGTATTTCAGTAACTTACCCTCTAGGGGTATTTCGGTAACTTACCCTCTAGGGGTATTTTGGTAATTTACCCTTCAGAGGTATTTCAGTAATTTACCCTCCAGGGGTATTTCAGTAATTTCATATTTAACGGCCTTTCTGAAGGCCTACTGTCGCCTCAAGCAACACAGGACCCTTTTTGGGTCTCTACGGAACTATTGGGCCTAAAATCCATTTTAGGCCGAAATGGGCCCACACGCTCATGTGGCCCATTTCGCAAGATTTCGGTCCCAGATTTTCAGATTTTTGCAATCGTACTTTTTCTTTGACAGTTTTCCATCAATTTTGCCCATGTGGGCCGAATAGCCCATTGGGCCTGTTTGGCCAATTTCGGCTCGACTTGGCCCGTTATAGCCTCAGTTTCGCAAGAGTGCTCGCGACACCCTCTATGGCTTACCACCATTATTCATGTTTTGGTTTACCACTACGAGCGTTCGCATGCTCGAGTGTCACAGTTGCTAATTTTTTGGCTTTTCGGCTTTTAGTCAACTTAACATATCACATGCAATCATCATCAAATTGAGTGTAGGATTACACACATGTTACGAGCATAGATTGAAACTCTCGAGATTACGCACCTATTAAAACAATACACTCTAACCCATTAGTCTTAATCATCATAAGACATATCTAATAGATTGAAATCGACGACTCAATCTACACCACTTACCAATAGCCAAGCGATCCACTATAAAGGAAGGGTGTTTAGTCGGCTGTTTGGTTAAGCACGTCGAGATCCTAGTATTGTTTGGAATAGAATAGAGATGTTAGTAACACCTTATTCATGGCCACAATAGTACTGAAGACACCCTTTCAGCTTGAGAGAAAAAATAACATATTTAGGAAGAGGGGTTCGGCCAAACCCCAAAATCAACCCTAACTACACTTACCAACCAAAAGCCGAGATTCAGAGATTGATAGAGTAAAAGAAAGTACCCTCCTAACCCCCACTACGTACGGCTTGCAGCACAAAAAGACAACACAGTCAAATGTTTCGGCTTTCACCCTGCAAAGAGAAGAAAAAGATAAGGGAAAAGGAGAATAATACCTTCGGCTTGACGAAAATTGAATGGAGAGGCAGGATTCGTCAGCAATAAGTAATAACTGCGAACTAATGATGAAATGGTTCGGCACCTAGCAGCAACACCCAAGAACTAGATTCGGCTATGGGGTTAAATTGAAATGAAATTCCAATGATGAAAAGAAAAGAAAAGGTCAATTGAAGACTAGAGGAAAAGAGGTTGAAATGTCGGTTATGGTGGCACACAAAGAAAAAGATGAGAAGAAGGAATGTGTGAAGGAGATGGAAGGGAGGGCTTCGGCCAAGAGATGTTTAGGTATCAAGCAATGAACAATGCACAAAAACAAAGTGAAAAAGAGATGAAAAGAAATTTAGCACAAGCAAATTGGAGGAAGAGAACCCAAAATGATAAGATACAACACAATGGTACACACCAGAGGTTTTTGTTTTGCTACCCTCACCAAATGCCAAATTTGCTACCCAAAACCAACCCCTACCCGAAATTTTCATCCCCCACACACTCCATATTTGGCCAAACACTTCCCCCACTTGAAATCCCATGATTTCATCGCGCCAAAACTTGAACCTTGGACCCCCTTGCTTCTTTGTGGCGTCATCCCCTTGTCTCCTATGTGGCGTCATTTGCCACTAGACCACAAGCTCTTTTTGTGTCATTTTTTCTCCACATTTTATTCTTAAAGCCTACTTACTAACTCTTAGGGTTTTATTCACCTAAACCCAAAATTTTCCTAAAGCCCAAGTATGATCCCGGGACTTCATTGAAACCCAGTAACATTCCAAAATCACTTACCTAATAGGTCCAACTTGCAATAATGTCGTTCTCATATTCTCAAAAATTTTAAAACGCTCCTACGCTCAAGGCCTAATAGGCCCAATCCTACTAGGCCCAAATTTGGGTTGTTACATTGAGTTCTTCTCTCAATCCCTAGAAGTGGCATTGGCCTTTTCTCAAATGAAAGAGGAAACTCCTCTCAAACAAATTGCTGGTGAAGCATAAAAGATTTCAAAAAATAAAGAGATTTTTTTACACAAACCAAAATCTCTCAAAAATGTTTTAAAAGAGACATATATCCAATATGTTTTCCCAAAAGAAATAGCAGTGTCTTCACAGACTGCTATACAAAAATCCTCACAATATTTTCTAAACAAATGTTTTGAAAAAATTCTTGTTATGGAGGAAGAATTTTTAGAAAACCCTCCACATATACTTGCAAAAGAACTTTTCAATAGATGGCATTTCAAACCATTGGATTCTCAAAAAACCCAACAGTATTATGAAAACATACTAGTTCAAACTAGATCATTACTGTTCAAACACTACACAAACCCAAAAGATCCAAATTTTATTACCCATTCAACAACCCAAATATTAAAAATTCTTCGACCAAGGGATTGGAGTGAAAACCCAAATTCTCCAAAGAGATTTCCAGCCAAATTTACCACCAAAATTGATCACCACCCATATTTTACATATTGGGATTACCTAATGGCATGGTACAATGCCTTCTTAATGAACGACCAACACATGAGATATTCTTGGCTCATATATTTCAAATACGGTACCCAATTCAAATTCCCAAACTGATTCAAAGAATGGTGGAATTGGTATAGACCATCATCCTTTGAGATCCTACGAAAAAAATTTTAAAATTTATGGCCCAAATTCTTTGACAAAAATTAGCCTGAACCAGACCAAAAACACATTTACAGAACAATCCATTTTTTCTCAAAACTGTGCATTTCTTGGATTGTTTCTTGGAATTATTCCTATGAGAAAGATCAATGTACTGGAATTCCATTACTAGTTCAAAACTATAGAACTAAATGGTGGGACAAGTTTAATGATGAAAAATATGATTCAAAATATTTGGATAATTTTTTCAACAAGAATCCGAGATTATGTAAGTCTGCAGCCCCGGATCAAACCACAGAAAATCGACATCTAGTGCGATGTTAGCTCAAGCCAAGAACAAGAAGGAATGCAAAAAACTCATGGTTGAAATGCTCAGCTCAATGGATTCCAAATTTGAAGATGAGAAATCTTCAGCGTCTTCAATTAGAATAGTAGGTCTTGTAGACGATACCACTTCAGTAACAATCACCGGGACCAAGAAAAAATGATACAAGAAAAGACAAGTGAACAGGAAATATTCTCTGAACTAAACGGTAAATATTCCATGCAAGAAAAGGCGAGTCAATAGGAAATATTTTTTGAAGTAAACAATAAATAATTCCTGCAAGAAAAGACGAGTGAACAAGAAATATTCTCTGGCGTAAATAATAAATATACCATGGCAAGAACAGTAAGAGTCTCTGACGCATGAATAGTAAATATTCTCTGTAGTTTGTATTTTTGTAACCAGAGAATATATTCTCTAAAAAATTTTAATTATGTAATCAAAGTTTCAATTATGTAATGATGAAAGAGATTGAATTTCCCAGTTCAAATGATGTAAAGAGACAATAGCCCTCTATAAAAGGCTATTAGATTTAGAATGAAAGGCACAACTTGAAATACTCAATTCAGAGATCAAAACTCGTTTCTCCAAATTTTAAGTTTTCAAAATTTAAGTTTTTAAGTTATTTTCCTTTTAAAAAATTTAATCAAACAATATTTCAAATTTTATTTTCAACTTACAAATTACAATTACGATCCTCGGATCCTTGGGACAATATGGAATATATATTATAATAGATATAATTATATACTAATAATTACCATATTTTCTATTAAATTAAAAATATTTATTCTAAAAGCCTTTTGAAAATATTTACAAAAAGGGCATCTAATTTTAATATTTACAAAAAAGCCACCAACTTTTAAAAAATAGTTCAATTAAGTCCTTAGGCTTAATGAAAATTTGAAATTGAGTTGCAATTTTAAAACTTGAATCAAATTTGACCCTTTTATTTGAAAATTTAAAAATTTATTTTGCCATTTTAGGGAATAATTTCTCGAAAAATTATTTCAAAATCAATTCCCAGGAAAGGTTGGAAGGGTCACAAGCGGTCCCGCTTAAGTTCCAATCTCCTAGACAGAATTTATTTAAACATACTAATCCCGAAAATACATCCTAAACCATTTATTTAAAAAGAAAATAAGAAAATTTAATCATTTGATAAAATGAATGAGATTTGATCCCGTTCAATTTTATCTCCCCAGTAATGTTTCAAGCGTTGAGCATTAACTCAAAAATTACCTCCCTTACCTTGAAGTTCAACAACTCCGAATGGATAGAATCGATTAATCATAAATGGACCAGACCAACGTGATTTTAACTTACTTAGAAAGAACCTTAATCTGGAATTGAATAACAAGACTTGCTGACCTACTTCAAATTCTCGAACTCGAATGTGCTTGTCATGCCATTTCTTGAGTCTCTCCTTAAGTAATTTGGCATTCTCGTATGAAGACATTCAAAATTCTTCTAACTCATTAAGTTGAAGCATTTGTTTCTCTTTAGCAATTCTAAGATCCAAGTTGAGTCGTTGGAGAGCCTAGTAAGCATTGTGCTCTAACTTCAAAGGCAGGTGACAGGCTTTCCCAAAGACCAACCTATAGGGTGACATCTCTAAAGGTGTCTTGTATGATGTCCTGTAAGCCCATAAAACATCATCCAGTCTTCTGGACCAATCTCGTCGATTTTGGCATACTGCCTTCTCAAGTATGCCTTTGATCTCTTTATTTGCTAGTTCAGCTTACGGATGGTAAGCTATGGCAACCTTGTGCTTTACTCCATGTTTGTGAAGTAACCATTTCAACCATTTGTTCACAAAATGGGACCTTTCATCACTAATGATGGCTCGTGGGGTTCCAAACCTTGTGAACACATGCTTCTACAAAAACTTCATCACAACCTTAGCATCACAACCTTTCAACTTGGATACGTAGTCTACGGCTACCAAGATGTACTTGTTACCAAAAGACGGAGGGAAAGGATCGAGGAAGTCAATACCCCAAACATAAAACAAGTCTACCTCAATGATGTTTGTTTGAGGCATCTCGTTTCTGTTGGTGACATTTCTGACCCTTTGACATTGATCACAACTCTTTACGTAAGCATATGCATCTTTAAATAGTGTTGGCCAAAAGAATTTGACTTGCAATACTTTAGCCTCAATACGTGTTCCTCTGAAGTGTCCCGCACTTGAAGCTGAGTGACAGTGGTATAATATCTTAGGTACTTCATCTTCTACCACGCATCTCCTGACCATTAAATCTGCACTCTTTTTAAACAAATATGGTTCTTCCCAGAAATAGTACTCCACATCGTGAAGAAACTTTTTCTTTTGGTGATATGTCTTATCAATCGGCATCAAACCACAAACTAAATAGTTAGCAATATCAGCAAACCAAGGGGTATTATGGACATGATTTACTTTTAGTATGTGTTCACTTAGAAATGTCTCCTGAATTGGTATAAGTGGAGAATTCCCTTCTTACGACTCTAATCTGGACAAGTGATCTGCTACTTGATTTTATACTCCCTTTCGATATTGAATTTCTAGATCGAACTCTTGAAGTAGAAGTACCCACCGGATCAGTCTCGGCTTAGTGTCTTTTTTGGAAAGTAAATACTTAATTGTCGAGTGGTCTGTATAGACAGTCACTTTGGTACCTACAAGATAGGATCAAAACTTGTCAAAAGCAAACACAATAGCAAGTAACTCTTTTTCAGTTACTGTGTAATTCATTTGAGCTCCTGTCATAGTTCGACTTGCATAGTAGATGGGATGAAAAACTTTGTTCCTTTGTTGACCCATGACAGCTCCAATCGCGAAGTCACTTGCGTCACACATAAATTCAAATGGAAAATCCCAGTATGGTGTGACTATTATGGACGCTGAGACTAATCGACTCTTCAAATAATTGAAAGCTCTAAAGCACTCCTCATAAAATTTGAACGTCCTATCCTTCTCCAATAATTTGTATAAGGGTTTAGCAATTTTGGAAAAGTCCTTGCTGAATCTTCGATACAAACCGGTGTGGCCCAAAAAGCTTCTAACACCCTTTAGAGATATTGGAGGTGGGAGTTTCTCAATAACATTTACCTTTTCTTTATCTACCTTGATTCTACGCCTCGTTATCTGATGCCCTAGAACAATACCTTCTCAAACCATGAAATGGCACTTTTCCCAATTAAGTACAAGGTTTGTTTATTTGCATCACCTTAGTACCTTGGCTAGACTGGCTAAGCAATCATCATATGTATCTCCAAATACTGAAAAATCATCCATAAAAACTTCCAAATATTTCTCAACCATGTTAGTAAAAATAGACATCATACATCTTTAAAATGTAGCAGGTGCATTATGTAAACCAAATGGCATGTGCCTAAATGCAAATGTACCATACGGGCAGTGAATGTTGTTTTGTGTTAATCTTCTAGTGCTACTGTAATCTGATTATACCCCGAGTATCCATCAAGAAAATAGTAATAGTCTAGCCCTGTGAGTCTGTCCAACACTTGATCCAAAAATGATAAAGGAAAGTGATCTTTCCTAGTTTCCTTGTTCAACATCCGGTAATCGATGCAAAAATTCTCCATTTAACGCCCCAAATTTGGGGCCTATTGGGTTGTAATGCCCCAAATTCTTGAAACCCTAATTTTTGTGCACTAAAGTTATTTTGTATGAGTAGCACTTAGGGTAATAATTTTATGGTATTATCGAGATTATTTGAAGTCTTAGGGATAGGGAAGACCATAGGGAAAAATTTAGTTTTCTTACTTTAGTGGGCCCTAGTAAGCATTAGGCCTCTTAAGTAGATTAAGGGGAAATAGGACACAAATGGGCTTGTGGTCCAGTGGAAAGGTGGCGTCACTTGGGGAGCTACAAGGTGGCGTGAAGAGGTCCAAGGTTCGAGTAGTGGTAAGGTGTTTTTGGAGTGTTTATTTTGCGTAGTGGATGGCCAGAGTTGTGTGGAATTTGGACTCTTTTGTTGAAGTGTTTGAATTGGTCTTGTGAGCTGATAAGTAAGGGAATTTCAGATGAGATGAGGGAGATATCACGGAGAAAAATTGGGAGATGAGAAGTGGGAAGAGTTGGTGCCGAATTGGACTGTGGGGAAGGTAGGATTTGACTATTGGCTATAAAAGGACGTGTCAAATTCCTTTGAGAGGTTCCTTGGGTTCCATTACATTTCTTTTTCTCCCCCTTAGCCAAATTCCTCCATTTGTCAAAAAAAAAAAACCATCATTCCTTTGCCAAAATTTTTGTTTTCTCTCTAGCCAAATTCCCCATACCTTCTCTTCTTAAATTCCTTCTCATGTTCACCTTTAGTTCTAGCCGATCACTTCTCCTCTTCTTCTCCCTATTGGAGCCGAGTTGTCTCTGTCACCATACTAGTCTCAAAAGCAAAATTTAGGCCACAGGATCGAAAGTGGATTTGGTAAGTATTCGATTAACCTCTCTTGTACGTTTTGCTAAAATCCAAAAGGCTATCTAACTGTCCTGTTATTAACTCTGTGATAACAAGGATAAGGTTCAAAGATCACAAGCGTGGTAGGTAAGGATCGTTAGCAAAATGGTAAGTGTTCTCGACTCAGTTATGGTTTAGTGGATGGCCGAATGTAAGTATGGCCTATAGGGGTGACTAATGTGGAATATGAGTCACTTGTTTTGACTATATATGTTTAAGTGCAGATCTAGGGGATATTCGCGAATAGTAGCTAAGGAAGGGCTATTAGAACACGGTGGCACACGGTAAGGTTAAGGTAAGGTTTCGGCTTTTGAGTAAATATCTTGATTAGGTATGTGTGAATTGATTGAAGGTTAGTTGGTTGTAGGATCAAGGCTAAGGAAAGAATAGCACGTCTAGTAACCAGGTGTGTACAAACACTACACACACACACGATATCGGCAATGCCAGAAAGTCGAAAGGTCAGAAGGGGCTAAATGGGCCCGGTGGGCTCTGAGGCTAAGTTTGATGAAATTGATTGATTTGGGTATATGAATTGAGTTAGACATGCATGTTACATGATTTGGAAATTTTTTTGGGCCTAATGGGCAATATGATTGAGATCAGGGTCTAATGGGCCATAAGAATGTGATTTGGGCATAAGGGGCTTTATGAACGTGAAATGGGCTTGATGGGCTTTATGGGAATGTAGAAAAGTATGTTAGGGTTTAATGGACTTTAGGCCTAGTTCTGAACAACTCTTAAACCACATAAGACTTAATCTAATAATTAAACATGTCTGTGGACAAGTCGTTGGGTTAGAGTGTGGCAACTGACATATGCATGTCTAGGATTGGATCTAGGGAGAGCTTGGTACTTAAGCGGTCCTAGTGGCCCACCTCCTCTTCTCTGGAATCTTATCTGCTGCATACTATCTGTTTGCTTTAGCCGCAAAGACTTGTTAATGGGCCAAAGCTATTACTAAAACCCGAGAGGGACCGAATACCCTGATTTGAAAATTTACTGAAATATCCTTAGATTTGTAAAATTGCCTAAAATACCCATATTCTGCAACATTACCAAAATACCCTTAGTTTGAAAAATTACCAAAATACCCTCGATTTGGAAATTTATGAAAATACCCTTAATTTGAAAATTTACAAAAATACCCCTATAGGGTAGAATTACAATAATACCCTTGTAGGGTAAAATTACAATAATACCTCGATACGGTAGAATTATGATAATACCCCTGTAGGGTAGAATTATGGAAATACCCTTGATTGTGAAATGACTAAAATACCCTTATGTGATGAGTATGAGTTTTCTAAATGTTACTCATGTGCATGCTGCATTCATATGATATTCTGTTTAGGATGCATATAGGTGGGAATTATGGTACGGAGGTAGAATTTGAGGATCACATAGTCGCTTCACGATCGTGGATCCACCAGTGGCTTTAAGGCCATTATATGATTAGAAGCTTTGCTGCAACGTTGAGTAGTGCCACTGTGAGTGCTACCATTGGAGTGTAGCGGAGGGGTGGGTCAAGCTAGAATTCCCCACAGGTGTATAAGGTTGGAAGGGAAATGGTGTGTGTAGCGGATGGATTTTTGGGGAGGGTTTTACATTACCTTGTTTTGCATATGATATGATATGATATGATATGATATGACATCATTGTGGGCTAGGGCCAAGACCACCGATTTTGATAGGGCTTAGGCCCAATGTGAATATTTGTATATTGATTTTGATTGCCAAGGGTTGTACACACTGAGTTTAGAAACTCACACCCTCTATTTAATGTTTCATGAGATCCGCAATAGACGGCTCGACGTGGGAGATGACTCGGAGTTGGCCACACTACGAGTTGTTAAAATTTTTATTTATTTGTTTCAAAACACATGTCTTTAATTGCTTTGTTTTAGTTGGATGTAATAAGGCCTTGTATCTCCAAATTGACATTACTTATGGGTTTTATTATTATTATTTCTGCTACTTAATTTTTATTTTAACTTAAATAAATTTCTAAAGTTTAGCAAGATTTTCAAAATAACTATAACCTATGGGCCTTTATTTAAAACATGGGCTTTTATCATTACTTAACAAGACTCAATGATTTTGGGCTTTTGGGCCTTAAATTTTAATTAGTAAAATCATTTTGAATTGTACCTTCAATGTGACATTCTGGATTCGAGCCTAACTCCTAAGCCAGATTTGGGGTGTTACATTTAGTGGTATCAAAACTCGGTTGCAAAGCTCGGGCTGTAAAATGGGCCTTAGATTTTGGGTTTTTTTAAAATAAGTAGATTTAAAAGTTTTTATTGGATTCTTGAAGTGTGGTTCACCGAGCCCTCGACGTCGAGCCAAGTAAGTTTTCTATGTGTACCTTTGTTTAAATTATTAAAGTGTATTTAGATATTGGGCTACTTTAAACAATAGGTTTTTAGAGACTAAAGCCCGTAGTAGGCTTAAGCCTGTAGTGGATTCACGATCGCGAAACAACTTCTAAATTGTTGTTTGCATAAGACATGTGCTTCAAACAGTGGAACTATGAACTAAATTCATAAAAATTCCTAATTCAGATAATACAAGAATCAGCGATGAGCACTAGAAGAAGTGAAAGAGGTCGCGGCAGAGGCCGTATAAGTGTTAGGGCTAATGTTCTAACTCAACTAGTTAGGGAGGTACTGGCGGAGGTTAAAGAAATTGGTGAAACATTTTGGGTTAGGTGCGTTGACTGTAAGGAAAAAAGAGATCGCAATTCTCTAGGGCCGTAGTCTCATTCTGTGAAGCATGTTAAGATACGTCCAAACTTTCTGGCTTGTGAATATTGCAGAAGGCGTAATCCGGGTGAATGCTGGAGGAAGTCAAGAGCGTGTTTTAGATGCGGGTCTGAGGAGCATCAGGCTCGGGATTGTTCAATAACCATTAAGTCGGGTATGTTTTGTGCGGATGCGATATTTTGCGTATAGAAACTATATGCGTGCAATGTTTATCTGCTCTAGTGGTGAGGTGTAAAGGGTTCAATTAGAGTTAAAGTGTGTTAGTGTTATTAAAAATAGAGTGCGCAGCGAAAACATAGGGGTGTGACTTGAGCAGTGCGATTAATAGTTAGTCAGAAATTTCGTACGAAATTTCTTTAAGAAGGGTAGAATTATAACGCCTCGAATTTGGGCTTAGTAAATTTGGGCCAATTGGGTTATAACGCCCCAAAATCCTAAAACCCTAATTTTTGTGCACTAAAGTTGGTTTGTATGAGTAGCAATTAGGGTAATAATTTTAAGGTATTATCAGGATTATTTGAAGTCTTAGAAATAAGGAAAACCATAGGGAAATTTTTATTTTTCTTGCTTTAGTGGACCCTAGTCTCAAGCATTAGGCCTCTTAAGCAGATTTAGGGGAATATAGGACACAAATGGGCTTGTGGTCCAGTGGCAAGGTGGCGTCACTTGGGGAGCTACAAGGTGGCGTGAAGAGGTCCAAGGTTCGAGCAGTGGTAAGGGGTTTTTGGAGTGTTTATTTTGCATAGTGGACGGCCAAAGTTATGTGGAATTTGGACTCTTTTGTTCAAGTGTTTGAATTGGTCTTGTGAGCTGATAAAGGAGGGAATTTCAGATGAGATAAGGGAGATATCATGGAGAAAAATTAGGAGATGAGAGGTGGGAAGAGTTGGTACCGAATTGGACTGTGGGGGAAGGTAGGATTCGGCTATTGGCTATAAAAGGAGGTGTCGAATTCCTTTGAGAGGTTCCTTGGGTTCCATTACATTTCTTTTTCTCCCTCTTAGCCGAATTCCTCCATTTGCCGAAAAAAACCCATCATTCCTTTGCCTAAATTTTGGTTTTCTCTCTAGCCGAATTCCCCATACATTCTCTTCTTAAATTCCTTCTTTTGTTCACCTTTAGTTCTAGCCGATCACTTCTCCTCTTCTTCTCCCTATTGGTGCCAAATTGTCTCTGCCACCATACTAATCTCAAAAGCCGAATTTAGGCCACAGGATCGAAAGTGGATTTGGTAAGTATTCAGTTAACCTCTCTTGTACGTTTTGCTAAAATCCAAAAGGCTATCTAACTGTCTTGTTGTTAACTCTATGATAATAAGGATAAGGTTCAAAGATCGCAAGCGTGGTAGGTAAGGATCATTAGCAAAGTGGTAAGTGTTCTCGACTCAGTTATGGTTTAGTGGATGGCCGAATGTAAGTATGGCCTATAGGGGTGACTTATGTGGAATATGAGTCACTTGTTTTGACGATGTATCTTTGAGTGTAGATCTAGGGGATATTCGCGAATAGTAGCTAAGGAAGGGCTATTAGAACTCAGTGGCTCATGGTAAGGTTACGGTAAGGTTTCAGCTTTTGAGTAAATATCTTAATTAGGTATGTGTGAATTGATTGAAGGTTGATTGGTTGTAGGGTCAAGGCTAAGGAAAGAATAGCACGTCACAGTAACCAGGTGTGTACAAACACTACACACACACGATATCGGCAATGCTGAAAAGTCGAAAAGCCAGATGGGGCTAAATGGGCCCGGTGGGCCCTAAGGCTAAGTTTGATAAATTGATTGATTTAGGTATATGAATTGAGTTAGACATGCATGTTACATGATTTGGAAATTATTTTGGGCCTAATGGGCCATATGAATGAGATCAGGGCCTAATGGGCCATAAGAATGTGATTTGGGCATAAGGTGCTTTATGAACGTGAAATGGGCTTAATGGGCTTTATGGGAACGTAGAAAAGTATGTTAGGGTTTAATAGACTTTAGGCCTAGTTCTGAACAACTCTTAAACCGAATAAGATTTAATCTAACAATTAAACATGTCTGTGGACAAGTAGCTGAGTTAGAGTGTGGCAACGGACATATGCATGTCTAGGATTGGATCTAGGGACAGCTTGGTACTTAAGCGGTCCTAGTGGCCCACCTTCTCTTCTCTGGAATCCTACCTGCTACATAGTGTCTATTCGCTTTAGCCGCAAAGACTTGCTAATGGGCCAAAGTCTTTAACTAAAACCCGAGAGGGACCGAATACCCTGATTTGAAAAATTATCGAAATATCCTTATATTTGTAAAATTGCCTAAAATGCCCCTGTTCTACAAAATTACCAAAATACCCTTAGTTTGGAAAATTACCAAAATATCCTTAGTTTGGAAAATTACCAAAATACCCTTAGTTTGGAAAAAATACCATAATACTCTCAATTTACAAAATTACCAAAATACCCCTAATTTGTAGAATTACCAAAATACCCTCAATTTGGAAATTTATGAAAATACCCCTATAAGGTAGAATTACAATAATGCCCTTGTAGGGTAAAATTACGATAATACCTCGGTAGGGTAGAATTACGATAATACCCCTGTAGGGTAGAATTACGAAAATACCTTTGATTGTGAAATGACTAAAATACCTCTACGTGATGAGTATAAGTTTTATGGATGTTACTCATGTGCATGCTGCATTCATATGATATTCTGTTTAGGATGCATATGGGTGGGAATTATGGTATGGAGGAAGAATTTGAGGATCGCAAAATCGCTTGACGACCATGGATCCACCGGTGGCTTTAAGCCCATTATGTGATTAGCAGCTTTGCTGCAACGTTGAGTAGTGCTGTTGTGAATGGTACCATTGGAGTGTAGCGGAGGGGTGGGTCGAGCTAGAATTCCCCACAGGTGTATAAGGTTGGAAGGGAAATGGTGTGTATAGCGGATGGATTTTTGGGGAGAGTTTTGCATTACCTTGTTTTGCATATGATATGATATGATATGAGGTCATTGTGGACTACGGCCAAGACCACCGATTTTGATAGGGCTTAGGCCAAATGTAAATATTTGTATGTTGATTTTGATTGCCAAGGGTTGTACACACTAAGTTTCGAAACTCACACCCTTTATTTAATATCTCAGGTGATCTTTAGTAGACGGCTCGACGTTGGAGAGGACTCGGAGTTGGCCACACTACGAGATGTTAAATTTTTTATTTATTTATTTCAAAGGACATGGTTTTAATTTCTTTATTTTAGTTGGATGTAATAAGGCCTTGTATCTCCCATTTGACGTTACTTATGGGTTTTATTATTATTTCCACTGCTTAATTTTTATTTTAACTTAAATAAATTTCTAAAGTTTAGCAAGGTTTTCAAAATAACTATAACCTATAGGCTTTTATTTAAAACATGGGCTTTTATCATTACTTAACAAGACTCGATGATTTTGGGCTTTTGGGCCTTAAATTATTAATTAGTAAAATCATTTTGACTTGTGCCTTTAATGTGACATTCCGGATTCGGGCCTAACTCCTAGGCTGGGTTTGGGGTGTTACACTCCATCCCATAACCGTTCTAGTCGGTATTATTCTAGTTTTCAATGACCGTGATACCTCCTTTCTTCGATACGCACTAGACCGGACTTACCCATGAACTGTCTGAGATAGGGTATCTTATACCAGCATCTAACCACTTGATGATTTCTTTCATTACTACTTCCTTCATGATGGGGTTCAGTCTTCGTTGTCCATCAATCGTCCCTTTCTTGCCATCTTCTAGTATGATCTTGTGCATACATACAGATGGACTAATACCATGAATAATGGCTATGGTCCATCCGATAGCCTTCTTGAATTGTTTCAATATAAGGATGAGTTTCTCTTCTTACTCAGTAGTTAATTCTACTGAAACAATCACAAGCAGAGTAGAAGAGCTACCTAAATAAACATATTTTAAATCAGAAGGAAGTACCTTGAGTTGTAATTTAGGTGGCTCCTTGATTGATGCTTTTGGTTGGGCATAATCCCTATTATCTAACTCCAAAGATTCAAAATGGGATTTCGAATTAAATACCCTTTGATTAGCTTCTAACAAAGCTAAGTATTCACCCTCCTCTTCATCATTTGGAGGATCTAATGTCAAAATTTGTTATAATGGATCCTCAACATAGTTGAGTTCCTTCTCCACGATTAAATCCTCTAAATCTGACACTGCAGAACAATCATCAATTGTGTCAGGAAATCGCATAGACTTAAAAACATTAAATGTTACCTAATCATCCTAAACACGCATAGTAAGCTCGCCCTTCTACACATCAATAAGGGTCCTTCCAATTGTTAAGAATGGTCTTCCTAGGATGATTGACACCTCTTTGTTTGCTTCAAAGTCTAGAATCACAAAGTCAGCAAGAAAGATAAATTTCTCTACACGTACCAACACGTCATTGATTTTTCCTTCTAAATGTGCAAAAGATCAATCTACTAATTAAAGTGTAACCATAGTCGGTCTAACTTCACCTATCTCTAACTTCCTAAATATTGACATAGGCATCAAGCTAATACTCGTACCCAAGTCACATAGTGCCTTACCACAATATGCTGCTCCAATGTTGTAATGTATGGTAAAAAATTTAGGATCCTCCAACTTTGGGGGTAGTTTGTTCTGAAGATATGCACTGCATTCCTTTGTCAAGGCTACCGTCTCAATTTCTCCAAGTATTTATTTTTTAGACAGGATATCTTTCTTGAATTTGACGTAGCTTGGCATTTGTTCAAGTGACTCAACCAATGAGATGTTGATATGAAGTTTCTTGAGTACGTCTAAGACCTTCTTGAATTGAAGGTGGTGGAGGTTTCTTTACTAGAACTAGTTGATTCATCTTCTGTGGCAATTCTACATCTACAAAGTTGTTAGTTTATCAGAATTAACTGGTTCTGAAGTTACCTTGTTGGTTTTTATAGGTTTTGGTTCCGATGAAACTGGAATTTCAACACTTGGTTGACCTTCCTCCAAGTCTTGAGCTTCAATTGGCTCCTCTTGAACTTCGACGATGTTGGGCTCTAATTTTTTTTTTTTGCTCCTTAATGTCAATGCTTTACAATGCTCCTTTCCTGGATTCCTTGGATTCTCTGTATCACTAGGTAAAGCACCTTGTGGTCGATTTCTAAGTTCAGTTGCAAGCTGGCCCGTTTGGTTTTCCAGGTTTTTCAATATAGCAGCTTGGTTTTGGATTAAGGCATCATTTTTGGCTATGTATGCCTTCAACAAGTTTTCTAGGCCATTGGATGGTTTAGCTTGGGTTGATTTCTAACTTGTTGGGAAAACTAGGTGGCTGGGTCGATCTAGGTTGGGCGTAAGTGTTACTGGTTCCAACCCCTTGGTTACTCCAGGAAAAATTCGAGTGGTTTCGCCATGATGGGTTATAGAAATTAGATTGCAGTTCTTGCCTTCCTTGATTTTGGTTCTGGTTACCCATGTAATATACGGATTCTAGGTCCGAGGGATATTCTTCAAACAAATTTCTTCCCCACAATAGACACATGCTATATTTTCAAATTCATTTGCTGGCTGAGCTGCAAAACTATTAGACCCATTAATAGTAAGATTTTTTTAACATTGAGGATATTGATGATACCTGAGATACGAGTGAAGTAAGAGCGTCTACTTCATGTATTCCAGCAACTCATCTTCCTGACGCTACTCGATTGGTTGGCCATTGATAATTGTTGTTGGCAATCCTCTCAATGATTTCATAAGCCTCATTATAAGACTTAGAAAGGAGAGCACCATTAGCAGAAGCATCCACTACCATCCTCGTGTGAGCATTGAGACCATTATAAAATGTCTCAAGTTGGATGCAATGTGGGATACCATGATGAGGGCACTTCCATAATAATTCTTTGTACCTTTCCTATGCCTTATACAAGGACTCATCATCCATTTGTTGGAAGGCAGTGATCTCATTCCTCAACTTAGCATTCTTGCTAGGCAGGAAATACTTCATGAGAAATCTTTCTGCTAACTCTTGCCATGTGGTAATTGAATTTGGCGGCAATGAGTTCAACCAGGCTCGAGCTCTGTACCTTAGCGAATACGGGAACAGCTTCAATCATAATGCATCTTCAAGTACTCTGGCTAGCTTGAACGAGTCACTTACCTCCATAAATAGTCTTAAGTGAAGATAAGGATCCTCGGTCGGCATTCCTTTGAATTAGCCCACAGTCTGAAGCATTTGGAACATAACTGGCTTTAGCTCAAATTGTTGTGCCTCAATTTCGGGTCTCCTAATATCCAGATTAAGATCATGAAACACTAGCACGACATACAGTCTTAAAGCTCTATTCCTATCATCAGCAATAAGGATCGGATTTTGAGCAGGGTTTGCTCCATTTCCTTGATTCAAATTTTCAAGGTTCATCTCTTCGATCCTTCTCTGATTTGCTTATCTTCTTCGCTGTCAAAAATTTCGTTCTATCTTAGGGTCTACAGGGAATAAATCAATAATTCGGTCAAAACTCATAAACACTTAAAATAACCACAGGAAAATTAATTAAGTTAAAATTTGAACAAAAAATTAACCAAAATGCAAAACTAACAAATTCTCAAATAATCACTTTTTAAAACAGTCCCTGGCAACGGAACCAAAAACTTGGAACGACAGAAATGTGCAAGTGCACACAATCGCAACAAGTAATAAAGTGACAAGTAAATGTTGAGTTATCTTACCCACAGGGAATATGAAAAGAATTATTTATGAATGCTCTTTAAAACACTTTGGTGAAGAAAAATATTTTGTTTGAAGAGGGTGATTAAAAACTAAGATTTTAACCTAAGTAAACTAAATAAATAAATCTCAAATGCACGATGTCAAAATATGATTTTAATCAAGATGACATAATTGTGTTAGATTAATTATGTTTCTTAACTTAGAATTATTAAACTCATGTTTATATTGTTACGAATAAATTCCCAGCAACTCGGTAATTTGCTAACTTATGAACATACTCACCTACCAAAATCCATTCATCTCTTGACTATATCCCTATGTCAATTCAATCGATTAAACAAATCTTAATAGGCAAATATGTTACTGCACATACATACTTATTAAATAGAAATAATATCTTGTACATTCCCTATGTCAATTCAAAGGATTAATTAAATCTAATAAGCACATAAAAGACTACGTGAGGTAACAAAGTATCCCTACCTTGAAACAGTTTAATCACAATAATCTTGCAAGTTATGCAAGGCAAATATATCGTCAGATACCATTGCTAATTTAACCCTCAGCTACCTTAGATAATTAAACATGCCTTTGATTAAATCGTGTCCATTAATTACAATTTCAATCCGTTTAAATAATTAATTCATTAGCTACCTCACAATTGTAATGCAATAATAACTTAGTCATGATTTTACTTAATCAAGCATCTTACCGAGGCCTATAACAACATAAACACAATTTTAACAATTTTAGAAAAAAAATGCAATCAACCTAACACGAATTAAATTCAAGCTAAATCGATTAAATTAACCATTCCAACAACATAAATATTCATAGATATGTTCATCATAACAACAACAAAAATTAAAGAGATAGGGAGCAAGAATCAAATCTGGTGTTTTTTCGTGGCTTGACTAGTATGCTCCGTTCTTCCTTCTCCGTTGTCCTCGTCTGAAACACCCCTTACCTGTATTCGACGCTAGAACCGGGCACGAGGAATTATCGGACTTATCATACTTAATCATACAAAATTGAGCCATAAATTTTCATTCAAACTTAAAGCTTTTTATTCATGTTCATAACATCCCTATTATAGGCATACGAGTCCCGAAACATACATATAGAGTGGTTCGGGACAAAACCTATTATGGGTACGCCCGTGTGGACAGGCCATGTGGTCAGACAAGCCCATGTGACAGGCCGTGTGGTCAACTTACAAGGGTTTTCACATGGCCTGGCACACACCCGTGTCTATGGCCCGTGTCCCTCGCACGACCATGACACACCTGTGTCTTAACCCGTGTGTAAAAACCTTGACATTTTGTTTATGATGTCAACAGACATTTAGGGTCACACGGCCGAGTCACACACCCGCGTGAATGTGCAGACTTCACACGGCCTGGGCACACACCCATGTCCTGAGGCCGTGTCCTTCACACGGCTAAGACACACGGCCGTGTCTCTGCCTATGTGTTTACTACTGGGCATTCTATTTTGCTAAATTTGGATGCATGGGATACATAGCCTATCAACACGCCCACAGGGCTGACCGTGTCTCACATATGGCCTAGACACACGCTCGTGTGTTTACCCATGTGGACAAATATAAGGCTATTTACCAAGCCTTTTACCATCCTGAAAAGCAACCACACTTATACTATTTCAAACGACACATAGCATAACAATAATGCACCTTTAATATCCACAATCAAGAAATCCACACCTTAATTTCACACTACGTTCATCACGCAAATACTTCACACACTACTCATTCAATTGTGCAAGCTTGCACTTCATGAATTTCATCATCATTGAATAGATATAACTTACCTAGTATTGGCCAATTCCAATAGCCATTTACAAAATGAAATAAGTAACAATAATAGCCAACACATTGGCAAATCAGTATGACATATAACAAAATGACCAAGTTCCTATACATGCCATACCCAAAATAATCAAACTTTAAAGACCAAGTTCCTACACATGCCATACCCAAAATAATCAAACTTTACTATACCCAAAAGAATAGCTTGATAGTGTGAATCGAGCTCCGATGTCCTTCGATCCCTAAGCTAGCTTGGCGATACTACAAGAAAAGGGAAAAAAAGGGAGTAAGCATAAAGCTTAATAAGTTGCATGTAAATAAGTAACAACATCAACCATGCATCTTTAAACACATAGCATATTATAAATCAGCACAACATTCTTGATTTAGCAATGGTAGATTTTTCTACATATTTACACATCACAAGTATAAGCCAAAGAATACAAGATCATCCCGAAATCATTCTCATAGATAGAACTTACTAAATTTCATCCTTACCATTAAGGCATCATAGCTAAGCTCATATCTCATGAGTTTCAAGTAAGAACCTGTACCACTCACAACATGATTATATCCTTTCATATCTTTATCATAAGCTTTAAATAACCAGTGGAACCATTTGGAATACTAAAGATATCCGATAAGCCTCACTGGAACGATGGAAATGTAACACCCCTCACCCGTAAATCCCACCGGAACCGGGCCCGAGGCATTACCAGATAAAAACCACATGATCGCCACTTAGGCTCATCGTGACTACTCTCTTAATTCACCTCATCAACCTCATTCTCGACTTACGAGGCCTCACTCATACATTCAAAACTCTCGAGACTATATCGAAACTTTTTCAAATCTTAAAATTTTCTCCATCTAAACAGGAATTACACGCCCGTGCTAGATGACACACGCCCGTGTGTACTCACACATGCCCATGTTCACAAATTGTGCATGAAAACTCAAGCATTTTGCCAATGCCCCATGGTTAGGGCACACATCCGTGCTCACCACCCATGGTGCACACTGACCACCTCACACGGCCTTGAGTCTAGGCACACGCCGTGTGGCTAGACCGTGGCCTACACAACTCAATTCTGCCCAAGTGACACGACCAAGACACACGCCCGTGGACTGGCCATGTGCCACACATGGCCTAGGTACATGCCCATGTGTCTATCCACATGAACAAGAACAAAGCTATTTGCCATGTTCTTTTCACTCCTCAATCATACACAACATGCACTCATCCAATCCATCAATAATCAACTCATATTGAAGCCCAAACTCACATGGATAACTACATCTTTTCAAATAATAAAATACCCAACAATTATGGCATTATACAAAATAGATTATCCATCTAAAGGCTAACACATCTTAGCCATTTACAACAAAACTCACTAACTTGTCTAGCCTCTATACATGCCATATACAAAACCTCAAGTCTATTGTACCAGAGTATGCTGATAGTGTGGGTGATCTTCCGATTAATCCACGTATTTCGATTCAACCCTCTTTCTCTATAAGACAAGGGAAAAGAAAAGGAGTAAGCCTTGAGCTTAGTAAGTTTACACATAAATAATTTAAGCATTCTAGTATAAACTAAACAACAATTGGCATTATACTATCAAATAAATTTACATCCACAACCATGTTTACTCTTTCTATCCTACACCATATTTCCAGCACATCATGAGTCACATACTCATAATCATTGACATGCCCCCTGCCTTCAATATCACAATTTCTCAAAATACAATATATCGTTATTTCTCAATAATACATCCACACAGCTTAACCATACAGCTAATTTCTCGGTGGTTTCGCACTTAGCCCACCACAATCAATTAATAGAGTAGTATCGTACTTAGCCTACCAACAAAGTAATCATAGTGATTTCTCACTTAGCCCACTAAACGATATACTTAACTATGGTGTCGCACAAAGCCCATCGTTGTTAAGTATTAAGGTGATATCGCACTTAGCCCACCATCAAGCATTATCACTACACATTCACATATACTTGTAATCCATTCACAACTACTATCTCATTCATTCCACTAGAATCGCATAAGTTCTCAATCATGTTACACACTAACTATCATTAAGAATGTAAACACATATATGCATCGCTTATACGTAAACTTACCTTGGTACTAAAAAAGTATGGAGATGTGCAATTTAGTCCACTACTTTGCTCTTGCCTCGATTTTGATCCGGGCTTCGTCTTTCTTAATCTATAATGACAAATCAACTCATTAAATACACACATTGACTAAATTGACCTTTATCTCATACTTTAGCAAAATTACTATTTTGCCCCTAATTTTTCTCATATTTAGACATTTGCCCCAAGGCTCGTAATGTGATTTTCATTTAGCTTTCTAGCCTTTCATGCTTAGCTGAACCATTTACTCAACTAAAGCAATCCTCAATTCTCATTAAATCACACATGTATGACCAATCTCAAGACTTTCACAAACTAGTCCCTACACGCATTTTTCATGGAATTCTCTTAGCAAAAGATGTTTCTACTACATCAAGCTTTCATATTCTTCCATAAAACATCAAAATACATGTATGTCATGTAACACCCCTAACCCATATCTGTTGCCGGATTAGGGTTACGGGGCATTACTAGTTATATCACAACTTTTAATCAATCACTTAAGTTATATACAACATAATCAGTTCTTAACTATATACTAGTCATGGATTTAAATAAACATATATGAAATCACATGTACATTTCTCATACCAATATCAAATAAAACCAACATTCAATTGATCCAATGCACACTTAAATTTGTTAATATGCGCATAATTGAGCCACAAATATTTACACAACTTATTCATTACTATTGCATGCACCAACCGTACCTAATTTGCAAATCATTCAAGCATATACAAATTTTTCCAAATGCAACCTCTTTTGTCTAGATATGCATAATAAGATCAACTTCAAAAATGTTAATTTAGTAAATGTAATGCATGACATGATAGACTCAAAAATCAATCTATCTACCATCACATGCATACACATATTACCAATTTAAACTTTTATAATATTCAAGCATATGACCGAATGCCATCAAGACCACATTCCCCTCATTTGTCTATCTCATAACTAGTTCACATACAATGAATTTGATACACATGCACCTATGACTTTCATAACCGAATTTGCCATTCACCATATCACATCCCATTTTAAATCACACATAATCCATATTTAAAATTCAATTCCCAAACAAATCATTTACAAAGCTGAATAACCTTAACATTTTCTCTACTTTAAAACAACCTAAACCAACCGTTTCATGAATACAACTATGAAACATACTTTACAACATTTCGAATCATGACCTAATACATATAAAGATTAACCTGAATGCCAAAACACATGACTAATTTAATTTATACCTTAGCATTATAAACAAGCAATTATATAAAATGCATAATACACAAACTTAACTAAAAGAAATAGACCATAATCGAATCATTGAAACCAAACACACTATTCACATAATCAAGAACAAATAAAATTGAACTTAAACAAAATGATCAAGCCATTTTCGCATGGCCATTAAATATATATGAACAAAACATCATTCAAACATTTAGCTAGCCCATACATGCCTTTGATTCAAAAACTAGCTTGAAAGTACCAAAACAAGATGATAGTGCTGTTGACTTCACCAATGATCCTCTGAGCCCGTAGCTTGACCAAAATCTATCAAACAGAACATTGAACATGAACGGAGTAAGCTTACTAGCTTAGTAAGTCTTAAGCAACCACATTATAACATTTAATTATCCAAGCATTTTAAACAATCAATTTATGGCATTAAATATATATGACTTACTTATAAATTCACCATAGCCGAATATCCAACCTCACTTAACCTATCAACTTTCATTTCTTTACCAAGGTACATCATTTACAACATATATATATATATATATATATATATAAGACACATACCATTTATATCAATATATTTATACTGAATATCTTAAACCACTTTATGCTTTCATATAACCAATTTCCTCATGGTATAATTCATATATAATTTCCATCTACCAATTGTATATCACATTTCTTTCATCATTACATTTACTCATTAGCATCACATATATGTATGTATAACACATGAATATGAATAGCACATACCTTGTGGCTAGATTAACAAACTCATTTTCAAATGCTTAGGCTTACTTGATCTATTTCATTACTTTATTAGTTCATATTCATAGCTTGGAATTTCAACTCACCGGTATAGAACCTGCTAGGCATTAGCCCGAATCTCACACACTGGCACTAGGCCTGCTAGACTCAAGGTTCGAAGTTTGAACATCGGCATTTAGCCTGCTAGGCAATAGGCCCAAAATAATTCACCGATACGAGGCTTTTTAGGCATAAAACCCGATATAGATCACTGGTACTAGGCCTGTTAGGCACGAAGCCTGACATAGATCACCAGCACAAGGCCTGCTAGGCTCGAAGCCCGAATATCAACATAATTAACCATTTCATACATATTACCCAATACTAAAATCATCAACAACACATATATTTCATATATCAAAATCGAACATGCTTAATCATATTACATTAAACAAACAAACTTCAATCCAATAAATATACCATCACATTCGGCAATCTCATATATTCAAGCTTAAATTTTTCAAGTTTTAACATTTATTAGATTCATAAATAATTCTTTGACATGTACTTGCTTAAAGACTTACCTCGACTATCGAGTGACAATGTAGACCAGCTATTCGATAACCTTCGCCTTTCCCCGATCCAAATCCGTTTTTCTTTGTTCTTGATCTAAACACATTAAAATTTAGCTCATTCAAGCACATCTCATCCCAATTTAGTCCCAAAATACATAGATAGGCAATTCACCATTTTACCCCTAATATTTCACACTTTTACAATTTAGTCCTATTTACACAAAACACAAATTAAGCAAAATTTCACAGCACACTAGCTAAGCCGAATCTTCCATATGATTATTTAAGTCCCTACATTTCATTTATTTTGCATTTTAACCCCTCAAACATTCACTTTCTCAATTTAGCCCTATTTAGCTAAATTCACCAAAAATTCAAGAACAAAGTATGTTCATCAACTACTTATCTATTATTTAACATCATATAACATCACAAAACTCAATATAGCATCAATGGCATTATACACAAACATCATCAATTCATGAAATTGAGACATGGGTTTTAAAGCTTTCGAAGCAACGATTACAAAAACGTAGAAATTATCGAAAACCGGTCAAAAACTCACCTTGAATCAAGTTGAAGAGTAGTCGAACCTTAAAACCTTTTCTCTTTTCTTTTTCTTTTCCTTTACATTCGGCAAGAACAAGATGAACACTAATGGCTTTCATTTTTTTATGTTTTATAATAACATATATTATGTTTTGCTAAATTACTTAAATAGCCTTTTAATAAAAATAAATCTAACATATTAACTAAGGGCATTTGTGACCTTAGCTGCCCACTACCCTTAAAAATGGGCAATTTGCCCTCTAAGGCTTTCATATTAAAAAGCCACTATCAAATAGGCACTTTTCACTACAGTTTGTAACTTCTACATTTTACGCGATTAAATCCTTTTTCTAAATTAAACACACAAATGATTAAATTTTTCTACGAAATTTTCACACACATTAATTCACATATAATAAGTACCGAAAATAATATTTAAAAATTTTTTGGACTCGAATTCGTGGTACCGAAACCACCGTTCCAATTAGGGTCAAATTCGGACTGTTACAACTCTCCCCCTTAGGGATTTTCGTCCCCGAAAATCTTACCGTTAATCAAAGTCGGATACTGTTGCCTCATTGAATCCTCAGACTCTCACGTAGCCTCTTCTACTCCGTGTCGATTCCATAGTACTTTCACTAACAGAATTTTCTTGTTTCTCAACTCTTTCATTTCTCGAGCTAAAATTTAGATCGGTTCCTCTTCATACATCATATCGGATCGGATTTCCATTTTGGATGGAGGAATCACATGTGATGGGTCTGACCGATATCTACGAAGCATCGAAACATGGAACACATTGTGTATCTTTTCTAATTCAAATTGCAACTTCAGTCTATAAGCAATAGGCCCGATACGTTCGATAATCTCATACGGTCCAATGAATCTAGGACTTAGCTTGCCTTTTAAACCAAATCGAAGTACTTCCTTCCACGGTGAAATTTTCAAAAATACCCTATCTCTGACTTGAAACTCAATGTCTTTACGTTTCAAATCAGCATAGGACTTTTGACGATCTGAGCCAGCTTTTAAACTATCTCTGATTAAAGCCACTTTCTGTTCAGTCTCTTTAATCAAATCAACCCCGTGTATCTTGTTTTCACTTAGCTCAGTCCAATACAATGGTGTACGACACTTGCGACCATAAAGAGCCTCGTATGGTACAATTTTGATACTAGATTGAAAACTGTTATTATAAGCAAATTCAATCAAAGGTAAGTATCTTTCCTACATACCATCAAACTCAAGGACGCAACATCTCAACATGTCCTCAAGTATCAGAATGGTTCGTTCAGACTGACCGTCCGTCTGTGGATGAAAAGCTGTGCTAAAGTGTAGTTTGGTACCTAAAGCATCTTGCAATTTCTTCCAAAACTGCGACGTGAATCTCAGATCTCTGTCCAAAATAATGGAAATCGACACACCATATAATCTCACAATTTGAGATATATATAACCCAGCAAGTTTATCGAGTGAATAGTCCGTACGAACTGGAACAAAGTGAGATGATTGGGTCAGTCTATCCACTATAACCCAGACTGCATCTTTCTTGCTCGGTGTCTAGGCAAACCGGATACAAAATCCATAGTGATTCTATCCCATTTCCATTCAGGTATCATGCTTGGATGAAGTAACCCAGAAGGCACTTGATGCTTGGCTTTTACTTGCTGACAAGTTAAACACTTTGAAACAAATTTAGATATACCCCGTTTCATGCCATGCCACCAATAGAACTGTTTCAAATCATTATACATTTTTGTGCTACCCGGGAGTACCGACAATCGACTATTATGAGCCTCGTTCAAAATCGTCCGAATCAAATCCACATTCCTCAGAACTCATATTCAGCCTTTGAAGTTCAAACAATCATTTTCATCAATTCGAAACTCTGATTTTGCATCATTTCCACACTGAACTCGTCTAGCAATCATATCATTATCAATTTTCTGTGCATCACAAATTTGCTGAATAAACAACGATCTTGCCTTCAACTCAGCTATGATCGAACCATCACAAGACATAACCATATGTGCATTCAACTCACGAAGAGCAAACAATGATTTTTGACTTAAGGCATCCGCAACAGCATTGGTTTTCCCCGGATGGTAATCAATCACCAATTCATAATCTTTCAATAGCTCTAGCCATCTGCGTTGTCTCAGGTTCAAGTCTTTCTGAGTCATCAAATACTTCAGACTTTTATGATCCAAATAAACATGACATTTCTCACCGAATAAGTAATGACGCCAAATTTTCAACGCAAAAACGATGGCTGCTAATTCTAAATCATGAGTTGGGTAATTTCTTTCATGAGGCTTCAATTGTCTCGAAGCATAGGCTATAACTTTGCCTTCCTGCATCAAAACGCAACCCAAACCATTCAAAGAAGCATCACTATACACAACAAATTCTTTACCAGATTCAATCTGAACTAACAGTAAAGCCTCAGTCAAAAGAGCTTTCAACCGATTGAAACTTTGCTGATATTTTTCCGTCCATTCGTACTTGACATATTTCTGTAGTAGCTTTGTCAAAGGTATGGCTATCATAGAAAAACCTTTCATGAATCGTCTGTAGTAACCAGCAAGTCCCAGAAAGCTTCGAATTTCAGAAACATTCTTTGGTGGGTTCCAATCAAGTATAGCCGATATTTTACTTGGATCAACCCGAATGCCTGACGCTGAAATAACTTGACCCAGAAAGCTGACTTCATTCATTCAGAACTCACACTTACTAAACTTTGCATGCAATTGTTGACCTTGCAAAGTTTGTAGCACTAATCTCAAATACTCGGCATTTTCAATTTCATCTCTAGAGTAGATCAGGATATCATCAATAAACACTACCACAAACCGATCCAAATACTGTTTGAAAATTTGATTCATCAAATCCATAAAAACAGTAGGCGCATTAGTAAGTCCAAAAGGCATAACCAGGAACTCAAAATGTCCGTACCTCGTTTGAAATTCAGTCTTTGGCACATTGAAATCTCTGAATCGCAAATGTCCGTACCTCATTCAAAATGCAGTCTTTGGCACACTAAAGCCCCTTTCAACTGATCAAACAAGTCATCAATTCAAGGCAATGAGTATTTATTCTTTATTGTCACTTTATTTAGTTGCCGATAATCAATACACATTCGTATAGTCCCATCTTTCTTTTTCACAAATAAAACTGGCGCACCCCAAGGACAGAAACTCGGTCGTGCAAAACCCCTATCTGTCAACTCTTTCAACTCAATAGGTGCCATCTGATATATTGCTATTGAAATCGGAGTCGTCCCTCGTACTAATTCAATACCAAATTCAATCTCTCAAACAGGTGGTAAACCCGGTAATTCTTCAGGAAATACATCTGGGTATTCACACACAACTGGTACGGATTCAATCTGTTTTTCAGACACTTTATTATCCAACACATAGGCCAAGTAAGCTTCACATCCTTTTCTCACATACTTAAGAGCTAACATCGAGGATATTACTGCCGGTAATCCATTCAGGTCATTAGATTCAATCTGGATGATCGCACCACTCTGACATCTCAAATCAATAATCTTTATTTTAAAATTCACCATAGCATTATGTAAATTTAACCAGTCCATTCCCAAAATTATGTCGAACTAGTCGAAAGGCAACAACATTAAATCAGCTAGAAAGCAGGAATCCCGAATCATCAACGGGCAACCTTTACACACTTTATCAACAAGTACACATCGACCCAAGGGGTTGGACACACGAATCACAAATTCAGTAGACTCAACAGGTAGAGTCTTACTGGATACTAAAGTTTCACACACATATGAATGGGTTGAACCAGGATCAATCAATGCAATCACAGTAGTATCATAAGGAGCGAAAGTACCATTGATAACATCTGGAGAAGAAGCATCCTCTCTAGCACGTATAGCATATGCTCTAGCTGGTGCATGAGCCTCTGATCGAACTGCAGTGTCTTTAGTTCCTTTCTGACTACCACTTACATTGCCCGAATGCTTAGGTAGTCTGCCTTGCACTAACACATTACTCGGTCTGACATTCCGAGCTGTATTTTGCTCGACTAACATCAGGCATTCTCTGATAAAATGATCTGACGATCCACATTTAAAGCAGGACCGGTCACGAAATCAACAACTCCCAACATGCCATTTACCACAATGCTTGCATTCAACCTGATTCTGCTGAACATTACCAACACTGGCCATCGAAGTAGCCTGAGAACCCACTGGAGGTCGACCTCAGCTAGACATGTCTGAAGTAGCTTTATGTCGGCTAAAGTCATCTTTGAATTTCTTAGATACTGAATGGAAAGTCTTACTCGATGATCTTTTACGGGTGTCTCTATCTTCCATTTCAGCCTTTCTTTTCTCTTTCCCAAGCTCTTCAGCTTTGCAAGCTCGCTCAACAAGTACCACGAACTCTTTGATTCCAAGTATGCCAACTAGCAACTTTATGTCTTCATTTGATACACACTCCCGGGCATATCGGCTCAATCTGACAAACTTTCGCTAATATTCAGTCACAGTCATGCGACCCTGTTTCAATTCTAGAAATTCTTTTTGTTTCTGATCGATGAATCTCTGACTAATATATTTCTTACGGAACTCAATCTGAAAGAAATCCCAAGTCACTTTTTCTTTCGGAACCACCGATACTAGTGTATTCCACCAGTGATATGCAGTGTCCCGTAATAAAGATATAGCACAGTTCAGGCATTCATCTGGAGTACAGGATAGCTCATCAAATAGCCGAATCGTGTTATCAAGCCACATCTCAGCTCGCTCTGCGTCATCATCATCATTAACTTTAAATTCTTTAGCCCCATATTTCCTGATTTTATCAACAGGAGGCCTACTAGATCTCATCGGATCTATCATTGGAGGTGCTAAAGGTACCGGAGTTGGATTATTCGGGGGTGGAAGCTGGTTAGTCTGAACAAATTGGGTAAACCATTCATTCATCATCTGGTAGAAGGCTTGCTTAGCCTCCCCTTCATGGCTACCTGAGATAGGTCGAGAGTCTACCGACGCTGACCCACGTGCGAGATCAGGCTACATCATCCGCTACGGCTCTGTTAGGATCCATTTACTATGTCAAACACAGTTTGAAATGTCAGAAGTCACCACACTATCGTATGTATGATAAAGGCGTGTATAACTAGACTCACATGCACTACGGTAGTCCTAGAATTGACTAAATCGTAAGCTCTGATACCAATCAAATGTAACACCCCTAACCCATATCCGTTGTCGGATTAGAGTTACGGGGCATTACTAGTTATATCACAACTTTTAATCAATCACTTAAGTCATATACAGCATAATCAGTTCTTAACTATGTACTAGTCATGGCATTTAAATAAACATATATGAAATCACATGTACATTTCTCATACCAATATCAAATAAAACCAACATTCAATTGATCCAATGCACACTTAAATTTGTTAACATGCGCATAATTGAGCCACAAATATTTATACAACTTATTCATTACTATTGCATGCACCAACGTACCTAATTTGCAAATCATTCAAGCATATACAAATTTTTCCAAAGCAACCTCTTTTGTCTAGATATGCATAATAAGATCAACTTCAAAAATGTTAATTTAGTAAATATAATGCATAACATAATAGACTCAAAAATCAATCTATCCGCCATCACATGCATACACATATTACCAATTTGAACTTTTATAATGTTTAAGCATATGACCGAATGCCATCAAGACCATATTCCCCTCATTTGTCTATCTCATAACTAATTCACATACAATGAATTTGCTACACATGCACCTATGACTTTCATAACCGAATTTGCCATTCACCATATCACATCCCATTTTAAATCACACATAATCCATATTTAAAATTCAATTCCCAAACAAATCATTTACAAAGCTGAATAACCTTAACATTTTCTCCACTTTAAAACAGCCTAAACCAACCGTTTCATGAATACAACTATGAAACATACTTTACAACATTTTGAATCATGACCTAATACATATAAAGATTAACCTAAATGCCAAAACACATGACTAATTTAATTCATACCTTAGCATTATAAACAAGCAATTATATAAAATGCATAATACACAAACTTAACTAAAAGAAATAGAAAACCAAACACACCATACACATAATCAAGAACAAATAAAATTGAACTTAAACAAAATGATCAAGCTATTTTTGCATGGCCATTAAATATATATGAACAAAACATCATTCAAACATTTAGCTAGCCTATACATGCCTTTGATTCAAAAACTAGCTTGAAAGTACCAAAAAGATATGATAGTGCGGTTGACTTCACCAATGATTCTCTGAGCCCGTAGCTTGACCAAAATCTATAAAACAGAACATTGAACATGAACAGAGTAAGCTTACTAGCTTAGTAAGTCTTAAGCAACCACATTATAAAATTTAATTATCCAAGCATTTTAAACAATCAATTTATGACATTAAATATATATGACTTACCTTATAAATTCTCTATAGCCGAATATCCAACCTCACTTAACCTATCAACTTTCATTTCTTTACCAAGGTACATCATTTACAAAATATATATATATAAGACACATAACATTTATATCAATCTATTTATATGAATATCTTAAACCACTTTATGCTTTCATATAACCAATTTCCTCATGGTATAGTTCATATATAATTTCCATCTACCAATTGTATATCACATTTCTTTCATCATTACATTTACTCATTAGCATCACATATATGTATGTATAACACATGAATATGAATAGCACATACCTTGTGGCTAGATTAACAAACTCATTTTCAAATGCTTAGGCTTACTTGATCCATTTCATGACTTTATTAGTTCATATTCATAGCTTGGAATTTCAACTCATAGGTATAGAACCATTAGGCACTAGCACGAATCTCACACACCTGGCACTAGGCACCGCTAGACTCAAGGTTCAAGCTTGAACAACGGCATTTAGCCACGCTAGGCAATAGGCCTTAAATAATTCAAACACGAGGCACGCTAGGCATAAAGCCGATATAGATCCCGGTACTAGGCACGCTGGGCTCGAAGCCGATATAGATCACCGATTACAAGGCACGCTAGGCTCGAAGCCGATATAGATCAAGCACAAGGCACGCTAGGGTGAAGCCGAATATCAACATAATTAACCATTTCATACACATTGCCCAATACCAAAATCATCAACAACACATATATTTCATATATCAAAATCGAACATGCTTAATCATATTACATTAAACAAACTAACTTTAATACAATAAATATACCATCACATTCGGCAATCTCATATATTCATGCTTAAAATTTTCAAGTTTTAACATTTATTAGATACATAAATAAATCTTTTACATGTACTTGCTTAAAGACTTACCTCGACTATCGATCGACAACGTGAATAATTTATTCGATAACCTTCGCCTTTCCCCGATCCAAATCTGTTTTTCTGTGTTCTTGATCTAAACACATTAAAATTTAGCTCATTCAAGCACATTTCATCTCAATTTAGTCCCAAAACGCATAGATAGGTAATTTACCATTTTACCCCTAATATTTCACACTTTTACAATTTAGTCCTATTTGCACAAAACACAAATTAAACAAAATTTCACAAAACAATAGCTAATCCAAATCTTCCATATGTTCATATAAGTCCCTACATTTCATTTATTTTTCATTTTAACCCCTCAAACATTCATTTTCTCAATTTAGCCCTATTTAGCTAAATTCACTAAGAATTCAAGACCAAAGTATGTTTATCAACTACTTACCTATTTTTTAACATCATATAACATCACAAAACTCAACATAGCATCAATGGCATTATACACAAACATCATCAATTCATGAAATTGAGACATGGGTTTTAAAGCTTACGAAGCAACGATTACAAAAACGTAGAAATTATCGAAAACGATCAAAAACTCACCTTGAATCAAGTTGAAGAGTAGTCGAACCTTAAAACCTTTTTCTTTTCTTTTTCTTTTCCTTTACATTCGGCAAGAACAAGATGAACACTAATGGCTTTCATTTTTTTATGTTTTATAATAACATATATTATGTTTTGCTAAATTACTTAATTAGCCTTTTAATAAAAAGAAATCTAACATATTAACTAAGGGCATTTATGACCTTAGCTGCCCACTACCCTTAAAAATGGGCATTTTGCCCTCTAAGGCTTTCATATTAAAAAAACCACTATCAAATAGGCACTTTTCACTATAGTTTGCAACTTTTACATTTTACGCGATTAAATCCTTTTTCTAAATTAAACACACAAACGATTAAATTTTTCTACGAAATTTTCACACACATTAATTCACATATAATAAGCACCGAAAATAATATTTAAAAATTTTCTAGACTCGGATTCGTGGTCCCGAAACCACCGTTTCGATTAGGGTTAACCCCATGGATTCGCTTTTCACCAAGCTCGATCCAATACAAAGGAGTCCGACACTTACGACCATACAAGGCCTCATACAGAGCCATCCGTATAATCGATTCATAACTGTTGTTGTAAGCAAATTCGACCAAAGGTAGATATCTCTCCCAACTACCTTCAAATTCTAACACACATCATCGAAGCATATCTTCAAGGACTTGAATCACTCTTTCAGACTAACCATCAATTTGCGGATGGAACGCAGTACTGAAATTTAACCTCGTACCCATGGCTTCTTGCAACTTCTTCCAGAACCTCAAAGTAAACCTTGGATCTCTTTCCAATATTATAGACACAGGCACACCATGTAATCTCACTATTTCAGCCACATACAACTCAGCTAACTTATCTAGTGAATAATCAACACGTACTGGAATAAAGTAAGCCGACTTTGTCAACCTATCCACAACAACTCACACAGCATCTTTCTTTTTTGGCAACCACATCACAAAATCCATGGTAACCCCGTCACAAAATCCATGGTAACCTGATCCCATTTCCATTCGGGAATCATCACTAGCTGAAGCAACCCAGAAGGCACTTGATGCTCAGCTTTCACCTGCTGACAAATTAGACATTTTGCCACAAACTCTTAAATGTCTCTTTTCATACCCGGCCACCAATAAAATTTTCTCAAGTCGTTGTACATTTTCGTACTTCCAGGATGTACTGACAAATACACACTATGTGCCTGAAGCTAAACCTTTCGGATTAACTCTTCATCTCTTGGTACACAAATTTTGTCACGATACATCAAACAATCATCCAAACCCACTCGAAAATCAGAATCACTTTTTGATCCACACTTAGTTCTCTTAGCTTGCATCTCACTGTCATTTTTTTGAGCCTCACTTATCTGTTGAACAAATAGTGGCTTAGCTCTCAACTCTGCCAAAATAGCACCATCATCAGAAAATGCTAAACCCGTGCTCATAACTCTTAGAGCATATAAGAATTTCCTACTCAGGGCATTCACAACAACATTTGCTTTTCCCGGGTGATAATCAATGACTAACTCATAGTCTTTCAATAACTCAAGCCATCGCCTCTGTCTCAAATTCAGATCCTTCTGATTCATCAAAATTTCAAACTCTTGTGATCCGTAAAGATTCGGCATTTTTCCCTATACAAGTAATGTCGCCAAATCTTTAACGCAAAAACAATCACAGCCAACTCTAAATCGTGAGTCGAATAATTCTTCTCGTGCAGTTTTAACTGCCTCGAGGCGTAAAGCGACTACCTTACCCTTTTACATCAACATGCAATCGAGATCGTTAAACGACGCATCACTGAAAACCACGAACTCTTTTCTCGATTCTAGTTGAACCAAAATCGGTGCCTCGGTCAACAATGTTTTGAGCCTTTTGAAACTCTGTTGACATGTCTCAGTCCAATCAAACTTTACATCCTCATGTAACAGTTTCACCATCGAGGTAGCAATCATAGAAAATCCCTTTACGAAACGTCTGTAATATCCCGCTAAACCCAGAAAGCTTCTAACTTCTGATACGTTCTTCAGCTGTTTCCAATCCACAATAGCCGAAATCTTACTCGGGTCAACTCTAATACCATCTCCCAACACAATGTGTCCTAGGAATCTGACCTCTCAGAGCCAAAACTCACTCTTGCTAAATTTAGCATACAACTGCTTATCTCTTATGATCTATAAGACGATTCTCAAATGTTCCGCATGATCACTCTCATTCCGAGAATAGATCAATATGCCATCAATGAAGACAACCTCAAACTTGTCCACATGCGGTCTGAAGACACGATTCATCAGATCCATAAAAATCGCAAGTGTATTCGTTAAACCAAACGGCATGACCAAAAACTCGTAATGGCCATACCTTGTTCAAAATGCAATTTTCAACACATCTTACTCTTTCACTCTCAGCTGATAATAACCAGACCTTAGGTTTATCTTGGAGAACACTGCAGCTCCCTTCAGTTGATCAAAAAGATCATCAATCCTTGATAAAGGATACTTATTCTTCACCGTCACTTTATTGAGTTGCCTATAGTCTATGCACAACCTCATAGACCCATCTTTCTTCTTCACAAATATACCGGATCACCCCACGGTGAGTAGCTCAGTCTCACAAAACCATTATCCATAAACTCTTGCAACTGAACCTTTAGTTCTTTCAACTCTACAGGTGCCATCCTATACAGAGTAATTAAAATAGGTGTCGTTATCGAAATTAATTCAATCCCAAACTCGATCTCTCTCAATGGAGGTAATCCAGGTAACTCTTTTGGGAATACATCTAAATACTCACATACAACCGGCACTGATTCAATCTTCACCTCAAACTCTTGCGTATTCAATACAAATGCGAGATAGGACTCGCATCCCTTTCTCAAACATTTCCCTGCCACTAAGGAAGAAATCATCACTGGATAGGACTATCCGATCCACCTGATTCAACCCGAATAACATCTCTACCCTCACATTTCAGCTCAATAAACTTACTACCACAGTTCACTAAAACACTATGTGTAGTCAACCAATCCATGCAAAGGATTAAATCAAACTCATCAAATGGCAACAACATCAGGTTTGCCAGAAAACAATGACTCTCAATCATCAAAGGACAATTCTTACACACCTTCACCACTAACACATGTTTACCTAACGGGTTTGACACCTTAACCACAATGTCCGTAGACTCAACGGTCATACTCAAACTAGATGTCAGACTCGTGCAAATATAGGTATAGGTAGACCCTAGGTCAATTAAAGTAATAACAAAGGTGTCATAGAGAGAAAAAGTACCCGTTATCACATCTAGGGAGGATGCCTCTTCGCGAGCGCGAATGGCATACGTCCTTGCAAGCACTCGATCCTCCGGTCTCACAACAGAATCTCATGATGCACCTCTACCACTAGCCCTACCTCTCAGGTTCTTTGGTGGTCTACCGCTTGCAGTCACATCGCTGGATCTTACCTCTTACTTCTCTTCCTTGTCATCCCTCTCTGGGAAATTTTGGATAAATGGTCCAAGGAACCACACTTATAATAGTTTTGAATGTTCCTCCAACACTCTCTAGTGTGATATCTACCACAACTTGGACACTCCGATTTGTTCTTTGGATTGCCCACACTTTCGATCGAGGTGGATTGGACTCTTGAACCAGAACGAGTATTGCCCTGATCTCGAGGTGAATATCCAACTGATGTAGTAGTATGAGGATTCGCCTCCTTGGATCTTTTCGATTAAGCTTTGTGTGATTTGCCCATCGACCGTTTTCTCGCATCTCAAGCCTCACTCACTGCCCTCTTCTTTTCCTTACTCAGTTCTTCGGGCTTACTTGCCCTATCAACTAACACTACAAACTCTTTCAATTCCAAAATACCAACCAGGAGTTTGATATCCTCATTCAGTCCATCTTTGAACCTTTTAGATAAAACAAAACATAAAAAATCCCTAAAACCCCCTTGAAGGAATTGAAGGAGAGATCCACCGTCTTGAGTGTAATTCTTGCTTCTTGAGATGGATCAACTGGCTATCTTCGAGTGATTCCCACAAATTTGACCTTTCTAGCTTGGCTCCTTGGCCTAGCTAACCGCCCCCTTTAGGTTATGCTTGGGGCGTTTATATAGGCTCTTGGAATGCTTTACTTGGCCCCTAAGTATCCTAATTTGAGTGGAATTCCTACTAGGGTGTTTGAATAGGCTTTGGAATGTGTTTCTTTGCCTCTAAGTACCCTATTCCGAATGAAATTGCTTTTTGCCACGATAGGGACACGGCCATGGTACACGCCCGTGTGAATCGATTCCAGGCCGTGGTTGAGTCTGCTGAAGAGACACGCCTGTGTGTTTCGGGGTCCAAGCCGTGTTAGAGTAAATTAGAGAGGCACGGCCGTGTGGTCTTGGGCCCAGGCCGTGCTGATTTCTTTTTTCACCCAATTTGGTTCGTTTTGAGCTCATTTCTCGTTCTTTTCGTCCCTAGGTGCTTTCCTGAGTATAAAACATGAAAAGAAAGGATTAAGAGCACCTTTTTAAATAATTTAGGGAATAAATCATCCAAAGCATGCTAAATGTGGGATTAAAATATGTTATTTTTACGGTTTATCACTACTGTACTAGAGTATACTGATAGTGTGGGCAATCTTCCGGTTAATCCACGTATTTTGATTCAACCCTCTTTCTCTGTAAGACAATGGAAAAAAAGGAGTAAGCATGGAGCTTAGAAAGTTTACACATAAACAATTTAAGCGTTCTAGTATAAAGTAAACCACAATTAGCATTATACTATCAAATAAATTTACATCCACAACTATTCTTCCTCTTTCAATCCCATACCACATTTCCAACACATCATGAGTCACATACTCATAATCATTGACATGCACCCCTGACTTCAATATCACAATTTCTCGAAATACAACATATCGTTACTTCTCAATAATACATTCACACAGCTAAACCATACAACTAACTTCTAGGTGGTTTCGTACTTAGCTCACCACAATTAATTAATAGAGTAGTATCGCACTTATCCTACCAACAAAGTAATCATAGTGGTTTCGTACTTAGCCCACTAAACAATATACTTAATTATGGTATCGTACAAAGCCCATCGTTGTTAAGTATTAAGGTGATATCACACTTAGCCCACCATCAAGCATTATCACTACACATTCACATATCTACTTGTAATCCATTCACAACTACTATCTCATTCATTCCACTAGAACCGCATAAGTTCTCAATCATGCTACACACTAACTAGCATTAAGAATGTAAACACATATACGCATTACTTATACATAAACTTACCTCAGTACTCAAAAAGTATGGAGATGTGCAATTTAGTCCACTACTTTGCTCTTGCCTCGGTCCGGGCTTCGTCTTTCTTGATCTATAATAAATCAACTCATTCAATACACACATTGACTACATTGACCTTTATCTCATACTTTAGCAAAATTAATATTTTGCCCCTAATTTTTCTCATATTTACACATTTGCCTCAAGGCTCGTAAAATGATTTTCATTCAGCTTTCTAGCCTTTCATGCTTAGCCAAACCATTTACTCAACTAAAGCAATCCTCAATTATCATTAAATCACACATGCATGACCAATCTCAAGACTTTGACAAACTAGTCCCTACATGCATTTTTCATGGAAGTCTCTCAACAAAAGATGTTTCTACTACATTAAGCTTTCATATTCTTCCAAAAAAACATCAAAATACATGCATTTCATACATGGGTACATTTTTGAACATCCATCTTAGGTCAACATATAGCTAAAAATAGCTTACTCATGCTACTTCAAAAATATGAAGAATATAAAAAATAGAGCTAGAATACACTTACTAGCTAGCTTGAAAAGTTGAAGAGCCCTAACAACGGCTTCTCTCAATTTTCGATAGCTTGGAGAAGAAGATGAATGAAATTCTATCATCTTTTCCCATTTTAATCATTTAATTAACAAATGACCAAAATGCCCTTTTATCAAACTTTCAAATTTTAACCCATTCATGCCCAATTTTGTCCAAAAATTAGAATTTGGGAAAATTACTATTTAAGGACCTCTAATTGATAATCCAAAACTATTTAACACAAATAGCTTCTAGAATCTCACATTTTCCAACTTTTGCAATTTAGTTCTTTTGGACAATTCAACCGTAATTTAACAAAATTGCTTCATTAAACTTTCACACTTACATGCAAACATGGCATAAACCTAAAAAACTTATGCATGTACCTCAGATTTGTGGTCTCGCACCACTATTCCGACTAGGCCCTAAATCGGGATGTTACAAGAAATGTGCAAGTGTACACAATCACAACAAGTAATAATGTGACAAGTCAATGTCGAGTAATCGTACCCACAGGGACTGTAAAAGAATTATTTTTGAAAGTAGTTTTAAACACTTTGGTGAAGGAAAAATATTTGGATTTGAGAAATGATTAAAAACTAGAAAACAAAGTAAAATAAAATAAACTAAAGTTCTAATGCACGATTTCAAAAGCTTATTTTAATCAAGATGATATACTTGTGTTGGATTAATTATATTTCCATACCTTAGAATCATTAAACTTATGCTTATACTTGTTACGAATAAATAACGGTAACTCAGTAATTTGCTAACTTATAAACATATTTACAAATAAAAAATCCATTCATCTCTTGTACATTTTCCTATGTCAATTCGACCGATAAAACAAATTTATAAAGGTAAACATGTTATTGCACATACATACTTATTAACTTAAACAATCTCTCGCATATCCCTATGTCGATTCAAATGATTAAGTCAACCTAATAAGCACATAAAAGACTATGTGAGGTAACAAAGTATCCTTCCCTTGAAACAGTTTAATCACAGTAATCTTGCAAGTTATGCAAGGCATTTGTGTCGCCAAATACAATGCTAATATAATCTTCAGCTAACTTAGAAGAATTAAACATGCACTGATTAAGTACTGTGTCCATTAATTACAATTTCAATATGTTTAAGTAATTAATTCCTTAGTTATCTAAACAATTATAATGCCAGAATAACTTAGGCATGATTTTACTTAATCAAGCTTTTTACCAAGGCCTATAACAGCATAAACATAAATTTAACAAATCAAGAGGACAAAATGCAATCAACCCAACACGAATTAAATTAAAGCTAAGCTGATTAAATTAACCATTCCAATAGCATAAATATTCATAAACATGTTTGTGAAAAAAATAACAAAATTTAAAGAGATAGGGAACAAAAAGCAAATCCGGTGTTTCTCCTTGGCTTAACTGATTGCTCCGTTCTTCATCCTCTGTTGTCTTTGGCTATCAAGGTGGCTTATGAACACTCTAATTGCTGATCAATGATGGCTGATGAGGACATCTTTCCCAAGAGAAGAAATCGGCACTTGAAAAAAGGGGGAAATGGAAAGGAAAAGTTGAGAGAAAGTGAGAGAGAGGAAGAGAGAATGAGAGTGTGAATGAGGGATGAGGGATGCTTTGAATGATCAGCCAAGGGGGGTTTTTATAGCTAAATGTGGCAGCTGAAATTTTCTAAAATTAGAAGCCAAAGAGCCACCCCTTGGCTGGCCACCTATGTGGCAAATTTGATGGCTTTAACTTTGCTAAATATGGCATGGGGCAAATCTACAAAGCCACTAATTGTGGAGGGGGTTGAATGCAACTTTGACAAGTCTTCAAGGGCCTCTTTGCAAGCTTAATTAATCAGCTAATAAGCTGATTTGGGTCAGCATATGGAAGGTTTGGGCTTCCCAATTTTATGATCGGTTCGGTTCAATCGGTTTGGTTCAACTGGTTCGGTTCAACTGGGCCCTTTTCCATAATTAATTAAGATTAATTTATTTAGCCCAAATTAAATTGGGAATAAATTAAAATTAATTAATTTATGATTTAATACACATATTTGGGCCATCTTAGGCTAGAAATTATTTCTCCTTGTTACTTCGGATTGCTTCTCGATTTTGTTATTCGAGCAATGTCTGCTGAGCCAATTTTCGCCTTTTGTGCGAATCTGTCGAAAAAAAGTCAAAATAAATAAAAATTAACTATAAAATTAATTAAAATTCATGATGTTCATATTTTTAACACAATTTAATTATTTTTTAATATTTAATTATTTTTTACAAGAATTTAACTGAAATAGCATGATTTTAAGTTAAAAAGGGCATGTAAAAACACGTAAATTATCGTGTTTCCACATCCCCAAACTTAATTCATTGCTCGTCCCGAGTAATGCAAAAATTTCAAAAAAAATATCTCGAAAACACTTTTGAAAAACTCTTTCAGAACAAGTTTCATCTCAAAATTATGAATTTAATATACTTAGGCTCAAGAATAAGAAATTTGATAATTATGCTACTTAAGTATGTATATCGTTCAAATTACCTCCCACAACTATTATAATAGCAAAATTAGATTAAATGTTTCTTAATAAAGACATGTTACCTACCAATTTGATTTTAATCCTTTATTCAAAATTAAAATGCAATCATTAAGCTTAACTGATGTCTTCATATGTTGAACAGAGCAATTTCTCTCCACTAATGTAGGTAACATTGGAACTTTGAATCAATAGGTCTTTAATAAGGTTGTAACGTGGTTGGGCTTAGGGGTAGGTAGAAGATAGATAATTTTAGGTTTTAAAACCCTAGACTCAGCATAAAATCGAATCGTCGAAATTCATACCCTTGGTACACCAACTTATGCTCCTTCGTACATTTATTTTCTTTCGAGTACATGTGTTTTTTTTTTAATTCAATTTCGAGCACTTGCTTCATGTACTACAATTTACAAGAAATTGATACTTCTCTTCAATTCCCCCAAACTTCTTTTCAAATGAGTACTAAGTCTAGTATTTGGGACAATTTAAAAGATAATGAGGAGAAAAGTGATGGCTAAATATTGCAAAGGTCCAAATAAACTAGGCCATATAGTCTCAAAGTTGGGTTTCAAAAGGATAATTTTATCATGGTCGGCTTGAAAGGCTCAACTGGTCCAAATAATAATTGCCTAAATCCTATTCAATATTCCATGCTTTGTAACACCCCAAACCTGGTCTATGCGTTAAGACCAAATTTGACATGTCACATTAAATGAACATACACTTAATCTTTTAAAGATTTAAAGAAAACGGATTTAAAAAAAAAACATTTTAACATGGAGTTATTGAAAACTAAGTTTGATTACTAAATATAATAATTTGGGTCATAAAAATTTATAAATTGAAACTTAGGAAAAATTGATTTAATATTATGAGAAAATTTAAAGAGTTCGAAAGTAATTTGAAAACAAAAATTTAAAAATATTGTTACAAAAACAAATTTACCGAAAGTTAAAAGCTGTTTAAGAATGAAACCATTTTAAATGCGTTTATTTAAGAAAACGTTTATTTCTATTTTATAAAAATAATTCCCACTTAAGTATTTAAAGCATATTATAAAATCCATCCACAAGTAAAAAATCCATAAAAATTTAGCCAGAGGCCTTATTACAAAATAGAAAAAATAATAAAAAGTACTTAAAAAGAAATTCGAAATTTAAATAACCCATTATTCGTAGTATGGCCTCCACTGAGTCGTCCCCAACCCAAGCCTCCATCAATGATCATTACCTGAGGAGGGTAAAGAAAACGGGGTGAGTTACTTAGAACTTAGTGTGTAACTCACTTACCATTGTCACTGGGCCAAAATTCAATTAAGCATTTATTGGGCCAAAGCCCATTTACAATCATAACATAATATCATGCATAACATGCATGTGTTATGCAATTTCCCAACCGAACCTAGTTTTCCATCCGCTACACACCACCCGTACCAACCAACACACCTGTGGGGAGCTTTAGTCACCCACCCCGCCAACACACCAAACTGGGCATTAAGCCATATATCAAACTATGGCAGAGCCACCGGTAATTTATTGTGGTAGAGCCATCGGTAATTTGTAGCAAAGCTACCAGAACTTCTCTTCATCAAAATCCCAACCCATGCAAATCATGTATATAATATGCATATCCAATGACAATATTTCATTCATATAAATATTACGAACAATATAGCCCATTTATCACATAGCACATTTGGCCCATTTATCACATATCACATTTGGCCCACTTATCACATATCACGTTTGGCCCATTTATCACATATCACATTTGGCCCATTTATCACAGTCTTAATACCGATTTTTACAGTTTCTACCAAAATAATGATAATTACGCCATCTTACCCGATTTCACTAACAAGTGACTAAATCAAACGATTTATCATTAATCACAATATAAATATCTATCCCATGAAATATGGCGTGTGATTATACACCTGATTACGGTAAGCTCTACACTTTCTTGATCGTCAACACCCTCGAAATCTTGAACAACTACTATTTGCCGGTTCTCTCCGGATGACGGTTCACAACCGGTTGGAAAACCCCGAACAGCTAATGGCTCAGAACTACGAATAACCTCGAATTATTGATTTTCATCGAATGAAGGTCCACAACCGGTGAAAAATCTCGGATCGCCAAAATGGCCCTTCATTTGAATTTAGAGTGGATCGCGAATCCGCTCCTTTTCCTATCACTAAACACCACTCCTTTTGAGTTTATCTTATTTGCCTCCATTGACAAAAGAATATTAGTCCAAACTAATATTTCGTAATTAAAAACGATTGGTCTTATGAGCGAAGTCAGCTTTCCACAAAATCCTTACGATCACAGGATGAAAATCGAGTAATAGAGTCCCTATGATAAAAATCGGTTAATAAACCCTATCTTTAACGAAATAAAAAGTAATATGGAATCCTTACCTTAAAGTTTTTAGACCGATTCCTAGCGATAACATGATGATTTCGGACACTCCAAGTTTCGGCCTTCCACTACGTTTCTATGATAGAGAAAAAGAGATTTTGAATAAGATATGGTATGATGACAATTTCGATCCAAAAAGGCCATCCCACAACAAAGTATAGATCCGGCACAATGGATAGGGTGAAATAAAAATACCAAAATGTTGTAACTAGACACTTACCAATTGATCAAAGTGAGAGTAGAAAAATGATTGAGAAGGAGATATGTGTGGTAGAAGATTCGGCTATATAGGAAAAATTAAAGGGGATGGTGCTTAATGACATTCGGCCATGGTGAATATTAAAGAGAGAATAATGTTTGAGAGATTTTTGCAAGAAGAAAAAGAAGAAGAAAAATATAAGAAATTAAGGTGTTTAGGTTTCGGTTTCAAGAATGAAATATGAACAAAGAAAAGGGTTTGAGGCTAGTGTGCATTTGGCAAGTAAGAAAAGAAGAGAAAAGGAAAAATGGCCCTTCAAGGTTTTGTGGTTTCGACACAAAGAGGAAATGGTTTGGGAGAATAAGAAAATAGGACTGGAATGGTCAAAAATGAAATGGCCAAAAAGAAAGCAAATGTTTACCTATTGTTCATGATGCATTCGGCTAGGGAGAGGAAATTAGAGAGAAAAACTTTGAAGAGAAGCACAAAAATGCCAAAATGCCAAAATGACCAACTAGCACCTAAACCTTACCAAATGCCATCAAAAATTCGGCCACCCCCCCAAACCCCTAAAACCGTCCAAGTGCATGGCCAAAAGGTCAAAGTTTAGCCACTCCAAACTTTCCAAAACATCTTCCTTGCTATAAGCCTTGTGTTCCCCCTACATACCTTATTCATATGATTCTTTTCCTTAAGTTTAAAACTTGCCTTTTCTCTTAGCCACCATACCATAAAAATAAAAGTCCAACTTACCTTATGTACTAGGCTTGGCCGACACTATGAGGAAGGAAAGTAAAAAATAAAAAAAATAAAATTCTTATATGCACATCAAGGGATTCGAACTCTTTCCCTCTAGGAACACTTATGGCGCCATCTCCTCTTTATTACTAGCTCACTTATGCTAACTTTCACCACTTAATTACCTTAAGATTTATGGTCACTTGTTCCACTTCATTAAAGTACTGATTAAAAAAAATTTATTCCAAAACCAAATAATTCCAGAGCCTTCTCGAGACTATAAAAAACACACACATTGTATTATTTAACTGGCTAAGCACCAAAATAATGCAACATATAAAAACTCAAATTTTAGGATGTTACAATTCTACCCCCTTAAAGAAAATTTCGTCCTCAAAATTTACTTGGTTAAAAGAGCTGAGGATATTGCTATCGAATCATGTCCTCAGGCTCCCATGTAGCTTCCTCCACTCCGTGATTACGCCATAGAACTTTAACCAATGGTACTGACTTCTTTCTTAGCACTTTAACATCTCTATCTAAAATTTTCACTGGTTCTTCCTCGAACGACAAGTTAGGCCTTAACTCAACTTCCTCTACTGGGACTATGTGAGACGGATTCGATCAATAACGCCTCAACATAGAGACATGGAAAACAATATGAATCTGACTCAACTCCGGAGGTAACTCAAGCTGGTAAGCTACTGGCCCAACACGTTTCAACACACGATATGGTCCAATAAACCGAGGGCTCAACTTGCCCTTCCTTCCAAATCTGAAGATCTTCTTTCAAGGTGAGACCTTTAAACAGACTTGATCTCCCACCGCAAACTCAATGTCCTAACGCTTCAGATTCGTATACAACTTTTGTCTATCTGAAGCTTCCTTTAACCGCGTCCGAATCACCTTTAATTTTTCTTCCGTCAAAATCTTCTTCAATTTCTCAAAACTTTCTTGTTGTTTCCCTGTCCACACAAACGGTACTCCCTTTCGCAACAGTTTAGTTAGGGGTGCAGTAATCAACGAAAACCCTTCAACAAAATGTCTATAATAACCAGCCAATCCTAGGAAACTCTGAATTTCAGCCACTGACTTCGGTGGTTTCCAATCCAACACAGCCTCTACCTTTCGAGGATCAACTCTTATTCCTTCGACCGACACAACATGCCCCAAAAATGTCACTTCCTTCAGCCAAAATTCACACTTACTGAATTTGGCAAAAAATTACTTTTCCCGTAATAATTGCAATACTATCCGCAGATGTGAATCATGCTCTTCTTCATTCCTCGAGTATACTAAGATATCATCTATGAACACCATGACGAACCGGTCTAGGTAGGGTTGGAAGACCTAGTTCATCATATCCATAAATGCAGCTGGTGCATTGGTCAACCCAAATGGCATCACCAAAAACTCATAGTGTCCATAACGAGTTCGAAATGCCGTCTTATGAATATCTGCCTCTTTAACCTTAAGTTGGTGATAACCCGATCTCAAACCTATCTTCGAGAAAACTAAAGCTCATCGCAGTTGGTCGAATAGATCATCGATTCTCGACAATGGGTACCTATTCTTGATTGTTAGCTTATTCAACTGCCTAAATCAATACACATACGCATCAACCTATTCTTCTTTTTGACGAACAAGACCAGTGCTCCCCACGGTGACACACTCAATCGAATGAATCCTCGATCCAACAACTCCTGAATTTGAGCCTTAAGCTCCGCTAACTCTTTCAGCGCCATCCTATAAGGAGCAATGGATACCGGAGCCGTTCTGGGAAAAAGCTCAATACCAAACTCTACTTCCGGTCTGAAGGTAAACCCTAAAATTCCTCAGGAAAAACATCTGAATATTCTTTCACCGTTCTAATATCTTCCACCGATAATTCCTTGGCATCCACAATACTAATGAAGGCTAGGAATGCTCTACACCCTTTCCGTCTAACTTTTCTGCCTTTAAAGTAGATACCACATTTGCTAAATAGTTTCTCCGTTCGCCTATCATCACCACTTCCATATCTTCTGGAGTTCTTATCGTCATCCGCTTTGCTGCACAATCCAAGTGCACACGATGCTTTACCAACCAATCCATGCCCAGAATAAGATCGAACTCACTGAAAGGCAGTTCCATCAGATCTACCAAAAATATTTCTCTTTGAATTTCTAAAGGCACGTTTCTATACAAATTATTCACCACCATAGACTGTCCTAAAGGACTAATTATCATCATCTCTCTATGGTAATCTCAGATCTAATATTTAGATTTCTAGATATAGCACTAGCAACATACGAATGGGTAGATTCGATATCAATCAAAGTAGTAACAGGTACATCTGAGATGAAGAACGTACCGGTTATCACATTAGGTGCATCACCATCTTCTCAGTGTCTAACCGTATAAACTAACCTTGGCTGCATCGCCTCCGCGTTACCCCTGAAACCATTACCTCTGTCTGGTGCACCTTGACCTCGTCCTACGCCATTACCACCTCGACCTGGTCCACGACCCCTCGGTGGTTGTTGAGCGCCTCTAGCTGGCTGTGCATCAGGGTTACGGGCTTCTTGAGACAAAGTAGTCCGTCGAGGACAATTCTTAAGCTGATGATCCTTAGAACCACATTTGAAACAACCACCGGTTCTTTTTCAACATTCACCAAAGTGTCGTCTTCCACAGTAAGTACATAGTTGAATTTGATTGGTAGCAGCAGGCGCTCTAGTTTGAGCTGATTCATCATTCCTATGCCGCTTTTGGAACTTTTTAGCAGAACCCGAGTACTTAAAGTCCCTCTTGTTCCTACCTCTATCTCTTTCTCGATTTTGTCGCTCCAAGCTCTTAGCCTCCTCAGCTATTTTGTCTTTCTCCACAAGCATGGCAAAAGTCCTTTCTTGTTGCGGGGAAATCAGTACCCACAATTCATCATTCAATCCATCTTCAAAATGCACACAGCGTTTATGGTCAGTTGGTACTAAAATCCGAGCGTAACGACTCAAACGTAGAAATTCTGCTTCATATGCTGCCACAGTCTTACTTCCTTAAACCAGATTAAGGAATTCCTTCCTCCGGGCATCCACATAGCTTGCCCCGACATACTTTCCTTCGAATGCAGTTTTAAAGAAATCCCAAGTAACACGTTCAGCCTGAGTGCCTTCTCGAACAGTAAGCCACCATTGATACGCCTCGTCCTTCAACAAGGACACAGCTCCTCTTAGTTTCTGCTTGGCAGTACACTCTAGGTCGTCCATAATCCGTTCCATATCCTCAAGCCAATATTCTATAACATTTGGGGCTACTCCCAAGATATCGCTAAAAGTCTCAGCACCATTTGATATGAGTCACTCCGATATTGATCCACGAGCTACTGGTCCTGATCTAACCCCAGCAACCCTTTCCAAAACTCGTAACATTGCTTGAGACAGAGCAATGTCTCTCTCATACGGCCATGTGATCCATTTTTTGACACAGGTGATGCCGGCGCGTCCATTTCTGGCATATGCCCCGATGCCTCAGACACAACTCTAGCACCTCGACCTCTACCATAGCCACGTCTACCACGTCCACGTCCTCTACGCTCATATTGACTATTTTGTTTCAATCTAATTACAAGTTTTATGAATTAGTATTCTATTTCAGTGTTTTAATAACGATATTTTATGAGGTATAAGAGGTAGAGTTGTTTTCGTAAATGCATCCTATAGTCTCAATCTCTATAGTTTCAACATCTAAAACTAAAAGTTCTAGAGTGTTCCTATAGTCATATCACAATAATAATAATCATTAAATTTCAATACACTTACTTGACTTGGTGTCAGATACTCGTGGTGCCATACTACATTAAAAAAAACATAATTCAAACAGTTTTGAATAATAAATGTTGTTGAACCCACTCCACAGCCGAGTTTTGAACCAAAACCTCTGATACCATAAAATGTAACACCCCAAACCCGGTCTATGCGTTAAGACCAAATTTGACATGTCACACTAAATGAACATACACTTAATCTTTTAAAGATTTAAAGAAAATGATTTTAAAAATAAAAAAATATTTTAACGTGGAGTTATTGAAAAGTAAGTTTGATTACTAAATCTAATAATTTGGGTCATAAAATTTATAAATTGAAACTTAGGAAAAATTGATTTAATATTTTGAGAAAATTTAAAGAGTTCAAAAGTAATTTGAAAACAAAAATTTAAAAATATTGTTATAAAAACATTTCTTGAGTTAAAACTATTTAAGAATGAAACCCTTTTCAGTATGTTTATTTAAGAAAACGTTTATTTCTACTTTTAGAAAAATAATTCCCACTTAAGTATTTAAAGCATATTGTAAAATCCATCCACAAGTAAAACATCCATCAAAATTTAACCAGAGGCCTTATTACAAAATAGCAAAAATATTAAAAAATACTTAAAAAGAAATCCAAAATTTAAATAACCAATTATTCGTAGTATGGCCTCCACTGAGTCGTCCCCGGCCCAAGCCTCCATCACTGATCATTACCTGAGAAGGGTAAAGAAAACGGGGTGAGTTACTTAGAACTTAGTGTGTAACTCACTTACCATTGTCACTAGGCCAAAATTCGATTAAGCATTTATTGGGCCAAAGCCCATTTACAATCATAACATAATATCATACAATAACATGCATGTGTTATGCAATTTCCCAACCAAACCTAGTTTTCCATCCGCTACACACCACCCGTACCAACCAACACACCTGTGGGGAGCTTTACTCACCCACCCCGCCAACACACCAAAGTGGGCATTAAGCCATATATCAAATTGTGGCAGAGCCACCGGTAATTTATTGTGGCAGAGCCACCGATAATTTGTAGCAAAGCTACCAGAACTTCTCTTCATCAAAATCCCAACCCATGCAAATCATGTATATAATATGCATATCCAATTACAATATTTCATTCATATAAATATTACGAACAATATAGCCCATTTATCACATATCACATTTGGTCCATTTATCACATATCACATTTGGCCCATTTATCACAGTCTTAATACCGATTTTTATAGTTTCTACCAAAATAATGATAATTACGCCATCTTACTCGATATCACTAACAAATGACTAAATCAAACGATTTACCATTAGTCACAATATAAATATCTATCCCATGACATATGGTGTGAGATTACACACCTGATTACGGTAAGCACTACACTTTCCTGATCGTCAACACCCTCAAAATCTTGAAAAACTACTATTTGCCGGTTCTCTCTGGATGATGGTTCACAACCCGTTGGAAAACCCCGAACAGCTAATGGCTCAAAACTGCGAATAACCTCGAATAATTGATTTTCACCGGATGAAGGTCCACAACCTGGTGGAAAATCCTTGAATAATTTATTCCATGTTATTTTACATGTTATAAAATGTTAATAAAGAGGCATGAGAATTTTGGCGTTTTAATTTTAGCGATTTCATGTTTAATCGCGAAAAAGGACTAAATCGCATAAAGTGCAAAAGTTCTATTATACAAGGTATAGGTACCTAATAGCCATAGAATGTTAAAGTAGAGGTGTTTAAAGTGCAATTAGGCCAATAATAAAGGGTTGGCTAGCCATGTGGACAAGGGAGACAAGAATATTTATTTTGGTCAAAAGTTGGTGATATTAGTTGAATAAAGGAATAAAATAAGATGATATATGCAAAAGGCTATCATCTTTTTATTTTCTTCTCTTCTTCCACCGAAAATACAAGTTAGAATGGGGTTTCTTGAAGCTCAAACATTCATCCAAGCAATCCTCTTGCAAGTAAGTGATTTTGATGGTTTTAGTTGATAATTTTTGTACTTTTGGAGTCCCCAAAGCTTAAGCTAGCTAATGAGGGGACTAATTTGCAATATGGTTGAGAGTCTAGGGACTTGCCATGAGAGAGTTTAAGTTGGTTGCTGAGTTTTTATGGAAGAAAATGAATGTTAGGAAGATAAGAAACAACTTTTATGAAAGGTGTTGTCATGAAAACACCTAATTGGGACTAAGATGCAAATATTGTAGTTTGTTCATTAATGCATGAAATAGTTGGAATTGTGGATAGTTATAAGAATATTAATTGTTCGACTAGGCTTTTTTAGTAAGAAAATGTGATGAAAAGTGATTTACGAGCCTAGGGGAAAAATTATAATTTTGCCAATATATGAGGGCAAAATAGTCATTTTTTCCTAAATGTAAATTATGATGTATTATGATTTATAAGTGATTACATGAGTAAATTCTATTGTTCTAGATCAAAGAAATAGAGATTCAGACCTAAAACGGGAGAAAAGAGACATATGGATAAATAGGATAATTTTTTACCCTTTTCAATATCGAGGTATGTTCGTATGCAAATGTTGCAATTACGTGTGAGCTTTTTAATATTCCAATGTTGTATGGAATTTATATTTACTTTATGAATGTATTAAATATGTTTTGACGAGATGTCAAGAGAATTGAATCTAAGAATAATGGGAAAAGTAATAATATGATATGATGATAGTTAAGGTCCCGTGTAAGACCATATTGTAATATGACCTCGATGTGTGATATTGAAGAAGACCATGCTAGGGAAATGGCATCTATATGATAATTAGTGTAAGACCCCATCGGGGGTGTAATGTCGATGTGATGTTATGTGTATGTGACTCAAGAATGTTATCTAACAATTTGAGTGATTCAACATACATATTGAAAATGAGAAAGTACGTGGTTGTACCATGAGAGGTACAGGTATGTGTTACAACTAAATTGAGGTAAATTTGGTATATGATGAACCCAAAATGGGTCATGTGTAAATGATCCATCCAAATTGCATATGTTGTATCTATAAATGCATTGCGTGAAAGCAAATGATTATTGTATAAATGTAAGTAAGAATGATAGTGTGTGAGGATGCTCTCGGATGAACATTTGAAATAGGGAAATGCATGTGGATAAATATTTGTGAATATATAATAATTGTGGGATATGTACGATACCACCTTATTAATTATTAGTGATGGGCTGTGTGCGATACCATCAACAATATTATTAATGGTGGGTTGTGTGCGTTACAACCATATCCTTTATTACCGATGGGCTGTGTGCGATACCATCGAGTTTAGTGACTAATGGTGGGTTATGTGTGATACCACCCTATTAGTAATTGATGGTGGGCTATGTGCGATACCATCCTATTAGAGATTGATGGTGGGCTAAGTGCGAAACCACCGAGTGACTAGTAGTATGAATGAGTCATTGAAAAGTTACGATGTGTCGCATCATGTGACTATGTGGTATTAAGTGCAGGAATGTAAGTTAATGAATGCGAGCCTTAAGCTCGAGGTATGGTTAGAACATAGTAAGAGACGAAATGAGTAAGCATTATGAATGATTGAATTGATAACCATGAGTTTATGAGTAAAACTCATTATAATACCTTGAGATGGTGTATAAACAATGAGTATCAATAATTGATTAGTATTTGCATATGAACTTACTAAGCATTATTGCTTACGCCTTTTCTTTTCCCATCTCTTATTGGTTTGCTTAACTAGCTCGAGTTAGAGATCGTCGGAGATGTTTTCACATATCGAGCAAACACTTAGTATGAGGTTCAAGTCCTTATGAGTTATGGCATGCATAGGGATAGTATTTAAAGTTGATGAAGTCATAGTTTATATAGCTAAATGTGTTGGCCTAAGAGAGTTTATGGTTCGATTATGTATAGCCATAGATGATGGCTTAAGTCGTTTGTAATTATACCAGAAATAGTTCTCCCTCGTGTATAGGATGAAGACTTCATTTTATTGTTTAAATGTGATAATTCAACAGTTATGTTTGATAAAATGGAAGTTTATGTGACGGTGTCTGAATGTTTGCAAATGAGGGTGGCTTAAGGGCTTGGTAGATAGCCTACTAATTGTCCACATGGGTAGACACACGGGCGTCTGTCTAGACCGTGCGGGAGACACGGCTAGCACATGGGTGTGTGCCTAGGTCGTGTGAAATCTAGACCTTACACTTGGAAATTAAATCGCCACACGGCTAAAGCACACGAGCCAGGGCCATGGGCAAGTTAAGGCCTTGTGAAATTAGTCAGTGTCAAACACGGGTGGAAGACAAGGGCATGTCTTAGGGGCACACGGGCGTGTCCCTAGTTCAACACGGGTGTGTGGCCCCTATTTTGATGAAAAGTTTTTTCAAGTTCATAAAAGTCCTCATTTAAATCCCAGAAACTCTCGAAGGTAAGTTTAGGGCCACGTAGGCTGAGAATGGGCAAGAAATGGGTTTTGAAAGAAATTTTATAGCCATGATTACACGCTCAACTAAGGTTAAATATGGTAATGCGTCGTATCTGGTCCCATCGTCGGACACGGGTAAGGGGTGTTACATTGAGTTGTATCAGAGCTATGGTCTGGTCGGTTCTCAGACTAACCTAGTGGGAGTAAGAATCTAGCTATACATGCCATATGTGGACCGTGATAGTGTGATATCTCCCGGTTCTAACGAAATTATTTTGTTAAGACAGAGATGATTCCCAACCGAGCTAATTTCAAAGATGTTGTAAGTGATAATGAGGTAATTGAAATGTGCTTATGCATTGTTGAAATTCAGAGAGGTATGAATAGAAGTTTATGACATGTGGGTGATAAGAAATGAAATGAGAGTTATGAAGTGATAAGCATATCTATATTGGTTTGATATGCATACGGTGTTATATAATTGACCAATTGGGTTATGTGCATATAGTGAGTAAACTTACCCAATGAACGGAATATGTGTGTATGTATAACTGATTGAAGGATGTATGATCAGTATGTCTACATAGTTGAACCTCATGTGTAACTGTAAAGTAGAGGATGTATAATGTTTTGCTTTATGACTCTGTTATGAGGCCATAACTGTTATTATAGTATAGAAGTTAAACCGGAGTAGTTAAGTAGAATGCAGGTGATGAGTACAGTCGTTCAATGATGAATTGATGAATAAGACCATTGTTGGACCATTGCAGTGCATGTAATTCCCATATAAGACCATCTCTGGGACATGGCATTGGTATCGATACATGATTCTATATAAGACCATATCTAGGATATGGCATCGGCATCGAATAGTGATTCCGTGTGAGACCACGTCTGGGACCTGGCCTTGGTATGAAATCGTGTAAGACCATAGTGAGGCTATGGCATCGTGATGACATGAAAGGTTATAGCTAAGTAATGATGTTGTGATACGAGTAAGACCATAGTTGGACTATAGCAATCAAGTAAATGACGTACTCAAACCCGTAAGACATTCTTTAATTCGATAAGTGATGGTAAGAGGAATCAGAGTTAAATGTTGAGTACTTGAATAAATATTAATATGGAGCTTGAATAAGTGTAAAAAAACTCACTTGGAGTGAGTTGTGCAATTACAATGATAATTCATTAATGATAAATGTTAAATCATATGTATGTAGTCATGAGAGTAAGTTTGTACAAGACAGATTCAACATTTATGTTAGCATAATTGAGAATGTTTGGTATCATATTGATGCATGATACTTCTTTAAATTGAGAAATTGATGTTGAATATGATGTTGAAGTCTTAGTGGACTATAATGAATATGAGAATCGTATAAGACCATATCCAGGATATGGCATCGATACTTGGTGTGAAAGCCCATATAAGACTATATTCGAGATATGGCATTGGCAACTAGAGGTGACTCTATATAAGACCACCTCGAAGATGTGGCATTGGTTTCGTACCTACATCAGTGACGACGATTATGCGTCTTTGAATATCCCTAGTGATAAATAGGATAAGTCGATGAGTTTAAAAGTAGAAATGAGATTTTTCTTTACGAGAGTCAAGTTTAATAAGCTCATGAGTACAAAATAAGAAAGTTCAGTGGTGAAACAATCAGTAATGTGTATAGAGATGAAAGTAGTTGAAAGTGGTTTGGGAAGAATATCTAAATGTTTCATAGATTGTACTGATTTTGCAAAGTTACGAGCAAAGAAGAAGTTGGCCTTGGCTAATTGACTCAATTGAGTAGGAAGCCTAAGGTGTACTTATCGAGATCTTCCCAATTCGATGTTCATTAATGACAGAAATGGTTAGAGGAACTATATTCGAACTGTGAGCAGGTTTAATTATGACAATCATAGTTGAATGTATTATAATGATCTCTCTGAGTATTATGTATAAATATTTGTTTTCTTTTAGGGGTTATGTGATTGTTCTTTTTATGAAATTGTGATCGCATGAGAAGGTTAGATGACTGTAAAATCAGATAAATTAGTTTTCGATGTGGTTAATTGAAATTGACATTCCTCTATCTCTTTGTAACCCTTTTCTGGTACTTTGAGGAGGAAGTTGGTGATGAAATTTTATGTGAGATTTCTCTTATATTCCGCTGATCATGGTTATCTTTAAAATGTGTGTTCTTTGAGTTGTGATAGTTACATCTATTATAACATATCTATTATAACTGTGCTTTTGATTTGATCATAGAAAGGTGGTAATTCCAGTATAAAAAGTGAGATCACAAGTTTCACGATGTGCGATGGGTTTTCGTGTAAGCCAACTAGAGTTAATGTGCTCAATTGAGATGTCCCTACTATCTTGAGATAAGACAATAGTAAAGGTTTTAGATTAACATATCAAGAGGAACTCAAACAGGAGTGTGTCCAAAATATATTCTCAGTATGGAGAAAAGAGTAGATTAATGTATAGAGATATGATTCGATTTATGTGTATATATACGCATGAATCAATAAGAAGAATAAAATTCCATGTGTACATGAGTAGAAAGCACGATACAAAGGTATGCTTATTGAAATGTTATAACTGTGATGGTTAAGTTGAAAGCCATAAAAGGTACTATTAACTAAAAATTTTAGTATTGAGTTCAGTTGAATTGGGGGAAAAGTGTTTTAATACCAGCGTGTAATGGTATAGTTTACATTTTTGGGTGATTAGAGTTGCATCGAAAAGAATTGTTAGATTGGTGATCCTGAGACGGTCACTTTTGTGTCTGAGTTGTGAAATAGAGGTTATAATATGATTTGTGGAAAAACGTCATGTATTTTTCGAATCCTGATGAGATAACGTTTCTAATGCTGTAGAAAATTTGAATGTGGGTTAATGAAAATGGCTTGAACGATTACAATGGTGTGTATAGTTATTGAAATACTTCTTAGATAAAAGACATAGTATAGATGTTTGGAGGAAAATCCTTATTTAAGCAATGCGAGTTAGTTACTCGATTGACTTTAGTTGGTGATATCCTAGATTCAGTGAGGTTAATGACTAGAGCGAGTTTTCCTTCGAGACAAAGGAGTTCAGAAATGAGGTCACAGATAGTATTTTAAATCAGCTTTGAGTGAGTTTAACTAAGGTGTTAAAATTCAGGGCGGATAAGATTTCTATTGTTGATGTTTATGTTGATGAATTCAGAACTTATGAAGAAGTTTTAGTATGAGACATAATAGTAGTAGGTCTACCCATACAAGAATAAGAGAAGGTACTGATATATGTGTATATGTTTTTGACAACTGAGTACATTTCATGATATGATTGATTTTATGTTCAGAAGTAGTTGACCGGTAAAAGCTGAATTATCAGAGTGTTCAAAGTTGGGACTATTACAATGGGTGATTGTTCTAAGGAGAAAGTGTGATAGAATACTATAGATTTTGAATTTGGATTGACATGGTGTCCCAAGGAGAGGGATGTCATCCTAATTGCATTAAGTTATGCGACAAAGATTTGAATGATCATTTTGGCATGTGCAATGCTCACAATTGTCAGATTACTGAGTATATGTACTTTGGAGAAAGAGTAATCTAGGTTTTGAAGTTGTGCTTTGACCTTGTAACAGCCCGATTTAGGGCCTAGTCGGAATAGTGGTGCGAGACCACGAAATCTAGATGAAATTATGAGTTTTAAGGTTTATGTCTTGTTTGCATGCTAGTATAAAGGTTTCATGAAGCAATTTTCCTAAATTGTGGTTGAATGGTCCAAAAGGACTAAATTACGAAATTTGTAAAATATGAATTTCTAGAAGCTTTTTGTATAAAATAGCTTTAGAATAATAATTATGAACCCCTAGATAGCAATTTGCCCAAAATTTAATTTTTGGACAAAATTGGTCATGAGATAGTTTTATGGAAATTTTTAAAAAGAGGGGCATTTTGGTCATTTGCCTAATAAATGATTAAAATGGGAAAAAGATGACAAAAATCCGTTCATCTTCTTCCCCAAGCTACCGAAAATTCTTTCAATTTTCCAAGCTTGCTAGTAAGTGCTCCTAAGCCCGATTTTTGATATTCTTCGTATTTTTTGAAGTCCTGGTAGCATGAGTAAGCTACTTTTAGCTATTTGATGAGCTATAATGGATGTTCAAAAATGTGGTCATGTATGACATGCATGTATTTTGATGTTTTATGTTTGATGTTTTATGGAAGATTATGAAAGCTTGATGTAGTAGAAACATCTTTTGTTAAGTGATTTCCCATGAAAATGCATATAGGGACTTGATTGTGAAAATCTTAAGTTTGGCCATACATGTGTGATTTTGTGAGAATTGATGATTGTTATAGTTGAGACTATTAATCAGCTAAGCATGTAGTTTAAGAAAGTTGTATGAAAATCATTTTACGAGCCTAGGGGCAAAAGTGTAAATATAAGAAAGTATAAGGGCAAAATAGTAATTTTTTCGAGAATGAGTTATGAGTCAATTTAGTCAATCTGTTTGTTAAATAGTCTATTTATGATTATAGATCAAGAAAAACGAAGCCCGGATCGACACCGAGGCAAGAATAAAGTCGAGGACTAAATTGCATATCTACATACATTTTGTATATTGAGGTAAGTTTGTATGATTTCTAAGCTTTATGATTTCTATCATTGAATTGCTTAGTATAATGTACATTGTTATCCTGAAATGCTTAATGTTTGTTAAATAAAGAAATCAATGTGATTAAGTATGAACAAGTTATCATGTAAGTCCAAGGACCCAAGCTTGGCATTGAACAAGTTATCATGTAAGTCCAAGGACCCAAGCTTGGCATTGAACAAGTTATCATGTAAGTCCAAGGACCCAAGCTTGGCATTGAACAAGTTATCATGTAAGTCCAAGGACCCAAGCTTGGCATTGAACAAGTTATCATGTAAGTCCAAGGACCCAAGCTTGACATTGAACAAGTTATCATGTAAGTCCAAGGACCCAAGCTTGGCATTGAACAAGTTATCATGTAAGTCAAAGGACTTGAGCTTGGCATTGATCAAGTTATTAGGAAAGTTATCATATAAGTCCAAGGTAAGCTTGGCATAGATTCAAGAAGAGATATATCATGTAAGACCGTATCTAGGATATGGCTTTGGCATCAAGTTACGTGGGATGAGATTTAGTATCCTCGGTTATTCACAAAAATTCATCAAGCAAATGAGTAAAGTTAAAATGAGATAACAAGAAAGCTAAGTAAGCAAAGATATTACCAAGTTGAAATTGAGTATTATTTATGTTATGAATGATAAATTAGAGATCATGATTATTAAATTAAAGTATGTCGATCAATGTGATCAAGTGATACAGGCACCATGTTTACCTTACAAGTATAAGGATAGTAAGTATCATGAGACATGTGAGAATCAGTATGAGTAAGTAAGCTCTAAGGCTGAAATTATGATACCATTGTTATGTCAAATGGTTTTTATTAAGCAAGTTTATTAATCTATGTTTTACATGCAAACTTACTAAGCTAAATGCTTACGTCTTTAATCCTTTCTTTCTATGTAGTCCCGCCAAGCTAACTTGTGGATCGTTGGAGTCTGAGCTCGTAGCACACTATCAATCCTTATTTTGGTATAGCCATGTTGTTTTACTAAGTATGGAATGTATAGGAAGCATTCATTTTGAGAACATGTTTTAAGAAGGGTCGTTGTATAGGTTATCAAACCATTATTCTTTTGTATATGGCTAAGTGGTTAGCCAAAATTGGTTATATGTATGTTGTTGTATTCAATGAAGCATGTTGTATAGTTTTTGAAATGTATTGGTTTAATTTTGATTTCATGGTGGTAAATGGCTTGGTAAATAGCCTCTAAGTGCTCACACGGTTAGACACACGGGCGTGTGTCTAGGCCGTGTGAACCCTGCACCTTACTATTATTAATCAGGATAGGCCACGATACAACCCCACGGCCGTGTGTATGAGCCGTGTAGAATACACGGTTTGAACATGGGTGAGTACCCATACCGCGTGGATCAAGTCAGTATATTAAGGTTTATCACATGGTTTAAGCCCACGGGCGTGTTCAGGCCGTGTGAATATAGTCAGTAGCTCCCCACGATTGAAAACATGGGCGTGTCAAGGGGTACACAGACGTGTCCCAAGCCGCATGGGCGTGTAACCCCTACTTTAAAAAAGGTTTCGATTAAGTTCCGAAAGTTTTTAGATATGTGCTTAAGGCCTCGTAGGCCCATGAAATGTATGATTAGACTAATATAGAGAAGTTTTTAAGTCGGAACGAAATTTTACAGCCCATAATGTATGTTTTAATGAGTTCAAGCATGGTAATGCCTCGTATCCAGTCCTAGCCTCAGGCTTGAGGTATAGGGTATTACAGACCTTGTGTACTACAGTTTAAAGGTTGTTGGTGAGAGAAATTTTAGGATAAATCAATTTATGATTTCAAAGAGTTGGTGGAAATGTTTTAGGGATGTTGAAACAACTTCTCTTGGTAAGATTTTCGATGGCTAAAATCTCTAAGGGGGAGAATTGTAACGACCCGATTTAGGGGCTAGTCGGAATAGTGATCCCAGGATCACTAATCTGAGGTTGCAAAAATTTATTCCATGTTATTTAGGTGTTATAAAATGTTTATAAAGAGGCATGAGAATGTTGGTGTTTTAATTTTAGCGATTTCATGCTTAATCGCGAAAAAAGGACTAAATCGCATAAAGTACGAAAGTTCTATTATACAAGGTATAGGTACCTAATAGCTATAGAATGTTAAAGTGGAGGTGTTTAAAGTGCAATTAAGCCAATAATAAATGGTTGGCTGGCCATATGAACAAGGGAGACAAGAGCATTTATTTTGGTCAAAAGTTGGTGATATTAGTTGAATAAAAGAATAAAATAAGATGATATAAGCAAAAGGCTATCATCTTTTTATTTTCTTCTCTTATCCCACCGAAAATAAAAGTTAGAATGGGGGTTCTTGAAGCTCAAACATTCAGCCAAGCAATCCTCTTGCAAGTAAGTGATTTTGATGGTTTTAGTTGATAATTTTTGTACTTTTGGAGTCCCCAAAGCCTAAGCTAGCTAATGAGGGGACTAATTTGCAATATGGTTGAGAGTTAGGGACTTGACTTGAGAGAGTTTAAGTTTTTTGCTGAGTTTTTATGGAAGAAAATGAATTTTGGGAAGATGAGAAACAACTTTTATGAAGGGTATTCTCATGAAAACACCTAATTGGGACTAAGATGCAAATGTTGTAGTTTGTTCATTAATGCATGAAATAGTTGGAATTATGGATAGTTGTAAGAGGATTAAATGTTCAGCTAGGCTTGTTTAATAAGAAAATGTGATGAAAAGTGATTTACAAGCCTAGGTTGTGGATGGCTAGGTTTGGGTGCATGATATTTTTGCTTGATTATGACCTGTGTAAGAATGTTGCTATAATCGGGAGGGGGATTATGCACTGAGTCTTGGTGACTCACCTCTTCCCTTATCTTTTCAGGTGGTTCATAGATCGCGGATGAGGAGCCAGGTGGACTCGAGGTGGTCATGCGTTACTTGATTTCGGTTTTACATGGATTTTCGACTTGGGTACTTTAACTTTATTTTTGGTTTTATTTGGGTTTGTAATAAGTCCATTAGTATTTTTATTTTGGGTTTTATTATATCTGCTTTAATTTTCTAAATGTTGCTAAGTACACTGTTTAAAATGTTTTAAATAACCTGATAATCAAGTTTTCAAAATTATGCTACGCAATGGGTTTTTTTTAAACGTTACCATCGGGTAATAAAACACGTGAGATGATAATTAAACTAACTTAATTGATTTTCAAATCTAAGTTTTTCCAAAGCTCCAATACAAACGGTTTTAAAGTAACTAAGTTTAATCCATTCAGGTTTCATTAAACTTGAACGTTTTCTTAAGTAATGAATGACACACGAGCTTAAAAAAATAACCTTTCGGGATTTCAAGCAACTAAACATTTTCAACTATACATGCACCGAATTTCTGCAAACACAAAGAAAACAATGAAGCTTTTCACTGAAATTAAACCGGCAACTTGTTTTCTTCGAAATGTTTTCACTCTGTGACATGCCAGATTCGGTCGTGGTATGTTGATCGGGTTTGGGGTGTTACAATTTTGGTATCAGAGCCAGGCTCAAAAGCTCGGCTGTGGACTCGAGGCCCAAAATGTTTAAAAGTACGGTTTTAAAAGTTTTGTGGGAAATATATGGTTTGGGAAGCATGGCACCGAGTCTCCAGCACCAATCCGCCCAGGTAAGTACCCCTAACTGTTGTTTGCAAACGATTGTGATGGTATATGATATATGATATTGGTGAATAGTATTAGCGGACTACCCTAGAGACTAAAGCTGATAGGATTTTGTGAACTCGCGAAAACAAAAACTCTTTAGAAAACTGTTCATAAGACTGTGCCTTAATAACAGTGGAATAAAGACTGACGCATAAAATTTTTAAAATAGATAAGTCGAGATATTAGACATGAGCACTCGAGGTTGAGGTTGTAATATACGTGGTCGTGGTCGGGGTAGAATGGCTGTGTCTGAGCCAGTGGGGTCTGGTCAGGGGTTAGAAAATGAGATACCACCACCACCAGCTGCAGGTGTTGAGTTTCAGAATCAGACGGGGGATGACGTAGTGTCGCAGGAGATTCTGCAAGTTCTTGAGAGAGTGGCTGGAGCAGGTGGGGGTGCAGGAGCTCGAAATCTGTATCTCAGTGACTCTGAGCCAATAGAGCCTAGGTATTTCGAAGTGTTTTTGGTGTGGGGCCCAATACGGCTGAGTATTGGTTGGAGGTGACGGAGCGTATCATGGACGACTTGGATCTGACTGCTGAGGAGAAACTGAAAGGGATAGTGTCGCTTCTTCGGGATGACTCATACCAGTGGTGGCTCACGGTTCGGGATGGTGCTGCAGCCGATGATCTCACTTGGGATTATTTTAAGACAGCTTATCAAAAGAAGTATATTGGGTCTAGCTACATTGATGCGCAGAGGAAGGTGTTTCTGAGACTGGTTTAGGGGAGTAAGTCCGTATCGGAGTACGAGGCAGAATTTTTAAGGTTAAGCCGGTATGCTCGAGGTATTGTGGCTACGAAGCATGAGCGATGTGTCAGGTTCGAGGACGGACTGAGGGATGAGCTGAGATTGCTGATTGCTCCACAGCAGGAGTGGGAGTTTACCGTGTTGGTAGAGAAGGCTAAGATAGCCGAATGGGTCAAGGAATCGTGAGACGTAATTGGACAGAATAGACAAAGAGAGGTTTTGGATCATCCGGATCACCGTAAATTCTCGTAAAAGGGCTAGGCATGGTGGGTCGAATCACCGAAGGCCTATTGTCGCTAATCGAGGACCAAGATCTGAGGTAATCGGTGTGGAAAATCTCATTAAGGAGAATGTTGGACCGGTGGAAAAGGATGCTTTGAGTGTGGGTTGCTAGATCATCGTGTGAGGGACTGTCCACAGAAGCTAGCCAGGATTCAGTCTGAGGGTCAGGGCCGTGCTTAGTCCAGGAATGAGGGACCACAACCGCAGAGGGGTTGTGGTTCTGGTCGAGGAGGTAATGGTTCTGGTCGGGGCCGTGGAGCACCGGGCAGAGATGCAGGCAACACTGAAGCAAGACAACCTGGATTGGTCTATGCAGTGAGGCGTCGAGAGGAGGGCGACGTACCGGACGTCATAACCGGTACATTCTTAATCTTTAGATTACCATATACTACTTTGATAGATGTTGGTTCGATGCATTCTTATGTTGCTAGTAGCATAGTAGAGACCATGAACCTAGACTTTGAAACTACGTCTAGGGAGATGATAGTAATTAGCCCTCTAGGTCACTCTGTAGAAGTAAATAAGTCAGATAGGGATGTACCCTAGAACTCCAAGGGTAGTATTTCGGTCGATCCGATGGAGCCGCCGTTTGGGGAGTTCGATCTGATTCTTGGGATGGACTGGCTGGTGAAGTACCAAGCAAGTTTGGATTGCACGGCTAAGCGCATGGTATTGAAAACGGTTGAGGGTGAAGAAGTGGTGATGATAGGTAATAGAAGGGATTATCTCTCTAATGTTGTGTCCGCCCTAAAAGCTGAGAAGATGGTCAGGAAGGGTTGTGAGGCATTCATGGTTCGTATGTGTGCCTTGGAAGCCAAGGAGTCAGCTGTAGAGAATGTCCGAACGGTGAAGGAATTTGTCGACGTATTTCCAGAAGAACTTCTGGGTCTGCCTCCGGATCAGGAAGTTGAATTCGGTATAGATCTGTTACCTGGAATGCGCCAGTGTCTATTGCCCTGTATAGAATGGCACCGAAAGAATTAGTGGAACTGAAGGCACAGATTCAGGAGTTGTTTGACCGAGGTTTTATCCGGCCAAGTGTTTCGCCTTGGGGAGCACCTGTGCTCTTTGTTAAGAAGAAAGATGGTACAATGCGGATGTGTATAGATTACCACCAGTTGAATAAGCTGACGATCAAGAACAAGTATCCGTTGTCGAGGATAGATGACTTGTTTGATCAGCTTAAGGGGGCATCAGTTTTCTCGAAGATCAATCTAAGGTCGGGGTATCATCAGCTTAAGGTGAATGAGGCTGATATCCACAAGACGGCGTTTCGCACTCGATATGGGCACTACGAGTTTTTGGTAATATCGTTTGAGTTTACTAACGCACTGGTGGCATTCATGGACATGATGAATCAGATGTTCCAGCCGTACTTGGACCAGTTTGTCGTGGTATTTATAGACGACATATTGGTGTACTCAAGGTCCGAGGGGATCGGATCGCAAGACTTATGTAGTTTTGCGATTCCGAGGAAAAGCGCTTATTTGCCAAGTTCAGTAAGTGCGAGTTCTGGCTTAGGGAGGTGACTTTCTTAAGTCACGTAGTGTCAGCTGAAGGGATTAGAGTGGACCCTCATAAGATTGAGGCAGTGTTGGACTGAAAACCTCCTAAGTCAGTAGTGGAAGTTCAGAGTTTTCTAGGTCTGGCAGGGTATTACCGAAGATTTGTAGAAGGATTTTCTCTGATCGCAGCACCGTTGACCAAGTTATTGAGGAAAGGAGTTCCATTTGTTTGGTCTGAGAAACAACAAGAAAGTTTCAACAAGTTGAAGTAGATCCTGACGGAAGCTCCGGTTTTGATTCAGCCTGAGGCAAGAAAGGAATTCGCGATCTACTATGATGCATCGCATACTGGCTTGGGATGTGTGCTGATGCAGGAAGGGAAAGTAGTGGCTTATGCGTCTCAACAGTTGAGACCGCATGAGGGTAACTATCCGACACATGACTTGGAGTTGGCTGTAGTGGTTTTCGCCCTGAAGATATGGAGACACTATTTGTACGGTGAGAAGTCGATAGTCTACACGGACCACAAGAGTCTGAAGTATCTCTTGACTTAGAAGGACTTGAATTTGAGACAGCGGAGATGGATTGAGCTGTTGAAGGACTACGACTGTTCAATTGAGTATCATCCGGGCAAGGCTAACGTGGTGGCAGATGCACTGAGCCGTAAGGTAGTGTCGAAACTGAGAGCGATGTTTGTTCATCTTAGCTTGTATGACGACGGGAGTCTTTTGGCGTAATTGCGATTGTCGACTTGGGTAGAGATTAAGAGAAAGCAGTTAGTGGATGAGGGTTTGAATGCTCGGAGGTTGCAAGTGCAGAGTGGTGGTTTGAAAGGTTACAGCTTGACCAGCGATGGAGTGTTGTGTTTTCAAGGAGAGCTTGTATGCCGAAGGACGTCGAGTTAAGGCAGAGGATACTTCAGGACGCACATAGCAGCCCATATGCTATGCATCCTGGAGGTAGCAAGATGTACTGGGATTTGCGAGAGCAGTTTTGGTGGCCAGGTCTGAAGCGGGAAGTGACTGAGTTTGTGGGTAAGTGTCTGACGTGTCAGTAGGCTAAAGCTGAGCATCAGTTGCCATCGGGTTTACTTTAGCCGGTGAAGATTCCTCAGTGGAAGTGGGAAAGGATCATTATGGACTTTGTCAGTGGGCTACCCCTTACGCCTAGTAAGAATGACTCAGTCTGGGTGATTGTAGACCGTTTGATGAAATCAGCTCATTTCATATCGGTAAGGGTTGATTACTCACTTCAGAAGTTAGCTAAGCTGTATGTGGCAGAGATAATGAGGTTGCACGGTGTGCCAGTGTCGATTATCTCAGATAGGGATCCCAGATTCACGTCAAGGTTTTGGAAAGCGTTGCATCAGGCATTGGGTACGCGGTTGGATTTTAGTATGGCATTTCATCCACGCATGACGGATGATGTATGAAAGGGTGATACAAATCTTGGAAGATATGCTAAGAGGCTGTGTTTTGGACTTTAGTAGCAACTGGGAAGAGTTTCTACTGTTAGCTAAATTTGCATACAATAATAGTTACCAGGCAAGCATTAAGATGGCACCATATGAGGCGTTGTATGGTAGGAAGTGTCGTACATCTATATCCGGATGAGTTGGGTGGCGCGCCGATGTTGGGACCAGAGTTGGTTGTTGAGACTGAGGATAAAGTCAAGTTGATTTAGGCTCTTTGAGGAAGCTTGAGACGGTGAAGTCATATGCCGATCTTAAGCGAAGAGATATCGAGTTTGTAGTGGGTGACAGGGTTTTCCTGAAGGTCTCGCCATGGAAGAAAGTGTTGAGGTTTGGAAGGAAAGGCAAGCTAAGCCCAAGGTTTATTGGCCCATATAAGGTATTGAGACAAGTGGGACCAGTAGCTTATCAGCTCGAGTTGCCAGCAGAACTGAGTCAGATACATGATGCATTCCACGTCTCTATGCTTAGGCGTTACCGTTCAGATCCATCGAATGTTGTATCAGTGGAGGAAATTGAGGTAAGCCCAGATTTGACCATGGAAGAGGAACCAGTACAGATTCTAGATCGGGATGTGAAGGTTTTGTGCAAGAAATCAGCTCCATTAGTGAAGGTATTATGGCGAAATCATGGCGTGGAAGAAGCTACGTGGGAACCAGAGGATGTGATGAGGCAACAATACCCTCAACTCTTTTGACCAGGTAATTTCGAGGTCGAAATTATTTTTAAGGGGGTAGAACTGTAACATCCTTAAATAGGGGCTATTACGTTTGAACTATTTGCATGTGTATGGCTTGAGTTGCGTTACTAATTGAGGTGTTTTAGGGTCTAGATATAAGCCAAGGGTAGGCTCGAACTATAGGAAAAATTTTATTTTCAGGCATTGGTTCAGGGGAGCTGAAGGAGCTAGGGGTTAAGTGTATTATGTGGTAAACTTTAGCACAAGAAAAGCCTTGGTAAAGTGGCAAGGAGGTGCCACTTAGGGCCTTAGTCAGTGACGCCACAAGCAGAGGAAGGGAGCTGAGGTTCGAGCTACAGGAATCCCTCTTTGAGATTTCTTTTTGATGCCAGAGAGGGGAAAAGTTGTGCTCAGCTCAAACTCTGATGGATAACTATTGAACAAGTCAACAGATTTAAACGGATGGAGAAGAGAGAATTTAGGAGTCTGAGAAATTCAAACTCGTTTGAACGAGTGGACAGGAGGGGTTTGAGTAGTTGGCCGAATGTTGAATTGTATAAGGAAGAGTGATTGGTTGAAAGACTTAGGAGGAGTGCCAAAATTCCTTAGTGGCATTTTTGGCTAGTCAAGCTTTGGTACATTCAGTTGAGAAGCAAAACCGAAACCTCTTTTGGCACTTGTCGAATCCCCTTTTGAAGCACCTAGCCAAATCCCAAAAAGGAACCATTTGAGTTTTCTTTCTTTTTCTCCTTTGAAACCGAAAGCCGAAAGCATTTTAGGCTCTTGCCGATTTCTTTCTTTGGTATTGGGCCGAATCTCTATTTGTATTCCTCTCTTATTTCTTTGAAGTCGAAACACTATTCTCCCAAAATCTCATCTCTTTTTGCTCTCCATTCTTATTGGTTGGCCGAACCTTCTTCTTTCTCAAGCCACTCTCTTTTCCATTGATTCTTTCATCTTCTTCTCACCATCATTCAAACCGAATATTCCTCTTTCATTCTCTCATTTCATGTTGGCCGAATCTCCTTTGATTTCTTTTCTTAAGCCACAGTCGAATTCACCTTGAGTATTCCATCACCATTACCGAAATCTCTCTCTACTCTCCTCTTCTCGTTCTAACTTTTGGCCAAACATCAATCAAGCGTGGATCTCTCTTGTCTTCTTCTCTAATCGGTTTTGGTGTGGGTAAGTTGTCATGGCCGAATCTCTTCTACCTTCTTTTCTTTCTCTGTCAACTCATATGGAACAAAACCTGAATTTCGGCATTTGTCATGATTCTTAATCGTCTATGAAATCGGATTCTCTTAGGTTCTTCGGCATTTTGAAGCAGTGGATCGTGTCATCTACTCTCTATCAACCGGGTTCGTTGAAGACTGTGGTAAGGTTACATGTCGAATTAACCTTTCTCTTATTCTTATGAAAAGTCAAGGCTATTACTTCATGTTGTTTAGTTTTGGCCGATTGTAGGGGAAGGTTCATCGTAGTGGGCTTTGGGATTTGTTTGGAGTACGAAAGGAATCAAGGAAGGGGGGATCTAGTGCGTTAGATCGTGATCTACGGGATTCACTAGTCGTGTTAGTAACCAGGTGTGTATCTTACACCCTTCATAATCTATGTAAACTTGTTAACAACCTGAAACTTTGTTAAAAGCCGAAACTGTGTAGATTTCGATTTGGTACCCTTATGGGTATGAGCAAGGATTCGGGTAAGTCCGTTTGATAAGTTTAAGATATTTGATTCTGATGAAATCGCATATGCTATGGTTTACTATATGTTTAATGATTAAGCATGTTGGCATGATATGTATTTGCATGTGCATTATTGTGGATGATATGAGAGGAGGGGGGAGATTGATATCTGTGACTTTGGGTCACCAGTGGTTTGGTACCACAGTTAATATTCGTGACTTTGGGTCATCAGAGGTTTGGCACCTCATAGCGACTCGTCCCAGTGGCTTAGCACCACAGTGGGTTGGCCCCACATTTGATAAAACGGGATTGTCGCCAGTGATTTGGTATCACAACGTGGGTTGGCCCCACATATAGATTATTCGTGACTTTGGGTCACTAGTGGTTTGGCACCACATTATTATTGATATCAGTGACTTTGGGTCACCAGTGGTTTGGCACCACTAGTGGTTTGGTACCACATGGGGTCGGAAAATGAGTTGTGGATGGCTAGGTTTGGGTGCATGATATGTTTGCTTGATTATGATCTGTGTAAGAATGTTGCTATAATCGGGAGGGGGATTATGCACTGAGTCTTGGTGACTCACCTCTTCCCTTATCTTTTCAGGTGGTTCATAGATCGCGGATGAGGAGTCGGGTGGACTCGAGGTGGTCATGCATTACTTGATTTCGATTTTACATGGATTTTCGACTTGGGTACTTTAACTTTATATTTTGGTTTTATTTGCGTTTGTAATAAGGCCATTAGTATTTTTATTTTGGGTTTTATTATATCTGCTTTAATTTTCTAAATGTTGCTAAGTACACTGTTTAACATGTTTTAAATAACCTGATAATCAAGTTTTCGAAATTATGCCACGCAATGGGTTTTTTTTAAACGTTACCATCGGGTAATAAAACACATAAGATGATAATTAAACTAACTTAAATGATTTTCAAATCTAAGTTTTTCCAAAGCTCCAATACAAATGGTTTTAAAGTAACTAAGTCTAATCCATTCGGTTTCATTAAACTTGAATGTTTTCTTGAGTAATGAATGACACACGAGCTTAAAAAAAAACCTTTCGGGATTTTAAGCAACTAAACGTTTTCAACTATACATGCACCGGATTTCTGCAAAAACAAAGCAAACAAAGAAGGTTTTCGCTGAAATTAAATCGGCAACTTGTTTTCTTCAAAATGTTTTCACTCTGTGACATGCCAGATTCATTCGTGGTGTGTTGACCGGGTTTGGGGTGTTACACCGTGTCTTATAAGGTCATATACTGCCATTTCTCGCACGGCCTATAGGCACGCCAGTGCCATGGCCGTGTGCAGCTTAAGTCACATTCTGCCAATTTACCCACGGTCTGAGGCAAGCTTGTGTGCCCCAACCGTGTGGCATTATAGGACATTTTTGCAAGGCCAATATGCCACCCACTTAAGGTCAAACCTATAAGCAAAACATACCAAAACATATCATGCACATAAGGCAACCAATAACTTTCCATTATGGCTATCCAATCTATATATTCATATCTCATTCCAACCATAACAAATTCAATGCCAAAACTTATTCTACCACAAGCATAATTTATTCCCAATATTCACTAATTCCTACTAGCATTTTATCAACACAAAGTTACCTTTCAATAGTCAATTTCTCAACCCACCAATCATGCCAAAGGATGCATCACACATATCAAATTCATTCATGTTTAAATTAAAACATATCTAGCCACATCTTATGGCTACTTACAAACATCAAACTTGATTCAAATGACCAGCCTATACATGCCATATTACAACTATATACATCCTTTCAAGAGTACCAAAATAGAATGCCGATAGTGTGATTGAGAAGCTAACGATCCCAGATCCGAGCTAGCTTTATTGACCCTGCAAAGCAGAGAAACAAATCACCCAGTAAGCTTTCCAAAGCTTAGTAAGTTCGAATTATAAACAATTAACTCAATGAACCAAGTCAATATACACATTTAACCATCACATAGATATTTTATCAATGGTACACAAGTTCAACTTTATTCAATACTCACATAGCATTCCATTCTTTCACTTCAAATTTCACCAATCACATAGGTATTGATACGATCTGTCTCAGGATGAGTTGAAACGTATTTGAGTTGCCCGATCGTCTACGAGGAGTAATTGAAAAGTTGTCGGGAAAAGGGTAAAATAAGGTTAAAGTTACGGAAGCTTATCAAAAAGGTTAAGATTTGGATAGGAGATGGAAATAGGTTCGGTTTAACAAACGAGAACAAAGGCTAAATGTTAGGTGATATTTTGGTTAAATGATAAGAGATATTTGATGGAGAGGGATAGAAGAACTTAAACAAAGAATTGATTCAACACTAGGAAAGTGTCACCCCGGGTTCTATATTTGTTTAAGGTGGAAAATGGGAGTAGAGAAACCTCGACCCACTACTTAGAAAAGTAGGAACCTTGGTATAAAGGTGAATGCCACACTATATAATAGTGATAAGTTCGGATAGAAGAAAACGGGTTGACGCCACTAAAAACTAGATAAGCCAATGAGTCTTCAACGAAATATGAGAGAAAATAATCTCACAAATTGAGCAGCATAACATTAACAAATCCCATTAGTTCTTCATCAATAGGTAGATTACATGTATTTATAGTGTCATAGAAGCTAGCTGAATGGTCACTTCTAATTAAGCTAATAATGAGCTCAAATGAAAAGTCTCAACTTTTGAAATTCTAGCCCAAATAACTCCATCTTCAATGTGAATAATTTCTTCAATTAAGTGGATGTCAAAGTCCTTTGAAGTCTCCATGACCAATTGAAAAGTCACCTAACTCGATCCTTCAATGTGAGTAATTTCTTTAATTAAGTTTCTTTGAAAACCTTTTGAAGTCTCCATGAGCAACCGAAAAGTCACCAGCATCTTTGATGGAGAATTGAATGACGTGATTAATTGCCTTCAAAGTCTTTTGAAGTCTCCATGTCCAACCAAAAAGTCACCAGCATCTTTGATGGAGAATTGACTGCATGAAGTGATTACTCATAAAGCAATCGGTTATAGATGTAGAAAACAAAGAGGTTGACGAAATTGAAGAAGAATAATGCTCTTCTTTAATATAAAAACAACTTCTTAATGATGTATTAAGCCCCTTTATATCAGCCCCCCTCTTGTGTAATCGAATTCACTTGAAAAGCCATCCTATTGAATTCATAACAGCCTTTTGAAGTAATGGATGTGAGTTGAAAAGTCACCTGCAATTAACACATGTAACCGACACATTAATGCAATTATTAAACTAAAACAAATTAACAACTAACTTAATTAAATAAGCTAACACTTAACATCATTTATTCTAGCAACTAGCTTAATTAAATAAAGCATCATTAAATAAACTTAACTCATGCATCAATAAATTAACCTAGTAACTAGATTAATTAAAGAAACAAACTATTAAATTAAATTCATTAAAGAACTCAATTAATTAAACTAAGTTGAGTTTAATTAATGATTAGCAACTCATTTATTAACTTAAGATGCTTAAATGCATGATTTAAAATGCAAACTAAATGAACAAATGAGTTACTTAATGCATGGCTTAATTAAATGCAGAACACATAATGCATGTCATAATTAAAATATGTAGATCAATAATGCATGACATTAACTAAAGATGCATTTAATTAAACAAGAAATAATTAAAGACTAAAGTAACTAAAATAAATAAATCAAGTCCTTATTCCAGCAATTTAATTGTCATAATTAAAATTTAAAGATGAGCTCAAACGAGCTTATTTAAGCTGAATCAAGCTCGTTGAATGAGCACACGAACTCATTGAGCTGGATCGAGCTCAAATGAACTGAATTTGAACTGGATGAAGCTCGTGGATCTGGAAACGAGCTGGGATCAGCTTGCCAGCAGTGCAATGCTTGACTCGGGATACTTGTCTGATGAAGTTTGCGGGGCGTGCTCGCATCATTCCCCCCTCTTTAAAATCGCTTTCAAGAGGGGGGTATGATGCGAACCTGGTCGCATCATGGTTCGACTTCATCCGACACCATCAAGAGTGGTCTAAACTTGAGGGGCCCAAGTGCAAGATGAAACATCTCACAGGCCTGATTGGTTATTGGACCAATGTTTTTAAGGACTTTTAATTTAATTAAAAGTTTTACTTAAATTAATTAAGTTTGCATATTTTAATTTTAACTTGCACTTTTTGTGTTCTGTATTTAATAAAGTAAGGCATTATGCAACCTTCATGTTAGTTTAGTATGCATCATAAATAATGACTTGCATTTTGAAAACTCCCATGATAGTTTAAGTCTTGTATTAAATAATTCATCAGTTTATTTAGTTTGCATTTTAAATACTTGCATTTAAGCATCTTAGTTTAATAAATGGTTATTGGTCATTAATTCAATTCAACTTAGTTTAATTAATTGAGTTCTTTTAGTGAATTTAATTTAATAATTGCTTCTTTAATTAATCTAGTTACTAGGTTAATTTATTGATGCATGAGTTAAGTTCATTTAATGTTGTTTTTAATCTAGTTACTAGGATGTTTTAATGAAGCATGAGTTTAAGTTAATTTAATTTCGCTTCCATAAATTAAATAGTTGTTGCATTAATTGAAGTCTTAACTTTTAGTTCATTTAATAAAGTCAAGTGTTTAATGTGTTTAAGTTAAAGTAGTGTTTAATAAGTGTTTAAATGTGATTAATTTATTTGTTTAATGTGTTTGAATGTAGGAAACTCTTTAGCTAAACTCAAGGGATGTTACGAAGAGTTAATGTGACTTTTCAAGTGAAAACGGTTACATACTTGGGGAAGTTTTATTTAACATTAAAGGGAGCTATTATGATCATTGATGGAAGCATTACATCTCCATTAAATTTAAGACAACCTATTCATCTTCCATAACCATTTGAGGCTTAAAAGATCACAAAAGAGTTACAACTTCTCATTAAGTTCTTTGGTGACCATTCGCTACTAAGAAACCATGAAACCAAGCATTCAAATACATTGAAATTAGCTCATTTGGAGTCATCAAATTGCTGTTATTTGGTGGAGGAATTCAAGAGTTTTTACCTATTGATTAGCCATTTAATTGCATATTAAAGTTGAATTCATTTGTCTCTTCATCTAACCACATGTAAGCACTATATATACCTGTTATTACTTTGTAAAAAGAAGAATTTTTTAAGACTTTGGAATTTTGAATATATTTTATGAACTTTTGTTCATTGAGTGAGATTATTCTCCTCTCTATCTTTCGTACGAGTTTCGATTTCGACTTATCAAGTTTTCTTGCTTGTGGCGTCAATCGTTCTCTTCCATTCAATTATACCATTGGTTCTTACTTCACTAAGTAACGGGTCTTTAGTCCATCATCGACTACTATCTTCCACATTAAACATTATAGAAACTGGGGTGATACATACTTGTGTTGAATCATTTCTGGTTTAAGTTCTTTAATCCATTCCCACCAAAACATCATTTATCTTTTATCCATTTTTTCTTTCATCATAAAACTTAGCCTATCCTTCTCCATATCTGAATCATTCCCACACTTAAACACCTCCATTCCTAACTTAACCCATCTTCTAATCAAATTCACTTAAGCTTTCGCGAACTCATCCGTATTTCCCTATTATTTCCTGAAAGGCTTATCTCCTCCTCATAGACAATTGGGCAACTCAAATCGTTTCCACTCATCCCGAGACAGATCGTATCAGGTATCATACTTACCTTGCCAACACTTAGTTAATCACTAATCATACTATCCAACCATCACATAGATAATGACACAACCAAGCACAATATCACTCTCAACCACATGCTTAATTAACTATTCATTCAACTCTTAAATCTATCATCAACCATATAGATTCAAACATACCTTGATCAACACGTAGTTATTCACCATTCATACAACTCAATTCCTCGATTTTACCTCTATTTCAACCTTTTCTATTACTCAAATGAATTTGCACACTTAGTGCCAATTTCACAACCGAAGCCTATTTGTCATCGCACACTTAGTGCCTATATGTAAACAGTGTCATTTCGATGAGCCAAAACTTCTATCGTTTCACACATACAGTGATATTCATTCAAGTCGTAGCTTCTATTGTTTGGCACACACAGTGCTAGTCGTTACTTATAATCGCACACTTAGTGTCTATTCTTTTATTCAACTTGCCTCGATGTCGCACACACAGTGCCATTTCAATAAGCCGAAGCTTTTGTATCATTGTACACACAGTGCTATTCATTAAAGCCGTAGATTCTATTATTTCACACACACAGTGCTAGTCATTAATTATAATCGAACACATAGTGCCTTAATACAAAACCGAACTCAATTCGATATCACACACACAGTGCCAATCACAAAGTCGAAACTTCTATTATTTCGCACATAAAGTGCTAATCTTCTCGGTTACCCTCCCAAATGCGCACACTTAGTACCACATAGATTCATTTCTCACATAACATTTAATAATCAATAATATCCTAACTATTCATTTCACAACATTTAAACACAGCTAAGTACACATATTATATCCGAACTTACCTCAGATGTTAAAATATTGAAATGGTCGATTAATCGAGCACTTTGTCTTTGCCTCAATCTTGATCTGAACCTCTCCATTCTTGGTCTATACACATTTAAATTCAATCCATTCAATCATCAATTCATTCATTTTAATCCAAACACATATATTTGAGGCTATTTACAAATTAGACCTCACATTTACACATTTCGACACTTTAGTCTATTTTTCACAAAACATCAAATTCACAAATTCCACACATGCACATGCTTGGCCGAACCTCTCTAGGGATTATATAAGTCCAAATATTTCATCAAATTTTCTATTTAGTCCCTCAACTTTCCATTTTCTCAATTTAGCCCTAATTAGCTAAATTTATCAAAACTTCAAGAACATAGTATGTCCATCTAACTCATATCTTTCATTTAACACCAAAAATCATCACAAAGCTCAATATAGCATCAATGGCGTCTCACACAAACATCATCAATACTCAAAATTCAAGCATGGGTTTTGTAGAGCACAAAGCAACGATTACGAAAACATAAAAATTATCAAAAACTAAACTCAAAACATACCTTGATTAAGCAAAAGTCCTAGCCGAAACTTAACAAGCTCCTAGCCGTTTCTTTCCTCTCTATTTTCGGTTGGAAGAACAAAGATGAACATGTTTCATCATTTTGTTTTGTTTAATATTAACTTAATAATCCCTTTTACCATTTTGCCCTTGCATTAGTCATATAAGACAAATATATATTAAGGCCAATTTGTCATTTAACACTCCACTATCTTAAAAATGGTTCATTAACAACATAAGGGCTCCTCTTAAAAAAGCCATCAACATTTAAGTACTTAAAAATCAGCATATATCTTTTACTCTTTACGCGATTAAGTCTTTTATCTTAATTCAACACACAAACGATCAAATTATCACACAGAATTTTCACACAGGCTATGTCGCATATCATTCACACAGAAAATATCATTAAAATATTTTTAACAACCTCGGATTTGTGGTCTCAAACCACTGTTTCGACTAGGGTCTAAATCAGACTGTTACATACTAGCTTGGTCTTCCCCCAGTCTGGGTCCGGACTCCGTTTTTCTTGATCTATAATGACAAATTCACTTATTTAATCACTATATTAATTAAGACAATCTATAATTCATACCTGGGCAAAATTACCATTTTACCCCTAGACTTTCACATAATTACGATTTTGCCCCTAGGCTCGTTAAATGATTTTAATCAAATTTACTCTCTTAACAAGCCTAGTTGAACCTTTATTACTCTTATAGCAACTCACAATTTTCAATTATTTCACACATTTACAACCTATTTTATAAACTTCACAAAATAGTCATTTTAGGTGTTTTCATGGAAACCCCTTTCACAAAAGTTGTTTATTTAACAACCAAGATTCATTTTCTTCCATAAATACTCAGCAAACATCACAAATCCTCTCATGGTAAATCTCTATACTATCAACCATTTTGCAAAATAGTCCCCCATTTAGTTAGCTTATGCTACAAGGGTCTCAAAAGTACAAAAATTATCAAGAATGACTATTAAAATCACTTGCTTGCAAGGGTGAAGAGTTGCTGAAATTTCAAGCTTCCAAAACCCTTATTTTTGCTGATGTCTTCTGTAGAGAGGAGGAAGATGAAAAGGTGATATCTTTTTCTCTTTATTTTATTTTATTTTATTTCTGGTCAAATTTGTCACCAAAACCTCACCTAACCTTTGACAATTTCATTTCATTGTCTCTATGGCCATCCATCACTCTCTTAATGGCCTATTTGCACATTAAGGACCTCTAACTTAAGGTTCTCTAGCTATATGACACTTCTAATTAGTAGAACACAAATTTTTCCTTTTATGCGATTTAGTCCCTTTTCAAAATTAAGCATAAAATCACTAAAATTATTTCACCAAAATTTTCATGCACTCATATAATCATGCTATAACACATAAGATAATATTAAAAAAATTTCTTCGACCTCAGATTAGTGGTTTCAAAATCACTGTTCCAATTAGCCCCAAAATCGGGTTGTTACATCGTCGACCAAGGCTGCTATGAACTCTTAATTGCTGCAACAAATGGCTAATGAATGCCCCTTTTCCAAGAGGAGAAATTGGCAAGAGAGCAAGGGAATTTGGAATGGAAAAGAAGAGAGAAGAGAGAAAAAATGTGAACGCTTGAGATGTGTTTCAAATGACTAGCCTAATGGGGTTTTTATAGCTGAAGAGGGCTGCTAAAAATAGCTAAAATTATCAGCCAAAGAGCCCTTCCTTGGTCGGCCACACATGTGGCAAGGTTGATAGTTTCAACTTTGCTAATTTAGGCTTGGGGCAAATCTATAAAGCCACCAATTGTGGAGGGGTTTGTTTGCAACTTGAACAAGTCTTCAAGGGCCTCTTTGCAAGCTAAATAATCAGCCAATAAGCTGATTTGGGTCAACATATGGACGGTTTTGGGCTGTCCACTTCTTGGTCGATTCGGTTCGCTCGGTCCTACTCAACTGGACCACTTTTTCAAAATTAATTAATAATAATTTATTTAATCCAAATTAAATTGGATATAAATTAAAATTAATTATATCATGAACTAATACACATAATTGGACCCCTTAGGCTAAAAATTAATTCACCTTGATACTTCAAATTGCTTCTCGATTTTGAACTTCTAGTAGTGTCTGCCGAGTCATTTTTTGCCCTTTGTGCAAATCTGTCGAAAAATGATCAAAATTAATAAAAATTAATTATAAAATTAATTAAAATTCAACATGTTCATAATTTAAGTGAAATTTAAATTATTTTATAAAATTTAATTATTTTTCAACAATAATTTTGCCGAAACTACATGAATTTGAGTTAAAAAGGCCATGAAAAAGTGTGTCTATTTTCGTGTTTCCATCTATCTTGCGGGTAGCGTATAGTAGTCATTATGCTTTGCATCCCGATGGTAATAAGATGTATCATGATCTTCAGGAGTTGTACTAGTGGCTTGGTTTGAAACGAGAGGTAATCGAGTTTGTGTTTCGTTTGACGTTGCAATAGGTTAAGATTGAGCACCAACTTCTTCTAGGCTCGCTTCAACCCATTAAGATTCTGTTTTAGAAGTGGGAATGGATAACTATGGACTTTTTTAGTGAGCTACCCTTGACACCCACTAAGAAGAATTCTGTTTAGGTCATCATGGATCGGTTGACCAAGTCTGCTCATTTCCTTCCAGTTTGGACTAATTATTCTCTACAGAAATTAGTGAAATTGTATATTTTCAAGATTGTAAGACTTCATGGGGTTCCAGTGTCAATTATCTCAATTTGAGACCCTCGATTACATCTCGATTTTGGAAGAAACTATTTAAGGCCTTGGGTACTTGGTTAGACTTTAGTACTACGTTCCATCCATAGACTGATGGACAGTCCAAGAGAGTGGTTCAGGTATTGGAGGATATGTTACGAACTTGTGTCATCGATTTTTATGGTAGTTGGGAGGAGTTTCTGATGCTAGCAGGATTTGCTTATAATAATTGCTTTCAGTCTAGTATTCAGATGGCACCGTATAAGGCTCTATATGATTGTAAGTGTCGCACTTCGTTATGTTGGACTGAGTTGGATGAGAGAAGGATTATGGGTCCAAATATGGTTTCTAAGACTATGGATAAAGTCAAATTGATTTGGGAACGTCTTATGGCAGCTTCTAACAGACAAACGTCTTATGTAGATCTTAGGAGGAAAGATATAGAGTTTGTTGTGGAAGATTAGGTTTTCCTTAAGGTATCTCCATGGAAGAAGGTCCTTATATTTGGACGTAAGGGCAAGTTGAGCCCTAAGTTCATTGGGCCTTATCGAATTCTAAAATGAGTGGGGCCGGTCACATATCAATTAGGATTACCTCTGAAGTTAGACCGTATACATGATTTTTTCCAAATCTTTATGTTAAGACAGTATCGGTTTGATCTATCTCCTATTGTGTCTATTAAGGAGATTGAGGTAAAGTTGGATTTAACTTTTAAGGAATAACCAGTGCAGATTCTATATCGAAAGGTTAAGGTCTTGAGAAAGAATGCTATTTCATTAGTTAAGGTTTTGTGGTAAAATCATGGTACAGAGGAACCCACTTGGGAACCAAAGGATTTAATTCGTCAAGAATACCCACATCTGTTTGAGTCAAGTAAAATTTCATGGCAAAATTTCTTTAAGGATGGGACAGTTGTAACACCTTAAAATTCTTGTTTTTGAATTATTAGAATTTGGCAAAGTAAATTGATCTGTTGTAGTGGCTAAGTGTTAGTTATGTGTGCCTAGGGTTTTGTGTTCAAATCCCTTTCCTTGAATTTTTTGTTATTTTTATCCCAACCCCATCTTTGAACTTGTAGCTTATATTTTTTTTTCACTTAATTGATGACAATAATAAGCCTAGTGGTTCAATGGCAAGGCTTCAGCTTACCCAGTGGTCTTGTGCTCGAATCTCCTATGTGTGCAAAGTGGGGATATTTTTATTCCCATGCATTGTGCCACCCAGATGGTATAGGTTCGCTGAAATTTGAACTTTGGATAATCTAATAATTTTTCATATAAACAATTTCTTTATAATGTTTTTTTAAAATTAAATTAGAAGATTTTCCTCAAATTTTTCTCACTACCCTCTCACATTTCTCACTTTCTCTCTCCCTCTCTCCTAATTCAAACTTTTCTATCGTTTCCTCTTTTGATTTTCCTTCTTTGCGTTTCCCTTCTACTATATCTTTTCCTTCAGTCCTTATTTCATCTTTTTTGCTGCCTTTTTGTGTTGTTGGACGTTTTGATTATGGTACGTCTATTTAATACGGTAATTTCTTTGAAAGTAGCTTCTGTTTACTTTTGATGATGTTGTTCTCATTTCTTATGGAAGGTTTGGAAGTGTGTGTTTGTAAGAATCACTTTAATTGATGGTTTTGGTGTATTATTAGGAGAGGCTTGTGAACCGCACGACATCCTTCCGGTAAATTAGGAGATTTGTAAGATTGATGTCTCTCTTTAGGTAAGTGATCAAATACCGAAAGGATAATTTTTGGCCTTGTTAAGGCCTAAGGTTAGTTGTGATCGAATTAGTGATTCAGATTTAGTGTTCCATTACTAAAATTGTTCGTTTAAATGTTGATTTTAGGTTTTGCAATTCTCATTGTCAGATTTGCATCGAAAACCGACTAGGTGTGTAACCGAAATCTCGAAAAATAACAAACAGTGCGATGTCGAAAAGCCCACTATCGACATCACACAACCGTATAACAAGCCATGTGGGCCATACGGACTTGGTTATTTGGGTTGTATAGGCAACAACTGCATGTGGGCCTCACGAGCTAGGCTAATTAGGTCGTGTGGGCCCAATTTTCATAAAATTTAGTTGAGGTCGTATTTGAAGTGCGATTTGAGATTAGCCACTTCGTAGGCTCTGAAATGTGTTATGTATGATTTATATTTATGAAATATGATATTCTGCCTCTATTTATGTGATTTCTAAAAGCATGATTTTTATAATCTGATGTGTTTAGCATGTATGACATATGTGCATCTGATATCTATATAGTATTGCAATTACACTGGGGTGGGATATTGAGAAGACAGAGGAACTGTTAGCAGTTTAATGATCTGCCTTATTTGATGTTTAAGACCACATATTTGTTATGGTGGCATTACCACACTTATCTGATTTTGGCAGATTACCATATTATTTTTGGCAGCTTGGCTGCACTATTATGAAAAGTGACATACGCTCATTTATAGGTGTATGGAGTTGGATGGTTATTTATTACCCAAATTTATGTCTAGGGTTGGACGGAGATGATGTGCAGCAGATGGGGGTAAGAATTGTGAAATAACTCGATTTAGGGCCTAGTCAAAATAGTGGTTACGAGACCACAAATCCAAAGTAGAAATATGTGTTTTATGGCTTTTATGAGGTTTATGACATGCTTGCATGATTGTGAGAAAATTTCATGAAGAAATTTTATAAATTAGTGATCAATTTATTCATTAGGACTAAATTGCAAAGATTGAAAAATATGATATTCTAGAAGTTTCAAGTATGAGATGGCATTAGAAAAATCATTAGAGGTCCTTATTTAGCAATTAGACCATTATAACTTATGATGGACAAAAATAGACATGGGAAGGAAAAATCTCAAGAAATGGGCCTTACGGGCATTTTAGTCATTTGGTTAATAAACTAATAAAAAGGGAAAAATAAGTCAAAAATGGTGTCCATCTTCTCCATGCTTAGCTGAAATTCTCAAGGACACCATAGCTAGGGTTTCTTCAACTTTCAAGCCTAATTGTAAGTACCTTCTAGCCTCGTTTTTAATGTTCATCGTATTTTTGATATCCTCGTAGCTCGATTTAGCAATTTCTAGCTATATTTTGAGCTAGGGTTCATGTTCAAAAATTTACCCATGTATGACATACATGTATTTTGATATTTAATGGAGGAATATGAAAGTTTGATGTATGATAAACATCTTTTTCTAAGTGATTTTCATGGAAAACTTACAAAAAGGACCTAATTGTAAAAGTAATAAAATGTATAGTAAAAATCAGTTTTGAAGGAAAATATGAGCTACTATAAGCTTAAGATAGGTTCGGCTAGGCTTGGATAATCAAGAAAATGAGTGTATTTCATTATACGAGCCTAGGGACCATTTTGTAAATATGTGAAAGTTTAGGGGCAAAATTGTAATTTTTCCAAAGTATGATTCATGAGTTATTTTAGTTAATGTAATCGTTAAATAAGTGAAATTTTCATTATAGATCAAGAAACACGAAGTCCGAATCGAAACCGAGGAAAGGACAAGGTGGTAGACTAAATTGAATAACTACATATATTTTGGTACGGAGGTAAGTTTGTGTGTAATAATTCAACATCATGTTATTATGTTTTAAAATGCTTAACATTTCGTGAAGATGTATATTATTTCTACGAAATTGATCAATGATGTTTCGATGAGAATATGAGGAAAATTTATGATGTTGAAGTCCAGGTTGAACTTTAGGAATAGAAAGAATACCGTTGTCAAGACATGAGATTTATAAGGTCCCGTATAAGACCATATCTGGGATATGGCATCGGCATCAAATAAGAGTTTTTGTGTAAGATCATGTTTGGGACATGGCATCGATATACAATCTCGTATAAGACCATATCTAGGATATAGCGTCGACATCGATATGAGATCTCATATAAGACCATATCTGGGATATGGCATCGGCATCGACATGTGATCCCATGTAAGACCATATCTGGGATATGTGTATGATGGATTCTAGGTATCCTTCGATATTCCAAGTGGTTCAACGGGTAAAGAGTTAAGTTTATGTTAAATATGGTAAAGAGCTAAGTTTATGTTCAAGATGAAAAAAGTGTTAAAGTTATGTGATGAAGTGATACAGGTACTTATGAGATACTCATGCGAAATAAGTTTGATATGTGATATGTGATTGGTAAGAGTAAGCATGAGTAAGCTATGTCAATGTGCTTGAGAACTTGTGTGATTACTTAAAATAAAGTATGAATGTATCATAAGATTTTATGTTGTTATCTATTGCATGCAAACTTACTAAGCTTTATGCTTACTCCCTCTCTTTTCCTTTTCCTTGTAGTATCACCAAGCTAGCTCCGGGATCGAAGGATGTCGGAGTTCGATTCACACTATCAAGTTATTCTTTTGGTATAGTAAAGTTTGGTTATTTTGGGTATGGCATGTATAAGAACTTGGTTATTTTGTTATATGTCATATTGGTTAGCCAAGATGTTAGCTATTAATGTTACTCAATTCATTTTGTAAATGGTCATTAGAATTGGCCAATACTATTTAAGTTATATCTAATCAATGATGATGAAATTCATGAAGTGCACGTTTGTGCAATTGAATGAGTAATGAGTAAAGTATATACATGATGAATGTAGTGTGGGATTAGGGTGTGGATGTCTTGATTTTGGTTATTAGAGGTGTCTTATTATCATGAAGTATGTTGTATTGAAGTGGTATAAGTGTGGTTGCTTTCCAGGATGGCAATTGGCTTGGTAAATAGCCTTATAATTGTCCTCACGGGTAGGCACATGGGCGTGTTGATAGGTCGTGTGTCCCCTGCATCTAATTTGCGAAAAATTCAGTTCGTCACACAGGCCAGCATACGGGCGTGTGACTAGGCTGTGTGCCTCTAAGTGTCTACTGACGTCATAAACAGAATGTCAAGGTTTTCACACACAAGTGAAGACACGGGCGTGTCATGGCCGTGTGAGGGACACGGGCGTGTCATGGCCGTGTGAGGGACACGGGCATGTGGCAAGCCATGTGAAAACCCCTGTAGGTTCGAAATGAAAATTAAAATCCAGACAGACTAGGGACATGGGCGTGTCCTTATCCACATGGGAGTGTGGCCTTGCTTTGAGTAAAAATTTTCCTAAGTGTTCGTAAGTTTCCGGTTCAGTTCCGAACCATCCTATATGTATGTTTCGGGTCTCGTAGAGCCATAATACGGACGTTGTGAATACGAATGAAAGGTTTTAAGTTTGAATGAAAATTTGTGGCCCAATATTACATGATGAAGTATGTTAATTCCGGTAATGCCTCGTACCCAATTCCGGTATTGAATACAGGTAAGGGGTGTTACAAACTGAATATATATATATATATATATATCTAAAATTTGCATCTGATTATGTATCTGAATTGCAATTGTATATGTGTATTTTATTTTATATGCATCTGATCTGTTATGTGGGTTGAGTTATACACTGGGCTCATAAGCTCACCCTTTTGTTTTATCCTCTTAGGTAATCAGCAAACTTAGGACTAGATAGCGTGCAGGAACTCGGGATATAATTTTGTCGATAAAATGGTTTAAAATGAACTTTATGTTTAATTTGGACTTTTTTAGACTTTTTGGATTATAAATTGTTTTGAACATTATTATTTTTCGTCTTTGGTTTGATTTCGTGAGATTTAGTAGTATTGGTTTTAAAACTGCAAAATATTATATTTACAAAACAAGTCATGGTTTTCACTGCTTTATAACTTAGAAAATTTCTATTGCAAAACGAGTTGATCATTCAAATGTTTTTCTATAATAAAATAAATAGTTTAAACGAGTTATTCCCCAAAAATTGGAAAGCGAATTAACAAAGTTATCAGTATTCTACTACTTGATTTTGAATTAAATATCTGGTTTTAAAACGAACTGATGTAATTTCTCAAGATTCGATCATAACGTCTAAGCTGAGTGTGGGGTATTATAGAGAGAAAATTCTTAAATGCGTACTTCAAACAAATAAGGCGTACTATACATTTTGCAATAGTTCATATCATACTTACCCCTTTTTCGCTTAACACTATCTTTTCCTTTAAATAGCAAAATATCCTAAAATAAAATCTTCACTTGCTTTACGGTAGTTTCTATACGCCCACACCTATGCGCCAAAAGAAACATATGGGCAAATTACACTTTGCCAAACATAGCTCGATTGACATGGGCATTGTTGTTAGTGTAAGATGAGGTGGGTTCGAATGCGTTGAATCGTATTATCCTTCTATTTATGGATTGAAGAGAAACTATGAATAATTTTAAATATTCTGTAATAAAAAATAGATATAATCAAAATTTATAATAAAAATATTTAAAAATAAATAAATATCTGCAAAAAGTTTAAGTTTATATGCATGTGAGGTGTGCCTTTCTATGCAAAAGATGGGGGTTAGAAATAGAAAAGAAATGAAAGACCAAATTGTGCCAAAGGGACCAACAAAAAGAAAAATGAGCCCTTTAAACCGCTTCCCACTTACCAGATTTTTATGGGAGACCCAAATGATTAGGGGTGTGCAAAATTTCCCAACCCCCAATTACCCAACTCAATCAAATTATAAAAATTACAAATAATTTAATAAATAAAAATAATTTTTTAAAAATAAAATTAAAACTAATTGATAAACACATGACAGAAAAAAAAATTCAGTTGCAGTAAACTTGTAAACCCACCAAATGAGAGTAAACTAAAGAGTGACAGAGAGAAAAATAAAAGAAAAGGTTGAAACTGTCCATCTGCGTCATGTTCACTAAATTAACTATAACTCGAGTTATGAAACTCGAAATTTAGATCCGTAAATTTTCCTTGAAACTACACTCATATATCTTCTTACTTTAATTTTTCCAGCATTTTTGGTATGGCCAATTAGTACAGTTTATTAATTAAAGTCTCCCTTGTTACACTAACCGACAGTTTTGACCTCTCTACACTAAAAATCACTCATAATATAAAATTCTTTTTCCTATACCGTTTCTTTCATATAAAAATAGACTCAAAAATATTTAATTCTATGTCTTATTCATACACTAATTCCATTTATATTATTTTTAGTGATTTTTCAAAATCACGTTCGATTCTTGTCCAAAACTGTTCCTTGCGATTTTACTCTTTCATAACTTCTTTCTAATAACAATCATCTAAGCTAAGCATACATAACATCTAAAACATATATAATCTTTTTAATTATGTAGTGATTTATTTCGGATAATTCGGGTAATTCGAGTAATTCGGGTAATTTTTAACCAAAAATTAAAAATGTATAATTTTCGGTTAATTCGGTTAACCGACCGAATTAATCGAAAAAATTTCGGTTCGGAAAAAAAATTCTGTTCGGTTAACAGTTAAAAATTTTGAGAGGTCGATTAATTCGGTTAATGCTAATTCGGGTCGGTTAACCGGTCGATTAACCGAATGAACACCCCTACAAATGATTGGTTATGACTGATGGCCTTATACATATTAATGGAGCTAATGATTAATATCATTTAATTATTATTTTCAAATTAAATTTTATATTTTATACACACTAAATACGATAATATGTGTGGATGGAAGAATATTAGTAAAGTTGTGTTTTTGAAAAATTGGTGGTTTCTTAAATTATAGTTTTTAAAGTGAAACGAATTATATTTCTAACCTTTTTTTTAGTCAATGTAAAATTAAGTTTGTAGTATGGAGTCATAGAAATTCAGCATAAATACATACTAAAATTTATGACACCTCTATACAGGTTAAAACATGTATATTTAAAATATATATTTCAGAGGAAAAATATGTTAAATCAAAATATATGTAGAAAGTAAGATTTTAATTCCATAGCTGCTTTTAGTGGACAGTTAAAATTAGAATTGATCGCATCAACTTAGTTCAAAAATTAAAATTAATAATAGCAAAGGTGGCTTTTATCAATGGATATTATGTTTCATTTAAATATATATAATAAACATGTACAGTTATATTTTAAAAGTAGCAAATTTATTTTATATAATTTTTTAAATGAAAAATTATATCATCTCACTTTAGGCATTCTATTCAATAAAAGAATTTTGTGATATATTTATGAGAAGTAAATTTTTAAAAAAATTAATTTTAAAGAAATAAAATGAATTTATCGTTTGATTTTAAAAGTTCATACTAATTGACTTAAGATTATAATGTTTGGACTATCAACATTTTGAATATCTTATAATTTTATATCACAAAATAGTATCAAGAAATCATAATGTAATATGTAATTTTTTTAAATCATCTAAAATTTCGGATAAAATCTAAGTTTTAAAATAAAGAGACTCTTTAATTTATTATGTTAATCAATATAACCAGCTGTTAATAGCTATTTAAATTATATATAACGACTGTTTAATTTTAAGTGTCTTTCCTCGCCCCTCGTCCCATGAAATGAAGTTGTACAATAGAAAGGAAATCAATAAAAAAAATGTTATAACTTTCAAACATTAGAGCTACAATTTTCAGGATCACACTCCGAAATTTTGGCCTATGAATATCATCAGGTTATATTCCTAGATCACAGCAGATAAGAGAACACATCAGGTAAGAGCTTGGACCATAAAATAAACATACACATAAAATAGCTTCCACAGTGAGAATTTTCTATGAGAATTTTGTACTTTAATAACAATGAAAATTTAAAACAAGTTAAAATCAAAATATTTATATAAATCGCAAAACAAAATTTAAAACGAATATTCCATTTTCTTTAAGTTGAGTAAAAGCAACCATTTTTCTACATAAACCATATTAATAAGGTTATGTGCTTAATTAAATTTATATGATAAAATTAAAGTATAATAAAAATGATTTTTTTAAAATTATTTTAATTTTATGAAAATTTTGAGACTAAAAATGTTAAAAGTGTCCAAATTTGTAAAAAAAAAAAAAAGTAAAATTTTATAACAAGAACAATATAGTAAAAAATTAATTTTAGGTAATTATACATTCAGTCAACCAAATACTTAAATTTTATATTTTAATAAGATAAATTAAACAAGATAGTCTTATATTATACATGTATTCTCGTAATTCTATTATGAAACTTAATTTATGATTCGGTGAACCAAACACACCCTTAAAATTTTGACTAAGTTGGTGTCACCTTCAATTAGGTCCCAACTCAATTATAAATTTATCAAAAGCTTAATATTTTATAAAACAACAAATATAATTTTAAGGGTATTTTTTAATTTTACATACAAATTAAAAATATAAATAAACATGATGGAATTTAAACTCAAAATCTCAAAATCTTTATTACATCAATTTTACTATTTCAAACACAATTACATTTAATTTTATAACCACTTTTACATAGATTTATAATAATTTTTCACTTACATAATGAACTATCATTATCTAATATATGTATATATAATTATCTTACAATATTCTAATATTTTCAAAAACCAAAATATAAACCGAATATCAAATATCTCGTCTATGTGAATCTTTAGGGAAGAAATTTGAGCGTAAATTGGACTTTTCAAATGATGAAGGATGATTCCCTTGGCGTGCTACTTCTTGTTGGACCACTATTTATGACCTTTACCACATCCTTTAAATTAACAAGGATTCGTATTTTCTCTTTTTTTAAATAAAAATATTTATTTATTATTAATTAATACACCAATTTTAATTCACCATTCATTTGAAATATATCGTTATATGTGATTCAAAGTCTATGCTAAGGTCTACTAATGTATTTTTTGTTTAATAAGTAATATTAAAAATTAATATGCCTCTTTTTTTTTAATTTTACTTTTTAATATTTTTGTAATCTCCTCAACCCGACCTAAATATTAGACCCGAATTTAGGATATTATACTGATCATCGAAATGGTCTAATAGCAATCGGCGTCTATAAAACCGTTGATTTAAAACATTTATTTATTTTAAAACAAAACTAAGCCTAATTTTTGAAAAATCTATGAGTTAAAAAAAAAACAACAACTAGCTTAACATCTTTTTGTAAAGGATGATTATCATTGAAGAACTTAGTTAATTTCTAGTTTATTTTTAGACAAAATTTATTTATAATCTTCCAACGAAAAAGTGATGTTTAACTTAATTTTAATCAAATCTATATTTCATGCATATTTAATTATAATTCATAATTTCACATTTAAAAAATAATAATTTGAAAGACATGCATGCTAATTAAAACCAACCTAAGTCTCATGCCACGGTTCAAAATAAACAATATAGTCTCTGAATAATAAAAACATCAAATAGTAATTTTAAAATATTCTTATGGTAGAAGGTCAATCCGAGTCGAGCCCTCCGTATGTCGAGCCTGCGTCCTAACCTGGTGAGTTATCTGTAAAGATGAAAATAAAAAGGGGAGTGAGCTATGAAGCTCAGTGTGAGTTCAGTGACAAGAAAACTGAAACAAAACAACAAACCAACAAAGCACATGAATTAGCAATTTTGAGACTAAACACAACCATAAAGCACTTCAAATTAATGATTTCTCACATAAAACACTCCACTTCACTATCTTCGTATTCACAGTTTTGTTTGCACATGCTTATGAATGCATTGAAATTTCAAATTAACAGAAAAGTCCTACCCAACTCTGCTACATACCTCACTTATGAGTTCCCTAAAACTCATCTACCATATTACTCTGGATTGTGGACGAGCCACCACTGGTTTACACATAAACTTCCACTTTGAAAGAAGAACGTAGGTAAACCACTAGTATTTTAGATAAAAACATTTGCATTTACTGCCACTGGATTTGTGGACGGGCCACATATTTGCAATTACTGCCACTGTTTGTGAATGCACAACATATTCGTAGATTAAACAAACTTCTACTGGGTTTTGTGGACAAGCCACCACTTGTTTGCAGATTTAATAAACTAGCACTCTTCCTCTGTACAATGTTCGGCCCCATGCAATGCACTATGTCATGCTTTGTATTATAACAAATCAATAGTAGTAGACATGTAACATGTACTCAATTCATCACTAACACTTCACATGCTTATCATGTTCTTCGCAGGGTGGGAACAATAGTATCACTTTCAATTTAACAGTCTCACTTTATCAGAAAACACATAATGTTCATGTATCATGCAATGTAATAAGAGAACTTAAGGCATTAAACACAAATTTCAGAATTCACAATATTAGGGGCTTAATTAAGTAAGGAAAAACTCTAAAAACAATTTAGAGAATGTATAGGGATTAAACTAGACATATCATACTTTTACATAATATTAATAATTCAATCAATCAAATCATGGATTTTAACATTTTTTGTATTGTCAGGGATTTAATTGAATAAAATAAAACACTAAAAACAGTTTGGGATTTGGGACTCAACTGAGAAAATCAAAAATTTTTGGGCAAAATTGTAAAAACTAAAAAATAAGGGTACATATCCTTGTGGTTGTGTAACAGCCCGATTTAGGGGCTAGTCGGAACAATGGTTTCGGAATCACTAATCCCAGGTCGAAAAAAATTATTTTCATGTTATTTTATGAGTTAGAGCATGATTCTATAAGTGCATGAAAAATTTGGTGCTTTAATTTTAGCGATTTCATGCTTAATCGCGAAAAAGGACTAAATCGCATAAAGTATGAAAGTTCAAAATTACAAGCTAAGGGTGCCAAATAGCTATGAAATATTAATTTGAGGTCTTTAAGGGCAATTAGCCCCTTAAATAATGGTTGGCCAGCCATAAGGGACAATAGAGGTTAAAATTTGGTCAAGTAGGTGGATTAGGTAGACTAAATTGGGATTTTATATTAAAATAAAAAAAGAAAATATATCATATTTTCTCCTTCATTCCTCCACTGAAAATTAGCAACAAATAGAGGTCTGAAAGCTTCAAAAATTTTAACACACTCTTCTCTTTACAAGTAAGTGTTTTAGTAATCATTCTTGATAATAATTGTACTTTTGGAACCCCTAAAGCTTAAGCTTTCTAAAGAGGGGACTATTTTGTAAAATGGCAAAGATTTTAGAGTTTTTCCATGAGATTTTTTTAAGTATTTTTCTGCATTTTTTATGGAAGAAAATGGGTCTTAGTTGTTAGATGAACAACTTTTGTAAAAGGTGTTACCATGAAAACACCTAAAAGGACATTTTTGCAAAGGTTGTAAAATGTGAGGTAAATGTGTGAAATAATGAGTTTTTATGGTTTCCATAAGAGAAATAAATGTTCACCTAGGCTCGTTAAAGGTAGAAATTTGATTAGAATTGATTACCGAGCCTAGGGGTAAAATGGTCATTTTGCAAAAGTCTAAGGGAAAAATAGTAATTTTGCCAAAGTATGATTATTGGAATGCAATTATTAATTTGATTATTAAATGAGCTAATTTGCTATTATAGATCAAGAAGAACCAAGAATTAACCTCACCCGGGGAAAGAACAAAGTATCAGACTAGATCGACGATCTAGCTTATTTTGAAATCGAGGTAAGTTTGTATGTGATAAATTCAACATTTATGCTAGTATGTTTGAGAATGTTTGATATTATAATGATACAGGATATTCTATGAAATTGAGTATTGGTGTTGAATAAGAAAGATGATAAAAGTTGAGATGTTGAAGTCTCTGTTAGACTATAATGAATGAGAGAATACTATCATCGAGACATAAGATGGATAAGGTCCCATATAAGACCATGTCGGGGATATGTCCTCGGTACCTTATTGAGATCCCGTATAAGACCATATCTGAGATATGGCTTCGATATTGACTATGAAAATCATATAAGACCATATACGGGATATGACATCGATACTTGATATGAGATTTCGTATAAGACCATATTCGGGATATGGCATCGATACTTAGAGATGACCCCATGTAAGGCCACATCTGGGATATGGCATTGGCTTTGTGATTGTGTTACCTGTGAGTAATTCACGAGGAATGTTTACGATATATGGAATGGTATGTGCTAGATAAGAACAAGTATGAGTAAGTTATGGCAAAGTGTTTAAGATTTTGGGTGATTCCTAATGCCATGGATTTATGTCATCTTGAACTTATTGTTGCTATTTACCTTCATGCAAACTTACTAAGCTTTATGCTTACCCCTCTCATTTCCCTTTTTCTTATAGTATTGCCAAGATAACTCGAGGATCGTGGGACGTCGGAGTTCGAAAATCACACTATCGACATCTCTTTGGTATAACAAAGTTAGATTTATTTTGAGTATGGCATGTATAGGACTTGGGTATCTTGTTATGTCATATTGATAGCCAAAATGTTGGCTATTTATGTTACCAAAGTCATTTGGTAAATAGTTATTGGGATTGGGCTAACACATGACAAGTTTATTTATATTCAATGAAGATGAAATTATGAAGTTTATGCTTGTGTGGATGCTTTGAATTGAGTTCTTGGAAGTGTCATAGGGTCATGAGTTATATTGAAATGAATTGGTATAAATATGATTGTTATATAGGGTGACATTTGGCTTGGAATATAACCTTTTTAATGTCTACACGGGTAGACACACGGGCATGTGTCTAGGCTGTGTGTGACACATGGTCAGCCCCATGGGCATGTTGATCGGTCGTGTGTCCCCTTGCATGCTAGGCTTGCAAGTCAGCATGCTCAGTAGTAAACACACGGGTAGAGTCACGGCAGTGTATCTCAGCCGTGTGGGAGGAACGGCCATGGACATAGACGTGTGTCCAGGCCGTGTGGAGTCTACACTTAAAATTTGGAATTTAATTCGACACACGGTCTAAGGACACGGGAGTGTGCCTTGGCCGTGTGGCCATAGTGAAGTGATGATGTCATAAATAGAATGCCATGGTTTTGGCATACGGGCTAGGATACTGGCGTGTCGAGGCCGTGTGAGGGATACGGGCCAGGGTCACGGGCGTGTGCCCGGCCGTGTGAAAACTCCTGTAGGTTTGAATTAGAAAATAAATACCCCACAGGCTAGGAACATGGGCTTGTGTGGCCACACAGGCGTGTTCCATTTCACACGGACGTGTGGTTCCTATTTTGGAAAAATTTTTCTAAGTGCGTAAAAGTTTCCGGTTTAATTCTAAAACCTTTCGAATGTATGTTTAAGGCCTCATAGGCCCATGATAAAGATGGTATGCATAAGAATGAGAAATTTTAAGTTGAGGATGAATTTTTTTAAAGCCCAAAGTTGTATGTGCAAGCCAGTCAAGTCCAGTAATGCCTCGTACCCAATACAGTTAAGGGGTGTTACAGGTTGGCTGTTTGGTAGATAGTATGGAAGGTTCGTGCCCATGTGAGAAGTGAACTATCCTAGGGTTTGCAGGGGGACATGGTTGTGTGGTCCACATGTTCGTGTGGCCCTATCCTAAACACGATTTTTCCCCAATTTGCTTGTAAAAGAACACACACCTTTAACCGGGAGACCAAGCGACGTCCTTCTCGTTCATATCTGATCCGAGGCATCTAAATCGGGTCCTTCAAGCGATATGTATGCAAGAATTAATAACAGTTTGAAGATTCATCAAGATTATCAAAAGATTTGATGAAAAATCGAGAAAGATCATTTAATCAATGACAAGATTATTCTTAGATGGAAAATCTATAAGGATTCAAGATCAAACTTCGGGATTTGAGGCGTACTTACCGCTTCGCAAGAATTAAGAATGTTTCTAGTAGTGATTATAAATCTGGTTGAAAAATGAATTGAATCAGGAACAGATTTTGATTCAGGAAGCAAAAATAATTTTCAACAATGAAATAAAATTATGATATAAAGGGGAGAAAAGAAAAGAAAGAGGGATTAAATAAAAAAGATGGAAGCAAAATTCTAAGGGGATTTGAAAAGGACAACTTAAAATTCTAATTAGGAAAAGAAGATAAAAATACGGTGGAATTCTAATTCTATTGGAATTTTGAGGAAGGAGAAAGTTGTGAAATCTAATTAGGAACGAATTGGGTCAATTCTTAGGGTTTGGCGTCACTTGCAATTTCCCCAAACTTTTGTCGAAACTAAAATTAAAATGAAAGGGGGAAAAGAGACAACTGTTAGAGTATCCCTAACGACCAATCATGAGATGGTTGTAATTACATACTCGTTTTTACCTTGTTGTTAATATAAGACATTGCCATTGTTATTTCAGTTTCTTTTTCTATGTATAGATAAAATGATTATTAATAAAGTCTTGAGAATAATATGATTATTCTTAAAAAGTCTTTAGTCAAGTATTATTGTAAGTTTGGACAGCGATAATGCATTGAGACTAATGTGCAGTTGATTGATGACAAAGTGTTGTCATTGATATAGGGATGTCAAAATCAATATATGAGTATGTGTTAGGGAACAACATATTAGACTGACCCACTGTGAGTGTGTTTCTTGAATTATTATGTAATAGTCACAACATTACTTATAGTGTTAACTATATATATGATCCTCAAGAGATCATCATTGTCCCAACATCGTGAGTTGTATATTTTTATACAGCCAAACATCTACCATAACAGGTTGTACTACAAAGGCTAATGTTAGATATACCACAATCCATGTAATGGGATATGATTGATAAAGATAAGATTTATTCCTCCTACATAATGGGAGTGATATCTTAGGTCACTTGAAGGAGTGAGACTAGGAACGCATGACCATGCTCAAATAAGTTTATATGAGATATCACACTTATTTGTTTATTGTAGTCTACTCAAAATATCAAGGAAAGTGAGATTAGACTATACAAGTGTGACTATACCATGACTTGTGTTCAATCTAGATATAAAGGATAAAAGGATATAATACATGAAGAGTTTATCATAGAAATGTTATGTGGAAACACGACTTCTTGTAACTTGGGTAGCAATAATACATTGCTAGATATCACTCATTGCTTGTAACATTAGAAATATTCTAGTATTACTACTAACGTTACAAGAACCAACAAGGTCACACACTATGGTTAAAACGAATAGACTTCACGCAATTACATTGGGCGTATACCCTCCTACATACATTCTTGGTTGATTGTCGCCGAAATAATTTTTCCACTACGCCACGGGGCGTATCAGCGATCCAACAGCAACAACTCGAATTCGAACTCTAGTTTTAAGGAGTACCAATGCTTTACCATTGAGCCTGTTGCGCATTTTTGCTTAATTTTATACATTTTAATGTTTGGAGTGTCTTTGGCGAAATTATGAAATAAAAACAAAGGAAGGGATTTGAACTTAGGTCTTTTAGAAAGGAAACTAACGTGCTAACCATTAGACCTAAACCTATTACGTATTCATTTTTTACCTCAAATAATATTTGTTTTAGTGTGAATTTTATCCTAGGTTGCTAAAAATAAAAGGAAAATAAATAAGAGAAATAAGCTTGAATCTAGGATAAGGGAATAACACTTAACCACCAAGCCTGAGGCTTATTTCTTGCTTAATTTTATTTCTTAATTGTATATATTTATTTTGGGCTCAACTTACCTATTCTTTATTAGCTTATACATCTCAATTTTTAATTATTAACTTGTTTAACTTTATAGTTTTAACACATTCCTATTTTAACTTATATACAATAATTAAAATAGATTGTCAAATCTCATTATTAATAATTTAATTCATTTTACCACTTTTCCAATTAGGTCCTAACTCAATTAAAACACACTATTTTCAAATTAAACCTCGTAATCAAGTTTCATTTAGATTATTTAATATAATAATACCTTATTATATTATTTTAATACTTTAATTAACTATGACCCTAATTGCAATATCCGATTCAAACCCTCAATTTATAAATGCTTAAAGATAACCTTATAACTCGGGGCGTAACCACTTTCGATTTTCACAAACACGATTTTTCTAACCCGATTTTTGGGGTGTGATAATTTTACTATACCTCTATAGAACACTTGTCAACCTCTGACCCTACTTATAGAATCTAAAAACTTCACTAACAATGTACTAAATAATTTATTTAAACTAAAAGCAATAAATTAGATAGACACATGATAATATCGAAGACTAAATTTAATTGTAAAATTATAAAAATCATTTTATCATCTGGTTTATTAATAACAAGTTTACATTGATATCTTAGTTGTAAAAAAGTATTAATACAAATAAAATGATATTTTACAACAAAATTTTATTGTATTATGCAACAACTTTAACATATTTAACCTATATTCTTAATTAAATTGATGCTATAAGTGAATCAAGCACCAATCCAATTAAAAAGTGATTAAAATTTTAATTATTTTATAAAATTATACAATTATATGGGTGTTTTTATCTTTTATAAATCAATAAAATTTATCCACAAATAAAATTTAAATTTAGAATTAAATAAATATTAAACCTTTAATTTTACCATTTTAATCGAGCTTTATTTGTTTTCTACATCAACATTAAATAAATATATTTATTAGAGATTTATTTTTCCACTCACATAGTTAACGTGTCATAATCTAGTTTATATAATTTGATTAGATTTGACATCACAAGTGCAAGATAACAACCTAATTAAGTAGATTATAGAAACCCAAATCAAAATTACCGTAGGAAATGATGATTAGGGCATTTATGACTTTTAAGTTTTAATAAAAAGTAAGGCTAAAATAATCACCACTTAAGAAACCACTTTAATTTTTCACAAAATATAATTATTATTTTAAGAAAACTAACTTTTTTAATTTATCTTTCTTTTAAAATTATTAATTTTTCACTCACATAAAATATTACTAGATTTCGAAACAGACGTGGAAAGAACAGTTTAATATTAAAATATATTTATCAAAATTTATTTAATAATTTAAATCATAAATGAAGTGGTAAAGTATTATGAATAAACTTCCATTAGTCTTAAGTTCAGGCAGTAAACATTTAATTTTAGTTGTTTTTCCTAAATATTTTATATAAAAATAATAAGAGATTAAAACCATTATATTAGTATTTATTACTTTATTTAAAATATTTGTAAGTAATTTTATTTATCGAATTTGTGTTGAGTATCAACCTCTTTTAGATAAATGTGATATATGAAAAGAAATACAAAAAAGCTTATTCTACTACAATAAAATTATATACAAGTTGTGGTGTTGTAAAAAATATTAACAATAATTATGGCCATATTGTTATCATTGCAAATTATACTGCAAAACAAATACATTATACAACATCGATACTAAACTATTGTGTTTTTTTTTTCAACTGAGTTTGTTTCACAAATTGAATCAACCAACTCAGTTAATAAAACTATTAAAACAAAGAAATATAAATAAAATTGAAAATAAACAATCCACATTTATAAAATAATAATAAAAACTACACACTTTTATAATAACTACAAACTAATTTACATATCTATTTTTACAATTTTTTCAAAATAATTATTTTTCACTTGAGTGAGTCAAATTTTAGTCTTCACAAATTCATCAAATTTTTATTTCCAGAAATTTCTTTTGCTCGATACGTTATAATTTTTTATTATTAATTTCTGACACCATCTTTTAAAGGGTTAAATAACTTTTTTCTTTTGGAGAGAAGAAGTGAAATTGTATCATATATTAATTTATAATTTTATCATTTATGAGATGATTAAGGGTGAGTTTGAGAAACTTTTGAAAATATTCATTTCATTGAAAAATTGTAATATTTAATTTTATGTGTTTGATTATCGTAATAGCTTTTGAGTTAATTCAAAATTTTCAATAAAATAAATAGATAGATAATTACTTATCATGTTGAAAAATAAAGTTGATTTTATGTGTAATAAATTTTATTCAAAATAAATTACGTATATACAAAAATGAAAAATTCAAGTTCTTATATTTTTATACCATTCAAATTATTATATTGAACTTTTATAATAAAAATCTAAAATAATATTTTAATAATATTAAAATTATGAAATAAGTAACTTTAAAAATTAAAATTTATTATTATTATACAACATATTTATTTTCGGTACTTAAATTTTATTAACATAACAAATAATTTTATATTTTAAATTTATGTATTAATTTTTCAATATTTAATTTTTTAATTTATCAAACAATACTTAAATAACTAATTTTTCATTTTAGGTAAAACTCAAATTCCCCTAATTGTTTAATGCAAACCAGAAAGTATTAGTACATATCAATTCATCCAATCATTTTAATATATATATATATATATATATATATATATTTGAATTTCAAATACAAATATATTTTAAAATTTTAAGAATAGAAAAAATCAGAAGTCAAGGATTTTTGTAATATTTGATTTAGTTACTCATATTGTGTTCACAAAATAAGTTGGCTCAAAAAAGAAAGGTCTGAGAGGTAATAATTAAACTACACAATCCTCATCACTGTAAAAGAAAGAACACTCTCCCCCCATTGCAATTAAAGGAAGTATTTAGAAAGGGGTGGCTTTACAACAAAGGTGGGGACAATGGGTGAAGTTGAACCCTTGTGATGGCATTTTCCACATGCCATATCCCACTTCTTTAAAGTAAAGTTGAAAATTAAAAATTAAAAAAAAAGCGTCATTAACTTTGCTTTAATTGCAGTAAATTAAAATTTAAGAATTCCCTGCGGGGCCAGGCAAGGCCAGCTCTAATAGATTTTTTTTGGGAAAAAAAAAAGGCTCTCCAATTGTGAAGGAATTTCCAAAAAAAAACTCTTTCAAAAAATCTTAGAATTGATTTTGAAGAATATTTTTTAATCAGCTTCAATTAAGTGTTTTTAAGAACAAATTTCCATAACTCTTAAAATATATTGTTACATCTTGGATCAAATTCACATCATTTTTGTATAGAATAATTGTTGAAGAGAAGAATTAAAGTAATTGTTTTATAATAAAAATTTTCTAGGGAATGTAATTTTCAAATTTGATAAATAAAATTTGTTTCTATTTTTCTAAGTTATTATTTTAACCCAGATTTTTTGAGGGAGTGAAAGAGGAAGCTAATTAGACAAGCCAACCAAAGAATAAACAAAGGACAAACAAACTCTTCATAAAGTGTCCTTTGAAATAGCAGAAATTGCAAACAAAAGTAAAAATCCAATCGGCCTCATCCTTGCCTCTTTTGCCATAATATCCACTACTGTATTTAACTCAGGGAGCGAATACGTGTAACATCTTGATATGTCACTGTTTGCGTAACATATCTCTAATGTCTTTAATGATATTGGATACATTAGCTCCCAACTGATCTAAAATGGTCTTTGTAGCATTACTTAAAAACCCTAGCCCATGCTAAACTAGCTACACATTCTTATCTGCTTTACAGTTCTCTCCATTAAAGATCACCTTATTACGACATTTTTATGTTTTCTAAGCCATAATCCCAAAAATAGTGCTCAGTTAATACCATTTACTCATCGTGCAGCCGCGTTAGTTAAATTAACAAGCAGCCAAGTATCGAAATAAAATGAAGAGAAAGAGGCATGTTTATCGCTAGGGACAATGAGACTCCAAGTTGATTTCGTAATTTGGCAGTCTCGTACAACATGAAGCACAGTCTCCTTTGGATTGCTACATATAGCACACGATCCTTGACTACTTTGGAATTTCCAAGAGACTATTTGGAATCACAGGGTTGCCAAGAATTATGCATAAGAAGTTTATAACTTCACATCATTGTACACCTACCATTCTCAGCTCAACGCCACGCACACCAATCAGGTCCTGCAATGTATTTGGGAGCGAAGGTCCCTACAATTCGAAGAAGTATCAAGTATGGTTTATCCCCAGCAAATAGATTCCAACTCCATTCTCCACTTGCATCAGTCATACCAAACACCTTTGAAATTTTAAATAAAGGCTCCAAATAAGAGGCAACAACTTGCCAATCCTTGTATTAGTCCAAAAATTTGTTTTTTTCACCCATCAGTGAGATTACTGCACAAATCAACCCAAATGATTGCTAAGGACTTCCAAACAAACAAAAAAAAAAAAACTGTTGTACCGATAAATGCTCATTGGACAACCCTTTTTAACCTTATATTTCGATTTCATAATTTATACCCAAGAAACATTCGAACGTGTAATCAATCCAAAGCCAAGTTTGAGGAGAAATGACCTATTTTGAAAGTGAATGTCCCTCAACCTGAGCTCTTGATACGGGCACGCCCTGGGCACCAATGTTTTTAAAATCGAAGGAGCTCAAATTCATTGTTACAAATACCGTGGAGCTCATATGCATCTTAATGCACTTTCCAATTGAGCCGGATTAGTCCCATTGAGAGCAATTTGAGCTCACCGGAGCTCACTTTAGCTCATTGAGCTGATTACCTAAAAATTAATTTAATTAAATTGAATAAATTAATTTAATTAATTTTCTACAAAATAATTTGTCTAAATAATTTATGTGGTGTCTAAATTAATTTGTATAGGCTTAAATTCAATTGTCACATTTTATTACAAGTTTTAAAGATGTTTTAAAGCTAAATTAAGCGTGCGGATTTTTTTCATTAAATGGGAGCTGCCGAATTTATTAAGTGTCCCAAAGGTGCATTTAAGTCGTCCAAAGTGTCCAATGATATGTCCATAACATGTATTTAAGTGTGCTGATTTGAGACAATTAATGCATGTTTATGTTTAATAAAGGACCAGCCAAATTTAATGTATGTGCTGCTACTTTTCAGCCGAGTTAATTGAGACTCTAAAGCATGTTTTTTTTTTTTTTTTGTGAATTGCAGCAGCCATTAAGGGGCAAGCATGGGACGGATTAAATGAGCTGATTGTTTAGCTTCCAAAGCCTCTTTTTCGTGTTCAGCAAAAGCACATTAATGTGTTGCATTTTTTTGGCCGGATTTAATACTTTGCTAGAGCCTTTTCGGGAATACAAAGGGGACAAAGCATTGTCTTTGCTTTCCCATGCGTGTACATCCATTTAAGTGGTTGTTGGTGTTGTTGGAACATTAACCACATTTAAGAGATGCTAGCCGAATTATAGGTTGAGGGGGACAAAGCTTGGACGGCATTAAAGGAAGTGTGGGACAAAGCATGGGAGACATAAAGGGGTTGACATTTTAGCTCTCCAAGGCACCTTTTCGTGAAAAGCAACATGGAATTAAGAGGATGCTAGACACCATTTAATAGACTGGTTGCTACATGCGTGAACATCAATTAATGGCATGTTGAAGCCTTTTCATGAACATAAAGAGACCATGCAATAAAGATTCGGCTGATGCATTTTGAGAACCTCAAAAGCAGTTGATGTGCGTGTTCCCAAAGAGCCAAATCGTGGAGTGAAAGGGCCATCAGTCCCATATTAATTTCGGTACTTTTGGAGCCTAAAAGCTGACCATATTTTCGGCCAAAATGCATGACTAATTAAGGCTGGTCATTTATCTTTCCAAGACGACATCAATGCCAAGTACTTTGAACAAGAAGATTCCTTAAACATGAAGTTGACTTTGAAGCTCCCACATTTAGCCGAATTTTGCCATCCTTTGAAGACCATGTTCAGCCAAATTTGACAAGAGAATTAACCATCTAGAAGGTGACTCTTTGCCTCGTCAAATCAGCTAAATTTAGCAAGCAAGTCAAGTGCCATGTTTGGCCAATCAGGCCAAGAACATTAAAGGATTTTTCTTCTAGATTTCTTTAGCATTTTCTAGATTAATTCTTGCTTAGCCATTAAGGCTTTCTAGTGACTATTCGGCTAGCCTTTCATAAGCCTATAAATACTTATTATTTTTCATTTTGTAAGGTTGGTTAATCTTTGAATTAAAATTATATGAACTTTGTTCATTTGAGTGAGTTATCTCCTCTTCATTTTCGTATGAGTTTCGATTCCGACTTATCAAGCTTGCTTGTGGCGTCAGTCGTTTCTATTCTGTTCCATTATACCAACGGTTCTTATCTTTTTAGATAATGGGTCTTTGGTCTATATCGATTTTCATATTTCCACCTTAAACCATATAGAAATAGGGGTGACACTAACTTGTGTTGAATCATTTCTTCGTTCAAGTTCCTTTTACCATTTCCACCAACTATCCTATTTACCATCTTCTTCACTACCATCCTGAACGAACCTACCCATTAATCAACTATCCATTTTTATCACAAATCCATTTCCTTAACTTACTCAATTTTCATTCATTTTATAGCTTCTGCAACCTTAACTTATCTTTCATCTATATTTTTACTATTAATTCCCGAAGGCTTGATCTACTCCTTGTAGACGATTGGGCAACTCGCATACATTTCGACTCTTCCCAAGGCGGACTGTATCATCTGGTATCAGAGCTACCAAATGAGGATTTTCGATGACGTACTTGAAGCCAGAATAGGTTTGTGAAGAGAAAAAAAAAGTCAAAAAAAATTTGAAAAAAAAACAAAGCTATATTTTGTTTTCATTGTATTTAGCATATATTTCAATTGAAGTGAAAAGAAAAAGAAAAAAAACGAAAATTGAAAAACAAAATTTTTGAGTATAAAAAAAAGTTTAAAAAAAAGAGAGAAGTGTGGAATTTTTTTTTTTTTTTGAAGGGTTTGCAAGCTTTGTGACATTTCTTCTACATTGTTCCTAATCTCAAAACCACACTCTACCCTCCTCCTTTTACCCCGACCCCCAAAATTTTTTTTTCTTTGTTTTAGCCTACCTGATACCAAAATTTTCTTTTACTTAGCCTCCCCTATTTGTCCCTTTCTTTTGTTTCAGCCTACTCAATACCTAACGTCTACCCTTGAAACCCCTTTGAAGTCGACCCTCAAGTAGCAAATAAGTCTTTCAAAATAAAGTACGAATTTGCGAGAGCGAGAGAGAGCGGTAAAAGGCACAAGTGTATTCATTAAAGAAAAAGCCTTGTACGAGTGAAAACACGAGTGTGAGCGATTTTTTTTCTTTATGAGTGACTTGTGAGGATTTTGTGGTGAGGATTTAATTTTCTGTTTTAATTCTTTTTAACAATTTTTCTTTTCAGCAATAAATATGTTTCAAGAAGAACTATCCACCGAAGACTTCCAATTATTGGTGTAACATCCTAAAACTGGGGCTATTCGAGAATAAATGATTTTTCTTAAATTGAATTGCTGTGTTATTGATTGTGGTGTAATAAGGCTTAGTTGGAGGTCTTGAGTAGGTTCGGTTTAGTAGAAAATTGTATTTAGGAACTTTAAAGGTAAGGATCTCTAGCAAGTAGGGGTTACAAGAATAAATAGGGGATTTATTGACACAAAATAAGTCTTGGAAAAGTGGCAAAAGGAGGGCTACTTGGGAGTTACATGTGACGCCACAAGGGATAAGGGAGAGCCTGTGTTCGAGTCATGGAAATCCTTTTTTACTCTTTATTTTGGACGGCATAGGGGGGGAGAGACTTTCTCACTTCAAACTCTTTTGATAATGAGGATAATAGCTATATCATTAAGTTTTTAATTGGATTATTAAGAGATTATTATTTGATTATTATTTAAGGTATTTCAAATTATTTTGAATAATTTAAAATATGTGGCCTAGAGTGAATTAAGGAGTTGGTGGAATTTTAAACTCCTTAGAGTGGAGTGGACGGCAAGGCAATTGGGGGAGGGATAATGCCGAATTTTCTTGGCCTTTTCTTCAATATTTTCGGCTAGTTCATCTTTTTGTTTCTCTTCTTTTTCTTCTCAAAACCCTTAGCCGAAACACCTATTCCACTCTTTCTTCATTCTCTTGTTCCACTCAAACCGAATCCTAAACAGCCATAAAATTGATTTTTCCTTCTTTCCTATAGCCGAATATACTCCTCCTTGGGTGTGCCGAATTTCTTTCCCCTATTTGGTGCAGTCTTGGCCGAATCTCAAACAAGTTGTTCTTCTCTATCTATTTCTTCAATCAGTTCTAAGGTGAGTGTCCAAGACCGAGTGCTTTCTCTATTGGTTCTCTTGTATTTGTCGACTTCTAGAGGGTAAGAACTGATTTCGGCACTTGTTAAAGGGGTATTAACTTCCTATGTTGAAACCGATTCTGTCTAGGTGTTTCGAGATCTTGAAGTAATCGGTTCAAGTCTCCATTCTCTATCAACTGAATTTGGTAAGTAGACGGTAAGTCAAATTTTTCTAAGCCTTTTTAGTGGATATTTGGAAAAGCCAAAACTAATCTTGTTTGATACTAAAGGTTGGCCGATTGCTAGGGAACCCGTATAAGGATTCGGGTTGTTGGAAACCAAGTCAGAGCAAGGTAAGATCTCGGGTTTCAAATGATAACCCTTTGGAATTAAATTGGGTTGGCCGAATAGGCCATAATACTAACCCATGTTTTTGGCCGAATATAGGGACAATAGATCTAGGGTGGCCGACTTCTCTTTTCGGGATTTAGACTTCTCGTTGGTGACAGGTGTGTACATACACACGTTATGACTTATTAACTGTGTTAAAAGTTGTGAATGCTAACTCTGGTTTATGTAGCATTGGATTTAATACCGTATTGGTATAAGTGACGATTCAGGTAAGTACTTGTTAATATGTGTTGCTATTTAATGCTTTTGGGAAGCATGGCATGAATTTAGTTGTAACCTAAATATCTGTTGGCATGAGATTTGTTACACAATGATTTGTTATGGGTTGATGAGTGGAGGGGGCAGTTACATTGTGTCGACGGACACGGTGTTTTAGTAACACTGCTGTGACTACGGTCACGGAGGTTTGGTACCTCGGAGGTTTGGCACCTCATAGCGTCTCGTCCCAGTGGTTTAGTACTACAGTGGGTTGGCCCCACAGATGATATCTGAGATTGACGTCAGTGATTTGGTATCACGTGATGGGTTGGCCCCATCAACCGATTTATGTCTTCGGACACTAGAGGTTTGGTACCTCCAGTGATTTGGTATCACATCTGTGACTATGCGTTACCAGTGGTTTGGCACCACCAGTGGTTTGGTACCACAAAAAGGGGTAGACAGAGGCACTTGGTTGGCTAGGTTGGGTACACGACTTAATGCATGTTAATTTGTCATAAATTGTGTATGATGTGGCTTAAACCGGGGGAAGGGTTACATACTGAGTCTTGGTGACTCACCTTCTCCTTTATTTTTTTTTTTAGGTGACACGTAGTTCGCGAATTTGGAGCCGGAGGGACTTGAGGTGGCCATGCAGTGGGATTTTAAATTTAATAGACTTTGAATTTCGGTTTATTCATTCTTTTTGATTGTTGGTTTAAATTTTAATTGGGTTGTAATAAGGCCTCCAATAACTCCTTTTATTATTTTGTTATTGTTACTGCTTGAATATTAGTTAAACTATTTAATTATGGTAATAATAAGTTCACACGATTTTCCAAAATAATTCGTAAATGTTTTCTTCGTACCATCGGGTACATCTTAAAATATATATAAAAACTTGATTCAATAAATATTTTCAAAATAAATCTAAGTATGGGTTTTATACACCCCAACTATTATAACATGACACTATCTTTTGTCTAGAAGTTAGTTCGGTTTTAAAAAGGTTTCAAAACGTTTTCTCCGTAGCAAACCAGATTCGGTCATAACGTTTGGGCCAGGTTTGGGTTGTTACAAATTGGTATCGAGCCAGTTCAAAGCTCATTTGTGGGGCCCAAGGCCCAAAAATGTTCAGTAGGCCTCTTTGAGTTATTTTGGGTTTTGAACAACATGGCACCGAGTCTCCAAGCACCTATCCGCCTGTAAGTACTCCTGAACCTCTTTGTGAATTATTTTCTGTAGAAGGGTAGGAAGCATGGAACGTAGAATAGTCTTATAGGAATTTGAACCTTAGGATTAGATTACTCAAACACACAAACAGAACATAAGACTTAATGAACTCAACTAACCTATGACCAAGTCACTGAGCTAGGGTGTGGTAACCCCTGTACGCATGTCTAGGATTGGATCCGGAAGAGCACGGTATTTAAGCGGTCAGAGTGACTCACCTCCTCTTCGCAGTATCCTACCAGTGCGTAGCTCGATTCACCCTAACTCGGAAGGCTCGGTGGTGTGGTAACCTCATGCGCATGTCTAGAAAGGTTCGGTGGGAGCTTGGTATTTAAGCGATCGCGTGACTCACCTCCTCTCCACTCGAATCCTGCACAGTGCGTAGCTTTGGTTCACCACGACCAAGAGGGCTCGGTCATAGGCCAAACATAACGACTAAAACCCGAAAGGGAACTAACCATGTTTTTGAAAAAGAAGAAAATAACAAAACTCTAGTTTTTTTTCAAAACTTTTAAAATCACTCTTTCAAATTTGAGAACAACCATTTTCACAACTTTTTCCAAAAAATTTGATTTGTGAAAATTACAAATATGCCTTAGGGGTAAAATTACTAAAATGCCCTTGACTCATAAAACATTAATTCAATGGTTTTGCCCAAAAATTTTATTATTTTTTAGAAATATCTAAAAACTTTCCTTTGCAAATCACCAATAAAATACTTTGGTTTTGGAAATTACGGAAACGCCCTTAACTTATAAAATTACCAAAATGACCTCGAATTCAAAATTTTTGCAACATCATCGTTTAAAAAGAGGGAAACTCGCAAAAAGAACCCTCAGAGTTTTAAAACTGTTAAAATACCCCGAATTTGTAAAAAAATTACAAAATTACCCCGATTGACAAAATTACCAAAATACCCCTGGTTCCCAAAATGATGCCATATCTTTAAATTTTATAAATTTTCAGCAATACCCTCCAGTTTGGGAAATTTCAAAGTGACCTGCTTTGTTAAAGTTCTGAAATCCCTCGAATTTTTAATACAAAAAAATACCCTGTAGGAAAATGACGAAAATACCCCTGGGATAGAAACAGGACAAAAATGTCCGAAGAGTGAATAAGTATGGAAAGTATTAGGGAATGGATGTGCCCTTTTGTGTGAACTAGGGTAGAAGACTTAAAACATTGTTTGATCAAAAGAATCCTTATTGAACTTTTCATAAAATTCTTCGCGGATAATCAAGCGGAACAAATTACTAATCCATAAAATTTTTCTTAAATCAGATTAAAAGCACGTTAGATAGAATGAGTTCTAGAGGACGTGGCCGACGTGGACGTGGTAGGAGAAGAATGACCGTATCTGAACTCGTTAGGTCAGGACAGGGTTCTGAAAATGAGATACCACCGCCACCACCCCCAACTTTTGGAGTGAGGAGCAAGATCGGACGGGAGGTGAGGCGATGATCATGTCGTGTGTTTGAGTCTTGGAGTTGGTGGTGGGGCTAGTGGAAATTTAGGGCTCGAAAATCATTCCGGCGAATTCGGTCTATGAGTGAAGTGTTCGGGTTGTATCGAGTGGCACCAGTCTGTGAGAATCTTGGTGGAATCTCTGAGAAAGGATCATGGACGATCTTGACACGTCGATGGGGAAAAACTGAAAGGAGCCGTGTCGTTTCTGAAGGATGAAGCATATCAGTGGTGGGTCACGGTCCGAGATGGCGCCACGGCAGAGGATCTTACATGGGAGTACTTTAGAGTTACTTTTCAGAAGAAGTACGTGGGTACCAGCTACACTGACGCGCAGAGAAAGGCTTTTCTGGGGTTGGTACAAGGAACCAAGTCTGTGTCGGAGTATGAGGCGGAATTCCTAAGGCTAAGTAGATATGCGAGAAGCATCGTGGCTACGGAACATGAGCGTTGTGTCCGCTTTGAGGACGGGCTGAGAGATGATTTGAGGCTGCTGATTGCTCCGCAGCAAGTTCGGAAGTTTTCGTCTCTAGTAGAAAAGGCTAAGGTAGCCGAGGGTATCAAGGCATCCGTGAGGCAAAACTATGATAGGCTCAAGCAGAAGAGAGGTTTTGGGCCATCTGGGTCAGGTAGTAATGTTCAGAAAAAGGCTAGGCAGAGTGGGCCAAGTCGGTGACAAGGCCCATGACCTGCTAATCGAAATCGGTTCGATGTAATCGTTGTGGAAAAGCCCATTGGGAGGTTGTTGGACCGGTGAACGAGGTTGCTTTGAATGTGGGTCTTTGGAGCACCGCGTGAGGATTGTCCCGAAGCGAGCTCGAGAATCGGTCGAGGCGAACGTACTCGGGATAGAAGTGTGGGACCACGAGAGGTCGTGGTAATGGTAGAGGGAAATGGTGCTAATCGTGGCCGTGGAAGTCGTAAGGAGAGGCGCAGCGAACATCTGAGAGGCAAGGCGACTGGCTTAGTCTATCTGGCGAGGCGTCGCGAGGAGGTGATGCCGGATGTCATAACCGATGCGTTTCGATTTTCGGTCTTCCTTATGTTGCATTAATTGATGTGGGTTCAACGCATTCTTACGTAGCGAGTAGTGTGGTAGAGACTTTGAACCTAGACTCGACACGCTTCTGCTAGGGAGACGATCGTAATTAGCCCTTTAGGCCATTACGTAGTTGTGAACAAGCTTTATAGGGATGTACCCCTAGAACTCCAAGGGGTCGTGTTTGTGGCTGATCTGATGGAACTACCGTTTGGGGAGTTCGATTTGATCCTTGGAATGGACTGGTTGGTTAGGTACCAGGCGAGGTTGGATTCTGTTGCTAAGCGCATGGTTCTTGAGATGGTAGAAGGGATGAAGTGGTTATGATCGTGTCGAAGAAATTACATCTAATGTGGTGTCGGCCTTGAAGGCTGAAAAGATGGTTAGGAAAGGGTGTGAGGCGTTTGTAGTTCAAATTTGTGCCTTGGAGGCTAAGAAGTCAGCAGTTGAAAAGGTCCGAACAGTAGGGGAATTCACTGATGTATTCCCAGAGGAACTTCGGGGTTTGCCTCCGGATCGAGAAGTCGAATTCGGTATAGATTTGCTACCTGGAACGGCAGCTGTATCTTTAGCACCGTATCGGATGGCACCAAAGGAATTGGTGGAGCTGAAGGCTAAAATTCAGGAGCTCTTGGATAGAGGGTTTATTTGACCTAGTATATCGCCGTGGGGAGCACCTGTATTGTTTGTCAAGAAGAAGGACGGTTCTATGTGGATGTGCATTGACTACCGTCAGTTAAACAAGTTAACAATCAAAAATAAGTATTCGTTACCTCGGATCGATGACTTGTTTGACCAGCTGAAGGGTGCGTCGGTATTTTCAAAGATTGACCTTAGGTCGAGTTATCATCAATTAAAGGTGAAGGAGGTTGATGTGCACAAGACGGCATTCCGAACTCGGTATGGGCATTACGAGTTCCTAGTGATGCCATTCGGGTTGACCAATGCACCGGCGGCATTCATAAACTTAATGAATAGGGTGTTTCAGCAGTACTTGGATCAATTTGTCGTAGTGTTCATAGACGACATATTGGTTTACTCAAAGATGGAGGAGGAGCATGACAAGCATTTGCGAATAGTTCTGCAAGTACTGAGGGAGAAATAGTTATATGCAAAATTCAGTAAATGTGAATTTTGGCTAAGGGAGGTGGCTTTCTTAGGTCACGTGGTGTCAGCGGAAGGGATTAGAGTGGATCCCCGCAAGATTGAAGCGGTGTTGGGTTGGAAACCGCCTAAGTCGATGGCGAGAGATTGAAGCTTTCGGGTCTAGCGGGTACTATCGAAGGTTTGTGGAAGGATTCTCGTTAATTCTTTGCAGTTAACTAAGCTATTAAGGAAGGAGTACCATTTGTTTGGTCGGAAAAGCAACAAGAAAGTTTTGATAAGTTGAGAAAATTCGCGAAGCTCGGTTTTGGTACGACTGAGCGGGGAAGTTGTTCTGAGTTCTTGTGATCGTCCCATCTGGGTTGAGATGTGTATTGATGCGAGGAAGGAAGGTAGTAGCCTATCGTCCGTCAGCTAAGACCGCATGAGGTTAACTACCCAACTCACGACTTGGAGTTACCAGCAGTAGTCTTCGCCTTGAAAATATAGAGGCATTACTTGTATGGTTAGAAGTCGATAGTTTACACGGATCACAAAAGTTTAAGGTATCTCTTGACTCAGAAGGACTTGAACTTGAGGCAACGACGGTGGATTGAACTGTTAAAGACTACGACTGTTCAATTGAGTACCATCCGGGCAAAGCTAACGTGGTGGCTGACGCGTTAAGTTGGAAGGTCGTGGCGGACTTAAGGGCGATGTTTGCTCATTTGAGTCTATACGACGATGGAAGTCTTTTGGTGGAGCTGCAAGTTAAGACAACTTGGATCGAGGAGATTAAGGACAAGCAGTTGGTAGACGAGGGATTGAATGCAAAGAGATTGCAAGTCCAAAATGGTGGTTTGGAAGGGTATAGTTTGACTGATCATGGTGTATTATGTTTTCAAGGACGGCCCGCATCTTAGAAGGATGGGGAAGCGAGACAAAGAATTCTTCAAGATGCACATAGTAGCCCATACGCTATGCATCTGGAGGTAGCAAAATGTACGGAGATTTGCGGAGACAATTCTGGTGGCCTGGGTTGAAGCGTGAGGTAACTGAGTTCGTGGGAAGGTGTCTGACATGTCAGCAAGTTAAAGCTGAACATCAGTTACCATCAGGACTACTTCAACCAGTAAAAATTCCTCAATAGAAATGGGAGAGGATCACTATGGATTTCGTCAGTGGTCTACCCCTCACGCCCAAACAAGAAAGACTTGATTTGGGTAATTGTGGACCGCTGACTAAGTCAGCTCACTTCGTACCGGTGAGAATGGATTACTCCCTCCGAAGCTAGCAAGGTTGTATGTGGTGAGATAGTCGATTGCATGGTGTACCGGTATCAATTATCTCGGATAGGGATCCAAGGTTCACGTCGAGGTTTTGGAAGCGTTGCATCAAGCTTTGGACGCGATTGGATTTCATCTGACTTTCCATCCACAATCGGACGGGCAATGAAAGGTCATCTGATCTTAGAGGATATCTTTGAGGGTTGTGTTTTGGAATTTCGAGGTAGTTGGGAGGAATTTTACCGTTAGCGAGTTCGCCTACAACAATAGTTACCAAGCGAGTATCCAGATGGCACCATCTGAAACCTTGTATGGACGAAAATGCCGAACTCAAGCGTGTTGGACGAGTTGGGTGAGCGACAAGTGTTGGGTCCGAGTTGGTTCTGAAACGGAGGACAAAGTTAGGGTGATTTGGGCTCATCTTAAGGAAGCGTTAGATAGACAGAAGTCTTATGCTGATCTGAAGCGCAAAGAAATGGAGTATGAAGTAGGAGACAAGGTTTTCCTGAAGGTATCACCTTGGAAAAAGGTGTTAAGATTTGGGCGAAAAGGAAAGCTAAGCCCAAGATTTATTGGCCCATATACAGTATTAAAGCGAGTAGGACCGGTAGCTTATCAGCTCGATCTGCCGACGGAGTTAAGTCAGATTCATAACATCTTTCATGTGTCGATGCTTAGGCGGTATCGGTCAGATCCATCACACGTGGTGCCTGTGGCAGAAATTGAGGTCAACTCAGACTTATCTTTCGAGGAAGAACCGGTTCAGATTTTGGATCGAGATGTAAAGGTTCTGCGTAGGAAGTCAGTGCCCTTAGTGAAAGTGCTATGGCGGAACCATGGTGCAGAGGAAGCTACGTGGGAGCCCGAGGATGTGATACGGCAGCAATACCCCCACCTCTTCTAACCAGGTAATTTCGGGGACGAAATTCTTTTAAGGGGGTAGAACTGTAACATCCTAAAACTGGGGCTATTCGAGAATAAATGATTTTTCTTAAATTGAATTGCTGTGTTATTGATTGTGGTGTAATAAGGCTTAGTTGGAGGTCTTGAGTAGGTTCGGTTTAGTAGAAAATTATATTTGGGAACTTTAAAGGTAAGGATCTCTAGCAAGTAGGGGTTACAAGAATAAATAGGGGATTTATTGACACAAAATAAGTCTTGGAAAAGTGGCAAAAGGAGGGCTACTTGGGAGTTACATGTGACGCCACAAGGGATAAGGGAGAGCCTGTGTTCGAGTCATGGAAATCCTTTTTTTTTACTCTTTATTTTGGACGGCATAGTGGGGGAGAGACTTCTCACTTCAAACTCTTTTGATAATGAGGATAATAGCTATATCATTAAGTTTTTAATTGGATTATTAAGAGATTATTATTTGATTATTATTTGAGGTATTTCAAATTATTTTGAATAATTTAAAATATGTGGCCTAGAGTGAATTAAGGAGTTGGTGGAATTTTAAACTCCTTAGAGTGGAGTGGACGGCAAGGCAATTGGGGGAGGGATAATGCCGAATTTTCTTGGCCTTTTTCTTCAATATTTTCGGCTAGTTCATCTTTTTGTTTCTCTTCTTTTTCTTCTCAAAACCCTTAGCCGAAACACCTATTCCACTCTTTCTTCATTCTCTTGTTCCACTCAAACCGAATCCTAAGCAGCCATAAAATTAATTTTTCCTTCTTTCCTATAGCCGAATATACTCCTCCTTGGGTGTGCCGAATTTCTTTCCCCTATTTGGTGTAGTCTTGGCCGAATCTCAAACAAGGTGTTCTTCTCTATTTATTTCTTCAATCAGTTCTAAGGTGAGTGTCCAAGACCGAGTGCTTTCTCTATTGGTTCTCTTGTATTTGTCGACTTCTAGAGGTAAGAGGCGATTTGGCACTTGTTAAAGGGTATTAACTTCCAATGTTGAAACCGATTCATCTAGGTGTTTGAGATCTTGAAGTAATCGGTTCAAGTCTCCATTCTCTATCAACCTGAATTTGGTAAGTCGACGGTAAGTCAAATCTTTCTAAGCCTTTTAGTGGATATTTGGAAAAGCGAAACTAATCTTGTTTGGTACTAAAGGTTGGCGATTGCTAGGGAACCCGTATAAGGATTCGGGTTGTTGGAAACCAAGTCGAGCAAGGTAAGATCTCGGGTTTCAAATGATAACCCTTGGAATTAAATTGGGTTGGTCGAATAGGCCATAATACTAACCCATGTTTTTGGCCGAATATAGGGACAATAGATCTAGGGTGGCTGGCTTCTCTTTTCGGGATTTAAACTTCTCGTTGGTGACAGGTGTGTACATACACACGTTATGACTTATTAACTATGCTAAAAGTTGTGAATGCTAACTCTGGTTTATGTAGCATTGGATTTAATACCGTATTGGTATAAGTGATGATTCAGGTAAGTACTTGTTAATATGTGTTGCTATTTAATGCTTTTAGGAAGCATGGCATGAATTTAGTTGTAACCTAAATATCTGTTGGCATGAGATTTGTTACACAATGATTTGTTATGGGTTGATGAGTGGAGGCGGTTACATTGTGTCGACGGACACGGTGTTTTAGTAACACTGCTTGTGACTACGGTCACGGAGGTTTGGTACCTCGGAGGTTTGGCACCTCATAGCGTCTCGTCCTAGTGGCTTAGTACCACGATGGGTTGGCCCCAGATGATAATCTGGGATTGACGCCTTGATGATTTGGTATCACGCGATGGGTTGGCCCCATCAACCGATTTGTGTCTTCGGACACGGAGGCTTAGCACCTCCGGTGATTTGGTATCACATCTGACTATGCGTCATCAATGGTTTGGCACCACCAGTGGTTTGGTACCACAAAAAGGGGTAGACAGAGGCGCTTGGTTGGCTAGGTTGGGTACACGACTTAATGCATGTTAATTTGTCATAAATTGTGTATGATGTGGCTTAAACAGGGAAGGGTTACATCTTGAGTCTTGGTGACTCACCTTCTCCTTTATTTTTTTCGGGTGACACGTAGTTCATGGATTTGGAGCTGGAGGGACTTGAGGTCGCCATGCAGTGGGATTTTAAATTTAATAGACTTTGAATTTGGTTTATTCATTCTTTTTGATTGTTGGTTTAAATTTTAATTGGGTTGTAATAAGGCCTCCAATAACTCCTTTTTATTATTTTGTTATTGTTACTGCTTGAATATTAGTTAAACTATTTAATTATGGTAATAATAAGTTCACGATTTTCCAAAATAATTTGTAAATGTTTTCTTCGTACCATGGTACATCTTAAAATATATATAAAACTTGATTCAATAAATATTTTCAAAATAAATCTAAGTATGGGTTTTATACACCCCAACTGTTATAACATGACACTATCTTTTGTCTAGAAGTTAGTTCGGTTTTAAAAAGGTTTCAAAATGTTTTCTCCGTAGCAAACCAGATTCGGTCATAACGTTTGGGCCAGGTTTGGGTTGTTACAATTGGTGAACGAAATGGACCGAATGCTCGAGAAGAAACTAAGTCCAATACAAAGGCATTTGGATCGAGCAGAGGAAAAGGCTCGACGAAACCACACCACAACGAGTCGAGAAATGGAGTGGCGACCATCTCAAAGGCCTACTTTTGATGAACACTCGAGAAAAGAATTCCGTCACGACTCCCATTCGTCATCAATTTCAAGATCAAGAGATTTCTATCAAGATTTCTCTTCATCAAGAAGTTCATTTGATTATGTGAGAAAGGATTATCATCGAGATTCGTATTCGTCAAGACCCCCGAGACATTGAGAAGAAAGCTCCGAGTACTCGTCCACGAAAGATTATTCTCGAAGTGGTACATATTCTAATTCGTATTCAAGGCAAAGCAAAGCGAGTTACGAGTTTGAAACCTTTTACGAAGACGAACGTGAAAATACTAGCCACTCTCCGAACGATTCAAAGATATCACGCCAGGAGACTCTTACACAAGGAATTGATCAAGATATCTACAAGAACATAGCTTCGATCTTAGTATCAAATCCTTGTATTTTTAATTTTTTTTAATCATCCTTTTGTTTTAATCAAGATGAAAAAGAAGAAAATGAAAATGAAAAAGAAAATAAAGAAAAAAAATTGAAAAAGAGTTTGAGAGAAAAGAAAATAAACATGAGAAAAAAGAAAAAGAGCTTGAAAAAGAAGAACAAGAAAAAGAAAGCGTTGAAAAAGGAAAAGATGTTGAAAAAGCAAAAAAAGAAATTGAGATAGAAAAAGAAGTGAAAGAACAAGATATGCGAGAAAAGTGAGCATTGATTTGCCTAACTTTTTATACTTTTGTTCTTCTTCTGTTTCTTCATTTCAGGTTTTCGAGGAACCAAGCGACGACTACCAACTCCAATACCTTTCTGATGAGCGACATTTTTCTTTGATTGAAAAAGGTAAGATTGAATCGCGCGAGCCGGAAGGTAAGGAAGGTAAGATTTTTGAAGAGTTTCAATCTCCACTGAATTTTTTGAATAATTGTGATTATGTGGATAGCTTCGTCGATTGCCATTCTTTGATTAATTGTGACAACTTAAATGGTGGTAAGACGAGTTCATCTCATAACAATCATTGTGATGCAAAGTGTGACGGTGGAGTAGTGTCTATCCGACAAATGCAAGACTCGTCAAGGTATGACGATGATTTTTCTCTTAACCCTCATTTGTTTGATTTTGGTTATTACGAGATTTTTTCGTTGTCTAATATGAAATCTTTGAGTTTTTGTAAGTCTATTTTGAAGCACGTCAAGAGTTTTGATCGCTCGATCTTGATCATGCACAATTCCTACTGGTTTGACAAGTTTGAATTAAAGAAACCATTGATACATTTTGATTTAAAAAATCAAACGCATGTTTTTAAACCGAGAATACGTTCTCATTTGTTCTATGGAAAACTCAAGTATCACCTGGTAAGTTTGAAAGACTTCTATCTTTTTGATACTTGGTATTTGAGTAAGGTGGCAAAACTTATTTATTTTGTCTACAATTTTTATTCACTCCTTAAGCAAATTTTGTGGTTGTATTTGAGATTTACGATCCATCTAAAAGGTGTTAAATCAAACGCAAGGCTTCGACTACATTACCTGCCCAAGGAGAGAAGGTTTGTATTGTTCGGCTGAGGTAAGACTGACCTTTGTCTTTCTGAGTATAAAGGTAAGTCTTCTGAAACCGTTGATACGTTTTTGCTCTCTCCGAATGGTGAAAAGCTTTGTGTTGCTGATTTCGTTGTTGAAACACATTTAGATCATTATATGCTTGAATGCTCCAATTTGTTTGTTGATGATCTATTTGTCCTAATAGAAGACAAAAGGAATTTTGAGTGCAATATTTCTTATTCATGTGCGAGTGATCTTATATATCGTTCAATGCAAGGTTTAGTCGTTCAATATTGTGTGCAAAGTGCCTCTTCTCAACTACTTGCTTATGACATATATGTTTATCATTTGTTTTATCATTCGCCTGATCATTTTGACTTGTGGAATCCATCAACATCGTATTCATGCCTTAAAGTCTTTTCAATTTCGTTGCAAACGTTTGACAAGGCATTACTTCTTTTGTACGATGGTTTGATGCTGCCTGATTATATGTAATTTATTTGTTTGGTGCTGTTTACATTTGGATTGCGAACTAGTGTGAAGTTTTATTTGCTAATCCATGGTTATATCTTTCAGGTGTTGAGTTTATCATCCGTCCTATTTAATCGAGGTAAACTGAGTCCAAAGGAATTTTGTTCAAAAAATCAACAGGTCGATTCGAGGACGAATCGTCTTGAAGAGGGGAGGGATAAAACGGGCATGCCTAAGGCACCAACGTTTTTAAAATTGAAAGAGCTCGAATTCATTGTTACAAATACCGTGGAGCTCATGTGCATCTTAATGCACTTTCCAATTGAGCCGGATTAGTCCCATTAAGCGCAATTTGAGCTCACCGGAGCTCACTTCAGCTCATTGAACTGATTACCTAAAAATTAATTTAATTAAATTGAATAAATTAATTTAATTAATTTTCTACAAAATAATGTCTAAATAATTTATGTTGTGTCTAAATTAATTTGTATAGGCTTAAATTCAATTGTCACATTTTATTACAAGTTTTAAAGATGTTTTAAAGCTAAATTAAGTGTGCAGATTTTTTTCATTAAATGGGGGCTGCCGAATTTATTAAGTGTCCCAAAGGTGCATTTAAGTCGTCCAAAGTGTCCAATGATATGTCCATAACATGTATTTAAGTGTGTTGATTTGAGAGAATTAATGCATGTTTATGCTTAATAAAGGACCAGCCAAATTTAATGTATGTGCTGCTACTTTTCAGCCGAATTAATTGAGACTCTAAAGCATGTTTTTTTTTTTTTTTTGTGAATTGCAGCAGCCATTAAGGGGCAAGCATGGGACGGATTAAATGAGCTGATTGTTCAGCTTCCAAAGCCTCTTTTTCATGTTCAGCAAAAGCACATTAATGTGCTGCATTTTTTTGGCTGGATTTAATGCTTTGTTGGATCCTTTTCGGGAATACAAAGGGGACAAAGCATTGTCTTTGCTTTCCCATCCGTGTACATCCATTTAAGTGGCTGTTGGTGTTGTTGGAACATTAACCACATTTAAGAGATGCTGGCCGAATTAAAGGTTGAGGGGGACAAAGCTTGGACGGCATTAAAGAAAGTGTGGGACAAAGCATGGGAGACATAAAGGGGTTGACGTTTCAGCTCTCCAATGCACCTTTTCATGAAAAGCAACATGGAATTAATAGGATGCTGGACACTATTTAATAGACTGATTGCTACATGCGTGAACATCAATTAATGGCATGTTGGATCCTTTTCATGAACATAAAGAGACCATGCAATAAAGATTCGGCTGATGCATTTTGAGAACCTCAAAAGTAGTTGATGCGCGTGTTCCCAAGGAGCCAAATCGTGGAGTGCAAGGGCCATTAGTCCCATATTAATTTCGGCACTTTTGGAGCCTAAAAGCTGACCATATTTTCGGCCAAAATGCATGACTAATCAAGGCTGGTCATTTATCTTTCCAAGACGACATCAATGCCAAGTACTTTGAACAAGAAGATTCCTTAAACATGAAGTTGACCTTGAAGCTCCCATATTTAGCCGAATTTTTCCATCCTTTGAAGACCATGTTCAGCCAAATTTGACAAGAGAATTAACCATCAAGAAGGTGACTCTTTGCCTCGTCAAATCAGCTGAATTTAGCAAGCAAGTCAAGTGCCATGTTCGGCCAATCAAGCCAAGAACATTAAAGGATTTTTCTTCCAGATTTCTTTAGCATTTTCTAGATTAATTCTTACTTAGCCATTAAAGCTTTCTAGTGACTATTTGGCTAGCCTTTCATAAGCCTATAAATACTTATTATTTTTCATTTTGTAAGGTTGGTTAATCTTTGAATTAAAATTATATGAACTTTGTTCATTTGAGTGAGTTATCTCCTCTTCATTTTCGTATGAGTTTCAATTCCAACTTATCAAGCTTGCTTGTGGCGCCGGTTGTTTCTCTTCCATTCCATTATACCAACGGTTCTTATCTTTTTAGATAACAGGTCTTTGGTCCATATCAATTTCCATATTTCCACCTTGAACCATATAGAAATTTGGGTGACACTAACTTGTGTTGAATCATTTCTTCGTTCAAGTTCTTTTTGCCATTTCCACCAACTATCCTATTTACCATCTTCTTCACTACCATCCTGAACGAACCTACCCATTTATCAACTATCCATTTCCTTAACTTACTCAATTTTCATTCCTTTTTTAGCTTCCGCAACCTTAACTTATCTTTCATCTATATTTTTACTATTATTTCCGAAGGCTTGATCTACTCCTCGTAGATGATTGGGCAACTCGCATACATTTTGACTCTTCCTGAGGCCGACTGTATCAGCCCTCCATATCAAGCGGTTGAAAAATTCTTTGTCATCCTTATATCAAGTGGTTGGCGAACTCTTGTGATTATTCCTTGTTGACTCGAAATGAAACATCTAACTATAATGTTTTGAAAAGAATGTGAAAAAAAGACACAACTTTCATTGATAAGTGAACCTATTTATACAAGTAGAAGCTGACTAAGATAAGGTCAATTATTCAAATAGCATCACAAGATAAAAAAATTAAATACAAATTCAAATCTAAATTTAAAAAGAGAAAAAAATTAAGAGATTTGATCAAGTTCATATCACTAGTACACCCCCTCAAGTTTGAGGATGCAAAACAACACCTAACTTGGAAAGGTAACATGAATGTGATTGGCAGCAAAAGTTTTCTAATCACCATGATCTTGGACAAAGTGAAGATCAATTTCAAAGTGATTCATCTTACTATATAGAACAGGATGTTGACAATGATATGTCGCCCCAAGATTATTGTAGAAAATTTGAGGAGCGTAAGAAAGAGGGATTTACAGTTCTTGCAATAGATGCAACACCCAAAGTGTTTCAATAGCAACACAACCACCCTAGATTCAACTTCAGTGGAGGACTTAACTATAGTTGGTTGTTTTTTCAATGACCAACTAATAGGAGAATGGCCGAAAAAGAGAATATAGTCTGTGGTGGAAGCACGGTCTATTGGGTCCCCAGCCTAATCCATATCTACATATATGCTAAGAATGTTATCAAAGTGATGACTAATTTGTAGGCCATAATTTGTAGTGTTTTTTTATTATTTGAGAATTCATTTACTACTTTCCAGTGAGTTTTTGTTGGAGAGTGCATTAATTAAGAGAGTTTATTTACAGAATATGAAATATTTGGTAGAGTGAAAGAAAAATACTGGAGTTTTCCCAGCACTTGTTTATACTGTTTAGCATCAGTAAAATTGGTCTCAGCATGAAGAGTTAATCATAAAGAGGCAATTGGATAGAGCACATCTTTACTATCTTGCATATTTGTTTCATATAACAAATCAAAAACATACTTGGATTGGGTTAAAGACAAACCATTAGTTGTTTGAAGAACTTCAATTCCCCAAAACAACTTTAGCATACCAAGATCTTTAAGAGGAAATTTTTTGGAGAGGGAAGAGAAAACCTATTGAACAACTTTCAGACTACTACCGGTAATTATGATATCATCAAAATACACTAGAATATAGAGTATAGCTATTGAAGCTTGTCGAATAAATAATAAGGCATCAAACTTGGATCTTTTGAGCCCAAGAGATAGCAAAATTTTGGTTGGTTCCTTGTACCATTCTTAGGGGGCTTGGTTAAGCCCATATATCACTTTTTTTTAAGCGACAAACATGCATTGGTCATTTTGAATCCTAAAAGCCCAGAAGTTTCCTAATAAAAACTTGTTCATTTAAATGACTTTGTAAGAATGCATTATTAATGTCGAGCTTATGTGAAAACAAATTATTTTGAATGGCTATAAAAAGAACCAAACGTACTATTATGGGTTTAACTACTGGACTAAAGGTCTAATGATAATCCATACAAGTTGTTTGAGTAAACCTTTTTGGCTACAAGATGTGCTTTGTAATAATCAAGAGTACCATCCAATTTGTGCTTGGTTTGAAAAACCCATTTACAATCAACAATGCTGATACTGGGGTCATAAGGAACTAGTTCCCAAATCTTATTTCTTTGCAAAGCTTCATAAGATCCTATTTAAAGGTTGAAACGGTAATTTGTTGGGAAAAGTAGTATAATCACTAATTTTTCTTAGTTTATAAATATTATTTTGTGATCATGTAACTATATGGTTGAGTGGTGGATGAGAGATAATAGATTGATTTTGGGAGCCTAAGGTGGTAGGAGTGTTTTGGGTTGATGGAGGCATTGATGTTTCAAAGATTATTTGGTTTTCCAGTTGGATTAGAGGTATAATAGGAGAAGGTAGAGTATGAGAATTGGGTTGAGATGAATCGACAAGTTTAGGTTATTGACTACAAGTAAGAAAAGGATATGGTTGGTTAGAGCAAGAAGGAAAAAACATATTTATAGTTGGTTGATGTAGCTTTTGTTCAATGAGCAGCAAAGAACCTTGTGCAATGGGTGTTAAAGAAGCTGATGATCACAAATTGTCAATGATAATCTGTGTTGGGGTATGTAGAGAGTCTAGCGAGATGTGAGGAAGATTTGGTGTGCTTTTGGTATCGAAAAGTGTGCACTAGCCAATTTTTTAAAAATTCCCTTTAATATTAGAGAAATAGTTGCAAACGAAAAAATATCTTCAAAAAATTAGACATCGTGGGAGAAAAAAAATTTGGAGCTAACTAAGTCAAAGCATTGATAACAATGCTGGGTTAATGAAAAATCTAAGTATATGTAAGGTTTGGAGCGTGGTTGTAATTTATTTTGCATATATGGTTTTAGCCATGGATAACAAAGACACCAAAAAACTCATAAGTTTGTGTAGGTTGGTTCTTTAAATTGTTTTTTATATGATAAGTCATTTTAAATGTTAGGTCTAGTACCCTTAGTATAATATATTCATCTTTGTTCACTTATATTTTACAAACAAATTGCTTTAATAAAATATCCCTTGATTAGATTAATATTTCTTGTATATTACCCTCAATGGTTTTTGCACGTAAAGTAAACTAGAAGAAAATATTGGTTCACTGGTTATCTAACGTTTAGCTAATACTAAGCGGTATTATGTCATCGAATCGTAATACAGAAAGACTACTTGTATTAGTAGATAAACCTAAACATATCCTTAGTCTAATAGGAAATTAGGAAACCGATTGAAAGACTAATATGTCATCTATCAAGTTAAATTAAGGAAATGTTCTGTACATTAGACATTAGCAAACCCAAACATGTCCTTAATATTGGATTGACAGTACATCAGATAAGAGCCAAGTAGCATAGATTCAAAATCTATAACACCCCTTAACCCTTATCTATCACCGGAACAGGGTTACGGAGCATTACCAGACATTTCAAAACAAATACGAACAATCATGTAATAATATAACATACACATCATAATTTAATTATAATGTCCCTTTATTGAGCCATCGAGGCCCAAATCACGTGTTAGAAACAAACCGGGACTTAATCAGAAGTTTAGAAAATTTTTCGTGAAATTTCAAAATTTTTCCTAAATATAAGGCTCACATGCCCGCATAGCCCAAGGACACGCCCATGTGACCCTAAACGCGCCAGTGCTTCAGGCCGTGTTGAACCCAGTGTAACTCTCTAACTTAGGTCACACGGCCAACCACATGCCCATGTGCTAGGCCGTGTGCCTCACACAACTTAGACACATGCCCGTGTCTCTGCCCGTGTGCAATTTCCTAAGCATTCTGTTTTAAATTTTTAAGATGCAGAGGACACACGGCCTATCCACACTCTCATGTGTAAGCCGTGTGTCCCACACGATCTAGTCACACGCCCGGGTACCAGGCCGTGTGGACTCAAAATGAATCTTAAACATCAAATTTATCAACCCTCAAATCTTAAACAACAAGCAATTCAAAATCCAATTATTCAACCAATCCAAAACACATTTAAACACATCTAAAACTTGTTAAAATAAACATTCTAGGTGCCTAATCAACAAATTCTCTTAAATATCTTACTCATATTATCAAAACAATTCAACAAATTATCATTCAAGCCATTTCTAGAATTATGTCAATTTCACCCCAAAACTACATATTTCATACCCACTTATGCATTTACTTAAACATACTATTTTGTAACCTCAACATAACATACATTTATTCATGTTTATAAATAACTAATATCATTTTCCAACATATTTACAATCTTTTTCCCAAAATGACAACTTCAACAACCTAGTACATGCCATTACAAACAAAAGAAATATATTTCATCACTTTGAGTTCAGGATTGGCTTTGGATGCTGATTCAGCGATCTGACTTTAACCTAACCTGCGCACGGAAAAAAAACCGTATGTTTAGTATAAACTCAATGGTATTTCTATAATCCGAATACTTTAAAACAAAATAATTAAACATGCACATTTAATTCATTCAATTTCCAAATTCATTCAATTAATCAACTCATATTTAAATCATTATCACACATTCAATTCTCATAAAAAAAATATTCAATAACTTTTCTCAACTTTGATTCTCACATTCATTTTTCAATGTCAATTTCCATTTCATGAATTCCATGATTCATGCTTTTCATTTGTACTATTCAATTCATTGGCCATTTCACTTAACATACAATGTTATTCGCTATCAAACTTATTGTCAATTCATTCATTTACCCCTATTAACATGACTCGGACTTTGGCAGATACACGAATCTAACCAAAACACACCAGTATGGCACCTAGTGCCTCATCAGATAATTCGAAGTAATAAGTTGACACCTAGTGTATCATCGGCCATGCCGAAGTAAACTGGTACCTAGTACCTAATCGAATTTATCCGAAGTAATAATTTGACACCCAGTGTCTCATCTACTCATGGTCAAAGTATTCCTGAACTCTTCCAATCCTATGGCATGCCAACTATATCCGACTCAGCCTGATACAATTAATAGGGTTTTCAAATCACTTTTCAATTTCTAACCAATATACATTTCAAATAATCACACATATACTCATAACTCAATTCAATTCAATACATTTCGATACCAATACTCACCTCAGTTCCACTTACCATATATATAATAATAAATACGATAATTAATAATTAGCTTCAGATTATAGAAATACAAACCGTAATTCTTGAGTTACTCCTCGTTAATCTTGTCTTTTCCTTTCTTAACTGAGGTTTCCGGCTCAACGTTAGCTACGGAATTAAAACAATTAAAAATCATCAATACAACACAATTTAACATTGAATATTTCAATTTATACACAACTTTTGCCTAAAGTCCAATTGAATCCTTAATCAAATCTAACCTTATTTTCTTCAAAATTTTATTCTTTATTTTCATTCAACTACCACTTAAAACTAATTTCAACTCTCTAATTTCACCATAAAACCCTAATTTTGAATTTCTTTCAATTTAATCCCTATTTCTTAAAACTTATGATTTATTTTACAATTCAATCCCTTTATCACTTCTAACTTGAAATTCTATCAATTTAACCCTTAATTCTTCAATTTATTTAATAGGAACAACTTCTAAAATTCACTAACTTCTAAAATTTCAACATAAATCAAGTAATATTTTGTTCTAGGATTCCAAAAACATAAAATTTTAGGAAAAAAAGGGCTAAATTGAATTACCAATGAACTTTTGAACTTGAAACCCTAATTTTCCTTTTCTTTCTTTTATCCTTTCTTTCTTTCCTATTTCGTTCCACTCTCCATTTCCTTTTTATTTCTTTTGTTTCTTTATTTGTTTTATTCTTTTATTATAATATAATATATTAATATAATATAATACAATAATATAATATAATATAACATTTACTTAAATAATAAGTAAATTGATAATTATTATTTAAATATATGTATTTTATTTTACCACATGTATTTCACTATTATCACACACTTGGCACTTATGGCTTAATTGCTAATTTAGTCCCTTCACTTTTCTTTAATCTATAATTAAGCTTTCACACTTTATTCAATTTAATCCTTATACCTAATTAACCTTAATTCAAGCTAATTTTCTTAACTAAAACCTAACTAACCATACAACTAACTTCGTAATTTGTTTTACGAAAACGGAGACCCGAAAATACACTTTTCTGATACCCGTAAATTTTGGGTCGTTAAATTTCTCCCCCTTAATAAATTTCGTCCTCGAAATTTACCTGAAAAGAGGTAGGGGTACTGAGATCTCATAGTTACTTCTGATTCCCAAGTTGCTTCTTCGATACTATGACTTCGCCATAACACTTTTACTAATGGAACCCATTTATTATGCAACTCTTTTACTTCTCGAGCTAAAATCTTAACCAGCTCTTCTCATATGACAAATCAGGTCAAACTTCTATATCTTCCATCGAAATAACATGAGAGAGATCTAATTTATATCTTCTAAGCATTGAAACATGAAAAACATCATGAATCTTCTGTAATTTCGGAGGCAAAGCTAAACGGTAGGCAACTGGCTCAACTCCTTCTACAATCTCATACGGCCTAATAAAGCGAGGACTTAATTTTCCTTTTCGACCAAATCTCAAAATTTTCTTCAAAGGTGAAACTTTAAGAAATACTTTATCACCAACAAAATACTCAATATCCCAACGTTTCAAGTCTGCATATGATTTCTGTTTGTCAAAAGCTGCCGTCAGTCTATCTCGAATCTTCTTAATAGTATCCTTTGTTTCTTGGATTAACTCCGGCCCAATCATTTTTCTTTCATTCAATTCCAACGAACAAAGAGGTGACTGACATCTACAACCATATAAAGCATCATACGGAGCCATTTGAATACTTGATTGGAAACTATTATTGTATACAAATTCAGCTAACGGTAAATAACGTTCCCAACCTGATTCAAAATCAATGACACAAGCTCGAAGCATATCTTCTAAAATTTGAATAACTCATTCAGAATGTCCATCGGTCTGTGGATGAAAGGCCGTATTAAAGTTGAGTCGAGTACCAAGTAATTCATGCAATTGCCTCCAAAACCTCGATGTGAACCGATCATCCCTATCAGAAATTATCGATACAGGAATACCATGCAATCTCACAGTTTCTCGAATGTAAACTTCAACAAGCTTTTGAAGTGACCAATCAGTTCTGATAGCTATAAAATGAGCCAATTTTTTAAGCCGATCAACAATCACACAAATAGCATTTTTCTTACTTGCTGACAATGGTAACCCAGTTACAAAATCCATCGTGATACAGTCCCATTTCCATTCAGGAATATTAATAGGCTAAAGTAATCTAGTAGGAACCTGATGCTCTGCCTTAACTCGCTCACAAGTCAAGCATTTAGTCACATATTCAATTTTATCTCTTTTCACACTTGGCCACCAATACAATTCTTGCAGATTTCGATACATTTTTGTTCCTCCGGGATGCAAAGTAAAAGAACTATTATGAGCTTCTCGAAGTATATACTCTTTTAATTTAGAAACATTCGGAACACAAATTCGATTATGAAATCTCAAGTAATTATGTTCATCAATGCTGAAATTTTCTGACGTACCATTCTGAACCATTTCTTACTTCTTCATTAACTTGTCATCTTCTAACTGTGTTGGCTTGATCTAATAAAACATTACCGACTTAATTCTCAACTCAGCCACTAAGCTTCCATCATTACTGCTACTAAGCTGTGCGAACATTGCTCGTAATTCAATTGCTACATTTTTACTCAATGCATCAGCTACAACATTTGCCTTTCCCGGGTCATAATCAATAACGCAGTCATAATCTTTTAAAAGCTCTATCCACCGACATTGTCTCAAATTTAATTCCTTTTGAGATAAAAGATACTTAAAGCTTTTATGATTGGTATAAATATAACATTTCTCATCGTATAAATAATGCTTCCCACGATCTCTGTTGGGATACTCAACTGAAGCGGTCGAACGAGTATACAAATCCTTCGATTTCTTTGACGAAGATTGAAACGACTTACTCATCGGCCTCTTTCTCGAATCTCTAGTCTTAAAGTCAGCTTTTCTCTTTTCTTTGTTCAACTTTTCATCTTTGCAAGCTCGTTCAACTAGTACAACAAATTCTTTTAGTTCCAAAATCCCAACTAATAGTTTGATATCTTCATTCAACCCATCCTCGAATCTCTTACACATGATAGCCTCGGTGGAAAAACATTCCCAAGCATATTTATTGAGCCTAACAAACTCTCACTCATATTCAGTCACTGTCATATGGCCTTGTTTCAACTCTAGGAACTCTTTGCGTTTCTAGTCAATAAACCGTTGACTGATGTACTTTTTTCTAAACTCGTCTTGAAAGAAATCCTAGGTAATTCTTTCTCTCGGTACCACAGATATAAGAGTATTCCACCACTGATATGTCGAGTCCCTCAGAAGTGATATAGCACATTTCAAGCACTCATCCGGTGTGCAAGAAAGCTAATCAAATACCCTGATAGAGTTCTCCATCCAAAACTCTGCTCTCTTGGGATCATCATCAATATTGGCTCTAAATTCTTCAGCCCCTTGTTTCCGAATCTTATCAACCGGAGGCTTGTTCAGTTTTACCAATTCCACACCTTGGGGGGATACGGGAACCGGTTGGGGGTTAGGTAGGGGTGGAGGATGTTGGGCAGCCAAATTTGTTCTAACAAACTCAGCAAACCACTTATTCATCCTTTGAAAGAAGGCTTCCCTAGCCTCTCCTCCTTGACTAATCGTTATAGGTCTACTTTTGGATGGCGCGGTCCCTTAGGCTGGAGCCAGCGCATTACTTTCAACATCATCAGCTACTTCTCGGTTAGGATCCATTTACTAGATGAAAACACAATTTAAATTTTTAGGAGTTGTCACACTATCACAAATTATATATGGCATGTATAGTTAGACTCTCACACACGCTACGTTAGTCCGAGAATCGACTAAACCTAGCTCTAATACCACTAAATGTAACACCTTATGGCAAAAATTACATTTTTTCCCTTAACTTTTCAACTTTTTACATTTTGGTCCCTAGGTTCGTAAAATGATTTTCATTCAATTTCATCACACCCAAGCCTAGCGAACCTATTCCTTGCTCATAACAGCCTACTTTTTTCATTTATTCACATTTTTAGACACATTTTACCACCTTTACAAATAGGTCTCTATTTAATATTTTCATCAAAAATCTTATCTAACACGAAGCATACATTTTCTACCATTAAACATTAAAATACACAAATATCTAACATGGGTAAAATTTTAAACTTTAATTTTCTTTCAAAATAGTCTTTGAAATAGCTGGAGTAGGTTACACCAATCTCAAAAATATAAAAATCATTAAAAACGAGACAAGAACAGACTTATAATCGAGCTTGGAAGCTTGGCCAAAACCCTAGCTATGGTGACCCTTGAAATTTGGCTATGTGGGATGAAATTAGAAAGATGAACATCTTTTATTTTAGTTATTTTGTCTTTATTTACCAAATGACCAAAATGCCATTCACTTAAACTTTGAAATTTTACTAACTCTATGACCATTTTTGTCCATCTTAAGGCATAATAGTTTAATTACCATTTAAGGACCTCCAATTTAAAATTTCATAGCAATTAAACACCCTTAGCTTCTAGAACACATATTTTGTACCTATTGTAATTTAGTCCAATTAGTCAAACTGGACACCCCATCGATAAAATTTCTGCACGAAATTTTCACACAATCATCCATTCATACTGTAGACCTTAAAGAAATAATAAAATAAATATTTTTATTTCAGATTTGTGGTCTTGGAACCACTAGTTCGATTTAACCCAAAAACGGGCTATTACAACTCTCCCCCCTTTAGGGATTTTCGTCCCCGAAAATCTTACTAGAAAATAGGTTTTGGGTACTGTTTTCTCATAACTTCCTTAGGTTCCCACGTAACCTCTTCGAACCCATATCTTTGCCATAAAACTTTCACTAGGGCTATGCTTTTATTTCTCAACTGTTTAACTTTCCGAGTCAAAATCTTGATCGGTTCTTCACCATAAGTCATATCGGGTCAAATCTCAACCTCTGTTGGTGAAATTATGTGCGAATGATCTGATCAATATCGTCTCAACATAGACACATGAAACACATTGTGGATCCTTTCTAACTCTATTGGTAAAGCTAACGATATGCTACTGTCCCTATTCTTTCGATAACCTCATACGAACCAATAAAATGCGGACTTAGTTTACCCTTGCGACCAAATCTAAGGATTTTCTTCTACGGAGACACTTTTAGAAATACCTTATCACTGACTTGAACTTCAATTTCCTTTCGTTTTAAGTCCGCATACGATTTTTGTCTATCCGAAACTGCTTTCAAACAATCACAAATTATTTTCACTTTTTCTTTGGTTCTTCTAACCAAATCAACCTCGTGAATCTATCTCTCACTGAGCTCGGTCCAATACAATGGAGTTTGAAGCTTGTAGCCATACAATGCCTCATACGGTGCCATCTTTATACTCAATTGAAAACTTTTGTTATAACCGAATTTGACTAAAGGTAGATATTTTTCCCAATTACCTTCAAACTCTAGAACACAACAGCGAAGCATATCCTCGAGAACCTGAATCATTCTTTTAGATTGACCGTCGATTTGTGGATGAAATACGGTACTAAAGTTCAACTTTGTACCCAACGTTTCTTGCAACTTCTTCCAAAATCGTGAAGTAAACCTCGGATCTCTATCTGAAATAATAGAAATAAACACCCCGTGCAATCTAACAATCTCAGCAATGTACAATTCAGCTAGCTTATCAAGTGAATAGTCGATACTAGCGGAATAAAATGAGTCGATTTCGTCAATCTATCAATAACGACCCAAATTGCATCTTTCTTTTTCGGAGTCAGAGGTAACCCGGTTACAAAATCCATCGTAATTCTGTCCCACTTCCACTCGGGAATCATCACAGGCTGAAGCAAACCCGAAGATACTTGGTGTTCGACCTTTACTTGTTGACAAATCAAACATCTTGATACGAATTCAGAGATATCTCGTTTCATACCTGACCACCAATATAGTTTCTTTAATTCATTGTACATCTTTGTACTTCTTAGGTGAATAGACAGACAACCATTGTGTGCCTCGTGAAGAATTTTCTGAATAAGCTCGGTATCTCTCGGTACACAAGTCGTACCTCGAAAAATCAAACAATCATCGATCCTAATCTGATAGTCTGATTTACTAGATGATTTGCACTGAACTCTTTTAGCTTAAAGTTCTTTGTCACATTTCTGAGCTTCACAAATTTGCTAAAGTAATACAAGCCCAGCTTTCAACTCAGCTATAATTGAGCCTTCATCAGATAAAGTCAGAAGCATATTCATTGCTCTCAAAGCAATCAAAGATTTTCTACTTAAAGCATCGACGACTAAATTTGCCTTTCTCGGATGATATTTAATTACCAACTCATAATCCCTTATTAACTCGAGCCATCTCCGTTGTCATAAATTCAAATCCTTTTGAGTCATTAAATACTTCAGACTCTTGTGATCAGTAAAGATATGGCATTTTTCACCGAATAAATGGTGTCGCCAAACTTTAAAGCAAACATAATGGTAGCCAATTCCAAATCGTGCTTCGAATAGTTCTTCTCATGTGGCTTCAACTGTCTCGAGGCTTAAGCTATCACTTTTCCCTCTTACACCAACACACAACCAAGACCGTTCAATGACATGTCGCTGAAAATCACAAACTCTTTTCCCAACTCAGGTTGCACTAAAACTAGTGCCTCAGTCAACAATGCTTTCAACCGCTTAAAACTCTTTTCGCATTTCTCAGACCATTCAAACTTAACATCTTTATGTAACAATCTTATCATAGGTGTAGCAATCATCGAGAATCCCTTAACAAAACGTCAATATTACCTTGCTAGGCCCAAAAAGCTTCTAACCTCGGATACATTCCTCAGTGGTTTCCAATTGATAATTGCTGAAATTTTACTCGAATCAACTCTTATACCTTTTGCTGAGACAATATGTCCCAAAAATCTGACTTCTCGGAGCCAAAACTCACTTTTGCTGAATTTAGCAAACAACTTTTTATCTCTCAAAGTCTGCAACACAATTCTTAAATGTTCGGCATGCTTAGACTCATCCCGAGAATAAATCAAAATGTCATCAACAAATACAACCACAAACTTATCCAAATACAGGCGAAAGACCCGATTCATCAAGTCCATAAAAACAGCAGGAGCATTAGTTAATCCAAAAGGCATAACAAGAAATTCATAATGCCTATACCTTATTCTGAATGCAGTTTTTAGCACATCTGAGTCTTTAACTCTCAGCTGATAGTACCCGGATCTCAAATCTATCTTTGAAAACACTGTTGTCCCTTTCAACTGGTTGAACAAATCATCAATCCTCAGTAAAGGATACTTGTTCTTTATCGTAACCTTGTTAAGCTGACGATAATCAATGCAAAGTTTCATGGATCCGTCTTTCTTCTTGACGAATAACACCGGTGCACCCTAGGGCGAAAAACTTGGTCTCGAAAAACCCTTATCTGCCAACTCTTGCAACTAGACTTCAATTCTCTCAATTCGGTCGAAGCCATTCTATACGAAGTTATCGATATCAGTGAAGTTCTCGGTGTCAAATCAATAGCAAATTTCACCTCTCTAATCGGTGGTAATTTAGGCAACTTTTCTGGGAACACATCCGGATATTCACAAACTATCGGCATAGACTCGATTTTCAATTCAGACACTTTCATATTAAGTACATATGCAAGATAAGCTTCACAACCTTTTGTTACATACCTCTGAGCCAACATCGATGAAATCACCATAGACAACTCACTCGATTCATCCAGTTCAATCCAAAGAATTTCATTATTTTGACATTTCAATTCAATGGTCTTTCGTCTACAATTCACTACGACATCATGTAGAGTTAGCCAATCCATTCCAAGAATCACATCAAACTCATTGAATGGAAAAAGCATTAAGTCAGGCGAAAAATAGTGACCCCGAATCATTAAAGGATAACTTTTGTAAACTTTATCGACTAAAACGTATTTGCCTAAAGGATTCGATACTTTAATCACAAACTCAGTAGACTCAATAGGTAAATTCTTACTAGATACCAAATTCATGCAAATATAAGAATGAGTCAATCCAGGATCAATTAATGCAACTACATTAGTATCATAGAGAGAAAATGTACCAGTGATCACATCAGGGGATAACGCATCTTCGCGAGCACGAATGGCATAAGCTCTTGCAGGTGCTCTAGCTTCCGATCTCATAGTTGAATCGCACCTTAGCTACTGGTTTCATTTTCTGTATTTCTCACTGGCCTCCCTCTAGTAGTAGTGTTGCTCGATCTTGCATTCTGAATATTATATTTCTCAGCCATTTCAGGGCAATCTCAAATAAAGTGATCTGGGGAGCCACATTTAAAGCAAGCCCAGTTATTCATCCTACACTCACCGAGATGTCATCTACTGCAGTGCTGACATTCAGGCCTATTAAACCTAGCGTTACCAACACTATTGACGTAGTTTGGGCCTTAGACCTTGAATATTACTTTTCACAATCTCTGTTGGGATACCCAGCTGAAGCATTCGAACGAGTATACAAATTCTTCGATTTCTTTGACAAAGATTGAAATGGCTTACTCATCGACTTCTTTCTCGAATCTCTAGTCTCAAACTTAACTTTTCTCTTTTCTTTGCTCAACTCTTCAGCTTTGCAAGCTCGTTCGACTAGTACAACAAATTCTTTCAGTTCCAAAATCCCAACTAATTGTCTGATATCTTCATTCAACCCATCCTTGAATCTTTTGCACATGATAGCCTCGGTGGACACACATTCCCGAGCATATTACTGAGCCTAACAAACTCTCGCTCATATTCAGTCACTGTCATACAGCCTTATTTCAGCTCTAGGAACTCTTTACGTTTCTAGTCAATAAACGTTGACTGATGTACTTCATTCTGAACTCGTCTTGGAAAAAATCCCAAGTAATTCTTTCTCTCGGTACCACAGATATAAGAGTATTCCACCACTAATATGCCAAGTCCCTCAGAAGTGATATAGCACATTTCAAGCACTCATCCAGTGTGCAAGAAAGCTCATCAGCTACTTCTCGGTTGGGATCCATTTACTAATATGAAAACACAATTTAAATTGTCAAGAGTCGCCACACTATCACAAATTATACATGGCATGTATAGCTAAACTCTCACACACTCCACGTTAGTTTGAGAATCGACTAAACCTGGCTTTGATACCACTAAATGTAACACCTTATGGCAAAAATTACATTTTTACCCCTAACTTTTCAACTTTTTACAATTTAGTCCTTAGGTTCGTAAAATGATTTTCATTCAATTTCATCACACCTAAGCCTAGCCGAACCTATTCCTTGCTCATAACAGCCCACATTGTTCATTTATTCAAATTTTTACACACATTTTACCACATTTACAAATAGGTCCCTATTTAACATTTTCATCAAAAATCACTTGGTAAATGTTTTTTATCTAACACCAAGCATACATTTTCTACCATTAAACATCAAAATACGCAAATATCTAACATGGGTAAAATTTTAGACTTTGATTTTCTTTCAAAATAGTCCTTGAAATAGCTAGATTAGGTTACACCAAACTTAAAAATATAAAAATCATTAAAAACGGGACAAGAACAGACTTACAATCGAGCTTAGAAGCTTGGAAAAAACCCTAGCTATGGTGAACCTTGAAATTCGGCTATGGGGGATGAAATTAGAAAGATGAACATATTTTATTTTAGTTATTTTGTCTTTATTTACCAAATGACCAAAATGCCCTTCACTTAAACTTTGAAATTTTACTAACTCCATGACCATTTTTGTCCATCTTAAGGCATAATGGTCTAATTACCATTTAAGGACCTCCAATTTAAAGTTCATAGCAATTAAGCACCCTTATCTTCGAGAACACACATTTTGCACCCACTGCAATTTAGTCTTATTAGTCAAATTGGACACCCTATCGATAAAATTTTTTAACGAAATTTTCACACAATCATTCAATCATATTGTAGACCTTAAAATAATAATAAAATGAATATTTCTACTTCAGATTTGTGGTCCTGAAACCACTATTCTGATTTGACCTAAAAACGGGCTGTTACAGCTCGGTCACGATACTAAAGTGAAATGACTTTGTAACTAAATAAGTTTATATAATTAATAGACGAAAAGATGGAACTTAATTATAAATTATTTGAGCCCTAATTATATATTTCCAATTAGTCCCTCCGCTAACTCATTGAAACTAGAAAATAATTGCATGTAGAACCAAATGAATGGAAATGATGAAGTAAGATAAATAGATCCATTCATAAATAAATGTTTTCTCGCTAAGTACATGAATTATTATTTAATTAACTATAATTAAATAATTGAAGTTCAAAATGAAAGTAAATTAATTAGTCATTACAAATATGTTGAAAAGAAATTTAAATATATTTCCTCATAGATTATTTTACGGTAAAGTTGTCATGACTTTAATGTAATTACAATTAGGTTGAGAAAATTATTTAATTAATTAAATAATATTTATTTTGGGAAATAGAAAACAAGTATTTGGTAGGATTAAATTATAAATTGTTGGGTCAAAAGTCCAATAAGCATATATAATTGAATCCAATACATAAGAGGCTCAACTTCCCCTCATGAAGAAGAGAAGGTTGACACACCCTAGTAAATAATATTATTTTATAAGGGCTTGTTCAACCAGGATTCTTGTATCTCTCCATATAAATAGATGACATTAGTTGACCTTAAATGTCACACCCCAAAAGTTGCGAACCCAAAAAGGTGAGTAAGGTATGTATGTAAAATGTTTTGTCTCTATGATAGTATAATCTGCCAGCCTGCTGATCTGCTGGTGAGTTAGAGTATTGGCACATACTAGCGTTAAAGCATCCACCTATTAATGGTATCTAAGGATTTAATTACAAGGTATCTTCAAGCAAAGAAAGATGACGCCCAAGAAAGAGTACGCCTTAGAGTATTGGCTGAACACAAAGAGCCTATCAAATGTCTGAGAAAGCTGTAGGAGACTTAATTGTCTTTAGGACCATGCCATACGCGAGTCATTGTCAAGGTATAGTACACTAGGTCCACACGAGCAATGTTCTAGTTGGTTTTCATTACGAGATTAGTTGTGAGTCAATTGGATTGAGTAGACCATCTCCATGATTGGTCAAACAATAACAAAGATCTTCGTTGGATTCTCTTTACCTTCTGCTGGATTTTTGTGGGATATTAGGAGATTTGGATTAGGTAAGCATCGTCACTTGTCCAAGTCAACAGTAGAGGGGACAAGGAGTTTATATCTAGTAAGGAAGAAGACATTCGAGATGACTTTACTTTCTACTTTATATCTTGGTTCTTCTTTCTAACTTAAATGTTCTTGTAACACCCTTAACCCAATCTGATTTGTCAGATTTGGATCTCAGGTATTCCCACATGAATACAGACAAAGTTTATCCTACTTATACAAATTTCAATTAATTCACAAGTCAACTTCATAGAGATTCAAACTAAATTACACAAATATATAAGTACAATAGGTAGATACAAACTAAAGTTTTTCATTATTATTATAATAAACCAACATTTATTAATTTAAGTAATATACGGGCTTTTGATTAAGTTTTATATAACGTCCTTCGAGTATAAAACCAAGCCGAAAGAAATTCAATTCACGAGTTTTACTTCAGGAAACAACGGATTAAACTTAGCTTATTTGCGCCAAATCCTATTTATCTTATTACTTTCATTTTTGGAGATGGAAAATCTCTTTTATTTCTTAGTTAAATTATGCTATTCACTTCACAAATTTCAAATTTAATTCATATATTTTTATTTTAATTTTTTATTTTTATGTTTTTAGATTTCAAAATTTAAATCTAATTGGTAACATAATTAAAATTTTTATGTAACATTTTGGAATAAAAATATTCACTTGGTAACAATATAACTAAAAATATAATTGTAATGAACTTAAATTTAATAAAATAATTTTAATAATATTAACAGTCTAATAGAATTATAAAATTTGAAAAATAAAGAATCTAAAACTCTTAAAAATAAAATTTCATAGAGTACATAATCTTATATTTTCCTTCCTATTTAAAAGGTTAAAGATTTTGCTTTAAATGCCATTCATATATAAGCCCACCTATAGGCTAAAATGGGCTAAATTTGGGCCTCAATAGAGCTAATTCTTTGGGCCAGCCTACTTAAATTAACAATAAATAAAAAAAAAAAAAAAAAACAAGTACATTATTTTTTTTTTTTGATAAAAAACCCAATTAAAACTCAATTTAAACAAGTACATTATTTTATTTGATACATATGTGGTTGATTTTATTTAACTTCACAAGCTATATTAAAAGACTGTCACATCTTTGATTTATATATATATTTTATTTTTAAATATCATATTTGTGAATTTTATAATTCTACTTATAGAATTAAAAACTTATGTATCAAATAATTATCATTTTTTTATTAATATTAACGTTTCTTATAATAAAAAAGAGTAACCGTTTGTTTGTTTTTTTTTTTTTTTTTTTTGTATAAAGAAAATACACTATTCGATCTTCAAAAAGGAAACACTATTCTTCTAAAAAGAGCCCTATTCTAGTTTATTAGCATGGAATTCAATCTGGTTATGTCCAATGTTAAAAGGCCCTTAAGTGTTAGGCCCAAACTTGGAGCTTAGGATCAAATAAAGCCCACATTTTTGCTAGGTTTTCTTAAGTTTAGCAATTTAATTTATAATTTACCTTCCAAATCTAAAAGAATTTATAATATTATCGTATAGGAATTTTTAATTATTAGTATATAAATCGGGACAATTTATAAAATTATAAGTTAATATATGATAAAATTATAATTTAAATATTATAAAAAGTATAAAATTATATATTAATACATTAATAAAATTCTATTTTAACTCTCAGAATATATATAACTTAATTTTTTTTAAAAAATCCACCTTCGTGAATAGAAATTTAATTATTTTAATTTCTAGTTTCTCATTGCAATCTAAAGAGAGGATGATATCTCATCCTCCCGTAAGTTGTGAATACATTTACTATCAAAATTGAAGGAGATAATTATTGATAGGAACTTGTTTTCAGTGGCAACCAAATTGTATGAATTGTTGGATAAAAGCCTTAGAAATTTGTGATAACTTTTTTAACTATTTCAATATAAAAATATAATAGGAGTTAAATTATATTTTAGTTTTTTATAAAAAATAAAAAATTAGTTATTATAAGTTTAATTTAAAAGTAAATTGATTCTTTCTATTAAAAACATCATTCATTTTTACTGTTAAAAATCAGTGTGGTTAACGGATCAACCATATAGTAACATGTGATGTGCCACGTGTACCTCATGTTGACATATAGAGACCCATTTTTACTAGTAGAAATTGATATAGTTTTTAATAGAATGACCGATTTGCTTTTTGTCTAACGTATAATGATTAATTTCTCCATTTTTTGAGTAAAGAGGACAAAATGCAATCTAACCCCTAATACAAGAATACACATAGTACTTTTACTTTTTTCAACATATTATCATTTTCTAAAGGCTTAAATCACGATTTGGCCCATAATGATACTCAATCGCTCACTTTGTACCTAAACCTTATTTTCTCAAATTTAGTACCTAAATTATTAATTTTCTCTATTTTTGGTTCATTTTGTAATGACCGTTAAAAAAATCCATTAGGTAACTTTGTTCAATGGAAAAGAGCCACGTAGCAATTAGATTTATTTAAAATAAAAACATTAATTTTAAATAAAAAATAAAAAAATTATTATACTAAATATTTAAATATTAAAAACACTTTTGACTTTGACCAAGTGTTGAATGACGTTGACTGATCGTTGTCCCAACGTTGATTGATCATTGAACGCCGTTGATTGACTACGTGGTGCTATTAGAACACGTCAAGTGCCCCTTTTATTTTTTTAATATTAATTAAAAATATAAAAAAATTGTATATAATAAATATATTTTTTTAAAATTAAAATATCTTTATAAAATTTTAAAATATATAATTATAAATTTAAAAAGTCAAAATAATATATAAAATTATTATAAAAGTTAATATATATTTCAATTCCAATTTTATAACATTTTTAATTTTAATTTATTATTTTAACTTTTACTATTTATAAGTATATATTTTAGAATTTTATAAAAAATATTTTAAACTTTTAAAATATATATTATAAATGTTTAATATTGTAATTTTCTTTGTACAAAAATTATTATAAATTTTTATTTTTATTTTAAGTAAAACTAATTGCCATGTAACGTTTTTTATTGGCCAAATTGCTTAATCGATTTTGTTTAATGGCCGTTACAAAATAGACAAAAGATAGAGAAATTTGATATTTTGAGTACCAAATTGAGATAAAAAATATTAAATACAAAAAATGAGAAAATAAATATATTTTTAAAGTTTAACCGTGAATTAAGCCTTTTTTTTTTATAAATGGAAAAGTAAGTGATACTTTTTTTTTCATATTTTTCATTAAATAAACAGATATTATTATGTATTTCTTTAAAAAAATCGATATGAAGATTATAAAATATCTTTTTTTTTCTTTTATTGATAATGTGTTAGATTTATTTTAGATTTGGTTTCTCTTTTATTTCTATAATTAGTCCTTAAATTTGTGAAGTTTTGACTAGACCAAAACTGTGTGTTTGTTGTGGTTACTGGTATATGCACAACTCAACAAACAATCACTTCTTAATTTAGTATCCTAACAAAAATGTATTAGTTCCTTCTCCCTTCTCACTCATTGATTTTATTTTTCTTTTGTGAAGAAACAATTTCTTCACCTCATTTTTTATTTTTATTTTGATTCATTTAGATCATAATCCATTTATGTTTCCATTCCCAACAAAATTTGCATTAAAGGAAACTGCATTATAGAGGAAATCGAAACGCTGCAAACATTTTGAGATCCTTCTCTCTCAAACTTGTTTGTTGTAAAGGGTTGAAATAGTTAAAAGATCACTCCGCATTTCTAAAGTTATATTTGATGTGACTTGATTCAATAAATCAAATTAATTTAATTATTAGTCAGATAATTTTACAATAAATCAAACCAAATAAAAATTACATGATATAATTTTTCTTTAATAAAGAAAAGCATTCAAATTTAAATTAAAATATTGAATCAAAGTAAAAGCTATGAAATATAAGTTATTCTAAAAGTAGGCCTTTTTCCTCGCATTCCATGTGGGAGAGATTTTAGTTGCTATCAAATAAGATTAAGACAAGGAGGAGACAAACCAACTTTTCTCAACAATACAAGTATATTTATATAAAATAATAATTAAAAGTAATTGTTTTATTTTATTTAAGTTTTGACCTTGTCTTTTGGCTGGCGAAGGGCACTGCTTTTTACCTCCCTAGTTTATTTCTTTCCAATTTACTCCACCTGATCTTTCTTAATGTTTAACCTCCCTTTCTCTCAATTTCAATTTCATCCCTCTTTTAACTGCCATAGAGTTAAAAGTTACTTTTTAATTCCTTACTATATATTTTTTTAAAATTTTATTTTGGGTACATTAGTAAGTGCATAAGCTGTTTGTTTAAAATCATCCCCCAAAGCAAGTGAAAATAACGTAAGTGCCATTCATAGCTATCCGATGAACAAAAAAGGAAAAGGGAAACTGCATTAAAAGGTGGGGAAAGAGCTGCCCGTGGTCCCAAACCCAAGATCTAACCTTAACCCCTTCATTTATAAATAAATAATAAATAAAGAACTCAGAAAACATAAAATAAAATAAATAATGGAAACCCTTCTGGGCTGCTTCACCTTTGCCTTTGGCTGAACTAAAATAGCTAGTGCTACATATATATATGGTGTTGAAGGATTAAACCATATAGTTGAAGGATTCAAGGGAGCAAATATGGTGGTAGAGGAAAGTAGTTCTTTTGCTACAACTGCTATTCATTTAATTTTTGGCTCAAATGAAAAACAAAATTTAATGGGAAAGGGCAGTGTGTCCCTCTGCTCTGCCATAGCTGCTGCTGAATCTGATAAAGTGTGAGAGAGAGTGTGTTTTTTAAGTGAATTGGATGTGTTGTTTATGTTTGAGAAGGACCATTGCCTGTCTATAACCATTTCAACTGTGGCACTGAAAAACATGGTGTTTTTATAAGCATTTAAAAGGACACAAATGCAATGAAAATGACATTCCTTTCCCACCCTCCCTCCTCTCTCTTCCTTTCTTTTCTTTTACAACATTCAATTTGGGGTTGAATCTATGGGTCACCATCTTTGAATGGTTCCTTCCTATTTTCTAGCTAAAATGGTCCCCAATATGTGTAAAAACTCCAATACCCCAAAGAGAGGATTTTCATATTCCATGTGTCGTTCATTCATTTATATTTTCATTAAGAAGACAAAAAATAAACATAAGCTTGGCTTACATTTACATGCAGACCCTTTGAAATTTAAATTTGCCTAAAATCTAACGAGCAATCCAAGCATTATGTTTTGAACTCTTCTTCTGTTTCTTCCCATTATTTTAATGCTTCCGACAAAAACAAAAAGAAAAATTTATAAAGGGAAAAGCCGCATCAACCGGCTATAGTATTAGGGGAAAGATAAATCCAACACCCGTTGTTTTTGTTGTTATCTTTAATTTTTTTTTTTTTTCAATGTTTCGTTTTTATTATAAACTTTACACATTTTGGTCCAAGTATAACGAAAACCCGTCGTGAGTTGCTGAGCAAAAATTCAACTTACAAATTTAGTGAGCCTCAGCCTGTTTTTCTTTTTCCTTTTTATCTTACTTTAGTAGGAAAACCCATCATAGCGAGTTCTATTCTCAATTTATGGTCTAATCCGGTTCAACTTTAGTCAGAACTTGTATATCTCGAAATATGTTGTAACAAAACATATATGTCAGTGCCTAATCTAGGATTATTCAATAAGTTTCACACACACACACGCGTATATATAAGGCTTAGGCTAGTGGCTAGAAGAATAATCTGAAATGATAGGTTACTCTCCAAGCTTTATGATGGGATTCAGCATATTTGAAGTCAAGCGGACGATAAAAATGTGCCCTGATGTTTAAAACATTCACATGGCATACCTGCAGGCGTAGCAGTGCAATAAGAGGTTGAGAAAATCTCAAGGCATGACCATTTGTTCATATATCTCATATAGATACTGTACTTCACACTGCATTTAATTAAATTGCAATGTCTACCCCCCCCCCTTTTTTTTTCTATTAAACAAATGAAGATATAGTAAATCAATTCAAGAACTGCTTAAAACGACCATTTTCTTCTTCTTTTTCTTAAATCAAATCCACGATAGTGGTTAGACTAAGTGAAGAAAAACTAGTTGACAAAGCAAAGAAAAACTCAACATGCAGATCAAAGAACAAAGAGATTTAAGGGCTAATGGGGGTTGATCATTTATCATTGCATGATCAACTTGCCGTCACTCTCCTTCCCCTTCTGTTGTGGCTGAAGACATGTAACTCATAGCAAGTGAGGTCTCATCATCTGGACCCGCAGCTGTTGATGTTTGGAACTGATGCTTGCAAGTTTGACAAGTGATCTGCATGATTGTAGCACTTATCTTTTTTGTGGCTTGATCTTTCAAGGCTTGAGCTTTCTCCAGTTCACCTTGCGCTTGTTGCCTTATCCTCTTTGCACTAGCGAACTCAAGCTCAGCCATCTCGATCTGCCTCTTAGCTTCTTGTCTAGCCTTTTCGGCGTAGGCCTTCTCGGCCATGGCCAACTTTAGCTGCCCACTTGCGAACTCTTTCAACCTAGTAGCTTCCAATGTCGTTTCACTTGCATTCTTTTCACCACCGTCGTTGGACCCTATCGATAGCTTTAAATGAGTAGCGTACTCCTCATCTGAATCCCTCGAGTTAGCGGTTGATGAAGGAAGAAGTTGAAGTTCAAGATTGTGTTGCAGTTGTTGGCGCTGATGGTCTGAACCAGACACACGCTTGTACAAGAAAACAGGCTCCGTTGATTTTGTTATCGGCAATCCATGCAATGGGGCGATGCTAAAGTTGGCATCGCTTGAAGGACTAGTGCTTGAAGCCGTTCGAGAGGAGCAGGCTGCTGCAGGTTGCAGCTGCGCCTGCAACTCAGGTTGAACTCGTCGAATGGTGCAAGCATCTTGGTGTTCAATGAAACTCTCCACCCTGAAACGACACAGATTAGATGAGAATTTGGACTGTTCCAGGTGTTTTATTTTTTATTTTTTTAAATAATCAAGTTCGGATTATACAAACTAAGTCAAGGAAGCAACCAAGTCCTCTTCATGTAGGGTTAACGAGGAACAAAGCAATATAAAATTGATTTTAGTTAACAATAGGTCGGATTATGAGACTAGGTTTCCTGTATTAAAATACTAATTAAAAAATGAACTGGGGTCTGAATTCTAGTGTCTGTAAACGACTATTTTGCGTGTAATTGGGTTTTAATTAAGTAAACAAACAAAACCATGTTATGGGGAATAGGGAAGAGGAAATCATTCTTGGATTTTGTTTCTTAGGATAATTTTGAGGTATTTTTAGGGTTTGAATGTGGAAAAAAAATTGAGAGGAAAGAGGAAAGAGAAGGAGTTGTATTTTTGGGGTATGAAGAAGTGAAGTGAGAGTGACCTGGAAAAGACACGGCCACAGTCACAAGAATGGCCTCGGGTGCCACAAGTCTTGAGATGAGCCTTGTAATCAGACTGAACAGCGTAACCTTTAGAGCATTTCTCGCAAACCCACTGTTTCTGATTGCTGTGTTTGCGCCGGAAATGTTTCTTGATGCCAACCAGATCACCTAAAGCATGGCAAGGGTCATGGTGCAAGCAGGTTGGCTCGGGGCAAACGAACACCCTCTTCTTCACCTCTTGTGATCCCCTTTTCAGCAGCTTCCATGGCACCTTATGCCTTCTCCTATGCATTTGCAGGTTCTGGTCTCTTTGAAACCCTTGGTTGCAGATCTCACAAACATATCTATCCGATTCCAGCAACGTTTTTGGAGATAAAGAAACCACCTCTGCATCAGGATCTACAAACACAAAATCAATTCAATTATGAACCAAACAAAAAACAGAAGAATAGGGTATTTAACTAATGAATTAAAACATATAAGCTAGTACAACCTGGGGTGCCTGCTGGCTTTCTTTTTCTTTTATGGTTGGCCCCATTTTCCAAAGGAGTGAGGGGATCAGAGGAGGAAGATGGAAGGGGTGCAGCAGAAATTGAAGAGTTGTTGTCTAACATAGTGATGGTTGCAGTTCACTATATGTGTGGTGTGGGTGATGGAGTTTGAAGTGAAAAAACAAATCAATCAATCTTGCTTTAGCTGTACAGGTGGTGGAGGGCTTGGCTTGGAGTAGCTAGTGGGGGAGAGGAAATTCAGCTTTACTGATAACACTACACAAAGGAAAATGGGGATCAGAGAGAGAGGGAAGGGAGCATGGAGAAGAAGAAAAAGATATTGCTTTCTGCCATCAACTTTCTTTCTTTTAAGCTTTATTTAAAAAAAGTTTTCTTGGTTTTGCTGTTTCAATTAGACCCCCACCGTGAACAGGTAAGGTTGAGGCAAGTCTTACTTATAAAGCTCCTTTGTATGAGAGAGAGGAGGAGAGGGGGCTGATTCAATCACAAATGCTTGTGTTTGGGAGCCCACACCCACATAATAACACACAGGCATTTGGACAGGAACAAAAAAACATCCCCACAACAAAACAAACTGTCATTATTCAATCACACAGTAATTTGCATGAATTTATTTCTTTATTATTCATATATTATTCCTATTTGTATATATGAATAGGAACTGCAGGCCACACCTCCCTTCCATTTCCACCTGACCTTTTTTTTTTTTTCCTTTTTTTTCTCTTTTCATTTCCCTTTTGTGAGAAAAAGTTGAGATGTAAATCTTTGGGGGGGGGGTGAAAATGGATTATTTGTTTGATTAAGCAAAATGTAAACTAAAACCCTAAATTAGTACTGCTTTCTTCTAGTTTTTCTAAATATGAGGGAAACAAGATTTGTCCCTTTCAGGAAGGTTGTAATCATTTCTCTAAGAGATTTTTTTTTTCTCTCTTTTTCTTTTACTTATTTAAAATCTGCTCCTCCATCCTTCAAAATTTGCCCTATTCCTCATTATGTAACTCTTTCTCCAATAAAGAAAAAAGGATATTGGAACCCTAATAATTCTATTTGCCAGAAAGTTACTGTTATATCACTCAGCTAATGAGTTAAAAAAAGTTATCGTGGTAGATACTGATTTTGCCTATACATATAAAAAAGTTGAAAAAATAAAGTTTTGAATGAAAAATATTTGAGCTAAAGACAGAGTTACAGTGATGAAATTCAACTCAATTGAAGTACCTATCTACATTGTGATATTATTTTTTTGATATTAAATAACAATATTATATATAAGATCATATTGGCTGTGTATATGAAATGGGTTTGCATGGATTCCAACAAACACTCTTATTCTTTTATCATAAAACATCGTTAATTATCATCATGGAATTGTGTAAACCCTATAAATGATGATAATGGTTTAAATAATATATCAATAAATATTAAAGAATCTTTTTACTACCCCACTTACATTCTTTAATCATAACTTGTTATAACAATATTTCGTTATAATAACCAAATTTTAATAGAATGAACTTTTATATTTTTATTTTAATCATTTAAAACAATTCACTTGGTTACCGAAGTGAAACGAGAAAATTTTTTAAGGGACCAAAATTAAATTGTAATTTTTACGATAATAAAAATATAATTTTACCATTTTAATAGCTTATATCTTTATAATTTTAAAGAATCAAATCAAAATTTTATCATTTTAAGGAGTCAAAGTACAATTTTACATTTACAAATTTAAAATTTTAAAAGGCCTATATGAAAAGTTTTACATGTTGGGGGAGATCGGGGCTCCCGCCATCCCCACAATAAGCATAGTTATGAAATACATTTCTTTTATTAAATTACTTCTTTATAACAATATATTATTTAAAAGTTTAAGTAAAATTATAATTTTTATCATAATTTATTAAATAAAAATGATCTTAACTAAAATATTATTCCAATAAAAAAATTAAATTTTACATGAAAAATCTATTAATTATATTTTATTAATGAAAATAATCTTCAATGAGTGAAATTAAAAAATTAATTCAATAAACTATTAAGTTTTTAATTAAATATTCTATAATAAATTTAGAACATCATAAACTTATAAATTGATCTCATGCTTGCAACATAATACTTTCGTATATATTTATATATTTTTAAAGGTAGATAAGTTATACAAATTAATTGAACTCATTAGTTTTATGAACTTCATAACTAATTATGTGAAAGAATGTAAAATAAAATATGGATAAAATTAATAATTTTGCACATGCTATACACATTTTAGTTTTGTTGATCTGATTCTTACTTTATTTCTTTTTGAATATAATTTCACTTACTTTATATGGTATGATATGAAAGGTTTAAAATAATTATCTCTTTATAACATATTACTATAAGTGTATAACAGCTATGTCTCTATAATGACAAAACTTTAAGAAATAAACAGAAATGTTATAGAAAAATTGATAGTAATAATTTGTATTTTATGAATTTTGATGGTAATACTAATATTTGCATCTGTGTTATTACTTTATCTAAATTTATTAAATCTATAGTAGCTACCTTTAATCACTGGCTTAAAGCAGCTACATAGGATAGAGACATGTTATTAATAAGAGTTGTGCCACAGTAGTATATCCTTAGCCAAATATATAGTGTTTTTAATGCATTTTTAAAACTAATTAATAATATGAATTATCATTTGGTGGTGGAAATTTTATTTTATCTTATTTATTTAGTTTTGAACATTAATTAGGTTTTCTAATTTTGAAATTGAAGGCTCTATTATTAGTATATTGAATAGTTATGATATCATACTGGATATAATCTATTCAGAATTTTGTGGTGATAAAAAATGTTAATTATTTATTTAGAAAATGCTTGTTATAAGAATCAGAGCTGCTCATCATTTTAAACTTTTCTCGTCGGCATGATATAGACATTTGTTCGCTATCTTTTTAACCTACCAAAGATAAGAAATATGAATTACAAATTAATAATTCATGTTTCACAATTTGTATTGAAAATTCAATGAATTATATTAGACAACTATTTATAGATGTCACAACCCACTAAACGCCAACTGCTAAAACAATTTAAAGAAAAAAATTCACAGCCAAGAAATTGTTTCTTTCTAAATACACGATTAATTTTATATATCACAAAACAAATACGAAAAATACCTTAATTTCACAAAAAATTTAAAATTTATAAAAAAACAAAAATTCTCAAAAATTATCTAAAAGGTTTACCATGTATCTAAAAAGATTAATTTTCTCCCCATAAATATTTGGATTTTGAGTTAGTTGTTATCATTTTAAAATACTACTTTCTTTTTTAATAAATGTGGACCTCACTTTTAGGATTAAAATTTCAAAATAAATTATATTAATTAGTTTTCATTTTCAATTGAATTTAAAATTAAATTATATATGTGCCACGCAATATTTACATTGTTTCATGTTAATAAATGCACAAAAACAATTATTTCATGTTAATAAAAAAATATTAAGCTTTTAAATAAATGACACTTTTTAATGAAGTTATTCTTTTGAGTTAAAATCATTATGTTTATATTAAAGTACAAAAAACATAAAAGTAGTACGTAAATTAAGTAAATTCAAATAAATCATGTCGTTTAATTTACAAAATTATTTCAGTTTCTTATTATTTACTAACCCAAACAGAACAACTATCTTCCTAAGATTAAAAAATTATTTTCAGCAAAATCACGCACAAATTTATATACATATTTAAATCCATTTTACCATAATAAACTATATATATTAAGCAATTGCCTTAACCATTATTATATTTATGATTAAAATATTAATTTTATATAATTATAGAATTAGTTGCAATTTATACACTTACCTAAGTTCAAGCAAATCATGCCATTAGAGACTTACGGTAAAAATAAAATAAAATGGAAAGTTATAAAATTTGTGATAATTAATTTATTGTCTTCAAGAAAATATAGTTGATCAGTTTTCTCAATTCTGACTTCATCTACTCTTAGAGGACTTGTAGCGCTCGAAACTTGTTCCTCGTGGAGGGTTCAGGATTGGCGTATTACAGCCAAAAGAAAATCTCTTCATTTTCGAAAAAGTATTGGACGGAGACTCGAGTTCCATTTGTCCAACTAAATATGCGTAAGGTAATAATATTAAACATTTACAATTAGTGGGCCAAAACATTTCGGATTATAAAAGTTTTTCCAAAATCAACTGAAGAGCACTACAATTAGGCGCATATAAGAGTTTAGTTATAAAATAATAGTTCTTAAAAAAAGGTATATCGATGAACTCGTCCCCCTTCATGTCTGTCATGCATAGTACTAAATATTAGAATTCTCACAGTAAAAAGTATCCTCTAGCGAAATTCTTTAAGTTCTTCCTACTCTTTGGGAGATCTTGAGAAGGAAAGACAAATGGAGTAAGTTCATAAAATTTAGTGAGTTCTAGGGCGGACACTTGGATAACTATGTGTCAGGTAAACAAATAGACCCTTCCTCCTTAGTGGTAAACACAATTTGCCCATTGGCGAAGACTAAACTTGCACAGGTTCATAACAAACTAAGCTTTTTGGTGCATACATTACGCCCATACATTCATGCAAACAACCTTTTTTGTGTTAGCCAAACATGGGTCCGTGTTTTGATATCAATCATTCCTTTCATTTCCTTTGCTATGCTAGCCAGTCTGGTTTGTAATGTACCTGCCTTACCAGAGGCCACATAACCATTGTCATGCAGACAACCTTCTTTGTGTTAGCCAAACTTGGATTCGTGTTCAGAAATTAATCATTCCTTTCATTTCTTTTGCCATGCTAGCTAGTCTGGTTTGCAATGTACTGCGATCTGCCAGTTCAATGCACTTTGCATAGAAGGCAACACCATGAATTCATTACAGAGTCATGTTTCATGTACCGTGATCTACCAATTCAATGGATATTCCATCGAAGGCAACGCCATGAATCCTTTTCTTTATTTTGACCATATGGTTCCTTTTTTAGAGTGAGGGTAATGACTCAACATAAAGTAAGGTCTTCATCGTTTTCACAAGCATGCAAGACTAGACTTTATCATCGAAAAAGTGAACTTACATTGAACCAGACATGAGCAGAAGCACAATACACACACATGGGGTATAAAGGAACTCACTAGAAAATATAGCAAGGCTTAGACCGCAAGTCCCTTGCCTTTGTCTCGTGAACTTTTGAATGTCTCTTGAGCTATGACATAAATAATTAACTCATCAGTTTTCATCCTTTAGAAAAGCTAAGCAAGTTTTCAAGGATACTAAATCAGGAAACCCAAAACCTGGAAGTTTCCTTCTAAACTAATCTTAGAGCATTAAAACCGTAAGGCCCCTTCAATAACCACGATAATAGCTTAAGATTCATCGATACTTACCAAGCATCAAATGTTAATGGAGTTTGTTGAATATAGTGAACCCAAAACCTTCAAGCTATCCTTAGTTTTAAACTTTTCCCGAATGTTACAGAGAGAATTCAAAGAGAAAATAAAGTTTGTCAAAGAAAGTACAAAGCTTGGTCAAAAAGCCAATACTGGCATGCACGGGGGAAAAACTTAGTAGGCAAGTTCATTCTCCCCACTACCCCTCCTTTGACAATCATGACTAATAACTTTTTCTCTTTTTTTAAATGTTTGTCCCCTCAATATCAATTATTTTATCTCGTTCTAACTAACCCTCTCCATGATAACTATTTAGTTCAACCAAAATAATAAGACTAACCATATGAAGAAATAAACAATAATCGTTTATTAGTTGGGATGACATGTACTTTGTAAAGGAGCTTCACCAACCACCAGGCTTGCCTTAACATGGACTTCGTCTGAGGGCTTACTCATAGTCCTCAAGCACTCAGTGAATTCTTAACAATTTTTTGTTAGAGTTTATTTTATAAGCATATCTCTATAAACATTACTCAAATACCCTAGACTACGCTGGGCGGGATGTTGCAGGACTCTTCTAACATTGTTAAATCTAGTTGTGAAAGTGCTAAGAGAGGAAGAAAAATGCATTCCCCTATCTATAACATGCCTACAAATGACTCAACAGATTTTGCTATCAGACATAACCCTCATCATCGTGTGAAAGATTTTGATTTCGTCAATTATGTTAATATCCACAATATTAATATTCCATTTAAAGAAATTGATATTGATATTGATATTAGTATTGCCACAATGTTAAACTCTATTCTAGTAATTGAACTTGGACCTAAAGATCTACACAGCTTAAAAAACCACAATTTAAGAAGCTCCTCCACTATTGACCCTGCTAACATGATCTATGGATCGACTGTCAATCAATGAACTTCATGACCGATAGGGAATCAAAAGGAGAATAACCACTAGTCCCAATGGCTCTATCGACTCTCATGCCCAATGGCTTACAAGCTTTTCTTAGTTTGTGTTAAGGGAAACTGAAGAAAGACTCACTTTCATGTCAATCAATGATCCTCAAATTCATAATAATGCTAAAAGGAAAAAGGAATTAGGCGAGTCTTCTACTGTTACTGATCAACTTGCTCCTTTGAGGAGGAAAATCTCCCCATCGGGCAGTCCCATCATCAATCTTGCATTTTCTGCTAATCTTGATGCTAATTTGTCAACTCAAGATCCCCTTGATTCTTTTCAAGCCGCACCTATTTTATCTATTTGTAACATCCTGAAATTGGGCCTAGTAGAATTGGGCCCAATAGGCCTTGAGAATGGGAACGTTTAAAATTTTTTAGATGCATGTAGCACTTAGAATGTTATGGTAAGGTATTAATGGGCTTGTGCATTGTGTGTAATGTTATGTTTAATATGTTAATTTGAGGTTCAGTTGGGCCCAAAGAATCGGGTCAAAATTTTGGCAGCCAAGGTCAGCTAAGGGGGGACGGAACAAGGCTATAATTTAGGGATTATTTTTGTTTAATTAATGAGGATAATAAGCTGATAAAATAAAGGGAGAGTTGGTGCAAATATGGCCTCTTATGGATGAGTATTTTGATAGGGATAAGGGATAGAAGGATAGAGGAGAAAAGATAGGAGTTATCTTCTGAGTACAGAGTTGGCCGAAATTCCATCTCTTGGAGGGTGCGAAATTCCTATAAATAGGGGTCCTCTTCAATTCGCATTTTGAACCCCATTCTCTTCTCTCATCTTACGTGTTAAATTCTCGGTTCTTCTTGGTAATCTCTTTTCTTCGATTTCTTCCAAAGTCAAACCTCTAAGTATTCTCATCTCTCCACTTTCTTTTCACTTTCCTTCTAAGCTGAAACACTTCACTCAGTTTTTCTAAAAGTCGAAATCGCTAGATCTCATCTCCTGTGGTTGCCGAATCCTCTTTAATGGAGTATGCTTGTGCCGAAATCTAAAGAAAATAATAGGTAAGTGTTGATTTCGGGATTTCAATGTTCTTTCGGCTTTTCAAAGTCCTTAGTCAAATGACTATTAGAAACTAATCTCTTATTTCACACTTCTTTTCGGCATTTTGGGATTTGAAGAATGAGGCCAATCGCATAGATCTCTAAGTTATAGAATCGTGTTACTTTCGGGATTTCAAGGTAAGAGGATTTGTTTATTTATATATATAAAATCGGGTAGAATACTAACCATGGCCGAATATAGGAGAGGGCATATTTTCACAGTTTTTCAACTTTTAAGCAAAGTTATAGATTGAGGATAATAGATCCGGATATCAAGGACATCGACTAAGAATATTGGATTTCGCGATATCAGGTGTGTAATACTTCCCCACCATTTAGATCATCATTAAATATTGCTTATAAGTATTATATGTTGTGATAAATGCCAAAATCCGGCATAAAGATGGAAGCCAAAAGAGGGTAAAAGCGAATCACCAGGTCAGTGAATATTCTAATTATATGTTATAAGTGTATTGATTTTTGTGATTGCATGGGGTGGGTTTGATGAAAGGAGGAAGTTATATGTTATATGTGTAGCGATTTTACCATGATCGTTATATGTTGTAGCGGCTTTTGCCGTAATCATTATAAGGGCTTGACCATGATATGTTGATGAGCGCAGATGACCGCCATTTGGCGTGTAGCGGTGTGGGTTGATTGTAGAAATCCCCAATGGTGTGAACGGTTGGTACGGGGACGTGTAGCAGATGGAAACCTAGGCAAATGGGTTGGGCTTTGCATATTATTTGTTATATATGTACATGAATTTATTATTCTATTTTTATGGGTTAAGGCCCAAATCTAATGGTGCATGAAGGTTGCACTCGAGTCTCATGACTCAACCAATTAATTAACATTTCAGGTAACACTTAGTGCATCGGACCGGGCTAGAGAGGAGCGCAAGGTGGCCATGCAAAAGAATATGTAGATCCAGCAAAAAGACTCAAGTTAATTATTTTTATATTATGTTTTATTTAATGGATTTTAAACCTCGTTGTAATAAGGCCATGGGCCACTAGTTTATATCTTGTTTTATTATGGGATAAATTATTTTTAGTTATTCAAACATTTATTTTAATTAAACTAAGGCATGTAATTAAGTTTGGGTTTTATTCATAAAGGCATATTTTATATAAATTACGTTTGGGCTTTCTGACAACACGATTTGTTTTACAAAAATTTCCTTAGTGACATACCAGATCCGGTCGTGGTGTTTGGGCCGAGTTTAGGGTGTTACAAATTGGTATCAGAGCCCAGTTCAAAACTCGGCTTTGGGTTTTGGGCTCAAAACGTTTTCTAAAAATGGTTTTTTTTTTAAAACATGCATGTTTAAAATGGTATGTGGTTTGTTTTCTCAAGATGGCACTGCGCCTCCTACCAAGTCCGCTGTAAGTATTCAAACCTCATTGTGATATATATATATATATATATATATATGAATATGGGCTTGATGGGTTTTATGGGACGTAGGTTAGTTAGACTTTGATGGACTATAGGCTTAGGTTAAACAACTTCTTAAATTACATATGACTTAAATTATCCAAACAAATCCTGTGAACTGATCACTGACTTAAGGTGTGGCAACAGGCACACGCATGCCTAGGAATGGATACGGTGAGAGCTTGGTATTTAAGCAGTCCTAGTGACTCACCTCCTCTTCACTGGAATCCTACCTGGTGCATGGTGACTGTTCACCTTAAGCCATGTTAGGGTGTGGTAATGGCTATACGCATGTCTAGGAGTGGATACAGGGAGAGCTTGGTGTTTAAGCAGTCCTAGTGACTCACCTCCTCTTCACTGGAATCCTACCTGGTGCGTAGTGACTGTTCACCCTAACCATGAGGACGTGTTGACAGGCCAAAACCTATAACTAAAACCCGAAAGGGACCAGCCACCTTATTTTGTACAACCCTAAAGTAAACCTTGGTTTTGAAATCACTAAAGTACCCTTAATTCATAAAAATTTCCCGATTTAAAAAATGACCAAAATACCCATGATTTGCAAATTGACCAAATTACCCCTGGCTTGTAAAATTACCGAAATACCCTCGATATGAAAAATTACTGAAATACCCCCGAATTGAAAATTACCAAAATACCCTTATTTCGTAAAATCACCTGGAACCATATTTTGGAAAATTACAAAAATACCCCTGTAGGTTAAAATTACGAAAATACCCTTGGGTAGTGAAATGACGAAAATACCCTTAGGTGATGGATGCTATTTGTATGTTGGTGTGTATGGATGTTGAATGTGCATGGTTCCTAGAATTAAGAAGACTAAAACCTGTAGATAGGTTTGAATTCGAAAGAACTACTTTTAAAACTATTATTCATAAGACTGTTCATGGTTATTCAGTGGAAAAAAACTAATAATTCATAAAATTCTTAATCAGATAAACGCGAATCGGCAGTATTAGTACAAGGGGTCGAAGACGCTCCAGAAGTGAATAATGGTGTGTATCTTACCATAGTATACTAAGTGTTTATTTGGCTTTGGAATTAGAGTGCGCAGCGAAAGCATAGTGATGAGACTTGGGTAGTACGATTACTAGTTAGTTGGAAGTTTTGAGGACGAAATTTCTTTAAGGAGGGTAGATTTGAAACATCCTGAAATTGGGCCTAGTAGAATTGGGCCCAATAGGCCTTGAGAATGGGAACGTTTAAAATTTTTTAGATGCATGTAGCACTTAGAATGTCGTGGTAAGGTATTAATGGGCTTGTGCATTGTGTGTAATGTTATGTTTAATATGTTAATTTGAGGTTCAATTGGGCCCAAAGAATTGGGTCAAAATTTCAGCAGCCAAGGTGAGCTAAGGGGGGACGGCACAAGGCTATAATTTAGGGATTATTTTTGTTTAATTAATGATGATAACAAGCTGATAAAATAAAGGGAGAGTTGGTGCAAATGTGGCCTCTTATGGATGAGTGTTTTGATAGGGATAAGGGATAGAAGGATAGAGGAGAAAAGATAGGAGTTATCTTTCGAGTACGAGTTGGCCAAAATTCCATCTCTTGGAGGGTGTGAAATTCCTATAAATAGGGGTACCTCTTCAATTAGGCATTTTGAACCCCATTCTCTTCTCTCATCTTCGTGTCAAATTCTCGATTCTTCTTGGTAATCTCTTTTCTTTTGATTTCTTTCAAAGAAACCCCTAAGTATTCTTTCTCTCCACTTTCTTTTCACTTTCCTTCTAAGTCAAACACTTCACTCGGTTTTTCTAAAAGCCGAAATCGCTAGATCTCATCTCCTGTGGTTGCCGAATCCTCTTTAATGGAGTCTGCTTGTGCCGAAATCTAAAGGAAATAATAAGTAAGTGTTGATTTCGGGATTTCAATGTTCTTTCGGCTTTTCAAAGTCCTTAGCCGAATGGCTATTTGAAACTAATCTCTTATTTCACACTTCTTTTCGGCATTCTGGGATTTGAAGAAGGAGGCCAATCGTATAGATCTCTAAGTTATAGAATCGTGTTACTTTCGGGATTTCAAGGTAAGAGGATTTGTTTATTTATATATATAAAATTAGGTAGAATACTAACCATGGCCGAATATAGGAGAGGGCATATTTTCACAGTTTTCGGCTTTTAAGCAAAGTTACAGATTGAGGATAATAGATCCGGATATCAAGGACATCGACTAAGAATATTGGATTTTGAGATATCAGGGTGTGTAATACTTCCCACCATTTAGATCATCTATTAAATAATTGCTTATAAGTATTATATGTTGTGATAAATGCTGAAATCCCGGCATAAAGATGGAAGCCCAAAGAGGGTAAAAGCGAATCACCAGGTCAGTGAATATTCTAATTATATGTTATAAGTGTATTGATTTTTGTGATTGCATAGGGTGGGTTTGATGAAACGAGGAAGTTATATGTTATATGTGTAGCGATTTTTACCGTGATCTATTATATGTTGTAACGGCTTTTGCCGTAATCTGTTATAAGGGCTTCGGCCATGATATGTTGATGAGCAGCATGACTGCCATCTTGGGGTGTAGCGGTGTGGGTTAATTGTAGAAATCCCCAATGGTGTGAACGGTTGGTATGGGGGCGTATAGCGGATGGAAACCTAGGCAAATGGGTTGGGCTTTGCATATTATTTGTTATATATGTACATGAATTTATTATTCTATTTTTATGGGTTAAGGCCCAAATCTAATGGTGCATGTAATTAAGTTTGGGTTTTATTCATAAAGGCATATTTTATATAAATTACATTTGGGCTTTCTGACAATACGATTTGTTTTACAAAACTTTCCTTAGTGACATACCAGATCCGATCGTGGTGTTTGGGCCGGGTTTGGGGTGTTACACTATTGTTGCTTCTCCTACTCAATTGGCTATTGTTGATTTGGAAACCCATGCTACTCCAGCCGTCACTACTCTTGTTGACATTTCTGAAAACTATACTCCAACCTCTTGGATCAACCCCTTATTGTTAATGCAGACAAAAAGGCTTAAGAAGGCTCACCCCAATCAACCTTTCACTTAGAAATGAAGGTCCTTGGTTGGAATGTTAAGGGTTTGGGACAACCCTTAACATCATTCCTGTAACACCCCTAACCCGTATCCATCACTAGAATAGGGTTATGGAGCATTACTGTAAAAACGTAACTTTAAAACATACATCTCATGCATCAACACAGACATAGCATAAATCATTCATATACATGCATATTGTCCCTTAATCGAGCCCTCGAGGCCTTAAAAACACTTTAGAAACAATTCGGGACTAAATTGGAATCAATTAGAAAGTTAGGAAAAAAATTAGAAATTTTGAACTGTAGGGGTCACACGGCCGTGTGCCCAGGCTGTGTGACTCACACGGCTGAGACACACGCCCGTGTAACAATTGAAATAGGGACACACGACCGTGTCCCAACCCGTATCCATGCTCGTGTAACATTCGAAGTTAGGTTACATGACCAAGCCACACGTCTGTGTTTTAGGCTGTGTGATAGGTTGTGTAGCAGCCTGACTTGCAATGTGATAGCCTGATTTTGGGGTTAGTCAGAACAGTGGTGTCGAGACCACTAAATCGATGTTGAGGAAAATTATTTTGATGTTATTTTATGTGTTATGGTATTAATATATGGCTATGTGAAAATTTTGGTGCTTTAATTTGAGCGATAGCATGCTTAATTGTGAAAAAGGACTAAATCGCATAAAGTGTAAAAGTTCTATTTTTCAAGGTAGAGGTGTCCAATAGCCATAGACTACTAAATTAGAGGTCCTTAAAGTGCAATTAGGACCTAGAGAATGTGTTGGCCGGCCATAGATAGCAAAGGGGACAAGAGCATTAATTATAGTCAAAATTGAGTGAAATTAGGTGAGAAAAGATGAATAAAATATGGTAAAAAGAAAAGCTATCATCTTTCACTATTCACTCTTTATCTCCACCAAAAATTTCAAGCTTAGAAGGGTTTTGAATGCTTTAAAATTTCAGCCAAGTTATCTCCCTACAAGTAAGTGATTTTGATAGTGTTATTTGATAATTTTTGCACTTTTGGAGTCCTCAAAGCTTAAGCTAGCTAATGAGGGGACAAATTTGTGATATGGTTGAAAGTCTAAGGACTTACCATGAGAGTATTTATGTTGTTAGCTGAGTTTTTAGGGAAGAAAATGAATGTTAGGGATATGAGAAACAACATTTGTGAAGGGTGTTTGCATGAAAACACCTAATTAGGACTTGAATGCAAAGATTGAAATTGTGTCATAATGCATGAAATAGTTGGAATGTAAGTAGTTGTAAGGGAAAAACATGTTCAACTAGGCTTGTCTAATGAGAAAATGTGTTGAAAAATGATTTACAAGCATAAGGGCAAAATCGTAATTTTGCCAAAAGGTAAGGGCAAAATGGTCATTTTTGCCTAATTATAGATTTTGATGCATTATGATCATAAATGTCCTAAATGAGAGAATTTTATTGTTATAGATCAAGAAGAGCACGGAATTAACCTTAACCGGGGAAAAGGCAAGGTTCTGGATTAAACCGCTAGTTAACGCGTTTAGCACTGAGGTAAGTTTATGTGTAAATGATGTATTTTATATACACATTGTTGTTACTATTTGGTGCATTGTATGATTGGGAACATGTATGATTCAAGTGGATTGAATTTGGTAGTTATTGAATAATTTTCGTATGAATAACAAAATAGAGATGTAAATGTGAAATATCAATTTTTGACGGTGGGCTAAGTGCGATACCTCCTTATTATTTAACTACGATGGGCTGTGTGCATTACCATCGCTTATATTATCATTTGGTGGGCTATGTGTGATACCACCATAACTATCCTTTTTTTGGTGGGATATGTGCGATACCACCATAACTATCCCTTTTGGTGGGCTATGTGCGATACCACCCTATTAAAGTTTGATGGTGGGATAAGTGCGAAACCACCGAGTAATTGATATTAAGAATGGTTTATTGAGAAATTATGATGTGTTGTATCATGTGACTTTGTGGTGTTAAGTGCAGGGATGCATGTTAATGTATGTGAGCATTAAGCTTGTGATATGGTTAGAATGTGGTAAGGGAGAAAATGAGTAAGCATGATTATGAATGTGGATTGTTCTTATTTAGTATGTAATGCTATTTATTGTTTAGCACATACTACGATGTTAATTATTTACATGTAAACTTACTAAGCTTAAAGCTTACTCCTCTTTTTCCTTTCCCTTGTTTTATAGAGTCAAAGAGCCGAGTCGGGATATGAAGATAATTGGAAGATCACCCACACTGTCAGCTTCTCTCGGTGTATCTAGACTTAGTGTTTTGAGTATGGCATGTATAGGGGCTAGACTAGATGATTTGTTTTGTTATTTTGGCCAAGAGTGTGTTTGGCCCTTTAAAGATGAATTCTTTTATATATAGCCATAGTTGATGGATCATTTTTATATATGAAAAGATGAAGTTATTCATGGAGGTCTATTGCAAAATTTAGTTGTTTAGTGATTTGGATGGATGAATTTATGTTATATAAGTTATGGTGGCGAAAGAGCTTGGCAAATGGCCTTGTTCTTGTCCACACGGGTAGGCACACGAGCATTTGTCTAGGCCGTGTTTGACACACGATTAGTCCCATGGGTGTGTGACCAGGCCGTGTGTCCCCTGCATGTTAGTTTTTCCAAGTCAGTAAGTTTTGTAGTAAGCACACGGGCAGAGACACGGCTGTATGTCTCAGCCGTGTGGAAGGCACGGCCACGGACATGGGCGTGTACCCAGGCCGTGTGAAGTCTGCACCTTGAATTTGGAATTTAAATTGACACACGGTTGAAGCACACTGGCGTGTGACGGATTAAGTCAGAGGCATCCACGGGCTAGCCATATAGGCTGTGCTAGGCCCTGTGATACATGTAACACCCCTTACTCATAATTCCTGCCAAAATCGGGCCCGAGGCATTACTGTATTAAAACCACATGGTCACAACTTAGGCTCATCGTGACTACTCACTTAAGTCACCTCAACAACCTCATTCTCTACTTACGAGGCCTCACTCAAACTCACAAAGGTTCTCGAGGCCTTATCGAAAACTTCTACAAATTTAAAATTTCTCCACCTAACAGGGACTACACGTTCGTGTAAGGTGAGACACGCCCGTGTAGGTCACCCACGCCCATGCCTTAGCCCCGTGCATGAAAACCCAAGCATACTGTCAATGCCCCATGTCTAGGGCACACGTCCGTGCTCTCCACCTGTGGTGAACACTGACTACCTTACACGGCCTAAAGTCTAGACATACGCCCGTGTGGCTAGCCCGTGGCCTATACTACTTGAAACAGTCAAAGAGACATGGCCAAGGCACACGCCCATGGTTTGGCCGTGTTTCACACATGGCCTAGACACATGCTCGTGTGTCTATCCACATGAACAAGAACAAATCTATGTGCTAAGCTCTTCTCAGCCCTCAAGTTCATACAACATATACTCATTCAACTCATCCATAAACAATTCATATTAAAACATAATCTCACATGGTTATCTACGTCTTTTCATATAATAAGATAGCCAATAACCATGGCATTGTACAAAATAGATTATCCATCTAAAGGCCAACACATCTTAGCCATTACAACAAAATTCATTAACTTATCTAGCCCCTATACATGCCATATACAAAACATTGAGTCTAATGTACCGGAGTGTGTTGATAGTGTGGACGATCTTCCGTTTGATCCACGTATTTCAAATCAACCCTCTTTTTCTATAAGACAAGGGAAAAGAAAGGAATTAAGCTTTGAGCTTAGTAAGTTTACACATAATAATTAAAGCATTCTAGTATAAGCTAAAAAACAATTAGCATTGTTCTATCAAATAAAATCACATCACAACTATGCTTATTCTTTCTATCCCTTACCACATTTCCAACACATCATGAGTCGCATACTCATAATTATTGACATGCACCCCCGCATTCAGTATCACATTTACTCATAATACATCACATCGTTATTTCTCAATAATACATCCACACAGCTAATTTACTTAATAATACATCCACACAGCTAAACCACACCGCTAAATTCTCGGTGGTTTTGCACTTAGCCCACCACAATCAAATTATAGGGTAGTATCACACTTAGCCTTCCAACAAAGTAATCATAGTGGTTCCGCACTTAGCTACTAGATAATATACTTAACGTTAGCATCGCACATAGCCCAGCTCATTGTCGTTAAGTATTAGGGTGGTATCGCACTTAGCCCACCATCAAGAATTATCACTACACATTCACTTGTCTATTTTACAATTCATTCATCCATTCACAATATCTGCTACATCCATTCCACTTGAACCACATCGATTCTCAATCATTCTCAGTCATGCTATACACTAACTAGCATCAACAAATTGTAAGTATGAATGCATTATTTACGTATAAACTTACCTCGGCACTCAAAAGTATAGAGATGTGCAATTTAGTCCACCACCTTGCTCTTACCTCGGTTTCAATCTGGGCTTCGTCTTTCTTGATCTATAATGAATAAATCAGCTTATTCAATTCATACATTGACTAAATTGGCCCTTATCTCATACTTTAGCAAAATTATCATTTTGCCCTAAAACTTTCTCATACTTACACTTTTGGCCCAAGGCTCGTAAAGTGATTTTCATTCAATTTTCTAGCCTTTTATGCATAGCCGAACCATTTACTCAACTAAAGCAATCATTAATTCTTATTAAATCACACATGTATGACCAATCTTAAGACTTTGACAAACTAGTCCCTACATGTATTTTTTTTATGGAATTCACTTAGCAAAAGATGTTTCTACTACATCAAGCTTTCATATTCTTCCATAAAACATAAAAATACATGCATGTCATACATGGGTATATTTTTGAACATCCATCTTATCTCAACATATAGCTAAAAATAGCTTACTCATGCTATTAGGACTTCAAAAATACGAAGAATATCAAAAACGGAGCTAGAATACACTTACTAGCTAGCTTGAAAGTTGAAGAGCCCTAACAATGGCTTTTCTCAATTTTCGGCAGCTTGGAGAAGAAGATGGATGACATTCCATCATCTTTTCCCATTTTAATAATTTAATTGACAAATAACCAAAATGCCCTTTTTGTCAAATTTTCAAATTTTAACCCATTCATGCCCAATTTTGTCCAAAAATTAGAATTTGGGAAAATTACTATTTAAGGACCTCTAATTGATAATTCAAAACTATTTCACACAAATAGCTTCTAGAATCTCACATTTTGCAGTCCTTTTGGAAAATTCAACTGCAATTTAAAAAAATTGCTTCATGGAACTTTCACACTAACATGCAAACATGGCATAAACCTTAAAACTCATACATATACCTTGGATTTGTGGTCTCGCACCACTATTTCGACTAGGCCCTAAATCGGGATGTTACAACCCTCTATCCTTTAGAGATTTTTGCCCCCGAAAATTTTACCAGTAAAGAGGTTTGGATGTTGCTCTCTCATAGCTTCTTCCGTCTTCCCATGTAGCCTCTTCTACACTGTGTTTTTGCCACAACACTTTCATAGGGGCTATGTTCTTGTTCTTCAACTATTTCACTTCTCGAGCCAAGATCTAATCGGCTCCTCTACACAAGACATATCCAGTCTTATTTTAATTTCTGTCGAGGGAATCACATGCGAAGGATTGGAGCGATATCATTGCAATATTGACACATGGAACACATTATGAATCTTTTCTAATTCCACCGGCAAGGCCAAACGGTAAGCTACTGGTCCAATTCTATCGGTAATTTCATACGACCCTATAAATCTTGGGCTTAATTTCTATTTTCGCCCAAATCTCATGATCTTCTTCCATGGGTATACTTTCAAAAACACTTTCTCACCAACATTAAACTCAATTTCTGTTCTTTTCAAATCCGCATACGACTTTTGTCTGTCCGAAGTAGCTTTTAGACCATCACGGATCACTTTCACTTTCTCTTCAGTTTCTTTCACTAGATCAACCCTATGGATTCGCTTCTCACGAAGCTTGGTCCAATACAAAGGAGTCCGACACTTACGACCATACAAGGCCTCATACGGAGCCATCCGTATACTCGACTGATAACTGTTATTGTAAGCAAATTCGACCAAAAATAGATATCTTTCCCAACTACCTTAAAATTCTAACACACAGCATCGAAGCATGTCTTCAAGAACTTGAATTACTCTTTCAGACTGACCATCAGTTTGCGGATGGAACGCAGTACTGAAATTTAGCATCGTACCCATGGCTTCTTGTAACTTCTTCCAGAGCCTCGAAGTAAACCTCAGATCTGTATCTGATATTATAGACACGGGCACACCATGTAATCTCACTATTTCTATCACATACAACTCAGCTAACTTATTCAGTGAAAAATCAACATGTATTGGAATAAAGTGATCTGACTTCATCAACCTATCCATAACAACCCACACAGCATCTTTCTTTTTTAGAGTTATCGGCAACCCGGTCACAAAATCTTGGTAACCCAATCCCATTTCCATTCAGGAACCATCACTGGCTAAAGCAATCCCGAAGGCACTTGATACTCAGTTTCACCTACTGACAAATCAGACATTTTACCACAAACTCTGGAATGTCTCTTTTCATACCCAGCCACCAATAAAACTTTTTCAAATCGTTGTACATTTTTATACTGCCCGAGTGTACTGACAAATAAGCACTATGCGCCTCATGCAAAACTTTTCATATTAACTCTTCATCTCTTGGTACACAAATTCTATCATGGTACATCAAACAATTATCCGAACCCACTCAGAAATCAGAATCACTTCCCGATCCACACTTAACTCTATTAGCTTGTATCTCACTATCATATCTCTGAGCCTCACTAATCTGTTGGACGAATAGTGGTCTAGCTCTCAACTCAGCCAAAATAGTCCCATCATCAGATAATGCCAAACTTGTGTTCATAACTTTTAGAGCACAGAAGGATTTCCTACTCAGGGCATCCGCAACCACATTCCCTTTTTCCGGGTGGTAATCAATGACTAACTCATAGTCTTTCAACAACTCAAGCCACCGCCTCTGTTATAAATTTAGATCCTTTTGATCCATCAAATACTTTAAACTCTTGTGATCCGTAAAGATTCAGCACTTTTCCCATACAAGTAATGTCGCCAAATCTTTAACGCGAAAACAATCGCAACCAACTCCAAATCGTGAGTCGGATAATTCTTCTCGTGCAGTTTTAATTGCCTCGAGGTGTAAGTGACTACCTTACCCTCTTGCATCAACACGCAACCGAGACTATTAAACGACGCATCACTGTAAACCACGAACTCTTTTCCTGATTCTGGTTGAACCAAAACCGGTGCCTCAGTCAACAATGTTTTTAACCTCTTGAAACTCTATTAACAAATCTCAGACAAATCAAACTTTACATCCTTCTGTAACAGTTTCGTCATCGAGGTAGCAATCACAGAAAATCCCTTTACAAAACGTCGGTAGTACCCTACTAGTCCCAAAAAGCTTCTAACTTTTGACACGTTCCTCGGTGATTTTCAATTTACAATAGCCGAAATCTTGCTTGGATCAACTCGAATACCATCACCTGACACAATGTGTCCTAGGAATCCGATCTCTTGGAGCCAAAACTCACTCTTGCTAAACTTAACATACAACTGCTTATCTTTCAAAGTTTGCAAGACAATTCTCAAATGTTCTTCATGATAATTTTCATTCTGAGAATAGATGAATATGTCGTCAATGAAGACAACGACAAACTTGTCCACATACGGTTTGAAGACACGATTCATCAGATCCATAAAAATTGTAGGTGCATTCGTTAAAGCAAACGGCATGACCAGAAACTCGTAATGGCCATACCTTGTTCAAAATGCAGTTTTCAGCAATCTTGCTCTCTCACTCTCAGCTGATAATAACCAAACCTTAGGTCTATCTTAGAGAACACTGAAGCTCCCTTCAGTTGATCAAAAAGATCATCAATCCTTGGTAAAAGATACTTATTCTTCACTGTCACCTTGTTAAGTTGTCTATAATCTATGCACAATCTCATCGACCTATCTTTCTTCTTCACAAATAATACCGGAGCACCCCACGGTGAGTAGCTCGGTCTCACAAAACCTTTATCCGTCAACTCTTGCAACTGAACCTTCAGTTCTTTCAACTCTACAGGTGCCATCCTATACGGAGCAATCGAAATAGTGCCATTCCCGGAATTAACTCAATCCCAAACTCGATCTCTCTCACTGGAGGTAATCCTGTTAACTCTTCCAGAAATACATCCAGATACTCACATACCACCGGCACTAATTCAATCTTCACCTCAGACTCTTGAGTATTCAATACAAACTCGAGATAGGACTCACATCTCATTCTCAAGCATTTCTCGACCACTAAGCAAGAAATCATCACTGGTAGACTATTCGATCCACCTGATTCAACCCAACTAACATCTCCACTCTCACATTTTAGCTCGATAAACTTACTACCACAGTTCACTAAGACACTATGTGTCGTCATCCAATCCATGCCAAGGATTAAATTAAACTCATCAAACGGCAACAACATCAGGTTTGCCGGAAAATAATGACTCTAAATCATCAAAGGACAATTCTTACACACCTTGTCCACTAACACATGCTTACCTAACGGGTTTGACACCTTAACCACAATGTTCGTAGACTCAACGGTCATACTCAAACTAGATGCCAATCTCATACAAATATAAGAATGGGTGGACCCTAGGTCAATTAAAGCAATAATAAAGGTGTCATAGAAAGAAAAAGTACCCGTTATCACATCTAGGGAGGATGCCTCTTCGCAAGCGCGAATGGCATACGTCCTTGCAGGTGCCCAACCCTCCGGTCTCATAGTAAAATCTCGTGACGGACCTCTACCACTAGTTCCCCCTCTCGGGTTCTTTGGTGGTCTACCCCTCGTAGGTACATTGCTAGATCTTATCTCTTGCTACTCTTCCTTATCATCCCTCTCGGGGCAATTTTGGATAAAATGGTTGGGGGAACCACACTTATAATAGTTTCGACTATTACCCCAACACTCTCTAGTATGATATCTACCACAACTTGGGCACTCCGGTTTGTTCTTCGGATTGCCCAAAACTTTCCATCGATGTAGTTTGGACTTTTGAACCCGAACGAGTGTTGCCTTGATCTCGAGGTGAATATCCCACTGATGTAGTGGTCTGAGGATTCACCTCCTTGGATCTTTTCGATTGAGCTTGGTGTGATTTGCCCATATGCCATTTTCTCGCATCTCGGGCCTCACTCACCACTCTCCTCTTTTCCTTACTCAGTTCTTCGGCCTTACTTGCCCTATCAACAAACATTACGAACTATTTCAATTCCAAAATACCAACCAGGAGTTTGATATCCTCATTCAGTCCATCTTCGAACCTTTTACATAAAACGGTCTCCATCGACACACATTCTTGAGCGTATTTGCTAAGCCTAACAAACTCACGCTCATATTCTGCTACTGACATTCTTCTTTGCTTCAACTCAAGGAATTCCTTCCTTTTTCGATCAATGAATCGTTGACTTATATACTTTTTCCGAAACTCTTTCAGAAAGAAGGCCCACGTCACCCGCTCTCTCGGGACCACTAACGTTAACGTTTTCCACTAATGGTATGCCGAGTCCCTCAGCAAAGATATGGTACACTTCAAGCTCTCTTCGGGTGTACATGAAAGTTCATCGAACACCCTCATTGAGTTCTCTAGCCAGAAATCTGCCCTCTCAGGGTCATCATTTACCTTAGCTCTAAACTCCTCAGCCCCGTGTTTCGTAACCTTGTCCACCGGGAGCTTCGTTACTCTCACTACTTTTATACCTTGAGGAGCCACTAGAACTGGCTAAGGTATAGGAGGAGGTGGACGAGGTTGAGCATTAGGGTTTGCTCGAACATACTCTGAGTACCAGTTACTCATCATCTGGAGAAAGGCTTCACCAGCCTCGTCTCCTTGACGCTCATTCTCGGGTTCACTCTGCACAAGACCGATCCCTTACGCGGGAGCCAGCGCATTACTAGCTGCGTCATCAGTAACTGATTGATCGGGATCTATACACTATATAAAAACAAGTTTAAAATCATCAGAAGCCACAACACTATCATTATACACTTATGGCATGTATAGCTAGATGCTTACACCCGCTACGTTAGTCCTAAAACCAACTACATCATAGCTTTGATACCACTAAATGTAACACCCCTTACCCGAAATTCCTGCCAGAACCGGGCCTGAGGCGTTACTATATTAAAACCACATGGTCGCCACTTAGGCTCATCGTGACAAGTCTCTTAAGTCACTTCAACAACCTCACTCTCTACTTACGAGGCCTCACTCAAACTCACGAGGGTTCTCGAGGCCTTATTAGAAACTTCTATGATTTTAAAATTTCTCCACCTAAACAGGGACTATACGCCCGTGTAAGGTGAGACACGCCCGTGGAGGTCACCCACGCCCATGCCCTCAACCCGTGCATGAAAACCCAAGCATACTGCCAATGCCCCACGGCTAGGGCACATGCCCATGTTCTCCGCCCTTGGTGAACACTGACTACCTTACACGACTTAGAGTCTAGACACACGCCCGTGTGGCTAGCCCGTGGCCTATACAACTTGAAACTGTCAAAGAGACATGGCAAGGCACACGCCCGTGGTCTGGCCATGTGTCACACTTGGCCTAGACACATGCCCGTGTGTCTATCCATATGAATAAGAACAAAGCAATGTTCTAAGCTCTTTTTATCCCTCAAGTTCATACAACATATACTCATTCAACTCATCTATAAACAATTCATATTAAAACATAATCTCACATGGTTATCTACATCTTTTCATATAATAAGATAGCCAATAACCATGGCATTATACAAAATAGATTATCCATCTAAAGGCCAACACATCTTAGCCATTACAACAAAATTCACTAACTTATCTAGCCCCTATACATGCCATATGCAAAACATTGAGTCTAATGTATCGAAGTGTGTTGATAGTGTGGACGATCTTCCATTTGATCCACGTATTTCGAATCAACCCTCTTTCTCTATAAGACAAGGGAAAAGAAAGGAAGTAAGCTTTGAGCTTAGTAAATTTACACATAACAATTAAAGCATTCTAGTATAAGCTAAACAATAATTAGCATTGTACTATCAAATAAATTCACATCACAACTATGCTTATTCTTTCTATCCCTTACCACATTTCCAAAACATCATGAGTCACATATTCATAATTATTGACATGCACCCCTGCATTCAATATCACTTTTAATCGTAATACATCACATCGTTATTTCTCAATAATACATCAATATAGCTAATTTACTCAATAATACATCCACAAAACTAAGCCACACTACTAAATTCTCGGTGGTTTCGTACTTAGCCCACCACAATCAAATTATAGGGTAGTATCGCACTGAGCCTACCAACAAAGTAATCATAGTGGTTCCACACTTAGCTACTAGATAATATACTTAACGTTAGCATCGCACATAGCCCAGCTCATTGTTGTTAAGTATTAGGGTGGTGTCGCACTTAGCCCACGATCAAGTATTATCACTACACATTCACTTGTCTATTTTACAATTCATTCATCCATTCACAATATCTACTACATCCATTCCACTTAAACCACATCGGTTCTCAATCATTCTCAGTCATGCTATACACTAACTAGCATCAACAAATTGTAAGTATGAATGCATTATTTACGTATAAACATACCTCGACACTCAAAAGTATAGAGATGTGCAATTTAGTCTACCACCTTGCTCTTGCCTCGGTTTCGATCCGGGCTTCATCTTTCTTGATCTATAATGAATAAATCAACTTATTCAATACACACATTGACTAAATTGGCCCTTATCTCATACTTTAGCAAAATTATCATTATACCCTAAAACTTTCTCATATTTACATATTTGGCCCAAGGTTCGTAAGTGATTTTCATTCAACTTTCTAGCTTTTCATGCATAGCCGAACCATTTACTTAACTAAAGCAATCATCAATTCTCACTAAATCACACATGTATGACCAATCTCAAGACTTTCACAAACTAGTCCCTGCATGTATTTTTTTTATGGAATTCACTTAGCACAAGATGTTTCTACAACATCAAGCTTTCATATTCTTCCATAAAACATAAAAATACATGTATGTCATATATGGGTATATTTTTGAACATCGATCTTAGCTCAACATAGAGCTAAAAATAGCTTACTCATGCTACTAGGACTTCAAAAATACGAAGAATATAAAAAACGGAGCTAGAATACACTTACTAGCTAGCTTGAAAAGTTGAAGAGCCCTAACAATGGCTTCTCTCAATTTTCAGCAGCTTGGAGAAGAAGATGGACGAAATTCCATCATCTTTTCCCATTTTAATAATTTAATTGACAAATGACCAAAATGCCCTTTTTATCAAACTTTCAAATTTTAACCCATTCATGCTCAATTTTGTCCAAAAATTAGAATTTTGGAAAATAACTATTTAAGGACCTCTAATTGATAATTCAAAACTATTTCACACAAATAGCTTCTAGAATCTCACATATTTGAAACTTTTGCAATTTAGTCCTTTTGGAAAATTCAACTGCAATTTAATAAAATTGCTTCATGAAACTTTCACACTAACATGCAAACATGGCATAAACCTTAAAACTCATACATATACCTCGGATTTGTGGTCTTGCACCACTATTCTGACTAGGCCCTAAATCGGGATGTTACAATACAAGTCAGTGTCGACAATGGGTGTTGAACACGGGCATGTGAGATGGCACACGGGCGTGTCATTCCCTCTCCATGGGCATATGGCCCCTGTTCAAGTAAAATTTTACTAAGTGCGTAAAAGTTTCTGATTAGTTCCTGAAATCTTCTAGAAGCCTGTTTAGGGCCTCGTAGGCCCATTATAAAGATATTAGAGGTGTGTATGGAAAAGTTTTAGTTTGGAATGGAATTTGATAGCCCAAAGTTGTATGACCATGTGGATTAAGTTTGGTAACGCCTCGTATCCGATTTCGATGTAGTATATGGGTAAGGGTTGTTACATGCAAACCTTAAAACCTACAAGGGACACATGGCTGTGTCGCATGATTGTGTGTCACACACGGCTGAGTCGCATACCCGTGTCTCAGGCCGTGTGGACATGAAAATTGGTCAAAATCAAGCCATTTCCATCACCAACATAAACATGTACCTAAAAGCATTTTGTGCACAACTTCAAAACTTCAAAACCTTACCAAAACATGTATGAAATGACCAATTCAATAGTTCCTAACCATTCAACCAATATACCATATAAGGCACCTCAATTGCAACTTTCAAACTTACCTAAACATATGTATATGCTTGACACGTTACATTCATAATCATCTAATTCAATACCTTTTCCAAATCATACTATAACTTGACCATATTAAGAATAATTCATCATTTACCACTTTGACCATTCAAACATGCATCAACACATTGTGAAATTAACACATACTAATAAGGCATCTATAAGTACCAAAATGACACTAACCAACCAACCCACATCAAATGGTACCAAAATAACTTTTACATACCAATATAATCTACTAGAAATCAATTAGATACCAACACAAGTCCACCTATACATGCCATTATAACCATAGCCAAAACATTTTAAAAACTATTGATATAATCATTAGATAGTGTGATAGATCTCCGACGAGCTTCCAAACCGATCGAGCTTCCGATAATTTGAAAAGTAAAGAAAAGTAATTACGTAAGTAATGAATGCTTAGTAAGCTCGTATAAACTCTAAACATAAACATTCCATTTAAACAAAGAACTTTATAGGTTAAAAAAGTAAACTTATACCAATGCCTCAAGATTTATCAACTACATAACCTTCAACTCACAAATGAGTAAGTCTATCAACATCATATTTACTTTTCATTCCTAACATAATAGGATTTTATAAGACATATTACTCAATCATTGACCTTTTCATAAGACTATGAACCACTCCATTTATTTACTTTCCATTCTATTTACTTAGTATAAGCTTAAATAACATTATCAATTCCCGAATTAGTGTATTTATTCATGACATAAGTAAGTTCATCCATAGCATAAGTAAATTTCTCACATATAAGTACGTCATTCAACTCATCAGTCCTTTTATCATCATATTACATCTCAATTATGAACTTACCATTTCATTACATTTTTGTAACAACCCAATTTAGAGGCTAGTCGGAACAATGATCTCGGGATCATTAATCTGAGGTTAGAGAAAATTATTTTCATGTTATTTTATGTGTTATAGCATGTTTGTAAAGGTGCATGAAAATTTTGGTGCTTTAGTTTTAGTGATTTCATGTGTAATCGTAAAAAAAAAGGACTAAATCGCATAAAATACAAAAGTTCTATTTTAATTGTTAGAGGTGCCAAATAGCTATAGAATATTAATTGGAGGTCCCAAATGTGCAATTGGAATTGTTTTAAGTGAGTTGGTCGGCCATAGATTTTGGTTAATAGTTGACAAAAATGAATAAAATAATATGAAATAAGCCAAGACTATTATCTTTTCATTTTGTTTTCTTATCCAACCAAAAATATCAGCAAGCTTAAGGGTTTGAAAGATTGAAAGTTTTAGCTACATCTCATCCTTGCAAGTAAGTCCTTTTGATGATAATTTTTGATGATTTTTGTGTTTTTGGAGTCCCCAAAGCTTAAGCTAGCTAATGAGGGGACTAATTTGTGACATGGTTGAAAGTATAGGGACTTTCTATGAGAGATTTTATGTTGTTTGCTGAGTTTTATGGAAGAAAATGAATGTTAGGAAGATGAGAAACAACTTTTGTGAAAGGTGTTGTCATGAAAACACCTAATTGAGACTAAGATGCAAATGTTGTAGTTTGTTCATTAATACATGAAATAATTGGAATTGTGGATAGTTGTAAGAGTATTAAATGTTCAGCTAGTCTTGTTTAACAAGAAAATGTGATGAAAAGTGATTTACAAGCTTAGGGGCAAAATCATAATTTTGCCAAAGTATAAGGGCAAAATAGTCATTTTTGCCTAAGTATAGATTATGAAGTATTATGATTTATAAGTGATTAAATGAATAAATTCTATTGTTGTAGATCAAAGAAAATGAGATTCAAACCTAGAATGGAAGAAAAGAGACATATGGACAAATAGGCCCCTTTCTACCCTTTTGATATTGAGGTAAGTTCGTGTGAAGATGTTACAATTATGTGCGAGTTATTTAATATTCCAATGCTGTATGGAATGTATATTTACTCTATGAATGTATTAAATATGTTTTAACGAGATGTCAAGAGAATGAAATCTATGAATAGTGGGAAATACATGATATGATAATAGTTAAGGTCCTGTATAAGACCATATTGAAATATGGCATCGGTGTGAGATATTGAATAAGACCATGTCAGGGTATTTTGGTAATTTTAGAATTCGGGGCATTTCAAAAATTTTGAAATTTGAGGGTATTTCGATAATTTTAAAATTCGTGGGCATTTCGGTAATTTTGAAATTTAGGGGTATTTTGGTAATTTTGAAATTCTAGGGTATTTCGATAATTTTGAAATTCAGGGGTATTTCGATAATTTTTTGTGATCTGAGGATATTTTGGTAATTTTATGATTCAGGGGTATTTCGGTAATTTTACAAAACAAGGGTAATTTGGTAATTCTACAAATTAGGGCTATTTTGGTCATTTTGCATAGCAAGGGTAATTTGGTAATTTTCTTCATAGTTGCGAACATTTTGAAATCAAAATTTTTTTCTGGAAGTGTACAAAACTTAGGGGTTTTGTTTGCAAAATAGGGTGGTTGGTCCCTTTCGGGTTTTAATTATGGGTTCAAACCCATGAACAAGTCCTTATAGCTAGAGTGAGCAACTACCACGCACTGTAAGATTCTGTGAAGAGGAGGTGAGTCACTAGGATTGCTTAAATACCAAGCTCTCCTGAATCCACTCCTAGGCATGCGATGCCTATTGCCACACCCCTGTCATGGCTAAAGTGAGCAAATACTATGCACTGTAAGATTCACTGTGAAGAGGAGGCGAGTCACTTGACCGCTTAAATACCAAGCTCTTAGGATCTACTCCTAGACATGCATATGCTGTTGCCACACCTTAGTCTTGTGACTCGTTTACAGGTTTTATTTTAGTGAAGTTAAGTCTTATAGAATTGAAGAGTTGTTTGCCTAAGCCTAAAGTCCATCAAGTTCTAACCTAGATAGTCTACGTCCCACAAAGCTCATTAAGCCCACATAAATAACACAGCAAGAGTTTAGAATACTTACCTGGGCGGATCGGGTGCCGGTCGAAGGCCATGTCCTCGAACCAAAAAAAAATTTCTAAAAATATTTCTAGACCCATTTCATAGCCCGAGTTTTGAACTGGGCTTTGATACCAAAATTACCAAAATACCCTCAGTTTCCAAAATTACCAAAATACCCCCGGGAATGCAAAATTATCAAAATACCCTTATTTTATAAAATCATCAAGGAACCTCATTTCAAAAAAAAAATTACAAAAATGCCCTTGTAGGATAAAATTACGAAAATACCCCTGGGTAGTGGAAAACAACAACAATGACAACCACAACACTTTTCTGTAATGAACGCGAGTTCATGAATGTTGATGATTGAATGAATGAACTTGAGACTGTAGTGTGTGTATGAATTCGAAAGAACTACTTTTTAGAACTATTAATCATAAGACTATTCGCGATAAATCAGTGGAAAGAAATAATGATTCATAAAATTTGTAATCAGATAAATGCGAATCGGTAGAATGAGTACAAGGGGACGAAGACGCTTCAGATGCGAATAATGGTGCGTACCCTACCATAATATACTAAGTGTTTATTTTGGCTTTAGAATTAGAGTGCGCAGCGAAAGCATAGGGGTGAGACTCAGGTAGAATGATTACTAGTTAGTTGGAAATTTCGAGGACAAAATTTCTTTAAGGAGGGTAGAATTGTAACATCCTAAATTTTTGGGCCTATGCGTTTAATGGGTGAATATGTGGAATGAGTTAATTTAAGTATTAGGGGTCCAAATTGGGCTCAGGCTTAGGCAGAGGCCTTGATTAAAATTATCTATTTGGGCATTATAGGGTTTAAAAGGTAGTATCTATGTTTAAAATACCAAAGTGGGCTTGTGGCCCAATCTTAGGAGGTGACGCCACACACAAGGAGTAAGGGCCCAAATTTAAGTTTCATGGAGCCCAATTCTTTTAATTTAAGTTAGCTAAATTTTGGGCATTAGGATTAGGTGGAGTGGATGGCAACAAGGCTAAAATTTAGGGTTTTAATGTTTAAAATATGTGGATAATAAGCAGATAAAGGCTATTATTTAGGAATTTATTTTATGTGGATAATAAGCAGATAAAGGCTAAGATTTAGGATTTTTATGATTAAAATATGTGGATAATATGCTAATAAAGGAGGGAGGAGTTAGAGATAATTAAGTCTCTTTTAGATGAGCTAGTAGATTAAGATAAAGGAGAAAAGTTAGAATTTATCTACAAAGAGAATGATGGCCAAGAATCCATCACCGAGAGGAGTAAAGAAACCACTACTACATGGCAAGGGTTGCCGAATTTCCTATAAATAGGGGGCTAGCTCCTTGTTTCTGACATTAAATCCTCTCCCTTTTGTGCCGAAATTCTTTAGCTTCTTTTCTCCAAATTTCTTTCTCCAATTTCTCTAAAAGTCAAAAACTCCATTATTCTCTTCTTTCTTCTAAAAGCCAAAAACTCCATTATTCTCTTTTTTCTCCTAAAAGCGAAAACTCCATTATTCTCTTCTTTCTTCTAAAAGTGAAAACTCCATTATTCTCTTCCTTCTCTAAAAAGCCAAATCTCTATAGTTTTATTTTATTCATCCTATTTGAGAAATTGTTCTATACTTTCGACGCTTAAATCCTCCATTGACATTGTCGAATTCTCTCTCTAGTACTAGCCAATCTCCTAAGTTAAGGTAAGAGTAGATTTTGATTAGTTCTCATAATCTATTCCCGATTTTGAAAAGGCAAAAGTCGAAAGCTAATAGTTTAATGGTTATGATGGGCGGCAAGTCGGGATTTGAAGGAAGCCTAGTCGACTAGATCAAAAAGCCGAAATTCATAAGTCTCCAATTTCGGGATTTTTAAGGTAAGAAGATTTTCCTAGATTCCTATTAGATTTCATCATTATATACAAGATTTTAACTTTATAATGAGGATTAACAATTAAATATTATTATAGTAACTCTGATAAGGATTTATGATGGAATTAAATATGGATTAGGCAAAAGAAAGAATCCCTAAGTTTAAGAAACGAGCAGTATCTGCTGTTCGAGATTGGCCAATTAGTTGTGGACCGGCTTCTGAACAACACATTAGGCAGATAGCAGTTGTGTCGACTGAGGATAGCATCGATATAGAAAGCCTCGTTTTATCTGTAATCAGGTGTGTAGATTCTTGACACATAAGCTTTGTTATATTATATGTATGTTATGGGTTAAAAGCCAGAAAAGGTGTGTAGATCTCTATCACACTAGTTAATCTGAATTATATGTATGTTATGGGCTAAAACCCGGAAAATGAGGCTGTATGAACAGTCGTATTACCCAGAAAGGGTAGGCAAGGGATGCAGTGCGTAATCATAGAAACTTCTATGTGTATCAAGTATGTAAAAATATGTGATCTATTTAGATAGTTTAATGTTCGATTCTTGCATGTATCGTGGGATGGGATTGATTGATTTACGGAAGGGGAGCGGTCGCGAGGCGATCGGTGGCTTTGCCACATAGGTCACATAGTGATCGATCTTTATGACAAAAGACAACCGTCGATATATTATTAACGTCAAGACAATGATCGCTGGTTAACCGCCACATAGGTCACATAGTGATCGGTCTTTATATGACGAAAAAGTCGTCGATATGGTGTGTAGCGGATGGAGGGTTGATTGTAGAAATCCCACGGTGTGATGGTTGGTACGGGGTGTGTAGAGGATGGACTCATAGGTTTGGGATGGGCCATGTTGCATATTTTGTTACCCTTGTATACTGAGCCAAGGCTCATAATGTGTTTGTGGGCCTCAAGCCTTTTTATGTGTTCTCGGGATTTGCACACCGAGTCTTGGTGACTCAACCTTTTATTTTCCCAACATTTCGTAAGCGAGAGATCGTGAACATGGGAGCCGAAGCGACTCGAGGGCCATCAAGTTTTATTTCTACAAATTATTTGGGATTTCTTTAAATTTATTTTATTTTTATTTGGGATTTTTTAAGGCCCTAGTTTTTATTCAACTAAGAAGTTTTCAATGTTATGCAACTTATAAATTTTATGTCAAGGTTTATTTATACTTAATAATACTAATATAAGATTTTATTTTAAAATGTCACTTATTTACTCTAATAATGTCTAATTAACTTACAACTTCCAAAACCAACAAGACAAAAGTTTTCAATGTACAAGCCGTGACACGCCAGATCCAGTCGAAACGCATGGGCCGGGTTTGGGGTGTTACAGGCTTAGTGATAAATTATGATGTGTTGTATCACGAGAAATTGTGGTGATAAGCGCAGGGAATGTATGTTAATGAATGTGATCGTTAAGCTCAAGATATGGTTAGAATGTGGTAAGAGATGGAATGAGTAAGCGTTATGAGTGGTTGAATAGGTAACCATGAGTTTAAGAGTAAAACTCACTATAATACCTTGAGATTGAGTATAATCAATGAATATCAATAATTGATTATTATTTGCATATGACCTTACTAAGCATTATTGTTTACTCCTTTTCTTTTCCCATCTTTTATAGGTTAACTTAACTAGCTCGGGTTGGAGACTGCTGGAGATGTTTCCACACTATCGAGCAGACACTTGGTGTGAGGTTTGAAGTCCTTATGAGTTATGGCATGTATAGGGATTCTTTTTAAAGTTGACTAAGTCATAGGTGAGATAGCCAAATGTGTTGGCCTAAGAGAGTTTATGGTTCAGTTGTGTATAGCCATAGATGATGGCTTAAGTCATTTGAAATTATACCAGAAATAGTTCTCCGTTGTGTTTGGAATGAAGACTTTATTTCATGATTTAAATGTGATAATTCAAGAGTTATAATTGATGATATGTGAAGTTTATGTGATGGTATATGAATGTATGCAAGTGAGGGTGGCTAATGGCTTGGAAAATAGCCTTGAATTGGTCCACACAGGTAGACACACGGGCGTGTGTCTAGGCCGTGTGTGACACACAGTCAGCCCCATGGGTTTGTGACTTGGCCGTGTGCCCTCTGTAAGTTAGTGTTGTAAGTCAGTGTCGACCACAGGCTAGCCACACGGGCGTGTGCCTAGGCATTGTGACCCTTATGAGGCTACTGATGTCACAAATAGAATACCCAAGTATTTACACACGGGCAAGGACACGGACGTGTCTAGGCCGTGTGGCGCACACGGGCCAAGAACACGGGCGTGTGTTCGGCTGTGTAAAGACCCCTGTAGGTTTGAAATGAAAATAAATCCCACACGGGGTAGGGACATGGGCATTTGTGACCACACGGCCTACCCACACGGGCGTCTGACCCTTGTTTAGGTGAAAATTTTTTAAAAGTTTGAAAAGTTTTGGTTTGGTTCCTCGACATCTCGAGTGGGTGTAAAGGGTCTCGTTGACCCATGATAGGGATGTTATGATGGTGAACGAAAAGTTTTAAATTGGAAAGAATTTTTATAGCCTAAAGTGGAATGATTGAGCAATTCAAGTCCGGTAATGTCTCGTGCCCGGTTCCGGCATAGAATCCAGGTAAGGGGTGTTGCAATTTTCTTACCCATTTCATTTGCATAATATAAGACTTAATCATAAACATCAACCATGACCACAAGCTTTGCACAAGCCTAAACATCATCATTAATGCACAAATTAGTGCATTTATACATAACTCTTTTCGGATCAACCACATGATAAACTATTTCATTAGAAAATACCTCTTTTAATTCATACTACCTTTTCATGAACATAAGCATATTTCCATTTGAAGACTTACCATTTCAATGTATAACATTACAATTAAGCATGATATAATCCAACTTAAGCTTGGCACAAGCCTAAGCATCATCAACAACACATGTTAGTGCTTTAACACATAACTTAATTGAATTATCACATGGTAAGGTAGATTTGCATAAATATAATACCCTTGAATTCATACTTTCCATAAACATAGATATACATTCATTAATCATTATCATTTCATACCACTCCATAGGTTCATAACATAGTCGATTGGAACACTTACCGTTCCTTCCCTTTTTATGCCTGTTGAACCACTTAGAATAATATAGGATACGCGAGAAAACTTACACAAAGTGTGCTAAATATATGGTCGAAACAATTCCTTTTTCCTTTTCCTTTACATCATTGCTTACTCGAGCCATAAAATGGGTCTGCTCACACAAGTTGACGGTCGAAATGTAAGCTACACAATGTCGCTCACACAAGCTAACGAGCATCTGCAACAAATTCAAGACCTCAGCGATTAGTAGGAAATTTAAGACTGGCACTCGAAACATGGTAACCTTAATGATATGTCATTTGTATCCTATATATTCCTAAGGTTTAAACGGGGCTCGATAAGTCAATTCATTATGGCATTGATACATTTTTACATATTGATTCATTTAAATCAAAACAACATAATAATTATTCAATCCAAGCCACATTAAAGCAATTATAGTTCATACGAACTTACCTGGCTAAATTGTAGCAATGACTAAGTACAGGGGCTATTTGATAATTTTCTCTTCTTGATTTTCCACTTGTTCTTGATCTAAATTAATAATTTTATTCAATTCATTAATTCAGATAGCAAAACCATTCCATTTTATGCAATTAAGTCCTATTTGATATTTTTATAAAATTGCCTTCAACGTTTTACTTTTATTTAATTTAGTCCCTAAGCCTAAAACATGCAAAATAACCATTTTTATTAAATTTCAAGCTTAGACGTATAGTTTGGAACTCCTTTACAACCCATATTTGCTATTATTTCATAGCAAGTTGTTGTACTTTTACTAATTTCATATTTTAGTCCTTAACATTAAAAATTACCAAAAATCACTTAATAAAACATGTCTATTTAACAACAAGGGTTAAGAATATATCATAAAATTTCACAAACACCTCAAATTCATCCATGGCACATTCTAAAAAATTTGATAATTTTGAAAACAGAGGTACGGGTTAGCTAGACCTAGTTGCAACAATCTCAAAAACATAAAAATCATTAAAAACGGTTGCAAAATGGACTTACATGCATAAATTGAGGCATGGCCGAACCTAATCACTCCTTGGATATTCTTTCTATTGAAACAAAGAGGAACTAAATGTTGAAGATGGCCACTTTTGTTTTATTTATTTATTTAACCTATTTACTTTATTTTATTAATAAAACAACATACAAACATATAAAATTTAAAAGAATTTAAAGCTTAGACCATCCACCATCTTAATAATGGGTAATTTATCCTGTAAGGCCATCCAATTATGTTTCTTTAATCAATTAACACCTTCAAAACTAATAGTGATTGACTTTTTCAACTATTATGATTTAGTCCTTTTGCTTAATTAACCCTTAAACATTAAAATTTCTTAATAAAACTTTAATACAACCTTAATAATACTCCATAAATATTTATAAAAATATTTACGGCTCAGTTTAAAGAAATGTGGTCCGAGACCTCATTTTCTAAAACCACTTGACTTTAGGATCTTACCACTTGAACCTAATTAATCATTCATATAACGTAAATTACCATATGAAAACTTTTTTAAAACCATATTTGACTTGTAAGTATTAAATAATAATATTTATGAACTTACTCATCGGATTTTTGGCCCCAAAACTACTATTTCCAACACCACTAAAAAATGGGCTATAACAGTTCTACTATTCCCAACTGGTAAAAAGATTCAACATAGGCTGTTGCTTCCTTATGGAGGCTAAACTTACTCAAATAAGTACAAACTTTTTTTTGTCTAAACAAAATTTTAGTGGATATGCGAGTATAGACTGTGTTAGTCGTAGTGATGATACTATGTTTTTGTAGAGGAACAATGGTAATTGTTCTATTATTTCTATTAATACCAATATTATCTTTTGTTATATTGTGGTTGGTTCCTTTAAAACCTATCTTACATGTATATATGGTCATCTCAACCTTAGTAGCAGGAAAATGGTATGGAACTAACTTGTTGATCAAGCTGATCATATTGCTAAAGGTGAAAACTAGATCGTCCTAAGTGATTTCAATAAAGTCATTTGACATAAGGATAATGTAATGCCCTATACCTAACTCGATTACTAGACCCGAATATATGATGTTACAACACTTAAATACTTATCAAAAAATTTACAACAGGTGAAAACCATAATGGATGTACTTATTTATTTATAATCTTTCCTAAGTAAAAAGATTTGAAAAGAACATTTATTAATTATAATACACTCTTAAAAGTAGTATAAACATTAAAACTTAAATATTTAGTAAGACGAACATATTCATGACGTTGAGCACTATTTGCCACATTTCCAAGAGTGCCCCTTTGTATGTATAATATTGCTCGTCGAACTGCCACCCTCACGTATTCCCAGCTTGGCCCCTCTTGTGGCACTGGTTCAATTCCAATAATTTACATTATAAATAAACACTTGTAAGTTCAACAGAACTTACTGAATCTCAACCATTGTTACCATTAAACGATAATGTTGAATTCCTCGAATTACGAATTTTAGAGTTCTTCTCAAATTGTGGAGAATACTTTTCTGATTCTTGGCGGATAACTATACGCCAACATCTAACTTGACCACCTTGTACACATTCCACTTGGTTGGAGAATCATAGACTTCCTACTTATAGCGGATACCATTTCTCAATCACTTGTGATAGAAAATGGTTACATTTATCAAAATGATATGCCTACAGACACTACTCTCGGCGGATTCTTATACTGCCTCTAGTAGCTGTTGGAATACCAATCATACCGTAACTTCACGTCTATCCAGATAATGAACTTGGTTCGATGAAAGTAATATTTTAGATCACCCAATAGAAACTCAGATGGCTTCAATACAAAATGGGAAAACTTATAGATTTGTCTGACACTTACACCACCCATAGTTACATATATTCCAAACTCTCTTTTCGACCTAGTGAGTTACTGTGGAAGATTATTAGTTGAGTACACTGTCGAAGAATCTTTTAGAAAATGCCTCAAAGGCATACCCAGTTCTCACCACAAAGGCAGACTAACAACTCACCACTTAGGCATTATAAATTTCTCCTGACATGCTTTCCAAACATTACAACACATAGGCATTACAGGTAACCTGCCACAAAGGCTTCCCAAATAAATTTTCATAAAGGTTTTACATGTGACTTGACACAAAGGCTTGGTTTGGTTTACCACCAAAGCTGTAACAACCCGTTTTTAGTCATATCAGAATAGTGGTTTCGGGACCACAAATCTGAAGTCAAAATAATTATTTTATTATTATTGTTTTAATGTCTACAGCATGATAATATGTTTGTGTGAAATTTCTGTTAAGAAATTTTATCGTTTGAATGTTTAATTTGAGAAAAGGACTAAATCACGTAAAGTGCAAAATTGGAGTCCTATAAGCTAAAAGGAGTTAATAGCTATGAAATTAAACGTTTGAAGGGTTTATGTTGTAATTAGACCACTAATAACATGAGTGGACAATTATGGGCACAAATTAGATGTTTTATAATGTTTTTATTAAAGGTTAAAAAGTAATTTAGTGAAAGAAATAAGTAAAATAATAAAACAACAAAGTTGTCATCTTTGCTTAGACTCCTCCACCGAAAATTAAGAAAATAGAAACTCCATGGATGCATGTTGTATTCGGCCAAGCTTTCTAGCTCAATAGGTGAGTAAATTTTGATATGTTTTTTTAATGATTTCTATGATTTTGAGATCATTGCAGCTTAATCTAGCTATCCCAGGAACTAATTTGCAAAAATTTTAAAGGTTTAAGTTTTTACATTGATGAGTTTATATGTGTTTTGATGTTTAATGATAGAAAATGCATGCTTGTTGTTAGATAAACAACATTTGTTAAGTGATTTTTAGTAAAATGTCCAATTAGGGGTTAAATTGAGAAGTGTTGAAATTTTGTGGTTAAATTATGAAATAAATGAAAAATATGGGCTACTAGGGACCTAATTGGAATTTGGATAGCATGGGTTTTGGTTGAATTGCATGAATTTGTGATTTTATAAAATAAGGACTAAATTGTAAAAATGTGAAATATGAGGGGAAAATGTGTAAAATTTTCTTAATGTATAATTTGGACTAAATTGAATAGAGAGATTATTAAATAAGTGAATTTTGATTATAATTAGATTAAGAAAGGTGAAATACAAACTTAGATTGGGGAAAGAATGAGGTTTCGAATTAATCGACTTAATTCGTTGTTTTTGCATTCGAGGTAAGTTCGTATGAAATAAGTATTATTATATTTGTTTTTTAAATGCTTTAATATTGTATAAATTGTGAATACGAAATTGCAAACTTATTCGATGAAGATTCGGCATTGGAAATCTGGATTGAACCTTAGGAATAGATTAGGATACAAATGACATGTCATTAGGGGTTATTATTGTTTTGGGTGCTGGTCCGTACGTCCTGCCGGTGGCTAAGTTATCTAGCATGTGCTACGGATTCTTGTCAGCTTGTGTGAGCAGCACTGTGTAGCTACGTCATGACCGTCAGCTTGTGTGAGTAGACCCGTTGATAGCTCGGGAGTGAGCATTATTGAGATATGATAGTGAGATAGCTTCGGCTATGTATTGGAACTTCGGTGCAAGATTTATTAAGATAGCATCGGTTATATATATTGACACTTAGGGTGCGAGATTCTCAAGTATCCTGTATTATTTCAAATGGTTCAACAGGTAAATTAAGGATAAGGATGAGTATGAGATCGATATAAGTTTGTACAGGTATGTTCAAGAACTGTATAAGAATTGAATCGATAAAGCTTGAGAAGTTCATATTTAATCTTGATAATGAACATATGAAAGGTTTGTGAATCATTAAGAATTATGTTATGTTATGTTTGAATACTTAAATTTTATTTTAATGGTAAGTTAAGTTTATTTTCATATGAGCTTACTAAGCTTTATAGCCTACTTCGTTTATTTTTCTGTGTTTTATAGTGAAATGAAGCTAGCTCAGAGTCGGGGATCGTCGAAGATTCTTCATCACATTATCCTACTATCATTTTGTTACCTTTGAACTTAAGTATTTTGAGTATATGTCATGTAAAGGAACTTTGGTCATTTTGTTTATGAATTGATAAAGAAGTTAACTATTTGAATTGGCTTGCAAATGTGTAAAGTTTGGTTTTGTATATAGCCATGGGAGTTGGCTTATTTTGGTATAGTTGATCTTGTATATATATGTGCATATGGCTTGTGTGATGTGTTGGATGATGGTTATGTGATGCTTGTTGATAATAGGTATTATGGATAGCAAATGGTTGAGTTATAAATATTGATATGCTAGTGAATTTAGGCTAGTAATGCATATTTAGAAAATAACCATATTGATAACTTGAGAAAGTGAGTTTTGGTATGAAATTGAATGGTACATTGTGAGATTGTATACCTTGTAAATGTTGATTTTGGAAATGGTATGAAATGTAACATCCTAATAATTAGGTGTTATGCATCTTACTTAATTAATTGATGTTGCATGCTTAAATATGTTAAGTGTGTTTTGGAAGTTATTTTTGAGCTTCATTAATTAAGTGAATGCTTAGTGAAACTTTTAATTTTTAATAATTAAGATGGAGCTAAGCATGTTAGGCTTTAAGAATTAATGACAAGGAGTTTAAAGCATAAGTTGAGTAATTAGCAAAGTGGTAAGGACACATGGATGAGTGCTTGAAGGGAGAGGTTCGAATCCCCTAGCTAACAAATGGGAGGATTTTATTTTTGTTCCCTTCCCTATAGTGTCGGCCAAGGTTCTTCTAGAATGGATGAGCATTCTTTTATTTTTGGCTATTTGACCATATGAAAAGGCAAGCTAAAGAATTATGGCATGGAATCAAGATAGGATGATAAGATAGGGGGACAAGAGGCTTGATATGTGGGCAATGTTTTGGAAACTTGTTCATGGTCATTTGACCATGAACCTAGACGGCATAAGGGGATAAGGGAGAAGTTTAATTGAGTTGGAAATTATGGAGTTGATAGGGAAGAATTGTGGAGGAAAAAAAGGGATTGTGTTGGCTTCCTTGTTGGCCGAATTTGACTTGAGTTAGGGGCTGAAAGTTGGCCAAAAGTTCTAGCATTTGTGCATCTTTTCTCAATTCTCCAAAAACTCTCCTCTTAGCCGAATCTTGCTTTGGGCATTAGGTAAAACTTCTCTTTGTTTTGGCTCTCATTTTGACCATTTCGATTAAAATTTCTATTCTCTCAAAATTCTTGTCAAAAGCATCAAAAGTTGGAAAAGCCATTCTTCTTTTCTTTGTTCTCTCATTGCCGAATGTACCAAAGTTCAAGCACTATTTTTTCTTCATTTCTCCCTCTTGACCGAATGCACCTAAGCCCCAAAACCTATCTCTTTTCTCTTTGAAAATCATCTTCATCATCATCATCTTCTTTTAATCTCTCTTTCTTATTTTCTTTTTCTTTTTCATTCTATTTCTCTCTTCTCTTTCCCTCTCATAGCCGAAACTATCCTATAATCTTTTCACCATTTTTCTTTCTTTTCCTTTAGTTAAAAACCGAAACCATCATATTTGAAACCATCATCTTTTCTCTTCTCTTTTGTTAAAGTCGAATTATCAATTCCTTTCTTCTCTTTGTTCAAGGCCGAACCTTCAAGTGAACCAAGTAAGGATCTTGTCAATCGTTTTCATGATCTCTTTTTTTTTTTTTATATAGTCTCATAATCCTTTTATTTTTCTCTCCTAGGCCAAATCCTTGGAAAGGATTTTTAAGGTTCCTTGTTGAAGGCAACTTTTAAGAAGTGATCTTTCAAAAATCTTCGAGGGTAAGGATTTTTAATTTCGATCGTATCAATTCTTTTAGAATGGATCACTAATCAACGTTATTTTAGGGACGAATTGAGACTAACAAGATAGGTAAGAAAAGAGCCGTACGGAGTGTTTGGAAGAGAGGAGGTACTCTTTTACCATCAAACTACAAACGAAGGGTAGTATCGGGTGTAAGAGACTTTCCACCGGGTTGTGGACCCTCTGCTAACGAGGATCGGTTATTTGAAGTAGTGCGTACAACCGAACCACTTTACGTTGGTGGGATATCAGCGGGTTTTGATCCATCTAGTGGAGAAAAACCACAAATAACTGTCGTTCGAGAATCCGAGGGTAAGGATTTAGATCCATCATCAATAAGTATAGTTTTGTGAGTAAAAGTTTATACTAACCAAGTGTGATGATTAACTAGGTGTTGACGAGCGAGAGAGTATCATTCTCACTGTCATAAGGTGTGTAACCCTACATTAAAAAAACTCATAGATCTAATATTATATGTGATTTTATGATAATGTGTTTAATAATGATTTTGGATACCATTCGGTGGTATCGATATTCATGTATGTTTACCCCAATATTTTGTTAATTTTGCTATATGCATAAAATATGAATTAAGTATGATTATATTATGATTTTGGGGTAAATGGCATGAAAACTAAATGATATGTATGTGGATGGGCATATGGGTATATTTGATAAAGGAGGAAGTATTCGGTGGTTTTACCACATTTCCGTGACTTGGTCACATATTTGAAATCTGGTGACTTGGTCACAAATATGAAATCCGTGACTTTGGTCACATATGTGAATCTGGTGACTTGGTCACATATTTGATATCCGGTGACTTGGTCACAATTTTGTCTGTGGCCTTGCCACAAAATTATAAGGCGATGTGCATGTTGACTGCAAGAATCGCCTTCGATGGTGTGTAGCGGATGGAGGGTCGATTTAGTAATCCCACGGTGTGTTGGTTGGTAGGGTGGTGTGTAGCGGATGGATATTTAGGTGGGCCGGGCTTGCATTTCATTTCATGTACATAACCATGTAATATTGAATGATTATTATTTGATCTGCTATGAAAATGGGCTTTTAAGCTAAATATGAGCTAAATGGGCTTTTGGGCCAAATATGACTTAAATGGGCCTATGAATAAATGTGTCATGAAAAATGGGCTTTTTGCTGTATGTGTTACACATTGAGTTTATAACTCACCCATTTTTGTGGGATAAACTTTTCAGATGATTCGTAGTGCGATGGATCGGGACAACAAGGATTTCGAGGTGGCCAATGCTCGTATCAAGTATTTTGGAGATTTTCCAATTTAAACTTATTTAATTTGATTAATTAGACTTTATTATGGGTTTGCTATTTTTATGTAATAAGGCCACTATAAACTATTTTTAATTTTTGGGTGTTTGAATTTATTTTGCCATGAACAATTATTAAGTAAATAACTAAATGGTTTTCGATAAATGATTTAAAAAAATGTTTTTGTCACTAATATATAAATGTTTTAAAGTAAATTCCTTAAATTTGGTTTTGTTTTAATTAATTAATTCCTTCTAAAAATAATGTTTTAAAAGACAAAATTTACTTTACAATTTGATTTCAACCTAAAATATTAAGTTAAATCTGTTTTCTACAAAATCATCAAATTTTTAAGAGTTTGCGAAAAGTTAGATTCGAGGAACATAACAAATCCGGTTGGACTTTTTGGGCCGGGTTTGGGGTGTTTCATGAAATATGCTTGGTTGAGGTTGATTGAATGCCCACTATATGCTATGTTTTGGTGCCATTTGGGTTGATGTAGGTTTATGCAAGTTTGGGTGGCAAAGTGGCCTGGTAAATAGCCTATTTTTGTCCACATGGGCAAAGACATGGGTGTGTATCTCAGCCATGTGTGACACACGGTCAGGTTACAAGGCCATGTGTGCCCTAGTTTTGAATTAAAAATCAAGTCAGTGTGCTCCACACAGCCCAGCACATGGGCGTGTGACTTGGCCATGTGGCATAAGTCAGTATACCCTACAGGTTTGGCACGGCCTGGCACACGGGCGTGTGTGGCCATTTCTAGGGCACACGGGCGTGTGTGTTAGCTGTGTGACCCAAGTTAGAGAGTTACACGGGGTTGGACACGGGCTGGGGCACGGCTACGTGATCCCATTTCCAATGTCCACACGGCCAGGCCACACGGGCGTGTGTCCCCTAAAATTTGAATTTTTTTCTAAGTTTTGTAAAAATTTCCCGAGTTACCGGTTTAGTTCCGAACCACTCCTAAAGAATGTTTTGGGCCTAGCAGGCTTGTATTAGGGACAATGTGAATGATGTTGAATGATAATTACTTGGAATCTAAAAATGTATGAGAAATGATTGTTTAATTGTTTAATTAGCCCGGTAATACTCTGTAACCCTATTTCAGCATTAAAAACCGGTGAGGGGTGTTACAAAGGCACCACGTAAATCATTATGTTTGATGATATGGATTTTCCTAAACTAAGCATCACTTGAGGTTCCCATCATCGTCCTCGAGACACGCAAAAACCCTAGTAGACAAATATTACTTATCCACCATTCCCAGAATGTGTCATGGCCATGGTCTTTACACATATTTGACATGTTGGACTTTTCTTGAGTTTACTGTCTCGACGAATAACCTCAAACACCACTGCAGGGTCCATTATCATATCACATATTTTCCCGACACTCCACCCAAACCCTCTTGTCACCAACCAAAATTTGGCATGCATCACTTTAATAACTGTTATAGTATGCCCAAAGACCAATCATGGGATGATTATAATTACATAATTGTTTTACTTTGTTTATTAATATAAGGCATTGCCATTATTATTTCAGTTTCTTTTTCTATGTCTATAAATAAACTGAATTATGATAAAGTCCTAAGAAAATATGATTATTCTTAAAAGGTTCTTAGTCAAGTATTATTGTGGGCTTGGACAACAATAATGCATTAAGACTAATGTATAGTTGATTAATGACAAAAAGTTGTCATTGACATTGGGATGTCAAAATCAATACATAAGTATGTGTTAGAGAACAACATATTGGACTAACCTGTTATGAGTATGTTTCTTGTATTATTATTTACCAGTCAGAATATTACTAATAGTGATAAATATGTATATGATCTTCAAACTTGAGATCATCATTGTCCCAACATCGTGAGTTGCATACTTTCATACAGTCAAACATTTACCACAACAGTTTGTACTATAGATATTGATGTTGGATATACTACAATCCATGTAGTAGGATATGGTTGATCAAGATAGGATTCGTCTCTCCTACATAATGAGAGCAATATGTTAGGCCTCTTGATGGAGTGAGACTAGAAATGCATGGCCGTGCTCAAATAAGTTGATATGAGATATCACACTTATTTGTTTATTGTAGTCTACTTAGAAAATCAAGAAATATGATATTGGACTATACAAGTGTGACTTCCATGACTTATGTTCAATCTAGATATTAAGGATAAAATGATATAATACATGAAAAGATTATCACAGAAAGGTTATGTCAAATTACAACTTCTTATAACATAGGTAGCAATGATGCATTGCTACATGCCACTCATTGCTTGTATTATTAGAAATGTTCTAGTATTACTACTAACGTTACAAGAACCTATAGGGCCACACCCTATTGTTAAAATGAACAAAATCAATACCATATTTGGTATTGTGTTTAGTTGTCACATGAATTAAATTAATTATTGAATTCATTTAATTTGTTAGTTAAATATTAAATGAATTAAATGTACAAGCTTGTTGTACACAAATAGAGAACATAGTTAAAATTAATATAAGAATTTGATTCATATAAAATTTTAATAGAATATAGTTTACCAAATTTATTATAATAAATTATTATTATTATGATTCAGTCAAACATTGAAACATGGTAGTTATAGTTCCTTTTGGAAAGAATATAATGTTTTTAATACTTTCCATATGTTATAATTCTTTTGGAAAGAATATAACGTATTTAATGCTTTTCATATGTTCTCTATAAGATTTGATTCCATTTTCAATATATGCATACCAAAATCCCAAATTAGGGTAAGTGTGTTTTAAAAGAAAATTGAGAAAAAAAGGTCTAGTAGCCATTTTGGGAGATTATTCTCTAGAATAGTTCCAAGAGAGTTTTGTCGTTCGTTTGAATACCGGGTGGACTACGTAAAGGTCGAAACATTTCTGTTGTGGCTTGGAATCGACATCGAATCAGCTCTATCCTCTCATCGTTTTATGTTAAGATGGTATATTTTCAACCTTATCTCAAACTGTTTCATTAGCTATCAAACTTTTACAAATATTAAAATACCGAAATCATCAATTTCTAAAATTTTCAATTTCACTAGTTTGGAACGACTTACGCAAATGGTTTAAAAAGTATGTTTGAAAACTATGAAAGGTTTTTTAGGCCATTTCGGTGGCCAATGCAGCTTTCTGAATTCGGCTATAATGACTGGGTCGAGTTTGAGATGTTACATTAGCTTTTCTACTAAGTTTACATGAGCATCAACAATCATATATCATAATCTCATTTCGTTTCATCATCAATTCATACAGATCCAATTTCACATAACATAGTTCATACTATATTCATGTAACATATCATATATCAATTATATCACACTCTTTTACACTATATTCTATTATTTCCAATTTCTCGATATTCAATATCATTTAATATGAATCATTTTGATACGACAATATAAGCTTACCTCAATAGTTATTCATGCAATCAACATGTAAATGTATATATATAATGATCTCAAATCATAAAAGTACAAACCGTAATTGCTGTTACTTGTCTAAAACTCTTGCCTTTTCTTTCTCTTGCGACAGCTCGACGTCGTCTTTAGCTACGTTTGGTAATTCAAAAAAATAAGGCAATATCATATTTCACCCAATTCACATTCAAATAAAAAGCCAAACATATTTTTCATTTTATTCAATTTAGTTCCTATACTCGGGATATGCATATTTTTTTATATCTAGCTTCGAATCAAAACCTAATTTCACATTCTTTTATTAGGGACCCTATACTTCCTATTCTTAACACAATCTCATGATACTTTTCCATTTATTCAATTTGGTCCCTAATATTTCAAAGTTAACTAATAACCTTATTTAACTTTAGAATTTAGTCCTTATCATGATCTAAGCTTAATATTTATCAAATTCAAGCCTAATTCACCAATTTCTCTTTAATGGCAACATGTTAAAAACTCAAAAGTTGAAAAAAAATCGATACATGAGCTAGCTAAATCAACCTCCCATGATTCAGTATTCATAAAAATTTCATGAATTTTTCGTAATTATCTTGCAAATTTGATATGGCCGAACCTATGTTCAGCAATGGAGTTTTTTTCCTCTATTCTCTCTTTGGAAGGTGGAAGAATATGACAATATCATCTTTCTTTCCACTATTAATTTTCTTATATAGCTTTATTAAGATTTAATTAAACTTAATTAATTACAACTAGTTAATGAATTAACATTTGTTTATTTACTTAATCATAATATTAAAATTAAATAAGAATCATCATTACCATCCAGTAACTCATGATAGAAAAATGGTTTAATAACCATTTTGGTCCTTTGGATAATGGTTATCTAGGCCCCTAAGCCTTTTCTAATTTAAAAATCAGTAGCGATTTTACTTTTACAATTTAGTCCCTGAACTTTAATTAACTAATTTCTCAGTTAAATTTCTTAACTGAAATTTATTATATTATCATATTAACTTCGTAAATATTCTTATTTTATATTTACTGACTTGATTTACGAAAATAAACTTCTAAAATCGTATTTTCCAACAACACTGGAAATCTGGTCTTTACATTCTATCAATAAGAAAACATCTTTTTTAGCAAAGACCATTTCAATTTAGAGCCATGTGAGCTATGCACCCCCCAGTGTAGGGATGTAGTCAAAGATGCCTAGAATAGTGAAATTAGGGGCTCTTTTGTCTTTTAAACTTGTAACAAACCCACATTTGAACCAAAGTACAGATCTAAAAATAAGATATCACATTTTGTTACCGAGCAACTCATACTATTTTCAATACATTTATCACATTTAATCTAACATACATGTAGAATATATAAATTTTCATATACAATAAATCAATTGGACTCATTTCTAATTTCATGAGGATATACAGGGTTAAACACAAAGTTAGGATACTGAATCCTAACTCAATTCATAAAAAAAATTATGAAATTGTAGATTTTTTTATAAATATTTTGAATATTTTATTTTTTTGTAATTTTGTTGAAAGAAACTAATTTTCTCATTTTGAAATTGAAAAAGACCAAAGGAGTATTTACACCAATCTATTATTCGATTTATTTGAATTATTCAACTTATTCAAATTGTAAAATTCAACTCAATTTGAACTCAAAAAACCGAATTAATTATTTGAGTTGAATCAAAAAATAGAATAACTCGATTCAATTAATTCAAATTTTAATTTTTACGAGTTAAATCTAGTTTTGCTCACCCCTTATTAAAGGCCCACCATGATTTATTTGGTTTTTTTTACTAGCAAGACACTTGTACTATAATACCCCAATTTTGGCGGGTACAAAGTTTTGGTACAGAGTAGTAAAAAGGTCTGTCTAGCGTAGTGTTATTTGCCTGAATGAATATTTTTTTATGTACGTGTATATGTATAGTAACCGTTACTAGAGTAAGTAAAATTTGATTTCCTGATATCCTGTCATATATGAAGGGAAGTCTATGTTAAGTGGCTAAAAGTATGTAATAGCGCGCCCGACGAAATCTTAGTTTTTGGTTACTGTTTATAAGATAACAACTAGGCAGAGAAATGTTTTTGAAAGGAGTACTCGCCAAAGGCGTACTATGCCATATTATGATAGTAACGATGTTAGTTGCATTGTAATTATAGTAGTTACGGCCTCTCTGGTTAGTGTAACCTTTAATTGTCTATATTAGGTTTTTATTTATATTTGCATTTGTAGTTGTAGACCATTAATAAAGATATTTTTGAAAGAGGGTGACATGTGTCAAGTTTTAATAAAATGGCCCGGGTCTTACTTGTAAATATATATTAGTTAAAAGAGCTAGAGAGAGAGAGAGAGGAAGACGTTACATCTTCTTCTTTCCTTTGAAAATGCTGCTGTGGCTTTCTTTGGAAGCCATTTAAGGTTTGTTACTCTTAAGTTGGAACTAAAGATGAAACCTAAAGTAGAAGATTACTTCATATTCTAGTGAATATTTTGATTATGTGGGTGGAATCTTGAAAAGTAAGTTTGTTAACTTTGGTGAACAGTAACATTAAAAAAAAGGGGGGTTGTATGGTTGTCAACATTTTGAGAAAGAGATGGTAAAATGTATGTGAATGGGTTTTAATGATGTTTTTATGTTCTTTGAGCAATGATTGCAAGTTAGATGGTTGGATCTGGTGTACCAACTATTTTAGGTGAGGATTAGGTGAGTTTTTACCCTGACCTTTGTGCATATTTTGTTCATACTGAAACTTATCTATATGAAATTGATCAAAATATGGATAAAAAATCATGGATTGTAACACCTCTAAACTGTATCCATCGCCAAATTAGGGTTATAGAGCATTACCACACAAATAAATCCTTAAAATGTACATTTCACACATCAAAGAAATCATAATATAAATCATTCATTCAAACACATATCGTCCTTAAATCAAGCCCTCGAGGTGTAACAGTTCGATTTTGGGGCTAGTCAAAATAGTGGTTTCGAAACCACTAATCCGAGGTTGAGGAAAATTATTTTGGTATTATTTTATGTGTTATGGAATAAATATATGACAATATGAAAATTTTGGTGCTTTAATTTGAGCAATTGTATGCTTAATTGTGAAAAAGAACTAAATTGCATAAAGTGTGAAAGTTCTATTATGCAATGTTGAGGTGTCTAATAGCCATAGAATATTAAATTAGAGGTCTTTAAAGTGCAATTAGGCTAATTAGAGTGTGTTGGTTTGCCATAGAGTCTAGGGAGACAAGGATATTAAATTTTTGGTCAAATTTGGTGAAGTTAGGTGATAAAATAAGGAATAAAATAAGATAAAAAGATGATATATCATATTTTACTATTCATTCTTCTTCTCCACCGAAAATTGAAGAGAATTAGAGGATTTAGAGCTCAAAACTTTCAGCCAAGCTATCTTCTTGCAAGTAAGTGATTTTAGAGGTCTTTCTTGATGATTTTTGTATTTTTGGAACCCCCAAAGCTTAAGCTAGCTAATGAGGGGACGAATTTGCAATATGGTTGCAAGTTTAGGGACTTTTCATGAGAGTGTTTATGTTGTTTGCTGAGTTTTTATGGAAGAAAATGAATGTTAGTAAGATGAGGAATAACTTTTGTGAACGGTGTTATCATGAAAACATCTAAATGGGATTAAGTTGTAAAGGTTATAATTTAGTAATAAATGCATGAAATAGTTAGATTTGTGAGTAGTTGTAAGAGGAATAAATGTTCAGCTAGGCTTGTTTAGTGAGAAAATATGATGAAAAATGATTTACGAGCCTAGGGGCAAAATCATAATTTTGCCAAAGTGTAAGGGAAAAATGGTCAGTTTTGCCTAAGTAGAAATTCTGATGTATTATGAGTTATAAAATGGTTGAATGAGTGAATTTTGTTATTATATATAAAGAGGAGCGCGGAAACAACCTTGACCGGGGAAAAGGCAAGGTTACGGATTAAACCGCAAATTAACACATTTTGAACCGAGGTAAGTTTATGTGTAAACGATTAATTATGAGTATACATTGTTGTTAATTAATGGTGCATTGTATGATTGAGATGGATCGAGTTCAATAGTATTGGGTAATTTCCGTATGTGTCTAATTATAGACTAATGGTGGGCTATGTGCGATACCACCTTACTACTCAATCACAATAGGCTGTGTGCGATACCATCGTTTATATTATCATTTGGTGGGCTATATGCGATACCACCCTAAATATTCTTAATGGTGGGATATGTGTGATACCACCCTATTATTGATTAATGGTGGGTTGTGTGCGAAACCACCGAATGTTTAGTTTAATTTCAAATGGTTCATTGAAAAATTAATTAAGTAACGTTTCATGTGACTTGTGGCGATAAGTGTAAAGAATGTATGATAATAAATGTGAGCATTAAACTTGTTATATGGTATGAATTTGGTATGAGATGAATTGAGTAAGTATGTTTATGGAATAAGGAGTGATCTTGCTTAGTACATAATGCTATTTATTGATTAGCATATGTCATGATGTTTATTATTTACATGTAAACTTACTAAGCATAAAGCTAACTCCCTTTCCTTTCCCTTGTTTTATAGTGTCAAAGAGCCGGTTCGGGATACGAAGTTAACTAGAAGATCACCCACACTATCAGCTCATCTCGGTATATCTAGTATTAGATTATTGAGTATGGCATGTATAGGGGCTAGACTAGGGGAAATGTTTTGTTGTTTTGGTCAAGTGTGTGTTGGCTCATTTAAAGATAAACTCTTTTGTATATGGCCATAGATGATGGCTTATTATTGCTAATTTATGAAAATATGAGGTTATTCATGAACGTGTATGTTGCATAATTGAATTGTGAGATAAGTCTGATAATGCCTCGTACCCAGTTTCGGCGTCGAATATGGGTAAGGGGTGTTGTATTTAGTGGTATCAGAGCTATGGTTTAGTCGGTTCTCAGACTACCGTAGCATGTGTAAGAGCCTAGCTATACATGCCATAAACATATATTGATAGTGTGGTGACTTCTAACAATTCTAAACTTTATCTTTATATAGTAAATGGATCCCGATAGAGCGGCTGTTGATGATGCTGCTAGTAACGCACCGACTCCCGCGCAAGGGACTACGCCTGTAGAGAGTAGACCCGAGACTATGGGTCAAGGAGAAAAGGCTCGGGAAGCCTTTCTCCAAATGATGAGTAATTGGTCCACAGAGTATGTGCGAGCGAACCCTAATGCTCAACGTCCTCCACCCCCTCTTATACCTCAGCCAGTTCTTGTGGCCCTCAAGGTATAGATTCGATGAGAATGACCAAACCCCCGATAGATAAGATTCGAAAGTAAGGACCGAAGAATTTAGAGCTAACATAGATGATGACCCCGAGAGGGCGGAGTTCTGGCTTGAAAACTTAATGCGAGTATTTGATGAACTCTTCTGCACACCTGAGGAGAGCTTGAAATGCACCATGTCATTGCTAAAGGACCTGGCCTATCGTTGGTGGAAGACGTTAATGTCGGTGGTTCCAAAGGAGAGAGTAACGTGGGGCTTCTTTTTGGAAGAGTTTTGAAAGAAGTATATAAGTCAAAGGTTTGTGGATCAGAAACAGAAAGAATTCCTTAAACTGAAGCAAGGAAAAATGACTGTGGCAGAATATGAATGCGAGTTTGTTAGGCTCAGCAAGTATGCACAAGAGTGTGTGTCTACAGAAGCTATCTTGTGCAAGAGGTTTGAAGATGGGCTGAATGAGGATATCAGACTTCTAGTTGGGATCTTGGAACTGAAAGAATTTGTGGTGTTAGTCGATAGGGCATGCAAAGCCGAAGAACTGAATAAGAAAAAGAGGAAAGCTATTAGTGTAACAGCCTGACTTAAGGCCTAGTCAGAATAGTGGTATGAGACCACAAATTCGAAGTAGAAATATGTGTTTAAATGATTTTATAAGGCTTATGAGGTATTTGCCTAATTGTGTGAAAATTTTATGAAGGAATTTTATTAATTAGTGAATAAATTGTCCATTAAGACTAAATTGCAAAATTATAAAAAATGAGATTCTAAAAGATTTAAGTATGAAATAGCATCATAAAAATTAGTGGAGGTCCTATTAGACCATTATTTATTGAGATGGACAAAAATGGACATGGGAAGAAAAAATCTCATGAAAGAGCATTAAGGGCATTTTGGTCATTTGGTTAATTAATGAATTAAAAAGGGAAAACAAGTTAAAAAATGGTGTCAATCTTCTTCCTGAAGGCCAAAATTTTCAAGTTCTTCATAGCTAGGGTTTGTTTAACTTCCAAGCTCACTAGTAAGTGCATCCTAGCCCCGTTTTTAATGTTCTTCGTATTTTTGAAATCCTTGTAGCTCGGTTTAGATATTTCTAATAAATTTTGAGCTAGGGTTTATGTTAAAAAATTTACCCATGTATGACATGCATGTATTTTGATGTTTTATGAAAGATTATGAAAGTTTGATGTAGGATAAACATCTTTTTCTAAGTGAATTTCATGAAAAATGCATGTAAGGACCAAATTGCAAAAGTAATGAAAATGGTCATAAGTGGGTGAAATAGTAGAAATTTAAGGCTGCTATAGTTATGAATATGAATCGTCTAGGCTTGAAATATAAGGAAGTTGAATGAAAATCATTTTTCGAGCCTAAGGGTAAAAGTGTAATTATGAGAAAGTTTAGGGGTAAAATTGTAATTTTTCCAAAGTATTAATTATGTGTCAATTTAGTCGATGTGAGTATTGAACAAGTTAAATTGTCATTATAGATTAAGAAACGCGAAGCCCGAATCGAAACCGAGGCAAAAACAAATTCGAGGGCTAATTGCACAATTCTACACATTTTGTACCATCCGAGATTTAGGGGTCTCACATTTTATTTCGTATCTATGTGATTGGTATGCTTTGTATGATTGTTTGAAGGTGTTTGGGGCTTCGGGAAACCTTGGGGTTAAGTCTGAACCTTAGTGGAAATTTTTGGTTTTAAGTTTTTACGGGAGAGCTAGTGGAGCCAGCCTTTAAAGGATTAAAATTTGTGGTTGTTGACACAAGGAAAGAGTTGGTGTAGTGGCCAGGAGGTGCCACGTTGTGTGCTTTGGAAGTGGCATCAGATGGAGTTACAAGGGGGAAATAGTTCGAGCTGCATTGATTGCATTTTGGAGTTTTATTTTCTCTAGGAGAGGTGAGTGATGGATTCAGCAAGGGCACTTGGAAGGAGGAGGTTTGATTGGGTCAAACATTTTGAATGGTGGGTGGAGAGGGTTTTTAGGAGTGGAACCATTCAAACTTGTTTGAATGTGTGAAGGAGAGGGAATTACGGAGAGAAAGAAGGGATAAGGAGGGGGTGGAGTGTTGGCCGAATGTGGGGTTCTAGGAGAGGAGTTTTTGGTCATGAAGGGGGTGTTTAGGTGCCGAATTTAGGTGTTTGTGTAGCTTGAGTGTGTTCACCTTTTTGAGTTTACTCTTATTTAATCTCCTTAACAAAAGGGTTCCAGCAAAAAAGTCATTCATTTCTTTCTTCTTTTTCCTTGACCAAAAAGCCGAATTGAAAGAGACCATTGGTGTATTTTCATCCCATCTTCTGTTTCTTCCTATTTATTCTTCAAAACACCTAAACCGTAATCGTCACACTCATTCTTTGCAATCCCTTTATTTTTCTCTTCTTTTCTACTCACTCTTTAAGGCCGAACCTCATCTCTTCCTTCTTCTCTTTTCACTTTGATAGCCTTAAGCATTCACTTCCCTTTCAAAAGCCGAACAACCTTTCTCTTCTAGAAGCCGAATGAACCTTCTTTTTAGTTGAGCCTTAGATGAATCTTCCAAACATCTTTACTTCTTTCTTTTCCATCTCCACTCTCTCTTTTTCTTTTTTTATTCGCCTATTTCTCAAGCCTTGTCTCTTGGCTGAATCTTTCAAAGCCAAATCTCTCTTGTGTGGTGACTCTTTTCATTTGGTAATCTCTAGAGGAGGTGTCGTCATTCATCCTCTACTAATTCTCTCAAACGGTTCTCAGTGGTAGTGGTAAGGGTTCTCTTTTATCTAACTCCTTTTCTTTTCTCTTTGGTTTGCCGAAACCAAAAGCTTAAGTCTATTCTTGTGTGTGTCGAATCTATGAAGGGATTGATTTCGGGTCTTCTGCTTTAAGCCAGCGTTAAGGGTGTTAGAGATCTCTTGGGGTTCGATCAAGGGATTTCGACGATCTCTTAGCTCAAGTGTAGACTCTCTGGGTTCTGCTAATTTCGATAAGGGATATTGGATTAAAACGTTTATTTAGCTTCTTTTATCTCTTAATCAAACGTTTTAACCGGGACTTCTGACCAAGATTTTTATTTTATGGAATCGAGTACCAGTCAATTAAAGAAAGAGGTTGGACACGCAGTCCTTACCCTTAAATTTAAGAAGCGAGCAGTTTCAGCGGTTCGGGATTGGCCACCGGGCTATGGGCCGGCGTCTGAAAAGGACAAGCAGATTGCTGTAATCTCTTAGAGTGAGGATGTTTGGGAGATCGATAGTCTAGTTCTTCAGGTTTACAGGTGTGTAATTATCACACTATTCCCTTAGATTTTTTTTAAACATATGTGTTATGCTTGGAAGTCAGAAATAGTGGCAGCGGTGAATGTATTACCTGTGTTGGGTAATTGGTAAACAAGGTTAGTGTGTTACCTACTTTGATAATCGTGGTTAAACTGTTGTGGATGCATTTGAGTATGTGGTGCAGGTACATATATACATATATAATTATGATTTATCATGTTGCTCATCTGCTATATTATGTGGCATGTGCATGGGTTTTGGGATATGAATGATGATAAGGGGAAGTGTATTTATGTGGGTGACTATGTCACGATTAATGATGGCCTCGAGCCTCATTGTGGTTATGGTGATTTAATCACGTGTGGATTTAGTGGCTAGACCACTTATGTAGACTTTGAGCAGTGTGTCTGTCAGCATGACTGCCAAAGAGGTGTGTAGCGGATGTAGGGTCGATTGTAGAAATCCCCAGGTGTGTATGAGGATGGATGTACGGAGAGGTGTGTAGAGGATGGACATTAGGTTGGGTGGGGCTATCATTTGAATATTTGTGTTTGGCATGTTGATTTGGGGCTCAAGCCCACTTGTGGAATGAGGTGGTATAATTGCACATTGAGTCTGGTGACTCACCCCATTTTCTTAACACATCGCAGGAAGCTCATGACTCTTTGGACTGGGTTGGAGCGGGCTCGAGGTGGCCATGCAGGAGTTATTTTAGTAAACTTTATTTTAATCTATTAATTACTATTTTCCTTTGGGACATTTTGAATATGTAATAAGGCCACTATAAATTTGGTAAATTTTGGATTTTTAAGTTGGTTTTATTATTAAATTTTTATTTAAGATATAACGCTACTCTACTTTAATATGGATAACGCAAAACAAAAATGAAGTTTTCAAAATAGGAGTGCATAAAAACAACCGATTTCTCTCAAAGTACAGACTGGGATATCAAATAGAATTTAACTAAATTTGGGAATTTTTCCTTCAACTATAAACCACTGTTTTTAAAGCCACTCCTCAAGTGAACAGTTTTCAAAGCTTATGGTACTTTCTTAAATCTCATTTTACACCTATTTCCCAGTAACATACCATATCCGATCATGGTGTTTGGGCTGGGTTCGGGTTGTTACATTTTGGTATCAGAGCCAGGTTCAAAAGCTCGGCTTTGGGTTTTAGGTTCAAAACGTCTTCTGAAAATGGTTTTAAAACATAGTAGGATGAAATGCATGTGTTTTTTTCTTTTGCATGGATCCTGCGTCTCCAGCCCAAGTCCGCCAGGTAAGTATTCTAACATTTGTTTTGATATGGGGTTTGATGGGCTCTATGGGCGTAGACTAGTAGGATAGTGGTAATAGGCCTCAGGGCTCGACTAAAAAATTCTGCAAACTTCATAAGATTTAATTTCCCTAATTAAACATGTCTGTGAACAAGTTGCTAAGTTAGGGTGTGGTAACTGGCATACGCATGTCTAGGAATGGATCTAGGAAAAGCTTGGTATTTAAGCGGTCCTAGTGACTCACCTCCTCCTTTCTGGAGTCCTACCTGGTGCGTAGTGTTTGTTCACTTTAGCCGCGAGGACTTGTTGATGGGCCAAAGTTATGACTAAAACCCGAAAGGGACCAGTGCCCTAATTTTTTTAAACTACTTATATGTCCCTAATTTTGTAAATTATCTAAAACACCTTAGGTTGAGAAGATTTATCGAAACACCCTTGATTTTGTAAAATGACCAAAATACCCCCAAATTACAAAATTACCAAAATACCCCTATTTTGAAAAAAATACCAAGAAACCTTATTTTGAAAAAAATTACGAAAATACCCTTGGGTAGTGAAATGACGAAAAGACCCCTAGGTGATGAATGTGAGTTCATGGATGTTTACCTATGTTTGATGTATGTATATGATGCTCTGTTTGATGTGGATTGAATGTGAACTCTGGAATTAGGAAATACAGACTTGAGAACTGAATTTTGTAAATAGAATTCAAATTTGAAAGAACTACTGTTAAAACTCTCTTCCATAAGACTATCCATTGTTAAATAGTGGAAAGAAATGCTAATGCATAAAATTTCTAAATCAGATTAAATTGTGAACGCTAGTCATGAGCACTCGAGGATGTGGGCGCAATGTGCGTGGTCGTAGTAGGGGTAGGGTGACTGTGTCAGAACCAGTAGGGTCTGGTTATGGGTCAGAGAATGAGGTACCGCTACCGCCTGCTGCAGAAATAGAGCTTCAGGGTCAAACAGATGGAGACGACGTAGTATCTCAGGCAATGCTACAGGTTCTAGAGCGTGTGGCTGGGGCAGGCACGGGGATAGTAGCTCAAAAGTCCATCCCTGAGCGACTCTAAGCTAATGGAGCCAAAATGTTTCGAGGTATCTCGGGAGTAGCTCCAAATGTGGCTGAATACTGGCTGGAGGTGGTTGAGAGAATTATGGATGACTTGGACTGTACAGCTGAGGAGAAGCTAAAAGGCGCGGTTTCTTTGCTACGGGATGAGGCCTACCAGTGGTGGCTCACCATCAGAGAGGGTACTCCGGCAGACTGAGTGGATTGGGATTTCTTTAAGACAAAGTTTCAAGGGAAATATGTCAGAGCCAATTATGTGGATGCGCAGAGGAAGGCATTCTTGAATTTAGTTCAAGGGGGTAAGTCAGTAGTCGAGTATGAGGCAAAATTTTTGAGGTTAAGCTCAGTACGCCCGAAGGATTATTGCAACTGACTACGAGCGCTGTGTGAGATTTGAAGATGGGCTGCGAGATGAGCTGCGGGTGTTGATAGCTCCTCAGTGAGAGAGAGATTTTGCTGTGTTGGTGGAAAAAGCCAAGATAGCTGAGGAGGTTAAGCGAACTGAGAAGCAAAACAGGGATATGGACAGAGGCAGGAATAAGAGGAGTTATGGACCGTCAGGGTCATCGGGAAGTTTTCAGAAAAGGCCTAGGGTAGATGGACCTATTCGCGTTACTACGCCGGCTGTTATTGGGCAATTTCGATAGTGTGCTCATTGTGGGAGATCACATGCGGGGGAGTGCTGGGGAAGAAACAAGGAGTGTTTTAAGTGTGGGTCAAAGGATCATCTGATTAAGAATTGTCTGCAAGATATAGTTAGGGCTCGGATGGTAGGTTAGGTGTATGTGCAGCCAGGAAGGGGTGGTCAATAGATGCCGAGAGGTTGTGGTCTGAACCGGGGAGGGAATGGTTTTGGTCAGGGTCGCGGAGCACCAGGCAGAGGTACAGGGGGTGCTGAGGCAAGACAACTCGGGTTAGTTTATGTGGCCAGACATCGCGAAGAGGGGGATGCACCAGACGTTATAACGGGTACGTTTTTCATTTTTGGGTTACCCTTTACTGCACTAATTGATGTCAGGTCGACTCATTCCTATGTGGCTAGTAGGATACCTGGAACTTTGAATATGAATCTTGAAACTGCCTCTAGGGAGATGACTGTACTTAGTCCTTTAAGGCAATCAGTAGTGGTAAATAAACTCTTTAGAGGTGTGCCTTTAGAAGTTCAGGGGTCAGTTTTCCTTGCTGACTTGATGGAGCTACCATTTGGGGAATTTGACTTGATCTTAGGCATGGACTGGCTAGTAAGATACCGTGTGAATTTGGACTGTGCTACTAAGCGCATGATGTTAAAGACTCTCGAGGATGATAAAGTCCTGGTGATAGGTGAGAGGAGAGACTACTTGTCCAATGTAGTGTCTACTCTTAAGGCAAAAGAATGGTGAGGAAAGGGTGTGTGGCCTTCTTAATGCTTGTTAGTGCCTTGGATGCAAATGAAGCGACTGTGGGGAAGGTTAGAACAGTAAAGGAATTTGGGGATGTTTTTCTGGAAGAGCTTTCAGGGTTGCCTCCAGATCGTGAGGTGGAGTTTGGAATCGAGCTTCTACCAGGTACGGCTCCGGTGTCCATCGCCCCTTATAGGATGGCACTGAAGGAGCTGGTTGAGCTTAAAACCCAAATCTAGGAGTTGTTAGATCGCAGTTTTATTTGACCCAGTGTGTCTCCATGGGGAGCACCGGTGTTATTCGTCAAGAAGAAAGACGGATCTATGCGTATGTGCATAGATTACCGCCAGTTGATAAGCTGACGATCAAGAACAAGTACCCGCTGCCGAGGATAGATGACCTGTTTGATCAGCTCAAAGGGGCTTCGGTCTTTTTGAAAATAGATTTGAGATCCGGGTATCATCAGCTTAAGGTAAAGGAAGGAGATATTCATAAGACGGCTCTTCGGACTCGCTACGGGCACTATGAATTTCTAATGATGCCATTTGGGTTGACAAACGCACCAGCCGCGTTCATGGATATGATGAATCGGGTTTTTCAACCTTATTTGGACCAGTTCATAGTGGTGTTCATAGACGACATTCTAGTATACTCCAAGTCGGAAGAGGAGCATGATGCGCATCTTAGAGTAGTTCTGCAGATTCTAAGGGAGAAGAGATTGTATGCCAAATTTAGAAAGTGCGAGTTTTGGTTAAGAGAAGTTACTTTTCTGGGCCATGTGGTATCTGTCGAAAGGATAAGAGTTGATCCTCGGAAGGTCAAGGCGGTGCTGGATTGGAAACCACCTAGGTTTGTGGCAGAGATTCGGAGTTTCTTGGGATTGGCAGGTTTTTACAGGAGGTTTGTCGAGGGTTTTTCCTCAATTGCGGTGCCCTTGACTAAGTTGTTGAGAAAGGAGGAACGTTTTGTGTGGATGGACAAGCAGCAAGAAAGTTTCTAGAAACTAAAAAGGATTTTGACAGAGGCTCCGGTCCTAATTCAGCCTGAAGCTGGGAAAGATTTTATGGTGTTTATTGATGCTTCTCATACAGGGTTGGGTTGTGTACTGATGCAAGGGGGCAAGGTTGTTGCCTATGCGTCTCGATAATTAAGACCGCATGAGGTTAACTATCCCACGCATGATCTGGAGCTGGCTGCGGTGGTGTTCGCTTTGAAAGTATGGAGACATTATTTGAATGGAGAAAAGTCTGTTATCTACACTGACCACAAGATTTTAAAGTATCTGTTGACCCAGAAGGAGTCGAACTTGAGGCAGCGAAAGTGGGTAGAGCTGTTGAAGGATTATGACTGTTCGATTGAATACCATCTTGGTAAGGCGAATGTGGTGGTAGATGCGTTGAGCCGGAAGGTAGTATCAGACTTGAGAGCGATGTTCACCCACCTTAGTCTATATGACGACGGGAGTTTATTAGCTGAGCTGCAGGTCAAGCCGACATGGGTAAGTCAAGTTAAAGAGAAACAGTTATCAGATGATGTTCTGAGTGCACGACTTCTGCAAGAGCAGGATGGTGGAGTAGCGGACTACAGTTTGAGCAACGACGGAGTTTTGTGTTTTCGTGGGAGGGTTTGCATGCCGAAGGATGTGGAGTTAAGGCAGATGATTCTTCAATAAGTGCATAGTAGCCCCTATTCTATGTATCCTGGAGGAAATAAGATGTATCGGGATCTGCGAAAATAGTTTTGGTGGCCTGGTTTGAAGCAAGAAATTACATAATTTGTGGGTAAGTGTTTAACGTGTCAGCAGGTCAAAGCTGAACACCAATTGCCTTCAGGGTTGTTACAGCCGGTGAAGATTCTACAGTGGAAGTTGGAGAGAATCACGATGGACTTTGTTAGTGGGCTACCCCTTACGCCTACTCAGAAAGACTCAGTATAGATGATCGTGGATCAGTTGACAAAATCTACTTATTTCATACCTGTTCGAGTTGATTATTCTCTTCAAAGGTTGGCTAAGTTGTATGTGGTAGAAATTGTGAGACTGCATGAGGTACCAGTGTCAACTATATCAGATAGAGACCCTAGATTTACGTTACAGTTTTGGAGAGTGTTGCATCAGGCCTTGGGTACAAGGCTGGATTTTTGCACGGCATTTCATTGCAGACAGATGGCCAGTCTGAAAGGGTAATTTAGGTTTTGGAAGATATGCTGAGGGGTTGTGTTATTGATTTCAGAGGCAGTTGGGAAGAATTCTTACCTTTGGTGGAGTTCGCGTATAACAATAGTTAACAAACTAGTTTTCAGATGGCACCGTATGAAGCGCTGTATGGGCGGAAGTGTCGCACTCCTACCTGTTGGACAGAGTTAGGTGAACACCATATTTTGGGTCTGAAAATAATTGTAGAAACAGAGGAAAAGGTTAAGGTAATTCAAACTCGACTGAAGGAGGCGTCAGACAGACAGAAACCGTATGCGGATCTTAAGCGGAAGGAGATAGAGTTTGCAGTAGGTTATCGGGTTTTCTTGAAAGTTTCACCGTGGAAGAAGGTGATAAGTTTTGGACGAAAGGGTAAGCTGAGTCCCAGGTTTATAGGGCCTTATCGGGTATTGAAATGAGTGGGGCCAGTAGCGTACTAGTTGGAGTTGCCTTCAGAGTTGAAGCAAATGTATGATGTGTTTCACGTGTCGATGTTAAGACATTACCGTTCAGACCCATCTCACGTAGTGCCAGTCGAGAAAATTGAATTAAGGCCAGGCTTGTCCTATGAGGAGGAACCAATTCAGATTTTGGAGTGAGACATTAAGGTGCTGCGGAGGAAATCAGTCCCTTTGGTTAAAGTTTTATGGCGAAACCATGGTTCGAAAGAAGCGTCGTGGGAGCTGGAAGAGGCGATGCGACAGCAATACCCACATCTCTTTGGAACAGGTAATTTCAAGGCCAAAATTTCTTTAAGGAGGATAGAACTGTAACATCCAGAATTTAGGGGTCTCGCATTTTATTTCATATCTATGTGATTGGTATGCTTTGTATGATTATTTGAAGTTGTTTGGGGCTTCGGGAAACCTTGAGGTTAAGTCTGAACCTTAGTGGAAATTTTTGGTTTTAAGTCTTTAAGGGAGAGCTAGTGGAGCCAGCCTTTAAAGGATTAAAGTTTGTGGTTGTTGACACAAAGAAAGAGTTGGTGTAGTGGCCAGAAGGTGCCACTTTGTGTGCGTTGGAAGTGGCGTCAGGAGGGAGTTACAAGGGGGAAAGAGTTCGAGCTACATTGATTGCATTTTTGAGTTTTATTTTCGCAGGAGAGGTGAGCGATGGATTCGGCAAGGGCACTTGGAAGGGGGAGGTTTGATTGGATCAAACATTTTGAATGATGGGTGGAGAGGGTTTTAGGAGTGGAACCATTCAAACTTGTTTGAATGTATGAAGGAAAGGGAATTAAGGAGAGAAAGAAGGGATACGGAGGGGGTGGAGTGTTGGTCGAATGTGGGGTTCTAGGAGAGGACTTTTTGGTCATGAAGGGGGTGTTTAGGTGCCGAATTTAGGTGTTTGGGTAGCTTGAGTGTGTTCACCTTTTTGAGTTTACTCTTCTTTAATCTCCTTACCGAAAGGGTGCCATCAAAAAAGTCATTCATTTCTTTCTTCTTTTTCTTTGACCAAAAAGCCGAATTGAAAGAGACCATTGGTGTATTTTCGTCCCATCTTCTTTTTCTTCCTATTCATTCTTCAAAACACCTAAACCGTAATCTTCACACTCATTCTTTGCAATCCCTTTGTTTTTCTCTTCTTTTCTACTCACTCTTTAAGGCCGAACCTCACCTCTTCCTTCTTCTCTTTTCACTTTGATAGCCTTAAGCATTCACTTCCCTTTCAAAAGCCGAACAACCTTTCTCTTCTGAAAGCCGAATGAACCTTCTTTTCAGTTGAGCCTTAGCTGAATCTTCTGAACATCTTTACTTCTTTCTTTTTCATCTCCACTCTTTCTTTTTCTTTTTCTATTCACTTATTTATCAAGCCTCGTCTCTTGGCCGAATCTTTCAAAGCCGAATCTCTCTTGTGTGGTGACTCTTTTCGTTTGGCAATCTCTAGAGGAGGTGCCATCATTCATCCTCTACCAATTCTCTCAAACGGTTCTCAATGGTAGTGGTAAGGGTTCTCTTTTATCTAAATCCTTCTCTTTTCTCTTTGGTTTGCCGAAACCAAAAGCTTAACTCTGTTCTTGTGTGTGGCCGAATCTATGAAGGGATTGATTTCGGGTCTTCTGCTTTAAGCCAGCGTTAAGGGTGTTAGAGATCTCTTGGGGTTCAATCAAGAGATTTCGACGATCTCTTAGTTCAAGTGTAGACTCTCTGGGTTCTGCTAATTTCGGTAAGGGATATTGGATTAAAGCATTTTTTTAGGTTTGTTTATATCTTAATCAAACGTTTTAACTGGGTCTTCTGACCAAGATTTGTATTTTATGGAATCGAGTACCAGTCATTAAAGAAAGGGGTTGGACACACAGTCCCTACCCCTAAATTCAAGAAGCGAGCAATTTTAGCGATTCGGGATTGGCCACCGGGCTATGGGCCCGTGTCTGAAAAGGACAAGCAGATCGCTGTAATCTCTTCGAGTGAGGACGTTAGGGAGATCGATAGTCTAGTTCTTCTGGTTTACAGTTGTGTAATTATCACACTATTCCCTTAGTTTTTTTTTAAACATATGTGTTATGCTTGGAAGTCGAAAATAGTGGCAGTGGTGAATGTATGACCCGTGTTGGATAATCGGTAAACAAGGTTAGTGTGTTACCTACTTTGATAATTGTGGTTAAACTTTTGTGGATGCATTTGAGTATGTGGTTCAGGTACATATATACATATATAATTATGATTTATCATGTTGCTCATCTGCTATATTATGTTGCATGTGCATGGGTTTTGGGATATGAATGATGATAAGGGGAAGTGTATTTATGTGGGTGACTCTGTCACGATTAATGATGGCCTCGAGCCTCATTGTGGATATGGTGATTTAATCACGTGTGGATTTAGTGGCTAGACCACTTATGTGGACTTTGAACAGTGTGTCTATCAGCATGACTGCCAAAGAGGTGTGTTGCGGATGGAGGGTCGATTGTAGAAATCCCCAGGTGTGTAAGAGGATGGACATTAGGTTGGGTGGGGCTATAATTTGAATATTTATGCTTGGCATGTTGATTTGGGGCTCAAGCCCACTTGTGGAATGAGGTGGTATAATTGCACACTGAGTCTGGTGACTCAGCCTATTTTCTTAATACATCGCAGGTAGCTCATGACTCTTTGGATTGGGTTGGAGCGGACTCGAGGTGGTCATGCAGGAGTTATTTTAGTAAACTTTATTTTAAACTATTAATTGCTATTTTCCTTTGGGACATTTTGAATATGTAAGAAGGCCATTATAAATTTGGTAAATTTTGGATGTTTAAGTTGGTTTTATTATTAAATTTTTATTTAAGATATAACGCTACTATACTTTAATATAGAAGACGCAAAACAAAAATGGAGTTTTCAAAACAGGAGTGCATAAAAACAATCGATTTCTCTCAAAGTACCAACTGGGATATCAAATAGAATTTAACTAAATTTGGGAATTTTCCTTCAACTATAAACCACTGTTTTTAAAGCCACTCCTCAAGCGAACAGTTTTCAAAGCTTATGGTACTTTCTTAAATCTCGTTTTACACTTATTTCCCAGTAACATACCATATCCAGTCGTAGTGTTTGGGCCGGGTTCGGGGTGTTACATATTTTGAATACCGAGGTAGGTTTATATGAAATTAAGGTTACAATTGTTGTCATGTTTAAAATTAATTATTATTTTTGTGAAATGTATATTCTCGACATGAAATAATCATTAACACTATGATGATAATATGAAGGAGAACAAGTAAGCAAGTAAAAGTCCCGATCGAAGTCTTGGAATAGCGAGGATACCTATGTCATAACATGATCCAAGGAAAGCCTGTGTAAGACCATGTCTAGGACATGGCATCGACATCAAGGAATGTATGTCCCATGTAAGACCATGTCTGGGTCATGGCATCAGCACTGAACGTAGATCCTGTGTAAGACCATGTCTGGGACATGGAATCAGCATCGAATAAGGAAGGTCTCATGTAAGACCATGCCTGGGACATGGCATTGACACCATATGAAGAAGGTCTCGTGTAAGACCATGTCTGGGACATGGCATCGATACCATATGTGGCAGATCCCATGTAAGGCCATGTCTAGGACATGGCTTCTGCACCAAAGGAAGATTTTGTGTAAGACCATATCTAGGACATGGCATCGATATTAAGCTAAGGAATCCCGTGTAAGACCATATTTGGGATATGGCTTCGGAATATGAGGTGATACCATGTAAGACCATATCTGGGATATGGCATTGGTATCAAGATATATGTTTAACAAGGTTAAGTGTCCTCCGTTATTCTAGGAAATTCAACGGGTAAATGAATTAATCATGAGAAAGGTAATAGATAAGATGAGTAAGTATAAATTGATGATGAGATAAGTCGTATGAGGATGATTAAAAGTCCATGTAAGCTAAAAGGATTAAGATTCAAATTTTGACCATGATAGTTTAAAAACTAAACCATGTAATGAGTGATACAGGTACTATGAATAAATACGAAATAAGGTAGCCCTAAGGTGATAGGTAAGTATAAGCAAGAGTAAGTAAGAGTAAGTAAGTATTAGTATGTGAGTTTTATGTGTACTTATTTCATGATGAATGAGTTTATTTAAAGCAATTATGTTGTTACTTAAGATTTCATGCAAGCTTACTAGGCTATAAGTTTAACCCGCCCTTTTCCTTCAAGCTAGTTCGGGGATCGAAGCACGTCGTAGCTTGGATCACACTATCAACCTTTATTTTTGGTATAGAAAAGTTTATTATTTTGAGTATGGCATGTATAAGAGTTTGACCATTTTGAGTTATGTCATATTGTAAGCAAATGGTTAGTTATCAAGTTTGTGCATTCTTTTGTATATGGCCATTAGAAATTGGTCAATAATTGCTAAGTTTTATACCTTTAATAATGATGAGGTTACGCATTTAAGTTTATGAAATGAATGAAATAATTGAGTTGCTTGAGAATGTATAAGTGTGTTTTTGTTTCAGGGTGGCAATTGGCTAGGAAAATAGCCTTAAATTGTCCACACGGGTAGATAGACGGGCGTGTGTCTAGGCCGTGTGTGACACATGGTCAGCCCCATAGGCGTGTAAATTGGCCGTGTGTCCCCTGCATCAACCCACGAGAATGTGATCCATCACACGGGCCATCGCACGGGCGTGTGCCCTGGCCGTGTGCTGCTAAGGGATTGATGATGTCATACTCAAAGAGCTCCACGGATAGGAGACACGGGCATGTTTAGGCCATGTGAAGGACACAGGTTATAGACACGAGCGTTCGTTTAGCCATGTGAAATAAGTTAGTGTCAAACACGGGCATGTCTTAGGGCACACGGGCGTGTGGCACCTGTCTAGGTAAAAAGTTCCTAAGAGCGTTAAAGATTCCAGATGGATTTCATAACTCTTTGGATTTTTTATTAAGGCTCATAGGCCTATCTTATACCCAATTTGACTAAAGACAAAAAAGTTTTAAAATGGAACAAAATTTTATGGCTCGTGAATGTATGATTAAGTAAGGTTAAGGACGGTAATGCCTCGTATTTAGTTTCGACGATGGACTCGAGTAAGGGGTGTTATATTTAGTGGTATCAGAGCTATAGTTTAGTCAGTTCTAGTACTAACGTAGTGTAAGCATGAGTCTAGCTATACATGCCATACCTAAGAATATTTATATGATGATAGTGTGATGACTCCTGACGGCTTAAATTGTGTTTTTCTATATAGTAAATGGATCCCGAAAGGGCTGTGGCTGATGATGTAGAATGTAATGCGTCAGCTTCCGCTGAAGGGACGGTGCTGAATGAGAATAAGAATAGACCCACAACAGTAAGACAGAGAGGAGGAGAAGAGGCTAGAGAAGCCTCTCTCTACATGATGAATGCTTGGTACACGAAGTTCATTCGTACGAACCCGAATGCGCCACCCCTTCCAACCCCGCTTATTCCTCAGCCTACCCCTGTATCCCCTTAGGTAGGAGAAGTGGTAAGAAGGGAAAAACCTCCGGTTGATAGGATCCGAAAACATGGAATAGAGGAGTTCTGGGCTAGTAAAGATGACGATCCGGAAAGAGTAGAGTTTTGGCTGAAAAATACCATCAGGGTATTTAATGAATTATCTTGTACACCCTATGAGTGTATGAAGTGTGTAGTTTCTCTTTTAAGAGATTCTGCATATTAGTGGTGGAATACCCTTGCGTCGGTTGTACCAAGGGAAAGGGTTACATGGGAGTTTTACCAAGAAGAATTCAAGAAGAAGTACATCAGTCAGAGGTTCATCGACCAAAAGAGGAATGAATTCTTGTAACTAAAATAAGGTAAAATGTTAGTAACAGAGTATGAGCATGAGTTTGTAAGGCTCAGTAAATACACTCAAGAGTGTGTATCCACTGAAGCCATCAGGTGCAAGAGATTTGAAGATGGATTAAATGAAGACATTGAATTGTTTGTTGCTGTCCTAGAGTTGAAAGAGTTTGTTGTTCTGGTGGATTGGGCTTGTATAGCCGAGGAATTAGTAAAAGAGAAAAGAAAAGCTGAGATGGAGTCTCGTGACTCAAGAAAGAGATAATGGAGTAAGTCATTCTAGTCTTCGTCCAAGAATTCAAGAGATTTATCTACCCAATCAGCTACTTTAGCCAGGTTTTCAAGCAAAGGCAAGAGTAAATAGTACTCCAGGAATAAGGCTCAGACTACTTCAGTCGCTAGTGTTGGGAACGTACGAACTAATAGACCAGAATGCCCATAGTGTGGCAGACGACATCCTGGTGAATGCCATACACATGAGAATGCCTGTTTTAAGTGTGGCTCCCAAGATCACTTTATTAGAGATTGCCTTGAAATGGGTGAGAAAGACAAAGCTCAGAGTGCAAGAGCAGGGAGCAGTAATAGAGGAAGACAACAAAGGAACCCGAGGAGTGGGGCGAGTAGTAAGGGTACACCCTAAGAGTAGGCTACAAGATCCGAGGGTAGAGCGCCTGCAAGGACTTACACCATTTGTGCTCACGAAGAGGCATCATCTCTCGATGTAATTACGGGTACATTTTCTCTTCATGACGCTAATGTTGTCGCTTTAATTGATTCGAGGTCTACCCATTCATACATTTGCATGAAGTTAGCATCTAGCATGAGTATACCTATTGAGTCTACAGAGTCTGTGATAAAAGTGTCTAACCCTCTAGGCAAAAGTGTTTTAGTAAGTGAAGTATGCAAAGATTTCCCATTAATAAATAGAGGTAATTATTTTAAGGCAAACCTTATGCTATTGCCATTCGATGAATTTGGTATTATTCTTGGTATGGACTGGTTAACCACTCATGATGTGACAATAAATTGTGGAAAGAAATATACTAAGTTAAGATGTCAAAATGAGGACACTCTTTGTGTTGAATCAGATGAATAAGACAGATCGCCAGTAGTGATCTCTCACATGATGGCTCAGAACTATGTAAGAAAAGGGTATGAGGCGTATCTTTCCTTTCTGGTGAATGCCAAAAAAAATTGAGCTAAAGATTGAATCAGTACCGATAGTATGTGAGTACCCTGATGCCTTTCCCGAGGAATTGCCAAGATTACCCCCGGTTAGTGAGGTCGAGTTTGGCATTGAGTTAGCTCCTAGTACCGTACCGATATCGATTGATCCTTACAGAATGGCTCCAACTGAGTTGAAGGAATTGAAGGCACAGTTGGAAGAATTGACAGACAAAGGTTTTGCCAGACCAAGTTGTTCTCCATGGGGTGCTCCGGTAGTATTTGTGAAAAAGAACGATGGCTCTATGAGATTGTGCATAGATTACCGATAGCTTAATAAGGTATTAGTGAAGAACAAGTACCCATTGCCGAGGATTGATGATTTATTTGATCAATTGAAGGGAGCCACTGTGTTCTCCAAGATAGACTTAAGGTCAGGATATTACCAGTTGAGAGTAAAAAGACTTAGATGTGTCTAAGATTACTTTTGGAACAAGGTATGGGCATTAGAATTTTAGTCATGCCTTTTGGTTTAACGAATGCCCCAGCAGTGTTTATGGATATAATAAACCGCATCTTTCGGCCATATCTATATAAGTTTGTAGTTATTTTTATTGATGATATATTGGTATATTCCTGAGATGATTTCGAGCATGCTGAGCTTTTGAGGACCGTTCTACAGATTTTACGAGATAATTAGTTATATACCAAGTTTAGCAAAAGTGAATTTTGGCTAAAAGAAGTCAGATTTCTAGGACACAGTAACTCGGGAGAGGGACTTTGAGTAGACCGAAGTAAAATTTCAGCTATTGTTGATTGGAAACCTCCTAAAGATGCATCTGAGGTTAGAAGTTTTTTGGGCCTAGCTGGCTACTATAGGCGATTCGTCAAAGGGGTTTCCATGATAGCGACTCCAATGATGAAATTACTAGAAAAAAATGTAAAGTTTGAATGGACAAAAAAATGCCAACAGAGTTTTGAGAGATTAAAGGCAATGTTGATAGAGGCTCCGATTTTAGTACAACCCAAGTCGAGAAAGGAATTTGTGATGTATAGCGATGCATCCTTAAACGGATTAGGCTGTGTACTAATGCAAGAAGGAAAAGTTGTAGCGTATGCCTCCAGACAGCTAAAGCCACATGAGAAAAACTATCCGACACATGACTTAGAGTTGGCTGCCATAGTTTTCGCATTGAAGATTTGGAGACACCATTTGTATGGTGAAAAATGTCAGATATTCACTGATCACAACAGTCTAAAGTACTTGATGACTCAGAAGGAATTGAACTTAAGGCAATGAAGATGGTTGGAGCTGATAAAAGATTATGAGTTAATTTTTGATTACCACCCGGGAAAGGAGAATGTAGTCACCGACGCTTTAAGTAGAAAATCCCTATTTGCTTTGAGGGCTATGAACACACAGATGACCTTGTCTGATGATGGTTCCGTTCTAGCTGAGTTGAGGGCGAGACCGATGTTCCTTCAAGAGATCTATGAGGCTCAGAGACACGAAAGTAATTTGCAAGCCAGAATAATGCAATTGGGTATTGAGTCTAACTTTCGCATTAATTCAGATGGATGTTTAATGTTCAGAGACCGAGTGAGTGTACCAAGGAACGAGGAGCTTAGTAGTAAAGTTTTGCATGAGGCACACAACAGATGCTTATTTGTACATCCGGGTAGTACCAAGATGTATAATGATTTGAAGAAATGGTATTGGTGGCCGAGTATGAAGAAAGATATTTCAGAATTTGTTTCTAGATGCTTGATTTGTCAACAAGTGAAGGCTGAACACCAAGTACCTTCGTGTTTGCTTCAACATATAATGGTACCAGAATGGAAATGGGACCAATTACCTTGGATTTTGTTACGGGTTTACCGTTGACACCAAGTAAAAAGGATACTATATGGGTTGTAGTCGATAGACTTATGAAGTCAACCCATTTTATACCTGTTCGAGTTGACTACTCACTTGACAAGTTGGCAAACTTGTATGTCTCAAAGATAGTAAGGTTTCATGGAGTATCATTATCGATCATTTCAGATAGAGATCTGAGATTCACATCCAAATTCTGGAGAAAGTTACAAGAGGCCTTGGGTACAAAGTTGAGTTTTAGTACGGCCTTTCGCCCCCAAACAAACGGTCAGTTGGAGAGGTTAATACAGGTACTTGAAGATATGCTCAGATGTTGTGTTCTTGAATTCCAAGGCAGTTGGGAAAAATACCTACCGTTGGTAGAATTTGAAACACCCCACACCCGGCCCACGAGCCTGAACCGGATCTGGTATGTTCCTAAAGTAAACCGGTTTCAAAAATTTTCGTTACTTAGAGAAAATTTGTAAAATTTTGGAAAACTATTATTTTGAGTTGGGCTTAGATTGGAAACCCATTTAATTAATCTTGTAAATCCAATTTAAGTAAAGTGACAAAATAATTTTAGGTTCATTTTAAAGAAATAATTTTTGTACTTACTTACATCCAAAATAGTTCTTAGCACAATATTTAAAAGTAAAGCAAAATAAAGAAATCCACTTGGGCCTTATGGCCTTATTACATCAAGTAAACCCCAAAAAAAAAAAAATTAAATGTACTGAAAAGAAATAAAGTCCAAATCAAATCAAATCTTCAAATGAAACATGGCCACCTCAAGGTCTACCGTCCCCGTCCGTCACTGTTCATCACCTGAAAATAATTCCCACAGCGGAGTGAGTCAACAGACTCAATGTGCACACAGTACTAACATTCAACAAATCAGGCATACATGTTCATATCAAATTCATATTCATATAAAAATAAATGATGATGCAACCCAAACCCAAGCCTATTTGTCCATCCGCTACACACCACCCGTTCGCCGGTCCCACACCGTGGGACTACTAAGTCAACCTCTATCCGCTCCACACCATCAAGCGGTCATTGCAATGACGTGCTCATCGCCCATATCATTTGTGTCGTTAGACACCATATTCAAGTAATGTAACCGAAGTTATCATATTCTAATTTTTGTGACCGTAGTTACCATATTCCATTGGTGAGACCGAAGTCAACACCTTCTTCCCCTTTCACATAGATCCCGAATGCCCCATAAATTATATAACATACATATTTCTCATTCATGTTCCTATTCACATGTTCATAATATATCATATTAAGTAATCCTATCAAGTAGGAAGCGTGCACTGAGTACTTCTTACCACATTTGTGGTACTTAACCACATTCACATTCTTATGCATATTCATATAGTTAATAATTGCCATATAATTTATTGAAGATTAGTATGGGTACACACCTGATTCGCTTATTGGGTTCCTTGAGATCCCGAAGAACGATCCACCGATCTAGATTTTTAACTCCTATATTCGGCCATTCATTAAAGCATATAACAAACCTATTTGGATTAAAGAAAACCAAATCCTAGTAGGATTTGTATTACTTACCTTGTTTGCCGAATTTGGATGTCTGTAAATCAAGTCCCAAAAATTGCTAGTATTCCTTTTCCTTGAAATCGACTAACACCGCCATGTAACCATGTGGGTTTCCGCTTTTGAAATAATGGGAAATAATCCTTAATATAAAAAAACAAGCCTTGGCGAATATCACCTAACTTACAAATTCCAAATCGAAAAGGATTCCTTGCCTTATAAGATTGTCGACATCCCTAGCATCATATGTTAAATTTAATTTAACATATAAATCATAACCTTTAACCAAATATATTTATCTTACCTTAGATCCTCGAATTTCCAAAGATTCCTCCTTGTATTCAACTGTTGTAAAAAGAACACGAGAGATCCTTATAGATTCTACCATAAGACAAAAATAGGGATTAGACCCTTCTCTTTGGCAAATAGAAAAAGAAAGAACTTGATTAATGCTTAGCCTTACTTTTAATGCTTTGATCGATTGCTTCCTTGCCTAGAGTCACGAGTTTGGCTATGGAGTTTTAATCGGGGATCACAGAGTGTTTTGGCTCGACAATAGCAAAGGAGAGGAGAAGAAAATAGAAGAGATGGATTTTGCTTAAAGAAAATTCGGCAGAGAGGGGGAGAGAGCAAGGGAATTTTCGGCAACTTGGAAGAGATGAAAGAAAAAGACTTTGGCTCTCCTTTTATAGCCGAATTTGCTAGGCCAAGAGTCCTTGACTTGGCCACCACTCTCCCTTAAGATAATATTATCTCCTTTATCTAAAAATAAAAGCATTTAATCCATCAATTATCTCCTCAGATAATCCAAATTTAAAATCCCTTATTTATCACTTATTATTCACATATTTATGGAATTAAAACACCTCCTTTCTAGAAGGCTTGTGCCGTCCACCCCTTAGCCTTGGAAGCAAAAATAAAACTCCCTTTTATTTGCTTCCCAAGTGACTCGAACTCAGGCCTAACACCCTGCATGTGGCGCCATTTCCATAGGCCCTAAGTGACATCTTCAGGCCACTTTTCCAAGCCTTTTTGTGTGTCAAACTTTACCAACTTTTTCTTTTAAGGCCATCTTGCCCTTATTTCCTATTTTTAACTTTAAAATTTGACATTTCTGCATCATTTCTAAGTTTCCTAAAATTTTCGATCGGCTCTGTAGCTTGCCATTTTTCTTACATTTTCAAGTTTCCAAAATGTTCAGGTTTCCATTTTTGGATCATTTCCAAAAATGTTCAGGTTTCCAAAATGTTCAAGTTTCCAAAATGTTCACTTTCCTAATTTACTTAGGTTTCCAAAATGTTCACTTTCCTAATTTGCTTAGGTTTCCAAAAATGGTCATTTTCCTATTTCCAACATAACATTTCCATACATTCTCAGGTTTCCAAAAATCATTCCAAATTTATTCCAAAACACATAAAAGATGTCTTTTTGTACAATTAGACCAAAATGCATAGGCCCTTTTCAGGATGTTACAGTTCTACCCCCCTTAAAAATAATTTCGTCCTCGAAATTACTTACTATCGTTCATCAAATGCAGTCTAACTCACCACACTATGCTATTGTTGCAAGACTCGATCTTAAAGAATTATCATACTTTCTAGGCACATTCTCTAAGTTCACAATCAAGGTTCCATACACTTCATTAGCAACATAAGATCGAACTAATCTTATAGCGAGTAAAGTAATGAAGTATAATCCATAAATAAGAAACTTACTCATTGTCTCGTTTGGGCGTCACTATCCTCATGACGGTCGATCGCATAAACTAACCTTGGTCGCCTTGCTTGAACCTTCAACACCTCCGCTTGGTGCTCCACAACCTTGGCGAAACCATTACCTCATTATTGAACCTCGACCTCGTTGAGGTCATTGTCCTCCGCTACTAGCCCGATTAACATTACGAGTTCTTTGGTGTTTGTCATCTGATATTTTTGGACAGTCCTTGAGCATATGGTCCTTGGACCCACACTTAAGACATGCTCCTGTCTTTCTCCAACACTCACCTAAATGCTTCTTTCCACAATGCTCACAAGGACGATACTGCCCTCTGGTACCAACTTGCTGATCCTTCGGCCCATCAGTTTTAGGCCTCCTATTCCCCGATGATCCAGACAATCCAAAACCTCTTTCCAGCCTATTTCGATCAGTGTTCTGCTTGATAGAATCCTTAATTCCCTCGGCTACTTTAGCTTTATCCACTAAAGCAGAAAACTCCCGCTACTGATGTGGTGCTATCAACAGTCTCAGGTCGTCTCTCAATCCGTCCTCAAAACGGACACAGCGTTCATGTTTAGTCGCTACTACACCTCGAGCATAACGACTCAACCTCAGAAATTCTACCTCATATTCCGCTACGGACTTGTTCCCTTGAACCAGCCCTAGAAAAGATTTCCTTTGCTCGTCTGTATACCTGGTTCCCACATACTTCTTCTGGAATGCCTCCTTAACATATTCCTAGGTCAGATCCTCCGCCATAGCACCTTCTCGCACAGTTAACCACCACTGATACGCTTCATCGCGTAACAATGCCACCATCCCTTTCAACTTTTCCTCTGGAGTCAGATCGAGCTCATCCATGATGCGCTCCGTTGCTTTCAACCAAGATTTCACCAGTCTGGGTGCCACTCGAATACTCCTCAAACATTTCAGCTCCATTAGCTCGAGCCGTTCGGGCACAGACTTACGATTTCCTGAATTTCCTCCTGCACCTGCCACCAATTCCAAAACTCGCAGCACAGCTTGCGACACAGCATCTTCCCCCGTCTGAGCCTGCTGCTCAACATTAATAGCTGGGGGTGGTGGTGGCGGTGGTATTTCATTGTCGGACCCTTGACCCGATCTAATGGGTTCTGACACAGTCATCCTTCCTCTACCTCGCCCACGATGATGATGTCCTCTAGAGCTCATTTTCTAGCGTCGAGATCTGATTAAGAAATTTTATGGATTAGTCATTGTTTCACTTTTTTACCCGCGAAGGAGTTTTATGAAAAGAAATTTAAGAGTGGTTCTTTCGTATTCATACAAACACACAGTCTTTTCCATCCATTCATTCATCCATCAAACAAGTATGAACTTTCGTTCATTCAGAGAAACGTTGTAGTTTTCGTTGTTGTTGTTTTCCACTACCTAGGGGTATTTTCGTAATTTTGTCCTCTGAGGCATTTTCATAATTTTTCGTAAGAAAACGTTCCTTGGTGTTTGTGTCAAAAAGTATTTTGAAAATTTTGAAGTCTCGGGGTAATTTGGAAAAATTTTAAAATTCGAGGGTATTTCGGTAATTTTTGACCTCAGGGGTATCTTGGTAATTTTTCTCAAATCAGGGTAAATTTGTAAAATTTTATAAGTCAAGGATATTTCAAAAGTTGTAAAACTTTTAGGGTTCTTTTTGAAAATTGTTCCTTCCAAAATGGGGATGTTGCAAAAGTTTTGAAAATCAGGGTCATTTTGGTAATTTTGTAAGTTAGGGGCAATTTTGTAATTTTCTAAAATCAAGGTATTTTGATATTTTACAAATTAGGGTTTTTGAATGTTTATAAAATAATGACATTTTGGTAAAGCTGTTGAATAGTTGAACATTTTATAACTAGGGGCATTTTGGTAATTTTACCACTAGGGCATTTTTTTTTTGTAATTTTCACAAATCAATTTTTTTTTTGTAAAGATGGTTTCCTCAACTTCAAAGAAAGTTTTGAGAATTTTAAAACTGGGGTTTGTTGTTTTGTTCTCTCTTTTTTTTTTTAAACATGGCTAGTTCCCTTTCGGGTTTTAGTCATTATGTTTAGCCCATGACCGAGCCCTCTTGGTCAGGGTGAACCAAAGCTACACACCAGGCAGGATTCGAGTGGAGAGGAGGTGTGTCACGCGGACTGCTTAAATACCAAGCTCCCACCGAAACCATTCCTAGACATGCGCACAGAGGTTGCCACACCACTAAGCCCTCTGAGTTAGGGTGAACCGAAGCTACGCACCAGGTAGGATTCCTGCGAAGAGAAGGTGAGTCACTAGGACTGCTTAAATACCAAGCTCTTCCGGATCCAATCCTAGACATGCGTACAGGGGTTACCACACCCTAGCTCAGTGACTTAGCCATAGGTTTGTTTAGTGCATTAAGTCTTATATGTTTGTGTTTGAGTAGACTAATCCAAGGGTTCATGTTCCTATCATTCTATTCTACGTTCCATGCCTGCTCTACCCTTATACAGTTCATAAATCAGAGAATCACACATAGAGTTAGGGGTACTTACCTGGTGGACTGCGGGTCGGAGACTTAGGGGCCATGCCAGAAGCCTGCTTATTTTCAAAGAAAATCATTTGGCTCGCTTTGAAAACGTTTTGGGCCTTAGCCCATGTGCCGAGAGTTTAAAACTGGCTCGATACTAAATCGAAACACCCCACACCCTACCACGAGCTGAACCGGATCTGGTATGTTCCTAAAGTAAACCAGTTTCAAAAATTTTACGTTACTTAGAGAAAATTTGTAAAATTTTGGAAAACTATTATTTTGAGTTGGGCTTAGATTGAAACCCATTTAATTAATCTTGTAAATCCAATTTAAGTAAAGTGACAAAATAATTTTAGGGTTCATTTTAAAGAAATAATTTTTGTACTTACTTACATCCAAAATAGTTCTTAGCACAATATTTAAAAGTAAAGCGAAATAAAGAAATCCACTTGGGCCTTATGGCCTTATTACATCAAGTAAACCCAAAAAAAAAAAATTAAATGTCTTGAAAAGAAATAAAGTCCAAATCAAATCAAATCTTCAAATGAAACATGGCCACCTCAAGGTCTACCATCCATCAAATCACTTTGTTCATCACCGAAAATAATTCCCACAATGGGTGAGTCAACAGACTCAATGTGCACACAGTACTAACATTCAACAAATCAGGCATACATGTTCATATCAAATTCATATTCATATAAAAATAAATGATGATGCAACCCAAACCCAAGCCTATTTGTCCATCCGCTACACACCACCGCATTCGCCCACACACCGTGGGACTACTAAGTCAACCCTCTATCCGCTACACACCATCGAAGGCAGTCGCTGCAGTCGACGTGCTCATCGCCCATATCATTTGTGTCGTTAGACACCATATTCAAGTAATGTAACCGAAGTTATCATATTCAAATTTTTGTGACCGTAGTCACCATATTCCGTTGGTGAGACCGAAGTCAACACCTTCTTCCCCTTTCACATAGATCCCGAATGCCCCATAAATTATATAACATACATATTTCTCATTCATGTTCCTATTCACATGTTCATAATATATCATATTAGTAATCCTATCATAAGTAGGAAAGCGTGCACAGTACTTCTTACCACATTTGTGGTACTTAACCACATTCACATTCTTATGCATATTCATATAGTTAATAATTGCCATATAATTTATTGAAGATTAGTATGGGTACACACGTGATTCGCTTATTGGGTTCCTTGAGATCCCGAAGTGACTTGAACTCCCTTTTATTTGCTTCCCAAGTGACTCGAACTCAGGCCTAACACCCTGCATGTGGCGCCATTTCCATAGGCCCTAAGTGACATCTTCAGGCCACTTTTCCAAGCCTTTTTGTGTGTCAAACTTTACCAACTTTTTCTTTTAAGGCCATCTTGCCCTTATTTCCTATTTTAAACTTTAAAATTTGACATTTCTGCATCATTTCTAAGTTTCCTAAAATTTTCAATCGGCTCTGTAACTTGCCATTTTTCTTACACTTTCAAGTTTCCAAAATGTTCAGGTTTCCATTTTTGGATCATTTCCAAAAATGTTCAGGTTTCCAAAATGTTCAAGTTTCCAAAATGTTCACTTTCCTAATTTACTTAGGTTTCCAAAATGTTCACTTTCCTAATTTGCTTAGGTTTCCAAAAATGGTCATTTTCCTATTTCCAACATAACATTTCCATACATTCTCAGGTTTCCAAAAATCATTCCAAATTTATTCCAAAACACATAAAAGTTGTCTTTTTGTACAATTAGGCCAAAATGCATAGGAACTTTTTAGGATGTTACAGAATTCACCTACAATAACAGTTTTCAGTCAAGCTTAAAAATGGCACCTTATGAGGCTTTGTATGGGCGTAAGTGTTGAACACCTTTATATTAGACTGAACTTAAGGAAAACCAGATTCATGGAGTGGACTTGGTTAAAGAAACCGAAGAAAAAGTAAAGGTGATTCGAGATTGCTTAAAGCTGCTTCTGATCAACAAAAATCCTATTCGGATTTAAAAAGGAAAGAGGTAGAATATCAAGTCGGTGATAAAGTATTCCTGAAAGTGTCACCATGGAGAAAAGTTCTTAGATTCGGCCAGAAAGGCAAGTTGAGTCCGTGTTTTTATCAAACCATATGAGATCACTGAGAGGATATGGCCGGTAGCTTATCGGCTGGCTTTGCCACCTGAGTTTAAAAAGATTCAAGATGTATTTCATGTATCTATGCTATGAAGCTACCGATCAGACCCTTCTCATGTATTTACACTGACAGAAGTTGAGATATAGCCTGATATGACCTATGGTGAAAAACTAGTCAAGATTCTAGCCCGGGAGGTCAAGCAATTAAGGAATAAAAGCATAGCTCTTGTGAAAGTCTTATGGCAGAGGTAAGGTATAGCAGAGGCTACTGAGGAGCCCGAGGAGGCTATGAGGAATCAGTATCTAAACCTTTTCACTGGTAAGATTTTCGGGAATGAAAATCTAAAGGGGGAGAATTGTAACAACCTGACTTAGGGCCTAGTCGGAATAGTGGTGTGAGACCACAAATCCAAAATAGAAATATGTGTTTAAATGATTTTATAAGGCTTATGAGGTATTTGCATAATTGTGTGAAAATTTTATGAAGGAATTTTATTAATTAGTGGATACATTGTCCATTAGGACAAAATTGCAAAATTAGAAAAAAAAAATATGAGATTCTAGAAGATTTAAGTATGAAATAGCATCATAAAAATTAGTAGAGGTCCTTATTTAGCAATTAGACCATTATTTGTTGAGATGGACAAAAATGGAAATGGGAAGGAAAAATCTCAAGAAAGAACACTAAGGGCATTTTGGTCATTTGGTTAATTAATGAATTAAAAAAGGAAAAAGAAGTAAAAAAATGGTGCCCATCTTCTTCCTAAGAGCCAAAATTTTCTAGTTCTCCATAGCTAGGGGTTGTTCAACTTCCAAGCTCACTAGTAAGTGCATCCTAGCCCCGTTTTTAATGTTCTTCGTATTTTTGAAATCCTCGTAGCTCGGTTTAGCTATTTCTAGCTATATTTTGAGCTAGGGTTTATATTAAAAAATTTACCCATGTATGACATGCATGTATTTTGATGTTTTATGAAAGATTATGATAGTTTGATGTAGGATAAACATATTTTTCTAAGTGAATTTCATAAAAAATGAATATAAGGACCAAATTGCAAAAGTAATGAAAATGGTCATAAATGGGTGAAATAGTAGAAATTGAAGGTTGCTATAGTTATGAATATGAATCGGCTAGGCTTGAATTATAAGGAAGTTGAATGAAAATAATTTTTCGAGCCTAGGGGTAAAAGTGTAATTATAAGAAAGGTTAAGGGCAAAATTATAATTTTTCCAAAGTATGAATTATGAGTAAATTTAGTCGATGTGAGTATTAAACAAGTTAAATTGTCATTATAAATCAAGAAACGAAAAGCCCGGATCGAAACTGAGGCAAAAACAAAGTCAAGGACTAATTGTACAAATCTACACATTTTGAATACCGAGGTAAGTTTGTATGTAATTAAGGTTACAATTGTTGTTATCTTTAAAATTAATTATTATTTTTGTGAAATGTATATTCTCGACATGAAATAATCGTTAACACTATGATGATAAAGTGAAGGAGAATAAGTAAGCAAATAAAAGTCCCGATCGAAGTCTCGGAATAGTGAGGATACCTATGTCATAACATGAGCCAAGGAAAGCCCATGTAAGACCATGTCTAGGACATGGTAGCAGCATCAAGGGATGTGGGTCCCATGTAAGACAATGTCTGGGACATGGCATCGGCACCGAACGTAGATCCTGTGTAAGACCATGTCTTGGACATGACATTGTGTAACATCCTTAAATAAGGGCTATTATGTTTGAACTATTTGCATGGGTATGGCTTGAGTTGCGTTATTGATTGAGGTGTTTTAGGGTCTAGATATGAGCCAAGGGTAGGCCCGAACTATAGGGAAAATTTTATTTTCAAGCATTGGTTCAGGGGAGCTAAAGGAGCTAGGGGTTAAGAATGTTTTGTGGTAAACTGTAGCACAAGTAAAGCCTTGGTAAAGTGGCAAAGAGGCGCCACTTGGGGCCTTAGTCAGTGACGCCACAAGCAAGGGAAGGAGAGCTTGGGTTCGAGCTGCAGAAATCCCTTGCTGCTAATTATTTTTGACGCAAGAGAGGGGAAAAGTTGTGCTCAGCTCAAACTCTGATGGATAACTGTTGAGCAAGTCAACAGATTTAAATGGGTGGAGAAGAGAGAATTTAGGAGTTTGATCAATTCAAATTCATTTGAATGGTTGGCCAGGAGTGATTCGGGGAGTTTGCCGAAATTTGAACTCTAGTGTGGGGAAGAGTAATAGGTTGGAAGACTAGGGGGAGTGCCAAAATTCCTAATGACATTTTCGGCTAGTTAGTGCCTTGGTACATTTGATTGAGAGCTAAGCCGAAACCCCCTTTAGCCTTGCCGATTTCTTCCCTTAGTGCACCACTAGAATCAAAAGCCTAAGGTTTTTCGAGGCTATTGCCGAATTCCCTCTAAAGCATCTAGCCGAATCTCCTCCTCCCCCATTCTTTTCTTTTCTTTTCCCTCATATTTGTTTCAAAACCCCATCAACATCTCTTCTTCTCCTCATCATCTTTTGTACCGAGAGTTCATCACTCTTTTCTTGATTCTTTTTAAAGCCGAATCTCTTTTGCTCTTCTTTCAAAGGCCATAGCCGAAACCCCTTTTGATTGTTCCACCAACATTGCCGAAACCCCTCTCAACCATTGAAGATCTCTTCTTTACTCTCCTCTTCTTTTTCTACACTTTGGCCGAATATCAACCAAGGGTGGATTTCTTTGGTCTTTTTCTCTAATCGGTTTTGGAGGGGGTAAGTGCTCTTGGCCGAATCGCTATTATCTTTTTCTTTTCTTTCTGTCGACATACATAGAACAAAAGCTGAATTTCGGCATTTGTTTTGGTTCTCATTCGTTTGTGAAATCGATTTCATCTAGGGTCTCCGGGATCTTGAAGCGGTAGATCGTGATCACCTATTCTCTGCCAATCGGTCCTAGTAAGTCAGTGGTAAGGTTTCATGCAGACTCAATCTTTCTTTTAATGATTTGAGAAGCCGAAGGCTATTAGTTATGTGGTTTAAGATCTTGGCCAATTGTAGGGAAGGCTCTATCTCATAGATCTCGGGTTGAGATTGGTGATCAAAAAGCGTTAAGGTAAGGATTGTTATTAGGTGCATTAACTTTTTGGGATTTACAAGTGTAGTCGAATGGCTTTTTCCTAACAATTGTCATTGGCCGAATGTAGGAGGGGGAATCTTGTGCGTTAGATCTTGATCTTCGGGATTCGATAGTCGCGTTAGTAACCAGGTGTGTAACTTACACACTTCATAATCGTTGTAAACTTGCTAATAACATAAACATGTTAAATGCTGAAAACTGTGTAGATTTCGATATGGTACCCTTATGGGTATGAGCAAGGATTTCGGGTAAGTCCGTTTTGGTGGTGATTATGGCACATGATTTTTGATGATGTTATCTATGTTATGTTGATATATGTTTAACAATAAAGCATGACGGCATGATTTGTATGTGCATGAGCATTAATGTGGGTGACATGAGAGGAGGGGGAAGAATGATATCTGTGACTTTGGGTCACCAGTGGTTTGGCACCACCAGTGGTTTGGTACCACAGTTGATATTTGTGACTTTGGGACACCAGAGGTTTGGCACCTCATAGTGACTCGTCCCAGTGGCTTAGCACCACAGTGGGTTGGCCCCACATTTGATAAAATGGGATTGTCGCCAGTGATTTGGTATCACAACGTGGGTTGGCCCCACATATGGATTATTCGTGACTTTGGGTCACCAGTGGTTTGGCACCACATTATTATTGATATCAGTGACTTTGGGTCACCAGTGGTTTGGCACCACCAGTGGTTTGGTACCACACGGGTAGGAAAAGGAGTTGTGGATGGCTAGGTTTGGGTGCATAATATGTTTGCTTGATTATGACTTGTGTAAGTATGTTGCTATAATCGGGAGGGGGATTATGCACTGAGTCTTGGTGACTCACCTTCTCCCTTATCTTTTCAGGTGTCTCGTAGATCGCGGATGAGGAGCCGGGTGGACTCGAGGTGGCCATGCGACATTTATTTTTGATTTTACTTGGACTTTCGGTTTGGGTACCTTCATTTTAAATTCTGATTTTATTTGGGGTTGTAATAAGGCCATTAGTATTTTTATTTTGGGTTTTATTATATCTGCTTAAAATTTTGAAATGTTGTTAAGTAAATAGTTTAGCATGCTTTAAATAACCTGATAACCAAAGTTTTCGAAAGTTATACTATACATCGGGTTTTCTAAATCTTACCATCGGGTAACAATATTTATAAGAGGATAACAAAGTCCATTTAAATGGTTTTCAAAATCTAAGTTCTCCATACCCAAAATCAAACGGTTTTAAATTAACCAAGTAAGAATTCACTCGGGTTTCAATAGAATTTGACATTTTTTTTAGGTAATAAATGAAAATGACTTCTAAAAAGCCTTTCGGGATTTCAAAGCTAATAAAGAAGCCTCCTCGTTGAAACTAAACCGGCAACTTGTTTTTTTGAAACGTTTTCACTCCGTGACATGCCAGATTCGGCCGTGGTGTGTTGATCGGGTTTGGGGTGTTACACATTGACAATGTATGAGGAAGGTCTCGTGTAAGACCATGTCTGAGACATGGCATCGACACCATATGAGGCAGGTCCTGTGTAAGAAAATGTCTGGGACATGGCTTCGGCACTAAAGGAAGATTTCGTGTAAGACTATGTCTGGGATGTAACAGCCCGATTTAGACCCTAAATAGAATAGTGGTTTTGAGACCACAATTTCGAGATCAAAATAATATTTTAATTTTATTTTCTGTGTGAACAATATTTGAAATAGCCTGTGTGAAATTTTTATGTGAAGATTTTATTGATTGTGCGATTAATTAGCAAAATTGACTTAATCGCGTAGAATGCAAAAGCTGTGTGTTGATTGTTAAAGTGTCTAATGGTTGTTGGCTTCTAAATTAGGTGGCCTTATGAAGCAATTGATCCATTATTTAGTAGTGGAGTGGTTGATGGACAAATATGCCCATATTTTAAATGATTTTCATAAACATTTCATTAAAGGGCAAAATTTGTATTTGATTATTAAGTTAATTTATAACAAAACAAAGCATCAAAATGGCCATTTTCTATTCATTTTACCACCAAAAATAAGAAAGGAGAAATGGTTTTAGTTCTTTATGATATTCAGCCATTACAAGTCTTGATTCAAGGTTAGTTTTGCATCGGTTTTTGATAATTCCTACGTTTTTGTGATTGTTGCTTAGTGCACTACCAAAATCATGCTTAAATTTTGTGAATTGGTGATGAATTTGAGATATGCCATTGATGAATGCTTAAGCTATGCGTTAGTTGATAGTGAAATGCGGAAGATATGTGAAGGATGAATATGTTTTGTCTTTAAATTTTTAGTGAAATTGAGTAACTTGGGTTAAATTCAGAAAAGTGTAAATTGAAGGACTAAAATGTAAAATAAATGAAATGTGTGGGCTTGTATTAGCACGGGAAGAATTCAGTTAAGCTTGTGTGAGTAAGAATCTGGTGTATTTTGTGATTTTGTGAATTAGGGACTAAAGTGTCGAAATGTGAAAATGTGAGAGTTGTTTTGTAAAATGCCCTAAATATGTGTGTGTGGACTAAATTGAATGAATTGGTAATTGAATGAGTGAATTTGAATGTGTATAGACCAAGAAAGAATGATTTCGGATCAAGATCGAGGCAAAGACAAAATGCTCGATTAATTGACCGTTTTGATATATCGACGTCTGAGGTAAGTTCGGATATAATACGTGTACTTAGCTATGTTTAAATGTTGTGAAATGAAAGGTTATGATATTATTGAATGTAAATGTTATGAGAGAAATGGATCTATGTGGCACTAAGTTTGCGTATTTGGAAATGTAACCGAGAAGATTAGCACTGTGTGTGCGAAATAATAGAAGCTTCAACTTTGTGATTGGCACTGTGTGTGTGATACCGAATTGAGTTCAGTTTTGTATTAATGCACTAAGTGTGCGATGTCATTTAAGCTTTGGCTATGAATCATGGCACTAAGTGTGCGATTATAAGTAATGAATAACACTGTGTGTGTAACGATAGAAGTTTCGGCTTATCGAATAGGCATTGTATGTGTGTTACTGATATAAGTTTGGTTTAACATATTGGCACTAAGTGTGCAATGACAATTATGCTTCAGTTGTGAAATTGGTACTAAGTGTGCGAATTTATCAGAGGAATATCAAATGTTGAACTAGATGTAATATCGAGAAATTGAGTAGCAAATTAGTGAGTAACTATGTGTTGATCAAGGTACGTTTGAACCTAAGTGGTTGATGATAGATTTAAGAGTTGAATGAATAGATATTTGAGCATATGGTTGAGTGTGATAATGTTTTTAGTTGTATCTTTATCTATGTGATGGTTGGATAGTATGGATAGTGAGTATCTAAGTGTTGACTAAGGTATGTATGATAACTATGTGTTAGTGAATTTGATAGTAGATGGATGAAATGCTATGTGAACATTGAGCATACTTGAGTGAGGGTATCATTGGTAAATTAATCTAAGTGATGGCTTATTTTTGTTTATTGACTTGAATTGTTGAATTACCTGTACTATATTACGGACTTACTAAGCTTTCGAAAGCTTACTGTGCGATTTGTTTCTCTACTTTGCAGTGTTAGCAAGGCTAGCTTAGATCCGGGGATCATCAGTATCTCTATCAAACTATCGGCAATCTATTTTGGTTCTTTGGAAAGATGTATATAGTTGAATTATGACATGTATAGGCTAGTAGATAAGATATGTCCTGAAATGTTTAATCCTTGCCATGTGAGTGGGCTTGGAAGTTGAATGATGTTGAACTTCTGAATGAGTTATGGAAATGGTATATTTCATGATGGTGTGGTTGATGATAAGATGTGTTTGAAGAAAGTTTTAGGACATGGATTACATGATGTTTGGTATGTTCATGTTTTGATGTATATTTGTCACTTTGAATGGCTTAAATTGTGATGAAAATGAGCGTGAGGGTATATGGTTTAGTTGGTGATTGGATAATGCATGAATTGGTATTGAATTGATGCTTGTAGGTATGATCTTATTGTGGGATGGAAATTTGGCTTTACAAATGGCCTGTTTTGCCGAGACGGTTATGGCACACGGGTATGCCTATTAACTGTGGGTGAAATTCAGTAGCCAGCCTACGTGTTCACAGCCTTGGCACATGGACGTGCTTGGTAGCCGTGTGATTTAGTCAGTAAATTGCCTAAGAGCACACAGCCATGGTACACGAGTGCGCCTAGTGGCCTTGTAGAAAAGTCAGTATACATCCCTTATTTGACACGGCCTAGACACATGGGTGTGTTTGGCAATCGTGGGAGGCACACGGTTTAGTTGCGCGGGCGTGTGACCTCAATAGTGTTGAATAATGATTAAAATTTTAAAAACATTAGGAAGCTTTCGGTTTAGTCCCGACCCCTTTCTAACATGTGTTTAAGGTCTCGTGGACCTCACTTAGGGACAATATGATTATGTTGTGACATGAGTGATTGATGATTGGCTTTGTGTCGAGAAATGGATGCGAAATGTGTCGATTGTTCGGTAATGCCTCTCAACCTATTCCAACGACGGCCTCGGGTTAGGGCTGTTACATTTTGTTCGTATTAGAGCCAGGTTTATTCAATTATCGGACTAAGGTAGCATGTGTGAGTCTAGCTATACATGCCATATATGAAATTGCGTTAGTGTGATGAATTCTGATAGATGAAAATGTGTTTTCATATAGTAATGGATCCCAATCGAGTAGTTGCTGACGATGTAGAGAGTAACGCGCCTGCTTCCGCTCAAGGGACAGCGTCGACCACATCTAGGCCAAATGAAAGTAGTGAGGGAGGAGAGGCTAAGCAAGCCTTCTTTCATATGATGAGTGAGTGGTTTTCAGAGTTCGTTCGAACGAATCCAGCTGCTCCACAACCTCCCACCCCACAAGTACCTGTTGTACCACAAGTGATAGATTCGATTTGACTGATAAACCTCCGGTGGATAAGATTTGAAAGTACGGGGCCGAAGATTTTAGGGCCACATCCAATGATGATGATGCTGAGAGAGTTGAGCTTTGGCTCGATAATACAATTTAGGTATTCGATGAGATGTTGTTGACTTCTGATGAATGTATAAAATGTGCTGTTTTGTTATTGAGAGATACTGCGTATAATTGGTGGAAAAGCTTGATATCCGTGGTTCCAAGAGAGAGAATTACCTGGGATTTCTTTCAAGTTGTGTTCAAAAAGAAGTATATCCGCCAGCGATTTATTGATCAGAAACGTAAAGAGTTTCTAGAGCTGAAACAGGGTCGCTTGTCAATTACTAAGTACAAGCGAAAATTTGTGAGATTGAGCCGGTATGCACGGGAATGTGTTTCGATCGAAGCTACTATGTGTAAATGCTTCATATAAGGTTTGAATGAAGACATCAAGTTGTTGGTTGGGATACTTGATATAAACGAATTTGTTGTGTTAGTTGAAAGAGGCTGTAAAGCCGAAGAGCTCAGTAAAGAAAAAAAAGCCAACTCTGAAACTCGTGATGAAAGAAAAAGATTGATGAGTAAGTCATCTCAACCTTCAACGAAGAAATTTAAGGATGCAAGCAACTGATCAAATACTTCATTCGGATATACAAGTAGGGATCGTGTGAGACTAAGTGTTGATCCGAGGACTCAAGCTCCAATAGAATCAATTGTTGATAGTGCCAAAAGTAACAAACCTGAGAGTAGACAGTGTGGAAGTCGACATGTGGGAGAATACTGGGGAAAATACAACAATAGAGTTTGCTATAAATGTGGATCACGAGATCACTTTATTAGAGACTGCCCAAAGATGATTGAGGAAGAAAATGTTCAGAATGTGAGATTGAGTAATGTGACGGCTAGGGGTAGACCAACTAGAAATATCGAGAATGTTAGTGGAAGTCAAAGAGGAATCACGGATACAACTGTGAGATCAAAAGCGAGAGCACCTGCTCGAGCTTACGCTATAGGTGCAAGAGAGGAAGCGTCATCTCTAAACGTCATGACTGGTACTTTTTACTTTATTGATACTAAAGTGATTGTATTGATAGATTCAGGATCTACTCATTCGTATGTGTGTATGAATCTTGTATCAAGTAAGACTCTGCCTGTTGAGTCTATTGAATTTGTGATTAGAATATTGAACCCCTTAGACAAGTGTGTTCTAGTGGATAAAGTGTGCAAGTATTGTCCGTTGATGTTTTGGGATGTTTGTTTTTTGGTTAATTTGATGTTGCTACCATTCGATGAATTTGATATAATTCTGGATATGAATTGGCTCACTTTGCATAATGTCATTGTGAATTGTAAAAAACAGGGTATTGAATTGAGAAGTCAAAATGGTGAGATAGTTCGAATTGAATCCAGTGGTATGAAAGGGTTACTAGTTGTTGTATCTGCGATGAAAGCTTTGGACTATATGAGAAAGGGTTGCAAAGCCTATCTGGCATATGTAATTGATACAAAAGTGTCTGAAAAGAGAGTTAAAGAATCTGATGTGCTGAAAACTACTTTCAAAATGAGGTGATGTAACATCCTGAAAAGGGCCTATGCATTTTCAGTTTAATTGTATGAAATGACAAGTTTAAGCACTACGAATAAATTTTTGATATTTTTGGAAACCTGGAAATGCACGAAAATGGAAACCTGAACATTTTGGAAACCTGAACATTTTGGAAACCTGAACATTTTGGAAACTTGAACATTTTGGAAACTTGAACATTTTGGAAACTTGAACATGTAAGAAAAATGGCAAGTTACAGAGCCGATCGAAAATTTTAGGAAACTTAGAAATGATCGAGAAATGTCAAATTTTAAAGTTCAAAATAGGAAATAAGGGCAAGAGGGCCTTAAAAGAAAAAGTTGGTGAGATTTGACACACAAACAGGCTTGGAAAAGTGGCCTGAAGGTGTCACTTAGGGCCTATGGAAATGGCGCCATGTGTAAGAGGAATGGGCCTGAGTTTGAGTCACTTGGGAAGCAAATAATGAAGGTTTTAATTTTGCTTCCAGAGGGCTGAGGTGGACGGCACCTATTTCTAGAAAGGGAGGAGTTTTATTTCTGTTAAAACTTGATAAATTAAGTGATAAATAAAGGATTTTAATTGAGGAGATAAATGATGGATTAAACGCTTTTATTCTTTAATAAAAGAGATAATATTATCACAAGGAAGGGTGTGGCCAAGTCAAGGACTCTTGGCCTAGTAATTTCGGTTGAAGAAGGAGAGTTAGAGGCTTTTCTCTCATCTTTTCTTAAGTGTGCCGAAAATTCCCTAGTCCCTATTTCTCTCTGCCGAAATCTTTACTAAGCAAAGACTCCATCTTTTCCTCTCCTCTCCTTTGTCATTGTTAAGCCAAAACTCTTCTCTTTTGATCCCTGTTAAATCTCCATAGCCGAATCTCTGTAACTCTAGGCAAGGAAGCAATCGATTAAAGGCATCAAGGTAAGGTTAAGCTATTCAATTTCCTTTCTTTTCTTTTCTAAATGCCGAAAGTAAAAGGCCTACTCCCTATTCTTGTTCATGGCCGAATCTACAAGGATCTCTCAGGTTTCTACAATTACCAAATATAAGGATCAAGGATCCAAGGTAAGAACAATTACTTCTTGTTCTTCTAATTCTTTTAATCAAGATCTAAGAAATAACCCTTTTTATGTCTCATGGCCAATTATCAAAGGAAGAGTTTCGGGATTTCAGATTCAAGGAATTTAAGGTGAGGCACAATCGGCCAAAAGCCAAATTTTATTTATTAAAGTTAGATCAGATCTAACATGTGAATTTTAGGAATTTCGACATCACTTAGGGAGCAAGGAATCGATTTTGGGAATCTCATCATAAGGTAAGTGGTTATAATTGACCAAGGTTCTCTCTTAAATGTCTAGATCTATTTGTTATAATCAAGAGACTAATCAAATCAATGGATTTAATGGTTAGCCGATTTCGAGGGAGAAGAACACAAATCTTCAGGATTTGATCATCAATAAAATCGGCAAGCAAGGTAAGTATTAGTAATACCATTCCTAATAGGATTTGGTTTTAAAAGCGAAAAGGCTATTACTGTGTTTTTGTATGATGGGCCGAATATAGGATCTAAAGTTAGATCGGGAATTTCGGGATCTCAAAGAGTCTATTAAGCGAATCAGGTGTGTACCCATACTAACCTTCAATACGTTATATGGCAAATATTAATTATATGATTATACGTAAGAATGTGAATATGGCTAAGTACCCTAATGTGGTACAAAAAGTACTCAGGTACGTTTCCTACTTCTGATAGGATTATGAAATATGTTATTTTATAACATGTGAAAATATATATATGAATGTGGAAATAAGTATGTTGTGCATAATATAAAATTTATGGGGCATTCGGGATCTATGTGAAAGGGGAAGAAGGTGTTGACTTCGGTCTCACCAACGGAATATGGTGACTACGGTCACAAAATTTGAATATGGTAACTCGGTTACATTATCCGAATTTGGTAACTTCGGTTCCATTATTTGAATATGGTGTCTAATGACACAAATTATATGGGCGATGAGCACGCCGATCGCAATGACGCCTTCGATGGTGTGTAGCGGATGGAGGTTGACTTAGTAGTCCCACGGTGTGATTGGTGTACGGTGGTGTGTAGCGGATGGACAAATAGGCTTGGGTTTGGGTTGCATCATCATTTATTTTTATATGAATATGAATTTGATATGAACATGTATGCCGATTTGTTGAATGTTAGTCTTGTGTGCACAATGAGTCTGCTGACTCACCCCGATGTGGGAACTATTTTCGTGTGATGAACAAGAATGTGATGGGACGGTAGACCTTGAGGTGGCCATGTTCCATTTGAAGATTTTATTTAATTTGGACTTTATTTCTTTTTAGTACCTTTTAATTTTAATTTTTGGGTTTTACTTGATGTAATAAGGCCATAAGGCCCAGTGGATTTTTCTTATTCTGCTTTACTTTAAACTATTATGTTACGAACTATTTGTGACTAAAGTCAAAGTGATATATTTTTTTTTTATAAACCTTAAAAAAAATATTTTGTCACCTTAATAAAAATTTGATTTACAAGATTAATTAAATGGGTTTCCAATCTAAGCCCAACTCAAAATAATAGTTTTAAAAAATTTTACAAATTTTCTCTAAGTAACGAAAATCTTTGAAACCTGTTTACTTTAGGAACATTCCAGATCCGGTTCAGGCTCGTGGGCCGGGTGTGGGGTGTTTCAGGTGAGGATATTATAAATTCTTAGTGATGCTTTTCAAACTAACAAATGCTCCTGCAATATTTATGGATTTGATGAATCGGATATTCAGACCGTATTTAGATCGCTTAGTTGTAGTGTTTATTGATGATATTCTGGTTTATTTTTGTGATGAGACACAACATGTCGAGTAATTGAGAATTGTGTTACAGACTCTGCGTGAGAAGCATCTGTATGCTAAGTTTAGCAAATGTGAGTTTTTGTTGCGTAAGGTTGGTTTCTGGGGCATATTGTACCAGCTGCAGGGATATGAGTTGATCTGAGTAAAATCTCAGCAATTTTAGATTAGAAGCCTTCGAGAAATGTGTTTGAAGTCCGTAGTTTTTCGCGACTAGCGGGATATTATAGATGGCTTGTGAAACGCTTTTCGATGATTGTGACTCTGTTGACGAAGTTGCTATAGAAAGATGTTAAAGTTGAGTGGTCAGAAAAGTACCATAAGAGTTTGAAATAGTTGAAAGTGTTGTTGATGAAAGCGCCAGTGTTAGTTTAGCCTGAATCGGGAAAAGGAAATTATAGTTTACAGTGATATGTCGTTAAATGGTTTAGGCTGTGTGCTGATGCAAGAAGGCAAAGTTATTGTTTATACTTTGGGGCAGCTAAAGCCGCATGAAAAGAACTACCCGACGCACGACATTGAATTGGCCGCGATTGTGTTCGCTTTGAAAATTTGGCGTCATTATTTATTTGGTGAGAAATGTCATATATTTACAGATCACAAGAGTTTGAAATACTTGATGAATCAGAAAGACTTGAATTTGCGATAGAGAAGATGGTTAGAATTATTGAAAGATTACGAGCTTGTGATAGATTACCATCCAGGTAAGGCTAATTTTGTAGCTGATGCCTTGAGTCAAAAATCATTAGATGCCTTTGTAATATCTTGAAAATGGGCCTATGCATTTTTGATTTAATTATACGAAATGGCATGTCTTATGTGTTATGAATTTATTATGAACATTTTTTGGAAACTTGGAAATGTAAGAAATGATTTAGAAATTTTAAGTTTCAAAAAGAGGAAAGTGAACATTTTAGAACCTTGGATATGTAAGGAAATGTCCTGGAAATGTAAGGAAATGCTTTAGAAATGTTAAGTTAAAAGAAGGGAACTAAGGCAAGGTGGTCTTAAGAAAATTTATGGAGGAAATATGACATGAAATTAGGCTTGGAAAAGTGGCCTGGAGATGCCACTTAGGGCCTCTGGAAATGACGCCCCATGCAGTGCAAGGAGGGCTTGTGTTCGAGTCGTGTGGGAAGCAAAATTTTAAAGATTTATTTTGCTAGGTGGCGTCAATGAGAGGGAGTGGGGAGGACGGCACCAAGGCTAATTTTTAGGAATTTTTATCCTTTTAAAATTCGGCAAATAGATAGATAATGATGGATTATTATTATTATTATTTTTATTAAGAGATAAGGGATAAATATTGGATTAAGTTTTATTAAATTGAATGGGTGATAATTAAATTGATAAAGTTATCAAAATAGGAGTGATGGCCAAGTACAGCATTTTAAGTTAGTAATTTCGGCTACTAGAGGAAAAGAGAGCCATTCATCGTATCTTCTTTCAACTCTTCTCTCTGCCAAATTTCCTAGAGCATCTCTTCTTCTTCTTTTGTTAGCCAAAGCCGAAAACTAAAGTAAGCCTAGTCAATTCATCATAGCTTTTGTGATCTCCATTAAAACCGAATCCATAAACTCCTCAAGATACCATCATTAGCCGATTTCTTTATACCAATCAAAAGCCGAAATCAAGATCCTTCTAGCCTACATAGCCGAATATTGCTAAAGGTTCAAGCAAGGATTGCTGATCTCTAAAGTAAGGGTAAGATCTCATTCAGTTTCATCCTTTTTCTTTTAAGATTTGCCGAAATCTAGGACTAACCCCATTAATATCTTGTTGCCGAAACTTTGAAGAGATGTTTCGGGAGTTACTAAGTGCCGACTACAAGGAAGGAGAAATTCTTTTCCCGAAGGTACACCATAGGTCGCGTGTTCCCTAGTTATTCGGTTAGTTTCGGGATTTAAAATCCAGAAGGTAAGTATCTATAGCATTCGGCCAAGGCCATGTTGAGTAAATAGATGTGTTTCATTAATATTTAAAAGCCGAAACTAGTCTATTCAAGTAATCTAGTGATTGCCGATTTCAAGAAAGAAGGATACAAAGTTTCTGGCATTTGATTAGACATCAATCGGCAAAGAAGGTAAGGATTTAAGTGTACTAATCCCTCTGGGATTTGGTTTTATGGCGAATGGCTCTTTACTAAGTATTAAGTGATTGATCAAATGTAGAGATTTAAGATCTAAGGCATTAGATCAAGCTTTTCGGGATCTGGAGTGAACTTGCTAAAGCGAATCAGGTGTGTACCCCACACTACTTTTTAATAAGATTTATGGCAATAATTAATATGTGCATGTTTATAAGAATGTGAATATGGCAAAGATACTATGCTATGGTACAAAAGTACTCAGGTACATTTCCTACTCCTACTAGGATTATGAATATATGTTATTTTTAACATGTGAAAAGTGATGAGAATGTGAATTAAAGCATGATATGCATGATATGTATGATATGGGGCATATGGGATATTATGAGAAAGGGGAAGTGAACGTGGTAACCTAAGACCACGATATCTGAATGTGGTGACCTAAGACCACGATATCTGAATGTGGTGACCTAAGACCACGATATTTGAATGTGGTGACCTAAGACCACGAATTTTATAAGAGGCGATGAGCACGTCAACTGCAATGACGCCTTCGATGGTGTGTAGCGGATGGAGGGTTGACTTAGTAGTCCCCACTTATGTGAGTTGGACGGGTGATTTGTAGCAGATGGCATCTAGGTTTGGGTTCGGGTTGCATCATATTGTTTAAATGCTTTATGTACATGTATGATTTAAAATGCCTGAAATTGTTAAGACTTAGTGTTCGTGTACACATTGAGTCTGTTTGACTCACCCCATTGTGGGAACATTTTTCAGGTGATGATCAGTAAGGGACAGGGTCGGCAGGGGCTTAGGGATGGCCATGCTCAGCAAGAAATTCATTTTATTTGGACTATTTTATTTTATGTACTTTGGTTTTAATTTTGGGATTTAATTGATGTAATAAGGCCATAGTGGATTACTTTATTTTACTTTTATTTACCATGTACGAATTTTTATCAAGTGAAGTTTAAGTAAATTTATTTTAAAACAAAGCCTAAACGTTTTTTCACCTAAAGTAAAGGATTTTACAAAATGAAATAAACTTGTTTTCAACTCAAGCCCAACCCAAAACAATCTTTCTTTCAAAACACACAAGTTTTTCCTGAGTAAAAAAAGAATTTGAAACGGTTTACACCGGGGAACATACCAGATCCGGTCAAGGCTTGTGGGCCAGGTTTGGGGTGTTTCAGCTTGGTATCGGTGCCCAATTTTAAACTCTTGGCCTTGGGTTTAAGGCCCAAAACGTTTTCAAAGTTAAGCCCAAAAGGGATTTTGTGAATTAAGCAGGTTTTCCTGGCATGGCCCACTAAGTCTCCGACCCGAAGTCCACCAAGTAAGTACTCTGATTTTTTGTGTGATTTATATTATGATTTGTAGAAGGGTAGAAATGGAACGTAGAATAGAGATTAAGTACTTGAGCCCTAGGACTAGTATACCCCAACAAAAACATAAGACTTAAATGCCTAACTAAACAAACCTGTGGTTAAGTCGCTGAGTTAGGGTGTGGTAACCATGGTGCGCATGTCAAGGATTGGTTTCGGTGGGAGCTTGGTATTTAAGCAGTCCGCGTGACTCACCTCCTCTCTACTCGTATCCTACTTGGTGCGTAGCTACGGTTCACCCTAACCAAGAGGACTTAATCACAGGCTAAACCCCTAACTAAAACCCGAAAGGGACTAGCTGTATTTTTATGGAAACCCTAGTTTTAAAATTTCTAAATTACCCTCTTGATTTGAAAAGATTATTTTTATAAATTTTCCTGAAATATTTTTGATTTACAAATTTACTAAAATACCCCTGGTGGTAAAATTACAAAAATGCCCTTGCTTTATGAAATTTCCAAATACCCACAGTTCTTATCAAAATTTCACTACTTTGCTTAAAGGAACCCTAAATTTACAAAATATTAAAGTACCTTGATTATGGAAAAAAACAAAAAAATTATTTACGAAATTACCCCTACCCTGCAAAATTACCGAAATACCTTCGAGTTACAAAATTACCAGAATGACCCCTGATCTTCAAAAATTTCTGCAACAATACAGATTTGGAAAACAAATTCTCAAAAACAACCTTCAAGTTTTGTAAATTCCAAAATATCCTTGATTTATTAAGATTTATAAATTTACCCTAGTTTAGTACTGAAATACCCCTGTAATTTCAAAATTTCTGAAATACCCCCGGGATTTCAAAAATTATGAAAATACCCCTGTAAGGCAAATTACGAAAATACCCTTGGGTAGTGGAAAAACAACAACAATGAAAACTACAACATTTCTCTGAATGAACGAAAGTTCATAATTGATTGATGGATGTATGAGTGTAAAGACTGTGTGCATGTGTGACTACGAAAGAACCACTCCTAAAATTCTTTTCATAAAACTTCTTCGCGGTTAATCAGTGGAATAAAGGCTAATTCATAAAATTTCTTAATCAGATTAAAGTGCGTCGTTAGATATGAGTTCTAGAGGACGCGGTCGTCATGGACGCGGTAGAAGAAGAATGACTGTGTCAGAACCCGTTAGATCGGGTCAAGGGTCTGACAATGAGTTACCACCGCCACCACCACCCCCAGCTGTTGGTGTCGAGCAGCAAGCTCAGACGGGGATGATCTTTATCGCAGTCAGGCCGCGAGTTCTTGAAATGGTGGCTGGTGCTAGAGGAATATGGGAGCTCAAAATCAGACCGAGTGACTCGAGCTAACTGAGTGAAGTGTTCCGTGGAGTATCTGGTGTGGCACCCAGTACAGCTGAATACTAGTTGGAAGCAACCGAGCGAATTATGGATGAGCTCGATCTGACCCCTGAGGAGAAGTTGAAAGGGATGGTGGCACTACTACGTGATGAAGCGTATCAATGGTGGTTAACAGTTCGGGATGGTGCCACAGCTGAGGATTTGACCTGGGAATATGTTAAGGCAGAATATCAGAAGAAGTATGTCTGCACACGTTATATCGATGAGCAGAGGAAGGCTTTTCTAGGACTGGTTCAAGGGAACAAGTCCGTGGCAGAGTATGAAGCTGAATTTTTGAGGTTGAGCCGGTATGCTCGAGGAGTAGTAGCTACGGAACATGAGCGGTGTGTCCGATTTGAGTACGGACTTAGGGATGACTTGAGGTTGTTAGTTGCTCCACATCAAGAGTGGGAGTTTTCTACTTTAGTAGAGAAAGCTAAGATAGCGAAAGGAATTAAGGACTCTGTGAGGTAGAACACGGACCAGAATAAGCAAAAGAGAGGATTTGGGTCATCTGGATCATCTAGGAATGCTCAGAAAAGGCCTAGAGTTGATGGGCCGCGAGGTCAGCAAACGGGTAGTAGAGGGCAATATCGTATTTGTGAGCAGTGTGGGAAGAAACACTTAGGCGAATGCTGGAAGAAGACAGGTGGGTGTTTCAGATGTGGGTCAAAGGACCATATGATCAAGGATTGTCCGAAGAGACTAGATGAAAAGCAGCCAGTAGCTCAGAATGTTAATCAGGCTAGTAGAGGTGGACAGTAGCCTCAGCGAGGTTGTGGTCTGAATAATCGAGGAAATGGTATTGGTAGAAGACGTGGAACACCAGGTAGAGGTGTTGCTGAAGTTAGACAGTCGGGTTTGGTTTACATAATACGCCGGAGGGAGGATGGAGACGCACTGGACGTCATAACCGGTACGTTCCTCATTCATGGCAAGCCCTATTTTGCTCTTATTGATGTGGGCTCGACCCATTCTTATGTTGCATGTAGTGTAGTGGAAACACTAGGCCTAGACTCTGAACTTTCTGATAGGGAGATGACTGTAGTAAGCCCATTAGGCCAAACTGTAGTGGTGGGTAAGATTTTTCGGAGTGTATCCCTAAAAATTCAGGGAGTGAGCTTTCGGGCTGACTTAATAGAGTTACCCTTCGGAGAAGTTGACCTCATACTTGGTATGGATTGGTTAGTAGAGCACCGGGCCGTGTTGGATTGTGCGGCTAAACGAATGGAACTGAGGGCCCCAGAAGATGAAGTGGTAGTAATGATAGGAGAAAGAAGAAACTATTTGTCTAACGTAGTTTCGGCATTGAAAGCGGAGAAGATGGTTCGCAAAGGGTGCAGGGCATTCTTAGCCTTTGTAAGTGCGTTAGATGGAAAGGAAGGAGGTGTCAGTGGAGTTAGAACTGTAAGGGACTTTGAGGATGTGTTCCTAGAGGAATTACCATGAATACCCCCAGATAGGGAGGTAGAGTTTGGAATTGACTTGCTACCGAGTACAGCTCCTGTGTCCATTGCCCCATACAGAATGGCACCGAAGGAATTGGTTGAGCTCAAGGCTCAAATTCAAGAATTGTTGGATCGTGGGTTTATTCGACCCAGTGTGTCTCCATGGGGAGCACCGGTCCTATTTGTGAAGAAGAAGGACGGAACTATGCGAATGTGCATAGATTATCGTCAGTTGAATAAACTGACCGTCAAGAACAAGTATCCTTTGCCAAGGATTGATGACTTGTTCGATCAGCTTAAGGGGGCGGCAGTATTTTCAAAGATCGACTTAAGGTCGGGAGATCATCAGTTGAAGGTAAGGGAGGTAGATATCCATAAGACAGCCTTTAGGACAAGATACGGCCACTATGAGTTTGTGGTAATGCCGTTCGGGTTGACAAATTCCCCAGCCGCGTTCATGGATATGATGAACCAAGTTTTTCAACCTTACTTGGATCGATTCATCGTGGTGTTCATCGACGACATCCTCGTATACTCCAAGACTGAAGAGGAGCATGATGAGCATCTTCGGATTGTGCTGCAAGTGTTAAAGGAGAAGAAGCTCTATGCCAAATTCAGCAAGTGTGAATTTTGGCTTAAGGAGGTTGCATTCTTAGGGCACGTGGTGTCTGCTGAAGGAATAAGGGTGGATCCTAGGAAGATCGAAGCAGTGTTGGATTAGAAACCACCAAGTCGATGGCAGAGATTCGTAGTTTCTTGGGATTGGCAGGCTATTACAGAAGGTTCGTGGAAGGATTTTCGTCAATAGCCGCGCCTTTGATAAAGTTGTTGAGGAAAGAAGTACCTTTTGTATGGTCGGATAAGCAGCAGGAGAGCTTTGAAAAGCTTAAGAAGGTATTAACGGAAGCTCCAGTCTTGATTCAGCCGGAGGTAGGAAAGGATTTTACGGTGTATTGTGATGCTTCCCATATAGGTTTGGGTTGCGTATTGATGCAAGACGGAAGGGTAGTCGCATATGCATCCCGACAGTTGAGGCCACATAAGGAGAACTACCCGACGCATGACTTGGAATTAGCAGCAGTGGTCTTCGCTCTTAAGGTATGGAGGCACTACCTTTATGGCGAAAAGTTGACGATTTACACAGACCACAAGAGTCTCAAGTATTTGCTGACTCAGAAGGAGTTAAACTTGAGGCAGCAAAGGTGGGTGGAATTACTGAAAGACTATGACTGATCGATAGAATATCACCCGGGCAAGGCGAATGTAGTGGCAGATGCCCTAAGTCAGAAGGTGGTATTGGATCTGAGGGCGATGTTCACACACTTAAGTTTGTATGAAGATGGAAGCCTGTTGGCTGAGTTGCAAGTCAAGCCGACGTGGTTAAATGAGGTGAAAGAGGGACAGTTGGCTGATAAGTACCTAAGTGCTATGCTACAGCAAGTACAGAATAGAGAATTGGAAGATTATGGCATTAATGGCAAAGGAGTGTTATGTTTCAGGAACAAGGTCTGTATGCCTAAGGATAAGGAACTTAGGCGAAGGATTCTGCAGGAATCACTTAGTAGCCCTTATACTATGCATCCTGGAGGCACTAAGTTGTAAAGAGACTTAAGAGAACAGTTTTGGTGGCCTGGTCTGAAGAAAGAAGTTACTGAACTTGTTGGCAAGTGTTTGACGTGTCAGCAAGTTAAGGCTGAACACCAAGTTTCGTCAGGATTGCTTCAACCGATAATGATTCCGCAGTGGAAGTGGGAGAGAATTACCATGGACTTCCTTAGTGGGCTTCCCCTTACGCCTACTAAGAAGGACTCGGTATGGGTAATAATGGACCGATTGACCAAGTCCGCGCACTTTATTCCTGTAAGAATCGACTACTCTTTGCAGAAGTTGGCAAAGTTGTATGTGGCGGAAGTCATAAGGTTGCATGGAGTGCCTGTGTCGATTATCTCAGATAGGGACCCAAGGTTTACTTATCGGTTCTGGAAAGCCTTACATCAGGCTTTAGGCACTAAGTTGGATTTTACTACGGCTTTTCATCCACAGTCTGACGGGCAGTCTGAACGGGTAATCCAAGTTTTAGAGGACATGTTGAGGGGCTGTGCGATGGATTTCTAAGGGAGTTGGGAGGAGTATTTGCCTTTAGCAGAGTTTACCTACAACAACAGCTATCAGGCCAGTATTCGGATGGCACCGTACGAAGCACTGTATGGTCGAAAGTGTCGGACTCCTACATATTGGACGGAATTGGGAGAACGTCGAGTTTTAGGACAGAATTAGTAGCAAAGTCTTAAGAGAAGATTGAGATAATTCGTGCACGGTTGAAGGAAGCATCTGATTGGCAGAAGTCGTACGCAGATCTTAAACGGAAGGAAATCGAATTTGATGTGGGAGACCAGGTATTCCTTAAGGTTTCACCTTGGAAGAAGGTGATGAGATTCGGTCGTAAAGGGAAGTTAAGTCCAAGGTTTATATAACCCTATCGAGTGTTGAAGCGAGTTGGACCAGTGGCATACCAGCTAGAGTTGCCACCAGAGTTGCAGCAGATGCACGACATATTCCATGTATCCATGCTACGTCGCTACCGATCGGATCCATCTCATGTGGTACTAGTTGAAGAAGTGGAGCTAAGGCCAGACTTATCCTACGAGGAAGAGCCGATTCAGATCTTGGAACGAGACGTGAAAATATTACGGAGGAAGTCAGTTCCCCTAGTCAAAGTGTTGTGGCACAATCATGGATCGGAGGAAGCTTCGTGGGAGCCAGAAGAGGCAATGCGACAGCAATACCCTCATTTATTTTAGCCAGGCAATTTCGAGGACGAAATTATTTTAAGGGGGTAGAACTGTAATATCCTGAAAATGGGCCTATGCATTTTTGATTTAATTATACGAAATGGCATGTCTTATGTGTTATGAATGTATTATGAACATTTTTTGGAAACTTGGAAATGTAAGAAATGATTTAGAAATGTTAAGTTTCAAAAAGAGGAAAGTGAACATTTTAGAACCTTGGAAATGTAAGGAAATGTCCTGGAAATGTAAGGAAATGCTTTAGAAATGTTAAGTTAAAAGAAGGGAACTAAGGCAAGGTGGTCTTAAGAAAATTTATGGAGGAAATATAACATGAAATTGGGCTTGGAAAAGTGGCCTGGAGATGCCACTTAGGGCCTCTGGAAATGATGCCCCATGCAGTGCAAGGAGGGCTTGTGTTCGAGTCGCGTGGGAAGCAAAATTTTAATGATTTATTTTGCTAGGTGGCGTCAATGAGAGGGAGTGGGGAGGACGGCACCAAGGCTAATTTTTAGGAGTTTTTATCCTTTTAAAATTTGACAAATAGATAGATAATGATGGATTATTATTATTATTATTTTTATTAAGAGATAAGAGATAAATATTGGATTAAGTTTTATTAAATTGAATGGGTGATAATTAAAGTGATAAAGTTATCAAAATAGGAGTGATGGCCAAGTAAAGGATTTTAAGTTAGTAATTTCGGCTACTAGAGGAAAAGAGAGCCATTCATCATATCTTCTTTCAACTCTTCTCTCTGCCGAATTTCCTAGAGCATCTCTTCTTTTTCTTTTTGTTAGCCAAAGTAGAAAACTAAAGTAAGCCTAGCCGAATTCTTCATAGCTTTTGTGATCTCCATTAAAACCGAATCCATAAACTCCTCAAGATACCACCATTAGCCGATTTCTTTATACCAATCAAAAGCCGAAATCAAGATCCTTCTAGCCTACATAGCCGAATATTGCTAAAGATTCAAGCAAGGATTGTCGATCTTTAAAGTAAGGGTAAGATCTCATTCAGTTTCATCCTTTTTCTTTTAAGATTTCCCGAAATCTAGAACTAACCCTATTAATATCTTGTTGCCGAAACTTTGAAGAGATCTTTCGAGATTTACTAAGTGTCGACTACAAGGAAGGACAAATTCTTTTCCCGAAGGTACACCATAGGCCGTGTGTTCCCTAGTTATTCGGTGAGTTTCGGGATTTAAAATCCACAAGGTAAGTATCCATAGCATTCGGCCAAGGCCATGTTGAGTAAATAGGTGTGTTTCATTAATATTTAAAAGCCGAAACTAATCTATTCAAGTAATCTAGTGATTGCCGATTTCAAGAAAGAAGGGTACAAAGTTTTGGCATTTGATTAGACATCAATCGGCGAGAAGGTAAGGATTTAAGTGTACTAATCCTCTGAGGATTTGGTTTTATGGTGAATGGCTCTTTACTAAGTATTAAGTGATTGATCAAATGTAGAGATTTAAGATCTAAGGCATTAGATCAAGCTTTTCGGGATCTAGAGTGAACTTGCTAAAGCGAATCAGGTGTGTACCCCACACTACTTTTTAATAAGATTGATAGCAATAATTAATATGTGCATGTTTATAAGAATGTGAATATGGCTAAGATACCATGCTATGGTACAAAAGTACTGTGCACGCTTCCTACTCCTACTAGGATTATGAATATATGTTATTTTTAACATGTGAAAAGTGATGAGAATGTAAATTAAAGCATGATATGCATGATATGTATGATATGGGGCATATGGGATATTATGAGAAAGGGGAAGTGAACGTGGTGACCTAAGACCACGATATCTGAATGTGGTGACCTAAGACCACGATATCTGAATGAGGTGACCTAAGACCACGATATTTGAATGTGGTGACCTAAGACCACGAATTTTATAAGGGCGATGAGCACGTTGACTGCAGCGACTGCCTTCGATGGTGTGTAGCGGATGGAGGGTTGACTTAGTAGTCCCCACGGTGTACAGGTTGGTACGGGTGATGTGTAGTGGATGGCATCTAGGTTTGGGTTCGGGTTGCATCATATTGTTTAAATGCTTTATGTACATGTATGATTTAAAATGCCTGAAATTGTTAAGACTTAGTGTTCGTGTACACATTGAGTCTGTTTGACTCACCCTGTTGTGGGAACATTTTTTAGATGATGATCGAAGAAGGACGGGCTCAGGGCTTAGGGATGGCCATGCTCAGCAAGAAATTCATTTTATTTGGACTATTTTATTTTATGTACTTTGGTTTTAATTTTGGGATTTAATTGATGTAATAAGGCCATAGTGGATTACTTTATTTTACTTTTATTTGCCATGTACGAATTTTTATCAAGTGAAGTTTAAGTAAATTTATTTTAAAACAAAGCCTAAATGTTTTGTCGCCTAAAGTAAAGGATTTTACAAAATGAAATAAACTTGTTTTCAACTCAAGCCCAACCCAAAACAATCTTTCTTTCAAGACACACACGTTTTTCCTGAGTAACAAAAGAATTTGAAACAGTTTACACCGAGGAACATACCAGATCCGGTCAAGGCTCGTGGGACGAGTTTGGGTGTTTCAGCCTTGCGAGCTATGAGTACTCAGATAGATCTGTGTGATACTAGTGTGATTTTAGCCGAGTTGAAAGTAAAACCGATGTTTGTACGTCAAATTTGTAATGCTCAGAAAGATGATGTTGAAATGACGGCTAAACGAACTCAGTGTGAGTCGAATTTTAATTCAAAATTTCGGGTTGATAGTGATGTTTGTCTGAGATTTAGAGATCGGATTTGCATTTTGATGAATTCAGAGTTGATTCAGTTAATCTTAAATAAGGCTTATAATAGTCATTTAACTGTACATCTGGGGAGTATGAAAATGTATAATGATCTGAAATAGCTTTATTGGTGGCATGATGTGAAAAGAGACATCTCCGACTATGTGTCGAAATGATTAGTTTGTCAGCAAGTTAAAGCTAAACATCAGGTCCATCTGGTTTGTTACAGACTTTGTATTGGGATTGCCTTTATCTCTGGGAAAGAAAGATGCAATCTGGGTGATAGTTGATAGGTTGACGAAGCCAGCTTATTTTATTCTGATGAAAACAAATTATTCACTTGATTAATTAGCTAAATTATATATATCACTGAAAATGTGAGATTTATGGAGTTGAAGAGGCTATGTGGGAGCCTGAGAATGTGATGAGAGAGCAATATTTACATTTATTCATTGGTTAGACTTTCGGGGACGAAAATACCTAAGGGGGGAGAGTTGTAACAGCTCAGTTTAGACCCTAGTCAGAACAGTGGTTTCGAGACCATAAATTCAAAATCAAAATAATATTTTAATATTATTTTCTATGTGAACAGTATGTGAAATAGCCTGTGTGAAATTTCCATGTGAAGATTTTATTGATTGTGTGATTAATTAGCAAAAAAGACTTAATCGCGTAGAATGCAAAAGCCGTGTGCTGATTGTTAAAGTGTCTAATTGTTGTTGGATTTTAAATGAGGAGTCCTTATGAAGCAATTGATCCATTATTTAGTAGTGGAGTGGTTGATGGACAAATATGCCCATAGTTTAAATGATTTTCATAAACATTTCATTAAGGGAAAAATTGGTATTTGATTATTAAGTTAATTTATAACAAAACAAAGAATCAAAATGGCCGTTTTCTATTCATTTTACCACCGAAAATAAGAAAGGAAAAAGGGTAGTTCTTCATGATATTCGACCATTACAAGTCTTGATTCAAGGTTAGTTTTGCTTCAGTTTTTAATAATTCCTACGTTTTTGTGATCGTTGCTTAGTGCACTACCAAACCCATGCTTAAGTTTTGTGAATTGGTGATGAATTTGAGATATGCCATTGATGAATGCTTAAGCTATGTGTTAGTTGACAGTGAAATGTGGAAGATATGTGAAGGATGAATATGTTTTATCTTTAAATTTTTAGTGAAATTGAGTAACTTGGGTTAAATTGAGAAAAGTGTAAATTGAAGGACTAAAATGTGAAATAAATAAAATGTGTAGGATTGTATTAGCATGGGAAGAATTCGGTTAAGCTTGTGTGAGTAAGAATTTGGTGCATTTTGTGTTTTTGTGAATTAGGGACTAAAGTGTCAAAATGTGAAAATGTGAGGGCTATTTTGTAAAATGCCCTAAATATGTGTGTGTGGACTAAATTGAATGAATTGGTAATTGAATGAGTGAATTTGAATGTGTATAGACCAACAAAGGAGAGTTTCGAATCGAGATTAAGGCAAAGACAAAGTGTTCGATTAATTGACCGTTTCGATATATCGACGTCCGAGGTAAGTTCGGATATAATACATGTACTTGGATATGTTTAGATATTGTGAAACGAATGGTTATGATATTATTGAATATAAATGTTATGAGAGAAATGGATCTATGTGGCACTAAGTGTGCGTATTTGGAAATGTAACCGAGAAGATTAGCACTGTGTGTGCGAAATAATAGAAGCTTCGGCTTTGTGATTGGCACTCTGTGTGCGATACCAAATTGAGTTCAGTTTTGTATTATTGCACTAAGTGGGCAATGTCATTTAAGCTTCCGCTATTAATCATGGCACTAAGAGTGCGATTATAAGTAATGAATAGCACTGTGTGTGTGTAACGATAGAAGTTTCGGCTTATCGAATAGGCACTGTATGTATGTTACCAATATAAGTTTGGTTTAACATATTAGCACTAAGTGTGAGATGACAATTATGATTCAGTTGTGAAATTGGCACTAAGTGTGCAAATTTATCAGAGGAATAGCAAAGGTTGAACTAGATGTAATATCAAGAAATTGAGTAGCAAATTGGTGAGTAACTATGTGTTGATCAAGGTACGTTTGAACCTAAGTGGTTGATGATATATTTAAGAGTTGAATGAATAGATATTTGAGTATATGGTTGAGAGTGATAATGTTTTTAGTTGTGTCTTTATCTATGTGATGGTTGGATAGTATAGATAGTGAGTATCTAAGTGTTGGCTAAGGTATGTATGATAACTATGTGGTGGTGAATTTGATTGTAGATGGATGAAATGCTATGTGAACATTGAGCATACTTGAGTGAGGGCATCATTGGTAAATTAATCTAAGTGATGGCTTATTTTTGTTTATTGACTTGAATTGTTGAATTACCTGTATTATATTACGGACTTATTAAGCTTTGGAAAGCTTACTATGTGATTTGTTTCTCTACTTTGCAGTGTTAGCAGGGCTACCTCAGACCCGGGGATCATCAACATCTCCATCACACTATCGGCAATATATTTTGGTACTTTGGAAATATGTATATAGTTCAATAATGGCATGTATAGGCTAGTATATAAGATATGTCCTGAAATGTTTAATCCTTGCCATGTGAGTGGGCTTGGAAGTTGAATGATGTTGAACTTATGAATGAGTTATGGAAATGGTATATTTCATGATGGTGTGGTTGATGATAAGATGTGTTTGAAGAAAGTTTTAGGACATGGATTACATGATGTTTGGTATGTTCATTTTTTGATGTATATTTGTCACTTTGAATGGCTTAAATTGCGATGACAATGCGCATGAGAGTATATGGTTTAGTTGGTGATTGGATAATGCATGAATTTGTATTGTATTGATGCTTGTAGGTATGACCTTATTGTGGGATGGAAATTTGGCTGTACAAATGGCCTGTTTTGCCTACACGATTATGGCACAGCGGCGTGCCTATTGACCGCGGGTGAAAGTCAGTGGCCAGCCTACTTGTGCACGGCCTTGGCACTCGGACGTGCCTGGTAGCCGTGTTATTTAGTCAATATATGGCCTAAGAGCACACAACCATGGTACACGGGTGTGCCTAGTGGCCATGTGGAAAATTCAGTATACATGCCCTATTTGACACGGCCTAGAGACATAGGTGTGTCTGGAAATCGTGGGGGGCACACGGTCTGGTTGCACGGGCGTGTGACCTTAGTAGTGTTTGTCGAAAACATTGTTAAAGTTTTTGAAAAAAAATGGGGATCGACTATAAAAAACGGAATTGGTGTCGCCACCAATCCCTTTTTACTTAGGTGTGATTTGATCACCTTGTAAAATGTTTTATTTTAAAACATTTGATTTTGGTCTCTAAAATGCAAGAAAATGGGTTCGGGAGTCGGTTACGTATGAGGAAGGATTAGCACCCTCATAACGCCAAAAATTGGTACCGAATCCATAAAATCATGTCCTAATGCTGAAAATTTGAAAGAATTTTAAATATGATTTTTTTTAAAAAAAACTTGAACAATTTGAGTTAAAATTTAAGATTTCTTTGTTCCGAAAGAATACAAACATCACATCCAGCACGTTAGGACATGATATTTTTAAATCCTCGTAACTAAAATCATCTCTTGATTTACAAAATTTTATTAAAAAGGATATTTAGTTATTTAGTCAAACGAAAAATTGAAACCCAGCACGTTAGGGCACTATTTCCCAAATTTCTAAGTATCAAACATTGCCTTATTTAAAAAAAAAATATCAAACATTGCCTTATTAAAAAAAAAAATAAAGTTTTGGATAAAAAGTGGCAGTTAAAATAAATTTAAAATAATTAAAATAAATGAATAAATAATGATTAAGCAATTAAATGGATAAATAAAAAAAAGTTAAGAAAACGCATAAGTCAACCTAACTCCCGCAATATGAGGATTTGACGAAATTCCTTCACCAAAAACTAACTCGAACAGAAGTAACTCAAAAAGAAAAAAAGATGAGCGAAGAACAAAATAAGAACAAGCCACAGAAAATAAGAACGCATAAAGAGAGAAATTTGAGTGAATGCTCTCAAGAATTTTATTACTCCAAAACACAAGTCGGTTTACAATGAAGGAGAGGCCTCTATTTATAGTTGAGCCTCCCAAATCAATAATCTGATCAATTACATCAACGGCTAAGATTAAAAGGTATCTACAAATTAAATCTCTAAGATTTCAAAATTATATCTTCTAAGATTACATACCATATCTTCTAGGATTGCATATCATATCTAAGATTTGCATATCATATCTAAGATTGCATACCATATCTTCTAGGATTGCATATCATATCTAAGATGTGAATATCATATCTAAGATTGAATATCCTTGAAGATTGTGTTCCCATATACGTCAAGCTTGTAGATGGACCTTCAATCTTTTAATGGGTCATTACGATCGGGCCAAATGATATATTTTGGACTGGACTTGGACTTTGTTTTATTATTTTTGGGTTTATTATTTTTTGTATGGGCCCGGGCTAAATTGGCCTATTCCAGCTGCCCCTCTTTGCTCATTGTCACGTAACGAGAATAGAGCAAAGACTATAAAAGCTCTAATTTTGCCCGGTCTTTTCTGAGCCTTGACTTCTTCTTCAAATGGCTTCCAATTCCACTGCAACTTCAACGGTATTGGAACTTCATCTTGATTACAATAAGTCTGATGGCTTCAATCTACTTCATTGCAACTTTAGGAAGGCAGTATCCGCTATCTTTTAATCTGCTCCACTGCAACTTCAGGGATGCCAGATTGATGTCTTCGATCTACTTCCTGCAACTTCAGGAATGCTAGATCTGATGTCTTCTATCTACTTCCTGCAAATTTAGGAATGCCAGATCTGCTAACCTCAATCTACTTCTCGCAAACTTAGGAATGCCAGGCTGATGTCTTTGAGCTGCTTCCTGTAACTTCAGGAATACTAGATCTATAATCTCCAGTCTGCCCACTGCCATCTCGAGGGAGCAAAATCTGAACTTTTCAATTTGCTTCCTTACTATCTTAGAAAGACTTCAATCTTCAGTCTGCTCCACTACCATCTCGAGGGAACAAAATCTAAACTTTTTAGTTTGCTTCCTTACTATCTTCAAGAAGACTTCAATCTTCAGTTTGCTCCACTACCATATCTAGGGAACAAAATCTAAACTTTTTAGTTTGCTTCCTTACTATCTTCAGGAGGACTTCAATCATCATTTTGCTCCACTACCATCTCTAGGGAACAAAATCTTAACTTTTTGGTTTGCTTCCTTACTATTTTAGGAGGACTTCAATCTTTAGTTTGCTCCACAACATCTCTAGGGAACAAAATCTAAACTTTTTGGTTTGCTTCCTTACAATATTCAGGAAGACTTCAATCTTCAGTTTGCTCCACTAACATCTCTAGGGAACAAAATCTGAACTTTTTGGTTTGCTTCCTTACAATCTTCAGGAAGAATTCAATCTTCAGTTTGCTCCACTACCATCTCTAGGGAACAAAATCTGAGCTTTTTAGTTTGCTTCCTTACTATCTTCAAGAAGACTTCAATCTTCAGTTTGCTTTACTAACATCTCTATGAAACAAAATCTAAACTTTTTGGTTTGCTTCCTTACAATCTTCAGGAAGACTTCCATCTTCAGTTTGCTCCACTAACATCTCTAGGGAACAAAATCTGAACTTTTTTTTTGTTTGCTTCCTTACTATCTTCAGGAAGACTTAAATCTTCAGCTTGCTCTATTAACATCTCTATGGAACAAAATCTGAACTTTTTGGTTCGCTTCCTTACTATCTTCAGGAAGACTTCAATCTTCAGTTTGATCCACTACCATTCTAGAAAATAAAATCTGAACTTTTTAATTTGATTCCTTACTATCTTCAAGAATACTTCAATCTCCAGTTTGCTTCACTACCATCTCTAGGGAACAAAATCTGAACTTTTTGGCTTGCTTCCTTTCTAACTTCAGGAAGACTTCAATCTACGGTTTGCTTCACTAACATCTCTAAGGAACAAAGTCTGAACTTTTTGGTTTGCTTTCTTACTATCTTCAGGAAAACTTCAATCTTCAGTTTGCTCCCCTACCATCTCTAGGGAACAAAATCTGAACTATCTTCAATTTGCTACACCGTCCTCTGAAGGACATGTCCTGTAAACTTGAATGTATTATGGATGACATTTTCATGAATACAGAATGTCATGAGAATGATCCCATTTTTAAATGTATAATGATTAGGATGCAATGATCGAAATGAATCTAATGCTCCTAACTGAACGATATAAGGGATGACATTTGCATGAAAGCAGAACGTTAAGAGAATGATTTCCTCTTTTTCCCTTTTTTTTTTGTACAACGATTACGATACAATGATTGGAATGAATCAAATGCTCCTAATTGGGAATGTGAGAATAATCCTTATGGGTTGTCATTACTCATAGTTCATCAAGGTTCTATCACTGATGCGCTATCATGCTTTCTTGCTCAGTTGGTACCTTTGACAGAAAACAAAAAAACGATCATATTTTGCTCAACAAGCTTGCCCCATTGTAATTTCAGAGTCCCTTCCACTATACCTTCTGGGACATAAAGTTTGTACCTCCCACTGTAACTTCAGGATAATAACATTCAGTTTCTTTCATCCAATTTATTATCAATAAGAGGTATGGAAATTGAATGATCTTCAATCAATTCGATCTGTTACACCATTCCCTGGGTGTAACGACCAAATATATGTGCCTGAAATTTGCAAGGTATAATTTTCTTTTCCCAAGAATGATCCCCTTTTACACCTAGGTTACCTAATAAAAATCTGAAGAGATAATCATCTTTCAATATTTCCAACCCTTAGGCTTGGTGTGTTCTAAACAATAGTCCTATTTTAGGTTCCTATATTATTTAAAAAACTTCTAGAATAATGTACGAAACTCCTTTCATGAAAATATTATTAGTCCAATAATCATCATTTCAATATAAAATGCTTGAAAAAAGATCACAACAATGGACAAGAAAGATATTAACCAGGAGAATTGCTTGAAACAATAAGTTAATCAAAGATAACCAATGCAATAAAAGAAATTGATTTAGGATCATCTTGAAAAGAATAAAGCAATTAAAGATAATAAATTCAAAAATGAGTAAGATTGAAGCTAGGTACCCCAGATATCGTAGCCTGAGCTTCTCTGTTCAAACTTTTTGAGGACCATTTTAAGCTCAATATGTGTTTAGGGGATCTAGAGTACTTTGTCAATGCCCCAAGACGCAGCATACTTCCTCATTGTTAATTCAGGCATAGCAAGACTACCACATGCCCTATCTTTGATCAAAATTTGAGCCGCCCTTTTGGGGTTTTTGGCATAAAACCCTTTTGGTCTCAAAGTGCCCTTTGCGGGTTTTCACCTTGGCCTCTCCTTTTTCTTTATCTTTTGCTTTCTATTTTTTTGAATGAATTTGAGCTCAAGGCGCCCTTTGCAGGTTTTCTGTAACATCCTAAATTAGGGGTTGTTAAAATTTAATTTTATTCATGTGTGTGCTTGAAGAAATGAATTCTATGGTTGGTAGACATATTTTAGGGTCTAGTCATAACCCCGAACTAGGTTAGTTTTAGAACTAAAATTTCTTTTTAAGTATTTAAAAAGGAGGGAGCTAGGAGATAGGGGTTAAGGAAAATTTTGGAAGGAACATGACACAAGGATTTAATTGGCATGATTGGCTTGGTGCGTCTAAGGGTGTTGCAAGGGAGGAGGTTCGAGTCTTGCGAGTTACAAGGGGGAGGCATTTTATTTTGTTGGACTTTTTGGGCGTTAGAGAAAGGGTTAAGAAGGCTTTAAAGAATTTTGTGGGTAAGGTTTAGACATGGAAGTTGAGTTGGTGGAGTGGCTTGGGCTTGGAGGTGATGATGGGCGCAAGTCATAGGTTCGAGCTGCTGGAGTGGCGTTTTGGCATTTTATTTTTGGGGTGATCGGCCTAGGAAGGCCTTATAATTAAATGGTGAGGTTTTATGACATGAAAGTCAATTGGGAGGAATGGCATGGGGCGTTGAAAGGGGGGCTGCGACAGTGAGGTCTTGTGTTCGAATCAAGGGAGCTACAATTGGGATTTATTTATTTATTTTTTTTTTTGCAAGCTATCGTGCATGGAAAGAGAGTTGATGGCTGCATGTTGGACTCCTAAATTGATGAGGATAAAGCTTAATTTTTGCACATATTCGGCTAGAAGGGGTAGTTGTTAGTAGTTTATTTGCTTTTAAATTGTTGAAGAATGGCTAGGAGATAAAGATGAATGATAAACCATGCTTTATTTTTGATAATTAAAGGCTGGAATTATCCCAAAAGGGACGGGTGTTGGCCGAATATGGGACTCCTTGGGAGGCCATCCATATTCAATTTTGTATAGCAAAGAAGTGCCAAAAATTCTTCAATTATTCTTTTCTTTTTTCTCTCTTGTTGCTGGCCGAATTCTCCCTAGCCATAGAAGACAAAATTCTTCAAAAACTCCTTACTTCTTATTTCTTTTACTTGGCCGAACCTACCTCTTTTCTACTAAAATTTCACTTCCCTTTTTCTACTAGCTGAATATCTCTTCCATAAAGGGGCTTAGGCCGAATCTCACATCTCTAACCAAGGAGCTGCCGATTTTAATAGTGTGGTAAGGGATCTCTCTAAGTTTAATTCTTTTAACATTGTTTTGGCCAGTCGAAACCATGAGGCTTAACCATGTATTTTTGGGTTGGCCGAACCTTATTAAGACTTTGGTTTCACGTTTTGTTTTGTAGTCAAGAGAGGATAGCATTAAAGGAGTAAGGAGATCTTTCGGGATTTGATTCCCCAAGGTAAGGAGGTAAGTAACATTAGGCCATAGGCCTTGATTATGTGTGATTGTGCAAGTCGATTTTTAACATGTGTTTTGGTAGGGATCTCGAAGACTCAAGTGATAATTTCGAGATTTCGGTAAGTGGGGTAAGTGAATGGTTACATTCAGCCAAGGGCCATTTGTTAAAAAGTTTATGTTTAAATGCCGAAACTAATATGTGCCATGGATTTAGCGGCTAATTAAGGCTTCGGGATTTGTTTGGAAATCAAATCCGTTTAAGGTAAGTGCCGCAAGTGCCTTTGGTATTATTTGGTTTGGCCGAATAGGCCAAAGTCCCTAACCCTATTGTTGGCCGATTATAGGGTCAAGGATCTAGCATCGTAGATCGAATCCTCGGGATCTAGGATACGCGTTAGTAACAGGTGTGTAAACTCTTTACACACTTTATTAATAAGCTTTGCTAAATTGTTGCCTTGTTAATAATTATAGTAGTGATTTTCTTGTGGGCTTAAAACATGGATTCCGGGTAAGTCCCCTATTACTTTGTCTATGATATATGATTGAGTATGCCATCATATGCTGTTTAATGCTATGCATGATATATGGGATTATGATATTGTTATGTAAGCATGATGATGGTGGGATTGATGAGAGGATGGGGATGATTTTATGGACTGTCACCAGTGGTTTTGACCACAAGATGGGTTGACCCCATCAAATTTATTGTGACTTCGGTCACCAGTAGTTTTGACCACACCAATGATAATTGTGACTAAGTCCCAGTGGTTTGGTACCACCAGTGGTTTTGACCACATTATGATATTTGTAACCTATGGTCATCAGTGGTTTTGACCACACGATGGGTTGGCCCCATCACTTGATTTGTGACTCTAGTCATCAATGGTTTTGACCACCAGTGGTTTTGACCACCAGTGGTTTTGACCACACGGGGTAGTAAAGGAGTATGGATGGTTAGTTGGGTTGCATGTGCATGTTTATTAATGATTTGTGTATGAGTTACATTTCCGGGTGGGGGATTTACACACTGAGTCTTGGTGACTCACCCCTTCCCATACTATTTTGCAGATGAGTAGATCGCGGAGATGGAGCCGGAGAGGACTCGGGGCGGCCATGCTTATCGTTGGATTTGAATTTACGTTGTTATAGTTAATCTTATTTATTTTCTAAGTCTTTTTATTTTGGGTTGTAATAAGGCCACTATTTATTATTTGGATGTTTATATAATTGTTTTATTTTACTTAAGTCATAAAAGAAATTTATAAATGATAAGTGAATCGAATAAAAGTAATATTTTTTCAAACTTAATAACTTTTACGGGTTTTTCAACGATGTTACCATCGGGTAGCAAAAATACACCAAGTCAATTTTAACTTTGACAAATTTTAAAATTTACATGATCAAACGTATTCAAAGGATTTATCAACCCAACCATGTTTTATGAAAATAATCCCAACTGAGTTTTATCAAAACCCCGTTTTAATACCTTAGCCACATTTTTTTAACAAGAATTCACCAGACACTCAACACGATTCAAATTATTTTACTCCGTGACATACCAGATCCGGTCAAGACTCATGGGCCGGGTTTGGTGTGTTACATTTTTAGTATCAGAGCCCGGTTCAAAACTCAGCTGTGGGGGCCCAAGGCCCAAAATGTTTGTTTTTGATTAGTAGGCCTTATTAGAATGTTTTGGGAAATTGTGTTTGGCTTGAACAGCATGGCACCGAGTCTCCGGCACCTATCCGCCCAGGTAAGTAATTCTATCTATTTTCTTTGTGAATATTTGATGAGGGGTAAAAGGGTAAATGGGGGAACGTAGAACATTAGAGTAGAAATTGTTGAACCCTAAGGTTAGCATACCCCAACAAACCATGCATAAGATTTAGTAATTCCCTAAACAACCCTGTGAGTTGTCACTGAGCAAGAGATGTGGCAATCGTTATACGCATGTCTAGGATTGGATTCGGTGGGAGCCTGGTATTTAAGCAGTCCTAGTGACTCACCTCCTACTCACTCGAATCCTACCTGGTGCGTAGTAACGGTTCATCCTAGCTAAGACGACACACTCACAGGCTGAACTCGATAACTAAAACCCGAAAGGGACTAGCCGTTTTGTTTTTGAGGTAATTAAAACCTGGTTTTAAAAAAAAAGAAAAAGACCAAAATACCCCTGGCTTGAAAATTACCAAAATACCCTCCGTAAGAAAATTCCAAATAGAAAATTTTCCAAAATGCCATTCTTTTGTGAAATCACTTAGAGCTAAATTTTTGAAAATCTTTTTATGAAAATGCCCAGACTATGAAAATTATTAAAATACCCCTAGTGGTAAAATTACAAAATTGCCCATAACCAACAAAATTACCAGAATAACCCTGACTTTCAAAATTTTGCAACATCACTATCTTGGAAAATGCAAATTCTCAAAAAGGAACCATCAAAGTTTTACAACTTTTGAAATATCCCCGATTTCTTAAAGTTTTACAAATTCACCCCGATTTGTGTAAAATTATCGAAATACCCCTCAGGTCTAAAATTACCGAAATACCCCCGAATTTCAAAATTTTTTTCAAAATACCCCAGGAATTTAAGAGTTCCAAAATACTTTTTGACAAAATCATCCGAGAACTTTTATTTTTGAAAAAAATTACGAAAATACCCCTATAGGACAAATTACGGAAATACCTCTGGGTAGTGGAAAAATAATCACAATGAAAACTATAACGTCTCTTGAAATAAATGAATAGAAGGATTGTGGGCATGTATGATACGAAAGAACCACTCCTAAAACTCCTATCATAAAATTTCTTCGCGGATAATCAAGTGAAACAAAGGTACTAATGCATAAAATTCTTAAACAGATAAACGCAATCGTTAGAAATGAGTACAAGAGGTCATGGACGTCCGCCCCGTAGCCGTGGTAGAGGTTGGATGACCTTGTCGGAACCAGCAGGGTCTGGTCATGGGTCTGGAAATGAGATGCCGTATCTGTCAGTGGCAGAAACTGAATTTCAAGATCAGACCGGTGGTAACGATGTAGTATCCCAGGTTGTATTACGAGTGTTGGAGCGAGTTCCTGAGGCTGGCGCGGGTGCAGGAGCCCGTAAATCTGTGGTGGAACGACTCTAGGCTAACGGAGTAGAGGTGTTCAGAGGAGTTTCCAGAGTGGCACCCAGTGCAGCAGAATATTAGTTGGAAGCAACAGAAAGGATCATGGATGATCTAGATTTTACAGCTGAGGAGAAATTCAAGGGTATAATCTCTTTGCTTCGGGATGAGTCATATCAGTGGTGGCTCACCATAAGGGATGGAACGGTGGCAAAAAATCTCTCTTGAGAATTCTTCAGGGATGCCTATCAAAAGAAGTATATCAGAACTAGCTACGTGGATGCGCAGCGAAAGGCTTTCTTGAATCTAATTCAAGGCAATAAGACAGTGGCAGAGTATGAGGCCGAATTCCTCCAGTTGAGTAGGTATGCTCGTGGTATTGTGGGTACCGAGCATGAGCGCTGTGTCAGATTTGAAGATGGGCTGAGAGATGAGCTGAGGATGATGATAGCTCCACAACAGGAACGAGAGGTACTTGTCATAGTGGAGAAATCAAAGGTTGCTGAAGGGGTAAGACAGTCTGTTAGACAGAATCATGATAAGAGTTGGAACAAGAGGAGCTCGGGACCTTCAAGGTTCCCTGGTAATCAGCAGAAGAGGACAAGGTTTGGTGGGTCAGATCAAGCTGCTAGGCCTGCTGCTGCTGCTAATTCTCAATGGCCGCCACAGTGTGCTCGGTGTGGCAAGTCTCACACGGGGGAGTGTTGGAATGGTAATTGGAGATGCTTCGAGTGTGGGTCCTTGGAGCATCGAGTTAGGGGTTGTCCGAAGAAAGCAGCTAGACTGAGATCTGAGGGTCAGGATCGTGTACCGAATAGAAGGGACAACCAACAGCCTCAGAGGGGTTGTGGTGTAGGAAGAGGAGGTAATGGTGCTGGCAGAGGTCATGGGGCACCGAGGGGAGGTACCGGTGGTATTGAGGCTAGACAACTTAGTCTAGTCTATGCCGCGAGGCTTCAAGAGGAGGGCGATGCACTGGACGTCATAACCGGTATGTTCTTGATCTTTGGTATGCCCTATAATACTTTGATTGACATTGGCTCAACCCACTCATACATTGCTAGTAGCGTAGTGGAAACTCTGCATCTAGACTCTGAGCTTACTTCTAGGAAGATGACTGTATTAAGCCCCCTAGGTCACTCTGTAGAAGTAAGTAAACTCTATAGGAATGTACCCCTAGAACTCCAAGGGGTCGTGTTCTTGGCTGACTTGATGGAACTACCGTTTCGGGAGTTTGACCTAATCCTCGGGATGGATTGGCTAGTAAAGTATCAGGCTAGCATGGATTGCGCAGTTAAGCGTATGGTAATAAAGACCGTGGAAGGTGATGAGGTGGTGATGATAGGTAGAAGGAGAGATTACCTATCTAATTTAGTTTCGGCATTAAAGGCGGAAAAGATGGTTAAAAAGGGTTGTGAAGCTTATGTGGTGCATGTTTGTGCTTTGGAAGCTAAGGATGTCGCTGTGAAGGATGTCCGGACTGTAAGGGATTATGTCGATGTGTTTCTAGAGGAGCTTCCGGGTCTACCTCCAGACCGTGAGGTTGAATTTGGTATAGACTTGTTACCCGGAACTGCGCCCGTATCTATAGCTCCGTATCAGATGGCGCCGAAAGAATTGGTAGAGTTGAAGGCGCAGATTCAGGAATTATTGGATAGAGGGTTCATCCGACCAAGTGTATCGCCTTGGGGAGCTCCAGTGCTTTTTGTCAAGAAGAAAGATGGGACAATGAGGATGTGTATAGATTATCGGCAGCTGAACAAGTTGACAATAAAAAACCGGTATCCTTTGCCCAGAATTAACGATCTGTTCGATCAACTCAAAAGGGCATCGGTGTTCTCTAAGATTGACCTTAGGTCAGGGTACCATCAGCTTAAGGTAAAGGAGGCTGATGTCCATAAGACGGCATTCCGTACTCGGTATGGGCACTACGAGTTTTGGTAATGCCTATTGGTTTGACAAATGCACCGGCTGCATTTATGGACATGATGAACCGGGTTTTCCAACCCTATCTGGATCGATTCGTCGTGATCTTCATAGATGACATTTTGGTGTACTCGAAGTCGAAAGAGGAGCATGATGCACATCTTCATGTGGTTCTACAAATTCTAAGGGAGAAACAGTTGTATGCCAAATTCAGCAAATGTGAGTTCTGGCTCAAGGAGGTAACTTTTCTAGGGCACGTTGTTTGATCGAGGAATTAGGGTGGATCCCGTAAGATTGAGGCGGTATTGGAGTGGAAGCCACCAAAGTCGATTCGGAAATTGAGTTTTACGGGTTGGCAGGATATTACCGAAGATTTGTGGAAAATTTCTCCTTAATCACGGCACCGTTGACTAAGCTGTTGAGAAAAGGAGTTCCGTTTGTGTGGTCTGAGAAGCAGCAAGAGAGCTTCGATAAGCTGAAGAGGATCTTGACAGAAGCACCCGTCTTGATTTAGCCAGAGGCAGGGAAGGAGTTCACTGTATATTGCGATGCATCACATACTGGTTTAGGATGTGTGTTGATGCAAGAAGGGAAGGTGGTCGCTTATGCGTCACGGCAGTTGAGGCCTCACGAAGCTAACTACCCGACACATGACTTGGAATTGGCTGCTGTGGTGTTTGCCTTGAAGATTTGGAGGCACTATCTGTATGGGGAGAAGTCGGTAGTGTACACAGATCACAAGATTTTGAAGTACCTCCTGACTCAGAGAGATTTAAATCTGAGGCAGCGGAGGTGGATTGAGTTGCTGAAGGACTACGATTGCTCAATCGAATACCATCCGGGAAAGGCTAATGTGGTAGCTGATGCATTGAGCGGAAAGGTGGTAGCAGATTTGCGAGCAATGTTTGCTCATCTAAGTCTCTATGAGGATGGGAGCCTTTTGGCGGAATTGCAAGTGAAGCCGTCTTGGATTAATGAGGTCAAAGAAAGGCAGATGACCGACGAAGCTTTGAGTACTCGGAGGTTGCAAGTACAGAATGGTGAGGCCGAAGGTTTCAGCTTGGGTAGTGATGGAATGTTGTACTTTCAGGGAAGAGTATGCATGCCTAAGAATGATGATTTGAGGCAGCGAATCCTTAAAGAAGCTTATAGCAGTGCGTACGCTATGCTCTCGGGAAGCAGCAAGATGTATCGGGATTTAAGGGAGCAGTTTTGGTGGCCGGGTCTGAAGTGGGAAGTAACTTAAAGTTAGTGGGCAAGTGTCCGATATGCCGACAAGTTAAGGTGAGCATCAATTGCCATCGAGTCATTCTGACCAAGAAAGATCCCTGATGGAAGTGGGAGGAGATTACTATGGATTTCGTAAGTGGGCTTCCTCACGCCCGAAGAAGAAAGATGTAGTTTGGGTGGTAGTAGACCGGTTGACTAAGTCAGCTCATTTCATACCGGTAAGGGTTGACTACTCACGCCAAAGGTTGGCCAAGTTGTATATCGCTGAAATAGTGCGGTTGCATGGAGTACCAGTGTCCATTATCTCAGATCGGTATCCTCAGTTTACGTCGAGATTCTGGAAGGCTTTACATTAGGAGTTAGGCACGAGGTTGAATTTCAGCACAGCTTTTCATCCACAGTCTGATGGACAATCTGAGAGGGTAATCCAAGTATTGGAAGACATGTTGAGGGGCTGTGTTTTGGATTTTCGTGGTAGTTGGGAGGAGTACCTACCTTTGGCAGGGTTCGCTTATAACAATAGTTATCAACCGAGTATTCAGATGGCACCGTATGAGGCGCTGTATGGTCGAAAATGCCGTACTCCTACATGTTGGACAGAATTAGGAGAACGTCGAATGTTGGGTCCAGAGCGGAGACGGAGGATAAAGTTAGAGTAATTCGGGCTCGTCTTAAGGAGGCGTCAGACAGGTAGAAATCCTACGCCGATCTTAAGCGCAGAGATGTTGAGTATGCAGTGGGTGATAAGGTCTTCTTGAAGGTATCACCTTGGAAGAAGGTGCTGAGGTTTGGCCGGAAGGGCAAGCTAAGCCCTAGATTCATCGGACCGTACACGGTGTTGAAACGTGTGGGACCGGTAGCTTACCAGCTTAAGTTACCGGCAGAATTGAGCCAGATCCATGATGTCTTCCATGTTTCAATGCTGAGGCGCTATCGATCGGATCCATCACATGTAGTGCCAGTTGCGAAAATTGAGGTGAGACCGGACTTGTCTTTCGAGGAGGAGCCAGTGCAAATTTTGGATCGAGATGTCAAAGTTCTTCGTAGGAAGTCAGTGCCTTTGGTAAAGGTGTTATGGTGAAACCATGGTACGGAGGAGGCCACATGGGAACCCGAGGATGTGATGCGGTAGCAATACCCCCAACTCTTCTGATCCAGGTAATTTCGAGGCCGAAATTCTTTTTAAGGGGGGTAGAACTGTAACATCCTAAATTAAGGGTTGTTAAAATTTAATTTTATTCATGTGTGTGCTTGAAGAAATGAATTCTATGGTTGCTAGACATATTTTAGGGTCTAGTCATAACCCCAAACTAGGTCGGTTTTAGAACTAAAATTTCTTTTTAAGTATTTAAAAGGAGGGAGCTAGGAGATATGGGTTAAGGAAAATTTTGGAAGGAACATGACATAAGGATTTAATTGGCATGATTGGCTTGGTGCGTCTAAGGGTGTTGCAAGGGAGGAGGTTCGAGTCTTGGGAGTTACAAGGGGGAGGCGTTTTATTTTGTTAGACTTTTTGGGCGTTAGAGAAAGGGTTAATAAGGCTTTAAACAATTTTGTGGGTAAGGTTTAGACATGGAAGTTGAGTTGGTGGAGTGGCTTGGGCTTGGAGGTGATGATGGGCGTAGGTCATAGGTTCGAGCTGCTGGAGTGACGTTTTGGCATTTTATTTTTGGGGTGATCGGCCTAGGAAGGCCTTATAATTAAATGGTGAGGTTTTATGACATGAAAGTCAATTGGGAGGAATGGCATGGGGCGTTGAAAGGGGGGCTCTCTTGTGTTCGAATCAAGGGAGCTGCAATTGGGTTTTATTTTTTTTTTTTTGCAAGCTGGCGTGCATGGATAGGGAGTTGATGGTTGCATGTTGGACTCCTAAATTGATGAGGATAAAGCTTAATTTTTGCACATATTCGGTTGGAAGGGGTAGTTGTTAGTAGTTTATTTGCTTTTAAATTGTTGAAGAATGGCTAGGAGATAAAGATGAATGATAAACCATGCTTTATTTTTGATAATTAAAGGCTGGAATTATCCCAAAAGGGAGGGGTGTTGGCCGAATATGGGACTCCTTGGGAGGCTATCCATATTCGGTTTTGTATAGCAAAGAAGTGCCAAAAATTCTTCAATTATTCTTTTCTTTTTTCTCTCTTGTTGCTGGCCAAATTCTCCCTAGCCATAGAAGACAAAATTCTTCAAAAACTCCTTGCTTCTTATTTCTTTTACTTGGCCAAACCTACCTCTCTTCTACTAAAATTTCACCTCCCTTTTTCTACTAGCCGAATATCTCTTCCATAAAGGGGCTTAGGCCGAATCTCACATTTCTAACCAAGGAGCTGCCGATTTCAATAGTGTGGTAAGGGATCTCTCTAAGTTTAATTCTTTTATCATTGTTTTGGCCAGCCGAAACATGAGGCTTAACCATGTATTTTTGGGTTGGCCGAAACTTATTAAGACTTTGGTTTCACGTTTTGTTTTGTAGTCAAGAGAGGATAGCATTAAAGGAGTAAGGAGATCTTTCGGGATTTGATTCCCCAAGGTAAGGAGGTAAGTAACATTCGGCCATAGGCCTTGATTATGTGTGATTGTGCAAGCCGATTTTTAACATGTGTTTTGGTAGGGATATCGAAGACTCAAGTGATAATTTTGGGATTTTGGTAAGTGGGGTAAGTGAATGGTTACATTTGGCCAAGGGCCATTTGTTAAAAAGTTTATGTTTAAATGCCGAAACTAATATGTGCCATGGATTTAGGGGCTAATTAAGGCTTCGGGATTTGTTTGGAAATCAAATCCGTTTAAGGTAAGTGCCGCAAGTGCCTTTGGTATTATTTGGTTTAGCCGAATAGGCTGAAGTCCCTAACCCTATTGTTGGCCGATTATAGGGTCAAGGATCTAGCATCGTAGATCGAATCCTTGGGATCTAGGATACGCATTAGTAACAGGTGTGTAAACTCTTTACACACTTTATTAATAAGCTTTGCTAAATTGTTGCCTTGTTAATAATTATAGTAGTGATTTGCTTGTGGGCTTAAAGCATGGATTCCGGGTAAGTCCCCTATTACTTTGTCTATGATATATGATTGAGTATGCCATCATATGCTGTTTAATGCTATGCATGATATATGGGATTATGATATTGTTATGTAAGCATGATGATGGTGGGATTGATGAGAGGAGGGGGATGATTTTATGGACTGTCACCAGTGGTTTTGACCACAAGATGGGTTGGCCCCATCAGATTTATTGTGACTTCGGTCACCCGTGGTTTTGACCACACCAATGATAATTGTGACTAAGTCCTAGTAGTTTGGCACCACCAGTGGTTTTGACCACATTATGATATTTGTGACCTATGGTCATTAGTGGTTTTGACCATACAATGGGTTGGCCCCATCACTTGATTTGTGACTCTAGTCACCAGTGGTTTTGACCACCAGTGGTTTTGACCACACGGGGTAGTAAAGGAGTATGGATGGTTAGTTGGGTTGCATGTGCATGTTTATTAATGATTTGTGTATGAGTTACATTTCCGGGTGGGGGATTTACACACTGAGTCTTGGTGACTCACCCCTTCCCATACTATTTTGCAGATAAGTAGATTGCGGAGATGGAGTCGGAGAGGACTCGGGGCGGCCATGCTTATCGTTGGATTTGAATTTACGTTGTTATAGTTAATCTTATTTATTTTCTAAGTCTTTTTATTTTGGGTTGTAATAAGGCCGCTATTTATTATTTTGATGTTTATATAATTGTTTTATTTTACTTAAGTCATAAAAGAAATTTATAAATGATAAATGAATCGAATAAAAGTAATCTTTTTTCAAACTTAATAACTTTTTCGGGTTTTTCAACGATGTTACCATCCAGTAGCAAAAATACACCAAGTCAATTATAACTTTGACAAATTTTAAAATTTACATGATCAAACGTATTCAAAGGATTTATCAACCCAACCATGTTTTATGAAAATAATCCCAACTGAATTTTATTAAAACCCCATTTTAATACCTTAGCCACATTTTTTTAACAAGAATTCACCAGACACTCAACACGATTCAAATTATTTTACTCCATGACATACCAGATTCGATCAGGACTCATGGGCGGGTTTGGGGTGTTACATTTTCACCTTGGAACTTCTCTTTTCAAGTAAAATCCTTCTTAAATGAACCTGAATTCACTAGATTGGGCAAGTCTTTAGCATCCATCTCGGTCAATATCAATGCTCCTCCAGAATAGACCTTCTTTACAACATAAGGTCCTTCCCAGTTTGGCATCTGCTTTTCTCTAAAATCCTTTTGTAAAAGAAAGATCAGGTTCCCCTCATGGAATTCTGTAGGATAAACCTCTTTACCGTAAGCTTGCATCAGCTGATCGTGATGGATAACTTTTAACAGTTTCTTTGATTAGGTTCAATTGGAAAAAATTCTTCCATTCCATAAACAAATGGGTAAGATGTTGCCTCGGAAAAATCTTGGTCAACGTTCGATAATCATAGAAAGTAAATGATAGCTTCTTATGCCAATCTTTACAAGTCTCAGTCATCTTTTCTACAATCCTTGTTTTTTTTTGTATTTTTTCTTTTGACAACCTTTTCTGTACTGTGATATGCTGCCTAATCTTTGAGCAAACTGTAATTTTTGACATTGTACAGTTATGCATTGTTAAACATGATCCTTTCTGGAATTCTTTGCTGGCATCTGATCCTTTTTTTTTTTTGTTAGAATTTAATGACTTCAACCTTGTAACATTGTCATATGAAGCAACATTCACCCTCTTAGTAAAGTAATCAATGACCAAAAAGATAATTCAATATGAACTAGAAGCTTTTGATGAGATCGACCCCATAACATCCATGCCCCACATAAAGAAAGTCTGTGAAGACAATGGAAGAGTCACATAAATCTCGTTTTCTTCAATTCAGTATTTGCAGTATAACTGATGCAATCCTCTTCCATGGTAGACCAACAGTGCCCGATCCTCATGTTTAGCCCGTGTCTTATTAGCCTAGGCATGTTCTCTTTTTTAGACTCATAATGTCCAATGACCCTTTGTAGAGTAGGTTCTGTTTTTCATCTTGTTCTACCTTTCTTAACAAATCAGAAGATAGGTTACAATCTCTGTCATCTTCAAAGTCTTGAGATCCCTCTAGACACATATCTTACTCGAAAGGAGACTCTGAGTCAGTAGCAGCATTGCTCACATCGTTGATATCTGGAGACCTATTGTAGGTTCGAAAGAAGATTCCAAAGAATAAATGTTTGAAAGAATGATCATTTGTATGGTCATAAATGGAGAATAAAAGAATACTTGAAAGAAACAAAACAATATGAAATGTAAAGAATGAAAAAATCTTTGCTTAAAAAAATGCATTTTATTGAAATAAAAATTCTGGACACAAGCCTATTTCACAAAAGGGTTCTTATCACCTCTAGGCTTAAGACAACAAGCGTGTTTTGAATATTACTCTAGATTAGCTCTAAAAATACAGAGATCTCCTCCACAGTCCCATTATTCAAAACACTCCCAAGTATGCAAGGGTTTGGAAACTTTTATTCTCTATTCCCTCTTCAGATATGTCATTAGAGATAACAGGTTTAGCAGGGTTATCTCCTGGGTTAGATCCTGAGCCAACTTGGTCAGGTTGACCTTGTTGAGGCCTAATTTTAGCAAATGACCTTTGAGGATGCACATCAGGTTGTATCTGTACATATGGTGGGGTGAAACCTGAAGGATAGTCTTCATTATCCTCTCCGACATTAGTCTTGGGGCCTTTTCCTTTGTCCATTGCCCCATTCAGTAGCTGAGTCATTTGAACCACCATATTCCTTTGGGCTTCTATTATTTCGTCCCTCATATCTTGTTGGATTTTTTCCAACTGCTTTTGCAGCTGGTCTTGCACGTCTCTCTAGAACTATTTGAGTCTTTGATCCATTTTTTTAGCGTGTGTACCGTAACGGTGCTTAGTTCCTAGATTAACCTCCTCTCTTTCTCTTATAATTTTAACTAATTACTCTCTCTATGGACTTAAATGCATATGATGTGATGTAATGCAAATGCATGAAATGCAATGCAAAGGAATGAAATGCAAAAAGAGAGGTGCTGATTCTGAATACAATTCCATTAGAAAAACTTTACTAGAAAATAAATTTCTTTACACAAAATGGATTACATATACGACTTTGTCCTCATAGTCCAAGTGAAAACATCAATCCCCTTCTTTGCAAAAGATGTTATGGTCGTGTCTCATGAACGTTCCCAATAGATGCCTCTTCTAGCTCCTTGTTACTTGATCCAAGCCGTGACTCTTCACTCACTTATTTCCATAAAGCTCGTTAGCCTCTTCAAGAAAGCCAAGATGTGGTGACTCTCGAATTGTCTTTGTCAACTTGAATCCTTGAACAATAAGGTCTTGTATTCCTTTATGGGCTATCAGTCTTCTTTTATTGTGTTTACTTGGACTATATTCGAATGACCGTATTATAATCCACTTCATCAAAAAATCCTTTCTTATGACCAACTCTTTTATTTAGCAATCGAATTTGAATCAACACCCCTTTTTTATGATGTGAATGCAATGTAATCAAAACAAAAGAAAACTAGTTAGTATAAGAAAAATAGGGTACCTATCTGGGTGACCACTAAGGTTCAACATAACTCTATCTAGGGCTGGCTCCTAAGGATCACTATATGTGGCTTAGCTCTAAAGTTGAGGTACCCGAACCAACAGATTCCTCGATCCTCACCCATTATAGGCTCATATTCACCGAGTTCAGTTCAGGGGAATACATTTCCCTATGACCATGCGGAAGTGAAAACTTCACGAAGACATAGGTACAGATGTATTCCAGAAGCAGTCCACTAGCCCATGCGGAAGTGAAAACCTCACGAAGGCATAGCTTCTCACTCCCACTTAAGGGTATTACCACAACGGTCATGCAATGCAATGAAGAAATATATATTAAAAATTAGGACCATATGCAATAAAAGGATCATGTTTTTTTTTAAAAAAAAATCAAAATTTTAAATTCGGACAAAAGGACATGATATTATTGATTTCACGGCTTGACTCTCTTGGTGTCCCCAGCGGAGTCGCCAAGCCGTCTAAACCATTTTTAAAGTTTTTGAAAAAAAAAGGGGGATCTACTTTAAAAAAACAGAAATGGAGTCGCCACCAATCCCTTTTTACTTAGGTGTGATTGGATCACTTTGTAAAACGTTTTATTTTAAAACATTTGATTTTGGGCTACGAAATGCAAGAAAATGGGTTCGGGAGTCGGTTACGTATGAGGAAGGATTAGCACCCTCATAACGCCCAAAAATTGGTACTGAGTCGATAAAATCATGTCCTAATGCTGAAAATTTGAAAGAATTTTAAATATGATTTTTTAAAAAAAAACTTGAACAATTTGAGTAAAAATTTGAGATTTCTTTGTTCCGAATGAATACAAACATCACATCCAGCACGTTAGGACATGATATTTTTAAATCATCATAACTAAAATCATCTCATGATTTAAAAAATTTTATTAAAAAGGATATTTAGTTATTTAGTCAAACGAAAAATCGAAACCTAGCACGTTAGAACATTATTTCCTGAATTTCTAAATATCAAACATTGCCTTATTTTTTTTAAAAAAAATAAAGTTTTGGATAAAAAGTGGAAATTAAAATAAATTTAAAATAATTAAAATAAATGAATAAATAATGATTAAGCAATTAAATGGATAAATAAAAAAAGTTAAAAAAAACGCATAAGTCAACCTAACTCCCGCAATATGAGGATTCGACGAAATTCCTCCACCAAAAACTAACTTGTACGGAAGAAGCTCAAAAAGAAATGAAGATGAGTGAAGAACAAAATAATAACCAGCCACAGAAAATAAGAACGCAAAAGAGAGAGAAATTTGAGTGAATGCTCTCAAGAATTTTTATTACTCCAAAACTCCAGTTTGTATTACAATGAAGGGAGAGTACTCTATTTATAGTTGAGCCTCCCCAAATCCAACGGTACAGATCAATTACATCAACGACTAAGATTAAAAGGTATCTACAAATTAAATCTCTAAGATTTAAAAATCATATCTTCTAAGATTGCGTACCATATCTTCTAAGACTGCATATCATATCTAAGATTTGTATATCATATCTAAGATTGCATAAAATAACTTCTAGGATTGCATATCATATCTAAGATTTGGATATCACATCTACGATTGCATATCCTTAAAGATTGTGTTCCCATATACGTCAAGCTTGTTGATAGACCTTCAATCTTTTAATGGGTTATTCTGATCGGGCCAAATGATATATTTTGGACTGGACTTGGACTTTATTTTATTATTTTTAGGTTTATTATTTTTTGTATGGGCCCGGGCTAAATTGGCCTATTACCGTGTTGAATAATGATTGAAATTTTGAAAATTTTAGTAATCTTTCGGTTTAGTCCCGACCCCTTTCTAACATCTGTTTAAGGTCTCGTGGACCTCACTTAGGGACATTATGATTATGTTGTGACATGAGTGATTGATGATTGGCTTTGTGACGAGAAATGGATGTGAAATGTGTCGATTGTTCGGTAACACCTCTCAACCTATTCCGACGATGGTCCCAGGTTAGGGGTGTTACATGGGACATGGCATCGATATTAAGCTAAGGAATCCCTTGTAAGACCATCTATGGGATATGGCTTCGGAATATGAGGTGATCCCATGTGATACGATCCGCCTCGGGGTTGAGTCTAGTCGTATGTGAAATGCTCGATCCTCTACGAGGAGTAGTTGAGTCTTCAAAAGAAAGGGAAATTCGGCTAAGTGTACGGAAGCTTTTCAAGGTGTTTAAAAAGAAGGGTATGATGTTGGTAAGTTCGGCTAGGAGAGAAAAATGAAGGATGGAAATTTTAGATCACTTTGTTTAGTGAAAGAAACAATGAATAAGTAAATTAGGATAGTGGGTGGGGATGGAACACAAACTTAAACGTCAGAAATGATTCAACACTAATAAGTGTCACCCCGATTTCTATATTATTTAAGGTGGGTTGCAGAATTGTAGAAGGGTTGAACGTCACATCGAATTGGTGATAAGTTCAGAACAAAGTCAGATTGACGCCAGTAGTTACTAGGTAAGTCAATTTGAACCTTGAAGAATAATGAGAATGGATAACTCACAATAAAAAAATTTCATTAAGGATCAAAAGTCAAAAGTCCCTTACAATAGGCTGATTACAACTATTTATAGTGTTAAAAGAGGCTAACTGAATGGTCACATATGATCATCTTAATGAGCTAATAATGAGCCGAAATAAAGCTCAAAAACTCTTTGAATGCCAAACTAAGAAACTCCACCCTTCAATACACTTCAATTCAGCTGAATCAATGGTCATGAATACTTAGAAAAAAAAAAACCTTTGAAATCTCCTTGGTCAACCGAATGGACACCAGCAACTTTAATGAAAAATTAACTCATGAAGTGATCACTTAACCAACAATTGGTTATTGAAGATGAAAGAGGCTGCTGCTGAATTTAATGATGTATAATGCTCCCTTTAATGAATGATAACAGCTCCTTTTAATGAAGATTAATGCTTCCCCTTGAATGTAACCGAAATTCACTTGAAAAGTCTCTTTAATAAATTTGTAATAGCCCTTGAATGCATCGGTTTCCAATTGAAAAGACACCTGCAACAAACACATTAAAACAAACATATTAAACACATTTAAACACTTATTAAACTCAAAAACATTAAACACTTGACTTCAATAAATGAACTAAAAGCAAAGACATCAATTAATGCAAACAACTAGTTTAATTAATGAAACAAAATTAAATAAACTTAAACTCATGCTTCATTAAATTATCCTAGTAACTAGATTAATTAAATAAGCTTCTTATTAAATGAAGTTCAATAAAAACACTTATTAATTAAACTAAGTTGAGTTGAATAAATGTCCAGCAACTCATTTATTAAACTAAGATGCTTAAATGCATAGTTTGAAATGCAAACTAAATAAACAAATGCAAGACTTAATTTAATGATGCAAACTTAAACTAACATGGGGCTTACATAAAGCATAACTTTATTAAATGCAAAACATACAAAGTGTAAATCTAAAATTAAAAATATGCAAACTTATTAATTTAAATAAAACTAAATTAAATAAAAAAGTCCTTAAAACATTGGCCCAATAATCAATAAGGCCTATGATATGTTTCATCTTGCACTTGGGCCCCTCAAGTTTAGGTCATTCTCGTTGTCGGTGGTTTGTGTTGAAACATGATATGACCAGGTTCGTATCATACCCTCCCTCTTGAAGACGATTTGTCCTCAAATCAGGTTGTTCATCTATTTGAAAATATTTCCTCTTGTGAGGCTTTCCTCGGTCAAATGGAACAAAGGATATCACGTGATCCTGGAAAAGAATTACCACATTCAGCGGGAAGAAACTTAAAGAAATCACAGTCAAATGGCATAAAAAATTCATGAAAAATTCATTTAATCGATCATGAAACCAAAATCTCAATTGAGCAAAACAAGCATACGTAGATTTACCAAAAAGTTCCATTATGTCATCATTGCAAACATGAAAACTAAGTTGGATCAATGGATAATTAGTTATGAATGTTTGCAAGCAATTAAACACATTATTCCTCGTCCAAAATTTTTCAATATGATTAATCAAAAATAGAATCTCATTCGATTCCTCTTCTTGCATACGCAAAGTGTACCATGACCAACATTTTTTAATCATTTATTTACTAACATAATTTGTGTTAACGTTATTTTCATTGTTACATTCCAACACAAACAGACTATTATAAGGCCAAGGAGAAAAATCAGCCACATCAAGGTACAAACAATTTCCAAACATCAAAGCATCAAAAAGATATTCAATAGCATTCGAATTTAACAAAGTTGTTGGAAAATTTTCGGATACTTTACCTTGTCGAACTATAGGAGAGGAAAACTTATGTTCAGTTTTACCTTTTTCAATCAGAACAAATTTTCTCTCCCCGAAAATGTAATATAAAACAAACCTTATAGCTCGATCAACTCGAATTGATGATGAAGCACACAGATGGCTCGTGCTTTTCAAAGGGTTACGTACATAAAAAATGTAAAAGGTTAGTTTCAACAGGATGGGAAAACCAAATCATGTTTGAAATTGGATTCAAGTCCATAGGCAAAAATCAGCCTTACCTTCTCGGAATGTAATAAGGATTTCTCGTGTGGCCAAGCAATATGATTAAGGATCAAAACAGAATTGAAACCAAAACCATTAAATTTTTTTACCTCAATTAAAGTTCGAACATCAAGCAAACTTAAATTAGATGTACAACATGCAAGTTGCTTGAAGTTTTCATAAAATGAATCAAAGTAACAAATGCTAGGTTTAAAAAAACAAACTTGATCATGAATTCCAAGAGGCAACATATATCATTTAGATCTCAATGTCCACATCATGTTATTCAAGAAAATCGTCACCAAACAATTATGTGACTCCAATCTCACTCGATCAAACTTGCATGCAAAGTTGACATAACAAGGTAAATCACTAAATGAAACAGGCATTTTCAATGTCAACAAGTTTTCATGCAAATGCATCAAAGGAAACTTAGATAAGCAAATACTCGAACACTTTTGCATCGCAATTTTCATTCGAATAGGTAGATCAAAGCATGGAAATCTCGCACGAAATTTCAAAGATTTATCTTGAATGGCATAATCAAATGGATCAACTATTTCATGCGATAACCTATCACAAATCAACTGAACAGACATGTTTAAAAAAAAGGGTTAACACATGAATTCAAAGATTTTATGCGTTCAAAGACGTCAAAACTTTTAAGTGAAAAACTTTTATCAAAAATATTCGTAATTTGCAACGGCTAAACCAATCCAAAAGAATCAACAGAATTGCCATTATAAGACATGTCATAGGAAATGCTTTTTATGGTACTTTTCGAAACATGGGCATTAACTCCAAAAGATAGATAATGACTAGCCAAATAAAAAAAATGCAAGTCTTTCAGGAATTAAGTCATCAAAATCTTTATGAGTAACTTTGAAATCACACGGCCTTGATTCGACCTTCCTTACCTTTGATCACAAGTGTGTGGTTGTCATTCATGTACTTACCTTTCTTGTACAATTGAAATCGCCACTCATTGGGAAGGTATTGAAGCTGGAATCGGTCACACGAATTTTCAAAAACCTGGGAAGAGATATCACAACAAAAACTAACAGGTGGGTTAGTGGAAACAATCCTTGCTTGCTCATTAACATCTTTTCGACTCGAATCTTTTTCTTTGGAAACACTCGTTTCTTTTTCCTTAATTTTTTTTCACTCTTTTATTTTGATCAAACTCTTTTTCTTTTTCATTCTCTTTTTCAATCTTATTTTGTTTCCTTTCTTCCTTTTTTTCTTTCATTTCTTTGTTTCTTTTCTCGATTTCATTCAAGATCCTCTCATTTTCTCTCATAATCTTTTCTTGCCTCTCTTTTTTTTTGACCTCTTTTTCTTTTCGTCTTTTTCTTTTCTCATTTTCCTTTTATAAGAGGACACAAAAGAATCAGGAGAATAATCATTTTGTTCAAAAGGAGAAAAATCATTTACATTTGATTCACGAACAATCCTTCGTGAAGATCTCTCTGTGGATGTTTTCTTTGGAGTACTTGAAGAGGTGTATCTTTCATCTCGCACATCTTCTCGGAAGGATTCAAAATCAAAATCGACTTCTCTTCGTCTCAAATTCTTTGATAAAAAGGACTCTTGATCAGACCCTCTTCTCGAATAGGAATCATAATATGAGTCTCTTTGTCTCGAAGTTGATGGTGAAAAGGAATCACGATGGGACTTCTTCTTCAAGTAGTAGTCGGAGGTATATCTCCGTGGGGTTCTAGGCTCTATTTTTTGACTTGAAGAAACTCGATCACCTTGGCCTCATTTTTCCAAGTGATCTAATCTCTCGTGCATGTTCTTAAGGTTGGACTCCATTAGTTTTTGCATTTCTTCACCAAGTATTTATATTCAGACTCAGTAAATTCTTCGTGAGACATCTTTGATTGCTGAAAAGAAATGATAAACAGAAATAGTAACATATTTTAATCCCTTGTTTAGCATGTTTTTGGATGATTTTTCCCTTTAATTATGGAAATAGGTGCTCCTGATCCTTTGTTTTCATGTTTTATACTCAGTAGAGCACTGGAGGATGAAAAGAACGAATAACGGGCCGAAAACAGAAAAAGTGGGCCAAAGTACAAAACCCACACGGCCTGGGCACAAGACCACACGACCGTGCCTCATGAGAAAAGTCGACCACGGCCTAGACCCCGAAATACATAGCCGTGCCTCATCAATAGGATCGAACATGGCCTAGCCACAATTTACACGGGCGTGTGCCATGGGCGTGCCTCTGCCGCAGGAAAGAAGAATTCTATTCAGATTAGGGTACTTAGAGGCAAAGAAACATATTCTAAAATCCTATATAAAGACCCTAGGGGCCAACCTTTAGGGTGGCGTTCAGCTAGGCCAAAGAGCCAAGCTAGAGAAGTTAAATTCAGGGATTTACTCAAAAAAAGCCAGTTGATCCATCTCAAGAAGCCAGAATCATACTCAAGATGGAGGAACTCTCCTTCAATTCCTTCAGGGCGTTTTATGGATTTCTTATGTTTTGTTTTATCTTTTCTTCTGAGATATTTTCTTTTATAATTATGAACTAACCCTCAAATACTTGAGGGGTATGAAACCTAAAACGAATCTTGTTATTGTTATCTGAACTGAATGATAAATATTTGATTTGTTCTTAACTATTTGTTCTTAATTCTTGTTTTGGTATTTTCGGGATATTGATTCAAGTGTGATGTTCTGAGGCAAAGGAGGAAGAGACCCTATATAAGAGTAGATCTAGCATAGTCAAGCGGAGTTGCTCGCGTGCCTAGAGATAGGGTGACGGAAGTCTGCCGGATTAGGGTCAAACCTAATATGGGAGTCCATAGATCGAATTAATGCAATTCTAGGGTTTTTAATTAGAAAGTGATTTCAATTAATCAACATAGGGTTAGATGTTAATATCCTTGAAGAGAGGGATTAATATAACTTAGGGAATCCTACGGATCAAATCAAGTGAATAAATCCTCCAGTTCAGAGTTAGATAACAAATGAAGTCTAGGTGGATTCTTCCTCAGGTATTGTCCAAGTTAATCGGTTTTCTTTCAAGTCTTTTCCCCAATTTCTTCTTTGTCTTAGCACCTTTAGTTTAGTTGAATAGTTAATTTTAGATTAGATAAAAATACACTTAATTCTTAGGCTAAATAATAGAAAGAGAGTTAATATTAGTACTTTTGGTTCCTTTGGGTTCGACAATCCGGTCTTGCCGCTAGCTATACTACTGTTCTATAGGTGCACTTGCCTCCATCGTTGTCTTAGTTAGTTTCCAGGTTCGATCATTCTTTTTATAAATTTTTATGACTCGACAAACACGATCAAGTTTTTGGCGCCGTTGCCGGGGAACTAAAATATTAAGAACACTCAATTTTTATTACTTTAGCCAAATTATATTTTATTATTTTTGCAATTAAATTTTACATTTCTAATTTTTTTTTCTTTTTTTCTCTTTTCCTAGCAGGTACCTCTAGTTTATGACTAGAAGGAACCCAACAGGACCACTACTTTACGACAGTGATAATGAAGGAACCACACGCAGAAATCATAGAGAAGTAAGGCGAGGCTTAAATTACATACAAGGAGAGCAAGAGGACGAAACTAATACCACCGAAAGGATGGTTAGAACAATCTGCCACATCAAGATATGGCCGACAATCATGCTCCTCGAACTATGTATGATTATGCTAAACCTAATTTAACAGGACCTGAATCGAGTATTGTTAGGCCTGCTATAGCCGCTAATAATTTTGAATTAAAACCTAACACTATACAAATGATTCAACGGTTTATTCAATTTGATGGTTTGCAGGACGAAGACCCAAATACTCGTTTAACTAATTTTCTAGAATTTTGTGATACCTTCAAAATAAATGGCATTTCTGATGATACCATCTGTCTTCGGTTATTTCCTTTTTCCTTAAGAAATAAAGCCAAACAGTGGTTGCATTCTCTTCTACGAGGATCAATCACTACATGGGACCAAATGACCGAAAATTTTTTATTGAAATATTTTCCACCGGCCAAAACAGTCAAACTAAGGAATGATATCTCGTCTTTTGTGCAGATGGATTTAGAAACATTATACGATGCATGGGAGAGATACAAGGATCTATTAAGAAAGTGCCCACACCATGGTTTACCCTTGTGGTTACAAGTCTAAACTTTTTACAACGGTGTGAATCCCTCAACTCGGTAGTTAATTGACTCAGCAGCTGGCGGAACCATTAATAACAAAACTCCTGAAGCAGCTTACGAGTTTGTAGAGGAGATGTCACTGAATAACTATCAATGGCAAGTTACAAGGACAAAGCCAACTAAAGCAGTCAGATTTTTAATCTCGACGCAGTGTAACACCCCAAACCCAGTCTATACACTATGACCAAATCTGGCATGTTACATGAAGGGTAGTTTGAAATTTTAACAAAACATCGTAGCTTAGAAAACATTTCGTTTAGTGTCTCCATCTTAAAGTTGATTTAAAAATTCTACTTGAAGGTTCCGTACCGACTTCTTATTAAATTGATCTAAAAGGTTGTAAACAAATTTGTTTTTACAAAAGCCAAAATCAAGGGATTCCATAAACGTGACATTTGAAATCAATGTTGCGGTTTCAATAAAATCTCTGAATTAATTATTCGCAAGCCATCTTTTGTTAACACTTTGGAAGCTATTTGTTTATTTTTTTTAACGTTAGAAAAAAAAAAACCCATTTTTGACAGTTTATAAAATATCTAATATCAGCATTAACTCAAAACCCAAATTAAAGTTATAGCGGCCTTATTACATAATAAAATCCCAAATTAAAATAAGTTTAAATAAAGAAACCAGTTTACGAGAAAAATATTGCATGGCCACCCCAAGTCTTCCTCGGCCCCAAATTAGCGATCTAGTGCTTACTTACAAAGTTAAGCAGAGGGGTGAGTCACCGAGACTCAGTGTGTAATTCCCCTTATAACGTAATCGGCCTTAAGCCCACATAAAATAGCATATTAGAAATGTATGCAATGCAGTCCCAGCCCAACCTAGTTTTCCATCCTCTAGGTCGCCTGAATCAACCAAACATCCGTGGCATCAAGCCACTTTGGTCCCAGACCACTTGTGACAGCGTCACAGAATATATAAACGTGGGGCCAACCCACTGTGGTCCCAGACCACTGAGACATGTCACTGTTAAACATATGTATACGTAGTTCCAAACCGCTCTAGTCCCAGACCACTGTGATAATAGTCATTGAATCACACTTCCCCTTTCGTTCACATCCCAAAACCTGATGCAAACATATTATCCATGTACAGCAGTTAATCATGTCATACATAATCATATTATATGCAAAGCAATTACAACGGTACTTACCTGGTGCCCTCAACCTTACCCACAAGGGTATCTCAACCGATTGCACAGTCGTTTCAACTTTTAGCCGTCACAGTTATTTAGACAAAACGATAAAGAGAAAGTGTGAGCATTACACACTTGATTACGTGTAAAACTAGACTCTCTACGTTGACACTTTCACTAGCAGGGATAACAGCGATTTGGCTATCCCAGGCAGACATCGGCTCTCTACCACACCCCGATAAAAAGTCTCGAACTACCGACACAGCATGACTTTCAAACTTAAGAGCAGAAATCATGGGTCCGCTCCCCTCAAGTTCCTTAGATGCACCCTTATTGGATCAGCTAGCACTCATATCCATGGTAAGAGTCTGGATCAGTACAATACTATAGCGAAAATAGGGATTGCCCCAGCAAGGGGGTTTGATTATGGCAGAGTAATGAATAGAGGCTGATCACAAAGAATAAAAGAGGGCTCCTTACCTTAAAACCTGAATGACAGGGTGAGATTTAGCAATCAATAGATCTTCAGGCTTCGGACCTCAAAACGTTCAACATCCGGCTACTGGGGTATCCCAGAATAAGCATTCCACAACGAGACTTACACGATAGGACCCAACGAGGAGGGATTAGCTGAAATCGAACCATAAAAACCAAAATAGCCATTCAACTATGACCATACAGAACTGAAAAAGAAGAAGAAAGAAATAAGAGAGTCTCCTTTACCTAACACGATAGGACCCAACTGAAGAAGAGACTTTCGGCAACCCATAGGGATGCTTCTTGATATTCGGTTGATAATGGCAGATGAGAGGCACGGGTTTGGTTTGATACAAGGGTGTTTTGGCTCAAGAGAAAAACAAAAAAGACAGAAAAGAATAAGGAAAATGGGAGCAATGTGAAAGAGAAAGGGGGTTTCGACTTGAGAAGAAGATAGCAGCAAAGAGAAGAAAAAGAAAGTTGAATGGGAAGGGTGGATGGTAAGGAGAGATTCGGCTTAGGTATAGAGGAGTCAAGGCTAGATTCAGCCAAAGGTGTCTTTAGTAACCTTGGAGGAAAAGCAATGCACTAATGGGAAGGTTTGACAACAAAAGAGAAAATATGAGAAGAAGTTGAGAAGAAACAAAAAGAAACACACAAGAAAAGAACTTAGATGCACTTAGGGAATTTTGGCACACATAAAAATTAGGCAACCCGAAATGGAAAACAAAAAGCTCTCTCACAAATTTGGCACCCCTCAAAAAAGGTCGAATGCCTCCTAATACACCCCTAGCCGACTTTCACCCCCTCTTCCAAGTTCCCACTTTCAGCCAACCACTCTACCAACACTAAATCCCTTGAATCACTCCTTGTTCAACTCTCCCACATCCATTTGAACCTGTTTGACCAATTCAAACTCCACCAACTCCTCATGTCCACTCATTTCAAATGCTTTGACTCCTTCAACAACCACCAAGAAGAATCCAGCCGAATGCCAACACCTTACCTCCCTAAGCACAAAAAAAAAAAAAGCTCTCAGATGCTGCTGATGAGACTTGGACTCCTTCCCCTTCCTGCTCCCTTGTGACGCAAATCCTCTATTCCTTAAGTGGCGTCACTTGCCACCTTACCACACTCCATCTTGTGTCAACAAACACAATAAATTAATCATAAGGCTTGCTTCAACCAGCTCTCCCCCCTAAAGTGCCCAAAAACCAAAATTTCACCAAGGCTCTGGCTTGACCCCGAGCCTCCCTAAGACCCCCAAAGACATCTAAATAACAAGCAGAACAAGCCAAGCACACAGAAATACATAAAATGTAGAACCCCTAATTCTAGGATGTTACACGCAGTCACCATGCTATCAAGTCAGGTAGAGATGATGAATAAAAAGATTGATGGTTTATGTGGTTCTTTGCAGGTACATCCAATTATGCAATGTGATTCAAACCTAGGAGGTGTGGCGATTCCTGAGTACCCACCTTACAATCCGGGCGTGGAAAGCGAATAATTAAACTATACGGGTAATAATTTTAGACCTTAAAATAACCTCTATAATAATACTTATAATCCAGGTTGGAGGAACCACCCCAATTTCTCGTGGGGTGGCCAAGGAAATTAGAGACAACAACCACCCCCTTCAAACTTCCAACAACAGCCCTACCCATAGGAAAATAAGCTGAACCTTGAAGAGATGCTGACAAAATTCATAGCGGTGTCTAAAACTCGCTTTCAAAACACCGAGACAACACTTAAAAATCAACAAGCATCGATTAAAGGAATAGAGAACCAGTTATGGCAACTCGCAAAGCTGATCTCTGAACGACATTAGGTAGCTTGCCAAGTAACACTGAGACTAATCCAAAAGAGTAAATTCAAGCCATATATCAGCTCATGATAGTGAAGTGTTAGCTGAATCTGAGCCAAGGAAAGAACCTGTAGCAAGTGAAGGTAAGGTCGAGGAAAGCCAAGAAATGCCAAATTCGGTAATTAAAGAATACAAACCTTATATACCTTACCCCAATGCGATAAAAGAAGATGACATAGAAGAACAGTTCGATAAGTTCCTTAAACTCTTAAAGAAATTACATATTAACTTACCACTTATTGAAGCTCTTTCGCAGATGCCAGATTCAAGGAAATTTTTAAAAGAGCTCTTAACAAACAAGTGAAAGTTAGACGAGAAGTCGCATGTGGAACTAAACGCAGTATGCTCAGCGATGTTACAAAACAGATTACCATGGAAATTAAAAGATCCAAGGAGTTTTACAATTCCATGTCTAATCGGTAGTTTATTTGTTGATAATGCTTTAGCTAATTTAGGGGCAAACATCAATATTATGCCATCTAAAATGTTTAAACAGCTAAGTCTAGGGAAACCTAAGCAAACTAGGATGATTATTCAATTAGATGATAAAACTATTCGCATCCCTAAGGGTATAATTGAATATGTACTAGTTAAAGTCGATAAATTCATATTCCCCGTAGACTTCGTTGTTCTAGATATGGGTAAAGACAATAGTATACCCTTAATCTTAGGAAGACCTTTTCTAGCAACTACCAGATCTAAAATTGATGTTAGCATAGGTGAACTCATACTTCGTGTAGGTGACGAATCAATCAGTCTTCAAGCTCTCGACTCAACTAGGACATCGAGTGAGAAAGGTGAGGACGTAAATTTCATTGATAGGCACCCAGTTAAAATTCCTTTCTAGGAAACACCACGGAATCACATTATAAAGCCAGACCCTATGGCTCGCACCAACAAGGAAATATCTCATGAGGAACGACGACTTCAGATCGATGAGCTAGATGAGTGGGAGACACATTTCAAGGAGGAATCAAACCCACATGAAGTGAAACTAAAGGAAACCCCAGAAGAACTTAAAGGAACATCAAATCACTTCAAAATAGGAGATCAGGTATTATTAGATAGTACAGACCCGCGAATCGCCACATCAAACTTGAAGATAACCGAAGAAATCTCCTTTATAGTGCTTAATGTTTTCCCTTACAGAATAGTCGACGTAAGTAATTCTACTTTCGGTACTTTTAAAGTAAACTCAACTCGACTCAAATTATATGATGATAACATGAAAAAGGATTTTTCACTCCTTAAACCACTATGAAGTACGAATGAGAGGTAAGTCTAGCTTAAGACTTTAAAAGAGCGCTTCTCGGGGGGCAACCCGATCACTAACCTATTTATTTTTGTTTCTTTTTCTTTTAGCACCTAGACTACAGACTAACCAAGTTAATGAAGCGCAAATCATCACATCACATGGCCTTACACACGGCCGTGGACGTGGTCGCGTGGATGCTACGGATTCCCCTACTGACATGGCAGAGATAGTATGAGAGAGGACAAAAAAATATCTTTGAATCACAGACTCACCTAACACCATGGCCGTGCGACACAACCGTGGCCTACACTGATGAACCAACACGGGCGTGGTGACTTAAAAACCAGGCGTGGGAGAAGAGATTAAACCACCACACGGCCATGCGACATGGCCGTGTGGCACAACACGCCCATGATACACGGGCGTGGGGATGTACCAGAGCCAAAATTTTCTATTTAAAACGCCCTTCTCCCCCTCTCACCCACACACCATTTACTTCTCACTCCCTTCCATCTTCACTTTCTTCCTTATTCACTCCATAAAAGTTTTAGTCTATGCTTCAACAATGTCAAAAAATGGAAAGATCCGAGTCTTGTCTCCCTGAGCGAGACAAATCAACATATGCTCATGCCGGCCGCTTCATTAACTCGACAAGCCAAGGGGTCTTTGAGACCATTTAGCTTTTATTTTACTCTTCTCATCTCCTTTATTTTCCTTTTCTTTATTTTTCATATGCCTAACTTATTTTATGTTGTTTTAGTTTCTTGGTTTTAGGTTTAAAGGCTACTAGGGAATCACAACACCACGGCCTTAGACACCATACCCACCTCGCGAACCATCTACCAATAAGGACTTTCTTGTCCATTCATATTCCCTTTTAGTTTTATTTTAATTCATTTTTTATTTCTTGTTATCTTTATTTACTTTAATTATATATTTAGTATAATTTAAGTTATTATTACTATTTCCTGGCCAATTCTTCATGAATTACCTAATTTCTTCATCTAGCACAGGAATTAGAGGCGTGCCGTCCAACTTATCTTTAACCTCCGAATCAAGTTTCCACACTTCCAACTCAAGGAATCCATCCAAAAATTCAGGAAGTTTCACCTCTCTCCTTCTCTTTTAATTTTCTTATTTTATGGTTATTATCTATCTTTGTAAATTGAGGGCAATGTACATGTTAAGTGTAGGGGGTGAAAGTTTAGTAGAAAAAGTACCTAACTTTTTGCTTTATTCTCAAATCCCTGAATCATATTCTGTCTTAAAGTAATTTTCTCATATCACTAATTAGAATGAAATTCTTGTTGATTCATGATTTTCATTGACATGTTTTAGATTAAGTAATTGATAATTGTGTAATGATGATTTAAGCTTTAAGATACTAGAGAATCAAGCATGATAAGTCTATTTTCAAAAATTAAAATTCTGTTAGGTTGTCCACCTGGATCTAAGTTGTTACCTTGAAGTTTGAAATTTACGAGGTTGACATCAAAATACCCATAATTTTTGTGAGATTTTGAGCCTTTAGAGCATACATTCTTTTCGTGCTTACTTTATTGATTATGAGTGTGTCAACATTGATTTGTTATTTTAGAACTTGCTTCGATTATACATGTCGAGACCACACTATTGATTTGATATACAGATATGATTAAGGCACCTAGGACTTAACCCACTTACTCCACTAAAAGCCTACCCTCATAATTGACCCCTAGTGAGCCCCTTTGATCCTAACAACCCTTTTTTTGACTCAACCCAATAATATTGAACCAAAACCCATCTCGTATTTATTATTACCATTCCTTTTGATTACCCTTCTATGGAGATTTGTTTTGATTAGTTGCCTAATTAGATTTTTTTTCGGTTGTTAAAGTTCTATTTCAATTTGATTTGTTCTTAAAAAAATAATCAAAAATCAATTAAAAATCAAAGTATATTCATTATTAGTTATGTAATTAAGTGAGCCTATACATTTTATTTCAACACCTTGAAAAAGAAGCTCGTATTATTAGTATTACAAAGTTTTCAATTGATGTAATTATTCAGTTTATTAGTCATTTTTCCAGTTAGGTAATTTGTCAATTTAATCTCGATCTTAACCCTTCCAATTCAACCTTTATCCACACCTTTAACTTAAGCCCCGTTACAAACCTTTTTAAAGACCCTGTGATTTGTGTATCATCTCATTTTACAATGGTGGAGTGTAACATCCTTAAACGGGGGCCTTTGCATTTTGTGTGATTGCATATAGATAGTATGGTCGTCATCCTAGTTTGGGGTGATTTAAGGGTCCGGGCATGAGCTAGGGGTAGGCTAGGACCTTACCAAAAATTTTCTTTTGAGCTCTTAGGAGGGGGGAGCTGAATGGGATAGGAGTTAAGGGTGGTTGGTGGTAGGTTTTGACAAAAGAAGTGCCTTGTTAAAGTGACAAGGAGGCACCACTTAAAGCACAAGGAAGTGACACCTCAGGGGGAGCAGATAGGGACTCGGTTCGAGCTACAGGAATTCCCTTTTAAGTTGTTTTTTTTTTACGCCAAGGCCAGGAGGTGTTGCATTCAGTTTAGACTCTGGTGGATGAGCATTGAAGGGATCAACAGATTTGGATAAGGGGAAGAGAGAAATTTTAGGAGTGTGGTGAATTCAAATTGGTATGATGATAGGAGGATAGAGGGGACGGCACAAGGGGGTGTTAGCCAAATTCTTTTGAAGAGTTTGGGGGGAAGGGGGCTCCCGGTTTTGACTTTTGGTGAGGGTGCCAAAATTTAGTTGGTAAAGAGTAGTATTTTCGGCATTTAGGTGAGTTTTCACTTTTCAGCCTAGCTTTTCCCTCCTAATTTCTCTTTTGTCATAGAACACCTAAGCTCTTCTCCTCTTTTCTCTTCTTTTGATCATAGCCGAAACCTCTTGAGGCTCGTCTCTTCTTTTTCTTTTTGTGATAACTGAATCCCTACTACTCTTCTCTCCATCTTTGTCCCAAAACCGAATCACTACTTCTCCCTCTCTTCCATCTTGTCTATTCGCTTCAAAACACCTTGCTAGTCGAAACCCCTTGATTCTCATTACCCTAATTTACTCTTCTTTCATTTACTAAAAGTCGAAGAACACACTTTCTTTTGGAAGCTGAATCTTTCTCGCTGTAATTACTTGTGCCGAATCCTGTGGAAAGCCGAAGGTATGTGGATGTTGATGATATGTTCGACCGAATGGCCACTCCCTTACCCCATTCTCTTTTGCCGAATCTCACCAAGTACTGGTGTAGGTGCGATGATCGGGTGGTCTAAGCCTGCAAACTCCGAGATCTAAACGGTAGGTAGGAACTCCATTCTTAGTGGTTTTATTAGTCAATCTATTGATTATCTATTATTCTAACCTAGTGGTGTGGAGATCTCAAAATCACATCTCTCGTAGTGGGTTTTGACGAAGCTTTTAATGGATTCAAGAAATATACCAGAAGGAGAGGGAAATCAACCTTCGGGTTTGATCCCTAAGTTCAAGAAGAGGGCTGTGTATACTGTTCGTGATTGGCCACCTGGGTATGGGCCAGCATCTGAGCAGAATAGTAGGCAGATAGCGGTAGTCCCTATCAACTAGAGTGTCGACGTAGAGAGTATCGTGATACGAGTAATAATGTAACATCCTGAAAAGGGCCTATGCATTTTGGCCTAATTGTACAAAAAGACATGTTTTATGTGTTTTGGAATAAATTTGGAATGATTTTTGGAAACCTGAGAATGCATGGAAATGTTATGTTGGAAATAGGAAAATGAACATTTTTGGAAACTTGAACATTTTTGGAAATGAATCAAAAATGGAAACCTGAACATTTTGGAAACTTGAACATTTTGGAAACTAAACCAAAATAGGAAACTAAACATTTTGGAAACCAAACCAAAATAGGAAACTAAACATTTTGGAAACCAAACCAAAATAGGAAACTAAACATTTTGGAAACCAAGCCAAAATAGGAAACTAAACATTTTGGAAACTTGGAAAATATAGAGCCATGCGAAAATTTTTGGAAACTTAAAAATGACCCCGGAATGTCGAATTTAAGAGCCCAAAGGGGAACTTAGGGCCGAGTGACCCTAAAAATATAAAGTGCATGGAATTTGACCCAATAACGGACTTGGAAATGTGGCCTGAAGATGCCACCTAAGGCCCTAGGAAATGGCCCAAATGCAAGAGGTTTTTGGGCCTGAGTTTGAGTCATCTAGGAAACAAATAAAAGAAATTTTATTTTGCTTCCATGAATGGGGAGTTGGACGGCACAAGGGAAGCTAAGAAGAGGAATTTTTATTCAATAGAACTTTTGGCTAATTAGGAGATTTGATGGAATTTCATAGTTGATAAAATTATAACTTATCACAAATGAAGAGTTGGAGGATTTAGGGACTCTAAGGCTAATAGTTTTGGCCAAAGAGAGAAAAGTAAAGAGCCATTCTCTTCTCCTCAACCTCTTGCCGAAACCTCCTAATCAAAGTAACAACAACTTTTTCTTTTCTTTAGCCGAATCCTCCTTGTCAAAATTCTCTCCATCTCTTTTCCTTTCTTTTTCTTTTCTTCTACCATCCCTCCACAAAAGCCAAAACTTCGAGATCCCAAATAGTGCCATAGCCGAATATTAAAAGAGATCATCCGGGATTCAAAAACGAGGTAAGTACATCAACATGCATTCGGCAAAAAGGTCCCTTCCATAATTGAATAATAGTTCAAATCTAACAAGTGATTTCGGCAGGAATTAAATCAACTTCGGGATTTGAGAACTTCAAGGTAAGTAAGTCTAGACATTCGGCCAAGGCCAAACCTTAGTCAATTAGATCAAATTGATCAAAAAACTAACCTATTCAAAGATCTAGGTGTTGGCCGATTACAAGGAAAAAGGGAAGGTAAAGTTTTCGGGATTTAAAAAAATCCATAAGGTAAGCATTTGAAAGTATTCGGCCAAGGTTGTGTGATTACATAGATAAGATCTATAATTATTAAAAAGTCGAAAACTAATTTTTGTTGAGATTTAAGGTTGGCCGAATATCAAGTGAAGGAAAACAAAGTTTCCAGGATTTGAATAAACATCAAATCGGCATCAAAGGTAAGCCTCTTTACAAATCCTACTAGGATTTGGATATTATAGCCCAAAATAGAATTTATGCTAAGTAATACGTGATAAACCAAATGTAGGAATTAAGGATCTAAACATTAGATCTTGCTTTCGGAATCTCAAGGAAACACTAAACAAATCAGGTGTGTATTCCACACTATTCTTAATAGTTTATTGGTTTAAACATGTTATATATGTTAATGTGAAAGTGAAAGAAAGTGGCTAAAGTTCCATAATATGGTACAAAATATTCAGGTACGTTTTCCTACTTCTACTAGGATTTCGAAATAAATGTTATACAAGTGAAAAGTGATGTGAAAGTGAAATAAAAATATGTTATGTATGATATTTATTATTTGGGGCATTTGGGTCAATTGAAGAAGGGGAAGTGAATGTGATGACTTCGGTCTCACTAAGTGAATGTGATGACTTCGGTCTCACTAAGTGAATGTGACGACTTGGTCTCACTAAGTGAATGTGATGACTTGGTCTCACTAAGTGCATGTGATGACTTGGTCTCACTAAGTGAATGTGATGACTTGGTCTCACTAAGTGGTAACCGGTTACATTACAGTTGGTGGCTATGCCACAATATTATCGATGGGTGATGAGCACGTCATTGCAATGACGCCTTGATGGAGTGTAGCGGAAGGAGGGTTGACTTAGTAGTCCCCACTTGCACAAAGTTGGTACGGGTGGAGTGTAGCGGATGGCATATAGGTTTGGGTTGGGTTTGCATCATGATCTTGAATTTTTATATGTATATGATTTTTATGGTGTGCCTATCTCTATTATGTTTAGTGTTGGTTACACACTGAGTCTATCGACTCAGCCCGTTGTGGGAATATGTTTCAGGTGATGAGCAGTAATGGACCGGGACGGCAGAACTTATGGTGGCCATGATCGACTTGAAGTTCAGTTTAATTTGAATATTTATTTTATTTTAAAGTACTATACAATTTATTATTTTGGGTTTCATTTTATGTAATAAGGCCACCGTGACGATTTTTTTTTTTATTTCTACTATAATTACTATGTTATGAGTTTAGGGCTTTATAAAGAGTAAGCCCACTTAATATGAAAGAAGTTTAAATAATTTGTCACTTGAAACAAATGGGTTTTTGTTATAAAAATAAATTTGTTTTCAACTCAAGCCCAACCCACAACGAGCTATCTTCCAAAACTTACAGTTTTCAAAGTATTGAATGAATTTGAACCTGCTACTTGAGGAACATACGAGATCCATCCATTCTCGTGAAATTTGGGTTTGGGGTGTTTCAATTTGATATCGAGCCAGTTCAAACTCTCTACCGTGGCCTAAGGCCCAAAACGTTTTTAAAATAAGGCCAAATGAGTTTTATGAAAGTATTTTTACAAATAGACAGTATAAAGACATGGCCCCTAAGTCTCCAACCATGATCCACCGTGTAAGTACCCCTAACTCTATGTGTGATTACATGATTTATATAAGGGTAGAAAAGGCATGGAACGTAGAATAGAATGATAGGAACTTGAACCCTAGGATTAGACTACTCAAACACAAACACATAAGATTTAAGGCACTAAACCAACCTATGACTAAGCCAATTAAGCTAGGGTGTGGCAACCATGGTACGCATGTCAGGAGTGGATCTCAAGAGCTTGGTATTTAAGCGGTCCTAGTGACTCACCTCCTCTTCTCGAATCCTACAGTGCGTAGCTTCGGTTCACCCTAACCTAGAGGACTTAGCGGGTGTGGCAACCCCAGACGCATGTCTAGGAATGGTTTCAGTGGGAGCTTGGTACTTAGCGCAGTTCGTGACTCACCTCCTCCACTGAATCACTGCACAGTGCGTAGCTTTGGTTCACCCCGACCAAGAAGGCTCGGTCATAGCTAAACGCAATAACTAAAACCCGAAAAGGAATTAGCCATTTTTTAACACTTAATACTAAAATTCTTAAATCACTTTCTTTCTCTTATCCTTAATTCACGAAAACTATTTTCAGACACAATTATTTTGAAAAATTTTGATCCATAAAATTACAAAAATGCCCTTAGTGGTAAAATTACTAAAGTGCCCTTGGTTTATAAAATGATTCAACTACTCAACAGTTTTACCAAAATTATATTATTTTATAAACATTCCAAAAGCCCTAACTTTCAAAATATAAAAATACCTCGATTTTGGAAAAATTTACAAAATTGCCCCTGAGTTACGAAATTACCAGAACGACCCCCGATCTTCAAAAATTTTTGCAACATTCCCATTTTTGAAGGAGCAATTTTCGAAAAGAACACTCAGAGTTTTACAACTTTAGAAATACCCCAAATTTATTAAATTTTATAAATTTACCCTGATTTGTGAAAAAAAATTACCAAAATACCCCTGAGGTCAAAAATTACCGAAATACCCCCGAATCTCAAATTTTTTTTAAATTACCCCGAGATTTTGGAATTTCCAAAATAATTTTTGACAAAATCACCAAGGAACCTTATTTTGACAAATTACAAAAATACCCCTATAGGACAAATTACGAAAATACCCCCGGGTAGTGGAAAAACAACAAATGAAAAACTACAACGTTTCTCTGAATGAACTAAGGTTCATAATTGTTTGATGGATGTGTGAATGAATGAAAAGACTGTGTGCATGTATGAATACAAAAGAACCACTCCTAAACTCTTTTCATAAAATTTCTTCAGTAATAAAGTGAAACAAAATTTTTTTTAATACATAAAACTTCTTAATCGATTAAATCGCGACGTTAGAAATGAGTTCTAAGGGACGTGAACTTAGAGATTGTGCCTAGAATGTATGATAGTTCTTTAAGATCAGTCTGCGCAACAATAGCGTAGTGTGGTGAGTTAGATGCGGATGAGCGATAGTAAGTAATTTTGAGGACGAAATTATTTTTAAGGGGGTAGAAGCGTAACATCTGAAAAGGGCCTATGCATTTTGGCCTAATTGTACAAAAGACATCTTTTATGTGTTTTGGAATAAATTTGGAATGATTTTGGAAACACGAGAATGCATGGAAATGTTATGTTGGAAATAGGAAAATGAACATTTTGGAAACTTGAACATTTTGGAAATGAATCAAAATGGAAACCGAACATTTTGGAAACTTGAACATTTTGGAAACCAAACCAAAATAGGAAACTAAACATTTTGGAAACCAAACCAAAATAGGAAACTAAACATTTTGGAAACCAAACCAAAATAGGAAACTAAACATTTTGGAAACCAAGCCAAAATAGGAAACTAAACATTTTGGAAACTTGGAAAATCTGAGTCATGCTGAAAATTTTTGGAAACTTAAAATGACCCTAATGTCGAATTTAAGAGCCCAAAGGGGAACTTAGGGCGAGTGACCCTAAAATATAAAGTGCATGGAATTTGACCCAATAACGGACTTGGAAATGTGGCTCAAGATGCCACCTAAGGCCTAGGAAATGGCCCAAATGCAAGAGGTTTTGGGCACGAGTTTGAGTCATATAGGAAACAAATAAAAGAAATTTTATTTTGCTTCCATGAATGGGGAGTTGACGGCACAAGGGAAGCTAAGAAGAGGAATTTTATTCAATAGAACTTTTGGCTAATTAGGAGATTTGATGGAATTTCATAGTTGATAAAATTATAACTTATCACAAATGAAGAGTTGGAGGATTTAGGGACTCTAAGGCTAATAGTTTTGGCCAAAGAGAGAAAAGTAAAGAGCCATTCTCTTCTCCTCAACCTCTTGTCAAACCTCCTAATCAAAGTAACAACAACTTTTCTTTTCTTTAGTAGAATCCTCCTTGCCAAAATTCTCTCCATCTCTTTTCCTTTCTTTTCTTTTCTTCTACCATCCCTCCACAAAAGCCAAAACTTGAGATCCCAAATAGTGCCATAGCCGAATATTAAAAGAGATCATCCGGATTCAAAACGAGGTAAGTACATCAACATGCATTCGGCAAAAGGTCCTTCCATAATTGAATAATAGTTCAAATCTAACAAGTGATTTGGCAGAATTAAATCAACTTCGGATTTGAGAACTTCAAGGTAAGTAAGTCAGACATTCGCCAAGGCCAAACCTTAGTCAATTAGATCAAATTGATCAAAAACTAACCTATTCAAAGATCTAGGTGTTGGCCGATTACAAGGAAAAAGGAAGGTAAAGTTTTGGATTTAAAAAATCCATAAGGTAAGCATTTGAAAGTATTCTACCAAGGTTGTGTGATTACATAGATAAGATCTATAATTATTAAAAAGCGAAAACTAATTTTTGTTGAGATTTAAGGTTGGCGAATATCAAGTGAAGGAAAACAAAGTTTTGGATTTGAATAAACATCAAATCGGCATCAAAGGTAAGCCTCTTTACAAATCCTACTAGGATTTGGATATTATAGCCCAAAATAGAATTTATGCTAAGTAATACATGATAAACCAAATGTAGGAATTAAGGATCTAAACATTAGATCTTGCTTTCGGAATCTCAAGGAAACACTAAACAAATCAGGTGTGTATTCCACACTATTCTTAATAGTTTTATGGTTTAAACATGTTATATATGTTAATGTGAAAGTGAAAGAAAGTGGCTAAAGTGCCATAATATGGTACAAAATATTCAGGTACATTTTCCTACTTCTACTAGGATTTCGAAATAAATGTTATACAAGTGAAAAGTGATGTGAAAGTGAAATAAAAATATGTTATGTATGATATTTATTATTTGGGGCATTTGGGTCAATTGAAGAAGGGGAAGTGAATGTGATGACTTCGGTCTTACTAAGTGAATGTGATGACTTCGGTCTCACTAAGTGAATGTGACGACTTCGGTCTCACTAAGTGAATGTGATGACTTCGGTCTCACTAAGTGCATGTGATGACTTGGTCTCACTAAGTGAATGTGATGACTTGGTCTCACTAAGTGATAACCGGTTACATTACGATGGTGGCTATGCCACAATATTATCGATGGGCGATGAGCACGTCGACCGCAATGACGCCTTCGATGGAGTGTAGCGGAAGGAGGTTGACTTAGTAGTCCCCACGGTTGCACTGAGGTTGGTGCGGTGGAGTGTAGCGGATGGCATATAGGTTTGGGTTGGGTTTGCATCATGATCTTGAATTTTTATATGTATATGATTTTTATGGTGTGCCTATCTCTATTATGTTAAGTGTTGGTTACACTTCGAGTCTATCGACTCACCCGTTGTGGGAATATGTTTGGTGATGAGCAAGAATGGACCGGGACTACAGGACTTGTGGTAGCCATGATCGACTTGAAGTTCATTTAATTTGAATATTTATTTTATTTTAAAGTCTTGTACAATTTATTATTTTGGGTTTCATTTTATGTAATAAGGCCACCGTGACGATTTTTTTTTTTATTTCTACTATAATTACTATGTTATGAGTTTAGGGCTTTATAAAGAGTAAGCCCACTTAATATGAAAGAAGTTTAAATAATTTGTCACTTGAAACAAATGGGTTTTTGTTATAAAAATAAATTTGTTTTCAACTCAAGCACAACCCACAATGAGCTATCTTCCAAAACTTACAGTTTTCAAAGTATTCGAATGAATTTGAACTGGGTTACTTCGAGGAACATACCAGATCCAGTCCATTCTCGTGGGCCGGGTTTGGGGTGTTTCAAATAAGGTGTGTTACTTTTACACACTTCATATGTTTAATATCTTATTTCTGTGATTTGTCAAAATCAGAAGTAATAGTGGGGATCACTATGTTACCCTTGTGGGTAAAAGCAAGGACTCCGAGTAAGTCCATTTTGGTGGCTAACATGATTTATCTATATTAAACCTACATGTGCCATGTTATATTTTCTTAAAGTGTTAAGCATGATCATTTGGTATTGAAAAGCATATACATGAAAATGGGTATGATGAGAGGAGGGGGAAGGTAAGATTTATCAGACTGTCACCAGTGGTTAGGTACCACACGTGGGTTGGCCCTACATATCATCAATTTGTGACTAAGTCCTAGTGGTTTGGTACCACAGTGGGTTGGCCCCACGTAACAATATAAGGGATCGTCACCAGTGGTTAGGAACCACAAGTGGGTTGGCCCCACATATGAATATTTGTGACTTCGGTCACTAGTGGCTAGGTGCCACAAGGGGTAGACTTAGGAGACTCAGATGGATGTCTACGTTAGGTGGGTTGCATGACATGCATATTTACATATGAATCTGTGTAAGAGCTTAACGTCTTTTGGGATCGAGATTTACACACTAAGTCTCGGTGACTCACCCCTTCCGTTACTGTTTGCAGATAATTCTTAGATCTCGAATATGGAGCTGGGGTGGACTCGAGGTGGCCATGCTCAATACTTTTTTTATATTTTTATATTTATTTCGGATTTATTTTGTTTTTACTGTAAGTTTGGATTTCAGCTTTGTAATAAGGCCACTCAGATTTTACTTTGGGATTATTTATTCGTTTTAAATTCCTTTAAAATTTTGCTAACGTTAAGGGCATGCCTAGTAAACTATGAAATCAACGGGGTTTTTCCAAACTTGAAAAAACTTTTGGGATTTTCTGAAGTTTTACATCGGGTAATTAACAACAAGGCAACTCTATTTTGCTCAACTAAGTTTCCAAAATTTTTTAACAATCCAATCTCGATTCTTTTATAAATATACAAAAGTTTACTTCCCAACTCAATATGAGAAACTGGTTTTCAAAACATTTTCTTCCCTGTGACATGCTAGATTCGATTGTAGCATTTGGACCGGGTTTAGGGTGCTACATTTTTGGTATCAGAGCCCAGTTCAAAAGCTCGGCTGTAGGTATAAGGCCCAAAATGTTTTCAATAAAGGGTCTGTAACATGATGTTTATGGAGATGCATATTTCGGAAAGCATGGCACCTGAGTCCCCAGTACCGATCCACCCAGGTAAGTATCCTAACCTTTGATGTGATATATATATATATATATAATGGGCTTTATAGGCACATAGACAGGTATGCTAAGGCTTATGGACCTTAGGCTTAGTTACACAAACTCTTAAATTCCATAAAACTTAATTTACCTAATTAAACATGTCGGTGAACAAGTCATAAGGGTTAGGGTGTGGTAACAGAGATACGCATGTCTAGGATTGGATCTAGGAAGAGCTTGGTATTTAAGCGCCCCTAGTGACTCACCTCCTCTTTTTTTTGGAATTCTACCTGGTGTGTAGTGACTGTTCACCTTAGCCACGAGGACTTGTTGACGGGCCAAAATTTATAATTAAAACCCAAAAAGGGACTAGTATCCTATTTTTTTTTTAAATTACTTATATTTCCCTGATTTTGTAAAATTATCCACAATACCCTAGGTTGAGGTAATTCACTGCTATACCCTTGATTTTGTAAATGTCCAAAATACCCTTGATTTTTGTAAAATGACCAAAATACCTCTAATTTTGTAAAATGACCAAAGTACCTTTGTCTGGAAAATTACCAAAGTACCTGAGTTTCAGGAGCAAACGGGTGGTGATGACACGGTGTCGTAGGCAATGCTACGGGTCTTGGAGAGAGTTGTTAGAGCAGGTGTAGGTACGGGGGCTCAAAAATCTGTGTCCAGACGACTCTGAGCTAATGGAGTAGAGGTATTGAGGGGAGTTTTGGGTGTAGCTCCCAACACAGCTGAGTACTGGTTAGAGGCGACAGAGCGCATAATGGATGACCTAAATTTCACGACTGAGGAGAAGTTGAAAGGGATAGTGTCTCTTCTCCAGGACGAGTCTTATCAGTGGTGGCTCACAGTTAGGGAAGGTGCGACGGTCGATGATATCACTTGGGATTTCTTTAAAGTAGCTTACCAAAGGAAGTACGTTGGGTCTAGTTATATAGATGTGTAGCGTAAGGCATTTTTGAATTTGGTTTAGGGGAATAAGTCAGTATCTGAATATGAGGCAGAATACTTACGGTTAAGTAGGTATGCTCGGGGTATTGTGGCTGTGGAGCATGAGCGATGTGTTTGGTTTGAGGACGGGCTAAGGGATGAGCTGCGGGTGTTGATTACACCACAGCAAGAGAGGGAATTTGCCATCCTTGTGGAGAAAGCCAAGATTGCGGAGGAGGTAAAGCAAATCGAGAAACAGAATCAGAACAGGAATAGGGATAAAAGGAGTTTTGGGCCACCAGGGTCTGCTGGGAGTTCTCAAAAAAGGGCTAGATTTGGTGGACCGAATCAAGCTGCAAGGCCTGCTACTGCTACTTAGTGGCCACCACGGTGTGCTTGATGTGGAAAGTCTCACTCGGAGGAGTGTTGGACAGGTAATAGAGGGTGATTCGAGTGTGGGTCGATGGATCACCAGATAAGGGATTGTCTGTGGAGGCCAGCTAGGACACAGGCTGACGGTCAAGGACGTACACAATTCAGGAGAGATGGTCAGCAACCACAGAGCGGTCAAGGTTCAGCCAGGGGTGAAAAGGGTAACGGACGAGGCCGTCGAGCACCGGGTAAGGGTGCTGGAAATACTGATGCAAGACAGCCTGGGTTGGTCTATGCAGCGAGGCATCGAGAAGAGGGCGACGCACCGGACGTCATAACCGGTACGTTTTTAATTTTTGGGTTACCTTATACTGCTTTGACTGATGTTGGTTCGATGCACTCTTATGTTGCTAGTAGTATAGTGGGAACTTTGAACTTAGCCTATGAAACTTATGCTAGGGAGATGACGGTAATTAGCTGTCTAGGACATTCTGTGGTAGTAAATAAACTATATAGGGATGTACCCTTAGAACTTCAAGAGGTAGTGTTTCAGGTTGATTTGATGGAACTGCCACTCAAGGAGTTTGATTTGATCTTAGGGATGGATTGGTTAGTAAAGTATCAAGCGGGTCTGGACTATGCAGCAAAGTGCATGGTGCTGAGAACTGTCGAGGGTGAAGAGGTGGTAATGATAGGTGAGAGAAAAAACTACCTATCTTGTATGGTATCTGCTTTGAAGGCTGAAAGAATGGTGAGGAAAGGATGTAAGGCGTTTGTGGCTTATGTTTTGGAGGTTAAGGAATCAACTGTGGGGAATGTCAAAACAGTGAAAGAATTTACTAATGTGTTTCTAGAAGGGCTTCTGAGTTTGCCTCCAGATCGCGAAGTGGAGTTCGGTATAGACCTTTTACCGAAGAACGGCCAAGGTGTCTATTGCCCCATCGTAATGGTATTTACCAAGGAGGTAGTGGAGCTGAAAGTGCAGATTCAAGAATTGTTGGTCGGGGTTTTATCCAGCCGAGTGTATCACCTTGGGGAGCGCCTGTACTTTTTGTCAAGAAGAAGGACGGGTTGATACGAATGTGCATAGACTACCGTCAGCTGAATAAGTTGACGATTAAGAACAAATATCCATTGCCGAGGATAGACGGCCTGTTCGACCAGCTTAGGGGAGCATCAATCTTTTCCAAGATAGATTTGAGGTTGGGGTATCATCAGCTTAAGGTCAAGGAGGCGGATGCCCATACGACAGCATTTTGTACTCGTTACGGCCACTATGAATTTTTCGTAATGCTGTTTGGGTTGACCAATGCACCAACAGCGTTTATGGATATGATGAATCGGGTGTTTTAGCCGTATTTGGATCGGTTCTTCATCATATTTATAGATGATATTCTGGTGTACTCAAAATCAAAGGAGGAGCACGATGCACATCTGTGGGTGGTTTTGCAGATTCTAAGAGAAAAGCAGTTATACGCAAAGTTTAGTAGTGCAAGTTCTAGTTGAAAGAAGTTAACTTTTTTGGGTCATGTGGTGCCAGTTGAGGGGATTAGAGTAGACCCTTGGAAGATTGAAGCTGTAGTAGATTGGAAACCACCGAAGTCTGTGGTGGAGATTCAGAGTTTTTTAGGTTTAGCAGGATATTACAGAAGGTTCGTGGAAGGATTTTCTTTGATTGCAGTTCTGTTAACTAAGTTGCTAAGGAAAGGGGTTCCGTTTGTGTGGTCAGACAAGCAACAAGTAAGTTTCGAGAAGTTAAAGAGGATTTTGACGGAAGCTCCGGTGCTGATTCAGCCTGAAGTAGGGAAAGAGTTTACGGTTTATTCTGATACGTCGCATACAGGGTTAGGATGTGTGCTGATGCAAGAGGGGAAAGTAGTGGTGTATGCTTCTCAACAATTGAGACCTCACGAAATAAATTACCCGATGCATGATTTGGAGTTGGGTGCAGTGGTTTTTGCCCTCAAAATTTGGAGACAATACCTGTATGGACAGAAGTCTATTGTGTACACAGATCATAAGAGTTTGAAATACCTCCTTACTCAGAAGGATTTGAATTTAAGGCAGTGGAGGTGGATCAAGTTTTTAAAGGATTATGGCTGCTCGATTGAGTACCACTTGGGTAAGGCTAACGTGGTAGCTGACGCCTTGAGTCGCAAAGTGGTAGCAGATTTAAGAGCCATGTTTGCCCACCTTAGTTTGTATGAGGACGAAAGTTTGTTAGCGAAACTGCAAGTGAAGCCGACATAGGTAAACCAGGTTAAGGAAAACCAATTGGAAGATAAAGTCTTAAGCACTCGATGTTTTCAAGTGCAGAATGGTGGATTGGAGGGGTATAGCTTGAGCAGCGATTGAGTACTATGTTTTCAGGGGAAAGTTTACATGCCTAAAGATATGGAGTCAAGGCAGAAGATTCTTCAGGAGGCACATAGTAGTCTATATGCTATGCATCTTGGAGGTAGCAAGATGTACCGGGATTTGCGGGAGCAATTTTGGTGGCCGGGCCTAAAGCGAGAGGTAACTAAATTTGTGAGTAAGTGTTTGACGTGTCAGCAGGTCAAAGAACACCAGTTACCTTCGGGATTGTTGCAACCGATAAAGATTTCACAGTGGAAATGGGAAAGGATCACGATGGATTTTGTTAGTGGGCTACCCCTCACGCCTACTAAGAAGGATTCGGTCTGGGTAATCTTTGACCGTCTGACAAAGTCTGCTCATTTCATACCTGTACGTGTGGATTACTCTCTTCAGAAGTTAGCTAGATTATATATAGCAGAGATTGTGAGGTTGCATTGGGTTCCAGTGCCGATTATTTCGGACAGAGACCCTAGATTTACGTTAAGATTCTAGAAGGCACTGCATCAGGTTTTGGGTACAAATTTGGATTTCAGTACGACATTTCATCCCCAGTCAGATGGGCAGTCAGAGAGGGTAATTCAAATTTTGGAAGATATGTTAAGGGGTTATGTCTTGGATTTCAGAGGTAGTTGGGAAGAATTTCTACCGTTGGCGGAGTTCGTGTATAACAATAGTTACCAGGCAAGTATTCAGATGGCACCATATGAGGCATTATATGGATGGCAGTGTCGTACCCCTACATGTTGGACAGAGTTGGGGGAGCGGCAGTTGTTAGGTCCAGAGTTGGTTGCTGAAACAGAAGATAAGGTTAGGCTGATTCGAGCTCGTCTGAAGGAAGCTTCGGACAGGAAAAAGTCCTATTCGATCTTAAGTAGAAGGATATAGAATTTGCAGAGGGTGAAAGGGTTTTCTTGAAGGTGTCGCTGTGGAAGAAAGTGCTGAGATTTGGTCGGAAAGGCAAGCGGAGCCCTAGGTTTATCGGGTCTTATCGGGTGTTGAAGCGTGTGGGACTGGTAGCTTATCAGCTCGAGTTGCCATCAAAATTGGGTCAGATCCATAATGTGTTTCATGTTTCGATGCTTAGACGCTATCGTTCAGATCCGTCTCATGTTGTGCCGGTGGAAGAAATTGAAGTAAGCCCAGACTTATCTTTTGAGAAGGAACCAGTGTAGATCCTGGATTGGGATGTCAAAGTATTACGTAAGAAATCAGTCCCTTTGGTGAAGGTATTGTAGCGGAACCATGGATCAGAAGAAGCCACATGGGAGCCAAAGGATGTTATGCGACAGTAATACCCTCAACTCTTTTGATTAGGTAATTTTGAGGCCGAAATTATTTTTTTAAGGGGGTAAAACTGTAACATCCTTAAACGGGGGCCTTTGCATTTTGTATGATTGCATGTAGATAGTATGGTCATCATGCTAGTTTGGGGTGATTTAAGGGTCTGGGCATGAGCTAGGGGTAGGCTAGGGCCTTACCAAAAATTTTCTTTTGAGTTCTTAGGAGGGGGAGCTGGATGGGATAGGAGTTAAGGGTGGTTGGTGGTAGGTTTTGACACAAGAAGTGCCTTGGTAAAGTGGCAAGAAGGCGCCACTTAAAGCACAAGGAAGTGACGCTTCAGGGGGAGCTGATAGGGACTTGTTTCGAGCTACGGGAATCCCCCTTTAGGTTGTTTTTTTTATGCCAAGGCCAGGAGGTGTTGCATTCTGTTTGGACTCTGGTGGATGGGAATTGAAGGGGTCAACAGATTTGGATAGGGGGAAGAGAGAAATTTTAGGAGTGTGGTGAATTCAAATTGGTATGATGATAGGAGGATAGAGGGGATGGCACAAGGGGGTGTTAGCCGAATTCTTTTGAAGAGTTTGGGGGGAAGGGGACTCTCGGTTTTGGCTCTTAGTGAGGGTGCCAAAATTTAGTTGCTAAAGAGTAGTATTTTCGGCATTTAGGTGAGTTTTCACTTTTCAGCCTAGCTTTTTCCTTTCAATTTCTCTTTTTCCAAAAAACACCTAAGCTCTTCTCCTCTTTTCTCTCCTTTTGATCATAGCCGTAACCTCTTGAGGCTCTTCTTTTCTTCTTCTTTTTGTGATAACTGAATCCTTATTACTCCTTTCTCTATCTTTTTCCCAAAGCCGAATCACTACTTCTCCCTCTCTTCCATCTTGTCTATTCGCTTCAAAACACCTTGCTAGCCGAAACCCCTTGATTCTTATTACCCTTATTTACTTTTCTTTCATTTACTAAAAGCCGAACACCATAATTTCTTTTGGAAGCTGAATCTTTCTCGCTGCAATTACTTGGTCAAATCGAGGAAAGTCGAAGGTATGTGGATGTTGATGATATGTTGGTAGAATGGCCACTCCCTTACCCCATTCTCTTTGTCGAATCTCACGATTACTTATGTAGGTGCGATTATCTGTGGTCTAAGCTCGCTAACTCGGGATCTAATCGGTAGGTAGGAACTCCCTTCTTAGTGGTTTTATTAGTCAATCTATTGATTATCTATTGGTCTAACCTAGGGGGGTGGAGATCTCAAAATCACATCTCTCGTAGTGGGTTTTGACGAAGCTTTTAATGGATGCAAGAAATATACCAGAAGGAGAGGGAAATCAACCTCCGAGTTCGATCCCTAAGTTCAAGAAGAGGGCTGTGTCTGCTGTTCGTGATTGTCCACCTGGGTGTGGGCCAGAATCTGAGCAGAATAATAGGCAGAGAGCGGTAGTGCCTATCAACGAGAGTGTTGATGTAGAGAGTATCGTGTTACGAGCAGTCAGGTGTGTAACTTTTACACACTTTATATGTTTAATATGTTATTTTTGTGATTTGTCAAAAGTCGAAGTAACAGTGGGAATCACTATGTTACCCTTGTGGGTAAAAGCAAGGACTCTGGGTAAGTCCATTTTGGTGGCTAACGTGATTTATCTATATTAAACTTGCATGTGCCATGTTATATTTTCTTAAAGTGTTAAGCATAATCATTTGGTATTGAAAAGCATATACATGAAAATGGGTATGATGAGAGGAGGGGGAAGGTAAGATTTATCAGACTGTCACCAGTGGTTAGGTACCACACGTGGGTTGGGCCCATATTTCATCAATCCATGACTAAGTCTCAATGGTTTGGAACCACCAGTGGTTAGGTACCACATATGTGTATTATTTATGACTCATCGCAGTGATTTGGTACCACAGTGAGTTGGCCCCACATATGAATTTTTTTGACTTCGGTCACCAGTGATTAGGTACCACCAGTGGCTAGGTGCCACAAGGGGTAGACTTGGTAGACTCGGATGGATGCCTAGGTTGGGTGGGTTGCATGACATGCATATTTACATATGAATCTGTGTAAGAGCTTAACGTCTTTTGGGATGGGGATTTACACACTGAGTCTCGGTGACTCACCCCTTCTGTTACTGTTTGCAGATAATTCCTAGATCTCGGATATGGAGCCGGGGTGGGCTCGAGGTGGCCATGCTTAATACTTTGTTTTTCTTATATTTTGATGTTTATTTTGGATTTATTTTTTTCTACTATAAGTTTGGATTTCAGCTTTGTAATAAGGCCACCCAGATTTTACTTTGGGATTATTTATTCGTTTTAAATTCCTTTAAAATTTTGCTAACATTAAGGGCATGCCTAGTAAACTATGAACTGAACGGGGTTTTTCCAAACTTGAAAAAATTTTGGAATTTTTTGAAGTTTTACATCGGGTAATTAACAACAAGGCAACTCTATTTTTCTCAACTAGGTTTCCAAAATGTTTTAACAATCCAATCTTGATTCTTTTATAAATATACCAAAGTTTACTTCTCAACTCAATATGAGAAACTGGTTTTCAAAATGTTTTCTTCCCTATGACATGCCAGATTCGGTCATAGCATTTGGACAAGGTTTGAGGTGTTACATTTTTGGTATCAGAGCCCAGTTCAAAAGCTCGGTTGTGGGTATAAGGCCCAAAATGTTTTCAATAAAGGGTCTGTAACATGATTTTTATGGAGATACATATTTCTGAAAGCATGGCACCTGAGTTCCAATCACCGATCCACCCAGGTAAGTATTCTAACCTTTGATGTGATATATATATAATGGGCTTTATAGGGACATAGACAGGTATGCTAGGGCTTATGGACCTTAGGCTTAGTTACACAAACTCTTAAATTCCATAAAACTTAATTCCCCTTATTAAACATGTCTGTGAACAAGTCATAAGGGTTAGGGTGTGGTAACAGACATACGCATGTCTAGGATTTGATCTCGGAAGAGCTTGGTATTTAAGCAGCCCTAGTGACTCACTTCCTCTTTTTTGGAATTCTACCTGGTGTGTAGTGACTGTTCACCTTAGCCACGAGGACTTGTTGACGTGCCAAAATTTATAATTAAAACCCAAAAAAGGACCAATACCCTATTTTTTGTAAAATTGCTTATATGTCCCTAATTTTGTAAAATTATCCACAATACCCTAGGTTGAGGTAATTCACCGCTATACCCTTGATTTTGTAAATGACCAAAATACCCTTGATTTTGGTAAAATGACCAAAATACCCTTGATTTTGTAAAATGACCAAAATACCTTTGTCTGGAAAATTATCAAAGTACCCTTGTTTGAGAAATTACTGAAACACCCCTATTTTGAAAAAAACTCCAAGAAACCTTATTTTGAAGAAAATTACGAAAATACCCCTGTAGGTTAAAATTACGAAAATACCTCCGGGTAGTGAAATGAAGAAAATTCCTTAGGTGATGAATGTGAGTTCATGGATGTACTTGTGTGTTTGATGTAAGGATGTGGTGCTCTGCTGGATGTTGATTGAATGTGAATTCTAGAGTTAGGAAATACAGGCCTGAGAACTGAACTATGTAGATATAGATCGAGTTCGAGAGAACCACTGTTAAAACACATTTCCATAAGATTGTTCGTTATTAATTAGTGGAAGAAAGAATTATTAATCCATAAAAATTTCTAATTAGATAAATCGTGAACGCTAAACATGAGCACTCGAGGACATGGGCGTAATGTGCATGGTCGTGGTAGGGGTAGGATGACTGTGTCAGAACCAATAGGGTCTGGTTATAAGTCGGAGAATGAGGTACCAGTGCCACCAGCTGTGGGCGCTGAGTTTCAGGAGCAAACGGGTGGTGATGACGCGGTGTCGCAGCAATGCTCTGTGTCTTGGAGAGAGTTCTTTGGAGCGGTGTAGGTCTGAGGCTCAAAAATCTGTGTTCGAACGACTCTGAGCTAATGGAGCAGAGGTATTTAGGGGAGTTTCGAGTGTAGCTCCCAACACAGCTGAGTACTGGTTAGTGCCGACAGAGCGCATAATGGATGACCTGGATTTCACAACTAAGGAGAAGTTGAAAGGGATAGTGTCCCTTCTCCGGGACGAGTCTTATCAGTGGTGGCTCACGGTTAGGGAAGGTGCAACGGCTGATGATATCACTTAGGATTTCTTTAAGGCAGCTTACCATAGGAAGTACGTTGGGTCTAGTCATATAGATGCGTAGCGTAAGGCGTTTTTGAATTTGGTTTAGGGGAATAAGTCAGTATCTGAATACGAGACAGAATACTTTCGGTTAAGCAGGTATGCTCAAGGTATCGTGGCTACGGAGCATGAGCGCTGTGTTAGGTTTGAGGACAGGCTAAGGGATGAGCTCCGGGTGTTGATTGCTCCACAGTGAGAGAGGGAATTTGCTGTCCTTGTGGAGAAAGCCAAGATTTTGGAGGAGGTGAAGCAAACTGAGAAACAGAATTAGAATAGGAATAGGGATAAAAGAAGTTTTGGGCCACTAGGGTCTGTTGGGAGTTTTCAGAATAGGGCTAGATTTGGTGGGCCGAATCAAGCTGCAAGGCCTACTACTCCTACTCAATGGCCACCACGGTGTGCTCGATGTGGGAAGTCTCATTCAGGGGAGTGTGGGACAGGCAATAGAGGGTGCTTTGAGTGTGGGTCGATGGATCACCAGATAAGGGATTGTCAGCGGAGGCTAGCTAGGACACATGCTGAGGGTCAAGGATGTACACAGTTCAGGAGAGATGGTCAGCAACCGCAGAGGGGTCGAGGTTCAGCCAGGGGTTGAAATGGTAACGGACGAGGCCATGGAGCACCGGGTAGGGGTGCTGGAAATACTAATGCAAGACAGCCTGGGTTGGTCTATACAGCGAGGAGTCGAGAGGAGGGCGATGCACCAGATGTAATAACCAGTATGTTTTTAACTTTTGGGTTGCCTTATACTGCTTTGATTAATGTTGTTTTGATGCACTCTTATGTTGCTAGTAGTATAGTGGGAACTTTGAACTTAGCCTATGAGACTTCTGCTAGGGAGATGACAGTAATTAGCCATCTAGGACATTCTGTGGTAGTAAATAAACTATATAGGGATGTACCCCTAGAAATTCAAGAGGTAGTGTTTCAGGTTGGTTTGATGGAACTGCCATTTGGGGAGTTCGATTTGATCTTAGCGATGGATTGGTTAGTAAAGTATCAAGCGGGTCTGGACTGTGCAGCAAAGCACATGGTGCTAAGAACTATCGAGGGTGAAGAGGTGGTAATGATAGGTGAGAGAAGAAACTACCTATCTTGTGTGGTATCTGCTTTGAAGGCTGAGAAAATGGTGAGGAAAGGATGTAAGGCGTTTGTGGCTTATGTTTGTACCTTGGAGGTTAAGGAATCAATTATGGGGAATGTCCAAACGGTGAAAGAATTTACTGATGTCTTTCCGTAAGAGCTTCTGGGTTTGCCTCTAGATCGTGAAGTGGAGTTTGGTATAGACCTTTTACCAGGAACAGCGCCCGTGTCTATTGCCCCATACAAAATGGCACCGAAGGAGTTAGTGGAGCTGAAAGCGTAGATTCTGGAATTGTTGGATCAGGGTTTTATCCGGCCGAGTGTATCACCTTGAGGAGCGCCTGTGCTTTTTGTCAAGAAGAAGGACGGGTCGATGCGAATGTGCATAGACTACCGTTAGCTGAATAAGTTGACGATTAAGAATAAATATCCGTTGCCGAGGATAGACGACCTGTTCGACCAGGTTAGGGGAGCATCAGTTTTTTCCAAGATAGATTTGAGGTCGGGGTATCACCAGCTTAAGGTCAAGGAGGCGGATGTCCATAAGACGGCATTTTGTACTCGTTACGGTCACTATGAATTTTTGGTAATGCCATTTGGGTTGACCAACGCACCAGCAGCGTTTATGGATATGATGAATCAGGTGTTTTAGCCGTATTTGGATCAGTTCGTCTTAGTATTTATAGATGATATTCTGGTGTACTCAAAATCAGAGGAGGAGCACGATGTATATTTGCGGGTGATTTTGCAGATTCTAAGGGAAAAGCAGTTATACGCAAAGTTTGGTTAGTGCGAGTTCTGGTTGAAGGAAGTTACTTTTTTGGGTCATGTGGTGTCAACTGAGAGGATTAAAGTGGGCCCTCAGAATATTGAAGCTGTAGTAGATTGGAAACCACTGAAGTCTGTGGCGGAGATTTAGAGTTTTTTGGGTTTAGCAGGATATTGCAGAAGGTTCGTGGAAGGGTTTTCTTTGATTGCAGTTTTGTTAACCAAGTTGCTAAGGAAAGGGGTTCCGTTTGTGTGGTGAGGCAAGCAACAAGTAAGTTTCGAGAAGTTAAAGAGGATTTTGACGGAAGCTCCGGTGCTGATTCAGCCTGAAGCAGGGAAAGAGTTTACAATTTTTTGTGATGCATCACATACAGGGTTAGGATGTGTGCTGATGCAAGAGGGGAAAGTAGTGGTGTATGCTTCTCGACAATTGAGACCTCACGAAATGAATTACCCGATGCATGATTTGGAGTTGGCTGCAGTGGTTTTCGCCCTCAAAATTTGGCGACATTACCTGTACGGATTGAAGTCTATTGTGTACACAGATCATAAGAGTCTGAAATACCTCCTTACTCAGAAGGATTTGAATTTAAGGCAGTGGAGGTGGATCGAGTTGTTGAAGGATTATGACTGCTCGATTGAGTACCACCTGGGTAAGGCTAACGTGGTAGCTGACGCCTTGAGTCGCAAAGTGGTAGCAAATTTAAGAGCCACGTTTGCCCACCTTAGTTTGTATGAGGACGTAAGTTTGTTAGCAAAACTACAAGTGAAGCCAACATGGGTAAACCAGGTTAAGGAAAAACAATTGGTAGATGAAGTTTTAAGCGCTCGATGTTTGCAAGTGCAGAATGGTGGATTGGAGGGGTATAGCTTGAGCAGCGATGGAGTGCTATGTTTTCAGGGAAAAGTTTTCATGTCTAAAGATATGGAGTTAAGGTAGAAGATTGTTCAGGAGGCACATAGCAGTCCATATGCTATGCATCCTGGAGGTAGTAAGATGTACCGGGATTTGAGGGAGCAATTTTTGTGGCCGGGCCTAAAGCGAGAGGTAACTGAATTTGTGAGTAAGTGTTTGACGTGTCAGTAGGTCAAAGTCGAACATCAGTTACCTTCAGGATTGTTGTAACCGGTAAAGATTCTGCAATGGAAATGGGCAAGGATCACGATGTATTTTGTTAGTGGGCTACCCCTCATGCCTACTAAGAAGGATTCGGTCTGGGTAATCTTTAACCGTCTGACAAAGTCTGCTCATTTCATACTTGTAAGTGTAGATTACTCTCTTCAGAAGTTAGCTAGATTATATATAGCAGAGATTGTGAGGTTGCATAGGGTGCCAGTGTCGATTATTTTGGACAGAGACCCTAGATTTACGTCAAGATTCTGGAAGGCATTGCATCAGGTATTAGGTACAAGGTTGGATTTCAGTACTGCATTTCATCCCCAATCAGATGGGCAGTCGGAGAGGGTAATTCAGATTTTGGAAGATATGTTAAGGGGTTGTGTCTTGGATTTCAGAGGTAGTTGGGAAAAATTTCTACCGTTGGTAGAGTTCACATATGACAATAGTTACCAGGAAAGTATTCAGATGGCACCATATGAAGCGTTATATGGATGGAAGTGTCATACCCTTACATGTTGGACAGAGTTGGGGGAGTGGCAGTTGTTGGGTCCAGAGTTGGTTGCTGAAACAGAAGATAAGGTTAGGCTGATTCGAGCTCGTCTAGAGGAAGCTTCGGACAGGCAAAAGTCCTATGCCGATCTTAAGTAGAACGATATAGAATTTGCAGAGGGTGAAAGGGTTTTCTTGAAGGTGTCGCTGTGGAAGAAAGTGCTGAGATTTGGTCGGAAAGGCAAGCTGAGCCCTAGGTTTATCGGGCCTTATCGGGTGTTGAAACGTGTGGGACCGGTAGCTTATCAGCTTGAGTTGCCATCAGAATTGAGTCAGATCCATAATGTGTTTCATGTTTCCATGCTTAGATGCTATCGTTCAGATCTGTCTCATGTTGTGCCGGTGAAGAAATTAAAGTAAGCCCAGACTTATCTTTTGAGGAGGAACCAGTGCAGATCCTGGATCGGGATGTCAAAGTGTTGCGTAGGAAATCAGTCCCTTTGGTGAAGGTATTGTAGCGAAACCATGCATCAGAAGAAGCCACATGGGAGCCAGAGGATGTTATCCGACAGCAATACCCTCAACTCTTTTGATCATGTAATTTCGAGGCCGAAATTATATTTTTAAGGGGGTAGAACTGTAACATCCTTAAATGGGGGCCTTTGCATTTTGTGTGATTGCATGTAGATAGTATGGTCGTCATGCTAGTTTGGGGTGATTTAAGGGTCCGAGCATGAGCTAGAGCTATGCTAGGGCCTTACCAAAAATTTTCTTTTGAGCTCTTAGGAGGGGGGAGCTGAATGGGATAGGAGTTAAGGGTGGTTGGTGGCAGGTTTTGAGACAAGAAGTGCCTTGGTAAAGTGGCAAGGAGGCGACACTTAAAGCAAAGGAAGTGACGCCTCAGGGGGAGCTGATAGGGACTTGGTTCGAGCTGCGGGAATCCCCCTTTAAGTTGTTTTTTTTTTACGCCAAGGCCAGGAGGTGTTGCATTCGGTTTGGACTCTGGTGGATGAGAATTGAAGGGATCAACAGATTTGGATAAGGGGAAGAGAGAAATTTTAGGAGTGTGGTGAATTCGAATTGGTATGATGATAGGAGGATAGAGGGGACGGCACAAGGGGGTGTTAGCCGAATTCTTTTGAAGAGTTTGGGGGGAAGGGGACTCTCGGTTTTGGCTCTTGGTGATGGTTGCAAAATTTAGTTGCTAAAGAGTAGTATTTTCGGCATTTAGGTGAGTTTTCACTTTTCAGCCTAGCTTTTTCCTCTCAATTTCTCTTTTGCCGAAAAACACCTATGCTCTTCTCCTCTTTTCTCTCCTTTTGACCATAGCCGAAACCTCTTGAGGATCTTCTCTTCTTCTTCTTTTTGTGATAACCGAATCCCTACTACTCTTTTCTCCATCTTTGTCTCAAAGCCGAATCACTACTTCTCCCTCTCTTCCATCTTGTCTATACGCTTCAAGACACCTTGCTAGCCAAAACCCCTTGATTCTCATAACCCTTATTTACTCTTCCTTCATTTACTAAAAGCCGAAGACCATACTTTCTTTTAGAAGCCGAATCTTTCTTGTTGTAATTACTTGTGTCGAATCCTGTGGAAAGCTGAAGGTATGTGGATGTTGATGATATGTTCGGCTAAATGGCCACTCCCTCACTCCATTCTTTTTTTGCCGACTCTCACCAGGTACTTGTGTAGGTGCGATTATCGGGTGGTCTAAGCCTGCTAACTTTGGGATCTAATTGGTAGGTAGGAACTCCCTTCTTAGTGGTTTTATTAGTCGATCTATTGATTATCCATTGGTCTAACCTAGTGGGGTGGAGATCTCAAAATCACATCTCTCGTAGTGAGTTTTGACGAACCTTTTAATGGATGCAAGAAATATACCAGAAGGAAAGGGAAATCAAACTTTGGGTTTGATCCCTAAGTTCAAGAAGAGGGTTGTGTCTGCTATTCGTGATTGGCCACCTGGGTGTGGGCCAGCATCTGAGCAGAACATTAGGCAGATAGTGGTAGTGCCTATCAACGAGAGTGTCGATGTAGAGAGTATCGTGTTACGAGTAATTAGGTGTGGAACTTTTACACACTTCATATGTTTAATATGCTATTTTTGTGATTTGTCAAAAGCCGAAGTAACAGTAGGAATCACTATGTTACCCTTGTGGGTAAAAGCAAGGACTCCGGTAAGTCCATTTTGGTGGCTAATGTGATTTATCTATATTAAACCTGCATGTGCCATGTTATATTTTCTTAAAGTGTTAAGCATGGTCATTTGGTATTGAAAAGCATATACATGAAAATGGGTATGATGAGAGGAGGGGGAAGGTAAGATTTATCAGACTGTCACCAGTGGTTTGGTACCACAGTGGGTTGGCCACACATAACGATATAAGGGATCGTCACCAGTGGTTAGGTACCACAAGTGGGTTGGCCCCACACATGAATATTTGTGACTTCGATCACCAGTGGTTAGGTACCACCAAGTGGCTAGGTGCCACAAGGGTGACTTGGGAGACTTGATGGATGCCTAGGTTGGGTGGGTTGCATGACATGCATATTTACATATGAATCTGTGTAAGAGCTTAACGTCTTTTGGGATGGGAATTTACACACTGAGTCTCGGTGACTCACCCCTTCCGTTACTGTTTGTATATAATTCCTAGATCTCGGATATGGAGCCGAGGTGGGCTCGAGGTGGCCATGCTCAATACTTTTATTTTTTTATATTTTGATGTTTATTTCGGATTTATTTTGTTTCTACTGTAAGTTTGGATTTCAGAAGGCCACTCAGATTTTACTTTGGGATTATTTATTCATTTTAAATTCCTTTAAAATTTTGCTAACGTTAAGGGCAAGCCAAATAAACTATGAAATGAACGGGGTTTTTCCAAACTAGAATAAACTTTTGGGATTTTCTGAAGTTTTACATCGGGTCATTAGCAACAAGGCAACTCTATTTTGCTCAACTAAGTTTCCAAAATGTTTTAACAATCCAATCTTGATTCTTTTATAAATATACAAAAGTTTACTTCCCAACTCAATACGACAAGCTGGTTTCCAAAACATTTTCTTCCCTGTGACATGCCAGAGTCGGTCGTAGCGTTTGGACCGGGTTTGGGGTGTTACATGGAGATTTGATTTTCAAACTAGCCTATGGCAATAACTTTTCATGTTCGATTTTTGAGAGCTTAATTTTTGAACCTTGAACACCTTGAGTGATCTGAGTGAATCCTTAGTCAGGATGTCAACTTTTGTCGATTTTGAATTAAAGGTGATTATTTAGGTAAGGGGAAACGCCTATGTTTTCATGCTAAAAACTCATGACTTTGATTGTTTGAATCTTTAGCACTCTTTAAATTGAATCATCCATGTATAAATTATCTATGAATTATGATGAGGCATTGTTGATGAATATTATGAATTCAGGAAGTTCATTTTAATTGCGAGTTGAGAATTTTGCTTGAGGACAAGAAAAAGCTTAAGTGTGGGGGTATTGATAAACAGAAATAGTAACATATTTTAATCCCACATTTAGCATGTTTTTGGATGATTTTTTCCTTTAATTACGGAAACATGTGCTCCTAATCCTTTGTTTTCATGTTTTATACTCAGTAGAGCACCGGAGGATGAAAAGAATGAACAACGGGCCGAAAACGGAGAAAATGGGCCAAAGTAAAAAATCCACACAGCCTAGGCACAAGACCAGATGGCCGTGCCTCGTGAGAAAAGTCGACCACGGCCTGGACCCCGAAATACACAGTCGTGCCTCATCAACAGGATCGAACATGGCCTGGACACGATTTACACGGGCGTGTGCCATTGGCGTGCCTCTGCCTTAGGAAAGAAGAATTCTATTCGGATTAGGGTATTTAGAGGCAAAGAAACATATTCCAAAAGCCTATATAAAGACCCTAAAGGCCAACCTTTAGGGGGCGTTCAGCTAGGCCAAAGAGCCAAGCCAGAGCAGTTAAATTCAGGGATTTACTCGAAGAAAGCCATTTGATCCATCTCAAGAAGTCAGAATCATACTCAAGACGGAGTAACTCTCCTTCAATTCCTTTAGGGGGTTTTAGGGATTTCTTATATTTTGTTTTATCTTTTCTTCTGAGATGTTTTCTTTTATAATTATGAACTAAACCCTCAAATACATGAGGAGGATGAAACCTTAGACGAATCTTGTTATTGTTATCTGAACTGAATGATAAATATTTTATTTGTTCTTTACTATGTGTTCTTAATTCTTGTTTTGGTATTTCCGGGATATTGATTCAAGTGTGATGTGCTTAGGCAGAGGAGGAAGAGACCCTATATAAGAGTAGATCTAGCATAGTTAAGCGGAGTTTCTCGCGGGCCTAGAGATAGTGTGATGAAAATCTATCGGATTAGGGTCAAACCTAACATGGGAGTCCATAGATTGAATTAATGCAATTCTAGTGTTTTTAATTAGAAAGAGATTTCAATTAATCAACCTAGGGTTAGACATTAATAGCCTTGAAGACAGGAATTAATATAACTTAGGGAATCCTACAGATCAAATTAAGTGAATAAATCGTCCAGTTCAGAGTTAGATAACAAATGAAGTCTAGGTGGATTCTTCCTCAGGTATTGTCCAAGTCAATTGGTTTTCTCTCAAGTCTTTCCCCCAATTTCTTCTTTGTCTTAGCACCTTTAGTTTAGTTGAATAGCTAATTTTGGATTAGATAAAAATCCACTTAATTATTAGGCAAAATAATAGAAAGAGAGTTAATATTAGTACTTTTGGTTCCTTTGGGTTCGACAATCCAGTCTTGCCGCTAGCTATACTACTATTCGATAGGTGCACTTGCCTCCATCATTGTCTTAGTTAGTTTCCATGTTCGATCATTCTTTTTATAAATTTTCAAGACTCGACAGACACAATCAAGAAATTTGTTAAGTAAAACAAAAATAATTTCTTTACTACAAAATGCTCACAAGTTCACTCACAAAGAAAAATCACTCACACTCGTGTTTCACTCGAATATGGCTTTTTCTTAATGAAATCATCCGTGCCTTTTACCACTCGAATCCACCTCTCAAAATTCTGAAGGTTTCCTTAGACTTATTAGCAACTTGTAGGTCGACTTTTAGGGGTTTAAGCAAAAGGAAATATCGTTATAGGAAAAGGTAGGCTGAAAGAAAAATAAAATGTTAAGGATGGTGGCGTTGGGATTGAACGGATGGTACCAAATGATGGTAAAAATACTTCTTGGAGGATCTGTAACACCCCTTACTGAGTTCGACACCAAAACCAGGTACGAAGCATTACCATGCTTGATCTTACTAAACTCTTCAAATTAGGCTATAAAATTTCATTTAAGCCAATCAATTACTCAATCTTGGCCTACGAGGCCTTAAACATACCTCCGGGAAGTTTTGGAACTAATCTCGAAAATTTTACGAACTTAAGAAACTTTTACACAAAATAGGGGCCACACGCCCATGTTGGTCTAAGGACACGCCCGTGTGCCTCTAAAACATGCCGGTGTCTTCCACCCGTGGTCGACACTGACTAATTTCACACGGCAAATGCACACGCCCATGCGCTTTAGCTGTGGGGCGAATTAAATTCCAAGTTCAATGTGCAGACTTCACACGGCCTGGACACACGCCCATGTGCTAGCTGTGCCTCCCACATGGTCTTGACACAAGCTTGTGTGTCTACCAATGTGGACAATCATCAGGATATCTATCAAGCAGCTTTTCCACTCTCATTTGCATACATTCATATATCATCACATAATTTCGCATAGCTTCAATATAACTCTTGAATTAACGAAATTTAATCATAGGAGAAATAAAACCTTCATCCCATACAATAGGGTGAACTCTATCAGATACAATTACAAACAACTTAAGTATACACAACTGAATTATAAATTCTCTCAAGCCAACATAATGTGGCTACATCAATAAGAACTTAACCAACTTTAAAAGAATCCCTATACATACCATGACTAAAAGGAACTTGAAACACCATACTAGGAGTCTACTTGATAGTGTGAAAACATCTCCGGTGATCTCCAACCCGAGCTAACTAAAATAAACCTATAAGAGATGAGAAAAGAAGAGGAGTATGCAATAATGCTTAGTAAGTTCATCTTCATAAATCTGACAATTGTTGATATTCATTAAATAAACGTAACTACAAGATAATACATCGAGTTTTTCTCATTAGCTCATGGTTACTTACTCTATCATCCTTAAAGCTTACTTATTTTATCTCTTACCACATTTTTACCATGCCACAAGCCTGTAACACCCCAAACCCGGCCCAAAACACCTTGGCTGAATTCGAAATGTTGCTAGGAGAAACGTTTGAAAAGAATTTTGATTTAAAGGTGAAAACACGTTTTGAGTTTGAAATATTTTTTATTAGTTTATAAAAGATAACGGGTTTTGCAACATGATTGTCGCTTTGGAAAGTAGGTTGCCGAAGATAATGAAAACTTTGAAGGTCGTGTGTAGTTTAAAACATTGTACATTTGGAAATTCAAAGGAAATTGAGTTGTTAATAGTATTCGGGTTTAAAACTTTAATTTAAGTCTTTAAGTTGTAAATTGTTTCCAAAACCGTTTCCAATTATTAACCGATAGTCAATCTAACTCAATATAGTAAAAATCCCCAAATAGTTAAAATGGCCTTATTACAATAGAGAGAAATTAACCCACAAGTAATTAAGAATCCAAGTGCATAAAGAATTAAAACAACTTCTGCATGGCCACATCGAATCTACTCCAGCCCGGTCCCTGTATCACGTATCACCTGTATTATTTAAGAAAATAGGGTGAGTCAAACAGACTCAGTGTGCAATTATTCCACATGTTTCCCAGATGGGCTTGGCCCAAAACCACACAATCCACATACCATACACATGATGATGCAAAATGTTACCCATCCCAACCTAATGTCCATCCGCTACACACCCCCATATCCTGCCACTACACACCAGGGGATTACTAAATCGACCCTCCATCTGCTACACACCTCTTCGGCAGTCATGCTACTCAAAGTCAATATAACGTGGCCTAGCCACCGATCACCATGTGACCAAATATAACGTGGCCTAGCCACCGATCACTATGTGACCAAATCTCGATATCCACGATGTGACCCATGGTCATCATCAACCATGATGAAGCACGAAGCTAACATCATCCCACGATGTGGCACATAGCCGACATCAAGCCATGATATGGCATATAGCCAATCATCACCACCTACATAAATGTACACCCTGTCCTTCATTTAATATATGTATTCCGATCCCATGCATATGCAACATGTTATAATGATATGATAGAATAATGCATGGACATATTAGGTAGGCATACGGCATGCTCATCAGAACGTTTCTTGAACTTAAGGGTAGGGACAACCCCTTTCTCTCCTTCTCTGGTACTTGCATCCATTGAATGGCACATAATCAAGAGACCCGGTTAAACATTAAATCAAATCTAAACGAGACAAAACCTAATCTTATTCGAATACTCTTACCAAAATAGATCCAAAATCTGATGGCTCCTCGTCAACCTTTGTCGAACTCCCCGTACATCAGTCTAGTTACAATCGGAAAACTGCATAAAGTCAAAGATATGGCCTTTGGCCGAACCAAAAGTACACCCCCTTACCTTGCTCGATCAAATCCCGAAAGCTCTTAGATACCCCCAACGTCGGATTCCAAAAATAGACACAAGGTCACGACATTGAATAGATTCGGCCACACCTATACAAAGTTAGGCATCTAACTTTCGGCAACCAAAAGAAAGAGAAGAAAAACGACAAGAAGAGATCCCTTACCAACTATTAGATCCGATTGGAATAGAGTCTGATAGATTCGGCCAAGATTCAAAGAAGTAGAAAGGTTATTCGGCTTCTAGCAAATGAAAAGAAAAAAGAGGGTTGAAGGTTTATGGGTGTTTCAGCTATGGTGGAAGTAAAGAGATAGGTTCGGCTTTAGGGACTGAGGGAGTGAACAATTCCAAGAGAAAAAGAAAAAGATGAATGCCCCAAATGGAAAATCTTACTTTCGATTTTGGACTCTAAGAAACAGGGAGAAAAGAAACACACAATTACTAGCTTTTGGTACACCACTTTTCGGCAAAGAGCTAAAAGAAAAGAAAAGAAAACCGAAAGTAAAATGACCCCTAAATAGCTAAAGCACATTCGGAACCTATCCCCCCTCCATATGACCGAAAATCTCACCTCCCCCTAGCATCCAATATTCGGCCAACTCCTACTCTCTCCCAAATCCCTTCTTTCCTCCTATTTTTCCTCCCATCCACTCATTCAAATGAGTTTGAAAGAATCAAACTCCTAGCTCCCTTCTTAGCCACAAATTTAAACTATTGACCCAATCCACACCTCATCCATTTAGAGTTTGCTTGCTGTCCAACTTTCCCTCCTCCATTGACACAAAAAGACACCTCCAAAATGCTTTCTCCGCAACTCGAACCTTGCGCCACTAGCTCCCTGAGGCGTTACTTCCTACTAAGTGGCGCCTCCCTTGCCACTTCACCACCTCCCATATTGTGTATTAAACTCCACATAAGAACTCTTAAGGCCTATCTCCCCTAGCTCTCCCCTAAAGGCTCTAAACCAAAAATTTACCTAAGGTCCAAACTTAGCCTCAAGATTTCCTGAAACCCCCAAACACATACAAACAGCATATAGAGCACACTACCACATACATATAACCTAAGAAGAGATACAAGACCCCTAAACCCTAGATGCTATAGTTCTACGCCCCTTAAAAATAATTTCGGCCACGGAATTACCTGATCAAAATAAGTGAGGGTATTGCTGTCGCATCGCTTCTTCCGGTTCCCACGAAGCTTCTTCTGAACCATGGTTACGCCACAACACTTTGACTAAAGGAACTGATTTCTTTTGAAGAACCTTCACATCTCGCTCCAGAATCTGAATCGGTTCTTCTTCGTACGACAAATCTGGTCTCAACTCAACTTCCTTTACTAGCACTACGTGGGATGGATCCGATCGGTAACGACGTAGCATTGACACGTGGAACACATCATGCATCTGTTTCAATTCTGACGGCGACTCCAACTGGTATGCCACTGGCCCCACTCGCTTCAAAACCCTATAAGGCCCTATAAACCTGGGACTCAGCTTACCCTTGCATCCAAATCTCATCACCTTCTTCCATGGAGAAACTTTCAGGAACACACTATCACCCACGGCAAATTCTATCTCTTTTCGCTTAAGATCTGTATACGACTTCTGTCTGTTAGATGCCTCTTTTAATCGTGCTCGAATTACCTTAACCTTTTCCTCTGATTCTGCCACTATCTCTGGACCCAAAACATGACGTTCACCTAATTCTGTCCAACACGTAGGAGTGCGACACTTCCATCCATACAACGCTTCATACGGTGCCATCCGAATACTTGCTTGGTAACTGTTGTTGTATGCAAACTCCGCCAAAGGCAAGAATTCCTCCCAGCTACCCCTGAAGTTGATAACACAACCCCTCAACATATCTTCTAACACCTGAATTACCCTTTCAGACTGGGCGTCTGTCTGCGGATGAAATGCCGTGCTAAATTCCAACCTGGTGGCCAATGCTTGATGCAACGCCATCCAAAACCTTGACGTAAATCTAGGATTCCTATTCGATATGATCAACATCGGTACTCCATGCAGTCTCACAATTTCTGCTACATACAGCTTCGCTAATCTTTACAAAGAGTAATCAACCCGAACAGGTATAAAATGCACGGACTTTGTCAACCGATCCATAATCACCCATATCAAGTCCTTCTTAGTAGGCGTAAGAGGAAGCCCACTCACGAAATCCATTGTGATCCTCTCCCACTTCCATTGCGGAATCTTCACTGGTTGCAGCAACCCCGAAGGTACTTGGTGTTCAGCTTTGATCTGCTAAGACGTCAAGCACTTCCCCACAAATTATGTAACTTCTCGCTTCAATCCAGGCCACCAAAATTGTTCCCGTAGGTCTTTATACAACTTACTTCCTCCAGGATGCATAGCGTAAGGGCTACTATGTGAATCCCGAAGAATCTTCTGCCTCAATTCCACATCATCTGACATGCACACCCTACCACGAAAACACAAAACTCTGTCACTGTTCACACTGTAGTCCTCTAACTCCCCATTCTGAACTTGCTGAAAACGAGTACCCAAAACCTCATCCACCAACTGTTTCTCTCTTACCTGACTTAACCACGTCGGCTTCACCTATAGCTCTGCTAGTAGAGACTAAGATGTGCGAACATAGCCCTCAGATCCGATACTACCTTTCGACTTAATACATCCACCACCACATTTGCTTTACCCTGGGTGGTATTCAATCGAACAGTCGTAATCCTTTAACAGCTCCACCCACCTTCGTTGTCTCAAGTTCAGCACCTTCTGAGTTAACAGATACTTCAGGCTCTTGTGGTCCGTGTAGGTCACTGACTTCTCCCCATACAGATAATGCCTCCACACTTTCAAAGCGAAAACTATTGCTGCCAATTCCAGATTGTACGTCGGATAGTTAACTTCATGCAGTCTCAGCTGCCGAGACACATAAGCAACCACCTTCCCTTCCTGCATCAATACACAACCTAACCCTGTGTGAGAAGCATCACAATACACCACAAAATCTTTTCCCGCCACAGGCTAAATCAAAATCGGGGCTTCTGTCAAAACTCTTTTTAGCTTCTCGAAACGCTCCTGCTGCTTATCCGACCATACAAAAGGTACCTCCTTTCTCAATCGCTTAGTTAAAGGTGCTGCTATCAAAAAAAAAAAACCTCGACAAACCTCATGTAGTACCCTGTTAGCCCCAAGAAACTGTGAATTTCTGCTTCTGACTTAGGTGGTTTCCACTCCAGTACTGCCTCAACCTTTCGAGGATCCACCCTTATTCCCTCCGTGGATACCACATGACCCAAAAAAGCGATTTCACTCAACCAGAATTCGCATTTGCTAAACATGGCGTATAACTTCTTTTCCCTTAAAATTCGCAGCACTACCCGAATATGTGCATCATGCTCTTCCTCTGACTTGGAATACACCAGGATGTCGTCTATGAAGACCACGACAAATAGATCCAAGTAAGGTTGGAAAACTCGATTCATCATATCCATAAATGCAGCCGGTGCGTTAGTTAACCCGAATGGCATTACTAGGAATTCATAGTGCCCGTATCGATTCTGAAACGCCGTCTTATGGATATCAGCCTCTTTCACCTTAAGCTAGTGATACCCAACCTCAAATCTATCTTCGAAAAGACCGCTGCTGCTTTGAGCTTGTCAAACAAGTTGTCTATCCTCGGCAGCGGGTACTTGTTCTTGATCGTCAGTTTATTCAACTGGCGGTAATCTATATACATACGCATAGACCCATCCATCTTCTTTACGAACAACACTGGTGCTCCCCATGGAGACACACTAGGTCAGATAAAATCGCGATCTAGCAACTCTTGGATTTGGGCTTTCAACTCAACCAACTCCTTTGGTGCCATCCTATAAGGAGCAATGGACACTGGCGCTGTTCCCGGGAATAGGTCAATTCCAAACTCCACCTCCCAATCCGGAGGTAACCCTGGAAGTTTTTCTGGAAAAACATCCACAAACTCCTTTACTGTCCTGACCTCCCCCACAGCTGCCTCCTTAGCATACAAGGCACTAACAAACATCAGAAAAGCCGAGCACCCCTTTTTCACCATCTTTACCGCCTTAAGAGCAGACACTACGTTAGATAGGTAGTCTCTCCTCTCACCTATCACTGCAACCTCATAATTCTCGGGAGTCCTCACTGACATGCACTTAGTAGCACAGTCTAGATTCGCGCGATACCTTACTAACCAATCCATCCCTAGGATCAGGTCAAATTCCCCGAACGGTAGCTCCATCAAGTCAGCTAGGAATACCACCCCCTGAACCTCTAAAGGCATGTCTCTAAAGAGTTTATCTACGACCACAAATTGCCCTAAAGGACTAAGTACACTCATCTTCCTAGGGACAGTCTTAGAGTTCACATTCAAGGTTCCAGACACCATGCTAGTAATGTATGAATGCGTTGACCTAACATCAATTAAAGCAGTAAAGGGTAATACATAAATAAGGAACGTACCCGTAATAACATCTGGTGCGTCTCCCTCCTCATGACGTCTGGCTGCATACACCATCCCTGGTTGCCTTGCATCTGAGCTCCCAGCACCTCTACCCGGTGCTCCATGACCTCGGCCAAAACCATTTCCTCCACGGTTTGGACCCCGACCTTTTGACATTTATGAACCACCCTTCCTGGTCAGATATACCCCGACCCATCGTTCGAGCCCTGTCCGCATTCTGAGGACAATTCTTCACTAAGTGAGCCTTGGACCCACACCTGAAACACTCCTTACTCCTTCCCAAAGACTACTTTGCATAAGTCCTCCCACTCGAAAGCACATTGACGGCCCGATTCCGGCAGTTGGCATAAAAGCATGAGCAGAACTATCCACCCTGGACTTTTTCTGGAAACCCCCCGAAGATCCTAACGATCCAAAACCCCTCTTGTTTCAACCTCTTTCTCTATCTCTATTCTGCCTTTCAGTTCACTTAACTTCCTCGGCGATTCGAGTTTTCTCCACCAAAGTAGAAAAGTCCCTCTCACGCTGAGGAGCTACCAACACCCGCAGTTCATCTCGGAGCCTATCCTCAAACCTCACGCAGCGCTCGCAATTTGTAGTAACAATCCCTCTGGCATACCGACTTAACCTCAGGAATTCTGCCTTATATTCCGCTACTGACTTATCCCTTTGCACCAGATTCAAAAATGCCTTCCTCTGTGCGTCCACGTAACTAGCTCCGACGCACTTCCCTTCAAACTTTACCTTAAAGTAACTCTAATCCACTCGGTCCGCTGGGGGACCCTCTCTGACGGTAAGCTACCACTAATAGGCCTCATCCCGAAGTAAAGACACAGCGCCCTTTAGCTTTTCCTCAACAGTGTAGTCCAAATCATCCATGATCCTCTCGACTGCCTCTAACCAATACTCCGTCACATTCGGAGCCACCCCCGAGACACCTCTAGATATCTCAGCTCCATTCACTCGAAGTCTCTCAAAAACGGACTTCTAGGCCCCGATACCCATATTCGCTCCCGAAACTCTTTCCAAAACTCGCAGCATAGCCTAAGATACTATGTCATGTCCACCCGTCTGATACTGAAACTCAGCTTCTACCGCGGGCGGCATCGTTTCTTTCCCTGATCCATGACCAGGCCCAACTGGTTTCGATACAGCCATTCTGTCCCTACCACGTCCATGCGTATTACGACCTCGTCCCCTAGAACTCATGTCTATCGCTGCGTTTTAATCTGTTTTAAGAAATTTTATGCATTAACTTCTTGTTCCACTGATTACCCACAAGTAATTTTATGTAAAGACATTTAATAGTAGTTCTTTCGGTTATTGAAAGTTTTTGTCTCAAGTCCTCCACCCTAACTCAGAGAATCACATTCATTCATCAACACTATCCACTACACACGTTCACCACTTGAGCATTTTCGTCTGTTCCCAACCTAGGGGTATTTTCGTAATTTGTCCTATAGGGGTATTTTGGTAATTTTGGTAAACAGGGGTATTTTGGTAAGAATCGAGGGTAGTATGGTAATTAATCAATTTTTATTTAAAATTAGAGGTAATTTGATTGTTTTGCAAAATCCAGGTATTCGGTCCCTTTCGGGTTTTAGTTATAGGTTTGACCCGTTAACAAGTCCTCACGGTTAAGGTGAACAATCACTGCGCACCAGGTAGGATTCCAAAAAAGAGGAGGTGAGTCGCTAGGACTGCTTAAATACCAAGCTCATTCGCAATCCATCCCTAGACATGCGCATACTTGTTACCACACCTGAACTCCGCGACTTATTCCCGGGTTTGGTGAAATAAGTTAAGTCTTATGAAGTTAAGTATTGGGGTAAGCTAATCCTAGGGTTCAATAGTTCCTAACTTACTAATCTACGATCCCATATCACCCTTCCTTTCTACATACAAATCATGCAATGGTTTGAAGTACTTACCTGGTGGACATCGGGCCGGAGACTTAGGTGCCATGCTAAAAAAAAAAACCTGAATAGCTTGTAAAAATACATGTTTTAGTAAAGCCCATCTTTGAAAGACATTTTGGGCCCCAAAAACCCTCAAAGTCGAGTTTTGAACCGCCTCGATACTAAATCAGTAACACCTAAACCCGCCCAAAACACCTTTACCGAATTCTAATGTTGCTAGGAGAAACGTTTGAAAAGAATTTTGATTTAAAGGTGAAAACACGTTTTGAGTTTGAAATATTTTTTATTAGTTTATAAAAGATAACGGGTTTTGCAACATGATTTTCGCTTTGGAAAGAAGGTTGCCGAAGGTAATTAAAACTTTGAAGGTCGTGTGTAGTTTAAAACATTGTACAGTTGGAAATTCAAAGGAAATCGAGTTGTTAATAGTATCCGGGTTTAAAACTTTAATTTAAGTCTTTAAGTTGTAAATTATTTCCAAAACTGTTTCCAATTATTAACCGATAGTCAATCTAACTCAATATAGTAAAAATCCCCAAATAGTTAAAATGGCCTTATTACAATAGAGAGAAATTAACCCATAAGTAATTAAGAATCCAAGTGCAAAAAGAATTAAAACAACTTCTGCATGGCCACCTCGAATCTACTCCAGCCCGTTCCCTGTATCACGTATCACCTGCATTATTTAAGAGAATAGGGTGAGTCGAACAGACTCAGTGTGCAATTATTCCACATGTTTCCCAAATGGGCTTGGCCCAAAACCACATAATCCACATACCACACACATGATGATGCAAAATGTTACCCATCCCAACCTAATGTCCATCTGCTACACACCTCCATATCCTGCCACTACACACTAGGGGATTACTAAATCGACCCTCCATCCGCTACACACCTCTTTGGCAGTCATGCTGCTCAAAGTCAATATAACGTGGCCTAGCCACCGATCACCATGTGACCAAATATAACGTGGCCTAGCCACCGATCACTATATGACCAAATCTCGATATCCATAATGTGACCCATGGTCATCATCAACCACGATGAAGCATGAAGCTAACATCATCCCACGATGTGGCACATAGCTGACATCAAGCCATGATATGGCCCATAGCCAATCATCACCACGTATATAAATGTACACCCTGTCCTTCATTTAATATATGTATCCTGATCCCATACATATCCAACATGTTATAATGATATGATAGAATAATGCATGGACATATTAGGTAGGCATACGTCATGATCACAAGTATTCACAGTAATCAACCACAACCACACCTCAGATAGGGTACTAACCTGGTTACCGAAATACCCAATTAAGGGTAACAATTCCACCATAACCACTGTACCAGTTATCACATACATAACACATATAATTAATTGATTAACAGGGAAACAGCGAATTAACCACACACTTGATAACCCGAAGCACTGGACTCTCGATTTCCCTAACGTCCTCACTCGAAGAGACTACATTGATCTGCTTATCTCTTTTCGGTGCTGGCCCACACCCCGGTGGCCAATCTCGAATCGCAGAAACTGAACGTTTCTTGAACTTAGGGGTAGGGACAACCCCTTTCTCTCCTTCTCTGGTACTTGCATCCATTGAATGGCACTTAATCAAAAGACCCGGTTAAACATTAAATCAAATCTAAACGAGACAAAACCTACTCTTATTCGAATACTCTTACCAAAATAGATTCGAAATTCGACGGCTCCTCGTCAACCTTTGTCGAACTCCCCCCTACAACAGTCTAGTTAGAATCGGCAAAACTGCATAAAGTCATAGATGTGGCCTTTGGCCGAACCAAAAGTACACCCCCTTACCTTGCTCGATCAAATCCCGAAAGCTCTTAGATACCCCCAACGTCGGATTCCAAAAATGGACACAAGGTCACCACCTTGAATAGATTCGGCCACACCTATACAAAGTTAGGTATCTAACTTTCGGCAACCAAAAGAAAGAGAAGAAAAACGACAAGAAGAGAACCCTTACAAACTATTAGATCCAATTAGAACAGAGTCTGACAGATTCAGCCAAGATTTAAAGAAGTAGACAGGTTATTCAGCTTCTAGCAAATGAAAAGAAAAGAGAGGGTTGAAGGTTTATGGGTGTTTCAGCTATGGTGGAAGTAAAGAGATATGTTCGGCTTTAGGGATTGAGGGAGTGAACAAGTCCAAGAGAAAAAGAAAAAGATGAATGACCCAAATGGAAAATCTTACTTTCGGTTTTGGACTCTAAGAAACAGGGAAAAAAGAAACACACAATTACTAGCTTTTAGTACACCACTTTTCGACAAAAAGCTAAAAGAGAAGAAAAGAAAACCGAAAGTAAAATGACCCCTAAATAGCTAAAGCACATTCGGTACCTATCCCCCCTCCATATGACCGAAAATGTCACCTCCCCCTAGCATCCAATATTCGGCCAACTCCTCCTCGCTCCCAAATCCTTTCTTTTCCTCCTATTTTTCCTCCCGTCCATCATTCAAATGAGTTTGAAAGAATCAAACTCCTACCTCCCTTCTTAGCCACAAATTTAAGCTGTTGACCCAATCCACACCTCATCCATTCAAAGTTTGCTTGCCGTCCAACTCTCCCTCCTTCCTTGACGCAAAAAGACACCTCCAAAATGCTTTCTTCGTAACTCAAACCTTGCCCCACTAGCTCCCTGAGGCGTTACTCCCTTATGCACTAAGTGGCGCCTCCCTTGCCACTTCACCACTTCCCATCTTGTGTCTTAAACTCCATATAATAACTCTTAAGGCCTATCTCCCCTAGTCTCCCCTAAAGGCTCTAAACCAAAAATTTACCTAAGGTCTAAACTTAGCCTCAAGATTTCCCGAAACCCCCAAACACATACAAATAGCATATAGAGCACACTACCACAAACATATAACCTAAGAAGAGATGCAAGCCCCTAAACCCTGGATGTTACAAAGCCAATTTGCTCGTTTAATTAGCATACATTCCTACACTGATCACACATGATCATATGAAACAACACATCAAGCATTTCTGATAAGCACTCATTCTACTAATCTCTCGGTGGTTTCACACTTAGTCCACCATCAACCTCTAATAGGGTGGCATCGCACACAGCTCACCAATCATTTATACTTATGGTGATTTCGCATTTAGCTCAACAATAATTTATAAGCGATGGTATCACATACAACCCATCGATTACTAATTAATCAGGTGGTAACGCACATAGCCCACTGATAAAAATATAATTAATGGTATCATACATAGCCCATCATTAACAATATAATTGATGGTATCGCACATAGCCCATCGATTACTAATTAATCAGGTGGTAACGCACATAGCCCACTGATAACAGTATAGTTGATAGTATCGCACATAGCCCATCTATTACTAATTAATCAGGTGGTAACATACATAGCCCACCAATAACAATATAATTGATGGTATCACACATAGCCCATCTTTAACACCAATAAGGTGATATTGCACATAGCTCACTGTTATTTTACATTCATGGATAGTAATCCACATGTATATCTCTATTTCAAAGGTTCAACCAAGAACATCCTCACACATTTCTATTCTTACTTAATTTTCTACGATTCTCATTCGCATCCACACAATGCATTAATAAATCTATCTCATACAACTAAGGTGTATCGATTACACATAACCCACTAGAGGTTCATCAAATACTGAATTCATCTCAAATTGTTAAATAACTCTATTAAGTCTCATACACATAATGTCACATTAACATTATACCCTAATAGGGTCTTACTTACATTAACATATCGATGCCATGTCCCCGACATGGTCGTATACGAATCCTTACACCAGGGCCATATTCTAATATTGTCTTACATAAGACTTAACTATCATCATATCATGGTATATACATTTCCATTATTCTTAAATTCAATTCTCTTGACACATCATCCAAATATATTTCATACAATCATAGAGTCAATACACACTTCATACAATATGGGAATATTAAATTAACTCGTACGTAATTACAACATTTGCACATGAACTCACCTCGATGTCGTAAGGGCCGAAATGGACTTTTTGCCCACATTTCTCTTTTCACCCGTTCTAGGTCTGAATCTCATTTTCTTTAATCTAGAACAATGGAATTTACTGATTTAATCACCTATAAATCATAATATACCAAAATCTACATTTTAGGAAAAAATGACTATTTTGTGCCTACACTTTGGCAAAATTATGATTTTGCCCCTAGGCTCGTAAATAAATTTTTATCACATTTTCTCGTTAAACAAGCCTAGATGAACATTTAATCCTATTATAACTAGCCACAATTTCATCTATTTCATGCCTTAATGAACAAATTACAGCTTTTGCATTTTAGTCCCAATTAGGTGTTTTCATGGCTACAACTTTCACAAAAGTTGTTTCTCATCACTTTAACATTCATTTTCTTCCATAAAAACTCAGCTAACAACTTAAAATATAACATGGTAAATCTCTAAACTTTTGACCATAATGCAAAATAGTCCCCTCTTTAGAAAGCTTAAGCTTTAGGGATCTCAAAAGTACAAATTTCTTCAAGAAATACCATCAAAATCACTTACTTGAGTGGAGTAAAGTTTGCTGAAATTTTGAGATTTCAAGCACCCCTTGTTTGCTGAAACTTTTAGTTTAGAAGAAGAGAGGAAAGATGATATCTTTTTCCTTTCTATATTTTATTATAAAACATCAATTTAAGCCACCAACTTTGACCAAAATTAAAAGCTCTTGTCCCCCTTGTCCACATGGCCGGCCAACACATTCAAGATGGTCTAATTTCTCTTTAAAGACCTCCAATTAACATTTCATGGCTATTTGGTACCTTTAGCCTATGGAATGGAACTTTCACACTTTATGCGATTTAGTTTTTTTTCGCGATTTAGCATGAAATCTCTAAAATTAAAGTATCAAAATTTCCATACATCCTTATAAACATGTTATAACACATAATATAACATGAAAATAATTTTATCAAGCCTCGAATTAGTGATTCCAAGATCACTGTTCCGACTAGCCCTTAAATCAAGCTGTTACAATTCTCCCCCTTTAGGGATTTTTGTCCCTGAAAATCTTTTCAAGAGGAGTTGCTACTATCATTTTTAAAACGTTTCCATCAACTCTTTAAAATCACAAATCCCACTCATCCTCAATTTTCTCTTATCAACAACCTTTAGGCTATAATACACAAGGTCGAAGCGTAACTTGAGACCTAGGTTATTCTTCCTCTAGGGCATATACTATACCCAGTAATCCACCAATTTGGAACTTTGTACATGTCCAAATGATCATTCGGATCTTTACCATTTAATTCACCACAATTTGAATGACATTCCTCTTTTTGGGAATTTTGTCAAGCCAACTTTGAAATCAATAAGGTTTTATCTCACTTTCTTATTAAAGCATTCACCGACTATAATAGTCTTGACTTGTACGCTTTGGAAGCTCAGCTTTTGATTGTCAATCACTTCTGACCATAAACTCAATCACATCGTGAAATGTATTATATTGTCAAAACATTTGTGCACATAACTGCATTTCCTTATTCTTGCATTAATAGACATGCTATTACTAAATCTCATACCAAAACTTCTATATAAGTTCTGGATTCATCATCATCCCACTTTTATCTTGAGAAAACATCAACAACGGAAAACTTATCCAACCTGTATGTTATCATCTTAAAATAAACTCAATCAGAGCTTATTTAATATATCACTTACTATCATACTTCTGAACCCTTTTGTTCTGAAAAGAAGACTCGCTCTAGTCATTGACCTCACTGAAACTAGGATATTACCAACTAAGATCAACCGAGTAACTTACTCGCATTGTTTAACATGGATCTTTTCATGACATCTAACTTACAATAAGGACACAAAAGTGATCGCCTCGGGATCACCAACCTATCAACTCTTTTTCTTGATTCAGACTGAACTTAGTACTAGAACTTTCAATTAATAGTTCCTTCAATAGCTTTCAACTCAGCCATCATGGTTTGAACATTTCAATGAGCATACCTTGTATCATGGCCCCTACTCACGTAAACACAGAATTTTATTCTCCTTATTGATTCATGCGTGAATATACACAAAACTTGAATCATATTTCAATACATTAATCTACTATTTTATCCACATTGAGAACATATTTCTAGCACACTTTCATCTGAGTTTCTCTTGCTATGCTAATCTAAAACCTTTACCAGCGTCATATCTCATGATAGTAGGGACACCTCGATTGAATTCATTAACTCTATTCGGCTTACTCGAAGACCCATCACACAACGCGAAACTTGTAATTTCACTTCTTGTTCTAGAATCATCACCAACTTCCACCTCAAAGTACCTGAATAAGGTTACGAAGAGATAAAAGAATGTCGATTTCAATTAACTAAATCGACAACCATTTTTTCTGACTTTTACTATCAGCTAACATTCTCACACAATCGCAGTTTATGAAAAAAACAACTACATCAGCCATGAAAGGCAACGGATATTTATACATAATACTCAAGGAGATTATTATAATCAATCCATGACATCAACTAACCATGAAAAAATTACAGGCTTCTAGCCAACTTACTCATACTTGCCATTTATTTAGCACATACTGTGCCACACATCTATCGTTTCTTCTTGACTCGCTTATGAGCGCCTGTATTTACCCATTCACATGGCTTTAGTTCAATTCTCATTTCCAGCTCATCTATCTGTCCCATTGATCACTAGGGATAACCAAATATGCATATTCATCGTCATTCATGTAGATACGAAACCAATGCCACATCTCTGAGGTGGTCTTATATGGAGTCACCCCTATATGCCAATGCCATATCCCAGATAAGGTCTTATATGGATTTCCACATAAAATATCGATGCCATACTCCGAATATGGTATTACATGATTCTCATATCCATGACCGAAGCCATGTCCTGGATATGGTCTTAAACAAAATCATAACTTGGTGCTAAGGCCATGTCCCAGACATGGTCTTATATAGGACCTTATCTATTTCATATCGCAATGATAGCCTTTTCCTTTTAGTCCTCTAGGACTTCAACCCCATGTTCAACAATAATTATTCTATTTAGTAGAGTATTATGTATCAACGTGATACAAAGCATTCTCAATTATGATATCATAAATATTGCATTAGCCACATACATCAACATACTTTGATATGGTAAACATAATCTCAACTTCATCATTCATAACATGCGTAATACTCTTAGTCAGCTTTAACTAGCATAACTTGATAACAACTTTACTCACTTGACTTCCTTGCATTCTAATTGTGTCAAACAGCCAAGTTTTAATATTTATAAAGAATGATCGAACCTATAGACTAACCGTGACAATAATAGAGGCAAGTGCACCTATCGAACAATAGTATAGCTCAGGCAGGAATATCTTATCGAACCCAAAGGAACCTAAAAGTACTACTACTCACTTTCTTTCTATTATTTAGCCTAAAATATGGAGTGATTGGATTATTAAACTAATGAAATACTTAAACTAAATGCAAAGAAAAAAGAATGAATTGGAGAAAGACTTTAAGAAAACTTAGTTGATAAAGACGATACCCTCAGGAAGAATCCACCTATGACTTCACTTATTATTTATTCCCCAAACCATATGATTTCTTTACTTAGCTTGATTCGTGAGACTCCCTAACCTATATTAAACCCTCTCTCGAGGCGAATAACTTCTAACCTTAGGTTAATTAGTGGAACTCTCGTTCTCTTATAATAACCCCCTAAGGAAGCAGTAAATCAATCAATGGATTCCCATATTAGGTTTCACCCTAATCTAGCAAAATCTCATAACCCTATCTCTAGGCGCCCGATCAACTCTGCTCAATTATAGTAGATCTACTTTAGGTAGGGTCTATTCCTCCTCCACCTAAGCACATTAGATTAAATTAAGCAACATAATTAAGAACAAACCAAATACTTATCATATAATTTAGAAATCAAATAACACAATCCATCATAGGTTTCATCCCCTTCAGGTATCTGAGGGGTTTAGTGCATAACTAAATATGAAAACATCTCAAGAGTGAAGAATAAACAAAACATAAGAACTCCCTAAAACCCCTTGAAGGAATTGAAGCAGAGATCTTTCGTCTTGAATGGAGTTCCAACTTCTTGAGATGGATCAACTGGCTATCTTCAAGTGACTCCCTAAAAGATGAATGCTTCGGCCAAAAAGTCTCTGCCAAAAAGCTCCCTTTAATGTCTGCCTTGGGTTGTTTATATAGGCTTTGGGATGCTATACTTGGCTCCTAAGTATCTCCTTCAAGTAGAATTACTATTAGGGTGTTTGAGTAGACTTAAAAGTATGTTTCTTTGGCTTCAAGCATCCAATTCTTTGTGAAATTGCTCATTCCCGCGGCAGGGGCATGCCCATGGCACACACCCGTGTAATTTCAAGGTTGGGCTGTGCCTTGACTCTGTCGTTTTGGGCACGGCCATGTAGATCACCAGGCATGCCCGTGTGTGGTAATGAGATGATGCACGACCGTGCAACTCGTGAGTTGGGCCGTGCTCTAGGTAATCGTCGAGACACGATCGTGCAGGTTTTGGGCCAGGCTGTGTTGGTTTCTTTCTAAGGCCCAATTACTCTGTTTTAAGCTCGTTTTGTGTTCTTTTTATCCTCGGGTGCTTTCTTGAGTATAAACATGAAAAGAAAGGATTAAAAGCTCCTTTTTACATAATTCAAGGGCTAGATCATCCAAAAGCCTATTAAATATGGGGTTAAAATATGTTACTTTTATGGTTTATCAAATACCCCCACACTTAAGCTTTTGCTTGTCCTCAAGCAAAATTCTCAACTTACAATTGAAACGAACTTTCCATAATTCATAATTCATATCCACAATGTCTCATCATAATTCATAGATAACTTATACATGGATAATTCAACTCAAAGAACCCTAAAGATTCAATTACTATAAGTCACATTTTTATGGCATGAAAACATAGGTATCTCCCCTTATCTAAGTGATTACCTTTAATTCAAAGCCGACAATGATTGACATCCTCACAAAAGATTCACTCAACTCACTCAAAGGTGTTTAAGGTTCAGGAATAAGCACTCTAAGTCAAACCTGAAAAGTTAGTCCCATAAGCTTGCTTGAAAATCAAATCTCCACCACTTTATATGAGATGATACACAGATCAAAAGGTCTATAATCAAGGTTGTAACGGGGCTAGGGTTAAAAGGTGTGGATATATGCTAAATTAGAGGTTATAATCGATATTGAATTGACTAATTACCTAATCTAAAAATAATGAACTAAATATGAATATTTACATCGAATAAAAAACTAACAATATCTATTATTGATAATTACTCTATAATAAGAGTATTTTCATCACTCAAATTTTGAAAATACTTTAATACGAGCTTTTTCTTTAACAATTGGAGTTTTAAATGCTCTGAGCTCTTTTATTTACTAATAATATTGAATATACTTGGATTTTATTTTATTTTATTTTTTTATTCAAACTAAAATAAACATAATAGAAGGAACTTTGAAATAACCTAATTCGGCAATTGATCAAATCAATTCTCGATAAAGGGTAGTCAAAGGAATGTTGATAACAAATACAAAGGGATTTTGGGTTAATATTAGTAGGTGAGTCAATAAAAAGGTTGTTAGGATTCAATGGGGTTCACTAGGTGTTAATTTGTATGGGTAAGCTTTTTAGTGTAGTGAACGGGTTAAAACCTAGGTGCCTTTATCATCTCAATGTATCAAATCATTAATGTGGTCTCGACATGTATAAATGAGGCAAGTTCTAGAATAACAGTCAAAGTTGACACACTCATAATCAATTAAAGTGAGCACGAAAAAGGGTACATGCTCTATAAGGCTCAAAATCTCACAAAAAATTATGGGTGTTTTAACATCAATACTTATAAATTTTGAACTTCAAGGTGACACTCAAATTAGGTTCAACAACCTATCAATTTTAATTTTTAGAAAGTAGACTTATCATGCTCGATTCTCTAGTATTCTTCAAATTTAATTATCAATGCACAATTAACTAAGACTTATTCTAAGACATATCAATAAAAATCATAAATCATTAGAAATTTCATCATAATTAATAATATGAGAAAATACTTAAGATCAAAACTAATTTCGTGGTTTTGAGAATTATGCAAAAGTTAGGCACTATTACCCCACACTTAAGATGTACATTGCCCTCAATGTACAAAGATAGATAATGAAATTTATGTGCCAAATCAAAAGATAAGTGGGAAAGTAATACTCTAAAATCTGGATGATCCCTGGCATCTTTGGTAGAGATGATGGTGTTTTCTATGGGCCCAGTGGAGTGGCTACCGAAAAGCAATTTGCTGGATGAAGAAATTGGGTAGCCTGTGAAGATATAGCCAAGAGATCCAGGGTAATAATAATATTATACTAATAATATAATTAAAGATTAAGGAAATAAAATGAAGGAGACTAAGAATAAAACTGAAATTAAAAGAAAATACTAATGGACTAAGGAGTCCTTATTGTTGGATGGTTCGCGAGATGGATGTGACCTCGAAGGTTGTGGTGCATGATTCCCAAGTAGCCTTTAGAACCTAAAACCAAGAAACTAATATAAAATAAATTAATTTAAGCAGGAAATAAGTAAAGATAAGGAAAATAAAGGAGACTAGAAATGAAAAATAGAACCGAAAAGGTTTTCGAGACCTTTAGCGTGTCAATTAAGTGAAGCTGCCGGCATGAACTCATGTTGAGGTCTCCTCTGAGGAGATGATACTTATGTTTCTTTGGCATGATCTTTGTGTTGCTCAAGTGTCTTGGATCTTTTCTATGAATAGGAAGAAAAATTTGAAAGAAAAGAGAAAGAATGAATAAGAAAGAAGATGGGACAAAGAGGATGGGTTGTGAGGATTTAAATAGGATTTCAAATCTGGAATGTTCCCACGCCCGTGTACCGAGGGTGTGTTGACTCACACGGTCGTATCGCACGGCCGGTGTGTTGTCCTTCCTCGCCCGTTTTGTTGGTTTGCACGCCCGTTCCTAAAAAGCCAGTATAGGAGCACGATTGGACTGCACGGGCGTGGTCTGCCCGTGCTAAATAAGTCAGTATCTTAGCATGGTTGTGAGGCACGACCGTGCTATTTTTTTCGGTGCCTGTGCTATGGGTGGTTGTGGGTGGTTGGATTGACTTGCATGGCTCTGCTCTGTCAGTGTGGTGGATCTAGTGGTCCACACGGCCACGGGCACGGTCGTGTGTAAGGCCGTGTGGCCTGGAAACCTGCATCTTTGTTTTAATTGTGGAGAGAGAAGAGAGAAAAGAAAGGAAAAGAAAAATAATTTTGAGAAATAAAAAGTGTTAGCGCTCGGGTTGCCTCTTGAGAAGCGCTTGTTTATAGTCTTAAGCTAGACTGTCTTAGGCTTTGAAAATTTAGGGAGGTTTAAAGGTTTGAATATTTTCCCTCTTACTGACAGTTTTATTTTCGTGACAAAGTTTTGGTCGAGAAGAGTTTACCTTGAAATTGCTGAACATTGGATTGCTTACCTCGACTATTTCGTGTGGGAAAACATTGTGTACCTGAAGGAGTATTTCTTTCTGTTTCTTCAATTCTGTTGAACTGATGTAAGGATCGGCTTTATCTAATATCACTTGATCTTCTATTTTAGAGTGATTTGATGTCCATATGAGCTCTTCTGGTGGTTCCTTAGGTTTTATTTTGTGTGGATCTGACTTTTCTTTGGTGTGTATCTTCTGCTCTTCTAAATTGTTGATCATACGATTTTGTGCTGGCCCAGTTTTGATGCTTTGTGATGTTTCCTACGATGAAGGTTGAATAATTTGATTATCTATTGAAACGACTTTCTTACCTTCATCTTACGTGGTTCGGTGAGTCGATAGCTTGAAGATTGGTGATTCATCTCCTACACGAAGTATGAGTTCTCCTGTGGCAACATCAATTTTAGTCTTGGCAGTTGCAAGAAAAGGTCTTCCTAAAATTAACGGATTGAATTTTCCTTATCCATGTCTAAAACAACAAAATCTACTGGGAAGACGAATTTATCGATTTTTACTAAAATGTCTTCAATACTGCCCCTAGGAATTCTAATAGTTTTATCAGCTAGTTTGATACTCATCCTAGTTTGTTTGGGCTTCCCTAGACCTAGTCGTTTAAACAGTGTATAAGGCATGACATTTATACTTGCCCCTAAATTAGCTAGCACATTATCAATAGTCAAACTACCAATTAAACATGGAATCGCAAAACTCCCTGTATCTTTTAATTTTTACGATAGTCGATTTTGTAGCATTGCTGAGCATGTTGCGTTAAGTTCCACATGGTGCTCTTCATCTATTTTGCATTTTTTTGTTAAGAGCTGTCTTAAAAAACTCCTTGAGTCGGGCATCTGAAAAAGAGCTTCAAGAAGTGGTAAGTTAATGTGTAATTTCTTTAGAAGTTTTATAAACTTACCGAATTGTTCCTCTGAATCATCTCTTTTTAATGCTTCAGAATAAGGTATTCGAGGGTGGTACTCTTTAATTACCGATTTTTCTTGTGCTACCTTTATTTTACCTGTTTCTTCCTTGGTTTCTTGTACTGAGGTGGGCTTGTCTACCTTTGTATCCTCTTGATATGTGATGGCTTCTATCTGTTCTTTTGGGTTTATTTTTGTGTTGCCTAGTAGACGTCCTTGTTGACGTTCTGAAACAAGCTTTGTGATTTGTCCCACTGACCTAGTGATTTCCCCTACTTGTTCTTTGATTTCTTTGATCGATATTAGTTAGTTATCAATTGTTGTATCAGTTCTTTAGAGATAGGTATATGTGTCTGCCATGTAACACCCCAAACTTGGCCCATATGTCATCACCGGATCTGGTATGCTACGGGTTTAAATCTTGAAAACTTTGCTTCGATGGGTTTTAAAAAAAAACTAATTTATTATAGCTGAATAGTCTATAAAATGCGTTGATTGGGTTTGAAAAGCCCATTTTCCATTTTGTTTTATATTTGAGATTTTGAAGCAAAACATAAGTTGTAAGAACCAACATTACAAGAAAGAAGATAAATCGAAACCTAAGTTATGGGGCCTTATTACAAAAATATATTCCCAAAAAAAAAACAATAATAATAATCCATAATAATAATGAAAGTCTTGATGGCCCCTCGAGTCCGCCTCGACTCCCGTGTCCACGGTCTACTGCTCATCTGTAGAGTAGAAAAAAATAAAAGGGTGAGTCACCAAGACTCAGTGTGCATAACTTGAAAACACATAAAAGCCTAGGACCCACAAACACATTATAGGCCTTGGCCCGCATACAATGGTAATAGATTATGTCATGCATCATGGCCTATCCTAAAACCTAAGAGTCCATCTTCTAAACGCCCCCGTACCAACCTTTATACCGTGGGGATTTTTACAATCAACCCTCCATCCGCTACACACCACATCAGCAGCTGTGCTGCCTATCATATAGACCGATCGTTTACGCGAACCTGAGAAATACATTATAGTATTCGACAGCTATGCTGCCTGTCATATAGACTGATTGCTTACGTGAACCTCAGAAATACATTATAGTATTCGACAGCTATGGTGCCTGTCATTTAGACCGATCGCTTACGTGAACCTTAGAAATACATTATAGTATTTGACAGCGATGCTGCCTGTGGCAAAGCCACGATTGCCTCGCGACCCTGCTCCCCTACCATAAATCCATCCATCATTCCCATCCCATGCATGCATACATACAAGAAACAAGTCACCAATCCATCTAACAGATCTCATACTTTTACATGCTACGAATCACATAGAAAAGTTTCTATGGGTACGTACCTGGCATCCCATGCCTACCCTTTATGGGTAATACGACTGTTCGTACAGCCTTTCTTTCCGACTTTTAGCCCTTAGCATACCTATAATATATAAATGCTTATGTGCTAAGATTTTACACACCTTATTACTGTTAAGACAACACCCTCTATGTCGACACTGTCAGAAGCCGATACGACTGCTATCTGCCTAAGATGCTGTTCAGAAGTCGGTCCACAACCCGGCGGCCAATCTCGAATAGTGGACACTGCTCGTTTCTTAAACTTAAGGATTACAGACCCAACCCTCTCCTTTGCCTGATCCATATTTGATTCCATCCAAAAAGTCCTTGTCAGAACTACTATAGCGAAATAGGGTTAAACCATATCATATGAGTTAATAACTCAATTATGATAGCAAATCTTAATGGAAATCTAAAGAAATCCCTTACCTTTAGATCCCGAAATCGATAGGATACTAGAGATAATTGGTTTCTGACTTTTTGAGATCTGGATGATTCGATCTACTATGATTTCCCGAAGTGCTGCCCAAAAGAACATGCGATTAACGAAAGAGTCAAACTAAAGATAGCCTATCAAACTACTAGCCATTTGGCTATAGTCTTAAAATCGAAAGAGAAAATAATTTAGTTCTTACCTTTACAGAGAAATTGGCACTTCAAGAAAATCCTAGTTTATGGCGAAATCGGCGCAAGAGGAAAAGAATGGAAAAAGAAAGTGAATTAAAAAGGTTTCGGCTTTTAGTAGGGTAATCGACAGAGAGAAAAAAGAAAGAATAATCAAAGGTATTCGGTTATGGAGATGAGAAGAAAGTTGAGAGGTTTCGATTTTTTAGAAAGGAAAAGAGAATAGAAAGTGTAGAGAGGGATTAAAAATTTCGGCACAAAGACTAGGGTTCAAATGCCAAAATTTGAAGAGATACACTCCTATTTATAGGGGATTTTGGCACTTATCTATCAAATGCCTGAATTGCCCTCTTCTGAAAATCGAGACTAATTGACACACATGGGGAATTGCGGCACCCCTTATGCCACTTCAAAACCGATTCTTCCTCCCCTTAGAGTTGGAATTTTGGCCATCTCCTTCCCTCAGAGTTGGTATTTCGGCCAAATATTCCTACAGCAGATAACTCCCATCTTCTCTCCTTAATCTACTTATAACTAATATCAGCACATTATCTATATTATTCATCAAATAAATCTCCCTATTTTTAAGCCTTGTTGCCGTCCAACCTTACCTACCTATATGCCGAAATTTAGCTAATTACAATTAAAGGAATTGGGCTTCATGCCCATTGCGTTTGGGCCTCCTTAGTTGACGCCACCTCCTTGCCCTCTAAGTGGCACCATTTGCCACTGGGCCACAAGCCCACTTGTGATTGAAACAAATATAACATCTTTTAAACCCTCTAATGTCCAAGCAGAAAATTTACCCAAGGCCTCGGCCCAATCTGAGCCCCTTAAATACTATAATTAACACATTTAATGTAATACACATCAAATGCAAAGGCCCATTAATTCAGGATGTTATAGTTCTACCCCCTTAGAGAAATTTCGTCTTCGAAATTTTCAACTAACTATCAATTGTACTACCTAAGTCTCACCACTATGCTTTCGCTGCGCACTCTAATTCTAAAAGTAAACACTCAATATACTACAGTAGGGTACGCACCATTATTCGCATCTGGAGCGTCTTCGTCCCCTTGGCAATATGCTACATAGACCAAAGCTGGCTGCCTCGCATCGGTGTTCCCTACACCTCTGCCTTGTGTTCCACGACCCTGGCCGTAACCATCACCCCCTCTGGCTGGACCACGACCTCTCTGCAGTTGTGGACCTCCTCTACCAGGCTAAGCATTTCCCTGTCCTGCGGGTCCTATCTCATCCCGTGGTTAAGGATAGTCTCTTATCTGATGGTCCAAAGACCCACACCTAAACCACTTTCCACTGCCTGCCCAACACTCACCTACATAGAATTTGTCACATCGGGCACACCTTCGTGTTTGGCTAGTGGCAGATCTTTCAGCTCGTCTCGGTCCATCCGACCTAGGTCTTTTCTGGTTAGTCCTAGTTGATCCTGATGCTCCAAAATTTCTATTACCTCTACCCCTATCTCTATCCCGATTCAGCTTCTCCGTTCGCTTTACCTCCTCAGCTATCTTAGCTTTCTCCACAAGCACAGAAAATTCCCTCTCTCGCTGTGGAGCTATCAACACCCGTTGACCATCCTTCAGGCTATCCTCAAAATGAACACATCGTTCATGCTCTGTGGCCACTATCCTTCGAGCATAACGACTAAGGTGTAAGAATTCTAATTCGTACGTCACCACCGACCTACTTCCTTGAACCAGATTCAGGAATGCTCTACGCTGCGCATCCACATAACTCGTTCCAATATGCTCTACTCTCGAATGCCACCTTGAAGTAATCTCAGGTGATATGGTCAGCTACGGTACCTTCCATAACCGTAGGCCACCATTGATAAGCTTCGTCCCAAAGAAGAGACGCAACTCCCTTTAGCTTCTCTTCATCCATGAAGTCGAGATCATCCATGATCAGCTCCATTGCTTCCAACCAGTACTTAGCTGTACTAGGAGCTACACCTGAAATTCCCTTAAACACCTCCGCCCCATTGGCTCTCAATCGCTCTGGCACAGACTTTCGGGCTCTTGTGCCTATGCCTGTTCTAACAACTCTTTCCAAAACCCTTAACATAGTCTGAGATACAGCATCATCTCCGGTCATCTGATCTTGAAACTCTGCCTCCATAGCTGGTGGCACTGGAACTTTATTCCCCGACTCGTGACCAGACCGTACTGGTTCTGACACAACAATCCTGCCTCTACCTCGGCCACGCACACTACGTCCTCTAGTGCTCATTCTACCGTTCGTGATTTATCTGATTAAAAATTTTATGAATTAATAATTCTTTCTTCCATTGATTAATAACGGACAATCTTATGGAAAGTAGTTTTAACAGTAGTTCTTTCGAATTTGCATTCTATCTATAAGTTCAGTTCTCAAGTCTGTATTCCCTAATTCTAGAGTTCACATTCAATCAACATCAAGCAGAGCACCACATACATGCATCAAACACACAAGTAAACATCCACGAACTTGCATTCATCACCTAGGGGAATTTTCTTCATTTTATCCTACAGGGGTATTTTTGTAATTTTCCAAAATAAGGTTTCTTGGTGATTTTTCAAAATAAGGGTATTTTGGTAATTTTATAATTTGAGGGTATTTCGATAATTTTGTCAACCAGGGGTATTGTGGTAATTTTCGTAGATTAGGGGTAATTTAGTAATTTCTTGTATAGGGGTACTTCGGTAATTTTTCAAACAAGGGTATTTTGGTCATTTTGCAAAATTACGGGTATCTCGGTAAAGTTTCTCAACTTAGGGTATTGCGAATAATTTTACAAAATCAGGGACATACAAGCCATTTTACAAAAATAGGGTACTGGTCCCTTTCGGGTTTTAGTTATGAATTTTGACCTGTCAACAAGTCCTCGTGGCTAAGGCGAATAGTCACTACGCACCAGGTAGGATTCTAGAAAAGAGGAGGTGAGTCGCTAGGACTGCTTAAGTACCAAGCTCTTCCTGGATCCAATCCTAGACATGCGTATGCCTGTTTCCACACCCTAACCCTGTGACTTGTTCACAGACCTGCTTAATCAAGAAAAATTAAGTCTTATGAGATTTGAAGAATTGTTTAATCTAGGCCTAAGGTCCATCAACACTATCATATTAGTCTACATCCATAAGGCCCATCAAACCCATCATATATATCACATCAAAGGTTAGAATACTTACCTGGGTGGATCGGATGCCGGTACTTGGGTGGATCGGGTGTCGGTAGACTCGAAGACCATATCTTTCAAAACTTTTCTCAACTTACATTACTTTCATAAATTCCTACTGGACCCATTTCACAGCCCGAGTTTTGAACTGGGCTCTGATACCAAAAATGTAACACCCCAAACTCGGCCCATACGTCATCACTGGATCTGGTATGCTACGGGTTTAAATCTTGAACACTTTGCTTCGATGGGTTTTAAAAAAAACTAATTTATTATAGCCGAATAGTCCATAAAATGCGTTGATTGGGTTTGAAAAGCCCATTTTCCATTTTGTTTCATATTTGAGATTTTGAAGCAAAACATAAGTTGTAAAAACCAACATAACAAGAAAGAAGATAAATCGAAACCTAAGTTATGGGGCCTTATTACAAAAATATATTCCCCCCCAAAAAAATAATAATAATAATCCATAATAATAATAAAAGTCTTGATGGCCCCTCGAGTCTGCCTCGGCTCCCGTGTCCACGGCCTACTGCTCATCTGTAGAGTGGAAAAAAAATAAAAGGGTGAGTCACCAAGACTCAGTGTGCAAAGCTTGAAAACACATAAAAGCCTAGGACCCACAAAAACATTATGGGCCTTGGCCCATATACAATGGTAAAAGATTATGTCATGCATCATGGCCCATCCCAAAACGTAAGAGTCCATCCTCTAAACGCCCCCGTACCAACCTTAAACCGTGGGGATTTCTACAATCAACCCTCCATCCGCTACACACCACATCGGCAGCTGTGCTGCCTGTCATATAGACCGATCGCTTACGCAAACCTCAGAAATACATTATAGTATTCGACAGCTATGCTGCCTGTCAAATAGATCAATCACTTACGCGAACCTCAGAAATACATTATAGTATTCGACAGTTATGCTGCCTGTCATATAGACCAATTGCTTACGCGAACCTCAGAAATACATTATAGTATTCGACAGCTATGTTGCCTGTGGTAAAGCCACGATCGCCTCGCGACCCTACTCCCTTACCATAAATCCATCAATCATTCCTATCCCATGCATGCATACATACAAGAAACAAGTCATCAAGCCATCTAACAGATCTCGTACTTTCACATGCTACGAATCACATAGAAAAGTTTCTATGGGTACGTACTGGGCATCCCATGCCTACCCTTTACGGGTAATAAGACTTCATCTGACCTTTCTTTCCAAAGATCTAGCCCTTAGCATACATATAATATATAAATGCTTATGTGTTAAGATTTTACACACCTTATTCTTTATTAAGATGACACCTCTATGTCGACACCTTCGAGGAAGTCGATCGATCGCTATCTGGTTAAGATCTTTGTTGAGCAGGTCCACAACCCGGCCGCCAATCTCGAACAACGGATAATACTTATTTCTTAAACTTAGGGATTACGGACCCAACCCTCTCCTTTGCCTGATCCATATTTGATTCCATCCAAAAAGTCTTTGTCAGAACTACTATAGCGAAATAGGGTTAAACCATATCATATGAGTTAATAACTCAATTATGATAGCGAATCATAATGGAAATCTAAAGAAATCCCTTACCTTGAGATCCCGAAATTGATAGGATATTAGAGATTAATTGTTTTCGGCTTTTTGAGATCTAGATGATTCGATCTACTACGATTTCTTGGAGTGCCACCCAAAAGAACATGCGATTAACGAAAGAGTCAAACTAAAGATAGCCTATCAAACTGCTAGCCATTCAGCTATAGTCTTAAAAGAGAAAGAGAAAAGAATTCGGTTCTTACCATTATAAATAAATCAGCACTTCAAGAAAATACATGTTTATGGAGAAATCAGCACAAGAGGAAAAGAATGGAAAAAGAAAGTGAATTAAAAAAGTTTCGACTTTTAGTAGGGTAATCGACAGAGAGAAAAAAGAAAGAATAATCAAAGGTATTTGGTTATAGAGATGAGAAGAAAGTTGATAAGTTTCGATTTTTTGGAAAAGAAAAGACAATAGAAAGTGTAGAGAGGGACTGCAAATTTCGGCACAAAGACTAGGGTTCAAATGCCAGAATTTGAAGAGATACACTCCTATTTATAGGGGATTTCGGCACTTACCTATCAAATGCCGGAATTGCCCTCTTCTGAAAATCGAAACTAATTGACAAACATGGGGAATTTCGGCACCCCTTATGCCACTTCAAAATCGATTCTTCCTCCCCTTAGAGTTGGAATTTCGGCCATCTCCTTCCCTCAGAGTTGGTATTTCGACCAACTCTGCCTACAGCAGATAACTCCCATTTTCTCTTCTTAATCTACCTATAACTAATATCATCACAATTATCTATATTATTCATCAGATAAATCTCCCTATTTTTAAGCCTTGTTGCCGTCCAACCTTACCCACCTATATGCCAAAATTTAGCAAATTACAATTAAAGGAATTGTGCTTCATGCCCCTTGCGTTTGGGCCTCCTTAGTTGACGCCACCTCCTTGCTCTCTAAGTGGCGCCATTTGCCACTGGGCCACAAGCCCACTTGTGATTGAAACATAGATAACATCTTTTAAACCCTCTAATGTCCAAGCAAAAAATTTACCCAAGGCCTCGGCCCAATCTAAGCTCCTTAAATACTCTAATTAACACATTAAACGTAATACACATCAAATGCAAAGGCCCATTAATTCAGGATGTTACATGCTATGAACTTTTTCGGCATCTCTTCAAGACTCGGCTTCTTTTCCAGTGGATAAGGTTGATTTTGGTAATTTGGAAGAGGTTGATGCCTTTGACTTCCTTGTCCTCCCCATGAAAAATTTGGGTGGTTCTTCCAACCTGGATTGTAAGTGTTACTATAAGGATTATTATTAGATCTGAAATTGTTACCTATATAGTTTGTCTGCTAGTTTTCTGCTCCTGGTTGGTAAGGTGGATACTTAGAATTCGCCGCATTTTGCTTCGCATTGTCTGACTGTATGTACCTGTGCAGAACATAAATTATCAATCTTTTTATTCATTAACTCCATTTGTGTTGACAACATTGTCACTGCGTCCATACTAAAAACTCCAACTGATTTTGTCGGTTTAGCCCTTGTAATTTTCCAATGATAGGTGTTCAACGACATCTCCTCAATAAAATCATAAGCCGCTTCAGGAGTTTTATTATTCAGAGTTCCACCGGCTGATGAATCAATCATTTACCTAGTTGGAGAATTCACACCATTGTAGAAAGTTTGGAATTGAAGCCACAAAGGTAATCCGTGGTGTGGGCATCTCCTTAGGAGATCCTTATATCTTTCCCATGCATCATATACTATTTCTGCGTCATTCTGCACAAAAGAAGATATATCATTCCTAAATTTAGCCATTTTGGCTGGTGGAAAATATTTTAAAAGAAACTTTTTGGTCATTTGATCCCATGTGGTGATTGACCCTCGTGGTAATGAGTTCATCCACTGCTTTGCTTTGTTCCTTAATGAAAAAGGAAATAACCGAAGACGTATGGCATCGTCAGAAATACCATTTATTTTGAAGGTATCACAGAATTCTAAAAAATTAGATATATGAGTGTTTGGATCCTCATCCTACAAACCATCAAATTGAACGAATTGTTGAATCATTTGTATTGTGTTAGGCTTTAATTCAAAATTATTAGCAGCTATAATGGGCCTAACAATACTAGATTTTGCTCCTATCAAATTAGGTTTAGCATAATCATACATAGTACGCGGAGCATTCTTTCTTGCATATTTGGTGGATTGTTCTCGTCCATCCCTTCAGTAGGATTGGGTCTTTTTTGTTCTTCTCTTTGATAGTCTAGGGCTCATCTTATTTCTCTACGATTTCTACGAGCGGTAGCCTCAATGTCACTTTCATATTCTAATGGTCCTCTTGGATTTCTTCTAGTCATAAACTAGAGGTACCTGAAACGCAAAGAAAGAAAGAAATTTAGGAAAACAAAAACAAAAATATATGCATAAAAGAGAAATTTAAAAATAAAAATAATGGCTAAAGTAATAGAAATAGAGCTTTCTTAATATTTTAGAAGTCCTCGGCAACAGCGCCAAAAACTTGATCGTGTCAAATAGTCGAGTTTTAATATTTATCAAACCTGTAGACTGACTGCGACAACAATAGAGGCAAGTGCACCTATCGAACAGTAGTATAGCTCAGGCAAGAATATCTTATTGAACCCAAGGGAACCTAAAAGTACTACTACTCACTTTCTTTCTATTATTTAGCCTAAAATATGGAGTGATTGGATTATTAAACTAACGAAATACTTAAACTAAATGCAAAGACAAAAAGAATGAATTGGAGAAAGACTTTAAGAAAACTCAGTTGATAAAGACGATACCCTCATGAAGAATCCACATATGACTTCACTTATTATTTATTCCCCAAACCATATGATTTCTTTACTTAGCTTGATCAGTGAGACTCCCTAGCCTATATTAAACCCTCTCTCGAGGCGAATAACGTCTAACCTTAGGTTAATTAGTGGAACTCTCATTCTCTCATAATAACCCCCTAAGGAAGCAGTAAATCGATCAATGGATTCCCATATTAGGTTTCACCCTAATCTGGCAAAATCTCGTAACCTTATCTCTAGGCGCCCGATCAACTCCGCTCAATTATGCTAGATCTACTCTTAGGTAGGGTCTATTCCTCCTCCACCTAAGCACATCAGATTGAATTAAGCAACATAATTAAGAAAAAACCAAGTACTTATCATATAATATAGAAATCAAATAATAAAATCCATCATAGGTTTCATCCCATTCAGGTATCTGAGGGGCTTAGTGCATAACTAAATATGAAAACATCTTAAGGGTAAAGAATAAACAAAATGTAAGAACTCCCTAAAACCCCCTGAAGGAATTGAAGAAGAGATCCTCCGTCTTGAATAGAGCTCCGACTTCTTGAGATGGATCATCTGGCTATCTTCAAGTGACTCCCTAAAAGATGAATGCTTCAGCCAAAAAGCCTCTGCCAAAAAGCTCCATTTAATGTCTACCTTGGGTTGTTTATATAGGCTTTGGGATGCTGTACTTGGCTCCTAAGTATCTCCTTCAAGTAGAATTACTATTAGGGTGTTTGAGTAGACTTAAGAGTATGTTTCTTTGGCTTCAAGCATCCAATTTCGAGTGAAATTGCTCATTCCCACGGTAGGGGCACGTCCATGGCACACACCCGTGTAATTTCAGGGTTGGGTCGTGCCTTTATTCTGTCGTTTTGGGCATGACCATGTAGATCACCAGGCACGCCCGTGTGTGGTAATGAGATGATGCACGGCCGTGCAACTAGTGAGTTGGGCCATTCTCTAGGTAATCGTCGAGACACGGTCGTGCAGGTTTTGGGCCAGGCTGTGTTGGTTTCTTGCTAAAGCCCAATTACTCTGTTTTAAGTGCATTATTTGTTCTTTTTATCCTCGGGTGGTTTCCTGAGTATAAACATGAAAAGAAAGGATTAAAAGCACCTTTTTACATAATTCAAGGGCTAAATCATCCAAAAGCCTATTAAACATGGGGTTAAAATATGTTACTTTCACGGTTTATCACTTTCTCATTCAATCTTCACTCTTTTGCCTGATAAATTACTATCAATGACAGAGGATAATGAATCTCACCTCACATATATCTTGAGGCCAATGCTATATCCTAGATATAGTCTTACATGGGATTTCTTAACATGCCCTCGACGCCATGTCTTGACATGGACTTACGTGGTATCTTTGCCTGTTTGCCGATGCCATGCATTGGCTTGGTCTTATATGGACTTTCTTGTCTCATGTGAGCAATTGAGTGTCCTAAGTAATTCAACTTTAATCGAGACTTTCACATACTCAAGTTCCATATTAATATCTACTCGAGTACTCAACATTTCACTCTAATTTCTCTTACTATTACTAATCAATTAAAGAATGTCTTACGGGTTTTAGTATGCCGTTTACTTAATTGCCATAGTTCAACTATGGTCTTACTCGTATCAGAACATCATAGCCCAGTTACTACTTTACATAGCATCACGATGCCATAGCCTCGCTATGGTCTTACACGGAATCTCATATCAATACCAATGTCGTATCCCTGATATGGTCTTACATGGAACTCATGTTGATGCCGATGCCATATCCCAGATACGGTCCTATACGGGATCTTCTATCAATATCGATGCCATATCACAAATATGGTCTTACACGATTTCATACCAAAGCCAGGTCCCAGACGTGGTCTCATATCACTATTTAATGCCGATGCCATATCCTAGATATGGTCTTATACGGAATCTTACAACAAATATCGGTGCTATATCCCGTATATGGTCTTATCCGATTATCTTATTCAATATTGAAGCCATGTCCCAGATATGATCATATACGGGATCATGTATCGATGCTAATGCCATGTCCCAGACATGGTCTTATATTGGATCAATATACCGCCATGGTCCAACCATGGTCATATTCATCATTTTTATCATTGAACGACCGTACTCATCTCCTGCATTCTACTTAGTCAAGCTTCACAGTAACTCTCACACCATAATACGTGTGGTTTCATATAGAGTCACAAAATAAAACATTAAACATTTTCTACTTTAACAGTCACACATGAGATTCAACCATGTGGACATATTTAGCATAAATCATTCAAATAGTGGTACATACACACATTTCCTGTTCTCTAGATAAATTCACTCACTATGTATACACTTATCCCAATAAGTTGAGTATATAATGCTATACGCATGTCAAATCAATATAAGTATGCTTGTCACTTCATAACTCTCATTTTATTCCTCAACTTGGAGTTATCTCATTCCACACCTTATCATACACATGTCATAAACTTCTATTCATACTTTTCTAAAGTTTAACAATGCATAAGCACATTTTCAATTACCTCATTGCCACTTACAACATTATTGAAATTAGTTCGGTTGGAATCATCTCTGTCTTAACAAAATAGTTTCGTTAGAGCCGGGAGATATCACACTATCATAGTCCACATATGGCATGTATAGCTAGACTCTTACTCACTCTAGGTTAGTCCGAGAATCGACTAAACCATGCTCTGATACCACTAAATGTAACACTCCTTATCGAGTCTGACACCAAAACTGGGTACGAGGCATTACCATGCTTTATCTTACTAAACTCTTCAAATTAGTCTATAAAATTTCATTTAAGCCTATCAATTACTCAATCTTGGCCTATGAGGCCTTAAATATACCTCCAGGAAGTCTTGGAACTAATCCTGAAACTTTTACAAACTTAAGAAACTTTTCCACAAAACAGGGGCCACAAGCCCGTGTTGGTCTAGGGACACGCCCGTGTGCCTCTAAAACATGCCCGTGTCTTTCACCCGTGGTCGACACTGACTAATTTCACACGGCATATGCACACACCATGTGCTTCAGCCGTGCGGTGAATTAAATTCCAAGTGCAATGTGTAGACTTCACACGGTCTGGACACACGCCCATGTGCTAGCCGTGCCTCCCACATGGTCTTGACACACGCCCGTGTGTCTACCAATGTGGACAATCATCAGGCTATCTACCAAGCCCTTTTCCACTCTCATTTGCATAGATTCATATATCATCACATAATTTCAGATAGCTTCAATATAACTCTTGAATTAATGACATTTAACCATAGGAGAAATAAAGCCTTCATCCCATATACTAGGGAGAACTCTATCCGATACAATTACAAACAACTTAAGTATACACAACTAAATTATAAATTCTCTCAAGCCAACACAATGTGGCTACATCAATAAGAACTTAACCAACTTTAAAAAGAATCCCTATACATGCCATGTAACGCCCCAAACCCGACCCATGCGTTATGACCGGATCTGACATGTTACATGAGAAAACGTGTTAAATCCTTTTGATTCGTACTAAAATAGATATTGATTTCTTAAAATCAAGAAAACAAGTTTGATTTGAAATGTTTGTTAAAATACTACTAACCTTGAAGATTGATTGATAAATCGATAATTTTGAACTAGAATTTTATTAAACCGCGACTTTTAAAAATATCATTGATATTTCGAGAGAAAATTTTTGAGTTAAAAATATTCGTAGAAGTTTGTTATGAAATCCATTTATTAATCTATTTTGGAAAATCCTTATTGAAGTTTTTGAAAATTCCCATTTTAAAATAATTTAAGCAACGTAATAAGTTCGTCAAACATAAAGAAAAAATTAAAATATTTTAGAGGCTTTATTACAACATAAAAACCCAAAATAGTAAAGTAAACGGAAATAGAAATCTAAAGTTCAAAATAAGCACCATTTCTGAAGTATGGCCTACACTGAGTCATCCATGGCCCAAATCCACGTTACTGAGCATTACCTACAAGGGTTAAGGAAAATGGGTGAGTTACTAGAACTCAGTGCATAATCCCCTTATCGTTGTCCACTGGGCTTGAACCCGTTTAGCAATAACTTGGGCCAGAGCCCATTTAGCATAATCTTGGGCCTAAGCCCATCTATAAAACGGAATATATATACATATATAATTATGTGCAAAGTATGCAACCCAACCCACCCTAATAATCCATCCACTACACACCACCCGTACCATCCCATCACACTTGTGGGGAACAAGTCAACCCACCCCGCCAAACACACCAATCGCATGCAAGTTGCAATTTATAACAAATTTTGATTGTGGCCAAGCCACCAGACTCATACTGAATAATATTAACAAACATTTTTGGGGCAATGCCACCAGAATCACTTCTCTTCAACATTTTCCCATCCCATGCAAAATTATATAAATGCAACATACATAGTAAATCATGATATTTACATATATAAACAAAAATCATTAATTTAGAGATTCATTACAAAAATTCGGCCCATTATAGAACTTTGCAAATTGACCCATTAGGGCAATCTATCAAATCGACCCATTAGGGGCATCTTCGTAATTCGGCCCATTAGGGGCATTTTTGTAATTCTCACAGTTAGAGGCATTTTCGTATTTCGGACCATTAGGGCATTTTCATAATTCTCACAGTATTAATACTATTTTTGACAAATTTTATCAAAATAGTGTTATTTAGACCAATTTCCCGATTTACGCCATATTACGATTTTAACCGTAACGATTTATTTCCAATAAGATATCGAATCTTAAAACCTACAGAAAAACAGTGTGAGATTACACTCCTGATTACGATAAGTACTAGGCCTTCTTGATAGTCAACACCTATGATATCAAAACACTCGATTAATCGACATACGTGATTTTATTAATCTAACTCTAAAATAAACGATCTAAAATGTTTACCCCTAGAATCGTGAATGACCACAATTTGCCTACTTTCACTGGATGATGGTCCACAACTCGGTGGAAAATCCTGAACCGCTGACATTGCCCTTTTCTTGAACTTAGGAGTAGGAATCATAAATCCACTCCTTTTGAGTTCTCCGCTAGCCTTTCCTTTTGAATCGGACCACATACCTCTATTGGTTTAAATTTTAGTCAGAACGATATTACGTTGATATGAGATGATTTACTAAGAAAAGGATTCGGCTTACCACTAGAATTGTATGATCAAAAAGTGGATAGATTGAGCGATTTAGTCCCTAAAATATAATTGATTAGTCACAAACACTATTCCGTTTAACAATTAACCGATCAACAAAAAAGATCAAAATGAACCATAACGAATCCCTTACCGTAACGATTATAAAACTGATCCCCAATGATTGTACAATGGCTATGGACGAGTCAAAGTTTCAGCCTTCCACTATAACTTTACATTAGAAGGTGATCACATTGTAAAGAGTTATGAAAAGAAGATATTTCAGATGGAACAAAGGGAATATCTGAATGTTGATAAGCACACATTTGACTAGGAAAAAGAAAAATAAAAAGATAGAATAAAACCACTTACCAATTGATCAAAGGAGTGAGTGTCAACACGAATGAGAAGAAATGATATAGAAGAGATGAAGGGTTTGGCTATAGAGGAAAAATGAGCAAGAATATTTGGCTACGGAAGTATGGATTAGAGAAGAAGAAAGAAGGGTTGGATAATTTTGTAAAAAAGGAAAGAAAGATGGAAAAGGAGTGCTGAACTATATTCGGTTTTTCCAAAAGAAAATGAGTGAACTAATTTGGTCTCAATGGTTAGGTACTTTTGGCAAACAAGAAAGAAATGAAGAAAAATGCTCACTAATAGCTTGAAGTTTCGGTAAATAGAAGGAGAAGTTTGGAGAAGAATGGAACAAAATAATGCTAAAAGGAATTTGGCCTAACAAGCACCAAAGTTAGCTAAATGACAAATGAAGAATTTCGCTGCCCCAATAACCCTTCCCAAATCGTGTTTTGCTTTGCCAAAAGGGATAAGTGTTGACCAAAAATAATTTCCAAAACATCACCCATGAAAAAGGCTAACATGTTCCCTTATCTTGCCTTTTTCTTTTGATTTCTTTCCTTACCCTCATCCTTGCCTTATTTCGTTAGCCACCTTTCCAAAATTAAAAAGTCCACCTTGCCTTATATACCACCATGACCGACACTATGAATGAATAGCATAAAAAAATTTAATCAAAATTTGCACAAGATGGGATTTAAACCTCCTCCCTCAAAGTCCTTCATGTGGCGCCATATCTCCTTTACCATAAGCTTCTTTATGCTAGGATAATACTCACCTATTTCCATAAGCTTGATGACACTCGCTATCTCTCTTTGGTAGGCTTAAACACAAAATTTTTGTACTAGGGCCCAATTAACCCCGAGCCTTCTTAGAACTTTAAAACGTACACAATTAATAATTTAACTAGCCTTACACAAGATATAATGCAACACATAAAATTTCTAAATTTTAGGATGTTACAATTCTACCCCACATAAAGAAAATTTCGTCCTCGAAATTTACCTGATCAAAAGGTGAGGATATTGTTGCCGAATCACGTCCTTAGGCTCCTATGTCACTTCCTCCGATCCTTGATTACGCCATAATACTTTGACTAATGGTATCGACTTCTTTCTCAGCACCATAACATCCCGATCTAAAATCTGTACGGCTCCTCTTCAAAAGACAAGTCAAATTTTAACTCAACTTCCTCCACTGGTACAACATGAGATGGATCCGAACGATAACGCCTTAACATAGAGACATGGAATACACTATGTATCTGACTTAACTCCAGAGGTAACTCAAGCTGATAAGCCACTGGCCCAACACATTTTAGTACACGGTACGGTCCGATGAATCTAGGACTCAACTTGCCCTTCCGCCCAAATCTAAAGATCTTCTTCCAAGGTGAGACCTTCAAAAAGATCTGATCTCCCACCACAAACTCTACATCCTTACTCTTCAGATCGGCGTACGATTTTTGTCTATCCGAAGCTTCCTTCAACTGTGCTCGAATTACCTTTACTTTTTCCTCTGTCTCCGAAATAAACTCAGGACCCAATAACTATCGCTCCCCTAGCTCATTCCAACAAGTAGGAGTACGACACCTACGACGATACAACGCCTCGTAGGGTGCCATCTAGATGCTGGATTGATAGTGTTGTTGTATGCAAACTCCGCGAAAGGTAGAAAATCTTCCCAACTTCCCCTGAAATCAATCACACAACCCCTTAACATATCTTCTAAATTTTGGATCACTCTCTCTGACTGACCATCTGCCTGCGGATGAAACAACGTGCTGAAATTTAACCTTGTACCCAAAGCTTCATGTAAAGCCTTCAAAAATCGCGATGTAAACCTAGGGTCCCTATCCGATATAATAGATACTGGTACCCCATGTAACCTCACGATCTCTGCTAAATACAGCTTGGCCAACTTCTGCAATGAATAATCCGTACGAACAGGTAGAAAAAGAGCAGTCTTCATTAACCGATCCACTATAACCCATACTGAACCTTTCCTAGTAGGCGTTAAGGGTAACCCACCAACAAAGTCTACCGTTACCCTTTCTCATTTCCATAATGGAATTTTTACTAGATGTAGCAATCTCGATAGCAATTGATGTTCCGCCTTCACTTGCTGACATGTCAAGCATTTGCTCACGAAATCAGTAACCTCCCATTTCAACCCTGGCCACCAATATTGCTCACGAAGGTCTCAAAACATCTTATTTCCCCTAGGGTGCATAGCATATGGGCTACTATGTGCCTCACGCAGAATTATTTGTCTCAATTCTGAATCCTTGGGCATACAAACTCTTCCACAGAAACACAATACTCCAGCACTATTCAATCCAAAATCCCCTATCTCACAACCATCCACTTGCTGAAGTCGCGAACCCAACACTTCATCTATCAACTGCTTTTCCTTAATTTGGCTTACCCACACTGGCTTTACCGGAAGTTCGGCTAGCAGACTACCATCTTCATACAGGCTAAGATGAGCGAATATCGCTCTCAAGTCTGATATCACCTTACAACTCAACGCATCTGCCACTACGTTAGCCTTTCTGGGATGATACTCGATTGAGAAGTCATAATCTTTCAACAGTTCTATCCACCTCCGCTGTCTTATGTTCAACTCCTTTTGGGTAAAGAGGTACTTCAGACTCTTATGAACCGTATAGATAATTGACTTCTAACCATATAGATAGTGTCACCAAATCTTTAGAGCAAACATTACTGCAGCCAACTCTAAATCATGAGTAGGATAGTTCACCTCATGCGGCCTTAATTGATGAGATGTATAAGGCATCACCTTTACCCCTTGCATCAACACACATCCCAAGCTCGTGAGTGACCCATCGCAATAAACAATAAACTCTTTATCAGCCTCAGGTTGAATCAATACTGGTGCTTCTGTCAGAATCTTCTTCAATTTCTCAAAGCTCTCTTGCTGCTTATCTGACCACACAAATGGTACTCCCTTACGTAACAGCTTAGTTAGGGGGCAGCAATCAACGAAAACCCCTCAACGAACTGCTTGTAATATCCAACCAAACCTAGAAAACTGTAGATTTGCACCACTGACTTCGGTGGTTTCCAGTCCAATACAGCCTCGACCTTCCGGGGATCAACTCTAATTTTTTCGGCCAATACAACATGCCCCAAAAAGGTCGCTTCCCTCAACCAAAATTCACACTTACTGAATTTGGCATACAGTTGCTTCTCTCTCAAAATCTACAATACAACTCATAAATGCGAACCATGCTCTTCCTCATTCTTCGAGTACACCAAAATATCATATAGGGACACTACCACAAACCGGTCTAGATAGGGTTGGAAGGCCCGGTTCATCATGTCCATAATGTAGTTGGTGTATTTGTCAACCCGAATGGCATCACCAAGAACTCGTAATGCCCATAACGAGTTTGAAATGCAGTCTTATGAATATCCGCCTCCTTGAGTTTAAGCTAGTGATAACCCGATCTCAAATCTATCTTTGAGAAAACTGAAGCTCCTCGTAACTGATCGAATAGATCATCAATCCTTGGCAACGGATACCTATTTTTGATCGTTAACTTATTCAACTGCCTATAATCGATGCACATACGCATTGATCCATCCTTCTTCTTAACGAACAAAACTGGCGCTCCCCACGGTGCCACACTTGGTCGAATGAATCTGTGATCCAATAACTCTTGAATTTGAGCTTTAAGCTCTGCTAACTCCTTCGATGCCATTCTATAAGGGGCAATAGACACCGGAGCTGTCCCTGGTAACAACTCAATGCCAAACTCTACCTCCTGATCTGGAGGCAATCCTGGAAGCTCCTCGGGGAAGTCGTTCGAAAACCCTTTCACTGTTCTAACGCTATCTACCGACAACTCTTTGGCATCCAAAGCACTGATAAAGGCTAAGAACACTCCACACCTCTTACGCACCAACTTTTCTGTCTTTAAAGTAGATACCACGTTAGACAAATAGTTTCTTCTTTCACCTATCATCATCACTTCTTTATCCTCTGAGGTTCTTAGCACCATCTACTTTGTAGCACAATCCAAGTTCGTACAGTGTCTCACCAACCAGTCCATGCCCAAAATAAGGTCGAACTCATCGAATGATACTTCCATCAAGTCCGCTAGAAAAACTTCCCCCTGAATTTCTAAGGGCACATCCCTAAACATCTTATTTACTATCACCGACTGTCCTAAAAGGCTAATTACAGTTGTTTCTCTAGCAGCAACCTCACATCTAATGTTTAGATTTCCAGATACAGCACAAGCGACATACGAATGGGTGGATCCAATATCTATCAAAGCAGTAATAGGTACATCAGATATGAAGAACGTACCGGTTATGACATCAGGTGCATCACCATCCTCTCGACGTCTGACCACATAAAATAACCCTGGCTGTCTTGCCTCCGCGTTACCTCTATTACCGGTACCTCTACCCACTGCAGCCTGACCTTGTCCTACGCCATTACCACCACGACCTGGCCCACGGCCTCTCAGTGGCTGTTGAGCGTCTCTAGCTGGCTGCGTATCATTGTTACGAACACCATGAGTCTGAACAGACTGTCGAAGGCAATCTCTAAGTCAATGGTCCTTGGAAGCACATTTGAAACAACCACCCGTTCTCTTCCGATATTCACCCAGATGAAGTTTCCCGTAGTCTGCACATGGTTGTAACTGATTTGTAACAACTGGTACTCTAGCTCGAGCTGGCTCTTCATTCCTGGGCCTCTTTTGAAACCCTCTGGTAGGACTTGAGTACCCTGAGTCTCTCTTGCTCTTGCCCCTATCCCTGTCTCGATTTTGCCTCTCTGAGTGTTTAACCTCTTCAGCTATCTTGGCTTTCTCCACCAGTGTGGAAAAATTCCTCTCCTTTTGTGGGGCTATGAGTACCTGCAATTCATCACGCAACCCATCCTCAAAACGCACACAGCATTCATAGTCTGTCGACACTATTCCTCAGGCATACCAACTTAGACGCAAAAATTTTGCCTTGTATGCTGCCACAAACTTACCTCATTGGACTAGATTAAGGAATTCCTTCCTTGAAATGAGGTTTTAAGGAATTCCTAGGTAATGTGATCAGCCTGAGTGCCATCCCGAATAGTGAGCCACCACTGATACACCTCGTCTCTCAATAATGACACAGCTCCTTTCAGTTTCTGCTCGGCGGTGTAATCCAAATCGTCCATGATCCGCTCCACCGCCTCAAGCTAGTACTCCGCTACATTTGGGGCTACACCCGAGATACCACTAATAACCTCAGCACCGTTCGATCTGAGTCGCTCCGATATTGACCCACGAGCTACTATCCCAGTTCTTGCCCCAGCAACCCTTTCCAGAACTCGCAACATTGCTTGGTATACAGCGTCGTCCTCTCTCATACGATCATGTGACCCAGCTTCATTCACAGGTGATGCAGGTGCGTCTATTTTCAACATATGTCCCGATGCCTCAGACACAACTCTAGCGCCTCGACCTCTACCACGGCCACGTCTACCTCATCCACGTCCTCTAGCGCTCATATTGGCTAATTCAATTTAATCTGATTAAGAGTCTTATGAATCAGTATACTATTTCAGTGTTTATTAAACAATATTTTATGAAGTATAAGAAGTAAAGTCATTTTCGCAAATGCATCCTATAGTATCAATCTCTATAGTTTCAACTCCTAAAACTAAAAGTTTTAGAGTATTCCTACAGTTATATCACAATAATCATAATCATACAATGATAACACTTACTTGACTTGGTGCCGGATACCCGTGGTGCTGTACTTCCTTTAGAACATATATGTATAATTTACAATTCAAACAGCTTTGGAAAACATTTTTGAACCCAAACCACAGTCGAGTTTTGTAATCAGGCTCTGATACCATAAAATATAACACCCCAAACGTGGCCCATGCGTTATGACTGAATCTGACATGTCACATGAGAAAACATGTTAAATACTTTTGATTCGTAGTAAAATAGGTATTGATTTGTTAAAATCAAGAAAACAAGTTTGATTTGAAATATTTGTTAAAATACTACTAACCTCGAAGATTGATTGATAAATCGATAATTTTAAACTAGAATTTTATTAAACCGTGTCTTTTGAAAATATCGTTGATATTTCGAGAGAAAATTTCTGAGTTAAAAATATTCGTAGAAGTTTGTTACGAAATCCATTTGTTAATCTATTTTAGAAAATCCTTATTTAAGTTTTTGAAAAATTCCCATTTTTAAATAATTTAAGAAACGTAATAAGTTCGTCAAACATAAAGCGAAAATTAAAATATTTTAGAGGCCTTATTACAACATAAAACCCCAAAATAGTATAGTAAATGGAAATGGAAATCTAAAGTTCAAAATAAACACCATTTTTGAAGTATGGCCTCCACCGAGTCATCCATGGCCCAAATCCACGTTGCTGAGCATTACCTGCAAGGGTTAAGAAAAATGTGTGAGTTACTAAAACTCAGTGCATAATCCCCTTACCGTTGTCCACTGGGCTTGAACCCGTTTAGCAATAACTTGGGCCGGAGCCCATTTAGCATAATCTTGGGCCTAAGCCCATTTATAAAATGCAATATATATACATATATAATTATGTGCAAAGTATGCAACCCAACCCATCCTAATAATCCATCCGCTACACACCACCCGTACCATCCCATCACACCTGTGGGGATCAAGTCAACCCACCCTGCCAAACACACCAATTGCAGGCAAGTTGCAATTTATAACAAATTTTGATTCTGGCCAAGCCACTGGAATCATAATGAATCATATTAACGAACATTTTTGTGGCAATGCCACCAGAATCACTTCTCTTTAACATTTTCTCATCCCATGCAAAATTATGTAAATGCAACATACATCGAAAATCATGATATTTACAGATATAAACAATAATAATTAATTTAGAGATTCATTACAAAAATTTGTCCCATTATAGCACTTTGCAAATTGACCCGTTAGGGAAATCTATCAAATCGGCCCATTAGGGGCATCTTCGTAATTCGGCCCATTAGGGGCATTTTCGTATTTCTCATAATTAGGGGCATTTTCGTAATTCGACCCATTAAGGCACTTTCGTAATTCTCATAGTGTTAATATCATTTTTGACAAAATTTATCAAAATAGTGTTATTTAGACCAATTTCACGGTTTACGCCATATTACGATTTTAACCATAACGATTTATTTCCAATATGATATCGAATCTTAAAACCTACGGGAAAACGGTGTGAGATTACACACCTGATTATAGTAAGTACTAGGCCTTCTTGATCGTCAACACCTATGATATCAAGACACTCGATTAATCGACATACGTGATTTTATGCATCTAACTCTAAAATAAACGATCTAAAATGTTTACCCCTGGAATCGTGAACGACCACAATTTGCCTACTTTCACTGGATGATGGTCCACAACCCTGTGGAAAATCCCGAACCGCTGATACCGCCCTTTTCTTGAACTTAGGAGTAGGAATCATAAATCCACTCCGTTTGAGTTCTCCGCTCGCCTTTCATTTCGAATCAGACCACAAACCTCCATTGGTTTAAATTTTAGTCAAAACGGTATTACGTTAATATGAGATGGTTGACTAAGTAAAGGATTCGGCTTACCACTAGAATCGTTTGATCAACAAGTGGATAGATCGAGCAATTTAGTCCCTAAAATATAATTGATTAGTCATAACCACTATTCCGTTTAACAACTAACTGGTCACCGAAAAAATTGAAATGACCCATAACGAATCCCTTACCTTAATGATTATAAAACTGATTCCCAACGATTGTACAATGGCTACGGATGAGTCAAAGTTTCAGCCTTCCACTATAACCCTACATTAGAAGGTGATCACATTGTAAAGAGTTAGGAAAGGAAGATATTTCAAATGGAACAAAGGAAATATCCGAATGTTGATAAACACACATTCGACTAGGAAAAAGAAAAATAAAAAGATAGAATAGAACCACTTACCGATTGATCAAATGAGTGAGTGTCAACATGAATGAGAAGAAATAATAAATAAGAGATGAAAGGTTCAGCTATGTAGGAAAAATGAGCAAGAATATTCAGCTATGGAAGTATGGATTATAGAAGAAGAAAGAAGGGTTGGAGAATTTTGTAAAAAGGGAAAGAAAGATGGAAAAGGAATGCTAAACTAGATTCGGTTTTTCCAAAGAAAAATGAGTGAAATAATTTGGTCTCAATGGTTAGGTACTTTTGGCAAACAAGAAAGAAATGAAGAAAAATGCTCACTAATGGCTTGAAGTTTCGGCAAAGAGAAGGTGAAGTTTGGAGAAGAATGACACAAAATGATGCGAACCTGGTTGCATCATGGTTCGACTTCATCCGACACCATCAAGAGTGGCCTAAACTTGAGGGGCCCAAGTGCAAGATGAAACATCTCACAGGCCAGATTGGTTATTGGACCAATGTTTTTAAGGACTTTTAATTTAATAAAAAAGTTTTACTTAAATTAATAAGTTTTCATATTTTAAATTTAACTTGCACTTTTTGTGTTCTGCATTTAATAAAGTAATGCATTATGCAACCTTCATGTTAGTTTAGTATGCATCATAAATAATGACTTGCATTTTGAAACTCCCATGATAGTTTAAGTCTTGCATTAAATAATTCATCAGTTTATTTAGTTTGCATTTTTAAATACTTGCATTTAAGCATCTTAGTTTAATAAATGGTTGTTGGTCATTAATTCAACTCAACTTAGTTTAATTAATTGAGTTCTTTTAGTGATTTTAATTTAATAATTGCTTCTTTAATTAATCTAGTTACTAGGTTAATTTATTGATGCATGAGTTAAGTTCATTTAATTTTGTTTTTAATCTAGTTACCAAGATGTTTTAATGAAGCATGAGTTTAAGTTAATTTAATTCTGCTTCCATAAATTAAATAGTTGTTGCATTAATTGAAGTCTTAACTTTTAGTTCATTTAATAAAGTCAAGTGTTTAATGTGTTTAAGTTAAAGTAGTGTTTAGTAAGTGTTTAAATGTGATTAATTTGTTTGTTTAATGTGTTTGAATGTAGGAAACTCTTCAGCTACACTCAAGGGATGTTACGAAGAGTTAATGTGACTTTTCAAGTGAAAACGGTTACACACTTGGGGAAGTTTTATTTAACATTAAAGGGAGCTGTTATGATTATTGATGGAAGCATTACATCTCCATTATATTCGGCAGCAACCTATTCATCTTCCATAACCATTTGAGGCTTAAAAGGTCACACAAGAGTTACAACTTCTCATTAAGTTGCTGGTGACCATTCGGCTACTAAGAAACCATGAAACCAAGCATTCAAATACATTGAAATCATCTTATTTGGACTCATCAAATTGCTATTATTTGGCTGGAGGAATTCAATAGTTTTTACCTATTGTTTAGCCATTTAATTGCATATTAAAGTTGAATTCATTTATCTCTTCAGCTAACCACATGTAAGCACTATATATACCTGTTATTAGTTTGTAAAAAGGGATACATATTTTTTTTGGCTTAGACTTTTGATCATTAAGCATATCATATGGACTTTTGTTCATTCGAGTGAGTTATCTCCTCTTCGTTTTTGTACGAGTTTCGTTTTTGACTTATCAAGCTCACTTTTGGCGTCAAACGTTTCTCTTCCATTCAATTATACCATTGGTTCTTACTTCGATAAGTAACGGGTCTTTGGTCCATCATCGACTACCATTTTCCACCTTAAACGTTATAGAAACTGGGGTGACACATACTTGTGTTGAATCGTTTCTGGTTTAAGTTCTTTAATCCATTCCCACCAAAACATCATCTATCTTTTATCCATTTTTCTTTCATCATAAAATCGAGCCTATCCTTCTCCATATCTGAATCATTCCCACACTTAAACATCTCCATTCCTAACTTAACCCATCTTCTAAAAAAATTCACTTAAGCTTCCTCGAACTCATCCGTATTTCCCTATTATTTCTCGAAAGGTTTATCTCCTCCTCGTAGACAATTGGGCAACTCAAATACGTTTCGACTCATCCCGAGACGGATCGTATCACAAAATAATGCTAAAAGGAATTTGGCCTAACAAGCACCAAAGTTTTCCAAATGACAAATGAAGAATTCGGCTACCCCAATACCCCTTCCCAAACCGTGTTTTGCTTTGCCAAAAGGGATATGTGTTGACGAAAAACACTTTCCAAAACATCACCCATGAAAAAGGCCAACATGTTCCCTTATCTTGCCTTTTTCTTTTGATTTCTTTCCTTACCCTTATCCTTGCCTTATTTCCTTAGCCATCTTTCCAAAATTAAAAAGTCCACCTTGCCTTATATACCACCATGACCGACACTATGAATGAATAGCATAAAAAAATTAATCAAGATTTGCACAAGATGGGATTTGAACCTCCTCCCTTAAAGTCCTTCATGTGGCGCCATATCCCCTTTATCATAAGCTCCTTTATGCTAGCAAAATATGCACCTATTTCCATAATATTGATGCCACTTGTTATCTCTCCTTAATAGGCTTAAACACGAATTTTTTTTACTAGGGCCCAATTAAACCCTGAGCCTTCTTAGAACCTTAAAACGTACATAATTAATAATTAACTAGCCTCACGCAAGATATAACGCAACACATAAAATTTCTAAATTTTAGGATGTTACATGCCGTGACTCAAAGGAACTTGAAACACCATACCAAGAGTCTGCTCAATAGTGTGAAAACATCTCCGGCGATCTCCAACCCGAACTAACTAAAATAACCTATAAGATATGAGAAAAGAAGAGGAGTAAGCAATAATGCTTAGTAAGTTCATCTGCATAAATCTGATAATTGTTGATATTCACTGAATAAACATAACTACATGATAATACGTCGAGTTTTTCTCATTAGCTCATGGTTACTTACTCTATCATCCTTGAAGCTTACTTATTCTATCTCTTGTCACATTCTTACCATGCCACAAGTCAATTTGCTCGTTTAATTAGCATACATTCCTGCATTGATCACACATGATCATATGAAACAACACATCAAGCATTTTTTATAAGTACTCATTCTACTAATCGCTCAGTGGTTTCGCACTTAGCCCACCATCAACCTCTAATAGGGTGGCATCGCACACAGCCCACCAATCATTTATACTTATGGTGATTTCACATTTAACTCACCAATCATTTATAAGTGATGGTATCGCACACAGCCCATCGATTACTAATTAATCAGGTGGTAACGCACATAGCCCACCGATAATAATATAGTTGATGGTATCGCACATAGCCCATCAGTTACTAATTAATCAAGTGGTAACGAACATAGCCCACCGATAACAATATAGTTGATGATATCGCACATAGCCCATCGATTACTAATTAATCAGGTGGTAACGCACATAGCCCACCGATAACAATATAATTGATGGTATCGCGCATAGCCTATCTTTAACATCAATAAGGTGATATTGCACATAACTCACCGTTATTTTACATTTATGGATAGTAATCCACATGTATATCTCTATTTCAAAGGTTCAACCTAGAACATCCTCACACATTTCTATTCTTACTTAACTTTCTATGATTCTCATTCGCATCCACCAATGCATTAATAAATATATCTCATACAACTAAGGTGTATTGATTACACATAACCCACTAGAGGTTCATCATATACTGAATTCATCTCAAATTGTTAAATAACTTTATTGAGTCTCATACACATAGTGTCACATTGACATTATACCCTAATAGGGTCTTACTTACATTAACATATCGACGCCATGTCCCTGACATGGTCTTATACGAATCCTTACACCAGGGCCATACTCTAATATGGTCTTACACAAGACTTTAACTATCATCATATCATGGTATATACATTTCCATTATTCTTAAATTCAATTATCTTGACACATCATCAAAATATATTTCATACATTCATAGAGTAAATACACATTCCATACAATATGGGAATATTAAATTAACTCGTATGTAATTACAACATTTGCACATGAACTTACCTCGATGTCGTAAGGGTCGAAAGGGACTTTTTGCCCACATTTCTCTTTTCACCCGTTCTAGTTCTGAATCTCGTTTTTTTTAATCTAGAACAATAAAATTTACTGATTTAATCACCTATAAATCATAATATACCAAAATATACACTTTAGGCAAAAATGACTATTTTGCCCCTACACTTTGGCAAAATTATGATTTTGCCCCTAGGCTCGTAAATAAATTTTTATCACTTGAATTTGGACAATTGAAGGCAAAGAAACACATTCCAAAGCCTATTCAAAAACTCGAGTAGGAATTATACTTGAGTTAGGATACTTAGAGGCCAAGTAAGGTATCTCAAAGCCTATATAAAGACCTTAGGGGCCAACATGAAGGGGACGTTCAGAGTTCGATAGAAACCTTCTGCCAGAGCCAGCGGCCAGTTAGGCAATCAGCTAGGCCAAGAAGCCGAGCCAGATTTTATGGGTCCTTTCCCTAGTTCATTTGGAAATAGATACATCTTAGTGGCAGTTGATTACATGTCAAAATGTGTAGAAGCTAAAGCATTACCTACGAATGATACTCGAGTAGTAGTGAAGTTCTTCAAGAAACTATTCTCTCAATTTGGAACACCTAGAGCTATTATTAGTGATAGGGTTACTCATTTTTGCAATGCTCAAATTGACAAAATCTTAAAAAATAATGGAGTACACCACATGATAGCTACCCCATATCACCCTCAAACCAATGGGCAAGTAGACGTAGCAAACCGAGAACTTAAGCGTATCCTAGAAAAAATGGTTGAATCAAACAGAAAAGATTAGGCTATAAAAGTGGATGATGCCTTATGGGCCTATAGAACGGCATTTAAAACCCCCTAGGGACATCCCCATACAAACTTGTCTACGGGAAAAGTTGTCATTTGCCATTCGAGTTAGAACACAAAGCTTTGTGGGCTATAAAATTCTTAAATTTTGATCTTAAAACTGCAGGAGAGAAAAGAAGAATGAAAATAAATGAGCTAGATGAATTGAGAGCTGATGCTTACGAGAACTCAAAAAATTTACAAGGAAGCCACAAAGGAACTCCATAATGCTCGTCTAAACAAATCAAGACAATTCAAAGTAGGAGACTTAGTCTTGCTATACAACTCAAGGCTTAAACTGTTTCCTGGGAAACTAAAATCAAGGTGGTCAGGGCCATTCATAATCAAAACAATTTCCCCCTATGGCACAATCGAGGTAACTTATCCCACTAAAGGCACATTCAAGGTAAATGGTCATCGACTCAAAATATATAATGGTGAAGATGTTACAAATATGAGAGAGGAGCTTCAGCTCCATGAAACCTTCTTTTAGAATCGAAAATAGGGTAAGTCTAGCTTAAGACTTTAAACAAGTGCTTCTCGGAAGGCAACCCAAGCACTGGCTTTTACTAACATTATACTTTTTATTTTAGTATCTAACTCTATACTAATCAGTCCAATGAAGCACAGGTTTTTAGACCACACGACCTTGCACGCGGGCGTGCCCATAGCTGTGTGGAACCCACGAGACAAAACACAGGCATTTTTGTAGTCGTACACGATGAAAGGTAACTTTTTATCAACACGGGCCGGACACAGCCATGCCTCACGACCGTGCGAAGATACTGACTTCCTAAACACGAGAAAAACATAGTTGTGCTGCATGACCGTGTGAACATATTGATTTATTGACACGGACGAGACACGTCCATTCTAAATGAACATGTGAGGTAGAACACGGGCGTGCCCATTTACCCGTGGCCGTGCCAATAACCCTGAACACCCCCAAATTTTAAAATTGCAAAAAGAATGGGCTATTTTAGAAATCCACACGGGCGTGGCAACTTCCCATGCCCCTCCCCCTATTTAAACAAATTTAATCGCTCATCCTCCCCACATCAACCCTAATCAGATTTTTAAGACTCATTTCTCTCAAATCTAGCCACACCCACGTCCTCAATTTCCCTAAAACTCCTTCCCTTTCCTTTCCCTCCAAAAACCATACAAAAACACCCACACGCCCTCTCCACCACCGTGCTGAAGCAACCCACGCCCTCGCCACAGCCCTACACCTGCAGAAAACTCACAGCACCACTGTGCTCAGGCCGTGTCCAGCTGACTAAAACCACCCCAACCCTGGTTCCATCCATTTCTTAATTCTCTTAATTGATTATTTGCTTAAGTTCATAATATTTTATTTTGCTTTGTTGATATTACATAATATGTTCTTTTTAAAATTACAATTTTAGAACTTCTTTCAATTTTTAATGATAGCTAGTTTCTTCTTTAACTTTAGTATTATTTACTCTATTTTTTCAAATACATTGTTATAGTGAACATTTTGTTTTAGATACTCATTAAATAGAATTGGCTGCTCTTAGTTAGAATAAGTATATTTTAAATATCTCGGGTCAAGATGAAAGTAATTGATTTAATCTAAACATTACTTGAATATTCAATATTTTTAGGAATGATGTCATCATCACGAGGCAAATGCACCACGGTCGCCCCTACTATGTAAAGAAAGGAACCGACTCTTCCTCAGCTAGTGCCTCTTCCAAAATACGACACTGCTTCCTTCAATTCACTCAGGAATCCCAAGAAGAATGTTACAAGGAATTCCGGGAAAGACCTCTAGGGTCCGGTAGGTGCATTGATTGGAACGCCGTAGAACAGGTCGGGTTGGCAGTTGATATCCGAGTGCTCCGCTCGACTGAGCTATGGGAATAATTTTCCCCCATTATCGAGCCCACATACTTGGAACATACTCTAGAGTTTTGCGCCACTTTTACCCTACAAACAGCGGTGGCGCAACACGATGATCCGGGCATGATTCAATTCTATTTAGGAGGAACGGTCAGACGATTGAGCATACCGCAATTTGAGCTGACACTCAGACTTTACACCGATGACTTCATAGAAGAGGACGATCTTCCCGACCTAGACTGCAAATTTCAACGCACCCCTACTCGCTGCTGGCCTGACTTAGCTCCCAACAAAGGTGACTACGACCCCAGTCGCTCCAAGGCAACAGTCCTAGTCACCCCTTTGAGGTACATCCACACCATTCTAGCTCACACTATTACAGGCAGACATGAGAGCACTAGGGTGGTTAACACACAAGATGTCCACTACCTCTGGTGCATGTTCAACGCGCAAGTCTTTGATCTTGCATACTTTATAGCCCGCACGATTCAGCACCAACCAGATCAACATAGGAGGGGGATTCTTTCAATGGTGCCATACATCACACGATTGGCTCGACACTTTGGGCTCCTCCACACAGAGACTCAGATCTCCTCATTGACACAATTGGCCAGATGGTACCTTAGGGCGTCCAGACAATGCTACACATGAGGATGATTAAATATCGTCGTGGAACCGACCCCCCTTAGTACTGACTAGCCACAGACGAGGAGGTACCCGAGGATATTACTAATGATGTCCCACCAACTCTGAGCCAGCAGCCATCCCATAAGCAGCTTCAATGGGAGATATCTCTGCATGCATCACCCAGTTCGAGCAGTACTGTAACCAGCAGTTTACTGACACCGCTCGACGTTTTGATGGGATCGAGGCCACCCTTCGCTAGATATGCCATCACTTTCAAATCTCATCACCGACACCTCTACAGGATCCGGCAGATGATGAAGACCTCTAAGTCCTCTTTATTTATCTAATTTTTCTTTACTTTATTTTAATTTTTATTTCTTTTTCTTTTCCTATTTTAATTTTTATTTATCTTAATTTGAACATTCTCTCTATACATTGAAAAGTTTTCATTATCATTGGTTATCTAAACTTCGAGTATACCTAACACATATTTATTTACACCTCTGAGATGTCTAACTGATGATGTCGCAGTTTCAATTGCACATTCCATATAAACGAATCAATCACTAGGAGTTATTCACTACTACATAAGTCATCCTTTACCACGACCTCTGCCAACTAAAGGAATTCATCCAAAAAAATTCAAGAAGTGTCATTCTCCCCTTCTCTTTTGATTTTATTATTACATGGTTATTTATCTATCTTTGTACATTGAAGGCAATGTCCATCTTAAGTGTGGGGGGTAAAAGTACCTAACTTTTTGCATTATTCTTAAAACCCTGAATTTTATCTCGTTTTTAAGTATTTTTCTCATATTACTAACTAGGGTGAAATTTCTGATGATTTATGATTTTTATTAATATATTTTTAGATTAAGTCATTGATAATTGTGCATTGATGATTTAAATTTTAAGATACTAGAGAATCAAGCATGATAAGTCTATTTTTAAGAATCAATTTTTTTTCTAGGTTGTCGAACTGAATTTGAATATTACCTTGAAGTTTGAAATTTACAGGAATTGATGTCAAATACCCATAATTTTTGTGAGATTTGAGCCTTATAGAGCATATATTCTTTTCCATGCTCACTTTATTAATTATGAGTATGTCAACACTGAATTGTTATTCTAGAACTTGCCTCGATTATACATGTCAAGGCCACATTTTTTATTTGATATACTAGATGATAAAGGCAGCTAGGTTTTAATCCCCTCACTCCACTAAAAAGCCTACCTTCACAATTAACCCTTAGTGAACCCTTTGATCCTAACAACCCTTTTCATTGATTCATCCAAAAAAAACTAACCCAAAACCCCGTTCGTATTTGTTATCACTATTCCTTTGACTACCCTTCTATCGAGAATTGATTTGATTAGTTGCCTAAATACTTTATTTCAGTTGATAACGTTCTTTCTTATATTATGTATTTATTTGATTTGTTCTTACAAAAAAAGAAAAAAAAAGAAAGAAAAAAATGAAGTATATTCATTATTAGTTCAATGTTCTAAGAGCTTACATGTTTAATTTCAATATCTTGAAGAAGAAGCTCGTATTATTAGTATTTTCATGTGATGTAATTATTCAGATTTTTAGTTCAATTCTTTTTCTAAAGTTAGGTAATTTTTCAGGTCAATCTCAATTTTAACCTTCCAAATTCAGCCTTTATCCACACCTTTAACCCTAGCCCCATTACAACCCTGATAAAGACCTTTTGATTTGTGTATCATCTTATATTACAGTGGTGGAGATTTGATTTTCAGGCAAGCCTATGGAATTAACTTTTTAGGTTCGACTTATGAGTGCTCTTTTCCTGAACCTTAAACACTTTGAGTGATTTGAGTGAATCTTTTGTGAGGATGTCAATCCTTATTAGTTTTGAATTAAAGGTAATCATTTAGATAAAGGGAGACACCTATGTTTTCACACTACAAATATATGACTTAGAAGTGTTTCAATCTTTAGGAGTCTTTGAGTTAAATTATCCATGTATAAATTATCTATGAATTATGATGAGGCATTGTTAATGAGAATTAAGAATTGTGGAAAGTTTGTTTTACTTGTAAGTTGAGAATTTTGCTTGAGGATAAGCAAAAGCTTAAGTGTGAGGGTATTTGATAAACTGTAAAAGTAACCTATTTTAACCCCATATTTAGCATTATTTTGGATGATTTAGCCCTTGATTTATGTAAAAAGGTGCTCTTAATCCTTTCTTTTCATGTTTTATACTCAGGAAAGCACCCGAGGATGAAAAGAACAAGAAACGGGCTTAAAATGGGCCAATATGGGCCAAAGTGGAAATCGACACGGCCTGGACTTCAAGCCACATGATCGTGCCCCGTCAATTTACTAGAACACGGCCTAACCATGATTTATACGGCTGTGCCTCCATCAACAGACTCGAAACACGGCCTAAAGTCGATTTACACGGGCGTGTGCCATGGCCTGCCCCTACCGAGGCCAAGAGGAATTCACTCAGATTTGGACACTTGAAGGCAAAGAAACACATTTCAAAGTCTATTCAAACACCCGAGTAGGAATTATACTTGAATTAGGATACTTAGAGGCCAAGTAAGGCATCTCAAAGCCTATATAAAGACCCTAAAGGCCAACCTGAAGGGGACGTTCAGAGTTCAGCAAAAACCTTCTGCCAGAGCCGGCGGCCAGTTAGGCAATTAGCTAGGCCAAGAAGTCGAGCCAGAAGGCCAGATTTGTGGGAATCACTCGAAGATAACCAGTTGATCCATCTCAAGAAGCTAGAATTTTACTCAAGACGACAGATCTCTCTTTCAATTCCTTCAGGGGGTTTTAGGGATTTCTTATGTTTTGTTTTATCTTTTCTCTTGAGATGTTTTATTTCATCATTATGAACTAAACCCTTCAGATACCTGAAGGGGATGAAACCTAGATGAATCTTATTTTTTTTTTTTTTGAACTATATGATAAATACTTAGTTTGTTCTTAATTTTGTGTGCTTAATTCTTGTGTTAATATTTCTGGAATATTAATTCAAGTTGAATGTGCTTAGGTGGTGGAGCAAAAGTCCCTGCTTAAGAGTAGATCTACCATAATTAAGCGGAGTTGATCGCGCGCCTGGAGATAGGGTGACGAGATTTTGACGGATTAGGGTGAAACCTAATATGTGAGTCTATAGATCGTGTTAATGCGATTCTAGGGATTTTAATTAGAAAGAGATTTCAATTAATCAACCTAGGGTTAGAAGTTATTCGCCTCGAGAGAGGGTCTAATATAAATTAGGGAGTCTTACGGATCAAACTATGTGAATAAATCATCTGGTTCAGTGTTAGATAACAAGTGAAGTCTAGGTGGATTCCTTCTAGGGTATCGTCATAATCAACTGAGTTTTTCTAAAAGTTATTTCTTCGATTTGTTCTTTTTTAGTTTAATCAATCAATCACTTCGTATTTAGGCTAAATAATAGAAAGGAAGTGAGTATTAGTACTTTTAATTCCCTTGGGATCGACAATCCGGTCTTGCCTAAACTATACTACTATTCGATAGGTGCACGTGCCTTAAGTCGTTGTCAGAGTTAGTTTCTAGGTTCGATCATACTTTATTATAAATTTTAAAACTCGACAATTCTAGACGATCACCGGCCAACACATTCAGGATGGTCTAATTTCCCTTTAAAGACCTCCAATTAACATTTCGTGGCTATTTGGTACCTTTAGCCTATAGAATGGAACTTTCGTACTTTTTCGCGATTTAGCATGAAATCGCTAAAATTAAAGCAACAAAATTTCCATACATCCTTATAAACATGTTATAACACATAATATAAAATGAAAATAATTTTATCAAACCTCAAATTAGTGATTCTGAGATCACTTTCTGACTAGCCCCTAAATCAGGCTGTTACATGATCGGGGTAGGAAGATGAAAAATAATGGCTTCGAAAACTCAGAAATTGAGGAGAAGAATAGAGAAACTAACAAGATCGCAAAACTTCAGTCTTTTTTTTATTTATATTTTTGTTTTTTTTCACTTCAAATACACAAAATTAAGTACAATAGAACACTTTGAATACAATTTGATTTTTTTTTAAATTTCGAATATTTTTTTGAATTTTTTTACGAACCTACTTTCGAGATTTAAATACGAACGTTGGTGCTTCTTGTTTTGGTAGCTATGATACCAATGATACGATCTATCTAGGGGTTGAGTCGAGTCGTATGTAAAGTGCCCGATCATCTATGAGGAGTAGTTGAGTCTTCGGAAGAAAGGGAAATTTGGCTAAATGTACGGGAGCTTTTCAAGGTGTTTAAAAAGAAGGGTATGGTGTTGGTAGGTTCGGTTAGGATAGAAATATGAAGGATGGAAATTTTAGATGGCTCGGTTTAGTGAAAGAAACAATGAATAAGTAAATTAGGATAGTGGGTGGGGATGGAAAACGAACTTAAACGTCAGAAATAATTCAACACTAATAAGTGTCACCCTGATTTCTATATTGTTTAAGGTGGGTTACGAAATTGTAGAAGGGTTGAACCCACACCGGATCAGTGATAAGTTCGGAACAAAGTCAGGTTGACGCCACTAGTAACTAGATAAGTCAATTTGAACCTTGAAGAATAATGAGTGTGGATAACTCACAATAAGAAAATTTCATTAAGGATCAAAAGTCAAAAGTCCCTTACAATAGGCTGATTACAACTACTTATAGTGTTAAAAGAGGCTAACTGAATGGTCACATATGATCATCTTAATGAGCTAATAATGAGCTGAAATAAAGCTCAAAAACTCTTGGAATTCCAAACTAAGTAACTCCACCCTTCAATTCTCTTCAATTCAACTGAATCAATGGTCTTGAATGCTTAGGAAAAAAAAGCCTTTGAAATCTCCTTGGTCAACCGAATGGACACCAGCAACTTTAATGAAAAATTAACTCATGAAGTGATCACTTAATCAACAATCAATTATGGAAAATGAAAGAGGCTGCTGATGAATTTAATGATGTATAATGCTCCCTTTAATAAATGATAACAGCTCCTTTTAATGAAGAATAATGCTTCCCCTAGAATGTAACTGAAATTCACTTGAAAAGTCTCTTTAATCAATTTGTAACAGCCCTTGAATGTAACAGTTTCCAATTGAAAAGACACCTGCAACTAACACATTAAAACGAACATATTAAACACTTATTACACTCAAACATATTAAACACTTGACTTCAATAAATGAACTAAAAGCAAAGCCATCAATTAATGCAGCAACTAGTTTAATTAAAGAAGCAAAATTAAATAAACTTAAGCTCATGCTTCATTAAATTATCCTAGTAACTAAATTAATTAAATAAACTTCTTATTAAATGAAGTTCAATAAAAACACTTATTAATTAAACGAAGACGAGTTGAATAAATGTCCAGCAACTCATTTATTAAACTAAGATGCTTAAATGCATAGTTTGAAATGCAAACTAAATAAACAAATGCAAGACTTAATTTAATGATGCAGACTTAAACTAACATGGGAGTTACATAAAACATAACTTTATTAAATGCAAAACACACAAAGTGTAAATCTAAAATTAAAAAATGCAAACTTACTAATTTAAATAAAACTAAATTAAATTAAAAAGTCCTTAAACCATTGGCCCAATAATCAATCAGGCCTATGAGATGTTTCATCTTGCACTTGGGCCCCTCAAGTTTAGGCCATTCTCATTGTCGATGGTTTGTGTTGAAACATTATACGACAAGGTTCGTATCACCATGTAAGACCATATCTGGGATATGGCATTGGTATCAAGATATATGTTTGACAAGGTTGAGTATCCTCTGTTATTCCAGGAAATTCAACGGGCAAAAGAATTAAGCATGAGAAAGGTATAGATGAGATGAGTAAGTAAAAATTGATGATGAGATAAGTTGTATGAGGATGATTAAAAGTCCATGTAAGCTAAAAGGGTCAAGATTAAAATTTTGACCATGATAGTTTAAATATTAAACCATGTAATGAGTGATACAGGTACTATGAATAAGTACAAGATAAGGTAACCCTAAGGTGATGGGTAAGTATAAGCAAGAGTAAGTAAGAGTCAGTGATGAATGAGTTTATTTAAAGCAAGTATGTTGTTACTTAAGATTTCATACAAGCTTTCTAGGCTATAAGCTTATCCCGCTCTTTTCCCTTTTCCTTATAGTTTCGCCAAGCTAGTTTCGGGGATCGAAGGATGTCAGAGATCGAATCACACTATCAACCCTTGATTATTGGTATAGAAAATTTTATTATTTTGAGTATGGCATGTATAGGAGTTTGACCATTTTGAGTTATGTCATATTGTAAGAAAATGGTTAGTTATCAAGTTTGTGCATTCTTTTTTACATGGCCATTAGAAATTTGTTGATAATTGCTAAGTTTTACACCTTTAATGATGATGAGGTTATGCATTTAAGTTTATGAAATGAATGGAATAATTGAGTTGCTTAAGAAAGTATAAGGGTGTTTATGTTTCAGGGTGGCAATTGCCTAGGAAAATAACCTTAATTTTCAACACGGGTAGACAGATGGGCGTGTGTCTAGGCCATGTGTGACACATGGTCAGCCCCATAGGCATGTAAATTGGACGTGTGTCCCCTGCATCAATCCATGAAAATGTGATTTGTCACATGGGCCATCGCACGGGCGTGTGCCCTGGCCGTGTGCTACTAAGGGATTGATGACGTCATACTCAGATAGCTCCACCGATAGGAGACACGGGCGTGTTTAGGCCATGTGAAGGACATGGGTTATAGAAACGGGCGTGTGTTCAGCCGTGTGAAATAAGTTAGTGTCGACCACGAGTGTCGAACGCGGGCATGTCTTAGGGCACACAGGCATGTCCCTTGTAGCACACGGGTGTGTGGCCCTTGTCTAGGTAAAAAGTTCTTAAGAGGGTTAAAGATTCTGGATGGATTTCGAAACTCTTCGGATTTATGATTAAGGCCTCATAGGCCCACCTTATACCCAATTTGACTCAAGAAGGAAAATTTTTAAAATGGAATGAAATGTTATGGCTTGTGAATGTATGATTAAGTAAGGTTAAGGACAGCAATGCCTCGTATCAAGTTTCGACGACAAACTCAGGTAAGGGGTGTTACAATGAGTGAGGCCCGAGATGTAAGAAAGAGGCCAATGAGTAAATCGCATCAAACTCAATCAAAGAGATCCAAGGAAATGAACCCTCGGATGACTGTGTTAGTTGGATATTCACACTGAGATCAAGGTAATACATACTCGGGCTCGAGAGTTCAAGCCACCTCGATGGCAAGCGTGCGCAATCCATAGTCAGATAAATCGGGGTGTCTAAATTGTGGCAGGCAGCACATTGGAGAGTGTTGGGGAAACAAACAAAATTGTTATAAGTGTTGTTCCCTCGACCATTTCATCTGAAATTGTCCAGAGAGGGATGTGAGGGAAAGAAAGCTAGAAGTGAGATCAAGCAATGCATCTTCGAGGGGTAGATCACAAAAGAACTCGGGAGGTGGGACTAGTAGTAGAGGTGCGCCTCAAGACTCTACTGTGAGACCAGAGGGTCAAACACTTGCAAGGACTTATGCCATTCGTGCTCGCAAAGAGGCATCATCTCCAGATGTGATAACGAGTACTTTTTCTCTTCATGATACCTCTATTATTGCTTTGATTGATCCGGGGTCTACCCATTCATTTGCATGAGATTGGCATCTAGTATGAGTATGATTGTTGAGTCTATGAAATTTGTAGTAAATGTCTCAAACCCACTAGGCAAACATGTGTTAGTTGACAAGTTGTGTAGAAATTATCCTTTGACAGCTAGAGCTCATTGTTTTCCTGCAAATCTCATGTTGTTGTCGTTTGATGAATTTGACTTGATTCTTGGTATGGATTGGATGACTGCTCATAATGTTTTAGTGAACTGTGGTAGTAAATTTATTGAATTGAAATGTGAAAATGGAGATGTCATTTGGGTTGAATCAGGTAGATCAGATAGTTATCATGTGATAATTTCATCTATGGTAGTCGAGAAATGCTTAAGGAAAGGATACGAGTCCTATCTCACCTTTGTGTTAAATACTCAAGAGTCAGAGGCAAAAATTGAATCAGTTTTGATGGTATGCGAGTATCCAGATGTGTTTTAGGAAGAGTTACCCAGATTGCCTCTAGATAGAGAAGTTAAATTTGGGATTGAGCTAGTTTCGGTACGGAACCTATTTCGGTTTCTCCGTATAGGATGGCACCGTTGGAGTTGAAAGAGTTAAAGGTTCAGTTGCAAGAGTTAATGGATAACGGTTTTACGAGACTGAGCAATTCACCACGGGGTGCTCTGGTACTTTTTTTAAAGAAGAAAGATGAGCTGATGAGATTGTGAATAGACTATAGACAACTCAACAAGGTAACAGTGAAGAATAAGTATCCTTTGCCAAGGATAGATGATCTATTTGACCAATTGAAGGGAGTTACAGTGTTCTCTAAGATAAACCTAAGGTCTAGTTATTATCAGTTGAGAGTTAAGGAGCAAGATGTGCCGAAAACTGCATTTCGGATGAGGTATGGCCATTATGAGTTTCTTGTCATGCCTTTTGTCATAACGAATGCCTCTGTGATTTTTATGGATTTAATGAATCGCATCTTCCGACCGTACTTGGATAAGTTTGCAGTTGTTTTTTTTACGACATATTAATCTATTTTAGGGATGAGAGTGAGCATGTAGAGCATCTGAGAATTGTTTTACAGACTTTATGAGACAAGCAATTATATGCTAAATTCAGCAAGAATGAGTTTTGGCTCCGAGAAGTAGGTTTCCTAGGACAAATTTTGTTAGGTGATGGTATCAGAGTTGATCCGGGTAAGATCTTGGTTATTGTGGAGTGGAAACCGCCAAGGAATGTGTCGGAAGTGAAAAGTTTTTTGGGTTTAGTGGGGTACTACAGACGGTTCGTAGAGGGGTTCTCCATGATTGCCACCCCGATGAAGAAACTGTTACATAAGGATGTTAAATTTGAATGGACTGAAAAATGTCAATAGAGTTTCAAAAGATTGAAAGCATTGTTGACAGAGGCACCAGTTTTAGTAGAACCAGAGTCGGGGAAAGAATTTATGGTCTACAGTGATGCGTCATTTAATGGTCTCGGCTGTGTGTTGATACAAGAGGGTACGGTAGTAGCTTACACCTCGAGACAACTAAAATCGCATGAGAATAATTCTCCGACTCATGATTTGGAGTTGGCTGCAATCATTTTCGCTTTGAAGATTTCGTGTCCTTATTTATATGGTGAGAAGTGCCGAATCTTCACTGATCACAAGAGTTTGAAGTACCTGATGGACCAAAAGGATTTGAATTTGTGGCAACGACAGTGGCTCAAATTATTAAATAATTATGAGATAGTAATTGATTATCATCCGGGGAAAGTGAATGTAGTTGTGGATGCCTTGAGCAAAAAATCCCTGGATGCTTTGAGGGCCATGAGTGTAAGCTTAGCGTTATCTGATGATGGTGTTATATTGGCCGAGTTAAAGGCTGTACCATTATTTATTCAACAAATATGTAAGGATCAAAAGAATAATAGTGAGATGCAAGCTAAGATAGCTCAGTGCGAATTAGGAGATGATTTTGATTTTCGGATAAGTTAAGATGGTTGTTTGATATTTCATGAGAGGATTTGTGTACCTAAGGATGATGAGTTGATCCAAAAAAATTTTACATGAAGCACAAAATGGTTGTTTGTCAGTGCATCCGGGCAGCACGAAAATGTACAATAATTTGAAGAAATTTTTATTGGTGGTCGGGTATGAAACGAGATGTCTTTGGGTTTGTTACAAAATGTTTGATCTGCAAACAGGTGAAAGTAGAGCATCAAGTACCTTCGGGATTACTTCAGCTAGTGATGGTTCTAGAGAGGACGTGGGATCGAATCATAATGGATTTAGTAACGGGGTTACCTATGACTCTGAAGAAGAAAGATGCTGTGTGGGTTATTGTGGATAGATTAACGAATTCAGCACACTTTATACTGGTGCGTGTGGATTTGCTCTATAAGTTGGCTGAACTGTATATTGCTGAAGTAGTGAGATTACATGGGGTGCCTATATCTATTATCTCGGATAGAGATCCGAGATTTACTTCGAGGTTTTGGAAGAAGTTACGAGAAGCCTTGGGTACAAGATTGAATTTTAGTACTGAGTTCCATCCTCAAACTGATGGTCAATCTGAAAGAGTTATTCAAGTTCTTAAGGATATGCTTTGATGCTGTGTGTTAGAATTCGAAGGTGGTTGGGATAAATACCTACCTTTGGTTGAGTTTTCCTATAACAACAGTTATCAGTCGAGTATACAGATGGCACCGTACGAAGCTTGATATGGTCGCAAGTGTTGAACTCCCTTGTATTGGACCAAGCTTAGTGAAAAGTAAATTCACGGGGTTGATCTAGTTAAAGAGACCGAGGAGAAAGTGAAAGTAATCCGTGATAGTCTGAAAGCTGCTTCGGATCGATAAAAGTCATACGTGGATTTAAAAAGGAAAGAAATCGTGTTTCGAGTTGGTTAAAAAGTATTTCTGAAAGTATCCCCGTGGAAGAAAATATTGAGATTTGGTTGAAATGGAAAATTGAGTCCTCGATTCATATAGCCGTATGAGGTTATTGAAAGGATTGGGCCAGTAGCATACTGGTTGGCTTTGCCGGTAGAATTATAGAGAATACACAACATGTTCCATATGTTGATGTTACGGCGATATCGTTTCGATCTTTCGCATGTGATCCCTCCAACAGAAATTGAGATACAACTAGACAGGACTTACGAAGGGGAACCAATTAAGATATTGGCTCGAGAGGTTAAACAGTTAAGGAATAAAAACATAGCCTTAGTAAAGGTGTTATGGTGAAAACATGGTGTGGAAGAGGCTATGTGGGAACCAGAAGAAACCATGAGAGAACAATATCCAAACCTTTTTCCCGATAAAATTTTCGAGGGCGAAAATCTCTAAAGGTGGGGAGAGTTGTAACAGCTTGATTTTGGGGCTAGTCGATACAGTGGTTTTCGGAGCACTAATCTAAGGTTGAAAAAAATTATTTTGGTATTATTTTATGTGTTATGGCATAAATATATGGCTATACAAAAATTTTGGTGCTTTAATTTTAGCAATTGTATGCTTAATTTTGAAAAAGGACTAAATCACATAAAATGCGAAAGTTTTATTATGCAAGGTAGAGGTGTCTAATAGTCATAGAATATTAAATTGGAGGTCCTTAAAGTGCAATTAGGCCAATTAGAGTGTGTTGGCCGGCCATAGAGTCTAGGGAGACAAGGACATTAAATTTTTGGTCAAATTTGGTGAAGTTAGGTGATAAAATAACGAATAAAATAAGATAAAAAGATGAGATATCATCTTTTACTATTCATTCTTCTTTTCTACCGAAAATTGAAGAGAATTAGAGGATTTAAAGATCAAAACTTTCAGCCAAGCTATCTTCTTAGAAGTAATGATTTTAGAGGTCTTTCTTGATGATTTTTGTATTTTTGGAACCCCCAAAGCTTAAGCTAGCTAATGAGAGGACTAATTTGCAATATGGTTGCAAGTTTAGGGACTTGCCATGAGTGTGTTTATGTAAGAAAATGAATGTTAGTGAGATGAGAAACAACTTTTGTGAAGGGTGTTATCATGAAAACACCTAAATGGGATTAAGTTGTAAAGGTTGTAATTCAATAATAAATGCATGAAATAGTTTGATTTGTGAGTAGTTTTAAGATGAATAAATGTTTAGCTAGGCTTGTTTAGTGAGTAAATGTGATGAAAAATGATTTACGAGCCTATGGGAAAAATCGTAATTTTGCCAAAGTGTAAGGGAAAAAATGGTCATTTTTTCCTAAGTAGAAATTCTGATGTATTATGAGTTATAAAATGGTTGAATGAGTGAATTTTGTTATTATAGATCAAGAGGAGCGCGGAAACAACCTTGATCGGGGAAAAGGCAAGGTTACGGATTAAACTGCAAATTAACACATTTTGCACCGATGTAAGTTTATGTGTAAACGATTAATTACGAGTATACATTGTCGTTAATTAATCGTGCATTGTATGATTGAGATGGATCAAGTTCAATAGACATTGGGTAATTCCCGTATGAGTCTAATTATAGACTAATGGTGGGTTATGTGCAATACCAACTTACTGCTCATTCACAATGGGTTGTGTGTGATACCATCGTTTATATTATCATTTGGTGGGATATGTGCGATACCACCCTAAATATTCTTAATGGTGGGCTATGTGCGGTACCACCCTATTATTGATTAATGGTGGGCTGTGTGCGAAACCACCGAGTGTTAAGTTTAATTTCAAACGGTTCATTAAGAAATTATTTAAGTAATGTTTCATGTGACTTATGGTGATAAGTGCAGGGAATGTATGCTAATAAATGTGAGCGTTAAACTTGTTATATGGTATGAATTTGGTATGAGATGAATTGAGTAAGTATGTTTATGGAGTAAGGAGTCATCTTGCTTAGTACATAATGATATTTATTGATTAGCATATGTTATGATGTTTTTTGTTTACATGTAAACTTACTAAGCTTAAAGCTTACTCCTTTTCTTTTCCTTTGTTTTATAATGTCAAAGAGTCGGTTCGGGATACGAAGTTACTGGAAGATCACCCACGTTATCAACTTATCTCGGTATATCTAGAATTAGTATTATTGAGTATGGCATGTATAGAGGCTAGACTAGGGGAAATGTTTCGTTGTTTTGGCCAAGTGTGTGTTGGCTCCTTTAAAGATAAACTCTTTTGTATATGGCCATAGATGATAGCTCATTATTGCTAATTTATGAAAAGATGAGGTTATTCATGAATGTGTATGTTGCATAATTGAGTTGCTTAGTGAATGGTTGAATGTGATTGTGAATACATGAGTTAGGGTGATAAAAAGAGCTTGGCAAATAGCCTTATTCTTGTCTACACGGGCAGGCACACGGGAATTTGTTTAGGCTGTGTGTGACACACGGTCAGTCCCATGGGTGTGTGACCAGGCCGTGTGTCCCCTGCATGTTAAGGTTGCAAGTCAGTGTCGACCACAGGCTAGCCACACAGGCGTGTGCCTAGGTCGTGTGACCTTTATGAGGTTACTGACGTCATAAACAGAATACCAAGGTTATTATACATGGGTGAGGACACGGGCGTGTTTAGGCCGTGTGGAGAACACAGGTAAAGAACACGGGCGTGTGTTTGGCCGTGTGAAAACCCCTGTAGGTTCGAAATAAAAATAAATCCCACACGGACTAGGGACATGGGCGTGTCCCATTTCACACAAGCGTGTTGTCCTTATTTAGACAAAAATTTTAAGTGCACAAAAGTTCCAGGTTGGGTTCCGAAACCCTCCATTTGTATGTTTAAGGCCTCGTAGGCCAATAATAAGAATGATTATGAATGTGAATGAGATATTTTAAATTGGATTGAAATTTGATAGTCCAACTCTATATGTTCAAGCAACATAAATCCGGTAATGCCTCATACCCAATTTCGGCGTCGAATATGTGTAAGGGGTGTTACACGAGGCCCTAGAAATACATTAAAAAAAATTTGGGACTAAATTGGAAATATTTGGAAAGTTTAAGAAAAAGTTAGAAAAATTTGACTCCAGGGGTCAGACGGCTATGTGGCTAGGCTGTGTGCCTCACACGATTGAGACACATACCTCTGTCTCAGGCCGTGTAACTCTCTGAGTTGGGTCACATGGCCAAGTCACATGCTCGTGTTCCAGGCAGTGTAACTCTCGAAATAGCCCCACACGCCTGTGTGCCAGGCCATGTGTTAGGCCGTGTAACGACCTAACTTGCATGCAATAGAACATACAAGGGACACACGTCCATGTCACCAGGCTGTGTGTTGTGTGTCACACACGGCTAGGTCACATGCCTGTGTCTTAGGCTGTGTGGACATGAATTTGCCCAAATCAAACCATTTCTAGCATCAACTCATGCATCCACCTAAAGACCTTTAGTGCACATTATCGAAGCATCAAAATATTACTAAAACATACATGTAATGACCAATTTAATGGTCCCAAATCATTCAACCAATATGCCAATCAAGGTACCTCAAATGTAAACTTGTAAACTTACCTAAACATGCATTTACTTGATCACATTTCCATCACCAAACCTAATTCAACTTCTAACAAATCAGACCACAAATATGACCATTACTATTCCATTACAAAACATGCCATTTGAGCCATTCAATACATGTAACATTCTAAAATTTGAGTATTGATATGATGCGTGTTTTGGTGCTTAACCTGTGTATAATTAAAATTTTGCATGTTTAGTATAGTCTTGAGAAGACTTGAGAACTATTCGGAATTTGAATAAATTTTAGTAAGGAGTATTTAATTGAAGTGGAGCAAGTGACTTTGAGGTTTAAGTAGATTTAAGTGATAAAAACTAGCATAAGATGAGCTAGTAGCAAGGTGGAGTTGGCGCATGCATGTTTGCTTGAGGGGAGAGGTTCGAATCTCCTAGCATGCATTTTGAAAGCTTTTATTTTTTCTTTCCTTAGCAAGTGTCGGTCATGGATAAGGTTAAGGGATGAGTTGGATATCATTTTTGGTAAGAAGACCAAAGGAAAAAGGCAAGTAAAGGTTTAAGGAAAAGAATCTCATGAATTAAGGTGATAAGGGGACATAAGGCATGACTCAAGGGCTTTGTTTTGGAAAGCTTTGAATGGCTAATTGTCCATGAACTTGGACGGTTTTTGGGGCTAGGGAGGTTGGCCGAATTTTGTTAGTAGTTTGATAGGTATTAGGAGCTAGTTTAGTAGCTAGTTTAGTCATTTGGTGTTTTTTTTCTCAAAGCTTGTTTCTCTCTAATTCTCTCCTCTTAGCCGAATGTTTATTGGACAAAAGGTAAACCATTTTTTTCTCTTTTCTTTTGGCTATTTGAGTTTTGACCATTTTGGTCTTATTTTGTCTATTCTCTCAAACCATTTCTACTAGTGCCGAAATCACCAAGGCATTGGAAGGCCATCTTCTTTTTCTTTTCACCCTTGCCGAATGCACACAAGCCTCAAATTCAATTCTTTGTTCATCTTCCATTCTGGAAAAGAACCTAAACATAAACACCCTCTCTTTATTCTTTTTTTCTTCTTTCTTTCTTTTTGTTAAGAACACTCAAGCATCACCATTTTCCAAAACCTTTCATCATGGTCGAATGTTGATGGTAAAACCTTAGCCGAATCTTTCCTTTATTTTTAATCTTTTCTCCAACAATCAAATCCTTCTTTCTTTGTAGTTGCATAGTGGAGTGCCGAGTTCTTTTCTACATCTTAAGTTGATCATAGCTATTAAAGATCGGGTGAAAAAGGAGATTTCATCAATCAAGGTAAGGGATTATTTCGAAAAGGGATTCTATTTTTTTATCATTCTATTTTGATAAGATTGTATTGATTAAATCGATTTTCTCATAGGGACTCTATCAATCGACTTCCACCTTTTGAACGAAAGAATCTTGTGCGAAGCCAATCTCACTCTTAAAATCAATTGGTGGTGATAAGGAAATATTAGTTTGACTAACAATTATTTGTCAATGGAGGCAATCAAAATAGGGACAAAAAGGGCAGTAAATAGTGTTCGAAAGAGGGGCGATTCTGTTATTACCCCTAAGTTTAAGAGAAGGACTATTTTGGGAATTCGAGATTTTTCACCGGGTTGTGGACCCTCATCCGACGAAAATCAATTATTCGAAGTCATACGTACCCCCGAACCATTGTTTACTCACGGTACTGAACCTTTGATTGGAGAGAAATTGCAAATAGTGGTTGTTCAAGATTCCGAGGGTAAGATCTAGATCGCTCAATATTAGAATAGTTTAATATTAAATTTTAGTGTTCTAATCCTTCGTAATATGTGTTTAGATATCGACGAGCGGGAGAGTGTAGTTCTCACTGTAATCAGGTGTGTAATCTCACACTGTATCTCATGGGTTAGATGACTATACAGTAGTAAAAGTTGGATTAAAAATCACAAAGTTGATGAAATCGAAAAATATGATATTATCGACACTTTAGTGCTAATATCATGAAATCGGTATTAAAATCGTGGAAATTTTGAAATCGCCCTTAATGGCTAAAACGTTAATAAGTGATATTTGGGCCATATGTGATATTTGATAAATTTGGGCCATATGCGACATTTGACTAATTTGGGCCATATGTGATATTTGATAAATTTGGGCCATATGTGATATTTGACAAATTTGGGCCATATGTGATATTTAATAAATTTGGGCCATATGTGATATTTGATAAATTTGGGCCATATATGATATTTGACAAATTTGGGCCATATGTGATATTTAACAATTTGGACCATATGTGATATTTGACAATTTGGGCCATATGTGATATTTGAGAATTTGGGCCATATGTGATAATTGATAAATGGGCCATAAGTGAAATTTGATAATTGGGCCATTTATGATAATTGATAAATGGGTTATATGTGATATGTATTTTTAATGGGCCAAAATTGATAAATGATAATATGGTTTTCTTTACAAATATTTTGTTATGCATAAACATGATTGCATGGGTTGGGATCAATGATGAAGAGAAGAAAGGCTTGATGCCAAAATTCTAGATAGGTGACTCTGTCACGATGGCCGTTGCCCGAAATCTAGATCGGTGGTTCTACCACAATTATTTAAATGGTCGTTGCCACAAATATTATATTGGGCTTAAAGCCTACTTTGATGTGTTGGCGGGGTGGGTGACTAAAGCTCCACACAGGTGTGCTGGTTGGTACGGGGGTGTGTAGCGGTTGGAAATCGAGATTCGGTTTTGGGAATTGCATATCATTTGCATTTTTTTATGCTAAATTATTATATTTGAAATGGGCTTAGGCCCAAATAAATGCTTAAATGGTCTTGGCCGGTGGAGTATGGTAAGTGAGTTACACTTCGAGTTCTAAGTAACTCACCCCATTTTTTACCCTCTTAGGTAATAACAATTGATGGAGACTTGGGTCAGAGATGACTTCGTGGGGAGGCTATACTACAAATGGTGGTTTATAAAACTTTAAGACTTCTTTTATAATTTTTATTAAGTACTATTTTTAATGGCGATGTAATAAGGCCCTTTTAATTATGAATTTTATTATGTGGATGGATTTATTATGTTTTAGTTTTATTAAGTTAGATTGATTTAGTTTTTCATAAATGTTTTTCTAAAACTTTCGTATAAAATAAAGGTTTTCTTAAATATCTTTAAAACTCAGAAATCCTTTAACTCTTCGTTAGAATATTTTGATTAAATAAATTTCAAAATTTTAATCAAATACTACTCTATAGACTAATGATAATCTCTTGTGTTTTTAATCAACGATTTCAAATAAACCTTAATTTTTTTCGATAAAGTCATTCTCTTAATCGTTTTGGAATTTGATTTCTATTTCGTTAAATGATTTGAATGTACGTTAAATTTGTGTGTCATGCCAAAATTCGGGCTTAATGCATAGGCCGGGTTTGGGGTGTTATATTTTATGGTATCAGAGCCCAGTTTCAAAACTCGGTTGTGGTTTGGGTTCAAAAATGATTTTGTTTAAAAAAACCCCTTAAATTTCTAAACTTTATGTTTTAAATGTAGTATGGCACCATGAGCATCCGACACCAAGTCAAGTAAGTATTGTAACCCCCCCTACCCGTATTCGTTGTCGGAATAGGTTACGAGGCATTACCGGAGTTTACAAATTTTTTTTACTTAATATAGCCCCTTTATAAATATTTAGCCTTCCTGCAATTTTAAACCGAGACCAATCCACATCAACCAATCAAATTCAACATATTTTCATAATAGATTCATGCATATTTATAAGATAACATCAACACATACCAAACCAAGGTTTGCTAGCCATACCAATGGCTGACCTTACATTCATTCCATATTAGTATTACTTTATTAGCTTATACATGCCATTGATTTCCAAAATAAAGTTTCTTTATATACCAAAATCTTGGTGTTGATAGTGTGATGTGTCTCTGACCGAATCCGACCTCCGAGCTCTTCACACTACAAAACAGGGGAAAAAGAAACAGGGTAAGCACTTTGTGCTTAGTAAATCCATGTAACAAGAATTATACTTACCTAACATTTTCAGTACAATGCAATAAACATTCATAAATCTATTCAATGCATTATTACCCTAATATACACAAGCTCAACATTCAAGTTAGTTCAATAATTTCCATGTATCAATAATATATACCATGATTGATGAGCTCATCAATACCATGATTTCTATTTCTTTGTTATATTTCCATATTTATCCCATTTTACCCTTCTTTCAGTAATTCCTTTTTCTAACTAACCACTAAATCGGTAAAATTTTCTATCGATATTTTAATACGATTTTCCTATCATATAAATATTCATGCAAAAATATTAAAATAAATTTCTCTTTAAATTGGGTTTATGGTTGCGAAACCATTGTTTCGATAACCTTGAATTTAGGCCATTACAAGTATGTTCAGTAAGTATTTGTTTATTAAATGTTTATTTTTGTGATGAGACCTAAGGAACACTCTAGAACTTCTAGTTTTAGGTGTTGAAAACGATAGAGATTGAGACTATATGTGATTACGAAAACAACCCTATCTCTTATATCTCATAAAATATCGTTAATAAACACTAAAATAATATTCTGATTCATAAAACTTGTAATCAGATTAAAGCAAATTAGTCAATATGAGCACTAAAGGACGTGGTCGTGGACGTGGTAGACGTGGCCGTGGTAGAGGACGAGGTGCTGCGTCTGAAGCACCGGGTCATATACCAGAAATGGATGCACCTGCGTCATTTGAGAGCGAAGCTGGATCTCATGATCATGCAAATGAGGATAATACTTTGACTCAAGCAATGTTGCGAGTCTTAGAAAGAGTAGCTGGAGCCAGAATTGGGCCAGTAACTCGTGGATCAATATCGGAATGACTCAAGTCTAGTGGTGCAGAAGTTTTTAGGGGTGTCTCTGGTGTAGCGCCGAATGTGGCAGAATATTGGCTTGAGGCTGTAGAACCAATTATGGATAATTTGGAGTGCACCGTCGAGCAAAAATTGAGAGGAGCTGTGTTTTTGCTAAGAGGCGAGGCGTTTCAATGGTGGCTTACTATTCGAGAAGGCACCGAGGCTGCATTGGTTAATTGGGATTTCTTTAAAGTTGCTTTCCAAGGGAAGTACATCGGAACAAGTTATGTAGATGCCCAAAGGAAAGAATTCCTGAATTTGGTTCAAGAAAGTAAGACTGTGGTAGCCTACGAGGCAGAATTTCTTCATTTGAGTCGTTATGCTCGTACTATAGTGCAGACTGATCATGAGCACCGTGTACGCTTTGAGGATGGACTGAATGATGAGTTGCGAGTACTGATAGCCCCACAACAAGTACAGACTTTTACCTCGCTTGTAGAGAAAGCTAAGATAGCCAAAGAGGCTAAGAATTCAGAGCGCCATAACCGGGAAAAAGTAAGAGGCAAGAGGGATTTTAAGTATTCTGGTTCTTCTAAAAGGTTTCAAAGGAGGCAACGAAATGATGAGCCAGTTCAAGTTAGGGCACCTGTGACTACCAATCAGATTCGAGAATGTGTCGAATGTGGAAGACGACATCCCGAAGAATGTTGGAGGAAAACTGAAGCCTGTTTTAAATGTGGATCCAAGGATCATCAGTTTAAGAATTGTCCTCGATGGACTGAAACGACTCAGGAAGCTCGTAAACTTGAGGCTCAGCCAGTTAGAGGTAGTCAGCAGCCACTAAGAAGTCGTGGACCAGGTCGTGGTGGTAATGGTAATGGACGTGGACAAGGTGCACCGGGTCGAGGTAATGGTGTTAGAGGTAACACGGAGGCAAGACAGCTAGGTTTGGTCTATGCTGGCGGGCGTCGTGAGGACGGCGATGCACCTGATGTGATAACTGGTACGTTCTTCATTTCTGATGTACCTGTTACTCCTTGGATAGATATCGGGTCTACCCACTCGTATATTGCTAGTGCTATATCTGGAAACCTAAATATTAGATCTGAGATTACAGATAGAGAGATGACGGTAATTAGTCATTTAGGACAGTCGGTAATAGTGAATAAATTATTCAGAGATGTGCCCTTAGAGATTCAAAGAGAGGTATTTCTAGCAAACTTGATGGAATTACCTTTCGGCGAGTTTGATCTCATTCTGGGCATGGATTGGTTGGTGAAGCATTGGGCGCAATTGGATTGTGCCGAAAAGCGGATGTCAATTAGGACTGTGGATGATAAGGAGATAATAATGATAGGCGAGCGAAGAAACTTTTTGGCAAATGTGGTATCTACTTTAAAGGCAGAAAAGTTGGTACGGAAAGGGAATAGAGCATTCCTAGCATTCATCAGTACTTTGGATGCCAAGGATTTATCAGTAGAAGGTGTGAGAATGGTGAAAGAATTTCTAGATGTCTTTCCCAAAGAACTTTCGGGTCTACCTTCAGATTAGGAAGTAGAATTTGGCATTGAGCTTTTGCCAGGAACTGCTCCGGTGTCCATTGCTCCTTATAGAATGGCACCGAAGGGGTTAGTGGAGCTTAAGCTCAAATTCAAGAACTGCTAGATCGGGGATTTATTCGACCAAGTGTGTCTCCGTGGGGAGCACCGATTTTGTTCGTCAAGAAGAAGGATGGGTCGATGCGTATGTACATTGATTATAGACAGTTGAATAAGTTGACAATCAAGAATAGGTATCCATTGCTGAGAATCGACGACCTGTTTGATCAATTAAGAGGAGCTTCAGTCTTCTCCAAGATTGATTTGAGATCGGGTTATCATCAACTCAAGGTAAAAGAGGCAGATATTCATAAGACGGCATTTCAAACTCGTTATGGACATTATGAGTTTTTAGCGATGCCGTTTGGTTTGACTAATGCACCAGCTGCATTTATGGACATGATGAACCGAGTCTTTTAGCCTTATTTAGACCGGTTCGTAGTAGTGTTCATAGATGACATCTTGGTACATTTGAGGAATGAAGAAGAGCATGACTCTCATCTGCGCATTGTGTTGCAAATTTTGCGAGATAAGAAACTTTATGCCAAATTCAGTAAGTGTGAATTTTGGTTGAAGGAAATGACTTTCTTGGGTCATGCAGTGTCAGTTGAAAGAATAAGAGTTGATCCTCGAAAGGTAGAGGCTGTGTTGGATTGGAAACCGCCAAAGTCAGTAGCTGAGATCCAATGTTTCTTAGGTTTGCCTTGTTATTATAGACGCTTTGTTTAGGTGTTTTTGTTGATTGTTGCACCCCTAACTAAGTTGTTGCAGAAGGAAGTACCATATGTATGGACCGATAAATAACAAGAAAGTTTCGAGAAACTGAAGAAGATTCTAACGGAAGCGCCAGTACTGATTCAACCAGAGACTGGAAAAGAGTTTACTATTTATTATGATGAGTCACACATGGGTTTAGGATGTGTACTGATGCAAAGTGGAAAAGTGGTAGCTTATGCTTCTCGACAGTTGAGGCCGCATGAAGTCAATTATCCTACTCATGATTTGGAGTTGGCTGCGGTAGTGTTTGTATTAAAGATTTGGAGACATTATCTTTACAGTGAGAAGTCAATCGTTTATACAGACCATAAGAGTCTTAAGTATCTCCTTACCCAAAAGGAAATGAATTTAAGACAACGAAGATGGGTGGAGCTGTTAAAGGATTATGATTTCTCAATCGAGTATCATCCTGGAAAGGCTAACGTTGTGGCAGACGCTTTAAGTCGAAAGATTGTATCAGAGTTAAGAGTAATGTTTGCTCATCTCAGTTTGTATGAGGACGGCAGTTTGCTAGCGGAACTTCGGGTGAAGCCTCTGTGGTTGGAACAAATCAAAGAAAAGCAATTATCCGATGAAAAGTTGGGTCCTTTAATACAACAAGCTGGAAGTGGTGTAATAGGAGATTTTGGTTTGAACAAAGATGATGTACTGTGTTTTCGTGGAAGGGTTTATATGCCCAAGGATTCGGATTTGAGGCAAATGATTCTTCTAGAGGTGCATAGTAGCTCTTATGCTATTCACCCTAGAGGAAATAAGATGTATCGAGATCTCTGTGAACAGTATTGGTGGCCAAAGTTAAAAAGAGAAGTTACTGATTTTGTGGGAAAATGATTGACTTGTCAACAAGTAAAAGCGGAACATCAATTAATGTCGGGATTGTTGCAACCAGAAAAGATTCCATTATGGAAATGGGAGCGGATAACGATGGATTTTGTTAGTGGGTTACCCTTAACACCTACTAAGAAATATTCTGTCTGGGTGGTAGTAGATCGATTAATGAAGACTGCTCATTTTCTACCAGTTCATACGGATTACTCATTGCAGAAGTTGGCTAAACTGTATGTATCTAAAATCGTGAGGTTGCATGGGGTACCAGTGTCTATCATATCGGACAGGGATCCTCATTTTACATCGCGATTTTGGAAAGCTTTGCATGAGGCTCTGGGTACAAAGTTAAACTTCAGTATGGCTTTTCACCCTCAGTCAGATGGTCAGTCGGAAAGAGTAATCCGGATTTTGGAAGACATGTTTAGAGGTTGTGTGATTGATTTCAGAGGTAGTTGGGAGAATTTTCTACCGTTGGCAGAGTTTGCGTATAACAACAGTTATCAATCAAGTATTCAAATGGCACCCTATGAAGCGTTATATGGTCGTAGGTGTCGTACTCCTACTTGTTGGATTGAATTAGGGGAACGATAACTTTTGGGTCCTGAATTGATATCAGAGACGGAAGAAAAAGTAAAGGTAATTCGAGCGCGATTAAAGGAAGCTTCGGATAGACAAAAGTCATACGCGGATCTGAAGCGTAAAGATATCGAGTTTGCAGTGGGAGATCAGGTCTTTTTGAAAGTTTCACCGTGGAAAAAGATTTTCAGATTCGGAAGGAAAGGCAAGTTGAGTCCTAGGTTCATTGGGCCATACAGTGTGTTGAAGAGTGTAGGACCAGTGGCCTACCAACTTGATTTACCTCCGGAATTGGGTCAAATTCATAGTGTTTTCCATGTTTCTATTCGGAGACGCTATAGATCAGATCCATTGCACATAGTACCGGTAGAAGAAGTGGAATTAAGGCCAGATTTGTCTTTCGAGGAGGAACTAGTGAGAATCTTTGACCGAGATGTTAAGGTGTTAAGAAAGAAAATTGTACCGTTGGTCAAGGTTTTATGGCGTAATCACGGAGTGGAGGAAGCTACTTGGGAGCCTGAGGATGCAATTCGACAACAATATCCTCATCTCTTTTAGCTAGGTAAATTTCGAGGACGAAATTTTCTTTAAGGAGGGTAGAGTTGTAACATCCTAAAATTTGAGTATTGATATGATGCGTGTTTTGGTGCTTAACTTGTGTATAATTAAAATTTTGCATGTTTAGTATAGTTTTGAGAAGACTTGAGAACTATTCGAAATTTGAATAAATTTTAGTAAGGAGTATTTAATTGAAGTGGAGCAAGTGACTTTGAGGTTTAAGTAGATTTAACTGATAAAAACTAGCATAAGATGAGCTAGTAGCAAGGTGGAGTTGGCGCATGCATGTTTGCTTGAGGGGAGAGGTTCGAATCTCCTAGCATGCATTTTGAAAGCTTTTATTTTTTCTTTCCTTAGCAAGTGTCGGTCATGGATAAGGTTAAAGGATGAGTTGGATATCATTTTTGGTAAGAAGACCAAAGGAAAAAGGTAAGTAAAGGTTTAAGTAAAAGAATCTCATGAATTAAGGTGATAAGGGGACATAAGGCATGAATCAAGGGCTTTGTTTTGGAAAGCTTTGAATGGCTAATTGTCGATGAACTTGGACGGTTTTTGGGGCTAGGGAGGTTGGCCAAATTTTGTTAGTAGTTTGATAGGGACTAGGAGCTAGTTTAGTCATTTGGTGTTTTTTTTTCTCAAAGCTTGTTTCTCTCTAATTCTCTCCTCTTAGCCGAATGTTTATTGGACAAAAGGTAAACCGTTTTTTTTTCTCTTTTCTTTTGGCCATTTGAGTTTTGACCATTTTGGTCTTATTTTGTCTATTCTCTCAAACCATTTCTCATAGTGCCAAAATCACCAAGGCATTAGAAGGCCATCTTCTTTTTCTTTTCACCCTTGTCGAATGCACACAAGCCTCAAATTCAATTCTTTGTTCATCTTCCATTCTTGAAAAGAATCGAAACATAAACACCCTCTCTTTATTCTTTTTGTTCTTCTTTCTTTCTTTTTGTTAAGAATGCTCAAACATCACCATTTTCCAAAACCTTTCATCATGGTCGAATGTTGATAGTAAAACCTTAGCCGAATCTTTCTTTTATTTTTAATCTTTTCTCCTTCAATCAAATCCTTCTTTCTTTGTAGTGGTATAGTAGAGTGCCGATTTCTTTTCTACATCTTAAGTTGATCATAGCTATTATAGATCGGGTGAAAAAGGAGATTTCATCAGTCAAGGTAAGGGATTATTTCGAAAAGGGATTCTATTTTTTATCCTTCTATTTTGATAAGTTTGTATTGATTAAATCGATTTTATCATAGGGACTCTATCAATCGACTTCCACCTTTTGAACTCTTAAAATCAATTGGTGGTGATAAGGAAATATTAGTTTGACTAACAATTATTTGTCAATGGAGGCAATCAAAATAGGGACGAAAAGGGCAGTAAATAGTGTTCAGAAGAGAGGTGGTTCCGTTATTCCCCCTAAGTTTAAGAGAAGGATTGTTTCGGGAATTCAAGATTTTCCACCAGGTTGTGGACCCTCATCTGGCGAAAATCAATTATTCGAAGTCGTACGTACCCCCGAACCATTATTTACTCGTGGTACTAAACCTTTGATCGGAGAGAAATCGCAAATAGTGGTTGTTCGAGATTCCAAGGGTAAGATCTAGATTGCTCAATATTAGAATAGTTTAATATTAAATTTTAGTGTTCTAATCCTTCGTAATGTGTGTTTAGATATCGACGAGCGAGAGAGTGTAGTTCTCACCGTAATCAGGTGTGTAATCTCACACTGTATCTCATGGGTTAGATGACTATACAATAGTAAAAATTGGATTAAAAATTGAAAAGTTGGTGAAATCGGAAAATATAGTATTATCGACACTTTAGTGTTAAGATCATGAAATCGGTATTAAAATCTTGAAAATTTTGAAATCGCCCTTAATGGCTAAAACGATAATAAGTGATATTTGGGCCATATGTGATATTTGATAAATTTGGGCCATATGTGATATTTGACAAATTTGGGCCATATGTGATATTTGATAAATTTGGGCCACATGTGATATTTGACAAATTTGGGCCATATGTGATATTTGATAAATTTGGGCCATATATGATATTTGACAAATTTGGGCCATATGTGATATTTGACAATTTGGGCCATATGTGATATTTGACAATTTGGGCCATATGTGATATTTGAGAATTTGGGCCATATGTGATAATCAATAAAAGGGCTATAAGTGAAATTTGATAATTGGGCCATTTATGATAATTGATAAATGGGTTATATGTGATATGTGTTTTTAATGGGCCAAAATTGATAAATTATAATATGGTTTTCTTTACAAATATTTTGTTATGCATAAACATGATTGCATGGGTTGGGATCAATGATGAAGAGAAGAAAGGCTTGATGCCAAAATTCTAGATAGGTGACTCTGTCACGATGGCCATTGCCCGAAATCTAGATCGGTGGTTCTACCACAATTATTTAAATGGTCGTTGCCACAAATATTATATTGGGCTTAAAGCCTACTTTGGTGTGTTGGCGGGATGGGTGACTAAAGCTCCCTACAGGTGTGCTGGTTGGTACGGGGGTGTGTAGCGGATGGAAATCTAGATTCGGTTTTGGGAATTGCGTATCATTTGCATTTTTTTATGCTAAATTATTATATTTGAAATGGGCTTAGGCCTAAATAAATGCTTAAATGGTCTTGGCCCAGTGGAGTATGGTAAGTGAGTTACACACTGAGTTCTAAGTAACTCACCCCATTTTTTTTACCCCTCTCAAGTAATAACAATTGATGGAGACTTGGGTCGGAGATGACTTCGTGGGGAGGCTACACTACAAATGGTGGTTTATAAAACTTTAAGACTTCTTTTATAATTTTTATTAAGTACTATTTTTAATGGCGATGTAATAAGGCCTTTTTAATTATGGATTTTATTATGTGGATGGATTTATTATGTTTTAGTTTTATTAAGTTGGATTGATTTAGTTTTTCATAAATGTTTTTCTAAAACTTTCGTATAAAATAAAGGTTTTTCTTAAATATCTTTAAAACTCAGGAAATCCTTTAACTCTTCGTTAGAATATTTTGATTAAATAAATTTCAAAATTTTAATCAAATACTACTCTATAGATCCAATGATAATCTCTTGTGTTTTTAATCAAGGATTTCAAATAAACCTCAATTTTTTTCGATAAAGTCATTCTCTTAATCGTTTTGGAATTTGATTTCTACTTCGTTAAATGATTTGAATGTACGTTAAATTTGTGTGGCATGCCAAAATCTTCGCTTAATGCATAGGCCGGGTTTGGGGTGTTACAATACATACAACACGATATAGTCACAATGACATAAACTAATAAGGCATCAAATGTACCAACATAGTTAACTTACATAACGTATACTTACCAAATTACCTTCAAACCATTTTCAAACATAATAACCTAGTTCAATTATGAACTAAAACATGTCACAAGTAACCATTTTCAAACTATCATTAACATGCCAAGTGAATCATATCAACAAGCACTTTAAAGTAATCAACATCGCATAATTTGGTAAGGTGTCAAGATGTATCAATCCAATATAGCTTTCCAAAGCTTATACATACCTAAACATAATCAACACATGAACTATAATACCATTACAATCATCCTATACATGCCATTTTAAACCTTAGTCAAATTACTCAAAAACTACTGATTTGTCCAGTGGATAGTGTGATAGATCTCCGAGGAGCTTCTAATAAACTGTATAGTAAAGGAAAATAACTACGTAAGTAATGAATGCTTAGTAAACTTGTATAAACATTAAACATATATTCCATTTCAATGGTGAACTTTATAGGATAATTATAAATCTATACCAATGCCATAAGATTTATAAACAATATAACATTTAACTCACAAATGAGTAAGCCCATCAACATCACAAATATTTTTCATTCATAACATAATAGAATTTTATAAGACATAATACATCATTATCAAACTTTTATAGGTTTATGAACTATTCCATTTACTTACTTACCATTCCATTCCAAATGCTTAGCATGAGCCTAAACAACATCGTCAACTCACAAGTTAGTATACTTATACATGATTCATTTGAATTAAACATATGATGATTCATTTCCATGTGAACATATATTACTTGTATTGTTTAACCTTTCCATGAACATATGCATTTTACCTCATGAAAACCTACCTTTTAAATGCTTTTCATTTCCAGTTGAACCATTTAGAATATCATCAGATACTCGGGAAAGCTCACATGAAGTGTGCTTAAACATATAATCATAACTTTTCCATTACATGAATGCTCACACAAGTCGTGAAATAAGTCTACTCCCAGGAGCTGTGAAATGGGCCTGCTCACACAAGTTGTGGGTTAGGATATAAGCTACACGATACTGCTTACATGAGCTATGGAGTATCCGCAACAATTGCAGGACCTCAGCCATTGGTAGGACATTCAAGACCAGCACTTGAAACATGAAATCCCTAATGACATGTCATTTGTATCCTAAGAATTCCTAAGGTTCAACTGGGATTCAATAACCGTCAATTCATAATAACATTGATATCATTAAAAGTATCTTAGCATTACATTCAATTTAAAAAACAATAACATAGTAATCGTTCATGCGAACTTACTTGGCTAAATTGCAGCAATGACCAAGTATAGGGGTTATTTAGTTATTTTTTCTTCTCGATTTTCCACTCGTTCTTGATCTAAGTTAATAATTTCATTCAATTCATTAATTTAGATAGTAAAACTAATTCATTCTATGCACAATTTAGTCTTTTTTGACAATTTTACAAAATTACTCTAAACTTTTCATTTTTATTCAATTTAGTCCATATGTCCTAATCATGCAAATAAACCAATTTTATTGAAAACCCGTACCACCCGAATGTTAATAGCTTCCATTACAACCCACATTTGTAATAATTTCACATCAAGTCCTTGAATTATTATTACTTTAGTGATTTAATCCCTAAACATTTAAATCTTTAAAAATTACTGAACAAAATACTTATAAATAACAACTAATACTTCAAATTCATCACTTAACATCTAAAATAAAAAAGATTCATCAATTACGACATTCAAAATCTTTAACAGTTTCAAAAACGAAGATACGGGCTAGCTATACCTAGTTGCAACGATATTAAAAAATTACGAGAAATGGGTTTGAAACGGACTTACATGCATACATTGAAGCTTGGCCGAAGCTTTAAGGTTTTTAACAATGGCTTTCGGTTAATGTAAAAGAAAATATATTAAGAAGATAACTTTTGTTTCATATTTTAAACCTTTTCTTTATTTTAATAATAAAATAACATATAAAACATATAAAATTGAAAGAAATTAAAGCTCAAACTGTACCACCATCTTAAGAATGGGTAATTTATCCATTAAGGCCATCCAATTATGTTTCTTTAATAAATTAACACCTTTAAACTAGTAGGAATTGAAGTTTTCAACTATTACGATTTAGTCCTTTTTTTCTTAATTAACTATTTAAACATTAAAATTTCTTAATGAAACTTTAATACAACCTTAATAACAGATCCATAAATATTTAATAAAATACTTATGGCTTGTTTTATAGAAATGATCTCCCGATACCTAATTTTCTAAAACCACATGACTTTAGGGTCTTATTGCTTGAACCTAATTGTTCTTCCATTTAACTAAAGTCATTAAATCAAAATTTTATTATTACACCATATATTAATCGTAAATATTAAACAATAATATTTATGGACTCACACGTCGGATTTGTGGCCTCAAAACCACTATTTTGCCATTTCAGAGATATGGGTTGTTACATGGATAGCATAGAAATGACACTTATATGACTATTGGGGTGAAGTTATGTTAAAATTGATAGATTACATAAGTGATTGAATTTGATGGTATGTGTGTTGGGCATGAGGCCTAATGATTCTAAATTTGTGAAGGAATGTGTATTGCGTTAAGATTAAGTTAAGGAATAAGTAGTTTGGTTGACTGTGAGTTCTCTTATAGGGGCTTCGGTGAATCTTTTAGGTTAGTTATTTATAATCAGAGGACTAAAATAATGAATGAGTGCATGTAACACCCCTTACCCGTATTCAACGCCAGAACCAGGTACATGGCATTACTAAACTTATCTTGCTTGAATTTACAACATTTGGCTACCAAATTTCATTCCAACTTAAAACTTCTCATTCACATTCATAACATCCTTATTATGGGCCTACGATGCCTTAAACATGAAAACGGAGGGTCTCGAAATTAGACCGGGAACTTTTGTATACTTAGAAATTTTTTTGCCTTAACAGGGCCACACACCCGTGTGGGCAGGCCGTGTGGTCTCACACACCCATCTCCCTAGCCTGTGAGGAATTTATTTTTCAATTCGAACCTACAAGGGTTTTCACACGGCCAGACACACGCCCGTGTCTTTGGTCCGTGTCTTCCACACGGCCTAGACACGCCCGTGTCCTCACCCGTGGGTGAAAACCTGGGTATTCAGTTTTCGACGTTAACAACCTCATAAGGGGCACACATCCTTGGCATACGCCCATATGCCTAGCCCGTGGTTGACACTGACTTGCAACACTAACATGCAAGGGACACACGGCCTAGCCACATGCCCATGGGACTGACCGCGTGTAACACACGGCCTAGACACACGCCCGTGTGCCTACCTGTGTGGACAAGAACAAGGCTATTTACCAAGCCCTTTTTATCGCCCTAAATCATACAACATAATTTACATTCAGCCATTTACCAACCAACCCAATCATGCATCATATACATTCATAAATAACCTCTTCTTTTCATCTATTAATAATAGTGAGCCATCAATTATGGCTATATACAAAAAGTTCATCTTTAACGGAGCCAACACACTTGGCCAAAACAATAAGACATTTCACTAAGTCTAGCCCCAATACATGCCATATTCAAAATGCTAAGTCTAAATATACCAAGATGAGCTGATAGTGTGGGTGATCTTAAGATTATCTTTGTATCCCGATCTGGCTCTTTAACACTATAAAACAAGGGAAAAGAAAGGGAGTAAGCTTTAAGCTTAGTAAGTTTACATGTAAACTATAAACATTATAACATATGTCAATCAACCAACAACATTACTTAATAAGCAACAACAAATCACATTTCCATAATAATGCTTACTCATCTCATCTCTTGCCACAGTCCATCCATACCACAAATAAAATGCTCACATTTACTTGCACACATCCCCTGCACTCATCACCACAAACCACATGATATATTTACTTAGACAATTTCTTGATTAGACCCTCGAAAAGATACTAAGTACCCAGTGCTTTCGCACACAGCCCACCAATAGTTAATAATAGGGTGGTATCACACATAGCCCACCAACAAGAATAATTACAGTGGTTTCGCACATAGCCCACCAAATGTCAATATAAACAATGGTATCGCACACAGCCCATCGTGAATAAATAGTAAGGTGGTATTGCACACAACCCACCAAAAAAGGGATATTTACTGTGGTATCGCACACAGCCCACCAAAAAGGACAATTATTATGAATATTTTTTCGCACTTACATATTTATTCCGAGGTTCATACGAGAATTATTCACTATCTATCAGTTTCAACCAATCTCACTAATAATTGATCTCATTCATACAATGCATCAATAAGAAACAACATATGTATTGAAAACGTATCGTTTACACATAAACTTACCTCGGTGCAAAATGAATTAATCGACGACTTAGTCCGTAACCTTGCTTTTTCCTCGGTCAAGGCTATTTCCACACTCTTCTTGATCTATAATAATAAAATTTACTCATTCAATCACTAAATATCTCATGATACATCAAAATTTCTACTTAGGCAAAAATGACCATTTTGCCCTATACTTTGGCAAAATTACTATGTTGCCCCTAGGCTCATAAATCATTTTTCATCACATTTTCTCATTAAACAAGCCTAGCTAAACATTTATTTCTCTTACAAAAACTTACAAAACCACTATTTTCATGCATTTATTACTCAATTACAATCATTACAACTAAGTCCCATTTAGGTGTTTTCATGGTAACACTTTTCACAAAAGCTTTTCCTTAAGTATCTAAAATTCATTTTCTTCCATAAAAAATCAGCAAAGAACATAAACACTCTCATGGCAAGTCCCTAAACTTTCAACCATTTTGCAAATTTGTCCCCTCATTAGCTAGCTTAAGCTTTGAGGGTTCCAAAAGTACAAAAATTATTAAGAAAGACCTCTAAAATCACTTACTTGCAAGAGAATAGCTTGGCTAAAAGTTTGAACTCCAAAGTCCCCTATTTTCTCTTCAATTTTTGGTGGAGAAGAAGTGTGAATAGCGAAATATGATATCTTCTTTCTTTGCCTTATTTTATTCATTTTTAACAACCTAATTTCACCAAATTTTTTACCAAAATTAATGCCATTGTCCCCCTTGTGGCCGGCCAACACACTATTATTGACCTAATTGCACTTTAAGGACCTCCAATTTAATATTCTATGGCTATTAGACACCTCTACCTTGTATATTGGAACTTTTACACTTTATACGATTTAGTCCTTTTTTGCAATTAAACATGCAATCGCTAGAATTAATGCACCAAAATTTCCATACATCCTTATAATCATGCTATAATATATAAAATAATATCAAAATAATCTTCTTCAACCTCGGATTAGTGGTTCTGAAACCACTGTTCTGACTAGCCCTAAAATCGGGCTATTACAACTCTTCCCCCTTTAGAGATTTTCGTCCTTGAAAATTTTACCGGTAAAAAGGTTTGGATACTGTTCTCTCATGACTTCTTCCGGTTTGCACGTAGCCTCTTCCACACTGTGTTTTTGCCACAACGCTTTTACTAAGGCTATGCTCTTATTCCTCAACTGTTTAACATCTCGAGCCAATATCTAAATTGGTTCCTCTTTGTATGTCATGTCCGGTAGTATCTCAATTTTTGTTGGAGGGATCACATACGAAGGGTCGGAATGATATCGCCGCAACATTGACACATGAATCACGTTGTGCATTCTGTCTGCCAGCAAAGCCAACCGGTATGCTACTGGCCTAATCCTTTTAGTAACCTCATACGACCTTATGAATAGTGGACTCAATTTGCCTTTTCGACAAAATCTTAATATTTTCTTCCACGGGGATACTTTCAAAAATACTTAGTCGCCCACTTGAAACTCGATTTCTTTCCTTTTAAAATTCGTGTATGACTTTTGTTGATCCGAAGTAGCTTTTAGACTATCATGGATCACTTTCACTTTTTCCTCAGTCTCTTTATCTAGATCGAGCCCATGAATTTGCTTCTCACTAAGCTCAGTCCAATACAAGGGAGTGCAACACTTGCAACCATATAAAGCTTCTAGCGGTGCTATTCGTATACTCGATTGATAACTATTGTTATAAGCAAACTCAACCAAAGGTAGATATTTTGCCCAACTACCTTCGAACTCTAACACACAGCATGAAACACCCCAAACCCGGCCCAAAAAGCCTGATCAGATTTCATATGTTCCTCGAGTAAAACTTTAGCAAATTCTCGCTTTGTTTAAGAAAAACTTGATGATTTTGAATAAAACAGATTAACTTAAAGATCGGGTTGAAATCAAATTGTAAAGTAAATTTGTATCTTCTTAAAACATTATTTTAAGAGAAATTAATAAGTTAAAAGAGAACCAAATTTAATGAACATTTATTTATTACTTTAAAACATATATATATATATATATATTAGTGTCAAAAACATTTTAAATTATTTATTGAAAACCATTTAATTATTTAATTAATAATTGTTCATGGCGAAAAATAAATCCAAACACAAAAATTAAAAAGCAGTTCATAGTGGCCTTGTTACATAAAAATAGCAAAACCCATAATAAATTCTAAATAAGTTTAACAAGTTTCATTTGGAAAATCTCCAAAATACTTTATTTGAGCATTGGCCACCAAGTAGTCCTCATTGACCCGATCCATCGCTAAGAGTCATCGAAAAATTATCCCACAAAAGGGTGAGTCATAAACTCAATGTGTAACACATACATTAAAAAGCCCATTTGATCATAGCCTTTAAGCCCATTAATAACACATATAGCCATAGGCCCATTTTAGTCATATTTAGCCAAAAGCCAATTTTATAGCGAGATCAAATAATAATCATTTAAAATCACATGGATATATACATATAATGAAATGCAAACCCGCCCACCTAAATATCCATCCGCTACACACCACCGTACCAACCAATCACACCGTGGGGATTACTAAATCAACCCTCCATCCGCTACACACCATCGAAGGCGATTCTTTGCGATCAACATGCACATCGCCCTTATAATTTTGTGGCAAGGCCACCAGACAAATGTGACCGAAGTCACCAGATTCAAAATATGTGACCGAAGTCACCGGATTCACATATGTGACCGAAGTCACCGGATTCAAATATGTGACCGAAGTCACCGGATTATGTGGTAAAACCACTGGAATATTTCCCCTTTATCAATTTTACCCATATGCCCATGCACATACATATTATTTAGTTTTCATGCCATTTACCCCAAAATCATAATATAATCATACTTATTTCACATTTATGCATATAGCAAAATTAACGAAATATTGGGGTGAACATACCTGAATATCGTATACCACTGAATGGTATCCACAATCATTATCAAACATATTGTCATATAAATCACATTTAATATAGATCTATGAGATTTTAGTGTAATGTTACACACCTTATGACTGTGAGAACGATATCTTCCCGCTCGTCAACACCTAGTTAATTATCACACTTGATTAGTATACACTATTACTAATAAAACTATACTATTGATGAGAGATCTAAATCCTTACCCTCGGATTCTCGAACAATCGTTATTTGTGGTTTTTCTCTGCTAGATGGATCAAAACCCACTGACAACCCACTAACGAAAAGTGGTTCAGTTGTACGCACGACTTCAAATAACCGATCTTCGTTAGTAGAGGGTCCACAACCCGGTGGAAAATCTCTTATCACCAATACAGCCCTTCGTTTGAAGTTTGAGGGTAAAACAGAGCCTCCTCTCTTCCAAACACTCCGTACTGCTCTTTTCGAACCTATCTTGTTAGTCTCGAATTCACCCCTAAAATAAAGTTGATTAATAAACTATCTCAAAGAGACGATATAACCGAAAGGGATAATTCTTACCTTGGATGATTTCGAAAGATCTCTCCTTAAATGTTGGTTTCATAAAGGATCCTTAATAATCCCTTCCAAAGTTTCGGCCTAGGAGAAAATGAGAGAATTAAGTTTCTAAATCGGCTATTCTAAAAGAAATAATGAAAACACTATACAAAAATCCTTACTTAACCACTTGAAGATTTGGCCTTATCAAAGTAGAAGAAAAGAAATGATGATTCGGCTTGAACAAAAAGAAGAGAAAAATATGGTGTTTTTGGCTATGGTGGTTTCGGGTTTCTAACAAAAGAAAGAAAGATTAAGATGAAAATGGAAGATGATTCGGTTTGACAAAAGAGAAGAAAAGAATGTTGATTTTGGTTTTGGTAGAAGGTGGTTTCGGTTGAAAGTGAAAAAGAAAGAAAAATGAAAGAAGAAAGAAAGAGAAAAGGAAGAAAAAGATAAGGATAATGATGATTTCCAAAAGAAAAGAGATGAGCTTAGGGACTTATGTGCATTCGGCCAAGAGGGAAAAAGTGAAGAAAATAGGTCTTTGAACTTTGGTACTTTCGGTTACAAAGAGGAAGAAAAAGATGTTATGTTTAGGAGAAAAGAAACTAGAAAGACTTCTCAAACCGAAATGGCAAATTGTAAAAGACCAAAAGAAGAGAAAAAGACTTCTCTTTGTGTAGATAAGCATTCGGCTATGAACAAGGTTTTGAGAGAAAATTGGTTAAAATTTTGGCCAACTAACACCCTATTGCCTATGCAAAAATTCGCCAACCTTACCAACATAATCCCTTTTCCTCCTCAATTCTTCCCCATCAATCCCTTGATTCCTAACACAATTAAACCTTCTCCCTTAGCCCCTAAAGTCGACTAGGTTCATGGTCAAATGACCATGAAAAAGCTTCCAAAACACCCTCCTTTCTTCAAGCCATTTGTCCCCTATCTTACCATATCATCATGATCCCATGCCATAACTTCTAGCTTGCCTTTTTCATATGGTCTACTAACCAAAAATAAGAAGATGACCATCCATTCTAGAATAGTCTTGGCCGACACTATAGGAAAGAAAAAAAAAAAATAAAATTCTTTCTTTTGCTAGCTAGGGGATTCGAACCTCTCTCCTCATGCATTCACTCATGCACCATTACCACCTTGCCAAATGACTTATTATGCTTTAAACCTCTTGTCAATATTTCTTAAAGCCTATCTTGCTTAGCTCCATCTTAATTATTAAAAAAATTTAATATTTCACTAAGCGTTCACTTACATAATGAAGTTCAAAAGTAAACTTCCAAAACACACTCAATCATATTTAGGTATGCAACAACATTCAATTAAGTAGAGATGCATAACCCCTAATTATCAGGATGTTACAGTTCTACCCCCTTAAAAATAATTTCGTCCTCGAAATTACCTGGCTGGAACAAGTGAGGGTATTACTGTCGCATCGCTTCCTCCGGTTCCCATGAAGCTTCTTCTGATCCATGATTACACCATAACACTTTGACGAGAGGAATCGATTTTCTCCGTAAAACCTTTACATCTCGCTCCAGAATTTGAATTGGCTCCTCTTCATAGGACAAATCTGGTCTTAATTCCACCTCCTCAACTGGCATTACATGAGATGGATCCAACCGGTAATAGCGTAACATTGAAACATGGAACACATCGTGCATTTGCTTCAACTCCGAAGGCAAATCTAACTGATATGCCACAGATCCGATCCGCTTCACAACCTGATAAGGTCCAATGAACCTGGGACTTAACTTCCCTTTGCGACCAAATCTCATCACCTTTTTCCAAGGTGAGACCTTTAGGAATACTTGATCCCCCACAGCAAACTCTATTTCCTTCTGCTTAAGATCTGCGTACGACTTTTGTCTGTCAGATGCTTCCTTTAATCGAGCCCGGATTACCTTAGCCTTTTCTTCGAATTTAGCCACTATTTTTAGACCCAAAATCTGACGTTCCCCTAATTCTGTCCAACACGTAGGAGTGCGACACTTCCGTCCATATAGTGCTTCATATGGTGCCATCCGAATACTGGCTTGGTAACTATTGTTGTACGCAAATTCCGCTAACGGTAAGAACTCTTCCCAACTTCCCCTGAAATCCATCACACATCCCCTTAACATATCTTCTAAGATTTGGATTACTCGTTCAGACTGTCCGTCAGACTGTGGATGAAATGTCGTACTGAAGTCCAATCTGGTGCCCAACGCCTGATGCAATGCTTTCCAAAATCAAGACATAAACCTCGGATCTCTATCCGAAATAATTGACACCGGCACTCCATACAATCTCACAATCTCAGCCACATATAACTTCGCCAATTTCTGCAAAGAGTAATCAACCCGAACTGGGATAAAATGTGCAGATTTCGTCAATCGGTCCACTATTACCCATACAGAGTCTTTCTTAGTAGGCGTAAGAGGAAGCCCACTAACAAAGTCCATGGTGATTCTCTCCCACTTCCACTGCGGAATCTTTATCGGCTAAAGTAATCCCGAAGGTACTTGATGTTCAGCCTTGACTTGCTAACACGTTATGCACTTTCCTACAAACTCCGTAACTTCCCGTTTAAGACTAGGCCACCAAAATTGATCTTGCAAATCTCGATATAACTTACTTCCTCCAGGATGCATAGTAGAAGGGCTACCATGCGACTCCTGAAGAATCTTTTGCCTCAACTCCTGATCCCTCAACATACAGACTTTACCTTTGAAACACAATACCCCATCGTTGTTAATACCAAAATCTTCTAATTCCCCATTCTGTACCTGCCGTAGCTTTACACTCAGATCATCGTCTACCAATTGCCTCTCTTTCACTTGACTCAACCATGTCGGCTTTACTTGTAATTCTGCCAACAAGCTTCCGTCATCGTAGAGACTAAGATGTGCAAACATCTCCCTTAGATCTGCCACCACTTTTCGACTTAGAGCGTCTGCCACCACATTCGCCTTGCCCGGGTGGTACTCAATAGAACAGTCGTAGTCTTTCAAAAACTCTATCCACCTTCGCTGCCTCAAATTCAGTTCTTTCTGAGTCAGTAGATATTTTAGACTTTTGTGGTCCGTGTATATCACTGACTTTTCCCCGTATAAATAATGTCTCCAAACTTTAAGAGCCAAGACTACAGCTGCCAACTCCAAATCATGCGTCGGGTAATTAACCTCGTGTGGTCTTAACTGTCGAGATGCATGCACAACTACCTTCCCGTCTTGCATCAGAACACATCCTAATCCTGTGTGAGAAGCGTCACAATACACGACAAAATCCTTCCCTACCTCAAGCTGAATCAAAATCGGAGCTTCAGTCAAAACCCTCTTGAGCTTCTCAAAGCTCTCTTGCTGCTTATCAGCCCACACGAAAGGTACTTCCTTTCTCAACAATTTCGTTAAAGGTGCAGCTATCGATGAGAATCCTTCAACAAATCTTCGGTAATAACCTACTAATCCCAAGAAATTGCGAACCTCAGTTACGAACTTGGGTGGTTTCCAATCTAGTACTGCCTCAATCTTCCAAGGATCCACCCTTATCCCTTTCGCAGACACCACATGGCCTAAAAACGCAACCTCCTTCAGCCAAAATTCACACTTGCTGAATTTGGCATAAAGTTTCTTCTCCCTTAAAACTTGCAACACAATCCGAAGATGCTTAGCATGTTCCATTTCAGACTTAGAATGCACCAGGATGTCGTCTATGAATACCACGACGAATTGATCCAAGTAGGGTTGGAAAATCCGGTTCATCAAATACATGAACGCAGCTGGGGCATTCGTCAATCCGAATGGCATTACCAAAAATTCATAATGCCCATATCTAGTTCGAAAAGCTGTCTTATGGATATCCGCTTCTTTCACCTTAAACTGATGATACCCCGACCTTAAATCAATCATTGTGAATACCGCAGCTCCTTTGAGCTGATCGAACAAGTCGTCGATCCTCGGAAAAGGATACTTGTTCTTGATGGTCAGCTTATTCAACTGCCGGTAATCTATACACATCCTCATCGTTCCATCCTTCTTCTTCACGAATAGGACCGGTGCTCCCCATGGAGACACACTAGGTCGGATAAATCCACGATCAAGTAACTCCTAAATCTGAGCCTTAAGCTCAACTAACTCCTTCGATGCCATTCTATATGGAGCAATAGAAATTGGCGCCGTTCCAAGCAATAATTCAATCCCGAATTCTACCTCTCGATCCGGAGGCAATCTTGGAAGTTCTTCCGGAAAAACATCTACAAATTCATTCGCCCCGACTTCTTCAACAGTTGCCTCCTTAGCCTCCAAGGCACTCACCAACATCAGAAAGGCTACACATCCCTTTCTAACCATCTTTTCTACCTTAAGAGCGATACTACATTTGATAAGTAGTTCCGTCTTTCGCTCATCACTACAACTTCTTTGTCATCAAAAGTTCTTAAGGACATCCGCTTAGCAGCACAATCCACATTTGCACGATACTTCACTAGCCAATCCATGCCGAAGATCAGGTCAAATTCCCCAAATGGCAACTCCATTAAATCATCCGGAAATTGTATCCCTTGAACTTCTAAAGGCACTTCCTTAAAAAGTTTGTCTATTACTACTGTCTGTCCTAAAGGACTAAGTACAGTCATCTTCCTAGGTACAGTCTCAGAAGTTACATGCAAAGTTCTAGATACTTCACTAGTGATATATGAGTGAGTTGACCCTATATCTATCAAAGCAATAAAGGGCAACCCGTAAATCGAACGTGCCGTGATAACATCAAAAGCGCCTTCGTCTTCTTTGCGACAAGCGCATATACAGACACTGTTGTCTCGCCTTAGAGCTACTACTGCCTCTGCCTGAAGTTCCGCTACCTCTACCAGAACCATTACCCCTTCCATTTGGACCACGGCCCTTATAATTCATTGTTCAACTTTGCCACTGATTAACACCACGACTCTTTGGCGGTTCTTATCTGAATTCATCGGGCAATCCTTGATCATATGATCTTTAGACCCGCACTTGAAACATCCCCCAGTCTTTTTCCAACATTCTCCCGGGTGCATCTTCCCACATTGAACACACGCACGATGTTGTCCACCAGTAAGTAATCTAGCGACTTTATGCCCATCATTTCTTGGTTTCTTTTGAAAATTCACGATGACCACAAGACCCAAAGCTTCTCTTATTCTTATTTTGGCCTCTGTCCCGGTTCTGTCTCTCAGTCCGCTTAACTTCTTCAGCTATTCTTGCCCTTTCTACTAAGATTGCAAAATCTCTTTCCCGGTGTGGAGCAATCATCACTCGCAGTTCATCTCTAAGGCCATCCTCAAATCTGACACACCGTTCATATTCAGTAGCCACTATCCCTCTAGCATATCGGCTAAGTCGCAAAAATTCTGCTTCATATTCAGCTATCGACTTATTTCCTTGCACTAAATTCAGAAACGCCTTTCTCTGGGAGTCGATGTAACTAGCTCCAACGTATTTTCCTTCGAACTTAACTTTAAAATACCCCCAATCCACTCGATCCATAGGGGTACTCTCCTTGATAGTGAGCCACCACTGGTAAGCCTCATCACGGAGTAGTAAAACAGCACCTTTCAGCTTTTCTTCTGCAGTGCAGTCTAAATCGTCCATGATCCTCTCGACTGCCTCCAACCAATATTCAGCTACATTTGGAGCTACTCCAGATACTCCCCTAAAAACCTCAGCTCCATTTGATCTTAGTCTCTCAGCTACTGACTTTCGAGACCCATTTTCAGTACTAGCTTCTGCTACTCGTTCTAAAACTCGAAGCACAGCTTGTGATACTGCGTCACCTCCTCCATTTTGCTCTTGAAATTCCACCCCAACAGTCGGTGGCGGAGCTTTATTTTTGGAACCTTGACCAGATCTAACTGGTTCCGACACGGTCATTCTTCCTCTACCGCGTCCGCGACGACCACGTCCCCTAGAACTCATGTCTACTACGCGTATTATATGTTTTTACGAAAAAGTCTTATGCATTAGAGTCTTTTCACTTCTTATTAAAAGAAAGTTTTATGCAACAGATATTCATTGGTTTTTCCGTAGCAGTACACATACACCTAGGGTCCATGTCTCAAAGTATAGTTTCCTTAGGCTTATCATACATTCATATCACTTTTCAATAAAAGTACTTACGATGGATCGGGTCAAGAACTAAGGTGCCATGCTTCTATAAAACCATTCTAACTAAAGAAAATTTTCAAAAGTCATTTGGGCCTAATTTTGAAAACGTTGTGGGCTTCACAACCCAAGGCCGAGAGTTTAAAGCGGGATCGATACCAAGTTGAAACACCCCAAACCCGCCCAAAAAGCCTGCCGGATTTGATATGTTCCTCGAGTAAAACTTTAGCAAATTCTCGCTTTGTTTAAGAAAAACTTGATGATTTTGAATAAAAGCAGATTAACTTAAAGATCGGGTTGAAATCAAATTGTAAAGTAAATTTGTATCTTCTTAAAACATTATTTTTAAGAGAAATTAATAAGTTAAAAGAGAACCAAATTTAATGAAAATTTATTTATTACTTTAAAATATATATATATATATATATATTATATATATATATATATTAGTGTCAAAAACATTTTAAATTATTTATTGAAAACCATTTAATTATTTAATTAATAATTGTTCATGGCGTAAAAATAAATCCAAACACAAAAATTAAAAACAGTTCATAGTGGCCTTATTACATAAAAATAGCAAAACCCATAATAAATTCTAAATAAGTTTAATAAGTTTAATTTGGAAAATCTCCAAAATGCTTTATTTGAGCATTGGCCACCAAGTAGTCCTCGCTGACCCGATCCATCGCACTAGGAGTCATCTGAAAAATTATCCCACAAAAGGGATGAGTCATAAACTCAATGTGTAACACATACATTAAAAAGCCCATTTGATCATAGCCTTTAAGCCCATTAATAACACATATAGCCATAGGCCCACTTTTAGTCATATTTAGCCAAAAGCCCATTTTTATAGCAGATCAAATAATAATCATTTAAAATCACATGGATATATACATATAATGAAATGAAAACCCAGCCCACCTAAATATCCATCCGCTACACACCACCCGTACCAACCAATCACACCGTGGGGATTACTAAATCAACCCTCCATCTGCTACACACCATCGAAGGTAGTTGCTGCAGTCAACATGCACATCGCCCTTATAATTTTGTGGCAAGGCCACCAGACAAATGTGACCGAAGTCACCAGATTCAAAATATGTGACCGAAGTCACCAGATTCACATATGTGACCGAAGTCACCAGATTCAAATATGTGACCGAAGTCACCGAATTATGTGGTAAAACCACCGGAATACTTCCCCTTTGTCAATTTTACCCACATGCCCATGCACATACATATTATTTAGTTTTCATGCCACTTACCCCAAAATCATAATATAGTCATACTTATTTCACATTTATGCATATAGCAAAATTAACGAAATATTGGGGTAAACATACCTGAATATCGTATACCACTGAATGGTATCCACAATCATTATCAAACATATTGTCATATAAATCACATTTAATGTAGATCTATGAGATTTTAGTGTAATGTTACACACCTTATGACTGTGAGAACGATACCTTCCTGCTCGTCAACACCTAGTTAAATATGACACTTGATTAGTATACACTATTACTAATAAAACTATACTATTGATGAGAGATCTAAATCCTTACCTCGGTTCTCGAACAACGTTATTTGTGGTTTTCTCCGCTAGATGGATCAAAACCGGCGACAACCCACTAACAAAAAGTGGTTCGGTTTATGCGCATGACTTCAAATAACCGATCTTAGTTAGCGGAGGGTCCACAACCCGGTGGAAAATCTCTTATCGCCGATACAACCCTTCGTTTGAAGTTTGAGGGTAAAAGAGCCTCCTCTCTTCCAAACACTCTGCATCAGCTCTTTTCGAACCTATCTTGTTAGTCTCAAATTCACTCCTAAAATAAAGTTGATTAATAAACTATCTAAAAGAGATGATATAACCGAAAGGGATAATTCTTACCTTGGATGATTTCGAAAGATCTCTCCTTAAATGTTGGTTTCAAAAAGGATCCTTAATAATCCCTTCCAAAGTTTCGGCCTAGGAGAAAATGAGAGAATTAAGTTTCTAAATCGGCTATTCTAAAAGAAATAATGAAAACACTTAACAAAAATCCTTACTTAACCACTTGAAGATTCGGCCTTGTCAAAGTAGAAGAAAAGAATTGATGATTCGGCTTGAACAAAAAGAAGAGAAAAATATGGTGTTTTTGGCTATGGTGGTTTCGGGTTTCCAACAAAAGAAAAGAAAGATTGAGATGAAAATAGAAGATGATTCGGTTTGACAAAAGAGAAGAAAAGAAAGTTGATTTTGGTTTTGGTAGAAGGTGGTTTCGGTTGAAAGTGAAAAAGAAAGAAAAATGAAAGAAGAAAGAAAGAGAAAAAGAAGAAAAAGATAATGATAATGATGATTTCCAAAAGAAAAGAGATGAGTTTAGGGACTTATGTGCATTCGGCCAAGAGGGAAAAAGTGAAGAAAATAGGTCTTTGAACTTTGGTACTTTCGGTTACAAAGAGGAAGAAAAAGATGTTATGTTTAGGAGAAAAGAAACTAGAAAGACTTCTCAAACCGAAATGGCAAATTGCAAAAAGACCAAAAGAAGAGAAAAAGACTTTTCTTTTGTGTAGATAAGCATTTGGCTATGAACAAGGTTTTGGAGAGAAAATTGGTTAAAAATTTTGGCCAACTAACACCCTATTGCCTATGCAAAAATTCGGCCAACCTTACCAACATAATCCCCTTTTTCCTCATCAATTCTTCCCCATCAATCCCTTGATTCCTAACACAATTAAACCTTCTCCCTTTAGCCCCTAAAGCCAACTAGGTTCATGGTCAAATGACCATGAAAAAGCTTCCAAAACACCCTCCTTTCTTCAAGCCTTTTGTCCCCCTATCTTACCATATCATCATGATCCCATGCCATAACTTCTAGCTTGCCTTTTTCATATGGTCTACTAACCAAAAATAAGAAGATGACCATCCATTCTAGAATAGTATTGGCCGACACTATAGGAAAGAAAATAAAAAAAAAATTAAAATTCTTCCTTTTACTAGCTAGGGGATTCGAACCTCTCTCCTCATGCATTCACTCATGCACCATTACCACCTTGCCAAATGACTTATTATGCTTTAAACCTCTTGTCAATATTTCTTAAAGCCTATCTTGCTTAGCTCCATCTTAATTATTAAAAAAATTTAATATTTCACTAAGCATTCACTTACATAATGAAGTTCAAAAGTAAACTTCCAAAACACACTCAATCATATTTAGGCATGCAACAACATTCAATAAAGTAGAGATGCATAACCCCTATTTATCAGGATGTTACACAGCATCACAGCATATCCTCAAAAACTTGAATCACTCTTTCAAATTGGCCATCGGTTTAAGGATGGAACGCAATACTAAAATTCAATCTTGCACCCAAGGCTTCTTGCAACTTCTTCCAAAACCTCGAAGTAAATCTTGGGTCTCTATCCGAGATAATAGATATAGGCACCCTATGTAATCTCACCACCTCAGCAGTATATAGCTCGGTCAACTTATCAAGTGAATAATCCACATGCACTGGTATAAAGTGAGCTGACTTCGTTAATCTGTCCACAATAACCCATAAAGAATATTTCTTTTTCGGAGTTACAGGTAACCCCGTTACAAAATCCATTGTGATTCGATCCCACTTCCACTCGAGAACCATCATTGGATGAAGTAATCCGGAAGGTACTTGATGTTAGGCTTTCACTTGTTGACAGATCAAACATGCTGTAACAAACTCGGAGATGTCCATTTTCATACTCGGCCACCAATACAACTTTTTCAAATCATTGTACATTTTCATGCTGCCCGGATGTACTAACAAGCAACCACTGTGTACTTCATGTAAAACTTTTCAGATTAACTCATCATGCTTTATTACACAAATTCTATCATGAAACATCAAGCAATCCTTTGAACTAACCCGAAAATCAGAGTTACCCCTCAATTCGCACTGAGTTCTCTTAACGTGCATTTCACTGTCATTCTTTTGAGCTTCACATATCTGCTGAATAAATAATGGTCTAGCCCTCAACTCGGCCAATATAGCACCATCGTCAGCCAACGCTAAGCTCGTACTTATAGCTCTCAAAGCATACAGGGATTTTCTTATCAAGGCATCCGCAACCACATTCGCTTTCCCCGAATGGTAATCGATTACTAACTTATAATCCTTCAATAATTCAAGCCACCGCCGTTGCCGCAAGTTCAAATCCTTTTGGTCCATCAAGTACTTCAAACTCTTGTGATTGGTGAAGATTCAACACTTCTCACCATTTAAATAATGATGCCAAATCTTCAAAGCAAAAATAATCGCAGCTAACTCCAAATAGTGATTCAGTTAGTTCTTCTCATGCGGTTTTAGCTGTCTTGAGGCGTAAGCTACAACGTTACCCTCTTGCATCAACACACAGCCAAGACCATTTAATGACGCATCACTGTAAACCATAAACTCTTTCCCTGACTCATGTTGTACTAAAATCGGTGCCTCAGTCAACAATGCTTTCAATCACTTGAAACTCTGTTGGCATTTCTTAGTCCATTCAAACTTAACATCTTTATGCAACAATTTCATCATCAGGGTCCCAATCATGGAGAAACCCTTTACGAATCGTCTGTAGTACCCCACTAAACCCAAAAAGCTTCTAATTTTTAGCACATTCCTTGGCGATTTCCACTCCACAATAGTCAAGATCTTACTTGGATCAACTGTAATTCCATCACCCGACACAATGTGTCCTAAGAATCTAATCTCCCGGAGCCAAAACTCACTCTTGCTAAACATAGCATAGAACTGCTGATCTCTTAGAGTCTGCAAAACAATTCTCAGATGCTTTACATGTTCATTCTCATCCCAAGAATAAATCAGTATGTCATCAATAAAAATGACTACAAACTTATCCAAATACGGCCGGGAGATGCGGTTCATTAAATCCATAAAAATTACAGGAGCATTCGTTAAGCCAAATGGCATGACATGAAACTCATATTGGCCATACCTTGTCCGAAATGCAGTTTTTGGCACATCTTGCTCTTTAACCCTCAACTGGTAATAGCCAGGCCTTAGGTCTATCTTAGACAACACTGTAGCTCCCTTCAGTTGGTCAAATAAATCATCTATCCTTGGCAAAGGATTTTTATTCTTCACCGTCACTTTGTTGAGTTGTTTTTAATCTATACAAAATCTCATCAACCCATCTTTCTTCTTTACAAAAAGTACAAGAGCACCCCACGGTGAATTGCTCGATCTTGAAAAACCTTTGTCCGTTAACTCTTGCAATTGAACCTTTAACTCTTTTAACTCCAATGGTTCCATTGTATACAGAGCAATCGAAATAGGTGCCGTACCCAGAACTAACTCTATCCCGAACTCGACCTCTCTAAATGGAGGCAATTCGGGTAATTCTTTAGGGAACACATCTGGATACACGCATACCACTGGCGCTGATTCAATCTTTACCACTGTCTCTTGAGTATTCAGTACGAAGGTGAGATAGGACTCGTACCCTTTCTTCAAGTATTTCTCAGCTACTATGGATGAAATTATCACAGGAAAACCATCTAATCTACATTATTCAACCCGAATGATATCTCCATTTACACATTTCAATTCAATAAACTTATAACCAAAGTTTACTAAAACATTATGAGCAGTCAACCAATCCATACTAAGAATCAAGTCAAATTCATCAAACGGCAACAACATGAGATTTTCCGGAAAACAATGAGCTCTAATTGTCAAAAGACAATTCTTACACACCTTGTCATCTAGCACATGTTTGCCTAATAGGTTTGACACTTTTACTACAAATTTTGTAGACTCAAAATCATACTCATGCTAGATGCCAATTTTATGCAAATGTAAGAATGGGTAAACCCCGAATCAATCAAAGCAACAATAAAAATATCATGAAGAGAAAAGGTACACGTTATCACATCTGAATATGGTACCTCTTCGCGAAAGCGAATGGCATAAGTCCTTGTAGGTGCTCATCCCTCCGACCTCACAGCTGAGTATCTAGGCGCACTTCTACTACTAGTCCCACCCCTTGGGTTCTTTTGTGATCTACCCCTCGAAGATACATTGCTTGATCTTGTTTCTTGCTTTCTTTCCTTCTCATCCCTCTCTAGAAAATTCAAGATAAAATGGTTGGGTGAACCACACATGTAACAATTATGGTTATTCCCCCAACACTCCCCAGTGTGTTGCCTACTACAATTTGGACACTCCGATTTATTTGACTTTGGATTGCCCTTGCCATCGACGTGGCTTAAACTCTCGAGCCTGAGTATGATTACCTCGATCTCAGTGTGAATATCCAACTGACGCAATTATTTGAGGGTTTATTTCTTTGGACCTCTTAAATTAAGTTTGGTACGATTTACTCATTGGTCTTTTTCTTGCATCTCGGGCCTCACTCATGGCTTTTCTCTTTTCATTATTCAGCTCCATGGCCTTGCATGCCCTATCAACCAACACGATAAATTCTTTCAATTCCAAGATCCCAACTAGTAGTCTGATATTCTCATTCTGCCCATCTTCAAACCTCCTGCACAAGATAACTTCTGTAGACACACACTCTTATGCATACTTGCTGAGCCTAACAAACTTGTGCTCATACTCTGTCATAGTCATTTTGCCTTGCTTAAATTCGAGGAAATCTTTTCGTTTGTGATCTAAAAATCTCTGACTTATGAACTTCTTTTGGAACTCTTCCAAAAAGAAGTCCTACGTCACTCTCTCCCTTTAAACTACCGATGTCAACATTTTCCACCAACGATATGTCGAGTCCTTCTACAATGACATGACACATTTCAAGCTCTCCTTAGGTGAGCAGGAGATTTCATTGAATACCCGTATTTAGTTCTCAAGCCAAAACTCTACCCTCTTGGGGTCATCGTCTATATTAACTCTAAATTCCTCGGCCCCTTATTTTCAAATCTTATCGATCGAGGTTTTGGTCATTCTCACCAAGTCTATACCTTAAGGAGCCATAGGAACTGGATGAGGTATAGGAGGGGGTGGAGGAGGTTGGACATTATGGTTCGTTCATACATACTCCGTGTACCACTTACTTATCATTTGGAGAAAGGCTTCTCGAGCCTCTTCTCATTGACCCATAGTTTCAGGTCTACTCTCTACAGGCGCGGTCCCTTGCGTGGGAGCGGGCATGTTACTAGCAGCGTCATCAGTAGCCACTCGATCGGGATCCATTTACTATATAAAACAAAGTTTATAATTATCATAAGTCACCACACTATTAATATAGATTTATGGAATGTATAACTAGACTCTTACACATACTACAGTAGTCCTACAACCGACTAAACCATAACTCTGATACCACTAAATGCAAAACCCCTTACCCGTATTCAACTCCAGAACCAGGTACGGGGCATTACCAAAATTATCTTACTTGAACATATAACTTTGGGCTACCAAATTTCATTCCAACTTAAAACTTCTCATTTACATTCATGACATCCTTATTATGGGCCTACGAGGCCTTAAACATGCAAATGGAGGGTCTCAAAATCAAATCGAGAACTTATGTATACTAAGAATTTTTTTTGCCTTAACAGGGCCATACGTCAGTGTGAAATGGGACACGCCCGTGTGGGTAGGCCGTGTGGTCTCACATGCCCATGTCCCTAGCCTGTGAGAAATTTATTTTTCAATTCAAACCTACAGGGGTTTTCACACGGCTAGACACACGCCTGTGTCTTTGGTCCGTGTCCTTTACACGGCCTAGACACGTCCGTGTCCTCACCTGTGTGTGAAAACCTGGGTATTATGTTTATGACGTCAGCAACCTCATAAGGGGCACACGGCCTAGGATACGCCCGTGTGTTTAGCTTGTGGTTGACACTGACTGGCAACACTAACATGCACGGGACACACGGCCTAGTCACATGGCCATGGGACTGACCGTGTGTCACACACGATCCTAGACACACGCAGATGTACCTACCCGTGTGGACAAGCAAAATGCTATATTCCAAGCCCTTTTTATCACCCTAACTTATACAACGTAATTTACATTCATCCATTTACCAACCAACCCAAACATGCATCATATACATTCATGAATAACCTCTTCTTTTCATATATTAATAATAGTGAAACATCAATTATGGCTATATACAAAAAATTCATCTTTAAAGAAGCCAACACACTTGGCGAAAATAATAAGACATTTCACTAAGTCTAGCCCTTATACATGTCATACTCAAAATGCTTAGTCTAAATATACCGAGATAAGCTGATAGTGCGGGTGATCTTCATATTATCTTTGTATCTCGATCCAGCTCTTTAACACTATAAAACAAGGGAAAAGAAAGGGAATAAGCTTTAAGCTGAGTAAGTTTACATGTAAACTTTAAACATTATAACATATGCCAATTAATCCACAACATTACTTAATAAGCAAGAACAAATCACATTTCGATAATAATGCTTACTCATCTCATCTCTTACCACATTCCATCCATACTACAAATAAAATGCTCACATTTACTTGCACACATCCTCTGCACTCATCACCACAAACCACATGATATATTTACTTAGATAATTTCTCGATGAACCCCTCGAAATAATACTAAGTACCTAGTGGTTTCGCACACAACCCACCAATAGTTAATAATAGGGTGGTATCGCACATAGCCTACCGACAAGAATAATTACGATGGTTTCGCATATAGCCCACTAAATATCAATATAAACGATGGTATCGCACACATCCCATACTGAATAAATAGTAGGGTGGTCTCGTACACGGCCCACCAAAAAGGGATATTTACTATGGTATCGCACACAGCCAACCAAAAGGATAATTATTATGAATATTTTTTCGCACTTACATATCTATTCCGAGGTTCACACAAGAATTATTACTATCTATCAGTTTCAACTAATCTCACTCGTAATTGATCTCATTCATACAATGCATTAATAAGTTACAACATATGTATTGAAAATGTATCATTTAGACATAAACTAACCTCAGTGCAAAATGTATTAATCGACGACTTAGTCCGTAACCTTGCCTTTTCCTCAGTCAAGGTTATTTCCGAGCTCTTCGTGATCTATAATAATAAAATTTACTCATTCAATCACTATATATCTTATGATACATCAAAATTTCTACTTAGGCAAAAATAACCATTTTGCCCTTATACTTTGGCAAAATTATGATTTTTCCCCTAGGCTCGTAAATATTTTGTCATCATATTTTCTCATTAGACAAGCCTAGCTAAACATTTATTTCTCTTCAACAACTTACAAAACCAATATTTTCATGCATTTATTACTCAATTACAACCTTTACAACTAAGTCCCGTTTAGGTGTTTTCATGGTAACACTTTTCACAAAAGTTATTCCTTAAGTCTCTAAAATTCATTCTCTTCCATAAAAAAATCAGCAAACAACATAAACACACTCATGACAAGTACCTAAACTTTCAACCATTTTGTAAATTAGTCCTTTCATTAGCTAGATTAAGCTTTTGGGGTTCAAAAAGTACAAAAATTATTAAGAAAGACATCTAAAATCACTTACTTTCAATAGAATAGCTTGGGTGAAAGTTTAAACTGCAAAGTCCCCTATTTTCTCTTCAACTTTCAGTGGAGAATAAGTGTGAATAGTGAAAGATGATATATTCTTTCTTTGCCTTATTTTATTCATTTTTATGCACCTAATTTCACCAAATTTTTTACCAAAATTAATGCCCGTGTCCCCCTTGTCTCTATGGTCGGCCAACACACTATTATTGACCTAATTTCACTTTTAGGACCTCCAATTTAATATTCTATGGCTATTAGACACCTCTACCTTGTATAATGGAACTTTTACACTTATTCAATTTAGTCCTTTTTTGCAATTAAACATGCAATCGCTAGAATTAATGCACCAAAATTTGTATACATCCTTATAATCATGCTATAACATATAAAATAATATCAAAATAATTTTCATCAACCTAGGATTAGTGCTTCCAAAACTACTATTTCGACTAGCCTCAAAATCGGGTTGTTACAAAGCTTGAATGATTGCTGAGGATAGTAAGAACATTAGACAAAGGTTCTGATGAGTCTGGTATGTGTCGAATTGTACATGAGTATAATGACATTTAATTATGAACATGTATGTGTTCATTTAGAATATATATTGTGAACTATGACCTTGCTAATATTGTGGAAATATGTATTGAAGTATAATTTATGCTAAAGAAATGAGTTTTCCAACTTGGATGCGAGTCTCTACTCTAACTGCTAGGTAACACCCCAAAAATCCCTTAGATATTTATTTTCTTATGTTTGTGGCATAAATAATTATCTGCTTTAGTTGCTCTGGGAGTGTCTCAGAGGTCCCAAGTCCAAGCCTTAGCTTGCGTAAATTTTTGTTTTTAAATGAATAAACCCCTATCTCTAATCAGTAGGCTTATAATTAAATGTTGGTAAAATATGTCAGAATGGGCCTGCTGGTTTGGCAACTAAGGTGTGAGTTTACGTGTGGGAGGTCTAGAGTTCAAGTCCCTGTGCTAGCATGGGGGATATATTTTGGTTAGCGGTGCCATGGAGAGTTTGAGCAAAACTAAAATGCAGAAGTGGTAGAGGTTTAGTGGGAAGTGAGGAGAGAAAATTGAGGGATTTTGGATAGTGAGAGAGAGTTGTGGATGGTTTTGGGGGTGTTTGAGTTGTAGTGGGGGAGAATGGGAGCAGATTGAGGGATTAAGGGGTTATCTGATTTAATTTAGATTCATTTTCTCTCTTTTTAAAAATTTGTTTTCTCTCTCCCCAATTCCAAAATTCTATTTTTTTTTCAGTTTCATCTTGCACATTGTCAAAATTCTCTATTCTCCCTCTTCAGTATTATTTTGCTTTTTCTTTCACTCTTGTCAAAATTTGCCTTGAATCCTCCCTTTTCTTTTTTTTTTTTTTGTTTTATTATCGTTCCCTTTCTGCAACAAGAATTGCGTTGGTGCAGTTTCGGTAAGTAATTCTTTCCCTTCTCTCGTATTTGTATGTCATTCGAGTGGGAATATAAAGTTTTTTTGAAATTGATGGTTTAGGCGAAGGTCTTAGAGCAGTAAGTTCGTTCTTGGATTGGGAAGTTGTTACAAAGGTCCTCTGCCAGCGGTAAGTCAAGTTTTGGGTAATTTCTTAACGACGAATTCATTTGTTTTAAATCTTTAAAAGGCTAAATCGAGGATGTGTACAATGATTTTTAGGGTTTGGTGAGCTTGGGAGTGCTTACACGTCAGAAGTAATACAGGTGTGTAACCACAACACTGTAAATGGAAATTGACGAAAAGCTAAAAAGTGGAGTTGTCAACACCACACGGGCGTACGGCCGCCCGTATGGTAGGCCGTGTGATCGACGAGGCAGGCCATGTGTGATTCATGTGCCAGGCTGAATTAGACTGTTTAACCCCCACACAGGCGTGTGGGATTATTGGGCCAGGCCGTGTGATCCACTCGGCTAAGGCCATTTTAGGCCTTGTGGGCCACACGAGCGTGTGGGCCCACATGGGTAAATTGTATGGGCTTGTGGGCCCATTTTCACTATTTTGATTGCTAAGGTTGCACGGGTCTCCCGAGTCGACTGTGGACCTACTGTAGGGTCGGTAAGATTACCTAGATCCCTAATTGACTGAATAACTGTTATATCCATGTACTTTATAAATATGTACGACTGTATTTTGAGCATGCTAGTAAAACTGTACTGAATACATATATGATACCGTGATTTGGCATGACATGATTGTATGATGCATTACATGGGGATGAGTTTATATGGATCGGAGGAAGTGTATTGAAAGGCTTCAAGCCTAACTTACTGGCAGCTCAGCTGCAAACTACTGTTTAGTGCCGCATTCGATATTTTTTTGGAGTGTAGGGATGGGTGGGTTGATTATATACCCACATGAAGTGTAGGGTTAGATAGAGATGGAGTGTAGAGGCATTTGGTAGGACTTTTATCTTTGATAATTTGATCTTTGTCATCGATTCATCGATAATGTAATAGACCAAGGCCCGAATGCGTGACTGCCTCTATACTGAGATGGGCTAAAGCCCAAATTGATACTGTCACTAATTCTGAAAAGGGCTTAGGCCAGACAGTGATTACCTTCTATCTATCTATTTGCTTTATATGGGATTACACATTGATTTTTTGAAAACTCACCCTTCTGATTTGACCGCATAGGTAATCCCCAAACATAGGTGGATCAGGGTGACGGAGGACTCCGAGGTGGCCATACGACCTAAATTATTTGATTAGTATTTAATAATGATTTTTAATTTTATTTTAGGGTATTTTACTGTAATAATGGCCTTTTTGGATTTTCATGGTTCAGTTAGGATATCTATTGTTTTGATTTACAACTACTAGTAGTAGGGTTAATCGACATTTCAAAAAGAATCAACCGTTTTAACAAAATACACTCAAATATGCAAACTGATTTACAAAGCTTCCGTAATAAGTGACGTTTTGAAAACTAACAATGTTTTGCAAAAAGAATACTTTAGTGATAATGAACTACGTTTTAAAATTAACGACGCATCCTAAAATTAACAAGATTTTGTATAGAGGTTAAATAGAAAAAGAGGTTTTTTTTACGACAACTCATTTATTGCGAAAAACACTACCATGTGACATCGCCAGATTCGGCCATAACGTCTAGGCCGGGTTTGGGGTATTGCATTTAGTGGTATCAAAGCCAGGTTACAAAACTAGATTGTGGATTTTGGTTTTAGGATTTGACATTCTAAGAAATATTTTCTAATGATTTGAAATGTTTTTACTGAATGTATGGTACACCGAGTCTCCAGCCGATCCTATAAGTTTACTGAAACAGTCATGTGTTGTAAACTTAAACTGCTATAGATAACATATACTAAGACAACTATAGAAAGACTAAAAACACTTAAGTTAGTGTATACTGATGCTGTAGCAAAACCAATAGACACTGATAGACACTGCGTTGTGCAAAAATAAATTTACACTTCTGATATTAGTTTCATAAAATATCCATTAATAAACACTGGAACTATAAACTGATGCATAAAACAATAAATACAGATTAAAATAAATAGACAATGAGCATAAGAGGTATTCACGGACGGGGCACAAGAGGCCGTGGTAGAGGCCGTAGACATGCTCGAGTTGGGTTCTCATAGTTTGGAAACTTGCCAAATTTGGATACAAGTGAGATGCTAGCTTCACCTGTGACTGAGACTGGGTCACATGATCTAGCGAATAGGGATGACGCACTGTCCTTAGCCATGTTAAAGATTCTAGAGAGGGTCGTTGGGCCCAATACTGGAACTGGATGTCGAGGGTCGGTTACAGAATGACTCCAGTCCACTGGAGCCTAGATTTTTAGGAGTATTGCTGGAGTTGCCCCTAATGTGGCTGAATACTTGATAGAGGCCCCAGAGAGAATAATGGACGACTTGGACTGCACCTCTGAGAAGAAATTAAAGGGTGCTGTATTATTGCTACAAGATGTGGTTTATTAGTGGTGGCTTACTATTAAAGAGGGCACTCAGCGTGAATGACTGACCTGGGAGTTCTTTAAGACCGCCTTCTAGGGGAAGTATGTGGGGGCCAGTTACGTAGATGCCTGTAGGAGAGAGTTCTTGAAATTGACCCAGGTTGATGGATCAGTGGCCGAGTGTGAGGCCCAATTTCTGCGACTAAGCCATTATGCGCGTCGTATGGTGGTGACTGAGTATGAGAGTTAGGAATAATAAGGATTCGGAACCCTCGAGTTCCATTCAGAGGTCTAAGAAAAAGGCCAAAGTTGATGGGCCAATCAGAGTTGGGCCTCCTATTATTGCTACTGGACAATCGCCGTGTACTAACTGTGGTAGATGCCATCAGGGCGAGTGTTGGAAAAGAACTGGGGCTTGTTTGAGGTGCGGCTCATTAGAGCACAGTATCAGAGAGTGTCCGCGTTCGTCTGAGCAGATGCAAGCTTCGGGCATGGGTACTACACCACCACCGAGGGTAGTTCAGCAGCCACCGAAAGGCAGTGTTCAGGCCAGAGGTGGGAATTGTTTGGGCCGTGGTCAGAGAGCACCAAGCAAAGGTGCTAGTCATACTGAGGCGAGGTAGCCGGCTCTAGTTTATGCTACACATCGTCGATAGGATGGTGATGCTTCGGATGTCATTACGGGTACGTTCTTTATTGATAATTTACCTTATAATGTACTGGTTGATATAGGAGCCATTCACTCCTATATAGCTTGTACCGTATTTGAAAACTTGGGTACACTAGTTGAGAGCACTACGAGTAAGGTCACTGTACTGATTCCGTTGGGGCAATCAATAAGGGTTAACTAACTGTTGAGAAATGTTCTTCTAAAGGTTCAAGGAGCTATCTTTTTGACTGAACTGATGGAACTGCCTTTTAGAGAATTTGATCTGATACTGGAAATGGACTGGTAAGTCAAACACTGAGTGAGCTTAGATAGTTCCACAAAAAGGGTTGTATTGAGAATGGAGGAGGACAACGAGGTAGTTGTAATTGGGGAGCGTTGGAACTACTTATCAAATGTGATTTCTACTTTGAGGGCCAAAAAGTTGGTTCGTAAGGGATGTGAGGCGTATTTGGCCTACATCAGTATTTTAGATTATGGGGATTCTTCGGTTAAGGATATCAGGATGGTTAAAGACTTTCTAGACATTTTTCCTAAAGAGCTACCTAGGTTACCTCAGAATCATGAAGTAGAGTTTGGGATTGAGCTCCTTCCTGGTACAGCTTTGGTGTCCATCGCGCCTTATAAAATGGCATCGATAGAGCTTGTGGAGCTGAAGGCCCAGATTCAAGAGCTACTGGATTGTGGGTTCATCCGCCCTAGTGTGTCTTCGTGGGGAGCACCAGTTCTATTCGTGAAAAAGGATGGATCCATGTTGACTATCGTTAACTGAATAAGCTGACTACAAAGAATAAGTACCCCCTACCAAGGATAGACGATCTGTTTGACCAGTTTTGAGGGGCTTTGATTTTCTCCAAGATTGATCTGCAATCAGGATATCATCAGTTGAGGGTTAAGGAGACTGATGTACGGAAGAAATCATTTAGGACTCGATACGGTCATTACGAGTTCCTAGTGATGCAATTTGGACTTACGAATGCACCAGCAACTTTTATGGATCTGATGAACCAAGTGTTCCAACCTTATCTGGTTCAGTTCGTAGTGGTATTTATTGATGACATACTGGTGTATTTGAAGACTGAGGATGAGCATAATGAACATTTCAGGGTGTTTTTACAAATTCTATGAGAGAAGCAACTGTACACCAAGTTTAATAAGTGTGAGTTCTGGTTACGTGAAGTATCGTTGCTGGGACATGTAGTTTTTTCTGAGGGGATTGGAGTTGATCCTCGAAAGAACGAGGTTGTTCTGGATTGGAAGCTGCCTAAGACTGTATCAGAGATCTGTAGTTTTCTAGGACTGGGAAATATTATCGACGTTTTGTAGAGGGGTTTCACTGATTGTTGCACCCTTGACTAAGCTGCTACATAAGGGGGTGTTGTTTAACTGGACTGATTCGAAGCAAGGGAGCTTTGAGAAGCTCAAGTTTGTACAGACTGAGGCCCCTGCTCTGATACAGCCAGAGTCTAGAAAAGAGTTTACTGTCAACAACGATGTATCACCTATTGGTTTGGGATGTGTGTTGATGAAAGTGTAAGGTAGTAGCGTATGCGTCTCGTCAACTTAAGACTCATGAGATGAATTATCTGACGCATGACTTAGAGTTGGCAGTAGTGGTCTTCGTACTAAAAATGTAGAGGCATTATTTATACGATGAGAAGTATATCATTTACACTGATCACAACAGCCTCAAGTACCTTCTCACTCAAAAGGAGCTGAATCTTAGACAGCGTAGATGGATTGAGTTGCTTAAGGACTACGACTGTACGATTGAATACTACCTTGGAGAAGCCAATGTGGTGGCTGATGCACTAAGCTATAGGGCTGTGACTGATCTGAGGGTGATTGTTGGCTCGTCTCAGTTTATTTGATGATGGTAGTCTGTTGGCCGAACTTCAAGTTAAACCGACGTGGATAGAGTAGATTAAGGGTAAATAGTTGGAGGACGAGTCTTTGGGTCTTCGCATTCGACAGATTGAGAGTGGGAATACTGTGGATTATGGACTAAATAGCGAAGGGGAACTCTATTTCTGTGGGAGAATTCATCCTCTTCTTCATCACGTGGAGAGCTTGACGTCAAAATTTGATCAAATGGTTCCTCAACAAATTTAAGTTCCCTTTTCATGATTAATTCCTCTAAATCGGATACTGCAGAGCAATCACCAACTATGTTAGGAAATCACATAGACCTAAAAATATTAAATGTTACCTAATAATCCTAAACACGCATAGTAAGCTCACCCTTCTACACATTGATAAACGTATTCCAGTTTCTAGGAAAGGCCTTCCTAGGGCGATTGGCACTTCTTTGTCTACTTCAAAGTCTAGAATAACAAAGTTAGCAGGAAAAATAAAATTTTCCTACACGTACCAATACGTCCTTGATTTTTCCTTCTGGATGTACTAAGGATTGATTTACTAATTGAAGTATAATCGTAGTTGGAATGACGGAAATGTGCAAGTGTACACAATCACAACAAGTAATAAAGTGACAAGTAAATGTCGAGTTATTGTACCCACAGGGATTGTTAAAAGAATTATTTATGAATGCAATTTTAAAAACACTTTGGTGAAGAAAAATAATTTGATTTGAAGAAGTGATTGAAAACTAGGATTTAACAAAGTAAAATAAATAAAAATAAAATAAAAGTTCCAATGCACGATTTCAAAGGATGATTTTAATCAATATGGCATAATTGTGTTAGATTAATTGTATTTCTTAACTTAGAATTATTAAACTCATGTTCATGTTGTTACGAATAAATTCATGGCAACTCAGTAATTTGGTAACTTATGAACATACTTTCCTACCAGAATCCATTTATCCTTTGACGATATCTCTATGTCAATTCAACTAATTAAACAAATTTTAATAAGCAAATGTGTTAATGCACATACATACCTATGAAATTAAAATAATCTCTTGTACATATCTCTATTCCAATTCAAAAAACTAATTCAATCTCATAAGCACATAAAAGATTATGCGAGGTAACAATGTATTTCTACCTTGAAATAGTTTAATCACAATAATCTTGCAAGTTATGCAAGGCTAAGGTATCGTTAGATATCGTTGCCAATTTAACTCTCAGCTACCTTAGATGATTAAACATGCACTGATTAACCGTCGTGTCAATTAAATAATTATATCATTAGTTACCTTGAAATAGTAATGCAAGAATAACTTAGTCATGATTTTATGTAATCAAACATCTTATCGAGGCTTATAACAACACAAACACAATTTTAATAGCTCAAGTAGACGAAATGCAATTAACCTAACACGAATTAAATTTAATAAATTATTTAAATTAAACATATCAATGATCGTGTCTGTCGAGTCTTAAAAATTTATAAAAAGAATAATCGAACCTGGAAACTAAGACAACGATGGAGGTAAGTGTACCTATTGAACATTAGTATAGTTAGTGGCAAGACCGGATTTTTGAACCCAAAGAAACCAAAAGTACTAATATTAACTCTCTTTCTATTATTTAGCCTAAGAAATAAGTTGATTTTTATATGATAAACCGTAAAAGTAACATATTTTAGGCCCATATTTAGCATACTTTTGGATGATTTATTCCTTGATTTATGTAAAAAGGTGCTCTTAATCCTCTCTTTTCATGTTTTATACTCAGGAAAGCACCTAAGGATGAAAAGAACAAGGAACGGGCTTAAAATGGGCCAATTTGGGCCAAACTAGAAATCGACATGGCCTGGACTTCAAGCCACACGGTTGTGCCTCAAAAATTAACTAGAACATGACCTAACCATGATTCACATGTCCGTGCCTCCATCAACAGACCCGAACACGGCCTAAAGTCGATTCAGACTGGCATGTGCCATGGCCGTGCCCTTGCCATGGAAAAGATGAATTTCACTCGGAAAAGGATACTTAGGGAGAAAGAAACGCATTCCAAGAGCGTATATAAAGACCCTAAGTGTAACCTAAAAGAGGGCGGTTAGTTAGGCAGTCAACTAGGCCAAGGAGCCGAGCCAGAAGGCCAGATTTATGGGAATCACTCGAAGATAGCCAGTTGATCCATCTCAAGAAGCCAGAATTCTACTCAAGACGGTGACTTTCTCCTTCAATTCCTTTAGGGAGTTTTAGGGATTTCTTATGTTTTGTTTTATCTTTTCTTCTGAGATGTTTTATTTTATCATTATGAACTAAATCCTTCAAATACCTGAAGGGGATGAAACCTGAATGAATCTTGTTATTATTTTCTGAGCTGTATGATAAATACTTAGTTTGTTCTTAATTATGTGTGCTTAATTCTTGTGTTGATATTTTCGGGATATTAATTCAAGTTGAATGTGCTTAGGTGGTGGAGTATATCTAACATAATTAATCGGAGTTGATCGTGCGCCTAGAGATAGGGTGACGATATTTTACCGGATTAGGGTGAATCATAATATGGGAGTCCATAGATTGAGTTAATGCAATTCTAGGGGTTTTAATAGAAAGAGATTTCGGTTAATCAACCTAGGGTTAGAGGTTATTCGCCTCGAGAGAGGGTTTAGTATAAATTAGGGGGTCTTACGGATCAAGCTCAGTGAATAAATCGTCTGGTTCAGTGTTAGATAACAAGTGAAGTTTTGGTGGATTCTTCCTAAGGGTATCGTCGTAATCAACTGAGTTTTTCTAAAAGTTATTTCTTCAATTTGTTCTTTTTGTCTTTGCGTCTTAGTTTAGTAATTAGTTATTTTTTTATTTAATCAACCAATCACTTCATATTTAGGCTAAATAATAGAAAGAAAGTGAGTATTAGTACATTTCGTTCCTTTGGGTTCGACAATCCGATCTTGCCTAAACTATACTACTGTTCGATAGGTGCACTTGCCTTAAAGTCATTGTCAGAGTTAGTTTCCAGGTTCGATCATTCTCTTTATAAATTTTAAAACTCAACAATTAGACGATAAGTTTTTTGGCACCGTTGCCGGGAAACTAAAATATTAAGAAAGCTCTATTTTTTATTACTTTAGCCATTATTTTTTATTATTTTTTTATTTTCACAAATTTTTTTTTTTGCTAATTTTATTTCTTTCTTTTCCTAGCAAGTACCTCTAGTTTATGTCTAGAAGGAACCCGATAGGACCTCTAGCATACGACAGTGATTTTGAAGCTACCGCGCATAGGAATCGTAAAGAAATCAGGCGAGCCTTAAATTACCGAGAAGAAAAGCAACAAGGTGAATCCAATCCTACTGAAGGGATGGATGAGAATAATCCACCACGAGATGTGGCAGACGCTCCACGTACTATGTATGATTATTCTAAACCTAATTTAACAGGAGCAGAATCTAGTATTGTTAGGCCTGCTATAGCTGCTAATAATTTTTAATTGAAGCCTAACACTATATAAATGATTCAACAATTTGTTCAATTTGATGGTTTGTAGGTCGAAGACCCAAATACTCATATAGCAATTTTTTTAGAGTTATGTGATACCTTCAAAATAATTGGCATTTCTGATGATGCCATACGCCTTCGGTTATTTCCCTTTTCATTAAGGAATAAAGCCAAAAAGTGGTTAAACTTGTTACCATGAGGTCAATCACTACATGGGATAAAATGACCAAAAAATTATTATTAAAATATTTCCCACCAGCCAAAGTGGCCAAATTACGGAATGATATCTCTTTTTTTTGTGCAGATGAATTTAGAGACATTATACGATGCATGGGAGAGATACAAAGATCTCTTGAGAAGGTGTCCACACCATGGTTTATGCTTATGGCTCCAAGTCCAAACTTTCTATAACGGTGTTAATCCCTCAACGAGGAAACTAATTGATTCAGCTGCCGGTGGAACTCTGAATAACAAAACTCCTGAAGCAGCCTACGAGTTTATTGAAGAGATGTCGCTGAATAATTATTAGTGGCAAGTTACAAGGACAAGGCCAACAATCAGCTGGAGTTTTCAACCTTGACGCAGTAACCATGCTATCAAATCAGGTAGATATGATGAATAAAAAGCTTGATAGTTTGTGTTCTTCACAGGTACACCCAATAATGCAATGTGACACAAGTGGAAGTGTGGCGAATCCTGAGTACCCACCCTACCAACCGAGCACAGAAAGCGAACAGATGAACTATATAGGTAACAGTTTCAGAGCTAATAATAACCCTTATACTAATACCTATAATCCAAGTTGGAGGAACCACCCAAATTTTTCATGGGGAGGTCAAGGAAATCAAGGAAACCAAAGATAACAACCTCCTCAAAATTTTCAAAATCAGCCCTATCAACAAGAAAAGAAGCCAAACCTTGAAGAGATGCTGACAAAATTCATGGTAGCCACAGAAACACGTTTCCAAAAAACTGAGACAATGCCCAATAAACAACAAGCATCAATCAACAGGATTGAGAGCCAAGTTGGAGAACTTACTAAGTCAGTTGGTTAACTTAATAAAATAGTTTTTGAAATTCAATCAGAGATTTTCGAACGACCACAAGGGCATCTACCAAGTAACACTGAGAAAACCCAAGGGACCGACATAATACAAGAAAAAGAGGTTGAAGAAGGTAAGGTAGAGATAACACAAGAAAAGCCAAAAACGGTAATCAAAGAGTACCAACCTCACATACCTTATCCCGAAGCAATGAAGAGAGACGATACAGAGGATCAGTTCGGTAAGTTTCTTAAACTTTTAAAGAAATTACATATTAACTTACTGCTTCTTGAAGCTCTTTTTCAGATGCCAGATTCAAGAAAATTTTTAAAACAACCTTTGACGAACAAGCGTAAGTTAGACGAGGAGCCTCATGTGGAACTGAACGCAATATGCTCAGCAATGTTGCAAAATAAACTACCACGAAAGCTAAAAGATCCAAGGAGTTTTACAATTCCATGTTTAATTGGTAGACTAACTGTTGATAATGCATTAGCTGATTTAGGGGCAAGAATAAACGTCATGCCTTATAAAATGTTTAAACAGATAGGTCTAGGGAAACCCAAACAAACTAGGATGAGTATTCAATTAGTTGATAAAATTGTTAGAATTCCTAGAGGTATTATCGAAGACGTCCTTGTAAAAATTGATAAATTCATTTTTCTAGTAGATTTTATTATCTTAGACATGGATGAGGATAATTCGATTCCTTTAATTTTAGGAAGACCCTTTTTAGCAACTGCCAAAACCAAAATTGATGTTGGTGCAAGAGAACTCATACTTAGCGTAGGTGATAAATCGATCAGACTACAAGCTCTTGACTCAGCCAGGACATCGACTGATGAAGGTGAGAAAGTAAATTTAGTTGATAATAATTCTGTTCAAATTTCACAACAGGAAAAAGCACAAAGCTACAAACCAGAGCTGGACCATAAACCTTGTCCCAACAAAGAAGAATTATATGAAGAACAAAGCCTTAAGATCGACAAATTAGAAAAGTTGGAGACACACTATAAAGAAGAACCGGAACCACACGATGTAAAACCAAATGAGCCTCCAGAAGAGCTGGTAGGAACGTCAAACCACTTCAAAATAAGAGATAAGGTACTTTTAAAGAAGGAAGATCCCTCTCGAAGTATACAATATCTTCCCAAATGGAACAGTCGAGGTAAGCAATCCCACATTCAGCACTTTTAAGGTAAATGCTTCTCAACTTAAACTTTATCATGAAAATAAAATCGACAGCATGAGGGAAGATGTTCAAACCTTCAAACCACCATGATTATACAAACGAAGGGAAAGTCCAGCTTAAGACTTTAAATAAGCGCTTCTCGGTAGGCAACCCGAGTACTAACCTTAAGTACTTTACATTTTTTATGTTCTTTTATTTTACTTTCTGATTGCCTAGTTGTAAACTAACCAAAAGCACAAATTCCCAGGCCACACGGCCTTGCACACGGCCGTGGCCATGGTCATGTGGGTACACTGAATCTCTGTACCGACATGGCAGAAAGGTACGAATCAGACGGAATCAATTTTGAAAGCCACGGACCCAACCACTATGCCACGACCGTGCGATGCTGCCATGGCCGAAATTGAGAGTTCAGACATGACCGTGGCAAAACTAAACATGGGCGTCGAAAAAATGGTATGCCTCATACACGGTTGTGTGACGCGGTCGTGGTCACCACTGACTTAACCAACACGGGCGATAAGACCCACAACATGGCCGTGCAAGGTGGTCGTGTGAATCAACACGCCCTCGGTCCACAGGCATGGAAAAGCATCAAATTTCAAGACTCTATTTAAACCCACACCCCCTCTCCATTCTTTTTATCTACTTTCCACCACTTTTCTTCCTTTCTCCCTCTCCTCTACCAGATATCTCTCTCCTCCTTACCAATTCTCTAGACCCTTAAGCTACATCATGTCAAAGAAGCATAAGAGACCAACCACAATCTCTCTGTGGGAGACCTATCTACATAGGTTCATACCGACCGCTTTAACCCTCCAACATGCCAAGGGTCTTCGAGACCTTTTCGGTTCTTTTTTTTCTTTTCCCTTTTGCTTCAATTTCCTTATCTTTACTTCTCTTCTACTTAATTTAGTTTATTTTACTTTAACTTCTTAGTTTTAGGTTCTAAAGGCTATTTGGGAATCACGCCACCACGACCACCACCCGCGTGACCACAGCCTTAGGAATCACACCCACCTCACGAACCATCCAACAGTAAGGACTCCTCAGTCCATTGACCTATTCTTATAAGTTTATTTTCCTTTTTATTTTTATTCACTTTAGCTTGCTTTTCTTTAAATATTTATTTCGTATATTTTGAATTTTTATTAATAATTCTTGCCTAATCCGTCACAAGTTTCCCAATTTCTTCATCTAGTACAGAGGTTATCGATAGCCACCCCACCAGGACCATAGAATACACCACCACCACCTCCTCCTTTACCACAACCACTGCCAACTCCCGAAGTCATCCAAAAATTCAAGAAGTGTCACTTCTTCCCTTCTCTTTTGAATTAAGTATTACATGATATTATCTATTTTTTTACATCGAGGGCAATGTACATCTTAAGTGCGGGGGGTTAAAGTGCCTAACTTTTAGCATTATTCTAAAATCCCTAAATTATATCTAGTTCTTAAGTAATTTCCTCATATTACTAATTAGGATGAAATTTCTGATAATTTATGATTTTTATTAATATGTTTTTGATTAAGTTATAGTTAATTGTGCATTGATGATTTAAACTTTAAGATACTAGAGAATCAAGCATGATAAGTCTATTTTTCAGAATTAAAAATTTTTTAGGTTGTCGAACTGAATTTGAATATTACCTTGAAGTTTGAAATTTACAGGGATTGATGTCAAATACCCATAATTTTTGTGAGATTTGAGCCTTTTAGAGCATATATTCTTTGTCGTGCTCACTTTATTGATTATGAGTGTTCAACACTGAATTGTTATTCTAGAACTTGCCTCGATTATACATGTCAAGACCACATTATTGATTTGATATACTGAGATGATAAAGGCACCTAGGTTTTATCCCATTCACTCCACTAAAAAGCCTACCTTCACAATTAACCCTTAGTGAACCTATTTGATCCTAACAACCCTTTTTATTGATTTACCCACTAATATTAACCCCAAACCCCGCTCGTATTTGTTATTACCATTCCTTTGACTACCCTTCTATCGAGAATTGATTTGATCAGTTGCCTAATTACTTTATATCAATTGGTAAAGTTCTTTCTTATATTATGTAAATACTTGATTTGTTCTTAAAATAAATGAAGTATATTCATTATTAGTTCTATAATTAAGTGAGCGTATATGTTTAATTCCAATATCTTGAAGAAGAAGCCCGTTTTATTAGTATTTTCATGTGATGTAATTATTCAGATTATTAGTTCAATTCTTCTTCTAGTTAGGTAATTTGTCAGGTCAATCTCAATTCTAACCCTCTAATTCAGCCTTTATCCACACCTTAACCCAAGCCCCATTAAAACCCTGTTAAAGACCTTTTGATTTGTGTATCATATCATATAATAGTGGTAGAGATTTGATTTTCATATTAGCCTATGGGATTAACTTTTCTTGTTCGACTTTTGAGTGAATCTTTAGCAAGGATGTCAAATCTTGTCGATTTTGAATCAGAGGTAATTATTTAGGTGAGGGGAAACACTTGACATTTTCAAGGCTATAAATGTATGACTTTTATTGTTTGAATCTTTAGGAGTCTTTGAGTTAAATCATCCATGTATGAATTATCTATGAATTATGATGAGCCATTGTTGATAGGAATTATGAATTATGGAAAGTTCATTTTAATTGTAAGTTGAGAATTTTGCTTGAGGACAAGCAAAAGCTTAAGTGTGGGGGTATTTGATAAATCGTAAAAGTAACATATTTAAGGCCCACATTTAGCATACTTTTGGATGATTTATTCCTTTATTTATGTAAAAAGGTGCTCTTTATTCTCTCTTTTCATGTTTTATACTCAGGAAAGCACCTAGGGACGAAAAGAACGAGGAACGGGCTTAAAACATGCCAATTTGGGCCAAAGTGGAAATCGACACGGCTTGGACTTCAAGCCACACGGCCATGCCTCGATAATTAACTAGAACACGACCTAACCACGATTCACATAGGTGTGCCTCCATCAACAGACCCGAACACGACCTAAAGTCGATTCATACAGGCATGTGCCATGGCCGTGCCACTATAGTGGAAAAGAGGAATTTCACTCTGAAAAGGATACTTAGGGAGAAAGAAATGCATTCCAGGAGCCTATATAAAGACCCTGGTGTAACTTGAAAGAGGGCGGTCAGTTAGGCAGTTAGCTACGCCAAGAAGCCGAGCCAAAAAGCCAGATTTGTGGGAATCACTCGAAGATAGCCAGTTGATCCATCTCAAGAAGCCGAAATTCTACTCAAGACGGCGGATTTCTCCTTCAATTCCTTCAGGGAGTTTTAAGGATTTCTTAGGTTTTGTTTTATCTTGTTTTCTAAGATGTTTTATTTTATCATTCTGAACTAAATCCTTCAGATACCTGAAGGGGATGAAATCTGAATGAATCTTGTTATTGTTTTCTGAGCTGTAAGATAAATACTTAGTTTGTTCTTAATTATGTGTGCTTAATTCTTGTGTTGATATTTCTGGGATATTAATTCAAGTTGAATGTGATTAGGTGGTGGAGCAAAAGTCCCTACTTAAGAGTAGATCTATCATAATTAAGCGAAGTTGATCGCGTGCCTAGAGATAGGGTGACGAGATTTTGCCAGATTAGGGTGAAACCTAATATGGGAGTCCATAGATCGAGTTAATGCAATTCTAGGGGTTTTAATAGAAAGGGATTTCAGTTAATCAACCTAGGGTTAGATGTTATTCACCTCGAAAGAGGGTTTAATATAAATTAGGGGGTCCTACGGATCAAGCTAAGTGAATAAATCGACTAGTTCAATGTTAGATAACTAATGAAGTTTAGATGGATTCTTTCTAAGGGTATCGTCGTAATCAACTGAGTTTTTCTAAAAGTTATTTCTTCAATTTGTTCTTTTTGTCTTTGCATCCTAGTTTAGTAATTAGTTAGTTTTTATTATTTAATCAACTAATCACTTCATATTTAGGCTAAATAATAGAAATAAAGTGAGTATTAGTATTTTTAGTTCCTTCGGGTTTGACAATCCAGTCTTGCCTAAACTATACTACTATTCGATAGGTGCACTTGCCTTAAAGTCATTGTCAGAGTTAGTTTCTAGGTTTGATCATTCTCTTTATAAATTTTAAAACTCGACAATTAGCTGATCATTATCTAATCTAAAATTAACTATTTAACTAAGCTAAAGGTGCTAAGACAAAGAAGAAATTGGGGAAAAGACTTGAGTGAAAACTGATTGATTTAGACAATACCTGAGGAAGAATTCACCTAGACTTAACTTGTTATCTAACTCTGAACCGGACGATTTATTCATTTGACTTGATCCGTAGGATTCCTTAATTTATATTAATCCCTCTCTTCAAGGCTACTAACGTCTAACCCTAGGTTGATTAATTGAAATCTCTTTCTAATTAAAACCCCTAGAATTGCATTAATTCGATCTATGGACTCCCATATTAGGTTTGACCCTAATCCGGCAAATTTTCGACACCCTATCTCTAGCACGCGAGCAACTCCACTTAACTATGCTAGATCTACTATTAGACAGGGTCTCTTCCTCCTCTACCTAAGTACATCACACTTGAATCAATATCCCAGAAACACCAAAACAAGAATTAAGAACACATAGTTAAGAACAAATCAAATATTTATCATTCAGTTCAGATAAAAATAACAAGATTCATCTTAGGTTTCATCCCCCTCAAGTATTTGAGGGTTTAGTTCATAATTGTAAAAGAAAACATCTCAGAAGGAAAGATAAAACAAAACATAAGAAATTCCTAAAACCCCCTGAAGGAATTGAAGGAGAGATCCTCCGTCTTAAGTAGGATTCCGGCTTCTTGAGATGAATCAACTAGCTTTCTTCGAGTAAATCCCTGAAATTAACTGCTCTAGCTTGGCTCTTTGGCGTAGCTGAACGCCCCCTTAAAGGTTGGCCTCTAGGGTCTTTATATAGGCTTATGAAATATGTTTCTTTGCCTCTAAGTACCCTAATCCGAATAGAATTCTTATTTCCTGCGACAAAGACACACCCATGGCACACGCCCGAGTAAATCGTGGCCAGGCCATTGTCAATCCTGTTGACGAGGCACGGCCATGTATTTCGGGGTCCAGGCTGTGGTCGACCTTTCTCACGAGGCACGGCTGTGTGGTCTTGGGCCCAAGCCGTGTGGATTTCATACTTTGGCCCATTTTTTTCGTTTTCGGCCCGTTATTCATTCTTTTCATCCTCCGGTGCTTTATTGAGTATAAAACATGAAAACAAAGGATTAAGAGCACCTATTTCCATAATTAAAGGGGAAAATCATCCAAAAACATTCTAAATGTGGGATTAAAATATGTTACTATTTCAGTTTATCAAATACCCCTACACTTACGCTTTTGCTTGTCCTCAAGCAAAATTCTCAAGTCATAATTAAAATGAACTTCCTCAATTCAAAATATTCATCAAAAATGCCTCATCATAATTCATAGATAATTTATACATCGATAATTCAACTCAAAGAGTCCTAAAGATTTAAACAATCAAAGTAATGAGTTTTTAGCATGAAAACATATGTGTTTCCCCATACCTAAATAATCACTTTTAATTCAAAATCGACAAAATTTGACATCCTCACTAAAGATTCACTCAAATCACTCAAGGTGTTGAAGGTTCAAAAATTAAGCTCTCAAAAGTTGAACATGAAAAGTTATTACCATAGACTTGCTTGAAAATCAAATCTCCACCACTGTAAAATGAGATGATACACAAATCAAAAGGTTTTTAAAAAGGGTTGTAACGGGGCTTAGGTTAAAGGATTGGATAAAGGCTGAATTAGAGGGGTTGGAATCATTGAATTGACAATCACCTAACTAGAAAAAGAAATGACTAATAACCTGAATAATTACATCAATTAAAAACTTGTAATACTAATAATACAAGCTTCTTCTTCAAGATGTTGAAATTAAATGTATAGGCTCGCTTAATCACATGACTAATAATGAATATACTTTGAACTTTTGATTGATTTTTATTTTTTTAAGAACAAATCAAATATACAATAGAATTTTAACAACTAAAATAATCTAATTAGGCAACTAATCAAAACAAATCTCGATAGAAGGGTAATCAAAAGGAATGGTGATAACAAATACGAGATGGGTTTCGGGTTATTAGTGGGTTGAGTCAATAAAAAGGGTTGTTAGGATCAAAGGGGTTCACTAGGGGTCAATTATGAGGGGGTAGGCTTTTAGTGGAGTAAGTGGGTTAAATCCTAAGTGCCTTAATCATCTCTGTATATCAAATCAATAGTGTGGTCTTGACATGTATAATCGAAGCAAGTTGTAGAATAACAAATCAATGTTGACACACTCATAATCAATAAAGTGAGAACGAAAAGAATGTATGCTTTAAAAGGCTCAAAATCTCACAAAAATTATGGGTATTTTGATGTCAACCTCGTAAATTTCAAACTTCAAGATAACAATTTAGATTCAGGTAGACAACCTAACAGAATTTTAATTTTTAAAAATAGACTCATCATGCTTGATTCTCTAGTATCTTAAAGTTTAAATCATCATTGCACAATTATCAATGACTTAATCCAAAACATATCAATAAAAATCATGAATCAACAAGAATTTCATTCTAATTAGTGATATGAGAAAATTACTTTAAGACAGAATATCATTCAGGGATTTGAGAATAATGCAAAAAAGTTAGGCACTTTTTCTAATAATCTTTCACCGTCCACACTTAAGATGTACATTGCCCTCAATGTACAAAGATAGATAATAATCATAAACTAAGAAAATCAAAAGAGAGGGAAAGAGGTGAAACTTCCTAAATTTTTGGATGGATTCCATGAGTTGGAAGTGTGGAAAATTGATTCGGAGGTTAAAGATAAGTTGGAAGGGGCGCCTCTAGTTCCTGTGCTAGATAAAGAAATTGGGTAACTCGTGAAGAATTAGCCAGGAAATAGTAATAATAATTTAAATTATACTAAATATATAATTAAAGTAAATAAAGATAACAAGAAAGAAAATATGAATTAAAATTAAACTAAAAGAGAAGATGAATGGACTAGAAAGTCCTTATTTGTAGATGGTTCGCAAGGTGGGTGTGATTTCTAAGGCCGTGGTGTGTGATTCCCTAGTAGCCTTTAGAACCAAAAACCAAGAAACTAAACTAAAATAAACTAAATTCAGTAAAAGAAAAATAAATATAAGGAAATTAAAAGAGACGAGAAAAGTAAAATAGAAGTTAAATGGTCTCAAAGACCCTTGGCTTGTCGAGTTAATGAAGATGCCAACATTAACTTATGTTGACTGGTCATGCACAGGGAGACAGGATTTGGAACTTTCCGTTTCTTTGACATGGTTGAAGCGTAGATCGAAACTTTTATGGAGTGAAGAAGGAAGAGAATGAACATGGATGGAAGTGGGGAGTCGATAGGGGATGGGTGAAAGGGGAGAGGGGTGTTTTAAATAAAAAATTTCAATTCTGGTATATCCCCACGTCCATGTATCGTAGGCGTGTCATGTCCCATGGCCATGTCACATGGCCGTGTGGTGATTCAATCACTTCTCACACGCTTGATATTTAAGTTGCCACGCCCGTGTTGGTTCATTAGTATCGGCCAAAGCTATGTCGCACGGCTGTAGTGTTAGATGAGTCCGTGATTCAAAGATATTTTTCCCATCCTATCTCTTACTATCTCTGCCATGTTGGTACGAAAATTCGTAGCATCCATATGGCCACGGCCACGGCTGTGTGTAAGGTTGTGTGATGTGAAAACCTGCGCTTCATTAACTTGGTTAGTCTGTAGTTAGGTGCTAAAAGAGATAAAAATAAATAAATAGGGTTAGTGCTCGGGTTACCTCCCGAGAAGCACTCGTTTAAAGTCTTAAGCTAGACCTACCTCTTATTCGTACCTTCACGGTGGTTGAAGGAATGAGAAATCCTTTTTCATGCTGTCATTATATAATTTGAGTCGAGTAGAGTTTACTTTAAAAGTATCGAAACTAAAATTACCTACCTCGACTGTTCCGTAAGGGAAAACATTAAGTACTGTAAAGGGGATCTCCTCGGTTATCTTCAGGTTTGATGTGATGATTCGCGGGTCTGTTCTATCTAATAGTACCTGATCTCCTATTTCGAAGTGATTTGATGTTCCTTTTAGTTCTTCTGGGGGTTCCTTAGGTGAAACACCCGAAACTCGGCCCACGAGCCCTGACCGGATCCAATATGCTTCTAGAGAAAAACCATTCAAATCTTATTTGGGCTTTGCTAAAATCTTGTGTGTTTTTGAAGAACCATTGATTTGGGTTGGGTTCATAATTAAAAATGGTGAAGATTAAGTGTCAAAATATTTAGAGTTTGTTTTAAAAATAAGATTTCTTAATCTTTAATTTGATAAAAATTCGTAACATAATAAAATAAAAAAATGCATATAACAGTTCACACTATGGCCTTATTACATCGAAAGGGAAACCCAAAAATAAAGTCAGAATATTCAAAATATAACGAGTCCAAAATAATATAAAATCCCGAACTGAGCATGGCCACCACTGAGCTTCTGCTGACCCGGTCCATCATTGAGTGTCACCTGAAAAGTAATCCCACAAAGGGGTGAGTCAAACGGACTCAATGTGTACAACCAACACAAGTCTCAATTAATTCAGGCATATCAGTTTATACATGTACATATATTTTAATATAATGATGCAAACCCGAACCCAAATCCTAGGTACCATCCGCTACACATCACCTGTACCAACCTGCACACCGTGGGGACTGCTAAGTCAACCCTCCATCCGCTACACACTATCGAAGGCAGTCGCTGCAGTTCACGTGCTCATCGCCCTTATAAAATTCGTGGCATAGCCACTAGATAATTATTTCGTGACATAAGTCACCACATTCAGATTTCGTGACATAAGTCACCACATTCAAATTACGTGACATAAGTCACCACATTCAGATATTAGGGTATAAAACCACCAATTCACTTCCCCTTTACATATCACCCATATGCCCCATGTCAAACAAATCATGCAATATCATGCCTTATTTCACATTCTTATCACTATTGACATATGTGCCATAATAGATCATATCATACTCATAGTAGGAGTGGGTAAACGTACCTGAGTATTTTGTACCATTGCATGGTACTCTTAGCCACATCTTACATATTCTTATTAACATACTTACTAAAACATAACCATAAAATTCATTAAGGCTTAATGTGGGGTACACACCTGATTTACTTAGCAAGTTTACTGAAAATACCGAAAACCCGATTTAGCATCCTAGATCTTTAATTCCTACATTCGGCCAACCCTACACATGTTAGCAAAGAGCCATTCGGCTATCTAGCCAAATCCCGAAGGAAAATCTTACCTGGATGCCGATTTCTCTACTAATCAAATCCCGAAAACCTTGTGATAACTCTTCTTGCAATCGGCTAGATGCTGAACCACTGAACTAGTTAGTTTCGACTTTTTAAACGAAGTAAGAAATAGATCTAAGACACCAATATAACCTTGGCCGAATATACATAGTCACTCACCTTGCGATTTTAGATCCCGAAAGTAGTCTCTTGGCTAAGAAGATGTTGAAATCCTACAGGATATATGTTAGATCCAATTCTAACATTCAACTAAATGGCCTTCGGCCTAATCTTATACCTTGCTTAACTTAGATCTGAAATCCCGAATGGTTTCCTTAGAAGTCGGCTACCATGGAAATCCCGAAATTCACCTTCCAACTTTCCACAAACAAACTAAAATATTAATGGGATTAGTCCTTAGCTTTCGACTAGAGGAAAAAGATTGAAGATCAAATCACGATGGATCTTACCCTTAATACTGTAGTCGACTGCTCCTTGTTGAACCCACAGAGATTTAGCTATGGCTAGATGTTGAGCACACAAATTTTGGCTTTTGATTAAGTGAAGGAATCGGCTTTACCAAGAGTGAAGAGGAAGGGTATGAAGCTTTTAGGGGTTTCAGCAATGGTGAACTAGGGAGAAGGAGGTTTCAGCTTAGAACAAATAAAAGAAAATGAAGACTTTGAGGAAAAGAGAAGTGGAAATTCGGCTAGAGAAAGAGATGGAAACGAAAGCAAAAATATGAATACTTTGCTACTCAATTTCGGCTAGAACACAAGGTATTTCGGCTTTGAAAATAAAAGAGAAGAGAGGGTATTTGCTTAGAGATTTCGACAGAAAACTAAAGAGAAAAGGAAATAATGGAGAATGGCCTCACTCTTCCCTTTTTGCCGAAACTACTACACCTAGAGTCCCTTATTCGGCCAATTCTTCCTCTCACTATCAAACCCCTTATTTCACTCTAATTTAGTCGATTCTTTAAGTTTTTTACTTGATCTACACTTCATCTTGAAGTGTCCTTGTGCCATCTACTTCCTCTCTTCCTTGTAGCAAAATAAAAGCTCCCTTTTTGCTTCCCTTGTGACTCGAACCTAGGCCCTCTCCCCTTACTTGTGTCATCACTTACTAAGGCCCTAAGTGGCGCCTCCAAGCCACTTAAACAAGCCCAATTTAGTGTCATATTTCCCCTACTAATTTTCTTAAGGCCTTTTTGGTTTAGCTACCTCTTTTAAATTAAAAATTGAATAATTTCTAAAGCATTTACTACACTTTAAAGTTTCCAAAATTCATGCCACACAATTCAGAACACATAGACATGCTTTCACACATACTTAAGCAAAAAAATGCATAGGCCATAAATCCCGGATATTACAGTTCTACCCCCTTAAAATAATTTCGACCTCGAAATTACCTGGCTAGAATAGGTGGGGGTATTACTGTCATTGCTTCTTCTGGCTCCCAATAAGCTTCCTTCGATCCATGGTTATGCCATAACACTTTAACTAGAGGGACCGACTTTCTCCGAAGCACCTTCACATCTCGTTATAGAATCTGAATCGACTCTTCCTCATAAGATAGATTTGGTCTCAACTCTACCTCTTCAACTGGTACTACATGAGATAGATCTGATCGATAGCGACGTAGCATAGAAACATGGAATACGTCGTGCATCTACTTCAATTCCAAAGGAAACTCTAACTGGTATGCCACCGGTCCAATTCATTTTAATACCCGGTAGTGTCCTATAAATCTAGGACTTAACTTCCCTTTGAGACCAAATCTCATCACCTTCTTCCAAGGTGAAAATTTGAGAAACACTTGATCTCCCACAGCAAATTCGATCTCCTTCCGTTTGAGATCTGCATAAGACTTTTGCCTGCCAGATGCCTCCTTCAACTGTGCCCAGATTGCCTCCACTTTCTCTTCGGATTGTGCCACAATCTATGGACCCAAAACCTGACGTTCCCCTAATTCTGTCCAACACGTAGGAGTGCGGCACTTCCGTTCATACAACGCCTCGTACGGTGCCATTTTAGTACTGGCCTGATAGCTGTTGTTGTAAGCAAATTCCACTAGAGGCAAATATTCTTCCCAACTTCCTCTGAAGTCTATCACACAGCCTCTTAATATATCCTCTAATACTTGGATCACTCGTTCAGACTGGCTGTCTGACTGTGGATGAAATACCGTACTGAAATCCAATCTAGTGCCTAAAGCCTGATGTAGTGCCTTCCAAAACTAAGATGTGAACCTCGGATCCCTATCTGAGATAATTGACATCGGCACTTCATGCAACCTCACAATTTTTGCCACATATAACTTGGCCAGCTTCTGCAAAGAATAGTCAACCCGTACTGGTAAGAAATGCGCTGACTTTGTCAGTCGATCCACTATCACCCATACCGAGTCCTTCTTAGTAGGTGTAAGGGGAAGCCCACTAACGAAGTCCATGGTGATTCTCTCCCACTTCCACTGCGGAATTTGTATTGGCTGAAACAACCCTGACGGAACTTGGTGTTCAGCCTTAACTTGTTGACACGTTAAGCATTTTCCAACAAATTCAATAACTTCCGCTTAAGACCAGTCCACCAAAATTGTTCCCTTAGGTCTCTATACATTTTACTGCCTCCAGGATGCATAGCATAAGGACTACTATGCGATTCCTGAAGAATTCTCCACCTTAACTCCTCATTCTTCGGCATACAGATCCTACCCTTGAAGCACAATACTCCCTCGTCATTAATACCATAACTCTCCAACTCTCCATTCTGCACTTTCCGTAACTTAGCACTTAAATCCTCGTCCATTAACTGACTTTTCTTTACCTCATTCAACCATGTCGGTTTAACTTGCAATTCTGCCAGCAGACTTCCATCATCATACAAGCTCAGATGTGTGAACATTGCCCTCAGATCTGACACAACTTTTCGACTTAGGGCATCTGCCACCACATTCGCCTTGCTCGGGTGATACTCTATGGAACAATCGTAGTCCTTCAATTATTCCACCCACCTTCGCTGTCTTAGATTCAACTCCTTCTGACTCAGTAGATACTTCAAGCTTTTGTGGTCCGTGTAGATTACTGACTTTTCTCCATAAAGATAGTGCCACCACACCATAAGAGCAAAGACCACTGCCGCCAATTCCAAGTCGTGCGTCGGGTAGTTAACCTCGTGTGGCCTTAGTTGTCGAGACACATAAGCAACCACCTTCCCGTCTTGCATAAGGACACCTCCCAACCCTGTATGGGAAGCATCACAATACACCACAAAATCCTTCCCCGCCTCAGTGAATCAAAATTGAGCTTTGGTCAAGACTCTCTTAAGCTTCTCAAAGCTCTCTGTTGTTTATCTGGCCCATACGAAAGGCACTTCCTTTCTCAATAACTTTGTCGAGGTGCGGCTATCGATGAGAACCCTTCTACAAACCTTCGGTAATAGCCTGCTAATCCTAAGAAACTCTGAACTTCCGCCACAGACTTGGGGGGTTTCCAATCCAAAACTGCCTCAATCTTCCGAGGATCCACCCTTACTCCTTTAGCAGGTACCACATGTCCTAGAAACGTAACCTCCTTAAGCCAAAATTCACACTTGCTGAATTTGGCGTAGAGCTTCTTTTCCCTTAACACTTGCAGCACAACTCGGGGGTGCTCATCATGTTCTTCCTCTGACTTCGAATACACCAAAATATCGTCTATGAACACAACAACAAACTGGTCCAGATAGGGTTGGAAAACCCGGTTCATCATGTCCATAAATGCTGCTGGGGCATTTGTCAATCTGAACGGCATTACCAAGAACTCATAATACCCGTACCTTGTTCGAAAAGCCGTCTTATGGATATCAGCCTCCTTCACCTTAAGCTGATGATATCGAGACCATAGATCTATCTTCGAGAATACTGCGACCCCCTTAAGCTGATCGAACAAGTCATCTATTCTTGGCAATAGATACTTGTTCTTGATGGTCAGCTTATTCAACTAACGATAATCTAGGCACATGCGCATAGATCCGTCCTTTTTCTTCACAAACAAGATCGGTGCTCCCCATAGAGACACACTGGGTCGAATAAATCCACGGTCTAGCAATTCTTGGATTTGAGCCTTGAGCTCAACCAACTCCTTTGGTGCCATTCTGTACGGGGCAATTGACACAAGAGCTATACCCAGCAGCAACTCAATTTCGAACTCCACTTCCCTATCTGGGGGTATTCCTGGTAATTCTTCCGAAAAGACATCCCCAAACTCCCTTACCGTTCTAACTCCACTAACTCCCCCTTCGTTCATATCCAAAGCAATAACGAGAGCCAGAAATGCCTTACGCCCCTTTTCGTACCATCCTATCAGCCTTCAAAGCAGAAACTACGTTAGACAAGTAGTTCCTTCTTTCTCCTATCATAATTATCACCTCATCCTCTGGGGTCTTTAACTCCATTCGTTTAGCTGCACAATCCAACACATCCGGATGCTCCACTAGCCAGTCCATGCCAAGAATAAGATCAAATTCCCCGAAGGGTAATTCCATTAAGTCGGCATGAAATACCACTCCCTGAAGCTCCAAAGGCACACTCTGAAATATCTTGTTCACTACTACAGTTTGGCCTAATGGGCTTACTACAGTCATCTCCCTATTAGATAGTTCAGAGGCTATTCCTAGGTTTCAACTACTCTACATGCAACATAAGAATGGGTCGAGCCCACATCAATCAAAGCAACATAAGGCTTGCCAAAAATAAGGAACGTACCGGTTATGATGTCTGGCGCGTCTCTATCCTCCCTCCGACGAACCGCATAAACCAAACCCAGCTGCATGGCCTCCGTGTTACCAACACCTCGGCCCGGTGTTCCCCGTCCTCTACCAGAACCATTACCTCTACTATTTGAACCACGGCCCCATTGAGGCTGCTGTCCCCCTCTTCCAGCCTGGTTAGAACCTTGACTTACTGGTCGTCCCCCTTCGGTTCTCATAGGACAATCCTTAATCATATGGTCCTTGGACCCATACTTAAAACATCCTCTCGTCTTCTTCCAACATTCTCCTAAATGCATCGTCCCACACTGATCACAAGTACGATATTGCCCTCTAGTAGCAGCTTGCTGACCTCGCAGCCTATCAACTCTAGGCCTCTTTTGCTCATTCTTAGATGGCCTTGATGATCCAAATCCTCTTTTCTGCCTATTCCGATCGGTGTTCTGCCTTACAGAATCCTTGATACCCTCGGCTACCTTGGCCTTCTCCACCAACACAGCAAACTCTCACTCTTGCTGTGGAGCTATCAACATTCTCAAGTCATACCTCATCCCGTCCTCAAACCGGACACATCGCTCATGCTCAGTTGACACTATGCCTCGAGCATAATGGCTCAACCTTAGAATTCAACAGACTCGCCACTTAACTTGATCCCTTGAACCATTTCTGTAAATGCCTTCCTCTACGCATCAATGTAATGAGTACCAACATACTTCTTCTGGTATGCCACTTTAGCATAATCCCAAGTGAGTTCCTCAGCTGTAGCACCATCCCGAACCGTGAGCCACCATTGATATGACTCATTGCGGAGAAGCGACACCATTCCTTTCAGTTTTTCCTCGGTAGTTAAACCGAGCTCATCCATAATCCGCTCAGTCGCCTCCAACCAATACTCAGCGGTACTGGGTGCCACACCAGATACACCATGAAACACCTCCACTATGTTGGCTCGGAGTCACTTAGGTACCAACTTCCGGGCTCCCATGCCTCCACCTGCTCCAGCCACCCTTTCCAAAACCCGCGCAGATCGTCAGTGACATCGTGTCATCCCCCGTCGATCCCCGATATTCCACATCGGTGGTGGTGGTGGTGGTGGCATTTCATTTTCAGATCCTTGACTGATCTAACGGGTTCGACATACTATTCGCCTCTACCACGGCCTCAGACGTTACTTACCACGCCCCTTGAATTCATACTTCTAATTTGCGCTTATCTGATTAAATAATTTTATGAATTAGTTTTGTTCCACTGATTTATCACGAACAGTTTTATGTTTAATAGTTCTAAGGAGTAGTTCTTTCGATTTCATACACATACAGTTTCATTTCATTCATTCAATCACATTTATGAACTTGCATTCATTACAGAGAAATGTTGTAGTTGTCGTTGCTTGTTGTTTTCCACTACCTAGGGGTATTTTTGTAATTTCATCATATAGGGGTATTTTGGTAATTTTTTTCCAAATTAAGGTATTTGAAAATGTTGCAAAATAGAGATTGTTGATGTTTTACAAAATTAAAGTACTTGCTGGGAAAATTTCAAGGGTGAAATGGTAATTTTATACACTAGGGGTATTTTTGTAATTTTACAAGCCAGGGTCATTTCGGTATTTTTTTTTTTGCAAAACATGGTTCCTGGTGACTTTCCAAAATAAAGGTATTTTTAAAGATTTCTACTTTGAGGGTACTTCGGTAATTGCCCTCTCTGAGGGTATTTTGGTCATTTGTACAGGTTAGGGGTAATTTGGTCATTTTGCAAATCAGGGGTAATTTTCGGAAATTTTCCAAGTCAGGGTATCTTAATATTTTGTAAAAATAGGGTTTTTGGATATTTATAAGGTAAGAGAATCTTGATAAAAACTGTGGGTAGTGTGGAAATTTTATGAACCAAGGGCATTTTAGTAATTTTTCCAACTAGGGTATTTAGGTCATTTTAGTAAATCGAGAATATTTTGGAATTTTTTTTTCAAAATAGTTTTCCAACACATCAAAGGGGTAATTTGGTGGTTTTTAAAACTAGGGTTTTCATAAAAATATGGCTAGTCCCTTTCGGGTTTTAGTTATTGGGTTTAGCCTGTGGCTGAGTCCTCTTGGCTAGGGTGAACCGTCACTACACACCAGGTAGGATTCGAGTGGAGAGGAGGTGAGTCACTAGGACTGCTTAAATACCAAGCTCCCACCGAAACCAATCCTAGACATGCGCACAATGGTTGCCACACCCTAACTCGGTGACTTAGACACAGGTTTGTTTAATTGGGCACTAAAGTTTTATGTAATTCTCATGTTGAAGTAGACTAGTCCTAGGGTTTAATAATTCCTAGTCCACTAATCTACGTCCCCATATATTCCCGCATACAAATCACAGAAGAGTTAGGAGTACTTACCTGGTGGGCTTTGGGCCGGAGACTCAGGTGCCATGCCAGAGAAACTTGCTCGTTTCTTAGTAAAACGCATTTTCAAAAGAAAAAACATTTTGGGCCCTAAAAGCCCTCAAGGCCGAGTTTTGAATCAGGCTCTGATACCAAAATGACACACCCCAAACCAGGCCCACGAGCCCTGACCAGATCCGGTATGCTTCTAGAGAAAAACCATTCAAATCTTATTTGGGCTTTGCTAAAATCTTGTGTGTTTTTGAAGAACCATTGATTTGGGTTGGATTCATAATTAAAAATGGTGTAGATTAAGTGTCAAAATATTTAGAGTTTGTTTTAAAAATAAGATTTCTTAATCTTTAATTTGATAAAAATTAGTAACATAATAAAATAAAATAAAAACATGCATATAACAGTTCACACTATGGCCTTATTACATCGAAAGTGAAACCCAAAAATAAATCCAGAATATTTAAAATATAACAAGTCCAAAATAATATAAAATCCCGAACTGAGCATGGCCACCACTGAGCTTCTGCTGACCTGGTCCATCACAGAGTGTCACCTGAAAAGTAATCCCACAAAGGGGTGAGTCAAACGGACTCAATGTGTACAACCAACACAAGTCTTAATTAATTTAGGCATATCAGTTCATACATGTACATATAATTTAATATAATGATGCAAACCCGAACCCAAATCCTAGGTACCATCTGCTAGACATCACCCGTACCAACCTGTACTTCGTGGGGACTACTAAGTCAACCCTCCATCTGCTACACACCATCGAAGGCAGTCGCTGCAGTCGACGTGATCATCGCCCTTATAAAATTCATGGCATAGCCACCAGATAATTATTTCGTGACATAAGTCACCACATTCAGATTTCGTGACATAAGTCACCACATTCAAATTACGTGACATAAGTCACCACATTCAAATATTGGGGTATAAAACCACCAATTCACTTCCCCTTTACATATCACCCATATGCCCATGTCAAACAAATCATGCAATATCATGCCTTATTTCACATTCTTATCACTATTGACATATGTGCCATAATAGATCATATCATACTCATAGTAGGAGTGGGTAAACGTACCTGAGTATTCTGTACCATTGCATGGTACTCTTAGCCACATCTTACATATTCTTATTAACATACTTATTAAAACATAACCATAAAATTCATTAAGGCTTAATGTGGGGTACACACCTGATTTACTTAGCAAGTTTATTGAAAATCCTGAAAACCCGATCTAGCGTCCTAGATCCTTAATTCATACATTCGGCCAACCCTACACATGTTAGCAAAAAGCCATTCACTATCTAGCCAAATCCCGAAGGAAAATCTTACCTGGATGCCGATTTCTCTACTAATCAAATCCCGAAAACCTTGTGATGACTCTTCTTACAATTGGCTAGATCCTGAACCACTGAACTAGTTAGTTTTAGCTTTTTAAAGGAAGTAAGAAATAGATCTAAGACACCAATATGACCTTGGCTGAATATACATAGTCACCCACCTTGCGATTTTAGATCCCGAAGTAGTCTCTTGGCTAAAAAGATGTCAAAATCCTACAGGATATATGTTAGATCCAATTCTAACATTCAAATAAATGGCCTTCGGCCTAATCTTATACCTTGCTTACCTTATATCTGAAATCCCGAATGGTTTCCTTAGAAGTCGGCTACTATGGAAATCCTAAAATTCACCTTCCAACTTTCCACAAACAAACTAAAATATTAATGGGATTAGTCCTTAGCTTTCGACTAGAGGAAAAAGATTGAAGATCAAATCACGATGGATCTTACCCTTAATACTGTAGTCGACTGCTCCTTGTTGAACCCACAGAGATTCGGCTATGGCTAGATGTTGAGTACTCAAATTTTGGCTTTTGATTAAGTGAAGGAATCGACTTTACCAAGAGTGAAGAGGAAGGGTATGAAGCTTTTAGGGGTTTCGACAATGGTGAACTAGGGAGAATGAGGTTTTGGCTTAGAACAAATAAAAGAAAAGAAAGACTTTGAGGAAAAGAGAAGTGGAAATTCGGCTAGAGAAAGAGATGGAAAAGAAAGCAAAAAGATGAATACTTTGCTACTCAATTTCGGCTAGAACACAAGGTATCTCGGCTTTGAAAATAAAAGAGAAGAGAGGGTATTTGCTTAGAGATTTCGACAGAAAACTAAAGAGAAAAGGAAATAATGGAGAATGGCCTCACTCTTCCCTTTTTGCCGGAACTACTACACCTAGAGTCCCTTATTCGGCCAATTCTTCCTCTCACTATCAAACCCCTTATTTCACTCTAATTTAGTCGATTCTTCAAGTTTTTAACTTGATCTACACTTCATCTTGAAGTGTCCTTGTGCCATCCACTTCCTTTCCTCCTTGTAGCAAAATAAAAGTTCCCTTTTTGCTTCCCTTATGACTCGAACCTAGGCCCTCTCCCCTTACTTGTGGCGTCACTTACTAAGGCCCTAAGTGGAGCCTCCAAGCCACTTAAACAAGCCCAATTTAGTGTCTTATTTCCCCTACTAATTTTCTTAAGGCCTTTTTGGTTTAGCTACCTCTTTTAAATTAAAAATTGAATAATTTCTAAAGCATTTACTACACTTTAAAGTTTCCAGAATTCATGCCACACAATTCAGAACACATAGACATGCTTTCACACATACTTAAGCAAAAAATGCATAGGCCGTAAATCTTGGATATTACATTCGGTTTCACTTCGTGTGGGTTTGATTCCTCCTTGAAATACGTCTCCCACTCATCTTGCTCATCGGTCTGAAGCCTTCATTCCTCATGTGATATTTCCTTATTGGTACGAGCTATAAGATCTGGCTCTTAGTGTAATTCCGTGGTGCTTCATGAAAAGGAAGTTGAACTGAGTGCTCATCAACGAAATTTACGTCCTCACATTTCTCAGTCGATGTCCTAACTGAGTCGAAAGCTTGAAGACTGATTAATTCGTCACCTAGTTCACCTGTGCTAACATTAATTTTAGATCTGAAAGTTGCTAGAAAAGGTCTTCCTAAAATTAAGGGGATACTATTGTCTTCATCCATATCTAAAACAATTAAGTCTACGGGGAATATGAATTTATCAACTTTAGCTAGTACATCTTCAATTATACTGTAACACCCCAAACCCAGCCTAGACATTATGACCGAATCAAGCATGTCACATAAAAGGGTTGTTGGAAAGACTAAGCATTCGTTGAAAATGTTTGCAGCTCTTTTGAAAACTCCAAGTTGAATTAGTTGTTTATAAAAATCCTATTTACTCAGTGTCCATTTTAGAAAAGTTGTAATTTACTTGAAAACTGCCTTTGTATTGAAAATTGATTTTGATTATTCGCAGTAACGTGATATTTTTGAAAGCGATTGTTAATGTTTTAAGAAAACCCCGTATTTATGAGTTTAACAATTATAATTGAAAGGTTAACAGAAAAATACACCAAAGGCCTTATTACAAAATATCAAATCAAAATAAATAAATAACCTTAAAGTAAACGTAAAAACTGAATTTACTAAAGTTTGAGAGAAATCTCCGTTGTATGGCCTCCGCTGAGTCCTCCACGACTCCAAATCCTCTATCGCTGGGGATTACCTGTCAGGTTAAAAAAAGGGTGAGTTATAAGAACTCAGTGCGTAATCCCCTAAATGACATTAAATAGGCCCGAGCCCATAAGACCTCAATCTGGGCCTAAGCCCTATATTTATGAAGGTGCAAATGAAATAGTGCAGCCCAACCCAATCCAACCAACACACCCCCGTACCAGCCAATCACACCTATGGGGATCAAGTCAACCCACCCCACCAATCACACCAATATTGCAGATAAGCTGCTAATCACAATATTTGTGGTTGAGCCACCAGAGTCATAATTGTGTATTTATATATATTGTGGCTACGCCACCAGGCTACGCTTCTCTTCAGTCATTAACCCACCCCATGCAACATGACAAAATGCAATATAGATACCAACATATAATAGTGTAATGTAAACATACACACATCACTAGGCAACACTGAGGGTAAAATAGTCATTCAACACATCGAGGGCACTTTAGTAATTTCACAGCCAAAGGGCATTTTGGTAATTTACCCTCCAAGGGTATTTTCATAATTTCCTCAGTAATGGCCTTTCCAAAGGCCTACTATCACCTTGAACGACTCGGGACCCTTTTTGGGTCTCTACGGAGCTATTGGGCCCAAAATCCATTTTAGGCCCAAATGGGCCCACACACTCGTGTGGCCCAAAACGTAGGGTTTCGATTCCAGATATGCAAATTTTTCCCTGTATCTATCTTTTGCTAGTTTCCCAACAATTTGGCCCAAATGGGCTGGATAGCCCATTGGGCCCATTGGGCCCATTTCGGCCCGATTAGGCCCGTTACAGCCTCGGTATCGCGAGAGTGTTCGTGCCACTCTTATCGACTTAACGTCACACTTGGTTTCTCAATTTACCACTGCGAGCATTTGCACGCTCGTGTGGTTATAGATGTCGGTTTTTTTGACTTTTTAGCATTTGGCTGTTTTAGAAACATTTCACCCAAACATTCGGAGAGGTGTGAGAGTACACACCTGCTTACAAGTTGTGAAACACAGCACCTTTCAAAACACCTGAGACGAAATCGGCTAAGAATTTAGTCTTCTCGTTTGAATAAACCCAAAATGTGAATACGGGACTAAAGCCTTAACTTACCGACAGATAGATGCCTTCCTTTTAAAGTGAGTATTCGGTCCACCCTCTACTGATCAAGGTTCCGCGCTTTTAACGAAAAGATCATGTTAGTAACTATTTAAGGTAATAACATAAGGGGCTTTTAAGAACTCAGGAATTACTTCAAAAGAACCCACCATTCTCCACCCTTATTCGGCCATAGATACTTACCAAGGTGCCCGAGATTCAGCAACTATCCAATAAGAGTTTCGGTTTCCATGAAAGAACAAACACGATTCAAGGTGGAGAGGAGTAATCATATTCAGCCTACATGAACAGAGTTAAAAGATTATATTTTGGTTTTTTAGAAGAGAAAAGAGAAAAAGAACATATAAAGAGAAGAAACCATTACCTTGCAACCGGAGGAAATCGAATAGTAGAAGAAGATTCGGCTGCACAGGATAACAAACAAAGATAGAACGCGGAGCAGAAGATGACAGAGAAAGAGTTAACTTAGCTGAATGCCTACCATAAAAAGATGTAAAAGAGAGATTAAGTATTCAGCTATAAGACTACCCAAGATGAAATACCTAATATGAAAAGAGATGGAATATCGATTGAGAATTAGAAGAAAATAGGGGTTTAATGTTTCGGCTAACGTATAGAAAAGGGAAAGTGAGGGGATGTGGAAGATGGTTCTCGGGCAAGATTGATTTGGTAATAAAGAGAAGCAATACACGAAAAAGGAAAAAATAAAGAAGAGAATGAATTAAAATGCCAAGAAAATTCGGTAACAGAAGTTGAGAAAGGAGAACCCGAAAAAAATGTTTGGAGTAAAAGTGTTCAAAATGCACCAAATGGCCACCACTTTCGGCACCCTCCTATTCAACCCAAACGTACACTTCCCAAAAGACAAAATTTTGACCGAAATTCCCATGGATTTCCCCACTCACGGCCATCACTACTTCTCCCCCATAATCCCTTGATTTACTCCCTATTTTGCTCCACCATCCACTCTCCATCACTCATTCAAACATTTTTACCAAGTCCTCCCTCTCTCCTGCAGAGTTTGGTCTCCACTTAGCTACCTCCCTTCCTTGAGCACAACAATAAAACTCCCTTTTTGCAGTATGTGGGATTCGAACACTCTCCCTCTCTATACATCCCTTGTGACGCTACCCATTAGGCCACCTTGCTTCTTGTGTTAACAAAATGCAACTAATTAACCCTAAGTCTTGCCTCCACTAACTCACCCCACTAAAGTACCAAAAAACCAAACTGTCACCAGGGCCTAGACTCGACCCCGAGCATTCCCAGGGCCCCCATTCACCACCAATTAACAAGCTTATCAAGCACAACAGATGCAAGGACGCAAAAATACCAGACCCCTATTTTTAAGATGTTACAGTTCTACCCCCTTAAAGAAATTTCGGCCTCGAAATTTACCTGGTTAAAAGAGGTGAGGGTATTGCTGTCGCATTGCCTCCTCTAGCTCCCACGTGGCTTTATCTGAACCATGATTTCACCACAACACTTTGACCAGTGGAACGGACTTCCTACTCAACACTTTAACATCTCGATTCAAAATCTACACTGGTTCTTCCTCAAAAGACTGATCAGTCTTACCTCAATTTCTTCTACCGGCACTACATGAGATAGATCTGAGCGGTAATGCCTTAGCATAGAGACATGGAATACATCATGTATCCGATTCAACTCTGGGGGCAACTCAAGCTAATAGGCGACCCGTCCCACACACTTCACTATCCAATAAGGCCCGATGAATTTGGTGCTCAGCTTACCCTTCTGTCCGAATCTCAAAATCTTCTTCCAAGATGAGACCATCAAGGAGACATAATCCCCCACTGTGAATTCTATCTCCTTACATTTCATATCTACATACAACTTCTGTCTATCAAAAGCTTCTTTCAACCCACTCCGAATCAATTTTACATTTTCCTCAGTATCTGAAATTAATTCTGAACCCAACAACCATCGCTCACCCAATTCTATCCAATAGGTAGGGGTACGACACCTACGACCATATAACGCTTCGTAGGGTTCCATCTGAATTCTGGATTGGTAGCTGTTATTGTACGCAAATTCGCTAATGGCAAGTAATCTTCCCAACTACCTCCAAAATCAATTACACAGCCACTTAACATGTCTTCCAGAATCTAAATTACCCTCTCCGACTGGCTATAAGTCTGTGGATTAAACGCTGTACTAAAGTCCAATCTTGTACCCAACACTTCATGTAATGCCTTCTTGAACCAAGATGTAAATCTAGGGTCCCTGTCCCATATGATAGACGTTGGCACCCCATCTAGCCTCACAATTTCTGCCACATACAGGTTGGCCATCTTCAGTAGTGAGTAATCAGTGCAAATCGGTTAGAAGTGAATAGACTTAGTCAACCGGTCAACGATTACCCATACTGAATCTTTCTTAGTAGGCGTTAGGGGTAGCCCACTAATAAAATCCATGGTTATTCTCTCCCACTTCCAAAGTGGAATCTTCACCGGCTGCAGCAACCCTTAGGGCAACTGATGTTCCGCCTTGACTTGCTGACATTCAAACATTTAGTCACAAAGTCGGCAACTTCTCGTTTCAGTCTAGGCCACTAATACAGTTCCCGTAGGTCTCGGTACATCTTACTTCCACCGGGATGCATAGTTTATGGGCTACTATGCGCCTCTCGCAGAATCATCTGTCTTAACTCAGAGTCTTTCGACATACAAACTCTTCCACAGAAACATAATACCCCTTCACTGTTCAGCCCATAATCCACTATCTCTCTACTTTTCACTTGCTGAAGCCAAGAACCCAACATTTCATCTAATAATTGCTTCTCTTTAATCTGACCTACCCATGACGGTTTCACCTGAAGTTCCACTAACAAACTACCATCTTCATATAGACTGAGATGAGAAAACATTGTTCTCAAATCCGATATCACTTTACGACTTAATACATCTACCACCACATTAGCTTTACCCGGGTGATACTCGATCGAGCAATCGTAATCTTTTAGCAACTCTATCCACCTCTGTTGGCTGAGATTTAACTCCTTTTGCGTGAGGAGATATTTCAAAATCTTGTGGTCAGTATAGATAATCATCTTTTCTCCGTATAGGTAATGTCTACATATCTTTAATGCGAAAACCATAGAAGCTAGCTCCAAATCATGAGTGGGGTAGTTCACTTCATGAGGCATTAACTGACGAGATGCATACGCTACTACCCTTCCTTCTTGTATCATCACATAATCCAAACCTATGTACGACACATCACAGTAGACAACAAATTCCTTCCCAGCCTCTAACTGAATCAACACTGGTGCTTCAGTTAGAATTTTCTTCAACTTGTCAAAGCATTCCTGTTGCTTATCAGCCCACACAAATGGTACTCCCTTACGCAATAACTTAGTTAGAGGTGCAACAATCAACGAATACCCCTCGAGAACCGCCTTTAGTACCCAGCCAAACCCAGAAAACTTTAGATTTCTGACACTGACTTCAGTGGCTTCCAATCCAATACAGCTTCAACCTTTCGAGGATCAACCCTAATTCCCTTAGCAGACACCACATGCCCCAAAAATCTCACTTCTTTCAACCAAAACTCACACTTGCTAAATTTGGTGTAAAGTTGTTTTTCTCTCAATATCTGTAAGACAACCCGAATGTGTGAATCATGCTCCTCTTCTGTTCTTGAGTACACTAAGATGTCATCTATGAATACCACCACGAACTAATCTAGATAGGGTTGGAAGACCTGATTCATCATATCCATAAATGTGGCTGGTGTATTCATTAATCCGAATGGCATAACCAAAAACTCGTAATGCCCATAGCGAGTTTGGAAAGCAGTCTTATGGATATATGCCTCCTTAACCCTTAACTGATGGTACGTCGACCTTAGATCTATCGTCGAAAAGACCGATGCTCCTCGTAGCTGATCAAATAGGTCATCAATTCTTGGTAGCAGGTATTTGTTCTTAATAGTTAGCTTATTCAATTGACGATAGTCAATGCACATACGCATCGACCCGTCCTTCTTCTTCACGAACAATACCGGTGCTCCCCACGGAGATACACTTGGTTAGATTAAACTACGGTCCAACAGTTCTTGGATTTGAGCCTTCAGTTCTACTATCTCATTTGGTACCTTCTATAAGGGGCAATAGACATCGGAGTCGTTCCCGGTAACAACTCAATGCCAAATTCGACCTCGCGATTCAAAGGTAATCCTGGAAGCTCTTCGCGAAAAACATCTGAAAACTCCTTCACGGTTTAGACATCCTCAACCAATAATTCTTTAGCACTATATGTAATAACAAAAGCTAGAAACGCCTCATACCCCTTTTGCACCAACTTTTTAGCCTTTAATGTCGAAATCACATGAGACAGATAATCCCTTCTTTCTCCTATCACCATCACCTCCTTGTCCCCTGAAGTCTTTAATACAATACGCTCAGTAGCATAATCCAAGTTCGTACGGTGCTTAACTAGCCAGTCTATGCCTAGAATAAGGTCAAACTCACCGAATGGTAGTTCCATCAAATCCGCGGGGAACACTACTTCTTGAACTTCTAGAGGCACATTTCTGAACAACTTATTCACTACCACAGATTGTCCTAGAAGGCTAATTACAAATGTTTCTCTAGCAGCAACCTCAGATTTAATACCCAGAGTCTTAGACACAGTACAAGCAACATATGAATGGGTAAATCCAATACCTATCAAAGCTGTAAATGGCACATTAAATATGAGAAACGTACTGCCTATGACGTCTAGTGTGTCACCATCCTCTTGATGTCGTGCCGCATAAACTAGTCCCGGCTGCTTTGCATCTGCATTACTAGCACCTCTACCCGATGCTCCACGACCTCATCCAAACCCATTTCCCCCTCTGTCTAGACCACGACCCCTCGGTGGCTGCTGACCACCTCTCCCTAGCTGCACAAATCTCTGACCTACCACCGTGGTCTCGAACAGCTCTCGAGGACACCATCGAACCAATGATCCATAGACCAAGATTCAAACATCCGCCAGTTCTTTTCCAGCACTCTCTCAAGTGAAATTTTCCATATTCCACACAAGGCTGTAACTGACCGGTACTAACCAGAACACCCACTCAAGCTGGCCCATCAAAACTAGGCCTCTTATTAAATCTCCTTGAAGGACCTGAGAACCCAGCATCTCTGTTGTTCTTGCCCATTTCCTTATCTCAGTTTTGTCGTTCAGAGCGTTTTATCTCCTCAGTAATTTTAGCCTTTTCCACCAACGTAGCAAAATCTCTCTCCCTCTGCGGGGCTATTAGTACCCGCAACTCATCTTGTAGCCCATCTTTAAAGCGCACGCAGCGCTCATAATCGGTTGAGACTATTCCCTGAGCGTACCGTCTCATACTATTCCTCGGGTGTACCGTCTCAGACTATTCGACAGATTTACCTCCCTGAATAAAATTCAAAAATTCTTTTCTCTGAGCATCTATATAGCTAGCCTCGACATATTTTCCCTAGAAGGTCGCTTTATAGAAATCCCAGGTGATACAATCCGCTTGAGTACCTTCCCTCAAAGTGAGCCACCACTGGTATGCCTCATCTCTCAGTAATGACACAACCCCTTTTAGTTTCTGTTCCACTGTGCAGTTCAAATCATCCATAATTCGTTCGACAGCCTCCAGCCAATATTCAACTACATTCGGTGCTACACCAGAGATGCCCCTAAAAACTTCGACCCCATTTGACTTGAGTCGCTCAGAAATAGACCAACATGTCGTCGACCTTAAGATTTGCTCAATGACTCCATTCCGTAACTCCCAAAGATAACTTGGGACAAAGCATCGTCCCCTCCAGTTCGGTCTTGAAACCCTACTTTCGCTATTGGTGATGCTGGCACTTCGTCCTTCGGTACACGCTCTATTTCTGAGGATCCAGCCTGAGCACCCCGGCCTCTACCACGGCCGCGTATACCTCGTCCACGTCCTCTTGTACTCATACTACTAAATCGAGTTAATCTGTTTAAGAATTTTTATGAATCAGTATATGGTTCCAATATTGATTAACAAATATTTTATGGAAAACAGATATAAGAGTTGTTTTCGCGAATCGAATTCCTAATGTCTTAGTTTCTATAGTCTTAGCTCCTAAAGCTAGAAGTTTCAGTGCACTGCTACTAACTCTAATAGTTTTCTTACTATAGTCATATCATCATCATATCAATAATCATAAAATAAGGGAACTTACGGATTTGGTGCCGGAGACTCGTGGTGTCATACTTCCAATAAAGACATACATTTTGTAAATCAAATTTCAAAAACTTTGAAAAAACATTTTCAAACTCATTCCACAGCCAGTCTTTCAACCTAGCTCTGATACCATAAAATGCAACACCCCAAACCCGACCTAGACATTATGATCGGATCTAGCATGTCACATAGAAGGGTTGTTGAAAAAACTAAGCGTTCGTTGAAAATGTTTGCACCTCTTTTGAAAACTCTGAGTTACGTTGGTTGTTTATAAAAATCCTATTTACTCAATGTCCATTTTAGAAAAGTTTTAATTTACTTGAAAACTACCTTTGTAATGAAAATCGATTTTGATTATTCGCAGTAACGCGATATTTTTGAAAGCGATTGTTAATGTTTTAAGAAAACCCCGTATTTATGAGTTTAATAGTTATAATTGAAAGGTTGAAAGAAAAATATACCAAAGGCCTTATTACAAAATATCAACCCAAAATAAATAAATAATCTAAAGTAAGCGTAAAAATTGAATTTACTAAAGTTTGAGAGAAATCTCTGTTGTATGGCCTCCACTGAGTCCTCCACGGCTCCACATCTAGTATCACTGGGGATTACCTGTGAGGTTAAAGAAAAAAGGGGTGAGTGTGTAATCCCCTAAATGACATTAACTAGGCCTGAGCCCATAAGACCTCAATTTGGGCCTAAGCCCTATATTCATGAAAGTGCAAATGAAATAGTGCAGCCCAACCCAATCCAACCAACACACCCCCGTACCAGCCAATAACACCTATGGGGATCCTGTCAACCCACCCCGCCAATCACACCAATATTGCAGACAAGCTACTAATCATAATATTTTTGGCTAAGTCACAAGAGTCATAATTATGTATTTATATATATATATATATATTTTGGCTATGCCACCAGGCTACACTGCTCTTCAGTCAGTAACCCACCCCATGCAACCTGAAAAAATGCAATATAGATACCAACATTTAATACTGTAATGTAAACATACACACATCACTAGGCAACATTGAGGGTAAAACAGCCACTCAACCCATCGAGGGTACTTTAGTAATTTTGCAGCCAAGGGGCATTTTGGTAATTTACCCTACAAGGGTATTTTCATAATTTCCTCATTAATGGCCTTTCCAAAGGACTACTATCACCTTGAGCGACTTGGGACCCTTTCTGGGTCTCTACGGAGCTATTGGGCCTAAAATCCATTTTAGGCCCAAACGAGCCCACAGGCTCATGTGACCCAAAACGCAGGGTTTCAGTTTTGGATATGTAAATTTCATATTCAGATCTATCTTTTGCTAGTTTCCCAACAATTTGGCTCGAATGGGCCGGATAGCCCATTGGGCCTATTTCGGCCCGATTAGGTCTGTTACAGCCTCGGTATCGCGAGAGTGTTTGTGCCACTCTTATCGACTTAACGTCACGCTTGGTTTCTTGATTTACCAATGTGAGCGTTCATACGCTCATGTGGTCATAGATGCTAGTTTTTCTGACTATTCAGCATTTGGCCGTTTCACAAACGTTTCACCCAAACATTCGGAGAGGTGTAAGAGTACACACCTGCTTACAAGTTGCAAAACACAGCACCTTTCAAAACACCTGAGATGAAATCGGCTAAGAAATTAGTCTTCTCATTCGAATAAACCCAAAATGTGAATACGGGACTAAAGGCTTAGCTTATCGACAGATACACGCCTTCCTTTTAGAAAGAGTATTCGATCCACCCTTTACTGATCAAGGTTCTGCACTTCTAACGAAAAGATCACGTTAGTAACTATTCGAGGTAATAAGAGAAGCGGCTTTTAAGAACTAAAGAATTACTTCAAAAGAAACCCACCGTTCTCCACCCTTATTCGGCCATAGATACTTACCAAGGTGCCCCAGATTTAGCAACTGTCCAACAAGAGTTTCGGTTTCCACGAAAGAACAAACACGATTCAGGGTGGAGAGGAGTATTCAGATTCAGCCTACATGAACAGAGTTAAAAGATATTATTTCTGTTCTTTAGAAGAGGAAAGAGAAAAAAAACATACAAAGAGAAGAAACCATTACCTTGCAATCGGAGGAAATCGAATAGTAGAAGAAGATTCGGCTACACAAGATAACAATCAAAGATAGAATACGGAGCAGAAAATGACAAGGAAAGACTTAACTTCGCTAAATACCTGCCACAAAAAGATGTAAAAGAGAGATTAAGTATTCAGCTATAAGACTTCCCAAGATGAAATACCCAAGATGAAAAGAGATGGAGTACCAATTCAGAATTAGAAGAAAATAGGGGGTTGATGTTTCGGCTAAGGTATAGAAAGGGGAAAGTGAGAGGATGTGGAAGATGCTCTCGGGCAAGAGTGATTTGGTAACAAGGAGAAGCAATGCATGAAAAAAGGCAAAATAAAGAACAGAATGAATTAAACTGCCAAGAAAGTTTGGCAACACGAGTTGAGAAAAGAGAACCCAAAAAAAAAAGTTTGGAGTAAAAGTGTTCAAAATGCACCAAATGGCCACCACTTTCGGCACCCTCCTACTCAACCCGAATGCATACTCCCCAAAAGATAAAATATTGACCGAAATTTCCCATGCATTTCCCCACTCACGGCCATCACTACTTCTCCCCCCACAATCCCTTGATTTACTCCCTATTTTGCTCCACCATCCACTCTTTATCACTCATTCAAACATTTTGACTAAGTCCTTCCTCTCTCCTGCAGAGTTTGGTCTCCACTCAACTACCTCCCTTCCCTGAGCACAAAAATAAAACTTCTTTTTTGCAGCATGTGGGATTCGAACACTCTCCCTCCCCATGCTTCCCTTGTGACGCCACCCACTTGGCCGCCTTGCTTCTTGTGTTAACAAAATACAACTAATTAACCCTAAGTCCTGCCTCCACTAGCTTAACCCACTAAATTGCCCCAAAACCAAACTTTCACCAGGGCCTAGACTCGACCCCGAGCCTTCCCAGGACCCCCATTCACACCCAATTAAAAAGCTTATCAAGCACAAAACATGCAAGGACACAAAAATACCAGACCTTTATTTTTAGGATGTTACATATACCCTTAGGGATACAAATAGTCTTATCAGCTAGTTGAATACTCATCCTAGTTTACCTGGGTTTCCCTAGACCTAGCTGTTTAAACATTTTAGATGGCATAACATTGATCCTTGCCCCTAAATCAGCTAAAGCATTATCAACAGGTAAACTACCGATTAAACATGGAATTATAAAACTCCCTGGATCTTTTAATTTCTGTGGTAATTTATTTTGTAACATTGCTGAGCATACTGCATTTAGTTCCACATGCGACTTCTTGTCTAACTTTTGCTTGTTTGTTAAGAGCACTTTTAAAAATTTCCTTGAATCTGGCATCTGCAAAAGAGCTTCAAGAAGCAATAAGTTAATATGTAAACTTTTTAAGAGTTTAAGGAAATTACCGAACTGTTCTTATGTATCGTCTTCTTTCATCGCATTGGGGTAAGGTATACGAGGTTTGTATTTTCTTAATTATCGATTTTGGCTTTTCTTGGCTTTCCTCGACCTTACCTTCACTTACCATAAGTTCTTGCATTGGCTCAGATTCAGATTCTACTAACCTTTCACTGTCATATGTAACATCCTGATAATTGGGGGTTATGCATCTTACTAGATTGAATGATGTTGCATGCTTAATTATTATTGAGTGTATTTTGGAAGTTATTTGAGCTTCATTAATTAAGTGAATGCTTAGTGAAACTTTTAATTTCTAATAATTAAGAGAGAGCTAAGCAAGTTAGGCCTTAAGAATTAATGACAAGGAGTTTTAAGCATAAGTTGAGTAATTGGCAAAGTGGTTAGGATGCATGGATGTGTGCTTGAGGAGCGAGGTTCGAATCTCCTAGCTAGCATAAGGGAGAATTTTATTTTATTTTTTTTGTTTCCTTCCCTATAAGTGTCGGCCAAGATCCTTCTAGAATGGATGAGCATTCTCTTAATTTTGGCTATTTGACCATGTGAAAAAGGCAAGCAAAAGAATTATGGCATGGAATCAAGATAGGAGGATAAGATAGAGTGGACAAAGGCTTGAAATAGGGTATTGTCTTGGAAATTTTGGATTTGATGGGGAAGAAACAAGGAGGAAAAGGGGATAATGTTGGCTAAGGTTGACCAAAATTTTGTGCACCATTAGGGTGCTAGTTGGCCAAAAATCCTAGCAAATTGTCCATCTTTTCTCCTTTCTCCAAAATCTTTCTCATTAACTGAAATTATCATTTGCATTAGGTGAAAACTTTGATTTGTTTTGGCTATCATATTTGGCCAAATTGGTACTTTTTTTTCTTCTTTTCCTCTCAAGATTTTCTCTCTTTTTGGTACCAAAATATTACCACTTTTGAAGGCATTTTCTTTCATCTTTTCTCACTTGACCATTACCAAAAACTTTTTCTCTTTATTCAATTTCTTCCATAACCGAAACCCATTTATTCTCTTTGATCATTTCTCATTTTCTTTTTCTTTTCATCCTATTTCTCTCTTCTCTTTCCTCTTTACCTAAACTACAAAAGTTCAAGAACCATTTTTTCAATTTCTTTCCTTGGTCAATATGCATAGGTTCCAAAACCAATCTCTTTTCTTTTGAGAATCAACATCATTCTCATCTCTTTTGCCAACCGAATCAATTTCTATTTCGATTTTCTTTTCTTCTTTTCATTCTATTGAAAATCAAACTATTTTATGCCATAAATCACTATCCTTTTTCTTTTCTTTTGTGTAAGCCAAAATCACCAAGTTACTTTTTATTCTCTTCTTTTCTTATTCAAGGTCAATCTTCAAGAACTCAAAGTAAGGTTTTGTCAATCATTTTCATCATTTCTTTTCACTATGGCAAATTTAGAATCATAATCTTTTATTTTTCTCCTAGGTCAATCCTTGAAAGGATTTCTAGGATCCTTGTTGAAGCTAACTTTTAAGAAGTGATCTTCGGATCATCCAAGGTAAGATTATTCCCTTTGGTTATATCAAATCTTTTGAATGGATCGCTAATCAACGTTATTTTAGGGCGATTTAAGACCAACAAGATAGGTAAGAAAAGAGCCGTATGGAGTGTTTGGAAGAGAGGAGGTATTCCTTTACCATCAAACTTCAAACGAAAGGGTCATTGGCGGTTAGAGACTTTCCACGGGTTGTGGACCCTCCGCTAACGAGGATCGGTTATTTGAGTAGAAAAGGACAACCGAACCACTTTACGCTGGTGGAATATCGCCGGTTTTGATCCATCTAGTGGAGAAAACCACAAATAACTTTCGCTCGAGAATCGAGGGTAAGGATTTAGATCCTCATCAATAAACATAGTTTTATTAGTTAAAGTTTATACTAATCAAGTGTGTTAATTAATTAGGTGTTGACGAGCGAGAGAGTATTGTTCTCACCGCCACGAGGTGTGTAACCTTACATTAAAATTCTCATAGATTTACATATTTTTAAACGTGATTATATGACCATGTGTATGATTGTGATTTTGGATACCATTCAGTGGTATACGATATCCAGGTATGTTTACCCTAATATTTTGTTCATTTTGCTATATGCATAAATGTGAGATAAGTATGGCTATATTATGATTTGTGGGGTAAATAGCATGAAAATTTATCGATATGTATGTGCATGGGCATGTGGGTATATTTGATAAATGAGGAAGTATTCTGGTGGTTTTACCACATTTCCGGTGACTTCGGTCACATATTTGAAATCCGGTGACTTTGGTCACATATTTGAAATCCGTGACTTGGTCACATATGTGAATCTGGTGACTTGGGCCACGATTTGAAATTTTATGATTTTGGTCGTGTGACTTCTATCACATCTGTTCTGTGGCTTTGCCACAATATTATAAGGGCGATGTGCATGTTGATCGCAAAGAATCGCCTTCGATGGTGTGTAGCGGATGGAGGGTCGATTTAGTAATCCCCACGATGTGTTGGTTGGTACGGTGGTGTGTAGCGGATGGATATTTAGGTGGGCGGGCTTGCATTTCATTTCATGTACATAATCATGAATATTGAATGATTATTATTTGATCTGCTATGAAAATGGGCTTTGGGCTAAATGTGAGCTAAACGGGCTTTTAAGCTAAATATGAGCTAAATGGGCTTTTGGGCCAAATAGGACTTAAATGGGCCTATGAATAAATGTGATATGAAAATGGGCTTTTTAATGTATGTGTTATACATTGAGTTTATGACTCACCCCTTTTGTGGGATAAACTTTTCAGATGATTTGTAAAGCGATGGATCTGGTCATAAGGATTTCGAGGTGGCCAATGCTCAAATAATGAAGTTTGGAAATTTTCCTACTTAAACTTATTCAGCTTAATTTTATTATTTAGACTTTATTATGGGTTTGCCAATTTTATGTAATAAGGCCACTATAAACTATTTTTAAATTTTTGGGTGTTTGAATTTATTTTTATTTTGTCATGAACAATTATTTAGTAAATAATTAAATGGTTTTCTATAAATATTTTAAAAATGTTTTTGTCACTAATATATAAATGTTTTAAAGTAATTTTCTTAAATTTGGTTTCCTTTTAATTCCTTCTAAAAATAATGTTTTAAAAGACAAAATTTACTTTACAATTTGATTTCAACCTAAAATATTAAGTTAAATCGGTTTTCTACAAAATCGTCAAATTTTTATTTAGAGTTTGCAAAAAGTTAGATTCGAGGAACATAACAAATCCAGTTGGGCTTTTTGGGCCAGGTTTGGGGTGTTTCAACTTGGTATCAAAGCCCAATTTTAAACTCTCGGCCTTGGGTTGTGAAGCCCACAACGTTTTCAAAAATTGGCCCAAATGATTTTTTTTTTAGTTTTCTTAAGATAAAATGGTTTTACAAGAGCATGGCACTTGGAGTTCTCGGCCTAGATCCATCAGGTATGTATCCTTATTGATAAAGTGATATGAAAGTCTGATAAGCTTAAGGAAACTATAACTTTAGAGACATGGACCCTAGGTGTATGTGTGCTACTACGGGAAAACCACTGAATATCTGTTTCATAAAACTTTCTTTTAATAAGAAGTGAAAAGATTCTAATACATAAGACTTTTCAGAAAAAGCAGATAAGACACGAGTAGACATGAGTTCTAGGGACGTGGATGTCGTGGACGTGGACGAGGAAGAATGGTCGGTCGAAACCAGTTAGATCTCGGTCAAGGTTAGAAAATGAAGCTCCACCACCTACCGTTGGGTGGATTTTCAAGAGCAAAATGATGGAGGTGACGCAAGATCACAAGTCGGTCATGAAGTTTTAGAACGAGTAGCGAAGCTAGTTCGAAATGGGTCTCGAAAGTCGAGTCGAGAGACTAAGATCGAATGGAGCCGAGGTTTTCAGAGGAGTTTCGAGTAGCTCCAAATGTAGCGGAATCTTCGTTGGAAGCAATCGAGAGGATTATGGACGATTTAGATCGTGACCGTTGAAGAGAAATCGAAGGTGCTATTTCACTTCTTCGTGATGAAGCCTACCAGCGGTGGCTCACTATCAAGGAGAGTACCCTTGTGGATCATCTGGATTGGGGGTATTTTAAAGTGAAATTCGAAGGAAAATATGTTGGAGCTAGCTACATCGACTCTCAGAGGAAGACATTTTAGAATCTAGTACAAGGAAACAAGTCGATAGTGAATATGAAGTAGAATTTTTGTGACTTAGCCGTTATGCCGAGGATAGTGGCTACGGAATATGAACGTGTATCGATTTGAAGATGGACTTAGAGATGAATTATGGCGATGATTGCTCAAGACCGTGAAAGAGATTTTGCAATCTTAGTGGAAAGGGCAAGAATTACCAAGAGGCTAAATGGATCGAGAGATGTAACCGGACAGAGGCCAGAGCAAGAATAAGAGAAGCTTTTGGTCTTCGTGGTCGCCCAGAATTTTCAAGAAATCAAAAATGATGGACCGCGAGGTTAACAGACACTACGGTGGACAAAATCGATTTGTACTCAATGTGGAAAATGCACTCTAAGAATGTTGGAAAAAGACCCATGGATGTTTCAAGTGCGGTTAAAGGATCATATGATCAAGGATTGCTCAAGAATTCGAGAAGAACCGCCTAACAAGTCGTGGTGCTAATCAGCCGATAGAGGTGGGCAATGATAGAGGGCCGTAGTTCAAATGGAAGGGTAATGGTTCCAGAGAGGTCGCGAACTTCAGCAGAGGCGTGGTAATTCAGAGGCGAGATACCAGTGTCGGTATATGCGCTTCGTCAGAGAAGACAAACGACGCCTTTTGATGTTATTACTGTACGTTTTGATTTACGAGTTGCCCTTTATTGCTTTGATAGATATAGGGTCAACTCACCCTATATCGCTAGTGAAGTATCCGGGACTTTGCATGTGACTTCAAACTGCATTCTAGGAAGATGACTGTATTTAGCCTCTAGGATGATCAGAAGTTATAGACAAACTTTTAAGGAAGTGCCTTTAGAAGTTCAAGGGATGCAATTTCTGGCTGATTTAATGGAGTTACCATTTGGAGAATTCGACCTGATCTTAGGCATGGACTGGCTTGTGAAGTATCGTGCAAATGTGGATTGTGCTGCTAAGCGGATGTCTTTAAGAACTCTTGATGACAAAGAAGTTGTAGTAATGGGTGAGAGACGGAACTACTTATCTAATGTAGTATCCTCTTTTAAGGCAGAAAGGATGGTTAGAAAGGGATGTGTAGCCTTTCTGATGTTGGTGAGTGCCTTAGAGACTAAGGAGACAATTGTTAATGAAGTCAGGACTATGAAGGAATTTGCAGATGTCTTTCCGGAAGAACTTCCAGGTTTGCCTCCGGATCGTGAGGTAGAATTCGGGATAGATTTATTGCCTGGAACGGCGCCAGTTTCTATTGCTCCATATAGAATGGCACCGAAGGAGTTGGTTGAGCTTAAGGCTCAGATTCAAGAGTTGCTTGATCGTGAATTCATCCGACCTAGTGTGTCTCCATGAGGAGCACTGATTTTATTCGTGAAGAAGAAGGACGGATCGATGAGGATGTGTATAGATTACCGGCAGTTAAATAAGCTGACTATCAAGAACAAGTATCCTTTGCCAAGGATCGACGACTTGTTCGATCGACTTAAAGGAGTCATGTATTCTCAAAGATTGATCTAAGGTCGGGTATCATCAACTTAAAGTGAAAGAAGCGGATATCCATAAGACGGCTTTCCGAACTAGATATGGGCATTATGAATTTCGGTAATGCCATTCGGATTGACGAATGCCCCATTGCGCTCATGGATATGATGAACCGAATTTTCCATTTCTACTTGGATCAATTCGTCGTGGTATTCATATGTACGACATCCCGTGTATTCTAAGTCGAAGTAGAGCATGATGAACATCTTGGATTGTGTTGCGAAGTTTTAAGGAGAAGAATCAGACGCCAAATTCAAAGAAGTGTGAATTTTGGTCGAAAGAGGTTGCGCTTTTAAGCCGTGTGGTATCTGCGGAAGGGATAAGGGTGGATCCTCGAAGATTGAGGTGTGTATAGATTGAAACCACCTAAGTCCGTGAATCGAGGTTCGCAGCTTGGGATTAGCGGATATTATCAAGATTTGTCGAAGGATTTTCATCGATAAATGCACCTTTAACGAAATTGTTGAGAAAGGAAGTACCTTTCGTGGGCGATAAGAGAAGAAAGTTTTGAGAAGCTCAAGAAGGTTTTGATGAAGTCGATTTTGATTCAACCCGAGGTGAAAGGATTTCATCGTGTATTGTGACGCTTCTCACGGGATTAGGATGTGTTCGATGCAAGACGGAAGGTAGTTGCATATGCGTCTCGGCAGCTTGAGGCCGCATGAGGTTAATTACCCGACGATGACTTGGAGTTGGCAATGTAGTCTTTGCTCTTAAAGTCCGGAGACATTATTTATACGGGAAAAGTCGGTGATATACACGGACCACAAAAGTCTAAAATATCTACCGACTCGTAAAGAACTCAATCTGAGGCGTCAAGGTGGATAGAGTTGTTGAAAGACTACGATCGTTTCTATCGAGTACCACCCGCAAAGTGAACGTGGTGGCGACGCCTAAGTCAAAAAGTGGTGTCGATTTAAGAGCGATGTTTGCACATCTTAGCCTTTACGATGACGTAAGCTTGTTGGCAGAACTTCAAGTTAAGCCGACATGGTTAAGTCAAGTGAAAGAGAGGCAGTTAGTAGATGAAGATCTGAGTGAAAAGCTTCGAGAGGTGCAGAGTGGGAAATTGAAAGATTTTGGTATTAACAGTGAAGGGGTATTGTGCTTCAAAGGTAAAGTCTATATGCCGAGGGATCAGGAGTTGAGGCAAAAGATACTTCAGGAATCACATGGTAGCCCCTATGCTATGCATCCTGGAGGAAGTAAGTTATACCGAGATTTGCGAGATCAATTTTGGTGGCCTGGACTTAAGCGGGAAGTTATGGAGTTTGTAGGAAAGTGCTTGACGTGTCAGCAAGTCAAGGCTGAACATTAAGTACCTTCGGGATTGCTTCAGCTGATAAAGATTCCGCAGTGGAAGTGGGAGAGAATCACTATGGACTTTGTTAGTGGGCTTCCTCTTACGCCTACTAAGAAAGACTCTGTATGGGTGATAGTGGACCGATTGACGAAATCTACACATTTTATCCCAGTTTGGGTTGATTACTCTTTGCAGAAATTGGTGAAGTTATATGTGGCTAAGATTGTGAGATTGCATGGAGTGCCGTTGTCGATTATTTCGGATAGAGATCTGAGGTTTACGTCGCGATTTTGGAAAGCATTGCATCAGGATTTGGGCACTAGATTGGACTTCAGTACGGCATTTCATCCTCAATCGGACGGTCATCGAAAGAGTAATCCAAATCTTAGAAGATATGTTAAGGGATGTGATAGATTTCAAGGAAGTTGGGAGGAATTTCACCGTTAGCAAAATTTGCGACAACAACAAGCATTGCCAAAGATACGGATGGCACCAGATAAAGCACTATATGGACTAAGTGTCGCACTCCTACGTGTTGGATAGAATTAGGGAACGCCAAATTTTGGGTCCGTAAATAGTGGTGAATCAAGAAAAGGTTAAGGTAATCCGGGCTCGGTTAAAGGAAGCATCCGATGCACAAAAATCGACGTAGATCTAAAGCGAAAAGAAATAGAGTTTGTTTGTGGGGATCAAGTTTTTCTAAAGGTTTCACCTTGGAAAAGGTGATGAGATTTGGTCGCAAAGGAAGCTAAGTCCTGTGTTCATTGGACCTTATCGGATTGTGAAGTTTAGTCTGATTTATGGCATATCGCTTAGATTTGCTTCTTTAATTGAAGCAAATGCATGATGTGTTCCATGTTTCAATGTTAAGTCGTTCTGGTACGATCCATCTCATGTAGTGCCGCTTGAGGAGGTGGAATTAAGATCGATTTGTCATATGAAGAGGAGCCAATTCAAATTCTAGAACGAGATGTAAAGGTTTTACTGAGAAAGTCAGCCTCTCGTCAAAGTATTATGGCGTAATCATGGATCGAGAAGAAGCTTCATGGGAATCGGAGAAAGCGATGTGACAACAATACCTCACTTATTCGGCCTGTAATTTCGAGGACGAAATTATTTTTAAGGGGTAGAAGCGTAACATCCCGATAATTGGGGTTATGCATCTTACTTGATTGAATGATGTTGCATGCTTAATTATTATTGAGTGTATTTTGGAAGTTATTTGAGCTTCATTAATTAAGTGAATGCTTAGTGAAACTTTTAATTTCTAATAATTAAGAGAGCTAAGCAAGTTAGGCCTTAAGAATTAATGACAAGGAGTTTTAAGCATAAGTTGAGTAATTGGCAAAGTGGTTAGGATGCATGGATGTGTGCTTGAGGAGTGAGGTTCAATCTCCTAGCTAGCATAAGGGAGGATTTTATTTTTTTTGTTTCCTTCCTATAAGTGTCGGCCAAGATCCTTCCGCCAAGATCCTTCTAGAATGGATGAGCATTCTCTTAATTTTGGCTATTTGACCATGTGAAAAGGCAAGCAAAAGAATTATGGCATGGAATCAAGATAGGAGGATAAGATAGAGGGACAAAAGCTTGAAATAGGGTATTGTCTTGGAAATTTTGGATTTGATGGGGAAGAAACAAGGAGGAAAAGGGGATAATGTTGGCTAAGGTTGACCGAAAATTTTGTGTAGCCATTAGGGTGCTAGTTGGCCAAAATCCTAGCAAATTGTCCATCTTTTCTCCTTTCTCCAAAATCTTTCTCCTTAACCAAATTATCATTTGCATTAGGTGAAAACTTTGATTTGTTTTGGCTATCATATTTGGCCAAATTGGTACTTTTTTTCTTCTTTTCCTCTCAAGATTTTCTCTTTTGGTACCAAAATATTACCACTTTTGAAGGCATTTTCTTTCATCTTTTCTCACTTGACCATTACCAAAAACTTTTCTCTTTATTCAATTTCTTCCATAACCGAAACCCATTTATTCTCTTTGATCATTTCTCATTTTCTTTTCCTTTTCATCCTATTTCTCTCTCTTTCCCTCTTTACCAAACTACAAAAGTTCAAGAACCATTTTTTCAATTTCTTTCCTTGGCCGAATGTGCATAGGTTCCAAAACCAATCTCTTTTCTTTTGAGAATCAACATCATTCTCATCTCTTTGCCAACCTAATCAATTTCTATTTTGATTTTCTTTTCTTCTTTTCATTTTATTGAAAACCAAACTATTTTATGCCATAAATCACTATCCTTTTTCTTTTCTTTTGTGTAAGTCGAAATCACCAAGTTACTTTTTATTCTCTTCTTTTCTTATTCAAGGTCTAATCTTCAAGAACTCAAAGTAAGGTTTTGTCAATCATTTTCATCATTTCTTTTCACTATGGCCAATTTAGAATCATAATCTTTTATTTTCTCTCTAGGTAGAATCCTTGAAAGGATTTCTAGGATCCTTGTTGAAGCTAACTTTAAGAAGTGATCTTCGGATTATCCAAGGTAAGATTATTCCCTTTGGTTATATCAAATCTTTTGAATGGATCGCTAATCAACGTTATTTTAGGGCGATTTAAGACCAACAATATAGGTAAGAAAAGAGCCGATTTGAGTGTTTGGAAGAGAGGAGGTATTCCTTTACCATCAAACTTCAAACGAAGGTCAGACGCATGTTAGAGACTTTCCACGGATTGTGGACCCTCCGCTAACGAGGATCGCTTATTTGAAGTAGTGCGGACAACCGAACCACTTTACGTTGGTGGAATATCACGGTTTTGATCCATCTAGTGGAGAAAACCACAAATAACTGCTGCTCGAGAACTGAGGGTAAGGATTTAGATCCTCATCAATAAACATAGTTTTATTAGTTAAAGTTTATACTAATCAAGTGTTTTAATTAATTAGGTGTTGACGAGCGAGAGAGTATTGTTCTCACTGTCACGAGGTGTGTAACCTTACATTAAAATTCTCATAGATTTACATATTTTTAAACGTGATTATATGACCATGTGTATGATTGTGATTTTGGATACCATTCAGTGGTATACGATATTCAGGTATGTTTACCCCAATATTTTGTTCATTTTGCTATATGCATAAATGTGAGATAAGTATGGCTATATTATGATTTGTGGGGTAAATAGCATGAAAATTTATCGATATGTATGTGCATGGGCATATGGGTATATTTGATAAAGGAGGAAGTATTCTGGTGGTTTTACCACATTTTCGGTGACTTCGGTCACATATTTGAAATCCGGTGACTTCGGTCACATATTTGAAATCCGGTGACTTCGGTCACATATGTGAATCTGGTGACTTCGGTCACGTATTTGAAATTTTGTGACTTCGGTCAGGTGACTTCGGTCACATCTGTCTGGTGGCTTTGCCACAATATTATAAGGGCGACGTGCATGTTGAATGCAGCAACTGCCTTCGATGGTGTGTAGCGGATGGAGGGTCGATTTAGTAATCCCCACGGTGTGTTGGTTGGTACGGGTGGTGTGTAGCGGATGGATATTTAGGTGGGCCGGGCTTGCATTTCATTTCACATGAATATTGAATGATAATTATTTGATCTGCTATGAAAATGGGCTTTTGGACTAAATGTGAGCTAAACGGGCTTTTAAGCTAAATATGAGCTAAATGGGCTTTTGGGCCAAATAGGACTTAAATGGGCCTATGAATAAATGTGATATGAAAAATGGGCTTTTTAATGTATGTGTTATACATTGAGTTTATGACTCACCCCTTTTGTGGGATAAACTTTTCAGATGATTTGTAAAGCGATGGATCGGGTCAGCAAGGATTTCGAGGTGGCCAATGCTCAAATAATGAAGTTTGGAAATTTTCCTACTTAAACTTATTAAGTTAATTTTTGTTATTTAGACTTTATTATGGGTTTGCCAATTTTATGTAATAAGGCCACTATAAACTATTTTTAAATTTTTGGGTGTTTGAATTTATTTTTATTTTGTCATGAACAATTATTAAGTAAATAATTAAATGGTTTTCGATAAATATTTTAAAAATGTTTTTGTCACTAATATATAAATGTTTTAAAGTAATTTTCTTAAATTTGGTTTCCTTTTAATTACTTCTAAAATAATGTTTTAAAAGACAAAATTTACTTTACAATTTGATTTCAACCTAAAATATTAAGTTAAATCTGTTTTCTACAAAATCGTCAAATTTTTATTTAGAGTTTGTGAAAAGTTAGATTCGAGGAACATAACAAATCCGGTTGGGCTTTTTGGGCCGGGTTTGGGGTGTTTCATCATGAGCTGATATGGCTTGAATTTGTTCTTTTAGATTAGTCTCAGTGTTACTTGGCAAGCTACCTAATGGTCGTTCGGAGATCAACTTTACGAGTTGCCCTAACTGGTTCTCGATTCCTTTAATCGATGCTTGTTGATTTTTAAGTGTTATCTCAGTGATTTGAAAGCGAGTTTCAGACACCTATATGAATTTTGTCAGCTTCTCTTCAAGGTTCAGCTTCTTTTCCTGTGGGTAGGGCTGTTGTTGGAAGTTTGGAGAGGGTGGTTGTTGTCTTAGATTTCCTTGGCCACCCCACAAGAAATTAGGGTGGTTCCTCCAACCTGGATTATAACTATTACTATAGGGGTTATTTTGAGGTCTAAAATTGTTACCCGTATAGTTTAATTGTTCGCTTTCCATGCCCGGATTGTAGGGTGGGTACTCAAGATTCACCACGCCTCCTAGATTCGAGTCACATTGCATTACTGGGTGTACCTGCAAAGAACCACACAAACCATCAATCTTTTTATTCATTATCTCTACCTGATTTGATAGCATGGTGACTGCGTCGAGATTGAAAACCTCAGCTGCATTAGTTCACTTTGTTCTTGTAACTTGCCATTGATAGTTATTCAGTGACATCTCCTCTATAAACTCATAAGCCGCTTGTGAGTTTTGTTATTCAGGTTCCGTCATTTCTCGAAATAATTAACTGTCAAAGTTGAGGGTTCACACCATTGTAAAAAGTTTGGACCTGCAACCACAAGGGTAAACCATGGTGTGGGTACATTCTCAACAAATCTTTGTATCTCTCCCATGCGTTGTATAGTGTTTCTAAATCCATCTGCACAAAAGAAGAGATATCATTCCTTAATTTGGCCGTTTTGGCCGGTGGAAAATATTTTAGTAAAAAAATTTTGATCATTTGGTCCCATGTAGTGATTGATCCTCGTGGAAGAGAATGTAACCACTGTTTGGCTTTATTTCTCAAAGAAAAAGGAAATAACCGAAGATGAATGGCATCATCAGAAATGACATTTATTGTAAAGGTATCACAGAATTCTAGAAAATTAGCTAAATTAGTATTTGGGTCTTCGTCTTGCAAACCATCAAATTGAACAAACTGTTGAATCATTTGTATAATGTTAAGTTTTAATTCAAAATTATTAACGACCACAGCAGACCTAACAATACTCAATTCAGGTCCTGTTAAATTAGGTTTAGCATAATCATACATAGTTCGAGGAGCATGATGATCGAACATATCTTGATGTGGTGGATTATTCTCGGCCATCCCTTCGGTGGTATTGGTTTCATCCTCTTGCTCTTCTTGTATGTAATCTAAGCCTCGCCTTACTTCTTTACGATTTCTGCGTAGGTTCCTTCAATATCACTATCGTAAAGTCGTGGTCCTGTTGGGTTCCTTCTAGCCATAAACTAGAGGTACCTGCTAGAAAAAGAGAAAAAGAAAAAGAAAATTTAGAAAAGTAAAAATAAAATTTAATTGTAATATATATATATATATATACAATATGGCTAAAGTAATAAAAATTGAGCGTTCTTAATATTTTAGTTCCCTGGCAACGGCACCAAAAACTTGATCGTGTCTGTCGAGTCTTAAAAATTTATAGAAAGAATGATCGAACTTGGAAACTAACTAAGACAACAGTGGAGGCAAGTGCACCTACCGAACAGTAGTATAGTTAGCGACAAGACTGGATTGTCGAACCCAAAGGAACCAAAAGTACTAATATTAACTCTCTTTCTATTATTTAGCCTAAGAATTAAGTGGATTGTTATCTAATCTAAAATTAACTATTTAACTAAGCTAAAGGTGCTAAGGCAAAGAAGAAATTGGGGAAAAGACTTGAGAGAAAACCGAATGATTTAAACAATACCTGAGGAAGAATCCACCTAGACTTCACTTGTTATCTAACTCTGAACCGGACGATTTATTCATTTGACTTGATCCGTAGGATTCCCTAATTTATATTAATCCCTCTCTTCAAGGCTACTAACATCTAACCTTAGGTTGATTAATTGAAATCTCTTTCTAATTAAAACCCCTAGAATTGTATTAATTCGATCTATAGACTACCATATTAGGTTGGACCCTAATCTGGTAGATTTTCGTCACCCTATCTCTAGGCCCGCGAGCAACTCCGCTTAACTATGCTAGATTTACTCTTAGACAAGGTCTCTTCCTCCTTTGTCTAAGCACATCACACTTGAACCAATATCCCGAAAATACCAAAAAAAGAATTAAGAACACATAGTAAAGAACAAATCAAATATTTATCATTCAGTTCAGATAATAATAACAAGATTCATCTTAGGTTTCATCCCCCTCAAGCATTTGAGGGTTTAGTTCATAATTGTAAAAGAAAACATCTCAGAAGGAAAGATAAAACAAAACATAAGAAATCCCTAAAACCCCCTGAACGAATTGAAGGAGAGATCCTCTATCTTGAGTAGGATTCTAGCTTCTTGAGATGAATCAACCGGCTTTCTTCGAGTAAATCCCTGAAAATTAACTGCTCTGGCTCTGTTCTTTGGCCTAGCTGAACTCCCCCTTAATGGTTGGCCTCTAGGGTCTTTATATAGGCTTTTGGAATATGTTTCTTTGCCTCTAAGTACCCTAATCCAAATAGAATTCTTATTTCCTGCGACATAGACATGCCCAAGGCACACGCCCATTTAAATCGTGGCCAGGTCATGGTCAATCCTGTTGACGAAGCACGGCCATGTATTTCGGGGTCCAGGCCGTGGTCGACTTTTCTCATGAGCCACGGCCATGTGGTCTTGGGCCCAAGCCGTGTGGATTTCATAATTTGGCCCATTTTCTCTGTTTTCGGTTCGTTATTCGTTCTTTTCATCCTCCGGTGCTCTACTAAGTATAAAACATGAAAACAAAGGATTAGGAGCACCTATTTCTATAATTAAAGGGAAAATAATCCAAAATCATGCTAAATGTGGGGTTAAAATATGTTACTATTTCAGTTTATCAATCAACATCCCGAATATTCATAGACATGTTCTTAATAACAACACCAAAATTAAAAGGAAAGGGAATAAGAATCAAATCTGGTGTTTTCTCTATGGCTTGACTAGTTTGCTCCACCCCTCCTTCTCCGCTTGTTCTTGTCGAACCAAGGCTTCTATGAACACTTGAATGCTGCTCCAAATGGTGGTTGATTGACTCTTTTTCAAGAGGTGAAATCAGAAAGGTAATGAGAGAGAAGAGAACAGATGAGAAGGGCTGAGATGTGTTTGAAGTAAGCAGCCAAGGGGGTATTTATAGGTTTAGAAGACTGCTAAAAATAGCCAAAATCAGCAGCCAAAGACTCCTTTAATGGTTGGCCACACATGTGGCATGTTTGAAGATTTCAAACATGCTATTTTAAGGTAGGGGCAAATCTATAAAGGCATAAATAGTGGAGGGGTTTGAATGCAATTTGAAGGACTCGTCATGGGCCATATTTCAAGCCAAATAATCAGCCAAGCAAGCTGATTAGGTCAGCATGTGGGACGGTTTTGGGCTGCCCAGTGCTCGATTGGATCGGTTTTCTTGGTTTAGCTCAACTGAGCCCTTTTTCATAATTATTTAACAATAACTTATCTAACCCAGATTAAATTGGATTAAAATTAAAATTAATTATATTATGAATTAATACACATAATTTGGACCGTCTTAGGCTGAAAAATTAAGTTGCCTTGATGCTTCAAAATTGCTTCTCGATTTTGCGCTTCTAGTAGTGTCTGTCAAGGCATTTTTTCCCCTTTGCGCAAATCTGTTGAAAATAATGAATCAAAATTTGATATAAAATTAATTAAATTTTAACGTGTTCATAATTTGAGTGTAATTTAATTATTTTATAATAATTTTATATTTTTGACAAGAATTTTATCAAAACTGCATGAATTTGAGTTAAAAAGGGCATGAAAACATGTGTATATTTTCGTGTTGCCATACCCCCAAACTTAATTCATTGATCGTCTTGAGTAATGCACAAATTTGAAAAGAATTTCTCGGAAAACACCTTTGAAAAATTTCTTCAGAACAACATTCTTCCCAAAATTATGATTTTAGTATACTTATGCTCAAAACAAGAAATTTGATAATTATGCTACTTAAGTATACATATCATTCAAATTAATCTCAACAACTCTTATGATAGCAAAAATAAACTAAATGCTTTCTCAATAAAAACATGTAAATCCCTACCACTTTGATTTTATTCCCTTATTTAAGATCAAGTTTCAATCATTAAGTTTAACTTATGCTTTCATATGTTAAATATAACAAATTTTCTCTACTAATGTAGGTAGCATAGAAACATGAGTCAATAGGTCTTTAAAATGGTCGTAACGTGGCTAGGCTAGGGGTGGGTAAAAGATAGGTAAATTTAGGCTAAAAACCCTAAACTCAGCTTCAATCGGCCCTTCGGAATAATTATCTTCAATTCTCCAACTTACTTTGCTTTCACATGCTCTTTTGCACATCTATTTTCTTTCAAGAACATTTATTTTCTTTTCTTTTGCACGAGCATTTTACTGTATGTACTAAAATTTTGTTGAGCATTTGATACTTTTTTCTCAAATCCCCCAAACTTATTTTCAATGAACATTCTGAATAGTACTGAGTCTAGTGTTTGGGAAAATTTAAAGATAATTGAGAGAAAAATGATGGCTAAATATTGCAAGCTTTCAAATAAAATTAGGCCATATTGTCTCAAAGTTAGGTTTCAAGGGATTTTGCCTCAAGAAACTACTAAGTCAATTCTAGAGACTTAAACTTTCATGCATGCCTAACTTTCCTAAGGAACTAAAAATTTTATGGTATGATTTGCATGCTTTATTAAAAATACATTTATGTCATATTTCAGTTAATATAACAATTATTAAAATAATCGAACTTTATTCATACTGAAGTTTAGCAAACTTAACAAGATTTCAAATTTTTGAACAAAATATAACCTAATCATAACTGAAAGAAAAATTTATTTTGAGTGGAAATAATTTCAATTTTTTGGTCCCCCTACTTAAAATGAACAATGTCCTCATTGTTAAAAGTGAATAGATACTATACACCAGGTAGGATTCTAGAAAAGAGGAGGTGAGTCAATTTGACTGCTTAAGTACTAAGCTCTCTCTAGATCCAGTCCTAGACATGTATATATCTATTGCCACACTTTGTACTTTGCAACTTGTTCATTTTTATTTATGATTTTCATCTCTTGTTTTATTATGCGAAAATAAAAATTCCTAATAAAACCTAATCTTATTAAATAACCTAAGAACGGAAATAAAATAAAATCAATATCCTCCCTTTTTATTTATTTGCAGATCCCTTCAAATTTGACCATCTTTTGCTCCATCGTCTTTGTTTTTGCATGAATTGCTTCGCTCCCTCTTCGATAGTAGGCTTCACAATTCAAATATGAAATCTAGAAACTCAGGCACAAAAATAAATGGGTCATTGTATATTTTTGTAAGAGCGCTTCTCATTGAGTCATCCCATATTTTTGAATATCGCCAGTAAGCTTGTTGCTGCCACTGCATATGTTGCATGATGTCCATCAATTTTGACAGCCCATCTTGAAGATATAGGCGAGGTGATTGAGACCTGAACATTTAATTTTCAACGTCAGGTTCGGTTACTGGTTCCATTGGTTCTGCCTTATCAAGGATTTCAACTACTACCTTGGTTCAATCTTTATAGGATCTTCTTCTTCTTCTTTAGGGTCCTAGCTCTCTTCAACTTGTTGCTGTAGAATAGAGTTTCTAGCTATTTGGTAGAAGTCCCAATATGTGATTGTGCCCTAGCTATAACCTGTCTTCTTTACGTTTGCAAGAATTTAGTTTTCAAGCACAAAATTGTTATCGTAAAGGGAAAGTAAGCTGGTCCAGAATGTCTAGTAGCATAATTCCACATTTCTCTTAGGACGGTTTTTCCCACATCAATGGTCTTTAAAGTTAGAATCGAGTATAATAAGACCATTCAGTCTAATGAAATTGTAGTTTGATATGAAATAGACATAAGGCTGAATCGAATGAAATAGAACCATACCTTCACTAGTGGTGTCAAATATTCTGTACGACCAGTGTGAATTCCTTGTTTTTACACAAACTACTTAGAACTTGGAATTGTCAGTTCCTCGAGAATTTCTTGCAATTTTTCACCTTCAATATTTCCCATCAAGGAAGAATATTCATCGTCTTCGAAATCAAGCAATTCAAAGAATTCATTAATAGCAAATGAGTTGATTGGTACCTTGATTCCTCAAACAGAGACTTTCGCCAATTCACTTGAGGTCAAATTCGCGTAAAATTCATGAACTAACTCCTCATCTACACTAGGTCTTTTCTCACAAAATAACTCCCAATTGAGAGCTTCAACAATTTGTCGAATGCGCACCATGACATCAATATAGTTGCTTTTTTTCTGCATAAAGCCTTTTTCTGGGTGCATCTGTTGATTCTTGAAAATGCTTTCGTATCTCGCTGTGGCTTCTTCACAGTGGAACTTATTTTGTGATCCATCAATTTGGGCAGACGAGGCATGAGTAACCTAAACATAAGATGGAAACCAATATTTTTTCAAAAATTTAATTAGTATAAAATATAAATAATTCAATAAATTGGGAAATTAAATAATTAAATAAAATAAAAAATTAGGAGGAAAATTTGTCTTACCACCTTTTTATAAAAATTAAGAACTCAAAGCAAATAAATATAAAGGAAAAGGGGTTGGCTTAGGGATGGTTGTAGGATGTCTTGATGGTGTGGTGCGATAGGCAACGATGTTGGTACGAGTAGATGCTTGCAAGCGGTAAATGTTAGGCGATCCTTCGCGAGCAATAGGGCATGCGTGTGCTGCACGGATTGGGGGAAGTGGGTAGCAAGCAGGTGCGTTGAGTAGGCTTGAAGAGCTGCTGGAGCTGGACGTGCGGTAGGTGCGGCGACAAGGAGCAGGTTGCTGGGGCGCACGCTGTGTGGGGGCTACTGGGTGTCCTAATGGGACTGTTGCTAGTCGTGAGGGTGATGTGTGGAGCTAGGCGGTGTTGTGGCGAGAAAGTTTGGCACTAGTTGATTTGGTACTTGGTGGGTTTTGGATGCTAGGATTGATGGAAGGATGAGTGAAGAAAATGGAAAAGGTGGGTGAAATTTGTAGTGAAAGGAGTAGGAGTTTAATTAGAATTCTTAGAACAAATTAATAATTAAGATATTCCAAGTTCTAATTCTACATAGAGTTATTAATAATTAATATAATGCATATTAAATTATTACTTGCTATTAATTTATTAAAATAAATCCTTATTAAATAAAATATGATCAAATTTAAACTAATCCTAATTTATGCAAAGGTTATAATAATTAATATATATTATAATAAATATAATTATATATTAATGATTATCATCTTATTTATTAAATTAAATTAATAACATTTATTCTAGATGCCTTCGGAAAAATTTACAAGAAAGACATCTAATTTTATGTATTTACAAAAACAACAACCAAAATTTGAAAATAGTTCAATTAAGTACCTAGACTTAAAGAAAATTTGCAATTGAGTTGCAATTTAAAACTTGGATCAAAATTGACCCTTTTATTTGAAAACTTAAAAATTTATTTTGCAATTTAGGGAATAATTTCTCGGAAGATTATATTAAAATCAATTCTCAGGAAACATTGGAGGGGTCACAAGCGGTCCAGCTTAAGTTCTAATCTCCTAGACAAAATTTATTTAAAAATGCTAATCACAAAAATATATCCTAAATCATTTATTAAAAAAACCAAGAAAAATTAAATATTCGATAAAATGAATGAGATTTGATCTTGTTCAATTTTATCTCCCTAGTAACGTTCTAAGCGCTAAGCATTAACTCGAAAATTACATCCCTTACTTTGAAGTTCGACAACTCCGTATGGATAAACTTGGTGAACCGTAAATGGACCAGACCAATGTGATTTTAACTTACTGGAAAAGAACATTAATCTTGACTTGAATAACAAGACTTGCTGACCTGCTTCAAATTCTTGAACCCTAATGTGTTTGTCATGCCATCTCTTAAGTCTTTCCTTGATTACTTGGCATTCTCATATGAGAACATTCGAAACTCTTCTAACTCATTGAGTTGGAGTGTCCATTTCTCTTTAGCAAGCTTAAGATATAAGTTGAGTTGTTAGAGAGCCCAGTAAGCTTGGTGCTCTAACTCCAAGGGAAGATGACAGGCTTTTCCAAAGACCAACCTATAGGGTGACATCCTAAAGGTGTCTTATATGCTGTCCTGTAGGCCCATAAAGCATCGTCCAATCTTTTGGACCAATCTCGTCGGTTACCATGGCCCGAAGCCAAATCAAGGTAACTTATCTGAAATTCTAATATCATGGTCCAAAGCCAAATTAGCCGATATGCATTGCCCGAAGCCAAATCGGTATATCTCGCACCCGAAGTACTAATAACATGGCCCGAAGCCAACTGAAAGTATACCTAATGACATGCCTCTAGTATCCTAAACTATTCCTAAGGTTCAACCAGGATTTCAAATGCCGAATTATCATCGAATCAATTCCAAACTCGTCCGTAATGCTATAATCACAATTCATCTTGTATCAAAGCATATGAAATACATTCAAAATGAAATTATAACATACGAACTTACCTAGGGTGTTAAAATGGAGAATCGAGTCGATTAATCGATAACTTTATCTTCTCACCGATCCAAGTCCGTATTTCTCATTTCTTGATCTAAATATATTTTGAATTAACTTATTTATCTTTTCCCCGATCCAAGTCCGGTTATAACATCGATGCGTCAGCCTCTTCACGACGTCTGGCAGTATAGACTAACCCCGGCTGCCTCGCCTCAGTGTTTCCTGCCCCTCGGCTTGGTGCTTCACGACCCTGACTGAAACCGTTACCACCTCTAGCTGGACCATGACCCCTCTGCGGCTACTGACGTCCTCTACCTGGCTGAGCATTTCCCTGTCTTACGAGTCCTACATCGCTCCGTGGCTGTGGCCAGTCCCTAATCTGATGGTCCAAAAACCCACACCTAAAGCACTTTCCACTGCCTGCCCAACACTCACCTATATGGAATTTACCACAGCAAACACACCTTCGTGTCTGGATAGCAGTAGGTCTCTCCACTTGGTTCAGCCCATCCGACCTAGGTCTTTTCTGAGTACGCCCAGCTACTCAAAATTCCTCCTACTTCCACTTCTATCTTTATCCTGATTCAGCTTTTCCGTTCACTTTACCTCATCAGCTATCTTAGCCTTCTCCACAACCACAGCAAATTCCCTCTCCCGCTGTGGAGCTATCAAAACACGTAAATCATCCTTCAGGCCATCTTTAAATCGAACACACCATTCATGTTCTGTGGCCATTATCCGTTGAGCATAACGGCTCAAGCATAAAAATTCAACTTCATACGCCGCCACCGACCTACTTCCCTGAACCAGATTCAGAAATTCTCTACGTTGCGCATCCACATAACTCGTTCCAATGTACTTACTTTGGAACTCCGTTTTGAAGTAATCCTAGGTGATACCGTCAGCCACTTTACCATCCTTAATTGTAAGCCACCATTGATAAGCCTCGTCCCAGAGAAGGGACACTACTCCTTTTAGCTTCTCTTCTTCTGTGAAATCCAGATCATCCATTTTGCGTTCGATCGCCTCAAACCAATACTTAGCTGTACTCGGGGCTATCCCAGGAATTCCCCTAAACACTTCCGCCCATTAGCTCTAAGTCGCTCTGACATAGATTTTCTGGCTCTTGTGCCAATGCCTGCCCCAGCAACCCTCTCTAACACCCTCAACATCGCCTGAGATACCGCATCATCTCTGGCCGTCTGATCCTAAAATTCCACCTCCACAGCTGGTGGCGCTGGTACCTCATTCTCTGACTCGTGACCAGACCCTACCGATTCCGACACAGCAATCCTGCCTTTACCTCAGCCACGCACACCACGTCATCTAGTGCTCATTCTACCTATTTACGTTTCTACGATTAGGAATTTTATAAATTATTAATTTCTTCCACTGATTAATAATGAACAATCTTATGGAAAGTAGTTTTAATAGTAGTTCTTTCGAATTCGAACTCTATCTACAAGGTTCAGTTTCTCAGGTCTGTAGTTCCTAGCTCTAGAATCCACATATATTCAACCATCACACATCAACATACAAATAGCATCCATGAACTCACATTCATCACATAAGGGTATTTTTGTCATCTCACTACCTAAGGGTACTTTTGTAATTTTATCCTACAGGGGTATTTTCGTAATTTTCCAAAATAGGGTATCTTGGTGATTTTACAAAATAGGGGTATTTTGGTAATATTACAATCTGGGGATATTTCGGTAATTTTGAAAATTTTTTGTAATTTTACAAATCCAGGTTATTTTGGGAAGTTTTCACAAATCAAGTGTATTTCAGAGGTTATACTAAACTAGGGATATAAGTAATTTTACAAAAATAGGGTGGCTGGTCCCTTTCGGGTTTTAGTTATAAATTTTGGCCTGTCAACAAGCCCTCTCGGTTAGAGTGAACAAACACTATGCACCAGGTAGGATTCCAGCAAAGAGGAGGTGAGCCGTTAGGGCCGCTTAAATACCAAGCTCTCCCTAGATCCACTCCTAGACATGCGTATGCCTGTTACCACACCCTAACCCTGTGACTTGTTCATAGACATGTTTAATTAGAGATTAAGTCTTATGAGGTTTGAAGAATTGTTTATGCTAAACCTAAAGTCCATAAACTCTAGCATACTATCCTACGTCCCTAGAGAGCCCATCAAGCCCAACATGGATATCACATAATGAGTTTAGAATACTTACCTGCGTGGATCGGGTGCCGGTAGACTCGAAGGCCATATCTCAACTGAATTTTTCTCAAACTTACATCACTTTTACAAATCACCACTGGACCCATTTCACAGCCTAAGTTTTGAACTGGGCTTTGATACCAAAATGTAACACCCCAAACCTGGCCCATATGTCGTGACCGGATTTGGTACGCTACGGGTTGAATGTTGAAAACTTTGCTTTGATGGGTTTTGAAAATCTCAGCTTATCTTAACCGATTAATCATTATTTGTGACATTTTGAAGAAACTTTAACATTTGCGTTGAACGTGCTTGAAAAACCCATTTTCATTTCACTTTATAATTAATACTTTGAAAACATAAGTTTGTAAGATGTAATATAAAAAAAATATAAATCGATAACCTAAGTTATGGAGGCCTTATTACAAAAATAAACCCAAAATTTAAACTCAAAGAAAAAAAAACAGAAAATATCTATAAAGATAAAAGAATTGATGGCCCCTCGAGTCCGCCTCGGCTCCCATGTTCATGATCTACTGCTCATCTGAAAAGTTGGGAAAAATAAAAAGGTGAGTCACCGAGACTCAGTGTGCAAATCCCGAAAAACACATAAAAGTCTTGGGCCCACAAACATATTATGGGCCTTGGGCCATACACAATGGCAACAGAATATATTTACATGCAATATGGCCCATTCCAAACCTAAGAGTCCGTCCCCTACACACCCCCGTTCCAACCATCACACCGTGGGGATTTCTACAATCAACCCTCCATTCGCTACACACCATATGGAAAGTTGTGCTGCCTGTCATAAAGACCGATCACTATGTGACCTATGTGGCAAAGCCACCGATCGCTATGCGACCTTAATAATATATCGACAGCTATGCTTCCTGTCATAAAGACCGATCACTATGTGACCTATGTGGCAAAGCCACCGATCGCTAAGCGACCTGCTCCCCTTCATCATATCAATCCCATCCCATACATACATACATGCAAGAATCAGAACATTAAACTATCTAAACAGATAACATACTTTCACATACTTCGATACACATAGAGAAGTTTCTATGATTATGTACCTGGCATCCCTTACCTACCCTTTCTGGGTAATACGACTGTTCATACAGCCTCATTTTCTGGCTTTTAGCCCATAACATACATATAATATATATTAACTAGTGTGATAGAGATCTACACACCTGATTACCGATAGAACAATGCTTTCTATGTCGCCACTATCAAAAGTCGATACGACTACTAACTTTCTAAGGTTTTGTTCTGAAGCCGATCCACAACCCGACGGCCAATCTCGTACTGCTGACACCGCACGTTTCTTGAACTTTTGGGCTGGGACTATAGATCTAACCCCTTCCTTTGATTTGCTGACATTCGAGTCCATGGATGACCTTAGTCAGAGGATACTATAATGATTGCTTAACGAGGCATTAGGTTAATGCACAATAAAGAAAGGAAACCGATTAAACACTTAGGGAGAATAGAAACCCTTGCCTTGAAATCCCAAAAAAGTAATGTGGTTCGAAGGCTAACAATTTCTGGCTTAGAAACCTAGGCGATTAGATCCCCTTCAAGAACTCGGAATGTTGTCCAAAAGAACACAAGATCAGTGAATACAAACATCAACTAATGATAGCCTTACAACCCACTAGCCATTCGTCCATGATCTCCAAAAATCCGAAGAGAAGAAAAAAGGAACAGAAGAAATCGACACTTACCTTAACACAAAGAATTCAGCAACTCCTAGGGAATTTCAACTTTTGAGAAGATCAGAAAGAAAAGACATCTCAAGAGATCTATGAAGATTCAGCTTTGATGAAGAAATCGGCAAAGAGAAAAGAATAGACAAGGGTATTCGGCTATGGAGATGAAAGCAAAGAAAACAATGGAATTTCAGCTTTTGCATAAAAGTGGAGATGAGAGAATAAGATTAAGGGTTTCGGCTTTTGAATAATATGAGAAGAAAATGGGAAATAAAACCCTAATGCCAAAAATAAAAAGATATTTCCCCACCTAAACACAGAATTTCGGCACCTACTACCCAAAACCTAAAAATGCCCCCTTTTAAAACGTCAAACTAAGCTATTAATCAGGGGAAATTTTAGCACCCCTTGGATATACCATAACCGATTCCTCCTCCCCCTCAGTGCTGGAATTTTGGCCACCACTGACCAGCAAATAATTCCTAAATTTTCTCCCTTATCTTCATTTGATCACTTATCCTCAAGTGGCCTAGATAACACCATCTCTTCCTCCTTTTTATTAGCCACTTTATCAGCCACACTATCCACATCATCCATTCCATTAATCTCCTACTTCCAAGCATCCTAGCCGCCCCCAACTCTCCTCTCCTTTAACGCTAAAAACATTTAAAATAAGTGGGTAATGCGACTCGAACCTTGGACCTCCTCAGCTGACGCCACCTCTCTTCTCCCTAATTGGCGCCACTTTGCCACTAGGCCACAAGCCGACTTGTATCTTAAAACACAGATAACATCTTTTCAGCCCTATCCTAACTGGCTTTCCACTAGAATGTCCAAACAGAAAATTCCATTAAGGCCTCAGCCTAATCCATGAGCCCATTATGGACCCCTAAAACATTCCATCAAGCACAACCACACACATTAATGCATCGGCCCATTAATTCAAGATGTTGCAGTTCTACCCCCTTAAAGAAATTTCGGCCTCGAAATTACCTGATAGAATAGATGTGGGTATTGCTGCCACATCGCTTCCTCGGGCTCCCAAGTAGCCTCCTCAGAACCGTGATTCCGCCATAGAACTTTAACCAACGGAATCGTTTTCCTTCGCAACATTTTGACATCACGATCCAAGATTTCCACTAGTTCATGTTCAAAGGATAGGTCAGGTCTTACCTCGATTTCCTCCACAGGCACCACATGAGATAGATTTAAACGATATCGTCTCAACATAGAAATATGGAATACATTGTGAATCTGGCTTAGCTCAGAAGGTAGCTCTAGCTGATAGGCTACCGACCCCACTCGTTTCAACACCCGATAAGGTCCGATAAATCTGGGACTCAATTTACCCTTCCGTCCAAACCTCAGCACTTTCTTCCATGGCAACACCTTCAAGAACACCTTGTCACCCACTGCAAACTCTATGTCCTTACGCTTCAAGTCTGCATAGGACTTTTGTCGGTCTGACGATTTCTTTAGTCGAGCTCGAATTAACTCAACCTTCTCTTCTATCTCGGTAACCAACTCTAGACCCAAAATTCGACGTTCCCCTAATTCTGTCCAACCGGTAGGAGTATGACACTTTCGCCTGTACAATGCTTCATAGGGCACCATCTAAATACTAGACTGGTAGTTGTTGTTGTAAGCAAATTCCGCTAAGGGTATAAATTCTTCCCAACTACCTCTAAAATCAATGACACATCCTCTCAACATGTCTTCTAAGCTCTGAATTATCCGCTCAGACTGTCCATTGGTCTGAGGATGAAATGTTGTACTGAAATCCAACTTCGTACCCAATGCATGGTGTATCACCTTCCAAAATCGTGACGTGAACCTTGGGTCCCCATCCAATATGATTGATACTGGTACTCCATACAACCTCACCACCTCCGCTATGTATAGCTTAGCCAATTTCTGTAAAGAGTAATCGACCCGTACTGGTATGAAATGAGCAGATTTCGTCAAGCGATCAACAATCACCCTGATTGAATCTTTCTTAGTAGGCGTGAGGTGTAGCCAACTAACAAAGTCTATTGTGATCCTTTCCCACATCCATTGTGAAATCTTCATTGGCTGCAACAACCCTGATGGTAACTGATGCTCTGCCTTTACCTGCTAACAGGTCAAACACTTACCAATTCAGTTACCTCACGCTTCAAGCCTGGCCACCAGAACTGATCTCGCAAATCCCGATACATCTTACTCCCTCCGGGGTGCTTAGCGTATGAACTTCCATGCGCTTCATGCAAAATCATATGCCTCAATTCCAGATCTTTTGGCATGCAAACTCTCCCTTGAAAACATAATAGTCCTTCCTCATTCATACTGAAGTCCGTCGATCCATCACTTGATCCTACATGAAACCTCTCCTTTAGCAACTCATCGGTCTGCTGCTTCTCCTTAACGTGACTAACCCAAGAGGGTTTCACTTGAAGTTCAGCCAATAAGCTCCCATCATCATACAGACTAAGGTGAGCAAACATTGCCCTCAAGTCAGAGATTACTTTACGACTTAAGGCATTCGCCACCACATTAGCTTTACCCGGATGGTACTTGATCGAGCAATCATAATCCTTAAACAACTCGATCCACCTCCTCTGCCTTAAATTCAACTCTTTCTGGGTCAAAAGGTATTTTAGGCTTTTATGACCTGTATAAATAATAGATTTCTCCCTGTACAGATAATGTCTCTAAATCTTTAAAGCAAAAACCACCGCCGCCAACTCCAAATCATGGGTGAGATAATTTGCTTCCTGTGGTCTTAACTGTCGAGATGCATACGCAACAACCTTTCCATCTTGCATCAACACCCATCCTAGTCCCGTGTGTAATGCATCACAGTAAATCACGAATTCTTTTCCAGCCTCTGGTTGAATCAATATTGGATCCTCCGTCAAAATCTTTTTCAACTTCTCGAAACTCTCTTGCTGCTTACTAGACCAAATAAACGGAACTTTTTTTCGTAATAACTTAGTCAATGGTGCCAGGATTGAAGAAATTCCTTCAACAAACCTTCGATAGTACACGGCCAGACCAAGAAAACTCTGAATTTTTGCCACAGACCTGGGCGGCTTCTAATCCAACACCGCTTCAATTTTTCGAGGGTCAACCCTAATCCCCTCTGCCGACACAACTTGGCCTAGAAAAGTAACTTCAGTTAGTAAAAATTTACACTTACTAAATTTGGCATACAACTGCTTCTCCCCCAATATCTGTAAAACCACTTGAAGGTGTGAGTCATGTTCCTCCTCCGATCTTGAATAAACTAGGATAACATCTATGAATACCAAGACAAACCAATTCAAGTAGAGTTGGAATATTAGGTTCATCATGTCCATAAATGCTGCTGGCGCATTGGTTAATCCGAATGGCATTACCATGAACTTGTAATGACCATAGCGAGTCCTAAAAGCCATCTTATGAATATCTGCCTCCTTGACCTTAAGCTGATGGTATCTTGATCTCAAATCTATCTTTAAGAACACTGACGCCCCTTTCAATTGATCGAACAAGTCATCAATCCTTGGAAATGGATAATTGTTCTTGATAGTCAACTTGTTTAGCTGACGGTAGTCAGTGCACATACGCATTAATCCATCCTTCTTCTTAACAAATAACACCAGCGCTCCCTAAGGCGACACACTTGGCCGAATAAATCCTTTATCTAACAACTCTTGTATTTGTTCTTTCAACTTTACCAACTCCTTTGGCGCCATCCTATTTGGAGTGATAGACACTGGTGCTGTTCTCGAAAGAAGATCGATACCAAACTCCACTTCACGATCCGGGGGTAATCTCGGAAGCTCTTCTGGGAAAACATCAGGAAATTCCTTCACTATCCTAATGTCCCTAGTAGTTAGGTCCTTAGCTTCCAGAGCCCGAACAAACATTAAAACTACATCGCATCCTTGTCTCACTATCCTTTCTGCTCTTAGGGCAGTCACTACATTCAATAGACAGTTCCCCCTTTCTCCTATCACCAACACTTCACCACCCTCGGGGGTTTTCAACACCATACGATTGGCTGCACAATTTAAATTAGCTTGATACTTCACCAGCCAGTCCATACCTAATATTAGGTCGAACTCCCTGAACGGTAATTCCATCAGATCCGTCAGGAAAACTATTCCCTGAACTTACAAAGGTACCTCCCAATAAAGTTTATCTACTACCACAGATTGTCCTAATGGACTAATACAGTCATCGCCCTAGGGGTAATCTCGAAATCTAAACTTAAAGTTCTAGACACACTACTAGCAACATATAAATGTGTCGACCCAATGTACCAGTTATAACATCCAGTGCGTCAGCCTCCTCATGACGTCTGGTAGCATAGACTAACCCCGGCTGCCTCGCCTCAGTGTTTTCTGCCCCTCGGCCTGGTGCTCCACGGCCCTAACTAAAACCGTTACCACTTCTAGCTGGACCATGACCCCTCTGCGGCTGCTGACCTCTTCTACCTGGCTAAGCATTTCCCTGCCCTACGAGTCCTACATCGCTCTGTGGCTATGGATAGTCCCTAATCTGATGGTCCAAAGACCCACACCTAAAGCACTTTCCACTGCTTGCCCAACACTCACCTACATGGAATTTACCACTGTGAACACACCTCCGTGTCTGGTTAGCAGCAGGTCTCTCCACCCTGTTCGGCCCATCCGACCTAGGTCTTTTCTGAGTACGCCCAGCAGCTCCTGACGATCCAAAATTCCTCCTACTTCCACTTCTATCTTTTTTCCTGATTCAGGTTTTTCATTCACTTTACCTCCTCAGCTATCTTAGTCTTCTCCACAAGCACAGCAAATTCCCTCCCCCGCTGTGGAGCTATCAAAACATGTAAATCATCCTTCAGGCCATCTGCAAATTGAACACACCGTTCATGTTCTGTGGCCACTATCCGTTGAGCATAACGGCTCAAGCGTAAGAATTTCGCTTCATACGCCGCCACCGACCTACTTCTCTAAACCAGATTTAGAAATGCTCTACGCTGCGCATCCATATAACTCGTTCCAATGTACTTACTCTAGAAACGTCGTTCTGAAGTAATCCTAGGTGATACGATCAACCACCGTACCATCCTTAACCGTAAGCCACCATTGATAAGCTTCGTCCCAGAGAAGGGACACTACTCCTTTCAGCTTCTCTTCTTCCGTGAAATCTAGATCATCAGTTATGCGTTCGACCACCTCCAACCAATACTTAGCTGTACTCGGGGATATCCCAGAAATTCCCCTAAACACTTTTACCCCATTAGCTCCAAGTCACTCCGACACAGATTTTCGGGCTATTATGCCCATGCCTGCCCCAGCAACCCTTTCTAACACCCTCAACATCACCTGAGATACCATATCATCTCCGGTCGTCTGATCCTAAAATTCCACCTCCACAGCTGGTGGCACTGGTAGACTCGTGACCAGACCCTACCGGTTCCGACACAACAATCCTGCATCTACCTCAGCCACACACACCACCTTCTCTAGTGCTCATTCTACCGATTCGCGTTTATCTGATTAGGAATTTTATGAATTATTAATTTCTTCCACTAATTAATAACAAACAATCTTATGGAAAGTAGTTTTAACATTAGTTCTTTCGAATTCAAACTCTATCTACAGGGTTCAGTTTCTCAGGTCTGTAGTTCCTAGCTTTAGAATCCACATATATTCAACCATCACACATCAACATACAAGTAGCATCCATGAACTCACATTCATCACATAAGGGTATTTTTTCATTTTACTACCCAGGGGTACTTTCGTAATTTTATCCTATAGGGGTATTTTTCTAATTTTCCAAAATAGGGCATCTTGGTGATTTTTCAAAATAGGGGTATTTTGGTAATTTTACAATCTGGGGGTATTTCTGTAATTTTGCAAATTTTTGGTAATTTTACAAATCCAGGGTATTTTGGGAAGTTTTCACAAATCAAGGGTATTTCAGAGATTTTACTAAACTAGGGATATAAGAAATTTTACAAAAATAGGGTGGCTGGTCCTTTTCGGGTTTTAGTTATAAATTTTGGCCCGTCAACAAGTCCTCTTGGTTAGAGTGAATAAATACTACGCACCAGGTAGGATTCCAGCGAAGAAGAGGTGAGTCGCTAGGGCCGCTTAAATACCAAGCTCTCTCTAGATCCAATCCTAGACATGCATATGCCTGTTACCACACCCTAACCCTGTGACTTGTTCACAGACATGTTAGAAATTAAGTCTTATGAGATTTGAAGAATTGTTTATGCTAAACCTAAAGTCCATAAACTCTAGCATACTAGCCTACGTCCCTAGAGAGCCCATCAAGCCCAACATGGATATTACATAATGAGTTTAGAATACTTACCTGCGTGGATCGGGTGCCGGTAGACTCGAACGCCATATCTCAACCGAATTTTTCTCAAACTTACATCACTTTTACAAATAATCACTAGACCTATTCACAGCCCAAGTTTTAAACTGGGCTCTGATACCAAAATGTAACACCTTAAACCCGGCCCATACGTCGTTACCGGATCTGGTATGCTACGTGTTGAATGTTGAAAACTCTACTTTGATGGGTTTTGAAAATCTCAGCTTATCTTAACCGATTAATCATTATTTGTGACATTTTGAAGAAACTTTAACATTTGCGTTGAACACACTTGAAAAACCCATTTTCATTTCACTTTATAATTAAGACTTTGAAAACATAAGTTTGTAAGATGTAATATAAAATATATATATATAAATCGATAACCTAAGTTATGGAGGCCTTATTACAAAAATAAACCCAAAATTTAAACTTAAAGAAAAAACCCGAAAATAATCTATAAAGATAAAAGACTTGATGGCCCCTCGAGTCCGCCTCGGCTCCCATGTCCATGATCTACTACTCATCTGAAAAGTTGGGAAAAATAAAAGAGTGAGTCACCAAGACACAGTGTGCAAATCCCGAAAAACACATTAAAGCCTTGGGCCCACAAACACATTATGGGCCTTGGGCCATACACAATGCCAACAGAATATCCTTACATGCAATATGGCCCATCCCAAACCTAAGAGTCCATCCTCTACACACCCCCGTTCCAACCATCACACCATGGGGGATTTCTACAATCAAACCTCCATCCGCTAAACACCATATGGATAGCTTCTTATTTTTATTTTATTTTATTCAATTAAGTCACCAAAACCCACCTAACCATTGGGCAACTAAATTTCTTGTCTCCCCCCTCTATGGCTAACTATCATCTTTAGATAGGCCTAATTGCACATTAAATACCTTTAATGTAAGGTTATATAGCTATTTTACACCTCTATCTTGTAAAATAAAACTTTCGCACTTTATGCGATTTAGTCTTTTTTCGCAATTAAGCATACAATCGCTAAAATTATTTCGCCAAAATTTTTATGCACTCATATAATCATGCTATAACACATAAAATAATATTAAAAATAATTTCTCCAACCTTGAATTAGTGGTTCCAAAACCACTATTCCAACTAGCCCCAAAATCGGGCTGTTACAGCAAAATTGTAATAAAAATAAAATTAAAACAAAATTAAAGGAAGGAAAACATTTTCTTCTTCATTTTCTTCACTTGGATGTCAAAATAACTATTTAAGGGAGCTCCAAGCTTCAGCTTCATTCACCTTGTGCATGTGAGCTAAATTCTTACCCATTTCTTGTAATTTTCATGTTTTTGAGATCGTTACAACTAGGTCCAGCTAGACTGTACCTTTTTTTTTTTGAATCTGTTAAAATTTGTAGAAGTTTCCATTGATTAATCTTGAATGTTTTTATGGTAACTATGTGTTTGAAGCTTTGATTGTAATATTTGGTTGTTCTGTGAAGTGATTTTTACTAGATTTTGATTTAAGGATTGGATTGTTAAAATGTCAAAATTTCAAGGTTTGATAGTGAATTTGATGTATAATAGGGACTGTTAAAGGGCCTAGAATATTTGGTTGTAATTTGATTCCTAGAAAATGGTCAATTTGATGATTTTCAGGTTAGAGGACTAAATTGTAAAAGCTATAAAAGTTTAGGGAAATATATAATTAATGAAAAATTAATGGTCATATGCATTGAATGGGATGTGAAATGTGTATGAGATTAATTTATTGTGTTTAATTATTATATAGATCAAGATTTGAATCGAATAGACAATAGCCGAGGAAAAGGGAAAATAGCAGAATAGTCCATGCATATTAACCAAAATTAAATCGTAGTTTAGTTCATAGTAATTCAATAAGTAAATGAAATTCTATTTGCAATCTTATATTATCGTTCTTTAGTTAAAATGTTTGTATATAACTAATGCATGAATACACGTACGTGCCCCTATTTGTACTCCGGTACCTCTAAAGGGATATACATGCTCCTGTTTGTACTTCGGTACCCTTGAATGCACATACCTTCCCCTATTTGTACTTTGGTACCCTTGAATGCACATACGTGCCCCTGTTTGTAGTTCGCTACCCATGAATGCACATATGTGCCATTGTTTGTACTTCAGCACCCCTGAATGCACATACGTGCCCCTGTTTGTACTTAAATACCCCTGAATGCTCATACGTGCCCTATTTATACTTTGGTAACCCTAGATCAAATAGTATATGGATTGTGTCTAATTTTATTTAGATTAAATGTTATACTGTTATGTAAGCTTATTGATTCTTATGGACTATTTTGTAGATAATCATTGCTGATGTTTTGGAAGGATCAATCAGTCGGTTCACAGTATCCATATAAGCTAGTAGTTTTTGTATCTTCTAGGGTAGTGGCATGTATATATAGATAAATATGTGGTTTTGTAATGGTGTTTTGGTAGGTTTATGTTTTTAAGATTATGTTTGGTTTGGTGTGCTTTAATACTTCACCATGTATTGTCATTTTTGGTACTTTCTAAAGCTTGTATATAAGGTTCCTTTTTGGTATTTTATGATGACTTGAAAATGGTTATTTATGATAAGTTTTGGTAAGTGTTTGAACTAGATTTTATGCATGAATTAAGGTGATGTTGGCTTGATTTAGTATGTAATGTTTTGATATATTTGTGGTGCCTTTGAATGGCACATTGGTTAGATGAATTAGGTTGTTTAAAATGGCATGATTATGTGTATTTGAAAGATTCTTAGGTCCTTTGAAAGTGTGCATAAATAGAAGGGTTAGTTATGCATGAACTAGTTATGAAATGGCTTAATTTTAGGTAAAATTTTAGGTTCACACGACCTGGGACACGGGCTATCACACGACTGTGTGGTACACACGGCTTAGGACACGGCCGTGTGTCATTTAAGAGTTTCTTAGTATTCAAGTTAGTGAGTTACATAGACTAGCACATGGCCTGGCACACGGGCGTGTGTGGCAACTTAGAAAGTTACGTGGCCTAGCATAATGCCTGGCACACAGGCATGTGGGGCATATCAGTGAGTTACAGGAGAAAGGACGTGAATTTCTCTCTAATTTGATGTTGTTCCCTTTTGATAAGTTTGATCTCATTTTGGGGATGGATTGGTTGTCTGAGCATGATGCAATAGTGAGTTATCTAAGGAAACAAGTTAGTTTGAAGCGTTGGAACGATGGAAATGTGCAAGTGTACATAATCGCAACAAGTAATAAAGTGTCAAGTAAATGTCAAGTTATCGTACTCACAGTGACTGTGAAAAGAATTATTTATGAATGTTATTTAAAACACTTTGGTGAATAAAAATATTTTGTTTGAAGTGGATGATTAAAAACTAAGATTTTAAACTAAGTAAACTAAATAAAAAATCTCAAATGCATGATTTCAAAATACAATTTTAATCAAGATGACATAATTGTGTTAGATTAATTACATTTCTTAACTTAGAATTATTAAACTCATGTTTATATTGTTATGAATAAATTCAAGGCAACTCGGTAATTTGCTAACTTATGAACATACACACCTACCAAAATCCATTCATTTCTTGACTATATCCCTATGTCAATTCAACCGATTAAACAAATCTTAATAGGCAAATATGCTATCACACATACATACTTGTTAAATAGAAATAATCTCTTGTACATATCCCTATGTCAATTCTAACAATTAACTCGATTTAATAAGCACATAAAAGACTATGTGAGGTAACAAAGTATCCTTACCTTGAAACAATTTAATCACAATAATCTTGCAATTTATTCAAAGAAAATGTATCGTCACATACCGTTTTTAATTTAACCCTCAGCTACCTTAATGATTAAACATGCACTGATTAAGTACTGTGTCCATCAACTACAATTTCAATCCGTATAAATAATTAATTCATTAGCTACCTCACAATTGTAATGCAATAATAACTTAGTCATGATTTTACTTTATCAAGCATCTTACCGAGGCCTATAACAACATAAACACAATTTTAATAATTTTAGCAAATGAAATGCAATCAACCAAACACGAATTAAATTCAAGATAAATTGATTAAATTAACCATTCAAACAAAATAAATATTCATAGATATGTTCATCATAACAACCACAAAAATTAAAGAGATAGGGTACAAGAATCAAATCTGGTGTTTTTCTGTGGCTTGACTAGTTTGCTCCATTCTTCCTTCTCCGTTGTCCTTTTCGACCAAAGCTGCTATGAACACTTAATTGCTGTTCCAAATGGCTGATGAATGCCCCTTTTACAGGAGGAGAAATTGGCAAGAGAGCAAGGGAAGTTAGAATGGGAAAGAAGAGAGAAAGTGGAGAGAAAAGAGAAAATATGTGAATGCTTGAGGTGTGTTTCAAATGATAACCTTAAGGGACTTTTTATAGCTGAAGAGGGCTGCTAAAAATAGCTAAAATTAGCAGCCAAAGAGCCCTCTCTTGGCCGGCCACACGTGGCAAGTTTGATGATTTCAAACTTGCTAAATTAAGCTTAGGGCAAATCTAAAAAGCCACCAATTGTGGAGGGCTTTCAATGCAACTTGAACAAGTCTTCAAGGGCCTCTTTCCAAGCTTAAATAATCAGCTAATAAGCTGATTTGGGTCAGCTCTTGGGACGGTTTTTGGACTGTCCATTTCTTGGTCGGTTCGATTCACTCGGTTCAGTTCAAGTGGACCACTTTTTCATAATTAATTAATAATAATTTATTGTCCCAAATTAAATTGGATATATTAATTATATTATGAATTAATACCTATAATTTTGGACCGTCTTAGGCTGAAATTTAGTTCACCTCGATACTTCAAATTGCTTCTCGGTTTTGTGCTTCTAGTAGTGTCTGTCGAGCCATTTTTCGCCTTTTGAGCAAATCTGTCAAAAATAAACAAAATTCATCAAAATTAATTATAAAACTAACTAAAATGTTCATATTTTAAGTGCACTTTAATTATTTTATAAAAATTAATTATTTTTCGACAAGAATTTTATCGAAACTGTATGGTTTTAACTTAAAAAGGGTATGTAAAAATGTGTAAATTTCCGTGTTTCCACATTCCCAAGCTTAATTCATTGCTCGTCCCGGGTAATGCACAAAATTGAAAAGAATTACTCGAAAAAACACCTTTAAAAAATTCCTTCAGAACAACATTCTTCCCAGAATTATGAATTTAATATACTTATGCTCAAAAACAAGAAATTTGATAGCTATGCTACTTAAGTAAACATATCGTTCAAATTAATATCAACAACTATTATAATAGCAAAATTAGAATAAATGCTTCCTTAACAAAGACATGTTAACCCTTACCAATTTTATTTTATTTCCTTTTTTAAGATTAAATAGCAATCATTAAGTTTAACTTATGTCTTCATATGTTGAACATAGCAATTTCTCTCCACTAATGTAGGTAGCATAGAAAACTTGAATCAATAGGTCTTTAAAAAGGTTGTAATGTGGCTAGGCTAGAGGTAGGTAAAAGATAGATAAATTTAGGCTTAAAACCTTAGACTCAGATTCAATTGAACCGTTGGAATAGTTTCCCTTAATACACCAACTTACTTTGCTTTCACATGCTCTTTTGTACATCTATTTTCTTTCAAGTACATGTTCTCTATTTTTTTCAAGACGAGCATTTTACTTAATGTAGTATAATTTTTAGAGCATTTGATACTTCTTTTCAACTCCACCAAACTTATTTTCAAAGAATATTCTGAATAGTGCTCAGTCTAGTGTTTGTGACAATTTAAAGATAATTAAGAGAGAAGCAATGGCTAAATATTGCAAGGGTTCAAATAAAATTAGGCCATATAGTCTCTAAGTTGGGTTTCAAAGGATAAAATTTCATCACGGTTGGCTTGAAAGGCTCAAACGGTCCAAACAACAGTTACCTAAATCATTTTCAACATTTCATGCTTCCTAGGATTTTGCCTCAATAAACTACTAAGTCAATTCTAAAGACTTAAACTTTCATGCACGTCTAACTTTCCTAAGGAACTAAATATTTTATGGTACGATTTGCCTGCTTTATTAACAATACATTTATATCATTATTAAGCTAACATAACAATTTATTGAAATAATAGAACTTTATTTATACTAAAGTTTAGCTTACTTAACAAAATTTCAAATTATTGAACAAAATATATCCTAATCATAATTAAAAGAACTATTTATTCTGAGTGGAAATAATTTCAATTTTTCGGTCCCCCTACTTAAGATGAACAATGTCCTCATTGTTTAAAGTGAATAAATGCTATACACCAGGTAGGATTCTAGAAAAGAGGAGGTGAGTCAAATTGATTGCTTAAGTGCCAAGCTTCTCTCTAGATCCAATTCTAGACATGTATATACCTATTACCACACTTTGTACTTTGTGACTTGTTCATTTTTATTCATGATTTCCATCTCTCGCTTTATTATGCGAAAATAAAATTTTCTAATTAAACTTAATCCTAAAATGACCTAAGAACATAAATAAAATAAAGTTAAGATCCCCCCTTTATTTCTTTGCAGATCCTTCCGAATTCGACTCATATTTTGCTCTATCATTATTGTCTTTGCATGAATCACTTCGCTCCTTCTTCGATAATGGGCTCCATGGTTCAAATATGTAATCTTGAAACTCAGGCACAAAAATAAATGGGTCATTGTAAATTTTCGTAAGAGCACTTCTCATTGAGTCATCCGTTATTTTTGAGTATCTCCAGTAAGCTTGTTGCTACCATTGTATATGTTGCATTATGTCTATCAACTTTGATAGCTCATATTGGAGATCTGGGTGAGGTGATTGAACTCTGAACATTGAATTTTTGTCATCATGTTTAGCTTCTTGTTCAATTGGTTCCGCCTTATCTAGGACTTCAGCTGCTTGCATTGTGAGATCTTCTTCTTCTTTTTTAGGGTCCTCACTTTCTTCATCCGTTGTTGTAGAACAGAGTCTCCAGCTATTTGGTAGAGGTCCCAATCTGTGTGCCCTGGCTATAGCCTATCTTCTTTACGTTTGCAAGAATTTTAGCTTTCAAGCACAAAATTGTTATCACAAAGGGAAAGTAAGCTGCGCCAGAACGTGAACGTCTAACAGCACAATTCCGCATTTCCCTTAAGATGAATTTTCCCACATCAATGGTCTTCCAAGTTAAAATTGAGTATAATAAAACCATTCTCTCTAATGAGATTTTAGTCCCATGTGAGCTAGGCATAGGGCTGAAACATATGGAATAGAACCATAGCTTTGCGAGTGGTGTCAAATATTCTCTTCGAAAAGTGTGGATTCCTTGCTTTAACACAGTCTATTTAGAACCTAGAACTGTAAGTTCCTTGAGAATTGCTTGCAAATTTTCAGGTTTTATATTGCTCATCAAGGAAGAATATTCATCATTTTCGAAAGCAGGCAATTCAAGGAACTCATTAATAGTGTTTGAAGTTATTGGTACCTTGATTCCATGAACTGGAACTTCCGTCAACTCGCTTGAGGTTAAATTTGCATAGAATTCATGCACTAACTCCTCATCAACTCTAGGTCTCTTCTCACAAAACAACCCCCAATTGAGAGTTTCAGAAACCTGACGAATACACGCCATAAAATCAATAGAGTTGCTTTCTTTCAATGTGAAGCCTTTCTCTGGATGTGTCTGTTGATTCTTGAAGATACTCTCGTATCTTGCTTTGGCTTCTTCACAGTGTAACTTATTTTGTGATTCATCAATTTGGGCAGATGCACGAGTTCTTTTATGAGGCATGATTAACCGAATCATAAGATGGTAACAATTATTTTCTCAAAATTTTAATTAATATAAAATATTAATAATTCAATAAATAGAAAAATTAGATAATTGAGTAAAATTATAATTTAGGAGAAAAATTGGTCTTACCACCTTTTTTGTAAAAATTAAGAGCTCTTAAGAAAAATAATTTTGAACCAAAAGATGGCAAATTAAAAGAGGTTGGGGGTTTTTGGCTAAGGATGGGTGAAAGGGTGGTGTGTCGCTCGAGTGTGCAAAGTAGCAGCGCGTAGTAGGGGATGGATGTGAGTAGCGTGAGGATCATTTAGCAGGCCTAGTGTGGGCGCGCGCGGAAGCTGGGTGCTGGTGCGGGACATGGCCTAGGCAGTTGGGGCTAGAGTAGCAGGTGCGCCAAGGAGCAGTAGGTGCGCCAAGGAACAGCTAGGTGTTCAGCAGGACCAGGCACACAATGCAGCGCACGATGGAGCAGGCGTACACGAGGTGGTTATGCGGCATGCTGCTAACCAATCAGTTAGGCAATGCTGTGGTCGGCACTTAAGGGTTTTGGTGTTTTTGGAGGGAATGGTGTATGGATGAAAAAAATAAGAATAGACGGGTGGAATTTATAGTGAAAGGATTAGGAACTAGAGTAGAATTCTTAGTATAATTTAATAATTAAAAATTCTAAGTTCTAATTCTACTCAAAGTAAATAATAATTAATAATTAATATAATGCATATTAAATTATTATTTGCTATTAATTTATTAAGATAAAACTTATTGAATAAAATATGATTAAATTAAAACTAATCCTAACTCTATATAAAGTTGATAATAATTAATATATATTATAATGGATATAATTATATATTAATAATTATCATCTCTTTTTTTTTATTGAACTAAAAACAATTATTCTAGTTGCCTTTTGAAAATATTTACAAAAAGAGGCACTGTAACACCCCAAACCCGGCCTATACGTTATGGCCAAATCTGCCGTGTCACATTGAAGTGTTTTTCAAAAACCATGTTTTCATTGAAAACCCTTCTGCCATTTAAAACTTGTACAAAACCTCAGTTTGCATTTGTTTATTTTTAATCGTGGTTTATTAATAAGTTATTCCCTTTAAAACGTTATTACCTTTAAAAGCTTTATTTGTTGCGGAAGCTTAATTTAAAATAAATGATTTACGAAAACTTGATAATTAAAAATTGGGTTATGGAAACGTAGTGTTAGAAAATAGTTATTGTTTTGGAAAATCGTGTTCTACTTCTGGTAGATATAGATCACAATCATATCAAATCCAAAAAATTAAAATCCAAAAATTATAAAGGCCTTGTTACAACCTAAACCAACAAGGTCATTCTTAAGTAAATTAGCTAAACAAAATAAAACTTGTGCAACTGTGTGGCCCTCTCCGAGTCCCTCGCAGCTACGAACCGTCTAACGCTGGGGATTACCTGAAAGGTTAAAAACGGGGTGGCTTTACGAAAACTCATTGTGTAATCCCCTTGTTAAAGAAACAGTCAGTATACAGAAACAGAATCAGTGTGGGCCTGACCCCTTTAATAGTAACAATACAATTCAGTTCAAAGTATATGTGGGCCAAAGCTCAAAACAATATCATTTGGGTCTTAGCCCATAACAGAATCAATTGGGCTTTGCCCATTATAGTAACGGTGGCAATTGGTTCTTAGCCCTTAATAGCCTCGGTTGGGCCTTAGCCCATATCAAATGTCATATATCACATCTATCTTAGCCTAAGCCCATCTCAATATTAGATCAGTATATGCAATGTAAAAATACCCATACCAACCCTGCATTCGTCTCTCCTCCAACCCTACACTCGTGTGGGGAATAAATCGACCCACCCATCCCTACACTCCTTATGTAGCACCGGTTGCAGCACTAATTAATACTGCAGCAAAGCTACCAATCACATAACCGGCTTAAAGCCATCGGTGGGTCCACAGTCATCTTGCGTGAGTCGTGCGACCCTCACATATCAATCACTTCCTCCAATACAATATCCCAACCCCATGCAGTATGCCATGCTTAGAATCAGTCATATCATTCACAGTTAAGTCAATCAAATCATAATCAAATCAGTCAAATCGTGGCACAAATCAGTCATTCACCCTCGAGGGGCAAAATAGTCATTTTACCCTACAGAGGCATTACGATCATTTTACCACTACAGGGGCATTACAATCATTTTAGCCTACAGGGGCATTACGATCATTTTAGCCTACAGGGGCATTATGGTCATTTTACCCTATAGAGGCATTACGGTTATTTTACCCTACAGGGGTATTACAGTCATTTTAGCCTATAGGGGTATTAGGGTCATTTTATTCCTTAGGGGCCTCGGTACAGTTAACAACCTTTTCGAAGGCCTACAGTCGCCTCGAGCGACACAAATAACCCATTTGGTCAAAACATTGTAAATGGGCTCAAAGTAAAATATTCGGCCCCAAATGGGCCCACCTACTTGTGTGGCCCATTTGGCCCAAATTCAATCATGGCTATGTGATCTACATAGCCGAATCCAGTTTTTGCCAAATTTTATAAATTTTATCCGTGTGGGGCCCACGAGCTCGTTGGGCCCACACGGCCTATTTTAGCCAAACGAGGCCCATATCAGCCCAAGAGCACAAGAACACTCGTGGTGGCCTCTACAGTCTATTGCCCACGATTTGTGGGCTCGATTTACCACATGAGGAACCGCATGCTTGTGAGACCTCAAATGCCGAAGTTTTAGCTTTTGTAGATTTAAAGAAGTGATAGTGTGATTACACACACTCTTTCAGCTTTACAACAGTAATGATTTACGGTGCACAGATACACACCTTTTTATGGAGTCATTCCAAGATCTATGAGCACCCAACCTTGTTTGAATGAGGGTGAGCTTAATCCCTCAACGAACGTTGTTCAAAAATGATCACACGCCTTCATTGCTTTTCGGATGTTATGAGAACTAAAGTGTGACTCCTCCAAACCATTTACACTTCACCACTCCTTGCAGAAGACCTAACAGTCAAATCCTTCATAGTAGATCGATGCAGAGAAGGATTAGCAACAGTGAAATTCAGCCAGTAAAGAATAGAAGATGAACAGAAGTTAAGAGAAAAGAGGAGAAGGTTCGGCTATAAGAGAAAAGAAAATATCAAGGATAAGGAGAAACAAAGACATGAATGGTCAGAAGGGAAATGATGCGAGTGGTCAGTTTTGTAGTATAGATAAGACTTGAGAGAACCCAAAATGCAAAAAGTGAAAAACCCCCAAAGCTCTCAGCAAAGAAATTCGGCACTCCTATCAACACTCACAAAAACTGAACAGGGAAATCTTATTGCTGAAAATGCTCCCTATTTCTCCCCTTAGCCGAATTTCACCAAGCCTCAGAGTCCCATTCGGCCACAACTCCCCTCACATTCAAATTCCTTGAAAATCTCCACAAATCACTCCCTTTATCCCTCCTTGATATCCTCCATAACAAATCCAAGACCAATTCAAACTTCACCTTGCAGAGTTTCAGTCCAACTCTACTTCTTCTACTGCAAGGTAATAAAATAAATATTATTTTGCATGCCAAGGGATTCGAACCCAAGCTCTCCCCTCAGCCCATTCACACCACTTGCCACTAAGCCAAAAGCACCTCTTGTGTCTCATTTCCCCTACAATTATTTATAAAACCTACTTGTTAAGCTCAACTCCCTTTAATTAAGAAAGAATAAATTTTTGCTAAAGACAAGGCTCGAACCCAGGGTTCTCAAACACTCCCAAACACACCCAAATCACTAGCCATTAAAGCAAACAAGCAACTTGTGTCATTTTCTTGCACACATAAATATTTATGTGCAGTCTCTTAGCTAATCCTATGCTCAAGGCCCATTCCTTCTAGGCCCAAATTCGGGACGTTACAGGTACTTAATTTTTATTTTTTACAAAATGAGCAACCAAATTTTAAAAAAATAATAGTTCAATTAAGTCCTTAGACTTTATGTAAATTTGAAATTTGGTTGCAATTTTAAAACTTGGATCAAGATTGACCCTTTTATTTGAAAATTTAATAATTTATTTTGCCATTTAGGGAATAATTTCTCGAAAAATTATGTCAAAATCAATTCCCTGAAAAGATTGGAGGGGTCACAAGCGGTCCCGCTTAAGTTCCAATCTCCTAAACAAAATTTATTTAAACATACTAATACCTAAAATATAACCTAAATCATTTATTCAAAAAGAAGAACAAGAAAAATTAAATATTTGATAAAATGAACGAGATTTGATTCTGTTCAATTTTATCTCCCCAGTAATGTTTCAAGCGTTGAGCATTAACTCGAAAATTACCCCTTTACCTTGAAGTTCAACAACTCCGTACGGATAGACTTGATGATTCGTAAATGGACCGGACCAACGTGATTTTAACTTACCTGGAAAGAACTTTAATCTGGAATTAAATAATAAAACTTGCTGACCTGCTTCAAATTCATGAACTCGAATGTGTTTGTCATGCCATTTTTCAAGTCTATTCTTAAGCAATTTGGCATTTTCGTATGAGAACATTCGGAATTCTTCTAACTCATGAGCTGGAGCATCCGTTTGTTTTTAGCAAGCTTAAGAACCAAGTTGAGTTGTCGGAGAGCCCAGTAAGCTTTGTGTTCTAACTCCAAGGGTAGATGGCAGGCTTTCCCAAAGACTAACCTATAAGGTGACATCCCTAAAGGAGTCTTGTATGCTGTCCTGTAAGCCCATAAAGTATCATCCAGTCTTTTGGACAAATCTCTTTGGTTTGGACAAACTACCTTCTCAAGTATGCCTTTGATCTCCTTGTTTGCCAGTTCAGCTTGCCCATTCGTCTGCGGATGGTAAATTGTAGCGACCTTATGTTTCATTCCATGTTTATCTAATAACCATTTCAACCACTTGTTCACAAAATGGGACCTTTCATCACTGATGATGGCTCTTGGGGTTCCAAACCTGTGAACACATGTTTCTATAAAAACTTCATTACAACCTTGGCATCGTTTTTCAGATATGCCTCTGCCTCAACCCACTTAGACATATAGTCTACTGCTACTAATATGTATTTTTGACCAAAAGACGGAGGGAAAGGACTGAGAAAGTCAATATCGCAAACATCGAATAATTTTACCTCAATGATGTTTGTTCGACGCATCTCATTTCTATTTGTGACATTTTCAGCCCTTTGACATCGATCACCACTCTTTACGTAAGCATATGTGTCTTTGAATAGTGTTTTCCAAAAGAATCCGGCTTGCAATACCTTGGCTACAGTACGTGTACCTCCAAAGTGTCCCCCACACGGAGCTGAGTGACAATGGTATAAAATCTTATGTGCTTCATCTTCTGCCACGCATCTTGTAACAGTCTGAATTTGACCCTAATCGAAACGGTGGTTTCAGGACCATGAATCTGAGTCTAAAAAATTTTTAAATATTATTTTCAGTGTTTGTTATATGTGAATTAATGTGTGTGAAAGTTTCGTATGAAAATTTTATCGTTTGAGTGTTTAATTTGACAAAAAGGACTTAAATGCGTAAAGTGCAAAAGTTATAAAATAAAGTGTAAGTGTTAAATTGTTGTTGGCTTTTTAATATGAGGTCTTTAATGGGAAAATAGCCCATTTTCAAGGGTAGTGGGCGGTAAAGGTCTAATATAGCCTTAAGAAATATGTTATGTTTATTATTTATTAAAGGTTAAAATAGTAAACTATTAATAATGTTAATATATGATATATTATATAAAATTAGAAACCATTTTTTTGTTCATCATCTCTCATTGCCGAAAGTTAGAAAACAAAAGGGGTTTTAAAAGATTTGAAACATTCGACCATCATCTAGCTCAACTCAAGGTGTGTTTTACTTCGGTTTTTGATAATTTTTACGTTTTTGAAATCGTTGCTTCGAATACTTCAAGACCCATGCTTGAATTTTTGATTTTGATGAATATTTTGAAAGGTTCCATTGATGAGTTCATGAGTTTTATGATGATAGTTGATGAATTATGAAAGATATATGTTAGATTAATATGTTTTGTATTGAGATTTTTTGGTAATTTTGAGTAATTAGGGCTAAATTGAGAAAATAGATCTTTGAGGGGTTAAAATGAAAAATAAATGAAATGTAAGGACTTAGATAGTCATGAGGAAGATTTGGCCCTAAAGGATTGAATTTAAATTATGTGTATTTTGTGTTTCGTGCAATAGGGACTAAATTGTAAAAGTTGTAAATGTCAGGGGTAAAATGGTAATTACCTATTTATGTGTTTTGGGACTAAATTGAGATGAAATGTACTTGAATGAGCTTATTTTAAATATGTTTAGATAAAGAATAAAGAAAATCGGATTCGGATCAGGGAAAAACGAAAGTTCACGAATAGCCGGTCTTCGTCGTCCGCCGATAGTCGAGGTAAGTCTTAAAGCAAGTTAATATCGTAAGTATTGTTTATAGCCTAGTCTACATGCTAAATTATGAATTTGTGAATTTATATATATATATATATATATATATATCAAAGCCGAATGTGTTAATGTAATTTAGAAATGATATTGATAATGTGTAATGTGAATTAGTTGGTTCAATAATGTGAATATTCGGGCTTATTGCCTAGCAGGCCTTGTGCCGGTGAACTATATTCAGGCTTATTACCTAGCAGGCCTTGTACCGGTGAACTATACCGGGCTTATTGCCTGGCAGGCTTATAGCCAGTGAATGAATATCGGACCTTTGGTCTAGCAGGCTTAGTGCCGGTCTGTGATTCAGGCTTATGCCTAGCAGGTTTTATACCGGTGATTGTTAATATGAGTTTATGTTATGAACGAAATGATTGAGTTACGATGGCATTCGAACTAGCCAAAGTTTATTATTATGAGTTTGAGTGTCCGGCCGAAAGGAACGTATTGAAACAAGTTCATGATATATGTGTTGCTTCTTGAATAAGTAAGTTGATAGAAATGTGTTCATACATTCGGTACGTAAGATACATGATTAAAAATGACATTGAATTGGTATGTTTGCTTGCTTAATTGAGTCTATTATATTGATATGAGAAATTAGACCTATATAGGTTCGACCATGCGTTATGTATATATATATTTGCATATAATTAATTATGTGAAATCACTTTATATGTACATAGAAGATTTTATTCGGTTGTATGTGGAAATACATATATCTTTGATTATCGATTGCGGTACTTTGATAAGTCTTACATTTTAAGTAAGCGACGAATAATATTTCGCTATGAATGAACATTGATAATCGGCCATGATTATATATATGTGTTATGTTATTTCATAAATGTTAAGAATTTTATTCAGTTTAATTCAAATGAATATCTAGTTAAATTGTTAAGTTGCTTGAGACTTACTAAGCTAAGATAGCTTACTTTGTGTGTTCATCGTTCTGTTTTATAGATTTTGATCAAGCTACCAGCTCAGAGGATCAAAAGTGAAGTCATCCACACTATCGATTTGTTTTCGTAATTTCGAAGTTTAGATTTTGAACTTAAGGAATGTATAGGCTAACTTTATGCTTGAATATCATTTTGATGATGTATTTAAGCCATGCGAAAATGGCTTGATTTTGATGTTAATGGTTATGTGTTTTTAGTCATGTGTTAAGCTTATATTGAAAGTATAAATCATGACATATATTTTGAGATGTTTGGGTATGATTCGGTGATGATATTGAAAATATTTATGTGTATATATATTTGGGTTGATCATTGGAGTTTTAATTTGAGGTCTGAATATGTGGTCAATGGATTGGTTATATTTATGTATTTCAGTTAGTTATATAGCACATGTGCTTGGTAGGTTATTAACGATCTTTGTGTCTATTATTAATTAATGTGGCTTTGGTTAAATGGATGCGAAAATGGAAATTACTTCAGTTAAATGGGGTTATATGGAAATGCTTACTTAGGTATAATATATATATGTGCATAAGTTATGAAATGATAATCTGATATTCGACTAATAAAATAGATGTATTGACACGTATTTGATATATATATATATATATAAAGTGAATGATATATGCCTGGATACGTTTAAATGGTTTAAATGTCTTAGATTCAATAGTCAGATGGTTCGGATTTTAGAAATATGAAACATGTATATATTGGTTTTGTTTTTTGAAAGCTTGATCCGAAACTTGTATAAATTATAAGTAATGATGCATTTGAATTACGTGCATGAATTGTATTGTAAGTCTCGATTAGCATGAGATAAGAGTATGGGTTATGCATGAACTATTTGTTGAATATTGAGAATCAAATATGCTTGTTTGGATTAATAAACAAATGGATCGGGAATGTGTATGAGATTGAAGTGTTAAGGAGTTATAATTATAACCTGTAGCATGAATAGTGATGAATGACTGTGATGAACTGAGTCTTGTTCGATAATACCTTATAACCCTAATCCGGTGACGGATACGGGTTAGGGGTGTTACACATCTCCTGATCATTTGAACTACACACTGTTTAAACAAATACGGTTCTTCCCAGAAACAATACTTCACATCATGAAGAAACTTTTTCTTTTGATGATACATCTTATCAATCGGCATCAAACCAGTAGCTAAAAACTTAGCAATATCGGCAAAACAAGGGGTATTTTGGACATGATTTACCTTCAATATTTGTTCATCTGGAAATGTCTCTCGAATTTGCATAAGAGGAGAGTTTCCTTCTTGCAGCTCCAATCTGGACAAGTGATCTGCTACTTGGTTTTCCATTCCCTTTTGATCTTGAATTTCTAGATCAAACTCTTGAAGTAGAAGTACCCATCGAATCAGTCTCAGCTTAGTGTCTTTCTTGGCAAGTAAATACTTAATTGCAGAGTGGTTCGTATAGACAGTCACTTTGGTACCAATAAGATAAGATCGAAACTTGTCAAAAGCAAACACAATAGAAAGTAACTATTTTTCTGTTACCGTGTAATTTAGTTGAGTTCCTGCAGAGTCTGACTCGTATAGTAGATGGGATGAAAAACTTTGTTCCTTCGTTGACCCATGATAGCTCTGATTGCGAACTTACTTGCGTAACACATCAGTTCAAATGGTAAACCCCAATCTGGTGTGATGATTATAGGTGTCGAAACTAATCGATTCTTCAAATCGTTGAAAGCTCTTAAGCACTCTTCATCATATTTGTACATCCTGTCCTTTTCCAATAATTTATATAAAGGTTTAGCAATTTTGGAGAATTCCTTGATGACTTTTTGATAGAAATTGACGTGGCCCAAAAAGCTCCTAACTCCCTTTACAGATGTCGAAGGTGGGAGTTTCTTAATAACATCTACCTTTGCTTTATCTACATCAGTTCCATGTCTCGTTATCCAATGCCCTAGAACAATACCTTATCGTACCATGAAATGACACTTTTCCCAGTTAAGTACAAGGTTTGTTTCTCTGCATCACCTCAGTACCTTGGCTAGATTGGCTAGGCAATCATTATATGTATCTCCGAATATTGAAAAATCATCCATAAAGGCTTCCAAATAATTCTCAACCATGTCAGTAAAAATAGACATCACACATCTTTGAAATGTAGCAGGTGCATTACATAAACCAACTGACATGTGCCTAAATGCAAATGTACCGTACGGGCAGGTAAATGTTGTCTTGTGCTGATCTTCCGGTGCTACTGTAATATGATTATAACCTAAGTATCCATCGAGAAAATGGTAGTAGTCTCACCCTGTGAGTCTATCTAACATCTGGTCCAAAAATGACAAAGGAAAGTGATCTTTCTTAGTTTCCTTGTTCAGCTTTCGGTAATCGATACAAATTCTCCATCCCGTAACCATTCTAGTTGGTATCAACTCATTATTCTCATTTTCAATGACTGTGATACCTCCTTTCTTTGGCACGCACTGGACCGGACTTACCCATGAACTATCTGAGATGGGGTAAATTATACCCACATCTAACCACTTGATGATATCTTTCTTGACTATGTCCTTCATGATGGAGTTCAGTCTTCATTGTGTAATATCCCAGGTTAGGGGCTATTTTATTATGGCTTTGTTTGCATGTGCCTGGTGTGCTATGTTGTTGTTTTGATGTTTTTGGGGCTTAGTTGTAAGATAGGTGTAAGCCTAAGTGGTAGGAAAAATCTTTGCTTTTAGGCTTAGGTGGGAGGAGCTGAAGGAGCTAGGGTTTATAAATATTATTGGTGAATGTTAGCACAAGAAATGAGCTGGTGGAGTGGTAGGATAGGCGCCACTTGAGGCTTGTGTGTGTGACGCCATTTGCAGGGGGGAGAGGTCCTGTGTTCAAGCTGTAGGATGCTCACATTTTGGTTTCTATTTTGACGGCATGGAGGGGAGAAGTTGTAGGCAGTTCAAACTCTGCCTTGGACCAAGTCAATCACTTTGAATGGTGGGTGGAGAGTGATTTTAGGAGGGAGACTTGTTCAAAGTGATTTGAATGAGTGGTTGTGAGTGTTTGGGGAGTGGTGGTCGAATATTGGAGAGATTTTGGGGGAGTGGCCGGTTGGTAGGTGTAGTGGGAGTGTGCCGAATTTCACCTTGGCATTTTGGTGTTTTTGGTCAAAAGTTTAGTAAGCCAAAGTTTTTTTCTCTTTTTGTCAATAGCCTAAGCCGAATTTCAAGAAAAACTCTTCCATTTTTGCTTCTTGAAACCGAAACCTCAAGCAACTCTACTTGCCGAATTTTGCACTTGTGTTTTCTACATTTTGTGTTTGTGGCCGAATGTTCTTTCCCATTTCTTCTTCTATCTTCATTCGTGTAAACCGAAAGCACCCTCCCTCTATTCATCTTTTATTTTCTTTCTTTTACAAAACTCCTTAGCCGATTGTCTCCATTTGTTTCTTCCTATTTCTCTTAAACCGAAACCCCCTCAACTTGTCCCTTCAAACCTCCTTTTTCTTCTCTCAAACCCCATTGCCGTAGCTTCTATTTCTTCTCACCTCTACTCTCCCTTTCTTTCCACTCAAGCCGTACATAAGTGTGTTAAACACCTTGGCCGAATCCTTTTTCTTTCTTGTTTAAGTGTTGGCCGAATCTCTCCTCTCCCCTAGTGGTTTTCTTGTGGCCGAATTTTGGTGTGGTGTTGGTTCTCATCTGGTGTTTTGCAATCGTTGAAGAAGGTGAGTTTTTGGCCGAGAGGCTATCCCTTTCCTCCCTTGTTCTTTGTTGTTTTCGATTTGGATAAATGCCGATTTTGGGTATTGGTTGAAGGGAGTTAATCTTTTGTGTTGAATTGATTTCAGTATAGAGCCTTTGGATTTTGGTGGCAATCAAGTGAAGCAGTCATCATTGGTTGATCGTTTGGTAAGAGTGGTAAGAGTGGGTTCTTTTAGTCTATTAGTTTAGTTTTCATTACACCAAGTCTTCAAAGGATTAACCGTTTTCTTGTTAGGGTGTGGCCGTTTGACTAAGGTATCATTGTGTGGTTCGGGTTTTGGTAGGAAACCAAACCAAGGGTAAGGTAAGGGTTCAAACGCTAACCCCTTTGGTTTAATGGTTTTGGCCGAATGGTCTAGGTGCTAATTTTGTGTTTGGTCAATTTTAGGAGCAAGGTAATTGAGGGATTTAAACCGGTTCTTTGGGATTAAGCTTGCGTTTTAGCATATGTGTAAACTAACACACTTTTTACCTAGTAATATATTTAATAAACCTGATTGTCTATTAAGATCAAAACAGTATGAGGATTGATATGATACCCGATGGGGTATGTGCACGGATTCGGGTAAGTTCGTTTCATTACGAGATCTGTAGCGATATATGATATCATGATTTATGGTGTATGTATTATGAGATGCCATATTAAGCATGTGAGCATGATTGCATGAGTTGCACGATTTGCATTAGTATGAGATGTTAATGGGTGATATGAGAGGAGGGGGAATATGATATCCGTGTCTTTGGGACACCAGAGGTTTGGCACCTCCAGTGGTTTGGTACCACAGATTGATTATTGTGCCTTTGGGTCACCAGAGGTTTGTCACCTCCGCGTCTCGTCCCAGTGGCTTAGCACCACAGTGGGTTGGCCCCACGGTTGATTTTACGGGATTGACGCTAGTGATTTGGTATCACACGATGGGTTGGCCCCATCATTTGATTCATGACTACGGTCACCAGTGATTTGGTATCACACTTGTGTCTTTGGGACACCAGAGGTTTGGCACCTCATAGCGACTCATCCCTGTGGTTTAACACCACCGTGGGTTGGCCCCAGTTTTGAGATACGGGATCGTTGCCAGTGATTTGGTATCACACGTGGGTTGGCCCCAGATGGATTTTCGTGACTTTGGGTCACCAAAGTGGTTTGGCACCACATTGATGGATATCGTGACTTTGGGTCACCGGTGGTTTGGCACCACCGGTGGTTTGGTACCACACGGGTAGAAAAGGTGTTACGGATGGTTAGGATCGGGTGCATTAATTGTGTTGCTGTTATGATGTGTGTTAGTATGTCGCATATCCGGGGGGATTTATGCACCGAGTCTTGCGACTCACCTTCTCCCTTATCATTTCGTGTAACACTTAGATCATGGACGTGAGCCGTGGTGGACTCGAGGTGCCCATGCCATGAATAAAAGTTGAATTTGCATCGATTTTAAACTTGGTACTTTGCTTTATTTATTTTTCATTTGGATTTGTTGGGTTTGTAAAAGGCCTCTTTAAAATTATTCTTTGGTTGATTATATGCTTAAACTTGATTTCAAATATGTCTTAACAAACTATTGGGTTAGAACTGGCAAAAATTTTGGAAAAAATAAGAATAAGGTTTTCAAATCACAAAGCGAGATGTTTTAAACTTTACCATCGGGTATCACGTTGTAATTTAAAATGAATGTAACTCAAATGTGTTTTCAAACTTGAGAATAGTATCTTACTAAGTCAAACAAAAAAATGTGTCTAAATCAACACAAAGAAATTACTCGGATTTCCAAATGTGACAAATTTGTTTTACTTAAAGGTATAATTAAGTTTTCAAAATTTTCGGGTTTCCAAGTACACTATCGATTTTTAAACAATCATGCTCAAGTTTTCTACAAGAACAAAACATACAAAAGAGTTTTCATCAACCTTTTTAACCGGAAACCTAAACCTCTCAAATACATTTTCCCTGTAACATACCAGATTCGGTCGTGGTGTATTGACCGGGTTTGGGGTGTTACACATTGTCCATCAATCGTCCCTTTTTCTCCATCTTCCAGGATAATCTTGTGCATGCATACAGATGGACTAATTCTGAGAATATCAACTATGGTCTATCCGATAGCCTTCTTGAATTGTTTCAACACAGGATGAGTTTCTCTTCTTGCTCAGTAGTTAATTCTGCTAAAATAGTTATAGGTAGAGTAGAAGAGTTACCTAAATAAACATATTTCAAATGTGAGGGAAGTGCTTACAGTTCTAATTGAGGTGGTTCCTCGATTGACGCTTTTGGTTGGGCATAATTCCTTTTCTCTAACTCCAAAGATTCAAAGCGGGATTGCGGAATAAATCCCCTTTGATTAGCTTCTAAGAAAGCTAAGTATTCATCCTCCTCTTCATCATTTGGAGGATCTAATGTCAAAATTCGTTCCAATGGGTCCTCAACATAGTTTAGTTCCTTTTACATGATTAACTCGCCTAAATCAAACATTGTAAAACAATCATCAATTGTGTAAGGAAATCGCATAGACTTAAAAACATTAAATGTTACCTGATCATCCTGAATATGCATAGTAAGCTCGCCCTTCTTCACATAAATAAGGGTCTTTCCGGTTGCTAAGAAAGGCCTTCTTAGGATGATTGTCACCTCTTTGTCTGCTTCAAAGTTTAGAATCACAAAGTCAGTAGGAAAGATAAATTTGTCAACACGACCGATACGTCCTCGATTTTTCCTTCTGGATGTGCTAAGGATCGATCTGCTAATTGAAGTGTAACCATAGTAGGTCTAACTTCACCTATCCCTAACTTCCTAAATATTGACATGAGCATTAAGTTGATACTCGCACCTAAATCACATAGTGTCTTACCGCAATATGTTGCTCCAATGTTGAAAGGTATGGTAAAACATCCTAGTTCCTTCAACTTTGGAGTAGTTTTTCTTGAAGATATGCATTGCATTCCTTCATTAGGGCTACAATCTCAAATTCTCCAAGCCTTCATTTTTTTTTTGATAGGATATCCTTCACGAATTTGACCTAGTTCGACATTTGTTCAAGTACTTCAACCAACGAGATATTGATATGAAGTTGCTTGAGTACGTCTAGGAACTTCTTGAATTGAATTTTCTGCTTCTACTTCTAAAGTCTTTGAGGGTAGGGTGGTGGAGGTTTCTTTACTGAAACTAGTTGATTCGTCTTCTGTGGTAATTCTGCATCTAACGGAGTTGTTAGTTGATCAGTATTAGCTGGTTCAGAAGTTACCTTGTTGGATTTTGCAGATTCAAGTTCCGGTGAAACTGGAATTTCAACACTCGGTTCAACTTCCTCTGAGTCTTGAGCATCAGCTGGCTCCTTCTCAACTTCGACGGAATTGGGCTCTAAAGTCTTTCCACTCCTCAATGTTAACGCTATACAATGCTCCTTCTCTGGATTCCTCGAATTCTCTGTATCACTAGGTAAATCACCTTGTGGTCAGTTTCTAAGTTCAGTTGCAAGATGGCCTACTTGATTCTCCAAACTAGGTTGCTGGGTCGATCTAGGTTGGACATAATTGTTACTGGTTCCTGGCTCTTGGTTACTCTAGGAAATATTTAGGTGGTTTTGTCATGATGGGTTATAAAAATTGGATTGTAGCCCTTGCCTTCCTCGATTTTGGTTCAGGTTACCAATGTAATATATTGATCTAGGTTCGATGGACATTCTTTGAACAAATGCCCTTCCCCACAATAAACACAGGCTACATTTTCAAATTGATTTGTTGGCTGTGCTGCAAAACTATTACACCTATTAGTGGTAAAATTTTTAAGCATTGATGATATTGAGGATACTTGAGATGCGAGTGAGGTGAGAGCGTCTACTTCATGTATTCTAGCGGTTCATCTTCCTGACATTGCTTGATTGGTTGGCCATTGATAATTGTTTCTGGCAATCCTCTCAATGATTTCATAATCCTCATTATAAGACATAGAAAGGAGAGCACCATTAGTAGAAGCGTCCACTACCATCCTCATGTGAGCGTTAAGACCAGTATAAAATGTCTCAAGTTGGATGCAATGTGGGATTCCATGATGAGGGCACTTCCGTAATAATTCTTTGTACCTTTCCCATGCCTCATACAAGGACTCATCTTCCATTTGTTGGAAAGCAGTGATCTCGTTCCTCAACTTAGCATTCTTGCTAGGCGGGAAATACTTCATAAGTAATCTTTTTGCTAACTCTTGCCATGTGGAAATTGAGTTTGCTGGCAATGAGCTCAACCAGGATCGAGCTCTGTCCCTTAGTGAATATGGGAAAAACTGCAATCGTAATGCATCTTTAGGGACTCCAGCTAACTTGAAAGAGTCTGTCACCTCCATAAACAATTTTATGTATAGGTGAGGATCTTCGGTAGGCATTCCACTGAATTGGCCCACTGTTTGAAGCATCTGAAGCATGACTGGCTTCAGCTCGAACTGTTGTGCCTCAATTTTGGGTCTCCTAATACCCGAATTAAGATCACGAAATGCTGGTACGACATACTGTCTTAAAGCTCTATCCCTATCATCAGCAATAATGATAGGATTTTGAGAAGGGTTTGCTCCGTTTCCTTGATTCAGATTTTCGAAGTTCATCTCTTCGGTCTTTTTATGACTTGCTTGTCTTCTTCACTGTTAAAAAGTTCATTCAATCTCAGGGTCTACATGGAGTAAATCAATAATTCGGTCAATACTCATAAACACAGAAAAATTAATTAAGTTAAAATTTAAATAGAAAATTAAACCAAAATGCAAACCTAACAAATTCAAAACTAATGAATTTTTAAAAAACACAATACTCGGAAACAGCGCCAAAAACTTGGAACGACGGAAATGTGCAAGTGTACACAATCGCAATAAGTAATAAAGTGACAAGTAAATGTCGAGTTATTGAACCTACAGGAACTGTGAAAAGAATTATTTATGAATTCTACTTAAAACACTTTGGTGAAGAAAAATATTTTGTTTGAAGTGGGTGATTAAAAACAAATTTTAAACTAAGAAATTAAATAAATAAATCTCAAATGCACGATTTCAAAATACAATTTTAATCAAGATGACATAATTGTGTTAGATTAGTTACATTTCTTAACTTAGAATTATTAAACTCATGTTTATAGTGTTATGAATAAATTCACGGCAATTCGGTAATTTCCTAACTAATGAACATACTCACCTACCAAAATCCGTTCATTTCTTGACTATATCCCTATGTCAATTCAACAGATTAAACAAATCTTAATAGGCAAATATGTTATTGCACATACATACTTGTTAAATCGAAATAATCTCTTGTACATATCCCTATGTCAATTCAAACAATTATCTCGATTTAATAAGCACATAAAAGACTATGTGAGGTAACAAAGTATCCTTACCTTGAAACAATTTACTCACAATAATCTTGCAAGTTATGCAAGGCAAATGTATCGTCACATACCATTACTAATTTAACCCTTAGCTACCTTAGATCTGATTAAGTACTGTGTCCATTAATTACAATTCCAATCCGTTTAAATAATTAATTTATTAGCTACCTCACAATTGTAATGCAAGAATAACTTAGTCATGATTTTACTTAATCAAGCATCTTACCGAGGCCTATAACAACATAAACAAAATTTTAAAAATTTTAGCAAACAAAATGCAATCAACCTAACACAAATTAAATTCAAGATAAATTGATTAAATTAACCATTCCAACAACATAAATATTCATAGATATGTTCATCATAGCAACAACAAAAATTAATGAGATAGGGAATAAGAATCAAATCCGGTGTTTTTCTGTGGCTTGACTAGTTTTCTCCATTCTTCCTTCTCCGTTGTCCTTGTCGACCAAGGATGCTATGAACACTTAATTACTGCTCCAAATGGGTGATTAATTCCTCTTTTCCAAGAGGAGAAATCGGCAAGAGAGCAAGGGAATTTGGAATGGAAAAGAAGAGAGAAAGTGGAGAGAAGAGAGAAAAGATGTGGATGCTTGAGGTGTGTTTCAAATGATCATCTTAAGGGAGTTTTCATAGCTGAAGAGGGCTTCTAAAAATAGATAAAATTAGCATCCAAAAAGCCCTCCCTTAGCCGGCCACACATGTGGCAAGTTTGATGATTTCAAACTTGCTAAATTAAGCTTGGGGCAAATCTAGAAAGCCACCAATTGTGGAGGGGTTTCAATGGAACTTGAACAAGTCTTCAAGGGCCTCTTTGCAGGCTTAAATAATCAGCTAATATGCTGATTAGGGTCAGCTCTTGGGACAGTTTTTGGACTGTCCATTTCTTGGTCGGTTCGGTTCACTCGGTTTAGTTCAACTGGACCACTTTTTCATAATTAATTAATAATAATTTATTAACCCAAATTAAATTGGATATAAATTAAAATTAATTATATTATCAATTAATACATATAATTTTGGACCGTCTTAGGCTAAAATTTATTTCACCTCGATACTTCAAATTGCTTCTCGGTTTTGTGCTTCTAATAGTGTTTGCCGAGCCATTTCTCGCCCTTTGTGCAAATTTGTCGAAAATAACCAAAATTCATCAAAATTAATTATAAAATTAACTAAAAATCACTTTGTTCATATTTTAAGTGCACTTTAATTATTTTATTAAAATTAATTATTTTTCGACAAGAATTTTATCGAAACTGTATGATTTTAAGTTAAAAAGGGTATGTAAAAATGTGTAAATTTTCGTGTTTCCAAGCGTCCTAATGGTGAATTTATTTGTCTTAGGGAAAATTGGACCAATATTATTACAAGTGTAGTTTCAATATTGTCAGCTCTAAAATTGATTAAGAAAGGATGTGGAGCGTATTTAGCTTATATTTTTTTATTCAAAAGTGGTTGAATAAAAAATGGAACAAGTGTCGATAGTCAAAGAATGTGCAGATGTTTATCCTAATGAAAACTTGGGTTGTCACCTACTCGGGAAGTAGAATTTATGATTGAACTTTTTCCTGGAACAACACCAATTTCGATAACACCATATAAGATGGCCCTTACAGAATTTAAAGAATTAAAAGTACAGTTGCAAGAGTTGTTGGATCACGAATTTATTCAACCAAATGTGTCTTCTTGAGGTGCTCTAGTTTTTTTCGTGAAAAAGAAAGATGGGTCAATGAAACTATGTATAAATTATCGACAGTTGAATAGAGCCACCATGAAGAATAAATACCTATTACCTTGTCTTCATGATTTGTTTGATCAGTTAAAAGGACCTACAGCATTTTCAAAGATCAACTTGAGATCCGAATATTATCAGCTACGAGTTAAAGAGCAAGATGTATTGAAAACTGCATTCAGAAGTAGATATGGTCACTATGAATTTTATGTGATGCCATTTGGTTTGACCAATGCTCCTGTGGCATTTATGGACTTGATGAATCGAGTTTTTTTGCCATATTTAGATCGATTTGTTGTGGTATTCATTAATGACATACTGATTTATTCACTAAGCGAGTTAAATCATGCCGAACATTTAAGAGTTGTGATGCAAACTTTGCGTGAAAAACAACTATTTGCGAAATTCAATAAATGTGAATTCTTGCTACGAGAAGTTGATTTTCTTGGACAAGTTATATCTGCTGATGGAATCAGGATTGATTCAAATAAAGTATCTACGATTGTTGATTGAAAATTTCTGAAGAATGTTTCTGACGTTCGAAGTTTCTTGGGATTAGCTGGTACTAACGGTGATTCGTTAAAAACATCTCAATCATTGCTTCACCTATGACTATGTTACTATAGAAAAACATCAATTTTTTTTGGTCTGATAAGTGTCAACAGAGTTTTGATCAGCTAAAAACATGTTAGTAGAAGCTTCAGTAGGAACTCAGCCCGAATAAGGAACAGCGTATATTGTTTACAGTGATGCGTCTCTCAATGGTTTAGGTTGCATGCTAATAGAGTCAGGGAAAGTGGTAGCTTATGCTTTTAATAGTTAAACCAGCATGAAAAGAATTATCATAGTCACGATCTTGATTTGGTCACGATTTTCGTCGCTTTGAAGATATGAAGGTATTATTTATACGACGAGAAATGTAATGTGTATACTAACCACAAAAGCTTAAAATATTTAATGACCCAGAAGAAACTTAATCTGAGACAGCGAAGTTGGTTAGAGCTGCTGAAAGGCTCATGTTGTTGTAGATGCACTCAGCAGAACATAATACTCACTACAGAGGTTAGTAGAAGTATATGTGTCAGAGATTGTAAGATTACATGGAGTTCCAACATTTATTATTTTTTATCGTGATCCTAGATTTAAATCAAGATTTTGGAGTAAACTTCACGAGGCTTTGGGCACTAAACTCAATTTCAGTACAACATTTCATCCTCAGACGGATGGGCAATCAAAACGAGTAATATAGATTCTGGAAGATATGCTTTAATGTTGTATACCCGAGTTAGAAGTAGTTGGGAAAGATATCTACTATTATCTGAATTCACTTATAACAACAATTATCAATCAAGTATTAAAATGTGATAACCATAAATTACACATATTTTAACCCCATGCTTAGCTTATTTTTGGATGAATTTTCTTTAGATTTGATGAATTTGATGCTCCTAATCCCTTAATTTCATGCTTTATACTCAGGAGAGCTTAGGAAGTCGAAAAGAATGAGAAACGGGCCAAAAAGGGACAAAACGGACCTACATTAGAAATCACATGGCCTGTACTATCGACCACGGGCAAATCAAATGGTCGTGTGTGGCGAGCAGAATCAACCACGACTGAAAGAGTCCACCACAGGCGTGTCACACAGGCGTGCCCCTGCCGCAACAAAGAAGAGTTCTATTCAGAATAAGCTACTTGTGGGCCAATAGAGGTGTTCCAAAGGCTATATAAACACCCTAAGGGGCAACCAAAAAGGGGACGTTGAATAGACGCCGAGTAGGAGGCAAAAAATACTCCAAGAAAGAGCCGGGAATATCTTAGGAGAAGAATGTCCATCAAAACTGAAGATCTCCCATCAAGTTCTTTAGAAGTTTTTGGGTTTTCATTATGTTTTGTGGTTTTCGCTATTTTATGATGTTTCCTTCTATTAGTATGAACTATATCCCTTAGATACTTAAGGGGATGAAACCTATATGAATCTTATTATTATTTGATTTATATGATAAATACTTGTTCTTATTCTTAATTGTGAGTTTTTATTCTTGTTTTGATAATTCAGGTTATTAATGCAAGTCGAATGTGCTTATTCAGTGGAGAAAAAGTCCCTATTTAATAGAAGATCAACACAATTAAGCGGAGTTGATTGCAACCCTAGAAATAGGGGTACGAAAATCTGTCAGATTAGAGTCAAATCTAATAAGGGAATCCATAGATCGAGTTAATGCGACAATAGGGGTTTTAATTAGAAAGAGATTTCAATTAATCAACCTAGAGTCAGTTGTTAGTAGCCTCGAAAGAGGTATTAATATAAGTTAGGGATTTCTACAGATTAAGGCAAGTGAATAAATCATATGAATCAAAAGTAATAAGTGAAGTCTAAGTGGATTCTTCTTTAGGTATTGCCTATCTCATATAAGTTGTCCAAAAGTATTTTCCTAATTCGCTCTCTGTCACGTTCATAGTAATTTAGTTAGTTAATTTTAGATTAAAAATAAATCCCCTTAATTATTAAGCTAGATAATAAAAGGATAGTTGTTACTAAGTACTCTTGGTCCTTAAGGATACGATGTTCTGGACTCACCATAGCTATACTACTGTTCGATAGGTGCGCTTGCCTTTGTCGAAATAATAGTTAGTTTCGAGCTCCATCAAGTTTTTGGTGCCGTTGCCGAGGACTAAGATATTAGGAACACTAAATTTTTATTACTTTAGCCATTTTTTCGTTATTTTCAATTTATTATTATTTTCTTTACTAATTCTTTTCCTTTATTTGCTTCTGGCAGGTAATTTTAGTTTATGACCAGGAAAAACCTGTCAGGACCATTACTTTTTTGACAGCAATATCGAAGCTACTACTCATAAAAATCGAAGAGAAATAAGGAGAAGCTTACAATACATCGAAGAAGAGCAAGAAGACGAAACAAATTATACTGAAGAGATGGCTCATAATAATCCGCTACCTCCTGTGGTTGCCGCAAATCTAGTAAATCAAAATCTTGCTCTTTGTACTATGTATGATTATGCTAAAACTAATTTAATAGGAATCGAATCAAGTATTGTTAGACCTGCTATTGCTGCAAAATAGTTTTGAATTGAAACCTAACACTATACAAATGATTCAACAATTTGTTCAGTTTGATGGTTTGCAGTATGAGGATCCAAATAATCACTTGGCAAATTTTCTGGAATTCTGCGACACTTTCAAGATAAATGGCATTTCTAATGATGTCATTTGCCTTCGGTTGTCTTCCATTTCGTTGAGGAACAAAACTAAACAGTGGTTGAACTCGTTACCATGAGGATCAATCACTACATGGGACCAAATGACCAAAAAAATTTGCTAAAATATTTTCCACCGACTAAAACGGCTAATTTGAGGAATGATATCTCTTCTTTTGTGCAGATGGATTTAGAGACACTTTACGATGCATGGGAGAGATACAAGGATCTACTAAGAAGGCGCCCTCACCATGGGTGTAACACCCCAAACCCGGTCAATACGCCACGACCGAATCTGGTATGTCACTGAGCAAAACATTTTGAACAAATCGAATAACAATTTAAAATTTTGTGAAAAACTCTTTGAACATTCTATATTTGTAGAAATCGGTGTATAGTAAGTTTAAAGCGATAATTTACTTTGTAATTTCATAAATAAAACTTTAAAACTTAGTTGATAAATCATAGGTTAGAAAACATTTATATCATTTTAAGAAAACTCAATTATTACTTTGAAAACCATTTGCATTTTGAATGTAGAAACTTAATATTTGGAAATCATTAAAATTGTAGAAAACACTTAATCAGTATTTTACTATCAAGCGATTTATATTACCCGATGGTAAGATTTTAAAACCATTGCTTTTTATTATTTTAGAAAACTTTGGGCTAAATTATTAAATTAACCAAATAATTTATAAGCCATATTTAAAACATATCCAAAGTATAAAAATAATCCAAAAACATAATTAAAGAGGCCTTATTACAAACCCAAAATAAAACAAAAACTAAATTAAAATAAATTAAAGTACACCCAAATAGAAGTTCATGAAAAATCAAATTTTATTTCATGACCTCCTCGAGTTCATCTGGCTCCTCATCCACGATCTCACAAATCACCTGAAATGATAAGGGAGAAGGTGAGTCACCAAGACTCAGTGCATAAATCCTTCCCCCGATTAATGCAACATTCTTACACAATTTATAATCAAGCAACATATATAAATATATAATGCACCCAACCTAGCCATCCTTAACTCCTTCTCTACCCGTGTCGTACCAAACCTTTGGTGGTGCCAAACCCTTTGGTGACCCAAAGTCACGATATCCAAAAATGTGATACCAAATCACTGGTGACCAAAGTCACGAATAATCAATTTGTGGGGCCAACCCACGTGTGATACCAAATCATGGGACGATCCCATATCTCAAAAGTGGGGCCAACCCACGGTGGTGCTGAACCACGTGGACGAGTCGCTATGAGGTGCCAAACCTCCGGTGTCCCAAAGACACAAATGTGATACCAAATCACTGGAGGTGGCAAACCTCTGGTGTCCAAAGACACGGATATCAAATCCTTCCCCCTCCACTCATATTCCCAAACCAATGTATTATGAGTATCAATCATGCCATCATACTTTGATATGATCATATAATATATTTAAATAATAGATCATGATATCAATCAACATATATTAACATCATATTGAAACGGACTTACCCGAATCCTTGCACATACCCATCAAGGTATCTTATCAAAAATCTCATAGATTCCCACTTTAATAACATGTTTAGTTAACATGTATATAAATATATAACCCGAATTATAAAGTGTGTAAGATACACACCTGTCACAAATGCAAGTACTAGATTTCGGAGACCCGATCTACCGCACTAGATCACCTTGTCCTATATTCGGCCAAACCACAAGATTATGAACAAGACCATTCGGCCATACCAACAAATCTCGAAAGGTTATCATTTAAAATACCAAGTCTTACCTATTGGCTTACCCCAAAACGATTGTCAAAGAATTGAGGCTTAGAACGATTGCTTCCAAAGTCCCGAAGAGTCTAGAAGAATAAATTCCTATGAATAGTTAGATCCTTACAACAATTGTCCAAAAATTCAGCCTTTGCCCTCAAGAAAAACAACATAGATAAGAGAGAAAGAATAAGGAGATTCGGCCAAGACACTTACCTATCTTCAAAATTGGTTATAGATGAACCCAAAGGAAATCTACCCATGATGATTTTCGACCAAGATAACACCAAAAGAGAGAAAGAAGATTCGGCAATATGGTTGATTTGTAACAACAAAAAGGATTCGGCTAGAGTGGAGAAAGAGAAAGGAAAAAGGAAGAAAAAGAAAGAGATTTCAATGGGAGAGGGATGTTTATGGCTTTGAACAAAAATGAAAGAAAGTAAAGAGGAATGGGGAGAAGGAAGTTTGACCAAGAGAAAGTAGAAGAAATGTGGGTTGAACAAGTATGAAAGAATGGAAAAGAAGTTGTGAACAAAAGAGATTGCCAAGCACAATGATGGTTTAGATTTTTGTTTCACTTTGATGCACTCGGGAGAAACTTGCAAAAACTAGAATGGATTTTCGGTTATGACACCAAAACAAATATTGAAGGCCAAAACTAACACCAAAAGCTCACCTTATGCCAAAGACACATTCGGTTATAGGGAGTGTTTGTGGAGAGAAAATAAATTGATGCTCAAATGCTTAGGAAAAATGGCCAACTAGCTACTAACCTACCAAAGCTTCCATCAAAAATCGGTCAAACCCTCTCCTAGTCCAAAATGCCATCCACATACATGAACTAAAGACCATAAAAGAGTTTCCAAAACATTCTCCATAATCCATGCCTTTTGTCCCTCATCATACCATAAGTCTTAAGAATCTTATCCCTAATTACAAGCTTTCCAAAACCATTATTCAACTTACTAAAAATTTTGAAAGTCCAACCTACCATAAGAATGGCTTGGCCGACTCTTAATGCTAAGATGCATAAAAAAATAAAGTATTCCAATGCAATCCATGCTACTCGAACCTCTTCCCTCATGCAACCTTTCATGCATCATAGCCACCTTGCCACTTACTCCTCATGTGTTAGAATTTAATACTTAAATTATCTTAAGTGTCAAGATCACCTAGTTCACTTCATTAAATTTTTAAATACCAAGAATTATTCTATCTTCATAAATAAAATCAAGCCTTCACTAGGCCATGCTAAGCACACAAACAATACTACCCGAGCTAACATAAGCTACCAACTGATACACAAATTTTAGGATGTTACAATTCTACCCCCTTAAAATAATTTCGTCCTCAAAATTACCTGATCAAAAGGGTTGAGGGTACTGCTGCCTCATAACATCCTACGGTTCCCACGTAGCTTCTTCTATGCCATGGTTCCGCTATAAGACCTTCACTAAAGGAACTGACTTCTTACGCAAAACTTTTACATCTCGATCTAGAATCTGCACTGGTTCCTCTTCCATCGTCAAATTTGGACTCACCTCTATTTCCTCCACTGCCATGACATGGGATGAATCAGAACGATAGCGTCTAATCATGGAGACATGGAACACATCGTGAATCTGACTCAGCTCTGCTGGCAACTCGAGCTGATAGGCTACTGGTCCCACTCGTCTCAACACCTTATACGGTCCAATAAACCTTGGACTCAACTTGCCTTTTCTCCCAAATCTTAACACTTTCTTCTATGGCGAGACCTTCAAAAAGGCCTGGTCACCCACGGTAAACTCTATATCCCTCCGCTTGAGATCGGCATAAGACTTCTGCCTGTCTGAAGCTTCCTTTAAACGAGCCTGAATCATCTTAATTTTATCCTCAGTCTCTGCAACCAACTCTGGTCCTAACATCTGATGCTCACTCAACTCTGTCCAACATGTAGTTGTGCGACACCTCCTACCATACAACGCCTCATATGGTGCCATCTTAATGCTTGCCTGATAACTATTGTTTTGTGCGAACTCAGCTAATGGTAAAAACTCTTCCCAGCTACCTCTGAAGTCCAAAACACATCCTCTCAACATATCCTCTAAGACCTGAATCACTCTTTCCGACTGTCTGTAAGGCTGTGGATGAAATGCGGTACTGAAATCCAACCGCGTACCCAAAGCTTGATGTAACGCTCTCCAAAACCTCGACATAAATCTAGGATCTCTGTCTGAGATAATCGACACTGGTACACCGTGCAACCTTACTATCTCCACTACATACAACTTAGCTAACTTATGAAGCGAGTAATCCACCCTTACCGGAATGAAATGAGTTGACTTAGTCAGACGATCCACAATCACCCAAACAGAATCTTTCTTACTAGGTGCAAGATGTAATCCACTGACAAAGTCCATAGTGATCCTCTCCCACTTCCACTGTGGAATCTTTACCGGCTGAAGTAATCCAGACGGTAACTGATGCTCAAGTTTGACCTGTTGACACGTCAGGCATTTACCCACAAACTCAGTTACCTTCCGCTTCAGACCTGGCCACCAAAATTGCTCTCTTAAATCCCGATACATCTTGCTACCTCCAGGATGCATAGCGTATGGGCTGCTATGTGCGTCCCGAAGAATCCTTTGCCTCAACTCAACATCTTTTGGCATACAAGCTCTCCCTTGAAAACATAATACTCCATCACTGGACAAACTATAATTCTCTAAACCACCATTCTGAACCTGCAACCTCCGATCATTCAAACCATCATCCTCTAACTGTTTCTCCTTGATTTGATCTAACCAAGTCGGCTTGACTTGCAGTTCTGCCAAAAGACTCCCATCATCGTATAAACTAAGACGAGCAAAAATCGATCTTAAGTCTGATACAACCTTTCGGCTCAACGCGTCGCCACCACGTTAGCCTTGCCGGATGATACTCAATCGAGCGATCAGAGTCCTTCAACAACTCAATCCATCTACGCCTCAAGTTCAAATCCTTACGAGTCAAAAGATACTTAAGACTCTTGTGATCCGTGTAGACTATCGACTTCTCTCCATACAAATAGTGTCTCCAAATCTTCAAAGCGAAAACCATCAGTAGCTAATTCCAAGTCATCGTCGGATAATTAACTTCATGTGGTCTCAACTGTCGAGATGCATAAGCCACTACCTTCCCTTCCTGCATCAGCACACATCCCAAACCAGTATGTGATGCATCACAGTAAACCGTGAATTCCTTACCTGCCTCAGGTTGAATTAAAACCGGAGCTTTAGTAAAAATCTTCTTCAACTTGTCGAAGCTTTCTTGCTACTTCCCAGTCCACACAAATGGAACTCCTTTCCTCAACAACTTGGTCATCGGTGCTGCTATCAAAGAAAATCCCTCGACAAATCTTCGGTAATACCCCGTCAGACCTAGGAAACTCTGAATCTCAGCCACTGACTTAGGCGGCTTCCAGTCCAACACTGCTTCGATCTTTCGAGGATCCACTCTAATCCCCTCAGCTGATACAACGTGACCCAAGAAAGTCACCTCCCTAAGCCAGAACTCACACTTACTAAATTTAGCAAAAAGCTATTTTTCCCTCAGAATCTGCAATACTACTCGTAAATGCGCATCATGCTCCTCCTCTGGCTTTGAGTATACCAAAATATCATCTATAAATACCACAACAAACTAATCTAAAAACTGTTGGAATACCCGATTCATCATGTCCATGAATGCTGCCGGCGCGTTAGTCAACCCAAACGGCATTACCAGAAACTCATAGTGCCCATACCGAGTGCGAAATGCCGTCTTATGGATATCAGCCTCTTTTACCTTTAGCTGATGATATCCAGACCTTAAATCATTCTTGGAGAAAACCATTGCTCCTTTAAGCTGATCAAACAAGTAATCTATCCTCGGTAAAGGATACGTGTTTTTGATCGTCAGCTTATTCAACTGGCGGTAGTCTATACACATCTGCATCGTACCATCCTTCTTCTTGACAAAAAGTACCGGCGCTCCCCAAGGCGAAACACTTGGTCGAATGAAACCTCAATCGAACAACTCTTGAATCTGAGCCTTCAATTCCACTAATTCCTTCGGTGCCATCCTATACGGAGCTATAGACACTGACGCCATTCTGGGTAACAGATCTATACCGAATTTGACTTCACGACCTGCAGGCGGTCGAAGTTCTTCCGAAATACGTCGATATATTCCTTCTGATTCGGACATTCCCCTCAATAGTTTCCTTAGCTTCCAACGCACACACATGGACTACATATGCCTCACAGCCCTTCCTGACCATCTTCACAGCTTTCAAGGCAGATACCACATTGGATAGGTAATCTCTTCTATTACCTATCATGACCACCTCTTTACCCTCAACTGTCTTCAAAACCATGCGCTTAGCAGCGTAATCCAGACTTGCCTGGTACTTAACCAACCAGTCCATCCCAAGAATCAGATCGAACTCCTCAAACGGCAGTTTCATCAGGTCAGCCACAAACACTACCCCTGGAGTTCTGGGGTACATCCTATCTGACTTATTAACTTCTACAGAGTGACCTAGAGGGCTAATTCATCATCTCCTAGAAGCGGTCTCGAGTTTAAGTTCATGGTCTCTACTATGCTACTAGCAACATACGAATGCGTCGAACCCACATCTATCAAAGCAGTATATGGAACACTAAAAATTAAGAACGTATCGGTTATGACGTCCGGTGCGTAGCCCTCCTCTTGACGTCTCGCAACATACACTAAACCAGGTTGTCTTGCCTCAGTGTTACTTACACCTCTGCCCGATGTTCCGCGGCCTCGACCAGAACTATTACTTCTTCTACCATTACCACGACCTCTTTGTGGTGACGGTCCCTCCTTTCTGAACTGAGCATGACCTTGACCCTCAGACTGATTCTTAGCTTGCTTACGTGGACAGTCCCTCACACGATGATCCAGCGAGCCACACTCGAAACATCCTTTCCCTCCGGTCCAACATTCGGCCCAATGATATTTTCCACATCGGTTTACTTGTCTTTGGTCCTTGATTAGCGATATGAGCCTCTTAGATTGATTCGGCCTATTCTGCCTAGCCCTCTTCTGAGAATTACCGGCTGACCCAGATGATCCAAAACTTCTCTTATGTTTGTTCTTGTCGTGATTCTGCTTTACAGATTCCTTTATTCCTTCAGCAATCTTAGTCTTTTCAACCAACGCAGCAAACTCTCGCTCCTGATGTGGAGCAATCAGCAACCTCAGCTCATCTCTTAAACCATCCTCGAACTGGACACATCGCTCGTGCTCTGAAGCCACAATACCTCTAGCATACCGGCTCAATCTTAAAAACTCAGCCTCATATTCTGATACGGACTTACTCTTTTGATCCAAACTCAAAAATGCCTTACGCTGCGCATCAACGTAACTGGACCCAATATATTTCTTTTGATACGCTGCCTTAAAATAGTCCCAAGTGAGATCCTCCGCCGCAGCACTGTTCCTCACCGTGAGCCACACTGATATGACTCATCCCGAAGAAGTGACACTATCCCTTTCAGTTTTTCCTCAGCATTCAGGTCCAAGTCATTCATGATTCGCTCCGTCGCCTCTAGCCAATATTCGGCCGTACTGGGAGCTACACCCGAAACACCTCGAAATACTTCAACTCCATTGGCTCGGAGTCGCTCAGGTACAGATTTTTGAGCTCCTGCGCCTCCACCTATTCCAGCTACTCTCTCAAGAACTCTCAGCATTGCTTGAGACACTGCGTCGTCCCCCGTTTGATCCTGAAACTCAACTCCAACCGCTGGTGGGGGTGGTGGTACCTCATTCTCGGATATTTGACCCGACCTTACTGGCTCAGACACAGCTGTCCTACCACGACCGCGTCCACGCATAACACGACCCCGACCTCGAGTGCTTATGTCTAAAATCTTTGACTTATCTGAATTAAAAGTTTTATGCTTATGACATCATTCCACTATCTTTAAAACACAGTTTTATGAATAATTTTTAATAAGAAGTTGTTTTCGCGAGTACATCCAACCTATAGTTTTGGGTCTCTAGAGTAGTTCCTACTACTATACAATCATACCATCATCATATCAAAATCAACAATTTGAAGTACTTACAGGCGGATCGGGTTGGGAGACTCGGTGCCATGCCTTTCCAACCATATAATTTTAAACAAAAAACATTTTAAAACTATACTTTAAATCATTTTGGGCCTTGGGCCCACAGCCGAGCTTTTGAACTTAGCTCTGATACCAATTTGTAACACCCCAAACCCGTTCAATACGCCACGACCGAATCTGGTATGTCACTGAGGAAAACATTTTGAACAGAATCGAATAACAATTTAAAATTTTGTGAAAATCTCTTTGAACATTCTATATTTGTAGAAATCAGTGTATAGTAAGTTTAAACCGATAATTTACTTTATAATTTCATAAATAAATCTTTAAAACTTAGTTGATAAATCATAGGTTAGAAAACATTTATATCATTTTAAGAAAACTCAATTATTACTTTGAAAACCATTTGCATTTTGAATGTAGAAACTTAATATTTGGAAATCATTAAAATTGTAGAAAACACTTAATCAGATTTTACTATCAAACGATTTATATTACCCGATGGTAAGATTTTAAAACCATTGCATTTTTATTATTTTAGAAAACTTTGGGCTAAATTATTAAATTAACCAAATAATTTATAAGCCATATTTAAAACATATCCAAAGTATAAAAATAATCCAAAAACATAATTAAAGAGGCCTTACTACAAACCCAAAATAAAACAAAAACTAAATTAAAATAAATTAAAGTACCCCCAAATAGAAGTTCATGAAAAATCAAATTTTATTGCATGGCCTCCTCGAGTTCATCCGGCTCCTCATCTGCGATCTCACAAATCACTTGAAATGATAAGGGAGAAGGTGAGTCACCAAAACTCAGTGCATAAATCCTTCCCCCGATTAATGCAACATTCTTACACAATTTATAATCAAGCAACATATATAAATATATAATGCACCCAACCTAGCCATCCTTAACTCCTTTTCTACCCCGTGTCGTACCAAACCACTGGTGGTGCCAAACCACTGGTGACCCAAAGTCACGATATCCAAAAATGTGATACCAAATCACTGGTGACCAAAGTCATGAATAATCAAGTTGTAGGGCCAACCCACGTGTGATACCAAATCACTAGCGACGATCCCATATCTCAAAAGTGGGGCCAACCCACGGTGGTGCTAGACCACAGGGACGAGTCGCTATGAGGTGCCAAACCTCTGGTGTCCAAAGCCACGGATATCAAATCCTTCCCCCTCCACTCATATTCCCAAACCAATGTATTAAGAGTATCAATCATGCCATCATACTTTGATATGATTATATAATATATTTAAACAATAGATCATGATATCAATCAACATATATTAACATCATATTGAAACGGACTTACGAATCCTTGCACATACACATCAAGGTATCTTATCAAAAATCTCATAGATTCCCACTTTAATAACATGTTTAGTTAATATGTATATAAATATATAACCCGAATTATAAAGTGTGTAAGATACACACCTGTCACAAATGCAAGTACTAGATTTTGGAGACCCGATCTACCGCACTAGATCACCTTGTCCTATATTCAGCCAAACCACAAGATTATGAATAAGACCATTCGGCCATACCAACAAATCTCGAAAGGTTATCGTTTAAAATACCAAGTCTTACCTATTGGCTTACCCCAAAACGATTGCCAAGGAATTGAGGCTTAGAACGATTGCTTCCAAAGTCCCGAAGAGTCAAGAAGAATAAATTCCTATGAATAGTTAGATCCTTACAACAATTGTCCAAAAATTCGGCCTTTGCCCTCAAGAAAAACAACATAGATAAGAGAGAAAGAATAAGGAGATTTGGCCAAGACACTTACATGTCTTCAAAATCAGTTATAGATGAACCCAAAGGAAATCTACCCTTGATGATTTTCGACCAAGATAACACCAAAAGAGAGAAAGAAGATTCGGCAATATGGTTGATTTGTAACAAAAAAAAGGATTCGGCTAGAGTGGAGAAAGAGAAAGGAAAAGGAAGAAAAGAAAGAGATTTCAATGGGAGAGGGATGTTTATGGCTTTGAACAAAAATGAAAGAAAGTAAAGAGGAATGGGAGAAGGAAGTTTTGGCCAAGAGAAAGTAGAAGAAATGTGGGTTGAACAAGTATGAAAGAATGGAAAGAAGTTGTGAACAAAAGAGATTCGACCAAGCATAATGATGGTTTTGGTTTTGTTTCACTTTGATGCACTAGGAGAAACTTGCAAAAACTCGAAAGGATTTTCGGTTATGACACCAAAACAAATATTGAAGGCCAAAACTAACACCAAAAACTCACCTTATGCCCAATACACATTCGGCTATAGGGAGTGTTTGTGGAGAGAAAAGAAATTGATGCTCAAATGCTTAGGAAAAATGGCCAACTAGCTACTAACCTACCAAAGCTTCCATCAAAAATCGGTCAAACCCTCCCCTAGTCCAAAATGCCGTCCACATACATGAACTAAAGACCATAAAAGAGTTTCCAAAACATTCTCCATAATCTATGCCTTTTGTCCCCTCATCATACCATAAGTCTTAAGAATCTTATCCCTAATTACAAGCTTTCCAAAACCATTATTCAACTTACCAAAAATTTTGAAAGTCCAACCTACCATAAGAATGGCTTGGCCGACACTTAATGCTAAGATGCATAAAAAAATAAAGTCTTCCAATGCAATCCATGCTACTCGAACCTCTTCCCTCATGCAACCTTTCATGCATCATAGCCACCTTGCCACTTACTCCTAATGTGTTATAATTTAATACTTAAATTATCTTAAGTGTCAAGATCACCTAGTTCACTTCATTAAATTTTTAAATACCAAGAATTATTATATCTTCATAAATAAAATCAAGCCTTCACTAGGCCATGCTAAGCACACAAACAATACTACCCGAGCTAACATAAGCTACCAACTGATACACAAATTTTAGGATGTTACAATTCTACCCCTTTAAAATAATTTCATCCTCAAAATTACCTGATCAAAAGAGTTGAGGGTACTGCTGCCTCATAACATCCTCCGATTCCCACGTAGCTTCTTCTATGCCATGGTTCCGCCATAAGACCTTCACTAAAGGAACTGACTTCTTACGCAAAACTTTTACATCTCGATCTAGAATCTGCACTGGTTCCTCTTCCATCGTCAAATCTGGACTCACCTCTGTTTTCTCCACTGCCACGACATGGGATGAATCAGAACGATAGCGTCTAAGCATGGAGACATGGAACACATCGTGAATCGACTCACTCTCACGGCAACTCGGTGATAGGCTACTGGTCCCACTCGTCTCAACACCTTATACTGTCCAATAAACCTTGGACTCAACTTGCCTTTTCTCCCAAATCTTAACACTTTCTTCCATGGCAAGACCTTCAAAAAGACCTGGTCACCCACGGTAAACTCTATATCCCTCCACTTGAGATCGGCATAAGACTTCTGCCTGTCTGAAGCTTTCTTCGGACGAGCCTGAATCATCTTAACTTTATCCTCAGTCTCTTCAGCCAACTCTGGTCCTAACATCTGACGCTCACTCAACTCTGTCCAACATGTAGGTGTGCGACACCTCCTACCATACAACGCCTCATATGGTGCCATCTTAATGCTTGCCTGATAACCCGAATTATAAAGTGTGTAAGATACACACCTGTCACAAATGCAAGTACTAGATTTCAGAGACCCGATCTACCGCACTAGATCACATTGTCCTCTATTCGGCGAAACCACAAGATTATGAACAAGACCATTCGGCCATACCAACAAATCTCGAAAGGTTATCGTTTAAAATACCAAGTCTTACCTATTGGCTTACCCTAAAACGATTTTCAAAGAATTGAGGCTTAGAACGATTGCTTCTAAAGTCCCGAAGAGTCTAGAAGAATAAATTCCTATGAATAGTTAGATCCTTACAACAATTGTCCAAAAATTCAGCCTTTGCCCTCAAGAAAAACAACATAGATAAGAGAGAAAGAATAAGGAGATTCGGCCAAGACACTTACCTATCTTCAAAATCGGTTATAGATGAACCCAAAGGAAATCTACCTTTGATGATTTTCGACCATGATAGCACCAAAAGAGAGAAAGAAGATTCGGCAATATGGTTGATTTGTAACAACAAAAAGGATTCGGCTAGAGTGGAGAAAGAGATAGGAAAAAAGGAAGAAAAGGAAAGAGATTTCAATTGGAGAGGGATGTTTATGGCTTTGAACAAAAATGAAAGAAAGTAAAGAGGAATGGGGAGAAGGAAGTTTCAGCCAAGAGAAAGTAGAAGAAATGTGGGTTGAACAAGTATGAAAGAATGGAAAAGAAGTTGTAAACAAAAGAGATTCGGCCAAGCACAATGATGGTTTCGATTTTTGTTTCACTTTGATGCACTAGGGAGAAACTTGCAAAAACTAGAAAGGATTTTCGGTTATGACACCAAAACAAATATTGATGGCCAAAACTAACACCAAAAACTCACCTTATGCCCAAGACACATTCGGCTATAGGGAGTGTTTGTGGAGAGAAAAGAAATTGATGCTCAAATGCTTAGGAAAAATGGCCAACTAACTGCTAACCTACCAAAGCTTCCATCAAAAATCGGTCAAACCCTCCCCTAGTCCAAAATGCCGTCCACATACATGAACTAAAGACCATAAAAGAGTTTCCAAAACATTCTCCATAATCCATGCCTTTTGTCCCCTCATCATACCATAAGTCTTAAGAATCTTATCCCTAATTACAAGCTTTCCAAAACCATTATTCAACTTACCAAAAATTTTGAAAGTCCAACCTACTATAAGAATGGCTTAGCCAACACTTAATGCTAAGATGCATAAAAAAATAAAATCTTCCAATGCAATCCATGCTACTCGAACCTCTTCCCTCATGCAACCATTCATGCATCATAGCCACCTTGCCACTTACTCTTCATGTGTTAGAATTTAATACTTAAATTATCTTAAGTGTCAAGATCACCTAGTTCACTTCATTAAATTTTTAAATACCAAGAATTATTCTACCTTCATAAATAAAATCAAGCCTTCACTAGGCCATGCTAAGCACACAAACAATACTACCCGAGCTAACTTAAGCTACCAACTGATACACAAATTTTAGGATGTTACAATGGGGTACCCTTGTGGCTACAAGTTCAAACCTTCTACAACGGTGTGAACCCCTCAACCAGGCAGTTGGTTGATTCAGTCGACGGTGGAACCCTAAATAACAAAAACCCCTAAAGCGGTTTATGAGTTTATAGAGGAGATGTCACTAAATAATTATTAGTGGCAAGTTATAAGGGCAAGGCCAACAAAAGCCGCCAATGTTTTCAACCTCGACGCAGTAACCATGCTATCAAATCAGGTAAAACTTTTCAGTAAGAAAATTGATTGTTTGTGTGGTTCTTCATAGGTACATCTGGTTATGCAGTGTGATACAAATGGAGGAGGGATGAGCAATACAAAATATCCATCCTACAACCCTGACATAGAAAGTGAACAGATAAACTATATGAGTAATAATTCTAGACCTCAAAATAACCCTTATAGTAACATTTATAATCCAGGTTGGAGGAACCATCCCAACATTTCATGGGGTGGCCAAGGAAATCAGAGACAACAACCCCTCCCAGACATTCAACAAAAACCCTACCCACAAGAAAAGAAGCCGAACCTTGAGGAGATATTAACAAAATTCATCGCAGTGTTAGAAACTCATTTCCAAAACACTGAAATAATACTTAAAAATCAATAAGCATCAATTCAAGGGATCGAGAACCAATTAGGACAACTTGCTAAACTGATCTCTGAACGACCATAAGGTAGCTTGCCAAGCAACACTAAAACGAACCCAAATGAGCTGCTTCATGTCGTTACCGCTGAAGATAGTGAAGGGATAGATGAACCACAATTGAGGTAAGAGATTATGGTAGAGGAAGATAAGGTTGAGGTAAGCCATAATAAACCAAAACAGGTAAGTACAGAGTACCAACCTCGTGTGCCATACCCCAATGCGATGAAGAAAGACCGCACAAATGAACAATTCGATAAATTTCTTAAACTCCTAAAAAAATTACATATTAACTTACCGTTTCTTGAAGCTCTTTCGCAAATGCCAAATTCAAGGAAATTTTTAAAAGAGCTTTTGACAAACAAACGGAGGTTAGATGATACGTCGCATGTAGAGCTAAATGCATGGCAATTTTGCAAAATAAACTACCACGAAATTTAAAAGATCCAGGGAGTTTTACAATTCTGTTCTTAATTGGTAGTTTATCTGTTGATAATGCTTTAGCTGATTTAAGGACTAGCATAAATGTCATGCCTTATAAAATGTTTAAACAGCTAGGTCTAGGGAAACCCAAACAAACTAGGATGAGCATTCAATTAGCTGATAAAACTATTAGAATTCCTAGGGGTATAATTGAAGATACACTAGTGAAAATTGACAAATTCATATTCCTAGTAGACTTTGTTGTTTTAGACATGGATGAGGACAATAATATTCCTTTCATTTTAAGAAGACCTTTTTTAGCAACTGCTAAAGCAAAAATTGATGTTGGTACAGGTGAACTCACACTTTATGTAGGTGACGAAACGATCACTCTTCAAGCTTTCGGCATGGCTAGGACATCAAGTAATAAAGGTGAGAACATAAATTCTATTAATGACAATTCGGTCCAACCTTCTTTTTAGGATGCACCACGAAATTACACAACTGAGCCATATGCTAGACCTTGTGCCAACAAAGAAATAACTCACAAGGAGCGAATGCTTCAGATCGATGAACTAGACGAGTGGAAAACACATTTCAAGGAGAAACTAAAAATACACGAAGCAGAACCAAAGCAAAATCGTGTGAAACTTAAAGATGGGGCAACCCAGTTTAAGATAGGAGATCAAGTATTGTTGGTTAAGAAAGACCCTCGAATCTCCACTTCAGACCTTAATACAAATGAAGAAATCCCTTTTAAGGTACTCAATGTCTTCTAATATGGAACAGTCGAGGTAACGAATCCTAAGTTCGGCAGTTTTAAGGTAAACACTACTCGACTCGAACTATATAAGAATCATAGGACTGATAGCAGGGGAGAGGAGTTTCAACTCCTCAAACCACCATGAATACGCGAATGAGAGGTAAGTCTAGCTTAAGACTTTAAAAGAGCAATTTTCGGGAGGCAACCCGAACACTAACCCCCTTAATTTTCATATTTTTATTTTTACTTTTAGCACCTAATTACAAACTAACCAAATTAATGAAACATAAGTTTCCCTACCACACGACCTTACATAAGGGCGTGGCTGTGGCCGTGTAGACACCACAGATTTACACACTGGTGTGGCAGAGATCGTACGAACCAAGGACAAAAAATCCCCAAACCACGGGCGATGATAACATGCCACAGCCATGAAATACGGCCGCGGTCAACAATGATTTATCAACATAGGCGTGGAGACCTCTACACGGGCGTGGGAGAAACGAATGAAGCTCAATAGGACCGTGTGACCCAACACGCCCATGGAACACGAGCGTGGGCAGTAACCAGATCCCTGACTCTATTTAAACCCCCCTTGTTCCCATTTTCTCCCCAAATTAGTTTTCAACTACCACACCCCTCTTTCTTTTTATTACCTTTATCCTTCTATTTTTCGTTTTCCCCTTTCCCTCATTCTTCCTGAAATCCACCATCTCCATGACGAAGAAGCAAAAGAACCCTAGCACAGTCTCCTCGTGCGAGACTGATCGACATAAGTTCATGTTGGCCGCTTCATTCCCTCGACAAGATAAGGACCTTTGAGTCCATCTATTTTTTTCTTTTTTGTTTCTCTTCTCCTTTATTTTCCTTCTCTTTATCTTTCTTGTGCTTAATTTATATTATTATATTTTATTTTTTTTATTTAGGTTCCAAAGGTTGCTAGGGAATCACCACACCATGATCTTAGTATCCACCTCCACCGAAATGCCCTCCTCCAACTCGGCCCAAATTTCCCTCATTTCTTTTCTTTGACTCCATCCAAAATTTAGGAAGTTTCACTTCCCCCCCTCTCTTATGATTACTAAATCTATTGTTATTATACATTTTTGTACATTGAAGACATTGTACATCTTAAGTGTGGGGAGGTTATTGATTTCATTACCAGAAAATCCCTGAATTATGTCTTGTTCTTAAATAATTTTCTCATATAACCAATTAAAATGAAACTTCTATTGATTTATGATTTTTATTAATATGTCTTGGATTAAGTCATACGTAATGATGCATTGATGGTTTAAATTTTAAGATATTAAAGAATCAAGCATAATAAGTCTATTTTCAGAATTAAAAATTTCTAGGTCGTTTTCCTAAATTTAAATATTACTTTGAAGTTTGAAATTTACAAGGTTGACATCAAAAACCATAATTTTTGTGAGATTTTGAGCCTTTAGAGTATATATCTTTTCTTGCTCACTTTTTTGATTATGAGTGTGTCAATATTAATTTGTTATTCTAGAACTTGCTTCGATTATGCATGTTGAGACCACACCTTTGATTTGATATACCGAGATGATAAAGGCACCTAGGATCCAACCCACATATTCCACCAAAAAGCCTACCTTCATAATTAACCCCTAGTGAAACCTTTTTTTTAGCCTAATAGACCGTTTCTTGACTCACCCATCAATATTAACCCAAAACTAAATTTTGGTTCCTTCAATTTTCTTGACTCCCCTTATGTCGAGAGTCGATTTGATCGGTTGCCTAACTATTTTCTTATTTCAATTGTTAAGATCTTTCTTATTATTATAAATACTTTTTTTTTTTTAGAAGAAAGAATGAGAAGAAGAATAAGTTGAAATTCATTCATTATTAGTTCTATGAGCTTAAGCAGTTAATTTCATATTTTGAGAAGTAGCTCATGTTATTATTATAAGTTTTCAATTGATGTAATTATTTAGTATTAGTCTATTGTTCTAGTTAGGTAATTTGACAATTCGATCTCGATTCTAACCCTTTAATTCAACCTTTATCCTCACCTTTAACTTAAGCCCCATTACAACCCTTTTTAAAGACCTTTTGATTTGTGTATCATCTCATTCTATCATGGTGGAGATTTGATTTTCAAGCAAGCCTATGGTAATAACTTTTTATGTTTGACTGTTGAGTGCTTTATTTTTAACCTTAAACACTTTGAGTGATTTGAGTGAATCTTTAGCGAGGATGTCAATCCTTGTCGGTTTTGAATCGAAGGTAATTATTTAGGTAAGGGGAAACACCTGTAACACCCCAAACCCGGCCCAGGCATTAAGGCCAGATTTGACATGTCACATGAGAAAAATACATTTAAGTCCTTTTTATTTGTACGTAAAAAGAGGTATTGCTTCGTTAAAATCAAGAAAACAAGTTTAATTTGAAATATTTGATAAAATACTACTAACCTCGAAGATTGATTGATACATAGATAAATTTGAACTAATGCTATTATAAAACAGTGACTTTTGAAAATGACGTTTGAAAATTTGAAAGAGAATCTGAGTCTTTTGAAAATTTCGTTGATAATTCGAAAGACAATTTCCATGATAAAAATATTTGTAAAAGTTTACTTTGAAATCCATTTGTTAATCAATTTTGGAAAACCTTTATTTAATTTTTTACAGAATTCCCTTTTAAAACAATTTAAGCAAAATAATAAGTATATCAAATTTAAAGAAAATAATAAAATACTCCAGAGGCCTTATTACAACATAAAACCAAAAATAGTAAAGTAAACGAAAATAGAAATCTAAAGTTCAATATGAACCATTTCTAAAGTACGGTCTCCATCGAGACATCCATGGCCCAAGTCCACGTCACTGAGCATTACCTACAAGGGTTAAGAGAAAAGGGGGTGAGTTACAAGAACTCAGTGCATAATCCCCTTACCATCATCCACTGGGTCAGAGCTCAATTAGCAAAAACTTTGGCCTGAGCCCATAAAGCATAATCTTGGGCTTGAGCCCATTTAACAATACTTTGGGCCTAGGCCCCTTTACAAAATAATGTATCAATTATATCATGAGAATGTAATTCGATTCCCAAACCAATCCTAACAATCCATCCGCTACACACCACCCGTACCAACCAACACACCTGTGGGGATCAAGTCAACCCACCTCAACAACACACCAATCGCAGGCATTTAGCCATTTATAACATATTTGATTCATGGACAAGCCACCAGAATAACAAAATATACGTGGCATAACCACTATACAGATTATGGCAGAGCCACCAGAACTTCTCTTCAACATTTTCCCATCCCATGCAAAATTATGCATATGTAACATACATAATAATTGGTAATACAATTATAAACAACAATTAATAACTCAGAGATTCATTACAAACAATTTGGCCCATTAACACTTTACAAAATCGGCCTATTAGGGCAATATATCAAATCGGCCCATTAAGGCAATCTTATCAAACCAGCCCATTAAGGCAATCTTATCAAATCAACCCATAGGGCCATTTTCGTAATTCGACAATCGTACCCACTAAGGGTAATTCGATAATCTCGCAACCCAGGGGTATTTCGGTAATTTACCTTTCAAGGGTATTTTGGTAATTTCGTAACCTAGGCTTAACTACTAATTTGGGCATAAAAAAATTTAAATTTTCCATCTGCGTCGTACTAACTAAGTTGACTATAACTTGAGTTAGAAATCTCAAAATCTAAATCCATAAATATTTCATGAAACTAGACTCATATATCTTCTTACTAAAATGTTTCCAGAATTTTTAGCTTAACCAATTTGTACAGTTTATTCCTTAAAGTTTTCCTTGTTTCACTGCCTAATGATTCTAACCTCCCCTTCCTTAATTTCAAATATCTCACTGTACGGCTTTTATATACAGCTCCTACTTATTTCTATTGAAAATAGGCTCACTAGGGAATCTATACATATAAATTATTCCTCATAATTCACTTTGTACAATTTTAACTAATTTTTCCAAGATAGAATAGGGAACCACAAAGTCAATCAGAACCAGTCTTACTAAAATTAAAATATCTCAGAATATAAAATTCCTTTTCCTTCTCCGTTTCTTCCATATCAAAATAGACACAGTAAGTTTTAATTCTATATCTTATTCACTTTATAATTCCCTTTCTCCTATCTTTCATGATTTTTTAAAAACACATCACTGTTTCTAACTGGAACTATTTTATTGCAAAATATGGTTACTACTACGAATATACGCACTCCCGAGTGATCACGGATGCCAGTTTTCAGTTTTCTTCGGTATTATGACCGAATCACAAAATGTATCATACAAAATTTTAGAGAGATGTGAGATTACACACCATTTCAAACATGTTTTCGGAAGGTACGAGATTACACACTTTGATTTCGAGTTGTGCTTTCTACCGATTTCAACACCTATAATGATGGTTGATAGAAGGTTAGCCTCAACTTTGATAATCGTAACTAGAAACACTTTATTAGGCTAACTCCACTTACCACGAATGTGATCTCCCTCAATGCACCAAGAATCGATCCTACCCTTTGGCTACTGAAATCCCAGCCTAACAATATTTGGTGAGCGAAAGAGTTGTTAGCAAATATCCCACCTTTGGCCAAAACAAATCTTATAACAACATTCTTACCCACTTGCTTGATGTGTCGACGATAACGATTTGGTTAATACAAATCACTTGTGCTCGTTCACCTTATTGAAAGTCCTAAGCCCAACGATGGCCGTATCACAGAAAAGAATGTAACTCAGACCCAACGAGGGAGAGAAAGAAGAACACACGATTATTAATGAAGAACTCAAATGAAACAAAGTTTTTGATAAAGAGAGAACTACTACTTACCGATTGTACTTATGGCTACGGGCAAATCAAATGTGATAGATTCGGCCTTCCTACTTAGAACATGATTGATCAAAAGAGTGAGTGTTAATACGGATGAGAAGAACGATAAAGAAGAAATGAAGGGTTCGGTTATAGAGGAAAATCAACAATGATATTCAACTATGGAGGATATGGATTTGAGAAGAAGAAAAAAGGCTTGGAAATTTTGTAAAAAGGAAAAGAAGATACAAATGAGTGTTTATGAGAATTCGGTTTTCCAAGAAAATTGAGTGAACCAATTTGGTCTCAAAGGCTTAGGTACTTTCGACAACAAGGAAGTAAAGAAGAAATAAGAATGCACATTAAAAGCTTGAAAATTCGGCAAAGAGAAAAGAATGAATTTTGGAGAGAAAAGAAAAATGACACAAAAGTTGCAAATAGGTATTTTGGCCAAAACAACACGAAAGCTTTTACCAATTGCCAAAGAAAAATTCAGCTCAACCCTCCCCAGGCCAAAACCTTCCACATACAGGACAATATTGGTCAAAAAAATTGGCCAACCACATTTTCCAAAACAATTTCCTTGAAAAAGGCCACATGTTCCCCTTACTTTCCCCTTTCTCTTGAATCCTTTCCTTACCTTCATCCTTTCCTTTTTTCTTTAGCCATCATACCATAATTAAAAAGTCCAACTTATTTTATTTACAAGCTTGGCTGACACTTAGGGAAAGGGTGCAAAAATAATATTCAAAATTTGCACACCATGGGATTTGAACCTCTTCCCTCAAAGCCTTTCATGTGGCGCCATTTCCCCTTTGCCATATGCTCACTTATGCTAGCAATTTACTCATTTATTTCCATAAGCTTTTAGGTCACTTACTATCTCTCCTTAATAGGCTTAAACACAAAATTTTACTAAGGCCCAACTTGAACCCGAAACTTCATAGAAACCTCGTAACTTTCCAAAATTACTTTCTTAATAAGTCCAACTTGAAATAATGCCATTCTCTTGTTCTCAAAATTATAAACAATCCTACGCCCAAGGTCCAATGGGCCCAATCCTACTAGGCCCAATTTCGGGATGTTACAATTCTACCGTCCTTAAAGAAATTTCATCCTCGAAATTTCCAACCAACTACTAAACGCACTACACAAGTCACACCACTATGCTTTCGCTACGCACTCTGATATTAATAATACTAATGTACTTTTAACATAATCTTTAATCTTCTTTCACCCAACCAAACATCTAACCATAGAAGCAAGCCATTATCTACCACTTGTACCTAAAATTTTCTTGCATTAAATCATCACGTCCAACCAAAGCATACCTGACTTGATGGTGATGAAACAATCCTGACCCTTATGCTCCTTAGACCAGCATCTCAAGCATGCTCCTGACTTCCTCCAGCATTCACCCGGATGATGCCTTCTGCAATAATCACAAGCTAAAAAGTTTAGATGAGCCTTAACGCGCTTTTTCAGAACGAGTCTGCGACCCAAAAGAACCGCGATATATTTTCTTCTTACAGTCTAAAGACCCAACTCGAAGTGCTTCACCAATTCCCTTAACCTCTTTCAATACCTTCTTAACTATCAAAGTTAGTTCATCAGCCCCAGCTCGATCATGAGATCCCGTTTCTACCACAGGCGATGCCAACGCCTCCCTTTCAGAAACATGACTCGGTGCTGAAGATCTAGCCCTAGCATCTCGGCCTCTACGACATCTACGTCCACCGCGTCCATGTATTCTAGTGCTCATGTTCACTAAGTCGATTTAATCTGATTACGAGTTTTATGAATCAGCATACTATTTTAGTGTTTATTAGACAATGTTTTATGGAGTATAAAAAGTAAAGTTGTTTTCGCAAAACACATCTTATAGTCTCAATCTCTATAGTTTCAGTTCCTAAAACTAAAAGTTCTAGAGTATTCTATTTTACGAAAAATTTTTTACCACAGTACTAACAAAATAATCTTAAAATAAAAACACATACTTACTTGACTTGGTGCCGGATACCCGTGGTGCCATACTTCCTTCAACACATGCATTTATAATCACAAATTTTAAACAGCCTTGGGAAAACATTTTTGAAACCAAACCACAGTCGAGTTTTGTAACTGGGCTCTGATACCATAAAATGTAACACCCCAAACCCGGCCCAGGCGTTAAGGCCAGATTTGACATGTCACATGAGAAAAATGCATTTAAGTCCTTTTCATTCGTAAGTAAAAAAAGGTATTGCTTCTTTAAAATCAAGAAAACAAGTTTGTTTGGAAATATTTGATAAAATACTACTGATCTCGAAGATTGATTGATAAATCGATAAATTTGAACTAATGCACTTATAAAACTGTGACTTTTGAAAACGACTGAAAATTCGAAAGAGAATCTGAGTCTTTTGAAATTTTCGTTGATAATTCGAAAGACAATTTCCATGTTAAAAATATTTGTAAAAGTTTATTTTGAAATCCATTTGTTAATCAATTTTGGAAAACCTTTATTTAATTTTTTAAAAAATTTCCTTTTAAAACAATTTAAGCAAAATAATAAGTATATCAAACATAAAGAAAATAATAAAATACTCCATAGGCCTTATTACAACATAAAACTAAAAATAGTAAAGTGAACGAAAATAGAAATCTAAAGTTCAATATGAACCATTTCTGAAGTATGGCCTCCATCGAGACATCCATGGCCCAAGTCCACGTCACTGAGCATTACCTACAAGGGTTAAGAGAAAAGGGGGTGAGTTACAAGAACTCAGTGCATAATCCCCTTACCATCATCCACTGGGTCAAAGCCCAATTAGAAAAAACTTGGGCCTGAGCCCATAAAGCATAATCTTGGACTTGAGCCCATTTAGCAATACTTTGGGCCTAAGCCCCTTTACAAAATAATGTATCAATTTTATCATGAGAATGTAATGCAATTCCCAAACCAATCCTAATAATCCATCCGCTACACACCACCGTACCAACCACACACACTGTGGGATCAAGTCAACCCACCCGCCAACACACCAATCGCAGCATTTAGCCATTTATAACATATTTGATTCGTGGACAAGCCACCAGAACAACAGAATATATGTGGCATAACCACTATACAGATTGTGGTAGAGCCACCAAAATATGTGGCAGAGCCACCAGAACTTCTCTTCAACATTTTCCCATCCCATGCAAAATTATGCATATGTAACATACATAGTAATTGGTATTACAATTATAAACAGTAATTAATAACTCAGAGATTCATTACAAATAATTTGGCCCATTAACACTTTGCAAAATTAGCCCATTAGGGCAATATATCAAATCGGCCCATTAAGGCAATCTTATCAAACCAGCCCATTAAGGCAATCTTAACAAATCAGCCCATTAAGGCAATCTTATCAAATCAGCCCATAGAGGCATTTTCGTAATTTGAAAATCATACCCACTAAGGGTAATTCGATAATCTCGCAACCCAAGGGTATTTCAGTAATTTACCCTCCAAAGGTATTTTGGTAATTTCGTAACCTAGGGTTAACTACTAATTTGGGCATAAAAAAATTTTAAATTGTCCATCTGCATTGTACTAACTAAATTGACTATAACTTGAGTTAGGAATCTCAAAATCTAAATCTGTAAATTTTCCTAGAAACTAGACTCATATATCTTCTTATTAAAATTTTTCCAGAATTTTTGGCTCAACCAATTAGTACATTTTATTCCATAAAATTTTCCTTGTTTCATTATCCAATGATTCTGACCTCCCCTTCTTTAATTTAAAATATCTCACTGTACAATTTTCATATACTGGTACCACTTGTTTCTATTGAAAATAGGCTCACTAGGGAATCTATACATATAAATTATTCCTCATAATTCACTTTGTACAATTTTAACCGATTTTTCTAATACAGAATAGGGAACCACGAAGTCAATCAAAAACTAGTCTCACTAAAATTAAAATATCTTAGAATATAAAATTCCTTTTCCTTTTTCGTTTCTTCCATATCAAAATACACACAGTAAGTTTTAATTTGATATCTTATTCACTTTATAATTCCATTTCTCCTATTTTTCATGATTTTTCAAAAATACATCACTGTTTCTAATCGGAACTATTTTATTACAAAATATGGTTACTACTACGAATATACGCACTCCCGAGTGATCACGGATGCCGGTTTCCGGTTTTCTTCGGTATTTCGACCGAATCAAAAAAACATATCATAAAAACTTTCAGAGAGATGTGAAATTACACACCATTTCAAACATGTTTCGGAAGGTACGGGATTACACACCTTGATTACGAGTTGTGCTTTCTACCGATTTCAACACCTATAATGATGGTTGATAGAAGGTTAGTCTCAACTTTGATAATCATAACTAGAAACACTTTATTAGGCTAACTCCACTTACCACGAATGTGATCTCCCTCAATGGACCAATAATCGATCCTACCCTTTGGCCACTGAAATCCCGTCCTAACAATATTTGGTGAGCGAAAGAGTTGTTAGCAAATATCCCACCTTTGGCCAAAACAAATCTTATAACAATGTTCTTACCCCACTAGCTTGAAGAGCCAACGATAACGATTTGGTTAATACAAATCACTTGTGCTCCTTCACCTTGTTGAAAGTCCTAAGCCCAACGATGGCCATATCACAGAAAAGAATGTAACTTAGACCCAACGAGGGAGAGAAAGAAGAACACATGATTATTAATGAATAACTCGAATGAAACAAAGTTTTTGATAAAGAGAGAACTACTACTTACCGATGGTACTTATGGCTACGGGCAAATCAAATGTGATAGATTCGGCGTTCCCACTTAGAACACATATCATCAAAGGAGTGAGTGTTGATACGGATGAGAAGAACGATAAAGAAGAAATGAAGGGTTCGGTTATAGAGAAAAATGAACAACGATATTCAGCTATGGAGGATATGGATTTAAGAAGAAGAAGAAAGGGTTGGAAATTTTGTAAAAAGGAAAAGAAGATATAAAGGAGTGTTTATGAGAATTCGGTTTTCCAAGGAAAACGAGTGAAACGATTTGGTCTCCAATGGTTAGGTACTTTCGGCAACAAGGAAGAAAAGAAGAAACAAGAATGCACACTAAAGGCTTGAAAATTTGGCAAAGAGAAGAGAATGAATTTTGAAGAGGAAAGAAAAATGACACAAAAGTTGCAAATAGGAATTTTGGCCAAAACAACACCAAAGCTTTTACCAATTGCCAAAGAAAAATTTGGCTAAGCCCTCCCCATGCCAAAACCATCCACATACATGACAATATTGGCCAAAAAAATTGGCCAACCACACTTTCCAAAACAATTTCCTTGAAAAAGGCCACATGTTCCCCTTACTTTCCCCTTTCTCTTGATTCCTTTCCTTACCTTCATCCTTTCCTTGTTTCTTTAGCCATCATACCATAATTAAAAAGTCCAACTTATCTTATTTACAAGCTTGGCTGACACTTTGGGAAAGGGTGCAAAAATAATAGTCAAAATTTGCACACCGTGGGATTTGAACCTCTTCCCTCAAAGCCTTTCATGTGGCGCCATTTCTCATTTGCCAATTGCTCACTTATGCTAGCAATTTACTCATTCATTTCCATAAGCTTTGAGGTCACTTACTATCTCTCCTTAATAGGCTTAAACACAAAATTTTACTAAGGCCCAACTTGAACCCAGAACTACATAGAAACCTTGTAACTTTCCAAAATTACTTTCTTAATAAGTCCAACTTGAATTAATGTCATTCTCTTGTTCTCAAAATTTTAAACACTCCTACGCCCAAGCCCAATGGGCCCAACCCTACTAGCCCAATTTCGGGATGTTACAACACTTATGTTTTCGTGCTATAAAAATTGATGACATCGATTATTTGAATCTTTAGGACACTTTGAGTTAAATTATTGATGTATGAATTATCTATGAATTATGATGAGACATTATTGATGAGAATTATGAATTGAGGGAAGTTAATTTTAATTGTGAGTTGAGAATTTTGCCTGAGGACAAGCAAATGCTTAAGTGTAGGGATATTTGATAAACCATAAATTACACCTATTTTAACCCCATGCTTGGCTTATTTTTTGATGGATTTTCTTTAGATTTGATGAATTTGATGCTCCTAATCCCTTAATTTCATGCTTTATACTCAGGAGAGCTTAGGGAGTCGAAAAGAATGAGAAAGGGCCAAAATGGGACAAAACGGACCTACATTAGAAATCACACGACCTGGACTATTAACCACGGGCAGATCAAACGGCCGTGTGTGCCGAGAAGAATCGACCACGATCGAAGGAGTCCACCACGGGTGTTCACACGGGCGTGTCCCTGCCGCAGCAAAGAAGAGTTCTATTCTAAATAAGCTACTTGTGGGCCAATAGAGGTTTTCCAAAGCCTATATAAACACCCTATTGGGACACCTAAAAGGGGACGTTGAATAGATGCCGAATAGGAGGTGGAAAATACTCTAAGATAGCCGTCGAGAACAACTTAGGAAAAGGATCTCCATCAAAACTGAAGATCTCCCATCAAGTTCTTTAGAAGTTTTTGGGTTTTCATTATGTTTTGTGGTTTTCCCTATTTTATGATGTTTCCTTCTATTAGTATGAACTAAATCCCTTAGATACTTAAGGGGTTGAAACCTAGATGAATCTTATTATTATTTAATTTATAAGATAAATACTTGTTCTTATTTTTAATTGTGAGTTTTTATTCTTATTTTGATAATTTAGGTTATTAATTCCAGTCGAATGTGCTTATTCAGTGGAGAAAAAGTCCATGTTTAAGAGAAGATCAAAACAATTAAGTGGAGTTGATTGCAACCCTAGAAATAGGGCGATTAAAATCTACTGGATTAGAGTCAAATCTAATAAGGGAATCCATAGATCGAGTTAATACGACAATAGGGGTTTTGATTAGAAAGAGATTTCAATTAATAAACCTAGAGTCAATTGTTAGTAGCCTCGAAAGAGGTATTAATGTAACATCCCTAAATAGGGGCTCTTGCATTTTAATTGTTTGCATGTGAATGGTTTGATTGTGATGCTAGTTAGGATGTCTTAGGGTTTGAATATGAGCCAATGGTAGGCTTGGGCTATAGAAAAATTTTTATTTTTGGGCACTTGATAAGGGGAGCTGAAGGAGCTAGGTGTTAAGAATATTGTGTAGCAAGTTTTGGCACAAGAAGTGCCTTGGTGAAGTGGCAAGAAGGCGCCACTTAGAGCTCAAGGAGGTGACGCCACAAGCAGGGGGAAGGAGCCTTGGTTCGAGCTACAGGAATCCCTCTTTGGGTATTTCTTTTTGACGCCAGAACTGAGAGGAGTTGTGCTCAGGTGGAACTCTGGTGGGTAGATGTTGAACAAGTGAACAGATTCAAAACGGGTGGAGAAGAGGAATTTGTGGAATTTGAAGAATTCAAACTTGTTTGAATGGTTGGCCAGGAGGAAAACAAGGAGAGAAAAGAGGGATTGAAGTGGGGGAAGGCTTAGCCGAATTGTGGGAGTGGCTATGAGAGCTTGAAGCATTCGATTTTAGGTGGGTAGTTGGTGTACCGAATTTGGGTTGCTTTGGGGCATTGCTTTTCGGCATTTGGGTGTAGGTGTTTCACTTCTTGACTTTCAGTTTTCTTTCATTCTTGTTGTGCCAAAATCACTCTCGCTTTTGGTCATTTTTGCATCTTTGATTCTTTTTCTTATTTTCTCTCAAAACACCCTTAGCCGAATACTCATTTAAACTTCCCTTGGTGTATTTTCTTTTTCTTCTCAAGTGCTTAGCCGAATTCACCTTGATCACCAGACCATAATTGTAGCTTATTCTTTTGCCGAAACTTCTCTACTCTTCTCTTATTTTTTCCAACACTTTGGCCGAATATCAACCCTTGAAGACCTTTCAATTTTCTTCTTCTCTCGTTGCTTCGTGGATCGACTTTGGTGTTTGGGGGGTAAGTTTTCCTCTTGGTCGAATCTCTCTTATCTCTTCTTTTCTTTCTCTAACGACTCAGAGGGAACAAAAGCCAGGTTTAGGCATCTGTTTGGCATGGTTCTTATTACTCTACAAGCTGAATTCTTTTGGCACTCATAAATGTTCTTTCGGGTTTTGTGGCAGCAGATTCATCGTGGACAATTCGTCATCACTCCTAATCGGTTTCGTTAGTATAGGGGGTAAGTGTTTCAATTGTTCGACATCTCCTTTTATGATTAAATGCCGAAGGTAGATATTCCACATTTCTTTGGTGCTTGGCTGAATACAGGAGGGGGTGATTGACGCCATCTGGGGTGGAGTTTTTGGGATTTGTTAGTCGTGAGCCAAGGCCAGACCCTTCGGGATCTGTCGACTTAAGTAAGAGATCTAACTTCGGGATTCCAGTTCTTTATATTTTAGTTCACTTCTTTAACCCAATTTAGTGATAAGGTATATTATGGATTCGAAGGCTAATCAAGCAGTGAGTGGGGTTAGATCTGAGACCCCGACCCTAAGTTCAAGAAGAGGCGATCTCGTGATTCGTGATTAGCCAGGGGTGTGGACCAAACATCCAAAGCGAAGAGTTGACAAATCGCGGTTGTGTCGATTAACAGCGATCGAGCGTAGAAAGTGTAGTTTTATGCATAATCAGGTGTGTAACTCTTACACACTTCATTAGTTAATTTGCTAGTTATGTTTACTGTTAAAAGCCGAAATAACTATTGACAACGGTGTGTTACCCTTGTGGGTATGAGCGTGGACTCCAGGTAAGTCCCCTATGGATTGGCTATCAATATATACTGTTATGTTATTTTATGCTATGCTATGTGATATTTGCATTACAAACATGTTAATATGCCACGACAAATGTGTTCATGATGATGGGTATATTGAGAGGAGGGGGAAGGATGATCTAGACTGTCACTAGTGGTTTTGACCACACAGTGGGTTGGCCCTGCTTTTCTTATTATTTGTGACTAATCTCAGTGGTTTTGACCACCAGTGGTTTTGACCACACAGATATTATTTATGACTACGGTCACCGATGGTTTTGACCACACATGGATTATTATGACTCATCCCAGTGGTTTGGTAGCACAGTGGGTTGGCCCCACATGTTGATTACGGGATTATCATCAGTGGTTTTGACCACACGGTGGGTTGGCCCCACCATATGATTTATGACTACGGTCACCAATGGTTTTGACCACCAGTGATTTTGACCACACGGGGTAGACACAGGAGTTCGGTTGGCTAGTTTGGGTTTGCATGATTTGCATATTGACTGATGAAATGTGTAAGTGCCGTGTTATTATCGAGATGGGGATTTATACACTGACTCTCGATGACTCACCCCTTCCCTTACATTTTTGAAGATGAGGCATAGATCGCGGATGTGGAGCCGGTGTGGACTCAAGGTGGCCATGCACTATGTTTTTGGGTTTTATTTCAATTACTATTTTGGGTTAATTTACTGTTTAAATTTGGTTTTGGATTTGTAATAAGGCCGCTAAATTTTATTAGTTCGGGTTTTTGATTATCTGCTTTAAGTTTTATCATACTGTGCCTAAGTTAAATAACATAGCATGTTCTAATAACCTGTAAAATCAACGTTTTCAAAAAGTGTGCAACTTATTGGGTTTTTCAAACTTTACCATCGGGTAACACTATACAAACGAAGGCAACAAACTAACTCAGACTTTCTCCAAACTATGTTTTTTTTCTTTATGTTCAGATATAAAATGGTTTTCAACTTTATTATACTAAACTCACTCGGGTTTTCATAAAATCAAAAAGCTTTCCAAAGCTAGAAATGACAAACGATCTTCTCAAGGGAGTTTTTCTTTCAAACTTAAAATGACAAAATGTTTTCGATAACACTTTTTCACAAAAGTAAACCAGCAACTTGTTTTCTTCAAATTATTTTCACTCTGTAACATACTGAATTCGATCGTGGTGTGTTGACCGTGTTTGGGGTGTTACAATTTTGGTATCAGAGCCAAGTTCAAAAGCTCAGCTGTGGGCCCGAGGCCCAAAAATATTTTAAAAATAGGTTATGAAAGGCTTTTGTGGGAAAGGTACGATTGGAAAAGCATGGCACCGAGTCTCCAGCACCGATCCGCCCAGGTAAGTACCCCTATTTGTTGTTAATATGTTTGTAATGATGATGTTATGACTAGTAGTAATAGGGAATTACTTTAGATACTTAAATCGTAGGATTGTGTGAACTTACAAAAATAATCCCCGTATTAAACGATTCAAAAGACTGTGCTTTAATAACAGTGGAATAAGTCTAAAGCATAAAACTGTTAAATCAGATCAATTCGTATTGGCGATCATGAGTGCAGGGCGTGGGCGTAATATCGTGGACGAGGTAGGGGTAGGACGACAGTGTCAGAACTGGTAGGGTTTGGACATGGGTCGGAGAACGAGGTACCACCGCCGCCAGTTGTGGGCACAGAATTTTAGGATCAGACGGCTGGTGATGATGCAGTGTCACATGCGACGCTGCGGGTTCTAGAAAGAGTCGCGGGTGCAGGCATCAGAACGGAAGCTCAAAAATCTATGCACGAACGACTCCGGGATAATGACGCAGAGGTATTCAGAAGTGTATCTGGCGTGGCCCCTACTACGGCGGAATATTGGCTGGAGGTGACGGAACGTATCATAGACAACCTAGATTTTACGGTTGAGGAGAAGTTGAAGGGTATAGTATCTCTTCTCCAAAATGAGTCATATCAGTGGTGGCTCACAGTTAGGGATGGAGCAATGGCCGACGACATCACTTGGGATTTCTTTAGGGTAGCCTATCAGAGGAAATACGTTAGGGCTAGTTACATTGATGTGCAATGTAAGGCGTTCCTGAATTTGGTTCAGGGAAATAAGTCAGTATCAGAGTATGAGGCAGAATTTCTTCAATTAAGTCGGTATGCGTGGGGTATTGTGGGCACGAAACATGAGCGCTATGCCAGATTTGAGGATGGGTTAAGAGATGAGCTGCGGATGTTGATTGCTCCATAGTAGGAGAGAGAATTTACAGTCTTAGTAGAGAAGGCCAAAGTTGCTGAGGAAGTGAAACTGTCAGTGAGACGAAATTAGGATAAGGGTTGGAATAAGAGGAATTTTGGGTCATCTGGGTCTACCGGGAATCAGCAGAAAAGGGCTTAGATATGATGGGCCGAATCAAGCTGCGAGGCCTGCTGCTGCTACTACTCAGTGGCCGCCATGGTGTGCTCGGTGTGGGAAGTCTCACACGGGGGAATGTTAGACTGAAAACAGAGGGTGTTTTGAGTGTGGGTCAATGGGACACCGAGTAAGGGATTGTCCACAGAGGTTAGCTAGGTTTCAGTTTGGGAATCAGGGTCATACACAGTCCAAGAGGGATGGTCAGCAACCACAGAGGGGTCGCAGTTCGGCCAGGGGAGGTAATGGTTATGGGCGAGGTCGTGGAGCACCTGGTAGAGGAGCTAGGAGCATAGAGGCGAGACAGCCTGGGTTAGTCTACGCAGCGAGGCGTCGAGAGGAGGGCGACGCACCAGACGTCGTAACTGGTATGTTCTTAATTTTTTAACTGCCCTATACTTCTTTGATAGATGTTGGTTCAATGCACTCGTATGTTGCCAGTAGTATAGTGGAAACTATGAACTTAGACTTTGAGATTACTTCTAGGGAGATGACAGTAATAAGCCCTCTAGGTCACTCTGTAGAAGTAAATAAACTGTATAGAGGTGTACCCCTAGAACTTCAAGGGGTAGTGTTTTTGACCGATCTGATGGAGCTGCCGTTCAGGGCGTTCGATCTAATTCTTGGGATGGATTGGCTAGTGAAGTACCAGGCCAGTTTGGATTGCGCAGCTAAGCGCATGGTTTTGAGAATAGTTGAAAGTGAAGAGGTGGTAATGATAGGTAATAGAAGAGATTATCTATCTAATGTTGTGTCTGCTCTGAAGGCCGATAAAATGGTGAGGAAGGGTTGTGAGGCATTTATGGTGCATGTTTGTGGCTTGGAGGCAAAGGAATCAGTTGTGGGGAATGTCTGAACGGTGAAGGAATTTGTCGATGTATTCCCAAAGGAACTTTCGGGTCTGCCTCCGGACCGTGAGGTTGAGTTCGGTATAGACTTGTTACCCGAAACCGCGCTAGTGTCTATTGCCTCATATAGGATGGCGCTGAAGGAATTGAAGGAACTGAAGGTACAGATTCAAGAATTGTTGGACTGAGGTTTCATCCGATCGAGTGTATCACCTTGGGGTGTGCCTGTGCTCTTTGTTAAGAAGAAAGACAGTGCAATGCGGATGTGTATAGACTACCGCCAGCTGAATAAGTTGACGATCAAGAACAAGTATCCGTTGCCCAGGATAGACGACTTGTTTGATCAGCTTAAGGGTGCTTCAATTTTTTCTAAGATAGATCTTAGGTCGGGGTATCATCAACTTAAAGTGAAGGAGGCTAATATCCATAAAATGGAGTTTCGTACTTGTTATGGGCACTACGAGTTTTTGGTAATGCCGTTCGGGTTGACTAATACGCCGGCAGCATTCATGGACATGATGAATCGGGTGTTTCAGCCGTACTTGGACCGGTTCGTCATGGTGTTTATAGATGACATTTTGGTGTACTCGAAATCTGAGGGGGAACATGTCGTGCATCTACGAGTGGTTCTACAGATTCTGAGGGAGAAGCAATTATTCGTAAAGTTTAGCAAATGCGAGTTCTGGTTGAAGGAGGTAACTTTTTTGGGTCATGTGGTGTCAGTTGAGGTAATTAGAGTGGATCCTCGAAAGATTGAAGCGGTGTTGGATTGGAAGCCACCTAGGTCGGTAGCAGAGATTCGGAGTTTTCTGGGTTTGGCAGGATATTATAGAAGATTCGCGGAAGGGATTTCTTTAATTGCAGCACCGCTAACTAAGTTGTTGCGGAAATGGGTTCCATTTGTGTGGTCTGATAAGCAGCAGGAAAGTTTCGACAAGTTAAAGAAGATTCTGACAGAAGCTCCGATTTTGATTCAGGCTGAAGCTGGGAAGGAATTCACGGTTTATTATGATGCATCGCATACTGGTTTGGGGTGTGTGCTGATGCAAGAGGGGAAAGTGGTGGCGTATGCATCTCGATAGTTGAGACCTCATGAAGGTAACTTCCTGACGCATGATCTGGAATTGGCTGCAGTGGTCTTCCCCTTGAAGATTTGGAGGCATTACTTGTATAGGGAGAAGTCGATAGTCTATACGGACCACAATAGTTTGAAGTATCTGTTGACACAGAATGAATTGAATTTGAGGCAGCGGAGGTGGATCGAGTTATTGAAGGACTACGACTGCTCAATTGAATACCATCCGAGTAAAGCTAATGTAGTGGCTGACGCATTGAGCCGCAAGGTAGTAGCGGACCTGAGAGCGATGTTTGCTCACCTTAGTCTGTATGACGACGGGAGTCTATTGGCAGAATTGCAAGTAAAGCCAACGTGGGTGGATTAGGTTAAGGAGAGACAGCTAGTGGATGAGGTTTTGAGTGCTTGGAGGTTGCAAGTGCAGAATGGTGGTTTGGAGGGTTATAGCTTGAGCAGTGAGGGTGTGCTGTGTTTTCAAGGGAAAGTGTATATTAGAAGGGCGTTGAGTTGAGACAATGAATTCTTGAGAAGCTCATAGTAGCCTATCGCTATGCATCCGGAGGTAGCAAGATGTATCGAGATTCTGAGAGCGATTACGGTGGTCGGGTTTGAAGAGAGAATGTGAAATTTGTGAGTAAGTGCGACATGCCAACAAGTCAAAGTCGAGCATCGCCACCGTCAGTCTGTTGTAGCCGATGAAGATTCCATGATGGAAGTGGGAAAGGATTACAATGGATTTCGTCACGGGGCTACCCCTTACGCCTAGCAAGAAGGATTCAGTCTAGTGATTGTTGATCGTCTGACAAAGTCAGCCCATTTCATACCAGTTCGGATTGATTATTCACTCCAAAGGTTGGCTAAGTTGTATGTAGCGGAGATAGTATGGTTACATGGGGTGTCGGTGTCGATTATTTCAGATAGGGATCCTAGATTCACCTCAAGGTTCTGGAAAGCTTTGCATTAGGCATTGGGTACGAGTTTGGATTTTAGCACGGCCTTTCATCTGCAGTCAGACGGATAGTCAGAGAGGGTAATTCAAATCTTAGAAGATATGTTAAGGGGCTGTGTTCTGGATTTCGGCGATAGTTGGGAGGAATATCTACCATTGGCAGAGTTCGCGTATAACAACAGTTATCAAGCGAGTATCCAGATGGCACCATATGAGGCACTGTATGGACAGATGTGTCGTACCCCTACGTGTTGGACAGAAATGGGTGAACGTTAGATGTTGTGTCCGGAGTTGGTTACTGAAACAGAGGATAAGGTTAGGGTGATTCAGGCTCGTTTGAAGAAAGCTTCGGATAGGCAGAAGTCGTATACCGACATCAAATGTAGGGTTATGGAGTATACAATGGGTGGCAAGGTTTTTCTGAAGGTATCGCCGTGGAAGAAAGTGCTGAGATTTGGTCGGAAGGGCAAGCTAAGCCCTAGGTTTATTGGGTCGTATACGGTGTTGAAGCGAGTGGGACCGGTAGCTTACCAGCTAAGTTACCATTGGAGTTGAGTCAGATTCATAATGTATTCCATGTTTCCATGCTTAAGCGCTATCGACCTAGTCCGTCGCATGTTGTGTCAGTGGAAAAGATCGAGGTGAGCCCAGAATTGACCATGGAAGAGGAACCAGTGCAGATTCTAGATCGGGATGTTAAGGTTTTGCGTAAGAATTCAGTTCCACTGGTAAAGGTATTATGGCGGAACCATGGTATGGAAGAGGCCACATGGGGACCAGAGGATGTGATGCGGCAACAATACCCTCAACTCTTTTGACCAGGTAATTTCGGGGCCGAAATTATTTTTAAGGGGGTAGAAATGTAACATCTCTAAATAGGGGATCTTGCATTTTAATTGTTTGCATATGAATGGTTTGATTGTGATGCTAGTTAGGGTGTCTTAGGGTCTAAATATGAGCCAAGGGTAGGCTTGGGCTATAGAAAATTTTTTTTTGGGCACTTGATAAGGGGAGCTGAAGGAGCTAGGTGTTAAGAATATTGTGTAGCAAGTTTTGGCACAAGAAGTGCCTTGGTGAAGTGGCAAGAAGGCGCCACTTAGAGCTCAGGGAGGTGACGCCACAAGCAGAGGGAAGGAGCCTTGGTTCGAGCTGCAGGAATCCCTCTTTGGGTATTTCTTTTTTACGCCAGAACTGAGAGGAGTTGTGCTCAGCTAGAACTCTGGTGGGTAAATGTTAAACAAGTCAACAGATTCAAAACAGGTGGAGAAGAGGAATTTGTGGAATTTGAAGAATTCAAACTTGTTTGAATGGTTGGCCAATAGGAAAACAAGGAGAGAAAAGAGGGATTGAAGTGGGGGAAGGCTTAGCCAAAATGTGGGAGTGGCTATGAGAGCTTGAAGCATTTGGTTTTAGGTGGGTGGGTGGTGTGTCGAATTTGGGTTGCTTTGGGGCATTGCTTTTCGGCATTTGGGTTAGGTGTTTCACTTCTTGACTTTCAGTTTTCTTTCATTCTTGTTGTGCCGAAATCACTCTCACTTTTGGTCATTTTTGCATCTTTGATTCTTTTTCTTCTTTTCTCTCAAAACATCCTTAGCCGAATACTCATCTAAACTTCCCTTGGTGTCTTTTCTTTTTCTTTTCAAGTGCTTAGCCGAATTCACCTTGATCACCACACCATAATTGTAGCTTATTCTTTTGCCGAAGCTTCTCTACTCTTCTCTTATTGTTTCCAACACTTTGGCCGAATATCAGCCCTTGAAGACCTCTCTATTTTCTTCTTCTCTCATTGCTTCGTGGATCGACTTCGGTGTTTGGGGGTAAGTTTTGCTCTTGGTCGAATCTCTCTTATCTCTTCTTTTCTTTCTCTAACGACTCATAGGGAACAAAAGCTGGATTTTGGCATCTGTTTTGCATGGTTCTTATTCCTCTATAAGCCGAATTCTTTTGGCACTCATAAGTGTTCTTTCGAGTTTTGTGGCAGCAGATTCATCGTGGACCATTCATCATCACTCCTAATCAGTTTCGTTAGTATAGGGGGTAAGTGTTTCAATTGTTTGACATCTCTTTTCATGATTAAATGCCGAAGGTAGATATTCCACATTTCTTTGGTGCTTGGCCGAATACAGGATAGGGTGATTGACGCCATCTGGGGTGGAGTTTTTGGGATTTGTAAGTCGTGAGCCAAGCCCAGACCCTTCGGGATCTGTCGACTTAGGAAAGGGATCTAACTCCAGGATTCCAGTTCTTTGTATTTTAGTTCACATCTTTAACCCAATTTAGTGATAAGGTATATTATGGATTCGAAGGCTAATCAAGCAGTGAGTGGGGTTAGATCTGAGACCCCAGCCCCTAAGTTCAAGAAGTGGGCGGTCTTAGCGGTTCGTGATTAGCCACCAGGGTGTGGACCAGTATCCGAGCAGGAGAGTAGACAAATCACGGTTGTGTCGATTAACGACAGTACTGACGTAGAAAGTGTAGTTTTGGGCGTAATCAGGTGTGTAACTCTTACACACTTCATTAGTTAATTTTCTAGTTATGTTTTCTGTTAAAAGCCAAAATAACTATTGACAGCGGTGTGTTACCCTTGTGGGTATGAGCGTGGACTCCGGGTAAGTCCCATGTGGATTGGCTATCAATATATGATGTTATATTATTTTATGCTATGCTATGTGATATTTGCATTACAAGCATGTTAATATGCCACGGAAAATGTGTTCATGATGATGGGTATGTTGAGAGGAGGGGGAAGGATGATCTTGACTGTCACCAGTGGTTTTGACCAAACAATGGGTTGGTCCTGCTTTTCTTATTATTTGTGACTAGTCTCAGTAGTTTTGACCACCAGTGGTTTTGACCACACGGATATTATTTGTGACTACGGTCACCAGTGGTTTTGACCACACATGGATTATTGTGACTCGTCCCAGTGGTTTGGTACGACAGAGGGTTGGCCCCACATGTTAATTACGGGATTGTCATCAGTGGTTTTGACCACACGGTGGGTTGGCCCCACCATATGATTTGTGACTACGGTCACTAGTGGTTTTGACCACACTTATATGATTTGTGACTACGGTCACCTGTGGTTTTGACCACCAGTGGTTTTGACCACACGGGATAGACACAGGAGTTTAGTTGGCTAGGTTGGGTTTGCATGATTTGCATATTGACTGATGAAATGTGTAAGTGCCTTGTTATTATCGGGATGGAAATTCATACACTGAGTCTCGGTGACTCACCCCTTCCCTTACATTTTTGCAGATGAGGCATAGATCGTGGATGTGGAGCCGGTGTGGACTCGAGGTGGCCATGCGCAATGTTTCCGGGCTTTATTTCAATTACTATTTTGGGTTAATTTACTTTTTAAATTTGGTTTTGGATTTATAGTAAGGCCGCTAAATTTTATTATTTCAGGTTTTTGATTATTTGCTTTAAGTTTTATCATACTGTGCCTAAGTTAAATAACATAGCATGTTCCAATAACCTGTAAAATCAACGTTTTCAAAAAGTGTACAACTTATCGGGTTTTTCAAACTTTACCATCGGGTAACACTAAACAAATGAAGGCAACAAACTAATTCAGACTTTCTCCAAACTAAGTTTTTTTTTCATTATGTTCAGATACAAAATGGTTTTCAACTTTATTATGCTAAACTCACTCGGGTTTTCATAAAATCAAACGGCTTTCCAAAGCTAGAAATGACAAACGATCTTCTCAAGGGGGTTTTTCTTTCAAACTCAAAACGAAAAAATGTTTTCGATAACACTTTTTTCACAAAAGTAAACCAGCAACTTGTTTTCTTCAAATTATTTTCACTCTGTAACATACTGAATTCGATCGTGGTGTGTTGACCGGGTTTGGGGTGTTACAATTAATATAAGTTAGGGATTTCTACGGATTAATGCAAGTGAATAAATAATATGAATCAATAGTAATAAGTGAAGTCTAGGTGGATTCTTCCTTAGGTATTACCTATCTCATATAAGTTGTCCAAAAGTATTTTCCCAATTCGCTCTCTGTCACGTTCATAGTAATTTAGTTAGTTAAATTAGTTAGTTAATTTTAGAGTTAAAATAAATCCCCTTAATTATTAAGCTAGATAATAAAAGTATAGTTATTACTAAGTACTCTTGGTCCTTGAGGATACGATATTTCGAACTCACCGTAGCTATACTACTGTTCGATAGGTGCGCTTGCCTTTGTCGAAATAATAGTTAGTTTCGAGCTCCATCAAAATGGTACTGTTTCAAGCATTATATAGAAGAAAATGTAAGACGTTGTTGTATTGCTTTGAGCTGAGCGAATCCAATTGGTAGGGATTTATTTAATTTTAAAACTGAGGATAATGTTTGAATTATTTAAGATTGTTTGAAAGTTGCATCTGATCGTCAAAAGTCATATGCGGATTTGAAAAGAAAAGAAAAGAATTTGTTGTTGGATATCGAGTATTTTTAATAGTTTCTTCATGGAATAAAGTGCTACGATTCGGTAAGAAAGGAAAGTTGAGTCTGAGATTTTTTGGGCCATACGAGATTACCGAAAGAATCGATCCTGTAGCTTATAGATTAGCTATACCTCCTAAACTCGGGAAAATTTATAAGGTGTTCCACGTTTCAATGCGAAGACAGTACATATCTAATCCTTCACACTTGATTTCTCAAAGAGAAATTGAATTACAACCAGATTTGACGTATTCTGAAGAACCAATGAAAATTTTGGCACCGGAAGGCAAAGAACTTCAAAAAAAATGAGTACCATTAGTGAAAGTCTTGTGGCATCGTCATGGCACTGAGGAAGCTACCTGTGAAACCAATGAATCAATGAAATTACAATTTTCGAATCTAATTCCAGCGATTTCGAGGACAAAATTTCCTAAAGGGAGAAAAGTTGTAACAACCCATTTTTTAGTGGTGATGGAATAGTGGTTTTGGGACCATAAATTTCCATCGGGTGGACCCGTAAATATTATTTATAGAATATTTACGGGGTCATTAGAGTCATATTAAATTTTGGTTAATAAATTTTAACGTTTAGATAGTCAATTAAAGAAAATGACTAAAATGTAAAAGGTGCAAAGCTTAGTAATTATTGCATTAGGATATCAAATAGCTTAATTATTAAATGAGGAAGGACCTATGTAGCAATTAGCCCTTAGTCATTAGTGTTGGACGGCTATTAGTGTGAAAATGAAAAAATTAACATGGGCTTAATGGCAAAATTGTAATAAAAGCAAAATTAAAACAAAATTAAAGAAAGAAAAACATTTTCTTCTTCATTTTCTTCATTTGGATGCCAAAATCACCGTTGTAGGGAGCTCAAAGCTTCAGCTTCATTCTCCTTGTTCATGTGAACTAAATTCTTACCTATTTCTTGTAATTTTACTATTTTTAAGATTGTTACAACTAGGTCTAGCTAGCTCGTACCTTCATTTTTGAATCTGTTAAAAATTGTAGAAGTTGTCATTGATGAATCTTGAATGTTTTTTATGATAACTATGTGTTTGAAGCTTTGATTATAGTATTTGGTTGTTTTGTGAAATAATTTTTGTTAGATTTTGATTTAAGGATTGAATTGTTAAAATGTTAAAATTTCAAGGTGTGATATTGAATTTGATGTATAATAGGGACTATTAAAGAGCCTAGAATATTTGGCTGTAATTTGATTCCTAGAAAATGGTCAATTTTATGATTTTCGAGTTAGAGGACTAAATTACAAAAGCTATAAAAGTTTAGGGAAATGTATAATTAATGAAAAATTAAGTTTAGGGGAAATGTGTAATTAATGAAAAATTAATGGTCATTGTATGGATTGCAAAATGTGTATGAGATTAATATATTCAGTTTAATTAGTATATAGATCAAGAATTGAGTCAAAGATAAAATAACTATGAAAAATAGAAAATAGCGAAATAGTCCTTGCATATTGACCGAAATTAAATCGTAGGTAAGTTCATAGTAATTTCAATACATAAGTGAAACTCTGCTTGTAATCTTATATTATCGTTCTTTAGTGAAAATGTTTGTATATAACTAATGTATAAATGCACAAGCTTGCCCCTATTTGTACTTCGATACCCTTGAATGCACATACATGCCCCTATTTGTACTTTAATAGTCCTGAATGTACATACGTGCCCCTGTTTGTACTTCGGTACCCCTAAATGCACATAAGTTCCCGTGTCTGTACGCCGGTACCCCTGAATGCACATACGTGCCCTGTTTATACTTTGGTAACCCTGAATCAAATAGTATTTGAATTGTGTTTAACTCTATTTAGATTAAATGTTATACTATGTCCTTACTAAGTTATGTAAGCTTATCAATTCTTGTGAACTATTTTGTAATAATCGTTGCTGACGTTTTGGAAGGATCAATCAACCGGCTCACACTATCCATCTAAGTTGGTAGTTTTAGTATCTCCTATGGCAGTGGCATGTATATACAGATAAATATGTGGGTTTGTAATGGTGTTTTGGTAGGTTTATGTTTGGAAGATTATGTTTGGCTTGGTTTGCTTTAATGCTTGACCAATTATTGTCATTTTTGGCACTTTCAAATGCTTGTATATAAGTTTCCTTTTTGGTATTTTTTGATGACTTGAAAATGGTTATTTCTGATAAGTTTTGGTAAGTGCTTTAACTTGATTTTATGCATGAATTAAGGTAATTTTGGCTTGATTTAGTAAGTAATTTTTTGATGTATTTGTTGTGCCTTTAAATGGTACATTGGTTAGATGAATTAGGTTATTTGAAATAGCATGGTTATGTGTATTTGAAATATGCTTAGGTCCTTTGAAAGTGAGCATAAATGGAAGGGTTATTTATACATGATTTGGTTATGAAATGACTTGATTTTAGGTAAAGTTTTAAGTTCACATAGGCTATCAGACGGTCGTGTGACACACACGGTCGTGTGTCATTTAAGAGTTTCGTAGTGTTCAAGTCAGTGAGTTGCATGATCTAGCACACTACCTGACACACGGGTGTGTGGGGCATCTCAATGAGTTACACAGGTTTGGACATGGGCTGGGACACGACCGTGTGTCCCTTGGTCAAAAGTTACACAACCGTGTGACCCCTGTTTTCTTAATTTTGCAACTTTTTCTTAGGACTTCTGTGTTGTTTCAAATTTGCCCCGAGTTGCTTCAAAGCTATTTTCAAGGCCTCAAAGACTCCGTTTAGGGACAAAATGTATATGATTGAATGAATTATAATATATTTAATTTACTTAAATGTTAAGATGTTAAAAGTTTTTGATTGTTCGGTAATGCTCCGTAATCCTAATCCAGCATCAAAGATGGATTAGGGCTGTTACGACACCTCAGGGTTTAAGTTGATTACATTTGTATTCAAGTCTTAACTTTAAATTTGCAATTAATTATTGCAAGAAAAGTTGTAAGAATTTATCACTGGGTCTTTATGAGTTTTGCTAATACTTAGATTTTGAAAATTTAAGTTGTCTAAGCACATAATTAAAGTACAATGAAAAGTGTCATTAAGTTAATGGGTTATTTTATCATCTAGTAATCAGACTTGGCAGTGGGGTTGGATGTAACAACCCATTTTTTTGTGGTGTCAAAAATAGTGGTTTCAGGGCCACAAGTCTGACAAGTAAGTTCATTTAATTAGTGCTTAAATTATATGAGTCAATAGTGATTTTATAATGAATTTTCATATGAGTAATTTTTACCAATTGAATTAAAAGTTAGTATAATTAGTTCGATTCAAAAGTCAAGTGGTTATTGAAAGCAAGGTATTAGGACCTTGTTTCCATAATTTGAGGCCATAATTAAGTTTATTAAATATTTACATAGTCGTATTATATATGAGTTGAGGTTCGGTTTGATAATTTCGATGATTTATTTCTTAATTGCGGTAAAAGGATTAAATTGTAAAAGTTAATTTTTTTAAAAAATAGTAAATGGACCAAAATGGTAATTAAACCATGGTCAAAAAGTCAAAGCAGTGGTGGATATATTAAATCCACTAACTTTTGTGCTATTTGCTCATTTAGTCCCAATTAGTTAGGATTAAATTAAAATTTTAATTTGTTTAGTTGGAATTTAATAAAATTGAAGGACCAATTGTGCATCTAAACTGTAATAGCTCGATTTAGACCCTAGTCGGAACAGTAGTTTTGAGACCACAATTTTGAGATCAAAATAATAATTTAATATTATTTTCTGTATGAATAATATGTGATTTAGCCTGTGTGAAATTTCTGTGTGAAGATTTTATTGACTGTGTCGAATTAAGAAAAAGGATCTAATCGCATAAGATGCAAAAGCTGTGTGCTGATTTATAAGTACCGAAGTGTTGTTGTCTTTTAAAAATGAGGGCTTTATGAGGCAATTAGCCCATTAATAAAGATGATGGATAACCATGGACGGTTATGCCTTTAACTAAATAAGTTCAAAATGTTTTAGTAAAAGGTTAAATTTGTAAATGAATTAATGATGTTAACTCATAATAAAACAAACGAAAATTGATAGTGGAAGTATTCATCTTCATCCACTGATTTGAGAAAGAAAAATATGGAGTTATTGTAATGATGATTGTTTGAGATTTAGAGATCGAATTTGTGTTCCGAGAAATTTAGAGTTAATTCAGTTGATTTTGAATGAAGCACACAATAGTCGATTGACTGTTCACCCAGGAAGCACAAAAATGTATAATGATTTGAAACAATTTTATTGGTGGCATGGTATGAAACAGGACATCTTTGACTTTGTGTCGAAATGTTTAATTTGTCAACAAGTTAAAGTTGAACATCAGGTTCCATCCGGGTTGTTACAACCGATCATGATTCCTGAGTGGAAATAGGAGAGAATTATGATGGACTTTGTGTCGGGATTAGCTTTATCTCTGGGAAAGAAACATACAATTTGGGTGATAGTTGATAAATTAACGAAATCAACTCATTTCATTCTGGTGAGAGTAGATTATTCACTCAATAGATTGGTTAAATTGTATATTTCTGAGATTGTGAAATTGCACGGGGTGCCGCTATCTATTATATCTGACAGAGATCCGAGATTTACTTTGCGATTTTGGAAGAAATTGCAAGAGGCTTTAGGCACAAAATTACATTTCAGTACTGTGTTTCATCTGCAAACGGATGGTCAGTCTGAGCGAATTATTCAGGTTCTCGAAGATATGTTAAAATGTTGTGTACTTGAGTTTGAGAAGACATGGGAAAAACATCTGCCATTGATTGAATTCGCGTATAACAGCAGTTTTCAATCTAGTATCAAAATGGCACCATATGAGGCTCTTTACAGTCGAAAATGTTGAACTCCCTTGTATTGGTCTAAGTTGAGTGAGAACAAAATTCACGAGGTTGATCTAATCAAAGAGACTGAGCAAAAAGTGAAAGTGATTCATGATAGTTTGAAAGCGGCCTCAGATCAACAAAAGTTAGATCAACAAAACTCTTATGCAGATTTGAAATAGAAAGATATCAAATTTGAGATTGGTGATAAAATGTTTTTGAAAGTGTCACTGTGGAAGAAAATACTCCATTCGGCAGAAAAGACAAGTTGAGTCCAAGGTTCATCAGACCATATGAGATTATCCAGCGTGTTGGGCCACTTGCGTATAAATTATTGTTGCCACTTAGAAAAGATTCATAACATGTTTCATGTGTTGATGCTTCGACGGTATAGACCTGATTCGTCTCATGTGATTTCTCCTACTGAGGTTGAGATTCAGTTAGATTTGTCGTATAGTGAGGAACTGATTCAAATTTTGGCACGAGAGACCAAAGAGATGAGAAATAAAAGAATTAACTTAGTGAAAGTGTTGTGGCACAACCACGGAGTTGAAGAGGCTACGTGGGAGCATGAGAATGTTATGAGAGAGCAACATCCACATCTAGTCATTGGTAAGATTTTCGGGGATGAAAATCCCTAAGGGGTGAGAGTTGTAACAGCCCAGTTTTCAAATTATGTATTTAAGATGGTTTAAAATGAAAAATTCACATGAACTTGTGTTTTGGAGGATTGGCACTCGAGTTTCCGGCCCAGGTCCACCAGGTAAGTTTTCTGATTGTTAAGTAAATTGCATGAGGTGGTTATATGATGTATTGCTGTGGATGTTAAAATTTAGAAACTATACTATAGAGATGGAAAACTTTAGGAATGGATGTACTCTGCGAAGTAACTACCTATAATTCTATCTCACAAAACTACTCGTTAATAAATAGTGGAATAAAATACTGACTCATAAAATTTGGAATCATAGTAAAGCAGAGCGATAGATATGAGTGGTAGAGGATGTGGAAGTGGTACTCGTGGCCGTGGGAGAGGCCAAGGTAATGAGGTGGAACTTTCGAAAGCAAAGAATGAGCCTGAGGGTAAGGCGCCAGCATCACCTGCGGCAAGAGCGAGTTCGCAAGACAGAACTGGGGGAGATGATGCCCTGTCTCAAGCAATGTTGCATGTGTTGGAACGAGTGGCTGGGGCAAGCACTGGAATGGTGACTCGGAAGTCTATCCCCGAGCCACTCTGAGCTAATGGAGCTGAAATGTTTCGATGTATTTCTGGGGTAGCTCCAAATGTGGCTGAGTATTGGCTAGAGGGAATCGAGAGAATTATGGATGACGTGGACTGCACGACAGAGAAGAAGTTGAAGGGCACGGTGTCTTTACTTAGGGATGAGGCCTATCAGTGGTGGCTCACCGTGAGAGAGGCTACTCCGGCAGAATGAGTTGATTGGGTTTTCTTTTAGATGACGTTCTAAGGGAAGTATGTTGGGGCCAGTTACGTGGATGCTTAGAGGAAAGCATAATTGAATTTAGTCTAAAGGGGTAAGTCGGTAGCTGAGTATGAGGTAGAATTTCTGTGGTTGAGCCAGTACGCCTGAGGGATAGTTGCGACCAACTATGATCGTTGTGTACGGTTCGAAGATGGGCTGCATGACGAGCTACGAATGTTGATAGCTCCTTGACGAGCTGCGAATGTTTATAGCTCCTCAAGGAGAGAGAGATTTTGCTATCCTGTTGGAAAAGACTAAAATAGCCGAGGAGGTGACTCAGACTGAGAAGAAAAATAAGGACAAGGATAGAGGAAGAAACAAGAGGAGTTATGGACCGTCAGGGCCATCTGGGGGTTTCCACAAGAGGCCTAAGGTTGATGGGCCGAGTTGCGTTGTAACACCAGCTGCTGTTTTTCGACAATGTACTCAGTGTGGGAGGTCACATGCAGGAGAGTGCTGGGGAAGAGATAGGGTATGTTTTAGGTGTGGGTCAAAGGATCATCTGATTAGGGACTGTTCGCTGGAGAGGAACAGAGCCCGGATGGTAGGACACGGGTATGTACAGCCAGGTAGGGGTGGGAAACAGATGCGGAGAGGTTGAGGTCCGAACAGAGGAGGAAATGGTTCTGGACGGCATCGTGGAGCACCTGGCACAGGTGCTGGGAATACTGAGGCAAAACAGCCTGGGTCAGTTTAAGCAGCCAAATGCTGAGAAGAGGAGGATGCACCAGATATGATAACGGGTACGTTTCTCATTTTTTGTTTACCCTTTACTGCATTAATTGACATTGGGTCGACGCATTCCTATGTTGCTAGTGTAGTGTCGAGAACTTTGAGCATGAACTCTGAAACTACTTCTAGGGAGATGATTGTACTTAGTCCCTTAAGACAGACTGTAGTAGTAAATAAACTTTTTAGAAGTGTGCCTCTAGAAGTATAAGGATCAATTTTCCTGGCTGACTTGATGGAACTACCATTTGGGGAGTTCGATTTGATCTTAGGCATGGATTGGTTGGTAAGATATCATGCAAACTTGGATTGTGCTACTAAGTGCATGGTGTTAAGGACTCCCGAGGATGAGGAAGTTTTTGTGATAGGCGAAAGGAGAGACTACATGTCCAATGTAGTGCCTGCTCATAAGGCGAAAAGAATGGTGCGAAAAGGGTGCATGACTTTCTTAACATTTTTCAGTGCTTTGAATGGAAAGGAGGTGACCGTGGATGAGGTTAGAACATTAAAGGAATTTGTGGATGTCTTCTAGAAGAGCTTCCTGGTTTGCCTCTAGATCAGAAAGTGGAGTTCAGAATTGAGCTACTTCCAGGTACGGTGCCGGTGTCCATCATCCCTTATAGGATGGCACCGAAGGAGCTGGTTGAACTTAAAGCTCAGATCCAAGATTTGTTAGATCATGGTTTTATCCGACCCAGTGTATCTCCGTGGGGAGCACCGGTGTTGTTTGTGAAGAAGAAAGACGGGTCCATGCTAATGTGCATTGACTACCGCCAGTTGAACAAGTTGACTATCAAGAACAAATACCCGTTGCCAAGGATATATGACTTGTTTGATCAGCTCAAAGGGGCCTCGGTCTTTTCAAAGATAGATTTGAGGTCGGGATATCATCAACTTAAGGTCAAGGAAGCGGATATTTGCAAGGCAGCTTTTCGGACTTGTTATGGTCACTAAGAGTTATTAGTGATGCTGTTTGGGTTGACTAATGCACCAGCTGCGTTTATGGATATGAAGAACCTTGTTTTTCAACCCTATCTGGATCGGTTCATTGTTGTATTCATAGACAACATTTTGGTATATTCCAAGACAGAAGAGAAACACGATTCGCATCTTCGAGTGGTTCTATAGATTTTACGGGAGAAACAGCTATACGCCAAGTTTAGCAAGTGTTAGTTTTGGTTGAAGGAGGTTACATTTCTGGGTCATGTGGTATCTGTTGAAGGGATTAGGGTGGATCCCCAGAAGATTGAAGCGGTGTTAGATTGGAAACCGCCTAAGTCTGTGGCAGAGATTTGGAGTTTCCTTGGTTTGGCTGGATATTATCGAAGGTTCGTTGAGGGGTTCTCATTGATTGCGGCACCCTTAACCAAGTTGTTGAGGGAATGGGTACCTTTTGTTGGGCCTGACAAGCAACAGGAAAGTTTTGAGAACCTGAAGAGGATTTTGACAAAGGCTCCGGTATTGATTCAGCCTGAGGCTGGTAAGGAGTTCGTGGTTTATTGTGACGCTTCACACACGTGATTAGGATGTGTGTTAATGCAGGATGGGAAGGTTGTTGCGTATGTATCTCGATCGTTAAGACCGTATGAGATTAATTATCCCACGCATGATTTGGAGTTACCCGCGGTAGTTTTTGCTTTATAGATCTGGAGACATTATTTGTATGGAGAGAAGTTTCTTATCTATACCGACCACAAGAGTTTGAAGTATCTTTTAACTCAGAAGGAGTTAAATTTAAGGCAGTGAAGGTGGATTGAGCTATTGAAAGATTATGACTGCTTGATCGAATATCATTCGAGTAAGGCTAACGTGGTAGCAGATGCGCTAAGCCGGAAAGTAATATCGAATTTGAGAGTGATGTTCGCCCATATTACTTTGTATGATGATGGAAGTGTGTTAGCTGAACTTCAAGTGAAACTGACGTAGGTAAAGCAGATTAAAGAGAAACAATTATCGGATGATGTCTTGAGTGCTCGACTTCTGCAAGTGAAGAATGGTGGGGTAGAAGATTACATATTGAATGGTGATGGGGTTCTGTGTTTCCATGAGAAGGTTTGCATGCCGAAGGATTTGGAGTTGAGGCGGATGATTCTTCAGAAAGTGCGTAGTAGCCCTTACGCTATGCATCCTCGAGGGAGTAAGATGTACCGGGATCTGCATGAACAGTTTTGGTGGCCTGGATTAAAGCGGGAGGTTATGGAATTTGTGGGAAAGTGTTTAACTTGTCAGCAGGTTAAAGCGGAGCATCAGTTGCCTTCGGGGTTGTTGCAGCCTGTGAAGATTTCACAGTGGAAATAGGAGAGGATCACTATAGACTTTGTTAGTGGGTTACCTCATACGCCTACTAAGAAAGACTTGGTATGGGTAATTGTGGATCGGTTGATGAAGTCCACCCATTTCATACATGTTCATTTCGACTACTCTCTTCAGAGGTTAGCTAAGTCGTATGTAGCAGAAATTGTGAGCTTGCATGGGGTACCAGTATCGATCATATCAGATAGAGACCCTAGGTTTACGTCGCGATTCTAGAGGGCACTACATCAGGCATTCGGTACCAGACTAGACTTCAGTACAGCTTTTCATCCACAGATTGATGGTCAGTCCGAGAGAGTAATTCTGATCTTGGAGGATATGTTGAGGGGTTGTGTCATCGATTTCAAGGGTAGTTGGGAAGAATTCTTTCCGTTGGTGAAATTCGCATACAACAGTTATCAATCTAGTATTCGGATGGCGCCATATGAAGCATTGTATGGGCGGAGGTGTCATACTCCTACCGTTGGATGTAATTGTGAACGCTTGATTTTGGGTCGTAATTGGTTACTAGGGCGAAGCGAAAGTTAAGCTGATTAGGGCTCGATTGAAGGAAGCGTCCGATAGGCAGAAATCTTATGCAGGCCTAATGCGAAAGGAAATAGAGTTTGCTGTGGGTGATCAGGTTTTCTTGAAAGTTTCACCTTGGAAGAAGGTAATGAGGTTTGGACAAAAGGGTAAGCTAAGTCCCAGGTTTATAGGGCCTTATCGGGTTTTGAAACGTGTGGGACCTGTGGCGTATCAACTGGAGTTACCTTCAGCATTGAAACAGATGCATGATGTGTTCCATGTGTCAATTTTAAGATGCTATCGGTCTTAACCATCTCACGTCGTGCCAGTAGAAGAAATTGAGGTAAGGCCAGACTTGTCCTATGCGGAGGAACCAATCCAGATCTTGGAACGAGATGTCAAAGTGCTAAGAAAAAAATTAGTTTGTTGGTTAAAGTCTTGTGGCAAAATCATGGAATGGAGGAGGCGACGTGGGAGCCAGAGGATGTGATGAGTCAGCAATACCCACATCTCTTTTAACCAGGTAATTTCGAGGCTAAAATTTCTTTAAGGTGGGTAGAACTGTAACATTCGGGATTTAGGGGCTCTGTATCTATCTTGTTTCTGTGTATTTGATATGTTTTGTATGTTGTTTGAGTGTGATTGGGGTCTCTGGAAAGGCTCGGGGTTAAGTCGGAACCCGGGCCAAAATTTTCTATTTGGGTACTTTAGGAGGGAAGCTGATTGGGGCAGGCCTTAAGGTTTATTGTGTGTGATTGTTGACATTAGAACTAAGGAGGTAAAGTGGCAAAGAGGCGCCACTTAAGAAGCAGGTAGTGATGCCTCAGGGGAAGCAGAGGGGGAGCAGGTTCGATTCACGTTGCCAGCAATATGGCTTTTATTTTTGCTTATACGTCAAAGGGTTGGATGAGGGATTCGGTTGAGAGCCTTGAAGAGTGGATGTGACTTGGTCAAACTTTTTGAATGGTTGGACAAGAGTGAAAAGGGGGATTTGAAACTTTCAAACTATTTTGAATGTTTCAAATCATTTCAAATGTGTGTTCAGGAGTGAAGTTAGGAGAAAAATAAGGGATTTTGGAGTGGAGAACAGGTGTTAGCCGAATTTTGCTTGTGACAAGGGGGGATCTGTCAAAGGTTGTGGTTTCGGTTTTGGAAAGTGTTGGTGCCAAAAATTCTAAAAGGTTAGCTTTAGGTAGTGAGCTCTCTTTTTTAGCATTTGAGTATGATGCATTTCGGGCAGTTTCGATCTTTTCTTGGAGTGGCCAAAATTCCTAAGGGCTTTATTCATTCTTCTTTAGCCTAAACCGAAACTATCTCTTATTTTTAGCATTTTGGCAACGTGTGAGCAAGCTTTCTTTCCCTCTTGCCGTACCCTCATAGCTTTCTTTCTTATTTTGCTTCTCCACTCATTTATGCCAAGCAGTAACATCCCTGTTTATTTTGCTCCATTTCCAAAATAGGAGTGCTTCATTCTCTAGCCGCTTTTTAATCACAATTGTTGCAAGTGTATTCTTTCAAGGCCGAAACTTTTGTGTTTCAAACTCTTTCTTTATCTTCTTGGTAAGCTGAACCTCTATAGCGAATTCTTCTCTCATTTTCTCTTCGTTTCTTCATAAACCAAAACCTACTTTCTCTTCGTTCTTTCTGAGTTGTTTTATCTTCTTAATTTGTCGAATCCCTTGTTGTGTCCACATCTCTCACTCGATTATTGTTTCAGGAAAGTGCCGCCACTCATCCTCCTATCTCCCTTTCAAATTAATTCCATCCTGTTAAGTGGTAAGCACTAGCCTCCTCTTTTCTCTTTCAATCTCTGTTTGATTGGTACCCGGTGGGGTTAACCATGTTCTGTATATCTTTGGTCGAATGGAGGACGGGCCTCCATTCACATTCTTTTTGCAACTAAGCAGTATTGAAGGTTCTTAGGAGGGGCAATCGGTCAACCAAGGGATTCCAGTGGCTTACTAGTCCAAGTGTAATAGCCTCCAGGTTCTATCGACTTAGGTAAAAAATCGTTATATTATCCAGCGTATATCTTTAATTTCTCTTCTCGATGTCTTAACTCGGTCTTCTGACCAAGATCTTTTGATGGAATCCAATACCAGTCAGGCAAAAAAGGGGGGTGGACCCGTAAACCTAGCCCCTAAGTTTATAAAACGTGCGATGTCTGCCGTTTAAGATTGGCCACCGGGGTGTGGGTCGGGTTCGGAAAGTGACAAACATATCCTTGTGATCCTTGCATGTAAGGACGTTAGCGAGATTGATAGTTTAGTTCTTTAGGTTTATAGGTGTGTAATTACCATCCCACTCTTTATTAGTAGTAATCATAATTATGTTATGTGTAAAAGCCGAAAATCTCGGCAATGGTGATTAAACTACCCATGGTGGGTAAAACTGAAACTCCAGGTCAGTATTATATGATTTATCTTCATAATGATTGTTGATAGCATGACTATGTGTGTACACTAAAATGGCATGTATGGCATCAAATAACCTGTTATCATACTTTATTGCTTGTGCATGGGATATTAGGATGGTTATGATATGAAGGGGAAGTGCTTATGGGTGACAATGTCACACTAAATGATGGCTTGGTGTCACATTATCATATCGGTGATTTGGTCATGTAGTAATCGGTGGCTAGGCCATGTAATATTGACTTTGAGCAGTGTATCTGTTAGCATGACTGCCAAAGAGAAGTGTAGAGGATGGAGGGTTGATTGTAGAAATCCCCAGGTGTGTTGAGGATGGACATATTGAGTGGAGTGTAAAGGATGGAAAAACTAGCCTGGGTTGGGCTATCATGTTGATTGCATGCTATACCGTATGATTAGGCTTTGGTCGATGGTGTTTTGGGCTCAGGCCCACCTATGGGTTATGTGGACTAATTGCACACTGAGTCTCATGACTCATGCTTTTGTTTAAACAATTGCAGGTGATTCTTAGCTTTATGGGCTGGGCTGGAAGGAACTCGAGGTGGCCACACATGGGTTTTACTAGTAAACTATATTTTATTTGACGTTTATCATTTATGGGGATTTTCTTTGATTGCAATAAGGCCACTATAAAATTTGGAAATTTTCTTTCAGATTTTAAATGTTGAACGTATTAGTTACAAACTGCTCAATGGGATGTTTTAAAAACCAAATTACAAACTAAAGTTTTCTCATAACCTGCCAAACAACGTTTTTACTTTAGGAAGGGAATTTTTATTAAAAACCTGAGAATCAAATAATTGGCAAGTGTTTTCAAATGTCACTTAATCGCGAGGCTCGACTTATTAAATTTCAAAGTTAATTAAACAATGAGTTTTCAACTGAATCAAGAAATTTGAGTTCTAGTGACAGGTCAGATTCGATCGTAGTGTTTGGGCTGGGTTTGGGGTGTTACAATTTTGGTATCAGAGCACGATTTTAAAAACTCAGCCTTGGGTTTTGGGGCCACAACGTTTTCAAATTATGTATTTAAGATGGTTTAAAAAGAAAAATTCACATGAACTTATGTTTTGGAGGATTGGCACTCGAGTTTCCGGCCCAAGTCCACCAGGTAAGTTTTCTTATTGTTAAGTGAATTGAATGAGGTGGTTATATGATGTATTGCTGCGGATGTTAAAATTTAGAAACTTTACTATAGAGATGGAAACCTCTAGGAATGGATGTACTCTGCGAAGGAACTACCTATAATTCTATCTCATAAAACTACTCGTTAATAAACAGTGGAAAGAAATACTGACTTATAAAATTTGTAATCGAGTAAAGCAGAGCGATAGATATGAGTGGTAGAGGACGTGGATGTGTTACTCGTGGCCGTGGGAGAGGCCAAGGTAATGAGGTGGAACTTTAGGAAGCGAGGAATGAGCCTGAAGGTGAGGCGCCAACATCACCTGTAGCAGGAGCGGGTTCGTAAGACAGAACTGGGGGAGATGATGCCCTGTCTCAAGTAATGTTGCGTGTATTGGAACGAATGGCTGGGGCAAGCACTGGAATGGCGACCTGGCAGTCCATCCTTGAGCGACTCCGAGCTAATGGAGCTAAAATGTTTCGAGGTATTTCTGGGGTAGCTCCAAACGTGGCTAAGTATTGGCCAGAGGTAGTCGAGAGAATTATAGATGACTTGGACTGCACGGCAGAGGAGAAGCTGAAGGGTGCGGTGTCTTTACTTAGGGATGAAGCCTATCAGTGGTGGCTCACCGTGAGATAGGGTTCTCCGGCAGAACTAGTTGATTGGGATTTCTTTAAGATGACATTCCATGGGAAGTATGTTGGGGCCAGTTACATAGATCTCAGAGGAAAGCATTCTTGAATTTGGTCCAATGGGGTAAGACGGTAGTTGAGTATGATGCATAATTTCTGCGGTTGAGTCGGTACGCCCGAGGGATAGTTGCGACCGACTATGAGTGTTGTGTGCGGTTTGAAGACAGACTGCGTGACGAGCTACGAGTGTTGATAGCTCCTCAACGGGAGAGAGGTTTTGCTATCCTAGTGGAAAAGACTAAAATAGCTGATGAGGTGATTCGGACTGAGAAGTAAAATAAGGACAAGGATAGAGGCAGAAACAAGAGGAGTTATGGACCGTCAGGGTCATCTTGGGATTTCCAAAAGAGGCCTAGGGTTGATGGGCTGAGTCGCGTTGCAACGCCAGCTGCTCTTTTTCGAAAGTGTACTTAGTGTGGGAGGTTACATGCAGGAGAGTCCTGGGGAAGAGATAGGGTATGTTTTAGGTGTGGGTCAAAGGATCATCTGATTAGGGACTACCCACTGGAGAGGAATAGAGCCCGGATGGTTGGACAGGGGTATGGATAGCTAGGTAGGGGTAGACAACAAATGCCGAGAGGTCGAGGTCCGAACAGAGGAGGAAATGGTTCTAGATGGGGTCGTGGAGCACCGGGCAGAGGTGCTGAGAATACTGAGGCAAAACAGCCCGGGTTAGTTTATGCAGCCAAACGCCAAGAAGAGGGGGATGCACCAGATGTGATAATGGGTACGTTCCTCATTTTTGGTTTACCCTTTACTGCATTAATTGATATTGGGTCGTCGCATTCCTATGTTACTAGTGTGGTGTCGGGAACTTTGAGCATGAACTCTGAAACTACTTCTAGGGAGATGATTGTACTTAATCCCTTAGGACAGACTGTAGTAGTAAACTAACTTTTTAGAAGTGTGCCTCTAGAAGTACAAGGATCGATTTTCCTGGCTGACTTGATGGAACTACCGTTTGGGGAGTTCGATTTGATCTTAGGCATGGATTGGTTGGTAAGATATCATGCAAACTTGGATTGTGCTGCTAAGTGCATGGTGTTAAGGACTCCTGAGGATGAGGAAGTTTTAGTGATAGGCGAAAGGAGAGACAACATGTCCAATGTATTGTCATCGATTTTAAGGGTAGTTGGGAAGAATTCTTACCTTTGGCGAAAATCGTATACAACAACAGTTACAATCTAGTATTCGGATGGCGTCATATGAAGCATCGTATGGGCAGAGGTGTTGTAATCCTACCTGTTGGAAAGAATTGAGTGAACGCCAGATTTTGGGTCCAGAATTGGTTGCTGAGACAGAGGAGAAAGTTAAGCTGATTAGGGCTCGATTGAAGGAAGCGTCCGATAGGCAAAAATCTTATGTAGACCTGAAGCAAAAGGAAATAGAGTTTGTAGTGGGTGATCAGGTTTTCAAGAAAGTTTCACCTTGGAAGATGGTAATGAGGTTTAGATGGAAAGGTAAGCTAAGTCCCAGGTTTATAAGGCCTTATCAGGTTTTGAAACGTATGGGACCAGTGGCGTATCAATTGAAGTTACCTTCAGCATTGAAACAGATGCATGATGTGTTCTATGTGTCAATGTTAAGACGCTATCGGTCAGATCCATCTCACGTTGTGCCAGTAGAGGAATTTGAGGTAAGGCCAGACTTATCCTATGAGGAGGAACTAATCCAGATCTTGGAACGAGATGTTAAAGTGCTAAGAAGGAAATTAGTTTCATTGGTTAAAGTCTTGTGGCGAAATCATGGAATAGAGGGGGCGACGTGAGAGCCAGAGGATGCGATGCGTCAGCAGTACCTGCATCTCTTTTAACCAGGTAATTTTGAGGCCAAAATTTCTTTAAGGGGGTAAGAACTGTAACATCCGGGATTTAGGGGCTCTGTATCTATCCTGTTTTTGTGTGTTTGATATGCTTTGTATGTTGTTTGAGTGTGATTGGGGTCTCCGAGAAGGCTCGGGGCTAAGTCGAAACCCTGGCCAAAATTTTATATTTGGTTACATTAGGAGGGAAGCTGATTGGGGCAGGACTGAAGGTTTATTACGTGTGCTTGTTGACACAAGAACTAAGGTGGTAAAGTGGCAATAAGGCGCCACTTAAGAAGAAGGTAGTGACGCCTCAGGGGAAGCAGAGGGGAGCAGGTTCGATTCACGTTGCCAGCAATGTGGCTTTTATTTTTGCTCATGCGTCAATGGGTTGGATGAGGGATTTGATTGGGAGCCTTGAAGAGTGGATGTGACTTGGTCAAACTTTTGAATGGTTGGACAAGAGTAAAAAGGGGAATTTAAAACTTTAAAACTATTTTGAATGTTTCAAATCATTTCAAATGTGTGTTCAGGAGTGAAGTTAGGAGAAAAATAAGGAATTTTGGAGTGGGGTAAAGGTGTTAGCCGAATTTTGTTTGGTGACAAGGGGGATCGATCAAAGGTTGTGGTTTCAGTTTTGGAAAGTGTTGGTGCCGAAAATTCTAAAGGGTTAGCTTTAGGTAGTGAGCTCTCTTTTTTGGTATTTGAGTATGATGCATTTCGGGCAGTGTCGATCTTTTCTTGGAGTGGCCGAAATTCCTAAGGGCTTTATTCATTCTTCTTTAGCCTAAACCGAAACTATCTCCTCTTTTTAGCATTTTGGCAACGTGTGAGCAAGCTTTCTTTCCCTCTTGCTGAACCCTCATAGCTTTCTTTCTTCTTTTGTTTCTTCCCTCATTTATGCCAAGCAGTAGCATCCCTGTTGATCTTAATCCATTGCCGAAACAGGAGTGCTTCATTCTCTAGCCGTTTTTTAATCACCATTGTTACAAGTGTATTCTTTCAAGGCCGAAACTTTTGTGTTTCAAACTCTTTCTTTATCTTCTTGGTATGACGAACCTTGATAGCCAATTCTTCTCTCATTTTCTCTTTGTTTCTTCATAAACCGAAACCTACTTTCTCTTTGTTCTTTCTGAGTTGTTTTATCCTCTTAATTTGTCGAATCCCGTGTTGTGTTCACATCTCTTACTCTATTATTGTTTCAGAAAAGTGCCGCCACTCATCCTTATATCTCCCTTTCAAATCAATTCTATTCTATTAAGTGGTAAGCGCTAGCCTCCTTCTTTTTTCTCTTTCAATCTCTGTTTGATTGGTACCCGGTGGGGTTAACCATGTTTTGTATATCTTTGGCCGAATGTAGGACGGGCCTCCATTCACATTGTTTTTGCAACAAAGCAGTATTGAAGGTTCTTAGAAGGCGCAATCGGTCAACCAATGGAATCCAGTGGCTTACTAGTCCAAGTGTAACAGCCTCCAGGTTCTATCGACTTAGGTAAAAAATTGTTATATTATCCAGCGTATATCCTTAATTTCTCTTCTCGATGTCTTAACTCGGTCTTCTGACCAAGATCTTTTGATGGATCCAATACCGGTCAAGCAAAGGTGGGGGTTGGACCCGTAAACCCAGCCCCTAAGTTTAAAAAACGTATAGTGTCTGCCGTTGGAGATTGGCCACTGGGGTGTGGGCTGGCTTCGGAAAGGGACAAACAGATCCTTGTGATCCTTGCATGTGAGGACGTTAGTGAGATCGATAGTTTAGTTCTTCAGGTTTATAGGTGTGTAATTACCACCCCACTCTTTATTTGTAGTAATCATAATTATGTTATGTGTAAAAGCCGAAAATCTCAGCAATGGTGATTAAACTACCAATGGTGGGTAAAATTGAAACTCCAGGTCAGTATTATATGATTTATCTTCATAATGATTGTTAATAGCATGACTATGTGTGTACACTAAAATCGCATGTATGGCATCAAATAACCTGTTATCATACTTTATTGCATGTGCATGGGATATTGGGATGGTTATGATATGAAAGGAAGTGCTTATGGGTGACAATGTCACACTAAATGACGGCTTGGTGCCACATTATCATATCGATGATTTGGTCACATAGTAATCGGTGGCTAGGCCACGTTATACTGACTTTGAGTAGTGTGTCTGTCAGCATGATTGCCAAAGAGGAGTGTAGAGGATGGAGGGTTAATTGTAGAAATCTCCAGGTGTGTTGAGGATGGACATATGGAGTGGAGTGTAGAGGATGGAAAGACTAGGCTTGGTTGGGCTATCATGTTGATTGCATGCTATACCGTATGATTGGGCTTCGGTCGATGGTGTTTTGGGGCTCAGGCCCACCTGTGGGTTATGTAGACTAATTGCACACTGAGTCTCGTGACTCACGCTTTTGTTTAAACAATTGCAGGTGATTCTTAGCTTTATGGGCTGTGCTGGAAGGAATTCGAGGTGGCCACGCATGGGTTTTACTAGTAAACTTTATTTTATTTAACGTTTATCATTTATGGGGGTTTTTCTTTGATTGTAATAAGGCAACTATAAAATTTGGAAATTTTCTTTTAGATTTTCAATGTTGAACGTATTAGTTACAAACTGCTCTATAGGACGTTTTAAAAACCAAATTACAAACTAAAGTTTTCTCATAACCTGCCAAACAATGTTTTTATTTTAGGAAGGGCATTTTTATTAAAAACCAGAGAATCGAATAATTGGTAAGTGTTTTCAAATGTCACTTAATCGCGAGGCTCGACTAATTAAATTTCAAAGTTAATTAAACAACGGGTTTTCAACTGAATCACAAAATTTGAGTTCTAGTGACATGCCATACTCAGTCGTAGTGTTTGGGCCGGGTTTGGGGTGTTACATTATGAGGCAATTAGCCCATTAATAAAGATGATGGATAACCATGGACGGTTATGCCCTTAAGTGAATATGTTCAAAATGTTTTAGTAAAAGGTTAAATTAGTAAATGAATTAATGATGTTAATTCATAATAAAACAAAAGAAAATTGATAGTGGAAGTATTCATCTTCTTCCACCGATTTGAGAAAGAAAAAGATGGAGTTATTGTAATAATGATTATTTGAGATTTAGAGATCGAATTTGTGTTCCGAGAAATTCAGATGATTTTGAATGAAGCTCACAATAGTCGATTGACTGTTCACCCAGGGAGTACAAAAATGTATAATAATTTGAAACAGTTTTATTGGGGGCATGGAATGAAACAGGACATCTCTAACTTTGTGTCAAAATGTTTAATTTGTCTGCAAGTTAAAGCTAAACATTAGGTTCCATCCGGGTTGTTACAACCAATCATGATTCCTGAGTGGAAATGGGAGAGAATTACGATGGACTTTGTGTCGGGATTAGCTTTATCTCCAGGAAAGAAAGATACAATTTGGGTGATAGTTGATAGATTAACGAAATCAGCTCATTTCATTCCGGTGAGAGCAAATTATTCACTCGATAGATTGGTTGAATTGTATAATTCTGAGATTGTGAAATTGCACGAGGTGCTGCTATCTATTGTATCTGACAGAGATCTGAGATTTACTTCGCGATTTTGGAAGAAATTGCAAGAGGCTTTAGGCACAAAATTGCATTTCAGTACTGCATTTCATCTGTAAATGGATGGTCAGTTTGAGCAGATTATTCAGTTTCTTGAAGATATGTTAAGATGTTGTGTACTTGGGTTTGAGAAGATGTGGTAAAAACATCTGCCATTGGTTGAATTCGCATATAACAATAGTTTTCAATCTAGTATCAAAATGGCACCATATGAGGCTCTTTACGGTCGAAAATGTTGAACTCCCTTGTATTGGTCTGAGCTGAGTGAGAATAAAATTCACGAGGTTGATCTAATAAAAGAGATTGAGTAGAAAGTGAAAGTGATTCGTGATAGTTTGAAAGCAGCCTTAGATCGACAAAAGTCTTATGCAGATTTGAAATAGAAAGATATCAAATTTGAGATTGGTGATAAAGTGTTTTTGAAGGTGTCTCCGTGGAAGAAAATACTCCATTCGGCAGAAAAGGCAAGTTGAGTCCAAGGTTCATCAGACCATATGAGACTATCCAGCGTGTTGGGCCAGTTGAGTATAAATTACTATTGCCGCCTGAGTTAGAAAAGATTCATAACGTGTTTCATGTGTCGATGCTTCGACGGTATAGATCTGATCCGTCTCATGTGATTGCTCCTACTGAGGTTGAGATTTAGTCAGATTTGTCGTATAGTCAGGAACCGGTTTGAATTTTGGCACGAGAGACCAAAGAGATTAGAAATAAAAGAATTTCCTTAGTGAAAGTGTTGTGGTACAAACACTGAGTTGAAGAGGCTACGTGGGAGCCTGAGAATGTTATGAGAGAGCAACATCCACATCTATTCATTGGTAAGATTTTCGAGGACAAACATCCCTAAGGGGGAGAGTTGTAACAGCCCGGTTTAGACCCTAGTCAGAACAGTGGCTTTGAGACCACAATTCTGAGGTCGAAACTATAATTTAATATTATTTTTTGTGTGAATAATATGTGATTTAGCTTGTGTGAAATTTCTATGTGAAGATTTTATTGACTGTGTGCCGAATTCAGAAAAAAGTATCTAATCGCATAAGATGCAAAAGCTGTATGCTAAGTTATAAGTACCTAAGTGTTGTTGTCTTTTAAATATGAGGGCTTTATGAGTCAATTAGCTCATTAATAAAGATGATGGATAACCATGGACAGTTATGACCTTAAATGAATAAGTTTAAAATGTTTTAGTAAAAGGTTAAATTTGTAAATGAATTAATGATGTTAATTCATAATAAAACAAAAGAAAATTGATAGTGTAAGTATTCATCTTCTTCCATCGATTTAAGAAAGAAAAAGAGGGTTTTAAGCTTTGGTATTTTCGGCGAGAAGTTGGCTTGATTTAAGGTTAGATTTTGTTCGATTTTTGATAATTTCTTCGTTTTTGCAATCGTTGCTTCGTGCTCTAGCGAACCCATGTTGTAATTTTGTGAATTGATGATGTTTTTGTGATGAGCCATTGATGAATGTTGAGCTATGTGTTAGTTGATAGTGAGGTATGAAAATTTGGTGTTGGGTTAACATAGTTTGAGTTTGGATTTTTAATGAAATTGAGTAATTTGGGTTAAATTGAGAAAAGTGTAAATTGAAGGACTAAAATATGAAATAAATGAAATGTGTGGGCTTGTATGAACACAAGGAAATTTCGGTTAGGCTTGTGTGAAAAGAAATTATGTGAATTTGATGATTTTGTGAAATAGGGACTAAAATGTTAAAATGTGAAAATGTGAGGGCTATTTTGTAAAATACCCTAAATAAGTGTGTGTGGATTAAATTTAATGAATTGGTGATTGAATGGATTAAATTTGAATGTGTATAGAGTAAGAAAGGAGAGGTTCGAATCGAGATCGAGGCAAAGATAAAGTGCTCGATTAATCGACCGTTTCGATTGTTCGACGTCCGAGGTAAGTTCAGACATAATATGTGTATTTAACTATGTTAATGTTATGAGATGAATGATATGATATTATTGAATTGTGAATGCTATGTGAGGGTTCATGTTATGTGGCACTGAGTGCGCGTATTTGGAAATGTCACTGAGATGATTAGCACTGTGTGTGCGAAATAATATAAGCTCCTACTCTGTGGTTGGCACTGTGTGTGCAATACCGATTTAAGATCAGTTTGATATAGATGCACTATGTGTGCGATGCTAATTAAGTTTTGGCTAACTATTTGGGCACTAAGTGTGCAATTGAATCGAAGAAGGGATGAAAGTTGATCGAAGTGAAATAGTGAGTATTGAGTAGCGAATGTAATCGACAACTAAGTGTTGGCTAAGGTACGTTCGGAACCCATGTGGTTGATGAATTTATGAATGAGTTATGGGAGGCTAATTGAACATATTAGTTTTGGATGATATGAGATATGAGATTGTGAAATAATCTGTGTCATGATTTATTTTGGTTAATGTATTTTGTTACGAACTTACTAAGCTTTGGAAAGCTTACTATGTGATTTGTTTCTCTGCTTTGCAGTGTCCGTAAAGCTAGCTCAGATTCGGGAATCGTCAGCATCGGCAATTTATTTTGGTACTCTTGGAAAGATGAATATTAGGGCAATTTTGTAAAATAGTAAAAAAGGACTTAATTTCATAAATGAGTTAATTTAATGTTAGAATTATTTAATTGAATGAAAATATTATTTTAGATCAAAAATGAGTGGAAAATTGAGGAAAAGAGAAAATTATTGAATAGTCTATGTACCTTTGTCATTGCTGCAATTTAGTTAGGTAAGTTCATTCGTTTTAATTTTAGTACATTTTTAAATGTAATATATGAACCCAATTGCATAATGTTAGATTATATTGATGTGTGTAATTGAAGATGAAGATAATGAATTGATATTATGGCGATCATTGATTGAGATACTTTATGCCATTACTGCAAATTAATCTTGTAAGTTCATTTAATATGAACTCAATTATATTTCTAATTGTTTATGAATGTTAGAGCTTAAATGATGTAAAATTACTAATATTAAATTGATTTTTTGATAGAACAGGAATTGTAAAAAGCTGCAAAAATTATAATTCCTGGTATCAATGGAGACAAGCTGCATTCGTACATAAGACCATATTGAGGCTATGGCAATTATTCAAACGTAAGACCATGGTTGGGCCATGGCAGTTGTAACACTCCCTAACCCGTATCCGTTTCTGGAACAAGGTTACGGAGCATTACCAGAGTTCACAATTCAAACGGATAGAAATTTAAAACAATTCATACCATAGTAATAAACATATTAAAACCAAGTTAAAACATACATATTGTCCCTTATACAAGCCCTCGAGGCCCTAAATATGCACTAGAAACAAGTCGGGACTAAATCGAAAACTCAGAGAATTTTTCAGAAATAAGGAAAATTTTCAACACTACAGGGGTCACACAGCCGTGTGACCAGTTCATGTGACTCACACGGTTAAGAGACATGCCCGTGTCTCATGCCATGTGGGAATTCGAAGTAGGGACACATGGTCGTGTACCTGCCCGTGTCCATGCCCATTTAATTCACTGGCATGGGTCACACGACCAAGTCACACGTCTGTGTACTAGGCCGTGTACCTTCAAAGTAACCACACACGCCTGTGTGCCAGACTGTGTGCTAGGCTGTGCAGTAGCCTGACTTGCAACCCTTTGAAAACTATAGGGGACACAGGATTGTGTCACCTGACCGTGTGTCACACACGGCTGAGACACATGCCTGTGTCTCTATCTGTGTGGACGAAAATATGCCATTTTGCAAGTCTTTTTCTCACCCAATTTGGTATGTACGTGCACACAACATTGCACATACTTACAAGACAAAACAAGGCATCTAAATCAAGCATAAACAAGTCATATACATATTATATAATATCATACAACCAATATTCACTTTAGGCACCTCAAATGACAATATGCAAATAGGTATAATCATGTACTCATATTAATCAAAATAGTCATCTAACTTTCAACTAGATTTGCATCAATTCATGCCATTTAGTTACTTACCAAAACTTCTCAATTGGTACCAAATATGCCATTCTAAACTAGCACCAAATCATCATATAAGTCATGTATACTACAGTACAAAATCACCACAAATTCATCATATCACAAAACACATTTAACTATCATTTTACGTTTAATTGTTCAACACAAAACAAGCCACACATCACTCATGTTAATGCTACTTATTTACATACCAAAATTTGCCAAACACAAGCCAAATCAAATGGCCATATTTACAACAAAACATATAGGTCAACATTAGCCAAAATACCTATACATGCCATTATAACCAAAATTAAACAACCGAATGTACCAAAAGAGCCGATGGATAGTATGATATAGCACCAAAAAGTTTCCAACCCAAATGAGCTTTTGATTCACTATACAACACAGAAAATAACACAGAGTAAGCATTTAAGCTTAGAAAGATTGTATAACATAGAATTTAGCCTACCATTTAGTCATATAATAGGTAAGTAAACAAGCATATCCCAATACAATTTGGCCAAATGCCTAAGCACATATACACTAACCATGTTAGCCATGTAATTACATATATAAGCCAATAGACATAGATGAACATAACCATTGATCAAATTCCATATACATGTATAATCCATTTTATTATTTCCAAATATAATGTAACCACATTTTTCATGTAAAATCGTATGTGTTTCTGTAATAGTCTGTAACAATATGTAACACCCCTCACCCGTATTCACCATCAGAATAGGGTTACAAAGCATTACAAAACTTTCAACACCTTTAAACAAACATTTCATATACAGCTTATCAATTCAAATACAATTCTGTAACACCCCAAACCCGGCCTAGACATTACGATCGATCTGGCATGTCACATGGAATGGTTGTTTAGGAGCTTTGATATTCCATTGAAAAAAACAAAATAGAATTGATTTAATGGTTTTCTTGCATGTTGCTATTAATAATATTAGAAATCGAAAACTGTTTCTGTGTTACGAAAAATCAAAATTAGTGGATTCCAAAAAATGTGACATTTTGAAAATAGTTTTTGCAGTTCTAGGAAAATCCCGAATTTAATTATCTATTTGCTTGTTATCCGCTTGTTAATATTTTGGAAAATGATTGTTTATATTTTTAGAAAAACTCCATGTTTAAAATTTCATAATATATATATTAACAGCATTAACTCAAAACCCAGATTAAAATTTTGGAGGCCTTATTACATAACAAATTCCAAAAATTTAAAGTAAGTTTAAAGCAAAGAAAAATGGAATTTACGATAGAAGTAACGCATGGCCACCACAGAGTCCTATTCGGCTCCAAATCCTCGAATTAGGGATTACCTGCAAAATTAAGTAGAGGGGTGAGTTACGAGAACTCGGTGTGTAATTCCCCTTACGAATGAAATCTGGGTCTAAGCCCACAGAAGCAAATTGGCCGAAGCCCATACGTATCAAATTGGGCCGTAGTCCTAACAACATGGCATATCAGACAGTGAATGCAATGCAACCAGCCCAACCTACTATTCCATCCGCTACACACCACTCCATATGTCCAACCTCAACACACCTGTGGGGATTTCTACAATCAACCCTCCATCCGCTGCACTCCTCATTGGCGATCATCTTGTGATCATCTTTGCTCAAAGTCGATATATGTGTGAGTCATCGATGTATGTGGCCTAGCCACTGCAATAATGTGACAGAGTCACCGATATATGTGGCACCGAGCAATCGAAATAATATGGCAGAGTCACCGATATACACTACCCCTTTTCATCAATATCATATCCCAATCCCATGCAAACATATAATCATAATATAACGAATGCAACATATGTCAATGTAAATCGAATAATCAGAGCATACATATATTCATGATAAGGTATTTACATGACACAATCAAAAGGTAACTAACCTGGTATCTCCGATTTTACCCCCCAAGGGTAACTCAATAGCCGTTACCAATGTTTCGGCTTTTAAACAATACACATACTTATTATTAATCAAACAAATGATGGTGTGAGAGTTACACACTTGATTATACGAAGAACTAGACACTCCTGATCGTTGCTATTCTCACTAGCGGGAATAACCACTATCTGCCTATTGATCGTCTGAAATTGTCAAATTTTAAAATTTATAAAGAGAATGATCAAACCTGGAATCTAACTCTGACAACGACTTAAGGCAAGTGCACCTATCGAACAGGAGTATAGCTTAGGCAAGACCGGATTGTCAAACCCAAAGGAACTAAAAGTACAAATACTCACTTTCTTTTTATTATTTAGCCTAAATATTGAATGATTTGGTTGTTTAAATCTAAATTAACTAATTAATTACTAAACTAAGATGCAAAGACAAAAAGAATGGATTTGGGAAAATAACTTTAGGAAAAACTCAATTGATTAAGACGATACCCTTAGGAAGAATTCACCTAAACTTCACTTGTTATCTAACACTGAACCAGACGATTTATTCACTTAGCTTGATCCGTAAGACTCCCTAATTTATATTAAACCCTCTCTCGAGGCGAATAACGTCTAACCCTAGGTTGATTAATGGAAATCTCTTTCGCACTTAATAAACCCTTAGAATAGCAGTAAATCGAACTAGGTTGATTAATGGAAATCTCTTTCGCACTTAATAAACCCTTAGAATAGTAGTAAATCAAACTATGGACTCCCATATTAGGTTTCACCCTAATTCGACAAAATCTCGTCACCCTATCTCTAGGCGCGTGATCAACTCCGCTTAATTATGCTAGATCTACTCTTAAGCAGGGACTTTTGCTCCACCACCTAAGCATACTCAACTTGAATCAATATTCCAGAAATATTAACACAAGAATTAAGCACACATAATTAAGAACAAACTAAGTATTTATCATATAGTTCAATAAATAATAACAAGATTCATCTAGGCATTATCCCCTTCAGGTATCTGAAAGGGTTTAGTTCATAATGATAAAATAAAACATCTTAAGAGAAAAGATAAAATAAAACATAAGAAATCCCTAAAACCACTTGAAGGAATTGAAGGAGAGATCTGCCGTCTTGAGTAGAACTCCAGCTTCATGAGAAGGATCAACTGGCTATCTCCGAGTGATTCCCACGAATCTGGCCTTCTAGCTCAACTTCTTGGCCTAGCTGACTGCCTAACTGACCGTCCTCTTTCAGGTTACACTTAGGGTCTTTATATAGGCTCTTGGAATGCGTTTCTTTCTTCCTAAGTATCCTTTTTCGAGTGAAATTTCTCTTTTCCATGATAGGGGCACGGCCATGGCACATGCCCGTGTAAATCAACTTTAGGCCATGTTTCGGTTCTGTTGATTGAGGCACGGCCGTGTAAATTGTGGTCCAGGCCATGTTTCGATTCTGTTGATTGAGGCATGACCGTGTAAATAGTGGTCCAGGCCGTGTGAAGTAAATTGACGAGACACGGCCGTGTGGCTTGAAGTCCAGGCCATGTCAATTTCCACTTTCGCCCAAATTAGCTCATTTTAAGCCTGTTTATTGTTCTTTTTGTCCTCGGGTGCTTTTGTGAGTATGAAACATGAAAAGAAAATATTAAGAGCACCTGAAATAAACTAATTAAATGCACAAGCTCACTTTTTATACTACTAATGCTGAATATACTTTGATTTTTTCGATCAATTTTTTTTAAAGAACAAACTAAGTAAATACATAATAAAGAAAGAACTTTATCAACTGAAATAAACTAATTAGGCAACTGATCAAATAAATTCTCGATAGAAGGGTAGTCAAAAGATTGGTGATAACAAATACAAAGGGTTTTTGCGTTAATATTAACGGGTAAATCAATAAAAAGGGTTGTTAGGATTAAAAAGGGTTCACTAGGGGTTAATTATTTAGGTAGGCTTTTTGGTGGTGTGAATGGGTTAAAACCTAGGTGCCTTTACCATCTCAGTATATCAAATCAATAATGTGGTTTCGACATGTACAATTGAGGCAAGTTCTAGAATAACAATTCAGTGTTGACACACTCATAATCAATAAAGTGAGCATGAAAAAGAATATATGCTCTATAAGGCTCAAAATCTCACAAAAATTATGGGTTTTTTACATCAATTCCTGTAAATTTCAAACTTTAAGGTAATATTCAAATTCAGTTCAACAACCTAGAAAATTTTTGATTCTTGAAAAATAGACTTATCATGCTTGATTATCAATCATCAATGCACAATTATCAATAACTTAGTCCATATCAATAAAAATCATAAATCATTAGAAATTTCATCCTAATTAATAATATGAAAAAATTTCTTAAAAACAAGACTAAATTCAGGGATTTGAGAATAATACAAAAAGTTAGGTACTTTTACCCCCTACACTTAAGTTGTACTGTAACATCCTGATAATTAGGGGTTATGCATTTTCTACTTAATTGAATGATGTTGCATGCTTAATTATTATTGAGTGTATTTTGGAAGTTATTTGAGCTTCATTAATTAAGTGAATGCTTAGTGAAACTTTTAATTTCTAATAATTAAGAGGAGCTAAACAAGTTAGGCCTTAAGAAATAATGACAAGGAGTTTTAAGCATAAGATGAGTAATTGACAAGGTGGTTAGGATGCATGGATTAGTGCTTGAGGGAGAGGTTGAATCCCTAGCTAGCAAATGGGAAAAAATTTTAGTTTTATGTTTCCTTCCTATAGTGTCGACCAAGAATGTTCTAGAGTGGATGAGTATTCTTTTATTTTTGGCCATTTGACCATATGAAAAAGGCAAGCTAGGAACTTATGGTATGGAATCATAAGAAGATGGTAAGAAAAGGGGACAAAAGGCATGATATGTGGGCAATGTTTTGGAAGTTTGTTCATGGTCATTTGACCATGAACCTAGACAACATAAGGGCTAAGGGAGTGATTAATTGTGTTGGAAATTATGGAGTTGATAGGGAAGAATCAAGGAGGAAAGAAGGGATTGTGTAGGCTATTGTGTTGGCGAATTTTGGTATGGGATTAGGGAGGTTTTAGTTGACCAAAAGGTTGTCAATTATGCATTTTCCTTTGTCCAATATTTTTCTTCTCTTAGCGAAATTGTCTATTGACATTTGGTACAAAGTTTGCTTTGTTTTGGCCTTTGCATTTTGACCAAATAGGTACCTTTATTTCTTCTTTTCCTCTCAAAATTTTATCTCCTTTTGATACCAAATTATTGTCACTTTTGAAGACACTTCCTTTTCTTCCTCTCTAGTGCGAATTCAACTTTCACCAAAAGCTTTCTCTCTCATTTTCTTTTCTTTCTTTTCATTCTATTTCTCTCTTCTCTTTCCTCTCATAGCAAAACCACAAAAGATCAAGAACCTTTTCTTTATTTCTTCCCTTGGCGAATGAGCATAGGTTCCATAGCCAATCTCTTTTCTTTTGAAAACAACATCACCATCATCATCTTCTTACTTTAATCTCTCTCTTTCTCTCTCTTTCTTCCTTCTCTCTTTCCTTCTCTTTTCATACTTTTTCTTCTTCATTCTCAACCAAAACCACCATAGCCAAAGCACAATATTTCTCTATTTTTGTTAAAGCCGAATCATCAATTCCTTTCTTCTTTTGTTCAAATTTGAACCTTCAAGTGAATCAAGTAAGGATTTTGTCAATCGTTTTCATGATCTTCTTCTTATTTTAGTCTCATAATCCTTTTATTTTTTACATCTAGGTAGAATCCTTGGAAAGGATTTTAAAGATCTTTGTTGAAGCCAACTTTTAAGAAGTGATCTTTCGAGATCATCAAGGTAAGGATTTTAATTTCGATCATATCAATTCTTTTAGAATGGATCACTAATCAACGTTATTTTAGGGCGATTTAAGACTAACAAGATAGGTAAGAAAAGGCGATCGGAGTGTTTGGAAGAGAGGAGGTACTATTTTACCATCGAACTTCAAATGAAGGGTCATGTCGGCGATTAGAGACTTTCCACCGGGTTGTGAACCCTCTGCTAACGAGGAGCGATTATTTGAAGTAGTGCGTACAACTGAACCACTTTACGTTGGTGGAATATCAGCGGGTTTTGATCCATCTAGCGGAGAAAAACCACAAATAACTATCATTCGAGAATCCGAGGGTAAGGATCTAGATCCATCATCAATAAGTGTAGTTTTGTTAGTAATAGTGTATACTAACCAAGTGTGCTAATTAACTAGGTGTTGACGAGCGAGAGGGTATCGTTCTCACTGTCATAAGATGTGTAACCTTACATTAAAAATCTCATAGATTTACATATATTTAAATGTGATTATATGACCATGTGTATGATTGTGATTTTGAATACCATTCAGTGGTATACGATATTCAGGTATGTTTACCCCAATATTTTGTTCATTTTGCTATATGCATAAATGTGAAGATAAGTATGACTATATTATGATCGTGGGGTAAATAGCATGAAAATTTATCGATATGTATGTGCATGGGCATATGGGTATTATTGATGAAGGGAAGTATTCGGTGGTTTTACCACATTTCGGTGACTTTGGTCACATATTTGAAATCCGGTGACTTGGTCACATATGTGAATCTGGTGACTTGGTCACATATTTGAAATCGGTGACTTCGGTCACATATGTGAATTGGTGACTTGGTCACATATTTGAAATCTGGTGACTTGGTCACATTTGTGCAGTGGCTTTGCCACAATATTATAAGGCGATGTGCATGTTGTGCGAAAGCGCCTTGATGGTATGTAGCGGATGGAGGGTCGATTTAGTAATCCCACGGTGTGTTGGTTGAATGCGGTGGTGTGTAGCGAGATGGATATTTAGGTGGTAGGGTTTGCATTTCATTATTTGTATCTAATCATGTGATCATAAATGATTATTATTTGATCTCATTATGAAAATGGGCTTTTGGCCAAATATGACTTAAATGGGCCTATGGCCATATGTGTAATTAATGGGCTTAAAGGCTAAATCAAATGGGCTTTTTAATGTATGTGTTATACATTGAGTTTATGACTCACCCCTTTTGTGGGAAAACTTTTCAGATGATTCGTAGTGCGATGGATCGGGGAAGCAAGAATTTCGTGGTGGCCAATGCTCAAACAATGAAGTTTGGAAATTTTCCTACTTAAACTTATTAAGTTAATTTTATTATTTAGACTTTATTATGGGTTTTCCAATTTTATGTAATAAGGCCACTATAAACTATCTTTAATTTTGTGTTTGGAATTATTTTTATTTTGCCATGAACAATAATTATTAAATAACTAAATAGTTTTCGATAAATAATAATTTAAAATGTTTTTGTCACTAACATATATATATATATATGTGTGTGTGTTTTAAAGTAATTTGCTTAAATGTGGTTTTCTTTTGATTTATCAATTCCTCCTACAAGTAATGTTTTTTTTAAAGATATAAATTTTACTTTACAAATTTATTTTTAACCTAAAATGTTAAGTTAATCTGTTTTCTACAAAATCATCAAGTTTTTCTTAAACAAAAATGAGAATTCGCTATAGATTTACTCGAGGAACATACCAAATCCGGTTAGGCTTTTTGGGCCGGGTTTGGGGTGTTTCAGCTTGGTATTAGAGCCCAGTTTTAAACTCTTGGCATTGGGTTTTGAAACCCACAACATTTTCAAAATATGGCCCAAATGACTTTCTGAAAGTTTTCTTAAGTTAAAATGGTTTTATAAGAGCATGGCACTCGGAGTTCTCGGCCCAGATCCATCAGGTAAGTACTTTGATAAAGTGATATGAATGTTTGATAAGCATAAGGAAACTATACTTTAGAGACATGGACCCTAGGTGTTTGTGTGCTACTACGGAAAAACTACTAAATATCTGTTTCATAAAACTTTCCTTTAATAAGAAGTGAAAAGACTCTAATACATAAGACTTTTTCAGTAAAAAGCAGATAAGACACGTAGTAGACATGAGTTCTAGGGGCGTGGGCGTCGTGGGCGTGGACGAGGAAGAATGGGCGTGTCGGAACCGATTAGATCTGGTCAAGGTTAGAAAATGATGCTCCACCACCATTGTTGGGGTGGAATTTCAAGAACAAAATGAAGGAGGTGACGCGATATCACAAGTTTGTCTTGCGAGTTTTGGGCGATGTAGCGAAGCTAGTTCTGGAAATGGGTCTCGAAAGTCAGTAGCTAAGAGACTTAGATCAAATGGAGCTGAGGTTTTCGGGGAGTATCTGGAGTAGCTCAAATGTAGTGAATCTTGGTTGGAGGCGATCGAGAGGATCATGGACGATTTAGATTTGCCTTGATGAAGAAAAAGTGAAGGTGTTATTTCACTACTCCATGATGAAGCCTACCGGTGGTGGCTCACTATCAAAGAGAGTACCCTTGTGGATCGACTGGATTGGGGGTATTTTAAGATTAAATTCGAAGGAAAATATGTTGGAGCTAGCTACATCGACTCCGGAGGAAGACATTTCGAATTTGGTCCAAGGAAACAAGTCGATAAATGAATATGAAGCGAATTTTTGCGACTTAGTCGATATGCTAGAGGATAGTGGCTACGGAATATGAGCAGTGCATCGATTTGAAGATGGACTTAGAGATGAGCTACAGTGATGATTGCTCAGATAGTGAAAGAGATTTTGCAATCTTAGTGGAAAGGGCAAGAATTGTAAAAGAGGCTAAGCAATTTGAGAGCGAGCAGGACAGAGGCGAGCAAGAATAAGAGAAGCTTTGGGTCTTGAGGTCGTCGAGAATTTTCGGAAGAAATCAAGAAATGAAGGACCGCGAGGTCAGCAGACTGCTACGGATGGACAACATCGTGCTTGTACTCAATGTGGGAAAATGCACTCGGAAGAATGTTGGAAAAAGACCGGCGGATGTTTCAAGTGCGGTTTGAAGGATCATATGATCAAGGATTGCCCGATGAACTCGAGAGAAGAACCTTGACAAGTTAGGGTGCTAATCGAAAGTGGCGAGGTGGACAATAGCCGATAAGGGTCGTGGTCCAAATGGAAGGGTAATGGTTCGGTAGAGGTCACGGAACTTGGTGAAAGCGATGGTAGCTACGAGGTGAGACGGCCCGGTCGGGTGTATCTGATTAAATCGCGAGAGAGGACGATGGCCTTTTGATGTTATCACGAATGCGTTTTGATTTACAGGTTGCCCTTTATTGCTTTGATAGATATAAGGTCAACTCATTCCTATATCGCTAGTGAAGTATCTGGGACTTTGCATGTGACTTCTGAAACTGTACCTAGGAAGATGACTGTACTTAGTCCTTTAGGACAGACAGTAGTTGTAGAAAAACTTTTTAAGGAAGTGCCTTTAGAAGTTTAAGGGATACAGTTTCTGGCTGATTTAATTGAGTTGCCATTTGGAGAATTCGACCTAATCTTAGGCATGTACTGGCTTGTGAAGTATCGTGCAAATGTAGATTGTCTTTGCTAAGCGGATGTCATAAGAACTATTGATGACAAGGAAGTTGTAGTGATGGGCGAGAGGCGGAACTACTTATCTAATGTAGTATCCGCTCTTAAAGCGAAAAGATGGTTAGAAAGGGATGTATAGCCTTCCTGATGTTGGTGAGTGCCTTGGAGGCTAAGGAAGCAGCTCGCTAAGGAGTTAGGACTGTGAATGAATTTGTAGATGTTTTTGGAAGAACTTCGGGTTTGCCTCGGATCGTGAAGTAGAATTGGGATTGATTTATTGCACAGAGCAGCGCCGATTTCTATTGCTCCATATAGAATGGCAAGAAGAATTAGTTGAGCTTAAGGCTTAGATTAGGAGTTGCTTGATCGTGGATTTATCCAGACCTAGTGTGTCTCCATGGAAGCACCGGTCCTATTCGTGAAGAAGAAGGACGGATCGATGAGGATGTGTATAGATTACCGGCAGTTAAATAAGCTGACCATCAAGAACAAGTATCCTTTGCCAAGGATCGACGACTTGTTCGATCAGCTCAAAGGAGCTGCGGTATTCTCAAAGATTGATCTAAGGTCGGGGTATCATCAGCTTAAAGTGAAGGAAGTGGATATCCATAAGATGGCTTTCCGAACTAGATATGGGCATTATGAATTTTTGGTAATGCCATTCGGATTGACGAATGCCCCAGCTGCGTTCATGGATATGATGAATCGAATTTTCCAGCCCTACTTGGATCAATTCATCGTGGTATTCATAGACGACATCCTGGTGTATTCTAAGTCCGAAATGGAACATGATAAGCATCTCCGGATTGTGTTGCAAGTTTTAAGGGAGAAGAAACTTTATGCCAAATTCAGCAAGTGTGAATTTTGGCTGAAAGAAGTTGCATTTTTAGTCCATGTGGTATCTGCAGAAGTGATAAGGGGGATCCTCGGAAGATTGAGGCTGTGCTAGATTGGAAACCACCTAAGTCCGTAACTGAGGTTCGCAGTTTCTTGGGATTAGCAGGCTATTACCGAAGATTCGTCGAAAGATTCTCATCGATAGCTGCACCTTTAACGAAATTGCTGATAAAGGAAGTACCTTTCGTGTGGGCTGATAAGCAGCAAGAGAGTTTTGAGAAGCTCAAGAAAGTTTTGTGAAGCTCGGTTTGATTCAACTTTGAGGCGGAAAGGATTTAAATCGTGTATTGTGATGCTTTCACACGTGGTTAGGATGTGTTACGATGCAAGCGGAAAAGTAGTTGCATATGCGTCTCGGCGATTGAGACCACACGAGGTTAATTACCCGACGCATGATTTGGAGTTAGCGGTTGTAGTCTTTGCTCTTAAAGTTTGGAGACATTATTTATACGGGGAAAAGTCGGTGATATACGGACCACAAAAGTCTGAAATATCTCTTGACTCGTAAAGAATTGAATTTGAGGCAACGAAGGTGGATAGAGTTGTTGAAAGACTACGATTTATTCTATTGAGTACCACGGGCAAGGCGAATGTGGTGGCGGGCGCTCTAAGTCGAAAAGTGGTGTCGATTTAAGGCGATGTTTGCACATCTCGGTCTTTACGATGTGGAAGCTTGTTGGCGAACTTCAAGTTAAACCGACATGGTTGAGTTAAGTGAAAGAGAGGCGGTTGGTGAGCGAAGATCCGAGTGTAAAGCTTGGCGGTCTGAGTGGAGAATTGAAAGATTATGGTATTACTTGGTGATGGGGTATTGTGTTTTAAAGGTAAAGTTTGTATCTTGGGGATCGGGAGTTGAGGCAAAGATTCTTCAGAGTCGCATGGTAGTCCCTATGCTATGCATCCCGGAGGAAGTAAGTTATACCTAGATTTGCGAGATCGGTTTTGGTGGCACGGACTTAGCGAGAAGTTACGGAGTTTGTAAGAAAGTGCTTAATGTGTCGACAAGTCAAATTTGAACATCAAGTACCTTCGGATTGCTTGATAGATAAAGATTCCATGATGGAAGTGGGAGAGAATCACCATGGACTTTGTTAGTGGGCTTCCTCTTACGCCTACTAAGAAAGACTCTGTATGGGTGATAGTGGACCGATTGACGAAATTTGCACATTTTATCCCAATTCGGGTTGATTACTCTTTGCAGAAATTTGCGAAGTTATATGTGGCTGAGATTGTGAGATTGCATGGAGTGCCATTGTCGATTATTTCAGACAGAGATCCGAGGTTTACGTTGCGGTTTTGGAAAGCATTGCATCAGGCTTTAGGCACCAGATTGGACTTCAGTACGGCATTTCATCCTCAGTCTGACGGCCAATCTGAAAGAGTAATCCAAATCTTAGAAGATATGTTAAAAGGATGTGTAATGGATTTCAAGGGAAGTTGGGAGGAATTCTTACCATTGGCAGAATTTGCGTACAACAATAGTTTCCAATCCATATTCGGATGGCACCATATGAAGCACTATATGGGCGAAAGTGTCGCACTCCTCGTGTTGGGCGAAATTAGGGAACGTCGATTTTGGGTCCGAGATAGTGGTGAATCAGAAGAAAAGGTTAAGGTAATCCGGGCTCGGTTAAAGGAAGCATCGGCGAGACAAAAATAAACGCAGATCTAAAGCGGAAAGAAATAGAGTTTGTTGTGGGGGACCAAGTTTTCCTAAAGGTTTCACCTTGGAAAAAGGTGATGAGATTTGGTCGCAAAGGAAAGTTTAGTCCCAGGTTCATAGGACCTTATCGGGTTTTGAAGCGAGTCGGACCTGTGGCATATCAATTAGAATTGCATTCGAAGTTGAAGCAAATGCATGATATGTTCCATGTTTCAATGTTACACCGTTACCGGTCGGATCCATCTCATGTAGTGCCAGTCGAGGAGGTGGAATTAAGAGCAGATTTGTCCTATGAAGAGGAGCCAATTCAAATTCTGGAGCGAGATGTAAAGGTTTTACGGAGAAAGTCAGTTCCTCTTGTCAAAGTATTACGGCCTAATCATGGATCAGAAGAAGCTTCGTGGGAACTGGAGGAAGTGATACTACAGCAATACCCTCACTTATTCCAGCAAGGTAATTTCGAGGACGAAATTATTTTAAGGGGGTAGAACTGTAACATCCTGATAATTAGGGGTTCTGCATTTTCTACTTAATTGAATGATGTTGCATGCTTAATTATTATTGAGTGTATTTTGGAAGTTATTTGAGCTTCATTAATTAAGTGAATGCTTAGTGAAACTTTTAATTTCTAATAATTAAGAGGGAGCTAAACAAGTTAGGCCTTAAGAAATAATGACAAGGAGTTTTAAGCACAAGATGAGTAATTGGCAAGGTGGTTAGGATGCATGGATTAGTGCTTGAGGGGAGAGGTTCGAATCCCCTAGCTAGCAAATGGGAAAAAATTTTAGTTTTTATGTTTCCTTCCCTATAGTGTCGGCCAAGAATGTTTTAGAGTGGATGAGTATTCTTTTATTTTTGGCCATTTGACCATATGAAAAAGGCAAGCTAGGAACATATGGAATGGAATCATAAGAAGTGGTAAGAAAGGGGGGACAAAAGGCATGATATGTGGGCAATGTTTTGGAAGTTTGTTCATGGTCATTTGACCATGAACCTAGACGGCATAAGGGGCTAAGGAGTGATTAATTGTGTTGGAAATTATGGAGTTGATAGGGAAGAATCAAGGAGGAAAGAAGGGATTGTGTAGGCTATTGTGTTGGCGAATTTTGGTATGGGATTAGGGAGGTTTTAGTTGACCAAATGGTTGTCAATTATGCATTTTCCTTTGTCCAATATTTTTCTTCTCTTAGCCGAAATTGTCTATTGACATTTGGTACAAAGTTTGCTTTTTTTTGGCCTTTGCATTTTGACCAAATAGGTACCTTTATTTCTTCTTTTCCTCTCAAAATTTTATCTCCTTTTGATACCAAATTATTGTCACTTTTGAAGACACTTCCTTTTCTTCCTCTCTAGTGCCGAATTCAACTTTCACCAAAAGCTTTCTCTCTCATTTTGTTTTTCTTTCTTTTTCTTTCTATTTCTCTCTTCTCTTTCCCTCTCATAGCCGAAACCATAAAAGATCAAGAACCTTTTTCTTCATTTCTTCCCCTTGGCCGAATGAGCATAGGTTCCATAACCAATCTCTTTTCTTTTTGAAAATCAACATCACCATCATCATCTTCTTCCTTTAATCTCTCTCTTTCTCTTTCTCTTTCCTTCCTTCTCTCTTTCCTTCTCTTTTCATACTTCTTTCTTCTTCATTCTCAACCGAAACCACCATAGCCAAAGCACAATATTTCTCTCTTTTTGTTAAAGCCGAATCATCAATTCCTTTCTTCTTTTTGTTCAAGGCCGAACCTTCAAGTGAATCAAGTAAGGATTTTGTCAATCGTTTTCATGATCTTCTTCTTATTTTAGTCTCATAATCCTTTCATTTTTTACATCCTAGGTAGAATCCTTGGAAAGGATTTTAAAGATCTTTGTTGAAGCCAACTTTTAAGAAGTGATCTTCGAGATCATCAAGGTAAGGATTTTAATTTCGATCATATCAATTCTTTTAGAATGGATCACTAATCAACGTTATTTTAGGGCGATTTAAGACTAACAAGATAGGTAAAAAAGGCGATCTGGTGTTTGGGAGAGAGGAGGTACTATTTTACCATCGAACTTCAAGCGAAGGGTCATGTCGATAGTTAGAGACTTTCCACCGGGTTGTGGACCCTCTGCTAACGAGGAGCGATTATTTGAAGTAGTGCGTACAACCGAACCACTTTACGTTGGTGGAATATCAGTGGGTTTTAATCCATCTAGCGGAGAAAAACCACAAATAACTGTCGTTCGAGAATCCGAGGGTAAGGATTTAGATCCATCATCAATAAGTGTAGTTTTGTTAGTAATAGTGTATACTAACCAAGTGTGCTAATTAACTAGGTGTTGACGAGCGAGAGGGTATCGTTATCACTGTCATAAGGTGTGTAACCTTACATTAAAAATCTCATAGATTTACACATATTTAAATGTGATTATATGACCATGTGTATGATTGTGATTTTGAATACCATTCAGTGGTATACGATATTCAGGTATGTTTACCCCAATATTTTGTTCATTTTGCTATATGCATAAATGTGAAGATAAGTATGACTATATTATGATCTGTGGGGTAAATAGCATGAAAATTTATCGATATGTATGTGCATGGGCATATGGGTATTATTGATGAAGGGGAAGTATTCTGGTGGTTTTACCACATTTCCGGTGACTTCGGTCACATATTTGAAATTCGGTGACTTCGGTCACATATTTGAAATCCGGTGACTTCGGTCACATATGTGAATTTGGTGACTTCGGTCACATATTTCAAATCTGGTGACTTCGGTCACATTTGTCCAGTGGCTTTGCCACAATATTATAAGGCGATGTGCATGTTGGTGCGAAAGAAGCGCCTTCGATGGTGTGTAGCGGATGGAGGGTCGATTTAGTAATCCCCACGATGTGTTGGTTGAATGCGGTGGTGTGTAGCGGATGGATATTTAGGTGGGCGGGTTTGCATTTCATTATTTGTATCTAATCATGTGATCATAAATGATTATTATTTGATCTGTTATGAAAATGGGCTTTTGGCCAAATATGACTTAAATGGGCCTATGGCCATATGTGTAATTAATGGGCTTAAAGGCTTAATCAAATGGGCTTTTTAATGTATGTGTTATACATTAAGTTTATGACTCACCCTTTTGTGGGAAAACTTTTGAGATGATTAAGTAGTCACGATGGATCGAGGCGTGAAGGATTTCGAGGTGGCCAATGCTCAAACAATGAAGTTTTGAAATTTTCCTACTTAAACTTATTAAGTTAATTTTATTATTTAGACTTTATTATGGGTTTGCCAATTTTATGTAATAAGGCCACTATAAACTATCTTTAATTTTGTGTTTGGAATTATTATTATTTTGCCATGAACAATAATTATTAAATAACTAAATAGTTTTCGATAAATAATAATTTAAAAATGTTTTTGTTACTAACATATCTATATATATATATATATGTGTGTGTGTGTGTGTGTGTGTGTTTTAAAGTAATTTCCTTAAATGTGGTTTTCTTTTGATTTATCAATTCCTCCTACAAGTAATGTTTTTTTTTAAAGATATAAATTTTACTTTACAAATTTATTTTTAACCTAAAATGTTAAGTTAATCTGTTTTCTATAAAATCATCAAGTTTTTCTTAAACAAAAATGAGAATTCGCTATAGATTTACTCGAGGAACATACCAAATCCGATTAGGCTTTTTGGGCCGGGTTTGGGGTGTTTCATGTACATTGCCCTAAATGTACAGAGATAGATAAGTAATCATGTAATAATAAAATCAAAAGAGACGGGGGAGAAGTAACACTTCCTAAATTTTTGGATGAATCCTTGTTCCCTTGTCGAATTGTAGTAGGAGGCGGCGGTGGCGTTTTCTATGGTCTTGGTGGGGTGGCTACCGACAAGCACTGTGCTAGATGAAGAAATTGGGTAGCCTGGAAAGATATAGCCATGAAATCTAAGGAAACATTAAAAATATACTAATAATATAATTAAGGACAAGAAAAATAAAGAGAAGGAGACTAAGAAGAAAAATGAAATTAAAAGAGAAGACTAATGGAGTGAAGAGTCCTTATTGATAGATGGTTCGCGAGTTGGGGGTGATTTCTAAGGTTGTGGTGTGAGATTCCCTAGCAGCCTTTAGAACCTAAAACCAAGAAACTAGAATAAAATAAACTAAATTAAGCACAATATAGTCAAAGGGAAAGAAAATAAAAGAGATGACAAAAGAAAAATAAAATCGAAAAGGCTTCGAAGACCCTTGGCGTGTTGAGTAGCTAAAGCTGCCGGCATGAACTCATGTGATTCGGTCTCCGTTGAGGAGATTGTGGTTAGCCTCTTATACTTCTTTGACATGATGTAGCTGAAGGGACTAGAGAGTTATAAGAATATTAGAAGAAAAGGAGAGAGGGGAAATATGATAAGAAGAAGGAAGAAAAAAGGAGGAAGGAAGGTGAGGGAGAAGAGGGGCGGTGGGTTTAAATAGAATTTTGGCTTCTAAAACTTTCCCATGCTCGTGTACTGTGGGTGTGTCGATTTACACGGCCGCATCGCACGGCCGTGTTCAGGGGCATGTTGGGATCTACACACCCGTGTTTTTATTGCCACGCCCGAGGTTGATAAGTCAGTATCTTCACACGGTCGCATCGCACGGCCATTTGTGTTCACCCACGCCTATTTTCCAGACGCCACGCTCATTCTTGAAAAGGTAGTATTGGTCCACGGCCACTTCGCACGGTCGTGGTGAAGTATGTGAGCCTATAACTTTGGTGAATTGATTCCGTTTGACTCGTATCTCATGCCATGTCAGTACGGTGATTCAGAGTACCCACACGGCCACAGCCACGGCCGTGTGCTAGGCTGTCTAGTTTGGGAATCTGCACTTTCATTTTATTGAAATTCTAAAAGAGAAAATAAAAATAACAATAAAACTAAAACCACAAAATAGAAATTAATGTTAGTGCTCGGGTTGCCTCCCGAGAAGCGCTAGTTTAAAGTCTTAAGCTAGACTGTCCTTTTTAGTCGTATGATTACGGTGGTTTAAATGTTTGAATATCTTCCCTCATACTATCAGTTTTATAAAATTTAAGTTGAGAAGCATTTACCTTATAAGTGCCGAATATGGGATTGCTTACCTCGACTGTTCCACATGGAAAGATATTGCGTAGCTCAAAAGGAATGTCTTCATTTGAACTCAGGTTGGTGTGGTGATGCGCGGATCTGCATTATCTAACCATACCTGATCTTCTATTTTGAAGTGGTTTGATGCCCCTATGAGCTCTTCTAGATGCTCCTTCGATTTTACCTTGTGTGGTTCCGGCTTCTCTTTAAAATGTGTTTTCCACTCTTCTAGTTCGTTGTCCTCAAAGCTTTGCTCCTTACATAATTCTTCTTTATTGGTACAGGGTCCTTGCTTCTGTTCAGATTTGTTGCTCTGTGGTTGTTCCTGCGGTGGGATTTGAACAGATTGATTATCAATTGAATTTACTTTCCCACCTTCATTGATCGATGTCCTGGCTGAGTCAAGAGCTTGTAAACTGATCTATTCGTCACCTACACAAAGTATGAGTTCTCCTGTGGCAACATCAATTTTAGTTCTGGTAGTTGCTAAAAATAGTCTTCCTAGGATTAAAAGAATCGAGTTATCCTCATCCATGTCAAAGACAACAAAATCTATTGGGAAAATGAATTTGTTAATTTTAACAAGAACATCTTCGACAATACCTCTAGGAATTCTAACAGTTTTATCAGCTAATTGAATACTCATCCTAGTTTGTTTGGGTTTCCCTAGACCTAGCTGCTTAAACATTTTATAGGGCATGACATTTAAACATGGGATCGTAAAACTCCCTGGTTTTTTTAGCTTCCGTGGTAGTCTATTCTGTAACATTGCTGAGCATACTGCATTTAATTTAACATGTGGTTCCTCATCTAGCTTACGTTTGTTCGTCAGAAACTATTTTAAAAATTTCCTCGAATCTGGCATCTGTGAAAGAGCTTCAAGAAGTGGTAAGTTACTATGTAATTTCTTTAAAAGTTTAAGAAACTTACCGAACTGTTCTTCTAAATCGTCTCTTTTTAACGCTTCGGGATAAGGTATGCGAGGCTGGTACTCTTTGATTACCAGTTTTGGCTTTTCTTGTGTTACCTCAATTTTATCCTCTTCCACTTCGTCTTCTTGTATTGAACTGGGTTCATCTACCTTTATACTACTATGAGTTGTTATGGCTTGGATTTGCTCCTTTGGGTTAATCTCAGTATTGCTTGGTAGATGCCCTTGTGGTTGTTTCGACATCAGCTACGCGAGTTGTCCAATCGATTTAGTGATTTTCTCGACTCGATCCTTGATCTCTTTGATCGATATTTCTTTATTATCAAGTGTTGTATCAGTTTTTTGGAGACGGGCATCTGTGTCTGCCATGAACTTTTTCAACACTTCTTCAAGACTTGGCTCATTTTCTTGTGGATAGAGATGATTTTGGAAATTTGGAAGAAGTTGTTTTTTATTTCCTTTATTTCATTGGCCTCCTTAACCTCCCCACAAAAAATTTGGATGGTTCATCCAACCTGGATTATAGGTGTTACAATAAGGATTATTATTAGATCTGATGTAACACCACAAACCCGGCCTAAAACGCCACGGCCAGATCTGGTATGCTACAGGTTAAATGTTGAAAACTTTGCTTTGGAGGGTTTTGAAAATCTCAGTTCGTTTATATAGGTATTCGTTAAATAAGTGATATTTGTAGAAAACCTTTGTAGTTCTTTTTTTTTTTTTGTAGAACTTGTTTGAAAATCCCATTTTCTTTCCTTCTTATAATTAAGTCCTTGAACATAAATTTATAGAATGTAAACATTAACAAATATAAATTGATAACCTAAGCTATGGAGGCTTTATTACAAAAATAATCACAAAATTAAAACTTAAAGGAAAACCGAAAATAGGTTATGAAAATAAAAGACTTGATGGTCCCTCGAGTCCACCTCGGCTCCCATGTGCACGATCTGCTGCTCATCTGAAAAGTCAAAGAAATAAAAGGGGCGAGTCACCAAGACTCATTGTGCAAAACCCAAAGACACATAAAAGGCTTGAGGCCCACAAACACATTATGGGCCTTGGCCCATACACAATGGCAACAAAATATTTACATGCTACATGGCCCAACCCAACCTAAAAGTCCATCCTCTACACACCAGCCCGTACCAGCCATCACACCACGAGGATTTCTACAATCAACCCACCAACCGCTACACACCATATCGACAGGCATGCTGCCTATTCCTAACAATCAGGAATAAATTTAACGTGGCTTAGCCACCGATCACTATTATAACCTAACTTTACAATTCGTGGTTTAACCACCGATCACCAAGTGACCTATTAACATGCTCTTCCCCTTCATCATATTAACCCCATCCCATGCATACATCCATGCAGAATCAAAACAATATACTACCTAAAAGATCACAGACTATCACAAACTTCGATACACATAGAGAAGTTTCTATGATTACGTACCTGGCATCCCTTGCCTACCCTTTTCGTATATCGTCATCCATCTGACCTTTTTTTTTGGCTTTTAGACCATAACATATATAGTACATATTAACTACTGTGATAGAGATCTACACACCTGATTACAGACAAGACAAGACTTTCTATGTCGACACTCTCAGAAGCCGATACGACTGCTAACTGTCTAAGGTTTTGTTCTAAAGTCAGTCCACAACCCGGTGGCCAATCCCGTACTGCTGACACGCTCGCTTCTTAAATCTAGGGGTTGGATTTACGAGTCCAATTCCCTCCTTCGTTTGATTAGCATTTGTATCCATGGAACAGATCTTAGCCAACAAACCGGATTAAAACATTGAATCAAATACATATACGAATGTACATTCATAGTGCAGAGGTCCCTTACCTAGAAATCCCAAAAGAGATGGAGTTTAGAGACTAGCGATTTTTAGCTTTTAGATCTAGACGATCTACATCGATTCCCGATGTGTCGCCCTAAAATAAGAACACGAGAACAATCAAAACATTACTCCAAGGATAATCTTATCATGCCAACTAACCTTTCGGCTTTGGCCTCAACAAAAAAAACTAGAAGAGAAAAAGTGAAGAGAGAACTCGGCACTTCCTTAACACCAATAGATCCGACTAAACCTTAGAGATTCCAGTACTTAGCATGATAGAAGAAAGAAATCGGCAAGGAGAAAAGAGTGGACAAGGTATTCGGCTAGTAGGAAAGAGTGGAGAAGAGAGTTGAAGTGAAGAGATTTGGCTTTAGAAGAGATCAAAACAAAAGATGTAGAGAGGAACTGTGAGGTTTCGGCTTGAAGAGGGAAGCAAAGAAAAGAACAATGGAATTTCGGCTTTTGCACAAAAGTGGAGATGAGAGGGAAGAAAAGAAAAAAAAAAGAATAGGATCCAAATGCCAGAATTGAAGAGATATCCCCCCTACTTAACCCAAATTTCGGCATCTACTACCTAAAAACTAAAAATACCCCTTTTTAAAACTAAAACTAAGCTATTAATCAAGGGAAATTTCGGCACCCCTTGAACATATCAGAACAGATTCCTCCTCCCCCTCAGTGTTGGAATTTCGGCCACCACTGTGACCAGCAGATAAATCCTAAATTTCCTCCCTTATCTTTATCTGACCACACCTCCAAAAGAAGCCTAGATAACACTACCTCTTCCCCCCTTTATCTGCCATATTATCTGTATTATCTACTCAAATAAATCCTACTATTTCAAGAACACCTTATCACCCACTGCAAACTTTATGTCCTTACGCTTCAAATCAGCATAGGACTTCTGTCTGTCCGACGCTTCCTTTAGTTGAGCCTGAATTAACTCAACCTTCTCCTCTGTCTCAGTAACCGGCTCCGGACCCAAAATCTGACGTTCTCCTAATTCCATCCAACAGGTAGGAGTACAACACTTCTTCCCGTACAATGCTTCATAGGGCGCCATCTGAATACTAGACTGGTAGTTGTTGTTATAAGCAAACTCCGCTAATGGTATAAATTCTTCCCAACTACCTTTGAAATCAATGACACAGCCTCTCAACATGTCCTTCAAGATCTGAATTACCCACTCAGACTGTCCATCGGTCTGAGGATGAAACGCTGTACTGAAATCCAACTTCGTACCCAAGCTTGATGCAATGCCTTCCAAAATCGCGACGTGAACCTAGGGTCCCTGCCCGATATGATCGATACTGGTACTTCATGCAACCTCACTACCTCCACTATGTATAGCTTAGCCAATTTCAGAGAGTAATCGACCCCTACTGGTATGAAATGAGGAGACTTCGTCACGCAATCAAGAATCACCCAGACTGAATCTTTCTTAGTAGGCATGAGAGGTAGCCCACTAACAAAGTCTAGTGTGATCCTTTCCCACTTCCATTGTGGAATCTTCACCGGCTGCAATAACCCTGATGGTAACTAATGCTCCGCCTTTACCTGCTGACAGGTCAAACACTTACTCACCAATTCAGTTACCTCTCGCTTCAAGCCCAGCCACCAGAACTGATCTCGTAAATCCCGATACATCTTACTCCCTCCAGGGTGCATAGCGTATGGACTACCATGCGCTTCTTGTAAAATCCTACGCCTCAACTCTGGATCTTTTGGCATGTAAACTCTCCCTCGAAAACATAATAGTCCTTCCTCATTCACACTGTATTCCATTGGCCCATCATTTGATATTAGCTGTAACTTTACCTTAAGCAACTCATCAGTCTGCTGCTTCTCCTTAACCTGACTAACCCAAGAGGGATTCATTTGAAGTTCAGCTAATAAACTCCCATCATCGTATAAACTAAGGTGAGCAAACATTGCTCTCAAGTCAGAGATTACTTTACGACTTAGGGCATCTGCCACCACATTTGCTTTACCCGGATGATACTCGATCGAGCAGTCATAATCCTTTAACAACTAGATCTACCTTCTTTGCCTTAAATTCAACTCCATCTAGGTCAAAAGGTATTTTATACTCTTGTGATCGGTATAAACGACGGATTTCTCCCCATACAGATAATGTCTCCAGATCTTCAAGGAAAAAACCACTGCCGCCAATTCCAAATCATGCGTAGGATAATTCAATTTGTGCGGTCTTAACAAAATAGGCCTTAGCCGAATGCTATAGACACTTACCTTGTGGGTTTTAAATCCCGAAACTCACCGAATAACTAGGGAACACGTGGCCTATGGTGTACCTTCGGGAAAAGAACTTCTCCTTCCTTGTAGCCTACACTTAGTAAATCCCGAAAGATCTCTTCAAAGTTTCGGCAACCATGAGCATTAATGGGATTAGCCCTAGATTTCGATAAGTCTAAAATATAAAAGAATGGAAACCAAACTTGGATCTTACCCTTATTTGAAGGAATCGATTGCACCTTCACTTCAACCTTTGAGATTGACTTAGAGACTTGATGAATAATCGACTATGATTCCCTTATGTATTTGGTTTCAAAGATGAAAGAAGAGAGGAATAATAGGATTAGAAGGAATCGGCTAGGAGGCTAAAAGAAAAGAAGAAAAGAATGGATGCTCAAGAAGAATATTGCAGAGGAAAAGAGAGAGGAGAATGAATAATGAATGGCCCTAGTCTCATCCTTTTATAGCCGAAATTACTAGGCCAAGAATCCTTAACTTGGCCACCACTCTTCCTTATTTTCCTAATTAAAGAATAATTCTTCATTTATCCACCTATTTAGCCGAATTTTAAAGTGAATTAAACTCTTTCCTTAAGAGTCCTTATGATCTTCTAATTAGCCGAGTTTTAAAGAGAGTGAAACTCCTCGTTTGCAAGCCTTGTGCCGTCCACCTCTTGGGCTTCTAGAAGCAAAATAAAACTTATTTTATTTGCTTCTTATGTGACTCGAACTCAAGCCCAACACCCTTGCATGTGGGCCATTTCCTGAGGCCTTAAGTGGCATCTTCAGGCCACTTTTCCAAGTCCGTTAATGGGTCAAATTTCACGTACTTTATATTTTAGGGTCACTTGGCCCTAGGTTCCCCTTTGAACTTTAAAATTCGACATTTTGGGGTCATTTTTAAGTTTCCAAAAATTTTCGCGCAGCTTTGTAGACTTGACATTTCCTAGGTTTCCAAAATGTTTACTTTCCTATTTTGGCTTAGTTTCCAAAATGTTTACTTTCCTCTTTTAGCTTAGGTTTCCAAAATGTTCACTTTCCTCTTTTAACTAATTGTTCCATACATTTCCTTACATTTCCATACATTTCCTTACATTTCCATACATTTCCATACCTTTCCATACATTTCCTTACATTTCCTTACATTTCCATACATTTCCATACATTTCCTTACATTTCCATACATTTCCATACATTTCCATACATTTCCTTACATTTCCATACATTTCCATACATTTCCTTTCATTTCCTTTCATTTCTTTACATTTCCTTACATTTCCTTATATTTCCTTTTATTTCCTTACATTTCCTTATATTTCCTTACATTTCCTTACATTTCCAAGGTTCTAAAGATGCACATCACACATCCATATCACAGTAAACATGCTATTTCATTAAAAAATGCACACAATGGGATTCAAACCTCTTCCCTCAAAGTACTTCACTTGATGCCATAACCCTTGCCCCTTAGGTGGCGTCCCTTGCCACTTTTCCACATCACTTCTTGTTTTAACTTAAAACCAATAATTGTCCAAAGCTTTCTCTTCCATCCTAGGATTCTAAAAACCCTTAATTCACGTCCAACCATTGCCAAAACCTACTACTCATGAATTATGCACAAACGCATAACCCCTAATCTAGGATGTTACAGTTCTACCCTCTTTAAAAATAATTTCGTCCTCGAAATTGCTTACTATGATCGTACAATCCTTCTCACCGACTATGCTTACGCGCAAGACTCGATCTTAATTGAACCATCATACTTTCCAGCACAATCTCTAAGTTCCGCCCTTAGAACTCATTTCTAACGTCGCGATTTAATCGATTAAGAAGTTTTATGTATAAAAAAATTTGTTTCAGCGATTAACGCGAAGAAGTTTTATGGAAAGAATTTTTAGAAGTGGTTCTTTCGTATTCATACATGCACACAGTCTTTACATTCATACATCCATCAATCAATTATGAACTTTCGTTCATTAAGAGAAATGTTGTAGTTTTCATTATTGTTGTTTTTCCACTACCCAGAGGTATTTTCGTAATTTGTCCTCTGGGTATTTTTCGCAATTTATCGAAACAAGGTTCCTTGGTGTTTTTGTCAATGAGGGTATCCAGAAATTTTGCATTCAGGGGTATTTTGGAAAATTTTGAAATTGAGGTATTTTGGTAATTAACCTGTGAATTTGTAAATCTTAATAAATCATGGATATTTTGGAATTTACAAAACTTGAAGGTTGTTTTTGAGAATTTGTTTTCCAAATTGGTGCTGTTGCAAAAATTTTGAAAATCAGGGGTCGTTCTGGTAATTTTGTAACTTGGGGGTTTTTTGGTAATTTACAGGTTAGAGGTAATTCCGTAAATTTTCCAAATCAGGGTGTCTTGAATTTTCATAATTTAGGGTCTCATGGATACTTTTGCAAAGTGGAGAAATTTTATTGAAATCAAGGGTAATATGGAAATTTTGAAACTAATGGCATTTTAGTAATTTTACCACTAAGGGTATTTAGGTAATTTTGTAAATCAGAAATATTTCAGGAAAATTTATAAAAATAATCTTTTCAAGTCAAGAGGATAATTTGGAAATTTTAAAACTAGGGTTTCCATAAAAATACGGCTAGTCCCTTTCGGGTTTTAGTTAGGGGTTTTGCCCGTGTATAAGTCTTCTTGTTTAGGGTGAACCGAGGCTACGCACCAGGTAGGATTCAAGTGGAGAGGAGGTGAGTCACACGGACTGCTTAAATACCAAGCTCCCACCGAAACCAATCTTAGACATGCGTACCATGGTTGCCACACCCTAACTTAGCGACTTAACCATAGGTTTGTTTAGTTAGGCATTTAAGTCTTATGTTTTTGTTGGGGTACACTAGTCCTAGGGTTCAAGTACTTAATCTCTATTCTACGTTCCATTTCTACCCTTCTACAAATCATAACATAAATCATACAATGGATAGAAGTACTTACCTGGTGGACTTCGGGTCGGAGACTTAGTGGGCCATGCCGAAAAACTCGCTTAATTCACAAAAATTCTTTTTGGGCTTAACTTTGAAAATGTTTTGGGCCTTAAACCCAAAGCCGAGAGTTTAAAGCTGGCTCGATACAAATTGAAACACCCACACCCGCCCATGAGAATGGACCGGATCTGTATGTTCCCGGTGTAAACTGTTTCAAATTCTTTTGTACTTAGGAAAATCTTGAGTGTATTGAAGATAGTTTGTTTTGGGTTGGGCTCGAGTTGAAAACAAGTTTACTTATTATATATATATTTTAAATTAAAACCCATTTACTTCAAAGACAAAATATTTAAACTTATTTTAAATTAAATGGGCTTAATCTTTATAAAGCCCTAAATTCATAGCATAGTAATCAAAAGTAAATAAAATCATCACTATGGCCTTATTACATAAAATAAAACCCAAAATAAAATTATACAAGACTTAAAATAAAATAAAGGTTCAAATTAAATCAAACTTCGTTGAACATGGCCACCACAAGTTACGCCATCACAGTCCATTCTCGCTCATCACCAAACATGTTCCCACAACGGGTGAGTCGATAGACTCAATGTGTAACCAACACCAAAACATAATAGAAATAGGCACACCATACATATCATATTCATATAAAAATTCAAGATAATGATGCAAACCCGAACCCAAACCTATATGCCATCCGCTACACTCCACCCGTACCAACTTGCACACCGTGGGGACTACTAAGTCAACCCTCCATCCGCTACACACCATCGAAGGTAGTCGCTGCAGTCGACATGCTCATCGCCCACTTAAGATATTGTGGCATAGCCACCTGATATTTGTGTCATGAGACACCATATTTAGATAATGTAACCGAAGTTACCACATTAACTTAGTGAGATCGAAGTCGTCACATATTCTTAGTGAGACCGAAGTCGTCACATATTCTTAGTGAGACCGAAGTCGTCACATATTCTTAGTGAGACCAAGTCATCACGTTTCACTTAGTGAGACCAAGTCATCACATTCACTTCCCTTTCTCAAATAACCCGAATGCCCCAAATTATACATATCATGCATATCATATTTAATTTCACTTTCACATCACTTTTCACATGTTAAATATAACATATTTGAAATCCTAGTAGGAGTAGGAAAGCGTGCACTGAGTACTTTGTACCATAATATGGTACTTTAGCCACATTCTTACACTTTCATATTAACATATATCACATAATTAAGCTATAAATCTATTAGGATTAGTGTGGGATACACACGATACCTTAGCCATATTCTTACACTTTTATATTAGCACATATAATAAAATTAAAGTAGTAAATCTATCAAGATTTAGTGTGAATTACACACCGATTTGTTTAGCGATTCCTTGAGATTAGAAAAGCTAGATCTAAAGTTTAGATCCTTAGTCCCTACATTTGATTCATCATTTATTACTTAGCATAAATTCTATTTGGCTATGATATCCAAATCCTAGTAGGATTTGTAAAAGACTTACCTTGTTGCCGATTTCAATACTAATCAAATCCAGAAATCTATGCTATGCTCCTCCTTGTATTCGCCAAGCACTAAATCTCATCAGGGGTTAGTTTGGACTTTTTAAACAAACAAGAATTAGATCTAACTATCAAAATAGGCCTTAGCCGAATGCTATAGACACTTACCTTGTGGGTTTTAAATCTCAAACTCATAGAATAACTAGGGAACACGACCTATGGTGTACCTTCGGAAAAGAACTTCTCCTTCCTTGTAGCCTACACTTAGTAAATCCCGAAAGATCTCTTCAAAGTTTCGCAACCATGAACATTAATGGGATTATCCTAGATTTCGATAAGTCTAAAATATAAAAGAATGGAAACCAAACTTGGATCTTACCCTTATTTGAAGGAATCGATTGCACCTTCACTTCAACCTTGAGAGATTCGGCTTAGAGACTTGATGAACAATCGGCTATGATTCCCTTATGTATTCGGTTTCAAAGATGAAAGAAGAGAGGAATAATAGGCTTAGAAGGAATCGGCTAGGAGGCTAAAAGAAAGAAGAAAAGAATGGATGCTCAAGAAGAATATTCGGGAGAGGAAAGAGAGAGGAGAATGAATAATGAATGGCCCTAGTCTCATCCTTTTATAGCCGAAATTACTAGGCCAAGAATCCTTAACTTGGCCACCACTCTTCCTTATTTTCCTAATTAAAGAATAATTCTTCATTTATCCACCTATTTAGCCGAATTTTAAAGAGAATTAAACTCTTCCTTAAGAGTCCTTATGATCTTCTAATTAGCCGAGTTTTAAAGAGAGTGAAACTCCTTTTTACAAGCCTTGTGCCGTCCACCTCTTGGGCTTCTAGAAGCAAAATAAAACTTATTTTATTTGCTTCTTATGTGACTCGAACTCAAGCCCAACACCCTTGCATGTGGGCCATTTCACGAGGCCTTAAGTGGCATCTTCAGCCACTTTTCCAAGTCCGTTAATGGGTCAAATTTCACGTACTTTATATTTTAGGGTCACCTGACCCTAAGTTCCCCTTTGAACTTTAAAATTCGACATTTTGGGGTCATTTTTAAGTTTCCAAAAATTTTCGCGCGGCTCTGTAGACTTGAAATTTCCTAGGTTTCCAAAATGTTTACTTTCCTATTTTGGCTTAGTTTCCAAAATGTTTACTTTCTTCTTTTAGCTTAGGTTTCCAAAATGTTCACTGTCCTCTTTTAACTAATCGTTCCATACATTTCCTTACATTTCCATACATTTCCTTACATTTCCATACATTTCCATACCTTTCCATACATTTCCTTACATTTCCATACATTTCCATACATTTCCATACATTTCCTTACATTTCCATACATTTCCATACATTTCCTTACATTTCCATACATTTCCATACATTTCCTTACATTTCCATACATTTCCATACATTTCCTTTCATTTCCTTTCATTTCTTTACATTTCCTTACATTTCCTTATATTTCCTTTTATTTCCTTACATTTCCTTATATTTCCTTACATTTCCTTACATTTCCAAGGTTCTAAAGATGCACACCACACATCCATATCACATAAACATGCTATTTCATTAAAAATGCACACAATGGGATTGAACCTCTTCCTCAAAGTACTTCACTTGATGCCATAACCCTTGCCCTTAGGTGGCGTCCCTTGCCACTTTTCCACATCACTTCTTGTTTTAACTTAAAACCAATAATTGTCCAAAGCTTTCTCTTCCATCCTAGGATTCTAAAAACCCTTAATTCACTTCCAACCACTGCCAAAACCTACTACTCATGAATTATGCACAAACGCATAACCCCTAATCTAGGATGTTACACGAATCAAGCCATCCTTTGCTGCTACTAATCTTTCTCTTAGCCTTGGTTTTAGAATTTGATTGGTAAGTGGGTGATTAGGCCGAATATTGGTGGTAAGATGTTACTCTTTATTTCGATATTTTACACCACTCTTGTGATTCTATTTTGTGGTGATGATATCAACTTCCTACTCTTGTGGAAGGGCCTAATATTGGATGAAGGCTAACCCCTTTGGTACATCACTTATTTACTTTATGAACTTGTTGCAATAACCAAAGTGTAAGGCTGGATTTTAGAACCTAGTAGGGAAGGATCACGATTGTGGGGGCAACGAAGAGTGGTTCTTTAGGAAATCCAAATAAGGTATGTAATCTCGTACCCTTCCGAATACATGTTTGAAAAGGTGTGTAATCTCGTACCCTTCCAAATGCATGTTTGAAATGGTGTGTAATCTCACACCTCTCTGAATATTTGCATGAAATGTTTTATGATTCGGTCGAAAGATCGAAAAATTGGAAACTGACATTTGTGATAACTCGGGCGTGCGTATGTTCGTAGTAGAAACCATATTTTGCAATGAAACAGTTTTTGGTTAGCAGCAGAGACGTGATTTTGAAAAATCATGAAAAATAGGAGAAAAGGTGTAACAACTCAGTTTAGACCCTAGTCAGAACAGTGGTTTGAGACCATAAATCCGAGGTCGAAATGTTAATTTAATATTATTTTCTTTGTGAATAGTATGTGACATAGTCTATTCGAAAATTCTGTGTGATGATTTGATCGTTTTAATGCCGAATTAAGAGAAGGGACTTAATCACGCAAAGAATAAAAGCTATGTGCTGATTTATAAGTACTTAAGTATTTTTGTCTTTTAAATGTAAAGGCCTTAAGAGGCAAATATGCAAATTTTAGTTCGTAGAGGTTGGAATGTCATGATAACCATGATATATATTTATCTTATTTGATTTTTAAATGGTTAAATGAGTAATTAAATAATTATGTTATTAGTAAATAAAACAAATGATTATGATAGTGGATTTTATTCATCCATCTATCACCAAAAATTCAAAAGAAAGAAAGGAGAAAACTATCCTAGGTTTCGGCAACTATCTAGCCAAATTAAGGTATGTTTTGGTGTTAAATTTTGATGATTTTTATGTTTTTGAGATTGTTACTTAGTATATTATCAAGCCCATGTCTCAATTTGATGAATTGATGTTGTTCATGAAATGTGCCATTGATGAACACTTGAACTTTGTGATGTTAGCTGGTGAAATCTGAAAGCTTGGTGTTGGGTTAACATAGTTTGTATTTGAGTTTTAGTAAAATTGAGTATTTTGGGCTAAATTGTGAAAAGTGTAAATTGAAGGACTAAAAATGAAATAAATGAAATGTGTGGACTTGCATGAGCATAGTAAGAATTCGACTAGGCTTGAGTACCAGCAAATTTTGTGTATTTGGTGATTTGATGAATTAAGGACTAAAGTGTCGAAATGTGTTAATGTGTGGGCTATTTTGCAAAATGCCCTAAATGTGTGTTTGGATTAAAATGAATGAATTGATGATTGAATGGATTGAATTTCAATATGTTTAGACCAAGAGAGGAGAGGTTCAAATCGAGATCGAGGCAAAGATAAAGTGCTCGATTAATTGTAACACCCTAAATTAGGGGTTGTTGGTAATTTAATTAATTTTCCATGTATGTGCTTGTAGAAATAAATATTTTGATTTCTAAGCATATTTAGGGTCTTGACATAACCCCGAATTAGGTCAAATTTGGAATTAAAAATTTCTTTTTAAGGGTTTAAAAGGAAGGGAGCTAGGTGAGATAGGGTTAAGGGGAAATTTTGGGCGAAATTTGACACAAAGAAAGGGCTTGGCACAATTGGCTTGGTGCGTCTAAGGGGGTTGCTAGGGAGGAGGTTCGAGTCTCGGTAGTAACAAGGGGGAAATGTTTTTCCTTTTGGGCTTTTTGGGTGTTAGGGTTAAAGAAGGCTTTAAAGAATTTTTAGGCAAGGTTTGAGCATGAAAGTCCAGGATGGTGGAGTGGCTTGGGGCGCCACTCAAGAGTTTGGAAGCGGCAGGTCTCGGGTTCAAGACATAAGGGACGCAAGGAACATTTTATTTTTTTGGGCTTTTAGCGTTAAAAGGAAGGGGACCAGGTATGAAGGCCTTATAATTAAATGAGGGGGTTATTTGACATGAAAGTCAAATGGGAAAGATGGCATGGGGCGTTTAAGGGAAGGCTGCGGCATGAGGTCGCTGGTTCAAACCTAAGAAGCAGCATATGGGTTTTATTTTTTTTATTTTTGCTGCTGGCGTGTATAGGAGAGTGGTGGCTGCTATTTGGACTCTTTAAATGATAAGAGATAAGGCTTATTTTTTTCCACTTATTCGGCTGGAAGGGAGTAGCATTAGCAAGTTTATTTTCATTCAAATTGTTTAAGAAAAGGATAGGAGATAAGTGGAAGATAAGTGTTATTTTCATGAGTGATAATTAAAAGCCAAATTATCACAATTAGGGGGTAGTGATTGCCGATTATTGGACTCCTTGGGGGGGGGCTGTCCATATCTGATTTGTACAGCAAAGAAGTGCCAAAAGTTCAACCAATTTTCTTTTCTTTCTCTCCAAATTTGCTGCTGCCGAAATTCCCCTATACAATTGCCCAAAGTTGTTCAAAATTTCTCTTCCCCTCTTACTTCTTTTAGCCGAATCTACCCCCTCTTTTAAGAGAAAATTTCCAGCCCTTCCATCTTGCTTTGGCCGAATCTCCCTTGAGGAAAAGGGTGCTGTTTTCGGTTCCTTTCTCTTCTAAAAGGTAGCCAAACCCCCCTCACAACAATAAGAGGTGCTGACTTGTGGTGCTAAGGGCCGACATAATCATTAAGGTAAGGGATAATCACCTCTTTTAGGTACAAGGTTATGGCCGAATGGCCTATGATTCTTACTAATATGATCAAATCAATTGTATGGAGGCCGTAGTTGATTTAAGGGAGCCTTCGGGATTTGTTCTCCTAAGGTAAAGAGGTAAGTGACATTCGGCCATAGGCCTTGATTATGAGTGTTTGTGCAAGTCGATTTTTAACATGTGTTTTGGTAGGGATCTTGAAGACTCAAGTGATATTTCGGGATTTCGGTAAGTGGGGTAAGTGAATAAGTCACATTTGGCCAAGGGCCATATTTGGATTAAAGGTGCGATTAAGTCCTTCAAGGATTACTAATTTGGCCGAATAGGCCTATGGTACTAATTTTGGTGATTGGCCGAATATAGGTCAAGGGATAAAGCACTAAAGATTGAAACTTCGGGATCTAGGAATTCGGTAGAAACAGGTGTGTAAGAACTCACTACACACTTTATTAATTTTCATGATTATGTTGTTGCTATTTACCTTTTTGGTAGAGATTTGCTTATGGCTCAGCATGGATTTCGGGTAAGTCCCCTAACTTGTGATTTTTGATATATGATTTGCATGCCATCACATGATGTTAAATACTATGACATGATATATGATAATTGATATATAAGCATGTGATGGTGGGATTGATGAGAGGAGGGGGATGATTGTATGGACTGTCGTCAGTGGTTTTGACCACAAGATGGGTTGACCCCATCAGATTATTTGTGACCTATGGTCATCAGTAGTTTTGACCACACCGATTGATAATTTGCGACTAAGTCCCAGTGGTTTGGTACCACCAGTGGTTTTGACTACATTTGATAAATTGTGACCTATGGTCATCAGTGGTTTTGACCACACGATGGGTTGGCCCCATCATTTAATTTGTGACTCTAAGTCATCAGTGGTTTTGACCACACGGGATAGTTAAGGAGTATGGATGGTTAGGTTGGGTTGCATATTTGCATGTTAATTAATAATTTGTGTATGAGTGCATTTCCGGGTGGGGGATTTACACACTGAGTCTTGGTGACTCACCCTTTTCCCTTAACATTTTGCAGATGAGTAGATCGCGGAGATGGAGCCGGAGAGGACTCGAGGCGGCCATGCTTATCGTTGGATTTAAGTTGTTATCGTTAAGTTTATTTAATTATTTTCTAAGTCTTTTTATTTTGGGTTGTAATAAGGCCACTAATTATTGTTGGATGTTTATTTTATTGTTTTATTTTACTCATGTTATATTACAAATGGAACTTTATAAATGAACCGGTTAAAAGTAATTTTTTTTCAACTAAGTAACTACTACGAGTTTTCAAGGAAGTTACCATCGGGTAACAAAATTTACCAAGTCACCAATAACTCGATGATTTTAAAATGCTACATGATCAAATGTTTTCAAAAGGGTTTATCATTGTTGAATTTATAAAAGCCCAACTAAGTTTTCAAACCCGTTTTCATACCTTAGCCAAATTCTACTAAGTTTTCACCAAACCACAAAAAGACTCAAATTATTTTACTCCGTGGCATACCAGATCCGGCCAGGACTCATGGGTAAGGTTTGGGGTGTTACATTTTTGGTATCAGAGTCCGGTTCAAAACTTCATTTGTGGGGGCCTAAGGCCCAAAATGTTTTGTTTTTATTAGTTGGCCTTATTATGATGTTTTGAGAAGCTGTTTTGGCTTGAACAAAGATGGCACCGAGTCTAAGCACAAATCCGCCTGTAAGTACTTTTATCCATTTTGTGAATATTTGATGAGGCGTAGGGTAAATTGGGAACGTAGACTACTAAAGTAGAAAGCTGTTGAACCCTAGGGCTAGCATACCTTAACTATGCATAAGATTTAATAATTACCTAAACAACCACGTGAGTTGTCACTAAGCAAAGGATGTGGCAATCGTTATCGCATGTCTAGGATTGGATTCGGTGGGGCACGGTATTTAAGCGATCCTCGTGACTCACCTCTTACTCACTCGAATCCTACAGTGCGTAGTAACGATTCATCCTAGCCGAGACGACACACTCACAAAGCTAAACTCGATAACTAAAACCCAAAAGGGACTAGCAGTTTTGTTTTTGGAATAAATAAAACATTAGCTTTAAAAAAATAACTAAAATACCCCTCAGTTTGAAAAATGACCAAAATACCCCTGGCTTGTAAACTACCAAAATACCCTCCGAATGAAAAATTTTCAAACAGAAAATTTTCAAAATATCCTTCTTTTGTGAAATCACTTAGAACCCAACTTTTGAAAATCATTTTGTGAAGATACCCTAATTATGTGAAATTACTAAAATACCCTTAGGGGTAAAATTATGAAAACGCCCTTGAATTATGAAGTTTCCAAAATACCCACGGTTTAAATCAAAAATTTCATCACATAAAGAGTGTTTAAAAACCTTAAGTTTCAAAAACGTCATGATGTTAGAAATTACAAAATTGCCCATAACCTACAAAATTACCAAAATGACCCTGATTTCAAAATTTTGCAACATCACTATTTTGGAAAAGTAAATTCTTAAAGTTTTACAACTTTTGAAATGTCCCTGATTCCTTAGAATTTTACAAATTTACCCTGATTTGTGAAAAATTACCAAAATGCCCCTGAGTTTCAAAATTTTCGAAAGACCCCCGGATTTTAAAATTTTTCAAGATACTCGAGAATTTAAGAGTTCCAAAATAAATTTTGACAAAATCATCCGAGAACTTGTATTTTTGAAAAATTACAAAAATACCCCTGTAAGACAAATTACGAAAATACCCCTGGGCAGTGGAAAAACAATCACCATGAAAACTACGTCTCTTTGGATTGAATGAATGAAAGACTGTGTGTTTGTATGATTACGAAAGAACCACTCTTAAAACTCTTATCATAAAATTCCTTCGCGGATAATCTAGTGAAACAAGTACTAATACATAAAATTCTTAAACAGATAAACGCAATCGTTAGGATGAGTTCAAGAGGTTGTGGACGTCTGCCGCGTGGCCGTGGTAGGGGTAGGATGACCTTGTCTGAACCAGCAAGGTTCGGACATAGGTCTAAAAATAAGATGTCGGATCTATCGGCGGCGAAAACTGAATTTCATGATCAGACGGGTGGTAATGATGTCGTGTCTCAAGCTGTATTATGGGTGTTGAAACGAGTAGCTGAGGCAGGTGCGGGTGCAGGAGCCCACAAATCTGTGGTTGAACGACTCCGGGCTAACAGAGTTGAGGTGTTTAGAGGAGTTTCCGGAGTGGCACCCAGTACGGCAGAGTACTGATTGGAAGCAACAGAAAGGATTATGGATGATTTAGATTTCACAGCTGAGGAGAAGTTAAAGGGTATAATTTCTTTGCTTCGAGATGAGTCATATCAGTGGTGGCTCACCGTAAGGGATGGAACTGTGGGAGAAAATCTCACTTGGGAATTCTTCAGAGAGGCTTATCAAAAGAAATATATCAGAACTAGTTACGTCGATGCACAGCAGAAGGCTTTCTTGAACCTGGTTCAAGGTAATAAGACGGTGGCGGAATATGAGGCCGAGTTCCTCAGGTTGAGTAGGTATGCTCGTGGTATTGTGGGTACCGAGCATGAACGCTGTGTGAGATTTGAAGGCGAAATTTGAGGATGAGCTGAGGATGATGATAGCTCCACAACAGGAACGAGAGTTCGCTGTCCTTGTGGAGAAGTCTAAAGTTACTGAAGGGGTAAGACAGTCGGTCAGACGGAACCAAGATCGAAATTGGAATAAGAGGAGATTGGGACCTTCAAGGTTCTCGGATAATGAGCAGAAGAGGATGAGGTTTGATGGGTCGGATCAAGCTGCTAGGCCTGCCGCTGCTGCTAATCCTCAATGGCCGCCACGGTGTGCTCGGTGTGGCAAGTCTCACATGAGGGAATGTTGGAATGGTAATCGGGGATGCTTCGAGTGTGGGTCCTTAGAGCATCGAGTTAGAGACTGTCCAAAAAAGGAAGCTAGACTGAGATCTGAGGATCAGGATCGTGCACCGAATAGGAGGGATAACCAATAGCCACAGAGGGGTCGAGGTGCAGCTAGGGGTAATGGAAATGGTAACGGGCGTGGCCAAGGTGCTGAAGGTGCAGAGGCGAGGCAACCAAGGTTGGTTTATGCAGTTGGCCGTCGCGAGGAGGAAGATGTGCCAAATGTGACAACGGGTATGTTCCTTATTTCTGGAATACCCTTAATTGCTTTGATTATTGTAGAGTTTTCTTGTTTTACTAGGGAAGTGCCTGAAACCTTGGTTGTGAACTTAGGGATTATGCCTAGGAAGTAAGATAGTTTTATTAAGATCAGAGTGCACAGTATAAGCGTAGTACGGTGAGTTAAGATGTACGACTATTCGTTAGCAAGTAATTTCGAGGACGAAATTATTTTTAAGGGGGGTAGAACTGTAACACCCTAAATTAGGGGTTGTTGGTAATTTAATTAATTTCTATGTATGTGCTTGTAGAAATAAATATTTTGATTTCTAAGCATATTTAGGGTCTTGACATAACCCTGAATTAGGTCAGATTTGGAATTAAAAATTTCTTTTTAAGGGTTTAAAAGGAAGGGAGCTGGGTGAGATAGGGGTTAAGGGGAAATTTTGGGCGAAATTTGACACAAAGAAAGGGCTTGGCACAATTGGCTTGGTGCGTCTAAGGGGGTTGCTAGGGAGGAGGTTCGAGTCTCGGCAGTAACAAGGGGAAATTTTTTCCTTTTGGCCTTTTTGGGCGTTAGGGTTAAGGAAGGCTTTAAAGAATTTTCGGGCAAGGTTTGAGAATGAAAGTCCAGGATGGTGGAGTGGCTTGGGGCGCCACTTAAGAGTTTAGAAGCGGCAGGTCTTGGGTTCGAGACATAAGGGATGCAAGGAATAATTTTTTTTGGGGCTTTTAGCGTTAAAAGGAAGGGGACCAGGTATGAAGGCCTTATAATTAAATGAGGGGGTTATTTGACATGAAAGTCAAATGGGAAAGATGGCATGGGGCGTTTAAGGGAAGGCTGCGGCATGAGGTCACTGGTTCGAACCTAAGAAGCAGCATATGGGTTTTATTTATTTTTTATTTTTGTTGCTGGCATGTATGGGAGAGTGGTGGCTGCTATTTGGACTCATTAAATGATAAGAGATAATGCTTATTTTTTTCCACTTATTCGGCTGGAAGGGAGTAGCATTAGCAAGTTTATTTTCATTCAAATTGTTTAAGAAAAGGATAGGAGATAAGTGGAAGATAAGTGTTATTTTCATGAGTGATAATTAAAAGCCAAATTATCACAAGTAGGGGGGAGTGATTGCCGATTATTGGACTCCTTGGGGGGTTTATCCATATCTGATTTGTATAGCAAAGAAATGCCAAAAGTTCAATCAATTTTCTTTTCTTTCTCTCCAAATTTGCTGTTGCCGAAATTTCCCTATACAATTGCCCAAAGTTGTTCAAAAATTCTCTTCCCCTCTTGCTTCTTTTAGCCGAATCTACCCCCTCTTTTAAGAGAAAATTTCCAGCCCTTCCATCTTGCCTTGGCGAATCTCCCTTGAGGAAAAGGGTCTTTTTTTCGGTTCCTTTCTCTTCTAAAGGTAGCCGAACCCCTCACAACAATAAGAGGTCTTGACTTGTGGTGCTAAGGGTGACATAATCATTAAGGTAAGGGATAATCACCTCTTTTAGGTACAAGGTTATGGCCGAATGGCCTATGATTCTTACTAATATGATCAAATCAATTGTAGGGAGGCCATAGTCGATTTAAAAGAGCCTTCGGGATTTGTTCTCCTAAGGTAAAGAGGTAAGTGACATTTGGCCATAGGCCTTGATTATGAGTGTTTGTGCAAGTCGATTTTTAACATGTGTTTTGGTAGGGTTCTTGAAGACTCAATTGATATTTCGGGATTTTGGTAAGTGGGGTAAGTGAATAAGTTACATTCGGCCAAGGGCCATATTTGGATTAAAGGTGCGATTAAGTCCTTCGGGATTACTAATTTGGCCGAATAGGCCTATGGTACTAATTTTGGTGATTGGTCGAATATAGGTCAAGGGATAAAGCACTAAAGATTGAAACTTCGGGATCTAGGAATTCGGTAGAAACAGGTGTGTAAGAACTCACTACACACTTTATTAATTTTCATGATTATGTTGTTGCTATTTACCTTTTTGGTAGAGATTTGCTTATGGCTAAGCATGGATTCCGGGTAAGTCCCCTAACTTGTGATTTTTGATATATGATTTGCATGCCATCACATGATGTTAAATACTATGACATGATATATGATAATTGATATATAAGCATGTGATGGTGGGATTGATGAGAGGAGGGGGATGATTGTATGGACTGTCGTCAGTGGTTTTGACCACAAGATGGGTTGGCCCCATCAGATTATTTGTGACCTATGGTCATCAGTAGTTTTGACCACACCGATTGATAATTTGCGACTAAGTCCCAGTGGTTTGGTACCACCAGTGGTTTTGACCACATTTGATAAATTGTGACCTATGGTCATCAGTGGTTTTAACCACACGATGGGTTGGCCCCATCATTTAATTTGTGACTCTAAGTCATCAGTGGTTTTGACCACACGGGGTAGTTAAGGAGTATGGATGGTTAGGTTGGGTTGCATATTTGCATGTTAATTAATAATTTGTGTATGAGTGCATTTCCGGGTGGGGGATTTACACACTGAGTCTTGGTGACTCACCCCTTTCCCTTAACATTTTGCAGCTGAGTAGATCGCGGAGATGGAGCCAGAGAGGACTCGAGGCGACCATGCTTATCGTTGGATTTAAGTTGTTATCATTAAGTTTATTTAATTATTTTCTAAGTCTTTCTATTTTGGGTTGTAATAAGGCCGCTAATTATTGTTGGATGTTTATTTTATTGTTTTATTTTACTCATGTTATATTACAAATGGAACTTTATAAATGAACCGGTTAAAAGCAATTTTTTTCAACTAAGTAACTACTACGAGTTTTCAAGGAAGTTACCATCGGGTAACAAAATTTACCAAGTCACCAATAACTCAGATGATGTTAAAATGCTACATGATCAAATGTTTTCAAAAGGGTTTATCAGCCCAACTGAATTTATAAAAAGCCCAACTAAATTTTCAAACCCCGTTTTCATACCTTAGCCAAATTCTACCAAGTTTTCACCAAACCACAAAAGGACTCAAATTATTTTACTCCGTGGCATACCAGATCCGGTCAGGACTCATGGGCCGAGTTTGGGGTGTTAGATTAATCGACCGTATCGATAGTTCGACGTCTGAGGTAAGTTCAGACATAATACGTATATTTAGTTGTGTTTAACATTATGAAATGAATGGTATGATATTGTTAAATGTAGATGCTATGTGATAGATTGGCATTAAGTGTGCGAAATTCGGAAATGTGATCGAGATGAATAGCACTGCGTGTGTGCGGAGTAATATAAGCTTCGACTATGTGGTCGGCACTGTGTGTGAGATACTGATTCAAGATCAGTTTAATATGATGCACTAAGTGTGTGATGCTAATTAAGCTTCGGTTAACTATTTAGGCACTAAGTGTGCGAATAAACTGAAGATGGGACGAATGTCAATCTATGTGATTCATGAGTATTGAGTAGCTTAAATATTTGACAACTAAGTTTGGCTAAGGTATGTTCGAAACCTATGTGGTTGATGAAATTTCAGATGATTTTATGAAAGGTTTATTGAATTTACTAGTTTGGATGAAATTAGATATTAGATTGTGAATTAATCTATGTGATGACATGTTTTGATTTAATGTATTTTGTACGAACTTACTAAGTTTTAGGAAGCTTACTGTGTGAATTTGTTTCTCTACCTTGCAGTGTCAGTAAAGCTAGCTCGGATCAGGGATCGTCAATTTCTAAATCACACTACCGTCATTACATTTTCGTACTTTTGAAAGGATGTATATAGTTGAAATATGGCATGTATAGGCTAATTATGCGTATATGTTTATGAAATGAACTTAGCCATATGTTTTGGCAAGTTTTGAGATAATGAATGCTTGGATGAATAACTTATGTGATTAAATGTTTTGGTATGGTTAGTTGATTCATGAAATGATCATGCTTTTGAGATAAGTAAATGAATGTACTATGTTTTTTGTCATATGTATTGGTTTTGGAAGATAACATGGTTGAAATGGATCTTAGATGTATTATTAATGCGGCTACTTTGGTTGTCCAATATGCATGGGTTGAATGACTATTTTGGTATGTTTTTGGTGGTAATATGTGCATAAGATGTTTTGGTTAATATGGCTTGCAGGTTTGACCCTTATGGGTGGCATCTTGGCCTTGTAAATGGCATATAATGTCACAGGTTGTTGCACACGGGCGTGCTTGTAAACCGTGGGTGAATTGGCAGAATGTAGCTTGGTAGCACACGGCATCGACACCGTTGTGCTTCATGGCCGTGTGAGAAATGGCAGTATATGATCTAGTAGTACACGACCTTAGCACACTGGCGTGCTTGGTGACTATGTTAATTTTGGCAGTATATGACCACGGGGAGGACACAGGGTGTGTCAAGTAGCCGTGAGTGAGGCACGGCCTACCCCCACGGGCGTGTATCCCCTGTATTTTGGTTAAGTTGTTATGTTTCTGAGAACTTCTGTAGGTGTTTTGATTTAGTCCCGACCCCTCTTTAGCATGTGATAAAGCTCTCATAGACCTTGATAAGGGACAACATGTTTGTATATGAGAGTGATTGAAGATGATTAACTGTGTTGTAAACTTAGATGTAAATGTTCTGAATGATCGGTAATACCTCTTAACCCTATTCTGGCGATGGTTTTGGGTTAGAGGTGTTACAAAGGGAATTAGGAAGTGAATAAGGTATAGAATTAAAGCTCATTGTGTCTATTTTTATATTAAAGAAACAGAGTAGGAAGAGTTATTTTATATTCTGTGATATTTTAATTTTAGTGAGACTGGTTCTGAATGACTTTCGTGGTTCCCTATTCTATCTTGGAAAAATCATTCAAAATTGTACAAAGTGAATTATGAGTTATAATTTATATGTATAGATTCCTTAGCGAGTCTATTTTATATAGAAGCAAGTGGGAGAAATATATGAAAACTGTACAATGAGATATTTATATTTAAGGTAAGAGAGGTCAGAATCATTGGTCAGTGATACATAGGAAACTTTAATGAATAAACTGCACTAAACGGCTAAGCCAAAAATTCTGGAAAAATTGTAGTAAGAAGATATATGAGTCTATTTTCAAGGAAAATTTACGGATCTAAATTTTGAGTTTTCTAACTCGAGTTATAGTCAATTTAGTCAATATGACGTGGTGGATAGTTTCAATCTTTATGTCCCAAATTAGTAGTTAAGTCCGGGGTTGCGAAATTACGAAAATAGCCTCGATGGGTAAAATTAAAGAAATACCTTTTGGTTGTGAAATTTACGAAAATGCCCTAATGGGCCGAATTACTAAAATGCCCTTGTGGATCGAATTACGAAAATGCCCCTATGGGCCAAATTACTGAAATGCCCCTATGGGCCGATTCATTAAAAGTATTCAATAGATTAATGGTTGTTATTAATATGTGGATTATTTATGTTATTATGTATGTTGCATCTCTACATATTGCATGTGATGGGAAAATTGAATGAAGAAAAGTGTAGCCTGGTGGCATTGCCACAAAATTCTGATAATGGCTATGTGCCAACCTAAATATGGCTTTGTGCCATCGTGATTATAATACCGTATATGATACTCTGGTGGCTCACCACAAATATTATGATAAATGGCAATTTGCTGCGATTTGGTGTGATTGGCGGGTGGGTTGACTTGATCCCCACAGAGTGATAGGTGATGCAGGGGTGTGTTGGATGGATGGGTTGGGTTGCATACATTGCACATATATATATTCTATCATGTAAATGGACTCCGGCCCAAGATTATGCTACATGGGCTCCGGCCCAAGTAATTGCTAAATGGGTTCGAGACCAGTGGATGACAGAAGGAGATTATGCTTTGAGTTCTTGTAACTCACCCTCCTTTCTTTCTTAATCCTTGTAGGTAAATCTCGATGGCGAGGACTTGGGTCCATGGATGACTCAGTGGAGGCCATACTTCGAAAATAAATGTTTCAAACTTTAGTAAATTAATTTTCTGCTCTATTTCGTTACTTTTATTATGTTGGGTTTAAACTTGTAATAAGGCCTCTGGGATAAACTTTAATTTGCTTTATGTTTGGACGTATTTATTATTTTTCTTAAATTATTTTAAACGGGATTTTTTTTAAATCATTAACAATGGTTTTTCCAAAATAGATAAACAAATGGATTTTATAAATAACTTTTACAAATATTTTTAACTTGGAAATTTTCTCTTGAATTATCAATGATATTTTCAAAAGTCACAGTTTTATAAGATCTCTAGTTCAACTTATCGGTTTATCAATCAACCTTCGAGGTTAGTAGTACTTTATCAAATTTTCAAATCAAACTTGTTTTCTCGATTATAGCAAAGCACCTATTTTAGTACGAATAAAAAGGATTTAACATGTTTTTCTCATGTGACATGTTAGATCTAGTCATAACGCATGGGCCGGGTTTGGGGTGTTTCACACACACACACACTAAGTTCCATTACGTAGCTAAAGCTATTTTAATCTCGCACACTAAGTGCCATACATAGTCGAAGCTATCTAGATTTCGCACACTAAATGCCATACATAGCCGGAGCTATCTCAAATCGCACACTAAGTGTTATATATTGCCGAATCATCATCAAACATAACTTTAATCTCATATACCCAATTTATACAATATCAAAGCATTTAAAGCATAATGGTAACGATGCTTATTACATACGAACTTACCTTGGATGTGAAAATGACGACACGATCAATTAATCCAATATCTTGTTCTTTCCTCGATCTAAGTTTGTATTCTACTTTTCTTGATCTATATAATACCAAATTTAGCTTACTCAATCACTACTTTATTCAATTTAATCCAAAATACACATTTGAACACATTTACACTTTTGCCTCGAAAGTTTCACATTTTTACAATTTAGTCTATATTACACAAAATCACAAATTCATGAAATTCCAAATATACCCATGCTAGCTGAATTACCACTATGCCCCTAGCAGCCCATATTTTTCATTTATTTCATATTTTAACCACAAAGTTTCAACATTTATCAATTTAATCCCTATTTTGCATTTTCACTAAAACTCATTTTACAAAACTTGTATATCTATCAACAAGTATTCAAAATCTGTCATCAAACATGAAAAATACATGCTTATTCATCAATGGAAACTTTCTAAATCTTTAACAATTTTGCAAAATAGTCCATGGCCTAGCTAGTACTAGTTGCAACGATCACAAAAATTTAGAAATCATTAAAAACGAGACAAATTTGGATTTACATGCATAGATGATAGCTAGCCGAACATTTGAAGCTATTTTAATGGCATTTCTTTTTTAACAATCGATTGGAAAGATGATGAATGAATGAATATTACATTTTGTTTTATTAATTTATCTTTTAATTATCAAATACCAAAATTAACCTTAAATTAAAACATGTAAAATCACTTAAATGATGCCCATATATATCCAATCCCAATTAAAATGGTCTAATTACCACATAAGGACCTTAACTTTAAGGTTCTATAGCTATTGGACACATTTAGTTATTAGTACTCAAGTTTTATGTTTTACACGATTTAGTCCTTTTTTTATCAAATTGACCAACCAAACGATAAAATTTCTAAACTAAACTTTCACATAAACATATTATCATACCAAAAACATTAAAATAATAATAAAATAATTATTTTGACTTTGGATTTGTGGTCTCGAAACCACTATTCTGATTTGACTAAAAACGGGTTGCTACATTCGTGGCCTTGGCGAACACTAAAGTAAACATACTAGCTCAGGGCCCTTGAGCTTGGACCTTCAATTGGTAGAGGTGTTGAAAGACACCCAACATGGGTGGATCATTTCAAATAGTACAATCTAAGAAGTACGCCACCAAAGTCCACCAAGATAGAACGACCAACTGCCCTAGTGTAATCCTGTACTCATCTAGGACCGTGTAGAATAATAGGTGCAAAAGAAGGTGGAAACCAACCTCTAATAAATAGAAAGGCAGTATGAGACCCTCACTAGAATCACCCACTCATCTCTTCCCACTAACTATTTTGAGGTAATAAGCAAAATTTGGCAAACAGATACCCTGAGCTGCTAAATAATTGACCATCTTCTCCTAGTTAGTTGGCAACTGTACAATGGCGACATTGTTCACGTACTAGTCTATTGAGATTATGGCTCATCACCACCTGCAACTGTAGAACTTCCCTAGTGACCACTTTGGCTCTGATGCTCGTAACCTTTGGCCCTCATTCCTAATGCTAGTTGATTCCAAACATACTAATAATAATGTGAGAAATATGTGAAGAGGAATAAAGATTTACCTTAAGGTTTGGTAATTTCTATAAAGAATGGATAAACTCTAACAACAAAATTAGGAAAAAAAAAGAAAAATGAGATAAAAGAGACTTAGTGTTTAGGAAAAAGCTTAAATGACAAGAAATTTGGGGAAATATGATTTCTAAGGTAAAGATTTTGTAAACCCAATGGGCCTTGGGCGTAGTAGTGGTTAAAATTTTTTAGAATAAGAGAACGACTTTAATGCAAGTTGGATCTAGTAGGTGAGTGATTTTGGAAGGTTAGAGGGCTTCTATGAAGTCTCGGGATTAAACTTGGGCTTAGGAAAAATTTTGGTTTTAGGTGAATAAAACCCTGGGAGTTAGTAAGTAGGCTTTAAGAATAAAATGTGGAGAAAATGACACATGAAGAGCTTGTGGTGTAGTGAAAAAGTGGTGCCATATAAGAGGCAAGGGGGTGACGCCAAAAAGGAAGGAAGGAGGTCCAAGGTTCAAGTCTTGGCTCTTGCATTTTGGCTTTCTATTTATATGGACTTTAAAATTTGGCCATATATTTATATTTAGTTGTGCATGGTTTTAGACACAAGAGGAGCTTGTAGCCAAGTGGCTAGCGGCGTGGATTATGCTGAAAGAAAGCCTGGGTTCAAATCTCATGGAAAGCAAGGGAGTATTTATTTTGCGGATTGGACGGGAAGAGTTTGAGTTGGATTTAAAATCTACTGACAGAGGGATCCCACATCAGAAAGATGCAAAGAAGGAAGGTGAGAAGCTAGTTATATATATAGTTGTCTAGGAGGAGAAAGAGCATACTTGGTTGGCATTGGGCATAGGAGTGCTCGGAGCGCGGTTTAGCAGCTTCAGATTCCTATCAGGTGTGTATTCTCTATACTCTAGCTGTAGAGCAGCGAATGCCGAAATATCGGTCACACGGCGATGGTAGCCACACGAGCGTACGAGCGCAAGTGTAGAAGCTTCGACGCGATAGTCGAGGCCACCATGAGTATTCTTGTGGGTGTGGGCTGTTGGTCGACGATGGCCCAAAAGGGGCCAAGTGGGCCTAATGGGCCCTGGGGCCCATATGAGTAAATTGTATGGTTGAGTAGTAGATAGTGAACTAGACTATGTGAATCTCATATATGTGGTTAGGTTTGGGCTAAATGGGCCACACGAGTGTGTGGGCCGACTTGGGCCGAGAATGGGTCTTATGCCCATTCACATCATTATCTCTGTTTAGAATACCTGAGTCGTTCGAGGCGACAGTGGACCTTCTGTTGGGTCGTTAACACCCTAATTTGTAAAATTACCGAAATACCCTAATTTGTGAAATTACCGAAATACCCTTGGGTGGTAAAATTACCAAAATACCCCCAGTTTGTGAAATTACCAAAATACCCCTAGTTTGTAAAATTACCAAAATACCTAATTTGTGAAATTATCGAAATACCCCTAGGTGGTAAAATTACCAAAATACCCCTAGTTTGTGAAATTACCGAAATACCCTTAGTTTGTAAAATTATCGAAATACCCCTGGTTTGCAAAATTATCGAAATACCCTAATTTGTAAAATTACTAAATTATCCCTAGTTTGGAAAATTATCGAAATACCCCTGGGTTGCGAAATTATCGAATTACCCTTGGTAGGTAAATTACTGCAATACCCTCTATGGGTAAAATTATCGCTATACTCTTAAGGGTTGATTAGCGTGATTGTGTGCAATACTCACACCTTTTTCCTGTTACTTTTAAGTATGTATATGCTCTGTTAAATGCCGAAACTTCGACATTGGCTGTTACTTTACCCATGGAGGGTAAAAGTAGGACATCAGGTTAGTGACTTCTGTTTATGCTAAATATGTGATTATACTGACATGATTATTTGAATACTCTGAACATCTGATATATGTTGATATCTATTGCATGCATACATCATGATTTTATGTTGCACAAGGGGATATGCCATGATTAAGAGGGGAAGTGTATCTGGTGGCTTTTGCCATTTTAGCCTGGTGACTTTGTCACAACAATGATGATCTGTTGGCTTTTGCCATTTCAGCCTGGTGACTTTGTCACAACTATGATGATCTGGTGGCTCTGCCACACTCTGTTCTGGTGGCTTTTGCCATTTCAGCCTGGTGACTCTGTCACAACTTTGACGATGAGCAGCTAACTGCAGCATAACTGCCATCGATGGTGTGTAGCGGATGGAGGGTTAGTTGTAGAAATCCCAATTGGTGTGTTTGGCAGGTACGGGAGGTGTGTAGCGGATGGATATCTAGGTTGGGTAGGGATTTGTATCACATTACATTGATACCTGATTATCTGTTATTCTTTGTTAAAAAGGGCTACCCAAGGTGATTTTGTAAGGGCTAAGGCCCAGATGGTATTTGAATGGGCTCGGGCCTAGTTATGGTTCATGTGGGGTAATTGCACACTGAGTTTTCGTAAACTCACCCCCTCTTTTTATTAAATGTTTCAGGTAATTCCCAGCGATAGAGGATTGGGAGCCGTGGAGGACTCGGGGTGGCTATACATCGGAGATACTACTCGTGTACTTTAGTAATTTTGATTTTTACCTTAATTTAAGATTATTTATTTTGGGTTAATATTTTGTAATAAGGCCATTGGTTTATTTTTCTAAGTTTTCATTTATAACTGTTAAACTTATAAATAAGGGGTTTTCTTAAAACATTAGCAATCATTTTCTAAAATATCATGTTTACACAATGATTCAAGTTCAACCTTCATAAAAAATAGTTTTTCAAAATGATAACAACTTTTAAACTGTCGTTTAGCAAACCGCATTTTTCTCAAACAAACAATGAACTCAGAGTTCAAAAATCCGATAAAACTTTTCTAAACAATCGCTTAGCTTTTCAACTTCAATGTGACACGCCAGATTTGGGCCTAACTTTTAGGCCGGGTTTGGGGTGTTACAAATTTCCTTTCTTTACATCTTCATATAAATAGCCAAATGTCCATAGAAATTTGGGTTTCAAAATTTGTAATAAAAATCCAGTCTCCCAATTAGTTTTCAACACTTATTAGCCATAAAAAGGGTTTTTCTTAAACCTTTTGGCATTTAGAAAAGCGGGAGTATCCATCAGAATTAGTGTGACAAATAGCATCCACCAACTGGTATTCATCAAAGAGATATTCTCTAAGTTGTATTCTGACGGGTAGTCATCTGATTTAGAGAGTAAGCCATGGTTTTCTGTCGGGATAACTATGGCTTTGTATAAAGGCAAGCTTTTAATGTCAAATTGAGCATAGATGGATCTTCTAGAAAATTAAAGTTTGTTTAAGGTGAATTTATTAGAGAATAAGACAGAGTTACAGGTTCAAGTAAGAGAGACATGTGGTTACCTTGTCGACATATTGAGAAAATAGAATAAATAGTACTACTTTGAGTCTGTATCTAAATATTGTCAAAAGGGAAATTTTCAGGTTGAAATTTACTTTAAGGGTGGGGAAGTTAATTGAAAGAGAATGTAAGTTTGGAAGACTCTACTGGTAAATCGAAAGAATTTTGTGCCCAAAGGGTAATTAACTGAGCCCCAAATCTGGTTTGGTTATGTTTGAACTAACTGGTTCCTTAGTGAGAGGATAAATGATTATTGAAGAAGGGCTATTTAGGGGCGTTGGTGGCCGTGTATGAGGTGAAATATATATATGGAGAATTATTCTATAGGCAAAATTTTTCTCATTTCTATTTCATTTTCTTCTCTGCCTAATCTTTTTTAGTTGCTCCGAAAAAGAGAAAGTAGAGGAAAGCTTCGCATGAGGAATTGATCATGGAATCTGAATTTGGAAAGTAGAGAATCAGGTCATATGGTAAGCCTATGAATATATTTGTATCCGTGGATTTGAGAAAAAAGAAGAAGTTAGGATTTCTAAAATCCTTGAAAAGCTTTTGCATGTTACTGGATTCTGGGTTTTTTTAAGTTTGACTACCTATGGTTTAACTATTATATAGGTGTTTTTGCTTAGTAGTCAGGATGAAGGAGACTCTAGCATTTGGGAATGTTAAGTTAGGGAGGACTGTCACATGTGAAATGATATGCAAATTAGGAAAGTATTCACGTCGAATCAAGTAATAAAGTGATAAGTGTGATTGTCTTTACAAGGATCGGTTAGGTAGAAAATGGCCAAGTTATTATACTGAAGTACGATCAATGTTATGGAAAAAATAATGTTAAGACTGCAGCGGTAATTTGAAGGAATAATAATGTGTAATATGTGTAACTAATAAATGATGGAAAATGCTATGTCAAGAGAAGAGTAAAAATGTAATGGCAATTGCGAGAATAATTACGTGAATAATATGTGAACGAATAATAAACAACTAAGAAAGTTATGGAAAAGATATTATGACAAAGGATAGAGGGTCTACGATGTTGATTTGGAAGGTCGGGATTACCAGAATCTGCCCTTACTGACAATAATGCCTCGGTAAAACCTTTTGTAATCTACTGCTCAGAAGAGTTCTAAAATGGTATATTTCCTTCTAGAGCAAAACCTCGAGATACCTTGCCTTAAGCGATATATGTCTTTAAGCCTTTAGCACGGTACCATACGTGTTTGTTTTCTTTCCATATGAACATTGCTCCAAGTCTAGAGTCTACTATAAATATTCGGTCAAACACTTACTCTTATAATTCAATTTCAATCTTATTAACCTAACCTTGTCAGAATTAGATTAATTAAATGAACATGATGTACATCCATCTATGTCTAGAGTTTGCAAACATGTAATTTTGTTAAAAACCATTGAATGAAATAGTGTATTAAAGCAGATCAACGATTTAATCATTAAAGGGAATAATAGTTTCATCTAGTAATCCAAACCCTATGAGATTTAGCTCATGGGTCAGTAATTAAAATTCAAAATCAAAATGTCATTCAACATTGTTTCAACAAATCAATTCACGAAAAGCAATCAAGAAATAATGGAAAAATTTTGGGAGGATAGCTTTCGCTTATCTGGCCTACACTCTAGCGATACAGTGTCCTGTGGTGGCTAGGAGGGACTGCCTCTGTCTTCCTCTTCTGGACACAGATTAGTCGTTACCCTCTATTTTTTCCTAAAGATCTCTATTCCTTTTTGTTCACCTCCTTCGACTTTATAACTGTTATCCCTAGGGTAAATCAAACAGCCCGTGATTTTTTTCTCTCTTTTTCAGGTGGTTTTTTTTGGTACAAGTACAGTTGGGCTGAAACTGGTATGCGTTGAGTGTTGACTCGGTCCTCTTCTTGGAATTTCCACGGCATCCGTGTTGACAAATTGTCCAACCTTTGCCCCAGCAAACCTTCACTCATTTACTTGTGGTTCCTGAACCTGAACCTGCCAATCAACCACCTTACACACAACCCTCCCATAAGCAATAAAAAAGAACTAACATTTAATTACTATCCAAGCTCCTAATCTAATGCTAAAACAAAAAAAATACTAATGGACCATCCTAAAATTCCACTAAATGTACCTAAGTAAGGGCAATTAGCTCGATATAAAGGCATGAAATATAACTCTTTTCAAGAGTTATCACACCCTTAAACCTAATTTATTGCTTGTACTCAAGCAAAATATACATGAACGGATGCATGGAACAATTTCTTTTTTTTTTTTTGTCTAAAAACATAATCACCGTGTACTGCCAATCGATTCAAAGAACAATATACATACTTCAGTTCTCAGCAATCTTTCATCTTTAAAAACTTATTCGAGTTTCAAAAGTTCCTCAACAAAGGTAGTGCAGAAAATTGCTCCCTCAAAACAAAGTTTCCTAAGCACTGATGTGTGCTTTCTGGCCATAGCAAACATCTCATAATTTACTCAGTTCATTTGTTACCTGAACTAAATTTACTTTGTATCCCTTGCTCTAAGTCGTCTCAAAATATTTATTTATTTATTTTATTAAACTAGAGCATATTTGTAAATTAGGGGATTTAGCATGTCACAAAATTCTTTGGCTTGATAATAACAATGGAGCATACTGTAATAGCCCAATTTTGACCTTAATCGGAACGGTGGTTTCAGGACCACTAATCCGAGTTAGAAAAATATTTAAATATTACTCTCTATGTTCATTATGTGTGAATTTGTGTGTGTGAATTTTTTTTATAAAAAATGTGATCATTTTGGTGCTTAATTGTGAAAAATGGGCTCAATTGCATAAAAAGAAAATTTGGTAGTTAAAGGTGTAAGTACCAAATTGATGATGGTTTTATATATTGAAGTGTTAATAGGGCAATTTAGTCATAAATGAGCATAGTGGCCGACCAAAATGCATGTAATAGTGATTTGAATTTGTTTATTTTATTTTATGACATTATGGTATATTATAATATATGATAATATATTATATTGGATAAAAAGATGAAAGTGTTCATCTTTCTTATTTTTGTTGGCTGAAACTACGAGAAAGAAAAGAAGTTTAAGTTTTGACATTTTCGTTGCTTGCATGGTTGATTAAGATCAAGAACAAAAAGGATCGGGATCGGGGAAAAGCGAAGTTAGTCAAATAGTCGAGAAACACAGCCCGTCGATACTCGAGGTAAGTTTTTAAGCAATGAAGTTGAATTGGATTTATTCATAGTGGTGTACATAAATTTAATGGAAGTATGTATATATATTATTGATATAGCCAAATGTGATACCTATATATATGTATAATATGGCCGAATGTGAGGTATGCTTATATGCCATTGGTATACCCGAATGTGATGTTGATTATGGAGATGAAATAAGTTAATTCGTATATGTGTGGTTGAGGTTTAAATTTTATGTGTACATATATAAATGAGTAGCAAGTTTGAGAAATGCACTAAGTGTGCGAATTGAATTACCGAGCACTAGGTGTGCGAAATTGTTAATAAGCACTAAGTGTACGAATTTAATTACCGAGCACTAAGTGTGCGAAATCGATTAATAAGCACTAAGTGTGCGAGTTAATGTTAAATTCAAAAATTGAATTTGGTAAGTTTTGAAACTATGAGATGTTATTATTTGAAATCAAGTATATGTGATTAATTGTGGATTGGATGGAATGTTTCTTCTTGAATGTATAGTTTGAATGGAATAGTTTGATATGGAGAAATGTTTATAAAATCTTATTAATCGTTATATGTAATACCAAAAGCAATCTGGCTATGTGGAAATTTTGTATAAGATGTATGCTTGAATAGCTTGGACTTGAATATGTGGATAAGACATGAGAATGTAATTTTCATATTAGATTCGACTTTGAATTTGAGAAATAAGTAATGTTTTGTGGTTGTACAAGTAAATGGGTAGTTGATGAATTCTTGACTATAATATTTTTTAAAAATCATAATTAAGAGAATAATTGATAGATTTACTTAATTTGCTTATAACTTACTAAGCTGTAAAAAGCTTACTTGGTGTTCTTGGTTGCTCTTGTGATTTAGATTTTTTTCTTTGGGTGATAGTTATGTGCTCGAGGATCGTCTAAGAAGCTCATCACACTATCATCAATATTTTAGTACTTTTTGAAGTTGAATTTAAAGTTTATGGCATGTATAGGCTATGATACATTTTGAGCTCATTATGAATGATATGTATATAAATTCCATGCGAAAATGACTTACTTGAGAAATGAGTCTATATCATTTTGATTGTGTTTGTGCTTGTAATGTTTGGGTATGGAAGAGTGAAGTTGAATGTAGGTTGAAATTAGATTTATGTTGTCATAATTATGTTTAATATGGTGTTTGAAATTGGTTTAAATAAATGTGGTTTGGTTTGATTATTGAAATTGTAAATTGATGTGTATTTGGGTGAAGAGTAAGCCATATAACAAGGCTAGTCATGGTTTAATTATGTGTTAAATGTGATTCATGGTATAAATTAATTCAGTTGGTTTTGTATGCATATGAATTGAAATCAGCCTATGATAATTGTTTGAATTTATGTTCGATATATATATTGGGATATGATTAAATGTACAAATTCTGTGAGATGCTAAGTATATTATTAATGGAATGTTCATTAAGTTAGGTTATTGGATATGTAATATTTCATGCATATCCGGCTTGATGGGTTGCTTTAGAAATTTAGTTATAATGTGTTTGTGTATTCCGTTATGAGATGAGCTAAAAAAAGGGCTAAATGAATGGTTGGTTTGGTTTCGTGCTTGTGAAATAGATGCTATGATACGTTTTAATGTTCAAAAATGATTAAAGAGGTTTTAGTGAATTGCGTATGAATTAGTTACGTAATTGAATATATTTGACCTATTGGTAATGTTTTAAAATGTTCCCTGAATGAAATGTTATATGTTGATTCTTAAAATGCCCATGTATGGAGATAATATATAATAATGTAAAGTTTAAAATTTGAATAGAATAAGTATATTGATGTGATTAATTTATGAAGTATGAAAGGGATTGAATGCATGTACTAAATTGTGTTATGTTTAGTAATTCCTTGTAACCCTAGTCCGACGATGGATACGGGTTAGGGGTATTACAGTTGATTGGTATCAGAGCTACGATTTAGTCGATTCTCAGACTATCGTAGCGCGTATGAGCCTAGCTATACAAGCCATAATTTTTATTATGATAGTGTGATGACTCCTGACAATGAAATATGTTTTTCTTCTTTAGTTTAGTAAATGGAACCTGATATAGAACGAGCCCTGGCTGATGATGTTGAGAGTGTAGCGCCTACTCCCGCGCGAGGGATCGCGCCAGTTGAATCTCGACCAGCTACGAGTAACCAAGATGAAGGGGCTAAGCAAGCCTTCTTTAGTATAATGAATGATTGGTCTAATCAGTATATCCAGACAAATCCGGCTGTTCAAAAACCCCCAAACCCAGATAATCCACCTGTAGTACCTGTTGTACCTCCGATCATTAATCTTGAGAGATTAAATAAGCCTCTGGTCGATAGAATCAAAAAATACGAAGCTAAAGAGTTTAGAGCCACAGCGGATGATGATGCTAGCTAAATTTTGGCTCGATAATACAATTTGTGTTTTCGACGAACTATCTTGTACGCCTAATGAGTGCCTGAAATGTGCTATATCTTTATTACGGGATTCTGCCTACTATTGGCGGAACACTTTGGTTTCGATTGTTCCAAAGGAACGGGTCACTTGGGACTTATTTCAGGCAGAGTTTTGCAAAAAGTATATTAGCCAGCGATTCATCGATCAAAAACGCAAAGAATTTCTCGAGCTTAAACAAGGTCGTATGATCGTATCTGAGTATGAACGCGAGTTTGTGAGACGTAGTCGATATTCCCATGAGTGTATTTCAACTGAGACTACTATGTGGAAAAAGATTCGAAGAAGGGTTGAACAAATACATAAAATTGCTCGTTGTTATACTTGAAATAAATGAATTTGTGATACTCTTTGAGCGAGCCTGTAAAGCCGAAGACTTAGGAAAAGAGAAACGAAAAGCTTAGTTCGAAGCAAGAGATTTCCATAAGAGATCAGCGAGTAAAACTTCTCAATCGGCATCAAAGAAGTTCAAAAATGACAGTAGCCGATCTAAGACTAATGTTGAGTTTTCTATACGAAAGCGACCACTAGTGAGTTCACGAGCCACCTCGATAGCTAGTGTTGGCAATACTCGACTGAATAAACCTGAGTGTCAATATTGTGATAGGCGACATTTTGGTGAATGTTGGGGCAAGTTCAACAACCGAGGTTGCTACAAGTGTGGTTCACAAGATCATTTCATTCGGGACTGCCCGGAGTTAGTTGAGAAGGATAATGCTCAGAATGTAAGATCGAGTGGTGCTGTAGTTAGAGGTAGACCATCCCGAAATGCAAGAGGTAGAAGCGGTACTCAGAGAGGGACTTTGGATACAACTGTTTGATCCGAAGCTCGTCCGCCTGCCAGAGCTTATTCCATCCGCGCCCCAGAGGAGGCTTCATCTTCAGATGTTATTACTGGTATATTTACTCTCTTTAATACTAGTTGTAATTGTTTTGATTGATCCCGGTTCAACCCATTCCTATGTGTGTGAAACATTAGTATCCAATAAGACCTTACCTGTTGAGTCTACTGAGTTTGTGATTTGGGTTTCAAACCCCTTGGGCTGGTGTGTGCTAGTTAATAAGGTGTGCAAAAATTGGCCTTTGATGATTCGAGATTCATGTTTTCCTATTGATTTGATGTTACTACCATTTGATGAGTTTGATATCATCCTCAGTATGGATTGGTTAACCGTGTACAATGCTGTAGTGAATTATAGACGAAAGACTATTGATCTGCGGTGCCAGAATAATGAGATAATTCGAATTGAGTCTACCAATTTAAATGGGTTACCAACAGTGATATCCTCGATGTTGGCTTAGAAGCATATGAGAAAAGGTTGCGAAGCTTACTTTGCTTATGTAATTGATAGTAAAGGGACTGAAAAGAAGATTGAATCTGTACCTGTTGTATATGAGTATCCGAATGTGTTTCCTAAAGGTCGGGTTTGCCACCTATTCAGGAGGTAGAGTTTGGTATTGAGTTAGTGCCAGGGACGAATCCAATCTCGATAGCTCCGTATAGAATGGCACCGACTGAATTAAAAGAATTGAAGGCTCAATTGCAAGAGTTGACAGATAGAGGTTTTGCTCGATCGAGTTTCTCAACCTGGGGTGCGCCAGTGTTATTCGTGAAAAAGAAAGATGGAACTTTGAGAATGAGCATAGACTACTGACAGCTCAATAAAGTGACCATAAAGAATAAATACCCATTACCGCATATTGATGATTAATTTGATCAGCTAAAGGGAGCCTCAGTATTTTCAATGATAGATTTAGGATCGGGCTATTATCAATTGTGAGTTAAAGACTCTGATATGCCTAAGACTGCTTTCCGAATGAGATTCGGACATTATGAGTTTTTGGTGATGCCGTTCGGACTCACTAATGTCCCTGTCGTTTTCATGGATTTGATGAGTTGAGTATTCAGATAGTATTTGGATCAGTTTGTGGTTGTATTATAGATGACATTCTGATCTATTCGTGCGATGAAATCGAGCATGCCGAACACTTGAGACTTGTGTTACAGATTTTGCATGATAAGCAGTTGTACGTGAAATTTAGTAAATGTGAGTTTTGGTTACACGAAGTTAGCTTCCTAGGGCATGTTGTTTTAGCATCAATTATTCGAGTTGATCCGAGTAAAATTTTGGCTATACTTGATTAGAGACCCCCGTGAAATATTTCTGAAGTTTAGAGTTTTTTGGGACTTGTCGGTTATTATAGACGCTTCGTGAAAGGTTTCTTGTTGATTGCAACTCCGATGACAAAGCTACTTCAGAAAGATGTTGGATTCGAGTGGACGGAAAGGTGCCAGGAGAGTTTCGATCAGCTAAAAACCTTGTTGACTGAAGCTCTAGTGCTTGTCCAGCTAGAGTCGGGTAAAGAGTTCGTTATCTACAGTGATGCATCCCTAAATGGTTTGGGTTGTGTTTTGATGCAGGAGGGTAAGGTTGTATCCTATGCCTCAAGACAGTTAAAACCACATGAAAAGAACTATCCGACGCACGATCTCGAATTAGCCGCTATAGTTTTTACTCTAAAGATATGGCGCCACTATCTGTTTGGTGAAAAATGTCATGTTTATTCTGATCACAAAAGTCTCAAATATTTGATGACTCAAAAAGATCTCAATTTGAGACAGTGACGATGGTTAGAGTTGCTTAAAGATTACGAGCTTGTGATTGATTATCACCTGAGGAAGGCTATTGTAGTTGCCGATGCCCTAAGCCAAAAATTACTGTTTGCTCTGCTTACAATAAGTGCAGATATGACTATGACTGACGATGGTGCGATTATAGCTGAATTGAAAGCAAGACCGTTATTTGTTCAGTAGATTTGTGAAGCTCAAAAGGTTGATGATAACTTGACTGCAAAAAGGAATCACTATGATTCAAATGCTAACTCAAAATTTTCAGGTTGATGCTGAGGGATGTTTATGGTTCAGAAACCAAATATGTGTACCAAAGGATCTTGAGTTGATTTGAATGCTTTGTAATGATGCTCATAATAGTAAACTGTCTATTCACCCGAGCATCACAAAAATGTATAATAATTTGATACAGCATTACTGGTGGCACTGTATTGAACGAGATATTTCTAATTTCGTGTCGAAATGTTTGATATGTCAGCAAGTAAAAGCTGAGCATCTGGTGCCATCTGGATTACTTCAGCCGATTATGATACCCAAATGGAAATGGGATTGAGTCACGATGGATTTCGTAATTGGTTTACCGTTGACACTGACTAAGAAAGATACAATCTGGGTTATAGTAGACAGACTGACAAAATCGGCTCACTTTATTCCAGTCCGTACAAATTTTTCACTCGACAAGTTAGCTGAATTGTACATTTCTCAGATTGTAAGATTATACGGAGTACCTATTTCTATTATTTCGGATAGAGATCCGAGGTTTACATCACGGTTTTGGAAGAAATTGCAAGATGCATTAGGTACTAAATTGCATTTTAGCATAGCTTTTCACCCTTAAACGGATGGTCAATCCGAGAGAATTATTCAAATACTTGAGGAAATGTTGAGATGTTGTGTTATCGAGTTCGAGGGTACGTGGGAACGATACTTGCCTTTGATTGAATTCGCGTACAGTAATAGCTTTCAATCGATTACCAAAATGGAACCTTATGAGGCTTTGTACGGTCGTAAATGTCGCCCATTTTCTATTTGACCGAGCTTAGTGAAAATAAGATATACGGTGTTGATTTGGTTAAAGAAACTGACCAAAAATAAAAGTGATCCGTGAAAGTTTGACAACAGCGTCAGATCGTCAGAAATCATATGCGAACTTAAAACGTAAAGATATAAAGTTTCAAATCGGTGATCGAGTGTTTTTGAAGGTCTCACCGTGGAAGAAAATACTCAGATTTGGTCGTAAAGGCAAATTGAGTCTGAGATTGATAGGACCATATGAGGTTTTAGAGCGAATTGGGCCGGTTGCGTATAATTTACTATTGACACCTGAATTAGAAAATATACACAATGTTTTTCATGTTTCGATGCTCCGACGGTATAGATCTGACCCTTCTCATGTGATTAGTCCGTTAGAGGTTGATATACAGTCTGATTTAACTTATGAGGAAGAATCGGTCTATATCCTGGCTCGTGAAGTGAAAGAGTTACGAAATAAGAAAATATTGCTGGTAAAAGTGCTTTGGCTTAAGCACGGAATAGAGGAAGCAACTTGGGAGCTTGAGGATTGAATGAAAAAAACGTTATCCAAACCTATTCATCGGTAAGATTTTTTGGGGACGAAAATCCCCAGGGGGGAGAGTTGTAACAGCCCGATTTTGACCTTAATCGAAACGATGGTTTCGAGTCCACTAATCTGAGTCAGAAAAATATTTAAATACTACTCTCTATGTTCATTATGTGTGAATTTGTGTGTGTGAAATTGTCGTATAAAAAATGTGATCGTTTTGGTGCTTAATTGTGAAAAAGGGGCTTAATTGCATAAAAAGAAAATTTGGTAGTTAAAGGTGTAAGTACCAAATTGATGATGGTTTTATAAATTCATGTGTTGATAGGGTAATTTAGTCATAAATGAACATAGTGGCCAGCCAAAATGCATGTAATAATGATTTGAATTTGTTTATTTTATTTTATGACATTATGGTATATTATAATATATGATAATATATTATATTGGATTAAAAGATGAAAGTATTCATCTTTCTTATTTTTTGTTGGCCAAAATTAATAGAAAGAAATGATGTCTACGCTTTGACATTTTCGGTGCTTGCATGATTGATTATCAAGAACAAAAAGGATCGGGATTGGATCGGGGAAAAGCGAAGTTAGTCAAATAGTCGAGAAACACAGTCCGTCGATACTCGAGGTAAGTTTTTAAGCACTTAAGTTGAATTGGATTTATTCATAGTGGTGTGCATAAATTTAATGGAAGTATGTATATATATTATTGATATAGCGGAATGTGATATCTATATATATGTATAATATGGCTGAATGTGAGGTATGCTTATATGCCATTGGTACACCCGAATGTGATGTTGATTATGGAGATGAAATAAGCTAATTCGTACATATGTGGTTAAGTTCAAGTTTTATGTGTACATATATAAATGAGTAGCAAGTTTGAGAAATGCACTAAGTGTGCGAATTGAATTATCGAGCACTAGCTGTGCGAAATCGGTTAATAAGCACTAAGTGTGCGAATTTAATTACCAAGCACTAAGTGTGCAAATTTAATTACCGAGCACTAAGTGTGTGAAATTGGTTAATAAGCACTAAGTGTGCGAATTTAATTACAGAGCACTAAGTGTGCGTATTAATTACAGAGCACTAAGTGCACAAGTTAATGTTAAGTTCAAAGATTGAATTTGGTAAGTTTTGAAACTATGAGATGTTATTATTTGAAATCAAGTATATGTGATTAATTGTGGATTGGATGGAATGTTTCTTCTTGAATGTATAGTTTGAGTTGAATAATTTGATATGGAGAAATATTTATAAAATCATATTAATCGTTATATGCAATACCAAAAGTGATCCGGCTATGTGGAAATTTTGTATAAGATGTATGCTTGAATAACTCGGACTTGGATATGTGGATAAGACATGAGAATGTAATTTTCATTTTGGATTCGACTTTGAATTTGAGAAATAAGTAATGTTTTGTGGTTGTACGAATAAATGGGTAGTTGATGAATTCTTGACTAAAATATTTTTTAAAAATCATAATTAAGAGAATAATTGATAGATTTACTTAATTTCCTTATATCTTACTAAGCTGTAAAAAGCATACTTGGTGTTCTTGGTTGCTCTTGTGATTTAGATTTTTTTCTTTCGGTGATCGTATAACACCCCAAACTCGGCCCATGCGTTATGGCCAGATCTGACATGTCACATGAGAAAAATATTACTAAGTCCTTTTCATTAATAGATCGATTAAAACTATTCCCATTAAAAATATTATTGAATAAAAGATCGATTGATAATTTAATAAATTTGAGATATGAAAATCTTATAAGTCGTAGCTTTAAAAATATAGTTAATGGTTTGGGAAAAATTTGAAAATAATTTCTAAAAGTATTGATAAAAATTAAAGAGAAATTTTAGAGTTAAAAATATGTTTATAAAAGTTTACTATGAAACCCTTTTTATTTAATCATTTTAAGAAAATGTTTATTTAAGATTTTAGAAAAATTTCCATTTGAAATACTTAGAGCAAATTATAAATTAGTCAAACAATAAACAAAACAAAACTAAATCAAGAGGCCTTATTACAACCTTAACTCAAATAGTAAAGTAATTAAAAATACTAAAGAAATTCAAATTTCCAAATTAAACTGTTTTTGTAGTATGACACCCACCGAGTCATCCACGGCCCAAGTCTCCATCACTAATTATTACCTGAAAAGGATAAAGAAAAATGGGGGTGAGTTACTAGAACTCACTGTGTAACCCACTTACCATTGTCCACTGGGCCAAAATCTCATTAAGCAATTATTTGGGCCTAAGCCCATTTACAATAACAATAATATATCAAAATATAACATGTATATGAAATGCAATTCCCAAACCAAGCCTAGTAATCCATCCGCTACACACCACCCGTACCAACCAACACACCTGTGGGGATCTTTAGTCAACCCACCCCGCCAACACACCAATCGCAGGCATTAAGCCATTTATAGCAAATTTAGTTGTGGACAAGCCACCAGAATAATAGAATTTATGTGGCATTGCCACTATACAAATTTGTGGCAGGGCCACCAAAATTATGTAGCAGAGCTACCAAAACTTCTCTTCGTCATTATCTCATCCCATGCAATTCATGTATATAATGCACAACTAATCACAATAATTTATTTGTATATTTATTACAAAAATTATGGCCCATTATAACAATTTATCAAGTTGGCCCATTGAGCAGAGAATCATCTTGGCCCATTTTGCAAATATTCAGATTGGCCCATATAGCAATTTTATCAATCGACCCATTTAGCAATTATATCGATTTGGCCCACATAACAAAATATATTGATTTGGCCCACATAGCAAAATATATCGATTTGGCCCTCATAGCAAAATATATCGATTTGGCCCACATAGCAAAATATATCGATTTGGCCCACATAGCAAAATATATCAATTTTATCAATTTTATCAAATAATGATATCTAAGCCAATCTTTTTCCATTTCACCAAGATACGACTTAATCAAGCGATTTGCTACCAATATGATAATAGTCTTTAACCCATGGAATACGGTGTGAGAATACACACCTGATTACGATAAGCACTACGCTTTCTCAATCGTCAACACCTAAAATTTTATAATGCTTGATTAATCATCATACGTGGTTTAATAAATCTACTTTAAAACAAACGATCTAAAATTTTACCATCGGAATCGTGAACGACTATGATTTGTTGATTTTCCCTGGTTGACAGCCCACAACCCGGTGGAAAATCCTGAATCGCAGATGCCTCAAAATTGAGAATGACCTCGGATAGTCGATTCTCACCGGATGAGGGTCCACAACCCAGTGGAAAGTCCCGAAGCCTTTCGCTTGAATTTAGGAGTAGGGATCGCTAATCCGCTCCTTTTTCGATCTCCAATCACTATCCCTTTCGATTCGATATTGCTTGACTCTATTGAAATCAAATATTAGTCACAAGTAATTTTACTTTGATATGAACAATTGCTTTAAGGACTAGGTCGGCTTACCACAAAAATCTGTATAATCCGATAACATATTAACGAATAAAGAACGATTATAGAATCCATGAAGAACTCTTACCTTAAAAATTTTAGGACCGATTTCTAGCAATAATACGATGACTTTGGAAGAATCAAGGTTTTGGCCTTCCACTATATCACTACGGAGATGAAAATGATCTTGAATTAGAGAAAGTAAGGTGATGGTCTTGGTAAAAATGACCATCCCAAACCAACATATAGATTCAGCATTACAAGAAAGAAGATTAATAGTTGAAGGAACACTTACTGATTATTCAAGAAATGAGTGTTAATATGAATCAGAAAAAGGATAAAGAAGAAATAAAGATTCGGTCATAGGGAAAAATGTAAGTTGATATTCGGCTATGAATAAAAGAGAAGAATTTGATTCAAAATGAAGCTTTACTTTAAAGATATGGAGGAAGGGTTGAAAGGATGATTAAAAGAAAAGAAAAAGAGAAGATGGGTGTTCACTAGTTTCAATTTTCAAAAAGCTGAAGAGTGAACAAACTTTGTTCTCATAGAGGGTACATTCGGCCACAAAAGAAAGAAAAGATGAGAAGGTTCACCAATGGTTTGAAGAATCGGCAAGAAGGAAAATTTAGAGAGAAGAAATAAAATAGCACCAATGTTGCACAAATGAGTTTTGGCAAAAAAAAAAAAGAACAAAACCAAAACTTTTACCAATTACCAAAGACCAAATTCGGCTAGGAGAAAAGAATTTTGGAGAAAAAGGCACATTTGATGCTAATGGAATTGACCAAAACTAGCACTAAAGGCTTACCAAACACTAACAAAATTCGGCCATCACCCCCTTAGCCCAAAAACCATCCATATTCATAGCCATAAGGGTCAACAATTTGCCACCCATACTTTTCATAACATCTTCCTTGAAAAATGCCACTTGTCCCCTCTTAGTTTCCCCTTTTTCATGATTTCTTTCCTCACCTTCATTCTTTCCTATTCTCTTTAGCCATCTTTCCATAAAAATAAAAGTCCACCTTACCATAATTGCACCTTGGGCTTCACTTAGGGAAGGATTGCAAAAATAAAAGTCAAAATTGCACACAATGGGATTTGAACCTCTTCCCTCAAGGCACTTCATGTGGCGCCATAACCTTTTTACTAATTGCTCACTTATGCTAACCATTTATTCATTTCTTACCATAAGCTTTAAGGTCACTTACTCTATCTCCTTAAAGTGCTGAATACCAAAAATTTTTACTAGGTCCAAATAAACCCTGAGCCTTCTCAGGACTTCCCAAACATACAAAATTAATAATTTAACTAACTTAACACCAAAACAATACAGAACATAAAATTCTAAATTTTAGGGTGTTGCAATTCTACCCCCTTAAAGAAAATTTCGACCGTGAAATTTACCTGATTAAAAGAAGTGAGTATATTGCTGCCGAAACGTGTCCTTAGGCTCCCACGTAGCTTCCTCCGCTCCGTGATTACGCCATAGAACTTTGACTAAAGGTACCGACTTCCTTCTCAACACCTTTATGTCCCGATCTAAAATTTGTACTAGCTCCTCTTTGAAAGACAAGTCAGGTCTTAACTCAACTTCCTCTACCGGTACTATATGAGACGGATCCGATCGATAATGCCTTAACACTAAGACATGATGTAACACCCCAAACCCGGCCCATACGTTACGACCAAATCTGGTATGTCACAGGGTGAAGTGTAATCAAGTCTTAATTAAATCCTAGAAAAACCGGTGATTTGGAAGAAAACTTTTTCCGAGTATTACGTAGTCTTTTGAAAACATTGATGTTTAGATTAAAGAAACTCCACTTTTACTTTAATATTTAAATTGCCAAGCTGTCGAGCTTGTTATAAACAGTAAACAAAAAACAAAACCCAAGTACAACCTTGAAAGGCCTTATTACTTAACGAAAAGCCCAAATTTAAAAAAATAAACTTATAGTAATGTCGTAAAGAAAAGAAATCAAAATTCTGGCCTCCACGAGTCCACCTCGACTTCTGCATCCATGAGCTACTGCTCACCTGAAAAGTTAAGGAAAAGGGGTGAGTCACCAAGACTCAGTATGTAAATTTCCCACATTATACATACGGCATGAAGCCCATAGTCACACATTGGCCTTAGCCCACATATCAACATACACCCTTTTCTCATCATTCTTTCAGCCTTTAGAGTAGATACTACATTAGACAAGTAGTTCCTCGGTTCACCTATTACCACTACCTCATCCTCCTGACTAGTCTTTAGTACCATACGCTTGGCTACACAATCTAGACTCGCTCGATACTTCACTAACCAGTCCATACCTAAGATTAGATCGAACTCCCCAAAAGGCAGTTCCATTAAATCCACCGGAAAGACTACCCCTTGCACTTCTAGAGGTACATCCCTATTTAGTTTGTTCACCACCACAGACTGACCTAGCTGGCTAATTACAGTCATCTCCCTAGGGATAATCTCAAAGTCTATACTTAAAGTTCCATAAACTATACTAGCAACATAGGAGTGCGTCGATCCAATATCAATTAATGCAGAAAAAGGCAAACCAAAAATCAAGAACGTACCGGTTATGACATCCGGTGCATCCCCCTCCTCTCGACGTCTTGTTGCATAGACTAACCTCGGTTGTCTTGCATCGGTGTTCCCTGCACCTCTACCTTGCGTTCCACAGCCCCGACCATAACTATCACCCTCTCTGGCTGGACCGCGACCTCTTTACGGTTGTGGACCTCCTCTACCAGGCTGAGCGTTAGTCTGTCCTACCGGCTCTGCGCCACCCCGATCTTGTAGATAGTCCCTAACCAGATGATCCGAGGACCCACACCTAAAACATTTCCTGTCACCTACCCAACATTCACCCGAATGAAATTTATTACACCGACCACACCTATGAGGTTGACCATTACCCCCAGATCTCACACCCCATCTCGGTCCATCCATCTTAGGCCTTTTCTGGAAATGCCCCGTTGACCATGACGTCCCAACATTCCTCTTATTCCTATCCCTATCTCTATCATTATTCCGCTTTTCGGTTTGCTTAACTTCCTCGGCTATCTTAGCCTTTTCCACTAAAATCGTAAATTCTCGCTCTCGTTGTGGAGCTATCAACACGCGCAAATCATCCTTCAAACCATCCTCAAATCGAACACAACGTTCGTGTTTCGTGCCCACTATCCCTCGGGCATAACGAATCAAGCGCAGAAATTCTGCTTCATAAGTAGCTACTGATTTAATTCCTTGAATCAGATTCAGAAATGCCCTACGCTGCGCATCCACATAACTTGATCCAACATCCTTACTCTGGAATGCCGACTTGAAGAACTTCCAAGTAATGCGGTCAGCCACCGCACCATCCCTAACCGTAAGCCACCATTGGTACGCTTCATCCCGAAGAAGAGACACCACTCCCTTTAGCTTCTCCTCTTCCGTGAAGTCAAGATCATCCATTAAATGCTCCACCGCTTCCATCCAATACTCAGCTGTACTAGGAGCTACACCGGAAATTCCCCTAAACATTTCCACTCCATTAGCCCTAAGTCGCTCTAGCACAGATTTCTGAGCTCCCGTACCCATGCCTACTCTCGCAACTCTCTCCAACACTCAGAGCATCGCTTGAGACACTGCATCGTCTCTGCCCGTTTGGTCCTGATACTCTGCCTCCACAGCTGGTGGCACTGGTATCTCATTTCTTGACCCATGACCAGACCCTACTGGTTCCAACACAGCAATCCTGCCTCTACCTTTGCCACGCACACCACGCCCCCTAGTGCTCATTTCTAACATTCACGATTTATCTGATTAAAAATTTTATGAATTAATAATTTCTTCCACTGATTAATAACGAACAATCTTATGGAAGTAGTTTCAATAGTAGTTCTTTCGAATTCGAGATTATATCTACAGAATTCAGTTTCAAGTCTGTATCTTATAGTTCTAGAAATCATATACATTCAACAACCATACGCATTCCAAATAGAGTATCACATAACTGCATCAACCACAAAGGTGACATCCATAACCTCACATTCGTCACACAGGGGTATTTTTGTCATTTCACTACCCAGGGGTATTTTTGTAATTTCACCCTACCGGGGTATTTTTGTAATTTCGCAAAATAGGGTATCTTGGTAATTTCATAAATCAGGGGTATTTTGGTAATTTTCTCAAACCTAGGGTATTCTAGGTATTTACAGAACTAAGGGCATACAAGTAATTTTACAAAAATAAGGTATTGGTCCCTTTTGGGTTTTAGTTATGAATTTTGGCCCATTAACAAGTCCTCTCAGCTAAAGTGAACAAACACTACGCACCAGGTAAGATTCTAGCGAAGAGGAGGTGGGCCACTAGGACCGCTTAAATACCAAGCTTTCCCTAGATCCAATCCTAGACATGCGTATGCCCGTTGCCACACTCCAACCCAATGACTTGTTCATGGACATGTTTAACTAGAGAAATTAAGTCTTATGGATTTTAAGAATTGTTTAACTAGGCCTAAGGTCCATAAACCCTAGCATACCTGTCTATGTCCCCATAAAGCCCATCAAGCCCAACATACATACCATATCAAGGGTTAGAATACTTACCTGTGTGGATCAGGTGCCGCCAGACTCTAAGGCCATATCTCAACCCAAAACATTTTTCTTAAACTCACATCAAACTATAAAACACCACTGGACCCATTTCATAGTCTGAGTTTTGCAACTAGGCTCTGATACAAAAAAGTAACACCCCAAACCTAACCCATACGTTACGACCAAATCTGGTATGTCACAGGGTGAAGTGTAATCAAGTCTTAATTAAATCTTAGAAAAACTGGTGATTTGGAAGAAAACTTTTTCCGAGTATTACGTAGTCTTTTGAAAACATTGATGTTTAGATTAAAGAAACTCTACTTTTACTTTAGTATTTAAACTGCCGAGGTTTCGAGTTTGCTATAAACAGTAAAAAAAACCCAAGTACAACCTTGAAAGGCCTTATTACATAATGAAAAGCCCAAATTTAAAAAAAAACTTATAGTAATGCCGAAACTATAAAGAAAAGAAATCGAAATTATGCCCTCCACGAGTCCGCCTTGGCTCCTGCATCCACGAGCTACTGCTCACCTGAAAAGTTAAGGAAAATGGGTGACTCACCAAGACTCAGTGTGTAAATTTCCCACATTATACATACGGTATGAAGCCCATAGTCACACATTGGCCTTAGCCCACATATCAACATACAACATATGAAATGCAAATAGCCTAACCCAAACCTAGTTTTTCCATTCGCTACACACCAACCTGTACCAACCAATCACACCGTGGGGATTTCTACAATCAACCCTCCATCCGCTACACTTCATCACGACAGTCATGCTGCTAATTACACACGATCACTAGGTGACCAAATAATATTTCGTGGCATAGCCATTTTTTCGGCTTTTCAGCCCATACAAATGTTAGTACAAATAAAGTATAGTGTGTGAAGGTTTACACACCTGATAATATGCTCGACGACACTCTCTATGTCGACACTATCACTAGCCAAAACTACCGCTATCAGCCTACTATTCTGCTCAGAAGCTGGCCCACAACCCGGTGGCCAATCCCAAAAAGCAGACACCGCGCGTTTCTTGAACTTTGGGGCTGGGACTACAGATCTAACCCCTTCCTTCAATTTACTGACATGTGAGTCCATGAATGATCTTGGTCAGAAGGTACTATATTAAAACGATGATCGGTTAACGAAACATTAGTTAAGACACGAACAATGAAAGGAAACCGATTGATCAACTTAGGGAGAATTGAAATTCTTACCTTGAAATCTCGAAAGAAATAATATGGTTTGAACGTTAACGATTTCTGGCTTAGAAACCTAGGCGATTAGATCTCCTTCAAATCCCGGAATGCCGCCCAAAAAGAACACGAGATCAGTGAAAAACATCAATTTAATGATGGCCCTAACAACCAATTAGCCATTCGGCCTTGGTCTCCAAAAGCAGAAAAAAAGAATTATAAAAAAATAATAGTACAAGTCGACACTTAACTCTACAAAAGATTTTAGCTACCACTTGCGAGAAGATTCGGTAATGCCAAAGAAGAAGATTGAAACGGGGTAAATGAGATTTAAGAGTTTTCGGCTTTTAAGAAAGATTTGAAGAAGAGATGAACAGATAAAAGGCTTAGGCATTTTCGGCTTTAGAAGAATAGAGTTAGGAGTTTTTTCAGTTTTGGCAAAAAAAGAGAAAAAGATGAACCCTTAATTGCCGAAAATAGGAGGAGAGAAAATAAAAGCTATGCTCTTAGGAAAACCATGAATTTCGGCACACCCTTAGCCAAAAACAAACGATAATTTCGGCATACCCTTAGCCACTTCTAGTCGTTTCCCTCCTTGTATTCAGTGTCCCACACTCGGCCACCTCTTCCACCTCTATCCTATCCCACATTTCCCTCTTATCCTCATATTCCTTTCTTCTGACTCAATCCACACTCACTCCCGTAGAGTCCCAGCCAAAACCACCTCTCACTCCTCAGGTGCATATATTAAAAAAAAAACTCTTTTTTCTTAACATGAGATTCGAACCTGCTCCCTTTAAACCCTCCTTGTGGCGTCACTTACCTATGCTTTTAGTGGCGCCTCCTTGCCACTTTACCAGTTAAATTTTTGTGTTAACTTTCCCATTCAAGTACCCTTAAGGCCCACTTCACCTAGTTCTCCCTTGCAAAGTCTAAAAACAAAAATTTCTACCAAGGCTCAGGCTTAACCTCAAGCCTTCCTAAAAGCTCTAAAAACACTAGACACACACAGCATGGCATACACACACAACACATCAAAAATGCAGAGCCCCCAATCTAGGATGTTACACATGAAAAACTCTATGTATCTGACTCAACGGGGATTAACTCAAACTAATAAGCCATTGGCCCAACACGCTTCAACATACGATACGGTCCGACGAACCGAGGGCTAAACTTGCCTTTCCTTCTAAATCTGAAGATCTTCTTCTAATGTGAGACCTTTAGAAAGACATGATCTCCCACCGTAAACTCAATATACTTACGCTTTAGATCCACATAAGATTTTTGTCTATCCGAAGCTTCCTTTAACCGTGCCCGGATTACCTTTACTTTTTCCTCAGTTTCTGATATTAGCTCAGGACCCCATAACTGTCGCTCCCCCAATTCAGACCAACAAGTAGGAGTGCGACACCTATGACCATACAAAGCCTCGTAGGGTGCCATCTGGATGCTGGATTGATAGCTATTGTTATAAGCAAACTCTGCCAACAGTAGGAAATCCTCCCAACTACCCCTAAAGTCAATCACAGAGCCCCTTAACATGTCTTCCAGAATCTGGATCACTCTCTCTGATTGATCATCTGACTGAGGATGAAATACCATGCTGAAATTAAGCTTGGTTCCCAAAGCTTCATGTAAGGTTTTCCAAAATCGTGATGTAAACCTAAGGTCCCTGACTGAAATAATAGACACTAATACCCCATATAACCTCACGATCTCAGCTACGTACAACTTGGCCAACTTCTGCAATGAGTAATTCGTACGAACAGGTAGGAAATGGGCAGTCTTCGTCAATCGATCCACAATTACCCGGACGAAATCTTTCTTAATAGGCGTTAAGGGTAACCCAATAACAAAGTCCATCATTATCCTTTCCTATTTCCATAAGGGAATCTTCACCGGTTGTAGTAATCCCAACGGCAATTGATGTTGTGCCTTCACTTGTTGACATGTTAAGCACCTATTCACAAAATCAATAACCTTCTGTTTCAACCCTGGCCACCAATACTGCTCACAAAGGTCTCGATACATTTTATTTCCCCTGGGGTGCATAGCATATGGGCTACTATGCGCATCACGCAGAATCAGTTGCCTCAATTCCAAATCTTTGGGCATACAGATTCTTTCGCGTAAACATAATACTCCATCACCATTCAATCCAAAATCCCCTATCACACCACCTTCCACTTTCTGAAGTAAGGAACCCAACTTTTCATCTGATAATTACTTTTCCTTAATGTCACCTACCCACGCAGGCTTCACCTGAAGTTCGGCTAGTAGACTACCATCTTCATACAAGCTGAGATGAGTGAACATCGTTCTCAAATCTGATATCACCTTACGACTTAACGCGTCTGCCACCACATTAGCCTTTTCGGGATGATACTCGATTGAGAAGTCATAATCCTTCAACAGTTCTATCCACCTCCGCTATCTTAAGTTCAACTCCTTTTGAGTAAGGAGGTACTTTAGACTCTTATGATCCGTATAGATGATCGACTTCTCACCGTATAGGTAGATTCCTGAAATCTTCAAAGCAAACACCACCGCAGCCAACTCCAAATCATGAGTGGGATAATTTACCTCGTGCAGCCTTAACTGACGAGATGCATAAGCCACCACCTTTTCACCTTATGTCAACACACATCCCAAGCCCGTGTGTGACGCATCACAGTAAAAAATAAATTCTTTTCCAGCCTTAGGTTGAATTAGTACTAGCGCTTCCGTCAGAATCTTCTTCAATTTCTCAAAGCTCTTTTGCTGCTGATCTGACCACACAAATGGTACTCCCTTGCGTAACAATTTAGTTAAAGGTGCAGCAATCAATGAAAACCCTTCAACAAAATGCCTATAATAACCAGCAATCCTAGGAAACTCTAAATTTTAGCCACTGAATTTGGTGGTTTCCAATTCAACATAGCCTCCACCTTCCGGAGATCGACTCTAATTTCCTCAGCCGACACAACATGTCCCAAGAAGGTCACTTCCTTCAGCCAAAATTCACACATATTGAATTTGGCGTAAATTTGCTTTTCCCGTAATATTTGCAATACTACCCGCAAATGTGAATCGTGCTCTACTTCATTTATCGAGTACACTAAGATGTTATCTATGAACACTATTACAAACCGATCTAAATAAGGTTGGAAGACCCCATTCATCATGTCTATAAATGCAGTTGGCGCATTGGTCAATCCAAACGGCATCACCAAGAACTCATAATGCCCATAACGAGTTCGAAATGCAGTCTTATAAATATCTACCTCCTTAACCTTAAGTTGATGATAGCCTGATCTCAAATCTATCTTTGAGAAAATCGAAGCTCCGCACAATTGATCAAATAGATCATCAATTCTCGACAATGGATACCTATTATTGATTGTCAACTTATTCAACTACCTATAATCAATGCACATATGCATCTACCCGTCCTTCTTTTTGACAAACAAGACTGGTGCTCCCCACGGTGACACACTCAGTCGAATAAACCCCCGATCTAGCAATTCCTGAATTTGAGCTTTAAGCTCCGTTAACTCCTTCGGTGCCATTCTATAAGGAGCAATGGACACTGGAGCTATTCCTGGCAAGAGCTCAATGCCAAACTCAACCTCCTGATCCGGAGGCAATCTAGAAAGTTCCTCGGGAAAGACATCCGAAAACTCTTTCACCATTCTAACACCTTCCACCACCAATTCCTTGGCATCCAACATACAATGAAGGCTAGGAATGCTCCACACCCTTTTCACACCAACTTTTCTACCTTTAGGACAGATACTACATTTAATAGATAGTTTATCCTTTTACCTATCATTACAACTTCCTTATCTTCTGAAGTTCTTAGCGTCATCCGCTTTGCAGCACAATCCAAGTTAGCATGGTGTTTCACCAACCAATCCATGCCCAAAATAAGGCCGAACTCGCTGAAAGGTAGTTCCATCAAATCTGCCAAAAATGTTTCTCCTTGAATATCTAAGGGCACATCTCTAAATAATCTATTCACTATCATAGATTGTCCTAAAGGACTAATTATCGTTATCTCTCTAGCAGTAATATCAAATCTAATGTTCAGATTTCCAGATACAGCACTAGCAACATACGAATAGATGGATCCGATATCTATCAAAGCAGTAACAAGTACATCAGATATGAAGAACGTACCGGTTATCACATCGGGTGCATCGCCATCCTCTCGATGCCTGACCACATAAACCAACCTTGGCTGCCTCGCCTCCGCATTACCCCTAAAACCAGTACCTGTACCAAGTGCACCCTGACCTCGTCCTCCGCCATTACCACCTTGACCTGGCCCACGGCCTCTCAGTGGCTGCTGAGCACCTCCAGCTGGCTGTGCATCATAGTTACGAGTTTCTTGATTCGGAGTAGTCTGTCAAGGAAAATTTTTAAGCTGATGATCCTTAGAACCACATTTGAAACAACCACCAGTTCTCTTTCGGCATTCACCCGAGTGTTGTCTTTCGCAATTCACACATGGCTGTATCTGATTGGTAGTAGCTGGTAAACTAGTTTGAGCTGGCTCATCATTCCTAGGCCTCTTCTGGAACCTTCTAGCAGGACCTGAGTACTTAAAGTCCCTATTGCTCTTGCCTCTATCTTTTTCTCGATTTCACCGCTCTGAGTGCTTAGCCTCTTCAACTATCTTGGCTTTCTCCACAAGTGTGGCACAATTCTTTTCTTGTTGTGAGGCAATCAATACCCGCAACTCATTACTCAACCCGTCCTCAAAATGCACGTAGTGTTCGTAATCATTTGGCACTATACCCAGGCATAACGACTCAGACGTAAAAATTCTGCCTTGTAAGCTGCCACGGTCTTACTTCCTTGAACCAGATTTAGGAATTCCTTCGAGCATCCACATAGCTAGCCCCAACATACTTTCCTTGAAATGTAGTTTTGAAGAAATCCCAAGTAACATGATCGACCTGAGTGCCCTCTCGAAAAGTAAGCCACTATTGATACGCCTCGTCTCTCTGCAAGGACACAGCCTCTCTCAGTTTTTGCTCAGCGGTGCAATCTAAATCATCCATGATCCGCTCCTCTGCCTCGAGCCAATAGTTCGCTACATTTGGGGCTACACTCGAGATACCCCTAAAAACCTCGGCACCATTTGATCTGAGTCGCTCCAAAATTGATCCACGAGCTGCTGGCCCAGTTCTAGCCCCAGCAACTCTTTCCAAGACTCGCAGCATTGCTTGGGATAGAGTGATGTCCTCCCTCATACGATCTTGTGATCCATTTTTAGTCACGGGTGACGTAAGTTCATCCATTTTTGGCATATTTCCCGACGCTTTAGACGCAACTCTAGTGCCTCGGCCTCTACCACGGCCACGTCTACCGCGTCTATGTCCTCTAGCGCTCATATTGGGTAATTCAATTTAATCTGATTAGAAGTCTTATGAATCAATATACTATTTCGATGTTTATTACACAATGTTTTATGAAACATAAGAAGTAAAGTTGTTTTCGTAATCGCATCCTATAGTCTCAATCTCCATAGTTTCAATACCTAAAACTAGAAGTTCTAGAGTATTCCTATAGTCATATCATAACCATTATAATCATACAATAACATACTTACTTGACTTGGTGCCAGATACCTGTGGTGCCATACTTTCTTTAAAAACATACGTTCTAAATTTTTACATTTCAAAATAGTTTTGAAAATATTTTTGAACCCAAACCACAACCGTGTTTTGACCGGGCTCTAATACAATAAAATGTAACACCCTAAACCCGACCCATGCGTTAAGGCCAGATCTGACATGTCACATGAGAAAAATACTACTAAGTCCTTTTTCATTAATAGATCAATTAAAATAATTCCTATTAAAAATATTATTGAATAAAAGGTCGATTGATAATTTAATAAATTTGAGATATGAAAATCTTATAAGTCGTAGATTTAAAAATATCGCTAATGGTTTGAGAAAAATTTGAAAATAATTTTTGAAAAGTATTGATAAAATTTAAGAGAAATTTTAAAGTTAAAAATATGTTTATATAAGTTTACTATGAAACCCTTTTTATTTAATCATTTTAAGAAAATGTTTATTTAAGATTTTAGAAAAATTTCCTTTTGAAATAATTAGAGCAAATTATAAATTCATCAGACAATAAACAAACCAAAACTAAATCCAGAGGCCTTATTACAACCTTAACTCAAATAGCTAGGTAATTAAAAATACTAAAGAAATCTACTTAAATTTTACCCTAGGAATCGTGAACGACTACGATTTGTCAGTTTTCCCTGGTTGACGGCCCACAACCCGGTGGAAAATCCCGAATCGCTGATGCCTCAAAATTACAAACGACCTCAAATAGTTGATTCTCACCGGATGAGGGTCCACAACCCGGTGAAAAGTCCCGAATCACCGATACTGCCCTTCGCTTGAATTTAGGGGTAGGGATCACTAATCCGCTCCTTTTTCAATCTCCAATCACTATCCCTTTTGATTCGGTATTGCTTGAATCCATTGAAATCAAATATTAGTCACAACTAATATTACGTTGATATGAACGATTGATTTAAGGACTAGGTCAGCTTACCACAAAAATCTGTATAATCTCAAGATGATAGATCGAGCAATAAAGTCCCTATAATAGATATCGGTTAATCATCACCATTCTGATAACATATTAACGAATAAAGAACGATTATAGAATCCATGAAGAACTCTTACCTTAAAGATTTTAGGACCGATTTCTAGTGATAATACGAGAAAGAACGATTGAATTATGGTCATTTTGACCAAGACCATCCCAAACCAACATATAGATTTGGAATTACAAGAAAGAAGATTAATTTTGAAGGAACACTTACGGATTATTCAAGAAATGAGTGCTAATATGGATGAGAAAAAAGGATAAAGAAGAAATAAAGATTCGGTCATAGGGAAAAATATAAGTTGATATTCAGCTATGAATAAAAGAGAAGAATTTGATTCAAAATGAAGCTTCACTTTTAAGATATGGAAGAAGGGTTGAAAGGATGATTAAAAGAAAAGAAAAGGAGAAGATGGGTGCTCACTAGTTTCGGTTTTCAAAAAGGTGATGAGTGAACAAACTTTGTTCTCATAGATTTGGGTACATTCGGCCACAAAAGAAAGAAAAGATGAGAAGGTTCACCAATGGTTTGAAGAATCGACAAGAAGGAAAATTTAGAGAGAAGAAATCAAATAGCACCAATGTTGCACAAATGAGTTTTAAAAAAAAAAAAAAAGAGAACAAAACCAAAACTTTTACCAATTACCAAAGACCAAATTCGGCTAGGATAAAAGAATTTTGGAGAAAAAGGCACATTTGATGCTAATGGAATTGACCAAAACTAGCACTAAAGCTAACCAAACACTAACAAAATTTGGCCATCATCCGGTTAGCCCCAAAAACTGTCCATATTCATAGCCATAAGGGTCAACAATTTGCCACCCATACTTTCCATAACATCTTCCTTGAAAAATGCCACTTGTCCCCCCTTACTTTCCCCTTTTTCATGATTTCTTTCCTCACCTTCATTCTTTCCTATTCTCTTTAGCCATCTTGCCATAAAAATAAAAGTCCACCTTGCCATAATTGCACCTTGGCGACACTTAGGGAAGGATTGCAAAAATAAAAGTCAAAATTACACACAATGGGATTTGAACCTCTTCCCTCAAGGCACTTCATGTGGGGCCATAACCTCTTTACTAATTGCTCACTTATGCTAACCATTTATTCATTTATTACCATAAGCTTTAAGGTAACTTACTCTATCTCCTTAAAGTGCTAAATACCAAAAAAATTTACTAGGTCCAAATAAACCCCGAGCCTTCTCAGGACTTCCCAAACATACAAAATTAATAATTTAACTAACTTAACACCAAAACAATACAACACATAAAATTCTAAATTTTACGGTGTTACAGATCATTACTTGCTCAGGTATCATCGATAAAGCTCATCACTCTATCATCAATATTTTGGTACTTTTTGAAGTTAAATTTAAAGTTTATGGCATGTATAGGATATGATACCTTTTGAGCTCATTATGAATGATATGTATATAAATACCATGCGAAAATGGCTAACTTGATATATGAGTCTATATCATTTTGATTGTGTTTGTGCTTGTAATGTTCGGGAATGGAAGTAAAGCTGAATGTGAGTTGAAAACTAGATTTATGTTGTCACAATTATGTTTGATATGGTGTTCAAAATTGGTTTAAATTAATGTGGTTTGGCTTGATTATTGAAATTGTAAATTGATGTGTATTTTGGTGAAGAGTAAGCCACATAACAAGGCTAGTCATGGTTTAATTATGTGTTAAATGTGATTCATGGTATAACTTAATTAGATTGGTTTTGTATGCATATGAATTGAAATCAGCCTATGATAAAATTATTTGGATTTATGTTCGATATATATATTGGGATATGATTAAATGTACAAATGTCGTGAGATGCTAAGTATATTATTAATGGAATGTTCATTAAGTTAGGTTATTGGATATGTAATATTTCGTGCATATTCGACTTGAGAGCAATGTTTGCTCACCTTAGTCTGTACAATGATGTGAGTTTATTGGCTGAACTTCAAATGAAACCCTCTTGGGTCAGTCAGGTTAAGGAGAAGCAGCGGACCGATAAGTTGCTTAAGGTGAAGTTGCAGCTAATATCAAATGATGGTCCAACAAAATTCAGTGTGAATGTGGAAGGGCTATTATGTTTTCAAGGAAGAATTTGTATGCCGAAAGATCCTGAGTTGAGGCATAAGATTTTGTTAGAAGCGCATGGTAGTCCATCCATACATTATGTACCCTGAAGGGAGTAAGATGTATCGGGATTTGCGAGATCAATTTTGGTGGCCGGGCTTGAAGTGTGAGGTAATTAAATTGGTGAGTAAGTGTTTGACCTGCCAGCAGGTAAAGGCGGAGCATCAGTTACCATCAGGGTTATTGCAGCTAGTGAAGATTCCACGATGGAAGTGGGAAAGGATCACAATGGACTTTGGTAGTGGGCTACCCCTCACGCCTACTAAGAAAGATTCAGTTTGGGTGATTGTTGATCACTTGACAAAGTCTGCTCATTTCATACCAGTACGGGTCGATTACTCTATGCAAAAATTGGCTAAGCTATACGTAGTGGAGGTGGTGAGGTTGCATAGAGTACCAGTATCAATCATATCGGATAGGGACCCTAGGTTCACGTTGCGATTCTGAAGGCATTGCATCAAGCGTTGGGTACGAAGTTGGATTTCAGTACAGCGTTTCATCCTCAGACCGATGGACAGTCTGAGTGGGTAATTCAGATCTTGGAGGACATGTGGAGAGGATGTGTCATTGATATTAGGGGTAGTTGGGAAGAATTTATACCATTAGTGGAGTTTTCTTACAACAACAGGAAGCATTGTATGGGCGGAAGTGTCGTACTCCTACTTGTTGGACGGAATTAGGGGAACGTCAGATTTTGGGACCGGAGTTGGTTAGCGAGACAGAGAAGAAGGTTGAGTTAATTTGGGCTCCACTGAAGGAAGCGTCGGACAGACAAAAGTCCTATGCTGACTTGAAGCATAAGGACATAGAGTTTGTAGTGGGTGATAAGGTGTTCTTGAAGGTGTCGCCATGGAAGAAAGTACTGAGGTTTGGACAGAAAGGTAAAATAAGTCTCAGATTTATCAGACCTTATCGGGTGTTGAAACGAGTAGGGTCAGTAGCCTATCAGCTAGAGCTCCCTTCTGAGCTAAGCCAAATTCACAATGTATTCCACGTCTCTATGTTAAGACATTACCATTCAGATCCATCTCATGTGGTGTCTATGGAAGAAATCGAAGTGAGACCTGACCTATCCTTTGACGAGGAACCAGTAGAAATCCTGGATCATAATGTTAAGAAATTGCGAAGGAAAATGGTTTCGTTAGTTAAGGTTCTGTGGCAGAATCATAGTTCTGAGGAGGCTACTTGGGAACCAGAGGAAGCAATGTGGCAGCAATACTTGCATCTATTCTGATCAAGTAATTTTGAGGCCGAAGTTTCTTTAAGGGGGTAGAACTGTCACATCTTGAATTTGTGGGGCTTTGCATTTAACGTGCTGGGATGTATTGTTGTGCTTATTATGCTTGTTAGAATGTTTTAGGGGTCCAAAATGGGCTCGAAGTTGAGCCGAGGCCTTAGCAAAAATTTTCTGTTTGGGCACTCTAGAGGAGAGTCAGGTAGGATAGGCTTAAAATATATTATCTGTGAAGTAAGACACAAAAATGGGCTTGTAGCGTAGTGGTCAGTGGCGACATACAGGGATTAGGAGGTGGCGTGTCAAGCAGTTAAGGAGGTCCAAGGTTCAGTCGCATGATACCTTTTTATTTTAGTTAATTTCGGCAATAGCAAAGAGCAGTAGTGGAGTTCGGCTGGGATGCTTTCAATTAGGAATTATTTAATGTGGATAATAAGGTTGATAATGTGTTGATAAATGGAGGAAAAGGTGGTGTTATCCATGACACTGTGGATGAGTAATCAGAGAATTATAATGAGAAAATTTTGGATTTATCTACTGGTCACAGTGGTGGCCGAAATTCCAACACTAAGGGGGAGGTGAAATCGGTTCTGATAGGTTCAAGGGGTGCCAATATTTCCCTTGATTAAATAGCTTAGTTTTAATTTTAAATAGGGGCATTTTCGATTTTTAGGCAGTAGGTGCCAAAATTTGATTTAAGAATGAGGGATACCTCTTCGATTCTGGCATTTGACTCTATTCTCTTTTTTTTTCCTCTCATCTCCACTGTTATGCAAAAGCTGAAATTCCATTGTTCTCTTCTGTCAATCATATTTTTCTCAAATCCCGAAACTCATAACTCTTCTCTATTATTTTCCGATAACCGAATGATTATTGTTTTTCCCTTATTCTCTCTATGTCGATTTTCATCATAGCCGAATACCCTTGTCCAGTTTTCTCCTTGCTAATTTCTTTCTTCTATCATGATAAGTGTCAGAATCTCTAAGGGTTAGTCGAATCTGTGGTGTTAAGTTAGTCGAATCTGTGGTGTTAAGGTAAATGCCGAATTCTCTCTTCACTTTTTCTCTTCCGAGTTTTGGAGACCAAAGCCGAAAGGCTAGATAAGATTATCTATGCAGTAATGATTTGATTATTCTCATGTTCTTTTTTTGGGGCGACACATCGGGAATCTAAGTAGATCGTCTAGATCTAAAAGCCGAAAATCATTAGTCTCTAAAATACATCTCTTTTAGGATTTCTAGGTAAGGGATCTCTGCCCTATGGATGTACATTTGAGTTTGTATTCGATTACATGTTTTAATCCAGTGTGTTAACTAAGATCTGTTCTATGGATACAAACACTAGTCAAACAAAAGAGGGAAGTGGATCCATAAATCCAACCCCTAAGTTTAAGAAGCACGCGGTGTCTGCCGTCAGAGATTGGCCACTGGGTTGTGGACCAGCTTCGGAGCAAAACCTTAGACAGTTAGCAGTTGTATCAGCTTCTGATAATGTCAACATAGAAAGTATGTCTTGTCAGTAATCAGGTGTGTAGATCTCTATTACACTAGCTAGTCTGTACTATGTATATGTTACGGGCTAAAAGCCGGAAAAAGGTTGTATGAACAGTCGTGTTACCCAAAAAGGGTAGGCAAGGGATGCCAGGTACGTGATCATAGAAACTTCTCCATGTGTATCGAAGTATGTGATAGACTATGATCTTTTTAGGTAGTATGTTGATTTGTTCTTGCATGTATGCATGCATGGGATGGGATTGATATGATGAAGGGGAAGAAGGTTGCATGGTGATTAGTGGCTTTGCCACATAGGTCACACAGTGATCGGTCTTTTTGACAAGCAGCACAACTGTCGAAATACCACAATATATTATTATGGTCACACAATGATCGGTGGCTTTGCCATATAGGTCACGTAGTGATCGGTCTTTATGACAGGCAACATAGCTGTCGATATGGTGTGTAGCGGATGGAGGGTTGATTGTAGAAATCCCCAAGGTGTGATGCTGGTACGGGCTGGTGTGTAGAGGATGGAATCTTAGGTTTGGGATGGGCCATGTTGCATGTAAATATTCTGTTGCCATTGTGTATGGGCCAAGGACCATAATATGTTTGTGGGCCTCAAGGCTTTTATGTGTTTTCGGGATTTGCACACTGAGTCTTGGTGACTCACCCTTTTATTTTTCCCAACTTTTCAGATGAGCAGTAGATCGTGGACATAGAAGCTGACGTGGACTCGATAGGCCGTCAAGTTTTTTATTTTCATAAACTATTTCTTGTTTTCCTTTTAGTTTTAATTTTGGGAATTATTTATGTAATAAGGCCTCCGTAGCTTAGGTTATCAAGTTATATTTGTTAATGTTAAAGTTTCAAACACGTTCAACGCAAGAGTTAAAGTTTCTTTCAAAAATATCACAACTAATGGTTAGTCAGTTAGACAAACTGAGATTTTCAAAACCCTTCAAAGCAAAGTTTTCAACATTTAACCCGTAGCATACCAGATCTGGTCGTGGAGAATGGGCCGGGTTTGGGGTGTTACAGTTTGCCTTTCGGCACATCAATTAAAGTCCTACCAGTAGCAAGAAAAGGTCTTCCAAGAATAATTGGCACATATTTGTCAGCTTCACATTCTAAAAATAAGGAAATCTGTCGAAAAAATAAACTTATCTACTCTTACCAGTACATCCTCAAATTTACCTTCCGGATGTGTTTAGGATCAACTAGCGAGTTGCAACGTAACTATAGTAGGTCTTCATTTTCCAATTCCTAACTTCCTAAAAATAAACAAAGGTATTAGGTTTATACTCGCTCCTAAATCACATATTTCCTTACCAACATAATGTTTTCCTATTGAATATGGGATAATGGAACACCCTATGTCCTTCAACTTTGGAGCTAGTTTATTCATCAACATCGTTGTGCACCCTTTAGTGAGAGCAACAGTCTCAAATTCTCCCAATTTGCGCTTCTTTGATAGTATATCTTTCATAAATTTCACATAATTGGGCATCTACTCCAAAGTTTTTACTAGCGTTATGTTGATATGGACTTATTTCAAGACCTCTAAAAATCTTTTGAACTAAACATCCTATTTAGAATTTCGGTATCGCTGAGGAAAAGGTGGAGGTGGTCATCCTTCAGGTTACTGATATAGTTTTTCTGTGACATTTTTGTTGGCAACATGCTTTGATTCTACTGCAATAATCTTGTGCTTAGCCTTTTCAGCTGCACTGTACTTTTTAGATGGCTCTAGGATCTTTACATGGTTGTTATTAGAGTTATCCTCTCCTACCATGGCATCTTAAGCAATGTCATCAAGTTGAGTTCCACTTCTAAGAGTGATGGCCTTGCACTATTCCTTCCCTTGTGTTCTCGAATTCTTAGTATCGCTTGGCAAATGCTCTTTGTGGCCACCAATTTAAAGCATTCACTATCTGCCTTACTTGATTTGCACGAGCTTTGGTGTAACACCCCAAACCCGGTCAATACACCACGACCGAATCTGGTATGTTACAGGGAAAAAGGTTTTTGAGAGGTTTAGGTTTGAGTTAAAAAGTTGGAAAAACACACTTCGCTAGGTTGTGCATTTGAAGAAAAACTTGAGTAGGTTTGATTGAAATTTGATGATGTATTTGAAAACCCGAAAATTTTAAAAACTTCCTTCGATGGGTAGACAAAACAGGTTTATCTCGTTATGAAGTTTGAGTTGTTTCTCATTGTTTACAAAAACATTCTGTCTTAGTGGAAATTCGTGTTTAAGTTAGAAAACATTTGAGTTCTTCTTTATTCCAAATCTTAGTGTGATACCCGATGGTATAGTTTAAAATGTCGCTTTTGTAGTTTTGAAATCGTTATCTTTCCAAATTTTAGCATATTATAACCCAATTAATTTGTTAAGGCATATTAAACATTTACTTTAAGCATAAACAAGCAAACCATAATTTTTAAAAGGCCTTTTACAACCCAAAATAAAACCACATAGAAATAAATAACTAATGTACCAAATTTTATAAAGTCTGAGCAAATCCTTTATTAGCATGGCATGAGCACCTCGAGTCCATCCGGCCCATGTCCGCGTCTATGTGTCACCCGAAATAGTCAAAGGAGAGAGTGAGTCACAAGACTCGGTGTATAATTCCTCTCCCAGATAACATGCCAACACCCATATCATAACAGAATAATGCAAGTAATGCACCGATCCTAACCAACCATATCACCTTTTCTACCAGTGTGGTACCAAACCACTGGTGGTGCCAAACCACTGGTGACCCAAAGTCACGATATCCATACTGTGGTACCAAACTACTGGTGGCCCGAAGTCACAAATAATCCAATGATGGGGCCAACCCATCGTGTGATACCAAATCACTAGCGACAATCCCATATCTCATAAGTGGGGCCAACCCACGGTGGTGCCAAACCACAGGGACGAGTTGCAATGAGGTGCCAAACCTCGGTGTCCCAAAGACACAATGTGATACCAAATCACCGGTGACCGCATGATCACAAATCCGTGATGGGGCCAACCCATCGTGTGATACCAAATCACCTGGCGTCAATCCCAGTATAATCAAGCTGGGGCCAACCCATCGTGGTACTAAGCCATGGGACGAGACGCCGAGGTGCCAAACCTCCGTGACCCAAAGTCACAAAATACGTGGTACCAAACCACTGGAGGTGCCAAACCTCCGTGTCCCAAAGACACAAAGACACGGATATCATACTTCCCCCTCCTCTCATATCACCCAATCACATATCATACTAGATGCAAAATCGTGCAATCATGCTATCATGCTCACATGCTTAATATGGCATCCCAAAGTATCACAAATCATGATATCACATATCATCACATAACTCATAATGAAACGGACTTACCCGAATCCGTATCCATACCTCAATGGGTACCAAAATAGTCAACCACACTGTCTCATTCACACAAACAGGTTATTACATTAATTAGTTAAGATAGTGTGTTGGTTTACACACCTGAAATAGCGAAGATTAACTCCTAAGAACCGATCTAAGCCCCTTGATTGCCTCGACAACCCCGATCCTACAATCGCGGTGGGTGGGTTAGTCACTATACCATTTGGCCAAAAATAGGTAACCCAAGGGGTTGCGTTAGCCTTACCTTAGACTTGATTTGGTTTCCTACCAAATCCGAACCCAAAAATGGTTCTTTCAGAAATCGGCTTCACCCTAGAAAGAAAGTGGTTAATCTCTTAACAGCCTTACATAACAAAGACTAAATGATTAATCTAAAAGAAAACTACTCTTACCACCACTTACCGTTTGCTTATCAGATAACAAGGCTCCTCCCACTTGTTCCCAAAATCCGAATGTCCTATAAAGAGATTGGTCTACACATTAGATCAATATCCTTCAACCAATAACAAACCGGCCTTCATTTAAACCACAAAATATAAGAACGAAAAAAGGAAAAATGGCCATTCGGCCAAACTCTTACCCACTACCAATCGATTGGAAACCAGCACCTAACAACACCCAATATTCGGCCACCAAACACCACTAGGAGAGGAGAAAGATTCGGCTATCACCCTCTTGTCAAGGTGGTAAGGAGGTTCGGCCTAAGTGTTTAACACACACCTATGCTCGGTTTGAGTGGAAAGAAAAGGAGTAGAGATGAGAAGAAATGAAGGTTACGGCACACCAAAAGAGATGAAGAGAAAACAATGGAGAAAAAAATCGGCTAAAGCTCTGAGAAGAAGAAAGAAATAAAAGATTGAATAGAGAGGAGGGTATGTTCGGTTTTGAACAAGAAAAAGAATTGAAGAGGGTGTTTTGGAGATGAAAGCTTTGGCTACCAATGCTCAACAACGAAAGAAAAATGTGGAAAAAGAAAGACAATACCAAGTTCGGTTTACACAAATGAGGAGAAAGGAAAAAGAGAGGCATTCGGCTAACAAAATTGAAAAATACCAAGTAGTTTCGGCAAGGGTAAGGGTGTTGAAGCTTTCGGTTTAAGGAGAACAAAAGAAAAATGAAAAAGAGATGAAGACTTGGGGTTTCGGTTTCAAGAATGAAAATGGAATGGGAGAGTTTTCTTTAACATTCGGGTTACCAAAAAAAAATGACCAAAAGCTAGACTTGTTGATACTAGCTAAAACCGAAAGTGCACAAGTTGCCTAAGAGAAAGAAAAAATTTCGGCACTCTCCCACAACAACAACCGGCCACTCTTTTCCCTCCCCCAAACTCTCTCCAAATCCAGCCAACTTCCCCCAATCTCTCCCAAGCCACTAATTCAAATCCCTTTGACCAAGTCTTCCTCCACAATATGCTCTCCACCCATCGTTTGAATGTGTTGACCAAGTCCATGGTAGAGTTTGAACTACCACCAACTCCTCCTCCTTAAGCCGTCAAAATGGAACAAAAAGGGTGGGATTTTCGTAGCTAGAACACAAGACCTCCCCCCCTTGCACTTGACGTCACACCCAAGGTCTAAGTGGCGCATGCTTTGCCACTTTGCTGGCTCATCTCTTGTGTTACAATTTCACCAAAATTAATTATAAGCCCCAGCTCCTTCAGCTTCTATCCCCTAAAGCCCAAAAACAGAACTTTCCCACCTACTCAGGCACACTCCTAGCCTACCACTAAGCCCCGAAACCACACAAACAACAACATGGCACACCATAGACATGCAAACAACGCCAAAAATAAAATAGCCCTTAACCCGGGATATTACATTTGGAGAGATGTAGCTTGACTCTAAAGTACAACATCATTTTTGGCCATATATTCTTTCAATAATGCTTCAATAGATGATGATGATAATGATGAAGCCGATGCCTGACCTTGCTGGACATTTTGCCTAACCATAGGTTGGGTATAACTAGGTGGTGCACTGATGGCATTTTGTCTTGCCGCATTATTAAAATTCCCCGTACCTTGATTATTCCAACAAAAGTTTAGAGGTTGTTTCCACCTTGGATTATACGTGTTGGAATAGTTTTTATTGTTTAGGTTGAAATTATCCATATAGTATACCAAAGTTGGGTTTGACGGGCATTCATGAAACACATGGTCTTCACCACAATAAACACACAGTAGTTCGACTGCTTTCACCTCTTGCACTATAGTTGGTTTGTAACAGCCCGTTTTTAGAGAAATTGAAACAGTGGTTTCGGTATCACAAATCCAAGTCAGAAAGAAAATTTATATATTATTACATGGTCTGCATTATGATAGGAATGTTATATGAAAATTTTGATAAGAAAATTTTACCGATTACATGTTTAATTATGGAAAGGACCAAATTCCATAAAATGCAAAATTTGAGTTCTAGTAACTATAAGTATCAAATAGATATGGAATTCAAAACTTGAGGTCCTTATATGGTAATTAGACCATTAAAAGAAATTAGTAGATATTTATGATGATTCATCCATGGAAAATTAGAAAAAGAAAAGGACTAAATTAGAATTTGAAATAAATAAAGATGATAATAGCCTAATATCATCTTATTTCATCATCTTCCCCAAACTACTTTTATGGAAACCTTAGCTAAGAGAAAGAACTTCAAGCAAGCTTAAAAGGGTATGTAATCATGTCCCCTTTTTAGTAATTTTTACATTTTTGAGATCGTAACAGCCTAATATATCTATTTTGGGGATCAATTTGCAAAGTTATCAAGGTATTAAAATTTTTCCATGGATGTATATGCTGAAATTTTGAAATTTATGGTAGAAATTGAAAGGTTGTTGATAGATAAACAAATTTTGTAAAGTGAATTTTCATGAAATTGTGATTTAGGGACTAAATTGAAAAGATGTAAAATTTATGGAAAATTTCTCATTTTTTAAAATACATGGGCTGTAAATGTTATATGTAAAAATTGATTAGGTTTGGATTAAGGATTAAATTGCATGAATTTTATTTTCTGAGCCTAGGGACAAAATCATCATTTATTAAAAGTATTGGCACAAAATGGTAATTTTCCCTAGGATGTGAAATGAATTAAATTTATATTAAATTCATTAATATAGAATTGGAAATACTCAGTACTAAATTGGATCGAGGAAAACAAAAAATGTTGGATTAGTAGATTCTAAAAACGAACAAGTATTGATGTAAGTTCATGTAACTAAATTGTGTATATTTACATGTTTGAGTGAAATGTTGTATATGTGAATGTTGAATTATGGATTTGGTATGTTTAGAAAATAAATTCAGAATTCAAATAATGCCCGATAATTATTAAATCCCATTTGAATACATGAAATTCGATTGGATAGTGGGCCCGTTTATTAGTTGTGGTCTTGCATATGTTGCAAACACACCATAACACGAAAGAGCGTCCTATTATTAGGTCTCATGAGCTTCCCGATATATGGTTCTTGCGACCTTCCCGTTATAGCTCTTCAGAGCGTCTCAATAGGTTGTGATCCTACATGTGTTGTGGACACACCTTAGCTCTTATAAGCTTCTCGATTATGGCTCTTCATGAGCTTCCTATTAATTGGCTCTATGTGAACTTCCTAATATGGCTCGCTTGAACTTCTCGATATATGGCTATCTGGAGCTCCCTGATAATTGGCTCTTCAGAGTTACCCATTATAGGCTCGCATGAGCTTCCTGAATATTACTCCACTGAGCTTTCTGTTTTATCCCGAATAAGCATCCTGTTTATGTGTTTTTATAAGCACTCCCGAATACGAGTTGACGGATTTACCCTATTGTACACCTTGATTGTATTGCCCATGTATTCATCGAGTTTTCAAATGATTCAACGGGTATCGTCCTGGTAAAAGATAATATAAATCTAAAATGAAATACCATGAGAATATTTGATTTGCAAAAGTGTGGTATACACGTGTTCCTTGGAGATTTGAAATGATAAATACATGTATGTGGAAATGGACATTGATAAGCTTATCCATATTTATTAGTATTTATATGAACTATATAACTAACATGCTTGATGAGGATTTATGTGTGATTAGGTTATTGATTTCTTTGATTTGGATGTACTGTGAATGCTTGTTTTAAATGAACATAGTTGACAAGTTAATTTCCTGTTATATGAACTTACTAGGCATTTAAATTGCTTACTAAATTTTCATTCCTCTATTTTATAAAGCTGGGAAGCTCATAAAGGTTGGAAATCGAATGAAGCATCATCACACTATCCTTCAGCTCGTTTTGGTATAAATAACAAAGTTATTTTGGTATAATGGTATGTATAGGTTAACTTGGCCAATGTTGGCATGTAAATGGTTTTTTGTAATCTAGCCATTGGAATGGCTAGTAATGGTATGTTTAGTGTATATATATAAATGAGGTTTGTAACATCCCGAAATTGGGCCTAGTAGGATTGGGCCCAATGGGCCTTAGGCGCAGTAGCGTTTAAAATTTTTGAGAACGGCATTAATGCAAGTTAGACTTATTAGGTATGTGATTCTGGATGGTTAGAGGGCTTCTATGAAGTCCCGGGATCGAACTTTGGCCTTGGGGAAATTTTGGTTTTAGGTGAAAAAAAACCCTAAAAGTTGGTAGGTAGGCCTTAAGAATAAAATGTGGAGGAAAATGACACAAGTGGAGTGTGTGGTGTAGTGGCAAAGTGACGCCACATAAGAGACAAGGGGGTGACGCCACAAGGAAGGAAGAAGGTCCAAGGTTCAAGTCTTGGCTTTTGCATTTTGGTTTTGTTTTTACATGGACCTTAGAATTTGGCTATAGATTTATATTTAGTTGCGCATGGTTAAGACACAAGAGGAGCTTGTGGCCAAGTGGTTAGCAGCGTGGACTATGTTGTAAGGGAGCCTAGGTTCGAATCTCAAGACAAGCAATAGAGTATTTATTTTACGAATTGGACGGCAAGAGTTTTAGTTGAATTTAAACTCTACTGACGGAGGGATCCCACATCGGAAAGATACAAAGAAGGAAGGTGAAGAGCTAGCTATACAAAGAGCATTTCAGGAGGAGAGTTAACATACCTTGGTGGGCGTTTGGGCGCAGGAGTGGTCGCAGGGCGGTTTAACACCAGACTCCTATCAGGTGTGTAACTCTCTCTTTGCTCTAGCTGTAGAGCGGCAAATGCCAAAGTGCTGATCACGGCAATAGTAGCCACACGAGCGTGCGAGCGCACGTGTGGGGCTTCGACGCGATAGTTGAGGCCATCAGTAGTATTCTTGTGGGTTGGGGCTGCTTGGGTCGCGAAGGACTGAAGTGGGCCCAATGGGCCCATGGCCCCAATTGAATAAATTGCATGATGATATAGTATATAGTGAACTAGATTACGTGGAACTTATATACGTGACTAGATGTATGTTAGATAGGCCACACGAGCGTGCGGGCCCGAATGGGCCAGAATCTGGTTTTAGGCCCAATAGTCCGGTACGACCAGAAATGGTAGCTGAGTCGCTCTGGGCGACATTAGGCCTTCGAAAAGGGCATTACAGGTGCTAAATTACCAAAATACCCCTAGTTTATGAAATTTCCAAAATAGCCCTGGTTTACGAAATTACCAAAATACCATTGGTTTATGAAATTACCAAAATAGCCTTGGTTTATGAAATTACCAAAATACCCTCAATTTACAAAATTACCAAAATACCCCCGATTTGCAAAATTACTGAAATACCCCCGATTTGTTAAATTACCGAAATACCCCCAATTTGTAAATTTATCGAAATACCCCTGGGTTGCAAAAGTGCTGAAATACCCTCGAGTTGTAAAATTACCGAAATACCCATGGTTTGTAAAATTACCGAAATACCTCTAAGCAATAAAATAATCATTGTACACTCGTGGTAGTATTAGCGTTGTATGTGTTAATCATATGATTGATTATGGTTGAGATGCATTGCTTACATGGATTGGTAACGAGTAGAATTATCGAACTACCCCTATAGGGTGGAATTACAAAAATGCCTTTGGTAGGTAAAATTACGGTTATACCCTTAGAGGTTGATTAGTTTGATTATGTCGTATTTGTTATTATGATTATGATGGTAATTCGTTTCATACGTTATCTTTGATATATAATGTGCATACATGTCATCGCATACACAATTATTATGGTGATGAACATGGCATGAAAATGGGTATGATGAGAGGAAGGGAAGGATGATTTAGACTGTCACCAGTGGTTTTGACCACACAGTGGGTTGGCCCCGCTTTCCTTATTATTTGTGACTAGTCTTTGTGGTTTTGACCACCAGTGGCTTTGACAACCCGGATATTATTTGTGACTACGGTCACCAGTGGTTTTGACCACACATGGATTATTGTGACTCATCCCAGTGGTTTGGTACCACAGTGGGTTGGCCCTACATATTGATTACGGGATTGTCATCAGTGGTTTTGACCACATGGTGGGTTGGCCCCACCATATGATTTGTGACTACAGTCACCAATGGTTTTGACCACACTTATATGATTTGTGACTACGGTCACCAGTGGTTTTGACCACCAGTGGTTTTCACCACACGGGGTAGACACGGGAGTTCGGTTGGTTAGGTTGGGTTTGCATGATTTGCATATTGACATATCAAATGTGTAAGTGCCTTGTTATTATCGGGATGGGGAGTGCCTTATTATTATCGGGATGGGGATTTACACACCGAGTCTCGGTGACTCACCCTTTTCCCTTACATTTACAGATGAGGCATAGATCGCGGATGTGGAGCCGGGGTGAACTCGAGGTGACTATGCACTATGTGTTCGGGTTTTATTTCAATTACTATTTTGAGTTAATTTACTTTTAAATTTGGTTTTATTATGTAATAAGGCATTGGGTATTTTATTTGGTTTCAGCTTTATTATTAAATGATCAATATGGGATTTTTCTAAAATGATAATAAACCGTTTCTTATACAAAATTACTTAAACTCGATTTCTCACAACAACTATAAAGAATACGAGCTTTTTAACAAACGTATAGTTTTTAGACATTCCTTTCATGTGACATGCCAGATCCGGTCGTAATGTTTAGGCCGAGTTTGGGGTGTTACAATTATGGTATCAGAGCCTAGGTTCAAAGACTCAGCTGTGGAATGGGTTCAAAAATGTTTTTCAAATTTTTGTTGAAATATGGTTTAGAAAAATATATATATACTTTCTTGGAAGTATGACACCCGAGTCTTCGGCACCAATCCGAACTGTAAGTTTCGTGGTACTTCTCTTTGTTATATGCTGTATTTCGGGTATCTATTCTATGTGTTTGGTTTGGATGTGATGGTCAGACATAGAGTTTGGTGCGTATGAAATATTCGTCTATTTTAATGGCTAGGTGTTTTTGAGTATGTGTAGGAGTTTTAAAATCTAGTTAAAAGTATATTAGTTTTATTAAGATCAGAGAGCGCAGCAAAAGCGTAGTGTGGTAGGTTAGGATGTGTTACTGTTAGTTAGTTGGAAATTTCGATGATGAAATTTCTTTAAGAAGGGTAAATTTGTAACATCCCGAAATTGGGCCTAGTAGGATTGGGCCCAATGGGCCTTAGGCGTAGTAGCGTGTAAAATTTTTGAGAACGGCATTAATGCAAGTTAGACTTATTAGGTAAGTGATTCTGGAAGGTTAGAAGGCTTCTATGAAGTCCCGGGATCGAACTTTGGCTTTGGGGAAATTTTGGTTTTAGGTGAAAAAAAACCGTGAAAGTTGGCAGGTAGGCCTTAAGAATAAAATGTGGAGGAAAATGACACAAGTGGAGTGTGTGGTGTAGTGGCAAAGTGACGCCACATAAGAGACAAGGGGTGACATACAAGGAAGGAAGGAGGTCCAAGGTTCAAGTCTTGGCTTTTCATTTTGGTTTCTTTTACTTGGACCTTAGAATTTGGTTATAGATTTATATTTAGTTGCGCATGGTTAAGACACAAGAGGAGCTTGTGGCCAAGTGGTTAGCGGCGTGGATTATGTTGTAAGGGAGCACTGGGTGAATCTCATGACAAGCAATAGAGTATTTATTTTACTGGATTGACGGCTAGAGTTTGATTGAATTTAAACTCTCTTGACGGAGGATCCCACATCGTAAAGATACAAAGAAGGAAGGTGAAGAGCTAGCTATATAAAGAGCATTTCGGGAGGAGAGTTAACATACCTTGGTGGGCGTTTGGGCGCAGAAGTGGTCGCAGGGCGGTTTAACACCAGACTCCTATTAGGTGTGTAACTCTCTCTTTACTCTAGCTGTAGAGCGGCAAATGCCAAAGTGCCGATCACAGCAATAGTAGCCACACGAGCATGCGAGCACACGTGTGGGGCTTCGACGCGATAGTTGAGGCCATCAGTAGTATTCTTTTGGGTTACGGCTGCTTGGGTCACGATGGGCTGAAGTGGGCCCAACTAAATAAATTGCATGATGATATAGTATATAGTGAACTAGATTAGGTGGAACTTATATACGTAGCTAGATGTATGTTAGATGGTCCACACGAGCGTGTGGGCCCGAATGGGCCAGAATCTGGTTTTAGGCCCAATAGTCCGGTACGACCAGAAACGGTAGCTGAGTCGCTCTGGGCGACATTAGGCCTTCGGAAAGGCCATTGCAGGTGCAAAATTACCAAAATACCCCTAGTTTATGAAATTTCCAAAATAGCCCTGGTTTACGAAATTACCAAAATACCCCTGGTTTATGAAATTGCCAAAATACCCCTGGTTTATGAAATTACCAAAATAACCTCGATTTACAAAATTACCAAAATAACCCCTATTTACAAAATTACTGAAATACTTTCGATTTGTTAAATTACCGAAATACCCCCGATTTGTAAATTTATCGAAATACCCATGGGTTGCAAAAGTGCTGAAATATCCTCGAGTTATAAAATTATCGAAATACCCCTGGTTTGTAAAATTACCAAAATACCCCTGAGTGATAAAATAATCGTTGTACACTCGTGGTAGTAGTAGCGTTGTATGTGTTAATCGTATGATTGATTATGGTTGAGATGCATTGCTTACATAGATTGGTAACGAGTAGAATTATCGAACTACCCCTGTAGGGTGGAATTACAAAAATGCCTTTGGTAGGTTAAATTACGGTTATACCCTTAGAGGTTGATTAGTTTGATTATGTCGTATTTGTTATTCTGATTATGATGGTAATTCGTTTCATACGTTATCTTTGACATATAATGTGCATACATGTCATACTGCATACACGAATTATTATAACTGATGAACATGGCATGAAAATGGGTATGATGAGAGGAGGGGGAAGGATGATTTAGACTGTCACCAGTGGTTTTGACCACACAGTGGGTTGGCCCTGCTTTCCTTATTATTTGTGACTAGTCTTAGTGGTTTTGACCACCAGTGGTTTTGACCACACAGATATTATTTGTGACTACGGTCACCGGTGGTTTTGACCGCACATGGATTTTTGTGACTCGTCCCAGTGGTTTGGTACCATAGTGGGTTGGCCCCACATGTTGATTACGGGATTGTCATCAGTGGTTTTGACCACACGGTGGGTTCGCCTCACCAAATGATTTGTGGCTACGGCCACCAGTGGTTTTGATCACACTTATATGATTTGTGACTACGGTCACCAGTGGTTTTGACCACTAGTTGTTTTGGCCACATGGGGTAGACACAAGAGTTCAGTTGGTTAGGTTGGGTTTGCATGATTTGCATATTGACATATCAAATGTGTAAGTGCCTTGTTATTATCGGGATGGGGATTTACACACTGAGTCTCAGTGACTCACCCCTTTCCCTTACATTTGCAGATGAGGCATAGATGCGGATGTGGAGCCAGGGTGAACTAGAGGTGGCTATGCACTATGTTTTCGGGTTTTATTTCAATTACTATTTTGGGTTAATTTACTTTTAAATTTGGTTTTGTTATGTAATAAGACATTGGGTATTTTATTTGGTTTCAGCTTTCAATTTGGTTACTGCTTATTATTAAATGATCAATATGGGATTTTCCTGAAATGATAATAAACCGTTTCTTATTCAAAATTACTTAAACTCGATTTCTGACAACAACTATAAAGAATACGAGCTTTTTAACGAACGCAAAGTTTTTAGACATTCCTTTCATGTGACATGCCAGATCCGGTCGTAACGTTTAGGCCGGGTTTGGGGTGTTACAAGGTTATATAATGATTAATATGTGTGTGCTTGGTATGGTTAGATTGAACTATGATAAACATATATGTTTTACAAAAGGTAAGTCTGAGTACATAAATACAAGTGATGATATATTATGCATAATGTTAATGTTGGCTTGGTTTTAATGTCTTGAATTGATTGGTATATATATATATATATATACGCAAGTATTGATGTAGGCTGAAGACAATTTGGGTGAGAAAAGTGGCCATGGAAATGGCCTATTTTCATCCACATGGTTAGACAGAAGGGCGCGTGTCTCAACTATGAGTGACACACGGCGATGTGCACGGGCGTGTGGTTTGGCTGTGTGTCCCCAGTATCTTAAAAGTTGAGAACCAAAATGCTCAGAATTGGCCTCATGGGTAGAGACATGGGCGTCTCAGTCGTGTGAGTAACACGACCTAAAACATGGGTGTGTGTCTTGGCCGTGTAAAACCTGCACTTAATTTTCAAAAATTAAATTGTCCACGCGGCCTAGCACACAGGCATGTGGCTGGCCGTGTGACCCAAGTTAGAGAGTTACACGAGTAAGGGCACGGCTATGTGCCTCACATCGATTATCAACACGGCCGGGCCATACGGGCGTGTGTCCCCTATACCTAAGAAAACTTTTGCAATTTTGTGAAAAATTATCTGAGTTTCCGGTTTAGTCCCGACCTGATTCTAACATGTATATTGGGTCTGGAGTGTAACACCACTAACCCGTACCCATCGTCGGAACATGGTTTTGGAGAATTACTAGAATTTACAAATCATATAACAAAAAATTCACTTCATATAACATTCATACCTGAAATCAATCAAATTTAATCATAATGTCCCTTATGTGAGCCATCAAGGCCCAAAAATATTTATTCGGGACTAAACAGGAAACTTAGAAAACTTTTCAAAAATATTTAAAATTTTTCAACACTGTAGAAGCCACACGGCTGTATCATCTAGGCGTGTGTCACACACGGCTGAGACATATGCCCATGTCTCTGGCCGTGTGGATGAAATAGGCCATTTTTCTTAGCCTCATTTCTTTCCCAACTTGTCATCAAAGTAACCAAACATTTTAGAACATCAACATTATAAAGCAAACTATGCATATACCAAAATACCAAAACACATATAGGCGAATATTTTATCAAAATAACCTATACATTCCATTATAACTAGAATCAGATTATCCAAAATTACCAATAGAACTGATGAATAGTGTGATATAACTCCGACAAGCTTCCGACCTATTCGAGCTTTCGATAATCTGTAAGGTAAATGAAAACAATTACGTAAGCAATGAATGTGTAGTAAGCTCGTATAATCTTTGATCACAATACTTCTTTTCATATATGAAATTTATACATTTTAAGAATAATCCATTATTGATTCCACTATATTCATGAAGCTATATCAACTCACAAGCTGAATAATTTCATAGTATCACTTATACATATTATCTCAAACTTAGTATGATTTTATATAACTTTAACTCTTCCAAGTTTCTTTATTTTTTTATTTTTTCATTTCTTTACTTTCTACACTTATTTCATATGCATGACACTCAAGTCATAAACATATCATTCAACCGTGGCCACAAGCAAGTGCATTTATCCAAAGCCTTTTTCAAATTGATCACATGATAAGCCATTTCATAAGAAATTACATAATTTAACCTTACCACTCTTTCATGAGCATTAGCATATTTTCACTTAAATACTTACCAAATCAATGTATCATATAAATAAACATTTTACCATTCAACCAACAACTTGACACTTATCTAAGCATCAAACAACTTTGCACATATTTCATATAAATTTACATAATTTCTTTGTATCAACGTATCAAAGATAATCATATATGTACATGTCATGATACATATCATTCTCTTCTTGATTATTTAATAACATATATCATTCATTTCATTATATCAATATTTCATGTACCATAATTTCCATGTATTTCATGTATGTTTATTAGGTAATAGTTCATATCAAACTCAGCATTAATCAAATTCCATGTACATATATTTTCCACACCATGTGTCCATATAACATGTACAAATCATTTTATATATTTAGGACATATCAGTAATAATTCATTTCCTATTCATATTGTTTCATATCGAATTTTACCATTAAATCAATTAAGGTATCGATGATTACACGGGTAGTACATTCAAGGTCTATAATCATAGATGAACATATTCATCAAACAAATTCCATGTTCATATAGCATTATTTCATACGTTTATATATCATGTATCATCATTTTCATGTATTTCAGGAATATTCGAGATATAAATACATTTAAACTCATATTTCTCATTTTGAGAGTTTATATCCGTTGAATTATTAAAATTTAGATGGATACTCCAGTATTACACACAAAATAGACAAATCAATAACCCGTCAATTCATATGCAGGAGTACCCATTAGGGCACTTATTCTGGAGCACACTCCCGAGCCATATATTATACAGCAGCATTATAAGTCCTGGCTAAATCCTATCTATAATGCACACTTTTGAGCCACATATCATACAGTATGATTACCAGTCCAGGCTAAATCCTGTCTGTAACATATGCTTTAAGAGCTTTGTCAAGATTACCAGTATAGGCTAAATCCTTTTTGTGACAAATACTCTGAAGAGCTTAATTTGGATTACCAATCCAGGCTAAATCCTAATTGGAACATATGCTTGTGAGGCTTGTATCAGGATTACCCGTCCGGGCCAAATCCTTTCAATAATGAGGTCAATAGGACTACTCGTCCGATCTAAATCCATTCTGCAACAAATGCAGGACCTCATTCCATTTGGGAAATTACCTTTATCCTTTAAAATCCAATATTCACATAGAATTTAACCTTTTCAAATATTTCCAAGCATGTGTTCATTTCTTAAATTCATATCATTCATAATAGATTCACGTACTAAAATTCCACATTCAATCCAATACAATATTCAATTTATCAAATTTACATGCTCAATTAAGTTATACAAACTTACCTGACTAAATTGCAAAAATACCAAGATTAAGGGGCATTTTGGTAATTTTCCATTTTCCTTAATTTTCACCCTATCTTGATCTAAATTAATAATTTCATTAAATTTATTAAGTTAGACAATAAACAATTCATTTCCCTCAATTTGGTCATTTTTGACATTTTTACAAAATTGCCCCCTAAAGTTTCTTTTATTCAATTTAGTACCTAAGCCTAAAACATACAAATTAGTAATTTTTAATATAAACCCATGCTAGCTGAATATTCATATATTTTTCTCCTCCTCTCCATTCCACATCCTCAATGCACATAACATGCTTATAAGTAACATTATCTATAATTCCACTCTTTAGTAAAATGTTCATTCAAAGGTGTCCACTTGAGTCATAGTCACTAAATTGTTTATCTCTTGAGCTACAGAATTCCAAATTAAGATCTGCTTGATATTTTTGAAATTAGACACAAATATATTTCCACCATAAAAATTATAGAATATATAGTTTAGCCAATAAGTACAGTAAATTCTTCAAATTTATCTCTGTTTTGTTGTTTGACAGCTTCGACCTTTCTTTACTAAAAATTAATTATCTCTTAGTACGGGATTCAGATGATGTTGCCTTCTGTTACTCTTGAAAATAAACTATAAATAATTCAAACATATAAATTTAAGCTGATAATTATTTTTTTACAATTTTTGATGATTTTCCACAATCATAACAGGGGACCTGAAATCGCTCTGACCTTATCTCACAAAATTTATTATATCTCATAATTTAAAATTCCATTTCTTACACCATTTATTCTATGAAAAACTGGACTCAATAAAAATCAATTTCATATTTTATTAAACCTCTAATTCAATTTCCACAATTTTTTGTGATTTTTCAAAGTTAGACTACTGCTGCTGTCCAAAATTGTTTTAGTGCAAAATGTTGATTACCAAGTTTAAAACACCCTTATTCCCTTTCTCTATAATATTTCCCATCACTTTCTCTTATTTCGCTTCACTAGCATATCAATAACATAGAACCTTATATAAGAAAACTCTAAATTAACATCATTTCAATGTTTTTTTAATAATATTAAACTTAAAAATATATTGAAATCTTGATGTTCTTACCTTGTCCTATTGATTTCAACCTTCAACTTAATTTTCTCTCTCCTCCAGCTCCTACTTCTTGAATATAACTTGATATTCTATCTCCCCATAGTCTCCTTAATATTTTTCTCTCGTAGTAGGTATGGAAATTCTTTTGATTTCTAAGTGAAAATGATGAATTTTGGTAAAAGGACCAAATTGTAAAGAAAGCAAAACTTTTTTTCTTTCCTTTCTCTTCATACGTTGGATGCATGGGAAGAAGATGATCATTATTCATATTTCTTTCCTTATATATATATACTAAATGAAATTGTAACACCCCAAACCCGGCCTAGACGTTATGGCCGAATCTGGCGTGTCACATTGAAGTGTTTTTCGAAAACCATGTTTTCATTGAAAAACCTTCTTGAAATTTAAAACTTCTTGCCATTTAAAACTTTTACAAAACCTCAGTTTGTGTGTGTTTATTTTCAATCGTGGTTTATTAAAACCTTATTACCTTTTAAAACATTATTACCTTTAAAACCTTATTTGTTGTGGAAGCTTAATCTAAAACAAATGATTTACGGAAATGGGATATTTAAAATTGAGTTGTGGAAACATAGTGTTTGAAAATGTTATTGTTTTGGAAAACCGTGTTCTACTTCTAGCAGCTATAAATCACAATGAATAAAATCCCAAATTTAAAACCCAGAAATTATAGAGGCCTTATTACAGCCCGAATCAAAATCAAAGTGCTTAAGTAAATGAGCAAAATAGAATAAAACATGTGCAGTTGTGTGGCCTTCTTCGAGTCCCTCGCAGCTTCGAATCGTCTAATGTTGGGGATTACCTGAAAGGTTAAAAACGAGGTGAGTTTACGAAAACTCAGTGTGTAATCCCCTTATTAAAGAAACAGTCAGTATATAGAAATAGAATTAGTCTGGGCCTGAGCCCTTTAATAGTAACAGTATAGTTCGGTTCAAAGCATATGTGGGCCAAAGCCCAAAGTAATATCATTTGGGTCACAACCCATAACAGAATCAATTAGGCCTAGCCCATCACATTAATAGTCTCAGTATGAATGATGCATGATGTATGCAAACCCATCCAACCCTACACTACCTGTGGGGAATAAATCACCCACGCCATCCTTACACTTACAGTGTTAGCACAAGTTGCAGCACTAACTAAAATCGCAGCAAAGCTGCTAGTATATATGTTGCTTTAAGCCTTCCGTAACAGTCTCATAATTGGCACATAGCCATCGGTAACTGTAATAAGATCGGTACATAGCCATCAGCTATGGTAATATAACCGGCACATAGCCATGGATAAGTATGATAGACACAAAGTCATCAATAATTACGACCGGCACACAGCCATGGACAAATATGGTCGACACAAAGTCTTAATTAAGACATCACAGAGCCATAATTAGGTTGTCATAGAGCCATAATTAGATTCACTAGCTTAAAGCCATCGGTAGGTCCACAGTCATCCCGTGCGACCTTAACAAATCATTACTAGGTCCACAGTTGTCTCGTGCGACCTGTGCGACCATATCAGAATAGTACTTCCTCCATAACCAATATCCCAACCCCATGCAGTATGTTATATATACAGAATGTCTGGCCCACAAATCATCATATCATTCACAGTTAAGTCAATCAAATTATAGTCATACAATCACAGGCAAATCAGTCAAATCACAGCACAAGTCAGTCATTTACCCTCGAGGGGCAAAATAGACATTTACCCTATAGGGGCATTATCGTCATTTTACCTTACAGGGGCATTACGATCATTTTACCCTATAGGGGCATTACAGTCATTTTACCTTAACAAGGACATTACAATTATTTTACCCTATAGGAGCATTACAGTCATTTTACCCTATAGGGCTATTACGGTTATTTTACCCTACGGGGCATTACGGTCATAACGGTGTAAATAGACCCAAGGCCCAATATTTGGCCCAAGTGGGCCCACACCCTTGTGTTGCCTATTTAGCCCAAATTCAGTCACGGCTATGCAAACTACATAGCCCATTCTAGTATCTGCCACTTAATGTGGATTTTATCCGTGTGGGGCCCACAGGCCCATTGGGTCCACACGACCCATTTTAGCCAAACGAGGCCCAAGATCACGAGAATGCTTGTAGTGGCCTCTACAATCTATCGCCCATGATTTGCGGGCTCGATTTACCACACAAGCGATCGCACGCTCATGAGGCCTCGAATGCCGAAGTTTCGGCTTTTGCCGATTCACAGCAGAGATAGTGTGATTACACACCTTTTTGGGTTTTGACAGTAAGAAATTTGGTGTATGGTTACACACCCTTTCAGCTTTTAAGCCGATTATCATTTACGAAAAATAGTTACACATATGTTTAAGCAACCGTTCCAAGTTCCTTAAGCGCCCAACCTACATTCATTCCACATACAGTCAGTCTTTCATATATTATTGTTCAAAGCACTTAATCCCCAAACAATAATCACTACCAACCTTGATTGAGTACCACGCGGTCTACTCCTTTTAGATCGCTGACTAAGAATAATTGTATGTCTCTTACCAATTTATTGCCTAACAACAGATCTTATTAGAAAGGATCGATTGTAAATGTGGCTTAAATCCACGAATACTATCCTCTCAAAAACAAATGAATATTTAGCCTACCCAAAAATAAGGTATCAAAATTACCTTAATCGAATAATAGAAGAATGGACCTTGACGGCTTGGTAACCCTTGCACCCTTTTACTTCTTGGGAACACCTAACCCATTGATCACCATATCACAAAGAAGGAATGAGAACCGCAGTCAAAGAACATATGGAGAAGAACATTCGACTTTTTAGAAAATGATTAGAGAGAACAGATTTGAATGAAATGAGGGAATATGGAGACTTGCCGATTTGCCAGGAACACTTGCAGAATCAAAATAGAGAGGGACAGTGCTGAGATTTGGCCAAAGTATAAAACACCCAGTAAAAAGGAAAAAACCTATTCGAGGAGGGAAGGGTAGAACTTCGGTCACAACCTACTAGAATGTCGAGAAAGAAAAAGAATAAGAAAGACAAAAAGAGGATGAATTCGGCCCAGAAAACAATAATCAATAGTGTAAAGCCCCAAATTTGGGCCTAGAAGTATTGGGCCTATTAGGCTTTGGGCTTTGGGTCTCCTAAAATTTTTAAGTGAGCAAGAAAATGAAAAATTGCATGTTTACTTTGATGGTTAAGGAATTTGGAGATATCTTGGGATCAAGTAAGGGTATAGGAAAAAAATTGGTTTTAGCCCTAGGGAACAGTGACTTTAGTTAGTAGGTCTTTTAAATAAATGCAGAAGGAAAATGACACAAGAGAAGCTTGTGGTTTAGTGGCAAAGTGACGCCACTTAGAGAGTAGAAAGGTGGTGTCATTAGCAGGTAAAGAGGTCCAAGGTTCGAGGCTTGAGAGTGGTAAATTGGAGGTTTTATTTTTTCCTTCTAGATGGTTAGTGTTGGCATTGGAGTGGACTCCGGAAGGGAGTGTTCAGGAGAGAAAATTAATGTAAAGATAAGAGAGAAAAGATAGGGGATTGAGGTGTGGATATGTTTGTTCTAAATGGGACTCTAGGGGAAGGGAGTTTTGGCTTTTGGCTATAAAAGGGGGTGCCGAATTCTGTTGGAAAGGTTCCATTACTTTTCTTTTCTCCCCCTCTGCCGAATTTTTCCATTTACCAAAAAAAGAAACCATCATCCCTTTGCCGAAATTTCATTTTTCACCTATAGCCGAATTCTTCATTGGTGAAATTACCATCATCTTTTCTTGCCGAAATCCCTTTTTGGTGTCGATTCCTTGTTGGTTTTCTCCATCACAAGTTGAGTATTATCTACTATCAGTCAAGGTTAAATGCCAAATTTAGGCCGTAGGATCCGAAGTGGATTTGGTAAGTATTCGGTTAACATCTCTTGTGTGTTTTGCTAAAAGCCGAAAGGCTATCTAACTGTCATGTCGTTAACTCTGTGGTAACAAGGATAAGGTTCAAAGATCGCAAGCGTGGTAGAATTGTTAGCAAGTGTAAGTGTACTCAACTCAATTATGGTTTAACTGAATGGCCGAATATGTATGATCTATAGGGGTGACTTGTGTGGATTATGAGTCACTCAAATTGTGATGGTGTATATGTGAGTGCAGATTTAGGGGATACTCGTGATTAGTAGCTAAGGAAGGGCTATTAGAACCCGGTGCCACACAGAAAGGTTACGGTAAGGCTTCGGCTTTTGGTAAATGTTTTGATTTAATGATTGATTGAAGGTTGGTTGGTTGTAGGATCAAGGCTGAGGATAGTATAGTACATCGCAGTAACCAGGTGTGTACAAACACTTCACACACATGACATCGGCAATGCCGAAAGCCAAAAAGCCGAAAGTGGCTAAATGGGCCCGGTGGGCCCTGAGGCTAAGTTTGATGAAATTGATTGATTTGGTTATATGAATTTAGCTAGACATCCATGTTACATGATCTAGAATTATTTTGGGCCTAATGGGCCATATGAATGAGATCAGGGCCTAATAGGCCATAAGAATGTAATTTGGGCATAAGGGGCTTAATGACCGTGAAGTGGGCTTGATGGGATTTATGGCAGCGTAGACATGTATGCTAGGGTTTAATAGACTTTAGGCCTACTTAAACATGCCCTTGAACAAGTGGTGGGTTAGAGTGTGGCAATGGACATATGCATGTCTAGGATTGGATCTAGGGAGAGCTTGGTACTTAAACGGTCCTAGCGACCCACCTCCTCTTCTCTAGAATCTTACCTGGTGTATAGTGTCTGTTCACTTTAGTCGTAACAACTTGTTAATGGGCCAAAGTTCATAACCAAAACTCGAGAGGGACCAAAACACCCCTGATTTGTAAAATTACCAAAACACTCCTAATTTGTAAATTACCAAAATACCCTTAGTTTGAAAATTACTAAAATATCCTTAGGTTTGTAAAATTACTAAAATACCCTTAATTTGTAAAATTATCAGAATACCCCTGATTTGCAGAATCACCAAAATGTCCTTGATTTATGAAATTTTTGAAGTACCCCTATTTTGTAAAATTACCTAAATACCCATGTAGGGTAGAATTACGAAAATGCCCCTATAGGGTAAAATTACGATAATACCCCTGTAGGGTAGAATTACGAAAATACCCTTGATTGTGAAATGACTAATATACCCTTATGTGATGAATATGAATTTTATGGATGTTACTCATGTGCATGCTGCATTCATATGATATTCTATTTAGGATGCATATGGGTGGGAATTATGGTACCGAGGAAGAATTTGAGGATCGCATAGTCGATTGACGATCATGGATCCACCGATGGCTTTAAACCCATTATATGAATAGCAGGTTTACTGCAATGTTGAGTAGTGCCACTGTTGGTGCTACCTTTGGAGTGTAGGGAATGGGTGGGTCGATTTAGAAATCCCCACAGGTGTGTGTAGGGTTGGAAGGGAAATGGTGTGTAGCGGATGGACTTTTGGGGAGGGTTTTGCATAACCTTGTTTTCATGTGATATGATATGATATGATATGAGGTCATTATGAGCTGAGGCCCAAGACCATCGATTTTGATAGGGCTTAGGCCCAATGTAATATTTGCATGTTGATTTGATTGCCAAAGGTCATACACATTGAGTTTCGAAACTCACACCCTTTTTATTAAATGTTTTAGGTGATCCTCAATAAACGGCTCGACGTGGGAGAGGACTCGGAGATGGCCACACTATAAGATATTTAGAAGTTTTAATTATTTGCTTCAAAAGACATGATTTTAATTACTTTATTTTCATTGGATGTAATAAGGCCTTGTACTCCGTTTTGACTTTGAGTTTTGAGTTTCGTTGTTTCAACCGTTTGCCTTGTAATAAGGCCTTGTACTCACCTAATTCACTGTCGCAATTTTTTAAGTCTAATGAAGAATTAAGCTCTTCATCGAACATCATAAGCAAAAATATACTCATTACAGTCTAACAATCTTTGGCATTTATGTATGTTATGGAAAAATGAACGAAAAAATGAACAAAAATACTAATATAAACATACTTAACTAAATATCTAATGCATCCTTTATGCACAACTTAACCCCAAACCTAAGGGATGCATTGTCTTTAATGCATGAACAAAGAAGACTCAATAATGGAAAAACATATATATATATTTATACAAAAAATGTTAAAAATAATGAATGTATGATGGAATTAAAAGAGAAAAAAATGGCATAAAAAATTAATACTTGGATTGAAATTTTGTTACTTTAATTAGAGCAAGTGGATTTACGCGTAGCATGCTTGTAGCACAGCTCCGTTCCAATGAATGGATTGGCATATCATCAAATTTTTTGAGGTCATCAATAAGCTTGTTGATCTCACGATCTTACTCTGTCATTTGTTCAGTTGATGGAGGTGGGACATTTTTAGTGTCATCAGCAAGCAATGTAGAAAGTGGGTTAGCTACTTCCTCTCCTTCATTATCAGATGCAATAAAAACTTATTTAGTCTTTTCATCCTCCGGAGGTTTATTTGCTTCTTGTCCTTCAGTGGCAGGGTGTGTAGGTGCAGGGTTTGTCTCACTAGCCTCTACTTCCTCTTCCTCTTCATCTAGATCTGAGTGCAATTCCTTAGGAAAGCTAAGAAACTCAGGCATAGGCCTGGTTAAATTCTTTTGGACCTCTTTATCGCAACGTCTCTCCTTTCCACTTAAGCATAAAAGTTGGCCATTTGTTCATGTACCTGTGCCAAGTCTATAGCAATCTTCAATCACAAGGTCCCAAATAGAGTGAACCACTTTTGCAACTTCTTGAATGAATTGAGCACTTGCTGCTCAAAGGCACTATTAGAGGTGGAGGAGATTGTCGAGGCACAGGTTAGGGTAGAAGAGGTAGAAGCAAAACCGAGAGGTGAATATTATGGCAAATCATCCCGTTAAAACTTCACAATGACTTGATTTGTAATGGCCCTTTTGTTTAGAGTAACATCTTCATTGGCATGGACAGAGACATTCACACGCTGGCACAACACAATGATGAGAGAGGGAAAATTAAGACTCCCTGTATTCTTCTGGTGCATTGGTTGACTTCTTTGAATATGATTTTGCCTATATTTCTCTTCCTTACTTTTATGATGGAATGGAGAAACAACATCTGCTCCTTAGAAATTGTAGAGTTATGAGTGAAAGGAATTAAACGTGTTTTAAGGAAGTGGTACAAAACCCTATAGTTGGGTTTTAAAAAGGCCCTCTCGACTGTGTAACAGTCCTATCTTGACACCATCCACTTAGTACCTACTACACACAGGTCTTGAAGAACTTGATTCAAACCATCTATGGTATTTGTAGCAGCAAATTGAGTGTGTTCATCGTGAACATCAGATGTGTTCATCGTGAACATCAGATAGGCCGTATTTAGCATTGATGGAATATTCATCAAAGTGCACTAATGGAGACATAAATAAAATCATTGTTTGGAGAAGTAAGATGAGCATAGAACTCACGTACCATCTTTGTCAGAACATCCTCTAGATGTACCACGGAAGAAATAGACTCAACATATCACATAAAAGGCTCATTTTGAAAATGAAAACCTTTTTCCAAGCAAAAAGGACGTTTGAAGATCTTGTGCGTGTATCTATCTTTCACTACTTGGTTGAAAAATGTGCGTGGTGATGGTGCAGGTGGTTGCGAAGTAGAACGTCTGGCCATTAGGAGAAGGTAAAGCAAATGGTAGACGAAAAATATGAAAACTTTCAAGTGTGAAAGAAATATAAGTAAGTTTGGAGAAAAAGAAAATTTAGGTTAACCTGTTAAAGAAAATGAAATGATTAGGGTAAAAGAAAAATAACATGGTGGCAAAGTAATAGGGTGATGTAGGGGAGTGGATGAGCGGTAATGATGACTTGATTGTGGTGTCATTGAAATTGGAGGGAAAAGAAAAAAAAGATAAAAAAAAATTTAAGGCTAAATATATAGGAAACAACTGTCTATGGGCCAAAGAGCAATGTAGGGCCCTAAACCCCTATTATCATTAAAATGCAATACATACAATACAAAATAAAAATTATCAAACCCACGTAAATGAAATAGTTAAGAGAAAGGAAAAATCGACAAAACTAAAAACAAAAGAAATTATCGAGACGTTGAAGTTGAGCTTCTCGGAGATCAATGGACTATTTAACTCGAGTCATAGGAACACCCTAGTAATGCTTCAAGCATTGCCCATTGACTTTAAATTTTAGCCCAGTCTTAATATCTTTAACATCCACAACTCCATGAGGATATACATGGGCTACTTCAATAGGTCCTGAGTAGCAAGGTTTTAATTTTTTTGAAAAAATTTGATTCTATAATAACACCTGTTGTCTAGGTTCAAATCATCGTGCCATAATTTGTTTATCATGCCAACGCTTGGTCTTTTCGTTACATAGTTGTGTGGTTTCGTATTCTTGAGCTCTGAATTCCTCTATATCATTCAGCTCAAATAATTGTTTATGTCTAGTAGTGATACAATCCATTTTTAGCTGACTAATAGCCCAAAATGCTTTATTTTCTAGCTCTATGGGTAGATGGGAAGGCATCCCATAAACCAACTTAAAAAGTGACATCCCCAATGGTGTTTTGAATGTAGTACGGTAAGCCCACAAATCTTCACCCAAAATGGATGACCAATCCTTGCGAGTTAGGTTCACCATTTTCTATAAAATCTACTTAATTTCTATATTAGAAACTCCAACTTGTCCATTTGTTTGGGGATGATATGTCGTGGCAATCTTATGTTTCACCCCATACCTATGCAAGGCATTAGCAATGAATTTTCAATCAAAATGAGAGCCTTCATCACTGATAAGTGCATTAGGTGTACCAAATCTTGTGAATATATTTTTGTGTAGGAACTTCATCACAGATTTGGCATCATTAGTAGGGAGAGCTACAGCTTCAACACACTTTGATATGTAGTCAACTACCATAAGTACGTATAGATATAACAACCCGATTTAGGGACTAGTCGAAACAGTGGTTTCAGAACCACTAATCCGAGGTTGAAGAAAATTATTTTTAAATTATTTTATGAGTTATAGCATGATTATATAGGTGCATGAAAATTTTGGTGCTTTATTTTTTGGCGATTGCATGCTTAATTGCAGAAAACAGACTAAATCGCATAAAGTGCAAAAGTTTTATTTTACAAGCTAAAGGTGTCTAAAAGCCATAGAATATTAATTGGAGGTCCCTAATGTGTAATTAGGACTTGTATAGGGTGGTGGCCGGCCATAGGGACAAAGAATTAGAAATTTGGTCAAAGTGGGTGGAAATTAGGTGACTTAATTAACTGGTTATATTAAAATAAAGAAAAGAAAAATATAATCTTTTCTTCTCCACCTTCACAACCAAAAATTAGCAGTAAAATAGGAGTTGAGAGCTCAAAAATTTCAGCCAAGCTTTTCTCATTGCAAGTAAGTGCTTTAATGGCCATTCTTTGATAATTTTTGTACTTTTGAGACCCTTGTAGCTTGAGCTAGCTAATGAGGGGACTATTTTGAAAAATGGTTGGAAACCTTGGGTTTTTCCATGAGAGCATTAGTGCTGATTTCTAAAATTTTATGGAAGAAAATGGATCTTAGTTGTTAAATAAACAACTTTTGTGAAATGTGTTACCAAGAAAACACCTAAAAGGGCCTTTTTGTAAAGGTTGTAAAAATAGGTGTTAAATGTGTAAAATAATGAGTATTGAGGGTTACCATAGGAGTAATAAATGTTCAGTTAGGCTTGTTAAAGGAGGAAATTGAATTAGAATTGATTTACAAGCCTAGGAGTAAAATCGTCATTTTGTGAAAGTCTAAGGGCAAATTGGTGAATTTACCAAAGTATGATTATTGAAATATATTGATTAATGTGGTAATTAAAAGAGCTAATTTGTCATTATAGATCAAGAAGAACAAAAAATTAACCTTGACCGAGGAAAAAGCAAGGTATCGAACTAGATCGACAAATTGGCCTATTTTGAAATTGAGGTAAGTTTGTGTGTATTAAATTCAACATCATGATAGTATGTTTTAAAGTGTTTGATATCCGTGAAAATCTACCATATTTCTATGAAAATGAGTATCGATGTTCAATGAGAAAGTGATGAAAATTTATGATGTTGAAGTTCTGGTTGGACTGTAAGATTTGAGAGGATATCATCCTCAAGTCATGAGATTGGTAAGGTCCCGTATAAGACCATGTCTAGGAAATGGCCTCGGTACCAAATTGCGATCCCGTATAAGATCATATCTTGGATATGGCATTGGCATCGAATATGAAAACCGTATAAGACCATATCTAGGATATGGCATCGACATCGATATAGGATTCTATATAAGACCATATCTGGGATATGGCATCGGTATCGAGATGTGACCCCATTTAAGACCATATCTGGGATATGGTATTGACGTCATATTTATGTGTATAATTATGACTGTGTATACTCAAGTATTCCAAGTGAATCAATGGGATAAGTAGTTAAGCTTATAATAGAGATGAAATTAGTACTAAAGTTATGTGATGAAGTGATACAGGTACATGTGAGTAATTCATGAGAAATGTTTATGATATGTAACATGTAATTGGTAAGAGTAAGCATGAGTAAGTTATGGAAATGTGCTTGAGACTTTGTGTTTTGTTTTATTCCATGCAATGGATAGATGACATTATGAGCCTTTATGTTGCTATTTATTTCATGCAAGCGTACTAAGCTTTATGCTTACCCCTCTCATTTCCCTTTTCCTTGTAGTATCGCCAAGCTAACTCGGGGATTGTACGATGCTGGAGTTCAGAATCACACTATCATCTTCTTTTTGGTATAGCGAAGTCTGTTTAATTTTGAGTATGGCATGTATAGGAACTTGGTTATTTTGTGTTATGTCATATTTGTTAGCCAATGTGTGGCTATAAATATCATTAAATTCATTTTGTAAATGGTCATTGGAAATTGACCAATGCTTGATAAATTTATCTATTCAATGATGATGAAATTCATGAAGTGCATGCTTGTGTGGATGTCTTGATTTTGAGTTCTTAGAAGTGCCTTACGATCATGTTGTATGTTGAATTGAATTGGTATACGTTTGGTTCCTTTGTAGGGTGGCAATTGTCTTAGTAGATAGCATTACAATTGTCCACACGAGTAGACACACGGGCGTGTGTTTAGGTCATGTGTGACACACGGTCAGCCTTATGGGCATGTTGATAGGCTATGTGTCCCCATGCATGCTAGGTTGGCAAGTCAGAATACTCAGTAGTAAACACACGGGCTGAGACACGACTGTGTGTCTCAAATGTGTGGGAGACATGGCCTAAGACACAGGCATGTGCCTGGGCCATGTAAAATCTGCACCTGAAATTAAGAATTTAATTTGACACACGGTCTAAGAACACGGGCGTGTGCCTTGGTCGTGTGATCTTATTGAGATGATGACGTCATAAATAGAATGTCAAGGTTTTAACACACGGGTGAGGACATGGGGGTGTCATGGCCGTGTGAGGGACACAGGCTATGGAAAAGGGCGTGTGTCAAGCTGTGAGAAAACCCCTGCAGACTCGAAATGAATAATAAAATCCACACGGACTAGGGACATGGGCGTGTGTGATTACATGGCCTGCCCACACGGGCGTGTGGCCCTGTTTTAAGTCAAAATTTTCTAACTGTTCAAAAGTTTTCGGTATAGTCTTGAATCATTTCGTGTGCAAGTTTAGGGTCTTGTAGACCTATAATAAAGACATTAAGTTCTCGAATGAAAAGTTTTAATTTAAAATGAAATTTTATAGATCGATGTTACATGTTTGAGTAAGTTAAGGGCGATAATGGCTCGTACCCGGTTCAAGTGTCGAATACAGGTAATGGGTGTTACATTTAGTGGTATCAAAGCTACAGTTTAGTTGATTCTCAGACTAACATAGCATAAGTCTGAGTCTAGCTATACATGCCATACGTATGAGTATTTACGTAATGATAGTGTGACGACTCCTGACTATTTAAACTATGTTTTTTTATAGTAAATGGATCCCAACCAAGCTGCGACCGATGATGCTACAAGTAATGTGCCGGCTCCTACACAAGGGACTGCGCCAGTAGAAAGTAGACCCGAGACTTTGGATCAAGGAGAAGAGGCTCGAGAAGCCTTTATCAATATGATGAGCAACTTGTACACTAAGTTTAATCGAGAAAATCCAAATGCTCAGCCCCCTCTACTCTCAGCTATTCCATAGCCTACTCCGGTAGCTCCCAAGTGGTAGAGGCAGTAAGAAGAGAAAGAACTGCGGTTGATAGAATTAGGAAGCAAGGAGCTGAGGAATTTCGAGCTAGTAAAAATGATGATCCAGAGAGGGTGGAATTTTGGCTTGAGAATACCATCAAAGTATTTGACGAATTATCTTGTACACCCGAAGAGTGTATGAAGTGTGTCGTGTCTCTCTTAAGAGATTTGGCCTATCAGTGGTGGAACACCCTTGTGTCGATTGTACCAAGGGAGAAAGTTAACTGGGGATTCTTTTAAGAGGAGTTCCGGAAGAAGTATATTAGTCAAAGGTTCATTGACCATAAAAGAAAGGAATTCTTAGAACTAAAACAAGGTCGAATGACGGTGACTGAATATGAACGTGAGTTCGTAAGACTTAGTAAATACGCTCGGGAGTGCATATCGACAGAAGCCATTATGTGCAAAATGTTCGAGGACGGGTTAAACGAGGATGTCTGTTTATTTGTTGGTGTCTAGAACTAAAAGAAATTGTTGTATTAGTGGATAGAGACTGTAAGGCTAAAGAACTAGTCAAAGGGAAGAGAAGAGCTAAAATTGAGTCTTGTGACTCAAGGAAGAGACAGTTGGGAAAATCATTTCAATCCTCATCCAAGAAATCAAGTGAGTTTACTACCTAATCGGCCACTTTGGCTAGGTTTTCAAATAGAAGCAGGGGTAAACAGTACTCGGGATCTAAAGCTCAGACCACTTCGGTTGCTAGTGTTGGAAATGCTCGACCGAGTAGACCAAAATGTCTGCACTGTGGCAGACGTCACCCTGAGGAGTGTCTAACAAATGGGAAAGCTTGTTTCAAGTGTGGATCCCTAGACCATTTTATCAGAGATTTCCTCGAGGTGGGTGAGAAAGAGAAACCTCAGAGTACAAGACCTGAAAGTACTATTAGGGGAAGGCCACAGAGAACCCGGAAGTGAAATGAGTGGTAAGAATACATCTAGAGATGATACTACAAGAGCTGAGGGTATAGTGCTTGCGAGGACTTACGCTATTTGCGCTCACGAAGAGGCGTCCTCCCCCAGCGTGATACTCATGCTATAGCTTTAATTGATCCGGGATCTACCCATTCATATATTTACATGAAATTAGTCTCTAGCATGAACATGCCTGTAGAGTCTACCAAATTTGTGATAAGAGTGTCCAATCCCCTAGGAAAATGTGTGTTAGTTGATAGAGTATGCAAAGATTGTCCTTTGATGATTAGAGGTCATTATTTTCCTACTAATATCATGTTATTATCGTTTGATGAATTTGATGTCATCCTTGGGATGGATTGGTTAACTACTCATGATGTGATAGTGAATTGTGGAAGGAAATTTATTGTATTAAAATGTGAAGATATGGATATTCTTCGTGTTGAATCAGATGAGCAAGACAGATTGCATGTAGTTATATCTTCTATATTGGCTCAGAAATACTTGAGAAAAGGGTACGAAGCTTACCTTGCCTTTGTAATGAATGCTAATGAGACTGAGTTAAGAATTGAAGCGGTACCTATAGTATGCGAGTATCCAGATGTCTTCCCAAGAGAACTACCAGGATTGCCTCCGGTTAGAGAGATTGAATTTGGGATTGAGTTATCTCCTTGTACTGCCCCCATTTCAATTACTTTGCATAGGATGGCTCCAATTGAGTTGAAAGAATTAAAGGCACAGTTACAAGAGCTAACGGATAAAGGCTTATCAAGACCGAGTTATTCTTCGTGGGGTGCTCCCGTATTATTTGTGAAGAAAAAAGACAGTTCCATGAGGTTATGCATAGATTATTGGCAGCTTAATAAGGCAACTATGAAGAACAAGTACCTGTTGCCAAAGATAAATAACTTGTTTGATCAATTGAAAGGAGCCACAATGTTTTTCAAGATATACTTGAGGTTTGGATATTATCAGTTGAGAGTCAAAGACTCGGATGTGCCTAAACCACATTCTGGACGAGGTATGGTCACTATGAATTTTTTGCCATGCCTTTTGGTTTAACAAATGCCCCTGCAGTTTTCATGGATTTGATGAATCGCATCTTTCGGCCATATTTGGATAAATTTATTGTAGTTTTTATTGATGATATATTGATCTACTCTCGGGATGAGAACGGGCATGCTGAACATTTGAGGACAGTTCTGCAAATTTTGAGAGATAAATAATTATATACCAAGTTTAGTAAAAGTGAATTTTGGCTTAAAAAAGTTAGATTTTTGGGGCATATTGTCTCGGGTGACAGTATTCGAGTTGACTAGAGTAAGATTTCAGTAATTGTTGAACGGAAATTGCCAAGGAATGTAACCGAGGTTTGGACTTTTCTAGGCCTACCTGGCTATTATAGACGATTTGTCAAGGGATTTTCCATGATAGTTACTTCGATGACAAAGATACTACAAAAAGATGTGAAGTTTGAGTGGACAGAAAAGTGCCAGGAGAGTTTTGAGAAATTGAAGGCATTGTTGACTGAGGCTCCAATTTTAGTACTACCTGAGCCGGGAAGGGAAGTTTTGGTTTACAGCGATGCAAGAAGGCAAGGTGATAGCATATGCCTCTAGACAATTAAAGCCACATAAGAAGATGATCATGTCAAATAGTCGAGTTTTAATATTTAGAAAGAATGATCAAACCTGTAGACTAACTATGACAACGATAGAGGCAAGTGCACCTATCTAACAATAGTATAGTTTAGGCAAGAATATCTCATCGAACCCAAGGGAACCTAAAAGTACTACTACTCACTTTCTTTCTATTATTTAGCCTAAAATATGGAGTGATTGATTTATTAAACTAATGAAAAACTACTAAACTTAATGCAAAGACAAAAGAACGAATTGGAGAAAAACTTTAGGAAAACTCAGTTGATGAAGACGATACCCTTAGGAAGAATCAACCTATGACTTCTCTTATTATTTATTCCCCAAACCATATGATTTCTTTACTTAGCTTGATCCGTGAGACTCTCTAACCTATATTAAACCCTCTCTCAAGGTGAATAACGTCTAACCTTAGGTTAATTAGTGGAACTCTCGTTCTCTTATAATACCCCCTAAGGAAGCAGTAAATCGATCAATGGATTCCCATATTAGGTTTCACCCTAATCTGACAAAATCTCTTAACCCTATCTCTAGGCACCCGATCAACTCCACTCAATTATGCTAGATCTGCTCTTAGGTAGGGTCTATTCCTCCTCCACCTAAGCACACCAGATTAAATTAAACAACATAATTAAGAACAAACTAAGTACTTATCATATAATTTAGAAATCAAATTACAAAATCCATCATAGGTTTTAACCCCTTCAGGTATCTGAAGGGTTTAGTTCATAACTAAATAAGAAAACATCTCAATAGAAAAGATAAAACAAAACATAAGAAATCCCTAAAACCCCCTGAAGGAATTGAAGGAGAGATTCTCTGTCTTGAATAGAGTTTCGCTTCTTGAGATGGATCAACTGGCTATCTTCAAGCGATTCGATGAAAGCTTCGTCAAAAGCCTCAGCCAAGTGCTGTCCCTTCAATGTCTGCCTTGGGTTGTTTATATAGGCTTTTGAGATGCTTTACTTGGCTCCTAAGTACCTCTTTCAAGTAGAATTACTATTAGGGTGTTTAAGTCAACTTAGGAGTATGTTTCTTTGGCTTCAAGCATCCAGTTTCAAGTGAAATTGCTCATTCCCGCGGTAAGGGCACGGCCAGGGCACGCCCGTGTAAGTTGTCTTCTAGGCCGTGTCTCTATTCTGTTGATTGAGGCATGCCCATGGCACACACTCGTGCAATTAGGGGTTGGGCAGTGCCTTGATTCTGTCGTTTTGGGCACGGCTGTGTAAATCACCAGGCACGTCCGTGTGTGGTAAATGGATGATGCACAGCCGTGTGTGACGGAGTTGAGGCCGTGCTCTAGGTAATCGACGAGGCACGATCGTGTGGGCTTTGGGCCAGGCTATGTCGAATTCTTGCTAAGGCCCAATTACTCTGTTTTAAACCCGTTTTACGTTCTTTTTATCCTTAGGTGCTTTCCTGAGTATAAGACATGAAAAGAAGGGATTAAGACCACCTTTTTACATAAATAAAGAACTAAATCATCCAAAAGCATACTAAATGTGGGATTAAAATATGTTACTTTTACGGTTTATCAAATACCCCCACACTAAAGCTTTTGCTTGTCCTCAAGCAAAATTCTCAACTTACAATTAAAATGAACTTTCCATAATTCATAATTCCTATCGACAATGTCTCATCATAATTCATAAATAATTTATACATGGAAAATTCAACTCAAAGAACCCTAAAGATTCAATCAAGATAATTCATACCTTTGTAGTAGTATTAAAACATAGGTGTCTCCTCTTATCTAAATAATTACCCTTGATTCAAAACCGACAAGGACTGACATCCTCACTAAAGATTCACTCAAATCACTCAAAGTTTCTTAAGGTTCTCAATAAGGTACTCAAGAGTCGAACCTGAAAAGTTAATCCCATAGGCTTGCCTGAAAATCAAATCTCCACAACTGTATATGAGTTTATACACAAATCAAAAGGTCTTTATTAGGGTTGTAACGGGGCTAGGGTTAAAAGTTGTGGATAAAGGCTGAATTAGAAGGTTAGAATCGAGACTGACTTGACAAATTACCTAACTAGAAACACTGAACTAAATATGAATATTTACTTTGAATGAAAACTAATAATACCACTATTGATAATTACTCTATAATAAAGAGTATTTTCATTTGATAATACTTGAATACGAGCTTTTTTTTCAAAAATTGGAGTTTAAATGCTCTAAGCTCTTTTATATACTACTAATATTGAATAAACTTAATTTTTTACATCATAAATAATAAATGCAACTCTTGAACTAATATGATTCGGTAATTTAATCAAATCAAACCTCGATTAAAGAATAGTCAAAAGAATGTTGATAACAAATACAAAGGGTTTTGGGTTAATATCAAACGGATAATTCAATACAAAGGGTTGTTAGGATCAAATGGGTTTACTAGGGGTTAATTATATGGGTAGGCTTTTTAGTGGTGTGAATGGGTTAAAACCTAGGTGCCTTTACCATCTCAGTATATCAAATCAAAAGTGTGGTGTCGACATGTATAAACAAGGCAAGTTCTAGAATAACAGTTCAAAGTTGACACACTCATAATCAATAAAGTGAGCACAAAAAAGAGTATATGCTCTATAAGGCTCAAAATCTCACAAAAATTATGGGTGTTTTTTACCTCAATCCCTGTAAATTTCAAACTTCAAAGTAATACTCAAAATTCAGTTCAACGACCTATTAGTTTTTTAATTTTTAGAAAGTAGACTTATCATGCTCGATTCTCTAGTATTCTTCAGATTTAATCATCAATGCACAATTAACTATGACTTACTCTAAAACAAATCAATAAAAATCATAAATCATTAGAAATTTCACCCTAATTAATAATATGAGAAAAATACTTAAGATCAAGACTAAATTCAGGGTTTTGAGAATTATGCAAAAAGTTAGGCACTATTACCCCACACTTAAGATGTACATTGCCCTCAATGTACAAAGATAGATAATGATAATTTAGATGCCAAAAAAAAAAAGATAAGTGGGGAAAGTAATACTCCCTGAAATATGGATGATCCCTGGTGTCTTTGGTGGCAGTGATGGTGTTTTCTATGGGCCTGGTGGTGTGGCTAAAGAAAAGCAATTTGCTAGATGAATAAATTGGGTAGCCTGCGAAGATATAGCCAAGAGATCTAGAGAAATAATAATAATATACTAATAATATAATTAAAGATTAAGGAAATAAAAAGAAGGAGACTAAAAAGAAAACTAAAATTTAAAGTAAAGACTAATGGACTAAGGAGTCCTTATTAGCAGATGGTTCGTGAGGTGAGTATGATTTCTATGGCTGCGGAGTGTTGGTGATGGTGGAAGTGGCATAATTCCGTAGCAGCCTTTATAACCTAAAACCAAGAAACTAATATGGAATAAATTAAACTAAGCAGAAAAGAAGTATAAATAAGGAAAATAAAGGAGAAGAGAAAAGAAAAATAGAACCGAAAAGGTTTCAGAGACCCTTGGCGTGTCAATTAAGTGAAGCTGCCGACATGAACTCATGTTGAGGTCTCCTCTGAGGAGACGATGCTTACGTTTCTTTGGCATGATCTTTGTGTTGCTCAAGAGTCTTGGACCTTTTCTATGAACAGGAAGAAAAATTTGAAAGAGAAGAGAAGGAAGAAAGAATATGGGAAAAAAAGGGAAGGGCTGTGGGGATTTAAATAAGATTTCAAATCTGGCATGTTCCCACGCCTGTGTACCGAGGGTGTGTCAATTCACACGACCGTATAGCACGGCCGTGTTGTAGGGTGTGTTGTTCTTTCATGCCCGTTCCTAAAAGGCCAGGATGTGAGCACGGATGGAATGCACAGGTGAAAGAAGTTGAAAAGCAATTGTTTAGAGAAGTTTTATGAAGTTTATGAACTCCGAGTTCGTTGTTTGATTGAGAAAAACGTAATTTACTAAATGACCGTTTAAAAGTTTTTATTATTTTGAAAAACTATTTTGTTATGAAAGTTGAACTTGCATCGTTGCGTAAACATGATATTTTAGAAAATGATATCTAATGTTTTAAGAAAACCCCGTATTTATAAGTTTAACAGTTATAAATGAAAACTTAGAAAAAATAAACCAATGGCCTTATTACAAAATATTAACCCAAAATAAATAATCTAAAAGAAAAGGCAAAAATCGAAATTACTAAAGTTCACGAGTAGTATCTTCGATGTATAGCCACCCCCGAGTCCTCCACGGCTCTTAATCCTCAATCATTGGAAATTACCTGAAACATTTAATAAAAAGAGGGGTGAGTTTACGAAAACTCAGTGTGTACAACCCTCATCGGTAAGAACATGCATCACAACAATCCGAGCTGAAGCCCATTACAATAACGGTGGCAATTGGGCCTTGCCCAAAATAGCCTCGGTTGAGCCTTAACCCATATCATATGTCACAACTGATAATGTATGCAATGCAACCCAGCCAACCTAATATGCATATCCACCGTATCTCCTTTATCTACCCAGCATTTGTGGCACCTAGCTACTGGTGGTACCTAAACACTGGTTGTTCCAAACCACTGGTGACAAAAGTCAAAAATAATAATATGTGGGGCCAACCCGCTTGTGGTACCTAACCATTGGTGACAATCCCTAATATCCGTACTTGGGGCCAACCCATTGTGGTACCAAACCACTGGGACGAGTCATAGAAATAGATATATGTGGTACCTAACCACTGGTGGTTCCCAACCACTGAGACTTAGTCACAAAATAATAATATATGGGACCAACCCACTTGTGGTACCTAACCACTGGTGACAGTTTAAAAGGGTTCATATTTCCTCCCTCTTCACATCACACCCCATCTTCATGTTCATTCTTTACAATTATGGTATCAGAGCTTAGGTTACAAAACTCGGCTGTGGAATGGGTTTGAAAATGTTTTTCAAAGTTATTTAAAATTTGGTTTAAAAAAAGTATCTTTATTGGAAGTATGGCACTCGAGTCTCCGTCACCAAATTCATAAGTCCCCTTACTTTTTATTATATGATATAATGACTGTATTTATTCTTTGTATGTTTTGGATGTGATGTTTGAATGGAAAATTTTTATGTATGAGTGTTAAATATCTGTTTGCTTCTGTATTAGATATTTAGTTGTATAAAGAGGTTCCAAGCTTAAGTTAGAAAGTGTATTACTGTTTTAGAATCGAGTCTTGTGCGTGAGTGTAGTGTTGTAGGTTAGGATGTGCGACTGTTTCTATAGCTGGAAATTTTGAGGACTAAATTTCTTTAAGGGGGTAGATTTGTAACATCCCAAAGTTGGGCCTAGTAGGATTTGGCCCATTGGGCCTTGGGCGTAGTAGCGATTAAAATTTTAGGGAATAAGATAATGGCTTTAATGCAAGTTGGATCTAGTAGGTGAGTGATTTTGGAAGGTTAGAGGGCTTCTATGAAGTCCTAGGTTCAAACTTTTGCTGTAGAAAAATTATGGTTTTTGGTGAAAAAAACGCTGGGAGTTAGTAGTAGGCTTTAAGACTAAAATGTGGAGAAAATGACACAAGTGGAGTGTGTGGTGTAGTGGCAAAGTGATGCCATATAAGAGACAAGGGGTTGACGCCACAAGGAAGGAAGGAGGTCCAAGGTTCAAGTCTTGGCTCTTGCATTTTGGTTTTCTTTTTATATGGACTTTAGAATTTGGCCATATGTTTATATTTAGTTGCACATAATGTTAGACACAAGAGGAGCTTGTGGCCTAGTGGCTAGTGGCGTGAATTGGTTGATGGGAGAGCAAGGGTTCGAATCTCATGGAAAGCAAGGGAGTATTTATTTTGTAGATTGGACGGCAAGATTTTGATTTGGATTTTGAACTTTACTGATGGAGGGATCCCACATCGAAAGGATACAAAGAAGGAAAGTGAGAAGCTAGCTATAAATAGAGCTGCCCAGGAGGAGAAGGAGCATACCTGGTTGGCATTGGGCATGGGAGTGCTCGAAGCGCAGTTTAGCAGCTTCAGATTCCTATCAGGTGTGTACCTCTCTCTACTCTAGCTGTAGAGAGGAAAATGCCGAAATGCTGGTCACACGGCGATGGTAGCACACGAGCGTGCGAGTGCACGTGTGGAAGCTTCGACGCGATAGTCAAGGCCACCATGAGTATTCTTGTAGGTGTGGGCTGTTGGGCCACGATGGCACAAAATGGGCCAAGTGGGCCCAATGGGCCCAGGGTCCCATATGAGTAAATTTTATGATTGAGTAGTAGATAGTGAACTAGACTATGTGAGTTTCATATATGTGGCTAGGTTTAGGCTGAATGGGCCACACGAGTGTGTGGGCCCACTTGGGCCAATAATAGGCCTTAAGCGCATTTGATACATTATCTCTGTTTAGAATACTTGAGTCATTCGAGAAGATAGTGGACCTTCTGTTGGGTTGTTAATACCTTAATTTGTAAAATGACCAAAATACCCTGATTTACAAAATTATCGAAATACCCTAATTTGCAAAATTATCGAATTACCCCTAGTTTGTAAATTATCGAATTACCCCTGGCTTGCAAAATTACTGAATTACCCCTGGATCGAATTACCCCTGGTTTACGAAATTATCGAATTACCCTTAGTGTGTAATTACCACTTTACTCATAAACGACAAATGACTGTTGTACCCTCGTGGTAGTACTAATGTTGTCTGTGTTAATTGTATGACTGATTATGTTCGAGATTGGCCACCAGGTTATGGGTCGGCTTCTGAGCAAAGTTGTAGGCAGATAGCAGTAGTTCCGATTAGCGATAGTGTCGACGTAGAGAGAGTGACATTATGTGTTATCAGGTGTGTAACTCTTACACACTTTATATGTTAATTATGTTATTAACTATGTATTGCCAAAAGCCGAAGTGATGGTACAGATCACTATGTTGCCCTTGTGGGTAAAAGCGAGGACTTCAGGTAAGTTCTACCATGTGCTGTCATTAATGGATGCATGCATGAGTGGATTGATTGTTGTTGTACATTGAAAGCATGATCATACCATATTGTAAAGCATGAACATGAAGATGGGGTATGATGTGAAGAGGGATGAAATATGAATTCTTTTAGACTGTCACCAGTGGTTAGGTACCACAAGTGGGTTGGCCCCATATATTATTATTTTGTGACTAAGTCTCAGTGGTTTGGAACCACCAGTGGTTAGGTACCACATATATCTATTTCTGTGACTCGTCCCAATGGTTTGGTACCACAATGGGTTGGCCCCACGTACGGATATTATGGATTGTCACCAGTGGTTAGGTACCACAAGTGGGTTGGCCCCACATATTATTGTTTGTGACTTTTGTCACCAGTGGTTTGGAACTACCAGTGGTTAGGTACCACCAGTGGCTAGGTGCCACAAATGTTGGGTAGATACAGGAGATATGGTGGATATGCATATTAGGTTGGCTGGGTTGCATTGCATACATTATCTGCTGTGACATATGATATGGGTTAAGGCTCAACCGATGCTATTTTGGGCTAAGGCGCAATTGCCACCGTTACTGTAATGGGCTTTGGCTCGGATTGTTGTTTGCATGTTCCTACCGATGAGGGTTGTACACACTGAGTTTTTGTAAACTTACCCCTCTTTTTATTAAATGTTTTAGGTGATTTCCAATGATTGAGGATTGGGAGCCGTGGAGGACTCGGGGGTGGCTATACATCAGAGATACTACTCGTGAACTTTAGTAATTTTGATTTTCACCTTATTTTAAGACTACTTATTTTGGGTTAATATTTTGTAACAAGGCCATTGGTTTATGTTTTCTAATTTTTCATTTATAACTATTAACTTATAAATACGGGATTTTCATAAAACATGAGCAATTGTTTTCTAAAATATCATGTCTACGCAACAATGCAAGTTCAACTTTCATAACAAAATAGTTTTTCAAAATAATAACAACTTTTAAATGGTTATTTAGCAAATCGCATTTTTCTCAAACAAACAACGAACTCGGAGTTCAAAAATCAGGTAAAACTTTTCTAAACAATTGCTTAGCTTTTCAACTTCCTTCAATGTGACACACCAAATTTGGGCCTAACTTCTAGGCCGAGTTTGGGGTGTTACACGTGGCTTGCCCGTGCTCAATAAGTCAGTATCTTAGCACAGTCATGAGACATGGCCGTGCTATTTTGTCGGTGCCCATGTTGTGGGTGGTTGGATCCATGACGTTGGGGGTGGGTGGATTGACTTGCAGGCTCTACTCGGTCAGTGTGGTGGTTCTGATGGTCTACACGTCCATGGGTACGGCCATGTGTAAGGCCGTGTGGCGTGGAAATCTGCATTTTTTTGTTAGTTTAAATGTTGATAGAAGAAAGAAGGAAAGGAAAGAAAATAAATTTAAAAGTAAATACTGTTAGTGCTCGGGTTGCCTCTCGAGAAGCGCTCGTTTATAGTCTTAAGCTAGATTTCCCTTGACTTTGAAAATTTTAGGGAGGTTTAAAGGTTTGAATATTTTCCCTCTTGCTGACAGTTTTATTTTCGTGACAAAGTTTAGTTCGAGAAGCATTTACCTTGAAATTGCCGAATATTGGATTGCTTACCTCGACTATTTCGTGTGGGAAAATATCATCTAGCTGAAGAAGTATTTCTCCCTTTTTCTTCATGTCTGTTGAAGTGATGTAAGGATCGGCTTTGTCTAACAACAACTGGTCTCCTATTTTAAGTGATTTGATGTCCCTATTAGCTCTTCTGGTGGTTCCTTTGGTTTTACTTCGTGTGGATCCGACTTTTCTTTAGTGTGTATCTTCTGCTCTTCAAACTTATCAAGCCTAAGGTCTTGTCCCTTGTAGGATTCTTCTTTGTTGTTTTAGGACTTATGAGTCAGCTTAGGTTTGTCTTTATGTGGTGTTTCCTGCGATAAAAGTTGAACAATTTGATTATCTATTGAAGTGACTTTCTTACCTTCATCATTTGTTGTTCTGGCTGAGTCGAGAGCTCGAAGCTTAATAGATTCATCTCCTACGCGAAGTATGAGTTCACCTGTGGCAACATCAATTTTAGTTTTAGCAGTTGCTAGAAAATGTCTTCCTAAAATTAAGGGGATTGAATTATCCTCATCCACGTCTAAAATAACAAAATATACTGGGAAAACAAATTTATCGATTTTTACAAGCACATCTTCAATAGTGCCCTTAGGAATTCTAATAGTTTTATCAGCTAGTTGAATACTCATCCTAGTTTGTTTGGGCTTCCCTAGACCTAATCGTTTAAACAATGTATAAGGCATGACATTTATACTTGCCCCTAGATCGGCAAAGCATTATCAATAATTAAACTACTAATTAAACATGGAATCGTAAAACTCCATGGATCTTTTAGTTTCTGTGGTAGTCTGTTCTGTAGCATTGTTGAGCATGTTGCATTCAATTCCACATGGTGCTTTTCATCTATTCCGTGTTTGTTCGTTAAGAGCTGTCCTAAGAATTTCCTTGAGTCGGGAATCTAAAAAAGAGCTTCAAGAAGAGGTAAGTTAATATGTAAATTCTTTAAAATTTTTAGAAACTTACCGAATTGTTTCTCGGAATCATCTTTTTTCAATGTTTCGGGATAAGGTATGCGAGGTTGGTACTCTTTGATTACCGGTTTTGGCTTTTCGTAAGCTACCTCTGTTTTACCTTTTTCTTCTCTAGTTTTTTGTACTGATGTGGGATTGTCTACCTCTGTACCCTCTTGAGATGTGATGGTATGGATCTGTTCTTTTGGGTTTATTTCTATGTTGCTCGGTAGACGTCCTTGTTGACGTTCAGAAATTAGCTTTGTGAGATGTCCCACTGACCTAGTAAGTTCTCCAACTTGATTCTCGATTCCTTTGATCGATTTTTGTTGTTCATCAAGTGTTGCTTTAGTCTTTTGGAGACGAGAATCTGTAGCTGCCATGAATTTTGTCAGCATCTCTTCAAGGTTTGATGTCTTTTCCTGTGGATAAGGCTGATTTTGGTAGTTAGGAGGAGGTTGTTGGCTTTGATTTCCTTGATTTCCTTGTCCTCCCCACGAAAAATTTGGGTGGTTCCTCTAACCTGCATTATAAGTGTTACTTTAAGGATTATTATTAGATCTAAAATTGTTACCTATATAGTTTGTCTGCTCGTTGTCTGCGCCCGGTTGGTAGGGTGGGTACTCAGAATTTGCCACATTCCCGCTTGCTTCGTATTGCATTACTGGATGTACCTGTGAAGAACATAAGTTATCAAGCTTTTTATTCATTAACTCCACTTGCATTGACAGCATTGTCACTGCGTCTATGTTAAAAACTCTGGCTGATTTTGTCAGTTTGGCTCTTGTAATTTGCCATTGATAGGTGTTCAACGACATCTCTTCAATAAAGTTGTAAGCTGCTTCAGGAGTTTTGTTGTTCAAAGTTCCACCGGCTGATGAATCAATCATTTGCCGCATTGAAGAATTCACACCGTTGTAAAAAGTTTGGACTTGAAGCCACAAAGGTAACCCATGGTGTGGACATCTTCCCAGGAGGTCCTTGTATCTCTCCCATGCATCATATAGTGTTTTGTGTCATTCTGCACAAAAGAAGATATGTCATTCCTAAATTTGGCCCTTTTTGCTGGTGGAAAATATTTTAAAAGAAATTTTTCGGTCATTTGCTCCCATGTGGTGATTGACCCTCGTGGTAATGAGTTCAACCACTGCTTTGCTTTATTCCTTAATGAAAAGGGAATAACCGAAGACGTATAGTATCATCAGAAATGCCATTTATTTTGAAGGTATCACAGAATTCTAAAAAATTAGATATATGAGTATTTGGATCTTCATCCTGCAAACCATCAAATTGAACAAACTGTTGAATCATTTGTATTGTGTTAGGCTTTAATTCAAAATTATTAGTAGCTATAGCAGGCCTGACAATACTAGATTCTGCCCCTGTCAAATTAGGTTTAGCATAATCATACATAGTATGCAGAGCATTCTGTGCTTGCACATTTGGCGGTGGATTGTTTTCGTCCATCCCTTCAGTAGGATTGGATCTTTCTTGTTGTTCTTCTCTTTGATAGTCTAGAGCTTGTCTAATTTCTCGATGATTTTTGCGAGCGGTAGCTTCAATGTCACTTTCGTATTCTAATGGTTCTCTCAGGTTCCTTCTAGTCATAAACTAGAGGTACCTGCTAGGATAAGAAAGAAAGAAAGAGAATTAGTAAAAATTTAATCTAAAAAAGTATAGAATAATGGCTAAAGTAATAGAAATAAAGCTTTCTTAATATTTTAGTGTTCCCCGGCAACGGCGCCAAAAACTTGATCATGTCAAACAGTCGAGTTTTAATATTTATAAAGAATGATAGAACCTGTAGACTAACTATGATAATGATAGAGGCAAGTGCACCTATCGAACAGTAGTATAGTTTAGGCAAGAATATCTTATCGAACCCAAGGGAACCTAAAAGTACTACTACTCACATTCTTTCTATTATTTAGCCTGAAATATGGAGTGATTGGTTTATTAAACTAATGAAAAACTACTGAACAAAATGCAAAGACAAAAGAACTAATTGGAGAAAGACTTTAGGAAAACTCAGTTGATGAAGACGATACCCTCAAGAAGAATCCACCTATGACTTCTCTTATTATTTCTTCCCCAAACTATATGATTTCTTTACTTAGCTTGATCCGTGAGACTCCCTAACCTATATTAAACCCTCTCTTGAGGCGAATAACATCTAACCTTAGGTTAATTAGTGGAAATCTCGTCTCTTATAATAACCCCCTTAGGAAGCAGTAAATCGATAAATGGATTCCCATATTAGGTTTCACCCTAATCTGGCAAAATCTCGTAACCCTATCGCTATGCGCCCGATCAACTCCGCTCAATTATGCTAGATCTACTCTTTGGTAGGGTCTATTCCTCCTCCACCGAAGCTCATCAGATTAAATTAAGCAACATAATTAAGAACAAACTAAGTACTTATCATATAATTTAGAAACTAAATTGCAAAATCCATCATAGGTTTCATCCTCTTCAGGTATCTGAAGGGTTTAGCTCATAACTAAATAAGAAAACATCTCAAGAGAAAAGATAAAACAAAACATAAGAAATCCCTAAAACCGCCTGAAGGAATTGAAGGAGAGATGCTCCGTCTTGAATAGAGTTTCGCTTCTTGAGATGGATCAACTGGCTATCTTCAAGTGATTCAATGAAAGCTTCGGAAAGAGCCTCTGCAAAACGTTGTCTCTTCAATGTCTACCTTGGGTTGTTTATATAGGCTTTTGAGATGCTTTACTTGGCTCCTAAGTACCTCTTTCAAGTAGAATTACTATTAGGGTGTTTAAATAGACTTAGGAGTATGTTTCTTTGGCTTCAAGCATCCAATTTTGAGTGAAATTGCTTATTCCCGCGACAGGGGCACGGCCCGGGCACGCCCGTGTAAGTCGTCTTCTAGGTCATGTCTCTATTCTGTTGATTGAGGCACGCCCATGGCACACGCCCATGCAATTCGGGGTTGGGCCGTGCCTTGATTCTGTCATTTTAGGCACGGCCGTGTAAATCACCAGGCACGTCCGTGTGTGGTAAATGGATGATGCACGGCCGTGTGTGACGAAGTTGAGGCCGTGCTCTAGGTAATCGGCGAGGCACGGTCATGTGGGCTTTGGGCCAGGCCGTGTCGAATTCTTACTACGGCCCAATGACTCCGTTTTAAGCCCGTTTTACGTTCTTTTTATCTTTAGGTGCTTTCTGGAGTAGAAGACATGAAAAGAAGGGATTAAGAGAACCTTTTTACATAAATAAAGGACTAAATCACCTAAAAGCATACTAAATGTGGGATTAAAATATGTTACTTCTACGGTTTATCAGAAGAATTACCTGACTAACGATTTGGAGTTAGCTGCAATTGTATTTGCACTAAAGATATAGAGACACCATTTATATGGTGAGAAATGTCAGGTGTTCACTGATCATAAGAGCCTAAAGTACTTGATGACTCAAAAGGAGTTGAATCTAAGGCAGAAAAGATGGCTAGAGCTAATAAAACATTATGAGCTAGTGATTGACTAACATACGAGAAAGGCGAATGTGGTCGCCGATGCCTTGTGTAAGAAATCCTTGTTTGCGCTTGATCGTGTCTGTCGAGTCTTAAAAATTTATAAAAAGAATGATTGAACCTGGAAACTAACTAAGACAACGATGGAGGCAAGTGCACCTAACGAAAAGTAGTATAGCTAGCGACAAAACCAGATTGTCAAACCCAAAGGGACCAAAAGTAGTAATATTAACTCTCTTTCTATTATTTAGCCTAAGAATTAAGTGAATTTTTATCTAATCCAAAAATAACTATTCAACTAAACTAAAGGTGCTAAGAAAAAGAAGAAATTGGGAAAAAGACTTCAGAGAAAACCAATTGACTTGGACAATACCTGAGGAAGAATCCATCTAGACTTCATTTGTTATCTAACTCTGAACCGGACAATTTATTCACTTGATTTGATCCATAGGATTCCCTAAGTTATATTAATCCCTCTCTTCAAGGCTATTAATGTCTAACCCTAGGTTGATTAATTGAAATCTCTTTCTAATTAAAAACCCTAGAATTGTATTAATTAGATCTATGGACACCTATATTAGGTTTGGCCCTAATCCGATAGATTTTTGTCACCCTATCTCTAGGCGCGTGAGCAACTCCACTTAACTATGCTAGATCTACTCTTAGACAGGGTCTCTTCCTACTCTGCCTAAGCACATCACACTTGAATCAATATTCTAGAAATACCAAAACAAGAATGAATAACACATAGTTAAGAACAAATCAAATATTTATCATTCAGTTCAGATAACAATAACAAGATTTGGCTTAGGTTTCATCCCCCTCAAGTGTTTGAGGGTTTAGTTCATAATTATAAAAGAAAACATCTCAGAAGAAAATATAAAACAAAACATAAGAAATCCCTAAAACCCCCTGAAAGAATTGAAGGAGAGTTCCTCTGTCTTGAGTATGATTCTGGCTTCTTGAGATGGATCAACTAGCTTTCTTCGAGTAAATCCCTGAATTTAACTACTCTGGCTTGGCTTTTTGGCCTAACTGAACGCCCCCTAAAGGTTGGCCTCTAGGGTCTTTATATAGGCTTTTGGAATATGTTTCTTTGACTCTAAGTACCCTAATCCGAATAGAATTCTTCTTTCCTGAGGAAGAGGCACGCCAATGGCACACACCCGTGTAAATCGTGGCTAGGCCGTGTTCGATCCTGTTGATGAGGCACAGCTGTGTATTTTAGGGTCCAAGCCGTGGTCGACTTTTCTCACGAGGTACGGCCGTGTGGTCTTGTGCCCAAGCCATGTGGATTTTGTACTTTGGCCCATTTTCTCTATTTTCAACCCATTATTCATTCTTTTCACCATCTGGTTCTCTACTGAGTATAAAACTTGAAAACAAAGGATTAGGAGCACCTATTTCCATAATTAAAGAGAAAAATCATCCAAAAACATGCTGAACGTGGGATTAAAATATGTTACTATTTTTGTTTATCAAATACCCCCACACTTAACCTTTTGCTTGTCCTCAAGCAAAATTCTCAACTCATAGTCAATAAAGTGAGCACGAAAAGAATGTATGCTCTAAAGGCTCAAAATCTCACAAAAATTATGGGTATTTTGATGTCAACCTCATAAATTTCAAACTTCAAGGTAACAATTTAGATTTAGGTAGAAAATTTTAATTTTTTAAAATAGACTTATCATGTTTGATTCTCTAGTATCTTAAAGCTTAAATCATCATTGCACAATTATCAATGACTTAATCTAAAACATATCAATGAAAATCATGAATCAATAAGAATTTCATTCTAATTAGTGATATGAGAAAATTACTTTAAGACAGAATATGATTCAGGGATTTGAGAATAATGCAAAAAGTTAGGTACTTTTTCTACTAAATTTTCACCCCCCACACTTAAGATGTACATTGCCCTCAATGTACAAAGATAGATAATAACCATAAAATAAGAAAATCAAAAGAGAGGGAAAGAGGTGAAACTTCCTCAATTTTTGGATGGATTCCTAGAGTTGGAAGTGTGGAAACTTGATTCGGAGGTTAAAGATAAGTTGGAGGGGACGCCTCTAATTCCTGTGCTAGATGAAGAAATTGGGTAATTCGTGAAGAATTAGCCAGGAAATAGTATTGATAATTTAAATTATAATAATTATATAATTAAAGAAAATAAATATAACAAGAAAGAAAATATGAATTAAAATAAAACTAAAAGAGAATATGAATGGACAAGAAAGTCCTTATTAGTAGATGGTTCGCGATGTGGGTGTGGTGTCTAAGGACGTGGTGTTGTGATTCCCTAGCAGCCTTTAGAACCTAAAACCAAGAAACTAAAACAATATAAAATAAGTTAAGCATATGAAAAATAAGGAAAAGGAAAATAAAGGAGATGAGAAGAGTAAAATAAAAGCTAAATGGTCTCAAAGACCCTAGGCTTGTCAAGTTAATGAAGCGATCGGCATGAGCTTATGTTGATTTGTCTTGCTCAGGGAGACAGGACTCAGATTTTTCCATTTCTTTGACATTGTTGAAGCGTAGATTGAAACTTTTATGGAGTGAAGAAGGAAGAAAGTCAAGATGGAAGGGAGTGGGGAGTGAATGGGGTATGAGTGAGAGGGGGAGAGGGGTGTTTTAAATAGAAAATTTCGACTCTGGTACATCCCCATGCCTGTGTATCGTGGGCGTGTTGTGTTACACGCCATTTCGCATGGCCGTGTGGTGGTTCAATCTCTTCTCGCACGCTTGGTTTTTAAGTTGACACGCCCGTGTTGGTTCATCAGTGTCAGCCACGGCTGTGTCAGATGGCCGTGGTGTTAGGTGAGTCCTTGATTCAAAGATATTTTTTCTTGTCCTATCTCGTACTATCTCTGCCATGTCAGTACAGAAATTCGTAGCATCCGCACTGCCATGACCGTGTGTAAGGCCATGTGATGTGATGATCTGTGCTTCATTAACTTAGTTAGTCTGTAGTTTAGGTGCTAAAAGAAAAAAAATGAAAATAAATGGGTTAGTGCTCGGGTTGCCTTCCGAGAAGCGCTCGTTTAAAGTCTTAAGCTAGACTTACCTCTCATTCGTACCTTCCCGGTGGTTTAAGGAGTGAAAAATCCTTTTTTATGCTATCATCATATAATTTGAGTCGAGTTGAGTTTACTTTAAAAGTACCGAAAGTAGAATTACTTACCTCGACTATTCCGTAAGGGAAAATATTAGGCACTATAAAGGGGATTTCTTCGGTTATCTTCAAGTTTGATGTGCCGGTTCGCGGGTCTGTACTATCTGATAATACGTGATCTCCTATTTTGAAGTGATTTGATGTTCCTTTAAGTTCTTCTGGGGTTTCCTTCAGTTTCACTTCGTGTGTGTTTGATTCCTCCTTGAAATGTGTCTCCCACTCATCTAGCTCATCGGTCTGAAGTCGTCGTTCCTCATGAGATATTTCCTTATTGGTGTGAGCTATAGGGTCTGGCTTTATAGTGTGATTCTGTGGTGTTTCCTGGAAACGAATTTTAAATGGGTGCTTATCAAAGAAATTTACGTCCTCACCTTTCTCACTCGATGTCCTATCTGAGTCGAGAGCTTGAGGACTAATTGATTCGTCACCTACACGAAGTATGAGTTCACCTATGCTAACATCAATTTTAGATCTGGCAGTTGCTAGAAAAGGTCTTCCTAAGATTAAGGTTATACTATTGTCTTCATCCATATCTAAAACAACGAAGTCTACAGGGAATATGAATTTGTCGAATTTAACTAGTACATCTTCAATTATACCCTTAGGGATGTGAATAGTTTTATCAGCTAATTGAATACTCATCATAGTTTGCTTAGGTTTCCCTAGACCTGGCTATTTCAACATTTTAGATGGCATAACATTGATGCTTGCCCCTAAATCATCTAAAGCATTATTAATAGATAAACTACCGATTAGACATGGAATTGTAAAACTCCCTGGATCTTTTAATTTTCGTGGTAATCTATCTTGTAATATTGCTGAGCATGCTACGTTTAGTTCCACATGCAACTTCTCGTCTAACTTTCGCTTGTTTGTTAAGAGCTCTTTTAAAAATTTCCTTGAATCTGGCATCTGCGAAAGAGCTTAAAGAAATGGTAAGTTAATATGTAATTTCTTTAAAAGTTTAAGGAACTTACCGAATTGTTCTTCTGTGTCATCTTCTTTCATCGCATTGGGGTAAGGTATACGAGGATTGTATTCTTTAATTATCGATTTTGTCTTTTCTTGGCGTTCCTCGACCTTACCTTTAGTTACTACATGTTCTTGCCTTGGCTCAGATTCAGCTAACACTTCACTATCACGAGTTGATGTGGCTTGAATTTGCTCTTTTGGGTTAGTCTTAGTGTTACTTGGCAAGCTACCTAATGGTCGTTCGGAGATCAGCTTTGTGAGTTGCCCAAACTGGTTCTCAATTCCTTTAATCAATGCTTGTTGATTTTTAAGTGTTGTCTCGATGTTTTGAAAGCGAGTTTCAAACACCGCTATGAATTTTGTCAGCATCTCTTCAAGGTTCGACTTCTTATCCTGTGGGTAGAGCTGTTGTTGGAAGTTTGGAGGGGGTGGTTGTTATCTCTGATTTCCTTGGCCATCCCCACGAGAAATTAGGGTGGTTCCTCCAACCTAGATTATAAGTATTACTATAGGGGTTATTTTAAGGTCTAAAATTGTTACCTGTATAGTTTAATTGTTCGCTTTTTATGCCCGGATTGTATGGTGGGTACTCAGGATTCACTACACCTCCTAGTTTTGAATCACATTGCATAACTGGATGTACCTGTAAAGAACCACATAAACCATCAATATTTTTATTCATCATCTCTACCTGACTTGATAGCATGGTGACTGCGTCGAGATTGAAAACTTCGGGTGCTTTAGTCGTTGTAACTTGCCACTGATAGTTATTTAGTGACATCTCCTCTATAAACTCGTAAGCTGCTTCAGGGGTTTTGTTATTAAGGGTTTTGTTGGCTACTGAGTCAATTAACTGTCGAGTTGAGGGGTTCACACCATTGTAAAAAGTTTGGACTTGTAACCACAAGGGTAAACCATGGTGTGGGCACTTTCTTAATAGATCCTTGTATCTCTCCCATGCATCATATAATGTTTCTAAATCCATCTACACAAAAGAAGAGATATCATTCCTTAATTTGGCAGTTTTGGCCTATGGAAAACATTTCAATAAAAATTTTTCAGTCATTTGGTCCCATGTAGTGATTGATCCTCGTGGAAGAGAATGTAACCACTGTTTGGCTTTATTTCTCAAGGAAAAGGGAAATAACTGAAGACGAATGGCATTATCAGAAAAGCCATCTATTTTGAAGGTATCACAGAATTCTAGAAAATTAGATAAATGAGTATTTGGGTCTTCATCCTGGAAACCATCAAATTGAACAAACTATTGAATCATTTGTATAGCGTTAGGTTTTAATTCAAAATTATTAGCAACTATAGCAGGCCTAACAATACTCGATTCAACTCCTGTTAAATTAGGTTTAGCATAATCATACATAGTTCGAGGAGCATGATGGTCGGCCATATCTTGATGTGGCAGATTGATCTCAGCCATCCTTTCGATGGTATTAGTTTCGTCCTCTTGCTCTCCTTGTATGTAATTTAAGCCTCTCCTTACTTCTTTACAATTTCTACGTGCAGTTGCTTCAATATCACTATCGTAAAGTAGTGGTCCTATCAGGTTCCTTCTAGTCCTAAACTAGAGGTACCTGCTGGAAAAAGAGAAAAAAGAAAAGGAAAACTTAGAAACGTAAAATTTAATTGCAAAAATAATAAAATATAATTTGGCTAAAGTAATAAAAATTGACTGTTCTTAATATTTTAGTTCCCCAGCAACGGCGCCAAAAACTTGATCGTGTCTTTCGAGTCTTAAAAATTTATAAAAAGAATGATCAAACTTGGAAACTAACTAAGACAATGATGGAGACAAGTGCACCTATCAAACAGTAGTATAGCTAGCGGCAAGACCGGATTGTCGAACCCAAAGGAACCAAAAGTACTAATATTAACTCTCTTTCTATTATTTAGCCTAAGAATTAAGTGGATTTTTATTTAATCTAAAATTAACTATTCAACTAAACTAAAGGTGCTAAGACAAAGAAGAAATTGGGGAAAAGACTTGAGAGAAAACCGATTGACTTGAACAATACCTGAGGAAGAATCCACATAGACTTTATTTGTTATCTAACTCTGAACCGGGCGATTTATTCACTTGATTTGATTCGTATGATTCCTTAAGTTATATTAATCCCTCTCTTCAAGGCTATTAACGTCTAACCCTAGGTTGATTAATTTAAATCTCTTTCTAATTAAAAACCCTAGAATTGCATTAATTCTATCTATGGACTCCCATATTAGGTTTGACCCTAATCTAGCAAAATTTTGTCACCCTATCTCTAGGTGTGCGATCAACTCCACTTAACTATGCTAGGTCTACTCTTAGACAGGGTCTCTTCCTCCTCTTCCTAAGCACATCACACTTGAATCAAAATTCCAAAAATACCAAAACAAGAATTAATAGCACATAGTTAAGAACAAATCAAATATTTATCATTTAGTTCAGATAACAATAACAAGATTCATCTTAGGTTTCATCCCCCTCAAGTATTTAAGGGTTTAGTTCATAATTATAAAAGAAAACATCTTAGAAGAAAAGATAGAACAAAACATACGAAATCCCTAAAACCCCCTAAAGGAATTGAAGGAGAGTTCCTCCGTCTTGAGTATGATTCTGGCCTCTTGAGATGGATCAACTAGCTTTCTTTGAGTAAATCCTTGAATTTAACTGCTCTGGCTTGGTCTTTGGCCTAGCTGAATGCCACCCTAAGGGGTGGCCTCTAGGGTCATTATATAGGCTTTCGGAATATGTTTCTTTGCCTCTAAGTACCCTAATCCGAATAGAATTCTTCTTTCCTGAGGCAGAGGCACGCCCATGGCACATGCCCGTGTAAATCGTGGTCAGGCTATGTTCGATCCTGTTGATGTGGTACGGCTATGTATTTCAGGGTCTAGGTCGTGGTTGACTTTTCTCATGAGGCACGACCATGTGGTCTTGTACCCAGGCCGTGTGGATTTTGTACTTTGGCCTAGTTTCTCTGCTTTCGAACCGTTATTCATTCTTTTCATCCTCCGGTGCTCTACTGAGTATAAAACATGAAAACAAAGGATTAGGAGCTTCTATTTCCATAATTAAAGGGAAAAATCATCCAAAAACATGCTAAATGTGGGATTAAAATATGTTACTATTTTTGTTTATCATCACTGAGAGCCATAAATACACAGATAGCTTTGTTAGATAATGTTTCTATTCTAGCCGAGTTCAGGACTAAACCAATGTTTTGCCAAGAGATTTGTGAAGCTCAGAAAGGCGATAATGATTTAAAAGCTAAAAGAGTTTAATGTGAATCAAATGTGGTGTCAGAATTTCAGATAAGTCTTGATGGATGTTTGATCTTCTGAGATAGGGTCTGTGTGCCCAAAGATGATGTACTTATTCGAAAGATTCTTCATGAAGCATATAGTGGATGTTTGTCTTTACATCTAGGCAACATGAAGATGTATAATGACTTGAGGAAATGGTATTGGTGGCCGGGTATGAAGAAAGACATTTTTGATTTTGTATCAATATGTCTAATTTGTCAACAAGTGAAGGTTGAACATCGAGTACCCTCAGGTTTACTTCAGCCTATTATGGTTCCTGAGTGGAAATGGGATCGTATTACTATAGACTTCGTGACGGGTTTGCCGTTATCACTGAAAAAGAAAGATGTCATATGGGTCATTATCGATAGACTTACAAATTTAGCCCATTTCATACCAGTACGGGTTGATTATTTGCTTGATAAGTTAGCGGATTTGTATGTGTCAGAAATAGTAAGACTTCACGGAATACCGTTGTCGATTATTTCGGATAGAGATCCGAGATTTACATCGCAGATTTGGAAAAAAAGTTGCAAGAGGCCTTAGGCACAAAATTTAGCTTTAGTACAACTTTCCATCCGTAGACCGACGGGCAGTCAGAGAGAGTAATTCAAATACTTGAAGACATGCTTCGATGTTGTGTTTTGGATTTCCAAGGTAATTGGGAGAAATACTTACCGTTGGTGGAATTCGCCTACAATAATAACTTTCAGTCGAGTTTGAAGATGACACCTTATAAGGCATTGTATGGGCCGAACGCCTTTATATTGGACTGAGCTCAGAGAGAATCAGATTTACAGGGTCGATTTAGTTAGAGAAACTGAAGAGAAGGTAAAAGTGATACGTGAATGTTTAAAAGCTGCTTCTGATAGGCAAAAGTCCTACGCGAATTTGAAATGGAATGAGATTGAGTTTCAAGTTGGTTATAAGGTATTTTTGAAAGTGTCACCATGGAAGAAGTCCTCAAATTTGGCCGGAAAGGCAAATTGAGTCTATGCTTTGTCGGGCCATATGAGATTACCGAGATAGGGCAGTAGCTTATCGTTTGAATTTGCCATATAAGTTAGAGAAAATTCACGACGTTTTCCATGTGTCTATGTTGTGCTGATACCGTTCTGACCCATCACATGTGATTTCACCATCAGAGGCTGAGATTTGTACAGACATGACTTATGACGAAGAACCGGTTAAGATTTTGGTGCGAGAAGTCAAATAGTTGTGAAATAAAAGTATAACCCTTGTGAAAGTACTATGGCAAATACATGGAGTAGAAGAGGCTACATGGGAGCCCCAAGAGGCTATGAGAAACCAATATCCCAACCTTTTCACCTGTAAGATTTTTGGGGACGAAAATCCTTAAGGGGGAGAATTGTAATAGCCCGATTTAGGGGCTAGTCAGACTAGTGGTTTCGGTACCACTAATCCGAGGTTGAAGAAATTTTTTATATTATTTTATGAGTTATAGCATGATTACATAGGTGTATGGAAAGTTTGGTGCTTTAATTTTAGCAAATGCATGCTTAATTGCGAAAAAAAGACTAAATCGCATATAGTGCGAAAGTTCTTTTTTACAAGCAAAAGGTGTCTAAAAGCCATAGAATATTAATTGGAGGTCCCTAATGTGCAATTAGGCCTTGTACAGGGTGGTGGCCGGCCATAGGGACAGAATTAGAAATTTGGTCAAAGAGGGTGGAAATTAGGTGACTTAATTGACTAGTTATATTAAAATAAAGAAAAGAAAAATGTCATCTTTTCTTCTCCACCTTCACCACCAAAAATTAACAGCAAAATAGGAGTTGAGAGCTCTAAAATTTTAGCCAAGGTTTTCTCCTTGAAAGTAAGTGCTTTAATGGTCATTCTTTGATAATTTTTGTACTTTTGAGACCCTTGTTGCTTGAGCTAGCTAATAAGGGGACTATTTTGCAAAATGGTTAAAAACCTAGGGTTTTGCCATGAGAGCATTAGTGCTGATTTCTGAAATTTTATGGAAGAAAATGAATCTTTGTTATTAAATAAACAACTTTTGTGAAATGTGTTACCAAGAAAACACCTAAAAGGACCTTTTTGTAAAGGTTATAAAAATAGGTGTGAAATGTTTGAAATAATGAGTATTGAGGGTTTCCATAAGAGTAATAAATGTTAAGCTTGGCTTGTTAAAGGAGGAAATTTGATTAGAATTGATTTACGAGCCTAGGGGTAAAATCATCATTTTGTGAAAGTCTAAGGGCAAAATGGTAATTTTGCCAAAGTATGATTATTGAAATATATTAATTAATGTGGTAATTAAATGAGCTAATTTGTTATTATAGATCAAGAAGAACGAAGAATTAACCTTGACTGAGGAAAAGGCAAGGTATCGGACTAGATCTACAAATTGGCCTATTTTGAAATCGAGGTAAATTTGTGTGTAATAAATTCAACATCATGCTAGTATGTTTTAAAGTGTTTGATATTCGTGAAAATGTACAATATTTCTAAGAAAACGAGTATTGATGTTCAATGAGAAAGTGATAAAAATTTATGATGTTGAAGTTCCGGTTGGACTATAAGAAGTGAGAGGATATCATCTTCAAGACATGAGATTGGTAAGGTCCCGTATAAGACCATGTTTGGGACATGGCTTCTGCACCGAATTGAGATCCCGTATAAGACCATATCTGGGATATGGAATCGGTATCGATTATGAAAATTGTATAAGACCATATCTGGGATATGGCATCGACATCGATATGGGATTCCATATAAGACCATATCTAGGATATGGCATCGGGATCAAGATGTGTCCCTATATAAGACCATATCTGGGATATGGCGTTGGCATTGTGTTTATATGTATGATGATGATTTTGTATCCTCGAGTATTCCAAGTGAATCAATGGGATAAGTAGTTAAGCTTATAATAGAGATGAAATTAGTACTAAAGTTATGTGATGAAGTGATACAGGTACATGTGAGTAATTCACGAGAAATGTTTACGATAGGTAACATGTAATTGGTAAGAGTAAGCATGAGTAAGTTATGGCAATGTGCTTGAGACTTTGTGTTTTGTTTTGTCCATGCAATGGATGGATGAAATTATGAGCGTTTATGTTACTATTTATTTCATGCAAACTTACTAAGCTTTATGCTTGCCCCTCTTATTTTCCTTTTCCTTATAGTATCACCAAGCTAACTCGGGGATCGTACGACATCGGAGTTCAGAATCACACTATCATCTTCTTTTTGGTATAGCAAAGTCTGTTTAATTTTGAGTATGGCATGTATAGGAACTTGGTTATTTTGTGTTATGTCATATTTTTTAGCCAATGTGTGGCTATTAATATCATTAAATTCATTTTATAAATGGTCATAGGAAATTTACCAATACTTGATAAGTTTATATATTCAATGATGATGAAATTCATGAAGTGCATGCTTTGTGGATGTCTTGATTTTGAGTTCTTAAAAGTGCGTTATAGTCATGATGTATGTTTAATTGAATTGGTATAAGTGTGGTTGCTTTGTAGGGTGGCAATTGGCTTAGTAGATAGCCTTACAATTGTCCACACGGGTAGACACATGGGCATGTGTCTAGGCCGTGTGTGACATATGGTCAGCCCTATGGGCATGTTGATAGGCCGTGTGTCCCCATGCATGCTAGGTTGGCAAGTCAAAATACTCAGTAGTAAACACACAGGCTGAGGCACAACCATGTGTCTCAACCGTGTGGGAGACACTGCCTAAGACACGGGCATGTGCCCATGCCATGTGAAGTCTGCACCTAAAATTAGGAATTTAATTCAACGCACAGTCTAAGGATAGGGGCATGTGCCTTGGCCGTGTGACCTTATTGAAATGATGACTTCATAAATAGAATGTCAAGGTTTACACACACGGGTAAGGGAACGGGTGTGTCATGGCCGTGTTAGGGACACGGGCGCGTGTCAAGCCGTGTGAAAACCCTTATAGGTTAGAAATAAATAATAAAATCCACACGGACTAGGGACATGGGCGTGTGTGATTACACGGCCTGCCCACACGGGCGTGTCCTTCTTCATACATGCATGTGGCCTGTTTTGAATCAAAATTTTCTAAGTGTTTAAAAGTTTCCGGTTTAGTCTCGAATCATTCTGTGTGCAAGTTTTGGGTCTTGTGGACCTATAATAAAGACATTAAGTACTCAAATGAATAGTTTTAATTTAAAATGAAATTTTACAGATCGAAGTTGTATGTTTGAGTAAGTTAAGGGCGGTAATGTCTCATACCCGATTCAAGTGTCGAATACGGCTAATGGGTGTTACAATAGATTTTCTTGGGAGGGTGGAAATAGACTCACAAAGTCTAGTCCCCACACATCAAACAACTCAATCTCTGGGATATTTTGCGGTGGCATTTCATGCCTCCTAGAGAGGTTGCTCATCCTTTGACAATAGTCATATTCCCGATAAAAGTCATGAGCATCCTTAAACATGCTCAGCCAATAAAAGCCAGATTAGAAAACCTTAGTAGCTGTTCTCATGCCTCCAAAATGTCCTCAGAAAGGAGCTAATGACAATGTTTCAAAATGCTTTCAATTTTGTCTTCAAGGACACATCTCTGAATTATTTGATTAGCACAATATTTGACTAAGAAAGGCTCATCCTAATAATAATGTCTAGCATCATGAAGAAATCTCCTCCTTCTTTGGCTAGTGAGACTAGGGGGCATCAACCCACTCACTAAGAAGTTCACAATATCGACATACCAAGGTAATGCCATGGTAACTAACAATTGCTCATCTGGGAAGTCTTCCTTAATAATTTGAATATTTCCATCTTCAAGTCTATCTTCCAATCTTGACAAGTGATTAGCCACTTGATTATCAGTCCCTTTTTTTTATCTCTAATTTCTAAATCAAATTTTTGTAGCAAAAGTGTCCATCGGATCAACCTTTGTTTGGCATCTTTCTTGGTCACCAAATACTTGATAGCCGAGTCGTTTGTATAAACTGTGACCTTGGTACCAACTAAATAAGACCTGAATTTATCAAACACAAATACAACAACCAGTAACTCTTTTTTAGTGGTGGTGTAGTTGAGCTGCGCATCTGTCAGGGTCCTGCTTACGTAGTTTATAGCATGAAATACCTTATTTTTCTTTTGCCCCAACACGGCACCTATAGCAAAGTCACTGGCGTCACACATAAGTTCAAATGGTAGTGTCCACTCCGGTGGTATTATAATCGGTGCTGTGACCAATTACTTCTTCAATTCTTCAAATGCTCACAAGCAAGGTTCATCAAAATTGAAGGGTCTATTATGCTGTAACAAGGCACATAGGGGTTTGGATATCTTCGAGAAATCCTTAATAAATCTTCTATAAAATCCCACTTGGCCTAAGAAACTCTTGATACCTTTTACAGTGGTGGGAGGAAAAAATTTTTTGATCACCTCAATTTTGGCTCTATCCACAGTTATCCCTTGCTATGATATTTTATATCTAGAACAATGCCTTCATGAACCATGAATTGGCCATTTTCCCAATTTAAAACAATATTAGTTTCTTCATAGTGACAAAGAACCCATTCTAACTTCTTTAAGCATCTCTCGAAGGTATTGCCAAACACAGAGAAACCATCCATGAAAACTTCCAGAAAGTTTTCTATCATGTCCAAGAATATTGCCATCATGCAACGCTGAAATGTTGCTAGGGCATTACACAACCCAAATGGCATTCGTCTAAAAGTGAAAGTTTCATATGGAAATGTGAAATTGGTCTTCTCTTCCTCACTGGGAGCTATTGAAATTTTGTTATACCCTGAATACCAATCCAAGAAATAGTAGAAGCCTTTCCCAACTAATCTATCCAACAGTTGATCAATGAACGGTAATGGGAAATGGTCCTTCCTGGTTGCCTTGTTAAGCTTATGATAGTCCATACATACTCTTAATCCCGTGACAATACGAGTATGTATGAGCTCATTGTTATCATTGCTAACTATTGTGACACCTCCTTTTTTGGGTACACATTGCATAGGGCTCACCCATGAACTATCTGAAATAGGGTATATAATTCCAACCTTGAGCCACTTGAGGATAGAATTATTATGAAAATCTTCCAACAAAATCTTATGCATCCAAATAGCAGGCTGATTCCCTTGATGTCGGCAATTATGCATCCTAACGCCTTCTTAGATCTCCTCAAAACATCTTGCAACTTGACCTCTTGATCATGTGTCAATTTTGTAGATGTAACTACTAGTAGAGTGTTGTTGTCTCCTAAGTAGGCATACTTTAAATACAACGACAAAGGATTTAACTTCAGTGTGGGAGGTTCCTCTATAGAAAGTTTAAGAGGTTTAAAAGAATGATCTGCCAAGTTCAAGGGTTCAAAATTCTTCCCCGGTCTATCCATCAATTGCTTGGTCTCTATGATTTCACCGAGTTTTACAAGCATTTTTGCTTCATTTAGCTTAGATAGATCTTCATCATTTTCAAAATTGCCGTGAAAATTTATTGTAAACTCCTCCTCCACTGCCGTTTCAGTCAATCTAATGGCATTAAACTCCTCATTTTCATCTATACATTTCAAGGCATTGAATACATTGAAAGCAATTTGCTGATCATTTACTCTCATTGTTAACTTACATTTTTTTACATTAATTAACTTTTTACCTATACCAAGCAAATTTCTTCCAAGAATATCGGCACATCGTTGTCAACTTCACATTCTAAAATAATACAATCAGCTGGTAAAATAAATTTTTCTACTCTTACCAATATGTCTTAAATTTTACCTTCCGGATGTGCATAAGATCGATCAGCTAGTTGCAACCTAACTGTGGTGGGTCTTGCCTTCCCAATTCCTAGCTTCCTAAAGATAGACATAGGCATTAAATTTATACTTGCTACTGAATCACATAATGCCTTACTAACATAATAATTTCCAATTGAATAAGGGATAGTAAAACTCCCTAGGTCCTTTATCTTTGAGGGCAATTTATTCATCAACATCACCCTTCAATAAGAGCAACAGTTTCAAATTCTCCCAATCTATGCTTTTTTAACAATATATCGTGCATGAATTTTACGTTGATATGGAGTTTCTTCAAGACTTCCAAAAATCTCTTGAACTAAAAATATTGTTTGCACTTCTGGAATAGCTAAGGAAAATGTGGCGATGGCCATTCTTCATACTGTTGATATTGATTTGCTATTGCATTCGGTTTGACCACATGACGTGATTCTGCTACAACATTCTTTTGTTTGGCCTTTTCAGTTGTAGATTATTTTTCTTATGGTTCTACATCTGTCCTTGATTTTCCTTTTCAGCAGTGGCATCTCTAACAACTTTGTTCAACTGAGTACCACTTCTGAGAGTGATGGCCTTGCAATTCCCCTTCCTTTGTGATCTTGCATGCTCATTATCACTTGGAAATGCTCCTTGAGATCTCAAATTTAGAGCATTGGTGATCTGTCCACTTGACTTTCCAAGGGATACAGCTTAACTCTGAATCACTACATCATTCTTGGTCATGTATTCTTTCAACAAAGTGTGTTGAACATTCTGTTGGAGAATAGGCTGACTATAATTACGTGGTGCACTTGTGGCATTCTGTCCAATAACATTGTTGGAATTTCCCTCTCCTTGATTATTCCAGCTAAAGTTAGGGTGTTGCTTCCACCCTGGATTATAGGTGTTGGAATAGGGGTCATTATTACAGTTGAAATTTCTCATGTAATGCATAGAGCCTAGGTTTGATTGACATCCATCAAACACATGATCTTCCTTACAATAGGTACACGATAGTTCAGCTGATTTCATCTCCTGAACTACAGCTAGTTTCTTCATCGCTTGGATCATGTTAGCCAAAGATGATACTTGGGTTGTCAACGAAATGATTGCATCGAGCTTTATAGTGCCAAAAGATCTCCTGCCAGTCGCAACTCTTGTGGTAGGATATAGATAATCATTGTTGGCCATCCTTTTGCAAAATTTCTTATGCTTCATTATAGGATTTATCCAACAAGGTACCATTAGTATAAGCATCAACTACCATTCTTGTATACACATTTAACCCATTATAAAACATATCCATCTATGTCCAGTGCTGGAATCCATGCATCGGACATTTCTGAAGGAATTCCTTAAATCTTTCCCAAGCTTTATACAACGTCTCATCATCTGATTCCCGAAAAGGCATGATGTCATTTCTAAGGTTGGCAGTCGTATTAGGTAGATTATATCGTAGCAAAAACCTTTGGCAAAGATCATTCCACGACGCAACTGCCCCCGATGGAAAAGCATTCAACCATGCTCTGGCACGATCTCTCAATGAGTACAGAAATAGTTTAAGTCACAGGGTGTCTTCAAGAACACCCTATTTCCTGAATGAGTCACAGACTTCTAGGAAAATTCGTAAATGCAGTCGTGGATCACTAGTAGGTAAACCACTGAATTTTCTTACCATTTAAAATATCTGAAACATTATCGGTTTCAACTAAAAATGCTAAGCTTGAATAGGTGGTCTGACTATCCCTTGATTCAAAGCATCCAAAATTGGTACTACATGCTCACAAATGGGCTTTTAGCAGTCATCTATCACATGAGGAATGTCAATATTCTGGCCATTCAGATGCAATGGATCTTCCATACCTGGATCATTTTTAATCATAGCCATATCTCACAAGTCTCTTCTTCTTCTTCGCAAAGTTCTATAGATCTTTGGGTCAAAAGGATATTCTTCATTAACAGGAATGCCTCTTTTCTTGCACTGATGACAAATATGAAAAAATTAAAGACCACTAAGTTAGATAAAGCTAATGGAATTAGGTAAGCAGTAACAGAACCAAATTTCACCAAATTGTTAATCCCTGGAAACAACACCAAAAACTTGTTGCGTGTAAATATAATGTGCAAGTGTGCAAGTATACACATTGAATCATGTCATATAATTATAAGTAAGATCGTCTCCATAAGGATCAGATAGGATTATCCTGGTTAAGTTGCTGTTATGAACTATGTGAATTATGATAAGGAAAAACGATACCAGAAATGTAATGGTAATCAAAATAATGATGATGTGTGCAATATGTAAACAAACAAATATTTAGAAATATGCTATGGCAAAGATATCAAGTCAAGGATGAGAGGATCAAAACCATTGAATGAGAAGGTTGGGATTACTAAGAATCTACCTCTATAAAACAAAACTCCCTCAGCAATATCTTAACCATTTTACTGCTTAGAGCAGATCTAAGATAGTCTGCTTCTTTCGAGTGTAGGATTTCATGAGCGTTATATGTCTATAGGCCTCAAGTGTGATTCTCAGCACTAATTTGTCTTTGTTCGGGACAACCACTACTCTATGTATAGAAACTTCTATAGGTATTCTATCAAACAACTACTTATATCATTCAATTTCGATCAAACTAACATCTACAGGCTCCCCAGAGTGACAGCTTGAAAGAGGTTTACTAACTGTTCAGAGCTAGAAGTTAATAAATCGTAAAAGTAAAATATTTTAACCCCATATTTAGTATGCTTTTAGGATGATTTAGCCTTGATTTATGTAAAAAAGGTGCTTTTAATCCTTTCTTTTCATATTTATACTTAGGAAAGCACCCGAGGACGAAAAGAACAAGAAACAGGCTTAAAACTGGCCAATTTGGGCCAAAGAGGAAATCGGCACGGCTTGGACTTCAAGCCATACGGTCGTGCATAGATGGAAACACTACATATAGTCTAACCAACGATTTACAAGGCCGTGTATCATCAAATTACCACACACGGGCGTGTCCAGATATTTACACGGCCGTGTCTAAAACGACAGAATCGAGACACGGCCCAACCACGATTTACAGAGGCGTGTGACATGGCCATGCCCCTGTTACGGGAGAGAGCAATTTCACTCAGTTTTGGATACTTAGAGCCAAAGAAACACTTTCCAAAGCTTATTCAAACACCAAGTATGAAGCAAACTTGAATTAGGACACTTATGGACCAAGTAAAGCATCCTAAGAATCTATATAAACACCCTAAGTGCATCCTGAAAGGGAGGCGGTTAGCTAGGCCAAGGAGCCGAGCCAGAAGAATCACATTTGTGGGAGTTACTCGTAGATAGCCAAGTGGATCCATCTCAAGAAGCCAGAATTATACTCAAGGCGGTAGATTTCTCCTTCAATTCCTCCAAGGGGTTTTATGGATTTTCTATGTTTTATTTTATCTTTTCTCTTGAGATTTTTTCTTTATTTGTTATGAACTAAACCATTCGGATACCCGAAGGGGATGAAACCTGGATGAACCTTGTTATTTATTTTCAGAATTATTTGATAAATACTTAGTTTGTTCTTAATTATGTTGCTTAATCCAAATCTGATGTGCTTAGGTGGAGGAGGAATAGACCCTGCCTAAGAGTAGATCTAGCATAATTAAGCAGAGTTGATCGAGAGCCTAGAGATAGGGTTACGAGATTTAGCTGAATTAGGGTGAAACCTAATATGGGAATCCATTGATCGATTTACTGCTATTCTAGGGGTTATTATAAGCGAACGAGAGTTCCACTAGTTAACCTAGGGTTAGACATTATTCGCCTCGAGAGAGGGTTTAATATAGGTTAGGGAGTCCTACAGATCAAGTTGAGTAATGAGATCATATGATTCAGTAATAAGTGACAAGTGAAGTCTAGGTGGATTCTTCCAGAGGGTATGTCGTAATCAATTGAGTTTTTTCGAGTTATTTCCCAATTTGTTCTTTTTGTCTTTGTCTTTAGCTTAGTAGTCATTAAACTAGATAAAATCAACCAATCACTCTAGATTCTAGGCTAAATAATAAAAAGAAAGTGAGTATTAATACTTTTAGTTCCTTTAGGTTCGATAATCTGGTCCTGCCTAAGCTATACTACTGTTCAATAGGTACACTTGCCTTTAATCATTGTTAAGGTTAGTTTTAAGGTTCGATCTCATTCATTATAAATTTTAAAGCTCTGATTTCAGCGATCAAGTTTTTTGGCGCCGTTGCCGGGGAACTAAAATACTAAGAAAGCTCTATTTTTATTACTTTAGCCATTATTTTTATTTTTATTTCGAAATTTATTTTATATTATTTTTTACAAAATTTTGAAATTTTCCTTTTACCTAGCAGGTACCTCTAGTTTATGACTGGAAGGAACCCGATAGGACCTCCAGTATACGATAGTGAAATTGAAGCTACCGCTCGGAGAAATCGCAAAGAAATTAGGCGAGTCCTAAATTACATAGAAGGAGAGCGAGAAGATAGATCCAATCCTACTGAAGGGATGGACGAGAATAATCCACCACGATATGTGGCGGACGCTCTGCGCACTATGTATGCTTATGCTAAAGCTAATTTGACAGGAGCAGAATCTAGTAGTGTTAGGCCTGCTATAGCTGCTAATAATTTTGAATTAAAGCATAATACAATACAAATGATTCAACAATTTGTTCAATTTGATGGTTTGCAGGACAAAGACCCGAACACTCATATAGCAAATTTTTTAGAGTTCTCCGATACTTTCAAAATAAATGGCGTTTCTGATGATACCATTCGTTTTCGGTTATTTCCCTTTTCATTAAGGAATAAAGCCAAGCAGTGGTTGAACTCATTACCACAAGAATCAATCACTACATGGGAACAAATGACCGAAAAAATTTTATTAAAATATTTTCCACCGGCCAAAATGGCCAAATTATGGAATGATATTTCTTCCTTTGTGCAGATGGATTTAGAGACATTATATGATGCATGAGAGAGATACAAAGATCTCTTGAGGAGATGTCCACACCATGTATTACCATTATGGCTTCAAGTCCAAACTTTCTACAATGGTGTAAACCCCTCAACGAGACAATTAATTGATTCAGCCACTGGTGGAACCCTAAATAGTAAAACTCCTAAAGCAACCTTCGAATTCATTGAAGAGATGTCGTTGAATAAGTACCAGTGGCAAGTTACAAGGACAAAACCGACAAAATCAGCCGGAGTCTACAATATTGATGCAGTAACCATGCTGTCAAATCAGGTAAAGTTGATGAATAAAAAGCTTGACAATTTATGTTTCTCGCAGGTACACCCAGTCATGCAATGCAACGAAAGTGGAACTGTGGCGAATCCTGAGTACCCACCCTACCAATCAGATGCAGAAAGCGAACAGATGAACTACATAGGTAATAATTTCAGATCCAATAACAATCCTTATATTAACACTTACAATCCAGGTTGGAGGAACGACCCAAATTTTTCATGGGGAGGCCAAGGAAATCAAAGACAACAACCTCTTTCAAATTTCCAAAATCAGCCCTATCCGCAAGAAAAGAAGCCAACCCTCGAAGAGATACTGACAAATTTTTTGTCAGACACAGAAAAATGCTTCCAAGATACTGAGAGAACGTTTAAAGATCAGCAAGCATCAGTTGAAAAACTCACTGAGTCATTCGAGGAGCTCATTAAGTCGATTGGACTATTTACTAAGATGATCGTGAAATACAAGTAGATTTTTCTAAAGAAGCGTAAGCAGTGAAAGCAGTTACACTAAGAAGTGGAAAGGAATTAGTGGAATCAAAGAAACAAATTCCACACGAAAATAAAAAAGCAAGAGATGAGGGCATTGAGGATGTAAATCCAGTACGCAAAGGAAGTAAACTACCAATCTCATATCCAGCAAAGATAAAGAAGGAATGACTAGATTCCCAATACAGTAAGTTCCTTGAACTTTTTAAATAAATACATATTAACTTATCTTTTGTTGAAGCTATTTCACAGATGCCGAAATATGAAAAATTCTTAAAGGAACTCCTGACGAATAAAAGGAAGCTTGAAGAAGTGTCGTCGGTGGAACTTAATGAAGAATTCTCAGCCATCATCCAGAACAAGTTACCAACCAAATTAAAAGACGCAGGATGTTTTACTATTCCTTGTCTAATTGGTAGCCTGAATATTAAGAAAGCATTAGCTGATCTAAGTGCCAGTATTAATCTAATGCCTTACAAAATGTTTAAACAATTAGATCTTAGGGAACCAAAACCTACTAGGATGAGTATTCAATTGGCCAATAGATCCATTAAATATCCCATAGGAATTATCGAAGATGTTTTAGTAAAAATCGATAAATTTATTCTCCCTGTTTATTTTGTTGTGCTAGACATTGAAGAAGACATTAATGTTCCTTTCATTTTAGGATGTCCTTTTTTAGCCACTGCTAGGGCCGTTACTGATGTAGGTGACGGTAAACTCTCATTAAGGATAGGCGATGAAGAAATTATGTTTCAAATTTATGATGCCATGCGATATTCTAAAAAGTAAGATGATTCTTGTTATTCTGTTGATACTATCGACCATATCATTCAAAATTTGTTGCAGGAAATTATTCATGATGACAACATGGAACTATGCCTGACTCAATAAGAGGGGTGAGAAGATGAAGGCTATGAGATGATTGTGAAAACATCATCATTCAGGCAGGTGAAAGAAGAAAGCATTGAAAATAATGACAAACCAAAACAGAAATCTTTCATTGATGAGCCACCCAGTCTGGAATTGAAATAATTACCAAAACACATAGAATATACATTCCTAGGAGACAATTTTACGCGACCGGTAATTATCTCTTCAGAACTAGAACCTAAGGAAAAAGAGGATTTGATAAATGTACTAAGAGAACATAAAAAAGCCATAGCTTGGAAAATATTTGATATAAAGGGCATAAGCCCCTCATTCTGCACCCACAAAATTTTAATAGAAGAAGAATAAAAGCCGTGTGTGCAACCCCATAGACGGCTAAATCCAACATGAAAGAAGTGGTCAAAGTCAAGGTAATTAAACTTCTAGATGCAGGTATAATTTATCCTATTTCTGAAAGCACTTGGGTAAGTCCTGTGCAGGTAGTCCCAAAGAAAAGAGGTATGACGGTGGTGCCCAATGAGAAGAATGAATTAATACCCATAAGAACAGTTACAGGATGGAGAGTCTGTATAGTCTATAGAAAGGTCAATGATGCCACTAGAAAAGATCACTTCCCTCTACCCTTCATAGATCAAATGTTAGAATGACTATCTGGGCATATGTACTACTACTTCTTGGACGAACTCTCTGGCTACTTCAAAATTCCCCTAGCTCATGAAGATCAAGAGAAGACAACATTCACATGTCTATACGGTACGTTTGCTTATCGTAGAATGCCTTTTGGATTATGTAATGCTCCTGCTACTTTTCAATGTTGCATGTTGGCAATCTTTGACGAACTTGTGGAAGATATCATAGAGGTATTCATGGATGATTTCTAAGTATTCGGTAATTCTTTCAATCTTTGCCTTAAAAATTTAAAACGAGTTCTAATGAGATGTGAGGAAACCAACCTTGTTTTGAATTGGGAAAAATGTCACTTTATGGGGTATAGATTTTATGGGACCATTCCCTAGTTCATTTGGAAACAAGTACATCCTAGTGGCAGTTGATTACATGTCAAAATGGGTTGAAGCGAAGCTTTCCTACAAATGATGCGTGGTAGTAGTTAAATTTCTAAAAAATTGTTCTCCGATTTGGCACACCAAGAGCTATCATTAGTGATAGGGGTACTCATTTTTGTAATACCCAATTCGAAAGAGTCCTAAAGAAATATTGAGTACACCACAGGACAGCTACCCCATATCACCCCCAAACCAGCGGGCAAGTTGAAGTAGCAAACCGAGAACTTAAGCGCATTCTAGAAAAAATGGTTGAATCAAATAGAAAAGATTGGGCAGTTAGAGTAGATGATGCTTTATGGGCATATAGAACAGCTTTTAAAACACATCTAGAGACATCTCCATACAAACTTGTATACGAAAAAAGTTGTCATTTACCATTTGATTTAGAACACAAAGCTTTTTGGGTAACAAAGTTTTTAAATTCTGACCCCAAAATTGCAGGAAAGAGAAGAATGATGCAGATGAATAAGCTAGAAGAATGGAGAGGGGAAGCATATGAGAACTCAAAACTATACAAGGAAGCAACAAAGCGACGTCACGATGCTCGTCTCAAGAGAGCAAAACAACTCGAAGTAGGAGACCTGGTCCTACTATACAATTCGAGACTTAAATTATTTCCGGGAAAGTTAAAATTGAGATGGTCAGGCCTATTCATGATCAAAACAATTTTTCCATACGACACTATCGAGGTAACTCATCCCGCTAAAGGCACATTCAAGGTAAATGGTCACTGACTTAAAGTTTATAATGGGGCAGACCCCGGAGACATGAAAGAGGAGATTCTACTCCATGAGCCTTCTTTTAAAACTGAAAACAGGGAGAGTCTAGCTTAAGACTATAAACAAGCGCTTCTCGGGAGGCACCCCGAGCACTAAAACACTAACATTATTTTTATTTTTATATATTATTTTAAAAGACACACTAAAATAGTCTAACAAAAGTGCAGGTTTTTAAAACACGGCCTTGAACACGGGCGTGTCAATGGCCGTGTATAAAACAGGGGACGACCCACAGGCATGCCAAGAGCCGTGCCCAAACAGGAATAATTTTTATCATCAACACGGGCTGCAATACTGGACCACGCCCGTGCTTCACAACCGTGTGAAGCTACTGACTTACACACCACGTGCAAAACACGGTCGTGCCCAACACCCGTGCTGAGATACTGACTTACCACACACGGGATATACACCCCCGTTCGACTTCACCGTGCCAACTTACTAACCTGTACAGCATGGGTATGCCCAAATAAGACACGACCGTGCTAATCAACCTAAAACGTGCCTAATCCTAAAAACGTGAAAAACACGAGAAATTTCAAAATAACACGGGCATGGCCACAGACCGTGTCTCCTCCCCTATAAATAAAATCTAACCGTCATTTCCCCCAAAACCTAACCTAAAAATTAGTTTTTAAAACCCCATTTCTCCCTAATTTAGGCCACCACTTCACTGTCACCCTCCCTCACTGTTTTTCTCCGAAAATCACTCAGAATCAACCTCATGCCCACAACACAGCCGTGCTACCCACCCACACACTCACGCCACCGCCGTGCTCCACCCGTGTTGATCGTCTTCCCCATCTCTGGTTCCCTTTTCTTGATATAACCTTTGATCGCACTCTTCTTTATTTTTAGCTTTTATAGATTTAGTCCTACAAAGAATGATTTTTATTTAGGAAATTTATTTTAATACCATAATACTTTAGTTGTAACTTTATGAATCCTGATTTTTAGTTAGAAATTGTTCTCACAATATTCATGAATAATTTGATTTTGGCTGCTGATTGATTGATTCTTAGGAATATATATTGATTATAATTTACGAAACTTGTTTTTATTATCCGATTATTTTTCAAGTACCATGTCGACATCACGAATTAAATGATCCACCCCAAGCAAGAAAAGGAAGGGGCCCGGATCAGCACCCGTAAGTGCCTCCACCAAACTTCGACACCCATTCTTCTGTTTCCCTCAAGCAACTCAAGACGAAAGGTACAAAGCAATCTGGGGTAGACCCATAGGCACTGGTAGACGCATCGACTAGGATGCAATATGCCAAGTTGAGCTCACAACTGATATTCAAGCACTCCTCTCAACCGAGCCATAGGAGAACTTCTTCAAGATCAATGAATCCACATATTTGGAGCTTACGTTAGAATTCTGCACCACCTTCACTTTGCAAGCGGTGACGACTTAGTTCGACGACCCGGGTACTATCCAATTCCGTCTAGGGGGCTCAGTGCATCGATTAAGTGTACCACAATTCAAAACGGCACTCGGCCTTTACACACTGGAATTCATAGAAGAAAATACACTTGATGGATTAAATCGTGAGCTCCACTGCACTCCGTGTGAATGCTGGCGCATCTTAAGCCCCACGACAAACACCTACGACCCCAGCCGCTCTAAGGCGTCGGTACTTCTATCAGCCCTCAGGTATCTTCATGCCATTCTCATACACACCATCACAGGGCGCGGAAACAAGCAAGACGTTTACTTCCTATCATACATGTTTGAAGGACATGTTTTCGACTTAGCATATTTTATCGCATGCGCGATTCAACATCAGACAGAGCAACATCGGAAGGGGATTTTGTCAATGGGACCATACATTACGAGGTTAGCTAGGCACTTTAACCTCCTAAACTCCGATGATCAGATCACCTCCCTCACACTGATAGGGAACATGGTACCTCAAGGCATCCAGATGATGCTACATATGAGGATGATCAAACAACATCGAGGGACCAACCCCCCGCAATACAAACTAAAGACACCAACCAACGAGAGAGAAGACAAGGACATTTCTGACGATGTCCCACTACCATCAGAGGAAGCACCGAACCCGAGCCAAAATCCACATCGAGTAGCAACATGATTAGCAGACATTTTTGCTCGACTTGATAGGTTCGAGATGCATTTAGCTGAAAATACTCGACGCTTTGATGAATTAGAGGCGATGCTCCAACAAATATGCCAGCACCTCCACATTTCATCATGAGCACCACCACCGGATCCAACCAACGATGAGGACCTCTGAGTCCTTTTAAATTGCTTTCTTTAATTTTATTTTCCTTATTTTTAAGACTTTATTTTATGTTATTCAACTTAAACTTTTATAATTATTGCAAAATTTTATCAGTGGCTGTCCAATTATTCAAAGCATCCTTCACAGCATATCTATTTCATCAAAAAGATCATTAACAAGTGACTTTCCAGAATAAATCATACATTCCACCTACACAAAAGCACAACTAGGCGAAATACAAAAAGTCACCTGATGCCACACACTGTTCACATCCTCAATGATCTCATCAGTAAATTCAGGAAGTGTTACTTCTCCCCTTCTCTTTTTATTGCATAATTGTTTATCTATCTTTGTACATTGAGGACAATGTACAACTTAAGTGTGGGGGGTAAAAGTACCTAACTTTTTGCATTATTCTCAAATCCTGAATTTTAGTCTTGTCCATAAGAAATCTTCTCATATCATTAATTAGGATGAAATTTCTAATGATTTATGATTGTTATTGACATGTTTTTGAGTAAGTCAGTGATAATTGTGCATTGATGATTTATACTTGAAGAATACTAGAGAATCAAGCATGATAAGTCTATTTTTCAAAATTCTTTAGGGTGTTGAAATAAATTTGAATATTACCTTGAAGTTTGAATTCTATAGGATTGATGTCAATTACCCATAATTTTTGTGAGATTTGAGCCTTATAGAGCATATATTCTTTTTCATGCTCACTTTATTATAAGTGTGTCAACTTTGATCTGTTATTCTAGAACTTGCCCTGATTATACATGTCGAGACCACATTAATGATTTGATATACTGAGATGATAAAGGCACCTAAGGTTTAACCCATTCGTTCCACTAAAAAGCTTACCTACAAAATTAACCCCTAGTGATCCTATTTGATCCTAACAACCCTTTTTTATTGAACTACCTGCTTAATATTAACCCAAAACCCTTTGTATTTGTTATCGTCATTCTTTTGACTATCCTTTTATCGAGAATTGATTTGATCAGTTGTCGAATTAAGTACTAAAGTTCTCTCTATTATGTTTCTAGTTTGGTCTTAAAAAAAACTAAAGTATATTCAAAGTATTAGTATATGGTTAAAAGAGCTTATGCGTTTACATTCCAATTATTGAAGAAGAGATCATGTTATTAGTTTCAAAGTTTCAATTGATGAAGGTAATTTATCAGGTCAATCTCAATTCTTAACCTTTTAATTTAGCCTTTATCCACCCTTTAACCTAAGCCCCGTTATAACCCTATCAAAGACCTTTTGATTTGTGTATCATCTCATATTACAGTGGTGGAGATTTGATTTTCAGGTAAGTCTATGGGATTAACTTGTCAGGTTTTACTTATGAGTGCTTTTCCTTGATACTTAAACACTTTGAGTGCTTTGAGTGAATCCTTAGTGAGGATGTCAATCCTTGTCTATGTCAAATTAAAGGTAATCATTTAGATAAGAGGAGACACCTATGTTTTCGTACTACAAAATTCATGACTTATATTGTTTAAATCTTTAGGAGTCTTTGAGTTAAATTATCCATTTATAAATTGTCGGTGAATTATGATGAGGCATTTCCGATAGGAATTGTGAATTATAGGAAGTTCATTTTAATTGTGAATTGAGAATTTTGCTTGAGGACAAGCAAAAGCTTAAGTGTGGAGGTATTTGATAAACCGTAAAAGTAACATATTTTAACCCCATATTTAGTATGCTTTTAGGATGATTTAGCCTTGATTAATGTAAAAAGGTACTTTTAATCCTTTCTTTTTATATTTATACTCAGGAAAGCACCTGAGGACGAAAAGAATGAGAAATGGGCTTAAAACGGGCCAATTTGGGCCAAAGAGGAAATCGACACGGCCTGGACTTCAAGCCATACGACCGTGCATAGATTGAAACATTCCACACGGTCTAACCAACGATTTACACAGCTGTGTATCATCAAATTACCACACACGGGTGTGTCTAGATATTTACACAGCCGTGTCTAAAATGATAGGATCGACACATGACCTAACCACGATTTGCACGGACGTGTGACATGGCTGTGCCCCTATTACGGGAGAGAGCAATTTCACTCGGGTATGGATACTTAGAGCTAAAGAAAAACTTTCCAAAGCTTATTCAAACACCAAGTAAGAAGCAGACTTGAATTAGGACACTTAGGGACAAAGTAAAGCATCCTAAGAATCTATATAAACACCCTAAGTGCATCCTGAAAGGGAGGCGGTTAGCTAGGCCAAGGAACCGAGCCAGAAGGATCACATTTGTGGGAGTCACTCGAAGATAGCCAAGTGGTTCCATCTCAAGAACCCAAAATTATACTCAAGACGGCAGATTTCTCCTTCAATTCTTACAGGGGGTGTTAGGGATTTTCTATGTTTTGTTTTATCTTTCCTCTTGAGATGTTTTCTTTATTTGTTATGAATTAAACCATCCAAATACCCGAAGGGGATGAAACCTAGATGAACCTTGTTATTTATTTTTTAAATTATATGATAAATACTTAGTTTGTTCTTAATTATGTTGCTTAATCCAAATCTGATGTGCTTAGGTGGAGGAGGTATAGACCCTGCCTCAGAGTAGATCTAGCATAATTAAGCAGAGTTGATCGAGCACCTAGAGATAGGGTTACGAGATTTTTCCAGATTAGGGTGAAACCTAATATGGGAATCCATTGATCGATTTACTGCTATTTTAGGGGGTTATTATAAGCGAATGAGAGTTCCACTAATTAACCTTGGGTTAAACGTTATTCGCCTCATGAGAGGGTTTAATATAGGTTAGGGAGTCCTACGGATCAAGCTGAGTAAGGAGATCATATAATTCAGTAATAAGTAACAAGTGAAGTCTAGGTGGATTCTTCCTGAGGGTATCATCGTAATCAATTGAGTTTGTTCAAGTTATTTCCCAATTTGTTCTTTTTGTCTTTGTCTTTAGCTTAGTAGTCGTTAAACTTGATAAAATCAACCAATCACTCCATATTTTAGGCTAAATAATAAAAAGAAAGTGAGTATTAGTACTTTTAGTTCCTTTGGGTTCGATAATCCGATCTTGCCTAAGCTATACTACTGTTCGATAGGTACACTTGCCTTTAATCATTGTCAGAGTTACTTTCAAGGTTTGATCTCATTCATTATAAATTTTAAAGCTCTGATTTCAGCGATCAGAAGTCCATTGTGAGCCATGGCATGATCTAGTGGAGGATAAATTTAGCTTACGACAAAAAGGAAATTCGCTAGGTCGGGAAATAAAAAAGCTAGACGAGAGCATAGAAGAGGAGACCTGTATTGCCCTTAACCTGTTCTGATTTTTTGAATCTGGATCTCGGGTGTTACCCCTATACTATAGACTGACATAAAATAGAACAGACAAAAGTTGGGCTTTTTCATCTTGTATAAGAATATTGTTCCAAATAATCTACAAGTGATTGTGTTGTAAATAATTTTAACCATTGTACAAGGCTTTTCAAATAGATAAGACTTACAAGTGGTTAACATAACTTAATTACATTATTCTATCTATTATAGGAAAAATAGTCTTTAGTGATAATGTGCTACTAACACATTCTGCATGCATAATAGCCCATCCCACCACCTCTGGAATAGCCTTGGCGTAGACCCAATCAACTTAATGGTAATATAAAATAGGGAGGTATGTTCATGAGAACGTAATGAGTTTAAAATCTCTTTTCCTATTTCACACTTATACAACACATCTGATGGCTTCATTGATCCTCTCATTATTTTTCATTCTACAGTTAGTCTCTACCGAATACAATTCTAGAATTCTATCCTTCATATTGTAGTAATCATACAGTACCTTTATTTCATGCTTTTCTTTTAGTCCATTGATATATTATTTACATTCTTTACTTACCCCTCTTTGAGGTACCTTAGCCGTTCTTATTCTAAGTTATGTACAAATTAATTACTATTAATCGACTTAATCTTCGAGTGCATTTGACTCGTACTTTGAACTCGCCACTCATTCTGGCATGTTCCAATTTCTTTGATCATATCTTAAGTTTATGCGGATCACACCAAGATATCTCAACAAAACCATTCTTTCAAAGTTTCCCATATGTTTCATTCATTCAGATTTTGCCATATGTTCCATTCCTTCAGAGTTGGCCATATATATATCATTCTTTCAGAGTTCGCCATAGATATATATCATTCTTTCGGGGTTTTTCCATACTTACCACTACTTCAGAATTAGCCATTCATCTTTTTCAGAGTCCATAACAAGTGCGTTCGCTTCAAATGATAGCGACAACGCATTTCTTGAAATCACACCACAAAGACGTTCTTGTCATTATTAGCCACAAAGGCATCCCTTTCCGTAGACCGCCACATTGGCGTCCATTTCAGATACGCCACAAAGGCTTTCATTTCATAGATTGCTACAAAGGCTTCTGATTTTTGGTGTGTTTATGATAGGGATTTGCCACATATTAAACGAGGTTTTCCCTTCATTATCCGAGATCACACAAAAACCCCATTTAGTAATAACCTTCCTATAGTTCTTCCCACATAATGCCATAACCCACCAGTTATGGTCTTATATGGTATGGTGTTTGCATATGACTCCATAACCCAACAACTACGGTATAACATGATATGGTGCCATGGAATTTTCCTTTCATAGAATTATGTTAAAAGTCTTGACAGACTCCTTTAGACAACTTCAGAGATAGACATAGACTCATCACTCATACTAATTGATTCATAACAGACACATTTAGCAAGTTTTCAGACACATACACACATGTATTTCTCATAAGAATCATCACATCATACCTTTCTAGCCTGAATCTCATAGTTTTATCTCATGATATGGTGCCATGGAATTTTCCTTTCATAGAATTATGTTAAAAGTCTTGACAGACTCCTTTAGACAACTTCAGAGATAGACATAGACTCATCACTCATACTAATTGATTCATAACAGACACATTTAGCAAGTTTTCAGACACATACACACATGTATTTCTCATAAGAATCATCACATCATACCTTTCTAGCCTGAATCTCATAGTTTTATCTCTTTTCACCAAACATTCTAGGATGCATAACACACATGAAAAAGTTACCCAAATGTAACACTCTTTACCCATGTCCAACTCCGAGACAGGATATGAGGCATTACCAGACTTAACTTGCTTGAACATACATTATCAGCTATAAAATTTCTTTTCAAACTTAAAATTTTTCATTCATATTCATAATATCCTTATTATAGGCCTAAGAGGCCCTAAACATACATACAGAAGGGTTCGAGAATACATCAGAAACTTTTGCGCACATAGAAAATTTTTGCCTAAATAGGGGCCACACGCCCGTGTGAAATGGAACACGCCCGTGTGGGCAAGCCGTATGGTGACACACGCCCAATTTCCTAGCCCGTGTGGAATTTATTTTTCATTTTGAACCTACAGGAGTTTTTACACGGTCGGACACACGCCCGTGTTTTGAGCCGTTGTCCATCACATGGCCTGGACAGGCCCGTGTCCTCATCCGTGTGTGAAAACCTTAGTATTCTATTTATGATGTTAGCAAACTATTAAGGGCACACGACCTAGGCACATGCCCGTGTGTTGGCCCATGTGACGAATTGAATTCTCATAAATTTAATGCAGGGGACACACGGCCTATCAACACACCTATTGGGTTTGATTGTGTGTCACACACGGCCTAGACACACCCCCGTGTGTCTACCCTTGTGGACAATTAGAAGCTATTTACCAAGCCAATTTCCACCCTGAAACATAAGCACACATATACCAACACAAGCAATAAATGATAAGACAATAATACCTTATAAAGAACCACTAATCATCATTCAAACACTTTACATTTTACCTCATCATTTGCATAAACTTTCCCTTCATAAAACTTATCATCATTAAAATATGAAACTTGACAAATATTGGCCAATTCCCTATGACAATATACAAAATAAGTGTATATCATTAGTAGCCAATGCTTTGGCTCTCAAATTTGACATAGTACAAAATGACCAAGTTCCTATACATGCCATACCCAAAATAAATCAAATTTACTATACCAAAAGAATGATTGATAGTGTGATCCGAGTTCTGACATTCTACGATCCTCAAGCTAGCTTGGCGATACTACAAGGAAAAGGAAAAAGAGAGAGGTAAGCATATAGTTTAGTAAGTTTGCATGAATTAATATAGCAACATAAATACTCATAGTAAAATCCATTTATCATGGAACAATAGCAACACAAGTTCTCAAGTACTTTGTCATACTTACTCATACTTATTCTTAACCATCATATGTCATATTACAAATTTCATAACTCGTATTTTCTTCATGGTACCTGTATCACTTCAGAATATAATTTAGCACTTATGCTACCTTGATCATAGAATTAAATCATTAACATCCTTAACTTAAATGGAACTCTTTGTCATCATTATATAATATTTAGCTCATTGTCATCTTTACATACTTAGCTCTTTTTCCCCGTTGAACTACTCAGAATATCGAAGGATACTCAATCTCATCATACATGTTTCATGATGCCAATGCCATATCCCATATATGGTCTTACATGGGATCACCTCTTGATACCGATGCCATATCCCAAATATGGTCTTACACAGTATCTCTTAGTTTGATGTCGCTACCATCATGGTCTTATACGAGATCGTATATCAATGTCGATGATATGTCCTAGACAAGGTCTTACATGAGATCTTTCTTTGATGCCGAAGCCATGTCCCAGACATGGTCTTACATGGGACCTTCCTTATTCGATGCCGATGCCATGTCCCAGACATGGTCTTATACGGGATCTACATTCAGTGCCGATGCCATGTCCCAAACATGGTATTATACGGGACCTACATTCGGTGCCGATGCCATGTCCCAGACATGGTCTTATACGGGATCGTCCTTATCTCACGTCATGACATAAGTATCCCCGTTATTCTGAATCCTCAACTAGGACTTCTACTTAACATATTCCCTTCACTTTCTCATCGAGGTATCATTAATCAATTTCATGGAAATAATAATATTTATTCCACATAATAAAAAGAAATTTATATACGATAACATATGTAGCCTTAATTCCACACAAACTTACCTCGGTACTCAAAATGCATGTAGATGTTCGATTTAGTCCAACACTTTGTTCTTGCCTCGGTTTCAGTCTGGGCTTTGTGTTTATTGATCTATAATAAAAATTTCACTTGTTTAATAGTCACATTGACTAAATTAACTCATGAATCATACTTTGTAAAAATTACAATTTTGCCCCTAAACTTTTACATAATTACACTTTTACCCCTAGGCTCGTAAACTGATTTTTCATTCAACTTTCCTGTATTTCAAGCCTAGTCAAAACATTTTCTTAACTATAATAGCCTCTAATTTCCACTATTTCGTTCATGTATGACCATTTTTACAATTTTTACAATTTGGTCCTTTTATGTATTTTCCATGAAAATCACTTAGAAAAAGATGTTTATCCTACATCAAACTTTCATATTCTTCCATAAAACATAAAAATACATGCAAGTAATACATGGGTAAATTATTGAACATAAGCCCTAGCTCAAAATATAGCTAGAAATAGCTAAATAGAGCTATGAGGATCTAAAAAATACGAAGAACATTAAGAACGGGGCTAGGATGCACTTACTATCAAGCTTGGAAATTAAAGAAACCCTAGCTATGTCTCCTTGCAAATTTCAGCACTTAGAGGAAGAAGATGGACAAGATTTTTTCTTATTTTTCCCTTTTTAATTCATTAATTAACCAAATGACAAAAATGCCCTTAAGACCCTTCCTTGAGATTCTTCCTTCCCATGTCCATTTTTGTCCATCTTAACATATAATGGTCTAATTTCTAAATAAGGACTTCTAATAATTTTTATAATGCTATTTCATACTTAAATCTTCTAGAATCTCATATTCTCTAATCTTTACAATTTAGTCCTAATGGACAAATTGATCACTAATAAATAAAATTTCCTCATGAAATTTTCACACAATTATGCAATCACATCATAAGTCTCAAAAAATCATAAAACATATATTTCTACTTCAGATTTATGGTCTCACAACCACTATTCTGACTAGGCCCTAATTCGGGCTGTTACATTAAGGCACTCACCTGACAACTACAGATAGGCTTATTAAAACAATTCTTACACTTAGTCCAATTTTTATACTAAACACACAGTCAAAAAAAAAAAATTTCCTTACTTCTAAAGACATCATCTGAACACTAGGGCTTTATCGGGTGAGATGTTACAAGCCCAGTATATGACTCGCGTGGTGAGAAGTAATTTACAATGGTTATGACGTACGAGAATGCTGAAAAGCAGGGTATCGGAAGGTCTAGCAACTATACGAAGGTAAGGAAAAAAATATGGAAGCGCCTTGTGTGTGGATAGGAATTGAAGAAGGGGTATTTCTTTCAGAGTATACATGATTAAGTATCCACCATAAAAGATTCCACCAAATGTGTCAGACAAGACTTCATGGGTTTGAAGAAGAAAGACAGTTCTTCAAATCCTGTTTCTAAGTGTTTATTGACAATGAGGTAGGTAAAAAGGGAAAGTCTATCACGAACTATCTTAAATTGAATGTCCACCAAGGACTGAATAATTAGTAAAGTCTGCCAAGGATTAGCAAATGATGAAGATGTCTATTTAGACCATCTAGTGTTGTGAAATCCATTAAGAATTTTCTTATAAATGTGAAGTACATCGTATAGAATCTAGGGATGAGATAGTTCGCTAGGGACTATCTACCTCTAGAAATATCCATTCAAACTACCTTATGGGGGAAGGTTCAGTCAAACTATCTTACAAGAGTAATCCAACAACAAGGGTGAGTGGGGTTCATCCAGTCGTCAAATCTCTAATCGAAGGCCTAATATGTCAAATATCTAGTGTTGTGAAATCCATTAATGATTTTCTTATAAATTAGAACTACACCTTATATAATCTAGGTGTGAGATAGTTCGATAGAAACAATCTACCTTTAGAAATCTATTCAAAGTACCTGATGAGGGAAGGTTCAGTCGAACTATCTTACAAGAGTAATCCCACAATAATGGTGAGTGGTGTTCATTCATCCATCAAATCTCTAATCGAGGGCCTAGTACGGGAATGTAGCTAAATGAGTATTCCTCTAGGAGGATATATGCACAACCTAAGTTATAAAAAGATGAACGTTTGGGCAATATATAGTAAGCTAACATTGAATTCATTGTGGAATGAAGGGATCAGGGTAAGTAACCTTCGTTATGGAAAAAATCCTGTGTGACCACCAAAGGTAGTCAACAATTCGTATATCTACTTGCGTGATTATCTCTTGATGAGTTAACCAAGTAAGGTAGAATGAAAGTATGAGATGAAGCTAAACAAAGTTAAGTCTAAAAAGGAGGTGTCATAAAGGTGTATAATTATGACTAAATTTGCCTAGATATGTTCGCCAATAACTCATTCAAGAGGAACACATGGGTGTCATCTGTGCCTGCTAGATTACGATTTCTCTTACAATATCCATGGAGTTTTAAATTTTGTGCATTAGTTTTTTATTATTGAGACTTCAAAATTTGCTCATGCACATTGTTATATAGATTCTCATTTAGTTCATTCAAATTTACGAGCAATTTACCCTGAATGAAGGGTCCAAGAATGACTTGATGTTTGATGTAAAAGGAGGCCAAGCCAAACACCTCCAAGCTCACGTGAGTGGCGTCATAGCCATATCATGCATATAGAAAGGCTCCCTTAGAGGCTATGTAACAACTCGTTTTTTAATAGTGTTAGAAACAAAAGTTTTGGGACCACAATTCTGATATAGAGCCTTTAGATATATCTAATTAATATTTATGAGTTAGATATAGTATAATAATGAGTCTTGATTTAATAGACTTTATTAACTGGTCAATTAGTCAAGGTATAAGTGGTGTGTAACGGAAGTCAGTGGTTTTGGAAAATGAGGTATCGAGACCTCATTTTCATAAATCAACTGATAAATATTATTAAATATTTACTGAGCTATTATATAAGAGGAATGAAGTTTGGTCTAGAAAATTTGATGATCTGATAGTAATTAAGGTAAAAGGACTAAATCATAAAAATCATAAAAGTTAATCGTTATTGAATTTTATTAGTTAAATGGCTTAGTTAATGATTTTGCAAGTGTTGAAGTGGAAAATATATCCCCTATATATTGTGGTGGACGGTTAAAGCATGTGTTTGATTATAAAATATGTTAAAAAATTAAAAAAAATGATTAAATATTATTATGTTAAAAACATAAAAAAAGAAGTTATCGTGTTCCACCATTTACTATGTTTTAGTATTTCAAGCATTATGAAAGGGGAAGCATGTAAAACCCTTTATCCTATTAGAAAGACATAGCGTTTGCCAACCAGCCAAACAGTCCACCCAATGGACTGGGGCTTTACTGACAGATTCAAAAACTTTTACTTGTTTCAAGTTTGAGAAAATCAACTATAAGGATTTCCTTTTTCTTTAAAATTTTTATTCCTTTATAATTTGGTATTACATTTTTATGGGGTGTAATAGGAATTAATACACTACCATTGATTAGGCTCCTCCATGACAGGGGAATGCATTTCGGATAAGATAGTTTTGAAAACTGCAAATTAGGGGAATTTGGCAATCACAAATATAAACAAGTTTAATTACATTTTATAAGACAAAGCAATACATTTGCGAAGTAAAAACAAAAGTTAAACACAAAATGTGTGTATATGCCCTTCACCAAACAACCATGCATGACACAAAACACACAAGAGGCTCACTTGTAAATGCGACTCTCGTGGAGTCATCTTTTACGTATATTTTACTATTACTCTATCGCTTGAGAAAGAAAGGTAAAATAGTAATTTCATTTGAAATTAGTGATTTTCTAGAAGAAAAAACATGATTAATAGGTTACCCCAAATCGAGTTAAAGATAAAGACATTTTTTGAGCTTCGCCTTACAGTAATGCTACGCCAACTTGCCAGTATAGTTCACTGGCATACACAAAAAATTATAACATGAAAGATCCTTAGTGGACACATTCCATTAATTCATGCATACTTCTCTCAATCATGTATATTTACCAATGATCCAAGCTTGTGCCAGCCTCAGACCCATAATTCATAAATTAGAATTGCATATCAGTCATAATCACATCATTATGCATATTTCTTGTCATATTGAACACGTGTTCTCCCTCAAGGTCGGGCTATGATCTGCCAGTTTAGTTTGCAATAAAGTTTCCCTACTAAAGGGATCACAAATAAAGCTTTTTACCACAACTTCACATATCATATATAATTTGGTATTGGACTAGCACTAAGGTGCAGATTAACCGTGAGCAGGGCCATGTACACACAACACTGACTTATTAATACACAGCACATCAACATTTATTCAGCAATATACAACTTACCTTACACAGCTCCATATGATAGATTTTTTTAAAACGAAAAGGAAGGAAAAAGGAACTCATCAGAACCTTTAGGATAGAATCTACTCTATCCGTCCTTTGTCTGACTCAGACCTTCTTTAACTTTTTGAGATAGATAAGAAACAATCATAATTATCAAAACATTTATCTACTATATGTTGATCATGCATGTACTAGATCAAAGACATAAACTTCCTCGACAACATCCTAAGGGTTTCCCAGACAATACTAGTCAATTAGTATTTATCAATGGTGTTAGACAAGCTTTCAAAAATTTTCATCGTCTTTTCTATATAAGGTAACTCAAAAGAAATTGCTTAAGGATGTAGAAGAGAACATAGAGATAAAACAAAAAGTAAAACATGTTGGTTATAGACACCCTTTTATAGCACAAAAAGTGGAAATAAGCTTAGTGGGAAGGTTTGATACCTGACTATCGACCTTGAATGTAACAGCTCAGTTTAGACCCTAGTCGGAATAGTGGTTTGAGACCACAAATTTGATGTTTTAAAAATATTTTAATGATATTTTCTGTGTGAATGAGATGTGACATAGCCCATGTGAAAATTCTATGTGATAATTTGATCGTGTGTGTGCCGAATTAAGAGAAAGGACTTAATTGCATAGAGAGTAAAATGTTGTGTGCTGATTTATGAGTACTTAAATATAGTTGGCTTTTTATGGTGGAGGCCTTATGTTGTTATTTATCCATTTTTATGATAATGGATGTTTAAATGACTTAATAACCTTATTGCACTTTTGTTCTATGTGTTTAATAAAAAGGGCAAATAGGTAAAATGTTAAATATTAATAAGTAAATGAAAGAAAAAGATGAATGTATCATCTTTCTTATTGCCGAAAGTTGAAGGAAGAATAAGGGTTTGAAGTTTTGTAATTTTTGGCTAGAATTTGGCTTAATTCAAGGTATGTTTGAGCTCGATTTTTGATAATTTCTATTTTTTTGTAATCGTTGCTTCATCTACTATCAAGCCTATGTTGTAATTTTGTGAATTGATGATGTTTTTGTGATGAGACATTAATAAATGTGTAAGCTATGTGCTAGATAATAGTGATATATGAATACTTGGTGTTGGATTAACATGTTTTGCCTTTGGATTTTTGATGAAATTGAATATTTTGGGCTAAATTGTGAAAAGTGTAAATTGAGGAACTAAAATGTGAAATAAATGAAATGTGTGGGTTTGTATGGACATTAGTAAAATTCGGCTACGCTTGTGCTAAGTGAACTTGTGTGAATTTGATAATTTTGTGAATTAAGGACTAAAGTGTTGAAATGTGAAAATGTAAGGGTTATTTTGTAAAATGCCCTAAATGTGTGTATGTGGACTAAATTGAATGAGTTAGTGATTGAATGGATTAAATTTGAATGTGTATAGACCAAGAGAGGAGAGGTTTGGATCGAGATCGAGGCAAAGATAAAGTGCTCAATTAGTTGACCGTTTCGGTATTTTGACATCCGAGGTAAGTTCGGTTATAATACTAGTTGTAAACTTTATCTATGTGATATAAATTGAATGGATGTATATGTATCTAGGGGATTTGAAATGCTATGTGCTGAATTGAGATAAAGGGGCACTAAGTGTTCAAAATTTGAAACGAGAAAGAGATGATTGGCATTGTGTGTGCGAAAAGATAGAAGCTTCGGCTTATCGACTTGGCACTGTGTGTGCGATACCGATATAAGTTTGGTTTAACATATCGGCACTAAGTGTACGATTATGATTAATGAATAGCATTGTGTGTGCGAAACAATAGAAGTTACGACTTTAATGAATAGCACTATGTGTGTGAAACGATAAAATTTTCGGCTCATCGAAATGGCACTGTGTGTGCGATACCGATATAAGTTTGGTTTAACATATCGGCACTAAGTGTGAGATTATGACTAATGAATAGCACTGTGTGTGCGAAACAATAGAAGTTACGACTTTAATGAATAGCACTGTGTGTGTGAAATGATAGAAGTTTCGGCTCATCGAAATGGCACTGTGTGTGCATTACCGATATAAGTTCTGTTTAACATATCGGCACTAAGTGTGCGATGACAAATAGGCTTTAGTTGTGAAATTGGCACTAAGTGTGCAAATTCATTAAGTAACAGCAAAGGTTGGAATGGAGGTAAAATTGAGAAATTGAGTTGTATGTATGGTGAGTAACTACATGTTGATCAAGGTATGTTTGAATCTATGTGGTTGATGATAGATTTAAGAGTTGAATGAATAGTTATTTAAGCATTTGGTTGAGAGTAATATTGTGCTTAGTTGTGTCATTATCTATGTGATGGTTGGATAGTATGGGTAGTGATTAACTAAGTGTTGGCAAGGTAAGTATGATACCTATATGATTGGTGAAATTTAAAGTAAATGAATGGAATGCTATGTGAGTATTGAATAAAGTTGAACTTGTGTACCATTGATAAAATATCTATGTGATGGTTAAATGTGTATATTGAATTGGTTCATTGAGTTAATTCTTTTATAATTTGAACTTAGTAAGCTTTGGAAAGCTTACTGTGTGATTTGCTTCTCTGCATTGCAGTGTTAGTAAAGCTAGCTCGGATCTAGGATCGTCAGCTTCTCAATCACACTATCAGCATTCTATTTTGGTACTTTTGAAAAGATGTATTTAGCTGGAATATGGCATGTATAGGCTAGTTAATTGAATCAAGTTTGAGATTTGTAATTAGCCATGAGATGTGGCTAGATATGTGATAGGTTTGGCATGAATGAATGTGGCATATATAGATATGATGCATCTTTTGGCATGATTTGTAGATTGATAAATTTTCTATTGAGTGGTAACTTTGTTTTGATAAATTCTAGTTGGGTAGTGAGATTGAGAATGAATGCTTGTGATAGAGTAAGTATTGGTATTGAATTAGGTATGATTAGAGTTGGTATTGATTGCATGTTTTGAATTGCTAAATTGGTATGCTTTTAGATGGCAATATGTGCATGAGATGTTTGGTTGATTGGCTTGTAGGTTTGACCTTAAGTGGGTGGCATGTTGGCCATGCAAAAATGGCTTATAATGTCACACGGTTGGGGCACACGGGCGTGCCTCAGACCGTGGGTAAATTGGCAGATTGTGGCTTAAACTGCACACAGCATGGCATGGGCGTGCCTACAGGTCGTGCGTGAAATGGCAATATATGACCTTATAGGACACGGCCTTAGTACACAGGCGTGCTTATTAGCCGTGTTGATTTTGGCAGAATATAACCACGGGGAGGTCACATGGGCGTGTCATGTCGCCGTGGGAGAGGCACGGCCTACCCCCACGGGCGTGTCTCCCCTATATTCTAGAAACGTTTCAATTTTTCATGAAATTTTATATGTGTTTCGATTTAGTCCTGACTCGATTTATAAGCATACTTAGGGTCTTGAAGACTCGTTTAAGGGACACTATGATTGTATATGATTGTGTTTGATGATGATTGACTTTGTGTTGAATTTAGAGGTTAAATGTTTTGATTGATCGGTAATACCTCTTAATCTTATTCTGACGACGGTTTTAGGTTAGGCGTGTTACATTGAATTTAGAGACTAAGCTTGCCTAGTAAGATTTGAAATCTAAACATTTGACCAAACGTAACTACTACCACTAATCAGAGTGGTAAAACATTGCTTACACAGATAAAAAACCAACTAAACAGGTCATTCAATTGCCTATTGATAAACCGTAAAAGTAACATAATTTAACCCCATATTTAATAGGCTTTTGGATGATTTAGCCCTTGATTTTATGTTAATCCTTTCTTTTCATGTTTATACTCAGGAAAGCACCCGAGGATAAAAAGAACACAAAATGGGCTTAAAATGGAGTAATTGGGCCTTAGCAAGAAATCAACACGGCCTGGCCCAAAGCCCGTAGGACCGTGCCTCGTCGATTACCTAGAGCATGGCCTCGACTCCATCACACACGCCGTTCATCATCCATTTCTCACACGGACGTGCCTAGTGATCTACATAGTTGTGTCCAAATCGACAGACTTGAAGCACGGCTTGAATCCAGACTTACATGGCTGTGCCCAAAATGACAGAATCGAGACACGTCCCAACCACGATTTACACGGGCGTGTGCCATGGCCATGCCTCTGTCACGAGAGAGATCAATTTCACTCGAAATTAGATGCTTGGAGCCAAAGAAACATACTCCTAAGTCTACTCCAACACCCTAATAGTAATTCTACTTGGAGGAGATACTTAGGAGCAAAGTATAGCATTCCAAAGCCTATATAAACAACCTAAGGCAGACATAAAAGAGGAGCTTTTTGTAGGGAGCTTTTTGCAGAGGCTTTTGCCGAAGCTTTCATCTTTTAGGGAGTCACTTGAAGATAGCTAGTTGATCCATCTCAAGAAGCCGAAACTCCATTCAAGACGGAGGATCTCTTCTTCAATTCCTTTAGGGGGTTTTAGGGATTTCTTATGTTTTGTTTTATCTTTTCTCTCGAGATGTTTTCCTAATTTGTTATGAACTAAACCCTTCAGATACCTGAAGGGGATGAAACCTATGGTGGATTTTGTTATTTTATCTCTAAATTATATGACAAGTACTTAGTTTTTTCTTAATTATGTTGCTTAATTTAATCTGATGTGCTTAGGTGGAGGAGGAATAGACCCTACCTAAGAGTAGATCTAGCATAATTGAGCGGAGTTGATTGGGCGCCTAGAGATAGGGTTACGAGATTTTTTCGAATTAGGGTGAAACTTAATATGGGAATCCATTGATCGATTTACTGCTTCATTAGGGGGTTATTATTAGAGAATGAGAGTTCCACTTATTAACTTAAGGTTAGATGTTATTCGCGTCGAGAGAGGGTTTAATATAGGTTAGGGAGTCTCACGGATCAAGTTAAGTCAAGAAATCATATGGTTTGGAGAATAAATAATAAGTGAAGTCATAGGTGGATTCTTCCTGATGGTATCGTCTTCATCAACTGAGTTTTCCTAAAGTCTTTCTCCCATTCATTCTTTTGTCTTTGCATCTAGTTTAGTTTTTCATTAGTTTCATAAACCAATCACTCCATATTTCAGGCTAAATAATAGAAAGAAAGTGAGTAGTAGTACTTTTAGGTTCCCTTTGGTTCGATAAGATATTCTTGCCTGAGCTATACTACTGTTCGATAGGTGCACTTGCCTCTATCGTTGTCACAGTTAGTCTACAGGTTTGAACGCTCTTTTATAAATATTAAAACTCGGCTGTTTGACACGATCATGTTTTTGGCGCCGTTGCCAGGGAACTCTAAAATATTAAGAAAACTCTATTTCTATTACTTTAGCCATTATTTTTATTTTAAAATTTTCTTATTCTTATACATATATTTTTGTTATTCTAAATTTCTTTCTTTCTTTTCATAGCAGGTACCTCTAGTTTATGACTAGAAGAAATCTGAGAGGACCATTAGAATACGAAAGTGACATTGAAGCTACCGCTCACAGAAATCGCAGAGAAATTAGACGAGCCCTAGACTATCAAAGAGAAGAACAAAAAAGATCCAATCCTATTGAAGGGATGGACGAAAACAATCCACCGCCAAATGTGCAAGAACAGAATGCTTCGTGGACTATGTATGATTATGCTAAACCTAATTTGACAGGAGCAAAATCTAGTATTGTTAGGCCCGCTATAGCTGTTAATAATTTTGAATTAAAGCCTAACACAATACAAATGATTCAACAGTTTGTTCAATTTTATGGTTTGCAGGATGAAGATCCAAACACTCATATATCTAATTTTTTAGAATTCTGTGATACCTTCAAAATAAATGGCATTTCTGATGATGCCATACGTCTTCAGTTATTTCCTTTTTCATTAAGGAACAAAGAAAGGCAGTGACTGAACTTGTTACCACGAGGGTCAATCACCACATGGGATTAAATGACCGAAAATTTTCTTTTAAAATATTTTCCACCAGCCAAAATGGCTAAATTTAGGAATGACATATCTTCTTTTGTGCAGAATGACACAGAAACATTATATGATGCATGGGAAAGATACAAGGATCTCCTAAGGAGATGCCCACACCACGGATTACCTTTGTGGCTTCAAGTCCAAACTTTTTACAATGGTGTGAATTCTCCAACTAGGCAAATGATTGATTCATCAGCCGGTGGAACTTTGAATAATAAAACTCCTGAAGCGGCTTACGATTTTATTGAGGAGATGTCATTGAACACCTATGAATGGCAGATTACAAGAGCTAAACCAACAAAATCAGCTGGAGTTTTTAACATAGACGTAGTGACAATGCTGTCAACATAAGTGGAGTTAATGAATAAAAAGCTTGATAATTTATGTTCTTCACAGGTACATCCAGTCATGCAATGCGAAGCAAGTGGGAATGTGGCGAATTCTGAGTACCTGCCCTACCAAACAGGAACAGAAACCGAGCAGACAAACTATATAGGTAACAATTTCCGATCTAATAATAATCCTTATAGTAACACTTATAATGCAGGTTGGAGGAACCACCCAAATTTTTCATGGGGAGGACAAGGAAATCAATGAAATCAGAGGCAGCATCCTACTCCAAATTACCAAAATCAGCGCTATCCACAGGAAAAGAAATCAAACCTTGAAGAGATGCTCATAAAATTCATGGCAGCTACAGATTCTCGTCTCCAAAAGGCTGAAGCAACACGTGATGAACAACAAAAATTGATCAAAGCGATCGAGAATCAAGTTGGAGAACTTACTAGGTCAGTGGGACATCTTACAAAGCTGATTTCTAAACGTCAACAAGGACGCCTACCAAGAAACACAGAAATAAACCTAAAAGAACAAACCCAAGCCATCACATCTCAAGAGGGTACAAAGGTAGACAAGCCCGCATCAGCACATGAAACCAAGGAAGAAAAAGGTAAAACAGAGGTAGCTTACGAAAAGCCAAAACTGATAATCAAAGAATACCAACCTCGCATACCTTATCCTGAAGCATTGAAAAAAGAGGACCCAGAGGAACAATTTGGTAAGTTTCTAAAACTTCTAAAGAAGTTACATATTAACTTACCTCTTCTTGAAGCTCTTTTTCAGATGCCCGATTCAAGGAAATTCTTAAGACAGCTCTTAACGAACAAACGCAAAATAGATGAAGAGCACCATGTGGAATTGAATGCAACATGCTCAACAATGCTACAGAACAGACTACCACAGAAACTAAAAGATCCAGGGAGTTTTACGATTCCAAGTTTAATTTGTAGTTTAACTATTGATAATGCGTTAGCTAACCTAGGGGCAAGTATAAATGTCATGCCTTATACATTGTTTAAACGACTAGGTCTAGGGAAGCCGAAACAAACTAGGATAAGTATTCAACTAGCTGATAAAACTGCTAGAATTCCTAGGGGCATTATTGAAGATGTGCCTGTAAAAATCGATAAATTTGTTTTCCAGTAGATTTTGTTGTTTTAGACATGGATGAGGATAATTCAATTCCCTTAATTCTAGGAAGACCTTTTCTAGCAACTGCTAGAACTAAAATTGATGTTGCCACAGGTGAACTCATACTTCGCGTAGGAGAAGAAACGGTCAATCTTCAAGCTATCGACTCAGCCAAAACAACAGAAGATGAAGGTTAGAACGTCATTTCAATAGATAACCAAATTGTTCAACCTTCATCGCAGGAAACATCACACTGCATCACACTTGAGCCAACTCATAGCCACCAAGTCATCACAGAAGAATCACACCACAAACTAAACCGTAAGTTGACAATTTAGAAGAGCAGAAGATACATATCAAAGAAAAGCCAAACCCACATGAAGTAAAACCAAAGGAACCACTAGAAGAGCTCATAGGGACATCAAATCACTTTAAAATAGAAGACCAGGTGCTGTTAGACAAAAGCAATCCTCACATCACTTCAACAGACATGAACAAAAAGGAAGAAATACTCCTTCAGGTACACGATATTCTCCCACACGAAATAGTCGTGGTAAGCAATCCAATATTCGGCAATTTCAAGGTAAGCGCTTCTTGACCTAAAATTTGTCACGAAAATAAAACTGTCAGTAAGAGGGAAAATATTCAAACTTTTAAACCTCCCTAAAGCTTTCAAAGTTAAGGACAGTCTAGCTTAAGACTACAAATGAGCGCTTCTCGGGAGGCAACCCGAGCACTAACACTTTTTATTTTTCAAAATTATTTTTTTTCTTTTTTTCCCTTTTCTTTCCTTTTCTATTCTCTCTCCATATTTAAAACAAAGATGCAGGTTTCCCGGCCACACGGCCTTACACACGGCTGTGCCCGTGGCCGTGTGGACCACCAAAACCATTACACTGACAAAGCACAGCCGTGCAAGTCAATCCAACCACCCCCAACGTCACGGATCCAACCACCCACAGCATGGGCACCAACAAAAACAGAACGGTCGTGCCTCACTACCGTGCTAAGATACTGACTTATTGAGCACGGGCAGACCACGCCCATGCATTCAACCGTGCTCACATACTGGCTTTCTATAAACGGGCGTGCCAATCGACAAACGGGCGTGGAAGAACAACACACTCCACAACACGGCCGTGCGAGGAGGTCGTGTGAATTGACACACCCTCGGCACACGGGCGTGGGAATGTGCCCGATTTGAAACCTTATTTAAATCCCCACAGACCTTTCCCTTTTTCCCATCTTCTTTCCCTTTTCTTTCAAATTTTTCTCTGTTCATAGAAAAGGTCCAAGACTCTTGAGCAACATAAAAATCATGCCGAAGAAATGTAAGAAGGTAAACATCATCTTCTTAAAGGAGGCCTCAACATGAGTTCATGTCGGCAGCTTCAGCTAATTGACACGCCAAGGGTCTCCGAAACCTTTTTGGTTTTATTTTTCTTTTCTCGCCTCCTTTATTTTCCTTATCTATACTTCTTTTCTGCTTAATATAATTTATTTCATATCAGTTTCTTGGTTTTAAGTTCTAAAGGCTGCTAAGGAATCACGCACCATAGCCTTCGAGGTCACACCGACCTCGCGAACCACCCAACAATAAGGACTCCAGAGTCCATTAGTCTTTTCTTTCAATTTTAGTTTTCTTCTTAGTCTCCTTTTTATATCCTTAATCTTTAAATATATTATTAGTATATTATTATTATTTCTCTAGAGCTATTGGCTATATCTTCGTAGCCTACTCAATTTCTTCATCTAGCAAGTTCTTTTTCGGTAGCCACACCACCAGGCCCATAAAAAACACCATCACCGCCACCAAAGACGCCAGGGATCATCTAGATTTCAGGGAGTAGTACTTTCCCCACTTATCTTTTTGACTTGGTATCTAATTGTCATTATCTATCTTTGTACATTGAGGACAATGTACATCTTAAGTGTGGGGGTAAAAGTGCTTAACTTTTTGTAAAATTCTCAAAACCCTGAATTTAGTCTTGATCTTAAGTACTTTTCTCATATTATTAATTAGGGTGAAATTTCTAATGATTTATGATTTTTATTGATATGTCTTTTAATGAGTCATAGTTAATTGTGCATTGATGATTAAATTTGAATAATATTAGAGGATCGAGCATGATTATAAGTGTGTCAACTTTGAACTATTATTCTAGAACTTGCCTCGTTTATGCATGTCGAGACCACATTAATGATTTGATATACTGAGATGATAAAGGCACCTAGGTTTTAACCCATTCAATCCACTAAAAAGCCTACTCATACAAATTAACCCCTAGTGAACCCCGTTGAATCCTAACAACCTTTTTATTGACTCACCGTCTAATATTAACCCAAAATCCCTTTGCATTTGTTATTAACATTCCTTTAACTACCCCTCTATCGAGAATTGATTTGATCAATTATCGAATTAGGTTATTTTAATCATCAAAGTTCCGTCTATTATGTTTATTTTAGTTTATTCTTAAAAAAAAAACCAAGTATATTCAATATTAGTAGTATATAAAAGATCTTAGAGCATTTAAACTCCAATTGTTGAAGAAAAAGCTCGTATTAATGTATTATCAAATTTTAAGTGATAAATATACTCTTGTTATAGAGTAGTTATCAATAGTAGATATTGTTAGTTTTCATTCGATGTAAATATTCATATTTAGTTCATTATTTTTAGATTAGGTAATTAGTCAATTCAATCTCGATTATAACCTCTAATTCATTTTGTATCCACACCTTTTAACCCAAGCCCCGTTACAACCCTAATTAAAGACCTTTTGATTTGTGTATCATCTCATATACAGTGGTGGAGACTTGATTTTCAGGCAAGCCTATAGGATTAATTTTTCAGGTTCGACTTAGAGTGCTTATTCTTGAAACTTAAACACCTTTGAGTGATTTGAGTGAATGTTTATGAGGATGTCAGTTCTTGTCGATTTTGAATTAAAGGTAATCACTTAGATAAGGGAAGACACCTATGTTTTCGTGCTATAAAGGTATGACTTATCGTAATTGAATCTTTAGGGTTCTTTGAGTAGAATTATCCATGCATAAATTATCTATAAATTATGATGAGACATTGTCTATAGGAATTATGAATTATGGAAAGTTCGTTTTAATTGTAAGTTGAAAATTTTGCTTGAGGACAAGCAAAAGCTTAAGTGTGGGGCTATTTGATAAACTATAAAAGTAACATATTTTAACCCCATATTTAATAGGCTTTTGGATGATTTAGCCCTTGATTTTATGTAAAAAGGTGCTTTTAATCCTTTCTTTCCATGTTTATACATAGGAAAGCACCCGAGGATAGAAAGAACACAAAACAGGCTTAAAACGGAGTAATTGGGCCTTAGTGGGAAATCAACACGGCCTGGCCCAAATCCCACACGATCGTGCCTCGCCGATTACCTAGGGCACGGCCTTAACTACATCATACATGGCCGTGCATCATCCATTTCTCACACAGACGTGCCTGGTGATCTACATGGCTGTGTCCAAATCGACAGACCTGAAGCACGGCCTGAATCCGGACTTACACGGACGTGCCCAAAATGACAGAATCGAGACATGGCCCAACCACGATTTACACGGGCGTGTGCCATGGCCGTGCCTCTGCCGTAAAAGAGAATAATTTCACTCGAAATTAGATGCTTGAGGCCAAAGAACCATACTCCTAAGTCTACTCCGACACCCTAATAGTAATTCTACTTGAAGGAGATACTTAGGAGCCAAGTATAGCATTCCAAACCCTATATAAACAACCCAAGGCAAACATAAAAGAGGAGCTTTTTCCAGGGAGCTTTTTGCAGAGGCTTTTGCCGAAGCTTTCATCTTTTAGGTTGAAGATAGCCAGTTGATCCATCTCAAGAAGCCGGAACTCCATTCAAGATGGAAGATCTCTCCTTCAATTCCATCAGGGGGTTTTAAAGATTTCTTATGTTTTATTTTATCTTTTCTCTTGAGATGTTTTCCTACTTTGTTATGAACTAAACCCTTCAGATACCTGAAGGGGATGAAACCTATGATGGATTTTGTTATTTGATTTTTAAATTATATGACAAGTACTTAGTTTGTTCTTAATTATGTTGCTTAATTTAATCTGATGTGCTTAGGTGGAGGAGGAATAGACCCTACCTAAGAGTAGATCTAGCATAATTGAGCGGAGTTGATCAGGCGCATAGAGATAGGGTTATGAGATTTTGTCAGATTAGGGTGAAACCTAATATGGGAATCCATTGATCGATTTACTGCTTCCTTAGGGGGTTATTATAAGAGTGTGAGAGTTCCACTAATTAACCTAAAGTTAGATGTTATTCGCCTCGAGAGAGGGTTTAATATAGGTTAGGGAGCCTCACAGATCAAGCTAAGTCAAGAAATCATATGGTTTGGAGAATAAATAATAAGTGAAGTCATAGGTGGATTCTTCCTGAGGGTATCGTCTTCATCAACTGAGTTTTCCTAAAGTCTTTCTCCCATTCATTCTTTTTTCTTTGCATCTAGTTTAGTTTTTCATTTGTTTCATAAACCAATCACTCCATATTTCAGGCTAAATAATAAAAAGAAAGTGAGTGGTAGTACTCTTAGGTTCCCTTGGGTTCGATAAGATATCTTGCCTGAGCTATACTACTTTTCTATAGGTGCACTTGCCTCTATCATTGTCACAGCTAGTTTACAGGTTCGATCACTCTTTTATAAATATTAAAACTCGACTGTTTGACACGATCACCTATACATATCAAGTTTTCATCTACAATACTCTAGTACAATTCCAACTAGGTCTAAACTAAACTCTAATGATCCTCACCGAGATATCATTTCCATATAAAGTGATCTTATTGCTCCACAAACTAACAAGTTCTCTCATAACATCTAGGGTTCGCATATCATTTCACAAAAGAGTTTTCCAAACCCTAGAGTTTTCCAACCTTAGAGTTAACCAAATGGTTAATTCCACCAAGATGTACCTCACAATGTCATATTGAAGAATTCATGAAACAGGTCAACCCAACACTTAAGCTGATAATTCACCCTAATACTACTCTGGCTTACTGAATTATATGCCAAAAGAATATTAGTATGATCTACGCTGAGTGAGCTGTTACAACTCTCCCCCACTTTGGAAATTTTGACCTTGAAATTCTTACCTGCGAAAAGTTGTAGGTATTGTTATTTCATTAAACTCTCCCTTTTCCCAAGTGGCTTCCTTCATATTGTGATTCCTCCATAACACTTTTACCAGTAGAATTCTTTTATTTCTCAACTTCTTTATTTCTCTATAAAAAATTTGAGCAACGTCTTCCTCATAAGGTAGGTTAGACTCCACTTCTAGAGTTTCTAATTGTACCACATGGTTTGGATTTGATCGATATCTTCTCAACATGGATAGGTGGAACACGTTATGAATCCACGATAGTTCTTGTGGTAGTGTTGATTTATACACCACTAGCCTAACAAGCTCCTATATTTCGTATGGTCCTATAAAAATGTGGGCTAAACTTCTTTTTTTATCTAAATATTATTACTTTCTTCCAGAGAGAGACCTTTAAAAGTACCTTATCTCCAACCTCAAATGTAATATCTTTCCTCTTCCAATTAGCGTAAGCTTTCATTATCTTTTTCTCACTAAGTTCCAACCAATAGGTGGGTGATCTACACCTTCTTTCATACAGTGTTTTGAAAGGTGACATTCCTAAGCTGGCATGATAACTGTTGTTGTATACAAACTCCACCTACGGAAGATATTTTTCCCGATTAATTCCAAAATCTATTACATAGCTGCTGATCATATCTTCAAGAAATTGACTCAATCTTTTTGAGGATGGAAGGCAGTACTGAATTGTAACTCGGTTCCAAAGGACTATTGTAGTTGTTTTCAAAACCTTGATGTAAGCATTGGATCTTGATCAGATACTATGGATGTTGGTATCCTGTGGAGTCGTACAATTTCCATTATGTAAAGTTCCACCAAATTTTCCTACAAGTAGTTTGTGCGCACATGTAATAAATGGGTTGACTTAGTACTTCTTAGCAGGTCTGAGAGGAAAACTCAAAACAAAGTCAATGGTGATCTTGTCCTACTACCCCCTAGAATCTCTAAAGGATACAGCTTCCCCGAGGGAACCTCGTCTTCTCCTTTCACTCACTGGCCTGTCAAACAGAATGAAACAAATTCTAATATCTCATTCTTCATTCCAGCCCCCCCAATATAAGCTTCTTAAATCATGATACATTTTAACACTTCCTAGATGAAGTGAAAAGGGTTCTTGATGAGCCTCCCTTAATATTGCTTGTCTCAAGTCATTTCTTGATTGCACATACGTCCCTCCTATAAATTGAAGTTCGTCATCCTTTCCTAACATAAAGTTCTTAGTGTCACCACATGCTAACGGATTCCTGTACTCTTCACACTTAGTATCTTTTAGTTGTTCAACCAGAACCCAAGAAATAAAAATTGGTCGAGAAGATAATTTCGCAAGCAACGACCCATCTTCTATTATGCGAACACTCGCTTGAAGGGATGTCAAAGTTGCCACAGTCTTCCTGTTTAAAGCATCCTTCACAATATTAGCTTTTCAAAGGTGGTACCCGATAGCTAGTTCATAGTCTTTTAGCAGCTCCATCCAACATAATTTGCGTAAAATTAAATCCTTCTGTGTCATTACGTACTTCAAGCCCTTATTTCCAAAGCATGCGACACTTCTCCCCGTAGAAATAATGTCTCTAGATCTTTAGTGCTAGCACAACAACTCCTAGCTCCAACTCATCTGTTGGATAGTTCTTATTGTGCGGTTTCAACTGGCGAGATGCATACGCCACCGCCTTTTCGCTTTGCATGAGCACACATCCAATCCCATTCAGAGATACATTAGTGTACATAATGTACTCTACGCCAAAATTTAGCTGGGCCAAAATCGGGGCCTCCGTTAAAACTACTTTCATCTTGTTAAAGCTCTTCTGACATACCTCTATCCATTCAAGCTTTTCCTTTTTTCACAGCAAATGCGTGAGAGGTGTTACCCACATGGTGAACCCTTTTACAATTGGCTGTAGTAATCCACCAAACCTAGAAAACTATGTACCCTAGTAACATTTCTCAGCGGATTCCAATCATGCACAACTTTGATCTTGTCAAGGTCTACTTTGATGCCTTCTAGAAAAATGATGTGACCTAGGAAATGAACTTCTCTTAGCCAGAATTTGCATTTACTGAATTTGGCATATAGCTTGTTCTCTCGCAATATTCTTAACACAATCTCTAGGTGTTCTTCATGCTCTGCTTCGCTTTTAGAGTAGACCAAAATTTCAACGATAAAAATAACTAAAAAAATAGTCCAAATAAGGTCAGAAGACTCTATTCATCATATCCAACATATCCATGAATACTTCTGGTGCATTCATTAATCCGAACGGAATCACTAAGAACTCATAATGTCCATAGCGTGAATGAAGCACAGTCTTCGGAACATTGTCACACTTAATCTTCACTTGGTAGTAGCCAGGCTACAAGTCAATTTTGGAGAAGGTAGTAGCTCCACTTAGCAGATCGAGCAAGTCTTCTATCCGAGGCAGGAGATACTTGTTTTTCATAGTTACCTTATTTAGTTGGTGGTAATTAGTGCACAAGTACATAGTCTCATATTTATTTTGCAGAACAAGATTGTTGTAACGCGTAGGTTTGTGCAAGTGTACACAGTCGTTATCAAGTAACAAGTAAGTATCGAGTTATCGTCTCCACATGGATTGTATTTGTGTTAAATCACTTAATTGAAAAATTATACTAACAACTTGGTAAATAAAAACACAATATGGTTGAGAAGTGATGATTAAAATTAAATATGTTAAACTAAATGCAATGATCCCTAATGCAAATTATCCTAAGTATGCAAACTATATGAATGAAATAGATTTTAGCAAAATTAAACACAATTTGCAACAATTATAACCTAAATAAACTAGGACAATTACTTTAATTAAACTCAATTTATTATCAACATGCTTAATAACATTCGGAAAAACATTCCATGGCAACTCAATCTTTCATGAGTTTGGAAACCGCATAAGGTCCTTTCGGAATCCTTTACTTAGTAAATATGTATTTTACTGATCCTTATTTACTAAGGATTTCTTAGTTTTCGTGTAAAGTAACAAGGATGTGTTAGGTTTGAAACAGTTTAATTACACAAATCTAAAAACTATGTAGATAAAAGAGCTTGGTCAGAGTTGTTATGCAACCTGCAATTTAATCGGGTTAGGATCTAAATTGAGCAAGCACATTTCAATTATGTATTCACTATTCATCATCTGGTTAGGATCGCTCAGCTAATTTAGGTGCATTTCAATAACATATGAACAAAATACGGACTTGATTTTAATTGAAAGCACGATTGAGTGGGGCACAAACATTATAAGCATGAATTAAATAAATATTATTTAATCAAAGTAATCATCCTAGCTTAAATAAAATTAAGCTAACATTGTTGTAAACAAGAAAAAAGAACACAGCAAAAATTTCAGATTAAATTAATGAAAAGGAAGATTTAACCCAAATCAAAGTGGCTATCACCCAAGACTCTGATCGACGAGGCTCCTTCACTCATTCACTTTGCTCCTTTGCTGATGGCTCTCCAAGGTGGCCGACCAAGGGCTCTTTAAGAGGCTTAATTGCTAAAATCTCTATGAAGAGATGATTCTAGGCGTGGGGAATGGAAAATGTAAGATAATTGAGAGAGAAGAGAGAATGATGAAGGATGAGGGATGATGAATGAATGAATGAGGGGGTCTTATTTATAGGTGAGGATAGGGGGATAGTTTGCTAAAAATAGGAGGTTCTATCTCTTCAAGCATCTTCAAAGGGTGATCGGCCATGAATTGAGGAAATTGAGCTGATATTTGCTTGATTTTTGCTCAAATTAAATGCCACAATAACTCAGGACTGAGACTTGGTCAAGTGCAAATCTTCAGGCAAATCTCTAATTTCTTCAACATTACAAGGACCTTGTGCAATTAAACCAAAAAGTGGTTTATGTGGACAGCCAAGTGTTGCCGAAAATTGGGTTGACTTGGTCTCCCATTTGGACGATTTTGTAATCCAACAAAGCTATCAGACCTATCCAAAATAAATCAATAAATTAGAGGACCAAAGAATAAAATTTATCCAAATTAAATAATTAATTACAACCCAAATTATTAATGAAATATCTAAAATGAATATTTAAATATAATTTTATATTTTATTATGAATGACCCACTTAATGTCTTAAAATATAATATTCTCAATTTAATATAAAATAAGCTATTTTATGCATGAAAACTATATAATAAAGCAAAAAAAAAAAACACATTTTAATAATTTCTATGTCCTAATTTAATATTTTCACATATTTCATTAATTTATTAAATAATTAATTAGTTTTAACAACAAATTTAAGTAAAAAGGTGTTAAATTATATAGAAAAAATCCTATATATTTTTACATTTACACACCCCCAAACTTAAATCATTGCGTGTCCTGAGTAATGGTTATGCACATCAAAAGGTCTTGCTAAGGAAAAATTGCTAATTGTGTAAGCAGTATCAATCTTTGTCCCATACTCATGCGATAATAACTTCATGTTCATAGATCTTCTTTATTAAAAAGTAATTCATCTGCAAACACTTAAAGAATTCTATACTAAGTTTCAAAATATGCCAACATGAATCATAGTTTATATGTATGTCACAGCCACAGATAACATTCTTCATTCAACATAATTTCTTATCAATCAAGCAAACAATCATAAGGCTTATTTATGAACTTCATATTTTCAACTTAGTACTTCCTCTCCACTAATGTAGGTGACATGATCATCAAATCAATAGGTCTTTTATAAGGTTATAATGGGGCTCGATTAAAGGTAGGGATTTTTAAAAGATGAGACATTTCGGTTTCAAAGTCTTAAGCTTTCACTTTGTCTTGGATTTCTCGAAATACAACCTTTTTCTTTAAGTGAACCTTTGGAACACCCCCAAACTTATTTTGAATTCAAGCTCATACATTTTTCCTTTTTGGAGACTGAGCAAACTGTTCTTCGCTCTCTTTTCTTCTCTTTTTTTAATAAGCATGATCACATACAGCTTTTTGAAAATTTCATCAAATGTTGATTACCAAGACAACTTTAGTTAAGATGGGTGCACAAAATTAGGATAACTTAAAAAGATGGTAATGTGGCTTATAATGTAGGTTCAGTGCAATAAACATGCCTTTAAGCTTAAAATTTACAGCTTCAAGGGTTTAATATCATATGGTTGGCTTGAAAAGGCTCAAACGATCCAAATAAATAGTGCCTATATCATTTTAGATTTTTATGTCTCCTAGGATTTTGCCTCAAGAAAGTTACAAGTTAAGTCTAAAGATATAAACCTTCATGCATGTCTAATCTCAAGAGAAACTAAGTTCTCATGGCAAACATTAATAAGACTAAGATCATACAAGCATTCCATTCTTCGTGATAACATACTTCCACTCAGATATAATCACCATTCATATTTGCATACAAACTATCTCATAAACAAAAAAAAGTCTCTAAACAATCATTTATTAAAACATACTTATGAAAGAAATGATTGAAACATACTTGAAAATTTTAAAATTTGAGCAATTTATTCGTCTTACCCCCTTTGAAAAGAAGCAGTGTTCTCATTGTAAGAACAAAGTAATGAATGAAAACTGAACACTAAGTAGGGTTGTAAAGAAAGAGAGGTGAGTCATTAAGACTTCTTAAATACCAAGTCTTTCCTAATAACTCAATCCTAGACATGTTCATTCCCATTACCACATTACTTAGTGTTTTTCTTTCTAAAGGAGTGCTAAGTTTATTCATGCTTACTATGTTTTATTCTGTAGAAATTAAATCCTAATTACGAAAGAAATAAATTTCTAAAGACCTAAAAGAAATTAAATAAATAACAAGACAAGAATCCCGCTTTTATTTTTCTGACTCATCCCCTTCGTCTTCTTTATCTTCATCTCCGCTTGCATAATTAGTACCTTCCATCCATGTCTCAAAGATAGCATCTGGGAACTCAGGAACAAAAAGCATTAGAGATATCCTTAAAAGTATTTCGAATTGAGTCATCTCTAATTTTTGCATATTTCCAGTAAGTTTGTTGTTGATTGTGCATGAACATGCACATATCCATCAAAAAGAACAACTCCAATTTGCTTGAAGCACTTGCAGAAGTCGGCATAGGAGTTGTGGATTCAGGTTCAACACTTATCTTGACTAGTTCTTCTTCTAGCTCAACCCTTGGTTCAGGGGTTGCAGATCCTTCAACTGGTTTAGGACTGTTTGGTTCCTTGTCAGATTCTTCTTCTTCAATGTCTGTAACTGAATTAACTTCAATTTCAATTTCCTTTGTTGACTCTTGTGTATCTGTCTCAGTTTGCTCTTCTTCCTCGTCTTGATTCAACTCGTGTACCTTCTCTACTAATCTTTCAATATCATGATTTGAAATGCACCCTTGAACATATCACCCCTTCAAATTTGCTTATGTTTTAATATGGGCCCTTAAGTAAAGTGAAGTGATTAATGATGGGAAATAAGCACTTCCTGTATTCTTTTTAGCATAATCATGAATCTCCTTGAGAATAATTTTCCCAACATTAATGGACTTTTCTATCAAAGCTGCATATAACAAGAGCATCTGTTCCATAAAGATGGTGGAACTATGTGAGATAGGCATAAAACTGTAGCGAATGAAAATAAAACCATACCTCTACTATTGGTTTTAGGTATTCCCTTCGGCAGGAATGACTCCCTTACTTTCTTATAATCCATTGGGATCCCAGATTTGTAACAACATCAAGAACTTGTTGAAGAAAATCCCAATTGATATTGTTCATCATAGGGTAGTGCTCATCTTCTTCAACATTAGGTAAGTTAAACAAACATTGATAGATTTAGAAGCAAGAGGTACCTTTTTCTTTTGAATGATGACCTTAGTAGCATCTTGCATAGTCAAACTAGTATAGAATTCTCGAACTAATTCATCATCGGGAAGTGAACAAGCATCACAAAATTGTTCCCACTTGAGAGAATTGATTTTCTTTCTAATCAGTAAAGGAACAGCCTTCAAATCATTATTCTTCAAGTCAAAACCCTTTTTCGGCATCATAGGTTAATGCTTGAAGATTGAATCAAATATCTCTTTCACGTTTTCATTTATCAAAATTGGGTTTTTAGGAGTAGTCTTTGAAGATCTAGATCTTTTACGAGACATGGTATATTTTCTTGAGAATTTGGAAAAGTTTCTTCACAAGGGGTAAAATAGGAATCAGTAAGGTGGGTAAGGACTCGCTACGATGAAAACCTTGCGAAGAAAAGCATGGTGCGGTGGCAACGACAACAACAATAGTGTGTGGTGGCAAAATGGTGACATGTGGTAGCAACAACGGAGCTTCGACAATCTTCTTGCGGCGGTAATAGATGGTTTCGGCAAAAAAGGAAGAGAACTAAGGTTTCTTTCGGGATTTGAGGTTGACGACACAAAAGGGAGATTTAGGGATTTTTTTGGGTTTAAGCAAATTGCTTTGAGGGATATGAAAATTCGTAGAATGGAGAGGGTTTATATAGGGAAGAATTAGGGCAACATGTAGCAAAAATTTAGCTACAGTAGGGTTACTTGGGCGGCAAGTAATGGGAGTGGCGGCAAAGTGTGGATTTTTCCCCTTATTTTTGTTGTCTTGGGCCTCAAACTTAGATTGTATTTATAAACTTACTCAAGAAAAAAACTAATTAGTACTTGGGCCAAATTGACCCCCTTTATTAATATAAAAATTTAAATTTTAAACAGAACAAATAAAACTTAAAAATTTTAAATTTTAATTAGAAAATTTCTTCTTAACAAATTACATAAAATTAATTCCCATGAAAGGTTGGAGGGGTCAGAGCGCTCCAACTTAAGTTCCAATCTCCTTAGACAAAATTAATTAAATGTAATAAGTTAAGAAAATAAGTTCTAATTATTTATTTATTTACAAGACAAGTTCATGAAAAATCAAGGGTCTGTTAATTTGAACGTGGATTCAACTCGCTCAACTTCACCATCCCAGTAGTGTTTGAGACATTGACCATTAACTTTAAACGTACCTCCGTAATTGTTGTATAATTCAATAGCTGCATAAGGATAAACTCGGTAGATGGTATAGGGTCCTTTCCATCGGGATTTAAGCTCCCCAAGAAATAACTTCAACCTTGAATTAAACAACAAAACCTTCTGACCTTCTTTAAACTCGCAAGGTTGTATATGACTATCATGCCATCTCTTTGATCTTTCTTTACACATTTTGGCATTCTCATAGGAAAACAGCCTCAGCTCTTACAACTCATCAAGTTGTAACATCCTTCTTTGACCGGCTTGCTTAAGATCAAAGTTCAACTATTACAAATCCCAGTGAGACTTATTCTCCAACTCTAATGGCAAATGACATGCCTTTCCAAGTCATTCCTAATGGAGTCTTAAATGCTATTCGATAGGCCCATAACGCATCATCGAGCCTTTGAGACCAATCTTTTTTGCTTGGGCGTACTACCTTTTCAAGGATACCTTTGATTTCACGGTTCACTCTTTCAACTTGCCCGTTGGACTAGGGGTGATTGGCAATAGCAATCTTATGCTTCACATCATATTTGTCAAGTAACCACTTAAGCCATTTGTTCACAAAGTGAGAACCTTCATTACTAATAATAGCTCTTGGTGTCCCAAATCGTGTAAATACATGCTTATGTAGGAATCACATGACTACCTTAGCATCATTTGTCGGGTATGCTTCAGCTTCAACCTACTTGGATACATAGTCCACAGCTACTAAGATGTACTTGTTCTCATACGAAGAAGGAATTAGGCCTAAGAAGTCAATTCCCCATACGTCAAACGATTCAATCTCCAAAATGTTTGTCAATGGCATCTCATTCCTCCTTGATATATTTCCTGTCCTTTGGCATTTATCACAGTTCTTCACATAAGCATAATCATCTTTAAATAGTGTAGGCCGAAAGAAACCTGCTTGCAAAATCTTTGCTGCAGTACGTGAACCACCAAAGTGTCCCCCACTTGGAGATGAATGGTAATGATTCAAGATCTCAGCAATCTCACTTTTAGCTTCACACTTTCGGATTATATTATCTGCACACTATTTAAACAAAAATGTATCATCCCCAAAATAATACAGACTATCATGAAGGACTTTTTTCCTTTGTTGGTATGTCATTTCTCGAGGAATTATTCCATATGCAAGATAATTGGCAAAATTGGCTAACCAAGGTGTTTCATGAATTAGACTTACTTCAAATAAGTGTTCATCTGGGAAATTATTGTTGATAAGCACCTCATCTTTCTCCAACCTCGACAGATGATCAACTATTTGATTTTTGACACCTTTTCTATCTTGGATCTCAAGGTCAAATTCTTGGAGTAAAAGTATCCAACGAATTAGTCTCGATTTCACATCTTTCTTCTTGAGCAAGTATTTAATGGCTGCATGGTCAATAAATACTGTAACTTTGGTACCTATAAGATATGAGTGGAACTTGTCAAAAGCAAATACTATAGTAAAGAGTTTCTTTTCAGTTACCGTGTAATTGAGTTGGGCCTCCGTCAAAGTTCTACTTGCATAGATAATAGGGTGAAACACTTTGTTTCCTTTTTGACCCGTCACAGCTCCAACGACATAATTACTTACATCGCACATCAACTCAAAAGGTGAGCTCTAATCAGGTGTAATGATTATTGGGGCTGAGATTAACCCTTTTTTTAGATCTTCAAAAGCTTCCATACATGCTTTGTTGAAATTAAACACTCTTTCTTTAACAACAAACACAAAGGTTTAGAAATTTTCGAGAAATCTTTGATAAACCTTCGGTAAAAATTGGCACGGTCTAAGAAACTTCTGACTCCTTTCACATTAATTGGGGCCGATAATCTTTCAATTACATCCAGCTTTGCTTTATTGACTTCAATTCCTCTCTTTGAGATTTTATGCCCTAAGACAATCTCTTCCTTAACCATAAAATGGCAATTTTCCCAATTAAGGACAAGATTCGTCTCTTTGCATCTTTTCAGTACCTTAGCCAAATTACTCAAACAAATATAATGAATGTTACCAAAAATAGAAAATTTATCCATGAAAACCTCAACACAATTTTCAACCATATTAGTGAATATTGCCATCATGCATTGTTGAAATGTTGAAGGTGCATTGTATAAACAAAAAGGCATTCGCCTAAAAGCAAACATACCAAATGGACAAGTAAAGGTTGTTTTATGTTGGTCCTCCGGAGCTACAACTATTTGGTTCTATATCGAATAGCCATCTAAAAAATAATACAATTTATTACCTGCCAATCGGTCTAACATCTGATCTATAAAAGGCAACGAAAAATGGTCCTTCCAAGTGGCTTTATTCAAATTTATGTAATCAATACAAATTATCCAACTAGTAATAGCTCTCATTAGAATCAACTCGTTACGCTCTTTTTTAATAATCGTGATTCCACCTTTCTTCGGTGCATACTGCACCGGACTTACCCACGAGCTATCTGAAATAGGATAGATGATTCCTGCATCTAACCATTTGATCACTTCCTTTCTCACAACTTCTTTCATAATAGGATTGAGCCTCCTTTGCCCATCAATTCGAGCTCTTTCACCTTCTTCTAAAATAATTTTATGCATGCAAAAAGAAGGACTTATACCTCGAATATCAGTTATGGCCCAACCAATTGCTTTCTTAAATTTCCTTAGCACAACAATTAGTTGCTCCTCTTGATCTTTCGTCAATTTTGCTAAAATAATCATAGGCAAAGTGGAATAGTCACCTAAATAAACGTATTTCAAATGCAAAGGAAGTACCTTTAGTTCGAGTTTAGGTGGTTCTTCAATTGACAACTTGGGTTGCACAAATTCTTTGACTTCTGACTCCAACGGTTCAAACTGTGTGGATTGAATGAAATTTCTCGAATTGGCTTCCATCAAAGCCATGTTTTCATCTTCTTCTTCATCCTCCAAAGGGTCAAGATCTAAAGCTTTCTCCAATGGATCTTCTTCAAAATTTCTTTCCATAGAAACCAAGGTTTCTATCTCTTTCATAATTGAACACTCTTCTGTCGGATTGAGAAATTTCATCGCTTTAAGAATGTTAAAAGTTACCTGATCGTCTTGAACTTGCATGGTGTGTTCACCTTTCTGCACATCAATTGACGTTCTTCCCAGGGCTAAGAAAGGTCTCCCAAGGATGATCGACACTTCCTTATCTGCTTCAAAATATAAGACAATGAAATCAGTAGGAAAAGTAAATTTATCGACTCTTACCAAAACATTCTCGATCTTTCCCTCGGGATGTGTTAAAGATCGATCCGCTAGCTGAAGCGCCACAGTTGTAGGTCTTACTTCCCCTATCCCTAGCATCTTAAAAATAGATTTATCCAAATTTTTCAATGTTGCTACTTGGCTTTGGATCAAAGCGTCATTATTAGCCATGTACGCTTTCAACAAGTTATCCAAATTGTTTGATGCCTCAGCTGGATGTGGTTTTGGAGCTTTCTGATTAAACCCTTGAGATTGGTTGGGTCTATGCTGTAAGAAGTTGTTATTCAGCTCGTGTCACTGACTGTGTGAAAATAGGGGGTACCTATTAACTTAGGTCACACCGCCAACCACACGCCAGTGTGTCTAGCCCGTGTGCCCTTCGAAGTGGCCACACACACCCGTGTGCCAGGCTGTGTGCTAGGTTGTGCCAATCATGTAGGGTATACTGACTTATGCAACATGGCCAAGTCACACGCCTGTGTGCTAGGCTGTGTGCCAATTAGAGGGTATACTAGCTTGTACCACACGGCCAGTTACATGCTCGTGTGTGAGACCGTGTGGAGCATACTGACTTGATTTTAATTTCAACACCAGGGGACACATGGCCGTTTAACATGACCGTGTGTCGTACACGGCCAAGACACATTTTCCACCCTATTTTTACATGCCTACACAAGCATAATTTGGAACATTTTATAACCCAATAGGCAACCAATCCACAACATTTCATACACAATTTATACCAATTCAACATAGTATTCAAATACTTAATTACTATATTGTATTATCCATTCATATTTCTTTTACATATCAAGACAACATTTGCATATTTTCATTCCATCTACTACTAGCCAAAACATACAATATTTTAACACTTATACACAACCAAAACATTACATCAAGTTAAGCCAAATCACATGGCTTAAACTTATTCCACAACATGTACCAAAATCACTATCTCAAAAAACCATAACTATCATCTTTATAACTAGCCTATACATGCCATATTTATATATATCCATAGGTTCAAACGTACTAATCTGCAATTGGATTGTATCAACCCGATTTTGGGGCTAGTCGAAAAAACAATTTTGAAACCACTAATCTGAGGCCAGAGATATTATTTTTAATATTATTTTATGCGTTATAACATGATTATATGAGTCCATGAAAATTTTGGTGAATTAATTTTAGTGATTCCATGCTTAATTTTGAAAAAAGACTAAATCGCATAAAGTGTGAAAGTTGTGTTCTTCAAGATAGAGGTGTTAAATTGCTAGAGAACCTTGAATCAGAGGTCCTTAATATGCAAATAGGCCTTTAAGATGGTGATGGTCGGCCATAGGGACAAGGAAATGAAATTCGTCAAAGGTTAGGTAGATTTTAGGTGACTGAATTGATAAAATGAAATAAAATAAAGAGAAAAAGATACCACCATTCATCTTCCTCCTCTCCACCGAAATTTTTACTAAAAATAAGGGTTTTGGAAGCTTTAAATTTTAGCAACTCTTCACCCTTGCAAGTAAGTGTTGTTGACGGTCATTCTTGATGATTTTTGTATTTTTGTGACCCTTGTAGCTTAAGCTAACTAATGGAGGGACTATTTTGCAAAATGGTTGAGAGCCTAGGGTTTTACCATGCGAGTATTCATGTTGTTTTCTGAAATTTTATGGATGAAAATTAATCTTGGTTGTTAAATAAACAACTTTTGTGAAAGGAGTTTTCATGAAAACACTTAAAAGGACCATTTTGTAAAAGTTATAAAATGGGTAGTAAATGTATGAAATAATTGGAATTGTGAGTTACTATAAGAGTAATAAAGGTTTGGATAGGCTTGTTAAAAGAAGAAATTTCATTAAAATCATTTTACGAACCTAGGGGCAAAATCATAATTATGAAAAGTCTAAAGGCAAAACGGTAATTTTGCCAAAGTAGGAATTTTGGAATGTCTTGATTAATGTGGTGATTAAATTAGTAAATTTTGTCATTATAGATCAAGAAAAATGGAGTCCGGACATAGACCGGGGGAAAACCAAGCTATTGGACTAAATCGAATTAGTCACCCATATTTTGTATTCGAGGCAAGTTGTACGTAAATAATACAACTCTATTGTTAGTATGCATTAAACAATTGATATTGCATAAAATGTTTGACTATTGTTATGAATATGCTTAACGAAATTTGATGTGATATACTTCTGGATGAACCTTAGGAATAGATTGGATATCCATGCCATAACATTTGGGTGATATGTATGCTAGTGTAAGACCACGTCTGGGACATGGCATCAGCATTGAGATGAGAGTTAGTGTAAGACCATCTTTTGGACATGGCATCGGCATTGAGATGAGAGCTAGTGTAAGACCATGTCTGGGGCATGGTGTAACATCCCGAATTTGGGCCTAGTAGGATTGGGGCCCAATGGGCTTTGGGCACGGGAGTGTTTAAAATTTTTAAGAATAAGAGAACAGCTCTATTGCTAGTTGGACCTATTAGGAGAGTGATTTTGGAAGGTTAAGGGACTTCTATGAAGTCCCGGGTTCAAACTTTAGCTTTAGGGAAATTTTGGTTTTAGGTGAATAAAACCCTGAGAGTTAGTAGTAGGCTTTAAGAATAAAATATGGAGAAAAATGACAAGTGGAGTGTGTGGTGTAGTGGCAAAGTGACGCCACATAAGAGGCAAGGGGGTGACGCCACAAGGAAGGAAGGAGGTCCAAGTTCAAGTCTTGGTGCTTGCATTTTAGTTTTCTTTTTAAATGGATTTTTGAATTTGGCCATAGGACTTATATTTCGTTGCGCATGATTTTAGAAACAAGGAGCTAGTTTGTAAAGTGGCTAGCAACATGGATTATGTTATAGAGGAGCCTGGGTTCGAATCTCATGAGAAGCAAGGGAGTATTTATTTTGCTAAGATAGGGGGCAAGAGTTTGAGTTGGATTTAAACTCTGCTAGCGGAAGGATCCCACATCAGAAAGATACAAAGAGGGAAGGTGAGAAACTAACTATATAAAGAGCATTCTAGGAGGAGAGAAAAGATACCTTGGTGGGCGTTGGGCATATGAGCTTTGGGAGCGCGGTTGAGCAGCTTCAAAATTCCTATCAGGTGTGCAACTCTCTTTCTACTCTAGTTGTAGAGCGGCAAATGACGAAGTGCCGGTCACGGCAATAGTAGCCACATGGGCGTGTGAGCGCACTTGTGGGGGCTTCAACGCGATAGTTGAGGCCATCAGTAGTGTTCTTGCGGGTGAGGGCTGTTGGGTACGATGGCTCGAAAGGGGCCAAGTGGACCCAATGGGCCCGAGGGCCCATATGAATAAATTGTATGATTGAGCAGTAGATAGTGAACTAGACTATGTAAATCTCATATATTGGCTAGGTTTGGGCTGAATGGGCCACACGAGTGTGTGGGCCCACTTGGGTCGACAATGGGCCTTAAGCCCATTGGCATCATTATCTCTGTTTAGAATACTTGAGTCGTTCGAGGCGATAGTGGATCTCCTGTTGGGTCGTTAACACCCTGATATTGTAAAAATACTGAAATACCCCTAGTTTGCGAAATTACCAAAATACCCCTGATTTACAAAATTACCAAAATACCCCCGATTTGTCAAACTTACTGAAATACCCCCGAATTACAAAATTACCAAAATGCCCCTTGTTTACAAAATTACCGAAATACCCCCAAATTATAAAATTTCCAAAATACCCCTAGTTTACAAAATTACCAAAATACCCTAATTTGTGAAATTACTGAAATACCCATGATTTACAAAATTACCGAAATACCCCTAGTTTGCAAAATTATTGAAATACCCCTGGTTTGTAAAATTACTAGAATACCCCTGGTTTGTAAAATTATCGAAATACCCCTGGGTTACGAAATTACCAAAATACCCTTGGTGGGTAAATTATGAAAATACCCTTGGTAGGTAAATTATGAAAATACCCTTGGTAGGTAAATTATAAAAATACCTTTGGTAGGTAAATTACGAAAATACCCTTGGTAGGCAAATTACGAAAATACCTTTGGTAGGTAAACTACGAAAATACCCTTGGTAGGTAAATTATGAAAATACCCTTGGTTGGTAAATTACGAAAATACCCTCGATGGGTAAAATGATCGATATGTCCCTGGAGGGAAAAAATGACGAAAATGCCCCTACATGTTATATGATTATTCTTGTATGTGATTTATGATTGTTATTGTATGATTATTATTGTATGTTGCATTCATTTGTTATTATGTTGCATGGGGATGGGATTATTCGAAAGGGGAAGTGCAGATAGGATCGCATGGTCGCTTGACGACTGTGGATCCACCGAAGGCTTTTAGCCACCGAGCAGCTATGCTGCACCAATAAGTTAGTGCCGCAACTGGTGCTACATAAGGAGTGTAGTGATGAGTGGGTCGATTAAATCCCCACACGACTGCAGGGTTGGATAGGAGACGGAGTGCAGGGTTGGTATGGGCATTAATGTATTGCATATGTGGTTTTATTTGAGATGGGCTCAGGCCCAGATAAATATGATTTGTGACATTTATGGGTTAAGGACCAATTGAGGCTTTTATGGACTAAGGCCCAATTGTCACCGTTATTGAAATGGGTTTCGGCCCAAACTTTTGTGATTCATGTCTTATAGATGAGGGTTATGCACACTGAGTTTTCGTAAACTCACACCCTCTTTTTAATATTTTTTTTTCTCAGGTAATCCTCAGTACGCGGTTCGACGTGCTGGAGGACTCAGAGGTGGCCACACTGCGAGCAGTTTTGGACTCTAGTATTTTACTTATTTTTAACTTGGATTAATATTTTGTAATAAGGCATTTCTTAAATTATAGTTTTAGTTTTGGATTTTTAGCTTATTATGCTTTAAATCTGCTAAACTTTGTATCGCGATTTTCCAAAATAATATCTACTTTCAAAATACTACGCTTTCACGAATAGGTCGTAAACATCACGTTTTCATAAGTCAGTCATTTTAATTAAGTTTTCGTAACAAACAAAGTTTTTTTTAGGTCATAACTTTTTAATAAATGTCGATTAATAATAAACAAACGCAAACTGGGACTTTAGTTTTTAATATCAAGAAAAGGTTTTCAAATGGAACCATGGTTTCTCGAAAAGCACCCCAATGTGACACGCCGGATTCGGGCCTAACTTCTAGGCCGAGTTTGGGGTGTTACATTTAGTGGTATTAGAGCCCGGTTGCAAAGCTCGGGCTGTGAATGGGCCTTAGATTTTGGGTTTTTTTTAAGTTTTGGCAGGATTCTTGAAGTGTGGTTCATCGAGCCCTCGACGTTGAGCCAAGTAACTTTTCTGTTATTGTTTGAATAATTGAACTGTATAGATAATGGACTACTTAAAAATAGGCTTTTAGAGACTAAAGCCCGTAGGAAACTTAAGCCTGTAGTGGATTCTCGACAGCAAAATAACTCTAAGAAATTGTTGTTACTTACATAAGACATGTGCCCTAAACAAGTGGAAGTAAGTACTAATTTCATAAAATTCTTAATCAGAGTGCGCAGTGAAAGCATAGTGGTGTGGCTTGAGCTGTACGTTTAGTAGTTAGTTTGAAATTTCGAGGAAAAAATTTGTTTAAAGAGGGTAGATTTGTAACATCCCAAATTTGGGCCTAGTAGGATTGGGGCCCAATAGGCCTTGGGCACGGAAGCGTTTAAAATTTTTAAGAATAAGAGAACGGCTCTATTGCTAGTTGGACCTACTAGGTGAGTGATTTTGGAAGGTTAGGGGGCTTCTATGAAGTCTCGGGTTCAAACTTTAGCTTTAGGGAAATTTTGGTTTTAGGTGAATAAAACCCTGAGAGTTAGTAGTAGGCATTAAGAATAAAATGTGAAGAAAAATGACAAGTGAAGTGTGTGGTGTAGTGGCAAAGTGACGCCACATAAGAGGCAAGGGGGTGACGCCACAAGGAAGGAAGGAGGTCCAAGGTTCAAGTCTTGGTGCTTGCATTTTAGTTTTCTTTTTAAATGGATTTTTGAATTTGGCCATAGGACTTATATTTAGTTGCGCATGATTTTAGAAACAAGGAGCTAGTTGGTAAAGTGGCTAGCAGCGTGGATTATGTTATAGGGGAGCCTAGGTTCGAATCTCATGAGGAGCAAAGGAGTATTTATTTTGCTAAGATGGGGCGGCAAGGGTTTGAGTTGGATTTAAACTCTGTTAGCGGAAGGATCCCACATCGGAAAGATACAAAGAAGGAAGGTGAGAAGCTTGCTATATAAAGAGCATTCTAGGAGGAGAGAAAAGATACCTTGGTGGGCATTGGGCATAGGAGCTTTGGGAGCGTGGTTTAGCACCTTCAGAATTCCTATCAGGTGTGCAACTCTCTCTCTACTCTAGTTGTAGAGCGTTAAATTCTGAAGTGCCGGTCACGACAATAGTAGCCACATGGGCGTACGAGCGCACGTGTGTGGGCTTGGACGTGATAGTTGAGGCCGACAGTAGTGTTCGTGCGGGTGTGGACTGTTGGGCTACGATGGCCCGAAAGGGGCCAGTGGGCTCAATGGGCCCAAGGGCCCATATGAGTAAATTGTATGATTGAGTAGTAGATAGTGAACTAGACTATGTGAATCTCATATATGTGGCTAGGTTTGGGCTAAATGGGCCATACGAGTGTGTGGGCCCACTTGGGCCGATAATGGGCCTTAGCCCATTCGCATCATTATCTCTATTTAGAATACTTGAGTCGTTCGAGGCGACAGTGGATCTTCTGTTGGGTCGTTAACACCCTGATTTGTAAAAATACCGAAATACCTCTAGTTTGCAAAATTACCAAAATACCCTCGATTTACGAAATTACCAAAATACCCTCGATTTGTGAAATTATCGAAATACCCCCGAATTACAAAATTACCAAAATACCCCTAGTTTACAAAATTACCGAAATACCCTAATTTGTTAAATTATAGAAATACCCTCAAATTACAAAATTACTAAAATACCCCTAGTTTACAAAATTACTGAAATACCCTAATTTGTGAAATTACCGAAATACCCTTGATTTGCAAAATTACTGAAATACCCTTGATTTGCAAATTACTGAAATACCCCTAGTTTGTAAAATTACTAGAATACCCCTGGTTTACAAAATCACCGAAATACCCCTGGTTTGTGAATTTATTAAAATTCCCTTGGTGGGTAAATTACAAAAATACCCTTGGTAGGTAAATTACAAAAATACCCTTGGTAGGTAAATGACGAAAATACCCTTGGTAGGTAAATTACGAAAATGCCCCTACATGTTATATGATTATTCTTGTATGTTATTTATGATTGTTATTGTATGATTATTATTGTATGTTGCATTCATGTGTTATTATGTTGCATGGGGATGGGATTATTCGAAAGGGGAAGTGCAGATAGGATCGCATGGTCGCTTGACGATTGTGGATCCACCGAAGGCTTTTAGCCACCGAGTAGCTATGCTGTACCGATAAGTTAGTGCCGCAACCGGTGCTACATAAGGAGTGTAGGGATGGGTGGGTCGATTAAATCCCCACAAGACTATAAGGTTGGACAGGAGACGGAGTGCAGGGTTGGTATGGGCATTAATGCATTGCATATGTGGTTTTATTTGAGATGGGCTCAAGCCCAGATAAATATGATTTTTGACATTTATGGGTTAAGGCCCAGTTGAGGCTTTTATGGGCTAAGGCCCAATTGTCACCGTTACTGAAATGGGCTTCGGCCCAAACTATTGTGATTCATGTCTTATTGATGGGGGTTATGCACACTGAGTTTTCGTAAACTCACACCCTTTTTTTAATATTTTTTTTCTCAGGTAATCCTCAGTACGTGGTTCGACGTGCTGGAGGACTCAGAGGTGGCCATACTATGAGCAGTTTTGGACTTTAGTATTTTACTTATTTTTAACTTGGGTTAATATTTTGTAATAAGGCCTCTCTTAAATTCTGGTTTTAGCTTTGGATTTTTAGTTTATTATGTTTTAAATCTGCTAAACTTTGTATCACAGTTTTCCAAAACAATATCTTCTTTCAAAATACTACGCTTTCGCGAATAGGTCGTAAACATCACATTTTCATAAGTCAGTCATTTTAATTATGTTTCCGCAATAAACAAAGTTTTTTTTAGGTAATAACTTTTTAATAAATGTTATTAGTAATAAACAAACGCAAACTGGGACTTTAGTTTTTTAATATCAAGAAAGGTTTTCAAATGGAACCATGGTTTCTCAAAAAGGACCCCAATGTGACAGCCAGATTCGGGCCTAACTTCTAGGCCAGGTTTGGGGTGTTACAGATGGCATCGACCTTGATACATGAGCCAGTGTAAGACCATGTCTGGGACATGGCATCGGCCTCGATATGTTAGCCAATGTAAGACCATGCCTAGGACATGGATCGGCATCATACCCTCTCGTATAAGGCTTGTCGGGTATCCTTTGGTATTCCAATTGGTTCAATGGGTAATTTAAAGCTTGCGTCAAAAGTGAGAAAAGTTACGACTATGTTGTAAGTGATACAGGTACCTACACGAAATTCATGAGAAATGAGCTCGATTTATATTGTATGATTAGTAAGGATGAAAATGAGTAAGTTATGCCTTAAATCATTTGAGATTTATGTGAAAATTTATAATGTGTTATGAGTATGATAATGCATGGTAATTGTTGTTGATTATTTATATATGACTTACTGAGCTTTATGCTTACTCCCTCTCTTTTCCATTTTCTTATAGTGCCGCCAAGCTAGCTCGGGGATCAACAGACGTAGGAGGCATCGATCACACTATCAATCTGAACATTTGGTATAGTTAGATTTATCATTTTGAGTATGGCATGTGTAGGGGTTTGGTCTTTTTTCAAGTGTCATATTGTTTTGGCTTGGCTTGTCTTAAAGATTGATTCATTTTGTATAAGGCCATGGATGATGGCTAATACTTGTTATTGATATATGGAAATGATGATGTTTTCATGAGTGTGCAATTTACACAGTGAAGTATATGGTGTGTTAATGCATGAATGAATAGGTTGCATGATTGGATTGATAGAGTATTTGATAAGTTTTGCATGTGAATAGAGTGTAATAGCCTTGATATGTGTATGTCTTGATGTGGCTTATATTAGTGCAAGTAAGGGTAGCAAAAGGGCTTGGTAAATAGCCTTGTTTTTGTCCACATGGGCGTGTGTCTAGGCTGTATGTGACACACAGTCTGCCCCATGGGCATGTAGTTAGGCCATGTATCCCCTTGCACCCTAAGTTGGCAAAACAGAATGCCAGTAGTAACTGCACAGGCTGAGACACGGCCATGTGTCTCAACCGTGTGGAAGACACAGCCATAGGACACGGGCATGTGCCCAAGACGTGTGAAGTCTTCAACTTAAATGCAAAAATAAATTCGCCACATGGCCTTGCACATGGGCGTGTGCCTTGGCCGTATAACCCTAAAATGTTACTGATGTCAGAAACAAAATGTCAAGGTTTTAACAAACGAGCTGAGACATGGGCGTGTGATGGTCGTGTGAGTGACTCGGGCCATGGAAACGGGCGTGTGCCATGCTGTGTGACATCCTAATTCTCGTGAAACCCAAGTCAAGCTCGCGCATGAGCTAAGGATATGGCCATGCTAGCCACGCGGTCGTGCCCCAAGTCCACATGGGCATGTACCCCTATTTTTCAATGAAATTTTCTAAAGATTTCTAAGGTTCCCGGTTTAGTCCGAAACCACTTTTAATGTATGTTTTGGGCTCATAGGCTCATATTAAGTTCTTTAATATAAAGACTGAAAAGTTTTAAATTTGAACGAAATTTCATAACCTGAAAATGTTTGTATACATGTTTTTAAGTAAGGTAACGCCTCGTACCCAGTATCAGCTTCGGATACGGGTAAATGGTGTTTCATTTAGTGGTATTAGAGCTATGTTTTAGTTGATTCTCATACTAACCTAGCGTGTGTATGAGTCTAGCTATACATACCATATATGAATTATGATAGTGTGATGACCCTTGACAATTTAAATTCTGTTTTTATATAGTAAATGGATCCTGACGGAACAATGGCGGATGATGTCGAGAGTAATGTGTCGACTCCCACTGAGGGGATCGTGCCAGTCGAGAGTGGGCCCGTGACATTGGGTCAGAGTAAAGGTGCTAAAGAAGCCTTCCTTCATATGATAAATGTTTGTTATTCAGAGTTTGTTCGTGCAAACCCGAACGCTCCACCTACTCCACCCCCTCAAATCCCTCAACCTGCCCTTACAGCTCCCCAAGTAGTGGAAATGATTAGAAGGGAAAAACCTCCGGTAGACAGAAATTGGAAGCAAGGGGTTGAGGAATTTAAAGTGAATATAGATGATGACCCAGAGAGAGCAGAATTCTGGCTAGAAAATACCATTAGGGTATTCGATGAGTTGTATTGCACACTTGAGGAGGGCGTGAAGTGTGTTGTGTCACTTCTGCGAGACTCGGCCTACCAATTGTGGAACACCCTTGTGTCGGTTGTACTAAGGGAAAGGAGAACTTGGGGATTGTTTCAGGAAGAGTTCCGTACAAAGTATATTAGCCAGTGGTTTATAGACTATAAAAGGAAGGAATTCCTTGAGCTAAAACAAGGTCGAATGACGGTAACCGAATATGAACGTGAGTTTGTAAGGCTCAATAAATACTTTCGGGAGTGCATATCCACAGAATCCATCATGTGCAAGAGGTTTGAGGACAGATTAAATGATGACATACGATTGTTTGTTGGTATTCTAGAACTGAAGGAATTTGTTGTGCTAGTAGAGAGAGCTTGCAAGGCCAAGGAATTGGCTAAAGAGAAAAGGAAACCTAATATTGAGTCTCGTGACTCAAAGAAAAGACAGTTCAGGAAATCATTTTAATCCTCATCCAAGAAATCGAGAGAATTCACTCCCCAATTAAATGCTTCAGTGGGATTCTCGAGTAGAAATAGGGGTAATCAGTACTCAGCGTCTAAAGCTCAAAACACTTCTGTTGTGAGTGTTGGTAGTGCTCGACCAAATATGTAACATCCCAAACCTAGCCTAAACACCACGACCGGATCTGGTATGTAACATAAAAAGATTTTTTTATAAAATTTTGCATTCGTCTAAAAATTTAAATTCTCTTTTGAAAACTTCATGTTCGGTAGTTCATCTGAAAACTCAGTGTTCATTTTATAAAAGATGTGATTAGCCTAAATCATGCTTTTAGGTGATGTTTGAAAACACTTGATGTTGCATTAAGTTAACTTGAGATTGTTTTCTAGTTTTGGTTATAAAATTGTTGGTTAAGTTGTGAGAAAAACTTTCGTTCGCATTTTATGAAGAAAATGTCTTACAATTAATGTATAGATTAAAGCGTTTAAAGTTCAAACCAGAAATAAACCCAAATAATTGATGAACTTATTATATAACAAAATCCCCAAAATAGAAAATGATAAATATAAGTAAAGTTTAATTTAATAGAAACCATGCATGGCCACCTCGAGGTCCACTCCGGCCCAAATCCCCTGAATTAAGAATTACCTGCAAAAGTTAAGCAGAAAGAGTGAGTCAAGAATACTTAGTGTGCAATTATCTCACCTGATCCATAAATGGGCCTAAGCCCCCATAATCAATCGGCCGAAGCCCAAATACCATGGCATAACATGTAGTCAATACGATAAACCCAACCTATTCTAATGATCCATCCTCTACACTCTGCTCCACATGTCCAACCTCAGCACACCTGTGGGGATTTCTACAATCAACCCTCCATCCGCTACACTCCTCTTTGGTAGCCATGCTGACAGTCATGCTGCTCAAAGATGATATGATGTGGCCTAGCCACCGAATCAATGTGACCAAGTCATCGATATACATATACGGCACCGAGCCATCGGAATAGTGTGACAAAGTCACCGATATACACTGCCCCTTTACATCATTATCATTTCCCAACCCAAAGCACATGCAATCATAGTGAATTGAATGCAACATATAACAACATTTATAAGATATTTAAAGCACATATATATTCATGCCAACGAAAATGTTTATAGGACATATCAGAGAATAACTAACCTGGTATTCCGATTTTACCCTCTAAGGGTAACTCAGTAGCCATTACCAAATTTTTGGCTTTCAAACAACACATATACTTTTTATAACAAACAAAAGAAGGTGTGGGAATTACACACCTGTAAACACGAAGGACTAGACTCTCTATATCACCGATATTTTCACTAGAAGAAACAATCGCAATCTGCCTATCCCAAACAGATGTTGGTTCCCTACCACAACCAGACGAAAAATCTCGAACGGCTGACACTGCACGCCATTTGAACTTAGGGGCAGGAACTACGAGTCCAACCCCCTCCTTCACTTAACTGACATTCGTATCCATGAAAGGATCTTGATCAGGGAACTAGGTTAAGGCAATGAAAAAAAAAAAAGAAAGAATAGGTACCCGAATTTGAAAGAAGCTTCTTACCTTGATCAACGGAGACCGAATGCTAGAAGGTTGGCTTACAAAATCGTGAGTCCCTAGATAGTACCAATTTTAGAATCGATTCCAAAACAAAATAAAGGAAATGGCCTTCGGCCAAACAAACGTGGAAAGACCCCCTTACTACCCATTCGGCCAACAACCATACTTACCAGAGACCTCCCAAATGCAGGCTAAATGGAAAAAAGAAGGTGAGAATAAACCCCTCTACAATTGGCCAACTCCCAAAAGAACAAGTCAACACCTTTAGTTTAGCAAGACAATAAATAAAAAGGTAAAAGATGAAAAGAAAATAGAAGAAGGAGGGTCCTTACGGAAGAACAAGAAAATTTCGATTGGAAAGACTATAATCGGCTTCTGGAAAAATAATTGAAGAAGATTCTGATTGAACAATATGCTGCTTTGGGAGAAGAGTAGAAGAAGGAAAGCGAAGGAGAGGGAATGTTTCGGCTAACACACAAATGAAAGGAAACAATAAATAGGGAGACTTGTAAGATTCGACTCAAGCATAAAGTGTGGAGTGAAAGATGTCACAAGGTTGAGTAGGTTCGGCTGAAAGAAGAGAAGATTCAAAAAGGGTTTCAGTTATAAGCAAACGATGTAGAGAAGAAGAGATGAAAGAACCAAGGAGAGTAGGAGTAAAAGTGCTACAGTTTTTGGTAATCTAGAGAAAAGAAAGATGACCAAAATGAAAAAGAAAAGGGAAGCTTCTCAAATGGTTTTGGTTCACTCTACTCTCAAATGATGACTTAAGAAAATGGAACTCCCTTTAACTCCTGACTGAAATTGCTCACTAAAATTGCCTAAGTAACTCAATGAAATTTCGGCACACTCACACACACTCACTAACCGAAATGCTCCCACAAAAGTCCCCTACATTCTGCTAGCCTCTCTCCCTCTCTCCATATCCCACCAATTCCTCCACCTTTCACTCTCCACTCCCCATTTCAAATGTGTTGACCGATTCTTACTCCTCCAACACCTCTCCTCCTTTTATTTAAAATATGTTGACCCATTCCACAACTAACATGCAGAGTCTTGGCCGAATCCACCTCTTCTCCCTCCTTAGTAAAATGAAACCCCCAAAAATGCAAGCTGTGAGACTCGAACCTGTTCCCTTCTCCTTCAAGCTCCCATGAGGCGTCATCCCCCTTTGCTTCCTAGGGGTCACTTACCACTCTTCCACACCCTTTTTTTTTTGTGTCATCAGTTACACACAAATATACATAAGACCTACCTCTACAAGCTTCCCCCTAAAGTTCCCTAAAAAAAATTAACCAAGACCCCGGCTCGAACCCAAGCCTTCTTAAGACCCCCAAACACATCCAAATAGCAAGCAGAACAAGCCAAACACACGAAAATATGAAATGCAGAATCCCCTAACTTGGGATGTTACAAAATAAATCGAAGTGTTTACTGTGTGGTAGATGACATTTTGGTAAGTGTCGAGGAAATGATAGAGGCTGTTTTAAGTGTGGTTCACTAGACCACTTCATTCGAAATTGTTTTGAGATAGAGGAAAAGGATAGAAAGCAAGATGTGTGAGCGAGTAATGCACCTTCAAGAGGTAGACCATAAAAGAACCTGGAAAGTGGGGCTAGCAATAGAGGTGCGCCTAGAGATTCCGCCGTGAGGTCCAAGGGCCAAGCGCCTGCAAGGACTTATGCCATTCGCGCTCGTGAAGAGGCATCTTCAACGGATGTGGTTTCAAGTACTTTTTCTCTTCACGATATTTTTGTTGTTGCTTTGATTGATCCAGGATCTACCTATTCATATGTTTGTATGAAATTGGTGTTTAGTATGAATATGCTTGTTGAGTCCACAGAAATTTTGATAAAAGTGTCAAACCCATTAGGCAATCATGTGTTAGTTGATAAAATATGTAGAAATTGTCCCTTGACAATTAGAGGTCATTATTTTTCGGCTAACCTCATGCTGTTGTCGTTTGATGAATTTGATTTGATTCTTGGTATGGATTGGTTAACTACTCATGATGTGATAGTGAATTATGGAAGAAAATTTATTAAATTGAAATGTGAAAATGGGGATATTATCCGAGTTGATCAGGTGAATCAGATAGCTTACCTGTACTGGTTTCTTCTATGACCACTAAGAAATACGTGAGAAAAGGGTATGAGTCCTATCTTCCATTTGTGTTGAATACCTAAGAGTTGAAAGTAAAGATTGAGTCAGTGCCTGTGGTATGTGAGTGCCTGGATGTGTTTCCGAAAGAGTTTCCCGGATTGCCTTCAACTAGGAAAGTTAAGTTTGGTATCGAGTTAGTCCTTGGTACTGCGCCTATTTCAGTTGTCCCGTATAGGATGGCACCGTTGGAGTTAAAAGAGCTGAAGGATCAACTACAAGAGTTAACGGATAAGGGCTTTGTGAGATTGAGTTATTCTCCGTGGGGTGCTCCGGTACTTTTTGTAAAAAAGAAAGATGGGTTAATGAGATTATGTATAGACTACTGACAGCTCAACAAGGTTGTAGTTAAGAACAAGTATCCTTTGCCAAGGATCGATGATTTGTTTTACCAATTGAAGGTAGCCACAGTGTTTTCTAAAATAGACCAGAGGTTCGGTTATTACCAGCTGAGAGTTAAGGAACAAGATGTACCGAAAAATATGTTTCGGACGAGGTATGGCCGTTATGAGTTCCTTGTCATGCCCTTTGGCTTAACAAATGATCCCGCTGTATTTATGGATTTAATAAATCGTATTTTCTAATCGTACTTGGATAAGTTTGTCGTTGTTTTTATCGATGATATATTAATTTATTCTCGTGATGAGAGTGAACACACGAAGCATTTGAGAACTGTTTTGCAAACCTTAAGAGATAAGAAGTTTTATGCTAAGTTTAGCAAAAGTGAATTTTGGCTTCGAGAAGTCGGATTCTTGGGCCACATCGTGTCGGGTGATGGAATTAGAGTTGACCTGAGTAAGATATCGGCTATTGGTGATTGGAAATTACTGAGGAATGTGTCAGAGATTAGAAGCTTTTTGGGCTTAGCTGGATGCTACAGACAGTTTGTTAAAGGATTCTTCACAATTGCTACTCTGATGACGAGGTTGGTACAGAAATATGTCAAGTTTGAGTGGACGGAAAAATGCCAACAGAGTTTCGAGAAACTAAAGGCGTTGTTGACTGAATCTCTAATTTCAGTACGACCGAAATCGGGAAAAGAATTTGTAGTGTATAGTAATGCATCCTTGAATGGATTGGGATACATGCTCATGCAAGAAGGCAAGGTAATAGCATATGCCTCGAGACAACTGAAGCCACATGATAAAAACTATCCGACTCACGACTTAGAGTTAGCTGCCATAGTGTTCGCATTGAATATTTGGAGACACCATTTGTATGGTGAGAGATGCCGAGTATTCACTAACCATAAAAGTCTAAAGTATTTGATGACTCAAAAGGAGTTAAACCTATGGCAGTGGAGATGGTTAGAGTTGATAATTGACTACCACCCTAGAAAGGCGAATGTGGTCACCGATGCTTTGAGTAGGAAGTCATTGCTTACCTTGAGTGCTATGAACACTCAGTTGTTAGTAACCAATAATGGTTTGATTTTAGCCAAGCTGAGAGTGAAACCAATGTTTTTGCAAGAGATCAGCGAAGCTCAGAAAGGTGATAAAGAATTGCAATCTAAGATAACTCAGTGCGAGACGGGTATAGAATCAGACTTTCTGACTAGTTCAAATGGCTGTTTAATGTTTCGAGACAGAATTTGTGTACCCAAAGACAATGAGCTTATTTAGAAGATTTTGCATCAGGCATATAGCGGTTGTATGTCTATCCATCCGGGTAGTGTGAAAATGTACAATGACTTGAAGAAAATGTATTGGTGGTTAGGAATGAAAAGAGACTTCTCAGAGTTGTCTCTAAGTGTATAATTTGTCAGCAAGTGAAAGCCGAACACCAAGTACCTTTGGGTTCACTTCAGCTCGTAATGGTTCCCAAGTGGAAATGGAACCGTATTACCATGGATTTTGTGTCTAGATTACCATTGACGCCAAGGAAGAAAGATGCTGTATGGGTTGTAGTTGACAGACTAACAAATTCGGCTCATTTTATTCTGGCGCATACCGATTATCCACTTGAGAAATTGGTCTATTTGTATGTTTCTAAAATTGTGAGACTTCACAGAGTGCCCTTGTAAATTATTTCGAATAGAGATTCGATGTTTACCTCGCGATTTTGGAAAAAGTTACAAGAAGCTTTGGGGAAAAATTTCAATTTTAGCATGGCTTTCCATCCGCAAACCGACGGTCAGTTAGATAGAGTAATTTAGATTCTTGAAGACATGTTGTGGTGTTGTGTCCTTGAATTCCAAGGCAATTGGGAAAGATATTTACTGCTGGTAGAGTTTGCCTACAACAATAGCTATCAGATTCACGGGGTTGACTTAGTTAAAGAGACCAAAGAGAAAGTAAAGGTAATTCGTGACTGTTTGAGAGCCGCTTCAGATAGACAGAAATCCTATGCGGACTTGAAATGAAAAGAAATTGAGTTTCAAGTCAGTTATAAGGTGTTTTTGAAAGTTCCCCGTGGAGGAAATTCCTCAGATTCAGTAAGAAAGGAAAATTAAGTCCACGCTTTATTGGGCCTTATGAAGTGACTGAGAGAATTGGACCAGTAGCTTATCGTTTAACCTTGCCGTCCCAGTTGGAAAAGATCCACGATGTATTCCATGTGTCTATTTTACACTGATACTGTTCTGATCCATCACATGTGATTTCACCAACAGAGGTTGAGATTTGTTCAGACATGACCTATAGTGAAGAGCCGGTTAAGATTTTAGATCGAGAGGTCAAGTAATTAAGAAATAAAAGTCTAGCACTCGTGAAAGTACTATGGCACAGACATGGGGTTGAGGAGGGCACATGGGAGACCGAGGATACTATGAGAGACCAATACCCAAACCTTTTCACTGGTAAGATTTTTGGGGACAAAAATAATTAAGGGGGAGAATTATAACTGCCCGATTTTGAGGCTAGTCGGAACAGTGGTTTCAGAACCACTAATCTAAAGCCGGAGAAATTATTTTTAATATTATTTTATGTGTTATAACATGATTATATGAGTGCACGAAAATTTTGGTGAATTAATTTTAGAGATTCCATGCTTAATTTTGAAAAAGAAATACATTGCATAAAGTGCGAAAGCTTTGTTCTTCAAGATAAAGGTGTTAAATAGCTAGAGAACCTTAATTTAGAGGTCCTTAATGTGTAAAGAGGCCTTAAAGAGGGCAATGGCCGACCATAGGGACAAGGAAATGAAATTTGTCAAAGGTTAGGTAGATTTTAGGTGACTTAATTGATAAAATGAAATAAAATAAAGAGAAAAAAATATCACCATTCATCTTCCTCCTCTCCACCAAAATTTTCAGCAAAAATAAGGGTTTTGGAAGCTTGAAACTTCAGCAACTCTTCACCCTTGCAAGTAAGTGTTGTTGACGGTCATTCTTGATGATTTTTGTATTTTTGTAACCCTTGTATCTTAAGCTAACTAATGGAGAGACTATTTTGCAAAATAGTTGAGAGTCTAGGGTTTTACCATGTGAGTATTCATGTTGTTTGGTGAAATTTTATGGATGAAAATGAATCTTGGTTGTTAAATAAACAACTTTTGTGAAAGCGGTTTTCATGAAAACACCTAAAATGATCATTTTGTAAAAGCTATAAAATGGGTAGTAAATGTATGAAACAATTGGAATATTGAGTTGCTATAAGAGTAATAAAGGTTTGAATAGGCTTGTTAAAAGAGAAAATTTGATTAAAATCGTTTTACGAATCTAGGGGCAAAATCGTAATTATGTGAAAGTTTAAGGGCAAAATGGTAATTTTGCCAAAGTAGGAATTTTGGAATGTCTTCATTAATGTGGTGATTAAATTAGTAAATTTTTTCATTATAGATCAAGAAAAACGGAGTCCAGACTTAGACCGGGGGAAAACTAAGCTATTGGACTAAATCAAATTAGTCGTCCATATTTTGTATATCGAGGTAAGTTGTACGTAAATAATACAACTCTATTGTTATTATGCATTAAATAATTGATATTGCATAAAATTTTTTATTATTGTTATGAATATGCTTAATGAAATTTGATGTGGTATACTTCCGATTGAACCTTAGAAATAGATTGGATATCCATGCCATGACGTTTGGGTGATATGTGTGCTAGTGTAAGACCATGTCTGGGACATGGCATCGGCCTCAATATGTGAGCCAGTGTAAGACCATGTCTAGGATATGGCATCAGCATTGAGATGAGAGCTAGTGTAAGACCATGTCTGGGACATGGCATCGGCCTTGATACATGAGCCAGTGTAAGACCATGTCTGGGACATGGAATCAGCATTGAGATGAAAGCTAGTGTAAGCCCATGTCTGGGACATGGCATTGGCCTCGATATGTGAGCCAATGCAAGACCATGTCTAGGACATGGCATCGGCATCGTACCCACTCGTGTGAGGCTTGTTGAGTATCCTTTGGTATTCTAACTAGTTCAAAGGGTTGTTTAAAGTTTGTGTCAAAAGTGAGAAAAGTTACGACTATGTTGTAAGTGATACAGGTACCTACATGAAATTCATGAGAAATGAGCTAGATTTATGTTGTATGATTAGTAAGGATGAAAATGAGTAAGTCCTGCCTTAAATCATTTGATATTTATGTGCAAATTAATAATGTGTTATAAGTATGATAATGCATGGTAATTGTTGTTAATTATTTATATACAACTTACTAAGCTTTATGCTTACTCCCTCTCTTTTCCATTTTCGTATAATGCCGCCAAGCTAGCTCAGGGATCAACAAACGTCGGAGGCATCGATCACGCAATCAATCTGAACATTTGGTATAGTAAGATTTATCATTTTGAGTATAGCATGTATAGGGGCTTGGTCTTTTGTCAAGTGTCATATTGTCTTGGCTAAATGTGTTGGCTTGTCTTGAAGATTAATTCATTTTGTATAAAGCCATGGGTGATGGCTAATACTTGTTATTGATTTATGAAAATGATGATATTTTCATGAGTGTGCCATTTACACAGTGAAATATATGGTGTGTTAATGCATGAATGAGCAGGTTGCATAATTGGATTGATAAAGTATGTGATAAGTTTTGCATGTGAATAGAGTGTAGTAGCCTTGATGTGTGTATGTCTTGATGTGGCTTATACTGGTGCAAGTAAGCGTGGCAAAAGGGCTTGGTAAATAGCCTTGTTTTTGTCCACATGGGTAGACGCACAGGCGTGTGTCTAGGCTGTATGTGACATACAATCTGCCCCATGGGTGTGTAGTTAGGTCGTGTGTCCCCTTGCACCCTAAGTTGGCAAAATGGAATGCCTAGTAGTAATCACACGGGCTGAGACACGGCCGTGCGTCTCGACCGTGTGGAAGACACGGCCATAGGACATGGGCATGTGCCCAGGCCGTGTGAAGTCTGCACTTTAAATGCGAAAATAAATTTGCCACGCGGCCTAGCACATGGGCATGTTTCTTGGCCGTGTGACCCTAAAATGTTGCAATCTTCAGAAACAGAATGTCAAGGTTTTAAAACACGGGCTGAGACACGGGCGTGTCATGGCCGTGTGAGGGACATGAGTGTGTGCCATGCCGTGTGACACCCTGAATTCTCACAAAGTACAAGTCAGGCTCGCGCACGGGCTAAGGACATGGCCATGCTAGCCACAAGGCTGTGCCCCAAGTCCACATGGGCGTGTACCCCTATTTTTCAATGAAATTTTCTGATGTTTTCTAAGGTCCCTGGTTTAGTCCTGAACCGCTTTTAATGTATGTTTTGGGGCTCGTAGGCTCATATTAAGGTCTTTAAGATGAAGATTGAAAAGTTTTAAATTTGAACGAAATTTCATAACCTGGAAATGTTTGTATGCATGTTTTTAAGTAAGGTAACGCCTCGTACCCTGTACCGGCTTCGAATGCGGATAAGGGGTGTTACATGGATAGTGTGATGCGTAACTCTGACTTATCCGAATCGAGCAAGCTATCGAAACTCTATAAAACATGGAAAAGAAACAGAGTAAGCTTTATAGCTTAGTAAGCCCGTATAATTCAGAATTTAACTTACCATTTATACATATTCATACAATTAAACAAAGTATATCAAATTCATTTTCCAAATGCCTATACACAAGCATTCATCAATAAGTTAGTCACATAAGTGCATGTAATCATCCATTATCTCAATTTAATACTCAATACATTGTATCATATCAAATTTATATATCATGTACATCATTTGTAACATTTCACTCACAATCATATAAGCAGTAAATCTTTCGATAACAGTAACTCATCTGTTTAAACAATATTTCATCCATATAACAATAATTCATCCTTATAACACACAGCTTATTGTAACACCCCTTACCCGTATTCTACGCCAAAACCAAGTACGAGGCGTTACTGTACTTAACTCACATGGTCATACAACTTTGGGCAATCAAATACCATTCTAAATTAAAACCTTTCCATACACAACTCTAACATCCTTATAATGGGCTTACGAGACCCTAAACATGCTTCCAGAATGTTTCGGAGATAAATTGGAAACTTTTACGTGCTTAAGGAAAATTTCGCCTAAACAGGGGCCACACGCCCGTGTGAAGTGGAACACACCCGTGGAGGAAGTCCGTCTGGTCACACACACACCCCTGCCCCTCGCCCGTGGTCGACACTAACTTATTTCACACGGCTGGACACACGCCCGTGACCCTAGCCCATGTCTCTCACACGGCCACGACACGCCCGTGTCTTATCCCGTATGCTAAAACCTTGGCATTCTGTATATGATGTCATCATCTCAATAAGGTCACATGACCAAGGCACACGTCCGTGTCCTTAGACCGTGTGTTGAATTAAATTCCAATTTCAAGGTGTAGGCTTCAAACGGCCTGGGGACTTTCCCATGTTCGTGGTTGTGCCTTCCAACAGCTGAGATACACAGCCGTGTCTGTTCCCGTGTTTTTACTAGAAGGCTTACTGACTTGTAAAACTAACATGCAGGGGCCACATGGCCTGGTCACACACCCATGGGACTAACCGTGTGCCACAAACGGCCTAGACACACGCCCGTGTACCTACCCTTGTGGACAGGAACAAGGCTATTTGCCAAGCTCTTTTTTCACCCTATCCCACATAACAAGATCCTATATAATAAATCATCAAGAAAATCAATTTGTGCAACAAACACTTTCTTGAATAACCTCATATTTCATAAACTAGTCATAATGAGCCATCAACTATGACAATATAAAAAAAGGTTCATCCATAAGGGAGCCAATACACACTTGGCCAAAATAACAAAACAATTCACCTAGTCTATCCTTTATACATGCCACACTTAATATGCTAATTCTAGATATATCGAGATTTGCTGATAGTGTGGATGGACTTCCAATTAGCATCGTATCCCGACCTGGCTCTTTGACACTATAAAACAAGGGAAAAGAATGGGAGTAAGCTTAAAGCTTAGTAAGTTTACATGTAAACAATAAGCATTACAACATATGCTAATCAACAAATAGCATTATACACTAAGCAAGAACCATCCACATCCCATAGTCATACTTACTCATTTCATCTCTTACCACATTCCAACTATATATACCAAGCAAGATGATCTCATTTAATAGCGTACATTTCCTGCACTTATCACCACATAACCATATGAAACAAACACCTAAACGGTTTTACAATAAATCATCGAGATAATACCAAACATTGGGTGGTTTCGCACATGGCCCATAATTAAACTATATTAGGGTGGTATCGCACATAGCCCACCAAATGATAATGAAGACGATGGTATCGCACACAACCCATCGTAAATGAATAATAAGGTGGTATCACACTTAGCCCACCATTACAAATATTTACGGTGGTTTTCCAGACAGCCCACCATTTATCTTTAAATAGACTTATGTGGGAATTACACAATATCTATTTAATTCAATTCATATCAATCACGAATATTATCATCATTACAATATACCATATACAAGCAACATGCATACTCGAAATGAGTAGTTTACACATAAACTTACCTCGGTGCAAAATATGTTAGTTTGTGGTTTAATCCGAAACCTTGCCTTTTCCCCGGTCAAGGTTGATTCCATGCTCTTCTTGATCTATAACAACAAAATTCACTCATTTAAAACATTTTATGATCATAATGCATCATAATCTCTACTTAGGCAAAAATGACCATATTGCCCTTGTACTATGGCAAAATTACTATTTTGCCCCTAGGCTCGTAAATAATTTTTCATCACATTTTCTAATTAAACAAGCCTAGCTAAACATTTATTACTCTTACAACTACGTATAATTTCAATTGTTTCATGCATTTATTTCACATTCTCAATCTTTGCATTCAAGTCTGATTTAGGTGCTCTCATGCTAACACCCTACACAAAAGTTGTTTCTCATCTCACTAACATTCATTTTCCTCCATAAAAACTCAGCAAACATCATGAAAACTCTCATGGCAAGTCCCTAGACTTTCAACCATATTGCAATTTAGTCCCCTCATTAGCTAGCTTATGCTTTGGGGGTTCAAAAAATGCAAAAATCATTAAGAAAGACTTCTAAAATCACTTACTTGCCAGAGAATATGTTGCCTGATAGTTTGAGATTCAAAAACCCTATTTTTTCTTAAAATTTTTGGTGGAGGAAGAAGAGTGAATTGTGAAAGATGATATCTTTCCTTTTTAGCATATTTTATTCATCATTTTATCACCTAATTTCACCAAATTTGACTAAAATTAATGCCATTGTCCCCCTAGCTTCCTATGGCCAGCCAACACACTCCATATGGCCTATTTGCACTTTAAAGACCTCCAATTTAATAATCTATGGCTATTAGACCCCTCTACCTTGAAAAATAGAACTTTCACACTTTCTGCGATTTAATCCTTTTTCACAATTAAGCATTCATTCGCTAAAATTAAAGCACCAAAATTCTCATGCATCATTATAAACATGCTAGAACACATAAAATGTTATCAAGATAAAGTTCCTCAACCTTAGGTTGGTGGTCTCAAAACCACTATTTCGACTAGCCCTAAAATCGAGCTCTTACAACTCTCCCCTCTTTTAGAGATTTTTGCCTTCGAAAATCTTATCAGTAAAAAGGTTTGGATATTGTTCTCTCATAGCTTCTTCTGGTTCCCACGTAGGTTCTTCCACATCGTGTTTTTTCCATAACACTTTTACTAAAGCTATGCTCTTATTCCTTAATTGTTTAACCTCCCGAGTCAATATCTTAATTTGCTCCTTTTCATAAGTCATGTTTGATTGTATCTCAATTTTTGATGGAGGGATCACATGCGAAGGGTCAGAACGATATCGTCGCAACATCGACTCATGAAACACATTGTGTATTTTATCTAACTCTATCTGCAAAGCCAACCGGTATGCCACTGGCCCAATCCTTTCGGTAACCTCATACGGTCCTATGAATCACGGGCTCAATTTTCCCTTTTTACCAAATCTCAATATTTTCTTCCACGGGGATACTTTCAGAAATACTTTGTCGCCCACTTGAAAATCAATTTCTTTCCTTTTTAAATAGACGTACGACTTTTGTCTATCTGAAGCAGCTTTCAGACTATCTCAGATCACCTTCACTTTCTCCTCGGTCTCTTTAACTAGATCGACCCCATGGATTTGTTTCTCATTAAGCACGGTCCAATACAGGGGAGTTTGACACTTGCGTCCATACAAAGCCTCATACGGTGCCATCAATATACTTGACTGATAACTATTGTTGTAAGCAAACTCTACCAAAGGTAAATATCTTTCCCAACTACCTCCAAACTCTAACACACAACATCGGAGCATATCCTCAAGAACTTGAATCATTCTTCCAGATTGACCGTCAGTTTGAGGATGGAATGCTGTACTAAAATTCAATTTTATACCCAAGGCTCCTTGTAACTTCCTCAAGAACCTCGATGTGAATCTCGGATCTCAATCCGAGATAATAGATACAGGCACTCCATGTAATCTTACCACCTCAGCAATATATAACTCAGCCAACTTATCAAGTGCATAGTCAACAGCACTGGTATAAAGTGAGCTGATTTAGTTAATCTATCAACAATAACCTACACAACATCTTTCTTTCTCAGAGTCATAGGCAACCCCGTCACAAAATCCATGATGATCTGATCCCGCTTCCACTCAAAAACCATCACCGGCTAAAGCAATCCCGAAGGTACTTGGTGCTCGGGTTTTACTTGCTGACAAATCAAACACCTCATCACAAACTCAGTGATATCTCTTTTCATACCTAGCCATCAATAAAATTTCTTCAAATCACTGTACATTTTTATGCTATCGGGATGAACTGACAAATAACCACCGTGTGCTTCATGTAAAATTTTTCAGATCAACTCATCATATTTTGGTACACAAATCCATTCGTGAAATATCAAACAACCATCTAAACTCACTCAAAAATCAGAATCATTTCCTGATTCGCTCTTAGCTCTTTTAACTTGCATCTCATCATCATTCTTTTGAGCTTCACAAATCTGTTGAATAAATAGCGGTCTAGCCCTCAACTCGGCCAGTATAGCACCATCTTCAGATAACGCTAAGCTCAAGCTCATAGCTGTCAAAGCATACAAAGATTTTCTGCTCAAGGCGTTTGTTACCACATTTGCTTTCCCCGGATGGTAGTCAATCACTATCTCATAATCTTTCAATAATTCAAGCCACCGTCGTTGTCGCAAATTCAAATCCTTTTTATCCATTAAGTACTTCAAACTCTTGTGATTTGTGAAGATTTGACACTTCTCACCATATAAATAGTGATGCCAGATCTTCAAAGCAAATACAATTGCAGCCAACTCCAAGTCATGTGTTGGATAATTTTTCTCATGCGGTTTTAGCTATCTCGAGGCATAGGCGACTACCTTACCCTCTTGCTTCAACACACAACTGAGACCATTTAAAGACGCATCATTGTAGACCACAAACTCTTTCCCCAACCCAGGTTGTATCAAAACTAGTGCCTCATTCAACATTGTTTTCAATCTATCAAAACTATGTTGACATCAGTCCATTCAAACTTAACATCTTTATGCAACAGTTTCATCATTGGGGTAGCAATCATAGAAAATCCCTTTACGAACTGTCTGTAATACCCTTCCAAACCCAAAAAGCTTCTAACTTCAGAAACATTTCTTGGTGGTTTCCATTCCACAATAGCCGAGATCTTACGTAGATCAACTCTAATGCCATCACCCGACATGATGTGTCCTAGGAATCCGACCTCTCAAAGCCAAAACTCACTCTTACTAAATTTAGCATACAACTGCTTGTCTCTTAAAGTCTGCAAAACAATTCTCAGATACTCCATATGTTCACTCTCTTCCCGAAAATAGACTAATATGTCGTCAATAAAAATGACTACAAACTTGTCCAAGTAAGGTAAGAAGATGGGATTCATTAAACCCAAGAAAATTACGGTGGCATTTGTTAAACCAAATTGCATGACAAGAAACTCATAATGGCCATACCTCATCCAAAATACAGTTTTTGGCACATCTGGCTCTTCACCCCTCAATTGGTAATAGCCAGAACTTAGGTCTATATTGGAGAACACCATAGCTCCCTTCAGTTGGTCAAACAAATCATCTATCCTTGGCAAAGGATACTTATTCTTCACAGTCACTTTGTTGAGCTGTCTATAGTCTATGCACAATCTCATTGACCCATCTTTCTTTTTCACAAAAAGTATAGGATTACCCCATGGTGAATAGCTCAGTCTTGCAAAACACTTATCCGTTAACTCTTGCAACTGAACATTCAGTTCTTTCAACTCTAATGGTGCCATCCAATACGGAGCAACCGAAATAGGTGCCATTCCCGAAACTAACTCAATCCCAAACTCAACCTCTCTAACTGGAGGTAACCCGGGTAATACTTCTGGGAATACATCCGGATACTCACATACCACCGGTACTGATTCAATCTTTATTTTTGATTCTTGGGCATTCAACACAAAAGCGAGATAAGACTCGTATCCTTTCCTCAAATATTTCTCGGCTACCATAGTTGAAATCATCACTGACAAATTATCTGATTCGCCTGATTCAACCCGAATAACATCCCCATTTTCACATTTCAATTCAATAAACTTGCTACCATATTTTACTAAAACATTGTAACACCCTAAACCCGGCCTAAACGTTACGACCGGATCTGGCATGTCACATGAAAAGAATGTCTAAAAACGGTGCATTCGTTAAAAAAAACTCGTATTCTTTATAGTTGTTGTGAAAAATCGAGTTTAAGTAATTTTGAATAAGAAACAGTTTATTATCATTTTAGGAAAATCCCATATTGATCATTTAATAATAAGCAGTAACCAAATTGAAAGCTGAAACCCTGTAAAATACCCAAGGCCTTATTACAAATCAAAAACCCAAATAAAAATAAGTCCAAATAAAAGAAACGAATTTACGAGTAAACATATGTATGGCCTCCACGAGTCCACCTCAGCTCCTAAATCCGCGATCTAATGATTACCTGTAAAATTTAACTAAGGGGTGAGTCATCGAGACTCAATGTGTAAATCCCAATCCAACGGGTGTTAAACCCTTACACAAATTCATATAAAAATATGCATGTCATGCAACCCAAAACCTAACCATCCGAAACTCCCGATTCTACCCCGTGTGGTACCAAATCACTGGTGGTGCCAAACCACTGGTGACCCAACATCAATAATAATGTGGTGCCAAACCACTGGTGACCCAAAGTCACGAATAATCCATATGTGGGGCCAACCCACATTGTGATACCAAATCACTGGCAACAATCCTGTTTTATCAAATGTGGGGCCAACCCACTGTGGGGCTAAGCCACTAAGACGAGTCGCTATGAGGTGCCAAACCTCTGGTGACCCAAAGTCACGAATAACATATGTGGTACCAAACCATTTGTGGTGCCAAACCACTGGTGACCCAAAGTCACAGATATCAATCTTCCCCCTCCTCTCATCATACCTGTGCAATATGATATAATAATTCGTGTATGAAGTATGTCGTGTATGCTAGACATATATCAAATATAAGTATAACATGAATTGCCATCATAATCAGATAGACATAAAACAACATAATCATGCTAATCAACCTCTAAGGGTATAATCGTAATTTTACCTACCAAGGGTATTTTCGTAATTTACCCACCAAGGTTATTTTCGTAATTTACCCACCAAGGGTATTTTCATAATTTTGTACCTGGAATGGCTTTTTCGAAGGCCCAGTATCGCCTTGAGTGGCTCAACTACCATTTTCGATCTTTACCGGACTGTTGGGCCTAAAACCCGATTTCGGCCCATTCGAGCCCACACACTCATGTGGCCCACCTAACATAAATCTAGCCACGTATATAAGTTCCACCTAGTCTAGTTCACTATATACTACATCATCATACAATTTATTCTATTGGGCCCACGGGCCCATTGGGCCCACTTCGGCCCATCACGGCCCAAGCAGCCCCAACCCACAAGAATACTATTGATGGCCTCAACTATTGTGTCGAAGCCCTACATGTGCACTCGCACGCTCATATGGCTACTATTGCCGTGACCAGCACTTCAGTATTTGCCGCTCTACAACTAGAGTAGAGAGAGTTACACACCTGATAGGACTCTGGTGCTAAACGCTACTGCGACCACTCTCGTGCCCAACGCCCACCAAGGTATGTTAACTCTCCTCTTGGCATGCTCTTTATATAGCTAGCTCTTCACCTTCATTCCTTGTATCTTTCCGATGTGGGATCCCTTCGTCAATAGAGTTTAAATTCAACTGAAACTCTTACCGTCCAATCTGCAAAATAAATACTCCCTTGCTTCTCATGATATTCGAACCCAGATTCTCCTGTAGCATAATCCACGCCACTAGCCACTTTACCAACTAGCTCTTTGTGTCTTAAACCATGCGCAACTAAATATAACCCTATGGCCAAGGTCTAAATTCATTTAATAAAAATAATCTAAAAGGAATGCAAACGCTACAACTAGAACCTTGGACCTCCTTCCTTCATTGTGGCGTCATTCCCTTGCCTTTTAAGTGGCATCACTTTGCCACTACACCACACACTCCACTTGTGTCACTTCCCTCCACATTTTATTCTTAAGGCCTACTGCCAACCTCCAGGGTTTTTTTCACCTAAAACCAAAATTTCCCCAAAGCTAATATTTGATCCCGGGACTTCATAAAAGCCCCCTAACCTTCCAAACTCACTTATCTAATTGGTCCAACTTGCATTTAAACCGATCTCTTGTTCTCAAAAAAATTTAAACGCTACTACGCTCAAGGCCCATTGGGCTCAATTCTCTTAGGCCCAATTTCAGGATGTTACAAATCTACCCTTAATTTCGTCCTCGAAATTTCCAACTACTAACAGTCACATATCCTAACCCACCACACTACGCTCTTGCTGTGCACTCTGATATTAATAAAACTAATATGCTTTCTAACTAATTCTTGGAACCCCTTCACATAACTAACTATCTACCACTGAAGAAAACATATATTTTTCATACATACAATTCCTATATCACATCCACACATCGCAGAATAAATACAATCATTCAGCATATAACAGAATATAGTAAAAAAAAAATACTTACGGATTTGGTGCCGGAGACTCGGGTGCCATATTTACAGAAAAGATATATATATATTTTCTAAACTATCCTTTGAAAACATTTTTGAACCCAAACCCACAGCCGAGTTTTTGAACCTTGGCTCTAATACCAAAATTGTAACACCCTAAACTCGGCCAAAACGTTATGACTGGATCTGGCATTTCACATGAAAGGAATGTCTAAAAACGGTGCATTCGTTAAAAAAAACTTGTATTCTTTATAGTTGTTGTGAAAAATTGAGTTTAAATAATTTTGAATAAGAAACGGTTTATTATCATTTTAGGAAAATCCCATATTGATCATTTAATAATAAGCAGTAACCAAATTGAAAGCTGAAACCCTGTAAAATACCCAATGCCTTATTACAAACCAAAAACCCAAATAAAAATAAGTCCAAATAAAAGAAACGAATTTACGAGTAAACATATGTATGGCCTCCACGACTCCACCTCGGCTCCTAAATCCGCGATCTAATGATTACCTAAAAAATTTAACTAAGGGGTGAGTCATCGAGACTCAGTGTGTAAATCCCCATCCAACGGGTGTTAAACCCTTACAAAAATTCATATAAAAATATGCATGTCATGCAACCCAAAACCTAACCATCCGAAACTCCTGATTCTACCCCGTGTGGTACCAAACCACTAGTGGGGCCAAACCACTGTGACCCAAAGTCACCGATATCAATAATAATGTGGTGCCAAACCTTTGGTGACCCAAAGTCACGAATAATCCATATGTGGGGCCAACCCGTTGTGATACCAAATCTTGGCGACAATCCCGTTTTATCAAATGTGGGGCCAACCTCATGCGGTGCTAAGCCCTTTGGACGAGTCGCTATGAGGTGCCAAACCTCCGTGACCCAAAGTCACGAATAACATATGTGGTACCAAACCATTGGTGGTGCCAAACCACTTTAGTGACCCAAAGTCACAGATATCAATCTTCCCTCCTCTCATCATACATGCAATATGACATAATAATTCGTGTATGCAGTTATGTCATGTATGCTAGACATATATCAAATATAAGTATAACATGAATTGCCATCATAATTAGATAGACATAAAACAATATAATCATGCTAATCAACCTCTAAGGGTATAATCGTAATTTTACCTACTAAGGGTATTTTCGTAATTTACCCACCAAGGGTATTTTTGTAATTTACCCACCAAGGGTATTTTCATAATTTCGTGCCTCGAATGGCCTTTTCGAAGGCCCAGTGTCGCCTTGAGCAGCTCAACTACCATTTTCGATCTTTACTGGACTGTTGGGCCTAAAACTCGATTTCAGCCCATTCGGGCCCACACGCTCGTGTGGCCCACCTAACATAAATCTAGCCACGTATATAAGTTCCACCTAGTCTAGTTCACTATATACTACATCATCATATAATTTATTCTATTGGGCCCACTTCGGCCCATCGCGGCCCAAGCAGCCCCAACCCACAAGAATACTACTGATGGCCTCAACTATTGTGTCAAAGCCCTACACGTGCGCTCGCACGCTTGTGTGGCTACTATTGCTGTGACCGGCACTTCGGCATTTGCCGCTTTACAACTAGAGTAGAGAGAGTTACACACCTGATAGGACTCTGGTGCTAAACCGCGCTGCGACCACTCCTGTGCCCAACGCCCACCAAGGTATGTTAACTCTCCTCTTGGCATGCTCTTTATATAGCTAGCTCTTCACCTTCATTCCTTGTATCTTTCTGATATGGGATCCCTTTGTCAGTAGAGTTTAAATTCAACTGAAACTCTTACCGTCCAATCCGCAAAATAAATACTCCCTTGCTTCTCTTGATATTCGAACCCAGACTCTCCTGTAGCATAATCCACGCCACTAGCCACTTTACCAACTAGCTCCTTCTGTCTTAAACCATGCGCAACTAAATATAACCCTATGGCCAAGGTTTAAATTCATTTAATAAAAATAATCTAAAAGGAATGCAAACGCTACAACTAGAACCTTGGACCTCTTTCCTTCCTTGTGGCGTCATTCCCTTGCCTTTTAAGTGGCATCACTTTGCCACTACACCACACACTCCACTTGTGTCACTTCCTTCCACATTTTATTCTTAAGGCCTACCCGCCAACCTCCAGGGTTTTTTTCACCTAAAACCAAAATTTCCCCAAAGCTAATATTTGATCCCGGGACTTTATAGAAGCCCCTTAACCTTCCAAACTCACTTATCTAATTGGTCCAACTTGCATTTAAGCCGATCTCTTGTTCTCTAAAAAATTTAAACGCTACTACGCTCAAGGCCCATTGGGCTCAATTCTCTTAGGCCCAATTTCAGGATGTTACAAACATCATGGGCAATCAACCAATCCATACCAAGAATCAAGTCAAATTCATCAAACGGAAACAACACAAGATTTGCCTGAAAACAATGACCTCTAATTGTCAAAGGACAATTCCTACACACCTTATCAACTAGCACATGTTTACCTAACGGGTTTGACACCTTTACTACAATTTCCGTAGTCTCAACAATCATGTTCATACTAGATGCCAATCTCATGCAAATGTAAGAATGGGTAGACCCCGGATAAATCAATGCAATAACAGAGGTTTCATGAAGAGAAAAAGTACCCGTTATCACATTTGGAGATGATGCCTCTTCATGAACGCAAATGGCATAGATCCTTACAGGTGCCCGACCCTCCGGTCTCATAGTAGAATCTCCAGGCGCACCTCTACCACTAGTCCTTACTCTGGGGTTTTTTTTGTGATCTACCCCTCGAAGATACATTACTAGATCTTATCTCTTGCTTTCTTTCCTTGTCCTCCATCTCAGGGCAATTCCGAATGAAATGATTAGGTGAGCCACACTTGTAACAGTTTTTGTTATTCCCCCAGCACTCCCCCGTGTGTTGCCTACCACAATTTGGACACTCCAGTTTCGACTTTAGGTTGTCCACACTAGCCATTGAAGTGGCTTGAACTCTCGAGCCCGAGTAGGTGTTACCTCGATCTCAATGTAAATATCCAACTAATGCAATCGTCCGAGGGTTCATCTCCTTGGGCCTCTTCGATTGAGCTTGGTATGATTTACACATCGGTCTTTTTCTTGCATCTTGGACCTCACTTACAGCTTTCTTCTTTTCCTTATTCAATTTTTCGGCTTACATGCCCTATTAACCAACACTACAAACTCTTTTAACTCCAAAATTCCAACTAGTAGTCTAATATCCTTATTCAGCCCATCTTCAAACTTCTTGCACAGGATAACTTCCGTAGACACACACTCTTGTGCATACTTGCTGATCCTAACAAATCCGCGTTCATATTCTACTACAGTCATTTTTCCTTACTTCAATTCAAGGAATTCCTTTCTTTTCTGGTCCACAAACCTCTAACTTATATACTTCTTTCGAAACTCTTCCAAAAAGAAGTCCCACGTTACCCTCTCTCTTGGAACTACCGAAGTTAACATTTTCTACGAACAATAGGCTGAGTCCTTTAGCAATGACTCGACACATTTCAAGCTCTCCTCAGGTGTACAGGAGAGTTCATCAAATACTCTCATTGATTTCTCAAGCCAGAACTCCACCCTCTTAGGGTCATCATCTATATTAGCCCTAAACTCCTCAGCCCTTTGCTTCCGAATCTTATCTACCAGGGGCTTGGCCATTCTTACCAAATCTATACCTTGAGGAGCCACAAGAACTAGCTGAGATATAGGAGGGGGTGGAGGAGGTTGGGCATTAGTGTTTACTCATACATACTCCATGTACCAATTACTCATCATTTGGTGAAAGGCTTTCCGGGCTCTTCTCCTTGCCCCTTAGTCTCAGGTTCACTCTCTACAAGTGCGGTCCCTTGCGTAGGAGCCGGCACATTACTAGCGGCATCATCAGTAGTCGCTCGGTCGGGACCCATTTACTATATAAAAACAAAGTTTAGAATTGTCAGAAGCCACCACACTATCAATATATGCTTATGGCATGTATAGCTAGACCCTAACACACGTAATGGTAGTTTGAGAACCGACTAAACCATAGCTCTGATACCACTAATTGTAACACCCCTTACCCGTATTCTACTCTGAAACTAAGTACGAGGCATTGCCGTACTTAACCCACATGGTTATACATCTTTGAGCAATCAAATTTCATTCTAAATTAAAACCTTTCCATGCACAACTCTAACATCCTTGTAATGGGCTTACGAGACCCTAAACTTGCTTCCGAAAGGTTTCAAAGATAAATTGGAAACTTTTACGGTCTTAAGTAAAATTTTACCTAAACATGGGCCACATGCCCGTGTAAAGTGGGACACGCCCGTAGGGGAAGACAGTGTGGTCACACACACACCCATGTCCCTCCCTCGTGGTCAATACTGACTTATTTCATACGGCCAAACACACGCCTGTGTCTTTGGCCCGTGTCCCTCACACGGCTATGACATGCCCGTGTACCAAAATCTTGGCATTCTATTTATGACGTCATTATCTCAATAAGGTCACATGGCCAAGGCACATGCCTGTGTCCTTAGACCGTGTGTCGAATTAAATTCCAATTTCTAGGTGCAGACTTCAAACGACCTGCGAACATGCCCATGTTCGTGGCCGTGCCTTCCAACGGCTGAGACACACGGCCGTGTCTCTGCCCGTGTGTTTACTACAAGGCTTACTGACTTGTAAAACTAACATGTAGGGGACACATGGCCTGGTCACATACCCATGGGACTGATCATGTGTCACATACAGCCTAGACACACGCCTGTGTAGATAGAAATAAGGCTATTTGTCAAGCTCTTTTGTTACCCTATCCCACATAACAAGATCCCATACAATAAATCATCAAGAAAATCAATTTATGCAACAAACAATTTCCTGAATAACCTCATATTTCATAAATTAATCATAATGAGCCATCATCTATGGCAATATACAAAAAGTTTCATCCATAAGGGAGCCAATACACACTTGGCCAAAATAACAAAACAATTCACCTAGTCTAGCCCCTATACATGCCATACTTAATATGCTAATTCTAGATATACCGAGATTTACTGATAGTGTGGGTGGACTTCCAATTAGCTTCGTATACCAACCCAGCTCTTTGACACTATAAAACAATGGAAAAGAAGGGGAGTAAGCTTAAAGCATAGTAAGTTTACATGTAAACAATAAGCATTACAACATATGATAATCAACAAATAGTATTATACACTAAGCAAAAACCATCCACATCCCATACTCATACTTACTCATTTCATCTCGTACCACATTCCAACTATATATACCAAGCAAGATGATCTCATTTAATTAGCATACATTTCCTGCACTTATCACCACATAACCATTTGAAATAAACACCTAAACGGTTTTACAATAAATCATCAAGATAATACAAAACACTAGGTCGTTTTGCACATAGCCCACCATTAAACTATATTAGGGTGGTATCACACGTAGCCCACCAAATGTAATAAAGACGATGGTATCGCACACAGCCCATCATAAATTAATAACAGGGTGGTATCGCATTTAGCCCACCATTACAAATATTTACAGTGGTTTCGCACATAGCCCACCACTCATCTTTAAATAGACTTATGCGGGAATGACACAATATCTATTGAATTCAATTCATCCAATCATGAATATTAACATCATTACAATATACCATCAACAAGCAACATGCATACTTGAAATGAGTAGTTTACACATAAACTTACCTCGGTGCAAAATATGTTAGTTTGAAGTTTAATCCGAAACCTTACCTTTTCCCCAAACAAGGTTGATTCTGCACTCTTCTTGATCTATAAAAAAATTCACTCATTTAAAACATTTTATGATCATAATGCATCATAATCTCCACTTTGGAAGAAAATGACTATTTTACCCTTGTACTATGGTAAAATTATGATTTTGCTCCTAGGTTCGAAAATCATTTTTCATCACATTCTCATTAAACAAGCCTAGCTGAACATTTATTACTCTTACAACTACTTATAATTTCAATTATTTCATGCATTTATTTCACATTCTCAATCTTTGCATTCAAGTCCTATTTAGGTGCTTTCATGCTAACACCCTACACAAAAGTTGTTTCTCATCTCACTAACATTCATTTTCCTCCATAAAAACTCAGCAAACATCATGAACACTCTCATGGCAAGTCCCTATACTTTCAACCATATTGCAATTTAGTCCCCTCATTAGCTAGCTTATGCTTTGGGGGTTCTAAAAATGCAAAAATCATTAAGAAAGACTTCTAAAATCACTTACTTGTTAGAGAATATGTTGGCTGATAGTTTGAGCTCAAAACTCCTACTTTCTCTTCAAATTTTCAGTGGAGGAAGAAGAGTGAATAGTAAAAGATGATATCTTTCCTTTTTAGCATATTTTATTCATCTTTTTATCACCTAATGTCACCAAAATTTGACTAAAATTAATGCCCTTGTCCCCCTAGCTTCCTATGGCTAGCGAACACACTCCATATGGCCTATTTGCACTTTAAGGACCTCCAATTTAATATTCTATGGCTATTAGACCCCTCTACCTTGAAAAATAGAACTTTCACACTTTTTGCGATTTAATCCTTTTTCACAATTAAGCATCCATTCGCTAAAATTAAAGCACCAAAATTCTCATGCATCATTATAAACATGCTATAACACATAAAATATTATCAAGATAAATTTCCTCAACCTCAGGTTAGTGGTCTCGAAAACACCGTTCCGACTAGCCCCAAAATCGGGCTATTACACTTATTCACATAACCAATAACAAAATTTATGCTCGTTGATCCTATTAGAATATCAAGGGATAATTGGTGATATACATAACATTTAAATCAGTAATTCATCAATTCATTGCCATTTTTTCTCTTTCGAGCTATGATCAGTAAGCTCCTCCTAAGCTGATGGACTATAAGCTCTATTGAGCTAAAACGGTAAGCTCTGACGAGCTGAGAACAGTAAGGTCTTACAAGCTGATATGTCAATAAGCTCATACGAGCTGCGGTGAGTCCACAACACATGCAGGATCTCAACCTAAACGGTAACCCTAGTGACATGTCACTCGCATCCTACGAATTTCTACGGTTCAAACGGGGCTCGGTAACCATCAGACTTTATCAATAAGGCATTCTTATTTCAATCAGATCAATTGCTCAATTACATACATTCATTTCAAATAATTACAAGTATTTAAAAGTTCGATTCTAATTATACGAACTTACCTCGAGTTGCTCGGATGGAAATATCGGCTAATCGTCAACCTTTCCTTTTCCCCAATCTAATCCCGATCTCGACTTATCTTGATATATATATTATTAAAATCAACTTATTTAATCAACTATTTATTCAATTTAGTCCAAAACACACATTAGGGCTATTTTACACATTTTCCCGTAAACTTCTACATTTTTACAATTTAGTCATTATCACTTAAAATTTCAAATTCATGCAATTTAGTACAAACCCATGCTTAGCCAAATTCTAATGAAGTCCCTAGTAGCCCATATCTTTTTTTAATCACACTTTTACCCACATGATTTTACATTTTCACAAATTAACCCCTTTTTGACATTTTTATAAAAAATTACTTTACAAAAACTATTAATCTAACATTAAACCTTCCAAATATATCATAATTCATCAAATTACTCAAGCATTAAATAATGGCACCATGATAAATCTTTAACAAATTTGAAATCTAAGGTACGGGCTTGCTAGAATACGAAGCAACGATCTCTAAAACGTAAAAATCATTAAAAACTGAGCTAAAACCATACCTTAATCTAGCTTTCAAAGTGACCGAATAGAAAGCCTAAAGAATGGCTTTCTTTTCTTTCAAACTTTCAGCAACAAAGATGAAGAAAGATGAATAAAATGGCTTTGTTTTATTATAATTAACTTTAATTATCAAATTACCTATTTAACCTTTAAAAATATTATAAATTACACCAATTGCCATGCCATCATTATCCACTAACCCATAAATGGCCTATTTACCACTTAAGGACCTTTACTTTAATGTTCAATAGCTATTTGACACTTTTAGCTAATAGAACACAAGTTTTATGCTTTTCACAATTTAGTCCTTTTTACCAAATTAAGCACTTAAACAGTAAAATTTCTTTACGAAATTTTCACAAAATGATTCTATCATGCTGTAAACTTTAATAAAATAATAAAATAAATATTTTAAATTCAGATTTGTGGTCTCAAAATCACTGTTTTGATTTGACTAAAAACGAGCTGTTACAAGACAAATTTATTCCCATACTAGGACAGTCCTTATTTATTCAAAATTCATAAAAATTCCATGTTAATTTCAACATTTTATCAAATTATTCTATGAACTAAAAACTAACTAAAATCACTTTTCATAATAGTCCTAAACAACAATCAAGACTGTAAATTTATTATTTAACATCAAGAATAGAAAAGATTCATTAATGGAAAAATCCAAAATCTCTAATAGTTTCAAAAACAGAGTTACGAGTTAGCTGGACCTAGTTGTAACGATCTCAAAAACATAAAAATTACAAGAAACAGACTCAAAACCGACTTACGTGCAAGATGCGACAATGGCCGAACATCCAAGATTCAACAATGGAGTTTCCTTGTTTCAAATTTTGTGGAAGAAATTATTTGGGAAGATTAAATTTTAATTTTTTTATGTTTTGTTTACTTTATTATTAATTTAACATTAAATTTTAATATATAAAATGTATAAAATTTACTTACCTATCGTCCCACTATATAAAAATGGTGCATTTATCGTTTAGATCCTTCCTCCTATGTTAATTAAGCCATTTCATCATTATAATTCAATAGCGATTAAGTTTTATGTCTTTTACGAATTAGTCCTTTTTCTTTAACTAACTAACTAAACAAAAAAATTTTCGAACCGAACCTTTACATACCTAAATAATATCTATGTAAATATTTAAATAAAAAATATTCAAGGCTCAATTTTAAGAAACGAGGTCTCAGTACCTCATTTTCCGAAACTACTTGACTTTTGGTACAAACCACTTCTACCTGACTATTTATTCACTTAGCTAAAACTCTTCAAATTAAAAATTCAATATAAAAATTATAATTAACTATATAATTTAAATACTAATTATTATGGATTTACTCATCAGATTTGTGGTTCCAAAATCACTATTTTTGACACCACTGAAAATAAGTTGTTACATGGCGTATACTACTTTCGGTAATAACCCAGTTTACCCAAAAATCCTCAATACGCTTACCTAACTCTCCTTATTTGCAACTCAACACATTTCGAGGTAAATCTTTATTTAATATTCTAACATGTGCTATACATTCGATCTATATGCCAAAACAACAATTGGCGGATAGATCTGCGTTTCCCAGAGTACTTCTCAGTCTACATGCCAATTAGAACCCCCCAAACTAGGTGTTACATGGATTAGTTGCTTATCCAATTTACCAAAACATTCAATGGATTTCTCCTAGATTAATTATCTCTTCAGAGAAGTGGAAGCCTCGCGCTCCACCATTCTCCAAGAAGCCGCTCGTTTTCTTGATGTCATTCAACAAATTTTGAAACAACAAGCAAAAAATCAAATTTGTACAACCGATTTAAGTTCCAAATTTTCTACTATTTCTATAAAAATTTTAAAAAGTATGCAAATATTTAGAGATTAAGGAATGAATTAATTTCACCGTGCATTGTTGTTGAATGTACGGTCATCTCACTATTTGTTCCTATCGACCACTGTGTTATCCTCACCGCAGAGTTGGTTGTTGTACTTAAAAGAACAACTTTTATTTTTTGTTTACACTAGCGAATCTCTAAATAAAACATAAAATAAACTAATGGAAAATGAAATAATGATGATTAGAGGTGAAAATTGTTGGATCTGATGACCAAAGTGCAGCATTTTGTCAATATACACTTGTATTTTTTTCAAACAGATTAGTTACTAAAACAAATTCATTGATTACGATTAATATACTTTGTATCACTGTCCTCAAATGGTTTTTGCATGCAAAAAAAATGTTGCACATTGGTTGTCTAATGTTTAACTAACACTAGGTGGTATTACATGGTTGAATAATAATACAAAAAGACAACTTGAATTAGTAGGCGAACCTAAACATGTCCTCAGTCTAATAAAAATAAGCAAACCGGTTGAAAGATTAATTTTTCGTCTATCAAGTATAATTGAGGAAATACCCTGTCTTGGGCATCGGAGTAGATGACTCTCAGAAGATAGAGACGTAGATGTGACTTATTACACCCCCTAACCCGTCTCCGTTGCCAGTTTAGGGTTACAGTGTATTATCAAGAAAAATAAAATATTTATCTTTACAATAGAAATAATAATACAAATTAAATGCTAACATATAATAATTGAATCTAATCATGGAAAAAATACACGTATTGGCCTTAAATTGAGTTTATCCGACCCTAAAAATAGTTTAGGAACAATTTGGGATCTAATTAAAATAAATAATAAGTTTCTGGAGAAACTTGAAAAATTTTGAAACAGGGGTCACATGGCCGTATGGCCAGGCTGTGTGACATAGCCGAGACCATGTGAACATTCGAAGTCTGGACATACGGCCATGTCCTAACCCGTGTGGCCGCTTGTATGGGTATTCATAATAGGGACACATAGCTGTGTCGCAAGACGAGTGCCAAACCGTGTATGCATTCGATGTTGGGTCATACGGTCGTGTGTCAGACCGTGTTACATACTAACCTGAAACACACGGCCATGTAACTGGCAGTCTGAGATTGTGTGAAACCTACCTTTAAAACAATAAAGACTCAAGACTGTATGGAGGGACCGTGTGTGAGAAATGACCATGAGACACGCCAGTGTCTCAAACCGCATGCACCTAAATTTTCTTCCAACACAAGGCATTTCAACACCAGTATCTTATGTTTCAAGCCAAACCATAACCAGCTATAAACATGCTTTCAAATACCTATTTCATACAATATATTTGCCTAACCAATGTGTCCTTATGAACACCTCAATTTAAACATGTGCATTAAAACATTTCATCTAAAAGATCACCATCAAGCACTTTCTATCTAACTAATAACTGTGTTCTCAAACCTTTAAATACCAAAAACAAACCCAAAAGTAAACAAACATGCCTAACATCATAAAATGCCTACCCAATTGACCTTACCACATTTTCATCATCATGAAAGTTACCAAATCAAAACAATGTTTAACCAAAAGCCCAAACATTTCCATACCAAAATACTATCAACTTGAGACTTAACTTACCAAATCACAACCATAAGAATTTAGTTACAATTCAACTAATAAATAAACCATAACCACATCAAGTCCTATATACATGCCACAACCAAAATGACTTGAAGGCAAAAGCTATTGAAAAGAGATTGGATAGTGTGAGTGTTGAAGTTGATCCATCTGAACCATACCTTAAAACGTTAACTACAGAAACAAAAACAAAAATAGGTAAGCTAAAGAAGCTTCGTAAGTCCATAGCTAAAGTTTAAAATCAATTTACCTCATTCCATAAATGAATATTAAAAGAGCATTAGATTTCTATACATGACAATCGTTTCAAAAATCGTATAATGTCAATATTCAAAACTTTCAATTAAGTGATTCATAAACCACCGTAGTTCAAATAAAAACAAATCATTCTTTGTTATTTAAATTCATAAGTTTGTCACCAAAATCGCATTTATAAAGTATGATTTTCATACATGTAACTTTAAACTTTCCCTACGTTTCAATATTGTTACAAACAACTTTTAAACAATAATCATTAATTATTCAATTTCACTACTTAATATCTCCATGTTCATCTGAACATAACATCTCCAAAACATTCATGAATCCAATATCAACTTATCTTAAACAAAATAGATCATCAAAAGGATTAATCTTTAGTTCCTGATAACCCAATGCAAAATCACACCACATTAGATATTTTTCAAATTCCTAATTCCTGATAAACATAAATGATATTTTTCAAAAGAACTAACCAAATTTTATCAATCTTAATATCTCTATGTACTTTCAATTTTTATACATAATAATTTTATAGTGCTATTTATCATATAGTAGCAATTTAAGTGTTCCATAGAATTGAGCAAGTAAATAAGTTTTAAATTAATTAATACATAGCCTGATGAACTATAGTAACTTGAATCGGATACGTGGGAAACTACACCACACCAAAGGCATCGAATACTTGGGATACTTGAAACAATCTTCGATCGTAATCATCTCACTTCAGACTATAAGAATTCGTCTTAAGAAAACATGAAAAGAAAAACAAAACAATTGAAAATTGGAAATCAAAGTGTGAAAAATCCAATCAAATTTGAACCCTCTCAATTTGGCTATAAAGTGAGTTATATAAGCTAAAATCAAAGTACTAAAATGCCCCTCTAATTAATACAACATTTGGGACTTTAAATTTTAAGAAAAGACCCTAAATTGCCCTTTGAAAATGCAATTGTCACAATATTAGAATTGTTGTGATGTCGCGACGTGGAGCTCTTACTCATCGCGATGTCACCTCTAGATTGTGACTTTTCTTTCCTTCAATGTTCAATTTTGCGACTTCTGTAGCCCAATGTCGCAACATTCACTCCCTTGTTGTAACAGTCCATTTCAAGTGGTGTCAGACACAGTGGTTTTGAGACAACGAATCTAACGAGTGAGTTATTATTTTAATATTTATTTAAAGTCTATAGGATTAACTTAATGTAGTATTAAATTTTCATTACGAAATTTTGAAGTTTAAATGCTTAATTAGGTAAAAAGGACAAAATTGAAAAAGGTACAAATGTTGGTTTCTATTAGTTAAGTGGATTAAATAGCTTTAGCAAAGTAAATTTATGGATTTATATGGTAAATATACCACCTTTAAAGTTAGTGGATATGCATGGATAGGTTTTATTGTAAATTATGTGAATCTAAAAGGTTAAAATGGTAAATTAATCATTGAAACTAAAATAAACTAACCAAAAGTGGTTATCTTCTTCAATTAACTCTCAAAAACTGAAGAGCCATAAGAAAAGGGCGAGAATCTTTCGATCATGGTGTTTTTCCTTGCATGGTATGTATTCAAGTCTTATTTCTAATGATTTTTATGTTTTTTAGCTCGTTTTAGCTTAATCTACTTAGACCGGAGGTTAATTTGCAAAATAATTAAAGGTTGAGGGACTTGGCATGATTTATTTTGAATGTGTTTTGATATTAATTGATAGATTATTAAACTTGATTGTTAAACAAACTTATTTTGTGAAGTAATTTTTGATTAATTTAGGGTTAAGGATTAATTTGTTGAAAGTGTAAAATCCATTGGTGTTAATGTGAAATGTTGGTAAATATGGGTTGTATGGAACTTCTAGTAAAAATTAACTAGCATGTTTTAGTTAGAAAATAGGTGAATTTGGAAGTTAAGAGTTTAGGGACTAAATTGTAAGAAAGTTAAAGTATCAGGGTTAAAATTGTAAATTAATGATGGAAGGGTTTAATTGCATAAAAAAATACTTGTTAGAATTCTGGAATTATAATAATTGAATGAAATTCATATTTAGATCATGGTGTTAATCAACCGGACTTTGACCGAGGAAAAACTAAAGTGGTGGATTAGTCATCGGCCTTGTTTTTGCAACTATTTTACTGAGGTAAGTTCGTATATTATTTTTAAAATGTTTAAATTGAATTGGTAAAACTAATGATAGTTTCTTCTATGTGTAACTATGTTTGATGTGAAAAAAGGCTTTAAATTGTCAAAAGGAAAGGAATGGGATTGAAATACATTTGGTATTACCGAATTCTTGAAAAGGTTATATCCGAAACGTAACGTTGTTACCCTAAAAGTGTTAACATATGAAATAGTTTATTAAAAAGGATTTATGGTAAGAACCCATTTAGTTAAGGTTTGTATGAAATTTTAATTTGATTATGTATTTAGTTACTAACTCGAGATGTGATATGTATAGGAAGAACTGTACAAATATTGATTGAAATGCTTGAATGGTTAATCATGAAATCATGTTTTCGGTAAGTTAAGTTCTTTTAAACGACCTTACTAAGCATTGTTGCTTATGTTTTTATTTTGTTTTGTTTTGTAGATCATTGAAGACTTGATCGATTAGAATTGTGTTGGATACCTATCACACTATCCAACAATCATTTTGTTTGTTTTTGAGTTATTTCGGTTGGTATAAATGGCATGTATAGCTCTTAAATGTACTAGGTGTTGTGAATCTATTATTTGGCCAACTTGGTATAGATACGGTGTTCTTTTAGTATATGTGTAACATCCCGATTTAGGGCCTAGTCAAAATAGTGGTGCGAGACCACAAATCTAAGGTATATGTATGAGTTTTTGAGGTTTATGTCATGTTTGCATGTTAGTGTGAAAGTTTCATGAAGCAATTTTGTTAAATTGTGGTTGAATTGTCCAAAAGGACTAAATTACAAAACTTGCGAAATGTGAGATTCTAGAAGCTATTTGTATGAAATAGCTTTGGATTATCAATTAGAGTTCCTTAAATAGAAATTCTTCCAAATTCTAATTTTTGGACAAAATTGGGCATGAATGGGTTAAAATTTGAAAGTTTGACAAAAAGGGTATTTTGGTCATTTGTCAATTAAATGATTAAAAAGGGGGAAAAGAAGACAAAATTCATTCATCTTATTCTCCAAGCTACCGAAATTTGAAGGGAGCCATTGTTAGGGCTCTTCAACTTTTCAAACTAGCTAGTAAGTGTATTCTAGCTCCATTTTTTATATTTTTCGTATTTTTGAAGTCCTAGTAACATGAGTAAGCTATTTTTAGCTATATGTTAAGCTAGGATGGATGTTCAAAAAAGTGACCATGTATGACATGCATGTATTTTGATGTTTTATGGAAGAATATGAAAGCTTGATGTAGTAGAAACATCTTTTGCTAAGTGATTTCCATGAAAAATGCATGTAGGGACTTCTTTGTGAAAGTCTTGAGCTTGGTCATTCATGTGTGATTTAGTGAGAATTGATGATTGCTTTAGTTGAATAGATGGTTCAGCTAAGCATGAAAGGCTAGAAAGTTGAATGAAAATCACTTTACGAGCCTTGGGTAAAAGTGTAAATATAAAAAAGTTTAGGGGCAAAATGGTAATTTTGCTAAAGTATGAGATAATGGTCAATTTAGTCAATGTGTGTATTGAATGAGTTGATTTATCATTATAGATCAAGAAAGACGAAGCCCGGATTGAAACCAAGGCAAGAGCAATGTGGTGGACTAAATTGCACGTCTCTATACTTTTGAGTGCTGGGGTAAGTTTATACGTAATCAATGCGTTTATACTTATACATTTTTAATGCTAGCTAGTGTGTAGCTTGAATGAGAATGATTGAGACTGATTGAGAACCTATGTGATTCAAGTGGAATGAATGTGATAGATATCATGAATGAATGAATGAATGAGTAAGTAGATATGTGGATGTGTAGTGATAATATTTGATGGTGGGCTAAGTGTAATGTCACCTTAATACTTAACAACTATGGGTTGTGTGCAATACCATAGTTAAGTATATTATTTAGTGGGCTATGTGCAAAACCACTATGATTACCTCTTGGTAGGCTATGTGCAGTACTACCTTATTATCTTATTGTGGTGGGATGAGTGCGAAACCACTGAGTAATTTAGTTGTGTGGATGTATTAATGAGATAAAATGATCTATTTTATTTTTGAGTAAATGTGGTATTGAGTGTAGGGGTGCATGTCGATGATTATGAGTATGTGACTCATGATGTGCTGGAAATGTGGTAAGGGATAAAAAGAGTAAGCATAATTGTGGATGTCAATTTATTTGGTAGTATAATGCTAATTGTTCTTTAGCTTATACTAGAATGCTTAAATTGTTTATGTGTAAACTTACTAAGCTCAAAGCTTACTCCTTTTCTTTTCCCTTGTCTTATAGAGAAAGAGGGTTGAATCGAGATACGTGGATTAATCGAAAGATCGCCCACACTATCAGCACACTCTGGTACAATCGACTCAATGTTTTGTATATGGCATGTATAGGAGCTAGACAAGTTAGTGAATTTTGTTGTAAAGGCTCAGATGTGTTAGCCTTTAGATGGATAATCTATTTTGCATAATACCATGGTTAGTGGCTATCTTATTGTATGAAAAGATGTAGTTAATCATGTGAGATTATTTTTAATATGAGTTGTTTATGGATCAGTTGAATGAGTATATGCTGTATGAACTTAAGGGGTGAGAATAGCTTAGTACATAGCTTTGTTCTTATCCATGTGGATAGACACACGGGCATGTGTCTAGGCCATATGTGACACACGGCCAGCCCACGGGCATGTGCCTTGGCTGTGTCTCTTTGACAGTTTCAAGTAGTATAGGCTACGGGCTAGCCACACGGGCGTGTGTCTAGACTCTGGGCCTTGTAAGGTTGTCAGTGTTTCACCACGGGTGGTGAGCACGGGCTTGTGCCCTAGCCTGGGTCATTGGTAGAATGCTTGGGTTTTCATGTACGGGTTGAGGGCATGGGCGCGTGTGACCTCCACGGGCGTGTCTCACCTTACACGGGTGTGTAGTCAGCTGTTTAGGTTGAGAAATTTTAAAATCGTAGAAGTTTTCGATAAGGTCTTAAGAGCTCTCGTGAGTATGAGTAAGGCCTCGTAAGTTGAGAATGAGGTTATTGAGGTGACTTAAGAGAGTAGTCACGATGATCCTAAGTGGCGATCATGTGGTTTTAATACGTTAACACCTCAGGCCCAATTTCGGTGGGGATTACGGGTAAGGGGTGTTACAATATGTTTATTTGGACTTGTAATGCTTAATAAGAACGTCTTTTGGTCACTTTTAAGTGAAATGTATATATATGACATGAGATATGTTTATAGCTAGTTGAAATGGTTGAATGATTGTGGTGGTGATGATGTATCCTTAGGTAATTGTGATGTTGAGTTGGTAGGAATTGAGGTGCCTTTGAATGGCATATTTGTTAGAATTTATAGGTTGATTGATTTGGTATGTGTTGTGTGTGTTTAGAGAGTGTTATGGTTAATTGAATGTATGTGTAAATGGTGTATCTTGTTGCGCAATAATAGGTATTGAAATGGTTTGTTTTAAGGACTAAATGTGTAAAGACACTACTGTGTGACAGTGGCACACACAAATGTGACACACACACTGCTACACGGTCATGTGTTACTTTTATTTCAGGTGCAGGTTTCACACCGTCTAAGACACGGCTGTGTGTATCAAGTCAGTGAATTACATAGTCTCACACACGGTCTATGACACGGCCGTGTGACCCAAGTTAGTACGTTACACAGTTTGAGACATGGGCTGGGACATGGTCGTGTGTCCCATTGTTCAATTTCCCACAGGGTTTGGGCTATGTCACACGGTAATGTGAGCCTTGTTTCAAAATTTTCAACTTTTTCCCAAATTTTCTGCATTGTTTTAAATTAATCCCAGATTGATCCTGAATAGTTCTTAAGGCCTCGAAGGTTTGATTTAAGGCCCAAGTGTATGTGTTTCCTAGGCTTGTTGTGAGTTTTAAGTAATTAATATTAAATTGTATTATTAATCTGTTTTGAAGTTATTTGTTTTTAATTGTACGGTAATGCTCCGTAACCCTAATCTAGCGACGGAGATGGGTTAAGGGTGTTACACATGTCATTCCCAGGGTTATTTTCAACTCGATATTTGATGTCGCAACTTCCATGCTTCATTGTCATGACATTGGTAACAATTTTAGCTCAAAGTTAGATCTTTAGCTTTTGATTCATCCTACATGATCACATTGTAACATGCCAAACCTAATCATTTAGAAAGATCCAAGGATGAGATTTCACCACCTAGAATCATCTTAAATTCAAAACTAGTTCTGAAGAAAACTTGTAAAACTTCAATGTTTGAATTAAACCAGTATTGATTGGAAATAATGTTTAAATCTTATGGCCTATAAACTCAAGTTTAGTGACTTTATTAAACAACATTTAGAAATTAATATCCAAAACATGAAATTTCACTAAGATTTCAAATAAACAAAGTCTTAACAAACAAAAGTTTTTTGTACATTTTCTCCTCAAAATACACTTAGATGTCAAGCCCCCCATGTGTCATGCATAGTACAAACAAAACATCTATCTCACAATAGTAGCAACGTTCTAGCATAGTCCTTTAGATAGGTCTTTCTTTAAGTCAATAAGCCTGGGAAGGAAAAAGTAACAGAGTAAGTTCGTATGAACTTAGTGAGTTCCTAAAAAACTTGAGTAATAATACTAACTGCACAATTGAACCTTTAACATAAATTCACACATTATCACAGAGTACGCCTAATAGTGTATACAGAACTCAGATAGATTCAGTATGCCAATGGTACATAGGCGAATACTATACACCAACTTAACATAACTCACACAATCCATTCTCATGCCAGCTAGATACATAACTTACAGTCTCATTCATATACATTCTTCACCACAACTCCTTATATCATTTTCACTCAGTTTTATCGTGTTCTGCCAATCTATTTTGAAATATACCTGCCCCGTCGGAGGCTTCACAAACATATCTTCACATCTTCATCTCCAAATATCAGTTCACATCATACCATTCATTCATATCAGAAGCAGTTGGTAGTGGCTTAAACATGAAAAATTGCCCATATTGAACTCAAACTAAAGACTTTTGGAACACCCCTAACCCCTCTCCGTCATTAGATTAGGATCACATGCATTACTAATGAATCATGCACTTACTCAATCATAATCAACATGTAAGATATCAATAACATTATAATATACAGGGGTATGTCACGAAAATCTAATACATTCATACTAGAATCTTAAACAATCGAATAGCTAATCATGCTATGCAATGCTAAACCTTGTTTTCCACTGTCTACACTCTTCTCACTATTTATCCCCTCTTGAGTATAGGTCAATACTCCGACTATTTATTTTCTTCATTTTCGGTGATGTTAGTAGAATGCACTAAGTATAGGTTTACTAATCCATTCCAATTCAGAGTAAAGGTTACTCCTACAACCCCTATTTCAAGTCTATGGGACCCTAAAATAGTTTAAAAATAGGCAAGGACTAATTCGGGATAATTCTGGAAGTTCAGAGTCATTTTAAAAAAATTCCTAAACGCAAAGGACACACGTCCGTTTGGCCAGGCTGTACAGAACGCCCCAGGCCGTGTGACTCTCGAAGTTAGGACACAAGGTCGTGTCCCAGCCCGTGTAACTCACTAACTTGAGGCACACGCCCGTGTCTCAACCCGTGTCTCAACCAATATGACTCACTAACTTGGTCACACGCTCGTGTGTGTTGCCCGTGTGTGACACACGCCCGTATGGCCAGGCCGGGTGCACCTAAAAGTACCTTATAACTCAAGTTTACCATTTCCTACTTGCTTTCAGACTAAGCAACTCAATTACCAATTATTTAACCTACTCAAAAAACGATTAAACATGCCAAAAATATACCAAATTCATAACCTAATATGCCTAACCAATGTACCTTTATTAGTACCACATTTTATATGTTCAAATATATCAACAAGGAACTAATCATTCAAGACTTCCATCCATATCAAATTTACCAATATAGAACTAATCTTTAGCTATTTAAGCTATTAAGCTTTTAACCAAAAACATAACAAGCATTAGGCTAACATACCAAGATAGTCTCAAACACAACCATATACACATTTAACTATTATTTCTCTAGCAACTAAGATAACAAGACCTTATAACAATATCAACAAAAGACTCCCTAGGTACATGCCATTACAAAACCACACTTGAGCTCGGGATTTGTTCTAAGTCGGCGCTACGTTGAAAAGTGCCTAGCTTGCGCACGAAAAACAAAACTCACGCTCAGTAAAACTCAATGGTATTTCTATAATCCAAATAATATAAACTTGATATAAGAAATTAAAATGCAATATGCAACAAATAAGCTATGTTCATGTGCTTCAATTCAATATTATAATTTTTGCTCATTCGTTATTCAGATTTAATAAGATTTTCACATGTTCAAACATATATTAAAGGCATTTCATATATCATTTCCATATTACAACTCATGTAATGGCATGATTGATTTCTTTGTTCAATATTTGAATTCTTTTCAAGTTCCACATCTCATATTGTAACACCCCAAACCCGGCCCAAACACCACGACTAGATCTGGCATGTCACTATAAAGAGTTTATAAAACATACTACGATCTTAAGGGAAAATTCGATTTACGACTTCTGTTGCATCTTCAAGTTTAATGGTTTGCTAGAAAGCTTGGACATATTATCTAAAGCTAGGTTAGTTTGCCAATTTTCAAAATTAGGTGACTTTTGAAAACCCATGTTGTACATTTGAGTTGCTAAAGATTTTGTCGCGAAAGATATCAATTTACCCAATAATTTTAGATGATAAAAAAAAAACTTCATTTGCCTTGATGTGTTTATTTAAAACATTTTATTGTTATGTCTTTATTTTAAAGAAAAACATGTCGACATTCATTAACCCCAAAATTTGAGTGTTTAAAACTTAAAACCCAAAAATTTAAACCCCCTTTAAAGTGGCCTTATTACAGCGTGAAAAAGAAACCAGTTATTTAAGATAAATAAAGTTCTTCACTGAAACAAAAAGGAAACCATGCATGGCCACATCGTACTCCTCTCCAGCCCGATCCATTGCACTAGGTGCTACCTGAAAAGATGTTAAACAACAGAGTGAGTCACAAGACTCAGTGTGCAACACTCAAACTCCACCAGATCGGACCTTAGCCCTATAGAACAAATTAACAAAATATCGTATGCCAAAAATGATGCAGAACCCGCCCTATCCTAGATTTACATCCGCTACACACAACTCGTACCTACCAGTCACACCAATGAGGATTTCTACAATCAACCCTCACCGCTACACACCATCGATGGCAGTCATGCTGTAGTTAGCTACTCATCGTCCGAATCGTGACATAGTCACCAGATTATGTGGCATGGCCACTAGAACAGATCGTGGCAGAGCCACCAGAACGCTTCCCCTTTCATTTAATAACATATGCCCAACCCTATGCAGGCATAAAATCTTGATGTATAGATGCAACATATTTTGGCATGTATATAAAAGATGTCCATAGTGTATGTTAAATCATCTCATCATAATCATTTGCTTAACATAAACAGAAATCACAAACCTGTTGTCTTGCGTTCACCCTCCATGGATAACCCAATGGCTAATACCGAGATTTTGGCATATAATAGCATATATATATAAATTATCAAAACAATGTCAATGGTGTGAGAAGTTACACACCTTAATACGAAGAGAACTAGGCTTTCAATACTATTGACACTCTCAAAAGAGGGAATAACTGCTATCTAATGATTTGAATTCGAAGCAGGTCCACAACCCGGAGGGAAATCTCGCACCCCTGATACTGCACGTCTTTTGAACCTAGGGGTAGGGACTATGAGTCCAACCCCCTCATTCCCTTGACTATCATTCAAATACATGATAATTCTTTCTCAGAGAACCAAATTAAAATAATGTAAAGAAAGAAAGAAAGAACCGATATATGTACCAAAGAAGTCTCTTAACTACTTAACTGAAATCGAACCACCCCCCTTCAGGCTACTTGACACCAAGGATTAAGGAAGAAAAGGATGGAACAAAACTCGATTAGAGCATATAAGGTTGAGGAAAAAAGAGATAGAAACCGCAAAGAGAAGAAGAGAAAAAGATTCGGTTGCATAAGAGGAGAGAATGTTACCTTCGAAATCATGCAGCAGAGTGAAATCGAGTCACTTGACAAGGGACTAATCGGTTGAAAAGGAAAGTGAGAAGCTATAAGAGATGAACCACTATTCTGGCTTTACAAAGAAGAAAATGAAATCTAGAAAGTGATATGGTGCTATCGGTTGTGATGTCAAAGAAAACAAGTAAAGAGAATAGAAGTGATTCGGAGTTGCTCAAGTGGTTCATGCTTAAAGAAAAAGTAGAGAAAAAGATGAAAGTGGTTAGAATACCACTTAGGTTCGGCTTAAGGTCAGAAAAGAAAGAAAATGAATTCTCCCAAAAAGATTTAGGCTTCAAAAGAATAGGGTCACCGAAAGAATCGAAAGAGCTTCTAAAAAAACTGCCAAAATTCGGCACTCCCAACAATTAACACACAAAACCGAAACCCCCCTCAACAAGCACTCCACTTTCAGCCAACACCACCAGAAGTCATCAAATCCCCTTTTTCACTCCTACCTTTACTCCCATCCACCAATTTGAATTAGAAGACCAATTCAAACTCCCTTAACCCCTCCTAGCCATACATTTCAAATCCATTGACTCCTTCCACCAACCACCCTGAAGAGTCCAACTGGGAGCCACCACCTTAGCTCCTTAACGCAAAAAGAACCTCCCAAAAGCTGCTAACATGACTTGTACCCCTACCCTCAGCTATCTGCTTGCTGATGCCACTCCCTCTATGCTCCCAAGATGGCGTCACTTGCTACTAGGCCACACTCTTTCTTGTGTCAACATACACAAGCAACAAATCCTTAACACCTGCCCCAAACCAGCTTTCCTTTGAAGTGCTAAAAAATTGAAATTTCCACCAAGGCTTTAGCTTATCCCTGAGCCTTCCTGGGGTCCCCAAACATACACACACATCAAGATAAACATAACTAACCACGGGAACACAACAAATACAAAGCCCCTAAATTCTGGATGTTACAGTTCTACCCCTCTTAAAGAAATTTCGACCGTAAAATTTGCCTGATCAAAAGAGATGGGGATACTGCTGTCACATAACATCCTCTGGCTCCCACGTCGCTTCCTCTGCACCGTGGTTCCGCGACAAAACTTTGACCAAAGGGAATGACTTCTTTCTTAACATTTTAATGTCTCGATCCAAGATTTGCTCTGGCTCCTCCTCAAAAGATAGGTCTAATCTTACCTCAATCTCTTCTATTGGCACAATGTGCAACGGATCAGAACAGTAATGCCTCAACATCGAAACATGGAATACATCATGAATCTGTTTCAATTCTAAAGGCAACTCCAGTCGATACGCTACTGGTCTCACACGTTCTAATACTCGATAAGGCCCAATAAACCTGAGACTCAGCTTGCCCTTCCGACCAAACCTCATTACCTTCTTCCATGGTGAAACTTTCAGAAAGACTTAATCGCCCACTGCAAACTCCAACTCTTTACGCTTCAAATCTGCATAAGACTTCTATCGGTCGGACGCTTCCTTCAACTGAGCCCTAATTAACTTAAATTTCTCTTCCGTTTCTGAACCAATTCTGGGCCCAACATCTGACGCTCACCCAACTCTATCCAACAAGTAGGAGTACGATACCTCCGTCCATACAATGCTTCATAGGGCGCCATCTGAGTACTAGATTGGTAGCTGTTGTTGTACGCGAATTCTGGCAAAGGTAAATACTCCTCCCAACTACCCATGAAGTCAATGTCATAGCCTCTTAACATATCTTCCAAGATCTGAATTACTCTCTCAGATTGGCCATCAGTCTGTATGGATGAAAGGCTGTGCTAAAGTCTAGCCTTGTCCCTAATGCTTGATGCAATGCCCTCCAAAAACGTGACGTAAACCTAGGGTCTCTATCTGATATAATTGACACTGGTATTCCATATAGTCTCACAATCTCTGCCACATACAGCTTAGCCAACTTCTGCAGAGAATAGTCGATAGGAATAAGTATGAAATGGGCAGACTTCGTTAGCCGATCAACGATCACCCAAACTGAATATTTCTTAGTGGGCGTAAGAGGTAACCCGCTAACAAAATCCATCGTGATTCTTTCCCATTTCCACTGCGGAATCTTCACCGACTGTAACAACCCCGAAGGTAGATGATGTTCTGCCTTCACTTGCTGGCACGTCATACATTTTCCCACAAACTCCTTAATTTTTCGCTTTAATCCTGGCCACCAAAACTGCTTACATAGATCCCGATACATCTTATTCCCTCCAGGATGCATAGCGTATGGGCTACTATGCACCTCCTGAAGAATCCTCTACTTCAACTCCATATCCTTTGGCACACAAACCCTTTTTCGGTAACACAAAACCCAATCACTGTTTAAACTATAATCCTCTACTTCACCATTCTATACTTGTAGGAATCGAGCACTCAAGACATCGTCTAACAACTGCTTCTCTTTAATCTGGCTCGTCCACATCGGCTTCACTTGAAGTTCAGCTAACAAACTGCCATCCTCATACAGGCTAAGATGGGCAAACATTGCTCTCAAATCCGTTATTACCTTCCAACTCAGTGCATCCGCCACCACATTAGCTTTACTTGGATAATATTCGATTGAGCAGTCATAATCCTTCAATAGCTTAATCCACCTGCGTTGTCTTAGATTCAACTCCTTCTGAGTAAAGAGGTATTTTAGACTCTTATGATCGGTGTAAATAATAGACTTCTCCCCATACAGGTAGTGTCTCTAGATCTTCAGAGCGAACACTACCGCAGCCAATTCTAGAACATGCGTGGGATAGTTTTTCTCATGCGGCCTTAACTGCCGAGACGCATAAGCAACTACCTTCCCTTCTTGCATTAACACACACCCCAATGCCGTGTGTTAAGCATCGCAGTAAACCACAAACTCTTTTCCAGCCGCAGGTTGAATCAAAACTGGAGCTTCTGTCAAAACTCTCTTCAACTTCTCAAAGCTTTCTTGCTGCTTATCAGTCCAAGCAAATGCTACCCCTTTTCGCAACAACTTAGTTAAGGGTGCTGTAATCAAGGAGAATCCCTCAACAAACCTTCTGTAGTACCTGGCCAACCCCAAGAAACTTTGAATCTCAGCCACAGACTTCGGCGATTTCCAGTCCAACACAGCTTCTATCTTTTAGGGGTCAACCCTAATTTTTTCTGCAGAGACCACATGTCCTAAGAAAGTTACTTCTCTTAACCAAAACTCACACTTGTTGAATTTGGCATACAGCTGCCTTTCCCTTAAAGTCTGCAAGACCACTCAAAGGTGCGTATCATGCTCATCTTCTGACTTAGAATAAACTAGGATGTCGTCAATGAACACCACAACAAACCGATCTAAGTAGGGTTGAAACTCTCAGTTCATCATGTCCATAAATGCTGCTGGAGCATTCGTCAACCGAATGGCATCACCAAGAACTCATAGTGAAACACCCCACACCCGGCCCACGAGAATGGACCGGATCTGGTATGTTCCTAAAGTAAACCGGTTTTAAAAACCATTCGATACTTAGAGAGAATTGTAGAATTTTTAGAAAAACTATTATTTTGGGTTGGGCTTAGATTGAAAACCCATTTATTTAATCTTGTAAATCCACTTTGATGTAACATGTCCAAAATAGTTCTTAGCACAATATTAAAAAGTAATGTAAAAACAAAGAATAATCCACTGGGCCTTATGGCCTTATTACATCAAGTAAACCCATAATAAAATTAAAAAGTATTAAAATTTAATAAAGTCCAAATTCTGAATAAATTCTTCATGTGATGCATGGCCTCCTCATGGTCTACCGCCTGGGTCAAAATCACCGCTTCATCACCGAAAATAATTCCCACAATGGGGTGAGTCAATGACTCAATGTGCACACAATACTATCAATCAATAATTCAGGCATTCATGTTTAAATCATCAAGTCCATATAATAATGAAATTATGATGCAACCCAAACCCAATCCTAATGGTCCATCCGCTACTCTCTCCACCCACACCGCCATTCACACCGTGGGGACTACTAAGTCAACCCTCCATCCGCTACTCTCCACGCTGTGTCATTAGACACTATAATCAAATTTAAACGTTGTGTCATTTGACACTATTGTAACCGGTTACCAAAATTTCGCAATGTGACCATAGTCTACATTTTTAGTTGGTGAGACCGAAGTCGACACCTTCGCAGTGAGACCAAGTCAACACCTGTTCTCCCCTTTCACATAAACCGAATGCCCCAAAACATATATATAGCATAACTTAATTAATTTCATGATTATATACATATATTCGCATGTTATTAAATAACATTTTTCACAATCCTATCAGTAGTAGGAAACGTACCTGGGTACTTTTTTTTGCCACATTTGTGGTACATAGTCACATTCACATTATTATTCATATCATATATTAAAATATTTAGCCATATAATATCGAAGGATAGTAAGGGTACACACCTTTTTCGCTTAATGGGTTCCTTGATATCTCGAGAATCCCAATCTAATTTTTAGATCTATTAATCCCTATATTCGGCCCACCAATTAAAACACATTAATAAACCCCTTTTTAGACAACACCAAATCCTAGTAGGATTTGTAAGGAAAAACTCACCTTTGCCGATTTGGTGATTATGCAAATCCCGAAAGTTTGGTTTTTCCTCTACTTGATATTCGGCCAACCTTGTAGTTCAATATGGTTAGTTTTTCGGCTTTTCAAAAATTAAGGAATGGATTTAGATACTCACACAACCCTTAGCCGAATATTTTAGAGGCTTACCTTAGAGATTCCAAATCCCGAAAGTTCCCTTTTTGTCTTGAATATTTGTCGAAATCCCTAAAGATCATAGGTTAGATTTGATCTAACTTTAATAAGTGGTAGTTGGCCTTTGGCCGAATATGTCTTACCTTAATTTTCCTCGAATCTGAAATCCCGAAACTCCTCCTCTGACATTCGGCCATAGGCAAAAGAGAGGTTATTTTCTTAAGCCTTGATTTAAACGATTTAAAAGAACAAGAATCAATTGTTCTTACCTTAGATCCTTGATCTTTATGTTCAACGATTGTGGAAACCCGAGATCCCTTGTATATTCGGCCATGATCAAAGAGAATAGGAATTAGGCCTTTTACTTTCTAAGCAACTAGAAAGAAAGAAAATTGAATGGATTAACTTACCTTGAAACCTTTAATCACTTGTTTCCTTGTCTTGGGTTACTGAGATCCGGCTATGGAGATCTAACCGAGATTGGAAGAGAAAAGTTTTGACTAGGCAATGGCAAAGGGAAGGAAGAGAAAAGATGGAGTCCTTGCTTAGGGAAATTTCGCAATGAGAGGAGAAGAGAGAGCAAAATTTCACAAAGAGAGTGAATGGGAGAAAAGTCTCTATTTTCCTCTTTTAACTGAAACTGCTAGACCAAGAGTCCAAAACTTGGCCACTACTCTCCCAAGTGATAATTTAATCTCTATTAATTATCACTTAATTAAATTAAAAGTCTTTAATCCATCTTTTAATTCCTCATTTATCTTAGAAGAATAAATCCTTTATTTATCACTTAACTTGACAAGTTTTAGTAAAATAAAACTCTCTCCTTTTAGCTACCAAGTGCAGTCCACCCCTAGCCTTGGGAAGCAAAATTAAACCTTCAAAATTGATTTCCAAGTGACTCGAACTCATGCCATTCCCATAAACCCTAAGTGACACCTCGTGCCACTTTTCCAAGCTCGATTGTATGACAAAATTCACCAACTTTTTCTTTTAAGGCCCTCCCGCCTTATCTCCTAGTTTGGGCTTCAAAATTTGTCATTAGGCCTTATTTCTAAGTTTCCTAAAATTTTCAGCTGCTCAGAACTTGCCATTTTCCTTACATCTTTAGGTTTCCAAAATGTTTAGATTTCCAAAATGTTCGTGTTTCCAAAATGTTTAGGTTTCCAAAATGTTCAGTTTCCAAAATGTTTAGGTTTCCAAAATGTTCCAAAATGTTCGTGTTTCCAAAATGTCTAAGTTTCCAAAATGTCTAAGTTTCCAAAATGTCCATTTCCATTTCCATTTTCATTTTCATTTCCATTTCCATGCATTTCTAGGTTTCCAAAAGTATCAAAATTTATTCATAGTACTTGAAACTTGTCATTTCATACAATTAAATTGAAATGCATAGGCCCTATTCAGATGTTACAGTTTTCCTTAAATTTTTCCCTTTTTTTTTTTCCCAAAGGGGTTAAGGGTTTCTTTTATGTTTCATTTTTCAAAGGTTTTGAAAAACAAGGCCCTTTAGGGTTTTTTTGGGTTTGAAAAAATTTTGGGTAAATTTTTTTATTGTGTTTAAATTTTAAATTTTAAAGTTTTTCAAAGTCAAAATTTTTGGAATTTGTTCAAAGGAGGGGGTTTTTTCCTGTTAATTGGAATTTTTTAAATTTTAAAAAAATTTTTTTAGTTTATTTTAAAAATAAATTTGGGTTTTTTGGAAAAATTTTGGAAATTTTTTAATTTTTAAATTTTTTAAAATGGTTTTTAAAATAAGGTTTAAATTAAATGAAAAGGACAAATTTAAATTTTTTTTAAAATTTTAAAAAAAAATTTTTAAAAATTTTGGGTTTTGAAAAAACCTTGGGGAAAAAAAAAATTTAAAGGTTTTTTCAAAAAAAAATTAAATAGGAAAAAGGAATTGAAAGAAGGGATTTAAGGCATAAACCTTTTTTGGTTTGGTTTTTTGTTTATTTTTAAAAAAGGTTTTTAAAAATCGGGGATTTAAATTTTAATAATGTTTACTTACCTTATTATTTTTTGGGAAAAATTTTGGGGTTTGTTTGAGGCCCATTTGGGGCAATTTTTTAAAAGGGTTTGGGGTTTTAAAACAAATTTAGGAAATGGGTTTCAAATTTTTTTGCCCTTTATAAATTTTTTGGTGGGAAAGGGTTAATTTAATGCTTTTCCCGGTATGGTTAAAATTTGGGTTTACTAATTTAAAACGCATTTGATTCCATATTTTTAATTTATTTCAAGATTTTATTTAAAGAGAATTTGGGTCCGAGATTATCTTTTTTAAATTTAAGTAGGGGTATTAATTTGGCCCGAAAATTATTTTATTGATAAATAATTTTAAATGTTAAAGATGTTGTTAATTTTCATTATTTAACCTTAAAAAATCTTTTTTCTTTTTAAAAACTAAAATTTTTCAATTAAACCAATTTTATTTTTCAAAAACAACTTCAATTGTTTAAATATTTTTCACCAACAAACTATCCATAAAACTTTTTAACTAAGGCATACATCTCAAAAGGGAACTTTAAATTTTTAACCAAGGCCAAATTATAAGTAGCTACTGTTATGCAAATCCAAATAGAAATTGAACATTTATTAGATCTAACCAATTAAATAGGAAGAATTTCAACTTGGTTTAATCCATTATAATTTATTTAAAGTTAAGTTTAACCTGTTTTTAATTAGTGGGGAAAATTAGTTCTTTGGTTATTAATAAAACTTTTTAACATTGTATTTAATTAGTCAAAAATTAAACTTTTCCTTTTAAAAATTTTAAATTTTCAATCTTTTCATAAAAAATTTTTAATTTCACAATAATATAATTTAGGCTTTTTCAAAATACAATTAAAATTCACACCTTAGAATTTCTAGTTTACCCTTTAAAAATTTTCCTTTTATCAAATTAAATCCAATTTAAAATTTTTTTAAAAATCTTAAACAAAACTTTTAATAACAAGATCTAATATAGAACTTCAAAACTCATAAATTTAAGAACTTAAAATTTAAATTTTAAATTAATAGAGAGTATACATCAAAATAAATTAAATAAATACAAAATTTTAAATTAATAAATTAATTGAAAAAACTAGAATGGTTAGTTGGTTTCTATGAAATTGTAAAATAATGGATTTATTATTTTTATAATTATTATTGAAAATAAATTAAACCTATTTTTGACAAATTTTCCAATTACTTAAATTTAATTTTAAGCTAATTTACTTTTAAAGTTCATATCGTTTGATCTTTCTACAAGAACTCAATTATTTACACCGAATTTTCTTTATAAATTATTAAAATTAATTTTACTAATTTTGGAAAAAATTTATATTTAAAAAAAATTTTTAGTAAGTATAAAATTTATTATTTGGTAAAATTTTTTCAATTACCAAGTCATTTACCCCTTCAATTCTCAAAATTCTTACTAGGTGTAAGAGGTAATTCATCGACAAAGTCCATAGTGATTCATTCCCACTTCCATTGTGGAATCTTCACCGGTTGAAGTAACCCAGACGGCAACTGATGTTCAACTTTGACCTGGCGACACGCCGACATTTACCCACAAACTCTGTTACCTCCGCCTGCACTGCCACCAAAATCGCTCTCTCAAATCCCGATACATCTTGCTACCTCCGGATGCATAGCATATGGGTCTGCTATATGCGTCCCCAAGAATCCTTTGCCTCAATTCTACATCCTTGACATACAAGCTCTCCCTTGAAAACACGTAATTCCATTATCGACAAACTATAATTTCTAAACCTCCGCTCAACTTGCAATCTCGATCATTCAAACCATCATCCTCTAACTGCTTTCTCCTTGATTTGCTCTAACCAAGTCGGATTGACTTGCAATTCAATAAAAGACTTCCATCGTCATATAAGCTAAGACGAGCAAACATCGATCTTAAGTCGACATGACCTTACGGCCAACGAATCGCCACCACGTTAGCCTTACCTGATGATACTCAATCGAATCGTAGTCCTTCAACAACTCAATCCATCTACACCGCCTCAAGTTCAAATCCTTTTGAGTCAAGATACTTAAGACTCTTGTGATCCGTGTAGACTATCGACTTCTCTCCGCATAAATAGTGTCTCCAAATTCAAAGCAAAGACCATCGCGGCTAATTCCAAGTCATGCGTTGGATAATTAACCTTATGTGGTCTCAACTGTCGAGATGCATAAGCCACTACTTTCCTTCCTCAGACAAGATACATCCCAAACCAAGATGTGATGCATCACAAGAAACCGTGAATTCCTTGCCCGCCTCAAAGTTGAATTAAAATCGAGCTTCAGATTAGAATCTTCTTCAACTTGTCAAAACTTTCTTCGCTTCTCGGTCCACACAAATGGAACTCCTTTCCTCAACAACTTAGTCATCGGTCGGCGATCAAAGAAAATCCTCTACAAACCTTCTAGAATACCCCGCTAGACCTAGAAAACTCAATCTCACCACCGACTTAGGCGGCTTCCAATCCAACATCGCCGATCTTCCGAGGATCTACTCTAATCCTACCTCAGCTGATACAACGTGACCCAAGAAAGTCACCTCCCTAAGCCAGAACTCGCACTTACTAAATTTAGCAAAAAGTTACTTTTCCCTCAGAATCTACAACACTACTCGCAAATGCGCATCATGCTCCTCCTCTGACTTTGAGTATACCAAAATATCGTCTATAAAAACCACAACAAACCGATCTAAAACCGCTGAATACCCGATTCATCATATCCATGAATGTCGCCAATAGCCAACCCAAACAAAGATCACCGTAAACTCAGAGTGCCCATACCGAAAAGCGAAATGTCATCTTATGGATATCACCTCTTTCACCTTAAGTCGATGATATCCAGACCTTAAGTCAATCTTAGAGAAAACCGCAGCCCCTTTAAGCTGATCAAACAAGTCATCTATCCTTGGCAATGGATACTTGTTTTTGATCGTCAGCTTATTCAACTGGCGGTAGTCAATACACATCCGCATCGCACCATCCTTCTTCTTGACAAACAAGATCAAGGGCTCCCTAAGGTGAAACACTTGGTCGAATGAAACCTCGATCCAACAACTCTTGAATCGAGCTTTCAATTCCATCAATTCCTTCGGTGCCATCCTATACGGAGCTATAGACACTGGCGCTGCTCCGCAATGATCTATCTTGAATTCGACTTTACGATCCGGAGGCAATCCCGGAAGTTCTTCAGGAAATACGTTAGCATATTCCTTTATCGGTCGGACATTCCCTACCGCAGACTCCTTAACTTCCAAAGCACACACATGAACTACAAACGCTTCACAGCCCTTCCTGACCATCTTCACAGCTTTCAACGCAGATAACACGTTGGATAGATAATCTCTTCTATTACCTATCATGACCACTTCTTCACCTTCCGCTGTCTTCAAAACCATGCGCTTAGCAGCGTAATCCAAACTTGCTTGGTACTCAACCAACCAGTCCATCCTAAGCATCAGATCGAACTCCTCAAACGGCAGTTCCATCAGATCAGCTACAAACACTACCTCTTGAACTTCTAGGGGTACATCTCTATATAGCTTATCCACTTCTACTGAGTGACCTAGAGGACTAAGTACTGTCATCCTCCTAGAAGCAGTTTCAGAATCTAGATTCATAGTCTTTACTATACTACTAGCAACATACGAATACGTCGAACCCACATCTATCAAAGCAGTATATGGAACACCAAAGATTAAGAACATACCGATTATGACATCCGATGCGTCACCCTCCTCTCGACGTCTCGCAAAGATACACCAAATCAGCCGTTTTGCCTCGGTCGCTTACACCTTCGCCCGATGCTCATGACCTCGACTAGAACCATTACCTCCTCTACATTACCACGACCTCTCTGCGGTGACGGTCCCTCCTTTCTGAACTGAACATGACCATGACCTTCAGATTGATTCTTGGCTTGCTTACGTGGACAGTCTCTCACACGATGATCCAGCGAACCACACTCGAACAGCCTTTTCTTTCTGTCCAACATTCGTCCCAATGAAATTTCCCACATTTATAGGACAATTACCAAACTCAAAACAAAGGTCATTTGCACACTTATATACATCATCAAAATCATCAATATAAGCCAACTCACATGGCTATATATACAAACCAAAATATAGGCATTCATAAGCTAACTCAAATGGAAAAAGTCACTACCAAAATACTTATCAAAATAACCGTATTCCTATACATGCCATATGACCAAACCATAAGCTCAAAAGTACCAAAGTGATGGTCAGATAGTGTGACGATATCTCCGACGATCCCCAAATCAGAGCTAGCTTTGAAATCACTATAAAACACAAAGACATACACAAAGTAAGCTTTATAGATTAGTAAGCTCGTATGAAATAAACTCGACAAATTATAATACACAAATCATAAATTTTGAACTATATAACATATAATTAATAGTAACAAACAAACCGTCCATATACTTAATCATACACTTATATGCAAATTCATAACTTCTTCTATTTGAAGCTTATACTTTCTGTGTACATACCTGTACAAATTTGTAACGAGTTCATACCTATTCAAAATATTATCGAATACTCGATATCTCGCTGTAATATCCGGGAATTAGGGCTTGTGCATTATTGTTTAATTGTATGAAGTAGCATGCCTATGTGTGTGGTGAATATGTTTTATGAAATTTGAGAACTTTAGAGTGTAGATGAATGCCTTAGAAATATTGTATTTTAAGCCTTAAAGGGGGAGCTAGGCAAATAAGGCCTTAACAGAAATTGTGAGGGAATTTAGACACAAGTTAAGCCTTGGTAAAGTGGCAAGGGACGCCACCTAGGGTGCTGTGGAGTTTGCGTCAAAGGGAGCTTCATGAGGGAGGAGGTTCGAGTTGCAGAGGGAGCACACGGGAGCTTTTATTTTTGCGTCTAGGAGGAGAGGAGTTGGGTGGCAATTGGACTTCAAAAAGATGAGGATAAGCCTGGTTTTTCTTTTAAAATTCGGCTAGGATGAATGGATGAAGGTTGGACTCATTAAAACTTTTTGAATGAGAGGCAGAGAGGGAAAATAGGAGAAAATTTTGGGATTGGAGAGGGAGATGAGAAGTGGCCGGCCAAAGGACTCTTTGGTTGGCAAAATTCGGTCATGTAAAGGGAATAAGTGCCAAAATTATTTTCTTTCATCTTTAGTGCTGCTTGCCGAAATTGTTAGTCAAGGAAATCCCTCTCTTTTTCTCTCTCTTCTTGGAAGTAGAAACCGAATATTGAAGTGACCATTTGAGCACTTTGTGCATTTTAGGCCATTTCCGAATTCCCCTAAGTCTCTTCCATTCTTCTTTTCTTTCTTACAACTTTTACTCCATACTTGTTCTTTTGATAGCCGGATATTTCACCTTTATTTGAGGGCCATAGCCAAACCTTATAGCCTCATTCTTTACTCTTTGTCTCTTCACCATTAAAATGCCAAAACACCATCTCTACCTTGAAGTCAGAATCTCAATCTTAGTGTGGGCGATTCATTGTTAAAGCCAAGGACCTATTATTAAGGTAAGGTTGTGGCAACTCCTCTTCGCTTGGGATTTATGTCATGGCGAATGGCCCTTTGATTCTTTAAAATGTGTTAAGGCCGATTGTAGGGGGAGGTCTGAATTAACGCAGGAGATATTTGGGAAGTTGGTCATTATTGGTAAGCAGCATAGTGGTAAGTATTTCTCTCCTAGCAATCGGTTATAGGTTCCTTTCTTCATGGGTGTGCCGGAATTAAGTGTTTAAACCTTGGTCTAAGGTTGGCCGAATGTTCTTTAAGGCCATAGTAATGTGTCCTTTGTGTGTAGCCAATGGAAAGAAGCATTAAGGATTCTTTCGGGATTTGAATCATCAAGGGATTTCGACAACTTCAGGAGTAAGTGACCTTTTCGAGATTTCTAATCTAAGGTAAGCAAATAAGATCTTAGGCCGAAGGCCATTTTATTGTGAATAAATGTTAGAATTGGATCTAACATATGCCCATAGTGATTTTGACAGATACCACAACCAAGTAGCACTTTTCGGGATTTAAGATTCACAAGGTAAGTAAATATGATATTTGGCCAAGGTCATGATTAGTGATTTGGATATGTTTCTTAATTGTTCAAAAGCTGAAACTAACCAGTTAGGTGATCTAGTGTTAGTCGATTGCCAGGGGGAACACTACGAAGTTTCGGGATTTGATTAGTAATCAAATCGGCAGCAAGATAAGGATTTAAGTTGTGATAATCCTTCGAGATTTGATTATTTAGCCGAATGGCTTCTTGCTAAATGCTAAGTGTTGGACGAATGTAGGAACTAAGGATCTAGAGTATTAGATCGGGATTTTCGGGATTTCAGTGAACTCGTTAAGTAAACCGATGTGTAGCCCCGCACTAAATCTTAATAGATTTATGGTAACATTTTAATATATGTGTTAATGAAAGTATGTGAACGTGGCTAAAGGTACCATACAATGGTACAGAACATTCAGGTAGGTAATCTTTAATATTACGTCAATAAATGTTATGAACATGTGAAATATGGCACATAAGTGAATATTGATAAGAATGTGAAATAAGGCATAAAGCATGATATTGGTATGATTTGTATGGCATGGGGCATATGGGTGTTATTTTAAGGGGAAGTGATCCGGTGGTTTTACCACGAAATCGTGACTCATGTCACGTAATCAATGTCTTGACTTATGTCACAAAATATTATCGGTGGTCGTGCCACAATTTATAAGGCGATAAAGGTCATCCGCAAAGAAGCGCCTTCGATGATGTGTAGCGGATGGAGGGTCGACTTAGTAGTCCCCACGGTGTGATGGTTGGTACGGATGATGTGTAGTGAATGGTTATCTAGGTTTGGGTTCGGGTTTGCATCATTGACTATATATGTTTTATATGTATGATTTGACATGCCTAAATTGATTGAGAGTATGTGTGATGGTTACACATTGAGTCATTGACTCACCCGTTGTGGGATATCTTTTGGTGACACTCAAGAATGGACCGATTGGCGCAGGAGCTCGATGGTGGCCATGCTCATTTCGTAATTATTCTATTTTCATCGTTTTTTTATTTTATTTAAGTATTTGATTTATTTTGGGGTTTTGCTTTGATGTAATTATGGCCATTACTATTAAGCTGCTTTTACGTAAGCTTTTAAAATTGGTTTATTATGATAAGGTTATTATTAAATTGAGACTAACTAATTTTTCTTAAAAATGTAAACAAATATTTAAATGTTTTGACACATGAGCAACGCCGTTTTCAATTTGAACCCAACACCAAATCAAATGTTCTTCAAAAACACACAAATTTCTCCAAAGTAGCAAACAAGAATTGAACTGATTTACTCAAGGAACATACCAGATCCGGTCAAGGCTCGTGAAATTTGGGTTTGGGGTGTTTGATTTAGTATCGAGCAGGTTCAAAACTCGGCCTTAAGGGTTTTTTGGGCCCAAAACATTTTCTTTCTTTTGAAATTGGATTTTATAAGAAATTGAGCAGGTTTTCTATCATGGCACCTGAGTCTCCAGCCCGAAGTCCACTAGGTAAGTACTCCTAACCCTTTTGTGATTTGTATGTGGGAAGTTATAGGGACGTAGATTAGTAAATTGGGAATTAAACCCTAGGACTAGTCTACTCCAACATCGAAATACATAAAACTTAAAGTCTAACCAAACAAACCTGTGTCTGAGTCACCGAGTTAAAGGTGTGGCAACCGTTGTACGCATGTCTAGGATTGGATTCAGGGGGAGCTTGGTATTTAAGCAGTCCTAGTGACTCACCTCCTCTTCGCTCGAATCCTACCTGGTGCGTAGTGACGGTTCACCCTAACCAAGAGGACTCGATCACAGGCTAAACTCAATAACTAAAACCCGAAAGGGACCCATCACCTTGTTTTGTGAAATTCTAAAGACAAACCGTGATTTTAAAATTCCAAAGTACCATTGATTTAAAAATGACCAAAATACCCTTGATTTGCAAATTGACCAAATTACCCCTAACCTGTACAAATGACCAAAATACCCTCAGAATGGAAAGTTACTGAAATACCCTCAAATTAAAAATTTTCAAAATACTTTTATTTCGTTAAAATCACCTGGAACCATATTTTGCGAAAAATTACGAAATGCCCCTGGTTTGAAAAATTACAAAAATACCCTCATTTTATAAAATTACCATTTTACCCTTGAAATTTTCTTACCAAGTATTTCAATTTGAAAAAAATATATATACCAAAAATCTCTACCTTGTGAAATTTTCAAATACCCTAATTTGGAAAATTACCAAAATACCCCTATAGGATAAAATTACGAAAATACCCCTGGGTAGTGGAAAACAACAAACAATAACAACTACAACATTTTTCTGTAATGAACGCAAGTTCATAAATGTGATTGAATGAATGAATTGAGACTGTATGTGTATGAAATAGAAAGAACTACTCCCTAGAACTATTGAACATAAGACTATTCGCGATAAATCAGTGGAAGAAAAACTAATCTATAAAATTCTTTAATCAGATAAACGCGATTCAGAAGTATGGACTCTAGGGGACGTGGTCGTAATGTGCGTGGCCATGGTAGAGGCCGAATGACCGTGTCGGAGCTCATTAGGTCAAAACAAGGGTCCAAAAATGAAATGCCACCACCAGCAGCCGCTGATGTGGAATATTAGGATCAGACGGGGGAAGATACAGTATCACAGGCGATGCTGCGAGTTCTGGAAAGGGTGGCTGGAGCAGGTGGAGGCATGGGAGCTCGGAAGTCGGTACCTGAGTGACTTCGAGCTAATGGAGCTGAATTTTTCGTGGAATATCTGGTGTGGCACCCAATTCGGCTGAGTATTGGTTAGAGGTGACAGAGCGGATTATGGACGATTTGGACCTGACTACCGAAGAGAAACTAAAAGGGGTAGTGTCGCTACTCCGTGATGAGTCATACCAATGGTGGCTCACAGTTCGGGATGGTGCTGTCGCTGATGATCTTACTTGGGAATATTTTAAGGCGGTATATCAGAAGAAGTACATTGGAACTAGTTATGTGGATGCGCAGAGGAAGGCATTTTTGAGGCTGGTTTAAGGAAATAAGTCCGTAGCAGAATATGAGGTAGGATTTTTAAGGTTGAGTGGATATGCCCGGGGAATAGTGGCTACGGACCATGAACGGTGTGTCCGATTTGAGGACGGACTAAGGGATGACCTAAGATTACTGATTGCTTCACAGCAAGAGGCGGAGTTTGCCGTGTTGATGGCGAAGGCTAAGGTCACTAAAGGGATTAAGGACTCGGTGAGACAGAATACAGACCGAAATAGGCAAAAGAGAGGTTTTGGATCGTCAGGGTCATCAGGGAATGTGCAAAAGAGGCCTAGAAGTGATGGGCCACGAGGTCAGCAGGCTGCTACGAGAGGACAGTACTGTACATGTGCTCAATGTGGAAAGATGCATCTAGGAGAGTGTTGGAAGAAGACAGGGGGATGCTTTAAGTGTGGGTCCAAGGACTACATGATTAAGAACTGTCCTATGAGAACAGAAGGGGGCCGACCAGTAAGTCAGGGTACTAATCAGGCTTAAAGAGGAGGACAGCAGCCACCGCGAGGTCGTGGTTCGGCTGGTAGAGGTAATGGTTCTGGTAGAGGATGGGGAACACCGGGTAGAGGTGTTGGTAATACAGAGGCGAGACAGTCGGGTCTGGTATATTCGATTCGTCGGAGGGAAGATAGAGACGCACCGAACGTCATAACCGGTACGTTCCTTATAACTGACAAACCTTACTTTGCTCTAATTGATGTTGGCTCTACCCACTCTTATGTTGCATGTAGAGTAGTTGAAACACTAGGCATAGCCTCTAAACTATCTAATAGGGAGATGACTGTAGTAAGCACATTAGGTCAAATTGTATTGGTGAATAAGATATTTTGGTGTGTACCTCTAGAGCTTCAAGGAGTGGTATTTCCTGCCGACTTGATGGAACTACCCTTCGGAGAATTTGATCTCATCCTTGGCATGGACTGGCTAGTGGAACATCAGGCTGTATTGGATTACGCAGCTAAGCGAATGGAGTGAAGGACACCGGAGGATAAGGTGGTAGTTATGATAGGGGAAAGAAGAAACTACTTGTCTAACGTAGTTTCTGCTTTAAAGGCTAATAAGATGGTTCGGAAAGGGTGCGAGGCATTTTTGATCTTTGTTAGTGCATTGGATGTAAAGGAAGGGGGAGTTAGTGGGGTTAGAACAGTAAGAGAATTTGTGGATGTTTTTTCAGAGGAGTTACCTGGAATGCCCCCGGATAGGGAAGTGGAGTTTGGAATTGACTTGCTGTCGAGTATAGCTCCTGTGTCAATTGCCCCGTACAGAATGGCACCAAAGGAGTTGGTTGAGCTCAAGGTTCAGATTCAAGAGCTACTAGACCGTGGGTTTATTCGACCCAGCGTGTCTCCATGGGGAGCACCAGTCTTGTTTGTGAAGAAGAAGGATGGAACTATGTGCATGTGCATAGATTATCGTCAGTTGAATAGGCTAACCATCAAGAACAAGTACCCTTTGCCAAGAATAAATGACTTGTTCGATCAGCTTAAGGGGGCCGCGGTATTCTCAAAGATAGATCTAAGGTCCAGGATATCATCAGCTTAAGGTGAAGGAGGCTGATATCCATAAGACAGCTCTCTAGACAAGGTACGGGCATTATGAGTTCTTGGTAATGCCGTTCAGATTGACAAACGCCCTAGTCGCATTCATGGACATGATAAATCGGGTTTTCCAACCCTATCTGGATCGGTTTGTTGTTGTGTTCATAAACGATATTTTGGTGTATTCGAAGTCTAAGGAAGAACATGATGAGCACCTTCGAGTTGTGTTGCAAGTGTTAAGGGAGGAAAAGCTATATGCCAAGTTCAGCAAGTACGAATTTTGGCTGAAGGAAGTTACATTCTTAGGACATGTGGTGTCTGCAGCAGGGATAAGGGTGGATCCTCGGAAGATTGAGGCAGTGTTAGGTTGAAAACCCCCTAAGTATGTGGCGGAAGTTTGTAGTTTCTTGGGATTGGCAGGCTATTACAGAAGGTTTGTAGAAGGGTTCTCGTCGATCGCAGCACCTTTGACAAAGTTACTAAGGAAGGAGGTACCTTTCGTATGGACTGATAAGCAGCAGGAGAGCTTTGAGAGGCTTAAGAGAGTCTTGACTGAAGCTCCAGTTTTAATTTAGCCTGAGGCAGGGAAAGATTTTGTGGTATATTGTGATGCTTCCCATACAGGATTGGGAGGTGTCTTTATGCAAGTCAGGAAGGTAGTTGCTTTTGCGTCTCGACAGTTAAGGCCACATGAGGTTAACTACCAGACGCATGATTTGGAATTGGCGGCAGTGGTCTTTGCTCTTAAGGTATGGAGGCACTATTTATATGGAGAAAAGTCAATGATTTACACAGACCACAAAAGCCTTAAGTATCTTCTGACTTAGAAAGAGTTGAACCTGAGACAGCGAAGGTGGGTGGAATTATTGAAAGACTACGATTATTCCATAGAGTATCACCCGGGCAAGGCGAATGTGGTGGCAGATGCCCTAAGTCGAAAAGTAGTGACGGAGTTAAGGGCAATGTTCACACATTTAAGCCTCTATGATGATGGAAGTTTGCTGGCAGAGTTGCAGGTCAAGCCGTCATGGCTGAATGAGGTGAAAGAGGGACAGTTGGCTGATGATGATTTAAGGGCTAGGCTATGGCAAGTGCAGATTGGGGAGTTGAAGGATTATGGTATTAATGGCGATGGAGTATTGTGTTTCAAGGGTAAGGTTTGTATGCCAAAGAACGAGGAGTTAAGGCAGAGAATTCTTCGAGAATCGCATAGTAGCCCTTATGCTATGCATCCTGGAGGTAGTAAGTTGTACAGAGACCTAAGAGAACAGTTTTGGTGGCCTAGTCTTAAGCGGGAAGTTATGGAATTTGTTGGCAAGTGCTTGACATTTTAGCAAGTCAAGGCTGAACACCAAGTTCCGTCAGGGTTACTTCAGCCAATACCGATTCCGTAGTGGAAGTGGGAGAGAATCACCATGGACTTCGTTAGTGGGCTTCCCCTTACGCCTACTAAGAAGGACTCGGTATGGGTGATCGTGGACCGGTTGACCAAGTCCGCACATTTCATACCGGTGTGGGTTGACTATTCTTTACAAAATTGGCAAAGTTGTATGTAGCCGAGATTGTGAGGCTACACGGAGTGCCGGTGTCGATTATCTCAGATAGGGATCCGAGGTTTACGTCTCGGTTCTGGAAAGCGCTACATCAAGTTTTGGGCACCAGATTAGACTTTAGTACGGCGTTTCATCTGCAATCGGACAGCCAGTCTGAGCGAGTGATCCAAGTGTTAGAGGATATGCTGAGGGGCTGTGTGATAGGCTTCAGAGGAAGTTGGGAAGAATATTTGCCTTTAGCAGAATTTGCTTATAACAACAGCTATCAGGCCAGTATTCGAATGGCACCGTATGAAGCGATGTATGGACGGAAGTGTCGCACTCCTACATGTTGAAGGAAATTAAGGGAACGTCAAGTGTTAGGTCCAGAGATTGTGGCAGTATCCGAGGAAAAGGTTAAGGTAATTCGGGCACGATTAAAGGAGGCACCTGACAGGCAGAAGTCGTATACAGATTTCAAATAAAAAGACATAGAATTTGCTGTGAGAGATCAAGTGTTTCTCAAAGTTTCGCCTTGGAAAAAGGTAATGAGATTTGGTCACAAAGGGAAGTTAATCCCAAGGTTTATAGAACCTTATCGGGTATTAAAGCGAGTTGGACCAGTGGCATACCAGTTAGAGTTGCCACCAGAGTTGAAGCAGATGCACGATGTGTTCCATGTTTCGATGCTACATCGCTACCAATCGGATCCATCTCATGTAGTACCGGTTGAAGAGGTGGAGCTAAGGCCAGATCTGTCCTATGAGGAAGAGCCGATCCAGATTCTGGAACGAGATGTGAAGGTGCTTCAAAGGAAGTCGATTTCTCTGGTCAAAGTGTTATGGCGTAATCATAGATCGAAAGAAGCTTCGTTGGAGCCGGAAGAAGCCCACCTATTCTAGCCAGGTAATTTCGAGGTCGAAATTATTTTAAGGAGGGTAGAACTGTAATATCCAGGAATTAGGGCTTGTGCATTATTGCTTAATTGTATGAAGTAGCATGCCTATGTGTGTGGTGAATATGTTTTATGAAATTTGAGAACTTTAGAGTGTAGATGAATGCCTTAGAAATATTGTATTTTAAGCCTTAAAGGGGGAGCTAGGTAAATAAGGCCTTAAGAGAAATTGTGAGGGAATTTAGACACAAGTTAAGCCTTGGTAAAGTGGAAAGGGACGCCACCTAGGGTGCTGTGGAGTTTGCGTCAAAGGGAGCTTTAGGATGGAGGAGGTTCGAGTTGCAGAGGGAGCACACGGGAGCTCTTATTTTTGCGTCAAGGAGGAGAGGAGTTGGGTGGCAAATGGACTTCAAAAAGATAAGGATAAGCGTGGTTTTTCTTTTAAAATTCGGCTGGGATGAATGGATGAAGGTTGGACTCATTCAAACTTTTTGGATGAGAGGCAGAGAGGGAAAATAGGAGAAAATTTTGGGATTGGAGAGTGGGATGAGAAGTGGCCGGCCAAGGAACTCTTTGGTTGGCAAAATTCGGTCATGTAGAGGGGATAAGTGCCAAAATTATTTTCTTTCATCTTTAGTGCTACTTGTCGAAACTGTTAGTCAAGGAAATCCCTCTCTTTTTCTCTCTTTTCTTGGAAGCAGAAACCGAATATTGAAGTGACCATTTGAGCACTTTATGCATTTTAGGCCATTGCCGAATTCTCCTAAGTCTCTTCTATTTTTCTTTTCTTTCTTACAACTTTTACTCCATACTTGTTCTTTTGATAGCCGGATATTTCACCTTTATTTGAGGGCCATAGCCAAACCTTATAGCCTCATTCTTTACTCTTTGTCTCTTCACCATTAAAGTGCTGAAACACCATCTCTACCTTGAAGCCGAATCTCAATCTTAGTGTGGGCTGATTCTTTGTTAAAGCCGAAGGAACCAATTATTAAGGTAAGGTTGCGGCAACTCCTCTTCGTTTGGGATTTATGTCATGGCCGAATGGCCCTTTGATTCTTTAAAATATGTTAAGGCCGATTGTAAGGGGAGGTACAGCCTAATGCAGGAGATCTTTCGGGAAGTTGGTCATTATTGGTAAGCAGCATAGTGGTAAGTATTTCTCTCCTAGCAATCGGTTATGGGTTCCTTTCTTCATGGGTGTGCCGGAATCAAGTGTTTAAACCTTGGTCTAAGGTTGGTCGAATGTTCTTTAAGGCCATAGTAATGTGTTCTTTTGTGTGTAGCCGAGGGAAGGAAGCATTAAGGATTCTTTCGGGATTCGAATCATCAAGGGATTTCGACAACTTCAGGAGCAAGTGACCATTTCAGGATTTCTAATCTAAGGTAAGCAAATAAGATCTTAGGTCGAAGGCCATTTTATTGTGAATAAATGTTAGAATTGGATCTATCATATGCCCATAGTGATTTCAACAGATACCACAACCAAGTAGCACTTTTCGGGATTTAAGATTCACAAGGTAAGTAAATATGATATTCGGCCAAGGTCATGATTAGTGATTCGGATATGTTTCTTAATTGTTCAAAAGCCGAAACTAACCAGTTAGGTGATCTAGTGTTAGCCGATTGCCAGGGGGAACACTACGAAGTTTCGGGATTTGATTAGTAATCAAATCGGCAGCAAGGTAAGGATTTAAGTCGTGATAATCCTTCGGGATTTGATTATTTAGCCGAATGGCTTCTTGCTAAATGCTAAGCATTGGCCGAATGTAAGAACTAAGGATCTAGAGTATTAGATCGGGATTTTCAGGATTTCAGTGAACTCGTTAAGTAAACCAGGTGTGTAGCCCCACACTAAATCTTAATAGATTTATGGTAACATTTTAATATATGTGTTAATGAAAGTATGTGAACGTGGCTAAAGGTACCATACAATGGTATAGAACATTCAGGTAGGTAATCTTTAATATTACGTCAATAAATGTTATGAACATGTGAAATATGGCACATAAGTGAATATTGATAAGAATGTGAAATAAGGCATAAAGCATGATATTGGTATGATTTGTATGGCATGGGGCATATGGGTGTTATTTTAAGGGGAAGTGATCTGGTGGTTTTTACCACGAAATCTGGTGACTCATGTCACGTAATCTGAATGTGGTGACTTATGTCACAAAATATTATCTGGTGGCTATGCCACAGTTTATAAGGGCGATGTGCCAGTCGTCTGCAGCGACTGCCTTCGATGGTGTGTAGCGGATGGAGGGTGACTTAGTAGTCCCCACGGTGTGATGGTTGGTACGGATGATGTGTAGCGGATGGTTATCTAGGTTTGGGTTCGGGTTTGCATCATTGACTATATATGTTTTATATGTATGATTTGACATGCCTAAATTGATTGAGAGTATGTGTGATGGTTACACATTGAGTCTGTTGGCTCACCCCGTTGTGGGATATCATTTCAGGTGACACTCAGTAATGGACCGGGTCGGCAGGAGTTCAGTGGTGGCCATGCTCAGCTCAGAATTATTCTATTTTCATTGTTTTTTTTATTTTATTTAAGTATTTCAGATTTATTTTGGGGTTTTGCTTTGATGTAATTATGGCCATTACTATTAACTATTTTAAGTAAGCGTTTAAAATTGGTTTATTATGATAAGGTTATTATTAAATTGAGACTAAATAATTTTTCTTAAAAATGTAAAGAAATATTTAAATGTTTTGACACATGAGCAACACTGTTTTCAATTTGAACCCAACACCAAATCAAATGTTCTTCAAAAAACACACAAATTTTTCCAAAGTAGCAAACAAGAATTGAACTGATTTACTCAAGGAACATACCAGATCCGGTCAAGGCTCGTGGGCCGGGTTTGGGGTGTTTCACTCACACACTAAGTGCCAATACAGAGCCGAAGCTATTTAAATCTCGCACACTAAGTGCCATACATAGCCGAAGCTATCTCGATCTCACACACTAAGTGCAAATATATAGTCGAAGCTATCTTGATTTCGCACACTAAGTGCCCATAATTAGCCGAATCATCTTCAAACACGACTTTGGTCTTACATACACAATTTATGCAATATCAAAGCATTTAAAGCATAATTATAACAATGCTTATTTAATACGAACTTACCTCGGATGTAAAAACGACAACACGGGTCAACTAATCCGAAACCTTGTTCTTCCCCTGATCTAAGTTCGTATTTTGCTTTTCTTGATCTATATAATATCAAATTCAACTCATTTAATCATCTATTTATTCAATTTAGTCCAAATTTCACTTTATGGCATTTTTACACAATTACCTCTAATATTTCACATCTTTTATAATTTGGTCCTTATTTCAAAAAATCACAAATTCATGCAAATTTCAAAACGCCCATGCTTAGCCGAATTACCACTATGCCCCTAGCAGCCCGTATTTTTCATTTATTTCACATTTTAACCACAAAGTATCAACATTTCTCAATTTAATCCCAATTTTACATTTTTACTAAAAATCACTTAACAAAACTTGTTTATATATTCACAAGCATTCATAATCTATCAAGAAACTTCAAAACTCATACATATTCATCAATGGAAACATTCAAAATCTTTAACAATTTTGCAAATTAGTCCCTGAGCTAGCTAGTACTAGCTGCAACGATCACAAAAACATAGAAATCATCAAAAACGAATTAAAAATACATACCCAATTGATTGAAATAAGAATGTCGAATGAAGAAACCTAGATATGGTTTCTTCTCATGCTAGTTTCGATTGTAAAAAGATAATGGAAGAAGATGATTACTTTGGTTTTATTTTTATTAGTTGTAATTATCAAATTACCTATTTGGCCTTAAGAACAAAACATTAAAATCATCATATTACTGTCCACTAAAAATTAAAATGGTCACAACATAATGACCTTAACTTTAAGGTTCTATAGCTATTAGACACATTTAGCTACTAGAACTCAAGTTTTACGCTTTACGCGATTTAGTCCTTTTTATCAAATTGACCATTCAAATGATTTAATTTCTTAACTAAATTTTCACACGAACACTCAATCATGCTATAAAAATTAAAATAATAATAAAATAAATATTTTGACCTTAGATTTGTGGTCTCAAAACCATTGTATCGATTTGACCAAAAATAGGCTGTTACAATGCTCCCCCCTTACGGATTTTCGTCCCGAAAATCTTACTAGTGTATAGGTTAGGGTATTGTTTTCTCATATCTTCCATGGGCTCCCACATAGTCTCTTCAACACCGTGACGTTGTCGAAGTACTTTCACGAGAGCTATGCTTTTATTTCTCAATTGTTTAACCTCACGTGCTAAAGTTTTGATCAGTTCTTCGTTGTACGTCATATCAGGTTGAATCCGAATCTCTGATGGGGAAATCACATGTGAGGGATCCGATCGATATCGACGAAACATTGACACATGAAACGCATTGTGGATTATCTCTAACTCAATTGGTAAAGCTAGCCAATATGCCACTGGACCTATTCTTTCGATGATCTCATACGACCCGATAAATCACAGACTCTGCTTGCCTTTACGACCAAATCAAAGTATTTTTGCAATAGTCTGATTTAGACCCTAGTCAGAACAGTGGTTTTGGGACCACAAATTCGAGTTAGAATAATATTTTAATATTATTTTTCATGCCTATGATACGTGATTAAGCATGTGTGAAATTTCTGTGAGTTAATTTGTCTATTTGTGTGCTTAATTTGACAAAAGGATTAAATCGCATAAAGTGTAAAATTAGCCTTCTAATTGATTAATTGCTTATTTAATGTGGCTTTTAAATGAGGAGTCCTTAAAGGGCAATAAGCCCATTATTTGAGTAAGTGGATGAATATGGTCAAAAATGACCTTATATAATATGTTTTATGCATTTAGAATTAAAGGTTAATTTTGTAAATGGATTAATAATGTTAATTCATAATAAAACCATAGCATGAAATATGGTTATTTTCTACTTATCTTTCATCGAAAATAAGAGAAAGAAGAAAGGAGTTTAGTTCTTTTGATTTTCAGCACTTTCAAGTCTTAATTAAGGTATGTTTTAACTTTGGTTTTTGATTATTTTTATGTTTTTGAGATTGTTGCTTAGTCTATTATCAAACCCATGTTGTAATTTGAAGAATTGATGATGTTTATGAGATTTTCCACTGATGAAATGGTGAGCTGTATGATGAGGAATGGTGTAAAATGAAATATATGTGTTTAATGAACATTTTTGTTCTTGAATTTTTGGTGAATTTAGCTAATTAGGGCTAAATTGAGAAAATAGTATATTGAGGGACTAAATTATGAAATAAATGAAATGTATGGATTGATATGAGCATAGTGTGTATTCAGCCAAGCATGGGTAAAAGCAAATTTGGTGTATTTTATAATTTTGTGAAATAGGGACTAAATTCTCCAAATGTAAAAATGAGGGCTAATTTACAAATTGCCCCAAAATGTGTGTTCTTAGATTGAATTGAATGTTTTCAAAAGGTTAAATTTGAATATGTATAGATCAAGAACCGAAGAAAACAAACTTAGATCGTGGAAAGACAAAAGTTGTCGAATAACCAGATCCGATCGAATATCTGAATCTGAGGTAAGTCGATATACAAATAAATGTAATTGAATTGAACTATTTGTGCATATATGAAATTTGAATTAACATGAATATCCATTGAGATGGAATGTATGTGAAATCCGATTTTGCGAATAAGTTGACAAGTTGTTTAAGTCCGAGAAGTCCCGTATGAGCCTAGGAATAGATAAAATTGCATATGTCATGACATAGGTGTCGGTTATGTGATATCATGTAAGACCATGTCTGGGACGTTGGCATCGTATGAGATTTATATGTAAGACCATGCCTGGGAAATTGGCATCATATTGATTCGTGTAAAACCCTGTCTGGGACCGTGGCATCATATTTGATTACATGTAAGACCACGTCTGGGACGTTGGCGTTGTATGACTATTCTGAGCTTTCTGAATATCCTATTTAGTTTCGAACGGTACAACAGGCAAGTCCGAGAAACAAACGACTATGTGATTTGAATATTTGTTTCAGGTGTGTTTGAAAAATACACTATGTGAGTATGAAAGGTAAGTATCTATATGAAATTACTATGGTGAATATGTGTATTGAAATGATGAGATAATATATAAATATAAGCTTGGATGAACTATGAGTATATGTGTTATTAGAGTTGAAGAATGTGGCAAAATATGGCTAAGTAAATGAGCTAAAAATTATGTAATGCATTTGCGATGGGAACCATTAATGTCATTGTATCAATATGGTTATGAGCATGTTATGATAAGTTTATTTGTATTTGGAAAGCTTACTTTGTGTGTGTTTATTCTATTTTATAGATCGTCAAATCTACCGAAGGCTCGGCACCGTCGAGGATAGTCTTCACACTGCCTAAGCTCATTTTGGTACCTTTTGAAAATGTTTATTTAAATATGGCATGCATAGTCTAGTCATTTAATATATGTTTGAGATGTAAATAGCCATGTGATTTGGCTAGATAAATGTTAGTAACATGCATGAATGAATATGGTATATAAGGCATGTTTTGATATGACTTGATAGCAATGAAATGGTCTTATGAATGGTAAACTTATTGATAGGTTGATACCATAGTGATTTTGTGAAGTGTGGATGAAATATGCTTGGATTTAAATGTGAATTGATTGTACAAATTGGCATGTTTAGAAATAAGATTGAATGTGCAGATTTGTTGATTATTTGACATGTTTTTGGTTGTCAAAGGTTCATGGAATGAATTGGCATGTTGTTTGTAGGGTTTACCCTAGTGTGGGTGGCATTTTGGCCTTGCAAATGGCCTATTTCGCATACATGGCTGTGGTACACAGGCGTGCCTGGTAACCGTGTGAATAAGTCAGTAGCTAGCCTAATTTTACACGGCCATGGCAGACGGGCGTGTCTGGTGGCTATGTGGATAAGTCAGTATACATGCTTTATTTTGGCACGACCAGGACACATAGGTGTGTCTGGTAGCCGTGGGAGGCACACGGCCTACTCACACGGGTGTGTGACCTCTGTAACTTAGTAAAGTTTTAAATTTTCTGAGAATTTTAGTATATCTTCGATTTAGTCTCAGCTATATTCTAAAACAAGATTAAGGTCTCGTTGACCTATAAAAGGGACACTTTGATTGCGATTGATGAATTGTATTATGAAATGTCTGTAAAAGTTTTTGATCTGTCTGATAACGCCTTTAACCCTAGTCCAGCGACGAATACAGGTTAGGGGTGTTACATTTGATTGGTATCAGAGCTACAGTTTAGTCGACTCTCGGTCTAATGTAGCGTGTGAGAGTCTAGCTATACATGCCATATATTTGAAATGTGATAGTGTGAGGAATCCTGACGTGTAAAATGTGATTTTCATATAGTAATGGATCCCGAAAGAGCAGTAACTGACGATGTAGAAAGTAATGTACCTGCTTCCGCTCAAGGGACAGCGCCATCTGATTTGGGACCAGCTATGAGCGGTCAAGAGGGAGAAGCTAAACAAGCTTTCCTCCAAATGATGAATGAGTGATTCACTCAGTTTGTGAGAAATAACCCAACTGTTTCACAACCTCAGCCCTCTGTTAATCCCCCTCAGACTTCAGTTGTGCCTTCGATTTTGTATCTGAATCTATTAAACAAGCACGTCTCTAGTAGATAAAATCTGTAAGTATGGAGCTGAAGAGCTCAGGGCCACTAGTGATGACGATGCTAAAAAAGCTGAGTTTTGGTTAGAAAATATTGTCCGAGCATTTGATGAAATATTATTGAGTCCCGGAGAATGTATAAAGTGTGCTGTTTATCTGTTACGAGACGCGGCCTATCAATGGTGGAAAATTATGATTTTTGTGGTTCCAAGGGAACGGGTCACTTGGGATTTCTTCCTGCCTGAGTTTCGAAAAAATACATTAGCCAAAGATTCATTGATCAGAAATGGAAAGAATTCTTGGGATTGAAGCAGGGTTGCATGTTTGTCACTGAATACGAACAAGAGTTCGTGAGGCTAAGTTAGTATACCCAAAAATGTGTATCATCTGAACCAATAATGTGTAAGAGATTTGAAGATGGTCTTAATGAAGATACTCGCTTGCTAGTCGGGATTTTGGAGATAAAAGTGTTTGTTGTGCTTGTTGACTGAGCGTGCAAAGCAGAGGCACTCGAAAAAGATAAAAGAAAAGCTGAGTCTAAAGCTAAAGACATGAGAAAGAGATTTCCAAGTAAATCATTTCAGTCTGCTTCAAAGAAATTCAGAGATGAACAAAGTCGTCCGAGGGCTAATATGGCACATTCCAGTAGAGATCGAGCTAGATCACATTCGAGTTCTAAAGCTCCAGTAACTTCAATGGCAAGTGTTGGAAATGTTCGATCTGAACGACCTGAATGTAAACATTGTAAAAAAAGACATCCGAGAAGTTGTAGATTAAATGATCGAGCCTACTCAGATGTGGATCATTAAATTATTTCATTTGTGATTGCCCAGAGTCTGTTGAACAACAAACTGCCCAAAATTCGAGATTCAATAATGCTCTAGTGAGAGGTAGACCTTCCTAAAATGTAAGAAATGTCAATGGTAGTCAAAGAACTATGAGAGACACTGTTGCGGGATCCGAAGTTAGAGCACCTACCAGAGCGTATGCTATCCGAGCTCGGGAGGAAGCTTCATCTCATGATGTTATAACGGGTACATTTACACTTTCTGATACTTATGTGATTGCATTGATAGACCCTGGTTCTACTCATTCGTAAATATGCATAAACTTAGTATCCAGTAAGACTTTGCCTGTAGAGTCTACTTAGTTTGTTATAAAAGTATCGAACGCCTTAGGTAGGAGTGTCTTGGTTGACAAAATATGCAAGAATTGTCCGTTAATGTTTCAAGATATCTATTTTTCTAATGATCTGATGCTATTACCATTTCATGAGTTTGATATCATTTTGGGTATGGACTGGTTGATATTGCATGACGCTGTTGTGAATTGTAAAAGAAAGACTATTGATTTGAGACGTCTGAATGATGAAATAGTTCGGGTTGAGTCTGATGATTTGAATAGATTGCCTGTTGTGATATCTGTGTTGAAAGCTCAAAGATATGTGAAAAAGGGATATGAGGTATATTTTGCTTATGTGATTGATTCGAAAGTGTCTAAAAAAAAGTTGAATCAGTGCTAGTTGTTTGTGAGTTTTCTGATGTATTTCCTGAAGAATTGCTGGGATTACCTCCAATAAGTGAAGTTGAATTTGGTATTGATCTATTGCATGGTACGACACCTATTTCAATAGCTCCGTACAGAATGGCACCAATAGAGTTAAAGTCATAGCTACAAGAGTTAACTGACAGAGGGTTTGCGAGACCAAGTTTCTCACCTTGGGGTGCTTCTGTTCTGTTTGTGAAAAAGAAAGATGGCACGATGAGAATGTGCATTGATTATCGTTATTTGAAAAAAGTGACCATAAAGAGTAAATATTTGTTACCCAGGATTGACAATTTGTTTGATCAGCTAAAAGGAGTTACTGTGTTTTCTAAGATAGATTTGAGATCGGGATACTACTAGTTGAGAGTGAAAGATTCAGAAATTTAAAAACTGCTTTCAAAACATGGTACGAGCATTATGAGTTTTTATTTATGCCTCTTGGACTAACGAATGCTCCCGTTGTTTTTCTGGATCAATGAACAAAATTTTTAGACCGTATTTAGATCAATTTATTATTGTATTCATTGACAACATTTTGATTTATTCACGAAATGAAATTGAATATGCTGAACATCTGAGAATTGTGCCGCAAACTCTGAGAGAAAAGCAATTGTATGCGAAATTCAGTAAATGAGAATTCTGGTTGCGTGAAGTCAATTTTCTAGGACATATTGTATCGACCTCTGGAATACGAGTTGATCCGAGTAAGATTTCTACTATTCTAGGATAAAAGCCTCCAAAGAATGTGTCTGAAGTCCATAGCTTTCTGAGATTAGCTGGTCATTATCGTCGGTTTGTAAAAGGATTCTCGATGACAGCTACTCCGTTGACTAAATTGCTTTAGAAGGATGTGTGATTCGAATGGTCCGATAAATATCAAAAAAGCTTTGACCAGTTGAAATCCCTTTCGACTGAAGCTCTAGTTTTGGTACAACCAGGATCAGGCAAAGAGTTTGTAATTTACAGTGATGCTTCGTTGAATGGTCTGGGATGCGTACTAATACAAGAAGGCAAAGTTATAGGTTATGCCTCGAGACAATTGAAACCGCCTGAAAAGAACTATCTGACATACAATCTTGAATTATATGTGAAACACCCCAAACCCCGCCCACAAGCCCTGACCAAATTTGGCATGCTCCTTGAGCAAAATGTAGTTAAGTCTCGTATGACATTTTTGAAAAAAATCATGGTGGTTTCGAAGAAAATAGATTTGGGTTGTTCTTGAGTTTAAAATTTAGTTGTAACTTAATTAGTACCATATCGATAAGTTCATATTTCAAAAGTTACGAGTTAAAGAAATGCTGAATTTTAGAGTTTACTATTACTGTTAACTTGAAAAAAAAATTACCATAGGTGTTTGAGTTTCAAAACAATTGATGTTGTTCGCAACATAATAGAAATTTAAAACGCAGGGAAAATGAAATAGCTAAAAAAATAATGGCCTTATTACATCAAGTTATAACCCAAAATAATTCCAAATGGACTTAAAAAGAAAAATCGAAAAACTGAGCTGTGCATGGCCACCACTAAGTTCCTGCCGACCCGGTCCATCTACTGAGTTCCATCTGCAAAAAGTTAGCCCACGAAGGGTGAGTTAACAGACTCAGTGTGTAACTACCATCACAGATTCCCAAATCATACAAGGCATAATAAATCACATAAAATAATTGTGAACCATGATGCAACCCAAACCACCTAGATCCAACCTCTACACATCACCCGTACCTACCGATCACACCGTGGGGATTACTAAATCGACCCTCCATCCGCTACACACCATCGAAGGCAGTCGCTGCAGTCAACTACACATCGCCCTTATAATTGTGGCATAGCCACCAGATAATGTGACAGAGTCACCAGATTCAGATAATGTGACAGAGTCACCAGATTCAGATAATGTGACAGAGTCACCAGATAATGTGGTATGAACCACCAGATCACTTCCCCTTTCACAACATCACCCATATGCCCATGCAACATACATAACATATGAATAACATGCATTATACCATACCCCATAGCCTTAACAATATTTCACATATATCCATATTCATGTTTTATAAACTTTACTTGGCGAGAGTTAGGGGTAGCGTACCTGAATGCACTGTACCATGGAATGGTACCCTTAGCCATATTCATGCATAGCCTTATTAACATATACAAATCAATATTATTGTTAGTTGGGAATTTATGGTGGGTTACACACCTGATTACTCGTAGATCTAATCGAAATCCCAAAAATCCTGATCTAATGCACTAGATCTCTTCTCCTACATTCGGCCAACACTAAGCACATTAGTCAATAGGCCATTCGGCTAAACACAAATCCCGAAGGGTTAACGAGACCAAAACACTTACCTTGTTGCCGATTTGGTTACCAACCAAATCCCGAAAGTCTTTGATGAATCGTCACTACCAACCTACATTCGGCCAACACCCTATTTATTAGACCAAACCCTTAAACAAAATCAATGAGTATCATAATCCATTCGGTCAACCATGATTGATCAAGTAAGACCATTCGGCCAACCATGATTGTACATGTAAGGCCATTCGGCCAAAAGAAAAGATTCAAGAGAAGTGGCCATTAGGACGAACCTACACCATCCTACCTTCGGCTTTTCCACAGATCGGCACAGGAGACTTTTAGTGAGTCTGATTCGTCTTCTAGGAGTAAGGAGTGAAATTGATCGAACGTTGGAAACATGATTCAGGTTAGAAACTAATTAAAGAAGAGAGAAACCACAAAGAAGAAAATCCCAAAAACTTACCAAGCTCGAGAGGTGTATGCGGCTATGGTGCACTTTCGAGAAAAAGAGATTTCTCTTTGAAGATTTGGCTATGGAAGAAGGTGATGGGGACTAGGGTATTCGGCTTTTAGAAGATTTTTGAGGAGGAAAAAGGATGAGAAGAAGAAAATATTAGAGAGTTGCAGCAAAGAATCTCACCAAAGAAAAAGGGAATTTCGACTTTCAGAGAAAAAGTTGTGGAAAGAAAGAAAACAAATGGGAGAAAAGATGGACTAGTACCTTCTAGTTTTGGCTACACATGCATACCCCTCAGAGTTGGAGTTTCGGCCAACTCTCTGCCTCTTGATAACTTTTATCCATCTTGATAAACCAACTTTTATCTCTCTTTTTAAAGAGGCCACCTGAAATCCACTTCTTCCCTCTTAATTATCATCATCTATCACTCAAAATAAAAGAATTTAAGCTCCTAAGTTGTAGCCATTGTGCCGTCCACCACATTCCCTTAGGAGAGCCGAATTTTGGCTCATTAACTTGGGCCCGAAGCGGCCACATTGTCCCAAACTCCTCCCCTAAGTGACGCCACTTAATCCAGGTTTTAAATCCAACCCGAGCCCAATTCACACCTTAATGCCTTAGCCATGCAACATGCCAAATGCACAGACCCACAAAAATTAGGATATTACAGTTCTACCCCCTTAAAATAATTTCGACCATAAAATTACCTGGCTAAAATAAATGAGGGTATTGCTGTCGCATTGTTTCCTCTGACTCCCACGAAGCTTCCTCCGATCCATGGTTACGCCACAACACTTTGACTAGATGGACTGATTTTCTCCGAAGCACCTTCACATCACGTTCCAGAATCTGAATCGGCTCCTCCTCATAGGACAGATCTGGTCTCAGCTCCACCTCCTCAACCGGTATTATATGAGATGGATCCGATTGGTAACAACGTAGCATCAAAACGTGAAACACATTGTGTATCTACTCCAACTCAAGGCAATTCCAACTAATACGCTACTGGTCCAACCCGCTTCAGAATCCGATAAGGTCCTATAAACCCAGGACTTAACTTTCCCTTGTGACCAAATCTCATTACCCTCTTCCACGGCGAAACTTTGAGAAACACATAATCTCCTACAGCAAACTCAATCTCCTTCCACTTAAGATCTGCGTATGACTTTTACCGGTCAGATGCCTCCATCAACCGTGTCCGAATTACCTTAACCTTTTCTTCTGATTCTGCCACAATTTCTGAACCCAAAACCTGACGTTCTCCCAATTCCGTCCAACATGTAGGAGTGCGACACTTTCATCCAGACAACGCTTCATACGGTGCCATCCGAATTCTTGCTTGATAGCTATTATTGTACGAAAATTCGCTAAAGGAAAGAACTCCTCCCAACTCCATCTGAAGTTTATCACGCAACCTCTCAACATATCCTCCAGCACTTGAATTACCCGCTCAGATTGGTCGTCCGACTGCGGATAGAATGCCGTGCTGAAATCCAACCTGGTGCCCAAAGCTTGATGTAGTGCCTTCCAAAACTGAGATGTAAACCTCAGATCCCTGTCTGATATAATCGACACCGGCACTCCGTGCAGCCTCACAATTTCTGCTACATACAACTTTGCCAATTTCAATAGAGAATAGTCAACCCACACTGGTATGAAATGTGCAGACTTCGTCAACCGATCTACTATCACCCATACCGAGTCCTTCTTAGTAGGCGTAAGGGGAAGCCCACTAACGAAGTCCATGGTAATTCTCTCCCACTTCCATTGCAGAATCTTGATTGGCTGAAGCAATCCTGATGGTACTTGGTGTTCAGCCTTGACTTGCTGACACGTTAAGCACTTCCCTATATACTCTGTAACTTTTCGCTTAAGACCAGGCCACCAAAACTGTTCCTATAAATCCTTGTACAACTTACTTCCTCCAGGATGCATAGCATAAGGGCTACCATGCGATTCCTAAAGAATTCACTGCCTTAACTCCTCATCCTTCGGCATACAGACCTTGCCCCGAAAACACAGCACTCCATCGCTGTTTCCACCAAAATTTTCCAATTCCCCATTTTGTACTTGTAGCAGCTTAGCACTTAGTTCACCATCTGCCAATTGCTTCACCTTTACCTGACTTAACCATGTCGGCTTCACTTGCAACTCCGCTAGCAAACCTTCATCATCATAGAGGCTCAAATGTGCAAACATCGCCCTCAAATCCGACACTACTTTTTGACTTAGGGCATCTGCCACCACATTCGCCTTGCCCGGGTGATACTCTATTGAGCAATCGTAATCTTTCAACAACTCCACCCACCTTCGCTGTCTCAAATTCAGCTCCTTCTGAGTCAGCAAATACTTCAAACTTTTGTGGTCCTTGTAGATCACCGACCTCTCTCCATATAAGTAATACCTCCACACCTTAAGAGCGAATACCATCGCCGCTAACTCCAGATCATGCATCAGATAGTTAACCTCATGTGGCCTCAATTGCCGAGACGCATAAGTGACCATCTTCCCGTCTTACATATGGACACATCCCAATCCTGTGTGGGAAGTATTACAATATACCACATAGTCCTTCTCTGCTTCAGGCTGAATCAAAATCGGAGCTTCTGTCAATACTTACTTAAGCTTCTCAAAACTCTTCTGCTGCTTATCTGCTCATACGAAAGGTACCTCCTTTCTCAACAACTTCGTCAAAGGCGTTGCTATTGACGAGAACCCTTCGACAAATCTCCTATAGTAGCCTGCTAACCCCAAGAAACTACGAACCTCAGCCACAAACTTGGGAGGTTTCCAATCCAATACTGCCTTAATCTTTTGAGGATCCACCCTTATTCATTCAGCAGATACCACATGTCTTAAAAACGTAACTTCCTTTAGCCAAAATTTGCACTTGCTGAACTTGGCATATAGCTTTTTCTCCCTTAACACTTGCAATACGACTCGAAGGTGCTTATCATGTTCTTCCTCAGACTTGGAATACACTAGAATATCGTCTATGAACACAACGATGAATCGATCCAGGTAGGGAAAACCCGGTTCATCATGTCCATGAACGCAGCTAGGGTGTTTGTCAATTCGAACGGCATTACCAAGAACTCATAATGCCCGTACCTTGTCCGGAAAGCTGTCTTATGAATATTAGCCTCCTTCACCTTAAGCTGATGATATCCTGACCTTAGATCTATCTTCGAAAATACTGCGGTCCCCTTAAGCTGATCGAACAAGTCATCTATTCTTGGCAATGGATACTTGTTCTTGATGGTCAGCTTATTCAACTACCGGTAGTCTATGCACATGTGCATAGTCCCGTCCTTCTTCTTCACAAATAGGATCGGTGCTCCCCATGGAGACACACTAGGTCGAATAAACCCACAATCGAGTAACTCTTGGATCTGGGCTTTGAGTTCTACTAGCTCCTTTGGTGCCATTCGATACGTAGCAATTGACTCAGGGGCTGTACCCGGCAATAAGTCAATTCTGAACTCCACCTTCTTATTTGGGGTAACCCAGGCAGCTCCTCCGAAAAGACATCCACAAATTCCTTTACTATGCTAACTCCTCCTACAGCTACTTCCTTAGCCTCTAAGGCACTTATCAACATCAGAAAAGCTACACACCCTTTTCTCACCATCTTTTCTACCTTAAGGGCAGATAGCACATTTGACAGGCAATTCCGTCTCTCGCCCATCACCACAACCTCTTTTCCGTCAGAAGTTCTTAACGACATGTGCTTAGCAGCACAATCCAAATTTGCATGGTACTTTACTAACCAATCCATGCCTAAGATTAGGTCAAACTCCTCAAACGGCAACTCCATTATGTCTGCTAGAAATTGCACTCTCTGGACTTCCAAGGGTACTGCCCTAAAGAGTTTGTCTAACACTACTGATTGCCCTAAAGGACTAAGTACAGTCATCTTCCTAGGTACAGTCTCAGAGTTCACATGCAGAGTTCCAGACACCTTACTAGCAATGTATGAATGAGTTGACCCAATATCTATCAACGCAATAAAGGGTAATCCAGAGATAAGGAACATACCCGTTATGACATCAGGTGCATCACCATCCTCCCTCTGACGAACTGTATATACCAGACCCGGCTGTCTCACCTCCGTGCTACCAACACCTTTGCCCGGTGTTCCCCGTCCTCTTTCAGAACCATTACCTCTGCCAGCCGAACCACGACCCCGCGATGGCTGCTGTCCACCTCTTCTAGCCTGATTAGGACTCTAACCTACGGGTCGGCTCCCGTCTGTTTTCATATGACAGTCCCTAATCATGTGATCCTTGGACCCACACTTGATACATCCTCCCGTCTTCTTCCAACACTCTCCCAAGTGTATCTTTCCACACTAGGCACAAGTACGGTACTGTCCTCCTGTAGTAGCTTGCTGACCTCGCGACCCATCCATTCTAGGTCTCTTTTGGATATTCCCAGATGACCCTGATGATCCAAAACCTCTCTTTTGCTTATTTCTGTCCGTGCTCTGTCTCACAGACTCCTTAACTCCTTCAGCAACCTTTTCCTTTTCTACCAACACAGTAAACTCCCGCTCTTACTGTGGGGCAATCAACAATCTCAGGTCATCTCTTAGTCCGTCCTCAAATCAGACACATCGTTCATTCTCCGTAGCCACTATACCTAGAGCGTATCGGCTTAACCTTAGGAATTCTGCCTTGTACACCGCTACGGACTTTTTTCCCTAGACCAGCCTCAGAAACGCCTTCCTCTGCGCATTAACATAACTAGTCCCAATATACTTCTTCTGATACGCTGCCTTAAAGTACTCCCAAGTAAGATCATCTGCGGCAACACCATCCCGAACCGTGAGCCACCATTGGTATGACTCATCACGGAGTAGCGACACTACCCCTTTCAGTTTCTCCTCGACAGTCAGGTCCAAATCATCCATAATTCGCTCCGTCACCTCCAACCAATACTCAGCCGTATTGGGCGCCACACCAGATATACCACGAAAAAACTCAGCTCCATTAGCTCGGAGTCGCTCAGGTACAGACTTCTGAGCTCCCATGCCTCCACCTGCTCCAACCACCCTTTTCAGAACTCGCAGCATCGCCTGTGATACTGCATCATCCCCCGTCTGATCCTGATATTCTACACCAGTAGCTGGTGGTGGTGGCATTTCATTCTCGGACCCTTGACCAGACCTAACGGGTTTCGACACGGTCATTCGACCTCTACCACGGCCACGCACATTATGGCCAAGTCCTCTAGAACTCATGTCTACGTTCGTGATTTAATCTGATTAAGAATTTTATGAATTAGTTTTTATTCCACTGATTTATCGCGAACAGTCTTATGTTTAATAGTTCTAAAAAGTAGTTCTTTCGAGTTCATACACACACTACAGTCTCAAGTTCATTCATCCAATCATCAACATTCATGAACTTGCGTTCATTACAGAAAAGTGTTGTGGTTGTCATTGTTGTTGTTCTCCACTACCTAGGGGTATTTTTGTAATTTTTCCTATAGGGGTATTTTGGTAATTTTCCAAATTAGGGTATTTGAAATTTTTGCAAAATAGGGATTTTTGGTATTTTTTGAAAATAGGAATACTTTTTATAAAAGAAATCAAGGGTAGTATGGTAATTTTATAAGCTAAGGGTATTTTTGTAATTTTACAAACCAGGGCATTTCGGTAATTTGGTAAAATATGGTTCCAAGTGATTTCATGAAGTAAGGGAAATTTGGGAAATTTTCAATTCGAGGGTACTTCGGCAACCTTCATACCAAGGGTAGCTTGATAATTTTACAAGTTAGGGGTAATTTGGTCAATTTACAAATCAGGGGTATTTTGGTCATCTTTCGAATCAAGGATACTTTGGTAATTTTATTATCACGGTTTGACTTTAGGATTATACAAAACAAGGTGACTGGTCCCTTTCGGGTTTTAATTATTAAATTTAGCTTGTGATTGAGTCCTCTTGGTTAGGGTGAACCGTCACTACGCACCAGGTAGGATTCGAGCGAAGCGGAGGTGAGTCACTAGGACTGCTTAAATACCAAGCTCCCACTGAATCCAATCTTAGACATGCACACAACGGTTGCCACACCCTTAACTCAGCGACTCACTCACAAGTTTGTTTGGTTAGACTTTAAATTTTATGTAATTCGGTGTTGGAGTAGACTAATCCTAGGGTTCAATAGCTCCTAATCTACTAATCTACGTCCCCATAATTCCCACATGCAAACCACACAATGGTTAAGGGTACTTACCTGGTTGACTTCGGGCCGGAGACTCAGGTGCCATGCCAGAAAACCTGCTCATTCTCTAGTAAAACTCAATTTCAAAATGAGAAAAATGTTTTGGGCCCAAAAATCCCTCAAGGTCGAGTTTTGAACCGGGCTCTAATACCAAATTAAAACACCCCAAACTCGGCCCACAAGCCCTGACCGGATCTGGCATGCTCCTTGAGCAAAACGTAGTTAAGTCTCGTATGACATTTTTGAAAAAAAATCGTGGTGGTTTTGTTGAAAATAGATTTGGGTTGTTCTCGAGTTTAAAATTTAGTTGTAACTTAATTAGTACCAAATCGATATGTTCATATTTCAAAAGTTATAAGTTAAAGAAATACCAAATTTTAGAGTTTACTATTATGCTAACTTGAAAAAAAAAAATTACCATAGGTGTTTGAGTTTCAAAACAATTGATGTTGTTCGCAACATAATAGAAATTTAAAAGCAGGGAAAATGAAATAGCTAAAAAAAATAATGGCCTTATTACATCAAATTATAACCCAAAATAATTCAAAATAGAATTAAAAAGAAAAATCAAAAAACTGAGCTGTGCATGGCCACCACTAAGTTCCTGCCAACCCGGTCCATCTACTAAGTTCCATCTGCAAAAAGTTAGCCCACGAAGGGTGAGTCAACAGACTCAGCGTGTAACTACCATCACTGATTCCCAAATCATACAAGGCATAATAAATCACATAAAATAATTGTGAACCATGATGCAACGCAAACCACCTAGATCCAACCTCTACACATCACCCGTACCTACCAATCACACCGTGGGGATTACTAAATCGACCCTCCATCTGCTACACACCATCGAAGGCAGTCACTGTAGTCAACTGCACATCACCCTTATAATTGTGGCATAACCACCAGATAATGTGACAGAGTCACCAGATTCAGATAATGTGACAGAGTCACCAGATTCAGATAATGTGATAGAGTCACCAGATAATGTGGTATGAACCACTAGATCACTTCCCCTTTCACAACATCACCCATATGCCCATGCAACATACATAACATGCGAATAACATTCATTATACCTTACCCCATAGCCTTAACAATATTTCACATATATCCATATTCATGTTTTATAAACTTTACTTAAGTGAGAGTTAGGGGTAACGTACCTAAATGCACTGTACCATGGAATAGTACCCTTAGCCATATTCATGCATAGCCTTATTAACATATACAAATCAATATTATTCTTAGTTGGGAATTTAGGGTGGGTTACACACCTGATTACTCGTAAATCTAATCGAAATCCCAAAAATCTCGATCTAGTGCACTAGATCTCTTCTCCTACATTCGGCCAACACTAAGAACATTAGTCAATAGGCCATTCGGCTAAACACAAATCTCGAAGGGTTAATGAGACCAAAACCCTTACCTTGTTGCTGATTTGGTTACCAACCAAATCCTGAAAGTCTTTGATGAATTGTCAGTACCAACCTACATTTGGCCAACAGCCTAGTTATTAGACCAAACCCTTAAACGAAATCAATAAGTATCATAATCCATTCGGTCAACCATGATTGATCAAGTAAGACCATTCGGCCAACCATGATTGTAAAAGTAAGGCCATTTGGCCAAAAGAAAAGATTCAAGAGAAGTGGCCATTAGGCCGAACCTACACCATCCTACCTTTGGCTTTTCCACAGATCGGCACAGGAGACTTTTAGTGAGTCTGATTCGGCTTCTAGGAGTAAGGAGTGAAATTGACCGAACCTTGAAAATGTGATTCAGGTTAGAATCTAATTAAAGAAGAGAGAAACGACAAAGAAGAAAATCCCAAAAACTTACCAAGCTCCAGAGGTGTCTGCGGCTATGGTGCACTTTTGGGAAAAAAGAGATTTCTCCTTGAAGATTTAGCTATGGAAGAAGGTGATGGGGACTAGGGTATTCGGCTTTTAAAAGATTTTTGAGGAGGAAAAAGGATGAGAAGAAGAAAATATTAGAGAGTTGCGGCAAAGAATCACACCAAAGAAAAAGGGAATTTCGACTTTCAGAGAAAAAGTTGTGAAAAGAAAAAAAACAAATGGGAGAAAAGATGGACTAGTTCCTACTAGTTTTGGCTACACATGCATACCCCTCAGAGTTGGAGTTTCGACCAACTCTCTGCCTCTTGATAACTTTTTATCCATCTTGATAAACCAACTTTTATCTCTCTTTTTAAAGAGACCAACTGAAATCCACTTCTTCCCTCTTAATTATCATCATCTATCACTCAAAATAAAAGAATTTAAGCTCTTAATTTGTAGCCATTGTGCCATCCACCACATTCCCTTAGGAGTGCCGAATTTTGGCTCATTAACTTGGGCCCGAAGCGGCCACATTAGCCCAAACTCCTCCCCTAAGTGACGCCACTTGATCCAAGTTTTAAAGTCCAACCCGAGCCTAATTCACACCATAATACCTTAGCCATGCAGTATACCAATTGCACAGACCCACAAAAATCAGGATATTACAATATGCGATCGTCTTCGCATTAAAAATTTGGCGCCACTACATCTTCGGTGAAAAATGTCATATATTTTCAAATCATAAAAGTCTAAAATACCTGATGACTCAAAAAGACTTGAATCTGCGTCAGAGAAGATGGTTAGAGTTGTTGAAAGACTACGAGCTTCTGATAGATTATCACTCAGGTAAAGCAAATGTTGTTGCCAATGCATTGAGTCGGAAGTCACTGTTTGCATTGCATGCTATGAATGCTTAATTAGATCTGTCTGATAATAGTTTAATCATAGCTGAACTGAAAGCAAAACCGTTGTTTTTACAATAAATATGCAATGCTCAGAAAGTTGATAATGAAATGTTAATGAAACGAACTCAGTGTGGGTTAAACTCTGATTCTGACTTTCATGTGGATAATAATGATTGCTTGAGATTCCAAGATCAATTATGTGTTCTGGAAAAACCCGAAGTTGATTCAGTTAATTTTGAATGGAGCACATAACTATCGACTATCTGTTCATCTGGGTAGTATGAAGATGTATCATGATCTGAAACAACATTATTGGTGGTCTGGTATGAAACGAGATATCTCTAACTTTGTTTGAAATGTTTAATCTGTTAGCAAGTTAAGGCTAAACATCAGGTTCCTCCTGGTTTGCTACAACCAATTCTGATTTTCGAGTGAAAATGGGATAGAGTGACAATGGATTTTGTTTCAGGATTGCCTCTGATTTCGAGAAAGAAAGATATGATTTCGGTTGTAGTTGATCGACTGATGAAAGCTACCCATTTTATTTCGGTGAGATGTGATTACTCACTTGATAGATTAGCCGAGCTTTACATTTTTGATATTGTGAGATAGCATTGAGTGCCGCTGTCTATTATGTCAGATAGAGATCCGAGGTTTACTTCACGATTCTGGAAGATATTGCAAAAAGCTTTAGGTAACGGATGGTCAGTCTGAATGGATCATTTAGATTCTTGAGGACATGTTGAGATGTTGCATCCTTGAGTTTAACGGTACGTGGGAATAGTACTTACCATTGATTGAATTTTCATATAACAATAGTTTTCAGTCGAGCATTAAAATAGTACCTTATGAAGCTTTGTACGGACATAAATGCCGAACACCTCTATATTGGACCGAGCTCAGTGAAAATAAGATACATGGGGTTGATTTGATAAAAGACACTGAACAGAAAGTGAAAGTAATCCGTGACAATCTGAAAGCAGCATTTGATCGTCAGAAGTCTTATGCATACTTGAAACGAAAAGAGATTGAATTTGAGTTCGGTGACAAAGTGTTCTTAAAAGTATCTCCATGGAAGAAAGTACTTCAATTTGGACATAAAGGCAAGTTAAATCCGAGGTTCATCAGACCGTATGAAATTATCGAGTGTGTTGGGCCAGTTGCATATAGATTATTGTTGCCACCTGAGCTAGCAAAAATTCATAATGTATTTCACGTATCGATGCTTAGACGATATCAATCCGATTTGTCACATGTGATCCCTCCATTTGAAATTGAAATCCGATTTGAAATGACCTACGAGGAATAACCAATCCATTTTTAGCTCGTGAAGTGAAATAGTTTAGAAATAAGAAAATTTCGTTAGTAAAAGTGTTGTGGCAACGACACGAAGTATAAGAGGTTACGTGGGAACCTGAAGATTCAATGGGACAATAATATCTGAATCTGTTTAACGGTAAGATTTTTGTAACATCCTAAAATTTGAGTATCTTTTGTGTTGGCGTGGGTATGAATTTTTGTGTGTTAGCATAGTCTTGTGAAGGCTTGATTTTATTTAGGAAGCTAGAATAATTTTTAGTATGGTTTATTTAATATTTATGAATTTAATGTATATTGATTGGAAGTTTGGGTATGTAATTTTAATAGTATTTGAAAGCATGCAGAAAGGTTTTATGTAACTATTAGGATCCAATTTTAAAGAAATGCTTAAAAGGAATATGTTACAAATGTATTTAGGAAATTAGCCAGTATTAACTGTTTTTTAAACCATGGATTGCTGTTAGGTTCTATTGTGCAATTAATGGCCTTGATGGTAAATATAGTTGAACCAAGTGCAAAGTGTGAATATGGTAAAGGATTTTTAAAAATTGATGACAATTGGATGTTTTGAATAAGTAATTTGATGTTGTACTGTGTTTTGGGTTATGGGGATTGAATTTGTTTTGGTTTAAGTGTGGCATTGGATTCAAAGGTTTTAAAATACATTAGCATGAGATTGAATGTGTGTTTTTGATTAAGTGTCAGTTTAGGTTTAACAGGTTCGATGAGGCTATTTGTATGTGTTAAGTGGTTAACCCTATTGAGAGATTAAGTGGTTGAGAAATTGGGGGATTTGAAACAATGGTGTGTGTACCACAAAGGTAAAAGTAAAAGTGAAAGCTTAAGAAAATATATCAAACGTTCAAGAATGTGAAATTGTAGGCTATTGGATAATTTTAAATCTACATTTTGCTATTATGGTTTGAAATTTGATCGAATGTTATTAACAGGTAGTGATCGAAGTGGTTAATGACCGGGGCCTAGTATATTAATTATTTTGAATTGAAATTGTGGAGAGAAAATTTTGATTTATTATAAGGTCCTTTATAAAATTAAACAATGTAATTTTGTATCCAAACTAAGGGCACTGATTGGGTTCGTTAGAGAAGTAAAACTTCCAAAGTTGAGAAGTTTTATTAGTTATACTTAACCTCATTCCTAGTATCCATTGATGTCGTTCATATTGTATGATATTAGAAAAAGTCTTAAGAATATATGGAAGTTGGAAACGCCATAGGATTTGTTGAAAATTGGTTGTGAAAGGATCCATTTTAAAAAGTTGATTTTAAAGTAGAATTTGTATCTTGAGCAGAATGAATGAATGAAAATATGAGGGAATGTCCAATTGGAATAGCGGTTCTCTATTGAAGAATCATAGTTTCCAAATAATGATGGAAAGGAAGTAACTTGGGAGGAATTGAATGTCTGAATAAAATCGGTGGTTTAATTTTATACCAGTTTGAACCCAATTAATGTGATGAGTAGCATTATGTAAGATAACTTAAGTCCATGGGATGAGAAAAGGTAGTTGGCTGAAGGTTTCTAAGAAGGAATTTAAAATAAAATGTTAGCACTTTAGAAATGAATAGATTTAGAAGTAATTAAATCCTTATTGAAAAATACAGATGTAATAATTTGGACATTCGGTGGATGAAAAATTATTTTTTAATGATCGATGGTCATTGTTTGAAGTGATTGGAAATTAACTTTCAAAATGTAATTTGATTAAATTTGAATTAAATTTTGAAATGAACATGGTTGAGTTTGATATTAATTATTTATTTTGAAAAGTGATACAAGAAAGGAATTAGATTAATTAATGCCAAAATGAGGAAGAAATGATGAAAGTTGAATAAAATTATTGGAATTTTTGAATTAGAGTGCGATACCGAGTGGATTCTTTTCCAGATAAGCTAAAAGTCATATACAAGATTTAAAAGGTTTGAAAGGTTCTACTTTTAAATTAAAATTGTATTCAAAAAAGTTCATGAAATTCATAGTTTTGAAAAAGTACAAAGGTTAATTAAGTGATCTGAGGTTAGACATTTCGAAAAAAGGGTTTAATTGTCGGATACCTAGTTGAATAAATTGAAATTGATTGAACAATGGGAAAGGATTTATTTAGTTTGAAAAAGTGATTAATTCAATGACTAAATTTGAGGATTTAATTAAAATTTTTTTCTTTGTAAATTTGTTTAAGTAAATTAAACAATATTATTTCAGGAAAATTGAAAATGTTGAATAGAGGTGTATTCTGAAATGTACCGAAGATTGTAGTATAGTAAAGACTATGAATCTAGATTCAAAGCGCTTCTAGGAGGATGGCAAGACTTAGTCCTCTAGGTCACTCAAGAGAAGTAGATAAGCTATATAGAGATGTACCCTAGAAGTTCAAGAGGTAGTGTTTGTAGCTGATCTGATGGAACTGCCGTTTGAGGAGTTCGATCTGATTCTTAGGATGGAGTGGTTGGTTGAGTACCAAGCAAGTTTGGATTCTGTTGCTAAGCGCATGGTTTTGAAGACAGCGGAAGGTGAAGAAGTGGTCATGATAGGTAATAGAAGAGATTATCTATCCTACGTGTTATCTGCGTTGAAAGCTGTGAAGATGGTCAGGAAGGGCTGTGAAGCGTTTGTAGTTCATGTGTGTGCTTTGGAAGTTAAGGAGTCTGCGGTAGGGAATGTCCGACCGATAAAGGAATAGGCTAACGTATTTCCTGAAGAACTTCCGGGATTGCCTCCGGATCGTAAAGTCGAATTCAGTATAGATCTGTTACCCGGAACGGCGCCAGTGTCTATAGCTCCGTATAGGATGGCACCGAAGGAATTGATGGAATTGAAAGCTCAGATTCAAGAGTTGTTGGATCGAGGTTTCATTCGACCAAGTGTTTCGCCTTAGGGAGCGCCGGTACTGTTTGTCAAGAAGAAGGATGGTACGATGCGGATGTGTATTGACTACCGCCAGTTGAATAAGCTGACGATCAAAAACAAGTATCCATTGCCAAGGATAGATGACTTGTTTGATCGACTTAAAGAAATGCGGTTTTCTAAGATTGACTTAAGATGCGGATATCATCGACTTAAGGTGAAAGAAGCGATATCCATAAGACGGCATTTACTTTTCGGTATGGGCACTACGAGTTTACGGTGATCTTTGTTTGGGTTGGCTAACGCGTGACATTCATGGATATGATGAATCGGTATTCCAGCGGTTTTAGATCGGTTTGTTGTGGTTTTATAGGCGATATTTTGGTATACTCAAAGTCGGAGGAGGAGCATGATGCGCATTTGCGAGTAGTGTTGTAGATTCTGAGGGAAAAGTAACTTTTTGCTAAATTTAGTAAGTGCGAGTTCTGGCTTAGGGAGGTGACTTTCTTGGGTCACGTTGTATCAGCCGAGGGGATTAGAGTAGATCCTCGGAAGATCGAGGCAGTGTTGGATTGGAAGCCGCCTAAGTCAGTGGCTGAGATTCAGAGTTTTCTAGGTCTAGCGGGGTATTACCGAAGGTTTGTAGAGGGATTTTCTTTGATCGCCAGACCGATGACTAAGTTGTTGAGGAAAGGAGTTCCATTTGTGTGGACCGAGAAGCAAAGAAGAAAGTTTTGACAAGTTGAAGAAGATTCTAATCAAGCTCGATTTTAATTCAACCGAGGCGAGCAAGGAATTCACGGTTCTTGTGATGCATCACATCTTGGTTTGGGATGTATCTTGTCTGAGGAAGGAAAGTAGTGGCTTATGCATCTCGGCAGTTGAGACCACATGAGGTTAATTATCCAACGCATGACTTGGAATTAGCCGCGATGGTCTTTACTTTGAAGATTTGGAGACACTATTTATGCGGAGAGAAGTCAATAGTCTACGGATCACAAGAGTCTTAAGTATCTTGACTCAAAAGGATTTGAACTTGAGGCAGCGTAGATGGATTGAGTTGTTGAAGGACTCTGATTTGCTCGATTGAGTATCATCCGGTAAGGCTAACGTGGTGGCGGATCGTTGGCCGTAAGGTCAGATATCGACTTAAGATCGATGTTTGCTCGTCTTAGCTTATATGACGATGGAAGTCTTTTATTTGAATTGCAAGTCAATCCGACTTGGTTAGAGCAAATCAAGGAGAAAGCGACTAGAGGATGATGGTTTGAATGATCGAGATTGCAAGTTGAGCGGAGGTTTAGAGAATTATAGTTTGTCCGATAATGGAATTACGTGTTTTCAAGGAGAGCTTGTATGTAGAAGGATGTAGAATTGAGGCAAAGGATTCTTGGGACGCACATGCCCATATGCTATGCATCCGGAGGTAGCAAGATGTATCGGATTTGAGAGAAGCGGTTTTGGTGGCAGTGCAAGCGGAGGTAAGCGAAGTTTGTGGGTAAATGTCGGCGTGTCGGTGGTCAAAGTGAACATCGATTCCGTCTGGGTTACTTCAACCGGTGAAGATTCCACAATGGAAGTGGGAATGAATCACTATGGACTTTGTCAGTGGATTACCTCTTACACCTAGTAAGAAGGATTCATTTTGGGTGATTGTAGATCGTCTGACCAAGTCAGCTCATTTCATTCTGGTAAGGGTAGATTACTCGCTTCAGAGGTTAGCTAAGTTGTATGTGGCTGAGATAGTGAGGTTGCATGGTGTGCCAGTGTCGATCATCTCGGACAGAGATCCCAGATTTACGTCGAGGTTTTGGAGAGCGTTACATCGGGCTTTGGGTGTGCGGTTGGATTTCAAGATCGCATTTCATCCTGATCGACAGCGGTCAAAAAGGGTCATTCAGATTTTAGAGGATATGCTGAGAGGATGTGTTTTGGACTTCCGAGGCAGCTGGGAAGAGTTTTTGCCGTTAGCTGAGTTCGCATACAACAATAGTTATCAGGCAAGCATTAAGATGGCACCATATGAGGCATTGTATGGTAGGAAGTGTCGCACACCTACATGTTGGACAGAGTTGGGTGAGCGTCAGATGTTAAGACCAGAGTTGGTTGGGGAAACTGAGGATAAGGTGAAATTCATTCAGGCTCGTCTGAGGGAAGCTTCGGATAGGCAGAAGTCATATGCCGATCTCAAGCGGAGAGATATAGAGTTTGCCGTGGGTGACAAAGTTTTTCTGAAGGTCTCGCCATAGAAGAAAGTGTTAAGATTTGGGAGAAAAGGTAAGTTAAGTCCAAGGTTCATTGGACCGTATAAGGTGTTGAGACGAGTGGGACCAGTAGCTTATCAGCTTGAGTTGCCAGCAGAACTAAGTCAAATTCACGATGTGTTTCATGTCTCCATGCTTAGACGCTATCGTTCTGATCCATCGCATGTCGTGGCAGTAGAGGAAATAGAAGTGAGTCCAGATTTGACGATAGAAGAAGAACCTGTGCAGATTCTAGATTGAGACGTGAAAGTTTTGCGTAGGAAGTCAGTTCCTTTAGTGAAGGTTTTATGGCGGAACCATGGCGTAGAAGAAGCTATGTGGGAACCGGAGGATGCAATGAGGCAGCAGTATCCTCAACTCTTTTGATCAGGTAATTTCGAGGACGAAATTATTTTAAGGGGGTAAAATTGTAACATCCTAAAATTTGAGTATCTTTTGTGTTGGCGTGGGTATGAATTTTTGTGTGTTAGCATAGTCTTGTGAAGGCTTGATTTTATTTAGAAAGCTAGAATAATTTTTAGTATGGTTTATTTAATGAAGTGGATTAAGTGAGTTTGACACTTAAGTTAATTTAAGTGTTAAATTAAAGCACAAGAGGAATAAGTGGCAAGATGGTTAAGGCTCTTGAAAGGGTGCTTGAGGTTAGTGGTTTGAGTATCAAGGAAAGAATTTTGAGGATTTTTATTTCATCATAGCATTTATGGACGGTCAACCTATGTTTATGATAGGTTGGACTTTCATCTTTTGGTAAGCTGAATGTTGATTTAAGGAAAGCTTGAAATTGGGGATAAGAATCTTGAAGTTATGGAAGATTGGGGAGACATAAGGCATGGAATATGGAGGATGTTTTGGAAACTTTATTCAAGGCTTTAGTGCATGTATGTGGACGGCATGGGTGTCTAGGGGGGTGGCCGAATGTTGTTAGGTGTTTTGGGGAGGGAATAGTTGGCCAATTTTTCCTTTTGAACATCTTTTTGTATTTTTGTTTTCCCTCTCCAAAAACTCTTTCTTTGGCCGAATGTTATTGTACATTTTGTGCAAATTTAGCTTTTGTTTTAGCTCTTATTTTGTTGAACCAAAAATGTTATTTCCTTTCTTTCATCTTTGCTTTTGAAACCAAAGCTTCATTTTGGTGTTTTTGCACTTTTCTTTTAGGCAAAATAGGTGTTGGCCGAATCTCATCTCTCCCACGTCTCTCTTTTCTTTTCTTTTTGACATTGGTTCATAATCACATCTTCTTTTACACTCTCTTGGCCGAATATTTCTCCATCTCAAATACCATTTCTTTTTCATTTGTTCAAAGATAAAACATCTACTTTCATTCTATTTCTTCTTTTCTTTTTCACTTCACCATAGCCGAATCTTCTACTTCCTTTTAGTATTATTTTGGCCGAATATTCAAGGGTAGACTCTCCTTGGTTTTCTTCTATCGATTTTGGATAAAAAGGGGTAAGTGTTCATGGGCGGTCTTCTTCTTTTTCTTTCTCGTTTCTATGATGTTTTCTTATGGACAAAGGCTGAACCTTTGGGCATTGTTTTGCAAGGTTCTAACCATTTATAGGATTCGATTATTCTCTTAGGCTCATTGGGATTTCGGAAGCAATCGATTTAAGCCATTCCTTTAGCAAATCGAAGTTGGTAAGTCAAGTGGTAAGGATTCTATAATCTTAAGTTGGTTGAGGAAGCCTAAGGTTATTTGGATTAAGATATGTTGTTGGTCGAATGGTTTTCATTAAAATATTGTGATATGGCCGATTGTAGGACAAGGATCTAGTGCGGTAGATCGGATCTTCGAAAGTTAGTCTTGCTTTGGTGAAAGTGTGTATCTTACACACTTAATAACTTGGTTTATATATGTATTTATGTGTGTTATAACTAATCATATTATGAAAGTGAGAAAAACGATGAGAATTGGATATGATACCATGATGGTATGAATGAGGATTTGGGTAGGTACGACTGAGGATTTGGGTAAGTCTATTTCGTTATGTTGTTAATACATGTGGATTGAAATCATGATCTATGATTTATGATATATTTGTTATGTGATTCAAAATAAAGAATATTGACATGATTTGTCTATCTATTGCATTGGTATGGGCAATATGAGAGGAGGGGGAAGATTGATATCGTGACTTCGGTCACCAGTGATTTGGTATCACATTCGTGTCTTCGGACAACAGAGGTTTGGTACCTCCAGTGATTTGGTATCACATTCGTGTCTTCGGACACCAGAGGTTTGGCACCTCATAGCGTCTCATCCCTGTGGTTAATACCACCGTGGGTTGGCCCCACTTTTGAGATATGGGATCGTTGCCAGTGATTTGGTATCACACGTGGGTTGGCCCCACAGATGGATTATACGTGACTTTGGTCACCGGTGATTTGGTATCACATTTATATCGTGACTTTGGTCACCAGTGATTTGGTATCACATTTATATCGTGACTTCGGTCACCAGTGGTTTGGCACCACCAGTGGTTTGGTACCACAAGGGGTAGAAAAGGAGTTATGGATGGCTAGGTTGGGTGCATTATACATATATGTTGCTTTGTTATAATTTGTGTAAGTATGTGGTATTTACCCGGGAGAGGGAATATGCACTGAGTCTTGGTGACTCACCTTCTCCCTTATCCTTTCAGGTGATTCGTGAGATCGCGGATGATGAGCCCGATAAACTCAAGGAGGCCATGCAATAAAAGTTGGTTTTATATGAACTTCCATTTGGGTATTATATTTTAATTTGGTTTTCATATTTTATGGATTTGTAATAAGGCCTGTTTAATTATGTTTTGGATTATTTTTATATTTTGAACATGTTTTAAATATGGTTTATAAATTTCATGATCATTATAATAAATTGAGCACCAAGTTTTCTAAACTACAAAACGCGTTGGTTTTTAAAACGTTACCATCGGGTAACACAAATCATTTGATAATTTAAACAACTTAAGGGTTTTCGATAATTTAAATGATTTTCTAATATTAAGTTTCTACATTCAAATGCAAATGGTTTTCAAAGTAATAATTCGAGTTTTCTTAAAATGATATAAACGTTTTCTAACCTATGATTTATTTACTTATTTTAAAAGTTTTATGTAATTTCAAAGGAGATCTTCAGTTTTAACTTATTAAACATGTAATTTCTACAAATATAGAATTTCAAAGAGTTTTTCACAAAAATTTAATTGTTAATTCGATTCTTTCAAAAATATTTTCCTCAGTGACATACCAGATTCGGTCGTGGTGTATTGACCGGGTTTGGGGTGTTACAATTTTCGGGGATGAAAATCCCTAAGGGGGGAGAATTGTAACAGTTCAATTTAGACCCTAGTCAGAATAATGGTTTCGGGACCACAAATTCGAGTTAGAATAATATTTTAATATTATTTTTCGTGCCTATGATACGTGATTAAGCATGTGTGAAATTTTTGTGAGTTAATTTGTCTGTTTGTGTGCTTAATTTGACAAAATGATTAAATCGCAAACAGTGTAAAAGTAGCATTCTAATTGATTAAGTGCTTATTTGATGGGGCTTTTAAATGAGGAGTCCTTAAAGGGCAATAACCCCATTATTTGAGTAAGTGGATGAATATGATAAAAAATGACCTTATATGATATGTTTTATGCATTTAGAATTAAAGGTTAATTTTGTAAATGAATTAATAGTGTTAATTCATAATAAAACCATAGCATGAAATATGGTTATTTTCTACTTATCTTTCACCGAAAATAAGAGGAAGAAGAAAGGGGTTTAGTTCTTTTGATTTTTGGCACTTTCAAGTCTTAATTAAGGTATGTTTTGACTTTGGTTTTTAATGATTTTTATGTTTTTGAGATTGATTCTTAGCCTACTATCAAACCCATGTTGTAATTTGAAGAATTGATGATGTTTATGAGTTGTGTCATTGATAAAATGGTGAGCTTTATGATGAGGAATGGTGTTAAATGAAAGATATGTGTTTAATGAACATGTTTTGTTCTTGAATTTTTGGTGAATTTAGCTAATTAGGGATAAATTGAGAAAATAGTATTTTGAAGGAGTAAATTGTGAAATAAATGAAATGTATGGATTGATATGAGCATAGTGTGCATTCGGCCAAGCATGGGTAAAAGCAAATTTGGTGTATTCTGTAATTTTGTGAAATAGGGACTAAATTGTCCAAATGTGAAAATGTGAGGCTAATTTGCAAATTGCCCTAAATGTGACCGTGTGTATAAGTCAGTATACATGCTCTATTTTCGCAAGGCCAAGACACATGGGTGTGTTTGGTAGCCGTGGGAGGCACACGGCCTGCTTACACGGGCGTGTGACCTTTGTAACTTATTAAAGTTTTAAATTTTCCTACAATTTTAGAATTTGTTCAGTTTAGTTTTGACCCTATTCTAAAACATGATTAAGGTCTGGTTGACCTATAAAAGGGACACTGTAACATCCAAGATTTAGGGATCACGCATTATAATTTTTTCTATGTGCTAGTATGTTTTAGATGTTGTTAGAGTGTGTTTGGGGGCTTCGGGAAACCTTGGGGTTAGGTAGGAACCTTGGTAAAAAATTTTGTCTTTAAGCCTTTAGGGGAGAGCTAGGGGAGCTAGGCCTTAAGGGTTTTAATGTGGGGCTTATGGACACAAGCAAGTGGAGTGGTGGAGTGGCAAGGTGATGCCTAGGAGCAAGGGGAGTTGCGTCAAAGGGGAGTCCCAAGGGGGGAGATGTTCGAATCATGTTAGCAGCAAGGGAGCTTTGTTTTAATTTGCTTTTTACGTCAGAAAGGGAGGTATTAGGGATCGGCTAGGACACTTCAAGGATGAAGTGTGGATTGAGTCAAACAACTCAAATATGCGGCTATAAGGGGAGATAGGAGATGGACTCATTCAAACTCCTCTGAATGGGTGATATAGAGAGAGATCAGGAGGAAAAGAAGGGATTTGAGAGAGAGGGAAGGTGGTGATCGAATGTGGGACTTTAGCGGGGTGGCATATTCAGTTTGGGAAGGGCTATGTGTGCCGAATTTTTGAGTAGCTTGCCTTTCTCTCTTCCTATTTATCCTTGAACCAAATTTGTGAAACTATTTGGAAGCACTTTCTTTTCTCTCTACTTCTTCTCTAAGCCGAACCATACCCCCTTCCTATTCTCTTTTTCTTTTCATATTTGTGGCCTCAAAACTCACTTCATCATTAAGCCGAATCTTTCTCATCATTTTTCCCCACAGCCGAAACTACATAAAACTCAACTCTCTCTTCTCATTTTCTTTTCATTGATCTCATTACCTTCAAGAGACGAATAACCTATCCTTCTTTGTGTTGTAGCTGAACCTCCTAGCCATTTCCATTCAATCTTTTTCTTTTCCTTCTTTTTGATTCTTCTAAGCCGAATCTCTTTGGTGTGGTGACTCTTTTCGGTTGATTTACATTTAGAGAAGGTGCAGTCATTCTTCTTCTTCACCCTTTCAAATCGGTTCTAGTGTGGTGGTAAAGTTCTTTTCTCTGTAAACTTTTATTGCTCTTTACTTGTTGGTTTGCCGAAACCAAAAGACTAATCCTATTTCTTTGGTGTGTGGCCGAATCTGTGAAGAGAGAGTTTGGGTCCTTTGTATAAGCTAGCGTTAAGGAAGTTAAGGATTTTTTGGGATTCGATCAATAGAGGTAAGAAGGTGGTAACGTGAGGCTGAAGGCCACTTCTTTTGTCCATATGTGTTAGGGCCGAATCTAACATGGCTTATGTAGGGATTTCGACAATCTCAACGTGCAAGCGTTCAGCCTTCAGGATTTGATCGACTTTGGTAAGGTTATTCAATTAACATGATTATTTAGTCTTGTTGAGATCTGATTTAATGTTTTTAACCCGGGTCTTCTGATTAAGTTACTATTCGATGGATGCAAATACCAGTCAAGAAGAGAAAGGGGTTGGACACGTAGTCCCAACTCCTAAATTCGAGAAGCGGTAAGTTTCAGCAGTTCAGGATTGGCCACCGGGGTGTGGGCCAGCGTCGGAGCAAGATCGTAGGCAAAAAGCAGTAGTGTCAGTTAGTGATAGCATCGACGTAGAGAGCATGGTGTTACGGGTTATCAAGTGTGTAGTTAGCACACTGTTTCTTTACTTTCCTTATTATAAATTAATAAAATACATGAGATATGTGTGGTGGCCGATTTAGTGGCTGTGGTAGTATTGTTACCCATAAAGGGGTAATTCGGTAACCAGGTTAGTGCATTTCTTATATCAAAATGTGGTTGGATATACATGGATCTATGGTAGTATGTAAAAATATGTATATCTGGACATGTTCATATGATTTATGCCATTTCATCATGTTATGTTGCATGCACATGGGGTTCGGGATATATATTGCTAAAGGGGAAGTGTGTACATTTATGTACGTGGATTAATGATGGCCTCGCGCCTCATTGTGGTTTGATGTTGGCCTCGAGTCACATCGTGGATTGATGATGACCATGAGTTTCATCGTGGATATTGTGATTTCAATCACGTGGATAAGTGGCTAGACCACTAAGTGGACTTTGAGCAGCATGACTGCCAAAGAGGTATGTAGCGGATGGAGGGTCGATTTAGTAATCCCCTGGTGTGTAGTGGTTGGATATGTGGGTGGTGAGTAGCGGTTGGATATTAGGTTGGGTTGGGTTCCCATTATGCATGATAATATGTGATATGTGGACTTGATGTGGTTTTGGGGCTAAGCCCAATTGTGGAAATATGTGGATTAATTGCACACCGAGTCAAAATGACTTACCCTGTTTTTCAACAATGCAGGTAATACATGATACTTTGGACCGGGCTAGAGTGGACACAAGGTGGCCATGCAAAAGCTGCTTTTATTCTTAAAGCACATTGTAAACTTTTATTACTTTTTGGGTATTTTTATTGTAATAAGGCCATTTTAAATACTTTGGATTTATTTTAAGTTTTAAGCTGGATTTGCTATCAAATGATTAATTTATAAAGAAACTCTAAAAATACTGCAACATTTGAATTAAAATGGGGTTTTCAAAATATAGATTCTTTTAAACCTTTCAGGTTCCCAACATTTTTCGCATAAATGAATAATGATTTGAACTTGTGCAACTCAGAAGTTTTGTTTTTAAATAAATTGCTAAGTTTGAACGAGAAACCCTCTTTAAACGAAGTTTCTTTTTTAGAATTTATAACCCATTTTTCACTTATGAAACCAAACCATTTTCAACCTTTTTCCTGTAACATTCCGAATTCGGCTGTGGTGTTTTGGGCCGGGTTTGGGGTGTTACAGACACTTTGATTGCGATTGATGAATTGTATTATGAAATGTCTGCAAAATTTTTCGATCTGTCCAGTAACGCCTTTAACCCTAGCCCGACGACGGATACGGGTTAGAGGTGTTACAATTTTCTTCCACGGAGATACTTTCAAGAACACTTTTTCACCGATCTAAAATTCAATTTCTTTTCATTTTAAATCCATGCATGATTTCTATCGATCTGAAGCTCCTTTCAAATAGTCGCAAATTACTTTCACTTTTTCTTCGGTTTCTCTAATCAAATCAACCCCGTGAATCTGTTTCTCGCTAATCTCGGTCAAATATAATGGACTTCAGCATTTATGACCATACAAGGTTTCGTACCGTGCCATCTTTATACTCGATTGAAAGCTGTTATTATATGGAAATTCAATCAGCAGCAAATATTTCTCCCAGTTGCCTTCAAACTCTAAAACACAACATCGGAGCATATCTTTAAGGATCTAAATTACTCGTTCAGATTGTCTTTCAGTTTGCGGATGAAAAGCTATACTAAAATTCAACTTTGTACCCAGAGCTTCTTTCAATTTCTTCTAAAACCGCGACATAAATCTCGGATCTCTATCCGAAATAATCAAATTTGGCACCCTATGCAATCTAAAGATATCATAAATATGCAAATCAACCAATTTATGAAGTGAAAAGTTAGTACGTAGTGGAATAAAATGTGCAGATTACATCAGTCGATCAATGACAACCTAAATTGCATCTTTCTTTTTCAGAGACAAAGGCAATTCCGTTACAAAATCCATCATAACTCTGTCCCACTTCCACTTTGGTATCATCACAGGCTGAAGAAAACCCGAAGGCACTTGATGTTCAGCTTTAACTTGCTGACACACTAAACATCTCACTAAAAATTTAGAAATGTCTCGTTTCATACCCGGCCACCAATACAGTTGTTTCAAATCATTGTACATTTTAGTACTTCCAGGATGAACGGATAAACAACCACTATGTGCCTCGTGTAAAATTTTTTGAATCAATTCTAGATTTTCCGGTACACAAATTCTATCTCAGAGCATCAAACAATCATCTAGTCCAATTTGGTACTCTGAATCACTAGTAGATTCGCATTGCACCCTTTTAACTTGCAACTCACTGTCACATTTCTGAGGATCACAAATTTGTTGAAGAAATACCGGTTTAACATTTAACTTAGCTAAAATCGAACCATCATCAGGTAATGTTACTGAGTATTCATTGCTCTCAAGGCAAACAACGATTTTCTACTAAAGCATCCACGACTACATTCGCTTTCCCCGAGTGATAATTAGTCACTAACTCATAGTCTTTTAGTAGCTCGAGCCATCTTCGTTGTCGCAAATTCAAATGTTTCTGAGTCATAATATACTTTCATCTTTTATGATCAGTAAATATGTGGCATTTTTCACCGTACAAATGATGACGTAAAATTTTCAAGGAAAAAACTATAGCGGCCAACTCTAAATCATGCATCGGATAATTCTTTTCGTACGGTTTCAACTGTCTGGAATCATATGCTATTACCTTTCCCTCTTGCATCAACACGCAACCCAAACTGCTCAATGACACATCGCTATATATCACAAATTCTTTACCCAACTCAGGTTGAACCAACATTGGTGCCTCAGTTAACAACGCTTTCAATTTATCAAAGCTTTGTTGACATTTTTTGGACCATTCAAACTTTACATCTTTTTGTAGCAGTTTGGTCATCGGTGTATCAATCATTGAAAACCCTTTTACAAAACGTTGACAGTAACCAGCCAATCCCAGAAATCTTCTGACCTCGGATACATTTCTAGGTGGTTTCCATTCAATAACTGCAGAAATCTTGCTCGAATCTACTCGAATGCCATCCGCCGAGGTAATATGTCTTAAAAATCAAACTTTCCAGAGCCAAAACTCACATTTGTTGAATTTAGCATACAATTTCTTATCTCTCAAGGTTTGCAACACAATCCTCAAATGTTTGGCATGCTCAGACTCATCTCGTGAATAGATCAAAATGTCATCAATGAACACAACAACAAATCTGTCTAAATACAGTCTAAATATTTGATTTATCAAATCCATAAAAATGACAGGAGCATTAGTTAGTCCAAAAGGCATAACAAGGAATTCAAAATGTTCGTACCTTGTTCTGAACACAGTTTTTGGCATATCTAAGTCTTTAACTCGCAACTGATAATAACCCGATCTCAAATCAACCTTTGAAAACATTGTTACCCTTTTTAATTTATCAAACAAATCATCAATTCTTAGTAAAGGATATTTATTCTTTATTGTAACCTTATTGAGCTAACAATAGTCAATAGACATTCTCATGGACCCGTCTTTCTTCTTAATAAACAATACTGGTGCACCCTAAGGCAAAAAACTCGATCGTGCAGAACCTCTACTTGCAACTGAGTTTTCAACTTTTTCAACTCTGTCGGAGCCATTCTATAAAGAGCTATAGATATTGATGAAGTTCCCAATACTAATTCAATAGCAAACTCAACCTCTCTGAGTGGTGGCAACCCAGACAATTCTTCTGGAAATACATCCGAATATTCACAAACAACTGGCACTGATTCAATCTTTGATTCGGACATTTTTGTATCCAAAACATAAGAAGAAAAGATTCGCAACCTTTTCTCACAATCTCTGAGCTGACATAGACAACATCACCACAGGCAACTCATTCGATTCATTTGATTCAATTCGAAGAATTTCATTATTCTGACATTTTAGTTCTATAATGTGTCGTCTATAGTTCACAACAGCATTATGCAGAGTCAACCAATCCATTCCCAGAATTACATTGAACTCATCAAATGGCAAAAGCATCAAGTCAACCAGAAAATAATAACCCCAAGTCATTAAAGGGCGGTCCTTGTAAACTTGATCAACTAGAACATACTTGCCTAAAGGGTTCGATACTTTAATCACAAATTGAGTAGACTCAACAGGCAAACTCTTATTAGACACCAGGTTCATACATATATACAAATGAGTCGTCTAGGATCAATCAATGCAATAACATCTAGTGGTGATGCATCTTTGTGAGGATGAATAGCGTAAGCTCTAGCAGGTACTGTGGCCTCAGATCTCACCGTAGAATCTCTCATTGTACCACGATTACCACTTGTATTTCCTACATTTCTTGGCGGCGTTCCTCGAGTAGCTGTATTGCTTGATCTTGCATTCTGAGATTTATCTTTTTCATTTAACTCGGGACAATCTCAGATAAAATGATCTCGTGAACTACAACTGTAACAAGCTCTATTATTATTTTGCACCCAATAATCTCCAAAATGCCATCTTCCACACTATTAACAGTCGGGTTTGATGTCTTTCAGGTTACCAACACTCGATACCGATGTGGCTTGAGCTTTAAGACTGGTGTATTGCTTTCTGCGATCTCTATTGGAATATCCCGCTGAAGTTGTTGATCGATTAAAATAATCTCTGGATTTATTCGACGAGGAATGATAAGGTATACTCAATGATATCTTCCTCGAATCTCTTGCTTCTGAATCAGCCTTTCTTTTTTCTTTGCTAAGCTCTTCTGCTTTGCAAGCTCTGTCAACCAAATCAACAAATTCTTTAAATTCCAAAATTCCAACCTGAAGTTTAATATCCTCGTTCAACCTATCAATTAACCGTTTGTAGATGATTTCTTCAGTAGAAACATATTCCCAAGCATACTTGCTCAACCGTGCAGATTCTCTTTCATACTTTGTCATAGTCATTCGGCCCTATATCAACTCTCGAAACTCTTTATGCTTTTGATCAAGGAATCACTGACTTATATATTTCTTTCGGAACTTAGTCTAAAATAATTTTCAGGTCACTCGCTCTCTCAGTACTACAGACACCAAGGTATTCCACCATTGATATGTTGTGCCTCTCAATAAGGAAATGGCACACTTCAAACATTCAACTGGCGTGCACGAAAGTTCATCAAATACCCGAATAGTGTTTTCAAGCCAAAATTCAACTTTCTCTGGATCATCATCAACAGTAGCTCTAAACTCTTCGGCCCCACACTTGCGAATTTTATCAATCGGTGCCTTATTTAGTCTTTGATGTTCCACAACTTGAAGAGCTACGGGTATAGGTTGGGGATTAGGAGGGGGTAGAGGTTGTTGAGTAGCCGGGTTCATTCGGATATATTGTGTGAACCACTCATTCATCATATGGAAGAAGGCTTCTTTAGCCTCTCCTTCCTAGCTGCCCATTATGGGTCTTGAATCAAGCGGCCCTGTCCCTTGAGCGGGAGCACGCGCATTACTTTCAACCTTATTAGCTGTAGCTCGATTGGGATCCAATTACTATATGAAAACACATTTTAAAATGTTAAGAGTCATCACACTATCAACTTTTATATATGGCATTATAGCTAGACTCTCACACATGCTACGTTAGTCCTAGAATCGACTAAACGGTAGCGCTGATACCAATAAATGTAACACCCTTCACTCGTATTCAATGCTGAAATAGGGTTACGGAGCATTATCAAATTTACAACACATTTAAACATACTTTTCTCATAAATTTAATTAATACAATTAGTCATCATTCAATTCAATAAATATGCCCCTATTACGAGCCTATGAGGCCCTCAACATGCTTTAGGAGTGGTTTGGGACTAAACTGATAACTTAAGAAACTTTCACAAACTTTGAAAATTTTTCAAAAAATAGGCGATATACGCCCGTGTGGCCAGCTCGTGTGTCTCACACGATCACCAGACACGCCCGTGTCATAGGCTGTGTGGACATTCAAAATGGGAGCACATGGTCGTGTCCCAGCCCGTGTCCTACCCCATGTCCAAACAAGTGAGGTTATTAACATGGGTCACACAGCCAACCACACACCCGTGTCTCTAGCCTGTGTGCCCTTCGAAGCGGCCACACATGCCCGTGTACCAGGCTGTGTGCTAGACCGTGCCAAACTTATAGGGACTAACTTATGCAACACGGCCAAGTCACAAGCCCTGTGCAAATTAAGGGGTATACTGACTTATGCCACACGCCCGTGTGTGAAACCGTGTGGAGCATATTGACTTCAGTTCAATTTCAACACCAGGGGACACATGTCCATGTAACATGACTTTGTGTCACACATGACTGAGACACACGCTCGTGTCTCTACCCTTGTGGACAAAAATAGGCTATTTCCCAAGCCAATTTCCTACCCAAACTTATGCACACCTATACCAATTTCAATGTCACCAAAGCATAACACTCATAAAGCATTGTAAACAACCTCAATCAAACATCTTTCATACCATTTCAATACCAGCAAATACAATACACACTATATCCCAACCTGTCTTCCAAAACATACTAATATTCACAATCTCAATTCATCAATATGGACACATCCAAACATGCATTTATTTACCTAATATCACCAACATATCATTCATCAAACATAAGCTAATTCATACTCTAAATACTAATTCAAAATATACCCATCATAATTAGCATTTATAGGACAATTACCAAACTCAAAACAAAGGTCATTTGCACACTTATATACATCATCAAAATCATCAATATAAGCCTACTTACATGGCTATATATGCAAACCAAAATATAGGCATTCATAAGCCAACTCAAATGGAAGAAGTCACTACCAAAATACTTATCAAAATGACCATATTCCTATATATGCCATATGACCAAACCATAAGGTCAAAAGTACCAAAGTGATGTTTGGATAGTGTGACGATATCTCTAACGATCCCTGAATCCGAGCTAGCTTTGAAATCACTATAAAACACAAAGACATACACAAAGTAAGCTCGTATAAAATAAACTCGACAAATTATAATACACAAATCATAAATTTTGAACTATATAACATATAATTCATAGTACCAAACAAACCTTAACTTCTTCTATTTAAAGCTCATACTTTCCATGTACATGCTTGTACAAATTTGTAACGAGTTCATACCTATTCGAAATATTGTCGGATACTCGACATCCCGCACACTAAGTGCCAATACATAAACGAAGCTATTTAAATCTCACACACTAAGTGCCATACATAGCTAAAGCTATCTCGATCTAACACACTAAGTGCCATACATAGTCGAAGCTATCTTGATCTCGCACACTAAGTGCAAATATATAGTCGAAGCTATCTTGTTTTTGCACACTAAGTGCCCATAATTAGTCGAATCATCGTCAAACACGACTGTGGTCTTGCATACACAGTTTATGCAATATCAAAGCATTTAAAGCATAATTATAATAATGCTTGTTACATACAAACTTACCTCAGATGTAAAAACGATAACGCAGGTCAACTAATCTAAAACCTTGTTCTCCCCCCCCGATCTAAGTTCGTATTTTTCTTTTCTTGATCTATATAATATCAAATTTAACTCATTTAATCTTCCATCTATTCAATTTAGTCCAAATTTCACTTTAAGGAATTTTTACATAATTGCCCCAAATATTTCACTATTTTTACAATTTGGTCCTTATTTCATAAAATCACAAATCATGCAAATTTCAAAACACCCATGCTTTGTCAAATTACCATTATGCCCCTAGCAGCCCATATTTTTCATTTATTTCACATTTTAACCACAAAGTTTTAACATTTCTCAATTTAATCCCATTTTTACAAAAAATCACTTAACAATACTTTCGTTTATATATTAACAAGCATTCATAATCTATCAAGAAACTTCAAAACTCATACATATTAATCAATGGAAACATTCAAAATCTTTAATAATTTTGTAAATTAGTCCCTGGGCTAGCTAGTACTAGCTGCAACGATCACAAAAACATAGAAATCATTAAAAATAGATTAAAAATACATACCCATTTGATGGAAATAAGAATGCCGAAAGAAGAAACCTAGATATGGTTTCTTCTCATGCTATTTTTGGTTGTAAAAAGATAATGGAAGAAGATGATGACATTGGTTTTATTGTTATGAGCTTTAATTATCAAATTGCCCATTTAACCTTAATAAAAAACATTAAAATCATCATATTAATGTCCATCTTTGTCCACTGAAAATTAAAATGGTCTAATTACAACATAAGGATATTAAATTTAAGGTTTTATAGTTATTAGACACCTTTAGCTAGTAGAACTCATGTTTTACGCTTTACACGATTTAGTCCTTTTTATCAAATTGACCATTCAAATGATAAAATTTCTTAACTAAATTTTCACACAATCACTCTGTCATGCTATAAACATCAAAATAATAATAAAATATATATTTGGACCTCAAATTTTTGGTCCCAAATCCACTGTTCTGATTTGACCAAAAACGGGTTGTAACACTATATGTTAATATGTTTATTGCTATGTAATGAATAATGTAAGTCCAACAGTGTTACAATGACTATCGAGCCTCGTATGAACCTTAGGAATTTGTAGGATACAAATGACATGTAATTAGGGTTTCTATGTTTCAGGTGCTGGTCTTAAATGTCCTACCGATGGCTGAGGTCCTCTATTTGTTGTGGATATTCCTCAACTAGTGTGAGCAGCATCATGTAGCTTACATTTTGACCTACAGCTCGTGTGAGTAGGCCCATTTCATAGTTCGTGTAAGTAATGACGTAAACGAAAGGAAAGGTTACGATTATATTCTAAATGATTCAACGAGCATGAAAAGGAAAGGAATGGTAAGTTTCAATATGAAGCATGATATGTATTTATAAAAAGAATTGAAATGGTGAGTTACATTGAATACATGTTATGTTAAGGAGGATGATAAATCCAAATGGATTATGTTCATGTGTAATGGCTTATATATGTTAAACTCATGTGGATTGTGTTTGAGTATGCTAACATGTGTTGTTGTTGGTGCTTAGGCTTGTGCCAAGCTTATGGTTGGATTGTATTATGCCTAAAGTTAATTTTATGTAATCAAATGTTAAGTCATGTTTTATGTTTTATGTTTTACGAACTTACTAAGCATTATATGCTTACGTAATTTTCTTTCCTATTTTTCATAGATTATCGAAAGCTCAATCGATTTGGAAGCTCGTCGAAGATCTATCACACAATCCAGCGAAATATTGGTAGATTTTGATGTTTTAGCCAAGGTTATAATGGCATGTATAAGTGAACTAGTGATGTATGTTAGTTGATAAGTTTGGCTTGTGATATTATGGTTGGTACTCTTTTGGTACTTATAGTATCTTGATGTAGTATGTGTATATGGGTAAATTGATGCATGTTTTGATAGCTAAATTTTGGTATGTTTTAAATGTAGTCAATTATGATATGTTTGGTATGGAAATAAGTTAGGCGTATATGGTTAATGTATGGTTAAATATGCACATGTTTAGATGTGTTTGATGTTTGATGATTGTGGTGCCTTACTGGAATATTGGTTATATGGATTAATGTATAGTGACTTGGTCATTCTTATACATGTTTTAGGTAGGTTTTGATTCTTTGGTCGTATGTGTAAATGTGTTTAGGTACATGTTTGAGGTGAGTGAAGGAAATGGCTTGATTTTGGCCGATTTCTTATCCACAGGCCAAAGACACGAGCATGTATAACAACCGTGTGTGACACATGGCCATACGACACGGTTGTGTGTCCCTTGTAGGTTTTAAAGGTTATAGGTCATGCAGTTACACGACCTGACACACGTGCGTGTAAGCCATTTCAAAAGTTACACAGCCTGGCACACAGGCATGTGGCTTGGCCATGTGACCCAAGTCAGACTGTTGCATGGACATGGACATGAGCTGGGACATGATCGTGTGTCCCTATGTCGAATGTTACACAGCCTGAGACATGGGCATGTGTCCCAGCCATATGAGTTACATAGCCATGTGACCTCTGCAATTTGAATTTTTTAAACTATTTCCTCAATTTTAAATGTTTCTTATTTAGTCCCAAACCATTTATAAAGTGTTTCTAAGGCCTTGAGGGCTCAAATAAGGGACGATGTGCATGAATATTAATTGATTATGCTATGTTTAATGGATTGTTTTCATATGTATGTTTTTTATGTTACGATTTTACTATAATGCTATGTAACCCAATCTCGGTAATGGATACGGGTTAAGAGTGTTACATTCAGTGGTATCAGAGTTACGGTTTAGCCAGTTCTTGAGCTGAACGTAATGTGTATGTGTGATAACTTCGGAATCAATTTGGACTATGTTTTCATATAGATATTATGTCATCCAACTAAGTTGACTCCGATGAAGTAAAGAGTAACACACAAGTCTCCATTCACAAGGCAGCATCTAGCAGAAGTAAGCTCATACCTAAGGGCTGGGGAGGAGAAGCTAAAGAAGACTTCTTCTAGATGATGAACGAGTGGTTTACCGAGTTCGTACAAATGAATCTGATGGCTCAACGAGCTCCACCCCCATCTGTTCTCCAATCAGTCCCCCCGTAGTTTATCAGGGTTTGGAACCAACATGAGCGAGTAAGCCTCCTGTTGATAAAATTCGTAAGTATGGTGCTGAAGAGTTCAGAGGTACCGCTTAAGAAGATCCTGAGAGTGCCAAGTTCTGGTTAGAAAACACAATCAGAGTATTCGATGAACTGTCATGTACATCGACTGAATCCTTAAAATACGTTATTTCTTTGTTGAAGGATTCAACCTATCGGTGGTGGAAGACTCTAGTTTCGGTTATACCAAGAAATAAAATTGATTGGGAGTTTTTCCAGATAGAATTTTGAAAGAAATATGTGAGTCAGAGGTTTTTAAAAAACAAACGTAAAGAATTTCTTGAGCTGAAACAAGGCCGGATGTCTGTATCTGAGTATGAAAGGAAATATGCCTGAGAATGTGTACCACCAAAAGCTGCAATGTGTACTCAATTTGAAGATAGAGTAAATGAAGATATAAAGATGTTTTTCGAGATTCTTGAGCTAAAAGAATTCATGGTGTTAGTTGGCAGAGCATACAAGGCTGAAGAGCTTAGTAAAGAAAAGAGAAAGGCTGACTTTGAGGCTCATGATGTAGGAAAATGACATTTGGGAAAATTATACTCATCACCATCGAAGAAACAAAAAGAATATCATAACTGTTTATCAACTTCGATGGGATATTCTAGGAAAGACTGAAGTAAACAGCATTCAAGCTCGAAACCTCAGGCTATGTCTGTAGTGAGTATGGACAGTGTCAGGAACAACAAGCTAGAATACTAACAATGTAATAGACGACTTTTGTGAATGAAATTGAAAGATGGGTCATGTTCCAAATGTTATTTGTATGAAAATTATCTCAGAGATTGTCTGGAAAGGTCAAAGAAAGAAAAGGCTCAGACTACATTACCAAGTAATACAACTGCGAGAGGGAGACCACCTCAAAACACTAGAAATGTGGGTAATAGCCGCATTGGAATGAAACACTCTGTTGTGAGATCTAAGGCACGAGCACTGGCTAGAGCTTACGCAACCTATGCATGAGAGGAGCTTTAGCGCCAGATGTTATCACTGGTACATTTTCTATCTTTGAGACTAACGTTACTGCTTTAATTAATCTGGGATCAACACATTTGCATATATGCATGAATTTAGTGTCAAGTAAGAAATTGCCTGTTGAGTCCACTGAATTTGTGGTTAAAGTAATGAACCCCTAGGTTAGTATGTGTTAGTTGATAAAGTTTGTAAGAACTATCCTTTGATGATTCGAGATTGCAACTTTTCGAGCGATTTGATGCTACTACCCTTTGATGAGTTTGATGTGATTTTAGGTATGGATCGGTTGACTCTACATGATGCCAGTATGAACCGTAGGCAAAAGCTTATTGTGTTAAAATGTCAGAACAGTGAAAAGCTTCAGATTAAATCAAGTGGATTGGGTTGTTTGTCTAATGTTATTTCAGCGATGTCAGCACAAAAATATCTTAGAAAAGGCTATGAAGCGTATCTCACTTACATTTTTTATTATAAAGTTTCTAAGCTATAGTTTAAAATCGATCCCAGTGGTATGTGAGTATATAAATGTGTTTCCAGAGTAGTTACCCAGATTACTGCCAATCAGAGAGGTTGAGTTTGCTATTGAGTTAGTGTCAAGAACATCTCCGATATCAATAGCTCCTTACAGAATGGCACCTACAGAGTTGAAAGAATTGAAAGTAGAGTTGCAAGAGTTGACAAATAGGGGTTTTGCTCGACCCAGTTTTTCTCCTTGGGGTGCTGCCGTGTTGCTTGTTAAGAAAAAGGACGGATCTAGCTGTTGTGTATTGACTATCGACAGCTCAACAAAGTTACAATCAAGAACAAGTATCTTTTGCCACGTATTGACAATTTGTTTGATCAGTTGAAAGGTGCAACGGTGTTCTCAAAGATTGACCTTCGTTCTGGTTACTTTCAATTGCGAGTTAAAGGCTTAGATGTGCCAGAAATCGTATGGACATTATGAATTTCTTGTGATGCCATTTGGTTTTACTAATGCGCCCTAGTATTTATGGATTTGATGAAAAAAATTTCAAACTGTATTTAGATAGATTCATAGTGGTATTCATTGACGATATTTTGATTTATTCATGGGATGAGACAGAGCATGTCGAGCATTTGAGAATTGTTTTGTGAATTTAGCGCGAAAAACAATTATTCGCTATGTTTAGCAAATGTGAGTTCTGGTGTAACAGCCCAGTTTATACCCTAGTCAGAATAGTGGTTTCGAGACCATAAATACGAGTCAAAAAAACATTTTAATATTATTTTTCATGTTTATAATACGTGAATTGATATGTGTGAAAATTTCATATGAAAATTTTATCATTTGTGTGCCGATTTGTGAAAAAAAGGCTTAATCGCAAAAAATGCAAAAGTAGCCTTCTAATTAGTTATATGCCGAATTGACATGGCTTATTAATGTGGGGTCCTTATGTTGTAAATGGACCATTGAATTTATGAATGGACATATATGCCAAGGGTTAATGGATTTTAAATGTGTTTAATAAGGATATTTTGGTAAATGATGAATTAATGTTTATTAATTAAACAAAACATGATTTTTGCTTATCCTTTCATCATTTTTTCCGAAAATCAAAAAGGAAATAAGGGTTGGAGTTCTCAAACATTTGGCCATTTTCTAAGCATCAATCGGATATGTATTTTTGATTTGTTTTTGATAATTTCTACGTTTTTGTGATCGTTGCTTTGTGTTCTATAAAGCCCATGCTTAAATTCATGAAATTAATGATGAATTTGAATTATGCCATTGTTGATTTTGTGAGCTTTGTGATGTTTGATGATGAAAACTAAGTGTTTGATGATTTATATACATATTTTCTAAAGTGATTTTGAGTAAAAATGCATTTTTGGGATTTATCTAAGAGATGTGAAAACTTTGTGTTGAAATGTGAGATAAATGTGAAATATGGGCTGCTAGGGGCACTATGGTAATTCAGCTAAGCATGAATTAACTTGGATTTTTTGAATTTGATGTATTTGTGAAATAAGGACTAAAATGCTAAAGTGTGAAATTATAATGGCTAAAGTTCAAAATGCCCTAATTGTGTGTTGGTGAAATGAATTGAGTAAAGATGAGATTGAATGAGTTGAATTTGATATTATATAGATCAAGGAAAGAGAAATTCGGGCTTAGATCGAGGCAAGAACAAAGTGCTCGATTGATCAACTAGTATCATTGTTTCTACGTCTGAGGTGTAATAGCCCGATTTTAAGGCTAATCAGAACAGTGGTTTTGAGGCCACTAAACCGAGGTTAGGGAAAATTATTTTTATGTTATTTTATGTGTTATAGCATTAAAATATGGTTATGTGGAAATTTTGGTGCTTAAATTTTAGCAATGGCATGCTTAATTATGAAAAAGGATTAAATCGCATAAGGTGCAAAATTTCTATCTTATAAGGTAAGGATACCTAAAAGCTATAGAATGTTGATTGGGTGGTCTTTAAAGTGCAATTAGGCCAATTAGAAGGTGTTGGCCGGCCATGTGGTGTAGGGAGACAAGAGCATTAAATGTTTGGTCAAAATTGGGTGAATTAGGTGAGAAAATACGAATAAAAATTAGTAAAAAGAAAAACTATCATCTTTCACTATTCACTCATCTCTTTCCACCGAAAATTTGAAGAGAAAATAGAGCATTTGGGGGTTCAAACTTTCATCCAAGTTATCTCCTTGCTAGTAAGTATTTGGATGATTTTAGTCGATGATTTTTATATTTTTAGAGTCCCTAAAGCTTAAGCTAGCTAATGAGGGGACCAATTTGAGATATGGTTGAAATTCTAAGGACTTGCCATGAGAGTATTTATATTTTTAGCTGAGTTTTTAGGGAAGAAAATAAATGTTAGGGAGATGAGAAACAATTTTTTTGAAAGGTGTTTGCATGAAAACACCTAAGTAGGACTTAAATGCAAGGATTGAAAATGTGTAATAAATACATGAAATAGTTAGATTTGTGAGTAGTTGTAAGAGAATTAAATGTTCAGCTAGCCTTAATTATTGAGAAAATGTATTAAAAAATAATTTATGAGCCTAAGAGTAAAATTGTAATTTTGCCATTATATAAGGGCAAAATGGTCATTTTTGCCCAAGTGTAGAATTTGATATATGGTGATCATAGGATGATCTAAATGAATGAATTTCATTGTTATAGATCAAGAAGAACCTGGAATCAACCTTGACCGTGGAAAAGGCAAGGTGACGGATTAAACCGTTAGTTACAACGTTTTGCACCGAGCTAAGTTTATGTGTAAACTGTACACTTTCTTTATACACATTATGTTGGTAATTGGTGTATGGCATGATTGAGAACATGTGCGGTTCAAGTAGATCGAATGTGGTAGTCATTGAATAATTATTGGATGAATGATGAAATAGTCATATGAACATGTTATAACAGCATTTGATGGTGGGGTAAGTGCATTACCACCTTGTTGCTTATTTCAGATGGGCTAAGTGTGATACCATCATTTATTTACCATTTGGTAGGCTATATGCGATACCACCGTAACTAACCTTTTGGTGGGCTATGTACGATACCACCCATAGTAAAGACTGATAGTGGGCTAAGTGCGAAACCACCGAATAAATTGGGTATGAGTAATTGATTAAGAGGTTGTGATGTGTGGTTTTATACGATATTGTGATGCTAAGTGCAGGGGAACATGATAATGAATGTACACATTAAGCTGACAGTATGGTTGGGATATAGGAAAGGAGGAAAATGAGTAAGCGTGATTATGGACATAGATTGTTTCTTGCTTAGTATGAAACATTATATGAATGATTAGTACATACTATAATGTTATATTGTTTACATGTAAACTTACTAAGCTCAAAGCTTACTCCTTTTCTTTTCACTTGTCTTATAGAGAAAGAGGGTTGAATCGTAGTTGGAAGATCGCCCACACTATCAGCTCACTCTGGTACAATAGACTTAATGTTTTGTACATGGCGTGTATAGAGGCTAGACAAGTTAAGAAATTTTGTTGTAAATGGCTAAGATGTGTTAGCCTATAGATGGATACTCTATTTTATATAATGACATGGTTGGTGGCTACTTTATTATATGAAAAGATGTAGTTATCCATGTGAGATTGTATTTGAATTTGAGTTGATTATGGATGTGTTATTTGAGTACTTGTTGTATGAGTTAGATAGGCGTAAAGAGTTTAGCAAATAGCTTTGTTCTTATCCAAGTGGGTAGACAAACGGCCGTTTGTCTAGGCTATGTGTGACACACGATCAACCTAGGGGCGTGTGACTTGGCCGTGTGTCCCCTGCATGTTCGCATTTTAAGTTAGAATAGACTATGGGCTATCCGTACGGGCGTGTGGTTAGGCCGTGTAAAGTGGTCAGTGTTCACTATAGATGGAGAACACGGGCGTGCCCAGGCCATGTCGATTAATCAAAGATGACCACGGACCAGCCATACGGGCGTGTGTCCAGATCGTGTGACTCAAGTCAGTGTCGACCACGGGCATCGAGCACGAGCTTGTGAGATGATAAACAGGCGTGCCATCTACCCCACGGCCGTGTGGCCCCTGTTTAGGTAAAATTTTTCTAAACATATAAAAGTTTCCTATTTATTTCTGAAACCTTCCGAGAATATATTAGAGCCCTGTAGACCCATAAAATTGATGTTAGTTACGAGAATGGAAAGGTTTTAAACTTGGAATATATTTTGACAATCTAAGCTTATATGACCTAGCATGTCGAGTTCCGTAATGCTTCGTGCCTGGTTCCGACGTTGGATACGGTTAAGGGGTGCTACATTTAGTGGTATCAAATCTATGGTTTAGTCGATTCTATGACTTCTGTAGCGTGTATAGGAGTTTAGCAATACATGCCATAAACGTATAATGATAGTGTGGTGGCTTCTAATGATTTTAAACTTGTTTTTATATAGCGTATGGATCTCGATCAATCGTCTGCTGATGACGCAGCTAGTAATGCGTCTGCTCCCTCGTAAGGGATCGTGCCCGTACAGAGTGGACCCGAGACTAGGGGTCAAGGAGAAGAGGCTCGAGAAGCCTTTCTCCAAATGATGAGTAACTGGTACACCAAGTATGTATGGGCAAACCCCCATGCTCAACCTTTTCCACCTCCTCCTATGCCTCAGCTAATTCCAGTGGCTCCTCAAGGTATAGATTTAGTAAGGATAACAAAGCCCCCGGTGGACAAAATTCGGAAGCGTATGGCCGAGAAGTTTTGAGTAAATATAGATGATAACCCTGAATGAATGGAGTTCTGGATTGAGAAGTCGATGAGAGTATTTGATGAACTCTCATGTGCACCTGAGGAGAGCTTAAAATGCGATGTGTCTTTGCTGAGGGACTTGACATACCATTGGTGGAAAACGTTGACATCAGTGGTTCCTACGGAGAGGGTAACGTGGAACTTCTTTTTGGAGGAGTTCCGAAAGAAGTACATAAGTCAGAGGTTTGTGGATCAAAAATAGAAGGAATTTCTTGAGCTAAAGTAAGAAAAAATGACTGTGGCGAAATATTAGCGCGAATTTGTTAAGCTCAGTAAGTACGCATAAGAATGTGTATCCACGGAAGCTATCTTATGCAAGAGATTTGAAGATGGGTTGAATGAAGATGTCAGACTCTTAGTCAGGATTTTAGAGCTAAAAGAGTTTGTGGTATTGGTGGATAGGGCCAGTAAGGCCGAAGAATTGAGTAAGGAAAAGAGGAAAGCCGTGAATGAGGCCAGGGATGCGAGTAAAAGACCGACGAGTAAATCTTACCAAGCTCAATATAAGAGGTTCAAGGAAGTGAACCCTCAGGTGACTGAATCAGTTGGGTATTCACAAAGAGAGCAAGGCAACACGTACTCAGGTTCAAGAGTTCAGGCCACCTCGATGGCAAGTGTGGGCAATCCAAAGTCCAGACCGGAGACCCCAAGTTGTGGCAGACATCACACTGGGGAGTGTTGGGAAAACAATCAAAATTATTATAAATGTGGTTCCCCCAACCATTGCATTCGAAACTTCCTGAAAGAGATGACAAGGAGAAGAAGCAAGAGATAAGATAAAGCAGTGCATCCTCTAGAGGTAGGCCACAAAAAAACCCGGGAGGTGGGACTAGTGGTAGAGGTGTATCATGAGACTCTACAGTGAGGCCAGAGGGTCGGACGCCAGCAAGGACTTATGCTATTCGTGCTCGAGAAGAGGCATCATCGCCAGATGTAATAACGAGTACATTTTCTATTTATGACACCTTTGTTATTTCTTTGATTGACCCGGGGTCAACCCATTCCTATATTTGTATAAGATTAGAATCTAGTTTGAGGATGACTGTTGAGTTTACTAAATTTGCGGTAAAAGTGTTCAACCTATTAGGTAAACATGTGTTAGTTCACAAGGTGTGTAGAGATTGTCCTTTGACAATTAGGGGTCATTGTTTTTCAGAAAACCTTATGTTGTTGCCGTTTGATGATTTTGATTTGATTATTGGTATGGATTGGTTAACTACCCATAGTGTTTTAGTGAATTGTGGTAGTAAATTTATTGAATTGAAATATGAAAATGGAGATGTTATTCAGGTTGAATCAAGTGAGTAAGATAGTTTACCGGTGATGATTTCTTCCATGGTGGTTGAGAAATATTTGAGAAAAGGGTGCGAGTCTTATCTCAATTTCGTGTTAAATACTCGAGAGTATGAAGTAAAGATTGAAACGGTGCCGGTTGTATATGAGTATTCAGATATATTCCCGGGAGAGTTACCCGGATTACCCCCAGTTAGGAGGTTGAGTTTGGGATTGGGTTAGTTTCGGGACACGAAACCAATTTCGGCTGGTCTGTATAGGATGACACCATTATGGTTGAAAGAACTGAAGGTTCAGTTACAAGAATTGACGGATAAGTGTTTTGCAAGACCGAGCTATTCACCATGGGGTGCTCCGGTACTATTTGTGAAAAAGAAAGATGGGTCGATGAGATTGTGTATGGACTACAGACAACTCAACAAGGTGACAGTGAAAATAAGTATCCTTTACCAATGATAGATGACCTATTTCATCAATTGAAGGGAGCTACGGTGTTCTCTAAGATAGACCTGAGGTTCGGTTATTACCAGTTAAGGGTTAAGGAGCAAAATGTGCCAAAAACGGCATTTCGGACGAGGTATGGCCATTATGAGTTTCTGGTCATACCATTCGGATTAACAAATGCTCCTTCGATTTTTATGGATTTAATGAACTTTGTCTTTCGACTGTACTTGGATAAGTTTGTAGTCATTTTTATCGATGATATATTAGTCTATTCTCGAGATGAGAGTGAACATGAGGAGCATTTGAGAATTGTTTTGCAGACTTTAAGAGACAAGCAGTTGTATGCTAAATTCAGTAAGAGCGAGTTTTGGCTCCGAGAGGTCAGATTCTTAGGACACATGGTATCGGGAGATGATATTAGAGTTGATCCAAGTAAAATCTCGACTATTGTAGAGTGGAAACAACCAAGAAATGTGTCAGAAGACAGAAGCTTTTCGGGCTTAGCGGGGTACTACAAACGATTTGTGAAGGGATTTTCCATGATTACTACTCCGATGACGAGACTGTTACACAAATATGTTAAGTTTGAATGGACTGAGAAATGTCAACGGAGTTTTTGAGATATTGAAAACATTATTGACTGAGGCACATGTCTTGGTGCAACTCGAGTCGGGCAAAGAGTTTGTGGTCTACAGTGACGCGTCGTTAAATGGTCTTGAGTGTGTGTTGATGCAAAAGGGTAAGGTAATCGCTTATGCCTCGAGACAGTTAAAATCGCACAAAAAGAATTATCCGACTCATGACTCTGAGTTGCCCGTGATTGTTTTTGCGTTAAAGAATTGACGACATTATTTGTATGGAGAGAAATGTCGAATCTTCACAGACCATAAGAGTTTGAAGTATTTGATGGATCAAAAGGATTTGAACTTGCGACAACAGCGGTTGTAACAGCCCGATTTAGGGCCTAGTCAAAATAGTAGTGCGAGACCACGAAATCGAGATGAAATTATGAGTTTTAAGGTTTATGTCATGTTTGCATGCTAGTATAAAGGTTTCATGAAACAATTTCGCTAAATTGTGATTGAATGGTCCAAAAGGACTAAATTGCAAAAGTTTCAAAATATGAATTTCTAGAAGCTTTTTGTATGAAATAGCTTTATAATAATAATAATTATGAACCCCTAGATAGCAATTTTCCCAAAATTTAATTTTTGGACAAAATTGGTCATGAGATAGTTTTATGGAAATTTTTAAAAAGAGGGGCATTTTGGTCATTTGTCTAATAAATGATTAAAATGGGAAAAAGATGAAAAAAATCCATTCATCTTCTTCCCAAGCTGCCGAAAATTCCAATAGCCATTGTTAGGGCTCTTTCAATTTTCCAAGCTCACTAGTAAGTGCTCCTAAGCCCAGTTTTTGATATTCTTCGTATTTTTGAAGCCCTGGTAGTATGAGTAAGCTATTTTTAGCTATTTGGTGAGCTATAATGGATGTTCACAAATGTGGTCATGTATGACATGCATGTATTTTGATGTTCTATGGAAGATTATGAAAGCTTGATGTAGTAGAAACATCTTTTGTTAAGTGATTTTCCATGAAAATGCATGTAGGGACTTGATTGTGAAAATCTTAAGCTTGGTCATACATTTGTGATTTTGTGAGAATTGATGATTGCTATAGTTGAGACTATTAATCAACTAAGCATGTAGTTTAAGAAAGTTGTATAAAAATCATTTTACAAGCCTAAGGGCAAATGTGCAAATATGAAAAAGTATAGGGTTAAAATAGTAATTTTTTAAAGAATGAGTTATGAGTCAATTTAGTCAATATGCTTATAAATATTATAGATCAAGAAAAACGAAGCCCGGATCGAAACCGAGGCAAGAACAAAGTCGAGGACTAAATTACATATCTACATACATTTTGTATATTGAGGCAAGTTTGTATGATTTCTATCATTGAATTGCTTAGTATAATGTACATTGTTGTCATGGAATGCTTAATGTTTGTTAAATAAAGAAATCAATATGATTAAGTATAAACAAGTTATCACGTAAGTCCAAGGACCCAAGCTTGGCATTGAATAAGTTATCATGTAAGTCCAAGGACCCAAGCTTGGCATTGAACGAGTTACCATGTAAGTCCAAGGACCCAAGCTTGGCATTGAACAAGTTATCATGTAAGTCCAAGGACCCAAGCTTGGCATTGAACAAGTTATCATGTAAGTCCAAGGACCCAAGCTTGGCATTGGACAAGTTATCATGTAAGTCCAAGGACCCAAGCTTGGCATTGAATAAGTTATCATATAAGTCCAAGGTAAGCTTGGAATTGATTCAAGAAGAGATATATCATGTAAAATCGTATCTAGGATATGGCTTTGGCATTAAGTTACGTGGGATGAGATTTAGTATCTTTGATTATTCGCAGAAATTCATCGAGCAAATGAGTAAAGTTAAAATGAGATAATAAGAAAGCTAAATAAGTAAAGATATTACCAAGTTGAAATTGAGTATTATTTATGTTATGAATGATGATTTAGAGATCATGATTATTAAATTAAAGTATGTTGATCAATGTGATCAAGTGATACAGACACCATGTTTACCTTACAAGTATGAGGATAGTAAGTATCATGAGACATGTGAAAATCAGTACGAGTAAGTAAGCTTTGAAACTGAAATTATGATACCATTGTTATGTCAAATGGTTTATATTAAGCAAGTTTATTAATATGTGTTTTACTTGCAAACTTACTAACCTAAATACTTGCGTCTTTAATATTTTCTTTCTATGTAGTCCCGCCAAGCTAACTTGTGGATCTTTGGAGTCGGAGCTCGTAGCACACTATCAATCCTTATTTTGGTATAGCCAAGTTATTTTACTAAGTATGGCATGTATAGGAAGCATTCATTTTGAGAACATGTTTTAAGAAGGGCCATTGTATAGGTTATCAAACCATTATTCTTTTGTATATGGCTAAGTGGTTAGCCAAAATTGGTTATATGTATGTTGTTGTATTCAATGAAGCATGTTGTATGGTTTTTGAAATGTATTTATTTGATTTTGATTTCAGGGTGGTAAATGGCTTGGTGAATAGCCTCTAAGTGCTTACACGGTTAAACACACGGGCGTGTGTCTAGGCCGTGCAAACCCTACACCTTATTATTATTAATCATGATAGGCCATGGTACAACCCCACGGTCGTGTGTATGAGCCGTGTAGAATACACGGTTTGAACATGGGCTTGTGCCCATACAGTGTGGATCAAGTCAGTATATCAAGGTTTATCACACGGTTTAAGCCCACGGGCGTGTTCAGGCCGTGTGAAAATACTTAGTAGCTCCCCACGATTGATAACATGGGCGTGTCAAGGGGTACACGGGTGTGTCCCAAGCCACATGGGCATGTGACCCCTACTTTAAAGAAAGGTTTCGATTAAGTTTTGAAAGTTTTTAGATATGTGCTTAAGGCCTCGTAGGCCCATGTAATGTATGATTAGACAAATATAGAGAAATTTTTAAGTCAGAACGAAATTTCACAGCCCATAAGTGTATTTTTTAATGAGTTCAAGCATGGTAATATCTCCTAGCCTCGGGCTTGGGTATGGGGTGTTACAGCGGTGGCTTGAGTTATTGAAGGACTATGACTTAGCGATTGATTACCATCCAGGAAAAGTGAATGTGGTTGCGGATGCCCTGAGTAGGAAATCCCTGTATGCTTTGAGAGCCATGAGCACGAGTTTGGCATTGTCTGATGATGGAACTATATTAGCCGAGTTGAGAGCTAGGCCACTATTTGTTCAACAAATATGTGAGGCTCAAAAGAATGATAGTGAGATACAAGATAGAAGAGACAAGTGTGAATCGAGAAATGATTCTAATTTTCGAGTAAGTTTGGATGGTTGTTTGATGTTTCATGATAGAATTTGTGTACCCAGAGATGAGGAGCTGATCCGAAAAATTTTACATGAGGCACATAGTAGTTATTTGTCAGTACACTCGGGCAGTACGAAAATGTACAATAATTTGAACAAATTTTATTGGTGGCCGAGAATGAAAAGGGATATATCGGAGTATGTAACAAGATGTCTGATTTGTCAACAAATGAAAACTGAGCATCAAGTGCCTTCAGGATTGCTTCAACCTGTGATGGTTCCCGAGTGGAAGTGGGATCAGATCACCATGGATTTTGTGACGGGGTTACCTTCGACTCCAAAAAAGAAAGATGTTGTGTGGGTTGTTGTTGATAGGTTAACGAAGTCGGCTCACTTTATACCGGTGCGTGGTGATTATTCGCTTGATAAGTTAGCCGAATTGTACATTGTAGAAGTGATAAGATTGCATGGAGTGTCTATATCCATTATCTTAGATAGAGAGATGAGATTTACTTCAAGGTTTTGGAAGAAGTTACAAGAGGCCTTAGGTACAAGGTTGAATTTTAGTGCTGCATTCAATCCTCAAACTGACGGACAGCCTGAAAGAGTGATCCAAGTTCTTGAGGATATGCTCCGATGCTGTGTGTTAGAGTTCGAAGGTAGTTGGGAAAGATACCTGCCCTTGGTCAAATTCACTTACAACAATAGTTATCAGTAGAGCATACGAATGGCATCGTATGAAGCCTTATATGGTCGTAAGTGTCGGACTCCCTTGTATTGGACTGAGCTGAGTGAGAAGCAAATCCATGGGGTTGATTTAGTTAGAGAGACTGAGGAGAAAGTGAAAGTGATCTGGGATAGTCTGAAGGCTACTTTGGATCGACAAAAGTCATACGCGAATTTGAAAAGAAAAGAAATTGAGTTTCAAGTGGGTGACAAGGTATTTCTCCAAGTGTCCCCGTGGAAGAAAATAGTGAGATTTGGTCGAAAGGGTAAATTAAGTCTGAGATTCATAGGGCCGTATGAGATTACAGAAAGGATTGGGCCAGTGGCATACCAGTTGGTTTTGCCTGTAGAGTTAGAGAAAATACACAATGTGTTCCACGTATCGATGTTAAGGCGTTATCGCTCCGATCCTTCGTATGTGATTCCTTTAATAGAAATTGAGATACGACCAGATATGACATATGAGGAGGAACCGATTAAAATCTTGGCTGATAGGTGAAACAGTTGAGAAACAAGGACATAGCCTTAGTAAAAGTGTTATGGAAAAAACATGGTGTAGAAGACGCTACGTGGGAACCGGAAGAAACCATGAGAGAGCAATATCCAAACCTCTTTACAGGAAAGATTTTTTAGGGTGAAAATCTCTAAAGGGGGGAGAGTTGTAACAGCCCGATTTTGGGGCTAGTCAGAATAGTGGTTTTGAGACCACTAAACCGAAGTTAGGGAAAATTATTTTGATGTTATTTTATGTGTTATAGCATTAAAATATGGTTATGTGGAAATTTTGGTGCTTAAATTTTAGCAATGGCATGCTTAATTGTGAAAAAGGACTAAATTGCATAAGGTGAGAAAGTTTTATCTTATAAGGTAAGGATACCTCGAAGCTATAGAATATTGATTGGGAGGTCTTTAAAGTGCAATTAGGCCAATTAGAAGGTGTTGGCCGGCCATGTGGTGTAGGGAGACAAGAGCATTAAATGTTTGGTCAAAATTGGGTGAATTAGGTGAGAAAAGATGAATAAAAATTAGTAAAAAGAAAAACTGTCATCTTTCACTATTCACTCATCTCTTTCCACCAAATATTTAAAGAGAAAATAGAGCATTTGGGGGTTCAAACTTTCAGCCAAGTTATCTCTTTGCTAGTAAGTGATTTGGATTATTTTAGTTGATGATTTTTGTATTTTTGAAGTCCCTAAAGCTTAAGCTAGCTAATGAGGGCACCAATTTGTGATATGGTTGAAAGTCTAAAGACTTGCCATGAGAGTATTTATGTTGTTAGCTAAGTTTTAAGGGAAGAAATGAATGATAGGGAGATGAGAAACAACTTTTGTGAAAAGTGTTTGCATGAAAACACCTAAGTAGGACTTAAATGCAAGGATTGAAAATGTGTAATTAATAAATGAAATAGTTAGATTTGTGTGTAGTTGTAAGAGAATTAAATGTTCAGCTAGGCTTAATTATTGAGAAAATGTATTGAAAAATAATTTATGAGCCTAGGGGAAAAATCGTAATTTTGCCATTATACAAGGGCAAAATGGTCATTTTTGCCCAAGTGTAGAATCTGATATATGGTAATCATAGGATGATCTAAATGAATGAATTTCATTGTTATAGATCAAGAAGAACCTAGAATCAACCTTGACCGTGGAAAAGGCAACGTGACGGATTAAACCGTTAGCTACAACGTTTTGTACCGAGCTAAGTTTATGTGTAAATAGTACACCTTCTTTATATACATTATGTTGTTAATTGGTGTATGGCATGATTGAGAACATGTGTGGTTTAAGTAGATCGAATGTGGTAGTCATTGAATAATTATTGGATGAATGATGAAATAGTCATATGAACATGTTATAGTAGCATTTGATGGTGGGCTAAGTGCGCTACCACCTTGTTGCTTAATTAAGATGGGCTAAGTGCGATACCATCTTTTATTTACCATTTGGTGGGCTATATACGATACCACCGTAACAAACTTTTTGGTGGGCTATGTGTGATACCACCGTAACTAACCTTTTGGTAAGCTATGTACGATTCCACCTGTAGTAAAGACTGATGGTGGGCTCAGTGCGAAACCACCAAATAAATTGGCTATGAGTAATTAATTAAGAGGTTGTGATGTGTGGTTTTTTACGATATTGTGATACTAAGTGCAGGGGAACACGATAATGAATGTACACATTAAGTTGACAATATGGTTGGGATATAGAAAAGGAGGAAAATGAGTAAGCATGATTATGGACATAAATTGTTTATTGCTTAGTATGAAACGTTATATAAATGATTAGTATATACTATAATGTTATATTGTTTACATGTAAACTTACTAAGCTCAAAGCTTACTCCTTTTGTTTTCCCTTGTCTTATAGAGAAAGAGGGTTGAATCGAGACACGTGGATTAGTCGGAAGATTGCCCACACTATCAGCACACTCTGGTACAATAGACTTAATGTTTTGTATATGGCATGTATAGAGGCTAGACAAGTTAAGGAATTTTGTTGTAAATGGCTAAGATGTGTTAGCCTATAGATTGATACTCTATTTTGTATAATGTTATAGTTGATGGCTACTTTATTATATGAAAAGATGTAGTTATCTGTAACATCCGGGATTTAGGGGTCACGCATTTTAATTTGTTTCTATGTGCTAGTATGTTTTGGATGTTGTTAGAGTGTGTTTGGGGGCTTCGGGAAATCTTGGGGTTAGGTAGGAGCCTTGGTAAAAAAAATTTTCATTAAGCCTTTAGGGGAGAGCTAGGGGAGCTAGGCCTTAAGGGTTTTAATGTGGGGCTTATGGACACAAGCAAGTGGAGTGGTGGAGTGGCAAGGTGATGCTTAGGAGCAAGGGGAGTTGCGTCAAAAGGGAGTTCCAATGGGGGAGAGGTTCGAATCATGTTAGCAGCAAGGGAGCTTTGTTTTAATTGGCTTTTTGCGTCAGAAAGGGAGATATTGGAGATCGGGTAGGACACGTCAAGGATGAAGTGTAGATTGAGTCAAACAATTCAAATATGCGGCTATGAGGGGAGATAGGGGTTGGACTCATTCAAACTCCTTTGAATGGATGATGTAGAGAGAGATTAGGAGGAAAAGAAGGGATTTGAGAGAGAGGGAAGGTGGTGGCCGAATGTGGGACTTTAGGGGGGTGGCATATTCGGTTTGTGAAGGGTTATGTGTGCCGAATTTTTGAGTAGGTTGCCTTTCTTTCTTCCTATTTGTCCTTGAACCAAATTTGTGAAACCATCTAGAAGCACTTTCTTTTCCCTCTACTTTTTCTCTAAGCCGAACCATACCCCCTTCATATTCTCTTTTTTTTTTATATTTGTGGCCTCAAAACTCACTTCATCAATAAGTCGAATCTTTCTCATCATTTTCCCCATAGCCGAAACTACATAAAACTCAACCCTCTCTTCTCATTTTCTTTTCATCGATCTCATTACCTTCAAGAGCCGAATAACCTATGTAGCCGAACCTCCTAGCCATTTCCATTCTATCTTTTTCTTTTCCTTCTTTTTGATTCTTTTAAGCCAAATCTCTTTGGTGTGGTGACTCTTTTCGGTTGATTAACCTTTAGGGAAGGTGTCGTCATTCTTCTTCTTCACCCTTTCAAATCGATTCTAGTGTGGTGGTAAAGTTCTTTCTCTATAAAATTTTCTTGATCTTTACTTGTTGGTTTGTCGAAACCAAAAGACTAATCCTGTTTCTTTGGTGTGTGGCCGAATCTGTGAAGGAGGGAGTTTGGGTCCTCCGTATTAGCTAGCATTAAGGAACTTAAGGATTTTTCGGGATTCGATCAATAGAGGTAAGAAGGTGGTAACGTGAGGTCGAAGGCCACTTCTTTTGTCCATATGTGTTAGGGCCGAATCTAACATGGCTTATGTTGGGATTTCAAAAATCTCAACATGAAAGCGTACAACCTTCAGGATTTGATCGACTTTGGTAAGGTTATTCAATTAACATGATTATTTAGTCTCGTTGAGATCTGATTTAACGTTTTTAACCCGGGTCTTCTGATTAAGTTACTATCCGATGGATGCAAATACCAGCCAAGGAGAGAAAGGGGTTGGACATGTAGTCCCGACTCTTAAATTCAAGAAATGGTCAGTTTCAGCAGTTCAGGATTGGCCACCGGGGTGTGGGCCAGCGTCGGAGCAAGATCGTAGGCAAATAGCGGTAGTGTCGGTCAGTGATAGCGTCGACGTAGAGAGCGTGGTGTTATGGGTTATCAGGTGTGTAGTTAGCATACTGTTTCTTTACTTTCCTTGTTATAAATTAATAAAATACATGAGATATGTGTGGTGGCTGATTTAGTGGCTGTGGTGGTATTGTTACCCATAAAGGGGTAATTCGGTAACCAAGTTAGTGCATTTCTTATATCAAAATGTAGTTGGATATATGTGGATCTATGGTAGTATGTAAAAATATGTATATCTGGACATGTTCATATGATTTATGCCATTTCATCATGTTATGTTGCATGCACATGGGGTTCGGGATATATATTGCTAAAGGGGAAGTGTGTACATTTATTTACGTGGATTAATGATGGCCTCGCACCTCATTGTGGTTTGATGTTGGCCTCGAGTCACATCGTGGATTGATGATGACCATGAGTCTCATCGTGGATATTGTGATTTCAATCACGTGGATAAGTGGCTAGACTACTAAGTGGACTTTGAGCAGCATGACTACCAAAGAGGTGTGTAGCGGATGGAGGGTCGATTTAGTAATCCCCTGGTGTGTGGTGGTTGGATATACGTGTGATAGACCAATTTTGACCCTAATCGGAACGGTGGTTTCGGAACCACGAATCCGAGCCCGATAAATATTTTTATATATTATATCATGTGTCTATTATAGGTGAATTGATGTATGTGAAAGTTTCGTAGAAGAATTTAATCGTTTGAGTGTTTAATTGGCTAAAAGGATTAAATTGCTAAGAGGACCAATGTAGCGAGCATGAAATAAAAAGAGCTAAGTGACTAGTTTATTAAACATAGGGATTTGCATGTCAAATTCCCCATATTTAATATGGTGGACGGTAAGCATGTAAAAAAAATAATAATCTATTGTCTTAATATATTATATTTAAAGCATTATTATATTACAAGCATGCTAATATATGTGCTAGTTTAATAAACAAAAGAAAAAGGAAATTAAATTCTCTTCCCTCAATCATCTTCTTCCCCGATTTTTATCTTCAAAATGAAGAAGAAAACTTCATCCTCTCCATTCGGCCATTGCATGTACTAGGCAAGGTAAGAGTGAACTTTAGCTTAATAATCTATCATTGAATTGGGTTAAATTCTTTAATCATCATTGAAAACAAGCCGAAATTTGTTGATATTAAGCTTGATGAGGTTCGGCCATGGAAGAAAATTTATGACTTGTTGTGTTAATAAGTTTAGATGAAATGGGAAGAAGTAGTTAAGATTGTAGAAAGATTTTTTTTATGCATGATGATGTTCTTATATTCGGCCTAAGGTGAAGATGACCGTTCATGAAATTTTCCTATTAATTTGATGCTCGGATATATATATATATATATATATATATATATATATATATTGTGAAATTGGCCAAGGATGAATGATTATACTTAGATAGGATTGTTGGGTGAAATGGTATGAGGAGTCAATTGCCTAAATTAAATGGAAGAAGGATTAAAATGATAAAAAGGAGGATTATGGAGACTCGTAGGAGCCTAATAACCATTCGGCCATTGAGGAGAAATCCCAATTGGTTGCAATTTATATTGCGGTGTGCTATGAGTTAAATTGAATAAGTTGAATGCTTAAATTTTGTATGATTATTGTTTTAAATTAAATGAATGAAGTAGGAAATTCGGTTCTTAGTTTTTCTTAAATTAAGCTATATGCTTTTTGTTTTGAGTTGAGCAAATGAATAGGATGTATATGAATAAAATTTACTTGACATTTCTTAGATCGGAACAAAAGAGAAAGAACAAGATCGAGGAAAACAAAGGTTCTCGAATAGCCGATTTTACTACCTATCGACAACCGTGGTAAGTCCTATAGCTAAGTTTTATTAAAGAACTAATTATGAATGTATCAAATATTAGAAATGGATAAATTTTAGTACTTGTTATGGTTATGGCCGAATGCATAAAGGAACACTGGATTGATGATTAAAGTTTGCTACATGATGTGAATAAATGTTTCTATGTTAATTGTTAGAGTGTATAAAGATATGATGATTTTATTGATTTAATGTGAGTGTGTTCAATGGAATTAGATTTATACATATTTATATAAAATAGTATACGAGGTATCTTGAATGTTTGACTGCATTGATACGTTTCGGGCTTTTACGCCTCGCAGGCCTCGTGCCAGTGTTACTTATCGGGCTTTTACGCCTAGCAGGCCTCGTGCCGGTGTTACTTATTACGGGCTCTGAGCCTAGCAGGCCTTGTGCCAGTGTTACTTATCGGGCTTTACGCCCAGCGTGCCTCGTGCGGTGTTACTTATTACGGCTCGAGCCCAGCGTGCCTTGTGCCGTGTTACTTATCGGGCTTTTACGCCTAGCAGGCCTCGTGCCGGTGTTACTTATTACGGGCTCTGAGCCTAGCAGGCCTTGTGCCGGTGTTACTTATTACGGGCTCTGAGCCTAGCAGGCCTTGTGCCAGTGTTACTTATCAGGCTTTTACGCCTAGCAGGCCTCGTGCCGGTGTTACTTATTACGGGCTCTGAGCCTAGCAGGCCTTGTGCCAGTGTTACTTATCGGGCTTTACCGCCTAGCAGGCTTGTTGCCGGTGATGTGTTTTATTAAGGAAAATCGAATATCCTTCAAGCCAAACTTTAATAAACGTATTTGGCTAACGGCTCAGATAAGCATGTAAGGTATGTTATGCCTAATATTGCTTGAGTTAAGTTAATATTGTGAGAACTGTGTTATGTATAATTGGGGTTAAAATTGATGTGCATGAGTAACATATGATTGAAGTTAAATTTGAAGAAGTATTATAGAAATTCGGTTTACATGTATAAATGCTTTGAACATAAGAAATTTTAATGTGGTAGTATAGTTGATATGAATGCTATAATTTCATAATTTGGAGTATGAAATTGAGTAATATATTAAATCGTGTTTCAAGTAATCTGAGTTTATGGATATGAAGTATAAGTACTTTGTTAATGTACTATAATATTCGGCCTTGTGAAAATCAACTATTATAAAAATTTAATGTTGTGTACAATTTCGTGAGTTGAATAATTTAAATGTTATGTTATCATGAACTTAGGACTTACTAAGCTAGTAAGCTTATTTGTGTGAATTGTTTCCTTTGTTTTATAGATTTTAGTCACGCTACGGACTCGAGACGGATCGTCTAGAAAGTCGCCTACACTATCAATCCATATTTTGGTACTCTTTATTTTGGGTTTCCGGTTAAAGGCATGTATAGAAAAGACTGTGGTTTTGTTAAGATAATAAATTTTTGTCTATGCATATAATAGCCATGCGAATATGGCTAAATTTCTAGTTAAGTATGCTTTTTGTGCTTTTGATACAAATGTCGGTTTATGTTGGTAATGTTTGTGCATTTTTAATCGAAGTTTAATCGTTTTTGATAAGGAAATGTATGTCTACGAAATGAATCCTTGAATTAGGTATTGTGGTAAGTAATCAATGGTACACTCGATTATATGGAACCGTAGTTGTGTTTTGTTAATAAATCGATGATGTTAGGATATTATGTGAATGTTTTAGGTACAGGTTATTTTGTATAAATGATTAAAATGCATGGGCAAGTATGAGTTGTATGTGGGTATGTTCGGTCATAAACTAGTTAATCATATTTTGAAATGAAATAGTTTTTAGTTAGCAGCAGTGATGTGATTTTGAAAAATCACCAAAATAGGATAAATTGAATTAGAAAGTGAATAAGATATAGAATTAAATCTTATTGTGTCTATTTTACATGAAAGAAACAGAGTAGGCAAAGGAATTATATATTATGAGATATTTAAGTTTTAGTGAGACTTGTTCTGAATGAATTCGTGAGTCCCTGTTCTGTCTTTGAAAAATTGTTAAAAATTGTACAAAAATAATTATGGAGCATAGTTTATATGTTTAGAATCCTTAATGAGTATGTTTTTGATTGGAATAAACAAGGACATTATTGAAATTTTGTGCAATGAGATAACTGAGTTTTTGTAAAGATAGGTCAGAATTATCAAACAGTGAAATAGGGTTAACTTTGATGAATAAACTGTACTAATTTCCCAAATGAAAAATTCTGGAAAAATTATGGTAAAAATTTATATGAGTCTAGTTTCAAGGAAAATTTACAGATCTAAATTTTGAGTTTTGTAACTCGAGTTATGGTCAATTTAGTCAGCATGATGCAGTTGGACAGCTTTAAATTTTTATGCCCCAAATTAGTAGTCGTCTAGTAATGCCACATACTCGACTCGGCAAAGGTTTGGGTAAGGGTGTTACATTTGATTAGTATCGAGCTTACGGTTTAGTCGATTCTAGGACTACCGTAGCGCGTGTGAGTCTAGCTATACATGCATTTATTATATATTGATAGTGTGGTGACTTCTGACAGCTTGAACTTTGTTTTATATAGTAAATGGACACTGATCCTGAAAGAGCCGTAGCGGATGATGTAGAGAGTGTAGCGCCTGACCGTGCCCACGGATCAGTGCCGGTAGACTCTCGACCTATTTCGGGTAGTCATGAGGGAGAGACTAAACAAGCTTTCTATCAGATGATGAACGAGTGGTTTACCCAATTTATTCAGACTAACCCGGCTGTACACCAACCTCCGCCCCCGAATAATTCACTCGATTCCTTCAAGACTTCGATGATAGATCCGGTGAGATCTAGTAGGCCCCCAGTTGATAAAATTCAAAAATTTGGGGCCGAAGAATTTAAAGCCAATGATGATGATGACGCAGAGAGAGCCGAAATGTGGCTTGATAACACTATTCGGGTACTTGACGAGCTATCTTGTACTCCGGATGAATGCCTGAAGTGCGCTATATCCTTACTGCGGGACACTGCATATCACTGGTGGAATACACTAGTATCAGTAGTTTCGAAAGAAAAAGTGACGTGGGATTTCTTCCAGAATGAATTCCGCAAGAAATATATCAGTCAAAGATTCGTTGATCAAAAACAAAAGGAGTTCCTTGAGCTGAAACAGGGGCGAATGACAGTGACGGAATATGAAAGAAAATTTGTCAGGCTCAGCAGATATGCTAGAGAGTGTGTTTCTACTGAAGCTATTATGTGTAAAAGATTTGAAGATGGCCTGAATGAAGATATAAAGATGTTTGTTGGCATTCTTGAAATTCAAGAGTTTGTGACTCTAGTTGAGCGAGCTTGCAAAGCTGAAGAGCTCGGGAAAGAGAAAAGAAAGGCTGAGATTGAAGCTAGAGACATTCGTAAAAGACCTTCGAGTAAGGCCTTCCATTCCACAACCAAGAAGTTCAGAGATGGCTACAGCCGACATAAAGCTACTACAGATCCACCTAGACAGGATCGACCACCTATGGGCTCCCGAGCTACCTCGATGGCCAGTGTTGGTAACATTCCATAGAATCGAGTTGAATGTAAGCACTGTGGGAAATGGCATTCAGGGAGTTGTAGATTTCATGATCGGTCTTGCTTTAAATGTAGATCGTCAGATCATTTTATTAGAGAATGTCCGATGTTAACTGAGCAGAATACAGATCAGAACGTTAAGCCGAGCAATATGTCAGTGCGAGGCATACCGCCCAGACATTCAGGCAATGTAGGTGGTAGTCAGAAAGGAACGAAGAACACTGCAGTTCGTTCTGAGGCTAGAGCTCCGGCTAGAGCTTATGCTGCACGAGCCAGAGAGGATGCTTCCTCCCCTGACGTCATTAACGGTACTTTCACTCTTTATGATACTACTGTGATTGCACTAATTGATCCAGGTTCGACTCATTCTTATGTGTGTGAAACTTTAGAATTTGGCAAGACTCTGCTAGTTGAGTCTACCGAGTTTGTGATTCATGTGTCCAACCCTTTGGGTAGATGTGTGCTTGTTAATAAAGTGTGTAGAGGTTGCCCGTTGATGATTCGGGATTATTGCTTCCCATCTGATTTAATGTTGTTTCCCTTTGACGAATTTGATATAATCTTGGGTATGGACTGGTTAACTTCAGATGAGGCAGTAGTGGATTGTAAAAGAAAGCTTATTGATTTGAAATGTCGAAACGGTGAGACCATCAGAATTAAATCCTGTGATGTAAATGGGCTGCCTATAGTAATATCTTCAATGTTAGCCCGGAAGTATGTGAGAAAAGGGTGTAAAGCTTATTTGGCTTATGTACTGGATAATAAAATGTCAGAGAAACAAATTGAATCTGTATCAGTTGTATGTGAATATCCCGATGTGTTTCCTGAAGAACTACCGGGTATACCCCCAGTACGAGAGATTGAGTTCGGCATTGAGTTAGTGCCGGGTATGACTCCGATTTCGATAGCTCCGTACCGAATGGCACCTACTGAATTAAAAGAATTGAAAGCACAGTTGCAAGAGTTGACAGATAGGGGCTTCGCACGACCGAGTTTCTCTCCTTGGGGTGCACCGATTTTATTTGTGAAAAAGAAAGATGGAACTATGCGAATGTGTATTGACTACCGGCAACTAAATAAGGTAACTATAAAGAATAAGTACCCGTTACCTCGGATTGATGATTTGTTTGATCAGTTGAAGGGGGCTTCAGTGTTTTCGAAGATAGATTTGAGATCGGGCTATTATCAGTTGCGAGTCAGAGATACAGATGTGCCAAAGACTGCATTCCAAACGAGGTACGGACATTATGAGTTTTTGGTTATGCCTTTTGGACTCACTAATGCACCTGCTGTTTTTATGGATCTAATGAACCGAGTCTTCCGACAGTTTTTGGATCGGTTTGTAGTAGTGTTTATTGATGATATACTGATCTACTCCAAAAATGAAACGGATCATGCTGAGCATTTGAGATTAGTACTACAAACTTTGAGAGATCAACGATTGTATGCAAAGTTCAGTAAGTGTGAGTTCTGGATGAATGAAGTCAGCTTCTTGGGTCATGTTGTTTCGGTGTCAAGTATTCGGGTGAATCCAAACAAAATAGCAGCTATACTCGATTGGAAACCACCAAAGAATGTTCCCGAGATCTGAAGTTTCCTGGGCCTTACGGGATATTACAGACGATTTGTAAAAGGTTTTTCTGTAATAGCTACACCTTTGACGAAACTATTACAGAAAGATGTCAAGTTTGAATGGTCGGAAAGGTGTCAGAAAAGTTTTGAGCAGTTGAAAGCCCTTCTGACCGAAGCTCCAGTGTTTGCTCAGCCTGAATCGGGTAAAGAATTTATTGTTTTTAGTGATGCTTCCTTGAATGGGTTGGGTTGCGTTTTAATACAGGAAGGAAAAGTTATAGCTTATGCTTTGAGACAATTGAAGCCACATGAGAGAAATTATCCGACTCACGATCTGGAATTAGCAGCCATTGTTTTCGCATTGAAAATTTGGCGTCACTACTTATTCGGCGAAAAATGTCACATTTATTCGGATCATAAAAGTCTAAAATATTTGATGACTCAGAAAGATCTAAATTTGAGACAACGCAGATGGTTAGAATTGCTGAAAGACTACGAATTAGTGATTGACTACCATCCAGGGAAAGCTAATGTTGTTACGGATGCGTTAAGTCGAAAATCATTATTTGCTCTTCGTGCAATGAACGCGCAGATGGCTATGTCTGATGATGGTTCAATCATAGCCGAGTTACAAGCAAGACCGATGTTTATTCAACAAATTCGTGATGCACAGAAGGTTGACAAAAATTTGATTGCTATTCGGATTCAGTGGGAAAACGGTACAGAATCAGATTTTCAGATTGATGCAAATGATTGTTTGAATTATAAAGGCCGATTGTGTGTTCCAAAGGACTCAGATTTGATACGGATGATTCTGAGTGAGGCCCATAACGGTCGACTATCGATACACCCGGGTAGCACGAAAATGTATAACGACCTGAGACAGTTTTATTGGTGGCCCGGTATGAAACGGGAAATATCTGAATTTGTTTCCAAGTGCATAATCTGTCAGCAAGTAAAAGCTGAGCATCAAGTACCATCCGGACTACTTCAACCAATCATGATACCCGAATGGAAATGGGATAGAATTACAATGGATTTTGTATCCGGTCTTCCTATGACCCCGAGTAAGAAAGATGCCGTTTGGGTTATCGTTGATAGACTGACTAAAATAGCTCATTTTGTACCGGTACGTACCGGCTATTCACTTGATAAGCTGGCCGAATTGTATGTGTCGCAGGTTGTAAAGTTGCACGGTGTACCGAGTTCCATTGTTTCAGATAGAGACCCGAGATTCACATCGCGGTTTTGGAAGAAATTGCAAGATGCTCTAGGTACTAAACTTCATTTTAGTACAGCTTTCCATCCGCAAACAGACGGTCAGTCAGAGCGAACTATCTTGATACTTGAGGACATGTTGAGGTGTTGCGTTCTCGAATTTGAAGGTATGTGGGAACGATACCTACCTTTGGTTGAATTTGCTTATAATAATAGCTTTCAATCTAGTATAAAAATGGCGCCTTATGAAGCCTTATACGGTCGAAAATGTCGCACACCGTTGTATTGGACTGAGCTCAGTGATAATAAGATACACGGGGTTGACAGGATTAAAGAAACTGAACAGAAGGTGGTTGTTATTAGGAGTAATTTGAAAGCTGCTTCGGATCGTCAGAAGTCCTATGCCGATTTGAAACGTAAGGACATTGAATTTCAGGTCGGAGATCGTGTGTTCTTGAAAGTTTCTCCGTGGAAAAAGGTATTCCGTTTTGGTCGGAAAGGCAAGTTGACTCCGAGATTTATCGGACCGTACGAAGTCATCGAACGTATAGGGCCTGTTGCTTATAGATTGAAATTGCCCTCTGATTTAGAAAAGATACACAATGTATTTAACGTTTCGATGCTTCGTAAATACAGATCGGATCCGTCTCATGTGATCACACCGTCAGAGATTGAAATTCGATCCGATTTGACATATGATGAGGAACCGATCCGTATCTTGGCTCGGGAAATGAAGGAGTTGAGAAATAAGAGGATTCCATTAGTGAAAGTATTATGGAATAGACACGGAGTTGAAGAGGCCACGTGGGAACCTGAGGATTCAATGAGGCAACAATATCCGATCTTATTTAACGGTAAGATTTTCGAGGACGAAAATTCTTAAGGGGGGAGAGTTGTGACAGACCAATTTTGACCCTAATCGGAACGGTGGTTTCGGAACCACGAATCCGAGCCCGATAAATATTTTTATATATTATATCATGTGTCTATTATAGGTGAATTGATGTATGTGAAAGTTTCGTAGAAGAATTTAATCGTTTGAGTGTTTAATTGGCTAAAAGGATTAAATTGCTAAGAGGACCAATGTAGCGAGCATGAAATAAAAAGAGCTAAGTGACTAGTTTATTAAACATAGGGATTTGCATGTCAAATTCCCCATATTTAATATGGTGGATGTAAGCATGTAAAAAAAAATAATCTATTGTCTTAATATATTATATTTAAAGCATTATTATATTACAAGCATGCTAATATATGTGCTAGTTTAATAAACAAAAGAAAAGGAAATTAAATTCTCTTCCTCAATCATCTTCTTCCCGATTTTTATCTTCAAAATGAAGAAGAAAACTTCATCCTCTCCATTCGCCATTGCATGTACTAGGCAAGGTAAGAGTGAACTTTAGCTTAATAATCTATCCTTGAATTGGGTTAAATTCTTTAATCGTCATTGAAAACAAGCCGAAATTTGTTGATATTAAGCTTGATGAGGTCCGGCCATGGAAGAAAATTTATGACTTGTTGTGTTAATAAGTTTAGATGAAATGGGAAGAAGTAGTTAAGATTGTAGAAAGATTTTTTTTTATGCATGATGATGTTCTTATATTCGGCCTAAGGTGAAGATGACCGTTCATGAAAATTTCCTATTAATTTGATGCTCGGATATATTTTATATATATATATATATATATATATATATAATGAAATTGGCCAAGGATGAATGATTATACTTAGATAGGATTGTTGGGTGAAATGGTATGACGAGTCAATTGCCTAAATTAAATGGAAGAAGGATTAAAATGATAAAAAGGAGGATTATGGAGACTCGTAGGAGCCTAATAACCATTCGGCCATTGAGGAGAAATCCCAATTGGTTGCAATTTATATTGCGGTGTGCTATGAGTTAAATTGAATAAGTTGAATGCTTAAATTTTGTATGATTATTGTTTTAAATTAAATGAATGAAGTAGGAAATTAGGTTCTTAGTTTTTCTTAAATTAAGCTATATGCGTTTTGTTTTGAGTTGAGCAAATGAATAGGATGTATATGAATAAAATTTACTTGACATTTCTTAGATCGGGAACAAAAAGAGAAAGAACAAGATCGAGGAAAAACAAAGGTTCTCGAATAGCCGATTTACACGGCCTATCGACAACCGAGGTAAGTCCTATAGCTAAGTTATATTAAAGAACTAATTATGAATGTATCAAATATTAGAAATGGATAAATTTTAGTACTTGTTATGGTTATGGCCGAATGCATAATGGAACACTGGATTGATGATTAAAGTTTGCTATATGATGTGAATAAATGTTTCTATGTTAATTGTTAGAGTGTATAAAGATATGATGATTTTATTGATTTAATGTGAGTGTGTTCAATGGAATTAGATTTATACATATTTATATAAAATAGTATACGAGGTATCTTGAATGTTTGACTGCATTGATACGTTTCGGGCTTTTATGCCTAGCAGGCCTCGTGCCAGTGTTACTTATCGGGCTTTTACGCCTAGCAGGCCTCGTGCCGGTGTTACTTATTACGGGCTCTGAGCCTAGCAGGCCTTGTGCCAGTGTTACTTATCGGGCTTTTACGCCTAGCAGGCCTCGTGCCGATGTTACTTATTACGGGCTCTGAGCCTAGCAGGCCTTGTGCCAGTGTTACTTATCGGGCTTTACCGCCTAGCAGGCTTGTTGCCGATGATGTGTTTTATTAAGGAAAATCGAATATCCTTCAAGCCAAACTTTAATAAACGTATTTGGCTAACGGCTCAGATAAGCATGTAAGGTATGTTATGCCTAATATTGCTTGAGTTAAGTTAATATTGTGAGAACTGTGTTATGTATAATTGGGGTTAAAATTGATGTGCATGAGTAACATATGATTGAAGTTAAATTTGAAGAAGTATTATAGAAATTGATTTACATGTATAAATGCTTGAACATAAGAAATTTTAATGTGGTAGTATAGTTGATATGAATGCTATAATTTCATAATTTGGAGTATGAAATTCGAGTAATATATTAAATCGTGTTTCGAAGTAATACAGGTTTATGGATATGAAGTATAAGTACTTCGGTTAATGTACTATAATATTCGGCCTTGTGAAAATCAACTATTATAAAAATTTCATGTTGTGTACAATTTCGTGAGTTGAATAATTTAAATGTTATGTTATCATGAACGTAGGACTTACTAAGCTAGTAAGCTTATTTGTGTGAATTGTTTCCTTTGTTTTATAGATTTTGGTCATGCTACGGACTCGAGACGGATCGTCTAGAAAGTCGCCTACACTATCAATCCATATTTTGGTACTCTTTATTTTGGGTTTCCGGTTAAAGGCATGTATAGAAAAGACTGTGGTTTTGTTAAGATAATAAATTTTTGTCTATGCATATAATAGCCATGCGAATATGGCTAAATTTCTAGTTAAGTATGCTTTTTGTGCTTTTGATACAAATGTCGGTTTATGTTGGTAATGTTTGTGCATTTTTAATCGAAGTTTAATCGTTTTGATAAGGAAATGTATGTCTCTTAAATGAATCCTTGAATTAGGTATTGTGGTAAGTAACCAATGGTACACTCGATTATATGGAACCGTAGTTGTGTTTTGTTAATAAATCGATGATGTTAGGATATTATGTGAATGTTTTAGGTACAGGTTAATTTGTATAAATGATTAAAATGCATGGGCAGTATGAGTTGTATGTGGGTATGTTCGGTCATAAACTAGTTAATCATATTTTGAAATGAAATAGTTTTAGTTAGCAGCAGTGATGTGATTTTGAAAATCACTAAAAATAGGATAAATTGAATTAGAAAGTGAATAAGATATAGAATTAAATCTTATTGTGTCTATTTTACATGAAAGAAACAGAGTAGGCAAAGTAATTATATATTATGAGATATTTAAGTTTTAGTGAGACTTGTTCTGAATGAATTCGTGAGTCCCTGTTCTGTCTTGGAAAAATTGTTCAAAATTGAAAAAAAATAATTATGGAGCATAGTTTATATGTTTAGAATCCTTAATGAGTCTATTTTTTATTGGAATAAACAAGGACATTATTGAAATTTTGTGCAATGAGATAACTGAGTTTTTGTAAAGATAGGTCAGAATTATCAAACAGTGAAATAAGGGTAATTTTGATGAATAAACTGTACTAATTGGACACATGAAAAATTTTGGAAAAATTATGGTAAAAAGTTATATGAGTCTAGTTTTAAGGAAAATTTACGGATCTAAATTTTGAGTTTTTTAACTCGAGTTATGGTCAATTTAGTCAGCATGATGCAGTTGGACAGCTTTAAATTTTTATGCCCCAAATTAGTAGTCAGGTCTAGTAATGCCACATACTCGACTCCGGCAAAGGTTTCGGGTAAGGGGTGTTACAACACGGGTGGTGAGTAGCGGTTGGATATTAGGTTGGGTTGGGTTCCCATTATGCATGATAATATGTGGTATGTGGACTTGATGTGGTTTTGGGGCTAAGCCCAACTGTGGAAATATGTGGATTAATTGCACTCCGAGTCAAAATGACTCACCCTATTTTTCAACAATGCAGGTAATACATGATACTTTGGACCGGGCTGGAGTGGACACAAGGTGGCCATGCAGAAGCTATTTTTATTTTTAAAGCACATTATAAACTTTTATTACTTTTTGGGTATTTTTATTGTAATAAGGCCATTTTAAATACTTTGGATTTATTTTCAGTTTTAAGCTAGATTTGCTATCAAATGATTAATTTATAAAGAAACTCTAAAAATACTAAAACATTCGAATTAAAATGGGGTTTTCAAAATATAGATTATTTTAAACCTTTCGGGTTCCCAACATTTTTTGCATAAATGAATAATGATTTGAACTTGTGCAACTCAGAAGTTTTGTTTTTAAATAAATTGCTAAGTTTGAACGAGAAACCCTCTTTAAACGAAGTTTCTGTTTTAGAATTTATAACCCATTTTTCACGTATGAAACCAAACCATTTTCAACCTTTTTCCTGTAACATTCCGAATTCGGCCATGGTGCTTTGGGCCGGGTTTGGGGTGTTACAATTTTGGTATCAGAGCCCGATTCTAAACTCGGCCTTTGGGAATTTTTGAGGCCCACAACATTTTCATACTTTGAAATTGGTTAAAAGAAAATTTTTCGAGAAATCGCTTTGTGGAAGCATGGCACCTACGTCTCCGGCCCAAGTTCGCCAGGTAAGTAGCCTAAATCTTTGTGTGGTATATATGAGTGGGCTTGATGGGTTTCATAGGATGTAGACTATTCTAATTAGACTGTGATGGACTATAGGCTTAGTTGCACAACTTTTTAAAAATCATAAGACTTAAACTAAGCAACCAAACATGTGAACCAGTCGCTGAGTTAGGGTGTGGCAACAGGTGTACGCATGTCTAGGACGAGATTCTGGGAGAGCTGGGTATTTAAGTAGTCCTAGTGACTCACCTCCACTTCGCTAGAATCCTACCTGGTGCGTAGTGACTGTTCACTCTAACCATGAGGATTTGTTGACGGGCTAAAACCTTATAATTAAAACCCAAAAAGGGACTGGCCTCCCTATTTTGTAAAATCTTAAGGTAAACCCTAGTTTTTTTAATTCCCAAATTACCCGTGATTCATAAAAATTACCCTGGTTTTAGAAAATAACTAAAATACCCTTGATTTACAAAATTACCGAAATGCCCCGAATTGAAAATTACCAAAATACCCCTAATTTGGAAAATCACCCGAAACCTTATTTTGGAAAAATTATGAAAATGCCCCTGTAGGGTAAAATTACGAAAATACCACAGGGTAGAGAAATGACGAAAATGCCCCAGTGGTGAATTTGAGTTTTGTGGATGTTGATGATGAATGAATATGATTCTCTGAATTAGGGCAGTTGACTTGAGACGATAACGTTGAAATCGAAAGAACCACTATCGAACTTCTTTACATAAAATTGTTCGCGGATAATTAGTAGAACAAAAAGCTAATGCATAAAATTTCTTAAAACAGATTAAGACGCGACGATAGACATGAGTTCTAGGGGACGTGGACATAATACACGTGGGCGTGGTAGAGGTAGGATGACTGTATCAGAACCAATGGGGTCTGGTCATGGATCGGGGAATGAAACGACGCCCCCAGCTGTGGAAGCTGAGTTTCAAGATCAGACAGGTGGAGACGATGAAGTGTCTCAGGCTATGCTGCGGGTTTTAGAGAGAGTTGCGGGATCAAATGTGGGTTCTGGGGCTAGAAAGTCCGTGTCTGAGCGACTTCGGTCGAACGGGGCTGAGGTATTCAAAGGTGTCTCTAGGGTCACTCCGAACGTGGCAGAGTATTGGTTAGAAGCAGTCGAGAGGATCATGGATGACCTGGACTACACAGCCGAAGAGAAGTTGAAGGGCGCTGTTTCTTTACTCCAAGATGAGGCTTACCTGTGGTGGCTCACTGTCAAAGAGGGTACTCCGACAGATCGAGTGGATTGGGGTTTCTTTAAGGTGAAGTTTGAAGGGAAGTACGTCGGGGCTAATTATATAGACACGCAGAGGAAGGCGTTCCTAAACCTAGTACGATGGGGTAAGTCAGTAGCTGAGTATGAAGTAGAATTCTTGCGGTTGAGCTGGTATGCTCGAGGAATTATTGCTATAGACTACGAGCACTGTGTGAGATTTGAGGATAGACTGCGGAATGAGCTACGGTGTTGATTGCTCCTCAGCGAGAGCGGGACTTTGCTACTCTGGTGGAAAAGGCTAGGATAGCCAGGAGGTTAAGCGAGCTGAGAGGCAGGACAGGGGTAGGAATAAGAGGGGTTTTGGACCAACAACGTCATCGGGGGGTTTTCAAAAAAAGCCTAGGGTTGAGGGACCTGCTCGCATTTCTGTGCCAGTTATTGGAAATCAGTCCTGTCAGCTGTGATCAGTGTGGGAGGTCTTATATGGGAGAGCGCTGGGGTAGGAATAAAGAGTGCTACAGGTGTGGGTCAAGGGACCATCTGATTAAGAACTATCCTCAGGACATGGCTAGGACCCAGTCAGTAGGTCAAGGGTATGTGCAGCCCGATATGGGTGGTCAACAGATGAAGAGAGGACGTGGGCCGAACCGAGGTGGAAATGGTTCTGGATGAGGTCGTGGAGTACAGGGTAGAGGTGCTAGGGGCTCAGATGCAAGACAGCCTGGGTTGGTTTACGTAGCCAAACGTCGAGAGGAGGGGGATGCACTAGACGTTATCACGGGTACGTTCCTAATCTTTGGGTTACCCTTTACTGCATTAATTGACGTTGGGTCGACGCACTCTTACATTGCTAGTATAGTGTCTGGAACCTTGAATGTGAAACCTGAAATTGCCTCTAGGAAGATGTCTGTACTTAGTCCTTTAGGGCAGTCAGTAGTGGTGGATAAACTCTTTAGAGATGTACCTTTAGAGGTTCTGGGTTAGTGTTTCCAGCTGACTTGATGGAGCTGCCATTCAGAGAATTTGACTTGATCCTAGGCATGGATTGGTTAGCAAAGTATCGTGTAAATTTGGACTGTGCAGCTAAGCGCATGCTGTTGAAGACTTCCGAAGGTGATGAGGTTATGGTGATAGGTGAGAGGAGAGACTACTTGGCCAATGTAGTGTCTGCTCTTAAGGCGGAGAGGATGGTAAAGAAGGGGTACCCGACTTTCTTAATGTTTGTCAGTGCGTTGGATGTTAAAGAAGCCACTGGTGGGGAGGTTAGAACAGTAAAGAATTTTGTGGATGTGTTTCTGGAAGAACTTCCAGGGTTGCCTCCAGATCGGGAGGTGGAGTTTGGAATCGACCTGCTGCCCAGTACAGCGCCGGTGTCCATCGCTCCTTATGGGATGGCACCGAAGGAGTTGGTTGAACTTAAAGCCCAAATCCAAGATCTGTTAGATCGTGATTTCATTTGACCCAGTATGTCTCCGTGGGGAGCACCGGTGTTGTTTGTAAAGAAGAAGGACGGATCTATGCGGATGTGCATAGATTATCGCCAGTTGAATAAACTGACGATCAAAAAAAAGTACCCGCTGCCGAGGATAGACGACTTGCCTGATTAGCTAAAAGGGGTTACGGTCTTTTCAAAAATTGATTTAAGGTCGGGATATCACCAGCTTAAGGTGAAGGAAGTAGATATCCATAAGACGGTGTTTTGGACTCGATACGGGTGCTATGAATTCCTGGTAATGTCGTTCGGGTTGACGAATGCACCGGCTGCGTTCATGGATATGATGAATCAGGTTTTTCAACCCTATTTTGACCAGTTCGTTGTAGTGTTCATAGACGACATTCGGTATATTCCAAGTCTGAAGAGGAGCATGACGCACATTTGCGGGTGGTTCTGCAAGTATTAAGGGAAAAGAAGTTGTATGCCAAGTTTAGCAAGTGAGAGTTTTGGTTAAGGGAAGTTTCTTTTCTGGGTCATGTGGTATCTGTGGAAGGGATAAGAGTGGATCCTCGAAAGATCGAGGCAGTATTGGACTGGAAACCACCTAAGTCGGTGGCAGAGATTCGCAGTTTCTTGGGGTTAGCAGGTTACTGTAGAAGGTTTGTTGAAGGGTTTTCTTCGATAGCGGCACCTTTGACCAAATTGCTGAGGAAGGAAGTACCTTTTGTGTGGACAGATAAGCAGTAGGAGAGCTTTGAGAAGCTAAAAAGGGTTTTGATAGAGGCTCCAATTTTAATTCAGCCTGAGGTGGGGAAAGATTTTGTGGTGTATTATGATGCTTCTCATACGGGGTTAGGCTGTGTACTGATGCAAGACAGGAAGGTGGTTGCCTATGCATCTCGGAAGTTGAGGCCTCATGAGGTTAACTATCCGACGCATGACCTGGAGTTGGCTATGGTGGTTTTCGCTTTGGAGGTATGGAGGCATTATCTATATGGAGAGAAGTCAGTAATCTATACGGACCACAAGAGTTTGAAGTATCTGCTGACTCAAAAGGAGCTGAACTTGAGACAGCGAAGGTGGGTGGAGCTGTTAAAGGATTACGATTGCTCGATTGAATATCATCGGGGAAGGCGAATGTGGTGGCAGATGCCCTAAGTCAGAAGATAGTATCGGATTTGAAAGCGATGTTCGCGCATCATAGTCTTTATGACGACGGGAGTTTGTTAGCAGAACTGCAGATGAGGCCAACATGGTTGAGTCAGGTGAAAGAGAAATAGTTGGTGGATGATGTCTTGAGTGCTAGACTTCGGCAAGTATAGAGTGGGGGACTAGAGGACTATAGTGTAAACAGTGATGGAGTCTTGTGTTTCTGAGGTAGGGTTTGTATGCCAAAAGACGTGGAATTGAGGCAAAAGATCCTTCAGGAGTCACATTGTAGCCCTTATGCTATACACCCTGGAGGGAGTAAGTTGTATAGGGATCTACGAGATCAGTTTTGGTGGCCTGGTTTGAAGCAGGATGTTACGAAATTTGTGGGGAAGTGCTTGACGTGCCAGCAAGTCAAAGCTGAACATCAAGTGCCTTCGGGACTGCTACAACCAGTGAAGATTCCGCAGTGGAAGTGGGAGAGAATCACGATGGATTTCGTTAGTAGGCTTCCTCTTACGCCTACTAAGAAAGACTCGGTATGGGTGATTGTGGATCGGTTGACAAAATCTGCTCACTTCATACCTGTTCGTGTTGACTACTCTCTGCAAAGGTTGGCGAAGCTATATGTGATGGAAATTGTGAGATTGCATGGGGTGCCAGTATCGATCATATCAGATAGAGATCCTAGATTTACGTCGCGATTTTGGAGGGCGTTGCATCAAGCATTGGGCACCAGGTTGGACTTTAGTACGGCATTTCATCTACAGATGGATGGCTAGTCTGAAAGGGTGATTCAGGTGTTAGAGGATATGTTGAGGGGATGTGTTATCGACTTCAAAGGTAGTTGGGAGGAATTCTTGCCCTTAGCGGAGTTCGCATACAACAACAGTTATCAGGCTAGTATTCGGATGGCCCTGTATGAAACACTGCATGGGCAGAAGTGTCAGACTCCTACTTGTTGGAGAGAACTGGGTGAGCGTCATGTTTTGGGTCCTGAGATAGTGGCAGAATCAGAGGAGAAGGTTAAGGTAATTTGAGATCAGTTGAAGGAGGCATTCGACAGATAGAAGTCATATGCAGATCTTAAGCGAAAAGAAATAGAGTTTGCAGTGGATGATCGGGTGTTTCTAAAGGTTTGCACCGTGGAAAAAGGTAATGAGATTTGGACGTAAGGGTAAGCTGAGTTCCAGGTTTATATGACCTTATCGGGTTTTGAAGCGAGTAGGGCCAGTAGCGTACCAGTTGGAGTTGCCTTCAGAGTTGAAGCAGATGCATGATGTGTTCCATGTCTCGATGCTACGACGTTATCGATCAGATCCATCTCATGTGGTACCAATTAAAGAAGTTGAGTTAAGGCCAGACTTGTCCTATGAGGAGGAGCCAGTCCAAATTTTGGAACGAGATGTGAAGGTACTGCGGAAGAAGTCAGTTCCTCTAGTCAAGGTGTTATGGCTGAACCATGGTTCGGAAGAAGCGTCGTGGGAGCCGGAGGAGGTGATGAGACAGCAATACCCTCACCTATTTTGACTAGGTAATTTTGAGGCCAAAATTTCTTTAAGGGGGTAGAACTGTAACATCTGGGATTCAGGGGTCACTCATTTTAATTTGTTTCTATATGCTAGTATGTTTTGGATGTTGTTAGAGTGTGTTTGGGGGCTTCGGGAAACCTTGGGGTTAGGTAGGAGCCTTGGTAAAAAAAATTGTCTTTAAGCCTTTAGGGGAGATCTAGGGGAGCTAGGCCTTAAGGGTTTTAATGTGGGGCTTATGGACACAAGCAAGTGGAGTGGTGGAGTGGCAAGGTGATGCCTAGGAGCAAGGGGAGTTGCGTCAAAAGGGAGTTCTAAGGGGGAGAGGTTCGAATCATGTTAGCAGTAAGGGAGCTTTGTTTTAATTTTCTTTTTGCGTCAGAAAGGGAGGTATTGAAGATCGGCTAGGACACTTCATGGATGAAGTGTGGATTGAGTCAAACAATTCAAATATGCGGCTATGAGGGGAGATAGGAGTTGGACTCATTCAAACTCCTTTGAATGGGTGATGTAGAGAGAGATTAGGAGGAAAAGAAGGGATTTGAGAGAGAGGGAAGGTGGTGGCCGAATGTGGGACTTTATGGGGCTGGCATATTCGGTTTGGGAAGGGCTATGTGTGCCGAATTTTTGAGTAGGTTGCCTTTCTCTCTTCCTATTTGTCCTTGAACCAAATTTGTAAAACCATTTGGAAGCACTTTCTTTTCTCTCTACTTCTTCTCTAAGCCGAACCATTCCCCCTTCCTATTCTCTTTTTCTTTTCATATTTGTGGCCTCAAAACTCACTTTATCATTAAGCCGAATCTTTCTCATCATTTTTCCCCATAGCCAAAACTACATAAAACTCAACCCTCTCTTCTCATTTTTTTTCATCGATCTCATTACCTTTAAGAGCCGAATAACCTATCCTTCTTTGTGTTGTAGCTGAACCTCCTAGCCATTTCCATTCAATCTTTTTCTTTTCCTTTTTTCTTGATTTTTCTAAGCCGAATCTCTTTGGTGTGGTGACTCTTTTCAGTTGATTGACCTTTAGGGAAGGTGCCGTCATTCTTCTTCTTCACCCTTTCAAATCGGTTCTAGTGTGGTGGTAAAGTTCTTTTCTCTTTAAACTTTTCAATCTCTTTACTTGTTGGTTTGTCGAAACCAAAAGACTAATCTTGTTTCTTTGGTGTGTGGCCGAATCTGTGAAGGAGGGAGTTTGGGTCCTCTGTATAAGCTAGCGTTAAGCAAGTTAAGGATTTTTCGGGATTCGATCAATAAAGGTAAGAAGGTGGTAACGTGAGGCTGAAGGCCACTTCTTTTGTCCATATGTGTTAGGGTCGAATCTAACATGGCTTATGTAGGGATTTTGACAATCTCAATGTACAAGCGTACAGCCTTCGGGATTTGATCGACTTTGGTAAGGTTATTCAATTAACATGATTATTTAGTCTCGTTGAGATCTGATTTAACATTTTTAACCCGGGTCTTCTGATTAAGTTACTGTTCGATGGATGCAAATACCAGCCAAGGAGAGCAAGGGGTTGGACACGTAGTCCCAACTCCTAAATTCAAGAAGCGGTCAGTTTTAGCAGTTCGAGATTGGCCACCGAGGTGTGGGCCAGCGTAGAAGCAAGATCATAGGCAAATAGTGGTAGTGTCAGTTAGTGGCGGCTCGACGTAGAGAGCGTGGTGTTACGAGTTATCTGGTGTGTAGTTAGCACACTGTCTCTTTACTTTCCTTATTATAAATTAATGAAATACATGAGATATGTGTGGTGGCCGATTTAGTGGCTGTGGTGGTATTGTTACCCATAAATGGGTAATTCGGTAACCAGGTTAGTGCATTTCTTATACCAAAATGTGGTTGGATATATGTGTATCTATGGTTACATGTAAAAATATGTATATCTGGACATGTTCATATGATTTATGCCATTTCATCATGTTATGTTGCATGCACATGGGGTTCGGGATATATATTGCTAAAGGGGAAGTGTGTACATTTATGTACGTGGATTAATGATGGCCTTACACCTCATTGTGGTTTGATGTTGGCCTCGAGTCACATCGTGGACTGATGATGACCATGAGTCTCATTGTGGATATTGTGATTTCAATCACTTGGATAAGTGGCTAGACCACTAAGTGGACTTTGAGTAGCATGACTGCCATAGAGGTGTGTTGCGGATGGAGGGTCGATTTAGTAATCCCCTGGTGTGTGGTGGTTGGATATACGGGTGGTTAGTAGCGGTTGGATATTAGGTTGGGTTGGGTTCCCATTATGCATGATAATATGTGGTATGTAGACTTGATGTTGTTTTGGGGCTAAGCCCAATTGTGGAAATATGTGGATTAAATGCACACTGAGTCAAAATGACTCACCCTGTTTTTCAACAATGCATGTAATACATGATACTTTGGACCGGGCTGGAGTGGACATAAGGTGGCCATGCAGAAGCTGTTTTTATTCTTAAAGCACATTATAAACTTTTATTAGTTTTGGGGTATTTTTATTGTAATAAGGCCATTTTAAATACTTTTGATTTATTTTAAGTTTTAAGCTGGATTTGCTATCAAATGATTAAATTATAAAGAAACTCTAAAAATGCTGCAACATTCGAATTAAAATGGGGTTTTCAAAATATAGATTCTTTTAAACCTTTTGGGTTCCCAACATTTTTCACATAAATGAATAATGATTTGAACTTGTGCAACTCAGAAGTTTTGTTTTTAAATAAATTGCTAAGTTTGAACGAGAAACCCTCTTTAAACGAAGTTTCTGTTTTAGAATTTATAACCCATTTTTCATTTATGAAACCAAACCATTTTCAACCTTTTTCCTGTAACATTCCGAATTCGGCCGTAGTGTTTTGGGCCGGGTTTGGGGTGTTACATTATCCATGTGAGATTGTGTTTGAATTTGAGTTGATTATGGATGTGTTATTTGAGTACTTGTTGTGTGAGTTAGATAGGTGTAAAGAGCTTAGCAAATAGCTTTGTTCTTGTCCTTGTGGGTAGACACATGGGTGTGTGTCTAGGCCATGAGTGACACACGGTCGACCTAGGGGTGTGTGACTTGGCCGTATGCCCCCTCCATGTTTGCATTTTAAGTTAGAATAGACCACGGGCTATTCACACAAACATGTGGTTAGGCTGTGTAAAGTGGTCAGTGTTCACCATGGATAGAGAACACAGGCGTGCCCAGGCCATGTGGATTAATCAGAGATGACCACGGACCAGCCATGTGGGCGTGTGTCCAGATCGTGTGACTCAAGTGAGTGTCAACCACGGGCGTCGAACACAGGCATGTGAAATGATACACGGGCGTGCCATCTACCCCATGGGAGTGTGGCCCCTGTTTAGGTAAAATTTTCTAAACGTGTAAAAGTTTCCAATTTATTTTACAGTGGTATTTAAAGCTAGCTCTGTTTTACAGTGTGAAGCCTAAACGTGTAAAAGTTTCCAATTTATTTTTCTACACTGTGTGAAGTCTTTCTTTGTTTTACAGTGGTATTTAAAGCTAGCTTAGATTTGGGGATCGTTAGCGACTCAATCACACTATCGGACATCTATTTTGGTACCTTTTGAAAGTTGTATTTATGGTATATGGCATATGTAGGCTAGTGAGGTTGTGGAATGTTATGAGATGTATAAATCTTGCCATGTGATATGGCTTGATAATGTATGAGACTTTGGATTGGTTTTGGAATAAGGTTTGCTATGTGAAAATGGTGTATGTAATGTGTATATATGGTCTTGTTTGAATGGCCATTATCGTATGCTTTAGTGAAATAGAAATAGTATGTTTCATACTTGATTTGGTAGTTGAGATGGTGAATATATTGCATGTTTGAAATGGCTTGAAATGAGATGTGAATCATATGATTTTGGTATGGAAATTGGTTCATGAAATGGACATGTATTGGGTTAGAATTGCATATGGAAATGAATGAGGATATTTAGCATGAATCGTGCATGTTTTGGTATGGTTTTGACCATTAATTGGGCATGAATTGAGTATAGAGTGATACTTGTCGGAATGACCCGAAATGGAAAATTTGGCCTTGTAAATGGCCTATAATCATCCACACAGTTGAGCACACGGGCGTGTGTCTCAACCGTGTCCTTCAATGTCCCATTTTGAAGCAAGTTAGACTTGCACACGGGCCAGACACATGGGCGTGTAATAGGCTGTGTGAATTAAGTCAGTGTTGCACACGGGCCAGACACACTGGCGTGCAACAGGCCGTGTGAATTAAGTCAATGTTGCACACGGGCTAGACACACGGGCGTGTGACAGGCCGTGTGACCCAAGTCAGTGTTGCACACGGGGTAAGACATGGTCTGACGCATGGCCGTGTGAGGCACATGGCCTAGCCACATCGGCGTGTGCCTTGTTTTGTAGAAAAAATTTAAAAAGTTTCGTAAAAGTTTTAAATGTGATCGGTTTAGTCCCGAACCACTTCTAAACCATGTTTAAAGTCTCGTAGACCTTCCAAAGGAACTTTGTGTTATTGATTAACTATGATATGCTGATGTGTGAGGAATGGTTGTTTAAATGTTATGATTCAACCGGTAGTACCTCGTAACCTTAGTCCGGCGATAGATACGGGTTAGGGGTGTTACATCTGGCTTTGGGAAGTCAAGTTTCTCAGGCATGTTGTATCAGCCGAGGGCATTAGAGTTGATTCGACTAAATTTCAACCACGGTAGATTGGAAGCCGCTGAGAAAAATGTCTAAGGTCAGAAGTTTTCTATGTTTACCTAGATATTACAAAAGAGTCGTCAAGGGATTCTCGATGATTGCTACACCGTTGGCAAGACTACTGCAAAAAGATGTGAAGTTTGAGTGGTCTGAGAAATGCCAGTAAAGCTTTAATCAATTGAAAGCATTGTTAACCGAGGCACCAGTGTTAGTTCAACCAAAATCCGATAAAAAAAATTATTTATAATGATGCACCATTAAACGGTTTAGGCTATGTTTTGATGCAAGAGGGAAAAGTGATAGCATATGCTTCTAGACAGTTGAAACCACACGAAAATAATTATCTGAAGCATTATTTGAGCTTGCATCGATTGTATTTTCCTTGAAGATTTGGCAACACCATTTGTATGGCGAAAAATTCCATATCTTCACGGATCATAAAAGTTTGAAGTACTTAATGTCGCGTAAAGATTTGAATTTGAGAAGTGCAGATGGCTCGATTTATTGAAAGACTATGACTTGATCATTGATCATCATCTAGGAAAGGCTAATGTTGTTGATGCTCTAAGTACAAAGTCTCTAATTGCTTTGCAAGCTTTGAACACGCGATTGACGTTGACTGATGATGGTTCGATTTTAGCTGAGTTGAAAGCTAGACCAATGTTTTTGCAACAGATTTGATAAGCTCAAAAATATGATGATATGTTCATAGCTAAACAGAAATAGATTGAGATGATTCTAGATCCAGACATTCAGATTGGGTCCAATAATAACTTATGCTTCAAAGGAAAAATTTTGTGCCGAGAAATTTTGATCTCGTCTAGAAGTTTTTGTAGGAAGCTCAGAGTATTAGCTTGTCTATACATCCTAGTAGAAATTAAATGTACAGTGATTTAAAACAAACGTACTGGTGGCCAGGTATGAAACATGAGATCTCTGAGTTAGTATCGAGATGTTTAGTTTGTTAGCAAGTTAAAGCCAAACATCAGGTACCTTCTAGTTTGTTACAACAAGAAATTATTCCAGAGTGGAAATTGGAGCGTGTTACAATGGGTTTCGTATCAGTACTGCCTTTATCTCCAAGAAAGAAATATGATGTTTGGGCCATTGCTGGTTGTTTGAAAATATCCGCGAACTTCATTCCCGTGTGTATAGATTATTCACTTGAGAGATTAGCAAAGTTATATGTTACTGATATTATCAGATTGCATAGGGTGTAAATTTATATTAATTTTTATAGGGATCCACGATTTACATCTTGATTTTGGAGCAAGTTACATAAGGCTCTAGGTACTCGGTTACATTTTAATACCGCATTTCATCTTCAGACCGATGGTCAGTCCAAGCAAGTCATTCAAATACTAGAAGATATGCTTCGATGTTGTGTTTTAGAGTTTGAAGGTAACTGGGAGAGTTTCAACCGTTGGTTGAATTTGCATACAACAACAGTTATCAATCAAGTATAAAGATTGCAGCGTATAAAGCTTTGTATGGTCAGAAATGTCGAATCCATTATATTGGACTGAGCTCAATGAGACAAAGCTTCACTGGGTTGACAAAGAAAAGGTTAAAGTGATTCGAGATAGTTTGAAAGCAGCTTCATATCGACAGAAATCCTATGCAGATTTGAAAAGAAAAAATATTGAATTTAAAGTCAGTGAAAAAGTGTTCTTGAAAGTATTGCCCTGGAAGAAAGTTCTCCGGTTCGGTCGTAAAGGAAAGCTTAGTCCGCAGTTTATCAAACCATATGAGATCATTGAGAGAATTGGACAAGTAGCCTACATATTAGCTTTACTGTCAAAATTAGAGAAGATTCACAATGTATTTCCCATATCTATGTTACGACGGTATCAATCAAACCCTTCACATGTGATTTCACTTGTCGACGTTGAGATTGAGTCTGATATGACGTATAGTGAAGAACCGATTAGAATTCTAGCTCGATAGGTTAAAAATTTGAGAAATAAAAGCATATCTTTAGTAAAAGTTCTTTGGCAATGACATAGTTTAGAAAAAGCCACCAAGGAACTGAAAGAAGTTATGAAAGTACAGTACCCGAAGCTTTTTTCTGGTAAGATTTTTGGGGACAAAAATTTCTTTAAGGCCGAGAGTTGTAACAACCCATTTTCAATGAAATTTGAATAGTGGTTTTGGGACCACAAATCTGATGAGTAAATATTTATTTTATTATTATTTTAATGTTTAAGGTATGTTAGCAATGTCGTATAAAAATTTTGTTAAGAAATTTTGATGTTTGCATACTTAATTAAGTGAAAAGGACTAGTTCGTAAAAGGTGTAAAAGTAGGATTCTATTAGTTAAATGTGTCAAATAGCTATGGAACTTTAATGTGGAAGGACTTAGATGGTAATTAAACCATTAATGAAGTTAGTGGATGTATATCGCAATGTATTATTGAAATTATTAATGATTTTAAAGGGTAAAATGGTAAAAGTATTAATAAAGTTAAATTAATTGAAACCAAATTCCATTCATCTTCTCCAAATTAGCTACCACCAAAAAATAAAAAAGAATGTGCCAAAGCAAGGGTTCTTCATTCGACCATATTGATTTACTTGCATGTAAGTGATTTTGATCTCGTTTTTAATGATTTTTATGTTTTTGAAGCCGTTATAGCTTAATCTAGCTAACCTAGGGACTAATTTGCAAAATTGTTAAAGGATACAAATGACATGTCATTAAAGTTTCCATGTTTCGGGTGCTGGTCTTGAATGTCGTACCCATAGCTGAGGTCCTACATTTGTTGCGGATATTCCACAGCTCATGTGAGTAGCATCGTGTAGATCACATTCCAACCCACAACTCGTGTTAGCGGGCCCAATTCATAGCTTGTGTGAGTAATGACTTAAACGAAAAGAAAGGTAACGATTATATGTCTAGCACACTTCGTGTGAGCTATCCCGTGTATCTGATTATATTCTAAATGGTTCAACTGGCATGAAAAGGAAAGGAATGGTAAGTTTCAATATGAACCATGGTATGTATTTATGAAAAGAATTGAAATGGTGAGTTACATTGAATACATATTATGTTAAGGAAGATGATGAATCCAAATGAATTATGTTCAAGTCTAATGGCTTATATATGTCAAACTCATGTGGATTATGTTTAAGTATGCTAACATGTGTTGCTGTTGGTGCTTAGGCTTGTGCCAAGCTTATGTTTGGATTGTATTATGCCTAAATTTAATGTTATGTAATGAAATGTTAAATGATGTTTTATGTTTTACGAACATACTAATCATTATATGCTTACGTACTTTTCTTTCCTATGTTTTATAGATTATCAGAAACTCAATCAGTTTGGAAGCTCGTCAGATATCTATCACACTATCCAGTGAATATATCGATAGACTTTGACGTTTTAGCCAAGGTTATAATGGCATGTAAAGGTGAACTTGTGATATATGTTAGTTGATAAGTTTGGCTTGTAATATTATGGTTGGTACTCTATTTGTACTTACGGTATCTTAATGTAGTATGTGTATATGGGTAAATTGATGCATGTTTTGATAACTAAATTTTGGTATGTTGAAATATAATGAATTGTGGTATATTTGGTATGGAAATAAGCTAGGTGCATATGGTTAATGTATGGCTAAATATGTACATGCTTAGATGTGTTTGATGTTTGATGATTGAGTTGCCTTATTGGCATATTGGTTGTATGGATTAATGTATAGTGAATTGGTCATTCTTATGCATGTTTCAGGTATGTTTTGATGCGTTGGTCGTATGTGCAAATGTGTTTAGGTACATGTTTGAGGTGGGTGAAGGAAATGGCTTGATTTTGGCCAATTTCTTGTCTACACAGCCAATGACACGGGCATGTGTCTTAGCCGTATGTGGCACATGGCCATAAGACACGGCTGTGTGTCCCATGTAGTTTTAAAGGTTACAAGTTAGGTAGTTACACGGGATGACACACGAGCGTGTAAAGCCATTTTGAAAGTTACACAACCTAGCACACTAGTGTATGGCTTGGCCGTGTGACCCAAGTCAGAGAGTTTCATGGACATGGGCACTAACACGAGCTAGGTCACGACCGTGTGTCCCTATTTCGAATGTTGCACAGCCTGAGACATGGGCGTATATCTCAGCCATATGATCCGTGCAGTTTCAATATTTCTAACTTTTTCCTCAATGTTTTGAACTTTTTCGTTTTAGTCCCGAATCTTTTCTAAAGTGTTTCTAGGGCCTCGAATGCTCGAATAAGGGACGATATGCATGAATATGAATTGATTATGCTATGTTTAATGAATTGTTTTCAAATGTATGTTTTTTATGTTATGGTTTTACGGTAATGCTCCTTAGCCCTATCCTGACGATGGATACAGGTTAGAGGTGTTACACCTGGCCACACGGCCATGTGACCTCTATTTTGTAAATTTTGTAACTTTTTCCTAAACTTTCTAAATTGTTTCCAATTTAGTCCTGAATCACTTCTAAGGTAATTTTAGGGCCTCGAGGGCTCAACTAAGGGACGATATGTACATGAATGTTTGTTTTTTTAATGTGTTTATGATAATGTATGAAATGCATGTTTAAATGTTTTGTTTGTAGGGTAATGCTCCGTAACCCTCTTTCAGCAACAGATACAGGTTAGGGGTGTTACAAATTGATCCAAATACGATTGGAAAATATGGTTCATGAGATCCATGAATGCCACCGGAGCATTAGTCAGCCTAAAAGGTATCACTAAGAATTCATAATGGCCACAACGTGTACGAAACGCCATCTTAGGTACGTCACTATCTTTCACTTCCAGCTGATAGTAACCCGATCTCAAATCAATCTTAGAAAATACAGAAGCTCATTTTAGTTGACTAAACAAGTCATTAATACGAGGTAGAGGGTACCGATTCTTAATCGTCAACTTATTCAATTGTCGATAGCCTACACAGAGTCGCATCAAACCATCTTTATTTTTTGACAAAATAACACTAGAGCTCCCCAGAGTGATATACTAGGGCGTATAAAGCCGCAATCTAGCAAATCTTGCAATTGCACCTTCAATTCTTTCAGCTTTGTGGTTGCTATACGATAAGGAGGCATGGACACCGGAGCCGTACCAGGAAACACTTCAATTGAAAACTCACCACCCAATCTGATGGTAATCCTGGTAATTCCTCGGAAAACACATCACGAAATTCACAAACAGTTCGAATCTTACTGCTCTGACTATTCCAAAATTTCAGTTTATAGCATAGGCTAGAAAACCTTCACAGCCTTGATTGAGAGGTTTATTAGCTCAAATTGTCGAAATGATACAAGTTGGCCCACTCGTTCGAACACCATTCACTTTAATTATGTTACCATCTTCACTCTAAACCACAAATTTCTTTTTATGATAGTCTAGAATCACTCCATGCTTAGTAAGCCAATTCATTCCCAAAATTAAATCAAAGTCGCCAAATGGAAAGTTATATAATGTATTTCTAATGGACATCGCCTATACATCTAATCGATTATTATGTACTATCCCAAAGGACTTGACATAACTATCGATACTCTAGAAAACTCGGCTTTTAAACTTCCCGATTTTACTAACTCAGAATTTACATATGAGTGTGAAGATCCCAAGTCTATCAAAGCATAAACAAGTTCTGAAAACAATAAAAAGATACCTGCCACAATGTCATTAGCATTACCATCATCACTTGGCTACACAACATAAGCTCATATTGACGCTCTGGCCTCTCACTGGTGAGTAACAGCATCATTTCCCTTCCTATCACCTCCTCTAGCAAATGAACCACCGCGACCCGTAGATGCAGGTACAGACCTCTAAGAAGAAACAGGAGTAGCATTCTCATTCTTTGGACATTCTTGAGAAAAATGCTTCGTAGATCAACAGCGTAAATATGCCCAAGTTAGCTTCCAACATTCACAACGGTGTTTTTTCCCACAGTGTCACTGTAACACCCCTAACTCGTATCCATCGCTGGACTAGGGTTAAGGGGCGTTACCAGACATATCGGAACATTTTACTCTAATTTCACAATATCAATCATACAACATCATTACATAATGATTCATATTCATATAGTCCTTTTAGATAGTCGGCGAAACCTTAAACAAGCTTTAAAGAAGGTTCAGGACTAAACCAACCTCATACGGAAACTATACAAAACTCAGAAAATTTTTCTTTCAAAACAGGGCACACGCCCATGTGGCTAAGTCGTGTGCTTCACACGGCAACGTCTTAGACCATGTCTTACCCCGTATGCAACACTGACTTGGGTCACACGGCCTGTCACACGCCTATGTGTCTGGCCCGTGTGCAATACTGACTTGAGTCACACGGCCTGTCACACGCCCGTGTGTTTGGCCCGTGTGCAAGTCTGACTTGCATTCAAATTGTAACCTTGAGGGACACGATCGAGACACACGCCCGTATGCTCAACCATGTGGGCAAGTATAGGCCATTTGCAAGGCCAATTTGCCACCCAAAATTAGGTCATACCTACAAGCATCAAAAAAGCATCAATTCATGTTCCAAAGGTAGCCAAAAACATATAAAATCATGAGCAATTTGACCCGTAACAACATCATTCATTTCCATATACAAATCCAACTCAAACATACCAATTCAAAGTACCAACTTTACATCAAAAACATGTGATTCATACATCATATTAATCCATTTCATTCCATAGCATTTCTTCTTATATCAATATCCCAATTCAACCATGAAACTTACCAAAATTGACCATTTCTCTTGACCATTCATGAGCACATCAAAACATACCAAATTTTGCATCACATAGCATGCACTAAATTCACTCCATAATCACATTCATTAACAAGCGATATCACATGGCTATATTTACACATTTCAAAACATAATCAAAGTTCTCTAGCCTATACATGCCATACTTCAATATGTACATTTTCAAAAGCTACCAAAATATAATTCGATTGTGTGGTGATGATCCTCAATGATCCTTGAGCTCCCAATATCGATAATCTATAGAACAATGCAAACACACACAAAGTAAGCTTTCAAAAGCTTAGTAAGCCATATACAAAAAAAAAAAAAAACTTCTCACATAGAACAATTATAAACCATTTCATTCATATGGTTCATGGCATAACACAATCACAAGTCATATTTCTCTTATATCTCAATTGATCATGTTCACTTGCTCATAATCACATATCATGTAATGTAGCTCTCATATCAAATGATCATATACATACATACCTTTCATTACCAAATTTCATATGCATACATATGTACTGGAATTCAAATGCACATTTGTATACTCATTCATTTCTCGGAATGCCCGTTGAACCGTTCGGAATCAAACAGGATAGTCAGATAGTTTGGAAAGCTCGTACAATGCCAGCGTCCCAGACATGGTCTTACATGTAATTAAATATCAATGCCCCTGTCCTAGACAAGGTCTTACACGAATTCATATACGAAGCCAATGTCCCAAACATGGTCTTACTTGTAAATCTCAAATCGATGCCAACTTCCCAGACATGGTCTTACACGATAACTCATATCGGAATCCTATGTCATGACATATGTATCCTAACTATTCCTATGGTTCGTACGGGGCTTTTTGGACGTCATCACATTATCAGAAATTTTCTTGGATTTCACATATTCAGCTCCAATATCCATTCGTCACATTTCATTAACATATAAGCAATAATAATTCAATTCAAATACATTTATTTGCATGTAAACTTACCACGTACGGGAAAGAACGGAAATGAATGGCTATTCAACTACTTTCGATTCCCTCGGTCTAATTCTTTTTTCTTTGGTTCTTGATCTATACACATTCAAATTTAACTCTTTTATTCACCAAATCATTCAATTCAATCCATTTCCACATATTTAAGGTATTTTACAAATTAGCCCTCATATTTTCACATTTAACACTTTAGTCCTCATTTCACAAAATCACAAAATACACAAAATTTCACATTTTTCATGCTTAGCCAAATTTTCATCGAGTTCATTTAAGCCCATATATTTCAATTATTTCACATTTTAGTCCTTTAATTTCTCATTTTCATAATTTAGCCCATAATACTCAAATTCATCAAAAATCCAAATACAAAACATGTTAACCCAACACATATCTTTCATTTTTCATCAACTAACATAACAGAGCTCACAATTTCATCAATGGCATAACTCAAAATCTTCATCAAATTCAAAAATCATGACATGGGCTAGCTAGAATACTTAACAACGATAACAAAAACATAGAAATCATCAAAAACCAAACAAAACCAAGCAAAACCGAACTTACAATTGAGCCTTGAAGTAGCTGAATATTTCAAAGCTTCCAAGCCCTAGCTATTTTCTTGTTTTTGGTTGGAGAATTGAGAAAGATGAACATTAAAATGGTTTTGTTTTATTTAATATACATAAATACATGATTTAATATTTTTTTTGACTTGAATTTGTGGTTTTGAAACCACTAGTTCGACTAGGGTCTAAATCGGGTTGTTACAGTTTTCCCCCATTAGGGATTTTTCGTCCCCCAAAAATCTTACCATTGAACAGATTCGGATATTGCTCTCTCATGACATCTTTGAGTTCCCACATAGCTTCTTCGACCCTGTGTCGATGCCATAATACTTTTACTAACGAAATTTTCTTATTTTTCAATTCTTTAACCTCGCGAGCTAAGATACGGATTGGTTCTTCTTCATAAGTCATATTGGACTGAATCTCTATCTCAGACAGAGAAATTATATGTGAGGGATCTGATCTGCATCGTCGAAGCATCGATACATGAAAGACATTTTGAATCTTTTCTAACTCAGATGGTTGCAACAGTCTATAAGCAACTAGCCCAACATGCTCGATAATCTCATACGGCCCGATGAATCTCGGGCTCAATTTGCCTTTTCTACCGAATCGGAGTATTTTCTTCCACGGAGACACTTGCAAAAATACTTTATCACCGATCTCAAATTCAATATCTTTTTGTTTCAAATATGTGTATGATTTTTTTCAATCATACACTGCTTTCAGACTATTTCGTATCACTTTTACTTTCTGTTCAATCACTTTGATCAAGTCAATCTCATGGATTCTATTCTCACTAAGTTCAAATCAGTATAACGGTGTTTGGCATTTTCTACAATATAAATCTTCATACGATGCCATCTTCAAACTCGTCTGAAAACTATTATTATGCACGAATTCAATTAATGGCAAATATTGTTCCCACGTACCTTCAAACTCAAGAATGCAACATCTCAACATATCCTCGAGTATATGAATAATCCTCTCGGATTGACCATTCGTCTGCTGGTGAAAAGCAGTACTAAAGTGCAATTTTGTACCTAAAGCCTCTTGCAGTTTCTTCTAAAACCGCGAAGTAAACCTCGGATCTTTGTCAGACACAATAGATTGTGGCACCCCATGCAATCTCACAATATCATAAATATATAACTCAGCTAACTTATCAAGTGAATAATCTATTCTCACCGGAATAAAATGAGCTGATTTTGTCAATCTATCAACTATAACCCATATGGTATTTTTCTTCCTTGGAGTTAAAGGCAAACCTGAAACAAAATCCATCATCACTGTATTCCATTTCTACTTAAAAATCATAATCTGTTGTAACAAACTTTATGGCACCTGATGTCCAGCTTTAACTTGATGACAGATCAAACATTTCAAAACAAAATTAAAGATATCTCTTTTCATTCAAGGCCACCATTAAAATTGTTTCAAATCATTTTACATCTTTATACTTTCCAGATAAACCGATAAGCGACTACTATGAGCTTCTTTTAAAATTAACTGAATCAACTCTGGATTTCTCGCAACATAAATCCAATTTCGGAATCTCAGGCAACCATCATCATCAACTTGAAATTCTGAATCAGAGTTCAATTCACACTGAGCTCGTTTTTGATAAACCGTAAAAGTAACATATTATAACCCCATTTTTAGCATGCTTTTGGATAATTTAGCCTTTGATTTATGTAAAAAGGTGCTCTTAATTCTTTCTTTTCATGTTTTACACTCAAGAAAGCAACCGAGGATGAAATGAATGAGAAATGGGCTTAAAACGAGCCAATTTGGGCCAAAGTGGAAATCGACACAGCCTAGACTTCAAGCTACACGACCATGCCTCGACAACTAACTAAGACACGGCCATGCCACAATTTACATAGCCATGCCCCAATCGATAGAATCAAGACACAGCTTGAAAATGATTTACACGGGCGCGTACCATGGTCGTGCCCCTGCCATGGAGAAAGTAATTTCACTCGGATTTGGATACTTTAAGGAAAAGAAACATATTCCAAAGCCTATTCAAACACTCGAGTAGGAATTATACTTGAATTAGGATACTCAGGGGCCAAGTAAGGCATCTCAAAGTCTATATAAACACCCAAGGGGCAACTTATAGGAGTCCGCGAAGCCTTCGCGTGGCTTCGTCTGGGCATTCAGCGAGGCCAAAGAGCCGAAGCCAGAGCAGTTCAATTCAGGAAATTACTCGAAGATAGCCAGTTTATCCATCTCAAGGAGCCGAAATTCTACTCAAGACGGCGGGTTTCTCCTTCAATTCCTTCAGGGGGTTTTAGGGATTTCTTATGTTTTGTTTTATCTTTTCTCTTGAGATGTTTTCTTTATTTGTTATGAACTAAACCCTTCAGATACCTGAAGGGGATGAAATCTTGATGAATCTTGTTATTGTTTTCTTAATTATATGATAAATACTTAGTTTGTTCTTAATTATGCATGCTTAATCCAAATCTGATGTGCTTAGGTGGAGGAGGAATAAACCCTGCTTAAGAGTAGATATAGCATAATTTAGCGGAGTTGATCGCACGCCTAGAGATAGGGTGACGAGATTCTTTCGGATTAGGGTGAAACCTAATATGGGAATCCATAGATCGATTTACTACAATTCTAGGGGGTTATTATAAGGGAACGAGAGTTCCACTAATTAACTTAGGGTTAGACGTTATTCGCCTCGAGAGAGGGTTTAATATACGTTAGGGAGTCTTACAGATCAAACTAAGTGAATAAATCGTATGATTCAGTCTTAAATAACAAGTGAAGTCTAGGTGGATTCTTCCTGAGTGTATCGTCGTGATCAACTGAGTTTTCTTTCAAGTTATTTCCCAGTTAATTCTTTTTGTCTTTGCGTCTTTAGTTTAGTAGTCGTTAATTTAGATTAAAAGCAAATTCACTTATTTTAGGCTAAATAATAAAAAGAAAGTTAGTATTAGTACTTTCAGTTCCTTTGGGTTCGACAATCCGGTCTTTTACCTAAGCTATACTACTGTTCGATAGGTACACTTGCCTAAAATCATTGTCAGAGTTAGTTTCCAGGTTTGATCATATTCTTTATAAATTTTAAAACTCGACAAAACAACGATCAAGTTTTTGGCACCGTTGCTGGGGAACTAAAATATTAAGAAAGCTCTATTTTTATTACTTTAGCCATTTTTTTATTTTTTGCAATTTATTTTATTTTATTATTATTATTTTTTTACTTTGCTAATTTTTCCTCTATTTTACTTTTGGCAGATAATTTTAGTCTATAGAGAAGATGGCACTGAATAAGTATCAGTAGCAAGTTATGAGGACAGCACCAACAAAAGCCGCCAGTGTTTTCAACCTCGACGTGGTCACCAGCTTATCTAACCAGCTAGAGATGATGAATAAAAAGATTGATAGTTCGTTTAATCTCTCGCAAGTACACCCTGTAATGCAATATGATTTGAATTTAGGAGGCGTGGCGAATCCTGAGTACCCACCCTACAGATATGGCATGGAAAACTAGCAAGCTCACTATACAAGTAACTATTCTAGACCACAAAATAATTTTTATAATGACACTTATAATGCAGGTTGGAGTTACCATCCCAATTTCTCAAGGGATGATCAAAGTAGCCAAAGACAGGAACTTCCTCCAAATTTTCAACAACCACCTCACCAGCAGGAAGAGGAGTTGAGTCTTGAGGAGATGCTAACAAAATTCAAGGCAACCACAAAAACCCATCCCCAAAAAATGAGACAACGTTCGATAATCAAAAAGCATCGATCAAAGAGATCAAGAACCAAGTTCAGAAATTTACTAAGTCAGTTGAACAACTTGCAAAGTTAATGTCCAAACGACCGCAAGGGCGTCTACCAAGCAACACAGAGATTAACTCAAACAAGCAAATTCAAACCGTACCAGCTCATGACAGTGAAGGGTTAGACGAACCAAACCCAAGGGAAGAACCTGTGGTAAGTGAAGGTAAGGTTGAGGTGTACCATTATATACCAAAACCGGCAATTACAGAGTACCAACCTCGTGTGTCATATCCCGATGCAATAAAGAAAGATCACGCAGAGGAAGAATTCGATGGACTCACACTTTGTGTAGATGACAAAACAATCACTCTTCAAGCTCTTGACTTAGCTAGGACATCGAGTAATAAAGGTACGAACGTTAATTTTATTGATAACCATTTGGTCCAACCTTCTTTACAGGAAACATCACGAAATCACCTAGCTGAGCTAGATCTTAGACCTCGTGCCAATAAAGAAGAATTATATGAGGAACGAAGCCTTTTGGTCGATAAACTAGAAGAGTGGAAAACACAATTTAAAGAAGAAGCAGAACCACACGAAGGGAAACCAAAAGAAACCCCAGACGGGCTGATAGGAACAACAAATCACTTCAAAATAGGGGATCAGGTATTGTTGAATAAGGAAGACCCTCGAATCACCAATTCAGACCTCAAGACAAACGAAGAAATCACTTTTGAGGTACTTAATGTCTTCCTATACGGCACAGTCAAGGTAAGCAATCCTAAATTCAACACTTTTGAGGTAAACAGTACTTGACTTAAACTTTATATCCATAACCGAGTTGATCACATGAGAAAGGATTTCCACCTCCTCAAACCACCATGATTGTGCGTACAACAGGTAAGTCTAACTCAAGACTTTAAACGAGCGCTTCTCAGGAGGCAACCCGAGTACTAACCATACTAATTATTTTGGTTTTATTTCTTTTCATATTTAGGCATAGGTTTCCATACCCACACAGCCTTGCACACGGCCGTGGCCGTGGCCGTGTGGACACCACGGCTAGGTAAATGGGCATGGACCTTATCTCTATTTGATTATTTACTTTTATTCATATTTTTATTTTTATTTTTACTTCCTTTATTATTTTCTCCTTTTTCTCAATGGCATTTAGATTTAGCTTAGGATACAATAAAACGAAGCCAGCTACTTCGAGGATTCAATTTCAAATGGTTCGAGACGCTTCCCAACGTTCACCTCTAATCTTATCCGGTTTCTTTTCGTTGACTTCATCCAAAAATTCAGGAAGGGTTACTTCTCCCCTTCTCTTTTGATTTTATTATTACATAATTGTTTATCTATCTTTTTACATTGAGGAAAATGTACATCTTAAGTGTGGGGGGTAAAAGTACCTAACTTTTTGCATTATTCCAAAATCCTAAATTTTAGTCTCGTTCCTAAGTAATTTTCTCATATTATTAATTAGGGTGAAATTTCTGATGATTTATGATTTTTATTGATATGTTTTTGAGTAAGTCATTGATAATTGTGCATTGATGATTTATACTTGAAGAATACTAGAGAATCAGGCATGATAAGTCTATTTTTCAAGAATCAAAAATTGTCTAGGTTGTTGAACTGAATTTGAATATTACCTTGAAGTTTGAAATTTATAGGATCAATGTCAAATACCCATAATTTTTGTGAGATTTGAGCCTTATAGAGCATATATTATTTTTCATGCTCACTTTATTGATTATAAGTGTGTCAACACTAAATTGTTATTCTAGAACTTGCCTTGATTATACATATCGAGACCACATTAATGATTTGATATACTAAGATGATAAAGGCACCTAGGTTTTAACCCATTCACTCCACTAAAAAGCCTACCTTCACAAATTAACCGTTAGTAAACTCATTTGATCCTAACAACCCTTTTATTGATTTACCCGCTAATATTAACCCAAAACCATTTGTATTTGTTATCACCATTCTTTTGACTACCCTTCTATCGAGAATTGATTTGATCAGCTACCGAATTAGTTTATTTCAGTTGATAAAGTTTTCTTTATTATGTTTCTATTTGATCTAAGAAAAACGAAGTATATTCATTATTAGTTCTGTAATTAAGAAAGATTACACGTTTAAATCCAGCATCTTGAAGAAGCAGCTCGTATTATTAGTATTTAAATTTTCATGAGATATAATTATACAGGTTATTAGTTCATTTTTTCTAGTTAGGTAATTTGTCAAATCGATCTCGATTCTAACCTTCTAATTCAGCCTTTATCCCCACCTTTGATCCAAGCCACGTTACAACCCTGTTAAAGACCTTTTGATTTGTGTATCATCTCATATTACAGTGGTGGATATTTTATTTTCAGGCAAGCCTATGGGATTAACTTTTCATGTTCGACTTATGAGTGCTTTTCCTTGAACCTTAAACACTTCGAGTGCTTTGAGTGAATCTTTAGTGAGGATGCCAATCCTTGTCGGTTTTGAATTAAAGGAATTATAAGGGGAGACACCTATGTTTTCGTGCTACAAATATATGACTTAGAATTGTTTGAGCCTTTAAGAGTCTTTGAGTTAAAATTATCCATGTATAAATTATCTGTGAATTATGACAAGGCATTATTGATAGGAATTATGAATTATGGAAAGTTTGTTTTAATTATAAATTTGAGAATTTTGCTTGAGGACAAGCAAAATCTTAAGTGTGAGGGTATTTGATAAACCGTAAAAGTAACTTATTTTAGGCCCATATTTAGTATGATTTTGAATGATTTAGCCCTTGATTTATGTAAAAAGGTGCTCTTAATCCTTTTTTTTCATGTTTTTACTTAGGAAAGCACCCGAGGACGAAAAGAACAAGAAACGGGCTTAAAACGGGCCAATTTGGGCCAAATAAGAAATCGACACAGCTTGGACTTCAAGCCGCACGACCATGCATCGACAATTAACTAAGACACGGTGATGCCACGATTTACACAGCCGTGCTCCAATCGATAGAATTGAGACACGGCCTGAAAACGATTTACACGGGCGTGTACTATGGCCATGCCCCTACCGCGAGAGAGAGCAATTTCACTCAGATTTGTATACTTTGAGGCAAAGAAACACATTCCAAAGCCTATTCAAACACCCGAGTAGGAATTATATTTGAATTAGGATACCTAGGGGCCAAGTAAGGCATCTCAAAGTCTATATAAACACCCAAGGGGGCAACTTAAGCGGGGAGTTCGGCAGAAGCCTTCTGCCAGGGCTTCTGTCAAGGCATTTAGTGAGGCCAAATAGCCGAAGCTAGAGCAATTCAATTCAGGAAATTACTCGAAGATAGCCAGTTGATCCATCTCAAGAAGCCGGAATTCTACTCAAGACGGCAGATTTCTCCTTTAATTCCTTCAGGGGGTTTTAGGGATTTCTTATGTTTTGTTTTATCTTTTATCTTGAGATGTTTTTTTTATTTGTTATGAACTAAACCCTTCAGATACCTGAAGGGGTGAAACTTAGATGAATCTTGTTATTGTTTTATTAATTATATGATAAATACTTAGTTTGTTCTTAATTATGCATGCTTAATCTAAATCTGACGTGCTTAGGTGGCAGAGGATAGACCCTGCTTAAGAGTAGATCTATCATAATTAAGTGGAGTTGATCGCACGCCTAGAGATAGGGTGACGAGAATTTTTTGGATTAGGGTGAAACCAAATATGGGAATCCATAGATCGATTTACTGCTATTCTAGGGGGTTATTATAAGAGAACGAGAGTTCTACTAATTAACCTAGGGTTAGACATTATTCGCCTCGAAAGAGGGTTTAATATACGTTAGGGAGTCTTACGGATCAAACTAAGTGAATAAATCGTATGATTCAGTGTTAAATAACAAGTGAAGTCTAGGTGGATTCTTCCTGAGGGTATCATCGTGATCAACTGAGTTTTCTTTCAAGTTATTTCCCAATTCATTCTTTTTATCTTTGTGTCTTTAGATTAGTATTCGTTAATTTAGATTAAAAGCAACTTCACTTATTTTAGGCTAAATAACAAAAAGAAAGTTCGTATTAGTACTTTTAGTTCCTTTGGGTTCGACAATCCGGTCTTGCCTAAGCTATATTACTGTTCGATAGGTACACTTGCCTATAATTATTGTCAAAGTTAGTTTCTAGGTTTGATCATATTCTTTATAAATTTTAAAACTCAACAAAACAACGATCAACCATCTATCAATAAGGACTCTTCTATCCATTAGTATTTTCTCTTAATTTTAGTTTTCTTCTTAGTATTCTTCTCTTTATTTTCTTTGTCTTTAATTAGATTATTAGTATATTTTTAATGTTTCTTTAGATTTCCTGGCTATATCTTCCTAGGCTACCCAATTTCTTCATCTAGCACAGTGCTTATCGGTAGGCACCCCACCAGGCCCATAGAAAATGCCACCACCTCCAAATCGACGAGGGAACAAGAAATCCATCCAAAAATTCAGGAAGTGTTACTTCTCCCCTTCTCTTTTGATTTTATAATTATTTATCTATCTTTTTACATTGAGGACAATGTACATCTTAAGTGTGGGGGGTAAAAGTACCTAACTTTTTACATTATTCCAAAATCCTGAATTTTTGTCTTATTCCTAAGTAATTTTCTCATATTACTAATTAGGGTGAAATTTCTGATGATTTATGATTTTTATTGATATGTTTTTGAGTAAGTCATTGATAATTATGCATTGATGATTAAATTTGAAGAATACTAGAGAATCAAGCATGATAAGTCTATTTTTCAAGAATAAAAAATTTCCTAGGTTGGTAAACTGAATTTGAATATTACCTTGAAGTTTGAAATTTACAGGGATTGATGTCAAAAACCCATAATTTTTGTGAGATTTTGAGCCTTATAGAGCATATATTCTTTTTCATGCTCACTTTATTGATTATGAGTGTGTCAACACTGAATTGTTATTCTAGAACTTGCCATGATTATACATGTCGAGACGACATTATTGATTTGATATACTGAGATAATAAAGGTATCTAGGTTTTAACCCATTCACTCCACTAAAAAGCCTACCTTCACAAATTAACCCTTGGTGAACTCATTTGATCCTAACAACCCTTTTTATTGATTTACTCGCTAATATTAACCCAAAACCATTTGTATTTGTTATCACCATTCTTTTGACTACCCTTCTATCGAGAATTGATTTGATCAGTTGCCTAATTAGTTTATTTCAGTTGATAAAGTTCTTTCTTTATTATGTATTTACTTAGTTTATTTTCTCAAAAAAAATGATCGAAAAAATCAAAGTATATTCAGCATTAGTAGTATAAAAAGTGAGCTTGTGCATTTAAATTTCAATTATCAAGGAAAAAGCTCGTAGTATTATTAGTTTCAAAGTTTCAATTGATGTAATCATTTATTTTCAAGTTCATTATTTTTAGTTAGGTAATTTGTCAAGTTAATCTCAATTCTAAACCTTCTAATTCAGCCTTTATCCACACCTTTAACCTAAGTCCTGTTACAACCCTGTCAAAGACCTTTTGATTTGTGTATCATCTCATATTACAGTGGTGGAGATTTGATTTTCAGGCAATCCAATAGGATTAACTTTTCAGGTTCGACTGTTGAGTGCTTAATTGTGAACATTAAAACACTTTCAGTGATTTGAGTGAATCTTTAGTGAGGATGTCAACCCTTGCCGGTTTTGAATTAAAGGTAATTATTTAGATAAGGGGGGACACCTATGTTTTCGTGCGACAAATATATGACTTATATTGTTTGAATTTTTAAGATTCTTTGAGTTAGATTATCCATGTATAAATTATCTATGAATTATGATGAGGCATTATCGATAGGAACTATGAATTATGGAAAGTTCGTTTTAATTGTAAGTTGAGAATTTTGCTTGTGGACAAGCAAAAGCTTATGTGTGGGGGTATTTGATAAACTGTAAAAGTAACATATTTTAACCCCATTTTTAGCATGCTTTTGGATGATTTAGCCCTTGATTTATGTTAAAAGGTACTCTTAATCCTTTCTTTTCATGTTTTATACTCAAGAAAGCACCCGAGGATGAAAAAAAGGAGAAACGGGCTTAAAATGGGCCAATTTGGGCCAAAGTGGAAATCGACACGGCCTGGACTTCGAGCCACACGACCATGCCTCGACAATTAACTAAGACACGGTCATGCCATGATTTACACGACCGTGCCCCAATCGATAGAATCAAGACACGGCCTGAAGATAATTTACACAAGCGTGTACCATGGTCGTGCCCCTATCGTGGAAAAGAGGAATTGTACTCGGATTTGGATAATTTGAGGCAAAAAAACACATTCCAAAGCCTATTAAAACACCGAGTAGGAAGTATACTTGAATTAGGGCACTTAGAGGCCAAGAAAAAGCATCTCAAAAGCCTATATAAAGAACCTAGAGGCCAACAGTCAAAAAGGGGGCCGAGACATTCAAAATTCAGTAGAATCCGGAACTTTTATGGGAATCACTCGAAGATAGCCAATGGATCCATCTCAAGAAGCCAGAATTCTACTCAAGATGATAGATCTCTCCTTCAATTCCTTTATGGGGTTTTAGGGATTTCTTATGTTTTGTTTTGTCTTTTCTCTTGAGATGTTTTGTTTGTTTGTTATGAACTAAACCCTTCAGATACCTGAAGGGGACGAAACCTAGATGAATCTTGTTATTGTCTTCTGAATTATATAATAAATACTTGATTTGTTCTTAATTATGTGTGCTTAATTCTTGTGTTAATGTTTCTGGGATATTAATTCAAGTCAAATGTTCTTAGGTGGAGGAGGAATAGACCCTGCCTAAGAATAGATCTTGCATAATTACGCGGAGTCGTTCGCGCGACTAGAGATAGGGTGATGAGATTTTTCTGGATTAGGTTGAAACCTAATATGGGAGTTCATAGTTCGATTTACTGCTATTCTAGGGGGTTATTAAGTGAGAAAGAGATTTTCTTTAATTACCCTTGGGTTAGACGTTATTCACCTCGATAGAGGGTTTAATATACGTTAGGGAGTCTTACGGATCAAGTCAAGTGACTAAATCATATGGTTCAGTGTTAGATATAAGTGAAGTCTAGGTGGATTCTTCCTGATGGTTTCATCGTGATCAACTGAGTTTCTCTTCAAGTTATTTTCCAATTCATTCTTTTTGTCTTTGCATCTTAGTTTAGTAATTAATTAGTTAATCAACCAAATCATTTAATATTTAGGCTAAATAATAGAAAGAAAGTGAGTATTAGTATTTTTAGTTCCTTTGGGTTCGATAATCTGGTCTTGCGTAAGCTATACTACTGTTCAATAGGTACGCTTGCTTAAGTCATTGTCAGAGTTAGTTTCCAAGTTCGATCATTCTCTTTATAAATTTTAAAACTCGACAATTTTAGACTGATCAGTTTCGCTAGCATTTCATTGTCAACATTTTGAGCATCACAGATCTACTGTAAGAACAATGGTCTTGCTTTCAATTTGGCTAAAACCGAACCATCATCAGACAGAACTAAATGAGCATTCATCGCAAGTAAGGCAAACAGCGATTTTCGACTTAAAGCATCAGCAATAACATTTGCTTTTCCCAGATGATAATCAATCACAAGCTCGTAATCTTTTAATAGTTCTAAACATCTTCTCTGTCGCAGATTCAAGTCTTTCTGAGTCATCAAATATTTCAGACTTTTATGATCTAAAACCACATGACATTTCTCACCGAAAAGATAATGGCGCCCAATTTTTAGAGCAAATACGATCGCAGCTAACTCAAGGTCATGCGTCGGATAATTCTTTTCATGCAGTTTTAATTTTCTCGAGGCATAAGCTATAACTTTGCCTTCCTACATCAAGACACAACCCAGACCATTTAACGAAGCATCACTAAAAATCACGAACTCTTGACCCGATTCTGGCTGTACCAAAACTGGAGCTTCAGTCAAAAGGGCTTTCAACTGATCAAAGCTTTTTTTGACACTTTTCAGACCATTCGAATTTCATATCTTTCTGAAACAATCTCATCAATGGAGTTGCAATCATCGAAAATACTTTAACGAACCGTTGGTAATAACCAGCAAGTCCCAGAAAACTACAAACTTCAGACACATTTTTCGGAGGCTACCACTCTAAAATACCTGAAATCTTGCTCAGATCAACTCATATACTGAATGCTGACACAATATGCCCAAAAAAGCCAACTTCACGCAACCAGAACTCACATTTACTAAATTTTGCATCCAATTGCTTATCACGTAGATTTTGTAGCGCAATTCTCAAATTTTCGGCATGCTCAATTTCATCACGTGAATAAATCAAAATGTCGTCAATGAATACAACAACAAATGGATCTAAATACGGTCTGAAAATTCTATTCATCAAATTCATAAAGATAGCAGGAGCATTTGTTATTCCGAAAGGCATAACTAAAAATTCATAATGCCCATACTGAAAGCAGTTTTCGGAAGTCTGAATCTTTTACTCGCAACTGATAGAATCCCGATCTCATATCTATCGTTGAAAACACAGTAGCTCCTTTCAACTGATTGAACAAATCATTGATTCTGGGCAGAGGATATTTGTTATTAGTAGTCACCTTTTTTAACTGACAATGTACATTCTCATCGTGCCATCTTTCTTTTTCACAAACAGAATGGGAGCACCCCAAAAAGAAAAGTTAGGTCGTGCGAAACCTCTGTATGCCAATTCTTGCAGCTAAGACTTCAATTCTTACTGGATACTAAGTTCATGCATATATATGAATGAGTATACCCTAGATCTATCAGTGCAATCACAAAAGTATCATAAAGAGTAAAAGTACTGGTAATGACGTCTGGAGACGAAGCTTCCTCACGATCTCGAATAGCATAAACTCTGGCAGGTGCTCTCGCCTCAGATCTCGCAACTATATCTTTCATAGCTCTCTGGCTACACTCACATTTCCCATTTTTCTAGGAGGTCTACCCCTAGCTAAAGCGTTATTCGACTTCAAATTCTGTACAATATCTTGCTTAACAGACTCAGGACAGTCTCAAATAAAGTGATCCAAACATCCACATTTGAAACAAGCTCGTTCCTTTAACCAACAATTGTCCGGATGTCTTTTACCATAATGTCTACACTCGGGTCGCTCAGATCTAACATTTCCAACTCTTGCAATCGAAGTAGCTGGAGCTCGAAGCTCGAATGTGATCTTACACGATCTCTACTCGAATGTCCCACATTAACCTTTGAACGGCTATAATCATCTCAGAATTTCTTTGATACCGACTGACATGACTTACTCATTGTTCGTTTTTACACCTCTCTAGCTCTCGAATCAGCTTTTCTTTTCTCTTTCTCGAGTTCTTCAGCTTTACATGCTTAGTCAACAAGCACAACGAATACTTTTATTTCCAGAGTTCTAACTAACAAACAGATATCTTCATTCAAGTCATATTCAAACCTTTTACACATTATTACCTCAGTTGAGACACATTCTCGTGCATATTGGCTTAGTCTTACAAATTCTCGCTCGTATTCTATAACAGACATACGGCCCTGTTTCAATTCAAGAAATTCTTTACTTTTCTGATCTATAAATCTCTCACTGATATATTTCTTTCGAAATTCAGTCTGGAAGAAATCCCAGGTAATTCGTTCTCTCGGAACAACAGAAGTTAGAGTTTCCACCATTGGTAAGTTGTATCTCTCAATAAAGAAACGTCACATTTAACACATTCATCAGGGGTACATGACAACTCATCAAATACCTGAATTGTATTCTCAAGCCTGAACTCGGCTCTCTTAGCATCATCATCAGTAGTAGCACAGAATTCTTCAGCCCCATATTTTCTAATATTATCAACTGGAGATTTATTCAGACGAATCGAATCTATAACTTGGGGAGCTATGGGAACTTACGGAGGCAGAGGTTGAGGAGCAGTCGATTTGTTCTAACATACTGAGTGAACCACTGATTTATCATTTGGAAGAAGGCCTGTTTAGCCTCTTCTTCATAACTGCTAGTAATCGGTCTAGAATCAGACAGTGTTGTCCCTTAAGCGGAAGCAGACGTATTACTTTCAACATTGTCAACTACGGCTCGTTCGGGATCCATTTACTATACGAAAACACATTTTATTTATCAGGCTTCATCATACTATTGTAGTTCAAATATATGGCATGTATAGCTAGACTCACCTATGATACGTTAGTCCTAGAATCGACTAAACCGTCGCTCTGATACCAACAAATTGTAACACCTCTAACTCGTATCTGTCACCGAACTAGGGTTAAGAGGCGTTACCGAACATATCGAAACATTTTACACTCATTTCACAATATCAATCATGCAACATCATTACATAAAAATTCATATTCATATGGAAACTTTTCTGAACTCAAAAAATTATTCTTTCAAAACAGGGCACACGCCCATGTGGCTAGTCCGTGTGGCCTCACACGGCCATGTCTTAGACCATGTCTTATCCTGTGTGTAACACTGACTTAGGCCACACAGCCTGTCACACGCCCATGTGTCTGGCCCATGTACAACACTGACTTGAATCACACGGCCTGTCACACGCCTGTGTGTCTAGCCCGTGTGCAAGTATGACTTGCATTCGAATTGTAACCTTGAGGGACACGATCGAGACACACGCCCGTTTGCTCAACCATGTGGGCAAGTATAGGCCATTTGCCGCCCAAAATTGGGTCATACCTACAAGCATCAAACAAGCATCAATTCATGTTCCAAAGGTAGCCAAAAACATATCAAATCATGCACAATTTGACCCATAACAACATCATTCATTTCCATATACAAATCCAACTCAAACATACCAATTCAGAGTACCAACTTTACATCAAAAACATGTGATTCATACATCATATTAATCCATTTCATTTCATAGCATTTATCCTTGTATCAATAACCCAATTCAACCATGAAACTTACCAAAATTTACCATTTCTCTTGGTCATTCATGAGCACATCAAAACATACCAAATTTTGCATCACATAGCATGCACTAAATTCACTCCATAATCACATTCATTAACAAGCCATATCACATGGCTATATTTACACATTTCAAAATATAATCAAAGTTCTCTAGCCTATACATGCCATACTTCAATATGTACATTTTCAAAAGCTACCAAAATATAGTTTGATAGTGTGGTGATGATCCTCGATGATCCCCGAGCTCCTAGTAGCTTCGATAATCTATAAAACAATGCAAACACACACAAAGTAAGCTTTCAAAAGCTTAGTAAGCCATATACAAAAAAAAAAAAAAACTTATCACATAAAAAAATTATAAACCATTTCATTCCTATGGTTCATGGCATAACACAATCACAAGTCATATTTCTCTTATATCTCAATTGATCATGGTCACTTGCTCATAATCACATATCATGTAATGTAGCTCACATATCAAATGATCATATACATACATACCTTTCATTACCAAATTTCATATACATACATACGTACAGCAATTCAGATGCACATTTGTATACTCATTCATTTCTCGGAATACGAGTTGAACCGTTCGAAATTAAATAGGATACTCAGATAGTTCAAAAAGCTCGTACAATGCCAACATCCCAGACGTAGTCTTACATGTTATTAAATATCGATGCCTCTATCCCAGACAGGGTCTTACATGAAATCATATACGATGCTAATGTCCCAGACATGATCTTACACGTAAATCTCAAATCGATGCCAACTTCCCAGACGTGGTCTTACACGATAACTCATATCGGAATCCTATGTCATGACATATGTATCCTAACTATTCCTATGGTTCGTACGAAGCTTTTCGAACGTCATCACATTATCTAAAATTTTCTCGGATTTCACATATCCAGCTCCAATACCCATTCATCACATTTCATTAACACATAAGCAATAATAATTCAATTCAAACACATTTATTTGCATATAGACATAATGTTGGAACGCCGGTACCCCCAGGCGCAGCGAAATAAAATTAATCCCGGTGATCCAAACCATGAATCCATGTGTGAGGAACGAATCGGGGTGAAATAAAGGTTTCAAAATTACTAAAATTTCAATCTGAGTAGACAGCGACGCCTCGGCAACAAGAGTTCTGATCTACTGTCGAACCAAGCCACAACCTTTACGATGTCGGCCTCTACGTAATCCATCAGGTTTGACTATGAACGGCAGAACTCTCCAAAAACTATTTTCAGAGGTTTTTATTTGCTTGACGGCTGCTAGACTTTTCTAAGCAAATTCTTAGGGTTTCTCTTCACTTATTTCCTTTTATTTAAAGTTATGTACGAACCAAATTCATATATTAATTCTCATTATATGTACAACATCCTTGTACATATAATATATTCAATATTTGATTGCCCAATTAAATTAATTCTTTAATTAATTTAATTCATGTGACAATCAAACACAATACCAACTATGTTTCATTCCGTTCATTTCAACCATAGGGTGTGACCTTGTAGGTTCTTGTAACGTTAGTAGTAATACTAGAACGATTCTAATGTCACAAACAATGAGTGGCATCTAGCAATGCATCATTGCTACCTAAGTTACAAGAAGTCATGATTCAACATAACTTTTTGTGATTAACTTTTCATGCATTAATCCTTAAGTCCTTTATCTCTGGAATAGATACAAGTCATGGAATAGTCACACTTGTATAGTCCATCCCATGTTTCTTGATATCTTGAGTAGACTATGATATACAAATTAGTATGACATCTCATGTCAACTTATTTGAGCATGGCCATGCATTTCTAGTCTCACTCAATCAAGTGGCCTAAGATATTACTCTCATTATGTGGGAGGGACTTATCCTATATTGATCAACAATATCCCTCTACATAGATTGTGGTATATCCAACATCAACCTTTATAGAACAACTAGTTACGGTGTACGTTTGACTGTATCAAAATATACGACTCACGATGTTGGGATACTGATTATCTCAAGTCTAAGGATCATATACATATTAATCACTATGAGTAATGTTGTGACAATTACATAATAATCCGAGAAACATACTCATAGCGGATCAGTCCAATATGTTGTTCTCTTACACACATATTCATGCATTGATTTTGACACTCCATATCAATGACAACTCTGACTAAGGATATTTTAAGAATAATCATATTATTCTCAGGACATTATTATAAAACAGTTTATTTGTACACACAGAAGGAAAAACTGAAATAATAATGACAACGCTTTATATTAATAAACATGGTAAATCAAGTATGTTATTACAACCATCTCATGATTGATCTTTGGGCATACTCTTACCCATACCACGTATGGGAATGAAAGGAAACGAACGGCTATTCAACTACTTTTGATTTCCCCCGATCTAATTCCGTTTTCTTTGGTTTTTGATCTATACAAATTCAACTTTAACTCTTTTATTCACCAAATCATTCAATTCAATCCATTTCCATATATTTAGGGCACTTTACAAATTAACCCTCATATTTTCACATTTTAACACTTTAGTCCTCATTTCATAAAATCAGAAAATACACAAAATTTCACATTTTTCATGCTTAGTCAAATTTTCATGGAGTTCGTTTAAGCCCATACATTTCATTTATTTCACATTTTAGTCCTTCAATTTCTCATTTTCACAATTTAGCCCATAATACTCAAATTCATCAAAAATCCAAATACAAAACATGTTAACCCAACACATATCTTTCATTTTTCATCAATTAACATCACAAAGCTCACAATTTCATCAATGGCATAACTCAAAATCTTCATCAAATAAAAAAATCATGACATGGGCTAGCTAGAATACTTAACAACGATCACAAAAACATAGAAATCATCAAAAACCGAACAAAAATGAACTTACAATTGAGCCTTGAAGTAGCCGAATGTTTCAAAGCTTCTAAGCCCTAGCTTTTTTCTTATTTTTGGTTGGAAAATTGAGAAAGATGAACATTAAAATGGTTTTTTATTTAATATACATAAATACATGATTTACCGTTTTACCCTTGGTAATTAAACTATTTAATCATCAAATATAAGGCCATTAATGTCCATTAACTTTATCAATGGCATAATAACATCATAAGTACCTTTGGCTTAATAAACCATATCAAATAGACACTTTTAACTTATAGCAAGCTATTTTTACATTTTTTACAATTAAATCCTTTTATCAAATCGGCACAAAAACAATAAAATTTTCATACGAATTTTTCACACATATCATTTCATATACTATAAACATGAAAATTAATATTAAAATATTTTTCTGACTCAAATTTATGGTCTCGAAACCACTATTCTGACTATGGTCTAAACTGGGCTGTTACAGTTACAATTTTGAATATTAGTATCCCTAGATAGACCTCATACACTACACGTGGACACAGTCAGTTGTAGATCACGGTTTCTATCAGATCTGTTGGACTTAAAAGTTGATTTCCAGCCACTGTGAAATTCCTTAGTTTCATTTCAATTGCGGGTGAGAGCTAACAGCTCCAAACTGCTTCCCAAAGGTGCAAGCAACCTCATCCTTTTTATTAAGTCCCAAGGCTTGTTCTACCATCTTTTCCCGTTCAACTAGATCTGCAAATTCTATAATTTGATGTGATACCAGCTTTACCTGTAGTTCACCACGTACCCCACGTAGAAATCGCTTACAACTTTCATTTTTAGATTGTACGAATTTAGTAACGTACTTACTGAGTCATACGAACTCCCATTCATAATCAGCCGCTGACATCTCAGTTTTCTTTAACAGTAAAAACTATTGCCTTCAATCTTCAAGATACAGTTCTCCGATGTATTTCTTTTAGAATTCCCTTTGAAAGAATTCCCAATTAGCCTGTTCAATAGTTATGTGGTGTGTCACTGACTACCACAAGGTATATGCTTCTCCTTGTAGTAAAGAAACAACACAAACCACGCTTTTGCGTGGGTTGCACTCAACTTATTGTAAAACACGCTTAGTGGATCCAATCCAAACTTCCGCTGCAGAGGGATCAACCCCTTTTAACCCCAAAAACTCGGCTACACTATATCTTCTTAAATCTTTTATCAGATTCCGTCAAATAGTAGCTGTAGGCACGATGGCAAATGTAACTCCCGCAACATGCTAAAGTGCATTAGCAGTAGCTCTAAGTAATTTGAGTCACCTGCTCTATCATTATTATCTTGCTCAGCATTAGGCCGTTGAGCACCGGTTGGGTTAACATTCAAAGTTACCAACTTTGTTTCCTCACAATCATCACCATCCTCATCACTCGAGTAAAAATATTATTCAATTTCATTACCAGATTCGCTTGCCAACTTTTAACTATAAAACAAAAATAATTATAATCAACATCCAAATCCCGACTCAACTCGACTCAACTTTGGCATGTACCTCTAGTCCCAAATCTGAGCTCGATTCAGTCTGAGAATCGGCTAAACCTGTAGCTCTGATACCATTAAATTTGTAACACCCCTAACCCGTATCTGTCACCAAACTAAGGTTAAGAGGCATTCACGGACATATCAGATCAAAACACAAACAATTCACTATCATCAAACATTCCATAGAAAAATATACACATAGAGTCCACTTAGAAGGTCTACAAGACTTTAAACATACATTGGGAAGGGATCGGGACTAAATCGAGCACATACAAATTTTTTCAAAAATTAAACATTTTACAAAGTTACAGATGTCACACGCCCGTGTGTCTAGGCCGTGGCAAAATAGGGCATACATACTGACTTGTCCACACGGCCATTTGACATGCCCGTGTGCCAGACTGTGTGAAATTCTGGACGTTATTGACTTGCTCACACGGCCAGTCTCACGCCCATGTGTCTAGCCCATATGGCTTCCTGACTTGCTCCGAGTTACAACCTTAAGAGACACAGACGAGACACACGCCCGTGTGCTCAACCATGTGGGCAAATATAGGCCATTTGCAAGGCCAATTTGCCACCCAATTGGGCCAAACCTACAAGCATCCAACAAGCCTCAATTCATGACTTAATGGCAACCAAAAACATACCAAATCATGCACAATTTGACCTTTAACCACATCATCCATTTCTATAAACAATCCAACTCAAACATACCAATTTAAAGCACCAAATTCACATAAAAAAATATGAAATCATACATCATTTTGATCTCATTCAATTCATAACATTTCTCACCATATCAAATTCTTAAATCTACCATGAAACTTACCAAAATTGACCAATTCTTTTGGCCATTCATAAGCACATCAAAACATACCAAATTTTGCATCACATAACATGCACTAAAATCACTCCAATAATCACATTCATTATCAAGCCATATCACATGGATGTATTTACACATTTCAAAACATAATCAAAATTTTATAGCCTATACATGCCATACTTCATTATATACATTTTCAAAAGATACCAAATTATAGTTCGATAGTGTGGTGATGATCCTCAACGATTCCCGAGCTTCCCGTAGCTTTGATAATCTATAAAATAATGAACAAACACACACACAAAGTAAGCTTTCATAGCTTACTTAGTCATAAGCAAATAAGGATCAAATAAGCATTTGCATAAAATTGATTAGCCAAATCAAACAAACCTTAACCAAATGTACATTTATTATGCTTGCAAACTCAAATATTATCACATATACAATAGCATTATAACATCAATGGCCGAATGCACATATACTCATAAGCACATATAAATTTCTCTTTTACCATGTCTAATTCATATATTCATCTCAAGTATATACTTACCTTACTTTCATATTCATATAACATAGCACATACTTGAACCTTTTTGTTCGTTTTCACATTCGATCTTAACTCGATAATGCCTATTAAACCATTCAAAATTAATCAGGATACTCAAATAGTCAGAAAGCTCGTACAATGCCAACGTCCCAGAAGTGGTCCTACATGTAATCACATATCGATGCCACTATCCCAAATAGGGTCTTACACGAATCAACTACGATGCCAATGTCCTAGACATGGTCTTACACGTAAACACAAGTCGATGCTAACGTCCCAGATGTGGTCTTACGTGAAATCACATCTCAGAATCCTATGTCATGACATATGTATCATAACTATTCCTAAGGTTCGTACGGGGCTTTCGGACGTCGTAACTCGATCGATTCAAGCTCATAGACAATTTTTCCACACTTTTACCAATTCAGCATTCACATATATTTACAAGTGGCAATTAAATTTGGTACAAATAAAATATATATACAATCGAACTTAACGACATTTATTTACTTATGAACTTACCTAGGACGGAGATGAATGAACCAAGACAACTATTCGACAACTTTAGATTTCCCCCGATCCAATTCTGATTTCTTCTTTTCTTGATCTAAATTAGTACAAATTTAACTTATTTAATCTCATACTCAATCAAATTCATCCAAAAACACATAAATGAACAAATTACACTTTTCCCCTAACATTTCACTTTTTTCACAAATTAGACCCTATTTCACAAAATACAAAATAAACATAATTTCATTACACAATAGCTTGGCCGGTAACCTCATATAAGTCAAAACATTTCATTTATTTCACATTTTAGTCCCTCAATTTATTATTTTCACAATTTAGCCTAAATTACTCAAATTCATCAAAAATCCAAAGACAAAATATATTAATCTACCACATATCTTTTATTTTCCATCATCAAACAACAAAAACCCTAAGCTTTCAGCAATGGCAAAACATAAAATCATCATCAATTCCGAAAATTCAAGCATGGGCTAGCTTGTATACGAAGCAACGATTACAAAATGTAGAAATCATCAAAAACGATCAAAAACAAACCTTAATCAAGCTTGCACAAGAGCCGAATGCTTCAAAACTCTTAAACCCTTTTCTTTTTCTATGTTTCAGTGGTGGATGGACAAAAGTGATGAAAGAAATGATTTATTTTATGTTTTAATCAACATAATATCACATTTACTAAATTACCCTTGATTAATAAACATAATATTCACTTAATGGTTGTCCATAAATGTCCACTCATTACAACCATGGTCTATTTGCAACATAAAGACCTCATATTTAATTCATCATGACAAATAAACACTTAAACAAATAGTATGCCACTTTTGTATTTTATGCAATTTAGTCCTTTTATCAAATTGGACACTCAAACGATAAAATTAAATCGCAAAATTTTCAAACATACTTATTAACATGTTGTAAACACTAAAAATAATATTAAAAATACTTTCTAAGCTCGGATTTTTTGTTTCAAAACCATTGTTCCGACTCAGGTCTAAATCGTACTGTTACAAAATGTAACACCCCTAACCTCTCTCTATCGTCGGATTAGGGTCACGGGCATTACTAACGAATCATGCACTTAATCAATCATAATCAACATGTAAGCTAATCAATAACATTATAATATACAGGGGCAGGTCACGAAAATCTAATATGTTCATACAAGAATCTTAAACAATCGAATAACTAATCATGCTATGCAATGCTAAACTTGATCTTCCACTATCTACACTGTTATCACTATTTATCCCCTCTCGAGTGCTAGAAATTGGTTGCATACAAGACTATTCCAATTATTAGCATCAGAGTATAGGTCAATACTCCGACTATTTATTTTCTTCATCTTCGATGATGTTACTAGAATGCACTAAATACAGATTTACTAATCCATTCCAGTTTAGAGTAACAGTTACTCTTACAACCCCTATTTCAAGTCTATGGGACCATAAAATAGTTTAAAAATACGCAAAAACTAATTCGAAATAATTCTAAAAGTTTAGGGTCATTTTTAAAAATTCCATAAAATATGGGAGAAACAACCGTGTGGCCAGGCCGTGTGACTCTCATAGTTGGGACACATGGTCTGTCCCAACCCGTGTCCTTGCCCGTGTAACTCACTGACTTGAGACACATGCTCGTGTGACTCACTAACTTGGGTCATACGCCCGTGTGTGTTGCCCATGTGTGACACACGCCTGTGTGGCTAGGCCTTGTGCACCTAAAAGTACCTTAAAACTCAAGTTTATCATTTCCTACTTGCTTGGACACTAAGCAACTCAATTACCAATCATTTAACCTACTCAAAACATGATTAAACATGCCCAAAATATACCAAATTCATCACCTAATATGCCTAACCAATGTACCCTCATTAGTATGACATTTTATATGTTCAAATATATCAACAAGGCACTAATCATTCAAGACTTCCATCCATATCAATTTTACCTATATAGAACTAATATTTAGCTATTTAAGCTATCAAGCTTTTAACCAAAAACATACCAAGCACTAGGCTAACATACCAACATAGCCTCAACCACAACCATATACATATTTAACTATCATTTCACTAGCAACTAAGATAACAACACCTTATAACAATATCAACAAAAGACTCCCTAAGTACAAGCCATTACAAACTAAGAGATCACCACACTTGAGCTCGAGATTTGTTCTTTGATGTTGAGTTGGTGCTATGTCAAAAAGTACCTAACCTATGCACAGAAAACAAAACCATCGCTAAGTAAAACTCAGTGGTATTTCTATAATCTGAATAATATAAACTTGATAAAAGAAATTAAAATGCAATATGCAACAAATAAGCTATGTTCATGTCCTTCAATTCAATAGTATATTTTTTTCTCATTCATTATTCGCGTCTACTAAGATTTTCAAATGTTCAAACATATATTAAAGGTATTTCATATATCATTTGCATATTACAACTCATGCAATGGCATGATTCATTTCTTTGTTCAATACTTGAATTCTTTTCAAGTTGCACATCTCAATGTAACACCCTTTACCCGTATTCAACGTTGGAATAGGGCTTGAGGAATTACTAGACTCACATCACAAGCAATCACACAATTCTAAGTCATAAAATTTACGTCCAAATTAAAACCATTTATATTCGATCATGAAGTCCCTATTACGAGCCTATGAGGCCCAAAACATACTTTAGAAGTAGTTGAGGACTAAACCGAGAACTAAGGAAATTTTTACAAAACTTAGAAATCTTTTGCTAAAAGAAAGGCTCACACGCTCGTGTTACCCCGGGGACACGCCCGTGCTTCAGACCGTGTTCAAATTAGGGTGCTCTCGGACTTGTGCCACATCGCCATGCCACACGCCTGTGTGCTACACCGTATAGCACACACAACTGAGACACACGCCCGCGTCTCTACCCGTGTGCTCTATTCCAGACATTCTATTTTTCAAAATTAAGGTGCAGGGGACACACGGCCGGATCACACGCCCAAGGGGCTAACAATGTGTCATACACAACCTAGACACACACCCGTGTGTCTACCCATGTGGACAATAATAAGGCTATTTACCAAGCCATTTTCCACCCTTATTCACACATACACTTACCCCAATTCAGAGGCACAAAACAATACATACTTGGCAACCAAAACATCCACATTCATGGTTAAAACATATCAACTTTATATCTTTGTCTAACATATTCACTACATTTATTAAGCCCTAAATCAAACATACAAATTCCACATTCATTAGGCTTTATTCAACTACTTTCTAGTTACCAAATGATACTCAAATTCCTCATCTCATCAATAGGTCACATTTCCAAAAATCACACAACCATACCATAAATCACAATTCAGAACATTTCACATCCACCAAGCATACCATGATCATATCACCATAGACATTGACACATATATGAATATACTTAGGCTTACAACCATGTTAGCTAGTATAAGCCAACTTACATGGCCAAATAGTAAAATAAGCTTTTGACGATCACAAGCCATTACATTGGCTAAAATCATATGACGTATATAACAAAATGGCCAAGTCCCTATACATGCCATGAACTCAAAATACTTGAATTCATCAATACCCAAAATGATAGCTTGATAATGTGATAGGATCTCCGGCGATCTCCAATCTGAGCTAGCTCAATGACACTATAAAACATGGGAAAGGAAGGGGGTAAGCTATATAGCTTAGTAAGTTCATATGCAAATAATATAATACATTATTCATACATTTGACATATAAATAATTTATCAAATATTAACATAAATGTCATTAAAACTTCATAAATGTCATATGACCATAAATGTAATTTAATATCAACATAACACATATCAACATAATTTTCATATTCTAATAGCTCATCATATGAACTACATAACACATATCAACATAAATGTCATTTAAGCTTCATAAGTACAACTTACTCAATCACAATCTTACCAATTGTTCATCATATATTGAGTTCATTTTCTTTGAGTTTTTCGTACAAACATGTATCATCTCATAACATATTCACATACTTACTCATCTTGTAATACCCGTTGAACATTTTGTCAACATTTCCTGACGAATTTCTCATTGAACAACTTGGAATACAATCGGATACTCGGGAATCTAGTACACACAGTACCATACCAATGCCATATCCTAGATATGGTCTTATATGTAATATCATATCGATGCCGATAGCCCAGCCATGGTCTTACACGAAGTCTCATATCGATGAAATATCCCAGATATGGTTTTACACGTAATCTCAGTAACCCTAATGTCATGACATTTGTATCATATCTATTCCTAAGGTTCAACCGAGATTTTCATTGTATCGAATCTCTGTCGGTCATTTTCGTAGTATCGTACTCAATAGCATTCACATTTCATTTAAATAATATAGAATTTACCACAATTATATCAATTAAGCATTTATACACATATAATTTAATGCTTATTAAACATACGAACTTACCTCAACATAAAAATGGCGAAAAGGACCTAATCGTCAAAATCTCATTTTCCCCGTTCTAATTTCGAACCTTGTTTTTCTCGAGCTATAATATCACATTTAACTTATTTATTCATTATACTATTCAAATCATCCCAAAATCATATTATGGTAAAAATTACATTTTCCTCCTAAAGTTTGACATTTTTACATTTTAGTCCCTAGGCTCGTAAAATGAAATGCACTCAATTTCTTCAATACCCATGCCTAATCAAACCTTATACATGCTTATAACAGCCTAAAATTTTCTTTTATTTGCACTTTAACACCTACTTTGCAACTTTTTACAAATAAGTCCTTTTTAGGCATTTTCATCGAAAATCACTTGGCAAAAGTCATTTATCATACACCAAACATACATTTTCTACCATTAGACATCAAAATACACAAATATCCATCATGGGTAAAATTTTAGACCTTGATTATTTCTTAAATTAGTGGTAGAAATAGATAGATCATGTTACAAGGATTTCAAAAACATAAAAATCATTAAAAACGGGGCTAAAACGAACTTACAATCGAGCTTGGAAGCTTGAAAACCGTATCCATGGTTTCTTCTTGGTACATTCGGCCATGGGGTAGAAGATGTGAAAAAATTGGCTTTTAATTTGGCTTTTTAATTCATTTAATTACCAAATTACTAAAATGTCCTTAATGAAAAACTTTAGAAACATACCTAGTAATGTCCATTTTTCTCCACCAACTTAGCCAGTGGTCTAGTTATCATTTAAAGACCTCCAATTTAAAATTTCATAGCAATTAGACACCTCTAGCTTCTAAAACACACATTTTGCACTTATTACAATTTAGACTTTTTTACTAAATTGAGTGCCCAAACGTCAAAATTTTTGAACGAAATTTTCTCGAAGTCATTCCATAAAACTGTAGACCATAAAAATATAATAAAAATGAATTTCTCTGTGTCAAATTTGTGGTCCCGAAACCACTGTTCTGACTAGACCCAAAATCAGGCTGTTACAATTTCATTATGTCATCTCTCATTTCTCATAATTCAATCCATATTCACAACAATATACTATTTCATATTTCATTTCTCCTCATTGCCATTTCAATATTTTTCTCATCTCATTTCCATTACTCAAACATATCATTTTAATATTGAACACATCAATTTTATTGTTTATTTTCCCTATTAACATGACTTGGACTCGGACGGATACGCAGATCCAACCAACACACCAATTTGGCACCTAGTGCCTCCTCAGATAAATCTAAAGTAATAACTGCACACAGTGCTATATAAATTGACACTTAGTGTCTTATCAGTTAAACCAAAACAAATTGGCATCCAATGCCTTATCAACTCGAAGTCAAAGTACTTATCGACTCGAAGTCGAAGTAATCCCTGAACTCTTTCTATCCTACCGCTTGCCATCTATATTCGACTTAGCCCTAGCAATTAATAGGGTTTCATTTCACTTTTCAATACAACCAATGTCTCAATTTCACATATATACACATTATCACATATAATCAATTCAATATTCATATAGTCCACATATTTCATTATATACAAAATTAATATATTTCCAATCCACTTTGAATTCAATTCAAACTCATGTACCAAGTACTCACATCAAATGCTCACCATATGCAAACAATTTAAATATACAACAATCTACTATTTAATTCGGATTATAAAAACACAAACCGTGAATTCCGAGCTATTCGACGTCGATTTTATCCTTCTCCTTTTTACTTGAGGATTCTAGTACGATGTTAGCTATGGAAAAAAATAATTAAATCACATTAATATTACACATTTCAACTTCACATAAATTTTCAATTTTCACACTATATTTTGCTTATTCATCAATTTAGTCCCTAAATCGAGACTAGTTTTTAACCTTCACATTAACTTTATATTTTTATACTAATCTCACTCTAACTAAATTTAGCTTCCTCTTTTCCAATTCAGCCCCTTAATTTTGAATTTTTCACAATTTAGTCCTTATTGCTCAAAATGAACAATATATTCTACAATTTAGTCCTTTTTTCATTTTCAACATAAAAATCTATCTATTTAATCCCTAACACTTAAAATATTTAACAATGCCAACATTTAAAATCTTGAACAATACTAAAAATTACAACATGGGTCGGGTAGCCCTAGGTACCGGGATTCTAAAACCGTAAGATTACAAGTATAGGGGCTAAATTGCATTAACCAATTTGGATTTGAACTTCAAACCACATTAGTCCATGCACTTCTTCTTATTTTCTTTCTTTTTTTTGTTTAATTTGTATGCATCCACTATCATTCTTTTTTTTTTTTTTTTTTTTTTTGCCTTTCTTTTATTATAACTATTATTATTAACTTTATATTATAACATATAATATATATACATGCATGTTACTTAGCCCATGCCCGACCATCTATACACAAACAATAATTAAGTGGCACAATTTCTACTTTAGTCCCTTTAGTTTATTTCAATTTATAATTCAACTTTTAACCTTTATGCAATTTATAATTCAATTTGTAATTCGTTTTATGGGAACTGAGTCCTGAATCCCACTTTCTGACACCCCTGACTATCGGGTCGTTACAACTTTGGACAACCATTATTCACACACATACATTTTTTATTCTTTACAAAGAAAGAATACTTACCTTATACAATTTTAAGATAAAGAAGACCACAAAACATGAAAGTAAGAAGAAACTCACCAGAAATTATAGTAAAGTCTATAAAGTAAGTCCTTTGCCATTATCACACGAACCTTTAGTAGCTTCTAGAGCTAAAAATGAGGATAATTAAACATATCAGATCACTGATCTATCAAATCTAAATATGCTTGCAGAAATCATCAACACTTAATCCAAAATCAGGAAGTTTCCTTCCTTACACACTATTCTAACATTTATGCATACAGAACTAAAAATACATAAATAACTTTGAAGATAACGTAGGGTTCATCAATAATGACTAGTAAGCTGGTACAAACATATAAGTTAGTTCAATACAGCAGACCCAACTTCAGAGAGGTTTTCTAGGCTTACGTTTTTATAAAGTTCAAAAAAAAATTAAGAAGAAATAAGAGACCAAAGAAGACACAAAGGTTTTCAAAGAAGTCACTACTATCCTTATATACTTAAGCACAGAGACAATGTTTAGTGGAAGAATTAGATAATTCCACTATCACTCTTGATTCTCGTGATTAAGTGCACTTATCATAATTTAAGTCTTTTCATCTACAATAGCTTAGTTCAATTCTAACTAAATCCCAACTTGACTAACTAAATTACCTTACTAAAATAATAAACAAAACTATTGAACTACAAACTTGACTTGTTCGCCAAAGCAACTAAGGTGACGTATACTGAACAGAAGACTCCACCAAACCACAAATCTTGCAAAAAACTAAGAGTTTGAGGATTGGCGTAACACTCACTACTCTATGCTTATCCAAAACAAACACTTGCTTATTCTTATCTAGCCTTATATTACCAACTATATGTCAAACAATAATTAGATATAGAGACTGTAACATCTAATCTAGGCAGGTCCTTTGTTCTGCTGAGCAGTATGAGGATAATCTATGAGACGCAATTTGATCCGCCCAATTGATGCTTTTGATGCATAGGTCGGGTGCGAGGTTGAAGTTAGAGTATTATGTAAGGATTGTTCTTTGAATGTGTTAAGTTGTAAACAATAAAGGATTGGTATAAGTATTGAGGATTTTTAGGTGAATTGGGTTATCGCCAAATGTAACAGCCCGGTTTAGACCCCAGTCAGAATAGTGGTTTTGGGACCACAAATTCGAGGTTGTAAAAATAATTTAAATATTATTTTTGGTGTTTATAATATGTGATTGAGCATGTGTGAAAGTTTCGTGTGAAAATCATATCGATTGTGTGCTTAATTGGCAAAAAGGACTTAATCGCATTAAATGCAAAAGTTGTGTGCTGATTATTGAGGTGCCTAGTTGGCATGGCATATTAAAATAGGATTCCTTATGTAGTTATTAAACCATGTGATAAATGGATGGACAAAAATTCCTAGTTAGTGGAAAATTTAAATGAATTAAAAAAAGGGTAAAATGGTAAAATTTGTATTAATGTTAATAAAATTAAAACAAAACAAAATGCAACTTATTTTGTTCATCTTTCCACTGAATATCAAGAAGGAAAAAGATAATTTCCATGGCTATTTAGGGTTCAGTCAAGAGAAGCTTCATTAGGTATGTGATTTTTGTTCGATTTTTGATAATTTCTATATTTTTGTAGTTGTTGATTCATGCTCTACAAAACCCATGCTTAAATTTTGAGAACTGATGACGAATTTGAAATGTGCTATGGATGAATTCATGAGCTTAGTGAAGTTTGGTGATGAATTATGAAAGATATGTGAAAGATTAACATATTTTGTCTTTGAATTTGTGGTGAATTTGAGTAATTTAGGCTAAATTGAGAAAAGTGTAAATTGAGGGACTAAAATGTGAAATAAAAGAAATATGTGGGCTTGTATGAACACAAGGAAAATTTGGCTAGGCATGTGTGAAAAGATATTTTGTAAATTTGATGATTTTATGAAATAGGGACTAAAGTGTCGAAATGTGAAAATGTGAGGGCTATTTTGTAAAATGCATTAATTATGTGTGTTTGGACTAAATTGAATGAATTGGTGATTGAATGAGCTAAATTTGAATGTGTATAGACCAATAAATGAGGGATTCAGATCGAGATTGAGGCAAAGATAAAGTACTCGATTAATTGGCTAGTTTGAAGGTTATGCTTAGGGTGTTTATATAGCCTCTTGGAATACTTTACTTGGCCCCTAAGTATCCTAATCTGAGTGGAATTCCTACTAGGGTGTTTGAATAGGCTTTGGAATATGTTTCTTTGCCTCTAAGTACCCTATTCCGAACGAAATTGCTCTTTGCCACGACAGGGACACGGCCATGGCACACGCCCGTATGAATCGATTTCAAGCTATGGTCGAGTCTGCTGAAGAGACACACCCGTGTGTTTCGGGGGTCTAGGCCGTATTAAAGTAAATTAGGGAGGCACGACTGTGTGGTATTGGGCCCAGGCCGTGTCGATTTCTTCTTTTGCCCAATTTGGTTTGTTTTGAGCTCGTTTCTCGTTCTTTTTGTCCCTCGGTGCTTTCCTGAGTATAAAACTTGAAAAGAAAAGATTAAGAGCACCTTTTTACACAATTCAGGGAATAAATCATCCAAAAGTATGCTAGATGTGGGATTAAAATATGTTACTTTTATGGTTTATCACTTAATATGGCTTATGTTGGTGCAAGTAGGGTAGCAGAAAGGGCTTGGTAAATAGCTTTGATTTTTTCCATACGAGTAGACACACGGGCGTGTGTCTAGGTCATTTGTGACACACGGCCTACCCCATGGGCATGTGGTTTGGTTGTGTGTCTCCCTGCATCCTGAGTTAGTAAAACAGAATACCTAGTAACAACCACACGGGCTGAGGCACGGCCGTGTGTCTCGACCATGTGAAGGACACGTCCATAGGACATGGGCATGTGCCTAGGCCATGTGAAGTTTACACCTAAATTTAGGAATTTCATTCGCCACACGGTCTAAGGACACGGGCGTATGCCTTGGCCATGTGACCATATTAGGTTGATGACGTCAGATCAGAATGTCAAGGTTTTTGCACTCGGACTAAGACAAGAGCGTGTCATGGTCGTGTGAGGGACACAGGCCATGGACACAGGCGTGTGTCAAGCCGTGCAAAAACCCATGTAGGTTCGAATTGAGAAATAAATCCACACAGACATGGGACACGGGTGTGTCCCTATATGCTTAGGCTGTGTGAATCACACACAGTCTGTCAACATGGCCATGTTATCGAGTCACACGGGCGTGTCACCCTTCCATACGAGCGTGTGACCTTGTTTTAATGACATTTTCTTTTTAGGATTTTCTAAAGAACTCGATTTGATCTCGAAATGTTCCTATCATGTGTTTTGGGCCTCGTAAGCCCATATTAAGGATATTAAGAGGAAGTTTGAAAAGTTACAATTTTGAACAGACTTTTATGATTCGTAATTGATGGTATGTATGTGCTTAAGTTAGGTAACGCCTCGTACCCTATCTCGGTATTGGATACGGGTAAGGAGTGTTACATTTAGTGGTATTAGAGCTATAGTTTAGTCGATTCTTAGACTAATCTAACGTGTGTACGAGTCTAGCGATACATGCCAAATATAAATTTTGATAGTGTGACGACTCTTGATAATTTTAAATGTGTTTTATATAGTAAATGGATCCCGAAGGAATAGTGGCAGATGATGTAGAGAGTAATACGGTAGCTCCCGCAGAAGGGACCGTGCGAATCGAAAGTGGGCCCGTAACATTGAGTCAGGGCGGATGGGCTAAAGAAGCCTACCTCCATATGATGGATACTTGGTATTTAGAGTTTGTTCATGCAAATCTGAACACTCCACCTTCTCCACCCATTCCAATTCCCCAGCCTGCCCCTACAGCTCCCCAAGTAGTGGAAACAATTGGAAGAGAAAAACCTCCGGTTGACAGAATACGAAAGCAAGGGGCTGAGGAGTTTAGAGCGAAAATAGATGATGACCCACAGAGGGTAAAATTCTGGCTCGAAAATACCGTTAGGGTATTCGATGAGTTGTCTTGCACACCTAAGGAGTGCATGAAGTGTGTTATGTCACTCTTATGAGACTCGGCCTACCAATGGTGGAACACCCTTGTGTCAGTTGTACCAAGGGAAAGAATTACATGGGAGTTTTTCCAAGAGTAATTTCGAAAGAAGTATATTAGTCAGAGGTTTATAGACCAGAAGAGGAAGGAGTTTCTAGAATTGATGCAAGGCCGAATGACAGTAACAGAATATGAACGTGAGTTCGCTAGACCCAGCAAATACGCTAGGGAGTGCGTATCTACAGAAGCCATCATGTGCAAAATATTTGAGGACGGATTGAACAAAGACATCCAATTATTAGTTGGCATTTTAGAGTTAAGGGAGTTTTTGGTGCTTATTGAAGAGCTTGTAAGGCCGAAGCATTGTCCAAAGAGAAAACGAAAGCTAATATTGAGTCTCGTGACTCAAAGAAAAGACAGTTGGGGAAATCATTTTAGTCTTTATCTAAGAAATCAAAAGAGTTCACTACTCGATCCAATGCTTCAGTTGGATTCTCGAATAGAAATAAGAATAAGCAATATACGGCGTCTAAGGCCCAGACCACTTTAATTGCGAGTGTTAGTAGTATCCGACCTAATAGTCTGGAATGCTCACAGTGTGGTAGACGTCACTTTGAGGAAAACTGAGGAAATGAAAGAGGCTGCTTCAAGTGTGGTTCATTAGACCACTTCATTCGAAATTATCCTGAGATGAATGAGAAAGATGGAAAACAAGAAGTGCGAGTGAGTAATGTACCTTCGAGGGGTAGACCACAAAAGAACATGGGAATTGGGGCTAGCAGCAGAAGTACACCTAAAGAGTCCACTGCAAGGTCCGAGGGTCGAGCGCTTGCAAGAACTTATGCCATTCGCGCTCGTGAAGAGGTATCATCACCAGGTGTAATTACGGGTACTTTTTCTCTTCATGATACCTCTGTTGTTGCTTTGATTGATCCGGGGATTACCCATTCCTATATTTGTATGAAATTGGTGTCTAGCATGAATATGCCTGTTGAGTCTACAGAATTTATGATAAAAGTGTCAACCCCGTTAGGCAACCTTGTGATAGTTGACAAAGGGTGTAGAAACTGTCACTTGATGATTAGAGGCCATTATTTTTCAGCTAACCTCATACTATTACCATTTGATGAATTTGACCTAATTCCTTCCATGGATTGGTTAACTGTTCATAATGTGTTAGTAAATTGTGGTGGTAAGTTTATTGAACTGAGATGTGAAAATAGGAATATTATTCAGGTTTAATTAGGAGAATTGAATAGCTTGCCTGTAGTGATTACTTCTTTGGCAACTGAGAAATGTTTGAGAAAAGAGTATGAGTCCTATCTTGCGTGTGTGTTGAATACTCAAGAGTCAGAAGTAAAGATAGAGTCAGTGTGAGTATCCGGATGTAATTCTGGAGGAGTTGTGTAACACCCCTTACCCGTGTCCGACGCTGAGACAAGATACGAGGCATTATCGAACTTAAACAAAAACCTTCATACAAAACCAGCTATAAAATTTCATTCAATTTAACATTCCTCATTAACGTGAAAATCGCCCCTTATATGGGCCCACAAGGCCCAAAACATATATTGAGAACTATTCGGGACTAAACCAAGAACTTATGAAACTTTAAGAAGACTTAGAAAATTTTTTATCAAAACAAGGGTCACACGTCCGTGTGGCTTGGGACACGCCCATGTGGGTAGGCCGTGTGGTCACATAAGCCCATGTCCTTAGCCCATGTGACTCTCTGTTTATGATGTCATCAATAAAATTAGGTCACACGGCCAAGTCACACGCCCGTGTACTTAGGCCGTGTGGCGAATTAAATTTCGAAAAGTAAATGTAGACTTCACACGCACTAGGCATACGCCCATATCCCGGGGCCGTGTTCTCCACATGGCTGAGACACACGGTCATGTCTCTACCTGTGTGGCCAAGAAAATGGCTATTTTCCAGACCATTTGGCACCCTCATTTGCACATACTTAAACACATCTTCAATCCATCCATCCTAAACATACATAACCACATCACATAAAACCTTTAGTATAAGCACACACGTATAAATAGGCATTACAACTCATTAACCAATGTGAACCAACACATTTGGCCAAATCAAATGACACATACACAATTGACTAAGTCCCTATACATGCCATAGACTCAAAAGGTTTTGCATTCACTTATACCCAACATGATAGCTTGATAGTGTGATAGCATCTCCGGCGATCTCCAACCCGAGCTAGTATAAAACCCTACATGATCTGAGGAAGGAAGAGGAGTAAGCTATAAAGCTTAGTAAGTATGTATGTAAATAATAAAAAAATTTATTACCATGCTTTAAACAATCCTTATTTTGAGTTCTCAAGATAATGCCATCATTGTTGCATAAAATTTCTCAATTCACTTATGTTCATCTTGAGCTGTCTACTCGAGTCACAGTCACTAAATTATTTTTATCTGAAGCTACAGAACTCTAAATTAGGATCTGCTAATTTTCCTTGAATCTAGACTCACATATCTTCTTACAATAAATTTCCAGAATTTTTAGTTCAGCCAATCAATACAGTTTATTCTTTAAAGTTTCCCATGTTTCGCTGTCCGACAATCCTGACCCCTCTTCACTAAAAATTTATTTTCTCACTGTAAAGAATTCAAAAGATGTTCCTGTTTTTCCTCTTGAAAATTGACTCATTAATAAATTCAAGCATATAAATTTTATCCCTTTATTATTTTTTTTACAATATTTAATGAATTTCCAAATTCGAATAGGGATTACTGAAATTATTCTAACCCTATCTTATAAAATTAAAATATCTCATAATCTGAAATTATTTTTCTTACAACGTCTCTTTTATCTGAAAATAGACTCAATAAGATTTAATTTCATATCTTATTCAACTTATAATTCAATTTCCACCATTTTTGGTGAATTTTCAAAGTGATTCAACTGCTGCTGTCCAAACTGTTTTATTGCTAATTTTACTCTATCATGTTTTCTTTGTATTAATTCTCATTTACACACTTATAATACTAAAGCATATCCATAGTTAGCTATGCCAATAGCTAGCCATCATCAAATATTTACAAGTCATTCATTGGCCAATTTAACTTACACATCAACAACAAAAACTTGAACATTTCATTTCTCAATTTAATTTGGCTTAAAAGCCTCGCACATTATCACAATCCACATTTCCCAACTATTCTTACATTATAAGCATGGACTTAGCTCTTTGTCATTGATGCATAAACTTATCTCTTTGTCATTTGTGCATAAACTTAGCTCTTTTTCATAGATGCATAAACTTAGCTCTTCGTCATTGATACATAAACTTAGCTCTTTATCATTGATGTATAAACTTAGCTCTTCAACATTGTTGCATAAACTTAGCTCTTTGCCCATTGAACTACTCGGAATATCGGAGGATACTCATCCCATCATACATGTATCACGATGCCAATGCCATATCCCAGATATGGTCTTACTTGGGATCACCTCTTGATGCCGATGCCATATCCCAGATATGGTCTTACATGGGATCTCTTAACTTGATGTCAATGCCATGTCCCAGACATGGCCTTATACGAGATTGTTCATAGATGTCGATGCCATATCCCAGATATGGTCTTACATGAGATCTTCCTTTGGTGCCGAAGCCATGTCCCAAACATGGTCTTATACGGGACCTTTCTTATTTGATGTCGATGCCATGTCCCAAACATGGTCTTATACGGGATCTACGTTCGGTGCCGATGCCATGTCCAAGACATGGTCTTATACGGGACCTACATTCAGTGTCGATGCCATGTCCTAGACATGGTCTTATACAGGACCGTCCTTATCTCATGTTGTGACATTAGTATCCTTACTATTCTGAATGTTTAATCGGGCCTTCAACTTGACATAATTTCATCATACTCTCATCGAGGCATCATTAGTCTATTTCATAGAAATAATATTCATTTCACATAATATATAGAAATTAAAAATATAAAAACATTATGTAGCTTTAATTTCACACAAGCTTGCCTCGATACCAAAATGGCAAGAAAGACCTAACCGTCGGTTACTCGTTTTTCCCCCCGTTCTAAGTCCGAACCTTATTTTCTTTGATCTATAACATCACATTTAACTTACTTATTAGTCACATTATTCATTGTGGGCCAAAAATCATAGTATGGGAAAATTACATTTTTGCCCCTAAACTTTGTCATATTTACACTTTTGCCCCTAGGCTCGTAAAATGATTTTTATTCAATTTCCTTATATTTTAGGCCTAGCCGAACCATTTTCATAACTATAGTAGTCCACAATTTGCATTCATTCATTCATTTTTCATACATTTTTTGACTTTTTACAAATTAGTCCTTTTATGCGATTTCATCGAAAATCACTTAGTGAAAGTTGTTTACTACACACCAAGCATTCATATTCTATCATTATACATCAAAGAACATGCATGTCATCCATGGGTAAATTTTTAAACACAAACCCTAGCTCAAAATAATGGTAGAAATAGTTAAATCGAGTTGTGGGGATCTCAAAAATGTAAAAAAACATTAAAAACGAGGCTTGGATGCACTTACTATTGACCTTGAAAGCTTGAAAACCCTAGCCATGGATTTCCCCATGCTAGATTCGGCCAAGGAAGAAGATGTACAAAGGTTTTTGGCTTTTATTTTGTATTTTAGGCCATTTAATTACCAAATTACCAAAATGCCCCTAACTTAAAAATATCCTACTTCACTTATCTAATGTCCATTTTTGTCCTAAAATTGAACCAATGGTCTAATTTCCATTTAAGGACCTCCAATTTAAAATTTCATAGAAATTGGACACCTCTAACATGTGGAACTCAACTTTTGCACTTTTTACAATTTAATCCTTTTAACTAAATTGAGTGTCCCAACGTCGAAATTTTCGAACGAAATTTTCACAAAGACTTTTTGTGAAACCATAAACCATAAAAATATAATAAGAATAAGATTTTTTTCTCATCGAATTTGTGGCCCCAAAACCACTGTTCCGACTAGGCCCAAAATCGAGCTGTTATAAGTTGCCCGGATTAAGTCGAATCTGGTATTGAGTTGGTCTTGGGTTCGGCACCTGTTTCGATTGCCCCATATAGTATGGCTCCGGTGGAATTAAAAGAGCTGAAAATCCAGTTGCAAAAGTTAACGGATAAGGGTTTTGCTAGACCGAGTTATTCTCCATGGGGTGCTCTGGTACTTTTTGTGAAAAATCAAGACGGGTCGATGAGATTATGTATAGAATATCGATAGCTCAACAAGGTTACAGTTAAAAACAAGTATCCTTTGCCAAGGATCGACGATTTGTTTGACTAATTGAAGGGAGCCACAGTGTTTTCTAAGATAGACCTAAGGTCTGGGTATTATCAACTGAGAGTCAAGGAGCAAGATGTGCCGAAAACTACGTGTAACACCCCTAACCCGAAACCGTCGCCGGGATAGGTTAAGAGGCATTACCAAACAATCGAAACATTTCACTTCCATTTTAGGACACAAAGTCAATTAACAATCATACATATTCAAATACTAGTATATAGTCCCTTATCGAGGTCTACGAGACCTTAAACACGTGTTAGAAAGAGGTCGGGACTAAACTAAACACTTACGAAAGTTTTTAGAATTTTAAACATTCTTCAATACTACAAAGGTGACACGCCCGTGCAGTCAGGCCGTGTGACTCACACGACTACCAGACACGCCCATATGTTCAGGCCGTACCAAAACATAGCCTATATACTGACTTGTTCCCATGGTCACTAGGCATGGCTGTGTAAGTTGCCCAGGCACACTTCGAAGTGGCCTTTGAGCCACACGGTAGAGGCATATGCCTGTGTCCCTTGACCATGTATGCAAAATAGGCCATTTGCAAAGCCAATTTGCCACCCACACTTGGGTCATACCTACAAGCTTCAAAGCAATACCAATTCACACTTCTAAATGCTTTCAAAACATACCATTTCATGCACCAATTAATCATCAACAATACTATTACTTCCATACCTAATATCATCATAAATGAGTCCATTCAAAGTAACAATTATGCATCTCAAGACATATATATATATCAAGCATTATATATTATATGTTATAATTCATCTTCAAACCACATCTTTCAATAACCACATAATCATGAAATATACCATATTTATAGCTCATTCATAAGTTCAACGTCATTCAACCTCCAAGCCAAATCACATGGCAAGGACTAAGAATTTCAACACATATCATAAATTCTAGCCTATACATGCCATATTCCATCTATATACATCTTTCCAAAAGGTACCAAAATAGATTGCCGATAGTGTGATAGAGATGCTGACGATTCTCGGATCCGAGTTAGCTTTACTGACACTGTAAAACAGAGAAACAATTTACACAGTAAGCTTTCAAAAGCTTAGTAAGTTCGTAACATAATATATATTGCTCATTAATACCAATACATTATACCAAACACAAACCATCATATAGATTAATTCACAATGACATATACCATACCATCCAAAACTAATATGCTCAATTATCCTTCCATAAACTCATTTATAATTTCATCAACAATATAGATTTCGAACGTACCTTAGCCAACACTTAGTTATCGATTACATATGCTACTCAATACTCAATATTTCTTCTCGATCAATCTTTCATCACTTCTTTGATTCAATCGTACACTTAGTGCATCTATATCAAACCAATCTGAAAATGGTATCGCACACACAGTGCCAACCAAAAGCCAAAGCTTGTATTATTTCCCACACACAGTGCTAAACATCTCGGTCACATTTTCGAATACACACACTTAGTGCCACATAACTCAAGCCCTCAGCATTCACAATTCAATAATATCACACCATTCATTTCATAACATTAAACATAGTTAAATACACGTATTATGTCCGAACTTACCTCAGATGTCGAATTATCAAAAAGGTCTATTAATCGAGCACCTTGTCTTTGCTTTGATCTCGATCCGAACCTCTCCTTTATTGGTCAATACACATTCAAATTCAATCCATTCAATCACCAATTCATTCAATTTAGTCCACACACCCTTATTTAGGGCATTTTACAAAATAGCCCTCACATTTTCACATTTCGACACTTTGGTCCCTAATTCATCAAATCACATAGTACACCAAATTTCTATTCACATAAGCTTAGCTGAATTCTTCCCATGCTAATACAAGCCCACACATTTCATTTAGTTCACAACTTAGTTCTCCTACTTCTCATTTTCTCAATTAAGCCCAAAATACTAAATTTCATTAAAAATTCCAATACAAACTATGTTAACCCAACACTAAGCTTTCATTTTCCACCATCAAACATTCAAGAACTCATATGTTCATCAATGGTACATTTCAAAAACATCATCAGTTCACAAAATTTAAGCATGGGTTTGAAAGAGCACGAAGCAACGATTTCAAAAAAGTAAAAATCGATCAAAAATCGATCAAAGAACATACCTCAATCAAGAGTAACAATAGTTGAATATCACAAAGCTATAAACCCTTCTTTTTCTTCTTCAAATTCGGCTAAGAAAGATGATAATGGTCATCTTATGTGTTGTATTTTATTATTTATGACTTATTTTACTAATTACCAAACTAACCTTTTATTTAACTTATAAAACATTTATTCATTAAGGTTATTTTGGTCCATTACCACCCACTAACCTTAATAGTGGCTTAATTGCCTCATAAGGCCATCCTATTCTAAAGACAATAACAATTAAGTACTTAACAACCAGCACATAGCATTTTGCACTTTATGCGATTTAGTTCTTTTCGCAATTCAATCACACAATCATTAAAATCTTCACGCAGAAATTTCACACAGGCTAATTCACATACTGTGCACACAGAAAATAATATTAAAATACTATTTCAGTCTTGAATTTATGGTCTCAAAACCACTGTTTTTGACTAAGGTCTAAACCAGACTGTTACACTATGTTTCGAACGAGGTATGGCTATTATGAGTTTCTCGTCATGCCCTTTGGTTTAACAAATGCTCCCGCCGTGTTTATGGATTTAATGAATCGTATTTTTTTACCATACTTGGATAAGTTTGTAGTTGTTTTTATTGATGACATATTAATTTATTCTCGGGATGAGAGTGAGCACGCGGAGCATTTGAGAATTATTTTGCAAACTTTAAGAGATAAGCAGTTGTATGCTAAGTTTAGCAAAAGTGAGTTTTGGCTCTGAGAGGTCGAATTCTTAGGACACATCGTGTCGGGTGATGGAATTTGTAACATCCTAAAAAGGGCCTATGCATTTTGGCCTAATTGTACAATAAGACATGTTTTATGTGTTTTGGAATAAATTTGGAATGATTTTGGAAAATAAAGGATGTATGGAAATGTTACGTCGAAAATAGGAAAGTGAACATTTTTGGAAACCTAAGTAAATTAGGAAAGTGAACATTTTGGAAACCAAGCCAAAATAGGAAACTAAACATTTTGGAAACCAAACCAAAATAGGAAACTAAACATTTGGAAACCAAACCAAAATAGGAAACTAAACATTTTGGAAACTTGGAAAATCTGAGCATACGAAAATTTTGGAAACTTAAAATGACCCGGAATGTCGAATTTTAGAGCCCAAAGGGAACTTAGGGCGAGTGACCCTAAAAATATAAAGTACATGAAATTTGACCCAATAACGGACTTGGAAATGTGGCCTGAAGATGCCACCTAAGGCCTTAGGAAATGGCCCAAATGTAAGAGGTTTTTGGGCCTGAGTTTGAGTTATCTAGGAAGCAAATAAAAGAAGTTTTATTTTGCTTCCATGAGTGTGGAGTTGGACGGCACAAGGGAATCTAAGAAGAGGAGTTTTTATTCAATAGAATTTTTGGCAAATTAGGAGATTTGATGGAATTTCATAGTTGATAAAATTAAAACTTATCACAAATGAAGAGTTGGCGGATTTAGGGACTCTAAGGCTAATAGTTTCGGCCAAAGAGAGAAAAGTAAAGAGCCATTCTCTTCTCTTCAACCTCTTGCCGAAATCTCCTAGTCAAAGTAACAACAATCTTTTCTCTTTTCTTTAGCCGAATCCTCCTTGACAAAACTCTCTCCATCTATTTTCCTTTCTTTTTCTTTTCTTCTACCATCCCTCCACAAAAGCCAAAACTTTGAGACCCATAATAGTGCCATAGCTAAATAGTACAAGGGATCATCCGGGATTCGAAACAAGGTAAGTACATCAACATACATTCGGCAAAAAGGTCCCTTCCATAATTGAATAGTAGCTCAAATCTAACAAGTGATTTCGGCAGGAATTAAAAAAAATAAAGATCCACTTCAGAATTTGAGAACTTCAAGGTAAGTAAGTTTATACATTCGGCCAAGGCCAAATCTTAGTCAATTAGATCAAATTGATCAAAAACTAACCTATTCAGAGATCTAGGTTTTGGCCGATTACAAGGAAAAAGGAAGGTGAAGTTTTGGATTTAAAATCCATAAGGTAAGCACTTGAAAGTATTCGCCAAGGTTTGTGTGATTACATAGATAAGATCTATAATTATTAAAAAGCCAAAAACTAATTTATGTTGAGATTTAAGGTTGGCCGAATATCAAGTGAAGGAAAACAAAGTTTTGGATTTGAATAAACATCAAATCGGCATCAAAGGTAAGCCTCTTTACAAATCCTACTAGGATTTGGATATTATAACCAAAATAGAATTTATGCTAAGTAATACGATAAACCAAATGTAGGAATTAAGGATCGAAACATTAGATCTTGCTTTCGGAATCTCAAGGAATCGCTAAACAAATCAGGTGTGTACTCCACACTATTCTTAATAGATTTATGGTTTAAATATGTTATATATGTTAATGTGAAAGTGAAAGAAAGTGGCCAAAGTACCATATTGTGGTACAAAGTACTCAGGTACGTTTTCCTACTCCTACTAGTATTTCAAAAAGATGTTATATTTAACATGTGAAAAGTGATGTGAAAGTGAAATAAAATATGCTATGCATGATATTTATAATTTGCGGCATTCGGGTCAATTGAAGAAGGGGAAGTGAATGTGATGACTTCGGTCTCACTAAGTGAAGTGATGACTTCGGTCTCACTAAGTGAAAGTGATGACTTTGGTCTCACTAAGTGAATGTGATGACTTCGGTCTCACTAAGTGAAAGTGGTGACTTCGGTCACATTAAGTGGTAACCGGTTACATTAAAGTGGTGGCTATGCCACAATATTATCGATGGGCGATGAGCACGTCATTGCAATGACGCCTTCGATGGAGTGTAGCGGATGGAGGGTTGACTTAGTAGTCCCCACGGTGTGCAGGTTGGTACGGGTGGAGTGTAGCGGATGGCATATAGGTTTGGGTTCGGGTTTGCATTATTACCTTGAAATTTTTATATATGATATGTATGATGTGCCTATTTCTATTACGTTTAGTGTTGGTTACACATTGAGTCTATCGACTCACCCCGTTGTGGAAATATGTTTGGTGATGGCGATAATGGATCGGGACGGCAGAACTTGTGGTGGCCATGTTGACTTGAAGTTCAATTTAATTTGAATATTTATGTTATTTTAAATCTTGTACAATTTATTATTTTGGGTTTCGTTTTATGTAATAAGGCCACCGTGATTTAATTTTTATTTACGCTATAATTACTATGTTATGAATTTAGGGTTTTATAAAGAGTAAGCCCACTTAATATGAAATAATTTAAATATTTTGTCACTTGAAACAAATGGGTTTTGTTATAAAAATAAATTTGTTTTCAACTCAAGCCCAACCCACAACAAACTATCTTCCAAAACTCATAGTTTTCAAAACATTGAATGAATTTGAAAGGATACTTGAGGAACATACGAGATCGATCCATTCTCGTGGTAGGGTTTGGGGTGTTTCGATTTGATATCGAGCCCAATTCAAACTCTCGGCTGTGGCCTAAGGCCCAAAACGTTTTTAAAACAAGGCCAAGTGAGTTTTATGAAAATATTTTTCCAAATGGACAGGTATAAAGACATGGCCCTAAGTCTCAAACCATGATCCACCGGTAAGTACCCCTAACTCTATGAATGATTCTGTGATTTATGAACTATATAAGGGTAGAAAAGGCATGGGACGTAGAATAGCATGATAGGAACTTGAACCCTAGGATTAGAGTACTCAAACACAAATACATAAGACTTAAGGCACTAAACCAACCTATGGCTAAGTCAATTAAGCTAGGGTGTGGCAACCATGGCACGCATGTCTAGGAGTGGATCTGAAGAGCTTGGTATTTAAGCGGTCCTAGTGACTCACCTCCTCTTCACAGAATCCTACAGTGCGTAGCTTCGGTTCACCCAACCCAGAGGACTTAGTGGGTGTGGCAACCCAGACGCATGTCTAGGAATGGTTTGGTGGGAGCTTGGTACTTAAGCGGTCGCGTGACTCACCTCCTCTCCACTCGAATCACGCCTAGTGTGTAGCTTTGGTTCACCACGACCAAGAAGGCTCAGTCATAGGCTAAACCCAATAACTAAAACCCGAAACGGAACTAGCCATTTTTTTAAACACTTAATATTAAAATTCTTAAATCGTTTTCTTTCTCTTATCCTTAATTCACGAAAACTATTTCCGTTACACAATTATTTTCGAAAAAATTTTGATCTATAAAAAAATTACAAAAATACCCCCAGTGGTAAAGTTACGAAAATACCCTTAGTTTATAAAATGTCCAACCACTCAACAGTTTTGCCAAAATTTTTTATTATTTTATAAAAGTCCAAAAACCTTAATTTGCAAACTATCAAAAATACCTTGGTTTTTGGAAAATTACAAAGTTACCCCTAACCTACTAAAATTACCAAAATGACCCTGACTTCCCAAAATTTTTACAACATCCCCATTTTGAAAGAACAATTTTTCGAAAAGAACCCTCAAAGTTTTACAACTTCGAAATACCCTAATTTATTAAATTTACAAAAGTTACCACGATTTGTGAAAAAATTACCAAAATACCCACGGTAGAAAAAATCAAAATACCCCAGATTTCAAAATTTTTCCAAATTACTCCGAGACTATGAAATTTTCAAGATAATTGTTGACAAAAACACCAAGGAATGTTTTCTTCTAAAAAATTACGAAAATGACCCTGTAGGACAAAATTACGAAAATACCCTTGGGTAGTGGAAAATAATAAACAATGAAAACTACAACGTTTCTCTGAATGAACGAAAGTTCATACTTGTTTGATGGATGAATGAATGAATGGAAAAGACTATGTGTTTGTATGAATGCGAAAGAACCACTCTTAAATCCCTTTCCATAAAACTCCTTCGCTGATAAATAAGTGGAACAAAGACTAATCCATAAAATTTCTTAATCGGATCTCGACGCTAGAAAATGAGTTCTAGAGGACGCGATTCGTCAAGGGCCATGATAGAGGAAGAATAAGCGTGTCGAACCCATTAGATCGAGTCAAGGTTACGACAATGAGTTACCACCGCCACCACTACCCCATTTATTAATGTCGGCGGCGAGGCTCGGGACGGGGATGAGGCTCTGTCGCGAGCTATGTTGCGAGTTTTGGAAATGGTGGTGGCGGGTGGAAATTCGGGAGCTCGTAAATCTGTGCCGGCGACTCGAGCCAGCGAAATTTGAGGTGTTTCGTGGAGTGTCCGGTGTGGCACCCAGATCTGCCGAGTATTGGTTGGAAGCAATGGCGTATTATGGATGAACTCGACTGACCACGAGGAGAAGTTGAAAGGGATGGTAGCCTGTTACGTGATGAAGCATACCAATGGTGGCTAGCTGTTCAGTGATGGTGCCACAGCGGAGGATCGGCGTGGGAGTATGCTAAGGAGGCATATCGGAAGAAGTATGTCGGCTTTTCGGTATATTGATGAGCGTGAAGCTTTTCTAGGACTAGTTCGGGGAACAAATCGATGGCGGCATATGAGGTGAATTTACGAGGTTAAGCCGATATGCTCGAGGGTAGTCGCGTTGAACATGAACGCTATGTCCGTTTTGAGGACGGATTAAAGGATGACCTAAGGTTATTGATAGCTCCACATCAGGAGAGGGAGTTCTCCACGTTGGTTGAAAAGGCTAAGGTAGCTAAAGGAATCAAGGACTCGACTAGGCAGAACTCTGACAGGAATAGACCCAAGAGAGGTTATGGATCGTCGAGAAATGTGCAGAAAAGCCCCAGGCGAGGGTGAAGGGTCGACAAGTTGATACCGGAGGCGATATTGTCCTTGTGAGTATTGTGGAAAGAAGCACTCGGTGAGTGTTGGAAAAGATAGGAGCATGTCTTAAGTGTGGGTCTAAGGACCATATGCTCAAGGGTGTCCAAAGATATCGGATGATGAATGACCGGTGACTCGGAATGTTAATCGGTAGGTGGGGAGGATAGCGACCTCAACGAGGTCGAGGTTCGAATATCGAGGTAATAGTCTTTGGCAGAGGGCGTGGCGAGAGGTGCCACTAATCTTGAGGCAAGACAGTAGGGTTTGGTTTATGCGGTTCGTCGTAGGGAGGATGAAGAGGCACGGACGTCATAATCGGTACGTTCCTCATTCATAGTAAACCCTATTATGCTTTAATTGATGTGGGCTCGACCCATTTTTATGTTACTGTAGTGTAGTTGAGACACTAGGCCCAGACTCTGAACTTTCTGATAAAGAGATGACGGTGGTAAGCCCACTAGGCCAAACTATAGTAGTAAATAAGATCTTTCGGAATATACCCCTAGAAATTTAGGGAGTGAGCTTTCGGGCTGACCTAATGGAATTACCTTTCGAGAATTTGACCTCATACTTGGTATGGATTGGTTAGTAGAACATCGAGTAGTGTTGGATTGTGCGGCTAAACAAATGGAACTAAGGACCCCGAGGATGAGGTGGTCATTATGATAGAGAGAGAAGGAACTATTTGACTAATGTACTTTCGGTGCTTAAAATTTGAAAGGATGGTGCGTAAAAGTGCAGGCGTTCTTAGCCTTTGTAAGTGCGTTGGATGGAAATCGGGAAGGTGTCGAAGAGTCGAGCGGTAAGGGACTTGAGGATGTGTTTCGGAGGAATTACCAAGAATACCCCGGATAGAAGTTGAATTTGGAATAGACACGCTACCGAAGCAGGCGCTTTGTGTCAATTGCTCCATACCGAATGGCGCCAAAGGAGTTAGTGGAGCTTAAGGCTCAAATCCGAGAATTATTGGATCGTGGGTTTATTCGCCCGATGTGTCTCCGTGGGAGCACCCCGGTCTGTTGTAAAGAAGAAGGACGGAACTATGCGTATGTGCATAGACTATAAATCAATTGAATAAGTGACCATCAAGAACAAGTATCCCTTGCCAAGGATCGATGACTTGTTCGATCGGTGAAAAAGCCGCATGATGTTTTGAAGATCGATTCTGATCGGGATACCATCGATTGAAGGTGAAGGAGGCTGATATCCATAAGATCGCTTTTAGGACAAGATATGGTCACTTTGAGTTTGTAGTAATGCCGTTTGGGTTGACGAACGCTCCAGTCGCGTTCATGGATATGATGAATATAGTGTTTCAACCTTACTTAGACAGGTTCGTCGTGGTATTCATCGATGATATCTTGGTATATTCTAAGTCTGAAGAGGAGTATGATGAGCATCTCCGGATTGTGTTACAAGTATTAAGGGAGAAGAAGCTTTATCCCAAATTCAGCAAGTGTGAATTTTGGCTTAGAGAAGTTGCTTTCTTAGGACACGTGGTGTCTGCCGAGGGAATAAGGGTGGATCCTAAGAAAATCAAAGCGGTGTTGGGTTGGAAACCACCTAAGTCGGTGGCAGAGATTCGTAGTTTCTTAGGATTGGCAGGCTATTACCGAAGGTTCGTGGAAGGATTCTCGTCGATAGTCGCACCATTAACAAAATTGTTGAGGAAGGAAGTACCCTTTGTGTGGACAGATAAGCAAGGAGAGTTTTGAAAAACTTAAAAAGGTATTAAGGAAGCTCGGTGTTGATTCAACTTTGAGGCGGAAAGGATTTTGTGGTATCTTGTGGCGCTTCACATACGGGTTAGGATGTGTTCTTATGCAAGATGGAAAGGTAGTCGCTTATGCGTCCCGGCGATTAAGGCGCATGAGGTGAACTACCCAACCCATGATTTGGAATTGGCGTGAGTGGTTTTCGCTCTCAAGGTGTGGAGGCATTATCGTATGGAGAAAGGTCGGTGATCTACATGGACCACAAGAGTCTCAAGTACTGTTGACTCAAAAGGAGTTAAACTTGAGGCAACGAAGGTGGGTGGAATTACTAAAAGACTATGGTATTCGATAGAATATCATCCGGCAAGGCGAATGTAGTAGCTGATGCCTTAAGTAGAAAGGTTGTGACGGACCTAAGAGCAATGTTAGCCCATTTAAGCTTATATGAGGATGGAAGTTTGTTGGCGAGTTACAAGTCAAGCCAACATGGTTGAAGGAAGTGAAAGAGGCGGTTGGTTGATGAAGATTTAAATGTTAAGCCACAAAAAGCACAGAACGGAGAGTTGGAGGACTATGAGATTAATGATGAAGGAGTATTGTGCTACAAAGGGAAGGTTTGTATGCCAAGAGACAAGGAGTTAAGACAGAAGATCCTTCGAGAAGCGCATAGTAGCCCTTATGCTATGCATCCGGAGGCATTAAAGTCATGTGAGATTTAAGAGAACAATTTTAGTGGCGGATCTTAAGCGAGAATTTACGAATTTATGGGAAAATGTCGGACGTGTCGACAAGTTAAGGTGAACACCAAGTTCCATCGGGATTGCTTGACCAATCCAGTTCCATGATGGAAGTGGGAAAGAATTACCATGGACTTCGTTAGTGGGCTTCCCTCACGCCTACTAAGAAGGACTCGGTATGGGTCATAGTAGACCGTTTGACTAAGTCCGCACATTTCATCCCGAAGAATGGACTATTCCTTCAAAAGCTAGCCAAGCTATATGTGGCGGAAATTGTGAGGCTACAGTGCCGGTGTCAATTATTTGAGCAGAGACCCAAGATTCACGTCTCGGTTTTGGAGGCACTTCATCAAGCGTTAGGCACCAAGTTGGATTTCACCACGGCTTTTCATCCACAATCAGACGAACAGTCTGAACGAGTAATACAAGTGTTGGAGGATATGTTAAGAGGATGTGTGATGGATTTTCGAGGAAGTTGGGAGGATTACTTGCCTTTAGCAGAATTCGCCTACAACAACAGTTATCAGGCTAGCATTTGAATGGCACCATATGAAGCATTGTACGGACGGAAGTGTCAAACTCCTACTTGTTGGACTGAGTTAGGAGAACGTCGAGTTTTGGGACCAGAGATAGTGGCAAAGACAGAAGAGAAGGTTGAAATAATTCGAACACGGTTGAAAGAAGCCTCGGATGAGCGAAGTCTTATCTGAGCCTCAAGCGAAAGGAAATAGAGTTTGAAGTAGGAGACCAAGTGTTTCTAAAAGTCTCACCATGGAAGAAAGTGATGAGGTTTGGTGGAAAGGAAATTAAGCCCAAGATTTATCGGGCCCTATCGGGTACTAAAGCGAGTGGGACCAGTGGCATACTAGCTAGAGTTGCCACCGGAGTTGCAGCAAATGCATGGCGTGTTCTATGTGTCCAGGCTACGTCGCTACCGATCGGATCCTCTCACATAGTACCGATAAAAGAAATGGAGCTAAGGCGGACTTAACCTACGAGGAAGAGCCGATTGATTACGGGCGTGGCGTGAAAGTACTACGGAGGAAGTCAGTTCCTCTAGTTAAAGTATTGTGGCGCAATCATGGATCGGAGGAAGCTTCGTGGGAGCCAGAAGAGGCAATGAGACAACAATACCCTCAATTGTTTAGTTAGAAAATTTTGAGGACGAAATTATTTTAAGGGGGTAGAACTGTAACATCCTAAAAAGGGCCTATGCATTTTGGCCTAATTGTACAATAAGACATGTTTTATGTGTTTTGGAATAAATTTGGAATGATTTTGGAAAATAAAGGATGTATGGAAATGTTACGTCGAAAATAGGAAAGTGAACATTTTTAGAAACCTAAGTAAATTAGGAATGTGAACATTTTGGAAACCAAGCCAAAATAGGAAACTAAACATTTTGGAAACCAAACCAAAATAGGAAACTAAACATTTTGGAAACCAAACCAAAATAGGAAACTAAACATTTTAGAAACCAAGCTAAAATAGGAAACTAAACATTTTGGAAACTTGGAAAATCTGAGCAGCGAAAATTTTGGAAACTTAAAATGACCGGAATGTCGAATTTTAGAGCCCAAAGGGGAACTTAGGGCCGAGTGACCCTAAAAATATAAAGTACATGAAATTTGACCCAATAACGGACTTGGAAATGTGGCCTGAAGATGCCACCTAAGGCCTTAGGAAATGGCCCAAATGCAAGAGGTTTTTGGGCCTGAGTTTGAGTCATCTAGGAAGCAAATAAAAGAAGTTTTATTTTGCTTCCATGAGTGGGGAGTTGGACGGCACAAGGGAATCTAAGAAGAGGAGTTTTTATTCAATAGAATTTTTGGCAAATTAGGAGATTTGATGGAATTTCATAGTTGATAAAATTAAAACTTATCACAAATGAAGAGTTGGCGGATTTAGGGACTCTAAGGCTAATAGTTTCGGCCAAAGAGAGAAAAGTAAAGAGCCATTCTCTTCTCTTCAACCTCTTGCCGAAATCTCCTAGTCAAAGTAACAACAATCTTTTCTCTTTTCTTTAGCCGAATCCTCCTTGACAAAACTCTCTCTATCTATTTTCCTTTCTTTTTCTTTTCTTCTACCATCCCTCCACAAAAGCCAAAACTTTGAGACCCATAATAGTGCCATAGCTAAATAGTACAAGGGATCATCCGGGATTCGAAACAAGGTAAGTACATCAACATACATTCGGCAAAAAGGTCCCTTCCATAATTGAATAGTAGTTCAAATCTAAAAAGTGATTTCGGTAGGAATTAAAAAAAATAAAGATCAACTTCGAAATTTGAGAACTTCAAGGTAAGTAAGTTTATACATTCGGCCAAGGCCAAATCTTAGTCAATTAGATCAAATTGATCAAAAACTAACCTATTCAGAGATCTAGGTTTTGGCCGATTACAAGGAAAAAGGGAAGGTGAAGTTTTCGGGATTTAAAATCCATAAGGTAAGCACTTGAAAGTATTCGGCCAAGGTTTGTGTGATTACATAGATAAGATCTATAATTATTAAAAAGCCAAAAACTAATTTATGTTGAGATTTAAGGTTGGCCGAATATCAAGTGAAGGAAAACAAAGTTTTCGAGATTTGAATAAACATCAAATCGGCATCAAAGGTAAGCCTCTTTACAAATCCTACTAGGATTTGGATATTATAGCCCAAAATAGAATTTATGCTAAGTAATACTTGATAAACCAAATGTAGGAATTAAGGATCTAAATATTAGATCTTGCTTTCGGAATCTCAAGGAATCGCTAAACAAATCAGGTGTGTACTCCACACTATTCTTAATAGATTTATGGTTTAAATATGTTATATAAGTTAATGTGAAAGTGAAAGAAAGTGGCCAAAGTACCATATTGTGGTACAAAGTACTCAGGTACGTTTTCCTACTCCTACTAGTATTTCAAAAAGATGTTATATTTAACATGTGAAAAGTGATGTGAAAGTGAAATAAAATATGCTATGCATGATATTTATAATTTGCGGCATTCGGGTCAATTGAAGAAGGGGAAGTGAATGTAATGACTTCGGTCTCACTAAGTGAATGTGATGACTTCGGTCTCACTAAGTGAAAGTGATGACTTCGGTCTCACTAAGTGAATGTGATGACTTCGGTCTCACTAAGTGAAAGTGGTGACTTGGTCACATTAAGTGGTAACCGGTTACATTAAAGTGGTGGCTATGCCACAATATTATCAGTGGGCGATGAGCACGTCGACTGCAGCGACTGCCTTCGATGGAGTGTAGCGGATGGAGGGTTGACTTAGTAGTCCCCACGGTGTGCAGGTTGGTACGGGTGGAGTGTAGCGGATGGCATATAGGTTTGGGTTTGGGTTTGCATCATTACCTTGAAATTTTTATATATGATATGTATGATATGCCTATTTCTATTACGTTTAGTGTTGGTTACACATTGAGTCTATCGACTCACCCCGTTGTGGGAATATGTTTCAGGTGATGAGCAGTAATGGACCGGGACGGCAGAACTTGTGGTGGCCATGTTGACTTGAAGTTCAATTTAATTTGAATATTTATGTTATTTTAAGTACTGTACAATTTATTATTTTGGGTTTCGTTTTATGTAATAAGGCCACCGTGACGAATTTTTATTTCTGCTATAATTACTATGTTATGAATTTAGGGCTTTATAAAGAGTAAGCCCACTTAATATGAAATAAGTTTAAATATTTTGTCACTTGAAACAAATGGGTTTTTGTTATAAAAATAAATTTGTTTTCAACTCAAGCCCAACCCACAACAAACTATCTTCCAAAACTCATAGTTTTCAAAATATTGAATGAATTTGAGCAGGATACTTCGAGGAACATACCAGATCCAGTCCATTCTCGTGGGCCGGGTTTGGGGTGTTTCAGAATTAGAGTTGACCTGAGTAAGATCTCGACTATTGTTGAGTGGAACCTGTCGAGGAATGTATCAGAGATTAGAAGCTTTTTGGGCTTAGCGGGATACTACAGATGGTTCGTCAAAGGATTCTCTAGATTTCTACTCCTATGATAAGGTTGCTATAGAAAGATGTCAAATTCGAATGGACAGAGAAGTGCCAACAGAGTTTTGAGAAACTAAAAGCATTGTTAACTGAAGCTCCAATTTTAGTGTAACCTGAACCGGGAAAAGAATTTGTGGTGTATAGTGATGCCTCCTTAAATGGATTAGGGTGTGTGCTTATACAAGAAGGCAAGGTAATAGCCTATGCCTCGAGACAACTGAAGCCACATGAGAAAAACTATCCAACTCACAATTTAGAGCTGGGCGACATAATGTTCGCACTGAAGATTTAGAGACACCATTTGTATGGAGAGAGATGGCGAGTGTTCACTGATCATAAAAGTCTAAAGTATTTGATGACTCAAAAGGAGTCAAACCTACGGTAGCAGAGATGATTAGAGCTGATAAAGGATTATGAGTTGATAATAGATTTTCACCCTGGAAAGGTGAATGTGGTCGTCGATGCTTTGAGTAGGAAGTCATTATTTTCCTTGAGGGCTATGAATACTCAATTTTTTGTGATTGACGATGGTTCAATTTTAGCGGAGCTGAGAGTAAAACCAACGTTTTTGCAAGAGGTCTATGAAGCTCAAAAAGGTGATAAAGAGTTACAAGCCAAGATAACTCAGTTTGAAACGGGTGTTAACTCGGATTTTCGAATTGGTGCCAACGGTTATTTGATGTTTTGAGAGAGGATCTATGTACCTAAGGATGAAGAGCTTATACAAAAAATTTAACAAGAGGCCCATAGTTGTTGTTTGTCTATCCACTCGAGTAGTGTGAACTTGAAGAAAATGTATTGGTGGTTGGGAATGAAAAGAGACATCTCAGAGTTTGTCTCTAAGTGTTTAATTTGTCAACAAGTGAAAGCCGAACACCAAGTACCTTCGGGTTTATTTCAGCCCGTAATGGTTCCCGAGTGGAAGTGGGACCTATTACCATGGATTTTGTGTCTGGTTTGCCGTTGACGCCAAAGAAGAAAGATGATGTATGACTTGTGGTTGATAGGCTAACTAAGTCAGCTCATTTTATATGAGTGCGTACCAACTACCCTATAACAGCCCAGTTTAGACCCTATTCGAAATAGTAGTTTTGAGACCACAAATTTAAGGTCAAAAAAATATTTTAATATTATTTTTAATGTTTACAATATGTGATTGAGCATGTGTGAAAATTTTATCGTTTGTGTGCCAAATTATGAATAAGGACTTAATCGCATAAAATGTAAAAGTTGTGTGCTGATTGATAAATTACAAATTTGGAATGGCTTATTAAAATGTGAGTCCTTATGTTGTTATTATTCCACATGCAGAATTGATGGACAAAAATGGGCTTTAGTTAATGGAATTATAAATGATATTAATAAGGTTATAATGGTAAAACATGAATTAAAGATTAACTAAAATAAACAAAGAATGAAAAAGGTGGGGTGTTCATCTTCATTGCTGAAATTTGCTAAGGAAAAAGAAAAGAAAAAGAGCATTAGGTTTCGACTAGAATTTGGTTCAATCAAGGTATGTTTTGAGCTCGATTTTTAGTGATTTCTACGTTTTTGTGACCGTTGCTTAGTGTTTTAGCTAGCCCATGTTTTAATTTTAGAATTTGATGATGATTTTGAGATATGCCATTAATGAATATGTGAACTTTGTGTTGTTAGTTGGTGGAATATGAAAGCTTAATGTTGGGTTAACATAGTTTGTATTTGGATTTTTGATGAAATTGAGTAATTTGGGCTAAATTGTGAAAATGAGAAATTAGAGGACTAAAATGTGAAATAAATGAAATGTGTGGGCTTGTATGAGCTAGGGAAAATTCGGCTAAGCATGTGTAAATGGAAATTTTATGTATTTTTTTATTTTATGAAATAGGGACAAAAGTGTCGAAATGTGAAAATGTGAGGGCTATTTTGTAAAATACCCTAAATATGTGTGTTTGGACTAAATTGAATGATTCGGTGATTGGATGAGTTGAATTTGAATATGTATAGGTCAAGAAAAGAGAGATTTGGATCGAGATCGAGATCGAGGCAAAGATAAAGTGCTTGATTAATTGACTTGTTTTGTTATTTCGACGTCCGAGGTAAGTTCGTTTATAATATGAATTGTTAAATTATGCTCATGTGCTATGTATTGAAATATTATATGGTTGTTGAAATATTAATGATGAATGTGATTTTGAGAGATGTAGCACTAGCTGTGCGGAATAGAATTGGTACAATAGAGAACAGCACTGTGTGTACGAAACAAGGAAAGTATCGACTACTTTGATTGGCACTGTGTGTGCGATACCGAGTTAAATTCAGTTTAAAGGCACTAAGTGTGCGATGATATTTAAACTTCGGCTAAGAAATTGGCACTAAGTGTGTGATTAAATCGAAAGAATGATGAAGATTTATTGAAATGTGGTATCGAGCATTAGATAGCAAGAATGATTGTTACTTAAGTGTTGGCAAAGGTATGTACGGAACCTATGTGGTTGATAATTTGGTAATGAATAAATAGAAGGTTATGTGAGTATTGACTATAGATGAAATTGTGTATTATTGTGAATTAATCTATGTGATGATTTATTTTACATATTGAATTTGAATCATTGAGTTAAATGTATTATATTACGAACTTACTAAGCTTTTAAGCTTATTGTGTGAAGTTTTCTCTATTTTACAGTATAATTAAAGCTAGCTCAAATCCAGGGATCGTGAGCGACTCAATCACACTATCGGCTAGCTATTTTGGTACTTTTAAAAGATGTATATATTTAAATATGGCATGTATAGGATAGTGATTATGGTATATATTTTGAGTTGTATAGTTCTTACCATGTGATATGACTTGAAAGATGAATGATTTCGATATATGCTTTAGATGTGTGAAAAGGATGGTTAATAAGTGTATGTGTGTTCTATGTGAATGACCTTATGATATGTTTTGGTGATAAGAATGTAGTATACTCATGATATGAAATGGTATGGATTAAATGGTGTATGAATTACATGTTTTTGATATGTAAGTTATACTTTGGATTGATATGTTTAGATGGATTTGTATGGGATGATGAATGATGATGTTAAGAGATTAAGTTGAGTATGTTTTGGTATGTTTGAATGCCATTTGGGGTATGAAATTGTATTGGTTTGTGCTTGTAGGTGTGACCCTAAGTATGGGTGGCAAATTGGCCTTGAAAATGGCCTATATTTGCCCACACGATTGAGCACATGGGCGTGTTGCTTGACCGTGTCTCTTAAGCTGGCATATTGAAACAAGTCAGTGTCAACCATGGGCTGGACACACGGGCGTGTGACTAGCCGTGTGATGCAAGTCAGTGTCGACCACGGGTGACGCACACTGGCGTGTCTTTGGCCAAGTGGACAAGTCAGTATGTATGCCCTGTTTTGACACGATTTTGACACCCGGGTGTGTCTGAGGCCGTGCGAGGCACACGGCCTACCCACACGGGAGTGTGACCACTGTAGCTTTGAAAATGTTTGATTTTCAAAAATTTTGTATGTGCTCGGTTCAGTCCTGACCCCTTTCTAACACGTTTTAAAGGTCTCGTAGACCTATTAAGGGACTATATGTATATATCTTGATATGTTTGGACGATGATATACTTTGTGTTGTAAAATGTTTGTAAATGTTCCGGATTGATTAGTAATGCTTCTTAACCCTAGACCGACGATGGTTACGGGTTAGGGGTGTTACATTTTATTGGTATCAGAGCTATGGTTTAGTCGATTCTAGGATTAACGTAGCACGTGTAAGTCTAGCTATACATGCCATATATATAATTGCGATAGTGTGATGAATCCTGACAGTTAGAAATGTTATGGTAAATGGATCCCGATTGAGCAGTTGCTGATGATTTTGAGAGCAATGCGCCTGCTCCTGCTCAAGGGATAGCACTGGCTGAATCTAGGCCGATAGCTAGTAACCATGGGGGAAAGGCTAAGCAAGCCTTCTTCCAAATGATGAGTGAGTGGTTTTCGGAGTTCGTTTGAATGAATCCGGCTGCTCAACAACCTCCACCCCCGCAAGTTCCTGTAATGCCACAAGTTTCAGATCCGATTCGATTGAATAAGCCTCCTATGGATAAAATTCAAAAGCACGGGGCCAAAGAGTTTAGGGCCACAGTTGATGATGATGCCGAGCAAGCTGAGTTTTGGCTTGAGAATACTATTCGAGTGTTTGATGAGATGTCATTAACACCGGATGAATGCATTAAATGTGCAGTTTCTTTGTTGAGAGATACGGCATATAACTGGTGGAAGACATTGGTATCTGTGGTTCCGAGAGAGATAATCACCTGGGATTTCTTTCAAGTTGAATTTCAGAAGAAATATATCATTCAACGATTCATCGATAAAAAACATAAAGAGTTCCTATAGTTGAAACAGGGTCGCATGTCTGTTACTGAGTACGAGCGCGAATTTATGAGAATAAGTCAGTATGCACGAGAATGTGTTTCGACCAAAACTACTATGTGTAAACACTTCATTGAAGGGCTGAATGAAGACAATGAACTTCTGGTCAAAATACTTGATTTGAATGAATTCGTAGTATTGGTTGAAATGGCTTGCAAAACCGAATAACTTAGCAAAGAAAAGAAGAAAGCAGATTCCAAAGTTAGAGATGAAAGAAAAAGATCGATGAGTAAGTCGTTTCAACCTTCGTCAAAGAGATTCAAAGATGCGGTTAATCGTTCAAATGTTTCGTTTGGACATTCGAGTAGAGATCTTGTGAAACAAAGTGTTGGTCTTAAACTCAAATTCCGATTGAATTGAGTGTTGGAAGTGTCAAAAGCAACAAGCCTGAGTGTAGACAGTGTAGGAGGAAACATGGTTATGGCTAATTTGATGCTGCTACCATTCGATAAATTTGATATAATTCTGGGTATGGATTGGCTCACTTTGCATAATGCTATTGTGAATTGTAAACAGAAGAGTATTGATTTGAGAAGTCAGAACTGAGAGATTGTTTGAATTGAATCCAGGGATTTGAATGGGCTACCGGCTATTATATCATCGATGAAAGCTTTGAATTATGTGAAAAGGGTTGTGAAGCTTATCTTGCTTATATGATAGATACAAAAGTGACAGAAAAGAAAGTTGAATCTGTGCCTACAGTTTGTGAATTCCCAGATGTATTTCCTGGAGAACGATCGGGATTACCTCCAATACGAGAAGTTGAGTTTGGTATTGATTTAGTGCCAGGAACGACTCCTATCTCGATAGCTCCATATAGAATGGCACCGAAAAAATTGAAAGAGTTGAAGTCTCAATTACAAGAGTTGATAGATAGAGGATTTGCACGACCGATTTTCTCGCCTTGGGGTGCTCCTATATTGTTTGTGAAAAATAAAGATGGCACTATGAGGATGTGTATTGACTACTGACAGTTGAACAAAGTGACAATAAAGAATAAATATCCTCTACAGCGAATTGATGATTTGTTTGATCAGCTGAAAGGAGCTACAATGTTTTTTAAGATAGATTTGAGATCGGCTTACTATTAGCTACGAGTTAAAGAATTAGATGTGTCGAAAACTGCTTTCAGAACGAGGTACGGACATTATGAATTCTTAGTTATGCCTTTTGGAATAACGAATGCTCCTGCAGTGTTTATGGATTTGATGAATCAGATATTCAGACCGTATTTGGATCGATTTGTCATGGTGTTTATAGATGACATTCTGATTTATTCTTGTGATGAGACACAACATGCTGAGCATTTGAGAATTGTGTTACAGACTCTGCATGAGAAGCAATTGTATGCAAAATTTAGTAAATGTGAGTTTTGGTTGTTTGAGGTTGGTTTTCTGGGAGATATTGTATCAGCTGCGGGAATACAAGTTGATCCCAACAAGATTTTAGCAATTTTAGAATGGAAACCTCCAAGAAATGTGTCTGAAGTCCATAGTTTTCTGGGACTAGTGGGATATTATAAATGGTTTGTGAAAGGCTTCTCGATGATTGGGACTCCATTGACGAAATTGCTACAGAAAGATGTTAAATTCGAATGGTCAGAAAAGTGTCAGCAGAGTTTTGAACAGTTGAAAGCATTGTTAACAAAGGCACCAGTGCTAGTCAACCTAAATCAGGTAAAGAATTTATAGTTTACAGTGATGCATCGTTGAATGGTTTGGGTTGTGTCTTGATGCAAGAGGGTAAAGTTATAGCTTATGCTTCGAGACAGTTAAAGCTGCGTGAAAAGAACTACCCAACGCACGATCTTGAATTAGCTGCAATTGTATTTGCATTGAATATTTGGCGTCACTACTTATTTGGTGAGAAGTTTCAAATTTATACGGATTACAAGAGCTTGAAATATCTGATGACTCAGAAAGAATTGAACTTGAGACAGCGGAGATGGTTAGAATTACTAAAAGACTATGAATTAGTGATTGATTAACATCTGGATAAAGTTAATGCTGTTGCTGATGCTTTGAGTCCAAAGTCTTTATTAGCTTTGCGAGCAATGAGTACTCAAACAGATCTGTGTGATGATGGTTCAGTTTTGGCTGGGTTAAAAGTGAGGCCAATGTTTATATGTCAGATTTGTGATGCTCAGAAAATTGATGATGAGATGATGGAAAAACGAGCTTAGTGTGATTTGAATTTTGATTCAGAATTTTGAGTTTATAGTGATGATTGTTTGAGATTTCGAGATTGGATTTATATTCCGAGGAAATCAGATTTAATCCAGTTGATTTTGAACGAAGCTCATAATAGACGTTTGTCTATTCATCTGAGAAGTACAAAAATGTATAATGATCTGAAACAGTTTTATGGGTGGCATGGTATGAAACGGGATATCTCAGAGTTTGTTTTGATATGTTTAGTTTGTCAGCAAGTTAAAGCTAAACATCATGTTCCATCTGGTTTGTTACAACCGATTATGATTCCTAAGTGGAATGGTAGAGAATCACGATGGACTTTGTGCTGGGACTGCCTTTATCTTCGAGAAAGAAAGATGCGATCTGGGTGATTGATCGTGTCTGTTGAGTCTTAAAAATTTATAAAAAGAATGATCGAACCTAGAAACTAACTAAGACAACGATGGAGGCAAGCACACCTATCGAAAAATAGTATAGCTAGCGGCAAGACCGGATTGTCGAACCCAAAGGAACCAAAAGTACTAATATTAACTCTCTTTCTATTATTTAGCCTATGAATTAAGGGAATTTTTATCTAATCTAAAACTAACTAATCAACTAAGCTAAAGGTAATAAGACAAAGAAGAAATTGGGGAAGGACTTGAGGGAAAACTAATTGATTTAGACAATACCTGAGGAAAAATCCACCTAGACTTCACTTGTTTTCTAACTCTAAACCAGACGATTTATTCACTTGACTTTATCCATAGGATTCCATAATTTTTATTAATACCTCTCTCGAGGATACTAACGTCTAACCCTAGGTTGATTAATTGAAATCTCTTTCTAATTAAAACCCCTAGAATTGCATTAACTCGATCTATGGACTCCTATATTAGGTTTGACCCTAATCTGACAAATTTACGTCATCCTATCTCTAAGGTTGCATTCAAATCCTCTTAACTATGCTAAATCTACTCTTAAACAGGGTCTATTCCTCCTCTGCTTAAAAGCATAAATGCTTGAATCAATATCCCGGAAATACCAAAACAAGAATTAAGAACACATAGTTAAGAACAAATCAAGTATTTATCATACATCTCAGATAACAATAACAAGATTCGTCTTAGGTTTCATCCCCCTCAGGTATCTGAGGGTTTAGTTCATAATTGTAAAAGAAAACATCTTAGAAGAAAATATAAAACAAAACATAAAGAAAACCCTAAAACCCCCTAAAGAAATTGAAGGAAAGTTCCTCCGTCTTGAGTATGATTCCGGCTTCTTGAGATGAATCAACTAGCTTCCTTCGAATAAATCCCTGAATTTAACTGCTCTAGCTCGGCTCTTTATCCTAGCTGAATGCCCCCTTAAAGTTTGGCCTCTAGGGTCTTTATATAGGCTTTTGGAATATGTTTCTTTGCCTCTAAGTACCCTAATCCGAAGAGAATTCTTTTTATCTGTGGCAGAGACACGCTCATGGCACACGCCCGTGTAAATCGTGGCCAGGCCGTGGTCGAACCTGTTGATGAGGCACGGCCATGTATTTTAGGGTCCAAGCCGTGGTCGGCTCTTCTTACGGGGCACGGTCGTGTGGTCTTGGGCCCAGGCCGTGGGGATTTTATGCTTTGGCCCATTTTCTTTGTTTTCGGCCCGTTTCTCATTCTTTTCATCCTCCAGTGCTCTCCTGAGTATAAAACATGAAAAAAAAGGTTTAGGGGCACCTATTTTCATAATTAAAGGGATAAATCATCCAAAAGTATGCTAAATGTGGGATTAAAATATGTTCATTTTACGGTTTATCAAATATCCCCACACTTAAGCTTTTTCTTGTCCTCAAGCAAAATTCTCAACTTTTAATTAAAACGCAACTCATAATGTTCATCAATAATGTTTCATCATAATTCATAGATAATTTCTACATGGATAATTTAACTAAAATAGTCCTAAAGATTCAAATAATCAAAGTCAAGAGTTTTTAGCATGAAAGCATAGGTGTTCTCCCCTTATCTGAATAATTACCTTTAATTCAAAATATACAAAAGTTGACATCCTCACTAAAGATTCACTCAAATCACTCAAGGTGTTTAAGTTTCAAAAATTAAGCACTCATCAGTCAAACATGAAAGGTTAATCCTATAGGCTTGTATGAAAATCAAATCTCCACCACTATAAAATGAGATGATACACAAATCAAAAGGTCTTTAAAAAGGGTTGTAACGGGGCTTAGGTTAACGGTGTGGATAAAGGTTTAATTAAAAGGGTTAGAATCAAGATTGAATTGACAAATTACCTAACTAGCTAATAACCTGAATAATTACATCAATTGAAAAAGTTGTAATACTAAAAAAACGAGCTTCTTTTTCAAGTTGTTGAAATTGAACGTATAGGCTCGCTTAATCACAAAACTAATAATAAATATACTTTGATTTTTTTATTTTTATTTTTTTGAAATACCAAAACAATGTAAGATAAAACTTTAACAACTGAAATAATATAATTAGGCAATTGATGAAAACAAGTCTCGATAAAAGGGTGGTCAAAAGGAATGGTGATAATAAATACAAGATGGGTTTTCGGGTTAATGTTAGTGGGTTGAGTCAATAAAAAGTGTTGTTAGGATCAAAGGGTTCACTGGGGGTCAATTATGAGGGTAGGCTTTTAGTGGAGTAAGTGGGTTAAATCCTAGGTCCCTTAATCATCTCTGTATATCAAATCAATAAAGTGGTCTTGACATGTATAATCGAAGTAAGTTCTAGAATAACAAATCAATGTTGACATACCCATAATCAATAAAGTGAGTACGAAAAGAATGTATGCTCTAAAAGGCTCAAAATCATACAAAAAATTATGGGTTTTTGACATCAGCTTTGTAAATTTCAAACTTCAAGGTAACAATTAGATTCAGGTAGACAACCTAACAAAATTTTTAATTTTTTTTAAAATAGACTCATCATGCTTGATTCTCTAGTATCTTGAAGTCATCATTGCACAATTATCAATGACTTAATCTAAAACATATCAATAAAAATCATGAATCAACAGGAATTTCATTCTAATTAGTGATATGAGAAAATTACTTTAAGATAGAATATCATTCAGGGATTTGAGAATAATGCAAAAAGTTAGGCATGTTTTTCTAAATAATTTTCACCCCCCATACTTAAGATGTACATTGCCCTCAATGTTCAAAGATATATAATAATCATGTAATAAGGAAATCAAAAGAGAGGTAAAGAAGTGAAACTTCTTGAATTTTGGATAGAGTCAATGAAAAAAAATGGGGGAGCGCCTCAAACTGTTTGAAATTGGATCCTTGAAGCAGCCGGTAGAATTTTATTGCATCCTAAGCTAAATCTAAATGTCTTAAAGAATAAGAAGAAAATAATAAAAATAATAAATAATGGAAAATAAAAGAGGAAAGACAACTAGAAAAGAAAAAGGAAGAAAGGGGTTTAAATAGAGATGCAGCCAATGTTTTGGAAAAATTTTGTCCTGCTGCCACACGTCTACAGCCACGCCCTTTTACCTACCTGGGTTACCCACACGGCCACGGCCACAACCGTGTGCAAGACTGTGTGAGTATGGAAACCTGCACCTAAACATGGAAATAAATAAAACTAAACTAATTAGTAGGGTTAGTGCTCGGGTTGCCTCCTGAGAAGCACTCGTTTAAAGTCTTGATCTAGACTTACCTCTCGTTCGTACCTTCACGGTGGTTTAAGGAGGTGGAAATCCTTTCTCATACGGTCAATTCAGTTATTGATATATAGTTTAAGTCGAGTAGTGTTTACCTTAAAAGTGCTGAATTTAGGATTAGTTATCTCGACTGTTCCATTAGGGAAGATTTTGAGTACCTGATCTCCTATCTTAAGCTGGATTGTCCCATCGTTAATTTTGTCATGGAGTTGCCTCATTTTTGCTTCGTGTGTTTTTAGTTTCTCTTTGAAGTGTGACTTCCATTTGTCTAGTTCATCGATCAAAAGCCTTCGTTTCTCATGAATTTCTTATTTATTGACACGAGGTCTAGGATCTGGCATCTGCGAAAGAGCTTCAAGAAATGGCAAGTTAATATGTAATTTTTTTGGAGGTTTAAGAAATTTACCAAATTATTCCTCTATGTGGTCTTTCTTTATCGCATTAGGGTATGGTACACGAGGTTGGTACTCTGTAATTACTGGGTTTGGTAAATAATGGCTTGCCTCAACCTTACCTTCACTTCCCACAAGCTCTTGCCTTAGGTCAGATTCTACTAACCTTTCACTGTCATGAGCTGTTACGGCTTGAATTTGCTCTTTTGGGTTAGTTTCAGTGTTGCTTGGCAAGCTTTCTTGTGGTTGTTCTAAGATCAGCTTAGCAAGATGACCTAACTGATCCTCGATCCCTTGAATCAATGCTTCTTGATTTTTGAGTGCTATTTCGGTGTTTTGGAAACGAGTTTCTGACACCGCTATAAATTTTGTCAGCATCTCCTCAAGGTTTGACTCCTGTTCCTGTTGGTGAGGTGGTTGTTCAAAATCTGGAGGAAGTTCTGGTCTTTGACTACTTTGATCATCCCACGAGAAATTGGGATGGTACCTCCAACCTGCATTTTAAGTGTCACTATAAAAATTATTTTGAGGTATAGAATAGTTACCCATATAGTGGACTTGTTCGTTCTCTGTGCTAGAGTTGTAGGATAGATATTCTGTGTTGTTCACCCCTCTTCCATTCATATTGTGATGTATTACCGAATGCAGCTGCAAAGAATTACATACGCCATCAATCTTTTTATTCATCATCTCTACCTGATTTGATAGCATGGTGATCGCGTCGAGGTTGAAGACACTGGCTGCTTCAGTAGGCTTTGTCCTCATGAATTGCCACTGATAATTATTTAATGCCATCTCCTCTATAAACTAAAATTATCTGCCAAAAGCAAATAAGGGAAAAATAGCAAAGTAAAATAATAATAATAATAATAATAATAATAATAATAATAATAAATTGTAATAATAAAAAAATTGCTAAAGTAATAAAAATTAAGTGTTCTTAATATTTCAGTTCCCCGGTAATGGCACCAAAAACTTAATTGTGTCTGTCGAGTCTTAAAAATTTATAAAAAGAATGACCAAACCTGGAAACTAACTAAGACAACAATGGAGGCAAGCGCACCTACCGAACAGTAGCATAGCTAGCGGCAAGACCGGATTGTCGAACCCAAAGGAACCAAAAGTACTAATATTAACTCTCTTTCTATTATTTAACCTGTGTATTAAGGGAATTTTAATCTAATCTAAAATTAACTAATCAACTAAGCTAAAGGTGCTCAGAAAAAGAAGAAATTGGGGAAGGACTTGAGGGAAAATAGATAAATTTAGACAATACTTGAGGAAAAATCCACCTGGACTTCACTTGTTATCTAACTCTGAACTAGACGATTTATTCACTTCTTGATCCGTAGGATTCCATAATTTTTATTAATACCTTTCTCGAGGCTACTAACATCTAAACCTAGGTTGATTAATTGAAATCTCTTTCTAATTAAAACCCCTAGAATTGCATTAACTCGATCTATGGACTCCCATATTAGGTTTGACCCTAATCTAGCAAATTTACGTCATCCTATCTCTAGGGTTGCGTTCAACTCCACTTAACTATGCTAAATCTACTCATAAATAGGGTCTATTCCTCCTCTGCTTAAAAGAATAAATGCTTGAATCAATATCTCGAAAATACCAAACAAGAATTAAGATCACATGGTTAAGAACAAATCAAGTATTTATCATACAACTCAAATAACAATAACAAGATTCGTCTTAAGTTTCATCCCCCTCAAGTATCTGAAGGTTTAGTTCATAATTGTAAAAGAAAACATCTCAGAAGAAAATATAAAATAAAACATAAAGAAAACCCTAAAACCCCCTAAAGGAATTGAAGGAGAGTTCCTCCGTCTTGAGTATGATTCTGGCTTCTTGAGTTGAATCAACTGGCTTTCTTCGAGTAAATCCCTGAATTTAACTGCTCTAGCTCGGCTCTTTGGCCTAGCTGAACGCCCCCTTAAAGGTTGGCCTCTAGGGTCTTTATATAGGCTTTTGGAATATGTTTCTTTTCCTCTAAGTACCCTAATCTGAAGAGAATTCTTTTTATCTATGGCAGAGACACGCCCATGGCACATGCCCGTGTAAATCGTGGCCAGGCCTTGGTCAAACCTGTTGATGAGGCACGGTCGTATATTTCAGGGTCCAAGCCGTGGTTGGCTCTTCTTACGGGGCATGGCCATGTGGTCTTGGGCCCAGGCCATGGCGAATTCATGCTTTGGCCCATTTTCTCCATTTTCGGCCTGTTTCTCGTTCTTTTCATCCTTCGGTGTTCTTCTGAGTATAAAACATGAAAACAAAATTTAGAAGGGCCTATTTTCATTATTAAAGGGATAAATTATACAAAAGTATGCTAAATATGGGGTTAAAATATGTTCATTTTATGGTTTATCAGTGATAGTTGACAGATTGACGAAATTAACTCATTTTGTTCCAGTTAAAACAGATTATTCACTTGATAAATTAGCCGAATTGTATATTTCTGAGATTGTGAGACTGCAAAGGGTACCATTATCCATTGTGAGACAGAGATCTGAGGTTTACCTCGCGGCTTTGGAAGAAACTGCAAGAGGCTCTAGGCACAAAGTTGCATTCCAGTACTGGATTTTATCTGCAAACAGATGGTCAATCCTAGCGGATCATTTAGATTTTCGAGAATATGTTGAGATGTTGCATTCTTGAGTTTGAAAGTACGTGGGAAAAACATTTACCGTTGATTGAATTTACGTATAATAACAGTTTTCAATCTAGCATCAAAATGGCACCATATGAGGCTCTTTATGGTCGAAAATGCCAAACTCCATTGTATTGGACTGAGCTTAGTAAGAATAAGATTCACGGGGTTAATTTAATAAAAAAGACTGAACAGAAAGTGAAAGTGATTCGTGACAGTCTGAAAGCTACATCAAATCATCAAAAGTCTTACACAGATTTAAAAAGAAAAGATATTGAATTTGAGATCGGCGATAAAGTGTTTTTGAAAGTGTCTCCGTGGAAAAAAAAATACTTCGTTTTGGTAAAAAGGGCAAATTGAGTCCGAGGTTCATCGGGCCGTATGAGATTATTAAACGAATTGGACTAGTTGCTTATATATTGCTATTGCCACCTGAATTAGAAAAGATTCATAATGTGTTTCACGTATCAATGCTTCAATGATACAGATCTGATCAGTCGCATCTGATTGCTCCTACTGAGGTTGAGATTCAGTCAAATTTATCGTTTAGTGAAGAACCGATTCGAATTTTGGCACATGAGATCAAAGAGTTGAGAAATAAGAAAATTTCGTGAGTGAAAGTGTTGTGGCATAAACACGGAGTTGAAGAGGCCACGTGGGAGCCTGGAGATGTTATGAGAGAGTAGTATCCAAATCTATTAACTGGTAAGATTTTCGAGGACGAAAATCCCTAAGGGGGAGAGTTTAACAGCCCAGTTTAGACCCTAGTCGAAACAATGGTTTCGAGATCACAACTCCAAGGTCAAAAAATATTTTAATATTATTTTTGGTGTTTACAATATGTGATTGAGCATGTGTGAAAATTTTATCGTTTGTGTGCCGAATTATGAAAAAGGACTTAATCGCATAAAATGTAAAAGTTGTGTTCTGATTGTTAAAGTGCTAATGCATGGCTTATTAAAATGTGAGTCCTTATGTTGTTATTATTCCACATGCAAAACAGATGGATAAAAATGGGGTTTAGTTAATGGAATTATAAATGATATTAATAAGGTTATAATGGTAAAACATGAATTAAAGATTAAATAAAATAAACAAAGCATGAAAAAGGTGGGGTGTTAATCTTCATTGCCAAAATTTGCTAAGGAAAAAGAAAAGAAAAAGAACATTAGGTTTCGGCTAGAAGTTTGTTCAATCAAGGTATGTTTTGAGCTTGATTTTTAGTGATTTCTACGTTTTTGTGATTGTTGCTTAGTGTTCTAGCTAGCCCATGTTTTAATTTTAGAATTTGATGATGATTTTGAGATATGCCATTAATGAATATGTGAACTTTGTGTTGTTAGTTTGTGGAATATGAAAGCTTAATGTTGGGTTAACATAGTTTGTATTTGGATTTTTGATGAAATTGAGTAATTTGGGCTAAATTGTGAAAATGAGAAATTGGAGGACTAAAATGTAAAATAAATAAAATATGTGGGCTTGTATGAGCTAGGGAAAATTCGGCTAAGCATGTGTAAATAGAAATTTTATGTATTTTTTTATTTTATGAAATAGGCACTAAAGTGTCGAAATGTGAAAATGTGAGGGCTATTTTGTAAAATACCCTAAATATGTGTGTTTGGACTAAATTGAATGATTTGGTGATTGAATGAGTTGAATTTGAATATGTATAGATCAAAAAAAGAGAGATTTGGATCGAGATCGAGGCAAAGATAAAGTGCTCAATTAGTCGACTTGTTTTGTTATTTCGACGTCCGAGGTAAGTTCTTTTATAATACGAATTGTTAAATTATGCTCATGTGCTATGTAATGAAATATTATATGGTTGATGAAATATTAATGATGAATGTGATTTTGAGAGATGTAGTACTAAGTGTGCGGAATAAAATTGGTACAATAGAGAATGACACTCTGTGTGTAAAACAAAGAAAGTATCGACTACCCTGATTGGCACTGTATGTGCGATACCGAGTTAAATTAGGTTTAAAGGCACTAAGTGTGCGATGATTTTTAAGCTTTGGCTAAGAAATTGGCACTAAGTGTGCGATTAAATCGAAAGAATAATGACGACTTATCGAAATGTGGTATCGAGCATTGTGTAGCAAGAATGATTGTTAACTAAGTGTTGGCAAAGGTATGTAGGGAACCTATGTGGTTGATGGTTTGGTAATGAATCAATGGAAGGTTATGTTAGTATTGACGATAGATGAAATTGTGTATTATTATGTGTAACAGACCGAATTTGACCCTAATCGGAACGGTGGTTTCGGGACCACGAATCTGAGCCTGAGAAATATTTAAATATTATATTTAGTGTTTATTATATATGAACTTATGTGTGTGAAAGTTTCGTAGAAAAATTTTATCATTTAAGTATTGAATTTGATAAAAAAGGACTTAATCGCATAATAGGTAAAAGTGGCATACTAAAGTGTAATGTGCTAATTTGAGCATGGCTTTTTAATATGAAGTGTTAAATGGGTAAATAACCCATTTTTAAGTTAGTGGGTGGTATATGATATGATTGACCTTAAGTTTTATATTATATAATTTTATGATATAAGGTTAAAATAGTAAATAGGTTAAAACCATATTATATGTTAATTAAAACATAAAAAAAATGGATATTTTCATTCATCTTTCTTGGCTGAATATTGAGAAAGAAAAGGGGAGCTAGATTCTTTGAATTTTCGGCAACATTCAAGCCAAATTCAAGGTAAATTCTTAGTCGATTTTTGTAGATTTTACGTTTTGAGATCGTTGCTTGAACGATGGCGACCCATGTTGTAATTTTAAAACCGAGCATGTCTAAGGTTCGCCATTAGCATTCTTATATGATAATTGATGTTTGATGAATTTAATTTATTGTTAGGACTAAGATTGATAAGTTTTGTATTGAAGTTTTAGTGAAAAATTGAGTAAATAGGACTAATTTGTAAAAATAAAAATTTGAGAGGGCTTAAATGCAAAATAAATGAAAGAAATGGACTTATATGGTCCTTATACATATTCGCCCTTGAGAGTGGTATTGAAATAATGTATATTTTGTGTTTTGTGCAATTAAGACTAGATTGTAAAATTTGAAATAGTAGGGTAAAATGGTAAATTTCCTATTTATGTGCTTAGGGACTAAATTGAGATGAAATGTACTTGAATGAGCTAAATTTTAATGTGTTTTAGATCAAGAACAAAGAAAAGCAGTTTAGATCGGGGAAAGGCGAAGGTTCTCGAATAGCCGATTTGCACGGTCTATCGACAACCGAGGTAAGTCCTTAACAAATTTATGTCGAGAAATTATTTACGAAAGTAGTACATGATAAAATTTGGTATTTAAGGCATGAAAATATATGTAGGCCAAATGTGGGGTATGAAATTGTAGTAAATTTGTTTGTTAAATGTGATGTGGATAATTATGTTCGGTTTAACATGAAATTGTAAAATAAAGTATACGAGATGGATGTGATTTTAGCATTAAGTAATGTGTATGGGAATGTTGATTGGGTTGATAATCGGGCTTTGAGCCTAGCAGGCCTCGTGCCGGTGTTATTAATCGAGCTTTGAGCCTAGCAGGCCTCGTGCCGGTGTTACTTATCGGGCTTTGATGCCTAGCAGGCCTTGTGCCGGTGTTACATATCGAGCTTTGATGCCTAGCGAGCTTCGTGCGGTGATTTATTTTGGGCTTTAATGCCTAGCGTGCTTCGTCTTGGTGATTTATTTCGGCTTTAATGCCTAGCGTGCTTCGTCTTGGGTGTTTAAATCTCGGACCTTTGGTCTAGTAGTTTTATACCAAATGATTTTTTAATACGAGCTTATGCTTATGAATGAAATGGTCTAGTTATGATGGTATTTGAATAAGCCAAGGTTTATTACTATAGTATGAGTGTTCGACCGAAAGTTATGTATCAAATAAGGTTTATGATATATGTGATGCTTCTTGAATAAGCAAGTTGATATAAATGTGTTCATATATTCCGTACTTAAGATATGTGATTAGAAAAGATATTGAGTTGATATGTTTACTTGCTTACTTGAGATTTTTACTTATATTGATATGAGAAATTATATCTATATAGATTCGCCATGAGCTATACATATAGATAATTGTACATATTCAATTATGTGCCTCATCTTAAATGTACACGGAAGATATTATTAGGTTGTAAGTGGAAATATATATATATATATTTTGATTAGCAATCTGGTACTATTTATAAGTCTCACATTATAAGTGTACGTTGAATAATGTTTCACTAGGTATGAATATTGATAATCTTTGTGATAGTACCTATGTGTTATGTTAGTTCATAAATGTTAAACATGTTATTCTATTCAATTTAATTGAATACTTAGTTGAGTAGTAAAGTTTCTTAAGGCTTACTAAGCTAAGTTAGCTTACTCTGTATGTTTTCACTCTTTTTTATAGATTGTGATCAAGCTACTGGCTCGAGGGTTCATCGTTGAAGTCATCCACACTATCAACTTATTTTGGTACTCTTAGAATTTAAATTTTAAACACAAGGCATGTATAGGCTAGCTTGTTATTTTGAAGGATACTGTGTTAATGTTTATAGCCATGCGAAAATGGCTGGCCTTATTAGTAAATAATCTAAAGTTATGCGAGACTTGATGAAAGTATGAACGCAAGTTTTATTTGAATGATGAAGATGAGTAAGTATAAAATCATGTTATGCATAATGGTTGTATACGTATGTTTGATATGAAATTGCATAGATGAAATTTTGCTAGTTCCTTGGAAAGTGAATATATATATATGAGATGGTATGTTAGGTTATGAATGACATTGGGTATGTGTATTTTTTTTTTAAATTCAATTGAGGTGATTTGATGATGAAATGATCAAATTATGGTGCTATGGTTCTGTTGTATTCGGTCTAGTTGCATGATTTTTAAACAGGTAAATTCGGCATAGTAAACAAGCATATTTTAAGTACATTGTTCATGATTATGTTTTAGTTAGTTATACATATATATATGCTTGAAGTGTGACATATGTTTGTGCATATTCGGACATGATAGAAGTTTGTTAAAGAATAGGTAATTTATGAAATTTTGATAGAAACATTATCCATAAGTTTAAGTAGATATTACATGCACGTTTAATGAACTTAGTTGGTGTTATAATTATTCGAATTTTCTATAAACATATTTATATAATCGGTTAAGAAAATTTAAAGGTTAGTAATCATTGGTGTGAATAACTAATTATGTTTGCATGTGATTGAATATAAATGTGATAAATTGGTTGGTGTAAGTTAACCTTTGATAACCTGTTTATATTCGGCCACCCTTTTTAAAATGACCAAATGAATAGTGCTCTGTAGTTTGAATGAGATTACTTATTTTATTATGTATAATGCAATTGATATTATATTTGTGGTGATTTGTTTATCGTAATATCATTTCTTAAGTATTAAGATTCAAGTGACTAAATAAACTTAGTGGTTAGTAGAGTAGCATCTTGTAACCCTAATTTGGCGACGGATATGGGTTAGGGGTGTTACATTTTATTGGTATCAGAGTTACGGTTTAGTCGATTCTAGGACTACCATAGTACGTAAGAGTCTAGCTATACATGCCTTTGAATTTTATATGTGATAGTGTGGTGACTTGACAATTTCAATTGTATTTTATATAGTAAATGGATTAGATCCCGATAGAGCCGTAGTGATGACGTGGAGAGTGTTGCTTTGGTCTCGCACATGGATCGGCGCCATTAGACTCTCAACCGATTCACGGGTAACCACGAGGAGAGGCTAAACAAGCCTTCTACCAAATGATGAATGAATGGTTTACCAGTTTGTTCAAAATAATCCATTTGTACAACAACCTCCACCCCGAATAATCCAACTCCGGTACCTTCAAGACTTCGATGATAGATCCAATGAGATCTAGTAGGCCTCTGTTGATAAAATCGGAAATTTGGGGCGAGGAATTCAAGGCTAATGATGATGATGACGCAGAGCGAGCTGAAATGTGGCTTGATAACACTATTCGGTACTTGATGAGCTATCCGCACTCAGCACGAATGTTTGAAATGTGCTATATCTTTACTTCGGGACACTGCCTATCACTGGTGGAATACACTAGTATCAGTGGTTCCAAAAGAAAAAGTGACATGGGATTTCTTCCAGAATGAATTCCGCAAGAAATATATCAGCCAGAGGTTCATCGACCAGAAACGTAAAGAATTTCTTGAACTAAAACAGGGGCAAATGACCGTGACTGAATATGAGCGAAAGTTTGTCAGTTTGAGCCGATATGCTCGGGAGTGTGTATCAACTGAAGCCATTATGTACAAAATGTTTGAAGATGGTTTGAATGAAGATTTAAAGTTGCTTGTTGGCATTCTTGAAATCAAAGAGTTTGTGACATTAGTCGAGCGAGCTTGCAAAGCTGAAGATCTTGGGAAGGAGAAAAGAAAGGCTGAGACAGAAGCTAGAGACACTCGTAAAAGACCGTCGGGTAAGAATTTCCATTCTACATCTAAGAAGTTTAGAGATGACTTCAGTCTACATAAAGCTACTTCAGATACACCTAGACGTGATCGACCTCCAGTGAGCTCCCGAGCTACCTCGATGGCCAGTGTTGATAACGTTCCACAGAATCGAGTTGAATGCAAACATTGTGGAAAATGGCATTCTGGGAGTTGTAGAGTTCGTGATCGGTCCTGCTTTAAATGTGGATCCCCAGACCATTTTATTCGAGAGTGCCTGATGTTAGCTGACCAGAATACAGCACAGAACTCTAGACCAAGCGATTGCATCAAGACGAGGCGGACCACCGAGCATTCCGCAATGTAGGTGGTAGTCAGAGAGGGACGAAGAACACGACGATTCGATCGAGGCTAGAGCTCCAGCTAGAGCTTATGTTACTCGAGCTAGAGAGGATCTTCGCTTCTCCGGATGTCATTCTTGGTACTTTCACCCTTTATGATACTCACTGTAATTGCATTGATTGATCCTGGTTCGACCCATTCATATGTATGTGAAACTCTAGAATTCAGTAAGACTCTGCCAGTTGAGTCTATTGAGTTTGTGATTCGCGTATCCAACCCTTTGGGTAGATGTGTGTTTGTTAATAAAGTGTGTAAAGGTTGCCCATTGATGATTCGGGATTTTTGCTTCCCAGTCGATTTCATGCTGTTGCCTTTCGATGAGTTTGATATAATTTTGGGAATGGACTGGTTAACTTCACATGATGCAGTGGTGAATTGGAAAAGAAAGCTTATCGATTTGAGACATCAGAATGGTGAGATCATTAGAATTGAATCTAGTGATTTAAGTGGGTTTCCTCGATTATATCCTCGATGTTAGCGGAAGTATGTGAGAAAAGGGTGCGAAGCTTATTTGGCTTATGTCTTGGATAATAAATTGTCTAAGAGCAGATTGAATCTGCATCGATTGTATGTGAATACCGGATGTGTTTCTGAAGAACTACCTAGGTTTACCCCAAGACGAGAGATTGAGTTTGGCATTGAATTAGCAGGGAACGACTCGATCTTAATAGCTCCATATCGGATGGCACCTCTTGAGCTAAAAGAGTTGAAAGCACATTGCAAGAGTTAACAGATAGGGCTTTGCACGACCAAGTTTCTCTCCTTGGGGTGCACCAGTTCTTTTGTGAGAAAGAAAGATGGAACGATGCGAATGTGTTTTGATTATCGATGGCGAATAAGGTAACTATAAAGAATAAGTACCCATTACCCGGATTGATGATTTGTTTGATCGGTTGAAAGGGCTTCAGATTTTCAAGATAGATTTGAGATCGGGTTATTATCGATTCTGAGTTAGAGATACAGATGTGCTAAAGACGCATTAGGACGAGGTACGGACATTTTGAGTTTTGGTTATGCCTTTTGGGCTTACTAATGCACTGCTATTTTTATGGATTTGATGAATCGGGTTTTAGACGCTTTTGGATCGATTTGTGGTAGTGTTTATTGATGACATCTTGATCTACTCCAAAGATGAAATTGAACACGTTGAGCATTTGAGGTTAGTGCTACAAACTTTGCGAAATCAGCGGTTGTATGCGAAGTTTAGTAAGTGTGAGTTCGGATGAAAGAGGACCGCTTTTGGGACATGTTGTTTCAAAGATCGTGCATTCGAGTTGATCCGAACAAAATATCGGCTATACTTGATTGGAAGCCACGAAAAATGTTTAGAGATTCAAAGTTTTCTAGGACTTGCGGGTTACTATCGACGATTTGTGAAAGGTTTTTCTATGATAGCTACCCGTTGACAAAGTTATTGCGTAAAGATGTCGAGTTTGAGTGGTCGGAAAAGTGTCGAAAAGTTTTGATCAGCTGAAAGCCCTTTTGATGAAGCTCCGGTGTTAGTTCAACCTGAATCGGGTAAAGAATTTGTTGTTTATTCGATGCTTCTTTAAATGGTTTGGGCTGCGTTTTGATGCGAGGAAGGCAAAGTTGTAGCCTACGCTTCAAGACAATTGAAGCCGCATGAAAGAAATTTCCCGACGCATGACTTAGAACTTGCAGCCATTGTTTTCGCATTGAAAATTTGGTGTCACTATTTATTTGGCAAGAAATGTCACATTTATTCAGATCATAAAAGTCTAAAGTATTTAATGACTCAGAAGGATCTAAATTTGAGACAACGCAGATGGTTAGAATTGTTGAAAGACTATGAGTTGGTGATTGACTACCATCCGGGAAAAGCTAACGTTGTTGCAGATCGTTAAGTCAAAAATCATTGTTTGCTCTTCGTGCAATGAACGCACAGATAGCTATGTCTGGTGATGGTTCGATCATAGCCGAGTTACAAGCAAGACCGATGTTTATTCAGCAAATTTGTGATGCACAGAAAGTTGACAAGGATTTGATTGCTAGACGAATTCAGTGTGAAAAAGGTGTAGAGTCAGATTTTCAGATTGATGCAAATGACTGTTTGAATTTTAAAAGCCGAATGTGTGTTCTGAAAAACTCAGATTTGATACAGATGATTCTGAGTGAGGCCCATAGTGGTCGATTATCAATACATCCGGGTAGCACAAAGATGTATAATGATTTGAAACAGTTCTATTGGTGGCCGGGCATGAAATGGGATATATCTGAATTTGTTTGAAATGCTTAGTTTGTCAGCAAGTAAAAGCTGAACATCAAGTGCCATCCCGATTACTTCAGCCAATCATGATACCTGAATGGAAATGGGATAGAATTACAATGGATTTTGTATCCGGTCTTCCTATGACACCGAGTAAGAAAGATGCCGTCTGGGTTATAGTTGATAGACTGACTAAATCAGCTCATTTTGTGCCGGTTCGTACAGACTTTTCACTCGATAAACTTGTTGAATTATATGTATCGCAGATTGTGAGATTGCATGGTGTACCGAGATCCATTGTTTCATACAGAGACCCGAGATTTACATCGCGGTGTTGGAAAAAGTTGCAAGATGCCTTAGGTACTAAACTACATTGTAGTACAGCCTTTCATCCGCAGACAGACGGTCAGTCTGAGTGAACTATTCAGATACTTGAGGACATGTTGAGATGTTGCGTTCTTGAGTTTAAAGGTGCGTGGGAAAGATATTTACCTCTGATTGAATTTGCCTATAACAACAGTTTTCAATCTAGTATCAAAATGGTGCCCTATGAAGACTTGTACGGGCGAAAGTGTCGAACACCATTATCTCGGGTGAGCTCGTGAGAATAAGATACAGGGTTGATTTGATTAAAGAATGAAAGTAGCTATTATTAGAGACAATTTGAAAGTCGCCGGATCGTCAAAAGTCTTATGCTAATTTGAAGCGTAAAAACATTGAATTTCGGTCGAGATCGAGCATTTTAAAGGTCTCTCGTGGAAGAAAGTACTCCGTTTTAAATCGGAAGGCAAATTGAGCCCGAGGTTCATCGGACCGTATGAAATCATTGAGCGTGTTGGACTGTTGCTTATAGGTTGAAGTTACCCTCGAATTAGAAAAGATACACGATGTATTTCACGTTTCTATGCTTCGTGAATCTGATTAGATCATCACATGTGATTGCTCCGCTCGAGATTGAGATCCAACTCGATATGACGTATGAGGAAAAATCGATCCGTATTTTAGCCCGGGAAATGAAAGAGTTAAGAAACAAAAGGATTTCCTTAGTGAAAGTACTATGGAATCGGCACGGAGTTGAAGAGGCGACGTGGGAACCTGAAGATTCAATGAGGCAACTATATCGGACGTTGTTTAACGGTAAGATTTTCGGGGACGAAAATCCTTAAGGGGGAGAGTTGTAACAGACCGAATTTGACCCTAATCGAGCGGTGGTTTTGGGACCACGAATTGAGCCCGAGAAATATTTAAATATTATATTTAGTGTTTATTATATATGAATTTATGTGTGAAAGTTTCAGAGAAAAATTTTATCGTTTAAGTATTGAATTTGATAAAAAGACTTAATCGCGTAAAAGGTAAAAGTGGCATACTAAAGTGTAATGTGCTAATTTGAGCATGGCTTTTTAATATGAAGTGTTAAATGGGTAAATAACCCATTTTAAGTTAGTGGGTGGTATATGACATGATTGACCTTAAGTTTTATATTATATAATTTTATGATATAAGGATAAAATAGTAAATAGGTTAAAACCATATTATATGTTAATTAAAACATAAAAAATGGATATTTTCATTCATCTTTCTTGGCGAATATTGAGAAAGAAAAGGGGAGCTAGGTTCTTTGAATTTTCGGCAACATTCAAGCCAAATTCAAGGTAAATTCTTAGTCGATTTTTGTAAATTTTTACGTTTTTAAGATCGTTGCTTCGAACAGTAGCCGACCCATGTTGTAATTTTTAAAACTAAGCATGCCTAAGGTTCAGCCAATAGCATTCTTATATGATAATTGATGTTTGATGAATTTAATTTATTGTTAGGACTAAGATTGGTAAGTTTTGTATTGAAGTTTTAGTGAAAAATTGAGTAAATAGGACAAATTTGTAAAAATAAAAATTTGAGAGGGCTTAAATGCAAAATAAATGAAAGAAATGGACTTATATGGTCCTTATACATATACAGCCCTTGAGAGTGGTATTGAAATAATGTATATTTTGTGTTTTGTGCAATTAAGACTAGATTGTAAAAATTTGAAATAGTAGGGGTAAAATGGTAAATTACCTATTTATGTGCTTAGGGACTAAATTGAGATGAAATGTACTTGAATGAGCTAAATTTTAATGTGATTTAGATCAAATACAAAGAAAAACGGATTTAGATCGGGGAAAGACGAAGGTTCTCGAATAGCCAATTTGCACGGTCTATCGACAACCGAGGTAAGTCCTTAAGCAAATTTATGTCGAGAAATTATTTACGAAAGTAGTACATGATAAAATTTGGTATTTAAGGCATGAAAATATATGTAGGCCAAATGTGGGGTATGAAATTGTAGTAAATTTGTTTGTTAAATGTGATGTGGATAATTATGTTCGGTTTAACATGAAATTGTAAAATAAAGTATACGAGATGGATGTGATTTTAGCATTAAGTAATGTGTATGGGAATGTTGATTGGGTTGATAATCGGGCTTTGAGCCTAGCAGGCCTCGTGCCGGTGTTATTAATCGGGCTTTGAGCCTAGCAGGCCTCGTGCCGGTGTTATTTATCGGGCTTTGATGCCTAGCAGGCCTTGTGCCGGTGTTACATATCAGGCTTTGATGCCTAGCAGGCTTCGTGCCGGTGATTTATTTTGGGCTTTAATGCCTAGCAGGCTTCGTGCCGGTGATTTATTTCGGGCTTTAATGCATAGCAGGCTTCGTGCCGGTGTTTAAATCTCGAACCTTTGGTCTAGTAGTTTTTATACCAGTGATTTTTTTAATACGAGCTTATGCTTATGAATGAAATGGTCTAGTTATGATGGTATTTGAATAAGCCAAGGTTTATTACTATAGTATGAGTGTTCGACCGAAAGTTATGTATCAAATAAGGTTTATGATATATGTGATGCTTCTTGAATAAGCAAGTTGATATAAATGTGTTCATATATTCCGTACTTAAGATATGTGATTAGAAAAGATATTGAGTTGATATGTTTACTTGCTTACTTGAGATTTTTACTTATATTGATATGAGAAATTATATCTATATAGATTCAGCCATGAGCTATACATATAGATAATTGTACATATTCAATTATGTGCCCTCATCTTAAATGTACACGGAAGATATTATTAGGTTGTAAGTGGAAATATATATATATATATATTTTGATTAGCAATCTGGGTACTATTGATAAGTCTCACATTATAAGTGTACGTTGAATAATGTTTCACTAGGTATGAATATTGATAATCGGCTGTGATAGTACCTATGTGTTATGTTAGTTCATAAATGTTAAACATGTTATTCTATTCAATTTAATTGAATACTTAGTTGAGTAGTAAAGTTTCTTAAGGCTTACTAAGCTAAGTTAGCTTACTCGTATGTTTTCACTGCTTTTATAGATTGTGATCAAGCTCTTGGCTCGAGGGTTCATCGTTGAAGTCATCCACACTATCAACTTATTTTGGTACTCTTAGAATTTAAATTTTAAACACAAGGCATGTATAGGCTAGCTTGTTATTTTGAAGGATTGTGTTAATGTTTATAGCCATGCGAAAATGGTCGGCCTTATTAGTAAATAATCTAAAGTTATGCGAGACTTGATGAAAGTATGAAAGCAAGTTTTATTTGAATGATGAAGATGAGTAAGTATAAAATCATGTTATGCATAATGGTTGTATACGTATGTTTGATATGAAATTGCATAGATGAAATTTTGCTAGTTCCTTGGAAAGTGAATATATATATATGAGATGGTATGTTAGGTTATGAATGACATTGGGTATGTGTATTTTTTTTTAAATTCAATTGAGGTGATTTGATGATGAAATGATCAAATTATGGTGCTATGGTTCGGTTGTATTCGGTCTAGTTGCATGATTTTTAAACAGGTAAATTCGGCATAGTAAACAAGCATATTTTAAGTACATTGTTCATGATTATGTTTTAGTTAGTTATACATATATATATGCTTGAAGTGTGACATATGTTTGTGCATATTCGGACGTGATAGAAGTTTGTTAAAGAATAGGTAATTTATGAAATTTTGATAGAAACATTATCCATAAGTTTAAGTAGATATTACATGCACGTTTAATGAACTTAGTTGGTGTTATAATTATTCTGAATTTTCTATAAACATATTTATATAATCGGTTAAGAAAATTTAAAGGTTAGTAATTATTGGTGTGAATAACTAATTATGTTTGCATGTGATTGAATATACATGTGATAAATTGGTTGGTGTAAGTTAACCTTTGATAACCTGTTTATATTCGGCCACCCTTTTTAAAATGACCAAATGAATAGTGCTCTGTAGTTTGAATGAGATTACTTATTTTATTATGTATAATGCAATTGATATTATATTTGTGGTGATTTGTTTATCGTAATATCATTTCTTAAGTATTAAGATTCAAGTGACTAAATGAACTTGGTGGTCAGTAGAGTAGCATCTTGTAACCCTAATTTGGAGACGGATATGGGTTAGGGGTGTTACATTCTATTGGTATCAGAGCTACGATTTAGTCGATTCTAGGACTACCGTAGTACGTAAGAGTCTAGCTATACATGCCTTTGAATTTTATATGTGATAGTGTGGTGACTTCGACAATTTCAATTGTATTTTATATAGTAAATGGATTAGATCCTGATAGAGCCGTGCTGATTACGTGGAGAGTGTTGCGCCTGGTCTCGCACATGGATCAGCGCCATTAGACTCTCAACCAGTTACGGGTAACCACGAGGGAGAGGCTAAACAAGCCTTCTACCAAATGATGAATGAATGGTTTACCCAGTTTGTTCAAAATAATCTAGCTGTACAACAACCTCCACCCCCGAATAATCCAACTCCGGTACCTTCAGCACCCCCGATGATAGATCCAATGAGATCTAGTAGGCCTCCTGTTGATAAAATCAGGAAATTTGGGGCCGAGGAATTCAAGGCTAATGATGATGATGATGCAGAGCGAGTTGAAATGTGGTTTAATAACACTATTCGGGTACTCGATGAGCTATCCTGCACTCTAGACGAATGTTTGAAATGTGCTATATCTTTACTTCGGGACACTGCCTATCACTGGTGGAATACACTAGTATCAGTGGTTCCAAGAGAAAAAGTGACACGGGATTTCTTCCAGAATGAATTTCGCAAGAAATATATCAGCCAGAGGTTCATCGACCAGAAACGTAAAGAATTTCTTGAACTAAAATAGGGGCAAATGACCGTGACTGAATATGAGCGAAAGTTTGTCACATTGAGCCGATATGCTCGGGAGTGTGTATCAACTGAAGCCATTTTGTACAAAAGGTTTGAAGATGGTTTGAATGAAGATTTAAAGTTGCTTGTTGGCATTCTTGAAATCAAAGAGTTTGTGACATTAGTCGAGCGAGCTTGCAAAGCTGAAGAGCTTGGGAAGGAGAAAAGAAAGGCTGAGACAGAAGCTAGAGACACTCGTAAAAGACCGTCGGGTAAGAATTTCCATTCTACATCTAAGAAGTTTAGAGATGACTTCAGTCTACATAAAGCTACTTCAGATACACCTAGACGTGATCGACCTCCAGTGAGCTCCCGAGCTACCTCGATGGCCAGTGTTGATAACGTTCCACAGAATCGAGTTGAATGCAAACATTGTGGAAAATGGCATTCTGGGAGTTGTAGAGTTCGTGATCGGTCCTACTTTAAATGTGGATCCTCAGACCATTTTATTCGAGAGTGCCCGATGTTAGCTGAGTAGAATACATCACAGAACTCTAAACCGAAAGCGATTGCATCAAGACGCAGGCGGACCACCGAGCATTCGGTAATGTAGGTGGTAGTCGAGAGGATGAAGAATCGGCGATTCGATCGAGGCTAGAGCTCCAGCTAGAGCTTATGTTACTCGAGCTAGAGAGGATCTTGCTTCTCCGGATGTCATTCTTGGTACTTTCACCTTTTATGATACTCTTGTAATTGCATTGATTGATCTGGTTCGACCCATTCATATGTATGTGAAACTTTGGTATTCAAGAAGACTCGCCATTGAGTCTCTTGAGTTTGTGATTCAGCGTATCCAACCCTTTGGGTAGATGTGTGTTTGTTAATAAAGTGTGTAAAGGTTGCCCATTGATGATTCGGGATTTTTGCTTCCCAATCGATTTAATCTTGTTGCCTTTCGATGAGTTTGATATAATTTTGGGAATGGGTGGTTAACTTCACATGATGTAGTGGTGAATTGCAAAAGAAAGCTTATCGATTTGAGACATCGAATGGTGAGATCATTAGAATTGAATCCGAGAATTTAAGTGGGTTTCCTCTGATTATATCCTCGATGTTAGCCCTAAGTATGTGAGAAAAGGTGCGAAGCTTATTTGGCTTATGTCTTTGGATAATAAATTGTCTAAGAAAGCAGATTGAATCTGCTGGGATTGTATGTGAATACCCAGATGTGTTTCCTGAAGAACTACCGGGTTTACCCCCAATACGAGAGATTGAGTTTGGCATTGAATTAGCACCGGGAACGACTCCGATCTTAATAGCTCCATATCGGATGGCACCTACTGAGCTAAAAGAGTTGAAAGCACAGTTGCAAGAGTTAACAGATAGGGGCTTTGCACGACCAAGTTTCTCTCCTTGGGGTGCACCAGTTCTTTTTGTGAGAAAGAAAGATGGAACGATGCGAATGTGTTTTGATTATCGATGAATGAATAAGGTAACTATAAAGAATAAGTACCCATTACCGGATTGATGATTTGTTTGATCGGTTGAAAGGGCTTGATATTTTCGAAGATAGATTTGAGATCGGGTTATTATCGATTCTGAGTCGAGATCTGAGATGTGCCAAAGAGCGCATTTGGACGAGGTACGGACATTTTGAGTTTTTGGTTATGCCTTTTGGGCTTACTAATGCACCGCTATTTTATGGATTTGATGAATCGGGTTTTAGGCGTTTTGGATCGATTTGTGGTAGTGTTTATTGATGACATACTGATCTACTCCAAAGATGAAATTGAACACGCTGAGCATTTGAGGTTAGTGCTACAAACTTTGCGAAATCAGCAGTTGTATGCGAAGTTTAGTAAGTGTGAGTTCTGGATGAAAGAGGACTGCTTTTTGGGACATGTTGTTTCAGCATCAGGCATTCGAGTTGATCCGAACAAAATATCGGCTATACTTGATTGGAAGCCACCGAAAAATGTTTCCGAGATTCAAAGTTTTCTAGGACTTGCGGGTTACTATCGACGATTTGTGAAAGGTTTTTCTATGATAGCTACCCCGTTGACAAAGTTATTGCAGAAAGATGTCAGGTTTGAGTGGTCAGAAAAGTGTCAGAAAAGTTTTGATCAGCTGAAAGCCATTTTGATGAAGCTCGGTGTTAGTTCAACTGAATCGGGTAAAGAATTTGTTGTTTATTCGATGCTTCTTTAAATGGTTTGGGCTGCGTTTTGATGCGAGGAAGGCAAAGTTGTAGCCTACGCTTCAAGACAATTGAAGCCGCATGAAAGAAATTTCCCGACGCATGACTTAGAACTTGCAGCCATTGTTTTCGCATTGAAAATTTGGCGTCACTATTTATTTGGCAAGAAATGTCACATTTATTCAGATCATAAAAGTCTAAAGTATTTAATGACTCAGAAGGATCTAAATTTGAGAAAACGCAGATGGTTAGAATTGTTGAAAGACTATGAGTTGGTGATTGACTACCATCCGGAAAAGCTAACGTTGTTGCGGATCGTTAAGTCAAAAATCATTGTTTGCTCTTCGTGCAATGAGCATACGATAGCTATGTCGGTGATGGTTCGATCATAGCCGAGTTACAAGCAAGACCGATGTTTATTCAGCAAATTTGTGATGCATGAAAGTTGACAAGGATTTGATTGCTAGACGAATTCGATGTGAAAAGGTGCAGAGTCGATTTTGATTGATGCAAATGATGTTTGAATTTTAAAATCCGAATGTGTGTTCGAAAACTCGATTTGATCTGAGATGATTACGAGTGAGGCCCATAGTGGTCGATTATCAATACATCCGGTAGCACAAAGATGTATAATGATTTGAAACAGATTCTATTGGTGGTAGGGCATGAAATGGGATATATCTGAATTTGTTTGAAATGCTTAGTTTGTCGACAAGTAAAAGTGAACATCAAGTGCCATCCGATTACTTGACCAATCATGATACCGAATGGAAATGGGATAGAATTACAATGGATTTTGTATCCGGTCTTCCTATGACACCGAGTAAGAAAGATGTCGTCGAGTTATAGTTGATAGACCGACTAAATCAGCTCATTTTGTCTTGGGTTAAATGCATGACTTTTCACTCGATAAACTTGTTGAATTATATGTATCGCAGATTGTGAGATTGCATGGTGTACCGAGATCCATTGTTTCATCTGAGAGACCGGGATTTACATCGTGGTTTTGGAAAAAGTTGCAAGATGCCTTAGGTACTAAACTACATTGTAGTACTGACCTTTCATCCGCATGATGACGGTCGGTCTGAGTGAACTATTTAGATACTTGAGGACATGTTGAGATGTTGCGTTCTTGAGTTTAAAGGTGCGTGGGAAAGATATTTACCTCTGATTGAATTTGCCTACAACAACAGTTTTCAATCTAGTATCAAAATGGTGCCCTATGAAGACTTGTGCGGCGAAAGTGTCGAACACCATTATCTTTGGTGAGCTCGCGAGAATAAGATACACGGGTTGATTTGATTAAAGAAGCTGAATGAAAGTAGCTATTATTAGAGACAATTTGAAAGTCGCTTGGATCGTCAAAAGTCTTATGCTAATTTGAAACGTGAAGACATTGAATTTCAGGTCGGAGATCGAGTATTTTTAAAGGTCTCTCTGTGGAAGAAAGTACTCCGGTTTGACCGGAAAGGCAAATTGAGCCCGAGGTTCATCGGACCGTATGAAATCATTGAACGTGTTGGACTGTTGCTTATAGGTTGAAGTTACCCTCGAATTAGAAAAGATACACGATGTATTTCACGTTTCTATGCTTCGTAGATCTGATTAGATCATCACATGTGATTGCTCAAATCGAGATTGAGATCCAACGATATGACGTATGAGGAAAAATCGATCCGTATTTTAGCCCGGGAAATGAAAGAGTTAAGAAACAAAAGGATTTCCTTAGTGAAAGTACTATGGAATCGGCACGGAGTTGAAGAGGCGACGTGGGAACCTGGAGATTCAATGAGACAACAATATCCGACGTTGTTTAACGGTAAGATTTTGGGGACGAAAATCCTTAAGGGGAGAGTTATAATGAATCGAATTTGACCCTAATCGAACGGTGGTTTTGGGACCATGAATCAGAGCAGAAATATTTAAATATTATATTTAGTGTTTATTATATATGAATTTATGTGTGAAAGTTTCATAGAAAAATTTTATCGTTTAAGTATTGAATTTGATAAAAAAGACTTAATCGCGTAAAAGGTAAAAGTGGCATACTAAAGTGTAATGTGCTAATTTGAGCATGGCTTTTTAATATGAAGTGTTAAATGGGTAAATAACCCATTTTTAAGTTAGTGGGTGGTATATGACATGATTGACCTTAAGTTTTATATTATATAATTTTATGATATAAGGATAAAATAGTAAATAGGTTAAAACCATATTATATGTTAATTAAAACATAAAAAAATGGATATTTTCATTCATCTTTCTTGGCCGAATATTGAGAAAGAAAAGGGGAGCTAGGTTCTTTGAATTTTCGGCAACATTCAAGCCAAATTCAAGGTAAATTCTTAGTCGATTTTTGTAAATTTTTACGTTTTTAAGATCGTTGCTTCGAACAGTAGCCGACCCATGTTGTAATTTTTAAAACTAAGCATGCCTAAGGTTCAGCCAATAGCATTCTTATATGATAATTGATGTTTGATGAATTTAATTTATTGTTAGGACTAAGATTGGTAAGTTTTGTATTGAAGTTTTAGTGAAAAATTGAGTAAATAGGACTAATTTGTAAAAATAAAAATTTGAGAGGGCTTAAATGCAAAATAAATGGAAGAAATGGACTTATATGGTCCTTATACATATACAGCCCTTGAGTGTGGTATTGAAATAATGTATATTTTGTGTTTTGTGCAATTAAGACTAGATTGTAAAAATTTGAAATAGTAGGGGTAAAATGGTAAATTTCCTATTTATGTGCTTAGGGACTAAATTGAGATGAAATGTACTTGAATGAGCTAAATTTTAATGTGTTTTAGGTCAAGAACAAAGAAAAACGGATTTAGATTGGGGAAAGACGAAGGTTCTCGAATAGCCGATTTGCACGGTCTATCGACAACCGAGGTAAGTCCTAAACAAATTTATGTCGAGAAATTATTTACTGAAAGTAGTACATGATAAAATTTGGTATTTAAGGCATGAAAATATATGTAGGCGAATGTGGGTATGAAATTGTAGTAAATTTGTTTGTTAAATGTGATGTGGATAATTATGTTCGGTTTAACATGAAATTGTAAAATAAAGTATCTGAGATGGATGTGATTTTAGCATTAAGTAATGTGTATGGGAATGTTGATTGGGTTGATAATCGGGCTTTGAGCCTAGCGTGCCTCGTGCCGGTGTTATTAATCGGGCTTTGAGCCTAGCAAGCCTCGTGCTGGTGTTATTTATCGGGCTTTGATGCTAGCGTGCCTTGTGCCGATGTTACATATCGAGCTTTGATGCCTAGCGAGCTTCGTGCGGTGATTTATTTCGAGCTTTAATGCCTAGCGTGCTTTGTGCTTTGATTTATTTCGGCTTTAATGCCTAGCGTGCTTCGTCTTGGTGTTTAAATCTCGGACCTTTGGTCTAGCGCTTTTATACCGATGATTTTTTAATACGAGCTTATGCTTATGAATGAAATGGTCTAGTTATGATGGTATTTGAATAAGCCAAGGTTTATTACTATATTATGAGTGTTCGACCAAAAGTTATGTATCAAATAAGGTTTATGATATATGTGATGCTTCTTGAATAAGCAAGTTGATATAAATGTGTTCATATATTAAGTACTTAAGATATGTGATTAGAAAAGATATTGAGTTGATATGTTTACTTGCTTACTTGAGATTTTTACTTATATTGATATGAGAAATTATATCTATATAGATTCGACCATGAGCTATACATATAGATAATTGTACATATTCAATTATGTTCCTCATCTTAAATGTACGGAAGATATTATTAGGTTGTAAGTGGATATATATATATATATATATATATATATATTTTATTAGCAATCTGGGTACTATTGATAAGTCTCACATTATAAGTGTACGTTGAATAATGTTTCACTAGGTATGAATATTGATAATCTTTGTGATAGTACCTATGTGTTATGTTAGTTCATAAATGTTAAACATGTTATTCTATTCAATTTAATTGAATACTTAGTTGAGTAGTAAAGTTTCTTAAGGCTTACTAAGCTAAGTTAGCTTACTCTGTATGTTTTCACTCTGTTTTATAGATTGTGATCAAGCTACTGGCTCGAGGGTTCATCGTTGAAGTCATCCACACTATCAACTTATTTTGGTACTCTTAGAATTTAAATTTTAAACACAAGGCATGTATAGGCTAGCTTGTTATTTTGAAGGATACTGTGTTAATGTTTATAGCCATGAGAAAATGGTTGGCCTTATTAGTAAATAATCTAAAGTTATGCGAGACTTGATGAAAGTATGAAAGCAAGTTTTATTTGAATGATGAAGATGAGTAAGTATAAAATCATGTTATGCATAATGGTTGTATACGTATGTTTGATATGAAATTGCATAGATGAAATTTTGCTAGTTCCTTGGAAAGTGAATATATATATATATGAGATGGTATGTTAGGTTATGAATGACATTGGGTATGTGTATTTTTTTTTAAATTCAATTGAGGTGATTCGATGATGAAATGATCAAATTATGGTGCTATGGTTCGATTGTATTCGGTCTAGTTGCATGATGTTTAAACAGGTAAATTCGGCATAGTAAACAAGCATATTTTAAGTACATTGTTCATGATTATGTTTTAGTTAGTTATACAAATATATATATGCTTGAAGTGTGACATATGTTTGTGCATATTCAGGCGTGATAGAAGTTTGTTAAAGAATAGGTAATTTATGAAATTTTGATAGAAACATTATCCATAAGTTTAAGTAGATATTACATGCACGTTTAATGAACTTAGTTGGTGTTATAATTATTCTGAATTTTCTATAAACATATTTATATAATCGGTTGAGAAAATTTAAAGGTTAGTAATCATTGGTGTGAATAACTAATTATGTTTGCATGTGATTGAATATACATGTGATAAATTGGTTGGTGTAAGTTAACCTTTGATAACCTGTTTATATTCGGCCACCCTTTTTAAAATGACCAAATGAATAGTGCTCTGTAGTTTGAATGAGATTACTTATTTTATTATGTATAATGCAATTGATATTATATTTGTAGTGATTTGTTTATCGTAATATCATTTCTTAAGTATTAAGATTCAAGTGACTAAATGAACTTGGTGGTTAGTAGAGTAGCATCTTGTAACCCTATTTCGGCGACGGATATGGGTTAGGGGTGTTGCATTATGAATTGATCTGTGTGATGATTTATTTTACATATTAAATTTGAATCATTGAGTTAAATGTATTATATTACGAACTTACTAAGCTCTTCAGCTTACTGTGTGAAGTTTTCTCTGTTTTACAGTATAATTAAAGCTAGCTCAGATCTAGGGATCGTCAGTGACAAAAATCACACTATCGGCTATCTATTTTGTTACATTTGGAAGATGTATATATTTAATTATGGCATGTATAGGCTAGTGATTATGGTATATATTTTGAGTTGTATAGTTCTTTCCATGTGATATTGCTTAAAAGATGAATAATTTCGGTATATGCTTTAGATGTGTGAAAAGGATGGTTAATAGGTGTTTGTGTGTTCTAAGTGAATAACCTTATGATATGTTTTGGTGATAATAATGTGGTATATTCATGATATGAAATGGTATGGATTAAATGGTGTATGAATTACATTTTTTTTATATGTAATTGATACTTTGGATTAATATGTTTAGATAGATTTATATGGGATGATGAATGATGATGTTGAGAGATTAAGTTGAGTATGTTTTGGTATGTTTGAATGCCATTTGGGGTATGAAATTGTATTGGTTTGTGCTTGTAGGTGTGACCCCAAGTGTGGGTGGCAAATTGGCCTTGCAAATGGCCTATATTTGTCCACACAGTTGAGCACACAAGCGTGTGTGGCTATACCGTGTCTCTTAAGCTGGCATATTAAAACAAGTCAGTGTCGACCACGAGTTGGACACACGGGTGTGTGACTGGCCGTGTGGTGCAAGTTAGTGTCGACCATAGGTGAGGCACATAGGCGTGTCTTCTGCCATGTGGACAAGTCAATACGTATGCCCTGTTTTGACACGGTTTGGACACACTGGTGTGTCTGAGGCCGTGTGAGGCACACGACCTCCCCACATTGGAGTGTGACCCCTGTAGTTTTGAAAAATGTTTGATTTTCTGAAAATTTTGTATGTGTTCGGTTTAGTCCCGACCCCTTTCTAACACATGTTTAAGGTCTCTTAGACCTTATTAAGGGACTATATGCATGTATCTTGATATGTTTGGATGATGATAAACTTTGTGTTGTAAAATGTTTGTAAATGTTACGGATTGATCGATAATGCTTCTTAACCCTAGACTAGCGAAGGTTACGAGTTAGGGGTGTTACATACCCACTTGAGAAATTAGTCGATCTATATGTTTCTAAAATTGTGAGACTTCATGGAGTACCGTTGTCGATCATTTCGGATAGAGATCCAAGGTTCACATCACGATTTTGGAAAAAGTTGCAAGAAGCTCTGGGGACAAAGTTAAATTTTTGTACTGTATTCCACCCACAAACTGACGGCAGTCGAAAAGAGTAATTCAGATTCTTGAAGATATGATGCGGTGTTGTGTTCTTGAGTTTCAAGGCAGTTGGGAAAGGTACTTACCGTTGGTAGATTTTGCCCACAACAATAGCTATCAGTCGAGTTTGAAAATGGCGCCTTATAAGGCTTTATAAGGGCATAAGTGCCGAACGCCCTTGTATTGGTCCGAACTCAAGGAAAATCAGATACAGGTACACAGGGTTGACTTAGTTAGAGAAACTGAGGAGAAAGTAAAAGTAATTCGTGGTTGTTTAAAAGCCGCTTCGGATAGACAAAAATCCTACACGAATTTGAAACGAAAAGGAATTGAGTTTCAAGTCGAAAATAAGGTGTTCTTGAAAGTATCTTCGTGGAAGAAAGTCTTCAGATTCGGTAGGAAAGGCAAAATAAGTCCACGTTTTATTGGACCTTATGAGGTGATTGAGAGGGTTAGACCAGTAGCTTATCGATTAGCCTTGCCATCTGAGTTAGAAAAGATCCATGATGTATTCCATGTGTCTATGTTGCGTCGTTATCGTTCTGACCCATCACATGTGATTTCACCAACAGAGGTTGAGATTTGTTCAAACATGACCTATGGCAAAGAGCCGGTTAAGATTTTAGATCGAAAGATCAAGCAACTGAAAATCAAAGTATTGCACTCGTGAAAGTATTATGGCATAGACATGGGGTTGAAGAGGCCACATAGGAACCCGAGGAGACCATGAGAGACCAATATTCAAACCTTTTTGCAGGTAAGATTTTCGGGGATGAAAATCCCTAAAGGGGAGAATTGTAACGGCCCAATTTTGGAGCTAGTCGAAAAGTGGTTTTGAAACCATTAATTTGAGGTCGAATAAAATTATTTTAACATTATTTTATGTGTTATGGCATGATTATATGAGTGCATGAAAATTTTGGTGCGTTAATTTTAGCGATTGCATGCTTAATTTTGAAAAAGGACTAAATTGCATAAAGTGTGAAAGTTTTATTCTATTAGCTAAAGGTGTTAAATAGCTATAGAATATTAAATTGGAGGTCCTTAATGTGCAATTAGGCCCTTAGGAGTATGTTGGCTGGCCATAGGGGACAAAGAAATAGAAATTGGTCAAAGTTAGTGGAAATTAAGTGACTTAATTAACTTGTTATAATAAAATAAAGAGAGAAAGCTTCATCTTTTCATCTTCTCCACATTACCACCGAAAATATCAGTAAAATAAGGGTTTTAGAAACTTGAAATTTTCAGCAACTTACAACCTTTGCAAGTAAGTGATTTTGATTGTTATTCTTGATAATTTTTGTACTTTTGAGACCCTTATAGCATGATCTAGCTAATGAGGGGACTATTTTGCACTATGGTTGAAAGTCTAGAGTTTTTCCATGTGAGTATTCATGTTGATTTCTGAAATTTTATGGAAGAAAATGATTCTTAGTTGTTAAATGAACAACTTTTGTGAAAGGAGTTTTCATAAAAACACCTAAATGGACCTTTTTATAAAGGTTATACAATAGGTGGTAAATGTGTGAAATAATTACATTTTTGAGTTGTTATAAGCTTAAAACAGATTCAGCTAGGCTTGGTTAATGAGAAAATTTGATGAAAATTAATTTACAAGCCTAGGGGAAAAATCATAATTATGTGAAAGTTTAGGGGCAAAATGGTAATTTTTCCAAGGTAGGAAATTTGAAATGTCTTGATTTATGTGATGATTAAATGAGTGAATTTTTATCATTATAGATCAAGAAAAACGGGATCCAGACTTGGACCAGGGAAAAACGAAAATAGTGGACTAAACCGAACTAGCTGCTCATATTTTGCATACCGAGGTAAGTTGTATGTAAATAATACAATGTTATTGAATTTAGGCATTAAATAATTGATATTGCATGAATTGTTTGAGTATTGTTATGATTATGCATAATTAGAGTTGATGTGATATACTTACAGTTGAACCTTATGAATAGATTGGATACCCAAGCCATGACAATTGAGTGATTGTGTGCTAGTGTAAGACCATGTCTGGGACATGGCATCAGCCACATTATGGAAGCCAGTGTAAGACCATGTCTGGGACATGGCATCGGCGTTGATATGTGCGCTAGTGTAAGACGATGTCTGGGACATGGCATCAGCGTTGATGTGTGTGCTAGTGTAAAACCATGTCTGGGACATGGCGTCGGCCATAATTGGACAACTAGTGTAAGACACCATGTCTGGGACATGGCATCGGCATTGAGACGAGAGCTAGTATAAGACCATGTCTGGGACATGGCATTGGCCTCTACATGTGAGCCAGTGCAAGACCATGTTTGGGACATGGCATCGGCATTTTTGTCCTATTGTGTAAGGCTTGTCAGGTATCCTTTGGTATTCCAATTGGTTTAATGGGTAAGTTAAAGTTTGTGTCAAAAGTGAGGAAAGTTATTATGATGTTGTGAGTGATACAGGTACCTACATGAAATTCATGAGAATTAGTTCGAAACTATGATGTATGATTAGTAAGGGTGAAAATAAGTAAGTTATGCCTTTATCAATTTGAGAATCATGTGCAAGTTTATAAAGTGCTATGAGCATGATAATTAATGGTAGTTTTTGATAATTATTTACCTATGACTTACTAAGCCTTATGCTTACTCTCTTTCCTTTCATTTTCTTATAGTGTCACCAAGCTAGCTCCGGGATCATAGGACATAGGAGGCTCGATCACACTATCAATCAAAACTTTTGGTATAGTTAGATTTCTCATTTTGAGTATGGCATGTATAGGGACTTAGTATTTGTCAAGTGTCATATTGTTTTGGCCAAATGTGTTGGCTTGATTAGAAGATGAATTCTTTTTGTATAAGGACATAGTTGATGGCTAATATTTATTGTTGATATATGAAAATGATGGTGTTTATCACGGATATGTAAATTACATGGTTGAGTAATTGGTATAGATATGCATGATTTAATAGGTTGCTTAATATGGCTTATGTTGGTGCAAGTAGGGGTGGCAGAAAGGGCTTGGTAAATAGCCTTGATTTTGTTAAGTAGTCAGCCATTTATTGAATTTTTTATAAGTAGGTTAAGTCCTCATATGTATAGTTTGTAATACCCAAAATCTGGATTCGACAAATCAGATCGGGTTGAGGGTGTTATAGAGACTTCGTTGGGTGGGTAGTTACACACATAATATTATTTAAGTATGAAAATATCATAAAAACTATAAAAAAAAAAACATAAAATACTACTTCAACTTTGAAATCATAAATAAACACTAAAATGACTTCACTTAACTATTAAACAAACTTTATTCAAAAATATTAAACAAGCTAAAATTATGTGGAAAGAGGTGTAAATAATAGTATAATTCATGGAAGATCAATTTTCTCGATTTAATTACATGACCTTTCATTAATTATTTTCATATTAAGTATGAAAATCCTTCTGTTCATGCACTAACTCGATTTATGGAATTGGATTTCAAAACTGCATTTTTCGATATCAAAATCAGGTTGTTACATAAAGGAAGCCAAGATGTAGTGATCAAGTACTTTTGGAGCCAACGACTTATTACAATAATTTTGGACATATTTATCTATTTTGGTTCCTTTCATTTCGTGTAACATTTTTACTCTGAAAGCTCTAAGTTGTTTTTCCACGTAAGCATTGTTTTTGCCTTGGGTATTTTGGGATACAACCGAGAGGTTACCAAGATTGTTGTGCTCTCAATCTCTGTAGATAGTGGATTAAGCCTCGTACTCCTAACGAATTGGGTCTTCCCGTATAGGGCCTTTTCATGTTGACCATAGCTTAACAATTAATTACTCATTTTGATCAACCTTGTGCTCAAGAAGACGTTGTCGCTCCTATTGCTTCTGGAAGCAATGTTCTTGCTGAGAAAACTAGTTTTCCAAACATCGTAGCTTTTACTGGATCTTTATATCATGGGGTTGGGACCTTGAAACTTGTTGGTGAGATCCTTGATTTATTGGGGTTGAAGTCACAGCTAGTGGGGTGGTGTTACTGCGCGGCATACTCCATGTGGCCAAGAAGAGATGTATTAGATGATGGTTGTGGCTCGGTGGTGGCTGGAAGCACAAAAATAGTAGGTGCAGCCAAAATAGCTAGATAAAAACTCAATGGTACATTCAAGGCCTTCATGAGTCGTTTCAAAGATGGTAGAAGGGTGGAAGCATAGTGTAGAGTGTTGGAAAATCAGGTTTGGAAAACGCAACGAAAAATAAATTTAGGGAAAAACCGAAGTTTTAAAAACAATTCCAAAACAAGAACTTGGTTGTGATATCTAAAATAACACTTAATCAAAATTGTACCTGTCGAAACCATTTTTATTTTATTGTTTAAAAAAAATGGGGATTGACTTAAAAAATATGGAGTCGCCACCAATCCTTTTTATTTAGGTGTGATCGGGTCACCTATAAAAATATTTTTGGCCTGTGAAATTCGAGAACACAGGTTCGGGAGTCGGTTACGTGCAAGGAAGGGTTAGCACCCTCGCAACGCCCAAAAATGGGTACCAAATTGATTAAAGTTGTCCTAAAGTTGAAAATTTGAAAAGTTTTGAAAATGTTTGAGATATAAATTTTCTAAGAAAAATTAATTAATATTGAATTCGAATTTCAAGATTAGCTCATTTCGGAGGAAATAAAAATATCACATCCAGTACGTTCTGCCATAACACCTTTATTCCTCGACATCGAGATCGTCTTTGATCTTCAAAATATTTAATTAATGAAGGGTGTTCGTTCATCCGGTTGGACAGAAAATTGACACGCAGTACGTTAGGGCATAATTTTTCTGACTTTCCAAACGCACAAACATTGCCTTATTTTGGAGAAAAACAAAATTTTATATTAGTCTTAAAATGCATTGAAATAAAATAAAAACAAATTTTAAAAAATTAGAACATATTAGAAATTGAGGCATAATGCATAAACACTAATTTTGAAATACACAAATTAAAGATCGTATTTACACATGTTATTAGATACGAATTTTCTTGGAAAAGTTGGTTTATATTAAATCTTGAACTTCAAGATTAGCTCGTTTCGAAAGACAAAAAGAATATCACATCCAATACGTTAGGACATAATATCTTTATGTCTCGACACCGAGATTATCTTTGATCCTCAAGATATTCGAATAAAAAGGGTATTCGGCTATTTGGTTGAATACGAAATTAACACCCAATACGTTAGGACATCAATTTCCATATTTCCAAACATACAAACATTGCCTTTTTGTTATTAAAAATATTTTTGGGTATGAAATTTCTAAAATAAACTTAGTATACACAAAATATTTAATAAAGACATACATAGATTGAAATTTGAAGCATGTTATAATAACAAGTAGCATGAATATGGCATTCAAAGATGAAATAATACAGACCTAACATTATACAAATGGACATAATTATAAAGATAATTTAACATAAAATATATAATAACGATAATAAGTAATAGCATAAAATGTTGTGAAAATAAATTAAACATTAAAATATGATCTTTCCAATTGATAAATTATATACAATAAATTTTAAAGCAAATACATATACATGTATAAACAATTTTAAATAGAACTAGATATACATATAGGTTGGTTTAGGAAGTATATATAAATAAAATAATAAAACATATGTAAATATAATACAAAGAATGAAAATACATTTAAACGACAAAAGAAAAAGTTACAAGTTCGGTTTCCAAAACAATATTATTATAAAGCTTAGACAATAATTAAATCTAAGACTATAAAAAGCCATGGGAATTAAAAACCAAAATTAAGGTTTAATTGGAATATGAATATAATTAGAGGGCCAATTTTTTAAATAAGCAAAACTATTTAAATAAAATAGAGGATCAGACTGCCTTTCATATGAATGAAGAAGGATTAAACAAGCAAATATTCCTCATTACCCATACGCAGCACATAAACTGGACCAAATTAGAATAACGCGCAAATTATTGATATCGATTAAGCAATAAAAACATGCATCATAAATTTAATTTAAAGCAGTACAGAAATGAAAGGGATCTGATGCGCAAATTCTCCATTAATTGCAAAAAAGCGCGGATCTGGGGTTTTGAATCGGGTCGGGTCGTTGGGCAAAGACTGATACGGTGTCGTTTAAAGGCTATTGCCATAAGCCTAAACGGTGTCGTTCCCTTAACAGATGTAAAAATAACTTAAAACGAAATGAAACCTAACCTAAGACCCCCTAAACAGAACCAAAAAAATCGAGAGAAAATCCCTAATCCCCTTTTCTTCTCCATCGCAATAGATCCCCATTCGTCCCACGAGACACCACTATAGACAGCGCACGATGGTTCGCGAATGTTTGACCCGAATAACGTCCTCGTCTAAGCTCCGATGACGGAGGAACGAAGACGGGATCGCGTAATGGTCCGCTAAATACCCTCGTCTTACTCCGATTGCGACAGAGAAGAAGATGATATTCCCGCTGGTAAGCACTCCTTTTCTCTCCCCTTTTTGTTAATGCATCGAAATAGAAAGAAATGCTTGAAAACAAATGCTAAGAAGAAGGAGATGAACGATAAAAATCAAAGAAAAGCCACCTTTTTTAATTTCTGCTTCTGATTGTTTTTCTATTGCTGAATGCTGTATGCGTAAAAAGTTACAGAGATCTTTCGATCCTTTTTATAATCGATCCGAAAAAATACAAATTTTTCTCTCCTTTTTTACATTTCTATTCTCTATTTTTCTGCTGCTCTTCTACTATTCGCTTGCAGGTACAGATGTGGCTGTAAATACGGGGCGTCGTACTATACTGCTACGCTGGAGGTTGTACGGAGGCGCGCTGGTGAGGGTGGAGCGCGTGGTGTGAGCGGGACACGAATAGTCATGCATGTGAAGGCACGCGGTAGTCCAAGAGTCGCGCATGGGGGTACACGCAAGGGAGTCCAAGCATTAAGCTGAGTTTCGTGCAGTGTTGGAAGCTTCTAGAGGCTCTGGTGGAGGCGTGCGCGTGGGTGGAGCACATGACGCGAGCGGGACACAAATGGTCGTGCATGGGAAGTGGCTGCGGAGAAGGTGCCTGAAGGTTCTAGAATCCTATTCTGCTTGGGCCATTTGGGCCGACTCTGAGATTTGGTTTTGGGCCCGTGTTTGTTGGGTTATAAAATTGGGTTTTGTAGCTAGGTAGAGGCTAGGATAGGTTTAGTATTTGGGTTTTCTTTTATTGGGTTAGAATTTGAACTGTATTAAAAGGACTTTTATTAATATTTTGGTTTATTATTTTGTTTGGTTTTAATTTGGTATGGGCCCGGGCATAAATTGGGCCCTACAGTACCTTTTCGATTCGTCTAGGATGAACGCTTCGACTAAGTAGTCTTTCCTCTATCCTAAAGGTCACGTCTATTGAGTGTGGGCTCACTTTGAATTAGAAAATTTTCAAAAAAAATACCATTGGGGTAATTTTGCAATTTCTCTAAACTTTTCAACCTAGTTTTAAATAAAAAACATATTTAGAAATTTTCTAAAATAATCTTTTCAGAGAATTATCTTTTTACAACTTTCTCTTGAATTCAAGTGAGCGAAATAATGACCTAAGACTCTCTTTAAGGAGAGTTTAGAGAATTCAATTATGATTAAACGTAATCACTTTAATATTAAATTAATATAACAAGATAAATATTATATTAAATTTAATATTAAATCTCATTAAATTAGTAGAATATTTATCTACAAGATAAACATTAAATTAAATTTAATATTAAGATAATCACTTTAATATTCAATTAATAAAATACTATTAAGATAAGTAATAAATTAAATTGAATATTAAATCTATTAAAATAATATTATTTTTGAAATAGTTAATCTGAAATCAAATTCTCTGGTAGAGTCTCAGTAGTAGTGTAACTCTTCCACTACTCCACTACTGAAGACCCGCCGCCGTCGACCATTTGCTGGACATCGAAATGTTATTGCCATAGCCGCCATCACCCCGAGCTGGTTCGGTTACTGTTTGTTAGGTCCGAGCCAGTGATGGCCCCACCGATCCGATCCAACCATCGGTTGGACCGTTGGCCCGGTTTTACATACCAAGTCCGATTTGACCAGTTTTTGTGTCTTGGTCTTGGTTTTGGGCTCCCAAACCCAATTTACGATCTTAGGTCCAACTTTCAAGTTTAATTACCCATTGGGCCAATTGTTTGACTTGAAAATTAATTTCCAAAAATAACATTAATTTGATTAATTTAATTTTACTTTACCAAAATTAATTTTTTCCAAAAATCACTTAGATTTTCCAAATTAATTTTTCTAAAGAAATTCTTTAATCAAATTCTCTAGTTGAACAATTCTTATAACTGTCCAATTTAATTCCACATCGAATAAATCAACTCATTTAAACTATTTTCAAAGTTGTAGAATTTCCTTCTAATTCAAAAGCAGTCTGATCGAGCTTTTGTTGAGCTAGCGGAGGGACCAAACGGACATATACAATTAGGCTCTAGTAATTGTAATTATGTTCAGAAGCAGCATTCTAATAATTCGTGATTACTTAATCATGGAGTCAGTCCACAAGAAGTGCCATGATTGGAAACTCCTTATTGTATACTTTTTACGAAAACAATTCATCCAACTGTTTTGTCCAATGATCTTATCATGTGTGTGTTACCCTCATATGATATCCTTGATTTCTTTAAGTTAAATCCGTTCACTCAATAAAATCCTATTTTATATCATTGTCATCATTTTGTCTTGTAACACCCTATACCCGACCTGGTCGCCAAGCCCGAATACGGGATGCCACACTACCATCTCGTCTCATTTACGTTAAACAGGAAGCTTAGATTCAAGTAAATTGATTATCATTTGTTTAGTCAAACAAATTTTGATACGTTCGAATGGTTAACTAACATTATTACATACAATCATTCGTTAATCAGTCATACACACGTACAGAATCATGCATAAGGGCTAATTAGCAAAGTTTCACAAAAATGTCTATTGGTATTGATATTGATAACCAAGTATCGATAATGTCCTGAAATGGTATCGATACCACGTTCAAAAATGATACCAATTGAGCATTCTGTTTCTTGATTCAAAAACCCATCTATCGAAAATTATCGGTACCTCCGAACCAAGTATCGATATTTTTTCCCCAAGTATTGATACTCGAGAAAGGGTATCGATACCAAATCTCTATTCTATTTCCTATACATTTTAGTTCACAAAGGTATCAATTTTTAAGGCCCAATATCGATACATCTGCTTCTGGAGCTAAATTGACAATGTACGAGTGTAATTATCTCATCTCCAATAGTTTCTAATCAACATGCATCAAGTACTAAGTTCAATAATCATTCATACGGCTTAATTGATAGCATAAAACACCAAAATCGAGTCTGAACAACTATCATCATGCTAACATCAATGACTAAGTATTCTAACATTTTAATGACATGAAGTTCACATAAGCAAGCTCAAATGTCCAAAAATCAACAACTCAAATAGATTCTACCACATTGGCTATCTCCCCAAAATAGATAAGAATAATAAAACACCAACGAAGAATCACCAAACTTTCTTGGATCACTCCTTTGGAAACCACACCGCCCACACTGTGACGTCACTAATCTGCAAATGTTGAAATAAGGGAATGAGCTTTTACAAGCTCAGTGAATGCAAAACATAAACACATCATCATGTAACCCAACCATACATTTATTCACAATTAGTACATTCTTAGGTCTAGCATCACATAGTAATAAATCATGCATAGCCTAAAAGTTATTCTCATAGCACATATACATAATAATCATTCAAGCATAGAACATATTCCACACAATTATATAGCATAAGATAAGATGAGATATGATGGCACTTGGATTATGAAACAAGTATTTAGCTCTATCATCACACATTGGATACACTAATCTCCTTCCACCACATAGACTTGTAGAGTCAAACATGTCCCAAAAGTGAAGCATATAGCTAACACTCTCTTTATTTCCCCTCACATGTCCCATTGAGTACAGCTTAGCTCACATTCCCTTATCCCTCCAAACATGTCCCAAGGCCACAACGCCCAAAAATCTCTATACATATAAGTGAGTACTCATAATCCTATGGCATGCCAACTATATCAAATGGTTCCAAGATCACAAGGCCAAAATATCCAAGAAACGATGCATATTACTTAGCGATTATCCGTGCACAATCACTTCATTTTAGTATCTTTTCCAAAACACTAGTATATTCGTATAACATATATATATATTGTACATTTATTACATGTATATAATTACACTTTACACAATAAGCACCATATCCTCATATCACATATCTTGCATATTATAAAACCACATAATCACAAGACAAGTATAGTTCAAGAAAACTTACACTCGAAATTTAGAGTATGGGTTTAGGCTACATCTAAATTCCCAATTATCACACGGTTTGTGTTTACGAGTAACAATTCCATACACTCACCACTTAATGCTTTTGTCAAAAATTGGAAGCTCAACTAACGTTCTCTAGCTCTTAGCAATCTCTAACAAATCTGAAGCTTAACACATATAACCACACAATAACCACAAGTCAAATATCAACCAAATATTCACTCAAACTAACTAAAACACAAGCTTTAAGCTAAGTCCCCATGTAACTTAAACTATTATCATAACAAACTTTATAAACTGAAATCTCGATCTATACTAAACCTAATTACTTAAAATCAATTATGTTCATCTAATTATTCGTCTACGCCTAATTTCAACCTTCAAACTAGGCAAATCTACTCAATTCATGGTATCGACATTTTTCGACATCTTTTAGGTAATTTTCATAAAATTCATTAAAACATGAGAAATCATTAACGAAACTTTAGGATAAGTTTGAAAGCCTTGTAATCATGCTAAAAATATTTGAAAAACACTTTGAAACCAAGTTTTTATGCAAAATCCCAAAATCCACTATTAATGGCTCTATTTTTTACTTTTATTTAAAAAATGCGGTTCGAGGGCTAATAATACAGGTTTGGAGTCAAAATAACATTAAAAACTTATGAATACATGAATGATTACCTTTGGTGAAAGAATGAACAAGTTTTGATGAAATTTTGAAAACCCGCGTTTGAATAAGATGAAGAAAGCTATGGAGTTTTGGGTGTTTTTCTTGAAGGTTTATTATGGGAATTGACTTAAGAATGATAGGAAATCAATGTATTGTGATTTGGGACTCAAAAATCAATAAAGAAAGCAAGGGAAAAGCAAGGGGTGGCACAGGGGATGAAATATGTTCAATTTTACAAAATGGTAAAACTACAACATAAATACCTACACTTTAACTTTGTTACAAATCAGTCTTTTTTCAAAATTAAGGGTTTCTAGAACATTTTTTCAAAAATTGATTTGACAGTTCAGATGCCCTAGTAAAAAATACTATCGTGTACTAACCTTACGAAATTCTGAACTCATATAGAACAAAATTCCTAAAATACCCTTAAAATTTCTAGGCCCTATTTGGGTTGTTACATATTTTCTTAATGATTAATATGATCACTATCAACAAATGACTGTAATAAATTGCTCGTTCGAGAATAAGGAACTCGTGGCCATGTTCCATATTTATCAATCCACACCATGCCAATGAAAGGATATTGTTAACTCTTTAATTGAGCTATGAATTTCACTATTGCTAGTAAAGCCATGCCATACACAAGTCATGTACCCAACTTACCAACTATCAACTCGATCATCTTTAGAGCATAAGACTCCGCTTATACCAAAGCCCATGAGTTACATACACATGGTTAGTGACTAACTTGGGATTTAGGTAAATCACACCATGAATGTCACAAATGAATTAATTCACAAACGGATTCAAAATTAATTCATCTTGGGTCCAGTCCAATGTATCATTATTTCAATAAATATACCTATTGCTACTCGTGGAGTCAACTTCTCCGATAGCTAGGACTAGCCATCTCCCCAATTGGAATTGTAAACGACATAATAATCCTTCTCAGTATTTGAATCAAATGCTCACTTTGATTCCTTACGGGATTACAGACACATTTAGATTATCTACTGAAGTAAGTTGGCTTTCTCACAATGACTTATCATCAATTTAAACTTAAACAATCAATGAGTTAATATTTATTTATCACAATTTCACTATGCATGCAAAATATGAAAAACAAAAATACAAAAGACATAATAGTGAAATGTGAAATTAACTTTATTTATTCATCGTTCAAAGAAATAAAAAAATTACATGTTTACTACAATATGGGCACATTTCCCAACACAAAAAAAGTCTGGGTAGTTGGGAAGAAGAAGGATTGTGGGTGGAGTTTAAACCAGAATAAGATCCTGAGTTGGTTGGGATGAAAGCATCATGGGAAGGAGGAGTTGAATTGGCTGCCAATGTTAGCTAGGTCAATGGGGATGTTGCTCTGAGACTGTGATGCCATGTTCTTCACATTCCCTACATCAATTTTTGATCTAATGATACAACAAAGTAAGAGTATGGAGGAGGATATGGTGGAATCGGAGGAGGCTAATTCACCCAATCAATGCAAAGAACCGAATATTATAAAGAAGAGGCAAAGAGAGTTTGAAGGTTAATTATTATGATTAAGTTGGCAGAGTGTAAGCTTGTATGTTTGAGATTCGATCCATTCTTCATCATTTTTAGGGGTATTTATAGGAAGGGTCTCGTGTATGATGGTGTTAACATGTTGGACTTGCCATCAAGTCATCATTGCAGGATCCATAGGGCAGATATCTTTGATAGGACGAGGATGTTTGTAACGAGACAGATCCTGTCATTCATTCAGATTTGGTGGCATGAAGCATTTGAACCCACGGAAGGTTTGGTGACCAAAAAGATCACGTTCTTAACAAAAAGTAGAGTTTCTAGAGGAATGGATTGTTAACTTCCTTGAATGGTACATTCCACTTTTCTGATCTGTCACATGTCCTGTAACAGTCCAGTTTTGACCTTAATTGGAACAGTGGTTTCGGGACCACAAATTCGAGTTAAAAAAATAATTAAATATTATTTTTTGTTTATAATGTGCGAATTGATATCTGTGAAATTTTCGTGATTTAATTTTATCGTTTGAGTGTCTAATTTAATAAAACGACTTAATCGCGTAAATGGTAAAAGTTGCTAATTTGTTGAAGTACTAAATTGCTTTGTTCTTTTAATGGGAGGTTTTTATGTTGCAATTTTACCATGAAACATAGTGATGGACTGTTATGTACATAATATATAAGATATTTATATTAAATAATAAAGGTTAATAAGGTAAATAAGTAATTAAGGTAATATAATAAAACATAAGTTAAATTAGTGCTTTATGTTCATCTTTTTAAAGCCAAAAATAGCTAAGGAAAAGAAAAAGAAAAAGCAAGCTACATTCGGCCATATTTAAGCTTGATTAAGATCAAGAACCAAAGAAATCGGACTTAGATCAGAGGGAAACAAAAATAATTGAATAACCATTTTATTCCGTCCGTCGATATCCGAGGTAAGTTTTTAAGCAAATAAATGCTATTAATTTTGAATATAAGTGAACTTTATATGCTGAATTGAATTTTATGAATGTATATTAGTGATGGTCGAATGTCTATATGCTTGGGAGCAATGTTTACGAGATTGATTCGATCGAGTTACGATGTCCAAAAAACCCGTATGAACCTTAGGAATAGATAGGATACATATGTCATGACATAGGATTCCACTATGTGTTATCGTGTAAGACCACGTCTGGGACGTTGGCGTTGACTTGTGACTTACGTGTAAGACCCTGTCTAGTACAATGGCATCAATATGTGATTACATGTAAGACCACGTCTGGGACATTGGCATTGTACGAAATGTTCGACTATCCAAGTATCGTTTTTAATTCTGAATGGTTCAACGAGAAATGATAAATTAAGATCGAGAGTAATATCGAGTTAAAAGGCTCAGGTATGTATTCAAACAAAGTTATGAAAATGTGGTAAGTTGAATGTTTGAATTGATGATATAAATGTTATATGTTAATGTGAACTATGAGTATGTATATGTGAATGTATATATTCGGTCAAATAATATATTTGTGATTGAGAAAGTAAAAGTTAAATATACTAATGCTCAAATAAGTATTGACCAAAGGAAAATTTAAGCAAAATTTATATGCTTTGATATATGAAATTATAAGATGGAAATGTATATGAATTTATGATGGTTTATTTCGATTTAGCTAGATTAAATTATGTATATGATTAAATGTCTCATTTGCTTATTACTTATTAAGCTGTGAAAGCTTACTGTGTGTGTTTGATCTTTGTTTTATAGATTTTGGAAGTTTGTTACGAGCTCGGGGATCGTCAGAGAAGTCTATCACACTATCGACTATTTTCAATACTTTATTAAGTTTGAATTCGAACATATGGCATGTATAGACTAGGTAATATGTTTGATTTTGGGGTATGTAAATATGAGCCATGCAAAAATGGCTTATCTATTTTGTTAAGTTTGGTTTTTTTTCTGCTTTTATTCAAATGATATAAATGGTTAGTTTTGGTGATTGATTATGGTATAAATGTATATATATATATATATAAATGTGAATCAAGTTCGATATGTTTTGTTAAGGATATGTTATGTGTTTTGGTATAAGGTAAGTTTAGTTAAAGCATTTAGGTGAAGTGAGTTTGGTAAATTATGTTAATCTTTGAACTTGATCATGGTTTAAGTCAGTTGGGAAGTAATATCATGTATATATGTATAATGTGATATATGGTTATGTATTTCGGCAGTAAGCTAGGTAATGAATGTTAGTTAAGGTTTGTTATGTGTTAGTTTGGTAATAGGCATGTTATATATCCATGTGGTGTACTTGATAAATGTTTGATTCGCACATTTGAGTGATATTGATTTGGCTTAGTAATTGTAAAGTGATATGATTTGTATGGATTTTCGAAAATGGCTCAATTGGTGTACACACATGCGCAAGCTTGTAATAGGAAAATATGTATGTTTTTGGTCTTTTAAAATGATATATAGTTGTCTTTTAAATAGGCTTAAAGTTAGTGAATAATGTACACATAAATTCGGTTAATGTTGGTTATATGAGTAGTGCATGTTTTGGGTTTAGCTTTTAATAGATAAATTTGATTAGCTGAATTGAGGACAAGATGATTGGCAATGTGTTTATATATTTTAAGCTTGAATGGTTCAAATTTGATGTGGAAAAATGCACATATCAATTGGTTTAATTGCTTATGTTATATATGATTTTGGACATTAAGCTTTCTGAAGTGATTTGTTTGGTCTATTAAGTGCAAGTATATTATTAAGTAGTAATGTGTTTAATAATTATTAAGTATTTGAATATCATTGAAATGATGTGATGAGTACATAATTCATGCATAAATTTTGAAGCATATTACGTATGACTTTGAGGCATGTTTATTAAAGCATAAATATGATTATATGCAAGAGAGTTGGCTTTTGTTTTATGATTCATAATGTATGCTTAATTTTTTTAATCAGCCATTTGTTTTACTTATGCGATTATGACATGTGTGCATATGCAATTGTTCGAAAGTTGTGTCTTGTTCGGTAATGCTTCGTAACCCTAATCTGGCGACGGATACAGGTTAGGGGTGTTACATATCCCTATTCATGGGGAAGTATAACAATTATATATTAATAAAATTATTATTATTTGTTTGCTTATTTTGTTTATGTATAATATAATTATTAATACTAATATTTGATTGTTTTATATTTAAAAATAATATATACGTATGTTTATTTATTGTTTGTCTATTCATTATTATGTTCTTTGATGTTCACGAATATGTTTATTTAATTTAATCGAACAGATTTTAACATACATAATTTCAAATATATAAACCTAAACATGAATTTAAGTTTCTTAATGAATACGAATAGAATACAAACAAATATAAATAAAAATCTATTCATTTACAACTCTACTTCCAATCTCCTCTAAAAACCCTTGGAACCATATCTTATGGCTCTCCATGTAACACTCCTAACCCGTATCCGTCACCGGACTAAGGTTAAGACGCGTTGCCGGACATTTCGGATCAAAACACAAACATTTCACTAACATTAAAGATTCACAAACATTCCATAAAGAAATATACACAAAGAGTCCCTTTAGAAGATCTATGAGACTTTAAACATGCATTGGGAAGGGGTCGGGACTAAACCGAGCACATAAAAATTTTTTGAAAATTAAACATTTTTCAAAGTTACAGAGGTCACACACTTGTGCAGGCAAGCCATGTGCCTCACACAGCATTTGACACACCCGTGTGTCTAAGTCGTGGCGAAACAAGGCATACATACTGACTTGTCCATACGGCCACAAGACATGCCCGTGTGCCAGGCCGTGTGAAATTTAGGGAGGCTACTGACTTGCTCACACTGCCAGTCACACGCCTGTGTGTCCAACTCGTATGGCTTCCTGACTTGCTTCTAATTGCAACCTTAAGAGACACGGTCGAGACACATGCCCGTGTGCTCAACCGTGTGGGCAAATATAGGCCATTTGCAAGGCCAAGTTGCCACCCAAAATTGGGTCAAACCTACAAGCATAAGTAGCCAAAAACATACCAATTCAAAGTACCAATTTCAGATCAAAAACATATAATCCATACGTCATTTTAATCCATATCAATTCATAGCATTTCTCATCATATCAATTTCCTAAATCAATAATGAAACTTACCAATATTGACCATTTCATTTGGCCATTCATGAGCACATCAAAACATATCAACCTTTGCATCATAAACCATGGACTAAACTCACTCCATATTCACATTCATTATCAAGCCATATCACATGGCTATATTTACACATTTCAAAACATAATCAAAGTTCTCTAGCCTATAAATCCACACTTCGATAGTATGGTGATGATCCTCGATGATCCCCGAGCTTCCCGTAGCTTTGATAATCTATAAAATAATAAACAAAGACACACATAGAGTAAGCTTTCATAGCTTAGTAAGTCATAAGCAAATAATGGTGAAATAAACATTCGTATGAAATCAACTAGCCAAATCAAACAAACCTTAACCAAATGTACATTTATTATGCTTGCAAACTCAAACATTATCACACATACTATAGCATTATAACATCAATGGCCGAATACACATAAAAGCACATATAAATTTCTTTTTTACCATGTCTAATTCATACCTGAACCTTTTAGTTCGTTTTCATATTCGATCTTAACTTAAAATGCCCATTGAACCATTCGGAATCAATAAGGATACTTGAATAGTCAGAAATCTCGTACAATGCCAACATCTCAGACGTGGTCTTACATGTAATCACATATCAATGCCACTGTCCCAGACAGGGTCTTACGCGAATCAAATACGATGCCAATGTCCAAGACATGGTCTTACACATAAACACAACTCGATGCCAACGTCCCAGACGTGGTCTTACACGAAAACACATATCAGAATCCTATGTCATGACATATGTATCCTAACTATTCCTAAGGTTCGTACGGGGCTTTCAGATGTCGTAACTCGATCGATTCAAGCTCGTAGACAATTCTTCCATACTTTTACCAATTCGGCAATCACATATGTATACAAGTAACAATTCAATTTGGTACAAATAAAATATATATAATCGAATTTAACGACATTTATTTACTTATGAACTTACCTTAGATAACGACGAACGAAAATAAAAGGCTATTCAACTATTTTTTATTTTCCCCGATCCAATTTTGATTTCCTCTTTTCTTGATCTAAATTAGTATAAATTAAACTTATTTAATCACATATTTAATCAAATTCATCCAAAAACACATAAATGGGCAAATTACACTTTTGCCCCTGACATTTCACATTTTTCACAAATTAGTCCTTATTTCACAAAATACAAAATAAACATAATTTCATTACACAATAGATTGGCCAAATATTCAATAAGCTCATATAAGTCCACACATTTCATTTATTTCACATTTTAGTCCTTCAATTTATTATTTTCACAATTTAGCCTAAATTACTCAAATTCATCAAAAATCCAAAGACAAAACATATTAATCTACCACATATCTTTTATTTTCCATCATCAAACAAAAAAAAAACCACAAACTATCATCAATGGCATTTCATGAATACATCATCAAATTCAAAAATTCAAGCATGGGCTAGCTAGTACTCAAAGCAACTATCACAAAAGCATAGAAATTATCAAAAACCGAAACAAAAACATACCTTGATTAAGCTTAGACAATGGCCGAATGTTGCTAGCTTTAAAACTCTTCTTTCTTTCTAATTTTCAGTGGAAAGATGATGATAATGGCCATATTTTGTGCTTTTGTTTTATTAATAATAACCTTATTTAATCATTTACCATATTAACCTTTTTAATTAACAAATAAAACATATATATATATATATATATATTTCTGGCCATTAATGTCCATTATTAATCAAAATGGTCTAATTACCACTTAAGGCCATCACATTCAAAAGCCAACTCATTTAAACACATTAACATATAGAATGTCACTTTTACCTTTTATGCAATTTAATCCTTTTTGCAAATTAAGCACACAAACGATCAAATTAAATCACGGAAATTTCACACATGTCAATTCACATATTAAAAACACATAAAATAATATTAAAATATTTTCCTGACTCAAATTTTTGGTCCCGAAACCACTATTCCAACTAGGGTCTAAACTAGACTGTTACACTCCACATCGCAGTATAAGCAGTGACCAACCTCTATCCTACCAATTGTACCAACAATCTCATTTATAATTAATTTAATTATTTGTGTGTAACATTAAAATTAGTGTCTCAATATATTTAAATCAGTAATTGAAGATCTGATAGATGTTTGGTTAGATTCATTTAACATTCTAGAGTTCGAGATTACTTTCTATAGGTAGAAGGGAAGTTCTGATTAGAGCTATGCTTCAGGCTATCTCGTTGTATACCATGAATTGTTTCTTGTTTCCATCGTTTATGTGCAAAGATTTGGAAGCGGTCACAGTTCATTTTTTGTGGCAAAAGAAGGCTAGGAGAAAAGGCATTCATTGGTGTGCGTGGAAATAGTTGTTTGTGCAGAAAAGGCATTCATTGGTGTGCGTGGAAATAGTTGTTTGTGCCAAAGGAGGAGGGTGGGATGGGGTTCCGTGATTTATCCAAATTCAATATTGTTCTTCTAGTGAAACAGGGATGGCGTGTCATGGAAAATCTGAGTTCATTAATTGCGCGTGTTCTTAGAGCCAAGTATTTTAATGGTTCTAATTTTACGGAGGCTTCTCTAGGGACAAATCCATCACTTGTATGGAAGAGTATCTGGTGTGAAAAGGGTCTTCTAGGTTCGAGTTTGAAATGGAGGATTGAATCTGGAACATCGATGTCAATTTGGCAAGATTATTGGTTGCCAGGGAATGATCAACAGCTTATTACTACTGATAAGGTGGCTGAAATGGATTGGGTGTCTGATTTAATTTTGCATAATCCTAATCGATGGAATAATGATATCATTTATTAGATTTTTGCGAAGGAAGAAGCTGATCAGATTGTGAGTATTCCTCTTGTAACATCCTAAAATAGGGGTTATTTGTGATTGAATTATTTTGCTTGTGTTTGAATTTTTGTGATATTATTTATGGTGTTATAAGACTTAATTAAGGGTCTTGAGTAGGCTCGGATAGTAGAAAATTTATTTATGAAGCTTTAAAGAAAGAGAGCCTTAGTAAGTAGGAGTTACAAGGTTAAATGAGGGAATTATTGTCATTAAAAATGACTTGGAAAAGTGGCAAAAGGAAGGCCACTTAGGTGCTAGAGTTGACGCCACAAGGAGCAAGGGAGAACCTATGTCTGAGTCACGAATTTTCCCTTTTTGATCTATATTTTTTTGGACGGCAATAAGGAGGAAATTCTCAATTTTAAACTTTGGTTTAATAAGGAAAGTATGAGAATATTATTTGGTTTTAATGGATTTTATTTGGTTAATCTTGAAAAGTTGGCAAAGAGAAAATTTAGGATGTGATTAAATTTGGAATATCTCAAATTTATGGATTAGAGTGATTTGTGGAAATTGCCAAAATTTGGAATTTCCTTAGGGAAGAGTGGACGGCAAGGTGATAGGGGAGTGCCAAATTTCCTTAGCCTTTTCTTCATAATTTTGGCAAGCATTTTTTCTTTCTTCTTCAACCTTTCTCTCAAAAACCGATACCTCCATTTCCATTTTCTTTTCTTCTTTTGATCTTTAGCCGAAACTTCTATCCCTTTTGTCCATTATTTTCTTTCTTTCTTAGCCGAACCTACATCCTTGGTGTGCCGAATTCTTCTTCTTCTATTTTGTGTAGTCTTGGCGAATCTCAAACTAAGGTGCTCTCCTCTATCTTTTCTCCAATCGGTTGGTGAAGTAAGTGCTTATAGAATGGTTATTTCTTTTCTCTCTTGATTCCTTGTCGTTTTAGATGAATGGAAGAACCGAGATATGGCGTTAGTGATGGCTAACTATTTCTCTTCTTTAACCGATTCGATCTAGGTACTTGGATTTTAAGTGATCAATCCAAACTCCTCTCCTTTAGCAATCGATTTTGGTAAAGTGGTAAGGAATCATTTTATTTTAGTATTGATTAAGCCAAAACTATTGATGAGGCTATTAACGGTGATTCTTGATTTAGGAAGCAAAAGCGCTTGGAGTGTGGTGGCTAGTATTCAAAGGCATTGGGTAAGGTTTGGGTTCACAAGGAACCCTTTGCAAATAATTTTGGTTTGGTGAATGGCCTTGGTACTAACCCTCATGCATGGTGAATATAGGCAAGGATATTGTGGGTAGCCGATTTGGTTCTTGAGATTTAAGGCTTGCGTTAATATCGGTGTGTACATACACTTTGTATAATTAATTAACGTGCAAAGTATTATGTGTATGCTAATCGATTTGTGTAGATTTGAGTTTAATACCATAGCGGTATAGCGATGGTTCGGTAAGTTCGACATTATGAAGTTTACTATTGATGCTTTTGGGAAGCATGGCATATTTGATATATGTGATTTAAATATATATATATGTTGGCATAAACTCTGTTATATAATTTATTGATGTGGGTTGATGAGAGGAGGGGGCAGTGATATTCGTGTCGACGAACACCAGTGATTTGGTATCACAATGTGACTACGGTCACCAGAGGTTTGGCACCTCCAGAGGTTTGGCACCTCATAGCATCTCGTCCCTGTGGCTTAGTACCACCGTGGGTTGGCCCCACTTTGAGATACGGGATTGACGCCAGTGATTTGGTATCACACGATGGGTTGGCCCCATCATTTGATTTGTGACTTCGGGTCACCAGTGGTTTGGCACCATAATATGACGGATTTCGTGACTATATGTCACCAGTGGTTTGGCACCACCAGTGGTTTGGTACCATACGGGGTAGAGAAAGGCGTTTGGATGGCTAGGTTGGGTGCATATTAAACTAATTATGACTTGTGAATTATGTTACATTAAACCGGGAAAAAGGGTTACACATTGGCTCTTGATGACTCACCTTTTTCCTTTAACATTTTCAGGTGACTCGTAGCAGCGGATAAGGAGCCGGATGGACTCGAGGTGGCCATGTGATGAAAATGTGGACTAGGTGGATTTTGAACTATTTTTATTTTATTATGGGTTTATTTTTGTCTAAGTTGTAATAAGGCCTCCTAATATTGCACTTGGGTTATTTTACATGTTTTGATAATTTGCTTAAACTACTTTATGATATTAAAATGGTACACATGTTTTCTCAAATTAATATAAAAATGTTTTGTTGTGCCATCGGTACACTTGAATCAGAACAACTGACCTAATATATTATTAAACAACACTAAGTAATGTTTTCTTCATAATACCTCAACTGTTTTAAACCAAAACAATATCTTTTATCAAAAATTTAAATCGGCTCAAAGGGATTTTTCAAAAATGTTTTCTCTGTAGCATACCAAATTCGGTCATAACGTTTGGGCCGGGTTTGGGGTGTTACAAATTGGTATCAGAGCCCAGTTCAAAACTCGACTGTGGGGGCCCAAGGCCCAAAAAAATGTTTTTAGTAGGCCTATTTGAAATATTTTGGTTTTGAATAAGCATGGCACCGAGTCTCCGGCACTAATCCGCCCAGGTAAGTACCTCTAACTTTTTGTATGGATTATTATTGTAGAAGGGTAGATAGGGAACGTAGTTAGTGTGATAGGTGTTGAACCTTAGGACTAGTCCACCCCAACAAAACTCATAAGACTTTAATGGCCTAATTAAAACTAACTTTGTGACCAAGTCGTAGGAGTTAGGGTGTGGTAACCTTAGTGCGCATGTCTAGGATTGGATCCGGAAGAGCTTGGTATTTAAGCGGTCCTCGTGACTCACCTCCTCTTCGCAGAATCCTACAGTGCGTAGCTTGGTTCACCACAACCAAGAGGACTCGATCATAAATTAAACACGTTAAATAAAACCCGAAAGGGATTAACCTGCTTTATGAAAGCTTTAAGTTTTAAAAATCGTTATGATACTCCTATCAATAATAGCAAAAATTTACTTTCGGAAAATTTTCAAAATATTCTTCAACTTACCAAAATTACCGAAATGCCCTAGTGGCAAAATTACGAAAATGCCCTTGGTTTCTAAAAATTACCGTATTACCCTGATTTTGATCAAATTTTTATTTTGCATAAGTACTCAAAAATTTTGTATTTCAAAATAATACCCTGACTTTGGAAATTTACAAAATTACCCCGATCGACAAAATTACCAAAATACCCTAGTTTTCAAAATTTCACCATACCTTTAAGTTGAGAAATTCTCAAAATACCCTCGCTTTTAGAAATTACAAAATGTTTTGATTAATTAAAGTTTTAAAATTATCTTGATTTATTACAAAAATACCTCAGAGGAAAATGACGAAAATACCCACAGGTTAGATCAGACGAAATGCTAGAAGAGTGCATAGGTATGAAAGGTATTAGGAATGGATGTACTTTTCTGTAAACTAGGATAGAAGACTTAAAACTTTGTTTGATCGAAAGAATCTCTATTAAACTCTTCATAAAATTTCTTCGCGGATAATCAAGTGAAACATGTACTAATCCATAAAAATCTCCTAATCAGATTAAAGCGCGATAGTTAGAATGAGCTCTAGAGGACGTGGCCGTCGTGGACGCGGAAGGGGCAGGATGACCGTGTCAGAACCTGTCAGGTCGGGTCAGGAATTTGAGAATGAGGTACCACCGCCACCACCACCCCCAACCTTTGGAGCTGGGGAGCAGGATTAGACGGGTGATGACGCAGTGTCACAAGCGATGCTGCGGATTCTGGAAAGGGTAGCTGGAATGGGTGGAGGCGGAGAAGCTTGGAAGTCAGTGCCTGAGAGATTTCGAGCTAACGGAGCTGAATTTTTTCGAGGCGTGTCTGGTGTAGCGCCTAATACAGCTGAGTATTGGCTGGAATCGACCGAAAAAATCATGGATGAGATAGATCTGATGAATTAGGAGAAACTGAAAGGGGCGGTGTCGCTTCTCAAGGATGAGTCATATCGATGGTGGCTCACGGTTCGGGATGGTGCTACGGCAAATGACCTTACTTGGGAATATTTCAAAACTACTTATCAGAAGAAGTATGTGGGCACTAGCTACATTGATGCACAGAGGAAAGCTTTTCTAGGGTTGGTACAAGGAAATAAGTCTGTGTCGGAATATGAAGCAGAATTCTTGAGGCTGAGCCGCTATGCTCAGGGAATTGTGTCAACGGAGCATGATCGTTGTGTCTGCTTTGAAGACGAACTTAGGGATGAGTTAAGGTTGCTGATTGCTCCACAGCAGGAGCGTGAGTTTGCTGTCTTGGTGGAAAAGGCTAAGGTAGCCGAAGGGGTCAAGGAGTCCGTGAGACAGAGCTATGATAAGAACAAGCAGAAAAGAGGCTTTGGGTCGTCAGGTCGTGGTAATGTTCAGAAAAGGCCTAGGCAGAGTGGGCCAAATCAGGCAGAAAGGCCCATGGCTACTAATCAGAGACCGGCTCAGTATAACTGCTGTGGGAAGTCACATTGGGGAGGATGTTGGACCGGTGAGAGGGGTTGTTTTGAATGTGGGTCTTTGGATCACCGTGTGAGGGATTGTCCACGGAAGTTGGCAAAGAATCAGTCAGAGGGTCAGAACCGTGCTCAGGCTAGAAATGTAGGACCACCACAGAGGGGTCGTGGTAATGGTCGAGGAGGCAATGGTTCTAATCGAGGTCGTGGGAATCCGGGAAGAGGGGCAGGCAACACAGAGGCAAGGCAACCTGGTTTAGTCTACGCAACGAGGCGTCGAGAGGAGGGTGACGCACCGGACGTCATAATCGGTACGTTCCTAATTTTTGGTCTTCCATATGTTGCATTAATTGATGTGGGTTCAATGCATTCATACGTTGCTAGTAGTGTGGTAGAGACCATGAACATAGACTTTGAGACTACTTCTAGGGAGATGACAGTAATTAGCCCTCTAGGTAACTATGTAGTTGTAAACAAACTATATAGAGGTGTACCCCTAGAACTCCAAGGGGTAGTGTTTGTGGCTGACCTAATGGAACTGCCGTTTGGGGAGTTCGACCTAATTCTTGGCATGGACTGGTTGGTTAAGCATCAGGCGAAGTTGGATTGCGCTGCTAAGCGCATGGTTCTAAAGGTGGCTGAGGGTGATGAGGTAGTCATGATAGGTAATAGAAGAAATTACCTATCCAACGTGGTGTCGGCATTGAAGGCAGAGAAAATGGTCAGAAAAGGGTGTGAGGCGTTTTTGGTTCGAATATGTGCCTTGGAGGCTAAGGAGTCAGTAGTTGAGAAGGTCCGAACGGTAGGGAATTTCTTGATGTATTTCGGAGAAACTTTCGGTCCGCCTCGGATCGGGAAGTTGAATTCGGTATAGACTTGTTATTCAAACGGCACTGTGTCTATAGCGTCGCATCGAATGGCACCAAAGGAATTGGTGGAATCAAGGCTCAAATTCGGAGCTCTTGGACCGAGGATTTATCCAGACCAAGTATATCTCCGTGGGGAGCACTGTTTGTTTGTCAAGAAGAAGGACGGTTCAATGCAGATGTGTATCGACTACCGCCAATTGAACAAGTTGACGATCAAGAACAGGTATCCGTTGCCTCGGATTGATGACTTGTTTGACCAACTGAAAGGTGCATCGGTATTCTCGAAGATAGATCTTAGGTCGGGATATTATCAACTCAAGGTGAAGGAGGTTGATGTGCACAAGACGGCATTCCGTACAAGGTATGGGCATTACGAGTTTTTAGTGATGCCATTTGGGTTGACCAATGCACCGGCAGCATTCATGGACTTAATGAATAGGGTGTTTCAGCAGTACTTGGATCAATTTGTCGTAGTGTTCATAGACGATATATTGGTTTACTCAAAGACGGAGGAGGAACATGACATGCATCTACGTATAGTTCTACAAGTACTGAGGGAGAAGCAGTTATATGCCAAATTCAGTAAGTGTGAATTTTGGCTTAGAGAGGTGGCTTTCTTAGGTCACGTAGTGTCAGCAGAAGGGATTAGAGTAGATCCTCGCAAGATCGAAGCGGTGTTGGACTGGAAATCGCCTAGGTCGGTGGCAGAAATTCGAAGTTTTCTGGGTTTGGCGGGGTACTATCGGAGGTTTGTGGAAGGATTCTCTTTAATCACGGCGCCGTTGACTAAGTTATTAAGAAAGGGAATTCCATTTGTGTGGACGAAGAAGCAACAAGAAAGTTTTGACAAGCTAAGGAAGATCCTGACGGAAGCTCCAGTTTTGGTACAGCCTGAGGCAGGAAAGTTGTTTACGATTTACTGTGATGTATCCCATACTGGTTTGGGATGTGTATTGATGCAAGAAGGGAAGGTAGTGGCCTATGCTTCCCGTCAGCTAAGACCGCATGAGGTTAACTATCCAACGCACGACTTGGAGTTAGCGGCTGTAGTCTTCGCTTTGAAGATATGGAGGCATTACTTGTATGGGGAGAAGTCGATAGTCTACACGGATCATAAAAGTCTGAGGTATCTCTTGTCTCAGAAGGATTTGAATTTGAGGAAGCGTCGGTGGATTGAATTGTTAAAGGACTACGACTGTTCAATGGAGTACCATCCGGGTAAGGCTAACGTGGTGGCTGACGCGTTGAGCCGGAAGGTCGTGACGAACTTAAGAGCGATGTTTGCTCACCTCAGTCTATACGACGATGGAAGTCTTTTGGCAGAACTGCAAGTTAAACCGACTTGGATCAAAGAGATTAAGGAAAAGCAGTTGGTGGATGACAGTTTGAATGCGAGGAGGTTGCAAGTTCAAGAAGGTGGTTTGGAAGGGTACAATTTGTCTGGTGAGGGAGTGCTATGTTTTCAAGGGCGAGCTTGTATGCCGAAAGATGTGGAATTGAGGCGGAAGATTCTCCAAGATGCACATAGCAGCCCATACGCTATGCATCCTGGAGGTAGCAAGATGTATGGAGATTTGCAAAAACAGTTCTGGTGAAGCGTGAGGTAACTGAATTCGTGGGAAAGTGTCTGACGTGTTAGCAAGTTAAAGCTGAACATCAGTTGCCATCAGGGTTGCTCCAACCGGTGAAGATCCCTCAGTGGAAATGGGAGAGGATCACTATGGACTTTGTCAATGGATTACCCCTCACGCCTAGCAAGAAGAACTCAGTTTGGGTGATTGTGGATTAACTAACTAAGTCAGCGCATTTCATACCGGAAAGGGTAGATTATTCGCTTCAGAAGCTAGCAAAGTTATATGTAGCCGAGATAGTGAGATTGCATGGTGTGCCAGTATCGATTATCTCGGATAGGGATCCGAGGTTTACGTCAAGGTTTTGGAGAGCCTTGCATCAAGCCTTGGGAACGAGATTGGACTTCAACACAGCTTTTCACCCACAAACTGACGGACAATCGGAAAGAGTGATACAGATTTTAGAGGATATGTTGAGAGGTTGTGTTTTGGATTTCTATGGTAGTTGGGAGGAGTATCTACCGTTGGCGGACTTCGCTTATAACAATAGTTATCAAGCGAGCATTCAGATGGCTCTATATGAAGCACTGTATGGACGAAAATGCCATACTCCTACGTGTTGGACGGAGTTGGGTGAACGACAGGTTTTGGGTCCGGAGTTGGTGACTGAAACTGAGGACAAAGTTAAGGTAATTCGGGCTCGTCTCAAGAAAGCGTCGGATAGGCAGAAGTCCTATGCCGATCTCAAGCATAAGGAAATGGAATATGCTGTGGGAGATAAAGTTTTTCTGAAGGTGTCGCCTTGGAAGAAGGTGTTGCGATTTGGGAAAAAAGGGAAGCTAAGCCCTAGGTTCATCGGGCCATATACAGTGTTAAAGCGAGTGGGACCGGTAGCTTATCAGCTCGAGCTACCGGCAAAGTTGAGTCAGATTCATGACGTCTTCCATGTGTCAATGCTTAGACGATATCGGTCCGATCCATCACACGTTGTACCAGTGGCAGAAATTGAGGTTAACTCAGACTTATCTTTCGAGGAGGAGCTAGTTCAGATCTTAGATCGTGATGTCAAGGTTCTACGTAGGAAGTCAGTACCCTTGGTGAAAGTACTATGGCGAAACCATGGTACGGAGGAAGCGACGTGGGAACCCGAGGATGTGATGCGGCAGCAATACCCCCATCTCTTCTGATCAGGTAATTTCGGGGTCAAAATTATTTTAAGGGGGTAGAACTGTAACATCCTAAAATAGGGGTTATTTGTGATTGAATTATTTTGCTTGTGTTTGAATTTCTGTGATATTATTTGTGGTGTTATAAGACTTAATTAAGGGTCTTGAGTAGGCTCGGATAGTAGAAAATTTATTTATGAAGCTTTAAAGAAAGAGAGCCTTAGTAAGTAGGAGTTACAAGGTTAAATGAGGGAATTATTGTCATTAAAAATGACTTGGAAAAGTGGCAAAAGGAAGGCCACTTAGGTGCTAGAGTTGGCGCCACAAGGAGCAAGGGAGAACCTATGTCTGAGTCACGAATTTTCCCTTTTTGATCTATATTTTTTTGGACGGCAATAAGGGAGGGAAATTCTCAATTTTAAACTTTGGTTTAATAAGGAAAGTATGAGAATATTATTTGGTTTTAATGGATTTTATTTGGTTAATCTTGAAAAGTTGGCAAAGAGAAAATTTAGGGATGTGATTAAATTTGGAATATCTCAAATTTATGGATTAGAGTGATTTGTGAAATTGCCAAAATTTGGAATTTCCTTAGGGGGAGTGGACGGCAAGGTGATAGGGAGTGCCAAATTTCCTTAGCCTTTTTCTTCATAATTTTCGGCTAGCATTTTTTTCTTTCTTCTTCAACCTTTCTCTCAAAAATAGATACCTTCATTTCCATTTTCTTTTTCTTCTTTTGATCTTTGGCCGAAACTTCTATCCCTTTTGTCCATTATTTTCTTTCTTTCTTAGCCGAACCTACATCATTGGTGTGCCGAATTCTTCTTCTTCTATTTTGTGTAGCCTTGGCCAAATCTCAAACTAAGGTGCTCTCCTCTATCTTTTCTCCAATCGGTTGGTGAAGTAAGTGCTTATAGCCGAATGGCTATTTCTTTTCTCTCTTGATTCCTTGTCGTTTTAGATGAATTGAAGAACCGAGATATGGCGTTCGTGATGGCTAACTATTTCTCTTCTTTAACCGATTCGATCTAGGTACTTCAGGATTTTAAGTGAACAATCCAGACTCCTCTCCTCTAGCAATCAGTTTTGGTAAAGTGGTAAGGAATCATTTTATTTTAGTATTCGATTAAGCCAAAACTATTGATGAGGCTATTAATGTGTGATTCTTGATTTAGGGAAGCAAAAGCGCTTGGAGTGTGGTGGCTAGTATTCAAAGGCATTCGGTAAGGTTTCAGTTCACAAGGAACCCTTTGCAAATAATTTTGGTTTGGCGAATGGCCTTGGTACTAACCCTCATGCATGGCCGAATATAGGGCAAGGATATTGTGGGTAGCCGATTTGGTTCTTCGGGATTTAAGGCTTTCGTTAATATCAGGTGTGTACATACACACTGTATAATTAATTAACGTGCAAAGTATTATGTGTATGCTAATCGGATTTGTGTAGATTTGAGTTTAATACCATAACGGTATAAGCGATGGTTCAGGTAAGTTCCTGACATTATGAAGTTTACTATTGATGCTTTTGGGAAGCATGGCATATTTGATATATGTGATTTAAATATATATATGTTGGCATAAACTCTATTATATAATTTATTGATGTGGGTTGATGAGAGGAGGGGGCGTTGATAGTCGTGTTCACGGACACCAGTGATTTGGTATCACAATGTGACTACGGTCACCAGAGGTTTGGCACCTCCAGAGGTTTGGCACCTCATAGCGTCTCGTCCCTGTGGCTTAGTACCACCGTGGGTTGGCCCCACTTTGAGATACGGGATTGACGCTAGTGATTTGGTATCACACGATGGGTTGGCCCCATCATTTGATTTGTGACTTGGTCACCGGTGGTTTGGCACCACAATATGATTTGATTCGTGACTATCGTCACGGTGGTTTGGCACCACCGGTGGTTTGGTACCACACGGGTAGAGAAAGGCGTTTGGATGGCTAGGTTGGGTGCATATTAAATTAATTATGACTTGTGTATTATGTTGCATTAAACCGGGAAAAAGGGTTACACATTGGCTCTTGATGACTCACCTTTTTCCTTTAACATTTTCAGGTGACTCGTAGCAGCGGATAAGGAGCCGGATGGACTCGAGGTGGCCATGTGATGAAAATGTGGACTAGGTGGATTTTGAACTATTTTTATTTTATTATGGGTTTATTTTTGTCTAAGTTGTAATAAGGCCTCCTAATATTGCACTTGGGTTATTTTACATGTTTTGATAATTTGCTTAAACTACTTTATGATATTAAAATGGTACACATGTTTTTCTCAAATTAATACGCAAAAATGTTTTATTGTGCCATCGGGTACACTTGAATCTGTAACAACCTGACCTAATATATTATTAAACAACACTAAGTAATGTTTTCTTCATAATACCTCAACTATTTTAAACCAAAACAATATCTTTTATCAAAAATTTAAATCGGCTTAAAGGGATTTTTCAAAAATGTTTTCTCTGTAGCATACCAAATTCGGTCATAACGTTTGGGCCGGGTTTGGGGTGTTACACCTCTTCCTGCTACTAATCAAACAGATAAAGTAGTTTGGTTTAAAGAAAGTTCAGGCATCTACTCAATGAAAAGTGGTTATAAATTACTTTTGGATCCTTCAAATATCAATGTCAATGAGCAAAAGCTATTCAAGCAGATATGGAGTTTAATGTGTCTATCATAAATTCGTATTTTAATTTGGAAATTTGTCAAAAAATTTATCCCTATCTATCAGAACTTACATTTTAGGAGGCTGGTCACAGTTAACAAATGTCCGTGCCGCAGACAGGTTTGCGAGTCATTTACTCATGCTGTTCGGGATTGCTTGACTGCTGCACAAGTTTGGTCCAAGTTAAATATTCAGTGGCCGAATTCAATGACAAATTCCAATTTTAAAGAGTGGCTGAGTTGGTTGTTGGAAAATTCAGATAGTGATAGAAAATGTGAGATTGTCATTGCAATTTGGGCACTGTGATTCTCTCAACAAATATGTTCATGAGAATAAGATGCAGAGTGTAGAGGAGATTGTTACCTTTATTAGGGGTTTTGGATTGGAGTATCGAGGTTGCGCGTTGAATCTGAAGCATCCCAAGCCAAGATCCATGATTAAATGGATGCCCCCTCCGCAAGGGTGGGTTAAGGTCAATGTTGATGCAAGGATCTCTGTAACCGAAAATCGGATAGTTTCAGGCTTCATTATTAGAAATGAGGAAGGTTTCATAATGGGGTCGGGCTCAAGGGTCATCACCTAACTCGTTCGGTAGTGATTGCCGAAGCAATGGCAGTTCTTCATGGGCTTCAATTTGCTCTGGATTTGGGATTTACAAAAGTTATTTTCGAGAGTGATTCAAGGTTGATTGTTCAAAATATTCAACAAATAAGTGAGGACTACTCGGAATCAAGACCTTTTACCTGGGATATAAAAAATTTGGCGAGGCACTTTCATTCTTGCAAAATCCAATTTATTGCGCGTGAAGGTAATCGAGCAGCACATGCAATGGCTGTTGATGGTTTGTGAAATGAAGCAGATTTGTTGTGGTTTGAAGATGCGCCTTTGAAAGTTGTGGAAGTGGTCATTTCTGATCGACGATCCAGTCGACCTCCATAGTCATTTCTTTGTAGCAACGATTGGGTTGAGAAAATCTTGAAATATGGATGACCGTCTCAACTAATTCCTTTTTTCCAAGCGATTTATTGCAAGATTTGGAAGACTTAGTCGTTTATTGATGGGGACCTTTGACGCGATAAGAGTCTAAAATTTACTGGGTGGAGAAGACAATTGCTTTTTGGATTTTTTTTTTTTTTTATGTTTTGTTTTTTCTTATTTACTTTGAATTTTGTTTGGGATTGATTTAGACTTCTTCGATAGTTTTCAAGCCCTAATAATAAACAGATTAATTTTTAAAAAAAATACATTCTTGATAAATATATATATTTAAAAGAAAAAGAAACATAGGTATTAGGTACAGCTTTGAGAAACGAAGTTGAATGATTTTTCATCTCTCATTATGACCGAGTTGTACGGCACCAAATAATTAATGACGAGAAATACTTGAACATTAATCAAGGGTTCCGGTTTGTAGGACAACAAATTGTTTTTACTGTTTAAATGCAATTTTTTCTTACTTTTGATTAATTAATTTAAAATTAATAGACTGAAGATAATATATTGAAATCAAATATGTATATTTTTTCCAACTCTTTCTCCTTCAAAATTGAAAAAAAAAATCATCTTAATTGAAAAAAACAGTAATAAGAATTTTAATCAAATCTTTGGGAGGACAAAGCCCTTTCTTTTAAAAGAAAAAATTGTTTTGAATGTATGATGATTACTTAAGCAGTCTAAAGTTTGATTAACGTGGACTTGCTCATGACACATAAGTTAATACCAAATTAATTAATAATACATGAAAAGTCAAAGAAAATATTATTCGTACAAAATAAAATAAAATAAAAGGATCTAAGTACAATAATCAAATACCCAAAAAACAAAAAAGTAAGAGAGGATTTATTTAATGTTGAAGTTGAGTTGGAAAGAATGGGAAGATGATGGAAGATTGATTCTCAACACATGCTGCAATCTACGATAAAGCTACGCAGAGCTGCAAAGGCAATCATCTCCCCCAAGTGTCATGGATTCCAAATCTTTAAGCATCTTTTCCTTTTCTATTATATTATTATTAATTTTTGTTCTTAAACAAATCCAAGTAAAACCATGATTTTAGATTAATGTTTTATTTTGTTGACTTTTTTTATAAACAAAATTATAATTTTCCTTGCCTCCAAAGTAGCTTCAACTTTATCTTTCCTCTAAAAAATTGCCCATTTTCCACCTTATAAAGCAGCACACACCCAATTAAAATTTTTAGCCAAAGTTTTCAAAATCAAGCCTTTGAATACTGCCGGAGAGAAACTTCTTCATAATTTTAATGAATTTTATATACATGGTTTGTTTATGTTATGTTTCACGTTATATTTGAATAATAATTTAATGTTGAAGTTGATAACTGAGTTAATAAAAGAATTTAATTGATAAGATATTAATATTTTTGAGAATTCAATTAAAATATTTTAAAATTTAAAGAATTGTTTGGTGACATTGTGAAAATATAAGTATAAATTTCTTGAAGGAGTAATGCAATGAATTGGATATAGACTGAAAAGCAGTTTATTATCAACATTAATAGGAGATTAAACTGGAAATTATTGGTATGAATTGGATATAGACTGAAAAGCAAGGTACCAAACAAGGAGTATTAAATGAAAGACATAATAGAGAGCAGATGTATATATGGCCTAGTTCAATTATTTAATGTGAGGAGTATGAGCATGCAGGTAAGGAAATGGCCCCTTGTAATTGCACTGAAACCTGAGGGCTTTGTCTGGTTTAGTTTTGTTGGTATCCAAAGAATTGGCATCTTATATTTAGGGACACTGAAACCCAAAAATCACAGACCAAAATATAAAAAGTTGGATCCCATTGCACATAATATCATCTCTACTACACACAACAATTTGTTTGTTTCTTTCACTTTCATGGAACTTTCATTTTTGTTTTCTTGGGGGGTTTTTTGGCGTGCTCTGCCCTCCCTATGCCTTTTTGTTTTGCCTTTTACATTTAGACAGAAAATAATTAGAAAAAAAGGTGAGGCTGACAAGTTGTTTGGTGGATACTGTCAGGTTCTGAAAAGCAAACGTGCCCTTGCGGTAATTATACGAAGTACATGAGGAAAAAGTTACCCAAAATGATAAAAAATTTAAAAACAAAACAAAGCAAGATAAAAAGTGAATATAAAGTAAGACAAGATTGTTAGGGACTTAACTCAGTTTCCATAAGTCAATAAAGTATTCTTCTCTAAAAGTTTGGCCCTTCCCCAGAGACAAATATACCTATTTTCAGGCCTTAATTTAACAGTTCCATTACCACCAATTCCTTGACCTTTTTACCAATTTAACCCCCCCATGATTTCATCACAACAATTAAAAAACTTATCCCTTTTTTAAGTTTTTCACTTTACCCTCTACTTTAAGAACAACTGCCAACTTGTTTGTAATGCCTGTGTATATAAAATTTAGGCAAAGAGAGAGAGAAAAGGGACCATGTTTAGGTTGTTCACAGATGCAGATATTTGGAGGTTGGTCCACACGAAATCCAAAACCATGAGAGTTTTGAATGCTGCTGCGACTACTGCCTGTTTTACAGGCAATATAAAAAAAGTTCCCCGTACCACCCTAAAATATATGGCTTCACAATCAAACACATCTCCACCGCCATAGCAGACAATACGGCTCAACACCTTACTGCACTTCTAAAATCATGCAGTCGCTTCCTTATGGCTTTACCCTCACAAGGACCTACTTATCATTCATTCTTTTACTTTACATTCCTGTACAAAAATATGGCCCATCTCTTCTCGTATTCACTGCCCCATTTTAATGTATGGATCACTCACTGTTGATCCAGTTTTGAATTCAGCCCATCGGGGCGAACTGTTATAATACTTACTGATTCATACCCCGAATAAATTCAGGTCAGATTCTACACGATTCGCACACTGAGCTCACGTAGCAAGCTTGTATGACACTAAGTGTTCACAGGTGGGGAACTTACACCTTCCCATGAGATCGTACATGAGACCGTGCAATATGTGTTTGTACATCATTACATAGGCGAACTCCTATTATATAAACATGTGTAAAGTCTAGAATAAAATATATGTTAGCATGCATAAAATTTTCTTAAGATATCACATCAATAAATAGTAATCAGACTCGTTTTTGACATTTTTGAGTCCTATGCGAAACAATAAATTAGACCTCTTTTTAAAAAAATTATAAAATGTAATACAATAAAATTTGAAAAAATTTTGGGGCCCTAAGAGATGAAGCATTTAAGGTGAAAAATTGAAAACCCTAGACATTTAATTAATTTATTTTAGTTTGAAATTATTTTCCCATATTAAAAGTTGAAAAAATATTTTTTTTGAGTCCCTTCTAACTTTTGGGTCTTAGGTGGCTACACTCTCAAATAACTTCTAAAATTGCAGCCGTCTAAGGTCAAACCTGACAGTAATTATATCATATAAATATACATTCTTACTCTTTAAAGAAGATAAAAAAAAAAAACACTCAACAACTTATTCGTAACTATGAAACTCCTTGTTGGTCCACACAATTTTACCCACATCTTCTTTCCTGTAAAAAGTAAAGAAATTTTTATGGGTTTAAAGCTTTGATTGGAAAGAGAGTTAAAAGAAAGTCCCCACTGCATGCACTATATAAGTATAAATTTTAATGAATGTAAATTCATTTACTGTTGGATCAATGAGTAGTCAAAAACATATACTATATGTTATTTATTATGACTACAGTATTATATATAATTTTTTTTCCTTTTAAAGTTTCCTTGTCGCTATGCACTTGTCTTTACCCTTAGAAATGTATGCCGATCATGAATGATATTGCCAAACAAATTTAAAAATCTCAAGACAAAATCTTAAGAAGGGTGGTCAATATGGTGGTCGTGAGGTCAATTTATGTCTCGAGAAGTCCATGGATTTGACCCCACTATGTGTTTCATTTTTTATGAATGAAAACCTCGCAATTGTACATCATAATAGCTTCTTGCCTTGTATATCTTATGATACTAATCTTTGTTAATCTCTGCATTAAAGGTTCAATTGGCTATTGTTGTTGTTTTGGCAAAGTTTCGGGAATAGAAGCTGAAGGCATGCAGCTATTACTTACAGAAAGCTGCCTGGTTTTCTTCCTTGTGAGGAAAACATTGTTGTAAATGGTGGTGTGGATGAGAGGTGTGTATGTTCGCAGGAGGCATTATTAACGAAAGAGACTTCACCCACTAATAATTGAGGCCAACAAGTCAAATATGTTAGTCCTTTCATTTGATATATATTCATCATCATATACAAAAAGATTAATTCTATAATGCAAAAAGGATATTATACAAATATTAATTCAATGCAAAATTAGATGTACAATTTTATACATTTTCTTTTCTTTTCTTTTTCTGCTTGATGGAAGATCCGTCAACATTTACTAGCTTAATTATAGCATCAATCAGGGCTATGGGTAATCATATCTATTCTCCAAATTCCTCCACCAGGATAAAACAGATTATAACAACCAAGTGTTTGATGTTCTTATAGATATGATAAGACCATAGGGGAATTATTTTATCTATAAGATTCAAATTCAAAATTTTATTTAAAAGATAACAATTTTTTTACTACTCGATTCAACAAATAATTGATATTTTAAGCCTCATTATCTGACAGAAATGAAATCCCATCTCTTCCTTACATACACTAATCAAAATCTATTCTATTGGTCGAATTTTTAAAGTCTTCACAAAAACTTGAGGATATTTCAACGGAGAATCCAACGCCAATATCTTATATTGTCACAGCCTCACAGCTTGTTGCAAAATATATATATTCATAATGTTTTTTAAATTGGATCAGTGATCGAATCAGTTAAGTCATTGATTTATCAATCTGATCGATTCAATTAAAAAATTATTAAAAATTTAAAAAAATTAAAAAATTCATTTCAACAAATTTTTTGTCTGGTTGAATCGATTCATATCAATTCCCAAATCAACTGACTTAAAGTCCCCTCTAAATCAATACCCCGACTGGTGTTCAATCCGATTGAACAGTATTAGTGGTTGGAGTGTAGTAATTAATGTAATATGTGGTTTTGAAGAAAGTAGTTAAGTTGTCAAGCTATCAAGTGTGTTGATGATGGCAATGAATAGGGTATAATCCTCAAGTTGTAGCATATTTTAGGGGTTAAAATGTCTTAATCAAGTTGAGTTTGAATGAAAATTTCTTTCCCAGAGTTTTTAACTTCCTAGTGGGCACACCAAGTGATGTATTCAAGAATTCTATCTATGACTACATCAAATAAATTATTTATGTAATGCATAAATTATTTTTAAAATTATTATTTTTAAGAATATAATCTTTGGCTGGAAACTTAAATTGAATTATTAATTTTTAATAGAGTGAGAAATGCAATTCTTTTTTTATTTAACTAAGTAATAAATTAGGTATAGGAAAGGCCAATTTCTCCATCTTTGATTGATTGTGGGCCTTGTCACCTTCCATTGAAAGAAAAAGTTTATGGTCCATATGAGAAGCCTTAAAAGGGGAATAAAGAAGAAAAAGAAGGGTTTCATTACAATTTCTCCCCTTATACAATTTCACTTTCATACGCTATTGTAACCAAAGAAAATAATAGGAGCCCGATATTATTTTAAAAAACTGTTATATATTCATCAATTAATTGAATTTCTTGCTTTTCAACGGAATAGAGGGAAAAAGTTAAAAAATAATAGAAAGGGTTGAAGGCAAGGGGTGAACATGGATTTAAAGTGGGGGCAGGAAGCCCATATAAAACAATAGACCTTTGAAGTATTTGGGCTTAGCTTGATTAGGCCTAAACCAATGCCACAGTTCCCAAAAATGAAAATAAAAAATCGGAGTTTTTAAATTTCCTTTGTTTACAAAAACTTATAACTTTTCGAATATTTTAACTTTGACATATTTAAAATTTATTTATTTTGCTTGGTTATGGAGAGTCAACATTTTGTTCTCTCTATTTAAAAATGAGTACTTTAATCTATATATTAGATTAAAGAGTAAATCGATTTTTTTGTTAAAAATTATATCCATTTATACTTGATAAAAATTGACGTGGTGATGAAATAATTAAATAATGACACATGATATGCTATATGTACTTCATACTGACATATACTTTCTAATTTATAATAGTAGAAATAGATGAAATTTTAACATAATAATCAATTTACTCTTTAATCTAATTTACAAAAATTTATTTAATTTTTAATAAATAGAACAAAATATAATCCAACCTTAATATAAAAACCTTTATAATATTTTTACATTAAATAATTTACTTTGAGCAATGACTAACATCATTAAATTAATGATGGAGGTGGAAAAGTAGACATGTGATAATCAAACCCACCGAGCTAATATACAAATTATTTAAAAATAAATATGTAAAAGTTATAAAATTTTATAAGTTCAAAAGAAATATAAATTTATAAAAGAATAAAATTTTATAAGTTCAAAAGAAATATAAATTTATAAAAGAATATTATTATTTCGATATTTTTAAATTGATATACCTTTAACTTATTGAACTTTTTATATATTTTAAAAAGTGTTGGTAGATACCAATTTATTAACTTTATCTACTATAAAACTAGTTTTGTATGCATGCATTTTATATTTTAGAAACCGAAAGAACATCTTTTTAGTCTAGTTTGTCATAAAATCCATTTTTATATATTATTTTACTCTCTAACAATAATAATAATCACCACAAAATACACATTTTATTAAATTACTTCACTATGATAATCTTTTGTTTTAAATTTTAATAATAGTAGTTATATTATTAGGTAAAATAAGATATAATAAATTTTAGTTAAGTTATTATTTTATTAAAATATTTAAATTTTATATAAAATATTAATATTATTTTATTAAAATAAGTGAAGTTACATTTGTAAATATTATTAAATATATTATCTAAATCTCATTAATTAATAATATTTTTGATATAATAATTTTTAATTTTAAAACTTTAAAAATTTAAATATAATCTAAATTTTAAATGTTGTTATAAATGTGTTAGATGTTGGTGGGTATCAACCACCTCTCTATAATATTTAAAATATTGACAAATTGTTATAGGAAGAGCTGATTGTATCTAAATACTGGAGGGGTTATTAATTATAACTAAAAAAAATAAGAATAAATTAAACAAATTTATGCACCATTGTTCGCTGGAGGTCTGAGTATTAGGAAGATCAACACCTTCAATGATGCCCTTCTCACCAAAATTGCATGGCACATAATGACTGATCACAATTGTTTCCTCGCAAAGATTCTAAGAGCCAAATACTAATCTCCCTCTTGTTGATACTATTAAATTGTCTGTCCCAACATTTTAAGTTCGTGCTTGTACTCTCCCCAGCATCAATATCTTGGATCAAAAGAAATCTCTCAATGTCGTCGTCAATCATGATTGGGCCTCTGACCTCCGCAGCCGGACCCTTTCGATACAGGGTGGTAAAAACAAATTTGTATGGAAATTTAACTTTAATGGTCGCTTTTTTGTGAAGAGTGTTTATGCGTGTGAGTGTCAATTTAATCCTTCAACTTCTGCAGCCTCACCCTCTAACAAAGCATAGACTAATCTATAGAGGCTTAAACTCCCTTACAATATTACCATCTTCCTTTGGAAAATATGCACAAATTGCCTTCCAACCAAGGAGCTCTTCTCAAGACGCATTTCCGATGATGATAACCTCTGTGTGTTTTTTTTTTTTTTTGCAAAGATGGCAGGGAATCCATTAAACAACTCTTCCTTGAATGCAGTTTCGATCGAGCAGTGGTTTGGTTCTTCTCTTGTCCTCTTATCCGACTCACTCCGAATTTCTATCATCCTGGTTTCTTCAGTGGCTCAACTCAAACAACATCAGCTCCATCGATTCAAAGAATTTTTACACTTATGCAGCTTGCATTCTCTGGATAAATTGGACTCATTTTCAGAACGGTCGATCATTCTCCAGCAAGGGCAGTCATAAGGACCCAAAATCTCCATGATTCCAAAATGAATGCCTTTCCCATTAACAACTTGCAAAACTATCAGTTAAGAATTCCAAGATCGGACCTTATTGATAATCCTGTCTCAGAACGGGCACTCTCTCTTTGCATTGTTCATTGCTGGCGAAATAGCATGAGCGGTGGAGCAGTTATCGCCCAAGACCACATAGGCTCTCAACTCTTATCCATTCGAAGCTACAAGTTTGCCAGCAAAATACAAGCCAGACTTGTCACTCTTCGCTCTATCCTTATTATACTAAAAGATCATAATATTTTTATGTGTGGGTTCTTTGGAAGTGTCCAAAAAATAAAAAGGGGGGGGGGGGGGCTTAATATCATAAACGAGCGTACAAAAGTAGAATGGATGGTCCAACCAGCTTATGATGATATCAAACATCTCTTCCCATTCGTCCGAGTTCAAGATGAGCCCATGGATAATATCCTTTTATCTTCGGATTCATGTGCTTCAACGACTTGTATTAATTTTCCATTAATAAATAAATAAATAAAAGATACTTATATATTTCTTTGCAAAAATCACTTTACGCTTTTACCAATTTAGCACCTTTTCATCTATAATCAATAACTTTAGTTCTGAAAAAAAATCCCAAATGGGATATCTGTTTTTTTTTTTTTTTTAATAAAAACGACCCAAAGAGTAAAAAAAAAAAACTCAATTAAAAGCATCATGAATTACACTGTTATGGATTTCCAAAGGATAATCCATTTTAGAAAGCAAATTACATCTCTTTTTAATAGCCAAATTACAAAGCAAATCTGCAACTTTGTTGCTGTCATGGGTTTTAATTTGAGGGCTGGCTGGCATCTGGCTCATTGGATAAGTAAATGAGTTTTTCTTTTCCTTTCCACAATAATAAATAGCATAATGTTTATCTGTTGAGAAGGATAACACAAATTTCAAATACAGATCATAAAATAAACCTGAAAAATATCAAAAAACAGTATGTCTAATCAAGCAAAATTGAGGAAAAAAAATTAGCCACATGTTAATCCATGTGTCTTGATTCAGTGCTCTATTCTTCTTTTCTCATACCCACTATTTCCTTAAAATTTACATGCAAAATATCCTTTAACGATATTATTATTATTATTATTATTATTATTATTATTTGTTCATTAAGCTGGGTTTTGATAGGTCATTTCTCTTTTCTAATATGTTTTCTTTCTTGATTTATATATTGAGATGCTGATTTTATATTTTTAAATTTTCATTTTGATTGTTAAGAAGTCTATATTTGTTTGCTTGATTAAACTTTTTTTCACCTATTAGATGTAATTTTTCATATTTTTCTTATAAAATAAAATAAAAAATTTGAAAATAATCCCAACTATTATCTCTGGCTTGGGGTTTGTATACTGATTATAAATACCATCTCAAATATATATATATATATATATATATATATATAACACTTAGGTTAGATTAGAAAAAGTTTATGGTACGTGGGAAATTAGTTTTAGATTTCATTTTTTATTGTTGTGTTCATAACTTTTATCATTTTTTTATAATTGATTTAATATATAATAACAATTTACGTTGATTATAAGTAGATTTTGGAGATGCATGGTAAGAGATAGTTCTTCAAAGAGACATAGAAATGAATCGTCATTTGAATCAATAAATTTGTTTAATATAGATTCTTATTTTGTAACATATGTTTTATTATAACAAAGTCTTGTAATTTAATTTTTAAATTTAGGATTGTTTTCTAATATGATTATAATTATAAACTTACTTTTATGATTACAGTGTTGATAAAGATGATCTTTCTTCAAGAAAAGGATAATTGAGTCTACAGATTTCTACAAGACAGAGCTGAAAATTATCAATCCTTTGATATTATTTCAAATATCTCAAAAAAAAATTTTAAATTAATTTAATTTAATTAACTTTTGAAAAATGTTATTTTAACTAAAATACTCATTTTAATTGTTTTGTAAACATTATCCAAGATTGCAACATAGATTTTGTTTAGAGAATATGCATCAACATTGTCGAAACCATTTTTTTTTGAAAACGGGTCAATTTTGGTTTCAAGAATGAAAATAAAAAACGAAAGTTGTCACCGATCTTTTTTAATGAGGTGTGATCGGGTCACCTCATAATTTGGTCATTTTAATAATAAATTTGATTTATTAAAACAACGGTTTTGGTCTACAAAATTCAGAAAAATAGGTTCGGGAGTCAGTTACGCACAAGGAAGGATTAGCACCATCGTGGCGCCCAAAATTGATACCTAATTGATTATTTGATGTCTTTATTTTGAAAGTTGAAAACTCATAAAGAATTTAAAATACGATCCCTTTTTTGCATTAATGTATATTTTGTTTTGGAATGCTTAAATAAGTCGAAAATATATTAAAGACCTTCTTATCTCGAGGCAATAAAACGTCACATCCCGTAAGTTAGGACATGACATTTCAAATCTTGGAGAATAATTTGGTGTTTGATTTTTATTTGAAATCTTACATGTTTTAATTTTTGAAAGGATACTTCATTATTCGAATTCAACGAGAAAAACCGAAACCCCGTAAGTTAAGGCACGATTTCATCAAATCTTTTAAATACAGAACATTGCCTATTTTTTAAAAATTTTATTGACACGTTCGGATAAAATTTAATGATATTTGAAACGTTATGAATCTAAGATATTCGGGCATGAAAATGTGTGAATATATTTAAAAATGATTGATGACATAATTACGATAAAATGAAATGGTAACACCAATGATTTAAAGTATCGAAAGCAAATAAAGAATGATAATAAACAAGCAATGATCATATCAAAATTTTAAAATCTATATTAAGTAATTAATAATGAGGAAAAATAAGCAATGATTAGAACTAAGAAAATGTAAGCATCATATATATTTCATACATATAAAAGGATAATGGGTAATGGGTGAACAAATAAGTAAAATAATGTATTAATTTTAGTGTCAATCATTCTAACATGAATTAATAATATTAATAATGATAATGATACAATGGTAATAATAATGACAATAAAATAAACACAAATGCATAACAAAAGAAATGAACCAATTTCAAGTAATAAATAAAAATAAAATAAATGCTCAAAAAAGGGAAAAAAAGAAAAATATGAAATAAAACTTAGATATGCAAGAAATAATGAATGAATAAATAAACAAGCAAAATAAAAAGGAATAAAGACTTAATTGAAACTTAAATAAAACAAAGGGATAGATTAAATAAAAAAAATTAATAATAATAATAATAATAATAAAATGAAATGAATGGATGCCCCCAAAAATAAAATAAAATAAAAAATATAACAAATAAGGAAATAAGGAATAAGCAGTTAAGTGAACAAATTAATCAAAATGAGGGACTGAATCAAAACTAAAATGAGATAAAAGGGATAAATTAAATAAAAAAATAAGAGGACCGAAATATAATGCGTTGAAACTTGCAAGGACTAAATGGGAAAATATCCTTGATCCTTATGCGTTGCGTTTCAACTAGCAAGGTCACGGACTAAATTAAAAACGAAATAAAATGAAAGGGGTAAATTTAAAAAGGATTTGGACCGAATTAAAAGGCACGTGAAGAAACGAGGACTAAACTGGAGATTATTCCTGTCCTTCAAAACGCACCGCTTTAATAAGGACTAAAATAAAGTGAAAGACAAATTATCGAGCCAAATTAAAAAGAAAGGAAAACAAAAAGGATCCAATTGAAACATGTGAGAAAAGAGGAAGGACTAAATTTGGAAATAGACCCTTAGGCCAAAAACTCGGATCTTAGGTGTTTTGGGTCGGGTTTTCGGGTCTAAACAACACGGCGTCGTTTTGGCAATCAAGGCTTAAATCCCAAAACGGCGCCTTATTACCCTTTTATAAAACCAAAAAAAAAAGCATTTCCTCTTTGTTTTTTCAGAAAAAGTTTGAGCATCCTCTCATTCTCTCCCTTTTGCTCTCTCGAGCTCTTAGACCGGCCGAACTCCGGTCATTTCGCCGCCGTGACGACCGTCAATAGCCGGCGACGGCACCGCCGTTCATGGCGGCCGGCGACATAAAAGAGCCCCTTTTTAAATGCCTTTTCACCCTTAGCCCGTTTTAAAGCCAAAACCCTAAAAAGAAAACCAAAGTTTCGAAAAAAAGAAGAAAAAGAAGGGAAACGAAAGGGTTTTTTTTGATTCTCCGGCGCCACCATTGGGGTTTCCGGTGAGTCTCCTGACTCGACCACCCACTAGACCGGAGAAAACTCCGTCTACGGCAGTGGAGGTAACGGGTTTTTGTCTCGTTTTATATGTTATTATTTATCTATTTATTTCGAACTAAAATATAAATAAAATAAGCACCTTGATTTTTTTTGAATCTGTTTCAAAACTCCTTTTTTGTATTTCCAATTTTTTCTGTGTAAAATACATTGGTGGTGTTGCTGGGCTTATATAGCCGAATGAATAATACGTTTTAATCTTACTTTTTGCTACTGTCTCTGTTTGCTGCTTTTATGCTGTTGTTGGCTCTTTTCTTGCTCTTTTCTTGCAGACGATGAAGTTAACGGAGAAGGGAGGGCTATTTTGGTGCAAGGGCGCAGGCAAAATCAAGCCTTGGGCGGTGTGCGCGCTGAGGGCGCACATGGGGGGTTACGGCGCTAGGGTTTCTTTTTTCTGTTTACTGGTTTATTTATTGGGCCATTGGGCCGTTTGTAGATTGGGTTAGGGTTTGTATGTAAATTTGGACTGTTAATTGTAAATGGACGTTATAAAATTTGAATTTTTATTTATTATTTAGGCCCGGCCTAAATTAACCCATTACAAACATGATAAAAAGATAGAATTGAAATTTAATGCCAAGATGTGCACTATGTTGCTCAAACTAAAAAACACAATAAGCAGAATCATTTATTTTATAAAGAATGAATATGTTTTTTGTTATTTAGGTTTCCTAAGATTATTACCCTTTTGCATCATACATTTAAAATAACTTAATCCTTTTTCATTTCCATTATACACTTTACTTATTATTTCATATTAAAAAACATTTCATATTCTGTTTTATTAATTCCATTAATTATTTCATAATAGTTTTATTTATTATTAAATATAATACGATGCTTCATATTCCGTTAAAATCAAATTTAGAATAAAATTACTGTCAATTACTTTATGTTCTAAATAATAGTTATAAACTTTAACTTGGTACAAATTGGACCTATCAAATTTTTATTTAAAAATATTTCTGCGAATTAAATATGCATTGTAAATAAAATAGTTAATAACTATAACACACTTTTGAAGCTAATTATATTACCTACTTATTTTATATTTTAAAATAATGTAAGATTTTTAGAGTTAGGGTTTAAAGAGAAATTATTTGTGATAAAATATTTTTCTTGTATAAATTATAATTTAAATTATAATAATCAATATTGCAAACGTAATTTAAGTTGTTATCAAATTCTACCATTTCATATATTTGTAACACCCCGAATTTTTGGGCCTAGATGAATTGGGCTTTGGACTTTGGGTCTCATAATTTTTTTTTAAGCAAGAAAATGACAAATGACATGTTGGCTTTAAGGGTTTAATAAACTTGGAGTGTCTAGGGGTGTTGGAGAAGTTCTGGGTTTGAACTTTAAGGAGAGGAAATTTTTAGTTAATTATTAAAGGAATTAGGGCGGTGGGTAGTTGAGCTTTTAAATAAAAATAGGGAAAAAGGGCATTAAAGAGCCTTATGGTGGAATGGCTAAGTGACGACACTTTGGGTATAAGAAGGTGGCGTTATGGGCTAGCAAGGAGATCTTAGGTTCGAATCCTAGCTTAGTATTTTTTAGGAGTTTAATTTTGGCCTTCTAGAAGGTTGGAAGTGGTGTGATGATGGACTCTAAAGAGAGTGATCAGAAGAGAAAATTTAGGAAAAGGATTGGGAAGTTATCAGGGAGAAAAACGAGGAGATGAGATGGGGAAGAGTTGGAGTCGATTGGGACTTTGGGGGGTAGGCAGAATTTCAGTTTTGTGTATAAATAGGGGGTGCCGAATTCCCTCTGTGTTATTTCGGCAATTGGAATTCCCTTTGTGCTATTTCGACAATTATAGTGCTCTGCCGAATTCTCCTTAATTTTTTATGTTTAAACCTCGACTTTTCCTTATGTGTTTTCTTTTCTTCTCTCCTAAAGCCTTAAATCGAATATCATTCTCTTCTTTCTCCATTGCTCGTGCTGTCCCACCTTCATCTCAATTGTTGGGGACCGAATATTCGTGACTTCAAAAGCCAAAAACCTTTGCTCTCGGAGCCGTTTCCTTCATCGCCCTAAACTTTGTGCCAAATACTCTAGTGACCAAATCTCTATCGTGCTGTCATCATTCCTTTGATTTTTGGTCGATGGGATCTTGGAAAAATCGGAATCAAGCTTGGATCTACAAGTATCTGCCGAAAAGCTATGCATATGTTTTGGCTTTTGGGTAAGTGTTCTTGATTTTGGGATAAGTTGGCCAAATAGTCTATAGTAAGGGAAAGGGTGACTTAAGTGGATACAAGTCACCTATTATTTTGTCTCTAACAATTAAGATTGATGCAGATCTAGGGGATATTCGTGAGTAGTTGCTAAGAAAGGGCTATTAGGACTAGTGGCACACGGTAAGGTTATGGTAAAGCTTCAGTTTTTGGCAAATATTTTGGTTAAGTGTGTGATTGATTGGAGGTTGGTATTGGTTATAGGTTCAAGGCTGAGGATAGTGTAACACGTCTCATTTACCAGGTGTGTACATACACTTCACACACGACAAATCGGTAAAAGATGAAATACCGAAAAACTAGAATGCCGAAAAGTCGAAACACCGAAAGGTTGGCGCAGGCAACCACACAAGCGTGTGAACATTCGTGTGGGAACACCGATACGAATATCGAGACCAAGAGAGCGATCTCATGGTCTCGGGCCACTGTTTGGCCAATCGGGCCAGAATGGGCTAAATAGGCCTGCCGAGTTCGTGGGCCCAAATTGGCAAGAGTTGATATGTGAAATTGAATGATTGATTGATATGGATGGTCGTATGATTTGATTATGATCGGGCCTAATGGGCTACATATACATGATTGGGCTTAATGGGCTATATGGACATGATTGGGCTTAGTGGGCCTTATGGGATCTTAGAAATGCATGCTAGAGTTTTAATGGACTCTAGGCTTAGTTCTGATGAATTCTTAAATAGCATAAAACTTAATTTAATAATCAAACATGTTTGTGGACAAGTCGTTAAGGTAGAGTATGGAAATGGACATATGCATGTCTAGGATTGGATCTAGGGAGAGCTTGGTACTTAAGCGGTTCTAGTGACCCACCTCCTCTTCTCTGGAATCCTACCTGGTGCGTAGTGTCTGTTCACTTTAGCCGCGAGGACTTGTTGACGGGCCAAGGTTCGTAATTAAGACCCATACTGTTGAGAATTACTAAAATACCCCTGTAGGGTAGAATTATCGAAATACCTTGATTTGTGAAATGACTAGAATACTCCTATGTGTTGATTGTAAGATTTATGGATGTTACATGTACATTTGCTGCATTCATATGATATTCTGTTTAGGATGCATATGGGTGGGAATTATAGAACGGAGGAAGTATATGAGGATCGCATGGTTGCTTGACAATTGTGGATCCACCGATGGCTTTTTAAGCCCATTACATGATCAGCAGCTTTGCTGCAATTTTAGGTAGTACCGCAACCGGGCTACCCTTGATGTGTATCGGATGGGTGGGTGGATTTAAAAATTCCCACAGATGTGTTTCGGCAGAACGGAGATGATGTGTACCGGATGGATTATTTGGGGAGGGTTTGCACTGCATTGCATGTATGATATTACTATGTTAATAATATGATATGTATGCCATTTGTTTTGACGAGGGTCGTACACGCTGAGTTTTCGAAAACTCACTCCCTCTTTTATTTTTCTTAAGTGATCCTCACTAGGCGGTTCGACGGATGGAGGGACTCAGAGGTGGCCAACTAGCAAGACGATTAGACGTGTTTTTCTTAATATCTAAATTCTAGATTTTGAGTTATTTATTTTAAGTTATTTTTTTTCGAATTGTAATAAGGTTTCCTTCTAGTTATTATTACATTACTTCCACTATGCACTGTAATTTTGAAACGGAACCTGGATTTATTTTTTTAAGTATATTTCAAGTTTTTTTGAAAGTAATTGTGTTTTAAGAACAGCTTCTGCTGTCAAAGGAAATTTTTACATAGTAACAAGGAAATGGTTTTTTGGCTACAACTCGTTTTGAAAGCAAATTGGATTTTACTTAACTTTTCTCTAGAAGGGGTTTTCAATGAAAACAAGGTTTTCGCAAAAACACTTCAATGTGACACCCCGGATTGGGCCTAACTTCTAGGCCGAATTTGGGTTGTTACAATATTACTTTACCGTAAAATTAAATTCGAAATATATTATTAATTTTTGTTTTCTTGATATCAAACTTAAACATTTTAAAATTAAAATTAATTAAGTCTATAAGTCAACATTAACCCATGCATTACAATAATAAAATTTGTTAAAAATATAAAATGATTTAATATTTTAATTTAAACATAAATTAATCCATGGAGACGAGTATTTGATAATTCAAATTTCATATTACCTCCATTCTCATCATATACAATTATTTATTAGTTCTAATGAAAATACAAAATAATTTAAATAGTTACAATCAAATCATATATATTTTTACCAACGTTATCACAAATAAATTAGTAGTCGAATCAATCAAATCATCATTCTCAAAATTGAAAAATAAAAATAGAGAAAATTGATTCAATTGTTAGTTTCATCGATTTTTAACTTGATTCAACCAGTTTCGAATGTTTTCTTGGTTAACCAATCTAACTCCTTTTTTCAGACTGATATGCCAACTTAGGGGTGAGCTTTCGATCAAACTGAATCGAATCGAATGAAAAAGTTTCAAGTTAATCAAGTTGACGAATCCTAATTTGTCATCCTAACTCTATTTGAAATTTTCTCTAATCGAGTCGAGTGAGATGAAATTCGAATCGAATATATTTGTTCGAGTTAAATTAAAAAAAAAGATTTTGAGTTCTTGTAATCACTATCACCCAATGTAATAAAAATTGTCCACCATAATAAAATTTGTGTTATTAACTTTCATCCCATCATAATTTATTTATTAATCTTTTATATACGGGTTAGCTTCTTTGCTTGCTTAGTTGCTTCAATTATTTTTCGATTCTTGTCACTATGTATTTTGAAATTAAAAATTATGATTTTTAAATTAAAATTATCTTAAAGATAAAATGTGAAATTGATACCAACGTAAAATTTAATACTTAATAATTTATAGCATCATCAATAATTCAATTTTAACAAAAAATTATAACGATTCAATATGATTAAACAATTTAATAATATAAATAGTACAAAATGTGAAATTTAATTTAATAATATAAATAGTATATATAAATAAAATTATTACTATTTAAGTTTAGGGATTTTTTGGATGATTTTAATTTTTGATTTGGGGTAAAATGTGAGAAGTAAAAAGTTTAGGGGAAAATAAAAATTTTGGGGATTGAGGGAGTAAAATTTGGGGAATATTAAAAAAATGGGGCGGGGAATGGGTTATGGGTAGAAAGGGGGTGGGATGGGAGATGAGTAAAAGTTTTAAGAAAAAATAAAAAGTTTTAATGGTTGAGGGAGTAAAGTTTTGGGGGGAAAATAAATGGGGGAGTAAAATTGGGGGGGGGGGGATATTCAAAAAAAAGATGGGGGAAAAAAAGTTTGGGTTAGGAGGGGAATAAAAGTTTTTGGGAAAAGTGGGAGAGAGTAAAAATTTTGGGGGAAAGTAGATAGCTTTGAGAGTTTGGGGTAAAAATGTAAAATATTATAATTTGATATTTAATTTATTCGAATTATTCGAATTTGAAAATCAAACTCGATTCGAACTCGAAATTCGAAAAAAAAAATTTGAGTTGACTCGAAAAATTCAATTAATTCGAATAACTCGATTCGTTTAACTCGAAATTCGATTTTTATTTTTATTTTTTCGAATCGAATCGAGTTTTGCTCACCCCTATACCAACTAATCTAATCCAATTCAAATATCATTGCTTATTATGACATCTAAATTTGTATAATTTACTTTTACTCAAATTTTTTTCAAATAAAAAATATACTTCCATTTAAATAATATGTACCCAATTTAACATGGTGTACCACATTAAAATTGCAAATATTACATAATATAATTACTTATACCATTATGGTTAACTAAATAAATATATAGTACTTAAAAAAGCTAAACTGTTATAAAATAAAGAGAGATGAAGAGAATAAAGAACAAAAAATATGAAAGCAATAGAGAATGAACTTTATTGATCAAAAGGAATAATTACAATGCCTCATCGTAGTCTCTATTTATAGGATAAGAAGTATAAAAGAAATAGAGATCTAATTCTAATAACTATTAGAATTTAGAATTTAAAGTATATCAAAACTTTATCTTTATCATGATAGACATTTACTTAATTAGATATTCATAACACTCCCCCTTGGATGTCCATTGGTAGATAATGTGCCTTGTTAAAACCAATGGGACAAAACCTTGATTAAAGGAAAAGAGTACAACTTGTTTTTAGACTCCCCCTGATGGCAACATTAAATTACATCTTTGAGTCGACGCATTCCAATATTGTGTAGTAATCTTTTAAATGTTGAAGTTGGCAATGCCTTAATAAAAAGATCTGCTAAATTCTCACTAGAACGAATTTGTTGAACATTTATTTCACGTCTTTTCTCAAGATCATGGGTGTAACACCCCAAACCCGGTCAGCACACCACAACCGGATCTAGCATGTCACGGAGAGATAACCTTTTGAAAGCGAAAGTTTGTCGGGAAATTTTCTTAGAAAACCCATTCTGTAGTACGAAAAGTTTAGTAATCCTTGCTTGAAATCTACGTATTGTTACAAGTTTTTAGAAAACATTTGAGTTATCTTTGTTGTCATAATTTAAGTGGTGTTACCCGATGGCAACGCTTTTAAGAAAAATGAAGGGGTTATAAGTTTGAAAACTTTGCCTTTTACCGGTTAACTTAACAAAAACCGTATATACTCAACATAGTCTAAGTTATAGCAAATAATAAAAACCCAAAATAAAACTTAGCGGCCTTATTACATAACCCAAAACCAAAATTTAAAGAAAATTAATAAAATGGAAATAGTAACTAAAAGAAATCAAATCCAACGAACATGCATGGCCGCCTCGAGTCCTCCCGGCTCCATCTCCGCAATCTACTCATTTGCAAAATATAAGGGAAGGGGTGAGTCACCAAGACTCAGTGTATAAATCCCCAACCCAATAGTGCATTCACTTACACAAACTATCAGTAGCAATATGCAAATCATGCAAAACATGCAACCCATAACCTAGCCATCCATACACCTTTAACTACCTCGTGTGGCCAAAACCACCGTGGTCAAAACCATCGTGACCGTAGTCACAAATATATCGGTGTGGTCAAAACCATCGATGACCAAGTCACAAATCAAGTGATGGGGCCAACCCATCGTGTGGTCAAAACCACCGATGACAATCCCAGAATAATCTCGTGGGGCCAACCCATCGTGGTACCAAACCACCGGACGAGTCACAAATCGATATGTGGTCAAAACCACCGGTGGTCAAAACCATTGGGACTTAGTCACAAAATATAATATCAAGACGGGCCAACCTGTCGTGTGGTCAAAACCACTGGTGACAATCCAAAATAAATCATCCCCCTCCTCTCATCAAAACCATCATCATGTTCATAACATACATGCCATAGTATCGAACGATCATGCAAATAACATATCACATAGCATCAACCGATCATGACGATGTATCCTAAAAGTCACATAACAGGGGACTTACCCGGAATCCAAGCTTATGCCCACATGGCAAAGTCACTAATACCAAAGGTTATACAGTAACATAATAAGCATCATTAAACTAATAGAGTGTGTAAGCGTTTACACACCTGACTATACGCGAAATCCCAAAACTACGCGATACCACGAGATCCCGAAATGTATGTCCTTACTGCACCTACAATCGGCCAATACCACCCTTTAGATTTAAAGCCATTCGGCTTATTCACAAAATCCCAAAGGACATGTCGCCCCAAATATAACACACCTTAAGCCCATTTGGTTTGCAACCAAATCTCGAAGCCACACAATTGCAATCAGCCACACACTAGCATACATGAAAACATTTAGCCTTCGGCTTTTGATCAATTAAGAAATAGATCTTAATGTTGAACCCTTACCTAGATCAGAAATCGAAACCCAAAGATCCACTGGGTTAGACTGCACTTCTCCCTACAATCGGCCTTAACACATCATTATGAATCATAGGGCCATTCGGCCATGGCATAAATCCCGAAAGAAGGAAAGAGTTGCCGCACCCTTACCTTAATGATAGATTCGGCTAATCAAACACCAATGTTCGGCACCCCTAACTGATGTTAAAGGTTTCGGCTCCCTTCAAAGAACAAGAATAGAGTTTTAATACTTAGATCTAAAATGGAAAAAGAAGATAGAAGAGAAGTGAGTTCCAGTCACTACACAAATCGGTCAAGAAAAGAAAAAGATAATACTTACCAAGAGATTCGGCCACAACCCCAAAAGAAGGATTAGATTCAGCTTTAAGAATCAAGATAGAGGTGGGTTTCGGCACTTAGAATGGTGAAGAGAGAAAACGCAAGGGAGAAGGATTTATGAACAAAGCATTCGGCCAAGAAGAGAACTAGATTAAAGTTTCGGCCTTTTTGTAGATGTTTGGAGATGATGAGATAAAATAAAGTGAAAGAGAAGGGATTCGGCTAAAGGGAGAATGGAAGAACCTTTGGCACAAAGAAGATTGGAAGAAGAAAGAAAGAAGTCGATTGAGGAGTGGGTGTTGATTTCGGCCTTGAGCAAAAATAGGAAGAAGAAAAGTGAACCAAAAGTGGTTTCGGCTATATGCAAAATAAGAAGAAGAGGAAGAAGTGTGTAGGGTGGTTTCAGTTCTAATCACAAAATGCAAAGGAGAAGACCCCTCTAAGCTAGCCAAAACACCTCCTTAAACCCCTATTGACATTCATCCACACCAAAGACTCCCCAAAACCGATAGCACCCTTTGCCCAAAGTCCACCCTTCGGCCAACTCTTCCAAGTGAGCTTGATAAGACTCAAACTCCTCAATTCCCTCATCTTCATCTATTTGACTATCTCTATCCTTATCCCCCCCAGAGTCCACCCTGAGCACTCCTCCTTCTAGCTTGTGGCGTCAAAAATTAACAAGTAGAAAGGGATTTCTGCAGCTCGAACCAAGGTCCCCCTTACTCCTTGTGGCGTCACCTGCCTTTGTGACTTAAGTGGCGCCTCCTTGCCACTTTACCAAGGCACTTCTTGTGTCTAAAACTCCCAATAATTCCTTTTGACCCCTAATAAGCTACCGGTCCCACTCGCTTCAACACCGTGTACGGCCCGATAAACATAGGGCTTAGCTTCCCTTTCTGTCCAAATCTCAACACTTTCTTCCATGGTGATACTTTCAGAAAAACCTTATCACCTACTGCATACTCTATATCTCTGCATTTAAGACCGGCGTAAGACTTCTGCCTGTTCGACACTTCCTTGAAACGAGCTCGAATCACCTTAACCTTATCCTCAGTTTCTGCCACCAACTTCGGACCCCAAACATGCCATTCACCCAACTCTGTCTAACATGTAGGAGTACGACACTTCCGTCCATACAGTGCCTCATATGGTACCATCTGGATACTCGCTTGATAACTATTGTTATAAGTTTAATTTCGCCAATGGTAGATACTCTTCCCAACTACCACTAAAATCTAGAACACGACTCTTAGCATATCCTCCAAAATCAATTACTCTTTCAGATCGCCCATCGATTGTGGGTAAAAGTCAGATCAAATCCAACCTCGTTCCCAAAGCCTGATGTAAAGCTCTCCAGAACCTCAACGTGAACCTAGGATCCCTATCCGAGATGATTGACACTTGTACCCCATGCAGCCTTACTATCTCGGCCACATACAACTTAGCTAACTTCTGGAGCGAATAATCAACCCTCACCCAGATGAAGTGGGCTAATTTGGTCAGCGATCCACAATTACCAGATCGAGTCTTCTCATGGGCGTTAGGGTAGCCCACCGACAAAGTCCATGGTAATCCTTTCCCACTTCCACCGAGGAATCTTCATCTATCAAGTAAACTCGACGGCAAATGATGCTCAACTTTGACTCACGACACGCCGACACTTACCCACAAACTCGGCCACTTCCGCTTCAACCTCGCCACCGTAATCGCTGAAAATCTCAAGATATATTGCTACCTCTAGGATGCATAGCGATGGGTGCTATGTGCATCCCGAAAAATCTTTTGCCTCAACTCCACGCCCTTCTAAGATACAAGCTCTCCCTTGAAAACACAAGACTCCATCGTGAGTCAAGTCAGATCCTTCCAACCCATTACTCTATACTTGCATCCTCTGAGAATTCAAACTCTCATCCACTAACTGTTTCCCCTTAATCTGCTCTACCCAAGTCGGCTTAACCTACAATTCTGCCAAAAGACTCCCATCATCATACAAGCTAAGACGAGCAAACATCGCTCTTAGTCTGCTACTACCTTGCGGCTCAACGCGTCTGCCACCACGTTAGCCTTGCCCGGATGATACTCTATCGAACAATCGTAGTCCTTCAATAGCTCAATCCATCTGTGCTGTCTCAAGTTCAAATCCTTCTGAGTCAGAAGATACTTCAGACTCTTGTGGTCTGTGTAGACTATCAACTTTTCCCCATACAAATAATGCCTCCAAATCTTCAAGGCAAAAACCACTGCAGCCAATTCCAAGTCATGCGTCGAGTAGTTACCCTCATGCGATCTCAGGTGGCGAGACGACACGCCACTACTTTCCTTCCGCATCAACACACATCCTAAGCCAAGATGTGATGCATCACAATAGACCGTGAATACCTTTCCCGCCTCAAAGTTATACCGTAACCGAGCTTCCACAAAATCTTCCTCAACTTGTCGAAACTTTCCTCGCTTTGTTTCTCCGTCCACACAAATGGGACTCCTTTCTCAACAACTTAATCAACGTGTCGCGATCGAGAAAATCCTTCCACAAATCTCCCAGAATACCCCGCCGCACCTAGAAAACTCGAATTTCTACAACCGACCTCGGCGGTTTCCAATCCAACACCGCCTCAATCTTGCGAGGGTCCACTTAATCCTTCAATGGACACTACGTGACCCAAGAAAGTTACTTCCTAAGCCGTAATTCGTGACTTCATCGAACTTGGCAAAGAGTCGCTTTCCTCGAATTTGCAATACCACCCGCAAGTGCATATCATGATCTTCCTCGTCTTTGAGTACACCAATATGTCGTCTATAAATACTATGACAAATTGGTCCAAGTACTGTTGGAACACCCGATTCATCAAATCCATGAATGCTTCCGGTGTATTGGTTAACCCGAACGACATCACCAAAAACTCGTAATGCCCATACCGTACGGAATGCCATCTTATGAACATCACCTCCTTCACTTTGAGTTGATGGTACCCCGACCTAAGATCTATCTTTGAGAAAATTGATGCACCCTTAAGTTGATCAAACAAGTCGTCAATCCCGGCAACGGATACTTGTTTTTGATCGTCAACTTGTTCAATGGCGGTAATCTATACACATCCGCATCGCATCAGCCCTTCTTCTTAACAAAGAGCACGGGTGCTCCCCAAGGAGATATACTCGGTCGGATGAAACCTCGATCCAACAACTCCTGGATTTGAGCCTTCAGCTCCACCAATTCCTTTGGCGCCATCCTATACGGGGCTATAGACACTGGCCCAGCTCCGGGTAACAGGTCTGTACCAAATTCGACTTCTCGATCTAGAGGCAGACCCGGAAGTTCTTTTGGGAATACATCAGCAAATTCCTTCACAATTCGATCATTCTCCACTGCTGACTCCTTGGCCTCCAGGGCACACACCCGAACCAAAAACACCTCACAGCCCTTCTTGACCATTTTCTCCGCCTTCAGTGCAGAGATCACATTCGATAAGTACTCTCTCCTATTACCTATCATCACCACCTCCTCACCTTCCATTGTCCTCAACACCATACGCTTAGCCACACAATCCAAACTGGCCTGGTACATTACCAGCCAATTCATCCCGAGAATTAGATCGAACTCTCCGAATGGCAGTTCCATCAAATCAGCCAAGAACACGACCCCTTGAAGTTTTAGGGGTACATCCCTATATAGTTTACTTACTTCTATAGAGTGACCTAAAGGGCTTATCACAGTCATCTTCCTAGAAGTAATCTCAGAGTCTAAGTTCATAGTCTCCACTATGCTACTGGCTACATATGAGTGCGTCGAACCCACATCTATTAAAGCATTGTAAGGTAGTCCAAAGATTAAGAACGTACCGGTTATGACATCCGGTACGTCACCCTCCTCTCGACGCCTCGCTACATAGACTAACCCAGGCTGTCTAGCCTCCGTACCACCTGCACCTCTGCCTGGTGCTCTACGGCCTCTACCAGAGCCATTACCTCCCCTAGCAGCGCCACGATCGCTCTGTGGCTGCTGACCATCCCTCCTGTTCTGAGTATGGTTCTGATCCTCAAACTGCAATCTAGTTGACCGCTGTGGACAATCCCTCACTCGGTGCTCCATCGACCCACACTCAAAACATCCTCTGTTTCCAGTCCAGCATTCCCCCATGTGAGACTTCCCACACCGAGCACATCGTGGCAGCCACTGAGTATTATCAGTAATAGGCCTAGCAGCTTGATTGGGCCCACATATCTACCCCATTTCTGCTGATTCCCGCTAGACCCAGATGATCTAACATTCTTTTTATTCCATCCCCAGTCCTGATTCCATCTCACCGACTATTTCACCTCCTCAGCAACTTTGGCCTTTTCCACTAAGACCGCAAACTCTCTCTCCTGCTGTGGAGCAATTAGCAGCCTCAAATCATCCCTTAACCCGTCCTCGAATCTAACACACCGCTCATGTTCCGTAGCTATAATGCCCCGAGCATATCGGCTCAATTTTAAAATTTTGCCTCAGATCCGACATGATTTATTCCCCGACCAAATTTTAGAACGCCTTCCTTTGCGCATCAATGTAGCTAGACCCAACATATTTCTTCCGATAAGCTACCTTAAAATAGTCCCAAGTGAGATCATCCATCGTCAGACTATCCCGAACCGTGAGCCACCACCGGTATGACTCATCCCGAGAAGTTTACACTATCCTTTCAATTTTTCCTCGCAATGATCCAAGTCATCCATGATTCGCCTGTTGTTTCTAACCAATACTCAACCGTATTGAAGCCACACCGTAAACACCTCGAAATACCTCGGCTCTATTGGCTCTGAGTCACCAAATACGATTTTCGAGCTCGCACCTCACCGCTTCCAAACCACTTTTTCCAACACTTGCAAGATCGTCATGACATCGCATCATCCCCGCTTGATCTTGATACTCAACGCCAAAGAATGGTGGTGGTGGTATCTCATTCTCGACCCTTGACCGCACCTAACGGGTTTCGATACGGTTATTCTACCTCTACCGCCCTCGCACATTCCGACCACGCCCCTAGTACTCATATCTAAACCTGCGATTTATCCGTTAAAGAAATTTATGAATTAGCTTCGCTTTCACCGATTACCCACTAATAAGTTTTATGTAAAGATATTTGGTAGTGGTTCTTTCGATCATCACACAGTTTTCATTTCAATTTCCTACCCTTATTCCACGAGCAGGGGTATTCTCATCATTTCACTACCTGGGGTATTTCCGTAATTTAACCTATCGGAGTATTTTAGTAATTAAAATAGGGTTAATTCGAAAACCTTTACAAATTATAGATATTTCAAAAATTCTAGAAATCGGGGGTGTTTTGGTAATTGTACAAACCAGGGGTATTTTAATAATTTCGTAATCCAGGGGTATTTTCGTAAAAAAAAATTTTTTCCTCTTTTTTTTTTCAAAATATGGTTCCAGGGGTTTTTTTTACAAAATAAGGGTATTTGAGAATTTTCCATTCAAGGGTACTTCGGCTATTCTCCATGCTGAGGGTATTTTGGTAATTTTATAAGTCAGGGGTAATTTGGTCATTTTTCAAATCAGGGGTATTTTGGTCATCTCTTAAATCAAGGTTACTGTGGCAATTTCAAAACCAAGGTTTAATTTTGGAGTGTCACAAAACAGATGGTCGGGTCCTTTCGGGTTTTAGGTATTAAGTTTAGCCTGTGAATAAGTCGTCTTAGCTAGGGTGAACTGTCACTACGCACTAGGTAGGATTCGGGTGAAGAGGAGGTGAGTCACTAGGACTACTTAAATACCAAGCTCCTCTCTAAATGCATTCCTAGATATGCACAACGGTTGCCACACCCTTGGCTCAATGGACGTACTCACTGTGTTTGTTTAGTGGATTATTAAATCTTATGTAATTTATGTTGGAGTAGGCTATTCCTAGGGTTCAGCAATTCCTAACCTACTAATCTACGATTCTGAAATACCCCTTTCCCCCACATATAATTCACACATCAGTCAGAAATACTTACCTGGGCGGATTGGTGCCGGAGACTCGGTGCCATGCTGTTCAACCCATGTACCTTTTCCACAAAACTTTTCAAAGCCAAATTTAAAACATTTTGGGCCTCGGGCCCACAGCCGAGCTTTTGAACTTGGCTCTGATACCAAAATTGTAACACCCCAAACCCGGTCAGCACACCACAATCAGATCTAGCATGTCACGGAGAGATAACCTTTTGAAAGCGAAAGTTTGTTGGGAAATTTTCTTAGAAAACCCGTTCTGTAGTACTAAAAGTTTAGTAATCCTTGCTTGAAATCTACGTATTGTTGCAAGTTTTTAGAAAACATTTGAGTTATCTTTGTTGTCATAATTTAAGTGGTGTTACCCGATGGCAACGCTTTTAAGAAAAACGAAGGGGTTATAGGTTTGAAAACTTTGCCTTTTACCAGTAAACTTAACAAAAACTGTAAATACTCAACATAGTCTAAGTTATAGCAAGTAATAAAAACCCAAAATAAAACTTAGCGGCCTTATTACATAACTCAAAACCAAAATTTAAAGAAAATTAGTAAATTAGAAATAGTAACTAAAAGAAATCAAATCCAACGAACATGCATGGCCGCTTCGAGTCTTCTCGGCTCCATCTCCGCAATCTACTCATCTGCAAAATATAAGGGAAGGGGTGAGTCACCAAGACTCAGTGTATAAATCCCCAACCCGATAGTGCATTCACTTACACAAACTATCAGTAGAATATGCAAATCATGCAAAACATGCAACCCATAACCTAGCCATCCATACACCTTTAACTACCCCGTGTGGTCAAAACCATCGTGACCGTAGTCACAATATATCGGTGTGGTCAAAACCATCGATGACCAAGTCACAAATCAAGTGATGGGGCTAACCCATCGTGTGGTCAAAACCATCGATGACAATCCCATAAATAATCTCGTGGGCCAACCCACTATGGTACCAAACCACCGACGAATCACAAATCGATATGTGGTCAAAACCATCGTGGTCAAAACCATCGGACTTAGTCACAAAATATAATATCAAGAGGCCAACCCGTCGGTGGTCAAAACCACCGGTGACAGTCAAAATAAATCATCCCCTCCTCTCATCAAACCCATCATCATGTTCATAACATACATGCCATAGTATCGAACGATCATGCAAATAACATATAACATAGCACCAACTGATCATGACGATGTATACTAAAAGTCACATAACAGGGGACTTACCCGGAATCCAAGCTTATGCCCACGTGGAAAAGTCACTAATACCAAAGGTTATCCAGCAATATAATAAGCATCATTAAACTAATAGAGTGTGTAAGCGTTTACACACCTGACTATACGCGAAATCCCAAAACTACGCGATACCACGAGATCCGAAATGTATGTCCTTACTGCACCTACAATCGGCCAATACCACCCTTTAGATTTAAAGCCATTCGGCTTATTCACAAAATCCCAAAGGATATGTCGCCCCAAATATAACACACCTTAAGCCCATTTGGTTTGCAACCAAATCTCGAAGCCACACAATTGCAATCGGCCACACATTAGCATACATGAAAACATTTAGCCTTCGGCTTTTGATCAATTAAGAAATCGATCTTAATGTTGAACCCTTACCAAGATCAGAAATCGAAACCCAAAGATCCACTGTGTTAGACTGCACTTCTCCCTACAATCGGCCTTAACACATCATTATGAATTATAGGGCCATTCGGCCATGGCATAAATCCCGAAAGAAGGAAAGAGTTGCCGCGCCCTTACCTTAATGATAGATTCGGCTAATCAGACACCAATGTTCGGCACCCCTAACTGGTGTTAAAGGTTTCGGCTCCCTTCAAAGAATAAGAATAGAGTTTTAATACTTAGATCTAAAATGGAAAAAGAAGATAGAAGAGAAGTGAGTTCCAGTCACTACACAAATCGGTCAAGAAAAGAAAAAGATAATACTTACCAAGAGATTCGGCCACAACCCCAAAAGAAGGATTAGATTCAGCTTTAAGAATCAAGATAGAGGTGGGTTTCGGCACTTAGAATGGTGAAGAGAGAAAACGCAAGGGAGAAGGATTTATGAACAAAGCATTCGGCCAAGAAGAGAACTAGATCAAAGTTTCGGCCTTTTTGTAGATGTTTGGAGATGATGAGATAAAATAAAGTGAAAGAGAAGGGATTCAGAAAAAGGGAGAATGGAAGAACTTTCGGCACAAAGAAGATTGGAAGAAGAAAGAAAGAAGTCGATTGAGGAGTGGGTGTTGATTTCGGCCTTGAGCAAAAATAGGAAGAAGAAAAGTGAACCAAAAGTGGTTTCGGCTATATGCAAAATAAGAAGAAGAGGAAGAAGTGTGTAGGGTGGTTTCGGTTCTAATCACAAAATGCAAAGGAGAAGACCCCTCTAAGCTAGCCGAAACACCTCCTTAAACCCCTATTGACATTCAGCCACACCAAAGACTCCCCAAAATCGATAGCACCCCTTGCCCAAAGTCCACCCTTCGGCCAACTCTTCCAAGTGAGCTTGATAAGACTCAAACTCCTCAATTCCCTCATCTTCATCTATTTGACTCTCTCTATCCTTATCCCCCCGAGTCCACCCTGAGCACTCCTCCTTCTAGCTTGTGGTGTCAAAAATTAACAAGTAGAAAGGGATTTCGCAATCAACCAAGGTCCCCTTACTCCTTGTGGCGTCACCTGCCTTGTGACTTAAGTGGCGCCTCCTTGCCACTTTACCAAGGCACTTCTTGTGTCTAAAACTCCCAATAATTCCTTTTGACCCCTAATAAGCTATCGGTCCCACTCGCTTCAACATCGTGTACGGCCCGATAAACCTAGGGCTTAGCTTCCCTTTCCGTCCAAATCTCAACACATTCTTCCATGGTGATACTTTCAGAAAAACCTTATCACCCATCGTGATACTCTATATCTCTCGCTTAAGACCCAGTGAAGACTTCGCTCGTCCGACGCTTCCTTGAAACGAGCTCGAATCACCTTAACCTTATCCTCAGTTTCTGCCACCAACTCCGGACGCCAAACATGCCATTCACCCAACTCTGTCTAACATGTAGGAGTACGACACTTCCGTCCATACAGTGCCTCATATGGTACCATCTGGATACTCGCTTGATAACTATTGTTATAAGCGAATTTCACCAATGGTAGATACTCTTCCCAACTACCACTAAAATCTAGAACACAGCCCCTTAGCATATCCTCCAAAATCTGAATTACTCTTTCAGACTGTCCATCAGATTGTGGGTAAAAAGCTGTGCTGAAATCCAACCTCGTTCCCAAAGCCTGATGTAAAGCTCTCCAGAACCTCGACGTGAACCTAGGATCCCTATCCGAGATGATTGACACTTGTACCCCATGCAACCTTACTATCTCGGCCACATACAACTTAGCTAACTTCTGGAGCGAATAATCAACCCTCACCGGTATGAAGTGGGCTAATTTGGTCAGGCGATCCACAATTACCCAGACTGAGTCTTTCTGCTGGGCATTAGGGGTAGCCCACCGACAAAGTCCATGGTAATCCTTTCCCACTTCCACTGAGGAATCTTCATCGGCTGAAGTAAACCTGACGGCAGTTGATGCTCAACTTTGACCTGCTGACACGTCAAACACTTACCCACAAACTTAGTCACTTCCCGCTTCAACCCTGGCCACCAGAACTGCTTTCGGAAATCTCGGTATATCTTGCTACCTCTAAGATGCATAGCGTATGGGCTGCTATGTGCATCCTGAAGAATCTTTTGCCTCAACTCCACGTCCTTCGGCATACAAGCTCTCCCTTGAAAACACAGTAATCCATCGTGAGTCAAGCTGTATCCTTCCAACCCATTACTCTATACTTGCATCCTCTGAGAATTCAAACTCTCATCCACTAACTGTTTCCCCTTAATCTGCTCTACACAAGTCGGCTTAACCTGCAATTCTGCCAAAAGACTCCCATCATCATACAAGCTAAGACGAGCAAACATCGCTCTTAGTCTGCTACTACCTTGTGGCTCAACGCGTCTGCCACCACGTTAGCCTTGCCCGGATGATACTCTATCGAACAATCGTAGTCCTTCAATAACTCAATCCATCTGTGCTGTCTCAAGTTCAAATCCTTCTGAGTCAGAAGATACTTCAGACTCTTGTGGTCTGTGTAGACTATCGACTTTTCCCCATACAAATAATGCCTCCAAATCTTCAAGGCAAAAACCACTGCAGCCAATTCCAAGTCATGCGTCGAGTAGTTACCCTCATGCGGTCTCAGCTGGCGAGACGCATACGCCACTACTTTCCCTTCCTGCATCAACACACATCCCAAGCCAGTATGTGATGCATCACAATAGACCGTGAATACCTTTCCTGCCTCAAGCTATACCAGAACCGGAGCTTCCGTCAAAATCTTCCTCAACTTGTCGAAACTTTCCTGCTGTTTCTTTGTCCACACAAATAGGACTCTTTTCCTCAACAGCTTAGTTAACGGTGCCGCGATCAGAGAAAATCCTTCCACAAATCTCCCAGAATACCGCCGCACCTAGAAAACTCGAATTTCTACAATCGACCGGCGGTTTCCAATCCAACACCGCTCAATCTTACGAGGGTCCACTCTAATCCTTCAAATGGACACTACGTGACCCAAGAAAGTTACTTCCTAAGCCGTAATTCAGACTCATCGAACTTGGCAAAGAGTCGCTTCCTCGAATTTGCAATACCACCCGCAAGTGCATATCATGATCTTCCTCAGTCTTTGAGTACACCAATATGTCGTCTATAAATACTATGACAAATTGGTCCAAGTACTGTTGGAACACCCGATTCATCAAATCCATGAATGCTACCGGTGCATTGGTTAACCCAAACGACATCACCAAAAACTCGTAATGCCCATACCGGGTACGGAATGCCATCTTATGAACATCAGCCTCCTTCACTTTGAGTTGATGGTACCCCGACCTAAGATCTATCTTCGAGAAAATCGATGCACCCTTAAGTTGATCAAACAAGTCGTCAATCCTGGGCAACGGATACTTGTTTTTGATCGTCAACTTGTTCAGCTGGCGGTAATCTATACACATCCGCATCGTACCGTCCTTCTTCTTAACAAAGAGCACGGGTGCTCCCCAAGGAGATATACTCGGTCGGATGAAACCTCGATCCAACAACTCCTGGATTTGAGCCTTCAGCTCCACCAATTCCTTTGGCGCCATCCTATACGGGCTATAGACACCGGCGCAGCCTCGCAATGTGTCTCATGCTGGATTCGACTTCTCGGTCTAGAGGCAGACCCGAAAGTTCTTTTAGGAATACATCAGCAAATTCCTTCACTATTCGATCATTCTCCATCACGACTCTTTAGCCTGTGGCACACACCAACCAAAACGCCTCACAGCCCTTCTTGACCATTTTCTCCGCCTTCAGTGCAGAGATCACATTCGATAAGTACTCTCTCCTATTACCTATCATCACCACCTCCTCACCTTCCATTGTCCTCAACACCATACGCTTAGCCGCACAATCCAAACTGGCCTGGTACTTCACCAGCCAATTCATCCCGAGAATCAGATCGAACTCTCCGAATAGCAGCTCCATCAAATCAGCCAAGAACACGACCCCTTGAAGTTTTAGGGGTACATCCCTATATAGTTTACTTACTTCTATAGAGTGACCTAAAGGGCTTATCACACCATCTTCCTAGAAGTAATCTCGTAGTCTAAGTTCATAGTCTCCACTATGCTACTGGCTACATATGAGTGCGTCGAACCCACATCTATTAAAGCATTGTAAGGTAGTCCAAAGATTAAGAACGTACCGGTTATGACGTCTGGTACGTCACCCTCCTCTCAACGCCTCGCTACATAGACTAACCCAGGCTGTCTAGCCTCCGTACCACCTGTACCTCTGCCTGGTGCTCTACGGCCTCTACCAGAGCCATTACCTCCCCTAGCAGCGCCACGGTCGCTCTGTGGCTGCTGACCATCCCTCTTGTTTTGAGTATGGTTCTGATCCTCAAACTGCAATCTAGTTGACCGCTGTGGACAATCCCTCACTCGGTGCTCCATCGACCCACACTCAAAACATCCTCTGTTTCCAGTCCAGCATTCCCCCATGTGAGACTTCCCACACCGAGCACATCGTGGCGGCCACTGAGTATTATCAGTAATAGGCCTAGCAGCTTGATTGGGCCCACTATATCTACCCCATTTCTGCTGATTCCTGCTAGACCCAGATGATCCAACATTCTTTTTATTCCATCCCCAGTCCTGATTCCGTCTCACCGACTATTTCACCTCCTCAGCAACTTTGGCCTTTTCCACTAAGACCGCAAACTCTCTCTCCTGCTGTGGAGCAATTAGCAGCCTCAAATCATCCCTTAACCCATCCTCGAATCTAACACACCGCTCATGTTCCGTTGCTATAATGCCCCGAGCATATCGGCTCAGCCTTAAAAATTTTGCCTCAGACTCGATATGATTTATTCCCCGAACCAAATTTTTAGAACGCCTTCCTTTGCGCATCAATGTAGCTAGACCCAACATATTTCTTCTGATAAGCTACCTTAAAATAGTCCCAAGTGAGATCATCCACTGCTGCACTATCCCGAACCGTGAGCCACCACTGGTATGACTCATCCCGGAGAAGCGACACTATCCCTTTCAATTTTTCCTCAGCAGTCAGATCCAAGTCATCCATGATTCGCTCCGTCGCCTCTAACCAATACTCAACCGTATTGGAAGCCACACCAGAAACACCTCGAAATACCTCGGCTCCATTGGCTTGGAGTCACTCAGACATGATTTTCGAGCCCCAGACCTCACCGCTTCCACCACTCTTTTCTGAAGACTCGCAAAGATCGTCATGACATCGATCATCCCCGTTTGATCTTGATACTCAACGCCAGCAGCTGGTGGTGGTGGTATCTCATTCTCGGACCCTTGACCAGACCTAACGGGTTTCGATACGGTCATTCTACCTCTACCGCGTCCTCGCACATTCCGACCATGTCCCCTAGTACTCATATCTAAACTGCGATTTATCTGGTTAAAGAAATTTATGAATTAGCTTCTGTTTCACTGATTACCCACGAATAAGTTTTATGTAAAGATATTTGGTAGTGGTTCTTTCGATCATCACACAGTTTTCATTTCAATTTCCTACCCTTATTCCACGAGCAGGGGTATTCTCATCATTTCACTACCTGGGGGTATTTCCGTAATTTAACCTATCGGAGTATTTTAGTAATTAAAATAGGGTTAATTCGAAAACCTTTACAAATCATAGATATTTTAAAAATTCTAGAAATCGGGGGTGTTTTGGTAATTGTACAAACCAGGTGTATTTTAATAATTTCGTAATCCAGGGGTATTTTTGTAAAAAAAATTTTTTTCCTCTTTTTTTTTCAAAATATGGTTCCAGGGGTTTTTTTTACAAAATAAGGGTATTTGAGAATTTTCCATTCAAGGGTACTTCGGCTATTCTCCATGCTGAGGGTATTTTGGTAATTTTATAAGTCAGGGGTAATTTGGTCATTTTTCAAATCAGGGGTATTTTGGTCATCTCTTAAATCAAGGTTACTGTGGCAATTTCAAAACCAAGGTTTAATTTTTGGAGTGTCACAAAACAGGATGGCTGGTCCCTTTCGGGTTTTAGGTATTAAGTTTAGCCTGTGAATAAGTCGTCTTAGCTAGGGTGAACTGTCACTACGCACTAGGTAGGATTCGGGTGAAGAGGAGGTGAGTCACTAGGACTACTTAAATACCAAGCTCCTCTCTAAATGCATTCCTAGATATGCGCACAACGGTTGCCACACCCTTGGCTCAGTGACGTACTCACAGGTTTGTTTAGTGGATTATTAAATCTTATGTAATTTATGTTGGAGTAGGCTATTCCTAGGGTTCAGCAATTCCTAACCTACTAATCTACGATTCTGAAATACCCCTTTCCCCCACATATAATTCACACATCAGTCAGAAATACTTACCTGGGCGGATTGGTGCCGGAGACTCGGTGCCATGCTGTTCAACCCATGTACCTTTTCCACAAAACTTTTCAAAGCCAAATTTAAAACATTTTGGGCCTCGGGCCCACAGCCGAGCTTTTGAACTTGGCTTTGATACCAAAATTGTAACACCCCAAACCCAGTCAGCACACCACAATCGGATCTAGCATGTCACGGAGAGATAACCTTTTGAAAGCGAAAGTTTGTCGGGAAATTTTCTTAGAAAACCCGTTCTGTAGTACTAAAAGTTTAGTAATCCTTGCTTGAAATCTACGTATTGTTGCAAGTTTTTAGAAAACATTTGAGTTATCTTTGTTGTCATAATTTAAGTGGTGTTACCCGATGGCAATGCTTTTAAGAAAAACGAAGGGGTTATAGGTTTGAAAACTTTGCCTTTTACCGGTAAACTTAACAAAAACTGTAAATACTCAACATAGTCTAAGTTATAGCAAGTAATAAAAACCCAAAATAAAACTTAGCGGCCTTATTACATAACTCAAAACCAAAATTTAAAGAAAATTAGTAAATTAGAAATAGTAACTAAAAGAAATCAAATCCAACGAACATGCATGGCCGCTTGAGTCTTCGGCCCATCTCCGCAATCTACTCATCGCAAAATATAAGGAAGGGTGAGTCACCAAGACTCAAGCAGTATAAATCCCCAACCCGATAGTGCATTCACTTACACAAACTATCAAGAGAATATGCAAATCATGCAAAACATGCAACCCATAACCCAGCCATCCATACACCTTTAACTACCCCGTGGTCAAAACCACCGGTGGTCAAAACCACCGGTGACCGTAGTCACAAATATATCGGTGTGGTCAAAACCATCGATGACCAAGTCACAAATCAAGTGATGGGGCTAACCCATCGTGTGGTCAAAACCACTGATGACAATCCCATAAATAATCTCGTGGGGCCAACCCACTGTGGTACCAAACCACTGGGACGAATCACAAATCGATATGTGGTCAAAACCACTGAGACTTAGTCACAAAATATAATATCAAGACGGGCCAACCCGTCGTGTGGTCAAAACCACTGGTGACAGTCCAAAATAAATCATCCCCCTCCTCTCATCAAACCCATCATCATGTTCATAACATACATGCCATAGTATCGAACGATCATGCAAATAACATATAACATAGCATCAACTGATCATGACGATGTATACTAAAAGTCACATAACAGGGGACTTACCCGAAATCCAAGCTTATGCCCACGTGGAAAAGTCACTAATACCAAAGGTTATCCAGCAATATAATAAGCATCATTAAACTAATAGAGTGTGTAAGCGTTTACACACCTGACTATACGCAAAATCCTGAAACTACGCGATACCACGAGATCCAGAAACGTATGTCCTTACTGTACCTACAATCGGCCAATACCACCCTTTAGATTTAAAGCCATTTGGCTTATTCAAAAAATCCCGAAGGATATGTCGCCCCAAATATAACACACCTTAAGCCGATTTGGTTTCCAACCAAATCCCGAAGCCACACAAAGCCTTCTTGCAATCGGCCACACACTAGCACACATGAAAACATTTAGCCTTCGACTTCTGATTAATTAAGAAATAGATCTTAATGTTGAACCCTTACCTAGATCGAAAATTGAAACCCGAAGATCCACTGCGTTAGACTGCACTTCTCCCTACAATCGGCCTTAACACATCATTATGAATCATAGGGCCATTCAGCCATGGCATAAATCCCGAAAGAAGGAAAGAGTTGGTGCACCCTTACCTTAATGATAGATTCGGCTAATCAAACACCAATGTTCGACACCTTTAACTGATGTTAAAGTTTTCGGCTCCCTTCAAAGAACAAAAACAGAGTTTTAATACTTAGATCTAAAATGGAAAAAGAAGATAGAAGAGAAGTGAGTTCCGGTCACTACACAAATCGGTCAAGAAAAGAAAAAGATAATACTTACCAAGAGATTCGGCCACAACCCCAAAAGAAGGATTAGATTTGGCTTTGAGAATCAATATAGAGGTGGGTTTCGGCACTTAGAATGGTGAAGAGAGAAAATGCAAGGGAGAGGGATTTATGAACAAAGCATTCGGCCAAGAAGAGAACTAGATCAAAGTTTCGGCCTTTTTGTAGATGTTTGGAGATGATGAGATAAAATAAAGTGAAAGAGAAGGGATTCGGCAAAAGGGAGAATGGAAGAACTTTCGGCACAAAGAAGATTGGAAGAAGAAAGAAAGAAGTCGACTGAGGAGTGGGTGTTGATTTCGGCCTTGAGCAAAAATAGAAAGAAGAAAAGTGAACCAAAAGTGGTTTCGGCTATGTGCAAAATAAGAAGAAGAGGAAGAAGTGTGTAGGGTGGTTTCAGTTCTAATCACAAAACACAAAGGAGAAGGCCCCTCTAAGCTAGCCGAAACACCTCCTTAAACCCCTATTGACATTCGGCCACACCAAAGACTCCCCAAAACCGATAGCACCCCTTGCCCAAAGTCCACCCTTCGGCCAACTCTTCCAAGTGAGCTTGATAAGACTCAAACTCCTCAATTCCCTCATCTTCATCTATTTGACTCTCTCTATCCTTATCCCCCCCAGAGTCCACCCTGAGCACTCCTCTTTCTAGCTTGTGGCGTCAAAAATTAACAAGGTAAAGGGATTGCAGCTCGAACCAAGGTCCCCCTTACTCCTTGTGGTGTCACCTGCCTTGTGACTTAAGTGGCGCCTCCTTGCCACTTTACCAAGGCACTTCTTGTGTCTAAAACTCCCAATAATTCCTTTTGACCCCTAATTCTTCTAGCTCCTTCTTCTTAAGTGCTAAAGCAAATTTTTTTAGCCATGTCCCGAGACTAACCCAAGATCATGCTTAGACCCCAAAACATATCAAACCAACACAGCATACTTACCAATACATGCAACCACATGCAAAATGTAGAGACCCCATTTTAAGGATGTTATAATGGGTGAAGAATAATTTTGGTGAAATATGTTTCGTTCTATCACCTTTGATATAGCCACCTTTCAGTTGAGCTATACATGCTGCATTATCTTCGTATAAGATAGTTGGCATCTTTTCCTGTAAAGGAAAATTACATACCTTCTGGATATGTTGGGTCAATAACCTTAGCCACACACACTCTCGACTTGCCTCATGCATTGCAATTATTTCTGCATGATTTGAAAAAGTGGGAGCTAATGTTTGCTTTGTTGAACGCCATGATATGGTAATATCCCCACATGTAAATAAATATCCTATTTGAGATCGACCCTTATGTGGATCTGATAAGTATCCAACATCAGCATAGCCGACTAATAGGGATTTTGAATCATTTGAATAAAATAACCCCATATCAATAGTCCCTCTGAGATATCTAAATACATGTTTAATTCCATTCCAATGTCTACGTGTTGGAGAAGAAACGAATCTTGCTAACAAGTTTACAGCGAAAGCTATATCAGGTCTTTTGTTGTTTGCAAGAAACATCAATGCCCCTATGGCACTTAAATATGGTACTTCAGGACCAAGAAATTCTTCACCATCCTCGCAAGGATGAAATTGATCTTTATTCACATTTAACGATCGTACAATCATCAAAGTACTTAATGAGTGTCCTTTATCCATGTAAAATTTCTTTAATATCTTTTCCTATAAGTTGATTGATGAACAAAAATTCCATCTTTTAAATGCTCGATTTTGTAAGCTAAGACAAATTTTTATTTTTCTAAGATCTTTCATCTCCAATTCTTTCTTTAAACAATTTACTGTGTTTTGGAGCTATTCAGAAGTTCCAATAATATTTAGATCATCAACATAAATAGCAATTATCACAAAATTTGATCTAAACCTTTTTATAAAGACACATGGACAATTTGGATCCTTTTTGTAACCTTCTTTTAGTAAGTATTCACTAAGGCGATTGTACCATATATGCCCAGATTGTTTTAGTCTATATAAACTTTTCTTTAATCTGATCGAACAATTTTCCCGAGAAATTCTATATCCTTCAGGGATTTTAAATCCTTCAGGGATTTTCATATAAATTTCACTATCAAGTGTGCCATACAAATAGGCTGTAACAACATCCATTAGATGCATGTCAAGTTTTTCACATACTGTTAAACTAACAAGATATCTAAACGTGATTGCATCCACCACAGGAGAATATGTCTCTTCATAATCAATGCAGGTCCTTTGCGAAAATCCTTGTGCTACAAGTCATGCTTTATATCTTACGACTTCATTTTTTTTCATTTCGTTTTTGCACAAATATCCATTTATATCCTACCGGCTTTACACCTTTAGGTGTTTGGACTACATGTCCAAAAACCTCACGTTTAGAAAGTGAATTCAATTCTGCTTGAATTGTATCTTTCCATTTTGGCCAATCATTTCTATTTCTACATTCATCAATAGATTTAGGCTCAGGATCATCTTTTTCTTTTTCTACTTCAATAGCAATATTATATGCAAAATTGTTGTCGACAACTATATTTTTTCGGTTCCATCTTTTCCCCGAAGTAGCATTACTTATCGAGATCTCTTCGTTATCATCATTTTCAGGTACCTGAATCCCTTCTGGGGTTTTATGATTATAATTAGTTATATATTTGGCCTCTTCTTGGGAACTTGTCTCCATATTATAATCACCTTGAGTATTTGCTCATTTCCTTTTACGAGAATTTTATCTTTGGAACCAACCGGTCTTCCACGCTTCAGGCATGTGTTACTTTCTTTTGCACTAACAATTTGCCCTATTGGGATATCAATTCGTATTAGAGCATTTTCAGCTGGTATGTGAGATTTTGTAATTCTTTTTAGGTTAGTAAATGAATCTGGTAGTTGATTGGCGATGTTTTGCAAATGTATGATCCTTTGAACTTCTTGTTCTCATTGACTTGTACGAAGATCTAATTGAGATAATGATGATCCATTCCATGTAATTTCTTTTAATAGCTGTATTTTCTTTCCCCCTAATGTTGGGAATATTGTTTGATTAAAGTGACAATAAAAAAATCGTGTAGTAAATAAATCTCCAGTTAATGGTTCAACATACTTAATTATAGAAGGAGATTCATAACCAACATATATTCCCAACCTCCTCTAAAAACCCATCTTTGTTTGTTGTGGTGGAGCAATTTGAACATATACTGCACATCTTGTAACGCCCAAAAAAATTAATTTTTGATTTTGTGTATGTGTGACACACAATGTCTATCTGCTTCAGTGGTTATGTGTTCTGGGTGTGTGTGAGAGGTCCCAAGTTCAAGCCTTGGGCCAATTTTGGTATTTTTTTTATAAATAAAGCCTTAACCTTGTGCAAAGGGCTTAAGTTTAATTGTTGGTAAGTTTATATCAAAATGGGCCTGCTTTTCTGGTGGTTAAGTAGAGTGTTGGAGGTCCTGTGTTCAATTCTCTGTGATGGCGTGGAGACAGTATTTTTGCTCCAATTTTGGCTAAGAGTTGTGTTGGGGCAAAATTCTGAGTAGTTGTATTTTAGTAGGTTAATAAGGAGTGATTTTAGGAGATAATTAGGGAGAGGTTATCAGAAAATAATTTGATTATCTTTTTGTTGAAAAAAAAGAGTAGAGTTTTGGTTTTCTCTCCAATCCCCCAAACTTTTTCTGATGTTTTCTTCTTCTTTTTTTCCTCCTCTACCAATTTTTTCCCCTAGTTACTGTCGAAATTTCCATTATTTTTCCCCTTCCGTTTCTTTATTTTTTTTTTTCCAATTGATTCGGTTGTTCATCGTTGGTTGCACGTATTCGGTAAGTAACGATTTTTGTCTATTGTTAATCATTCTTAGTTAATCTCTAAAAGAGGGATTCCTTTTTGGTGTTTAGGAGTTAATCAAGGGGCTGGTGGTTTTGAATCGACGCTGTGATTGTGTGAAGTCGTGGTTACTCAAGCGAGGTAAGGGTTTTGCTAGGTTTTTAGTCGAGTTCCTTCCAAAAAAGGTTGATTAAAAACGAATTAAGTGATTAATCTGGAGATATGTTGGTCGATTTTTAGGTTCTGGAGGCTTAGGAGTGCTTACGCATCAGAAACGATACCAGGTGTGTACCCGAAATGTAGAAAATGGGATTTGGCAAAAAGTTGAAATTGCTTGCTGTTGAGAAATAAGAGAAATAAGAGAAAATGATGCGAAAAATTGTAGAGAAAGGAAAAAAGGGTGTTATAAACTTGGAAATCAATATTTTGCACTAAAATAATTTTGGACAGCAGCAGTAGTCTAACTTTGAAAAAATCATCAAAAATAGTGGGAATTGAGTTAGAGGTTGAATAAAATATTAAAATAAATTTTATTGAGTCTAGTTTTTCATCGAAGAAACAGTGTAAGCAATGGAGCTGTAAATCATGAGATATAATAAATTTTGTTAGACAATGTCAAAATGATTTTGGGTTCCCTCGTTCTAACTTAGGAAAATCATAAAAAATTTTAAAAAATAATTAGGGCTTAAAATTTATATTTTAAATCTTTAATGAGTCTATTTTCAATAAAAAAATGGAAACATCATTTCAATTCTGTAATAAGAGATAAATATTTTTAGTAAGGAAAGGATGAAGCTCTCAAATAGCAAAATAGGGATAACTTTAAAGATTTTACTGTACTTATTTGGTAAACTATAAATTCTGAAAATTTTATGGTAGAAAGGTATTTGAGTCTAGTTTTAAAAACATCAAGTAGATCTTAATTTGGAATTCTGTAGATCAAGATATAAATAATTTAGTGATAATGACTCAAGTTGACAGCTTTGAATGAACATATAAGTAAACAGTGAAAACATATATGAATATTGAGCTAGTATGAGTTACTTTAAAAAATTGATCACACGGCCAAGGCCAATTTGGACTGAGTGGGCCACATGGCTGTGTGGACCTATTTTTACTGAAATATTTTTAAGGTTGCACGTGTTGCCCAAGTCGACTGTGAACCTACTGTAGGGTCGGTAAGCGCTACTTAGACCCCTAAATGTGTGAAATTGATTGAATGATATCTGTACTGGGCATGTTAATATTTGAACTGAATATATGTACTGAAATTGCATAATAACATGTCATCCATTATATGTTTCATTGCATTGGGTTGGGGGTTGTTATTCGGAGGAAGTGTACTGAAAGGCTTTAAGCCTAATTTACTGGTAGTGTAACACCCCTTACCTGTATTTGATGCCGGAACAGGTACGAGGCATTACTAAACTTATACATAAACAATTATACATAACCGAGATGTGACTTTTCACTCAAAATTAAAACTTTTCATAACACTTCTTAAACAAGCCTACGAGGCCTAAATTACACTTTAGGAATGGTTTGGGATAAAATCAAACTCTTTTGAAGCTCTCTAGAAAAACTTAGAATATTTTCACTAAACAGTCCACACGCCCGTGTGGAGGAAGGGACATGCCCGTGTAGCATATCACATGCCCATGTTCCACACCTATATGTATTTATTTCTCAATTCGAACCTACAGGGGTTTTCACACGGCCAGACACACGCTTGTGTCCCTCACACGGCCTCGACACGCCCGTGTCTTAGCCCGTGTGCAAAAACCTTGGCATTCTATTTCTGACGTCATCACCTCATAAATGTCACACGGTCTAGACACACGCCCGTGTCCTTCGACCGTGTGGTGAATTAAATTCCTAATTTCAGGTGCAGACTTCACATGGCCTGGGCACACGCCCATGTCCATGGTCATGTCTTCCACATGACTGAGACATACGACCGTGTCTCCGCCTGTGTGTTTACTACTGAGCATACTGACTTGCAAACCTAACATGCAAGGGGACACATAACCTAACCACACGCCCATGAGGCTGACCGTGTGTCACACACAGCCTAGACACACGCCCATGTATCTACCCTTGTGGACAAGAACAAGGCTATTTGCCAAAATCTTTCTATCACCCCAACTCATACAAATATAAACCATACCAAACCTTTAACCCATTCATGCATAAATAAACTAAGTAAATCAATCATAAAACTTGCACATTCATGAATACCCTCATCTTCTCATACATTTATAAGAAAGTGCCATTAACTATGGCCTTGTACAAAATAGTTCATATTTGAATGAGCCAACACATTTGGCCAAAACAATATGACATTCAACTAAGTCTAGTCCCTATACATGCCATACTCAAAATGCTAATTCTAACTATACCAAGATGTGCTGATAATGTGGGCGATCCTTTACTTATCTCCGTATCCCGAGTTGACTCTTTGACACTATAAAACAAGGGTAGAGAGAAGGGAGTAAGCTTTAAGCTTAGTAAGTCTATATGTAAACAATAAGCATCATACCATATGCTAATCAATAAAAAATATTTCATACTATGTAAGAACAATCCATATTCTCATAATCATGCTTACTCCTCTCAACTCTTACCACGTCCCAACCATATATCATATACATTGCTTACATTTACTTGTACTTATGCCTTGCACTTATCACCAGAAACCATATGTAATTCCACTTAGACAAAGCTTCTCGATGAACACTTATGAATGATACAAGATACTCGGTGGTTTCACACACAGCCCACCATTAATCAATAATAAGGTGGTATTGCACATAGCCCACCAATAATGATAGTTACGGTGGTATCGCACACAGCCCACCAAAATGATAATAATTATGATGGTATCGCACATAGCCCATCGTTAATAACTAACAAGGTGGTATTGCACATAGCCCACCAAAATTTACATATTACGGATATTCATCCGTACCCATATTTCTTTTCGAAGGTTCATCCGAGAGTTTTCACATTTTCTACTATTTCAATAATTCTCACCAATAATCAATTACAATAATCAATTACATCCACACAATGCATTAATAGTTAAAACATTCGTAATAGGGATGTATCGTTTACACATAAACTTACCTCGGTGCAAAATATGTTAATTTGCGACTTAGTCTGAAACCTTGCCTTTTCCCCGGTCAAGGTTGTTTTCGTGTTCTTCTTGATCTATAATAATAAAATTTACTCACTTAATCACTACATAACTGAAAACACTTCAAAATTTCTACTTTGGCAAAAATGACCGTTTTTTTCCTTATACTTTGGCAAAATTACGATTTTGCCCCTAAGCTTGTAAATCATTTTTCATCACATTTCCTCATTAAACAAGCCTAGCTAAACATTTATTACTCTTATAAAAATTCATAATACCAATCATTTCATGCATTTACTATTCAATTTACAACCTTTACAAATAGGTCCTTTTAGGTATTTTCATGGAAATACCTTTCACAAAAGTTGTTTATTTAACAACCATAATTCATTTTGTTCCCTAAAAACTCAGAAAACAACATAATCACTCACATGGTAAATCCATAAACTTTCAATCATTGCAAATTAGTCCCCTCTTTAGCTAGCTTAAGCTTTAAGGGTTCCAAAAGTACAAATATTATAAAGAAAAACCACTAAAATCACTTTAGCAAGGAGAATAAGTTGCTAAAATTTCAAGCTCCCCAAGGTCCTTCTTGAGTGTAAAAATCAGTGGAAGAAGAAGATAAATGAAAAAGACGATAGCCTTTTCTTTATTTTATCTTATTTTATTCATTTAGTCACCTAATGCCACCAAATATTGACCAATTTAATGTTCTTGTCCCCCTTGGCTGGCCATCACCTTTAGGAAGGCCTAATTGCAATTTAAGGACCTCTAATTTAATATTCCATAGCTATTAGACACCTCTAGCTTGTAAAATGAAACTTTCACACTTTATGCGATTTAGTCCTTTTTCACAATTAAACATGCAATCACCAAAATTAATGCACCAAAATTTTCATGCACCCATATAATTATGCCATAAAACATAAAATAATATTAAAACTAATTTATCTGACCTCGAATTAGTGGTCCTGAAACCATTATTTTGACTAGCCCTAAAATCGGGCTGTTATAGGCAGCTCAACTGCAAACTACTGTATTGTGCCGCATTCGGTACTACTTGGAGTGTAGGGATTGGTGGGTTGATTATCTCCCCACATGGAGTGTAGGGTTGGACGGAGATGGTGTGTAGAGGCTGTTTGGGTAGGATTTTGCTACTGCATAATTGTTATCTGCATCGACATTGTGATGGGCTAAGGCCCTACTGCATTTTGACATCAGATCGAAATGGGCTAAGGCCCAAATCACATCGACATCTTGAAAAGGGCTTAGGCCTAAGACTATTCAACTGTGCACTATGAATACTGATTGTTTGTTTGTTTCTGCGGGATTACACCCTGAGTTTACATAAACTCACCCTTTTTATTTAATGTGCACAGGTAATCCCCAGACTTAAATGGATCGGTGCGACGGAGGACTTAGTGGTGACAGCAGTAATTTTTGGACTTCATGGTTTTCAATTTATGATTTATGATTTGATTATTATTGATTATTTGGGTTGTAATTTAAGGACCCTCTAGGACTTTGGTTTTAAATTTGGGTTTTTGTTTATTTATTTTAGTTTATGGATTTATACCTGCTAGTCGTAGGAAATTCGGTTTTCAAAAAGTTAAAGTAATTTCTAAACACATGATCACCTAGACTATTTTATTAAAGCTTCCGCAACGAGGGATGTTTCAAAACAAATGTTTTAAATGAATAAAGACGACTTCCTAAGTTCTAACAAAGGTTTACTAAAGATAATAACATGGAATGCTTTCATTGTAACAACGAGGTTTTAAAAACACTATCGTGTACATTGCCAGATACGACCATAATGTCTAGGACGGGTTTGGGGTCTTACACATCCAAAAATTCTAAGATGTGAAATATTTGGCTCCTGACCAAAAGCCAATTGTAATGGGGAGTTTTTATTATAACTTGTTGGCCTGATGCGCCTAAGTGTTGCTGCATGCAAAATAGCTTATCCCTAAGCTGTAATAGGGAGCTTTGTTCTCATAAGTAATGGCCTAGCTATTAGTTGGAGGCATTTTATAAACGATTCAGCTAAACCGTTTTGTGTGTGAACATGAGCTATAGGATGTTCAATTTTTATCCCAATTGACAAGCAATAATCATTGAAAGCTTGAGATGTAAACTCATCAGCATTATCAAGACGGATAGTTTTTATTGCATAATCTGGAAATTGTGCTCTTAATCAAATTATTTGAGCAAGTAGTCTCGCAAATGCCAGGTTGCGAGTCGATAATAAATATACATGTGACCATCTACTAGATGCATCTATCAATGCCATAAAATATCTAAATGGTCCACATGGTGGATGAATAGACCCACATATATCACCTTGAGTACGTTCTAGAAATGCGGGAGATTTAATCCCAACTTTTGCTGGTGATGGTCTAATAATCAGTTTACCTTGAAAACAAGAATCACAAGAGAAATCTTTGAATTCAAGAATCTTCTGGCTCTTTAATGGGTGCCCAATTGAATTCTCAATTATTTTTCGCATCATAATAGATCCGGAATGGCCTAATCGGTCATGCCAAATAGTAAAAGTATGTGGTTCTACAAACTTCTGGTTTGTAGTAACGTGTGCCTCAATTGGACTAATGTGTGTATAATGTAAACCTGATGAAAAAGTAGGTAGTCTTTCCAAAACACATTTCTTTCCACATTCAACATTTGTAATATATAGATATTCAATATTTTTCTCATTCATAGTCTCAATATGATATCTATTAATACGAATATCTTTAAAACTCAATAAATTTATTTGAGACTTAGTGGAAAATAAAGCATCATCAATGACAAATTTTGTACCTTTAGGTAATAATAAATTTGCTCTTCCGGAGCCTTCAATAAGTTTTGAACTACCCGAGATTGTATTAATATGAGCTTCACTTATTGTTAAATGAGAAAAATATTTTTTTCTTTTTGAGTATTATATGTGTTGTAGCACTATTAGCAAGACATATGTCTCTATTGATTTTGGATCCAACAAAATTTTGTTGATCATTCATATTCTTCAAACAAATAAATAAAATATAACATTAGAAACATTGCAAATATTTATTGAATATGTATAACTTGCAAAATAAGTAAATAAATAAACATATATTTTTTTTGAATCAAGAAAATGAAGATATTTAAAATAACATAATAACACCAACTTATTCCTTATGCAAGAAAACAAAACATACTTAAAAAAATATAAAATGCTTAAAATAACACCAACTCTTCTAATGATTCTCAAAGAAATCTGTCACATCAAGGTGAGCTATATCATTAAGGCCATGAATTACATCACCCTCCTTTTTGCCTCCATTTCATCATTTTTGGATATAAAATTTGTCTCAATATTATTTTTCTTCCCTTTAATAGATGCTTGATAAAGTTTCACTAAATGTTCAGGCGTACGACAGGTATGTGCCCAATGCCCCCTCATACCACATTGGAAACATAAATTCTCAATAACCTTTGAAGGATTATTTTGACCACCTATTTCTTGTCCTTCATTGATATTCTTTTTCTGGTGGTTAGAAATACCACTATTATGAACACCATGATAGCGGTTACTAGTACATCCTCAACCACGTCCTCCACTACGTCCATGACCACGACCACAACCTTTATATTTTTCATTTCCATATTTATTGTGTACTGCAACATTCATTTTAGAGAGTGGTGCAGTACTAGTGGGACGAATTCCATGATTTTTTTTTTATCAATAACTCATTATTTTGTTCAGCCACTAAAAGGCATGAAATCAATTCAGAATATTTTTTAAAACATTTTTCACGGTGCTGTAGGAGCACATTAGTTGCATGAAAGGTTGAAAAGGTTTTCTCTAACAAATCCTTATCAGTTATGTTCTCTCCACATAATTTCAGTTGAGAATTTTGAAAAGTTTAGAATTGTATTCACTTACAGTCTTAAAATCTTGCAACCGTAAGTGCGTCCAATCATAACGAGCTTTAGGGAGGATAACCGTTTTCTAATAGTCAAATCTTTCTTTCAAAAATTTTCACAACTCAAGAGGGTCTTTCACAATGAGATATTCCACTTTTAATCCTTCATGTAGATGATGACGGATGAAAATCATTACTTTTGCCTTGTCTTGGTTAGATGCTTCTTTATTTTCTACTATATTATTCCCTAGACCTTTAGCATCTATGTGAATTTCAACATCTAACACCCATGACAAATAATTTTTGCCTGAGATGTCTAGGGCGGCAAATTCAAGTTTGGCAAGATTTGACATTAAAATCACTAAAAAAAATATTAGTAAAATAATAGTAATCAAATTATTTGTCAAATGTAATTATAATAAAGTATTTAAGAAAAGAAGAAGAAGAAGGAAATAATGTAAAATAATTTGTGATATAAAATTTAGGATTACCTTAAGTTGATATAGAAATTAAATTCGATTCCTTCCAAGAACTTCAAGCAAATCGCTGCACAAGTTTGAACCCCTCTTTTTTTGTAAATTTTTGGGTAGCCAAGCAACCAATTTGAATGCTAGGTTAGAAAAATAATGAAAGTAATTCAATGGGGGATTAGAAAAGGATAGAAAGCAATTGAGGTATGGGTTTCAATTTTTTTTGGGGTTATCAATTGAGGTATGGGTTTCAAATTTTTTTTTGGGTTATCAAATGAAAAATAAGAACAATGTGGGTTTAGAAAAAAAATGTAAGAATCTTGCTGATAACGTGTTATAAAATAAAGAGAGATGGAGAGAATAAAGAACAAATAAAATATGAAAGCAACAGAAAATGAACTTTATTGATCAAAAGGGATGATTATAATGCTTCATCAGAGTCTCTATTTATAGGGACAAGAAATATAAAAGAAATAAATATCTAATTCTAATAACTATTAGAATTTAAAGTATATAAAAATTTTATCTTTATCATGATAAACATCTACTTAATAAGATATTCATAACATAAACAAGTATATTGAATATATTCTTTTTTTCATATTTCAATCACTTTAAAATAGTTTTTTTTAAAACTATATCTTTTTCTTTAATACAATTCTTCAAAATTTTGAATTACAAACAATATTTCCTTCTAGAAATTAATAGCATTAAGTGAATATAATAAAATCAAACAATCCGATCGTGGATATCACTTTGAGACTCCAAAATCTCTTGAATAGAAATTAGAGGATCCTCAAGAAGTGTCAGGCCTAGTGGATTGTAATAAACGTATTTCGCCATTCGATCAACAACTATATTTTGAGATTTAAGAATGTGTTGAATTTTTATTTTTCAATCTCGTTTGAGCAAACCATTGATTAATCGTAACTCCGTCAGATTACTACTGGCGGCGCTACCTGCTAGTAAAGTCTCCACAAGAAGTGCATTATCGCATTCGACCTCCAACTATCTATAACCATTCTCTCATGCGATACATAAACCTTCAAGAATGGCTCGAGCTTCAACAATATTTTCTATTGTTTTAACACTTAATTAAGTCTTTAATATTAAAATATTAACCTCATCAATTTTAAGTCTTTAATATTAAAATATTAACCTCATCAATTTTTAAAATTGAATTTAAAAATATTGTTAAATTTATTTAAGTATGTTATAATAACCAAAAACAATCTAAATCGTAATTCATAAACAATTTTAAAATATTATTAAAATTTATAAATTAGCATAATTTATAAGTATATTAAATTTCAAATCAAATATTGTTTTGAATTATTACGAAATACTTTTGAAAATACAAAAATAAATATAAAACAACATTTAAAAATTAAAAATTTTAAATAGTTTTGAACAGAATATTTTAAAATACACATTAAAATATATAAAATGTAAAATTAAAATTAAAATATTTATTTTCATAACAGGCTTTTAAACAAATAAAATACTGGTAAAATTTTAAAACATAATAATGTTTTAGATAACTAATAATACTGGTATCACAGACTATCATAAAATTTATTCATGTTTTTATAAAATTTATCAAAATATAAATTAATTTAATATATTTTAATTTAAACTTAAATCAATTGTGCATTGCACGAAAAAAAAAAAAACACGGCCTGATGTAAATTCCTTTTGGTACATTTTCAATGAATATCTTGATGTAGGATAATGTTTCTCATAATTAAAACTAGAATAACTTTCTAAAGGAGCATGAAGTTTATGAAAGTATTAATATGGTCCATGCAATTCAAATTTATATTTCAAAATAGTATATTACTTTTAAAATTTTAAATATTAAAATATATTTAAAAATAATTAAAAAATATTTTAAGAAATTGAAAATTAAAAATATTTTAAAATATGATAAATTTAAATTTACTAGTTAAAACAATTATATATTATTTTAAAATGAAATTTGTGAAACAGCAATTGTAAAACTAATAAAAAATATTTTTTTAAAAATATGCTAGATTAAATCAAAATAAAATTTTATATACAATTGAATAAAAATCAAAATATCATGTGCATTAATTAAAATTTACGTACCATGCTACATAAATTGATGAAAGCTCAGTGTTATTTTAAATGTTTATTGCTATTTTAAAAGTAATTGTTAGAAACTTTGAATGTTGTACTCTGTTGTTGCATTCTGTTATAACATTGAGTATAACAACTTTTTTGAAATAGTTAGAAATATTTGTTGAATTGACATTTTTTGTAATACTTTTCATCAGATTTGATTGTCGAATTTGAGTTATATGCTGCTACAACAGTTAATAAAGCATATCATAAACAAATCCGATTTTAAACATTTCATTAAACAATAAAACATTACATAATCCAAGCAATATATGATTCATAAACAAATTCGAGTAGCTTACGAAAGCTTTTGAACCAACCCAGAAACAATAAAGACTTAATTGTAAACTTAACAAAAAAAATATAGAAATTTCAGCAAAAAAGATCACACGGCCGTGTATCCAAGTCGTTTGATAAGCTATGACCATGTGGAAAGAAGTCGCACGATAGAAACACGAAAATATACACACTTTTTCATACCTTTTTTAACTCAAATTCAAGCAATTTTGTAATAATTCTTGTCGAAAAATATATAATAATTATAAAATAGTTAAATTTTACTTTAATTATTAACACGTTTAATTTTAATTAATTTTATAATAAATTTTTATTAATTTTGATTTATTTTCAACAGATTCACACTAAGGGCGAAAATTAGCTTGGCAGACACTACTGGAAGACAAACCGAGAAGCAATTTTGAAGCATCAAGGAGAATTAATTTTTCAGTCTAAGACGGTTCAAATTATGAATATTAATTCATAATATAATTAATTTTAATTTTAATCCAATTTATTTTGGGTTAAATAATTATTATTCATTAAATTATGAAAAGAGGCCTAGTTGTGCTGAACTGAGAAAATCAATCCAACCGAGTAATGGGCTGCCCAAAACCGTCCCACATGCTGACCCATTCAGCTTGTTAAGCTGATTATTTGGCTTGCAAAATAGCCCTTGAAGTATCATTGAATTTGCATTAAAATCCCTCCACTTATTAAGCCTTTCTAGATTTGCCTCTACCTAAAAACAAAAAGTTTGAAACCTTCAAACTTGCCACATGTGTGGCCGGCCATACGGCAAAAACTGGAACGATGAAAATGTGCAAGTGTACATAATCGCAACAAGTAATAAAGTGACAAGTAAATGTCGAATTATCGTACCCACAGGGACTATGTAAGAAATTATTTATGAATGCAATTAAAAACATGTTGGTGAAGAAAAATATTTTTATTTTAAGGAAGTGGTTAAAAATAAAATTTAACTAAGTAAAATAAATAAAATAAAAATAAAAATTCCAATGCACGATTTCAAAAGATGATTTTAATCAAGATAACATAATTGTGTTAGATTAATTATATTTCTTAACTTAGAATTACTAAACTCATGTTCATGTTGTTACGAATAAATTCACGGCAACTTGATAATTTGCTAACTACTGCTCATATGTACCTATTAAATTAACTAATCTCTTGAAAATTTTTCAGTTCCAATCTAAACAATTAATCAATCTTCATAAGAACATAAAAGATTAAGTGAGGTAACAATGTATTCCTACCTTGAAACAGTTTAATCACAATAATCTTGCAAGTTATACAAGGCTAATGTATCGTCTAATACTGTCGCTAATTTAACCCTCAGCTAGATTAGAAGATTAAACATGTATTGATTAAGTATTGTATCAATTAATTATAATTTCAACACGATTAAATAATTAATTCATTAGTTACCTTACAATTATAATGCAAGAATAACTTAATCATGATTTTACTTAATCAAACAATTTACCAAGACCTATAACAACACAAACATAATTTTAATAATTTAAGTAGACGAAATGCAATCAACCTAACACGAATTAAATTTAAGCAATATTAATTAAATTAAACATATCAACATCACAAGTATTCATAGACATGTTCATAACAACAACAATAAAAATTAAAGGATAGAGAACTAGAATCAAATCCAGTGTTTCTACGAAGCTTGACTAGTTTGCTCCGCTCCTCCTTCTCCGCTTGTTCTTGTTGAACCGAGGCTTCTACAAGCACTTGAATGCTGCATCCAACTGTGGTTGAAGGGCTCTTTTCCAAGCGGGGAAATTGGCAAGGAAATGGAAGAGAAAAAGAAGAACAAAGAAAGGGTTTTGAAAAGAGGAAAGTGAGAGAGAAGTGAAGAATGAGAGGATGAGAGATGTGTTTCAAATGAGCAGCCAAGGGGGGTATTTATAGGTTGAGAAGGCTGCTAAAAATAGCAAAAATCAGCAGCCATAGACCCCCCATGGCCGGCCAAACAAGTGGCAAGTTTGAAGGTTTCAAACTTGCTATTTTTAGGTAGGGGCAAATCTAGAAAGGCTTAATAAGTGGAAGGGTTTGAATGCAAATTCAAGGAGACTTCAAGCGCTATTTTGTCAGCCAAATAATCAGCTAAACAAGATGATTGGGTTAACATGTGGGATGGTTTTGGGCAGCCCATTGCTCAATTGGATTGGTTTTCTCGGTTCAGCACATCTGGGCTTCTTTTCATAATTTAATTAATAATAATTATTTAACCCAAAATAAATTAGTTTAAAATTAAATTAATTATATTATGAATTAATATTAATAATTTGCTCCGGCTTAGGCTAAAAATTTAATTCTCCTTGATGCTTAAAAATTGCTTTTCGGTTTGTGCTTCCAGTAGTGTCTACCGAGCCAATTTTAGGCCTTGTGTGAATCTGTCAAAAATAAATCAAAATTAATAAAAAATATTATAAAACTAATTAAAATTCAACATGTTAATAATTTAAGTACAATTTAATTATTTTATACTTATTATATATTTTTTGACAAGAATTATTACGAAATTACATGAATTTGAGTTAAAAAGTGTGTATATTTTCGTGCTTCCACAATCCCAAACTTAATTCATTGCTTGTCCGAGTAATGCACAAATTAAAAAGAATTTCTCAGAAACACCTTTGAAAAACAATTCCTTCAGAACAACATTCTTCCCAAAATTATGAATTAGTATACTTATGCTCAAGAACAAGAAATATGATCTTTATGCTACTTAAGTATACATATCATTCAAATTAATCTCAATTATTATTATGATGGCAAAATTAGACTAAATGCTTACTCAATAAAGACATGTTAAATCCCTACCAATTTGATTTTATTCCCTTATTTAAGATTAAGTTGCAATCATTAAGTTTAACTTATGCCTTCATATGTTGAACTTAGCAATTTCTCTCCACTAATGTAGGTAGCATAGAAACTTGAATCAATAGGTCTTTTAATTAGGTTGCAACGTGGCTAGGCTAGGGGTAGGTGAAAGATTAGGCTAAAAACCCTAGACTCAGCTTCAATTGAACCTTCGAAATATTTACCTTCAATACACCAACTTATTTTGCTTTCACATGCTCTTTTGTACATCTATTTCTTTCGAGTACATAAGCTCTTCTCTTTTTTCTTTTCTTTTTCTTTTCTTTTATTTTTTCACAAGCATTTTGCTGTATGTACTACATTTTTTTTGAGCATTTGATACTTATTTTCAACTCCATAAACTTATTTTCAAAGAATATTCTGAATAGTATTGAGTCTAGTGTTTGGGAAAAATTAATTAAGAGAGAAGTGATGGCTAAATATTGCATAGGTTCAAATATAATTAGGCCATATAGTCTCAAAGTTGGGTTTCAAGGGATAAAAATTTATTAAGGTTGGCTTGAAAGGCTCAAACGGTCCAAACAAAAGTTTGTCTAAATCATTTTCAACATTCCATGCTTCCTAGGATTTTGCCTCAAGAAATTACTAAGCCAATTATAGAGACTTAAACTTTCATGCATGCCTAGCTTTCCTAAGGAACTAAAAGTTTTATGGTATGATTTACATATTTTATTAAGAGTACATTTATGTCATAATTCAGCTAACATCACAATTATTGAAATACTAGAACTTTATTCATATTGAAGTTTAGCATACTTAACAAAATTTCAAAGTTTTTGAACAAAATATAACCTAATAATAATTAAAAGAAAATTTTATTCTGAGAGGAAATAATTTCAATTTTTCTGTCCCCCACCTTAAAATGAACAATGTCCTCATTGTTAGAAGTGAATAGATACTATACACCAAGTAGAATTCTAGAAAAGAGGAGGTGAGTTAATTTGACTGCTTAGGTACCCAGCTCTTTGTAGATCCAATCCTAGACATGTATATATCTATTGCCACACTTCTTATTACAAAAACTTGTTCTTTTTTATTCATGATTTCCATATCTTGTTTTATTATGCGAAAAATTAAAAATCCTAATAGAACATAATCTTAAAACATTAAATAACCTAAGAACGAAAATAAAATAGAGTCAAGATCCCCCTTTTATTTATTTGCAGATCCCTCAGAATCCAACTCATCTTTTGCGTCATCGTCTTTGTTTTTGCATGAATTGCTTCGTTCCCTCTTCGATAGTGGGCTCCATGGTTCAATATAAAATTTGGAAACTTAGGCACAAAAATAAACGGGTCATTGAATATTTTCGTAAGAGCGCTTCTCATTAAGTTATCTCGTATTTTTTAATATCTCTAGTAAGCTTGTCTCTAGCGCTACATATGTTGCATCATGTCCATCATGTAACATCCCGATTTAAGGCCTAGTCAGAATAGTGGTATGAGACCACAAATCTGAGGTATATGTATGAGTTTTTGAGGTTTATGCCATGTTTACATGTTAGTGTGAAAGTTTCATAAAGCAATTTTGTGAAATTGTAGTTGAATTGTCCAAAAGGACTAATTTTCAAAGGTTGCAAAATGTGAGATTCTAGAAGCTATTTGTATGAAATAGCTTTGGATTATCAATTGGAGGTCCTTAAATAGCAATTTTTCCAAATTCTAATTTTTGGACAAAATTGGGCATGAATGGGTTAAAATTTGAAAGTTTAACAAAAATGGCATTTTGGTCATTTGTCAAATAAATGATTAAAAAGGGAGAAAAGATGAAAAAAATTCATTCATCTTCTTCTCCAAGCTTCCGAAATTTGAAGGGAGCAATTGTTAGGGCTCTTAAACTTTTCAAGCTAGCTAGTAAGTGTATTTTAGCTCCGTTTTTGATATTTTTCGTATTTTTGAAGTCCTAGTAACATGAGAAAGCTATTTTTAGCTATATGTTGAGCTAAAATGGATGTTCAAAAATGAACCCATGTATGACATGCATGTATTTTGATATTTTATGGAAGAATATGAAAGCTTGATGTAGTAGAAACATTTTTTTGCTAAGTGATTTCCATGAAAAATGCATCTAGGAACTTGTTTGTGAAAGTCTTGAGTTTGGTCATACATATGTGATTTAGTGAGAATTAATGATTGCTTTAGTTGAGTAAATGGTTCGGCTAAGCATGAAAGACTAGAAAGTTGAATGAAAATCACTTTACGAGCCTTGGGGCAAAAGTGTAAATATGAAAAAGTTTACGAGCAAAATGGTAATTTTGCTAAAGTATGAGATAATGGTCAATTTAGTCAATATGTGTATTGAATGAGTTGATTTATCATTATAGATCAAGAAAGACGAAGCCCGGATTGAAACTGAGGCAAGAGCAAGGTGGTGGACTAAATTGCACGTCTCTATACTTTTGAGTGCCGAGGTAAGTTTATGCATAATCAATGCGTTTATACTATACATTCTTAATGCTAGCTAGTGTGTAGCATGAATGAAAATGATTGAGATTGATTGAGAACCTATGGGGTTCAAGTGGAATGAATATGGCAGATATCATGAATGAATGATTGAGAATGATTAAGAACCTATGTGATTCAAGTGGAATGAATGTGGTAGATATCATGAATGAATGAATGAGTAAGTAGATATGTGGATGTGTAGTGATAATATTTAATGGTGGGCTAAGTGTGATACCACATTAATGCTTAACAATGATGGACTGTGTGCGATACCATAGTTAAGTATATTATTTAGTGGGCTATGAGCGAAACCACTATGATTTCCTCTTGGTAGGCTATGTGCGATACTACCTTATTATATGAATGTGGTGGGCTGAATGCAAAACCATCGAGTAATTTAGTTGGGTGGATGTATTAGTGTGATAAAATGATGGGTTGTACTTTTGAGTAAATATGGTGTTGAGTGCAGGGGTGCATGTCGATGATTATGAGTATGTGACTCATGATGTGTTGGAAATATGGTAAGGAATATAAAGAGTAAGCAGAGTTGTGGATGTCAATTTATTTGGTAGTATAATGCTAATTGTTGTTTAGCTTATACTAGAATGCTTAAATTGTTTATGTGTAAACTTACTAAGCTCAAAGGTTACTCCTTTTCTTTTCCCTTGTCTTATAGAGCAAAAAAGTTGAATTAAGATACATGAATCAATTGGAGGATCGCCCACCTATCAGCACACTCTGGTACATGAGACTCAATGTTTTGTATATGGCATGTATAAAGGCTAGACAAGTTAGTGAATTTTGTTGTAAATGGCTAAGATGTGTTGGCCTTTAGATGGATAATCTATTTTGTATAATGCCATGGTTGTTGTCTATTTTATTATATGAAAAGATGTAGTTATCCATGTAAGACCGTACTTCAATATGAGTTGATTATAGATGGATTGGATGAGTGCATGTTGTGTATGATTGAGGAGTGAAAAGAACTTGGCAAATAGCTTAGTTCTTGTTCATGTGGATAGACACACGGGCATGTGTCTAGGCCATGTGTGACACACGGCTAGTCCATGGGTGTGTGCCTTGGCCGTGTCACTTTGGCAGAATTGAGTAGTGTAGGCCACGGGCTAGCCACACGGGCCTGTACCTAGACTCAAGGCCGTGTGAAGTGGTCAGTGTTCACCACGGGTGGTCGGCACGGGCGTGTGCTCTAGCCGTAGGGCATTGGCAGAATGCCTGAGTTTTCATGCGCGGTTGGTGGACATGGGCGTGTGTGTCTACACATGGGCGTGTGTCATCTAGCACGGGCGTGTAGTGTAACACCCCAAACCCAGTCAACACACCACGACCGAATTCATTATGTTACAGAGTGAAAATATTTTGAAGAAAACAAGTTGCTGGTTTACTTTTGTGAAAAAAAATTGTTATAAAAAACATTTATGTCGTTTTGAGGTTGAAAGAAAAGTCCCTTGAGAAGATGGTTTGTCGTTTCTAGTTTTGGAAAGTCGTTTGATTTTATGAAAACCCGAGTGAGTTTAGCATAATAAAGTTGAAAACCATTTTGTATCTGCACATAAAGAAAAACTTAGTTCGGAGAAAGTCTGAGTTAGTTTGCTGACTTCATTTATTTGGTATTACCCGATGGTAAAGTTTGAAAAACTCGATAAGTTGTACAATTTTTGAAAACGTTGATTTTACAGGTTATTAGAACATGCTATGTTATTTAACTTAGGCACAGTATGATAAAACTTAAAGCAGATAATCAAAAAAACCCGAAATAATAAAATTTAGCGGCCTTATTAAAAATCCAAAACCAAATTTAAAAGTAAATGAACCCAAAATAGTAATTGAAATAAAACCCGTAAACATAGTGCATGGCCACCTCGAGTCCACCCCGGCTCCACATCCGCGATCTATGCCTCATCTGCAAAATGTAAGGGAAGGAATGAGTCACCCAGACTCAGTGTATAAATCCCCATGCCGATAATAATAAGGCACTTACACATTTCATATGTCAATATGCAAATCATGCAAACCCAACCTAACCAACCGAACTCCCGTGGTTCACCCTGCGGTGGTCAAAACCACCGTGGTCAAAACCACTAGTGACCGTAGTCACAAATCATATATGTGTGGTCAAAACCACCGGTGATCATAGTCACAAATCATATGGTGGGGCCAACCACCGTGGTCAAAACCACCGATGACAACTCAGAATCAACATGTGGGCCAACCCACTATGGTACCAAACCACCGGACGAGTCACAATAATCCATGTGTGGTCAAAACCACCGTGACCATAGTCACAATAATATCCGTGTGGTCAAAACCACCGGTGGTCAAAACCACCGAGACTAGTCACAAATAATAAGAAAAGCGGGCCAACCCACTGTGTGCTCAAAACCACTGGTGACAGTCTAAATCATCCTTCCCCTTCCTCTCAACATACCCATCATCATGAACACATTTTCCGTGGCATATTAACATGTTTGTAATGCAAATATCATATAGCGTAGCATAAAATAATATAACAGCATATATCGATAGCCAATCCACAGGGGACTTACCCGGAGTCCACGCTCATACCCGCAAGGGTAACACACCGATTTCAATAGCTATTTCGCTTTTAATAAAGAAACATAACTAGCAAATTAACTAATGAAGTGTGTAAGAGTTACACACCGATTATGCGAAAACTACACTTTCTCCGCTTGCATCGCCGTTAATCGACACAATTGCGATTTGTCTACTCTCCCGCCGGATGTCGGTCTACACCTCGGTGGCTAATCACGAACCGAGACCGCCTCTTCTTGAACTTAGGGGTGGGGTCTCGTGTCCGACCCTCCCATCGCTTGGTTAGCCTTAGGGTCTATAAAACCTTTGGTCACTGAATTAGGTTAACATAGAGAATAACTATGAATCAAAACTAACCCGAGAGAGTAGATCCCTTACCTAGATTAACAAACTCAAGATTGAGATTTAAACCACGAACCGAGCACAACCCGGGAATCCAACCGCTTGCGTCACACCTTCCTATATTCAGCCACACATATATCACTAATAAGCAAATAGCCTTTCGGCTGGAACCAGAAATCTCAAAAGAGATAACGCAATTACAAGGAAATGCCCCCTTACCTTAACGCAAAAGATCCCTTGGCACCTAGAATGATTCGGCCCTAACACAAAAATGAAGGAATTCGACAAATCAAGGAAAAGGGATGTAAGAATCGCACAAAGAGAGTCCAAGAGATAAAACAAGAGTATGGAGTTGAGAATGATTCGGCTAAAGAAGGAACTTACCAAAACGGATATTAACAAAGCTTCGATCTCGAACCAAAAATGATGAAGTGGAAAGGTAGTTTCGGCTAACAAGAAGTTGTGAAAAGAAAAGAATAACAAGATGAAAGGGAATGAAAGAAAAAGTGGTGATTCGGCTATGGCTCCAAAAGAAGAGAAAAGAAAAGAGTCAAAAGAGAGGGGGCGATGGCTTCGGTTCTTGCTAACTCGAATGGAAGAAGAGAAGAAGAATGATACGGTTTTGGGGAGATTCGGCTATAGAGGGTTTCAAGGAAGAAGATGAAAACAAAAGTAAAAAAGAAGATAGATATGATGTTTCAAGCTTTTGAAGGAGATAGCAATTGGAACACAACTAATGGATGGTGGGCAAGGTAGATTCGGTTAACCAACCATATAGAAAAGAAAAGGGAGAAAAGCTTAGAAGAGCATTCGGTTTTGGCCAGAAAAAGAGGGGAAGGAAATGCAAAAATACCAAATGGGAGGGGTTTAATTTTGGCACACATGAAACTAAGAAAGAAGGCTCTAAGTGCTCCCCCAACTAGCCGAATTTGCACACCTCACTAGAGCCTACAACCACATTCGACCACCCCCTCTGACTAGCAAGCAAAATCGATAATGTAAATAACCCACACTTCAGATTTTGGCACACCTCCTTTCCACACACTAAAATCGAATGTACCAACACCCCTTAGCCACTACCAAATTCGGCTACACACTCCCACTCCCTTCAACCTCTAAGCCGTCCCCTTCTTTTCCCCCAAATTCCTCCCTCCCACTCATTCAAATTGTTTGAATGAGTCAAGCTCCTACATTCACTCCTCTCCATCCGATTCAAATGTGTTGACTCCTTCAACACCCATCTAACAGAGTCCTTCATGAGCACATCTCCTCCTTGCACCTAGCGTCAAAAATAAATGCACAAGGAGAGATTCCTGCAGCTCGAACCAAGGCCCTCTCAGCTCCTTGTGGCGTCACCTCACCAGGCCTTCAGTAGCGCCTCTCTTGCCACTTTTCCAAGGCACTTCTTGTGTCAAAACACTCCAAAAACATCTTTTAACACCTAACTCCCTTGGCTCCCCCTTCCAAGTACCCAAAACAAAAATTTTTGCCATGGCTCAGGCCTATCCCAAGCTCATGCCAGGACCCCAAAACACCCTAAACTAGCACAGTAATCATACTAACACATAAAAAACACAAAAAATGCAGAGACCCCAATTTAAGGATGTTACAGTTCTACCCCCCTTAAAAAATAATTTCGGCCTCGAAATTACCTGGTCAAAAGAGTTGAGAGTATTGCTGCCGCATCACATCCTTAGGTTCCCGCGTGGCCTCTTTCGTACCATGGTTCCGCCATAATACTTTCACCAAAGGAACTGACTTTTTACGCAGAACTTTGACATCCCGATCCAAAATCTGCACTGGTTCCTCCTCGAAAGACAAGTTCGGACTCACCTCAATTTCCCCCACTTGCACAATATGCGACGGATCTGATCGATAGCGCCTAAGCATGGAGACATGAAATACATCATGAATCTGACTCAATTCTGACGGCAACTCGAGCTGGTAAGCTACTGGTCCCACTCACTTCAACACCGTATATGGCCCAATAAACCTAGGGCTTAGCTTGCCATTCCGACCAAATCTCAGCACTTTCTTCCACGACGATACCTTCAGAAAGACCTTGTCACCAACTGCATACTCCATATCCCTACGTTTGAGGTCGGCATAAGACTTCTGCCTGTCTGAAGCTTCCTTCAGACGAGCCCGAATCACTTTAACCTTATCCTGTGTTTTTAGCAACCAACTCCGAACCCAACATCTGACGTTCACCCAGTTCTGTCCACCACGTAGAGGTACGACACTTCCATCCATACAGTGTCTCATATGGTGCCATCTGGATACTCGCTTGATAACTGTTGTTATATGCGAACTCTGCCAATGGTAGATATTCCTCCCAACTACCGCTGAAATCTAGAACACAGCCCCTTAACATATCTTCTAAGATTTGAATTACCCTATCTGACTGTCCGTCTGATTGCGGATGGAAAGCCGTGCAAATATCCAACCTAGTACCTAATGCCTGATGCAAAGCTTTCCAAAACCTTAACGTGAATCTGGGATCCCTATCTAAAATAATCGACACCAGCACCTCATGTAACCGTACTATCTTCACTACATACAACTTAGCCAACCTTTGAAGTGAATAATCAATCCGAACTGGTATGAAATAGGCTGACTTTGTCAGACGATCAACAATCACCAGATTGAATCCTTTTTGCTAGGCGTAAGGGTAGCCCAAATGATGAAATCCATCGTAATCCTTTCCCACTTCCATCGGAATCTTTTATCGGTCGCAACAGACTCGACAGAATCGATGCTCACTTTGACTTGTTGGCATGTTAGACACTTACTCACAAATTCGCCATTTCGCTAAGACCCGCCACCGTAACTATTCTCGCAAATCCCGATACATCTTGCTACCTCTCTGATGCATAGCATATGGGTCGCTATGAGCTTTCAAGAATCCGCCGCTTTAACCCAACGCCCTTCTAAGATACATACTTTCCTTGAAAACACAAAGACTCCATCACCGCCAAGTCAGAACCTCCAATTCACCATTCTGCACTCGCAACCTCCGAGCACTCAAAACCTCATCCACCAGCTGCTTCTCCTTAACCTGATCCACCCATGTTGGCTTTACTTGCAATTTCGCCAATGGACTCCCGTCGTCATATAGACTGAGATGAGCAAACATTGCTCTCAGATCCGTTACCACCTTACGACTCAACGCGTCAGCCGCTACATTAGCCTTACCCGGATGGTATTCAATCGAGTAGTCGTAGTCCTTCAGTAACTCGATCCACCTTCGCTGCCTCAAATTCAATTCTTTCTGTGTTAACAAATGCTTCAGACTCTTGTGATCCGTGTAGACGATAGACTTCTCCCCATACAAGTAATGTCTCCAAATCTTCAGGGCGAAGACCACTGCATCCAATTCCAGATCATGCGTCGGGTAGTTACCTTCATGAGGTCTCAACTATCGAGACGAATAAGCCACCACTTTCCCCTCTTGCATCAGCACACACCCCAAACCAGTATGCGATGCATCACAATAAACCGTGAATTCCTTCCCTGCTTCAGTCGAATCAAACCGAGCTTCGTAATCTTCTTTAACTTGTCGAAACTTTCCTATCGCTATCGCATCACACAAATGGAACCCCTTTCCTCAATAACTTAGTTAACAGTGCTGCAATCAAAGAAAACCCTTCCACGAATCTTCTGTAATATCCTGCCAAACCCAAAAAACTCTGAATCTCTCCTACCGGTTTGGTGGTTTCCAATCCAACACTGCCTCAATCTTCCGAGGGTCCACTCTAATCCCCTCAGCTGACACCACATAACCCAAGAAAGTTACCTCCTTAAGCCAGGATTCGCATTCGCTAAACTTCGCGAATAATTGCTTCTCCCTCAGAATCTGTAGAACCACCCGTAGATGCACGACATGTTCCTCCTCATATTTTGAGTACACCAAAATGTCGTCTATAAACAGCATGACGAACCGGTCCAAGTACGACTGAAACACCCGATTTATCATGTCCATGAACGCTGCCGGCACATTAGTCAACCCGAACGGCATTACCAAAAACTCGTAGTGCCCATAACGAGTACGAAACATCTTTTTATGGATATCAGCCTCCTTCACTTTGAGTTGATGATACCGCGACCTAAGGTCTATCTTAGAGAAAACCGATGCACCCTTAAGCTGATCAAACAAGTCGTCTATCCTGGGCAACGATACTTGTTCTTGATCGTCAACTTATTCAGCTGGCGGTAGTCTATACACATCCGCATTGCACCATCTTTCTTCTTAATAAAGAGCACAGGTGCTCCCCAAGGTGATACACTCGACCGGATGAAACCACGGTCCAACAGTTCCTGGATCTGTGCCTTCAGTTCCACCAATTCCTTCGGCGCCATCCTATATGGGGCAATAGACACTAGTGCGGTTTCGGGTAACAAGTCTATACTGAACTCAACTTCACGGCCCGTAATGCACCAAAAGTTCCTCCGAATACATCGCAAATTCCTTCACCGCTCGTACATTCCCCATAACCGATTCCGTGGCCTCCAAGGCACAAATATGCACCATAAACGCCTCACAACCCTTCCTCACCATTTTCTACTTTCAGAAAGGCACAACATTAGATAGATAATCTCTTCTATTACCTATCACTACTACCTCTTCACCTTCAACTGCCCTCAAAACTATGTGCTTAGTCAGGCAATCCAAATCGGCCCGACACTTCACTAGCTAATCCATCTCGAGAATCGATCGAACTCCCTAACGGCAGCTCCATCGATCACCAAAAACACTACCCTTGAAGTTCTAGGGTACATCTCTATATAGCTTTATTTACTTCTACAGAGTGACCTAGAGGGCTTATTATCGTCATCTCCTAGAAGTAATCTCAAAGTCTAAGTTCATAGTTTCGACTATACCATCGCAACATACGAAAAGGCCGAACCAACATCTATCAAAGCAAGATAAGGCAATCCAAAAATTAAGAACGCATCGATTATAACATCCGGCAAGGCCGCCTCCTCTCAACGCCATTGCAGAGACCAACCCAGTCGTCTCGCTCTATGCTCCCAAAGACTCTACCCGGTGCTCGCTGCCTCGCCCGTAATCATTACCTCCTCGCCAATCGCGAACCCTCGTGGTTGTTGACCATCCTCCCGAATCGTAACGACCTTGATTCCTAGACTGAATCCTAGCTGACCTCTGCGGACAATCCCTCACTTGGTGTCCCATTGACCCACACTCAAAAGACCCTCTGTTTTCAGTCTAACATTCCCCCGTGTGAGACTTCCCATACCGAGCACACCGTGGCAGCCACTGAGTAGTAGCAGCAGCAGGCCTCGTAGCTTGATTCGGCCCACCATATCTAGTCCTTTTCTGCTGATTCCCAATAGACTCGGATGACCCGAAATTCCTTTTATTCCAACCCTTATCCTGATTCCGTCCCATTGACAGTTTCACTTCCTCAGCAACTTTGGCCTTCTCTACTAAGACTGCAAATTCTCTCTCCTGTTGTGGAGCAATCAACATCTGCAGCTCATCTCTCAACCCATCCTTAAATCTGACACAACGCTCATGTTCCGTGCCCACAATACTCCGTGCATACCGACTTAACCAAAGAAATTCTGCCTCACACTCCGATCTGACTTATTTCCCTGAACCAAATTCAGGAACGCCTTACGCTGCTCATCGATGTAACTAGCCCCAACGTATTTCCTCCGATAGGTCGCCTAAAGAAATCCCAAGTGATGTCGCTCGGCCATTGCTCCATCTCTAACCGTGAGCCACCACTGATATGACTCATCTCGGAGAAGAGATACTATACCCTTCAGCTTCTCCTTAGCCATAAAATCCAGGTCATCCATGATACGCTCGTCAGCCTCCACCAATATTCTCGCCGCATTAGGGCCACACTAGATACACCTCTGAATACCTCTGCGCCATTAGCCCGGAGTCATTCGAACACATATTTTTGAGCTCCCATTCCGATGCCTGCACCCGCGACTCTTTCTAGAACCCGCAGCATCACCTGCGACACTGCATCATCACCAACCGTCTGATCCTGATATTCCGCGCCCACAACTGGTGGCGGTGGTACCTTATTCTCCAACCCATGTCCAGACCCTACTGGTTCCGACACTGTCATCCTACCCCTACCTCATCCACATGTATTACGCCCACGTCCTCGTGCGCTCATGACTGTCGATACGAATTGATCTGATTTAACAGTTTTATGCATTAGACTTATTCCACTATTATTAAAGCACAGTCTTATGAATAGTTTAATACGAGGATTATTTTCGTAAGTTCACACAATCCTACGGTTTAAGTATCTAAAGTAATTCCCAATTACTACTAGTCATAACATCATCATTACAACCATATTAACAACAAATAGGGGTGCTTACCTGGGCGGATCGATGCCGGAGACTCGGTGCCATGCTTTTCCAACCGTACCCTTCCCACAAAAACCTATCATAACCCATTTTTTAAAATGTTTTTAGGCTCAGGCTCATAGCCGAGCTTTTGAACTTAGCTCTGATACCAAAATTATAACACCCCAAACTCGGTCAACATGCCACGACCGAATTCAGTATGTTACAGAGTGAAAATATTTTGAAGAAAACAAGTTGCTGGTTTACTTTTGTGAAAAATAATTATTATCGAAAACATTTATGTTGTTTTGAGGTTGAAAGAAAACTCCCTTGAGAAGATCGTTTGTCGTTTCTAGTTTTGGAAAGCCGTTTGATTTTATGAAAACCCGAGTGAGTTTAGCATAATAAAGTTGAAGACCCTTTTGGTATCTGAACATAAAGAAAAACTTAGTTCGGAGAAAGTCTGAGTTAGTTTGCTGGCTTCATTAATTTGGTATTACCCGATGGTAAAGTTGGAAAAACTCGATATGTTGTACAATTTTCGAAAACGTTGAACTTAGGCACAGTATGATAAAACTTAAAGCAGATAATAAAAAAAAAACCCGAAATAATAAAATTTAGCGGCCTTATTACAAATCCAAAACCAAATTTAAAAGTAAATGAACCCAAAATAGTAATTGAAATAAAACCCGTAAACATAGTGCATGGCCACCTCGAGTCCACCCCGGCTCCACATCCGCGATCTATGCCTCATCTGCAAAATGTAAGGGAATGAGTGAGTCACCCAGACTCAGTATATAAATCCCCATCCTGATAACACATTTCATATGTCAATATCCAAATCATGCAAACCCAACCTAACCAACCGAACTCCTGTGTCTACCCCGTGTGGTCAAAACCACTGGTGGTCAAAACCACTGGTGACCGTAGTCACAAATCATATAAGTGTGGTCAAAACCACTGGTGACCGTAGTCACAAATCATATGGTGGGGCCAACCACTGTGTGGTCAAAACCACTGATGACAATCCCATAATCAACATGTGGGGCTAACCCACTGTGGTACCAAACCATTGAGACGAGTCACAATAATCCATGTGTGGTCAAAACCACTAGTGACCGTAGTCACAAATAATATCCGTGTAGTCAAAACCACTGGTGGTCAAAACCACTGAGACTAGTCACAAATAATAAGAAAAGCGGGGCCAACCCACTGTGTGGTCAAAACCACTAGTGATAGTCTAAATCATCCTTCCCCCTCCTCTCAACATACCCATCATCATGAACACATTTTCCGTGGCATATTAACATGTTTGTAATGCAAATATCACATAGCGTAGCATAAAATAATATAATAGCATATATCGATAGCCAATCCACAGGGGACTTACCTGGAGTCCACGCTCATACCCGCAAGGGTAACACACTGATTTCAATAGCTATTTCGGCTTTTAACAGTAAACATAACTAGCAAATTAACTAATGAAGTGTGTAAGAGTTACATACCTGATTACGCGCAAAACTACACTTTCTACTTCGGTACTGTCGTTAATCGACACAACCGCGATTTGTCTACTCTCCTGCTCGGATGCTGGTCCACACCCCGGGTCTCAGGTCTGACCCCTCCTACTGTTTGGTTAGCCTTAGGGTCCATAAAACCTTTGGTCACTGAATCAGGTTAACACAGAGAATAACTATGAATCAAGAATTAGCCCGAGAGAGTAGATCCCTTACCTAGATTAACAAATCCCGAAGATTGAGATTTAAACCACGAATCAAGCACAACCCGAGAATCCAACCGCTTGTGTCACACCTTCCTATATTTGGCCACACATATATCACTAATAAGTAAATAGCCTTTCGGCTTGAACCAGAAATCTCGAAAGAGATAACGCAATTACAAGGAAATGCCCCCTTACCTTAACGCAAAAGATCCCTTGGCACCTAGAATGATTCGGCCCTAACACAAAAATGAAAGAATTCGGTAAATCAAGGAAAAGGGATGTAAGAATTGCACAAAGAGAGTCCAAGAGATAAAACAAGAGTATGGAGTTGAGAATGATTCGGCTAAAGAAGGAACTTACCAAAACGGATATTAACAAAGCTTCGATCTCGAACCAAAAATGATGAAGTGGAAAGGTAGTTTCGGCTAACAAGAAGTTATGAAAAGAAGAGAATAACAAGATGAAAAGGAATGAAAGAAAAAGTGGTGATTCGGCTATGGCTCCAAAAGAAGAGAAAAGAAAGGAGTCAAAAGAGAGGGAGGGTGATGGTTTCGGTTCTTGCTAACTCGAATGGAAGAAGAGAAGAAGAATGATACAGTTTTGGAGAGATTCGGCTATAGAAGGTTTCAAGGAAGAAGATGAAAACAAAAGTAAAAAATAAGATAGATATGATGTTTCAAGCTTTTGAAGGAGATAGCAATTGGAACACAACTAATGGATGGTGGGCAAGGTAGATTCGGCTAACCAACCATATAGAAAAGAAAAGGGAGAAAAGCTTAGAAGAGCATTCAATTTTGGCCAAACAAAGAGGAGAAGGAAATGTAAAAATACCAAATGGGAGGGGTTTAATTTTGGCACACATGAAACTAAGAAAGAAGGCTCTAAGTGCTCCCCCAACTAGCCGAATTTGCGTACCTCACTAGAGCCGACAACCATATTCGGCCACCCCCTCTGACTAGCAACCAAAACCGATAATGTAAAGAACCCACACTTCAGATTTTGGCACACCTCCTTTCCACACACGAAAACCGAATGTACCAACACCCCTTAGCCACTACCAAATTCGGCTACACACTCCCACTCCCTTCAACCTCTAAGCCATCCCCTCTTTTCTCCCCAAATTCCTCCCTTCCACTCATTCAAATTGTTTGAATGAGTCAAGCTCTTACATTCACTCCTCTCCATCCAATTCAAATGTGTTGACTCCTTCAACACCCATCCAACAGAGTCCTTCCTGAGCACATCTCCTCCTTGCACCTAGCGTCAAAAATAAATGCACAAGGAGAGATTCTGCAGCTCGAACCAAGGCCCTCTCGGCTCCTTGTATGCCTCCTCACTGTGCCTTCAAGAGCGCCTCCCTTGCCACTTTTCCAAGGCACTTCTTATGTCAAAACACTCCAATAACATCTCTTAACACCTAACTCCCTTGGCTCCCCCTTCCAAGTACCCAAAACAAAAATTTTTGCCATGGCTCAGGCCTACGCCAAGCTCATGCCAGGACCCCAAAACACCCTAAACTAGCACAACAATCATACTAACACATACAACACACAAAAAATGTAGAGACCCCGATTTAAGGATGTTACATGTAGACCCTATTTAGATGGAAAAAATTTTAAGATATCGAAAAAGTTTCGATATAGTCTCGAGAGCCTCGTGTGTATGAGTAAGGTCTCGTAAGTCAAGAATGAGGTTGTTGAGGTGACTTAAGAGAGTAGTCCTGATGAGCCTAAGTGATGATCATGTGGTTTTAATACGGTAATGCATCGGGCCCGATTCTGGCAGGGATTACGGGTAAGGGGTATTACACATCAACCTTGACAGCTCATCTCGAAGATCTGGGCGAGGCGATTGATTTCTGGACATTGAGGTGTCATGTCAGGTTTGGTTACTGGTTCCATTGGTTCTGCCTTATCAGGGATTTCAGTGAACTACATTGGTTCGACCTCTGTAGGATCTTCTTTTTCTTCTTCTTAGGTATCTTCTCTCTCTTCAACTTGTTGCTGGAGAACAGAGTCTCTGACTATTCGGTAGAGGTCCCAATCTGTGATTGTGCCTTGGCTATAACCTGTCTTCTTTACGTTTGCAAAAATTTTAGTTTTCAAGCACAAAATTGTTATCATAAAGTGAAAGTAAGCTAGGCCAGAACGTCTAGCGGCACAATTTCGCTTTTCTCTCAGACTGATTTTTCCCACATCAATGGTCTTTGCAGTTAAAATCGAGTCTAACAAAACCATTCGCTCTGACGAAATTGTAGTCCCATGTGAAATAGGCATAAGACTGAATCGAATGAAATAGAACCATACCTTCGCCACTGGTGTCAAATATTCTCTGCGACAAGTGTGAATTCCTTGCTTTGACATAGTCCACTTAGAACCTGGAACTGTAAGTTCCTTGAGAATTTCTTGTAGATTTTTAGCCTCAATATTTCTCATTAAGGAAGAATATTCGTCATCTTCAAAATCAAGTTAAAGAATTCATTAATAGCGTTTGAGGTTATTGGTACCTTGATTCACCGGATAGAAACTTTTGTTAATTCGTTTGAGGTTAAATTCATATAAAATTCACGAACTAACTCCTTGTCTGTACTCGGCCTTTTCTCACAAAACAACTCCCAATTAAAAGCTTCAACAATTTGTCCAATACACGCTATGAAATCAATATAGTTGCTTTCTTTCAGTGTAAAGCCTTTTCCTGGGTGCATTTATTGATTCTTGAAGATGCTTTCGTATCTTGCTTTGGCTTCTTCACAGTGAATTTTTTTTTTGGGATTCGTCAATTTGGACAGAGGCACAAGTTCTCTTGCGAGGCATGATTAACCTAAACATAAGATGAAACAAATATTTTCTCAAAAATTTAAATAGCATAAAATATTAAAAATTTAATAAATTGAAAAATTAAATAATCAAATAAAATTGAAATTTAGGAGAAAATTTTGTCTTGCCACCTTTATATAGAAATTAAGAACTGAATAAATATAATTAGAAGAAAAAGAATTTAATTGAGAGATGGTTGGAAGGGTTATCGGCTAAATGTGGTGGAAGTGTTGTGCAAATTTGACAAGGGTGTTTGGGTTGTGTGAGGGTGCGCACGACACAAGGAAAGAATGGCAACAACGTATGACCTTGGCGTGAGCAGATACACGGGTAGTAGGCAGCAACGTCGGGTGAGCAGCAGGGCTAGTGCGTTGGTGTACGCGAGCTGTAGCTGGGAGTAGGCTTGGTGTGTACTGCAGTAGCAACGTGCGTGTGGAGTTGCTAGGCGAATGGGGCTACTGGGTGATGCTATTGCTGGTGGTTAGGAGCTGCGGCACTTGGTGGTTTTTGGATGCTAGGATCGATGGTGGAATGAGTGAATGGAGGTTGGTTTGATGGATGATGAATGATGGAGAAGGTTGGTGGAATTTATAGTGAAGAGGGTAGGAGTCCAATTAGAATTCTTAAAACAATTTAATAATTAAAATATTCTAAGTTCTAATTCTACACAAAGTTAATAACAATTAATAATTAATATAATGCATATTAATTTATTATTTGCTATTAATTTATTAAAATAAAAACTATTAATTAAAATATGATCAAATTTAAACTAATCCTAATTCTATATAAAGTTGATAACAATTAATATATATTACAATAAATATAATTAATACTAGTTATTATCATCTTATTTATTAAATTAAATTAAAACATTTATTCTAGACACCTTTGAAAATATTTATAAAAGAGACATCTAATTTTTAATATTTACAAAAGAGCAACAAAATTTGAAAATAGTTCAATTAAGTACCTAGTCTTAAAGAAAATTTGAAAATTGAGTTGCAATTAAGACTTGGATCAAAATTGACCATTTTATTTGAAAAAATAAAAATTTATTTTTCCATTTAGGGAATAATTTCTCAAAAGATTATGTTAAAATCAAATCTTAGGAAAGATTGGAGAGGTCACAAACGGTCCCGCTTAAGTTTCAATCTTCTAGACAGAATTTATTTAAACATACTAATCCCGAAATTATACCTTAAATCATTTATTTAAAATTAAAAATGAGAAAAATTAAATATCTAATAAAATGAACAAGATTGTATCCCGCTCAATTTTATCCCCACAATAATGTTTTAAGCGCTGAGCATTGACTCGAAAATTACCTCCCTTACCTTGAAGTTCAACAACTCCATATGTAAAAACTTGGTGAACCGTAAATGGACCAGACCAACATGATTTTAACTTACCTGGAAAGAACCTTAATCTAGAATTGAATAACAAGACTTGCTGACCTATTTCAAATTCTCAAACTCGAATGTGCTTGTCATGCCATCTTTTAAGTCTTTCCTTGGATAGTTTGGCATTCTCGTATGAGAATATTCAGAATTCTTCTAACTTGTTGAGTTGAAGCATCTATTTCTCTTTAGCAAGCTTAAGATCCAAGTTGAGCTGTTGGAGAGCCCAGTAAGCTTTGTGTTCTAACTCCAAGGGTAAATGATGGGCTTTCCCAAAAACCAACCTATAGGGTGACATCCCTAAAGGTGTCTTGTATGTTGTCCTGTAGGCCCATAAAGCATCATCCAATCTTTTGGACCAACTCGTTAGTTCAGGCAAACTACCTTTTTGAGTATGCCTTTTATCTCATTGTTCACCAGTTCAGCTTGCCCATTTGTCTGCGGATGGTAAACTGTGGCAACCTTGTGCTTCACTCCATGTTTATTGAGTAACCATTTCAACCATTTGTTCATAAAATGGGACCCTTCATCATTGATGATAGCTCTCAGGGTTCCAAACCTTGTGAACACATGCTTCTACAAAAATTTCATCACAACCTTAGCATCATTCGTTGGATATATGTCGGCCTCAACCTACTTAGACACGTAGTCTATTGCTACCAATATGTACTTATGACCAAAAGACAGAGGGAAAGGACCAAGGAAGTCAATACCCCAAACATCGAATAATTCTACCACAATTATGTTTTTTCGGGGCATCTCATTTCTGTTGGTGACGCTTCTAACCCTTTGGCATTGATCACAACTCTTTATATAAGCATACGTGTCTTTGAATACCATTGGCCTAAACAATCTGGCTTGTAATACTTGGGTTGTAGTACGTGTACCTCTAAAGTGTCCCCCATTCGGAGCCGTGTGGCAATGATATATAATCTTATGTACTTCATCTTTTGCCACGCATCTTCTGATCATTTTATTTGCACACTTTTTAAACAAATATGTTCTTTCTAGAAATAGTACTTCACATCATGAAGAAACTTTTTCTTTTGATGATATGTCTTATCAATCGGCATCAAACCATAAGTTAAATAGTTAGCAATATCAACAAATCAAGGGGTATTATGAACATGATTTACCTTCAATATGTGTTCATCTGGGAATGTCTCCTGAATGGGTATAAGTGGAGAGTTCCCTTCTTACGGCTCTAATCTAGACAACTGGTCTGCTACTTGATTTTCTACCCCTTTTCGATCTTGAATTTCTAGATCAAACTCTTGGAATAGAAGTACCCATCGGATCAATCTCAGCTTGGTGTCTTTCTTGGAAAGTAAATTCTTAATTGTCAAATGGTCTGTATAGACAGTAACTTTGGTACCTACAAGATAAGATCGAAACTTGTTAAAAGCAAATATAGTAGTAAGTAACTCTTTCTCTGTTACCGTATAATTCAATTGTGCTCCCATCAGAGTCTGACTTGCATAATAGATGGGATGAAAAACTTTGTTCCTTCGCTGGCATATGACAGCTCTTACCGCAAATTCAATTGCATCATACATCAGTTCAAAAAGCAAGTCCTAGTCCAGTGTGATGTGATGGGTGCTGAAACTAACCGACTCTTCAAATCATTGAAAGATCTTAAGCACTCCTCATCAAATTTGAACATCATGTCCTTCTCCAATAATTTTCATAAAGGTTTAGCAATTTTGGAAAAGTCCTTGATAAATCTCTGATAGAAACTGGTGTGGCCCAAAAAGCTCCTAACACCCTTTATAGATGTTAGAGGTGAGAGATGCTTTTTCTTCCTCGATTCTATGTCTCGTTATTTGATGCCCTAGAACAACACCTTCCCATACCATGAAATGACACTTTTCCCAGTTAAGTACGAGGTTTGTTTCTTTGCATCGCCTTAGTACCTTGGCTAGATTGGTTAGGCAATCAGCATATCTATCTCCAAATACTGAAAAAAAATCCATAAAGACTTCCAAGTACTTCTTAACCTTGTCAATAAAAATAGACATCATACATCTTTGAAATGTAGCAGGTGCATTACATAAACCAATTGGCATGCATCTAAATGCAAATGTACCGTATGGGCATGTGAATGTTGTTTTGTGTTGATCTTCTGGTGCTACTGTAATTTGATTATAATTCGAGTATCCATCGAGAAAATAGTAACAGTCTTGCCCTGCGAGTCGATCCAGCATCTGATCCAAGAACAGTAAAGGAAAGTGATATTTCATGGTTGCATTGTTCAGCTTCCGGTAATCGATATAAATTTTCCATCCCGTAACCGTTCTAGTCGGTATTAATTCATTATTCTCATTCTCAACGACAGTAATACCTCCTTTCTTCGTCACACACTAGACCGAACTTACCCACGAACTATTTGAGATGGGGTAAATTATACTCGCATCTAACCATTTAATGATTTTTTTCTTTACCACGTCTTTCATGATGGGGTTCAGTCTTCATTATCTATCAATCTTCCATTTCTTGCCATATTCTAGGATGATCTTCTGCATGTATACAGATGGACTAATGCCACGAATATTGGCTATGGCCCATCTGATAGTCTTCTTAAATTGTTTCAACACTAGGATAAGTTTCTCTTCTTGGTCTTCGTTTAATTCTGCTGAAACAATCACAGACAAAGTAGAAGCGTTACCTAAATAAACATATTTTAAATGTGAGGGAAGTACCTTCAGTTCTAATTTAGGTGGCTCCTCAATTGACGCTTTTGGTTGGGCATGATCCCTATTCTTTGACTCTAAAGACTCACAGTAGGATTGTGGGTTAAATCCCCTTTGATTCACTTCTAGCAAAGCTATGCATTCCTATCCCTCTTCATCACTTGGAGGGTCTGATGTTAAAATTTTCTCCAACGGGTCCACAACATAGTTGAGTTCCTTTTCCATGATTAATTCCTCTAAATCAGACACTGCAGAAAAATCATCAACTGTGTCAGGAAATCACATAGACTTAAAAACATTAAATGCTACCTGGTAGTCCTGAACACGCATAATAAGCTCGCCCTTCTGTACATCGATAAGGGTCCCTCTAGTTGCTAGGAAAGACCTTCTTAGGATGATTGGCACCTCTTTATCTACTTCAAAGTTTAGAATAACAAAGTCAACAGGGAAAATAAATTTCTCTACACGTACCTAATTTTTCCTTCTGGATGTGCTAAAGATCGATCTGCTAATTGAAGTGTAACTGTAGTAGGTCTAACTTCACCTATCCCCAATTTTCTGAATATGGACATGGGCATCAAGTTAATGCTTGCACCTAAATCATATAGTGCCTTACCACAATACTTTTCTCTAGTGTTGCAAGGTATGGTAAACATCCAGGATCCTTCAACTTTGGTGGTAGTTTGTCTTGAAGATATGCACTGCATTCTTTTGTTAAGGCTACCGTCTCAAATTTTCCTAGTCTTCATTTCTTGGATAGGAGATGTAATTCGAAATTTGTTCAAGTGCTTCTACCAACGGAATGTTGATATGAATTCTTTTGAGTACGTCTAGAAACTTATTGAATTGGACTTCTTGTTTTTGCTTTTGAAGCCTTTGAGGGTAGGGTGGTGGAGGCTTCTTTACTGGAACTGGTTGATTCATCTTCTGTGGAAATTTTGCATCTAACGAAGTTGTTAGTTTTTCAGAATTAACTGATTCAGAAGTTACCTTATTGGATTTTACAGATTCTGGTTTCAGTGAAACTGAAATTTTAACATTCGGTTGAACTTCTACTGAGTCTTGAGCATCAGCTGGCCCCTCTTCAACCTCGATAGTGTTGGGCTCTAATGTCTTTCCGCTCCTCAATGTCAAGGCTTTACAATGATCTTTCCCCAGATTTCTTGGATTCTTCATATATTAGGAAAAGCATCTTGTGGATGGTTTTTGAGTTCAGTGGCAAGCTAACCCATTTGGTTTTCCAGGTTTTTCAATGTGGCTGCTTGGCTTTTGATTAATGAATTATTTTTGGCTATGTATGCCTTTAACAAGTTTTCTAAGCCATTGAAAGATTCAACTTGAGGCTGCTTCTAAACTTGTTGGGTAAAAATAGGTGGCTGGATCGGTTTAGGTTGGGCATAAGTGTTATTGGGTCTAGCCCATTGGTTACTTCAAGAGAAATTAGGGTGGTTTCGCCAAGATGGGTTATAAAAATTGAATTGCAGACCTTTCCTTCCTCAATTTTGGTTCTGATTACCAATATAATACACGGATTCTAGGTTTGATGAACATTCTTCAAACAAATGTCCTTCCTTACAATAAACATAAGCTGTATTTTCAAATTGATTGGGTGGCTGAGCTGCAAAACTATTAAACCTTAGTCGTAAAAATTTTAAGCATTGAGGAAATTGAAGATACCTGAGATGCGAGTGAAGTGAGAGTGACCACTTCATGTACTCTAACGACTCATCTTTCTAACGCTGCTCGATTGGTTGGCCATTGATAATTTTTGCTGGCAATTCTCTCAATAATTTCATAAGCCTCGTTATAAGACTTAAAAATGAGAGCACCATTAGCAAAAGTGTCAACTACCATCCTCGTGTGAGCATTAAGACTGTTATAAAACGTATCAAGTTGGATGCAATGAGGGATTCCGTGATGAGACATTTCTGTAATAATTCTTTGTACCTTTCCCATGCCTCATACAAGGACTCATCATCCATTTGTTGGAAAGAAGTGATCTCGTTCCTCAATTTAGCATTCTTGCTAGGCAGGAAATATTTTATGAGGAATCTTTCTGCTAGCTATTGCCATGTGGAAATGGAATTTGGTGGCAATGAGTTCAACCAGGCTCGAGCTCTATATGGAAACAACTTTAATTGTAGTGCATCTTTCAGTACTCCGACTAACTTGAAAGAATCACTCACCTCCATAAACAATCTTAAGTGAAGGTGAGGATCTTCAGTAGGCATTCCACTGAATTGGCCCACTGTCTGAAGCATCTGGAACATGACTGGCTTCAGTTCTAATTGTTGTGCCTTGATTTCGGGTCTCCTTATACCCAGATTAAGATCATGAAATACTGGCACGACATACTGTCTTAGAGCTCTATCCCTATCATCAACAATAAGGATAGGATTTTGAGCAGGGTTTGCTTCATTTCCTTGATTCAGATTTTCGTAGTTCATCTCTTCAGTCCTTTTCTGACTTGCTTGTCTTCTTCGTTGTCAAAAAGTTCTTTCAATTTCAGGGTCTACGAGGAGTAAATCGATGATTCAATCACTACTCATAAACACCTGAAACAAACATAGAAAAATTAATTAAGTTAAAATTGAATATAAAAATAAGTCAAAATGCAAAATTAACAAATTCACAAATAATGACTTTTAAAACAGTCCCCGAAAACGGCGCCAAAAACTTGGAACAATGGAAATGTGCAAGTGTACACAATCGCAACAAGTAACAAAGTGACAAGTAAATGTTGAGTTATTGTACCTAAAGGACTGTGTAAGAAATTATTTATGAATGCAATTAAAAAACACTTTGGTGAAGAAAAATATTTTGATTTTGAGGAAGTGATTAAAACTAAAATTTAACTAATTAAAATAAATAAAATAAAAATAAAAATTCCAATGCACGATTTCAAAAGATGATTTTAATCAAGATGACATAATTCATGTTAGGTTGATTTCATTTCATCCACTTAAGTTATTAAAATTATGTTTGTGTTGTTATAAGCCTTGGTAAGTTGTTTGATTAAGTAAGATCATGATTAAATTATTCTTACATTATAATTGTAATGTAACTAATGAATTAATTATTTAATCGTGTTGAAATTGTAATTAATTGACACAATACTTAATCAGTGCATGTTTAATCTTCTAAGGTAGCTGATGGTTAAATTAGTGACGGTATTAGATGATACATTAGCCTTGCATAACTTGCAAGATTATTGTGATTAAACTGTTTCAAGGTAGGAATACATTGTTACCTCACTTAATCTTTTATGTGCTAATAAAGATTGATTAATTGTTTGAATTGGTATTGGAAAATGTTCAAGAGATTAGTTAATTTAATAGGTACATCTTAGCAAATAACCAAGTTGCCGTGAATTTATTCGTAACAACATGAACATGGTTTTATTGTAAGAATTACATTTCTTGATTAAAATCATCTTTTGAAATCGTGCATTGGAATTTTTATTTTTATTTTATTTATTTTACTTACTTAAATTTTAGTTTTAATCACTTTCTCAAAATCAAAATATTTTTCTTCACCAAAGTGTTTTTAATTGCATTCATAAATAATTTCTTACACAGTCCCTAAGGGCACGATAACTCGATATTTACCTATCACTTTATTACTTGTTGCGATTGTGTACATTTGCTGTAACACCCCAAACCCGGTCTAGATGTTATGGCCGAATCTGGCGATGTCACATGGAAGGGTTGTCGAAAACAGAGCTAACTCGATAAAAACAATAAATTTATATTGCTTTCATTTACTTTCATACATATATTCAATTTAGCGAAAGCTTAGGAAAACCATCGTGTTTAAGAAAACAATTTGCGTTTAAAAAAAAAAACATGTTTTTAGGTAAAACCATCGACAAATACACAGACTAAATACAAAACCCAAATAGTTTTAAAGAGTCCAGAGTCCCAGAAAACACAAACTCTCAAAATTTATCCAAAATATTAAATAAAACCATAAATCGAAAATTTAAATAGTGTTCTGGAAAAGGTGGTCACCATCGAGTCCCTGATGCACCGATCCGCCTAAGTTTGTGGGTTACCTGTACAGAATAAAGGAAACAACAGGGAAAATAGAAGCTAAAGTCAGTTGATTGGAAGAAGGAAGGAAAAATTTGGAAAAAGAATGAAAAATAAAATAAAATCCTGGATATACCACTCATCCCTTGATTTTCTCCCACTAATCCACTATTCAACCTCCTCAGAGTTCTTGTTTGACCGAAACTCTCTCGGGCAAACGAGCAAAAATAAACTCCTACGCTCGCGCAGGGATTCTACACAGGACCTCCACACAACACACTAACTCCCTTACCACTCGAACCAGCATGCTCATTTTGCTATGGAATTACAACAATTAAATATAAGCCCACTGAACAGAGATAGCGCTTAATTCCAAAAGTAACCAAAATTTGCTAAAGCTAAGGCTTGAACTTGGAACCTCTCACACACACCAAGAACACTTAACCACTGAAGCAGATACACAGTTGTGTCACATTTTCACAAAACCAGAAATAAGAGTTTTGGGGCGTTACAACTCTACTGATACAAGTTTTGAGGCATTACAACTCTACTGATACGATCTCACCTCAGTGATGATTCGAGTCGTTTAGATTGCCCGATCGTTAAAATGAGAAGTATCATTCGATTTAGAACGAAGGGGTTAAATTCAGCTAAGTGTGATGATTAGTTTCCAAAATAGGTTCAAAATGGCTAAGTAAGATATGTGATGGATTCGGCTAAGCAAAGAGACTAGGGAATTTGAAGATGGAAATGCGGATGGCTCGATTGGCTTTAAGGTCAAGAAAGAACCAGTACTAAATGGAGTACTAACCCAAATCTTATAGGACACTTAAAGGTGGGTAGAAGGATAGATAAACCGTGACCCACTATCTATATGGAGATAGGAACCAATTAGTATAAGGGTGAACGCCACACTCGGAAGAGTGATAAGTTCAAATGAATCCGATTGACACCACAAGAATAACTTGATAAGTCAATTGAGTCACAAAAGAACAAAGGGAGTTGAATAACTCACAATTGCTGTAAATTTCATAAAGAGTAAGTAAATTGTTTAACCACCAAAATGTTCACAAAACAGGCTATTTATAGCCAAATACAAGGTCTAGCCAGAAAGGCAATTAAGGGTGTTGAATGGATAGCAAATTAAAGCTAAAAGAGGCTGGAAGTTTCCTTAAAGTTTCTTGAACATCCTTGGAAGCTTCCTTGAAGTTTCCTAGCATGGGAAACACTAATGGACAACATCTAGAAGCCTACATTCAGCTGGAGTTTAATTAAGTTGATTAATGCGCTGAAACTTCTTAGCTCTTGCTTAAAAAGTCCTTTAATGTTCCCTAGACCAGCTTGATTAATTGAAGTAAAGAATGAGCTGAATGGAGCTGCATTTGATCAACCAAAGAGTTACGATCAGCTTTCAATTCTTCCTTGGGCAGCCGAACAAGCAGCAGCCATAATAAAGGCAGCTTAGGCACACAAATAGTCCCTTGTGTGAACACTTGAATTCAATCGGCCTTGAGGTGTCAAAAGGGTGATTTGAGAAGCCACCAAGGTGTGAAAAACGTTGCTAGCTGAATAGGTTCAATGTGAATAGCTGCTTGGCTATTGGACTCCACGAACAGCCACTTGGAGAAGCTAAAAACTGCTGCTGACTATTAATTCAGCTTAATTGCTCCAGATCCAAATACATGTGCTCATTAATACCATCCATGCATTAGCTGAATGTGACCGAATGGTCACTTGGGAGAAGCCAATCATCAGCACACTTTGCATTAATCTTCATTCATGCACTTATGCCGTCCCTTGTACATGTACCTACAGTAAATAAATTTAGCAAATTAATTCTATTTTAGACACATTAATTCAACAACTAAAAACACATTAAAATGATGCATTCAGCTAGGACATATTAAACACAAACAACGAAGACACATTTAAAAACCTATATTTAAAATGTTCAGCTTAAGACACATTAAATTGCTATAGCTAGACATATTAAAAACATGTATTAAACTTGACAAATTAAAGGCATGTATTAAAATAAAACACATTTATGAGCTGAAACTAATAAACTAATTTAACTAAATAATTTATTTAATTCCAGCAACTTAAAAACGCATAAAATAAAAAAAAGATGGAAATGAGCTCATTGAGCTGAAATCGAGCTAAATTGAGCTTAACGAGCTGAGTTCGAGTTAGGTCAGCTTGCGAAAGATGGAAAGCCTCGCTTGGTGAGCTGAACCAAGGTCGTTCTCGGGCGTGGCCATATCATCTACCCCCTAAAAGAAATTTCAACCTCAAAATTTACCTGATTAAAACAGATGAGGATACTGCTGACGCATCGAGTCCTCATGTTCCCAAATAGCCTCCTCAGTGCTATGATTTCTCCATAGTACCTTCACTAATGGAATGGACTTCCTCCCCAGGACCTTAACATCGCGGTCCAGAATTTGAACCGACTCTCCCTCAAAAGTCAAGTCCGGTCTAACCTCGATTTCCTCAACAGAGACTACGTGAGATGGGTCTGACTAGTATCGCCTCAACATCGAGACGTAAAACACATCGTGGATACGGTCTAACTCTGGAGGTAGCTCCAACTGATAAGTGATCGGTCTTATACGCTTCAAAATCCTATATGGCCCAATGAACCTAGGGCTTAACTTGCCCTTACGGCCAAATCTCAGAACTTTCTTCCACAGTGAAACCTTAAGAAAGACAAAGTCCCCCACAGAGTACTCAATATCACGCCTCTTCAGATCTGTATAAGACTTCTGCCTATAGGAAGGCGCCTTCAATCAATCCCAGATTAGCTTAACCTTGTCTTCGGTCTCAAAAACCAACTCAGGACCCAAAACCCAACGTTCACCCAACTCAGTCCAACATAGTGGAGTACGACACTTACGACCATATAACGCCTCATAAGGTGACATCTGAATGCTAGCCTAGAAATTGTTATTGTAGGCGAACTCAGCTAGCGATAGATAATCCTCCCAATTACCTCAAAAATCAATCACGTAAATCCGAAACATATCCTCCACTATTTAAATCACCCTTTCAGATTGACCATCGGTTTGAGGATGAAATGCAATACTAAAGTACAATCTCGAACCCAGAGCCTCATGTAATTTCTTCAAAAATCGAGACGTGAAACGAGGATCTCTGTTAGAAATAATCAACACTAAAATCCCATGCAGTCTAACTATCTTAGAAATATACAACTTCGCTAGCTTCTGTAGAGAATAATCAGTTCGAACCAGAATGAAGTGAGCAAATTTGGTCAATCGATCCACAATGACCCAAACAGAATCCTTCTTAGTAGGTGTCAAGGGAAACCCACTAACGAAATTTATAGTCACTCGTTCCCACTTTCATAAAGGAATCTTGACTGGCAGCAATAAACCCGAAGGCAACTAATGCTCAGCCTTAACCTGTTGATAAGTCAAACAACATGCTACGAAATCGGTAACCTCATGCTTTAACCCCGACCACCAGTACAGTTCACGGAGATCTCGATACATCTTATTACCGCTGGGATGCATAACATAAGGGCTATTATGCGCCTCCCTCGGAATAGACTACCTTAGATCAAAATCATTTGACACACAGATCTGTCTTAGAAAACACAACACACCATGACTGATTAGCCCAAAATTGGCAGTAGTACCACTCTCAATCTGTCGAAACCTCAAGCTTAGAGACTCATCCCCTAACTGCTTATCCCGAATCTACTCAATCCAAGTTGGCTTAACTTGCAACTCGGCCAACAAACTCCCATCATTAAATAGACTAAGGCGTGCAAACATCGCCCTACGACTTAGAGCATCGGCCACCACATTGGACTTACCAGGATAATACTCTATCATATAGTCGTAATCCTTAAGCAGCTCAATCCATCTACGCTATCTAAGGTTCAACTCCTTTTGAGTAAGGAGATACTTGAGGCTTCTATGATCGGTGTAGATGATACACCTCTTACCATACAGATAGTGCCTCCAGAATTTCAATGCAAAGACCACTGCAGCCAACTCGAGATCATGCGTCGGATAGTTCCCATCGTGTGTCTTAAGCTAACGGGACGCATAAGCCACAACCTTACCATCCTGCATCAGAACGTAACCCAAACTAAAGTGCGACGCATCACTGTATACTACAAACTCCTTTCCAGATTCAGGCTGTATTAAAATAGGAGCCTGAGTCAGAATAGACTTGCGCTTCTCAAAGCTCTCTTATTGTGCATCAGTCCAGACAAAAGGGACACCCTTACGTAGAAGCTTAGTAAGAGGAGCTGTAATAAAAAAGAACCCTTCGACGAAATGTCGATAATATCCTGATCCCAGATACATTTTTAAACTATTTCCAATCCAGCATAGCCTCAATCTTTCAAGGATCAACATTAATCCCCTCAGTAGAAACCACATGCCTTAGAAAAGTTACTTCACGAAGCTGAAACTCACACTTGCTTAGCTTAGAGTAAAGTTACTTTTCAAGTAGAATTTGAAGCACTACTCTAAGATGCTCATCATGCTCATCTTCAGTCTTAGAATTAACCAAAATATCGTTGATGAAGACCACGATGAACTGATCCAAGTAGGGCTAAAACACTTGGTTCATCAGATCCATGAATGCGGCTGGTGCATTCGTCAACCCAAAAGGCATAACTAGGAACTCGTAATGCCCATAACGAGTCCTAAATGTAGTTTTATGAACATCAGCCTCCTTAACCCTCAACTAATGATACCTAGAACGAAGATCTATCTTGGAGCATACAGAAGCCCCTTGGAATTGATCAAATAAGTCGTCAACCCTCGGAAGTGGATACTTATTCTTAATGGTTAGCTTGTTCAACTGTCGATAATCTATGCACATCTTCATTGTCCCATCCTTCTTCTTAACAAATAGTACTGGTGCTCCCCACGGAGACACACCCGGACGGTTGAAGCCACGGTCCAACAACTCCTACAGTTGAGCCTTAAGTTCCACAAGCTCCTTAGGTGCCATTCGATAGGGAGCGATAGACACTAGAGCTATACCCAGAAGAAGCTCGATCCCAAACTCAACCTCTCAGTTTGGAGGAAATCCAAGTAACTCGTCAGGAAAAATATTCGAAAAATCCCTCACAGTTTTGATATCCCCAATTTAAGAGTTTCCAGAAGTAGTAGTACTAACATAAGCCAAATACACCTCGCACCCTTTTAGGACCAGTTTTTCAACCACCAATGCGGAGATCACATGAGATAGATAATCCTGACGCTCCCCGATTACAACCACCTCTTCATCTTCCTCAGTTCTCAGAATGACTCTCTTAGTCGCACAATTTAGACTAACTCAGTACTTGACCAACCAATCCATTCCCAGAATTATATCGAACTCCCTAAACAGAAGCTTTATTAGATCCGCCAGAAAAACAGTTCTTTGCACCCCCAAGGGTATATCTCTATAGAGTTTACTAACCCGAACAGACTGCCCCAACAGACTCATTACAGTAACCTCACTAGTAGTACTTTCTATAGAAATTCCTAAAGTCTCAGATACAGTACTAGCTATGTATGAGTGGGTAGACCCTATGCCTATCAAATCTAGGTAAGATACATTAAATATAAAAAACGTACTGGTGACGACGTCAGGAGCCTCTCTATCCTCTCGGTGACGTGTAGCATAAACCAACGTAGGCTACCTCACATCTGTCTGACCTGTACCTCTGCCCGATGCTCTTTGTTCTTGACCTATACCGTTACCACCCATAGCTTGACCACGACCTCTAGATGGCTGCTAAACTACTCTCTCTGGCTGTGCAGGATCTGATGTCAGAGCTTGCACCTGATCAACACTCAATGGACACTCCCGAATGTGGTACTCTAAAGACACACATCTCAAACAGGCCCCAATCCTCCTCCAACACTCCCCCGGATGGTGTCTACCACAATCACTGCACGGCTGTAACCCAGTATGAGCAACAAAAGAAACAGGGGGCCCTACTCTAACTTGGCCCATCAGATTTAGCCATTTTCTTAGGCCTCTGCACAGAACTCGAGGGTTCCAAATCCCTCTTGTTCTTACCCCTCTCACGATCCCTGTTCTAGCGCTCTGCTCATTTAACATCCTCAGCAATCTTTGCTTTCTTTACCAGAACCACGAACTCACGCTCCCTCTGTGGAGCTATCAAAACCCTTAGATTATCCCTTATGCCGTCCTCAAACCTAGCACATCTCTCATACTCTGATGCCACCATACCTCGAGCATAGCGGCTCAGCCTTAGAATTTCGGCCTCATAATCGGCCACAGATTGATCACCTTGCGTGAGGTTCAAAAAATTAGGCCTGCAAGCATCAACGTAGCTGGCTCCCACATTTTTGCTCTGAAATGTAGTCTTAAAGAACTCCCAAGTCAAACGGTCAGGCTGAGCGCCCTCCTTAACAGTTAACCACCACTGTTATACTTCATCGTGAAGCAAGGAGACTGCACCTTTCAGGGGTACAGTCTAAGTCATCCATGATTCTCTCAGTGGCTTCCAACCAGTACTCTGCCACATTAAGGGTGACTCTTATGACACCCCTAAATAACTCAGCCCCATTAGACCGAAGTTACTCAATTATCGACCCTCGGCCCCAAATCCAAAATTGAGCCTAGTGACCCTCTCTAATATCCGCAGCATGGCTTGAGACAGTGCGTCGTCTGTAAACGAATGACTTTGAGACCCAGTCTTAGTAGCAGGTGGCACAGGTGTCTCACTCGTGTCTAGGTTCAGCATCCTGCCCAAAGATGAGGACTGAGCTTGAGCCCCCTACAACCTCTACCTTGGCCTCGAATACCACGTCCACGGACACCTCGTGTGGTCATTATAACTTAGAAGTTCTGCATTAAAAATTTTATGTATCAGTTTCAGTTTATTAATAGCAGATTTTTTATGCATAAAGTATCAAAAATTCAGAGTTGTTTTCGAAAGTTTTAGTCATAATTAGTTTCACTACAGATTCAGAGTTTACTAACTATAGTGTTTTCAAGTAGACTATCAATAATGTTTTCAGAGTTTTCTATCAGAAATCAGAAATACTTACAGGATCAGCCGGTGTACCACATACATACTTTAGAATTTTTAAAATATTTTGAAAACCAATTCTTTAAAAACAAATTTTGAAACCCAAAATCCACACCCGAGTTTTGCACACTGGCTCTGATACCACTAAATATAATACCCTAAATCCGGCCTAGACGTTTTGGTCGAATCTGGCGATGTCACGTGGAAGGGATTTCGAAAACGAAGCTAACTCGAAAAAAAAAAACCTTAAACTTATATTGCTTTCATTTACTTTCATTCATACATTCAATTTAGCAGAAGCTTAGGAAGACCATCGTGTTTAAGACAACAATTCGCATTTAAAAAAAACCATGTTTTTAGGAAAACCATCGACAACTAAACAGGTTAAATCCAAAAGCCCAAACAATTTTAAAGAGTCTAGAGTCCCATAAAATACAAACTCTCAAAATTTACCCAAAATATTACATAAAACCATATATCAAAAATTTAAATAGTGTTTTGGAAAAGGTGGTCATCGTTGTATGGGCCCAAATTTGCCCGGGCCCGATTAACAAAATAAAACCAAAACAAAAAAGCAAACAGAAATAAAAATCCAAAAATTAAAAGTCCAAAATTACAAAATACAGGCCAAATTAAATTAAAGCCCAAACCTAAAACACTACCCAATTTATAGACCCAAAATTTTGGCCTAAATACTACCCTAGCCCACTAACCCTAACACAGCAGAAACCTTAGTCAACAAGGCCAGCGCCGCAACAGCCTTGTACACTCCAGTCCACACGTGCTCCACATGCCTCCGTACCACCACGTCCTCCTCCGTACAGCGATTTCATCTACAAAAAAGGACCAAATAACAGTAGGATGACAACAAAAATAGATGGTTTTTTCTGATTTTTCCATTTTATTATTATTTCAGCTATAAAGTCGAACAAAAAAACTATTGTCAATTGCTTCACATTGTTTACGAATATAAATCAAAGAAATCGAGAATACATAATTTTTTTTAAAGTTATTCACTAGAACTCCCATCTATTTGATTCTAGTATTAAGTATAAAAAATTATTAAAATGCTATTGAAAAGCTATTTTACCTTTTTCTTTTCTGGCGATCGGAGACTGAATCCAAAACGTCATCTATCTTTACTTTGGATTTTGGGGAGGGATTTGAGCATTCGTTGTCTAGATTTGTGTTCAGGGTGCCTTAAGGGTTTGAACGACCGTCTTTTAGGGTCTCCGACCACCAAGCATGATGACAAACGGTGTCGGAGCACGGTGGCCCGATGGCAGAGTTAGGCCAATCTCAGGCCGGAACTTTGAGGGCGTTTGGAAATTTTTTTTTTTATAGAAACGGTTTAAAAAATAATTTTAGCTTTAATTATTTGGTATATAAAGCCTATTCCCATGACGTCTTTTTGGAGTGGGATACTAAGACATAGAACATCGTCGTTTCATGGCTAAAGATCTGTACATTGACCCGACCCGGGGAGGATCCGCGCATTTTTTATAAAAGGGATATTTGCTCTTTAGATCCCTCTTCATTGCTTGCGTATTGCAATTTCATCCAACTTGTATTTCCCTTTTATTTTTTAATTTGGCATTGAAATTTTTCTTTGGTTTTGATCTGTCCTTAGGCCGTTTAAATATAGATATTAGAACGGCGTCGTTTTGGTGATAGGGTATAATTGCCCAATTGATCCCTGTAATATTTTGCGCGTTTTAATTCGATCCTCATTTTATTATTTATTTATTTATTTTAATTAAATTATTTGGATTTATTGTACAATGTTATTTTATTTTATTTCATTGTATATATATTTATTTTGTTTTAACTTCATTTTAATTTAAAATTCACTATATTTTAATTATTCTATTATTTGTTTTTTATTATTATTGTTTATGATATATGTTATTTATTTTATTCTATTACATAGATGTATGTTTTTCTATTTTAAAATTTACTATATTATTTTTATTTTTTCTTATTGTTGTTTTGTTATCCATCTTTTGCCTATATATATCCTTTGTTGTATATAGTTTATTTTATTTTATTCGGTTTGTATAAAGTCTTATTTTATTTCTTTTTTTTCATTTTATATAGATTTCTAAATCATTCATTTCTTTTTTCGCTTATTTGTATAAGATTTAGATTTTGTTATTTCATCACTTTTATTATTATTTTCACGATTAGTCATAGCGTTGCCATCGCATTATTGGTGTTATTAGCCATTTTATGTTATTATATTCAGAAACCATCATTTTAAATGAAAATGGATTTTGCTTTATGGTAATATTCTAGTTCAAAATGTTTTCATGGTGAGCCAACGCTCGAGACTTAGGAGCTTCGAGAAATCATACCCTAACTTACTGGGTTTCGATTTTCTCGTCGAGTCTAATGAGCCAATTATTCTTAAATCAAAGCATAAGTTAAATAAAAACTTATTCTCGAGAATTCAAAAATGTTGTGTCCTAACTCACTAGATGTGACATTTTGTTATCTCGACGTAAGAATTTCTAAAAACAAAGGCAATATTCCGTATTTGGAATTTTGAGAAGTTGTGCCTTAACTTACTGGGTTTCGATTTTTCATTTGACCCAAATGACCGAATATCCTTTTTTGAATTTAAATGCCTTAGTTTTAAAAGTCAAAAGACAAGCTTAATTTCGAGGATTGGCAATGTCGTGTCCTAACTCACTAGGCATGACATTTTACTTCTTCGAAATAAGCGGGTCCCAGTATCCATTTTAATTTTTTCAAGTTTTCTTTTAAAGAGGATCGTATTTTAAAATATTTTCAAATTTTTGACATTAAGACATTAATTAATCAATTAGGTACCAATTTTGGGCGTTACGAGGGTGATAACCCTTCGTCGTGCGTAACCGATTCTTGAACCCATTTTCTCAAATCTTGAACCCATTTTCTCAAATTTCTTAGGCCAAAATCATTGTTTTAATAAATCAAAATGTTTTAATGATTAATCTAAAGGCGATCCGATCATAGCTCGAAAAAAGATCGGTGGTGACTCCATTTTTATTTCTAAAGTCGACCCCGTTTTTCAACAAAAAAATGGTTTCGACAGCTTGGCGACTCCACTGGGGACGTTAGAAAGTCAAGCTTTAAAATTGATTATTATCTGTCTTCTTGTCAAAAAATCAAAAATCTGATTTGAAAAATTACGATCCTTTTATTGCATTTTTTCGTATTGTTTCATATGATTGCTGTGGTCTGAGTCTCCTAGAATACTTTCGCATCATATTGCATAAGGACCATTTGGTCTTACCTTTTTAAGTGGGAGTGAGAAGCTACTCCTTCGTGAGGTTTTCACCTCTGTGCAGGATAGTGGATTGCTTTCAAGATACATCTGTGCCTATGTCTTCATGAGATTTTCATCTCCGTGCAACCATAGGGAAATGTATCCCCCCGAACCGAACTCTGTCTGTATGAGCCTATAATGGGTGAGGATCTAGGAATCTGCTGGTTCGGGTACCTCAACTTTAGAACCAAACTGCATGTAGAAGACCCTAAGAGCCCACCCTAGATAGTACTACGAGAAACCCTAGCGGTTACCCAGATAGGTGTTTCATTCTGTTTTATTTGCTTTGAGTTTTGATTTTATATTGTACTAAATTATTGTGTTTTTTCTGTATTTCCATGTCATTTCATATTTGAAAGAGTTTTGATTCGAGTTCGATTACTAAATTAGAGAGCTTATAATGGAGAACAAATTTCTTGATAAAGTGGAAGATAATGCGGCCATCCGTATTTGGTCAGAGAAAACTCAATTAGAGAAAGGAGATAGTCTAGCCGAGGGGTATACGTCAGAATTATAGGACTAACTCGTATCAGTGTGACGCAAAATAGCCTTCAGGAGTTAAAAGAAATATGGGATCAGTGGAACCAGACAGTTGTTCTACTATAATTACGGGGACTTGCTGTATCTACTCGACATCAAGGTAGACGAGCATTTATTCTAGGCCATCGCTCAGTATTGGAACACTGCTTACAGTTGCTTTACCTTTGGGAGGGTCGATTTAGTGCCCACTGTGTAGGAATTTACAGCCCTACTGCGTTATCCAAAGGTTCAAGTCGATTAAGCCTATCCAGAGCTGCTTGTGTCCCGACCTTTTAGAAGAAATTGATGAACATTACTGGAATGAGCGAACAGTGGATTACAGCTAGGATCAAGCAAAAAGGAGAATGTAAGTGCATCCCATGGAAGAATTTGAGAGATTGGATTCTAGCGCATCCTGATACGAAGAAGAGAGTCGATGTGCTTCCTTTGAGCATCTACGAATTAATAATCTTCCTTAGGGCATTAGGGTATGTAAATAAGGCGATCTCAGATCTTTTTGATCGACTCGATAAGGGGGTCACACCTGTTCCGGCAATCTTGGTCGAGACATTCAGATCTTTAAATGCATGTAAGAGGTCCGGTGAAGGTAGATTTATAGGATGCGTACAGTTGTTGTTAGCTTGGTTCTACAGTCACTTCTGGAAAGTGGATAAGGTTTCTTATCGGGTTTTCTCCGGGAATTACTCCACATTGAAGAAGATAGTAGCCACGCCAAGAAGGGACGACATATCAGAAGAAAATTAGATAGCGCTCCTCCAAAATCTCCAGAAAGAAAAAATCGAGTGGAGAGCTCCTTCGTTGATTCCTGACGAAATTCTTTACTGATGTAGGAGTTTTGACTAGGTCCCTTTGCTTAGGATTTGAGGAGCAGTTGGGTTGCAACAACCCAATTTAGACCCTAGTCGAAACAGTGGTTTTGGAGACCACAAATCTGAGGTTAAAATAATATTTTAATATTTTCTTTGGTGTTGATTCTATGTGACATAGTCTGTATAAAAATTCTATGTGATAATTTTATCGATTGTGTGTCGAATTAAGAGAAAGGACTTAATCGTGTAAAGAGTAAAAGCTATGTGCTGATTTATAAGTACCTAAGTGTGGTTGTCTTTATAAAGAGGAGGCCTTATTACAAATAGCCTATTAATTAAGAAAGTGGGTGGTAATGGTCAAGAATGACCTTATATCATATGTTATATTTATTTAATGCTAAAGGTTAGTTTTGTAATTTAATAATTATGTTCATTATAACAAAACAAAGCATGAAATAGTTATCATCTTCTTCATGTTCCACCGAATTTAGAAAGAAAAAGTGATCGTTGTTTTGTCGAGTTTTAAAATTTATAAAGAGAATGATCGAACCTGGAAACTAACTCTGACAATGATTTAAGGCAAGTGCACCTATCGAACAGTAGTATAGCTTAGGCAAGACTAGATTGTCGAACCCAAAGGAACTAAAGGTACTAATACTAACCTTCTTTCTATTATTTAGCCTAAATATTAAGTGATTGATTGTTTAATCTAAATTAACTAACTACTAAGCTAAAGACGCAAAGACAAAAAGAATGAATTAGGGAAATATTGTTGGGAAAAATTAGATGATTAAGACGATACCCTTAGGAAGAATCCACCTAGACTTCACTTGTTATCTAACACTGAACCAGACGATTTATTCACTTGACTTGATCCGTAGGATTCCCTAATTTATATTAAACCCTCTCTCGAGGCGAATAACGTTTAACCCTAGGTTGATTAATTGAAATCTCTTTCTAATTAAAACCCCTAGAATCATATTAACTCGATCTATGGACTCTCATATTAGGTTTCACCCTAATCCGAAAAAATCTCGTCACCCTATCTCTAGGCACGCGATCAACTCCAGTTAATTATGCTAGATCTACTTTTAGACAGGGACTTTTGCTCCACCACCTAAGCACATTCAACTTGAATCAATATCCAGGAAATATTAACACAAGAATTAAACACACATAATTAAGAAGAAATCAAATATTTATCATATAGTTCAGAAAACAATAACAAGATCCATCTTAGGTTTTATCCCCTTAAGGTATCTGAAGGGTTTAGTTCATAACGATAAAAGAAAACATCTCCGAAGAAAAGATAAAACAAAATATAAGAAATCCTTAAAACTCCCTAAAAAAATTAAAAGAGAGATTCGCCGTCTTGAGTATAGTTTTGGCTTCTTGAGATGGATCAACTGGCTATCTTCAAGGGATTCCCACAAATCTGGCCTTTCTGGCTCAGCTCCTTGGCCTATCTAACTGCCTAAAAGCCCTAGCAGAAGGCTTCTGCAGAACTCCCCGCTTAAGTTTCCCCCTAGGGTGTTTATATAGACTTTGAGATGCTTCACTTGGCCCCTACATATCCTAATTCAAGTAAAATTCTTACTATGGTATTTGAATAGGCTTTTAAATGTGTTTCTTTGCCTCTAAGTATCCTATTCCGAGTAAAAATCCTCTTGGCCGCGGCAGGGACATGCCCATGGCACACGCTTGTGTGAATTGATTTCAGGCCGTGGTCGAGTCTGCTGAAGAGATACGCCCATGTGTTTCGGGGTCCAGGCCGTGTTAGAGTAAATTAGGAGGCACGGACGTGTGGTGTTGGGCCCAGACCGTGCTGATTTCTTCTTTGGCCAAATTTGGTTCGTTTTGAGCCCGTTTCTTGTTCTTTTCGTCCCTAAGTGCTTTCCTGAGTATAAAACATGAAAAAAGGGATTAAGAGCACCTTTTTACATAATTCAAGGGATAAATCATCCAAAAGTATGCTAAATGTGGGATTAAAATATGTTACTTTTACGGTTTATCAAATACCCCCACACTTAAGCTTTTGCTTGTCCTCAAGCAAAATTCTCAACTTACAATTAAAATGAACTTTCCACAATTTCATAATTCTTATCAACAATGTCTCATCATAATTCATAGATAATTTATACATGGATAATTTAACTCAAAGAGTCCTAAAGATTCAAACAATATAAGTCATACATTTTGTAGCTCGAAAACATAGGTGTCTCCCCTTATCTAAATAATTACCTTTAATTAAAAACTGACAAGGATTGACATCCTCACTAAAGATTCTCTCAAAGCACTCGAAGTGTTTAAGGTTCAAGAATAAGCACTCATAAGTCAAACCTGAAAAGTTAATCCCATAGGCTTGCCTGAAAATCAAACCTCTACCACTGTAATATAAGATGATACACATATCAAAAGGTCTTTAATAGGTTTGTAACGGGGCTTAGGTTAAAGGAGTGGATAAAGGCTGAATTGGAAGGTTAGAATCGAGATTGACCTAACAAATTACCTAACTTTAAAGAAAGAATTGAACTAACAATCTGAATAATTACATCACATGAAAATACTAATAATACGAGTTTCTTTTTCAAGATATTGAAATTAAACATATAAGCTCACTTAATTACAGTACTAATAATGAATATACTTCGATTTTTTTTAGATAGCGCTAGCATAGATTACATAAGAAAGAACTTTTATAACTGAAATAATATAATTGAGCAACTTATCAAATCAAGTCTCGATAGAAGGGTAGTCAAAGGAATGGTGATAACAAATACGAGCGGGGTTTTGGGTTAATATTAGTGGGTGAATCAATAAAAAGGGTTGTTAGGATCAAAGGGTTCACTAAGGGTTAATTGTGAAGGTAGGTTTTTTTAGTGGAGTGAGTGAGTTAAAACCTAGGTGCCTTTATCATCTCAGTATATCAAATAAAAAATGTGGTCTTAACATGTATAATCAAGGTAAGTTCTAGAATAACAGTTCAATGTTGACACACTCATAATCAAAAAGTGAGCACGAAAAAGAATGTATGCTTTGTAAGGCTCAAAATCTCACATAAATTATGGGGTTTTTTATGTCAACCTCGTAAATTTCAAACTTCAAAGTAATATTCAAATTCAGGTAGACAACTTAAATTTTTTTTATTTCTGAAAAATAGACTTATCGTGTTTGATTCTCTAGTATCTTAAAGTATAAATCATCAATGCACAATTAACTATGACTTACTCAAAAACATATCAATAAGAATCATAAATCATCAAAAATTTCATCCTAATTAGTAATATGAGGAAATTACTTAAGAACTAGATATAATTCAAGGATTTGAGAATAATGCAAAAAGTTAGGCACTTTTACCCCTCACACTTAAGATGTACATTGCCCTCAATGTACAAAGATAGATAAATAATCATGTGATACTAAAATCAAAAGAGAAGGGGAGAAGTGACACTTCCTGAATTTTTTCTAGGATCACTATTCCCAGCCTGATTTGGAGGAGGAGGCGGTGGTGCTGTGGTGGATGCCAATAGTCATTGTGCTAGATGAAGAAATTGGGAAACTCGTGACAGATTAGCCAAGAATTATTAAGAAACATTTAAAATAAACTAATATGTATTTAAGGACAAGAAAACTAAAGGGAAAGAAAGCAGAAAGTAAGATAAAATTAACATAAAAGATGAATGGACTGAGGAGTCCTTGTTGTTGGATGGTTCGTGAGGTGAGTGTGATTCTTAAGGCTGTGTTGAGCCGGTTTTCTTGGTTCCGGTGTGATTCCCTAGTAGCCTAAAGAACCTAAAACCAAGAAACTATAATAAAATAAACTAAATTAAGCATAAGAGAGTCAAATAGAAGGAAATTAAAGCAAAAGAGAAAAGTAGAATAAAAGTTAAATGGTCTCAAAGACCTTTGGCTTGTAGAGTGGATGAAGCGGCCGGCATGAACTTATGTAGATCGATCTCCCTCTGGGAGATTATGCTTTGCTTTTTCCACTTCTTTGACATGGATATGTGTAGGCTCAGGAGTTTAGAGACTTGTTATGGAGAAGAGAGAAATTTGAGAAAAAGAAGGAAGGAAGAAGATGAGGAGTCGGTGAGAGGGAAGGGAAGAGGGGTGGCTTTAAATATAGTTTCAAGTATGGTACTTCCCCACACCCGTGTACTGTGGGCATGTTGTTTCACACGGCTGCCTCACACGGCCGTGTGTCTAGGCGTGTTGGTCCACCTACGCCCGTTTTATAGATTACCACGCCCGTTGGTGATAAGTCAGTGTCATCCACAGTCGCGTCGCACGACTGTGGCATTTTGTCGGTGCCCGTAGGGTGGTGGTTGGAGTCTGTGACTCAAATATTTGATTCTCTCTGACTTGTACCTCTTCTGCCATTGTTAGTATGGAGATTCTGTACTTCCACACGGCCATGGTCATGGCCGTGTGCAAGGCCGCATGGTCTGGAAATCTATACTTTTGGTTAGTTTAAAACTAGGTGTTTAAGACGAAGAGAAGAAAAGAAACTAAAATGAAAACAAATGTGTAAATAAATAGGGTTAGTGCTCGGGTTGCCTCCTGAAAAGCACTCGTTTAAAGTCTTAAGCTAGACTATCCTCGTATTCGTAAAAATCAGGGTGGTTTAAAAGTTTGAATATCTTCTCTCATGCTATCAGTTTTATTTTCTTCATAAAGTTTAAGTCGAGAAGCATTTACCTTAAAAGTGCCGAATATAGGATATTTTACCTTGATTGTTCTGTATGGGAAAATATTGTGTACCTCAAGAGATATTTCTTCGTTCGTGTTCAGGTCTGATGTAACAATGCGAGGATCTGCTTTATCTAACAGTACTTGGTCTCTTATTTTGAAGTGGTTTGTTGTTCTTACGAGCTCTTTTGGGGGTTCCTTCGGTTTTTCTTTGTGCGGATCCAGTTCCTTTTTACCGTGTGTCGTCCACTCTTCTAATTTATCAATCTTAAGGCTTTATTCCTCATGTAATTCTTCTTTGTTGGCATGGGGTCCATGATTCATCTCAGGTTTGTAAACTTATGGTGTTTCCTATGGTGAAAGTTGAACAACTTGGTTATCAACTAAATTTACTTTCTCACCTTCATCAATTGATGTCTTGGTAGAGTCAAGACCTTGTAGACTGATCGATTCGTCACCTACACGAAGTATGAGGTCTCTTGTGCCAACATCAATTTTAGTCCTAACAGTTTCTAAAAAGGGTCTTCCTAGGATTAAAGTAATCGAATTATCCTCATCCATGTCTAAGACAACGAAATCTACTAGGAAAAAAATTTTATCAATTTTTACAAGAACATCTTCGATAATACCCCTAGGAATTCTAACAGTTTTATCATCTAATTGAATACTCATCCTAGTTTGTTTGGGTTTCCCTAGACCTAGCTATTTAAACATTTTATAAGGCATGACATTTATACTTGCCCCTAAATCAGTTAAGGCATTATCAACAATTAGTCTACCAATTAAACATGGAATTATAAAACTCCCTGGATCTTTTAGCTTGCGTGGTAGTCTATTTTGTAGAATTACTCAGCACATTGTGTTTAATTCCACATGTGGCTCCTCGTCTAACTTACGCTTGTTCGTCAAGAGTTATTTTAAAAATTTCCTCAAATCTAGCATTTGTGAAAGAGCTTTAAGAAGCGGTAAGTTAATATGTAATTTCTTTAAGAGTTTAAGAAACTTACTGAACTGTTCCTCTGTATCATCTCTCTTCAATGCTTCGGGATAAGGTATGCGAGGTTGGTACTCTTTGATTACCGATTTTGGCTTTTATTGTGTTACCTCAACTTTACCTTCTTCTACCTCACTTTCTTATATTGAATTGGGTTCATCTAACCCTCCATTTTCCTAAGCTGTTATGGCTTGGATTTTCTCCTTTGGGTTAATCTCAGTGTTGCTTGGTAGACGCCCTTGCGGTCGTTCGAAAATTAACTTTGCAAGTTGTCCAACTGACTTAGGAAGTTCCCCAACTTGGTTCTTGATCCCTTCAATAGATGTTTGTTGGTTTTTGAGTGTTGTCTCAGTGTCTTCGAAATGGTTTTCTGTGGCTGCCATGAATTTTGTCAGCATGTCTTCAATGTTCGGCTTTTTTTCTTGTGGATATTGCTGATTTTGGAAATTTTGAGGAGGTTGTTGTCTTTGATTTCCTTGATTTCCTTGACCTCCCCATGAAAAATTTGGGTGGTTCTTCCAACCTGGATTATAAGTATTACTATAAGGGTTATTATTAGATCTGAAATTATTACATATATAGTTCATCTGTTTGCTTTCTGTGCCTGGTTGGTAGGGTGGGTACTCACGATTCGCCACAGTTCCACTTGCGTCACACTGCATTACTGGATGTACCTGCAAAAAACATAAACTATCAAGCTTTTTATTCATTATCTCTACCTGCGTTGATAGCATGGTTACTGCGTCGAGGTTGAAAACTCTGGCTGATTTTGTTGGTTTTTTCCTTGTAACCTGCCACTGATAGTTATTCAGTGACATCTATTCAAGAAACTCATAGGCTGCTTTAGGAGTTCTATTGTTCAGGGTTCCACCGGCGGCTGAATCAATTAGTTGCCTCGTTGAGGGGTTTACACCGTTATAGAAAGTTTGGACTTGGAGCCATAAGGGTAAACCATGGTGCGGACACCTTCTCAAGAGATCCTTGTATCTCTCCCATGCGTCGTATAATGTCTCTAAATCCATCTGCACATAAGAAGAGATATCATTCCATAATTTGGCCGTTTTGGCCGATGGGAAATATTTTAATAAAAAATTTTTAGTCATTTGATCCCATGTGGTGATTGACCCTCGTGGTAACAAGTTCAACCACTGCTTGGCTTTATTCCTTAATGAAAATGGAAATAACTGAAGACGTATGGCATAATAAAAAACGCCATTTATTTTAAAGGTATCACAGAACTCTAAAAAATTAGCTATATGAGTATTTGGGTCTTCGTCATGCAAACCATTAAATTGAACAAATTGTTGAATCATTTGTATAGTGTTAGGCTTTAATTCAAAATTATTAGCAGCTATAGTAGGCCTAACAATACTCGATTCTGCTCCCATTAAATGAGGTTTAGCATGATCATACATAGTACATGGAGTATTTTTTTCTGCCACATCTTGTGGTGGTGGATTATTCTCGTCCATCCCTTCAGTAGGATTGGATCCGCCTTGTTATTCTTCTTCTCTGTAATTTAGGGCTCGCCTAATTTCTCTGCGATTCTCATGACGGTAGCTTCAATATAAGCGTCAGATACTAATGGTCCTTTCGTGTTCCTTCTATTCATAAACTAGAGGTACCGTGTGTTTTAAAAGAAATAAAGAAAATTAGCAAGGTTAAAATAAAAATAAAAATAAAAATAAATTGAAAAAAAAGACTAAAGTAATACAAATAGGGCTTTCTTAATATTTTAGTTCGCTGGCAACTGCGCCAAAAACTTGATCGTTGTTTTTTCAAGTTTTAAAATTTATAAAGAGAATGATCAAACTTGGAAACTAATTCTGACAATGATTTAAGGCAAGTGCACCTTTCGAACAGTAGTATAGCTTAGGCAAGACCGGATTGTCGAACCCAAAGGAACTAAAAGTACTAATACTAACCTTCTTTCTATTATTTAGCCTAAATATTAAGTGATTGATTGTTTAATCTAAATTAACTAACTACTATGCTAAAGACGCAAAGACAAAAAGAATGAATTGGGGAAATATTGTTGGGAAAACTCAGTTGATTAAGATGATACCCTTAGGAAGAATCCACCTAGACTTCACTTGTTATCTAACACTGAACCAGATGATTTATTCACTTGACTTGATCCGTAGGATTCCCTAATTTATATTAAACCCTCTCTCGAGGCGAATAACGTCTAACCTTAGGTTGATTAATTGAAATCTCTTTCTAATTAAAACCCCTAGAATCGCATTAACTCGATCTATGGACTCCCATATTAGGTTTCACCCTAATCCGGCAAAATCTCGTCACCCTATCTCTAGGCGCACGATCAACTCTGCTTAATTATGCTAGATCTACTTTTAGACAGGGACTTTTGTTCCACCACTTAAGCACATTCAACTTGAATCAATATCCTAAAAATATTAACACAAGGATTAAGCACACATAATTAAGAACAAATCAAATATTTATCATTTAGTTCAGAAAACAATAACAAGATCCGTCTTAGGTTTCATCCCCTTTAGGCATCTGAAGGGTTTAGTTCAAAACGATAAAAGAAAACATCTTCGAAGAAAAGATAAAACAAAACATAAGAAATCCCTAAAACTACTTGAAGGAATTGAAGGAAAGATCTGTTGTCTTGAGTATAATTTCGACTTCTTGAGATGGATCAAATGGATATCTTCGAGTGATTCCCATAAATCTGGCCTTTCTGGCTCGGCTCATTGGCCTAGCTAACCGCCCAAAAGCCCTGGCAGAAGGCTTCTACGGAACTCCCCGCTTAAGTTGCCCCCTAGGGTGTTTATATAGACTTTGAGATGCTTTACTTGCCCCCAACATATCCTAATTCAAGTAGAATTCTTACTAGGGTGTTTGAATAGGATTTGGAATGTGTTTCTTTCCCTCTAAGTATCCTATTCCGAGTAAAACTCCTCTTGGCCGCAGCAGGGACACGCCCATGGTACACGCCCGTTTGAATCGATTTCAGGCCATGGTCGATTCTACTGAAGAGACACGCCCGTGTGTTTCAGGGTCTAAGCCGTGTTAGAGTAAGTTAGGGAGGCACAGCCATGTGGCTTGGGCCTAGACCGTGTTGATTTCTTTTTTTGGCCCAATTTGGTTCGTTTTGAGCCCGTTTCTCATTTTTTTCGTCCCTAGGTGCTTTACTGAGTATAAAACATGAAAAGAAAGGATTAAGAGCACCTTTTTACATAAATAAAGGGATAAATCATCCAAAAGTATGCTAAATAAGGGATTAAAATATGTTGCTTTTATGATTTTTCAAAATAAAGGGGTTTAAGCTTCCATGATATTAGGCATTTACTTAGCTTAATTCAAGGTATGTTTGAGCTCGATTTTTGATAATTTTTACGTTTTTGTAATCGTTGCTTTGTGCTCTATAAAACCCATGCTTAAATTTTTTGAATTGATGATGGTTATGAAATGTGCCAATGATGAAATGGTGAGCTTTGTGATGAGTGTTGGTGTTAAATGAAAGATATGTGTTTAATGAACATGTTTTATCTTTGGAGTTTTGATGAATTTAGCTAATTAGGGCTAAAATTGAGAAAATAGCATTTTGAAGGACTAAAATGTGAAATCAATGAAATGTTTGGACTTGTATGAGTATAGTCAGAATTCAGTCAGGCATGGGTGCAAGCTAATTACGTGTATTTGATGATTTTATGAATAAAGGACCAAAGTGTCAAAATGTGAAAATGTGAGGGTTATTTTGTAAAATGCCCTAAATAAGTGTGTTTGGACTAAAATGAATGATTTGGTGATTGAATGGACTGAATTTGAATATGTATAGACCAAGAGAGGAGAGGTTCAAATCGAGATCGAGACAAAGATAAAGTGCACGATTAATCGACTGTTTCGATAGTTCGAGGTAAGTTTGGATATAATACATGTTGTTAACTTATGTTCTATATGATGTGAATTGAATGAATATCTATATAATTATGAGATTAGAAATGCTATGTGCGGAATTGAATTAGAGGTACTAAGTGTGTAAAATTAGAAGCGGGATAGAGATGATTGGCACTGTGTGTGCGAGATGATAAAAGCTTTGGTTTATTGAATTGACACTGTGTGTACGATACCGATATAAGTTCGGTTTAACGTCTTGGCACTAAGTGTCCATTGACATTTATGTTTTGTTAACGAATTTGCACTATGTGTACGAACAAAGTAAGAGAACAGCAAAGGTGGATCGGAATGTAAAGTCGAGTGGTTGAATAGCATGGTTGGTGAGTAACTAAGTGTTAGCAAAGGTATGTATGGTACCTATGTGGTTGATGAGATTTAAAGTAGATGAATGTAATGCTATGTGAGTACTTGATAAGGTTGAATTTGTGTATCAAATGTAAATTATCTATGTGATGGTTTAATATATATATTAGTTTGTTTTGATAAGATAATTGTATTTTATTTCGAACTTACTAAGCTTTTGAAAGCTTACTGTGTGATTATTTCTCTATTTTACAGTGTCAATAAAGCTAGCTCGGATTCGGGAATCGTCATCATCTCAATCACACTATCGGCAATCTATTTTGGGTACTTTTGGAAAGATGTACATAGCTGAAATATGGCATGTATAGTTAGATATGTGAACTATGTTTGAGATGTGTAAATAGCCATGTGATATGGCTAGCCAAGATATTGGTAAAATGCTTGAATAGTTATGGTATGTGATGTATATTTTGGCATGGCTTGATAGCATATGAAATGTCTTTTGAATGATGAGTTTTGTGATGAATTTAAGTTATTGTATCCAATGAAAAAATGGATGAATCATGCTTGGCAATGTATGTGATTTAGTTGAGCAAAATGGTTTATAAGTTGACATGATTAGAAATGAGATTGTATGAGACGAATTGATGATCATTTGCACGGCCTGGTGGCATGGGCGTGTGGCCTCAACAGACTTGTTGAATATTTGAAATTTTAAAATTTTTTGTAAGGGTTCAGTTTAGTCCCGACCCTTCTCTAGCATGTGTTAAGGGTTTCGTGGGTCTTAATAAAGGACTATTTGATTATGTTTTGATATGAATTGATGATGATTGACTTTGTGTCGTAAATTAGATGTGAAATGATTCGATTATTAGGTAATGCCTCTTAACCCTATTCTGGCGACATTTTTGGGCTAGGGGTGTTACATTTTATTGGTATCAGAGCTACGGTTTAGAAGATTCTCAGACTAACGTAGCGTGTGTTAGTCTAGCTATACATGCCATATTTGAAATTGCAGTAGAGTGATCAATTCTGACAGATATAAACGTGTTTTCATATAAAAATGGATCCCAATCAAGCGATTCTTGATGACGAGAGAAATGCGATACTGCTTGACCCAAGGGACGGCCTTGACTACATCTAGGCTAAATGATAGTGGTGAGGGATGAGAGGCTAAGCAAGCCTTCTTTCTAATGATGAGCGAGTGGTTTATGGAGTTTGTTTGAACGAATCCGGCTGCTCCACAACCTCCACCCCCACAAGTACCTGTTGTACCACAAGTGATAGATCCGATTCGATTGAATAAACCTCCTGTGATAAGAACCGAAAGTATGGGGCGGAGGAGTTTAGGGCCACAATTGATGATGATGCTGAGCGAGCCGATTTTGGCTCGAGAGTATAATCTGAGTATTCGATAAGATGTCATTGACACCTGATGAATGTATAAAATGTGCTGTTTCGTTGTTGAGGGATACTATGTATAACTAGTGGAGAATATTGATATCTGTGGTTCCGAGAGAAAGAATCACCTGGGATTTCTTTTAAGCCGAATTCAGAAAAAAATATATCAGTCAACGCTTCATTGATTAGAAACATAAAGAGTTTTTCGAGCTGAAATATGGTCGTTTGTCCATTACTGAGTACGAACGGGAATTCGTAAGATTGAGTCAATAAGTGAGAGAATGTGTTTCGACCGAAGCTACTATGTGCAAATGCTTCATATAGGGATTGAATGAAGACATTAAATTGTTGGTTGGGGTACTTGATATAAATGAATTTGTTGTGTTAGTTGAAAGAACATGAAAAGCTGAGGAGCTCAGTAAAGAAAAGAAGAAAGCTGATTCTGAAGCTCGTGATGAAAGAAAAAGATCGATGAGTAAGTTTTCTCAACCTTCAACAAAGAGATTTAGAGATACAAGCAACATATCAAATACTTCATTTGGACATCCAAGTAGAGATCGTACAAGACTAAGTGTTGGTTCAAGAAATCAAGCTCCAATTGAATCAAGTGTTGATAGTGCTAAAAGTAACAAACTTGAGTGCAGACAGTGTGAAAGACGACATGTGGGAGAATGTTGGGGCAAGTACAACAATAGAGTTTGTTATAAATGTGGATCCTGAGATCATTTTATTCGAGATTGCCCAAAGATGGTCGAAGAGGAAAATGTTCAGAATGTGAGATCAAGTAATGTATCGACTAGGGATAGACCAACCAGAAATGCTGGGAATGTAAGTGGAAGTCAAAGAGGAACTACTGACACAGCTATGAGGTCAGAGGCGAGAGCACCTGCCCGAGCTTATGCTATACGAGCACTAGAGGAATCATCATCTCTAGACGTCATCACCGGTACTTTCACTTTATTTGATACTGATGTGATTGCATTGATAGATCCAAGATCCACTCATTCATATGTGTGTGTGAATCTAGTATCAAATAAGACTCTACCTGTGGAGTCTACTGAATTTGTGATTAGAGTATCAAACCCCTTAGGCAAGTATGTTTTGGTGGATAAGGTATGCAAGAAATGCCCATTGATGTTTCAGAATTTATGCTTTCCAGCTAATCTGATATTGCTACCATTTGATGAATTTGATATAATTTTGGGTATAGATTGGTTCACTTTGCATAATGCTATTGTAAATTGTAAAAGGAAGAGTATTGAATTGAAAAGTCAGAATGGTGAGATAGTTTGAATAGATTCCAGTGATATAAAAGGGTTACCAACTATTGTATCTACGATGAAAGCTCTAAACTTTGTGAGAAAGGGTTGTGAATCTTATTTAGCATATGTGATTGATATAAAAGTGTCAGAAAAGAAAGTTGAATCTGTACTTGTGGTTAGTGAGTTTCCAGATATGTTTCCTGAAGAACTACCGGGATTACCTCCGATTCGGGAAGTTGAATTTGGAATTGAGTTAGTTCTAGGGACTACTCCAATCTCAATAGCTCCATATAGAATGGCACCAACCGAATTAAAAGATTTGAAATCTCAGTTGCAAGAGTTGACTGACAGAGGATTTTCACGACCGCGTTTCTTACCCTGGGGAGTTCCTTGTTATTTGTGAAAAAGAAAGATGGTACTAGGAGAATGTTTATTGATTATCGACAGTTGAAGTAGGTGACAATAAAGAACAAATATCCGTTGCCTCATATTGATGATTTGTTTGATTAGTTGAGAGGACCTACAGTGTTTTCCAAGATAGATTTGAGATCAAACTACTATCAGTTGAGAGTTAAAGAATCCGATGTGCCGAAAACTACTTTCAGAACGAGGTACGGACATCACGAATTCTTAGTGATGACTTTTGGACTAACAAATGCTCTTGCAATGTTCATGGATCTGATGAATCGAATATTTAGACTGTATTTGGATCGTTTCATTGTGGTGTTCATTGATGATATTTTGATCTACTCATGTGATGAGACGCAGCATGCCGAGCATTTGAGAATTGTACTACAAATTTTGCATGAGAAACAATTGTATGCTAAGTTTAGCAAATGTGAATTTTGGTTGCGTGAGGTTGGTTTTCTAGGACATATTGTAAGAGTATGCCCAAAGATCAATCATGAGATGGTTGTAATAACATACTTGATTTACCATGTTTATTAATATAAAGCGTTGTCATTATTATTGTAGGTTTTCCTTCTGTGTGTACAAATAAACTGTTTTATAATAATGTCCTGAGAATAATATGATTATTCTTAAAATATCATTAGTCAAGTATTATTGTTAACTAGGACAACAATAATGTATTAAGGCTAACATGTAGTTGATTGATGATAAAGAGTTGTCATTGATATGGAGTGTCAAAATCAATGCATGAATATGTGTGTTAGAGAACAACATATTGGACTGACCCTCTATGAGTATGTTTCTTGGATTTTTATGTAATTGTCACAACATTACTCATAGTGATTGATATGTATATGATCCTTAGACTTGAGATAATCATTATCCCAACATCGTGAGTCGTATATTTTGATACAGTCAAACGTACACCATAACTAGTTGTTCTATAAAGGCTGATGTTGGATATACCACAATCTATGTAGAGGATATTGTTGATCAATATAGGATAAGTCCTCCCACATAATGGGAGTAATATCTTAGGCCACTTGATTGAGTGAGACTAGAAATGCATGGCCATGCTTAAATCGATTGACATGAGATGTCATACTAATTTGTATATCATAGTCTACTCAAGATATCAAGAAACATGGAATGGACTATACAAGTGTGACTATTCTATGACTTGTATCCATTCCGAGATAAAGGACTTAAGGATTAATGCATGAAAGGTTAATCACAAAAGTTATGTCGAATCATGACTTCTTGTAACTTAGGTAGCAATGATGCATTGCTAGATGCCACTCATTGTTTGTGACATTAGAATCGTTCTAGTATTACTGCTAACGTTACAAGAACCTACAGGGTCACACCCTATGGTTGAAATGTACGGAATGAAACATAGTTGGTATTGTGTTTGATTGTCACATGAATTAAGTTAATTAAAGAATTAATTTAATTGGGCAATCAAATATTGAATATATTATATATACAAGGATGTTGTACACATAATGAGAATTAATATATGAATTCTCATCTATTTTAGAATGAAAGCCTCCGAGAAATGTGTCTGAAGTTCGTAGTTTTCTAGGACTAGAGGGATATTATAGACGATTTGTGAAAGGCTTCTCGATGATTGTGACTCCGTTGACAAAGTTGCTACAGAAAGATGTTAAATTTGAGTGGTCAGAAAAGTGTCAACAGAGTTTTGAACAATTGAAAGTATTGTTGACAGAGGCGCCAGGGTTAGTTCGACCTGAGTAGGGTAAAGAATTTATAGTTTATAGCGATGCATCATTAAATGGCTGGGGCTGTGTGCTAATGAAAGAAGGTAAAGTCATTGCTTATGCTTTGAGGCAACTAAAGCAGCATGAAAAGAACTACCCGACGCACGACTTTGAATTGGCCGCGATTGTGTTCGCATTGAAAATATGGTGTCATAATTTATTTGGTGAGAAGTGTCATATCTTTACAGATCACAATAGTTTGAAATACTTGATGACTCAGAAAGACTTGAATTTGCGATAGAGACGATGGTTAGAATTGTTGAAAGATTATGAGCTTCTGATAGATTACCACCTGGGTAAAGCTAATATTGTAGCTGATGCTTTGAGTCAGAAATCGTTATGTGCCTTGCGAGCTATGAGTATTCAGATAGATCTATGTGATGATAGTGCGGTTTTAGACGAGTTGAAAGTAAAACCGATGTTTGTACGTGAAATTTGTGATGCTCAGAAAGATGATGTTGAAATGGCGGCTAAACGAACTTAGTGTTAATTGAATGTTGATTCAGAATTCCGAGTGGATAGTGATGATTATATGAGATTTATAGATCGGATTTGTGTTCCAAGAAATTTAGAGTTGATTCAAACGATTTTGAAAGAAGCTTATAATAGTCGATTAACTGTCCATCTTGAGAGTACGAAAATGTATAATGACCTGAAACAGTTTTATTAGTGGCATTGTATGAAACCAGATATATCTGACTTTGTGTCGAAGTGTCTCGTTTGTCAGCAAGTTAAAGCTGAACATCAAGGTCCGTCTGGTTTGTTACAGCTGATTATGATTCCTGAGTGGAAATGGGAAAGAATTACGATGAACTTTGTGTCGGGATTGCCTTTATCTCCGGGGAAGAAAGATGTGATCTGGGTGATAGTTGATAAATTGACAAAATCAGCCCATTTCATTCCAGTGAGAACAAATTATTCACTCGATAGATTGGTTGAATTGTATATTACCGAGATTGTGAGATTGCAAGGAGTGCCACTATCTTTGTATCTGATAGAGATCCGAGATTTACGTCGCGATTTTGGAAGAAATTACAAGAGGCTTTAGGCACAAAATTACATTTCAATACTGCGTTCCATCCACAAACGGATGGTCAGTCTGAGTGGATCATTTAGGTTCTTAAAGATATGTTGAGATGCTGTATTCTTGAATTTGAAAGTGCGTGGGAAAATTATTTATCGTTGATTGAGTTTGCGTACAACAACAGTTTTTAATCTAGTATCAAAATGGTGTCATATGAGGCTCTTTACGGTCGAAAGTGTCGAACTCCATTGTATTGGATCGAACTGAGTGAGAATAAAATTCACGGGGTTGATCTTATTAAAGAAATTGAACAGAAAGTGAAAGTAATTCGTGACAGCTTGAAAGCGGCCTCAGATCATGAAAAGTCTTATGCAGACTTAAAACGGAAGGATATTGAGTTTGAAGTTGGTGACAAAGTGTTTTTAAAAGTATCTCCGTGGAAGAAAGGATTTTGATTTGGTAGAAAAAACAAGTTGAGTCCGGGGTATATCGGACTGTATGAGATCATCAAGCGTGTTGGGCCAGTTGCGTATAGATTGTTGTTGCCATCTGAGATAGAAAAGATTTATAATGTGTTTCATGTGTCAATGCTTCGACGGTACAGATCAAACTCGTCTCATGTGATTGCTCCTACTGAGGTTGAGATCCAGTCGGACATGTCATATAGTGAAGAATCGATCCAAATTTTGTTACGAGAGATCAAAGAGTTGAGAAACAAAAGAATTTTCTTAGTTAAAGTATTGTAGCATAAACACGGATTTGAAGAGGCTATGTGGGAGCCTGAGAACATTATGAGAGAGAAATATCCACAACTATTTGCTGGTAAAATTTTCGGGGATGAAAATCCCTAAGTGGGGAGAGTTATAACAACTCGGTTTAGACCCTAGTCAGAACAGTGGTTTCACCCTAATCCGACAAAATCTCGTAACCCTATCTCTAGGCACCCGATCAACTCTGCTCAATTATGCTAGATCTACTCTTAGGCAGGGTCTATTCCTCCTTCACCTTAGCACATCAGATTAAATTAAGCAACATAATTAAGAACAAACTAAGTACTTCTTATATAAATTTAGAAATCAAATAACAAAATCCATCATAGGTTTCATCCCCTTCAGGTATCTGAAGGGTTTAGTTCATAACAAAGTAGGAAATCATCTCAAGAGAAAAGATAAAACAAAACATTAAAAATCCCTAAAACCCCCTGAAGGAATTGAAGGAGAGATCCTCCGTCTTGAATGGAGCTTCGGCTTCTTGAGATGGATCAACTGGCTATCTTCAAGTGATTCCCTAAAAGATGAAAGCTTCGGAAAAAGCCTGCGCAAAAAGTCGTCTGTTTGACTTGCGAACTCCTTTTTTAGTTGCTACTTTGGGTGTTTATATAGGCTTTGAGATGCTTTACTTGGCTCCTAAGTATCCTAATTCAAGTAGAATTCCTCCTAGGATGTTTAAGTAGACTTAGGAATGTGTTTCTTTACCTCCAAGCATCCAAATCCGAGTGAAATTGCTCTTTCCCGCGGTAGGAGTACGCCCATGGCACACACCCGTCTAAGTCGTCTTCAGGTTGTGTCTCGATTCTGTTGATTGGGGCACGGCCGTGTGAAGTAAATGGCAAGGCACGGCCGTGTGGCTTGAAGTCCAGGCCGTGTCGATTTCTTGGGTTGGCCCAATTTGGTCCGTTTTAATCTCGTTTTACGTTCTTTTTATCCTTAGGTGATTTCCTAAGCATAAGACATGAAATGAAAGGATTAAGAGCACCTTTTTACATAAATCAGGGATAAATCATCCAAAAGCATACTAAATGTGGGATTAAAATATGTTACTTTTACGGTTTATCCGAGGCACTAAGTGTGCGAAATTAGAAGCGGGATAGAGATGATTGGCACTGTGTGTGCGAGATGATAAAAGCTTCGGTTTATTGAATTGACACTATGTGTGTGATACCGATATGAAATCGGTTTAATGTTTTGGCACTAAGTGTGCGATGACATTTACATTTTGTTAATGAATTTGCACTATGTGTGCGAACAAAGTAAGAGAATAGCAAAGGTGAACCGAAATGTAAAGTCGAGTGGTTGAATAGCATGGTTGGTGAGTAACTAAGTGTTAGCAAAGGTATGTATGATACCTATGTGGTTGATGAGATTGAAAGTAGATGAATGTAATGCTATGTGAATACTTGATATGGTTGAATTTGTGTATCAAATGTAAATTATCTATGTAATGGTTTAATATATATATTAGTTTGTTTTGAGAAGATAATTGTATTGTATTTCGAACTTAATAAGCTTTTGAAATCTTACTGTGTGATTATTTCTCTATTTTATAGTGTCAGTAAAGCTAGCTCGAATTCGGGAATCGTCATCATCTCAATCACACTATCGGCAATCTATTTTGGGTACTTTTGGAAAGATGTACGTAGTTGGAATATGGCATGTATAGGTTAGATATGTGAACTATGTTTGAGATGTGTAAATAGCCATGTGATATGGCTAGCCAAGATATTGGTAAAATGCTTGAATAGTTGTGGTGTGTGATGTATATTTTGGCATGGCTTGATAGTGTATGAAATGTCTTTTGAATGATGAGCTTTGTGATGAATTTAAGTCATTATATCCAATGTAAAAATGGATGAATCATGCTTGGCAATGTATGTGATTTAGTTGAGCAAAATGGTTTATAAGTTGACATGATTAGAAATGAGATTGTATGAGATGAATTGATGATCATTTGACATGAAATTGGTTGCCAAATTGTGTGTGGAATTATGCTCTAATGTGCTTGTAGGTTTAACCTTTGTATTGGTGAAAAATTGGCCTTGCAAATGGCCGGTTTAGTCTACACGGTTATGGTACACGGGCGTGACTAGTGACCGTGGGGTAAAGTTAGTAGCTAGCTTAAGAGTACACGTCCATGGTACACTGGCGTGCCTAGTAGGCATCTAAATAATTAAGTATATGGCCTAAGAGCACCTGGCCTTAGCACACGATTTTGGTTTTGGCACGGCCTGGACACATGGGGGTGTCTGGTGACCGTGTGAGGTACACGGCCTGGTGGCACGATCATGTGGCCTCAACAGACTTGTTGAATATTTGTAATTTTAAAAATTTTCGTAAGGGTTGAATTTAGTCCCGACCCCTTTCTAGCATGTATTAAGGGTCTCGTGGGCCTTAATAAAGGACTATTTGATTATGTTTTGATATGAATTGATGATGATTGACTTTGTGTCGTAAATTGGCTGTGAAATGATTCGATTGTTTGGTAATGCCTCTTAACCCTATTCTGGCGACGGTTTAGGGTTAGGGGTGTTACATGGGTATGCTCCTTTGCTCATATTGAGGTAATACAGATCAAGAAAGTTCATACCGATGATGCATGGGCTAGCTCAATGTGAGTTTTTGTATCGAGGAGATAACTACAAGAAAAAGGTAAAGGAGATTTCTAACGCTTGGAATCAGACTCATCGAATGAAAAGACTGGCCATAGGATCAATGGCGACTCCTAAGAATAGTGGATGGTGGAGTAAAAGGGTTAATGATAATATCCCCAGGCCGAATTTAGAAGGCACTCGACCGATGGAAGAATACTTACAAGTGATCCCGTCAGAACTAGATATCATAAAGCAAGACTTCGAGAGGAGGAATTCGGAACTTGAAAAGAAGATAGAACGATTGGAAGAAGAAAAGATGCATTTAAGGTTAGATGCTGATGTTCAGAAGCTAGAGGCCAAGAAATAAAGGAAAGGAAAGAATAAATTCGAGGAAGACTCGGATAGTTTGAAAATGAATTACAAGAAATTGCGCCTATCGATAGGAATCACCGGATTGGGGAAAACGTCGGAGCAATGGCAACAAAAGATCCAAGAAGAAAGAACCAAAGCCGATCGATGGGAGAGAAAATTCCAAGAGGCTCAGGTACAAAAAGAGGCTCTAGAAAGGAGTTTATTAAAAGCCCAAAATGACAAGAGGGAACTAAAGGCGAGAGTAGAAGAACTTGAAAAATCACTTCATCAGCATAGAAATTGTAATTCTGCAATTGAATTGAGGGAAAGTTTGAGCAAGATTGAAGAAATGAAAAGGAAGATAGAAGAACTAGAGTCTGCATTACAAAGCTGAGAGCTCTGGGTAGAGCGTCTCGAAGTAAGTGAGGAACGCTACAAAGAACAGCTTCACCATTCTCAGGATCAAGTTAGGAACCAAGATTACATTATGGGCGAAGCCGTGGCTCAGATTTGAGAAGTAGTTGATTATTTATAGACTTTGGCAGTTCAAACCGACATGTTAAGTGTGAAGTATGAGCTAGAATCAGATCGGGGTCAAGAGCTGGCTTCATTGCTTAGGAAAGTTAAAACTTTGAGCATTAGGGCAAAGCCATATTTGTAATCCGTTTTATGTAAAGAATTTTGCTTTCTAAAAATTTTTTCTAAATGGAATTGAATCAGAATTGACGCATTTTTGCATTCATTTCATGCATCGCATTACATCACATCATGTGCATTAAGTTTCATGGAAAGACCCTAATTGGTTAAAATTATTTCAGAATTAATCTGGAAACCAACAAAAACTTACGAACCAAGCATCCTTATGGTACCCGAGCAAAGACAAAAGACATGGATCAAAGATTGGAAAGACTTGAACAACTCTAAAAGGAATTGCAAGAAAAACTACAATTTCAAATGCAAGAGCAACTAGCTAAAATCCAGCAGGACATGATGGACCGAATGATGGAGTCCCAAAGGAATAAGATGACTCAGTTGACCCAACTACTGGCTGGAGGAATGGATAAAGAAAAGGCCCCCATGGGTAATGCTGAAGAAGATAATGAGGAACCTCTTTATCCACCGGGTTTTACTCCGACACAGCCTGAGGTGTATCCTCGAAGAACATCCATCACGATTAGACCTCAACAATTTCAGGATGGTGTTTTAGTACCGATGAACTTGCAAACTGTATCAGGTTCTAGCCCAAGAGATAACCCAGCTAACCCTGTTATCCTTGAACTAGATGAAATGGCAGAAAAGGAAAGGACAAGGATAGAATTGCCAAAGCAGTTAGAGGACCGATGTAAATGGCTGGAGGAAAAATTTAAGGCAATGAAAAATGCTGATAGTCAACATGGAATTGATGATAAAGATTTGAGTTTGGTCCCAGATCTAGTGCTTCCCTACAAATTCAAAATACCAGAATTTGAAAAATACAATTGGACCAGTTGCCCTGAAGCTCACATAACCATGCTTTGCAGACGGATGACCGGGTATGTTAACAACGACCAACTACTCATACATTGCTTCCAAGACAGTCTGGTGGGAGCCTCATCCAAATGGTACAACCAATTGAGCCATACTAGGATTGGTTCTTGGAGGGACTTAGCAAAGCATTCATGAAGCAGTACAGTCACGTGACGGATATGACCCCTGATAGAATTACTTTATAGAACATGGAGAAGAAACCAAATGAGAGTTTCAGACAATACGCACAAAGATGGAGGGACGTTGCCATATAAATGTAGCTGCCGCTCCTAGAAAAAGAAACTACGATGTTCTTTATCAACACCTTAAAAGCCCTGTTCATCACTCACGTGATAGGAAGCGCTACAAAAAGTTTTTCAGACATAGTGATGACCGGTGAAATGATTGAGAATGCGATAAGGAGTGGAAAGATAGATGCAGGAGATTGTAACAAAAGGTCAACCTCGAGGAAAAAGGAAAATGAGGTGAACAACATAAGCACATATAATAAGGGTTACTTAAGATCGATTATCGTAAATCACCCAAGAGCAGTGACTACTGGTCAACAAGGTTCATCAAGGCAAGAGTTCGGCACAAAACAAAACACTGAGAAGGTCCAATTTACACCAATCTCAATGACATACAGGGAATTGTATCAAAGCCTATTTGACGCACACGTGGTGTCCCAATTTTACCTTAAACCATTACAATCCCCATATCCCAAATGGTACGATGCGAACGTTCAATGTGACTACCATATAGGAATTTCGGGGCATTCAATAGAAAACTGCACTGCATTTAAAAAAGTAGTCGAAAGACTTATTAAAATGGGCATTGTGAGATTTGATGATACACCTAGTGCCGAGAATCCGCTACCCAATCACATTGATGGTGGGGTAAATGCGATATATGGAAAGGTGGGGAGAAGAATCAAGACCGATATTGTAGAAGTAAAAACTCCCTTGAAACGGGTCTGGATGGAAACGATAAAAAAGAGGTTGAGCATTTCAAATTTTGAAGGGAGCTATAACAACTCGAGGAACTACTGTGAGTTCCATCATGAAGAGGGGCACAAGATCCAGAATGCACAGAATTCAGAGTCTTGGTGCAAGGTCTGATGGACAATAAAGAGATAGAGTTCTGTGAGGAAGCCAAAGAAGAAGGAAGCATATGTGCGTCAAAATCAACGATGAAGGCCTTAAAAGTCAGTCATCCTGTGGTCATCATTTCACGACCTAAAAATAATGAAGCTGGAGTACAGACGGCACCAAAGATCATAATTCAAAAATCGACGGTCTTCTCTTACCACGATAGCAAAAGGGTCCCCTGGAATTATGATTGTAACATGACAATCCCGAAAAGGGAGAGCCCAGCCAGTACTTCAAAAGAAGATCAAGATGTAGGTTTTCATACGCGCAGTGGAAGGTGTTATGATTTGATCAATGCCTGAGCAGAACCCGCAAAAGAAAAAACCCTAATGGTGGAGTGAAAGAAGGAAAAAGTAGCCAGACCTGAGCCGCTTGTTAATGAGCCAGTAAAAGAGGAAGAGGTCAAGGAATTCCTGAAGTTTTTGAAGAATAGTGAGTACAGTGTTGTGGAGCAGTTGCTTAAACAACCAGCTCACATATCTATACAAGCTTTACTCTTGAATTTGGAGGTACACCGTAGCGCATTGATGAAAGTACTAAATGAGACATATGTGGCCAATGATATCTCCGTCAATAAACTGGATCTACTAGTTAATAACATAAGCGCCGATAACTTCATCTTCTTCAACGATGATGAGATACCACCAGGGGGTATGGGATCCACTAAAGCTCTACATATCATGACCAGATGCAAAGGATACACATTGCCAGGGGTCTTGATCGACAATGGATCGACAGTGAATATACTGCCGCTATCCACACTTAATAGGTTTCCTGTGGATAGCTCACACATAAAGGTATGCCAGGATATAGTGAGGGTGTTTGATGGCACAGAAAGGAGGGTCATCGGAAAAATTGAAATACCTTTGTTGATTGGCCCAACTACTTATGAGGTGGACTTCCTATTGATGGATATCAAGCCCTTCTACAATTGCTTATTGGGAAGACCTTGGATACATTCGACAGGGGCAGTGCCTTCGTCGCTACATCAGAAGTTGAAGCTAGTATCAAAAGGTCAGCTTGTGACGATAAATGTCGAAGAGGATATTATCGCGACAGTAACTAGTGATGCGCTTTACTTGGAGGCAAATGGTGAGGCAATCGAATGTTCTTTCTGGTCTTTGGAGTTTGTGAATGCCACACTCATTACTGAGGGGAACAGGATTCTAGTGCCAAAAATATCCAACGCTACCAAAATGGGATCACAGCTGATGGTAGGAAAGAGAGCTTTACAGGGAAAAGGACTCAGGAGACATCTTCAAGGATGAGTTGAGGCTCCAATACTGAAGGAAAAGCATGATCGCTTTGGCTTAGAATACAAGCTAGATGCGAGACAAAAAAGACAGGAGCTGGAAAAGAGACAGAAAAGAAGAAAGGCACGTGTGAGTGGGGAAGAAATCAAATGGGAACCAATGATATTCCCCCATATATCTAAACTTTCATAATAGGAGGGATTATTCATCCCGAGTGAAGGATGCCAAGGAAAGAAAGTATTGAAGAAATGATGGGAAATGTTCACATTAATGCCATACATAAAGAAACCACTGAAGGGGGACCTTGTCAGATATCCACCTTTATGAACCTGGGAGTGTCCTAAATAATTGGACTGCAGAAGAAATTCCTGCAATTTTTAGAGCTTACACAGAGTAATGTTCAAAACACACTTGTTGCTTTAAGCTAGAAGCAATAAGAATTCCTTTGTAAAACAGGCTTATGTCCAAACATCGTTATGAAATACATATTTGATATCTTTTTGAGAAAATATTCTTCCATTCTTTTAAATTATTTTATTGTTTCTATACCAATAATTATGTTAGATTCTTTCGTTCCTTGTATCCTTTTTCAATTCATTCTTTCATTTCATTCATAAGCATACCATACAAATAATTATTCTTCATTCATTCTTTGTATATTCTTTGTACCTACAGTAGGTCCCCAAATATCAACGACATGAATAACGTTGCTACAGAATTAAAACCTCTTTTTGAGCAAGACATGTGTTTGGAGGGATCCCAGGACTTTGAAGATGACATAGACTGTGGCTTATCTCCAGACTTGTTAAGAATGGTAAAACAAGAGGAAAAACAAATTCTACCTCATGAGGTGATAGTAGAGGTCATGACCTTTGAAGAAGGTAGTGAAAATTGGAACGCGCATAACCGAAGAGATGAAGCGAGGCCTCGTAGATTTACTTCAAGAATTCAAAGATGTATTCGCATGGTCATACCAAGATATTCCTGGGTTAAGCATTGACATCATTGTACATCGCCTCCCAATAAAAGAGGATTGCAGATCGGTTCAGCAGAAGCTCCGAAGAATGAGGCCTGACATTGTGCTAAAAATAAAAGAGGAAGTCAAAAAGCAATTTGATGCCAGATTTTTGCAGGAAGTCAAATACTTAGAATGGGTAGCCAACATTGTGCCTGTCCCTAAGAAAGATGGAAAGGTACGAATGTGTGTAGATTATAGAGACTTAAATAAGGCTAGCCGAAAAGATAATTTCCCCTTGCCGCATATCGATACTCTAGTAGACAATACGGCAAGCTATTGGTTATTTTCCTTCATGGATGGTTTTTAGGATACAATCAAATAAAAATGCATCCTAAAGACATGGAAAAGACTACCTTCATAACCTTGTGAGGTACGTTTTGTTATAAGGTGATGCCATTTGGACTGAAAAATGCAGGAGCGACATATCAAAGGACCATGGTGACCCTGTTCCATGATATAATGCACAAAGAAATCAAAGTTTATGTTGATGATATGATCGTAAAGTCCCGAACAAAAATGGAACATATCCAAGTTTTAAGGAAGTTACTCTTGAGACTGAGGAAATTCCAATTAAAACTCAATCCAACAAAATGTACTTTTGGAGCTAGATCAAGAAAATTATTGGGCTTTGTAGTCTGCGGGAGGGGAATTGAGATTGACTCAAACAAGGTCTGAGCTATACAAGAATTGCCTCTGCCACGCACTCAAAAAAAGTTTGAGCTTTCCTTGGAAGGCTAAATTACATTGCTCGGTTCATTTCATAATTAACTGAGAAATCTGATCCCCTATTTCGTCTTCTTAAGAAACACAATCCCGGCTTATGGGATGATGAGTGTCAGAAAGCTTTTGATAAGGTTAAGCAGTACTTGTCAAGTCCTCTAGTATTGTCACCTCCATGCCCAGATAGGCTATTAATATTGTATTTGACAGTGCTTAGCAACTCTATAGGATGTGTGTTGGGTCAACACGATGATTTAGGGAGAAAAGAAAAGGCGATATACTACCTCAGTAAGAAATTCATTTAGTGTGAAATGAGATATTCGCCACTTGAGAAATTGTGTTGTGCCTTGATTTGGACGGCTCGGAGGTTGAGGCAATACATGTTATACCATACAACATGGTTAATCTCAAAGTTAGACCCTCTAAAATATATGATGGAATTAACTGCTTTGAATGGAGGGATGGCTAGATGGCAAATTCTACTCTCTGAATTTGACATAGTTTATGTAAGCTAAAAAGTCGTGAAAGGAAGTGCAGTAGCAGATTTTCTGGCCAGTACAGCTCTATAAGAGTATGAGCCTCTAAACTTTGACTTCCCCAATGGAGAACTAATGTATGTGGCATGCTGCAAATGACGCTACAAAAGATCACCTTTGGAAATTAAACTTTGATGAGCATCAAATGCTGTAGGTAATGGAATTGGGGCAGTTTTGGTATCCCCAAATGGAGATCATTATCCATTCACATGAAAATTGGATTTTATTGTACAAATAATATGGCAGGATATGAAGCATGTATCATGGGACTCAGTGCTGCCATAGAACGAAGAATTAGAGTGCTGGAAGTCTATGGAGATTCTGCACTGGTGATCTATCAACTGAAAGATGAATGGGAGACAAGAGACCCTAAATTGATTAATTATCGAAAGATAGTCCTGGGGTTAATTGAGGAGTTTGATGATATTACTTTCAACTATCTCTCGCGAGACGAAAACCAAATGGCAGATGCTTTGGCTACTTTGGCTTCCATGATCAAAGTGAGCAAACAAGAGGATGTAAAATCCTTTCAAATGAGTATTTACGAGGCCCAGCTCATTGTTACAATGTGGAGGAACAAGAAAGAGATGATCACCCCTGGAACCACTATATATTACGATACGTGAGAAATCGTGAATATCTTGATTTGGCAACCGAGAACGATAATAGGATATTGAGAAGACTAGCTTGTGACTATGTCTTAGACGGAGAGATCTTGCAAAAAGAAGAAAGGATCAGGTACTATTGAGATGCGTGGACGCTGTTGAAGCTAAGAAAATTCTAGAAGAAGTCCACGAGGGTGTTTGTGGAACACATGCCAATGGTTACACAATGGCTAGACAAATTATGAGATTTGGGTACTATTGGTCTACCATGGAGGGGGACTGCATCAATTATGCTAAGAGATGTCACAAATGCCAAATTTATGGAGACAAAATTCATGTCCCTCATTCGCCTTTGCATGTTATGACTTCCCCATGGCCTTTCTCTATGTGGGGCATATATGTCAGCGGGTCGATCTCTCCAAAAGCTTCAAATGGGCATCGGTTCATCTTTGTAGTCATCGACTATTTCACCAAGTGGGTAGAGGTTGCTTCATATGCCAGTGTCACTAAGTCGGTAGTCAACAGATTCCTAAAAAAGGAAATCATATGTCGATATAGAATGCCTGAGAGGATCATATATGACAATGCATTAAACTTGAACAACAGTAAGATCACAGAGGTCTGTAGTAAATTCAAAATCAGACACCACAATTCATCACCGTATCGTCCAAAAATGAATGATGCAATGGAAGCAGACAATAAAAACATTAAGAAAATTGTGGGGAAAATGGCTGAAACTTATAAAGATTGGCATGAGAAGTTACCATTTGCTCTTTATGCTTATCGACCGTATACTAGAACTTCCACCGGGGCAATACCTTTCTCATTGGTTTATGGAATGGAGGCAGTTTTACCCATTGAAGTAGAGATACCTTCCCTTCGAGTTTTGTCAGAGCTAAAGTTAGATGAAGCAAAATGGATCCAGTCTCGATATGATCAATTGAACTTGATTGAGGAAAAGAGGCTAAGGGCTATTCGTTATGGTTAGATGTGCCAAAAATGAATGATACGAGCTTATGACAAAAAGGTTTGCCTAAGAGAATTTCACGATGGGGACCTGGTTTTGAAAAATATCCTCCCCATACAAAAGGATTTCAGAGGGAAATAGATGCCAAATTGGGAAGGACCTTATGTGGTAAAAAAGCTTTCTCCGGAGGAGTATTGATTTTGACCGAAATGGATGGGAAAAACTTGCCCAATCCTGGAAATTCAGATTCAGTCAAGAAGTACTATACTTGAAAAGGAAAAGAGGCCAAAGTGAAAACCCGTAAATGGTGATTTGGGATCCGCAAAAAAATGGAGAGGCCAAGGTGAAAACCCGAAAAGGGCGCCTTGAGACCAAAGGAGTTTTAAGTCGAAAACCCGAAAAAGGGGACTCAAATTGTGATCAAAGATAGGGCATACAGTGATCTTGTGATAATACTCTAAAACATCATATTTTTATACGCTAATTGCATATTTATTTTGAGTATGATTCTACTAATTTGTGCTATTTATGTCTTTTATCTTGTAGGGACTAAATTGGAGGCAAAAGCGAAATTAAGGGCCAAAAGCGTGAAATTAAAGATAAAATGGGTCAATGTACGACATAGGGAAAAGTTGGTGCCAAAAGTGCAAGCATGGAGGACACAAGGGTTGAAATGCAAAAAGAAGAGATTTTATTCTATTAGACTCTATTTTGATTATATTAGGATAAATAATATTAAGATAATTTTTAGGGATTATTTAATTTTAGGATTTATCTTTATTTATCTTTGATTATTTGTATTTATCTTTTGGGAGTTTAAGTAGGATTAGATTATCTCCCCTAGCACTATAATAGGGGGAGAGGTGACTCAAATTAATATTCTTCTTTTTTCTGAAAACCCTCTCCCCAAAAGTCTTTTGTTCTTTCCATATTTCTTTTTAATAAAATCTCTATTTTTATTATATATTTATTTTCTTTTCCACCACAACCATGAGCCACTAAAACCCATCTAGCCAAAGGTTGCCGAAAATCCCCAAAAAGGGTTCTTGAGGTTTAAAATCCGCACTTAGCCTTCTCAACAAGGTATTCATCGTTTCTCCGCACTATGAGGCTGACGCTTCCGTCCATGTCCCTTAAGAAGTAAACTTTTCAATGTATGCAAAGGCGGTCGCTTTGTATGTTTTGGAAGGATTGCACAGTCGGTTCGTTAACTTCTGCGTCAGAGGTTGCCGAGCCCAAGAGACAAAATGGCGTGGGATTCGCCATTGAGAAGCGTTGATCTAGCATAGATGACTCCACAAAAGTGATCGCAGGCTAGAGTTAGGTTCCACCAAATCAAAGTCTAAATCCTCGGAGTTGGTGGTCGTAGGCGTCCTCTTCCACTATAACTGGCTTATTCGGTTTGAGAAGGATTATCTAAAAGCCAAGGATTGAACCCAAGGCGGATCAAGGCAACCGGAGGCTGGAATCTCCCAATAAGAATTTTTTTATCTCAACTCTATTTTCTATTTTTAATTTTCGCAATTCCAATTCGACTTCTCAATTTTGTTTTTATTTTATTTTTGTTTCCAGATCCAAACTTTTAATTCTGTTATTTTTATTTTTTTAGGAACGCAGGTTTTCTTGGGCACGATTCTGCCCAGGATTTCGAGAAACAAGCATTCGTATAATCTGGTCTCTGAGGATTTGACCCTACTTCCCCTTTACTGTTGTTTTCATTATTTTGCAGGGATTAGGATATTTCTGGTGCTTTCAATGACCGCATCAAATTTTGGCACCGTTGCCAGGGATCGGTAACATACTAATCTTGTTTTTTGTTTCTTATGACCTGATCTACTCCAAGAACTCTTGCGTTTGATTCGGAGATTGACAAGACTGCGAGAGCTAATCGCAAGGAAACAAAGCTAAGAAAAAAGCAATCAACGGTGGTTGGGACTCAAAGTAATCCTCCGCCAGAAATTAGAATCGACGATGAAGTAGAGTCTAGGGTTAACGAAAACCCTACTCAAACTTTTGAAGGCAAAAAGTAGAATTTGATTCCTCAAAAGAAGTGCTTAACGCTAGGGTTGACGAAAACCTGAATTTGGCACATCAACCAATGGCTCAAACAATTCGGCAATTGGTCAAGCTCCGACAGAACAACCACTATTATACATCGCGTATCCTACTATGGATACTGATTTTGAATTAAAATCAAGGTTAATTCAGTTGCTGCCAACTTTTCAAGGGTTACAAAATGAAAACCCCCATAAACATTTGAATGAGTTTCATATGGTTTGTCTGAGTATGAAACCTCAAGGCATAACTGAGGATTAAATTAAATTGCGCGCTTTCCCTTTTTCCCTAGCAAATTCAGCTAGGGAATGGTTGTTTTATTTACCTCCTGAATCTATTACCACTTGGGCTGATTTATCTCGTTTATTCCTCAACAAGTTTTTTTCCAGCATCTAGAGCAGTTGGGCTAAGAAGAGAGATCGTGGGAATAAGGCAAAAAGAAGCAGAGACTCTTTACGATTATTAAGAGCGGTTTAAGAAGTTGTGTGTGAGCTGCCCACAACACGGCATAACAGAACAATCTCTCCTCCTATACTTTTATGAAGGTTTGAAACCAATGGAGATGAATATGGTAGACGTCGCTAGTGGAGGAGCATTGGTCAATATGACCGCTCAATAAGCAAGAGACCTGATCTCCACAATGGCTGCAAATTCTCAGCAATTCCAAGCCAATCCTGAACCCCCTAGAAGGGTTCACCAGCTAAGTAATTCTACAATAGAAGATAGACTTGATAAACTTACTAATATGATGAATACTCTTCTTGCAGAAAAAAACAAAGATAGCTTGGTTATGCGGAATATGTGGTTATGCGGAATATGTGCTACTCTTGATCATGCAACTGATGCATGTCCCAGTTTTTATGATGATACCATGGTCCATCTGGATGTTGTGGGAAATTTCCCTGGGCCGCCACTGTAACGATCTCAAAAGTATGGATATTGGAAAATGAGTTATCGGGTCTCCGTTTTTAGTAAACGGACTCGTAAAATATTTATTAAAAATATTTATAAAGTTAGTTATGTGTTTAATCGGGTTTTAATTAAGTGAATTTAGCTCAATTAAGAGCAATTAGTAAAAAGACTAAATTGAAATAGGAGTAAAAGTTGAATTATAGATTAAAAGAAATTATAAAGGACCAAAATGGCAATTAAGCCATTTTGTATAGGTGAGGCGGTGTAATGTATAAAAATCTTTTATACCTAAAATTAGTATATTAAATTATTAATATTATTAATTATTATTATAGTTTTATATTAAATAAGTATAATAAGATTTTTATGTGATAAATAAATTATGATTTTGACAATTGTGAGGTGATAAAAATAGATAAATGTAAATTATATAGTTGTACAAGTGTGTTAATTATATTTGTTATTAAATAGATTTTTATAAAAACAATAATTATTATAAACTAATATATATAATATATATATATATATATATATATATATATGTGTGTGTGTGTGTGTGTGTGTGTGTGTGTGTGTGTTAAAAAAAAGAAACAAAACAATGAAAAGAAGAACAGAGAGCAAACATGAAAGAAAGAAAGAAATGAAAGAAAAAAAAGGAGAAATTCATGATTTAAAGCTTGGATGTTTAATAGGTAAGTCAATTTAGCCCTTTTCTTTTAATTTTGATGTTTTATAAGTTTTAGGACAAAGTTTTGATGAATTTAAGTTGAGGTTTTTTTAAAGTTTTAAAGTTTTTGAATATAGCATATGATGAACAAAAAGATGAATTAGTGGTTTAATTGAAAGGCTTTCAAGTTAGAATTAGGTAAATGATTTAACTGCAAAATAAGCTATAAGAAAATAGTTTTGGGACAGCAGCAGTAGAGTAACTTTACAAAATCACCAAAAATGGTAGAAATGGAATTAGAAGTTGAGTAAGATATGAAATTAAAGCTTATTGAGTCTATTTTCATATGAAAGAAACAGAGAAAGCAAAGAATTTATTTATTTTGAGATATTTAGATTTTTGTGAGACTAGTTTAGAGTGATTTTGAGATCCCCTATTCTGACTTGTAAAAATCATTAAAACTTTTTAAAAAATAATTTTGGGACATAATTTATATTATTAGATTATTTAATGAGTTTATTTTTAGAAGAAATAAACTAGAACATAATTTGAATTCTGCACAAAAATATAATTAAATTTTGGTGAAGAGTGGTCGGAACTGTCAGACAATAGAATAGGGGTGATTTTAAAGAATAAACTGTACTTATTGGCTTAATAAAAAATTCTGAAAATTTTATGGCAAGAAGATATGTGAGTCTAGTTTCATATAAAATTTACGGATCTTAATTTGGAGTTCTGTAACTCAAGATATAGATAATTTAGTGACAATGACTCAGGTAGACAGCCTTGAAAGAACTTATAAGTAAATAATAGAATTGTGTATAAAGAATGTGGAATAAAGAGGAAGAGTGGGAATTGAATAAAATTCAATTATTTTTTAATTTAATGTTGTAATTAATAATGTAAATCATTATTATTTCAGTGGCAAACAAGGAATTGAGATATTGAACAAGGAAGGAAAAGAGAAAACAAATGAGGAGTAAAATGAGAAATTCAAGTTAGTATTACTATAATTCAAATATGGTTATTTGTTAAACTTTAAATTAATATATGTATATATGATAAACAAATTGAAGTAAGTATCAAGAATGAATTAAGTGATAAATATGTATTGGAATTGAATTTATTGTTAGTAATTGTTGAATTTTGAATAATATGTTTAGTAAATAGAAATAAGGTTAATATTGATATTGAATTAGATGAAATTGAATTTAATTGTGAATTGAATGAAATTGAAATTAAGTTTGAATATGTATGAGCATTTGATGATATATTGATTAGAAAGTGGAAAATGCATTGAATTGATGATATATATATATATATATATATATATATATATAAATGAATGGAATGGAAATGTGAAAAGTGATTTGAAATTGAATCAAATTGAATTGAATGTGATTATTTGAAATGTACATGGATTGAAAGTATGAGGAAGTGATTGAGTTGAAATGTGACTTGAAGTGAAATTATGTGATTTTGTGAATTTGTTATTGTGATTGAATTGAATCTAAATGATTATGATCAATTGAAAGTGAAAGTGATATGGATATGTGATTCTGATACCCTATTAACTAGTCGGGCTAGGGTGGATATAGTTGGCATGCCATAGGATTGTGATGTGATAAGGAGATTTGTAGCTCGGCCAAGAAGATGATTCTGTTATTATATGCTTCGGTTTAACCGAAGAGGCATTTAATGCCTTATTGGTGTGTTTGGGAGGATATGATATACCGGTGTGTTTGGGAGGCTATATGATACTGGTGTGTTATGGAGGATTTATATTATTATTCTGGGTGTGTTTGGGTTGGAATCTATGTATCCGCCAAAGTCTGAGTCAAGTTAATAGGGTAGGTAAGTGAAATGATAAATTCCGAATAAATGTGATTAAGCTATTGAAAGAAATAAGAAAGTGAATTTGTGAAATAAAATGTGAAATGAGATTTGTGATATGAAATTGAATGCATGAACCAAAGGTTTAGGAAATGTTCAAAGATGAATTGTGAATTGAAATATTATATAAGATGGAGAAATGAAACTAAAGTTCACAATTTTGTTTGAAATGATATAAATAATATAAGAAGTTAATTGAAAAGAATAATATAATTAAATTATAGATTTTGAGTGAGAATTTGATATGAGAAAAATGAAATTGAGATATGACTTTAGTAAACACAAATTGCAATAGAATTAATATTGAATAAAGGATAAAATTTAGTGAATTGTATATGATATGAAATGAACTAATGGAATGAGAAAAAAATTTCAATGAAAATTGGATAGTGAAATAATGTATGAATCTAATTAAATACAAGCCTTGAAATAATGCTTATTATATTAGATGATTTGATTTAAAGAATGGAATAACTATTAAGTAATTGTATCATAAATTGAATGTATATAAGTTATTATATAATTTGAATTATGGTAATACTACTGAGTATACCCTTACTCAGCGTACGGTTGTTTTCGTATACAGGTTAATTGAAAGTCGGTGTCCGATCCAACATCCAGAGTAATCCTGACCTCAAAGAAAATCTTGAGTAATATACCTTTCTTTGATAATGGTGGCACGTACCTAGGTAATGATGTAACAGTCCGGTTTATAGCCTAGTCGAACAGTGGTTTTGGGACCACAAATTCGAGTCCGTATAATATTTTAATATTATTTTGTGTGCCGTTGATATGTGATTAAGCATGTGGTAAATTTCTGTAAGTGAATTTGTTTGTTTGTGTGTTTAATTTGAGCAAAGGATTGAATTGCACTAAATGTGAAAGTTACTTGCTAATTGTTTAAGTACTAAAGTGTTGTGGCTTTTTAAAGTTATGGCCTTAAGTAGCAAATTAGCCATTTCAAGATATAGTGGACGGCATATGACATGAATGCACATTAGTTAAAGTGTTTTAATTATTTTAAGTAATGGATAATTTAGTAAAAGAATAATAAGGCATTATAATATACATTATAACATAAAATGATAAAAAAATAAAGACATGTTCATCTTTTTGGAAGTGATAGCCGAAAGTTAGCAAGGGAGAAAGAAAGAAAAAGCCTAGACATATTCGGCCTTGTCCAAGCTTGATTTAGGTATGAATTTAGCTCGGTTTTTATTAATTTTTACGTTTTTGAAATCGTTGCTTCAAATACTTCAAGACCCATGCTTGAATTTTTGATTTTGATGAATATTTTGAAATGTGCCATTGATGAGTTCATGAGTTCTATGATGTTATTGATGAATTATGAAAGATATATGTTAGATTAATATGTTTTGTCTTTGGATTTTTGGTGATTTTGAGAGATTAGGGCTTAATTGCAAAAATAAATTTTTAAGGGGTTAAAATGAAAAATAAATGAAATGTAGAGACTCATATGATCATATGGAAGATTCGACCTAGCTATGTTGTGGTGAGATTTTGCATATTTTGTGTTTTGTGCAAATAGGACTAAATGGTAAAAGTGTGAAATATTAGGGGCAAAATGGTAATTTGCCCATTTAGGTGTTTTTGGATTAAATTGAAATGAAATGTGATTGAATGAGCTTAATTTGATTATGATTTAGATCAAGGACAAAAGAAAACGGACTTGGATCAGGAAAAAGCGAAAGTTAAGGAATAGTCGGTCTTTGTCGTCCGTTGCTAGTCGAGGTAAGTCTTTAAGCAATTTAATATCGTTAATATCGATTATAATCTTGAGTTCATATTGAAATTGAATTTATAGATTGAAAATTTGGCCAAAGTCGAATGTGATATTGGTAATATGTGAAAGTGATATTGAATTATGTGTGATATATGTGATATTGGTAATATGTGAACGTGATATTCAATTATGTGTGATATAAGTGATATTGGTAATATGTGAAAGTGATATTGAATTATGTTTGATATATATGACATTGGTAATATGTAAAAGTGATGTTGAATTATGTTTGATATATGTGATATTGGTAGTATGTGATGTGAATGAGATGGCTCAATAATATGAATATTCGGGCTTCGAGCCTAGCAGGCCTTGTACCGGTGAAGTTTATCAGGCTTATTGCCTAGTAGGCTAAACGTCGGTGATTCAATTTTAGACCTCTGTCTAGCAGGCTTAGTGCCAGTGAGTAATTCAGGTTTACGCCTAGTAGGTTTTAAATCGGTGATGAAATTTCAAGTTGCAAGACATAAATTTTTCTAGCTATGTAATCATCGACGAATTAAGTTGATATTACAAGTTATATATGTATGTTCGGCCATACAGGTACGTGCCTACGAGTTATTAAATTGATCTTCTATATTTGATCAATGAGGTAAGTATATTTGTGTTAAGTTGTCGAACACGAATGATATTAATTGATCCTGTATATTCGGCCTTATGCTCATGTTTATGTGACCATATTGGGATTACTTTGATGCCATGTATACGAATGTATGAAATGTCAAATGGATATATATATATGAATATATTTTCTTTTATGTGAAATTAATAAGTGTAAAGTATATACTTATTTGTATATTCATAAATATGTGATCCTATTGAATTATGTGTATCGAAAATATGAGTATTTGGAGATGAGTCATTAATTTAAATTTGAACGACATGATGAGATAATAAATTGAAGTTTAAAGGTAAAATAGTGATGATGGTTGAGCTAAATGAGGTATTAGTATTCGGCATTAATAGACCAAATGAGTATTAAGCTTTAGATTTTTATGATATTATGTATGTTATTGAAAATGATTGAATGGTTACTTGATTTAATACATTTGCTTAAGACTTACTAAGCTAGTAAGCTTACTTTGTGTATTCATCATTCTGTTTTAAAGATTTTGGTCAAATTACGAGCTCAAGGGATTGTCACCGAAGTCATCCACACTATCGACCTACTTTGGTACCTTTAAAGTTTGAATTTTTGAATCTAAAGCTTGTATAGGCTAGCTTAATAGTTGAATGATATTTTGTTAATGTATATAGCCATGCGAAAATGGCTAAATTATGGTTTTATGGTCCTTAATGTATTCGGCCATAGCATTTATACACCATAATATTGTATTTCATAGTGAAATTATGCTTGTGCTAGTAGTATGGTTGATTTATATTATATATGTCATGCATAGGATTAAGTATTTAACTCAACTTAGAGATCCATCTTATAGCTTATTATATGAGATAGATTTTTTTTTTTATATGACAGACCTAAATGTGAAGATAGTTGAGGAATATGGTTTTGATTGTGTATGGCTTGTTCTTAAGGTTAATATTAGATGTCTAAATAATTTTGGTCATTCTTATGTGTGCGGTAGTTAATATTTGGTTGAATTAGTATGTGTTAACTATGCTATATTATGGTTATTTGTTATATTGAAATGGTTCAAATCATTGTGGTTGTATGCGCATATATTTGCATCAAAAGAAGAAATTATTAGATTCCAAGACGAAGATTGAATAAGTGTGTGTATATACATGTATGGTTAATATGCAATGTGGTTAATCTATCTTATATTATTGCGAATAGCATGTGAATTGTTATAATCAAGGAATGATTAAGAAAATAAGTTGGTATGGAATTCGATAACTATGTTTAGATATGGTTTTGATTTTAGGAAAATATGCAAATGGTAAATTGGCCATTAAAGTTAGTTTGGTTATGTTTTATATCACTAATATTGTTTAAATGGGTGAAAATTTAATAGTAAACTGTGGATCATTTGATGTTTAAATTTGTACTCATGCTGAGGTTTATAACAATATGGATTGATAGATGCTGAAGTATGGTTTGATTATGAAAGTTATGTTCTTTTATTTAAAGACTTGATATTGTTAAAGTTTCAAATATTAAAGTGATTAGATTTTGAGTTATGAAATGTAAAGAATATCTGTTTGAACTGTATTATGTCTAATAATGCCTTGTAACCCTAATTTGGTGACGGATATGGGTTAAGGGTGTTACAAATGAATAGGTTGAGTATATGAGTTTTGTAGTTGAGAAAAATTTTAAAATGTTTTGAAAATTTTCTAAGTATTCAAATTAGTCCCGAACCATTCCTAACTCGTCTTTTGGGCCTCGAAGATCCATATAAGAGACTATAAGATTATTTTATATTATGATTGATAATAATTGTGTATTAATTGTAAAGTTGTCCGATCGATCCGGTAGCACTCCTAACCCTGTTTCGATGACGGGTTAGGGTTAAGGGTGTTACAGCCACAAAGGCAATACAACCCCTATGCTAACAACTACAACCCAGGGTGGAAGGACCATCCTAACTTAAGTTATGGGGCCAATCCACGAAATAACCAGCCATACCAAAATCAGCTTCCAAAACAACCTCGAGATTCAGGTAATTTCTTAGAAACCATGGTCAATAAATTAGCAGTTAATGTCCTTGATTTTCAATAGCAAACTCTTAATTTCCAAAGGTAAATGAAGGATTTTCAATAGAAAACTGAGACATCTATAAGAGAGTTGACCATATCAATTGAGAAATTGAACTCTCAAGGGAAGCTGCCATCACAAACAGAATCGAATCCAAGACAACACACAAATGTAGTGACGTTGCGAAGCCAGAAGGTACTACAATCAATTCCTGACAGGAATCTTGGCCAAGAAATTGCCGAGGAAAAACCCGAGAAAGACGAATAGGTTCGACCAAAACCTCTATTGCCTAAAATACAACCTCCATTTCCAGAACGATTCAACCAATGTCGAAGAGGTAAAGAGGACAAGGAAATCCTTGAAACATTTAGGAATGTCAAGATCAACATTCCGCTGTTGGATGCCATCAAGCAAATACCGAGGTATGCTAAATTTCTTAAAGAGCTTTGTACCAACAAGCGAAAATTAACAGGTAATGAAAGGGTGAATGTTGGTGAAAATGTATCCACAATGTTACAGCAAAAAATGCTGGCAAAATGTAAGGATAGGGGCATGTTTGCAATACCATGCAAAATAGGTCATTTGGGAAATAAAAAGGCTATGTGTGATCTATGAGCCTCCATAAATGTAATGCCATATTCTATTTATGAATCACTTAACGCAGGTTTTTTGACAAAAATAGGCATTATCATTCAATTGGCAGACAGGTCTGTTGTGCATCCCGAATGAGTCCTCGAGGACATATTAGTCAAAGTCAATGGGCTTATCTTCCCTGCAGACTTTTATGTGATAAAAATGGAGGAGGATAACGCTCCTGGGTCTTCAGACATCTTATTGGGGCGACCTTTCCTTAGTACTGCAAATACTAAGATTGACGTACGAAGTGGAACCCTCACGATGGAGTTTGATGGAGAGATATTGAAGTTTAACGTTTATGGCACTATTAGCCACCCAAGTGAATTCTTGGATGTAAATCGTGTTGATATAATTAACTCATCAGTATAAAAAACTTTTGAGTCATCTTATGGAGATAAATCTAAAATGTTGTTTGATGATTTTGAATCTGTTAATAAATTATTGGCTCCTATGGATACTAAACTTTTACCTTCTGTTGTGCAGGCATCAGATCCGAAATTAAGACCACTTCTCGAGCATCTCAAGTTTTTTGGAGAATGATGAGACCATTACCGACTTAAAAGGGATTAACCCTTTAGAGGAAAATATGAAACTAATGAAAGAAGCGCAAGGACGATTAAACCCAAATATGGTGGATGTGATAAAAAATGAGAATTTTCAAGCTCACACGATTGAAAATATTTATTTTGAGCCATCATAGAACCATTTAAGTCGTCAAGCTAATGACGTTAAACAAGCGCTTGTTGGGAGGCAACCCAATCTTTATTTTTCTTTTATTATTTATTTTCATTTTTATTATTTATTGTTTTCTTTTCTTTTCTTTTTTATTTCTTTTATTTAAATATTAATAAATTTTTCTTCTTTGCTTAGGTAAAACAGAGCGAAAATACTAAGAAAAAGGAAAAAAGTCAAAAAAATGGAACCAAACAGCCCTATCCACGGTACCAAACAGCCTCTATTCCAAATACTATTCCAGCCTAGAATGCAATATCCCTACATCCAAACTACCCTATTCCTGCAACCAACCACACTTATCCCTACAACCAAACATCCACTTTCAGCCAAATAAAACCCCAAAACCTAAATTTTTTCCCAATTTCTTCCACCTAACCCTTCATAGCCGCCGAACCTTCTTCCTCTCCACCAACCACTGTCGTTCGTCGTTCACCATGGTCCGTACCTGAAGCGGGTCCACCGTCGAGCCTACTTTTGTCGTCAACCCATGCCGACGCCACTTCTCCGTGCTCCAAGCTGTTGACTTGACCGTCAGCGCATCTTCCTCCTCTTCTCACAACACAAGCTGCCGAACCCTCCACATCGTCCCCTTCACGCACAAGTCCTCCGCAATCGACAGTAGCTACACGGGAAGTTTTTCTAAACTTTTCTACCTATTTATTTCTTTTCCGTCCACATTGAGGACAATGTGTTTTAAGTAGGGGGAGGTACTCTTCGTATTACTGTTATCTTCTGATGTCATTTGTGTTTGCTGCTTGAGGCTCCATTTTGTCCAAATTTTTTTAATAATATTCTATCACTTTTCATGCCCAAGAATTTGACCACGACTTGCCATTGTTTAACCTACATGCATGATTCTTAGCTACTGAGTTAGTTATGATTTTTCCTGTTTGATTTTATCTCCACTGTTTTATTTTATTAGGCTAAAAATAATTATGATTAATAAGTTAACTCTATCTTGCTTTTTGTAAAATTGATCAAGTTTAATATAAAGAGGATACTTAATACAATTGCATGCCTAAATTCTGTTCATGTCTATTAGGTGGTTATTAAAACTTATTTTCGACACTTGATTATTTCTCTTAGGTTCTCCAAAATTAAAATTTCGTGTAAATTTTGTTTAATGACAAGAAATGTTTCCAAGGTTATGAGTGCAGCTTAGAACATGACTGACTGAGTAACCGGGGTAGGGTGCTTGGGTTGTCATTCTACTTTGCGTCAAAAGGTTGTGTGACGTGATAGGTAAAACTCCACTAACCAAGGTTATGAGTGCGGCTCAGAACGTGACTGACTGAGTAATCGGGGTTGGGTGCTTGGGTTGTCATTCTACTTCACGTCAAAATGTTGTGTGACGTGATGGGTAAAACTCCACTAACCGAAAGTAAATAATTTTTAGGAGTATGTTGAGCTGAGTAATCGGGGTGGGGTGCTTGGGTTGTCATCTCTCTTCGCGTAAAAAAAGGTTCAATATATTCCTAAGTAAATAAAAAATTAAAAATTAAAAAAAAGGGAAAAAATAATATAAAAATAATAGTACTAATAAAATTGTAGTTGGGGGCTAAAGGAGGAAATAAATAGAGTGTCTTGGTAAGTTTGGTAATTTACCTAAAAAGCATGAAATAATTCAAGACGATTTTAATTTTTGTGTGAATTAATTAGAATACTTTTTTCTGTTTTACTTAAAGCAAGCTTAGGGTTCTCTTTATTTTTCATATGCATTTTTGACTAATTTTTATAAAACTTTGGAGTAGAATTTCTTTCATGACAGGATCTAATTTTCACAGTGGATAGGAACCATACTTGAGGGCAAGCATGGGTTAAGTAGGGGGGAATTTGATAATACTCTAGAACGCCATATTTATATGCTAATTGCATATTTATTTTGAGTATGATTCTACTAATTGTGCTATTTATGGTCTTTTATCTTGTAGGGACTAAATTGGAGGCAAAAATGAAATTAAGGGCCAAAAGCGTGAAATTAAAGATAAAATGGGTCAATGTGCGACATAGGGAAAAGTTGGTGCCAAAAGTGCAAGCATGGAGGACACAAGGGTTGAAATGCAAAAAAAGATATTTTATTCTATTAGACTCTATTTTGATTATATTATGATAATTAATATTAAGATAATTATTAGGGATTATTTAATTTTAGGATTTATCTTTATTTATCTTTGGTTATTTGTATTTATCTTTTGGGAGTTTAAGTAGGATGAGATTATCTCTCCTAGTACTATAAATAGGGAGAGGTGACTCAAATTAATGTTCTTCTTTTTTTAAAACTCTCTCCCCAAAAGTCTTTTTTTCTTTTTATAACATCCCGAGTTATCGGGCTTGTGCATTTTATGTGTTATATGCTTAAGATATTAATTTGAGAATTTGAGGTGCAAAAGGGGTTCAGGTTTGGGCTGAGGCTTTTATTAAATATTTTGTTAGACACTTAAGGGCTTAAAATAAAGTTTTGGCAGGTTAATTAACATTATAGGCTTGTGGCCAGTGGCAAAATGGTGCCACTAAGAGGAAAGGGAGTTGGCGTTAATGGCAAAGGAGGAAGCCCAAATTTTGGCCACTTGGAGCCCATGTTTCTGGGCCAAATTCGACACCTAAAGAGGAAGCTAGGAGGGGACGGCACAAGGCTAAAATTTAGGAGTTTTAGTGTTTAAAATATATGTGATATAAGCTGATAAAGGAGGGAAGAAGTGGTGTGATGTAGGTCTTTTTTGGATGGGTGTTTGATAGGGATAAGGGATAGGATGAGGATCTATCAGGAAGGCAAGTGTTGGCTGAAAATCAAACTCTGTAAAGGGGGAATCGGTTTAGTATAGGCTGAGTATGTGCCAAAATTTGCTGTCAAAGTTCTCATCATTTTTCTCTTTTCTCTGCTAAAATTCCTACTCCATTCTCCCTCTCTTTTCTTTTTTTTTCAGCTGGCCGAATCCTCTGACAGATTCCTTTCTCATCTCTTTCAAACACTTTAGCCGAATCTTCAAGCCTCTCCTTGCTTTCTTTTCACTTTCCCTTAAGCTGAAACACACCACTCAGAACTTTTAGAAGCCAAAACCGCATAAGTTCATCTTTTTCGGGTTATTCATAAAAGTCGAAATCGTGAGATCTCGTCTCCTGTGTTTGCCGAAATCACTCTGGGGTGTCTGCTTGTACCGAAATCTAAAGGAAATTTTTTGTAAGTATTGATTCAAGAGATCCCAAATCTTTTTCGGCTTTTCAAAGTCTCTAGTCGAATGGCTATTTAGAAACTAATCTCTTGTTTCTATCTTATTTGCGGCGTTTCGGGATTTGAAGAGGAGTCAATCACTTAGATCTCTAAGTCGGGGTTCAGTAACATACGAATCGTGTTACTTTTGGGATTTCAAGGTAAGGAGATCTATTAGTTTTAACGTGTAAATTCGGGTATTTATTAACCCTTGGCGAATGTAGGGGAGGCCAAATCTTCGTGTTTTTCCAGTTTTTCTTGAACCAAGTTATAGACTGAGGATAGTAGATCCGAATAGCAAGGATATCGACTAAGAGTATAGTACTACGCGATATCAGGTGTGTAACTTTCCACACCATCTAGATTGTTTGTTAATACATGTCTATAAATCTGCTATATTCTATTAAAAGCCGAAATCCCGGCATAATGGTTGAAACCCGAGGAGGGTAAAGGCGAATCACCAGGTTAGTGATCTTTGTCATTCTGAAGTGAATGGTTCTGTTGATTTGATGTGATAAACATGTATGCCAGTTTCTGTGATTACACGGGGTTGAGTGATTAATGAAAGGGGAAGTGATCTGTTGTAGTGGCTTATGCCATGATCTGTTGTAGTGGCTTATGCCATGATTTGTTGTAGTGGCTTTTTGCCATGATCTGATGGTGTGTAGCGGTATGGGTTGATTGTAGAAATCCCTAATGGTGTGAATGGCAGGTAAGGGTGGTGTGTAGTGGATGGAAACCTAGGATTGGGTTGGGCTTTGCATATTTTCTGATATATTATGCTCTGTTATCTGTTCTATGGGCTAAGGCCCAATCTAATGGTGCGTGAGGGTTGCACACTGAGTCTCGCGACTCACCCTATTATTTAACATCTTTCAGATAGCACCTAGTGCAACGGACCGGGCTGGAGACGGGCGCAAGGTGGCCATGCGAGAGATTCTATGTTACAACAAGAAGAGTTCATTTAGTTTATTTATTTTTAATATTTTTAATTAATGGGTTTTATATGTTGTTGTAATAAAGCCATGGGCCACTAGCTTTATATTTTGTCTCGGTTTTATTTTGGGCTTTTATCGCTAATGGACATGTAAAATGTTACGTTTAAATTAAACTAAGACAGGTACTAAACTCTCGGGTTTTTTTTTTAAAGGCATCTTATAAAGTTATATCTTTTATAAATTATCAAATCATTAAGTCCTCCCGGAATATATGTTTAAACTCGACAAATGTTTTCCAAAAATGCGACATGTTTTTACTAATTCTTCTTGGTGGCATGCCAGATCCGGTCATGGTGTTTGGGCAGGGTTTGGGGTGTTACAAATTGGTATCAGAGCCCGGTTAAAAACTCGACTTTGGTGTTTTAGGCTGAAAATGTTTTCTAAAGATGGGTTTTGAAACATACATTTTCATAAATGATATAGGTCTGTTAGCTCGGCATGGCACCTGCATCTCCGGCCCAAGTCCTCCAAGTAAGTATTCTGAACCATTGTGTGATATATATATATATATATGGGCTTGATGGGCTTTAAGGGACGTAGAGTAGTTTAAATAGAATTTGATGGACTTTAGGCCTAGTTTACATCATACTTTAAACTCCATAAAACTTAACCCAATCAAACAAACCTGGGAATAAGTCGCTGAGCTAAGATGTGGCAACAGACATACGCATGTCTAGGATTGGATCCAGGAAGAGCTTGGTATTTAAGTAGTCCTAGTGACTCACCTCCTCTTCGTTGGAATCCTACCTGGTGCGTAGTGACTGTTCACCTTAGCCATGAGGACTTGTTGATAGGCCAAAATTTATAATTAAAACCCGAAAGGGACCAGCCACCCTATTCTGCAAAATCACAAAAATACCCCTCGTTCTGTAAAATTATCGAAATACCCTTGGTTTGTAAAATTACTGAAATACCCCTGGTTTACAAAATTACCAAAATACCCCTAGTTTACAAAATTACCAAAATACCCTTGGCTTGCAAAATTACTGAAAGACCCCTATATTGTAAAAACACCAAGATACCTTATTTTGGAAAATTATGACAATACCCCTGTAGGTTAAAATTACGAAAATACCCCTGGGTTGTAACACCCTAAACCCGGCCCAAACACTACTATCGGATCTGGTATGTCACTAAGAAAAATTTTAGGAAAACCAAATGTGTCGACAAAAAGCCCAAATAGGATTTACATAAATTGTGCCTTAATAAGCAAAAGCCCAAAACTAGATTACATGTCCTTGAAAAAAATTAAAACGATAATAAATATTAAATGCCCATAATAAAACTAAAATGTAAACTAATGGCCCATGGCCTTATTACAATGTAGTTTAAATCCATAACATAAAATACTTTTTTTAAAAAAACTAATATGGGAAACTTGTCACGGATCCACCTTCTTTGCATGGCCACCTTGCGCTTCACTCGGCGGTCCGATGCACTAATCGTCACTTGAAAGGTTAGTTTAAAGGGGGTGAGTCATGAGACTCAGTGTGCAACCCTCATGCACCACTAGATTTGGGCCTCATTAAACATAATAATAAATTCATTTACATGGAAACATATAATATGCAAAGCCCAACCCATTTGCCTAGGTTTCCATCCGCTACACGCCCCTGCACCAACCAATACACCATTGGGGATTTCTACAATCAACCCACACCGCTACTCTTCAAGATGGCAGTCAAGCTGCTCATCAACATATATTGGTCAAGCCCTTATAACATATAATGGCCAAGCTCAGTATAGCGATTCACGGCATTAGTAGCACAGAGTTCACAGTAAAAATCGTTACTCATATACATGTACATATAACTTCCTCCTTTCATCACCCACCCCATGCAACATGTACAATAATTGTAACATATACGATTATTTACTAAACGAGGGTTTACTTGTAACAGATTTTGGCTTTTAATGTAACATATAAATCTTGTGAACACATATATATATATATACATTTATTATTAATCGATCTAGATGGTGGGAAAGTGTTACACACCTGATTTGCGTACTAAGGCTTTTGCTATATCTACGTTATTATCACTTGAAACAACTACTATTGGCCTACGATCTGACTTTGATTTTGGCCTACACCCCGTTGGCCAATCTCGCACTACCGAAACAGATCGCTTCTTGAATTTGGGCGACGATTTTATAGGTCCAACCTTCTCTGCTTGACTGTTAGTTGAGTCCATATCAATCCCTTAATCACTAAACCAAATAACGATGGGATCTAACTCATTAGTTAAATGTAACCTTTAAAACGAACACTTACCTAGTTAGCTGAATTCCAAATATCCTTTAGAAATTGTCACCACCAACCTTCCTACATTTGACCATTCCCATCGAAAATCACAACCATTCTAACCCATATGCCGGCTAAATGGAAAGAAACATGAAAGACCATTCTACCATACTTACCACTTCTTACCTTGATTTTTCCACCAAACTTTAATGGGATAAAGAGTAAAGAGTATAATCGAAAGGACCTTGGAACAATGGTTTAGATTAGAGTTTGATAAAAATAAGGAAGAAAAGGAAAAAGAGGAACTATAGTGCAGAAGCAGAGATCTCACTTGTAGATTCGGCTATAGGAGATGAGGTATGAACAGAAGCGTAGAGAAGGCTTGGAAATTTTGGAAGAGAATGAGAGAAGAATAGGGTTTCAAGATACCGAAATTGAAAAATACTACTCCCTATTTATAGAGAAATTTCGGCATACCCACACACAGAGTTGGAATTTCGGCCAACTCTCCCCTCCTAGAGTTGGATTTTCGGCCAACTCTGCTGTCATCTGATAGCTTTTAACTCTCCTGATAACTCAATCCTTATCTTACCTTTAGGAGCCCCCACCTTAAAACCAACTCCTCCTTATTAATTATCAGCTTTTTAACACTTAAAATAAAAGAAATAACTCCTAAAAGGTAGTCTAATTGCCGTCCAGCCCCTTCCCATTTAAGTGCCGAATTTGACACATTTTTTAAGGCCCAATCCGTCACTCAGGGCCCAAATTCCTCCTCCCTTAAGGTGCCACCTTATGCCCACTTAATGCACTTTAATCCTTTGGGCCATAAGCCCAGCTTGTCACTTAATTAACCATCTTCTTAAATTATAAGCTAACACCATTTATTAGCCACCTAACCCATTTTTTTTTAAAGCCCAATATTTCACTTTAAATTATCCAGAGCACTAACTTTAATCCTAATCCAAATATTTAATCAAAAAGTCAGCCCAACCTTTACAATCCCAACTTATCATATTAGACTATCATATAAATGAGTAGGCCCACTTTGAGGATGTTACGCTTCTACCCCTTAAAGAAATTTCGTCCTTGAAATTTCCAACTAACTAGAAATCATACTATTTAAGTCTCACCACTAGACTTTCACTGCGCACTCTAATTCTAAAGCCAAAATAAACACTTAGTATGTTATGGTAGGTACGCACCATTATTCGTGATTTGGAGTGTCTCCGTCCCCTTGGCGATGTGCTGCATAGACCAAAGTTGGTCGCCTTGCCTCAACATAACTCGCACCTCCTTTGGTGCTTCACGACCACTTCTTGCGCCATTGCCACCTCTGGCTTGACCACTACCCCTTGATCCAGATCGACCACCTCCCCGAAAGCATCCACGTGGATCCACACCAAGCATTCTCACTCTACACTCCCCATAATGGGTTCTCCCACATATAGAACATGCTTGACTCTGGCCCGATGGAGCACGAGCTGGCCCATCAGTTCTAGGCCTCTTCTGAAAATTCCCAAATGCTCCCGATGGCCCAAAACATCTCTTATTCTCACCTCGATCCTTATCCCTTTCTTGTCTCTCAGCCCGTTTTACTTTCTCAGCTATTTTGACTTTATCCACCAAAACCGCGAAAATTCTCTCTCACTGTGGTGCAATCAGAATCCTTAACTCATTTTGTAGGCCATCCTCGAATCGAATGCATCGTTCATACTCCGTTGCTACCATTCCTCGAGCGTAACGACTCAGGCATAGAAACACAACCTCATACTCAGCGACAGACTTACTCCCCTGCACCAAATTCAGGAATGCTTTCCTTTGAGCATCCATGTAACTAGCCCCAACGTACTTTTCCTGGAATGACTCCTTAAAGAAATCCCAGTCAATCAGGTCCACGACCGTACCCTCTTTCACCGTGAGCCACCATTGGTAGGCCTCGTCTCTAAGAAGAGACACGACCCCCTTCAGCTTCTCCTCCACCGTGAAGTCTAAGTCATCCATTATACGTTCCACTGCCTCCAACCAATATTTAGCAGAACTCGGGGATATGTCAGAGACTGACCTAAATACTTCGGCCCCATTACTCCTCAACCTTTCAGGCATAGATTTTCGGGCTCCTCTGCCCATACCAGCCTCAGCCACTCTTTCCAAAACCTTTAGTACAGCTTGAGACACCACGTCCTCTCCTCCTGTCTGGTCCTAGAATTTCACCTTAGCAGCTGGTGGAACAGTATCTCACTTCAGGACCCATGACCCGATCCTACGGGTTCTGATACGGTCATCCTACCTCTACCTCGTCCATGTGGCGGACGTCCTCGACCTCTTGTACTCATTCTTCTAGTTTGCGTTTATCTGATTTAAAAATTTTATGAGTCATTAATTGTTTCCACTAATTATCCCCGAACAATCTTATGAAACATAGTTTAGAAGTGATTCTTTTGAATTCGAACCTATCTACAATTTTCAGTCTTCCTATTCTAGGAATTATGCACACACAATGTTCATACAAGTAACATTCATTACCTAAGGGTATTTTCGTCATTTCGCTACCTAGGGGTATTTTTGTAATTTTCTAAAATAAGGTTCTGGGTGATTTGGCGAAATAAGGGTATTTTGGTAATTTTGCAACTCGGGGGTATTTCGGTAGTTTTATAATTTTAAGGGTATTTCGATAATTTTGCAAAATTGGGGTTATTTTGGTAATTTATAAAATCTGGGGATATTTCAAAAATTTTGAAGTCTGGGGTGTTTCAGTAATTTTGCCAATCAGGGGTATTTTGGTCATTTTGCAAATTAAGGGTGTTTTGGTCATTTACAACTCAGGGATATTTTGATGTTGTTGTTGTTGTTTTTGTTTCCTATGGAAAGATTCTGTTGACTTTGTAAATCGGGGTATTTCTGCAAACCATAGGTATTTTTTTCAAAGTAAAGATATTTTAAAAATTTTTATGAGAAAAACAGGTGGCTAGTCCCTTTCGGGTTTTAATTGTAGTTTTGGCCTGTCAACACGTACTCATAACTAGGGTGAATAGTCACTACGCACCAGGTAGGATTCTAGTGGAAAGGAGGTGAGTCACTAGGACTGTTTAAATACCAAGCTCTCCCTGTATCCACTCCTAGACATGCGTATGCCTGTTGCCACACCCTAACTCGGCGACTAGTTCACATGATTTGTTTCGGTAAATTAAGTCTTATGGAATTTAAGAAGTTGTTTAACTCAAGCCTATAGTCCATCAAAGTCTAATTAAACTAGCCTACATCCCATAAAGCCCATCAAGCCCATATATATATATCACATAATGGTTTAGAGTACTTACCTGGCGGACTTGGGCCGGAGACGCAGGTGCCATGCCGAGCTAACAAACCTTTACTAAGAGAAATCTATGTTTTAAAAAACCCATTTTTAGAAAATCTTTTGGGCCTAAAATCCCAAAGCTGAGTTTTGAACCGGGCTCTGATACCAATTTGTAACACCCCAAACCCGGCCCAAACACTACTACTGGATCTGGTATGTCACTAAGAAAAATTTTAGGAAAACCAAACGTGTCGACAAAAAGCCCAAATAGGATTTACATAAATTGTGCCTTAATAAGCAAAATCCCAAAACTAGATTACATGTCCTTGAAAAAAATTAAAACGAGAATAAATATTAAAGGCCCATAATAAAACTAAAATGTAAACTAATGGCCCATGGCCTTATTACAATGTAGTTTAAATCCATAAGATAAAATGATTTTTTTTTAAAAAAACCCTAATATGGGAAACTTGTCGCCGGATCCACCTTATTTTGCATGGCCACCTTGCGCTTCACTCCGGCCCAGTCCGATGCACTAATTGTCACCTGAAAGGTTAGTTTAAAGGGGGTGAGTCGCGAGACTCAGTGTGCAACCCTCATGCACCACTAAATTTGGGCCTCATTAAACATAATAATAAATCATTTACATGGAAACATATAATATGCAAAGCCCAACCCATTTGCCTAGGTTTCCATCCGCTACACGCCCCTCAGCACCAACCAACACACCATTGGGGATTTCTACAATCAACCCACATGTTATTCTCCAAGATGGCGTCAAGTCGCTCATCAACATATATTGGCCAAGCCCTTATAACATATAATGGTCAAGCTCAGATAACAATTCATGGCATTAGCCACACTGAGAGGTCACGGTAAAAATCGTTACTCATATACATGTACATATAACTTCCTCCTTTCATCACCCACGCCATGCAACATGCACAATAATTTAAAACATGTACAATAGTTTACTTGTAACATATAGTCAGATTATTTACTAACCCGAGGGTCCGCTGCTTAAATCCGAGATTTCAGCTTTTAATGTAACAAATAAATCTTGTGAACACATATATATATATATATATATACATTTATTATTAATCAGATCTAGACGGTGGGGAAGTGTTACACACCTGATTTGCGTACTAAGGCTTTTGCTATATCTACGTTACTATCACTTGAAACAACTACTATTGGCCCACGATCTGACTTTGATTTTGGCCCACACCCCGTTGGCCAATCTCGCACTACTGAAATAGATCGGGTCTTGAATTTGGGCGATAGTTTTACAGATCCAACCTTCTCTCCTTGACTGTTAGTAAAGTCCATATCAATCCCTTAATCACTAAACCAAATAACGATGAGATCTAACTCATTAGTTAAATGTAACCTTTAAAACGAACACTTACCTAGTTAGCCGAATCCCGAATATCCTTTAGAAATTGTCACAAAAAACCTTCTTACATTCGGCCATTCCCCATATATTAAACAAATCGAAAATCACAACCATTCTAACCCATATGCCATTCGGCTAAATGGAAAGAATCATGGAAGACCATTCGGCCATACTTACCACTTCTTACCTTCGATTTTTCCACCAAATCGGCTTTAATGGGATAGTTTCGGCTTCTAGGAGTAAAGAGTATAATCGAAAGGACCTTGGAACAATGGTTTAGATTAGGAGTTTGATAAAAATAAGGGAATCACAGAAAAGGAAAAATCCCAAAACTTACCGGATTACTAAGGAGTATACGGCTTACAGTGCACCTTCGGGAAAACAGAGATCTCACTTGTAGATTCGACTATGGGAGATGAGGGTATGAACAAAGGAATTCGGCTCTTAGAAAAAGAAAAAGAGAAATTGTAGAGAAGACTTGGAAATTTCGGCAGAGAATGAGCGAAGAATAGGGTTTCAAGATACCGAAATTGAAGAATACTACTCCCTATTTATAGAGAAATTTCGGCATACCCACACACATAGAGTTGGAATTTCGGCCAACTCTCCCTTCCGAGTTGGATTTTCTACCAACTCTCTTTGTCATCCGATAGCTTTTAACTCTCCTGATAACTCAATCCTTATCTTACCTTTAGGAGAGCCCACCTTAAAACCAACCCCTCCTTATTAATTATCAGCTTTTTAACACTTAAAATAAAAGAAATAACTCTTAAAAGGTAGTCTAATTGTCATCCACCCCTTCCCATTTAAGTGCCGAATTTGACCCATTTCCTAAGGCCCAATCGGTCACTCAGGGCCCAAATTCCTCCTTCATTAAGGCGCCACCTTATGCCCACTTAATGCACTTTAATCCTTTGGGCCACAAGCCTAGCTTGTCACTTAATTAACCATCTTCTTAAATTATAAGCTAACACCATTTATTAGCCACCTAACCCAATTTTTTTTAAAGCCCAATATTTCACTTTAAATTATCCAGAGCACTAACTTTAATCCTAATCCAAATATTTAATCAAAAAGTCAGCCCAACCTTTACAATCCCAACTTATCATATTAGACTATCATATAAATGAGTAGGCCCACTTTGAGGATGTTACATGGGTAGTGAAATGACGAAAATACCCCTAGAAAAGGAGTATGAGTTTATGGATGTTGCTTGTGTGGTTGAGGCGTGTATGTGATACTCTGATTGATGATGATGGAGTGAGAATTCTAGGATTAGGAAATACAGACTTGAGAACTAAACTTGTAGATAGAATTTGAATTCGAAAGAACTACTATTAAAACTACTTTCCATAAGACTTTCCGTTATTAATCAGGGGAAGAAAGAATTATTAATTCATAAAATTTCTAATAGATAAATCGCGAACGGTAGAATAAGCACTAGAGGACGTGGTGTATGTGGCAGAGGTAGTGGCCGGATTATTGTGTTAGAACCCGTAGGGTCGGGTCATGAGTCCAGGAATGAGGTACCAGTGCCGCCAGGGGTTGAGGCAGAATTTCAAGATCAGATGGCCGGAGATAATGTTGTATCTTAGGCTATGTTAAGGGTTTTAAAGATAGGTGCCGGAGCAGGCATGGGCACAGGAGCCGGAAAATCTGTACCTAAGCGACTCCGAGCCAACGGAGCAGAGATGTTTAGGGGAGTTTCTGGAATAGCTCCCAATGCCACTGAGCACTGGTTAGGAACAATGGAGGGGATTATGGATGACCTTGATTTCACTGTAGGGGAAAACTTGAAGGGGGTTGTGTCTCTTCTTCGAGACGAGGCCTATCAATGGTGGCTCACGGTGAAGGAGGGTACTTCCGTAGATCGCGTCGATTGGGACTTCTTTAAAGAGTCGTTTCAGGGAAAGTACATCGGGGCCAGTTATGTGGATGCACAGAGAAAGGCATTCTTGAACTTAGTACAGGGAAGTAAGTCTGTATCTGAATACGAGGTGGAGTTTCTACGGTTGAGCAGTTACGCTCGAGGGATTGTGGCGACTGACCATGAGCGTTGTGTGCGATTCGAGGATGGACTAAGGGATGAATTGAGGGTATTAGTGGCACCGCTGCGAGAAAGGGACTTTGCAGTTTTGGTTGAGAAAGCTAAAATATCTGAGGAGGTTAAGCGGACTGAGAAACAGAAAAAGGATAAGGATAAGAATAGGAAGAAAAGGAATTTTGGGTCGTCGGGATCATCCAGAAATTTTCAGAAAAGGCCTAGGTCTGATGGGCTAGCTCGTGCTCCGACGGGTCAAAATCGATCATGTCCTTCGTGTGGGAAGGTGCATTATGGGGAGTGCAGAAGGAGAACCGGTGGATGCTTTAGGTGTGGATCCATGGAGCATATGATTAAGGACTATCCACAGGTGGAGCAGGCATAGCCCGTGGGGCAGGGTTCTGATCATGTAAGGAGAGGTGGTCAGCCAGTACCGAGGGGTCGTGGCGCGGCAGAGGAGGAAATGGATTCGGTCGGGGTCGTGGAGCACCTGGTAGGGGTACAAGTAATATTGACACATGGTAGCCAGGTCTAGTGTATGCAGCTCACCGAAGGGAGGATGGTGACGCATCGGACGTCATAATCGGTACGTTTCTTATTCGATAACCCTTTTCTTGCCTTGATTGATATTGGGTCAACCCACCCTATGTTGCATGTTCTAGATGTCGAGATCCTAAGTTTAGACTCAAATAACTACTAGAAAGATGATTGTGGTTAGTCCTTTAGGACAATCTAGGGTAGTGGACAAACTGTTTAGAGACGTACCTCTAGAGACTCAAGGGGTAGTGTTTTCAGCAGACTTAATGGAATTACCATTTGGAGAGTTTGATCTTATCTTAGGAATGGATTGGTTGACTAAACATCATGCTAAGTTGGATTGTGAGGCTAAGCACATGGTGTTGAGTACCCCGAAAGGCTGGGAGGTGGTTGTGTTAGGGGAGAGAAGGAACTATTTGTCCAACATAGTATCGGCATTGAAGGCTGTTAAGATGATTCGAAAAGGATGCAACACATTTCTAGCCTATATCAGTGCTTTGGATGTTAAGGAGGTGACTGTCGATGAGGTTCAAATAGTCAAGAATTTCACAGATGTCTTTCCTGAGGAATTGCTAGGATTACCCCCGGATCACGAAGTAGAGTTTGGAATAGAGCTACTTTTGGGTACAGCTCCAGTGTCTATTGCTCCGTATAAAATGGCGTCGAAGGATTTGGTGAAACTCAAAGAACAGATCCAAGAACTATTGGATCGTGGATTTATCTGACCGAGTGTGTCTCCGTAGGGAGCCCCGGTCCTATTTGTGAAGAAGAAGGATGGATCCATGAGTATGTGTGTGGACTATCATCAGTTGAATAAGTTGACGGTTAAGAACAAGTACCCACTGCCAAGAATCGACGACCTATTCGATCAGCTCAAGGGAGCTTCGGTCTTTTCTAAGATTGACTTAAGGTCGGGATATCATCAGTTAAGGGTAAAGGAGGAAGACATTCATAAGACGACATTTCGGACTCGGTACGGTCATTATGAGTTTGTGATGATGTCGTTCGGGTTGATGAATGCGCCAGCGGTATTTATGGATATGATGAATCGGGTATTTCAATCGTATCTTAATCGATTCATCATGGTGTTCATCGACGATATCCTGGTTTACTCCAAGTCCGGGGAGGAGCATGATGAACATCTTCGTGTGGTGTTGCAAATTCTGAGGGAGAAGCAGTTGTACATAAAGTTCAGAAAGTGTGAGTTATGGCTGAAAGAAATAACTTTCTTAGGCATGTAGTTTCCGCAGAGGGAATTAGGGTGGACCCTCAGAAGATAGAAGCTGTATTGGATTGGAAACCGCTAAACTCTGTGGCAAAAGTTCAAAGTTTCTTAGGATTGGCCGGGTATTACAGAAGGTTTGTTGAAGGGTTCTCGTCAATAGCGGTACCTTTAACTAAGTTGTTGAGGAAGGGAGTATTGTTTGTGTGGACTGACAAACAATAGGAGAGCTTTGAGAAGCTGAAGAGAATCTTGACAGAAGCACCGGTGTTAATCCAACCTGAGGAGGGGAAAAAATTTACTGTCTACTGTGATGAGTCACGCACATGTTTAGGGTGTGTGTTGATGCAAGATGGAAAAGTGGTTGCGTATGCGTCTCGACAATTAAGACCGCATGAGTTGAACTACCCTACGCATAATCTAGAATTGGCGACGATAGTGTTCACTCTGAAGATTTTGAGGCACTACTTGTATAGGGAGAAGTCGGTTATCTACACTGACCATAAGAGCCTGAAGTATCTCCTTACCCAGAAGGAATTGAATTTGAGGCAACATAGGTGGATTGAGCTCTTGAAGGACTATTATTGCTCGATCGAATATCATTCGGGTAAGGCTAACGTGGTGGCGAATGCGTTAAGTAGAAAGGCGATAGCGGATTTAAGGGTGATGTTCGCTCATCTCAGTCTGTATGAAGATGGCAGTTTGGTGGCTAAACTCCAAGTAAGACCTATGTGGACAAGTCAGATTAAAGAGAAGCAACTTTTGGATGATGTCTTGAGTACTCGAATTTGGCAAGTGCAGAATGGTGAAGGAGAGGACTATAGCTTTAATTATGATAGAGCACTGTGTTTCTGTAAGAGAGTCTGTGTGCCAAAGGATATGGAGTTAAGGCAGATGATTCTTCAGGAGGCGCATAGTAGCCCATACGCTATGCATCTTGGAGGAGTTAAGATGTATCAGGATTTGCGAGAGTAATTTTGGTGGCCAGGTCTGAAGCGAGAGGTAACAGAATTCATGGGTAAGTGTTTGATGTGCCAGCAGGTGAAAGTGGAACACCAGTTACCTTCGGGGTTGTTACAGCCGGTCAAGATTTCGCAGTGGAAGTGGGAAAGGATCACGATGGATTTTGTTAGTGGGTTACCCCTTACGCCCACTAAGAAGGATTTGATTTGGGTGATTGTGGATCGTTTGACAAAGTCGGCTCACTTCATACCGGTTCGGGTCGACTATTCTTTGCAAAAGTTGGCTAAGTTGTATGTGGCTGAGGTGGTGAGATTACATGGTGTACCGGTGTCGATCAAATCAGATAGGGACCCTAGGTTCACATCCGAATTCTGAAAAGCTCCTCATCGAGCAATGGGAACAAGGTTAGACTTTAGTACCACTTTTCACCCACAGACTGATGGTCAGTCTGAGAGGGTAATTCAGATCTTGGAGGATATGCTAAGGGGTTGCATCATTGATTTCAGGGGTAGTTGGGAGGAGTATTTACCTTTGGCGGAATTCGCATACAATAACAGTTATCAAGCTAGTATTCAGATGGCGCCTTATGAAGCATTATATGGAAGGAGATGTCGTACCCTAACTTGTTGGATGGAGTTGGGTGAACGTCAGGTATTGGGTCTAGAGCTAGTTTCAAAAATGGAGGAGAAAGTTAAGTTAATACGGGCTCAGTTGAAGGAGGGTCTGATCGGCAGAAATCTTATATGGATCTAAAATGGAAGGAAATGGAATTTGCAGTAGGAGACAAAGTCTTTTTGAAAGTAGCTCCATGGAAGAAGGTAATAAGGTTTGGACGGAAGGGTAAGTTAAGTCCTCGATTTATTGGGCCATATCAGGTACTAGAACGTGTGGGCCCAGTGGCTTATCGCTTAGAGTTTCCTCCAGAGTTGGAGCAGATACATGACGTATTTCATGTCTCGATGCTAAGACGTTACCGTTCTGATTCATCGCACATTGTGCCGATGGAAGAGATTGAAGTAAGGCCAGACTTGTCTTTTAAGCCGAGCCAGCGGAAATCTTGGATCGAGACGTAAAAGTGTTGAGAAGGAAGTCCGTCCCTTTAGCCAAGGTTTTATGGCGAAACCATGGAGTGGAGGAGGTGACATGGGAGCCAGAGGATGTTATGCGACAACAGTATCCCCATCTCTTTTGATCAGGTAAATTTCGAGGCCGAAATTTATTTTTCAGGGGGGTAGAATTGTAACATCCCGAGTTATCGGGCTTGTACATTTTATGTGTTATATGCTTAAGATATGAATTTGAGAATTTGAGGTGCAAAAGGGGTTCAGGTTTGGGCTGAGGCCTTGATTAAATATTTTGTTAGACACTCAAGGGCTTAAATAAAAAAGGAAAGAAAGAGCCAATACGCTAGTAAATAAATACGCTAGTAAATAAACACGCTAGTAAATAAAATACTAGAAAAAAATAGGCTTTCTACATATTGCATCGTCCAACTAGCATGCTTATTTGGGAACGTGAAATAAAAAAATCACCCTCGACCCCATGTACGAATAAAAGCGGTTAAAGGGTTGGAAATAAGTCATATAGAACCAATCGATTCATGGTAAAATCCCTCTACCTTGCATTTTATTAATTTTTTTTGCTCAATATCATAGAGGGATAAAATGGTGTAGGTTAATTAACATTATGGGCTTGTGGCCAGTGGCAAAATGGCGCCACTAAGACGAAAGGGAGTTGGCGTTAATGGCAAAGAAGGAGGCCCAAGTTTTAGCCACTTGGAGCCTATGTTTCTGGGCCAAATTTGGCACCTAAAGAGGAAGCTAGGAGGGGACGGCACAAGGCTAAAATTTAGGTGTTTTAGTGTTTAAAATATATGTGATATAAGCTGATAAATGAGGGAGGAAGTGGTGTGATGTAGGTCTCTTTTGGATGGGTGTTTGATAGGGATAATGGATAGGATGAGGATCTATCAGGAAGGCAAGTGTTGGCTGAAAATCAAACTCTGTAAAGGGGGGAAGCGATTTAATATAAGCTAAGTATGTGCTGAAATTTGCTGTCAAGGTGCTCATCATTTTTCTCTTTTCTCTGCCAAAATTCCTATTCCATTCTCCCTCTCTTTTCTTTTTCTTCAGCTGGCCGAATCCTCTGATGATTCCTTTCTCATCTCTTTCAGACACTTTAATCGAATCTTCAAGCCTCTCCTTGCTTTCTTTTCACTTTCCTCTTAAGCCGAAACACACCACTCAGAACTTCTAGAAGCCGAAACCGCATCAGTTCATCTTTTTGGGATATTCATAAAAGCCGAAATCATGAGATCTCGTCTCTTATGTTTGCCAAAATCACTTTGGGGTGTCTGTCTGTGCCGAAATCTGAAGGAAATTTTAGGTAAGTATTGATTCGAGAGATCCCAAATCTTTTCTGGCTTTTCAAAGTCTCTAGTCGAATGCCTATTTAAAAACTAATCTCTTGTTTCCCTCTTATTTGCGACGTTCCAGGATTTGAAGAGGAGTCAATCGCTTAGATCTCTAAGTCGGGGTTTAGTAACACACGAATCGTGTTACTTTCGGGATTTCAAGGTAAGGAGATCTATTAGTTTTACCGTGTAAATTCGAGTATTTATTAACCCTTGGCCGAATGTAGGGGAGGCCAAATCTTCGTGTTTTTTCGATTTTTCTTGAACCAAGTTATAGACTGAGGATAGTAGATTCGGATAGCAAGGATATCGATTAAGAGTATAGTACTACGCGATATCAGGTGTGTAACTTTCCACACCATCTAGATTGTTTGTTAATACATGTATAAAAATCTGCTATACTATGTTAAAAGCTGAAATCTCGGCATAATGGTTGAAACCCGATGAGGGTAAAGGCGAATCACCAAGTTAGTGATCTCTGTCATTCTAAAGTTAATGGTTCTGTTGATTTGATGTGATAAACATGTATGCCAATTTCTATGATTGCACGGGGTTGGGTGATTAATGAAAGCGGAAGTGATCTGTTGTAGTGGCTTATGCCATGATCTGTTGTAGTGGCTTATGCCATGATCTGTTGTAGTGGCTTATGCCATGGTCTGTTGTAGTGGCTTATGCCATGATTTGTTGTAGTGGCTTTTTGCCATGATCTGATGGTGTGTAGCGGTATGGGTTGATTGTAGAAATCCCTAATGGTGTGAATGGCAGGTAAGGGTGGTGTGTAGTGGATGGAAACCTAGGATTGGGTTGGGCTTTGCATATTTTCTGATATATTATGCTCATTATACATTCGTGGGCTAAGGCCCAATCTAATGGTGCATGAGGGTTGCACACTGAGTCTCGAGACTCACCCTATTATTTAACATCTTCGAGATAGAACCTAGTGCAATTTGACTGGTTGGAGGAGGCGCAAGGTGGCCATGCGAGAGATTCTATGTTAGAACAAGAAGAGTTCATTTAGTTTATTTATTTTTAATATTTTTAATTAATGGGTTTTATATTTTGTTGTAATAAGGCCATGGGCCACTAGCTTTATATTTTGTCTCGGTTTTATTTTGGGCTTTCATCGCTAATGGACATGTAAAATTTTACGTTTAAATTAAACTAAGACAGGTACAAAACTTTGGGTTTTTTTTAAGGCATCTTATAAAGTTATATCTTTTATAAATTATCAAATCATTAAGTCCTCCGGAATATATGTTTAAACTCGACAAATGTTTTCCAAAAATGCGACATGTTTTTACTAATTCTTCTTGGTGGCATGCCAGATCCGATCATGGTGATTGGGCGGGTTTGGGGTGTTACACTTTCCATATTTCTTTTTAATAAAATCTCTATTTTTATTATATATTTATTTTCTTTTCCACCACAACCATGAGCCACTAAAACCCATCTAGCCAAAGGTTACCGAAAATCCCAAAAAGGGGTTCTTGAGGTCTATAATCCGCACTTAGCCTTCTCAACAGGGTATTCATCGTTTCTCCGCACCACGGGGCTGACGCTTCCGTCCATGTCCCTTAAGAAGTAAACTTTTCAACGTATGCAAAGGCAATCGCTTTCTATGTTTTGGAAAGATTGCACAGTCGGTTCGTTAACTTACTGCGTCAGAGGTTGGCGAGCCCAAGAGACAAAATGGCATGGGATTCGCCATTGAGAAGCGTTGATCTAGCATAGATGACTCCAAAAAAGCGATTGCAAGCTTGAGTCAGGTTCCACCAAATCAAAGTCTAAATCCTCGAAGCTGGTGGTCGTAGGCGTCCTCTTCCACTATAACTGGCTTATTCGGTTTGAGAAGGATTATCTAAAAGCCAAGGATTGAACCCAAGGTGGATCGAGGCAACCGGAGGCTGGAATCTCCCAATAAGAATTTCTTTATCTCAACTCTATTTTCTATTTTTAATTTTCACAATTCCAATTTGACTTCTCAATTCTGTTTTTATTTTATTTTTGTTTCCAGATCCAAACTTTTAATTCTATTATTTTTATTTTTTCAGGAATGCAGGTTTTCTTAGGCACGATTCTGCCTAGGATTTCGAGAAACAAGTATATGTATAATCCGGTCTCTGAGGATTCAACCCTACTTCCCCTTTACTGTTGTTTTCATTATTTTGTAGGGATTAGGATATTTTTGATGCTTTCAACGATTGCATCAAATTTTGGCGTCGTTGCCGAGGATCGGTAACGTACTAATCTTGTTTTTTGTTTATTATGACATGATCTGCTCCAGGAACTCTTGCATTTGATTCAGAGATTGAAAAGACTGTGAGAGCTAATCGCAAGGAAACAAAGCTAAGAAAAAAGCAGTCAACGGTGGTTGGGATTCAAAGTAATCCATCACCAGAAATCAGAATTGACGATGAAGAAGACTCTAGGGTTAACGAAAACCCTACTCAAACTTTTGAAGGCGAAAAAGTAGAAGTCGATTCCTCAAAAGATGTGCTGAACGCTAGGGTCGACGAAAACCCGAATTTGGCACATCAATCAATGGATCAAACAATTCGGCAATTGGCCGAAGCTCTGACAGAACAACCACTGTTATGCATCGTGTATCCTTCTATGGATACTGATTTTGAATTAAAATCAGGGTTAATTCAGTTGCTGCCAACTTTCTGAGGGTTACAAAATGAAAACCCCCATAAACATTTGAAGGAGTTTCATATGGTTTGTCTGAGTATGAAACCTCAAGGCGTAACTGAGGATGAAATTAAATTGTGCGCTTTCCCTTTTTCCCTAGCAGATTCAGCTAGGGAATGGTTATTTTATTTACCTCTTGGATCTATTACCACTTGGGCTGATTTATCTCGCTTATTCCTCAACAGGTTTTTTCCAGCATCTAGAGCAGCTGAGCTAAGAAGAGAGATCATGGGAATACAGAGACTCTTTACGATTATTGGGAGCGGTTTAAGAAGTTGTGTGTGAGCTGCCCACAACACGGTATAACAGAACAATCTCTCCTCCTGTACTTTTATGAAGGTTTGAAACTAATGGAGATGAATATGGTAGACGCCACTAGTGGAGCAGTGTTGGTCAATATGACCCCTCAACAAGCAAGAGACCTGATCTCCACAATGGCTGCAAATTCTCAACAATTCTGAGCCAATCCTGAACCCCCTAGAAGGGTTCAGTAGCTAAGTAATTCTACAATAGAATATAAACTTGATAAACTTACTAATATGATGAATACTCTTCTTGCAGAAAAAACAATGACAACTCGGTTATGCGGAATATGTGCTACTCTTGATCATGCAACTGATGCATGTCCCAGTTTTTATGATGATACCATGGCCCACCTGGATGCTGTGGGAAATTTCCTTGGGCCGCCACTGTAACGACCTCAAAAGTATGGATATTGGAAAATGAGTTATCGCGTCTCCGTTTTTAGTAAACGGACTAGTAAAATATTTATTAAAAATATTTATAAAGTTAGTTATGTGTTTAATCAGGTTTTAATTAAGTGAATTTAGTGCAATTAAGAGCAATTAGTAAAAAAGACTAAATTGAAATAGGAGTAAAAGTTGAATTATAGATTAAAAGAAATTATAAAGGACCAAAATGGTAATTAAGCCATTTTGTATAGGTGAGGCGGTGTAATGTATAAAAGTCTAAGATTTTTATACCTAAAATTAGTATATTAAATTATTAATATTATTAATTATTATTATTATAGTTTTATATGAAATAAGTATAATAAGATTTTTATGTGATAAATAAATTATGATTTTGACAATTGTGAGGTGATAAAAATAGACAAATGTAAATTATATAGTTGTACAAGTGTGTTAATTATATTTGTTATTAAATAGATTTTTGTAAAAACAATTATTATTACAAACTAATATATATATATATGTGTGTGTGTGTGTGTGTGTGTGTGTGTGTGTGTGTGTGTGTGTGTTAAAAAGAAAAAGAAACAAAAACATGAAAAGAAGACCAGAGAGCAAACGTGAAAGAAAGAAAGAAATGAAAGAAAACAAAAGGAGAAATTCATGATTTAAAGCTTGGATGTTTAATAGGTAAGTTAATTTAGCCATTTTCTTTTAATTTTGATGTTTTATAAGTTTTAGGACAAAGTTTTGATGAGTTTAAGTTGAGGTTTTTTTGAAGTTTTAAAGTTTTTGAACATAGCATATGATGAACAAAAAGATGAATTAGTGGTTTAATTGAAAGACTTTCAAGTTAGAATTGGGTAAATGATTTAACTCCAAATAAGCTATAAGAAAACAATTTTTGGACAGCAGCAGTAGGGTAATTTTAAAAAATCACCAAAAATGGTAGATATAGAATTAGAAGTTAAGTGAGATATAAAATTAAAGCTTATTAAGTCTATTTTCATATGAAAGAAACAGAGAAAGCAAAGAAGTTCTTTATTGTGAGATATTTAGATTTTTGTGAGACTGATTTAGAGTGATTTTGAGATCCCCTGTTCTAACTTGTAAAAATCATTAAAACTTTTACAAAAATAATTTTGGGACATAATTTATATGATTAGATTCTGTAATGAGTTTATTTTTAGAAGAAATAAACTATAACATAATTTTAATTCTGTACAAAAATATAATTAAATTTTGGTGAAGAGTGGTCGGAACTGTCAAACAATAGAACATGGGTGATTTTAAAGAATAAACTGTACTTATTGGCCTAATCAAAAGTTCTGAAAATTTTATGGCAAGAAGATATGTGAGACTAGTTTCATATAAAATTTATGGATATTAATTTGGAATTCTGTAACTCAAGATATAGATAATTTAGTGACAATGACTCAGGTAGACAACCTTGAAAGAACTTATAAGTATATAATAGAATTGTGTATAAAGAATGTGGAATGAAGAGGAAGAGTAGGAATTGAATAAAATTCAATTATTTTTGTAATTTAATGTTGTAATTAATAATGTAAATCATTATTATTTCCGTGGCAAACAAGGAATTCGAGATATTGAACAAGGAAAGAAAAGAGAAAAACAAATGAGGAGTAAAAACGAGAAATTCAAGTTAGTATTACTATAATTCAAATCTTTTGGGCCCAAAATCCCAAAGTCAAGTTTTGAACCGGGCTCTGATATCAATTTGTAACACCCCAAACCCGGCCCAAACACTACTACCGGATCTGGTATGTCAAACGTGTCGACAAAAAGCCCAAATAGGATTTACATAAATTGTGCCTTAATAAGCAAAAGCCCAAAACTAGATTACATGTCCTTGAAAAAAAATTAAAACGAGAATAATTATTAAAGCCCCATAATAAAACTAAAATGTAAACTAATGGCCCATGGCCTTATTACAATGTAGTTTAAATCCATAACATAAAATACTTTTTTAAAAAAAAAAAAAACTAATATGGGAAACTTGTCGACGGATCCACCTTCTTTGCATGGCCACCTTGCGCTTCACTCCTACCAATCCGATGCACTAATCGTCACCGAAAGGTTAGTTTAAAGGGGTGAGTCACGAGACTCAGTGTGCAACCCTCATGCACCACTAGATTTGGGCCTCATTAAACATAATAATAAATTCATTTACATGGAAACATATAATATGCAAAGCCCAACCCATTTGCCTAGGTTTCAATCCGCTACACGCCCCCGTACCAACCAACACACCATTGGGGATTTCTACAATCAACCCACACTGCTACTCTCCAAGATGGCGTCAAGTCGCTCATCAACATATATTGGTCAAGCCCTTATAACATATAATGGCGAAGCTCAGATAACGATTCACGGCATTAGCCACTGATGAGTTCACGGTAAAACCGTTACTCATATACATGTACATATAACTTCCTCCTTTCATCACCCACCCCATGCAACATGCACAATAATTTAAAACATGTACAACAGTTTACTTGTAACATATAGTCAGATTATTTACTAACCTGAGGGTCCGTCGCTTAAATCCGAGATTTGGCTTTTAATGTAGCAAATAAATCTTGTGAACACATATACATATATATATACATTTATTATTAATCAGATCTAGACGGTGGGGAAGTGTTACACACCTGATTTGCGTACTAAGGCTTTTGCTATATCTACGTTACTATCACTTGAAACAACTACTATTGGCCCACGATCTGACTTTGATTTTGGCCCACACCCCGTTGGCCAATCTCACACTACAGAAATAGATCGCTTCTTGAATTTGGGCGACGGTTTTATAGATCCAACCTTCTCTGCTTGACTGTTAGTTGAGTCCATATCAATCCCTTAATCACTAATGTAACAGACCGAATTTGACCCTAATCGAAACGGTGGTTTCGGGACCACAAATCCGAGATCGAGAAATATTTAAATATTATATTTAGTGTTTATTATATATGAATTTATGTGTGTGAAAGTTTCGTAGAAAGATTTTATTGTTTAAGTGTTGAATTTGATAAAAAGGACTTAATCGCGTAAAAGGTAAAAGTGGCATACTAAAGTGAAATGTGCTAATTTGAGCATGGCTTTATAATATGAAGTATTAAAAGGGTAAATAACCCTTTTTATGAGTTAGTGGCTGGTCATGGACAAGTTTGTCCTTAAGATATAATGTTTGGTTATTTTATTATAAAGGTTAGTTAAGTAATTTAATAATAATTTAATATATGTTAAAGTAAAACAAAACAAAAGACATTTTTTCATTCATCTTTGTTTGGCCGAATGTTTGCATGAGAAGAAGGGTTCAAAGTTCTTGAAAATTCGGCACCTTGAAGCTAAAAATTGAAGGTGAGTCCTTAGTCAGTTTTAGATAATTTTTACGTTTTTGAAATCGTTGCTTCGAATATTACTCGACCCATGCTTGAATTTTTGAAAATCATGTGTTCATGAGGTTCGGTCATGGATGAATTCTTGAGGTTTTTGATGTTTGATGATTTTAAATTAAAGATATGTTAAGGATTGATATGTTTTGTATTAGAAATTTTAGTGAATTTTAGTATTTAGGGCTAAATTGTAAAAGTAAATTTTTAGAGGGGCTTAATTACAAAATAAGTGAAAGAAATGGACTCCTAAGGCCCTTTTGAATATTCGGCCCTTACATAGTCTTAGCAAATTTTGTGTATTTTATGCTTTGTACAATTAGGACTAAATAGTAAAAATGTGAAATCTTAGGGGCAAAATGGTAATTTGCATGTTTATGTGTTTTGGGACTAAATTGAGTTGAAATGTACTTGAATGAGCTGAATTTAATGTGTTCTAGACCAAGAACAAAGAAAAACGAGCTTGGATCGGGGAAAAATGAAAGTTGTCGACTAGCCGGTTAACGTTGTCCGTCGAAAGTCGAGGTAAGTCCTTAAGCTAGATTATATTAAAGAATGAATTATGAATGTGTTTAATGACAATGTTTGATAAATTTGGGCATGTTTTTATGTGATAGCCGAATGTAAAAGTAGTATATCGAATTGGATATGTTTTGTTAATACCTTGTAAAGGTGTATAATCGATATGATATGCGGAGTATACAATGATGTAATGATTTTATTTAGAAAATGTGAACAAGTTAGATGAGTTTGAAAAGTGACAGAATTATGAAATTTAAGTGATTAAATTGGATATGGTATTATTGAAATGTGCATTGGAATGTTGAAAATGTTGATATTTTGGGCTATTAGCCTAAAGGTGCCTTGTCTTGTTGTTTATCGAGCTTTGATGCCTAGCGTGCCTTGTCTTGGTGTTACTTATCGAGATTTGATGCCTAGTAGGCTTAGTGCGGTGACATATTTGGGCTTCGTGCCTAGCGTGCTTAGTCTTGGTGACATATTTGGGCTTCGTGCCTAATGAGCTTAGTCTTGGTGACATATTCGGGCTTCGTGCCTAGCGGTGCTTCGAGCCTAGGTGACATATTCGAGCTTCGTGCCTAGTAGGCTTAATGCCGTTGAATTGATATAAATGGGAAATTTGAGAATCGAATAAGGTAAGTTATATTTAATGTTTGATGTTAAAAGCTCGGGTAAGAGTTGGCATATTATGTTTATAAGGATTGAAGTGAGTAAAGTTCTTATTGTTTTGAATCAAATTCGATGTGTTGAAATGGTCAATTGCACAAGTACTATATTTTATAATGTTGAATCCTTTTATTAATATGTATATACATTATTTATATGTGAAGTTGATAGTGTTTATGTACATGATGACATAGAAACAATTATTAATACAAATGTTACATTAGTATTTGGCTAAGTGTATTATATATATATGTATAGAAATATTTATATACAATATTATATGTGCTTAAGACTTACTAAGCCAGTGAGCTTACTTTGTGTGTTTTCGCTGTTTGTTTTATAGATCTTGATCAAGCTACAGGCTCGAAGGATCGTTAGTGAAGTCAACCACACTATCATCCCTTTTTGGTACAATCCAGTTAGTTGATTTTGAATTGAAGGCATGTATAAGCTAGATTAATGGTTGAATGATTTCCTAACTTCTATAATTATAGCCATGCGAAAATGGCTAGATTTTTATGCTTGAGTTTTATTGTGGTTAATTATGGTTTAGACTCATTTTGGTAAATATGCTATATGACGTGCATGAATGGTGTTTTGATTAGACAATATGATTTGTATTCTATGAACGGGGTATGTTTCAACTTAAATTAATGTACCAATTATATTCGCTCATATTGACTAATATCAAGGTTGCATGGGTAAGAAATATTTAAGTTGTGTAATATGGCTCATATAATTTTGAATGAGCATGGACTGAGTAAAAAAAGGTACATTGACATTTGACAGAACATATAGATATATGAAATGTATTAATATATGTTTGTATGTGAATATGTATGCGCATATAAATTTTGAAGTCGTCGAAAATTTGATTATTGAATGTTATATATGATTGATGGTGAAGTTTTTAAAACATGTGAATTATGATTATGCGAGATGTGTTTTGGTCGGTAATGCCTCGTAACCCAAGTCCGCGACGGATATGGGTCGGGGTGTTACATTTTATTGGTATCGAGCTACGGTTTAGTCGATTCTAGGACTACCGTAGTAACGTAAGAGTCTAGCTATACATGCCTTTGAATTTTATATGTGATAGTGTGGTGACTTGACAATTTCAATTGTATTTTATATAGTAAATGGATTCGATCCCGATAGAGCCGTGGTGATGATGTGGAGAGTGTTGCGCTGGTCTCGCACATGGATCAGCCATTAGACTTTCAACCGATTCACGGGTAACCACGAGGAGAGGCTAAACAAGCCTTCTACCAAATGATGAATGAATGGTTTACCGGTTTGTTCGAATAATCCGGTGTACAACAACCTCCACCCCAAATAATCCAACTCCAATTACCTTCAAAGACTTCGATGATGGATCCGATGAGATCTAGCAGACCTCCCATTGATAAAATCAAGAAATATGGGCCGAGGAATTCAAGACCAATGATAATGATGATGCGAGCAGCCGAGATGTGGCTTGATAACACTATTCGGCACTCGATGAGTTATCTTGTACTCGGATGAATGCCTAAAGTGTGCTATATCTTTACTTGGGACACCGCCTATCACCGGTGGAACACATTGGTATCCGTAGTTCGAAAGAAAAAGTAACTTGGGACTTCTTCCAAATTGAGTTCAGTAAGAAATATATCGATCGAGATTCATCGATCAAAAGCGAAAGGAATTCCTTGAATTAAAACAGGGGCGAATGACTGTGACAGAATATGAACGGAAATTTGTCAGACTTAGCAGATATGCTAGAGAGTGTGTTTCTACTGAAGCCATTATGTGCAAAAGATTTGAAGGCGATCTGAATGAAGATATAAAGTTGTTGGTCGGCATTCTTGAAATCAAAGAGTTTGTGATACTAGTCGAGCGGGCTTGTAAGGCTGAAGAGCTCAGAAAAGAGAAAAGAAAAGCTGAAATAGAAGCAAGAGATACTCATAAGAGATCAACAAGTAAGACTTACCATTCGGTGCCTAAGAAATTCAGAGATGACTCCAATCGACACAAAGCTACTTCAGATTTACCTAGACGTGATCGACCTCCAGGGAGTTATCGAGCCACTTCGATAGCTAGTGTTGGTAACATTCCTCAGGACCGGGTCGAGTGTAAACATTGCGGGAAATGGCATTCTGGAAGTTGTAGGGTTCGTGATCGGTCCTGCTTTAAATGTGGATCGTCGGACCATTTCATTCGAGAGTGCCCAATGTTAGCCGATCGAATACGATTCGAACACTAGACCGAAGCAAAGACGCCAAAGACGGGTCGACCACCCAAACCTTCCAAATAAAGTAGGTGGTAGTTAGAGAGGACGAAGGACATGTAGTTCGATCGAGGCCCGAGCACCTATCGAGCTTATGCTACACGAGCGAAAGGATGCTTCTTCCCCGATGTTATTACGGTACTTTCACCCTTTATGATATTCTGTGGATCGCACTAATTGATCCCGGTTCGACTCATTCATATGTGTGTGAAACTCTAGTATTCGGTAAGACTCTGCCAGTTGAGTCTACTGAGTTTGTGATTTGTGTGTCCAACCCTTTGGGTAGATGTGTACTTGTAAATAAAGTGTGTAGAGGTTGCCCGTTGATGATTCGGGATTATTGTTTCCCAGCCGATTTAATGTTGTTGCCCTTCGATGAGTTCGATATAATTTTGGGAATGGACTGGTTAACTTCACATGATGCAGTGGTGAATTGCAAAAGAAAACTTATTGATTTGAGATGTCAGAACGGTGAGATCATCAGAATTAAATCCAGTGAGTTAAGCGGGTTTCCTACAATAATATCCTCGATCTTTGGTGGAAAGTATGTGAGAAAAGGTCGAAGCTTATTTGGCTTATGTCTTTGGATAATAAAGTGTCCGAAAAGCATATTGAATCTGTACCGGTTGTGTGTGAATACCCAGATGTGTTTCCTGAAGAACTACCAGGTTTACCACCAGTACGAGAGATTGAGTTCAGCATTGAATTAGCACCGGGAATGACTCCGATCTCGATAGCTCCGTATCGGATGGCACCTACCGAGTTAAAAGAGTTAAAAGCACAGTTGCAAGAGTTAACAGATAGGGGTTTTGCTCGACCGAGTTTCTCTCCTTGGGTGCACAGTTCTTTTGTGAAAAAGAAAGATGGAACGATGCGAATGTGTATTGATTATCGGCAACTGAATAAGGTAACTATAAAGAATAAGTACCCGTTACCTCGGATTGATGATTTGTTTGATCAGTTGAAAGGGCTTCAGTATTTTCGAAGATAGATTTGAGATCGGGTTATTACCGATTATGAGTCGAGAGCAGATGTGCCAAAGACTACATTAGGACGAGGTACGGACATTTTGAGTTCTTGGTTATGCCTTTTGGGCTTACTAATGCACTCATTTGTTTTATGGATTTGATGAATCGGGTTTTAGACGGTTTTGGATCGATTTGTAGTAGTGTTTATCAATGATATATTAATCTACTCCAAAGATGAAATCGAACATGCTGAGCATTTGAAATTAGTGCTACAAACTTTACGGAATCAGCAGTTGTGTGCGAAGTTTAGTAAGTGTGAGTTCTGGATGAAAGAGGTCAGCTTTTTGGGACATGTTGTTTCAGCATCAGGCATTCGAGTTGATCCGAACAAAATCTCGGCTATACTTGATTGGAAGCCACCGAAAAATGTTTCCGAGATTTTAAGTTTTCTGGGACTTGCGGGCTACTATAGACAGTTTGTGAAAGGTTTTTCTGTAATAGCTACACCTTTGACAAAGCTACTACAGAAAGATGTCAAGTTTGAGTGGTCGGAAAATTGTCAAAAAGTTTCGATCAGTTGAAAGCCCTTTTGAAGGAAGCTTCGGTGTTAGCTCAGCCTGAATCGGGTAAAGAATTTGTTGTGTATTCTGATGCTTCCTTAAATGGTTTGGGCTGCGTTTTGATGCAGGAAGGCAAAGTTGTAGGCTACGCTTCAAGACAATTGAAGCCGCATGAAAGAAACTACCCGACGCATGATTTAGAACTTGCAGCTATTGTGTTTGCACTGAAAATTTGGCGTCATTATTTATACGGTGAGAAATGTCATGTTTACTCGGATCACAAAAGTCTTAAATATTTGATGACTCAGAAAGAGTTGAACTTGAGACAACGCAGATGGTTAGAATTGTTGAAAGACTATGAGTTAGTGATTGACTACCATCCGGGGAAAGCTAACGTTGTTGCAGATGCATTAAGTCAAAAATCATTGCTTGCTCTTCGTGCATTGAACACACAGATGGTTATGTCAGATGATAGTTCGATCATAGCCGAGTTAAAAGCAAGACCGATGTTTATTCAGCAAATTTGTGATGCACAGAAAGTTGACAAAGATTTGATTGCTAGTCGAATTTAGTGTGAAAAGGTGCGAATCGATTTTCGATTGATGCAAATGATGCTTGAATTTTAAAAGCCGAATGTGTGTTCAAGAACTCGATTTGATCTGATGATGATTCGAGTGAGGCCCATAGTGGTCGATTATCAATACATCCGGGTAGCACAAAATGTATAATAATTTGAAAGCAGTTCTATTGGTGGTCGGGCATGAAAGCGGGATATATCTGAATTTGTTTGAAATGCTTAGTTTGTCGACAAGTAAAAGTTGAACATCAAGTGCCATCGGACTACTTGACCAATCATGATACCGAATGGTAATGGGATAGAATTACAATAGATTTTGTATCCGGTCTTCCTATGACACCGAGTAAGAAAGATGCCGTCGGGTTATAGTTGATAGACCGACTAAATCACTCATTTTGTGCTTGGTTAAATATGGACTTTTCACTCGATAAACTTCTTTGAATTGTACGTATCACATTGTGAGATTGCATGGTGTACCGAGTTCCATCGTTTCAGATAGAGACCTGAGATTTACATCGTGGTTTTGGGAGAAGTTCCAAGATGCCTTAGGTACTAAACTTCATTTTAGTACAGCCTTTCATCCACGATGCACGGTCGATCGAGCGAACTATTCGAGATACTTGAGGACATGTTGAGATGTTGCGTTCTCGAGTTTGAAGGTGCGTGGGAACGATACCTACCTTTGATTGAATTTGCTTATAATAATAGCTTCCAATCTAGTATCAAAATGGCGCCTTATGAAGCCTTATGCGGGCAAAAATGCCGAACTCCGTTATAATCGGTGAGCTCGTGAGAATAAGATACACGGGTTGATTTGATTAAAGAAGCGTAATGAAGGTAGCTATTATTAGAGGCAATTTGAAAGTCGCCGGATCGTCAAAAGTCCTATGCTGATTTGAAGCGTAAAGACATTGAGTTTCGGTCGAGATCGAGTATTTTAAAGGTTTCTCCGTGGAAGACGATTACTCGTTTTGGTAGGAAGGCAAGTTGAGCCCGAGATTCATCGGATTGTATGAAATCATTGAACGTGTTGGGCTGTTGCTTATAGGTTGAAGCTACCCTTTGAATTAGAAAAGATACACGATGTATTTCACGTTTCTATGCTCCGTAGATACAGATCAGATCCATCACATATGATTGCTCAAATCGAGATTGAAATCCAACCTGATATGACGTATGAAGAAAAACCGATCCGTATTTTAGCTCGGGAAATGAAAGAGTTAAGAAACAAAAGGATTTCCTTAGTGAAAGTATTATGGAATCGGCACGGAGTTGAAGAGGCTACGTGGGAGCCTGAGGACTCAATGAGGCAACAATATCCGACGTTATTTAACGGTAAAATTTTCGGGGACGAAAATCCTTAAGGGGGGAAAGTTGTAACAGACCGAATTTGACCCTAATCGAAACGGTGGTTTCGGGACCACAAATTCGAGATCGAGAAATATTTAAATATTATATTTAGTGTTTATTATATATGAATTTATGTATGTGAAAGTTTCGTAGAAAGATTTTATTGTTTAAGTGTTGAATTTGATAAAAAGGACTTAATCGCGTAAAAGGTAAAAGTGGCATACTAAAGTGAAATGTGCTAATTTGAGCATGGCTTTATAATATGAAGTATTAAAAGGGTAAATAACCCTTTTATGAGTTAGTGGCTGGTCATGGACAAGTTTGTCCTTAAGATATAATGTTTGGTTATTTTATTATAAAGGTTAGTTAAGTAATTTAATAATAATTTAATATATGTTAAAGTAAAACAAAACAAAAGACATTTTTCATTCATCTTTGTTTGGCCAAATGTTTGCATGAGAAGAAGGGTTCAAAGTTCTTGAAAATTCGCACCTTGAAGCTAAAAATTGAAGGTGAGTCCTTAGTCGGTTTTAGATAATTTTTACGTTTTGAGATCGTTGCTTGAATATTACCCACCCATGCTTGAATTTTTGAAAATCATGTGTTCATGAGGTTCGGTCATGGATGAATTCTTGAGGTTTTGATGTTTGATGATTTTAAATTAAAGATATGTTAAGGATTGATATGTTTTGTATTAGAAATTTTAGTGAATTTTAGTATTTAGGGCTAAATTGTAAAAGTAAATTTTTAGAGGGGCTTAATTACAAAATAAGTGAAAGAAATGGACTCCTAAGGCCCTTGTGAATATTCGGCCCTTACATAGTCTTAGCAAATTTTGTGTATTTTATGTTTTGTACAATTAGGACTAAATAGTAAAAATGTGAAATCTTAGGGGCAAAATGGTAATTTGTATGTTTATGTGTTTTGGGACTAAATTGAGTTGAAATGTACTTGAATGAGCTGAATTTAATGTGTTCTAGACCAAGAACAAAGAAAAACGAGCTTGGATCGGGGAAAAACAAAAGTTGTCGACTAGCCGGTTAACGTTGTCCGTCGAAAGTCGAGGTAAGTCCTTAAGCTAGATTATATTAAAGAATGAATTATGAATGTGTTTAATGACAATGTTTGATAAATTTGGGCATGTTTTTATGTGATAGCCGAATGTAAAAGTAGTATATCGAATTGGATATGTTTTGTTAATACCTTGTAAAGGTGTATAATCGATATGATATGCGGAGTATACAATGATGTAATGATTTTATTTAGAAAATGTGAACAAGTTAGATGAGTTTGAAAAGTGACAGAATTATGAAATTTAAGTGATTAAATTGGATATGGTATTATTGAAATGTGCATTGGAATGTTGAAAATGTTGATATTTCGGGCTATTAGCCTAGTAGGCCTTGTGCCGGTGTTACTTATCAGGCTTTGATGCCTAGCGGTGCCTTGTCTTGGTGTTACTTATCGTGCTTTGATGCCTAGTAGGCTTAGTGCCGGTGACATATTCGGGCTTCGTGCCTAGCAGGCTTAGTGCCGGTGACATATTTGGGCTTCGTGCCTAGCAGGCTTAGTGTCGGTGACATATTCGGGCTTCGTGCCTAATGTGCTTAGTGCCGATGACATATTCGAGCTTCGTGCCTAAAGGTGCTTGAGTAGGTGACATATTCGAGCTTCGTGCCTAGTAGGCTTAATGCCGATGAAATTGATATAAATGGGAAATTTGAGAATCGAATAAGGTAAGTTATATTTAATGTTTGATGTTAAAAGCTCGGGTAAGAGTTGGCATATTATGTTTATAAGGATTGAAGTGAGTAAAGTTCTTATTGTTTTGAATCAAATTCGATGTGTTGAAATGGTCAATTGCACAAGTACTATATTTTATAATGTTGAATCCTTTTATTAATATGTATATACATTATTTATATGTGAAGTTGATAATGTATATGTACATGATGACATAGAAACAATTATTAATACAAATGTGACATTAGTATTTGGCTAAGTGTATTATATATATATATGTATAGAAATATTTATATACAATATTATATGTGCTTAAGACTTACTAAGCCGGTGAGCTTACTTTGTGTGTTTTCTTTGTTTGTTTTATAGATCTTGATCAAGCTACAGAGGCTCGAAGGATCGTTAGTGAAGTCAACCACACTATCATCCCTTTTGGTACAATCCAGTTAGTTGATTTTGAATTGAAGGCATGTATAAGCTAGATTAATGGTTGAATGATTTCTAACTTCTATAATTATAGCCATGCGAAAATGGCTAGATTTTTATGCTTGAGTTTTATTGTGGTTAATTATGGTTTAGACTCATTTTGGTAAATATGCTATATGACGTGCATGAATGGTGTTTTGATTAGACAATATGATTTGTATTCGTTTATGTGATTGAGGATTTATGATTTTAACTTAGACTATATGGTAGATGATTAATGCTTGATGATTTATGACAAATGACATATAAATTGATTAAGTGGTGTTTAGGTATATGTTCATGTAATTGACTAGGTTATTGTGGGATAACTAGTAGGTGGTTTAATGTATGAGTATATTCAGCTATGCTTAATCATATATACATGATCATAGTATGCTAATTAAGCATGTATGGTTTAATATAAATGTTCAAAATAACACAATGAATATGGTCTTATATACATAAAATATGTAATAAGAAAAGATGTATAATTGATTTAGTCTTAAATTCACTGTATGTGTGTTATATAGGAATAAGTGTATATGTCTTGTATACCGTGTATGTGTAAGAAAAATGTTAGTAAACTAGGGATATTATGAACTTATCTATTGGGACCGAAAATAGTGGTTGGTATATTAGTCAAATGGTTGTGAATTAAAGGTTAAGTTGATGTTTTGGTTATGCATTTGTAATTTGAGTAGGATAAGTTAGTATGTGATTTGAGCGTACTTTTAATTATGATTGTGCATCGAAATGATTTAAATTGATATGGTCATATACGAATGGTCTTATAATTATGAACGGGGTATGTTTCAACTTAAATTAATGTACCAATTATATTCGCTCATATTGACTAATATCAAGGTTGCATGTGTAAGAAATATTTAAGTTGTGTAATATGGCTCATATAGTTTTGAATGAGCATGGATTGAGTAAAAAAAGGTACATTGATATTTGACAGAACATATAGATATATGAAATGTATTAATATATGTTTGTATGTGAATATGTATGCGCATATAAATTTTGAAGTCGTCTGAAAATTTGATTATTCGAATGTTATATATGATTGACTGGTGAAGTTTTTAAAACATGTGAATTATGATTGTCTGAGATGTGTTTTGGTCGGTAATGCCTTGTAACCTAAGTCCGGCGACGGATATGGGTCAGGGGTGTTACAACTAAACCAAATAACGATGAGATCTAACTCATTAGTTAAATGTAACCTTTAAAACGAACACTTACCTAGTTAGCCGAATCCCAAATATCCTTTAGAAATTGTCACCACCAACCTTCTTACATTCGGCCATTCCCCAAATATTAAACGGATCAAAAATCACAACCATTCTAACCCATATGCCATTCGGCTAAATGGAAAGAATCATGGAAGACCATTCGGCCATACTTACCACTTCTTACCTTCGATTTTTCCACCAAATCGGCTTTAATAGGATAGTTTCGGCTTCTAGGAGTAAAGAGTATAATTGAAAGGACCTTGGAATAATGGTTTAGATTAGGAGTTTGATAAAAATAAGAGAATCACAGAAAAGGAAAAATCCCGAAACCTACTGGATTACTAAGGAGTATACGGCTTACAGTGCACCTTCAGGAAAACAGAGATCTCACTTGTAGATTCGGCTATGGGAGATGAGGGTATGAACAAAGGAATTCGCTCTTAGAAAAAGAAAAAGAGAAACTGTAGAGAAGGCTTGGAAATTTTGGCAGAGAATGAGAGAAGAATAGGGTTTCAAGATACTGAAATTGAAGAATACTACTCCCTATTTATAGAGAAATTTCAGCATACCCACACACATAGAGTTGGAATTTTGGCCAACTCTCCTCTCCCAGAGTTGGATTTTCGGCCAACTCTGCTGTCATATGATAGCTTTTAACTCACCTGATAACTCAATCCTTATCTTACATTTAGGAGAGCCCACCTTAAAACCAACTCCTCCTTATTAATTATCAGCTTTTTAACACTTAAAATAAAAGAAATAACTCCTAAAAGGTAGTCTAATTGTCGTCCACCCCCTTCCCATTTAAGTGCCGAATTTGACCCATTTCCTAAGGCCCAATCGGTCACTCAGGGCCCAAATTCCTCCTCCCTTAAGGCTCCCCCTTATGCCCACTTAATGCGCTTTAATCCTTTGGGCCACAAGCCCAGCTTGTCACTTAATTAACCATCTTCTTAAATTATAAGCTAACACTATTTATTAGCCACCTAACCCAATTTTTTTTAAAGCCCAATATTGCACTTTAAATTATCCAGAGCACTAACTTTAATCCTAATCCAAATATTTAATCAAAAAGTCAGCCCAACCTTTCCAACTTATCATATTAGACTATCATATAAATGAGTAGGCCCACTTTGAGGATGTTATATGTGTAGTGAAATGACGAAAATACCCTTAGGAAAGGAATATGAGTTTATGGATGTTGCTTGTGTGGTTGATGTGTGTACGTGATACTCTGATTGATGATGATTGAGTGAGAATTCTAGAATTCAGAAATACAGACTTGAGAACTAAACTTGTAGATAGAATTCGAATTCGAAATAACTACTGTTAAAACTACTTTCCATAAGACTTTCCGTTTCATAAAATTTCTAATTAAATAAATCACGAGCGGTAGAATGAGCACTAGAGGACGTGGTGTGCGTGGCAGAGGTAGAGGCCGGATTGCTGTGTCAGAACCCGTAGGGTCGGGTCATGAGTCCGAGAATGAGGTACCAGTGCCGCCAGGGGTTGAGGCAGAATTTCAAGATCAGATGGCCGGAGATGATGATGTATCTTAGGCTATGTTAAGGGTTTTGGAGATAGGTCCCAGAGTAGGCATGGGCACAAGAGCCCGAAAATCTGTACCTAAGCGACTCCGAGCCAACGGAGCAGAGATGTTTAGGGGAGTTTCTGGAATAGCTCCTAATGCCGCTGAGCACTAGTTAGAAGCAATGGAGCGGATTATGAATGACCTTGATTTCACTGTAAAGGAAAAGTTGAAGAGGGTTGTGTCTCTTATTCGAGACGAGGCCTATCTGTGGTGGCTCACAGTGAAGGAGGGTACTTTCGTAGACCGCGTCAATTGGGACTTCTTTAAAGAGTCGTTTCAGGGAAAGTACATCGGGGCCAGTTATGTGGATGCACAGAGAAAGGCATTCTTGAACTTAGTACAGGGAAGTAAGTCTGTATCTGAATACGAGGCAGAGTTCTTACGGTTGAGCCGTTACGCTCGAGGGATTGTGGCGACTGACCATGAGCGTTGTGTGCGATTCGAGGATGGACTAAGGGATGAATTGAGGGTATTAATGGCACCGCAGCGAGAAAGGGACTTTGCAGTTTTGGTTGAGAAAGCTAAGATATCTGAGGAGGTTAAGCGGAATGAGAAATAGAAAAAGGATAAGGATAGGAATAGGAATAAGAGGAATTTTGGGTCGTCGGGATCATCCTAAAATTTTCAAAAAAGGCCTAGGTCTGATGGGCCAGCTCGTGCTCCGACGGGTCAAAATCGATCATGTCCTTCGTGTGGGAAGGTGCATTATGGGGAGTGCAGAAGGAGAACCGGTGGATGCTTTAGGTGTGGATCCACAGAGCATATGATTAAGGACTGTCCACAGGTGGAGCAGGCACGGCCCGTGGGGCGGGGTTCTGATCAGGTAAGGAGAGGTGGTCAGCCAGTACCAATGGGTCGTGGCGCGGCCAGGGGAGGAAATGGATTCAGTCGGGGTCGTGGAGCACCTGGTAGGGGTACAGGTAATATTGATGCGAGGCAGCCAAGTCTAGTGTATGCAGCTCACCGAAGGGAGGATGGTGACGCACCGAACGTCATAACCGGTACGTTTCTTATTGCTGATAACCCTTTTCTTGCCTTGATTGATATTGGGTCAACCCACTCCTATGTTGCATGTTCGGTATCTGAGACCCTAAGTTTAGACTCTGAAACAACTACTAGGAAGATGACTGTGGTTAGTCCTTTAGGATAATCTAGGGTAGTGGACAAACTGTTTAGAGACGTACCTCTAGAGACTCAAGGGGTAGTGTTTTCAGTAGACTTAATGGAATTACCGTTTAGAGAGTTTGATCTTATCTTAGGAATGGATTGGTTGACTAAACACCGTGCTAAGTTGGATTGTGAGGCTAAGCGCATGGTGTTGAGTACCACGAAAGGCTGGGAGGTGGTTGTGTTAGGGGAGAGAAGGAACTATTTGTCCAACATAGTATCGGCATTGAAGGCTGTTAAGATGATTCGAAAAGGATGCAATGCATTTCTAGCCTATATCAGTGCTTTGGATGTTAAGGAGGTGACTGTCGATGAGGTTCAAATAGTCAAGAATTTCACAGATGTCTTTCCTGAGGAATTGCCAGGATTACCCCCGGATCGCGAAGTAGAGTTTGGAATAGAGCTACTTCCGAGTACAGCTCCAATGTCTATTGCTCCGTACAGAATGGTGCCGAAGGATTTGGTGGAACTCAAAGCACAGATCCAGGAACTGTTGGATCGTGGATTTATCTGACCGAGTGTGTCTCCGCAGGGAACCCCGGTCCTGTTTGTGAAGAAGAAGGACAGATCCATACGTATGTGTGTGGACTATCGTCAGTTGAATAAGTTGACGGTTAAGAACAAGTACCCACTGCCAAGAATCGATGACCTGTTCGATCAGCTCAAGGGAGCTTCAGTATTTTCTAAGATTGACTTAAAGTCGGGATATCATCAGTTAAGGGTAAAGGAGGGAGACATTCATAAGACGACGTTTCGGACTCGGTACGGTCATTATGAGTTTGTGGTGATGTCGTTCGGGTTGATGAATGCGCCAGCGGCATTTATGGATATGATGAATCGGGTATTTCAACCGTATCTTGATCGATTCGTCATGGTGTTCATCGACGATATCCTGGTTTACTCCAAGTCCGGAGAGGAGCATGATGAAAATCTTTGTGTGGTGTTGCAAATTCTGAGGGAGAAGCAGTTGTACGCAAAGTTCAGTAAGTGTGAGTTATGGCTGAAGGAAGTAACTTTCTTAGGGCATATAGTTTCCGTAGAGGGAATTAGGGTGGACCCTCAGAAGATAGAAGCTGTATTGGATTGAAAACCGCTAAAGTCTGTGGCGGAAGTTCGAAGTTTCTTAGGATTGGCCGGGTATTACAGAAGGTTTGTTGAAGGGTTCTCGTCAATAGCGGCACCTTTAACTAAGTTGTTGAGGAAGGGAGTATCGTTTGTGTGGACTGACAAACAACAGGAGAGCTTTGAGAAGCTGAAGAGAATCTTGACAGAAGCACCGGTGTTAATCCAACCTGAGGTGGGAAAAGAATTTACCGTCTACTGTGATGAGTCACACACAGGTTTAGGGTGTGTGTTGATGCGAGATGGAAAAGTGGTTGTGTATGCATCTCGACAATTAAGACCGCATGAGTTGAACTACCCTACGCATGACCTAGAATTGGCGACGGTAGTGTTCGCTCTGAAGATTTTGAGGCACTACTTGTATGGGGAGAAGTCGGTTACCTACACTGACCATAAGAGCCTGAAGTATCTCCTTACCCAGAAGGAATTGAATCTGACGCAACGTAGGTGGATTGAGCCCTTGAAGGACTATGATTGCTCAATCGAATATCATCTGGGTAAGGCTAACGTGGTGGCGGATGCTTTAAGTAGAAAGGCGATAGCAGATTTAAGGGCGATGTTCGCTCATATCAGTCTGTATGAGGATGGCAGTCTGGTGGCTGAACTCCAAGTAAGACCTATGTGGACAAGTCAGATTAAAGAGAAGCAACTTTTGGATGATGTCTTGAGTACTCGAATTCGGCAAGTGCAGAATGGTGAAGGAGAGGACTATAGCTTTAATTATGATGGAGTACTATGTTTCTGTAAGAGAGTCTGTGTGCCAAAAGATGTGGAGTTAAGGCAGATGATTCTTCAGGAGGCGCATAGTAGCCCATACGCTATGCTTCCTGGAGGAGTTAAGATGTATCAGGATTTGCGAGAGTAATTTTGGTGGCCAGGTCTGAAGCGAGAGGTAACAGAATTCATGGGTAAGTGTTTGATGTGCCAGCAGGTGAAAGCGGAACACCAGTTGCCTTCAGGGTTGTTGCAGCCGGTCAAGATTCTGCAGTGGAAGTGGGAAAGGATCACGATGGATTTTGTTAGTGGGTTACCCCTTACGCCCACTAAGAAGGATTTGATTTGGGTGATTCTGGATCGTTTGATAAAGTCAGCTCACTTCATACCGGTTCGGGTCGACTATTCTTTGCAAAAGTTGGCTAAGTTGTATGTGGCTGAGGTGGTGAGATTACATGGTGTACCGGTGTCGATCATATCAGATAGGGACCCTAGGTTCACATCCAGATTCTGAAAAGCTCTTCATCGAGCAATGGGAACAAGGTTAGACTTTAGTACCGCTTTTCACCCACAGACTAATGGTCAGTCTGAGAGGGTAAATCAGATCTTGGAGGATATGCTAAGGGGTTGCTTCATTGATTTCAGGGGTAGTTGGGAGGAGTATTTACCTTTGGTGGAATTCGCATACGATAACAGTTATCAAGCTAGTATTTAGATGGCGCCTTATGAAGCGTTATATGGAAGGAGATGTCGTACCCCAACTTGTTGGACGGAGTTGGGTGAACGTCAGGTATTGGGTCCAGAGCTAGTTTCAAAAACGGAGGAGAAAGTTAAGTTAATACGGGCTCGATTGAAGGAGGCGTCTGATCGGTAGAAATCTTATACGGATCTAAAACGGAAGTAAATGGAATTTACAATAGGAGACAAAGTCTTTTTGAAAGTATCTCCATGGAAGAAGGTAATGAGGTTTGGACGGAAGGGTAAGTTAAGTCCTCGATTTATTGGGCCGTATCAGGTACTAGAACATGTGGGCCCAGTGGCTTATCACTTAGAGTTGCCTCCAGAGTTGGAGTAGATACATGACATATTTCATGTCTCGATGCTAAGATGTTACCGTTCTGATTCATTGCACATTGTGCCGATGGAAGAGATTGAAGTAAGGCCAGACTTGTCTTTTGAGCAGGAGCAAGCGCAAATCTTGGATCGAGACGTAAAAGTGTTGAGAAGGAAGTCTGTCCCTTTGGTCAAGGTTTTATGGCAAAACCATAGAGTGGAGGAGGCGACATGGGAGCCAAAGGATGTTATGCGACAACAGTATCCCCATCTCTTTTGATCAAGTAAATTTCGAGGCCAAAATTTATTTTTCAGGGGGGTAGAACTGTAACATCCCGAGTTATCGGGCTTGTGCATTTTATGTGTTATATGCTTAAGATATTAATTTGAGAATTTGAGGTGCAAAAGGGGTTCAGGTTTGGGCTGAGGCCTTGATTAAATATTTCGTTAGACACTCAAGGGCTTAAAATAAAGTTTTGGTAGGTTAATTAACATTATGGGCTTGTGGCCAGTGGCAAAATAGCGCCACTAAGACGAAAGGGAGTTGGCGTTAATGGCAAAGGAGGAGGCCCAAGTTTTGGCCACTTGGAGCCCATGTTTCTGGGCCAAATTTGGCACCTAAAGAGGAAGCTAGGAGGGGACGGCACAAGGCTAAAATTTAGGAGTTTTAATGTTTAAAATATATGTGATATAAGCTGATAAATGAGGGAGGAAGTGGTGTGATGTAGGTCTCTTTTGGATGGGCGTTTGATAGGGATAAGGGATAGGATGAGGATCTATCAGGAAGGCAAGTGTTGGCCAAAAATCAAACTCTGTAAAGGGGGGAAGCGATTTAATATAGGCTGAGTATGTGCCGAAATTTGCTGTCAAAGTTCTCATCATTTTTCTAAACTAAAACATAATAAATCCATCCATATAATAAAATCCATAATTAAAAAGGTCTTATTACATCGCCATTAAAAATAGCATTTAATAAAAATCATAAAAGAAGTCTTAAAGTTTTATAAACCACCATTTGTAGTATAGCCTCCCCACGAAGTCATCTCCGACCCAAGTCTCCATCAATTGTTATTACCTAGGAGGGTAAAAAAAATGGGATGAGTTACTTAGAACTCAATGTGTAACTCACTTACCATAGTCCACTGGGCCAAGACCATTTAAACATTTATTTGGGCCTAAGCCCATTTCAAAATATAATAATTTAGCATTTAAAAATAATAATGCAAATGATATGCAATTCCCAAAACCAAACCTAGATTTCCATCCGCTACACACCTCGCACTCCAACCAAAGACACCTATGGGGAGCTTTAGTCACCCACCCGCCAACACACCAAAGTAGGCTTTAAGCCCAATATCATATTTGTGGCAACGACCATTTAAATAATTGTGGTAGAACCACCGATCTAGATTTTAAGACACGACCATTGTGACAGAGTCACCTATCTAGAATTTCGCATTAAGCCTTTCTTCTCTTCATCATTGATCCCAACCCATGCAATCATGTTTATGCATTACAAAATATTTGTAAAGAAAACCATATTATAATTTATGAATTTTGGCCCATTAAAACACATTTCACATATAGCCCATTTATCCATTATCATAAATGGCCCAATTATCAAATTTCACTTATGGCCCATTTATCGATTATCACATATGGCCCAAATTCTCAATTATCACATATGGCCCAAATTTGCCAAATATCATATATGGCCCAAATTTATCAAATATCACATATGGCCCAAATTTGCCAAATATCACATATGGCCCAAATTTACCAAATATCACATATATGGCCCAAATTTACCAAATATCACATATGGCCCAAATTTATCAAATATCACATATGTGGCCCAAATTTATCAAATATCACATATGGCCCAAATTTTCCAAATATCACATATATGGCTATGGCCCAAATTTGCCAAATATCACATATATGGCCCAAATTTATCAAATATCACATATAGCCCAAAGTTATCAAATATCACATATATGGCCCAAATTAATCACTTATTATCGTTTTAGCCATTAAGGGCGATTTCAAAATTTTCACGATCTTAATACCGGTTTCATGATCTTATCACTAAAGTGTCGATAATACCATATTTTTCGATTTCACCAACTTTGCAATTTTTAATCCAACTTTTACTACTGTATAGTCATCTAACCCATGAGATATAGTGTGAGATTACACACCTGATTACGGTTAGAACTACACTCTCCAGCTCGTCGATATCTAAACACACTTTACAAAGGATTAGAACACTAAAATTTAATGTTAAACTATTCTAATATTGAGAGATCTAAATCTTACCCTCGGAATCTCGAACAACCACTATTTGCGATTTCTCTCTGATCAAAGGTTCAGTACCACGAGTAAACAATGGTTCGGGGGTACGTACGACTTCGAATAATTGATTTTCGTCGGATGAAGGTCCACAACCCGGTGGAAAATCTCAGATTCCCGAAACAGTCATTCTCTTAAACTTAGGGGGATTAATAGAACCACCCCTCTTCCGAATACTATTTACTGCCCTTTTCGTCCCTATTTTGATTGTCTCTATTGACAAAAGATCATTAGTCTTAAAAATAAGCTATCGAAATTTCGACTAGAGGTTTTAAAGAATGGGATTAACTTACCATGATTACCCTCGTTCCACAATATGACAATCGAGCGATAACGTCCCCTAAAACGAAATCGGTTAATAAACCATTTATAACCATATGTCGAACAATATGAAAATCCTTAATAATCCCTTACCTTAACACCTTAAATCCGATTTCAACGATCTACGATGTTTACGAATACTTGAGTTTCGGCCCTCCACTAAATTTCGATTGATTAAAGTTTGAATAGAAGAAAAAGAATGATTGAAAACAGTAGATGCTTATGGAGAATAGAAGATTCGGCTATAGAAAAAAGTTAAAAGAAATAGTGTTTAGTAACATTCGGCCAAGAAGAAAAGAGAATGTTGAAAGTATGTTGAAAAGAAAAATCAAAATGATGAAAGGAAGAAAATGAGGATGAGAGATTTATGATTAAATTTTTGAAACAAAGGAAAACAAGAGATGAAAGTTTGAACAATGGTGCATTCGGCCAAGAGAGAAAGGAGAAGAAAATGTTTTATTTTGATGTTTTAGGCACTAAGTGGAAACACCAAATGGGCTACTAGAGTGATTAACAAATAAATGACCAAATGGTCAAAAGAATAACCAAAAGAAAACAAGGCAAAGATGGTTTTCCTCCTATCACAAGCACATTCAGCCAAGAGGAAAGATGAGAGAAAAAGTTTTGTTTTTGGGAGAGCAAAAGACCAAAATGAAAAATTCTCTCAAGCTACTAACTGTTCCAAACTTACCACCAAAATTTTGGCTCCCTCTTTAGTCCACAAAACCGTCTATGTACATAGCTATCAAGGATCGACTTTTGCCAACCTTTCTTTCCATAGCACATTCCACAATTTAAGCCATCTATTCCCCTTACTTGCCTTATCCTATTGATTCCTTTCCTCAACTTCAATGTTTCCTTAATCCATTTAGCCACCTTAGCATAAAATTAAAAGTCTAACATACCAAAAATAAAGCTTGGCCGACACTTGATAGGATAAAGCAAAAATAAAAGCTTTCAAGTTGCATTCTAGGAGATTCGAACCTCTCCCCTCAAACAAACATACATGCGCCAACACCACCTTGCTACTAGCTCATCTTATGCTAGTTTTTAACACTTAATTTACTTAAACCTCAAAGTCACTTGATCCACTTCAATTAAATACTCCTTACTAAAATTTATTCTAATTCCGAATAGTTCTTAAGTCTTCTCAAGACTATACTAAACATGGAAAATTTTATTATACACAAGTTAAGCACTAAAACATGCATCAATTAAATACTCAAATTTTAGGATGTTACAATTAATTACTTAATTAAGGTAAAAGTATTAAATTGTAAAAGAGGTAAAAGTTAATTGCTATAGATTTAAAATACTAAAGGGACCAAAATGGTGATTAAACCATGGTCATTAAGTCCAAGCGGTGGTGACATGATTAAATCCACTAACTTTTGGGCTATTTTCTCATTTAGTCCTAATTAGTTTGGGGTTAAATTAAAATTAAGCTTGTTTAGTTAAAAATTTAAAATAATTGAAAACCCTCCTTAGATGGTAATTATACCATATACTTATGTTAAGGACATTTATGGACTTGACTTTTACAAGCTATATTAAAAGGGTAATTTAGTAAAAAAGTTAAAAGGTAAGTTAAATTAAAGAAATTAAACGATTAAATCAACGTTTTCTTTTCTTCTTCATGTGGAGAAAGGCCGAAACACACTGTTAAGGCTTGGGAAGATTCTTCTAGGCTTGTCTTTCAATTTTGTAAGCTGATTTTAATTGGTTTCTTTTCATTTTTATTTTTTTGAGATCGTTGCAACTAGGTGCAATTAACTTGTATCTTTGTTTTCAAGAAAATTAAAGATTATGGATTATGCCATTGATGAAATTTTGATATTCTTGAATTTTTATGGTGGATTATTAACTTTGGTTGATAAATAGGACTATTTTGTAAAGTAAATTTTGGTAATTTTAATGTTTAAGGACTAAAATGTTGAAGTGATAAAATTTTGTGGACTTGATGTGATATAACAGTAAATATGGGCTGTAATAGGGTCCCAAATAATTCGACTAAGCTTGAATTTGGTTGAAATGGGTAAATTGCATGATTTGGACTTAGGGACTAAATTGCATAAAAGTGAAATGTTAGGGAAATTTGTAAAAATATCAAAATGAACTTAATTGAATAAAATGGTTTAATTTTACTGTTGATCTAGTTGTTTGAATTAGATTATTATATATAGATCAAGAAATGGATCAATCGATAGACAAGCGGGAAAAGGAAAATTTGTTGATTAGTCCTCTGAGTCGTGTTTGCTATAGAATCGATTTAGGTAAGTTTGTACAATAAAGTAATTGATTTAGTTTCTATTTTGTAAATTATTAAATATTTAAGTATGTTGTATTTAAATTTTCTTGTATAATAAATATTAAATTATGGAATTGAATCAAATTCAAAACAAATTATAATTGAGGGTCATGATTGAAATTGAAGAAAAGATATAATTGAATTTATGTGACAAAGAAATGCTTAAATAATTATGTGATATGTTAGTTAGTATTTATGTTACGAATGAATTAAATTGATTGATATATGATAATTAGTAAATTGAACTAAATTGCATTATTAGCTAAATCAATGTTATGTCTGATAAATAAGAAATTTATGGATGTGTGCTCGTAATGGTATAATGTCAGGAAAGTTAATTGATATGAACATGGTTTATGACCTGTATGAACCTCGTGAATACTTAGGATACAAATGACATGTCATTAGGGTTTATTACAGTTTCAAATGCTGGTCGTGGATGTCTTACCGATGGCTAAGGTCCTACATTTGTTGCGAATTCTTCATAGCTTATGTGAGCAGCATCATGTAGCCTAACATCCTGACCCACAATTTGTGTGAGCAGGCCCATTTTACAGCTCGTGTAAGCATTTACAAATATGGCTCGTGAGAGAAATTACAGTTACAATTATAGGCACACTTTGTGTGAGCATGGTTCCCGAGTATCCGACGTTATTTCATCTAGTTCCTCAGGTGTTAAATGTATAAAATGAAACAGAATATACGAAACAATTATATGGTATTAAACAATGAATGAAGAAATTTATATGAATTATTGAAACAAAATGTGTTGTATAGAAAGATTAGGTGTTATATATGTAAATGAAATAGTAAAATGAAACGTTAGATGAAATGATTATAAATATGGTTATACGACATGGTTATAAGGAATGATTATATGAAATTGTTATGTGAATTGGTTATGTGAAAATATATGTATGGATTGGGACATTGGATATAGATATTTGAAATGGAATGTGAGTGTCAAATGCATATATGATAGTTGGTTTATATACCAAATGTGTTTTTCATGTATAAGTTTGATATCATGATAAAGTTATATGTTTTACAAATGAACTCACTAACCTTGTGAGACTTGTGTGTATAGGTAATTAACGAACTCATGATCATGATATTGAATTATCTTGTAAAATGTTAAAAATTTCATCCTTCACAGTAAGCTAAAGTTTAAGTTTATTACGAACTTACTAAGCTTTACGTGAGCTTACTCGTATCTTTGCCCTTTCTGGTAGATACGTTCTGTGGAAGTCAGGAAATCAGATCAACTTAAGGAGATCACATTATCCAGAATTTTTTTGGTAGATTTTGATTTCAAACTCGACTTATATGGAATGTAATAGGAAAATGTGATTATGTTATTTAGTAGGACCATTTGCTCACGGTTGATATGGTTCGTATGTATGGTTGTAATATGCATGTGGGTGCTTATAATGATGTGAAATGAGTAGCTAATGTGGTATGAATTTGTGTATCAAATGGTAAGAATGTTAACTTATATGTAAGCTAGATGTGGTCAAATGTGATAGTATGGAAGTCTAGTTAAGTCATTGAATTGCTAGTTGCTTGAGACGTGGGTGACTTGCATGATATTGAATAGTGTTTATGGTTGATTGATTTAGCATGATATGTTGATTTTGAATGTGTTTGAGACTTGAAATCATGTGTCATGAGATGATATAGGTACCTATGCAATTGGATGGAAGTTAAGCTTGTTTCAGGACATCTTTGGACACACACACTGGGTCACAAACTGTCACAAACTATCACACGGTCATGTCTCACACACGGGCATGTGCCCTGAGCGTGTTTGGTGCAGGGTTCACACGGGTTGGCAAATGGCCTACGACATGGTCATGTGACCTAAATTACTAAGTTACACGGGTGAGCACAAGGGCGTGTGGGTTAGCCACACGGCCATGTCGGGAACCATACGGCCTGGACACACTGCCATGTGACCCCTGAAGTATAAATTTTTAGTTTTTCCTTAAACTTTATGATTTGTTTTGAATTAGTTCCTAATTGTTCCTAAGCTATTTTTAAGACCTCGTAGGCTCGATTTAAGGCCCATAAATGTATGTTTTATTCCATTTTGAATTACATATGTATTTATACAATTACTTTGATAATTGAACGTTATTTGTTATTAAATGTCTTATTTGTACGGTAATACTCAGAACCCTATTTCGGTGATGAAAATAGGTTATTAGTGTTATATAACATGAGAAACATATTAACCATAATCAAATCATAAACAACATTCATACTCATATGACATTTCTTTCTGATTCATTTTCATAACGTAGTTTTGCCCAAGAACTATAATAAATTAACCTTGAATACTCAAGATAGAGATGCTCACACGAGCTGTAAATATCTTTGCTCACACGATCTGTAAATAGGGACATTAACCTTTACTCAATGCTGCTCACACGAGCTGTGGAGAATCCATAACAAATGTTGGATCTCAGCCATTGGTAAGGTATCCAACACCGGTACATAGTACTTGATACTTTAAACCCTAATGACATGTCATTTGTATCCTAACCATTCACTAAGTTCACTCAGGCCTTAATTCTAGATTCAACCCTTTAACATCGTCATATGCATGTAATACAATAATTGGCATATACATATCACTTGTATTTATCAATTAAACCTCAATTTCTAAATTGGTCCTTCAATACCAAATTCATTAGTTTTAGTAATTCTTTCACAAATAACACACACATATAAACGCAATAAAATAATATCAAATATTAAACAAAATAAGTATTATACGAACTTACCTAACCAAAACAACAACAAACACGACACCAAGATTTATTCAGCAGTTTTTCTTTTTTCGCGTTTATTGACCGGTTGATCCGTTTCTTGATCTATATAATAATTTAAATTTAATCATCAACTTCAAATACCTTGTAATATCTAAACATATGCATATGACCCTTTAATAATAATTTAGAATATTTCCCTAACTTTTTACCTTTTATTCAATTTAGTCCCTAAAATTGAAACTAACATATCTTTTACATTTGAGCTTTGTTTTAATTCCATTTTCAATTTCAACCTTCAATAAATCTCAAGAATAAAATATTAAAGAATTTCCATGTTAAATTTGACATTATTACATTTTAGTCCCTAAACTTAAAACTAACAAAAACTACTTTACAAAACAGTCTTATTCCATAACAAAGCTTCAAACTCTACCAGTTAACATCCAAAAAGCTTTAAAAAAACAATGATAACTTTTGAAATCTTAAACATTTTTACAATTTAGTACCTAGGTTAGCTAGATTAAGCTACAATGATCTCAAAAACATAAAATTTATGAAAAACGAGTTTGGAATTAACTTACATGCAAGGCCGAAAGTTTAAGCATTAAAAATGGCTTCCTCCTTCTCTTTTCTTATTCCCAATGGTGAAGATGACTAAATGAAAGAGACGTCAGATTTGTTTATGTTTTATTATATTTTAACTTTACTTTTAACTTAATTTTAACATTTAATTAATTAAAAATCAAAGCACTACCCGTCCATGCCATTAAATTATGGTCTAATTGTTACTTAAACCCTTGTACATTGACTATTCAAGCCTTTTAACTAATAAAAATCAATAGTTATTAAGTTTTACGGTTTAGTCCTTGGACTCTAATTAATCGTTCAATCACGAAAATTATCGGACCAAGATTTAATATAAAACCATAATAAACCAGTAAATATTAATACTTAATATTTATTGACTCGATCATCAGAAAATGGGGTTTCGAAATCACCATTTTCGATACCACTGAAAATTGGCTATTACATTTTTAACTTGTATAAGATTAATATTGATAATTAATATTTTAATTAGGCATCAAATGCAAGATGTATTTTTTTATTTACAAGTGGAACTAAATGTAAAAGAGTTTAAACTCTTATTCATGTGGTGGCATTTTATAGGGAAGAGGAGAATTCAAAAATGTTTGTTGTTAGTTTAAATTAAAGCTAATCAAGTTTATATTCAAATATTGAAATAGATAATATTATTAGAAATATTTAAATTTGAAAGTTGGCATATATTTACTTCAAATTTGGATAAAATTATTTGAAGCTTATTTGCTCTTCTAGAATGTTTGTTATTTGAGTATTTCACTATCTTGCTACTCAATATTATAATACTATTTTCTAAAGTATTCTTTGGATAATTATTTTAATTGTAAGGTGAGGTTTTTGAAAGAGTGGTTATAACAATTTTGAGATAATTTTAAGGCTGTAATTATTGTATCGGGTTAATTGTTAAGTAAAATAATTCTATGAGTTAAGTTCCGCAGAGCTAGGATTTTTTTACTCCAAACAATTTTAGATTTTAGTAAATTAGTTGTGTTGATCTTCTTTCTCGCAGTACTACTTTGTTGTATTCCTTGTTATAACAATAAACATAACATTTAACAGTAACAAAGGCAAATTGAGACAACTTCAATAGTGTACTATTTATTTAGAAAATATTAAACAATCTACCTTTTGAAAATTTAAAGAACTAATGAAATAATTTAATTTAATATTTCAAAGAATCTATTTTTTTTTAAATTTTAAATAATATATTGATTTTAAGTGTTATGTTAAAGTGCCAGGACTATATTCATAGATTTTGAAAAGTTTTAAGCCTCATCGTGATATTATTGAGCTAAAGGTAACAGACGCCTTATGAGAGATATGTTTTAAATTTTAAGCATTCCAAAATTGGGATAATATCATAATGGCTTTTAAAATTTATCGAATATAGGAATATGGTACTTGCACTTTAAAATAATTTCTAATATAGAATATTATTTTTAAAATTAAAAATAAAAACCTAGTTGTTTAAATTATTAAATTAAATTAAATTATTTTAGTTTTCTTTAAAAATTAAAAAAGGAGACTATTTAGTATTTTCTAGAAAATAGTATATTATCTTTTAAAATAATAATAAATATAATATTATATATAAACTTTGATCAATTGTTTAATGCGATACATAATCTTTAATTTGGTGTAATTGCACATGTGATTTTGATTTTTATTCAAATGTATACATGAAAAATTAATTTTAATTTGATTTAGAATATTTTAAAAAATTTAAGAGTTGTATTAGTTGAATAGTCAATAATTTTTTGTATTATTGAAAAATATCAATTTCAAAATTAATTTGAAAGTTCACAAGTGATGTCACACTCCAAAAATTGGGATAGAAGAAATCGGGTTTGTGAAAACCGAAAGTAGTCACACCCCAATTTATAAGGTTATCTTTAAGCATTTATAAATCGAGAGTTTGAAATAGATATTGAATTTAGGGTCATAAATAAATAATTAAAATATTAAAATAATATAATCAAGTATTATTATATGAATTAATCTAAAACGAAACTTGATTACGAGGTTTAATTTGAAAATAGTGTGTTTTAATTGAGTTATTACCTAATTGGAAAAAGGGTTGTAACACCCCAAACCCGGCCCATGAGACTTGACCGGATCTGGTATGTCACGGAAAAATGCTTTGAAAGATTTCGATAAACAGGTGAAAATTTGAATGGGGTTGATCTTAAAAAAATGAGTTGAAACCTTTTTCCTTTGAAAACACTTGATCATTTAATTTTTTTTTTAGAAACATCAGGGTTATAGTTGACTTGGTGAATTTTGCTACCCGATGGTAACATCTTTGAAAACTCGTAGAAGTTACTTAATTTGAAAATGTTACTTATAACCGATTCACTTAACAATTTATAGTTTCATTTGTAATATAGTATAAGTAAAGTAAAAACAACTATGTAAACATCCAAAATAATAAACTAGCGGCCTTATTACAACCCAAATCAAAAATTTAGTAAATAAACAAACTTAAACTGTATTAAATAAAATCCCAAATCCAAGGAACAAGCATGGCCGCCTCGAGTCCTCTCCGACTCCATCTCTGCGATCTACTCATCTGCAAAATAATATGGGAAGGGGTGAGTCACCAAGACTCAGTGTATAAATCCCCAACCCGGAAGTGCAACTCATACACAAATTATTAGTATAACATGCAAACATGCAACCCAAACTAACCATCCATACTCCTTTAACTACCTCGTGTGGTCAAAACCACTGGTGGTCAAAACCATTGGTGACTAGAGTCACAAATCAAGTGATGGGGCCAACCGATCGTGTGGTCAAAACCACTGATGACCATAGGTCACAATTATCAATATGTGGTCAAAACCACTGGTGGTACCAAACCATTGGGTCTTAGTCACAATTTATCATCGGTGTGGTCAAAACCATTGGTGATCGAAGTCACAATTAATCGGATGGGGCCAACCCATCTTGTGGTCAAAACCACTGGTGACAGTCCATAGAGAAAATCCCCCTCCTCTCATCAATCCCATTACCAACATGCTCATATCATGCTTAACATATTACCATAAATCATGCATAATAGTCATGGCATAGCATATTACCCATCATGTCATCCATAACAGATTTTAAAACACAAGTGACTTACCCGGAATCCATGCTCATGTCCACAAGCAAATCACTACCACAATGATTAAATCGTAACATAATAGCAATGCTAACTAATAAAGTGTGTAAGAGATTTACACACTTGTTTACTCGTGAGACTAGCAAATCTCGAACTAAACTAGCGAAACCCCGAGAGGTTGTTTCCCCCTACAATCGGCCAACACACATACTTTTAGATCTAATAGCCATTCGGCTATACTAATAATCCCGAAGGATTAATTGTACCTAAAATATGGCCTTAGGCTGAGACTTACTATCACTTACCAAAGCGAGTTTAAATCCTTGAAGCCTCTATTTTCCTTTGCCGATTAGCCCCTAAAACCATAGTGCACATTCGGTTATACATAGATATCAAAAATGGCCTTTGGCCGAATATGTCTAACCACTTACCAATCTTACCGAAATCCTGAAATTGTCACTTGACTTATCGAGATCCCTACCAAAACATTTGTTAGAATCGGCTTGCACACTTATATCCGTAATCAAGGCCCTTGGCCGAATAGTATATATATGCCTTACCTTGAAGAATCAAATCCCGATAGGCTCCTCGAATTCGACAATGGCCTCCCCTACAATCAATTTAATCACTTCATTAGAGAGCTAAAGGCCATTCGGCCATAACATAAATCTCGAAAGGAGAAAGAGTTACCGCACCCTTACCTTAATGATAGATTCAGCTTTGCCCCTAAAAGAAACCTTGATTTCGGCACTTAGAATGGTGAAGAGAAAAATGCAAAGGAAAGAGAGATTGTGAGCCAAGTATTCAGCCGAGGTTCTTGTTGAAACCGGTAGAGAAACAATGGCTTTTTGGCTTTCGAAACAGAATAGAAAAAATGGGAAAGATGGGAGCAAGATTCGGCTTGAGTTTGAGAGAAAACAAGATGAGTGTAAGGTTATGGTGATTTCGGCTTCTAGATTGCAAAAAGAAAAGAGAAAGAGATGAGGGTTGCTTTGTGAGGTTTCGGTTTGAGCAATAGAAGAAAAGCAGTGTTTTAGCCGAAAACACTCCCTAGGTTCCCTTCAATTCCGAAACCCAAGCCCCCAGAGTCCTTCATTCGGCCATCATATCCCTTCTCTAAATTCTAAAAATAAATCTTACCCTTATCTTCCCTTCTTAGCCGAAATTATCAAAAAGAAAGGCTTATCCCATCCTTTCCAAAGTCCCACCATCATCCAACTCTTCCCTCTTCATGGCGCCAACTTGCAAAAATAAAAGAAAAATCATTATGCTATCATCGTGACTCAAACTTGAGTCCTCCTCCCCCTTGCTTGGGCGGCATTCACCAAGGCCCTAAGTGGCAGCCCTAAGCCACTTTACCAATCCGACTTTCATGTCCAACATCACCCACAAAATCTTTTGAAACCTCCTTAACTTAGCCCCTTTCTTTAACGCCAAAAAGCCCAAAAATAAAACACACCCCCTTGTGACTACCAAGATTTGAACCTCTTCCCTTGAAGCTCCCCTTTGACGCCACCTTCCAAGCCCTTAAGGTTGCGTCCCTTGCCACTCTTCTGCTTGACTTCTTATGTCCAACTTCTCCCACAATTTCTCTTAACCCCTAACTCACTGCTCCTTCCTTTTAAGCACTAAAAGAAATTTTCAGTCCTAAGTCGACCTAGCAGGGGTTATGACTAGACCCTAGAATATGTCAAGCAATCATAACATGCATATTTCTTCAAGGGTGTGTGACACACTGGTCAAACCTCGAGGGCATGTTTGTAACAACTCGGTTAAGACCCTAGTTGGAATAGTGGTTTTGAGACCACAAATTTGACGTCAAAAAAATATTTTAATATTATTTTTTCTGTGTTTACAGTATGTGATAAAGTATGTGTGAAAGTTCTGTGTGAAAATTTTATCGATTGTGTGCCGAATTGGGAAAAATGACTTAATCGCATAAAATGCAAAAGTTGTGTGCTAATTGTTAAAGTGCTTAATTGTCATGGTTTATTAAATGAGAAGTCTTTATGTTTTTATTAAGCCATTAATAGATTGGATGGACATAAATGGGCATATAATTGATGATTAAATGGTTTAATGATCAAGGGTAAAATAGTAAAACATGAGTTAATGTATAATAAATAAAAACAAATATGAAAGTGAAGCCATTATCATCTTGTTCTTGCCGAAAATATGAAGGAAAAAGTAAAAGAAAAAGAAAGCTAGGTTCGGCCATGGTATTTCTTTGATTAAAGTATGTTTTTGTTTCGGTTTTTGATAATTTTCTACGTTTTTGTGATCGTTGCTTAGCATACTATCAAGCCCGTGTCTTAATTTTAGATTTTGATGAAGATTTTGAGTTAATCCATTGATGAATTCATGAGTTTTGTGATGTTTGACGATGAATTATGCAAGTTTGGTTATTGATATACATGTTTTATAAAGTGATTTTTGATGAATTTGACTATTTTGGGCTAAATTATGAAAATGAGAAATTGAGGTACTAAAATGTGAAATAAATGAAATATGTGGGTTTATATGAGCTAAAGGAAAATTTGGCTAGGCATGTGTGTAATGAAATTATGAGTATTTTGTGATTTTATGAAATAGGGACTAAAATGTCAAAATGTACAATTATGAGGGCTAAAATGTAAAATTCTTTAACTATATGTTGTGGATTGATTTGGATAAAAATGTGATTGAATGAGTTGAGTTTAATATTATATAGATCAAGAAAAGAGAGACTCGAATTGAGATCGAGGCAAAGACAAAGTGCTCGATTGATAAACTAGTGTTGTTATTTCTACGTCCGAGTAAGTTCGTGTATAATATGAATTGTTTTAATTATGTCCACATGTTATGTATTGAATGAAAATATTGCTGATGAGTTAGTAAGGCTAAATATGAGTTTGAAGAAATGTGGGACTAAGTGTGTGAAACACCCCAAACCCGGCCCAAAAGCCTAACCGGATTTGATATGTTCCTCGAGTAAAACTTTAATTAAATCTCGTTTTGTTTATTAAGAAAATATGATGGTTTCGTATAAAACAGATTACTTAATGATCGCGTTGAAATCGTATTGTTAAATAAATTTGTACCTTCTTTAAACGTTATTTTTAAGAGAAAATTATACGTTAAAAGAAAACCAAATTTAATGAAAAATTTATTATTATTGTAAAAATCATAGATGTCTAGGTGTCAAAAACAGTTTAAGTTATTTTTCAAAAATCATTTAGTTATTTAGTAAATATTGTTCGTGGCAGATTAAAAATCTAAAACGTAAAATTTAAACAGTTCATAGCGGCCTTATTACATAAATGACATAACCCAAAATAAATCCTAAGTAATAAAAATAAACTTAATAGGTTTAATTAAGAGAAACTCCGAAATACTTTGTTGAGCATTGGCCACCACGTAGTCCTCGCTGACCCAATCCATCATGCTAAGAGTCACCTGAAATATATCCCATAAAAGGGTGAGTCATAGACTCAATGTGTAACAAAACACTAAAAGCCCAATTGATCATGGCCATTAAGCCCATTTAAAACATATTTAGCCATAAGCCCATTTTATAGCAAATCAAATAAAATCACTTAAAATCACATGGATATATAAAATGAAATGCAATCCCAAGCCCACCTAAATATCCATCCACGACACCACCCGCACTCTACCAATCACACCGTGGGATTACTAAATCGACCTCCATCCGCTACACACCATCAAGGCGCTTGTCGCAGTCAACATGCACATCGCCTTATAATTTTGTGGCATGGCCACTGACAGCCAGACCAAGTCACCGGATTCAAAATATGTGATCGAAGCCACCGGATTCAAAATATGTGACCGAAGTCACCGGATTCAAAATATGTGACCGAAGTCACCGGATAATGTGGTAAAAACCACCGGAACACTTCCCCTTTATCAATATCACCCATATGCCCATGCACATACATATTATTCAGTTTTCATGCCATTTACCCCAAAATCATAGCAGAGTCATACTTATATCATATTTATGCATATAGCAATATTAACAAAGTATTGGGGTTAAACATACCTGAATATCATGTACCACTGAATGGTACCTGCAACCATTATCATACATATTTTCATACAAATCATATTTATTTTAGATCTATGAGAAATTTAGTATAATGTTACACACCTTATAACAGTGAGAACGATACCTTCCCGCTTGTCGACACCTAATTGTTTATCACACTTGATTAGAACACACTAATACTTATAAATCTACACTATTGATGAATAATCTAATTCCTTACCCTCGGAATCTCGAACAACTGTTATATGTGGTTTTTCTCTGATAGATGGATCAAAACCCGATGACAAACCACGAACAAAAATTGGCTCGGGTGTATGCACGACTTCAAATAAACGATCTTCGTTAGCAGAGGGTCCACAACCCGGTGGAAAGTCTCGGATCCCCGACATGTACCCTTCGCTTGAAGTTTGAGGGTATAATGAACCACCCTCTTCCAAACACTCCTTACCGCTTTTTTGAACCTATTTTGTTAGTCCCAAAATCTTACGCTTACGTGAAATGTCCGAGCTATAGAGTCCCCTAAAATGAAGTCGATTAGTAATCTATCTAAAATGATATAACCAATAATATGACAATCCTTACCTTGAATGATCCCGAATGATCTCTCCTTAATCGCTATTACAAAAGAATCCTTAAAACCCCTTCAAAGATTCGCCAAGGAGAAAATAAGAGAATTAGATTTCTAAAATCGGCTATTCTAAAAGAAAATAAAGAGAATGATTGATAGAAAATCCTTACTCGTAATACGGAGATTGATTCACCCTTACTTGAACTATTAGGAGAGTCGGCCTTATCAATTTAGAAGAAGAGAAATGGTGATTTCGGCTTGGACAAAAAGAGAAGAGAAAAGATGGTGGTTTCGGCTAAGAGAAAGAAGGAGAAAGAGAAAGAGAAAGAGAAAGAGAAAGAGAAAGGAAAAGAAAAAGATGAGAAATGCCCTTTTGGTGTTAGTATGATTCGGCCAAAGTGTACAAATGGAGAATGGTAAATTTTGATGTGGTTCAACTTATGAAAGAAAAGGGTAAGATTTAAGAGAGAATGGAACAAATTTTTGTCAAAAGAAAAATGGCCAATATGGCACTTTGATGGCATTAGAATTTCGGCACCAAACAAAAGAAACTCAACAAAATAGACACCCAAACCTTTAAGAGAGTTTCGGCTAAGGAGAGAGCTTTTGGAGAAAAGTGAAAAGATGCACAAATTGTTAAGTTTTGGCTAACTATCATCCCCTAATCCCATTACAAAATTCGGCCAACACACATGCCAACATAATCCCCCTTTTTCCTCATCATTTCTTCCCTATCATTCCCTTAATTCTTATCACAATTAAACCAACCCCCTTAGCCCCTTATGCCGTCTAGGTTCATGGTCAAATGACCATGGAAAAGCTTTCAAAACATCATCCACTCTTCAAGCCCTTTGTCCCCTTATCCTTCCATAACCTCTTGATTCCATACCATAACTACTAACTTGCCTTTTCCCTTTTGTCTACTATCCAAAAATAAAAGAAAGTCCATCCATACTAGATAAGGCTTGACCGACACTATAGGAAAGAAAGCAAAAATTAAAATCCTTCCAATTGCTAGCTAGGGGATTCGAACCTCTCCCCTCATGCATTCACCCATGCGCCAACACCACTTTGCCAATTGACTTATTATGCTTAAAACCTCTTGCAAATATTTCTTAAAGCCTATCTTGCTTAGCTCCATCTTAAGTCTTAAAATTTAATATTTTCTAAGGCATCTCTTACATAATCAAGTTCCTAAAACTTCCAAAGCACACTCAACTACACTTAGGCATGCAATAACATACAATTAAGTAAAATGCATAGCCCCATATTCGATGTTACGCTTCTACCCCTTAAAAAATTTCGACCTCAAATTACCTGGTTAAAACAAGTGAGGGTATTGCTGTCGCATCGCTTCTTTCGGCTCCCACGAAGCTTCTTCCGATCCATGATTACGCCATAACACTTTGACGAGAGGAATTGATTTTCTCCGTAACACCTTTACATCCCACTCCAGAATTTGAATTGGCTCCTCTTCATCAGACAAATCTAGTCTTAATTCCACCTCCTCAACTGACACTACATGAGATGGATCTGACCGGTAACGACGTAACATTCAAACATGGAACACATCGCATTTGCTTCAACTCCAAAGGCAATTCTAATCGATATGCTACTGTGTCCCACCCGCTTAAAACCCGATAAGGTCCTATGAACTGGACTTAACTTTCCTTTGTGACCAAATCTCATCACCTTTTTCCAAGGTGAAACCTTTAGGAATACTTGATCCCCCACAGCAAACTCTATTTCCCTTCGCTTAAGATCTGCGTACGACTTTTGCCTGTCAGATGCTTCCTTTAATCGAGCCCAGATTACCTTAACCTTTTCTTCGAATTTAGCCACTATTTCTGGACCCAAAACTTGACATTCCCTTAGTTCTGTCCAACACGTAGGAGTGCGACACTTCCGTCCATATAGTGCTTCATACGGTGCCATCCGAATACTGGCTTGATAACTGTTGTTGTACGCAAATTCTGCTAACGGTAAGAACTCCTCCCAGCTTCCTCTGAAATCTATCACACATCCCCTTAACATATCTTCTAAGACTTGGATTACTCGCTCAGACTGACCGTCAGACTGTGGATGAAATGCCGTACTAAAATCCAATCTGGTGCCCAAAGCCTAATGCAATGCTTTCCAAAATCGAGACGTAAACCTCGGATCCCTATCCAAAATAATCGACATCGACACTCCATGCAATCTCACAATCTCAGCCACATACAACTTCGCCAATTTCTGCAAAGAGTAATCAATCCGAATCGGGATAAAATGTGCGATTTCATTCAATCGATCCACTATCACCCAAATCGAGTCTTTCTTAGTAGGCGAGGAGGAAGCCCATTAACAAAGTCCATGGTGATTCTCTCCCACTTCCATCATGGAATCTTTATCTACCAAGCAATACCGAAGGTACTTGATGTTCAACCTTGACTTGTCGACACGCTAAGCACTTTCCTACAATTCTATAACTTTTCGCTAAGACCAAAGCCACCAAAATCGATCTCAAATCTCAGATAACTTACTTCCTCTAGGATGCATAGCATAAGGGCTACCATGCGACTCAAGAATCCTTTGCCTCAACTCTTGATCCCCAAGATATGATTTTACCTTTGAAACATAATACCCCATCGTTGTTAATACCAAAATCTTCTAATTTCCCATTCTCAGACTGCCGTAGCTTTGTACTCGGATCATCGCTCACCAACCTGCCTCTTTCACTTGACTCAACCATGTCACTAACTTGTAATTTCGCCAAAGAAGCTTCGTCATCATAAAGACTAAGATGTGCAAACATCGCCTTAGATCCGACACCACTTTTCGACTTAGAGCGCTCCGCCACCACATTCGCCTTTACCCGGTGGTACTCTATAGAACAATGTAGTCTTTCAACAACTTTACCCACCTTCATTGCCTCAAATTCGTTTTTTTCGAGTCAAGAGATATTTCAGACTTTTGTGGTCCTGTATATCACCGACTTTTCCCCATATAAATAATGTCTCCATACCTTAAGAGCAAAGACTACATACCGCTAACTCCAAATCATGCGTCGAGTAGTTAACCTCGTGTGGCCTCAACTGCCGAGACGCATACGCAACTACCTTCCCGTCTTGCATCAGAACACATCCTAATCCTGTGTGAGAAGCATCACAGTATACCATGAAATCCTTCCATGCCTCAGGCTGAATCAAAACCAGAGCTTCGGTCAAAACCCTCTTAAGCTTCTCAAAGCTCTCTTGCTGCTTATCTGCCCATACGAAAGGTACCTCCTTTCGTAACAATTTCGTTAAAGGTGCAGCTATCTATGAGAATCCTTCGACGAATCTTCTGTAGTAGCCTGCTAATCCCAAGAAACTGCGAACCTTAGATACGGACTTAGGTGGTTTCCAATCTAGTAATGCCTCAATCTTCCGAGGATCCACCCTTATTCCTTCTGCCGACACCACATGGCCTAAGAACGCACTTCTTTCACCAAAATTCACACTTGTCAATTTGGCATATAACTTCTTCTCCTTAACACTTGTGACACTATCCGAGATGCTCATCATGCTCTATCTCGGACTTAGAATACACTAGGATGTCGTCTATGAACACCACGACGAACTGATCCAAATACTGTTGGAAAACCCGATTTATCATATCCATGAACGCAGATGGGGATTTCGTCAATCCGAACAGCATTACCAAAAACTCATAATACCCATATCTTGTTCGAAAAGCTGTCTTATGGATATCCGCTTCTTTCACTTTAAGCTGATGATACCCCGACCTTAGATCTATCTTTGAGAATACCACAGCTCCCTTAAGCTGATCGAACAAGTCGTCGATCCTCGGCAAAAGATACTTGTTCTTGATGGTCAGCTTATTCAACTGCCGATAATCTATACACATCCTCATCGTTCCGTCCTTCTTCTCCACGAATAGGACCAGTACTCCCCATGGAGACACACTGGGTCGGATAAATCCACGATCAAGCAACTCCTAGATCTGAGCCTTAAGCTCAACCAACTCCTTCGGTGCCATTCTATACAGAGCAATAGAAACTGGCACTGTTCCAGGCAATAAATCAATCCCAAATTCTACCTCTCGATCCGGAGGCAATCCCAGAAGTTCTCCCGAAAAAACATCTACAAATTCTCTTACAGTCCTGACTCCTTCAACATCTGCTTCCTTAGCCTCCAAGGCACTAACCAACATCAGAAAAGCTACACATCCCTTTCTAACCATCTTTTCTGCCTTAAGGGCAGATACTACATTTGATAAGTAATTTCGTCTCTCACCTAACCATCTTTTCTGCCTTAAGGGCAGATACTACATTTGATAAGTAATTTCGTCTCTCGCCTATCACCACAACTTCTTTGTCATCAATAGTTCTTAATGACATCCGCTTAGTAGCACAATCCACATTTGCACGATATTTCACTAGCCAGTCCATGCCTAAGATCAGGTCGAATTCCCCGAATGGCAACTCCATTAAATCAGCCGGAAACTACATCCCTTGAACTTCTAAAGGCACTTTCTTAAAGAGTTTATCTATTACTACTATTTGTTCTAAAGGACTAAGTACGGTCATCTTCCTAGGTACAGTCTCAGAAGTCACATGCAGAGTTCCAGATACTTCACTAGCGATGTATGAATGAGTTGACCCTATATCTATCAAAGCAATAAAGGGCAACCTGAAATCGTAAACGCACTCGTGATAACATCAAAAGGCCACTATCTTCTCTCGTGATGAACGATATACCAGACTGGTTGTCTCGCCTCAAGTGTTACCATCGCTCTACACCGAGTCCCGCGACCTCTACCGAACCATTACTTCTTCCATTTGGACCACGACCCTCATTGGTCATTGCCCACCTCGCCACTGATTAACACCGACCGGGCGCTTCTTATCAGATTCATCGGACAATCTTTAATCATATGATCTTTAGACCGCACTTGAAACATCCCCGATCTTTTTCCAACATTTCTCGGGTGCATCTTCCCACATTGAGCACAAGTACGATGTTGTCCTCCAGAGTAACCTCGCCGACCTCGCGCCCATCAACTCTTGGTTTCTTTTGAAAATTTCTGATGACCTCAAGACCCAAAACTCCTCTTATTTTTATTCGCCTCGTCCTGGTTCGTCTCTCACCGCTTAACTTCTTTAGCTATCCTTGCCCTATCCACTAAGATCGAAAGTCTCTTTCCTAAGTGAGCAATCAACACCCGCACTCATCTCTCACCCATCCTCGAATCGACACACCGCTCATAATCGTGAGCTACTATCCTTCCGCATATCGGCTAAGTCGAAGAACTCGCTTCATACTCGGCCATCGACTTATTTCCTTGCACTAAATTCAAACGCCTTTCTCTCGAGAGTCAATGTAGCTAGCTCCAACATATTTCCTTCAAATTTAACCTTAAAATACCCCAATCCACTCGATCCACGTGGGTACTTTCCTTGACAAATGAGCCACCACCGGTAGGCCTCATCACGAAGTAGTGAAACAAAGACCTTTCAACTTTTCCTCAAGAAGGTAGTCCAAATCGCCCATGATCCTCTCGACCGCTTCTAACCAAGATTCGCTACATCTCGAGCTACTCCAGATACTCCCTAAAATCTCAGCTCCATTTGATCTAAGTCTCTCAGCTACTGACTTTCGAGACCCATTTCCCATACTAGCTCCTGCTACTCGTTCCAAAACTCGCATCATAGCTTGCGATACTGTGTCATCTCCTCCAATTTCCTCTTGAAATTCCACCCCAACAGCTAGTGGCGGAACTTCATTTTCGGAACCTTGACCAGATCTAACTGGTTCCGACACAGCCATTCTTCCTCTACCGCATCCACGACGACCACGTCCCCTAGAACTCATGCCTACTACGCGTCTTATCTGTTTTTACGAAAAAGTTTTATGCATTAGAGTCTTTTCACTTCTTATTTAAAGAAAGTTTTATGCAACAGATATTTATTCGGTGGTTTTTCCCTAGTAGTACACATACACCTAGGGTCCATGTCTCTAAAGTATAGTTTCCTTAGGCTTATCACTTAAAATATCATACATTCACATCACTTTATCAATAAAAGTACTTACCTGATGGACCTGGGCCGAGAACTCAGGTGCCATGCTTCTATAAAACCATTTTAACTAAAGAAAATTTTTCAAAAAGTCATTTGGGCCTGATTTTGAAAATGTTGTGGGCTTCAAAACCCAAGGCCGAGAGTTTAAAAGCTGGCTCGATACAAGTTGAAACACCCCAAACCCGGCCCAAAAGCCTAACCGGATTTGATATGTTCCTCGAGTAAAACTTTAATTAAATCTCGTTTTGTTTATTAAGAAAATATGATGGTTTTGTATAAAACAGATTAACTTAATGATCGCGTTGAAATCGTATTTTTAAATAAATTTGTACCTTCTTAAAACGTTATTTTTAAGAGAAAATTATAAGTTAAAAGAAAACCAAATTTAATGAAAAATTTATTATTATTGTAAAAACCATAGATGTTTAGGTGTCAAAAACAGTTTAAGTTATTTTTCAAAAATCATTTAGTTATTTAGTAAATATTGTTCGTGGCAGATTAAAAATCTAAAACGTAAAATTTAAACAGTTCATAGCGGCCTTATTACATAAATGACATAACCCAAAATAAATTCTAAGTAATAAAAATAAACTTAATAGGTTTAATTAAGAGAAACTCCGAAATACTTTGTTGAGCATTGGCCACCACGTAGTCCTCGCTGACCCGATCCATCACGCTAAGAGTCACCTGAAATATAACCCATAAAAGGGTGAGCCATAGACTCAATGTGTAACAAAACACTAAAAGCCCAATTGATCATGGCTATAAAGCCCATTTAAAACATATTTAGCCATAAGCCCATTTTATAGCAAATCAAATAAAATCACTTAAAAATCACATGGATATATAAAATGAAATGCAATCCCAAGCCCACCTAAATATCCATCCGCTACACACCACCCGTAACTACCAATCACACCGTGGGGATTACTAAATCGACCCTCCATCCGCTACACACCATCGAAGGCGATTGTTGCATCAACATGCACATCGCCTTATAATTTTATGGCATGGCCACTGATAGCCAGACCAAGTCACCGGATTCAAAATATGTGACCGAAGTCACCGAATAATGTGGTAAAAACCACTGAAACACTTCCACTTTATCAATATCACCCATATGCCCATGGACATACATATTATTCGGTTTTCATGCCATTTACCCCAAAATCATAGCAGAGTCATACTTATTTCATATTTATGCATATAGCAATATTAACAAAGTATTGGGGTTAAACATACCTGAATATCGTGTACCACTGAATGGTACCCGCAACCATTATCATACATATTTTCATACAAATCATATTTATTTTAGATCTATGAGAAATTTAGTATAATGTTACACATCTTATAATAGTGAGAACGATACCTTCCCGCTCGTCGACACCTAATTGTTTATCACGCTTGATTAGAACACACTAATACTTATAAATCTACACTATTGATGAATAATCTAATTCCTTACCCTCGAAATCTCGGACAAATGTTATATGTGGTTTTTCTCCGATAGATGGATCAAAACCCGATGACAAACCACGAACAAAAATTGGCTCGGGTGTATGCACGACTTCAAATAAATGATCTTCATTAGCAGAGGGTCCACAACCCGGTGGAAAGTCTCGGATCCCCGATACAGCCCTTCGTTTGAAGTTTGAGGGTATAACAGAACCACCCCTCTTCCAAACACTCCTTACCACTCTTTTCGAACCTATTTTGTTAGTCCCAAAATCTTACGTTTACGGGAAATGTTCGAGCAATAGAGTCCCCTAAAATGAAGTCGATTAGTAATCTATCTAAAAATGATATAACCAATAATATGACAATCCTTACCTTGAATGATCCCGAATGATCTCTCCTTAATCCTTGGCTACAAAAAGAATCCTTAAAATCCCCTTCAAAGATTCAGCCAAGGAGAAAATAAGAGAATTAGATTTCTAAAATCGGCTATTCTAAAAGAAAATAAAGAGAATGATTGATAGAAAATCCTTAATCATAATACAGAGATTGATTCACCCTTGAACTATTAGGAGATTCGGCCTTATCAATTTAGAAGAAGAGAAATGATGATTTCGGCTTGGACAAAAAGAGAAGAGAAAAGATGGTGGTTTCGGTTAAGAGAAAGAAGGAGAAAGAGAAAGAGAAAGAGAAAGAGAAAGAGAAAGAGAAAGAGAAAGAGAAAGAGAAAGAGAAAGGAAAAGAAAAGGATGAGAAATGCCCTTTTGGTGTTAGTATGATTCGGCCAAAGTGTACAACTGGAGAATGGTAAATTTTGATGTAGTTCAACTTATGAAAGAAAAAGGGTAAGATTTAAGAGAGAATGGAACAAATTTTTGTCAAAAGAAAAATGGCCAATATGGCACTTTGATGGCATTAGAATTTCGGCACCAAACAAAAGAAACTCAACAAAATAGACACCCAAACCTTTAAGAGAGTTTCGGCTAAGGAGAGAGCTTTTGGAGAAAAGTGAAAAGATGCACAAATTGTTAAGTTTTGGCCAACTATCGTCCCCTAATCCCATTACAAAATTCGTCCAATGCACATGCCAACATAATCCCCCTTTTTCCTCCTCATTTTTTCCCTATCATTCCCTTAATTCTTATCACAATTAAACCAACCCCCTTAGCCCCTTATGCTATCTAGGTTCATGGTCAAATGACCATGGAAAAGCTTCCAAAACATCATCCACTCTTCAAGCCCTTTGTTCCCTTATCCTTCCATAACCTCTTGATTTCATACCATAACTACTAACTTGCCTTTTCCCTTTTGTCTACTATCCAAAAATAAAAGAAAGTCCATCCATACTAAATAAGGCTTGACCGACACTATAGGAAAGAAAGCAAAAATTAAAATCCTTTCAATTGCTAGCTATGGGATTCAAACCTCTCTCCTTATGCATTCACCCATGTGCCAACACCACTTTGCCAATTGACTTATTATGCTTAAAACCTCTTGCCAATATTTCTTAAAACCTATCTTGCTTAGCTCCATCTTAAGTCTTAAAAATTTAATATTTCTCTAAGGCATCTCTTACATACTGAAGTTCCTAAAACTTCCAAAGCACACTCAACTACACTTAGGCATGCAATAACATACAATTAAGTAAAAATGCATAGCCCCCATATTCTGGATGTTACAGTGTGCGTAAATAGAATTGATGCAGTGGTGAATAGTTCTATGTGTGCGAGATAAAGAAAGCATCGACTATATTAGTTGGCACTGTGTGTGCGATGATATTAAAGTTTCGGCTAAGTAGTTGGCACTAAGTGTGCTAGTAATCCGTGTGGTTAAAGAAGATCGAACGATTTATGGTCTCGAGTGTTATGTGATATATGTGATAACTGATTATGTGATGGAACAGGTACGTACATAACCTATGTGGTTGATTACTTCGTGTATGAAATAGATGGTTGAGTATGGGAATGAAAATTCAAGGAGGATTAAATTATGAAGCATTTATGATTGCTTGTATATAAATCTTGAGATGTGGAGTGAATGTTAGCAATGGCCTTGGATGAAATTGAATGGTGATGAGAATTGATCTATATGTTAGTTAAATTTTGCATATTAAATTTAAAAGGTTGAGCTACTTGTATTATATTACGAACTTACTAAGCTTTAAAGCTTATTGTGTGATATCTTCTCTGTTTTACAGTGTCATTAAAGCTAGCTCAGATCCGGGATTGTTAGCGACTCAATCACACTATCAGGCATCTATTTTGGTACTTTTGGAAGTTGTATATTTGGTATATGGCATGTATAGGCTAGTGATTTTGAAATGTTTTGAGATGTATAGTTCATGCCATGTGATCTATATGTTAGGCCTAATGGTTAAGTATTAGCTTTTCTTTCTAGATAGCCTAGGTTTAAACCTTACTCATCTCATTTCTTTTCCTTTTAACTTTAACTTTCAGTAACCTAGGATAAAAATTATACTAAAATAAATATTATTTGGAGTAGAAATTCAACAAGAAATGGGTAGTATCCCAATGGTTAAGGCAAGCATTATTACCTCTCTAGACTCGAGTTTGAGCTACGTATCTCCCTTCCAGTTACTTTTAAATTCGGTTTGCAAGTTGTCGCCCCTTGCTCCTAATTTGAGAAATTTGCATGTGCTAGGGTTTAATTCACCAAATTATTTCCTAACTAAAATTCATATATTGCCCTTCCTCAAAATCCCAATAGAATTAGAATTCTATCATCTTTTTCTCTCATTTTCCAAATTGGATTTTCATATTGTCCCTTTTCAAATCCTGCTCTCCATCTTTCTATTTATTCACTTTTTTTATTTTTCCTTTTCTTTACACTGTATTTTCATCCTAATTTTTGATAATTACTTTGCTATCCTGAATCAAATCGTTCCCCCATTTTTTGATTTCTACCGGTATTTAGATTGTCATCAAATAACTTCCAAAAAATCGATAAGTGCAACATCTCAATGATTAGATCTCAAACTTCTGTAATATCATTATCTCATGTTAATCTTTTGAGCCAATTAGTCAATTTCTTCAAATGTTTCCAAATCTTGATACCAATTGTTAATTGTGTATATTTGCTGTAGAAAGATTGGGTTTAAGTGAATCGGATCAAAAATGATCGTGAGGAACGTCAATCGAACTGCAATGAAAGGTGTGTGTTTTTCCCAAGCGAATCGGTGGTGGTAATGTGTAGGATTAGGGCCATATGGGCATGTGGACCACACGGCCCCCCACACGGCGGTGTGCTCCCTGTTTTACAATTTTACTCAGAAATTTATGATATGTTTAGTTTCGCCCCTGTATATACCTTGAATTGTTTTTAGAGTTTTTATTTGCTCAATTAAGTCCCTGATATTATGCAATTATGGAATTTGTGATTGATTGAAGTGTTATGGCTATAATGTATATGAAGTGTTTATTACATGCTACTGTTATTGTGAAACAGATAAACTGTTAGTGCTAATATTGTCACCACCCTATTGAATATCTTTTAAAGCATGTTTACTGCTTGTGTTGAATTGAATACACATTAAGCATGTTTACTGCTTATGTTGAATTGAATACACATTAAGCATGTTAATTTCTAGTGATAAATTGAATATAATTTAAGGATGATTATTGCTAGCATTGATTTATTTTATTACAAAATGTGTCATACTGCATTGCATGGGGTGAAATGATATGTACCGAGTAAGAGTGGTAGTTTAATAATCTGCAAACAGTGTGGTTCGCTCACGAACCAAGTGGCTCATTTAATCTGCAAATATATTGTGTACCTATAACAAGTGATAGTAACAACAAATATGCAATTTGATCATGAACCAAGTAGCAGTTCGTTTAATCTACAAATTTGTTTTCACGCACAACAAGTGGCACTAACTTCAAATATGTGGTTCGATCATGAAACCATGTGGCAGTTCATTTAATTTGCAAATATGTTATGTACCCACAACAAGTGGCAATATCTGCAAATCAACGGTGGTTTATTCACAACTCGGAGTTATAAGGCTGGATGAGTTCTGGGGAACTCATAGTGTGGTGTGTAGCAGTGGAGTAGGACTTTTTCTGATAAACTAGAATTGTAATGCCATTCATAATCATATGCATATAAAACTGTGAGTTCTAAAATGTTACAGTGATGTGTTATTCTGATAAACCGCTACTGTGAATTGTGAATTGTTATACGTATGTGTTTATTCTAAAGAATTGATATCTTATATGCTATGTTTACTGTTCCACATTGATTTTCTTGTGATTGAACTCACATTGAGCTTTAAAACTCACTCCCTTTTTAATTTCCATGTTTTCATATAACCCACCAAGTAAGGATGTGGACATGGCATTCGGAAGGGCTCGGCTCGGATTTATCTTTTTATATAAATATTTTAGATTTATTATTTGATTGTCTATTATTCAGAGATTGTATGGATTTATTTTTGAATTGAGACATGAAACTTAGGTTTCGGTTGTATTTAGCATGCATGACATTTAACTTAATTTAAAATATGGTTTTTAATTGATTAAGCATTAAATATAGATTTTATTAAAACTAAGTTAAAAATTAATTTTCCGCCACTAGATTGTAATTAAAATTTTTAGTAACAAATGTATGAAAAACTAACTAAGTTTTCTTAAAGAAGTCACCGTTACTTAGGAAAGTTAAATTAAAATGTTTTTTTTTTTTTATAACTCGCGAGTTTTTTTGAAAATGGACTAAATTTTCTTCTAAAATAAATATATTTTTTAAATTGATTGTTTTATAAACTTCAATCATACTATGTTATCTCGGTGGCCGATGCAATCTCCCGAAATCGAGTCTAACATTTAGGTTGAATTAGGGAGGTTACAAGCGATTTATAAGTTACATTTTTGAAAATTATATATATATTTTTAAAAGTAAATTGAACTTTTCATAATTTAAAAACAATTTTATTTCAATAATTTTTTAAATTCTTATAATTTTTTTAATTTTAAAAAAATTTAAAGTGCAAAAACCATATGGATGAATTTGATAAACTTCAAGGTATTATATGAAGTTAGTCCATTTTATAATTATAAGAAACTTTACCCGACTTGGAAAAAATGATAATAGGCTTGCACAACAATTCAATCAAATTATAATTTGAGCTGGGCTTTGAGTGAATTTTTCTTGAGCCCGATCCATTTCTATATGTGTAATTCATCTAACCAAAACTCAATCTCTAATAACTAAAGTCCAAGTCCAAATCAAAATTAAAAACCTAAAACTTAAGTCTCCATTTTGATTCAACCCTGTCTTTAATTTTGTGTTATATCGTAGTACCTATTATTTAACTCACATATGTCTTTATCCTGTTTTAGAGTTACAAAAACCTCTAAAAAGAAATCTTCAATAAACCTAAACATAAAGAATGACAGGTTTTGATGATTTTCTTCTATCCAATCATTGTCATGTCCCTCATTATCTACTGCAACAATTTGAAACTTTTCCTTTTCATGTGTCTCTATCCATTCAATTAATATTATTCGCGAAAAATACATTTAATTAAATTCTTAACTTTTAAATTGTACCAATTAAATTTTTTGGTCAATATTTTTGTTTTTTTATTGTTACAACTTTGAGGTGGCGTTCCCTATTAGTGACCATTACTTACAATGATAATGCCACATCACATTAGCAGAAAAAAAATTTTAATTTAAAAAACTAAGAAATATTTATTTATTTATTTATTTATTTATGGAAGGAACTTGGACAAATGGTTGTCCAAGTTTATTTAATTCAAAACTTAAGAATTTTTAAAATTAAAAAAATTAAAAGGTTTTTTATATATTTATAAAAATTATTAAAATTTATAAAATATTAAATAATTTTCAAAATTTTCAAAAATAAAATTAATAAAAACCACTTAAAAGTTAAGTCCAAAATACATCTAGACATATAATTGTCAAGATTTATTTAAGATAATTTTCTAAATTATATAGTTTTAAAATTATTTTTCTTGAAAAATATGATATTTGTGTCAATGTTTTAATTTCATCGGTACCTTATAAGCAATATAAAAATATTTAAAAAAAACAAATTTTAATTTTATTAGTCATACGTGTTAATTATTTTTTTAAAAAGTGTGAATATATTCTATTACTTGAACCTTTTAGGCTACATGTAAGAAAATAAGTGTTAACACTTTTACGCTCCACATATAATAAAATATTGGATCCATTGACAAATTACAATGTAAATTATATCGTTTTTTCGAACTTGACCGTTATATTTTTTTATTTAAAGTGATATTTAAACTATTTCACTGTTATTTAAATCTATTTAAATTTTAACACTATTAAACAATCATTGACCAATTATATTGTGTCACATCAGCAATCATATATTATTTTTTAGATTTTTTATTTTTTTATTTATATTAATTAAAACAATTATATTAATATTAATATAAAAACACAGGAGGGCTAAGTGCTAACATGACATGAGGGATAAGTACTAACAATGTTAATTTCTGACCACATATGAGCCACTAAAATGGTGAAATGTGTCACCTTTTTGTTAAAGTTTTTTATTTTAAAAAATAAAAAGAAATTAAAACTAAAATTTGTTTTTATTTCTTTATTTTTTTTAAACTCTGTTTTTCTTCTAAAAAAACTTTATTTTCCTATATTTTTTTTCTAATTCTGAATTTCCTCAACTACTCATTTGGTTGGTATCGGTTTGCTCTATTTATTACCCTTTCTCCTAATTTTCTTCTAGAATCTTGTTATTGATATTCTTAATAGTCTTGATTTGATTTTTTATTTTTATTTTTACTTCTAAAATTAAATTAAATTCTACCCACCAATGCAAGAAATATGAATTCAAAATAAAGCATATTTGAAATGACTCGGGCACAAAAAGAACTTCACAGTAAATCTTGGAAACAAACCTCGATCTCTTCATGATCTAATAAAAAATTTTGCAAAACACAATTTCAAGAAAAATACAAGTACCAATCAAGCCATGTGAGTATTGGCAGCACACAAATCCCCCAAACAACTCTACTTCTAACATGAAATTGCCAAACTAATCGACCATCAACACCTTTCATTTTTACAATTTCCGCACCCAGAAAACCCACCATCATTTCTACAAATTCTTCACCATCAACACCTAAAAAACCCAGATTTATGTATAAAAAATTGAACATCAACTCCTCTCCATAATTTCTACAAATTCTTCACCAGCAATAATTTTTTTTTATTGAAAAATAACAACACTGTTAATTTTATAAAGGACAAACACAACCAACACAAAAGGTCATGAACAATCGAACCAAGCATGAACTAGACCCAAGTAAAACAATGAAATTTTTTTATTTTGGGTGGAATAGTCTTGAGTGGAACCATATGGGGGAAGAACGTTGATTTTTTGAAAACCAATAATCAAGAGAAGAAAAATGTTCGATTTTTGAAAGCTTAGAAAAAGAAAAGAGGAAGAAAATAATATTTGAAAAAAAAAAAAGAAGCTAAACTGAAGAACACATAGGGAGTAGGAAGGAAGAAGAAAAGAGGCATAAAAGAGATTGATCGATGTTATGAAACATTTGTCTGCAACGGCCAATGGATTTAAATGACCGTTAATTTCGTTTCTATTCTTTTATTTTTGTTTAATTGTAATGTTAAACGTTGCGTTTAGAGCCTAGGAATGTTTAATAAAATGGCACATTTTAGGTCCTAAGTTTGTTAGTGAAACAATATGTTTTGGCAGTGAAATTAATAGACTGTTAGGCTATAATTGGTCATTATTCCCTCCTTTTATCATGAATGGAGGGTGACTAGATAGTTATGGAAATTGGGAAAATTGTTTCTCTCCTCTTCTTCCAAATATGTTTCTCAATTCTCTTCTTCTTCTTCCTCTAGTCTTCTCTTTTATTTTCGCACGTACAAGGGAATTAGAGCTCGTACATTCCTCATGGCCAACGACGAAGTGACTTCTAGGCTGTAGAAAAAAATGAATCAGCTTCAGTAGGAGCTGTTTCAACTTTGAGTAGACATAGATACCAAATTGGATACTCGGTTCAAGGAATTCCAAGAAGGGTTTAAGAGTGACATGTGTTCAGAGTTGCATTCCATCTTGGAGTAAATTTTGGGCCAACCATAGACTACTGGTGTTATTGGCACGGTTCGGGATAAGGGTAAAGGCATTTTAGGGGGATCTCCCCTTACATTTCCACCCAAGGAGCCTTTCACAATGTCTCCACAGTCAGATCTCAGGCATGTTTGCCGGTTTTCTCGTGTTAGCGCCATTATGCGAAATGTCCTTGGATTGGCGTCATTTCTTTGCCCAAAGGCAGGGTGGGTTGCACTTCTATGTGAGAGGGTCAAAGGAAAGATTTGGATCTGACATTTTTCAAGATCCTATAGAAGAGTTGGTGTCCTTAAAGTAACAAGGAATAGTGGACCAATTTCATGACAGATTTGTGAGTTTACTTAATCAAATCCATCTTCTTGAAACTTATGCTTTGAGTATATTTGTTAGTAACTTACGAACTAATATTGGTCAGTACCTTAAGCTATTTAAACCTAAGAATTTTGTTGATGGGTACTTAATAGCGAGGCAAGTTGAAAATATTTTTAGAGGCCATTCTAAGAAACATATGGCTTAGAGTGGAGGGGTGGAATATCCTAAAGTATTGTTTCCTAGTCCACAAGGAGGAAGCATGGGGTATTCTAAGCAACTTTATTCTGGCCCCAAATTACCTGGTTCCACTACTAGATCGAGTATAGCAAGAGAATCTTCTATTGTGCATGCTAGTTGTAGAATTCCTACTAAGTCACTCTCCCAAGCTGAGATGGAAGAAATGAGGAAAAATGACCTTTGCTTTTGGTGTGCCTCTATATATACACTAGGGTACAAGGCACAAGGCATAACTGTATCAACTCTTTATTGAGCCTATGGCAGACACTGAAAATAATATGAAGAGCCCTACCACTGAGGAGTTTCATGATTGTACTAAGTAATTGAGATTGGAAGAATATGATATTGAACCTTTTTTTTCTAGTTTTATCACTGCATGCATTATATGGAACTCAAGGTAACCATACCATGAGACGGGCAGCTCGAATTGACCAACTGAAAGTTATTTTTTTAGTGGACTCAAGAAGCACACACAACTTCATTGATTACATGATGGCCAAGAGACTGAAATTATCATTGGGGTCCTCTGATAAAATGAAGGTTATGATTGCTAATGAGGGAAATTTGTCTACTCAAGGATTATGTAAAGCTATCACCTGGGAGGCACAATGTTACCAATTTACCACTTATTTCTTGGCTCTACCAGTGAAGGGTTGTGACTTAGTCCTTGGTATTCAATGGTTGTTATCAATAGGGCCAATTGTGTGGAATTTTAGTTCACTCACTATGAAGTTTCACTACTTGGGGCAGTAGTGCATTCTCAGAGGTATTTTACTTGGGGCCTACAACTTTTATCTAGTGACCAACTCTCTAATGCCTTAACATGGTAGCAAATGGTCATTGTCTAATGTTGTTTACTTTTTATGCTCAAGTAGCTCTATCACTTCCAAAGTCTACAATGTCCTAAGACTTGTAGAGGCTCTTAAAGAAATTTGATGATGTTTTTAGACCCCTACTAGCCTCCCTCCTTACAGGTTATAAGACCATAAAGATTCCTTTGCAAGATGAAACATCAGTGGTGAGAGTGAAACCATATAGGTATCTTGCTGTGCAAAAGATGAAATTGATAGACTTATCCAATAAATGTTGAAGGCCAGAGTGATTAAAGATAGTAACAGTCCCTTTGCATCACCAATTTTCATGGTCAAGAAGAAAGATAAAAGTTGGAGGCTATGTGTAGATTATAAACAACTCAACCATCTAACCATCAAGGACAAATTTCCTATCCCTATGATTGAATAAGTCTTGATGAGTTGAGAGAGGATAATTTTTCTCCAAGCTTGATCTAAGGTCAAGCTACCATCAGTTTCAAATGTGGGAAAAAGATATTCATAAAATTGCCTTCAGGGCACATGAAGGGCATTATGAATTCATGGTCATGCCTTTTAGCCTAACCAATGCTCATTCTAGTTTCCAATCTTTGATGAACCAAGTCCTTAAGAAGCTTCTCAGAAGGTCAATGTTAGTTGTCTTCGATGATATATTGACATATTCTAAGAATTGGGAGGAGCACCTGAAACACTTAAGGGAGGTTTTGAACTTACTGAGAGCTTGTAATAGCTCGGTTTAGGGGCTAGTCGGAACAGTGGTTTCAGAATTAATAATCTGAGGTCTAAGAAAATTATTTTTATGTTATTATATGAGTTAGAGTATGATTATATAGGTGCATAAAATTTTTGATGCTTTAATTTTAGCGATTTCATGCTTAATAGCGAAAAAGGACTAAATCGCATAAAGAGCGAAAGTTCTATTTTACAAGCTAGAGGTACCAATTAGCTATGGAATCTTAATTTGAGGCCCTTAAAGTGAATTAGGCCTTTATAAAGGTCATAGCCATCCATAGGGAGACAAGATGATTAAATTAGTCAATGTTTTGGTAGTGTTAGGTGATTAATGAATAAAATAAGAGGAAAATAAAGAAAAGAGAAGTATCATCTTTTCTTCTTTCCTTCACCACTGAAAATTGGAAGCAAACTAAGGGTTTAAGAGCTCAAAATTTCAGCAAGCTTCTCTACTTTCAAGTAAGTGCATTAGTGATCATTTCTTGATAAAAATGTACTTTTGAAACCCCTAAAGCTTAAGCTTTCTAAAAAGTGAACTATCTTGTAATATGGTGAAAAGTTTAGCGATTTTCCATGTGAGCTTTTAAGTTTTTTTCTGCATTTTTATGGAAGAAAATGAGTCATAGATGTTTAATAAATAACTTCTGTGAAAGGTGTTACCATGAAAACACCTAAATGGACCTTTTTGTAAAGGTTGTAAAATTTGTTGTAAATGTGTGAAATGTTGGGTTTTGATGATACCTTAAGAGAAATAAATGTTCACCTAGGCTCGATAAAGGTATAAATTTGATTAGAATTGATTATCGAGCCTAGGGGTAAAATGGTCATTTTGCAAAAGTCTAAGGGTAAAATAGTAATTTTTTTGAAGCATGATTATTGAAATGCATTTATTAATGTGATAATTAAAATGAGCTAATTTGCTATTATAGAGCAAGAAGAACCAAGAATCAACCACGATCGGGGAAAGAACAAAATATCAGACTAAATCGATAATCTAGCCTATTTTGAAATCGAGGTAAGTTTGTATGTGATAAATTCAACATTTATGCTAGCACATTTGAGAATTTTTGATATTATAATGATACATGATATTTTATGAAATTGAGTATTTGGTGTTAAATGAGAAAGAAGAGAAAAGTTGAGATTGATAAGGTCCTGTGTAAGACCATGTATAGGACATGGCCTTGGCACCGAAAATCTCGTATAAGACCATATTTGAGATATGGCTCCAGTATTGAATGTGAGAATCGTATAAGACCATATCCGGAATGTGGCATCGATACTTGATGTGAGGTCCCATATAATACCATATCTGGCATATGACATCGGTAGTCAGAGGTAATCCCATGTAAGACCATATCTGGGATGTGGCATTGGCTTCGTGTTTATATCAATGATAATGAATATACATCATTGAGTGTCCCTAGTGATTTAATGGGAAAAATAGACCATCTTGGAAATAGAAATGAGATTTATATTAAAGCTATGTGACTGAGTGAATATAGGTATCCATGAGTAATTCACGAGGAACATTTACGATATGTTGCATGGTATGTGCTAGATAAGGGCAAGTACGAGTAAGTTATGGCAAAGAGCCTATGACATTGTGTATGGTTATCTAATTCCATGGATGGATACTATTATGAACTTATCGTTGCTATTTATTTTCATGCAAACTTACTAAGCTTTATGGTTACCCTCTCATTTCCCTTTTCCTTGTAGTATTGCCAAGATAACTCGAGGATCGTGGGACGTCGGAGTTCGAAAATCACACTATCGACATCTCTTTGATATAACAAGTTAGACTTATTTTGAGTATGGCATGTATAGGAATTGGATGCTTTGTTATGTCATAGTAGTTAGCCATAGTGTTGGCTATTTATGTTATTAAATTCATCTTGTTAATGGTCATTAAAGTTGGACCAATACTTGACAAGTTTACATATATTCAATGATGATGAATTTCATGAAGTGTATGCTTGTGTGGATGTATTGATTTTGAGTCCTTAGAAGTGTTTTATGGTCCTGATATGTGTTGGATTGGATTAGTACAAGAATGGTTGCTGTATAGGGTGGCATTTGGCTTGGTAGGTAGCCTTTTAAATGTCCGCACGGGTAGACACACGAGTGTGTGTGTAGGCCGTGTATGACATACGATCAGCCCCATGGGCGTGTTAATTGGCTTGTGTTCCCATGAATGCTAGGCTTACAAGTTAGTATGCTCAGTAGTAAACACACGGGCAGAGACACGATCGTGTGTCTCAGTCGTGTGGGAGGCACGGCCATGGACATAGGGGTGTGCCAGGCCATGTGAAGTCTACACCTAAAATTAGGAATTTAATTTGACACACGGTCTAAGAACATGGGTGTGTGCCTTGGCCGTGTGACCATAGTGAGGTGATGACATCATAAATAGAATGTCATGGTTTTGGCACACGAGCTAAGACACGGGCGTGTCGAGGCCGTGTGAGGGACAGGGCTAGGGACACGGGCATGTGTCCGGTTGTGTGAAAACACTGTAGGTTCAAATTAGAAAATAAATTCCACATGGTTAGGAGCATGGGCATGTGTGACCACACGGCCTGCCCACACGGGCGTGTGACCCCTGTTTAGGCAAAAATTTTCTAAGTGCGTAAAAGTTTTCGATTTAATTCCAAAACCTTCTAAATGTATGTTTAGGGCCTTGTAGGCCCATAATAAGTATGGTATGTCAATGAATGAGAAGATTTATGTTGAAATAAAATCTTATATACCAAAGTTGTATGTTTAAGCAAGATAAGTTTGGTAATGCCTCGTATCTAGTTCTGGTGTTGAACACGGGTAAGGGGTGTTACATTTAGTGGTATCAGAGCTACAATTTAGTTGATTCTCAAACTAGCGTAGCGTAAGTATGAGTCTAGCTATATATGCCATATGTAAGAGTAATTATGTAATGATAGTGTGACGACTCCTGACAATATGAATTGTGTTTTTTTATAGTAAATGGATCTTAATCCCGATCGAACTACAGCTGATGATGCTGCAAGTAATGCGCTAGCTTCACGCAAGGGACTGTACCAATAGAAAGTAGACCCGAGACTACGGGTTAGGGAGAAGAGGCTCGAGAAGCCTTTCTCCATATAATGAACAACTAGTACTCTGAGTACATTTGAGCAAATCCTAATACTCAACCCCCTCCACCCTCAGCTATTCCTCAGCCTACTCCTGTAGCTCCTCAAGTGGTAGAGGTAGTGAGAAGAGAAAGGCCTCTGGTCGATAAGATCCGAAACAATGAGATGAGGAATTCTAGGCTAGTAAGGATGATGATCCGGAAAGGGCGGAGTTTTGGCTTGAGAATACTATCTGGGTATTCGATGAGCTATCATGCACGCCTGAAGAGTGTATAAAATGTGTAGTATCTCTCTTGAGAGATTCACCTATCAGTGGTGGAACACCCTTGTGTCGGTGGTACCAAGGGAGAGCGTTAGCTGGGAATTCTTCCAAGAGGAATTTCGGAAGAAGTATATTAGTCAAAGATTCATTGCCTAAAAGAGAAAAGAGTTCTTAGAGCTAAAGCAAGGCCGAATGATAGTGACTAAATGCGAATGTGAATTTGTAAGGCTTAGTAAGTATGCTTGGGAGTGCGTGTCTACCGAGGCTATCATGTGCAAGAGGTTCGAGGATGGGTTAAATGAGGATATCCGTTTATATGTCGAAGTTCTTGAACTAAACGAATTTTTAGTGTTGGTAGATAGAGCCTGTAAGGCTGAAGAGTTGGCTAAAGAGAAAAGAAGAGCTGAGATTGAGTCCCATGACTCGAGAAAAAGGCAACTAAGTAAGTCATACTAATCCTCATCTAAGAAATCAAGTGATTTTGCTAATTGATCAGCCACTTCAACCGGGTTTTCAAACCGAAGTAAGGGTAAATAGTTCTCGGGATCTAAGGCTTAGACTACTTTAGTTGCTAGTGTTGGCAATGCTCAATCGAGTAGATCGGAGTGCCCACAGTGTGGCAGACATCATCTCGGTGAGTGTCGAGCAAATGAGAAGGCTTGTTTTAAGTGTGGATCTCTAGACCATTTTATTAGAGATTGCCCCGAGGAGGGTGAGAAAGAGAAACCTCAGAATGTAAGACTGGGAAGTATTGCAAGGGAAGACCACAGAGAAACCCGGAAATGAAATGAGTAGCAAGAATACATCTAGAGAGCAGACTGCAAGAGCTAAGGGTAGAGCACCGGTGAGAACATATGCTATTCATGCTCGCGAGGAGGCGTCCTCCCTCGACATAATTATGGGTACATTTTCTCTCTTTGACACTCCTATTGTAGCTTTAATTGATCTGGGATCTACCCATTCATATATTTGCATAAAATTAGTCTCTAGCATGAGCATGCCTATAGAGTCTACTGAATTTGTAATAAGAGTGTCAAATCCCCTAAGAAAATATGTGTTGGTCGATAGAGTATGTAAAGGTTGCCTGTTAATGATTAAGGGTCATTGCTTTCTGGCTAATCTTATGTTATTGCCATTTGATGAATTTGATATCATCCTTGGGATGGATTGGTTAGCTACTCATGATGTGATAGTTAATTAGGGAGAAAATTTATTGAGTTAAAATGTGAAAGTGAGAATCTTATTCGTGTTGAATCAGATAAGTAAGACAGATCACCAGTAATAATATCATCCTTGTTGACTCAGAAGTATTTAAGAAAGGGGTACGAAGCTTACCTTACCATTGTGATGAATACTAAAGAAATTGAGTTGAAAATTGAGTCGGTACCTATCTAACACATGCCCAACATCGTAGAACTTATCCCACCTCCGTTTATGACAATTTTTAATCTATGGATGCACAAGGGTTTTTTATAATTAATTTAATATCTTTCTCCAATCCAATACTCCAATTAATTCTCACTCCAATTAATCGATTCAATCCGATATAACATACATAAATACAATAAATTACATAACTCAGATAACTTACATAATACATAATACATAGGTTAAAGATCAAATTTCATAGCTTTCATCAAATTATTTAACTTACATAATACATAACTTACATAATTTTAAGATCAAACTTCATATACATAATTTATATAACTTACATAATACCTGTATAGATAAACAACTTACCCGTGTAATTTACTGTCAACTTTAGACTTCAACAACTATGAAATGGATAGAACTTGGATGAATTTGTCAATGATAAGCAACAACTATTGATATGGAGTAGAAACTTTTCTAAATTTTGCATTTCAAAATGCAAGCCAAGAGAATATGATTCTTTGCCCGTGTAAAAAGTGTTGCAATATCAATTCACATTATCGTGATGTTGTCTACGAACATCTAGTTGTTGATGGCTTTGTTCGGGGTATAAAAAATAGATTTTTCATGGAGGGTGTACATATAGTGGAGCCTCTTCATCGATGAATCTGGGTTATCCTCATAGTGTTTACAATCAGAATGTTAGAGAAGATGACATGGATGGCATGTTGCGAGATGCATTTAATATACGCGGTGATGGTTTGCAACTATTTCCACCTGACTTGGGTGCAACTGATTATTACAATTTTGGTGGAAATACTTTCACCGAAAGGGGAAGAAGTGTACCTGATGATCAGCCAAATGAAGAAGCGGCGAAGTTTTACACATTACTTGGTGAAATGAATGAAGAACTGTGTGAGGGATATAAATTTTCAAAACTGTCTTTCTGTATTCGTCTTTTTCACTTAAAATGTTTGGGAGGGTGGACCGAAAGCTCTTTGACAATGATGTTAGAGTTTTTGAGAGAAATGTTCCCGTTTGCAAAAATCCCTCAACCTTCCAAACATATGAAGAAACTGATCAAAGATTTGGGCCTTGGCTACAACAAAATTCATAGTTGCCCAAATGACAGCATGTTGTATTGGGGCGATCAGAGAAACCAATAGTGTTGTCATGTATGCGGTCAATCTCGTTGGATGAATGGAAATACAGAGGATGGTAATGAGGGTGAAAATGATACACAGTCAAGGAAGCAGCCAGTTAAGATTTTGCGGTATTTTTCGCTAATACCAAGGCTTCAAAGGCTTTTCATGTCATCGAAGACAACTGAGTCAATGACGTGACACCATGATGGATGAACCGATGATGGATTGTTAAGGCATCCTGTAGATTCTTTAGCTTAGAAATCATTTGACTTCAAATTTTCAAGCTTTGCAAATGGTTCTCGGAGTGTGAGGCTGGGCTAGCATTTGATAGATTTAACCCTTACAAAATTATGAGCATTGCGTACAGTACTTGGCCTGTGGTAATTGTTCCTTACAATTTACCTCCATGAGTTTGAATGAAACAATCATCCTTTATCTTATCTATGATTATCCCTAGAGAGAAAGGGCCCAAAAATGATATTGACATATATTTGTATCCACTTATTGAAGAGTTAAAACAATTATGGGTTGGTGTTGAGACATACAATGTACTAAGAAAGGAGAACTTCAATTTATGTGCGGTTTTGATGTGGACTATTAATGACTTCCCAGCCTATGCCAATTTATCTGGTTGGAGTACCAAGGGACATTACGCTTGTCCTTGTTGTGCTGCGTAAACATGTTCGCAATGGTTATATAATGGGAAGAAGTTCTCTCACATGGGGCATCGTCAGTGGTTACCGAAAAATCATAAATTTAGATTTCAAAGTACTCAGTTTGACGGTACTGAAGAGTTCAGAGAAGCTCCTTTGCAGACCGGTGGATCTAAAATATTGTTCATGTTGAAAGATATGAATTTCATTTATGATAAGATGAATCAACCGCCCAACACGCAAAGAAATAGAAGATCAAGGGATGAACCTGATGATGAATCTGATGAAGAGGATGATCCTAATAAGGTAGAATTGTGGAAAAAAAGAAGTATTTTTTTTAGTTGCCTTATTGGGAGCATCAAATTTTACGACATAATCTTGATGTCATGCACATTGAGAAAAATGTCTGCGAGAACATCATTTGGACTATTTTGAATGTCGATGGAAAATCGAAAGATAATCTTCAAAGTCGACTTGATTTAGTCCACATGGGAATTCGGCGTGAGCTTCATCCTCAAGCAATTTCGAATATAAAATATCGATTGCCGCTTGCTATTTTCTCAATGTCGAAGACAGAGAAAGAAGTGTTCTGTATAGTGTTGAAAGATATAAAGTCCCGGATGCATATGCATCAAATATATCTCGATGTGTGAGTCTTAAAGATTGAAGACTATATGGCTTAAAATCGCATGACTATCACATGTTGATGAAAGACTTACTGCCAGTTGCTATGCGGTGTTATATGTCGAAAAAGGTGACATCTTGTATAATTGAATTGTCCAATATAATGAAAGGTATTTGTGGCAAATTTTTGGATGTTCAAGAACTTGAGACACTACAAGATCGAGCTGCATTGACTTTATGCAATCTAGAGAAGATCTTTCCACCTTTCTTCTTCACTATTATGGTGCACTTGTTAAATCATCTCCCTTGTGAAGCAATACTTGGTGGACCCGTTTTCTATCGATTGATGTATCCTATAGAAAGGTCTTACTTTATTTGCAAATTATTCCTTCATTCACCTCAATGCCTTTAGTTGCAACTTTTGATAATGTTGTATATCGTGTTTATATTCCTATCCAAATTGAAGTCTTACTGCCGCAATAAACATTATCCGGAAGGATCAATTGTCGAAGGCTACTTGGCAGAGGAATGTATGACTTTCTATTTAAGGTATTTGGAAGATGTTGAAACAAGAATGAACAAACCAAGTAGAAATGCTGGGCTCACAGATCATAACTTGGCCGAAACTTATTTATTTCAAAGTTTTGGAGAATTGATCGGTAAAGTCAAAATTGTAGAATTAGACGATAGATTGTGGGTCCAAGCACATCGATACGTTCTTTTTCATCATGATTCAATGGAACCATTACGCAAGTAAGTTGTAGAATTTGATAAATATTCATCAATTATACTTTGTTTGTCTTCTAACAAATTAAACATTTTTTAACATAGTGAGTACAAACAAATATTGAGAGCTCGTTCACAGTCCCGAAGGTTATATCTACGAGAAATTAATAAGTTGTTCACAAAATCATTTCATGAATGGTTAAGCCAAACGGTATGCAATTGAAGTTTTCATTGACAAGTAATAATGTTTTCTAATAACATTTATAATTATTCAATTTACTTTCGATTCAATAGGTTTGGAGTCGGAATGAAGTAAATGACGAAGTTAAATGGCTTTCACAAGGTCCAAATAGAATAGTGAAAAGATATAGTGCCTTCCTCATCAATGGATACAGATTTCATACAAAGTATCACGAGAGATTGAGGAGAACCCAAAATTGTGGAATTGTTGTTAATTCTTCAATTACAAGTTATGCTAGTTCTAGGGATAGTAATCCTATCGAGGGGAATCTAGAGTATTACGGACTTCTTACTGACATAATTGAGTTGGATTATTACGGAAAATGGAAAGTTGTCTTATTTCGAGGTGATTGGGCTGATATGAATACGGCTCAGGAATTAAAAACAATTAATATGGTTTTACAATGGTGAATTTCTCTCGATTGATTCACACTAGAGAACAATTGATAGAAGAGCCATATGTATTTTCTTCTCAAGTGAAACAAGTTTTTTACTCGAAAGATCCAACTGATGAGGGTTGGTACGTTGTACTTCGAAACACCCCTAGAGACTTGTTCGACATGGGCAATGGAAGTAGAGATGACATCGTTGAAAGATTAGAAACTTTGCCTTTTCCAGAACAAAACTTAGATAAAATTATCCCTAGTACTAGTACACAATTTGAATGGGTTCGTCAGGACATGGACGAAGATATTTACAAATTATGATGTAGTAAGATTTTACGATTTTTATTTATATGTAATATTATAATTTTAATCTTGGTCATTTTATATAATTTAACTATTTTATATGTACCATTATTGTTGTTATTTGTTACTAAAATTTTAACTATTTTATGTGTATTCCAGGAAAAATGAGTAGAAGAAGATTACGAGATTTAAATATTGTACAGAATACTGTAAATTCGGAAGAGGGCAATAGTGAACAGCAAACAATTGTTGGATCCTCGAATGTGCCTGACATAGATGATGAGCCTGCAGAATTACAAAGTAATGTTAAGTTTATTTTACATGCATGTTGACTTTTATTATTGATTCATATTTCAATTTTAATATAATAATAATATATCATTATTCAGCTGAGAGTGGTGGGACGTGCAGAGGTCGGGATTATAATCGCTTAGGATTTATCTGAATTAAACTCTGTTGGCGTGTGAAAGTAAGGAGAAACAGTCATAACCAGCCTGTTGGCCATGAAGCTCGATTCTAACAGGCTATTTGGGCATTATTGCACGATGCAAATATGTTGCCCATCAATTATGAGTCATGGCATCACATGCCTGATGGAAACAAAAATCAAACTCTCGAGAACATTAAGGTAACAAAACGTGAATGAAATTTATAATACTTTGGTTGAAGTTTTTGGTTGAAGTTTCATTTATATTTACTTTCTAAACTTATGTTTTTTTAGGAGAGATTTGCTTTGGAGGTCTCCGATGACTATATAAAGAAGACATTGGAAAAAAAATGGAAAGACCATAAAAGCACATTGAAAAAAGTATATTTTAAGAAAGACATAAGCCTCGAGGATAAATTGCGAAATGTCCCGCCAAAAATATTGAGGTATCAATGGGAAGATACGATTATATTTTGGAACTCAAAGAAAGGAGAGGTATTACCTAGTTCTAAACTCTTATAAATTTTTGGTTTATAGTATTTACTATATACGTAATAATAATTTCATTATGTAAGACCGTGAGCGTGTTGGAATGAGCAGCAGGCAGAAACAAAAATTCACGCACACGGCAAGGTCGAAAAGTTTTGCTTCTATAGCTGAGGCCGAGGTATTATAATTTATTAATTCTGTCAAATATTAATGACTTCATACTATTAAATTATATTTTTACTACTACACTGTAGAAAGCCTCATTTGGTAAAAAAGTTGGACGCGTTCAGCTTTTTGACATTATGTATAGGAAGAAGGATGGGTCTCCGATAACATCCGAAGCTGGAGAGATTATGGTATATTTACTTAATAAAATTTGATTTATTATAAATATTTATAATGTTTAATTATAATATTTTAATTATTCGTTACTAGTTTTAAATTAATAATGTTAAGTTATGTTACATTCTTTCTTATTGCATATTTCGTTTCTATCTCTTTAATTAATTTATTAGGAGAAACTAAAATAGAATAAGGCAGAGTATGAAGCGGCTGTTTTGACTGATAGTTTGTTAATCTTGAGGATATCGATAACAGAATTATTACTGATGTTTTGGGTCCTAAAAAGTATGGTCGAAATTTTTATGCTACATTTGTTTTTTGGCTAGAATTATATGTTACATTTGCTGTTTTTTATTACTTATGTTTTGGGTCCTGAAAGGTATGGTCGGGTTTGTTTTCAAGGATCTGGTGTTACCCCGACTCAATATTTTGGATCCGACAATACATGCCTTCCGAGAGTCAATCTCGAGCTGAAGTTCAGAGGTTGAAAGACTAAATAGCTCAAATGCAAGAGAGCAAGGTTGAACAAATTTCTCAACTTAGAGCGGAGGCAGCAACGAGAGAGGCGGAGGCAGTAGCGAGAGAGGCAGAGCAGAATAGAAAGTATGATGAACTCCAGCTACAACTTCAGACTATGATGAAGATGTTTCAACAGTCGCAGAGGCCGCCATCTTAGACATTTATTTTCTCATTCTAAGATCATTTTTAACATTGTTACATTTAACATTATTGTAAAAATTCATTTATTAATTTATATCATATATCATTTATTGAATTTAAAGTAACATTTCGAATTAATGCTTTTGGTAAGATTTTTATGCTACATTTGCTATTTTTTGGCTAGAATTATATGCTACATTTGCTGTTTTTGGTTGGGTTAAAATGCGGGAAGGGTATAATATTGGAAAAATTGTGTATTGCAAATCTGTACAAATTAGCACTGTTTGTGGGAAAAGCGCCGCTAAAGGTCAAGACCTTTAGCGGCGTTTATGGGAAAAATGCCGCTAAAGGTCAGGACCTTTAGCGGCGTTTGTGGGAAAAGTGCTGCTAAAGGTCAGGACCTTTAGCGGCGTTTGTGGGAAAAGTGCCGCTAAAGGTCATGACTTTAAGGGCATTTGTTGGAAAAGCGTCGCTAAAAGTCAAGACCTTTAGCGATGTGGTAAAAGCACCGCTAAAAGTCCTAAACTTTAGCGGCGTTTGTAGAAAAAGCGCCGCTAAAAATCTTGACCTTTAGCAGCGTTTGTGGAAAAAGCACTGTTAAAAGTCAGGACTTTTAGCGGCGCTTGTGGGAAAAGCACCGCTAAAAGTCATGACCTTTAGCGGCATTTGTGGGAAAGCGCTACTAAAAGTTAAGACCTTTAGCGGCATTTTTTGTGACGCTTTTGAAAGCGCCGCAAATACTATTAGTGGAGCTTATAAACGCCGCTAAAAGCCTAAAAAAATGTCACTAAAAGTCTGTTTTGATGTAGTGAAGGTAAATGGTCAGCGACTAAAAATTTATAATGGTGAAGATTTTAGGGATATGAGAGAGGAGCTTCGGCCCCGTAAACCTTCATTTAGGAATGAAAACAAGGTAAGTCTAGCTTAAGACTTTAAACGAGCGCTTCTCGGGAGGCAACCCAAGCACTAACTCAATAAATTATTTTATTTTTATTCTCGTTCATGTTTTAGGTACAAATTTATCCACCACACGGCCTTGCACACGGTCGTGGCTATGTGGACACCACGAATAGGAACTTTGGCTAAAAATTGTGTGGACCAAGAACGAAAACTTCCCCAAAACACGGGCTACGATAAAGCACCACGGCCGTGCGATGCGACCATGGTCGAAACTGTCAAAGTCACACTGGTGTGTAACACGTCCATGTCATAAGGTCGTGGGAATATCGCAAGTGTGGGCAAGAGTAACACAGGCATTCCTTTGGACAAAGATCGATACTGTTAAAACGACACGGGCGTAGTGACACGCCCGTGCCCAAAAATCGTCGCCAAACCTATCGATGTAACACAGCCGTGGGCAAGAATGACACGAGCATGGGAGAAGCGAACGAAGCTCAGCACGGTCATGCGATACGGTCATGTAAGACAACACGTCCACACCACATGGGTATGGGACACAAAACAGGAGCGCCAAAGCCCTAATTTTCAAAACACACAGGCTAAAAACAATTCACAAGGCCTTTATTTTTATATAAACCCCTCACTATTCATTATCTTTTCCCCCAAATCCCTCTCCCTACTAAATACGGCCACCACCATCAACACCCCCGATTCCCTTCCTTCTTTCCCCCTTACTCTATACACAGTCCACCCTGTATAAGGACAACACACTCGCGTGCCACCACCACGTCCGTGCTTCAACCACCACATCAACCACGCCACTTTCCTCAACAACTCCACCGGTCACCTTTCCTTTTCCCTATTTTTGTTTCATTCATCTTTAATTATTATCATTATGATTTTATTTAGTTGAATAGTCATTTTATCTTATTTCTTACCCATATTATTAGATTGTTAGTTTTCATCTAGTTCTTGTTAAGTAAATAACGAACAATATTTATGCTGATTCTTTAAGAATAAAATGTTATTCTTCATGGCATTAGGATATGATAATATATGTCTTGACTAGAAATAATACTTGAATTGTTGAATATCTTTAATCTTAGGTACGTAATGACTCCCCCACGCGGGTAAAAAATCTTCGTTCCCACGTCAAAAAAATGGAAGGGACACGGTGCAACCTCCTCAACCGCCTTCGCCGAAATTCTCCATCCATTCTTATAGTTTCCTTTGGGAGCGTAGGAGGATCTCTATTAGATACTACACACACGACCTCTCGGGTTAGGAAGATGTATCAATTAGACTGCCCTAGAACAGGTTCCGCTAGCCAACGTGGTTCGAGCCTTACTATTTACAGACCCATGGGGGCAATTCTTCGAGATCATCGAGCCCACATACCTAGAGCTAACTCTGGAGCTCTATTCTACTTTCCACCTTCAGACAGTAATGACCAACTTCGGCGACTCTGGCACCATTCAATTTCACATCGGAGGTCTTTTTCGTGAGATGAGTGTCCCACAATTTGGAGCCACTTTGGAACTCTATACTGACGAATTCATGGAGGATGATGATTTCGAGGAACTTACCCGCCACATCCATCACTCTCCTTTTACTGTTTGGACTACCTAGTCCCCGCTTCGACCACATATGACCCCAGTCACTCCAAGGCGACAGCTCTCTCTCCTTCCCTGAGGTACTTACACGCCATCTTTGCTCATACATTGACAGGTAGGTGAGAGAGCACCGGCGTCATAAACACTCACGATGTCTACTTCCTATGGTGCATGGCGAATGGGTACGTCTTCGACCTAGCCTATTTCATAGCTTGTGCCATTCAACATCAGATAGAACAACATAAGAGAGGGGTTATCTCTATGGGCCCATACATTACGCGCCTAGATCGATATTTTAGACTCTTTAACACAGCCACTCAGACCTCCTCACTCACACTGATAGGATAGATGTCCCCACAAAACATCCAAACAATGTTACACATGAGGATGATGAAGCGTCGCCGTGGGACCAATCCTCCCCAATATTGACTAGATTATGCCACCGAGGGAGAGGATCATAAGAATATCACTGACAATGTCCCCTCACCACACGAGGAACCACTACCGAGCTATCGCCCAGTTCATGCGGCTGCTTCTCTTTCAAACATATCTAAGCGCCTAACCAATTTGAACATCAATGATTCCAGTGCTTCGACCACATCAACACCACCCTCTACCAGATATGTTAGCACCTTCACATTTTATAGCCACCCCACCTCGCGACCCAGCTGATGACGAGGACCTTTGAGTCTTTTTATTTTCTTTATTTTTCATTTTTATGTTTTTTTCTCTATTAGTTTATTTTTGTTTTTAATTAAACTTTTTACCTTTCTTGTTTAAAACTTTTATTAGTACAATTTAATCTCTTTTATTGATGGTTGTCTAACTCTCAAATATCTTAACAACATCCATTAAATAGTACTCCCTAAAAATTTAACTGATGACTTCGCAGTTTAAAAAGTTCAATGTGCCACTCTAGGAATGGACACATCAACGGAGTATTCACCACTACATTCACCTATGCCTAGTCATCATCATTGATCATCCTCCAAGGATTTCATCCAAAATTAAGGAAATTTCACTTCTCTCCCTAACTTATGATTTTCTTACTATATTGTGAATATCTATCTTTTTACATTGAGGGCAATTTACATCTTAAGTGTGGGGGGTGAATTTGAAAAGTTCCTAACTTTTTTCATTATTCTCAAATCCCCGAATGATATCTTGGCTTAAGTAATTTTCTCATATTACTAATTAGAATGAAACTCCTATTGATTTATGATTTTTTTATATGTTTTGGATTAAGTCATAGTTAATTATGCATTGATGATTTAAACTTTAAGATACTAGAGAATCAAGCATAATTAGTTTATTTTCAAAAAATTAAAATTTTGTTAGGTTGTCTACCTAAATCTAATTATTACCTTGAAGTTTGAAATTTACAAAGTTGATATAAAAAACCCATAATTCTTGTGAGATTTTGAGCCTTTTAGAACATATATTCTTTTCTTGCTCACTTTATTGATTATGAGTGTGTCAACATTGATTTATTATTCTAGAACTTGCTTCAATTATACATGTCAAGACCACGTTATTGAATTGATATACAAAAGTGATAAATGCACCTAGGATTGAACCCACTTACTCCACTAAAAGTCTACCTTCATAATTAACCCTTAGTGAACCCCTTTAATCCTAACAACCCTTTTATTGACTCACCCACTAATATTAACCCAAAACTCATCTTGTATTTGTTATCATCGTTTTGAGCAGTTGTCTAACTATGTTCTATATTTCAGTTGTTAAAATTCTTTCCTATTATTGATTTGTTCTTAAAAATAAAAATAAAAAATTGAAAGTATATTCATTATTAGTTCTATAATGAAGTGAGCTTATATGTTTAAATTCCACATCTTGAAGAAAAAGCTCGTATTATTAGTATTACAAGTTTTTAATTGATGTAATTACTCAGGATTAGTTCATTTTTCTAGTTAGGTAAATTGTCAATTCAATCTCGATTCTAACCCTTTAATTTAGCCTTTATCCACACCTTTAACCCAAGCCCCATTACAACCCTTTAAAGACATTTTGATTTGTATATCATCTCATATTATACTAGCGGAGATTTGATTTTCATGCAAGCCTATGGGATTAACTTTTCATGTTCAACTTTTGAGTGCTTAATTTTGAACCTTAAACACTTTGAGTGATTTGAGTGAATCTTTAGTGAGGATGTCAACTCTTGTTAATTTTGAATTAAAGGTGACTATTTAGGTAAGGGAAAACACCTATATTTTTATGCTATAAAAACCATGACTTTGATTGCTTGAATCTTTAGGACCATTTCTACTTACATTATCAATGTATAAATTATCTATGAATTATGATGAAACATTATTGATGAATATTATGAATTGAGAAAGTTCGTTTTAATTGTAAGTTGAGAATTTTGCTTGAGGATAAGCAAAAGCTTAAGTGTGGGGTATTTGATAAACCGTAATTTATAGGTATTTTAATCTCACATTTAGCATAGGTATTTTAATCTTACATTTAGCATACTTCTGGATGATTTATTCCATGAATTGTGGAATTTGATGCTTCTAATCCTTTGTTTTCACGTTTTATACTCAAGAGAGCATAGGATGGCCACAAAAAGAGAAAATGGGTCAAAGAATGAAATACGCACGGCCTGGGCTCGAGACACACAGTCGTGCCTCTTTAGCAGACCCAACCACGGCTTAGATTCGATTTACAGGGTCGTGCCACACGGGCGTGTCCCTACCGTGACCTATTTTAGTTTTATTCGAAATAAGGTTCTTAAAGGCAAATAAAGACATTCCAAAAGCCTATATGAACACCCTAGATGCCAACCTTCAAAGGCGGTTTAGGTAGGCCAAAGAGCCAAGCCAGAGAGGCCGAATTGTGGGATTTACTCGAAGAAAGCCAGTTGGTTTATCTCAAGAAGTCGGATCTTTCCTTCAATTTCCTTCAGGGGGTTTTAGGGTTTTTTTTATGTTTTGTTTTATATTTTCTTCTAAAATGTATTCTTTTATGATTATGAACTAAACCCCTCAAATACATGAGGGGATGAAACCTAAAATGGATCTTGTTATTGTTTTCTAAACTATATGATAAATATTTCATTTGTTCTTAATTCTTGTTTTGATATTTCAGGATATTGATTCAAGTATTGATGTGCTTAGATAGTGGAGGAATATTCCCTGTTTAAGAGTAGATCTAGCATAATAAAGCGGAGTTGATCGCAACCCTAGAGATAGAATGACGAAAATCTGCCAAATTAGGGTCAAACCTAATATGGGAGTCTATAGATCGAGTTAATGCAATTCTAGGGGTTTTAAATAGAAAGAGATTTCAATTAATCAACCTAGGATTAGACGTTAGTAGCCTCAAAAGAGGTATTAATATAAATTAAGGAATCCTACGGATTAAGTCAAGTGAATAAATCGTCTGGTACAGAGTTAAATAATAAGTGAAGTATAGGTGGATTCTTTCTCGGGTATTGTCTTAATCAATTGGTTTTTCCCAAAAGTATTTCCCCAATTCATTCTCTGTCTTAGCATCTTTAGCCTAATAGTTAGTTAATTTTAGATTAAATAGCAATTCCCTTAATTCTTAGGCTAAATAATAAAAAGAAAGTTAGTATTAATACTTTTGGTTCACTTGGGTTCGACATTCCGATCTTGCCACTAAACTATACTACTGTTTGATAGGTTCGCTTGCCTCAATCATTGTCACAGTTAGTTTCTAGGCTCGATCATTCATTATATAAATATTAAGACTTATCACGAACACGATCAGTAGGCCCATAATAATAATGTTATGAATGTGAGTGAAAAGTTTTAAATTGGAATGAAATTTGATAGTCCAACTCGGTATGTTCAAGCGAAATAATCCGGTAATGCCTAGTACCCGGTTCCGGCATTGAATACGAGTAAGGGGTGTTACATCTAATTTTGTCTTTTATTTTTGCACATTACAATCAATAGTTGTAATAGATAGTGCAAGCTAACGTTGATGAAATTGAGGGAAAGATTGACAAGAAGAAAATAAGTTAAGAAAAAAGACGGATGGAGAACAATGGCAATGAGGGTTCATTATGGAAGAGAAAAGAGAGAAATATGAAGAACAGAGGAAGAGAGAAAAAAAAAAAAATGTTAAAATTTTCTCCTATTCTTTTTGGATTATATTTTTTGGTATAATTTATTTGAGGTCGTTAGCATTATTTGAAGTAAAAAATTCTTACAAATGTGACACGTGTCATCGTTTCAATGGTTCACATGTCTTGATAGATAAAAAATTAACAAGGGTAATCCGAGGTACCATATTGATAAACAACGTAAAAATACATTTACTACATTAAAATATTTGATAAAGTTCAAGTACCAAATATAAAATTACCCTTTTATTATATATGTATCGTTTAAAAAAAATTTATGATTTGTCTATCTGAACTTGATAGGTTATGTATTTATATACTAATTTTCCAACTTACCAAATAGTCAATTGCTCTCATTTTTTTTTTTTGACCAACTTCTTGGAAACAAATTGGTGTCAAGGTTAAAAACAGTAATACAAAATCAATAACTAGTAGAGGATGAAAAAAAAACAATTGCTCTTGTGTTTTCATTTATTTTTTCATATTAGCTCCACTTGTTAGCTTGCGAAATAATTTTTATTTGAAGAAATATAACACAACCTTATGATTGCAAGACTTGAGCTTTTATGGAAATGATAAGATCAAATACTCTAATATTTGTGAAAGATGGATTAAATGAGTATGAGAGAGACATTAAAGATGTGAAATGAGATGAAAAAGGTTGAATGTAAGTACAAAGGTTTGCTAGTGGAACCTTATATCTAAGATGCCATTTGAGTAGTTTCCTGAAAAAAAAAATCAATCAATAGACTATAACAACTCAATAGTGATACATCTTTAAAACAATTCTAAATTCGACCAGGATTAATGTCGTAGTGTTATTGTACTTTCCTTTTGGGTGGCAAGCATTCCTTTAACCCAATTGGGGAAGTGGGTTTAGATGTATGGTGGTTGTTGTAAATCTTAATTATAACAACGTAAGTAGGTAGACAATTAATAGGAATGCTTTCACTACACCAAAAGACTTTTAGCAGCGTTTTTAGTGGCGTTTTAAATAAAAACGCCGTAAATATTACACAATAGCGGCGTTTTCGACGTTTTAACGAAAACGCCGCAAAAAAATGAGAAATAGCGGCATTTATTACCAAAACCCGCGAAAAATGATAAATAGCGGCGTTTTTTCCTCAAACACCGCTATAAATCAGAGCATTAGCGGCGCTTTTGAAAAAACGCTGCTAAAGGTCTGAGCATTAGTGGCCCTTTTGAAAAAACACCGCTAAATGTCTAAGCATTAGCAGCGCTTATAAAAAAATGCCGCTAAATGTCTGAGCATTAGTGGCGCTTATAAAAAATGCCATAAAGGTATTAGCATTAACGACGCTTTTAGAAAAACGCGCTAAATGTATTAACATTAGCGGCGCTTTTTAAAAACGCCGCTAAAGGTATTAGCATTAGCGGCGCTTTTGAAAAAACACCGCTAAAGGTATTAGCATTAGCGGCGCTTTTGAAAAAATGCCGCTAAATGTATTAGCATTAGCGGCACTTTTCATAAAACGCCGCTAAAGAATTGAGCTTTAGCGGCGTTTTTTCACAAGCGCCACTAAAAGTTTTTCATATTTTTCCCTTATTTTTGCTTTGAATTGTATTTTATTTTGATAAATTCACTTATAAGCAATGAGAAATTTTCATTTTAGTTACTAAATTATGAAAAGTTACATATTGTTAACTAAACAATTTAGAAGTTTTCATTTAAGTTACAAATTAAGCTATTAAAATTGATTTAGTTAGGGTTTAATGTTTAGTATGTTAATTTCATGGTTTAGGGTTTGTTATTTTGGTGTATGGGTTTAGTGTTTTAAAGTTTATCGTTTGGGTCTATTGTATAGTGTTTAATATCTTAGTGTTTACCTGATAAGGTTTAAGTGTTAGTGGTCAGGGGTTAAGGTTTAGGGTTAAAGGTTGAATTAGGGGGAAATGGTTAATGGGTTAGGTTTTTGAGTTTAAGGTTTATGGTTTATAAGTGTATCATGAGTTTAGGTTTAGGGGTTTGGGGGGAGAATGGTTAATGCGTTAGGTTTCTGAGTTTAGGGTTTATGGTTTAAGTTTATGATTTTAGGGTTTAGGGTATAAGGTGTTAGCTATATGACCCAAAATTCTCGAAATAGAAATCCCTCAAATTAGTTTCCCTTAATTCAAATCCCTCAAATCCCTAATTAAATCCCACAACCCAAGCTATCCGATCCGACCACTATCGATCCTTCATTCTATTGTGATCCTTTATTCTATTGTGAAACTATCTTCCCATAACCCCGAATGGTATATGTATCCATTACCCCAATGATTATTTCTTTAAAGTAGGTATTATTTCTTTAAAGTAGGTTCAAATTTTAATCCTTAATTGATATATTAAATAATTTATTATATATAATTGAAAAATAGATAATATGAATTTTAATATTAAGATTATCACTATATAGTTTGGGGTTTACAAGTATGTGTGTTTTAGTTTAGGGTTTTGTGTTTGGATTTGGGGTTATGTAATAGGGTTTGGAGTTAAGTATTTTAAGTTATATATTAAATATTAATTTATTATATAATCGTAAAAGAGTTATTATGAAATTTTTATATAAAATTATCATTAAAGTTTTTAAACTTTTTTACTTCATATTTTGGAATTTTTAGTTTTTGTTGCACTCTTTCATCCTCTCGCTTATTATTTAACTAGATTAATTAAAGTTAATGTTTGTAGATTCTATCAATTTAATCGTAATTTTAAAAATTCAACAAAATTAACCCCTTAACTTTACACATTACATTAATTTGATCTTTATTCTTAAAAACATAAAAATAAAAACCTAAAAACTTAGAAAAAATATATCTATATATATTTGAATGTTTAATTTTTATAAAATATATACAAAACTATAAAATATTTATAAATAAATTAAAAAAATAATAATAAGTTAGGAATAGTGGCATTTTTATTAAAAACGTCGATAATATATGGGAAACTTGGAACGACGTCGTTTGAAGCTTATGTTCAGTGGCGTTCTATCCAAAATGGCAGAAAATGATGCGTTTTATTTGTTTATAGTGGCGTTTTTTAAAAAACACCGCAAAAGCTTGTGTTTTACTGGCGTTTTATGTTAAAACGCTGCGAATATATTAACTGTTTACAAAACAGCGCCGTTATTCTACTTAGTTTTTTGAGGCGTTTACATAAACAACTTCATTTTACTATTTGATTTTAGTCGCGTTTTAAAGTAAAATGCCGCAAAATCTTGTGTTTTACTGGCATTTTAAGTAAAAACACCGCAAATATATTAACTGTTTATAAAACAGCGTCGTTATTCTGCTTAGATTTTAGAGGCATTTATCAAAATGACTTCATTTTGTTATTTGATTTTAGTGGCGTTTTATACAAAAACGCCACAGAGGCTTCTGTTTTACTGGCGTTTTATTTTAAAATGCCGCGAATATAATAACTGTTTACAAAACAACGCCGTTATTCTGCTTAGTTTTTAGAGGTGTTTATAAAAATGACTTCGTTTTGTTATTTGAATTTAGTGGCGTTTTATACAAAAACGCCACAAAGGCTTGTGTTTTATTGGCGTTTTATTTTTAAACGCCGCGAATATATTAACTGTTTACAAAATGACGCCGTTATTCTACTTAGTTTTTAGAGGAGTTTACAAAAATGACTTCTTTTTGTCATTTGATTTTAGTGGCATTTTATATAAAAACGCCGCAATAGGATTCAATTTTATTTCAAAACGTTGTCATTTTGTTCCATCTGCTATACCCCTAAACTTAAACGCGAAAGAATAGAAATTTACCCCCATCGAAATCTCTCCCCAAATCCCTTTCCCCTAATCCCTAAAAAATTTCCCCAAATCAGAAACTCTAATCGAATCTGACCATCTTCTGCTTCACCTCGATTGTCCATTCTGCCATCGCGTTCGCCTCCATCTGCCTCGTCGCGAGTCTCCGTCTTCATCGACCGATGGGTAAGTCTTTTATACTGTTTGTTTGTGTTTGGTTTTAGTCAGTTTTTATTCACGAAATGCCTAAGTCTTCACCTATTTTCCCAATCCCTAGTTCCCCAAAAAATCAGAATCTGTAATCGAATCTGACCATCTCCTGCTTTGCCCTCGATTGTCCATTCTGCCATCGCGTTCGCCTCCATCTGCCTCGTTGTAAGTCTCTATCTCCATCGACCGACGGGTAAGTCTTTTTACTTTTTTGATTTATGAAATTTTTTGAAATTTAGGTGCCTATTTTGTTTCCTGGTTTTATTAAATTTCCATGGGAGGAAAAGACAATGTTTAGGGATTGAAAATGGATGTATAATCAAAGTTTCAATTGATTTTTTTAATGATCACAATATGTATTCATTACAGTGGAAACATGAAATCATGGTTACACCATTGCTTTGAACCAATACAACTTTTTCTAGATTTCAAAGGTCAGCTTATGGTATTCAAAGAATCAAACTTTGATGTCTACAGGGTCCAAGAAATACAAAATTCAACCAAATACAGTAATAATAATAAATATTAATAATTTATTCTTTGTTTCTCTATTGGTAGATACTTCTAAAAAACAATTCTACTACAATCTGAACATAAGATCCTAAGCAGCAATTTACCAATTTATCTTGTAATTCCATAATAAGTTCCAATTTAACACACCATAATCTATTTTTCTTGAAAAAAGAAGGGGATAATTTCATTGTGTACTTTAGACTATTGATCGTAGCCTTTCAAAACCAAAGAATTTTATTAAAATTTGAGATTTTTTTAAGGCATTTAAACAAAATATTTTATCACTCCAGAAGTTAAAATTTTGAAGCGGGGTCCATGTGATATTGTCAAAAATAAGAAGGGTAAATTGTCACTATTGAGGTTGTTCCACCTACCACCAAGAAATTGAGACCGCCAAATTTGACCAAGTGGGGCTCAATTTTAGTTCCTTTTTTTTTCTTCTCTTTTATACATTCATCCGCTCCAATTCTGAATACCCATCGTCTAGTTTATTTAAAGATCAGATCTTTGATACATCCTCTGATTTTTTTTGGGTCTTTGTTCTCTATCAAAACAGAGAAGATCGAAAGGTCTGGGTTCTTTTTCTTGTGTTGAATTTCAATACAGTATGAAACTTTTTTATCTGTTGGTTTGATCTGCATGATTACTTTTGGCCAACAATTCTTGCATGAGATAGTTTTCCTTCTTTTTTTTTTATTGTTAATTGAGTGATCGCAATTGGTAGATATCCTCTTGGTTGGTTGATTCTTTCTTTTCTTTTTTCCTTCTTATTTTAGTTGTAGTTTTACTTAGTTTACACCGCAATTTGCATGAGTTCAAAATTTTAAGTTGCTCTTAATGTTGGTTTATAATTGGGTTGTTTTATGTATGATCTCAATTTCTATGTATTCTACAAATTTCTATGTATTTTGATCATTATTTAATATTTTTTAAAAGAAGTAATTTAAAATCATTTAAATTTACAACAACAATATGTAAATGATTTATAGAAATGAAATAGTTAAAAATCAAATTTATATAAAATTGACATAAAAATAAAATATTATTTATTTAAGGGTAGTAATGTTATTTTCACACTTATTACTTACTTATTCTTTATCAACATGTAATTCAACCAAATAATGTAATAATATTACTTGTTTATTCTATTCAACTAACTAAACAACAAAATACCTATTATTTATCTATTCAATTTCTAATTAATCCTATTCAAATTTTGCTCTATTCCATTATAGTAAATCAAACATAAAGTCATGGTCGTTTGAACTAGTTGGGCTATCAATTCGGAAAAAAGTATTAGACTAATTGACTTTAAAATAAGTATGTACCAATTAAACCAAGTTAAAAAATAAAATTATTTTTAATATTTTTTATTTTTAGTGATTTATTCAATTAAACCGTATCTAGTAACCTGACGACCAATTAATACTTGTATAGAAAAAAAAGATTCAAAGTATATAGGTATGAAGAAAAAATTCTGACGGGTTGCCTTATATCTCACGATTAGATATAATGGATCCTCCCTAGGTGTAACAATGCCACGTATGATGAATCTTAAAGAATACATAACTTACTTAATTTTAAGATCAAATTTCATAACGTACATAAGTTTAAGATCAAATTTCATAACTTACATAATTTTAAGTTAAGATCAAACTTCATAACTTACATAATACTTGTATAGAAAAAAAAGATTCAAAGTATATAGATCAAATTTCATAACTTACATAATTTTTGATCAAACTTTATAACTTACATAATACTTGTATAGAAAAAAAAATTCAAAGTATAACTGACGGGTTGCCTTATATCTCACGATTAGATATAATGGATCCTCTCTAGGTGTAATAATGCCACGTATGATGAATCTTAAAGAATACATAACTTACTTAATTTTAAGATCAAATTTCATAACGTACATAAGTTTAAGATCAAATTTCATAACTTACATAATTTTAAGTTAAGATTAAACTTCATAACTTACATAATTTACATAACTTACATAGTACTCAGTTATATATATGATCATATCATTACTTACATAAATTATTAATTAACAATTTAGCCGTGTAATTTTTGTCAACTTTAGACTTCAACAACTACTGAAATGGATAGGAGTTGGATGAAATTGTCAAGGGTAAGCAACAATAACTACTGAAATGGATATCGAAATGGAGTAGAAACTTTTTGAATTTCGCATTTCAAAATGCAAGCCAAGAGAATATGATTTTTTGCCCGTGTAAGACGTGTTGCAATATTATCTGGCATTATCGTGAAGTGGTCTACGAACATCTAGTTGTTAATGGCTTTGTCCGGGGGTAAAAAAAATGGTTTTTTCATGGAAAGTGTACATCTAGTGGAGCATCTTCATCGATGAATCTGGGGTATCCTCATAGTGCTTTCAATCAGAATGTTAGAGACGATAACATGGAAGGCATGTTGCGGGATGCTTTTAATATCTTGTGATGATGGTTTGGTCATTTTCACCGACTTGGGTGCAACCGATGATCATAATTTTGGTGGAAATACTTTCACCGAAACAAGAAGAAGTGTACCGGATGAACAGCCAAATGAAAAAACGGCGAGGTTCTACAAGTTACTTGGTGAAATGAATGAAGAACTGTATAAGGGATCAAAATTTTCCAAACTGTCATTCTGCATTCGTCTTTTTCACTTGAAATGTTTGGGAGGGTGGATCGGAAAATCGTTGACAATACTGTTAGAGTTTCTGCAAGAAATGTTCCCGTTTGCAAAAATCCCTCAATCTTCCAAAGACATAAAGAAATTGATAAAGGATTTGGGCCTTGGCTACAACAAAATTCATAGTTGCCCAAATGACTGCATGTTGTATTGAGGCGACCGGATAAACCAACAGTACTGTCATGTATGCGGCCAATCCTGTTGGATTAGTAGAAATACAGAGGACGGTAACGAGGATGAACACGATACATAGTCAAGGAAGCAGCCAGTTAAGATTTTAAGGTATTTTCCACTAATACCAAGGCTTCAACGGCTTTTCATGTCGTCGAAGACAGCCGAATCAATGACGTGGCACCGTGATGGATGAATAGATGATGGGTTGTTAAGGCATCCTGCAGATTCATTAGCTTGGAAATCTTTTGACTCTAAATTTCTAAGCTTTGCAAGCGATCCTCGGAGTGTGAGGCTTGGGCTAGCATCTGATGGATTTAACCCTTACAAACTCATGAGCACAACGTCTGATGACTTGGCCTGTGGTGCTTATTCCTACAATTTGCCTCCATGGGTTTACATGAAACAATCTTCTTTTATCTTGTCTATGATTATACCGGAAAGAAAGGGTAGGGAATGATATTGACGTATATTTGTAGCCACTTGTTGACGAGTTAAAACAACTATGGGTGGTGTTCGGACATACGATGCAATGAGAAAAAGAACTTTAATTTACGTGCGGCTTTAATGTGACTATTAACGACTTTCTGGCTTATGCTAATTTATCCGGTTGGAGTACCAGGGACGTTATGCTTGTCCGTGTTGTCCGCATGCAGACATGTTCGCAATGGTTATATAATGGGAAGAAGTTCTCTTACATGGGGCATCGTCAGTGGTTACCAGAAAATTATACATTTAGATTTCAGAGTGCTCAGTTTGATGGTACTGAAGAGTTCAGACCAGCTCCTTCGCTGACCGGTGGATCAGAAATATTCTTAATGTTGAAAGATATGAATTTCATTTATGGGAAGATGAATCAACTGACCAACCCGCAAAGAAATAGAAGATCTAGAGATGAATCTGATGATGAATCTGATGAAGAAGATGATCCTAATGAGGCGGACTTGTGGAAAAAAAGAAGTATTTTTTTCGAGTTGCCTTATTGAAAACATCAGATTTTACGTCATAATCTTGATGTCATGCACATAGAGAAAAATGTCTGCGAGAATATCATTGGGACTATTTTGAATGTCGATGGAAAATCGAAAGATAATCTTCAGAGTCGACTTGATTTAGTCCACATGGGAATTCAGCGTGAGCTTCATCCCCGAGCACTTTCGAATATGAAATATTGGTTGCCGCTTACTATTTTTTTCAATGTTGAAGACAGAGAAAGAAGTGTTCTGTACGGTGTTGAAGGATATAAAGGTCCCGAATGCGTATGCATCAAATATATCGCGATGTGTGAGTCTTAAGGATCGGAGACTATATGGCTTAAAATCGCATAACTATCACATCTTGATGCAAGACTTATTGCCAGTTGCTATGCGGTGTTGTATGTCGAAAAAGGTGACGACTCCTGTAATTGAACTGTCGAATATAATGAAAGGCATTTGTGATAAAGTTTTGAATGTTCAAGAATTAGAGAGACTACAAGATCGAGCCGCATTGACTTTATGCAATCTAGAGAAGATGTTCCCGCCTTCCTTCTTCACTATTATGGTGCACTTGTTAATTCATCTCCCGCGTGAAGCACTTCTTGGTGGGCCCGTTTTCTATCGATGGATGTATCCCATTAAAAGGTCTTACTTTATTTGCAAAATATTCCTTCATTCAGCTCAATGCCTTTAGTTGCAATTTTTGATAATGTTGTATACCGTGTTTAGGTTCCTTTCTAAATTGAAGTCATACTACCGCAATAAGCGTTATCCGGAAGTTTCAATTGCCGAGGGCTACTTGGCAGAGGAATGTATGACTTTCTGTTCGAGGTATTTGGAAGATGTTGAAACAAGAATGAACAGACCAAGTAGAAATGCTGGGCTCACAGATCATAATTTGGCCGAAACTTATTTATTTCAAAGTTTCAGAGAACCGATTAGCAAAGTCAAAATTGCAGAATTAGACGATAGATCGTGGGTCCAAGCACATCGATCCGTTCTTTTTCATCACGATTCAATGGAACCATTTCAGAAGTAAGTTCTAGAATTTGATAAATACTCATCAATTATAATTTATTTGTCTTCTAACAAAGTAAAACCTTTTTTTACCGTAGTGAGTACAAACAAATATTGAGAGCTCGTTCATGATCCCGAAGATTAAATCGACGAGAAATTAATAAGTTGTTCGCAGAATCATTCCATGAATGGTTAAGCCAAATGGTATGCAATTTAAATTTTCATTGACAAGTAATAATGTTTTCTCATAACATTCATAATTGCTCGATTTACTTTCGACTCAATAGGTTTGGAGTCGGAATGAAGTAAATGACGACGTTAAATGGCTTTCACAAGGTCCAAACAGAATAGTTAAAAGATATAGTGGCTTCCTCATCAACGGATACAGATTTCATACAAGGTATCGCGAGAAATTGAGGAGAACCCAAAATTGCGGAATTGTTGTTAATTCTTCGATTACAAGTTATGCTAGTGCTAGGGACAGTAATCCAATCGAGGGGAATTTGGAATATTAGGGACTTATTATTGACATCATTGAGTTGGATTATTACGACAAATGCAAAATTGTCTTATTTCGAGGTGATTGGGTTGATGTGAATACGGCTCGCGGAATTAAAAACGATCAATATGGCTTTACAATGGTGAATTTCTCTCGATTGATTCACACGGGAGAACAACTGATGGACAAGCCATATGTGTTTTCTTCTCAAGTTAAATAAGTTTTTTACTCCGAAGATCCAACTGATGAGGGTTGGTACGTTGTACTTCAAAACACCCCTAGAGACTTGTTCGACATTGGTAGTGGAAATAGAGATGACATAGTCAAAAGATCAGAAACTTTGCCTTTTCCAAAACAAGACTTAACTGAAAATATCCCTAGTACTAGTCAACAACTTCAATTGGTTCGTCGGGATGTGAACGATGCGAATGTGTATTGATTATCTAAGAATCGAATAAGGTAACTATAAAGAATATGTACCTGCTACCTCGGATTGATGATTTGTTTGATCGGTTGAAAGGGGCTTCAGATTTTCAAAGATAGATTTGAGATCGGGTTATTATCGATTCTGTAGTCGAGATACGAGATGTGCCAAAGACGCATTCAATGAGGTACGATATTTTGAGTTTTGGTTATGCCTTTGGGCTTACTAACGCACTCGCTATTTTTATGGATTTGATGAATCGGGTTTTTAGACGCTTTTGGATCGATTTGTGGTAGTGTTTATTGATGATATATTGATTTACTCCAAAGATGAAATTGAGCATGCCGAGCATTTGAGATTAGTGCTACAAACTTTATGAAATCAGTTGTATGCGAAGTTTAGTAAGTGTGAGTTCGGATGAAAGAGGTCACTTTTGGGACATGTTGTTTGAAGATCGTGCACTCGAGTTGATCTCGAACAAAATATCGCCTATACTTGATTAGAAGCCACCAAAAATGTTTAGAGATTCAAGTTTTCGGGACTTGCGGGTTACTATCGACGATTTGTGAAAGATTTTTCTATGATAGCTACCCGCTGACAAAGTTATTGCGAGAAAGATGTCGGTCGAGTGGTCGGAAAAGTGTCGAAAAGTTTTGATCACCGAAAGCTCTTTTGATGAAGCTCCGGTGTTAGTTTAGCTTTGAATCGGGTAAAGAATTTGTTGTTTATTCGATGCTTCTTTAAATGGTTTGGGCTGCGTTTTGATGCGAGAAGGAAAGTTGTAGCTACGCTTCAAGACAATTGAAGCCGCATGAGAGAAATTACCCGACGATGACTTAGAACTTGCGACCATTGTTTTCGCATTGAAAATTTGGCGCCACTATTTATTGGCGAGAAATGTCACATTTATTCGGATCATAAAAGTCTAAATTATTTAATGACTCGTAAGGATCTAAATTTGAGACAACGCAGATGGTTAGAATTGTTGAAAGACTATGAGTTGGTGATTGACTACCATCCGGAAAAGCTAACGTCGTTGCAGATCGTTAAGTCGAAAATCATTGTTTGCTCTTCGTGCAATGAACGCACGATAGCTATGTCGATGATGGTTCGATCATAGCCGAAGTTACAAGCAAGACCGATGTTTATTCAAAGAAATTTGTGATGCATGTAAAGTTGACAAGGATTTGATTGCTAGACAATTGAGCATGAAAAAGGTCGAGTCGATTTTGATTAATGCAAATGACTGCTTGAATTTTAAAAGCCGAATGTGTGTTCAAAACTCAAATTTGATCTGGTGATTCGAGTGAGGCCCATAGTGGTCGATTATCAAATCATCCGTAGCACAAAGATGTATAATGATTTGAAGCAGATTCTATTGGTGGCGGGCATGAAACGGATATATCTGAATTTGTTTCAAATACTTAGTTTGTCGCAAGTAAAACTCGAACATCAAGTGCCATCCGGATTACTTGACCAATCATGATACCGAATGGAAATGGGATAGAATTACAATGGATTTTGTATCCGGTCTTCCTATGACACCGAGTAAGAAAGATGCCGTCTGGTTATAGTTGATAGATCGACTAAATCACTCATTTTGTGTCATTCGCATGTGCTTTTCACTCGATAAACTTGCTGAATTGTATGTATCGCAAATTGTGAGATTGCATGGTGTACCAAGTTCCATTGTTTCAGACAGAGACCCGAGATTTACATCGCGATTTTGGAAGAAGTTGCAAGATGCCTTAGGTACTAAACTACATTTTAGTACGACTTTTCATCCGCAGATGCATTTGGCCACCGATGGCGAACTATTCGAGATACTTGAGGACATGTTGAGATGTTGCGTTCTCGAGTTTGAAGGCATGGGAACGATACCTATCTTTGATTGAATTTGCTTATAATATGCTTTTCAATCTAGTATCAAGATGGCGCCTTATGAAGCCTTGAACGAGTGAAAGTGTCGAACACCATTATACCGGACCGAGCTCAATGAGAATAAGATACATGGGGTTGATTTGATTAAAGAAACCGAATGTAAAGTAGCTATTATCGAGACAATTTGAAAGTCGCTTGGATTGTCAAAAGTCTTATGCCGATTTGAAACATAAAGACATTGAATTTTAGGTTGAGATCGAGTATTTTTAAAGGTTTCTCCGTGGAAGAAAGTACTCGCTTTTGGCCGAAGGCAAGTTGAGCCCGAGGTTCATTGGACCGTATGAAATCATTGAACGTGTTGGGCTTGTTGTTTATAGGTTGAGGCTACCTCGAATTAGAAAAGATACACGATGTATTTCACGCTTTTATGCTCCGTAGATACTGATCGATCCGTCACATGTGATTGCTCCAAATCGAGATTGAGATACAACCTGATATGACGTATGAGGAAGAACCGATCTGTATTTTAGCTCGGGAAGAGAAAGAGTTAAGAAACAAGAAAATTCCATTAGTGAAAGTACTGTGGAAAAGGCACGGAGTTGAAGAGGCTACGTGGGAGCCTGAAGATTCAATGAGGCAACAATATCCGACGTTGTTTAATGGTAAGATTTCGGGGACGAAAATCCTTAAGGGGGAGAGTTGTAACAAACCGAATTTTACCCTAATCGGAATGGTGGTTTCGGGACCACGAATCCGAGTCTGAGAAATATTTTAATATTTTATTTTGTGCTTATTATGTGTGAATTAAAATGTGTGAAAGTTTCGTAGAAAAATTTTATCGTTTAGGTGTTTAATTTGATAAAAAGGACCTAATCGCATAAAAAGTAAAAGTTGCAAACTAAAGTGTAATGTGTTAATTTGAGCATGGCTTTTAATATGAGGTATTAAAAGGGCAAATAGCCCATTTTTAAGTTAGTGGCTGGCCATCATAATGCATGTAATAGTGTTAGTATTTTATATAATATATGTTATTACATTTTATGTTAAAATAATTAGTTAATATATGTTAATAAAACAAAAAAAATAAGAAAGCCATGCATTGTTCATCTTTTGGCCGAAAAACAAAAAAGAAAAAGAGGAGAAAGCTTGGCACATTCGGCCTTGAGTTTTGCTTGATTTAAGTATGTAAATTTGTTCGGTTTTTAATAATTTTTACGTTTTTGAGATCGTTGCTTCGAACCGTAACCGACCCATGTTGTAATTTTTGAATCTAAGCATGCTTGATGTTCGGCTATTGATAGATTTATATAGTTTTTGATGTTTGATGATGTTAGATAAAGGATAAGTTAAAGATTAGTATATTATGTATTGGAAATTTTGAAGAATTTTTGTTTTTAGGGCCAAATTATAAAAGATGAAATTTTAGGGGGGTTTATTTGCAAAATAAATGAAATGTGAGGGCTTGTAAAGTCCCTAGGAACATTCGGCCCTTGTATAGTTTTAGCTAATTTAGTGTATTTTGTGTGTTATGCAATTAGGACTAAATTACAAAGTTGTGAAATATTAGGGGTAAAATAGTAATTTGCCCATTTTTATGCTTAGGGACTAAATTGAGATGAATTGTGCTTGAATGAGCTAAATTTTAATGTGTTTTAGATCAAGAGCAAAAAAAAAACGGATTTAGATCGGGGAAAGACGAAGGTTCTCGAATAGCCAATTTGCACGGTCTATCGACAACCGAGGTAAGTCCTTAAGCAACTTTATATCGAGAAATTATTTACGAAAGTAGTACATGATAAAGTTTGGTGTTTAAGGCATGAAAATATATATAGGCCGAATGTGGGGTATGAAATTGTAGTAAATTTATTTGTTGAATGTGATGTGGATAATTATGTTCGGTTTAATATGAAATTATAAAATAAAGTATACGAGATGGATGTGATTGTAGCATTAAGTAATATGTATGGGAATGTTGATTGGGTTGATAATCGGGCTTTAAGCCTAGCAGGCCTCGTGCCGGTGTTATTAATCGGGCTTTGAGCCTAGCAGGCCTCGTGTCGGTGTTATTAATCAAGACAATGACCACACTATCACTCTCTTTGGTATAGTTATGTTTTGTAAACTTTTGAATCAGTCGGGATGTGGACGAAGATATTCTGAAATATGATGTAGTAAAATTTAACGATTTATTATTTATATGTTATATTATAATTTTCATGTTGGTCATGTTATATAATTTAACTATTTTAAATATCCTATTATTGTTTTTATTTGTTACTAAAATTTTGAACTATTTTATGTGTATTGTAGGGAAAATGCCTAGAAGACGATTACAAGGTTTAAATATTGTCCAGAATACTCCAAATCCAGAAGAAGTAAATAGTGGACAGGATACAATTGTTGGATCTTCTAGTCTGCCGGACATAGATGACGAGCATAGACAATTCCAAAGTAATGTTAAGTTTATTTTACATGCATGTTGAATTTTATTATTGATTCATTTTTCAATTTTAATATTATAATATATCATTTTTCAGCTTAGGGTGGTGGGACGAGCAGAGCTCGAGGACGTACATTACTTACAAATTTATACGACTTAGAGCCTACCGAGCGTGTTCAAGTAAGGAGAAACAATCATGGCCAGCCTATCGGATCTCGAAGCTCATTGTTGGCGTGCTATTTGGGCATTATAGCACGAAATGCGAATATGTTGCCCATTAACTACGAATCATGGCATCACATGCCTGATGCCAACTAAAATCTGTCTCTCGATAATATTAAGGTAATAAAAGGTGAATGTAATTTATAATACTTTAATTTAACCTTAATTTATATTAACTTTTTTAAAATTTTTTTCTAGGGTAAATTTGCTTTAGAGGTCTTCGATGACTATGTTAAGAAGACGTTGGGTAAAAAATGGAGAGACAATAAAAACACCCTAAAAAATAATATTTTAAGAAAGACATAAGCCTCGACGAAAAATTGCGAAATGTCCCGCCGGGAATGTTGAGGTACCAATGGAAAGATCAAGTTAGATTCTAGAATTCAAAGAAGGGAGAGGTATTACGTACTTTCAAAGTCTTATAAATTTTTCGGTTTATCGTATTTACTATATACATAATTCAAATTCCATTATGTAGGACCGTGAGCGAGTTGGAGCAAACAGCAGACAGAAACAACAATTCACGCACACGGCAGGTTCCAGAAGTTTTGCTCGTGTAGCTGAGGCCGAGGTATTATAATTTATTACTTCTTTCAAATATTAATTACTTTATACTATTAAATTATATTTTTACGCTATAATGTAGGAAGTTTCGTCAGGTCAAAAATTGGGCGCCTTGAGCTTTTTGACATTACGCATAGGAAGAAGGATGGATCTCCGATGACATCCGAGGTCAGAAATTTTGGTATATTTACTTAATAAAATTTGATTTATTATAAATATTTATAATGTTTAATTACAATAGTTTAATTCATCGTTTGTAGTTTTAAATTTATAATTTTAAGTTATGTTCCATTCCTTTTATTATACATTTCATTTCTAACTTTTTATTGATTTATTAAGATAAACTAAAGGAGAAGAAGGCGGAGTATGAAGCGGTTGCTTGTCGTTCGATTCTGTTAATCTCGAGGAGATTGATAATGTAATTATTCTCGAGGTTTTGGGTCCCGAAAGGTACGATCGCTTCGATTGATAGTTTTGTTAATCTTGAGTATATTTATAACAAAATTATCACTAATGTTTTGGGTCTTATAAGGTATGGTCGGGTTCGATGTCAAGGATCAAGTGTTACCTCGGCTCAATATTTTGGATCTGGCTCCCGGCAATACATGCCTACTGGGAGTGAATCTCGTGCTGAAGTTTAGAGACTGAAAGACTAGATATCTCTGATGGAAGCGAGCACAGCTGAGCAAATTTCTCAGCTCAGAGCGGAGGCAAAGAATGAGGAGGCGGAGCATATTGCTCAACTTAGAGCGGAGGCAAGAGCATGGAGGCGAAGCGAATGTAAGGTATGAAGAACTCTAGCTAAAGTTGCGAGACTATGATGCGATTGTTCAAAGAGCGAATGCAGAGGCCGCCTCTTAGACATTTGTTTTATTGTTGTAAGATTTTTTAACATTGTTACTGATTAACATTATTGTAAAATTGTTTGAATTATGCTTCATTTATTAATAAATATCACATATCTTTTATTAAATTTGAAGTATCGTTTAGATTCTTGCTTTTGGTGAAATTTAAATATTTTATTTCTTTGCTTGGGTTGGAATTATATGCAATTACTGCTGTTTTTTGTTTGTTTTTAATGCAGAGAGGGTAGGATATTACAGAAAAACAGCACTGCAAATTTGTGCAAATTAATGGCGTTTTTGTTAGAAACGCCGCTAAAAGACCCCACTTTTAGCGACGCTTTTACAAGAAACGCCGCTAAAAGACCACACCTTTAGCGACGCTTTTATAAGAAACGCCGCTAAAAGACCACACCTTTAGCGGCACTTTTATAAGAAACGCAGCTAAAAGACCCCGCATTTAGCGGCGCTTTTCTAAGAAACGCCGCTAAAAGGCCCAACCTTTAGCATCGTTTTATAAAAAAATGCCGCTAAAGGTGAGGTCTTTAGCGGCGTTTCTTAAAAGCGCGCTAAAAGCGTGGTCTTTAAGCGCTAAAGCTTTTTTAGAAACGCCGCTAAAGACCCCACGTCGTTTTATAAAAAATGCCGCTTTTAGCGTTTCTTTATAAAGCGCCGCTAAAAGTCAAGACTTCTAGCGGCATTTTTTCACAATAAACGCCGCTAACTTTTGCGGCGCGTGTTTTAGTGACCTTTTTTGCGGCGCTTTAGTATTAGTGGCGCTTAAAAACGCCGCTAAAAGCCATAAAAAACGCCGCTAAATGTCTGTTTTGGTGTAGTGTCTAGCCCCTACACTATTTTGCAAAAGGAAGAGAGATTGTTAAAGCAAAATTAGCTAGTCGAATAATTGAAAATCTAAGCTTATTAACTATATTATTATTTTTTGGATTGAAAAGAAAGAAAAGAAGAGACTACCAAAAGTAAAAAATAGAAAAAAAATTTTACTTACCCATGTGAAAAATTAGAAAAAAATTATATGGAAATTTAAAAATTGAAACAAATACTATTAGGTAAGTTAGATTTTTGCTAAGTGACACGTGTTGAAACTAACAAATTAATTACTGTATATATAAAACTAACAAATATAAAAATTATAAATATGTAAGTTTATAATAAATAAAAACATATATGGAAACTAACAGTTTAAAATAAAAATATAATATTTTATAATAAAAATAAATATTATAATGATATACTCGAATTCTTTTTTAAATCATTAATTATTTTTAAAAATATTACTGTTAACTTATTTTAAAAATTCAATACTATTTAAAAATACAATTAACAAATGTAAAAATTCATATGAAATTTTAAAATGGTTAGACGAAAATTTTAAAAATATATAAAGTATTGAAATATGTTTAACAATAGAGTTAATATACAAAACATTGTTAGAATTTAAAAAAAAGTTTAAAAACAAAATTTAAAAGAAAATTAGTGTTAAAAATTTTAATTGTAATATTTTTTGTTTTTTAAAAATGTTTAAAGGTTCAAAAAGAATTTATTGTTTTGAAATTTAAAGTAGTATTTATTAAAAATATTAATTTGATTCATATTGTTTTAGAAAATAAACAAATTTGTTATCATTCATAAACAGTTTTGGCAAAACTTTATTTAATTTAGTTTTCAAAAGGTATTACTTTTTAATCAAATATTAAACAATGTTGAAGTCACAATTTTAAATTTCTAAACAATACATTTTTCCAAGTTTTTATTGAATATATATTTGTTTTGAATATTATTAAAAATTTTAAATATTTGCTTATTGAAATCAAAATTTTATAAGAACAATATTAAAATCAATATGTACTTATTAAAAATTAATTTTAGATATATTTCTTTTAAAGTTTTAAACATTGTTAAAAGATTTTACAATGTTAAAAATAATTTATCAATTGTTAAGCAATAAATTTACAATAAGTTAAATGCTAGTATACATTTTCTATAATATTTATTTTTAATTATACAATTACGTTTAGCATGTACATTATACGAATAGAGCGTGATGCTCGTATCATTAGCTCTAAAATAGAACAAGATAGAGAAGATAGATCGAAGATCGGGTCCTACATCAAAGACATAAAAGTTCTCTATCAAGTTCTGCTTTACTCCTAAAACGGCGAACAAAGCTGCCCACATCATGGCTCAAGAGGGATTCAAAGGAGAAGAGGATACTTACTGGGTTGAGGGAGCTCCTGACGCTGTTATGGCGGCAATGGAGGAAGATAGACGAAGGATTGACCCCCCTTTGATAATCTGTTGATTGATGTTGCTGATCTGTGGCTAATGTTGTGTTCTATGGAAAGCGACACTCTTCTCGTCTTTTGCTACTAAGATTGGAGGAGATTTTGGTGGAATACCAATAGTCAAAACTGTTGTTTTTGTGATTTTAATGCTTCAGTCTTTACTTTATTGATTGTAGCGTTGGACTACTTTATTTTCTTTAATAAAAGCTTCGGTCTTACCCTTAAAAAGAAAACAAGAATATCCCGCTTTGCAACGTTGGTTTTGCAAAATTTACAAATAATTTTTTATTTTTATATTTTTAAATGATTATATATATTAAATAGTAGATAATATATAGATAATTTTGGAATAATTATTTTATTTTATTTATTCTAAAATTAATTTTATAACTTTACTAAAAATTAAATAATATAACGTTGTATCAATATTTAGAGTTAGATTTCACAATTGACTTACTCGTGAATACATTCAGTTAAAATTTTACATTAAAAATAATATCGAGTATGATGGAAGATTAATCACACCATGTTTCTATTTTTATTTTTATTTTTTGATTAAGTGTTGTGGTTAGTTTATTGACTCTTATTTTTAGCAAGTTTGTTAGTCAAATAAGTTTGTTTAATCTTTATGGGATTATTATGTTTTCATTAGTCTGTTAGTGGAGTCTATTAGTGGAGAATCTTACTTCCATGATTTAATTTCTTTGTAAGCCTATATAAAGGCATAATTGTTGAAGTTAATAACGGTAAATTGATTTTGGTTATATTCCTCTCTTGTGTTAAGTACTCCTTTAAATTTTTTTCATCAGTGGTATAAGAGCTAGGTTTAGAGTGTTTTGTGTTGTGTTCCAGATACGATGTTGCAACATCCAAGTGATTCCAATAGATTTGTTCAACTTGCTATTCCTCACTTTGATGGTCATTATGATTATTGGAGCATGTTGATGTAAAATTTCTTAAGGTCAAAAGAATATTGGTCTGTCGTTGAGGATAGAATCCAAGAGCTAGAAGCTGGAACCAGTTTGATAGATGCACAAAAGAGGGAGATTGATGCACAAAAGTTGAAAGATTTGAAGGCCAAAAATTATTTGTTCCAAGCAATTGATCGTTCAATCCTTGAAACAATTCTTTGCAAGGATACGTCAAAACATATTTGGGACTCAATGAAAGAGAAGTATCAAGGCAATGCAAGGGCAAAGCATGCATTGCTTCAAACGTTACGAGGGGAATTTGAGAATTTGCGCATGAAGCCAAGAGAGACTATTTCAGTTATTTCTCCAAAATAATGACAACGTCAATAGGATGAGTACTCATGGAGAATAGCTTGGAGATGTTGCTGTCATTGAAAAATTTTACGATCTTTGTTACTGAAATATAGTTTTATTGTCTGCTCAATTGAGGAATCAAAAGACCTCGATGCTTTTTCCATTGATGAGTTAGAGAACTCATTAATGATTCATGAGTCAAAATCGTTTTATAGGAGAGTGAGGAGCAAGCTCTTCAGGCACTATTGACTCACAAAGATTCTGGGCATGGTAACAGCAAACGGTGGGGAAGAAGCACATATGAGAGGAGAAATGTTTGGGATTATCACATACCTCATAGGAAGCCAAAAGCTATAGACAATCCCAGATTGAATATTTTCGATGTCACAGGTATGGTCATTATTGTAGTGAATGCTATACCAGCCTGAATGGAAACAATAATGGAGGTCGAGGTCTAGACCATTGGAGAGGGAATGGTAGAGACCGTGGCAGAGGAAAGGTAAATTTTGTCGCAGCAACTGATGAAAAGAAAGAGGAAGAAGTTACCCTATTAATGTTGTGTGGTTCGAATCAGGAGACTCGAAAGAATTTATGGCATCTTGATACAGGTTGTGACAATCATATGTGTGGAGACCGATCAACTTTCTCTGAGCTTGATGAGACGTTTCGAACAATAGTAAAGTTTCGTGACAACTCTCTCGTTTCTGTCCAAGGACGAGGAAAGGTAAAGATCCAAACAAAGTTCTCATCTGTCCAAAGTATTTCTATTGTTTTCTATGTTCCGAATCTAAAGACAAATTTACTTAGCGTGGGTCAACTCCAAGAAAAGGGCTATGAGGTGATTATCAAGGATGGAATGTGCAAGATCCAAGACGTCAATCTTGGGTTAATTGCTAAAGTCACATGACGGCCAATAAGCTTTTTCCATTGCATATCCAACATATTAAACATGACCATTCTTGTTTTTCAACATAAGAAACAAGTTTGGTGTGGCTTTGGCATTACAGGTGCGGGCACTTGAACTTTGGAGGACTGCAAACACTACAACAACAAAAAAATGGTTGTCAGTCTCCCTACATTCGTTATTCTTTCATGAGTATGTAAAGATTGTGTTGTGGGAAGAATGCCTCGAGATAGTTTTCCAAAAGAAAAAGCCTAGAGAGCCTCAAAACAGCTTGAACTGGTTCACTCTGACATCTGCGGACCACTGAATCCAACTTCAAATGGAGGTAAGTGTTGTTTTATAACATTCACAGATGATTTCAGTAGAAAGAGTTAGGTTTACTTTCTACATGAAAAATCTGAAGCTTTTGTAGCTTTTAAGAGCTTTAAAGCGTTGGTTGAAAAGAAAGTTAGAATGTTAATTAAAGCTCTTCGCAGTGATCGTGGAGGATAATATCTTTCTCAAGAATTTGTAAGCTTTTGTGACTCTAATAGGATTCATAGACAACTCACTGCAGCTTATACTCCTCAACAAAATGGAGTGAGTGAAAAGAAGAATCGAACAATCTTAAATATTGTTCGAATTCTCTTAGGAAGAAGTAATGTTCCAAAAGCTTTTTGGCCAGAGGCGGTGAGTTGGAGTGTTCATGTTTTTAACAGACTCACTATACATGCTGTTCGAAACATGACACCGGAAGAAGCTTGGTCAGGTCGACAATAGAATGTGCGTTATTCTAGGGTGTTTGGATGTGTTGCTTATTCTCTTATGCCGGATCAGAAGAGGACAAAGCTTGATGATAAGGATGAGAAGTGTGTTTTCCTTGACATTTGCGATACGTCTAAAGCCAACAAATTATATAACCCCACCACCAAAAAATTTATTATCAGTCGTGATGTAGTTTTTGATGAGCAGGTGTTCTGGCCGTGGGAAGAAAATAATGACAACCAGCAGTTGAGGCAAATTCCAGCTGATCTTAGTGATGAGATCACGAAACAACAATGGAACAACCTATAGTTGAAGCAGAACAACAGAACGACCATGGTAAAAGAAATAGAAGAAAGACGGTGTGGATGAAAGATTATGTGGTCTGTAACATCCTAGATTAGGGGTTATGCGTTCGTGCGTAATTCATGAGATAGTGGGATCAGTGGGTGTGTTGGATGTGTTCTGAAGAGTTTCAAGAACCCTAAGATGAATGGAAATGTATGGAAATGTAAGGAAATGTATGGAAATGTAAGGAAATATATGGAACGATTAGTTAAAAGAGGAAACCTAAGTAAATTAGGAAAGTGAACATTTTTGGAAACCTAAGTAAATTAGGAAAGTGAACATTTTGGAAACCAAGCCAAAATAGGAAACTAAACATTTTGGAAACCAAACCAAAATAGGAAACTAAACATTTTGGAAACCAAGCCAAAATAGGAAACTAAACATTTTGGAAACTTGGAAAATCTGAGCAGCGAAAATTTTTGGAAACTTAAAATGACCGGAATGTCGAATTTTAGAGCCCAAAGGGAACTTAGGGCCAAGTGACCCTAAAAATATAAAGTACATGAAATTTGACCCAATAACGGACTTGGAAATGTGGCTGAAGATGCCACCTAAGGCCTTAGAAATGGCCCACATGCAAAAGGTTTTGGGCTTGAGTTCGAGTCACATAAGAAGCAAATAAAATAAGTTTTATTTTGCTTCTAGAAGCCCAAGAGGTGGACGGCACAAAGCTTGCAAAGAGGAGTTTCACTCTCTTTAAAACTCGACTAATTAGAAGATCATAAGGACTCTTAAGGGAAGAGTTTAATTCTCTTTAAAATTGGCTAAATAGGTGGATAAATGAAGAATTATTCTTTAATTAGGAAAATAAGGAAGAGTGGTGGCCAAGTAAAGGATTCTTGGCCTAGTAAATTCGGCTATAAAAGGAGGGACTAGGGCCATTCATTATTCATTCTCCTCTCTTTTCCTCTGCCAGAATATTCTTCTTGAGCATCCATTCTTTTTCTTCTTTTCTTTTAACCTCCTAGCCGATTTCCTTCTAAGCCTATTATTCCTCTCTTCTTTCATCTTTGAAACCAAATACATAAGGGAATCATAGCCGATTGTTCATCAAGTCTCTAAGCCGAATCTCTGAAGGTTGAAGTGAAGGTGCAATCGATTCCTTCAAATAAGGGTAAGATCCAAGTTTAGTTCCCATTCTTTTATATTCTAGACTTATTGAAAGTTAGAGACTAATTTCGATTATTAATCTTGGCCGAATCATGGAAGAAGAAATTCTTTTCCCGAAGGTACACCATAGGCCACGTGTTCCCTAGTTATTCGGTGAATTTCGGGATTTTAAAGTCCATAAGGTAAGCATCTAAAAATATTCGGCCAATGTTTGTGAGATTATCTAGATCAATTCTTTAATTATTGAAAAGCCGAAAGCTAACCCATATTGAGATTCAAGGTTGGCCGAATATCAGGTAAAGGAAAAACCAAGTGTTCGGGATTTGAATAAACACCTAATCAGCCTCAAGGTAAGTCTTTTTACAAATCCTACTAGGATTTGGATATCATAGCCAAATAGAATTTATGCTAAGTAATAAAGGATGAATCAAATGTAGGGACTAAGGATCTAAACTTTAGATCTAGCTTTTGGAATCTCAAGGAATCGCTAAACAAATCAGGTGTGTACCCTACACTAAATCTTGATAGATTTATGGCTTTAATTCATTATATGTGTTAATATGAAAGTGTAAGAATATGGCTAAGGTACCGTGTGTACCCTACACTAAATCTTGATAGATTTATGGCTTTAATTCATTATATGTGTTAATATGAAAGTGTAAGAATATGGCTAAGGTGCAGTGTGTACCCTACAACTAAATCTTAATAGATTTATGGCTTAAACTTGATATATGTGTTAATATGAAAATATAAGAATATGGCTAAGGTACCGTGTGTACGCACACTAACTTTCGATATTTCTTATGACAATTATTTTATTATATGATTATACTTAAGTATGTGAATATGGCTAAGTACCCTAAAGTGGTACAAGAGTACTCAGGTACGTTTCCTACTTCTGATAGGATTGTGAAATATGTTATTTTATAACATGCGAATATATGTATATGAATATGAAATTAAGTAAGTTATGCATAATATATAAATTTTTGGGGCATTCGGGATTTATGTGAAAGGGGAAGAAGGTGTCGACTTCGGTCTCACCAACGTTATATTTGAAGGTGTTGACTTCGGTCTCACCAACGTTATATTTGAAGGTGTTGACTTCGGTCTCACCAAGCGTTATATTTTAAGGTGATTGACTTGGTCTCACCAACGTTGTATTTGAAGGTGTTGACTTGGTCTCACTAGCGTTATATGGTGACTACGGTCACAAATATTTGAATATGGTGTGTAGCGGATGGAGGTTGACTTAGTAGTCCCCACGGTGTGAATGGCGTGTACGGTGGTGTGTAACGGATGGACCATTAGGATTGGGTTTGGGTTGCATCATAATTTCATTTTTATATGGATCTGATGTTTTGAACATGAATGCCTGAATTGTTGAATGTTAGTACTGTGTGCACATTGAGTCTGTTGACTCACCTCGTTGTGGGAACATACCAGATCTGGTCTATTCTCGTGGGCCGGGTGTGGGGTGTTTCAGTTTGGTATCAGAGCCCAGTTTTAAACTCTCGGCCTGTGGGCTAAGGCCCAAAACGTTTTGAATTCGAGCCCAAATGATTTTCTTTGAAAATAAGCAGGCTTCTGGCGTGGCCCCTAAGTCTCCGACCCGCAGTCCACCAGGTAAGTACCCCTAACTATATATGTGATTCTATGAACTGTATAAGGGTAGAAAAGGCATGGAACGTAGAATAGAATGATAGGAACTTGAACCCTAGGATTAGACTACTCAAACACAAAACCACATAAGACTTAAAGCACTAAACAAACCTATGGCTAAGTCACTAAGCTAAGGTGTGGTAACCCTTGTACGCATGTCTAGGATTGGATCCGGAAGAGCCTGGTATTTAAGCAGTCCTAGTGACTCACCTCCTCTTCGCAGGAATCCTACCTGGTGCGTAGCTCCGGTTCACCCTAACCAAGAGGACTTAGTCACGGGCTAAACCCAATAACTAAAACCCGAAAGGGACTAGCCGTATTTTTTCGAAACCCTAATTTTAAAATTTCTAAATTACCCTCTTGATTTGAAAAGAATATTTTATAAATTTTCCGAAATATTTCGATTTACAAATTTACTAAAATACCACTAATGATAAAATTACAAAATGCCCTTGGTTTATAAGATGTCCAACTACTCAATAGTTTTACCAAAATTTCATTATGTTATAAAAGTCCAAAACCCTAATTTACAAACTATCAAAAATACCGTGAATTTTGGAAAATTACAAAATTGCCCTAACTTACCAAAATTTTCAAAATGACCACGATTTCCAAAATTTTTGCAACTTCATCGTCTTTGGAAAATAAATTTCTCAAAAGAACCCTCAAAGTTTTGCAACTTCGAAATATCCCGATTTATTAAAATTTTACAATTTACCGGTTTGTGGAAAAATTACCAAAATACCCCAAGGTCTAAAATTTACGAAATACCCTCGGATCTCAAAAAAAATTCCAAAATACCCCGGGAACTTAAAAATACCAAAGATACTTTGTGACAAAATCATCAAGAAACCTTATTTTGACAAATTACAAAAATACCCCTGTAGGACAAATTACGAAAATACCCCCGGGTAGTGGAAAAACAACAACAAATGAAAACTACAACATTTCTCTGAATGAACTAAGGTTCATAATTGTTTGATGGATGTATGAGTGAATGAAAAGACTGTATGCATGTATGAATCTGAAAGAACCACTCCTAAACTCCTTTTCATAAAATTGTTCGCGGTTAAGCAGTGGAACAAAGTACTAATGCATAAAACTCTTTAATCGATTAAATCGTGGCGTTAGAAATGAGTTCTCGGAGCGTGAACTAAAAAAAAAGAAAAATAAATAATGTGCCTAGAAAGTATGATAGTTCTTTAAGATCGAGTCTTGTGACAATAGCGTAGTGTGGTGAGTTAGACTGCATGCGGATGAATGATAGTAAGTAATTTCGAGGACAAAATTATTTTTAAGGGGTAGAAGCGTAACATCCTAGATTAGGGGTTATGCGTGCAATGCGTAATTCATGAGATAGTGGGATCGATGGGTGTGTTGGATGTGTTCGAAGAGTTTCAAGAACCCTAAGATGAATGGAAATGTATGGAAATGTAAGGAAATGTATGGAAATGTAAGGAAATATATGGAGCGATTAGTTAAAGAGGAAACCTAAGTAAATTAGGAAAGTGAACATTTTGAAAACCTAAGTAAATTAGGAAAGTGAACATTTTGGAAACCAAGCCAAAATAGGAAACTAAACATTTTGGAAACCAAACCAAAATAGGAAACTAAACATTTTGGAAACCAAGCCAAAATAGGAAACTAAAATTTTGGAAACTTGGAAAATCTGAGCATGTGAAAATTTTTGGAAACTTAAAAATGACCCCGGAATGTCGAATTTTAGAGCCCAAAGGGGAACTTAGGGCCAAGTGACCCTAAAAATATAAAGTACATGAAATTTGACCCAATAACGGACTTGGAAATGTGGCCTAAAGATGCCACCTAAGGCCTTAGGAAATGGCCCACATGCAAAAGGTTTTGGGCTTGAGTTCGAGTCACATAAGAAGCAAATAAAATAAGTTTTATTTTGCTTCTAGAAGCCCAAGAGGTGGACGGCACAAAGCTTGCAAAGAGGAGTTTCACTCTCTTTAAAACTCGACTAATTAGAAGATCATAAGGACTCTTAAGGGAAGAGTTTAATTCTCTTTAAAATTCGGCTAAATAGGTGGATAAATGAAGAATTATTCTTTAATTAGGAAAATAAGGAAGAGTGGTGGCCAAGTAAAGGATTCTTGGCCTAGTAAATTCGGCTATAAAAGGAGGGACTAGGGCCATTCATTATTCATTCTCCTCTCTTTTCCTCTGCCGAATATTCTTCTTGAGCATCCATTCTTTTCTTCTTTTCTTTTAACCTCCTAGCCGATTTCCTTCTAAGCCTATTATTCCTCTCTTCTTTCATCTTTGAAACCAAATACATAAGGGAATCATAGCCGATTGTTCATCAAGTCTCTAAGTAGAATCTCGAAGGTTGAAGTGAAGGTGCAATCGATTCCTTCAAATAAGGGTAAGATCCAAGTTTAGTTCCCATTCTTTTATATTCTAGACTTATTGAAAGTTAGAGACTAATTTTGATTATTAATCTTGGCCGAATCATGGAAGAAGAAATTCTTTTCCTGAAGGTACACCATAGGCCACGTGTTCCCTAGTTATTCGGTGAATTTCGGGATTTTAAAGTCCATAAGGTAAGCATCTAAAAATATTTGGCCAATGTTTGTGAGATTATCTAGATCAATTCTTTAATTATTGAAAAGCCGAAAACTAACCCATATTGAGATTCAAGGTTGGCCGAATATCAGGTAAAGGAAAAACCAAGTGTTCGGGATTTGAATAAACACCTAATCAGCCTCAAGGTAAGTCTTTTTACAAATCCTACTAGGATTTGGATATCATAGCCAAATAGAATTTATGCTAAGTAATAAAGGATGAATCAAATGTAGGGACTAAGGATCTAAACTTTAGATCTAGCTTTTCGGAATCTCAAGGAATCGCTAAACAAATCAGGTGTGTACCCTACACTAAATCTTGATAGATTTATGGCTTTAATTCATTATATGTGTTAATATGAAAGTGTAAGAATATGGCTAAGGTACCGTGTGTACCCTACACTAAATCTTGATAGATTTATGGCTTTAATTCATTATATGTGTTAATATGAAAGTGTAAGAATATGGCTAAGGTACCGTGTGTACCCTACAACTAAATCTTAATAGATTTATGGCTTAAACTTGATATATGTGTTAATATGAAAATATAAGAATATGGCTAAGGTACCGTGTGTACGCACACTAACTTTCGATATTTCTTATGACAATTATTTTATTATATGATTATACTTAAGTATGTGAATATGGCTAAGTACCCTAAAGTGGTACAAGAGTACTCAGGTACGTTTCCTACTTCTGATAGGATAGTGAAATATGTTATTTTATAACATGCGAATATATGTACATGAATATGAAATTAAGTAAGTTATGCATAATATATAAATTTTTGGGGCATTCGGGATTTATGTGAAAGGGGAAGAAGGTGTCGACTTCTGTCTCACCAACGTTATATTTGAAGGTGTTGACTTCGGTCTCACCAACGTTATATTTGAAGGTGTTGACTTCGGTCTCACCAACGTTATATTTTAAGGTGATTGACTTCGGTCTCACCAACGTTATATTTGAAGGTGTTGACTTCGGTCTCACCAACGTTATATGGTGACTACGGTCACAAATATTTGAATATGGTGTGTAGCGGATGGAGGTTGACTTAGTAGTCCCACGGTGTGAATGGCGTGCACGGTGGTGTGTAGCGGATGGACCATTAGGATTGGGTTTGGGTTGCATCATAATTTCATTTTTATATGGATCTGATGTTTTGAACATGAATGCCTGAATTGTTGAATGTTAGTACTGTGTGCACATTGAGTCTGTTGACTCACCCCGTTGTAGGAACATACCAGATCCGGTCCATTCTCGTGGGCCGGGTGTGGGGTGTTTCATGGTCAGTGAGAATCAATCTGAAGATGATGAAGATCCTCAGACACTTTTTGCTTTATTTGCATATTGTGATTCTGTGAATTTTGATGATGCTTGTAAAGAGTTGAAATGGCGGAAACTATGCATGACGAGATTGCTGCAATTGAAAAAAATGACACTTGGGAGTTAATTGATCTTCCAAGATGACAAAAGCCAATTGGAGTTAAATGAGTTTACAAGACCAAATTTAAAAATGGTGAGATTGGAAAGTATAAAGCTCTTTTAGTAGCTAAAGGCTACAAGCATAAATTCGGTGTTGATTACAAAGAAGTATATGCTCATGTGGCTCAGCTTGACACAATCAGATTGGTGGTGGCAATAGCAGCACAAAACTCGTGGCTGATTCTACAACTTGATGTAAAGTTAGCTTTCCTACATGGGGAGTTGGAAGAGCAGGTATTTATTGATCAACCTCCTAGTTATGTGAAATATGGTAGTGAACAGAAGGTATATAGATTAAAAAAGGCACTATACGGGGCTAAAACAAGCTCCGAGAGCCTGGTATAGTCGAATAGATGCTTATTTCATTTCAGTAGGTTTTAAGAAGTTTCCATATGAGCATACTCTTTATTGCAAAGTTGAGAATGAGAATCTTATTATTGTGTGCTTGTATGTGGATGATCTAATTTACACTAGGAATGATTCAATGATGCTTGATAAATTTAAGCAATCAACGACGAAAGAATTTGATATGTATGACCTTGGGTTAATGCATTATTTTCTTGGTATTGGAGTATATCAATCAGATTATAGAATTTTTATTTCACAAAAGAAGTATGTCGGGGAAATTTTAGATAGATTTGGGATGAAGAATTGCAATTCTATGGCCACTCCCACTATGCTGGGGTTGAAATTGGAGAAAATCCTTTTGGTCAGAAGATTGACAGCACTTTATACAAACAACTCATGGGAAGTTTGATGTACTTGACATCCACACGACTTGATATTATGCATTTCGTTAGTCTTATTAGCAGGTTCATGGAACACCCAAAGGAGATACATTTTCTTGCTGCTAAAAGAATACTTCGCTACTTACAAGGGACATCGGATTATGGGATCTTATACAAGAAAGGAGTAAAGTCTAATCTCATTAGATTCACTGATAGTGATTTTGCAAGGGATACAAATGATCGAAAGAGAACATCGGGGTATGTGTTCATGCTAGGATCAGGGGCTATTCTTGGTCATCTAAAAAACAATCGATTATTACTTTGTCAACTACCGAAGTAGAGTATGTTGCAGCCACTACATGTGCTACTCAAGCAATTTGGCTAAGAAACATTCTTGCGGATGTTTTTTTCCATAGCAGGAACCTACTCCAATTTATTGTGACAACAGTTCAGCTATAAAATTGTCAAAGGATCCTGTCTTGCATGTAAGAACGAAACACATAGATGTAAAATTTCATTTCTTGAGAGATCTCACAAAAAAGCGAATTATCAAAGTTGTTTACTGCAAAAGTGAGGATCAAGCTACTGATATTTTCACCAAACCTCTCAAGATTGAATGAAGTTGAGAAAGATGTTGGGAGTTTGCACATTGAGTTAGGGATCGCATGATGAAATTGCTTAAATTGGAAATCTGCTTTCAGTTTAAGGGAGGGATTGATGGAAAATTAATCACACCACATTTCTTTTTTTTGATTAAGTGTTATGGTTAGTTTATTGACTCCTATTTTTAGCAAGTTTGTTAGTCAAAAAAGTTTGTTTAATCTTTATGGGATTATTCTATTTTCATTAGTCTGTTAGTGGAGAATCTTACTTCCACGATTTAATTTCTCTGTAAGCCTATAAAAGGCATAATTTTTGAAGTTAATAATGGTGAATTAATTTTGGTTATCTTCCTCTCTTGTGTTAAGTACTCCTTTAAATTTTTTCCATCAAAGTAGAATTTTTTTTTAAAAAAAGTCTGACTTTAATATTTTTATCAAATTAGAAAATTTAAATAATTTCATGGATTGTTTCTCAAGGAAATACAAATGTATGCTTTATTTCCTTTAATTTTAACAAATGTCCAGTGGGAAAACTTTTTTATGTTTATGATTTCTTTTATTAAGAAAATGTTTCAAACTAACCATCGATTTTGCCTTAACAACTATGACACGTGAAATTTAGATTACAAACTTCAATTAACCTGATAAAAAATAATCTGTAAAATTTATATTATTAATAAAACCTCTTACTGAGTTGATGTCACCCTCAATTGAGTCACCAATTCAGTTAAAAAATTACAAGAATGTCCTTTCGTAATTAAAATAAGTAATATTATTCAATGGTATTTTAATCTTTTCACTTAAATTTGAACCCAAACTAATTGTATTAGTAAACCATTTCATTTACCACTTAGCTAAAGTGATATTTTTATACATTTTAATTTTATTATGCCCACTTTATTATCTTCCTCAGTTGTATATCTATACTTACTATTAATAAAATCATCCACTGAGTTGGTGTCACCCTTAACTAGGTCACCAACTCAGCTAGGAAGTTATGAGAATACCCTTTCTTAATTAAAATAAGTAATGTTATTCGAGAGTATTTAATCTTTTCACTTTTTAAAACCAATAAAAATATGCATTTTGTGGAATTTGAACCATCGTAAATAGCATGAGTAAAATATTTAATTTGTGGTCACTTAGCTAAAGCTTTATTTTGATATTTTTATACATTTTAATTAAATTGGTGTTACAAGTTAACTCGACACTAATTCAAGATAGATGACAACACCATGACAAATAATTTAATTTTGTTGAGGATAAGCCCAATTTAAGCAACTAACAAGTAAAATAATGAAGAAATTGAAAAGATCGAATACAAACATTTTATGTACAAAAGTCCCTCCGAAGAGGATAAAAAATCACGAGCAAAGATAATTTCACTAAAACGGCAAAAGTGAAGAGTACAAAAGATGGAGATAAAATTAAACCCTGAAACTCAAAATAAGAACCCTCAAAACATAAACATAAAATTCTCTAAAAGCTTGTAAAAGCTAATACCTAAATGTGTAATGGGCTAGTTTTATAGGATGGAAAAAGGGTATATTTATAAGTTAAATTTGTAGGTCAAATAATATTAAAATAACCCATGCTAATCAGAGTTTAAGCGGGAAACTAAAAGTAGAGTTTAACTAGGAGAAAAAATCCAAAAAATGCAAGGCATAACTCCACAAATCTAACTTTTTCATTTTGATAATGTACATATTTAATATGTTATTATTAATTAGCTTTAAATAGTTGGAAAAAATTAAGATTACTTTGAAGGCCTAAGTTTGAGTTTCACCATCTGCAATGTCGTTTTTCAAATTCATCCATATATATACTCACACCATCAAATTTATATATTCGAAAAAAATATAACTTACATGAAAATTTAAAATCCACAAAATGTAACTTACGAATACGTAAAGGATAATAAAATATCTTTAAAAACTAAAATCTTAAAAAAAAAAACACTATGAAAAATTGAAAAAATGTCGACATTAAATTTGTATGATAAGGGTGGCAGTGGACTTTGCTTCCTGAAAAAAAATTACTAAGAATGTGCGGTGTAAGGATTTGAATGCGGATGCATATATTGATATGGTGCTGGACTTGACTTCGTTACTGACACTTTCTTGGACAAATAAGTTGTTGGGGAGAGGGGTTGCTGGATCTAGGAAGTCGGAGTTTCTTACTGGTTTTGTTGAAGATAAAGGATTCAAATTTTGGAAGGTGATGTTACGAGGTCGGTTGTCAAATGGATCCCTTCGATTAATTTCTCAGATAGGATTCATCAAATCTTGATCAAGAAAATGACTACCACAGTGGTCTTTAAACTATTGGGGCAAACCATGGCTATTTTACTCTTCATAATAAGATTTACAGTTTATCGAGGCCTGCTTTGTCATTCCAGTTAATGGACATCAAAAATGGGTATTTAATGGCGAAATTTAAAAGCACGGAAGACTTTAAGAAAGTGTTGTCACAAGGACCCTAAACCTTGGACTACAAACTTCAATCCATTACAGGCCTACCCGAGCATTGTAATGGCGTGGATTCATTTGCCCGGACTCTCGAGGTTCTTGTACAAACGGAAGATCTTTGAAGAGATTGAGGGGATGATTAGAAAAGTCACGAAGTTGGATTTTAATACTGACAATAGAATGAGAGGGAGGTTTGCTCGAATGGTAGTATACATTAACCTTGATAAACCATTAATTTCCAAGGTTTTGGTTAATGATTCAATCCAATTGGTTGAATACAAATCACATCTGATGGTTTGCTTCTCTTGTGGGCGATTTAACCACATGAAAAAGTGATGCCCTAAAAGTGTTGTGGATCTAACCCATTTGGATAGAAAGAAATCGACAACGATCTCTTCATCGGTAGCGGAAGGAATGGTGGAGGGATTAGCAACATATTGGTTGTAGGTGCTGGTTGAGAGGCAAACCCGACGTAGTTTGAGGGAGATCCGGAGCACTTCGATAAAGAAAACGGGGAAAAAGATGGTTGGATCAAGATTTAATGCCTTAATCTTCGGCAACTTGAATGAAGGCAAGATTAGTGCAGTTCTGACGCCTTATTTGGGCAATAATAGTAATTTGAAAGGGGTTTTAAAAGAAGGTAGTCAATGGGTCTTGATTGGAAAAAATAGGCAAGCAGTGGGCCCTATCGAAAAAGAAAAGGAATTTGTGAGTGGGATGGATAAAAGGAGCCTTTCTTGGCCTGATATTTCTTTTGTGAAGGAGCTCACGATTGGGGCTAGCCCACAATTGGGGAAGGATAGAGTAACTACTAAAAAACTAGACAAACAGCCCGTTGCCCCTTTTGCTCCCATAATGGTTGATGCTGATGTGGACCAATTTTATTTATGCTAACATGGGACGACCCAAATGGGAAAGGTACAAGTTGGTTCAGGTAGTGGCCACGAGAGCGTGCGTGCTGTTTCTTTATTTGATGCAAATTTAGTCATTGGGCATGGCTTTTTAGCTTGAATTGGTTTAGTTGCTATTAAAAATTTTATCTAACATTTGAGGACTCGGTTGGGATGAAGGCCCCATTACAAGTCAAAGTGTTTGATTCGGGCAAGCACTCTTGATAAGCTATAAAAGTAACATATTTTAATCCCATTCTTAATTCATTTTTGGATGATTAATTATAAAAATTAGTGAATTTGATGCTCTTAATCCTTTAAATTCATGTTTCTATACTAAAGAGAGCATTTGGGAGCGAAACGAGCAAAAAGTGAGCTAAAATCAAACAAATAGAGCTGTTTTCAGGATCCACACGGCTTGGGCGTTTCCACACAGGCTGGCCACATGCCCATGTGCCAGCCCGTGTTGATTTCACACCCTACTTCCCAAATACGGAAAAACCTAATTTTTAGGCTTTCTGAGCATTCTAAAGTCTATAAAAACCAATTAGAAGAAGACCAAATGGGGCAATCAGAGAAGATCGAAGAAGACACTCGAAGAATGCCATCGGAATCAACTTAGAAGCATATCTCCCTCAAGATCAAAGATCTCTGTTTAATTTCTTTCAAAGTTTTATTGAGTTTCTTTATGTATTGTGGTTATCCTAACTTTGAGATGTTTCTATTCAGGATTATGACCTGAATTCCCTAGATACCTAGGCAGGATGAATCCTATAATGAATCTTTTTATTTGATTTTTTATTTACATGATAAATACTTGATTCTTGTTCTTAATTATGGATGCTTATTTCTTGTTTTAATATTTTGAGATATTAATTCATGTTTAATGTGCTTATTTCATTGGAGCAAAAGTCCCTGTTTAGGAATAGATCTAGCATAATTGAGTGGAGTTATATGCAATCCTAGAAATAGGACGACATAAATCTATCGGATTAGAGTAAAATGTAATAGGGGAATCCATAGATCGAGTTAATGTGACAATAGGAGTTTTATTAGAAAGAGATTTTAATTAATCAACCTAGAGTCAATTGTTCTTACTCTTGAAAGAGATATTAACATAATTTAGGGATTTCTATGGATCAAGACACAAGTGAATAAATTGTTTAATTCAGATTCAAAATAATAGGTGAAATCTAGGTGGATTCTTTCCTAGGTATTGTCTATCTCATTGGTTATTATTCGATTATTTCCTTGATTTATTCTCTGTTGCGTTCTTAGATAAATTAGTTTAGTAATTTTAGATTAAACACAATCACTCCAATTTAAACTACTAAATAATAGAAAAATGGTAATTACTAGTACTTTTAGTCCTCGTGGATACGATATTTGTCTACTCACCATTGCTATACTATTGTTCAATAAGTGTGCTTGCCTTTGTCGTATTTATAGTTAGTTTAGTGACCATCAAGTTTTTGGTCGCTGTTGTCGGGGACTAAAATATTAGGAACACTTTATTTTTATTAATTTAGCCATTTTTGTTTTTAGTTTAATTTTTACATTCTAATTTTTCTTTTATTTGCTTCTGGCAGGTTCTTTAGTTTATGACTAGAAGAAACCCATCGAGACCATGATTATTTGGCAGTGAAATTGAAAGTACTACTCGCAAAACCGTAGAGAAGCAAAGAAAAGTTGACAGAATCTAGTAGACGAGCAAGAGGACATTATTATTATTATTAAGGAGATTATTGATAATCAGAATAATCAGCTACCTCCTGCAATTGTTGCAAATCCTATAAATCCAGATCATGTTCCTCGTACTATGTACGATTATGCCGAGCCCACTCTAACTGGGGCTAAATTGAGTATTGTGAGACCCACCATTACTGTGAATAATTTTGAACTGAAGTGAACACTATTAAGATGATTCAACAATTTGTTCAGTTCAAGGGTTTGCAAGACGAAGATCCAAATACTCATTTGGCTAATTTTCTGGAAGTCTATGATACTTTCAAGATAAATGGTGTTTCTGACGACGCCATTCATTTATGGTTTTTCCATTTCTCATTGAGGAACAAAGCTAAACAGTGGTTAAATTCTTTACCACGAGGTTCTATCACCACATGGGATCAAATGGTCGAGAAATTCCTACTGAAGTACTTTCTATTGGCTAAGACAACTAAGTTAAGGAATGATATCTCTTCCTTCGTTCAGATTGATTTAAAGACCCTATATGATGTGTGGGAGAGGTATAAGGACTTATTGAGATGGTGCCCTCACCATGGGTTACCTTTATGGTTACCAGTTCAAACCCTCTACAACGTTTGAATCCCTCAAATAGGCAATTGATCGATGCAACAGTCGGTGGAACCCTAAATAATAATAACACCTGAAGTGGCTTATGAATTTATAGAGTAGATGGCACTGAATAATTATCAGTGGCAAGTCATAAGGACAAAACTAATAAAAGCAGCTAATGTTTTCAATTTAGATGCAGTCACCATGTTATCAAATTAGGTAGAACAATTAAATAAAAAAATTTATGGTTTATATGTTTCTACGCAGGTACATCCGGTGATGCAATGCGATACGAATGGAGGAGGAATGAACAATCCAAAATGTTTACCCTATAATCGTAGCATAGAGAATAAACAAATCAATTATATGGGTAATAATTCTAGGCCTCAAAATAACCCTTATAGTAATACATATAATGCAAGTTGGATGAACTATCCCAATTTCTCTTGGGGTGGTCAAGGAAATCAAATATCACAACCCCTTCCAGCCTTCCAACAACAATCTTACCACAGAGAAGAAGCCGAACCTTGAGGAGATGTTGATGAAGTTTATCTCGGTGTCAAAACCCACTTTCAAAACACTGAAGTAGCACTTAAAATTAACAAGTATCTATTCAAGGGCTTGAGAACCAAATCGGCCAACTTGCTAAGTTAATTTCAGAACGACCACAAGGGAGTTTGCCTAGTAATACCGAAACTAACCCAATGAAGCAACTTCATGCAATTACTATTTGAGACGAAGAAAGGTTAGTTGGATCTGAACAGGAACCGAGGTAAAAAATTATGGTAAGTGACGGTAAGGTTGAGGTAAACTAGAAAGAGCAAAAGCCAATTGCTGTAGAATATAAATCTCGAGCGCTATATTCTAACGCGATGAAGAAAGACCACACGAACGAACAATTTGGTAAGTTTCTTAAACTTCTAAAAAAATTACATATTAACTTACCATTTGTTGAAGCTCTTTCACAAATGCCCAATCCGTTAAATTTTGAAAGGAGCTTTTGACAAACAAAAGGAAGTTAGATGATTTGTTGGCTGTGGAGCTAAATGCAGTTTTCTTGGCCATATTGTAAAATAAACTACCCAACAAGTTGAAAGATCCAGTGAGTTTTACTATTCCTTGTTTAATTGGTAGTTTGAATATTAATAATGCTTTGGCTGATTTAGGGGCTAGTACTAATGTCATGCCCTATAAAATGTTTAAGCAATTAGGTCTTGGGAAACCCAATAAAACTAGGATAAGTATTCAATTAGCAGATAGAACCATTAGATTTCCTTGGGGTATTATTGAAGATGTTCTTGTAAAAATTGATAAATTAATATTCCGAGTTGATTTTGTTGTTTTAGACATGGATGAGGGTAATGAAGTACCTTTAAATTTAGGAAGACCCTTTTTAGTAACTCCTAGAACTATAATTGATGTTGATATGGGTGAATTAGTACTTTGTGTAGGTGATGAAATGATTACTCTCCAAGCTCGTGATTCTGTTAAAACATCTAGTGATCGAGATGATTTCACAAGTTCTGTTAATATGAGTAACCATGTCGCTCAACTTTTTTTGCAGGAAACCCCTTGGAAAAACGTAATTGAGCCACGTTTTAGTCCATGCGACAAAAACAGAACGACTCATGAAGAACGAATGTTACAAATTGGTAAACTGGATGAATGGCAGACACATGGCAAGGAGAAATCAAAAAGCACGATGAAGAGCCAAAGTGACACCATGATGAGCATGTGGATGGAATGAACCAATTTAAGGTTGGGGACAAGGTACTACTAGATAAAATGAATCCTCGAATTGTCACTTTGGAGCTTGATGCATGAAACAGCCTGATTTTAGCTGAATTGGAACAATGGTTTCGGGACCAAAAATTTGAGGTTGAAAATTTTTTTAATATTATTTTAAGTGTTTATAGTATGATAATATCTATGTGTGAAAATTTCGTGAAGTAATTTTATCGTCTAATTGCTAAATTTGAGAAAAAGAATTAAATCGTGTAAAGTACAAAAGTAGTGTTCTATTAGCTAAAGGTATTAGATAGCTATAGAACCTTAAAGTTAAGGTCCTTATGTTGTAAATAGACCATTATAAGGGTGAGTGGACAAAGATGGACATGCATAAATGAATTTTAATGGTTTTTATTAAAGGTTAATCTGTTAATTTGGTTATTTAAGTAAAATAAATAAAACAAAAACCATATTAATCCTTATTTCTTCATCTTTAACTTATCAAAAGAAAAAGAAGCCGAAGAAGATGTTTTAGGTTTCGGCACTTGTATGTCTAATTTGGTAAGTGTTTTGAGCTCGATTTTTGATGATTTTTACGTTTTTGAGATCGTTGCTCCGTATTCTAGCTAGCCCGTACCTTAATTTTTGAAACTTTAAAGAATTATCATGTTGCCATTGTTAAATACTTGAGTAATTAGATGATTGATGATAGATTATGAAGGTTTTTTGATAAGTTTAAAAGTTTTGCAAAGTGATTTTTGACAAAAATGTCAAATAAGGATTAAATTGTGAAATATGCAAATTGAGTGGTTGAAATGTGAAATAAATGAAAATATGGGCTTCTAGTAATACAAATTAAATTCAGCCAAGCATGGGGCTTATTGAATTATGTGAATTTTGTATAGATGTGAAATAGGGACTAAATTGATTAAATGTGAAAGTTTAGGGGCTAATGTGTAAAAATGCCCAAATAAAATATTTTGGATTAAATTGAATTAGTAGATGAATAAATAAGTTAATTTTGAATTCATATAGATCAAGAAAGAAAGAATATAGATTTAGATCGGGGGAAATCAAGGTTGTCAAATAATCGATCCGATCCGTCAATTTTGAACACGAGGTAAGTTCGTATGTAACAAGCTCTATTATAATTGTGTTTATATGCTGTGATATTGAATAAATTGTAAATATTAGACTACAGACTTGTTCTTCCATGACTCGATAATGATTCGACAATAATTCGAAATGATTCGATTACGAAATTATATTGGAAAATCCTGGTTGAACCTTAGGAATAATTTAGGATGCTAGTGACATGTCATTAGGGTATTGAGTTGGCTTTGGGCCATGATATCGGCACTTCGGGTGCGAGTTATGCCTTGATTTGGCTTCGGGCCATGGTATAGGCACTTCGGAGGAGTTACCTTAATTTGGCTATGGGCCATGGTATAGGTACTTATCGATTGAGATCATTGAGTATCCGACTTCTATTCCAAAAGGTTCAATGGGAAAGTGAAAGATGTAGACTAGATTGAGATTGGTACGAGTTGGTACAGGTATGTTCATAAAGTTTATAGACATTGAATCCATAAAATGGATGAAATCTTGGTAAGCTAGTGAATGAATGATTGAATGGTTTAAGATTTAATGTATTTGTATTATCTTGCATTTATATTCATTGTATGAATGGTGAGATTGCTCATTACGTTAATACAAACTTACTAAGCTGTGAAGCTTACTTTGTGTTATTTTCCTATGTTTTATAGAGAATCAAGGCTAGCTTGGATCCAGGAGTCATCGGGAACATATCGCACTATCAGACAACTATTTGGTACTTTTGAGTTGTGTAAATATGGTTTATGGAATGTATAAGCTAGATGTGATATTTTGGTTGTGACGATAGCCATGAGATTTGGCTTGTAAATGAATATGTTTTGGGTTTGTATATATAGCCATGAGTGATGGCTTACTTTGGTATGATTTGGTATGAATGTGGTTATGGTTTTTAGTTTCTCAAAATGGTTATATTTTGAGCTTGGTAATTGACTTATATTGTATGATGGAAATTGATAATTGGAGAGTTTATGTGCTAGTGAAATTGTGTTTGATTAATGTAAGTGTGGAATGGTTAGTTGATTGAATTGTATATGTGAGTTTAGGTATGAAAATTTGATGGCAAACTATAGTATGTTTTTGATTGGTATTGTTGGTATTTGGATGCATATTAGTGTCTTGAAATGGTGCCATTTGAGCTTGAGTAGGTATGTGCATAATGTGTGGCAAATTGGCCTTGCAAATGACTTATTTTTGTCTACATGGGCAGAGACACAGGCGTGTGTCTCAGCCGTGCATGACACACGGTTAAGTACACAACCATGTATCCCCTGGTGTTGAATTGAATTAAAGTCAGTATGCTCCATACTGTCTCACACATGGGCGTGTGACTGGCCGTGTGGTACAAGTCAGTATACCCCCTAAATGGCACACGGCCTAGCATACGGGCATGTGACTTTTTCGTGTTGATAAGTCAGTATACCCTATAGGTTTGGCACGGCCTAGTACACGGCCTGGCACACGGGTGTGTGAGGCTAATTCAAAGGGCACACGGGCTAGACAACGGGCGTGTGGTCGGCTGTGTGACCCAAGTCAGTATGTAGGCCCTGTTTCCACACGGCCTGTGACACGGGCGTGTTTGAAATCATGTGAGGCACACGGCCTGTTCACATGGGCGTGTGATCCTGAATGATTGAAAAATTTCTAAGTTTTCCAAGAATTTCATATGTTATCGGTTTAGTCCCGAACCACCTCTAAAGCATGTTTAAGGCCTCGTAGGCTCTTATAACGGACAATGTAATTGTGATGAATGGTATTTTAGTTTGAATGCATAAATGTATGAGTATTGTATGTTAAATGATATGTATTGATCGATAATACCTCGTAACCCTACTCCGACGACGAGTACGGGTTAGGGGTGTTACAATGCAAATGGATCAAAACCCTTTACGATACTGAATGTCTTCCCATACGGTACAGTCGAGGTAACTCATTTTGATTTTGACACATTTAAGGTAAATAGTACTTGGCTTAAACCTTGTTTTGATAATAGAATTGATAATGAGAAAGAGGAGCTTCAGCTCTGCAAACCACTGTAACCATATGAATATGAGGTAAGTCGAGCTTAGACTTTAAAAAGCGCTTCTCGAGAGGCAACCTAAGTGTTAAAATTGCTAATTCTATTAATTTTATTTCATTTTATTTGTAAAAATAATTTTCAAAATTAAAAAAAAAATTGGCCTACACGACCTGGGCACACGGGCATGTCCCAGGCCGTGTGCACTATAAGGGGTTCGACAGTGAGTTACACGGCCTGACGACATGGCCATGTAGCCCACGCGGCTTGGACACACGGATTTGTCTTTGGCCGTGTAGAATTTGGGACTTAACTTTTCAAAAAATTAACAGTTACACGGCCTAAAATAGACCATACGGTCGTGCGACACGACCATGTAGCTCACACGAGCATGTCCTAGGTTATGTGAAACTTGGAACTAATTTTTTCATTTTTAAACCAAGTTAGAGAGTTACACGGGCAAGGCACACAGCCGTGAGCGAGACACGGTCGGGCCACCTAGGCATGTGGGAGTACACATGGGCATGGGAGAAGCGAAGGAAATCACATACGGCCTAGTCACACGGGCGTGTCCAAAGCCGTGTGAAGACTAGGTTGGCATGTTTAATTGCACACAGGTTGGTAAAAAACCACATGGGCCCTTACACGACCGTGTCACCTTTAAAAAAACCTACCCCCCATTTTCTTTTCCTTTGTTTTATCTCCTTCCCCAACTTCCCAACCCTAGCAGCCACTGCTCTCCTACCCTCCACACTCCGACCACCGTCGTCTCCCCAGTCTCTCATCTCCTACTAGATTCCCCCTCATATTTTCCTTTCTCAAGCTCGACCTTATACCCTCATCGCCCCTCTCACTCAACCACGCCCTCTCCCCCTTCTCCCTTTCTTCCCTCATCCTCTGTCCCTCACCCCCACCAATCGGATCCAACTGAGCCTCCCTCGCTCTCCACCCTCGTCGCCCCTCTTTGAACCTCGCACCCCAAACCCTCTTCATCACCGAGCCACCCACTCTAGCCTCATGCCCTTTCTCTTTCTCCCTTCTTCTTTTCGCCCTCCATTGCAAACCACCCCACTGTCCATCCCTCTCCCCGATCTCCCTCTTTCGCGTCGAACTGCTATGTAACCCCATCCATCGCCGCGCAGACCATCAGTAGGTCCAGTCACCACCAACTGTTTGTCCTATTTTATTACTTATTTATTTATTTGTTTATTACTTAATATTATTATTTTTTAGTTATATTGTTTTATTTTTCTAGTTCTAATTGTTTCTTATCCTTCTTGTCATTATTATTATTTCAATTTTCTTGTTAATCTTACTTTTATTCTCATTTGTTGATTTTCATTATTTGTTTACTGTTTTTATTATTATTGTTCTTAGTATGTGCCTTATGTTTTTATATTTTTTATTCTTCTCCTTCTAATTATTATTATTATTATTTATTTTTAATTTTGTTTTTACTAGTAGTTCATTATTTTTATTGTTTTCATTTTCACTTCGTTTCTTCTTATTATTTTTTCTTCATTATTATTTTTTAGTTAGTTTGCATGTTTAGTCAAATTAGTACCTAATAGCATGATTGATATTCATAAATATTATTTTAAGAGTCGATTTTCTATTTAGGCTATTTAGATTTCGCTGCGCGTCATAGGATGATTCTTAGTGTCATAGTTTCCATCACACGATTATTCTTTCGGCTTCTCTATTTCTTTATTTGGTACTGCTTATGTTATTTTTCTGATAGTGAATTATTTAATTTTTTAGGCATACCATGACAAAAACACAAAGCAAGTCCAAGGTTGTCGTCCCCGCTTCGAAAAAGTGGAAGACCTCTGGCGCGACCTCCTCATCGAGCACTTCCGTCGAGACCTGCCACCTCTATGTCTGATTTTCAACCGGTCCCCAGGAGAACTTATTTTAGCTACTTTGACTGTAACCACTCGGCTTAGGCCGATGTATTGATTGGGCCTCTTTGGAGTAGGTCCAATTAGTTTATCATGTCCGCGCCTTCATTTGTACTGACCCGTGGGACCAGTTTTTCTCCTTCATTGAGCCCACATACATGGAGCTAACTTTAGAGTTCTTCTCAACATTTACTCTACAGCATGTGATGACAACTCATGATGAACTGTACATCATCACTTTCAGATTCGGTGGCCTGGCGCACCATATGAGTATCACTGAGTTCGGCGCTGCTTTGGGACTTTACACTAACAAGTTTATGAGTGTCAAGAACTTTCTCCGCCTACATCGGCACATCCACTACTCGCAATCTCTTTTTGGGTAGACCTTACGGTGAGTATGACACCTTATGACACGAGTCACTCGAAGGCGACTTCTCTCCCTCCGTGTAACACCCCTAAATCGTATCCATGATCGGACGAAGATTAAGAGGCATTCCCGGATATAACGGAACATATCACATAAATTTCACCAACATGTAGAAATCATAAACATTCCATAGAGAAATATACACATAGAGTCCCTTTAAAAGGTCTATGAGACCTTAAACATGCATTAGAAAGGGGTCGGGACTAAACCGAGCACATACAAAATTTTTCAAAAAATTAAACATTTTTCAAAGTTATAGAGGTCACACGCTCGTGTGGGTAGGCCATGTGCCTCACACGGCATTAAACACACCCTTTGTGTAGGCCATGGCAAAATAGGGCATACATACTGACTTGTCCACACGACCATAAGACACGCCCGTGTGCTAGGTCGTGTGAAATTTATGAAGGTTACTGACTTGCTCACACGGCCAGTCAGACGTCTGTGTGTCCAGCCTGTGTGGCTTCCTGACTTGCTTCGAATTACAACCTTAAAAGACACGATCGAGACACACGCTGTGTGCTCAACCGTGTGGGCAAATATAGGCTATTTGCAAGGCCAATTTGCCACCCAAAATTGGGCCAAACCTACAAGCATCCAACAAACCTCTTTTCATGATCTATTGGCAACCAAAAACATACCATATCATGCACAATTTGACCTTTAACGACATCAATCATTTCTATTTACAATCCAACTAAACATACCAATTCAAAACACCAACTTCACAACAAAACATATAAAATCATACATCATTTTGATCCAATTCAATTCATAACATTTCTCATCATATCAAATTCTTAAATCAACCATGAAACTTACCTAAATTGACCATATCATTTGGCAATTCATGAGCACATCAAAACATACTAACTTTTGCATCAAAAAGCATGAACTACACTCATCTATAAACACATTCATTAACAAGCCATATCACATGGCTATATTTACACATTTCTTAGCATAACTAAAGTTCTCTAGCCTATACATGCCATACTTTAATATGTACATTTTCAAAAGGTACCAAAATATAGTTCGATAGTGTGGTGATGATCCTCAATGATCCCCGAGCTTCCCGTAGCTTTGATAATCTATAAAACAATGAACAAACACACACACAGAGTAAGCTTTTATAGCTTAGTAAGTTATAAGCAAATAATAATCAAATGAACATTAACATTAAATCAACTAGGCTGAATCAAGAAATCTTTAATCAAATACACATTTTTCATGCTTGTAACTCATATACCATTAATAAACAATATCAAAATATAATAAATTGGCTGAATACACATATACTTATAAGCATATATAATTCTCACTTTCATAATGCATATTTTATATATTCATCTTAAGCATATACTTACCTTACTTTTCTCCAAGCATTTATCTTAGCACAGTCGACTTTTTAGTTCGATTTCACATTCGATCTTAACTCAATATTGCCCGTTGAACCATTCAGAATCAATAAGGATACTCAGATAGTTGGAAAGCTCGTACAATGCCAACGTCCCAGACGTGGTCTTACATGTAATCACATATCAATACCACTGTCCCAGACAGGGTCATACACCAATCAAATGCGATGCCAATGTCCCAGACATGGTCTTACACGTAAACAAAAGTCGATGCCAATGTTCCAAATGTGGTCTTACATGAAAACACACATCAGAATCCTATGTCATGACATATGTATCCTAACTATTCCTAAGGTTCATACGGGGCTTTCAGACGTCGTAACTCGATCGATTCAAGCTTGTAGACAATTCTTCCACACTTTTGACAAATTGGCATTCATATATATATATATATATATATATATATATATACAAATAATAATTCAATTCGATACAAACAATATATATACAATCGAATTTAATGATATTTATTTACTTATGAACTTACATTGGTAAAGACAGACGAACCGGGACAACTATTCAACAACTTTAGATTTCCCCCGATCCAATTTTGATTTCGTCTTTTCTTGATCTAAATTAGTATAAATTAAACTTATTAAATCACATATTCAATCAATATTTACCCAAAAACACATAAATGGGAAAATTACACTTTTGCCCCTAACATTTCAAATTTTTCACAAATTAGTCCCAATTTCACAAAACACAAAATATTCAAAATTTGACCACACTATAGCTTGGCCAAATGTTCATTAAGCTCATATAATTCCACTCATTTCATTTATTTCACATTTTAATCCCTTAATTTATTAATTTCACAATTTAACCCAAATTACTCAAATTCATCAAAAGTTCAAATACAAAACATATTAATCTAACAACATAGATTTATTTTCTATCATCAAACACAAGATTCATCAAGCTTTCAACAATAATAAAACACAAAATCATCATCAAATTCAAAAATTGAGACATGGGCTTGATAGATTACATAGAAACAATCTCAAAAACGTAAAAATTTTCAAAAACCGAGCTAAACACATACCTTAATCAAAGAAAATCAAAGCTGAACATAGCTTGTTCTTATTCTTTCCTTTTCTTTTATGTTTCGGCCAAAGATGATCAAAATTTCATGTCTTTTTGTTTTATTTTATTTATTCTCTTTTTTATACATAATTTACTATATTACCCTTTATAAATTAATATGAAAACATTATAATATAAACCCCAAACCATCCATGCTAATATCCATTGGCTAATTTACCACATAAGGACCCCATATAATAAAAATCATAGCAATATAGCACTTTAACAAATAGCAAGTCACTTTAACATTTTATGCAATTAAGTTTTTTTTTTTTTGCAAATTAAGCACACAAACGATCAAATTTAATCACAAAAATTTCACACATGTCAATTCACATACTAAAAACACAGAAAATAATATTAAAATATTTTTCTGACTCAAATTTGTGGTCTCAAAACCACTATTCGAATAGGGTCTAAATCAGACTGTTACACTCGGCTTTATAGTATATTCATGTCCTTTTGGCTCACACTTTAACTGGTAGGAGAAAGAACACGGAGTTGTCAATACCACCGATGCATATTTTTTATGGAGCATGGCCACAAGGCATATTTTTTATTTAGCCTACTTCATCGCCTTCGCCTTCCGCCATCAGACAGACCCTAACAGGAAGGGTCCTATCTATGTAGGCCTTATGTGACTCGACTCGCTCGACACTTTAGTCTCCTAAACACACTAGAGCAGTCCTCCTCGATTACACTTGCCACTAGATCTCCCCACAAAGAATATCGAGCATGACCCATATGAGGATGATCGTGCGACTTTATGGAGTGGATCCTCCATAGTACAGATTATCTTATTTTGACCCCAGGTTGAGCCGGAGGACTTCACTGATGATGTTTCCTTCCATTACAAGGATTAACCTCATCCTCCACCTTTAAGTCACCATCCTATTTCCTCTGCTGCTACATTAGAGGACCTCTCCGAACAGTTTACTCGCATTGAGCAGTATTGCTTTAAGAGGTTCGACAGTATTGACGCGACATTATAGCAGATCTATTAGCATCTCTATATCTCCTCTTCAGCGCTGACGACTCACGACACTAATGCTTCTAACGATAAGGACCATTAAGTTTATTTGTTTTATTTTATTTTTATTTTATTTTTATTTTTATTTTATGTTTATGTTTATGTTTATTGTTATTTTTAGTTATTTTTATTATTTTATTAGCCTTATTTTGTTTCTTATCTTTTGAACTATATTTTTATTTTTATGGTTGTTTCTAATCAAGTTAGTAACCTTTTAAACTTCTTCACTATTTGTGTTTATTTTCTTCTTAGTTTGCTCGGATTCATACACTACATCTAGATTTGTCTACAATTTTGCTTTTCACCATTCTTGCAATTTCATCCAATATTCAGGGCAGTTTCTTAATACGCTCTGCACGTTGATTGGAAGTGTTTGGGGATTTCGGGAAACCTTGGGCTTTGGTAAAGGTCATAGGAAAATTTTGTTCTAACCTGAGTTAGGGGAAGCTAGGGGAGCTAAGCCTTAAGGACATTAGTGTGGGACTTATGACATAAGGAGTGAGGTGGTGGAGTGGCATGGGACGCTACTTAAGGTGCAGGGGAGGTTGCGTCATCAAGGGGTGTCAAGGGGGAGGAGGTTCAAGCTGCGAGGACAGCAATTTGAGTTGTTTTTTTGCGTCAAGGAGGAGGGAGAGTTGGACGAAATTTGGACTCTAGGAAGGGTGAGGTATAGATTGGGTTGGAGAGCTTGAAGATTCGGAAAAGTAGGAGGGGAACAAGGGATAAGGGAGAGAGAGAAGTAGTGGCCGAATGTGGGACTCTAAGGGGTGAGAGTTGGTCGACAGTGGGGCTCTTGGTGATGGCATTTTCGGTCATGAATGTAGGGGGAGTAGCCAAATTTTGTTATGGGGTTTGTGTGCTTTTCTTTTGTCGAAATTCAACCCTTCTCTTCTAAGCTTTTACTCTTTTCTTTCCATACACTAACATCACCAAAAAAGCCTCTCTTCTTCACTTGTTCACCTTGGCCGAAACTTCAAGAGACCATTAAGGTCTCTCTTCTCCATTTTTTTCTTCACTTCACTCGTCCTTAGACCAAAATCTCTCTCAATCCCCTGTTGCTACAACACCTCTTCAAGTTTCACATTCTCCCTTTTCATCCTTTAGCCAAAATCGATTGCACCTCTACCCCCTGCCGATTTATTCACTAGATCAGAAGCCTATTATCTTTTCTCATTTAAACCGATTTCTCTACTTCAGGTGTTTCTTGCCGATTTCTTGGAGGTTAGTGACCATTTGCATTTTGGTCATTATTTTTTTGGCAAGAATCTCTTCTCGGTTGATTTCTTTTCCTTATTTTTCCTCTGACTGTTGAAAAGCAAAACTCTAATCTCTTCTGTTCTCTGTGGCCAAATCTACTAGAGCCTGTAGAGGGGGAGGTGTCGACACTCATCTTCCATCAAACTTCTAACCGATTTTGAGTATTGTGGTAAGAGGGTTCTTTCTAAATGAGTCTCAACTATTTTTCATTAATATATCAAATCGAGAAGACTAACTTCATTTTCTCTGTTATGGCCAAATCCATGAAAAGTGATATCGGGATTTCTGTAGGCTAACGTTAAAGGAGTGGAGATCTTTCGGGATTTGAGTGATCAAGGTAAGCAGGGAATGTCGTTAGGCCGAAGGCCATTTCATGTGTTCTTTTGGGTTGAGCCGAATCTAACATAAGGTTGTGTAGGAGGATTTCGGCAAGTTCAGGTGCAAATCGTTTAGGCTTTGGGTTTCGGGATCTAGTCGACTATGCCAAAAAGGTGTGTGATTATTACGCAATTTCCCGAGTTGTATAAAATATTGTATGTGTTATAAGTGTGATGATTAGTGCAGTGGCAATAATGATATGGATACCCTTAGTGGGTATGTCGATAATCAGGTCAGTGTTAAATGCCGATAAAATTATGGATTATTACTGTATATATGTGTTGTATGTTTGATTAATATGTTCATGCATTATTTCATCACATCACTATCGTGTGTTGCATAAGCATTGGGCGGGATCTGTATATATGAAAGAAGGACAGGGTGTACATTTATGTACGTGGTTTAGTGATGGCTACGAGCCTCACATGGATTGATGATTGGCTCAGCGCCTCATCATGGTTGGTATCGGCTTTGGGCCATATCGTGGTTGGTGATGGCTATGTGCCTCATCGTGGATTGACGCTGACTACGGTCACGTTGTGGATTATTTTGTGACCTGATCACGTGGACCAGTGGCTCGACCACTTGGTGGATGGCATGACTTGCCGGATTGGTGTATAGAGGTTGGAGGGTCTATTTAGTAATCCCATGGTGTGTGGTGGTTGGATACGGGGGTGTGTAGAGGATGGACCCTAGGCTAGGTTGGGTGCATTTTGCATTATTATCTGATATGTGGATTGGTTTGGTTTTGGGCCAAGCCCATATGTGGAAATCTGTGGACTAATTACACACTGAGTTTGTTGACTCACCCAATTTTTGCCAAACAATGCGGTGATTCGTGATGTTGGACCGGGTTGGATGGGATTCAAGATGGCCATGCGACCTTAGATTTCCATATTTAGAGACTTTACTTTTAATTTCAGTATATTTGGGATGTTTTGATGTAATAAGGCCATTTAACTATTTTGGGTTTTCATTGTGGTTTATGTTAGACTAGACATGGATTAGTAGTTGCAAACAAAGTTTCAAATTGTGACGCTTTTATCACTTAAAAACTTATTTAAGGTTTTTCAAAACTGAAATTCTTGTACTTACTCGGATTTTCTTAATAATTCCAAAAGGACCCGTTTTCAATTAACTTCGAACTTCAAATTATTTTTCGAATGAAAGGTCTTCCTAAGAAATTGAATCCTATTTCAAAACCAAATCATCAGGGACTTAGTTAAGCACTTGTTTTCATATCAACTTTAAAGTTTTTATCATCATTTAGCCATTTTTCAACTTAAAGTTTTCCAGTAGCATTCCGATTCCGGTCGTAGTGTTTTGGGCCGGGTTTGGGGTGTTACAAATTGGTATCGAGCCCAATTTCTACACTCGGCCTATGGATTTTTGAAGCCCATAAACGTTTCCATTTTGTGTTTTAGTGGGTCAAAGAAAATTTTCAGGGAAAAGGGTTTTGTGGAGCATGGCACTCGAATCGTCCAGCCCAAATTCCACTAGGTAAGTACCCCTAACCCTTGTGTGATTGGTATGTGGGAATTATAGGGACGTAGATTAGTAGATTAGGAGTTATTGAACCCTAGGATTAGCTTACTTTAACACCGAATTACATAAAATTTAAAGTCTATCCAAACAAACCTGTGAGTGAGTCACCGAGTTAAGGGTGTGGTAACCGTTGTGCGCATGTCTAGGATTGGATTCAGGGGGAGCTTGGTATTTAAGCAATCCTAGTGACTCACCTCCTTTCCATTCGAATCCTACCTGGTGCATAGTGACGGTTTACCCTAACTAAGAGGACTCAATCATAGGCTAAACACAACAATTAAAACCCGAAAGGGACCAGTCACCTTGTTTTGTACAACCCTAAAATTTGAACCTTGGTTTCGAAATTAACAAAGTATCCTTGATGACCCAAATACCCTTGATTTGCATATTGACCAAATTACCCCTAACCTATACAAATTACCAAAATACCCTCAGTATGGAAAGTTGCCAAAGTACCCCCGAATTAAAAATTTCCAAAATACCCTTATTTCATAAAATCACCTGGAACCATATTTTACAAAATTACCGAAATACCCCTGGTTTGTAAAATTACAAAAATACCCTCAGATTATAAAATTACCATATTACCCTTGAATCTTCTTACCAAGTATTCTTATTTTGCAAAAATATCAAAAATATCTATTTTGCAAAATTTTCAAATACCCTGATTTGGAAAATTACCAAAATACCCCTATAGGATAAATTACGAAAATACCCTTGGGTAGTGGAGAACAACAACAATGAAACCACAACACTTTTCTGTAATGAACGTAAGTTCATGAACGTTGATGATTGGATGAATGAACTTGAGACTGTGTGTGTGTATGAATTCGAAAGAACCACTTTTTAGAACTATTAAACATAAGATTGTTCGCGATAAATCAGTTGAAAAAAACTAATTCATAAAATTCTTAAGCAGATTAAATCATGAACGTAGACATGAGTTCTAGGGGACGTGGTCGAAATGTGCGAGGGCGTGGTAGAGGCAGAATGACTGTGTCAGAACTAGTTGGGTCTGGTCAGGGTTCCGAAAATGAAACACCGCCACCGGCTGTAGAGGTAGAATTTCAAAAGAGCAGCGGGAGGAGATGACGCAGATCGCGAGCTATCTTTGTAAGTTTTAGAAGAGTGGTGGAGCGAGTATGGGAAATGGGGCTCGAAAGTCAGTATCTGAGAGACTTAGAGCGAATGGAGCTGAGGTTTTTAGGGGAGTGTCGGGAGTAGCTCCGAATGTGGTGGAATACTGGTTAGAGGCAGTCAAAAGGATCATGGACGATTTGGATTTCTTTGCTGAAGAGAAGCAAAAGGGTGTTGTTTCGTTGCTCTGGGACGAGGCTTACCAATGGTGGCTCACAGTCAGGGAAGGTACCCCTAGGGACCGAGTGGACTGGGGTTATTTTAAGATCAAGTATGAGGGAAAGTACGTAGGAGCTAGTTATGTGGACACACAGAGGAAGGCGTTCCTCAATTTAGTGCAAGGTGGCAAGTCGGTAGCTGAGTACGAGGCAAAATTTTTGCGATTGAGCAGGTATGCTCGGGGCATCGTGGCTACTAATTATGAGAGGTGTGTCCGATTCGAAGATGGATTGAGGGATGAGCTACGAGTGTTGATTACTCCGCAGAGAGAAAGGGACTTTGCTGTTCTAGTAGAGAAAGCTCGGATAGCTGAGGAGGTCAAGAGGACTGAGAGACAGAACAGGGATAAAGATAGAAATCAAAATAAGAGGAGTTTTGGGCCGTCAACATCATTTGGGGGTTTCTAGAAAAGACCAAGGGTTGAGAATTCTATTCGTGCACTGGTACCAGCTGCCTGAAATCAGAGTCGTCCATGTGCTAAATGCGGGAGAGCTCATGCAGGAGAGTGCTGGGGACAGAGTAAGGAATGTTTTCGGTGTGGGTCCAAGGCTCATTTGATTAGTAATTGTCCTCAGGAGATGGAAAGGGCTCAGACAGTAGGCCAGGGATATGTGCAGCCGGACAGAGGTGGCAAGCAGGTAACAAGGGGTCTTGGTTCAAACCATGGAGTGAATGGTTTCGATCGAGGTCGTGGAGCACTAGGCAAAGGTGCTGGGGGTTCAGGTGCGAAACAACCAGGGTTGGTTTATGCATCCAGGCATCGCGAGGAGGCGGATGCGCCAGATGTAATCACAGGTACATTCTTTATTGCTGGGTTACCCTTTATTGCTTTAATAGACATCGGGTCAACCCATTTTTATATTACTAGTGAAGTATCTAGAACTCTGAATGTAAACTTTGAGATTGTACCTAGGAAGATGACTGTACTTAGTCTTTTAGGGCAATCAGTAATAGTAGACAAACTCTTTAAGGAAGTGCCTTTAGAGGTTCAGGGAGTAAAGTTTCCGGCTGACTTAATGGAACTACCATTCAAGGAGTTTGACCTAATATTAGGCATGGATTGGTTGGTGAGGTATCATGCGAATCTGGACTGTGCTGCTAAGTGCATGTCGTTGAAAACTTTCGATGACAAAGAGATTGTAGTGATAGGGGAATGGAGAAATTACTTGGCGAATGTAGTTCTGCTCTTAAGGCAGAGAAGATGGTGAGGAAAGGATGTGAGGCTTTTTTGATGCTTGTTAGTGCCTTGGAGGCTAAGGGAGAAGTGGTAGGTGAGGTCAGGACAGTGAAAGAGTTTGGGGATGTTTTTTTGGAGGAACTCGGGGTTGCCTCCAGATCGCGAGGTGGAATTTGGGATTGATTTGTTGCTAGGTACAGCGCCAGTATCTATCGCTCCGTACAGAATGGCACCAAAGGAGTTGGTTGAGCTCAAGGCTCAGATCCAAAAGTAACTTGATCGTGGGTTTATCCGACCCAGTGTGTCTCCATGGAGAGCACCGGTCTTATTCGTAAAGAAGAAGGACGGGTATATGCGGATGTGCATAGACTATCGGTAGTTGAATAAGCTGACGATAAAAAACAAGTACCCACTGCCGAGGATAGACGACTTGTTTGATCAGCTTAAGGGGGCTGCGGTATTTTTGAAAATAGATCTAAGGTCGGAATACCACCAATTCAAGGTAAGGGAAGCGGATATCCATAAAACAGCTTTTCAGACTCAATACGGGCATGAATTCCTAGTAATGCCATTCGGGTTGACGAATGCTCCAGCTGCGTTCATGGATATGATGAACCCTACCTAGATCGATTCATCGTCATGTTCATAGACGACATCCTGGTGTATTCCAAGTCTGAGGAGGAACATGATGAGCATCTCCGGGTGGTGTTGCAAGTGTTAAGGGAAAAAAAGCTGTATGCCAAATTTAGGAAGTGTGAATTCTGGCTGAGGGAGGTTACTTTTCTAGGTCATGTGGTGTCTGCAAAAGGGATAAGGGTAGATCCCAAGAAGATTGGGCGGTGTTAGATTGGAAACCACCTAGGTCGGTGGCAGAGGTTCGCAGTTTCTTGGGATTAGAAGGCTACTATAGGAGATTTGTAGAAGGGTTCTCGTCTATAGCAGCACCTTTGACGAAATTATTGATAAAGGAGGTACCTTTCATGTGGACAGACAAGCAGCAGGGAAGTTTTGAGAGATTGAAGAAGGTTTTAACTGAAGCTCCAGTTTTAATTCAGCCTGAGGCGGGAAAGGACTTTGTGGTGTATTGTGATGCTTCTCACACGGGATTGGGATGCGTTCTGATGCAAGAAGGGAAGGTTGTTGCTTATGCGTCTCGGTAATTAAGGCCTCATGAGGTTAATTACCCGACGCATGACCTAGAGTTGGCTACTATAGTTTTGCACTAAAGGTGTGGAGGCACTACTTATATGGAGAAAGGTCAGTGATCTATACGAACCACAAGAGTCTTAAGTATTTGCTGACTCAGAAGGAGCTGAATCTAAGACAGCGAAGGTGGGTGGAGTTGTTGAAAGATTATGATTGTTCTATAGAGTATCACCTGGGCAGGGCGAATGTTGTGGCGGATGCCCTAAATCGAAAAGTAGTGTCAGATCTGAGGGCGATGTTTGCACATCTTAGCCTGTATGACGACGGAAGTTTGCTAGCAGAGTTACAAGTAAAGCTGACATGGTTGAATCAGGTGAAAAAAAGACAGTTGGTAGACGATGATCTAAGTGCTAAGCTACGACAAGTTCAGAATGGGGAGTTGGTAGACTATAGTTTAAACAACGATGGAGTGTTATGTTTCCGAGGTAAGGTATGTATGCCGAAAGATGGGGAGTTAAGGCAGAAGATTCTTCGAGAATCGCATAGTATCCCATATGCTATGCATCCTGGAGGAAGCAAGTTATACAGAGATCTACGAGATCAGTTTTGGTGGCCTGGTCTTAAGCAGGAAGTCACAGAGTTTGTAGGGAAGTGCTTAACGTGTCAGCAAGTCAAGGCTAAACACCAAGTACCTTCGGGGTTACTTCAGCGGATAAAGATTCCGCAGTGGAAGTGGGAGAGAATCACCATGGACTTCGTTAGTGGGCTTCCCCTTATGCCTACTAAGAAAGACTCGGTATGGGTGGTAATAGATCGATTGACAAAGTCTGCACATTTCATCCCAGTGCGGGTTGATTATTCCTTACAGAAGTTGGCGAAGCTGTATGTGGCGAAAATTGTGAGACTACATGGAGTACTGATGTCGATTATTTCAGATAGGGACCCGAGGTTTACATCTCGATTTTGGAGGGCACTGCATCAGGCATTGGGGACTAGGTTAGACTCTAGTACGGCATTTCATCCACAGTCGAACGACCAGTCTGAATGAGTAATCCAAGTATTAGAGGATATGTTGAGGGGATGTGTGATAGATTTCAGAGGAAGCTGGGAGGAATTCTTACCTTTAGCAGAGTTTGCATACAACAACAGCTACCAAGCGAGCATTTGAATGGCGCCGTATGAAGCTTTGTATGGATGGAAGTGTCGGACACCTACTTGTTGGATGGAACTAGAGAAGCATCGTGTTTTGGGACTAGAGATGGTGGCAGAGTCAGAAGAAAAGGTTAAGGTAATTCGGGCACGGTTGAAGGAGGCATCTGATAGGAAAAATTCATATGTAGATCTTAAGTGGAAAGAGATAGAGTTTGCAGTAGGTGACTATGTGTTTTTAAAGGTTTCACCGTGGAAGAAGGTAATAAGATTTGGTCACAAGGGAAAGCTGAGTCCCAAGTTTATAGGGCCTTATTGGGTTTTGAAGCGGATTGGACCAGTGGCATATCAATTGGAGTTGAATTTAGAGTTAAAGCAGTTGCACGATGTATTCCATGTCTCGATGCTACATCATTACCGATCGGATCCATCTCACGTGGTTCCAGTTGAAGAAGTGGAGTTGAGAGCAGACTTGTCCTACGAGGAAGAACCAATTTAGATTTTGGAGCGGGAGGTGAAAGTCTTACGTAGGAAATCAGTTCCTTTAGTTAAGGTGTTATGGCGTAACCATGGATCAGAGGAAGCTTCGTGAGAGCCAGAGGAAGCAATGCGGCAGTAATACCCACATTTATTTTGATCAGGTAATTTCGAGGCCCAAATTATTTTTAAGGGGGTAGAACTGTAATATCCAAGGTTCAGGGGTTGTGCATATTTTAATTTGTATCTGTGTGTTAATACACTCTGCACGTTGATTGAAAGTGTTTGGGGGTTTCGGGAAACCTTGGGCTTTGGTAGAGGTCATAGGAAAATTTTGTTCTAACTTGAGCTAGGGGAAGCTAGGGGAGCTAAGCCTTAAGGACATTAGTGTGGGACTTATGACACAAGGAGTGAGGTGGTGGAGTGGCATGGGACGCTACTTAAGGTGCAGGGGAGGTTGCATCAACAAGGGGTGTCAAGGGGGAGGAGGTTCGAGCTGCGAGGATAGCAATTTGAGTTGCTTTTTTTACGTCAAGGAGGAGGGAGAGTTGGATGGCATTTGGACTCTAGGAAGGGTGAAGTATAGATTAGGTTGGAGAGCTTGAAGATTCAGCAAAGTAGGAGGGGAACAAGGGATAAGGGAGAGAGAGAAGCAGTGGCCGAATGTGGGACTCTAAGGGGTGAGAGTTGGTCGGCAGTGGGGCTCTTGGTGATGGCATTTTCGGTCATGAAGGTAGGGAGGAGTAGCCGAATTTTGTTAAGGGGTTTGTGTGCTTTTCTTTTACTGAAATTCAGTCCTTCTCTTCTAAGCTTTTACTCTTTTCTTTCTATACACTAACCACACCAAAAACACCTCTCTTCTTCACTTGTTCACCTTGGCCGAAACTTCAAGAGACCATTAAGGTCACTCTCTTCTCCATTTTTCTTCTTCACTTCACTCGTCCCTAGACCGAAATCTCTCTCAATCCCCTGTTGCCGCAACACCTCTTCAAGTTTCACATTCTCCCTTTTTGTCCTTTAGCCAAAATCGATTGCACCTCTACCACCTGCCGATTTATTCACTAGATCAGAAGCCTATTATCTTTTCTCATTTAAACCGATTTCTCTACTTCAGGTGTTTCTTGCCGATTTCTTGGAGGTTAGTGACCATTTGTGTTTTGGTCATTATTTTTCGGTAAGAATCTCTTCTCGGTTGATTTCTTTTCCTTATTTTTCCTCTGACTGTTGAAAAGCAAAACTCTAATCTCTTCTGTTCTCTATGGCCGAATCTACTAGAGCCTATAGAGGAGGAGGTGTCGACACTCATCTTCCATCAAACTTCCAATCGGTTTTGAGTATTGTGGGAAGAGGATTCTTTCTAGATGAGTCTCAACTATTTTCCATTAAGATATCAAATCGGGAAGACTAACTTCATTTTCTCTGTTATGGCTGAATCCATGAAAAGTGATATCGGGATTTCTGTAGGCTAACGTTAAAGGAGTGGAGATCTTTCGAGATTTGAGTGACCAAGGTAAGCAGGGAATGTCGTTAGGCCGAAGGCCATTTCATGTGTTCTTTTGGGTTGAGCCGAATCTAACATAAGGTTGTGTAGGAGGATTTCGGCAAGTTCAGGTGCAAATCGTTTAGGCTTTGGGTTTCGGGATCTAGTCAACTGTGCCAAAAAGGTGTGTGATTATTACGCAATTTCCCGAGTATGTATAAAATATTGTATGTGTTATAAATGTGATGATTAGTGCAGTGGCAATAATGATATGGATACCCTTAGTGGGTATGTCGATAATCAGGTCAGTGTTCAATGCCGATAAAATTGTGGATTATTGCTGTATATATGTGTTGTATGTTTGATTAATATGTTCATGCATTATTTCATCACATCACTATCGTGTGTTGCATATGCATTGGGCGGGATCTGTATATATGAAAGAAGGACAGGGTGTACATTTATGTACGTGGTTTAGTGATGGCTACGAGCCTCACATGGATTGATGATCGGCTCAGTGCCTCATCATAGTTGGTATCGGCTTTGTGCCATATCGTGGTTGGTGATGCTATGTGCCTCATCGTTGATTGACGCTGACTACGGTCACGTTGTGGATTATATTGTGACCTGATCATGTGGACCAGTGGCTCGACCACTTGGTGGATGGCATGACTTGCCGAATTGGTGTGTAGAGGTTAGAGGGTCGATTTAGTAATCCCCTGGTGTGTGGTGGTTGGATACGGGGTGTGTAGAGGATGGACCCTAGGCTGGGTTGGCTGCATTTTGCATTATTATCTGATATGTGGATTGGTGTGGTTTTGGGCCAAGCCCATATTTGGAAATCTGTGGACTAATTACACACTGAGTCTGTTGACTCACCCAATTTTTACCAAACAATGCAGGTGATTCGTGATGTTGGACCGGGTTGGATGGGATTCGAGATGGCCATGCTGAGCAGTTTCCATATTTAGAGACTTTACTTTTAATTTCAGTATATTTGGGATGTTTTGATGTAATAAGGCCATTTAACTATTTTGGGTTTTCATTGTGGTTTATGTTAGACTAGATATGGATTAGTAGTTGCAAACAAAGTTTGAAATTGTGACGCTTTTATCATTTAAAAACTTATTTAAGGTTTTTCAAAACTGAAATTCTTGTACTTACTCGGATTTTCTTAAGAATTCCAAAAGGACCCATTTTCAATTAACTTCAAACTTCAAATTGTTTTTGAATGAAAGGTCTTCCTAAGAAATTGAATCTGTTTCAAAACCAAATCATCAGGGACTTAGTTAAGCACTTGTTTTCATGTCGACTTTAAAGTTTTTATCATCATTTAGCCATTTTTCAACTTAAAGTTTTCAGTAGCATTCCGATTTCGCCGTAGTGTTTTGGGCCGGGTTTGGGGCGTTACAGTTTTAGTTTTCTCCCTCTTATGATATTCTGCTTATATTGTGATTATATCTATTTGTACATTGAGGACAATGTACATCTTAAGTGTGGGGAGGTTATTTATATAATTATTAGAAAATCCCTGAATTTTGTCTTGTATTTAAGTAATTTTCTCATACTTCCATTAAAATGAATTTTTGTCGATTTGGAATTTTTGTTAATGTGTTTTAAATTAATATGTAGATAATTGTGTATTGGTTATTTAAACATTAAGACATGAGAGAATCAAGCATGATAAGTTATTTTTCAAAAATTAAAAATTTTTAGGTTGTTTCCCTAAATTGAAGTATTATCTTGAAGTTTGAGATTTACAAGTTTAACATCAAAAACCATAATTTTTTGTGAGATTTTGAACCTTTAGAGCATACATTTTTCTTTCTCCTTTTATTATTGGTTATGAGTGTGTCAACCTGATTTGTTATTTTAGAACTTGCTTCAATTATGCATGTCGAGACCACACCTTTGATTTGATTCACTGAGATGATAAATGCACTTAGGTTTTAACCCACTTATCCCATAAAAAGCCTACCTTTTTAATTAACCCTTAATGAACTCAGTTGAGCCTAACACATTGTTTCTTAATTTACCCATTAATGTTAACCCATAACTCATTTTTTGTTCATTGAGAATTTTTCCAGTTTTTTTGACTCCCCTTTTGTCGAGATTTGATTTAGTTAGTTGTCTAACTATGCTCATTTGTTTGATTTGCTAAATTATTTCTTATTGTTAAAAAAATCAAAATCAAAATATTATATTGATTATGATCTATATAGAGCTTGAACAGTTAAATTCATATTTTGAGAAGAAGCTTGTTTTCTTATTCTTAAATAGTTCTTGATTTTTGCACTTGCTTTTAATTTAGCATTTGTTTATTTTTCTAGTTTGGTAATTTATCAATTCGATCTTGATTTTAACCATCTTTTTTGGCCTTTCTCTACACCCTTAACCTAAGTCCCATTACAACCTCTTAAAGACCTTTTGATTTATGTATCATCTCATTTTATAATGGTGGAGATTTGATTTTTCATGCAAGCATATGGTAATAACCTTTCTTGTTTGACTATTGAATGCTTATTCTTGAACCTTAAGCACTTTGAGTGCTTGAGTGAATCTTTAGTCAAGATGTCAATTCTTGTTAATTTTGAATTAAGGTAACTACTTAAATAAGGGGAGACATCTATGTTTTCGTGTTTAAAAATGTTAGCTTGGATTTTTTGAGACTTTAGTGCTCTTTTAGTTGAATTGTCAATGCATGATTATTTGTAAATTATTTTGAGACATTATTGATGGGAATTACAAGTTGAGAAATATTAATTTTAATATGAGTTGCAGATTTTGCTTGAGGAGAAGCAAACGCTTAAGTGTGGGGATATTTGATAAGCTATAAAAGTAACATATTTTAACCCCATTCTTAATGCATTTTTGGATGATTAATTTTAAAAATTAGTGAATTTGATGCTCCTAATCCTTTAAATTCATGTTTCTATACTTAGGAGCGCATTTGGGAGCGAAAGGAGTGAAAAGTGAGCCAAAATCGGATAAATAGAGCTATTTTTAGGATCCACACGGCCTGGGCATTTCCACAGGGGCTAGCCACACACCCATGTGCCAGCCCGTGTCGATTTCGCACCCTATTTCCCAAATACGTGGAAGAACCTAATTTTTAGGCTTTTTGAGAATTCTAAAGTCTATGAATACCAATTGGAAGAAGAAAAAATGGGGCAATCAGAGAAGATTGAAGAAAACACTTGAAGAACGCCATCGGAATTAACTTATAAGCGGATCTCCCTCAAGATCGAAGATCTCTGTTTAATTTTTTTCGAAGTTTTATTGAGTTTCTTTATGTCTTGTGGTTATCCTAACTCGAGATGCTTCTATTCAGGATTATGAACTAAATTCCTGGATACCTAGGGAGGATGAAACCTATGATGAATCTTATTATTTGATTTCTAATTTACATAAATACTTGATTCTTGTTCCCAATTATGGATGCTTATTTCTTGTTTTAATATTTTTGGGATATTAGATCATGTTTAATGTTCTTATTTCAGTGGAGAAAAAGTTCCTGTTTAAGAGTAGATCTAGCATAATTGAGTGGAGTTGCATGCAATCCTAGAAATAGGATGACATAAATCTACCGGATTAGAGTCAAATCTAATAGGGGAATCCATAGATCGAGTTAATGCGACAATAGGGGTTTTAAATAGAAAGAGATTTCAATTAATCAACCTAAAGTCAGTTATTCTTACTCTCGAAAGAGATATTAACATAATTTAGGGATTTCTATGGATCAAGACACAAGTGAATAAAGCGTTTAATTCAAATTCATAATAATAGGTGAAGTATAGGTGGATTCTTTACGGTATTGTCTATCTCATTGGTTATTATTAAATTATTTCTTTGATTTATCACTCCAATTTGTCGGCTAAATAATAGAAAAATGGTAATTACTAGTTCTTTTAGTCCTCGTGGATACGATTTTCCCTACTCACCATAGCTATACTATTGTTCGATAGGTGTGTAACAACCCAATTTTGGGCCTAGTCGAAACAGTGGTTTTGGGGCCACAAATCTGACGAGGAAAATCCTATTTTTATTATATTTTTATGGTCTACGATTTCACGGAAATATTTTATGAAAATTTAGTTCGAAAATTTCGACGTTTGGGCACTCAATTTAGTCAAAAGGACTAAATTATAAATAGTGCAAAACTTGAGTTCCACATGTTAGAAGTGTCCAATTTCTATGAAATTTTAAATTGGAGGTCCTTAAATGGTAATTAGACCATTGGTTACATTGTTGGACAAAAATGGAAATGAGAAAAGTGAAATAGGATATTTTTAAATTAGGGGCATTTTGGTAATTAGATAATTAAATGGACTAAAAGACAAAATAAAAGCCAAAAACCCTTGTCTATCTTCTTTCTTGGTCGAATTTAGCATGGGGGAAGCCATGGCTAGGGTTTTCAAGCTTTCAAGCTCAATAGTAAGTGCATCCAAGCCCAGTTTTTAATGTTCTTTACATTTTTGAGATCCCTATAACTCGGTTTAGCTATTTCTACCATTATTTTGAGCTAGGGTTTGTGTTTAAAAATTTACCCATGGATGACATGCATGTGCTTTGATGTCTAATGGTAGAATATGAATGCTCGATGTGTAGTAAACGACTTTTACTAAGTGATTTTCGATGAAATCATATAAAAGGACTAATTTGTAAAAAGTTGAAAAATGTATGAAAATGTGTGAATGAATGCAAATTTTGGACTGCTATAGTTATGAAAATAGTTTGGCTATGCCTAAAATGCAAGGAAATTGAATAAAAATCATTTTACGAGCCTAGGGGTAAAAGTGTAAATATGATAAAGTTTAGGGGCAAAAACATAATTTTGCAATAGTATGATTTTTGGGTCATAATGAATAATGTGACTAATAAGTAAGATAAATGTGATGTTATAGATTAAAGAAAACGGGGTTTGAACTTAGAACGGGTGAAAAACAAGTAACTGACGGTTAGGTCCCTTTTTGTCATTTTGGCATCGAGGTAAGTTCGTGTGTAAATAATACAACATTATATTATGTATTTAATATTTTGATATTGCATGAATTGTATATATATGTTTCTATGGATTCGATTGATGATGATTTGGCAAAGAATTGAAGAGTGAGAATCCCGGTTGAACTTTGGAATAGAAAGGATACCCTTGTCACGACATTCGATTAAGAAGGTCTCGTATAAGACCATATCTGGGATATGACCTCGACACCTAATCGAGATCGCATATAAGACCATATCTGGGACATAGCATCAGCATCAAATAATAATTTCGTGTAAGACCACGTCTGGACCTAGCTTCGGTATGAAATCTTGTAAGACCATGTCTGGGGCATGGCATCGACATACGATCTCGTGTAAGACCATATCTGGGATATGGTGTCAACATCAATATGAGATCCCGTACAAGACCATATCTGGGATATGGCATCGGCATCGACATGTGATCCCATGTAAGACCATATCTGGGATATGGCATTGGCATCTTACTATATGTATGGCAATTTTTGAGTATACTTAAATGTTCCAAGTGGTTCAACAGGATAAAGTATTAAAGTTGATGTCAAAAATGGAAAAAGGGTTAAAGTTATGTGATAGAGTGATACAAGTACATATGCAAAACTCATGAGAAATGAGCTCGGTATGTGATTTCGTATAAGACCATGTCAGGGACATGGCGTCTATATGATATTTCATTTAAGACCATATTAGGGATATGACGTTGCTACAAAACTGTATGTATGAAATTCCTAAGTATCTTTTAGCATTTCGAGTGGTTCAACGGGTACGTTAAAAACGAGAAGGTAAGTGACTATGTTACGAGAGGTACAGGTATGTACATAAAACTCATGTGAAGTGAATTTGGTATATGATGAATTCTTGGGAAGAATGTACACAAATAAGTTATACTTGTGAAATATTGATATCCTTGTGATTAATTATCTACATTCATGATGAATGGATACATGACAAGATTTGATGATGATCGTGTGTGAGGCTTTTAAGCCAAATTAAATTGAGAAATGAAATGTTCAAGTCTTTGTTGTTGATGTATAGGTTAAATTGGCCAATGAATGACTTGTAAATATTTGATGATGACTAGCATGTTGGCATGGCTAACTATGAATATATTTTAGTGTTATGTGCATGTAAATGAGCAATAATACAAAGAAAACATTATAAGTAAAATTAGCAATAAAACAGTTTGGATAGCAGCAATTGTACCACTTCAAAAATTCATCAAAAATTGTGGAAATTTTAATTAGAAGTTGAAAAAGATATGAAATTAAATCTTATTGAGTCTACTTTCGTATAAAAGAAACGGTGTAAGCAATAGAATTTCAAATTATGAGATATTTGAATATTTATAAGACAGGGTCAGAGTGATTTTGAAATCCCCTGTTCTGACTTGGGAAAATCATTAAAAATTGTAAAAAATAATAATCAAAGGATAAAATTTATATACTTTAATTTCTTGATAAGTCTATTTTCAAGAGAAACAAATGGTAACATCATTCGAGTTCTCTACCACGAGAAAATAAATTTTTAGTGAAGAGGGGTCAAAACTGTCGGATAGCGAAATAGGGGAGACTTTAAAGAATAAACTATACTGATTGGCTGAACCAAAAATTTTGGAAATTTTATGGTAAGAAGATATGAGATTCTAGTTTCAGGTAAAATTTGCGGATCCTAATTTGGAGTTCTGTACCTCTGGGTAAAAACAATTTAGTGACTGTAACTCGAGTAGACAACTCAAGATGAACATAAATGGATTGTGAAATTTTATGCAATAATGGTGGTATTATCTTGAGAGCTTATATTAAGGATTGTTAAAAGCATGGTAATCAATTGTTTATTATTTACATACGTACTTACTAAGCTTTGTAGGTTACTCCCCTTCCTTTCTCATATCTTATAGGGTTTTATGCTAGCTTGAGTTGGAGATCGCCGGAGATGCTATCACATTATCAAGCTATCATGTTGGGTATAAGTGAATGCAAAACCCTTGGATTTTATGGCATGTATAGGGACTTATTCAATTGTGTATGTGTCATTTGATTTGGCCAAATTTGTTGTTTCATAATGGTAATATGATTTGGGTGAGTTGCATTTGAATGAAAAATTTTAAATTGAATGAGATTTTATAGCCCGGTTTTGTATAAATGTTTTTGTTTAAGTCCAGTAATGCCTCGTATCATGTCCCGGCATTGGACACGGGTAATGGGTGTTACAAGGTGCGCTTGCCTTTATCGTATTTATAGTTAGTTTAGTGACCATCAACTCAACAATTTTTTGTTCAGAAAATTCGTATCCAGTTGGATGTGGAACCATGATATGTAGTAGTTCCATTGAAATGGTCAAAGGCATTCTGATTGCTAAATGACGCAATTTCGGTGGGAAAGTCGATTTGGCCTGAAATAGAAGGATCCTCAGTAAGAGTTTACCGGGGCGTGGAGACACGTTCAAGACTAGAGGGAATTCACGTGTTCCTCTCACAAATATAATAATTCCATGGTTGAGCTTATCAGTTGGGTTTAAAGGTTGATAAGGGTGGCTCACCAGGCACTAGGAAAGGACTAGCAAGTTCGAATACCCCCAAATAATAAGGCTTAGTCCTCTATATTTTTTTATTTTCTTATATATTTGTCCATATTCTCTTGGAAATGTCAAGGTTGTACCAATATTAAGTTTCCTTTCATTTTTTACGAGTATAATATGGAATATAAATCAGATATAGTTAATTTGCTTGAAACGAGGGTAAGTGGGGCAAAAGCAAATAATATTATTACCAAGATAGGATTTCAGTTTTCTCACTGTGTTGAAGTAATGGGTTTTACTAAAGGTATCTAGGGTGGTTGGAATGAGACAATTTGGGTTGAGGTGGTTCGTAATCACCCATAATTTATTCTAATCTAGGTTTTTTACTCTAACACAATCAGTCGATCTATATTGCTTTTGTTTACAGTAGTCTTGACAAGTAGAAATTTTTTTTTTTCAATGGAAGGGCTTAAAATAATCTATTCCTATGGGAGAAGTCCCTTGACTTGCTATTGGGGACTTTAATGTCATTCTCTCTACCAGTGAGAAGAAATAGGGCGTTTGAGTGGGAGGAGATATTCCTTGTTTGGCAATTTCATGGATTCGGTTGAGTTACAAGACTTGGGATTTAGAGGCCCTTCTTATAATTGGTACAGGGGCGAAATTTTTGGGAGATTGGATAGAGCCATTGGAAATGATGCGTGGATGAGTGCTTTCCCTAATAGAATGGTGACTCATCTCTCGAGGCTTAAGTCTGATCATATGCCACTTTTTCTTTCCCTAAAACCTATTGTTAGAGTCTGATTGCTGAAATCAGAGCTTTAAAATTTATAAATAGAATTATCAAACCTGGAAACTAACTCTGATAATGACTTAAAGGCAAGTGTACCTATCGAATAGTAGTATAGCTTAGGCAAGATCGGATTATCGAACCCAAAGGAACTAAAAGTACTAATACTCACTTTCTTTTTATTATTTAGCCTAAAATATGGAGTGATTGGTTGATTTAATCTAGTTTAACGACTACTAAGCTAAAGACGCAAAGACAAAAAGAACAAATTGGGAAATAACTTGAAGAAACTCAATTAATTACGACGATACCCTCAGGAAGAATCCACCTAGACTTCACTTGTTACTTATTACTGAATTATATGATTTCTTTACTTAGCTCGATCCGTAGGACTCCCTAACCTATATTAAACCCTCTCTCGAGGCGAATAACATCTAACCTTAGGTTAATTAGTGGAACTCTCGTTCGCTTATAATAACCCCCTAGAATAGCAGTAAATCGATCAATGGATTCCTATATTAGGTTTCACCCTAATTCGGCAAAATTTTGTAACCCTATCTCTAGGCGTACGATCAACTCCGCTTAATTATGCTAGATCTACTCTTAAGCAGGGTCTATTCCTCCTCCACCTAAGCACATCAGATTTGGATGAAGCAACATAATTAAGAACAAACTAAGTATTTATCATATAATTCAGAAAATAATAACAAAATTCATCTAGGTTTCATCCCCTTCAGGTATCTGAAGGGTTTAGTTCATAATGAATAAAAACATCTCAAGAGAAAAGATAAAACAAAACATAAGAAATCCCTAAAACCCCCTATAGGAATTGAAGAAGAAATCTGCCGTCTTGAGTAGATTTCTGGCTCTTCGAGATGGATCTTCTGGCTATCTTCAAGTGATTCCCACAAATGTGATCCTTCTGGCTCGGCTCCTTGGACTAGCTCACCGCACCCCTTTCAGGATACACTTAGGGTGTTTATATAGGCTTTTGGAATGCTTTACTTGGCCTCTAAGTGTCCTAATTTAAGTCTGCTTCTTATTCGGTATTTGAATAAGCTTTGGAAAGTGTTTCTTTGGCTCTAAGTATCCAAACCGAGTGAAATTGCTCTCTCTCATGAATGAGGGCACGGCCATGGCACACGCCCGTGTAAATCGTGGTTAGGCTGTGTCTCGATTCTGTCGATTGGGGAACGGCTGTGTAAATCGTGGCATGGTCCTGTCTTAGTTAATTGTCAAAGCACGGCCGTGTGGCTTGAAGTCCAGGCCGTGTCCATTTTCTTCTTTGGCCCAAATTGGCCATTTTATGCCCGCTTCTTGCTCTTTTCGTTCTCGGGTGCTTTCTTGAGTAGAAATATGAAAAGAAAGGATTAAATGCACCATTTTACATAAATCAGGGCTAAATCATCCTAAAAGCATACTAAATATGGGGTTAAAATATGTTACTTTTACGGTTTATCAAATACCCCCACACTTAAGCTTTTGCTTGTCCTCAAGCAAAATTCTCAACTTACAATTAAAACGAAATTTTCGTAATTCACAATTCCTATCAACAATGCTTCATCGTAATTCACAGACAATTTATACATGGATAATTTAACTCAAAGAGTCTTAAAGATTCAAACAATATAAGTCATGAATTTTGTAGTACGAAAACATAGGTGTCTCCCCTTATCTAAACGATTACATTTTAATTTGAAACCGACAAGGATTGACATCCTCACTAAGGATTCACTCAAAGCACTCAAAGTGTTTAAGTTTCAAGAAAAGCACTCATAAGTTGAACCTGAAAAGTTAATCCCATAGGCTTGCCTGAAAATCAAATCTCCACCACTGTAATATGAGATGATACACAAATCATAAGGTCTTTGATAGGGTTGTAATGGGGCTTGGGTTAAAGGTGTGGATAAAGGATGAATTAGAGGGTTTAGAATCGAGATTGACCTTACCAATTACTTAACTAAAAATAATAAATGATTACGTCAATTGAAAAGTTGAAACTAATAATACTACTATTGATAATACTTTTGATACGAGCTCTTCTTCAACAATTAGAATTTAAATGCATAAGCTCCTTTAATCATACACTAATACTTGAATATACTTTGTTTTTTTAAAGAACAAACTAAGTATATAATTAAATAAATAAAGAACTTTATCAATTAAACTAATTCGGTAACTTGATCAATTCAATTCTCGATAAAAGGGTGGTCAAAAGAATGGTGATAACAAATACAAAGGGTTTTAGGTTAATATTAAGCGGGTAATTCAATAAAAGGGTTGTTGGAATCAAATGGGTTCACTAAAGGTTAATTATGTAGGTAAGCTTTTTAGTGGAGTGAATGGGTTAAAACCTAGGTGCCTTTATCATCTCAGTATATCAAATTATTGATGTGGTCTCCATATGTATAATCAAGGCAAGTTCTAGAATAACAAATTAGTGTTGACACACTCATAATTAATAAAGTTAGCATGAATAAGAATATATGCTTTATAAGGCTCAAATCTTACAAAAATTATGGGTATTTGACATCAATCCTGTAGATTTCAAACTTCAAGGTAATATTCAAATTTAGTTCAACACCCTAGATAATTTTTTGAAAAATAGACTTATCATGCTTGATTCTCTAGTATTCTTCACGTATAAATAATCAATGCACAATTATCAATGACTTATTCAAGAGCTTTATCAATAAAAATCATAAATCATCAGAAATTTCACCCTAATTAATAATATGAGAAAATTTCTTAGGGACAAGACTAAAATTCAGGATTTTAGAATAATGCAAAAAGTTAGGTACTTTTACCCCCCACACTTAAGATGTACATTGCCCTCAATGAACAAAGATAGATAAATAATTATGTGATAAAATAATCAAAAGAGAAGGGGAGAAGTAACACTTCCTAAATTTTGGATGATTTCAGGAGTCGGCATTGGTCGTAGTGGAAGATGACTTATGTAGAAGTGAACTACTCCTAGTGATTTGTGTATGTGGAGTCTGTGGTTGAAACTGCGAAGTCATTAGTCAGATATGTCAGAGGCGTAAATAAATAAATGTTAGGTGTACTCGAATTTTAGATAAGCAATCATAACTAAAGTAACAAAAGCTATTTGCAATGAAGAAAAGTTCAAAGTGACGACGAATATAGAGATTTAAAATAAATGAAAAGTAGAAATATAATAGAACTAAAAATAAGAAAGGACTCAAAGGTCCTCATCATCTGCCAGATCCCGTGGTGATGTCGGTGATGATATATGGAAATGATGGCATATTTGCTGGAGTGTAGCTTTGATCCCATCAAAACGTCAAGCGGTGTCGATGAACTGCTGAGTACAGTACTGCTGGAGCTGGGTGAGGCGTGTAGAGATATCTTCCATTGAGGCTGTTGGATGGGATGGCTATTGGCTTGGAATTGGTGCTTCCTGTGTTGGTGGTGGGACATCATCAGTAATGTTGTAACATCCTGAATTTATGGGCCAATGCGTTTAATGTGTGGTTATGTTTAATAAGAGTGTTAGGGGTCCAAAATGGGCTTAGTAATTGGGCCGAGGCCTTAATTGAATTCTCTGATTAGACACTCTAGTGGAAAGCCTGATAAGATAGGGCTTAAAAGATGTTATCTATGTTTTAAATACAAAGTAGGCTTGTGGCCTAGTGGCAAAGTGGCGCCACTTAGAGAGCAAGGAGGTGGCGTCAACTGAGGAGGCCCACATTCAAGTTATATGAAGCCCAATTCTTTTAATTAAAGTTAGCTAAAGTTTAGCAATTAATTAGGTAGAGTTGGACGTCAACAAGGCTTAAATATAGGAGGATTTATTTGAGTGGATAATAAAGATAATATGGTAGATAAAGGGAGGAAATTTAGGATCTGATCTGCTGGTCACAATAGTGGCCGAATTTCCAGCTCTAGGGGAAGGAAGAAATCAGTTTTGATGAGGCTAAAAGGGGGTACCAAAATTTCCCTTGTTAATCAATTAGTTTTAGTTTTCAAAAGAGGGAAATTCCGGCTTTTGGTTAGTGTGTGTGCCAAAAATTTGATTAAAGAAATAGGGTACTTCTTAATTTCGGCATTTATTCTCATTCTCTTCTCTTGGTTGTTTCCTTTCTCAAAAAGTCGAAAACTACTAAAGTTCCATCTTCCTCTTCTTCTTCTTTTCTGCTATAGCCGAATACCCTAGTGTCCATTATTTTCCTTTCTTTTTCTTCATGCTGACTTCTTCAATAAAAGCCAAAATCTTCTTGCTGATTTTTTCTTTAAAAGCCAAAATCTCCATAGATTTCTTTGAATCATATTCTCTTTTTGATTTTATCAAAAAGCAGAAATCTTCTCTCAAGAGTTAGCTGAAACCCCCATATTGAGGTAAGTGTCGACTCTTGTTATTCCTTAAGATCTCTTTCGATTTTTTGGGGCCAAGGTCAAATGGCCACTTGGTTTGTTAAGGCTATCGATTAGACTAATACTTCCTATCTTTTTACATGTTGGACGACATTTGAGAAGTGAAGAAGATCGCATAGATCTAAAAGGTGGAATCGTTAGTTTTTGAATCTCATATATCTCTCTTTTCGGGATTTCAAGGTAAGGGGTTCTCTTTAGATTTCCGTTAGATTCACTATCGTAATTGTGGTCTTAACCATATGTTATGATGGTAACAACTGATAAGGTCTTTTGATGGAATCAAATATTGATCAGGCGAAGGAGGGGATTGGATCTGTTAAACCAATCCCTAAGTTTAAGAAGCGAGCGGTGTCAGCAGTTCGGGATTAGCCATCGGGTTGTGAATCGGCTTCAGAACAAAACCTTAGACTGTTAGCAGTCATAGCGACTACTGATAGTGTCGACTTAGACAGTATCATCTTGTCAGTAATCAGGTGTGTGGATCTCTATCACACTTGTTAATCTGTATTATATGTATGTTATGGGCTAAAAGCCGAATAAAGAGGCTGTATGAACAGTCGTAATTCCCAAAAAGGGTAGGCAAGGGATGCCAGGTACGTAATCATAGAAACTTTTCTATGTGTATCGAAGTATGTGAAAGTATGTGATCTATTTAGATAGTTTAATGTTCTGATTCTTGCTTGTATGTATGCATGGGATGGGATTGATATGATGAAGGGGAGCAGGTCACGAGGCGATCGGTGGCTTTGCCATTTAGGTCACATAGTGATTGGTCTTTATGACAGGCAGCGCAGCTGTCAATACATTATTAAGGTCGCATAGCGATCGGTGGCCTTCCCACATAGGTCACGTAGTGATCGATCTTTGTGATAGACAGCACAGGTGTCGATATGGTGTGTAGTGGATGGAGGGTTGATTGTTGAAATCCCCACGATGTGATGGTTGGTACGGGGGTGTGTAGAGGATGGATTCTTAGGTTTGGGATGGGCCATGTTGCATGAAAATATATTTTGTTGCCATTGTTATGGCCCAAGGCCCATAATGTGTTTGTGGGCCTAAGGCTTTTATGTGTTTTTGGGATTTACACACTGAGTCTTGGTGACTCACCCTTTTATTTTTCCCAACTTTTCAGATGAGCAGTAGATCGTGGACATGGGAGCCGAGTCAGACTCGAGGGGCCATCACGGCTATTATTTCCATAAACTATTTCCGGTTATCTTTTAAGTTTTAATTTTGGGATATTTTTTTGTAATAAGGCCTCCATAACTTGGTTATTTTTCTTTATTATTATTATCATGTCACATTTTTATAAACTTATGTTTTCAAAACTTTAATTATAAAGCGAGAGGAAAATGAGCTTTTCAAACACATTCACACAAATCTTAAAGTTTCATTCAAGAATTACACAATTAATGATTAATCGGTTATAATAAACTGAGATTTTCAAAACCCTTCAAGGCAAAGTTTGCAACGTTCAACCCGTAGCACACCAGATCCGGACATGACGTATGGGCCGGGTTTGGGGTGTTACATTTTTGGTATCAGAGCCTAGTTCATAATCGAGCTGTGAAATAGGTCCAGTAGTGATTTGTAAAAGTGATATAAGTTTGGGAAAAGTTCGGTTGAGATATGGCCTTCGAGTTTACCGGCACCCGACCCACGCAGGTAAGTATCCTAAACTCATTATGTGATATGCATGTTGGGCTTGATGGGCTTCATAGGGACGTAGGCTAGTATGATTAAAGCTTGATGGACTCTAGGCTTAGGTTAAACAATTCTTCAAATTCCATAAGACTTAATTTTTAATTAAACATGTCTGTGAACAAGTCACAGGGTTAGGGTGTGGTAACAGGCATACGCATGTCTAGGATTGGTCCAGGGAGAGCTTGGTATTTAAGCGGCCCTAACAGCTCACCTCCTCTTCATTGGAATCCTACCTGGTGCGTAGTGACTATTCACCTTAGTCACGAGGACTTGTTGATGGGCTAAAATTTATGACTAAAACCCGAAAGGGACTAGCCACCTTATTTTGCAAAATTTCTAAAATACTCCTAGTTATGTAAAATTTTTGAAATAACCTTGATTTGTGAAAAATTTCTCAAGATACCATTGGTTTTCAAAATTACCGAGATACCCTTGGTTTGCAAAAATTATCGAAATACCCTAAGTTGCAAAATTACCAAAATACCCCTATTTTGTAAAATCACCTAGATACCCTATTTTGGAAAATTAAAAAAATACCCCTATAGGATAAAATTACGAAAATACCCTTGGGTAGTGAAATGAGAAAAATACCCTTATGTGATGAATGTGAGTTCATGGATGCTACTTGTATGTTGATGTGTGATGGTTGAATGTATGTGGATCCTAGAGCTAGGAAATACAGATCTAAGAACTGAACCTTGTAGATAGAGTTCGAATTCGAAAGAACTACTATTAAAACTACTTTCCATAAGATTGTTTTTTATTAATCAGTGGAAGAAATTAATAATTCATAAAAATTCCTAATCAGATAAATGTAAATCGGTAGAATGAGCACTAGAGGGCGTGGTGTGTGTGGCTGAGGTAGAGGCAGGATTGCTGTGTCGAAACCCGTAGGGTCTGGTCACGAGTCAGGGAATGAGGTACCAGTGCCACCAGCTGTGGAGGTGGAATTTCAAGATCAGACGGCCAGAGATGATGCGGTATCTCAGGAAATGTTGAGGGTTTTGGAGAGGGTAGCTAGGGCAGGCATGGGCACAGGAGCCCAAAAATCTGTGTCGGAGCGACTTAGAGCCAATAGGGCAGAAGTGTTTAAGGGAATTTCCAGTGTAGCCCCTAGTACAGCTGAGTATTGGTTGGAGGCAGTCGAGCTCATAATGGATGATCTGGATTTCACGGGAGAAGAGAAGCTGAAAAGAGTAGTGTCCCTTCTCCGGGACGAAGCGTATCAATGGTGGCTTACGGTTAAGGATGGTACCATGGCTGACCATATCACCTGGGATTACTTCAAAGCGGCGTTCCAGAGCAAGTACATTGGAACGAGTTATGTGGATGCGCAGCATAGAGCGTTCCTGAATCTGGTTCAGGGAAGTAGGTCGGTGGCGGCATATGAAGCAAAATTCTTGTGCTTGAGCCGTTATGCTCGAGGGATGGTGGCCACAGAACATGAACGGTGTGTTCGATTTGAAGATGGCCTAAAGGATGATCTACGTGTTTTGATAGCTCCACAGTGGGAGAGGGAACTTGTTGTGCTTGTGGAGAAAGCTAAGATAGCTGAGGAGGTGAGACGGATGAAAAAACTGAACTGGGATAGAGATAGGGGTGGAGGTAAGAGAAATTTTGGATCATCAGGGACAACTAGGAGTACTCAGAAAAGACCTAGGTCGGATGGACCGAGACGAGCTGAGAGACCTGTTGCTACTAGCCAAACACAAAAGTGTGCTCGATGTGGTAAATTCCATGTAGGTGAGTGTTGGGTAGGCAGTGGGAAGTGTTTTAGGTGTGGATCTTTGGATCATCAGTTAGAGGCATCCGACCACGAAGCGATGTAGGACCATGAGGTGGGACAATGCTCACCGGACGGAGGAGGTCAAGATAGTAGTAGGGTCGTGGTTCAGCCAGAGGTTGTAATGGTTTCGGTCAGGGCCGTGGAGCACCAAGTCGAGGGGCAGGAAATACTGAGGCAAGATAGCCGGGGTTAGTCTATACTGCCAGACGTCGAGAGGAGGCTGACGCACCGGATGTTATAACAAGTATGTTTTTAGTATTTGGTTTACCTTATACTGCATTGATTGACATTAGGTCGACACATTCATATGTTGCTAGTAGTGTGTCTGGAACTTTAAGTTTAGATTTCGAGATTACCCCTAGGGTGATGATTGTAATTAGCCCATTAGGACAATATATGGTAGTAGATAAACTTTATCAGGAGGTACCCTTAAAAGTTCAGGGAATAGTTTTCCTGACAGATCTGATGGAATTACCATTCGGGGAGTTTGACTTAATATTAGGCATGGACTGGTTGGTGAAGTACCAAGCTAATTTAGATTGTGCAGCCAAGCGTATGGTGCTAAGAACCCCCGAGGGTGGTGAAGTGTTGGTGATAGGAGAAAGGGGGAACTGTTTGTCAAATATGGTGACTGCCCTAAGAGCAAAAAGGATGGTGAGAAAAGGATGCGAGGCAGTATTAATGTTTGTTCGGGCTCTAAAAGCCAAGGACCTAACTGTTGGGTGACGTTAGGATGGTGAAGGAGTTTCCTGATGTTTTTCCAGAAGAGCTTTCGGGATTACCCCTAAATCGTGAAGTGGAGTTTGGAATTGATCTTCTTTCGGGAACAATGCCAGTATCTATTGCTCCATATAGAATGTTGCCAAAGGAGTTGGTGGAATTGAAAGCGCAGATTCAAGAGTTGCTAGATAAAGGATTTATTCGACCAAGTGTGGTGCCTTGGGGAACGCCGGTGTTATTTGTTAAGAAGAAGGATGGATCAATGCGTATGTGCATTGACTACCATCAGCTAAACAAGTTGACTATCAAGAACAAATATCCGTTGCCAAGGATTGATGACTTGTTCGATCAATTGAAAGGGGCATCAATGTTCTCAAAGATAGATTTGAGGTTAGGATACCATCAGCTTAAGGTCAAGGAGGCAGATATTCATAAGACAGCATTCAGGACTCGCTACGGTCACTACGAATTCATGGTGATTCCATTTGGATTGACCAACGCGCCAGTAGCATTTATGGATATGATGAACCGAGTGTTTCAACCCTACTTGGATCGGTTTGTTGTGGTATTGATAGATGATATCCTGGTTTACTCAAGATCAGAAGAGGAGCATGATTCATATCTGCGAGTGGTTTTACAGATTTTGAGGGAGAAGCAGTTGTATGCCAAATTCAGTAAGTGTGAATTTTGCCTAAGTTAAGTTACATTTTTAGGCCACGTTATGTCGGCAGAGGGGATTAGGGTTGACCCTCTAAAAATTGAAGCGGTGTTGGATTGGATGCCGCCTAGGTCTGTGGCAGAAATTCAAAGTTTTCTTGGTCTAGTCGGATATTACAGAAGGTTTGTTGAAGGATTCTCTTCAATTACGGCACCATTGACTAAGTTATTACGGAAAGGAGTTCTGTTTATTTGGTCTAGTAAGCAACAAGAGAGTTTCGAGAAGTTGAAAAGGATTTTGACAGAGGCTCCGGTATTGATTCAACTGGAGGCTGGAAAGGAATTCGTGATTTACTGTGATGCATCATACACGAAATTAGGATACGTGTTGATGCAAGATGGAAAGGTTGCTGTGTATGCATCTCAGTAGTTAAGACCGCATAAAGCAAATTATCCCACCCATGATTTGGAGTTGGCGGCGATAGTTTTTGCTTTAAAGATTTGGAGACATTATCTGTACGGGGAGAAATCTGTTATTTATACAGATCATAAAAGCTTAAAATACCTTTTGACCCAAAAGGAGTTGAATTTAAGGCAGAGGTGGATCGAGTTGTTAAAAGATTATGATTGCTCGATCGAGCACCATCCGGGTAAAGCTAATGTGGTGGCAGATGCCTTAAGTCGTAAAGTAATCTCTGACTTGAGGGCAATGTTTGCTCACCTTAGTTTGTATGATGATGGGAACTTATTGGCTGAAATTCAAGTGAAACCCTCTTGGGTCATTCAGTTTAAGGAGAAGTAGCAGACCGATGAGTTGCTAAAGGAGAAGTTTCATGTAGGATCAAGTGATGGATCGACGGACTTCAGTACGAATGAGGAAGGACTGTTATGTTTTCAAGGGAGAGTTTGCGTGCCAAAAGATCCGAAATTAAGGTATAGGATTTTGCAAGAAGAGCATAGAAGTTTATATGTTATACACCTCGGAGGGAGTAAGAAGTATTGGGATTTGCAGGATCAGTTCTGATGGCCGGGCTTGAAGCGTGAGGTAATTGAATTGGTGAGTAAGTGTTTGACCTGTCAGCAGGTAAAGACGAAGCATCAGTTACCATCAGGGTTGTTGCAGCCAGTGAAGATTCCACAATGGAAGTGGGAAAGGATCACAATGGACTTTGTTAGAGGGCTACCCCTCATGAGTACTAAGAAAAATTCAGTCTGGGTGATTGTTGATTGCTTGACGAAATCTACTCATTTCATACCAGTACGGGTCGATTACTCTTTATAGAAATTGGTTAAGCTATACATAGACAGGGACCCAAGGTTCACGTCGTGATTTTGGAAGGCGTTGCACCAAGCGTTGGGTACGAAGTTGGATTTCAATATAGTGTTTCATCCTCAGACCGATGGACAGTCTGAGCGGGAAATTCAGAGGACATGTTAAGGGGTTGTGTCATTGATTTCAGAGGTAGTTGGGAGGAGTTTTTACCATTGGCGGAATTTGCTTACAACAACAGCTACCAGTCTAGTATTCAGATGGCGCCCTACGAATTATTGTACGGGCGGAAGTGTCGTACTCCTACCTGTTGGACGGAGGTAGCGGACCGTAAGATTTTGGGGCAAGAATTGTTTACCGAGACAGAGAAGAAGGTTGAGTTAATTCGGGCTCGACTAAAGGAAGCCTCGGACAGACAAAAGTCCTATGCTAATTTGAAGCGTAAGGACATAGAGTTTGCAGTGGGTGATAAGGTGTTCTTGAAGGTGTCACCGTGGAAGAAAGTGCTGAGGTTTGGACGGAAGGGTAAATTAAGTCCCAGATTTATCGGACTTTATCGGGTGTTGAAGCGAGTAGGGCCAGTAGCCTATCAGCTAGAGCTACCTTCAGAGTTAAGCCAAATCCACAATTGTTTCATGTCTCTATGCTGAGATGATATCGTTTAGATCCATCTCATGTAGTACCTATGGAGGAAATCGAGGTAAGACCTGGCCTATCCTTTGAAGAAGAGCCAGTAAAAATCTTGGATCATGATGTTAAAGTGTTGCGAAGGAAGATGGTTCTGTTGGTTAAGGTTTTATGGCGGAATCACAGTTCTGAAGAGGCTACTTGGGAACCAGAGGAGACGATGTGGCAGCAGTACCTGCGTCTATTCTGATCAGGTAATTTCGAGGCCGAAATTTCTTTAAGGTGGTAGAACTGTAATATCCTGAATTAATGGGCCAATGCGTTTAATGTGTGGTTATGTTTGATGAGAGTGTTAGGGGTCCAGAATGGGCTCAGGAATTGGGCCGAGGCCTTAATTGAATTCTTTGATTAGACTCTCTAGTGGAAAGCTTGATAAGATAGGGCTTAAAAGATGTTATCTGTGTTTTAAATACAAAGTGGGCTTGTGGCCCAGTGGCAAAGTGGCCCCACTTAGAGAGCAAGGAGGTGGCGTCAACTGAGGATGCCCACATTCAAGTTACATGAAGCCCAATTCTTTTAATTAAAGTTAGCTAAAGTTCGGCAATTAATTAGGTAGAGTTGGACGGAAACAAGGCTTAAATATAGGAGGATTTATTTGAGTGGATAATAAAGATAATATGGCAGATAAAAGGAGGAGATTTAGGATCTGATCTGCTAGTCACAGTAGTGGTCGAATTTCCAACTCTAGGGGAAGGAGGAAATCAGTTTTGATGAGGCTAAAAGGGTACTGAAATTTCCTTGTTAATCAATTAGTTTTAGTTTTCAAAGAGGGCAATTAGGCTTTTGTTTAGTGTGTGCCAAAATTTGATTAAAGAAATAGGGTACTTCTTAATTTTGGCATTTATTCTCATTCTCTTCTCTTGGTTGTTTCCTTTCTCAAAAAGTCGAAAACTCCTAAAGTTCCATCTTCCTCTTCTTTTTCTTTTCTGCTATAGCCGAATACCCTAGTGTCCATTCTTTTCCTTTCTTTTTCTTCCTGCCGACTTCTTCAGTAAAAGCCAAAATCTTCTTGCCGATTTCTTCTTTAAAAGCCGAAATCTCCATAGATTTCTTTGAATCATCTTCTCTTTTTGATTTTTGCAAAAAGCCATAATCTTCTCTCAAGAGTTAGCCGAAACTTGAGGTAAGTGTCGACTCTTGTTATTCCTTAATATCTCTTTCAGTTTTTAGGGGCCAAGGCTGAATTGCCACTTGGTTTGTTAAGGCTGTCGATTAGACTAATACTTCCTATTTTTTTACGTGTTGGACGACATTCGAGAAGTGAAGAAGATCGCGTAGATCTAAAAGCCAGAATCGTTAGTTTCTGAATCTCATATATCTCTCTTTTCGGGATTTCAAGGTAAGGGGTTCTCTTTAGATTTCCATTAGATTCGCTATCGTAATTGTGATCTTAACCATATGTTATGATGGTAGCAACTGATAAGGTCTTTTGATGGAATCAAATATCGATCAGGCGAAGGAGGGGATTAGATCTATTAAACCAATCCCTAAGTTTAAGAAGCGAGCGATGTCAGTAGTTTGGGATTGGCCATCGGGTTGTGGACCGACTTCAGAACAAAACCTTAGACTGTTAGCAGTCGTAGCGGCTACTGATAGTGTCGACTTATACAATATCGTCTTGTCAATAATTAGGTGTGTGGATCTCTATCACACTAGTTAATCTGTATTATATGCAAGTTATAGGCTAAAAGCCAGATAAAGAGGTTGTATGAACAGTCGTAATACCTAAAAAGGGTAGGCAAGGGATGCCAGGTATGTAATTATAGAAACTTCTCTATGTGTATCGAAGTATGTGAAAGTATGTGATCTGTTTAGATAGTTTAATGTTCTGATTCTTGCATGTATGTATGCATGGGATGGGATTGATATGATGAAGGGGAGCAGGTCGCGAGGCGATCGGTGGCTTTGCCACATCGGTCTTTGTGACAGGCAGCGCAGTTGTCGATATATTATTAAGGTCGCATAGTGATCGGTGGCTTTGCCACATAGGTCACATAGTGATCGGTCTTTGTGACAGGCACCACAGCTATCGATATGGTGTGTAGTGGATGGAGGGTTGATTGTAGAAATCCCCACGGTGTGATGGTTGGTACGGGGGTGTGTAGAGGATAGACTCTTAGGTTTGGGATGGGCCATGTTCATGAAAATTTATTCTGTTGCCATTGTTATGGCTCAAGGCCCATAATGTGTTTGTGGGCCTAAGGCTTTTATGTGTTTTTGGGATTTACACACTGAGTCTTGGTGACTCACCCTTTTATTTTTTCCAACTTTTCAGATGAGCAGTAGATCGTGGACATGGGAGCCGAGTCAGACTCGAGGGGCCATCACGACTATTATTTCCATAAACTATTTCTGGTTATCTTTTAAGTTTTAATTTTGGGATATTTTTTTTTGTAATAAAGCCTCCATAACTTAGGTTAGTTTTCTTTATTATTATCATGTCACATTTTTATAAACTTAAGTTTTCAAAACTTTAATTATAAAGCGAGAGGAAAATGGGCTTTTCAAACACATTCATGCAAATCTTAAAGTTTCATTCAATAATTACACAATTAATGATTAATCGATTATAATAAACTGAGATTTTCAAAACCCTTCAAGGCAAAGTTTGCAACGTTAAGCTCGTAGCATACCAGATCCGGTCATGACGTATGGGCCGGGTTTGGGGTGTTACAAATTTCATCTGGCTCTGCCTCATCTGTGGCTAGTCGATACTGTGGTGAATCGGTCCCTCGATGATATTTAACCATCTTCATGTTCAACATCGTCTGAATACCCTGGGGTAGCATCTGGCCGACTAGTGTGAGAGAGGAAATTTGAGCCACAGTGTTAAGGAGACCAAAATGTCGAGCTAACCGAGTGATGTACCGCCCCATTGATAAAATGCCCTTTCTGTGTAGTTCCATTTGGTGTTGGATTGCACAGGCAATGAAGTAGGAAAGGTCAAATACGTGCCCTTCTGACATGCACGGCAGGTAGTAGACATCGTGCTTGTTTACTACGCCCGTGCTATCACGTCGATCGGTGATTGTATTAGCGAGAAGGGCGTGAATATACCTCAAGGCTGGCCCAAGGGCTATCGCTTTAGAACGACTGGGGTCGTAAATGCCTATGGTGGGATTTAGGCTTCGCCAATAGTTTAGTGGAGTACGGTGGAGTTGGCGGTCTAGCTCAGAGGGGTTGTTCTCTTCTATAAATTCTTCTGAATAAATTCAAAGTGCTGTTCCAAATTGTGGTACGCTAAGCTATCGTACCGTGCCCCTTAATCGAAATTGGATTATTCCCGGATCGTTATAATTAGGCATCACTGACTGAAAAGTGAAAGTAGTACAGAGCTCGAGTGTGTGTTCCAGATAGGTCAGCTTGATAATAGAAAAGAACTGCTCCCATGGTTCAGTCGATACTAGGGCTCGAATATCTATTTCTAGTCTGACTTGCTGCACTGTATCCCAATCGATGCATCTCCTGGTGCCTAAAGGCCTTTTCCAAAATGCTCTATATCATTCTTCCTGAGTGTCTTGATTAAATTGAAGGAAGTGGTGTCGAATCTCAGAAGAAGCACTTGCTGAGGATGAGTCGGGCCCCTTTTTGTAACATCCTAAATTGGAGGTCTTTGCATTTAATGTGTTTTTGTGTGTATGCTATGCTCAATGTGTTAGTTTAGGGTGTTTAGGGGTCTAGGGAAGGCTCAGGGTTGAGCTAAGGCCTTGGCCAAAATTCTCTTTTTGGGCACCTCAGTGGAGAGCTAGCTGAGATAGGACTTAAGGGATATTGCTTGTGTTTGGTTGACACAAGAAATTAAGAGGTAAAGAGGCAAGGAGGTGCCACTTAAGATTCAGGTAGGTGACGCCACAAGGGAGCAGAGAGGGAGCAGGTTCAAATCGCATGGTGCTCATTTTGGAATTCTTTTTGGCGCCAAAGGGAACAGAGGTAGAGTTCGGGTAGGATGCTTCAAGAGGGGAGAGTTGATAGAGTCAAATAATTCAAAAATGTGGCTGAGAGAAGAAAGAGGGATTTGAATCATTCAAACCATCTTTGAATGAGTGATCAGGAGTGAATTAAGGAAGAAAGTAAGGGATTAGCATGTGGTTAAGGTAGTGGCCGAATTTTGAATGCTTGGGGGGAGTGTAGGAATCGGTTCTAGCTTGTTTAGGGTGTGCCAAATTTCATTTATGGTCATAGGCATTATAGTTCTCAAAAGGGCATTTTTCGATTTTGGGTTGTAGGTGCCGAATTTTTTGAATGTGTTTAGTAGCCAAGTTTGGAAGTTCTTTTCCCTTTTGGCATTTGGTGTTCTTCTTTTGACAACTTGTGAACCCTTTTCTTTGTTTAGCCAAAACTCCTACCATCCTCTCTACTTTTCATTTCTTTCTTCTCATTTGCATCACCTAAAGCTGAAACCTCACTCTTCTTTTCTTCTTCTTGACCGAATCCTCCATTACTCCCATTCATCTCTTTGTTCATCTTGCGTTAGCCGAATCTCTTAAGCCTCTCTTCTTGTTCTTCATTTGCCGAAACATATCCCTCACCTTCTTACGGGTTTTCTTTTTCAAAGCTGAAGCATCCATTGTTCTTATTCCTTCTATATTTTTTCTTGGCCGAATCTTCCTGGACTGCTCATCTTCTTCTTTTGTTCTTTGTTTAGTGGATTGCCGTCACTCCGTTCCACAACTTTGTCAATCAGATTCTCTTTGATCATAGTAGGTATTCCCTTTTCATTTCAATTCTCTTTTCTCTCCTTTTGGATGCCGAATGCATTAATCTTGTCTTATGATTCTTAACCAATTGAAAGAGGGGCCTTGTCTTCGTATTCTTTCGGCACCGGGTCTACGATTGAAGGGTGTTAAAGGACATTCAGTTCTACTCGACTGGGGTATTCAATCAGTGCTTAATCTAAGCCTTTTAGTCTTCGGGACTTGTCGATCTAGGTAAGGGATCTTTGCTTTTGAGCATTTATTCTTTATCATTCTCTACTTCAATGCTTTAATCTGGTCTATTGACCAAGATCTTTTTCATGGATTCAAATGCTAGCCTAACAAAGGGAAGGGTTGGACCTGAAGTCCCAGCCCCTAAGTTCAATAAGCGCGAGGTGTCTACTGTTCGAGATTGGCCACCAGGTTGTGGGCTGGCTTCTGAGCAGAGTAGAAGACAAATAGCAGTAGTTCCTGTTAGCGATAGTGTCGACATAGAAAGCGTCGTATTGTGTGTTATCAGGTGTGTAAACTTCACACACTTCTTACTTATTTAATTGTTTTTACTATTCACTACTTGGGCTAAAAAGCCGGAATGACTAAGAAGCAGTCGTAATACCCTCATGGGTAAAGGTGGGAATACCAGGTATGTGACTCTATTAATCTTTTAACGGGTGTGAGATAATTGATGTAATCTGTTATGGTAAAGATAGCATGTGCATTCATATGATGGTATGTTCTGCATGGGTTGGGAAACGATGTGAAAGGGGAAGTATTTGAGACTGTCACGGTGGTTGATACCATGGTGGGCTAGCCCCACGGATATATAATAATCCTTGATAATTGTGACCATGTCTCGGTGGCTTGGTGCCACGGTGGTTTAATACCACAGTTATATATATATGATTAGTGACTCGTCCCAGTGGTTGTTACCATAGTGGGTTGGCCCCATGTATATTCATCAGGGATTGTCACGGTGGTTGTTACCACAGTGGGTTGGCCCCACGTATATTATTAGTGACTTTGTCACGGTGATCTGGTATCACAGTGGTCTAGAACCACGAGTGGCCTAATTCCACGTATGAGGTGTGTAGCGGATGGGGGGTTGATTGTAAAAATCCCCATAGTGTGATAGGCTGGTACGGGTGGTGTGTAGAGGATGGAAAAAAACTAGGCTAGATTGGGACACATATTGCATTCACGATTGTGTTAGTATTCGAGTGGGAAATTTGAGGCCAATATCGATTATGGGCTTAAAGTCAGTATGTGTGACATAAGGATTTACGGTGAGTCTTGGTGACTCACCCTCCGCTAAATCTTGCAGGTAATCAGTAGATCGTGGATCAGGGAGCTGAGGCGGACTCGTGGAGGCCATAAAGTGTTCTTTTTCATAATGTCGTTTATTTTCTAGTATTTACTTAATTCGGGTTTTTATTATGTAATAAGGCTTTTCTAGTATTTTTATTTCGGGTTTTATATTATGATTTAAATTTTGTTATGACCTTGATATAAGTTTCAAACTTGATAATTAAGTTGAGTTTTTTTCCAAACCCTAAACAACATAAGCATCCGTTTTTCTCTTCAATGCCACCAGAAATGCCAAAGTATCATTAAACCAAATTTGTAAATTTTGCTTAAACTACAAATCACTGTTTTCAAATCACCACCCTAGATCAAATTTTCAAACTTACGATATCTTCAATATTTTTTCCTTTTTTTCAACCTTTTCCCTTGTGACATACCAAATCTAGTCGCACTGCAGTTTAGACGGGTTTGGGTGTTATTCTGATTTTAATATCGAGCCTAGGTTGTAAAACTCGGGCTGTGAAGTGGGTTCAATAACATTTTATAAAGTTAATATAAATGATTTGTGGAGGAAATGTTTTGATTGGAATATGGCATCCGAGTCTACCGGCACCCGATCCACGCAGGTAAGTGTTCTACTTATTTGATGATGTATGTATGAAATGATTGTGAATATGAATGAATATCTTTGCTAGCTTTAGGAGATCCAAACTTTAGAGACTGAAACCTTTAGATTGAGATATGTTTCGCAAAAACTACTCTATAAAACTATTTATCATAAAATTGCTCGGTATTAAACAGTGAAAAGAAATACTAACTCATAAAACTCTTAATCACATTAAGTTGCAGCAATATTCATGAGTCCTAGGGGGAGTGGACGTATTATGCGTGGCCGTGGTAGAGGCCAAAGTGCTGGGTCAGAACTGTTGGAATCGGGTCATGGGTCGAAAAGTGATGTACCAGTATCTCCAACTGGGGAAATAAATTTTCAGGATCAGATAGGCAGAGACGATTCTATGTTTCAGGCAATGTTACGTGCGTTGGAGAGAGTTGCTGGAGCGCGCATGGGATCAGGGGCTCGAAAATCTATGTCGGAACGACTTCGGGGCAATAGAGCAAAAATGTTTAGGGGCGTATCGGGCATATCTCCTAATGTAGCTGAGTATTGGCTAGAGGCAGTGGAGCGTATAATGGATGATTTGGACTTCACAGAAGAGGAAAAGTTGAGAGGAGTGGTGTCTCTTCTTCGGGACGAGGAGTATCAGTGGTGGCTCACGGTCAGAGATGGAGCAGTGACTGACCGCATTACTTGGGATTTCTTCAAGGTGGCATTCTATGGGAAGTACATTGGATCGAGTTATGTGGACGCGTAGCATAGGGCTTTTCTAAATCTGGTTTAGGGTAATAAATCAGTTGCTAAGTATGAGGCAAAATTCTTATGTCTTAGTCGTTATGCCCGGGGTATGGTGGCCACAGACCATGAGCGTTGTGTTCGATTTGAGGATAGTCTAAAGGATGATTTACGAGTGCCGATAGCTCCACAATGAGAAAGAGAGTTTGCTGTTCTTATGGAAAAGGCTAAGATAGCCGAGGAAGTAAAGCGGTCCAAAAAGAAAAATCAGGATAGGGATAGAGGTAAAAATAAGAGGAACATTGAAGCGTCGGGATCAGCTGGGCGTTTCCAAGAAAGGCCTAGGATGGACGGGCCGAGTTGTGTGGTGAGACCTATTGATGGGAGAGGGGCTCAGAGGTGTGCTAGATGTGGTAGATTCTATTCAGGTGAGTGTTGGCTGAGGGCATATTTTAGGTGTGGATCTACTGATCATTGAGTAAAAGATTGTCCACAGGAGTCGGATAGAGTGCGACTAGTAGGTCAGGGTTATGTTCAGCCGGGTAGAGGTGGTTAGCAACCATAGAGAGGCCGTGGTCCCGCCAGGGGAGGAGGTAATTTTGGCCGAGGGCGTGGAGCATCGGGCAGAGGTGCTGGGAATGCAGATGCATGATAGCCTGAGTTGGTTTATTCTGTCAGACGCCAAGAGGAAGGCAATGCACTGGACGTCCTAACCGGTACGTTTCTTATTTATGGGTTGCCTTATACCGAATTAATTGATATTGGGTCGACACATTCATATATTGCTAGTACGGTATTTGGAACTCTAAGCATAGACTCTGAGATTGCTTCTAGGGAGATGACTGTACTTAGCCCTGTAGGACAATCAGTTGTAGTGAATAAACTCTTCAGGGAACTGCCTTTAGAAGTCAAAGGGGTAGTGTTTCTGGCTGATCTGATGGAACTACCGTTTGGGGAGTTCGATTTAATCTTCGGTATAGACTGGTTAGTAAAGTATTGAGCAAATCTAGATTGTGCTGCTAAGCGCATGGTGATCAGGACTCCTGAAGATAAGGAAGTGGTGGTAATAGGAAAAAGGAGGAACTATTTGTCTAGCGTAGTCTCTGCATTAAAGGCTGAAAGAATGATGAGAAAAGGATGTGAGGCATTCATATCTTTGGTTTGTACTTTGGAGGTCAAAGATTTGTTTGTGGAGGATGATAGAACAGTGAAGGAATTTCCTGATGTTTTCCCAGAAGAGCTTCCAGGACTACCTCCAGATCGCGAGGTAGAAATCGGAACTGATCTTCTTCCGGGGACAGCGCCTGTATCTATCACTCCATATAGGATGGCGCCAAAGGAGTTGAAAGCTCAGATTCAAGAACTGCTAGATCGAGGTTTTATCCGACTGAGTGTATCACCATGGGGAGCGCCAGTGCTATTTGTTAAGAAGAAGGACAAATCAATGCGTATGTGCATTGACTACCGGCAGTTGAATAAGCTGACTATCAAGAATAAGTACCCGTTGCCGAGGATTGACGACCTGTTCGATCAACTCAAGGGAGCCTCAGTCTTTTCGATGATAGGCTTAAGATTAAGATATCATTAGCTTAAAGTCAAGGAGGCGAATATTCATAAGACGGTATTTCATACTCGCTATGCTCACTACGAATTCCTGGTATGCCATTCGGGTTGGCCAATGCACCAGCAGCATTTATGGACATGATGAACCGTGTTTTCCAACCTTATCTGGATCGATTCGTCATAGTATTTATAGACGATATCTTAGTTTATTCAAAGTCAGAAAAGGAGCATGATTCGCATCTTCGAGTGGTTTTACAAGTTCTGAGGGAGAAGCAGTTGTTCGCTAAATTCAGTATGAGTTTTGGCTAAGAGAAGTTGCCTTTTTGGGCCATGTTATGTCTACTGAGGGGATTAAGGTTGATCCTCGAAAAATTGAAGCTGTGTTGGATTGGAAGTCACCTAAATCTATGGCAAAAATCAGAAGTTTTCTTGGTCTGGCTGGGTATTATAGAAGGTTTGTCGAAGGGTTTTCTTTGATTGCGGCACCATTAACCAAGTTGTTGCGGAAAGGGGTTCCGTTTGTTTGGTCTGATAAACAACAGGAGAGTTGAGAGGCTGAAAAAGATTTTAACAGAGGCTCCAGTCTTGATACAGCCTGAGGCTGGGAAGGAGTTTGCGGTTTATTGTGATGCGTTCCACATAGGCTTGGGATATGTGCTAATGTAGGATATGAAAGTGGTAGCGTATGCGTCACAGTAGTTGAGACCGCATAAGTTGAATTATCCCACGCATGATTTGGAATTGGTGGCAGTAGTGTTTGCGCTAAAGAGTTAGAGGCATTATCTGTATGGGGAGAAGTCTGTTATTTATACGAACTACAAGAGCCTAAAGTATCTCCTTACCCAGAAAGAGTTAAACTTAAGGCAGCAAAGGTAGATCGAGTCGTTAAAAGATTATGGCTGTTCAATCAAATACCATCCAGGTAAAGCTAATGTGGTGGTAGATGCATTAAGTCGTAGAGTGATTTCTGACTTGAGAGCAATGTTTGCTCATTTCAGCTTATACGATGATGAAAGTCTATGGGCTAAACTTCAAGTGAAGCCTTCTTGAGTTAGTCAGATTAAAGAGAAGAAGTGGGATGATGAGTTGTTAAAGTCAAAGTTTCAATTGGGATCAGATAATGAGATAGCGGGTTTCAGTGTGAATAGTGACGGGGTATTATGTTTTAGAGGGAAAATTTGCATGCCAAAGGATTTTGAGTTGAGGCGTAGGATTTTGCAGGAAGTGCATAGCAGCCCATACGCTATGCATCTTGGAGGAAGCAAAATGTATCGGGATCTGCAAGAACAGTATTGGTGGCCGGGTCTGAAGCGAGAAGTAACCAAATTTGTGAGTAAGTGCCTGACGTGGCAGAAGGTAAAAGCAGAACATCAATTGCCATCGGGATTGTTACAGCCGGTAAAGGTTCTGCAGTGGAAGTGGGAAAGGATCACGATGGACTTTGTTAGTGGACTACCTCTTACGCATACTAAGAAGGATTCGATATGGGTTATTGTTGATCGATTGACGAAGTCTGCTCATTTCATACTAGTGCGTGTCGACTATTCTCTACAGAAATTAGCTAAGTTGTATATAGAAGAGATTGTGAGGTTGCATGGAGTACCTGTGCCTATCATCTCAAATAGAGACCCTAGATTTACGTCGAGATTTTGGAAGGCGTTGCATCAAGCGTTGGGTACAAAGTTAGATTTCAGTACAGCGTTTCATCCACAGTCTGACAGACAATGTAACAGCCTAATTTAGGGGCTAGTCAGAATAGTGATCTCAGGATCACTATTTCGAGATCGGAGAAATTATTTTTATGATATATTATGAGTTAGAGCATGATAGCATATGAGCATTAAAATTTTAGTAATTTAATTTTAACATTTTCGTGTTTAATTTACGAAAAAGAACTAAATCGCATAAAGTGTGAAAGTTCCATTCTATATGCTAAGAGTACCAAATGGCTATGGATTGTTAAATGGGGGTATTTAAAAGGAAATTTAGCCTTTGAAAGAGGCTTGGCTGGTCGTAAGAGAGCATGGGAGACAAAATTTTCAATTAGTGTCAAAGTTAGTAGTAGTAGGTGGACTAATTTGACTTTTAATAATAGAATAAGGAGAGAAAAGTTACCATCTTTTTCTCCTATCATCCTCCACCGAAAATTTATAGCAAATAAGGGGTAGAAACCTTCAAAAATTTCAGCAAACTCTTATCCATTCAAGTAAGTGTTCTAGTGAACTTTTCTTGAAAATAATTGTACTTTTGAGATCCCTAAAGCATAAGCTTTCAAATGAGGGGACTATTGTACAATGCTGTGAAAGGTTTAGAGTTTTACCATGAGAGCTACTTTAGTTGTTTGTTGCATTTTTAAGGAAGAACTTGAGTCTTATTTGTTAGATGAACAACTTTTAAAAAGGGTGTTAGCATGAGGACACTAAATAGGACCTTAATGAAAAGGTTATGAACGTGGTAGTAAGTATGTGAAATATTGATTGTTGAAGATAGCTTTAAGAGAATTAAATGTTTGCCTAGGCTTGTTGAAGATAAAAATGTGATTAGAATTAATTTTCGAGCCTAGGGGCAGAACGGCCATTTTGTCAAAATCTAAGGGTAAAATGGTAATTTTGCCTAAGTAGGACTATTGAGATGCTTATATTAATAAAATGATTAAAATGAGCTAATTTGCTATTATAGAGCAAGAGGAGACGATAATTCACCTCAATCGTGGACTAAACCAAAGAACTAACTCATTTTGAAAACGAGGTAAGTTTGTATGACTTCTAAAGCTTTATGATCACTATCATTGAATTGCTTAGTATAATATACATTGCTATTTTGTAATGCCTATCATTTTTGTGAACAAAGAGATTAAACATGAGCAAGCCCCGATTGAATATGAATTCCCTAATATACCCGATATACCACATAAGATATCATGTAACTCCAAGGCAAGCTTGGCATTGATTGAGTTATCATGTAAGTCCAAGGCAAGCTGGGCATTGATTAAAATATCATTTAAGTCCAAGGCAGGCTTGGCATTGATCAATACATCATGTAAGTCCAAGGCAAGATTGGCATTGATTAAGATATCATGTAAGTCCAAGGCAAGCTTGGCATTGATTAAAATATCATGTAAATCCAAGGAAAGCTTGGCATTGATTAAGATATCATGTAAGTCAAAGGCAAGCTTGGCATTGATTAAAATATCATGTAAGTCGAAGGCAAGCTTGGCATTGATTAAGATATCATGTAAGTCCAAGGAAAGCTTGGCATTGATCAAGATATCATATAAGTCTAGGGCAAGCTTGGCATTGAGTAAGTTATCAAATGCAAGACTTCATATAAGTCCATGTCAAGACATGGCCTTGAAACTAAGATGAGAAATTCCATGTAAGACCATGCCTAAGATATGGCTTTGGTGGCATGTTAAGTGGGAAGAGATCTAGTATCCTTGGGTATTCGTAGAAGTTTATCGGGCAAACAAGTAAAGTTAATAATGAGGTAACAAGAGGGCCAAGAAAGCAAAGCTAGCATCTAAATGAATTAAATATTACTCATGTTATGAATGAAGAATTAGAGATCATAATGATTATTGTTTAAGAACGCTGATCAATGTGATCAAGTGACGCATGTATCATGTTTACTTTACAAAAATGAGTATAGTGAACATCATGAGAAATGTAAGAACCAAGTATGAGTAAGTAAGCTTTAGAGCTGAAATTACGATACTATTGTTATGCTAAATGGTTTTTATTAGGCAAGCTTATTGACATGTGCTTTATATGCAAACTTACTAAGCTAAATGCTTACGTATTTGATTGTTTCTTTCTATGGATCCCCGCCAAGCTAATTTGTGGATCATTGGAGTCGAAGCTCGTAGCACACTATCAACTCTTATTTTGGTATAGCCAAGTTACTTTACTAAGTATGGTATGTATTGGAAACATTCATTTTGTGGACATGTTCTTAGAAGGGCCTTTGTAAAAGTTATCAAGTTTATTATTCTTTTGTATATGGCTAAGTGATTGGCCAAATTTGACTAAGTATTTATGTTTATTGAGATCAATAAAGCATGTAGTATTATTCATAAAATTGGGTTGTTATTGCATCATTGAATTGTGTATGGATATGATTTTCATTTCAGAGTGGCTAATGGCTTGGTATATAGCCTATAAATGCCCACACGGTTGGACACACGGCCGTGTGTCAAGGCCGTGGTAACCCTGCACTTTAGTATTATGAATCGGAATAGGCCACGGGTAAATTCCACGGCCGTGTGTATAGGCCATGTTATACACACGGGTTGGACATGGGCGTGTGCCCAGACTGTGCTGATTTAGTCAGTATATCAAGGATTAGCACACGGTCTAAGCCCACGGGCATGTCATGGCCATGTGCAATTAGTCAATAGCCTCCCATGGTTGGAAGACACGGGTGTGTCTAAGCTGTGTGAAAATAGTTAGTAGCTCTCCACGGTTTGAGGGTATGAGCGTCCTTAAGGGTACACGGGCGTGTTCCAAGTCACACGGGCGTGCGAACCTTGCTTCAAAAAAATTATTTGATTTAGTTCCAAAAGTTTTCAGACACGAGTTTAAGGCCTTGTAGGCCCTTGTAATGTATGTGTTGACAAAGAAAGTGAAAATTTTAAGTTGAAACGAAATTTTATAGCTCATAAGTACATGTTCAAGTGAGGTCAAGCATAGTAATGTCTCGTATCCAGATCCAGTATCGGTCTTGGGTCCGGGGTTTACATTTAGTGGTATCAGAGCTACGGTTTAGTCAGTTCTAGGACTAACGTAGCATGAGCATGAGTCTAGCTATACATGCCATACATAAAAATGTTTCTATATTGATAGTGTGATGACTTCTGATGATTTTAAATTACGTTTCTACATATAGAAATGGATTCCGAAGGGAATTTGGCGGATGAAGTACAAAGTAATGTGCGGCTCATTGAAGTGTGATCTTGGTGAAAATGAGAATAGACCCACTACGGTGAGTCAAAGGGGAGGAGAAGAGGCTAGAGAAGCCTTCGTCCACATGATGAATACATGGTATACAGAGTTCATTCGGGTGAACTCGAATGCACAACCCCCTCCACCCCCACCTGTTTCACAAGCTACTCCAGTGTCCCCTCAAGTAGTAGAGGTGGTAAGATGAGGTAAACCCCCAATTGATAGGATCAGGAAGCATGGGGCAGAAGAGTTCCGGGCCAGAAAAGAGGATGATCCAGAAAGAGCTGAATTCTGGTTAGAAAATACCATCAGGGTATTTAATAAGTTGTCATGTACCTCTAAAGAATGCATGAAGTGTGTAATCTCTCTCTTAAGAGATTTTGCTTACCAATGGTGGAACACCCTTGTATCGGTTGTACCGAGAGAAAGGGTCACATGGGAATTATTCCAAGAAGATTTTAAGAAAAAGTATATCAGCCAGAGGTTTGTGGACCAGAAGAGAAAGGAATTCCTAGAGTTGAAACAAGGCAAGATGTCGGTGATGATTATGAGCGTGAGTTTATGCGACTCGGCAAATGCACGCTTGCGAATGTATATCCTGAAGCTATTATGAGTAAAAGGTTTCAAGATGGGTTGAATGAGGACATCAAACTGGTTGTTGCTGTCCTAGAATTAAAAGAATTTGTTGTGTTAGTAGAAAGAGCTTGTAAAGCTGAAGAGCTAATAAAAGAGACGAAGAAGTCTGAAATGGAGTCTCGTGACTCTAGAAAGAGACCGTGGAATAAGTCATCCCAATCTTCACACAAGAAGTCAAAAGATTTCCCTACCCGATCAGCTACTTCCACCTGGTTTTCTAAGAAGGACAAAAGTAAACAGTATTCAGGGAACAAAGTACAGACGACTTCAGTTGGAAGTGTCAAAAATTTTAGATCTGACAAATCTGAATGCCCTCAGTGTGGCAGACACCATCTGGGAGAATGCCGGGCACATGAAAATGCATGTTTTAGATGTGGTTCGCAAGACTACTATATAAAGGATTGTCCCGAGATGACGAAAGAAGGAAGAGCTCAAGACCCAAAATTGGGGAGTATGGTTAGAGGGAGATCATAGAGAAACCCGAGAAGTGGGGCAAGTGGAAGAGGTAACCCGAGAGACCAGGCTGTGAGACTCGAGGGTAGAGTGCCTGCAAGGACTTATGACGTTCGCGCTCACAAAGAGGCGCCTTCTCCTGATGTTATTACGAGTACCTTTTCTCTTTACAATACTAAAGTTATTGCTTTAATAGATCCCGGATCCACGCACTCTTACATTTGCATGAAATTAGCATCCAGTTTGAGCATGCCTATAGATACCACCGAATTTGTAATTAAGGTGTCTAATCAATTAAGCAAGAGTGTGTTGGTTAATAAAGTTTGTAAAGATTGTCCATTGATGATTAGAGGTCATTGTTTTAAAGCAAATCTTATGTTATTACCATTTGATGAATTGACCTCATTCACGGAATGGGTGGTTGACTACTCATAATGTAATTGTTAATTGTGGGAAGAAATGCATTGAGATGAGATGTGAGACTGGGGATACTCTTCATGTTGAATCAGATGAACAAGATAAATCCCCAGTGATAATTTCCCATATGATGGCACGAAGATGTTTAAGAAAAGGGTATGAATCATATTTGGCCTTCATGTTGAATGATAAGGAGATAGAGCTAAAAATTGAGTCAGTACATGTAGTATGTAAATGCGTGGATGTATTTCCCGAAGATTTACTCGGACTACTTCCAGTTAGAGAGATTGAGCTCAGCATTGAACTAGCTCCCGGTACTGTACCGATATCCATTACTCACTACAGAATGGCTCTAACAGAGTTGAAATAGTTAAAGTTACAGTTGCAAGAGTTAACAGATAAGGGCTTTGTAAGATCAAGTTGTTCACCATGGGGTGCCCCGGTTTTATTTGTGAAAGAGAAAGATGGTACCATGAGATTGTGCATAGATTATCGTCAGCTTAATAAAGTAACAGTAAAGAATAAATACCCATTGCCTAGGATTGATGATCTGTTTGATCAATTGAAAGGAGCGACTATGTTCTCCAAAATAGACTTGAGATCAGGGTATTACTAGTTGAGAGTGAAAGACTTAGATGTATCCAAGACGACCTTTCGAACGAGGTATGGGCATTATGAATTTTTAGTCATGCCCTTTGGATGACCAATGCTCCTGCGGTGTTCATGGATTTAATGAACCGCATCTTTAGACCATACCTCGACAAGTTTGTAGTCGTTTTTATTAACGACATACTGATTTATTCCCAAGATGAGAAAGAGCATGCTGAACACCTACGGACAGTTTTACAGATCTTGCGAGAGAATCAGATGTATGCCAAATTCAGTAAAAGTGAATTTTGGCTCAAGGAAGTAAGATTCATGGGACATATTGTCTCGAGGGATGGAGTCCGAGTTGATCCCAGTAAAATCTCTACCATAATAGACTGGAAGCCACCTAAGAACATTACTGAGATTAGAAGTTTTCTGGGCCTAGTAGGCTACTACAGACGATTTGTCAAGGGGTTTTCCATGATCGCAATCCCGATGACTAAGCATTGCGAGAAAAATGTGAAGTTTGAGTGGGCGAGCGATGCCAATAAAGTTTGAGAAGTTGAAAGCGGTGTTGTGAAGCTCGGTCTTAGTACAACCCGAATCGGGGAAAGAATTTATAAGCGTCTGACTATGCATCCTTAAATGGATTAGGCTGTGTACTCATGTAAGAAGGCAAGGTGATTGCTTATGCCTCCAGACAGTTAAAGCCTCATGAGAAGAATTATCCGACGCATGATCTAGAATTGGCTGCCATAGTATTCACTTTGATGATTTTGAGACACCTTTTATATGGTGAAAAATGTCAGATTTTTACTGATCACAAAAGTCTGAAGTACTTGATGACGCAGAAAGAGTTGAACTTAAGACAAAAAAGATGGTTAGATTTGATAAAAGACTATGAGTTGGTCATTGACTACCATCCAGGAAAGGCGAATGTAGTCACTGATGCTTTGAGCACGAAGTCTCTATTTACTTTGAGAGCATTGAATTCAAGGATATCCTTATCCGACAATGGCTCCCTTTTAGTTGAGTCGAGAGCTAGACCAATATTTCTTCAAGAGATCTTTGAGGCTCAGAAAGAAGATAGTGAGTTGCAAGTCAAGAGAGCTCAATGCAAGTCAGATGCTGAATCCGACTTTCAGATTAATTCTGATGGATACTTGATGTTTAGAGATAGAGTTTGTGTACCGAGGAAAGAGGGGCTTATTTAGAGAATTTTATCTGAATCACATAACGGATGTTTATGCGTACATCAGGAAGTGCAAAGATGTATAGTGACTTGAAGCAGATATTGGTGGCCGAAAATGAAGAAAGATATTTCAGAGTTCGTTTCAAGATGTCTTATTTGTCAGCAAGGCTGAACACCAAGTGCCTTCGGGTTTACATCAGCCTATCTTAATCCCCGAATGGAAATGGGACCGTATCACCATGGATTTTGTAACGGGTTTACCGTTGTCTCCGAGCAAGAAAGATGCTGTTTGGATAGTGGTTGATAGTCTCACAAAGTCAGCCAACTTTATACCTTTACAAGTGGATTACTCCCTAGACAAGTTGGCAAACTTGTATGTTTAAGAAATAGTAAGCTTCACGGAGTTCCCTTATCGATCATATTGGATAGAGATCCGAGGTTCACGTCCAGATTTTGGAAGAAGCTGCAAGAAGCTTTGGGTACAAAATGGAGTTTTAGCACAGCTTTTCACCCTTAGACTGACGGTCAGTCAGAAAGGTTAATTCAAGTACAAGTACTCGAGGACATGCTCAGATGTTGTGTTTTGGAATTCCAAGGCAGTTGGGAAAAGTTTCTTCCATTGGTAGAACTTGCCGACAATAATAGCTTTCAGTCAAGCTTAAAGATGGCGCCTTATGAGGCTCTATATGGGCGTAAGTGCAGAACCCCTTTATTTTTGACTGAACTCAAGGAAAACCAAATTCATGGGATTGATTTGGTTAAAGAAGCTGAAGAAAAAGTAAAAGTGATACGAGAATGTTTAAAAACTGCATCAGACAGATAGAAATCCTATGCAGATTTAAAGAGGAAAGAGATCGAGTACCAATTTTGGGATAAAGTCTTTTTGAAAGTATCACCATGGAGAAAAGTTCTCAGATTTGCCGTAAAGGCAAATTAAGTCCACGTTTTATTGGACCTTATGAGATTACTGAGAGAGTTGGGCTGGTAGCTTACCGTTTGGCGTTGCCATCAGAATCAGAGAGGATACATGATGTTTTTCACGTGTCAATGTTGTGACGCTACAGATCAGACCCTTCACATATAATCACTCCATCAGAAATAGAGATCCGCCCTGACATGACTTATGGTGAAGAACCAGTCAAAATATTAACCCGTGAAATCAAGCAGTTAAGAAATAAAAGCATAGCCCTAGTGAAAGTCCTATGGCAAAGGCACGGAATAGAAGAGGCTACATGGAGTCAGAAGAAGCGATGAGAAATCAATACCCCAATCTTTTCATTGGTAAGATTTTAGAGGCGAAAATCCTTAAGGATGGGGAGAATTATAATGACCGATTTGGGGCTAGTCAAAATAGTGATCTCGGGATCACTATTTCGAGATCAGAGAAATTATTTTCATGATATATTATGAGTTAGAGCATGATAGCATACGAGCATTAAAATTTTGGTAATTTAATTTTAACGTTTTCGTGTTTAATTTACGAAAAAGGACTAAATCGCATAAAGTGCGAAAGTTCCATTCTATATGCTAAGAGTACCAAATGGCTATAGATTGTTAAATAGGGGTATTTAAAAGGCAATTTAACCTTTGAAAGAGGCTTGGCCAGCCATAAGAGAGCATAGGAGACAAAATTTTCAATTAGTGTCAAAGTTAGTAGTAGTAGGTGGACTAATTTGACTTTTAATAATAGAATAAGGAGAGAAAAGTTATCATCTTTTTCTCCTATCATCCTCCACTGAAAATTTATAGCAAATAAGGGGTAGAAACCTTCAAAAATTTTAGCAAACTCTCATCCATTCAAGTAAGTGTTCTAGTGAACTTTTCTTGAAAATAATTGTACTTTTGAGATCCCTAAAGCTTAAGCTTTCAAATGAGTGGACTATTGTGCAATGTTGTGAAAGGTTTAGAGCTTTACCATGAGAGCTAATTTAGTTGTTTGTTGCATTTTTAAGGAAGAACTTGAGTCTTATTTGTTAGATGAACAACTTTTAAAAAGGGTGTTAGCATGAGGACACTAAATAGGACCTTAATGAAAAGGTTATGAACACGGTAGTAAGTATGTGAAATATTGATTGTTGAAGACAGCTTTAAGAGCATTGAATGTTTGCCTAGGCTTGTTGAAGATAAAAATATGATTAGAATTAATTTTCGAGCCTAGGGGCAAAACAGTCATTTTGCCAAAATCTAGGGGTAAAATGGTAATTTTGCCTAAGTAGGACTATTGAGATGCTTATATTATTAAAATGATTAAAATGATCTAATTTGCTATTATAGGGCAAGAGGAGACGAGAATTCACCTCAATCGTGGAAAGGATACAGTCGTGGACTAAATCAAAGAACTAACTCATTTTGAAAATGAGGTAAGTTTGTATGACTTCTAAAGCTTTATGATCACTATCATTGAATTGCTTAGTATAATATACATTGCTATTTTGTAATGCCTATCATTTTTGTGAACAAAGAGATTAAACATGAGCAAGCCCCGATTGAATATGAATTCCCCAAGATACCCGATATACCACATAAGATATCATGTAAGTCCAAGGCAAGCTTGGCATTGATTAAAATATCATGTAAGTCCAATGCAAGCTTGGCATTGATCAAGACATCATGTAAGTCCAAGGCAAGCTTGGCATTGATTAAGATATCATCTAAGTCCAAGGCAAGCTTGGCATTGATTAAAATATCATGTAAGTCCAAGGCAAGCTTGGCATTGATTAAGATATCATGTAAGTCCAAGGCAAGCTTGGCATTGATTAAAATATCATGTAAGTCCAATGCAAGCTTGGCATTGATTAAGATATCATGTAAGTCCAAGGCAAGCTTGGCATTCATCAAGATATCATATAAGTCCAGGGCAAGCTTGGCATTGGGTAAGTTATCAAGGGCAAGACTTCATGTAAGTCCATGTCAAGACATGGCTTTACAACTAAGATGAGAAATTCCATGTAAGACCATGCCTAAGATATGGCTTTGGTGGCATGTTAAGTGGGAAGAGATCTAGTATCCTCGAGTATTCATAGAAGTTCATCGGGCAAACAAGTAAGGTTAATAATGAGGTAACAAGAGGGCTAAGAAAGAAAAGCTAGCATCAAAATGAATTAAATAGTACTCATGTTATGAATGAAGAATTAGAGATCATAATGATTATTGTTTAAGTATGCTAATCAATGTGATCAAGTGACGCAGGTATCATGTTTACTTTACAAAAATGAGTATAGAGAGCATCATGAGACATGTAAGAACCAAGTATGAGTAAGTAAGCTTTAGAGCTGAAATTACGATACTATTGTTATGCTAAATGGTTTTTATTAAGCAAGCTTATTGACATGTGCTTTACATGCAAACTTACTAAGCTAAATGCTTACGTATTTGATTGTTTCTTTCTATGTAGTCCCGTTAAGCTAATTTGTGGATCATTGGAGTCGAAGCTCGTAGCACACTATCAACATTCATTTTTTGGACATGTTCTTATATGGGCCTTTGTAAAAGTTATCAAGTTTATTATTCTTTTGTATATGGCTAAGTGATTGGCCAAATTTGACTAAGTATTTATGTTTATTGAGGTCAATGAAGCATGTAGTATTATTCATAAAATTGGGTTGTTATTGCATCGTTGAATTGTGTATGGGTATGATTTTCATTTCAGTGTGGCTAACGGCTTGGTAAATAGCATATAAATGCCCACACGGTTGGACACACGACCGTGTGTCAAGGCCGTGTTAACCCTGCACTTTAGTATTATAAATCAGAATAGGCCATAGGTAAATTCCACGGCCGTGTGTATAGGCTGTGTTATACACACGGGTTAGACATGGGCATGTGCCCAGACTGTGCTGATTTAGTCAATATATCAAGGATTATCACACGGTCTAAGCCCACAGGTGTGTCATGGTCGTGTGAAATTAGTCAGTAGCCTCCCATGGTTGGAAGACACGGGTGTCTAAGCCATGTAAAAATAGTTAGTAGCTTTCCACAGTTTGAGGGTATGGGCGTGCTTAAGGGTACACGAGCGTGTTCCAAGTTACACGTGCGTGTGAAACCTACTTCAAAAAAAAAATTATTTGATTTAGTTTCGAAAGTTTTCAGACATGAGTTTAAGGCCCCGTAGGCCCTTGTAATGTATGTGTTGACAAAGAAAGTGAAAATTTTAAGTTGAAACGAAATTTTATAGCTCGTAAGTACATGCTCAAGTAGTTCAAGCATAGTAATGTCTCGTATCCAGATCCAGTATCGATCTTGGGTGCGAGGTGTTACAGACAATCAGAGAGAGCAATTCAGATCTTGGAAGATATGTTGAGGGGCTGTGTCATAGACTTCAAAGGTAGTTGGGAAGAATTTCTACCGTTGGCAGAATTCGCGTACAATAATAGCTACCAATCTAGTATTCAGATGACACCGTATGAAGCATTGTATGGTCGAAAGTTTCACACTCTTACTTGTTGGACAGAGTTGGGTGAGCGTCAATTGTTGGGTCCAGAATTACTTTCTGAAATGGAAGATAAAGTTAAGCCCCAGATTCATCGGGCCTTACCGTGTGTTGAAGCATGTGGGACCAGTAGCCTATCAACTCAAGCTACCTTCAGAGTTAAGTCAGATTCATGATGTGTTTTACGTTTTGATGTTAAGACACTACCGTTCAGATCCATCTCATGTTGTGCCAGTGGAAGAAATCGAAGTAAGTCTTGATCTATCTTTTGAAGAAGAACTAGTGCGGATCTTGGATCATGATGTTAAGGTGATGCGAAGGAAGACGGTTTCGTTGGTTATGATTTTGTGGCGAAACCACGGTTCTAAGGAAGCTACGTGGGAGCTAGAGGAAGCGATGCGATAGCAATACCCTCATCTCTTTTGATTAGGTAATTTCGAGGCTGAAATTTCTTTAAGGGGGTAGAACTGTAACATCCTGAATTGGGGGTCCTTGCATTTAATGTGTTTTTGTGTGTATGCTATTCTCAATGTGTTAGTTTAGGGTGTTTAGGGGTCCAGGGAAGGCTCGAGGTTGAGCTGAGGCCTTGGCCAAAATTCTCTTTTTGGGCACCTTAGTGGAGAGCTAGCTGAGATAGGACTTAATGGATATTGCTTGTGTTTTGTTAACATAAGAAATTAAGAGGTAAAGAGGCAAGGAGGTGCCACTTAAGGTTCATGTAGGTGACGCCACAAGGGAGCAGAGTGGGAGCAGGTTCAAGTCACATTGTGCTCATTTTCGAATTCTTTTGAGCGTCAAAAGGAACAAAGGTAGAGTTCGACTAGGATGCTTCAAGAGGGGAGAGTTGATAGAGTCAAATAATTCAAAAGTGTGGCTGAGAGAAGAAAGAGGGGTTTGAATCATTCAAACCATCTTTGAATGAGTGATCAGGAGTGAATTAAGAGGGAAAGTAAGGGATTAGCATATGGTGAAGGTAGTGGCCGGATTTTGAATGCTTGGGGGGAGTGTAGGAATCAGTTCTAGCTTGTTTAGGGTGTGCTGAATTTCATTTATGGTCATAGGCATTTTAGTTCTCAAAAGGGCATTTTTCAGTTTTGGGTTGTAGGTGCCGAATTTTTTGGAGGTGTTTAGTAGCCAAGTTTGGAAGTTCTTTTCCCTTTCGGCATTTGGTGTTCTTCTATTGACAAATTGTGAACCCTTTTCTTTGTTTAGCCGAAACTCCTACCATCCTCTCTACTTTTCATTTCTTTCTTCTCATTTGCACCACCTAAAGCCAAAACCTCACTCTTCTTTTCTTCTTCTTGACTGAATCCTTTATTACTCCCATTCATCTCTTTGTTCATCTTGCGTTAGCTGAATCTCTTAAGCCTCTCTTCTTGTTCTTCATTTGCCGAAACATATCCCTCACCTTCTCACGGGTTTTCTTTTTCAAAGCCGAAGCATCCATTGTTCTTATTCCTTCTATATTTCTTCTTGGCTGAATCTTCCTGGAGTGCTCATCTTCTTCTTTCATTCTTTGTTTAGTGGATTGCCGTCACTCTGTTCCACAACTTTGTCAATCAGATTCTCTTTGATCGTGGTAGGTATTCCCTTTTCATTTCAATTCTTTTTTCTCTCTTTTTGGATGCCGAAGGCATTAATCTTGTCTTATGATTCTTAATCAATTAAAGGAGGGGCCTTGTTTTTGCATTCTTTCGGCATCGGGTCTGCGATTGAAGGGTGTTAAAGGGCATTCGGTTCTAATCAGCTGGGGTATTCAATCAGTGCTTAATCCAAGCCTTTTAGTATTCGAGACTTGTCGATCTAGGTAGGGGATATTTTCTTTTGAGCGTTTATTCTTTATCGTTCTCAGTTTCAATGCTTTAATCCGGCCTATTGACCAAGATCTTTTTCATGGATTCAAATGCTAGCCTAACAAAGGGAAGGGTTGGACCTGAAGTCCTAGCCCCTAAGTTCAATAAGCGCGCGGTGTCTACTATTCGAGATTGGCCACCAGGTTGTGGGCTGGCTTCTGAGCAGAGTAGAAGGCAAATAGCAGTAGTTCCTGTTAGCGATTGTGTCGACATAGAAAGCGTCGTATTACGTGTTATCAGGTGTGTAAACTTCACACACTTCTTACTTATTTAATTGTTTGTATATTCCCTGTTTGGGCTAAAAAGCTAGAATGACTGAGAAGCAGTCGTAATACCCTTATGGGCAAAGGTGGGAATACCAGGTATGTGACTCTATTAATCTTTTAATGGGTGTGAGATAATTGATGTAATCTATTACGGTAAAGATATCATGTGCATTCATATGATGCTATGTTCTACATGGGTTGGAAAACGATGTGAAAGGGGAAGAATTTGAGACTGTCACGGTGGTTGATACCACGGTGGGCTAGCCCCACGGATATATAATAATCCTTGATAATTGTGACCATGTCTCGGTGGCTTGGTGCCACGGTGGTTTAATACCATGGTTATATATATATGATTAGTGACTCGTCCCAGTAGTTGTTACCACAGTGGGTTGGCCCCATGTATATTCATCAGGGATTGTACGGTGGTTGTTACCACGGTGGGTTGGCCCCACGTATATTATTAGTGACTTTGTCACGGTGATCTTGTAAGAACCACGAGTGGCCTAATGCCACGTATGAGGTGTGTAGCGGATGGAGGGTTGATTGTAGAAATCCCTACGGTGTGATAGGCTGGTACGGGTGGTGTGTAGAGGATGGAAAAAAAAATTAGGTTGGATTGGGATACATATTGCATTCACGATTGTGTTAGTATTCTGAGTTGGCTGAGGCCAATATACGATTATGGGCTTAAAGCCGTATGTGTGACATAAGGGGATTTATACACTGAGTCTTGGTGACTCACCCCTCTACTAAATCTTGCAGGTAATCAGTAGATCGTGGATCAGGGAGGCGAGGCGGACTCGTGGAGGCCATAAAGTGTTCTTTTTCGTAATGTCATTTATTTTCTAGTATTTACTTAATTCGGGTTTTTATTATGTAATAAGGCCTTTCTAGTATTTTTATTTCGGGTTTTATATTATGATTTAAATTTTGTTATGACCTTGATATAAGTTTCAAACTTGATAATTAGGTTGAGTTTTTTTCCAAACCCTAAACAACATAAGCAACCGTTTTTCTCTTCAATGCCACCAGAAATGCCAAAGTATTGTTAAACTAAATTCGAAAATTTTGCTTAAACTACAAATCACTATTTTCAAATCACCACCCTAGATCAAATTTTCAAACTTACGATATCTTCAATGTACAAGACCCTTTTTCCTTTTTTTCAACCTTTTCCCTTGTGACATACCAGATCTAGTCGTAGCGTTTAGACCGGGTTTGGGGTGTTACACTTTCTCTTCTTTCTTGGGGCGGTTGTGGATCGCTTTGGTCATGATGACGACATATTCCTGGCTAAAGGGAAAATTCATACCGAATATAATTCTGGTTTAAGATATTTGAATAGGCAACCAATAGCAATTCATGAGGAAAATTATACATTATCATAAACGGGAAATAAATTATATGAACAAAATATTGAAATAATCATGAGAAAAATTAGCACTTTAAAGTTATAGAATCAATATGACAATTCATGCTTTGGAAAAAAAATAGACATAATACAAAATAATTGTAAAACATGAGAAATTTATACTTTAGACTAAAAAAAAAATTTAAATGACTATTATCTCTTATAATGATGAGAAAGGCTATATTTAGAACTTAAATTGAAGGTATAAATCAAATTAGAAGTGAATTAATAGAAAGAACCAGGGCTGATGGTGGAGGTTTTCTGCAGAACACGGGCTAGGCATGGTGCTAGTGAGGCATTTGAAGGATGAGCACAGCGAAAGCAGGGGAGTGGGGTTTATGTCGTACGACGGTGTTTCAGGCGTGTGGATGGTTTTTGTTCTGCTTTGGGTGAAAAAGTGGTGGTTTAGGTGAGACCGTGGACAGAATTTTAGAAGAGGGGGTTGAAAATTGTTATTAGGGTTAAAATGAAGAGGGATTTCGGTTAATTGGTTTAAATAGCAGCAGGGGCACCGGCAGGTGCCACGGCCGTGCTATCTTTTCAAGTGCCCGTGTAATTTTGGATTTTGAATTTTTAGGCGCAATTGGTTTTTTAGCACGGTTGTAACACGGGCGTGCGTTATCCGTATGCGATATGTCAGTATGTCCCCACTTTCATGAAGCACGGTCGTGGGTGGCCCGTGTTTTGGAAGTCAGTATTAAAGCACGGTTACTTAGCACGGGAGTGCGTTACCCGTGTTCAATAAGCTAGTATTTCTCCACGGTTGTGAAGCATGGTTGTGTCTTGGCCGTGTCTAGGAAGTCAGTATCTTAGCACGGTCGTGAGGCACAGTCGTGTCCTTCCCGTGTCAATAAAAGTTTTACCTTTTGTCATACACGGCCATAAGAGTGCTCGTGTTTTGTCTCGTGGGTTCCACACGGCTATGGGCATGCCCGTGTGTAAGGCCGTGTGGTCTACGAAACTTGCGCTTTAATCATACTGATGGTGTTAAGATGCTTAAAGTCAAAAGTATAATGTTTAGATAAATCATGTTAGTGCTCGGGTTGCCTCCGGAGAAGTGCTCGTTTTATAGTCTTAAGCTAGACTTTCCCTGTTTTCGGCTCTAAAAGAAGACTCATGGAGCATAAGCTCCTCTCCTATATCTCCAAAATCTGCACCATTATAAATGTTAAGTCGGTGACCATTTACCTTGAATGTACCTTTAGTGGGATGAGTTACCTCGATGGTGCCGTATGGAAAAATTATTTTGATCATAAATGGGCCTGACCATCTTGATTTCAGCTTTCCCGGAAATAGTTTAAGCCTTGAGTTGTATAGTAGGACCAGGTCCCCTACCTCGAATTATTTTGATCTCTTGAGACTTGCATCGTGGCGTCGCTTTGTTGCTTCCTTGTGCAGTTTTGAGTTTTCATAGGCTTCCGTTCTCCACTCGTCCAGCTCATTTGTCTGCATCATTCTTCTCTTTCCTGCAGTTCTAATATCAAAATTTAAAAACTTTATGGCCCAAAAAGCTTTGTGTTCTAACTCAAATGGTAGATGACAGCTTTTTCCTTATACAAGTTTGTATGGGGATGTCCCTAGAGGTGTTTTAAAAGATGTTCTATATGCCCATAAAGCATCATCTACTCTAACTGCCCAATCTTTTCTATTTGATTCAACCGTTTTTTTCTAGAATGCGCTTAAGTTCTAGGTTTGCTACTTCAACTTGCCCGCTGGTTTGGGGGTGATATGGGGTAGCTGTCCTGTGGTATACTCCATATTTCTTTAGGACTCTTTCGAATTGGGTATTACAGAAATGAGTACCCCTATCACGAATGATAGCTCTTGGTGTGCCAAATCGGGAGAATAATTTTTTGAGAAATTTAACTACTACCCTGGCATCATTTGTAGGAAAAGCTTCCGCTTCAACCCATTTTGACATATAATCAACTGCCACTAGGATGTACTTGTTTCCAAACGAACTAGGGAATGGCCCCATAAAATCTATACCCCATACATCAAATATTTCACATGACAACATATATGTTTGAGGCATTTCATCACATTTGGAAATATTACCTGTTCTTTGGCATCTATCACATGAGGCAACATACCTGTTGGTGTCTTTAAATAGAGTGGGCCAATCAAAACCTGATTCAAGTATTTTGTGTGCTGTCTTAATACCACTATAGTGTCCTCCTGAGGGTCCTGAATGGAAATGCTCTAGGATTTTGCTTGCTTCTATTTTCGTAATGCATCTTCGAATTACCTTATTTGCACATATGCGAAAAAGAAAAGGATCTTCCCAACAATAATTTTTCACATCAGCAAAGAATTGCTTATTTTGGTGATGTGTTAATTTTCTTGGCAATATATTAGCTACTAAATAATTTTCTTGGTGATGTGTTAACCTCGGAATGTGTTATAGAGAAGATTTGTTCTTCGGGAAATGAATCATTTATTTCACTTTTATTTAGCTCTTTGGTGTGGGGATTTTCAAGTCTAAACAGGTGATCCGCTGCAAGATTCTCGGCTTCCTTCTTATCTTGTATTTCCAAGTCGAATTCCTGTAAGAGTAAAATCCATCGTATGAGTCTGGGTTTTGCATCAGGTTTGTTTAAAAGATAACAAAGAGCCGAATGGTCAGTGTAAACGAAAATTTTAGATAATATTAAATACTGTCTAAATTTGTCAAAAGCAAAAACTACAGCTAGCAATTCTTTCTCTGTAGTTGTGTAGTTTTCTTGTGTGGGTGTTAATGTTATGCTAGCATAGTAAATTGGCTGAAAATGCTTGTTTCTTCGTTGTCCCAAAACCGCACCTAATGCAAAATCACTTGCATCACACATTAGTTCAAAGGGTAAGTTCCAATCAAGGGCAATGATAATCGGAGCATTTATTAATTTATCCTTAAGGACATTAAATGCATCTAAACTTTCCTGATTGAAATTAAAAGGAACATCTTTTTCTAGTAATTTTGTCAAAGGCTTAGCTATTTTAGAAAAATCTTTAATAAATCTTTTATAAAACCCTGCATGTTTTAAAAACTTCTAATAGCCTTAACTGAACTAGGGGGAGGTAATTTTTCTATAGTTTCAACCTTCGCTTTATCTACCCTAATCCCTTTACTAGAAATCTTATGTCCTAATACAATTCCTTCTCTAACCATAAAGTGACATTTTTCCCAATTCAAAACCAGGTTGGTTTCCTCACATCTCATTAGAACTCGTTTTAAATTTTTAAGGCAAAGATTGAAAGAATTATCAAATACCGAGAAATCATCCATGAATACCTCCATGGTATCTTCCACGAGTTCGTCAAAGATTGCCAACATGCAACGTTGAAAAGTAGCAGGAGCATTACATAATCCAAAAGGCATTCTACAATAAGCAAACGTACCGTATGGACATGTAAATGTTGTCTTCTGTTGATCTTCAAGAGCTATGGGAATTTGGAAGTGGCCAGAGAGTCCGTCCAAGAAGCAGTAGTACATATGCCCGAATAGTCTTTTTACATTTGATCTATGAAGGGTAGAGGGAAGTGATCTTTTATGGTGGCATCCTTAAGCTTTCTATAGTCTATACAGACTCTCCATCCTATAGCTGTTCTTGTGGGGATTAATTCATTCTTCTCATTGGGCACTACCATAATACCTCCTTTCTTTGGAACTACCTGCACAGTACTTACCCAAGTGCTGTCAGAAATAGGATAAATTATTCCTGCATCTAGAAGTTTAATTACCTCGACTTTGACTACTTCTTTCATGTTGGGGTTTAGCTGTCTCTCGGGCTGCACACACGGTTTGTAGTCTTCTTCCATTAAAATTTTGTGGGTGCAAAACGAGGAGCTTATACCCTTTATATCAGATATTTTCCAAGCTATGGCTTTTTTATGTTCTCTTAGTACCTTTATCAACTCCTTTTTTTCCTTAGGTTCTAGTTCTGAAGAGATAATTATCGGTAGCGTAGAATTGTCCCCGAGGAATGCATATTCTAAGTGTTTTGGTAATTGTTTTAATTCTAGACTGGGTGGCTCATTAATGGAGGATTTATGTTTTATTTCGTCATTGTTTTCAAAACTTTCTTCTTTCACTTGCCTAAATGACGATGTATTCAAATTCATCTCATCACCTTCATCTTCTTCCCCCTCTTCTTGAGTCAGGCCCAGTTCCATTGTGTAGTAATGTATTATTTCCTGTTATGAAATTTGAATGATATGATCAGTAGTATCAATAAAATATCAGGAATCATCTTGCTCTTTAGAATATCTCATGGCATCATAAATTTGAAACATAATTTCTTCATCGCCTATCCTTAATGCAAGTTTACCATCACTTATATCAATAATGGCCCTAGCAGTGGCTAAAAAAGGACGTCCTAGAATTAAAGGAATATTAATGTCTTCTTCAATATCTAACACAACAAAATCAACAGGTAAAATATATTTATCAATTTTTACTAAAACATCTTCGATAATTCCTCTAGGATATTTAATGGATCTATCGGCCAATTGAATACTCATCCTAGTGGGTTTTGGTTCCCCAAGATCTAATTGTTTAAACATTTTGTAAGGCATTAGATTAGTACTAGCACCTATATCAACTAATGCTTTCTTAATATTTAGGCTACCAATTAAACAAGGAATAGTAAAGCTTCTTGGGTCTTTTAATTTGGTTGGTAACTTGTTCTGGAGGATGGCTGAGCATTCTTCATTAAGTTCCACCGTCGATACTTCTTCAAGCTTCCTTTTATTCGTCAGGAGTTCCTTTAAGAATTTTGCATGTTTCGGCATCTGTGAAATAACTTCAACAAAAGGTAAGTTAATATGTATTTGTTTAAAAATTTCAAGGAACTTACTGTATTGTGCATCTAGTCGTTCCTTCTTTATCCTTGCTGGATATGGGATTGGTAGTTTACTTCCTTTACGTACTGGATTTACATCCTCAACTCCCTCATCTCTTGCTTTGTTATCTTCGTGTGGAATTTGTTTCTTTCATTCCACTAATTCCTTTCCATTTCTTAGTGCAACTGCTTTACTTGTTCTGTTTCTTTAGAAAAAAATCTCTACTCGTATTTCACAGATCATCTTAGTAAGTAGTCCAATCGACTTAGTGAGCTCCCTAAATGACTCAGTAAGTTTTTCAACTGACGCTTGTTGATCTTTAAATGTTCTCTCAGTCTATTGGAAACGATTTTCTGTGTTTGCCATGAATTTTGTCAGTATCTCTTCGAGGGTTGGCTTCTTCTCTTGCAGATAGGAGGTTGTTGTCTTTGATTTCCTTGAATTCCTTGGCCTCCCCATGAAAAATTTGGGTGGTTCCTCCAACCTGGATTGTAAATGTTACTATAAGGATTGTTATTAGATCTGAAATTATTACCTATATAGTTTGTCTGTTCGCTCTCTGCGTCCGGTTGGTAGGGTGGATACTTAGGATTTGCCACAGTTCCGCTTGTGTTGCATTGCATGACTGGGTGTACCTGCGAAGAACATAAACTATCAAGCTTTTTATTCATCATCTCTACCTGATTTGATAGCATGGTTCTTGCATCAATGCTATAGACTCGGCTGATTTTGTCGGTTTAGTCCTTGTAACACCAACGATAATTATTCAATGACATCTCTTCAATGAATTAGTAGGTCGCTTGTGAGTTTTATTATTCAAGGTTCCACCGGCAGCTGAATCAATTAGTTGTCTCGTTGAGGGATTTACACCATTGTAGAAGGTATGGACTTGAAGCCATAATGGTAATCCGTGGTGTGGACATCTCCTCAAGAGATCTTTGTATCTCTCCCATGCATCGTATAATGTCTCTAAATCCATATGCACAAAATAAGAAATATCATTCCGTAATTTAGTCATTTTGGCCGGTGAAAATATTTTAATAAAAATTTTTCGGTCATTTGTTCCCATGTAGTGATTGACCCTCGTGGTAACGAGTTCAACCATTGCTTGACTTTATTCCTTAATGAAAAGGGAAATAACCGAAGACGAATGGCATCATCAGAAATGCCATTTATTTTGAAAGTATCATAGAACTCTAAAAAATTTCCTATATGAGTGTTCGGGTCTTCGTCCTGTAAACCATCAAATTGAACAAATTGTTGAATCATTTTTATTGTATTAGGCTTTAATTCAAAATTATTAGCGACTATAGCAGCCTAAAATACTAGATTCTGCGCTTTGTCAAATTGGGTTTAGCATAATCATACATAGTCTGCGGAGCATCCGCCACATCTCGTGGTGGATTATTCTCGTCCATCCTTGAAGAGATTGGATCGTCTTCTCGCTCTTCTTCTGTGTAATTTAGAACTCGCCTAATTTCTCTGCGATTTCTCCGAGCGGTAGCTTCAATTTCACTATCGTATACTAGAGGTCCTGTCGGGTTCCGTCTAGTCATAAACTAGAGGTACCTGCTAGGAAAAAGAAAGAAAAATAAAATTTAGAAAAAAAGTAATGGAATAAAATAAATTGCGAGACAAAATAATGGCTAAAGTAATAAAAATAGAGTTTTCTTAATATTTTAGCTCCCTAACAATGGCGCCAAAAACTTAATTGCTAAAATAAGAGCTTTAAAATTTATAAATAGAATGATCAAACTTGAAACTAACTCTGACAACGACTTAAAGGCAAGTGTACCTATCGAATAGTAGTATAGCTTAGGCAAGACCGGATGATCGAACCCAAAGGAACTAAAAGTACTAATACTCACTTTCTTTTTATTATTTAGCCTAAAATATGGAGTGATTGGTTGATTTTATCTAGTTTAACGACTACTAAGCTAAAGACGCAAAGACAAAAAGAATGGATTGGGAAATAACTTGAAGAAACTCAATTAATTACGACGATACCCTCAGGAAGAATCTACCTAGACTTCACTTGCTACTTATTACTGAATCATATGATTTCTTTACTTAGCTCGATCCGTAGGACTCCCTAACCTATATTAAACCCTCTCTCGAGGCGAATAATGTCTAACCCTAGGTTAATTAGTGGAACTCTCGTTCGCTTATAATAACCCCCTAGAATATCAATAAATCGATCAATGGATTCCCATATTAGGTTTCACCCTAATCCGGTAAAATCTCGTAACCCTATCTCTAGGCGTACGATCAACTTCGCTTAATTATGCTAGATCTACTCTTAAGAAGGGTCTATTCCTCCTCAACTTAAGCATATCAAATTTGGATTAAGCAACATAATTAAGAACAAACTAACTATTTATCATATAATTCAGAAAATAATAACAAAATTCATCTAGGTTTCACCCCCTTCAGGTATCTGAAGGGTTTAGTTCATAATGAATAAAAACATCTCAAGAGAAAAGATAAAACAAAACATAAGAAATCTCTAAAACCCCCTAGAGGAATTGAAGGAGAAATACGCCATCTTGAGTAGATTTCTGGCTCTTCGAGATGGATCTTCTGGCTATCTTCGAGTGATTCCCACAAATGTGATCCTTCTAGCTCAGCTTCTTGGCCTAGCTCACCGCCCCCTTTCAGGATACACTTAGGGTGTTTATATAGGCTCTTGGAATGCTTTACTTGGCCTCTAAGTGTCCGAATTTAAGTCTGCTTCTTACTCAGTATTTGACTAAGCTTTGGAAAGTGTTTCTTTGGCTCTAAGTATCCAAATCCGAGTGAAATTACTCTCTCCCGTAATAGGGGCACGACTATGGCACACGCCCGTATAAATTGTGGTTGGGCTGTGTCTCGATTCTATCGATTGGGGCACGGCTGTGTAAATAGTGGCATGGCCGTGACTTAGTTAATTGTTGAAGCACGACCGTGTGGCTTGAAGTCCAGGCTGTGTCCATTTTCTTCTTTGGCCCAAATTGGCCCGTTTTAAGCCCATTTCTTGTTCTTTTCGTCCTCGGGTGCTTTCTTGAGTAGAAATATGAAAAAAAGGATTAAAAGCACCTTTTTACATAAATCAGGGATAAATCATCCTAAAAGCATACTAAATATATGGTTAAAATATGTTACTTTTACGGTTTATCAGAGTCTCTAAGGAACGGCCATTTAAATTATTGACTGGTTGGTTAGAGCACCCAAGTTTTTCTGAGTCTGCCAAATGGCATTAGGCTTTCAATGGTAATATGATGGATTCTCTAGCCCATCTTACCTCGGGTTTTAAGAAGTGGAATAGATCATTCTATGGGCATATTGGAACTCGTAAAAGGCATCTTTTGAATAAGTTCTTAGGCATTTAAAGGAGAATGGAACACTCAAACTCTATATGACTCTTTTAGTCAGGGATGAGAAATCGAAAGGAGTTGGAAAGTGTGCTCCACCATAAGGAACTCCTTTGGAAGTAAAAATCTAGATCTGACTATGATGGATGTCGAAACCACCAAAATAATTCCTACAATCAAATAACTCTAAACAGTAATAAGAGCAGTAGGGTCGAGTCTATAGGAATTAGATATAATGATCAACTTCCGTGTTTCATTATAAACATAATTTCGATCGAGCCGATAATCGTGGCAATAGTCGTGCCCACGACTCCAAATAGATTTGCTGAAAAATAAATTAAATAAATTAGGGGGAGTTGGCAATGTCTAGAAATTAAATAATTAAGATAGTATAAATAAGCAATTAAAGAGATCGAAAGTAAAATTAAATTAGAAAATTAATTTGAATTTTTGCAAACAGAATTAGGAATCCTTAGCTAGACTAAGTGGATTTTGGTTTTTGAATTGATCCTCCAAAATTAGCTTTCTCTTTCAAACAGTAAGTTGGTTATAGTGGTTAAAAATGTCCTAACCACCAATTCTTCCACTCGTAGTTGATCCCAGTATGCCCTACAAACCAACAATTACCGATTGTCTAACAGCGATACATGCGTTCTCAATTCAAGACCCTGGCAGCCTTGCGTTCTGAAGGACCCAACTCAGATTAATGGCTTCAACCACGCAAGATGTTTAAATCCAATCACAACCTCCCTAACTTGTTCACAAAAATTCAAATACATCATGGCCGACTCGTCTTCCCAACTATACTCTAAAACCACTCCAACCCAACGTACACTCTTTGAATTGAAATTAAGTTAATTTTAGGGGATGAATTTGTCAATCCTGATATTCTAGAGAGATGGTGAGTACCGATTTGATGGATTCTTTAGTGCGGATACGTTTCTCACGATTTTTAATTGGAAATAATACCGGCCTAAAGCTGTAACACCCCTAACCCGTATCCGTCACCGGACTAGGGTTACGAGGCATTACCAAATAAGACACAACTTAGAACAGGCATATATATATTTTTTAAAACATAACACATTACATCTAAATTGAGTATTTGTGTATTGAATCATCCAAACAGAATAAAGTTGAACATTTTGCTATTTCAATCAAATCATACTAATCTTTATAAATTCAAACATATTTTATTATCTTATACTTACCAAGTAATAAGCCATTCAATATTTCAATTTCATTTATTAAAAAATATCAAACTCACCTTATGCTTAATCATTTTAATATATCATTAACCAATTAAACCACATACTTAGTCATTAATTTTATGTGCTATTAGAAAATCATATAATTCATCTTAGTTAATCTATTCAACATATAAATCATTTAAATAGGTGAATGATGTACCTAATCATGCTATGTTTCAAAACCAATACACACACATACATATATAACATATTAACCACTTGTCCAACACTTAACATAAATTAACTTATAAATATACATTCAAAATTTTCCATTCAAATTCTTACCTCATCAAGCAACTAAATTTCATAACCTAAACACAAAACAAAATACATTGCATCACATTTAATCATCCATCATAATTTCATATCATGGTCAAATATATATATATATATATATATATGTATGTATTTAACATTATTAATTCAAACTCAATTATCAATGACTTAATGACTAAACATAACCTTATACCTAGTCACCATATTTGAACCTTTATATTATCAAAACCAAATCACATCATACAAGTACATATATTTACTAAAACTTATTACACATACATTTGAGTTAACATCAACCAATATATATCTATATGTATACATTCGGTTTTGGTCCGTCTCTTAACTTATTCAGTCCATCATACAAAGCATAACCAATATACATGTATTAATCACATACCCAAATTCAATAAGCCTAATTTATAAACATCACACATGCTTACCTACCATGAACATATACCTTAATCAAATATGCATAAATATAAGCTCATTTTCAATGACCATCATAAACCATAAGTATAGATACCAAATCAATCAAAAGAAGATAAGCCATCTTCACATGGCTATTAATTATATACAAAGTACTTAATTCATATTCAACATTTTACTATGCTATACATGCCATATATTCAATTTTCAACTTAGTAAAATACCAAAGGAAACTGTCAATAGTGTGAATAGTCTTGCTGACGATCCCTAAGCTCATAACGTATATCCAAATCTATAAAACAAAAGTAAACAGAAAAACACAGAGTAAGCTATTTAAGCTTAGTAAGTCATAAGCAAGTTATTATCAACCAATTAAGCCAAATCACATATACAAAATATGAATATAAATTAACATTAAATCTTTTCATATACAAATTAAATAGATAACTTAAACATATTCATAATAGCTTACACAAAACTCAATATCAAAATCATATATAAAAATCTTTGGCTGAATACCCCAATTTATAAACTTATACATAGTTCACATGCTTATACATTAACCTTTGTACAATGAACTAAACATATAACTTACCTTTCTCTTCATAACACAGTTTATATATGTACCTGAGTTCTTTTAATTCGAAATACACATTGGCCTTCACTTACACATGCCCGTTGAACCATTCGAAATTCAAAAGGATACGCGGATAGTCGGAAGCTCGTACAATGCCAATGTCCCAGACGTGGTCTTACATGTAATCACATATCGATGCCACTTTCCCAGACATGATCTTACACGAATCAAATAAGATGCCAATGTCCCTGACATGGTCTTACACATGAACACAAGTCGATGCCAACGTCCCAGACGTGGTCTTACACGATAACACATATCAGATATCCTATGTCATGACATATGTATCCTATCTATTCCTAAGGTTCCTACGGGCTTACGAATGTCGAATCTCGATCGAATCAAGCTCGGAAGATAGCCAATTCACAATGTTTACATTCAGCCATAGCATATATAAATTCAAATAATTCAATTTGATACATAACAAATATATATTCATAGTTATATCAACATTCAAATGCTTACTGACTTACCTCGGACGTCGACGACTGTAAAATCGACTAATCGACAACTTTTGTCTTTCCCCAATCCAAACTCAATTTCTTTGGTTATTGATCTAAACATATTCAAATTAAGCTTATTTAAACACCATTCTATTCAATTTAGTCTAAATACACATAAATGGGCAAATTAAAATTTTTCCCCTAACATTTCACACTTTTACAATTTAATCCTTTTTGCACAAAACACAAAATACACAAAATTTGACTACACTATACAACGGCCGAATATTCCTATTCCTCATACAATCCCACATATTTCATTTATTTTACATTTTAGTCCCTCAAAATTTATTTTTGCAATTTAGTCCTAATTACTCAAATTCATCAAAAATTCAAAGACAAAACTTATTAATGTAACACATATATTTCATATTTCATCATCAAACAACAAAAACCACAAGGTATCATCAATGGCAAAACATAAAATCATCATCAAAATCAAAAATTGAGACATGGGTCAGATAGTACTCAAAGCAACGATATCAAAAACGTAAAAATTATCAAAAATCGAACAAAACTAACCTTGAATTTTAAGCTCCAAGCGTGGACAAATATACCTAAGCTTTAATCTTTTCTTCTTCTTTACATTCGGCACAAAAGATGGACAAAAATTGCTTGTTTAATGCTTTTTGTCTTATTATTTGTTTAATTTTACAAATGACCAAAATAACCTTTATAATTTCATATATAAAATAATAATAAGGTTACTTTTGACATATGTCATCCAATAATATGTAAAATGGGCTATTTGCCCTTTAAGGACCTAATATTAAAAAGCCATTAACAAATTAGCACTTACACTTTTTTTGGTAACTTTTACATTTTACGCGATTAAGTTTTTTTATTTAATCGGACACCTAAACGACAAAATTAAAACACGAAAATTTAACACAAACAAATTCACACATAATAAAAACAGAAAATAATTTTAAAATATTTTTTGGACTCTGATTTGTGGTCCCAAAATCACTATTCTGATCAGGGTTAAAATCAGGTTATTACAACTCTCCCCCCTTAGGGATTTTCGTCCCCGAAAATCTTACCGGTGAATAGGTTTGGATAATGCTCTTTCATTGTATCCTCGGACTCCCAAGTTAGGTCTTCAACACAGTGCTTTTGCCACAGTACTTTGACTAACGGGATTTTCTTATTTCTCAATTTTTTTTCATCTCATGAGATAGAATACGAATCTGTTCCTCTTCATATATCATATCAGACTGAATCTCAACCTCTTTCAGATTAATCACATGTGAATAATCGGATTGGTTTCTACGGAGCATCGAAACATGAAATACATTATTGATCTTTTCTAGCTCAGGTGGCAACTGCAATTTATAAGCAACTAGCCCTATACGCTCTATGATCTCATATGGACCAATAAATCTCGGACTCAACTTACCTTTACGATCGTACCTGAGTATTTTCTTCCACGGTGAAACTTTCAAAAACACTTGATCTCTGATCTAAAACTCAATATCTTTACGTTTTAAATCTGCATATGACTTTGACGATCTGATGTAGCTTTTAAGCTATCACGGATCACTATCCCTTTCTGTTCTGTTTCTTTGATCAAGTCAACCCCGTGTATTTTATTTTCACTAAGCTTAGTCCAATACAATGGTGTACAACTTTTACGACCATACAAAGCCTCATAAGGTGCCATTTTGATACTAGATTGAAAACTATTATTATGAGCAAATTCAATCAAAGGTAAGTATCATTCCCACGTACTTTCAAACTTGAAAATGCAACATCTCAACATATCCTCAAGTACCTGAATAATTCGTTCGGACTGACCATCTGTTTGCAGATGAAAGGCCGTGCTAAAGTGTACTTTCGTACCTAAAGCATCTTGTAGTTTTTTCCAAAACTGCGATGTGAACCTCGGGTTTCGATTCGAAACAATAGAAATAGGCACTCCATGTAATCTCACAATTTAAGAAACATATAATTCAGCCAATTTATCAAGTGAATAATCTGTGCAAATCAGAACAAAATGAGTAGATTTAGTCAATCCATCCACAATAACCCAAATTGCATCTTTCTTACTCGATGTCAACAGTAAACCAAATACAAAATTCATCGTGACTCTGTCCCATCTCCACTCGGGTGTCATAACCGGCTGAAATAACCCATAAGGTACCTAATGCTCGGCTTTTACTTGTTGACAAACTAAGCATTTCAAAACAAAGTCAAATATGTCTCGTTTTATACCAGACCACCAATAGAACTGTTTCAAATCATTATACATTTTCGTACTACCCGGATGAACAAATAATCGACTGCTGTGAGCTTTATTCAAAATCATCTAAATTAACTCTGAATTTTTCGGAACACATATTCGATTTTTGAACCTCAAACAACCATTTTCATCAACTCAAAATTCAGATTCAATATTCGTTTCACACTGAGCTCAATTTTCTAACAATCAATTATCAACTTTCTGAGCATCACAGATTTGTTGAACAAATAATGGTGTAACATCCTAAGTTAGTGGGCTTGTGCATTTTGTGTGTTAATTGTTTAAAGTAGTAATTTAAGGCTTAGGGGTCCAGTTTGGGCTCAAGAATGGGCTCAGGCCTTGGTTAAAATATTCTGTTTAGACCCTCTAGTGCTTTAAAGGTAGTCTCTATAGTTTAAATGGCGAAGTGGGCTTGTGGCCCAATAACATGGGGCACAGCAAAGGGGAGCTTTAAGTGGCACCTTGGGCAGGTGAGTAGGCCCAAGTTTGGCCGCATGGGGCCCAAAAGATTGGGCCAAATTCAGCACTTATAAAGGGGTTAGGGGAGAAGACAACAAGGCTACAATTTTGGGAATTTTTAATGTTTAATTTATGAGGATAATAAGCTGAGAAAGAAGGAAGAGAGTTGGTGCTAATTAGGCCTCTTTTGGAGGAGTTGTAGATTAGAATAAGGGGAAAAGATGAGAGCTAATCCAGAAAGCTAGTGTTGGCCGAAAATCAAACCTAGGAGAGGGGGAGGAATCGATTTAGTATAGGTAAAGGGATATGCCGAATTTTTCATTTGTTTTCTCTGAGAATAGCCTTTAGTTTTTTTTTGGCAAATAAGAATCATCTTTTTTTTCCTTTTCTGTCAGAAACCGAAACCCCTGAGGTCTCAACAATTGCCGAAACCCTTCCATTCACCTTCTCTTTTCTTTAATACTCATTGGCCGAATCTCTCTATCTATTCCTTGCCCATCTTTTCAATTCTTTGTTCTTCTAAAAGCTGAAATCCATAGATCTCACCTCCTGTGATTACCGAATCTTGAAGGAAAATGACGGTAAGTGTCGATTCGCATGATTCAATCCTTTTTTTATTTTTAAAGACCCTAGCCGAATGGCTATATAGAAACTGATCTTTTGTTTTTCTTTCTTTTGCGGCATTCCGGGATTTGAAGGAGATCCAATCGCCTAAGGTTCTAAATCGGTAGCACTCGAATCATCCTACTTTCGGGATCTAATCGATTTAGGTAAGGAGATTTGCTTATTTAAACATATAAATTCGAGTAAATAATATTCCTTGGCCGAATGTAGGGGAAGCTTTATCTTCGTGTTCTTCTGGCTTTTGAGCAAAGTTGTAGACAAAGGGCAGTAGATTCGATTAGCGGAGGGGTATCAACGTAGAGGGTAGTCCTACGTATTTATCAGGTGTGTAAATTCTCATACCATTTAGATTGTTTGTTAGTATATGTAAATAAATCTGTTTATATTCTGTTAAATGCTGAAATCCCTGCAAGGCTGATGAAAACCCGTAAAGGGTAAAGGCGATTCACCAGGTTAGTGATTTCTGCCATTTTTAAGTGAATGTTTTTGTTGAATTGATATGATACACATGCATGCCGATTTATATGTTTGTTTGGGGTTGGGTGATTGATGAAAAGGGAAGTGTTCTGTTGTACTGGTTTGCCACGATCTGTTGTAGTGGCACCGCCACGATCTGTTATGGTGACTATGTCACAATTTTGATGATGAGCAGCTAACTGCAGCATGACTGCCATCGATGGTGTGTAGCAGTGTGGGTTGATTGTAGAAATCCCCAATGGTGTGATTGGCAGGTAAGGGTGGTGTGTAGCGGATGGATCTAGGTTTGGGATGGGCTTCTCATAATTCCTGTTATATGATATTACATTATTACATTACGTGGGCTAAGGCCCAATCGATGGTGCATGTGGGATGCTGCTGAGTCTTGTGACTCACCCGTTGTTTAACACTTTTCAGGTAGCACTTAGCACATCGGACAGGCTGGAGAGGAGGGCAAGGTGGCCATGCAAGAGTTCATTTTGGATACTGCAAAAGACATTATTTAGTCTATTTATATTTAATATTTTTAATTAGTTTGGTTTATATTTTATTGTAATAAGGCCACGGGCTATTATTTCTCTTTTATGTTTTTCCGGGTTTTCGGGGGTTTTTTTTTTTACATTTAAATTCTACGTCAAATCTAAACTAAGGCATGTATTGAAATGATAAACATCAAAGGAAAATTTCGGTTTTCTCATCACTAAGGCATTAATCAAAAGTTATATCTTTTACTAATTTACTGAAGTTTACCGAATAAATGATTAAGTTCGAAAAATGTTTTTCGAAAATGCGACATGTTTTATAAAATCTTCTTAGTGGCATGCCGGATTCGGTCGTGGTGTTTGGGTCGGGTTTGGGGTGTTACAAATGGTCTTACTTTTAATTCAGCTATTATCAAACCATCATCAGATATAACCATATGTGCATTCATTGCACACAAAGCAAATAATTATTTTTGACTTAAAGTATTAGCAACAACATTAGCTTTTCCCGAATGATAGTCAATCACAAGCTCGTAGTCTTTTAACAACTCTAACCATCGATGCTGTCTCAAATTCAAATCTTTCTGAGTCATCAAATACTTCAGACTTTTATGATCAGAATAAACATGACATTTTTCACCGAACAGATAGTGACGCCAAATCTTTAATGCGAACACAATAGCTGCTAATTCCAGATCATGTGTCGAATAGTTCTTTTCATGTGGTTTCAGCTATCTCGAGGTATAAGCTCTGACCTTGCCTTCCTGCATCAAAACACAACCCAAACCACTCAAAGATGCATCACTGCAAATAAAAAATTCTTTACCAGATTCTGGCTGAATTAACACTATTGCTTCTGTCAATAGAGTTTTCAACTGATCAAAACTTTTTTGACCACTCAAATTAACATCTTTCTGTAATAGCTTTGTCATAGGTGTCGCGATCATAGAGAAATCTTTCACAGACCGTCTGTAATAACCAGCAAATCCTAGAAAACTTTGAACTTCAGAGACATTTCTTGGAGGTTTCCAATCAAGTATAGCTAAAATTTTACTCGAATCAACCCGGATACCCGATGCTGATACAACGTGACCCAGAAAACTGATTTCGCGTACCCAAAACTCATATTTACTGTATTTCGCATACAACTGTTTATCTCGCATAGTCTGTAACACAAATCTCAAATGTTTGGCATGCTCGGTTTCATCCCAGGAATAGATCAAAATATCATCTATGAATAATACCACAAACCGATTAAGATATTGTCTGAAGATTCGATCATTAAATCCATGAAAATAGTAGGTGCATTAGTAAGTCCGAAAAGCATAACCAGAAACTCATAATGTCCATACCTCGTTCGGAAAATAGTCTTTAGGACATCAGAGTCTTTAAGAATACAAATTCTTCTTTCAATCTATCCTTCAATTCATACATGTACGTTCAAAGTTTATTTCCAATTCGTAGATAAATTCAAACACATATATCCCAATTAACTTTTCAATCAAATAATTCAAATCATACTAACTGCTGAATCGGTCTTTTCAAAGAAATCTTTCTTCTCATTAGAAGGATGACCCCAGACATATCATTATACAAATTAATCTTGATCTTCTATCACTTTCACTTTTATCACTATCGAACCTTCATAAAAACTAGAAAAGAGTTTATAATAAAGTTGTCTCATATATTAATCATTGAAACTCTGAATTATACTAAAATCACCTTAACCAAATAGAAATCATTGATCCTTAATAGGAACAATGTCTTAATCCTATAACGAATATTATCCTAGCTGTTAATGAAGCATCAGAACACAGAAAGGAATCAAATATGATTTAAATAGCAACCATTGTGGAAACACATCTTTTATAACTCTGAGGAAGGTACCACTGTACTCTCACATTTCAAGCCAGAAATTATAATCGTAAAAGACATAGTCATCTCTGTCAAATAGAAATCTCTTGCAGATAATCATATGGAATCATAAAAATACCAGAATAGCAAAATTTCAACATTTTGAGTTACACAGAATATCTGAAAATTACAACTCATATACAATAATATTAGTTCCGATGATATCCAAGAAATATCCAGAAAGAACAATGTCGCTCATAAATATTGAAATCCACAGTAACAGAAGTAATAGAATCTTCACATATTTTCAACAGAGAAATAACCAGTAGGAGCAGAATATTAGTCTCATACAGATTTTACCATTGACTTTCATATCCACACCATGGAATAAATTATCAAAGGAAGACATAACAATGTCAAATATAACCCAAACAGATCAACGATGCTTTTGTCTATTAATATGTTTAGCTAATGTTCTCATACGATAAAACTTTCTTTAGATAACATACCTAAACAAGTCATTTAATCAAAGTTAACTTCTTCTTTAACAATGTCTTTACATCATCTAAATAGTGTAACACCCCAAACCCGGCCCAAACGCTACGGCCGAATCTAGAATGCTACTGAGGAAAAAGTTTGAAAAGAATTTGTCATAAGGGTGAAAACATAAAAATTTTCTAACATTTATAAAAACATTGTATATTTAAAATTCTAAGTAAAATTATGTTGTTACAAATTTCCGAATTAAAACTTTAATATAAGTTTTGATGATGTAAATCGCTTTCTAAAATAAAACATTCCAAATATCATCTCGATCGTCAATCCAACTTGAACACAATAAAAGTCCCCAAATGCTTTAAGTGGCCCTTATTACAATAAATATTTACCCAAAATACTGAAAATATAAAGTGTATAAAACAATGAAAAACATCTTCTGCATGGCCGCCTCGTATTCGCTCCAGCCCGGTCCAAGAATCATGTATCACCTGCATTGTTTGGTAAAAAAAAAAATTGGGTGAGTCAAACTGACTCAGTGTGTAATTAGTCCACAGATTTCCACACATGGGCTTAGCCCAAACCACACCAATCCACATATCAAATAATAATGCAAAATGCACCTAACCTTGACCTAGGGTCCATCCTCTACACACCCGTATCCACCACCACACACTGGGGATTACTAAATCAACCCTCCAACCTCTACACACCAATTTGGCAAGCAATGCCATCCACCAAGTGGTCAAGCCACTGGTCCACGTGAAATAAATCACAGTATAATCCACAACACGACCTCAGTCAACATCAATCCACGATGTAGCTCGTAGCTAACATCAAATCACGATGAGGCACATAGCCATCACCAACCACAATATGGCACAAAGTCGATACCAACCACGATGAGGCACAAAGCCGATCATCAATCCACGTGAAGCTCGTAGCCATCACTAAACCACGTACATAAATGTACACCCTGTCCTTCAATAATCATATCCCAACCCTATGCATATGTCAGTATCATGGCCAAATAATAGTAAAATTCCAATGAGCATACATCACATGCTTACCACAATTCCACACATATACCATGGTAAAATAATATCATAAAACCGACACAGTTAACAGAATACCCACTATGGGTAGCCACCATCTCAACCATTATTTTCGGCTATCATACACATCTTATACGTATATATATAACAACAAATACAAACAACAGGAGATCAGTGTGATAACTACACACCTGTTACTAGCGAAATCAATAAATCCCGAAGACCCGATCTACCGCACTAGATCTCCCTATCCTACATTCAGGCAAACCGCAAAACCATTAACAAGGCCATTCGGCCATACCAATAAATCTTGGTCTCAATAGCCTTCGGCTTTTTCAACAACTTAAAGAATGATGAACCAACATAGATATCCTTACCACTTGACTTACCAACTTTGATCGCTAAAAAATAGGGGCTTAAATCGACTACTTCCACAATCCTGAAGAACCTAGGAGAAATCGATTCCCATTAATGATTAACAACACTATCAACAAATGCCGGATTAGGCTTTCACCTATGTGTGTCGACGAAAAGAAGAGAAAGTAAGAAGGAGTTTGACCATGGACACTTACCTTCTTAAAATCGATTGAAGAAACAACCAAAAAGATCAAGGCTTGATTGAGATTCGGCCAAAATAACAAAAAGAAAGAAAGGAAATTCGGCTATGGTTAATTAAAGGCAATAAATAGAATTAGGCTAGAGTGGAAAAAGAAAGGAAAAGAAAAATGCAATGGAAGAGGAGGATTGGCAATAGAGTATGGTTGATAGAAGAAAAGAAATTAAGATTCGACTAAACCAAAAGAAGAGAAAGGAAGAAATATGAATGGTATTCGGCTTTGATCAAGAATGAGAGAAAGAAAAAGAGAGAGAGATGGGGAGAAAGAGATTCAGCCAAGGAATAAAAATAAGATGAAAGAAAAAATGCCTCCCTTCAATGGTAGAATATTTTCGGCACAAAGAGAAAAAGAGCTTGAGAGGAAAAGAAAACAATACCAATTTGGTCAAGAATAAAAACCAAAACCAAAATAAAAGCTTACCTATTGCTCAAATTCGGTTTAAGAGAAAGAGTTTTCAAAGAAAAGAAAATGATACACAAAATGCTAAGGAATTTGACCAACTAGTTACCAACCTACCAAAACCTTCAACAAAATTCGGTCACCCCCCTTGACCATAATGCCGTCCACATACATGGATAGGTTAGCCAATAAAAAGTTTCTAAAACCGTATCCTTAATCCAAGCCTTATGTCCCCTTATCATTCCTTAATCAAAATGATTCCTTTCCCCAAGTTCAAGTTTACCTAAACTATTAGTCATCTTGCCATAAAAATCAAGCTAATTTGAATTAATCACACTCCTAAATTTTCTCCTTACCGCCAAAACAAATTATCTTTACTTATTCGAAGCTTATCTGACAGAGTTTGTGCTGAGTACAACTCCTCCCCCTTTGGCGTCAAAATAAAAAGCAGAAAGTGAGATTTCTGCTGCTCGAACCTGAGCTCTCCCTTCCCTACATGTGGCGTCACCTTCAAGGGTCTAAGTGGCACCTCCTTGCCACTTTACCAAGCCCATTCTTGTGCTTAAATTCCCCATGAATTACTCTTAACCCCTAGCTCCTTCAGCTCCCTCTAACTAAAGCTTAAAAACAAAAATTTTCCTACATCTCGGGCCTACCCTTGGCTTAAACCTAGATCTTAAAACACCTTAATAAATGCACAATCAAGCCATACACATGCAAAACAATTCAAACCTAATAGCCCCTATTTCAGGATGTTACAAATAGTCTTCAGTACTGCCCAATATCTCTTTTAGTACTGTCCTCATTTGCTGATTCATTCTCCTTTCTAACCATATTGCTAATATTTCAAACACGGATTTCTAAAACTTCACATTAGTGAGTTTATTCATTCCAATTCTTATAATAAAATTGTAACATTTTTCTGACAAGGGGGTGAGGGTAGTAAAGCCTCAAATTTAACTCTCACATAATTGCACATAATACATACTATCACAAATAGTCAGTTCATTACTAATTTCACGTTCTCAAATCATTTAACAAACTTTTGCTTTTAATCACTTGTATTCTTAACATATTGTTCATATGCCAACTTAAATAGCTATTTCAAGATCAGAGCATTTCAGATAGCGATCATAACTCAAATATCACATCTCATAAGCTCATATAATTACAACATTTATCAATAACAACATGTCAAACAATTTGATTCTTACCATTATGAGTCTCAACTCATCATTAGCACATTTCCACTCAAATATTTGAATATCTACTTCTGTACTATCAAAATTACCTCAGTTGGAAATCTTATCTCTCTCATCAAAACAATCTTCGTTAGACTCGGGAGATATCACACTATGGCAGATTTAATACGGCATGTATAGTTAGACTCACATACGCTATGGTAGTCCTAGAACCGACTAAACCATAGCTTTGATACCAATCAAATGTAACACTCCTAACCTGTATCCGCCGCTAGATTAGGGTTACGAGGCATTACCAAATAAGACACAACTCAGAACAGGCATATATATTGTAACATCCTGAATTAGGGGTTGTCTGAAATTTAATTATTTTCATGTGATTGCTTGAAAAGAAATGATTACTATGTTTGCTAGACATGATTTAGGGTCTAGTCATAGCCCCGAACTAGGTCAGACTTAGGGCTGAAATTTCTTTTTAAAGTGCTTAAAAGGAAGGAATTAGGTGAGATAGGGGTTAAGTAAAATTTCGAGTGAAGCATAACACAGGAAGTAATTGGCAAAGTGGCTTTCATGCGCCACTTAAGAGCTAGAGGTGACGATTGGGCAGGTCTTGGGTTCAAATCTTGGGAGTTACAAGGGGGGATGTGTTTTTTTTTTTGGGCTTTTTGGCGTTAAAGGAAAGGGGGCCAAGTTAGAAGGCTTTAAAAGATTTTTGTGGGTGAGTTTGGGCATGAAAGTCAAGGTAGTAGAGTGGTATGGGGCGTTGAAAGGGGCTGCGGCAGTTCGCTCCTTTAGGTCCTATGTTCGAACCAAGGGAGCAGTAGTTTGGCATTTTATTTTTTTGGAAGCTAGCATGAATGGGAAAGGGAGCTGATGGCTTGCATGTGGGACTCTTAATTTGATAAGGATAAGCTTAATTTTTGCTCTAAAATTCGGCTGGAAGAGTAAGTGTTAGTAGTTTACTTTCATTTAATTTGTTTGATGAGGTGATTAGGAGATTAAATGTAAGATAAATCTTGCTTTATTTTGATAATTAAAAGCTGAAATTATCACAAAGAGAGGGTGATGGCGGATTTGGGACTCCTTAGGGCCATCCATATTCGGTTTTGTGTTTAGCAAGGGTGTGCCGAAATTCATTTAGTAAGTTTCTCTTCTTTTTTCATTTGGTTGCTGGCCGAATTCTCCCTAGCCTCACTTGCCAAAATTCTCCAAAATTTCTTTCTTCTTTTCTTCTACTTAGCCGAACCTACCCCCTCTCTTTAACTAAAAATTGCACCTTCCATTTGTGTTGCTAGCCGAATATCTCTTCCATAAAGGGCTTAAGCCAAATCCCCCTAGTAAAGTGCCGTTGATTCCAAAAGGTTGGTAAGTGCCTCTCTTAAGCATTCGGTCTCTCTTCTCTTCCTTTTTGTGTGCCGAAAGCTTGGGAAACAAGCCTTGGTAAGTGGCTGAATATGGTTTTGGTTATAATAGTGTATGTTTTGTGTGTAGCTAACGGCAAGGTGCATTGAGGGAGCCTTTCGTGGTCACAATTCTGCAAGGTAAGCCAATATGGTATTCGGCCATAGGCCACTTTCTATAGATTTGCTTATAACTGATTTTAACAAAGTGACATAAAGGGATTTCGACAGTTCAGAAGATAGGAGTGGTTTTCCGGGATTTCGATTTTGCCTTGGTAAGTAATAATAAGATTCGGCCTAGGGCCATACTTGGAATTATAGGTGCGATTAGTCCTTCGGGATTACTAATTTGGCCGAATAGGCCTATGGCACTAACTTTGGTGATTGGTCGAATATAGGGTCAAGGGATTTAGCATCGTAGATCGGATCTTTGGGATCTAGGAATTTCGGTAGTAATAGGTGTGTAAAACTCTTTACACACTTTATTAGTAAGCTTTGCTATATTGTTGCCTTTTTAATCATCATGGTAGTGATTTGCTTGTGGGCTTAAGCATAGATTCCGGGTAAGTCCCCTATTACGTAATCTATGATATATGATTTTGTATGCCATCATATGCTGTTGGATGCTATGCTATACATAAATGCATGATACATGTGATTATGACATTTGTTATGTAAGCATGATGATGGTGGGATTGATGAGAGGAGGGGGATGATTTCTATGGACTGTCACCAGTGGTTTTGACCACAAGATGGGTTGGCCCAATCAGATTAATTGTGACTTCGGTCACCAGTGGTTTTGACCACACCGTTGATAAATCGTGACTAAGTCCGGTGGTTTGGTACCACCGATGGTTTTGACCACATCTTGATAAATTGTGACCTATGGTTATCGATGGTTTTGACCACACGATGGGTTGGCCCCATCATTTAATTTCGACTCTAGTCACGGTGGTTTTGACCACCGGTGGTTTTGACCACAGGGGTAGTTAAAGAATACGGATGGTTAGTAGGGTTGCATATTTGCATGTTTATTAATAATCTATGTATGAGTTACATTTACGGGTGGGGATTTACACTTGAGTCTTGGTGACTCACCCTTCCCAATTTATTTTGCAGATGAGTAGATCGCGGAGATGGAGTAGGAGAGGACTCGGTGCCATGCTTATTCGTTGGATTTGAATTTAATTTATTATAGTTAAGTTTGTTTTCTTTAAAGTTTTTCTAATTTGGGTTGTAATAAGGCCGCTAATTATTATTTGGATGTTTAATTAGTTGTTTCAAATTTACTTATACTATATTATAAAATGAAATTATAAATGTTAAGTAAATCGGTTAAAAGCAACATTTTCAAATTAAGAAATTTTTACGAGTTTTCAAAGACGTTACCATCGGGTAACAAAATACACCAAGTCAACTATAACCTTGACGATTTTAAAATTTTACATGATCAAACGTTTTCAAAGGGTTTATCAACACAACCATGTTTATAAAAACAATCCCAACTGAGTTTTATCAAACCTTGTTTTAATACCTTAGCCATATTTTATCAAGTTTTTACCGGACACTCAAAATGTTACAAATCATTTCACTCCGTGACATACCCGGTCAGGGCTCGTGGGCCAGGTTTAGGGTGTTACATTTTTTGTATCAGAGCCCGGTTCAAAACTCGGTTGTGGGGGCCCAAGGCCCAAAATGTTTTGTTTATGTTAGTAGGCCTTATTGGAATGTTTTGGGAAACTATTTTTGGCTTGAACAGCATGGCACCGAGTCTCCGGCACCTATCCACCCAGGTAAGTAATTCTGTCTATTTTTGTGAATACTTGATAGGGGTAGAAGGGTAAATTGGGAACGTAGACTATTAGAATAAGGGATTGTTGAACCCTAGGGTTAGCGAACCCCAACAAACAATGCATAAGATTTAATAATTCCCTAAACAAACCTGTGAGTTATCACTGAGCAAGGGATGTGGAAATCGTTATATGCATGTCTAGGATTGGATTGATGGGACCACGGTATTTAAGCGATCTAGTGACTCACCTCCTACTCACTTGAATCCTACAGTGCGTAGTGACGGTTCATCCTAGCTAAGACGACGTGCTCACAGGCTAAACTTGATAACTAAAACCCGAAAGGGACTAGCCGTTTTGTTTTGAGGTAATTAAAACCTTGTTTAAAAAAATGACCAAAATACCCCTCAGTTTGAAAAATGACCAAAATACCCCTGGCCTGTAAATTACCAAAATACCCTTCGTATGAAAAATTTCCAAAAAGAGAATTTTCAAAATATTTTTCTTTTGTGAAATCAATTAGAACCAAATTTTGGGAATTTTTTATGAAAATGCCCTTATTATGAAAAATTACTAAAATACCCCTAGTGGTAAAATTACAAAATTGCCCCTAACCTACAAATTACCAGAATGACCCTAATTTTCAAAAAAAATTTTGCAACACTATCAACTTGGAAAATGCAATTCTCAAAAAGGAACCCTCAAAGTCTTACAACTTTTGAAATATCCCCGATTTATTAATTCACCCTGATTTGTGAAAAATTATCGAAATACCCTAAGGTCCAAAATTAAAATACCCCAGTTTTAAAATTTTTCAAAATACCAAGAATTTAAGAGTTCCAAAATACTTTTGACAAAATCATCCGAGAACTTTTATTTTGAAAATTACAAAAAAATACCCATGAGGATAAATTACGAAAATACCCCAGGTAGTGGAAAAACAATCACAATGAAAACTACAACGTCTCTTTGAATGAATGAATAGAAAGGCGTATGCGTGTATGAATCTGAAAGAACCACTCCTAAAACTCCTATCATAAAATTTCTTGGCGGATAATCAAGTGAAACAAAGGTACTAATGCATAAAATTCTTAAGCAGATAAACGCAATCGTTAGAAATGAGTACAAGAGGTCGTGGGCGTCGCGCTTCGTGGCCATGATAAAGGTAGGATGACCTTGTCGAGCCAGACAAGGTGCGGTCATGGGTCGGAAATGAGATCTTTGGATCTGTAGGTGGTGGAAAAGCGAGTTCAAGATCAGTGGTGGTGACGATGTAGTATCCCAAGCGGTGCTCTGAGTGTTGGAGCGAGTTCTTTGAGGCAAAGGCAGTGTAGGAGCAAGTAAATCCGTGGTTGAACGACTCAAGACTATGAGCGAAGTATTTAGAGGAATTTCTGGAGTGGCACCCAGTTCGACGGAATATTGGTTAGAATCAACTGAGAGGATCATGGGTGACCTAAATTTTTCAGCTGAGGAGAAGTTGAAGGGCATAATATCTCTGCTTCGGGATGAGTCATATTAGTGGTGGCTCACCGTAAGAGATGGAGCGATGGCGGAAGATCTCACGTGGGAATTCTTTAAGGCTGCCTACCAAAAGAAGTACATAGGAGCTAGTTATGTGGATGCACAGCGGAAGGCTTTCTTGAACCTGGTTCAAGGCAATAAGACAGTAGTAGAGTATGAGGCCGAATTCCTCCAGTTGAGTAGGTATGCTCGTGGTATTGTGGGTACCGAGCATGAACGCTGTGTTAGATTCGAGGATGGGCTGAGAGATGAGTGAGGATGATGATAGCTCCACAAGAGGAACGGAGTTCAACATCCTAGTGGAGAAGTCTAAGGTTGCTGAAGGGGTAAGACAGTCAGTTAGGCGAAATCAGGATAGGAACTGGAATAAGAGGAGCTCTGGATCTTCAAGGTTTTCTGGTAATCAGCAAAAGAGAACGAGGTTTGGTGGGTCAGATCAAGCTACTAGGCCTGCTGCTGCTGCCAATTCTCAATGGTCGCCACGGTGTGCTCGGTGTGGAAAGTCTCACACGGGGGAGTGTTGGAGTGGTAATCGCGGATGCTTCAAGTGTGGGTCCATGGAACATCGAGTTAGGGACTGTCTGAAAAAGGCAGCTAGACTGAGATCAGAGGGTCAGGATCATGCACCGAATAGAAGGGATAACCAGCTGACCTCAGAGGTCGTGGTGCGAGGAAGAGGAGGTAATGGTCTTTGGCGGAGGTCGTGGGGCACCGAGGGGAGGTACCGGTGGTACTGAGGCTAAGGCAACCTGGTTTGGTCTATGTCGCGAGGCGTCAAGAGGAGGGCGACGCACCAGACATCATAACCGGTATGTTCTTGATCTTTGGTGTACCCTATAGTACCTTGATTGACATTGGTTCAACCTACTCATACATTGCTAGTAGTGTAGTGGAAACTCTGCATTTAGACTCTGAGCTTACTTCTAGGAAGATGACTGTATTAAGCCCCCTAGGTCACTCTGTAGAAGTAAGTAGACTCTATAGGAATGTACCCATAGAACTTCAAGGGGTCGTATTCTTGGCTGATTTGATGGAACTACCGTTTCGAGAGTTCGACCTAATCCTTGGGATGGATTGGCTAGTAAAGTGTCGAGCTAGCTTTGGATTGCTTGACTAAACGCATGGTAATAAAGACCGTGGAAGGTGATGAGGTGGTGATGATAGGTAAAAGGAGAGATTACCTATCTAATCTGGTTTCTGCATTGAAGGCAGAAAAGATGGTTAGGAAGGGTTGTGAAGCTTATGTGGTGCATGTTTGTGCTTTGGAAGCTAAGGATGTTGCTATGAGAGATGTCCGGACCGTAAGGGACTATGTTGATGTGTTTCCAGAGGAACTTTCGGGTCTACCTCCGGACCGAGAGGTTGAATTTGGTATAGATCATTGCGGAGCTGCGCCAAGATTTATAGCTCCGTGTCGGATGGCGCGTAGAAAGAATTGGTGGAGTTGAAGGCCTGATTCGAGAATTGTTGGATAGAGGTTCATCCGACCAAGTGTATCGCCTTGGGAGCTCCGGTGCTTTTGCTAAGAAGAAAGATGGGACAATGAGGATGTGTATAGACTATCGGCGGTGAACAAGTTGACAATAAAGAACCGGTATCCTTTGCCCGATTGAAGATCATTCGATCAACTCAAAGGAGCATCGGTGTTCTCTAAGATTGACCTTAGGTCGTGGTACCATCAACTTAAGGTGAAGGAGGTGATGTCCATAAGGCGGCATTAGTACTCGGTATGGGCACTACGAGTTTCTGGTAATGCCTTTTGGTTTGACGAATGCACCGGCAGCATTTATGGACATGATGAACCAGGTTTTCCAACCCTATCTGGATCAGTTTGTCGTGGTCTTCATAGACGACATTTTGGTGTACTCAAAGTCGAAAGAGGAGCATGACGCACATCTTCATGTGGTTTTGCAAGTTCTGAGGGAGAAGCAGTTGTACGCCAAATTCAGCAAGTATGAGTTCTGGCTCAAGGAGGTAACTTTTCTAGGGCATGTTGTTTCAGTCGAGGGAATCAGGGTGGATCCCCGTAAGATTGAGGCGGTATTAGAGTGGAAACCACCCAAGTCTGTTACAGAAATTTAGAGTTTTCTGGGGTTGGCAGGATATTACCGAAGATTTGTGGAAATTTTCTCCTTAATCGCATCACCGTTGACTAAGCTATTGAGAAAAGGAGTTCCGTTTGTGTGGTCTGAGAAACAGCAAGAGAGTTTCGATAAGCTGAAGAGGATCTTGACAGAAGCACCAGTCTTAATTCAGCCTGAGGCAGGAAAGGAGTTCACTGTGTATTGTGATGCATCGCATACTAGTTTAGGGTGTGTGTTGATGCAAGAAGGGAAGGTGGTCGCTTATGCGTCACGGCAGTTGAGGCCTCACGAAGCTAACTACCCGACACATGACTTGGAATTGGCTGCTGTGGTATTTACCTTGAAAATCTGGAGGCACTACCGTATGGGGAGAGGTCGGTAGTGTACACAGATCACAAGAGTCTGAAGTACCTCCTGACTCAGAAAGATTTAAATTTGAGACAGCGGAGATGGATTGAGTTGTTGAAGGACTACGACTGTTCAATTGAATACCATCCGGGGAAGGCTAATGTGGTAGCTGATGCATTGAGCTGTAAGGTGGTAGTGGATTTGCGAGCAATGTTTGCTCATCTAAGTCTCTATGAGGATGGGAGCCTTTTGGCAGAATTGCAAGTGAAGCCATCTTGGATTAATGAGGTCAAAGAAAGACAGATGACCGATGAAGCTTTGAGTACTCGGAGGTTGCAAGTACAGAATGGTGAGGCCGAAGGTTTCAGCTTGGGTAGTGATGGAGTGTTGTACTTTCAGAGGAGAGTATGCATGCCTAAGGATGATGATTTGAGGCGTGAATCCTTAAAGAAGCTCATAGCGATCCGTCGCTTATGCACCCGGAAGCGACAAGATGTATCGGGATTTAAGGGAGCAGTTTTGGTGGCCGGGCCTTAAGCGAGAAGTAACCGAGTTAGTGGGCAAGTGTCTGACATGCCAGCAAGTTAAGGCTGAGCATCAATTGCCATCAGGGCTATTACAACCGGTAAGGATCCCACAGTGGAAGTGGGAGGAGATTACTATAGATTTCGTAAGTGGGCTTCCCTTTACGCCCAGTAAGAAAGATGCCGTTTGGGTGATAGTAGACCGATTGACTAAGTCGGCCCATTTCATACCAGTAAGGGTTGACTACTCGCTTCAAAGATTAGCCAAGTTGTATATCGCAGAGATAGTACGGTTGCATGGAGTACCTGTGTCCATTATCTCAGATCGAGATCCTCGGTTTACGTTGAGATTCTGGAAGGCTTTACATCAAGAGTTAGGCACGAAGTTAAATTTTAGCACGGCTTTTCACCCGCAGTCTGATGGACAATCTGAGAGGGTTATTCAAGTATTGGAAGATATGTTAAGGGCTGTGTTTTGGACTTAGTGGTAGTTGGGAGGAGTACCTACCTTTATGCGAGTTCGCTTATAACAATAGTTATCAGCGAGTATTGAATGGCACCGTATGAGGTATTTGTATGGTCAGAAATGCCATACTCCTACATGTTGAACGGAGCTAAGAGAGCGACAGATGTTGGGTCCAGAGTTAATGGCAGAGACGGAGGATAAGGTTAGAGTAAATCGGGATTGTCTTAAGGAGGCATCAGACAGGCAGAAATCCTACGCCGATCTTAAACGAAGAGATGTTGAGTATGCAGTGGGTGATAAGGTCTTCTTGAAGGTATCACCTTGGAAGAAGGTGCTAAGGTTTGGCCGGAAGGGCAAGTTAAGCCTTAGATTCATCGGACCATACATGGTGTTGAAACGTGTGGGACCAGTAGCTTACCAGCTTGAGTCGCCAGCAGAATTGAGCCAGATACATGATGTCTTCTATGTTTCAATACTGAGGCGCTATCGATCGGATCCATCACATGTAGTGCCGGTTGTGGAAATTGAAGTGAACTCGGGCTTGTCGTTCGAGGAAGAGCCGGTACAAATCTTGGATCGAGATGTCAAAGTTCTGCGAAGGAAGTCCGTGCCTTTGGTGAAGGTGTTATAGCGAAATCATGGTACGGAGGAGGCCACATGGGAACCCGAGGATGTGATGCGTCAGCAATACCCCAACTCTTGATTCGTAATTTGAGGCGAAATTCTTTTTAAGGGGTAGAACGTAACATCTGAATTAGGGGTTGTCTGAAATTTAATTATTTTCATGTGATTGCTTGAAAAGAAATGAATACTATGTTTGCTAGACATGATTTAGGGTCTAGTCATAGCCCCGAACTAGGTCAGACTTAGGGCTGAAATTTCTTTTTAAAGTGCTTAAAAGGAAGGAATTAGGTGAGATAAGGGTTAAGTAAAATTTCGGGTGAAGCATAACACAAGGAAGTAATTGGCAAAGTGGCTTTCATGCGCCACTTAAGAGCTAGAGGTGACAATTGGGCAGGTCTTGGGTTTGAATCTTGGGAGTTACAAGGGGGGATGTGTTTTATTTTTTTGGGCTTTTTGGCGTTAAAGTAAAGGAGGCCAAGTTAGAAGGCTTTAAAAGATTTTTGTGGGTGAGTTTGGGCATGAAAGTCAAGGTAGTAGAGTGGTATGGGGCGTTGAAAGGGGCTGCGGCAGTTTGCTCCTTTAGGTCCTATGTTTGAACCAATGGAGCAGCAGTTTGGCATTTTATTTTTTGGAAGCTGGCGTGAATGGGAGAGGGAGCTGATGGCTTGCATGTGGGACTCTTAATTTGATAAGGATAAGCTTAATTTTTGCTCTAAAATTCGGCTGGAAGAGTAAGTGTTAGTAGTTTACTTTCATTTAATTTGTTTGATGAGGTGATTAGGAGATTAAATGTAAGATAAATCTTGCTTTATTTTTGATAATTAAAAGTTGAAATTATCACAAAAGAGAGGGGTGATGGCCGGATTTGGGACTCCTTAGGGCCATCCATATTCGGTTTTGTGTTTAGCAAGGGTGTGCCGAAATTCATTTAGCAAGTTTCTCTTCTTTTTTCATTTGGTTGCTGGCCGAATTCTCCCTAGCCTCACTTGCCAAAATTCTCCAAAATTTATCTCTTCTTTTCTTCTACTTAGCCGAACCTACCCCCTCTCTTTTACTAAAAATTGCACCTTCCATTTGTGTTGCTAGCCGAATATCTCTTCCATAAAGGGCTTAAGCCGAATCCCCCTAGTAAAGTGCTGTTGATTCCAAAAGGTTGGTAAGTGCCTCTCTTAAGCATTTGGTCTCTCTTCTCTTCCTTTTTGTGTGCCGAAAGCTTGGGAAACAAGCCTTGGTAAGTGGCCGAATATGGTTTTGGTTATAATAGCGTATGTTTTGTGTGTAGCTAACGACAAGGTGCATTGAGGGAGCCTTTCGTGGTCACAATTCTGCAAGGTAAGCCAATATGGTATTCGGCCATAGGCCACTTTCCATAGATTTGCTTATAACCGATTTTAACAAAGTGACATATAGGGATTTCAGCAGTTCAAAAGATATGAGTGGTTTTCCGGGATTTTGATTTTGCCTTGGTAAGTAATAATAAGATTCGGCCTAGGGCCATACTTGGAATTATAGGTGCGATTAGTCCTTCGGGATTACTAATTTGGCCGAATAGGCCTATGGCACTAACTTTGGTGATTGGCCGAATATAGGGTCAAGGGATTTAGCATCGTAGATCGAATCTTCGGGATCTAGGAATTTTGGTAGTAACAGGTGTGTAAAACTCTTTACACACTTTATTAGTAAACTTTGCTATATTGTTGCCTTTTTAATCATCATGGTAGTGATCTGCTTGTGGGCTTAAGCATGGATTCCGGGTAAGTACCCTATTACGTAATCTATGATATATGATTTTGTATGCCATCATATGCTGTTGGATGCTATGCTATACATAAATGCATGATACATGTGATTATGACATACATTATGTAAGCATGATGATGGTGGGATTGATGAGAGGAGGGTGATTTCTATGGATATGCCGATGGTTTTGACCACAAGATGGGTTGGCCCCATCGATTAATTGTGACTTTGGTCACCGGTGGTTTTGACCACACCATTGATAAATCGTGACTAAGTCCGGTGGTTTGGTACCACCAGTGGTTTTGACCACATCTTGATAAATTGTGACCTATGGTCATCGATGGTTTTGACCACACGATGGGTTGGCCCCATCATTTAATTTGTGACTCTAGTCACGGTGGTTTTGACCACCAGTGGTTTTGACCATACGGGGTAGTTAAAGGAGTACGGATGGTTAGTGGGGTTGCATATTTGGATGTTTATTAATAATCTGTGTATGAGTTACATTTCCGGGTGGGGGATTTACATACTGAGTCTTGATGACTCACCCCTTCCCAAATTATTTTGCAGATGAGTAGATCGCGGAGATGGAGCCGGAGAAGACTCGAGGCTGCCATGCTTATTCGTTGGATTTGAATTTAATTTATTATAGTTAAGTTTGTTTTCTTTAAAGTTTTTCTAATTTGGGTTGTAATAAGGCCGCTAATTATTATTTGGATGTTTAATTAGTTGTTTCAAATTTACTTATACTGTATTATAAAATGAAATTATAAATGTTAAGTAAATCGGTTAAAAGCAACATTTTCAAATTAAGAAATTTTTACGAGTTTTCAAAGATGTTACCATTGGGTAACGAAATACACCAAGTCAACTATAACCTTGACGATTTTAAAATTTTACATGATCAAACGTTTTCAAAGGGTTTATCAACACAACCATGTTTATAAAAACAATCCCAACTGAGTTTTATCAAACCCTGTTTTAATACCTTAGCCATATTTTATCAAGTTTTTACCGGACACTCAAAATGTTACAAATCATTTCACTCCGTGACATACCAGATCCGGTCAGGGCTCGTAGGCCTAGTTTGGGGTGTTACATATATATTTTTTAAAACATAACACATTACATCTAAATTGAGTATTTGTGTATTGAATCATCCAAACAGAATAAAGTTGCACATTTTGCTATTTCAATAAAATCATACTAATCTTTATAAATTCAGACATATTTTATTTTCTTATACTTACCAAGTAATAAGACATTCAATATTTCAATTTCATTTATTAAAAAATATCAAACTCACCTTATGCTTAATCATTTTAATATATCATTAACCAATTAAACCACATACTTAGTTATTCATTTTATGTGCTACTCTAATATCATATAATTCATCTTAGTTAATCTAATTTAACATATCAATCATTTAAATAGGTGAATGATGTACCTAATCACTCTATCTTTCAAAACTAATACACACACATACATATATAACATATTACCCACTTGTCCAACACTTAACATAAATTAACTTATAAATATACATTCAAAATTTTCCATTCAAATTCTTACCTCATCAAGCAACTAAATTTCATAACCTAAACACAAAACAAAATACATTGCATCACATTTAATCATCCATCATAATTTCATATCATGGTTGAATATATATATATATATATATATATATGTATTTAACATTATTAATTCAAACTCAATTATCAATGACTTAATGACTAAGCATAACCTTATACCTAGTCACCTGATCGTGTCAAACAGTTGAGTTTTAATATTTATAAAAGAGTGATCGAACCTGTAGACTAACTATGACAATGATAGCGGCAAGTGCACCTATCGAGCAAATAGTATAGCTCGAGCAAGAATATCTTATCGAACCCAAAGGAACCTAAAAGTACTACTACTCACTTTCTCTCTATTATTTAGCCTGAAATTTGGAGTGATTGAATTATTAAACTAATGAAATACTTAGACTAAATGCAAAGACAAAAGAATGAATAGGTGAAAGACTTTAGGAAAACTCAGTTGATAAAGACGATACCCTCAGGAAGAATCCACCTATGACTTCACTTATTATTTATTCCCCAGACCATATGATTTCTTTACTTAGCTTGTTTTGTGAGACACCCTAACCTATATTAAACCCTCTCTCAAGGCGAATAACGTCTAACCTTAGGTTAATTAGTGGAACTCTCATTCTCTTATAATAACCCCCTAAGGAAGCAGTAAATCGATCAATGGATTCCCATATTAGGTTTCACCCTAATCTGACAAAATCTCGTAACCCTATCTTTAGGCGCCCGATCAACTCCACTCAATTATGCTAGATCTACTCTTAGGTAGGGTCTATTCCTCCTCCACCTAAGCACATCAGATTAAATTAAGCAACATAATTAAGAACAAACCAAGTACTTATCATATAATTTAGAAATCAAATAACAAAATCCATCATAGGTCTCATCCCCTTCAGGTATCTGAGGGGTTTAGTGCATAACTAAAGACGAAAACATCTCAAGAGTAAAGAATAAACAAAACATAAGAAATCCTTAAAACCCCCTGAAGGAATTAAAGGAGAGATCCTCCATCTTGAATGGAGTTTTGGCTTCTTGAGATGAATCAACTAGCTATCTTCAAGTGATTCCCTAAAAGATGAACGCTTCGGCAAAAGCCTCTGCCAAAAAGCTCCCCTTTAATGTTTGCCTTGGGTTATTTATATAGGCTTTGGGATGCTATACTTGTCTCCTAAGTATCTCCTTCAAGCAGAATTACTATTAGGGTGTTGGAGTAGAATTAGGAGTATGTTTCTTTGGCTTCAAGTATCCAAATCCAAGTGAAATTGCTCTCTCCCGTGGTAGGGCACGGCCATGACACACGTTCGTGTAACTCGTGGTTGGGCCGTGTCTCGATTTTTTAATTTTGGGCACAACCGTGTGAGTTAGGATTCAGGCCGTGCTTCAGGTCTGTCGATTTGGGCACGGCCATGTAGATCACCAGGCATGTCCGTGTGATAAATGGATGCTGCACGGCCGTGTGCTACATAGTTGAGGCCGTGCTCTAGGTAATTGGCGAGGCACGATCGTGTGGGCTTTGGGCCAGACCGTGTTGATTGCTTGATAAGGCCCAATTACTCTGCTTTAAGCCCGTTTTGTGTTCTTTTTATCCTCGGGTGCTTTCCTGAGTATAAACATGAAAAGAAAGGATTAAAATCACCTTTTTACATAAATCAAGGACTAAATTATCCAAAAGCCTATTAAATATGGGGTTAAAATATGTTACTTTTACGGCTTATCAAATACCCTCACACTTAGGCTTTTGCTTGTCCTCAAGCAAAATTCTCAACTTTACAATTAAAATGAACTTTCCATAATTCATAATTCCTATTGACAATGTCTCATCATAATTCAAAGATAATTTATACATGGATAATTCAACTCAAAGAACCCTAAAGATTCAATTACGATAAGTCATACCTTTATAGCATGAAAACATAGGTGTCTCCCCTAATCTAAGTGATTATCTTTAATTCAAAATCGACAAGAACTGGCATCCTCACTAAAAATTCACTCAAATCACTCGAAGGTGTTTAAAGTTCAAGAATAAGCACTCTAAGTCGAACCTGAAAAGTTAATCCCATAGGCTTGCCTGAAAATCAAATCTCCACTACTGTATATGAGATGATACACAGATCAAAAGGTCTTTAATCAAGGTTGTAACAGGGCTAAGGTTAAGGGTGTGGATAGAGGCTGGATTAGAGGTTTAGAATTGAGACTGACTTGACAAATTGCCTAACTAGAAACACTGAACTAAATATGAATATTTACTTTGAATGCAAACTAATAATACCACTATAGATAATTACTATATAATAACGAATATCTTCATTACTTAAAATTTTATAATACTTTAATACGAGCTTTTTCTTCAACAATTGGAGTTTAAATGCTCTAAGCTCTTTTATTATACTACTAATATTGAGTATACTTGGATTTTTTTTAAGAACAAACTAAAATAAACATAATAGAAGGATCTTTGGTGATTGAAATAACCTAATTCAGCAATTGATCAAATCAATTCTCGATAAAGGGGTAGTAAAAGGAATGTTGATAACAAATACAAAGGGATTTTGGGTTAATATTAGTAGGTGAGTCAATAAAAAGGTTGTTAAGATTCAATGGGGTTCACTAGGGGTTAATTTGTATGGGTAGGCTTTTTTAGTGGAGTGAATGGGTTAAAACCTAGGTGCCTTTATCATCTCAGTGTATTAAATCATTAATATGGTCTCAACATGCATAAATGAGGCAAGTTCTAGAATAACAGTTCAAAGTTGACACACTCATAATCAATTAAAGTGAGCACGAAAAAGGGTATATGCTCTATAAGGCTCAAAATCTCACAAAAAATTATGGGTGTTTCGACATCAATCCTTATAAATTTTGAACTTCAAGGTGATACTCAAATTAGGTTCAACAACTTATCAATTTTAATTTTTAAAAAGTAGACTTATCATGCTCGATTCTCTAGTATTCTTCAAATTTAATCATCAGTGCACAATTAACTAAGACTTATTCTAAAACATATCGATAAAAATCATAAATCATTAGAAATTTCACCCTAATTAATAATATGAGAAAAATACTTAAGATCAAGACTAATTCCAGGGTTTTGAGAATTATGCAAAAAGTTAGGCACTATTACTCCCACACTTAAGATGTACATTGCCCTCAATATACAAAGGTAGATAACAATAATCAGGTGCCAAATCAAAAAGATAAGTGGGGAAAGTAATACTCCCTGAAATCTGGATGATCCCTGGCGTCTTTGGTGGCGGTGATGGTGTTTTCTATGGGCCTGGTGGAGTGGCTACCGGAAAGCAATTTGCTAGATAAAGAAATTGGGTAGCCTGTGAAGATATAGCCAAGAGATCTAGAGAAATAATAATACTATACTAATAATATAATTAAAGATTAAGGAAATAAAATGAAGGAGACTAAGAAGAAAACTTAAATTAAAAGAAAATACTAATGGATTAAGGAGTCCTTATTGTTGGATGGTTCGCAAGGTGGACGTGACCTCGAAGGCTATGGTGCGTGATTCCCAAACATCCTTTAGAACCTAAAACCAAGAAACTAATATGAAATAAATTAAATTAAGCAGGATATAAGTAAAGATAAGGAAAATAAAGGAGACGAGAAAAGAAAAATAGAACCGAAAAGGTTTCCGAGACCTTTGACATGTCAAATAAATGAAGCTTCTGGCATGAACTCATGTTGAGGCATCCTCTGAGGACACGATGCTGACCTTCTTACATTTCTTCGGCATGATCTTTGTGTTGTTCAAGAGTCTTAGACCTTTTCTATGAACAGAGAGAAAAATTTGCAAGAAAGAAAATGGAGAAGGAAGATGGGGGAGAGGGGAAGGCTGTGGGGATTTAAATAAAATTTTCAAATCTGGTATGTTCCCATGCCCGTGTGCTGAGGGTGTGTCGATTCACACGGCTGCTTCGCACGGCCGTGTTGTAGAGTGTGTTGTTCTTCCACGCCCGTTTGTTGATGGGCACGCCCGTTTCTAAAAAGCCAGTATAAGAGCACGGGTGGAATACACGGGCGTGGTCTGCCCGTGCTCAATAAGTAAGTATCTTAGCACGATTGTGAGGCACGGTCGTACTATTTTTGTTGGTGCCCGTGCTGTGGGTGGTTGGATCCGTGACATTGGGGGGTGGTTGGACTGGCTTGCACGGCTTTACTCTGTCAGTGTGATGGTTCTGGTGGTCCACACGGCCACGGGCACGGCCGTATGTAAGGCCGTGTGGCCTGGAAACCTGTATCTTTATTTTAAATGTGGAAAGAGAAAAGAGAAGAAAAGAAAAGAAAAAATAATTTTTTTAAAAAAATAAAAAGTGTTAGTGCACGGGTTGCCTCCTGAGAAGCGCTCGTTTATAGTCTTAAGCTGGACTGTCCTAGACCTTGAAGATTGTAGGGAGGTTTAAAGGTTTGAATATTTTCCCTCCTACTGACAGTTTTATTTTCGTGACAAAGTTTAGGTCGAGAAGTGTTTACCTTGAAATTGCTGAACATTGGATAACATACCTTGACTATTTCGTGTGGGAAAATATCATGTACCTGAAGGAGTATTTCTTCCTTTTTCTTTAGTTATGTTGAACTGATGTAAGGATCGGATTTGTCTAACAACACCTGGTCTCCTTTTTTAAAGTGATTTGATGTCCCTATGAGCTCTTCTAGTGGTTCCTTAGATTTTACTTTGTGTGGATCCGGCTTTTCTTTGGTGTGTATCTTCTGCTCTTCTAATTTGTCGGTCTTCCAGTTTTGTTTCTGTTGTGATTCTTCTATGACAACTTGGGGACTATGAGTTGGCTCAGCTTTGATGCTTTGTGATGTTTCCTGCGATGAAGTTTGAACAATTTGATTATCTATTGAAATGGCTTTCTTACCTTCATCTTCTGTTGTTTTGGTTGAGTCGAGAGCTTGAAGATTGATCGATTCATCTCCTACACGAAGTATGAGTTCTCCTGTGGCAACATCAATATTAGTCTTGGCAGTTGCAAGAAAAGGTCTTCCTAAAATTAAAGGGATTGAATTTCCCTCATCCATGTCTAAAACAACAAAATCTACTGGGAAAACAAATTTATCGATTTTTACTCAAAACATCTTCAATAATGTCCCTAGGAATTCTAATGGTTTTATTAGCTAGTTGAATACTCATCCTAGTTTGTTTGGGCTTCCATAGACCTAGTCGTTTAAACAGTGCATAAGGCATGACATTTATACTTGCCCCTAAATCGGCTAATGCATTATCAATAGTTAAACTACCAATTAAACATGGAATCGTAAAACTCCCTGGATCTTTTAGTTTCTGTGGTAGCCTGTTCTGTAGCATTGCTAAGCATGCTGCATTAAGTTCTACGTGGTGATCTTCATCTATTTTGCGTTTTTTTGTCAAGAGCGTCTTAAAAATCTCCTTGAGTCGGGCATCTAAAAAAGAGCTTCAAGAAGAGGTAAGTTAATATGTAATTTCTTTAAAAGTTTTAGAAACTTACCAAATTGTTCCTCTGAATCATCTTTTTTCAATGCTTCGGGATAAGGTATGCGAGGTTGGTATTCTTTGATTAAGGTTTTTGCCTATCTTGTGCTACCTTTGTTTTACCTTTTTCTTCCTTAGCTTCTTTTACTGAGGTGGGCTCATCTACTTTTGTATCCTCTTGAGCTGTGATGGCTTGGAATTGCTCTTTTGGGTTTATTTCTATGTTGCTTGGTAGACGTCCTTGTTGACATTCATAAATCACCTTTGTGAGATGTCCCACGGACCTAGTAAGTTCTCCAGGTTGATGCTCGATTCCTTTGATCAATTTTTGTTGTGCATCACGTATTGCTTCAGTCTTTTGGAGACGAGAATATGTAGCTGCCATGAATTTTGTCAACATCTCTTCAAGGGTTGATTTCTTTTCCTGTGGATAGGGCTGGTTTTGGTAATTTGGAGTAGGTTGTTGCCTTTGATTTCCTTGATTTCCTTATCCTCCCCACGAAAAATTTGGGTGGTTCCTCCAACCTGCATTATAAGTGTTACTATAAGGGTTATTATTAGATCAAAAATTGTTACCTATATAGTTGGTCTGCTCGTTTTCTACTCCTGGTTGGTAGGGTGGGTACTCAGAATTCGCCACATTTCGTTTTCTGCTCCTGGTTGGTAGGGTGGGTACTCAGAATTCGCCACATTCCCGCTTGCTTCGCATTGCATGACTAGATGTACCTGTGAATAACATAAATTATCAAGCTTTTTATTCATTAACTCCACCTGTGTTGACAGCATTTTCACTACGTCTATGTTAAAAACTCCGGCTGATTTTGTCGATTTAGCTCTTGTAATTTGCCATTGATAGGTGGTCAACGACATCTCCTCAATAAAATCGTAAGTCACTTCAGGAGTTTTATTATTCAATGTTCCACCGGCTGATGAATCAATCATTTGCCTAGTTGGAGAATTTACACCATTGTAGAAAGTTTGGACTTGAAGCCACAAAGGTAATCCGTGGTGTGGGCATCTCCTTAGGAGATCCTTGTATCTTTCCCATGCATCATATAATGTTTATGCGTCATTCTGCACAAAAGAAGATATGTCATTCCTAAATTTAGCCGTTTTAGCTGGTGGAAAATATTTTAAAAGAAATTTTTCGGTCATTTGATCCCATGTGGTGATTGACCCTCATGGTAACGAGTTCAACCACTGCTTTGCTTTATTCCTTAATGAAAAAGGAAATAATCGAAGATGTATGGCATCGTCAGAATCGCCATTTATTTTGAAGGTTTCACAGAATTCTAAAAAAATTAGTTATATGAGTGTTTGGATCCTCATCTTGGAAACCATCAAATTAAACAAATTATTGAATCATTTGTATTATGTTAGGCTTTAATTCAAAATTATTAGTAGCTATAGCGGGCCTAACAATACTAGATTCTACTCCTGTCAAATTAGGTTTATCATAATCATACATAGTACGCGGAGCATTCTGTTCTTGCACATTTGGTGGGTTGTTCTCGTCCATCCTTCAGTAGGATTGGATCTTTGTTGTTCTTCTCTTTGATAGTCTAGGGCTCGTCTAATTTCTCTGTGATTTCTACGAGCGGTAACTTCAATGCCACTCTCGTATTCTAATGGTCCTCTCGGATTCCTTCTAGTCATAAACTAGAGGTACCTGCTATGAAAAGAAAGAAAGAAATTTAGAAAAACAAAAATATATGTATAATAAGATGAGAAATTTAAAAATAAAGATAATGGCTAAAGTAATAGAAATAGACTTTCTTAATATTTTAGGAGTCCTCGGCAGCGGCGCCAAAAACTTGATCGTGTCAAACAGTCGAGTTTTAATATTTATAAAAGAGTGATCGAACCTGTAGGCTAAATATGACAATGATAGAGGCAAGTGCACCTATCGAACAGTAGTATAGCTTAGGCAAGAATATCTTATCGAACCCAAGGGAAGCTAAAAGTACTACTACTCACTTTCTCTCTATTATTTAGCCTGAAATTTGGAGTGATTGAATTATTAAACTAATGAAATACTTAGACTAAATGCAAAGACAAAAGAATTAATAGGAGAAAGACATTAGGAAAACTCAGTTGATAAAGACGATACCTTCAGGAAGAATCCACCTATGACTTCACTTATTATTTATTCCCCAAACCATATGATTTCTTTACTTAGCTTGACCCGTGAGACTCCCTAACCTATATTAAACCCTCTCCGGAGGCGAATAACGTCTAATCTTAGGTTAATCAGTGGAACTTTCATTCTCTTATAATAACCCCCTAAGGAAGCAGTAAATCAATCAATGGATTCCCATATTAGGTTTCACCCTAATCCGAAAAAATCTCGTAACCCTATCTCTAGGCGCCCGATCAACTCTGCTCAATTATGCTAGATCTACTCTTGGGTAGGGTCTATTCCTCCTCCACCTAAGCACATCAGATTAAATTAAGCAACAAAATTAAGAACAAACCAAGTACTTATCATATAATTTAGAAATCAAATAACAAAATCCATCATAGGTTTCATCCCCTTTAGGTATCTGAGGGGTTTAGTGCACAACTAAATACGAAAACATCTCAAGAGTAAAGAATACACAAAACATAAGAAATCCCTAAAACCCCCTGATGGAATTAATGGAGAGATTCTCCATCTTGAATGGAGTTCTGGCTTCTTGAGAGAATCAACTGGCTATCTTCAAGTGATTCTGTAACACCCCAAACCCGGTCAAAACGCTACAACTGAATCTGGTGTGTCACTGGAAAGAAAATGTTTTCGAAACCATTTTGTCAACTTGATTTGAGAAGAAACACTTTTGTAAAACTAAAAGAAATGAATTTGGATCGAGTGAACTGTTAAACATTTTGAAACTTAACTTAGAAGAAATAGAGTTGCCTTGTTGTTGTCCCTCGTTTGTTATTTATCCGGTGTACAACTTCAGAAGATCAAAGATTTTACTCAAGTTTTGAAAATGTCCATGTCGTAATTTAACAGGCATGCTCTTAACGTTTAATGAAATTTAAAGAAAACTAAAACGAACAAATAATCCAAAGTAAAAATCTAAGTGGCCTTATTACAAAGTGAAACCCCAAACTTAAAGTGAATAAAACTAAATCAAATAAACATTGAAATGAAAACAAAAATTGAGCATGGCCACCACGAGTCTACCGGCTCCAAATCCACGATCTAAGCATTATCTGCAAAAAGTAGCGGAAGGGTGAGTCCGAGACTCGTGTGTAATTCCCCATCCCAAAAGACGTTAAGCTCTTACACAGATTCATATGGAAATATGAATGTCATGCAACCCATCCAACCTAGATATCCATCCGAGTCTCCCAATTCTACCCCTTGTGGCATTTAGCCACTGGTGGTACCTAACCACTGCTAATCGAAGTCACAAATATTCATATGTGGGGCCAACCCGCTTGTGGTACCTAACCACTGGTGACGATCCCTTATATCGATATGTGGGGCCAACCCACTGTGGTACCCAACCACTGGGACGACTCACAAAAATAAGCATATATGGTACCTAACCACTGGTGGTTCCAAACCACTGAGACTTAGTCACAGAGTAATGATATGTGGGGCCAACCCACGTGTGGTACCAAACCACTGGTGACAGTCTGATAAATCATGCCTTCCCCCTCCTCTCATCGTACCCACATTTCATGTATATGCTTCTCCATGCAATTTGATCATGCTTAATACTTAAAAAGAACATAACATGGCACACACAGGTTTAACATAGATAAATCACGTTATCCACCATAATGGACTTACCCGGAGTCCTTGCTTATGTTTCCCACCGTTACTTCGACTTTTGACAAAACACAACATTAACATATCAAACATATGAAGTGTGTAAAAGTTACACACCTGATTACTCGCACTATCACACCCTCTACTGCAACACTATCGTCAATCGAGACTACTTCTCTCTGCCTACGATCTTGCTTCGATGCTGGCCCATAACCCAGTGGCCAATCTCACACTGCTGATACTGCTCGCTTCTTGAACTTAGGGGCTAGATTTACAGATCCAACCCCTCCTATCGCTTGACTGGCATTCGAGTCCATGAACACACCTTGGTCACTAAATCATATTAAAGCAGTGAGAACAAATTAAAAGAAATTGGTGCTCACGGCCACGACCTTTACCTAGATCGACAAATCCTGAAGTCTGGGACTTGATTCATCGACTAATCAACTCCCAGAGATCTCCAAAACAAAATGACACCACTTCCACCTTCACCTGACAGATTCGATCACCACCTAGCAAGATTCGGCCCAACAACACCTTAAAGATGATTTGGCAAGAGCTGGAATAGGAGAGAATCCAAAATAGAAAAACTGAAAAGAGAAACAAAGGTCTTCAATTGGATGCTTTAGAGTTTCGGCTCTTAGGGAGATTGAGAAAACACCATTGAAAATGGCTAAAAGATTCAGCTATGGAAGAAGAAAATATGGGCAAGGGGTGTTTAGCTTTTGGAAGAAATTGAAGAGGAGAAGAGAGAGTTAGAGAGTTTTAGTTTTGAGAAGCAATTGAGAGAAAAGAGGGAACCCAACAAGAGAAAGGGAATTTCGGCCTTGAAAGAGAGAAGATAAGAAAGGAAAAAGAAAGAAAACACATGAAAAAGACGAACACTCTTGCCTTCAAATTTTGGCACACTAAACTGATTTTCTCCCCCTCTCTAGAGTTTCATTTTCGGCCAACACTGCCTCCAAAAGATAACTCTTGTCCTTCATTGTTATCCTAATCTACAACCTCCTCTAAAAGAGGCCTACTTAGCACCAACTCCTTCCCTCATATATCAGCATATTATCCACATAATTAAAGCATTTAATCTCCTATTTCCTAGCCCCTATGCCGTCCTCCCCTAGTCTCCCTGAGTGCCAAATTTGGCCCAAGAACATGGGCTCCAAGCGGCCACACTTGGGCCCTTTCCACCCACTTAATGACGCCACTCTCTGGTTCCCTTGCCGCGCCACCAGACTTTGGGCCACAAGCCCACTTTGCTAATTTTTAAACACAGATACCTACCTTCAAACCCTATTGCTCCCAATCAAAAAATTAACCCAGGTCCTGAGCCCAATTCGCACCTCCAAATCTCAAACTAACATCTTAAACCTACAACACACACAATGTACAGGCCCACAACTTCAGGATGTTACAGTTCTACCCCCCTTAAAATAAATTTCGGCCCCGAAATTTACCTGATCAAAAGAGTTGAGGGTATTACTACCGCATAACATCCTCTGGCTCCCATGTGGCTTCTTCTGATCCATGGTTCCGCCACAATACCTTCACCAAAGGGACTGATTTCCTACGCAATACTTTGACATCCTAATCCAAGATCTGCACTGGTTCCTCCTCAAAAGATAAGTCTTGGCTCACTTCAATTTCTTCTACCGGCACAACATGAGACGTATCTAAGCGGTAGCATCTAAGCATGGAAACATGAAACACATTATGGATCTGACTCAATTCTGGTGGCAACTTAAACTGATAAGCTACTGGTCCCACTCGCTTCAACACCCGATAAGGCCCGATAAACATAGGGCTCAGCTTGCCTTTCCGCCCAAATCTCAGTACTTTCTTCCACAGCGACACCTTCAAGAACACCTTGTCACCCTCTGCAAATTCTATATCCTTCCGCTTAAGATCGGCATAGGACTTTTGCCTGTCCGAAGCTTCCTTCGGACAAGCTCGAATCAGCCTAACCTTATCTTCTGTCTCAGCAACCAACTCTGGCCCCAATAACTATCGCTCCCCCAACTCCGTCCAACATATAGGGGCACGACACTTCCGGCCATATAACGCTTCATATGGTGCCATCCAAATACTTGCCTGGTAACTATTGTTGTACACGAATTCCGCCAACGATAGAAATTCTTCCTAACTTTCTCTGAAATCCAAGACACAACCCCTCAACATATCTTCCAAAATTTGAATTACCCTCTCCGATTGCCCATCAAACTGGGGATGAAACACCGTACTGAAATCCAATCTTGTACCTAATGTCTGATGCAATGCCTTCCAGAACCGTGATGTAAATCTAGGGTCTCTGTCCGAAATAATCGACACTGGCACCCCATGGAACCTCACAATCTCCGCTATATATAATCTAGCTAGCTTTTGAAGAGAGTAATCCATACGCACAGGTATGAAATGAGTAGACTTTGTCAGACAGTCAACAATTACCCAGACCAAATCCTTCTTAGCAGGCGTGAGGGGTAGCCCACTAACAAAATCCATCATGATCCTTTCCCATTTCCACTGCAGAATCATTATCGGTTGCAACAATCCGAGGGTAACTGATGTTCGGCTTTGACCTGCTGACACGTCAAACACTTACTCACAAATTTAGTTACCTCTCACTTTAGGCCCGGCCACCAAAACTGCTCCCACAAATCCTGGTACATCTTACTACCTCCCGATGCATAGCATATGGACTGCTATGCGCCTCTTGAAGAATCTTCTACCTTAACTCCATATCTTTAGGCACGCAAACTTTCCCCTGAAAATATAGCACTCCATCGCCGTTCAAGCTATACCCCTCCAATCCACCATTCTGCACTTGCAAACATCGAGCGTTTAAGACCTCATCCACCAGTTGCTTTTCCTTAACTTGGTTTACCTATGTTGGCTTCACTTGCAGTTCTGCAAACAGACTTCCGTCATCATACAGACTAAGGTGGGCAAACAAGGCTCTTAAATCTGCCACAACCTTGCGGCTCAAGGCGTCAGCTACTACGTTAGCCTTACCCGGATGGTACTCAATCGAGCAGTTATAATCTTTCAACAACTCAATCCACATCCTCTACCTTAAATTCAATTCCTTCTGAGTAAGGAGGTATTTCAAAATCTTATGATCCGTGTACACAATAGACTTCTCTCCATACATGTAATGTCTCCAAATTTTTAGGGCGAAAACCACTGTAGCTAGCTCCAGATCATGTGTCGGTAATTCACCTCGTGAGGTCTCAATTGTCGAGAAGCATATGCTACTACTTTCCCATCTTGCATCAGCACACATCCCAACCCTGTATGCGACGCATCACAATAAACAGTAAACTCTTTCCCTGCTTCAGGCTGAATCAGCATCGAAGCTTCTGTCAAAATCTTCTTTAACTTTTCAAAACTTTCTTCTTGCTTGTCTGACCACACAAACGGAACCCCTTTTCTTAATAACTTGGTTAACGGCGCTGCAATCAAAGAAAACCCTTCCACAAACCTTCTGTAATATCTTGCTAAACCCAGAAAACTCTGAAACTCCACCACAGACTTTGGTAGTTTCCAGTCTAATACAACTTCAATCTTTTGAAGGTCCACTCTAATTCCCTCAACTGACACCACGTGACCCAAAAAGGTAACTTCCCTCAACCAAAACTCACACTTACTAAACTTTGCATATAATCACTTTTCTATTAGAATCTGCAAGACCATCCGTAGATGTCCGTCGTGCTCCTCCTCCGATTTTGAGTACACCAGAATATCATCTATAAATACTACGACAAATCGATCCAAATACAGCTGAAACACCTGATTCATCATATCCATAAACGCCGCTGGTGCGTTGGTCAACCTGAACGGCATCACCAAAAATTCATAGTGACCATAACAAGTACAAAAAGCCATTTTATGGATATCCGCCTCCTCGACCTTAAGCTGGTGATACCCCGACCTCAAATCTATCTTGGAAAAGACTGAAGCTCCTCTAAGCTGATCGAACAGGTCATCTATCCTCGGCAGCGGATACTTGTTCTTGATTGTTAGCTTATTCAACTGACAGTAATCAATACACATTCGCATTGATCTGTCCTTCTTCTTAACAAAAAGCACAGGCGCTCCCCAAGACGATACACTCGGCCGGATGAAACCCCGATCCAACAATTCCTGAATCTGCGCTTTCAGCTCCACTAACTCCTTTGGCGCCATTCTATATGGGCAATAGACACTGGCGTTGTTCTTGGTAGAAGGTCTATACCAAACTCCACTTCGCGATCTGGAGGCAAGCCCGGAAGCTCTTCTGGAAAGACATTGGTAAATTCTTTCACCGTTCGAACATTCCCCACAGTTGATCCCTTAACCTCCAAGGCACAAACATACGCCACAAACGCCTTACATCTCTTCCTCACCATTTTCTCCGCCTTTAAAGCAGACACCACACCAGGTAGGTAGTTCCTTCTCTCACCTATCATCACCAACTCTTCACCCTCGACCGTCCTTAGCACCATGCGCTTAGCTGCACAGTCCAAACCTGTTTGATACTTTACCAACAAATCCATCCCATAAGATCAGATCGAACACCCCGAATGGCAGTCCCATTAAATCAGCCCAAAACACTACCCCTTGAAGTTCTAGGGGTACATCTTTATATAGTTTGTTTACTACCACAGGGTGTCCTAGAGGGCTAACTACCGTCATCTCCCTAGACGAAGTCTCATAGGCTAAGTTCAAAGTTCCCACTATACTACTAGCAACATAAAAGTGCGTCGAACCAACATCAATCAAAGTAGTATAAGGCAACCCAAAAATTAAAAACGTACCGGTTATGACGTCTGGTGCGTCGCCCTCCTCTCGACGCCTCGCTGCATAGACTAACCCAGGCTATCTTGCATTAGCATTTCCAGCACCTCTACCCGGTGCTCCACGGCCTCGCCTGTTACCATTACCTCGCTTGACAGCACCATGACCCCTCTGTGGTTGCTGACCATCTCTCCTGAATTGTGTACGTCTTTGACCCTCAGCTTGTGTCCTAGTTGGCCTCTGCAGACAATCCCTTATCCGGTGATCCATTGACCCACACTCGAACCACCCTCTATTACCTGTCCAACACTCCTCCGAATGAGACTTCCCACATCGGGCACACCGTGGTGGCCACTGAGTAGTAGCAACAGGCCTCTCAGCTTGATTCGATCCACCAAATCTAGCCCTTTTTTAAGAACTCCCAGCGGATCCTGATGGCCTAAAACTCCTTTTATCCTTATTCCTATTTTGATTCTGTTTCTCGGTTTGCTTCACCTCCTCAGCAATCTTGGCCTTTTCTACAAGAACGGTAAATTCCCTCTCTCGCTACGGAGCAATCAACACCTGCAGCTCATCCCTTAGCCCGTCCTCAAACCTAACATAGCGCTCATGCATGCTCCGTGGCCATGATACCCCGAGCATACCTGCTTAACCGTAAGAATTCTGCCTCGTATTCAGATATCGACTTACTCTGTTGAACCAAATTCAAAAATGCCCTACGCTGCGCATCTACATAACTAGACCCAACGTACTTCCTCTGGTAAGCCGCCTTAAAGAAATCCCAAGTGATATCTTCGGCCATCGCACCTCCCCTAACCGTGAGCCACCACTGGTAATACTCATCCCAGAGAAGAGATACTATTCCTTTCAACTTCTCCTCAGTCGTGAAATCCAGGTCATCCATTATACGCTCTGTCGCCTCTAACCAGAACTCAGCCGTGTTGGGAGCTACACCTGAACCTCCCCTAAATACCTCTGCTCCATTAGCTCGGAGTCGTTCGGACACAAATTTTTGAGCCCCCGCACCTACGCCTGCTCCATTATGCGCTCTAATACAAAAAATGTAACACCTCAAACCCGTAGCATTGTCTACAACACCGCGTCATCACCACCCGTTTGCTCCTGAAACTCAGCGCCCACAGCTGGCGACGCTGGTACCTCATTCTCCAACTCATAACCAGACCCTACTAGTTCTGACACCGTCATCCTACCCCTACCATGACCACGCATATTACGCCCATATCCTCGAGTGCTCATGACTAGCGTTCACGATTTATCTATTTAGAAATTTTTATGGATTAGTAATTCTTTCTTCCACTGATTAACAACGGACAGTCTTATGGAAAGAAGTTTTAACAGTTGTTCTTTCAGATTCGAACTATGTCTACATAGTTCAGTTCTCAAGTTTGTATTTCCTAACTCTAAAATTCACATTCAATCAACATCCAGCAGAGCACTAATACATGCATCCAACACACAAGTACATCCTTGAATTCATATTCATCACCTAGGGGTATTTTCGTCATTTTACTACCTAGGGGTATTTTCATAATTTCAACCTACAGGGGTATTTTCGAAATTTTCCAAAATAAGGTATCTTGGTGATTTTTCAAAATAGGAGTATTTCGATAATTTTGCAAACTGGGTGTATTTTGGTAATTTTGCAAACTTTGGTAGCTTTCGTAAATCAGGGGTAATTTAGTAATTTCTCAAATAAGGGTACGTTGGTAATTTTCAAACAAGGGTATGTTGGTTATTTTACAAAATCAATGGTATTTCAGTAAAATTTATCAACCTAGGGTAATGTGGATAATTTACAAAATCAGGGTCATATAAGTAATTTTACAAAGATAGGGTACTGGTCCCTTTCGGGTTTTAGTTATAAAGTTTGGCCCGTCAACAAATTTTCGAGGCTAAGGTGAACAGTCAGTACTCACCAAGTAGGATCCTAGAAAAGAAGAGGTGAGTCACTAGGACCGCTTAAATACCAAGCTCTTCCTGAATCCAATCCTAGACATGCGTATGCCTGTTACCACACCCTAGTCCTTCTGACTTGTTCACAGACATGTTTAATTAAGGAAGTTAAGTTTTATGGAATTTAAGAGTTTGTGTAACTAAGCCTAAGGTCCATAAGCCCTAGCATACCTATCTACGTCCCTATAAAACCCATTAACCCATCATATATATATCACATCAAAGGTTAGGATACTTACCTGGGTGGATCGGTGCCGGAGACTCAGGTGCCATGCTTTTCGAGATATGCATCTCCCTAAAAATTATTTTACAAACCCTTCATTGAAAACATTTTGGGCCTTATACCCACAACCGAGCTTTTGAATCGAGCTCTGATACCAAAAATGTAACACCCCACACTCGGTCAAAACGCTACAACTGAATCTGGCGTGTCACTGGGAAGAAAAAGTTTTGGAAACCATTTTGTCAACTTGATTTTAGAAGAAACACTTTTGTAAAACTAAAAGAAACGAATTTGGATCGAGTGAACTGTTAAACATTTTGAAACTTAACTTAGAAGAAATAGAGTTGCCTTGTTGTTGTAACACCCCAAACCCGGCCTATGCATTTCGACTGGATCTGGCGTGTCACAGCTTGTACATTGAAAACTTTTGCCTTGTTGGATTTGGAAGTCGTAAGTTAATTAGACATTATTGGAGTAAATAAGTGACATTTTAAAAATAAAATCTTATATTAGTATTATTAAGTATAAATAAACCTTGACATAAAATTTATAAGTTGCATAACATTGAAAACTTCTTAGTTGAATAAAAACTAGGGCCTTAAAAAATCCCAAATAAAAATAAAATAAGCTTAAAGAAATCCGAGATAATTTGTAGAAATAAAACTTGATGGCCCTCTAGTCCGCCTCGGCTCCTATGTTCACGATCTCTGCTCACGAAATGTTGGGAAAAATAAAAGGTTAAGTCACCAAGACTCGATGTGCAAATCCGAGAACACATAAAAGGCTTGAGGCCCACAAACACATTATGAGCCTTGGCCCAGTATACAAGGGTAACAAAATATGCAACATGGCCCATCCCAAACCTATGAGTCCATCCTCTACACACCCCGTACCAACCATCACACCGTGGGATTTCTACAATCAACCCTCCATCCGCTACACACCATATCGGCAATTTGTCTTTTTTGTCATAAAGACCGATCACTATGTGACCTATGTGGCGAGCCACCGATCGCTATGCGACCTTAATAATATATCGACAGTTGTGCTGCCTGTCATAAAGATCGATCACTATGTAACCTATGTGGCAAAGCCACCGATCGCCTCGCGACCTGCTCCCCTTCCATAAATCAATCAATCCAATCCCATGCATACATGCAAGAATCAGAACATTAAACTATCTAAACAGATCACATATTTTTACATAATTCGATACACATAGAGAAGTTTTTATGATTACGTACCTTGCATCCCTTGCCTACCCTTTCTAGGTAATCTGATTGTTCATACTGACCTCATTTTCGGCTTTTAGCCCATAACATACATATAATTCAGATTAACTAGTGTGATAGAGATCTACACACCTTTTAGGCTTTTAGCCCATAACATACATATAATATAACAAAGCTTATGTGTCAAGAATCTACACACGATTACCGATAAAGCGAGGCTTTCTATATCGGCGCTATCCTTGGTCGACACAAGCGCTATCTGCCTAAGGTGTTGTTGAAGCGGTCCACAACCAATTGGCCAATCTCGAGCAGATGATCTCGCTCGTTTCTTAAACTTAGGATTCTTTCTTTTGCACGATCCATAATTAATTCCATCATAAATCCTTATCAGAGTTACTATAATAATATTTAATCGTTAATCCTCCTTATAAAGTTAAAATCTTGTATATAATGATGAAATCTAATAGAAATCTAGGAAAATCTTCTTACCTTAAAAATCTCGAAATTGGAGACTTATGAATTTTGGCTTTTAGATCTAGTCGACTAGGCTTCCTTCAAATCCCGACTTGTCGCCCATCATAAACCATTAAACTATTAGCTTTCAGCTTTAGTCTTTTCAAAAATTGGGAATAGATTATGAGAACTAATCAAAAATCTACTCTTACCTTAACTTAGGAGATTCGGCTAGTACTAGAGAGAGAATTCGATAATGTTAATGGAGGATTTAAATGCCGGAAGTATAGAAAAATTTCTCAAATAGGATGAATAAAATAAAAACTATAGAGATTTTGGCTTTTTAGAGAAGGAAGAGAATAATGGAGTTTTCAGCTTTTAGAAGAAAGAAGAGAATAATGGAGTTTTCAGCTTTTAGGAGAAAGAAGAGAATAATGGAGTTTTTGGCTTTTAGAAGAAAGAAGAGAATAATGGAGTTTTCGGCTTTTAGAGAAATTGGAGAAAAGAAGCTAAGGAATTTTGGCACAAAAGGGAGAGGATTTAATGTCAGAAACAAGGAGCTAGCCCCCTCTATTTATAGGAAATTCGGCAACCCTTTGCCATGTAGTAGTTGGTTTCTTTACTCCTCTCAGTGATGGATTCTTGGCCATCACTCTCTTTGTAGATAAATTCCTAACTTTTCTCCTTTATCTTAATCTACTAGCTCATCTAAAAGAGACTTAATTATCTCTAACTCCTCCCTCCTTTATCAGCATATTATCCACATATTTTAATCATTAAAATCCCTAAATCTTAGCCTTTATCTGCTTATTATCCACATAAAATAAATTCCTAAATAATAGCCTTTATCTGCTTATTATCCACATATTTTAAACATTAAAACCCCTAAATTTTAGCCTTGTTGCCATCCACTCCACCTAATCCTAATGCCCAAAATTTAGCTAACTTAAATTAAAAGAATTGTGCTCCATGAAACTTAAATTTGGGCCCCTTACTCCTTGTGTGTGGCGTCACCTCCTAAGATTGGGCCACAAGCCCACTTTGGTATTTTAAACATAGATACTACCTTTTAAACCCTATAATGCCCAAATAGATAATTTTAATCAAGGCCTCTGCCTAAGCCTGAGCCCAATTTGGACCCCTAACACTTAAATTATTTCATTCCACATATTCACCCACTAAACGCATAGGCCCAAAAATTTAGGATGTTACAGTTCTACCCTCCTTAAAGAAATTTCGTCCTCGAAATTTCCAACTAACTACTAATCATTCTACCGAGTCTCACCACTATGCTTTACAAGACTCTAATTCTAAAGCCAAAATAAACACTTAGTATACTTTGGTAGGGTACGCACCATTATTCGCATCTGAAGCGCCTTCGTCCCCCTGTACTCATTCTACCGATTCGCGTTTATCTGATTAGAAATTTTATGAATCATTATTTCTTTCCACTGATTTATCACGAATAGTCTTATGATTAATAGTTCTAAAAAGTAGTTCTTTCGAATTCATACACACACTACAGTCTCAAGTTCATTCATTCAATCATCAACATTCATGAACCCGCGTTCATAACAGAAAAGTGTTGTGGTTGTCATTGTTGTTGTTTTCCACTACCCAGGGGTATTTTCGCAATTTTATCCTACAGGGGCATTTTCGTAAATTTTTTTTGAAATGAGGTTCTTGATGATTTTATAAAATAAAGGTATTTTGGTAATTTTGCATTCCCGAGGGTATTTTGGTAATTTTGGAAACTGAGGGTATTTTGGTAATTTTAAAATCTGGGGTATTTTAAAAATTTTGAAATCTGAGGGTATTTCGATAATTTTGAAATTCTGGGGCAGTTCGATAATTTTGAAATTCGGGGGTATTTCGATAATTTTGAAATTTTAGGGTATTTCGGTAATTTTGAAATTCAGGAGTATTTCGGTAATTTTTGTGATCCGAGGTATTTTGGTAATTTTGTGATTCGAGGGTATTTCGATAATTTTACAAAATAAGGGTAATTTGGTAATTCTACAAATCGTATTATTTTGGTCATTTTGCATAACAAGGGTAATTTGGTAATTTTCTTCATAGTTGCGAACATTTTCAAATCAAATGTATTTTTTCTGAAGTGTACAAAACTTAGGGTTTTGGTTGCAAAATAGGTGGTTGGTCCCTTCGGGTTTTAATTATGGGTTCACCCATGAACAAGTCCTTATAGCTAGAGTGAGCAGTACTACGCACTGGGTAAGATTCTGTGAAGAGGAGGTAAGTCACTAGGGCGCTTAAATACCAAGCTCTCCTTGAATCCACTCCTAGGCATGCGTATGCCTATTGCCACACCCTGTCATGGCTAAAGTGAATAGTCACTATGAACCAGGTAAGATTCCTGTGAAGAGGAGGTGAGTCACTTGGACTGCTTAAATACCAAGCTCTTCCAGATCTACTCCTAGACATGCATATGCCTGTTGCCACATCTTAGTCTTGTGACTCGTTTACAGGTTTTGTTTTAGTGAAGTTAAGTTTTATGGAATTGAAGAGTTGTTTGCCTAAGCCTAGAGTCCATCAAGTTCTAACCTAGATAGTCTACGTCCCATAAAGCCCATTAAGCCCACATAAATAACACAGCAAGAGTTTAGAATACTTACCTGGGCAGATCGGGTGCCCTCCATCCGCTACACACCATATCGACAGCTGTGCTGCCTATCATAAAGACCGATCACTATGTGACCTATGTGGCGAGCCACCGATCGCTATCGACCTTAATAATATATCGGCAATTTGTCTTTTGTCATAAAGACCGATCACTATGTGACCTATGTGGCAAAAGCCACCGATTGACTCACGACCGCTCCCCTTAGTAAATCAATCAATCCCATCCCATGCATACATGCAAGAATCGAACATTAAACTATCTAAACAGATCACATATTTTTATATTCTTGATACACATAGAAGTTTCTATGATTACGCACTGCATCCCTTGCCTACCCTTTTCGGGTAATCATTGTTCATCTGACCTCATTTTCGGCTTTTAGCCCATAACATACATATAATTCAGATTAACTAGTGTGATAGAGATCTACACACCTTTTAAAGCTTTTAGCCCATAACATACATATAATATAACAAAGCTTATGTGTCAAGAATCAGACACACGATTCCGATAAAGCGAGGCTTTCTATATCGACTCTATCCTTAGTTGACACAAGCTGCTATACGCCTAAGGTGTTGTTCGAAGCGGTCCACAACCAATTGGCCAATCTCGAGAGATGAATCTTTTCGTTTCTTAAACTTAGGATTCTTTCTTTTGCACGATCCATATTTAATTCCATCATAAATCCTTATCGAGTTACTATAATAATATTTAATCGTTAATCCTCCTTATAAAGTTAAAATCTTGTATATAATGATAAAATCTAATAGAAATCTAGGAAAATCTTCTTACCTTAAAAATCTCAAAATTGGAGACTTATGTATTTCGGCTTTTAGATCTAGTCGACTAGGCTTCCTTCAAATCCTGACTTGCCGCCCATCATAAACCATTAAACTATTAGCTTTCGGCTTTTGCCTTTTCAAAAATCGGGAATAAATTATGAGAACTAATCAAAAATCTACTATTACCTTAACTTAGGAGATTCGGCTAGTACTAGAGAGAGAATTCGACAATGTCAATGGAGGATTTAAATGCCGGAAGTATAGAACAATTTCTCAAATAGGATGAATAAAATAAAAACTATAGAGATTTCCGCTTTTTAGAGAAGGAAGAGAATAATGGAATTTTTAACTTTTAGAAGAAAGAAGAGAATAATGGAGTTTTCGGCTTTTAGGAGAAAGAAGAGAATAATGGAGTTTTTGGCTTTTAGAAGAAAGAAGAGAATAATGGAGTTTTCGGCTTTTTAGAGAAATTGGAGAAAGAAATTTGGAGAAAAGAAGCTAAGGAATTTCGGCACAAAAAGGAGAGGACTTAATGTCAAAAACAAGGAGCTAGCCCCCTTTATTTATAGGAAATTCGGCAACCCTTTGCCATGTAGTAGCTGGTTTCTTTACTCCTCTCAGTGATGGATTCTTGGCCATCACTCTCTTTGTAGATAAATTCCTAACTTTTCTCCTTTATCTTAATCTACTAGCTCATCTAAAAGAGACTTAATTATCTCTAACTCCTCCCTCCTTTATCAACATATTATCCACATATTTTAATCATTAAAATCCTAAATCTTAGCCTTTATCGCTTATTATCCACATAAAATAAATTCCTAAATAATAGCATTTATCGCTTATTATCCACATATTTTAAACATTAAAACCCCTAAATTTTAGCCTTGTTGCCATCCACTCCACCTAATCCTAATGCCCAAAATTTAGCTAACTTAAATTAAAAGAATTGGGCTCTATGAAACTTAAATTTGGGCCCCTTTCTCCTTGTGTGTGGCGTCACCTCCTAAGATTGGGCCACAAGCCCACTTTGGTATTTTAAACATAGATACTACCTTTTAAACCCTATAATGCCCAAACAGATAATTTTAATCAAGGCCTTTGCCTAAGCCTGAGCCCAATTTGGACCCCTAACACTTAAATTAACTCATTCCACATATTCACCCATTAAACGCATAAGCCCAAAAATTTAGGATGTTACAGTTGTTGTCCCTCGTTTGTTATTTATTCGGTGAACAACTTCAGAAGATCAAAGATTTTACTCAAGTTTTGAAAACGTCCATGTCGTAATTTAACATGCATGCTCTTAACGTTTAACAGAAATTTAAAGAAAACTAAGACAAACAAATAATCCGAAAGTAAAAATCTAAGTGGCCTTATTACAAAGCTGAAACCCCAAACTTAAAGTGAATAAAAACTAAATCCGAAATAAACATTGAAATGAAAACAAATATTGAGCATGGCCACCACGAGTCTACCCCGGCTCCAAATCCACGATCTAAGCATTATCTGCAAAAAGTAACGAAAGGGGTGAGTCACCGAGACTCAGTGTGTAATTCCCCATCCTAAAAGACGTTAAGCTCTTACACAGATTCATATGGAAATATGCATGTCATGCAACCCATCAAACCTAGATTGAGATTGAGATTGAGAAAACACCACTGAAAATGTATAAAAGATTCGGCTATGGAAGAAGAAAATATGGGCAAGGGGTGTTCGGCTTTTGGAAGAAATTGAAAAGGAGAAGAGAGAGTTAGAGAGTTTCGGTTTTGAGAAGCAATTGAGAGAAAAGAGGGAACCCAACAAGAGAAAGGGAATTTCGGCCTTGAAAGAGAGAAGATAAGAAAGGAAAAAGAAAGAAAACACATGAAAAAGATTAACATTCTTGCCTTCAAATTTTGACACACTAAACCGATTTTCTCCCCCTCTCTAGAGTTTGATTTTCAGCCAACACTGCCTCCAAAAGATAACTCTTGTCCTCCCTTGTTATCTTAATCTACAACCTCCGCCAAAAGAGGCCTACTTAGTACCAACTCCTCCCCTCATATATCATCATATTATCCACATAATTAAAGCATTTAATCTCCTATTTCCTAGCCTTTATGCCGTCCCCCCCCAGCCTCCCTGAGTGCCAAATTTGGCCCAAGAACATGGGCTCCAAGCGGCCACACTTGGGCCCTCTTCACCCACTTAATGACGCCACTCTCTGGTTCCCTTGCCGCACCACCAGACTTTGGGCCACAAGCCCACTTTACTAATTTTTAAACACAGATACCTACCTTCAAACCCTATTGCTCCCAATAAAAAAATTAACCCAGGTCTCAGCCCAAACCTGAGCCCAATTCGCACCTCCAAATCTCAAACTAACACCTTAAACCTACAACACACACAACGCACAGGCCCACAACTTTAGGATGTTACAGATTCCCTAAAAGACGAACGCTTCGGGAAAAGCCTCTGCCAAAAAGCTCCCCTTTAATTTTTGCCTTGGGTTGTTTATATAGGCTTTGGGATGCTATACTTGGCTCCTAAGTATCTCCTTCAAGCAGAATTACTATTAAAGTGTTGGAGTAGAATTAGGAGTATGTTTCTTTGGCTTCAAGTATCCAAATCCAAGTGAAATTGCTCTCTCCCGCGACAGGGGCACGGCCATGACACACGTCCGTGTAACTCGTGGTTGGGCCGTGTCTCGATTCTGTCATTTTGGGCAAGGCCGTGTGAGTCAGGATTCAGGTCGTGCTTCAGGTCTGTCTATTTGGGCATGGCCATGTAGATCGCCAGGCACGTCCGTGTGATAAATAGATGCTGCACGGTAGTGTTATGTAGTTGAGGCTGTGCTCTAGGTAATTGGTGAGGCACGGTCGTGTGGGCTTTGGGCCAGGCCGTGTTGATTGCTTGCTAAGGTCCAATTACTCCGTTTTAAGCCCGTTTGTGTTATTTTTATCCTCGGGTGCTTTCTAGAGTATAAACATGAAAAGAAAGGATTAAAAGCACCTTTTTACATAAATCAAGGGCAAAATAATCCAAAAGCCTATTAAATATGGGGTTAAAATATGTTACTTTTACGGCTTATCATCACTATATTTGAACCTTTATATTATCAAAAACCAAATCACATCATACAAGTACATATACATACTAAAACTTATTACACATACATTTCACTTAACATCATCCAATAAATATCTATATGTATACATTCGGTTTTGGTCCGTCTCTTAACTTATTCAGTCCATCATACAAAGCATAACCAATATACATGTATTAATCACATACCCAGATTCAATAAGCCTAATTTATAAACATCACATCTGCTTACCTACCATGAACATATACCTTAATCAAATATGCATAAGTATAAGCTCATTTTCAATGACCATCATAAACCATAAGCATAGATACCAAATCAATCAAAAGAAGATAAGCCATCTTCGCATGGCTATTAATTATATACAAAGTACTTAATTCATATTCAACCTTTTACTATGCTATACATGCCATATATTTAATTTTCAACTTAGTAAAATACCAAAGGAAACTATCGATAGTGTGAATAGTCTTGCTGATGATCCCCGAGCTCATAACGTATATTCAAATCTATAAAACAGAAGTAAACAGAAAAACACAGAGCAAGCTATTTAAGCTTAGTAAGTCATAAGCAAGTTATTATCAACCAATTAAGCCATAAGCAAATTTTTTTTAGTTTGGACGTAGTCAAACCTTTTTATGCAAACTAGGATGACAACTCAAGCACCCTACCCTAGTTACTCAGTTCAAATGGTCTTTTTTTAATAGCTCGATTAGAGGAAGGTTTGCAAGTTTTCGGTTCGTCACTCGAACCTTTTTATGTGAGATGAGATGACAACCCAAGCACCTCGTCCCGGTTACTAAATTCGATTTCTTTTCGAAATCTTAACTCATAACTTTAGCTTTTATTTTCATGAAAAATCTAATTACATATATCAACTTTAAAACACATATGTCGATTAATCTAGATATTTGAACACTCTAATTCAAAAATTACCCAACTGTCCAATTTGACTAAGTAATGAGATTAGAGGCTCAATGTCAAACAAATTATCGAATAAATTTAGCATAAGATTGAACATATGCTAAAGAGAAACATGCAGCAAAAGCCAATCAACCATGCATAGTTACCATTTCAATCCCTCCATACTAAATCTATGCTTGTCCTGAAGCATGGTTTATATGCAATAAAAAATGGTAACTCAAACAACAAGAAAAGTGAAAGGTTAAGAATACTCCCCATGTGTTTCTAACAATGTTGGCGTTGGGAGTAATGACTTTGCAAGATGTCAAGGATTATGGAAACTTGGGTTTCCACTGTTTCAAGTTGAGCCTCAATCCGGCTTAAACGTGCCTCTACAGATGAAGGAGGTTGCTGCTCTTGCTCTCTAGTAGTGAAATTTGGACATTGGTAAAAGACCTTATTACCGCGAGCAATTTGCGTACTTGGAGGAACAAAATAATATGCAGTAAAGGTGTCGACAAGTAAACCCATAGAATCCAAACAATATTCATCAAAGATATCCATATGAACATGTTAAAAATAAGAAATCAACTTTAGAGGGAAAAAGTTTAGAGGTTAAGTTTGTAACATAATGGTCAAGTATTAGTGGTCGATTATATCATGAAAGTTTCATACAAACCAATATCCTAAATTAACTTTAAATCCAGAATGCATACACCACAAAAAAAAAAAAAAACAATTCAATTTTAGTTAAAATAGATGACGAATCATTTTGACCTGAAAAACTAAAGGCTAAAAACCAATCAATATATCTCAAACGGGTTCATGCACCAATAAGTCCTTAGAGGTCTTTGGGTTATAAAGTTGATTTCTAGAATGAATTAACGCACAATAAACATCTTGAGCATCAAAGTTACTAGGAATATCTAACAAAGCAGTCTGGTAGGAATCGGTTTGTATGTTGTCAGGGTCAATAAAACCCATGGCAATGTTAAAATCAGAAATAGACATCCTAAAGTCTTTACCAAGTAACCAAAAACAGACAACGTCTTGCATTTCAACAGTTCGTAACGCATTAATATTGAAGCTAAATGTTGTGTAGAATTCATAAATTAATTCATAATATGCACTACATGAGACCAATTTGCTTACAATAGCAAATAACTAACATATCAAGGATGTAAAGATCACTTTGCTTACAAAGTAGGAGTGGACATTGCAAAATGTTGTCGTATCTTGCGCGATGCTTCAGAGGCAAAAAGTTCAAACACCCTCGTAATCGTCTTTCAATAGGAACAGTGTAGGCACAACCTCGCCTATTACGTTGACCGTCTTGTGGTAGTCGAACATTTTCATCAGTCGAGTCGGGTGGTGGACTCAAATTTCCAACAGCGTGTTGGCTCATGAATTGGTGGTCGATAGGCTCGAGTGGTGGACAACCATATTCAATGCAGAGAGACATGCTCGTTTCTAGTCAAAGAACATTCGCCATGGTTCGACTAACCTAGATAATATGTTAGTAAAGGTAAAACATGTTGTAGGTTAGGAGTTAACCTTTTAGAAGTAGCGAGGTTATTGGTCAATCATTCTATCTCGATTGGAGTTGGGCTTCATCGCCGACAAGTTCTTATTGGCGCAGTTGTTCATCTTATAGGGGTAGAGACGATTCGCCATTGTCTAAATCGATAATAGGAGGTGCTAAAAATCGATTACGTCAGCGATTGAGTGAAGTCAGAATACTGTCGGCTATTTGGTTCAAAGTTCGAACCATGGTTTCCATATGGGCTTTAGGAACAAATGACTTTGGTTGCTCAGGGTGGTGGTTCACGGTGGTGGCGGACAGCGACATACAGTGACAGATGGCAGCATCAACAGCATCGGATGATTATATAGGTTTTGAAGGATACTGGTGGGTATTTTAGATACAACGTCGGTTAAAGTGGCTGGAGTTGGGGTTGGTGTTTAAAAGTTCAAAGGTGTTATGGGTTTTAAAATTCGTGGAACAACGACGCTTAAGTGATAGGGGAGTGTTGTGGTATATGGGTAAGAGAAGGTGCTGTCAAATGGGGGTTCATGGTGGAGAAAATAAAAGGTGAATGGCAGTGGAGGAGAAAGGAGGTGAACGGTGGTGGAGGGGAAAATAAGATATGAACGAAAGTAGAGGAGAAAAGAGGAACAATAGTGGTGCTTGTGTACTATCGACATTACTGTAAGTAAGTACGATAGTAACAAATCTATGTGGTGACTTCGTTCGAAGACGACATGATGGTGTGAATGGGGGTTAGGGTTTTCTTTTTTTTGTGTGTATGGAGAAGATGAAGAATGAAGGGAAAGGGTGGACAGGTTTTGGGGTTTTTATTTTTTTTCTCTTTTTTTTTTTCTTGGCTAGCTGGGCCTTTTCTTGTTTTTCTTCTTTTTTTTCTCTACTTGGGCCTGTTTGGCCGTTTGGCCAATTCTTCTCTCTTCCCCTTTTTTTCTTTTTGGGTTTCATTGGACTTGTTGGGGATTTGGGTATTTGGGTATATTTTTAGATTTTGGGTAATTGGTTTTTATCTAGGTGTTAGGCTGGTATTAAGCATGGGGTTTTTATTTGGGTTAAAGGTGTTGGCTTTTGTTTGTACGTAAATGATTGTCAGCATTTAGCACATCATGCCCACGCCACCATCAGTATCCAACTTTCGTAAAATTAATAACTTTTGTAGGGTTTTTATTTGGGTCCCAATAAGCCCTTTCGTTTAATGTTGCTAGCTTGATCACCTGGAAATTTATTCAACCGATCCTTCGAGGACTAATTCCTCGACCATGTGGACTTGAAAATTTTCGTAAAAAGGCTTTAATCGCTATCCATTGACCTTGAAGACCTTTGAGGATTCTTTACTTTTCATTTCGACTATACCATGCAAAAATACATGAGTAATAACAAAAGGCCCCAACCACTTAGTTCGAAGCGTACCTGTAAAATTCTTATTGTAGGGTCATAAAGTAATACTTTTTGCCCTACCAAAATTTTTTTATAGGTTATCTTTTGATCATGGAATGCCTTGATGTTATCCTTATAAATTTGGGAACTTTCATACACTTCTCATTGAATTTCCTCAAGTTCTTGAATATGTAACTTACGATACTTACTTGTAGCTTCCCACTCCATGTTACATTGCTTAACCGCCCAAAATGTTTTATCTTCTAGTTCTATAAGAAGATGACATGCTTTATCAAAAATTAGTCGATAAGGAGACATACCTGTGGGTCCTTTATAAGTTGTACAGTACGCCCACAGTACATCATTTTGTCGTAAACTCCAATCTTTCCTATCTACCTTAACGGTCTTCTCCAAAATAAATTTGATTTCTCGATTCGACACTTCAACTTGACCGTTTGATTGAGGGTGATAATTCGTAGCAACTCATTACACTACCCCGTACTTTTTCAAAAGTGTATCGATTACCTTATTTACAAAAATGCGCTCCCCGATTGCTGATCAATGCTTGCGATGTGCCAAATCTGGAAAAATATATAACTCTTTAGAAAATCTATTACCATTTTGGCATTAGCATGACGAGTGGCTTTAGCTTCCACCCACTTTGACACATAGTCAACTGTAAGTAAAATATAAACATTACTGTATGATGAGACAAAAGGTCTCATAAAATCAATGCCTCATATATCAAAATTTTCACATACATTTATAGGTTTTAGAGGCATTTTATTTTTCTAGCTTAAGTTTCCAACCTTTTGACACTTTTCTCATGTTTTATAGAATAAATATGCATCACGAAAAATATGTGGCTAATATAATCCACATTCAAGTACTGTATGCGTAGTTTTTTTAGGGTCAAAATGTCCGTCACATGTGTAAGAATGACAAAAAGATTGAATCGATTTTACCTCAGTTTCTGCAACATAACATTGAATTACCTGATTAGAACAATATTTCCAAAGGTAAGGGTCGCCCCAAACATAGTATCGCAATTCACGTTTGATCTTAACTTTTTCAGATCGTGATAAATTAGAAAAGACTATACCTGTAGCAAGGTAATTCACCATATCTGCGTACCAAGGAAAAAACTTTTGAGCAGAAAGTAGACTTTCATCCAAAAAATCATCTTTAAGAGGTGTGACATCTTTCGATGGAGGTATTCGGCTCAGATGGTCAGCTAGCAGATTTTCGCGTCATTTCTTATCCTTTATTTTGAGATCAAATTGTTGCAAAAGTAATATCCATCTAATAAGACTCGCTTTTGTTCCTCTTTCCCAATCAGATATTCAAGAGCTATATGATCAAAGAAAATAACAATCTTAATCCCTAATAAATATGAACGAAATTTTTCTAGAGAAAATACTATGGCTAGAAACTCTTTTTCAGTGGTCAAGTAATAATTTTCGATGGCATCCAAGGTCTTATATGCATAGGAGATAATGTGTAGTTCTTTCTCAATTCTTTGCCCAAGGACTGCTCCTATGCTATGGTCACTTGCATAGCACATTATTTCTAAAGGATAGTTCCAATTTGGAGGCTAAACGATGGGTGCGAAAATAAGTTTATGTTTAAGCGTGTTAAGTTCATCCATGCATGATTGGTCAAACTTGAACTCGTCCTTCTATAAGAGATTACAAAGTGGTTGTGCAATTTGAAAAGTATTTAATGAACCATTTGTAGAAACTTGCATGACCAAGGAAAGAACGAATCTCCCTCACAGTTGTGGGGTATGAGAGTGAGTTAATAATATCGATTTTTGCTTTATCAACAGAAATTTCTTTAGCAAAATTGATATGACCTAGAACTAATCCTTTATCAACCATAAAATGGCATTTCTCATAGTTTGAAACAAGGTTAAATTCTAGGTACCTTTCCAAATTTTTTGCAATGTTTGACAAACACACCTCAAAAGACTCGTCATACACAACAAAGTCATCCATGAATACCTCAATTATTTTCTCGGCGTAGTTAGAAAATATACTTACCATACACCTTTGAAATGTTGCTGGTGCGTTGCAAAGTCCAAATGACATCCGTCTATAAGTGAACATGCCAAATAGACACGTAAACGTCATCTTCTTTTAATCTATGGTGCCACTAGAATCTAGAAAAAAACCTGAGTAACCATCAAGACAACAATAATGAGATTTTCCAACTAAACGTTCTCACATTTGTTCAATAAAAGGAAGTGGAAAATGATATTTTCGAGTTAAAGAATTCAACTTCATGTAATCGGTGCAAACTCTCCACCCGTTTTGGACCTGAGTGGGAACCATCTCACCGGCTGAATTTTCAATTAGGGTCACACCGGTTTTTTTTAGCACTACATGGACTGGGCTTACCCAATTACTGTCAGAAATGTAATGGATCATCCCAGCATCAAGTAACTTTTGAACTTATTTCCTTACCATTACATCATAGGCTTATTGGGATGCCTTTAAATCTCTCTTTTGGGAACCGCATTCTCTACAACTGAAATTTTATGCACGCAAGTCAAGGGACTCAAACCCTTAACATCGTCTATCGTCTATCCAATCACCTCTATATAATATCTAAGAACTCGTACCAAATTTTCCTCTTCCTCTTCTACTTTCCAGAGTTTACTCGAGATTATTACCAGTAAGGTATTTCCTTCACCGAAAAAAGCGTACTTCAAATGGTCCAAAAGTGGTTTTAGTTCTAACTCTGGAGTCTGCAAACCAGATGGTAAAACTTAGTTTGTGAAGGGGACAATTAAAAAATTTTACCTGGTTTTTTCGTAATTGCGATGCCTCCATCCGAGTCACTATTTTACGAATAGACTCTTCAATTGTGATCCACTCCTTTAGTTCTTCCATGGCATCAAAGTCTATACTTCTACAAAGAATAGTTCATAATTCATATTTGTCATGATATTCCAAATGTAATTCAGTTGAGGGCTCAATTATATCAATACTAAAAACATTAGAAATCATGCTAGGGCGATTCATGGCCTCATAAACGTTAAAATTCACCACTTCCCCATTAAACTCTATAGTGAGTATCCCACTTCGTACGTCAATCTTTTTTTGTATAGTACTTAACAATAGCCTCTCAAGAAGTATGTTAGAAAAATTGGCCGAGATGTCATCTTCCATGTCGATAATGTAGAAGTCTGCAGGAAATATTAGTTAGTTTACCTTAACAAGAACGTCCCTCAGCACTTCCTCCGGATGCACTGCAGATCTATCTGCAAGCGGAATAATTACACCTATTTCCTTCAAAGGACCCGCGTTAAGTAGTTTATAAATTAACAAAGGCATAACATTAATTGATATGCCTAAGTCACACATAACTTTTTTAATACCAACACTACCTATTTTGTAATATATGGAAAACATACCTTGGTCCTTACATTTAGGTGATATTTTCCTTTGTAAAACGGTGGAAACATTTTCTCTGCTACTCAAATTTTCATTGCCCAGGAGCTTCCTCTTACTCGTGTAGAATTCTTTTAAGAAATTTGCATATCGTGGAATCTACTTAATTGCATCAAGAAGAGGTATGTTGATTTTTACCTTTCGAAAGGTGTCGAGGATCTCCTCTTAAATTGGACAAGTCTTCCAAAAAATAGAAGTGGTACTGCAAATGATTTTTGTGGTGTTGACTCCACTAAAGCCTCTATTTCAAGTTTCTTATCATCTCGACTAGTTTCGTAGGCATGACTCATGCTAGGTACAGGTTCCATCCACTCATCAATGTCATAGAACTTACATTGTGTCGAAGATTAGGCTCAATTTGGGACGACAGCTTCCCTTGGGACTCGAAACGGCTAACCGTGAGTGTAAGTTTGCTTACTTACTTATCTAACTCCTACAAATGCATGTCAATTTTTTGCTGGAACTTCTCAATATTATTGGCTAACCTTTCCACTATGGCTTTCAAGGATGACTTTGGCAATGGTAATTGTTTATTCGGATGCGGCCTTTGTTGGTAAGGTTGATTGAACCGAGAATCCATAACTTAGGTTTGGGTGATCTTTCCACCCCACATTATATGAGTTCGAGTAAGGGTCATATCGCCTTTGGGGAGGTCCTGGAAAGTTTTTGACAACATGAGTCCGTCGAGTGGTCTGGCTTAGCGTAAATTTCGCACAACCGTGCTAGACCTATTTTATCTGTAAGAAAAATTTGAACAATGTTAGTCAGTTTATCAATTTTTTCTTTTAAAGATAGAGAACTTAACCTGTGAACTAATCTCGTGGGTTCTGTGGCTAGTCAAATTTGTTGAGAGTTAGGAATCATGATTAAAATCAACTCTCTTGCCCTCTGATGCGTCATATTAACAAGTGTCCCTCACTTACAGCATCTATAATTTTTAATCTCCATTGGGAGCAACCTCTCATAGAAATAATGCAAAAGTGATTTTTTGGTAGTCCATGTTGTGGGCAACTTGCACACAACTTTTTATACCACTCCTAGTAATGATAGAGCGATTTAGTGTCCTTTTTATGAATTCATACAATATCCCTCCTTAGTTGAGCGATTTAGTCTCCTTTTGATGAATTCCTACAATATCCCTCCTTAGTTCGGTTGCTTGAGCTATTGGAAAGAATTTTGTCAAGAAATAAATGAGACATGTCAGACCATGTATTGATAGATCCTGGAGATAAATAAAATAGTCATTCTCTAATAGAATTAGTTAATCAGAAAGGAAAATCACGAAGTTTTATTTAGTCTTCGATTACTCCATAATGCTTCATGCTTGTACACACCATATGGAATTTTTTGAGATGGGTGTGCGAATTTTAGTTCTGTAATTCACGGAAGGTGGGTAGTAAATGAATCAAACCCGACTTCAACTCGAACGACGTTCCTCTTGCTAGATAAGTTATACATAGGGGCTGTTGTTCATCCGCTACTGTAGCGAGTTGGCGTATAATTTGCTCGTCCATCTCGTCTGGTTCGTCGAACAAAAAAATGTCTTTGGCGTAAGATATGGTTTCAAATTTGAGATTTGGTCATTAATCGCATCGAATGGCTTCTCTTTTTAGTTTTCGAGCCAACTTCTCTATTTCTAGTTCAAACTTTAGAGAGCCCGATACTGATCTGGTTATAAGGTAAACATGAAAATTAGAAAAAAAAATATCTCTAATTCGGTAACAACGCCAAAATTTGATGGGCGTCGAAATCATAAAAAATAATTCCTATAATAAAATAACTCTAAATAGTAGTAAGAGTAGTAGGGTTGAGTCCACAAGGATTGGATATTATGATCAACTCCTATATTTTTCTTATGAACAAAATTTCGGTTGAGTCAATAATCGTGGCAATAGTCGTGCTCACAACTTCCAACAGACCTTTTAAAAAATAAATTAAATAAATTAGGGGAGTTGGAAATGTCTAGAAATTAAATAATTAAGATAGTATAAATAAGCAACCAAAGCGATCGGAAGTAAAATTAAATTAGAAATGAATTTGGAATTGTAACAGCTTGATTTAGGGCCTAGTCGAAGTAGTGGTGCGAGACTACAAATCCAAAGTATAAATATGTATTTTAATGATTTTTATGAGGCCTACAAGGTATTTGCATGATTGTGTGAAAATTTCATGAAGGAATTTTAATAATTAGTAAACAATTTGTCCATTAAGACTAAATTGCAAGCATTAGAAAATATGAGAATCTAGAAGGTTTAAGTATGAACTAGCAACATAAAAATTATTAGAAGTCCTTATTTAACAATTATACCATTATATGTTAAGATGGACAAAAATAGACATGGGAAGGACAAATCTCAACAAAGGATCATTAAGGGCATTTTTGTAATTTGGTAAATAAAATACTAAAAAGGAAAAAAGAAATTAAAATTATGTCCATCTTCTTCTCTTTGGCCAAAATTCCCTAAGGAAGACATATATAGGGTTTTTTCATCTTTCAAGCTTGATTGTAAGTGTCTCTTTGCCCCGTTTTTAATATTCTTCATATTTTTGAGATCTTCATAGCTCGATTTAGCTATTTCTAGTTATATTTTGAGCTAGGGTTTATCTTCAAAATTTTACCCATGTATGACATGCATGTATTTTGATGTTTTAAGGAAGAATATGAATGTTTGATGTATGACAAACATCTTTTTCTAAGTGGTTTTCATGAAAAATGCATAAAAAGGACGAAATTGTAAAAGTTATAAAATTGGTCAAACATGAGTGATATAGTGGAAATTAAGGGCTGTTGTAGTTAAGAGATTAATTCGGTTAAGCTTAAAATACAAGGAAGTTGAATAAAAATTATTTTACGAGCCTAGGGGCGAAAGTGTAAATATAAGAAAGTTTAGGGGCAAAATCGTAATTTGCTAAAGTGTGATTCATGAGTCGATTTTTTCAATGTGAGTAATAAATAAGTGAAATTGTCATTATAGATCAAGAAATGCCAAGCCCGGACCGAAACCGAGGCAAGAACAAGGTGCGGACTAAATCGAACATCTATATACATTTTGAGTACCGAGGTAAGTTTGTGTAAAATTAAGGTTACATGTGTTACTGTGTTTAAATTACTTATTATTTTTTGAAATGCTTATTATTTTCATGAAGTCAATTAATAATGTCTTGGTGAGAAAATGAATGAGAACATGTAAGTTGAAGTCCCGGTTGAAGACTCGGAATAACGAGGATACCTATATCATGCCAATAGATAAGGAAGGTCCCGTATAAGACCATATCTGGGATATGGCATCGGCACTGAATGTAGGTCCCGTGTAAGACCACGTCTAGGACATGGCATCGGCACCAAACGTAGATCCTATATAAGACTATGTCTGGGATATGGCATCAGCATCGAATAAGGAAGGTCCCGTATATGACCATGTCTGGGACATGGCATTGGCACCATATAAGGAAGGTCCCGTATAAAACCATGTCTGGGACATGGCATCGGCACCATATAAGAAAAGTCTCGTATACGACCATGTTTGGAACATGGCATCAGCACCTAATAAGGAAGGTCACGTATAAAACCATGTCTGGGACATGGCATCAGCACCATATAAGAAACGTCCCGTATACGACCATGTCTGGGACATGGCATCGATACCATACAAGGAAGGTCCCATGTAAGACCATGTCTGGGACATGGCTTCAGCACCAAAGGAAGATCTCGTGTAAGACCATGTCTGGGACATGGCATCGACATCGAGCTTAGAGATCTTGTGTAAGACCATATCTGAGATATGGCATCGACATCAAAAGGTGATCCTATGTAAGACTATATCTGGGATATGGCATTGGCATCGAGATACATGCATGATGAGATTGAGTATCATTCGATATTCTGGGTAATTCATCGGATAAAAGAGCTAAGTATGTAAAGGTGACAAAAGAGCTAAGCATGTAAAGATGATATAGAACCAATTTATACAAGGATGGCATTGAATTCCATTTATGTTAAGGATGATGAAAACTTTGAGTTTATTTTTATAATTGCATAAGTGCTAAACTAAGGGACTAAGTGAATACAGGTACCATGAGTAAAATACAGGTTATGAAATCATAATGTGATAAGTGATGGGTAAGAGCAAGTATGAGTAAGTATGACTAAGCATTTGAGACTTATGTTGCTATTGTTTCATGAGATGAAAGAGTTTATTATGAGCAATGGTGTTGATATTCAGATTTCATGCAAACTTACTAAGCTATATTGTAACACCCCAAACCCGGTCTATGTATTGAGACTAGATTTGGTTTGTTACATGAATCGAGCTATCATAAAATCTTCAATAAGTTGAAAACTACAATATTATTTTTAATTACGGGGTTTAATAAAAATCAGAAGAGTATTTTAATTTGATGAATATTAGAAAACATTAGTTGAAAAACATTATTAACATTGTATTATCAAAACCGTTAGGTAATTTGTTTAAGAGTTAATAATAAAATATTTATAAAGGAATTTCATATATTTGAAAACCCAAATTTATTTTAATAAAACATCATATAATCATAGCCCATATTTAAAAGTCCAAAATATAGTTTAAAACCAAACACACATAAAAATCCATAAATTATTTATAGAGGCCCTTATTACATTAACCCAAAATAGTAAAATACTTATTAAAAAGTTCGAGTTTAATAAACCCATGTTCGCAAAGATGGCCTCCACGAAGTCATCCCCGCCCAAGTCCACGTCAATTTCCATTACCCGAGATGGAAAATTTAAGGGGTGAGTTACTTAGAACTCGATGTATAACTCACTTACTTTGTTATTTGGGCGATTTTCAAATTATGGATTTGGGCCTTGAGCCCATAAGCGTAATTAACAACATGATTAATAACATAATAAATATCATAATGAAAACATAATTAATAACATGCATGTTAACATATGAATTTTTCCTCCCAAACCTAATTCCATCCGCTACACACCCCGCACCAACCATCACACCTGTGGGATCAAGTCAACCCACCCCGCCATCACACCGGTCGTAGGCTTTAAGCCATTTTATAATTGTGGCGAGCCACCGAACTAGATTGTGACAAAGTCACCGAACTAGAGGCATTGAGCCAATTATTATTTTGTGGCGAGCCACGAACTAGAGGCAAATAGCCATTTATTGCTTTTGTGGCGAGCCACCGAACTAGAGGCAAAAGCCATAATTTTGTGGCGAGCCACCGAACTAGATTTTGGCAACAGCCTTCTTCTCTTCATCATTTTCCCAACCCATGCAATATGTATGCAAAGTAAACTTGTGATTATACAATGATTTAATCAAAAGGCCCATTAACAAGAATCAATATTTCCAAAATTTTTATTAATTAATTAAGGCCCAAAAATAACATTTGGCCCAATTAACAATTTAACAACTTATGCCCAAATTTATGATTTAGCAGGAATTTGACCCATTTATCAATCTAGCAGGGATTTCAGCTCGTTTAACAATTTTAACAAAGATTACGGCCCATTACGATCTAACAGAGATTTCGGCCCAATTATCAATCTAACAGAGATTTCGGCCCAATTTATCGATCTATTCGAGGTTTCGGCCCAATTATCAATCTAACAGAGATTTCGGCCCAATTATCAATTTAATGTAGATTTTGGCCCAATTATCGATCTAACGATGATTTCGCCCAATTATTACGACATATACAATTTTACATATTTACAATTAATCTCTCGAGGCGTTTTGTAATTTCTACAATTTTGCGTTTTCATGTATTTTCGTCGAAATACCAATTATTACGTTTTAAACCGATCTAAACGTTTTTATGATTTTACTCAATATCGCAATACATCCAAACCCGAGAAAAAGTGTGAAGTTACACACCTCGATATCGAGAGTACTAATCCTTCTCGCTCCTCGACACCTAAAACATATTTCGATCCGTTAGAACACTATTTTGTATAAAATTACATTATCGATATTAGATCCAAAACCTTACCCTCTTGATTTTGAATCACTTCGATTTTCGGTTTCTCCTCGTTTATTGGTTCGTTATATGTTGAGAATCCACCAACGTATAAAGGCTCGAAAGTTCGTACCACTTCAAATAATTGACTTCCTTCAGAAGATGGCCCGCAACCCGGTGGAAAATCCCGGACTGCAGAAATCGCTCTTCGTTTAAACTTAGGGGGAATAGTGGATCCGCCCCTCTTAATATAACTAAACACCGCCCTTTTCTTCCCTATTTTGAAAGTCTTCAAGATCAAAAGAACATTAATCCAATCTAAAATAATATCGAAATAATACTAAAGGTTTTAAGGATGTGATTTCCTTACCACAATAAATCGATTCCAACGTTTCTACGATTCTCTCGAACACTTGAGTTCCGATCTTCCGTTATTGCACTATATTATAACGAATAAAACGTTAATAGAACGAACGCTTATTTCGATCCAAATGGTCCTTCATGACACCATCAATATTCGGCCATATCACTATTAACTAATCGAAAACGAAAAAGAATCCCTTACCTATATTTCCACGGTTGGAAAGAATCGATTGATAAAGATGTTTGTGATTAAAGAAAGATTCGACTATGTATGATCAAAGAAAAGAAAGAAAGGTTCGGCTATGGGCACTCTAGCATTCGACCATGAGAGAGTTTAATGGAGAAACTTTGAGTGAAAAGAAATAAAATATGAAAGAAGAGATGGTGATGATGTTGTTTTGATTTCAAAGAGAAGAGAAGAAAAAGATGGGTTTAGGAACAAGGTACATTCGGCAATGGTAAAAAGAAAAGAAAAAGAATGGTTTTTGGTATAGGTGATTTCGGCACTCAAAGAAAAGGCACAAAACAAATGCTAAAGAAATAAACAAAAATGACCAAATGGTCACAAAATTAGAGCTTTACCAATTGCACAATTCGCCAAGGAGAAAAGTTGAGAAGAGAAATTGCAAAATTTTGCACAAAGTTGCTAGGAATGACCAAAACAAAAGACTTCAAATCCTAGCCAACTAACACCAAAAATTCGGCTCCCCATTTAGTCCACATTGCCGTCCCTATGCATGGTCAAATGACCATGATTTTGTTTCCAAAACTTTTCCCTGATATGTGCCCCATATCTTCATATCTTTCCTTAATTTCTTGATTCCCTTCCTTAAGTTAACAATTTCCTTAATCCTTTGATATGCTAACCAAAAATAACATGGTCAACACTTACCATATATGCACTTGGCCAACACTTGCTATACATGTGCGTAAAATTAAAATAAAATTCATCTAGATGCTAAACAAGGGATTCGAACCTTCTCCTTATGGATAACTCATGCGCCAACACCACTTTGCCATATACTCTTCTTATGCTACACTTTGACACTTTAATTAACTTATGTGTCAATGCCACCGCTCCACTTCAATAAATTTTAAAACTAAAATTATTCTATACCCAATAAATTCTAATTCTTCTTCAGGGCTATAATAAGCACTAATAATAATAAAAAAAATTTCCTTCATAATCTAAACACCAAATCATGCAATATATCAATACTCAGATTTTTAGGGTGTTACAACTCTACCCTCCTTAAAGAAAATTTCGTCCTCGAAATTTACCTGATTGAAAGAGGTGATGGTATTGTTGCCGAATTGCATCCTCAAGCTCCCACGTAGCTTCCTCCACTCCGTGATTACGCCATAGAACTTTGACCAACGGCACGGTTTTCTTTCTTACCACTTTGACATCTCGGTCTAAGATTTCCACTGGTTCTTCTTCAAATGACAAATCTGAATTCAACTCCAATTCTTTTACCGATATAATGTGCGAAGGATCCGATCTATAACGCCTCAACATGGAAACATGAAAAACATTATGAATTTGATCCAATTCCGGAGGTAACTCAATCTGATAAGCCACTGGACCAACACGCTTCAGCACACGATAAGGTCCAATGTATCTAGGACTTAGCTTGCCCTTCTTTCCAAACCTGAAGATCTTTTTCCAAGGAGAGACCTTCAAGAAAACCTGATCCCCCACATCATACTCGATATCTTTTCGCTTCAGATCTGCATATGACTTCTGTCTATCTGAGGCTTCTTTCAACCGTGCTCGGATAACTTTTACCTTTTCCTCTGTTTCAGATATCATCTCCGGACCTAACATCTGTCGTTCGCCCAACTCAGTCCAACAAATAGGAGAACGACACTTACGACCATACAATGCCTCGTAAGGTGCCATCTGAATGCTCGACTGATAACTGTTGTTATACGCAAATTCTGCCAGTGGTAGATAATCCTCCCAACTACCCTTGAAGTCGATTGCACATCCCCTTAACATATCTTCCAAAATCAATTACTCTCCGATCGACCATCGATGGGGATGAAAAGCCGTCTTGAAATTCAACTTTGTCCCCAAGGCTTCATGCGAGCTTTCCGAATCGTGATGTAAATCGGGATCCTGTCGATATAATAGATCTGGTACCCCATGCAACCTCACAATTTCGGATCGCATAATTTCGCCAACTTCGCAATGAATAATCCGTCTGAATTGGCAGGAAATGAGCAATCTTCGTCAAACGATCAACAATTACCCACACAGAATTTTTCTTAGTAGGTGTTAAAGGTAACCCACTAACAAAATCCATCGTTATCTGTTCCCATTTCCAAAGAGGAATCTTTATCGGTTGTAACAATCCAGACGGTAATTGATGTTACGCCTTCACTTGTCGACAAGTCAAACATTTTCCCACAAATTCGAAATTTCACGCTTCAACCACCGCCACCAATATCATTCACGGAGATCTCGATACATCTTATTTCCTCCGGATGCATAGCATAAGGGCTACTATCGCCTCTCGTAGAATCATTTGCCTCGGATCCGAGTCCTTAGGCATACAAACTCTTCCTCGAAAGCACAACACACCTTAGTGTTTACTCCAAAATCCTCGATTTCACCATTTTCACTTCTTTCAAGTAAAAGTCCCAACTTCTCATCGATGTCATTTTTCCTTGATTTGTTCCGACCACGAGGCTTCACCTAAAGTTACGCTAACAAACTACCATCCTCATACGAGACTCAAATGGGAAAACAATGCTCTCAAATCGACATCGCCTTACGACTTAACGCATCAGCTACCACGTTAGCCTTTCCAGGATGATATTCAATTGAGAAATCATAATCCTTTAATAATTCTACCCATCTTCTTTGTCTCAAATTTAACTCCTTTTGGGTAAGGAGGTATTTAAGACTCTTGTGATCCGTGTAGATTATTGACTTCTCACTATAGAGATAGTGCCTCCAAATCTTTAAAGCAAAGACCACAGCAGCTAACTCCAAATCATGAGTAGGGTAGTTTACTTCGTGTGGTCCCAATTGACGAGAAACATAGGCCACCACCTTTCCATTTTGCATCAACACACAACCCAGGCCCGTGTGAGATGCATCACAATAAACAGTGAATTCTTTTCCAGCCTCCGGTTGAATCAAAACTAGAGCTTCCGTCAGGATCTTCTTCAATTTCTCGAAACTCTCTTGCTGCTTTTCAGTCCAATAATACGGAACTCCTTCCGCAAGCAGCTTTAGTTAGGTGCAAGACAATCAACGAAAACCCTCTACAAAACGTCTATAGTATCCAGCTAAACCCAAGAAACTCCAAATTTTAGCTACCGATGTTGGTGGTTTCCAATCCAGAATAGCCTCAATTTTTCGAGGATCCACCCTTATTCCTTCGGCTGATACCACATGACCAAGGAAAGTCACTTCCTTTAGCCAAAATTCGCATTTACTAAATTTGGCATACAATTGCTTATCACGAAGTAGTCAGTAATACTATCCGCAAATGCTTGTCATGCTCCTGCTCATTTCTCGAATAAACCAATATGTCATCTATGAACACTACCACAAACCGGTCTAAATATGGTTGAAAGACTCGGTTCATCATGTCCATAAATGCGGCTGGTGCATTGGTTAATCCAAACGGCATCACTACAAACTCATAATGTCCGTAACGTGTCCGAAATGCCGTCTTATAAATGTTCGCTTCTTTCACCTTGAGCTGGTGATAACCCGACCTCAAATCAATTTTGGAGAAAACTGAAGCTCCTTTTAATTGATCAAACATGTCATCAATTCTCGGCAGAGGATACCGATTCTTGATCGTCAACTTATTCAATTGTCTGTAGTCAATGCACATACGTATCGATCCATCCTTCTTCTTGACGAACAAAACCGGTGCTCCCCACGGAGACACACTTGGTCGAATAAATCCCGATCCAACAATTCTTGAATTTGAGCTTTAAGCTCGATAACTCCTTGGTGCCATTCTATAAGGAGCAATGGACACTGGAGCTATCCGAGCAAAAGCTCAATGCCAAATTCTACTTCCGATCCGAGGTATACCAGGAAGTTCTTCGGGAAATATATCGGGAAATTCCTTCACCGTCCTCACATCATTCACAGATAACTCTTTGGCATCCAAAGCACAGATAAAGGCTAGGAATGCCCTATATCCTTTCCGAACCAACTTCTCAGCCTTTAATCCAAATACCACATTTGCCAAGTAGTTCCTTCGCTCACCAATCATTATGACTTCCTTATCATCCGAGGTTCTTACTGACATTCGTTTTTCAGCACAATCCAATTGCGCCCGATGGTTAACCAACCAATCCATGCCCAGAATGAGATCGAACTCGTCGAAAGGCAATTCCATCAAATTCGCCACGAATACCTCCTATTGAATTTTCAAGGGCATGTCTTTAAACATTTTATTTACAATTACCAACTGTCCTAAAGGACTAATTACTGTCATCCCACTATTGGTAATTTCAGGTTCTAAATTCAGGTTTCCAGATATGGCGCTAGCAACATATGAGTGGGTAGAACCAATATCTATTAAGGCAATAACAGGTACATTAAAAATGAGGAATGTACCAGTTATCACATCTGGTGCATTGCCGTCCTCGCGGCGTCTAACTGCATAGACCAGTCCAGGCTATCTTGCATCTGCATTTCCTCTAGGACCATTGCCTCGACCCGGTGCACCTTGACCACGACTAACCCCATTATCACCGGGACCTGGTCCACGACATCTCGGTGGCTGCTGATTACCTCTGGCCGACTGTGCATCATTATTACGAACTTCTTGAGTCGTATCCATACGTCGAGGGCAATTTTGTCTTGATGATCCATTGAACCGCATTTGTAACATGCGCCTGCTTTTCCTCAACACTCTCCAAAATGTCTTTTCCCACACTCGCGCAATCTCGACTTCGATTATTTGCTACCGGGGTTCTACCTTAAACTGGTTCATCATTCCGAGGTCTCTTCTGGAATCTCTTTGAAGAACCAGATCATTGTGTCTCTCTCTTGTTTTGAAATCTTTCTGTTCATTGCTCAATTCTTAACCTCTTGACTATTTTGGCCTTCTCCACAAGAGTGGAAAAATTTCAAACCTCTTTGTGGAGCAATCGAACCCTCACTCATCATTAAGCCCATCCTCGAAATGTACACATCGTTCATGATCATTGCTACAATTGTCCGGCATAGCGACTCGACGTAAAACTCACTTCATATGTCGCTCTTGTCTTACTTCCTTGGACAAGATTCGAAATTCTTTCCTTCGACGCCTATATAACTCATTCCAACGTATTTTCCTTGAAGGCGACTTTAAAGAATTCCCAATTAATCGGTGCGACTTTTGCCTTCACGAACGATGAGCCACCACCGACACGCCTCATCTCTTAACAAGGATATAGCTCCTTTCGCTTTTTGCTCAATAGTGCATTCCATATCATCCATAATTGTTCCACGACTTGAGCCAAGATTCACCACATTCGAGCTACACCGAAACTCCTCCGAAAACTTCGCATTATTGGACTTAAGTCATTCGAAATTGACCCACGAGTTGTTGGCCCAATTCTAGTTCCAATGACCTTTCCAAGACTCATGCATTGCTTGAGTCAATGCATTATCTTCTTCCATGTGATCGCGTGATCCCGCCTCACTCTCAATTGACTCGGTGCATCCATTTCCGGCATATGATTTGGTGCTTGGTTGTAGCACCTCGGCCTCTACCACGCCACGCTCTCTGGCCCACGACCACGTCCTCTAGTACTCATGATGGTTTGTTCGTTTTTATCTGATTACAAGTTTTATGAATCAAAAAATTTGTTTCGGTGTTTATTAACGATGTTTTATGAGATTTGAGAGGTAAAGTTGTTTTTCGCAACATATCCTATAGTCTCAATCTCTACGATTTTTAACGTCTAAAACTAGAAGTTCTAGAGTATTCCTATGATCATCATAGTAATTATTAAGCAATAAATATTTACTTGACTTGTTGCCGGATGCTTGTGGTGCCATACTGATCTTTAAATATAATTGAACGATTTCATACAAAATTTATTTGCGAACCCAAACCACAGTCGAGTTTTTGAAACTGGCTCTGATACCATTAAATGTAACACCCCAAACCCGGTCTATGCATTGAGACTAGATTTGGTTTGTTACATGAATCGAGCTATCTTAAAATCTTCAATAAGTTGAAAACTACAATATTATTTTTAATTACGGGTTTAATAAAAATCAAGAGTATTTTAATTTGATGAATATTAGAAAACATTAGTTGAAAAACATTATTAACATTGTATTATCAAAACCCTTAGGTAATTTGTTTAAGAGTTAATAATAAAATATTTATAAAGGAATTTCATATATTTGAAAACCCAAATTTATTTTAATAAAACATCATATAATCATAGCCCATATTTAAAAGTCCAAAATATAGTTTAAAACCAAACACACATAAAAATCCATAAATTATTTATAGAGGCCCTTATTACATTAACCCAAAATAGTAAAATACTTATTGAAAAGTTCGAGTTTAATAAACCCATGTTTTGCAAGATGGCCTCCACGAAGTCATCCAGCCCCTATCCACGTCAATTTCCATTACCGAGATGGAAAATTTAAGGGGTGAGTTACTTAGAACTCGATGTATAACTCACTTACTTTGTTCGCTGGGCCAGATTTTCAAATTATGGATTTGGGCCTTGAGCCCATAATCAGAATTAACAACATGATTAATAACATAATAAATATCATAATGAAAACATAATTAATAACATGCATGTAAAAATATGAATTTTTCCCTCCCAAACCTAATTCCATCCGCTACACACCCCCGTACCAACCATCACACCTGTGGGGATCAAGTCAACCCACCCCGCCATCACACCAGTCGTAGGCTTTAAGCCATTTTATAATTGTGGCAGAGCCACCGAACTAGATTGTGACAAAGTCACCGAACTAGAGGCATTGAGCCAATTATTATTTTGTGGCAGAGCCACCGAACTAGAGGCAAATAGTCATTTATTGCTTTTGTGGCAGAGCCACCGAACTAGAGGCAAAAAGCCATAATTTTGTGGCAGAGCCATCAAACTAGATTTTGGCAACAGGCCTTCTTCTCTTCATCATTTTCCCAACCCATGCAATATGTATGCAAAGTAAACTTGTGATTATACGATGATTTAATCAAAAAGGCCCATTAACAAGATTCAATATTTCCAAAATTTTTATTAATTAATTAAGGCCCAAAAATAACATTTGGCCCAATTAACAATTTAACAACTTATGCCCAAATTTATGATTTAGCAGGAATTTGACCCATTTATCAATCTAGCAGGGATTTTAGCTCGTTTAACAATTTTAACAGAGATTACGGCCCATTATGATCTAACAGAGATTTCGGCCCAATTATCAATCTAATAGAGATTTCGGCCCAATTTATTGATCTATCCAAGGTTTCGGCCCAATTATCAATCTAACAGAGATTTTGGCCCAATTATCAATTTAACAGAGATTTTGGCCCAATTATCGATCTAACAGTGATTTCGGCCCAATTATTACGACATATACAATTTTACATATTTACAATTAATCTCTCGAGGGCGTTTTCGTAATTTCTATAATTTTGCCGTTTTCATGTATTTTCGTCGAAATACCAATTATTATGTTTTAAACTGATCTAAACGTTTTTACGATTTTACTCAATATCGCAATACATCCAAACCCGAGAAAAGTGTGAAGTTACACACTCGATATCGAGTACTAATCCTTCTCGCTCCTCGACACCTAAAACATATTTCGATCCGTTAGAACACTATTTTGTATAAAATTACATTATCGATATTAGATCCAAAACCTTACCCTCTTGATTTTGAATCACTTGATTTTCGGTTTCTCCTTGTTTATTGGTTCGTTATCGCTGAGAATCCACCAACGATAAAGGCTCGAAAGTTCGTACCACTTCAAATAATTGACTTCCTTCGGAAGATGGTCCGCAACCCGGTGGAAAATCCCAGACTGCCAAAACCGCTCTTCGTTTAAACTTAGGGGGAATAGTGGATCCGCCCCTCTTAATATAACTAAACACCGCCCTTTTCTTCCCTATTTTGAAAGTCTTCAAGATCAAAAGAACATTAATCCAATCTAAAATAATATCGAAATAATACTAAAGGTTTTAAGGATGTGATTTCCTTACCACAATAAATCGATTCCAACATTTCTACGATTCTCTCGAACACTTGAGTTCCAATCTTCCGTTATTGCACTATATTATAATGAATAAAACGTTAATAGAACGAACGTTTATTTCGATCCAAATGGTCCTTCATGGCACCATCAATATTCGGCCATATCACTATTAACTAATCGAAAACGAAAAAGAATCCCTTACCTATATTTCCACGGTTGGAAAGAATCGATTGATAAAGATGTTTGTGATTAAAGAAAGATTTGACTACGTATGATCAAAGAAAAGAAAGAAAGGTTCGGCTATGGGCACTCTAGCATTCGGCCATGAGAGAGTTTAATGGAGAAACTTTGAGTGAAAAGAAATAAAATATGAAAGAAGAGATGGTGATGATGTTGTTTTGATTTCAAAGAGAAGAGAAGAAAAAGATGGGTTTAGGAACAAGGTACATTCGGCAATGGTAAAAAGAAAAGAAAAGAATGGTTTTGGTATAGGTGATTTGGCACTCAAAGAAAAGGCACAAAACAAATGCTAAAGAAATAAACAAAATGACCAAATGGTCACAAAATTAGAGCTTTACCAATTGCACAATTCGCCAAGGGAGAAAAGTTGAGAAGAGAAATTGCAAAATTTTGCACAAAGTTGCTAGGAATGACCAAACAAAAGACTTCAAATCCTAGCCAACTAACACCAAAAATTCGGCTCCCCTTTAGTCCACCTTTCAGTCCCTATGCATGGTCAAATGACCATGATTTTGTTTCAAAACTTTTCCTTGATATGTGCCCCATATCTTCATATCTTTCCTTAATTTCTTGATTCCTTCCTTAAGTTAACAATTTCCTTAATCCTTTGATATGCTAACCAAAAATAACATGGTCAACACTTACCATATATGCACTTGGCCGACACTTGCTATACATGTGCGTAAAATTAAAATAAAAATTCATCTAGATGCTAAACAAGGATTCGAACCTTCTCCCTTATGCACTAACTCATGCGCCAACACCACTTTGCCATATACTCTTCTTATGCTACACTTTGACACTTTAATTAACTTATGTGTCAATGCCACCGCTTCACTTCAATAAATTTTAAAACTAAAATTATTCTATACCCAATAAATTCTAATTCTTCTTCAGGGCTATAATAAGCACTAATAATAATAAAAAAAATTTCCTTCATAATCTAAACACCAAATCATGCAATATATCAATACTCAGATTTTTAGGGTGTTACATATATGCTTACCCCTCTCTTTTCCTTTTTCCTTGTAGTATCGCCAAGCAGGCTCGGGGATCGTAGAACGTCGGAGCTCGGATCACACTATCAATCACTATTTTGGTATAGCAAAGGTGAGTCATTTTGAGTATGGCATGTATAAGAACTTGATCATTTTAAGTTATGTCATATTGGGAGCCAAATTGTTGGCTATTAAGGTTACTCACTCTTTTTGTATTGGCCAATAGAAATTGGCCAATAATTGTCAAGTTTTATTCATTAATGATGATGAGTTTTATGATGTGAAAGTTTATGCAATCGATGGTATTATATGTGAGGAGTATGGATGATGATTTAGGGGATCCTTCATATTGCATGATTTCTATGTTATGTATTGTTTGAGTTGGTATAAGTGTGTTTATGTTTCAGGGTGGAAATTGGCTTGGAAAATAGCCTATAATTGTCCACATAGGTAGACACACGGGTGTGTGTCTAGGCCGTGTGTGACACACGGTCAGCCCCATGGGTGTGTTAATAAGCCATGTGTCCCCTGCATCAACTTGTGAGAATTTGATTCGTCACACGGGCCAGCACATAGACGTGTGCCCAGGCTGTGTGCTCTTAAGAGGATGATGACGTCATAAACAGAGAGCTCCAAGGGCGGAGGACACAGGCGTGTCTAGGCCGTGTTAAAGACACAGGCTATAGACACGGGAGTGTGTCCAGCCATGTGAAAACTCATGTAGGTTCGAAGGGAAAATAAATTCCACATGGGTTAGGGACATGGGCGTCTGACACCACATGGTCCAACCACATGGGCGTGTCCGATGTCACACGGGCGTGTGACCCCTGTTTAGGTAAAAAATTTCTATGAGTGTAAAAGTTTTTGGTTGAACTCTGAAACTTTTCGAATGTATGTTTAGGGCCTCGTAGGCCTATATTATGCATGTTATGATCAAGGATGAAAGGTTTTAAGTTGAAATGAAATTTTATAGCCCAATAATACATGTTCAAGCAAGGTTAAGTACGATAATACCTCGTATCCTGTCCCAGCGTCAAACACGAGTAAGGGGTGTTACATTTAATGGTATCAGAGCTACGGTTTAGTCGATTCTCAAACTAACGTAGCGTATGCATGAGTCTAGCTATACATGCCATACGTATGAGTATTTATATAATGATAGTGTGACGACTCTTGACGACTTAAATTGTATTTTCATATAGTAAATGGATACCAATAGAGCTGTGGTAGATGATGTAGAAAGTAATGCACCGGCTCTCACTGAATGGATGGTGCCGAGTGAAAATAAGGGTAGACCTACAACTGTAAGTAAGAGAGGAGGAGAAGAGTCTAAGGAAGCCTTTCTCGATATGATGAATGCATTGTATATGAAGTTCGTTCATACAAATCTGAATGCACAACCCCCTCCACCCCCGCCTATTCCTCTGCTTACCCCTGTAGCTCCTCTAGTGGTAGAAGTGGTAAGAAGAGAAAAGCCTCTAGTTGATAGAATCCCAAAACAAGGGGCCAAAGAATTTTGGGCTAGTAAAGATGACGATCCAGAAAGAGCAGAATTCTGGCTTGAAAACACCATTCTAGTATTTGATGAATTATCTTGCACACCTGAAGAGTACATGAAATATGTAGTGTCTCTTCTGAGAGATTCTACTTATCAGTGGTGGAATACCCTTGTGTCGGTTGTACCAAGGGAAAGGATTACATGGGAGTTTTTCCAAGAAGAATTTTAAAAGAAGTACATTAGACAGAGGTTTATCGATTAAAAAAGAAAGGAATTCCTTGAACTAAAACATGGTAAGATGACAGTAACTAAGTACGAGCGTGAGTTTGTAAGGCTTAGCAAATACGCTCGAGAGTGTGTTTCCACTGAGGCCATCATGTGTAAACAGTTTAAGGACGGATTAAATAAAGATATCAGATTGTTTGTTGGTGTCCTTGAGTTAAAAGAATTTTTTGTGCTAGTGGATCGGGCTTGTAAAGTTGAACACTTGGTGAAATAGAAAAGAAAAGATGAGATGGAGTCTTGTGATTCAAAAAAGAGACAATTGAACAATTCGTTTCAATCTTCATCCAAGAAGTCAAGAGACTTCTCTACCTGATCAGCTACTTCAGCTGGGTTTTCGAATAGAAGTAAGGGTAAGCAGTACTCAGGGAATAAAGCTCAGACTACTTCAGTTGCTAGTGTTGGGAACGTTCGATCTAATAGACTGGAATGCCCACAATGTGGCAGATGACACCTCGGTGAATGTTGTTTACATGAGAGTGCTTTTTTTAAGTATGGCCCCAAGACCATTTTATTTGAGAATGCCCTAAGATGGTTGAAAAAAAGAAGGTTCAGAGTGCAAAATTAGGAACCGCTAATAGAGGAAGACAACAAAGAAACCTGGGTAGTGGAACGAGTAGTAAAGGAACACCCCAAGAGCAAACTGCGAGGCCTGAGGGTAGAGCACCTGTAAGGACTTATGCCATCCGCGCTCACGAAGAGGCATCATCCCCTAATGTAATTGTGGGTACATTTTCTCTCCATGATAATCATGTTGTTGCTTTAATTGATCTGGGATCTACCCACTCATACATTTGCATGAAATTAGTATCTAGTATGAGCATGCCCATAAAGTCTACAGAGTTTGTGATAAAAGTGTCCAATCCACTAAGCAAAAGTGTATTACTTGATAAAGTATGCAAAGATTGTCCATTAATGATTAGACGTCACTATTTTAAGGCAAATCTCATGCTATTGCCATTTGATGAATTTAATATAATTCTTGGTATGGTTGGTTAACCACTCATCATGTGATAGTAAATTGTGGAAAGAAATACATTGAGTTGAGATGTGAAAATGGGGACACTCTTCGTGTTGAATCAGATGAACAAAATAGATTGTCGGTATTGATCTCTCATATGTCTGCTCAGAAATATGTAAGAAAGAGGTATGAATCCTATCTTGCCTTCATTATGAATGCTAAAGAAACTGAGTTAAAGATTGAACCAGTACCGATAGTATGTGAGTATCCAGATGTTTTTCCAGAAGAATTGCCAGGGTTTGCCTCGGTTAGAGAGGTTGAATTTCGCATTGAGTTAGCTCCCAGGACTGTACCAATATCGATTGGTCCTTACAGAATAACTCCATCTAAGTTGAAGGAATTGAAGGCACGTTGCAAGAGTTAACGGACAAAGGTTTCGCATGATCGAGTTATTCTCCATGGGGTGCACCAATGTTATTTGTAAAAAATAAAGATGGCTCTATGAGATTATGCATAGATTATCAACAGCTTAATCGTAAAGAACAAGTACCCATTGCCAAGGATCAATGATTTGTTTGATCAATTGAAGGGAGCCACTGTGTTTTCCAAGTTAGATTTGAGATCAAGGAATTACCAGTTAAGAGTGAAAGTTTCAGATGTTCTGAAACCTGCATTTCGGACGAGGTATGGGCATTACGAATTTTTAGTCATGCCTTTTGATTTAATAAATACTTCTGCGGTGTTTATGGATTTAATGAATCGCATTTTTTGGCTATGCTTGGATAAGTTTGTGGTTGTCTTTATTGATGAAATATTGATATATTCCCGTGATGAGCATGAGTATGCTGAGCACTTGAGGACAATTTTACAGATTTTACGAGATAATCAGTTGTATACCAAGTTCAGCAAAAGTGAATTTTGGCTCAAAGAAGTTGGATTTTTGGGGCATATTGTCTCGAAAGATGGAATCCGAGTTGATCCAAGCAAAATTTCGGCCATTGTTGAGTGGAAGCCATCCAGGAACGTATCAGAAGAGAGAAGTTTTCTAGACCTAGCTGGCTATTACAGACGGTTTTTCAAGGGGTTTTCTGTGATAGCTACCCCAATGACGAGATGTTACAGAAAGACGTAAAGTTTGAATGGACGGAAAAGTGTCATTAGAGTTTTGAGAAATTAAAAGTATTGTTGAAAAAGGCTCTAATTCTAGTACAACCTGAATCGGGAAAAGAATATGTGATCTACAGCGATGCATCCTTGAATGGATTGGTATGTGTACTCATGCAAGAAGGCAAGGTGATAAGATATGCATCTAGACAGTTAAGGCCACATGAGAAGAATTATCTGACACATGATTTAGAGTTAGCTACCATTGTCTTTGCCTTGAAGATTTGGAGACACCATATGTATGGTGAAAGATGTCAGATATTCACCGACCACAAAATTTTAAAGTACTTGATGACTCAGAAGGAATTGAACTTAAGGCAACGAAGATGGTTAGAGCTAATAAAATATTACGAGCTAGTCATTGACTACCACCCGGGAAAGGCGAATGTAGTCATCGATGCTTTGAGTAGAAAGTCATTGTTTTCTTTGAGAGCTATGAATACACGGGTGACTTTTTCAGATGATGGTTCCATTTTAGTTAAGTTGAGGGCTAGATCGATGTTCCTCTAAGAGATATATGAGGCTCAAAAAGATGACAATGAAATGCAAGCCAAAAGAGTTCAGTGCGAGTTAGGTATTGAGTCTGAGTTTTAGATTAAATTAGATGGATGTTTGATGTTCAGAGGCAGAGTCTGTGTACTGAGGAATGATAAGCTCATTTGTAAAGTTTTCTATGAGGCACATAGTGGATGCCTATCTTTACATCCGGGTAGTTCCAAGATGTATAATGATTTAAAGAAATGGTATTAGTGGCCAAGTATGAATAAAGATATTTCAGAGTTTGTTTCAAGATGCTTGGTTTGTCAGCAAGTAAAGGCCGAACACCAAGTACCCTCGGGTTTACTTCAACCTATTATGGTGCCCGAGTGGAAATGGGATCGTGTCACCATGGACTTTGTAACGGGTTTTTTGTTGACACCGAGCAAGAAAGATACTGTATGGGTCTTAGTCGATAGACTTACGAAGTCAGCCCATTTCATACCTATACGTGTTGACTACTCACTTGATAAGTTGGCAAACTTGTATGTTTCAGAGATTGTAAGGCTTCATGGAGTACCTATATCGATTATATCAGATAGAGATCTGAGATTCACATCCAAATTTTGGAAAAAGTTGCAAGATGCTTTGGGTACAAGTTGATTTTTAGTACGACTTTTCACCCCCAAACCGATGGACAGTCGGAGAGATTAATAAAGATACTTGAAGATATGCTCCGGTGTTGCATTCTTGAGTTTCAGGGCAGCTGAGAAAAGTACTTACCGTTGGTAGAGTTTGCTTATACTATCAGTTTTTAGTCAAGTTTGTAAATGGTGCCGTATGAGGCTTTGTATGGGCATGAGTGCCGAACGCCTTCATATTGGACTGAACTTAAGGAAAATCAGATTCACGGGGTTGATCTGATTAGAGAAACTGAAGAGAAAGTAAAGGTGATTCGAGATTGTTTAAAAGCTACTTCTGATAGACAAAAATCCTATTCAGATTTCAAACGAAAAGAGGTCGAGTATCAAGTCGGCAATAGTGTATTCTTGAAAGTGTTGCCATGGAAGAAAGTTCTTAGATTTGGCCAGAAAGGAAAACTGAGTCCACGTTTTATCGGACCATATGAGATCACCGAGAGGATAGGCCCAGTAGCCTATCGATTGGCTTTGTTGTCTGAGTTAAAAAAGATTCATGATGTATTTTACATGTCTATGTTGCGACGCTATCAATAAAACCCTTCGCATGTGATTACACCGGTAGAGGTTGAAATTCAACCCGACATGACATATGGTAAAGAATCAATTAAGATCCTAGCACGGGAAGTTAAATAGTTAAGGAACAAAAGTATTACTCTCGTGAAAGTCTTGTGACAAGGATATGAGGTAGAGGAGGTTACATAGGAACTCGAGGAGGTTGTGAGGAACAGGTACCCAAACCTTTTTGTTGGTAAGATTTTCAGGGAAGAAAATCCATAAGGGGGAGAATTGTAATAGCTAGATTTAGGGCCTAGTCGAAATAGTGGTACGAGACGATAAATTCGAAGAAGAAATATGTATTTTAATGATTTTTATAAGGCTTATGAGGTATTTGCATGATTGTGTGAAAATTTCATGAAGGAATTTTAATAATTAGTAAATAATTTGTCCACTAGGACTAAATTGCAAGGATTAGAAAATATGAGACTCTAGAAGGTTTAAGTATGAAATAGCATCATAAAAATTATTAGAAGTCCTTATTTAGCAATTAGACCATTATATGTTCAGATGGACAAAAATAGACATGGGAAGGAAAAATCTCAAGAATGGATCATTAACGGTAGTTTTGTCATTTGGTAAATAAAAGATTAAAAAGGGAAAAAGAAGTCAAAATTATGTTCATCTTCTTCTCCTTGGCCAAAATTCCCTAAGGAAGACATAGCTAGGGTTTGTTCATCTTTCAAGCTTGATTGTAAGTGTCTTTTTGCCCTATTTTTAATGTTCTTCGTATTTTGAGATCCTCGTAGCTCGATTTAGCTATTTCTGGCTATATTTTGAGCTAGGATTTATCTTCAAAAATTTACCCATGTATGACATGCATGTATTTTGATGTTTTAAGGAAGAATATGAAAGTTTGATGTATGATAAACATCTTTTTCTAAGTTATTTTCATGAAAAATGCATAAAAAGGACCAAATTGTAAAAGTTATAAAATTGGTCATACATGAGTGAAATAGTGGAAATTAAGGGCTATTGTAGTTAAGAGAATAATTCGGCTAAGCTTAAAATACAGGCAAGTTGAATAAAAATCATTTTACGAGCCTAGAGGTAGAAGTGTAATTATGAGAAAGTTTAGGGGAAAAATCATAATTTTGCCAAAGTGTGATTCATGAATCGATTTAGTCAATGTGAGTATTAAATAAGTGAAATTGTCATTATAGATCAAGAAACACGAAGCCCAGACCGAAACCGGGGCAAGAACAAGGTTACAGACTAAATCGAACATCTTTATGCATTTTGAGTCCTGAGGTAAGTTTGTGTGAAATTAAGGTTACATGTGTTACTGTGTTTAAATTACTTATTATTTTGTGAAATGCTTATTATTTCCATGAAGTCGATTAATAATGTCTTGGTGAGAAAATGAATGAGAACATGTAAGTTGAAGTCCCGATTGAAGACTCGGAATAACGAGGATACCTATATCATGCCAAGAGATAAGAAAGGTCTCGTATAAAACCATATTTGGGATATGGCATCGGCACCGAATGTAAGTCCCGTGTAAGACCATGTCTGCGAGATGGCATTGGCACCGAACGTAGATCTTGTATAAGACCATGTCTGGGATATGGCATCAGCATTGAATAAGAAAGGTCCCGTATATGACCAAGTATGGGACATGTCATTGGCACCATATAAGGAAGGTCCCGTATAAGACCATGTCTGGGACATGGCATCGGCACCATATAAGAAAAGTCTCGTATACGACTATGTCTGGGGCATGGCATCGGCACCATACAAGGAAGGTCCCGTGTAAGACCATGTTTGGGACATGGCTTCGGTACCAAAGGAAGATCTCGTGTAAGACCATGTCTGGGACATGGCATCGACATCGAGCTAAGAGATATTGTGTAAGACCATATCTGAGATATGGCATCGGAATTAAGAGGCGATCCTATGTAAGACCATATCTGGGATGTGGCATTGGCATCGAGATACATGTATGATGAGATTGAGTATCCTCCGATATTCCAGGTAATCCATCGTATAAAAGAGCTAAGTATGTAAAGGTGACAAAAGAGCTAAACATGTAAAGATGATATAGAGCCAAGTTATACAAGGATGGCATTGAATTCCATTTATGTTAAGGATGATGAAAACTTTGAGTTTATGTTTATAATTGTGTAATTGCTAAACTAAGTGACTAAGTGAATACAGGTACCATGAGTAAAATACAGGTTATGAAATCATGATGTGATATGTGATGGGTAAGAGTAAGTATGAGTAAGTGTGCCTAAACATTTGAGACTTATATTGCTATTGTTTCATGAGATGGAAGAGTTTATTATGAGCAATGATGTTGCTATTTAAATTTCATGCAAACTTACTAAGCTATATGCTTACCCCTCTCTTTTCCTTTTTCCTTGTAGTATCGCCAAGCAAGCTCGGGGATCGTAGAATGTCGGAGCTCGGATCACACTATCAATCACTATTTTGGTATAGAAAAGTTGATTTATTTTGAGTATGGCATGTATAAGAACTTGATCAGTTTGGGTTATGTCATATTGGGAGCCAAAGTGTTGGCTATTAAGATTACTCACTCCTTTTGTATATGGCCAATAGAAATTGGTCAATATTTGTCAAGTTTTTTTCATTAATGATAATGAGTTTTATGATGTGAAAGTTTATGCAATCGATGGTGTTATATATGAGGAGTATGAATGATGATTTAGGGGATCCTTCATAGTGCATGATTGCTATGTTATGTGTTGCTTGAGTTGGTATAAGTGTGTCTAAGTTTCAGGGTGGCAATTGGCTTGGAAAATAGCCTATAATTATCACACGGGTAGACACACAGGCGTGTGTCTTGGCAGTGTGTGACACACGGTTAGCCCCATAGGTGTGTTAATAGAATGTGTGACCCCTGCATCAACTTGCGAGAATTTGATTTGTCATATGGGCCAGCACACGGGCGTGTGCCCAGGCCGTGTGCTCTTAAGAGGTTGATGACATCATAAATAGGGAGCTTTACAGGAGGAGGACACGGACGTGTCTAGGCCGTGTGAAGGACACAGGTTATGGACAAAGACGTGTGTCCAGCCATGTGAAAAATCTTGTAGTTTCGAAGGGAAAATAAATTCCACATGGGCTAGGGACATGGGCATGTGAGACCACATGTTCCAACCACAAAGGGCGTGTCCCATGTCACACGAGCGTGTGACCCCTGTTTAGGTAAAAAATTTCTAAGAGTGTAAAAGTTTTCAGTTGAACTCCGAAACTTTTCGGATGTATGTTTAGGGCCTCGTAGGCCTATATTATGCATGTTATGATCAAGGATGAAAGGTTTTAAGTTGAAATGAAATTTTATATCCCAATAATACATGTTCAAGCAAGGTTAAGTACGGTAATGCCTCGTATCCTGTCCTGGCTTTAGACACGGGTAAGGGGTGGTATAGGAATTTTGCAAATAGAATTAGAAAGCCTTAGCCCTAGACTCAGCGGATTCTGATTTTTGAATCGATCCTTGAAAATTAGTTTTCTCCACCAAATAATAAGTTGGTTACAGCGGTTAAGAATGTCCTAACTACCAATTCTTCCTCTCGTAGTTGACCCCAGTACGCCCTGCAAACCAACCCTACCCGATTGTCTAACCGCGATACGCAAGTTTGTAAGGCAGCCTTGTATTCTGAAGAACCCAACTCAGATTAACAACTTCAACCATACGAGACATTTAAATCCGATCACAATCTCCCTAACTTGTTCGTGGAAATTCAAATACAGCATGGTGGACTCATCTTCTCAACTATACGCTAAAACCACTCCAACCCAAAATTTGAATTGAAATCGAGTTAACTTTAAGGGATGAATTTGTTAATCCTGATATTCCAAAGAGATGGTTAATACTGATTTGAAGGATTCATTAGTGTAGATACATTTCTCACGACTCCAGACTGGAAATAATACTGGCCAAAAGCTAAGTTAGAATTTTAGTGAAGCATGAAAAAAGTCATGCTATTGTTGGTTTATGGCAAAGGATTAAATGGTAGTAGCGATTGATGGAAATGGGAGGGGACTTGGAAAATAATTAAGTCAATAAAGAAATTAAAAGCTATTGAAATGAAAATTGGCAGAATGAAAAAAGAATAAGCTACAAGTGTTTTGAACAAAAGGTAGAAAGTGGATAATTACATTAAATCCAATCAATTTCTAATGTATTCAAGGTGTTTTTCAAGTACACCACCTCACCTATTTACACAAATTCCACATACTAATTTTAGGCTTTTTCGACCTACCACTAACTACTCAAAATATTTTCAAATTTAATTTACTAATTTTGGTTTTTACAAGGTCAAAATCTGACTAGCCCCTCAAATGTCTCAAATTTACAATTTGGTCCCTCTTATCTTTCCCATGCTTCAATTTAATTCCTTCTTTGTTTGTCTCCGATTTAAAGTGCCCAACTTTTATTCCTGTCAATATTTAAACACAATGCACCAATAATGTAACACCCCAAACCCGGTCAACACACCACGACCGAATCTGGCATGTTACGGGGTGAAAATGTTTGAATAAACAAGTTCCCTGGTTTATTTTTATTGGAAACTCTTTTATCGTTCTTAAAGTTTAGAAAACCCTAAACAAAGTGATGTTGGAAACGTTTTTGTGTTGCTTTAAAATCCAGAGAACTCATGCTCGAAAATCCATTTGTTGTTACTAGTTTGTTTGAAAATTTAGGTTTGAAATCATCTTTGTTGACTTTGTTACTACCTTGTGAATAATGTCACCCGATGGTAACGTTGAAAAACCCGATATAGAGTATAGTTTTGTAAACTTTGATTTACTTCCGGTTACTAAATCAAACCAAGTTATTAATCCTATGCATAAGATAATTAAAATATAATCAAGAAATAAAAACTCAAATTAATACTTAGCGGCCTTATTACAAAACCAAAACCAAATTTAAGTAAATAAATAAAACCGAAATGGTAATTTAAAATCAAAACCCGAAACTAGCATGCATGGCCGCCTTGAGTCCTCCCCGGCTCCATATCCGTAATCTACGCCTCATCTGCAAAATATAAGGAAAGGGGTGAGTCACCGAGACTCAGTGTATAAATCCCCAACCCGATAGTGCAAGCACTTACGCAAATCATCAGTATAACATGCAAATCATACAAACCCCATAACCTAACCATCCAATCTCCTTTATCTACCCCGTATGGTCAAAACCACTAGTGGTCAAAGCCACTGGTGACCGTAGCCACAAATATATATATCGGTGTGGTCAAAACCACTGGTGACCGTAGTCACAAATCAAGTGATGGGGCCAACCTATCGCGTGGTCAAAACCACTGATGACAATCACGTAATCAACATGTGGGGCCAACCCACTGTGGTACCAAACCACTGGGACGAGTCACAATATCCATATGTGGTCAAAACCAGTGGGACTTAGTCACAAATTATAATATCAAAGACGGGGCCAACCCGTCATGTGGTTAAAACCACTGGTGACAGTCCAAATAATTCTTCCCCCTCCTCTCAACAATCCCACCATCATGGCCATAACATTCGTGGCATAATAACACATGGCATAACATTAAACAATGACATGATAGCATATAACGAGATCCATAATCAGGGGACTTACCCGGAGTCCATGCTCATGCCCACAAGGCATAACTACCGGTTTTAATGGCTATAACAGTAACACAATAAACATATCATACTAACGAAGTGTGTAAGCGTTACACACCTGACTATTTGTGAATCTAGTGAAATCCCGAAACTACGATCTATTCCCAAACCAATAGAACCCGAAGATCCCGAAACGTTTGCCTCCTCCCTTCCTGTATTTGGCCAACACCTTGTTGATGAACAAAAGCCCATTCGATTTATCTAGAAATCCCGAAGGATGAAATAACGCACAATAAGACCCTTACCAAGATCGATTACACCCGAGCCTTTAGGCTTAAATTGCAAGCCAACAAATCTCGGAGATCTACTGAACACGGCTACCCTCCTTCCTACAATCGGTTAGACACATTATTAGGAATCCAAAAGCCATTCGGCTTTAGCATGAATCCCGAAAATCAAAAGAGATTGTCACTCCCTTACCTTAGTTGACAAATCTCGAAGATCTAGAAGATCTAGATCCAAGCCACGATCCAAACAAAACCCAAGAACCTACACGTTGGCGTCACCCCCTTCCTTAACGCAAGAGATCCCCTCGGCTCTTAAAAAAAAAGTTCGGCCCTAGCAACAAAGATGAGGGAATCGGCAACCAGAAGAGATAGAGAGGAAAAGGAGATGAAGTAACGAAGACTTACCACACCAAGGGTTGAGGTTCGGCTATGAGAACCAAAGAAGAGATAGGTTTCGGTACTTAAGATGATGAAGAGAAACGCAAGAAGAGAAGAACTTATGAGCAGAGTATTCGGCCAATCACTTTGAAGGAACAAGAAAAGACTCAGGGTTTTTGACTTCTCAAAACAATGGAAAGATGAAGAAGAAAGTGGAGTAGGAATGAATGGATTTGGCAGAGGGAAATGAAAGTGATTTCGGTACAAGGAGATTGGAAGAGAAAAGATGTCGAATGGAGGTGAGAATGTTGGTTTCGGCTTGAGCAAAATAGGGAGAAGGGAAGTGGAAGCAAGTTTCGACTTACCAAAGAAGTAACCAAGATGATTCGGCCAAGCCCCTCCCCCTATTGCCAAAAAGAGAAAGCAAAAAGAGAAGATAAGTGAGAGGGGTTTCGGTTTATGACTCTAAACACAAGAGAAAGAGACTCTCCCAACTAGCCGAAATGTTCCCTAAAACAACCATAAACATTCAGCACACCCCCTTCCCAAGCACCAAAACTGATTGCTTCCCAAACTCACACCACAACCAAAAATTCGGCCAAACACAACCCACTCATACTCAAACACTTGCCGTCCCCTTCATCCCTCCTTGAATTCCTCTCATCCACTCATTCAAACGAGTTTGAATGAGTCCAACACCTATAATTTCTCCTCTCTACATATCTTAAATCTGTTAACTTAATCCATATCCTTCCAATAGAGTCCTACCTGAGCACACCACTTCCCACTTTGGCGTCAAAATAATAAGCAGAAATTGAGATTTCTGCTACTTGAACCTGAGTACTCCTTCCCTGCATGTGGCGTCACCATCCAAGCACCTTAGTGGCGCCTCCTCTGCCACTTTACCACTAGGTTTTTTTGTGTCATAACCCTCTAATAAATTCTTTTAACCCCTAATTCTCCTAGCTCCCTCTTCCTAAGCACTAAAAAAAATTTTTGGCCATGACCCAGGCCTAACCTGAGGTCATGCCTAGCCCCCAAAACATGCTAAACTAGCACAGTAAGCATATCGTCACATGCAAACACATGCAAAATGTAGAGACCCCACTTTAAGGATGTTACAAATAAGCAGGGATTAATTCAAGAATAAGTCATGTTGAACACGTATTATGCAAAATTAACAAGCTGTCAGACTAGCTATCTTTAGGATACCAGAATATAAAGTTCTTTCATAGCTGCACATTACAAAGAATGAAACATAATCGCATCATCACTTTGAAATTTGATAGAGGTGATTGAATTTATGATGCAAAGGTCTTACAGCTCGAGGCAGTTAATTTCTTCCTAAAGTTGTACAGTGAGCAATCAGAGCCCATGGGGAGTCTTCCTTATAGTTCTTTTCCACGTCTTAAGCAATGTGATATTCAATTGTTAGAAAAGAAAGTGTTAAACGATGAAATCAAGGTTGCGCTTTTCAACATGGCTCCTTTTAAGGCACGGGATAGTAATGGCTTCCATGCACTACTTTTCAAGATTATTAGGATCTAGTCGAAGCTACTACCTGTGAGTGGGTTAAATCAGTTTTCGATGGGAAAGCTATTGAGCCAAATCTGAATAACACTCTAATTGTTTTAATACCTAAAGTTCCTAGACCTAAAGGCTTTACCTAATTTCATCCTATAAGTTTGTGCTCTATGTTGTATAAGTTGGTTATGAAGGTAATTGCAAACCATTTTAGATCATTCTTTCTGAAGATCATTGGACAAGAACAGGCTAATTTTATTGTAGAAGAAAACATTACGGATAACATCCTCATTGCATAGGAAGTTATCTACTCCATGAAAAGCAAACACAAGAATAGACATTGGATGGCTATCAAAATTAACTTGAAAAAGCTTATGACAAATGGCTATCAAGCACAAGAGTTCATTAATGCCTCTCTTCGTGCTATAGGTATTCCTAATATGCTCAAAAATGTTATAATGTTTGCAATCACTAACTCTTCTATGCAGGTGTTGTGCTTATGCAAAAATTCAGACCTGCTAAAGGTATTCGACAAATGTGCCCATTATCACCATTCATTTTAGTACCCTGTATGGAATGGCTTGCACATAGCATTCATTCTTCCATTGATAGTGGTCGAAGGCGTTCTATTCATTTATCTCAGTCTATGCCGACCCTCTCCCACATTTTCTTTGCTAACGATTTCGCCATCTTTAGTCAGATGACATACAACAAGTCATTCTCCTCCAAGAATTGTTGAAAAAGTTTAGCATATATTCTGGTCACTGAATTAGTCCTCGAAATACTAAGATTTTCTTTTCTAAAGGGGTGGATAATGGTGTTGGAAGGCAATTGAGTGATGTCCCCAACTTCTAAAAGGTGGAAAACCTTAGTACTTACTTGGTGGTGCTTTTCTTCCATGAAAAGGTATTAAATAGCACTTTACATTTTGTTTTGGATAAGGTTCATAGCAAACTCTTCAATTGGGATGCTAGGAAATAATCTATGGCTGGCAAAGCTACCTTAGCGTAGACCATCTTGTTATTTATACCCAATTAGTTTATACAGTCCATGTTGATCCCAAAAAGGCTGTGTGAAGAGATTGAATGGATGGTTCGACAATTTATCTTGAGGGTTATCTAATGATTGTAAAAAAGATGGCTTTGGTTAGTTGGATCAAAACATTTCCTTTATGATAAAGTTAGGGTACAACATTGTATTGAATTTTGATCTTTATGTGTTTATGTTCTTCACTCCAAGTATGCTAAGAAGGAAGCTTTTCCAAAAAGTATTTCATGATGATGTTCCTTATTTTGGAATGTCCTTTCCAAGGTTTAGTCTTTGTTTCGGGAGAATTTTCTTTGTTCTATTGAAAATGGGAGCAACATTAAATGTTGGAGGGATCTGTGGATTCTAAATGTGGGACCCTTTGTTCAGCATTTCCCATCTCTCGCAAATCTTAAGATGGATTGTTTGCTTAGTGAGATGGTTACCAAGGAGGGCTCTTGGAACCTTGATCTTTTTAGACTATAGCTTCCAGATTAGTTAATTAAGCGTATTGTAGGCATCCCTCTGCCACATCCGCCAGCGAGTATGGATAGAACCATTTGGGCCCAGACTTTAATGGGGTATTTTTTTCCTTAAAAGTGCATATTAGAAGTTGCCAGAGAGGACATGGAATTTGAGGGAGGCGAATTGGGTTCTTCCATACAAAGTTTAGGGCCCTTAAAGAGTAAGGTTTTTCTTGTGGCTTGCCTTAAAACAACATTTGCTCACCAATGTTGAGCGAGTGAAGCGAGGTATGAGTCATAATAGTCTTGTGGTTTGTGTGGATATCCATCTGAAGATGTCTTACACGTCATTAGGGATTGTAATGTAGCAACAGTTTGGTTGCAGGTCATTCCAGCAGATAAGTGCGAGTGGTTTTCTGGGAATCTACATGACTGGTTAGTTTCTAACTAGCATAACTTTTCAAATACTTGGTGAGGTGGATTGGATAGGTTTGTTTGGGTTGGTTACCAGAAGAATCTAGAAGAATATGAACTTATTTATTTTTCAGAGGGTTCCTTGGAGTGCGGATGAAAGAATTAGTGTCTCTTTTATTTGGGAAAAACAACATGCCTCTTACCAGAAAAAAGGTTTGCCTAAGCAATAGCATGCGAGGCTATGCCTTTCTCTACCAGACAAATGGATATGGATTTGCAATGATGGTGAGGTGAAGGTGGACTTAGGAGTTGCTACATTTGCGGCAGTGGTGAGACATGGAAATGAGGAATGATAGTGGGGTACAACAGATATTTGGGAGAATGTTCAGTATTTTTTGTTGAATTGTGGGGCATTCTTGACTGGTTGGCCCTTATCCAAGATAAGGAATATGAAGAAGTGATGATTCAAGCAGAAAAATTAGAGGTGGTCAAGGCTTTACACAACACTTCCTCGATGGTTTAGACTTTTGCTTTAATCAGGCGAATCCATCAACTCTTGGCTAAGATAGGACGATGGTCACTTAATCACGTTCCCAGAAAGGATAATAAAATTGTTGATTGCCTTGCCAAAATGGCTTCTGGTACAAGATAAGGCTTGCAAGTGTTTTAAGAGATCCTAAAGGAGGTGTTAGATTCTCCTCTTTTGATAGAACAAGTGACAATTTTGCTCAGATTAATGTATTATTGTAACAGCCTGATTTTGGGCTTAGTCGAAACAGTGGTTTCGGGACCACAAATATGATGCTGAAAAATTAGTTTATTTATATTTTTATGGTCTACAATTTCACGGAATGATTTCGTGAAAATCTCATTCGAAAATTTTTGACGTTTGGGCACTCAATTTAGTCAAAGGACTAAATTATAAAAAGTGAAAAAGTTGAGTTCTACATGTTAGAGGTGTCCAATTGTTATGAAATTTTAAATTGGAGGTCCTTAAATGAAATTAGACCATTGGTTAAGTTGGTGGACAAAAATGGACATGGATGGGTATGTTTCAAATGATTTTTAAGGGGCATTTTGGTAATTTAGTGAATTAAATGAATTAAAAACAAATTTAAATGCTAAATTTGTCCATCTTCAAGCTTAGGCCGAATTTAACATGTGGAAGCCATGGATAGGGTTTTCAAGCTTTCCAAGCTTCATGTTAAGTCCATTCTAGCCCCGTTTTCCATTTTCTTTACGTTTTTGGAGTCCCGGTAACTTGATTTAGCTTATTCTAGCAATAATTTAACCAAGGGTTCATATTTGGAAAAAATGCTAATAGATGAAATGTGTTTATTTTGATGTTTTATGGTAGAATATGAAGCTTATAATTATGTTAAACAACTTTTGCAAAGCGATTTTAAGTGAAAATGAGTAAAACGACATAATCGACAAAAATACCTAATGTACATAAGTGCATGTTAGAGCAAGAATTTGATGTTGCCATAGAAGGGAAAAATGATCAGCATGTTATAAAACATAAGAATAAGGGATGAAGTTTAATTTTCGAGCCTAGGGGCAAAATCATAATTATGCAAAAGTTTAGGGGCAAAATTGTAATTTTTCCAAAGTTTGAGTTAGGGACTATTTTGAGTAGTACATTAATTAAATAAGTGAAATTTAATGCTTTAGACCCCAAAAAATGAGATTTGGACCTAGAATGGAAGGAAAATTAAAAATTGGGAAACTTGGTAAATTGTCATTTCTGGATCCGAGGTAAGTTGGTGTGTTAATAATAATGCAATAATGTCGTAATGTATGTTTGAAACCTAAATTGTGGTATTAAATTGATTTTTTTGAATTACATGTTGAGTATATTATGTTGGTAAATTGATTTAATAATATGTTTATGATAAAAGGTGACATAGGTGACATGGAAAATGAGTTGAAATGTTGTGCTTAAAGGTGTTTTCTATGACTATGGTTATTATGTGAAATGGAAAGTTTATGTGTAAATAATGCATTTATTTTACTTGTTCAATAATTATTTTGCTAGATATTATAGAAATCATTGGGTGATAACTATAATATGAAAATGTATGGAATGTGAAATTCTCAATTGAGCCTTCAAAAAACCGAGAGATACTGACAATATGTAGCTAGGCTACATGGATGATAAGGGACTTTCACCATGTGTGCAAGAAAGCTACTGGATAATAATTTCATATGTAACTAGGTCACATGTGTAATATTGTGTGTATACCATGTGTACAAGAAAGTTACAGGTTATGAGTAGCTAGGTCACATGAGTGGTTCCTAGTGTTGGACGCCATGTATACAAGAAAGCTACGAGAAGGAATGGCTAGGTCACATGGGTGATAAGGGACCTTCACCATGTGTACAAGAAAGCCGAATTATGTGTAGGTGGAGCTATGTGCTGAGACCATCGAGTATCGGGCGTTTTCTGAAGGGGTTCAACGAGATAACTTACTAATGGTGATTGGTATGATCATGTTATGAATAAGTGCAAGTGTGAATGTGACCAATTGAGAAATGTGGCAAATGTACGTGTGAGCAAGGGTTTTTGTGAACAAGGGTGCATGTGACCATGTGTGTATGCACATAATGTGTTTGATATGTGATACGTGATTGAAATTGTGGTAAGGCTAATATGGTGTAAGCGTCATTATGAGTACTCGTAAATATTGGTGATGATTATTCATTTGTATGGCTAGTATTGAACATGCTTGGTGTTATGTGTGTATATATGAAAGTAATATAAAGAAAACATGGGAGAGTAAAATTTTTAGTAAAATAGATTGAAATAAAGAAAGAGTTATGTGATTTTAAAAAATCACCATAAATAGTAGAAATTGAATTATATGCTGAATAAGAGATGAAATTAAATATTATTGAGTCTATTTTCACATAAAAGAAATGGTGTGAGTAAATAAATTTTCTATTATGAGATATTTAAATTTTGGTGAGACAGGGTCTGAATGGTTTCGGAAATCCCCTATTCCAGATTTGGAAAATCACAAAAAATTGTATAAAAATGGTTATGGTGTGTAATTTATATTCTCAGAATCCTTGGTGAGTCTACTTTCAAGAGAGACAAATGGGAAGGTTATCCAAACTCTGTATAATGAGGAATTTTAATTTCAGTGAAGAGGTGTTAGAGCTATTGAACAGCAAAATAGGGGAATATTTAATGAATAAATTGTATTGATTGGCTAAATCAAAAATTCTGGAAATTTTATGGTAAGAGATATGTGAGTCTAGTTTTATGTAAAATTAACAAATCTTAATTTGGAGTTCTGTAGCTCTAGATGTAAATAATTTAGTGACTGTGACTCGAGGAAACAGCTTAACTGGAATTTAAATAAATAGAAAGAACATGAAAATAGTATGTTATCGCATTGCTTATTATTTTCATGCGAGCTTACTAAGCATAAAGCTTATTCCCTCCTTTCCATTTCTTTTAGTTTTGTTAGGTCAGCTCACGATTGGAGATCGTCGGAGGCAGCATCACACTATCGAGCCATTATCCTTGGAGTATTGGCATGTGTATGTTAAATGTTTTCAAGTGAGTGGCATGTATAGGGACTTAATTTTTCTATGATGGATGTTGTTGTGATTAGCCAAATGTATTGGCTTATATTGATTTGTTGATTATAGCCATGAGATGTGGCTTATAATGATTTTGGCTTGTAAGCCTATTTGTCCATGGTATGAGTTAATGTCTGATTATGTGGTATAAGTGATTAAATAGATGACAAGGTCAAATGTATGTGTGTGTATGTAAAGATGAAAAAAGGCTTGGAAGTTAGCCTAGGTCTTGACCACACGGGTAGAGACACGGCTGTGTGTCTCAGCTGTGTTGAGGACACGGCCTTTGGCTATGGACGTGTGCCCATAAGTGGTTGCTGACGTCACAAATAGAGAGTTACATGGGCTGAGGACTCAGGCGTGTCCCAAGCCACATGGGTGTGTGTGACTACACGACCCAACCCACACGGGCGTGTGACTCTCCAAAGTAAGAAAATTGGTTAAGTTGCCGAAAGATTTTCAAAGTTCTCAGTTTAGTCCCAAACCACCCCGATGTATGTTATAGGCTTCAAAGGCCTGTATAAGGGACGATATGCATGTGTTTGAAAAGTTTTAATTTTGGGCGAAATTTGGTAACCCGATTTTGTACGATTGTGAATGTTTAAGTCCAGTAACGCCTCGAACCCTGTCCTGGAGTTGGACAAGGGTGAGGGGTATTACAATTGTAATTAATTTATTTTAGTCTGTTTAATTCAAATAACAATAATAATAAAATATTGTCAACAAAAATATTTCTAATAACAAAGAATTGATATTTAAATAAACAATTAATTTGTTAAAAATATAAAGCATAACTTTCCAAAAGTTGAAAAAAACATTCAAAGACAATAAAACTATAATATAATTAATATTTATAACACATTCAATCAAAATAAAATAATTTTAAAAATAATCAAATTTGACCCTTTTACTCAGATAAGTCTCCCTACGAGTTGATATACATGAAAATTAAAAGTTATAAAATGTAATTATTTTTTAAAAAATAAATATCATAACCATATTAGAAACATTCACAAAAATTTAATAAATTAAGAAAAAAATCAAAAGAAAAGAAAAATAGAAGTTCCTTAAAAAACCAAACAATTTAATTATTTGTATAACCAATCTCAACATCTTTCACTATGTAGTAACAAATCCATTAGAAATCAATTAACATAAGAAATTTAATTATTTGAATGAATAAATATAATTAAAAATTGAACCGACTTGTGATGTGAGCATACCCGGGGCAACCTAAGATTCATATTTCGATCCTCTCGAGCTCCCTGAAGGCTAAACTTTGAGCAAGCCGTGCACTTTGGTGCAAGCTAATTTCAGCTCACTTTCAGCTCAATCAAACTTCTTTCCATGCGATTCAGCTCACTTGAGCTCAAGTCAGCTCACACGAGCTCAATTCAGCTCATTGAGCTCGTTATTAGCTCTTTAGCTCATTTAATTTTAATTGTTGGAATAAATTAAGTATTTAATTCAATTGAGTTAATTTACTTACAACTCTTAATTACATGTCAGCTTATTACATATTTTAATTATGTTTTGTTAGCCGAATTTTATTAGATAGCTGGTCTATAATTAATTTGTCTTAAGTTAATTATTATGTTGATTGGTGTGTCTAAATTAAATTAATGCATGTCCAGCTAAATTTTATGTGATTTAATTCTTGTTCATGTGTTTTGTAGGTGAGCCAAATTTGGAGAGCATTAAAGCAAGATGCATGCATGGTGGATTCAATGTATGGAATAGATCCATGCATGGTTCTCTTCCATAAACTTATGAGCTGATAGTTGACTCCCCAAGGCACCCATTCGGCCAAGAGTCTCCAGCAAATTAAAGCCCCCAACCTTGGCCGATTAGCTTCCTAAAACAGCCACATTCCATTCACATTTGGCGTTTATACCTTGTGTCCAATCAGTTGGCCTTGGTCACACTATAAAGACTCTTCAAGCTCCTTGTTCACACATTCTTGGCTATTCAAAACCCATTTAAATGTTGGCATTTTTTCATCCAAAAAGTTGCAACATTGAATGAGCTAATTTATGCTCATTGGCTGAACCTAGCTAGTGCAATGCATCCTTGAAGTGTCAAATTCGTGCAAGCTGATCAGCCACTTTCTAGAAGCTGTCCATTGAGCTCCATTTAGCTGAATTTAGCTACAGCAACTTAAGGATTTAATTCTAGAATATTTTAGAACATTCTAGCCAAAATTGCTTAGCCATTAAGCTTCCGAACTTGTCCATTCGGCTATCCTAGCATAGGATTATAAATAGCTTGTTAATTCATTTGTAAAAGGACTTTTAAAAAAACTTTTGGCAAATCATATGAACTCTGTTCTAAGAGTGAGATTTCTCCTCTCTTTATTCGAACAAGTTTTCGGTTTGACTTATCAAGCGTGCTTGTTGCGTCAATCGAATTCTTTTTGAACTTATCACCAAATCGGTGTGGCGTTCAACCCTTCGACAATTTCGCAATCCACCTTAAACTGAATAAAAACTGGAGTGACACTACGATATAGTGTTGATTCGTTTCTCATGTTTAAGTTCACCTATCCATCTCCACTATTATCCTACACTTCATTTATCTTCATTCATCCTTACAAAAACCAAGCCATTTGAATACCCATCTTCTTTACTTCTATCTTAGCTGAACCTAACCATTCCACCTTCTAACTCGTTTCCATCATTTATCAACCTCCATTCCTAACTTAAACCAATTTCTAAAAGAAAACCATTTAAAAGCTTCCACGAACTTAATCACATTTTCTATTATTTTTTGAAGACAAAACTTCTCCTTGAAGACAATCGGGAAAAATCGTGAAGACTCGATTACCCCGGGCCGTCTCACATCATTTGGAATCAGAGCTACTAAAACGAGGAGCGCCGACGTTCGTGAAGATCCCGGAATAGATTCGTAGAAAAAAATTTTTGAAATTAAAAAAAAATCAAGTTATAATTTCTTTATATTGTATTTAGTTCGTGTATCTGAAATATATAAAAAAAAAAGGAATTATGAAAATTATAAAAAAAAAAGAGAAAGAAGTGAAAGTCTTGTGAGTTTTATTTTGTTTTATTTCTTACTATTCCCGATCATCAATTCATTCTACCATTTCTTCTACCCCCAAAACGCCACACATATTTCGATTTTATTTTCTTGTTTAGCCTACCCCACCCCACCCCATTCGTTTTATCCCTTGCACCCATTTTGAAGCCGACCCTCTAAGCTGCAATAAGTCTACTTTAAATGAAATATGAATTTACGAGAGTGAGACAAGTGGAAAAAGGCAAGAGTGGTGAGTCTAATAGAGTGTAGAAAAAGTCATAAAACGAGCGTAAACACGAGTAGAGTGAAAAATCGTATATTTTTCTTTCTGAGTGAATTCGTGAAGTTTTTGTGGTAAGAAAATAATCATGTTTCGAGAAGAGTTTTCTGTGTTTGAATTCCAATATTTGTTGAACAAAATGGAAAGCATGCTCGACCGAAAAATTTCATCAACTCGGAGAAAAGAGTCGAGATCATCATGGAGACAAGCCTCCCATGACCATCCAAGAAGGGATTCCTATTGTGATTCCTATTTCTCAAGAAATTCACGACGAGATAAAGCGAGTTACGAGTTTGAACCCTTTCAAGGCGACGAACGAGAAAGCACGAGTTATTCTTCGTATGCTTCAAAGACGTCACGCACGAAGAATCATTCACGAAGAATTGATCATGATATCTATGAGAATATTTCCTCTTACTTTGAGCCAAACACTTATATTTTCGATTCCTTTGTTTCATCCTCAAGTTGTAATAAAATAAAAAAAGAGAAAAAAGAAAGTGAAAAAGAAAAAAAAGAAAAAGAAAAAGAAATTGAAAAAGAAAAATAAATAGAAAAAGAGTGTGAGCACGAAAATAAAATTAAAAAAGAGAGAGAGAATGAAGAAAGAAAAGAAGTCGAGTTAGAAAAAGAAACAAAAGAAAAAGACGAGCGAGAACAAGTGAGTGTTGTTTCAACTAACCCATATGAAATTTGTTCTTATTCTGTTCCTTCTTTTTAGGTTTCCGAAAGGCCAAGTTACGAGTATCAACTTCAATACCTTCCTAACGAAAGACATTTTCGCATGACCACAAAAGGTAAGGTTGAAGATGAAATCGACCCATACGAGTTCGAAGGTAAGCGAGGTAAGGTATTTTTAACAACCGACTCATGGCAATTAGGCTTGAAAGTTGTTGAAAATGACTTAGTTTTTAAAAGCTTTCCTTATTTTCATCCGATTAATTGCTATTCCTTGATGGTGGTTAATGAACTCGTTCCAAAAGAAAGCACAAGTTTTTCTCTTGATTTGCATTGTGAATAAAACCTTGTTGATGTTGTTCGGTCTGATCGACAAACCTCGAACTTAATCTTGCGTGATAATGGGTTTTCACAAAAAATGCATAAATTGTTTGAATATGGTATTAACGTGTATCCACTAAAGTTTTTTGTGAAATCTTTGAATTTGTACAATTCTATTTTGATGACTGCAAAGAGTTTTGATTGTTTGCTCCTGTGTATGTAAAAATCCTTTCGATTTGGCATGTTTGATTTACTAAACCCTTTGCTACACTTTGGCATAAGTAATCAAACCCATGTTTTTAAACCCGAAATATGTTTTGGTTCGATTTGTGGGAAAATCAGCATCATCAATTGTGTGCGAACAATTTCTATTGTTTTGATACTTGGTTTTTGAATAAGGTAACAAAATTTGACAATTTTTTTTTCAATTTAAATTCATTCCTTAAACAATTTCTATGTTGTACATGAATTTCGCGTTTCATTCCGAAGAGGTTAACTCAACCATAAAGCTTCGACTACACTATACATCCGAGGAGCGAATGTTTGTTTTGATCGAGCAAGGTAAAAAGGATCTTCGTTTTCCTGCTCTTGAAGATAAACAAGGTAAGAAACTTGTAAATTTTAAAACATTTTTGTTCTCTTCGGATAGTGACAAAGATCGTGTTGATAATTTAGTTTTTATAAAACATTCAGACCGTGACGTGCTTAATTGTTCTAAATTTCTTAATGATGATCTACCAGTTTTGTTGGTCGATAAAGAGATTCTTGTTTTTGACAATTGTGATGATGCGTTTGTGAGTGAATCTTTTCAATTACCTATTTGTGATGAGTATGTCTATCTTTTGACCCATTACTCGCATGTCAATCATGACTTGTGGAATCCATTTAAGTTGCATTCATGCCTTGAAACATATTCAATTTTTTTCGAACATTTGGCGAGGCCTTATTTTCTTTGCATGGTAATTTGATTCTGTCCATCCACATGCATCATACTTGTCTTTTTTTTATTACACTTGGATTGCGAATTTGTTCGGATTGCTTATTGCTAATTCATGGTCATAAATTCCAGATTATTCATTGGCCACTCGCCCCTTCCGACCAAGGCAAGCCGCGCGAGCTGATGTGAGCATACCCGGGACAACCCAAGATTCATATTTCGATCCTCTCGAGCTCCCTGAAGGCCAAACTTTGAGCAAGCCGTGCACTTTGGTGCAAGCTGATTTCAGCTCATTTTCAGCTCAATCAAACTTCTTTCCATGTGACTCAGCTCACTTGAGCTCAAGTCAGCTCACACGAGCCCAATTTAGCTCATTGAGCTCGTTATTAGTTCTTTAGCTCATTTAATTCTAATTGCTGGAATAAATTAAGTATTTAATTTAATTTAGTTAATTTACTTACAACTCTTAATTACATGTCAGCTTATTACATATTTTAATTATGTTTTGTTAGCCGAATTTAATTAGGTAGCTGGTCTATAATTAATTTGTCTTATGATAATTATTATGTTGATTAGTGTGTCTAAATTAAATTAATGCATGTCCAGCTGAATTTTATGTGATTTAATTCTTGTTCATGTGTTTTGTAGGTGAGCCGAATTTGGAGAGCATTAAAGCAAGATGCATGCATGGTGGATTCAATGTATGGAACGGATTCATGCATGGTTCTCTTCCATGAACTTATGAGTTGATTTTTGACTCCCCAAAACACCCACTCGACTAAGAGTCTCTAGCAAATTAAAGCCCCCAAGCTTGGCCGATTAGCTTCCCAAAATTGCCACATTCCATTCACATTTGGCGTTCGCACCTTGTGTCAAATCGGTTGGCCTTGCTCACAATATAAAGACTCTTCAAGCTCCTTTGTTCACACATTCTTGGCTATTCAAAACCCATTTAAATGCTGGCATCTTTTAGCCAAAAAGTTGCAACATTGAATAAGCTAATTTAAGCTCATTGGCTAAACCTAGCTAGTACAATGCATCCTTGAAGTGTTCAAATTCGTGCAAGCTAATCAGCCCCTTTCTAGAAGCTGTATATTGAGCTCCATTCAGTCAAATTTAGATGCAGAAACTTAAGGATTTAATTCTAGAATATTTTAGAACATTCTAGCAGAAATTGCTTAGCCATTAAGCTTCTGAACTTGTCCATTCGGCTATCCTAGCATAGGATTATAAATAGCTTGTTAATTCATTTGTAAAAGGACTATTAAAAAAACTTTTGGCAAATTATATGAACTTTGTTCTAAGAGTGAGATTTCTACTCTCTTTATTCGTACAAGTTTTTGGTTTGACTTATCAAGCATGCTTGTGGTGTCAATCAAATTCTTTTTAAACTTATCACCGAATCGGTGTGGCGTTCAACCCTTCAACAATTCCGCAATCCACCTTAAACCGAATAGAAACTGGGGTGACACTACGATAAAGTGTTGAATTGTTTCTCGTGTTTAAGTTCACCTATCCATCTCCACTATTATCCTACACTTCATCTATCTTTATTCATCCTTATTAAAATCGAGCTATCCAAATACCCATCTTTTTTCCTTCTATCTTAGTCGAACCTAACCATTCCACCTTCTAACTCGTTTCCATCATTTATCAACCTCCATTCCTAACTTAAACCAATTTATAAAAGAAAACCATTTAAAAGCTTTTGCGAAATTAATCACATTTTCTATTATTTTCCAAAGACAAAACTTCTCCTCGTAGACGATCGAGCAAAACCGTGAACGACTTGATTACCCCAGGCAGTCTCATATCACTGTGCAAATCACCAAAATTAATAAAAGGTAGTAAAAAATGACATTGGCTAATTTTTATTATTATTTTGAATGATAGCATTCATGCAATTCCTAGTAATTAGAAAGGAAATAATTTAAGCATCCAAAAAACAATTATTTGTTGAATAATAAGAAAAATAATTAAAATAAAAACTTGTAGCTTAGCAATAACAATATTGGTACTAATGATTCTAAAATCAATAAATTTTAACCAAAGATTTGTGAAACGCTATTAATATCAGTTTTATTCCAATTGAGTTTTATAATTAATTGTAATTTAATGAAATTACATTTAGAATAGAGTAACACCAATTACATAATTATTTAAGTGTCAATGATGATACTATAACTCAAAACCTACCCAAAATATTGTGTTGAATGAGATTGGGTTCAAGTTACTAAACTTGAGTAATAGCATAATAAAAAAACATTTATTTCATATCTTCATTAAAATCTATGATTTCTTTTTCTCTTTACATTTTTTCTAAATCAATACATGTTTTTTAAAATTTTAATTGAGTAGTCATTAAATTACTTTTATTTGAAAATCTCATTAGCACGATGTAAGTACCTTAAAACCCGATGACAACTTAATGTCATGGGTCAGAAATCAAAGCTCGTGATTAGTGTGCACAAAATGTCTCATAGAGATCAACTTATGAACCTAATAAATCACCTAAGGTCGCGTAGTTTGCCAGACTAAAGATCTAGCTTCATGATAGTTGGTATTAGAGCCAGTGTACGAAGGCACCAATTGAGATGACGAAAGAAGGAGATGAACATAATGTCTTGACGAAAGGAGTTTCTATAACATGTAATCATTTTCAAGTTATCATCCCATCCAAAACCACTTTCAACCCGAATTGTGCATATAATTTGCCATGTGTTTTTTATAGTCATCAGATGATTTTCCACATGCTTAGCATCACATTAAACTTTGAACCTTTCAGAAATAGTTGCAACAACTTGATTAATAGAAATCACTCTAAAAGTTTTAGAAGGCTTCCTTCCTTTCTAGGCCACCTCTACAAGAATTTCGAGAAAATGATGTTCCATTGGTTTTGTCCACCTGGATTGCTTTATTGTCCCTTCTTTGTTGTCCTTATCCATTCTACATTAATAATTTACATTATCAATAATTTCAATATCCAATAGGCTTAAAACAAGTTAATTTCAATATTAATATCCAACCAATATTAAAACATACATAACATAGAAATATTAACCCTAAGCCTAAACCTATCTAATGTTTCTAGTCATATAATCAATTCACATAGTTTGCGCAATTTCCTCTCTCTTAGTAGACTATTCTCCTGCTTCTTCTCTTTCTTCTCACTCTGTAAAAGTTTGTATTATCAAATCGGAGCCAAGCTTGTCATATAATCCTTAATTAAGTAAATTATTAGAACCTACTCTCATTATATGATTATGAATGATACAACAAGCCAACACTATATCTACTTGGGTTTGGAAATTCTAAAATGGTTCAGCACCTAACACTTGAAACTGTTTCTTCAAAATCCCAAAAACACACTCAATAATGATTCACAATGATGAATGACGAAGATTAAAGAGTTTCTTTGCGTTTTCTAGTCGTTAATCACTGAACTCTTTTAAGTGATATTGGACACCATGATATGAAGAAAATTTTCCATTTTGGATGCCATATCCAACATCAACAAGATAATATTTACCAACAATTTTACAAAACATAATTATTAATAAAAAATTATGAGCTTAATTGAACTATTTTGTATAATTAATGCTAATTGTTACCTTCCTGATTTCTAAATCCTCTTAGGCATGCAAGTGCATCACTTAAAATATGAGAATCATATGCACTATCTTCCCAACCAACTAGAACATAGGAAAATTTCAAATCAAATGTAATGGCAGCCATTACATTTTGTGTCATCCCCCTTTTACAACCACGAAATCTTCCTTGAATGCTAAGTGGAACGGATGCACGAACATGAGTTCCATCTAATGTTCCATTGCAATCTTTAAAATAAGGATAAAACCTTGGATTGTTTCTATTTTTTCTAGGAGTTGACTCATCAAGTAATCTAATGACTAGTTTATACAATTTCAAAATAACTCTCAAAATAATCCTAAAGTAATGGTGAATTGTCTCAATTGATCTATAATATCTTGATCCAATCACTCGAAACCTTACATTATGACCAATTATATGTAAAAATATAACCACTTGCTCCCTAACGTTCATCGATCTAGTTGGTTGTAACAAATTGTCCCTAGTAAGAATGTCACTGAAATTTTTTTTTTTAAAAAAAGCAAAATCGGTCTCATCCTTATTACATCAATACAATGTTGGTCACATCTATATAAAATACTATTAATATAATTTTATCTTTCATAATCTTGGTTCACATGAGGGTGACAATCAATTTGCTTCCTAGTTTTAAATATTTTAATCCAAAGAGCCCCAAAAGCTAAAACTGAAGCCACAGCCCCAACAATTGCATTATGATCATTATTACGATTCATCTACAAAAAATAATGCCACAAAAATATTTGATCATTACAAAAAATAATTTTCTTTTGGCATTTTATAATAAATAAAAATCTATCTAATTGTCTCATTTTACAAAACATGGAAGATGTGGCTTACTGGTTGAATAGTAATGTAACACCCCCTAACCCATAGTTGTCCCCGAAATAGGGTTACGGAGCATTACCAAACTTTTTAGATCAAATACGAACAGTAATTCTTATCATATAGCATACACATCACAAATTAATCATATTCTCCCTTTTATAGGCTCTTAAGGCTTTAAATATGTATTAGAAACAAATAGAGACTCAATCAAAAACTCAGAAAATCTTTCACGAAATTCCAAAATTTTTCCTTGGTTCAAGGCATACACGCCCGTGTGGTCAAGGGACACAGCAGTGTGACCTTATGACATGCCCGTGTTTCAGGCCGTGTCTTATCCTGTGTAACTCTCTGATTTATAATACATGGCCAAGTCACACGCCCATATGATAGCCGTGTGTCTCGCACGGTCCAATCACACACCCATATGCCAGGCCTTGTGGACTCAAAATGAGCTTTATAGATTAGGTTTACCAACCCTGCAAGCTTAAACATCAAGCAAAACAAAAACCAATTGTTCAACCAATCCAAATCACAAACAAATACATCTAATCATGTCAAAACATCAACCTGATGACCTAACTCATCCAAATTGAAAATTAATAAATCAATTCAATGAATTCAATTTAAGCTAGGATCATGTTTTAATCATGTAATATTATTATCACGTTATCTCTATCCAAACTTACCTATTTATCTAACACGCATGTGCAAATTATTACCAAATAATCTTCTTGAAAAATTATCACTGTACATATATGTTTACACTTAACCAATATGTTTTTAGACACCTCTTATGCATATTCAACTACTATTTTACCTCTCATCATTCAATCATATCAACATTATAAGGCAATCATGCAAACACTACAATACCAAACACAAACTAAATATATGAAAAATTTTAACAAAACACCTATAGACTAACATTTAGTCAAAATAACCTATACATGCCATTATAACCAGAACCAATTCATCAATAATTACCAATAAAACCAATGGATAGTGTGATATAGCTCTGATCAGCTTCCAACTCGTTCGAGCTTCCGATAATCTATAAGGTAAATAAATTAAACAAATACGTAAGCAATGATTTCTTAGTAAGCTCGTATAGTCTTTAATCATACTAATTTATTTCAATTATAAAATTTTACACATAAAAAATAATCCAATATTGTTACCGTAATACTCATAAACAATTCTCTCTAATTCACAAGGTGAACTAATCCATGGTATCGCACATAGACTTATATCCTCAAGCTTAGGAAAATTTTATATAGCTTTAATTCTTCCACACTTATTGCATATGCATATTATGCATATCATTCAGCCATGGTTACAAATTAATGCATTTAAACAAGCCTTATTCTAATTGGACACATAATAAATTGTTCCATAGGAATTGCATAATCTAAACCTTACCATTCCTTCATGAACACTAACTTATTTTCATTTAAATACTTACCATTTCAATGCATCAAATAAATAAACAAATTACTATTCAGCTAATAGCTTGGCTCTTGTCTAAACATCAAGCAACAACAATAGTTAGCGTACTTGCACATCTTAATATAAATTTACTATTGATAAACTTATTTTCTCGATATGTTACCATATACATGATTTCCTTGTATCAACATAATCAAAGATAATCACATATTTACATGTCACTTTTTAATATATTAAGTAAATACCATTTCCATGTCACGTTTCAATATATCATGTAAATATCATTTCCAAGTATTTTAGTATATATTGGTAATAATCATAAGTCTTTCAATATTAATTCATAAATATTTAGATCACTCATAGTACATCTAATTCTCATTAATTTGTTACTTAAATGGCTTTTCACAATTTGTTTCACATTTCATTACTCAATTACAATACCCATTCCATAGTCATTTCTTGAGTATATAACTCATATATTCCATATATTTGCAATATATTTCACATTTTATTTCAATTCACTATTTCACTTCCATTTCTCATACCATACCATTCAATATCAATTATAAAACTTTATTATTCATTTACCCCGATTAACACGAATCGAACTCAGACGGATACACGGATCTAACCAAAATACACTAGTTTGGCACCCAGTGCCTCATCAGATAATTTGAAGTAATAGTTTGACACCCAGTGTCTCATCGGCTATGCCAAAGTAATTTGGTACCAGTACCTCATCGAATTTATCCGAAGTAACAATTTGACACCCAGTGTCTCATCGACTCAAAGTTGAAATAATCCTTGAACACTTCCAATCCTATGGCATGCCAACTATATCTAACTCAGCCCGATATAGTTAATAGGATTTAAAATAACTTTTCAATTTCAACCAATATTCATTTTAATTTAATAATCACAAATCCTCAAGAATTCAAATCAATATCATAGTATCAAATACTCATCTCATTCCACTTATCATGTAACACCCCAAACCCGGCCCATGAGTCCTGACCGGATCTGGTATGTCACGGAGTAAAATAATTTGAAACATTTTAAGAATTTAGTGAAAACTTGATAAAATTTGGCTAAGGTATGAAAACGGTGTTTGAAAACTTAGTTGGGCTTTTTATAAATATAGTTGGGTTGACAAATCCTTTGAAAACGTTTGATCATGTAAAATTTAAAATCGTTTAAGTTACAATTTGCTTGGTTTATTTGTGTTACCCGATGGTAACATCTAAAAAAAACTCGTAGAAGTTACTTAGTTGAAAAAAGTTGCTTTTAATCGGTTCAATTAATATTTATCAAATTCCATTTGTAATATAACATGAGTAAAATAAAGCAATAAAATAAACATCTAAACAATAATTATCGGCCTTAATACAAACCCAAAATGAAAACTTAGAAAATAAATAATAATAACTTTAATAAAATGAATTTAAATCCATCGACAAGCATGGTCGCCTCGAGCCCTCTCCAGCTCCATCTCGCGTTCTACTCATCGCAAAATGTTAAGGAAGGGTGAGTCACCAAGACTCAAGTGTAAATCCCCACACGGAAAATACAACTCATACACAATTTATTAATGAACATGCACATGCAACCCAACCTATCCATCCATACTCCTTAACTACCTCGTGTGGTCAAAACCATCGATGACCATGGGTCACAAGTTAAATGATGGGGCCAACCCATCGTGTGGTCAAAACTCATCGATGACCATAGGTCACAAATAATCAAGTGTGGTCAAAACCATCGTGGTACCAAACCACCGGGACTTAGTCGCAATTTATCAATCGGTGTGGTCAAAACCATTGATGACCATAGGTCACAAATAATCTGATGGGGCCAACCCATCTTGTGGTCAAAACCACTGATGACCATAGGTCACAAATAATCTGATGGGGCCAACCCATCTTGTGGTCAAAACCACTGGCGACAGTCCATAAAATCATCCCCCTCCTCTCATCAATCCCACCATCACATGCTTATATATCAATTATCATATATCATTTCATATCATTTAACATCATGTGATGGCATGCAAATCATATCTCAAAAATCACAAGTTAGGGGACTTACCCGGAATCCATGCTTAGCCATAAGCAAAACACTACCAAAAAGGTGAATAACAACAACAATAATCATGTAAATTAATAAAGTGTGTAGTGAGTTCTTACACACCTGTTCTACCGAAATCCCTAGATCTCGAAGATCCGATCTTTGACGCTAGATCTTGACCCTATATTCGGCCAATTACCCAAACTTAGTGCTATGGACCATTCGGCCAAATCAAAAGAAATACCAAGGGCTCTTGCGGCACTTACCTTGAACGGATTTGATTTCCTAACAAATCCCGAAGTCTTAATTAGCCCTACAATCGATTTAAGTACATCATTAAGAGTCATAGGCCATTCGGCCATAATCTTAATTCTAAAAGAGAGCGTAGCCCTTACCTTAATGATGGATTGACAAGTCACACCAATATTCGCACCCTAATTGATGTCACTAGCTTTGGCTCCTTCAAAGAACAAAAACGGGTTTTAATACTAAGATGAAGAAAGAAGTGTAGTAAAGTCACTACACAAAATCGGTCAAGAAAAGATTACCCTTACCAAACTATTGAAATCGGCAAGACTTAGTTAGGGAGGGAGGAGGTTAACCAACACAATTGGAAGGGCTGGAATTTGAGAAGAAAAAAGGGGTAGGTTCGGCTAATAGAAATAAGAAAAAGAGAAAGAAAAGATGTAGGGGGAGTAGTGGTGGTTTGACTTGGTAGAAGAAAATGAAGTGGAAGTTTTGAACAATTTTGGCAAGGCAACAAGGAGAATTCAAAGACAATGAAGAGAGAAAAGAAGAAAACAAATTGATGGATTTTTGGCACTTCTTTGCTGTACAAATCTGATATGGCCAGCCCCCCAAGGAGTCCAAAATTCAGCCAACACCCCTCCCTATGGTGATAATTTCAGCCTTTCAATTATCAAAGATAATGCAAGATTTATCTTACATTAAATCCCCTAATCACCTAATCAAACAATTATAATGAAAATAAACTACTTATCCCTCTCCCTCCAGCCGAAATATGCAAAAAAAAAAAAAAAGCTTTATCTCTTCAATTTAAGAGTCCAACATGCAGCCAACTCTCCCATACACGCCAGCAGCAAAAATAAAAAAATAAAACCCATATGCTGTTCCTTAGGTTCGAACCAACGACCTCATGCCCCAGCCCTCTCTTCCAACGCCCCTTGCCACTTCTCCCATTAGACTTTCATGTCAAATAAACCACACCATTTAATTATAAGGCCTTCCTAGGCCGATCACCCCAAAAATTAAAATGCAAAATGCTGCTCCAGCCATTCGAACCTGCGCCCATCTTCATCTCCACTCCTAGGTGGCGCACGGTAGCCACTTAGCCAGCCCAACTTCTATGTCCAAATCCAGCACCAAAAATCTTTTAAGGCCTCCCAACCTGCCCTTTCTTTTAACGTCCCAAAAGCCCAAAATAAAAAACATTCCCCCTTATATCTCCCATGAATCGAACCCAAGACCCCCTTTGCAAACCCTTAGACGCGCCAAGCCAATTGTACCAAGCCCATTCTTTGTGTCATGCATCTCCTTAAATTTTATTTAAGCCCTATCTCACCTAGCTCCCTCCTTTTAGGTACTTAAAAAGAAATTTTTAATACTAGGTCAGGTCTAGCTCGGGATTACTTTTAGACCCTATAACATGCCAAATAAATCCTAGAATTTAATTCTTCAAGCACACACACATGGGAAAATATTTAAATTACAAATAACCCCTAATTTAGGGTGTTACAGTTCTACCCCTTTAAAAATAATTTCGTCCTCGAAATTACTTACTAACGAATAATCGTACATCTTAACTCACCGTACTACGCTTATGCCATGCACTCTGATCTTAATAAAACTATCTTACTTCCTAGGCACAATCTCTAAGTTCACAACCAAGGTTTCAGGCATTTCTCTAGTAAAACAAGAAAACTCTACAATAATCAAAGCAATTAAGGGTATTCCAGAAATAAGGAACATACCCGTCGTCACATCTGGCACATCCTCCTCCTCATGATGGCCAACTGCATAAACCAACCTTGGTTGCCTCGCCTCTGCACCTTCAGCACCTTGGCCACGTCCGTTACCATTTCCATTACCCCTAGCTACACCTCGACCCCTCTATGGCTGTTGGTTATCCCTCCTGTTCGGTGCATGATCCTGACCCTCTGATCTCAATCTAGCTGTCTTTTTCGGACAGTCTCTAACTCGATGCTCCAAGGACCCACACTCGAAGCATCCCCGATTACCATTCCAACATTCCCCCGTGTGAGACTTTTCACACTGAGCACATCGTGGTGGCCATTGAGGATTAGCAGCAGTAGCAGGCCTAGCAGCTTGATCCGACCCACCAAACCTCAGCTTCTTCTGCTCATTACCCGAAAACCTTGAAAGTTCTGAGCTCCTTTTATTCCAATTCCTATCTAGATTTTGTCTAACCGACTGTTTTACCCCTTCAGCAACCTTCGATTTCTCCACTAGGACAGCGAACTTCCGTTCCTACTGTGGAGCTATCATCATCCTTAGCTCATCTCTAAGCCCATCTTCGAATCTAACACAGCGTTCATGCTCGGTACCCACAATACCACGAGCATACCTACTCAACCGGAGAAATTCAGCCTCATACTCTGCCACTGTCTTATTGCCTTGAACCAGGTTCAAGAAAGCCTTCTGCTGTGCATCCACGTAGCTTGTTCTGATATACTTCTTTTGATAGGCATCCCAGAAAAATTCCCAGGTGAGATTTTCTACCACCGTTCCATCCCTTACGGTGAGCCACCACTGATATGACTCATCTCAAAGCAAAGATATTATGCCCTTCAACTTCTCCTCAGTTGTGAAATCCAAATCACCCATAATCCTTTCAGTGGATTCCAACCAATACTCCGCTGCACTAGGTGCCACTCCGGAAACTCCTCTGAATACTTCTGCTCCGTTCACCCGAGTCGTTCAACCATGATTTACGGGTTCTCGCACCGCCAAACCTCAAAGAACCCATTCCAATACCAGAATGTCTGACTTGTGATACAACGTCGTTACCACCGGTCTGATCCTGAAACTCAGTCTCCGCCGCCGGTAGATCCGGTATCTCATTTCTAGACCCATGACCAGACCTTGCTGGCTCAGACAAGGTCATCCTACCCTTACCACGGCCACGCGGCGGACGTCCATGACCTCTTGAACTCATTCTATCGATTGCGTTTATCTGCTTAAGAATTTTATGCATTAGTATTTCACTTGATTATCCGCGAAGGAATTTTATGGCAAGAGTTTAGGAGTGGTTCTTTCGTAACCATACATGCACACAGTTTTCCATTCATTCATTCAAAGAGACGTTGTTGATTTCGTTGTGATTGTTTTCCACTACCCGGGGGTATTTCCGTAATTTGTCCTACAGGGGTATTTTTATAATTTTTCACAAATCAGGGTGAATTTGTAAAATTTAATAAATCAAAGATATTTCAAGAGTTGTAAAACTTTGAAGGTTCTTTTTAAGAATTTATTTTCCAAGTTGATGGTGTTGCAAAAATTTTGAAAACCAAGGTCATTTTGGTAATTTTGCTGGTGAGGGGCAATTTTGTTATTTTACAAAATCATGACGTTTTCGATATTTTGCAAAGTAAGGTTTTTGGGCACTTTGTATATAATGGAAATTTTTTTTTGTAACTATGGGTATTTTGGGAATATCATAAATCAAGGGCGTTTTTGTAATTTTACCCCTAAGGGTATTTTAGTAATTTCTCCTAATCAGGGTATTTTCACAAAATGATTTCCAAAAATTTGGTTTCCAAGTGATTTCACAAAAGAAGGATATTTTGGAAATTTCTATTTGAAAATTTTTCATATGGAGGGTATTTTGGTAGTTTACAAGCCAGGGGTATTTTGGTCATTTTTCAAACTGGGGGTATTTTGGTCATTTTTTTAACAAGGTTTTAATTACTTCAAAAACAAAACAGCTAGTCCCTTTCGGGTTTTAGTTAGCCTATGAGTGTGTCGTCTCAGCTAGGATAAACCGTTACTACGCACCAGGTAGGATTCGAGTGAGTAGGAGGTGAGTCACGAGGACTGCTTAAATACCAGACACCCACCGAATCCAATCCTAGACATGCGTATCACGATTTCCACATCCTTTGCTTAGTGACAACTCACAGGGTTATTTAGGTAATTATTAAATCTTATGCATAGTTGAGGTATGCTAGCCCTAGGTTCAACAGTTTTACTCTAGTAGTCTACGTTCCCAATTTACCCTTCTACCCTCATCAAATATTCACAAAATGGATAGAAGTACTTACGGGTGGATTGGTCTTGGAGACTCGGTGCCATCTTCGTTCAAGCCAAAACAGCTTCTCAAAACATCATAATAAGGCCTACTAACAAAAACCAAACATTTTGGCCCTTGGGCCCCCCACAACCGAGTTTTGAACCGGGCTCTGATACCAAAAATGTAACACCCCAAACCCGGCGCATGAGTCCTGACCGGATCTGGTATGTCACGGAGTAAAATAATTTGAAACATTTTAAGAATTTAATGAAAACTTGATAAAATTTGGCTAAGGTATGAAAACGGTGTTTGAAAACTTAGTTGGGCTTTTTATAAATATAGTTGGGTTGACAAATCCTTTGAAAACGTTTGATCATGTAAAATTTAAAATTGTTTAAGTTACAATTTGCTTGGTTTATTTGTGTTACTCGATGGTAACATCTAAAAAAAAACTCGTAGAAGTTACTTAGTTGAAAAAAGTTGCTTTTAACCGGTTCAATTAATATTTATCAAATTCCATTTGTAATATAACATGAGTAAAATAAAGCAATAAAATAAACATCTAAACAATAATTATCGGCCTTATTACAAACCCAAAATGAAAACTTAGAAAATAAATAATAATAACTTTAATAAAATGAATTTAAACCCATCAACAAGCACGGCTGCCTCGAGTCCTCTCCGGCTCCATCTCTGCGTTCTACTCATCTGCAAAATGTTAAGGGAAGGGGTGAGTCACCAAGACTCAGTGTGTAAATCCCCAACCCGGAAAATACAACTCATACACAATTTATTAATGAACATGCACATGCAACCCAACCTATCCATCCATAATCCTTAACTACCCCGTGTGGTCAAAACCACTGATGACCATGGGTCACAAGTTAAATGATGGGGCGAACCCATCGTGTGGTCAAAACCTCTGATGACCATAGGTCACAAATAATCAAGTGTGGTCAAAACCACTGGTGGTACCAAACCACTGGGACTTAGTCGCAATTTATCAATCGGTGTGGTCAAAACCACTGATGACCATAGGTCACAAATAATCTGATGGGGACAACCCATCTTGTGGTCAAAACCACTGATGACCATAGGTCACAAATAATCTGATGGGGCCAATCCATCTTGTGGTCAAAACCACTGGCGACAGTCCATAAAATCATCCCCCTCCTCTCATCAATCCCACCATCACATGCTTATATATCAATTATCATATATCATGTCATAGCATTTAACATCATGTGATGGCATGCAAATCAATCTCAAAAATCGCAAATTAGGGGACTTACTCGAAATCCATGCTTAGCCATAAGCAAAACACTACCAAAAAGGTGAATAACAACAACAATAATCATGTAAATTAATAAAGTGTGTAGTGAGTTCTTACACACCTGTTCTACCAAAATCCCTAGATCTCGAAGATCCGATCTTTGACGCTAGATCTTGACCCTATATTCGGCCAATTACCCAAAGTTAGTGCTATGGACCATTCGGCCAAATCAAAAGAAATACCAAGGGCTCTTGCGGCACTTACCTTGAACGGATTTGATTTCCTAACAAATCCCGAAGCCTTAATTAGCCCCTACAATCAATTTAAGTACATCATTAAGAGTCATAGGCCATTCGGCCATAATCTTAATTCCTAAAAGAGAGTGTAGCCCCTTACCTTAATGATGGATTCGGCAAGTCACACCAATATTCGGCACCCTAATTGATGTCATTAGCTTTCGGCTCCTTCAAAGAACAAAAACGGGGTTTTAATACTAAGATGAAGAAAGAAGTGTAGTAAAGTCACTACACAAAATCGGTCAAGAAAAGATTACCCTTACCAAACTATTGAAATCGGTAGCACTTAGTTAGGGATGGAGGAGGTTCGGCCAACACAATTGGAAGGGCTGGAATTTGAGAAGAAGAAAGGGGGTAGGTTCGGCTAATAGAAATAAGAAAAAGAGAAAGAAAAGATATAGAGGGAGTAGTGGTGGTTTCGGCTTGGTAGAAGAAAAAGAAGCTAGAAGTTTTGAACAATTTTGGCAAGGCAACAAGGGAGAATTCGGTAGCACAATGAAGAGAGAAAAGAAGAAAACAAATTGATGGATTTGTGGAACTTCTTTGCTGTACAAATCTGATATGGACAGCCCCCAAGGAGTCCAAAATTCAGCCAACACCCCTCCCTATGGTGATAATTTCAGCCTTTCACTTATCAAAGATAATGCAAGATTTATCTTACATTAAATCCCCTAATCACCACATCAAACAATTATAATGAAAATAAACTACTTATCCTTCTCCCTCCAGCAGAAATATGCAAAAAAAAAAATTAAGCTTTATCTCTTCAATTTAAGAGTCCAACATGCAACCAACTCTCCCATACACGCCAGCAGCAAAAATAAAAAAATAAAACCCATATGCTGCTCCTTAGGTTCGAACCAACGACCTCATGCCCCAGCCCTCTCTTCCAACGCCCCTTGCCACTTCTCCCATTAGACTTTCATGTCAAATAACCACACCATTTAATTATAAGGCCTTCCTAGGCCGATCACCCCAAAAATTAAAATGCAAAACGCTGCTCCAGCCATTCGAACCTGCACCCATCTTCACCTCCACTCCTAGGTGGCGCACGGTATCCACTTAGCTAGCCCAACTTCCTTGTCCAAATCCAACACCAAAAATCTTTTAAGGCCTCCCAACCTGCCCTTTCTTTTAACGTCCCAAAAGCCCAAAATAAAAAACATCCCCCCTTGTATCTCCCATGAATCGAACCCAAGACCCCCTTTGCAAACCCTTAGACGCACCAAGCCAATTGTACCAAGCCCATTCTTTGTGTCATGCATCTCCTTAAATTTTATTTAAGCCCTATCTCACCTAGCTCCCTCCTTTTAGGTACTTAAAAAGAAATTTTTAATACTAGGTCAGGTCTAGCTCGGTATTATTTTTAGACCCTAGAACATGCCAAATAAATCCTAGAATTTAATTCTTCAAGCAAACACACATGGGAAAATATTTAAATTACAAATAACCCCTAATTTAGGGTGTTACATATCATACACATATAATAATAATTACAACAACTAATATTTCATGATCCATAATTTTTATGAATTTCGTGTATATTTATTTCGATAACAATTCATAATCATAAATATACGTAATTATTAGGCAAGTTCATATACATAATTTTTCCATATCTCTAACCAAGTCTTTCCAAATCAGAGAACGACTTACAGATATGAGTACATCGTTTTCTTTGTGCCATAATTCAACTATGGCCTTACACATACATTGCCATGGTCTTACATTTTTAGTACCATAACCCAGTTATGGTCTTTTCATTAAAATTCCATAGCCCAGCTGTGGTCTTACATTTAAACATTGCCATGGTCCAACCATGGTCTTATCCGTCAATTCATCCTTTACATTGAACGACTATACTCAATCCGACGTTCCATTCTTTTCAATTAATTCGATTCAATTTCATAGTTTCAACATTTATTTTTAACAATAAATATAAATAAATATATATTTGTAACATTCTAAATTAATGGGCCTTTGCATTTGATGTGTATTACGTTCAATATGATAATTAGAGTGTTTAAGGGGTTTAGATTGGGCTCAGGTTTGGGCTGAGGCCTTAATCAAATTTGTGTTTTGGGCACTTTAGTGGAAGGCTAGATAGGTCCGGGCTTAAAAGATATTATCTGCAAATTAAAACACAAAAATGGGCTAGTGGCCCAGTGGACAGTGGCGTGAAAAGTAGTAAAGGGGATCCAAGGTTCGAGTCGCATTCCCTACTTATTTTTAATTGCTTTTGGCGTTAAAGGAGAGGAGAGTGGGGGCGGCTACGATGCTTTAAAATAGGAAGATTTATCTGTTTGAATAATGTGGATATTGTGCTGATAATAGTAGGAAGAGGTGGTGTTATTTAGGCCTCTTCTAAAGATATTAATAGATTAAGATAAAGAAGAAAAGATAGCAGTTATCTGCTGAGTGCAGTGTTGGCCAAAATTCCATCTCCTAGAGGGGGAAAGAAATCCATTTCTTATGGCAAAGGGGTGCCAAAATTTCCCCTATTATTTGATTAATTGTTAGATATCAGGAAGGGCACTTTTGAGTTTTCATAAGTATGCCGAAAATTCTCTATAAATAGGGGTGGTATCACTTCAATTCCGGCATTTGAACCCTATTCTTTTCCTCATTCTCTGTGCCAAAATTCTTAGTCAGTCTCTGCAATTTCTTTCTTTTGATTTCTTCAAAAGCCGAAACCTCTCACTTCACTCTCTTTTTCCATTCTTTCCCTTTTGTGCCGATTTCTCCATAAAGCCGAAATCTCTAAGCCTATTCTCTCCTCTTCACTTTCAGTCAAAAGCCGAAACTCTGAGCTTTCATCTCATCTCCATAGTCGAATACCTCTTATTCTCTTGTGTTGATTTCTTCATCAAAGCCAAATCTTTATAGATCTTTTGATATCATCCTTTCTTTCTGATCTTCCCAAGAGCCAAAATTCCTAGGAGTTGCCGAATTCCCTGTGTTGAGGTAAGTGCCGATTTCTTCTGTTCTTTTTCCCTTCTCTTTTAGTTTTTTTTTTTTGAGACCATGGCCGAATGGCTAGTTGGTTGATAGGCCATCTTTAGTTGACTTTTCCACTAATCTCATGTTCTTTTGGGCGGCACTTTGGGAAATCGGAGTAGATCGAAACATCCAGATCTCAAAAGCCAGAAACTGTTAATCTCTAAGTATCCTATCTATTTCAGGATTTCAAGGTAAGGGGTTTTCTTAGATTCCTATTAGATTCGCTATCATACTTTAGATCTTAAATCATATAATAAGGTTTAACAAACCCTACTTCATTATAGTAGTTTTGACAAGGACTTTTGATGGAATCAAATATGGATCAGGCAAAGGAGAGGATTGGGACCGTAAACCCAATCCCTAAGTTTAAGAAACGAGCAGTGTCCGCTATTTGAGATTGGCCGTCGAGTTACGGATGGCTTCGAACAAAGATCTTGACGAGATAGCGATCGATCGGCTTCTGATAGTGTCGACATTGAGGGTGTCGTCATAACCATAATCAGGTGTGTAGATCCTTAACACATAAGTATTGTTGTAATATATATGTGTATGATATGGGCTAAAAGTCGAAAAGAGAGGCTGTATGAACAGTCAAAATACCCAATAAGGGTAGGCAAGGGATGCTAGGTACGTAATCATAGAAACTTCTCTATATGTATTGATGTATGTAAAAGTCTGAGATCTGTTTAAATGGCTTAATGTTTTCATTCTTGCATGAATGTATGCATGGGATGGGATTGATTGATTTATGGAAGGGGAGCAGGTCGCGAGGCGATCGATGGCTTTGCCACATAGGTCACATAGTGATCGGTCTTTATGACAGGCAGCATAGCTGTCGAAATACTATAATGTATTTTTTGAGGTTTGCATAAGCGATCGGTGGCTTTGCCACATAGGTCACATAGTGATCGATATGGTGTGTAGCGGATGGAGGGTTGATTGTAGAAATCCCCACGGTGTGATGGTTGGTACGGGGGTGTGTAGATGATGGACTCTTAGGTTTGGGATGGACCATGTTGCATGAAACATTTTGTTACCATTGTGTATGGGCCAAGGCTCATAATGTGTTTGTGGGCCCAAGGCTTTCATGTGATTTCGAGATTTATACACTGAGTTTTTTTGACTCACCCCTTTAATTTTTTCCACTTTTCAGATGAGCAGTAGTTCATGGACATGGGAGACGAGGCGGACTCGAGGGCCCATTAAGACTATTATCTACATAGATTATTTTTGGTTTTTGTTTCCATTCAAGTTTTAATTTTTGGGAACATTTTTGTAATAAGGCCTCCATAACTTAGGTTTTGATTTTTTTTTTTTGTTATGTTGGTTTTTACAAACTTATGTTTTCCTACAAAGTCCCAAATATAAAATGAAATGAAAAATGGGCTTTTCAAACCCAATCAACGCAAATATTAAAGTTATTTCCAAAACTTCACATTTAATTAACTATTCGGCTATAATAAATTAAGTTTTTTCCAAAACCCCTCAGAGTAAAGTTTTCAAGATTCAACCCATAGCATGCCAGATCCGATCATGACGCATGGGCCGGGTTTGGGGTGTTATAATTTTTGGTATCAGAGCCCAGTTAAAACTCGGGTTGTGAAATGGGTCCAGTAGTTGTTTGTAAAAAAATGATATAAGTTTGGGAAAAATGCAGTTGAGATATGGCCTTCGAGTCTACGGCACCCGATCCACGCAGGTAAGTATTCTAACTCTTGATGTGGTTTGTATTGCTGGGCTTTATAGGGACGTAGGCTAGTATGTCAGAATTGATGGACTTTAGGTTTAGTACAAACAATTCTTCAAATTCCATAAAACTTAATCTCTAATCAAACATGTCTGTGAACAAGTCACAGGGTTAAGGTGTGGAAACAAGCATACGCATGTCTAGCATTGGATCCAGGAAAAGCTTGGTCTTTAAGCGGTCCTAGTGACTCACCTCCTCTTTTCTAGAATCCTACCTGGTGCGTAGTGACTGTTCGCCTTAGCCACGAGGGTTTGTTGATGGGCCAAAGTTTATAACTAAAACCCGAAAGGGACCAGCCACCCTATTTTTGTAAAACTATCCCTAGTTTATAAATTTCTGAAATACCCTTGATTTGTGAAAACTTCTCAAAAATACCCTGGATTTGTAAAAAATTACCAAAATTTGTAAAATTACTGAAATACCCCCGATTGACAAAATTACCGAAATACCTCTGAATTGTAAAATTACCAAAATACCCCTAATTTGTAAAATCACTAGAAAACCTTATTTTGGAAAATTACGAAAATACCCCTGTAGGATAAAATTATGAAAATACCTATAGGAAGTAAAATGATGAAAATACCCCTAGGTGATGAAAGTAAGTTCATGGATGTTTACTTGTGTGTTTGATGCATGTATGTGGTGCTCTGTTTGATGTTAATTGGATGAGAACTCTAGAACTAGGAAATATATACTTGAGAACTGAGCTTTGTAGATAGAATTCGAATTCGAAAGAACTACTGTTAAAACTACTTTCCATAAGACTGTCCATTATTAATCAGTGGAAGAAAGAATTATTAATCCATAAAATTTCTAATCAGATAAATCACGAATGGTAGAATGAACACTAGAGGACGTGGTGTGCGTGGCCGAGGCAGAGGCAGGATTGCTGTGTCAGAACCCATAGGGTCTAGTCGCGAGTCAGGGAATGAGGTACCAGTGCCACCGGTTGTGGAGGCAGAATTTCAAGATCAGACGACCGGAGATAATACTGTATCTCAGGCAATGTTAAGGGTCTTAGAGAGGGTTGTTGGGGTAGGCATGGACACAGGAGCTAGGAAGTCTGTACCAGAGCAGCTTAGAGCCAATGGGGCAGAGGTGTTTAAGGGAATTTTTGGTGTAGCTCCTAGTACTGCTGAGTACTGGTTGGAAGCAATGGAACGTATAATGGATGATCTTGACTTCACAGAAGAAGAGAAGCTGAACGGAATGGTGTCTCTTCTTTGGGATGAAGCATATCAATGGTGGCTTATGGTTAAGGATGGTGCCGTAGCTGACCATATCACCTGGGATCACTTCAGAACGGCGTTCCAAAGTAAGTACATTGGAGCAAGCTATGTGGATGCACAGCGTAAAGCATTCCTAAATCTGCTTCAGGAAAGTAGGTCAGTGGCGGCGTATGAGGCAGAATTCTTACGCCTAAGTCGTTATGCTCGAGGGATAGTGGCTACAGATCATGAGCGATGTGTTCGTTTTGAGGATGGCTATTAGGACAATCTGTAGTAGTAGATAAACTTTTTCGGGAGGTACCTTTAGAAGTTCAGGGAATAGTTTTCCTGACGGATCTGATGGAGTTACCGTTTGGGGAATTCGACTTAATTTTTAGGCATGGACTGGCTAGTGAAGTATCAGGCCAATTTGGATTGTGCAGCCAAGCGAATGGTGTTAAGATCCCCCGAGGGAGGTGAAGTGTTGGTGATAGGAGAAATGGGGAACTGTCTGTCGAACGTACTGACTGCCCTAAGAACGGAAAGAATGGTGAGAAAAGGATGCGAGGCCGTTTTAATGTTTGTACAAGCTCTGGAAGCCAAGGACCTAACTGTTGGGGACGTTAGGACGGTGAAAGAATTTCCTGATGTTTTCCCAGAGGAGCTTTCGAGATTACCTCCAGATTGAGAAGTGGAGTTTGGAATCGATCTTCTTCCGAGAACAGCACCGGTATCTATTGCTCCTTATAGAATGGCGCCAAAGGAGTTGGTGGAATTGAAAGCACAAATCCAGGAGTTGTTGGATAGGGGGTTTATTCGACCAAGTGTGTCGCCTTGGAGACCACCAGTGTTATTTGTTAAGAAGAAGGATGGCTCAATGCGTATGTACATTAACTATCGTCAATTGAATAAGTTAACCATCAAGAACAAATACTCGTTTCTGAGGATCGATGACTTGTTCGATCAGTTGAAGAGGGCCTTAGTCATTTCGAAGGTAGATCTGAGGTCAGGGTACCATCAGCTTAAGGTCAAGGAGGCAGATATTCATAAGACGGCTTTTAGGACTCGCTATAGTTATTACGAGTTCATGATGATGCCATTTGGGTTGACTAACGCACCAGCAGCATTAATGGATATGATGAACCGAGTGTTCCAACCCTACTTAGATTGGTTTGTCGTGGTCTTTATTGATGACATCTTGGTTTACTCAAGGTCGGAGGAGGAGCATGATTCACATCTGCGAGTGGTTCTGCAGATTCTAAGGGAGAAGTAGCTTTATGCCAAATTCAGTAAGTGCGAATTCTGGCTTAAAGAAGTTACTTTCCTAGGTCACGTTGTGTCAGCAGAGGGGATTAGGGTGGACCCTCAAAAAATAGAAGCGGTGTTGGATTGGAAGCCACCTAGAACTGTGGCAAAAATTTAGAGTTTTCTTGGTTTGGCCGGGTACTATAGAAGATTTGTTGAAGGATTTTCTCTGATTGCAGCACCGTTGACTAAGCTGTTACAGAAAGGAGTTTCGTTTGTGTGGTCTGATAAGCAGCAAGATAGTTTCGAGAAGTTAAAAAGGATTTTGATGGAGGCTCCGATATTGATTCATCCGGAGGCTGGGAAGGAGTTCGTAATTTACTGTGATGCTTCACACACAGGATTAGGATGTGTGTTGATGCAGGATGGAAAGGTTGTTGTGTACACATCTCAGTAGTTAAGGCCGCACGAAGCAAACTATCCCACCCATGATTTGGAATTGGCGGTGGTGGTGTTTGCCTTGAAAATTTAGAGGTATTATTTGTACGGGGAGAAATCTGTCATTTACACGGATCATAAGAGTTTAAAGTACCTTTTGACTTAGAAGGAGTTGAATCCTAGGCAGAAGAGGTGGATCGACTTGTTAAAGGATTATGATTGCTCGATCAAGTTTCATCCAGGTAAGGCTAATGTGGTGGCAGATGCCTTAAGTCGTAAGGTGATCACTGACTTAAGAGCAATGTTTGCTCACCTCAGTCTATACGATGATAGGAGTTTATGGCCGAACTTCAAGTGAAACCCTCTTGGGTCAGTCAGGTTAAAGAGAAGCAGTAGACCGATGAGTTGCTAAATGAGAAGTTTTGTATGGGACCGAGTGATGGATCAACGGAATTTAGTGTGAATGAGGAAGGGCTATTGTGTTTGCAAGGGAGAGTGTGCATGCTGAAAGATCCTAAATTGAGGCATAGGATTTTGCAGGAAGCGCATGGTAGTCCATGCGCTATGCACCCTGGAGGGAGTAAGATGTATCGAGTTTTACGGGAACAGTTTTGGTGGCCAGGCTTAAAACGAGAGGTGACTGAGTTAGTGAGGAAGTGTTTAACCTATCAGCAGGTAAAGGCAGAGCATCAGTTACCATCAGGGTTATTGCAGTCGGTAAAGATTCCCCAATGGAAGTGGGAAAGGATCACAATGGACTTTGTTAGTGGGCTACCTCTCACGACTACTAGGAAAGATTCAGTTTGGGTGATCGTTGATCGGTTAACGAAGTCCACTTATTTTGTACCAGTTCGGGTCAATTATTCTTTACAAAAGTTGGCTAAGCTGTATATAGCGGAGATTGTAAGGTTGCATGGAGTACCTGTGTCGATTATCTCGGACCGAGATCCTAGGTTTACGTCAAGGTTTTGGAAGGCGTTGCATCAAGCGTTGGGTGCAAGTTGGATTTCAATCTGATGTTTCATCCTCGAGCCGATAGAGACGATCGGCGGGTTATTCGAGATCTTGGAGGACATGTTAAGAGGTTGTGCCATTGATTTCAAGGGTAGTTGGGAAGAGTTTTTACCATTGGCAGAGTTTGCGTACAACAACAGTTACCAGTCTAGTATTCAGATGGCGCCCTATGAAGCATTGTACAGGCGGAAGTGCCGTACTCCTACTTGTTGGAAGGAATTAGGGGAACGTCAGATTTTGGGTCCGGATTTAGTTATCGAGACAGAGGAGAAGGTTGAATTAATTCGGGCTCGACTAAAGGAAGCTCGGACAGACAGAAGTCCTATGCTGATTTGAAGCGCAAGGACATAGAGTTTGTAGGGGGTGACAATGTGTTCTTGAAAGTGTCGCCATTGAAGAAAGTGTTAAGGTTTGGACGGAAGGGTAGTTAAGTCCCAGATTCATCGAACCTTATCAGGTGTTGAAATGAGTTGGACCAGTAGCGTATCAGCTAGAGCTACCTTCTGAGCTAAGCCAGATTCACGATGTGTTTCATGTCTCTATACTGAGACGATATCATTCGGATCCGTCTCATGTGGTGTCAATAGAGGAAATCGGAGTAAGACCTGACCTATCTTTTGAAGAGGAACCAGTGGAAATCTTGGATCATGATGTCAAAGTATTACGACGAAAAAAAGTTCTATTAGTTAAGGTTCTATGGCAGAATTACGGCTCTGAGGAGGCTACATGGGAACCAGAGGAAGTGATGTGACAATAATACCTGCATCTATTCGGATCAGGTAATTTTGAGGAGGAAATTTCTTAAAGGGGGGTAGAACTGTAACATCCTGGTTTAATGGGCCTTTGCATTTGATGTGTGTTACGTTCAATATGATCATTAGAGTGTTTAAGGGGTTCAGATTGGGCTTAGGTTTGGGCTAAGGCCTTAATCAAATTTGCGTTTTGGGAACTTTAGTGGAAAGCTAGATAGGTCCAGGCTTAAAAGATATTATCTGCGAATTAAAACACAAAAATGGGCTAGTGGCCCAATGGACAGTGGTGTGAAAAGCAGTAAGGGGGATCCAAGGTTCGAGTCGCATTACCTACTTATTTTTAATTACTTTTGGCGTCAAAGGAGAGGAGAGTGGGGGTGGCTAGGATGCTTTAAAATAGGAAGATTTATCTGTTTGAATAATGTGGATATTGTGCTGATAATAGTAAGGGGAGGTGGTGTTATTTAGGCCTCTTCTAAAGATATGAATAGATTAAGATAAAGAAGAAAAGATAGGAGTTATCTGCTGAGTGCAGTGTTGGCCGAAATTCCATCTCCTAGAGGGGGAAAGAAATCGATTTCTTATGGCAAAGGGGTGCCAAAATTTCCCCTATTATTTGATTAATTGTTAGATATCAAGAAGGGCACTTTCAGGTTTTGATAAGTATGCCGAAAAGTCTCTATAAATAGGGGTGGTATCACTACAATTCCGCCATTTGAACCTTATTCTTTTCCTCATTCTCTATGCCGAAATTCTCAGTCAGTCTCTACAATTTCTTTCTTTTGATTTCTTTAAAAGCCAAAACCTCTCACTTCACTCTCTTTTTCCATTCTTTCCCTTTTGTGCCGATTTCTCCATAAAGCCGAAATCTCTAAGCCTATTCTCTCCTCTTCACTTTCATTCAAAAGTCGAAACCCTAAACTTTCTTCTCATCTCCATAACCGAATACCTCTTATTCTCTTCTGTTGATTTCTTCATCAAAGCCAAATCCTCATAGATCTCTTGAGATCATCCTTTCTTTCTGATCTTCCCAAAAGCCGAAATTCCTAGGAGTTGCCGAATTCCCTGTGTTAAGGTGAGTGCCGATTTCTTACATTCTTTTCCCTTCTCTTTTAGTTTTTTTTTTTTTTTTTGAGACCATGGCCGAATGGCTAGTTGGTTGATAGGCCATCTTTAGTTGACTTTTCCACTAATCTCATGTTCTTTTGGGCGGCACTTCGGGAAAGCGGAGTAGATCGAAACATCCAAATCTCAAAAGCCAGAAACTGTTAATCTCTAAGTATCCTATCTATTTTGGGATTCCAAGGTAAGGGATTTTCTTAGATTCCTATTAGATTCACTATCATATTTGAGATCTTAAATCATATAATAAGGTTTAACAAACTCTACTTCGTTATAGTAGTTCTGACAAGGACTTTTGATGGAATCAAATATGGATCAGGCAAAGGAGAGGATTGGGACCGTAAACCCAATCCCTAAGTTTAAGAAACGAGAAGTGTCTGCTGTTCGAGATTGGCCGTCGGGTTGTGGACTGGCTTCTGAACAGCATATTAGGTAGATAGAAGTCGTATCGGCTTCTAATAGTGTCGACATTGAGGGTGTCATCATAACCGTAATCAGGTGTATAGATCCTTAACACATAAGTATTGTTGTAATATATATGTGTATGATATGGGCTAAAAGCCGGAAAGAGAGGCTGTATGAATAGTCAAAATACCCAAAAAGGGTAGGCAAGGGATGCTAGGTACGTAATCATAGAAACTTCTCTATGTGTATCGATGTATGTAAAAGTCTGAGATCTGTTTAAATGGCTTAATGGTTTGATTCTTGCATGAATGTATGCATGGGATGGGATTGATTTATGGAAGGGAAGCAGGTCGCGGGGTGATCGGTGGCTTTGCCACATAGGTCACATAGTGATCGGTCTTTATGACAGGCAGCATAGCTGTCGAAATACTATAATGTATTTTTTGAGGTTCAGCATAAGCGATCGGTGGCCATACATAGGTCACATAGTGATCGATATGGTGTGTAGCGGATGGAGGGTTGATTGTAGAAATCCCCACGGTGTGATGGTTGGTATGAGGGTGTGTAGAGGATGGACTCTTAGGTTTGGGATGGGCCATGTTGCATGAAACATTTTGTTACCATTGTGTATGGGCCAAGGCCCATAATGTGTTTATGGGCCCAAGGCTTTTATGTGATTTCGAGATTTATACACTGAGTCTTTGTGACTCACCTCTTTAATTTTTCCCACTTTTCAAATGAGCAGTAGTTCGTGGACATGGGAGCTAAGGTGGACTCAAGGGGCCATTAAGACTATTATATACATAGACGATTTTTGGTTTTTGTTTCCATTTAAGTTTTAATTTTTGGGAATATTTTTGTAATAAGGCCTCCATAACTTAGGTTTCGATTTATTTTTTTTTTTTGTTTTGTTATGTTGGTTTTTACAAACTTACGTTTTCCTACAAAGTCCCAAATATAAAATGAAATGAAAAATGGGCTTTTCAAACCCAATCAATGCAAATATTAAAGTTATTTCCAAAAATTCACATTTAATTGACTATTCGGCTATAATAAACTAAGTTTTTCCAAAACCCCTCAGAGTAAAGTTTTCAAGATTCAACCCGTAGCATACCAGATCTGGTCATGACGCATGGGCCGGGTTTGGGGTGTTACAATATTACCATTCATCAATTTAACACATAAACATTAAGGTTTAACCATACGAATTTACCTAGGGTAAATTGTGGAAGTTGTAGTATTTCGGGACTATTCAGCTAATTTCTCTTTTTCATGTTTGTCTTCGGATTCTTGATCTATAATATAAAATTATTCATTAATTAGCATCTAATTCAATTCTATTTCACTTTACAATTTATACCCTTTAATTTTTGAAATTACACATTTACCCTAAATTTTATAGTTTTTACAATTTAGTCCCTTGTCAATTATCCTATCAATTGAGCTAATTTTTCTCAATTGACAATTTACCTAATTATTTGTAACACCCCTTACTCGTATTCAACGCCGGAACCGGATATGAGGCATTATTGAACTTCACTTGCTTAAACATACCACATCGGGCTAAAAATTTCATTTTAACTTAAAACTTCTCATTCATATTCATAACATTCTCATTATGGGCCTACGAGGCCCTAAACATACATACGGAAGGGTTCGAGAATAAATTAGAAACTCTTACGCACTTAGAAAATTTTTGCCTAAACAAGGGCCACACGCCCGTGTGAAATGGAACACGCCCGTGTGGGCAGGCCGTGTGGTCACAAATGCCCATGTCCCTAGCCCGTGTGGAATTTATTGGTTTTCACACGGTCGGACACACGCCCATGTCTATGGCTCGTGTTCCTCACACAGCCTAGGCACACCCGTGTCCTCAGCCCGTGTGACTCTCTGTTTATGACGTCAACAAACTCTTAAGGGCACACGGCCTAGGCACACACCCATGTGCCAACCCGCATGACGAATCAAATTCTCGCAAATTGATAAGGGGACACACGGCCTATCAACACACCATGGGGCTGACTGCATGTCACACACGGCCTAGACACACGCCCGTGTGTCTACCCATGTGGAAAAGTAAAAGGCTATTTTCCAAGCCAATTGCCACCCTGAAACTTAAACACACTTATACCAACACAAGCAACACATAACATGGCAACAATACACTATGAAGAACCACTAATCATCATCCATACACTTCAAATATTACCTCATCATTTGCATGAACTTTCACTTTATAAAATTCATCATCATTAAAAATATGAAACTTGACTAATATTGGCCAATTCCCAATGGCCTTATACAAAATGAGTGTATAATATTAGTAGCCAACACTTTGGCTTGCGAATATGACATAACCCAAAATAACCAAGTTCCTATACATACCATACTCAAAATAAATCAACTTTACTATACCAAAAGAATGATTGATAGTGTGATCCGAGCTCCGACGTTCTACGATCCCTGAGTTAGCTTGGCAATACTACAAGGAAAAAGGGAAAAAGAGAGAGGTAAGCATATAGCTTAGTATGTTTGCATGAATTTAAAATAACAACATAAGGGCTCGTAATAAAATCCATTCATCTTATTGAACAATAACAACTCAATTTCTCGAGTATTTTAACATACTTAGTCATACTTACTCTTATCCATCACATATCACATTCAGTTTCATAACTCGTATTTTACTCATGGGTACCTGTATCACTTCATCACATAGTTTAGCACTTATGCTATCTTGAACATAAACTTAGCTCATTATCATCCTTGACTTAAATGTCGCTCTTTGCCCGTTGAACTATTTGAAATGTCCTAGGATACTCAATCTCATTATACATGTATTACGATGCCAATGCCATATCCCAGATATGGTCTTACATAGGATCACCTCGTGATGCCGATGCCATATCCCAGGTATGGTCTTACATGGGATCTCTTAGCTCGATGTAGATGCCATGTCCCGACATGGTCTTACATGAGATCTGCCTTTGGTGCCGAGGCCATGTCCCAAACATGGTCTTATATGGGACCGTCCTTATTCGATGCCGATGCCATGTCCCAGACACGGTCTTATACATGACTTACATTAGGTGCAGATGCCATGTCCCAGACATGGTCTTACACAGGACCTTCCTTATTTCATGTCGTGACATAGGTATCCTCGTTATTCCGAATCTCCAACCTGGACTTCAACTTAACATATTCACATTATTTCCTCATCGAGGTATCATAAATCAACTTCATGGAAATAATTTTCATTTCTCATAATAATAAGTAATTTAAATATAATAACATAAGTAAACTTAATTTTACACAAACTTACATCGGTACTCAAAATGTGTGTAGATATTCGATTTAGTCAACAATCTTGTTCTTACCTCAGTTTCGGTCTGGGCTTCATGTTTCTTGATCTATAATGAAAATTTCACTTGTTTAATACTCACATTGACTAAATTGACTAATGAATCATACTTTGGCAAAATTATGATTTTGCCCCTAAACTTTCACATAATTACATTTTTACCCTTAGGCTCGTAAAATGATTTTTATTAACTCTCTTGTACTTTAAGCCTAGCCAAATCTCTTTCATAACTAAAACAGCCCCCAATTTCATTAATTCACTCATGTATGACCATTTTATAACTTTTACAATTTAGTCCTTTTTATGAATTTCTCATGAAAATCACTTAGAAAAAGATGTTTACCATACATCAAACTTTCATATTCTTCCATAAAACATCAAAATACATGCATGTCATACATGGGTAAATTTTTTAACATAAACCCTAGCTCAAAATATAGCTAGAAGTAGCTAAATCGAGCTACGAGGATCTCAAAAATAAGAACATTAAAAACGGGGCTAGGAGGTACTTACAATCAAGCTTGGAAGATGAACAAACCCTAGCTATGTCTTCCTTAGTGATTTTTGGCCATGGGAGAAGAATATGGACAAGATTTTGACTTGTTTTCCCCTTTTTAATCTTTTATTTACCAAATGACAGAAATACTCTTAATGCCCCTTTCTTAAGATTTTTCCTTCTCATGTCCATTTTTGTCCATTTCAACATATAATGGTCTAATTGCTAAATAAAGACCTCTAGTAATTTTTCTAATGCTATTTCATACTTAAATCTTCTAGAATCTCATATTTTTCACTCTTTGCAATTTGGTCCTAATGGACAAATTGATCACTAATTAATAAAATTTCCTCATAAATTTTCACACGCTCATGCAAACACATAATAAGCCTTATAGAAATCATAAAACACATATTTCTATTTCGGATTTGTAGTCTCGCAACCACTATTCTGACTAGGCCCTAAATTGGGTTGTTACATTATTTTAGGCTACCATACAGCCACTATTATTCAGAATTTCAATACCAAACCCTAATTCTTAACTTTTTTTACAATTTGGTCCTAAAATCAATTATCTATCAAAACTACTAAATAAAATCATCAAATAACAAAATTAAAACTTCAAATCCATGTTAATTCATCATTAACATCCAGCACACATCAATGGTAACTTCCAAAGTTACCAATAAAATCAAAAACTAATGAATTAGATAGTTGGACCTAATTACAAAAGTCTTAAAAACACAAAAATTACAAGAAAATGGATTAAATTGACTAACCAATTGAACTTTGAACCCAAGAAGTCCCTAAGGCCGTGGCTTCCTTTCTTCTTTCTCTTTTGCTTTCCTTTTTCTTTTTATTTCTTTTTCGCTTGGTTTTCTATTCTGTTTCTTTCTTTATTTTTTTATTATATTATTATATAATATAATATAATATATATAATATATATTTATACTTAAACATTAAGAATATATAAATTAAACTTATATATATCTAACTTATGTCGCCTCAACTTTAAGTAATGGCATAATTGCTTCTTTGGTCCCTTTAATTTTTTCTTTAATCTGTAATTAAACTTTCACCCTATATGCAATTTAGTCCTTTTACCTAATTACTTTTAATTCAAGCAAACAACTAATTAACTGTAACACCCCTAAGACTGGATACGGGACATTACCATGCTTGAACTCACTTAAAACATGTACTTACGGGCTATAAAATTTTGCTCCGAATTAAAAACTTCTCTTTCTTAATCTAATCATACATTTCATGGGCCTACGAGGCCTTAAACACGTATCTGAAAACTTTCGAAACTCAAATGAAAACTTTTCCTTAAAATAGAGGTCATATGCCTGTGTGTCTTGGGACACACCCGTGTACCCCTAACACATGCCTGTGTCTTCCACCCGTGGTCGACACTGACTAATTACACACGGCCTTGACACGCCCGTGGATGTAAACTGTGTGCTACACCTTGATATACAGACTTACAGACACGGTCTGGGGCACACGCCCATGTTCTGACCGTGTATCACACACTGTCTAAACAAACGACCGTGGGATATGCCCGTGGCCTATTCTGACTTAAAACACTAAGGTGCAAGGTATGCACGGCCTAGACACACGCCCGTATGTCTAACTGTGTGGGTACTTAGAGGCTATTTACCAAACCAATTGCCACCCTGAAATCAAGACCAAACTCATGCTTCACTGATCTCAATGAACATACATACTTAGTCAATTTTGACCAATCACTTGGCCATATACAAAAGAATAATAAACTTAAAAGCCAACACTTTGGCTCTTCTTAGAACATATTCTCAAAATGAAATGCTTCCTATACATGCCATACTTAGTAAAAATAACTTGGCTATACCAAAATAGCGATTGATAGTGTGCTCCGAACTCTGATGACGATGATCCACGAGATTGGCTTGGCTGAACTACATAGAAAGAAAGGATAAAAGACATAAGCATTTAGCTTAGTAAGTTTGCATATAATGCATATAGCAACATACTTGATTAATATAAACCATTTGACATAAATAATGGTATCATAGATTTCAGCTGTAAAGCTTACTTACTTATACTGATTCTTACATATCTCATGATACTTACTAGTCTCATCCTCGTGGGATAAATAAGGTACCTGTATCACTTGATCACATTGATCAGTATAGTTTAACATGATAATCATAATCTTTCCTTCATCATTCATAACATGAATAATACTCATTTCCAACTTGATAATAGCTTTGGTTACTTATCTTTCTTGTCATCTAATTTTAACTTTACTCATTTGCCCGAAGAATTTCTGTGAATAACCGAGGATACTAAATCTCTTCCCACGAACTTGATACCAAAGCCATTCCCTAGATACGGTCTTACATGGAAGATCTCATCTTGGTTTTGAGGCCATGTCTTGCCATGGACTTATACGAAGTCTTTCTTGTTCTCACCAATGTCATGCCTTGGCTTGGACTTACATGGGATCTCTTTCTCTTGATAGCTTTTAAATGCCAAGCTTGCCTTGGACTTACATGGGATCTCTTTCTCTTAATAGCTTTTAAATGCCAAGCTTGCCTTGGACTTACATGGGATCTCTTTCTCTTGATAGCTTTTCAATGCCAAGCTTGCCTTGGACTTATATGATATCTGTTCAATGCCAAGCTTCCCTTAGACTTTTGATTGCCAATGCCATGCCTTGGCTTGGTGTAACACCCCAAACCCGGCCTAGACGTTACGATCGGATCTGGCGTGTCACATAAAAGGGTTGTTAAAACTACGCGATCGTTGAAAATGTTTGCATCACTTTTGAAAACTACGTGTCGCGTTGGTTGTTTATAAAAGTCCATTTTACTCAGTGTTCATTTTATAACAGTTATAATTAGCTTGAAAACTACCTTTGTTATGAAAATCGAATTTGAAGATTCGATAAAAACATGATATTTTAGAAACCAGTTGATAAAGCTTTAGAAAAACCACCAAATTAAACAAGTGATAATAATAATTTTTGCAGAAATAAGAGTTTAAAAAAAATTTAAATCTAGAGGCCCTATTACAAAATATTAAACCCACATGATAGTAAAAAATAATCTTATGAAATAAAACAGAAAAGAAATTTACTAAGTTTCTCAAGCGATGCTCTTAAAGTATGGCCTCCACCGAGTCATCCAAAGCTCCAAGTCCCTATTGCTGAATATTACCTGCGAGGGTAAAGAAAGAGGGGTGAGTTGCAAGAACTCAGTATGTAATTCCCTTACCGTCACCAAATGGGTCCGAGCCCAAATGACATCAAATTGGGCCTAAGCCCTAAAAACATAGTAGTGCGGATGAGTTAATGCAGCCCAACCCAATCCAACCAACACACCCCCGACCAGCCAATCACACCTGTGGGTATCAAGTCAACCCACCCCGCCGCTCACACTAATAAAGCAGTCAAGCTACTAAACATAGCATATTTGTGGCTGAGCCACCCGAGTCATGATTACGAACACATATATATTTATAAAATTGTGGCTATGCCACCAGGCTACACTGCTCTTCTGTCAAATTCCCGCCCCATGCAACATGGTAAGATGCAACATACATATCAGTATATATATAAACATCAAGGTATAATATAACACACAGTCGGCCCACTGAGGGCATTTTTGGTAAATCAGACCACCGAGGGCATTTTGGTAATCCGACCGGCAAACCCCAATTTTAACGAATCACAGAGCTAAAGTTGTTTAAGCGAGTTATTCAATTCCATGCAATGTCCGATTTATTAAACTTACAAGTAACGAAGGTTCGGTTTACCAACATTGTAGTGCATTACGAAACTACAAAATTACGGTGTAAGATTACATACCTGACTACGTAGAGAACTATACCCTCCTGATCGCTGTCACCTATGCCAACATATCACACAATTAACTACCAAAAAGGGGGATCTTAATCCACATCTAATCAATCGATTTACAACACTTTCCCTCACTATCGCAAACAACCACGATTTGCCTATCCGAACCGGACATTGATTCCCTACGACAACCTGGCGGGAAATCACGAACGGCTGATGCCGTACGCTATTTGAACTTGGGAGCAGAGACAGCAAGTCCACTCTTATCGATATTCCTTAGTATGGCTACCGCTTGCCTCTATTAAGAGAGTCTCAGTTAGTAAGATATCACAATGAGAAATGGTAGTTGTCTAATAAGAGGGTTTCAGCTTACCACCACTTTCGAAAGATCAAAGAGCAGAGGAGAACGAGTTATTTAACCCCTAAAACAAACAGTCAGACCAACAACATTGTCGATCCAATTATAGCAAAGTAACCGGAAAGAGAAAAATTAACATGAACCAGAGAGAAACCTTCTACCTTGATCAGTGATGAACCAAACTTCCACAGATTCGGCTAGCATGTTAAGAGAAGAGAAGGGAAATCAACTGAATGCAAGAATAAAGAGGACTAGCTGCTTGGCTACACATGATCTTAAGACCAAAAAAAATAAAAAGGGAAGAGAAGAACTATCGTTACCTTAGTCCACAAATGAGTCGACGAGAAAGTGAGATTCGACCACCCCCACTAGAGCACTACAAAAGGAGAACGCAAGATGAGGGAGTGGGAGGAGATGAAGTTTCAGTTATTGTGACAAAAACAACACAAAAGATTAGGAGAAAGGTAAACATTTGGCCAAAGAAAGGGGAAAAGAAAAGAAAAGAAAAAACTTATACTTACCCGATTCAGCCAAGTAAAAAGGTGATCAATCACACAGAGAAGAAAAGATGAAGCTATTTGGAGAGGTTAGAAACATGGTAATCTGAAGAAGAAAACGAATGGTAAGGGAAAGATGGAAGAGAGTAGAAGAGAAGAGGGGTGCAAGGAAGTTTCGGGCAACACCCAATTGAAGAAAAGAAAAGATGTAGAGAAGAGGGTTCAGTATTTCGGCACTAACAAGAAAATTTTGACACGAAAAAACCCCAAATGCTTGAGTTCTAAAATGCAAAAATACCTAATCACTATCAAAAAATTTTGGCACAAACACTATAGGAGATTTCGGTTTCCACACTTCTACACCTAAAACTGATTTTTCACCCCAACTCCCCCTTTTAACCGAATTTTACATCTCACCTCCCAAACACTTCCCATTTTCGGCCAACCTCTCCCTCACACCTCAATCCCACGATTTTCTCCTTAATTTACTCCTCAAACCCCTCTCCATCATTCATTCAAATTCATTTGACTGAGTCCAAGCTGAACTCTACTACCCTCACCTGCTTGGCACAAAAATAAATTACATGAGTTACAGCAGGTGGGATTCGAACCCCAGCTCTCCCCTCTACCAATTCACGCCACAACCACCTTGCCAAAGCTCAACTTGTGCTAACAATTTACCACCCTTTTCCCTTATGCCTTGCATGTGACCTTCTCCCTTAAGTGCCCAAAAACCAAAATTTTACCAGGGCTCAGACTCGACCTCAGGCCTTTTTAGGGCCCCCAAACATACCTAAATAACAAGCATAGCTAGCCTAACGCATGAAATAGTGCAAAATGCAAAACCCCTAAATTTAGGATGTTACAGTTCTACCCCCTTAAAGAAATTTCGGCCTCAAAATTTTACCTGGTTAAAAGAGATGAGGGTATTGTTGCCTCATTGACTTTTCTGGCTCCTACGTGGCTTTTTCTGACCTGTGATTTTGCCATAACACCCTAACTAACGGAACTGACTTTGTTCTCAACACTTTGACATCTCAATCCATGACCCGCATAGGTTCCTCTTCAAATGTTAGGTCAGGTCTGACTTCAATTTCTTCCACTAACACTACGTGAGATGGATCTGAACGATAGCGTCTTAGCATAGAAACATGGATTACATTATGTATTTGACTCAACTCTGGAGGTAACTCAAGTTGATAAGCCACTGGTCCCACACATTTCAACACTCGATAAGGCTCGATAAATCTGCGGCTCAACTTGCCTTTTCGTCCAAATCTTAAAACCTTCTTCCAGGGTGAGACTTTTAAGAAGACGCAATCCCCCACTGAAAATTCTATTTCTCTACGCTTCAGATCTGTGTACGATTTCTATTTATCGAAAGCTTCCTTCAACAGAGCCCGAATCAATTTAACTTTTTCCTCAGTCTCTGAGATCAATTCTGGACCCAACAACTATCGCTCACCCAGCTTTGTCTAGCAGGTAGGGGTATGACACCTACGACCATACAATGCCTCGTAGGGTGCCATCTGAATGCTGGATTGATAGCTATTATTGTACGCAAATTCTGCCAATGGTAGAAAATCTTCCCAACTACCTCTGAAGTCTATCACACATCCCCTTAACATGTCTTCTAGAATCTGAATTACCCTTTCCGACTGACCATCAGTCTGCGGATGGAATGCTGTGCTAAAATCTAGCCTTGTACCCAGAGCTTCATGTAAATCCTTCCAGAACCGTGATATAAACCTAGGATCTCTGTCTGATATGATGACGTAGGTCCCCTATGTAACCTCACAATTTCTACCACATACAGCTTGGCTAACTTCTGTAACGAATAGTCGATACGGACTGGTATGAAGTGTGCAGACTTAGTCAATCGGTCAACGATTACCCACACTGAATCTTTCTTAGTAGGCGTCAGGGGTAGTCCACTAACAAAATCTATCATTATTCTCTCCCACTTCTAAAGTGGAATCTTCACCGGCTACAACAACCCTGAAGGCAAATGGTGTTCCGCCTTCACTTGCTGACACGTCAAACACTTGCTCACGAAATTAGTAACCTCCCGTTTCAACCCTGGCCACCAATACTATTCACGCAAATCTCGATACATCTTACTCCTATCGTGATGCATTGTGTGTGGGCTACTATGCACCTCCCGCAGAATCATCAGTCTGAACTCGAAATCCTTCGGCATACAAAATATTTCGCAGAAACTTAGTATCCCCTCACTATTCAGCCCAAAATCCATTGTCTCCCCACTTTTTACCTGCTGAAACTGAAAACTAAATGAGTCATCCGACCCTTTTCTTCTCCTTAATTTGACTAACCCAAGAGGACTTCACCTGAAGCTCTGCCAGCAAACTACCATCCTCATAAAGGCTGAGATAGGCAAACATTGCTCTCAATTCAGACACCACCTTCCGGCTTAAAGCATCTGCTACCTCATTGGCTTTACTCGGGTGATACTCAATTGAGCAATCATAGTCCTTCAGCAACTCTATCCACCTCCGTTGCCTAAGGTTTAACTCCTTCTGGGTAAGGAGATATTTTAGGCTTTTATGATCGGTGTAGATGATTGACTTTTCTCTATATAGATAATGCCTCCATATCTTTAGGGTGAACACCACCACAGCTGACTCCAAATCATGAGTGGGATAGTTCACTTCATGTGGTCTTAATTGTCGAGACGCATATGCCACTACCTTCCCTTCTTGCATCAACACACATCCCAAGCATGTGTGTGACGTTTCACAATAAACAACAAACTCTTTTCCTACCTCAAGTTGAATCAACACTGGCGCTTCAGTCAAAATTTTCTTTAGCTTCTCAAAGCTTTCCTGTTTCCTATCAGCCCAAACAAACGGTACTCCTTTTTATAACAACTTGGTTAATGGTGCAGCAATCAACGAAAACCCCTCAATGAACCTTCTGTAGTACCCAGCCAAGCCAAGGAAACTTTAAATTTTTGACATAGACTTCGGCGACTTCTAGTCCAAAACAGCTTCGATTTTTCGAGGATCAATCCTAATCCCCTTAGCAGACACAACATGCCCCAAAAAGGTCACCTCCTTCAGTCAAAATTCACACTTACTAAATTTGGCATACAACTGTTTCTCTCTTAATATCTGCAACACAACCCGAAGATACGAATCATGCTCTACCTCAGTCTTTGAGTACACTAGAATGTCGTCTATAAACACCACCACGAACCGATCCAAATAGGGTTAGAAGACCCAGTTTATCATATCCATAAATACGACTGGTGCATTCGTTAATCCGAATGGCATCACCAAAAACTCATAATGCCCATACAAAGTTTGGAACACAGTCTTGTGAATATCCGCCTCCTTGACCTTCAGCTAATGGTACCCTGATCTCAAGTCTATCTTTGAGAAAACTAAAGCTCCTCGCAACTGATCAAATAGGTCATCAATCCTCGATAGTGGGTACTTGTTCTTGACCATCAACTTATTCAATTACCTATAATCAATGCACATGCGCATCGACCCATCTTTTTTCTTAACGAACAAAATAGGCGCTCCCCACGGTGACACATTTGGTCGGATAAAACCTCGATCTAACAGCTCCTGGATCTGAGCTTTAAGTTCTACCAGCTCCTTCGGCGCCATCCTATAAGGGACGATGGATCCCGGTGCCGTTCCTGGCAACAGCTCAATGCCAAATTTCACCTCACAATCCGGAGGTAATCTTGGAAGCTCCTCAGGAAAGACGTCCGAAAACTCTTTCACTATTCTAACATTCTCTACCAAAAACTCCTTGGCATCCAAAGCACTTGTGTAAGCTAGGAGCGCCTCGCACCCTTTTCGCACTATCCTTTTAGCCTTTAGTGCTAACACCACATCGGATAGGTAATTCCTTCTCTCTATAATAGCCCGATTTAGGGCCTAGTCGAGATAGTGGTGCGAGGCCACGAACCCAAGGTGAAATTATGACTTTTCTAGGTTTATGTCATGTTTTCATACTAGTATGAAAGTTTTGTAAAGCAATTTTATTAAGTTGAGGTCAATTGGTCCAAAAAGGACTAAATTGCAGAAGTTTCCAAAATATGAGTTTCTAGAAGCTTTTTATATGAAATAGCTCAAGATTAATAATTGTGAGTCCTTAAGTAACAGTTTGCCCAAAATTTAACTTTTGGACAAAATTGGCCTTAAGAGACTATTATGAATATTTTTAAGAAGAAGGGCATTTTGGTCATTTGGCCTCATTAGTGATTAAAATAGGATAAAGATAAGAAAATTTCACTCATCTTCTTCCTTGTTGCTGCCGAAAATTTGGAGACACCATAGCTAGGGTTCTTCATTTTTTTCAAGTTCATAGTAAGTTCATCTTAGCCCCGTTTTTAATATTCTTCGTATTTTTGAAGTTCCCGTATTATGAATTAGCTAATTTAGCTATAAAATGAGCTAAGATGCATGTTCAAAAATCTACCCTTGAATGACATGCATGTTAAATGATGTTTTATGGAAGTTTAAGAGAGTTTGATGTTAGATAAACATCTTCTCCTTAATGAATTTCATGAAAAATGGTAGTAGGGACCATTTTGTAACAGTTATAAAATTGGTCATACCTACTAGAAATAGTGAGAATTGATGATTGTTATAGAAGAGAAAATGATTCAGTTGAGCATAAAGTTTAAGAAAGTTGCATGAAAATCATTTTACGAGAATTGGGGCAAAAGTGCAAATATTAGAATGTATATGGGCAAAATAGTAATTTTGCCAAAGTTTAAGTTATGAGTCAATTTAGTCAATATGGTTATTAAATGATCTATTTATGATTATAGATCAAGAAAACTGAAGCCCGGATCGAAACCGAGGCGAGAACAAAGTCGAGGGCTAAATTGCACATCTATATACATTTTGTATATTGAGGTAAGTTTGTATGACTTCTAAGCTTTATGAGTTTTATCATTAATTTGCTTAGTATAATGTACAATAATTGTATGAAATGATCATGTTATGTTCAAGCAAGAAATCACGATAATAAGTACGAGCAATGTAACATCCTAAAAAGGGCCTATGCATTTTGGCCTAATTGTATGAAAAGACATGTTTTATGTGTTTTGGAATAAATTTGGAATAATTTTGGAAACCTGAGAATGTATGGAAATATTACGTTGAAAATAGGAAAATGACCATTTTTGGAAACCTAAGCAAATTAGGAAAGTAAACATTTTGGAAACATAGGAAATGTCAAGTTTATAGAGCCGCGCGAAAATTATTGGAAACTTAAAAATGACCCCGAAATGTCGAATTTTAAACTTCAAAGGGGAACTTAGGGCCAGGTGACCCTAAAATAAAAAGCACGTGAAATTTGACCCAAAAACAGACTTGGAAAAGTGGCCTGAAGATGCCACTTAGGGCCTCAGGAAATGGTCCACATGCAAGGGGTGTTGGGCCTGAGTTCGAGTCACTTGGGAAGCAAATAAAAGGAGTTTTATTTTTGCTTCGAAGAAGAGGAGTGGACGGCAAGGCTTCTAGAAAAGGAGTTTTATTCCTTTAAATTTGACAATTAATGGGATAAATAAGGGATTTAAATTGGATTATTTTTTTGAAGAGATAATAGATGGATAAATATGGATTTATTCCTTTTATTTTGATAGATAAGGAAGAGATAAAAGAGGATTATTATTAGTATTATTTTATTAAGAGATAAGAGATAATAAAGGATATTTCTTTAATTATTTTAAATTAAAGAGATAAAGCTATCAAATAAAGAAGAGTGGTGGCCAAGTAAGGGACTCTAGCCTAGTAAATTTGGTTATAAAAGGAAAAGAGTGGCCATTCATTCATTCACTTTTCCTTTGCCGAATTTCTTAAGCAAATTCTCTTCTCTCTGCCGAATTCTCTCTGTCATTGTTCTTCTTTCTCTTCTCAATTCTTCACAAAGCCGAAAGCAGAATCCCCCTAGTCTTGCCGAATTTTCCTAAGTTTTATATCTTCCTCTTCTTTCTTAAAAAAAAAAACCAAAAATCCTCTACTGTTCATCAAGAAGCCAAAATTTTAATCCACATCAAGGCCATAGCCGAATATTGTTAAAGGCTCAAGCAAGGACTGTCGATTCCTAAAGTAAGGAGATCTTTCGGGATTTACTAAGTGTCGACTACAAGGAAGGAGGAGTTCTTTTCCCGAAGGTACACCATAAGCCGCGTGTTCCCTAGTTATTCGGTGAATTTCGGGATTTAAGAATCTAAGGTAAGTCATATTTAACATACGGCTAAGGGTTATTTGTTGTGAATAAATGTTAGAAATTGATCTAACATGTAGTTATAGGGATTTCGACAGATGGATACAAGGATTTTGGGATTTGAGAATTTCAAGGTAAGTTTTAAGAATACTAATCCTACTAGGATTTGGATTTATGGCCGAATGGCTTTTTATTAAAGTAGTAAGTGATTAATCAAATGTAGGAATTTGAGATCTAAGGCGATGAGATCGATTTTGGATTTCAAGGAATTCGTTAAGCAAATCAGGTGTGTACCCTACCCTAAGTTTTGATAGGTTCATGGCTATGTTTAAATTAAATGTATTATTAAGAATGTGTGTACCCCACACTATTTCATAATATGTGTTATGGCTATGTTTAATTAATATATGTGATATTAAGAATATGAAAGTGGCTAAGGTACCATGTTATGGTACTAAGTACTGTGCACGTTTCCTACTCCTACTAGGAATATGAAAATGTTATTTGTAACATGAGAATATGTTAAGAATGTGAATTGTGGCATGTAATTGCATAATATGTTATGAGGCATAAGGGTTTGTTTGAAAGGGGAAGTGAAAAGTGGTGACCTAAGACCACATGAATCAATGTGGGGACCTAAGCCCACGATATCTCGAATGTGGGGACCTAAGCCCACGATATCGAAAGTGGTGACCTAAGACCACGAAGAATCTGAACGTGGTGATCTAAGACCACGAATGCGGTGACCTAAGACCGTAATTTGGAGTGTAGCGGAAGGAGGGTCGACTTAGTAGTCCCACGGTGTATTTGGCCGTGCAGGGGTGTGTAGCGGATGGACAATTAGGTTTGGGTTTGGGAATGCATCATTAATTGTATTCTATGATTTGAATGTGTATCATTTGTATGCCTGATTCTATTATGACTTAGTGTTGTGTACACATTGAGTCTGTTGACTCACCCCGTTGGGGAATATTTTTCAAGTGATGAGCAGTAATGGACCGGATCGGCAGGAGCTTAAAGGTGGCCATGCATAGCAAGAAATTTATGATTTGGACTTTCAATTTATTATAAGTATTTTAAGTTTTACTTTGGGATCATTGATATAATAAGGCCATTGTGGTTTACTTTATTTTTCTTTTATTTATTATGTTTATGGATTTTTATCAATTAAAGTTTAAGTAAATTCCTTTTAAAATTAACTCTAAATGTTTTGTCACCTTAAATAAATGGGTTTTAACATAAGATAAATTTGTTTTCAACTCAAGCCCAACCCAAACAATATTTTTTTTAAAAATCACACAAGTTTTTCCTAAGTAACAAAAGAATTTTGAACCGGTTTACTTGAGGAACATACCAAATCTGGTCAAAGCTCGTGGGCCGGGTTTGGGGTGTTTCAGTTTGGTATCAGAGCCCAGTTTCAAACTCTCGGCCTTGGGTTTAAGGCCCAAAACATTTTCAAATCGAGGCCAAATGAGTTTTATGGAAGTATTTCTGAAAATAGGTAGGCTTGATGGCATGGCACCTAAGTCTCCGACCCGCAGTCCACCAGGTAAGTACCCTTAACCATCTGTGTGATTATGTGATTTATATTATGTGATTTATTGAAGGGTAGAAAAGGAATGGAACGTAGAATAGAATGATAGGTACTTGAACCCTAGGACTAGTCTACCCCAACTACTACACAAGACTTAAATGCCTAACGCACAAACCTATGGCTAAGTCAACCGAGGTTAGGGTGTGGCAACCATGGTGCGCATGTCTAGGATTGGTTTGGTGGGAGCTTGGTATTTAAGCGGTCAGTGTGACTCACCTCCTCTCCACTCGAATCCTACAGTGCGTAGCCTCGGTTCACCCTAACCAAGAAGACTTATACACTGCTAAACCCCAACTAAAACCCGAAAGGGACTAGTAGTATATTTTGGAAACCCTAGTTTTAAAATTTCCAAATTATCCTCTTGACTTGAAAAGATTATTTTAAAAATTTTCTGAAATATTTCGATTTACAAAATTACCTAAATACCCTTAGTGGTAAAATTACTAAAATGCCCTTGATTTTCCAAAATTACCATACTACCCCGATTTCAATAATAATTTCGATTTTGCACAAGTATTCAAAACTTTACAAAATATCAAAGACACCTAATTTGGAAAATTTACGAAAATATCCCCGAGTTACAAAATTACCAGAATAACCCCCCGATCTTCAAAAAAATTCTGCAACAACACTGATTTGGAAAACAAATTCTCAGAAACAACCTTCAAGTTTTGTAAAATCCAAAATATCCTTGATTTATTAAGATTTATAAATTTACCCTGGTTTATTACTGAAATACCCCTATAATTTCAAAATTTTTGAAATACCCCAAATTTTAAAAAATTACCAAAATACCCTTATTGACAACATCACCAAGGAACCTTGTTTCGATAAATTGCAAAAAAATACCCAGAGGACAAACTACGAAAATACCCCGAGGTAGTGGAAAAACAACAACAATGAAAACTACAACATCTCTGCGAATGAGCGAAAGTTCATAATTGATTGATGGATGTATGAATGTAAAGACTGTGTGCATGTATGAATACGAAAGAACCACTTCTAAAAATTCTTTCCATAAAACTTCTTGCGGTTAATCGGTGAAACAAAATTATTTTTTAATACATAAAACTTCTTAATCATTAAATCGCGACGTTAGAAATGAGTTCTAAGGGGCGTGAACTTAGAGATTGTACCGGAAAGTATGATGGTTCTATTAAGATCGAGTCTGTAGCGTAAGCATAGTCTTGGTGAGAAGGATTGTACGATTGTTAGTAAGTAATTTCGAGGACGAAATTATTTTTAAGGAGGGTAGAACTGTAACATCCTAAAAAGGGCCTATGCATTTTGTCCTAATTGTACGACAAGACATGTTTTATGTGTTTTGGAATAAATTTGGAATAATTTTGAAAACCTGAGAATGTATGGAAATATTACGTTGAAAATAGGAAAATGACCATTTTTGTAAACCTAAGCAAATTAGGAAAGTAAACATTTTGGAAACCTAGGAAATGTCAAGTTTACAGAGCCGCGCGAAAATTTTTGGAAACTTAAAAATGACCCCGAAATGTCGAATTTTAAAGTTCAAAGGGGAACTTAGGGCCAGATGACCCTAAAATAAAAAGCACGTGAAATTTAACCCAACAACGGACTTGGAAAAGTGGCCTGAAGATGCCACTTAGGGCCTCAGGAAATGGTCCACATGCAAGGGGTGTTGGGCCTGAGTTCGAGTCACTTGGGAAGCAAATAAAACGAGTTTTATTTTTTGCTTCTAGAAACAGAGGAGTGGACGGCAAGGCTTCTAGAAAAAGGGAGTTTTATTCCCTTTAAATTTCGGCAATTAATGGGATAAATAAGGGATTTAAATTGGATTATTTTTTTTGAAGAGATAATAGATGGATAAATATGGATTTATTCCTTTTATTTTGATAGATAAGGAAGAGATAAAAGAGGATTATTATTACTATTATTTTTATTAAGAGATAAGAGATAATAAAGGATATTTCTTTAATTATTTTAAATTAAAGAGATAAAGCTATCAAATAAAGAAGAGTGGTGGCCAAGTAAGGGACTCTAGCCTAGTAAATTTGGCTATAAAAGGAAAATAGAGGCCATTCATTCATTCACTTTTCCTTTGTCGAATTTCTTAAGCAAATTCTCTTCTCTATGCCAAATTCTCTCTGTCATTGTTCTTCTTTCTCTTTTCAATTCTTCACAAAGTCGAAAGCAGAATCCCCCTAGTCTTGCCGAATTTTCCTAAGTTTTATATCTTCCTCTTCTTTCTTAAAAAAAAAAAAAACCAAAAATCCTCTACTGTTCATCAAGAAGCCGAAATTTTAATCCACATCAAGGCCATAGCCGAATATTGTTAAAGGCTCAAGCAAGGATTATCGATTCCTAAAGTAAGGAGATCTTTCGGGATTTACTAAGTGTCGACTACAAGGAAGGAGGAGTTCTTTTCCTGAAGGTACACCATAAGCTGCGTGTTCCCTAGTTATTCGGTGAATTTCGGGATTTAAGAATCTAAGGTAAGTCATATTTAACATACGGCTAAGGGTTATTTGTTGTGAATAAATGTTAGAAATTGATCTAACATGTAGTTATAGGGATTTCGACAGATGGATACAAGGATTTTGGGATTTGAGAATTTCAAGGTAAGTTTTAAGAATACTAATCCTACTAGGATTTGGATTTATGGCCGAATGGCTTTTTATTAAAGTAGTAAGTGATTAATCAAATGTAGGAATTTGAGATCTAAGGCGAGAGATCGATTTGGGATTTCAAGGAATTCATTAAGCAAATCGGTGTGTACCTACCCTAAGTTTTGATAGGTTCATGGCTATGTTTAAATTAAATGTATTATTAAGAATGTGTGTACCCACACTATTTCATAATATGTGTTATGGCTATGTTTAATTAATATATGTAATATTAAGAATATGAAAGTGGCTAAGGTACCATGTTATGATACTAAGTACTGTGCACGTTTCCTACTCCTACTAGGAATATGAAAATGTTATTTGTAACATGAGAATATGTTAAGAATTTGAATTGTGGCATGTAATTGCATAATATGTTATAGGGCATAAGGGTTTGTTTGAAAGGGAAGTGAAAAGTGGTGACCTAAGACCACGATGAATCAATGTGGGGACCTAAGCCCACGATATCCGAATGTGGGGACCTAAGCCCACGATATCCGAAAGTGGTGACCTAAGACCACGAATCTGAACGTGGTGACCTAAGACCACGAATGCAGTGACCTAAGACCGCAATTTGGAGTGTAGCGAAGGAGGTCGACTTAGTAGTCCCAGTGTGTTTGGCGGTGCAGGGGTGTGTAGCGGATGGACAATTAGGTTTGGGTTTGGGAATGCATCATTAATTGTATTCTATGATTTGAATGTGTATCATTTGTATGCCGATTCTATTATGACTTAGTGTTGTGTACACATTGAGTATGTTGACTCACCCGTGGGGAATATTTTTCGGTGATGAGCAAGTAATGGACCGGCCTGGCAGGAGCTTAAAGGTGGCTATGCATAGCAAGAAATTTATGATTTGGACTTTCAATTTATTATAAGTATTTTAAGTTTTACTTTGGGATCATTGATATAATAAGGCCATTGTGGTTTACTTTATTTTTCTTTTATTTATTATGTTTATGGATTTTTATCAATTAAAGTTTAAGTAAATTCCTTTTAAAATTAACTCTAAATGTTTTGTCACCTTAAATAAATGGGTTTTAACATAAGATAAATTTGTTTTCAACTCAAGCCCAACCCAAACAATATTTTTTTTAAAAATCACACAAGTTTTTCCTAAGTAACAAAAGAATTTTGAACCGGTTTACTTGAGGAACATACCAAATCTGGTCAAAGCTCGTGGGCCGAGTTTGGGGTGTTTCAAGCAAGTCCCGATTGAAGATGAATTTCCCAAGATACTCGATCTACCACACAAGTTATCATGTAAGTCCAAGGCAAGCTTGGCATTGATCAAGATATCATGTAAGTCCAAGGTAAGCTTGGCATTGATCAAGTTATCATGTAAGTCCAAGGCAAGCTTGGCATTGATCAAGATATCATGTAAGTCCAAGGCAAGCTTGGCATTGATCAAGTTAGCAAGCAAGATATCATGTAAGTCCAAGGCAAGCTTGGCATTTATCAAGATATCATGTAAGTCCAAGGCAAGCCTGGCATTGATCAAGTTAGCAAGCAAGATATCATGTAAGTCCAAGGCAAGCTTGGCATTGATCAAGTTAGCAAGCAAGTTATCATGTAAGTCCAAGGACTCAAGCTTGACATTGAGTGTGTTATTAAGAGAAAGACTTCATATAAGTCCATGTCAAGACATGGCCTTGAAACCAAGATGAGATAACCCATGTAAGACCATGTCTAGGATATGGCTTTGGCATCATATTATGTGGGAAGAGATTTAGTATCCTCGGTTATTCACAAAAATTCATCAGGCAAATGAGTAAGCTAAAAGAAGATAGCAAAAAAGCTAAGAAAGTAAAGTTAGTATCAAGATGAAGTTAGATGAAGTTGAGTATTATTCATGTTGTGAATGAGAAAGTAGATATCATGATTATTTTTATTATAGTATTCTGATCAATGTGATCAAGTGATATAGGTATCATGGTTACCTTACAAGTATGATAATAGTAAGTGTCATGAGACATGTAAGAATCTATATGAGTAAGTAAGCTCTTTAGCTGAAGTTCATGATACCATTGTTTATTTGAAATGGTTTATATTAAGTAATGGTGATGCTAAGAGTTGTTACATGCAAACTTACTAAGCTATTGCTTACGTTATGATTCTTTCTTTCTATGCAGTCCCACCAAGCTAAGTCATGGATCATAAAAGTCGGAGCTCGCAACACACTATCAACTCTTATTTTGGTATAGCCAAGTTACATTACTAAGTATGGCATGTATAGGAAACATTCATTTTGTGGACATGTTTTAAGAAGGGCCTTTGTAAATGCTATCAAATTTATTATTCTTTTGTATATGGCTAAGTGATTGGCCAAATTTGACTAAGCATGTATATTTATTGAGATCAATGAAGCGTGTAGTATTATTCATAAAATTAGGTTGTTATTGCATCGTCGAATTGTGTATGGATATGATCTTCATTTCAGGGTGGCTAATGGCTTTGTAAATAGCCTGTAAGTGCCCACATGGTTGGACACACGGGCGTGTGTCAAGACCGTGTTAACCCTGCACCTTAGTATTATTAATCAGAATAGGCCACGAGTAAATCCCATGGCCGTGTGTGTGTGCCATGTAAGACACACGATTTGGACATGGGCGTGTTCCCAAACCGTGTTGATTTAGTCAGTATATCAAGGATTAGCACACGGTCTAAGCCCACGGGCGTGTCATGGCCGTGTGAAATTAGTTAGTAGCCTCCCATGGTTGAAAGACACGGGTGTGTCTAAGCCATGTGGAAATAGTCAGTAGCTCCCCACGGTTTGAGGGCATGGGCATGCTTAAGGATATACGAGCATGTTCCAAGTCACACAGGCGTGTGAACCCTGCTTCAAAAAAAATGATTTAATTGATTTAGTTCTGAAAGATTTTAGACATGAGTTTAAGGCCTCCTAGGCCCTTGTAACGTATGTGTTGACTAAGGAAGCGAATTTTCTAAGTCAGAACGAAATTTTATAGCCCGTAAGTACATGTTTAAGTGAGCTCAAGCCTTTATCAAAAACAAAGTGAGGCAAGCATGGTAATGTCTCGTATCCAGACCCAGTATCGATCTTGGGTGCATGGTGTTACATTTAGTGGTATCAGAGCTACGGTTTAGTCGGTTCTAGGACTAACGTAGCACGAGCATGAGTCTAGCTATACATGCCATACGTAAGAGTATTTTTATAACGATAGTGTGACGACTCCTGACGACTTAAATTATGTTTATACATATAGTAAATGGATCCCGAAGGAGCTGAGGTAGATGATGTAGAAAGTAGTGCACCAGCTCTCGCTGAAGGGACGGTGCCGTTTGTGAATGAGAATAGACCCACTGCGGTGAGTCAAGAAGGAGGAGGAGAAGAAGCTAGAGAAGCCTTCCTTCATATGATGAATGCCTGGTACACGGAGTTCGTTAGAGCGAACCCGAATGCACAATCTCCTCCACCCCCGCCTGTTCCACAACCTAAACCAATAGCCCCCCAAGTAGTAGAGGTGGTAAGAGGAGATAAACCTCCAGTTGATAGGATCAGGAAGCATGGGGCAGAAGAATTCTGAGCTAGAGAAGATGATGATCCAGAAAGAGATGAGTTCTGGTTAGAAAATACCATCAGGGTATTTAACGAGCTGTCTTGCACCTCTGATGAATCCATAAAGTGTGTAGTTTCTCTCTTAAGAGATTCTACTTACCAATAGTGGAACACCCTTGTGTCGGTGGTACCAAGGGAAAAGATTTCATGGGAATTCTTCCAAGAAGAGTTTAAGAAAAAATATATCAGCCAGAGATTTGTAGACCAGAAGAGGAAAGAATTTTTAGACCTGAAGCAAGGCAAGATGTTAGTAATTGATTATGAGCGAGAGTTTGTATAACTCAGCAAGTACACTCACGAATGTGTGTCCACTGAGGCCATTATGAGTAAAAGGTTTAAAGATGGTTTAAACGAGGACATTAAGCTGGTTGTTGCTGTCCTCGAATTAAAAGAATTTGTTGTGCTAGTGGAAAGGGCTTGTAAAGTCGAAGAATTAGTAAAAGAGAAGAAGAAATTTGAAATGGAGTCTCACAATTCTAGAAAGAGATAGTGGAACAAGTCATTCCAATCGTCATCCAAGAAGTCAAGAGATTTCTCTACTTGAACAGCTACTTCCACTGGATTTTAAAGAAAAGACAAGAGTAAGCAGTATTTGGGAAATAAAGCACAGACGACTTCAGTTACAAGTGTTGGGAATTTTAAACCTGACAGACCAGAATGTCCACAATGTGGCAGATGCCATTTGGGAGAATGCCGAGCATAGGAAAATACAAGTTTTAGATGTGGTTCCCAAGACCATTTCATAAAGGATTGTCCAGAGATGACTAAAGAAGAGAGAACTCAGAACCTAAGATTCAGGAGTATGCTCAGAAGGAGACTGCAGAGGAACCCGGGAAGTGGGGCAAGTGGAAGAGGTAACCCCAGAGAGCAGGCCGCGAGACCCGATGGTAGAGTGCATGTAAGGACTTATGCCATTCGCACTCACGAAGAGGCATCTTCCCCTGATGTTATTACGGGTACCTTTTCTCGTTACAATACTAAAGTTATTGCTTTAATAGACCCCAGATCCACACACTCTTACATTTGCATGAAATTAGTACCCAGTTTTGGTGTGCCTATAGATACCACAGAATTTGTGATTAAGGTGTCTAATCCTTTAGGCAAGAGTATGTTAGTTGATAAAGTTTGTAAAGATTGTCCATTAATGATTAGAGGTCATTGCTTTAAAGCAAATCTTATGTTGTTACCTTTTGATGAATTCGACCTCATTCTTGGTATGGACTGGTTGACTATGTAACACTCTTATCCCGTGTTCGATCACCAGATTAGGGTTAAAGGCGTTATAGGATAGATCGAAAACATTTTTAGAATTATCACATAGTCATTTATAAATCTCAAACATTAGGTCCCTTAAGAAGGTCATCGAGACTTTAAATATGCTTGTAAGCCGAGTCGGGACTAAACTGAAACACATACGAGATTTCATGAAAATTTAAAACTTTTCTAAAATATAGGGGATACACGGCCGTGGGGGTAGGCCGTGCCTCACCCATGGCTACAGGACACTCCTGTGTGTCCTCCCCGTGGTAGTATACTGCCAATTTCAACATGGTCACCAAGCACGCTCGTGTGCTAAGGCCATGTACAATAGTTCACATATTGCCATTTCCCACACGGCCACCAAGCACACCCGTGTCGAGGCCATGTACAATATAAGGCACATTCTACCAATTTACCCACGGTCTTAGGCATGCCCATGTGCCTCATCGTGCGACATTATAGGTCATTTTACAAGGCCAATATGCCACCCATTTTGGGTCTCAACTACAAGCAATACATACCAAAACATAATATGCATATATGGAAACCAAAACATATCAAATGGTTCACTTCATTCATACATCCAATACCAAATCCATCCATACCAAATTGCAAACTAAATTCTACCTCATTGCAAACATGTATCATCTATTTGCTTAACCAAAACTTAACCATTCCATATGCATCAAAACATACTAAATATATGCTTCATAACTTATTTATTCAAACATTTATCAATTCAAAAACTTGCAAATACACATGGCCATGCTCACTTCATAAACATATACACCTATCTAGCCTATACATGCCATAATTAGCCATATACATTTTCAAAAGGGTACCAAAATAAGTTTTTGTAGTGTGATGACGATCCTTGACAATCCCAAGCCTTCAGTAGCTTCGACGACCTATATAACAAAGAAAATACACACACAGAGTAAGCTTTCAAAAGCTTAGTAAGTCATATACAAATAAACTTGGCATAAAAAGCATAAATGCAATTTGAAAATTTTGCACATCTCATTCACTTAACAATTTATCATGTACATGCTTGATTCATACTTTTGATTACATTGGCCACTTTTATCCATTCAAAACTCATTTGTAGCACATGGCTCATTCACAATCTTCCTTGCATCTCATTCACATTATCCTATTCAAACTTACCTTTCTTCAAATCAAAGTCATATGCATACTTACACATTCAACGTACCTGAATCGGGTATTCATTCACTTAATTGATCATAACTCGGATATACCATTCGTACTGTAAACTTGCCCGTTGAACTCTTAGGAACCTAGTAGGATGCTCAGAAAGCTCGGAATAATAGTACAATGCCAACGTCCTAGACAAGTTCTTACATGCACTCGTATATTGATGCCACTGTCCCAGACAAGGTCTTATACGTACAGATCATAATGATGCCGACGTCCCAGACGTGGTCTTACACGAGTCAATATGATGCCGATGTCCCAGACATGGTCTTACTCATAAAGTTCATATCGATGCCTACATCCCAGATGAGGTCTTACACAAAATTTCAAATCAACGCCAACGTCCCGGACGTGGTCTAACATGATAAAACAGAACAGATACCTATGTCATGACATAGCTAATCCTATCTATTCCTAGGTTCATACAGGACTTCTCAGCTTTAACACTATATCAAACTATTTTCGAAATTCATGCTCTTATCTTCTTATGCTCATTCATTTTCATTGATAGACATATGAATACATATATTCAATTCAATACAGATAAGTTTATTTGCATAGTGACTTACCTCAGATTCGGTTTATCAGAATGAAAAGGCTACTCGTTAACTTTCGCATTCTCACTATCTAAGTCCGTTTTCCTCGGTTCTTGATCTAAACATATTAAAAATTAACCCTTTTATTCACTATTTCATTCAATTCACTCCATACACATATATTTTGGGCTATTTACAAATTAACCCTCATATTTGCACACTTTAACAATTTAGTCCATTTTTCACAAAACATCAAATTCACAAAACCCACACGTACACATACTTGGCCGAACCTCTCTAGGGACTATATAAGTCCAAATATTTCATCAAATTTGCAATTTAGTCCTTCTATTTACCATTTTCTCAATTTAGCCCTATTTAGCTAAATTCAACAGAACTTCAAGAACAAAACATGTTCATCAAGCTTAAATCTTCCATTTAACATCATAAAACATCACAAAACTCAACATATCATCAATGGCATCTCACACAAACATTATCAATTCATAAAATTGAGACATGGGTTTGATAGCATTCGAAGCAACGATTACGAAAATGTATAAATTATTAAAAACCGAAGCAAAACATACCTTAAATTTGGATCAAACTTAGCCAAATGTTTGAAGAGTTCAAACCCTTTCTTTTCTTTATGAATTTTGGTGGTGGATGGATAGAAATGGCCACCTTTCATGTTTATTTCATTAAAATATATAATAATAATCTTTTTACTAAAATACCCATCCAATTTATAAATAAAACAAACATGTAATAAGGGTATATTAGTATTTCATTCATCTACTAACTATAAAGTGGTATAATAACAACATTAGGCCTCCATATTAACAAAGCCACATCACATTAGTACTTTAACAATTAGCAATCAACTTTCACCTTTATTGCAATTTCATCCTTTCGTCAAATTAAACACGCAAACAGACAAATTCGCTTACAGAAATTTACCACATGCTAATTCACATATCAACGGCATAGAAAATAATATTAAAATATTATATGGACTCAGATTTGTGGTCTCGAAACCACTGTTTCGACTAGGGTATAAATCGAACTATTATAATTCTCCCCCCTTAGGGATTTTCGTCCCCGAAAATCTTACCGTTAAACAGAATCGGATATTGTTGTCTCATTGAGTCCTCAGGATCCCACGTATCCTCTTCTCTACCGTGATGATGCCAGAGTACTTTCACTAACGAAATTTTATTATTTCTCAACTCTTTCGCTTCACAAGCTAAGATACGGATCAGTTCCTCTTCGTATGTCATATCAGGTCGGATTTCAATATCATATGGGGCAATCACATGTGACGGATGAGACCGATAACTACGGAGCATCAAAACGTGAAATACATTGTGAATCTTTTCTAATTCAGAGCGTAACTTCAATCTATGTGCAACAGGCCCAACACGTTCAATGATCTCATACGGTCTGATGAATCTCGGACTTAACTTGCCTTTACGTCCGAATCGAAGCACTTTCTTCCACGGAGACACTTTCAGAAATACTTTGTCGCCGATCTCAAATTCTATATTTTTTTGTTTTAAGTCTGCATAGGACTTCTGACGATCAGATGCTACCTTCAAACAATCTTGAATCAGTTTCACTTTCTCTTAGGTATCTTTTATCAAATCGACCCTGTGTAACTTATTCTCACTGAGTTCAGTCCAATATAGAGGTGTACGTGTAACATCTGAGATTTAGGGGTCTCGTATTTTAATTTATTTCTATGTGCTAGTATGCTTTGGATGTTGTTAGAGTGTGTTTGGGGGCTTCGGGAAACCTTGGGGTTAGGTAGAAGCCTTAGTAAAAATTTTTGTTTTTAAGCCTTTAGGGGAGAGCTAGGGGAGCTAGGCCTTAAGGGAATTAATGAGGAGGTTGTGACACAAGAAAGGAAGTGGTGGAGTAGCAAGGTAACGTATGAGAGCAAGGGGGAGAGTTTGCGTCAAAGGAGTTCCAATGGGGAGGAGGTTCGAGTAGCATGAGGAGTATTTTGGGGTTTGTTTTTGCGTCAAGGAGAGTGGAGAGTTGGATTAGGCTATGGCAGTTGAAAATGGGAGTTTGAATTGGTCAAGGTGTTTGAATGTGTGGTGGAGAGTGGGATAGAAGGTTTGAATCATTCAAATGAGTTTGAATGAGAGGAGAAGAGGAAAATGAGGAGGAAAAAAGGGGATTTGGTGAAGGGAGGAGTGTTGGCCGAATTTGGGACTCTAAGGGGATGGCAATTTCGGTCATGTAAAGGGAGAGTAGGTGTCGAAATTGAGCTAGTATGTGTGTGTCCATCTTTTTCGCATTTTCCTTCCTTTCTTTAGTTCTTTTCGTCGAATATGTTAGTCAAGAGCTCTTCAATTCTTTTTCTCTCCATTTGACCAAAAATCGAAGGTAAGGATGACCATTTAGGCATCTTGTTCACTCTCGTTTCCTCTTTTCTTTATCTCCATTCAAAGGATTGAACCACAACTCTCTCTTCTCTTCCTTTTCTTCTTCACTTTGTCAACTTTGATCCTTCACTGTCCAAAAGCCGAGACACACCCTCCACCCTCACCATAGCCAAAACCTCCTAAGCCTAAACTCTTCCTTCTTCTTTATTTCTTTTCACTTTGGAAGCCTTCAACCTTTATCTCTATTTCAAAGCCGAACCATACCTCCCATTCCTTCTCCTTTCTTTTTCTTCATTTGGAGAACCCTCATTTTTTTTGTCAAAAAACTGAATAATCTCTTTCTCTTGGTAGCCAGGTCTCTTTCGGGTAGTAACACTTTTCGATTATCTTTTGTTAGAGGGAGCGCCGTCGTTCATCTAGTGTCAACTCTTCCAATCAATTTCTACTATTGGGGTAAGGGGTTCTTTTCTATTTCAAATATTGCTCTTTCTTTTTGGTTTGCTGAAACCAAAATTCTAATCTTATTTTCTTGTATGGCCAAATCTGTGAAGGAGGGAGTTTGGGTTCTTTGTATAAGCCAGCGATAGGAGTGTTAAGGATCTTTCGAGATTTGACCAAGTAAGGTAAGAAGATATTTGGTACAGCCAAAGGCCATTTCTTTGTCTATTAAGGTTAGGTCGAATCTGATATTGGCATATGTAGGGATTTCGACAGCTTTCAAGATCAAGTGACAATCTTTGGGATTTGAGTCGACTTTGGTAAGGTTATTAATTTAGATATTATTTAGCTTCATTTAAGATCTTATTTAACTTTTAACTGAGTCTTCTGATTAAGTTATTATTCGATGGATGCGAGTACCAACCAAGGAGAGAAAGGGGTTGGGCAACTTCTTACAAATCATAAGACTTAAACTGAGCAAACAAACCTGTGAACCAGTCGCCTAGTTAGGGTATGGCAACATGTGTACGCATGTCTAGGACTGGATTTAGGGAGAGCTTGGTATTTAAGCAATCCTAGTGACTCACCTCCTCTTGTTGGAATCCTACACAGTGCGTGCATGTTGTTCACTCTAACCATGAGGATTTGTTGTGAGCTAAACCTTATAATTAAAACCCAAAAGGGACTAGCCACCTGTTTTGTAAAATCCTAAGGTAAACCCTAGTTTTAAATTCCCAAATTACCTCGATTAAGTAAAAATTACCCTAGTTTTAGAAAATGACCAAAATACCCTTAATTTACAAAATTATCGAAATGCCTCTGAGTTGAAAATTACCAAAATACCTTTATTTTGGAAAATCACCCGAAACCTTATTTTGGAAAATTACAAAAATTCCCCTGTAGGATAAAATTACGAAAATACCCCTAGGTAGGGAAATGATGAAAATGCCCCTCTGTGATGAATGTGAATTCATGGATGCTATCTGTGTGATGATTGATGAGTGTATGTGGTTTTTGAAATTAGGAGATAAGTCTAAAACTGAAACTATAGTTAGGTCTAAATTCGAAAGAACCACTATTGAAATCACTTTTCATAAAATTATTCGTGATTAATAAGTGAAAAGGAATACTGATGCATAAAAATTTCTTTAAATCAGACTAAAACATGATGATAGACATGAGTTCTAGGGGACGTGGTCATAATACGCGAGGGCAGGGTAGAGGCAGGATGGCTATATCGAAACCAGCAAGGTCTGGTCAGGGGTCAGGAAATGAGGCACCACTACCGCCAGCTGTAGAGGCCGAGCTTCAAGATCAGACAGGTGGAGGCGACGCAGTGTCTCAGGCTATGCTGCGGGTTCTGGAGAGAGTTGTAGGAGCGAATATGGGTACTGGGGCTCGAAAGTCCATTCTTGAGTGACGTCAAGCTAATGGAGCTGAAGTGTTTCGAGGTATTTCTGGAGTAGCTCCGAATGTGACGGAGTACTGGTTAGAGGCAGTCGAGAGGATCATGGATGACTTGGACTGCATAGCTGAAGAGAAGCTGAAGGGCTTAGTTTCTCTACTTCGGGATGAAGCTTACCAGTGGTGGCTCACTGTTAAATAGGGTACCTCGGCAGACCAAATAAATTGGGATTTCTTCAAGATAAAGTTCGAAGGGAAGTACGTTGGAGCTAGTTATGTGGATGTTCAGAGAAAGGCATTCCTAAACTTGGTGCAAGGAGGTAAGACGGTAGCTGAGTACAAGGCAAAATTTTTGAGGTTGAGCCGGTACGCCTTGGGAATTATCGCAACCGACTATGAGCGCTATGTAAGATTTGAGGATGGGTTGCGAGACGAACTGCGGGTGTTGATAGCTCCTCAACGGGGAAAGATTTTATGGTATATTGTGATACATCTTATACGGGGTTAGGTTGTGTGCTGATACAGGAGGAGAATGTTGTTGTTTATGCGTCTCGGCAGTTAAGACCACATGAGGTCAACTATCCCACTCATGACCTAGAATTGGCTGCGGTGGTTTTCGCTTTGAAAGTGTGGAGACATTATTTGTATGGAGAGAAGTCGGTGATCTATATGGACCATAAGAGTTTGAAGTACCTGCTGACTCAAAAGTAGCTGAACTTGAGACAACGAAGGTGGGTGGAGCTATTGGAGGATTACAATTGCTCGATTGAATATCACCCGGGTAAGGCGAATGTGGTAGCAGATGCACTGAGTCGGAAGGTGGTATCGGATTTGAGAGCGATGTTCACTCACCTTAGCCTTTATGATGACGGGAGTTTATTAGCGAAGCTGCAGGTGAAGCCGACGTGGTTAAGTCAGGTAAGAGAGAAACAGTTGGTGGATGAGGTTCTGAGTGCTCGACTTCTGCAAGTGCAGGACGGAGGATTAGAGGACTACAGTGTGAACCGTGACGGAGTATTGTATTTTCGTGGAAGGGTCTGTATGCCAAAAGATGTGGAGTTGAGGCAGAAGATTCTTCGAGAATTGCATAGTAGCCCTTACGCTATGCATCCTGGAGGGAGTAAGTTGTATAGAGATTTACGAGACCAGTTTTGGTGCCCTGGATTGAAGCGGGAAGTTACAGAATTTGTGGGGAAGTGCTTGACGTGTCAGCAAGTCAAAGCTGAACACAGGTGCCTTGGGGGTTGTTGCAACCAGTGAAGATTCCACAGTGCAAGTGGGAGAGAATCACGATGGATTTCGTTAGTGGGCTTCCTCTTACGCCTACTAAGAAAAACTCGGTATGGGTGATAGTGGATCTGTTCACAAAATCCACTCATTTCATACCTGTTCGTGTCGATTACTCTCTACAGAGGTTGGTAAAGCTGTATGTAGCGAAAATTGTGAGACTGCATGGGGTGCCAGTATCGATCATATCAGATAGGGATCCTAGATTTACGTCGCGATTCTGGAGGGCGTTGCATTAGGCATTGGGCACCAGGTTGGACTTTAGCACTGCATTTCATCCGCAGATGGATGGCCAGTCTAAAAGGGTAATTCAGGTGTTGGAAGATATGTTGAGAGGATGTGTTATCGACTTCAGAGGTAGTTGGGAAGAATTCTTGCCCTTAGCAGAGTTCGCATACAACAACAGTTATCAAGCTAGTATTCGGATGGCGCCGTATGAAGCATTGTATGGATGGAAGTGTCGCACTCTCACCTGTTGGACAGAGTTAGGTGAACGTCATGTGTTAGGTGTAGAGATGGTGGAAGAATTAGAGGAAAAGGTTGGAGTAATCCGAGCTCGATTGAAGGAGGCATCTGACAGACAGAAATCATATGCAGATCTTAAGCGAAAAGAGATAGAGTTTGCAGTGGGTGATCGGGTATTTTTGAAGGTTTCACCGTGGAAGAAGGTAATGAGGTTTGGACGTAAGGGTAAGCTGAGTCCCAGGTTTATAGGACCTTATCGGGTTTTGAAGCAAGTGGGGCCAGTAGCGTACCAGTTGGAGTTGCCTTCAGAGTTAAAGCAGAAGCATGATGTGTTCCACGTCTCGATGCTAATGTAACAGACTGAATTTGACCCTAATCGGAACAGTGGTTTTGGGACCACGAATTCGAGTCCGAGAAATATATGTGAATTAATGTGTGTGAAAGTCTCGTAGAAAAATTTTATCGTTTGTGTGTTTAATTTAGAAAAAGGACTTAATCGCGTAAAAAGTAAAAGTAGCAAACTATAGTGAAAAGTGCCTATTTGATGATGGCTTTTTAAAGTGGGGTATTAAAAGAGTAAATAATCCAATTCTTGATGTAGTGGGTGGCATATGTCTAATCTACCCTTAAGTTATATGTTATGATAAGGTTAAATAAGTAATTATTTAAATAACATGTTATATGTTAAAATAACATAAAAAAATAAGCCATCATCTTTATGTTCTTTAATGGCCGAATGCAGTTAAGAAAAAGGGGTTGAAGAAGCTTTGAAATTTTGGTAACTATTTGGTTCAATTAGGTAAGAATTTTAGCTCGATTTTTGTTGATTTTTACGTTTCTGAGATCGTTGCTTAGAGTATTAGCTGACCCATGTTGAAATTTTTGAATCTAAGCATGTGTGATATTTGGCCATTGATGTGTTCATGTGGTTTTTGATGTTAAATGATTTTAGATGGAAGATAGGTTAAAGATTAGTATGTTTTGTATTGGAAGTTTTGATGAAATTGAGTATTTAGGGCTAATTTGTAAAAAAAATAAATTTTTATAGGGACTTATTTGCGAAATAAATGAAATAAATGGACTTGTAAGGTCCCTAGGAAGATTTGGCTCTTGAGTAGCATGGGGAAATTTTGTGTATTTTGTGTTTTATGCAAATAGGACTAAATTGTAAAAATGTGAAATATTAGGGGTAAAGTGGTAAATTTCTCATTTATGTGTTTCGGGACTAAATTGAGATGAAATGTACTTGAATGAGCTGAATTTTAATGTGTCTAGATCAAGAACAAAGAAAAGCAGTTTGGATCGGAGAAAGGCGAAGGTTATCGAATAGTCGGTTTACGGTCCATCGACGATCGAGGTAAGTTCTTAAGTTAAAGTATATTAAAGAGATAAATATGAATATGTTCAATGATATTATTTGATTAATTTGAGTAAGGAAATAGGTGATAGCGAATGTAAATGTTCTATATTGGATTGGATATCTTTGAAATGCAATGTGAATTAGTACATTTGATATGATATGTGAATGTGGTTTATGTATATGAATTGATAGTGGTGTAAGTGTTAAGGAATATAAGTTGATGAATTGATTTCATAAATAGATCGGGCTTTGAGCCTAGCGGGCCTCGTCTTGGGTGATATATTCGAGCTTATTGCCTAGCGGGCTTAGTCTTGGTGATATATTAAGACCCGTGCCTAGCGTGCTTAGTGCCGATGATATATTCGGGCTTCGTGCCTAGCGGGCTTAATCTTGGTGATACTTTAAAACGAAGAAACCATAAATTGATCGAGGTGTAACATAGTGAATCTATTGAGTTAAAAATTCAGGTAAGCTTAAATCTCATTGAATTCATCAGAAGTAATGTAAGTTGTGATTAATGTTACTTGAGTTGAAATATTATGTTAAGAATGGTGTTATGTGTGATTGAGGTTATTGATCGATGTGTATGAATGGTATAAGATAGAATTTGAGCTTAAATGTACTATTTTGGGAGGTTCGGGTACAAGTAGAAATGCTAAGAGTGAAAAGACTTTGAATGTGATAATATAGTCGATATGAATGTTGTACCTATGTGACTTGGAGCATGTAATATATGTTTATACTATGATTCGATGAGTTACAAAATTATGGTAATGAAGTGTAAATGCTTAGGTTAATGAATTGTTAGTATTCGGCCCTACTTAAATTTATTTATGGAAATATTTATATTAAATGTCATAAGTTTAAAGAATAAAATGTTTAAGTGTTTGAGTGTTACATTATTATTTGCTTGAGACTTACTAAGCTAGTAAGCTTATTACGTGGTTCAATGTTACATTTTATAGATTTTGGTCTCACTACGAACTCGGAAATCATCAGCAAAGTCAACCACACTATCGACTCATATTGGTACTTTTAAAGTTTGGACGTAAAAACTTAAGGCATGTATAGGCTAGCTTAATGCTTAAATGATAATTTGAATTGTATAAATAAGCCATGCGAAAATGGCTTGGATTTATTACTAATGATCTAATGTTTGAGTTATTCTAGTTATAGAATGTGTGTATGTTCTACTTGGACATGGGTTTGATGGCGATATAAAGTCATGTTAGGTTTATATATATTGTAATTAGTCTTTTTGGTAAGATGATAGTTGTAGTGTTTGAATATTCTTGGGTTATGGTTGATAAATACTTATTAATGAAATTCATAATTTAAGATACAAATCAACTTAGAAATTATTTTAAATCTTGGATTGTATATTCGGCTAAGTGATGAAATTATAGGTATAGTATTTGGATTGACACTTTTGAACATGGTTTACATATGTGTATGTATATTTAGTTTAAATTTAGATGTTTGGTCTATAGAAGACATAATTGGTATTTAGGTTTGATTATGTTCTTCTAATTGATTTGTTCTATATTATGTTTGGAATGTATACTATTGGTATATTATGAATTGAATAAGCAAAACTCTTAATAAACATATATATATATATATATAAATATATATATATGTTTAGCTTTGATAATTGCTAAATTGCTTAGTAGGTTAATAAAGAACATATGTATATTAGGTCAATGTGATTTAATGACCAATTGAATAGTAACATTCATTATTGGTTATGTAATGCTTAAAAATGAATTTGGATAATGGTTTTTTTTTTTTTTAAGATATGTACGATGTTGTTTAAACATGCCATGGAAGTGTATTAATCATGTTGTATTCAGATAGGACTGTATGAATAGAAAATAATTGTTATGACCTGTGCTATGTTCAATAATCCCTTGTAACCCTAATCTGGCGACGGTTACGGGTTAGGGGCGTTACATTTGATTGGTATCAGAGCTTACAATTTAGTCGATTCTAGGACTACCGTAGAGCGTGTGAGTCTAGTTATACATGCCTTAATTGTATATATTTGATAGTGTGGTGACTTCTGACATTTTGAACTGTGTTTTATATAGTAAATAGATCCTAATCCCGATAGAGCAGTAGCGGATGATGTAGAGAGTGTAGCGCCTGACCGTGCACGCGGATTAGCGCCAGTAGACTCTCGACCAGTTTCGGGTAGCCACGAGGGGGAGGCTAAACAAGCCTTCTACCAAATGATGAATGAATGGTTTACCTAGTTTGTTCAGAATAATCCGGCTGTACAACAACCTCCACCCCAAATAATCCAACTCTGGTACCTTCAGCACCCCCGATGATAGATCCGATGAGATCTAGCAGGCCTCCCGTTGATAAAATCAGGAAATATGGGCCCGAGGAATTCAAGGCCAATGATGATGATGACGCAGAGCAAGCCGAGATGTGGCTTGATAACACTATTCGAATTACTCGATGAGTTATCTTGTACTCGGATGAGTGCCTAAAGTGTGCTATATCTCTACTTGGGACACCGCCTATCCTTGGTGGAACACACTTGGTATCCGTAGTTTGAAAGAAAAAGTAACTTGGGACTTCTTCCAAATTGAGGTCCGTAAGAAATATATCAGTCAGAGATTCATCGATCAGAAACAGAAAGAATTTCTGGAATTAAAATAGGGTCGCATGACTGTGACGGAATATAAGCGAAAGTTTGTCAGATTAAGCCGTTACGCTCGGGAGTGTATATCTACCAAAGCCATTATGTGTAAAAGATTTGAAGACGGCCTGAATGAAGACATAAAGTTACTTGTTGGCATTCTTGAAATCAAAGAGTTTGTGACATTAGTCGAGCGAGCTTGTAAAGCCAAAGAGCTTGGAAAGGAGAAAAGAAAAGCTGAAGTAGAAGCTAGAGACACTCGAGAAAGATCATCGAGTAAAATTTTCCATTCTGTGCATAAGAAGTTCAGAGATGACCCCAGTCGACATAAAGCCACTTCAGACTTGCCTAGACGGGATCAACCTCCAGTGAGATCCCGAGCCACTTCGATAGCTAGTGTCGGTAATGTTTCACAGAACTGGGCCGAGTGTAAACATTGTGGGAAATGGCATCCTGGGAGTTGTAGAGTTCGTGATTGGTCCTGCTTTAAATGTGGATCGTCGGATCATTTTATTCGAGAGTGTCCGATGTTAGTGGAGCAAAATGTAACTCAAAACACTAGATCGAGCAATGCGCCAACACGGGGTAGACCACTCGGACATTCGGGCAATGTAGGTGGCGATCGAGAGAGGGACGAAGGACACCGTGTCTGATCGAGGCTAGAGCTCGGCTAGAGCTTATGCTACACGAGCGAGAGAGGATGCTTCCTCCCGATGTCATTGCGATACTTTCACCCTTTATGATACTCTGTGATTGCATTGATTGATCTGGTTCGACTCATTCATGTGTGTGAAACTTTAGTACTCGGTAAGACTCGCCGATTGAGTCTCTTGAGTTTGTGATTCGTGTGTCCAACCCTTTGGGTAGATGTGTATTTGTTAATAAAGTGTGTAGAGGTTGCCGTTGATGATTCGGATTCTTGCTTCCCGGTAGATTTAATGTTGTTGCCCTTCGATAAGTTCGACATAATTTTGGGAATGGGTGGTTAACTTCACATGATGCGGTGGTGAATTGCAAAAGAAAGCTTATTGATTTGAGATGTCGAATGGTGAGATCATCGAATTGGATCCGATGATTTAAGTGAGTTTCCTCTGATAATATCCTCATTGTTGGCAGAAAGTATGTGAGAAAAGGGTGCGAAGCTTATTTGGCCTATGTCTTTGGATAATAAAATGTATGAAAAGCATATTGAATCTGTCTGGGTTGTGTGTGAATACCGGATGTGTTTCTGAAGAACTACGGGTTTACCACGATACCAAAGATTAAGTTCGGCATTGAATTAGCAGGGAATGACTCAATCTCGGTAGCTCCGTGTCGGATGGCACCTCTTGAGTTAAAAGAGTTGAAAGCACGATTGCAAGAGTTAACGAGATAGGGGTTTTACGACCAGAGTTTCTCTCCTTAGGGTGCACCAGTTCTTTTTGTGAAGAAGAAAGATGGAACGATGCGAATGTGTATTGATTATCGGCAACTGAATAAGGTACCTATAAAGAATAAGTACCGTTACCTCGGATTGATGATTTGTTTGATCGGTTGAAAGGGGCTTGATATTTTGAAGATAGATTTGAGATCGAGTTATTATCGATTCTTGAGTCGAGATCTGAGATGTGCCAAAGGCGCATTACGGGCGAGGTACGAACATTTTGAGTTTCGGTTATGCCTTTTGGACTCACTAATGCACTGCTATTTTATGAATCTAATGAATCGGGTCTTCAAGCAGTTTTGGATTGGTTTGTAGTAGTGTTTATTGATGATATACTAATCTACTCCAAAAATGAAACCGAGCATGCCGAGCATTTGAGATTATGCTACAAACTTTGCGAGATCAACAGTTGTATGCAAAGTTTAGTAAGTGTGAGTTCTGGATGAATGAAGTCAGCTTCTTGGGTCATGTTGTTTCAGCATCAAGTATTAAGGTGGATCCAAACAAAATAGCAGCTATACTTGATTGGAAACCACCAAAGAATGTTTTCGAGATTCGAAGCTTTCTAGGCCTTGCGGGATACTACAGACGGTTTGTAAAAGGTTTTTTTGTGATAGCTACACCTTTGACAAGGCTACTACAGAAAGATTTCAAGTTTGAGTGGTCGAAAAAGTGTCAGAAAAGTTTCGAACAGCTGAAAGCTCTTTTCACCGAAGCTCCAGTGTTAGCTCAACCTGAATCGGGTAAAGAATTTTTCATTTTTAGTGATGCTTCTTTGAATGGGTTGGGTTGCGTTTTGATGCAGGAAGGCAAAGTTATAGCCTACGATTCGAGACAATTGAAGCCACACGAAAGAAATTATCCGACTCACGATCTAGAATTAGCAGCCATTGTTTTTGCATTGAAAATTTGGCGTCATTACTTATTCGGTGAGAAATGTCACGTTTATTCGGATCATAAAAGTCTAAAGTATTTGATGACTCGAAAGATCGAACTTGAGACAACGCAGATGGTTAGAATTGTTGAAAGACTATGAGTTGGTGATTGACTACCATCAGGAAAAGCCAATGTTGTTGCGGATCGTTAAGTCAAAATCATTATTTGCTCTTCGATGCGATGAGCATACGAGATGGTTATGTCTAGTGATGGTTCGATCATAGGTGAGTTACAAGCAAGACCGATGTTTATTCAGCAAATTTGTGATGCATGAAAGTTGACAAAGATTTGATTGCTAGGCGAATTCAAGGCGAAAAGATCGGAATCGAGTTTCAAATTGATGCGAATGGTATTTGAACTTTAAAAGCCGAATGTGTGTTAGAAGAACTCGATTTGATTGAGATGATTACGAGTGAGGCTCATAGTGGTCGATTATCGATACATCCGGTAGCACAAAAATGTATAATGATTTGAAATAGTTTTATTGGTGGCACGGCATGAAGCGGGATATATCTGAATTTGTGTCAAAGTGCTTAATTTGTCGACAAGTAAAAGTGAGCATCAAGTGCCTTCAGGTTGCTTCAACCGATCATGATACTGAATGGAAATGGGATAGAATCACTATGGATTTTGTATCTGGGTTGCCTATGACATCGAGCAAGAAAGATGCAGTTTGGATTATAGTAGATAGACTGACCAAATTAGCTCATTTTGTACCGGTTCGTATGGACTTTTCACTTAATAAACTTGCTGAGTTGTATATATCTCAAATCATGAGATTACATGGTGTGCCGAGTTCTATTATCTCAAACAGAGACCCGAGATTCACATCGCGATTGTGGAAGAAGTTACAGGATGCTTTAGGTACTAAACTTCATTTTAGCACCGCCTTTCACCCACAGACAGACGGTCAATCTGAGCGAACCATTCAAACACTTGAGGACATGTTGAGATGTTACGTTCTCGAGTTTGAAGGTACGTGGGAAAAGTACTTACCTTTGATTGAATTTGCTTATAATAACAGTTTTCAATCAAGTATCAAAATGGCACCCTATGAAGCTCTATATGGCCACCAGTGTCGTACGCCATTGTCCTGGACCGAGCTCAGTGAAAACAAGATACAAGGGATTGATTTGATTAAAGAGACTGAACAGAAAGTGGCTATAATCAGAGATAGTTTGAAAGCTGCATCAGATCGTCAAAAGTCTTATGCTGATTTGAAACGTAAAGAAAGTAATGGGCCTGTTGCTTATAGGTTGAAGTTTCCCCTTGGAAGAAAGTACTCCGATTTGGACAGAAAGGCAAACTGAGTCTGAGATTTATCGAACCGTATGAAATCATCGAACGTATTGGGCCTATTGCTTATAGGCTGAAGTTACCCTCTAAATTAGAAAAGATACACGATGTATTTCACGTTTCTATGCTCGTGAATCTGATCGGATCATCACATGTGATTGTTCCATCTGAGATTGAAATCTGACCCGATATGACGTATGAGGAAGAACCGATCCGTATCTTAGCTCGGGAAGTAAAAGAGTTAAGAAACAAAAGGATTCCATTAGTGAAAGTACTATGGAATCGACATGGAGTTGAAGAGGCTACGTGGGAGCCTGAGGACTCAATGAGGCAACAATATCCGACGTTGTTTAACGGTAAGATTTTCGAGGACAAAAATCCTTAAGGGGGAGAGTTGTAACAGACCGAATTTGACCCTAATCGGAACGGTGGTTTCGGGACCACGAATTCCAGTTCGAGAAATATTTTAATTTTATATTTTGTGTTTATTATATGTGAATTAATGTGTGTGAAAGTCTCGTAGAAAAATTTTATCGTTTGTGTGTTTAATTTAGAAAAAGGACTTAATCGCGTAAAAAGTAAAAATAGCAAACTATAGTGAAAAGTGCCTATTTGATGATGGCTTTTTAAAGTGGGGTATTAAAAGAGTGAATAGTCCAATTCTAGATGTAGTGGGTGGCATATGTCTAATCTACCCTTAAGTTATATGTTATGAAATTTTATGACATAAGGTTAAATAAGTAATTATTTAAATAACATGTTATATGTTAAAATAACATAAAAAAATAAGCCATCATCTTTATGTTCTTTCATGGCCGAATGTAGCTAAGAAAAAGGGGTTGAAGAAGCTTTGAAATTTTGGCAACTATTTGGTTCAATTAGGTAAGAATTTTAGCTCAGTTTTTGTTGATTTTTACGTTTCTGAGATCGTTGCTTAGAGTATTAGCTGACCCATGTTGAAATTTTTGAATCTAAGCATGTGTGATATTCGGCCATTGATGTGTTCATGTGGTTTTTGATGTTAAATGATTTTAGATGGAAGATAGGTTAAAGATTAGTATGTTTTGTATTGGAAGTTTTGATGAAATTGAGTATTTAGGGCTAATTTGTAAAAAATAAATTTTTATAGGGACTTATTAGTGAAATAAATGAAATAAATGGACTTGTAAGGTCCCTAGGAAGATTTGGCTCTTGAGTAGCAGGGGAAATTTTGTGTATTTTGTGTTTTATGCAAATAGGACTAAATTATAAAAATGTGAAATATTAGGGGTAAAGTGGTAAATTTCTCATTTATGTGTTTTGGGACTAAATTGAGATGAAATGTACTTGAATGAGCTGAATTTTAATGTGTCTAGATCAAGAACAAAGAAAAACAGATTTGGATCGGGGAAAGACGAAGGTTATCGAATAGTCAGTTTACACGATCAAATCGACGATCGAGGTAAGTTCTTAAGTTAAAGTATATTAAAGAGATAAATATGAATATGTTCAATGATATTATTTGATTAATTTGAGTAAGGAAATAGGTGATAGCCGAATGTAAATGTTCTATATTGGATTGGATATCTTTGAAATGCAATGTGAATTAGTACATTTGATATGATATGTGAATGTGGTTTATGTATATGAATTGATAGTGATGTAAGTGTTAAGGAATATAAGTTGATGAATTGATTTGATAAATAGATCGGGCTTGAGCCTAGCGAGGCCTCGTCTTTGGTGATATATTTGGGCTTATTGCCTAGCGGGCTTAGTCGATGACATATTCAGAGCTTCGTGCCTAGCGAGCTTAGTGCCGATGATATATTGGGCTTCATGCCTAGCGGGCTTAGTGTCGGTGATATATTAGGGCTTCGTGCCTAGTAGGCTTAGTCTTGGTGATATATTCGAGACTTCGTGCCTAGGTGCTTAATGCTGGTGATACTTTAAAGCGAAGAAACCATAAATTGATCGAGGTGTAACATAGTGAATCTATTGAGTTAAAAACTCAGGTAAGCTTAAATCTCATTGAATTCATCAGAAGTATGGTAAGTTGTGATTAATGTTACTTGAGTTGAAATATTATGTTAAGAATGGTGTTATGTGTGATTGAGGTTATTGATCGATGTGTATGAATGGTATAAGATAGAATTTGAGCTTAAATGTACTATTTTGGGAGGTTCGGGTACAAGTAGAAATGCTAAGAGTGAAAAGACTTTGAATGTGATAATATAGTCGATATGAATGTTGTACCTATCTGACTTGGAGCATGTAATATATGTTTATACTATGATTCGATGAGTTACAAAATTATGGTAATGAAGTGTAAATGCTTAGGTTAATGAACTGTTAGTATTCGGCCCTGCTTAAATTTATTTTTGGAAATATTTATATTCAATGTGATAAGTTTAAAGAATAAAATGTTTAAGTGTTTGAGTGTTACATTATTATTTGCTTGAGACTTACTAAGCTAGTAAGCTTATTCTGTGTGGTTCAATGTTCTGTTTTATAGATTTTGGTCTCGCTACGGGCTCGGGAAATCATCAGCAAAGTCAACCACACTATCGACTCATATTGGTACTTTTAAAGTTTGGACGTAAAAACTTAAGGCATGTATAGGCTAGCTTAATGCTTAAATGATAATTTGAATTGTATAATTAAGCCATGCGAAAATGGCTTGGATTTGTTACTAATGATCTAATGTTTGAGTTATTCTAGTTATAGAATGTGTGTATGTTCTACTTGGACATGGGTTTGATGGCGATATAAAGTCATGTTAGGTTTATATATATTGTAATTAGTCTTTTTGGTAAGATAATAGTTGTAGTGTTTGAATATGCTTGGGTTATGGTTGATAAATACTTATTAATGAAATGCATAATTTAAGATACAAATCAACTTAGAAATTATTTTAAATCTTGGATTGTATATTGGCTAAGTGATGAAATTATAGGTATAGTATTTGGATTGACACTTTGAACATGGTTTACATATGTGTATGTATATTTAGTTTAAATTTAGATGTTTGGTCTATAGAAGACATAATTGGTATTTAGGTTTGATTATGTTCTTCTAATTGATTTGTTCTATATTATGTTTGGAATGTATACTATTGGTATATTATGAATTGAATAAGCAAAACTCTTAATAAACATATATATATAATATATATATATGTTTAGCTTTTATAATTGCTAAATTGCTTAGTAGGTTAATAAAGAACACGTGTATATTCGGTCAATGTGATTTAATGACCAATTGAATAGTAACATTCATTATTGGTTATGTAATGCTTATAAATGAATTTGGATAATGGTTTTTTTTTTAAGATATGTACAATTTTGTTTAAACATGCCATGGAAGTGTATTAATCATGTTGTATTCAGATAGGACTGCATGAACAGAAAATAATTGTTATGACCTCTGCTATGTTCGGTAATGCCTTGTAACCCTAATCTGGCGATGGTTACGGGTTAGGGGCATTACAGCTAAGAAGTTACCGGTCGGATCCGTCTCACGTGGTGCCGGTGGAGAAGGTTGAGTTAAGGCCAGACTTATCCTATGAGGAGGAGCCAATTTAGATTTTGGAGCAAGATGTGAAGGTGTTACGGAAGAAATTAGTTCCTCTGGTCAAGGTGTTATGGCGGAGCCATGGTTCAGAAGAAGCGTCGTAGGAGCCGAAGGAGGCGATGAGATAGCAATACCCTCACCTATTTTGACCAGGTAATTTCGAGGCCGAAATTTCTTTAAGGGGGTAGAACTGTAACATCCAGGATTTAGGGGCCTTGCATTTAAATTTATTTCTATGTGCTAGTATGCTTTGGATGTTGTTAGAGTGTGTTTGGGGGCTTCGGGAAACCTTGGGGTTAGGTAGGAGCCTTAGTAAAAATTTTTGTTTTTAAGCCTTTAGGGGAGAGCTAGGGGAGCTAAGCCTTAAGGGAATTAATGAGGAGGTTGTGACACAAGAAAGGAAGAGGTGGAGTGGCAAGGTAACGCATGGGAGTAAGGGGGAGAGTTTCCGTCAAAGGAGTTCCAAGGGGGAGGAGGTTCGAGCAGCATGAGGAGCATTTTGGGGTTTGTTTTTGTGTCAAGGGGAGTGGAGAGTTGGATTCTACTATGGCAGTTGAAAGTGGGAGTTTGAATTGGTCAAGGTGTTTGAATGTGTGGTGGAGAGTGGGATAGAAGGTTTGAATCATTCAAATGAGTTTGAATGAGAGGAGAAGAGGAAAATGAGGAGGAAAAAGGGGGATTTGGTGAAGGGAGGAGTGTTGGCCGAATTTGGGACTCTAGGGGGATGGTAATTTCGGTCATGTAAGGGGAGAGTAGGTGCCGAAACTGAGCTAGTATGTGTGTGTCCATCTTTTTGGCATTTTCTTTCCTTTCTTTAGTTCTCTTTGCCGAATGTGTTAGTCAAGAGCTCTTCAATTCTTTTTCTCTCCATTTGACCAAAAACCGAAGGTAAGGATGACCATTTAGGCATCTTGTTCACTCTCGTTTCCTCTTTTCTTTATCTCCATTCAAAGGACCGAACCATAACTCTCTCTTCTCTTCCTTTTCTTCTTCACTTTGTCAACTTTGAGCCTTCACTCTCCAAAAGTCGAAACGCACCCTCCACCCTCACCATAGCCGAAACCTCCTAAGCCTGAACTCTTCCTTATTCTTTATTTCTTTTCACTTTGGAAGCCTTCAACCTTCATCTTTATTTCAAAGCCGAACCATACCTCCCATTCCTTCTCCTTTCTTTTTCTTCATTTGGAGAACCCTCATTTCTTTTTGTTAAAAAACCGAATAATCACTTTCTCTTGGTAGCCGGATCTCTTTCGAGTAGTCACTTTTCAATTATCTTTTGTTAGAGGGAGCGCCGCCGTTCATCTAGTGTCAACTCTTCCAATTGATTTCTTATATTGGGGTAAGGGGTTCTTTTCTATTTCGAATATTTCTCTTTCTTTTTGGTTTGCCGAAACCAAAAGTCTAATCTTATTTTCTTGTATCGCCGAATCTGTGAAGGAGGGAGTTTGGGTTCTCTATATAAGCCAGCGATAGGAGTATTAAGGATCTTTTGGGATTTGACCAAGCAAGGTAAGAAGATATTTGGTATGGCCAAATGCCATTTCATTGTCTATTAAGGTTAGGCCGAATCTGATATTGGAATATGTAGGGATTTCGACAGCTTTCAAGATCAAGTGAGAATCTTTGGGATTTGAGTCAACTTTGGTAAGGTTATTGATTTAGATATTATTTAGCTTCGTTTAAGATCTGATTTAACGTTTAACTGAGTCTTCTGATTAAGTTATTATTCGATGGATGCAAGTACCAGCCAAGGAGAGAAAGGGGTTAGACACGTACTCCCTACCCCTAAGTTCAAGAAGCAGTCAGTTTCAGTAGTTTGGGATTGGCCACTGGGGTGTGGGCCAGTGTCGAAATAGGATCGTAGGCAAATAGCGATAGTGTCGGTTAGTGATAGCGTCAACGTTGAGAGCGTGGTATTACGGGTTATCAGGTGTGTAATTAGCACACTGTTTCTTTACTTTCCTTGTTTAAAATTAATTAAATGTATGTGATATGTGTGGTAGCCGAATTAGTGGCTGTGGTGGTATTGTTATTACTCATGTTGGGTAATCCGGTAACCAGGTTAGTATACTACCTATGTTGCGGATGTGGTTAGTAATTGTGGATCTATGTAAGCATGTCATATATGCATATCAGGTATGTTCATATGTTATGTTACCATTTCATCATATTATGCTACATGTGCATGGGGTTCAGGATATATTGAAAAAGGGGGAGGTGTGTACATTTATGTACGTGGATTGATGATGGCCTCGAGCCACATCGTGGATTGATGAAGACCTCGAGTCTCATCGTGGATATTTGTGATTTTAATCACGTAGATCAGTGGCTAGACCACTAAGTGGACTTTGAGCAGCATGACTGCCAAAGAGGTGTGTAGCGGATGGAGGGTTGATTTAGTAATCCCCTGGTGTGTGGTGGCTGGATATACGGGTGGTGTGTAGCAGTTGGATTTTAGGTTGGGCTAGGGTGACATAATGCATCATAACATGTGGTTTATCAATTTGATGTGGTTTTGGGGCTAAGCCCATTTGTGGAAACATGTGGTGTAATTGCACACTGAGTCAAAACGACTCACCCCATTTTTCAAACAATACAGGTAATACGTGATACTTTGGACCGGGCCAGAGAGGATTCAAGGTGGCCATGCAGAAGCCGTTTTTATGCTTAAAGTACATTATAAACTTTTAATTACTTTTTGGGGTATTTTATTGTAATAAGGCCGATTTAAATACTTTGGATTTTTAAGTTTTAAGTTGGATCCGCTATCAAATGGTTAATTTATAAAGAAACTCTAAAATATCTGCAACACTCGAAGTTAAATGAAGTTTTCAAAATATAGATTACTTATAAACCTTTCGGTTTCCCAAACTTTCCATATGGATAATGATTTGAACTTGTGCAACTCAAACGTTTTATTTTTAAATAAATTGTTAAGTATAAACGAGAAATCACCTCTAAAACGCAAATTTTCTCAACACCTATCCAGTAACATTTCGAATTTGGCCGTGGTGTTTTGGCCGGATTTGGGGTGTTACAGTATGACATTTACGTCCATAAAAAGCTTCATATGGTGCCATTTTGATGCTCAACTGAAAACTATTATTATACGCAAATTCAATCAACAGCAAGTATTGTTCCCACAAACCATTAAACTCTAATATACAGCATCTAAACATATCCTCTAAAATCTGAATGACTCGCTCGGATTGACCATCCGTCTGCAGATGAAAAGCTGTACTGAAATGGAATTTCGTACCCAAAGCTTCTTACAATTTCTTCTAGAACCGCGATGTGAATCTCGAATCCCTATCTGGCACAATAAATAGTGGCACCCCGTGCAATCTCACAATTTTGGAAATATAAAGCTCAGTGATTGTGTCAAACAGTCGAGTTTTAAAATTTATAAAAAGAATGATCGAAGCTGTACACTAGTTATGACAATGATAGAGGCAAGTGCACCTATCGAACAGTAGTATAGTTTAGGCAAGAATATCTTATTGAACCCAATGGAACCTAAAAGTACTACTACTCACTTTCTTTCTATTATTTAGCCTGAAATATGGAGTGATTGGTTTATAAAACTAATGAAAAACTAAACTAGATGCAAAGACAAAAGAATGAATTGGAGGAAGACTTTAGGAAAACTCAGTTGATGAAGACGATACCCTCAGGAAGAATCCACCTATGACTTCACTTATTATTTATTCCCCAAACCATATGATTTCTTTACTTAGCTTGATCCGTTAGACTCTCTAACCTATATTAAACCCTCTCTCAAGGCGAATAACGTCTAACCTTAGGTTAATTAGTGGAACTCTTGTTCTCTTATGATAACCCTCTAAGGAAGCAGTAAATCGAACAATGGATTCCCATATTAGGTTTCACCCTAATCTGGCAAAATCTTGTAACCCTATCTCTAGGCGCCCGATCAACTCCGCTCAATTATGCTAGACCTACTCTTAGATAGGGTCTATTCCTCCTCCACCTAAGCACATCAGATTGAATTAATCAACATAATTAAGAACAAACCAAGTACTTATCATATAATTTAGAAATCAAATAACAAAATTCATCATAGGTTTCATCCCCTTCAGGTATCAGAGGGGTTTAGTTCATAACTAAATACGAAAACATCTCAAGAGTAAAAAATAAACAAAACATAAGAAATCCCTAAAACCCTCTGAAGGAATTGAAGGAGAGATCCCCCGTCTTGAATGGAGTTCCGACTTCTTGAGATGGATCAACTGGCTATCTTCAAGTGATTCCCTAAAAAATGAAAGCTTCGACCAAAAGCCTCTGCTCAAAAAGTCATCCTGTTTCGGCGTCTGCCGAACTCCCTTTTTAGTTGCTACCTTGGGTGTTTATATAGGCTTTGAGATGCTTTACTTGGCTTCTAAGTATCCTAATTCAAGTAGAATTCCTCCTAGGATGTTTAAGTAGACTTATGAATGTGTTTATTTTCCTCCAAGCATCCAAATCCGAGTGAAATTGCTCTTTCCTGCGGTAGGGGCACGCCCATGGCACACGCCCATGTAAGTCGTCTTCAAGCCGTGTCTCAATTCTGTCGATTGGGGCACGATCGTGTAAATCGTGGCATGGCCATGTGAAGTAAATGGCAAGGCACGGTCGTGTGGCTTGAAGTCCAGGCCGTGTCGATTTCTTGGGTTGGCCCAATTTGGTCCATTTAACCCTGTTTTGAGTTCTTTTTATCCTCGAGTGCTTTCCTGAGTACAAACATGAAAAGAAAGGATTAAAAGCACCTTTTTACATAAATCAAGGGCTAAATCATCCAAAAGCATACTAAATATGGGGTTAAAATATGTTACTTTTACGGTTTATCACTCAGCTAATCTCTCGAGTGAATAGTCAGATCTTAATAAAATGGGCAGATTTCGTCAATCGGTCAACTACGACCCAAATTGCATCTTTTTTTCCCAGAGTCAGAGGCAACCCAGAAACAAAATCCATAGTTACTCTATCCCATTTCCATTCAGGAATCAGAATCGGCTGTAACAACCCAGACAGAACTTGATGTTCTGCTTTCACTTGCTGACAAACTAAACATTTTGAAACAAAGTCAGAAATGTCTCGTTTCATGCCAAACCACCAATAGTGTTGCTTCAAATCATGATACATCTTTGTACTTTCCGGATGGACAGATAGGCGATTGTTATGTGCTTCACCCAAAATCAATTGAATCAACTCTAGATTTCTTGGAATACAGATTCGATCTCGGAATCTCAAACAATCATCAACAACTCGAAATTCAGATTCAAAATTCAATTCACACTGAGCTCGTTTCAACAACAATTCATTGTCAACCTTTTGAGCATCACATATTTGTTGTACAAATAACGGTTTCGCTCTCAATTCAGCTATCACAGAACTATCATCCGACAAATCTATTTGAGCATTCAAAGCATGTAGTGCAAACAATGACTTTCTACTCAACGCATCTGCAACAACGTTTGCTTTACCCGGATGATAATCTATCGCAAGCTCATAATCTTTTAACAATTCAAGCCATCTTCTCTGACACAGGTTCAAATCTTTCTGGGTCATTAGATATTTCAGACTTTTATGATCTAAAAACACGACATTTCTCACCGTACAAATAATGCCACCAAATTTTAAGTGCAAAAACAATCGCAGCAAGCTCAAGGTCGTGTGTCGGATAATTCTTTTCATGAGGCTTTAATTGTCTCAAAGAATAAGCTACAACTTTGCCTTCTTGCATTAAAACACATCCCAGTCCATTTAACGAAGCATAACTGTAAACAACAAATTCCTTACCCGATTCTGGTTGTACTAGCACTGGAGCTTCTGTTAACAGAGTTTTCAACTGGTCAAAACTTCTCTAACATTTATCCGACCATTCAAATATGATATCTTTCTGAAGTAATCTTGTCAACGGAGTAGCTATTGTTGAAAACCCCTTTACAAATCTATAGTAATAACCAGCTAACCCCAGAAAACTGTGGACTTCAAATACATTTCGCGGAGGTTTCCAATTCAAAATAGCAGAAATCTTGCTTAAGTCTACTCAGATTCCAAAAGCTGACACAATGTGTCCCAGAAAGCTAACCTCGTGCAACTAGAATTCACATTTGCTAAATTTCACGTACAATTGCTTTTCTCACCGAGTTTGCAACACAATCCTCAAGTATTCAGCATGCTCATTTTCATTCCGTGAATAGATCAATATATCATCTATGAATACTACAACAAATTGATCTAAGTACGGTCTGAAAATTCTATTCATCAGACCCATAAAAATAGCAAGAGCATTGGTTAGTCTGAATGGCATAACTAAAAACTCATAATGCTCGTACCTCGTTCTAAAAGCAATTTTTGGAATGTCTGAATCTTTAACTCTCAACTGGTAGTATCCCAATTTCAGATAAATCTTTGAAAATACAGTAGCTCCTTTTAATTGATCAAATAAGCCATCAATTCTGGGCAATAGATATTTGTTCTTTATAGTCACTTTATTCAACTGATAGTAATCAATGCACATTCTAATCATGCCATCTTTCTTTTTCACAAACAGAATAGGTGCACCCCAAGGCGAGAAACTCGGTCTAGCGAACCCTCTATCAGTCAACTCTTGCAACTGTGACTTTAACTCTTTCAACTCTGTTGGTGCCATCCTATACGGAGCTATCGAAATAGGTGTTGTACCAGGCAATAATTCAATACCAAATTCAACTTCACGAATTGGAGGTAAACCCGATAACTCTTCAGGGAACACATCAAAAAAATCACAAACAATGGGTACTGATTCAACTTTCTTCTCGGATACTTTTGAATCAATCACATAAGCAAAATATGATTCATACCCCTTTTTCACATAACTCTGAGCTTTCAAAACGGATATCACAGCAGGCAATCCATTCAAATCATCAGACTCAATCCGTACAATCTCATCACTCAGACTTCTTAAATCAATAGATTTTTTTTACAGTTCACAACGGTATCATGCATAAACAACCAATTCACTCCCAAAATAATATCGAATTCATCAAATGGCAAAAGCATCAGATCAGCAGGGAAATAGATATCTCGAAACATTAACGGACAGTTCTTGCATACTTTGTTAACAAGGTCACTCTTACCTAAGGGGTTCGATACTTTTATAGTAAACTCAGTAGACTCTATGGCAAAGTCTTACTAAATACTAAATTCATGCATATATATGAATACGTAGAACCAGGGTCTATCAAAGCAATCACAGAAGTATCATAAAGAGTAAAAGTACCCGTTATAACATTAGGTGATGAAGCTTCTTCACGAGCTCGGATAGCATATGCTCTGGTGCACCTCTAACTACCACTAACATTTCTTGTATTCTTTGAAGGTCTACCCCTCCCAGATGCATTTTCAAGTCTCAGATTCTTAACAGTCTCTGGCTCAACAGACTCAGGACAATCACGAATAAAATGATCAAGCGATCCACATCTGAAGCAAGCTTTATCATTTAATCTGCAGCTTCCTGGATGCCTCTTTTCACAATGTTTACATTCAGGTCTCTCAGATCGAACATTACCAACACTGGCCACAGAAGTTGCTGGGATTTTGGAACTCATTTGCAATCTAGCTCTATTTCTGTTCAAATGTCCCGCATTATCTCTAGAATGACTTTGATCATCTTGAAATCTTTTTGGAGCAGACTGAAATGGTTTACTCTAAAATCTCTTTTTTATATCACGAGCTTCAGACTCAGCTTTTCTTTTATCCTTCCCGAGTGCTTCAGCTTTGCATGCTCGATCAACGAGTGTAATGAACTCTTTTATTTCTAATATCCCGACTAGCAAACGAATATCTTCATTCAGACCATCTTCGAATCTTTTGCACATTATAGCTTCAGATGATACACATTCACGAGCGTACTGACTCAACCTGACAAATTCCTGCTCATATTCTGTAACAGTCATACGTCTTTGCTTTAGTTCTAGAAATTCTTTTCGTTTCTGATCGATGAATCTCTCACTGATATACTTCTTCTGGAACTCAATCAGAAAGAAATCCCATGTGACTCGTTCTCTCGGAACAACGGAAATTAAAGTTTTCCACCATTGATAAGCTGTATCTCGGAGCAATGATACCACACACTTAATACTTTCTTCTGGAGTCAGAGACATTTCATCAAATATCCGGATCGTGTTTTCTAGCCAGAACTCAGCTTTTTCAGCATCATCAGCATTAGTAGCTCGGAATTCTTCAACCCCATACTTACAGATCTTGTCAACCGGAGGCTTATTTAACAGATTCAGATACATAACTGGTGGCACAACTGTAGTCTAAGGGATTAACCAGGGGCAGAGGTTGCGAAACAGTCGAGTTATTCTTTACGAACTGAGTGAACCACTCACTCATCATCTAGAAGAAAGCTTGTTTAGCTTCTCCCTCTTAACTGCTTATAGTCGGTCTCAAATTAGAAGGCTCTATCCCTTGCACAGGAGCAGGCGCATTACTTTCTAGTCGTTAGCTATGGCTCTTTCGGGATCCATTGCTATACAGAAATCACATTTTATACGTTAGGATTCATCATACTATCACAGTTCAAATATATGGCATGTATAGCTAGACTCTGACACGCTACGTTAGTCTGAGAATTGACTAAACCCTAGCTCTGATACCAATCAAATGTAACACCCCTATCACGTGTCCGATCACCAGATTAGGGTTAAAGGCGTTACCAGACAGATCAAAAACATTTTCAGAATTATCACATAGTCATTTATAAATCTCAAATATTAAGTCCTTTAAGAAGGTCATCGAGACCTTAAACATGCTTGTAAGCCGAGTCAGGACTAAACCAAAACACATACGAGATTTCATGAAAATTTAAAACTTTTCTAAAATACAGGGGACACACGACCGTGGAGGTAGGCCGTGCCTCACCCACGACTACTGGACACTCCCGTGTGTCCTCTCCGTGGTGGTATACTGCCAATTTCAACACAGTCACCAAGCACGCCCATGTGCTAAGGCCGTGTACAATAGTTCACATACTACCATTTCCCACACGGCCACCAAGCACACCCGTGTCGAGGCCCTATACAATATAAGGCACATTCTACCAATTTACCCACGATCTTAGGTACGCCCGTGTGCCTCAACCGTGCGACATTATAGGTCATTTTACAAGGCCAATATGCCACCCATTTTGGGTCTCACCTACAAGCAATACATACCAAAACATAATATGCATATATGGCAACCAAAACATATCAAATGGTTCACTTCATTCATACATCCAATACCAAATCCATCCATACCAAATTGCAAACTAAATCCTACCTCATTGCAAACATGTATCATCCATTTGCTTAACCAAAACTTAACCATTCCATATGCATCAAAACATACTAAATATATGCTTCATAACTTATTCATTCAAACATTTATCAACTCAAAAACTTGCCAATACACATGGCCATGCTCACTTCATAAACATATACACCTATCTAGCATATACATGCCATAATTAGCCATATACATTTTCAAAAGGGTACCAAAATAAGTTTTTGCAGTGTGATGACGATCCTTAACAATCCCGAGCCTTCAGTAGCTTCGACGACCGATAAAATAGAGAAAATACACACACAGAGTAAGCTTTCAAAAGCTTAGTAAGTCATATATAAATAAACTTAGCACAAAAAGCATAAATGCACTTTGTAACTTTTGCATATCCCATTCACTTAACAATTTATCATGTACATACTTGATTCATACTTTTGATTACATTGGTCACTTTTCTCCATTCAAAACTCATTTGTAGCACATGGCTCATTCACAATCTTCCTTGCATCTCATTCACATTATCCTATTCAAACATACCTTTCTTCAAATCAAAGTCATATGCATACTTACCATTCATGCATACTTAATGCACATTCAACGTACCTGAATCGGGTATTCATTCACTTAATTGATCATAACTCGGATATACCATTCGTATAGCAGACTTGCCCATTAAACTCTTAGGAACCTAGTAAGATACTTAGAAAGCTCGGAATAATAGTACAATGCCAACGTCCCAGACGAGGTCTTACATGCACTCGTATATCGATGCCATTGTCCCAGACAGGGTCTTACACGTACAGATCATAAAGATGCCGACGTCCCAGACGTGGTCTTACACGAGTCAATATGATGTCGATGTCCCAGACATGGTCTTAGTCATAAAGCTCATATCGATGCCTACGTCCCAGACGAGGTCTTACACAAAATTTCAAATCAAGGCCAACGTCCCAAACATGGTCTTACATGATAAAACAGAACAGATACCTATGTCATGACATAGCTAATCCTATCTATTCCTAGGTTCATACAGGACTTCTCAGCTTTAGCACTATATCAAACTATTTCTGGATTTCACGCTCTTATCATCTTATGCTCATTCATTTTCATCGATAGACATATGAATACATATATTCAATTCAATACAGATAAGTTTATTTGCATAGTGACTTACCTCAGATTCGGTTTATTAGAATGAAAACGGCTACTCGTTAACTTTCGCTTTTTCGCGATCTAAGTCCGTTTTCCTCGGTTCTTGATCTAAACATATTCAGAATTAACTCTTTTTATTCACTATTTCATTCAATTCACTCCATACACATATATTTTGGGCTATTTACAAATTAACCCTCATATTTACACACTTTAACAATTTAGTCCATTTTTCCCAAAACATCAAATTCACAAAATCCACACACATACATGCTTGGCTGAACCTCTCTAGGTACTATAGAAGTCCAAATATTTCATCAAATTTGCAATTTAGTCCTTCCATTTACCATTTTCTCAATTTAGCCCTATTTAGCTAAATTCAACAAAACTTCAAGAACAAAACATGTTCATCAAGCTTAAATCTTCCATTTAACATCATAAAACATCACAAAACTCAACATAGCATCAATGGCATCTCACACAAACATTATCAATTCATAAAATTGAGACATGGGTTTGATAGCATTCGAAGCAACGATTACGAAAACTTATAAATTATCAAAAATTGTAGCAAAACATACCTTAAATTTGGATCAAACTTAGCCGAATGTTTGAAGAGTTCAAAAGCTTTCTTTTCTTTATGAATTTCAGTGGTGGATGGATAGAAATGGCCACCTTTCATGTTTATTTCATTAAAACATATAATAATAATCTTTTTACTAAAATACCCATCCAATTTATAAATAAAACAAATATGTAATAAGGGTATATTAGTATTTCATTCATCCACTAGCTATAAAGTGGTATAATAACAACATTAGGCCTCCATATTAACAAAGCCACATCACATTAGTACTTTAACAATTAGCAATCAACTTTCACCTTTAATGCAATTTCATCCTTTCGTCAAATTAAATACGCAAACAGACAAATTCGCTTATAGAAATTTATCACATGCTAATTCACATATCAACAGCACAGAAAATAATATTAAAATATTATACAGACTCAGATTTGTGGTCCCGAAACCACTGTTTCGACTAGGGTATAAATCAGACTGTTACAGACTACTCATAATATAATTGTAAATTGTGGGAAGAAATACATTGAGATGAGATGTGAGAATGGGGATACTCTTCATGTAGAATCAGATGAGCAAGGTAAATCGTCGGTAATAATTTCTCATATGATGGCGCAGAGATATCTAAGAAAAGGGTATGAGGCATTTTTGGCCTTTATATTGAATGATAAAGAGACAAAGCTAAAGATTGAATCAGTGTCGATAGTATGTGAGTATGTGGATGTTTTTTCTGAGGAATTACCAAGATTACCACCAGTTAGAGAAGTTGAGTTCAGCATTGAGCTAACTCCCGGTACTGTACCAATATCCATTATTCCTAATAGAATGGCTCCAACAGAGTTGAAAGAGTTGAAGTTACAGTTGCAAGAGTTGACAGACAAAGACTTTGCAAGATCAAGTTGCTCACCATGGGGCACTCCGGTTTTGTTTATGAAAAAGAAAGATGGCACCATGAGATTGTGCATTGATTACCGTCAGCTTAATAAAGTGATAGTAAAGAACAAGTACCCATTACCTAGGATCGACAATTTGTTTGATCAATTGAAAGGAGCAAATGTTCTCCAAAATAGACTTGAGATCATGGTACTACCAGCTGAGAGTGAAAGATTCAGATGTATCCAAGACTGCCTTTCAAACGAGGTATGGGCATTATGAATTTTTAGTCATGCCCTTTGGGTTGACCAATGCTCCTGCGGTATTCATAGACTTAATGAATCGCATTTTCAGACCATACCTTGACAAGTTTGTAGTTGTTTTTATTGACGACATACTGATTTATTCTCGAGATGAGAATGAACATGCTGATCATCTACGGATAGTTTTACAGACTCTTCGAGAAAATCAATTATATGCCAAATTCAGTAAAAGTGAGTTTTGGCTCAAGGAAGTGGGATTCTTGGGACATATTGTCTCGAGAGATGGAGTCCGAGTAGATCCAAGTAAGATCTCAGCTATAATAGGTTGGAAACCACCGAAGAACATCATAGAGATTAGAAGTTTTCTAGGCCTAGCCAGCTACTACAGACGATTTGTCAAGGGGTTTTCTATGATTTCAACCCCGATGACTAAATTGTTACAGAAGAATGTGAAGTTTGAGTGGTCGAAAAAATGCCAACAAAGTTTTGAGAAGTTGAAAGCAATGCTGACAGAAGCTCCAATTTTAGTACAACCCGAGGCACGGAAAGAATTCATAATTTATAGCGATGCATCCTTAAATGGATTAGGTTGTGTACTCATGCAAGAAGGCAAGGTAATTGCTTGTAACATCCTGAAGTAGGGGTTGTTTGCAATTTAATTAATTTTTCCCATGTGCGTGCTTGAAGAAATATGTATGCTGGGTTGCTTGACATGTTCTAGGGTCTAGTCATAACCCCGGGCTAGGTCTGACTTAGGGCTGAAAATTTTTTTTGTGCTAAAGAGGAGGGAGCTAGGTGAGATAGGGGATAAGAGAAATTAAGGGAGAAGCATGACACAAGGAAATATGTGATAGAGTGGCTTGGGACGCTACCTTAGGAGCTAGGAAGAGTGCGGCAAATGAGGGTTCGAGCTGCCAAATTAGCACCTAGGAGTTTTTATTTTTGCGTTATGTGGGGGAAGTTGGGCTAGGAAGGCCTTAAAAATAAAATGGTAAGGTTTTTAGGCATGGAAGTTGGATTGGTAAAGTGGCTTAGGGCCGCCTCTTAGGGCCTTGGTGAATTTCGCCCCAAGTAGGAAAGAGAGGACTCAAGTTCAAGTCACGTTGGAAGCAAGGTATGTTTTATTTCTTTTTATTTTGGCGTGAAGGGGGAGAGAGCTAGTGGACTATGCAAGGACTCTCTAAGGGATAGGGATAAACATTATTTTTTTTATTTGAAGAAGGGATTAGATAAAAATTTATCACAAAAGGGTGAGTGATGGTCGAATGTAGGATTCCTTAGGGACTTTCACATCGGTTGAGTATAGTAAAGGGGGGGATGCCGAAATTCATCTAGTTGATTTTCTTTTCAATTTGTTTTCTTGGCCAATTTCTCTCTAGTCCCCTTTGCCCAAAAATTTCTTCAAACCCCTCTCTCCTTTTGGTTCAACTTGGCCGAACCTATCACCCCCTTGCCACACAAACTCCATCTTCCATCTTGTGTAGCCGAATGCCATAATCTTTCTTTTTCTCTCGTTTTTGTCTTAAGCCGAATCTCTATTGCTTCTCTCTTCTCCAATGCCGAAATCTTCTTCTTTCTTCTAGCCGAATATCAATCAAGAGTGGATCACTTTTGGTTCTTCTCCAAATACGGTAAGTGGTGGTAAGGACTCATTTTAGTAGGCCATTCTTTTTATTATTCGAAAAGCCGAAGACTAACTATTATGTGATCTCAAGGTGTAGCCGATTACAAGTGGTGTGTGTGGCTTCGAGATTCGGTTGGAAACCAAATCGGTTTAGGGTAAGTGCCACAAATAAGCCTTCAGGATTTAGTTACTATGGTCGAATAGGCCTTGGTAAGGTTGGCCGAATGTGTATATGGTCTTAATATCATACCTTTTGTGTGTAGCCGATGCTAGAGTGCTTTGAAGGAGTCTTTCAGGTTTCGGTTCTTCAAGGTGAGTGGCTGTCATATTCAGCTATGGGCCATGTATGGTGTTTAAATAGTAACCGATTGTGTGCTATGATTTTAGGAGCAAAGGTTTCTGGGTTTTATACTCGCTTTGGTAAGTAATAGTAAGTTCGGCCTAAGGCCATATTTCAGGTGCGAATGATCCTTCGGGATTATTAGTATAGTCGAATGGCTATTAGATCTAAAGGTTTGGGTGTTTGTCGATTGTAGGAGCAATACGGGAATACATTTCGGGATTTTGTGATAACGCATAGATTCGGGATTTCTCTTTAGATCTTCGGTTAAACAGGTGTGTAAAACTCTTACACACTTTATTAGTTGACATTGCTTAATATGTTACAATTAACTATTTTGATAGTGATTTTCCTTGTGGGCATGTGCTTGGATTTCGGGTAAGTCGCTTGTGACTTTAAACATGTTATATGAATGACATGATAGTTAAGATGCTATGCCATGACTTATGTGTATAATTTATGATAGTTTGTTAATCATGTTGTGAGCATGTTGACAATGGGATTGAAGAGAGGAGGGGGAATATTCTCTATGGACTGTCACCAATGGTTTTGACCACAAGATGGGTTGGCCCCATCAGCTTGATTGTGACTTCGGTCACCAGTGGTTTTGACCACACCGTTGATATAAATCGTGACTAAGTCCCAGTGGTTTGGTACCACCAGTGGTTTTGACCACATATTGATAATTGTGACCTATGGTCATCAGTGGTTTTGACCACACGATGGGTTGGCCCCATCATTGATTTGTGACTCCGGTCACCAGTGGTTTTGACTACGTGGGGTAGTTAAAGGAGTATGGATGGCTAGTTTTGGGTTGCATGTTTGCATGATTTACTAATATTTTGTGTATGAGTTTGCACTTCTGGGTTGGGGATTTACACACTGAGTCTTGGTGACTCACCCCTTCCCATATCATTTTGCAGATGAGTAGATCGCGGAGATGGAGCCGGAGAGGACTCGAGGCGGCCGTGCTTGTTCCTTGGATTTGGAATTTTATTTAGCACAGTTTAAGATTTTTATTTACTAAATTTTTGGTTTGGGTTGTAATAAGGCCGCTAATTATTATTTTGGGTGTTTAAGTAGTTGTTTTACTTCACTTCTACTATATTACTAAAGAATTTATAAATTGTTTAAATGAATCGATTAAAAGTAGCGTTTTCAAAATGGGAAATTTTTACGAGTTTTCAAGGATGTTGCTATCGGGTAGCAAAATTCACAAAGTTAGCAATAACTCTGATAGTTCTAATAATTTAAATGATCAAATGTTTTCAAAGATTTCAACTCAACCATGTTTATATAAAAAAAAAGACAATTCCACCTGAGTTTTTAGTAGACACCGTTTTATAATCTCAACAAATTTTCAGAATTCTATCAGACAATCAAAATCTTTCAAAACGTTTTTCTTCTGTGACATACCAGATCCAGTCGAGGCTCATGGGCCGGGTTTGGGGTGTTACATTGCTTATGCCTCCAGACAGTTGAAGCCTCATGAGAAAAATTATCCGACGCATGATCTTGAATTGGCTTCACTTTGAAGATTTAGAGACACTATTTATATGGTGAACGATGTCAAATTTTTACATATCACAAAAGTTTGAAGTACTTGATGACGCGAAAAGAGTTGAACTTAAGACAACGAAGATGGTTAGAGTTGATAAAGGACTATGAGTTGGTCATTGATTACCATCCTGGAAAGGCGAATGTGGTCGCCGATGCCTTTAGTAGAAAATCCCTATTTACCTTGAGAGCATTGAATTCAAAAATATCTTTATCTGATGATGGTTCTATTTTGGCTGAGTTGAGAGCTAGACCAATGTTCCTTCAAGAGATCTTGGAGTCTCAGAAAGAAGATAGTGAATTGCAAGTTAAGAGAGCTCAGTGCGAGTCAGGTGCTGAATCTGACTTTCGGATTAATTTTGATGGATGTTCAATGTTTAGAGATAGAGTTTGTGTGCCAAGAAAAGAGGAGCTTATTCAGAAAATTTTGCATGAGGCACATAACGGATGTTTATCTGTACATCCAGGTGGCAACAAGATGTATAATGATTTAAAGCAACTGTATTGGTGGCCGAAAATGAAGAAAGACATTTTAGAATTTGTTTCCAAGTACATGATTTGTCAGCAAGTAAAAGCTGAGCACCAAGTACCTTCGGGTTTGCTTCAGCCTATCTTGGTTACCGGGTGGAAATGGGACCGTATCACCATGGATTTCGTAATGGGTTTACTGTTGCTCAAAGCAAGAAAGATGTTGTTTGGGTTGTGGTTGATAGACTCACGAAGTCAGCCCACTTTATACCTGTACGAGTGGATTACTCACTAGACAAGTTGGCAAACTTGTATGTTTGTAAATAGTAAGACTTCACGGAGTTCCTTATCGATCATATCGGATAGAGATCCGAGATTCACATCCGATTTGGAAGAACGCAAGAAGCTTTGGGTACAAAGTTGAGTTTTAGTCTGACTTTTCACCCTCAAACCGACGGTCATCGAAGGTTAATCCAAGTACTCGAGGACATGCTCAGATGTTGTGTTTTGGAATTCCAAGGCAGTTGGGAAAAGTTTCTCCCATTGGTAGAATTCGTCTATAATAATAGCTTTCAGTCGAGCTTAAAGATGGCGCCTTATGAGGCCCTATATGGGCGTAAGTGCAGAACTCTCTTGTTTTGGACTGAACTCAAGGAGAACCAAATTCACGGGGTTGATTTAGTTAAAAAAGCTAAAGAGAAAGTGAAAGTAATTCGACAATGTTTAAAAGCTGCTTCAGATAGACAGAAATCCTATTCGGATTTAAAGAGAAAAGAGATCGAGTACCAAGTTGGGGATAAAGTCTTTTTGAAAGTATCACTGTGGAGAAAAGTTCTCAAATTTGGCCGTAAAGACAAGTTAAGTCCATGTTTCATTGGACCTTACGAGGTTACGGGGAGAATTGGGTCGGTAGCTTACCGTTTGGCTTTGCCATCAGAATTAGAGAAGATACATGATGTGTTTCACGTGTCAATGTTACGACGCTACAGATTAGACCCTTCTCATGTAATTACCCCTTCGAAAATAGAGATTCGTCCCGACATGACTTATGGTGAAGAACCAGTCAAGATTTTGGCTCGGGAAGTTAAGCAACTAAAAAATAAGAGTATTGCCTTAGTAAAAGTATTGTGGCAAAGGCACGGAATCGAAGAAGCTACATGGGAATCAAGAGAGTATGAGAAATCAATATCCAAACCTTTTCTTGGTAAGATTTTGAGGACGAAAATCCCTAAGGGAGAATTGTATGACCGATTTAGGGCCTAGTCAGATAGTGGTGCGAGGCCACAAACCCGAGGTGAAATAATGAGTTTTCCAGGTTTATGCCATGTTTGCATGCTAGTATGAAAGTTTTGTAAAGCAATTTTATTAAGTTGAGGTCAATTGGTCCAAAAAAGACTAAATTGCAAAAGTTTCCAAAATATGAGTTTCTAGAAGCTTTTTATATGAAATAACTCAAGATTAATAATTGTGAGTCCTTAAGTAGCAATTTTCGCAAAATTTAATTTTTGGACAAAATTGACCTTAAGAGACTATTATGGAAATTTTTAAGAGGAAAGGCATTTTGGTCATTTGGCCTCATTAGTGATTAAAATAGGATAAAGATGAGAAAAATTCACTCATCTTCTTCCTTGTTGTTGCCGAAAATTTGGAGACACCATAGCTAGGGTTCTTCATTTTTTTCAAGCTCATAGTATGTTCATCTTAGCCCCGTTTTTAATATTCTTCTTATTTTTGAAGTTCCCTATTATGAATTAGCTAATTTTAGCTATAAAATGAGCTAAGATGCATGTTCAAAAATCTACCCTTGAATGACATGCTTGTTAAATGATGTTTTATGGAAGTTTAAGAGAGTTTGATGTTAGATAAACATCTTCTCCTTAATGAATTTCATGAAAAATAGTAGTAGGGACCATTTTGTAACTGTTATAAAATTGGTCATACCTACTAGAAATAGTGAGAATTGATTATTATTATAGAAGAGAAAATGATCCAGTTGAGCATGAAGTTTAAGAAAGTTGCATGAAAATCATTTTACGAGAATTGGGGCAAAAGTGCAAATATTAGAAAGTATAGGGGCAAAATAGTAAATTTTTCAAAGTTTGAGTTATGAGTCAATTTAGTCAATATGGTTATTAAATGATCTATTTATGATTATAGATCAAGAAAAATAAAGCCTGGATCGAAACTGAGGCAAGAACAAAGTCGAGGACTAAATTGCACATCTATATACATTTTGTATATTGAGGTAAGTTTGTATGACTTCTAAGCTTTATGATTTTTATCATTAATTTGCTTAGTATAATGTATAATAATTTTATGAAATGATCATGTTATGTTCAAGAAACAAATCACGATAATAAGTACGAGCAAGTCCCGATTAAAGATGAATTTCCCAGGATACTCGATCTACCACACAAGTTATCATGTAAGTCCAAGGCAAGCTTGGCATTGATCAAGATATCATGTAAGTCCAAGGTAAGCTTGGCATTGATCAAGTTAGCAAGCAAGTTATCATGTAAGTCTAAGGCAAGCTTGGCATTGATCAAGTTATCATGTAAGTCCAAGGCAAGCTTGGCAATGATCAAGATATCATGTAAGTCCAAGGCAAGCTTGGCATTGATCAAGTTAGCAAGCAAGATATCATGTAAGTCCAAGGCAAGCTTGGCAATGATCAAGATATCATGTAAGTCTAAGGCAAGTTTGGCATTGATCAAGACATCATGTAAGTCCAAGGTAAGCTTGGCATTGATCAAGTTAGCAAGCAAGTTATTATGTAAGTCCAAGGACTCAAGCTTGGCATTGAGTGTGTTATCAAGAGCAAGACTTCATATAAGTCCATATCAAGGCATGGCCTTGAAACCAAGATGAGATAACCCATGTAAGACCATGTCTAGGATATGGCTTTGGCATCATTTTATGTGAGAAGAGATTTAGTATCATCGATTATTCACAGAAATTCATCGGGCATATGAGTAAGCTAAAAGAAGATAGCAAGAGAGCTAAGAAAGTAAAGTTAGTATCAAGATGAAATTAGATGAAGTTGAGTATTATTCATGTTGTGAATGAAAAAGTAGATACCATGATTATTGTTATTATAGTATACTGATCAATGTGATCAAGTGATACAGGTATCATGGTTACCTTAAAAGTATGATAATAGTATTTGTCATGAGACATGTAAGAATCTATATGAGAAAGTAAGCTCTTTAGCTGAAGTTCATGATACCATTGTTTATGTGAAATGGTTTCTATTAAGCAATGATGATGCTAAGAGTTGTCACATGCAAACTTACTAAGCTATATGCTTACGTTATGATTCTTTCTTTCTATGCAGTCCCGCCAAGCTAACTCGTGGATCATTAAAGTTGGAGCTCGCAACACACTATCAACTCTTATTTTGGTATAGCCAAGTTACTTTACTAAGTATGGCATGTATAGGAAACATTCATTTTGTGGACATGTTTTAAGAAGGGCCTTTGTAAAGGCTATCAAGTTTACTATTCTTTTGTATATGGCTAAGTGATTGGCCAAATTTGACTAAGCATGTATGTTTATTGATATCAATGAAGCATGTAGTATTATTCATAAAATTGGGTTGTTATTGCATCGTCAAATTGTGTATGGATATGATCTTCATTTTAGGGTGGCTAACGGCTTGGTAAATAGCCTGTAAGTGCCCACACGGTTGGATAGATGGGCGTGTGTCAAGACCGTGTTAACCCTGCACCTTAGTATTATTAATCAGAATAGGCCATGGGCAAATCCCACGGCCGTGTGTGTGTGCCGTGTAAGACACACGGTTTTGACATGGGCGTGTTCCCAGACCGTGTTGATTTAGTCAGTATATCAAGGATTAGCACACGGTCTAAGCCCACGGGCATGTCATGGTCGTGTGAAATTAGTCAGTAGCCTCTCATGGTTGAAAGACATGGGTGTGTCTAAGCCATGTGGACATAGTCAGTAGCTCCCCACGGTTTGAGGGCATGGGAGTGCTTAAGGATATACGGGCGTGTTCCAAGTCACACGGGCGTGTGAACCCTGTTTCAAAAAAATGATTTAATTGATTTAGTTCCAAAAGATTTTAGACATGAGTTTAAGGCCTCGTAGGCCCTTGTAACGTATGTGTTGACTAAGGAAGTGAAGTTTTTAAGTCGGAACGAAATTTTATAGCCCGTAAGTACATGTTTAAGTGAGCTCAAGCATGGTAATGTCTCATATCCAGACCCAGTATCGGTCTTGGGTGCGAGGTGTTACACTCTCACCTATCATCATCACTTCCTTATCCTCTGGAGTTCTTAGTACCATACGCTTTGCAGCACAGTCCAAGTTCGCACGATGCTTAACTAGCCAGTCCATGCCTAGTATAAGATCAAACTCGACAAACGGCAGTTCCATCAAATCCGCCAGAAATACTACTCCCTGAACTACTAGGGGCACGTCTCTAAACAACTTATTCACTACCACCGATTGTCCTAAAGGGCTAATCACAGACATTTCTCTAGCAGCAATCTCAGATTTAATACCCAAAGTTTCGGACACAGTTCAGGCAACATACGAATGGGTAGATCCAATATCTATCAAAGCTGTAAAGGGTACATCAAATATGAAAATGTACCGATTATGACGTCCGGTGTCTCACCATCCTCATGACGTCTAGCCGCATAAACCAATCTTGGCTATCTCACGTCTGTGTTACCCCTGTTACCAGCACCCCTACCTGGTGCTCCCTGACCACTCCCTATACCATTTCCACCTCGAATCAGCCCACAACCTCTCGGTGGCTGCGCAAATTTGTAACAAACTACCTATGTCTGAATAGGCTCTCGAGGACAATCCCTAAACTGATGGCCCTTGGATCCACATCTGAAACAGCCACTGGTTCTCTTCCAGCACTCACCCGAGTGAAGTTTCCTACAGTCCACACAAGGCTGTAACTGATTGGTAACAACTAGAACACCCATTCGAACTTGCCCCTCAAACCTAGGCCTTTTCTGAAACCCCCTTGTAGGACCTGAATACCCAGAATCTTTTTTGTTCTTGCCCCTATCCTTATCTCGATTTTGCCGTTCTGAGTGTTTTACCTCCTCAGCAATTTTAACTTTTTCCACTAATGTAGCAAAATTCCTTTCTCTGCAGGGCTATCAGTATCACGCAGCTCGTCCTCAAAACGCACACAACGCTTGTATTCAGTTAACACTATTCTCCGAGCGTACTGGCTCAGACACAAAAACTCTGCCTCGTACGCTGCCATAGATTTACCTCTCTGAACCAGATTTAAAAATTCTTTCCTTCGGGCATCCACATAGCTAACCCCGACATATTTTCCCTGGAATGCTGTCTTAAAGAAATCCCAGGTGATGCGATCAGCTTGCGTGCCTTCTCTAACAGTGAGCCACCACTGGTACGCCTTGTCTCTCAGCAAAGGCACCGCCTCTTTCAGTTTCTGTTCAGCTGTGCAATCCAAGTCATCCATAATCCGTTCCACAGCCTCAAGCAAATATTCCGCTACATTTGGGGCTACACTCAAAATACCCCTAAAAATTTCGGCCCCATTCGATCTAAGTCACTCAGATATAGACCCACAAGTTGCTGACCCATTACTTGCCCCAGCAACCCTTTCCAGTACCCGCATCATAGCTTGGGATAGAGCATCGTCTCCTCCCATTTGGTCATGAGACCCGTTTGATCCACAGTGATGCGAAAGCGTCCATTTGAGCATGTGCCGGATGTTTGAGACCAATCCCAACACCTCGGCATTTACCATGACCACGTCTACCGCGTCCTCGTCCTCTAGCACTCATGCTTGCTAGGTCAATTTAATCTGACTAGGAATCTTATGAATTAGTAGGTAATTTAATGTTTATTAACAAGTGTTTTATAGAGTGCAAGTAAAAAAGTTGTTCTCGCGAATCGCATTCGTATTCCTAAAGTCTCAATCTCTATAGTTTTAACTCCTAAAGCTAGAAGTTCCAGTGTACTACTGTCTCGTAAAATTTTCTTACTACATTCATAACATTATCACAACAACAATCATAAAATCAGGAGACTTATGGATTTGGTGCCGAATACTCATGGTGCCATACTTCCACTAAAGACGTGTATTTTTAAACCATGTTTTAAACAACTTTTAAAAAAAATATTTTTGAACCCATTCCACAGCCGAGTTTTACAACCTGGCTCTGATACCATAAAATTTAACACCCCAAACTCAGCCTAGATGTTACGACTGGATCTGGCGTGTCACATAAAAGGGTTGTTAAAACTACGCGATCGTTGAAAATGTCTGCATCACTTTTGAAAACTCCGTGTTGCGTTGGTTGTTTATAAAAGTCCATTTTACTCAGTGTTCATTTTATAACAGTTATAATTAGCTTGAAAACTACCTTTGTTATGAAATTCGAATTTGAAGATTCGATAAAAACATGATATTTTTAGAAACCAGTTGATAAAGCTTTAGAAAAACCACCAAATTGAACAAGTGATAATAATAATTTTTTGCAGAAATAAGAGTTTAAAAGAAATTTAAATCCAGAGGCATTATTACAAAATATTAAACCCACATGATAGTAAAATAATCTTATGAAATAAAACAGAAAAGAAATTTACTAAGTTTCTCAAGCGATACTCCTAAAGTATGGCCTCCACCGAGTCATCCAAAGCTCCAAGTCCCTACTGTTGAGTATTACCTGCGAGGGTAAAGAAAGAGGGGTGAGTTGAAGATATCAGTATCTAATTCCCTTACCGTCACCAACTGGGCCCAAGCCCAAATGACATTAAATTGGGCCTAAGTCCTAAAAACATAATAGTGTGGATGAGTTAATGCAGCCCAACCCAATCCAACCAACACACACCCAACCAGCCAATCACACCTGTGGGGATCAAGTCAACCCACCCCGCCGCTCACACCAATAATGTAGTCAAGCTACTAAACATAGCATATTTCTGGTTGAGCCACCCGAGTCATGATTACGAACACATATATATTTATAAAATTGTGGGTATACCAACAGGCTACACTGCTCTTCTGTCAAATTCCCGCCCCATGCAACATGGTAAAATGCAACATTCATGTAACACCCCTAACCCGTATCCATCGCCGAATTAGGGTTACGAGGTATTACCGAACTAAACTTAATTCCATATAGACTTTCATTAGAATCCAGGCACAAACAGTGCAATCTTTTCTATTTCATATAACATTTCAATCCATTTAATTAAATAACGTACAACAAGATTTATTACAGGTACTTAATATATAGAAATATCCAAACCATATAACTTAAACATTCATAGTATATATATATATATACAATTAAAGCATAACCCAACTTATATCATTTCATACCCTACATCGGACATAAATCAAGTTTCAATTAATATAAACTATTTCCATTCGTTTTACTACAATACAAGTACCTATTAAAACAACCGAACCATTTATACTGTTATTACTATTTAAAATAAAATCAAATACACATGCAAACATAGCATTATTACCATATGACCGAATGTACTATTGATGTATATGTATATATATAAAATCGTACCTTACCCTATAAGCAAAAGTTACATTTACGATTGCATACAATTAATCTTAATATATATAAACTCAATTCAAACATACATATACACAGCATACTTGAACTTCCTAATTTATCACATTGAAATAACCATACCATTTCGCTTACCCTTTGGTTTTGCACTTAACAATTATGAACATATTCATTTCTTACTAATAGCAACCGAATCTTTGTAGCTACTTTTAATATTTATACTTTATTTCATAACTAAAATTTTCACATAGCTGAAAACATTCAAGCATAGCACCATAATTCTTCCTAAATACCTCAAATCTATATTTTTCGTTTTTATTAATAATGAACACATGGCTTAGCTCAACTATCACTAATAAATCAAATTAACAAGCAACACATAAATCACCTAAACCAAGATCATATTCCAAACATATACACATCAACCTCATTTCGCATATAATAGACCATACCCAAATCAAAACAAATGCAAAATACATCAATATGTCATGCTTATCCCAAACGCAACACATCTATATATAATAGGCATATTACTTATTTAGTATACTAGATATTATAACTCATTAGACATCCGTCATTATCTTCCTTGTTAAAACATATTACCACACACCACAACATGTATATCATATGACCACTTTCCCTTCATGATTAAACCATGACCGAACTTCACATCCATTAATATGATAATAAAACCGTTATATCAAGAGCATAGGAATTAAACTTGACCAAAAGAAATAGCCATTTTCGCAAGGCTATACATATATACAAAACTGAATGTTCTTAGTCTAAACCTTAGTCTAACCTATACATGCCTTCGATTTAAAACTAAGATTATGTACCAAAAAGGGGTGATAGTGTGGTTGACTTTCTTGATGATCCTTTGAGTCCTTAGCTGAGTCTACAATCTATAAAACAGAAAGACCAATATATATAAAGTAAGAACACTAGCTTAGTAAGTTTTAAGTTGATGGTAATACAATGTCCAAACACCAATACATATAATAGTTACCATTAACAATGTAAAATAAACATTTCAATACACGAATTTATGTAAGGCCGAATACCATAGTTCATTAACCTAATTGTTTCACTTGTTTACCTTAAACTTATATTATATCAAAACGAAAGGTATATGTATTACATTAATCATATTATTTCAAATCATATACATCCACCATTCACATCGTCTATGTTATCCCACTCAAAGTCATATCTCAATGAACATTTCTATTCATAATCAAGTCTACCAAAATATTATATTCAATCTCAATTTCAATCACATACTACTCATACTTTTGATCATAAGTTCAATTTCACATTATACCATTTCTCTAGTATCATTCAAATTCGATTAAAATTAGACATAACTTACCTTGCTCTCGGTAAATGAAAAAGGGACTTACGTTTACTCGAGCGTTTACTTGATACATTAACTGCATTTCACGTTGAGTAATTTAAGGTTTCTTCATTTAAAACGCATCACCGGCATCAAGCCTGCTAGGCACGAAGCCCGAATATGTCACCGGCACAAGGCCTACTAGGCACAAAGCCCGAATATGTCATCGGCACTAAGCCTGCTAGGCACAAAGCCCGAATATGTCACCGACACGAGGCCTACTAGGCACAAAGCCCGAATATTTCACTGGCACGAGGCCTGCTAGGCAATAAGCCCGAACTGTTTATCAAATCAATTCATATTCACAAAAACCAATTCACTTGTCAAACCAAATATACTAATTCATATTATCTTGCAAACATAATCATCCCAATGTAAAACATACACATTCGGCTAACACCCATATCTTACTCAATTTAATCAATTAATTTCATTTCACACTTTCATAATTATTTCTTTAATGAACTTTAACTTAAGAACTTACCTCGACTGTCGACGGACAACTTAGACCGGCTATTCAAGAACTTTCGTCTTTCCCCGATCCAATTCTGTTTTTCTTTGCTCTTGATCTAAAACACATTAAATTTAGCTCATTCAAGCATATTTCAATTCAATTTATTCCCAAAACACATAGATATGCAATTTACCATTTTACCCCTACTATTTCACATTTTTACAATTTGGTCCCATTAGCACAAAACACAAAATAAACAAAATTCCATTACAACACTCAAGGGTCGAATATTCACAAGGACCCTATAAGTCCATTTCTTTCATTTATTTTGTATATAAGCCCCTCTAAAAATTTATTTTTACAAACTAGCCCTAAATACTCAAATTCACCAAAATTTCCAATACCAATTATATTAATCTTAAACATATCTTTAATTTAAAACATCAAACATCAAAACCACAAGAACATGTCAATGGTCGAACATCAAGCATGCTTATTTTTAAAAATTCTAACATGGGTGGATTATTGTTCAAGCAACGATCTCAAAACGTAAAAATTTTCAAGAACCGACTAAAGACTTACCTTGAATTTGGCTTGGAAAGTAATCGAAAATCAAAGAACTTAGCTCCCTTTTCTTTCTTCAATATTCGGTCAAGAGAAAGATGGAGAAAACATGTTTATTTTTTGTGTTTTGATAAACATATATTATGTAATTGTTGGATTACTAAATTAACCTTTTACTTTAATATATTAACAATTAATACTAAGGTTATTCTTGGTATATGCCGCCACTACACATAAAAATGGGTTAATTTCCCTTTTGATACTCCATATTAAAAAGCCATAATCAATTTAGCACATTTTACTATAGTTTGCAACTTTTACTTTTTATGCGATTAAGTCCTTTTTTCTAAATTAAACACACAAATAATAAAATTTTTCTACGAGACTTTCACACACATTAATTCACATATAATAAACACAAAATATAATATTAAAATATTTCTCGGACTCGAATTCATGGTCCCGAAACCACTGTTCTGATTAGAGTCAAATTCGGTCTGTTACAACTCTCCCCCTTAAGGATTTTCGTCCCCAAAAATCTTACCGATAAACAAAGTCGGATATTGTTGCCTCATTGAATCTTCAGGCTCCCATGTAGCCTCTTCAACTCCGTACCGATTCCATAAAACTTTCACTAATGGAATCCTCTTGTTTCTCAATTCTTTCATTTCCCGAGCTAAAATACGAATTGGTTCTTCCTCGTACGTCATATCAGGTCGGATTTCAATCTCAGATGGAGCAATCACATGTGACGGATCTGATCTATATCTACGGAGCATAGAAACGTGAAATACGTCATGTATCTTCTCTAATTCAGAGGGTAACTTCAACCTATAAGCAACAGGTCCAATACGTTCGATGATTTCATAGGTCCGATAAATCTCGGACTCAGTTTGCTTTCCCGACCAAAACGAAGTACTTTCTTCCACGGAGATACTTTCAAGAAAACCCGATCTCTGACTTGAAATTCTATATCTTTATGTTTCAAATAAGTGTAAGACTTTTGATGATCTGATGCAGCTTTCAAACTATCTTTGATTATAGCCACTTTCTATTCAGTCTCTTTAATCAAATCAACCCCTTGTATCTTGTTCTCACCGAGCTCGATCCGATTACAATGGCGTCGACACTTGCGGCCATATAGAGCTTCATAGGGTGCCATTTTGATACTTGATTGAAAACTGTTATTATAAGCAAATTCAATCAAAGGTAAGTACTTTTCCCATGTACCTTCAAACTCGAGAACGCAACATCTCAACATGTCCTCAAGTGTTTGAATGGTTCGCTCAGATTGATCGTCTGTCTGCAGGTGAAAGGCGGTGCTAAGATGAAGTTTAGTACCTAAAGCATCCTGTAACTTCTTCCACAATCGCGATGTGAATCTCAGGTCTCTGTCTAAGATAATAGAACTCGGCACACGATGTAATCTCATAATTTGAGATATATACAACTCAGCAAGTTTATCGAGTGAGAAGTCCATACGAACTGGTACAAAATGAGCTGATTTGGTCAGTCTATCTACTATAACCCAGACTGCATCTTTCTTGCTCGATGTCATAGGCAAACCAGATACAAAATCCATAGTGATTTTATCCCATTTTCATTCAGGTATCATGATCGGCTGAAGTAACCCAGAAGGCACTTGATGCTCGGCTTTTACTTGCTGACAAATTAAGCACTTTGACACAAATTTAGATATATCCCGTTTTATGCCAGGCCACCACTAAAACTGTTTCAAATCATTATACATTTTCATGCTACCCAGATGTATCGATAATCGACTACTATGAGCCTCACTCAGAATCATCTGAATCAACTCCGAGTTCTTCGGAACACATATTCGGCTTTTAAAGTTCAAACAGTCATTTGCATCAATTTGAAACTCTGATTCCGTATCTTTTTCACACTGAATTCGTATAGCAATCAAATCTTTGTCAACTTTTTATGCATCACAAATTTGCTGAATAAACATCAGTCTTGCTTGTAACTCGGCTATGATCGAACCATCACCAGACATAACCATATGTGCTTTCATCGCACGAAGAGCAAATAATGATTTTCGACTTAACGCATCTGCAACAACATCAGCTTTTCCCAGATAGTAGTCAGTCACCAACTCATAGTCTTTCAACAATTCTAACCATCTGCGTTGTCTCAAGTTTAAACTTTCTGAGTCATCAAATACTTTAGACTTTTATGATCCGAATAAACGTGACATTTCTCGCAGAATAAGTAATGACGCCAAATTTTCAATGCGAAAACAATGGCTGCTAATTCCAGATCGTGAGTCGGATAATTTCTTTCATGCGGCTTCAATTGTCTCGAAGCGTAGGCTATAACTTTGCCTTCCTGCATCAAAATGCAACCCAACCCATTCGAGGAAGCATCACTAAAAATGACAAATTCTTTACCCGATTCAGGCTGAGTTAACACTGGAGCTTCGGTCAAAAGAGCTTTCAGCTATTCGAAACTTTTCTTACACATTTTCGACCACTCAAACTAGACATCTTTCTATAGTAGCCTTGTTAAAGGTGTAGCTATCATAGAAAAACCTTTTACAAACCTTCTGTAGTATCCCGCAAGGCCTAGAAAGCTTCTAATCTCAGAAACATTCTTTGGTGGTTTCCAATCGAGTATAGCTGCTATTTTGTTTGGATCCACCCGAATACCTGATGCTGAAACAACATGACCCAAGAAGCTGACTTCATTCATCTAGAACTCACACTTACTAAACTTTGCATACAACTGTTGATCTCGCAAAGTTTGTAGCACTAATCTCAAATGCTCGGCATGCTCAGTTTCATCTTTGGAAAAGATTAGTATATCATCAATAAACACTACTACAAACCGATCCAAAAACTGTTTGAAGACCCGATTCATTAGATCCATAAAAACAGCAGGTGCATTAGTGAGTCCAAAAGGCATAACCAGAAACTCAAAATATCCGTACCTCGTCCAGGAATGCGTCTTTGGCACATCTCAGTATCTACGGCTCAGAATCGATAATAACCCGATCTCAAATCTATCTTCAAAATATCAAGCCCTTTCAACCGATCAAACAAATCTTCAATCCGAGGTAACGGGTACTTATTCTTTATAGTTACTTTATTCAGTTGCCGATAATCAATACACATTCGCATCGTTCCATCTTTCTTCCTCACAAAAAGAACAGGTGCACCCCAAGAAGAGAAACTCGGTCGTGCAAAGCCCCTATCTGTTAACTCTTGCAACGGTGCTTTCAACTCTTTCAACTCAGTAAGTGCCATCCGATACGGAGCGATCGAGATCGGAGTCGTTCCCGGTGCTAATTCAATGCCGAACTCAATCTCTCGCCCGGTAGTTCTTTAGGAAACACATCTGGGTATTCACATATAACCGGTACAGATTCAATATGCTTTTCAGACACTTTATCATCCAGTACATAGGCCAAATAAGCTTCACACCCTTTTCTCACATACTTTCGGGCCAACATCGAGGATATTACTATAGGAAACCCACTTAAATCACTGGATTCAATTCTGATGATCTCTCCGTTCTGACATCTTAAATCAATAAGCTTTCTTTTGCAATTCACCACTGCATCATGTGAAGTTAACCAGTCCATTCCCAAAATTATATCGAACTCATCGAAGGGAAACAACATTAAATCGGCTGGGAAGCAAGAATCCTGAATCATCAACGGGCAACCTCTACACACTTTATTAACAAGTACACATCTAGGGTTGGACACACGAATCACAAACTTAGTAGACTCAACTGGCAGAGTCTTACCGAATACTAGAGTTTCACACGCGTATGAATGAGTCGAACCAGGATCAATCAATGCAATCACAGTAGTATCATAAAGGGTAAAAGTACCGATAATGACATCGGGGGTGGAAGCATCCTCGCTGGCTCGTGTAGCATAAGCTCTAGCTGGAGCTCTAGCCTCTGATCGTATTGCGGTGTCCTTCATCCCTCTCTGACTGCCACCTACATTGCCTGAATGTTTGAGTGGTCTACCCCGTGCTGGCACACTGCTCGGTCTAGTGTTCTGAGTTGCATTTTGCTCGGCTAACATCGGGTACTCTCGAATAAAATGATCTGACGATCCACATTTAAAGCAGGACCGATCACGAACTCTACAACTTCCAGGATGCCATTTCCCACAATGTTTACACTCGGCCCGGTTCTGTGGAACATTACCGACACTAGCTATCAAAGTGGCTCGGGAACTCACTGGAGGTCGATCACGTCTTGGCAAGTCTGAAGTAGCTTTATGTCGACTGGGGTCATCTCTGAACTTCTTATGCACAAAATAGAAAATTTTACTCGATGATCTTTTTCAAGTGTCTCTAGCTTCTACTTCAGCTTTTCTTTTCTCCTTTTCGAGCTCTTCGGCTTTACAAGCTCGCTCGACTAATGTCACAAACTCTTTGATTTCAAGAATGCCAACAAGTAACTTTATGTCTTCATTCAGGCTGTCTTCAAATCTTTTACACATAATGGCTTGGTAGATATACACTCCGAGCGTAACGGCTCAATCGACAAACTTCCGTTCATATTCCGTCACGATCATGCGTACTGCTTTTAATTCGAAATTCTTTACATTTCGATCGATGAATCTCGGTGATATATTTCTTACGAACTCAATTTGGAAGAAGTCCCAAGTTACTTTTTCTTTCGAAACTACGGATACCGGTGTGTTCCACGGTGATAGGCGGTGTCTCAAGTAGAGATATAGCACACTTTAGGCATTCTTTTGGAGTACAAGATAACTCATCGAGTGCGAATAGTGTTATCAAGCCACATCTCGGCCACTCTGCGTCATCATTATCATTGGCCTTGAATTCCTCGGCCCATATTTCTGATTTTATCAGCGGAGGCTGCTAGATCTCATCGGATCTATCATCGAAGTCTTTGAAGGTACCGGAGTTGAATTATTTGGGGTGGAGGTTGTTGTACAATCGGATTAGTGCGAATAAACTGGGTAAACCATTCGTTCATCATCTGATAGAAGGCTTATTTAGCCTCCCCTCATGGCTACCCGAACCGGTCGAGAGTCTAATGGCGGCGATCCACGTGCGAGACCGGTATAGCGCTCTCCACATCATCAGCCACGACTCTATCGGGATCTAATCCATTTACTATATAAAATACAATTGAAATTGTCAGAAGTCACCACACTATCATATATACAATTTAAAGGCATGTATAGCTAGACTCTTACTCGCTACGGTAGTCCTAGAATCGACTAAACCGTAGCTCTGATACCAATAAAATGTAACACCCCTAATCCATATCCATCACTGATGAAACACCCCAAACCCGGCCCACAAGCCTTGACCGGATCTGGCATGCTTCTAGGGAAAAACCATTCGAAACTTATTTGAACTTTGCCAAATACAAGAGTGTTTTTGAAAAACAGTTGATTAGTGTTGGGTTCAAATTTTAAACAATGTTGATTAAGTGTCAAAACATTTAACATTTATTTTTAATAAAAGTTACTTAAACTTTAAATTGATAAAATCGTATCATACTAAAATAATTAAAATGCATGCATAAACAGTTTCATACTAGTGGCCTTATTACATCAAAAACAAATCCCGAAATAAATTCAAAACTTGAAAATTAAAAACTAATAAAAATAAAATAATCTCTGAGCTGAGCATGGCCACCACTGAGCTCTTGCCGACCCGGTCCATTACTGTGTGTCACCTGAAAAAAATAATCCCACAACAGGGTGAGTCAAACAAACTCAGTGTGTAATAGCCGACACTAAGTCTCAACAAATTTAAGCACATCAGTTCAAACATGTACAGATAGCAAATATAAGTAATGATGCATTCCCGAACCCAAACCTAGTTAACCATCCGCTACACATCGCCCGTACCAACCATTACACCGTGGGGACTACTAAGTCGACCCTCCATCCACTACACATCATCGAAGGTAGTCACTGCAGACCACATGCTCATCGCCCTTATATATATATTGTGGCATAGCCACCAGATAATCATTTGTGACATAAGTCACCACATTCGGATTTTTGTGACATGAGTCACCACATTTAGATATTGTGGTATAAAACCACCAAATCACTTCCCCTTTTCATATCACCCATATGCCCCATGTCATACAAATCATGCCAATAGCTTATCTTATGCCTTATTCACATTCGTTACAGTTTCACATGAGTGCCATAATAGATATTCATAATATTATAACCACAGTAGTAGCAGGTTAATGTACCTGAGTACTTTGTACCATTGCATGGTACCTTTGGCCACATTTCACATCATTATAAACACATATATAAAATTGATGCCGTAAATCTATTAAGAGTTAGTGTGGGGTACACACCTGATTCACTTAACGCTTTCACTGAAATCCCGAAAACCCGATCTAATGCTTTAGATCCTTAGTTCTTACATTCGGCCAACACTAACCATTTTAGCTAAAGGCCATTTGGCCAAATGATCAAATCCTGAAGGATTATCGCGACCAAAATCTTACCTTGTTGCCGATTTCACTACTAATCAAATCCCAAAACTCCGTGATATTTCTTCCTTGTAATCGGCCAACACTAGTTCACTAGACTTGATTAGTTTTGGCTTTCGAATAAATAAGAAATAGATCTAAGTCACTTAAATATGGCCGAATGTACATGTACACTCACCTTGCGATTTTAAATCTCGAAAACCACTACTTGTTCCTGAGGTTGCCAAAATCCCTGCTTAACCATTGTTAGAATCGGCTATAACAATAATCTAAGAAAATGGCCCTTGGCCGAATACCACATATCACTCACCTTGATGAATCGAATCCCGAAAAAATCCTTAGAGCTTCCTTCCTTCGGCTACACACAAAAGAACACATCACTTATGGCCTTAAAGAACATTCGGCCAACCTTATACCAAGGCCTAATCATTGGTTCGGCACACTAAAAGAAAGAGAACCCAAAACCGATTGCCCAAAGAAGAAATACTTACCACTTTCGAGTAGTCCACAAGTTCTAAATGTCGACAGGAGGGAAAGATGTTGGGTTTCCGGCTTTTAAAACTTGCGATAGAGAGGAAAGAATAAGGCCACCTTGAGATTCGACTATGGCTCCTAATGGAGATGGGATATTCGACTATCTCAGGAGTATTTCGGCTTTTGGAAGAATTGTGAAAGAAAAGAAAAGAAGAAGGGGTTGAGCAATTCGGCTATGGTGGCAAAGGAGGATTCGGCTAACACAAAATAAAAGAAGAAGAAAGGGGTAGATTGGCTAGAGAATTTGGTAGAGAACTAAAGAGAAAAGAAAAGAATGGAGAATGGCCTCACTTCTCCCCTTTTTGCCGAAACTACTACACCTAGAGTCCCCTATTCGGCCAATTCCTCCTCTCACTATCAAATCCCTTATTTCACTCTACCTTAGCCGAATCTTTAACACTCCAACCCAATCTATATTTCCTTCCTCCAGAGTCCATATGCCGTCCACTGCTGCTCATCCTTGTAGCAACATAAAAACTCCTTTTTTGCTTCCCTTGTGATTCGAACCTAGGCCCTTTCCCCCTTTGCTTGTGGCGTCACTTACTAAGGCCCTAAGTGGCGCCCCCAAGCCACTTAAACAAGCCCATTTTAGTGGCATATTTCCCCTACAAATTTTCTTAAGGCATCTTAGGCTTAGCTTTCTCTTTTAAACTTAAAATTAAATAATTTCTAAGGCATTCTCCTACATTCTACTGTTCCCGAAATTCATAAAGCACATTCATAATATACACAGGCATACAAGCATATGCAATTGAGCAAAAATGCACAAGCCCTAATTCTCGGATATTACAGTTCTACCCCCTTAAAATAATTTCGACCTCAAAATTACCTGGCTAGAATAGGTGGGGGTATTGCTGTCGCATTGCTTCTTCCGGCTCTCAAGAAGCTTCTTCCAATCCATGGTTACGCCACAACACTTTGACCAGAGGCACCAACTTCCTTCGAAGCACCTTTACATCATGCTCCAAAATCTGAATCGGCTCTTCCTCATAAGATAGATCTGGTCTCAGCTCCACCTCTTCAACCGGAACTACATGAGATGGATCCGATCGGTATCGACGTAGCATGGAAACATGGAATACATCGTGCATCTGTTTTAATTCCGAAGGCAACTCTAACTGGTATGCCACCGGTCCAATTCGTTTCAACACCCGATAAGGTCCTATAAACCTGGAACTTAGCTTCCCTTTTTGACCAAATCTCATCACTTTCTTCCAAGGCAAAACTTTGAGAAACACTTGATCTCCCACAGTAAATTCTATGTCCTTCCGTTTGAGATCGGGATACAACTTCTGCCTGTCAGACGCCTCCTTCAACCGTGCCCGAATTACCTTAACCTTTTCCTTGGATTCTGCCACAATCTCTGGACCCAAAATCTGTCATTCTCCCAATTTCGTCCAACATGTAGGAGTGCGACACTTCCGTCCATACAGTGCTTCGTACGGTGCCATCCGAATACTTGCACGATAAATTTGTTGTTATGCATAAATTCGCTAGAGGCAAATATTCTTCCCAACTTCCTCTCAAGTCTATCACACGACCCTCAAAGATATCCTCCAACACTTGTATTACCCATTTCAGATTGACCGTCCATTGCGGATGGAATGTCAGATCTTGAAATCTAATCTGATGCCCAAAGTTTGATGTAGTGCCTTCCAAAATCGAGACGTAAACCTCAGATCCCTATCTGAGATAATCAATACCGACACTCCGTGCAACCTTACAATTTTCGCAACATACAACTTTGCTAATCTCTGGAGAGAATAGTCAACCCGCACTGGAATGAAATGCGCGGACTTTGTCAGCCAATCCACTATCACCCATACCGAGTCCTTCTTAGTAGGCGTAACGAAGTCCATGGTGATTCTCTCCCACTTCCACTACGAAATCTGTATTGGCTGAAGCAACCCTGACGGAACTTGATGTTCAGCCTTAACTTGCTGACATGTTAAGCACTTCCCTACAAATCCCGTAACTTCCCGCTTAAGACCAGGCCACCAAAACTGTTCCCTTAAGTCTCAGACGACTTCGCCTCCGTGATGCATAGCATAAGGACTACTATGCGATTCCTAAAGAATTCTCTGCCTTAACTCCTCGTTCTTCGGCATACAAACCTTTCCCTTGAAATACAATACTCCATCGCCATTAATACCATAATCCTCCAACTCTCCCCTCTGCACTTGCTGTAGCATAGTACTGAAATCATCATCTGCCAACTATCCCTCTTTCACCTTATTCAGCCATGTCGGCTTCACTTGCAATTCTGCTAATAAACTTCCATCATCATAGAGGCTTAAATGTGCGAACATTGCCCATAACTCCGTCACTACTTTCTGACTTAGGGCATCCGCCACCACATTCGCCTTGCCCGGGTGATACTCTATAGAGCAATCGTAGTCCTTTAATAATTCTACCCACCTTCGCTGTCTCAGGTTCAACTCCTTCTGAGTCAGCAGATATTTGAGGCTTTTGTGGTCTGTGTAGATTACAGACTTCTCTCCATATAAGTAGTGCCTCCATACCTTAAGAGCAAAGACCACTGCTGCCAATTCCAAGTCATGCGTCGGGTAGTTAACCTCGTGTGGCCTTAGTTGTCGAGATACATAAGCAACTACCTTCTCGTCTTGCATAAGGACACCTCTCGATCCTGTATAGGAAGCATCACAGTATACTACAAAATCCTTCCCTGCCTCAGGCTGAATCAAAACTGGAGCTTCAGTTAAGACTCTCTTAAGCCTCTCAAAGCTCTCCTGTTGCTTATCAGTCCACACGAAAGGTACCTCTTCCTTAGTAACTTTGTCAAAGGTGCGGCTATTGACGAGAACCCTTCTACAAACCTTCGGTAATAGCCTGCTAATCCCAAGAAACTCCGAACTTCTGCCACAGACTTAGGGAGTTTCCAATCCAAAACTGCCTCAATCTTCCGAGGATCCACCCTTATTCCTTCATCAGATACCACATGTCCTAAAAACGTAACCTCCTTCAGCCAAAATTTGCACTTGCTGAACTTGGCATATAACTTTTTCTCCCTTAACACTTGTAACACGACTCGGAGGTGCTCATCATGTTCTTCCTCAGACTTCGAATGCACCAATATATCGTCTATGAACACAACAACGAACCGGTCCAGATAGGGTTGGAAAATCTGGTTCATCATGTCCATGAATGCGGCTGGGGCGTTTGTCAATCCGAACGGCATTACTACAAACTCAAAATACCCATATCTTGTCTGAAAAGTTGTCTTATGGATATCTGCCTCCTTCACCTTAAGCTGATGATATCCAGACCTTAGATCTATCTTTGAGAATACTGCCGCCCCCTTAAGCTGATCATACAAGTCATCTATCCTTGGCAAAGGGTACTTGTTCTTGATGGTCAGCTTATTCAACTGACGATAATCTATGCACATGCGCATAGTTCTGTCCTTCTTCTTCACAAATAAGACCGGTGCTCTCCATGGAGACACACTGGGTCAGATAAACCCACGATCAAGTAATTCTTAGATCTGAGCCTTGAGCTCAACCAACTCATTGGGTGCCATTTTGTACGGGGCAATTGACACAGGAGCTGTTCCTGGCAGCAAGTCAATTCCGAACTCCACCTCCATGTCCGGGGGTATTCCTGGCAATTCCTCTAGAAAGACATCCACAAACTCCCTTACAGTTCTAACTCCACTAACTCCCCCTTCTTTTACATCCAAAGCACTAACGAAAGCCAAAAATTCCTTACACCCCTTCCGAACCATCTTATCAGCCTTTAAGGTTGAAACTACGTTAGACAAGTAGTTTCTTCTTTCCCCTACCATAATTAGCGCCTCATCCTCTAGGGTCCTCAAATCCATTCGTTTAGCTGCACAATCCAATACAGCCCGATGCTCCACTAGCCAGTCCATGCCAAGAATAAGATTAAATTCTCCGAAGGGTAGTTCCATTAAGTCGGTGAAAAATACCACTCCCTGAATCTCTAGAGGTACTTTCTGAAACATCTTATTCACCACTATAGTTTGACCTAATGGGTTTACTACAGTCATCTCCCTATTAGATAGTTCAGAGGCTATTCCTAGAGTTTCAACTACTCTACATGCAACATAAGAGTAGGTAGAGCCAACATCAATCAAAGTAAAGTAAGGCTTGCCAAATATAAGGAACGTACCGGTTATGACGTCTGGTGCGTCTCCGTCCTCTCTTCGATGAACTGTATACACTAAACCCGGTTGTCTTGCCTCCGTGTTGGTAACACCTCGGCCCGGTGTTCCCCGTCCTCTACCAGTACCATTACCTCTGCCAGTCGAACCACAGCCTCGCGGTGGCTGCTGTCCTCCTCTTCCAGCCTGGTTAGGACCTTGGCTTACTGGTCGACCCCCTTCTGTTCTCATAGAAAAATCCTTAATCATGTGGTCTTGGGACCCACACTTAAAGCATCCTCCCGTCTTTTTCCAACACTCTCCCAAGTGCATCTTTCCACACTGGGCACAAGTACGATATTGCCCTCTAGTAGCAGCTTGCTGACCTCGCGGCCCATCAACTCTAGGCCTCTTTTGCTCAGTCCTTGAAGGCCCTGATGATCCAAAGCCTCTCTTTTGCCTACTCCGGTCTGTATCCTGTCTCACCGAATCTTTAATCCCTTTGGCTACCTTAGCCTTCTCCACCAACACGGTAAACTCTTGCTCCTGCTGTGGAGCTATCAACAATCTTAGATCATCCCTCAGTCTGTCCTCAAACCGGACACACCGCTCATGCTCCGTCGACATAATACCTCGAGCATAACGGCCAAATTTTAGGAATTACGCCTCGATTCCGCTCTGACTTATTTCCTTGAACCAAACCTTAGAAACGCCTTCCTCTCAAGCATCAACATAGCTAGTTCCAATGTACTTCTTCCGATATGCCGCCTTGAAATATTCCCAAGTAAGATCGCTGCTGGCAAAGACCTTCCCAAACCGTGAGCCACCATTGGTATGACTCATCACGAAGTAGCGATACTATCCCTTTCAATTTCTCCTCGGTAGTTAGGTCTAGGTCGTCTATAATTCGCTCCGTCGCTTCCAACCAATACTCAGCCGTATTGGGTGCCACACCAAAAAATCCACGAAAAAATTCAGCTCCATTAGCTCGAAGTCGCTCAAGTACCGACTTCCGAGCTCCCATGCCTCCGCCCGCTCCAGCCACCCTTTCCAAAACTCGCAGCATCGCCTATGATACTTTATCATCCCCCGTCTAATCTTGATATTCCACATCAGCGGCTGGTGGTGGTGGCATCTCATTTTCGGACCCTTGTCCTGACCTAACGGGTTCTGACACGGTCATTCGGCCTCTACCACGGCCACACACGTTGCGACCATGTCCTCTAGAGTTCATACTTTTGAATCGCGTTTATCTGATTTAAGAATTTTATAGATTAGTTTTTGTTTCACTGATTTATCACGAACAGTCTTATGGTCAATAGCTCTAGGGAGTAGTTCTTTCGATTTCATACACATACAGTCTCAATTCATTCATTCAATCACATTCATGAACTTGTGTTCATTACAGAAAAATGTTGTAGTTGTCATTGTTTGTTGTTTTCCACTACCCAGGGGTATTTCCGTAATTTTATCCTATAGGGGTATTTTGGTAATTTTCCAAATTAGGGTATTTGAAAATTTCACAAAGTAAATTTTTTTCCTTTGGTATAGTTTTTTCAAAATTGAAATACTTGACAAGAAAATTTCAAGGGTAAAATGGTAATTTTATACACTAGGGTATTTTGTAATTTTACAAGCGAGGTCATTTCGGTAATTTTTGCAAAATATGGTTCTGGTGACTTTTCAAAACAAGGGTATTTTAGAAATTTTAATTTGAGGGCACTTGGTAATTTTCCACACCGAGGTATTTTGGTCATTTATGCAAAGTTAGGGGTAATTTGGTCAATTGCAAACCGGGGTATTCGGTCTTCTTTAAATCAAGGGCACTTGGAGTTTTAAAATCATGGTTTAACTTTGAAATTTCACAAAGCAGGTGTGGTCCCTTCGTGTTTTAATTATTGGGTTTAGCACATGTGTTGAGTCCCTTGGTTAGGGTGAAGCGTCACCACGCATCGTAGGATTCGAGCGGTGAGGAGGTGAGTCACTAGGATCGCTTAAATACCAAGCTCCCATCGAATCCAATCCTAGACATGTGCACCACAGGTTGCCACACCTTTAACTCGGCGACTCGAGCATGTGTTTGTTTGGTTGACGTTAAGTTTTATGTAACTTGGTGTTGAAGTAGACTAATCCTAGGGTTTAATATTTCCTAATCTACTAATCTACGTCCCTATAAATCCCACATACAATCACAAAAGAGTTAGAGTACTTACCGGTGGACTTGAGGAGACTCGGGTGCCATGCTTGGAAAAACCACCTTTCGTTTCTTAGTAAAACCCATTTTCAAAAGAAAGAAAACATTTTGGGCCTAAAATCCTCAAGGCCGAGTTTTGAACCAGCTCGATACCAAAACTGAAACACCCCAAACCCACCCACAAGCCACGGCCAGGATCTGGCATGCTTCTAGGAAAAACCATTCGAAACTTATTTGAACTTTGCCAAATACAAGAGTGCTTTTGAAAACAGTTGATTAGTGTTGGGTTCAAATTTTAAGCGGTGTTGATTAGGTGTCAAAACATTTAACATTTATTTTAATAAAAGTTACTTAAACTTTAAATTGATAAAATCGTATCATACTAAAATAATTAAAATGCATGCATAAACAGTTTCATACTAGTGGCCTTATTACATCAAAAATAAATCCAGAAATAAATCCAAAACTTGAAAATTAAAAACTAATAAAAATAAAATAATCTCTGAGTTGAGCATGGCCGCCACTGAGCTCCTGCCGACCTGATCCATTACTGTGTGTCACCTAAAAAAAATAATCCCACAATGGGGTGAGTCAAACAGACTCAGTGTGTAACAGCCAACACTAAGTCTCAACAAATTTAGGCACATCAGTTCAAACATGTACAGATAGCAAATATAAGTAATAATGCATTCTCGAACCCAAACCTAGTTAACCATCCACTACACATCGCCCGTACCAACCATCACACCGTGGGGACTACTAAGTCGACCCTCCATCCGCTACACATCATCGAAGGCAGTCGCTGTAGACGACATGCTCATCGCCCTTATATATATTGTGGCATAGCCACCAGATAATCATTTGTGACATAAGTCACCACATTCAGATTTTTGTGACATGAGTCACCACATTCAGATTTTATGGTATAAAACCACCAAATCACTTCCCCTTTTCATATCACCCATATGCCCCACGTCATACAAATCATGCCAATAGCTTATCTTATGCCTCATTCACATTCGTTACAGTTTCACATGAGTGCCATAACAGATATTCATAATATTATAACCACAGTAGTAGCAGGTTAACGTACCTGAGTACTTTGTACCATTGCATGGTACCTTTGGCCACATTTCACATCATTATAAACACATATATAAAATTGATGTCGTAAATCTATTGAGAGTTAGTGTGGGGTACACACCTGATTCACTTAACGCTTTCACTGAAATCCCGAAAACCCGATCTAATGCTTTAGATCCTTAGTTCCTACATTCGGCCAACACTAACCATTTTAGCTAAAGGCCATTCGGCCAAATGATCAAATCCCAAAGGATTATAGCGACCAAAATCTTACCTTGTTGCCGATTTCACTACTAATCAAATCCCGAAACTCCGTGATATTTCTTCCTTGCAATCGGCCAACACTAGTTCACTGGACTTGATTAGTTTCGGCTTTCGAACAAATAAAAAATAGATCTAAGTCACTTAAATATGGCCGAATGTACATGTACACTCACCTTGCGATTTTAAATCCTGAAAACCACTACTTGTTCCTGAGGTTACCAAAATCCCTGCTTAACCATTGTTAGAATCGGCTATAACAATAATCTAAGAAAGTGGCCCTTGGCCGAATACCACATATCACTCACCTTGATGAATCGAATCCTGAAAGAATCCTTAGTGCTTCCTTCCTTCGGCTACACACAAAAGAACACATCACTTATGGCCTTAAAGAACATTCTACCAACCTTATACCAAGGCCTAATCATTGGTTCTAAGACACTAAAAGAAAGAGAACCCAAAACCGATTGCTCAAAGAAGAAATACTTACCACTTTCGAGTAGTCCACAAGTTCTAAATGTCGACGGGAGGGAAAGATGTTGGGTTTTCGCTTTTAAAACTTGCGATAGAGAGGAAAGAATAAGGCCACCTTGAGATTGGCTATGGCTCCTAATGGAGATGGGATATTCACTATCTCGGAGTATTTGACTTTTGGAAGAATTGTGAAAGAAAAGAAAAGAAGAAGGGGTTGAACAATTGGCTATGGTGGCAAAGGAGGATTCGGCTAACACAAAATAAAAGAAGAAGAAAGGGGTAGATTGGCTAGAGAATTCGGCAGAGAGCTAAAGAGAAAAGAAAAGAATGGAGAATGGCCTCACTTCTCCCCTTTTTGTCGAAACTACTACACCTAGAGCCCTCTATTCGGCCAATTCCTCCTCTCACTATCAAATCCCTTATTTCACTCTACCTTAGCCAAATCCTTAACACTCCAACCCAATCTATACTTCCTTCCTCCGAGTCCATATGTCAGTCCTTCTTTGCTCATCCTTGTAGCAAAATAAAACTCCTTTTGCTTCCTTGTGTTTGAACCTAGGCCCTTCCCCTTTACTTGTGGCGTCACTTACTAAGGCCCTAAGTGGCGCCTCCAAGCCACTAAACAAGCCCATTTTAGTGGCATATTTCCCCTAAAAATTTTCTTAAGGCCTCTTAGGCTTAGCTTCCTATTTTAAACTTAAAATTAAATAATTTCTAAGGCATTCTCCTACATTCTACTGTTCCCGAAATTCATAAAGCACATTCATAATATACACAGGCATACAAGCACATGCAATTGAGCAAAAATGCACAAGCCCTAATTCCCAGATATTACAGTCGAATTAGGGTTACGAGGTATTACCGAACTAAACTCAATTCCATATAGACTTTCATTAGAATTCAGGCACAAACAGTGCAATCTTTTCTATTTCATATAACATTTCAATCCATTTAATTAAATAACATACAACAAGATTTATTACAGGTACTTAATATATAGAAATATTCGAACCATATAACTTAAACATTCATAGTATGTATATATACAATTAAAGCATAACCCAACTTATATCATTTCATACCCTATATCGGACATAAATCAAGTTTCAATTAATATAAACTATTTCCATTTGTTTTACTACAATACAAGTACCTATTAAAATAGCCGAACCATTTATCTTGTTATTACTATTTAAAAAATCAAATGCACATACAAACATAGCATTATTACCATATGACCGAATGTACTATTGATGTATATGTATATATATAAAACGCATACCTTACCCTATAAGCAAAAGTTACATTTACGATTGCATACAATTAATCTTACAATATATATATACTCAATTCGAACATACATATACACAGCATACTTGACCTTCCTAATTTATCACATTGAAATAACCATACCATTTCGCTTACCCTTTGGTTTTGCGCTTAACAATTATGAACATATTCATTTCTTACTAATAGCAACCGAATCTTTGTAGCTACTTTTAATATTTATACTTTATTTCATAACTAAAATTTTCACATAGCTGAAAACATTCAAGCATAGCACCATAATTCTTCCTAAATACCTCAAATCTATATTTTTCTTTTTTTATTAATAATGAACACAGGCTTAGCTCAACTATCACTAATAAATCAAATTAACAAGCAACACATAAATCACCTAAACTAAGATCATATTCCAAACATATACACATCAACCTCATTTCACATATAATAGACCATACCCAAATCAAAACAAATGCAAAATACATCAATATGTCATGCTTATCCCAAACACAACACATCTATATATAATAGGCATATTACTTATTTAGTATACTAGATATTATAACTCATTAGACATCCGTCATTATCTTCCTTGTTAAAACATATTACCACATACCACAATATGTATATCATATGACCACTTTCCCTTCATGATTAAACCATGACTGAACTTCACATCCATTAATATGATAATAAAACCATTATATCAAGAGCATAGGAATTAAACTTGACCAAAAGAAATAGCCATTTTCGCAAGGCTATACATATATACAAAACCGACTGTTCTTATTCTAAACCTTAGTCTAACCTATACATGCCTTCGATTTAAAACTAAGATTATGTGCCAAAAAGGGGTGATAGTGTGGTTGACTTTCTTGACGATCCTCTGAGTCCTTAGCTGAGTCTACAATCTATAAAACAGAAAGACCAATATATATAAAGTAAGCACACTAGCTTAGTAAGTTTTAAGTTAATGGTAACACAATGTCCAAACACCAATACATATAATAGTTACCATTAACAATGTAAAATAAACATTTCAATACATGAATTTATGTAAGGCCGAATACCATAGTTCATTAACCTAATTGTTTCACTTGTTTACCTTAAACTTATATTATATCACCGTATCATTCAAATTCAGTTAATATTAGACATAACTTACCTTGCTCTCGGTAAATGAAAAAGGGACTTACGTTTACTCGAGCGTTTACTTGATACATTAACTGCGTTTCACCTTGAGTAATTTAAGGTTTCTTCATTTAAAACGCATCACTGGCATCAAGCCTACTAGGCACGAAGCCCGAATATGTCACCGGTACAAGGCCTACTATGCACAAAGCCCGAATATGTCATCGGCACTAAGCCTGCTAGGCACAAAGCCCGAAAATGTCACCGGCACGAGGCCTGCTAGGCACAAAGCCCGAATATGTCACCGGCACGTGGCCTGCTAGGAAATAAGCCTGAACTATTTATCAAATCAATTCATATTCACAAAAACCAATTCACTTGTCAAACCAAATATACTAATTCATATTATCTTGCAAACATAATCATCCCAATGTAAAACATACACATTCGGCTAACACCCATATCTTACTCAATTTAATCAATTAATTTCATTTCACACTTTCATAATTATTTCTTTAATGAACTTTAACTTAAGAACTTACCTCGACTGTCGACGGACAACTTAGACCGGCTATTCAAGAACTTTCGTCTTTCCCCGATCCAATTCTGTTTTTCTTTGCTCTTCATCTAAAACACATTAAATTCAGCTCATTAAAGTATATTTCAATTCAATTTAGTCCCAAAACACATAGATATACAATTTACCATTTTACCCCTACTATTTCACATTTTTGCAATTTGGTCCCATTAGCAAAAAACACAAAATAAACAAAATTCCATTACAACACTCAAGGGCCGAATATTCACAAGGACCCTATAAGTCCATTTCTTTCATTTATTTTGCAAATAAGCCCCTCTAAAAATTTATTTTTACAAATTAGCCCTAAATACTGAAATTCACCAAAATTTCCAATACCAATTATATTAATCTTAAACATATCTTTAATTTAAAACATCAAACATCAAAACCACAAGAACATGTCAATGGTCGAACATCAAGCATGCTTATTTTTAAAAATTCTAACATGTGTCGATTTACGGTCAAGCAACGATCTCAAAGACATAAAATTTTCAAGAACCGACTAAAGACTTACCTTGAATTTGGCTTGGAAAGTAACCGAGAATCAAAGAACTTAGCTCCTTTTCTTTCTTCAATATTCGGTCAAGAGAAAGATGGAGAAAACATGTTTATTTTTTGTGTTTTGATAAACATATATTATGTAATTGTTGGATTACTAAATTAACCTTTTACTTTAATATATTAACAATTAATACTAAGGTTATTCTTGGTATATGCTGCCCACTACACATAAAAATGGGTTAATTTCCCTTTTGATACTCCATATTAAAAAGCCATAATCAATTTAGCACATTTCACTATAGTTTGCAACTTTTACTTTTTATGCCATTAAGTCCTTTTTCTAAACACACAAACAATAAATTTTTTCTACGAGACTTTCACACACATTAATTCACATATAATAAACACAAAATATAATATTAAAATATTTCTCAGACTCGGATTCGTGGTCCCGAAACCACTGTTCCGATTAGGGTCAAATTTGGTCAGTTACAATTCATATCAGTGTATATATAAATATCAAGGTATAATATAACACACAATCGGCCCACTAAGGGCATTTTGGTAATTCGGCCCACTGAGGGCATTTTGGTAAATTGGCCCACAGAGGGCATTTTGGTAATCTGGTCGGCAAACCCCGGTTTTAGCGAATCACAGAGCTAAAGTTGTTTAAGTGAGTTATTCAATTCCATGCAATGTCCGATTTATTAAACTTACAATAACGACGGTTCGGTTTACCAAAATTATAGCATATTACAAAACTACAAAATTACAGTGTAAGATTACACACCTGACTACGTAGAGAACTACACCCTCCTGATCGCTATCACCTTTACCAACTTATCACACAATTAACTACCGAAAAGGGGGATCTTAATCCACATCTAATCAATCGATTTAGAACACTTACCCTCACTATCGCGAACAACCACGATTTGCCTATCCGAACCGGACGTCGATTCCCTACCACAACCTAGTGAGAAATCACGAACGGCTGACACCGCACGCCGTTTGAACTTGGGAGCAGAGATAGCAAGTCCACTCTTATCGATATTTCGTTAGTACGGCTGCTGAGTTGACGAGAATGTGAGATTCGACCACCCCTACTAGAGCACTACAAAAGGAGAATGCAAGATGAAGGAGTGGGAGGAGATAGAGTTTCGATTATTGTGACAGAAACAACACAAAAGATTAGGAGAAAGGTAAACATTCGGCCAAAGAAAGGGGAAAAGAAAGGAAAAAAAAAGAACTTATACTTACCCGATTCAGCCAAGTAAAAAGGTGATCAATCACGCAGAGAAGAAAAGATGAACTACTGGAGAGGTTCGGCTTATGGTAATGCAAAAGAAAATGAATGATAAGGGAAAGATAGAAGAGAGTAGAAGAGAAGAGGGGTGCAAGGAAGTTTCGGCCAATACCCAATTGAAGAAAAGAAAAGATGTATAAAAAAGGGTTGAGTATTTCGGCACTAACAAGAAAAATTTGACACGAAAAAACCCCAAATGCTTGAGTTCTAAAATGCAAAAATACCTAATCACTATCAAAGAATTTCAGCACAAACACTATAGGAGATTTCGGTTTCCACACTTCTACACCCAAAACTAATTTTGCACCCCAACTCCCCCTCTTAGCCTTATTTCACATCTCACCTCCCAAACACTTTCCATTTTCAGCCAACATCTCCCTCACACCTCAATTCCAAGATTTTCTCCTTAATTTACTACTCAAACCCCTCTCCATCACTCATTCAAATTCATCTGACTGAGTCTTCAACTCCTCTTGCAGAGTCCAAGCTGAACTCTACTACCCTCACCTGCTTGGCACAAAAATAAATTACATGAGTTGCAGCAGGTGGGATTCGAACCCCAGCTCTCCCCTTTGCCAATTCTCGCCACAACCACCTTGCCAAAGCTCAACTTGTGCTAACAATTTACCACCCTTTTCCCTTATTCCTTGCCGCCAACAGCCTTCTCCCCTTAAGTGCCCAAAAACCAAAATTTTACCAGGGCCCAGACTCAACCCCAGGCCTTCTTAGGGCCCCCGAACATACCCAAATAACAAGCATAGCTAGCCTAACGCATGAAATAGTGCAAAATGAAAAACCCCCAAATTTAGGATGTTACACTTGGTCTTATACGGACTTTCTTATCTCATGTGGTAGATCGAGTATCTTGGTAAATTCATCTTTAATCGGGACTTGCTCATACTTAATCTCATTGATTTCTTTGCTTAACATAACATTAAAAATTACATGAAAATAGTGTACATTATACTAAGCAATTCAATGATAAAAATCATAAAGCTTAGAAATCATACAAACTTACCTCAATATACAAAATGTATGTAGATATGCAATTTAGTCCTCGACTTTGTTCTTGCCTCGATTTCGATCCGGGCTTTGTTTTTCTTGATCTATAATAATAATTCAACTCATTTAATAATCACATTGACTAAATTGGCCCTTAACACATACTTTGGAAAAATTACTATTTGTCCCTAAACTTTCTCGTATTTGCACTTTTTCCCCAAGGCTCGTAAAATGATTCTCATTCAACTTTCATAAACTTCATGCTTAGGTGACTCATTATCTCAACTATAGCAATAGCAAATTCTCACTATTTCTACCATGTATGACCAAATCTCATAAATTAACAAACTAGTCCCTACATGCATTTTTCATGAATTTCACACAGAAAAAGATGTTTATCTAACATCAAACTCTCATAAACTTCCATAAAACATCATTTAACAAGCATGTCATTCATGGGTAGACTTTTGAACATGCATCTTAGCTCATTTTATAGCTAAAAATAGCTAATTCATAATACGAGAACTTCAAAAATATGAAGAATATTAAAAACGGGGCTAAGATGAACTTACTAGCAAGCTTGAAAAAAATGAAGAACCCTAGCTATGGAGTCTCCAAATTTTCGGCAATGTGAGGAAGAAGATGAATAGATTTTTATCATCTTTTTCCTATTTTAATCATTTATTAGACAAATGATTAAAATGCCCTACTCTTTAAAAATTTCTATTTTACTAACTCATGTCTAATTTTGTCCAAAAATTATAATTTGGGAAAATTTCTACTTAATGACTTCTAATTGATATTCTAAAGCTATCAAAAAGCTTCTAGAAACTCATATTTTGCAACTTTTGCAATTTAGTCCTTTTGGACCATTCAACTTCAATTTAACAAAATTGCTGCATGAAACTTTCACACTAGCATGCAAATATGGCATAAACCTTAAAAACTCATAAATTCACCTTAGATCCGTGGCCTCGCACCACTATTCCGACTAGGCCCTAAATCGGGCTGTTACATTAACTATACAATTAGTTTCGTAAATATTTATTAAAAATATTTACGAGTCCGATTATAGAACAGTTCACAGGAATGTATTTTTTTAATTTAGTCCTTTTAATTAATTAATTATCTAAACATTAAAAGTTTCATAAAAAATTTAATACTAACTCAACGACAATCTATAAATATTTATAAAAATATTTACGGCTTAATTTATAAAATTGATGTCTCGATACCCCGTTTTCTACCCAATTTACCTAATAAATTCTCCTAAATCACAAATCATTAATTCAAAATTCTTTCTAAAATTACATTGACTCGTAAATAATAATTTTTAAAATTTTTAAACTCAGCCGTCAGATTTAGTGGTCTCGAACCACTATTTTCGGCACCACAGAAAATTAGGTTGTTACAAGTAATAACTATGATAATTTTATTGTTGGGGGTGTTTGAATGAGTATATTTTAAGACAATATTATGGTAATCAAAATTAATAATTGTTGGTTACTCATTTTCAAACAAAATATCCTAACCAATGGCTTGATTAAAATAATGAAATTGATGTGGCATTAGAACTATTTCATGCAATGCAAAATAGTGAATCAAAACATTATATTTTTCACTATAATATCCTACTCGATGTCTTGCTTGAATCCAAACATTTCGAATCAGTGACAAATCTATTTTCTCATGTATTTGTTATTGGTTCAAAGCCTAGTCATGTTAACGAAGTTATTGCCAATGAATAAAGAAGATCAATTAATTTATGAGATAAGGCAAGCTTTGTGAAGATCATTAAACAATAAATATGAAGTTCATAATTAAAAACATTTACTAAGTATGCGACATCCCTTTTATGTTTCTATTACATTCATTCTTTTGCGAAGATGATTTTTATTGTTATTTTACAATAGCTCTTTAATGAAATTGTAGGAGTTGTATCATTTAAATGCTTTGGCATTTAAGCTAATATACCTTCCCAAAACCTTATTTTTATTATTATCTCTTACTAAATTTAGATCCTTCTACACATAATCAAATTCATTTCTAGAAAATTTTACTAAGCTCTATAAGGTGGTTTACCAAGGTAAGGTGGGGCCCCTATCGAGGGCCCAACAGAAAATTTTTTAAATCTCATTAAAAAAATTTAGTTCAAGGCCCATTTTTTGAAGAAAAGAAGTGCGTTAGGGCCTATTTTTTAAAAAATAATCAGTGCGAAGTGCGTTAGGGGCTCATTTTTTTAAAAAAAAATTCAGGGCCCAAAGAATAAGTGCATTAGGGGCCTATTTTTTAAAAAAAAAATCAGGTCCCAAAGAAGAAGTGCGTTAGGGGCCCTTTTTTCAATTCGCCCCGGGCCAAAGAAAATTTAGGGACGGCTCTGTCTATAAGCTAAACTGGAAATAATAATAATGGTAATAAGAACACGATTAAAAAGTCTTTAAACAAGTTGATGAAAGGCATATAAAGCAATAAACAAAACCACAAGAAGGGCAGTCATAAAAAGAGGTATTTTTTTTCCTAATATGTTAAAGATTATGTTTTATCAAAAGACCAAGAGTGATCAATAAAAACATGAAAGGAAAAAAAGTAGGAAAGACATTGCCCCTAAATCCCTCAAAAGATTTTTCCCACTAAACCCAAAGCAAATAAACCCATGGAAAAGCTCTCTACATTAGCATTCATACTAGGAAGAAAAACTAAAATATTTGGCTTCCCAAAAACCTATTCCAAAAGCCAAAAGAAAAATCAAGATGAAACAAACAACTAAAAGAAAATGACAGTGAAATAATAAGAAACATCCGAAAGTTTCATACCAGGATACGGAATGAAAACAATTATAAAAAGAATAAGAAAAGTAATCAAATTTATGAAAAGCATACCTGATTTCAGAAACAAAAGGTGAAAACTTAGATTTGGAATAACTTTTCATGTTGCAAACCAAGCAAGCTCAGTTTTGGAGTGTGAAAAATTCTGAGTTTTTTTTCTAGGTTTTCATAAGAAAAAATCCCAAAATTTTTACAACAAATTTGTTAAAAGAATGAAAAATGGAAAAGACACAACTCACTTGATTTTCATTGTCAAAGAGGGAGAGCGTCGGTGTCGGGAATAGTTCTTGAGGCTTGGTCGAAAGCCTTAGTGAAAAACCTCGGCTGTCAAAAGTCTTGAGAGTAAGGATTTGGAAAATGTTGAATGAGATAACAAACGATAATACATTTTACAAAGAAAAAGGGTCATTTTACTTTGGCTAGGAAATCACTTGCATTGACCAAAGATGTTTTATGCTAAACAAATATGGGAAAGCACAGTAAATGTTTTTTGTAATTGCATTTATGTGAAACAAACGGACCCATAGTGTGATAGTTTTTTCCATACCAAGAACAACTTCAAAATCCATAAGAAACTCATAAAAATGGGGATTAAATTATAAAAAAATTGTTAGCTTCAAACTTAGGGACTAAAATGTAATAATTTCAAATTTAGCATGAAAGTTTTGTAAATTTAGGTTTTAGAGGGCTGTAGAAGGGCATAATTGAAATTAGAATGAAAAACGAAGTTCAATTGTGAAAGTTATAATTGTTTTGGTTTTAGAGACTAAATTGAATAAAATGAAAAAGTTTAGGGACATTCGAATAAAAAAATGAAACTGATATATATACTTATAATATGATGATATAAGATGTTTGAAATTGATGAATTGAATTGAATTTTTAAATAAATTGAAAATTGGACCAAATTGAAGAAATTTGAGGAAATGACAAAAATTGCTAACTGGTCCTTAAATAGTTGTTTGTTTGTTGTCTTGACTAGGTAAATTCATATGGTATGTTTTTGTTAAATTGTTATGCAATGTAATTATAATTGTAATTATATTTAATTAAAATTTTAATTGTTTAAAATTAAGTACAAAAAGGTGAGTGAGGATTAAATTGAATACGATGGATTATAAATTGAAATAATTATGGAATTAACCTTAAATTGAATGAAATAAAATATGTTATGTGATGATGTGATGAAATGAGTTGATTTGATTTAATTTAGACTGGTTGATAGTGATAAGGATTGAATTAAATATATGTGAAAATATAATATAATGTTATAATGTGAAATTAAGCATATATTGAGATGATTTATTCCTGGCGTATGTTGGATAAATTTACTCATGATGAAATTAAATATGAATGGAAGTATTGGTTGATAATGAAATATGAAATGAATACCCTATTAACTGTTCGGGAAAAGATAGATATAGTTGGCATGCCATAGGATGGAAAAGTTCAAGGTTACTTCGACTAAGAGTTGATAAGGCACTTGGTGCCAATTTGCTTCGGTTATACCATTGAAACACTAGGTGTCAACCTTATGGATAGCGCTGGGCGCATCTATTTGCTTCAGATTTATGCAATGAGGCACTAGGTGCCAAACTGGTGTGTTGGTTGGATCTGTGAATCTGTTTGAGTCTAAGTCGTGTTAATAGGGAAATAAATGGTAAAAATGAAATGTCAAATATTTGAAATAGCAAATGATGTGAAATGGAAGTGAAATGTGAAATGGAATATGAAATTGTGGAATTAGTTGAGAACATTAGTTGATTATGTTCAATGAATCCATGAGTTTGGAAATTGGGATGAAATGTGATTCGTAATTCGTATTATGAAAGGAAGTAGTAATTGACATTAAATTGGCAATTGATATATATATTGTATAAAGATGAATTTATATGAAATGAGAATGAAGTTTATACGATTTAATATGAATTTGATTGAGAATTAAAACTATTAAATGAAAATTAATGTTTGACATTAATTTGAAATGAGATGTACTACTGGTAAATAGATTGTATGATATGATTAAGGTAGTGAATTGATTAAATGATTGTTAGTTTTATGAATGATAATGAAATGTTTAATTAAGTGAATTGAAATATTATATGATTGAGTTAATATATAGTATGAAAATGTTGAACTCACCTTTTTTATATGTGATTTGCCATGATAGACAAATTTTACCAAGCTAAGTAGCATGTAGTGTATAATTATAATCGAAGGTAAGTTATTTGGTTTTAATACCTGTGAACTTACTAAGCAATTGTAATGGTTACTCCTTTTTTTTCCTTTTTCCCTGCAGTGTCAACTTGCGGAATGTGTCAGGCAGATCGTTGAGAAGCTCACACTATCCCGGTATTGATTATGTAGTCTTTTGACCATATTAAGGCTTGGTTTTGTGTGACATGTACTTAAGAGTTGTTTTGGTTTACTTATATAGTGGTATGGCTTGAAATCCTTGTTGGTGTGATTATGACAAAGAATATGCTTGTTGAAAACATATGCAATAGTAAATGGTTGAATTGTGTATTTGGTATTTGAAATGGAATTTTGAGTATGCAATTATATAGGTAGTATGATGTCATGATATGAATTAATTGGTTTGAAAGAAAGGTATATAATATTTGGCATGTACCTAGAAGAGTTATGTGGTTGTACATGTTATGCTTTGAATGAATTCAGCATTTTAAGTGTTATGTGAAAATGTATATAACTATAAGTTTGGAAATGATCTTGTTATTTGGTAACCTTTGTTGATTGTTTAGGTATGTATGTTATAATGTTTATGTGGTGATAAGGTAAAATGTTTGAAATATGCTTAGTAAATGAATGATGTGTGTAATACCCTGAAAATTACAACAGTAAGAAAGTAATATAGTATCCTTGATATAGTAAAAAAAGGAAATAAAGTGACAAAAAGGGAAATTTTGAGTTATGCCAACATTGGGAAGTATATTATGACATATTAATTCAAGAAAGGACTAAATCGCAAAAGTGAGAAAAGTTTTGTTGCACAAGAGTAAATACTCAAAATTTGAGGGGTTAAAGTATAAATATGAAAATTTTGAAGGACCAATAGTGCAAATATTTTAAGGGTGGAATGATTTAGAAACTAAGAAAAATGGATGAATTAGGACTAGATTGAATAGGTGAAGAATTATGAGGGACTAAATTGTAATTTTACCAAATTAAGTGATGAATCAAGGATTTTTTCATAAAATATCAATACCAAAAAATAAATGTCGATACCCTTATTTTGCATAACAAATGAAATCGTGATTTGGTATCGATATTTAATACGGTATCAATACCTAGTAATTACATATCAATATCAACTTTAAAAGTTTAAAATTTTAAAATTTTACAATTGAATCCTATTTCATGCTTGAATTACACAATTAAATCCATGCAAACTTTAAATTATTACATTGATGAGATCTGACTCGGTTTAATGGAGTCGATTCACTTGTTTGCCCAATCGTCGACGAGGAGATTGTTCGCAATGTCAGAAAAGGTTGTTTTTGGTTAAGGGTAGCGGAAGTCTAGCAAAGAGGTTTGGAAAGATTAAAGATGGATGGAATGGGATAGGTTCAGTTCAACAAAGAAAATAAAGTTAAGATAGTAGGTGGATACGAAAGTTAGAACTTAAGCGTCAAGAACGATTCGATACTATAGCGAGTATCGCCCCGGGAGTTATATGGCTTAAGGTGAAATATGGAAATAGGTTGATGGACCTCAACCCGTTACTTAGCAAAGTAGGAACCGAAGGTATATTTAGATAGATGAACGCCACACCAAGGTAGGTGATAAGTTTGGAAAGAGTTCGGGTTGACGCCACTAGCACGCTACATAAGTCAATCGAGACTCAAACGAAATATGAGAGGGAGAAACCTCACAAGAACAATAGTTTATTCAATAAAAATGGCAAAAATCCTTTTACAAATGTAATAACAAACTATTTATAGCCTAACATAAGGCTAGCAGAATGGTCAACTTAATGGCTAAGAAATTCAGCCATGAATGTTCTAAAATATTCTAGAATAAATCCATTAAATTGCTGAGGCTTGATTCAGCTGAATGGAGCTCCAATGGACAGCTTCTAGAATAGGCTAATAAACTTGCATGAACTTGGGATCTTGAAGAGTGCATGGCACTATCTAGGTTCGACCAATGAGCTTAAATTAGCTCATTCAATTTGCAACTCTCGGCTGAAAAGATACCAGCATTAAAGGTGGACTTGAACAGCCAGTGTGAATGGCCGGCCTTGAAGAGTCTCTTGTGTGTGAACACCTTAGCCGAATGGTTATTGGTGTGAACACCAAATGTGAACGGCATTGATGCTCCCTTGGAGAAGTGATCGGCCAAGCTTGGGGAATTAACTTACTAGTAACTCTTGGCCAAATGGACACCTTGGGAAGCCAAATGAATTAGCCACCATTCATTGAAGGGAAACATACATGAACCGTTCCATGCATGCATCATCTCATTCATTGCATAAAGCCATTCTTTCACCTAGCAATAATTGTGCTTCATGTATTCGACCAACCTACAAAACACAATGAACTAATTCAAAACAAGCCAAATTCGGCTGAACTATGCATAAATATAATTTAGACAAACTAATTAACAAATTAATTAATTTAAGACAAATTTAATATTATCTTAACAAGACATATTAAATTCGACTTTGACTAAAACATAATAAAAACATTTAATAATCTAAGACATATTTAAGAGTTGTAATAATATCACTAATTTAATTAAATACTTAATTTATTCTAGCAATAAAAATTAATGAGCTGAAAAGAACTAAAAACGAGCTCAATGAGCTGAATTGAGCTCAAGTGAGCTAAACCGAGCTGAAATCAGCTTGCACAAAGGTGCAAAGATTCTCTAAAATGTTGTCCCGAGCTTTTCCATCTTCACAGAACTAAGGATTAGTCCAAAGTTGAGTCACCAAAGCGGAAATAGCTTCTTGCAATCGTTTAGCTTGAGCTCGAGTCATGGGGCCTTTAGGGAGGTCGAGGGAATCGAAATTTGAATTTGCTGAACTCTCGGGCATGCTCACATCATTCCTCCCTTCTTCAAAGCGACTTGTCCTCAAGTCGAGTCGTTTGTTCACTTCAAAGCTTATATCCTTACTCGGCTTCCTACGGACAAATAGGGTGAATGGCCTTTCAAAAACCTGTTTAGATAGATTCTCCATAATCGAAAATAAATTAGGCACAGAATTCAATTCAAAAAATATGAAGAAACTATCATCAAACTGTTTCGAACTCGTATAGCGCATACAGCCTAGCAAATTTGACAAACCATCATCGAGGAAAGTTTTACCAAACAAAAGTTTCAAAAGAAATGTAGACACAATTAATTTAATTTGTCCATTGTTCAAGCAAACAAATTTTTCATCGCAATTCAAAGAACACATATTTTCATCACGAACTAATAAATGGGAAGATCTTGTTTATTCATGATCTCGTACAATGAAACCTTGTAATGGACGTTGCACAATTGGCTCACCAACAATTGTATCAACATCTTCAACCCAAACAGATAAACTATTATCAAACAAAGAATGGCAATTATCTTCAACAGAGTGCAATACCTTTTCAAAATTTAGTTCATGATCAAAGCTATCAACTCGAGTGAAATGGAGTTGTTTAGGAAATAGAGAAATTTTACCTTGCTTACTGTTAGAGATGAAAAGATAAGGATCGGTTTTACCCTTTTCAAGTAGCACAAACTTTCTATCCTTGGCAAGGTAGTGAAGTTGAAGCTCATCACTCAGATTAACCTGAAATGAAGAGAAAGCACAAAGACATCGAGCGTGTTGATTAGTCAAAACTCCTTTCTCTTTTTCACTCGTCTCTCTTTTATCGCCTTTTTCTTTTTCTCCATTCATGTATTTCTCACAATTTTTGTTCTTTTCTCTCGATTTTTCTTCTTTCTTTTCTTTTGAATCTTTATTCTTTTCCTTTTCTCACAATCTTTCCATAGAATGTTTCAATCTTTGTTGATCTTCTAACACTTGTTTTGGTGATAGAGGTGCTAAAGTGACTTTTTTCCATTGTGCTTGAAGGTGTATTAGTTGGCGAATCCGTCGTGTTTGACTCTCTGGTCAAACTGCCATGGTCTTCCAAGCAGTAAGTGGCCCGCATGCATGGGCACTACATCACATAGTACCTCGTCATGGTACCTTCTGATTGAAAACTAAATTAAGGCTTGTTTGGTCACCTTTAATTCGACACCTTCATTGAGCCATTGTAGCTTGTATGGACTTGGGTGTTTAATAGTCGACAAAACAAGTTTTTCTACCATGAGTGTACTTGCAACATTCGTACAACTTCTGTCATCGATAACAACGCTGCAAACCCTTCCTAGGACATGACAACGAGTATGGAACAAGTTTTCTCGTTGTGGTTCACTTACAGAGTTTTGTGTACTAAGGCTTCTTTTTATGATGAGCATCTTGCCTTCAACCGCATATTCTAACTCGTCTTCATCATCAGAGGGGTTTTCGGCATCATCTTCGTTCCTTTCTACTTTTTCCTCTAAATCGATTTCACTGTTGGGTCTAGTCACCATTACGCTCCGATTTGGGCATGGCTCGTAATATGGCCTCTATCGAGAAACTTGAAGCACTTTATGTCTTTTAATCGATTTTGGACACTATCAACAGCCTTACCTTTGCTGGGTTCAGCCACAGGCTTGGTTGACTTCATCGGCACTGCTGGTTCTTTTGCTTTACTTACCATATGAGTCTTATTCGCACCTTGGCTCCATTTGGACACATTTGAAATAGAGTAACCCTGGACAGGACCCTTTTTCTTGAGTTGCTTCTCGACTTTAATAGCCATGTGGACCATATCTACAATCTCCACGTAGTGTTGCAACTCCACTACATTGGCTATCTCACGGTTTAATCCGGCCAAAAATTGAGCCATATTCGCCTCGCGGTCTTCTTGCACGTCTACTCGAATCATGGAGACTTCCATTTCCTTGTAATAATCTTCCACGCTTTTGGATCCTTGGGAGAGGTTTTGGAGCTTTTGATAAAGCTCTCGGTGGTAATACGAAGGAATAAACCTCTGGCGTATCACAGCTTTCATCTCGGCCCACATGCTAATAAGACGCTCGTCGTTTTGCCTCCGGCTCGTTGTGAGTTGGTCCCACCAAATCATAGCGTAGTCAGAAAATTCTATGACAACCAACTCAACTTTCTTAGCCTCGAAATAATTGTGACACTCGAACATAAGTTCGATCTTTTTTTCCCACTCAAGATAAGCTTCGGGATTCAATTAGCCTTCAAAAGGAGGAATTGTTAACTTAATACTTTTGAGGTCATCTTCGAACCTTTCTCGATCTCGTTGGCCTCGATAACGTTAGCCTCTCCTTCGTTACTTACGTTAGAGCCTTGATCACTTTCGGGCTCACTCGATCTGGATGAGTCATCATTTTGGACTTGTTGCCTCCCTCGATGTCTTGGTGGACTTACAGGAGTCCTTTCATGTCGAGCTCTTCCTTTCACGCGATCAAGTCGATCTTCCATTGGTTTCAATCTTCAGTTTAACAACCGTTCTACTTCTCGAAGCATGGCTTGCAAGTTTAAGTCCAGCACATTCCAAACTAGTTACCTTTCGTTTCTGTCCGCCATGTTTCTATCAGGACTTCTTGACATGGAATATAGATCCTCACCACAAACCTCACAAATTCACTCGAAAAGAAAAATTTTACACTCATGCTCGTGTTTACGCACGTTTTAGGCTTTTTCTACACTCTAATGGGCTCACACTCTCTTGCCTTTTTCCACTCGACCTCACTCTCACAATTTCATATTTCGTCTCAAAAGACCTAGTTGCTGTTTGGGGTCGGTTTCAAAATGGTTATAAGGGATAAATCGTATTGGTGTAGGGTAGGCTGAAGCAAAGAAATTTGGGGTTAAGTATGGCGTTGGGGAGGGAAGAAATAGTGGTAGAACAATCTTAATGATCGAGAATAGAGGAGATGAAAAAATAAAATAAGACTTGCAAAACTTTCACTTTTTTTTATAATTTCGTATTTTTTTAAATTTCGTATTTCTTTTTTTTATTCTTCAATACAATATGCTAAGTACAAGAGAATTTCAAATACAATTTTTGTAATTCAAATTTTTTTCACAAACCTACTCCGGGATGGACTCGAACGTCAATGCTCCTTGTTTTACAAGCTTTGATACCAAATGATGAGATTCGGCTCGGTTTAATAGAGTCGATTCACTTGTTTGCCCGATCATCGACGAGGAGATTATTCGCAATGTCGGAAAAGGTTGTTTTCGGTTAAGGATAGCAGAAGTCTAGCAAAGAGGTTTGGAAAGATTAAAGATGGATGGAATGGGATAGGTTCAGTTCAACAAAGAAAATAAAGTTAAGATAGTAGGTGGATACAGAAGTTAGAACTTAATCGACAAGAATAATTCGATACTATAGTGAGTATTGCCCCAGGACTTATATGGCTTAAGGTGAAAGATGGAAATAGGTTGATGGACCTCGACCCGTTACTTAGCAAAGTAGGAACTGAAGGTATATTTAGATGGATAAACGCCACACCAAGGTAGGTGTTAAGTTCAGAAAGAGTTCATGTTGACGCCACTAGCATGCTAGATAAGTCAATCGAAACTCAAACGAAATATGAGAGGGAGAAACCTCACAAGAATAATAGTTCATTCAATAAAAATGGAAAAAGTCTTTTTACAAATGAAATAACAAACTATTTATAGCCTAACATAAGGCTAGTTGAATGGTCAACTTAATGGCTAAGAAATTCAGCCATGAATGATCTAAAATATTCTAGAATAAATCCATTAAATTGCTGAGGCTAAATTCGGCTGAATGGAGCTCCAATGGACAGCTTATAGAATAGGCTAATCAGCTTGCATGAACTTGGGAACTTGAAGAGTGCATGGCACTAGCTTTGAATGGCCAAATGTAGTGTGAATGGCCAGCTTTGAAGAGTCTTTTGTGTGTGAACACCTTAGTCGAATAGTCATTGGTGTGAACACCAAATGTGAACGACATTGATGCTACCTTGGGGAAGTGATCGGCCAAGCTTGGGGAATTAACTTGCTGGTAACTCTTGGCCGAATGGACACCTTGGGAAGCCAAATGAATCAGCCATCATTCATTGAAGGGAAACATACATGAACCGTTCCATACATGCATCATCTCATTCATTTCATAAAGTCATTCTTGCACCTAGCAATAATTGTGCTTCATGTATTCGACCAACCTACAAAACACAATGAACTAATTCAAAACAAGCCAAAGTCGGCTGAACTATGCATAAATATAATTTAGACAAACTAATTAACATATTAATTAATTTAATACAAATTTAATATTATCTTAACAAGACATATTAAATTCGGCTTTGACTAAGACATAATAAAAACATGTAATAATCTAAGACATATTTATGAGGTGTAATAATATCACTAATTTAATTAAATACTTAATTTATTCTAGCAATAAAAATTAATGAGCTGAAAAGAACTAAAAACGAGCTCAATGAGCTGAATTGAGCTCAAGTGAGCTAAATCGAGCTAAAATCAGCTTGCACTAAGGTGTAAGGATTCTCTAAAATTGTAACACTCCTTACCCGTGTCCGACGCCAAGATAGGATACAAGGCATTACCGTGCTTAAACTTACTTGAACATGTATTCTTGGGGTATAAAATTCCGTTCCAACTTAAAACTTTTACCTTCTTAATCATAATTCACATATTATAGGCCTATAAGGCCTTAAACTGACATCCGGAGGGTTCTAGAGATCAACCGGGAACTTTAACGCTCTTAGAAAATTGTTGCCTAAACAGGGGTCACACGTCCGTATTGTTCAATGGACACACCCGTGTGCCCCTAAGACATGCCCGTGTTTGTCACCCATGGTCGACACTGACTTATCTCACATGGCTAAGCACACGCCCATGTCTATAACTCGTGTTCTTCACACGGCCTAGACACGCCCATGTCTCCTGCCCGTGGAGCTCTCTGTTTATGACGTCACCATACTCTTAATAGCACACGACCAAGGCACACGCCCGTGTGCTGGTCCGTGTGACGAATTTTATTCTCGTAAATTAGTACAGAGGACACACGGCCTACTAACACACCCATGGGGCGAGTCGTGTGTAACAACCCAATTTAGGGGCTAGTCAGAATAGTGATCTCCAGATCACTAATCCGAGATTAGATAAATTTATTTTCATGTTATATTATGAGTTAGAGCATGATAGTATATGTGCATGAAAATTTTGGTGCTTTAATTTTAACGATTTCATGATTAATCGCGAAAAAGGACTAAATCGCATAAAGTGCGAAAGTTCCATTCTATAAGCTAAATGTACCAAATAGCCATAGATTGAAAATTGGAGGTCTTTAAAAGACAATTAGACCCCCAATATTTTCTTGGCCGGCCATAGACTAGCATAGGAGACAAATTTGTCAATGTTGGTCAAAGTTGGTGATAGTAGGTGGACTAATTTGACTAGTATTAATAAAATGAAGAGAGAAAATATATCATCTTTTTCTCTTTCATTCTTCCATCGAAAATTAGCAGCAAACAGAGGGTAGAAAGCTTCAAAAATTTTAGCACACTCATCTCTTCACAAGTAAGTGTTCTAGTGATCTTTTCTTAAAAATAGTTGTACTTTTGGGACCCCTAAAGCTTAAGCTTTCAAATGAGGGGACTATTGTGCAATATGGTAAAAAGTTTAGAGTTTTTCCATGAGAGCTATCTTAGTTTTTTGTTGCATTTTTATGGAAGAAATTGAGTCTTAGTTTTTAGATGAACAACTTTTGTGAAAGATGTTGTCTTGAAAACACCTAATTGGACCTAAATGAAAAGGTTACAAATTTGTAGTAATTATGTGAAATGTTGAGTTTTGATGATAGCTATAAGAGTATTAAATGTTCACCTAGGCTTGTTGAAGGTAGAAATGTGATTAGAATTAATTTTCGAGCCTAGGGGCAAAATGGTTATTTTGCCAAAGTCTATGGGCAAAATAGTAATTTTGCCTAAATATGATTGTTGAAATGCTTTCATTAACGTGGTGATTAAAATGAGCTAAATTGCTATTATAGAGTAAGAAGAACCGAAAATTCACCTCGATCAGGAAAAGAACAAAGTCTTGGACTAAACCGACGAGTTAGCTCATTTTGAAATCGAGGTAAGTTTGTATGTGATTAATGAAACATTTATGTTAGCATAATTGAGAATGCTTTGTATCATATTGATTCATGATGCTCTACTAAATTGAGTAGTTAATGTTGAATGAGATGTTGAGGTCCTAGTGGACTATATTGAATATGAAATTACTACCGTCGAGATATAAAATAGATAAGGTCCCATATAAGACCATGTTCGGGACATAGCCTCGGCACTGAGTTGAGATCCCGTATAAGACCATATCTGGGATATGGCTTCAGTAATGAACATGAGAATCGTATAAGACCGTATCCAGGATATGGCATCGATACTTGATGTGAAACTCCATATAAGACCATATCCGAGATATGGCATTGGCATTTAGAAGTGACTCCATATAAGACCACCTCTGAAATGTGGCATTGGCTTCGTACCCACATGAATGACGATTAAAATGCGTCTTTGACTATCCCTAGTGATTAATGGGATAAGTAAATGAGTTTAGAAGTATAAATGAGAATTGTACTAAAGTCACGTGAATGAGTGAATACAGGTACTCGTGAATAAGTCACGAAGAAACGATTATGATGTGTAACATGGTATGTGCTAAATAAGGGCAATTGTAAGTAAGTATGGCAAGAAGCCCATGACTTGTGTATGGTTAGTTAATGCCATGGATGGATTATATTATGAGCTTATTGTTGCTATTTATTTCCATGCAAACTTACTAAGATTTATTGCTTACCCCTTTTCATTGCCCTTTTTCCTTGTAGTATTGCCAAGATAACTCGAGAGGTTGCAGACGTCGAAGTTCAGAAATCATACTATCGACATCACTTTGGTATAAAAATCTAGACTTATTTTGAGTATGGCATGTATAGGACTTGGGTATTTTGTTAAGTTGTAATTGTTAGTCAAAGTGTTGGCTATGTAAGTTATAAAAGTCATTTTTGTAAATGGCCTTATAAGTTAGGCAAATACTTGGCAAGTTCTATTGCTTAATGAAGATGAATTTCATGAAGTATATATCCTTTTGTATACCTTGATTTTTTTTTGAGCTCCTAGAGATTCCTTTTGATTATCTTGTATATTGGAATGAGTTCTTACATGTGCCTTTGGGATAGGAGTTGTATTGTGTTTAATTAGAGTATGTATATGTGTAATGTAGGGTGGCAAAGGGCTTGGTATATAGCCTGCTAATTTCTCACATGGGTAGACACACGGGCGTGTGTCAAAACCATGTGGGAGGCACGGTTAGCACATGGGCGTATGCCCAGGCCGTGTGAAGTCTGCACCTTCCACTTGGGATTTAAATCGCCACACGGCTGAAGCACACGGACGTGTGTATAGGCGTGTGGATAAGTCAAAATAACCAGGTTTGGCACACGGGCCAGGGCCATGGGCGTGTCAAGGTCATGTGAAATTAGTCAGTTTCGACCACGGGTGAAAGACACGGCCATGTCTTAGGGGCACACAGGCGTGGCCCTAGTTCAACACGAGTGTGTGGCCCTTGTTTTGATGAAAAGCTTTCCAAGTTCGTAAAAGTCCCTGGTTAGATCCCAAAACCTCTTAGAGGTATGTTTAGGGCCATGTAGGCTGAGAATAAGCAAGAAATGGGTTTTGAACGAAATTTTATAGCCTGTTATTACACATTCCTGCAAGGTTAAGCATGGTAATGCCTCGCATCTGGTTCCGTCGTCGAACACGAGTAAGGGGTGTTACACCTTGTGTCAGACACGGCTTAGACACATGCCCGTATGTCTACCCATGTGGACAATTATATGACTATTTTCCAAGTCAATTGCCACCCTAAAACATAAACACACTTATATCATCTCAAGCAACTCAATTATTCCATCCATACAAAGGATTAAATGCATAAACTTGTCATCTTGTAGTGTTTATAACTTAACAATTATTAACCAATTCCTAAGTGGCCATATACAAAAGAATGCATTATCTTGATAACTAACCATTTTCTCACAATATGACATAACTCAAAATTGTCAAATTCCTATACATGCCATGCTCAAAATAAATTAACTTTACTATACCAAAATAGTGATTGATAATGTGATTTCGAGCTCTGACGTTCAATGATCCCCGAGCTAACTTGGTGAAACTACAAGGAAAATGGAAAAGAGAGGGGTAAGCATATAGCTTAGTAAGTTTGCATGAAATTCTAAAGCTACATAAATGCTCAAACTACATTCATTCATCTCATGAAACAATGACAACATACGTCTCAATTACATGGGCATACTTATTCGTACTTTCTCACTCTTTTTCTTACCCATCTCATGTTACCTTATGATTTCTTAACTTGTACTTATTCATGGTACCTGTATCACTTAATCACATTACTTAGTACATATGCTAACATAAACATAAACTTAATTCTCCATCATTCTTATCATGTATGAATCTCAAGTCATTCATAAACAAAATTTAGCTCTATACCATTTTACATACTTAGCATCTTTTTCCCATGAACTAAGCAAATTATCGTAGGATATTCGAACTCGTTGAGCTTAAGCCTGGTTACCAATGCCATATCCCAGATATGGCCTTACACAACATCACTTCTGGATACCGATGCCATATCCCAGATATGGTATTATACGAGATCGTACATGAATGTCAATGGCATGTCCCAAACATGGTCTTATACGAGATCTTTCTTTGGTGTCGAGGCCATATCCCAGACATGGTCTTGCACGGAACCTTCTTTATTCAATGTTAATGTATGGTTACCCTCATTTCTCCGAATCTTTATTCGGGATTCACACAACATATTTTCTCTATTTCCTCATCGAGACTTCACTACTCGATTATTCATAGAAATAACATACTTTATCATAATATTAAGTATTTGTAAACATCGAATCATCATGAAACTTTAGCTTCATATAAACGTACCTCGATTCTCAAAATATGTATCGACGCTCGATTTAGTCCTCGATTTTGTTCTTGCCTCGGTTTCGATTCGGGCTTCACGTTTCTTGATCTATAATAGCAATTTCATTTGTTAAATTAATTTCATTTGTTAAATTCACACATTGACTAAATCGACTCATAATTCATATTTTGAAAAATTATAATTTTACCCCCAAACTTTTACATAATTACACTTTTGCCCTAAGTTCTTAAAATGATTTTCATTCAACTTTCTTGTATTTCAAGCCTAGCCGAATCATATTCTCAACTATAGAAACCTTCAATTTCTATTATTTCACTCATGTATGACCATTTTCATAACTTTTATAATTTGGTCCTTACATGCATTTTTCATGAAAATCACTTAGAAAAAGATGTTTATCATACATCAAACTTTTATATTCCTCCATAAAATATCAAAATACATGCAAGTCACACATGGGTAATTTTTTGAACATGAACCTTAGCTCAAAATATTGCTAGAAATAGCTAAACCGAGCTACAAGGGTTTCAAAAATACGAAGAACATCAAAAACGGGGCTAGGATGCACTTACTATCAAGCTTGGCAGTTGAAGAAACCCTAGCTATGGCTCCTTGAAAATTTCGGCTAAGGTAGGAGAAGATGGACATGATTTTTGCTTCTTTTTCCCTTTTAATTCATTTATTAATCAAATGACCAAAATGCCCTTAATGGTCCTTTCTTGAGATTTTTCCTTCCCATGTCCATTTTTGTCCACAATCAAATATAATGGTCTAATTGCTAAATAAGGGCCTCTAGTAATTTTCATAATTCTATTTCATACTTAAATATTCTAGAATCTCATATTCTCCATTCTTTGCAATTTAGTCCTAATGGACAATTTAATTACTAATTAATAAAATTTCTTCATGAGATTTTTCACAAAATCATGAAATCATCTCATATACTTTATAGAAATCATAAAACTCATAATTCTACTTCGAATTTGTGGTCTCGCACTACTATTCCGACTAGGCCCTAAGTCAAGCTGATACAAATATGTTGAGTCACCAAAGCAGAAACAGCTTCTTGCAATCGTTTAGCTCGAGCTCGAGTCATTGGGCCTTTAGGGAGCTCGAGGGAATCAGAATTTGAATTTGTTGAACTCCCGGGCGTGCTCACATCATACATTGCATAATATGTTAATAGAATTTGCAGAATTTGTATTTGCTTGTAACATCTTATTACTCGGGTTCGATGATCAGACCGGGTAAGAGATGTTACAAATTTCACCCATCTGTACATGTATCATATCCTTAGGTTTCTCGATGACCTTTAGCTAGTAAGTTGGCCTTTTCTTTCTCGTGATGTAGTAGGTAGTTGACTTAAGCTGGAAATAAATAATGTTTATTCTGTCAAATAAATTAATATTATTTAACCATTTAAAAAGGTTTGACATGTTAACTAACTAAAAATGTGATTGAATTTCACCATTTTAATCTTTGATCAAAATGCTCCAATGCAGCTAGATTGCGGTACTCACAAAAATTAGTGAAAATTTTATTTAATAAATTTATAAAAGAAATGATATAATATTAAATGTTTGTTGATTGAAATAGTAAAATTAAGATTTTAAAAGTTATATTTTTAGTTCAAATCTGATTGAGTTTATTTTAGATTTATCAAAATTTAAAAGATATAAATACTATTTATTAGTTTATAAAATGAATAAATTTTATAACTTGATTGATGACATTTGACGGGAATTATAAATTATATAGATAAAAGGAAAAGAGAAGGAAAGCAGATATTGATAGAAATCTATTGACTATCTTTGTTTTCCGTTGTTATAAAATCACATATTTGACCACTTACAAACTGTAGAAAAGAGATATAACAAGTTTTCCTTTTTGTTTGCTTGTTCATAGGCATATGGCCTACACCCACCAATAACTTTTTTAGATTATATTTATCTTTAATTAAAATGATTTTATTTATAATTTTCTTTTGATGTTTTTATATATTATTTTAAAAAAAGTGAAACTCCCGATATATATAAATCCCCTTTGATGGATACACATTTTTAGGTCTTTCCCATTCTCTCTCTTGATTTTTTTGGGCTATCTTTTCTCTCTCCTCTCTCTCTTTCTCTTTCGTTGTTTATTTTTTGCCTTCGCAGGTTTCTCTCTCCTCTCTCTTTCTCTCTCCAGAAAGGGCAAACCCTAAAGAGTCGTTTACACCCTCTCTAAGTAAGTTTTCTCTCTCCTCTCACTTTCCTTTCCCTCTTTTCTCTTTCCTTGCTTTCTCTTTCTAACAGTTTTTGAATATATGGGTCCTTCCTTACTTATTCTTTGTACTATTAAAACTTTTCATGTGTATTTTCTTTTATTTATTTGTTTGTCTGTTTGTTTGTTCGAGCTCTGGAGGTGAAATTTTTGAAAGGAGATCTAAAGGATGTTATAAAGTTTCCGTTTTGAAAGCCCTGAAACTGCCATAAAAGAAAAACCCAAACTTTATTTTTTTTTTCCTTTTTCAAGATTTTGTTTTTGGTCTATAATAGTAGATCTGATTGACTGATTATGGGTTACGATGCGTGCAAAGATTGGACTTTGGGGAAATGTGGGGAATTGGAAATTATTTTGAATCTCAAATTTTCCATCTTTCTGTTTGGTATCTTTAAATTTCTATTTCTGCTGCTTTGGGGATCTTAGATTTTTCCAAATCTGCTGTATACATATTTACTGTGGATTTAGATCTTTCATTTCCATATCATGGATCTGCGGTACTGTGAAGGCCGCTCATTGGGGGCTTTTTTCAGTTTCCTCCCAATTGAGAGTTAGAAAATGTAACATATTTGCCCCTTTTTGTTTTCTTGGGAATCAAATGGATTGTTAGTCATTATTTGAATTTTGAATGTTGGTTCTTGTCTGATCTTTTATTTGCTTTCATGTGTATTTTGATGTGGCTGAATCTTGCTTCATTCATGTAAATGTGTTAGATTGCTTATTTGAAACATTGTTTTTTGTTTGAATGTCTCTGTCTTTATTGTTGTTATGTTTTTTCCATGGTCTTTGTGGGTTCTTTAATGGGAATGTTAAGCAGGATTTGAATGACATTGATGGAATAATGTGAATCATGTTCAAAGTTTAATCATTTTGTTCTTGTTGGTGGTGGCTATGTATAGCTTCATGGATGACGATGCGTTGAACATGCGTAATTGGGGTTACTATGAGCCATCCTTTAAAGGACATCTTGGTCTGCAGCTTATGTCAAGCATGGCTGAGCGGGACACAAAGTCTTTTATTCCAATGCGCGATCCGAATCTCATGGTTACTCCCAATGCTGCCTTTCACCCACGCGACTGCATTGTTTCGGAGGCTCCTATCCCCATGAATTATGTTAGGGATAGTTGGATTAGCCAGAGAGAAAAGTTTTTTAACATGTTACCAGGCATTTCTCCTAACTATGGCATTCTGCCTGAAACTTCAGCTGCTCATTCGCTGCCAATTTTGCAACCATCACCCAATTCTTCAACAAGAGATGAGAGGGTGGTTGGCAGAGTTGAAGAGCCACCAACTACCAAGGAAAGTGTGGAGTTTAAGAAAAGGCAGAGCGAGTCTGCCCCGAAGACACCAAAGACCAAAAAGCCTAGGAAGCCAAAGGATAATACCAATTCTTCTGTTCAACGTGTGAAGCCAGCAAAGAAGAGTATGGATATTAAAATCAATGGGTACGACATGGATATTTCCGGCATTCCAATCCCGGTTTGCTCATGCACTGGAACCCCTCAGCAATGCTATCGATGGGGTTGTGGCGGTTGGCAATCTGCTTGTTGCACCACAAATGTATCCATGTATCCTTTGCCAATGAGCACCAAGAGGCGTGGTGCGAGGATAGCTGGGCGGAAAATGAGTCAAGGGGCATTCAAAAAGGTCCTGGAGAAACTCGCAGCCGAAAACTATAACTTCAATAACCCAATTGATTTGAGGACTCATTGGGCCAGACATGGTACCAACAAGTTTGTCACTATCAGGTAGAGAGCTAAAAGGATGGTATCGACAGCGGGTCTGCATCGCATGTATATATATCTCGGCCTCCGGTGGAGATGTTTGTTTCCTGTGTAGTTTCATGAATTTTCACTGTCATGATTATGTTTTAAACACTTGAACATCATGGTTCTAGCCAACCTTTTTAGTATTTTTCATTCATGCTTCTGCTTAAAGAACTTTCGTTTTATTCAGGTCACTGACTTAAATTGTGGATGAGAGTTTTCATTTGTTGGGTAATCTCATTGCATCCACTCGGCTAGTGTTTATTTTAGACCCAGCAGTTAAATGCTGCTGCTTGTTTTGAACTGATAATATCATTTCATTTTCTTAATGCATTTTTATTGAATTCAAGAAAAGAATATTATACTAATTATATTTGTATAATATAGATATATGAAAAATTGTTTTCATCAAAGTTGATGGTCCCATCTAATTCTAGAAGCTAATTAAATCTGGGATTTCAAAAGGGGAATGAACAGCCACATGATCAATGGGTATAAGAGGTAGATCTGAAACTGTAGCTTCTTGATCGGCACTACTGTTGTTTTCATTAAAGAAACTATCGATATGTTCTCCATTGAGGTTTATATTATCATGAAAAACCTCCCATTTGTCTGTTATTGTTGTCTTCAAGCCACCTTTTATTAATTCGCTATGCTCGACGACGGCATTGTTTTCTTCTCTTACAACTGTTGCCATTTGGTCATTTTCCTTAAAGTCGTCGTTCTTGTATGTCTTGTCTGAAACCCCATTGATTATTCTCTCCAGTTCTTGGACATCTTCCTCCGGAATCTCAGTAACCGTGTGGAATTCGTTAGCTTTTAAAACACCATATTTCTTGCAAAACTCGAAATATTGAGAAAGTTGTGCGCCTTGTGACGTTGCCTTCCGAAGAATCTCGAGGGCCATTGCTGCTTCAAGTTTACCAACTGAATGTACTTGCATTAAAACCTTGGCGATCTCACTGCATATCCTGCTATAAACATCGAAAATCTCGATGATGACACAATCCATGGCTTCTAGAATTAAAGGAACCTTCATATTATCCGCTCGAGGCCTAATTTTAAGCAACATATCAAGCAAAGATTGCCGTTTCCGTAGTTTCAAAAGCTGCCGAACAATCAAGGGAACATCCTCGGCAGTTTTGTTTTCGTCCTGTAACCAAACGACAGCTCTTTCGTCTAGAAATACAAAGTATTGACGAATAAAAATATTGAAACCCCATGTTTTGCTTAACCTGGAATGTCTGTCGCTGAAACTGGAGAAATCAAAAGGTAAACGACCTATCTTTCGAGCGTCGGGGACCCTACAATGAATAAGACCATGCACGAGCATCAAGCCTTTGATGGCAACCACCCAACTCCGCGTCTTCTCCATCCTTCTAGACAGGGCACGAACGAGAGGGCATAGGGTATTCGGTGAAGCTCGAATCCAGGAAAAAAGCATTCGAGTATTCCTTTTATCAATGTCATGTTCGTCATGACTTGTGGCCTTGATGATGGCAGCTTCAAGATCATGATCCCCAAAGGCACCTCTTGTGATAAATTTGGCGACCACTAGGCTGTTCTTGTCTTTGATAGCACCGGTGGCCCTCTTCCACATAGCCATTAATTTTTCTTTTTCTTTTCCTCTATGGTATCGAATCCCTTTCCCTCTATAATAGCCTTAGGAGGATGGCTGTAACTACGCTTTGTTAGTGTAATAAGTTATTGGTTCAACAACCGTCATCCATTGAGGTTAGGAGTTATATGGGTTGCCGTTACGAGATAGAAGCAGCCGCATCGCCGGCTAATGAAATTAGTGGTAGTAATTTGGCCACCATTGCCTCCTCGCCATTTGTTATTACTACATTCAACTTTGTTTCTAGCGTCGCTACATGTTTGCTTTATTCATCATTTTTCTTTTCTTATAATGGCGAAATTCCTTTGCTTTTATGCCACAAATTTTATAACATTTAAAATCCAACAAATCAATTCATTTTATTTTTATTTTTATGTAGAAATTTGTCTAAAATTCATTTTATAACATTGATATGGAATATGTTATATTTTAATACTTAAAGTTGTTAATCCATTTTTTTATTTCTTGTCTCAAATCAAGATTTAATTTTATCAATTATTTCGGATCAATTCTTTTGGTGTTAAAGAAAATTAGAAAATTACCAAAAGGAAATTACAAAAAGGAAAGTATAAAATATAAAAAAAATTATATGACAAGGAAAGAAGCCTAGCCCACTTCTTTTATTGTTTAGCCAATTACAATGTCATCTTTCTGCATTAAGAATAAATCAGTGGTTTTCATCGTTTCAGCATGTACTTAAAAATGTCACCCCAGTATTATTAGGAATATGATGACACGTTGCGGAATTTGATTTTAATAATTTGGTATTTAAATATATAAATATTTTATTTTTAAATAATTAGTTAAATCACTTTATCAAATATAAAATATATTTTTAAGAGTATTTTGGAGTGGCATCCAACAAAATGAAGGTGGTGTGGGAGATTATTCAATAATTATTAAAATAAAGACATTATATAATGGAATTAAGATTGTAAACAAAATGAAGTCGCAGGAAAATTTTATCCAAGGTGTTTAATAGAATTAAAATTTTAATTTGTCAAGTATAATTTTATGTCCATTTTTACTTTATTTATTTTTACTACGAATCTAAATAATAATAAAAATAAAAATAAAGGAATCTTTTTACATTTATTTTGTGTTTTCTATATTTTCTGATTTTTATTATCTTTTTCGTATTTTTGTCTTTATTTTTTATTTTATGTATTTTTAAAATAAAAGTAAATGATTTTAATTTCTGAGAACTTCATATATATTTTTATATTTTTAATTTATTTTAAATTGAAAGTATTTTTGATTTCTTAATTATACATGTGACATATCTTGGTAAGTATTATAATTAATATATCATACTGAATTGAGTGTAATTAAAACATTTCATATTTGCTTCAATATTTTAAATTTGAGAATATGAAAGAATATAAGGATAATTAATTAAAATAACTTTCAAACATTTTAAAAATTTTAAGATATAATTTAATATGCCAATCAAATACATCTAAAAATTATAAATCTTTGTACTTATAAGAAAATACGATTATTAGGATAATAATTATATATTCTTGCAGTTATTCGATTGTGTACAAACAAATCCTAAATTTACTTGCACTGATATCACCCAAAATCATAGCAAAATTGAGAAAGAAAATTAAAGAACAATATTTCAATATAAAAGTCCACGATTGAACATTTAGAAGAATGTTTCTATGTAAGATTTCATTCATACTCTTAAAATTTTTAGTTTTTTTTCTATAAATTTTAATACTTTTTGATAAATTTTATAATTCTTATAAATTTTTATAATTATATATTATGGTTTTTACAATTTCTATAATTTTAGTATTTTTAAATATTATTTTTTGTTTTTATTTGATTTTTTTAAAAATTTCTGAATGTTGACTACGTCATCATCCAACACATGGCGGAAAGCAATTGGTTGGAAGCTTCATCCCTTTTTTAACGCCAAAAGGATTGAACTAGGATTGGTTGATAATGTTAGGTCCTAATTTGAGATAAAACATTAAGGATGAAAGTGAAAAAATCAATATATTTTGGAGCAAAATTATGCATTAAAGCTTTACAAATTAAATTTGATTGGTAAAACAGAGACTCACATCTAACATAATTTACTAACCGTGTTATCAATTAGATTTTAATTTTTAATTTAAACCATAAAAAAAAATCAATAAAATTCATAGTAGAAAGACTAAATTTCAAAAGGTTGAAAAGTACAAGGATTGACATCATAATTAGACAAAATAAAATTTAAATATGCCCTCCGACCATCACAGTAGTTTAATGCTTGCCAACTTGGTTTAACCTATTAGACCTTAATGTGCCACTTTGCAAACATACAGAGAGGAATCTCTATTGCTATTGTAACGTCCTCAATATGATATATTGTTTGTCATTTGAATTACTTTTGTCTCAATCGAAAGAGAGATGGCGAAAGAGATATACAGAGATTGCCAGAGAAACCATGCATGCTGCCTTGGCGGCTATGCAATCGATGGTTGCACTCAGTTCATTCCTTTTAACAACTCTAAAACCCATTGTAAAGCCTGTGGTTGCCATAGAAACTACCATCGGAAAGTCCTTTGCAGAGACCTGGAACAATCTCCTAATGGTAAGTCGTTCAGGAGCCTAAGAGAGGCAAAGAGGATGGCTCGGCAGCAAGCAGAGGAAATCCAAGTTCCGTATGGGACAAAGAGAAGCGATGAGAGAATTTGGTGAGGGGCTTGGATGGAGCATGAGGAGCAAAGATCAACAAGAGGAAATCAACAGGTTTTGTGAAAGAATTGGTGTTAGCAGGACAATCTTCAAGACAGGTTGAACAATAACAAGAAATGTTACTTCAAAGGGACATCATCTGCTAACATCTCAAGCTAATAGTTCATCTCATATGCCTCTTTTTTTTTTTTAAATGGTATTTCTCTTGTTTGCAGAATAAGATTGCTAATTTTGTCTTCAAATTCACTGTTTGTTTGCATGGCATTGGCAAGTTCAATAAGGGTTTGCAGATTAGACTTGGCTTGGGTTATTCGTTAATGTCAAAAACCTCATAAAAATAATAAATTAGGTTGTCCATACTCAAACTCGAGTCAATCTATTTTCAAATTTATAATATTATTATTCATTTCACATATTATGTAATTTATGACATATATGTAGATATTAAAAATATACCAATTTGTTTTTACTAAAAAATTAATAAAAATATTAAAATAAATAATTTTATTTTAAAGGATAAAAATTAATTTGTGTATTTAAATAGATTTAAGTTTGTAATTTACAAATATAAGCATACTTAAACAAATTTGAAAGTCTATATTTTTGTTCGAATTGTAATTGAACAATTATGAATTAGGGTAAAATACAAGAATAGTCATCCAACTATTTGTTTGTTCTATTTTGATCATAAATTTATTAATTTTTATTTAGTCACTTAATTTTTCAAATTAAATATTTTAGTCACTTTTGCCGTAGCCTTTTGTTTTATTGGCTTAGTAATAAATTTAACCTTTCAATGTTTACACACTCTAAAATATATTTTAAAAATTATAAAATAAATTCTAATTTAGTCTTAATTATAAAATTATAAAATATATTTTTAAAAATATAAAAAATTTTAAAAATAAATACAAAACTTTTAACATTGAGGTCTCACGTTAGATTTTTGTTATACACCTCACATGTAGAATGACTAAAATATTTAATTTTAAAAATTAAGTGACTAAAATGAAAAAATTACCAAAATAAAAGGAGTTGAATAGTTGAGTTACTATTCTTATAATTTACCCTATGAATTATATTGATTTCATATAAACTAGAATCTATATTCCTCAACAGTAAACAAGGGGTCTTGAAAGCCAGTTTATCTGAATGGGTCCAGTTTATCTGAATGGGTCCATTCTCGTGTAACAGAGTTTCCAGTTTAAGCCTTGAGAGCCCAAAATTGTTTTCTGATATTAAAAAATAAACTAAAACCCCATAAATTAAACCTGGACTCCTCCTGGGGATTTATTATAAAATAAACAATTCAGAAAAGTTTTAAAATTAATAAATATTTAAATATCATATAAATAAATAAAATTAATAGGCGCATGTAATATATCATATATATAATATAACAATATAAACAAGCCTATATTGTGAAAAGTGGTGGAATCCTTTTTTGTTAATTTTAATTATCCATTAAGTTTTTTAAAACAAAATAAAATTAATTTTAGACATAAATTAAATAAAATATTCATTATTATTATTAATAATAATATTAAATTTTAAGATAATATTTTATTTTTAATTAATTAAAATTTAACTTATTTTGAAGATTAAATTAACTTTCTTTTAAATTAAAATTAAAATTAATTTCAAAATCATCATTTTATTACAATTAATTTTTTATATATTTATTTATGAACATAGATACGATTTGTTATCAACGTAAATTAATTATTATAATAATTATGAGCGATTAAAACAAATTGTTATGAACGTATATTTATAATAATTATTATATGAAATTTTTAATTTACGTTCATAATAAGTACTATAAATAAAATTTATCAATTGTTTGTAAAAATAATTATTATAAATATACAATTAAAAATAATTTTTATCAACGTTTTTAAAAAAATTAATTTGTATCAAATTATCCTATAATTACTACATTTTTTTCAAAAAAAATTACTATTCCATTATATACACATTTTAATTATTTAGAAAAGGTTTTATTATTTACCCATGTTAACTTATTGCCACTTGCAATTTTAGTGACTTCTTTCAGTTATGTTAATACGGTTAATAGTTAAATCGGTTAACTGATAATATCTATTAATAAAAGGGTCAATTAATTTTGTTATGTCAGAATTTAATGTATTTTTTTAGGACTCAATTAATTTTATTTTTACTAATATTTAACATTATAAATAATAATATAAATTGTAGCAAATTACAGGTCAGAAATGCAACTCATAGAATACTGATATCGTCACATTGGTTGATTACATTATTAACTCTTTAGTTATTTCATGTTACAATACTAAATTTGAATTCTTTATCATTATTATGAATTCACAAATTTATGTTTAATTTTATAACCATTTTAAACATACATCCGATTAAAATTATATATTCAAAATAACAAATGAAGCATTTTTATTATTACGAATTTTATTAAAAATAAAGTTCTAAGCAAAATGTTTCATTTGTCATAATATTTTGAATAAGTAATTTCATATATTTTAATTTATACAGATGATTAAGAAAATTAGTTGTTGAGTATGCTATTATTTCATTGAATTTGAGAAATAATCTTCCAGTTAAACTCTATTTATTTGTTTCAATCAAACTCTGATTAGTCTAAATTATTTTATTATTATTTCCCCTATGAATTTAGCCTATAAATAGGCTCTTTTACAACTTAAAAAAAACACCCGTTAGAGATTAGAACTCATAACACTTTTGGAGAAATTTGTGTTTACATTTTGAGGGTTCTTTATTTTCTGGGTTTCGAGGTTTAGTTTTAATTTCTATCTTTGTACTCTTCATTCTTTTTCCATTATAGTAAAATTATTTTTATCTATGCTTTTTTTTATCCTCTTTAGAGAGGTTTTTCTACGTTAAATTTGTGTGTTCAATTTCTCAATTTCTTCAGCTATTTTTTACTTGTTCGTTGCTCAATCGGGTCGATCCCCAACAAGTGGTATTAGGGTTAATTCAATTTTCTTAGATCAGCCCATTCAGAGATGACAACAACAATGTACAATGTTGACATTGAGAAGTTTGATGGTGTCATAAATTTCAATCTATGGCAAGTTCAGATGATGGCAATTTTAGTTCAAACCGGCCTGAAAAAGGTCGTTACTGGGAAAAATCCTAAGAATCTAAATCAGTCAGAATGGGAATAGCTTGATGAAAAGGCATTGTCTGCAATTCTATTGTGTCTCGTGACTAGGGTATTGTATAAGGTATTGATGGAAAAGACCTCATCCACATTGTGGAAAAAGTTAGAAACTCTTTATGTAACTAAGTCCCTGGCTAACCGTTTAGTGTTGAAACAACGTCTATTTACGTTTCGCATGAACGAATGTGAGCTTCTTAGAGATCACATCAGTCAATTCATTACCCTTTTAAATGATTTAAATAAAGTTGAGGTTTAGATTGGCGATGAAGACTAGGCTATGCTATTATTGTGTTTTTTACCCCCTTTATACAAGTCTTTTAGGAAGACCCTAATTTATGGCAGAGACAAACTCTCATTTGAGGATGTGAAGGGTCATTTGTTGAGTAAAGACAAACTTGACAATGAGTTTGGTTCGGATAGCAAGGTAGATAGGCAAGCTTCCATTTTGGTAGTATAAAAAAAAGTAAGACAAAAGGTGTTGCTATTGTAAGAAGTTAGGTCACGTCAAAGTAGATTGTTATAAACTGTGAAATAAAAGGGCTATTGAGAGTAACGAGGAAGATATAGCTGGTGCTAATTTGGCCGATGAAAGCGGTGATGATTTCTTGTTAGTGTCAACGAGCGAAAGCTCTGAGCTTACGTCTTAGTGGATCCTAGATTCGGGATGTTCTTTCCACATGTGTCCTAATAGAGAATGATTCTCCATATACAGTTTGGTTAAATGTGGAGTTGTGTGCATGGGAAACGATTCATCCAGTAAGGTAATTGGTATTGGTACTATTAAAATTAGGATGCACAATGGGATGATTAGGACACTTTTAGATGTCAGGTATGTACTTGATTTACAAAATAAAATCGTCTCATTGAGTATTTTAGACTTGAAAGGTTGCAGAATCAACATCGAGTCGAGCGACATTAAGGTGTCTCGTGGGGCTCTCGTTTTGTTAAGGTAAAAGAACCAACAGTCTTTATATTCTAGAAGATTCTACAATAACCGGTGAAATCAAACGTCCCTCGTCCATTACGGAGTCGAAGCCAACTAGTTTGGAGCGGAGACAACTTGGTCATAGGAAGGAAAAAGGTATGATGATTTCTAAAGAGAAGTTCTCTTTTAGATGTAGGTTTTGAAAAGTTAGGGCACTGTGTTCGTGAAAATTAGACCTGGGCTAGTTTTGATTTGGCAGTGTATAAGTTGAAGGCTAGAAGTCTTCCAATTTCTAAGCACATATTCGACTCAGTTAATTCTCTGAATAGTTCAAGATAGGCCCGTGTCGGGCATTGGCAAAGATGGTGTTGTGGAAATATGAGTCAATGTGGAGATTTGTTGAGTAGGACTCTTATTTCAGTCAAATTTGAGAAATAATATTCCAGTTAAACTCTGTTTATTTGTTTCAATCAAACTCTAATTAGTCTAGATTATTTTTTTATTATTTGACCTATGAATTTAACCTATAAATAGGATTTTTACAACTTTAGAAAAAATACCCATTAGAGATTAGAACTCATAACCCTTTTGGAGAATTTTGTGTTTATATTTTAAGGGTTCTTTGTTTTTGCAGGTTTCGGGCGTTAGGTTTTATCTTTATCTTTGTACTCTTCATTCTTTTGCCATTATAGTAAAATTATCTTTGCCCGTTGTTTTTTATCCTTTTTGGAGAGGTTTTTCTACGTTAAACTTGTGTGTTCAATTTCTCAATTTCTCAATTTCTTTAGCTATTTTTTACTTGTTTGTTGCTTAATCGAGTCGATTCCCAACACTAGTAAATAATAATAGAACATGTTTTATAAATTACTAGAAATCTTATCACACGTATATGCATATAGAAACACATATTTAAAACATATGTCTCTTTAAAAGCAACATACAATAAACAATGAAACATATAGTTTGAAACTAATTAATCAAAATAACACATGAAATATGTATGATATTAAAATAAGAAAAATTAGATTAAATTATGAGTAAAATGAAATTTAAACACGTAAATATATGAGATAAACAATACTAAATGCACTACAGCTTATTTATTATGATTTTGTCATTAATTATGAGTTAGTGTCAAGCTAACTTGTGACACCAACTCAATAAACAATATTATTAATATATAAACATAATCGATGAAGATAATAAATTGTGTATATTAAAACAAAAATGTTTATAATACATAAAATAAAGCTTTGGTCGATTGGTAAATATAAAGTTTGAATAATCCAATTGATGCATATTCAAATCCCATCATATGCATATTTTAATTCATTTTTGTTAAAATTAAAAGATTAAAATACCATTGAATAATATAACTTTTTTTTTTAATTACAAAAAGACATTTTCATAATTTCCTGATCGAGTTGGTGACCCGGTTGAGGGTGACACCAACTCAGTCAAGAGCTTAAAAATAGTATAGATAATAACAAAGTTAAATATTTAAACAAACTTAAATCCAGTTTAAATTAACAATTTTAAAATAATTTTTTATTTGATTCTATTAGTTTTTTTTATCAATTTAATTTTCGATTTTATGGTATTGATTATGACATGTGACATTTTTAATTAAGTAAAAATATTTAAAATTAAGATTCAATTAAATTAAAAATAAAAATATCATTTGTAACTTCTCCAACTCGGCATAGACATTAGACCTAAATTCGGAAGATTGCATTGGCCAACGAAATGGCCTAGTAAGCTAACAACGTTTATAAAATAGTATTTTTTAAAGCGTTTGTTTAACTTAGAACAAAACTAACCCTATTTCTAGAAAAAAAACTGACAAGTTAGCAAAAACTAATTAAGTTTAACATTTTCCTTATAACAATGACTACTTTTGAAAACTTAGTTAATTTCCAATTTATTTATTACTCAAATTTTATTTATAATCTAGCAGCAGAAAAGTGATTTTCAATTAAGAAAAATCAGAATTATTTTATGCATGATTAATTCTAAATCCATGTTTCAATATCCTAAATTCAAATTAAATGCCATACATGTTATATAAATCTTAAAAACCTATGTTCCATGCCACAGTTAAAAATAAAACAACACAGTCTTTGAATAACGAATAATAAATCTAAGATACTTTAATAAATAAATAAAAAGCATTCCGAGCCGAGACATTTAGGATGCCGAGTCCACGTCCTAACTTGGAAGGTTATGTAACACCCCTATCCTGTATCCGTCGTCGGATTAGGGTTAAAGGCGTTACCAGACAAATCGGAAACATTTATAGAATTAATCATACAAGCAATCAACAATATCAAACATGATGTCCCTTAAGTAGATCATCGAGACCTTAAGCATGGTAATAACTGAGTCGGGACTAAATTGAAGTGCACACTAAAATTCGAGGAAAACTAAAAATTTTCTAAATGCAGGGGACACACGACCGTGCCTCGCCCACGGCTACATGACACACCCGTGTGTCCGTCCCGTAGTCCTATACTGCCAAAATCAACACGGCCACCAAGCACGCCCGTGTACTAAGGCCGTGTCCTAATAAGTTGTACACTGTAAATTTTCACACGCCCTTTAGGCACGCCCGTGCCATGACCGTGTACTCATAATGCTAGCTACTACCTTTTTTTCACGGTCACTAGACACGCCCGTGTGTCCTGACCGTGTGACATTATAGGTCATTTGTAAGACCAAAATGCCACCTAGATGGATCATACTTACAAGCAATGTTTTCCAGCACGTATCGCGCATATATGGAAACCAAAACATACCAATTTAACTCATCAATCAACACATTCAATAACCATCTCAATCATGCCAAATTACCACTTAAAATTCATATCATCATAGGCATAAACCATCTATTTGCCTAGTCAAAACTTAAGCATTTTATATGCAACAACCATATCAAGATTTGCATCATCTAGCTCATCCATTCAAGTATTTATAACCTCAAAACTTACCAAAACACAAGGCTAGATTCACTTCATAATCATATACACATACCTAGCCTATACATGTCATAATTAACTACACATTTTCAAAAGGGTACCAAAATGAGTTTAATAGTGTCATGAAGATCCTTGACGGTCCCGAGCCCTCAATAGCTTTGACGACCTATAAAACAGAGAAAACGCACACACAGAGTAAGCTTTACATAGCTTAGTAAGTCATATACAAATAAATACATTGACACATATCAATCACTTAGCAACTATCACTTATATAACTTGGTCCATAAACTTATGGCCACATTTGCCACATTCAACATTTCAATATTCACATTCTCATTTTCAATCATACTCTTCTTCATATCAAAGTCATATAGGTACTTACCTTTTACACACACTTAATGTGCATTCAACGTACCTGAAACGGATAATCACTCACTTATTGATCATAGCTCGGATATACCATTCGTATTGCAGATTTGCCCGTTGAACCAATGGGAACCTAGTAGGATGATCAGAAAGCTCGGAATAGTTGTACAATGCCAACGTCCCAGACGAGGTCTTATATGCACTAGGATTTCAATGCCATTGTCCCAAATAGGGTCTTACATGAATCAATACGTTTCGATGTCCCAGACACGGTCTTGCTTTTACAGATCATAACGATGCCAACATCCTAGACGTGGTCTTATACGTAAAGTTGATATTGATGCCAACGTCCCAAACGTGGTCTTACACGAGTCTTAGAATCAACGCCAACGTCCTAGACGTGGCCTTACATGATAAAACAGAACAGATACCTATGTGATGACGTAGCTAATCTTACCTATTCCTAGGTTCATACGGGACTTCTCTGACTTTATCACTATATCAAACTTATCTTGGAATTCAAACGCATAGCATTGTCAATGATAGTCATACGTATATATATTCAGTTCAACTGACGGTAATCGATACACATTCTCATCGTGCCATCTTTTTTTTCACAAACAGAACAGGAGCACCCCAAGGGGAAAAACTCGGTCTAGCAAACCCTCTATCAGTCAATTCTTGTAGCTGTGACTTTAACTCTTTCAACTTCGTTGGTGTCATTCTCTACGGAGCTATCGAGATAGGTGTCGTACCAGGCAACAATTCAATACCAAATTCAACTTCACGAATCGGAGGTAAACCCGGTAACTCTTCAGGGAACACATCAGAAAAATCACAAACTGATTCAACTTTCTTCTCGGATGCTTTTGAATCGATCACATAAGCAAAATATGATTCATACCCCTTTTTCACATAACTCTAAGCTTTCAAAATGGATATCACAGCAAGCAATCCATTTAAATCACTAGACTCAATCCATACAATCTCATCATTCGGACCTCGTAAATCTATAGTCTTTCTTTTACAGTTCACAACGGCATCATGCATAAACAACCAATCCATACCCAGAATAATATCGAATTTATCAAATGGCAAGAGCATCATATCAGCAAAAAAATAGATATCTCGAAACATTAACGGACAGCTCTTGCATACTTTGTCAACAAGGACACTTTTACCTAAGGGGTTCGATACTTTTATAGCAAATTCAGTAGACTCTACAAGCAAAGTCTTACCATTTACTAAATTAATGCATATGTACGAATGCGTAGAACCAGGGTCTATCAAAGCAATCATAGAAGTTTCATAAAGAGTAAAAGTACCCGTTATCACATCAGGTGATGTAGCTTCCTCACAAGCTCGGATAGTATACGCTCTGACAGGCGCTCTAGCTTCAGATCTGACAACATTGTCTCTCGTAGTTCTCTGACTACCACCGGCATTTCTTACATTCTTTGAAGATCTACCTCTCACAGGTGCACTATCAAATCTCGAATTCTGAACAGTTTCTGGCTCAACAGTCTCAGGACAATCTCGGATAAAATGATCAAGCGATCCACATCTGAAGTAAGTTTTGTCGTTTAATCTACAGCTTCCCGGGTGTCTTTTTCCACAATGCTTACATTCAGGTCGATCAGTCCGAACATTACCAACACTGGCCACTAAAGCTGCCGGAGCTTTGGAACTCACTTGCAATCTAGCTCGATTTCTATTTGACTGCCCCACATTGTCTTTGGAACGACCTTGATTATCTCTGAATCTTTTCAGAGTAGACTGAAATGGTTTGCTTGTAAATCTCTTTCTCATATCTCGGGCTTCAGACTCAGCTTTTCTTTTATCTTTCCCGAGTGCCTCAGCTTTACATGCTCGATCAACTAGTATAACGGACTCTTTTATTTCTAATATCCCAACTAACAAATGAATGTCTTCATTAAGGCCATCTTCAAATCTTTTACACATTATTGCCTCAGACGATACGCATTCACGAGCGTATTGACTCAACCTGACAAATTCTCGTTCATATTCTGTAACAGTCATACGGCCTTACTTTAGTTCCAGAAATTCTTTTCGTTTCTGATCAACGAATCTTTCACTGATATATTTATTCCTGAAATCAATCTAAAAGAAATCCCATGTAACTTGTTCCTTCGGGATAACAGAAATTAAGGTTTTCCACCATTGATAAGCAGCATCACGAAGAATGATACCACACACTTAATGCATTCTTCCGGAGTCAGAGACATTTCATCGAATACCCAGATAGTATTTTCAATCCAGAATTTAGTTTTTTCAGCATCGTCATCTTTAGTAGCCCGAAATTCTTCGGCCCCATATTTACAGATCTTGTCAACAGAAGGCTTATTCAACAGATTCAGATTTGCAGTCGGAGGTATATTGGATATCTGAGGGGGATTAACCGGGGGCATGGGTTGTGAAACAGTCGGGTTATTCTTTACAAACTGAGTGAACCACTCACTCATCATCTAGAAGAAAGCTTGTTTAGCTTCTCCCTCTTGACCGCTCGTAATCGGTCTCAAATTAGAAGGCGCGATCCCTTGCACGGGATCAGGTGTATTACTTTCTACGTCGTCAGCTATAGCTCTTTCAGGATCCATTACTATATGAAAAATCACACGTCAGGATTCATTACACTATCACAATTCAAATATATGGCATGTATAGCTAGACTCTGACACGATACGTTAGTCCGAGAATCGACTAAATCGTAGCTCTGATACTAACCAAATGTAACACCTCTATCCCTTATTCGTCGCCAGATTAGGGTTAAAGGCGTTACCAGACAGATTGGAAACATTTATAGAATTAATCATACATGCAATGAACAATATCAAACATGATGTCCCTTAAGTAGATCATTGAGACCTTAAGCATGATAATAACTGAGTTGGGACTAAATTGAAACGAACACTAAATTTTGAGGAAAACTAAAATTTTCTAAATGTAGGGACACACGGTAGTGGGGTAGGCGTGCCTCACCACGACTATATGACACACCCGTGTGTCCTTTCCGTAGTCCTATACTGCCAAAATCAACACGGCCACCAAGCACGCCCGTGTACTAAGGCCGTGTCCTAATAAGTCGTATACTTTACACGCCCTTTAGGCATGCCCGTGCCATGACCGTGTACTCATAATGCTAGCTACTACCTTTCTCTCCACGGTCACTAGGCACGCCGTGTACCCTGACCGTGTGACATTATAGGTTATTTGTAAGACCAAAATGCCACCTAAATGGACCATACTTACAAGCAATGTTTTCCAGCACGTATCATGCATATATGGAAACCAAAACATACTAATTTAACTCATCAATCTATACATTCAATAACCATCTCACGATCTAAATCCGTTTTCCTCGGTTCTTGATCTGAACATATTTAAAATTAACCCTTTTATTTACTATTCCATTCAATTGAATCCATACACATGTATTTTAGGCTATTTATACTTTAGCCCTCACATTTGTACCTTTTATCAATTTAGTCCATTTTTCTTAAAACATCGAATTCACAAAATTCATACATACACATGCTTAGCCGAAACATATACATCATATTTAAGCCAACATTTTTCATCAAACTTGCATTTTAGTCCTTCAATTTACCATCTTCTTAATTTAGCCCTATTTAGCTAAATTCATCAAAAATTCAAGAACAAAGTATGTTTATCTAACTCATATCTTTCATTTAACACCAAAAATCATCAAAAAGCTTAACATAACATCAATGTCATCTCACACAAACATTATCAATTCATCAAATTGAGACATGGGTTTGATAGCTCTCTATGCAACGATTGCAAAAACGTAGAAATTATCAAAAATCGATCAAAAACGAACCTTGAATTTTGGCTTGATAGTAGCCGAATGTATGAGAGCTTTAACCTTTCTTTTCCTTTGAATTTCGGTGGAAGAATGCATGAATAATGTCCATTTTCATATTATTATCATATTAACATAATAATTCACCTTTTACTAAATTACCCTTAACTAATAACAAATAAAATTTATTCATTTAATGGCACAACCATCCATTACTCATCCACTAACTTTAAAATGGCTTAGTTGCCACTTAAGTCCCTTGCAAAGAAAAGCCACATCAATTTGGCCACTAATCAAATAAACAACCACTTTTAAACTTTATGCGATTTTGCCCTTTTATCAAATTAAGCACACAGACGGACAATTTAACAAACAAAAATTTTGTCATGCTTAATCACATATCAACGGTATAGAAAATAATATTAAAATATTATACAAACTCGGATTTGTGGTCCCAAAATCACTGTTCCGACTAGGGTATAAACCGGACTGTTACAATTCTCCCCCTTAGGGATTTTCGTCCCCGAAAATCTTACCGTTAAACAAAATCGGATATTGTTGTCTCATTGAGTCCTCAGGCTCCCACGTAACCTCTTCTATTCTGTGTCGATTCCACAATACTTTTACCAATGGAATTTTCTTGTTTCTTAACTCTTTTACTTCACGAGCTAAGATACGGATCAGTTCCTCTTCGTATGTCATATCAGATTGAATTTCAATTTCAGTCAGAGCAATTATATGTGACAGATCAGATCGATATCTATGGAGCATCGAAATGTGAAATACATTATGAATCTTTTCTAGCTCAAAAGGCAACTTCAATCTATATGCAACAGGCCCGACACGTTCTATCATCTCATATGGTCCGATGAACCTCGGACTTAATTTGCCTTTTTGTCCGAATCGAAGCACTTTCTTCCACAGAGACACTTTCAAAAATACTTTGTCGCCGACCTCAAATTCTATATCTTTTCATTTCAAGTCTGCATAGGACTTCTGACGATCAAATGTTATTTTCAAACAATCTAGGATCAGTTTCACTTTCTGTTCTGATTCTCTAATCAAATCAACTCCATGTAACTTATTCTCACTGAGTTCAGTCTAATACAGGGGTGTACGACATTTACGTCTGTACAAAACTTCATAAGGTTCCATCTTGATGCTCGACTGAAAACTATTATTATACGCAAATTCGATCAACGATAGATATTGTTCCCACGAACCAATAAACTCAAGTATACAGCATCGTAACATATCCTCTAAAATCTGAATGATTCGCTCAGATTGACCATCTGTCTGCGGATGGAATGCTGTACTAAAATGTAATTTCGTGCCCAAAGCTTCTTGCAATTTCTTCCAGAATCGCGATGTGAATCTCGGATCCCTATCCGACACAATAGATAGTGGCACCCCGTGCAATCTCACAATCTCGAAAATATAAAGCTCAGCTAATCTTTCAAGTGAGTAGTCAGATCTTATCGGAATAAAATGGGCTGATTTAGTTAATCGGTCAACTACGAACCATATTGCATCATTCTTTCTCGGAGTCAGAGGCAACCTAGAAACAAAGTCCATAGTTACTCTATCCCATTTCCACTCAGGAATCAGAATCAGTTGTAACAATCCAGACGGAACTTGATGTTCAGCTTTTACTTACTGACAGATTAAATATTTCAAAACAAAATCGAAAATATCTCGTTTCATGCCAGACCACCAATAGTGTTGCTTCAGATCATGATACATTTTTGTACTTCCCGGATGGACAGATAGACGACTATTATGTGCTTCGCTCAATATCATTTGAATTAACTCTAGATTTTTCGGAACACAAATACGATCCCGGAATCTCAAACAACCACCACAATTTGAAATTCAGATTCGGAATTCACTTCACACTGAGTTTGTTTCACTAGCAATTCATTATCGGATTTCTGAGCATCACATATCTGTTGTAAGAATAACGGCTTTGCTTTTAATTCAGCTATCACAGAACAATCATCAGACAAATCCAGTTGAGTATTCAAAGCACTAAGTGCAAACAATGACTTTCTGCTCAATGCATTAGCAACAACGTTTACTTTACCCGGATGATAATCTATCACCAGCTCAAAATCTTTTAACAATTCGAGCCATCTTCTCTAACGCAGATTCAAATCTTTCTGGGTCATCAAATATTTCAAACTTTTATGATCTGAAAACACATGACATTTCTCACCGTACAGATAATGATGCCAAATCTTTAACGCAAACACAATTGCAGCTAATTCAAGGTCGTGTGTTGGATAATTCTTTTTATGAGGCTTCAACTGTCTTGAAGCATACGCTACAACTTTGCCTTCCTGCATCAAAACACATCCAAAACCGTTTAATGAAGCATCACTTTATATAACAAATTCCTTACCCGATTCGAGTTGTATTAATACTGGAGCTTCTGTTAACAAAGCTTTCAATTGATCGAAACTTCTCTTACATTTATCAGACTATTCAAATCTGATTTCTGAAGTAATCTTGTCAACGGAGTAGCTATTGTCGAAAAGCCTTTTACAAATTTGCGGTAATAACCAGCTAAACCCAGAAAACTGCAGACTTCAGATACATTTCGCGGAGGTTTCCAATTTAAAATAGCAGAAATCTTGCTTGGATCGACACGAATCCCAGAAGCTGACACAATATGCCCTACAAAACTGACCTCATTCACCTAGAATTCACATTTGCTGAATTTTGCGTACAATTGCTTTTCTCTCAAAGTTTGCAACACAATATTCAAATGTTCTGCATGCTCATTCTCATCACGTGAGTAAATCAAAATGTCGTCAATGAATACAACAACAAATTGATCCAGATAGGTTTAAAAATTCTGTTCATCAAGTCCATAAAGATAGCACGAGCATTGGTTAGTCTGGATGGCATAACTAAAAACTCATAATGCCCGTACCTCGTTCTGAAAGCAGTCTTTGGAATGTCTGAATCTTTAACTCTCAATTGGTAGTATCCCGACCTCAAATCAATATTGGAAAACACAGTAGCTCCTTTTAACTGATCAAACAAATCATCAATTCTGGGCAAAGGATATTTGTTCTTTATAGTCACCTTATTCAACTGACGGTAATCGATACACATTCTCATCGTGCCATCTTTCTTTTTCACAAACAGAACAGGAGTACCCCAAGGGGAAAAACTCGGTCTAGCAAACCCTCTATCAGTCAATTCTTGTAGCTGTGACTTTAACTCTTTCAACTTCGTTGGTGTCATTCTATACAGAGCTATCGAGATAGGTGTCGTACCAGGCAACAATTCAATACCAAATTCAACCTCACGAATCGGAGGTAAACCCGGTAACTCTTCAGGGAACACATCAGAAAAATCACAAACTGATTCAACTTTCTTCTCGGATGCTTTTGAATCGATCACATAAGCAAAATATGATTCATACCCCTTTTTCACATAACTCTAAGCTTTCAAAATGGATATCACAGCAAGCAATCCATTTAAATCACTAGACTTAATCCATACAATCTCATCATTCGGACCTCGTAAATCTATAGTCTTTCTTTTACGATCACAACAAAGATCATGCATAAACAACCAATCCATACCGAATAATATCGAATTTATCAAATGGCAAGAGCATCATATCAGCAAAAAAACAGATATCTCGAAACATTAACGGACAGCTCTTGCATACTTTGTCAACAAGGACACTTTTACCTAAGGGGTTAGATACTTTTATAGCAAATTCAGTAGACTCTACAAGCAAAGTCTTACCATTTACTAAATTAATGCATATGTACGAATGCGTAGAACCAGGGTCTATCAAAGCAATCATAGAAGTTTCATAAAGAGTAAAAGTACCCGTTATCACATCAGGTGATGTAGCTTCCTCACAAGCTCGGATAGCATACGCCCGACAGCGCCTAGCTTCAGATCGACAACATTGTCTCGTAGTTCTCGACTACCACCGCATTTCTTACATTCTTTGAAGATCTACCTCTCACAGGTGCACTATCAAATCTCGAATTCTGAACAGTTTCTGGCTCAACAGTCTCAGGACAATCTCGGATAAAATGATCAAGCGATCCACATCTGAAGCAAGTTTTGTCGTTTAATCTACAGCTTCCCGGGTGTCTTTTTCCACAATGCTTACATTCAGGTCGATCAGTCCGAACATTACCAACACTGGCCACTAAAGCTGCCGGAGCTTTGGAACTCACTTGCAATCTAGCTCGATTTCTATTTGAGTGCCCCACATTATCTTTGGAACGACCTTGATTATCTCTGAATCTTTTCAGAGTAGACTGAAATGGTTTGCTTGTAAATCTCTTTCTCATATCTCGGGCTTCAGACTCAGCTTTTCTTTTATCTTTCCCGAGTGCCTCAGCTTTACATGCTCGATCAACTAGTATAACGAACTCTTTTATTTCTAATATCCCAACTAACAAATGAATGTCTTCATTAAGGCCATCTTCAAATCTTTTACACATTATTGCCTCAGATGATACGCATTCACGAGCGTACTGACTCAACCTGACAAATTCTCGTTCATATTCTGTAACAGTCATACGGCCTTACTTTAGTTCCAGAAATTCTTTTCGTTTCTGATCAACGAATCTTTCACTGATATATTTATTCCTGAAATCAATCTGAAAGAAATCCGATGTAACTTGTTCCTTCGGGATAACAGAAATTAAGGTTTTCCACCATTGATAAGCAGCATCACGAAGAATGATACCACACACTTAATGCATTCTTCCGGAGTCAGAGACATTTCATCGAATACCCAGATAGTATTTTCAATCCAGAATTTAGTTTTTTCAGCATCGTCATCTTTAGTAGCCCGAAATTCTTCGACCCCATATTTACAGATCTTGTCAACAGAAGGCTTATTCAATGATTGATTTGCGATGGAGGTATATTGGATATCTGAGGGGGATTAACCGGGGGCATGGGTTGTGAAACAGTCGGGTTATTATTTACAAACTGAGTGAACCACTCACTCATCATCTAGAAGAAAGCTTGTTTAGCTTCTCCCTCTTGACCGCTCGTAATCGGTCTCAAATTAGAAGGCGCGGTCCCTTGCACGGGATCAGGCGTATTACTTTCTACGTCGTCAGCTATAGCTCTTTCAGGATCCATTACTATATGAAAAATCACACGTCAGGATTCATTACACTATCACAATTCAAATATATGGCATATATAGCTAGACTCTGACACGATACGTTAGTCCGAGAATCAACTAAATCGTAGCTCTGATACTAACCAAATGTAACACCTCTATCCCTTATTCGTCGCCAGATTAGGGTTAAAGGCGTTACCAGACAGATTGGAAACATTTATAGAATTAATCATACATGCAATCAACAATATCAAACATGATGTCCCTTAAGTAGATCATTGAGACCTTAAGCATGATAATAACTGAGTTGGGACTAAATTGAAACGAACACTAAATTTTGAGGAAAACTAAAAATTTTCTAAATATAGGGGACACACGGCCGTGGGGGTAGGCCGTGCCTCGCCCACGACTATATGACACACCCGTGTGTCCTTCCCGTAGTCCTATACTGCCAAAATCAACACGGCCACCAAGCACGCCCGTGTACTAAGGCCGTGTCCTAATAAGTCGTATACTTTACATGCCCTTTAGGCATGCCCGTGCCATGACCGTGTACTCATAATGCTAGCTACTGCCTTTCTCTCCACGGTCACTAGGCACGCCGTGTACCCTGACCGTGTGACATTATAGGTTATTTGTAAGACCAAAATGCCACCTAAATGGACCATACTTACAAGCAATGTTTTCCAGCACGTATCATGCATATATGGAAACCAAAACATACTAATTTAACTCATCAATCTACACATTCAATAACCATCTCAATCATGCCAAATTACCACTTAAAATTCATATCATCATAGGCATAAACCATCCATTTGCCTAGTCAAAACTTAAGCATTTTATATGCAACAACCATATCAAGATTTGCATCATCTAGCTCATCCATTCAAGTATTTATAACCTCAAAACTTACCAAACCACAAGGCTAGATTCACTTCATAATCATATACACATACCTAGCCTATACATGCCATAATTAACTATATATATTTTCAAAAGGGTACCAAAATGAGTTTAATAGAGAGATGAAGATCCTTGACGGTCCCGAGCCCTCAATAACTTTGATGACCTATAAAACAGAGAAAATTCACACACAGAGTAAGCTTTACAGAGCTTAGTAAGTCATATACAAATAAATACCTTGTCACATATCAATCACTTAGCAACTATCACTTATATAACTTGGTTCATAAACTTATGGCCACATTTGCCACATTCAACATTTCAATATTCACATTTTCATTTTCAATCATACTCTTCTTCATATCAAAGTCATATAGGTACTTACCTTTTATACACACTTACTGTGCATTCAACGTACCTGAAACGGATAATCACTCACTTATTGATCATAGCTCGGATATACCATTCGTATTGTAGATTTTCCCGTTGAACCAATAGGAACTTAGTAGGATGATTAGAAAGCTCAGAATAGTTGTACAATGCCAACGTCCCAGACGAGGTCTTATATGCACTCGGATATCAATGCCACTGTCCCAGACAGGGTCTTACATGAATCAATACGTTGTCGATGTCCCAGACACAGTCTGTCTCGTACAGATCATAACGATGGCAACGTCCTAAACGTGGTCTTATACGTAAAGTTCATATTGATGCCAATGTCCCAGATGTGGTCTTAGACGAGTCTTAGAATCAATGCCAACGTCCCAGACGTGGTCTTACATGATAAAACAGAACAAATACCTATGTCATGACGTAGCTAATCCTATCTATTCCTAAGTTCATACTGGACTTCTCTAACTTTATCACTATATCGAACTTATCTTGGAATTCATACACATAGCATTGTCAATGATAGTCATACGTATATATATTCAGTTCAATACAAATAGGTTTATTTGCATTGTGACTTACCTCAGATTCGGTTTATCGTAATGAAAACGGCTACTGGGTTACTTTCGCTTTCCCGCGATCTAAATCCGTTTTCCTCGGTTCTTGATCTGAACATATTCAGAATTAACCCTTTTATTCACTATTCCATTCAATTCAATCCATACACATGTATTTTGGGCTATTTATACTTTAGCCCTCACATTTGCACCTTTTATCAATTTAGTCTATTTTTCTTAAAACATCAAATTCACAAAATCCATACATACACATGCTTAGCCGAATACATATACATCACATTTAAGCCCACATTTTTCATCAAACTTATAATTTAGTCCTTCAATTTACCATCTTCTCAATTTAGCCCTATTTAGCTAAATTCATCAAAAATTCAAGAACAAAGTATGTTCATCTAACTCATATCTTTTATTTAACACCAAAAATCATCAAAAAGCTTAACATAACATCAATGGCATCTTACAAAAACATTATTAATTCATCAAATTGAGATATGGGTTTGATAGCTCTCTATGCAACGATTGCAAAAACATAGAAATTATCAAAAATCGATCAAAAATGAGCCTTGAATTTTGGCTTGACAGTAGCCGAATGTATGAGAGCTTTAACCTTTCTTTTTCCTTTGAATTTCGGTGAAAGAATGCATGAATAATGTCCATTTTCATATTATTATCATATTAACATAATAGTTCACCTTTTACTAAATTACCCTTAATTAATAACAAATAAAGCTTATTCATTTAATGGCACAACCGTCCATTACTCATCCACTAACTTTAAAATGGCTTAATTGCCACTTAAGTCCCTTGCAAACAAAAGCCACATCAATTTGGCCACTAATCAAATATACAACCACTTTTAAACTTTATGCGATTTAGTCCTTTTATCAAATTAAGCACACAGACGGACAATTTAACATACGAAAATTTTGCACATGCTTAATCACATATCAATGGCACATAAAATAATATTAAAATATTATACGGACTCAGATTTGTGGTCCCGAAACCACTGTTCTGACTAGGGTATAAACCGAACTGTTACAGGTTATCTATAAAGATGGAAAATAAAGGGGAATGAGCTTAAGAAGCTCAGTGTGAGTCCTATCACAAGTAAACTAGTGCAAAATAGTAAACAAGCATAAAACAAAGAGTTTTCAGAACAAACACAATCGTTTAGCAAAGTATAAACCGATAGTTATTTTGAGCATGCATTTGAATGTCAATGTAAGAATAACAGGAAAGATCATATCCATACTTTGCTACACTCCATAGTAAGAGTTTCCCAGAACTCTTCCGACCAATACACTCCAGTTTGTTGATGAACCACCAATATTTGCAAATAAACTATCAGTACTAAAAATTATGGATTAACCGCTAGTATTTTCAAATAAAAATATTTGTAGATAAATTGCCACTTGTTATGGATGCACAACTTATTTGCAGATAAAAGTTGTCAGTAATTTGTAGATAAACCACTAGTGTTCCAAATTGTTAAACTGTTAATACTTCCTCCTTACGATCATCCCACCCTATGCAATGATGTATGACATGCTTGTAATAGTATCATGTAAAAACAATAGAAATGTTTTATCATGTATTCAGTTTAATAGTAGCATTAGACATGCTTAACTTGTATTAGGTTCAACAGTAATAGTAGGCATGTTGAATATGCAATTAGTAATACAGTGGTAAGAATAACAGTAATAGTTCATAAAAATTACAATGACAGTAAACATGTAACATTCACATATCATCATTATTACAATAGCAATTCAATCAACTCACAGACTCTAGCATGTTCCTAATATTAGGGACTTAAATGAGTGAATAAAATCTCTAAAAACAATTCGGGGACTATATATGGATTAAACTAAACAGTTTATAAAATTTTGGGCAAAACTGTAAAACATGGGTCACAGCCATGTGGTTAGGCTGTGTGACGAGCTATAAACCGTGTGGAAGGGTTACACGACCGTGTATTTAGGCCGTGTGGTAAACGTAAAAATTATCCTGCAGGAGAGACATGGCCATGTGGGAGGTTCTTGGTCGTGTGAAAATCAAAGGTACCCTAACATAATAGAAGCACATGGTTGTGTGGTAGCCGTGTGGTCCAAACGCTCATATAGGAGACCATGTGACCCTATTCTTACACACGGTTTGTCCTGATTCACTTTGTAAAGAACACACTTTTCACCGAGAGTTTGATCGATGTTCCTCATGCTCGATTTTGGTCTGATTCACCTAAATTTGATCCTTCAAACAACATTTACTCACGGATTAGCTGTTGGTTTCAAGATTTGATGAGGTTATCTAAAAATTTGTCAAGAACCGCAAAAGATTGAGCAATTGAATTGAAAGATTAACGTGGAACGATGCTATTTTGGAATTACGAGTTCTACTTATCAAAACGAATGCACTTACTAAACTTTGATAAAAATACGGAGGCTATCGATGATGAATTCAATAACCGGTGGAAAAATGATTTAACGAGGATTGATTTGATACGGAAAAGAAAAATATTCAATAATAAAAAGATGTAAAATATGGTGCAAAGAAGAGAAAAAAAAAGAAAAAAAAAGAGAAGAAATAGAAAAGATGAAGAGAAGTCTACTAGGATTTGAAAAGAGGCAAATTTAGTCCAATTGGGAAAAAAATAGTTAAATAGTTAGGGTTTGAAACTCTGGGAAACAAGGGTAAATAACCCAAAATTTTGGGCCAATATAAAAAAGAAATAGAAGGAAAGAGGGTGGCTCAAACCTAGGATCATTTAAAAATAAAACTAACTCTTAACCATTAAAGTTGAAGCCTATTTCTTATTTAGTTTTAACTCCCACACTACAACAAAACAGACTTTTAGCGGCATTTTTTTGGGCTTTTAGCGGCGCTTATAAGCGCCACTAATAGTATTTGAGGCGCTTTTAAAAGCCCCCCAAAAACGCCACTAAAACAAATGTCGCAAAATTTAGCGGCATTTATGAGAAAAAACGGCGCTAAAGGTCATGACTTTTAGCAGCGCTTTTCCCATAAACGCCGCTAAAAGTCATGACCTTTAGCAGCGCTTTCCCCACAAACGCCGCTAAAAAGTTATGACCTTTAGCGGCACTTTCCCAACAAACGCCGCTAAAGGTCATGACCTTTAGCGGCGCTTTCCCCAAAAAACGTCGCTAAAAGTCATGAAAAAAAAATAAAATATTATACTTTTAGCGAAAAGCGTCGCTAAAAGTCAAGAAAAATAAAAAAAATTAAAATATTATACTATTAGCAGCGTTTTTGAGAAAAAAGCCGCTAAAGGTCTTAAAAAATAAAAAAAATTATTATATTATAAAAACACCAAAAATCCAATTTAAGAATGTATAATTTAATTTGAAGACGTATTAAAATGAAAATTCATGAGCAATACGTATTAAAATGGAAATTCATGAACAAGACATATAAAGAATCTCGATCGAGGTACGTTGATACCAATAACATGATCAAAGAACTTAATCACATGAAGAAAACGCATGGTTAGACAGATCTTTTTACATTTTAATACATAATAACCATAATTGGTACAATTTTATACCCTAATTGCTGCACCAGCTACAGTTTCTAATTGAAGAACCTTGATTCCATTGACCTCCTGCAGCCAATTTTATAATTTAGAAATCAGAAATCCACCAGAGACGACATGGTAAGAAAGAGATACAAACCTTCGGGTTTGGAATGATCTCCATCTTGAGTGCATCAGCTTCCACAAGCCTCTTGATAGCATTCAGGTTGACTCACCTGTAACATTAACTATTAGTACTAAGCCAAATAGACAGTTCTAACATGTTAAGGCAATATGACTTACAAATTGTTTGTATTGAAAATTTTAAACTTTTCTATAGACTTGAACTCATTGACCTGTTACAAGAAAGAATCATGTCAGCCTCAGCCATAAAACTTTCGAATGTTATCTTCATTAGTTTTTCAATGTTACATTTTCAAAATGCACACCACGAACATAACCAGAACCACCCTATATCAAAGAATCATAAAGAGACAAATGTCATTCTCAAACCCGAAGTGTCTCTAACTATAAATCGTGTTCAAGCAAATATCAGATCTCATATCTTACTCAGAAACATCATCTAAATGTTAAAAGTATGCTACCATCTTGTCTTTTTTCAGATATGTTCACAACTGAAGCCCCATATAGTCCTCTACTTTCTAATTTTCTAATATTGGCTAAATGCTTATTCTTATTGATAAATGACGCTAGGCTTACAAGATATGTCTTAAAATACCTGCCAAGTTTTAATCCTGACACCATTCGTAGTCTCCCTATACGAAAGGTTTGAGGTAGTAGTAAGCGCTTTTCCTGCAAATTAATAAACCATCATTAAAGAGAATGCAAAGTAAGTTGGAAGCGAGTCACCTATGTCATACCTTCAAAATGCAGAGCAAAGGAAATTAACAACTAAATTCACAAAGTAAGGTCCTAAAAGAAACAAAAACTTGCCATTCTCCCCACTGTTGCAGAATCGACAAAAATTGAGAGTCGTTTTTGAAGCTCAATTTTCTTCATCCAAAATTAGTTCTTGAACATCACCCCATCAGTTTCAAAACCTTGAGGGGCCACGTCTACATTTGATGAATCTATCAACAGTCAACAAGCACATTAAAATCCAAAATACCAAACATAATTTATCTTCCTTTTTTAAAGAAAAGAACAAGTTAAAGAAAGCCTATCATGCATGCATTGTCAGGAAATGCCAAAAGAAACACCATTTGCCTTATTTTTACCCCAAAAACATTGTTAGGACTCATTTCAATGGAGGCTGAAATGGAGTTAAAATTAGCAGAAAGATGATATATATATATATATATATATAAACTATGAAAAAACAAAAACCCAATATATATAATAATGCACACATACACACAACATAGATATATATATATATATATACACACACACCCTTTTGGTACAAAAAAAGAGTTCCAATAATTTCAAACCTTTCTTTCACGTTAGCTAGCAAAGAAGAATCCATTTTAGCTTCAAGAGCTTGCAGTTCCTTAATGTTAAGTTCATTCAAGTCTTCACCCATTCTCTACCTGCAAATAAAAAATAAAAAAAAACCGATCCCTTAATCAACAACAACAAAAAAAGCATGAACCTTTTTTTTCATTGACAAATAAACCCTAGCTTTGGTATATATATATATATACACACAATGGGAAAGGGCTATAATTTTCATTATACCTAATCTCCCTTCTCAACTTCTTGTTTATCTCCTTCAACCTCCTTTAATTTTCTTCCATTCTCTGCAAAACACACACAAAAAAGGAATAAACAACAACGTACTATCGGTTACCAAACTTGAGTTTCTACAAATGCATGAAGCTAAGCAAGTAAAGATAAAATCAAATTGAAATATTCAGTACTAAATTTGAATTACACACGAATCATCTCCATGCTTTCCACTTGTTGACTCTTGTACTGTTGGAGATGGTATCATCACCTGCCAAAGATACATTACTATATTAAAAACATGAGGTTCAGCATGTATGTCTATGCTTGTGCCACACTGCTAGACTAAGCTACGGTGTATAACAAGTCAAATTTCCTAACTCCCATGGGGCAGATACAACTAAGTTCATCCATTCATTCAGTTTTATTTCCTTTATTATTGTTGCTTCTCTGGTCATGGGAGTAAGTTCAGCATTCAAAAAAACTTAAAAACCAAAGATATTTATTCGCTGCTCCTAGGGCAATAAAGGGTACAGGCCGAAGGCCAGACTTGGATGAAAGAATTTCTATGAGTAGACATTTCTTTTCATACAGAGATGAGCTACTTATCTGCCTGCTAGTGTTTCATAACTCTAAGACAATTAGCCAAACTATCCCAAATAGGACCCCGGACATCTTGACAGATGCAAGTAGCCAGTAGTAGCATGTCATAAAAATAAGCAACTTCTATTAAATTATTTACACAATTAATTGACCAGGAAGCTGATACAGCACTGCATTGCATTAACAGATATACAAATAACCAAATCGAGTTATTAATAGAAAGAACAATAACAGTGGCATAGTTGTTTCTTTGGTTCTACTATGGGCTTCTAGGTACTCTTCATATGTCTCGCAACCAAAATAAGGAGTAAGACATTAAAGGAAAAAAAGAAGAAGAAAAGGTTAAGATATAATCGAGCAAGACTATTTTGAGAGAGAAAGAGAGGGGTTCTTTTGGTGATAAAGCTAAAATCATGGCGCTTCATCTGCAGATTGGTCATGCATCGCCAAAAGTTTAATAAAGTGTGCCAATCTTTATGTCCACAGTTGATCAAGGAAAAACAACACATTGAGCACATGAAACATGTGGCGTGATTCATCATATTGAATTCTTTGTAAAGAAAGAGAAGTGGAAAGTTAGGGTGACAGGGCTCTTGGTAAATAAATACTAACCTTAGTGGGATACATTTTTAAGCTTCATTCACTTAACGTCATCAAGTAACATCTTTTTGCATCTGTAACAATGAGCAAAGCTGTAGCAAAACTTTCAGTCCAACCCTTTTAGTCATTTGGAAATTACCATCCAACAATAAACAACATCAAGCATAGTTCTTGATGTATAAGTATACTTTTCCCCCTTAGTTTTCCCTCACTTAAAAGTTAAATATTATATCTACATGTAATATATTTAAACTTCCGACGTAATTAGTAACAAATTAATCGAACATCAAATCAATTAAAATTTATTAAAAATAAAAATTTACAAAATATTATTATAATGATGCTTTTATTTTTATTTTTATATTTTTATTTAAAAATAATTTAAAATATTATATCTATAGTTATTATATTTAAGTTATTAATAGAGTTAGTAACACGAATCGATCGAACATAAACTCAATTGAAAATTATTAAAAATATTTAAAATAAATAAATATTAAATGCTATCGTCTTTTTATATTTTTATATAAAAATCTAATATAAAAATAATTTAACCTAGAAGAAACGTGAGACATGAAACAATTTTAAAAAAGTTAAATTGATGAAATATATAAATATCCTAATCATTGGATTCACAATATGAGAAGCCAAATTTGAGTAGACTTGAAATTTTAAGGGTGGTAATAGAGGACAGACTTGGGATTTAAGTATATAACATGTAAGGTGGGGTTTCATGGTTCACTACCATGCTGGCCCCATTCACAAAAACAAATTGCAGCAACCTGTAGATTTGTAGATAAAGCATCAATAGAAGTCAAAATCGAAAAGGTTCATAATCATGCCTACTTTAAGTTGTTTCTTCATTATCCTCCCTGAATTCTTTGGCAAGACCTCTTTGAAGCTAGAATACATATAATTACAAAATATTTTGAAGTATCAAATTCACATTTTAGAACTAGGAATCTTACTTCTCAATGCCCAAGAAAATCAGAAGTTTAAGTCAATATTCACTCTCTAGAGCTTGCAAAATAGATTGTATAAAATTCATGCAAATATTCTACGATCTTAGCATATTTTGTCTTGGAAAGTGACTAAATCAATCAACGAACTCTATCACAAGCATAGTAATACTACAGAAGCATCTGAGCTCTTGGGCAGAGAATGCAGACAACATACCACCACAGTAGCAAAGGGGGAGTGGAAGAATCTAACTCCAAGCTTCTCGGTTATCTCACTTTCATACCACTTTCTATCAAGAAACATCGCACAAGGACAACAATGCCAACTCCAAACTCAACAATAAGCTGACGAGCACATACATGCATACATGAAGGCACATGAGAATAAGTTCAGTTCTTGCTAGGAGATGCCAATGAGTGACATGAACCATTGTCCAAACGTTATCCAAAGAACTTACCCAAACAAGGCTAGCTGCCATCAAGCACACAAAACTGATGTAATTTTTCCTGCCTACACAATTATTCAACCACTGTATAAAATGGTAAAACAGTTAGTCATGTTCAAGATTATCTAAATAAGTACAAAAAGACAGGATTGTTTTCAGAACACTACTACGAAATTACAATTTATAGAGCAAAAAGCAAAACTTATAGGACATGGCCAAGGAGCAATAATTAGTCAACTAGAAGCCCTAAGTGATTTCCAGTTCAGTTACATAACTTACATGTTCTGGCTGTTCAATTCTTAATAGTTCTCAAAAACCAAGAAATTTAGCCAAAAATTTATGAAACTGAAAAAGATGAACGTTTGATAACCTCCAAGTTTAGAACAATCTTTATCTTTACTCTTATCTTGCAATCTTTGACTAAAAATGAAAGCTAGTAAGTTAATTTGAAATGGAAAGAACATATTGACTAAAAATTTAGAAAAACTTAAAAATAATTGTTTCAAAGAATTTGAATAAACACAGATGTTTATCCACAAAAGTAAATTTTTAAAATGCTTACTGCCTAAAATTATTGCTTGTACACTTTCCCTACTTGCCTTTAGAAGCAAAAACAATAATCAACCAGATCCTTAGCGTTGATTGAATTACACATATCATTAGAACGAGAAATAAAGCATAATAAGTTGCAAACAGAGACACTTGTTGAAACAGATAATGGAATCATGGTAGAAATTATGATTTTAAGTAAACTTCAATCAAAGATAATGCATAAAAATGCCATGTACGGAATAAAATATACAACATTTATACAATCAAAATCATTATCTTTTCCAAGAAGAAATTACCTTTTTATCAAGGCTGATAGCTTTAGTACAATCTACTTCTAACAACACAGTAGCAGTTTCACTCTGCAAAAATAGCACACAATCCACACTTTATTAACTTTCAAACATTTCTTTAAATTTAAAAGAGAATAAGGCAGAACAAGCACAAAATCGGACTTCACTTTCTTCATGTTAGTCAGAATAAAGTTTAGATGCCCTCAGTTGGGAAAATTAAAGCCAAACCAACATCATGGACCAAAAAATTCGAATTTTCAAGTTGAATAGAGATAAGTCAACAAACAGGAATTAGAGTTGTAGAAGACTAGTACCACTTGACAATTATTCAGCAACAGTGACTCCAATTCTATTAGGACAACAGCTAAAGCTCCCTGGTGCTCATAAAAATAGTACAAAGGCCTCAGCTCAATATCAAAGGTTGGAAGGATTGGACATCAACAAATGTTAAAGCTTGAAAGCCTTGCATATTGACTCAACAGTCCAAAAGCATTATTTTGTACAAGAAATTATTTATAGGAAATTGCATTGTGTCAAGCAAACTATCAATTTAGCATCATAGATCATAACATCTTATTAAAGATGGTCCGCAAATACATACTGCATAAAAAGAGTCTCTTGGTCATCAAAGATGATCAATGAAGAGATTATAGTGGTTATACACACGTAAGAGACCATTTCTAAAAAGTATTAGGGGACTATTTAAACTTTGATACAATATATCTTTCTCTAAGAAGAAGACAACGGAAATGAAAGTCAAATAGGATTCCAAACCCAGTGTAGTTCTTAAGCAAATAAATTAATCCTCTCCATGGGGGAAAAAGCATATTTATTTATCATTTTTGAATAAAAGAAGCCAATATTAAATTAGAATAGTTTGCTGCTTAATTATATTTGAGCATGGAACTGAACATGGCAAAACAACAATAACTATAGCAAAATAATAATATATCCACCTATTTATAAAAAGAGTAGAACTTCTCCCTCATATATGGACTTTCTCCTGACACGTCCAAACATAAAAGGAAATAATTCATTATGGAGTCAGAGAAAATAAGAAGTATTATATAATATAGCAAAAATACAAAGGCATGTATGATTTTCGAAATTGTAGGGAAACATTACACATATGCCTAGAGGTATTTTTGCAATTAACCAACGGATATTCCATCCTCCAGTGTGATTAGCTTTATAGCTCTCTATAACTATGCAATTAAACCAAATGGCTTTCAACAAATAACTAGAGAATATGACTGAAGTTTGTATACCATGTAGGCAGCAGCAAAACAACGGGAATAAATCTCTGACAAGGCCTTGAATCATTTGTATAAAGAATAAGTTACCACTTACCCTGACATTTTTTAGATGAAATTGGAATCCGGGATTTAGCTTTCCTGGAAAAAAAGAGAGCAAAACAAGCAGATATTTTTTAGCTATTATAACAATGGAAGCAATACAAATGAATGTTGAGTTTCTTGGCAACGTAAAATTAAGGGAAAGAAAAAGAGATAAATTGCATAAATAAATTGCAGAACTTTTACCTTTCCACCACTCATTGTTCAAGTAAATAATTCCAAAGTCTAGAAACCCAAATAAGCAGATTATTGTAAACCCTAAGGTAAATCTGAAATATTGTAATATCTGGTGAAACAGATGAAGTATTTGCATTGACTTACCGATTTCAAGGCTGGCGATTTGGGGAAAAAAAGTAATTTCTTGATTTGGGTTGAAATGAGCGATTTGAAGGGAAAAAATAGTAGGGAGAAAAGGTTGGGGGGGAAAACCTTAACGTAAAAAGTTTAAAATTTTGCAATTTTGGGCTTCAATTTAGGGATTTCAGGGAAAGGGGAAATGAAATCCAGAAGAAGAAAATTGATTCAGTCTCGAGTTTAATGGCTGGGGGAAATGGAGGAGAACAAAAGGCGATGTTTTGCCTAAAAAAATTCAAGATTTGTAGCATTTATCCAATAGCGCCGCTAAAGACCTACCTATTGCGGCGTTTACCATAAAACGCCACTAAAAAAACATACAAAACGACGTCGTTTTGATTAAAATACAACAATATTCTTGTGGCGTTTTTTTAGTAGCGCCGCTATATCCCAACCTTTTGCGGCGTTTTTGATAAAACGCCACTAAAACATAAATAAACAGTTTGCGGCGTTTCTTTAAAAACACCACTATAGCATATCCTATTTTAATTTTAATTTTAATTTTAACTTTAATTTAATTTTAACCTATATTTTTCTATGTTTTTATTTTAAAATTTTTCGCTAAGATTATCATTTTTTGAATTTTTATTTTATTATATTTTGAGTATTGAACTTTTTAACTAAAATATTAAATTTTTAATTTTTAATTTTTTAATTTTTAATTTTTAATTTTTATTATTAAAATGTAAAAAATTAATTACGATTATCAACTCTTTTAGGATTTTATTTTTCTTTCTTTTTACATCAACATTAGTTGTTTAGATTTTTATATAAACGACATTTAATTTTATATATATATATATATATATATATATATACACCTAAAGTTTGATATAGTTACGTACATCTCGTAATTATATATGAATTTTGGTTTAATGTGTAATTCTAGATGTGAAATTCTAATTGTGGTTTAAATGTATAGTTGAAACTTTAATTTTGATTTAATCATAGACATTATTTTAAAATATAAATACATCAATATATTTTTATAATGAATAAATATAAATTTTTATGTATGTGCAATATATAAATAAAAATTATGTTAATTATATTAATAATTGTGTTAATATTTTACAAGATCCGAATCAAATTAAAGTTCATGTATACAATTGCACACTAAACCATTGTTCATGTATGCTTTTGAATTTAACCCATTTTGATATATATATTTTAAAATAATAATTTACATTTATCTTATTTTAATTTATATTCTAAAAAATCCAAGATTAATCCTTAAACCCTAAACTCTAGACCTTAAATATTATATCTTAAACCACACAAACACCAAAACCTAAACCTCAAACTCAAAACTCCAAACCATAAATCTTAGACCATAAAACTCAAACCCTAAACTCTAAACTATAAACCTTAAACCATAATCCGAGACCAACTTTTTGGGAATTCATGTGGCCAATGTTAGTGTAGTACAAAACATATATTTTAATAGCTAACACATTAACCATAAATCCCTCATGAGGGATTTCGGTTTCAGGATTTTGGGTCATATAGCTAACACCCTAAACCCTAAAATCCTAAACTTAATCTATAAACCCTAAACTTAAAAACCTAACACATTAACCATTTCCCCTCAAACCCCTAACCCTAAACCCATAAACCATAAACTCTAAACCTTAAACCCTAAACCTTAACCCATTAACCATTTTCCCCTAAACCCTAACCTTAAACCTTAACCCCTAACCACAACACTTAAACCTTAATACTGGTAAACACTAAGATATTAAACACTATACAATAAACCCAAACAACAAACTTTAAAACACTAAACCCATACACCAAAATAACAAACCGTAAACCATGAAATTAACATACTAAACATTAAACCCTAAATCAATTTTAATAGCTTAATTTGTAACTTAAATGAAAACTTTTAAATTGTTTAGTTAGCAATTTGTAACTTTTCATAATTAAGTAACTAAAATGAAACTTTCTCATTGCTTATAAGTGAATGTATCAAAATAAAATATAATTCAAAGCAAGAATAAGAAAAAATATTAAAAACTTTTAGCGGCGTTCGTGAAAAAACGCTGCTAATGCTCAGGTTTTTAGCGGCGTTTTTTCAAAAGCGCCGCTAATGCTCAGGTTTTTAGCAGCGTTTTTTCAAAAGCGCCGCTAATGCTCAAGTCTTTAGCGGCGTTTTTTTCAAAAGCGCCGCTAATGCTCGCCACTAATGCTCAGGTCTTTAGCGGCAAAAAAGCGCCGCTAATGATCAGATCTTTAGTGGCATTTTGAAAATAAACGCCGCTATTTCTTCTTTTTAGCGGCGTTTTGAAAATAAACGCCGCTATTTCTCCTTTTTAGCGGCGTTTTGGAAATAAACACCGCTATTGCTCAACTTTTTGCGACGTTTTCTTTCAAATGCCGCTAATGTATAATATTCGCGGCGTTTTTAATTAAAACGCCGCTGAAAACTCCACTAAAAGTCTGTTTTAGTGTAGTGCCAATTGTATATATTTTAGTTGTGACTTTTATCCTAATAAAAGAAAAAGAAATTGAAGGAAGAAAGTTCAAACTTAAACCTGTAACACTTAACCATCAAGTCTATTAACTTATTTATTCATTACAATTGACTCTCTATATTTTAGGGCGTGACATCATCTCTTAATATCTCTCCTTCCATCTTTATCTTTTCTGCAAAGAAAATTGTACAAAATTTTAAAATAAATTTTATTTCAAAAATTCCCATTAAAACAAACCCCTAGTTTCCTTTTTTTTATCTTTTAAAATGAAAGAACCTCTATTTCAATATTAAAATAAATTCTCATATTCTTTTCCATTAAAACAAAGTCTAATGTTCAATATTAAGAATTCAAAACAATAAAGAAAAAAAAAGAAATGACAGAAAAGAGAACCCCCAATTTTCTCTATTTTAAGGCCATGATAAGATATTTTTACGGATTTTTTATTTCACACATGGCTAAGAAGATGAAGACACAAAAAAAAAAAAAAGTGAATAAAGAAGGGGAGGGAGAGAAAAAGAGAGACGAATTTTTTAATTTAATTTAATTTTAATTTTTTATTTAATTAAAAATATCATGTGTCATAATTTAATTGGTTTGAAGGTATATTTTAATGAATTGGTAGTTAATACCTAAAGTAGTAACTACTTTTACAAAATAGAATTGAAGTACCTATGAGAATAGGGGGCATGTTTTCATACTATCATGTATGTCAACCAAATACTGAGATTAACATGGAGCCTTTATCACAGAACTTTTCTACTCTCTGTTTTAGGTATCAATAGTTAAGCATTTGGACTGACATGAATTGTTTACTACCATACCATCAAATCCTTGACCAATAACTTCACAATTTCTGCCAATTACGTGGATATCTTGACATAAATGGGTTCTAAAGTTTAACCACCGTTTGGTTCACGTCAGAAGCCTCGATAACTCACTTTATGACAATCATGCTCTAAAGTTCATCCAACATGGCCCTTCTATAATGCTCTTTTCTTTTATGAGGGTTTTGCAGAACTGGAAATTTCCTAATTAAAAATCTGCATTCTGCAATACAAGCTTCCAAAAACTTGCAGAACTAAATTCCAAAGTGGGAATCATCATCATCCCCTAAAGGGCATATGCATATGATAAAAGCCAACTAGCCCGGCCTTATTTGGATAAAATTATTTGGAATAGGGATGGGCAATCTGCAAATTGCTCCATATTATATAATATCATATGTATTGTTGAATAATAATTGCAGTAGTTGATGAGTAGCCTCGTATCATTGCTCAATATTTTAGTACTTACTGGGATTATTTGTGGGGAGGTTGGGGGGAAATTGGAGCTCCTCAAGATTTGGATAAGATTTGGATGAGAGCTGTGTGTTTCATGCACATTGCACAAGATTTTTCCAAGGAAGTCTCCAATGGAAATGGATAGGATAATAATATGCTCTGCGACCTCTTATTATTAGTATTATATAGTCTTTTTCCATCCATGCGATCTTCAGCCATCATGTTCTTTTCGCTTTTTTGCATTGAATTGAATTATCAAACAACAACAGAAAACAGTACCTCATGTTCTTGCATTATGCTACCCCTAAGAATTTCCCAACTCTGGTATATAAGTTAAAGGTTACATGTTGATGTTGATATGTGAAATTAACAAGAAAGGGGTGAAAACAAGTTGAATCTCTGCCGTAGTTGTGAGCAAGTGGCAATTTGTTGTTTATATATCAAAACTTTTTTTTTTTTTTTTTGTTATTTTTTGCGATTTATTAGAATTTTGGCTCATAACATATAACTTCTCTTTGAAAATTTGCATTTTCCTCTTTACATCATATTATTTTAATTTGGGAATTCAATTATAATTTTTTAGTTTTATAATTTGATTATCAATTTTATTAGGTTAAAATTTCAAATCAACCAATCAAAATAAGTAAGTTTTTGAAGTACAATACAATTAAAGTACACATATAGATTCAAACAATTACAAGCATCAAAATATTACAAATGAACTATCTGAATAATTATATTGCAGAATCAAACCATCTAGGCTAAAGTCAGCAAACAAATTAGACTAATTAGATTAAAACCCACCTATGACAATCGCACTTGAAGACTTACACATATAATTACACATAAAAAATCTCGAACTTAACTACTCAAGACCCAAGACCTCTATCGTCAATTAAGCTAAGGTCTCATTAGCTAAGGTATAACATTGATTATAATAAATCAATTTTATATTAAATTAAAGTAGAAGAAATAAATATTATGTTATAATTAAACCAAAACTTTAGATGATTACTCTTAGTTAGAAATAACAAATAGGATGCAATACATTTGTAAATTTTTAGTTGTAACGTATACAAAATTCCATTAATTAGTATAAAGTGCAAAAGAGAAATGAAAAATTAAAATAGTTTTAAATATATTATTTAACAATAAAATAAAACTTTCTCTTCATATAAATTTATAACAATAAATCTATAATATTTTAGAAAGGAAAAAACCAAACACCACTGTTCAATTCTTTTATCCCTTTCCTTCTTTATTTTCAATTTAATTATGTCTTCACTTTGAATTTTTGAAATTTAAATTTTAGTTAAATTTTGATAATTTAGACTTTATAGTTCAATTGATAAGGACTTTTGTTGATTTTAAATCAAAAGATTTTATTTAAAATTGAAATTCAATGGATAATACATATTCAAATCTTAAATAAGTCAATTAACAATGTTATCAATTAATTTTTAATTTTAAATCTAGATAAATAAATTTTGAAATTAAACATAGATTGAAATCCAAAATTTAAAAAAGTAGAGAAATTGAAAAATAATTAAACCATTTCTTTCTCTCCTTACGAAAAAGAAGAAGAAGAAGAGAGTATATGACAAAGAAATAGGAAAATTCGTGGAAATTCCCAACAGATGGTCTCCTTCAAAAATGTTAGTTGATGGTTTGTTACTTACAACTTCATAGGACCACAAATCAAAACGCATGAAATTGATAGAAGACATAGTTATCAACATAAATATATAAAAGACAAATTTGTTTGCCCAGCAGTAAAGAGTTAGAATGATCCTTGTATGGGCATCAATAATATCATCTACTGATTATAACAAATCATTACCTGGTTGGTTGACGCTTGGTAGAATTATATATTATTAAATTTTGATGCATTATATTTATGAGAGAGATCTATTTATATGGATGTAACATTTAAATGGTTTAAGAATCTAAGCGTTATATTTTATACTCTAATCATATAGATTATAAAAGTTTGACATAGATTAAAAATTTTAATTATTACTTTTATATAAAAAATTTATCCATTAAATATATATTAATATAAACAATATTTTAAATCGATACTATAAAAATATTGAATTAATTAAAAATTATGAATATGCTTGGAAGTGATTTTCTCCATATTTTTATATTGCATTATTTTATTATTTTTATTTATTTTGTGCAAGCTAATTTTGTTGTTTTGAAAACCATCAAGTTAATAAAGAATCTTTTTTTTTTCTTTTCTGGAAGTGGAACTTAACTCTGTTAATAAAGATGCTTTATTTCTTTTCAAAACTTTATTTGATATGATGCTAGCTTGAAAGGGAAAAAAATATAGTTAAATACTTCTGATGGTTACAATATGCCTATACGTCATGTAAAGATTGTAATAAAGTAATAAATTATTAGAATTTTTTAATTTAATAAAGTAATAACTATTAAATTGAAAGTATTTTATATAAAATTTTAAATATATATATATATATATATATATTTATGATAAGATTTGAATCCTATTTATCATAACATAAAATTTTTAAATTTACCATTTCAACTAAAGTAGTATTTGACTTTCATGTTAATTTTAATAAACATATGAGGTGAATGTACTATAATCTAATATTTATATAATTGGTTTGTATATTTTATTCGATAATAATTCAATTAAATATATAATATTGTATTCACTCAAACAATATCTTGTTTAAAGTCAAATCCATTACATACCTTCACTAACTTGGGATGATAATAAAATAGGGATTGAAATTTTGAACCCAAAAAAAGCATCAACATTCATGGGTTATAAACAGTGTGTAAAGTAAGGCACTAGGAGTGGACATAATTGCATAATCAAATTCAAGAACCATTCAACTGGGAAAGGGTTTTGGTTTGTGGGAAAGGCACGTGAAGTGCGGCCCTAGGAGTCGACATATTTGCCAATGCCACCAGCCACATGCTTCTTGTTGCAGTGTTATAAATGGTCACTGGTTCACCGTGTGTGATTGCATAGAGGTACTTGGAAAAACGAAGTCATGATTCATGAGAGACCACAATAATTCAACGTATCCTATTCCTTGATGTTTTACCAACTAACTAATTGTCAAACCTACCAAACATATGGATAAAGTTAGAAGGTAATTTGCTATTGGATTTAACCTTCAGATTTTTTGTGAATTTTAAAATTTTAATTGTGTAAATTTATTATTTTTCACAAAATTCCAGGCAATTTAATCAATAAATTTAAGGATGAAATAGAGAACACACAACAGCTAATAGCAGATTTGAGGTGAAGTTAAGAGTAGGATGAAGGCAGAGCTAACTTAATTGGTGGATTTAAGACCAGTTTGGGCCATAAGGTTTGGTGGGTTTTTGGTTCTTTCTTATTAATGTATGCTTTCATTCAGTCAATCCTATAGCCTTACGTCATTCTAAGGAATTTTCGTGGGACTTTAAAATGATTTTTAATCCTACACTCGTAAAAACGTATTATATGCTCCAACTGGTTATAAATAGTGTGGATAGCAGGGCTCTTCATTTCATTTTCTACCTTGCCTTGCCTCCCTACTTTCACCTCATTTCACATAAATATGGTTGTTCCAACCAAAAAAGCTATGAACCAAAGGCTTGTGTCGTGGATGTTGGTTGTTGGGTTGTTTGTAATATCGTGTGTGGCAGAGCTTGAGCGGTTTGAACACGCAGGCAAACCAGATGGGTCTCTAAGCTTCTTGGTGGTCGGAGATTGGGGAAGGAGAGGACACTATAACCAATCTCAAGTTGCTTTTCAGGTCTTTTGCTTTTCTACTTTCTTAAAAGTTGTCATTAAATGTTTTATGAAAACGCAAGTAACGTTCTCCTTTTTCTTTCTGGTTGTTATTAAGAAGAAAATCATTTTGGTCCGAAGCTTTTTTGGAATTCCATCATCACTTGTCTTAAAATTTTATATCCAACAAAACTATCTACTAAAGTCCAATAGAATAAAATGAAGATGTCAATGAACATTGTTTTTACAGTCTAATCATTTTTAAAACTTTTGGAATGGTATAATTCCAAATAAAATCCCAGATTCCTTTTTTTTTTTTTTTTTTTTTTTTACAGTTTAATATTCCTCAAGTGAGAATGGCGAGGGAAATGGACAAAGTTAGCCAGTTTCGTAAGTCTCTCACGCGTTGATTGGGTTTCATATAGTTTGGACTAGAAAATTCCTGTTTCAGTTTTGGTCGTTTCCAACCAATCACATCTCTACAACTATCCAAAATCACAATCCTAACTATTCACGTTATTAATAGATAATTGGCACCAAAAAATTTAAAAAACTTTATTATCAGTCAATACAAATTTGGTGTTAAATAAATTCCTATATCCCATTTCCCTTGTAAAAATATTTTCACCCAACAATTTTTCTTTACATTATTTTAGGTTTAGTACCTCCCATATTATACATAAATTGGATCACTTTAGCCTTTGTAATTTTTTCCGTTTATGTTTATTTTGTTACACCATTCACAATTTCTATTAAGAAAAGTACCTAAGCCAATCAAACCTAAAGTGCAAAGATCTTACAAATAATATTTTAAAACTTTCTAAAAACACCTAAAATTCTAAACAAACCTACATTTTTTTAAACAATATTTTTCAATTAAAAATTGCATTTTAGATTTAACCTTAGACATGCATTTTTCCAGGTTGAATATTTTAAAAATAATTTTATATATTTATATATCAAAAGATAACAATTTCAAAATAAATTCTAGATGTTCAATTTTACTTTTGTTTTGGAATTTTAGGTTTTTAGATTATTTTAAAATTTTATGAAATTTATTTTTTAATTTTAAAATTAATTAATGAATCTTTAGTTTTTAGGATTTTTAAGCTTTTTTTTTTTTTGTCTTTTGGATTTTATGATTTTTTTGAATTTATGATATTATTTTGAATTTTTTTCATCACAGTGGTCATTTCATTGGTTTACTTAGTGCCTTTTGAAATAGTAACGGATAAATGGAAAGAAAGTATAGGGGCTAAAATAACAAAAAAAAAAAAAAATCTTAAGTACCAACCAATTTGATAATTTTGTATAGTATATGATCCAAAATAGGTAGTAAACCATTATTATAAATTACTGAAAGCAATTTTATTTTTATATAAAAACCATAAGATATATCGATAAAACATTGATTTTTTAATTTAACGATAAAAATTTAATGGCTCAGATGGGGAAAATCGGAGAGCAATTAGATATCGACTTCATAATCTCAACCGGCGATAATTTTTACGACAATGGTTTGACCGGCGTTGACGATCCATTGTTCCATCAATCCTTCACTGATATTTATACAACTCCGAGCTTGCAAAAACAATGGTACAATGGTACGAATCTTCAACCCCATGCAATCGATTTTAAATACTAATTCTAAAATGGGAATTTAATTTATTTATTTTGGTGGCAGTGTTGGGTAATCATGATTATAGGGGCAACGCTGAGGCTCAATTAAGTCCCATCCTTACAAAGATGGATGGCAGATGGCTTTGTTTGAGATCTTTCGTACTCAATGCTGGACCTGGTAATTAACCCAAATATCTAATTTTATTAACCTTTTTTTCTTTTTACCATATTTTAATTTTCTTTTTGGCTCTCATTATTGCTGGCAGAAATAGCAGAATTTTTCTTTGTGGACACTACTCCATTCGTGACCAAATACTTCACTGACCCAGAAGATCATGTTTATGACTGGAAAACCATATTACCCAGAGAGAAATACCTTCACAATCTTTTGATGGTACTTTTTCTTTTAAATTCTCGTAGTCGAATATGTTTCGGATTCAGATGTTATAAATGTGGGTGGCAATATTGATGTATAGGAAGTGGAAGTGGCATTAGGAGAATCCAGAGCAAAGTGGAAGATAGTAGTAGGTCACCATGCAATCAAGAGTGCAGGACACCATGGGAACACTAAGGAGCTTAACATTCATCTCCTTCCACTTCTTCAGACATACGACGTTGATCTTTATATTAATGGGCATGACCATTGCTTACAGCACATAAGCAGCAGTGACAGGTATATCTTTTTATATCTTAAAATTTGGAAAAAGGGTAGCGACTCAAATGGTTGATTATGGTCCCCAAAACAATGTAGTGGAACCCAATTCATGACAAGTGGAGGGGGATCAAAGGCATGGAGGGGAGACGTGAGTTGGTGGAATCCACAAGAACTGAAATTTTATCATGATGGACAAGGTTTCATGTCAGTGGAAATGACTCCCAGTGAAGTTAGTATTAAATTCTATGACGTTTTCGGTAGTGTTTTGCACAATTGGAGCAGTTCCAAGCAACTTTCTTTCGCTATCTAAGCCCTTTAAAACACCTTCCATTGCCTGACCAAGGAGCTGCAATATCAGAAGCAGGGGAATTGAATAGGAGACGAACTCTGTTAATATGTTTTCTTTGGTACAAAGAAAGTTAGATTTGGAATTATAAGCGTATGTTATTTTTAAAATTATATGCAAGAATCAAGTAAGCTAAACTTTTATTGTGTTGAATTAGGTTGCCCAAGTGTTTGATTATTTGTGTGAATAGCAAGTATACTCATGCTCACCTAAGTATAGGGTTCGGTTGTAAAAAATAATTAACTCATTTATAACAGCCAGATTCGTAAGCAAAAGAATTTCTTCACGACACGGCTAGTTGGCTCTTTCTTTTTTCACAAAAAATAGCTTTTTATAATCACAAAACCCAAATTAAAGAAATTCCAATATGATGATTAGTGAAGTCCACATGTCAAAGCAATTTAATAACTCAATGTCCCTATAAATTAGTGAAGAGAAGCAAAGAAAAAGTAGTGAAAACGAGTGGATTTTCTTATCTATGCAGACGAAATTAACCACAAGGAGGGATTTACCAGTTTTTGTGAATGTAAGCCCACTTCAAGCTTATTTATTTCTTGAGAATTACGTAATCTAAAAATAAAATGAAAATTAAATTATGTGGACGCACTTGGTTATCACCAATAATATCACAAGCACGAATGATTCATGAAGGAATTAGTCAGCAGCCCACTAATTAATTTCATTTGTTAATTAAAATAAACAGAGATAGAAGAAGAATCAACATGATACATGAGTATGATGATGATGAAACAGATTGATGGTTCAATTATTAATATTTGCTGGTTGTTGGGTTGATTATTGGATGCTGCATTTGACGAATATGCTTCCAAAAGGTTTAATTCCAGGCATATGCGAATAAGCTCTGGAATATTCCAAAAGGTTTAATTCCAGGCATATGCGAATAAGCTCTGGAATATACTTTGAATATTTTAAAAAAAATTTAATAATTGTTAGATGGTTTTAGCAAGTTGGGTTAGTAGCTCGTAGATGGGATGAAAAAATCTGCAAAAGGGAAGAGGAAGGGTTAAAAGGCATTGAAGTTTCAACTCTAGAGTATCCTCTAATGCTAATGATAGGGAATAACGGATCAAAATTATATTTAAGTTATTTGACTCGAAAAAAAATTCAAAATTAACCTAAAATTCGAAATTAACCTAAAAGAAGATCAAATATATTTAGAAAAAAAATCGAAAACAACTAAAAGAAGAAATTCAAGAATAAAAAAAAATAAAGATTCAAAATATAGACAAATAAAGAAAACATAAAAGGTGGAAGATGGATTGAATAAGATAATGCATATGGATGAAAAATATAAACCCTTTAAGATGTAAACCCCAACAAATTCAATTAATGGCTCTAATAAATCCTTCAAGAAATAATTTTGACAAATTAAAGGATAAAGAATAGATTCCCATAACTCATTGAAGAAAATCATGAAGAAAAATCACTTTTAAAATTACAAAAAGTAATCTTCTTGTGAAATAAATTAATGATAAGAGTTGAAAATTTATTAATAAATGAATCAATGCCTTTAATGAATAATAAAGAGACCTTAATATAGGCTAGCTAATTACATTCAAATAAAACTCTCAAGTATAATGAAACTTTAACTAATATAAACAAGAAGTAGTTTTAGTATAACTAAATTTTCTTATTGACTAAGAAATATAAAACTTCTAAACAATTTTAAATACTTAAAATATCCTAAAATTTGAAATAAATAAATAAATAAATAAATAATAAAATCTAATAGAATACTAAGCTCATATATAATCAAAATTAGGCTTTAAACTAGAATCCAATATGAGTTAAAATAGAATTAAAGCCAGAAACCCATAATATTATGTAATAATCCTGTAAAAAAAATTTGCTTGCACAGTCTTCAATAAAATGGTCATAACTTGAGCTCCCGGATTCAAAATTGAGTGATTCAAAGTGCGTTTCGAAGATAAGATATAGCTCTTTGAATGCTATGCAGATATCTCAGCCCAGATATGCTTGGATCCTATCCAAAAATTCGTCACAATTCGAATAATCTTCTAACCTTGAAAATTGGCAGCTTGGTTGAATTGATTTTAATAAATTTCACCCCATTCGTGCATGTATCATTCCTCATCTCCTCGAATATTGTCTTTGGTCGAATAAAAAAAATATTTTATCATAGGTGGAATGAGTTAATTGAGCTCCTCTCAAAGGATCAACAAATTCCTGAAATAAAGAAGCAAGTTCACTAGACAAATTCAAGTTAAGGTTAGTGAAAGCAAAACCATTCAGCTTCATTGTATAGGCTCTTTTTTTCTTCTCTTTTTCAATGTGAATTGAATACTCTAATTTTACCTTATAGGAATTTTCACTCACCAAAGTTGGACAATCAAATTGACTTTTATCGCTTAATGTCTCTTTTCTATCAATCTTTTTACATGAACCATCCTCATTTCCCTTTAACCCCTCATAAAAATTTTGAACATTAAATTCATTAGAATTCAACTCTTTAGGAGCACAATAAATGTCCAACTCATCCAAATTCATAGACTACGAGAAACAATTCTCATTATCAACTTTTTCTTGTTCACAAAGTGCACTGTTACTATCATCATAGTACTCACTATTACTATCAACTTTGGAATAAGGTGCAATACTATATCTAGACTGAACAATAGACACAAAATCACACTTACGATCTTCATAAACTACGCCACTTGAAGTTTCTTGCTCATTCATATAATCATCGTCAATGGTAGCACTAAAAGAAGACTCCTCAATAGGCTCGGTGTCATACATATGTTCTTCTTTGAAACTTTCATCACTGGTTGAATAGTGAATCATACATTGGAAACCCTCATGATCTTTTGAACCACACCAATGCCATTTCACAATAGGCAAGAGATCAATCATACTCTCATTTGCTTGTTAGCATTTAAAGTCTTAGTGATCCCTCTTATCACCAAACATTTTTTTTGTGATCCTTCGAAAGTTGTTTAAGCTCACAAGCTCGCTATGTCTTTTGTACCAATGTTGTTTTCGACAAACCTAAGAACAATAACAAATTGAATGGCATTAGGGACAACATATTCATGCAGGTATTTTTTACAAATTCAACACCTATGCTTTGCCCAATGTTTATCATTCTCCTCTTCCATACTATGTGCGTAAACCATTTTAAGAATTTGAAAGTAAAAACTTTCAAATAGAAAATTTATCTAGTAAAATCATGTCTCACTGTTATGCACTCGCAATAAAAATAAACAAATCTAAGAGGCCAAGAAAAAAAGTTAAGATTTTCTTGCTTATAACTTTTAAAGAGTAATCAAACTCAATAATATTAAAAAAATATGTGAGATCACTCTCTAACAAAGCTGACCTGTAACAACCCGTTTTCAGCAAAAGGACCAAATTGCATAAAATGTAAAAGTTGAATTCTAGTAGCTAAAAGGACCAAATAGCTATGGAATTCAAAATTTGAGGTCCTTATATGACAATTAGACCATTAAGTAAAGTTAGTAGATAAGTATAATGATTCACCCATGAAAATTTAATCAAAGAAAATGATGAAATTGGAAAGTAAAAGATGAAAAGATGATAAATTAATAAAATAAGAAAATATCATCATTTTCATCATCTTTCCTAAATAGAAAAACATGGAAACCCTAGTTTAGAAGATCTTGAAGATAGCAAGTTATTTTGGTTCAATTAGGTGAGTATTCAAGTCCCTTTTTTAGTAATTATTATATTTTCGATATCGTAATAGCTTAATTTAGCTATCTCGGGATTAATTTGCAAAGTTATCAAAGTAATAGGGTTTTTTCATGGATGAGTATGTATGAATTATGAAATTTATGGTAGAAAATGAAAGGTTGTTGATAGATAAACAACTTTTATAAAGTGAATTTTGATGAAATTGTGGTTTAGGAACTAAATTGAAAAGATATAAAATTCATGGAAAAATTCTTAATTTTATGAATCATATGGGCTGAAAATGTTACATGTAAAAATTAGCTACGCTTGGAATAAGTATTAAATTGAATGAATTTCATTTTTCGAGCCTAGGGACGAAATCGTCATAATTAAAAGTATAGGGGCAAAATGGTAATTTTTCCTAGGATGTGAATTGAATTGAATATGAATTGTATTAAATTGAGCTAAATTCACTTGTATAGATCCGGATAGATCAAATACGGAACTAGATAGAGTTAAAGAAAAAGTAACGAATTAGTAGTGTACAAGTTCACGAACATTGTTGAGGTAAGTTCGTGTAACTAAATTATGTATATTGTTATGTTTGTATTGAGTGTTATATATATATGAATTGTGTAATTTTCATGTACTTGAAATTGATTTCACATCCGATAATGCCCGAAAAATATTAAGTTCCTTTTGAATAAATGAAATTCGATTGGATACAGGGTTCCCGTATTGGTTGTGGTCTGGCATATGTTGTGGACACACCATAGCTCGAAAGAGTGTCTCGTTATTAGCCCTCTAGAGCTCCCTGTTATATGGTTTTTACGAGCTTCCCGTTAATAGCTCTTCGGAGCATCCCGATCAGTTGTGATCCTACATGTGTTGTGGACACACTGCAGCTCTTATGAGCGTCTCGATATAAGGATCTTCGTGAGCTTCCTAATTAAAGGCTCTTTGTGAGCTTCCTGATTAATGGCTCTTCGGAGCTTCCCAATATGACTCGCTTGAACTTCCCAATATATGGCTATCCAGAGCTACCTGTTATTGGCTCACAAGAGCTTCCTGATTATGGCTTTTATGAGCTTCCCGTTATACAACCTGGATAAGCTTCCCGTTACATGGCTCACATGAGCTTCCTGTTATATGGCTCGAGAGAGGGCTTCCCGATTATGTGCTTTAACTAGCACTCTCGAATATGAGTTAAAAGTTTAATATCATCATTACTTAAAATTTTATTGATCTATAAAAATCTAAAAAATCCTTGGAATAATATAAATTATTTTGTAAAAAGAAAAGAATTTTTGGTAATTTCTCAATTGAGATAAGACTTGGTTGAGTGGTGACATCAACTCAGTCATGTGTTTTATTATTGTAAATATATATGTCATTGAAGTGTAATATTGTTAAGGTTTGCAGTTGCTTCTCAAAACAATGTCATCTCTAGGGTTCAAACATAAGTTTTTTACTCGGAAGTATAATGTATCTTATCAATACACTGAACAATTACTGGTACATATTAGGGACAAAGCTAGAAATTTTTTTTAGGGGGTCGAAATTAAATTGTAATTTTTACGATATTAAAGATGCAATTTCACTATTTGAATAGCCTATATTATTATAATTTTTAAAAGATTAAATCAATTTTTTATCATTTTTAGGGGGCCAAAGTGTAATTTTACTTTTACTAATTTAAAATTTTAAAAAATTTAAAGTATCTAAATAGAAAATTTTTCATTTTAAGAAATTTGGCATAGAAATGAGGCCTGCCAAACCCCTAACTCGCCTACGATGCATATTTTGTATATTATTATTTAAAGGTTATCGAAAATTCATTCATTTTAAACAATAACCAATAATATTATAAAGTAATTTTGTCGAAAATATACACCATAAAATTCAAATCTAAACCATCATAACCTTAAATATTTCAATTTTATCATTTCAACAAAAACCCTATTTATTTTTTATAAATATATTTATTAAATAATAGTTTTTACCTACAATATATTTTAATATTATATTTTTATACCTTTGTAACATTGTGATGCTAAGTGCAAGGGAACTTGTCAATGAATGTATGCATTATTCTAGTGATATGGTTGGAATGTGTGAATGAAGGAAACGAGTAAGCATGATCATGAATGTAGATTGTTTCTTGCTTAGTATATAAAGCTATGAAATTGTTGAATACATGTCAAAATGTTATATTGTTTACCTGTAAACTTACTAAGCTTAAAGCTTACTCCTCTTTCTTTCCTTTGTTTTATAGAGCTAAAGAGTCGAGCCAGGATACGTCGATAACCAAGAGTCCGCCCACGCTATCTGCTCTCCTCGGTATATTTAGACTTAGTGATTTTGTGTATGGCATGTATAGGGGCTAGACTAGTTTGATTATTTTTTTATTTTGGCCAAAGGTGTATTGGTTCTTGCTAAGACAATTATTTTGTAAATTGCCAAGGTTGATGGCTCACCTTATCATTTATGAAATTATGAGTTACTTATGGGAGTTTATATTGAAATCATGAATTGTTTATTAGTATGATGAATAAAGTTATGTGGCATGAGCTAGGGGAATGTAAAGAACTTGGAAAATAGCCTCGCTCTCGTCCACATGGGTAGGCACACGGGCGTGTGTCAGGCCATGTGTGACACACGGTCAGCCCACGGGCGTGCAACTTGGCCGTGTGTCCCCTGCATGTTAGCATTTTAAGTCAGGATAGACCACGGATTAACCACACGGGTGTGTCCAGGCTGTGTGAAATTTGTCAGTGTTGATCACGGGTGGAAGACACAGGCATGTCTTGAGGGCACATGGGCGTGTCTTATTCCACATGGGCGTGTGCCCTAGCTATGGGATTTTGGCAGAATGATCAGGTTTTTAGGCACGGTTTGAGCACATGGGTGTGTGAGACTGCACACGGGCGTGTGTGTCTTCTAACACGGGCGTGTACTCCCTGTTTAGTTGAGAAAGAAATTTTATGGATCATAGGAGTTTTTGATATAGCCTCGAGAGCCCTCGTATGTATGAGTGAGGTCTCGTAAGTCGAAAATGAGGTTGTTGTAGTGACTCAAGGAGAGTAGTCGCCTTGAGCCTAAGTGGCGATCAAGTAGTTTTGTACGGTAACACCTCGTGCCCGATTCCGGTGGGGATTACGGGTAAGGGATGTTACAATATAGTCACAATACATGAGTGTCAGGAAATAATATGATATCCCATTTAACAGAAAAAACATACAAACACATTAATAACATCACATATTTGAAGGTTAAGAATAACTTACTTAGGAATCCTCCTTTTTAACGGATTTACCAATCCTTTTGAATACATAGTGTATTCGCATATTTTCGGATTTCAAAAATACTTTTACAAATATTTAACATGAACACATTTATTTAATTGACAAATAATTTCACAGATCTTAAGTAGATTAAACCCACACTTGGATTCGTATGTTCCAACAATATCGATTTTGTTTCCAAACTTTAAGGGAGTAGATTTGCCATTGAATCCTTAGATTTGATATAATTAATACCATATCAGTATGATGATATTTTCATGTAGCTTTCTCATATTGGTGATTAAATAAAAATACTTACTTAATCGGTTGTCCAAATAATACAATATTCCAATAGTTAAAATACAGATCTGAGCGATTTACGATTAACACTTCACATATGCACAACAAACATCAACATTAGAATTGACCTAATGAGATAAAAAGAAAAGATTGGAAACAGAGAGTTACTAATTACTTGAGTAATATCGAGTGAATAGGAGGCTCACTGATTCCCATGGTGATTTGTTTAGAGAGAAGGATTTGTGACTAACAAGGTACATAAAAATAAATAAATAGATGGTGGATTAGTAAAAGGATGTTAATAAATCCTTTCTAAAATAAAAATATAAATATTTGAATGAATGGGGAATTGATTATGAAATAGAGGAGGAGAAGAGAATAAGAATAATGGAAAAAATGGTTGAGGACGACGGTGGCCACATGACGACGGTGGAGGTCTGGTGGTGGAGCTATGGTGGTGAGGTGGTGGTAAGGTTGGCTAAAAACGGTGGAGATGTGGGGAATTGATTATGAAATAGACGTTTGGCAGCATCAAAATATACAATTCACGATGTTAGGACAATGATGATCTCAAGTCTAATGATCAAATACATAGTTATCACCATGAGTAATGTTGTGACTATTACATAATAATCAAAGAAACATACTCACTACGGGCCAGTCCAATATGTTGTTCTCTAACACATACTCATTTATTCATTTTGACATCCCTATGTCAATGACAACACTTTGACATCAATCAACTACACATTAGTCTCAACGCATTCTTGCTGGCCAAACCCATAATAATACTTGACTATTGACTTTTTAAAAACAATCATATTATTCTTAGGACTTTATTATTAATAATTTTATTTATACACACAGAAAAATAAACCGAAATAACAATAGCAATGGCTTATATTAACAATAAGGTAAAATGAGTATGTAATTACAATCATCTCATGATTGGTATTTGGGCATACTCTAATGGTAACGCTCCAAAATTCTAAGTTTTGAATTGTTAGAAATTGTCAAGTAAATTAATCTATTTCAGTGGTTAAGAATGTGGCTTAGGTGTATGAGGTTCTGGGTTCAATTCCTTTTCTTGGAATTTTTTTTTATTTTTGTCCCTATCTCTATCTATATATATTGGACTTAAATTTAATTTTTGCTCAACTTGTGTCAAAAATGAGCTTGTTGGTTCAGTGGTAAGGCTTTAGCTTACCCTTTAGTCTTGTGCTCAAATCCTTGCGAGCATAAGCAGAAATATTTTTGTTATTACCCAGTTTGTGCCACTCACCTAGTGGAGTTTGAATTGAATTTGAATTCTTAGGGAATCTGAGTAGTTATCAGAAAAGTTGGTTAGTTTCTAATGGAATAAGATTTTTTTTTTAAATTTTTTTAATTAATTAATTTTTTTTTCTCTTCAAAATCTCCCACGTTTCCCCATTCCCGTTTTACGTTCTTTGTTTTTTTCTTTCTTTCTTTTCCTTTCTTTCCCCCGTGCATACTGTTTCATTCTGTTTTTGATTCCTTTGCTACTTTGTTTCAATTTCTTTCCTGCGTTTTGGTGTGTGGTTCAACCTCAGCTCCCTTTCTTGATTTTAATTTTTTGGGTATTTGTGAGTAAATGTTTTCTAATGAATTTTATAAGGGTTTATGAATGAAAATTTGATTACTTTCTTAGTCATGGGTTAATCTTGTGAAGTTTTGCTATTAGGTGATAATAAAGAAATTCGAGACTTTCCTTCTACGGTTTAGTGGTGTTAGGATCTGCTGTGGACATTTGGGTGAGTATCCAAACACCCAAAAAGGGGCTAATTTTTAGTTTAGTAATTCGTGTGTTAGCATTTTTGAGATAGGGTTAATTGGAAATTAGTAAATCATTCTTAATTAGTTGGGTAAATCTTGTTTTTAGGTTTTGAAAATATTAGGATTGAATTAATCTTGAAAATAGCTAGGTGTGTAACGAAAAACCCAAAAAACAACGAACAACATAAAGTCGAAAAACATTTTGTCGACGTCACACGGTCGTGTAACAGACTGTATGGGTCACACAACTGTGTGGTAGGCTATATGGTAAACCGTGTGGGTCATACAATCGTGTGGTAGCCCGTGTAGGTCACAGGGTCATGTAGTAGGCCATGTGGCTACCCGTGCGGGTCAAACGGGCGTGTGTGAGACTGTGTGTCAGGTCGTGTGGGCCCAACTTCTAAAATTTTACCTAGGATTGTATTTGTCATGCGAATTGAGTTTAATCCTTCCGTGAAGTTCGTATGGTATAAATTTGTTTATAAATCATGATTTCTGATGCTCTGTTTCTATTAAATGTGACTTATGGATGCATGAGTTGTATGATATATGTAATAGCATGATGTGTTTTATGCTAATATGATCTGAATCTGATATATATAGCATATGTGTCATACACGCATTTGATATCTATTTGGTTTTGCATGTGCATTGAGGTGGGATTATGATTATGGAAGAAGTGTTGGCAATTTAAGTTATCTGTCTTATTTGGTTGCTTAGCGACGTATATCTGTTTCTGGCGGATTATCGCGTATTGTTCTGGCAGTTAAACTGAAAAAATTTTGAAAAGTGACACAAGATCACTTAGCAGTGTGTGGGGCTGGAGGGGTATTGAATACCCTAATTGGTGTGTAGTGGATAGAGGTAGGATTTGAATATGTATTTGTTATGCATCTGTTTCTGTATCTGGTTATGAACTATATCTGGTTGGTATTTGGACACATATCTACTATGTTATCTGATGAATCATGTGTGTCTGGTTTGTTAATTGAAATAAGTTATACACTGAGCTCGTAAGCTCATTTTCTGTTTGTTTTTTTTATCAAGTAATCTACAGACTTAAGGTGGATCGGTGCAAAGGAAGCTTGGTTATTTATTATTATTGCGTTTCTTTTAACTTGTTCGTATTAAATCTGTTTTGCTCGTAGACTATTTTTGGACTTTTGGGGACTGCTTTTAAAGTTGGATTTTATTTTCCGCTTTAAATTGTTTTAATGTTTAGATTATATTAATTTTATCTACTAAATGTCAGATTTTTAATAACAAACCATGTTTTCCAAAACTGAATTTAACTAAGAAATTCTACTATAAACTTAAATGTTTTATAAATATATAATCGAAACTTTTAATTTAAGAGAAGTATTTTCTGAAATAAACTAGAATTTTATTTATCTCAAGCTAGTGTTATTTTTGTTTCAAATGGCTTCTAGATTTTTAAATGAATCATAGTAATCTCTCTAGATCTGACCATAACGTTTAGGTCAGTTTGGGTGTTACACTAACAATTACAACCACCTTCTCTTTCTCTTTATTAATCTCATTGGTTAATAGGCACGTACATAAATCTAACTGACTTGTTGCTTAGGTCCCTTGCGCTTTTAGTATTGTAAGATTCCTTCACATATTGAATGCTCTTTGACTATGCCTAGAGGAAGCTTAAAAATCTACATGAATGCAAGGGAAAAAGAGGATTGCTTTTGGAAAAGAGAGTGCTTTGTAAGGTGAAGTCTTACATTAGGCCCCAATAGTTTGCCCATTGTGCCTTCGGGGGGCTTATCCTTGGTGGGATTATGTGTCTTAAGTTTGCTCAGCGTAGTGAGCTTGTTTGTGCCCATTTGGGCTGAAGCCCGTGTTAAGTTTATTAAGTTACTATCAGCATGAGACTTGAAACCAACATTTGGGTTCATAGCCCAAACCCAAATGTAAATATTACAATCTAGATTCTCATGTACAATATATAAGTACGATTAATGGGCGTCAAATCAATTAACTTATCTAAAAAATATTAAGGTTAAAATATATCATAAGTCCCTACACTCTTCATAAATTTAGAATTTAGTTTCTATAATTTTATTTTTAGGAATTTAGTCTTTCTATTTTTCAGATTTAAAAATTTAGGTCAAATTTTTATTACTATTAAAATTATTTTGTTAAATTTAAGTTTATTATAATGTCTTTTTTAGTTACATGACTACTAGGCTTGCTCATTGGTCGGGTCACTCGTCCAGGCCCGAAGATTTACTTGAAAAATGATAGGGTTTGGACAAAAATATGAGACTCAAAAATTGAGCTTGGGTAAATTTTAAAGCTCGTTTTCTATATGGGCTGGCCTTGGGCAATGTTTTTTAGCTCGAGCTCGGCCCAACCCAAATATATCATGTTATAAAAATATTATATTAATTATATATGTTAAATAATAATTATATATTTATATTATATTAAATCACTAACCCATTAACAATTAAACTTATTGTCAAAAACCTAAAAAAAAAAACTTTACCCAACTAAATAACCTAATCCGAAATATAAAATTTTAAAAATGATATTTAATTAAGTAAAATATTTTTATATCTATTTGTGTTTTTAATGTAATAAAACATTTATATTTATGGTAGTGTTTTTAATATAAATACTTTTTAATGTGTTAGAAAAATGTTATTCTAACATTTTTTTAGTGCATTTAGTGTATTACATATTTTTTAATTTTTTTAAATAAAAAATTAATCTTAAAAAGTCAAATATAAGGGGGTCGGGCTTATCTTTTTTAAATTGAGTTGAGCTTGAGCAAAATGTAAACTCATTTTTTGGGTCGGGTCGAGCTAAGTTTGGAAAACTAATCTAAATGCCTTGCATGGACCCAACCCGAACCCAGCTCGGCTTGGCCCATGAATGCCTCTAATGACTACCAAGTGATTTTTTTTTTATTTCAAGATATTACACAAACTTTTAATAGAAAAAGTTTGACATTATTAATAATTGAATTTAAATTTTAAAATCTGCAAAGTAATAAAATTAAATTTCTCAAAATAAACGTGTAAAAATTAAACTTCAAATCTATGAAAAATAAAAGCACTTATAACATATTTAAATTGAAAATTAATAATTAGTCAAATTGGTATATAGCATAGAAAAGCTGAAAAATTAAACCAAACCAGGACGATTGACTTTAAAAATGATACAAAATACCCACCGCCAAAACAAATTTCTAATTACTATAGAAATTTAGTTCAGGTGATATTGTTATTTTATAATAATAAAGAAATATATATTTAAATACTTTTTAATTCAAAATTTTGACAATTATATATAAAACTAAGCATTATCTATAAAAAATAAAAAACAAAGTCCTAATGAAATTTAGCAAAACCCTTATTCAAATAGATATTTTCACAACACTCAATGTGCATCCTCTACAAAATTTGGTAATTCCTCCATGATTGTAAATTAGTTATTAAATGCGTGCCTCCTATCATTCACCTATCAATTATATCACTCGTATCGGTTCATGTTTAAGTTAATTATTTGTTTGTATTAATTTATAAAATAAAAATTAAAGTTTAAAATATACTCTATCTTTCTATATTTTTTGTATATTTGAAATTTAATCTCTTTAATTTTATTTTCAAAATATAGTCCTCTATTATTCGATTTAAAATTCAGATCCAATTGTTATCACTATTAAAATCTTTTAATAAATATTTAGCGTAACATTTTAATTTTTCTTTAAAATCCACTTGATAGTCATGTAATAATAAAATAATATTTAAAAATAATTAGAATTTTTTAAAAAATAACCATTCAAAATCATCATGATAAAATATTTTTCTATTATAATAGAGTTCTTAAGAAAAGTTGATTGCAACATTTTGATTGAAATGGTTAACAATATTAACTATTTAGACTAACTAATAGCATTATAAAAGTAGACGGACCAAATTATGTCAAAATTTTTAAGCATATAGATTAAATCTCAAGTGTCAGCATAGTCTAAGGATCAAAATTGAAATTTTATCATTGTCTTATAATATATCAAAGAAAGTGACATAAACCTAAAATAAAATAAAAATCACTGTTAATTTCTAAGACTCTCAAGGTATTCAAATTATATATAATTGTATAATGTTTTAATCGAAAACTAATGATATTAACTATTTAAACTAGTTAATAATATTATAAAAATACAAAGACCAAATCATGTTCGAAATTAAAGTATATAAATTAAATATCAAATTTAAATATATTAGAAGGACCAAAATTAAAATTTAACCATTTTTTCAAAATGAAGAGAGAGGGGGATGATGGTTGTGCCACGTTGGAACAAAAGGAAGATCCTTTGGATTTTCCTTTTATATGTTGGTACATATATTTATACATTTCCGTGTCATGCACGGTCAGTTGAGTATATTATATTTATAATATTTTTTATAAACTTTTTATAACATTAGTTTTTGTTAAAATTATTAATATTTTTAAAAAATTCATTAATCAATTAAAAAAATAATGTTGATAATAAGATAAATTCGTATTTTTAATATATTTATTTTTGGCTAATTATCGAATAAAATGCTATTAAATTTAGATTTTTTTTAATAGGAATGAAGTTGGTGTGCTGAATTCAAACTCTTACAAAAAGAGCTAAATTGAAACAAAAAGTAAAGAGGAGGGCTTGATTAAATTACGAACATGTGTATTGTAGTTAGAAATTTGATAAGTGTCAATTTGCAAGTCGTACCGAGATTGACTACATAAGGAAAAGTTGGTGATTAAGATGTTCTAGGTCGCTATAACCAGTTTATTACTTGGAAGGAAAAATCTATTTCAAGTATTGATTCAAGATTAGAGTACACCGAGGCTAAGGCTAAGCTTAAAAAATATTTCATTTATTCATTTATTTTATTTTCTTAAATTTATTTTTGCATTTTCGAATCTAGTTTTTATTTTATTTTTCGTATTTTCTTATTTTATTATCTTAATCAATTTAGACCCCCCATTTTTATTTTTATTTTCAGCATTTCTACGCACAGGTAATGGGCACGACTGTGACCACGACAACGATTCTTGTCATGGAAAAAGGCGAAATTAGATAGCCAATCCCTATGGATTCGACCCTACTGCTCTATATTGCTAATTACTATATTTTGTCGTAGGAATTTATATTTGATGGTTTCGACGCCCATCAAATTTTGGCGCCGTTGTTAGGGATTGATAAAAATTTCTATTTTTTGTTTGTTTTCTTTATGACTAGGTCAGAATTGGGGACTCTAGCATTTGAACTGGAAATAGAAAAGTTGGCTCGAACACTTTGAAGAGAAGCTATTCAGCGCGATAAACAATTACAACCCGACTTTAAAGAAGGATCTTACGCCGAAGATATTTACTTATCCAAAGATTTAGACAGCATGGCAGACCAAACTTTACGCCAACTAGCAGCTACACCAAATGAACAACAATCGCTATGCATAACTTAACCAGAGGGCAAAACACCATTCGAGTTAATGTTGAGATTAATACATTTATTGCATACTTTTCACGGTTTGAAAAATGAGAGCCCCCATACTCAGTTGAAAGAGTTTCACATGTTTTTTCTGAGCATGAAACCAAAAGGAGTAATTGAGTATTAAATAAAACTACGAGTTTTTCCTTTTTCATAAGCCGACTCTGCTAAAGAGTGGTTGTTTTATTTACCTCCGGGATTTGTCAATACCTTGACTGATATGTCTCAATTGTTTCTTAACAAGTTTTTCCCAGCAGCTCGAGCAGCCAAATTAAAGAGGAGTATAGTTGGAATACAACAAAAAAAAGTAAAGTCACTTTATGAATATTAGGAGCGATACAAGAAGTTGTACGCAAGTTGCCCACAACATGGCTTGTCTGAACAATCACTCTTACAGTATTTCTACGGAAGGGTTACTCCCAATGGAAATGAAGATGATTGATGCCACTAGTGGATGGGCTCTTGTGAACATGACTCCCCAAAGAGCTAGGGAATTAATTTGGACTGTTGCCGCAAATTTCAACAGTATCGACCACCTATGGAACCTATGAGAAGGGTATATGAGCTAAATACTCCTTCCATAGTAAATAAGATTGATGAACTTAACAATGTGGTTAAAAATATGCTTGCAGGACAAACGAACCAAGCTCAGTTATGCGAGATTTGTGTTAAGCCTGATCATCCTACTGACTCGTGCTTGATTATACTTGAGGACACAACTGTACAAGTAGATGCCGTTGGGAATTTCCTAGTGCCACCTCAAATACGCTATGATCCATACTTGAACACATACAATCCAGGGTGGAGGGACCAGCCAAATCTAAACTATGGATTGAATCCTTAATATAATCAACCATATCAACCAAGACCATCTTTGCCTCAACAGTATCAACCTCTAAAGTCATCTCTTGAAATCATAGTAGAGAGGTTAACCGTTAGCACCGAAAAGTTCCAACAAAAGACTGAAGCGCATCTCCAAGAAATGGATCAACAAATAAGTAAGATAGCACTTACGGTTAGTCGTTTGGAGAACCAAGGAAAACTACCGTCTCAAATTGAGCCAAATCCACGTCAAAATGCAAGTGTTGTGATTGTAAAGGATGGAGCAAAGTCAAAATTGGTGTCCGGCACGAGTCGTGACCACAACGCTGAATAGGAAGAACATGAGGCTGAACCAACAGCTCCCACTGAGCTGGCAACTCATAAACTATTTGTTATACCTCCCCCATACCTTGGAAGGCTCGCCCAAGTTAAAAAGGAACGAGGAAAAAAATCCTTGAGACATTCCGGAAGGTAGAAATTAATATTTCTTTACTTGATGCAATTAAATAGGTTCCATGCTATGCAAAATTTCTGAAAGAACTGTGCATCGGCAAAAAGAAGCTCCAAGGAAATGAATGGGTAAATGTGGGTGAAAATATTTCTGCAGTACTACAAAGAAAAATCCCGCCTAAGTGTAAGAACCAAGGTATGTTTTCAATATCCTGCAAAATAGGTAATACTGGCATAAAGAAAGCCACGTGTGATTTAGGAGCATCTATTAATGTAATGCCTTTATCTATTTTTAAATTACTAAACATGGGTCCTTTGAAAGAAATAGGGGTGATTATCCAATTGGCAGACAGGTCATGCGTATATCCAAAAGGGGTACTAGAAGATGTCATCATAAAGGTAAATGAACTAATTTTTCCTAAAAACTTTTACATCGTCGATATAGAGGACGACCACTTAAGAAATGCTTCCAATATTTTACTTGAGAGACTATTCCTAAGTATCGCATGTACAAAAATAGATGTTCGAAGTAGAGCCCTCACTATGGAATTCGACAGTGACGTGGTAAAATTTAATGTCTATGAGGCGATGGGCGAACCCAACACAATGTTGAATATTTCTAGTGTTGATATTATTGAAACTAAAATAATATTTTAAAAAATTAAAATAAGGAATAAAAATAGGGTGTTTAAATTGATTAAGAAATTATTCTTAGCAAAACACATGTAAAGAAGAAAGTATGGCATGATCATGATCCCCCTATTTAACCCACATTGCCTCCAATATGCAAAAAGAATAACAAGAGTAGGGAAAATTGTACTCCCCGTTTATATTTAATGGGCCGGAGGACAGTGGAAGTGACTGCTTTGCAAAATGGTGAGAATGCTTGAGATGTTGGCTTCCATTAAATAATATCAACACTAGAAATATTTCTAGTGTTGATATTCCGTTTATTAAAAAATTAATATTACAATAATAAAAATTATTATGGTTTGAAAATTAATATTAATTTATTATAAATTAAAAATATTAATATTTTTTATAGATGATTTATTTTATATATTGTTAAATTAATTTATTTTAATGTTAAATTTATTAATATTCGTGTAATTAAATTTTATTATATATTTGAAAAATATAAATTTAATTTAATAAATAATGTTAATATTTTTTTCTAAAATTATATTTTAAGCATAACAGTTTAATATTTTGTAATTTTAATATTATTTCTTTGTAAAATTATTTTGATTTTGATATAATGCATTTAAATATGGTGACTAATTTTTCATTTGGGTTAAATTTATAATAATGTTGACTAAATTTGAAATAGAATAATACCATACTTCACTGCGTGATACTATTATATAATGTTTAGTTTTGTTGAAGAAAAATGTTTAGTTTGAGTTTTGGAAATATTTTTTTTTCGTGATAATAATAAAAACAAAATTAATTACAAAATAGTATTCTGAAAAGAAAAAACATTCTTATTCTTGTCCAAATCCATTAACGTGTGCGTCATCGGATAAGGAGTATCAAACACTTGCAAATTATCAGTTCCGGATAAGGCTTGTTTAGCTGGACAATCTGCAACTTGATTTTGATCTCTCAGAATGTACCGCAAGCACCACCGTTTTTCTTGAAATAAAATACTTTGGATGCGCCTAATTAATGCTGAATTCGCTTCAGTATAAGTATTATCAAGTAAAGCTTTGACAACTTCTAAACTTTCAGATTGAATGATGACTTCATCGTGTCCCCAAGGTGACGATTATACCCAAAGATCCAATCTCCATTAGCATCATGAACAACTCCACCGGCAGCTGCATTTCCAGATGCTATTTGCACTGCCCCATCCGTGTTAAGAAAAATTGGGTCTTCGAAAGATTCCTCTTCAATAGAAGATTTAAAACTACCCTTATCATCTGCTTTAAGAATTGAGAAGAGCTAACTCGTCCAACTTAAAGAAACTTGAATAATCTCTCTCGAGCTCCAAGATCTTCCTTGAAAAATGAATAGGTTACGGTTCTTCCATAAGCGCCAAATAAGAAGTCCAAAAAGACAAGCCCAACTGGATCCTTCCTCGCGTACCATGCTATTATCCTGCAAATTAGCAATAAACCAATCTTGTGAATTAGAAGAGAAAAATTTCGATAAACAATTACCTGGGAGGACTTGACTCCAGACTTCCTTAGCAACAGCGCAATCTCTCAAAATATGTAGAACATCATCAGAATGGAAGCCACAAATGGGGCAAGAAGGATCAACTGCAAGACCCTGTCTGACCTATTCCATATTACTAGGGAGCCTTCCTTGTAATGCAGTCCAAATGAAAAACCGAACCCGTTGAGGACCTGGAAGCTTCCAAACACTCTTCCATTTCTTATCTTTCGGATTCCAATCACCTTCTTTTAACAACTTATAAGCTGATTTGACTGAGAAACCTCCAGTCGAAGTGTGGCTCCAAGAAATTTTATCCAAACTGGCAGATAGGTGCGAAGGAGGAATGCCCTTAACACACTAAATCACATCATCTAAAAGCCAAACCTGAGAAAGATCAAGGTTCCACGGGCCGTCCTCAGTAAGCATCTCATTAAGGGTATAGTCTGAGACTTGATTAACATTATCCGGAATGTGTTGAAACAAAGGCCCCACACTTGAAATCCAATTATCCTTCCAGCAACGAATTTTATTTCCATCTCCAATGGACCAGAAACGATTTTCACGAAGTAACGACCAAACTTTAGAAAGAGACTTCCAAAGAAAAGAAATTCTATCTCGAGCTATACAATCCGGAAAGTCTTCATTCAAATGATACTTCGACCGAAGCACACGAACCCATAACACATCCTTGTTTGAAACAATATTGAAACCCAGTTTCAAAAGAAAGGATATGTTTTGATCATGAAGTTTTCTCAGCCCTAGACCACCACACCACTTAAGTTGACAAATTGAGTCCCACCCCACAAGCGACATCTTCTTTTTGTTATCCGAGGAACCCCAAATAAACTACTTAACCAGACTTTCAATCTCATCACTAGTTTTCCTAGGAATAATCATAGATTGCATAAAATAACTCGGGGTGGTTAAAAGAATCGACTGAGCTAGAGTAACACGACCAGCAATCGAAAGTTTTTTAAAATCCTAACTGTGAAGCTTCCCCCAAAATTTTTCAACCATAAAATTCAGAGTGTTGTTCGTCACCCTCTGATGAAAAAGAGGTACCCCAAGATAACACCTTAGGTCCCTAACTTTTTGAAAACCAAATAAGGAACTGATCGTATTAGCTGAAGAATCATCCACCCCTCTAGAGAAAAAGATGTTAGTCTTCCTTGCATTAATAAAGTGGATAGAGAAGCCACAGAACTGATCCAAGATATCTTTAATGATCCTACCGTGCACCAAGTCTGCTATACTAAAAATAACGAGATCATCTGCAAAGAACAAATGAGAGATAAGCGGCCCATTTAGAGAAAGTCGTATTGGGATCCATTTACCTGCCAAAATAACTGAGTGAATTGAATGACCAAGCCATTCCATACAGAGTACAAAAAGATAGGGAGAGAGTAGACATCTCTGTCTAATACTTCTAGCCGGTTTGAATTTAGACAAAGCTACACCATTCCACATAACCTGCATAGTGGAATTCAGAATAGAGGACATAATAACTTTAATGAGATACAAAGGAATACCTGCGCCATGGAGAGAAGCATGGATAAAATCCCATCTCACTCTCTCATAGGCTTTCTCCAGGTAAATTTTAATCGTCATCCGCTTCCTATTTTTCTGACACCTTATGGAGTGAATTACCTCTTGAGCGATGATAATGTTGTCGGTTATGTTCCTTCCTGCAATAAAACTGACCTGTTCCTGCACAATAATTTTTGGGAAAACATGCTTAAAACAATTAGCAATTACCTTCATTACTAACTTATAAAGGACAGAATAGAGGCTTATTAGATGCAACTATCCAAAGCCTTCTAGATTCGCCAACTTAGGAATGAGAACGATCAAGGTGTTATTTAAATCAGCCTCAATAGCACCCCCATTGAACACCTTTCTAACCCAATCACAAACTGCCTCCCCAAGTTTACTCCACTGTTTCTGAAAAAAGAGGGCATGAAACCCTTGACTTCCCAGAGCTTTGAGAGGAGCCATATTAAAGAGGGCGTCCTTTATCTCTTCATTAGTAACCGACTTCCCCAAAAAATTAACATCATCATCCTTCAGTTTAGGAAAATTACTAGGAGAAAAAACACCGATAGTACCAGGGCGTTCCCCATAAAGCTTCTGAAAAAAAGTGTTCGCCTCAGCCTCAATGGTCTTTGGATAAAAAATCCACTCCCCATCATTGTTATGAATAGCAGTTATGCGGTTACTTTTCCTTTTTAGCATAGCTTGAGAATGAAAGAATTTTGTGTTGCGATCTCCCAAATGAAACCAATCACACCTCAGTTTTTGCTTCCAAAGGAGTTCTTCATGATGTAAAACATTTTCAAGCTCCTATCTGAGACTCAAATCCACTTGGGCAAAGCAATTCGAACCAGAGAAATCCATTCTACTTTGAATATTAGTAATTTTATGGACAATGTGTCTCTTTTTGGTAGTGATATGCTCGTAAAACTGCTTATTCCACTCTTTCAGATTAAGAGTAAGCTTGGATAGAGAATTAGCCATGTCTCTAGTAAAAAACCACTTGTCATTCATAAAATCATCAAAATCTGAGTGTTCAGTCCAACCTTCCAAGAACCGAAAGGGTCTTCTTCTAGGCAAAATTATCTCCGAGTTTTGGTTCAGAAGAAGAGAGCAGTGGTCAGATTTGATCTTAGGTAAGTGAGTGACCAAGCTATTAGGAAAATTATGAATCCAAGCTTCGTTACCCAACGCACGATCCAAACTTTCAAAAAGTGCACCCCTATACCAAGTAAAAGGTGATCCTTAAAAACCCAAGTCATGCAACTCGGCTTTCTCCACAAAATCACCAAACTGGGGACATCTCCTTCCGTTAGTAAGACCACCAAACTTTTCAGAAGAAGATAAGATGGCATTAAAGTCACCAATTGCAATCCATGGACTGTGATTAGGCAGAATCGAAGACCTCAAGGCATCCCAAAGATCTTAACGTTTTTACCGATTAGGACTAGCATAAACAAAAGAGATAAAAAAATGAATGCGAAGATGATATTTTCCAAATTTTAGTCAGAATAAACTGAGGATCACTACAAACCACCTCGACACGGATGGAGTCTTTCCAACCAAGCTAGATACCTCTAGAATAACCAATCGCCTGAACCCGATGAGAGTATTGGAAAGCTAAGTTTGTAATAATGCTATCGGTTTGGCACCACTAACTTTTGTCTCAAGCAAACAAACTATATCGGGCTTGTGTTCCATATTATATTCTCGAAAAATTTGAGGAAATTTCAAACTGACACAACCCTGAAAATTCCAAGAAAAAATAGTAAAATTCATGATAAAAAACACAAAGGCTAGAAAACATACCATTACTGCTGGAGGACTAAATCCCCATCAATTGTTAGGCCTGCGGCTACCGAATCATCAATACCATTAGAACTAGGATTCTAAGTAAACAGCATATTTGCTATCACCTCCATGGACTCTGATAAAGGAACTCGTCCACTACCAGAAGATTTAAAACGACTCTCACATCCCCTTAAAACATTTGAATTTTTATGGCTACCACGATTTTTTTTAATTTTAGTGTCACCCTTTTTATTTATAATACCAGATTTTTCCAGTCTCGACCCAGAGACTAAATCCAAACTCGACTTCTCCACTGATCGATTTCTTGAATGAATCTGCTTATCAGAAATATTAGAAATATTATTAACATTAAAAGACACCGCAAAATGTTTTCCAGGATCAAGCACGCCATCAGAAATTTGGATTTCAACTCCTTTAGACATTTCAAAAGCTGGGTTAAAATGTGCCATAACCCTTTTTAGATTACCTGAAATATTATTCTCTGAATCACCAAAATTTAAAGAAAAGTGATTTTCGCCTTCCATGCCCATTCCGATAGTTTTAGAAATTTCCTGCTCATTACCTGCATGTTCGTTAGAAAAAGAAGCATAAGCATTAGAAATAAAATTTGGGTCCTCGTTACTTTTACCATTACCCGCCACAGCCATAAGCTTTTTACCCATATATTTGTCCAGACTAGATTTAGAGTTTTGGCCCAACTCAATATCTTTCAATCTATCCATATCCAAATTCTTAGCAAGCTTTAAAAGACCTCATTGGTTCGATTCTTCCCCACGGCCTACTACTAAAAAAGACCCAACATTCTTTTTACCCCTAAATTAACCCTAGCCTTAAAAACCTCATTACCGACAGCCCCTCTCTCCCTCAATTTCTCTTGCGAAATAGCTCAATTAGCCACCCCCAAATTTCTCCTCATATCTTCCTCCTGATTAAGCACCACAAATCTAGAACCAAAAGAAGCCTTTCTGGATTTTTTCGAGCCGATAGCCTGAGAAGCACGTTGTCCACACCACACCTTATGTTCCACCAGAATCTACGGCCCGAACTTGAGCTTCTTTTCACCGTCGGGCCTGCCACCAGTGCCTCTTTATGCCTCAACTACCACGTTTGCCGGTTGCCCTTGATTTTGGACCACTTCGGCCGTCGAAAAAAGGTCCTTAAAATGGCCATATTTTCCACATGCGAAACACACCGTTGGAAGAGCTTCATACTCAACTTGTTGGATGGTGCCATCTACCATCACCTGTGAAATCAACGGTTTATTGAGGTTAATAAAGATAGCCAAACGAGCGAATCTACCTCTAGTTCCATTATCTGTTTGAAAATCCAGTTTAACAACTTTCCCAATGAGTCCTCCAATTGCTTCTATAATTTTTTTGATTGTACAGGTACCCCGGAATAGGGATTTAAATTGCGGTCACGGTCGTGTTTTCGGTTGAGTTGTGTTTATCGCGGTTGCAGACATAACAGATGCTATTGCGGTCACTGTGGGTATCGCGGTCGTGAATTTTTAAAAAAATTCACACAACTTATTGTAAAACATAATAGCGGTTTTAACAGTAGCGGTTTCGGACGGTGTCGCTACCGCTATATAACGGCCGCTATTTCGGTAACGGACCGCTATTTAAATCCCTGCCTCGAAAGCCTCGCAAACGAATCCAAGTTGACACCACACTGCGATAAGGCTGCAGAGGGTTAAAATCCTTAGTCCACGGTTGGACGGCAAGATATTGCCCGTAGATAACCCAAGGTCCTTGGGTTAAAACTTTGTTATAATCTGCACTCTATTGAAACTTAACCAGAAAATACCCATTAACAGTTGTGGAGAGCATTATAACTGATATTACGCCCTAAAAGCTTGAGAACTGTAACACCCCTTACCCTAACCGATGCCAAAATTGGGTACGAGGTATTACCAAACTTAACATACATCATCATACAGTATCGGGCTATAATTTTTCATTCCAACTTAAAACTTTTCATTTGAAATCATAACGTCCCTATTATAGGTCTACGAGACCTAAAACTTACATATGGAGTAGTTCAGGACTAAACCGAAAGCTTATGAACACTTAGGAAATTTGTATTCAAAGCAGGGCCACACGCCCGTATGGAAAGGAACACGCCCGTGTGGGCAGGCCGTGTGGTCACACACGCTCATGTCCCTAGTCCGTGTGGATTTTATTTTTCATTTCGAACCTAAGGGGTTTTCACATGGCCTAGCACACGCCCGTGTCTATGGTCCGTGTCTCTCACACAGCCATGACACGCCCGTGTCTTAGCCCGTGTGTGAAAACCTTGACATTCTGTTTCACACTCCTGTATGTTGGCCCATGTGACGAATTGAATTTTTTGCAAATTAGATGTAGGGGACACACGGCCTATCAACACACCCTCGGGGCTAACTGTGGGTCACATACGGTTTAGGCACACGCCTGTGTTCCTATTCGTATGAACAATTAAAAGGCTATTTACCAAGTCATTTTCCACCCTGAAAAGCAATCACACTTAACCATTTCAAGCAACATATATCATAACAATATTCACTACTTCACCATGCATCTACTTCACTCATTACTCATCCAATTGCACAAGCTTGCATTTCATGAATTTTATCATCATTGAATATATATAACTTAGCAAGTATTGGCCAATTCCAATGGCCGTTTACAAAATGAATGAGTAGCATTAATAGCCGACACATTGGCTAACCAATATGACATATAACAAAATGACTAAGTTCCTATACATGCCATACCCAAAATAATCAAACTTTACTATACCAAAAGATAACTTGATAGTGTGAATCGAACTCCGACGTCCTTCGATCCCAGAGCTAGCTTAGCGATACACAAGGAAAGGAAAAAGAGAGGGAGTAAGCATAAAGCTTAGTAAGTTTGTATGTAATAGATAACAACATAAAATCTTATGATACATTCATAATTTACTTTAAGTAATAACACAAGTTCTCAAGCATATTAACTTGGCTTACCCATGCTTACTCTTACCAATCACATATCACATATTGGACTTATTTCTCATGAGTATCTCATATGTACCTACATCACTTCATCATATAACTTTAGCACTTTTAACATCTTGAACATAAACTTAGCTCTTTACCATCTTTAACATAAACTTAGCTCTTTACCATCTTTAACATAGATTTAACTCTTTACCTGTTTAACCACTTAGAATATCGAAGGATACCCAGAATTCGTCATACACGTGGTGAGCTGCCAATGCCATATCCCAGATATGGTCTTACATGGGATCACATGTCGATGCCAATGCCATATCCCAATATGGTCATATACAGGGTCTCGTATCGATATCGATGCCATATCCCAGATATGGTCTTATACGATATCGTATATCGATGCCATGTCCCAGACATGGTCTTACACGATTTTTCTTATTCGATGCCGATGCCATATACCAGATATGGTCTTATACGAGATCTCAATTCGGTGCCGAGGTCATATCCCAGATATGGTCTTATACTGGACCTTATAAATCTCATGTCTTGATAATAGTATCCTCTCATTCTGTAAGGTTCAACCGGGACTTCAACATCATAAATTTTCCTCATATTCTCATCGAAACATCATTGATCAATTTCGTAGAAATAATATACACTTCACGAAATGTCAAGCATTTTAAGACATAATAACATGATGTTGAATTATTACACACAAACTTACCTCGGTACCAAAATATATGTATTTATTCAATTTAGTCCACCACCTTGTCCTTTCCTCAGTTTCGATCTGGACTTCGTGTTTCTTGATCTATAATGACAATTTCACTTATTTAATGATCACACTAACTAAAATAACAGATGAATCATACCTTGGAAAAATTACAATTGTGCCCCTAAACTTTCACACATTTACAAAATGGTCTCTAGGCTCGTATAATGAAATATACCCATTTCATTGGTTACCCAAGCCTAGCCGAACATTTATTGAGCTTATAACAGCTCACATTTTCCTTCAAAACTGATTTTTACTACACAATTTATCACTTTTGCAACTAGGTCCTTTTTATGAATTTTCCGTGAAAATTACTTAGAAAAAGATGTTTATCATACATCAAACCTTCATATTCCTCCATTAAACATCAAAATACATGCATGTCATACATGGATAAATTTTTGAACATGACCTTTAGCTTAAAATATAGCTAGAAATAACAAAATCGAGCTACGAGGATCTAAAAATACGAAAAACATTAAAAACAGGGCTACGATGCACTTTTTTTATCTTGAAAATGAACAAAACCCTAGCTATGGCTTCTCCTCCAAATTTCGGCACTTAAGAAGAAGATGGACATCCATTTTTTTTTACTTTTTTTCCCTTTTTATTCTTTTATTATCCAAATGAAAAAAATGCCCTTAAGGCCCATTCCTTGAGATTTTTCCTTTCCATGTCCATTTTTGTCCATCATAAGATATAATGGTCTAATTGCTAAATAAGGACCTCTAATAATTTTTCTAATACTATCTCATACTTGAAACTTCTAGAATCTCATATTTTTCAATCTTTGCAATTTAGTCCTAATGAATAAATTGATCACTAATTTATAAAATTTCTTCATAAAATTTTCACAAAATCATGCAAACATATCATAAGCCTCATAAAAGCCATAAAACACGTATTTTTACTTCAATTTATGGTTTTGCAACCACCATTCCAACTAGACCCTAAATCGAGTTGTTACAAGAACAATCGTCAAATCCATTTATTTGAAGAGAATATTTTTAATACGATCCGAGAAAGCAATAGTAGGCATCCCATCTACCATGGCTGTACTCACGTCCCCTTCTAGAAAATCAAACTCATTTTCATGTCCCTCGGGGGATCCATTTCGATTAGGTGCAGAGTGAGAATATTCACCCAAAAGCATGTCCTTCCACGACAGTTTTGGAAATAGATCTGAATCAATAGCCTCATAGCAGTTTCTTCTTCCGCTCCATCTTTGAACCTCACTTTCTTTGTGTTTCGATTCCCATCGGAACATAGGACACCATTACCAATGATATCGGAATCCTCCATCAGAAAATTCAGTGAATATTTTTTTTTTGAGAAGTCAAAGAAGTAACATTTTTTTATCATAAATTATCCTTGAGTATGGATTTCATAATATAGAATATTTAAATTATGGAATGTGAAAACATTTGAAGTTTTGAATTGGATGATAAGTTGGCAATATTATAATCTAAATAATTATCTAATCATTGTGTGAAAATGTCAATCATTTAACTTATGTAGAACTCTATTACCATACATGCTACTTTAGATATATATACGATACCTCTAATTATAAGTCTAATTTACAATTTCACCCTTAAATTATATTATTTTTTCATTTTAATATTTAAAATATTTGTTTGTTATGTTTTTAATTTTTTTAATAAACATTAGGAAAGAAAAATTCCACCAACATGTTTATCACTTAAGTTAATTTAAAAAAGATATATTTTAATTAAATAGAAATAAAATTTTCTATCTCTCCCTCTGTTTCATCATTTTTCTCTTTTCTTCTCACCTGCCATCACTTCCGACAGCCTCCTTCGATCAGCCCGCAAAATGGAATGATGGACTCTTCATTCTGTCTAATTACTTCAATTTTCACCCTTCATTAAAAATTGAAAAGTTAAATACTCTTAATACAGTTAGACCTATTAATTACAGTAATTACCTTAATATATTACACATGTGTAATCATAAGCAATTCAATCAAATTTAATTAATAAATAACTTTACAAACACACCTAAATTATATCACATTACATTTTCCAAACAACAAATCATCAAATCAATTCAACATAATGTTAATTGATCCAAATAATTTAAACAGCTTGAGTTCTTTGACAAAATATTAAACATATAAAAAGTCTCTATTGTATCTTTGGACCTAAGGTGCCTTTTATTGTACGTAGTCGTTGGTGCAAAACTTTAATATAGGTGTTTCTTTTGTTGTCTTTCGTTGCTATTATACATGTTTATAAGTTGGGATATTCGTTTAAACTTGAAAGTTAGTTTGAAATTTAAAAGGGTTTAGATAAAAATATTAAGCTTGAAAAAATTGATTTGGACAAAAAACTTAATTCTAGTTAAAATACGGGCTTGAACATTCAAGGTTTGAGCACAATTCAACGCGTTTTCAATGTTTATAATATATTGTATTATGTTATTTTTGTATTATATAATTTATAACAGTTAAATTAAATCTATAGTAATATATAACAGGCTTATTGGTAAAATAAGCCCTCAAATTTTCTTGAAAAAATCTATTAAGGTCCTCCTAACCTTTTGCACCCAATTTAACAAAGTCAGCATTTGAGATTTTGATCATATTTGAATTATTTAAAGCTTTAAATTAAAAATTATAATACATTAATAATATTAATTGGTGATATATATTTAATATACACTATACCAAAACAGACTTTTAGCGGCTTTTTTTTTTTTTTTTGCTTTTAGCGGCGTTTATAAGCGCCACTAATAGTCTTTGCGGCGTTTTTAAAAGCGCCGCAAAAATTGCCACTAAAGAAGCATCGCAAAATTTAGCGGCGTTTATGGGGAAAAAATGCCGCTAAAAGTCTCGACTTTTAGCGGCACTTTTCCCACAAACGCAGCTAGAAGTCTTGGCTTTTAGCGGCGCTTTTCCCACAAATACCGCTAATTTGCACAGTTTTACAATTGTCAATTTCTCCATTATCCTACCCTTCTTGCATTAAAACCAATCAAAAGCAGATAATTTCAACCCAAAACAGCAAATGTAACATTTAAATCTCACCAAAAGCATTAAATCTAAATGATACTTCAAATTTAATAATAGATATGTGATGTAAATTAATAAATGAAGTATAATTGAAACTATTCTTATAATAATGTTAAATGTAACAATGTTAAAAATAATATTACAAAGAGAAACTAAGGGACTAAGATGGCAGCTTCTGCGACTGCTGAAACATCTGCATCATCTGCTGAAGCTGTAGATGAAGCTCATCTATTTTACGCTCTGCTTTCTGCGCCATCATTGTAAATCCTTTGCCTCCTCATTGTTGCATCCGTCAAGTTCTTCATATTTTCTTTCAACCTCAGCAATTTGCTAAACCGTGCTCGCTTGTATCTGAGATATTTTGTCTTTTAACCTCTGAACTTCAGCTTGAGCTTGACTACCAGAAGGCATGTACTAGTGGGAGCCGGATCCAAAATATTGGGTCAGGGTAACACCAGATCCTTGAAATCTCACCCGACCATACCTTTCAGGACCCAAAACATTAGTAATAAAAAATAGCAAATGTAGCATATAATTTCGGCCAAAAAACAACAAATGTAGCATAAAAATTCCAACCATACCTTTCAGGACCCAAAACATCGGTAATAATTTTGTTATCGATATCCTCAAGATTAATAGAACTATCACTCGAAGCAGCCGCTTCATACTGTGCCTTCTTCTCCTTTAGTTTCAAGCTAATAAATCAATCAAAAAGTTAGAAACGAAATATATAGTAAGAATGAATGCAACATAACTTAACATTATTAATTTAAAACTACTAACGAATAATTAAACTATTATAAGTAAACATTATTAATATTTATAATAAATCAAATTTTATTAAGTAAACATACCATAATCTCTCCAGCTTCGGATGTCATCGGAGACCTATCCTTTTTCCTATGCGTAATGTCAAAAAGCTGAACGCGTCCAACTTTTTGACCGGTGGAGACTTCCTACAGTGTAGTAGTAAAAATATAATTTAATATTATAAAGTCATTAATATTTGACAGAATTAATAAATTATAATACCTCAACCTCAGCTACAGAAGCAAAACTTCTCGACCCTGCCGTGTGCTTGAATTTTTGTTTCTGCCTACTGCTCGTCCCAACACGCTCACGGTCCTACATAATGAAATTATTATTACGTATATAGTAAATACTATAAACCAAAAAATTTATAAGAGTTTAAAACTAGGTAATACCTCTCCTTTCTTTGAGTTCCAAAACCTAACAGCATCTTCCCATTGATACCTCAACATTCCCGGCGGGACATTTTGCAATTTATCCTCGAGGCTTATTTATTTCTTAAAATATTCTTTTTTCAGCGTGCTTTTATGGTCTCTCCATTTTTTCCCAATGTCTTCTTTATATAGTCATCGGAGACCTCCAAAGCAAATCTCTCCTAAAAAAAACATAAGTTTAGAAAGAAAATATAAATGAAACTTCAACCAAAGTCTTATAAATTACATTCACGTTTTGTTACCTTAATGTTATCGAGAGCTTGATTTTTGTTTGCATCAGGCATGTGATGCCATGACTCGTAATTGATGGGCAACATATTTGCATTCTGTGCAATAATGCCCATATAGCTTGCTAGAAGTCGAGCTTCAGGGCCAACAGGCTGGCCATGACTGTTTCTCCTTACTTTCACACGCTCGACGGGATTTAATTTGTATAAATCTCTAAGCAGCATATGTCCGCGACCTCTGCGCGTCCCACCACTCTCAGCTACACAATGATATATTATTTTTATATTAAAATTGAAAAATGAGTCAATAATAAAAGTCAACATGCATGTAAAATAAACTTAACATTACTTTGTAATTTTGCAGGCTCATCGTCTATGTCAGGCACAGTCGAGGATCCAACAATTGTTTGGCTTTCGCTATTACCCTCTTCGGAATTTATAGTATTCTGTACAATACTTAAATCTCTCAATCTTCTTCTACTCATTTTTCTTGCAATACACATAAAATAGTTGAAATTTTAGTAACAAATGAAAACAATAATGGTACATATAAAATAGTTAAATTATATAAAATGACCAAGATTAAAATTATAAATTACATATAAATAAAAAAATCGTAAAATCTTACTACATTATAATTCGTAAATATCTTCGTCCACATCCTGACGAACCCATTGAAATTGTGTACTAGTACTAGGGATATTTTCATTTAAGTTTTGTTCTGGAAAAGGCAGAGTTTCTGATCTTTCGACGATGTCATCTCTACTTCTATTGCCCATGTCAAACAAGTCTCTAGGGGTGTTTCAAAGTACAACATACCAACCCTCATCAGTTGGATCTTCTGAGTAAAAAACTTGTTTCACTTGAGAAGAAAACACATATGGCTCGTCTATCAGTTGTTCTCCGGTGTGAATCAATCGAGAGAAATTCACCATTGTAAAACCATATTGATCGTTTTTAATTCCGCGAGCCGTATTCACATTAGCCCAATCACCTCGAAATAAGACAACTTTCCATTTGTCGTAATAATCCAACTCAATGATGTCAGTAATAAGTCCGTAATACTCCAAATTCCCCTCGACAGGATTACTATCCCTAGCACTAGCATAACTTTTAATTGAAGAATTAACAACAATTGCACAATTTTGGGTTCTCCTCAGTCTCTCGCGATACCTTGTATGAAATCTGTATCCGTTGATGAGGAAGGCACTATTTCTTTTCACTATTCTGTTTGGACCTTATGAAAGCCATTTAACTTCGTCATTTACTTCATTCTGACTCCAAACCTATTGAATCGAAAGTAAATCGAGTAATTATAAATGTTATGAGAAAACATTATTACTTGTCAATGAAAACTTCAATTGCATACCGTTTGGCTTAACCATTCATGAAATGATTCTGTGAACAACTTATTAATTTCTCGTTGTTATAATCTTCGGGACCGTGAACGAGCTCTCAATATTTTTTTGTACCCACTATGTTAAAAAAAGGTTTACTTTGTTAGAAGACAGACAAATTATAATTGATGAATATTTATCAAATTCTACAACTTATTTGCGTAATGGTTCCATTGAATCATGATGAAAAAGAACGTATCGATGTGCTTGGACCCACGATCTATCATCTAATTTTGCAATTTCGAATTTGCCGATTGGTTCTCCGAAACTTTGAAATAAATAAGTTCCGGCCAAGTTATGATTTGTGAGCCCAGCATTTCTACTTGGTCTATTCATTCTTGTTTCAACATCTTCCAAATACCTTGAACAGAAAGTCATACATTCCTCTGCCAAGTATCCTTCGGCAATTTATCCTTCCGGATAACGTTTATTGCTGCAGTAAAACTTCAATTTGGATAGGAACCTAAACACGGTATAGAACATTATCAAAAGTTGCAACTAAAGGCATTTAGGTTACAAATAAATTAAGACCTTTCAATAGGATACATCCATCGATAGAAAATAGGTCCACCAAGTATTGCTTCACGAGGGAGATGAATTAACAAGTGCACCATAATTGTGAAGAAGAAAGGCGGGAAGATCTTCTCCAAATTGCATAAAGTCAATGCGGCTCGATCTTCTAGTGTCTCAAGTTCTTGAACATCCAAAACTTTGCCACAAATGCCTTTCATTATATTGGACAGTTCAATTACACAAGACGTCACCTTTTTAGACATACAACACCACATAGCAACTGGCAGTAAGTCTTGCATCAAGATGTGATAGTCATGCGATTTTAAGCCATATAGTCTTCGATCTTTAAGACTCACACATCGAGATATATTTGATGCATACGCATTCGGAACCTTTATATCCTTCAACACTATACAGAACACTTTTTTCTCCGTCTTCGACATTGAAAAAATAGCAGGCGACAATCGATATTTCATATTCGGAAATGCTTGGGGATGAAGCTCACGCCGAATTCCCATGTGGACTAAATCAAGTCGACTCCGAAGATTGTCTTTCAATTTTCCATCGACATTCAAACTTGTCCCAATGATGTTCTCGCAGACATTTTTCTCAATGTGCATGACATCAAGATTATGGCGTAAAATTTAATGCTCCCAATAAGGCAACTAAAAAAAATACTTTTTTTTTTCCACAAGTCTGCCTCATTAGGATCATCCTCTTCATCAGATTCATCATCAGATTCATCCCTTGATCTTCTATTTCTTTGCGTGTTGGCCGGTAGATTCATCTTCCCATAAATGAAATTTATATCTTTCAACATGAACAATATTTTGGATCCACTGGTCTGTGAAGGAGCTTCTCTGAACTCTTCAGTATCGTCAAACTGAGTACTCTGAAATCTAAATCTATGATTTTTCGATAACCATCGATGATGCCCTCTATAAGAGAACTTCTTCCCATTATATAACCATTGCGAACATGTTTGCGCAGTACAACAAGGACAAGCATAACGTCCCTTGGTACTCCAACCAGAAAAATTGGCATAGGCTGGGAAGTCATTAATAGTCCACATCAAAGCTACACGTAAATTGAAGTTCTTCTTTCTCAGTACATCGTATGTCTCAACACCAACCAATAATTGTTTTAACTCTTCAATAAGTGGCTGCAAATATATGTCAATATCATTCCCGGACCCTTTCTCTCCAGGGATAATCATAGACAATATAAAGGATGATTGTTTCATGCAAACCCATGGAGGCAAATTGTAAGGAACAAGTACCACAAGTTAAGTACTGTATGTAATGCCCATGATTTTGTAAGGGTTAAATCCATCAGATGTTAGCCCCAGCCTCACACTCCAAGGATCACTTGCAAAGCTTGAAAATTTAGAGTCAAATGATTTCCAAGCTAAAGAATCTGCAGGATGCCTTAACAATCCATCATCGTTTCGTCCATCATAGTGCCACGTCATTGACTCGACTGTCTTTAACGACATGAAAAGCCTTTGAAGCCTTGGTATTAGCGGAAAATACCAAAAAATCTTAATTGGCTACTTCCTTGACTGTGTATCGTTTTCATCCTCATTACCATCCTCTGTATTTCCATTCATCCAACGGGATTGACCGCATACATGACAACACTGTTGGTTTTTCCGGTCGCCCCAATACAACATGTAGTCATTTGGGCAACTATGAATTTTTTTATAGCCAAGGCCCAAATCTTTGATCAGTTTCTTCATGTCTTTGGAAGATTGAAAGATTTTCGCAAACGGGAACATTTCTCTCAAAAACTCTAACAACATTGTCAAAGAGTTTCTGGTCCACCCTCCCGAACATTTTAGGTGAAAAAGACGAATACAGAAAGACAGTTTTGAAAATTTAGATCCCTCATGCAGTTCTTCGTTCATTTCACCAAGTAACAAGTAAAACTTTGTTGCTTCTTCATTTGATTGATCATCAGGTACACTTCTTCCCCTTTCGGTGAAAGTATTTCCACCAAAATTGTAATCATCGGTTGCACCCAAGTCATGTGGAAATGATTGCAAACCATCACCGCGCATATTAAATGCATCGCGCAACATGCCATCCATGTCATCTTCTCTAACATTCTGATTGTAAGCACTATGAGGATAACCCAGATTCATCGATGAAGAGGCTCCACTAGATGTACACTCTCCATAGAAAATCCATTTTTATACCCCCGAACAAAGGCATCAACAACTAGATGTTCGTAGACAACTTCACGATAATGCCAATTGATATTGCAACACTTCTTACACGGGCAAAGAATCATATTCTCTTGGCTTGCATTTTGAAATGCAAAATTTAGAAAAGTTTCTACTCCATATCGATAGCTGTTGCTTACCCTTGACAAATTCATCCAATTTCTATCCATTTCATAGTTGTTGAAGTCTAAAGTTGACAGTAAATTACACGGGTAAATTGTTTATCTATACAAGTATTATGTAAGTTATGTAAATTATGTAAGTTATGAAGTTTGATCTTAAAATTATGTAAGTTAAATAATTTGATGAAAGCTATGAAATTTGATCTTTAACCTATGTATTATGTATTATATATTATGTAAGTTATCCGAGTTATGTAAGTTATGTAAGTTATGTATGTTATGTGAGTTATGTAAGTTATGTATATTACGTGAGTTATGTGAATTATGTAAACTACTTAAATAATGATCGTTATTATTATTATATTAATAAAGAAAATTATAAGTTTTAAAAACATTTAAAAATATTGAATATTAAAATCTCATGAATCTAATTAAAAAAAATTCATTTATACTTGCCTGGATTCAATGTCTTTTGATAAAGCTAATTATGCTTTTACAATTTATATCATCTATCTACTTTTAATTTTGTTAAATCAATTTATGTAATATTTTAAAACATCACTTATGATCTATGTATAAAGCAAATAAAAATATATATCGACTTTCTTTCAAGCATTTTTAAAAGCGATTTTATTTGCTTATTCCACTTTTAATTTTAAAAATTTACCAAAATATTTTTACTACTATTAGTATTTAGATTAAATTAAAATAATAGAGAAACTAAATAAAAACTAAAGAAATTAAAATTTAAATATTTAAAAATAAAAACAAAGTCATAATTTAAAAATAAATATGAAATGAAAATAGTGTTTTACAAAGTATTTTAATCTTTGTTAAAATTGTATTTTAGAACAATTAAAAGAATATTTATAAATTGTTTTACAAACAATATTAAAATAGTATTTTAAAATTAAAAACAATATTATTGTAAATAGTATTTGTTAAGCAGTGTTTTTAAATATAAAAAATTAATTACGAAAAATGTGAGAAATTAAATGTTACAATTTAAAATGCAAATACAAAAATGTGATCGTATCCTATTATTTCTTTCATAATTATCACAATTCTTGAAGCTATAATGCAATCATATTTGCTATAAATTCGAAAAAAGATTTTTTAAAAAAGTAAATTATATATCAATACATTTTAATGAAAATACTATCACATTGATTTAGAATTGAATTTTAAAATTTTGAAAAAGGTAAGAATTTGTTGTTTCAACAGAATTTCAGAAATTATGAAAATGATTTGCTAGACTTACATTGATGCATGTTTCAATAGTTATAATTTGTTGTCTTGTACATACATGCCAGCTCAAAATTATTATTATTATGGATGATCAGTATACATCCTTTTTACATAATCACACGAAAATCCAGTTTGTTCAATTCAATGAGAAATTAAACCAAAGCAATTAGGGAGAGAAATTAATAATATTACACCAATTGTAGCAATATAATAAAAAACAACATATTAAACATAATATATAGTAGTTCAAACAATATAATAAACAGCAATTTGGACAGAAATCTTTTAAGATTCACCATACGTGGCATTGTTACACCTGGGGAGGATCCGTTATATCTTACAATGAGATATAAGGCAACCTGTTAAGTTTCCAGCCTATATACTTTGAATCTTTTATTTTTGGACAGTAATAGAACAAACAACATATATACCAACCAAGCAGGATAATAAACCGCAATTTGGACAGCAATTTGGGCAGAAATTTTTTAAGATTCATCATACGTGGCATTGTTACACAGGGAGGATCCGTTATATCTTACAATGAGATATAAGGCACCGTTAGGTTTCGACCTATATACTTTGAATCTTTTTTTTTTCGGATGACAATAGAACAAACGACATATATACCAACCAAGCGGGATAATAAACCATAATTTGGATGACAATTTGGATGAAATTTTTAAGATTCATCATCGTGGAATTGTTACACAGGAAGGATCCGTTATATCTTACAATGATATATAAGGCAACCCGTTAGGTTTCCACCTATATACTTTGAATCTTTTTTTTTGGACAGAGAGAACAAACAACATATATACCAACCAAGCGGGATAATAAGCGACAATTTGGATGAAATTTTTAAGATTCATCATACGTGGCATTGTTACACCTGGGGAGGATCCGTTATATCTTACAATGAGATATAAGGCAACCCGTTAGGTTTCCAACCTATATACTTTGAATCTTTTTTTTTGGATGGTAGTAGAACAAACAGCATATATACCAACCAAACAGGATAATAAACATCAATTTGGACAACAATTTAGACAAAAATTTTTTAAGATTCATCATACGTCGCATTGTTACACTTGGGGAGGATCCGTTATCTTACAATGAGATATAAGGCAACCCGTTAGGTTTCTAGCCTATATACTTTGAATCTTTTTTTTTGGACAGCGATGAGAATGATGACATATATACCAACCAAGCAGGATGATAAACAGCAATTTGGACATCAATTTGGACAAATTCATCATGATATAACTGTTACTAATCTGAATTTTGAACTAAAATGTACCTTAATAATTTCAAGAAGATGGTATACCCAACTCTCACCAAGAAACAGGGGCTGCAGTCAGAAATACAAAAGATTAATAATCTTGACTAACAATTGATGAACAAAACAAGCATATTAACCAACTGAACAAAGAGCAGAACAAAGCCATCCAAAGTTTCAAACATATTTATTATATTCTATTGAAAATGAACTAATTTTATTCACAAGGAATGCATTCAATTATTACAATTTTTATGGAAAATGAAATCCAAATCCAAAATTTAAAGCAATATCATGTCATGAAAAATTAAATAAACTGCAGAATCTTAGAGGTACAAAAAAATATTAGAGTACCTCAACTAATAATTTATGGGCAAGTCACTTATGAAGTCCCAAGAAAACCTCAATAAACCTATCAGTGACAAAAAAAGGGATAATTTCTCAGAAAACAACCAATTTCTAGATATGCATATAATTCGATTAACAATTTAACGCATTAACAATTTATACACATTGAACAACATTATGTATAACATGACAGCTTAATATGCTCCCACCGAACAGCATCACATTTTCAAAAATAAAACAACATTAACATTACATATAACATCAAATTTGGATAGTTGTTTAAAGCATGAAGTGGATAGAATTTGTACCAATTTGGGCAGTACTTAACATTCATGTTCAGTCAGAACTTCGAATCATGTAATAGATATTTTTATTACCAAATTGGTCAACAAGACCTAATCTTCAAACATGAATGGACACAACTAATATCATTTTTGGACAGCATTGCTACATGTTTGGGTTAGCTTTAATCTTCATTATTACAAGTATTTAAGTCAAATAAGGACAACATAATGAAACTGTCCTGTTTTGGACATCAAAATCCTCATTCTCACAGCAACAATTAACCATTTAAACACAATTAATGTGTCCTAATTCGGACAACCAATGTTACATATTTTACAGCTGTATTTTAACACCTCATAAACAGAGAATTGAAGGCAGAAAACTGGATGACAATTATAAAATAAAGTTAGCATAACTTACAAATAAAAAAATACATTTAAACTATTTTACCCTTGAATAAAATATAATGAATTTAAGGCAGAGATTACTAGAGTATTGGTTTTGTGAAGGGTTATTGAATGAATTTGATAGAATTTAACAAGAACATAACAACAATAATAAAAGAAAGAAAGAAAGCAAAACTTGGCAGAAGATCCTCACCCGTAGTGGCTGCACGTCCAACAACTTGTCTGATAGACTCTCTTGTGTTGGTGGAATGTGATTCCAAGTCAGTAATTAGCTATTGTAAAAGGTTAATGTCAATTTACATATAAAACAAAGACCTAAAAGATATAAGTACAACTTCCATCTTTTCTAATAAGAAGAAAATACATAAAATTGTTCAACAGTTCGGATAGGGGCTTATTGTAGAATTGTCTAACTTTTGTAGAAGCTTTTGATTCTGAAATTGCAGAATTGCCTTATCAAGCTGCACCATACCAACAAAAAAGAATAGTACAGTGATATTTGGATATTACCAAAGGTGATTCTAAAAATACGATGAAAGAATAATACAGTGATAATTAAATCAAGTATTATTTACCTATAATGGGACGATTGTGGTGATAGGTCGCAATTGAGTGCCAAGCTTTAAAGTACATAACAGTAACAATGAAAACAATGAACAATTTTGTTGACTTTGACTCTTAAAACAGATGGTAGGAGGGATTAAAATAATGTCAAAGCATATGAGGGGTTTTACTGCAAAACAACTTCAATCGAATTACCAGCTTCTAAGCATATCCAAGAAGCATTTGACCAAAAAGATAAAAAAGAATAACAGTACATAATTCAAGATGCTGGACAACTTATAAGTAAATGATTTTAGTAGTAAACAGTGAAGACATTTGATTCCATCATATAACGTGTATACTAACCAAAATTAAAACTAACATTTTAAAACCTGACTTACAGAGATAAACTTAGCCAGCCAATTTTGACCCAAGCAACTCAGGTGCTATAAAATTCTTCAAGAAATTAAATCAACTTATTTTCATGGAAAACTCTCAACAAACATATACGAGCTTATTCAAATGGAAAAGTGACTGACACAAGAACATTATGATCACGCCCCAACACAGATTGAACTTGCAGAAGTAAAGGTCCAGCATAGATTGAACTAGCAGAAGTAAACATATTGTCTTGTCAAAATATGAACCAAAAAAAAGGGAAAAAGAAATAGGATATAGAATGGCAAAACAAAAAATAAAGAAAGAAATAAACTGCAAAGATGGGGAAATGAAACGTGAAATAGAGTGGGAGAGAAACATGGGAATTTTGGGGAAAATTAATTAGAAATTTCCTCACACGCACAACTCAAATCTCTTAACCATTAAACCAAAACAAATTACTTTACATAAATATTGATAGATGGAAGAAAGAACCGAAACAAGTATAAGGGAAAAAAAACTTACCGATTGGTTGCTTTGACCTATCCCCAAAAAAAAGAAAACCATAGCTGATGGGGGAAGTAATCAGATTGGGGAAGTATTTCGCACCAGAAATCGAAAAAGGATTTAGGGATTGGAAGGGAAAATGCAAAAAGGGATTAGGGATTTAGGGATTTCAAGAAATCGAAAATTGGGGGAGCAAAAAGTGTTAAGCAATTAAAATGGATAAAAAAAGAACGATGCCGTTTTAGTATAAAAATTAACCTTATTACGGCACTTTTCAATAAACTCCACTAAATAATTCCAAAAAAAACGCAGTCGTTTTTCCTCTATTTTGTGGCGTTTTGGGCTAAAACATCAGTAATAAGATGGATAAAACGAACATTTTTCTGGCGTTTTATTAAAAGCGCCAATAATAAGAATGGAAAACGGTGACGTTTCATGACCACAGAATACATTTTTGCGGCCGCTAATACATCACTTTTTGCGGCGTTTTTCATAAAGCGCCACTACTGATACTAACTGCGCCACAAAAAATGACACCATTTTTTATTAAATATGAAGACTTTTTTGCTGCGTTTTTTTACATAAACGCCACTAATGCTTTCATACTAATTAATATTTAAAATTTCAACAAAATTAATAATTTTTTACAATTTCTTTTAAATTACATATACGCCAACAATAAAATACAAATATACTAGCACATGAGTTCTCAATTTAGTGCCATCCAAGATCGAAGTCAAATTGATCCAAAATTAAAACAAAAGTTATAAAATGGAAATATTAATTAATAAAAAGGAGAGAATAATGCATTTTAAAAATAAATACACATTTTAAAATTAAATACATCAATATATTTTTATATTGAATAAATATAAATATTTATGTATGCAATATATTAAAATATTATATCGATAATTGGGTTAATATTTGACAAGATCAGGATCAAATTAAAGTTCATGTATATATAATTGAACATTAAACCATTGTTCATTTATGCTTTTGGGATTTAACCCATTTTGATATATATATATATATATATTTAAAAAAAAAATTATATTTATCTTATTTAGATATGTATTTTAAAAAATCCAAACCCTAAACCTTAAATCTCAAACCCCAAACCCATAAACCTGAACCCTCAACCCTAAACCTAAACCCTAAAAACTAAACCTATGACCACAGCCAACTAGATACAACCAAACTCCAAAATCCAGTCTCAATATACAATAAACCTTAAACCATAAATCCAAGACCTTAAACCAAATACCATAAACCCTAACTCGAAACCCTAATTTGAAACCCTAAACCATAATCATAAATTAAACCATAATTTTGGGAATTTTTGTGGCCAAAATATAAATATATATAAATCCTTAAATACAAAACCGTAAATCTTAAAATTCTAAACCCTAAAACCAATACACTAAACCCTTAAACCATTATATACAAATCCTACACCCTAAAACTTTAAACCTTAAATCCTAAATAATAAACCCTAAACATACACCATACACACTTTACTCGAAACTCTAATCCCTAAACCATTACCACTAAATCATAAACCCAAAATAGTAAACCCTAAAATAAAATAATTTTGATATTGACTTATTATACAAGGACAAAAACGACGTCGTTCTAGTTTTGAAACAATTTGCTTTTTTGTGGCGTTTTTAACAAAAATGCCGCTATAGCTTGGCCTTCTCAAAACGACGACGTTTGAGTTTTGAAATTATTAGATACTTAGCGGCATTTTTTATACAAACGCTGCTACTACTAATCTTTAGTGGCATTTTTAATACAAACGCCGCTATCACTTGGCCTTACTAAAATGGCGACGTTTGAGTTTTGAAAAAAATTAGATATTTAGCGGCGTTTCTAATACAAGCGCCGCAATAGCTCTCACCTTTAGTGGCGTTTTTGGTACAAACGCCGCTATATCTCTTACCTTTAGTGGCGTTTTTGGTAAAAACGCTGCTATTGCTTGGCCTTTTTAAAACATCGACATTTGGGTTTTAAAGTAATTAGATATTTAGTGGCGTTTTTTATACAAATGCTACTATAGCTCTTACCTTTAGTGGCCTTTTTGGTACAAACGCCGCTATATCTCTTACCTTTAGTGGTGTTTTCGATACAAACGCCGCTATTGCTTGGCCTTTTTAAAATGTCGACGTTTGGGTTTTGAAGTAATTAGAAATTTAGTGGCGTTTTTGAGACAAATGTCGCTATTGCTCAATTTCTAGCGGCGTTTTTGAATCGTTTTCTTTCAAACGCCGCTAATGTTTAATGTTTGCGGCATTTTTTGTCCAAACGCCACTAAAAATGCTGCTAAAGCCATATTTTCCTGTAGTGATAATTTACAAATACAATTCCATTTATTAAATGCTATAACAAAATATTATTATATTATGATATAAAATGTAAAAAAATTATAGAAATAATATCTTAACTAAATTTTCTATTTTTATTTCATGTAGAAAAAACTAATTTTACTAAAATATAAGGCGATATCGTGTTAGAGAAAACTCAATTAGTAAAGATATACTTCATACTTTATGGTTGTTGATATAGAGGAAAAGTTATTATAGAGGTAAAAATAAAACATAAAAAATCAGTTCTACAACAAACTTGGTTGCTATAACGAAATGTTGTTATAGAGGGTGGTTGTTATAGAAAGGGTTTGTTGTACATCATAACATGTGTGAAAATTTGTAATAGGTCCTACTATAAAGGCTGAGCTAAATTAGTCACTCTATTATTATATGAATCAATTTAGTCCTTATACTATTAAAAGGAATTAAAAAAAAAGGCCAAATTGTAACAAAGTTAACATTTATTAAATGAACCAATTAATAAGCCCTCGAACTTTTTAGAAAAAATCAATTAAGCGACTCCCAACCTTTTGCACCTAATTGAGTCCCTAAACTAACAAAATTGGCCAAAGGCCATTTGATCAACATTGATCATTAGTATTTAACAAAAACGCTGATGTAATTGTTAATAGATGCCATGTCAGCACTATTTGCTAGTGTGGCACCGTCACGTTATTGCCGAGTGTTGGCGTGGCAGTGCCACATCGTTCATTAATGTTGATGTTGCAATGTTACATCATCACCTATTGTTGATGTGTCACTGCCACGTTAGCAAATAAATAAATAAATAAAGTTAAAGTTTTTTTTAAATAATTACACAATAAATTTGGACACAAAGTTGTCCATATTCATTTGAATCTGGATACCCATTTATCTACATTAATTCTAGAAGTATAAAAAATAAAAAATAATAAAATGATTAGAAATTAATTACAATTCATAAAAAATAAAAATATAAAAATATAAAAAATTTAAATTTATAAAATTATTAGAAATTAATTAAAATCATAAAATTTATAAATTATTAGAAAACAATTAAAAACATAGTCTAACACAAACATAGTCTAACACAAGCTCAAAGATGAATGAACCCTAAGCAAACTGTCTCTCTCTATAGATTTTAACATAGGTGGATACAAATTCTTTAAATTTCCATTAAATGCTTTTTTATATTATGGTTTTAATAAAATTTTATAATTTTTTTTTGGTTACGGTAACTCTAGTTTAACTAGAGTGTTTCACTACCCACCAAGGCTTCAAGTAAATGGGATTCTCCATGTGTTCCACAAATTGGGCTAGTGCAATTGGATTAAATGAGCCCCATTTGACCAGTTGACCGCTATGGGATGGTTTGTGTGCATCCTTCACGGGCTTTGATACACGGCTAGTGACATTCTCTCCTACCCATTCTCACGATGTCCTCGTTGCATCCTTAGAATGAAAATTTTTTTACTCGTCTCGAAACTGTCTTAATGCATCAACCAATTCCCGACTAACCTCTCTATTAGGTAGTTCTGACCCTCGGAACATTCGTTTTGGCTTATATCTTGTTGTCGCCTAACTCGAATTGTGTTTCTTTCATGTACATCTCGATCGTAAGAGGTCACCATTCTTACTTTCCTTCATTATGATACGCCTCGATTGGGATCCTCTTAATAAAAAAAAATAGGCTTCGACAAACCCACATTGTGTTGGAAAAAATCATATTTGAAAAATAGTTTTCCTGTACAGCAAAAAGTTAAAAATTTGAAAACTGACCCAGTTTATGATATTTGTAATAATAAACCCTAACTAAATTCATACCAATGTTTTTGGTATAGCGGACGTTCATTGTTCCAGATTTTCAACCAAACGATCTTTTCTACTATTCTCGTACCACAAATTGTTTTGAATGTGGGCTCGAACCAATTGAATCGAAAAACATAACTAAAAAATTTTTTCTTTCTATTATTTGGGGCAAAAATGAAAATTCTCTCTGCTTTAATAGAAACTGGTAGGATTGTTATTTCAAAAAATATATTTAATAGTTGAGAATAAATTCTCTCTATTTTCAATAGAGTAACAATCTCTCAAAGTTGTGTATATTGGTGCCATCTATTTATAAGAAGAACATGTAGAACCCTTGTTAAGTTGTAGTGGTTTATTTCAAATAGAAAAACAACTTCCTACTTAGAGTAGGAGTGGAGTGGACGACACACCCTAGTATTTCTACTAGGGTTGTCGCCCCTTCATGTTATATGAGAGGTTTTGGGCCTCTCTTACATTGGGTCCAATTACGAGCACTTCATGGGCCTTTGGACCCAATACTTTATAATGTGATCCAACCCGATTCAGTTTTTCTATATCCCAAAATAAACTTTAATATTCTATATAAAAAAAAATTTTCCTATCCTTATTCTACCCTAAATAAAATTTTGACGATTTTACCCTTGGTAAAAGTTTGACAATTTTAACCTTGATAAAATTTAGAGAAAATATGTTTAATATTTCACAACTCAAAATGTCCACTGTGACCGGATGGTTTATTTTAATTTTTGTGTAACATCCCGAATATGAGGGTCTGTGCATTTTGTGTGTTGTAGGGTTAAGGTGTTAGCTTGAGATTTAGAGGTGCGAATTGGGCTCAGGTTTGGCCTGAGGCCTAGGGTAATGTTCTAATGGGGAGCTATAGGGCATAAAAATAGGTATCTATGTTTAAAATTTGCAAGGTGGGTTTGTGGCCCAACATTGGGTGGTGCTGTAAGGGATCAAGAAGGCGGTGTCACCAAGGGGAAAGATTGGGCCAAGTGTTGGCCGCTTGGAGCCCATGCTCTTGGGCTAAATTCGACACTTTAAGGGGGCTAGGGGAGGATGGAACAAAGGCTAGAAAATAGGGGATTTACATGCTTTATTTAGGTAGATAATATGCTGATATATGAGGGGAGGAGTTGGTGCTAGGTAGGCTTCTTTTGAAGGAGGTTGTAGATTTAGATAACAAGGGAGGATAAGGGCTATCAGGTAGAGGCAGAGTTGGCCGAAAATCAAACTCTGGGAGGGGGAGAAAAATCGGTTTGATATGCCGAAATTAGTAGGCACAGGTGTCAGTCTTTTTCATCTTTTTTTTCTTTCTCATCTTTCTTCTTCAAGCCAAAATTCTTTTTCTTTTTTCTTGAGGGTTCTCTCTTCTTTTGCCGCAACTCTCTAACTCTCTCTTCTCCTCTTCAATATCCTTCCAAAGGCCGAATACCCTTGCCCATATTTTCTTCTCCCATAGTCGAAACCTTCAAAGTCAGCCTCTTTTCCCAAAGTTTCACTATAGCCGAATCATCATCTCAGGATTGGTAAGTTCTCCGTTGTTTTCTTCTTTGCTATTTCTCTTTCTTTCTCATCTTTATTCTACCCCGAATCACTTACTTAATATCTCATTGGTTTCCACTCTTTATTCCTAGAAGCCGAATCTTCCTTGCTGTGATCTCTCGTGCTGAACTTTGAGGAAAGCCAAAGGTATGTGTTGGTAATAGGTTCGGCCGAATGGCCACTCCCTTACCCTTTCTCTTTTACCGAATCCCATCAGGTACTTGTGTAGGTGCGATCATCGTGTTGGTCTAATGATTGGATGCTTGGCCGAATGTAGGTAGGGAGGTGACGCTTCTTGAGGAATTTCAGGATTTGTCGATCTAGGTAAGGGTTTTGTTTTAAGTGTTATGATTATCTCTTAGATTTGATCTCATCATTTAAGTTCGGTTTAGTGACCAAGGGATTGTTATGGACTCAAATGTCAGCCAAGCAATAGAAGTGGTTGGATCTGTAAACCCAGCCCCTAAGTTCAAGAAGCGAGCAGTATCGGCAGTGCGAGATTAGCCACCGGGTTGTGGGCCAGCGTCAGAGCAAGATCGTAGGCAGATAGTGGTAGTCTCGAGTGACGATAGTGTTAAAGCTGAGAGTGCGATAGTACGAGTGTCAGGTGTGTAACTCTTACGCACTTCATATGTTGTTATGTTAAATGTTGTGTTTTGTCAAAAGCCGAAATAGTAGTGGGAAACATTACGTTACCTTTATGGATATAAGCAAGGACTCCGGGTAAGTCCATTATGGTGAATAACGTGCTTTATCTATGTGAAACCTGTATGTGTGCCATGTTATATTCCTTTAAGTGTTAAGTATGATCATATTGTGTGGAGAAACATATACATGAAATATGGGTATGATTAGAGGAGGGGGAAGGCATGATTTACTAGATTGTCACCAGTGGTTAGGTACCACACGTGGGTTGGCCCCACATATCATGATTTTGTGACTAAGTCTCAGTGGTTTGGAACCACCAGTGGTTAGGTACCACATATGCTTATCTTGTGACTTGTCCCAGTGGTTAGGTACCACAGTGGGTTGGCCCCAAATATTGTTATAAGGGATTGTCACCAGTGGTTAGGTACCACAAGTGGGTTGGCCCCACATATGATTGTTTGTAACTTTGGTTACCAGTGGTTAGGTACCACCAGTGGCTAGGTGCCACAAGGGGTAGATTTGGGAGACTCGGGTGGATATTTAGGTAATGGGTTGCATGACATGCATAATATCATATGAATCTGTGTATGAGCTTAACGTCTTTTGGGATGGGGAATTACACATTGAGTCTCGGTGACTCACTCCTTCCGTTACATTTTGCAGATAATGCTTAGATCGTGGATTCGAAGCTGGGGTGGACTCGTGGTGGCCATGCTCAACAATTGTTTCAATTTCACTGTTTATTACGGATTTAGTTTTCCTCTACTATAAGTTTGGTTTTCAGTTTGTAATAAGGCCACTTAAACTTTACTTTGGGATTTATTATTCGTTCTATTTTTCCTTAAACTTTTATTAAACGGAAAAAGGCATGCCAAGTAATTTATGAAATGGACATTTTTTTATAAACTTAAGTAAATTCTTTGAGTTTTTCTAAAGTGAAACGCCGGATAGATAACAAACAAAGGCTAACAACAAGGTAATTCTATCATGCTGAATTAAGTTTCAAAATGTTTTAACAATTCGATCAATTCAACCACGTTTTTCTTTAACTTCACAAAAGTTTTCTTTTCAAATCAAGTCGACAAAATGGTTTGGAAGACGTTTTCTTCCCAGTGACACGCCAGATTCAGTTGTAGCGTTTAGACCGGGTTTGGGGTGTTACATTTTGGGTGTCAAAATAGTTAAAAAAATATAAACTCATTTTTCCGATAATTTTTAAGTACTCTATATAGAATTGCAAATGGATAATTCCCATTTCCATTTCCATTTTGGAAACCTACATTCATTTCCAAATGATTCCATTTTTCCATTTCGAAAAAAACCATAATCATTCCTGAATGTTCCCCATTCTCTTTTCCTATTCAAACACGCAATTCATTTCTGGTTTGAACGAGCTAGCGGAGGGATCGGTTGGACATATCTAATTAGGAATCATATTATTTATAATTAAGTTTTGGCTTTTTTCCTATTAATTATAAACTCATTTAGTCACGAAGTCATTCCACTATAGCATCGTGACTGAGCTCTCTCTAACGACATACCATTATGAAAGTGTCACGAGACTAGAACTTTAGTCTCGCAATCCGTGTGGCCTTAGGTAATTTCTTCACTCCAAAAACACCTAAGTTAGCCCAACTCCCGAAAATTAAGGATTCAAACAAAATTCCTCCAAAGCAACACAAAAGTTGAAAGATCTCGAAATATGAACAAAGCCACAAAAGCAAGAACACAATGGAGAATGTTTGAGTGAAAGCTCTCAAGAATTCTATTACTCAATGAATGAATTACAACGAGGGGGAGAGGCCTCTATTTATAGTTGAGCCCTCTAAAATCAATGGTACAGATTAAAGTACATCAATGGCTAGGATTAAAAGCTATTTACAAATCAAATCTCTAAAATTATAGAATCATATCTTCTAAGATTACAAGTTATCTGTAAGATTGCATATATTTGAAAATTGCGTTCTATACTGGCCATGCTTTGTTGAGGGGTTTTCAATCTCTCCAAGCTATGAGTCAGTCTAGTTGGGCCAAAAGACCTCCCTTGAACATGATGGATCACACAATTGTGCCATGGTTGTAGGCTCCCATGTAACACCTCTTACCCGTATTCGACGCCGGAACAGGGTACGAGGCATTACCGGACTCACATCACTAGCAATCACACAATTCTGAGTCATAAAATTTACGTCCAAATTAAAACCATTCATATTCGATCATGAAGTCCCTATTATGAGCCTAAGAGGCCCAAAACATGTATTGGAAGTGGTTCGGGACTAAATCGAAAACTCAAGAAACTTTTCCAAATCTTTAAAAATTTTTGCTAGAAGCAAAGATCACACGCCTGTGTGGTCTAAGGGACACACCCGTGTGACCCCGGGGACACGCCCGTGCATCAAACCGTGCTCAAATTAAGGTGCTCTCTGACTTGTGCCACACGGCCGTGCCACACACCCGTGTGCTAGGCCGTGTAGCACACACGGTTGACACACACGCCCGTGTTTCTGCCCGTGTGCTCAATTCTAGACATTCTGTTTCTAAAAATTAGGGTGCAGGGGACACACGACCAGAACACATGCCCGTGGGATAGACCGTGTTTCACACACGGCCTAGACACATGCCTGTGTGGATAAAATAAAGCTATTTACCAAGCCATTTGCCACCCTTGTTCACACATACACTTACACCAATTCAAATCACAAACATAACATACTTAGGCCACCAAAATATCCACAATTATAACCACCACAATATCAACATCTATCATACTCACAACAATTATTAAGCCATAATTGACTACTTTCAGGATACCTAATTGTACTCCACTTTATCATCTCATCAATAAACCACATTGCCAAACATTTCACATTCATGTCATAAATCACATTTCTATCATTCACCAGGTATACCATGATCATATCACCAAAGACATTAGCACATATATATCTATACTTAGGCTTACAACCATGATAGCCCAAATAAGCCAATCTACATGGCCAAATAAACAAGCCTTTGACAATTACAAGCCAACGCATTGGCTACAATCATAATGACACATATAAAAAAATAACTAAGTCCTTATATGTTCCATACTTTCAAAATACTAAGATCATCAATACCGAAAACGAGAGGGTTTGATAGTGTGATGCGAATCTCCGACGATCTCCGATCCCGAGCTAGCTTGGTAACACTATAGGATAAAGGAAAGAAAGGGGGGTAAGCTATATAGCTTATTAAGTTCATATGCAAATAATACAAAACATTATTCATACATCTGACATATAAATAACTTAACAAATATTAACATAAATGTCATTAAGACTTCATGAGTATAACTTAATCACATTCTTATTAATAGTTCATCATATGAATAACATAACATACATCAACATAAATGTCATTAAACTTCATGAGCATAACTTATTAAATCACATCTTTACCAGTAGTTCATCATATATCAGGTCCATTTTCTTTTAGTTTTTCGTACATACCTGTACCAACTCGTAACATAATCACGTACTTTCTCATCTTCGACATACCCATAGAATTTCCCATCGAACCACTTGGAATACTATCAGATATATAGAAAATCTTGCACATAAGTGACACATATGTAGCCAATGCTACCTCATATCTCATAACACATATAGGCTCGCTCTCGAGCTATCCTCGGGCCTGCTCACACAAGCTGTCAATCGAGACGTAGCTGCAGGTGCTACTCACACAAGCTATTAGGCATCCGATACATATGCCGATTTACCCAACCACCGGTAGGATGTACAGGACCAGCACCCAGGACACATAAATCACATAATTACATGGGTTCCTAGTGACATGTCACTTGTATCCTAATCTATTCCAAAGGTTCAACCAGGATTTACTCGCTTGTCAAAACTTCATCAATTTCATCCATAGAGTCAATCATACAATTCAAGCAATAACAAAACATTATAAATACAATTATAATGTTACATTATTTACATACAAACTTACCTCGATACAAAAATAGCGGAAATGGACCTAATCGTCAAACACTTTAGTTTTCCTCTGATCTAGACCAGAACTTCATTTTTCTTGATCTATAATACCAAATTCATCTCATTTAATCATCACATTAATCAATTCAGCCCAAAAGTAACATTATAGAAAATTACATTTTTGCCCCTAAACTTTTGACATTTTACACTTTAGTCCTTAGGCTCGTAAAATGAAATATATTCAATTTCTTCAAAACCCAAGCCTAGCCGAACCATTTTCATACTCATAATAGCCCACGTTTTCCATTTATTCACATTTTTCTACTCATTTTATGGACTTTTACAAATAAGTCCTTTTTGACAGTTTTACCAAAAATCACTTAGCAAAAGTCGTTTAACAAAAATCAAACATACATTTTCTACCATTAAACATTAAAATACATACATGTTCAACATGGGTAAAATTTTAAACTTTAATCCCTCTTCAAATTAGTCCTTGGAAAGGCTAGATTAGGTTGAGACAACTTCAAAAACATTAAAATCATGAAAAACGGGGCAACAACAGACTTATAATTGAGCTTGGAAGGTTGAAAAACCCTAGCTATATCTTCCTTTGGGAAATTCGGCCGTGGGAGGAAGAAGATGGACAAATTTTGGCTTTATTTTGGCTTTTTAATTCGTTTAATTACCAAATTACTAAAATACACTTAATGAAAAACTTTAGAAACATACTAATCATGTCCATTTTTATCCACCAACTTAACCAATGGTCTAATTACCATCTAAGGACCTCTAATTTAAAATTTCATAGCAATTGGACACCTTTAACATATAGAATATAAGTTTTACACTTTTTACAATTTAGTCCCTTTAACTAAATTGAGTCCCCAAACATCACAATTTTTGAATAAAATTTTCACGAAATCATTTCATAAAACTGTAAACCATAAAAATATAATAAAAATAATTTTTTTTGCGTCAAATTTGTGGTCCCGAAACCACTTTCTGACTAGACCCAAAATTGTGCGGTTACAACTCTTCCCCCTTAGGGATTTTCATCCCCGAAAATCTTACCGGAATATAAATTCAATTTCCACGTAGACTCCTCTATCTCGTGACACTACCAAAGAACCCTCACTAAGGTTATGCTTTTTTTCTCAACTTTTTAATCTCTCGTGTCAAAATTCTGATCGATTCTTCGTTATCCAACACATTGGCTAAATCTTAATCCCTATCGGAGAATTCATACTCAAGGAGTCCAATCGATACCATCGCAACATAGATTCACAAAACACATTTTAAACTTTTTCCAAGGCAATACTTTCGGAAGCATGCTATCGCTGAACGAGAATTTCATATCCTCATGTTTCAAATTCACATACGTTTTCTGACAATCTGAAGTGGATTCTAAACTACCACGAATCACTTTTACTTTCTATACAATTTCTGATCGGATAGCCTCTGAAACATATAACTCAACTAATCTATCATGTTACATACCCGATCACTAGAACATCTATTTCAAATAAGTAAACATTTTATTACTCCCTGAATAAACAAACGAGCTATTACTGAGCTTCGTACAAAATTTTCTGCATAAGCTCTAAATTACTCAGTGTGCAAATTCTATCTCGGAATAATGATAACAATCATCAGGTCTGACCTAAAATTCAGAATCAAAAGTCGTCTCACACTGTACTCGTTTAGTTTACCACTCACTATCACATTCCTAAGGTTCTCAATCTTGCAAAGAAAACATCTCTTTAGCTTCTAATTTAGCTAGATTCAGACCGTCATCAAATAAGATTAATCATGTATCCAATACTCACAAAATAATCAAAGGTTTTCCATTCAAGCATTTGCAACTATATCTGGTTTCCCAAAGGTTAACTGATAACTGCTCACAATCTTTCAATAATTCAAGCCATCTATGTTGTTTTAAATTCAGATCCTTCTGTGACATTAGATACTTTAAACTCTTGGGATCAGGAAACATATGACATTTTTCGTCGGACAACAGATGTTATCAAATTCTCAACACAAACATAAAAAGTGGCCAACTCCAAATCACCCGTCGGACAGTTCCTTTCATGTGACTTTTACCATATGATAGCATAAACTATCACTTTACATTCTTGTATTAAAACACATTCCAATCCATTCAATAGGGCATCGTTGAAAAATCACAAATTCTTTACTCAATTTAAACTGGACCCAGAATCAGTGCTTCGGTTAACAATACCTTCAACTATTTTCAACTTTGCTAACACTCAACAAACCATTCAAACTTTCACAAATGTGATAACTTTAGTAATCAAAACAACATTAACTCATAATAATATCATCCAATTAGAACTGATCTAATAGGTACGTCCTTGTATCATACCTTTTTTGAATGTAATTTCTTCATTCAGACTGTTCATCAATTTACCCATGAATGTACAAGATTGTATCTTCTTACCTGAAGATAAACTTAAATGCATATAACTCAAATTACCTTTCAACTAACCAGCTCGCTCAGATAAAAACAACTGAGTCGATCTCAACTATCAAATAATATCATATCAAAATACTCCCTTCTTCATGTTGTTAAAACAACTCAAACATACAATCTTTCAAAATTTCCTCACATGCTAGTCAAAGATCTTTACAACTGCATTAGTTCAAGGAAACAAAATATCCTGATTGAACTCATTGTCCTTAATCAAACTTACCTAAGAAAAGAAAACCATCGTACAATTTGAGCTTGAGCTTCTACTATCTATACCTTTACCGATGTTAATTCCTTTCACAAAAGTTAGAGAAATCCTGATACCAGAATCACCATGTTCCTATGATTGAACTAGAAATACAACCGTAATAGACATAGTTATCACAAGCCAAAGAACACACTTTAAAGATGAGCCATGATTGATAATTTACGAAATAAGGATGATAAGAAAACTGAGATAAAGAAATCCAAGATGCGATATCATACTGGAAGTCTGAGAACATAACTCATAAGAAAATAATAAAGGTCTTGATGATTCCTCAGAGAAAATCAGAAGAAAAACAATGGTTATACGCTCTGGAATCAATTGTAACAGAGATGATATATTTTCCAAATATATATATAAAACAAAATAACATCTAGAAGAAACAGAAGAATAGCCTCACATAAATTTTCACCAACTTTTATTCCAAACATAATAGAATAGAATCCTAAAGAAAGAGATAAGAAATGCTGCTCATTAACCAACCAGACCGACATTGCTTTCATCTAACATTATAATTATCTAGCATTCTCATACGATAAGAATTTCATCAAAAAATGAACAATCACATATATCTCTGAGGATAAATGAATATATAAAATACCCAGGAGAGTTCATCATAATCTATTCAATTACAACTGTTACACTTAGAAATCTTTACGATTCAAATATAATTTCTCTAACTAACTATGACATCACTAATCTCGTATATCTATGTTTTTATATTCTGCGAGTTATCCGCTCCGATGCCTAAGACAATCCCCAATTGGAATTGATAGACGATGTATTAGTATTTCAATCGATTTTCTCATTTTCATTAGACTAAAGACATGTTTAGAATCGTTTACTAATATAAGTTGTCTTTTTATACTACAATCTGACCACTTAATGTCACTTTGTATTAGTTGAAATAATAGACAACCAATGAATAACATTTTCTTGTATTTTACTTTGCGTGCAAAACCATTTGAGAAAAATAATATAAAGTATATTAATTGTAATAAATAAATTTGTTTTATTAACCAATCTATTCGAAGAAATTACAAGTTTATAAACGAATATACTATACTCGAGGCACCAGATCCAATAGTCTCTTACTTGCCCTAGTGAAGTAGATGAGTTGTATTCCAGATTCTCATGCTTTCCACGTGTTTCTAAAAACTCCTAGCTAGTAGAGTCTTGGTAAATAGGCCTCTAAGGTTGTCCTTAGATGCAACTTTGACTACAACCACGATTCTGCCTGCAACTATCTCCCTTATGATATGATACTTTCGATTCATATGTTTCGTCCTCTTGTGGTTTCTCGTCTCCTTGGTATTAGTTATTGTTGCACAGTTGTCACAATACAATGTGATAGCTTTTTCCATACCAGGAACAACTTTAAGATCTGTGAGGAACTTTCGAAGCCATATTGCTTCTCTGGTAGCCTCAGAAGCAGCCACATATTTGGCCTCCATAGTGGAGTCAATAATACAATTCTTCTTTATACTCTCTACACAATGGACGCGCCGTCTAAGACAAAAATACAACCAAGGCACATTCATAATGCACAGATAACATGTCATGATTTTATCAGACTGAATGAAAAACCAAGGCACATAACATCACTAACAACATTTTAATAAATCTAAGTTAAGAACATAATCAATCATTATGATTAAGTTGAAAACGAAAAAATTATTTGACAAGCATGTTCATCAATGCAAAATAAAATAAAAGTAAAAAGAGGAAGAACACCAAGACAAATTCAATGTTTTTCTACTCATACTGCCCTCCTTCTTTCTTTCTCATCCTGCACAAATCTCCTTAGGAATGCCAAAATTTTACTTCTGTAACACCCCAAACCCGGCCCAAACACCATGACTGGATCTGGCATGCCACTAAGAAGAATTAGTAAAAACATGTCGCATTTTTGGAAAATATTTTCCTAAAGTTTAGCCTTTTATTCGGGAAAATTTTAATAGGTTGATAATTTAGATAAGCTATAAATTCTATGAGATGTTTCTATGAATTAAAAACCGCAACTTAAATACATGCCTTAGAAAAAAAAAGTGTAAACTTAAAATGTCTGATAATAATAATAAAAGCCCAAAATAAAACCGAATCGAATATAAAGCTAACGGCCCGTGGCCTTATTAGAACAAAATATAAAACCCATTAATTAAAAATATTAAAAATAAATAAACTAAATGAAGTCTTCTTGCTGTAACATAGAATCTCTCGCATTGCACCCCTCTCCAGCTCAGTCCGATGCACTAGGTGCTACCTGAAAGTTGTTAAATAATAGGGTGAGTCGCGAGACCCAGTGTGCAACCCTCACGCACTATCAGATTGGGCCTTAGCCCCACAGATCAGAATAATAGATGTCATGTAATAAAATTTATGCAAAGCCCAAACCAATCCTAGGTTTCCATCTGCCACACACCACCCTTACTTGCCAATCACACCATTGGGGATTTCTATAATCAACCCACACTGCTACACACCATCGATGGCAGTCATGCTGCTCATCGTCAGATCATGGCAATAGCCACTACAACAGATCATGGCATAAGCCACAACAACAAATCATGGCATAAGCCACTACAACAGATCATGGCATAAGCCACCACAACAGAACACTTCCCCTTTCATCAATCCCAACCCCATGCAATCACAGAAATCGGCATACTTATCACATATGACATCTTAATAGGAACATTCACTTTAGGAATGACTGAGATCACTAACCTGGTGATTCGCTTTTACCCTCCTCGGGTTTCAACCATAATGCCGGGATTTTGGCTTTTAACAGAACATAGCAGATTTATATACATGTATTAACAAACAATCTAGATGGTGTGGAAAGTTACACACCTGATATCGCGTAGTACTATACTCTTAGTTGATATCCCTGCTATCCGGATCTACTATCCTCAGTCTATAACTTGGTTCAAGAAAAACAGGAAAAATACGAAGATTTGGCCTCCCCTTGAAATCCTGAAAGTAACATGATTCGAGTGTTACTGAACCCCGACTTAGAGATCTAAGCGATTGAATCCTCCTGAGTTTCCTTCAAGATTCGACATAAGCAGACACATCAGAGAGAATTCGGCAAACACAGGAGATGAGATCTAGGGATTTCGGCTTTTATGAAGATCCCAAAAAAGATGAACTGATGCTTTTTCGGCTTTTAGAAGGTCTGAGTAAAGTGTTTCAGCTTTGGCTTAGAAAGAAAGTAAAAAGAAATCAAGGAAAGGCTTAGAGATTTTGGCTACAAGAACAAACAAGAACGTAATTTCGGCTTTTAGTGAATGGGAGAAGAATAACAATAGGGATCAAAAGATTCGGCTAGAAGGAGGTTTCAAAGAAAAAGAAAAAGGTGAGGGAGGTGGTGATTTTCGGCTTTTGGAAGAGAAAAGATGAGAAAAGAAAAACAACTAAGATGGCCTTGATTTTGGCACAAAGAAGGAAGAAAGAGTAGGGTTCAAATGCGAAATTGATGAGCTATCCCCTTATTTATAGAAATTTGGCACCTCCTATGGCAATTAGAAACCGATTTCTTTACTCCTCTAGGTGATGGAATTTCGCCAACTCGCTCTCGCAGATAGCTCCTAACTTTTCTCCTTTATCTAAATCTCTTCACACCTTCAAAAGACTCCTAGATAACACCACCTTTTTCTTCTATTATCAGCACAATATTATCATTAAATCCCTCCTAAAAATAACCCTTAATGCCGTCCATTCCTCTTTGCTCTTTTAAGTGCCGATATTGGCCCAAAGACATGGGCTCCTTGCGGCCAAACTTGGGCCTCTTTCAACTGCTAGTGACGCCACCCTCTAGCTCCATTGCAGCGTTACTTAATATTGGGTCACCAGCCCACTTTGGTGTTTTAAACACGGATGCTACCCTTTTAACCCTATAGTGTCCAAACAAAAAACTTAATTAGGGACTCAACCCAAACTTGAGCCCATTTTTGTGTCCTCTCTTTTCTTAATCTACTTATGAGGCCTCATGCCTGAGACTAGGGTCCACTAAGTAAGAACATAAATTTTTCCTATGGTCTCCCCTAACTCTAAGGCTTCAAATAATCCCGATAATACCTTAATATTATTATTCTAAGTGCTACACATACATATTAACTCCCATGCACAGAAATTAAAAGTTTCGGGATTTTTGGGGTGTTACAACCCAATAGGCCCAAATCTACTAGGCCCAACTTCGGGATGTTACAGTTCTACCCGCTTAAAGAAATTTCGTCCTCGAAATTTTTAACTAACTATCAATTGTACTACCCAAATCTCATCACTACGCTCATTGCAAGACTCTAATTAAAAAAAATAAACACTCAATATACTACGGTAGGGTACGCACCATTATTCGCATCTAGGCGTCTTCGTCCCTTCTACTCATTATTTCGATCGACGTTTATCGATTAAGAATTTTATGAATAATTAATTCTTCCCACTTATTAACGCGAACAATCTTATGTAAAATCATTTCGATAGTAGTTCTGTCGAATTCGAATTCTATTTACGGGTTTAGTTCTCAAGTCGATACTTCCTAGTCCTAGAGTTCACCTTCAGTCAACATTCAGCACACATCAATCATAAAAATAGCCTTATAAACTTACATTCACCACCTAGCGGTATTTTCGTCATTTCACTACCTAGGGGTATTTTCGTAATTTTACCTATAGGGGTATTTTCGTAATTTTTTCAAAATAGTGTATCTTGGTGATGTTTCAAAATAAGGTCATTTTGGTAATTTTATAATTCGGGGGTATTTCGGTAATTTTGCAAACTGGGGGTATTTCGGTAATTTTACAAATCGGGGGTATTTTGGTAATTTCTTTTCAAACCAAGGGTATTTTGGTCATTTTACAAATCAGGGGAAATTTGGAAATTTTTGAAACTAGAGGTTATTTTAATAATTTTACAAAATAGGGTGGCTGGTCCCTTTCAGGTTTTAATTATAAATTTTGGCCCGTCAACAAGTCCTCATGGCTAGGGTGAACAATCACCACGCACCAGGTAGGATTCCAGCGAAGAGGAGGTGAGTCACCAGGACTGCTTAAATACCAAGCTCTCCCTGAATCCAATCCTAGACATGCGTATGCCTGTTGCCACACCTTAGCTCAACGACTTATTCCCGGATTTGTTTAATTAGTTTAAGTTTTATGGAAGTTGAAAAGTATGATGTAAACTAGGCCTAAAGTTCATCAAGTTCTAGCTAAGATAGTCTACGTCCCTTACAGCCCATCAAGCCCACATACAGATATATATATCACACAGTGAGTTCAGAATACTTACCTGGCGGACTTGGGCCGGAGGCGCAGGTGCCATGCCGAGAAAACAACCCTATACTATTTATAAACATGCATGTTTCTAAAACCCATCTTTAGAAAACGTTTTGAGCCCAAACACCCCAAAGTCGAGTTTTGAATCAGGCTCTGATACCAATTTGTAACACCCCAAACCCGGCCCAAACACCATGACCGGATCTGGCATGCCACTAAGAAGAATTAGTAAAAACATATCGCTTTTTTGGAAAATATTTTCCTAAAGTTTAACCTTTTATTCGAGAAAAATTTAATAGGTTGATAATTTAGATAAGCTATAAATTCTATGAGATGTTTCTATGAATTAAAAATCGAAACTTAAATACATGCCTTAGAAAAAAAAGTGTAAACTTTAAATATCTGATAATAATAATAAAAGCCCAAAATAAAAACTGAACCGAAATATAAGGCTAACGGCCCGTGGCCTTATTAGAACAAAATATAAAACCCATTAATTAAAAATATTAAAAATAAATAAACTAAATGAAGTCTTCTTGCTATAACATAGAATCTCTCGCATGGCCACCTTGCGCCCCTCTCCAGCCCGGTCCGATGCACTAGGTGCTACCTGAAAGTTGTTAAATAATAGGATGAGTCGCGAGACTCAGTGTGCAACCCTCACGCACTATTAGATTGGGCCTTAGCCCCACAGATCAGAATAATAGATATCATGTAATAAAATTTATGCAAGGCCCAACCCAATCCTAGGTTTCCATCCGGCACACACCACCCTTACCTGTCAATCACACCATTGGGGATTTCTAAAATCAACCCACACCACTACACACCATCGATGGCAGTCATGCTGCTCATCATCAGATCATGGCAATAGCCACTACAACAGATCATGGCATAAGCCACTACAACAGATCATGGCATAAGCCACTACAACAGAACACTTCCCCTTTCATCAATCCCAACCCCATGCAATCACAAAAATCGGCATACTTATCACATATGACATCTTAACAGGAACATTCACTTTAGGAATGACTGAGATCACTAACTTGGTGATTCGCTTTTACCTTCTTCAGGTTTCAACCATAATGCTGGGATTTCAGCTTTTAACAGAACATAGCAGATTTATATACATGTATTAACAAACAATCTAGATGGTGTGGAAAGTTACACACCTGATATCGTGTAGTACTATACTCTTAGTCGATATCCCTGCTATCCGGATCTACTATCCTCAGTCTATAACTTGGTTCAAGAAAAATCGAAAAAACACGAAAATTTGGCCTCCCCTTGAAATCCCGAAAGTAACACGATTCGAGTGTTACTGAACCCCGACTTAGAGATCTAAGCGATTGACTCCTCCTGAGTTTCCTTCAAGATTCGGCACAAGCAGACACCTCAAAGAGAATTTGGCAAACACAGGAGATGAGATCTAGGGATTTTGGCTTTTATGAAGATCCCAGAAAAGATGAACTGGTGCTCTTTCGGCTTTTAGAAGGTCTGAATAAAGTGTTTCAGCTTTGGCTTAGAAAGAAAGTAAAAAGAAATCAAGGAAAGGCTTAGAGATTTCGGCTACAAGAACAAACAAGAACGTAGTTTCGGCTTTCAGTGAATGGGAGAAGAATAACAATGGGGATCCAAAGATTCGGCTAGAATGAGGTTTCAAAGAAAAAGAAAAGGGTGAGGGAGGTGGTGATTTTTGGCTTTTGGAAGAGAAAAGATGAGAAAAGAAAAACAAATAAGATGGCCTTCAGATTTTTGACACAAGGAAGGAAGAAAAGAGTAGGATTCAAATGCCGGAATTGATGAGCTATCGCCCCTTATTTAGAGAAATTTCGATACCCCCTATGGCAATTAGAAACTGATTTCTTTACTCCTCTAGGTGATGGAATTTCGGCCAACTCTGCTCTCAACAGATGGCTCTTAACTTTTCTCCTTTATCTAAATACCTTCACACCTTCAAAAGACTCCTAGATAACACCACATCTTTCTTCTATTATCAGCACAATATTATCATTAAATCCCTTCTAAAAATAAGCCTTAATGCCGTCCATTCCTCCTTGCTCTTTTCAGTGCTGATATTGGCCCAAAGACATGGGCTCTTTGCGGCCAAACTTGGGCCTCTTTCAACTGCTAGTGACGCCACCCTCTAGCTCCCTTGCAGCGTTACTTAATATTGGGCCACCTGCCCACTTTGGTGTTTTAAACATAGATGCTACCCTTTTAACCCTATAGTGCCCAAACAGAAAACTTAATTAGGGCCTCAACCTAAACCTGAGCCCATTTTTGTGTCCTCTCTTTTCTTAATCTGCTTATGAGGCCTCATGCCTGAGATTAGGGTCCACTAAGTAAGAACATAAATTTTTCCTAAGGTCTCCCCTAGCTCTAAGGCTTCAAATAATCCCGATAATACCTTAATATTATTATTCTAAGTGCTACACATACATATTAACTCCCATGCACAGAAATTAAAAGTTTCGAGATTTTTGGGGCATTACAACCCAATAGGCCCAAACCTACTAAGCCCAAATTCGGGATGTTACAACTTCCTAACACGCCTTTAGAATTGTTTCTCTCAGCTTTTTATGCTTTTCTCCCAAATGAGAAGTAGGAAAATGGAAGAGAGGAGAATAGAAGATGAGTAAGTAAATGATGAATTGTGTGATAATTTAGGGCCTATTTATGCATGATGGGAGTAGCTATTTTTAGCAAATTGAAACCTTGAAAATATCTACCCCCATGGTCGACCTTAGCTTTAAGGGAAAAGTGTTGATCGCTTTGCTATTTTTCACTTGGTGCATGAGAGAAAAAACTTGAAAAGATGAGGGGTTTGAACGGAAATATGAGCAAGTTTGTGGTTGTTTTTTAAATCTTTTAAATTAGCTTTGGATTGCTGGTTTAGGCTCTTTGATGGACGATTAGGCCTCTTTCCCTTAATGGGCAATTTCAGGCTCTCTTCTCTTTAGCAGACTGTCTAATTTTTTTCTGCCCAATTTCTGAGTTAGGTCAAGCATATCCCATGATCCAATAATCCCTTAACTGGGGCGTCCAAAGTTGATTATAAATCATCCCTCCTCTATATGGATTGATACGGCCAAGCCTTGACACTTATCAAGGGCTGGCAAGGAACCTTTGGAGCTGCCCTTAGGACTGATAACTCAAGCTCGAGCCAAAAGATTCAAAGAGGTTGTTTAAGCTGTTGCTGATTGAGTATAGGGAGAGAATGTTTCTGGGCTCATTAAAAAAAAGTGGACAAGTCACGGACCAAGACTTGCAACCTTCTACAAGCCTATCTTGTTCATTCATATCCCATTGAGCTCAACTTCAACTCTTTTTTAACCTAGCAATATTTTGTTGCTAGAAATAAGGATTTCAATCCATTTTAGTTATTTTAGTTTGTGTCTTTAATTATTTCATAGTTTGAACATCATTAATATGAGTCTTTAATTATGTCATAGTTTGAACATCATTAATATGTGTTTTGCATTTAATAAAGTCATGTATTATATAACTTTCATGTTAGTTAAGATTGCATCATTAAATTAAGTCATGCATTAAGTAACTCATTTGTTCATTTAGTTTACATCTTAATTAAATTATGCATTTAAACATCTTATTTGTTTGTATTAGAGTGTTATTTAATTTGGCTGTTACTTTTTAATGCATAAGTTATAGTTTGTTTAATTTTTCTTAAATAAAATTAATTGTGTGTTCAATTTTGTTGTAGAAAAATTCAAAAGGCTGGACACATATTTTAAAGCTTCAATAGGGCTGGTCGTTTGCCAAAAAGAATCAAATGCTGTCACATTCAAATGGTTGTTCAGTTTTGGCATAAAAGAGGGTACATTTGGTCACTTAATTGCTGGTGCATAAAGGGAACATTTTTGTTGGATATTGAAGCACTAAAAGCTCATTATGGTGGCTTTTCAAATGGACCAAGAGTGTCTCTTCAAGTTTGATAAATTTTTGGAGTTTTTTCCTTCATTATGACACCATTAAAAGAGGAAGTTACATAAGCTTTATGATTCGGTTACAAGGGACTTGAAGGGACATCAACTAAGCACAATAAGAACACAATAAGTCTTTATTAATGGATAAAGTCATGCATTTTCATCTACACTAGGATCAAATGAAGAGACATGACCATTGGATTTCCTATATGAGCTAAAAATGAAATCAAAGCTTGTAATAACCTTAGTTAATTGCTGAAGGTGAAAGGTCACAAATAGGCATTCGAATAGTCATAATAGTGCCTATAAATAGATTGTAAGAAGACATTATTTTGGTTAAGAAAACTTCTGATACTTTTATGAATTTTTACATCTTTGTGAGTTTAATTCAACTCCCATTGTTCTTCTAAGACTCAAGCTGACTTATTTAGCATTACTAGTGGCGTCCAACTTGTTTTCATTGTGAACTTATCACTCTTTGAGTGTGGCATTCAACCCCGATACCTTTGGTTCCTATCTCCTCATAGATAATGGTTCTCCTTTTTAACTATCAACCTTTCCATCTTAAGAGTCAATATAAGATTCGGGTCAATACACCTTATAGTATTGGTTCTTTCTTGGACCTTAAGCCTTTTTCCATCAATCCAAATTATTCCTTTCAAACTTATCCTATTTTTATTTGTTTAACAGAAACATTCACTTAGACTATTTTAAAACACTTAAAAACCATATTTGTTTTTGTCTACACTTACTTGAATTCACTCAACTCCAAATTGAACGAAACTTCTCTATTTTACAATCAGCCAACACTACGACTCGAAATCAACTCACGAGATGAGATCGTATCATGGATTGTGCTATAACACCCCTAACCCGAATCCGTCGCCAGAACAGGGTTCAGAGCATTACTGAAATTTACAGATCAAATAACAAACATTTTATATCATCTAGCATTCATATCAGAACTTAATACAAATTCTTCATATTGTCTCTTATGTGAGCGATCGAAGCTCAAAATACATGTTAGAAATAAGTCGGGACTAAACCGGGTACTCAGAAATTTTTTCAAAGGTGCAAGGGACACACGCCTGTGTAGCCAGGCCGTGTGTCTCACACGGTCAAGAGACATGCCCGTGTCTCAGGCCGTGTGGGCATTAGAAATAGGGACACACGGCTGTGTCCTAACCTGTTTCTAAACTTGGGAGCTCTCTAACTTGGGTCACACGGCCAAGTTACAAGCCCGTGTGACTTGGTCGTGTGCTAGGCCGTGTGAATAATTTGAGTATTCTGTTTGTGAAAATTTTTAAAATACAAGAGACACGACCGTGTTACCTGACCTTGTGTCATACACGGTTGAGACACACGCCCGTGTCTCTGCCCATGTAGACAAAATAGACTAGTTTTTCTAGCCACATTTCTCACCTAATCTATCTTTCACCTACATTAACACTTTAACACATCAAGAAGCCACAACAAAGCAATCAAAACAAGCCAAAACCGTATCCTAAACATAACATATCATCACATACCTATAATTTTACCATCATTTAACCTTATCAACAAATATCAACCATAACAAGGCCATATTTATATACATACCATATAAAAGCCAAACAAATGGCTAATCTTAATAAAATATTTATATGCCAACATTGGCCAATTTAGCCTATACATGCCATTATACTCAAAATATTTTACTATATATACCGAAATGGGACAATGGATAGTGTGATGTGGCTCAGACCAGCTTCCAACCTTAACGAGCTTCTGAGTTACTATAAAACAGGGAAAATAAAACAGAGTAAGCATTTAATGCTTAGTAAGTTCGTATAACGTAGAATTTAACTTACCATTTAATCACATTAAAGGTAAGAATTCTAAGCATATTCAAATCAACTTGGTCAAAATCCCTAACACATATCTTCATCAACCATGTTAGCCATGTATTTCATATGAATATCAAGAAACATGTATGAGCTCAACAATAATCAAATTTCCATATACATATACTTTACACATCATGTGTCCATATAACATGTACAAATCATATCCATGTATTTTAAATATATTTCCGTAATAATTCATCCAGAATTCAGATTGTCTCATATCATAACTTTGCCCATTGAACTATTTAAATATCGTTGGATACACGGGTAGTACATATAAAGTGTACAAATCTGTAATTTGTCAATTCATATACAAGTATGCCCATATGAGCATATAACCGAGAGCTGTTTCGAGCCATGAAACGGGAAGCTCATGTGAGCCATGTAACGGGAAGGTCATAAGAGTCGTAATCAAGAAACTCATACGAGCCAATATCGGGAAGCTCCGAAGAGCCATTAATCGGGAAGCTCATGAGAGTAGAGGTGAGCATGGGTCTGCCGGCCGGGTTGGTCGGGCCCAACTAAAATTTAGGCAGTTCATTGGGCTCAGTGGTAGGCCCAAAAATGGGCCTAAAATTTTGCCCAAGCAAACCCATATAAAAATACTAAAACCGGGCCTGGGCCTACCCGTCCGTATTAATTTTTATATTATTTTATATAATTTTAAATATATATAATACATCAAAAATATTAAAAAATTAAAATAAATATTTTTCAACAAATTCAAAATAAATTTTAAAAATATGTAGACTTAAATAACACTAAAATAGATGCAACTTAACAAGGAAATGCCTCTAAAATAATAACAAAATTAACAAATGTCTTTAAAATAATAACAAAATTAACAATAAAATAAGTTTTATATAATATCTAAACAATAACAATAAAATAATAGAAACATAATAGTAAAATGGTAGCAAAATAAAGAGAAAACAATAAGAAAATAATATTTAAAAATATTTTTTTGCCTTTAATGATTTTTGGTAGGGCTGCCCTGCCAAGAAATTCTTACGAGGTCTGCCCATTTTTAAACAGGCCTCATTTTCTTAAGCCCATTTTTCGGGCCTATATTTTTACGAACCCTCCCATTTTTCTAAGCGGGCCTTGGTAGGGCTAGGTAGCTTGACCCATGCTCAGCTCTACATGAGAGCCAATTATTGGGAAGCTCATGAGAGCCAAATAATGGGAAGCTCAAGAAAGCTATATATCGGTATGCTCTTGCGAGCTGTGGTGTGTCTGCAACACATGCAGGACCACAACCATTTCGGGAACCCTTAATGACAATGTCATTTGTATCCATCGAATTTCTTAGGTTCAAACGGAACTTAATACTTGTTAGATATATTCGGATATGTGATTTATACTTATACATGGCAATTATACATTTCACAAACATAATATTCCATTTAAACATATAAACATATAGTTTAGCTACATGAACTTACCTCGATAAGTGTTTGTAAACACAAAAGCTACTAATCCGATACTTTCTCGTTTTCTCTATCTAACTACGTATTGTGTCTATCCGGATCTAATTTCATCAAAATTCTCTTTACAAAAGTTGTTTATCTATCAACGACCTTTCATTTTCTACCATAAAACTTCATAATTCAACTATATTCATCCATGGAAAAACCGTAATACTTTAATAGTTTTACAAATTAATCCCCAAGATAGCTAGATTAAGATATTACGATCTCGGAAACATAAAAATCATTAAAAACAAGACCAAAATACTTATCTAATTAAGCAAAATAAGCTTGCTTGAGCTCAAATATCATGGCTAGAGTTTCCATTGTCTTTTTTTAAGAAAGATGGTGCAAATGATTATATTTTTATTATTTAATTCATTTATCATCTTTCCAAAATTAACCTTAATAGTTTACTAATTTCTAATGATTAACAATCATTCTTATCTACTAACTCCACTAAATAGTCTATTTTCCATATAAGGACCTCAAATTTTGAATTCCATAGCAATTTGTACCTTTAGCTTCTAGAATTCAACTTTTGCATTTTATGCAATTTGGTCATTTTCATCAAATTAAACATGTAATCGGTAAAATTTCTCAACAAAATTTTCATACGATATTTCTATCATACTATAGACCATAAAATAATATTAAAATAAATTTTCTTTTGGCCTCGAATTTGTGGTCTCGAAACCATTTTTTCGATTTCACTGAAAACAAGCTATTACAACTCTCCCCCTTAAAAAAATTTTCGTCCTCAAAAATCTTACCAGTAAAGAGGTTTGGATATTGGTTTCTCATAGTTTCCTCAGGTTCCCAGGTAGCTTCTTCTATTCCGTGTCGTTGCCAAAGAACTTTTACTAAAGCTACCTTTTTATTTCTCAATTCTTTCACCTTTCGAGCCAGAATTTTGATTTGTTATTCACTATAAGTCATGTCAGGCTTAATGTCGACATCCGTCGGGGAGATAACATGTGAAGGATCAGATTGATACCGTCGTAACATGGACATGTGAAAAACATTGTGAATCTTTTCTAGTTCTGACATTAAAGCTAACAGATACGTAACAGGTCTGATTCTTTCAGTAATCTCATACGGCCCGATAAATCATGGACTCAATTTGCCTTTACGACCGAACTGAAGAACTTTCTTCTAAGGTAAAACTTTCAAAAATACTTTGTTGCCAACTTGAAACTATATTTCTTTATATTTAAGATCAGCATAGGATTTCAGACAATCAGAAGCCACTTTCAAGCTCTCTCGGATCACTTTCACTTTTTCTTCAGTTTCACAAATCAAATCAACTACATGTATCTTTTTCTCACTAATCTCAGTCCAATATAACAGAGTTCTACATTTACAACCATACAGAGCTTCATACGGTGCCATCTTTATGCTTGACTGATAACTATTATTATATGTGAATTCAACTAATGACAAATATTTTTCCCAATTGCCTTCGAATTCTAAAACACAACACTGAAACATATCTTCAAGAATCTGAATCACACGTTCAGATTGACCATTAGTTTGAGGGTAAAATACGGTACTAAAATGTAATTGCATACCTAGAGCTTCCTGTAACTTGTTCTAGAATCCGGATGTGAAACGCGGATCTCTATCTGAAATAATAGAGACTGGCACTCCATGTAGTCTGACAATTTCTGAAGCATACAATTTTACTAATCTATCCAGAGAAAAATTCATACGTACCAGAATAAAATATGCAAACTTCGTCAAACGATGAACGATAACCCAAATGAAATCTTTCTTTTTCAGGGATAGGGGTAACCCCGATACAAAATCCATAGTAACTCTATCTCATTTCCACTCTGGTATTTTCATAGGCTGTAACAACCCTGAAGGTATCTAATGTTCAGCTTTAACTTGCTGACATATCAAATATCTAGATACAAAGTCAGAAATATCACGTTTCATTCTCGGCCACCAGTACATTTTGTTTCAAACCATTGGACATTTTACTTCCCGGATGAATAGACATAGTACCATTATGAGCTTCGTGCAAAATTTTCTGTACAAGCTCTGAATTTTTCGGTATACAAACTCTACCTCTGAATAACAGACAATCATCGAGTCCTATTTGAAATTTTGAATCAAAAGTCGACTCACACTGTACCCGTATAGCTTGCAATTCATTATCACATTTCTGACTTCGCAGATCTATTGTAGAAACATTGGTTTAGCTTTTAACTCAGCTAAAATTGAGCCATCATCATACAATGTCAATCGGGCATTCGTTGCTCGTAAAGTAAACAAAGACTTTCTACTCAGAGCATCTGCAACCACATTTGCTTTTCTCGGATGATAATCAATAACCAAATCATAATCTTTCAACAGTTCAAGCCATCTACGCTGTCTCAGATTCAAATTTTTCTGAGACATCAGATGTTTTAAGTTCTTATGATCAGAAAATATATGACATTTTTCACCGAACAAATAGTGTCACCAAATTTTCAATGTAAAGACAATAACTGCCAATTCCAAGTCATGTATCAGGCAATTCTTTTCATGTGGCTTTAACTGTTAGGAAGCATGGGCTATTACTTTACCTGCTTGCATCAAAACACAACCTAAACCATTCAATGACACATTATTGAAAATTAAAAATTCTTTACCTGATTCAAGTTGAGCCAAAAATGGTGCTTCAGTCAACAGGGCTTTCAATTGATCAAAACTTTGCTGACATTTATTAGACCATTCAAATTTCACATGTTTCTGTAACAGCCATGTCATCGGTGAAGCTATTATTGAAAACCCTTTTACAAATCTCCGATAATAACCAGCTAATCCCAGAAAACTTCTGACTTCAGATACATTTTTCAGTGATTTCTAGTTAACAATAACTAAAATTTTATTCGGATCAACTCTGATGCCTTCAGCCGATACTATGTGCCCAAGAAAACAAACTTCCCGAAGCCAAATTTCACATTTGCTAAATTTAGCATATAGTTTTTTTCTCGCAAAGTTTGCAGAAAAATTCTAAGATGTTCGACATATTCAGTCTTATCTCGAGAATATACCAGAATATCATCAATAAACACCACAAAAAATCTATCTAGATACAGTCTGAAAATTCTATTCATTAAATCCATAAATACCGCAGGTGCATTAGTTAAACCAAATGACATCACAAGGAATTCATAATGTCCGTACCTGGTTTTGAACGTTGTTTTCGGTACATCCGATTCTTTCACTCGTAACTAATAATAACCAGAACAAAGATCAATCTTTAAGAACACTGTGGCACCTTTCAAATGATCAAACAAATCATTAATGCAGGACAATGGATACTTATTCTTGATGGTAACTTTGTTGATCTGTCGGTAATCAATACATAATCTCAAGGATCCATCTTTTTTCTTAACAAATAGAACTGGTACACCCAAAAGTGAAACATTAGGTCGAGCAAAACCCTTATCAGTCAGTTCTTACAATTGTGCTTTCAACTCTTTTAATTCTGTAAGAGTCATTCTATACGGTGCTATCGATATTGGTATGTTTTCCCCAGAACAAGATCTATAGTGAATTCAACTTCTCTAATCAGTGGTAATCCAGGTAATTCCTCTGGAAACACATCAAGATACTCACAAACCACTAGCACTGATTTAATCTTCAACTCAGACACTTTAGTATCCAATACATAAGCAAAGTAAGCATTACAACATTTTCTCACATATTTTTATGCTGACATAGCTGATATCACATTAGACAACCCATCTATTTTATCTGATTCAATACAATGCCTTTCACCATTCTGACATTTCAATACAATATACTTTTGTTTACAATTTACCACGATATCATGCAAAATTAGCCAATCCATGACCAATATCACATCAAATTCATCAAACGGTAATAACATCAAATCAGTCAGGAAACAGTAACCTCGTACCACTAACGAAAAATTCTTGCAAATTTTATCAACCATCACATACTGGCCTAGGGGGTTCTATACATTAATCACGAATTCTGTGAACTCGACAAGTAAATTTTTACTAAACACTAAATTCATGCAAATATATGAATGATTTGAACTGGGATCAATTAATACAGTTACATCAGTATCAATAATAGAGAAAGTACCAGTAATAACATTTGGCGCAGAGGCATTTTCACGTGCATGAATATCATAGGTCCTATCTGGTGTTCGTGCTTTGAAATTTACAGTGGAGTCTTTTGTCACACCACGTCTACCACTCGTATTTTTAGGATTACGAGGTGATCTACCTTTCGCAGCTGTGTTACTCGACCTCGAAGTTTGAATAGTATCTTTTTCAACTTTCTCAAGGTAATCTCTAAAATAGTGGTTAAAGGAACCACATCTGAAACAAGCTCCACTCTTCATTCTACACTCACCAAAATGTAGCTTATTACAGTGCTTGCACCTGGGTTTGGTGTTTCTAACACTACCCGCACTTGCTACAGATGTAGCCTGAGATCTTGGACTAGAGCGTCGAGTACCTCTGTCTTTACCTTAGTATCCCCAAAGGTAGTAGAACGGTCATGATACTTCTTTGATTTCCTCGAGGCTGACTGGTATAACTTTCCCGTCATTCTTTTACTTAGATTTCTAGCTTCCATCTCAGCTTGTCTTTTCTCTTTACTCAGTTTTTCAGCTTTATATGCTCGATCAACCAATACAAAAAATTCTTTTAATTCAAGAATTTCAATTAACAATTTTATGTCTTCATTTAAACTGTCTTCAAACCTTTTACACATTGCAGTTTCAGTCGGGATACATTCTTTAATATATTTACTTAGTCAAACAAATTCCTGTTCATACTCAGATACTGTTATATGCCCCTGTTTAAGCTCCAAAAATTCTTTACATTTCTGATCAAGGAATCTCTGGCTGATGTATTTCTATCAGAACTCAATTTGAAAGAATTCCCAAGTGACCTTTTCTTTTGGTACAACAGAAATTAGTGTATTCCACCATTGATAAATTGAATCTTTTAACAGAGACACCGCACATTTAAGACATTCAGTCGGTGTATAAGAAAGTTAATCAAGAACTCTAATAGTGTTTTCTGACCAGAACTCAACTCTTTCGGAATTATCTTCAACTGTAGTTCGAAATTTTTCTTCCCCATATTTACGGATTTTATCAACAGGAGCCTTACCAGCTCTAATAATTTTTGTACCTTGAGGTATATCGGGAACCGATTGAGAAACAGAAGGGGGTTGCGGTTGTTGCACAGTCGAATTTGTTTGTACAAATTCATAAACCATTCATTCATCATTTGGAAGAAGGATTCTTTAACCTCTCCTTCTCGGCCCTCAGATACGGGCCTTCCACTGCTCGAGACTACTCTTTGCACAAAGGCTTGAGCATTACTTTTAACTTCTTCAAAATCAGCTCTGTTGAATGACATTGCTATATGAAAAACATGTTTTAAAATGGTCAAAAGATATCACACTATCACAAGTAATGTAATGGCATGTATAGCTAGACTCGTATATGCCACATTAGTCCGAGAATCGACTAAACCGTATCTCTGATACCAATAAATGTAACACCCCTAACTCAAATCCGTCGCCATAATAGGGTTACAAAGCATTACCAGAATTTACAGATCAAATAATAGACATTTCATATCATCGAGTATTCATATCAGAACTTAATCCAAATTCTTTATATTTTCCTTTATGTGAGCCCTCGTAGCTCAAAATACATGTTAGAAATAAGTTGGGACTAAATCGGGTACTTAGAAATTTTTTTTTCGGAAAACATTAAAATTTTTCAAAGGTGTAAGGGACACACGCCCGTGTGGCCAAGCCGTGTGGGCATTTGAAATAGGGACACACGACTGTGTACCAACTCGTGTCCAAACTTGGGAGCTCTCTGACTTAGGTCACACGGCCAAGTTACACACCCATGTGCTAAGCCGTGTAAGCATACTGACTTGCATTAATAAGGTGCATGGGTGACACGGCTAAGCCACATGCCCATGTGCTAGGCCATGTGAACAATTTGAGTATTTTGTTTGTGTAAAATTTTAAAATACAAGGAATACACGGCCGTGTTACCTGGCCGTGTGTCACACACGGTTGAGACACACGCCCGTGTCTCTGCCCGTGTGGACGAAATAGGCCAATTTTTCTAGCCACATTTCTCACCCAATTTGTCTTCCACCTACATTAACACTTTAACACATCAACAAGCCACAACAAAGCAATCAAAACAAGCCATAATCGTATCCTAAACATAACATATCATCACATACCTATAATTTTACCATCATTTAACCTTATCAACACATATCAATCATAAAAAGGGCATATATATATACATACCATGTAAAAGCCAAACAAATGGCTAATCTTAATAAAATAATTGTATGCCAACATTGGGCAATTTAGCCTATACATGACATTATACTCAAAATAATTTACTATATATACCGAAATGGGACGATGGATAGTGTGATATGGCTCCAGCCAGCTTCTAACCTTAACGAGCTCCCAAATTACTATAAAATAGGGAAAATAAAACAATGTAAGCATTTAATGCTTAGTAAGTTCATATAACGTGGAATTTAACTTACCATTTAATCACATTAAAGGTAAGCATTCTAAGTATATTCAAATCAAATTGGCCAAAAGCCCCAACACATGTCCTCATCAACCATGTTAGTCATGTATTTCATATGAATATCAAGAAACATGTATGAGCTCAACAATAATCAAATTTCCATATACATATACTTTTCACATCATGTGTCCATATAGACAAATCATATCCATGTATTTCAAATATATTTTCGTAATAATTCATCTCGAGTTCAGATTGTCTCATATCAGAACTTTTCCCGTTGAACCATTTAAATATTATTGGATACACGAGTAGTACACACGAAGTGTACAAATCTGTAATCTGTCAATTCATATACAGGTATACCCATATGAGCATATAAGCGAGAAGCTCTTTGAAGCCATGAAACGGGAAGCTCATGTGAGCCATGTAACGGGAAAGTCATAAGAGCCGTAATCAAGAAACTCATGCGAGCCAATATCGGGAAGCTCATAAGAGCCAAATAATGGGAAGCTCAAGAGAGCCAAATAACGGGAAGCTCAAGAGAGCCATATATCGGGATGCTCATAAGAGCTAAATAATGGGATGCTCTTGCAAGCTGTGGTGTGTCCGCAACACATGCAGGACCACAACCAATTCGGGAACCCTTAATGACAATGTCATTTGTATCCATCGAATTTCTTAGGTTCAAACGGGACTTGGTACTTGTTAGATATCTTCGGATATGTGATCAATACTTATACATGGCAATTATACATTTCACAAACATAATATTCAATTTAAACATATAAACATACAGTTGAGTTGCACGAACTTACCCCGACAAGTGTTCGTAAACACAAAAGCTACTAATCCGATACTCTCTTTTCCTCGATCTAACTGCGTATTGTGTCTATCCGGATCTAAACGAATGAATTTAACTCAATTTAATACAATTGATATTCAATTCAGTCCAATACACATCTTTTGTAAAATTATTATTTTTCCCCTATACTTTTAATTAATTATGATTTTGTCCTTAGGCTCGGAAAATTAAATCATACAATTTAATCCTTATTCCAAGCCTAGCCAATTTTCATGTATCACAATAGAAGCCCATGTATTTCATAAAATTTAGAATTTTCCATGAATTTTCCATCTTTTCAATTTAGTCCCTAAATCATAATTTCATCAAAATTCTCTTTACGAAAGTTTTTTTATCTATCAACAACCATTCATTTTCTACCATAAAAATTCATAATTCAACTATATGCATCCATGGAAAAACCCTAATACTTTAATAGTTTTACAAATTAATCCCCAAGATAGCTAGATTAAGCTATTAGGATCTCGAAAACATAAAAATAATTAAAAACGGGACCAAAATACTTACTTAATTAAGCAAAATAAGCTTGCTTGAGCTCGACTATCATGGCTAGGGTTTCCATGTCTTATTTTAGGAAAGATGATGAAAATGATGATATTTTTATTATTTAATTCATTTATCATCTTTTATTTAATCATTTTTCCAAAATTAATTTAATAATTTACTAATTTCCAATGATGAATAATCATTCTTATTTACTAACTCCACTAAATGGTCTATTTTCCATACAAGGACCTCAAAACTTGAATTCCATAGCTACTAGAATTCAGCTTTTGCATTTTATGCAATTTGGTCCTTTTCATCAAATTATACATGTAATCGGTAAAATTTCTTAACGAAATTTTCATACGATATTTCTATCATACTATAGACCATAAAATAATATTAAAATAAATTTTCTTCCGGCCTTTGATTTGTGATCCCGAAACCACTGTTCCAATTTCACTAAAAATGGGTTGTTACTTGTGCTCTAGGGATGCTACAACATTTGAGCTCCAAAATGTGACTCCAAAACTATCATTTCTTCAAATGCACCAAATTGCTTCAAATTGACAAAATTGTGTAAGTTTAACATATAAATAATTAAAAATAGAGATTTGTCTTTAATTTTGTCCAACTTAGATATTTTGTAATAAAATTACAAAATATGATAAAAAACACTGAATTTACATGAATTGTTAGTCATAAAGTGCTATAAAGGTCTATATATTTTGAAGTTATCAATAAATTCTAGTCGATTCGCTCTTTTTGAAAAAATATCTAGAACTATTCATAATCTCTCTCCCAACTCATAAATAAGAATATTTTAAAGAAAAATTTAATTCAAAGTTAGTATGCTCAATTATTAAATTATTTTTAAATATTAAAATAATGTGTACATATTTTACTTTTCGTACTTAATCAGTGCATTTAAAACTTATTTAACTACTGACATATTTATTATTACCATTGTAATATAATATTTGGAAATCATAGAATAAAACATATATTGATTTTGTTATTAATATAGAGTCAACCAATCAAAGTTTAAAACTAACTAAATGTAATTTTTAAAACTATTTAAAAAATATTCCATTGACACACATTAAAACAAATTAATAAATAACCTGTAAAAAATTCTTAATAATATTTTAAATTATAATATATTAATATTAATATCCAAATCATAATGAATTTATATATTATTTTAGAGAAATTATTTGGTACATTGTGAAGTTTTAGACTCTACCAATAGGATTATGAGTTGATAAGTGTCTTATAAGAGTAATTAAAAAATAAATATGTAAAAAATTAATACATTATTTACGTTACGGAATAGTATTTTTAATTTTTAATATGATATAAATTATATAATATATTAAATAAATAAAATGAAATTATAAATTTAAAACAGATTAAGTTGAACCAGACTCAAGCTTTAAAAATAAAACATGAACCTAATTCATATTTAAATTAGATTTACTTTTTTTATCTAAACTCATTTTTCAAATTTAATATTTTTATTCAAATAGTATGAATTTTTGAATAAACTTACAGGCGATTAACAGATTTACACCACTATTACCGAGGAGTTAATCACCCAAGACTCAAACCATTTTGGTTATCTTCAAATGCATGCATGAAAGCATGAGACATGGGATCATATAATTGTTTTTTTTATTTATTATTTTCATGTGTTGAGTCAGTTTTGAAAAAGCTAGATTTGGAGCTTAATTAGCACAACTCAAGCTCTAAATTGTGCCTTAATTAGCATCCATAATCAGTTGTACATTTTCTACTTAGTACGGATGGTGGCTTCCACATTAAGCATAACTCAAGTTTGATATAGGCTGGTCTAAGCAAATATGGCACCTAATTTTGGTGTATTTCACGAAGAATAATACCAGATTGCTACATGCTATTTTGGGTAATATGGATTTTAGAAAAATATTTTGGGTAATATGATTATTACATTTTGGGATAATTTCACTCATTCTATAAAATTAAATTACACTCAACATTAATTAATAAAGAATGCCAAATGTTTATTGCAGATGTCGAAATAAAATAACCCTAAGAGAAGTGTTTAAAATAAACTAGAGGAGGTAAGAATATTATGAATGTATCTTTATTAATTAAGAGTCGATTACATTTTACCCTTTCTACTAAAAAATAAGTAAATTAATAATTGTATATTAAATCAAAGAGTAAATTGGTCCTTACGTTAAAATTTTTATCTATTTTTGCTATTAAAAATTTATCTATGTACTTCAACATGGGTACACGTGACACAACACATGTCACTGTCTAGTTATTCCATCAATCACATAAGTTTTTAACAATAAAAATGTATAAAAATTTTAATTGCATGGACCAAATTGCACTTTAGTCTAATGTACATGGACTATTTGTTTTTTTTTTTTTAAATAGAGGAAGCAAAATACAATTTGACTCATAGTACAGGGGCTTTCATAATACTTTTACCACTAAAGTATTTTCATAGGTTGAGGGTGAGTTTAGATGGACGGTGCGTCTGCGGTTCGTGTAAAAACAGAGGTGGAGTGAGATTAAATACTATAGCGCGAGACAAAAAGTAAGCTAAATACATCGCATCGCATCCCATCACTTATCTAAACTCACCCTGAATTTAGATATGAGTTTAAGGACATGTTTTGGTTGTCAGTATTCCATTTTGAGCTGCACTATTTTATATTTTGGTTCAAATTTATCATTTAACATAGATATTATGAGACGGCTAAGGAACAGACAAAACATTGTTGATGGATGATTTTATTTTTACAAAATAAAACAAAACTTTCTATGTTGATACATAATTTGGTAATGAAACGAGACATAACAATATATGCAAGTGTGTGTTGGGATTATTACATATATCAAATGTACAAAATGAAAGACAACAAAATAACAAAAGAGATAGAAGCACATTTAAGTTGGACGGTAAGCCAAAACTCTAGGAGAATTTATCTCAAAAAAGAAGAGCGGCTGTTACCACTAACAAAAACCCATTGTGCCTGCCTACAAGGCTACAACTATTAACTAACTATACATAATGAAAATTTTCCTTAATTTAAGTAAAGCAGAGAATTTCTCATGGTTTAGGCTCCCTGGATTCTCTCTATCATTTTCTCCTCCTTCAACGCCCTTCTTCTCGACCTTTAATTTGGTTTCAACAATTTTTTTTTCCTTTTGGGTGTTGAAGACAAGGGTTTTCTCATGGTTTTATTTTGCTTCTTAATTTCCTCAATGATTATACGTGCCGATAGATTATATTTTACCAGGCAATCCTAAGAAGTTTGAGGAGATAAAAAGGAGTTGAAGTTGGATGGGTATAGGATATTGAAACACACAATTTTTGTCAGTGTGGGGAGGGACATATTATTGATTTTGTTGCATTTTGGTCCTTGAACATATATAGAAACATTAGGATTGTGATTAAGATATATAGAGATAGGAAAGGAACGAAAGAGAGAATTAATTAAAGAGGAAGGTGGAGTTGGGGAATGTCAGAATCGGGAGGTGGTTCTTCTCCGCCAGCGATGTCAGGCTCCTCCCCTCCTGCAAGCGGCGCTGGCAACGAAACCAACAAGAATAAACCAACAGCACCCTCTCCGACTTCAACGTCAACTTCATCGTCACCTCCTCCTCCTCCTGATGATTCTTCAAATAACCAGTCATCTTCAGAAAAGAAGTCACCTGAAACCTCTCCACCCCCTGCGCCACAGGAAAACGAATCACCCCCGCCTCCATCGTCTTCTTCAACGCCATCATCCTCCAAACCACCTCCTAGCCCTCAAACTCCTAAGCAGCAGCAATCACCGCCAGCGACACCTCAAACGCAAAACCCTCCTCAACAGCAGCAGCAGAAACATCAATCACCACCAGCTGCCAACACCCATTCTAAGCAATCATCTCAGTCTTTGTCGGGAAGTTCTTCTTCTTCTTCCTCTAGTTCTCCAGATAATTCCACCAAAAGTAGTCCTTCACCACCCCGATCTTCACCGGGAACATCACAATCACAATCACAATCACAATCTCCAGCCAACTCCACTTCATCGTCTCCACAAATATCTTCATCTGCTCCAGCAAATGGATCTTCTACTACATCATTGTCTACTTCTTCTCCTAAAGCATTAGGTCCTACGACTCTAAGTACATCAAAAAGTCCCAGCTCTAACTCAAGCGATGGATCCTCCCCTTCAGGAGGCTCCAATAATAGTAAACAAAACAATGTTAGTGGTCATGACAAAACTCTCAACTATGAAGGTGTGATTGCTGCGACGGTGGTGGGTGTTTTGGTCGTTGTATTCATTATTTTGTTTTTTTATTTAAGGGGAAGAAGGAAGAACGGAAAAAGTTCCTATGCTAATTATAACAGGCCACCACCGACTAACTTTTTAGCGACATCAGGTATATATTAACGTGACTCTCTCTTTTTTGTGTGTGGTGTGTTAATTTCTACTTGATTTTAATAATTATCTTAGTCATACAGATGCTCAAGTGGGACATTCTCCCCAACATGATACCTTCTATTATAATTCCCAATTACATCGCCAAGAATCTAGTATGGTAAACAGCCCTCAAAAGGAACAGAATTACCATGGTCCCGACTCGGGTATTATGGCTGGTTCTAAGACATATTTCACGTACGAAGAGTTGATGGAAATGACCAACGGATTCGCTCGGCAGAACATTATTGGTGAGGGTGGGTTTGGTTGCGTTTTCAAGGGTTGGATGACAGATGGGAGAGTTGTGGCTGTTAAGCAATTGAAGGCAGGTAGTGGGCAAGGGGAGCGAGAATTTCGAGCTGAAGTTGAGATTATTAGTCGCGTTCATCATAGACATTTGGTCTCTTTGGTTGGATATTCTATGGCTGAAAAACAAAGATTGCTAATCTATGAATTTGTTCCAAATAACACTCTTGAGCATCATTTACATGGTAAGAATCGTTTCATCCCCTTGCCCCTAGAACAAAACCCATATACTTGTTTAGGTTATAATATTGTGAATCTTGTCGTACACCAGCTAAAGAATTAACGTTGCTTGAATGGGACAAAAGAGTCAAGATTGCTTTAGGAGCAGCAAAGGGTTTGGCTTATTTACATGAAGATTGTATGTATCTCTTCCTTCTACTCCTAAACATATGGATTCACATATTAGAAGTACTACATACCCTTCAGAAATTAGTACTCAACTGATAATCATATCTCTGTTAATCGTATTAGCATTTCTTACCATTCTTATCATGTGATATAGGTCATCCAAAAATCATTCACAGAGACATTAAGTCGGCAAACATTTTATTGGAGGACAATTTTGAAGCAAAGGCAAGTTAACTAATTAACTTGTGAACCCGCAAGACTAATTTGTGAAGCTTAGCATTTCATGCAAATACTAATTTGTTGAAAACAGGTTGCAGATTTTGGGCTTGCCAGACTTAACGACACTAGTCAAACGCATGTTTCAACTCGAGTGATGGGGACATTTGGGTAGGTAATGGTTTCAACAGTTGAGGCTCTTTCATGGGTTGGAACTCTTGTGTTTTTTCTCCGACCATTATTTTGTGTCTCTATAATCCGCAATCTTTATAACCTCTTATACTAAAAAACCGAGTTAAGATTATGCATGGAGATATAATTAAAGGGTTTATTCAGGTACCTGGCACCAGAGTATGCTTCAAGTGGGAAGCTAACGGATAGATCAGACGTTTACTCATTTGGGGTGGTGCTTCTAGAGCTTATTACAGGGAGAAAACCAATTGATCCAACTCAACCTTTGGGAGACGAAAGTTTGGTCGAATGGGTACGAAGGGATTAGACCAATAACCATGTCTTTTTGAGTCTGCTATATAAGATACGATCAGTGTCGAACTGAGAAATGTCAATCATATTATATAATTTTGGCAGGCACGACCGCTCCTTATACAAGCCCTTGAGAGTGGTGATTTTGGTGAACTAATAGATCCACGGCTTAAAAAGCATTATGTAAAGAGGGAGATGGTTAGGATGGTCGAGGCAGCTGCAGCTTGCGTTCGGCATTCTTCTTCAAAGCGGCCTCGCATGGCACTGGTAATAACATTAGCCAACTGCCTCTAATATATATAATTACACTTTGATCATGTATGTATGTTCGTATGTATGTTACAGGTGGTAAGAGCTTTGGACTTCGAGGGGGATCCCGATCTCTCAAATGGGGTGAAATACGGTGACAGCATAGCATATGATTCAGGCAAGTATAGTGAAGAAATTGCCGAGTTCAGAAGGATGGGGCTTAGTAGTACTGAGAACAGCTCCGAAATTGACATGTATAGTAGTGAGTACAATTCGAAGGAAATGGAACGTGGACAGTCCGACTTTTGGAAGTCCCAAAACAGCTCGGGTGACTACACTAGTGGGGAGTTAGAGACTCGAGCCTTAAAAACTAGATAGTGGGGAGTATACAGGAGGAAGTGCCTCTAAGAACTACTAGTGTTGCCTTCAGATGAATCTTAATTAATTATTCCCACATCTAAATCCTACTTTGTTTACTTCCCCTTATGGAATATCGGTGTGGGAAAAGCTTGTAAAGCTTAATAACTTCACATGCTTTCATAATTGCATTTTACTCCATTTATCTAATAAATAGATAAATTAGTTTTTAACCCATTTATATAGGTAAAACTTGAGGTACTATTACTTACTGATTATTCTGTCAACCATGTCAATTTTTAACTGTACAAATGAATAAAATTTTAAACAAAAAAGATCATTTGCTCTTTTATCTGGGTAAATATCCCATATATACCAAAAATTTTAATTATTTACAGAAATGGGCCAGTTTGAAGAATATTTATGGAAAAGGGCTGTTTCCCCCCAAAATGTGTCCACGTCGGTAGCGTTTTGGGAAAACAATGAAGCAAGACGAGACACGCTTATGCCACCTCAAAAAGCGCTCTTTGCTAAGGTGGCATAAAGCGTCTCGTGGGGCTTTCTTCTTCAGATAACCAGAAAACGCACTTACGTGGACGCGTTTTTGCCCCCCACCCCCTATGGAATTTTTGGGCTAGGGAAAAGATTAATTGAATTTTTGTGACAGTAGTCTCCGGCAAAATAATTTTGAAAAGATGTTTCTGAACAAACAAGCAAAAACGCTTCAAATAGGTACACTGTCGTAGAGTCTTGAAAAGAGCTCCCACGTGGACGCTCTTTTGCTACAGTAGTCTCCGGCAAAATTAGGCTATAAATTAGCCAAATTTCATTCTCAGGTTGCATAAGGGAAATTGAGGCAAAAGAAAAAAAAACTGAAAATGAGTGAATGTATTAATGTTATTATTTACTACGATGGTGAAGTTCGTGACACCGAAAACGGTGTTGTTTTCTTATCGGAGAACACAGCACGACTGAGTTTTAATCGGAACGTCGATTTGGTAGAACTTCGCAAAAGAATTAGGCATAAAATATTAGGAACAACGCCAATGAAAGTTCAGTCTATTAAGTATAGATTTTGCGCTTCGGTTGATCGGGTGAGATATGACTCATTCGACATCAAAGGTCCTCGGAGCTTTGAGGCAATGGTGGAGACTCATCTTGCCAGTGGATCACCCTATATTGAGGTATATGTAGAATTTTCATCTCCAAGTGATTTTTCTGCGACCTTAACATCTACTGCCGTTCGAGGGGAATACACGACCCCAAGCCGACACTCTGTAAGTGGGAGGCAAAACACAGAAGTGCCCGTGTGCGATGGTAGTATGGAAAACATAACCCCTGCACGACACTCGATTGGTGGATGGGACATGCATATCCGTCCTTCGACGTCTGATGATAGAAATACGTATTGGGGGACGTCATCAACTTCTAGTGTTTGGCAATCCACATATGATTGGGATCTTTACGAAAGATTTTTAAGGAGGGATGATGTACTCCCGACGACATCCACCGGCGAGGGGCCCTCGTTTGTTGTAGGTTATGGAAGGTTGGACGATGAATCCGATGTGGATCCACCTCAAGATCCAGGGCCCGATGGTGTAAAAATTGGATTATTTTTTGAACCGGAGCCCGTTCCAATTATACCTGAAGATGGTGAGGGTGGTTCAGACGAAGAAGAAGAAGATCCGCTATTCAGGGCGTACTCGCCTCCAGCCTACATGCATAATGTCGATCTATCTCAAGATGATGCATTGGAGTTTCTTGAACTACCACACCGGACGCGTGACCGTAAAAATTCTTCGTTGGATTCGGACCAATTAGAAGTTGGTAACCAATTTTCTAACAAAGATACTTTTCTTGCTGCATTGAAACAATACAGCATCAGGAACAGGATTAACTACAATGTGATTAAATCCAAGCTCGATAAGTACGAAGCGAAGTGTGCAGTGCAAGATGGCACATCTTCATGGAAAATCATGGCATCGTTGAGGAAAAGGATAGGGTTGTGGGAGATCAAAAAGTACAAAGGTCCACATACATGTCTTGCCGGTACAGTACCATTATGTGTTCAATGATTTCGAATAACACTAATATTATGTAATGTTGCATTATTTAACGTACTTCATTGACAGGTGTAACACAAGATCATCCGAGGATGGATTCAGACATGTTGGCTGACTTAATAATCTCGACGGTGAAGGCCGATCCCAAGACTACAGTGCCGGCCTTAATTGGCAATATTTGTAGCCAATTGGGGTACACGCCCTCTTACAGAAAGGCTTGGATAGCCAAGCAAAAGGCGTTAGAAAAGTTGCACGGTCGGTGGGACGCTTCATATAATGAAGTGTGGCAGTGGTGTCAGGTGCTGGAAAGATATGTCCCAGGCAGCACAACAGACCTTAAAACGGAACCGGCGTACTACAATGATCATCTTCTCTGTGGATGCGCAGTGTTCAAGTGTCTGTTCTAGAGATTTAAGCAATGCCAAGATGCCTTTATATACTGCAAGCCATTGGTACAAATTGACGGTACCTTTATGTATGGTAGATATACGCATCGGCTATTACTAGTTGTGGCACAAGACGGCTGTGGGAGAATCCTTCCGATTGTGTTCGCAATAACACCGGGAGTCGGTGATGATGGACTTCTTCCTATCTAGGTTAAGGAGGCATGTCGCTTCAACCCGCATATCGTTATATCGGATCGGGGCCCTGGTGTAACATCCTAAAAATGTGAGTATCGATATGTTGCATATTTTTGGTGTTTAGCTTGTGAATGATTTTATTTGTGTGTTTAATATAGTCTTGAGAAGGTTCGGGTTTATTCAGAGTTAGAATAAACTTTAGTAAAGAGTACTTTACTGTAGAGGAATCAGGTGACTTTTAAGTTTAAGTTAATTAAAGTGATAAATGATAGCATGAGTTGAGCTATTGGTGAAGGGGATATGCGCTACATGTATGGTCTTGAGGGGAGAGGTTCGAATCTCCTAGAATGCAAATTGTGAGCATTTATTTTTGCTCTTTCCTAGCAAGTGTCGGCCAAGCTTCATTCATGGATAAGATGGACTAAATTTTTATGGAAAGATGGCTAAAGGTTATGGTAAACATGAATTAAGGGGTTGAATTTGCTTTATTTTAGGGATTGTTTTTTTAAGCATTTGGAAAGTGGAGGAATACAAGGCATGATACAAGAATGATGATTTGGAAACTTTTGCATGGCCAATTTTGACCATGTATTTGGACGGCATTGTGGACTAAAGGGGTTGGCCGAATGTGGTTGTAGCTTGGTTAGGATTAGGAGTTAGTTTTTGGTCATTCTTAGCATATTTGTGCAAAATTTTCAATTCTCTTCAAAACTTTTCTCCTAGCCAAAATTGAGCATTTGGTAAGCTTAGTTCTTTTGATCATTTCTTTTTCATGTTACCATTTGGGCACATTTTTGCCTAGCATCTCAATACAATCTTCTCTTTATGCCGAAATACCAAAGCTAAAGACCATTCTTCTTTTTCCTTCCCCTCCCCCATTGCCGAATGCATTTTGTTCCTAAACTCATCACTTTTCTCTTTCTCTTTTCTTCTCTTTGAAAATCGAATCATAAACACCTACTCCCCATTCTCTTTTCCTCTCCATTTTAATTATCATTCAAACACTTTCTCCATCCTTTTCTCCCCATGGCCGAATGGTACTAATACAATTTTCTTCAATTTTCCTTCAAAGCCGAATCTTCTCTTTATCTATATTATTTTGTTGATTATTCTTTCAACCTTCGTTTAAGCAATCAGTAAGAGCTCTTTTCGAATCTTTTCTTTTCCCTTCTTTTCTTAGCCGAATATATATAAGTTTAGGAGGGTATTATGACCGATAATAACGCTCTTTTTCCTTAGACAATCTTTCATTTTATAGTGTTATAAAGAAGGCCAAACTTGGAGTATTCGTTATCATCGTGTTTTGTTAGAAATCGAGTTGAAGTGTTAAGGTAAGGGTTCTTATCAAGGAGCTATATACTACTCGACATATTGTTATAGATGAACTATTAATCGATTTTGTTTTAGGGGACGTTACAGCTCGATTTTCATCTTGTGGGACAAGGATATTTTATGGTAAGCCAATCTCACCCTTCAAACCGTTAGTCATAATTTTCGATATACTTTTTAGTTGGACTAATGATCTTTTGTCAATAAAGACAATCAAGATAGGGACGAAAAAAGTTGTGAATAGTGTTTGGAAGAGGGGTGGTTCTGCTATTCCCTCGAAATTTAAGCGAAGGGTTGTTTTGGGAATCCGAGATTTTCCACCGGGTTGTGGACCCTCATCCGAGGAGAATCTATTATTTGAAGTCGTTCGTACTCCTGAGCCTTTATTTGTTCGTGGATATTCAACGAGTAACGAACCAATAATCGGGGTGAAACCGCATATAAAAGTTATTCGAAATTCCAAGGGTAAAGTCTAGATCGTTATTTATTAGAATAGATTTATAAATAGTATTAGTGTTCTAAATTATCGTGATACGTGTTTAGGTATCGACGGGCGGGAAAGTCTAGTCCTCACTGTAACCAGGTGTGTAACTTCACACTTATCTCTCGGGTTAGATACTATACCGTAAGTATTGGGATAAAATCGTAAAGATTGCAAAATCTGAGAAATACGAAATAATTAACACTTTTGTGTAAATGCATGAAAACGGTTAAAGTCATAGAAATTACGAAAATGCCCTCAATGGGTTAATTGATAAATAGTAAAATTTTATGCCTCATGTGATATATGGGCCAACAAGCGCTAGATCGATATATGGGCCAAAAACTGCTAGATCGATATATGGGCCAAAGTTTGCTAGATCGTTAAATGGGCTAAAATGTTATTTTTCCTTATGAGCCAAAATGAAAATTTGAGATATGGACCCACTTGTATTATGGGCCTTTTGTTAAATTTATCATGTGAATGTATTGTTATGTTTTATATATAAACATGATTGCATGGGTTGGAAAAAAATTGACGAAGAGAAGAAAGGCCTGTTGCCAAAAATCTAGTTCGAGTGGCTTTGTCACAATCTAGTTCGGTGGTGCACCACAATATTATTTAAAATGGCTTTATGCCTGCGATTGGTGTGTTGGCGGGGTGGGTTGATTTGATCCCCACAGGTGTGTTGGTTGGTACGGGTGGTGTGTAACGGATGGAAAATTTAGGTTTGGTTGGGAATTTCATTCTACATGCATTATTATTATATTGTTAAATTTGTAAATGGGCTCAAGCCCAATATAATGTCTTGATGATTTGGCCCAGTGGATATGGTAAGTGGGTTATACACTGAGTTTTGAGTAACTCACTCTGCTTTATTATCCTTCTCAGGTAATGGCAATTGATGGAGGCTTGGACCGGGGATGAACTATGGACAAGGGTTCGAACAAGGGTTTTATAAACTGTGAACTTCAATTAAGTATATTTATTTAATTACTATTTTGGGTATGATGTAATAAGGCCTCTATTATTATTATTTTATGGATTTTTATGTGTGGATGGATTTAATTATGCTTTAGACACTTAATTTGGACTAATACTATTTTAATAATATTTCCTTAAATATTAATTTGGACTAATACTATTTTAATAATATTTCCTTAAATATTTTGTTTTTAAACATATGAGATTCTTTAAATATTCTTGTTTTGATTCTTTTGAACTCTTTAAAATTACTTTAAAGTCTTTAACAATTAAATATTAAATAATAAGATTTCAAACTAGTACTACTTTATTCATCGATTTTAAATCAAATTCTTGGTTTTTATTAAACTTCATTTTCAAAAGGTTTTGTAGAACTGTTTTACCTAAATCATTAGATAATTAAATGGATGTTTGTTCTGTGTGATAAATCAAATCTCATCTTAACTCATAGACCTGGTTTGGGGTGTTACACTTGGAATACTTGCGGCAATAGAACGCCAGGGAAGTATGTGGCATCGCACACACCATCGATATTGCCTGAGGCATGTTTCATCCATCTACTATGGGCAACATCGATCTAAAAGACAGCGACGGCAAGTGACCGATATGGGTATGAAATAACTATTAATATAATTTCGTTTGTAATATTCAATTTATTCTCAATTGAAGAGTGGTATGTAATATTCGCTATCAACGTATATTGGCAGGGTACGAGATCATTAAAGATCATTTTCACGAGATGTTGGCCAGTTTGAGCTTAGATAATGCCGAAGGCGCAAACTACCTGTGTAATATTCCTTTCAAACAGTGGACACAAGTATACGATGGCGGCCTACGATATGGTCATATGACCACAAACCTGGCCGAATGTATAAATTCTATTCTAAAATGAACCCGTCATCTGCCAATTACATCGGTTGTGCGAGAGACATATTTTAGTTTAGCGGCACTATTTCAAGAGAGAAAATGAGTTATAGAGGGTAGATGCAAGGAGACCATGTATGGAGCCCGAAGGTCTTGCAAGAAATAAACAGTGCGAAGGTACTGGCCAACACCATGCACACAGTGTGTCACGATCGCGACAGCCTATGGTTTCGTGTCACGGAGTTTGACAGACCGAACCAAGGTATTGTTGGCGGGCATTATCGTGTACACTTGACAAATAGGACCTGCGACTGTGGGATATTTGATGCACTTCATTAGCCATGCGCTCATGTACTTGCGGCTTGTCAGAATCTCCGTCTTGATCCCATGAGCTATGTGGATGAAGTGTATAAATTATAAAACATGTACAACGTGTGGAGACACGTATTCCCACCAGTCCCAGATGAACGTAAGTGGTTGTCGGTATCGCTTGCACCGTTTAAGCTATTGCCGAATAGACAATTGAGGCGCAAACCAAAAGGTCGACCTTGCTCGACTAGAATACGCAACAATATGGATATCCGAGAAACGAGCAACCAAAGTCGACTGTGCGGATGGTGTAGGAACCCGGGCCATACATCTCGCTCATGTCCAAATCGAAATAGTTGACCGTGCTCTTAGCTTTTTTGTCTCCTGGTGGCTATGTAATTTCTATTTTTTTGGAGGAAGACGGTGAATTTTTGTAGAAGAACTTTTATTTTATTCAAGTTATTAAAATTAAATTACAAAATTACAAAAAAAAAGTAAATCATTTCTATTTTATCAAAGATATTAAAATTAAATTAAAAAATAAAATTACAAAAAATAAAATTAAACTCAAATTTTATTAAATATATTAAAACTTAATTACAAAAAAATTAAACCATTTCTATTTTATCAAAGAGATTAAAATTAAATTACAAAAAAAAATTTAAACTCAAATTTTATTAAATATATTAAAACTTAATTACAAAAAAAAATTAAACCATTTCTATTTTATCAAAGAGATTAAAATTAAATTACAAAAAAATTTAAACTCAAATTTTATTAAATATATTAAAACTTAATTACAAAAAATAATTAAACCATTTCTATTTTACCAAAGAGATTAAAATTAAATTACAAAAAAAAAATTAAACTCAAATTTTATTAAATATATTAAAACTTAATTACAAAAAAAACCATTTCTATTTTATCAAAGAGATTAAAATTAAATTACAAAAAAAAATTTAAACTCAAATTTTATTAAATATATTAAAACTTAATTACAAAAAAATTATACCATTTCTATTTTATCAAAGAGATTAAAATTAAATTACAAAAAAAATTAAACTCAAATTTTATTAAATACATTAAAACTTAATTACAAAAAAATTAAACCATTTCTATTTTATCAAAGAGATTAAAATTAAATTACAAAAAAAATTTAAACTCAAATTTTATTAAATATGTTAAAACTTAATTACAAAAATAATTAAACCATTTCTATTTTATCAAAGAGATTAAAATTAAATTATAAAAAAATTTTAACTCAAATTTTATTAAATATATTAAAACTTAATTACAAAAAAATTAAATCATTTCTATTTTATCAAAGAGATTAAAATTAAATTATAAAAAAATTAAACTCAAATTTTATTAAATATATTAAAACTTAATTACAAAAAAATTAAACTATTTATATTTTATCAAAGAGATTAAAATTAAATTACAAAAAAAATTTAAACTCAAATTTTATTAAATATATTAAAACTTAATTACAAAAAATTAAACCATTTCTATTTTATCAAAGAGATTAAAATTAAATTACAAAAAAAATTAAACTCAAATTTTATTAAATATATTAAAACTTAATTACAAAAAAAATTAAACCATTTCTATTTTATCAAAGAGATTAAAATTAAATTACAATAACAAGTAAAAATTAAATTACAATAACAAAATAAAATCCGGGGTTTAGGGTTTAGGGTCGATGCGTGGGAACCAAGTGCCACACTGGGGAAGCGATCGTGATTATCTACTGGATTCCTCCTTCTTTAGCTTCCGTGGGTCATGGAACCTCAAGGCGGGAATCGAGTTCTTCCCGGTGGGTGCAGTTCAGGTGTTGCGATGATGACCCACCTTGATAAAATAATGACCGGAGGTGTTTGCATAAACCACGGCGGGTGATCGCATCTCGTCACGTGAAGGAGCCTGGTAGAAAGAAGTGCTCTCCGACGGCGCCTCCTCTGATCCCACGTGCGATGTCGGCCTCACGATCGGCTGGCCAGCGGGAGTAGTCGGGAACGGACTCAAACCCGGCCATGCATTCCAACCTGGGGTGGGACTGGGAAAAGGAAACATATATGGGTTAGGAGGATACATATAAGGGGTAGGGTACGGACTTGGCATAAACGGTAGACGCTGTGATGTCGGTGTTGTCGATCGAATCGATGGGCCCGTGGATGTGTAGCGCGTTGTCTTTGGGCTCGGTGATCGTGTTTGCCATTGTTGATGGCCCCGCCTCATCACCCTTCTCCTTGGATTTAAAGAGGCCCGACGTTCCCTTCGCTCACGAAGTTGCCATCGCCTCTTTTCATCCAACAACAGATACGGCTTGCCATGGATCCTAAACCATGGCATGTACTCCGGCACGCACGCTAACTCAGGAACGATGATCGGTTCCCGAAAAGGTAAAAAGTCATACCGGTTCTCCCACGTCTCGATATGACCTGACCAAAATCTTGGTCAATCCATGCGCAGCAGCCGTAAATCCACTTGTGCTCATCATCGAGCACCTCAGGTGGCACGGGAATCGGTTGTCGAAATCCAAATTGCATCAGAACCCGATCTGACTGGTGCATCTCCACGGTCGCGTAGGTGATCAATGAAACCTTAACGTGCCAACTGTTCGGATTTTGGAAGAACTCCTCCGGAATTACTGCCCGAATTTTCGGATCCTCGTACGGTGTCCATTGAAACTATATTAAAATTACCAAAATATTAGTTATATACATAATACTAGACACTACATACGAAATACTAAATTATAATAACGAAATTCAAAACTTACTTGTGATTCCGACCGTTGGTCCAATAGGAGCCGTATATCCTCAAGCGAGTTAGGTATTCCAACATGACTCGCCGAATGGTTCCACCTAATTAAATAAACTTTTAGCATGCAATTATACTATAAATCTATGAAATAATTGTAAAATATAATATTAAATTTACCTCGTTATCAGTGGGAATGAATATGGCTGGTCGAGTCGAGGACGTAAAAATGGAAATGGAAACCATGCCCATGACTGCAGTAGTGATAGGCAACCTCCGATTTTTGCTTTACTTGGCCACGTTGGCCCGCACATCTCCCGGTACAACCTCGATAGCACTGCAGACCCCCAACTCAATTCACCGGCTCACTACAACAAAACAGACTTTTAGCGGCGTTTTTAGTGGCGTTTTAAACAAAAACGCCACAAATATTATACATTAGCGGCGTTTGGAAAAAAACACCGCAAAAAAAAGAGAAATAGCGGCGTTTATTTACAAAGCGCCGCTAAAAATGATATATAGCGGCGTTTATTTGTAAAACGCCGCTAAAAGTTCGATCTTTAGCGGCTTTTATAAAACGCCGCTAAAGTCGATCTTTAGCGCGCTTTTATAAAACGCCGCTAAAAGTCGATCTTTAGCGCTTTTATAAAAACGCCGCTAAATGTCTGGTCTTTAGCGGCGCTTTTATAAAAACGCCGCTAAAGTCTGATCTTTAGCGGCGCTCTTATAAAAACGCCGCTAAAAGTCTAAAGTTTTTTTTGGATACATATGACTGATTGTTTTAAATTTATATATTAAATAATTTCTTATATAATTTTGATTCTAGTTTAAATTATTTAAAAGAAAATATTTGATAAAGATGAAAAAATATTAAATAATTTCTTATATTAATTTTAAAATGTTGAATTACTTGTCATGATTGTTTAGGGTTTATGGTTTAGCATATATAATTTAAGGTGTAAGGTTTACGAGTTACTATTTTAATGTTTAGGGATTATGGTTTAGGGTTTTAAGGTTTAAGGTTTAGGGTTTAGTGTTTATGGTTTAGGGTTTAGGGTTTAGGGTTAAAGGTTTATGGTTTAGGGTTTGGGGTTTATGGTTCAGAGTTTAGGGTTTATGACCGGATAGAGGATAGGGGTTATGAGTTTAGATTAAATTAGTGTATTATAAGCTTCGTTGTTTATGGTTTGGGGTTTAAGAATTAAGATTTATGGTTTCAAGTTTAAGAGTACGGGTTAGCTAGGTTATGGTTTAGGCCAGGTTTATAGTTTAATTTTTAGTTTTTAGATTTATATATTGGGTTTAGGGTTTAGTGCTTAAACCATATCGAACAACAGAGTTAGAGTGTTAGTGTTTAGAGATTTAAGTGTTCAGTAATTTGATAAAAGAGGTAAAAATCAAATTCTTTTAGGGTTTAAGGTTTGCAATAAGATTATTTTTTAATTACTTTTACACCTTATAATATATGTATGAGTTGCGGTTTAGGGTTTAAGGTGTATGAATAAGGGTTTATAGTGTATAATTTGTGTATATATACACAAACATGTTACAAAACACTGTCGATTTATCATATCTCAGTTTTAGTGGCGTTTTGTCAAAAACGCCGCAAATAATTTTAGGTTTAGTGGCGTTTGTTCCAAAAAACGCCGCAAAAATGTTACAAAACACTGTCGTTTTATCTTGTCCCAGATTTAGTGGCGTTTTGTCAAAAACGCCGCAAATAATTTTGTAGAGGTTTAGTGGCGTTTGTTGGAACAAACGCCGCAAAAATGTTACAAAACACTGTCGTTTTACTTATTGTAGTTTTAGTGGCGTTTGTTCTTAAAATGCCGTATATAATTTTATATCGGTTTAGTGGCGTTTGGATCTAAAAACGCCGCAAATATGTTACAAAACACTGTCGTTTTACTTATTGTAGTTTTAGTGGCGTTTGTTCTTAAAACGCCGCATATAATTTTATATCGGTTTAGTGGCGTTTGGATCTAAAAACGCCGCAAATATGTTACAAAACACTGTCGTTTTACTTATTGTAGTTTTAGTGGCGTTTGTTTATAAACGCCGCCAATAATGTTATATCGTTTTAGTGGCGTTTGTGCCTAAAATGCCGCAAATATATCACAAAGACACCGCTGGTTTTATAACATGAGTTTGTAAAACGCCATTTTTATTAGTGGCGCTTGAATAAACGCCACAAAATTTATATAGCCTAAACGTCACTGCTTTTAATTAGCCAACGCCTATCTTTTCTTTCCTCTTTGATATCGATTCCCCAAATCGACAACTAATCCCTAACACCGCTTCTTTCTCCTTTCTCCCTTCTCCATCCAACACCCACCGCCAAGACCAGTATGTTTTACCCGTCGCCCCAATCCACTGGCATTAGTTGCCGGATTTGTGAAACCCGACAAGGAATTTCTCAATAGAGGTATGGAATTTGTTTTCCAGCTGTTTTATTAGGGAAACTCTTATGAAAAGTATGTATCTGCCCTATTTATACTTGGGATATATGCACAATTCTTTGGGTAGTTCAACAAAATGTTCTAGTTTTATCTTGCAAGATATTTAGTTCATGTCATCCAGAGACAATAGTCTGGTCATATCATTTGCTTGATTTTATTTTGGTCTTTTTGTGTTCAAAGTACGGTTGGTTTTTGGAGCTTTGTAAGTTACTAGGTTTTCTTTTTACCTATGAAAATCTTTGTGCCGAATAGCTAATGCAAGGAGCTTTATTAATTAAAGTAATTCACGGTAACTTTTTATTATATTTTCTTCAATTTTTAACTATTGCAATCCGTATTAGTATAGCCTTATATTGGACAGAATCTGGGGACCACAGGGATCCTTAAATTCTTTTTCACTTTTTCGATTTTTTAAGCCTTTTAGACACTTGACTTTTATCTTTCTCAAGAAATTTTAGATAAGTAATAGAGGGAAGAAGGGAGGGAGTCATTGGACCTGGCGATACCTAGGTATATGTGATCAAAGGTGTAAAGTGTCAAGTGCTAGGACCCTTGTATTGCCTAAGGAGCATAGTGCTAGTTTTAGGAATATATATATGCATAAACATTGCATGGCTCAATGTATTAAAATTACCAAGTCTTAACTAAAATTATTCTAAAATTTCATCTTAAGCATTAGGTTATGAACCGACAATATAACCACTTGCGAAAACTCTTCTAGTTTTTATATTCTTAATTTTGTTTTCTTGTGAAGAAAACAAAGGGAATTTGCCTTTGTGAGCCTTGATAAAGCTGCCTCACCTTGTTTGGAACAAGGCTTTTGCCAAAATTTTCCTTCACCTCTCTTGCTAGGGATGCTTCTTGACTACATTGGTTTATGTGGCTATACCACACCCAATAGTAGAGTTATACTATCAATCTTGAAACTAATAGATACACTCTTCTTGTTTACGAATATTTTTCTCGTATGGAAAAAAAGAGGGCACCATGGCTCGATTAAAGACGTTTATCCTAACCCCTTTAAGAGCACCACATTTCGATTTAAGATATTTACCTCCACACCGATAAGAACACCAAGAATATTGGTATTTTTAAGTGTACTGATAGCTATGGCGTATTTACATATTGCTCGCTAATTCAATTTCTAGCTTTAGAGGCCTCATCTAATGCTATGATAACATGCGATTTTAGTTTGTTGGCATTATTATTGTAGAGTATATTCAACTCAATTTCTTTAATTCTTCACCACTCTTTTGGTAATTTATTACTTTATTGGGAAGAAGTCCGTTTCTTATCTTGAGAGATGATTTTGAATCATCTAAAGAAAAAAATGATGTTAGGAATTCATTTTGCTTTGTTTCATTTCATTGGTGACATTTCTTTTCTTGATGACCTATATTCAATGGATTACAATGGCTTTCCTCTTATGTCATTCATGGTTATAGGTGCTACACTTGTTGTTTCGGTGACGGTCATTATTTTTCAAAGGATGCTATTCGTGTACTTCAACTTTGAACCTAAATGGTTGTCATAAACTGTACCATCTTAGGAGAGAAAAAACATTTGTTGCTATTTTGTTAAGCGGGTGCTCTTTGAAATTTTTGTTCATCAATGGCAAATAATTGTTCTTTATATGGACTTCTGTAGTGTACTTTGGTCATTTAAGAGATTCAGGGCTTCAACTTACGAATGAATTTGTGGCGGCCATTTCTAAGGGGACTTGGCTAGTTTAACATGTTCTATGTACTCGGTGCGATCTATATAGTAGGTGTTTCGGTTTGTCCAATCATTCTTATGGAACTTTGGTTCTCGAATTGAAACACATATGTTTTAACTGGATGCAACCGAGGGCCTTTTAGTGGTTTCTTGTATTATAATATCTTCAATGTTGTTATCGTTTGGTAATAAGTCCTTAACCATTGTACAAATTGCTCAATGAGGTAATGCGTTGTGTTAAATTGATGATAATAATTAAGATGTCATTTGCAAATGGAGTAAGACGTGTATGGGTTGGTCAAAATGGATTGCTTTCAACTCCTGCAGATCGGTTGTAATTCGTGAAAGAGTTGGTGTCGATGTGACTAATATTGCTACTATTGCATTATCTAGTTATTTTCATTTATCATCTTTTCAAGATTATGTTGTGAATAAATAATTTGAACAATTAAGAAATGAAACAATTCACTAAGTGAAACTCCAAATATTATTTTCTTAACTAATCTAATACTAATAGAATAGAAAATTATGCCGAGAGTTGACCAAGATAGGAAAGTTAGTAATTTACTCGCTTGTTAATTAATTAATTCGACATGTGTTGACTCTTCCTATTTTTTATCGTTACTATTGAGCGTACATTTTTTCCTATTTGAAGATAGGAAAGTTTGTGTTCTGAACCTTGTATACATCATTGCGGAGTCATTATCTGAGCGTTTATTAGACTTCACGAAAAAGGCTTAATTTATAAAGGTATATGCGAAAATTCCATTGCTTACTATCGTGTTTCACCTTGCGAACTGATATTTAGTACTTTCTGATTTGATCATACTTGTCTATCTTCCTCCTTTGTTTCAATAAATTTAGTAGACAAGGTTTCTTCTGGACAAGCTTTCTTTTGGACTTCAAGTACAGGTATATGCGTTTATTAGACAAGTTTTCGTTTGGACTTGAAGTATATAGGCTGTATATGTAACTTGCTAAATTGCTGTACAAAATTGCGGATTATTATTTCTTTGTTTATTATTCTTTGTTTATTATTATTCTTTGATTATTATTCTTTGTTTATTATTATTGCTATTTATTATTCTTGTTTATTAGTAATAATGTTTATTATTATCTTTGTTTATAATTGTTGTTTATTATTAATTTATGCCTAAAACTTTATTTATTATTGTTGTTTTATTATTATTCTTTGTTTATTATTGATGTTTATTATTAATTTAAGCCTAAAGCTACTGCTTATTATTATTCATTTATTATTAATAATGTTTGAACAACCTCCAATTTGCTATCTACTCATGCCGCTTCGATTTTTTACAAGCTTAGTGTATTATTTTTAAAATGTAGGGTAGGTACGATATAAAAAATAACATTAACAAAATATAAAAGTAAATTGTTAAAGTATGTTATAATTTTTAACATAAATGTCATATTTTAATAAATATTTGCAAGTTAAGAAGATATTAACATATTTTAATACAAACTGTCATTACATATATTATATATTATATTAAAGAATTTTTATTACTTTATCTTCCTTAAAAGTAAACAATATTTTTTTAAGAATACATAAATTACATAATGCTTTTAGGCTTATTACTAATTAATAATTACTAATTTTTATATTACTAATGTTTGCTTTTAATATTTAATATTTTCAATGTTTTCCAAAATGGTAATAATATTTTGTTATCGTATAATAATAATATTGATCATTACTTAAATATGTTTTAATTACAAAAGTAAATTATTTTTATAAGAATTGATTTAAAACTTTTTAAATTTAATATTGTTATCAATATAATAATTTAGATCATTATTGAAATATGTTTTAATATAGAAAATAATTTTTTATAAAAGAAGTAAGTTAAAAACTTTGTAAACTTAATAACATCACAAAGAAATTTCAATTATAAAAACCATATAATAACATTTTCCATTTTAACTTATTCTCGATTTGAAATTTTAATTTAACTTACATAATTCATAATACATAACTAACATAAAATTACATAACTTACATGTACATAACTTACATAACTTACATAGCTTTTATAACATTATTTAACTTACATAATACATAACTTACATAATACTTGTATCGAAAAAAGAAGAGATTCAAAGTATATAGGCTGGAAACCTGACGGGTTGCCGTATATCTCACTGTTAGATATAACGGATCCTCCCTAGGTGTAACAATGCCACGTATGTTGAATCTTAAAGAATACATAAATTACATAATATATAACCTACATAATACATAACTTACATAATACTTGTATCGAAAAAAAAGAGATTCAAAGTATATAGGCTGGAAACCTGACGGGTTGCCGTATATCTCACTGTTAGATATAACGGATCCTCCCTAGGTGTAACAATGCCACGTATGTTGAATCTTAAAGAATACATAAATTACATAATATATAACTTACATAATACATAACTTACATAATACTTACATAGTACTCAGTTATATATATGAAATTATCATTACTTACGTAAATTATAAATTAACACTTTAGCCGTGTAATTTATTGTCAACATTAGACTTCAACAACTACGAAATGGATAGGACTTGGATGAATTTGTCAAGGGTAAGCAACGGTTATCGACATGGAGTAGAAACTTTCCTGAATTTCGCATTTCAAAATGCAAGCCAAGAGAATATGATTCTTTGCCCGTGTGAGAAGTGTTGCAATACCAATTGGCATTACCGTGAAGTTGTCTATGAACATCTAGTTGTTGATGGCTTTGTTCGGGGGTACAAAAAATGGATTTTTCATGGAGAGTGTACATCTAGTGCAGCATCATCATCGATGAATCTAGGTTATCCTCATAGTGCTTACAATCAGAATGTTAGAGATTATAACATGGAAGCCATGTTGCGGGATGCTTTTAATATGCACAGTGATGGTTTCGGGTCATTTTCACCTGACATGGGTGCAACCGATGATTATAGTTTTGGTGGAAATACTTTCTTTGAAGGGGAAGAACGATACATGATGAACAACCAAATGAAGAAGCGGCAAGGTTCTACACGTTACTTGGTGAAATGAATGAAGAAGCGTATGAGGATCAAAATTTTCCAAACTGTCTTTTCAGATTCGTCTTTTTCACTTGAAATGTTTGGGAGGATGGACCGAAACTCGTTGACAATGTTGTTAGAGTTTCTGCAAGAAATGTTCCCGTTTGCGAAAATCCCTAAATCGTCCAAAGGCATGAAGAAACTGATAAAGGATTTGGGTCTTAGCTACAACAAAATTCATAGTTGTCCAAATGATTGCATGTTGTATTGGGGCGACCGGATAAACCAACAGTGCTGTCATGTCTGTGGTGAATCTCGTTGGATTAAAAGAAATGCAGAGGATGGTAACGATGACGAACAGGATACACATTCAAGGAAGCAGCCGGTTAAGATTTTACGGTATTTCCCACTAATACCAAGGCTTCAAAGGCTTTTCATGTCGTCGAAGACAGCCGAGTCAATGACGTGGCACCATGATGGACGAACCGATGATGGATTGTTAAGGCACCCCGCAGATTCTTTAGCTTGGAAATCATTTGACTCAAAATTTCCAAGCTTTGCACGCGATCCTTGAGTGTTAGGCTTGGGCTAGCATCGATGGATTTAACCTTACAAACTCATGAGTACATCGATAGTACTTGGCCGGTGGTGCTTGTTCCTTACAATTTACCTCCATGGGTTTGCATGAAACAGTCATCTTTATCTTATCTATGATTATACCGAGAGAAAGGGCCCGGAATGATATTGACATATATTTGCACCACTTATTGAAGAGTTAAAACAACTATGGGTTGGTGTTGAGACATACGATGCAATGAGAAAAGAGAACTTTAACTTACGTGCGACTTTGATGTGGACTATTAATGACTTCCGCTTATGCTAATTTATCCGGTTGGAGTACTAGGGACGTTATGCTTGTCCTTGTTGTCTCGCTTGCAGACATGTTCGAAATGGTTATATAATGGGAAGAAGTTCTCTTATATGGGGCATCGTCGGTGGTTACCAAAAATCATAGATTTAGATATCGAGTGCTCGGTTTTGATCTGATCAAGAGTTCAAAGAAGCTCCATCGCACCAATGGATCCAAATATTATTCATGTTGAAAGATATAAATTTTATTTATGGGAAGATGAATCAACCGCCAAGTCGAAAAGAAACTGCAGAGAAAGGGATGAATCGATGATGAATCGACGAAGAGGATGATCCTAATGAGGCGGAGTTGTGGAAAAAAGAAGTATTTTTTGAGTTGCCTTATTGGGAGCATCGATATTACGCCATAATCTTGATGTCATGCACATTGAGAAAAATGTCTGCGAGAACATTATTGGGACTATTTTGAATGTCGATGGAAAATCAAAAGACAATCTTCAAAGTCGACTTGATTTAGTTCACATAGGAATTGGCGTGAGCTTCATCCTCAACCACTTCCGAATATGAAATATCGGTTACCACCGCTATTTATTCAATGTCAAGACGGAAAAAGAAGTGTTCATGACGGTGTTGAAGGATATAAAGGTCCGGATGCATATGCATCAAATATATCTCGATGTGTTAGTCTTAAAGATCGAAGACTATATGGCTTAAAATCGCATGACTATCACATCTTGATGCAAGCCTTCTCGCCGATTGCTATGCGGTGTTGTATGTCAAAAAGGTGACGTCTTGTGTAATTGAACCATCCAACATAATGAAAGGCATTTGTGGCAAAGTTTTGGACGTTCAAGAACTTGAGACACTACAAGATCGAGCATGACCGACTTTATGCAATCTGGAGAAGATCTTCCCGCCTTCATTCTTCACAATTATGGTGCACTTGTTAATTCATCTCCGTGAAGCGATACTTGGTGGACCCGTGTTCTATCGATGGATGTATCCTATTGAAAGGTATTAATTTATTTGTAAATTATTCCTTCATTCACCTAAATGCCTTTAGTTTCAACTTTTGATAATGTTCTATTTCGTGTTTAGGTTCCTCTCCAAATTAAAGTCTTATTGCCGCAATAAACGTTATCCGGAAGGATCAATTGTCAAGGCTACTTGGCGTAAGAATGTATGACTTTCTGCTCAAGGTATTTGGAAGATGTTGAAACAAGAATGAATGCAGACCAAGTAGAAATCTTGGGCTCATGAGATCATAACTTGGCGGAACTTATTTATTTCAAAGTTTGAGAACCGATCGACAAAGTCGAAATTGCGTAATTAGACGACGGATCATGGGTCCAAGCACATCGACACGTTCTTTTCATCACGATTCAATGGAACCATTTCGAAGTAAGTTCTAGAATTTGATAAATACTCATCAATTATAATTTGTTTGTCTTTTAACAAAGTAACCATTTTTTAACATAGTGAGTACAAACAAGTATTGAGAGCTCGTTCACGGTCCCGAAGGTTACATCGATGAGAAATTAATAAGATGTTCACAGAATCATTCCATGAATGGTTAAGCCAAATGGTATGCAATTTAAGTTTTCATTGACAAGTAATAATGTTTTCTCATAACATTTATAATTACTCGATTTACTTTCGATTCAATAGGTTTGGAGTCGGAATGAAGTTAATGACGGTTAAATGGCTTTCACAAGGTCCAAACCGAATAGTGAAAAGATATAGTGCATTCCTCATCAACGGATACAGATTTCATACAAGGTATCGCGAGAGGTTGAGGAGAACCCAAAATTGTGGAATTGTTGTTAATTCTTCAATTACGAGTTATTCTAGTGCTAGGGACAGTAATCCTGTCGAGGGGAATTTGGAGTATTACGGACTTATTACTGACATCATTGAGTTGGATTATTACGGCAAATGGAAAGTTGTCTTGTTTCGAGGTGAATGGGCTGATGTGAATACGGCTCGTGGAATTAAAAAAGATCAATATGGTTTTACAATGGTGAATTTCTCTCGATTGATTTACACCGGAGAACAACTAATAGACGAGCCGTATGTGTTTTCTTCTCAAGTGAAACAAGTTTTTACTCCGAAGATCCAACTGATGAGGGTTGGTATATTGTACTTCGAAATACTCCTAGAGACTTGTTCGACATGGGCAGTGGAAGTAGAGATGACATCGTCGAAATATCAGAAACTCTGCCTTTTCCAGAACAAAACTTAAATGAAAATATCCCTAGTACTAGTGCACAATTTCAATGGGTTCGTCAGGATGTGGACGAAGATATTTACTGAATAATGATGTAGTAAGATTTTACTATTTTTATTTATATGTAATATTATAATTTTAATCATGGTCATTTTATGTAATTTAAATATTTTATACGTACCATTATTGTTGTTATTTGTTACTAATATTTCAACTATTTTATGTGTATTGCGGGGAAAATGAGTAGAAGAAGAATGCGAGATTTAAATATTGTACATGATACTATAAATTAGGAGAGGGCAATAGTGAGCAATGACGATCGTTGGATCCTCTAATGTGCCCGACATAGATGATGAGCTTACTGTAATTACAAAGTAAAAATAAATTATTTTACATGGATGTTGACTTTTTTATTGATTTATTTTTCAATTTTAATATAACAAAAATTTATCATTGGTCACCGAGAATGGTGGGACGCAGAAAGGTCATGGACGTCACGCTTAAAGGTTTATACTGAATTAAATTTGGCTACCGTGTGAAAGTAAGGAGAAAGCAGTTATGGCCACTGTTGGCCTCAAGCTCGAGTTCTAGGAGGCTATTTGGGCATTATTGCACGAAATGCAAATATGTTGCCCATCAATTACGAGTCATGGCATCACATGCCTAACGCAAACAAAAATCAAGCTCGAGAACATTAAGGTAACAAAACATGAATGTAATTTATAATACTTTGGTTGAAGTTTCATTTATATTTACTTTTTAAATTTATGTTTTTTAGAAGAGGTTTAATTTGGAGGTCTCCGATGACTATATAAAAAGACATTGGGAAAAAATGGAGAGACAACAAAAGCATATTGAAAAAGAATATTTTAAGAAAGAAATAAGCCTCGAGGATAAATCATGGAATGTCCCATTGGAATGTTGAGGCATCAATGGGAAGATGCGGTTAGATTCGGAACTCAAAGAAAGGAGAGGTATTACCTACTTCTAAACTCTTATAAGTTTTTCTGTATAGTATTTACTATATACGTAATAATAATATCATTATGTAGGACCGTGAGCGTGTCGGAACAAGCGCAGACGAAACAAAATTCACGCTTTACGGCGGGATCGAGAAGTTTTGCTTCAGAATGAGGCCGAGGTATTATAATTTATTAATTTCATCAAATATTAATGACTTTATACTATTAAATTATATTTGTAATACAACACGTAGGAACTCTCCACCGGTCAAAAAGTTGGACGCGTTCGACTTTTTGACATTACGCATGAGGAAGAAGGATGGGTCTCCGATGACACCAAGTGGAGAGATTATGGTATATTTACTTAATAAAATTTGATTTATTAAAAATGGATTTATAATGTTTACTTATAATAGTTTAATTCTTCGTTAGTAGCTTTAAATTAATAATGTTAAGTTATGATGCATTCCTTCTTATTGTATATTTCGTTTCTAACTTTTTGATTAATTTATTAGGAGAAACTAAAGGAGAAGAAGACACTTTATGAAGCGGTGCTTGGTGATAGTTCTGTTCATCTTGAGGATGTCGATAATGTAATTATTACCGATGTTTTGGGTCCCGAAAGGTACGATCGCTTGATCGATAGTTCGTTATTCTTGAGTATATTTATAACAAAATTATCACTAATGTTTTGGGTGTTGAAAGGTACGGTCGGGTTCGACTTCAAGGATCCGTGTTACTCAGACCCAATATTTTGGATCCGACTCCCAACAATATATGCCTTCCGGAGTCAATCTCGTCTTTGAAGTTCGAGGCTAAAAGACCAGATAGCTCAAATGCAATCTAGCACGGTTGAGCAAATTTCTCAACTTAGAGCCGAGGCAAGTGAGAGGAGGCCGAAAAGAATGAGGAGGCAGAGCAAATTTCTACTTAAAGCGAAGCAAAGCAGAAGGGAGGCAGAGCGAGCAGAAGTATGAAGAACTTCACCATGACTTCAGGCTATGATGAAGATGTTGCAACAGTCGCAGACACCGCCATCTTAGACATTTATGTTCTTATTGTAAGATGATTTTAACATTGTTACATTTAACAATGTACGATATCATATATTTTTTATATAACATTTAACATTGTTCATATAACATTTAGAAATAATATAGTTGGTGCAATTTTTTATGCTGCATTTGTTATTTGGGTTGAAATTATGTATTACATTTGTTGTCATTGGTTGGTTTTAGTGCAGGAGGCTTATAATATTTGATAAATTGAATATTTTAGATATGCACAAGTTAGCGGCGTTTGTGGGAAAAAGCGCCGCTAAAAGTCAAACCTATAGTGGCGTTTGTGAAATAAACGCCGGTAAAAAGTCATGTTTTTAGCGGCGTTTTAGAAAAAAGCGCCGCTAAAAGTCAAGTTTTTAGCGGCGTTTTAAAAAAAAGCGCCGCTAAAAGTCATGTTTTTAGCGGCGTGCGTTTTAAAAAAGCGCTAAAAGTCATGTTTTTAGCGGCGTTTTAAAAAAAAGCGCCGCTAAAAGTCATGTTTTTAGCGGCGTTTTGGAAAAAAGCGCCGCTAAAGGTAGCCACCTTTAGCGGCGTTTGTGAGGAGAGCGCCGCTAAAAGTTATGTTTTTAGCGGCGTTTTTTGTAAAAACGCCGCTAAAAGTCATGGTTTCTAGCGGCGTTTTTTTCACAAAAACGCCGCTAAATTTTGCGGCGCCACATTTAGCGGCGTTTTTTGTGGCGTTTTTCAAAGCGCCGCAAGATCTATTAGTGGCGCTTAAAAACGCCGCTAAAAGCCTAAAAAAACGCCGCTAAAAGTCTGTTTTGCTGTAGTGGCTGCTCTAAAATCAACAAGTTTCAGGAGCCATCTTAGGTGGACGAGGTTTCTAGAGAGGTCCGGCATCAGATAGCCTCCAATTATCTGAAGAATGTATGCCCGAGCATACCGTATTCTTTCTACTTCGGTCGAACCCTCGTTCGGCTCTGGGAATGTGTCTCGTAACCAGGCCATATCGATCCGAGCTCCTTGAATTCTATCCGGAATTGCACCCAGAAGCTCGTAGCATACGACCATCCAATCGGTAGATGTTGCGGACCCGGTGACTACCGACCCGTCCACCGGTAATCCCAACTGCAACTGCACATCTTCTAGAGTGATGGTACACTCTCCGCATGGCAGATGGAAAGTGTGTGTCTCGAGTCTCCACCTCTCTATCAACGCGTTGATCAAAGGCGGCTCCAACTTGAACCTTCAAATTATCGGCCACGTGCAAAAACCCGCTTCCCGCAGTAATTCTCGATCAACGGCGATGAGGGACCATGTATGTTATGAATATAACATTCCAACACCGATCTGATGTTGAAAAAATATAAAATTAAAATTAATTAAAATTGCATAATTGAAAAAAATTAAATAATATTGAAAAATTAAAATTAAAACTTACCATTTGCATTTGCTCGACGGAGATGTGCTTGTTGTCTAGGCGAAGTAATTCCCCAGCCATTGTAATCCGATAAAAAATTTTAAAATTTTCCAAAAAAATATATTAAAAAAATTATAAAGGGCTTTTTCGTAAATAGTAAAGGACTATTTTGAAATTTGAGCGTAAATTTCAAGGACTTTGAGAGAAAATTGAGAGAATATTGAGAAATGATTGAAGTGTGAAAAAAATAAAGGGTTGGGGGGTTTTTATAGTTTTTTTTACCGTTGGGCCCCCTAACGGTCAAAAAAATAGCCGTTGGGATTTGACCGTTGGAGAAGCTAAAGCGCCGAGACGTTGCTTTGTGCCTCTCGAAAAAGCGCGCTTATGTGGGCGCTTTTGTTGAGGTGGCACAAATCGCGTCCTCATGGGCGCTTTTTATTGTTTCTCCCCTAAACGCGCTGACGTGGACACGTTTTGGGGGGAAACGGCCATTTTCCGTAAATATTCTTCAAACTGGCCCATTTCCGTAAATAATTAAAATTTTTGGTATATATGGGATATTTACCCCTTTTATCTAACTTAAAAAAACTAATTACCTATTTTCTGAGTAAAAGAGGTAAAATAAAATCTGACTCCCGATAAAAAAACTTTCATGATATTTTTATCCTTTCACTTCTTACCAACAAACTTTTGATTCCAATGTAAAACCTTAGGTTCTAATTTTTTTTTTTTTTTAGAAATTATATAACCAAATTGCATTTCTCCTCATTCATACCGATTTAATGTAGAATTTGGAAACACATCTAACGTACCAACTTGTCTTGCAGAAACAAAACTATGAAAAAAAAAAAAAGAATTTCTAATCTTTTTTTTTACTAACAATGTCATTTTAGAGTGTATCTCATTAATTAATTTGCATATGTCAAGTTTAAAATCATTTTATTATATTCTACGAAAATATCATTTTATTATATTGAAATATACTAAAATATTTAATTTCTTTTATATTCTTTGTTATATATTTTTATAATTACTTTTAAAAAATAAGTTTTATTAATTAATAATATAGTTAATCAAATTAGACTAATTTAACCAAAAAAATTCAAAATTTGATGGATTCAAACCGAATTTATCGTATCTGCAGTTTGCAATTACGCCTTATTTATTTCCATAAAAAGAAAAAGAGAAAAATCACGATTAGTTTTTTTTTAATTAAAAAAGCTCGATTAATTTAATTACCGACATCAAATTGAAGCCAATAATTTTAATTAGAGACTCAAAAGCATTAAACTCTTCTTTAACCATCATCGATCAGGAAAAAGGAAGTAACAACAGGTCTGATCCTCTTCATCTCTATCTTTCTACAAATTTAAAATGTTTTATTATTCATACGAACCCTAATTTTGGTTATTACTTTGTCTACCTCTTTCCCATTTTTAACTCGTTTCCTGCATTTTGATTTAGCAAATACACGTACATATATAGTAATTGCTTTTTGAGCACTATTTTCTTCTTAATGTTTTGAAAATTTGTAGGTTGAGAACAAAAGCGACAAAAAATGAAGGCAGGAAGTGCTGCCAAGCTGATCGTAGATGCATTGTTACAGCGGTTCCTTCCTCTCGCTAGGCGCCGCATCGAAACAGCTCAAGTTCAGGTTTTTCTCTTTTCTTTTTCTATTATGTTTTAACTCAAAACCTCTTTCATTTGGAAATGTTTTAGTGAAAAAGGATTTTGAGTATAGTATTGGGTGTGCAGAAAATACACATTTGGTTTGAAAAATGTTTTTTATATGAAAAAAGTTGTTATAGAAAACTTGATCATTGTTGTTTTTTTTAAATTTAATGATGGATAAAAAGTAATTCAATTAGAAAATATTTTTCTAAAATAAAAATTAGAAGCTTGAATTAAAATCTCACAGTTTAAATTTTTTTTTTTGTTTAAAACCAAAATTTGAATTAAAAAGTAGTTTCTCATTGGAGAAGAATGGATTTTGCTTATAAATGACAATTCTTTTAAACGCGTGGAGTAAGGAATCTTTAATTAGATGGGCATACTTTGTTCTTAGAACATGAGTTTGACTATTCTCTATAACGAGTAAAATGCTTGGATAAGAATATTGTTGTTCTATAACAACAGTGTCAATGCTTAAATCTTATGAATTAAAACCACTCTTGTCCTTGGTGGTAGTATCTAATGTGGATTGGCTTTGTCTTACATGAGGTTGGTGTGGGTCGTTACAATGTAATGGGGTTAGATTAAAATACAAACTGTTTGATAAATTAAAATTTTAAAGATTAAGTTTTGAATATTTATTGTTAATTTTTATATATATTAAATTTATTAAATTAGTGAATATAAGTATATTATTTGATAAATATAAATATTGATTTTAAAAATGATTTATTTTTAAATTTTAATCTTATTAATATAATCTTTTATATTATTTTAGATAGTTTTGAATAAAATATATATAGTACTTTAAATATTTTATTTTTAAAATTTTTAATAAAATAAAATTAACTTAATATTTTCTCTACTGTAAGTTATAAGTAGTTATTTACTTATTTATTTTATTCAATATTTATTTTATTAAAATTTTTATATTAAGTAAAAATTAAAATGATTATGAAAATTTTCATTTCATTAAAAAAATTTTATGGTTTATGTAACCCACCCTAAATCATAAACAAGATAAGGACTGTGAAAATTGCACTACTTATGATTAAAGGTCTGTACTAGGCATTGAAGCATGGGAAGGTAAAATCATAATTATCATAGTCACTCTAAAATAGGATTCATTTAATTGTATTAATCAGAAAATTTCGTTAATCACTAACGGAAAACCCTAGCCTCAACTGAAAACTCAAACCTCCCCTTCGTGCCACCAATGCCACCACCGCCTAAGCTCCAACAACGTCAAGGGAGATTCTTTGAAAGTTCCCAGACAACTCTTTCTTTGATTTTGATTACACCCAAAGCATGCTTTGGTCTCCTTTGTTCCCTCACGCCTACAACCCTACAGACATGGATTTTGGTCCCATCGCCTTCGATAATGAATCCGGATCTGGCTTTGGATTTGAAATGGAGAAAAGCAATTGCGGTGCCAAGAATCTCAGACCCAACAATATAAGAAAAAAGATAGCCACCGTTGTGTTCAACATTAGTCTTAATCTTTTGAGAAACAAAAACAAGAAAAAGGAAGAACATAGCTTTTGAGTTGTCCCTGGTTATCGCTTCCCAACTAATCACCATCACTTACTGCTTCCTAAACCATCGCCATTGTCGTGAACCATCGCCCCACCCATTGAAGTCCCTGTACCCATTATCATACTCAAACAACAGCAACAGTGAGCCAATAACCAAAAAGCCTCAATCGAAAATAAAATAAAAATATATTCTCTTATTTTGAAGAGTTCCAAAAAACTCAAAGTGGAACTCAAAGAAGGGGACTTATGGTAGCGGTGAGTTGGGAAGCAACAACCATGGGTTTTAAAATCAACAAATAAAGAAAGAAAGAATAGAAAGGGACAACAACAGTGAGCACGACCGAAGAAGGTAATTGGAGGTCGAACGACGGTGCTGGAGCTTAGGCCTCTAAGGCATTGATGACAAAAAGGGGATGTTGGGGTTCTCAGTTGAGAGAAGATTGTTGATAATCTTAATCCGCTAGGGATTAACTAAACTTTTATGGGTAGCGAATAATTTGAAATTTTATTTTAATTAAAATGATTAAATTAAAAAAAATTAAGTAATCATAATAAGACAAACATTTTTTTTTAGAGTTATCATGAGTATAGTTTACTCGATCATACGCATGGGGAATTTAACTATGGCTTAAAATCTTGTAAAAATTTAGGCGGAGTTTAAATAGGTAATTGAGTGTGGTGTAGTACATTTAATTTATTTTTTGTTTCACGTTATAATATCGTTATAATATTTAATTTCACCGTTATCTTTATTTTTACACTAACCGTAAGTAAACACATGTATATCTAAATTAAATCTTACTTTCTAATATTAAATTGTTCGATTTAAAAAAAATGGTGGAAAAATTAAAATTCCCAAAGTTTAAATAAAACAAATCTTTTAGAAAAGAAATCAACTTATTACTAAATTAAGTTACAAATTTATAAAATTAAAATTTAGCTCAATTTTTTCGTTATTAAGATTTCATATTTTAAATTTGTGAAAATGAAAGCTGACGACTTCTATAATTATCTTTTACTCAAAAGATAAAAATACAAAATATAAGAAAATTAAGTATAGATATAGTTGAAAAGAATAGATAATATTTTTTTGTTTATTTTATATAATTACAATACGAAAAAATACATTAATTAGGTTTTCAAAAATATTAAAATTTATTAATTTATTTTTAAAAATAAAATAAATATTCGGTTTAAATATATGAAATCTCTATTTTTGCGAGTAACTTGATTTTTGTTAAAATTCAAATATCCAAATATTTGTATTAAAATCATAATAAATTGAAGTGATAAAATTTTTGCCTCAATTTTCTATGCACTATAAATTAATATCAAATAATAAATTTAATATTCAAATATGTAATATATATAAATCCATAAAAAGTATATTGAAAAGTGTTGAATATTTAATTTTCTATTATACATTAACTGATAATATATTTAATGAATGATTGTGTTAGGTATAGTATTTTCTTAAAGTCATTTTATAGTATTGATCATTGTACTATGCTTAAAATTATATTTGTATATTTTTTATTTGATCTAAATTGTTGTCAATTATTATAATATTATTAGTTAGTCAAAATAATTAGCATTCTTGTTGATTGAGTCTTAGTTCGATTAGTATTTGCATTGTTGCCAATATAGGAAGATTTGGATTCGAGTGCGTTAAAACGCATTATCGTCTCATTTATGGGTTAGGAGGAGCTATGATTAGTTCTATGAATTGTATAAAAAAAGTTGATATAATTAGAACCTATAATGAGATTATACAAATAATAATAATAATAATTAGCACTCTTGATGATTTGCTAGCAAACATAATTTTTAAAATATTTATAAATCTCAAAATAGAACTTTTGTTTTCTTAGAATAGTTCTAATAAAAATTTACCTCAATATTTTAATATAAATAGTTGATGATATTAATTATTTGAACTAATTAAAACATTAAAAATATAAAAATTAAATGAAGAAATTAAATATCAAATCTAAATATAATAGAGAGAACAAAATTAAAATATTATCATTTTCTTAAAATGTGTAAAAAGAATTAACAAGACACAAGTCAATCAAGGAAGGCCCTAGTGCCCTTTTATTTATAGTTTATAGATTTCTTTGAGAAATCAAAACAATCTTTTATAATTATAATGTAAAATATTTAAATAGAGTAATAAATAAAATAATAAGTGTTTGGAGGAGAAGGAAGGTTGACTCTCTGCCTACTTTTCTTTCTCCACCTTAGTTGAAGATAGTAGGGTTGAGAAAAAAATTGAAAAAATTGAAGATTGGTTTGAAGTATTTAATTTAATTTTGGTTTAAAAATTAAAAAATTGTTGAATTTTGATTTGATGGTATAACTAATGAATGTTGATTTTTTTTCTTTGGATTAGTCTATCTCAATATAAAGTAATGTGTAGATATATAATAGAAGGTTAGCTAATTACTAGGGAGTTGATTTTATTCTCTTTTATTTCTTTCCTTATAAAGTAGGTTCTAACTTGTATATATATATATATATATATTATTTTATGGTGTATAGTGCATAGAATTTTATTCTCTCTTTCACCTAGTGTTTTGTTATTTCGATTCTAGTATTTTGTACATGGTGTCAGAGCCTTTCGGTATCAGAGCCTTTCGGCTCAATTTAGTTAGTTTGTGTTTTGTTGTTTTGAACGCGAACGGTTTGGATTTTTTGTGGGTCACTTGTGCAAAGTGACTTTTTGGGTTTATCGTTGGCATAAAGATGTGCACCGTCATCTTTTCACACAATTTGTAAATTTCGACTATTGAAACCTTGTGTGTGAAGCTTACGCATCGCCTAAAGGTCAATAGTCCACTTTCACGAGCCGACATGTGTGGGCATGTGGATGTGGAGTATTTTTTTGGCCACCAAATTTCGTCCCCAACGTCGACCTCTGTTTCGAGCATAGCTAAGTAGTTGAGTGCTCAATCGGTGAAAGGCTTGTGGGTCGTTTGTTGTTTTTTGAGTTTTCGCATTGTTCTGGTACTATTTAAGTTCTGGTTATTGTTTCAAGATCCTTTTTGTTGTTGTTTGACTTGGATTGGATTGTTCGTTTTGGTATGATTTCAATTTTCTTGTTTATTGAGAAATACATTAGAGGAGACAAAAGTTAAGGTGAATGAGATGAATCATATAATGTCGAAAATTACAAAACATAAGCTCAATGGAACCAATTATTTTGATTGGAGTAAGATGATCTTTATCTATTTGAGAAGCATTGACAAAGACAATCACTCGATTGATGATCCACTCACTGATGAGAAAAGTAGACATGGCTAAGAGACGATACCAAACTATTTTTGAAGATTCACAATTATATTGATAATGAGGTAATTTCTTTAATCAATTATTGTGAGTTTGTGAAAAAAAGCTACTAGATTATTTGGACTTTTTGTACTTAAGGATAGGTAACATATCTCGTATGTACGAAGTGTGTCAGGCCTTCTATTGTCTAGAGAAGCAAGATAGGTTATTCTATTGTCTCGTGTTCTTAGATCTAGCATTGTTAATCCTACATTATCTATTTCCCTCAACCCTATGTTAAGCTTACCCGATTTTTCTTTTAACTTATTATCTGTTAGTTAGCTTACACGTGCTTTCAACTATTGTGTATCAATTTTTCTTGATTATTATCTCTTTCAGGATCTTATGAAGGAGCATATTATTGGTAGGGGTTGTGAGTTTGGAGGTCTTTACATACTTGATACAAAAGTTTGAGAGTTGTTGCATATTCTAACATGGAGTTTCATGGAGTTTCCCTTTAAGGTACATTATCGGTTGGGTCATCCGTCATTACCTTCTTTGAAGTTGTGTCTTCAATTTCAATGTTTTTCATCATTAGATTGTGAGCCATGTTAATTTGCTAAACATCACCGTCTACTTTATGTTCCTATAGTCAATAAAAGAGTTGAGTTTCGTTTTGAATTAGTCCATTTCGATGTTTGAGGTCGAAGTCCTATTACTTCGATGTCTAATTTTTGTTATGCTGTTATTTTTGTGGATGATTATCCATGCGTAACTTGGTTATATTTAATGAAAAATCGTTCTCAGTTATTTATTTTTTTGTACCTTTTGTGCTGAAATAAAAACTCAATTTAATGCTAATGTTTGTATTTTGCGAAGTGATAATGCAAAGGAATATTTTTTGATACCTTCAACTTATATGACAAAGAATGGTATTATTCATCAATCATCTTTTGTTGATACTCCGTCATAAAATGGTGTAGATAAAAGAACAAACAAACACTTTTTTGAAGTAGCCAGAGCCTGCCTTTTTCAAATGAGTGTTCCTAAATGTTTTTGGGACGCTACCGATTTAACATTTTCTTTTCTTATTAATTGTATGCCATCTTTTTTGCTTAAAGGTAACATTCCTTAACATATCCTCTTTCCTTCAAAACCTTTGTTTCCTATTGTGTCCAAAATATTTGGTAACACTTGCTTTGTTTGTAATGTTCATCCACAAGTCACAAAATTGGACCCAAAGTCTCTTAAGTGCATGTTTCTTAATTATTGTCATTTGAAAAAGGGTTATAAATGTTATTCTCCTTATCTTAAGAGGTATCTTGCATCTATTGATGTCACTTTTCCTGGCAACACACCATTTTATCTTGTGTCGTATGTTTATAATACTTCCTTAGAAGATGATGATATATTTTTATATACTGTAAACCGTGTTGTTAGCTCCTCTAAAATAGGTATGCTAGAACATGAAACAACTCAACTACTAATCATTCATGTTTATTTAAGACGGCAAGAACTTCCAGACATATGTCCGCCACCAGTATCTTTGTCGAAAGACTCTGTTCATAGTCAACTTGATCCTAATGTTAGGGGGCTAGAACTTTTGTCTTGCAATCCGCGCAACCTTAGGCGACTCGTAAAGTGAGATTTCTCGATAAAAATTCTCCAAGGCACTAAAAATAAAGCAAAAGTAACTCAAAGACAAAATAAAAACGAAAGAATAAAAGAAAAACAAGAAAGTAACAATCATAATGTGTCTCAAAGTATTTTATTACTCAAGTATGAAGTGATTACAAATGAATGGGAGAGACTTATATTTATAGTTGAGCTCCCCTAGATCCAACAGTATAGATTAAAATACATTAACGATCGAGATTAAATGCAATCTAAAAATGTGATTCTTAAAGGATCTTGATCCTTTAAGATTACAAAATCAAATCTTCTAAGATTACAATCTTCTAACATTAAGATCTTTTAAGATTACAAAATCAAATCTTCTAAGATTACTTCCATATTTACTCAACTATGTAGATGAGCATACAATCTCTCCACGCAATGGGCCAGTCTTGTTAGGCTAAATGACCCCATTGTGAATAAGATGGATCTTTCAAGTGTGTTTTCTTCACGGGCTCCCTTGCACGACTCGTGACATTCTCCCCCACCTGTTTCTACGACACACTCATCTCATCTTCAAAATGGAATTAGTCTATCTTGTCTTGAAACTACTACAAAGCCTCGATAGGTTCCCAACTAGCTTCATTGTCAAAATATCCCTTCCATTGAACAATATATTCATGTTTTGGCTTATAGTACTTCTATTGAATCACTCAATTTTCCATTATGTGTTCAAATTCATAATCATAGGAGACTTTTACCCCTATTGGCACTCATACAAGCGTGGCTCAATTTGGATCTTCCTGATCCTTATGGAAGGGTTTAAGCATACTAACATGGAACACCAGATAAATCTTGAGTTTTGCTGGCAATTCTTGTTTGTGGGCCACCTTGCCTACTCTTTTCAAAACTTTGAAAGGTTCATTGTGCAAGCCATCCTGGTGAAAAATCAAGTGTAATTTTGAATGGACTGAGTCACCAACCTAAAGTGCACATCCCTGTGAGTCTGATCAGCCCACTTCTTATTGCACTTACTTGCCTTGTATAAGCAATATCTGGCTAAGTCATTCTACTCTTACCAATCCTTCGAAAATTGATAAGCTATTGAATTTGGTCTTGCATAACGTGTTGCAACAACGTTGGGTGTGAGTGATTGTTGCCCCATCACTATCTTAAATAGACTCTAATTCGTGGCCCCACTTCACTACAAGTTATAAGAAAATTGGGCTACATCTAAAATCTTCGATTAGTTATTTTGTATGGCACTCACATAGTGTCGAAGATACATTTTCAACAAAGAATTTACTCTATCAGTTTGTCCATTGGTTTACAAATGCATGCTAGTCGAAAAGTTCAAGTCTGACCCCATCAACTTGAACAGCTCTTTCTAGAACGATCCATGAATTGCCCATCACGATCACTAACAATAGATTGTGGCATGCCCCAATATTTCACCACATGTTTAAGGAAGCAACGAGATGTCTCCTCAACAGGGCACTCATTAGTTTCTAGAATAAAGATTCCATACTTGGAAAATTTTTCCACTACAACAACAATACTCGCAAACCTATCAGATTTAGGCAAACCAATAATAAAATCCATGGATACACTCTCCTATAAGAATTTCGAAATGGGTAAAGGTTGCAATAATCTATCCGGAGTCTTCAACTCTACCTTGTCTTGTTGGCACATTAGACAAGTTTCCATATAGGTCTCAATATCATAACCTTTGTGAATAATAATTTTCCTTTAAAAGAGAAACTGTGTGTTGCATACCTGGATGGTCGACCCATCTCGAATCATGACACTCAGTAATGACTTTCTTGCATAAATTCCTGTATCGAGGCACATAAAGGTGATCCCCCTGAGTGTACAAAAACTTTCCTTCAAGTCAAAATTACCTTATTTCCCCCTCATCGACAAACTCTATCAAAGTTTTGACAGTGGGATCATAGGACAATTCCTCTTGAATACACTCCAATAGAAAGCTATCAGGTTGATTGATTGCTGCAAACTCCATTTTTTGGCTCAATGCATCAACCACTACGTTGGCTTTCCCTACCTTATACTCCATGTTGAAATCAAATTTGGCCAAGAAAACCTGCCAACGAGCCTGCTTAGGATACAACTTTTTATGGGTAAAAAGTTAACTATTTGCGACATTATCCATAAATACTATGAACTTGAAACCCAACAAATAGTGTCTCCATATGCACAAGTAATGCACCACTATAGTCATCGCTTTCTCTTGAACCGTATATTGACACTCCGTATTATTAAGTTTTCGACTCTCAAAAGCAACCGAATTCTTATATATTCCCCTAATTACATAGTTTAAAACATTCATATGTACTTCATAAAGTTTCGATTAATATGAAAAAACAAGAATGAGCTCCTTCATTACATGTTTAATTTAATTAAAGGCATTTTGGCATTGAGGACCCAATCTCATACCTTTACCTTCTTCAATAAATTTGTCAAGGGTGCAGTGATTTTAGAGTAACCTTCAATGAAGCGTTGATAATAATTAGCCAACTTAAGGAAAGACTACAACTCTATTACCTTGTTAGGTGGTTCCCAATCAACAATAGCCTGAATATTTCTCACATCCATCCAAATTCTTCCACCTCTCACAATGTTACCTAAGAAAGGTACCTCACATTGAGAAAATGAACATTTCTCCTCTTTGACATAAAGCTCATTTTCACACAAGGTTTGGAACGCTTCCCTCAAATGTTCCACGTACTTCCCAAGTGGCTTACTGTACACCACAATATCATCAAGATAAACAACCACCAAATGATTTAAAAAGGGTTAAAATACCTTATTCGTTAGGGTACAAAATGTCACTAGAGCATTTATTAGTCCAAAAGGCATTACAAGGAACTCATATGAGCCATAACGCGTCACATAAGCAGTCTTTGGCTCATCCCCTTCGGCTATCCTGACTGATTGTACCTTGACCGCAATCCAACTTGGTAAACCACCTTGTGCTACCAAACTGATCAAACAAATCTGCAATGAGTGGAATTAGGTACCCGTTCTTCATAATGATCTTGTTTAATGCCCAGTAATCGATGCACAATCTTATTGACCTACCGTGCTTCTTTTGAAACAAAACTAGTAGGTTAAATGGGGCTTTAGATGGTTTAATGAACCTAGCATGCCTAGCATCTAAAAGTTACTTCAATTATTTTTGTAACTTTTCTAATTCTGGCGGAGACATCCGATATGAAGCCCTAGCTAGTCGCTCAGTATTAGGCATCAAATCGATCTTATGATCCACCTCTTTATTTGGTGGTAACTTTTTGAGCAATTCGACAGGTATTACATCTAAAAAAACTATAGTAACTATTCTACTTATTTAGGAATATCACTAATGGGTTTAATAATTTCATCGACTTTCAAGGTTGCTAAGTAGGAAACTTCATCTCTGAGTACTCCATTAGCGAAATGGATTGTCAATAGTACTTTGGCTTTCACATCGTCATCCCGTTTAATTGGTACCACAAATTGACGCGGGTCTAAGATGCAAATACAATCGACAAAAGGAACGAGAAGTGCATTAATCCAGCCAAAAAATTTATTCCAACCACAAAGTCGTAATCATCAAACGATATTACCTCAATAGTCTCCTTACCAGTCCAGCCATCGAGTTGAAGTTCGAGTCCATTTGCAACACCGTTTGTTAGGACGCTTTTTGAATTCATCATCTTAATCCAACTCGATTCTTTCTCAACCTTATCCCTTTGCAACACCTATTGTTGGGACGCTTTTTGAATTCATCATCTTAATCCAACTCGATTCTTTCTCAACTTGGGACCAAGTTTTCAAACAGGCTCTTTAGACATGAACAAATCTGATGCACTTGTGTCAACAAGCACACTTAATCATCTACTAGCCATAATAATGTCTACAAACATCAACCCTTTTCTCTTATGACCCTTCTTAACTTCGACGCCACTCAATATTGAACCAAAATTCAATGGTGCTTTTTCTGGCTCATCATCCCTGTTGATGGAAGAAAACAAAGATCGTTTCAGCCAATCCCATACCTTATGCAAGCCTTCAAAAAGGAAGAAACTTATTGGCTTTTTCTTCTCCCAAGGCTTGCCTAGCTTAGCTTTTTGAACAGTTTGGGTCTTACCATCATCATTCCTTATTGACTTATTTTTGCCTCTTCCATCATTTCCATTTGGTCTGAATTTGGGCTTAGAAAGACTTAGATTTTTCCACATTCTTAGCACCCTGCTTAATAAGCGACTCTACAATAGTCATGAATTTGGTAGGTTCCTCAACTCCACGACGTTTCAATTGCTGTGAAAACCGTGCCTTGTTATTACTTAAATCAGTGAAAAAGAATAATGTCTCGTTATTACTTAGATTAGTGAGTTGGAACATCAACTCACTTAACTTCTTGACATACTCCCTAACTGTGCCTTGTTGTGAAAACCAACGCAACTTAGCTCATGCCTCATTCTCGGCATATTGTGGGTAAAACCTTGAACTCTTTTTGGAACTCTTCCTAAGTTCTAATTTCGATCCCACCTTGCTTTTTATCTATGGACCTATAACATCACCACAACAAAACAACATCAGTAAAATACATAGAAACAATAATTACCTCAACATTATCATTCTTAATGGCCATAGTACGAAAGTATTGCTCCATCTCCAAAGTTGTCCATTTCCCTCGCGGGCCTTACCCCATCGAACTTCTCTTGTTTAGGGACATAAAATTCTTATGGTTTGGTGTTGCACCCAACACCCCTTTCCCATAACAAATCGGCACACAGTGAGCTCCCCCTCGAGCTCTTCAATTTTTGTGTTCAAAGATGTCACCGTGACTTTATTTTTTGCCTTTATAGTTATCATCACAGCTTTCAGAGTCTCATTCTTTTCTATCAACTTGCCCACAGTGGTGTTGAGGAGTGTTTGCAATGGATCCATACTGGAACTAAGGGTTTCCACCATATATTCATCGAGTTGCTCTTTCATTGAGTCCAGCTCATTGGTGCGTCCCTCTATTATTTTTAGTGTTTCCTTCACATCCCCTATGGATTAGTTGAGATTGACGACTTCTCTTTTTGTATCCCTCGATTAGATATCTTTCTTAGCCCTTCCACAAGTCCTAATTTGTTCTTTCACTCCTTTTGACATCTTGCTGGGTGCCTTCGAAACATTGACTTTGATACCAACCAACTCTCACGGGGTTAGAATTTTTGTTTCACAATTCGTGTGGCCTTAGGCCATTTCTTAGGTTCAAATTCGTATAAGTTAGCGTAACTTTTGCAAAGTGAGAGTTCTCGATATAAATTTTCTAAGGCATCGAAAATAAAGCAGAAACAAATCAAAGACTAAAGAGCAATGAAATAACATAGAATCCACAAGAAAGCAATACTCACAAAGTGTTTAAGTTAATACTCTCAAAGTATTCTATTACTTAAGTATGAAATGGTCATAAATAAGGGGGAGAAACTTCTATTTATAGTTGAGCTCCCCTAGATCTAATGGTACAAATTAAAATACATCAATGGTTGAGACTAAAGGAAATCTACAAATTGGGATTCTTAAGGGGTCTTGTTACAAGATCTTTTAAGACCACAAAATCAAAATCTTCTAATATTACTTCCCATATTTACTCGACTATGTAGATGGGCCTCCGATCTCTCCAAGAAACGGGTCAATCTTGTTGGGCCAAATGACCTCTTTGTGAACAAGATGGATCTTTCAAGTGTGCCTTGGTTGTAGGCTCCCTTGCATAACCTGTGGCACTAGTATTGACCTTATCATTACCCTTCGAAAAGGTAAATGATAGTCTACTTATCCCATTTTCTCTTTCGTTTCTTATGATTAATTATCTCATGTCGCTAGCTCTTTCATTGCTTCATTGAACTCTATTTCAATTTTTAAAATTGTTAAAGAGACTTTGTGTATTCTTAGTTGGCGAGATGTAATGATAGATGAGATGATTGTTTTAGATAGTAATGGTACTTGGGAATTGGTTAATTTTCTTACTAGATAAAAGGTTATTGGATGTAAATAAGTGTTTACACTCAAAGTTAATTCTAATGGATCAGTTGTGTGACTAAAAGATCATCTTATTAATAAAGGGTATGCTCAGACCTATGACGTTGATTACTTGGACACTTTCTCTCCTGTGGCTAAGATGACTTTTGTGCATTTGTTCTTTTCTATGACGGCTACATATTAGTGGCCTTTGTACCAACTTGATATAAAAAAAAATGTCTTTTTGCATGGTAAACTATAGAAGGAAGTCTATATAGAGCAACCACTCGATTTTGTGCCAGGGGGAGATGGTGTGTGAAGCTGTGTCATCTTCGAAAATCCTTATATAGCTTGAAACAGAGCCCACGAGCATGGTTTAGATGTTTTAGTGAGGTGATTTGAGATTTTGGTTTACAGAAAAGTTGTTGTGGCCACTTGGTTTTATACAAACACTCGGAGTCAAGTATAATTCTACTAGTGGTTTATGTTGATGATATTTTTATTACTAGAAGTGATGATGTTGGCATCCTTGCTTTGAAATCATTCTTTTATACTTAGCTTCAAATGAATGATTTAAGGTAGTTAAGATATGTTATTGGAGTTAAAGTTACTAGGAGTAAGAAAGGTATGTCCTTGTTTAAGAGGAAATATACCCTTGACTTACTTGAAAAAACTAAAAAGTCGAGATGCCAACTTTGTAGCATACTGATGGATTCCAATTTGCAAATTATATAGAAAGATAGTGATCCTTTTGAGGATCTTGAGAGGTATAGGGGACTAGTTGGGAAATTGACTTATCTCACATTTACGCGTCACATTGGGTAGCATTAGAAAAAATCTTATGTTACCTAAAAGGGGTTCCAATTCATGATTTCTATATTAGAACTATGGGAACATAGATATTGAATGCTTCATATATGCAGATTGGGTAAGATTGAAGATGGATAAGAGGTCAACTATAGATTTTTGTTTTTTTCTGTGTAGGAATCTAATTTCTTGGAAAGCAAGAAGCAGAGTGTAGTTTTCCAGTTTAGTGCAAAATCTGAATACAGAGTTATGACACAATCTATGTGTGAGATTATGTGGTTACAATAGTTGTTGAATGAACTAAGTTTTAAAGTGTCATTACTAGCAAAAAAATGGTGTGACAATCAAGTTGCTCTTCATATATCTTTCGATCCAGTAGTTCATGAGCGAACCAAGCATATTGAAGTCGACTGTCATTTCATTCGTGAGAAGATTCAATAAAAACTTATATCAATTTCATTATAAAGTAGGTTCTAACTTATATATATATATATATATATATATATATATATGTAAGGGTGAGCATTCAATCGAATTTAGTCGAATTGAGTGAAAATTTTCGAGTTAATAGAGTTCACGAGTCCTATTTTATCATTCTAACTCAATTTGAAATTTTGTTGAATCGGGTCGAGCGAAATAAAATTCGAATCGAGTGAACTGTTCGGGTTAAATTAAAAAAATTAAACTTGTCAAATAAAAATATTTTTACAGTATAACAAATTCTACATTAGAGCACATAAATTTGAAACCATATATATTTGAAAAATATTTCAAAGCAAAATAATAAAAATAAGATACTTGAGTATGATAAATTTGAATAATTAATTAGGTCCCCAAAATTATTATTTAGAAAATTTTAAAATTTTAACTTTTTTAAATATTTTTAGAATTTTAAAAAATTATAATTTAAAAAACTATAAATTTTGAAATTTTATAAATATTTTTAATTTTTGAAAATATTTTGATTTTATTTGTAATTTTGTTAAGAGAAATCAATTTGCTTATTTTCAAAGTTGATAAAGATCAAAAATGTATTTACACCATTCTATTATTTGAATTATTTGAGTTATTCAAATTGTGAAATTCAGCTAGACTCGAACTCGAAACTCGAACTGAGTTATTCGAGTTGACTCGAATAATTCCAATAATATATATATATATATATATATATATATATATGTATGTATGTATTATTTGATGGTGTATAATACATAGAATTTCATTCTCTCATTCTCCTAGTGTTTTGTTATTTCGGTTCTAGCATTTCATACACTCAATAATATAGTTGTGTTCTTCCTGTTGAAATTTTAGGATGGACAGTGTCTTCGATCATCTGACCCTGCTTATGAACAAGTACTAGATTCCTTGGCTATGGTTGCACAACATACGCCTGTTCCTCTTCTAGAAGCCCTTCTAAGATGGCGAGAAAGGTGAATCATTTTCTTATTTACTTTACCATTTAACTCTTCTTACAAATTCTTATTCTAAAATCCATTTTTAGTTTCTAATAGAGATTTGTCTTAGTATCATTTGTCTCTTATATTATTTTTAACTGTAATATTATTGATTGATATCTTATTTTAAAGTAAAACAACACGAAATTGATAGTTTAATACTACTTTTCATACAAAAAAAAAAGAGTGGAAAAGTTCAAACGATCCACTATCATATATACATACACGCACGCACACACTCAAAACTATGAGGCTTTTTTTGTTAAAGTTAACAATACCTCACAGGTTTGGTACGAGTCTCAATGGTACTAGAGAAACAACGAATAAGATATAAGAGCTATGTGTCGTGTGGGAGCCAATTCTAAAATGATGTGGTCCTAGTATTGTTTACTTTATGTTGAGCTTGACAAGGATGTCAAACTTTAATCGGAGAGGAGCTTGTAACACCTTAATACTATGTTGGGAAACTTTGAAGATCTACTATGATAGATATGTAAAGTTTAAGTCCATGCCTGCGATGCACATTTAGGAAAAAATCGTCAAACTTTTAGTTTGAAGTGGACAGTACCTTGTAAGTTATTATGGGTATCTAAAAGTGGTATCAAATCAATCAAGTTAGAATATGGAAGGTAAATGCTATATCGAGAGAACCACCTCTAAAACCCTGAGGGAGATAAGTGCTACATAATGAGAGCCATCTCTAGAACCCCAACTCTTTGTCTGATTTTGGTTTCGTATGTTTTATGTTGGGTTTAGCTGGGATGTCAAGATTTAATGCGGGAGTTTGTAACACCCTAATCCCAGTTTGAAAAACTTTTAGGATTTGTCTTATACTTGTGAAGTGCCTTTAGTGGGACAAAATAGTAAGGCTTTTAAGTCAAACTGGACTGTACTTTATAGGTTAAGTACGGTATCAACATACTTAATTTAGCAATCATTAATAAATTATCTCAGGTTTTTTTAAGCCAATGTAAAGTTAATGTCATTTAATCAAGGCATATGGTCATCAATTCTAATTGTTTTATGACTATAGGATTTCATTGTCTTACTTTTGCTTTTGTGATCTTGGTTGCAGTGAACCACCAAAGGGTGCAAATGATGCATCTACTTTCCAAAGAAAGGTTTGTATTCTTTAATAGCTTATAGATTTTACTACGTAAAAGCTCATGTTTTTTTTTTAATTCATTTAATGGCTTGTAAAGAGTGTTTTTTTTTTCCATCCAAAAGAAAGAAATAGCAAGTTAAAGGAAACTAAAAATACATGTTAGGCCCATTATAAAATGATGCGTACCTTTTAGCTTTTTTAAATTTGCCAAATGGTTTTAATTATTCTGCTTAATTCACTGTGAGTTTAATTTGTCTTCATGAGGACCAGCTTGCCGTGGAGTGCATTTTCTGTTCAGCTTGTATTCGTTTTGTTGAGTGCTGTCCACAAGAGGGACTTACTGGTTTGTTCATTTCCATTTTTTCCCGTTTGCAATTCTACATTTGTTTATCGGAATTTGGTAAAATGTTAGACTTTCATTGCAGAGAAGCTTTGGTCTGGTCTTGAGAACTTTGTTTTTGATTGGTTAATCAATGCTGACAGGTAAGGCAGTGAAGGATGAGTCTAGACTTGCTCAAATTGAAGTTGTGTATTTAATTATGTTCTTTTTAGTGTTCAGGTTTTATATACAAATTATAGGAATTAGTTTGTATTCGTTGTAATTAATTATATTATTATCATTGAAGTATTATTATAATATAGGGTTTGCATAGATTAATTGTTTGAACAATTTTAGCCTAATCTTGCTGGATTATTGATTTGAAAATACATTCTTATTACAGGGTTGTTAGTCAGGTTGAGTATCCCTCACTAGTTGATTTGCGGAGTCTCCTTCTTGACTTAGTTGCACAACTCCTAGGTGCCTTATCTCGGATTAGGTACTTGTGTTATTGTCTGGTGGCATTAGAATTTGATGGGGATGTTCTTCATGTTGTACTTATCATACCATTATAAAATGGTTGATGAAATATTTTGGAAGAAATTTGTTTGATGATATTTCCCCCTCCCCATTAGTGAGAAATATCTGATGAAGAATCACACCGATATGTCAAAAGATGGTAATAATGTTGTCTATTAAAGGACATCTCTAGGGGATTTATTCTCTTTTCCTTTTTTTTTTTTCTCGTGAAAAGTCTTGGAATATATATTGGATGTCTTAAATTAGAGCTTTTGGGATTGAAAGGTTGGTATTAGGTTCATGGAATACCTTCTTTTACATATTCTGGCTCAAACCCAATAGGTTTTCCATGTACTCAAAATAAAGGTAATATCAGTGAGTGAAGGGAGGAGTTTATTTGTAACTTAGTTGTTTGTTTTACTATGTTTAATCTACTATGCATGAGAAGAACTATCTACTTTTCAAGTATCTACAAAAGAGAATCATGTTTTTGATTGTTTCTAGACTTCTTAAAGATCTAGGCTATGATTGAAAACTTATTTTAAAAATAAGTGAAATGCTTAATGGTAGGTATCCAAAGTTATTATATTAATACGTATTAATTGTTCTTTTCTTTCACAGGTTTACTTCTGTAACTGAGCGTTTTTTCATGGAATCTAATACTCGTCGAATAGACAGTAGTGTTGCCAGAAGTGAAACACTTAGTATTATAAACGGGATGCGCTACCTAAAGCTAGGGGTATGATAAATTTTGTTTTTATGTTTTTTTTTACCTCAAAGAAAAAGACATCATGATGACTAGTGTTTGACAATAACTAGTTTCCAGGTTAAGACTGATGGAGGATTGAATGCATCAGCTTCTTTCGTGGCAAAAGCAAATCCTCTTAACCGTGCTCCACATAAACGAAAAAGTGAGTTGTATCATGCACTATGCAACATGCTTTCAAACATTCTAGCACCACTTGTAGATGGTGGGAAAAACCAATGGCCTCCTACAGGTGTAGACCTTGCTCTCACTCTATGGTACGAAGCTGTTGGGCGAATTAGAGAGAACCTAATGCATTGGATGGAAAAACAGAGCAAACATATAGGTGTAAGGGCATTTGCTTATCTATTTTTCTTGGAATTTTGAATTGGTTGTCTAATAAGATGACAGAATAAAGGTTAGCCTTTAATTCTACTTCACGACCTAGAAAATATTCATCTACCAGTTACACCATCTATAGGAATAAATTGACTAATCTCTAATAGATGCTTTTAAGGCTTAGGCAAAAATGAAATATCTACTCGATCATAAAATAAGAAGTTGTGTTATTTTGGTAAAGGAGATACTACATTGTTGAACATATTTTTTTATGTCACTTTGTTGTTGGTAGGTCTTTAGATTTTCTCCATTTTTACTCGTTAATGTTATAGATTTCACACCCTAAGAAACTAGGAAGGAAATTAGTAAATTAGTTATAAAGGAAGAGAAATTCTAAGAATTTTGTTTCTGTAGAATTCCTAATGCAGAGAGAGCAGTAACAAAACTTTTATCCCTTTCCAAGGGCCCTATTACTCCTTTCACCACCAAGTTCATGATAAGCAGTAGAAGTGTAGAATTAGTTATTTTTAAATTTCAATGCTTAGTTAAAGTGAAAAGAAAGGTTCATTAGGACTCTCAAATGTGTAGGATTAGTTATATTTATATGTCAATGCTTAGTTGAAATGAAAAGAAATATTCACTAGGGCTCTCACTTGTGTTGCTTTCATTTATGTTTCTTTGATTTTCATTATAACTGGAATTTTGAGAGAAGCAAGTAATTCATCATTCAAGACACATTATCATTTTAAAAAAGTTTATTTACTGCATACTTTCTCTGAGATTATAGACAATTTCCATCAATTAGAATGCTTAAGTACCTATTTAACTACTTTGCTATACTTTATTTTGTTTCTCCATGAACATATTTTCAGGTATAGTGATAGAAAGTTTTCCATGCATTTATATTAGATGTGAATTTTTATTTAAAATGTATTCTTCCCTTTTTTTTTTGTAACGTAAAGTTCTCGTATTGATGATGCTTGAACACTATTGTCGAATAATGCACTTTGAGTATTTGAGTTTTGTTGGACTGTATATATCAGATAGGAATCCTATTTTTTCAGGATACTAGTTAAGTGATGTTTTTCCCTAGTGTGATAGAGATTATAACTATGTGCATAAGAGTTTGTAACATGTCTAATTTTCTAATGATTAAATTAATTCTCTACACTTGAGGTTGGCCTCAAGGGAGGCGGTGGGGCCCCCTTGAGGAAATGTAAAAATTTTAAATTTTATTAAAAAAATTCAGTTTGGGGACCATTTTTTGAAGAAGAAAAGTGTGTTAGGGCCTATTTTTTTTTAAAAAAAATTCAGTGCGAAGTGCGTTAGGGGCCTATTTTTTTTAAAAAAATTCAGGGCCCAAAGAAGAAGTACGTTAGGGGCCCATTTTTTTCAGTTCGCCCCAGGCCAAAGAAAATTTAGGGACGGCTCTGTCTACACGATGTCAGATGTTTTTGGTTCTTTCTTGGAAAGATTCTTTACTAGCTGAATTTCTGGTTTCTTTTGTTCATTCAATTCCTAACTCCTTTCTTTACCCTTGTTTACTTCATTTCTAAGCAATCATGTTAGATTCCACTAAAACTAGTCCTACCTTAGAGACTACCATGATTCAAAACACAACTACTTCAATCATTGAAAATTTGAAAATCATTTAGTCATCTTAACGATTGAACGAAAGAATTATTTGAAATGGTCCCCAATTTGCTTTATACATCTTTGAACGGTCAAGGGAAATTAAGTCATTTTTCGGGCACAAATCTTTCAAAAAATATTCTAAATTAGAGGAAAGGGATGCGCAAGATTCCATGGTTGTGGAATCGATGCTTTCAGAGATTAGTGATACGTGTATGTTCCTTGTCATTGCCAAGGAGATCTACGATTTTATTAGGCTGAGATATTCCAAGGTCAATGATATTGTCCAAATCTATGAAGTTAAGACAAATTTCAACAACCAAGCATGGGAATCGATCTGTTATTAAATATTTGAGTCTCTTGCTAGGTCTATGGTAGGAAATAGATCTCTATTAGTGCATCCAAAGGAGATACTGCAACCTTAAAGTAGTTCATGGAAAAGGATCATATCTACAACTTTCTAAGGCCTCAATTCTGAGTTTGATGTTGTGAGAGCCCAAATTTTAGGGAAGGAGGATTGACCTTTGAATGAAACAATATCTTACCACTTGGACTGAAGAAGAACGACGAAGTGTTTTGTTGGACACATTGATGGGAGATGGATCTATTGTCGTCATCAAGATTTCAAGATTAAATGATTATGGAGTTTTGAAATAATTTAAAGGTAGTAAGAAACACTCTACTTTGTCCAAGTTTTTTAATAGGGACTTATTATTGCACATATTACTAGAAACATACTACATAAGAGATAAGTGACAGAAACTCAATGTACAACCCTTAATGATTAATTGAAATGTGACAAAGGACTACCACATATGGCTAGTGCTTGCTTGTGTAATGAAGAAAACTCATAAGGTTCAATTTTTGAGTTCAACGAGGACAAAATTGAGAATTTTTTTGTTAATGCCTCAAGGAAACTATTTTCAATGATTTGTGCCATAGATTTCAGACTATGGATCAAATGGCATTTTTATGATTCCAAAGCCATAGAGCCTTTCATAGCAATCTTCACACAAATCTTATACCAAAAAGTTTAAGGAAATAAGAGATAAGTGAGAGAATGGTATGACAAAGGAGATGGAAGCTCTTAAAAATAACAAAATGCGAGAGTTTGTAGAATTGTCGAGAGGAAATAAAGTTGTTGAACATAGATGGGTTTTTTCGATGAAGCACAAGTCTAATGGTTCAGTAGAAAGGCATAAAGAAAAATTGGTTGCTAGATGGTATGCTCAAACCTATGTCATTGAGTATCTTCATATCTTTTATCTTATTGCAAAGATTAATACGGTACGTGTCATGTTGTCTTTGGCTGCAAATTTAGGGTGGAACTTACAACAATTTGATGCAAAAAAAAAAAAAAATAATTTCGCCATGGCGATTTAAAAGAGGAGATTTGTAAGAGATTCCTCTGGGTTTAAATTTAGAAAAAGGGTATAGTCTGTAATGTTGAAAGACCTATAGTTTAAACAATAATTAAGGGCTTGGCTCGAAAGATTTATAGATGTAACGACTATCTTGGGATATAAATAAAGTCAAGGAGGTCACATTCTGTTTGTAAGGCACTCAAAGTTAAGGGGCATGATAGTGTTGTTGGTATATGTGGATGATATTATCATAAAAGGTAATGATACGGAGGAGATGCAAAATTTAAAAGGGTTCATGCTGAAAAAATTTGACATCAAAGAAGTTGGAAAGTTAAATTACTTTTTCGGTATTGAAGTAGCACATTCAAAGCAAGGAGTTTTTATTTCAGAGTTGAAACACTTGCTTGATTTATTGAAGCAAGAAGGAGTGTTGAGTTTTACACTAATTGATATGACAATTGAGTAAAACTCTACACTATGTGGTGCTCAAAATGATTTTGTTGTGGGTAAAAGTTCTTACGAAAGACTTGTCGTAAGATTAATCTATTTGACACATACAATACCAAAAATCACATTTGTTTTTAAGTGTAGTAAGAGAATTTATACACAATCCAAAGGAAATGCATCTCGAGGCTTATTTAGAATTTTGTAGTATTTGAAGGGTAATCTTAAAAAACAATCTTATTCAAGTGAGAAAGCATGACTATAGAAGCTTATACCGACATTTAGTATGCTAGACCATTAGTTGACTGGAGGACAACTTTGAGCTATTATACATTCCTAGTTGGCAATCTAATGACTTAGATGAGGAAAAGGAAAAATGTGATGGCAAGGTCAAGTGCAAAGATAGAGTTCAGGCGAATGGCATTATGAATATGTGAATTAAAATAATTCTTGATGATCTAAAGATAAAATTGGAAGGTATTGGATAAATATCGCATATGTAAGTATACATATTGTAATTAGTATAAAACATAATTTCCACGGAGAATTATTAAATGCTAATCACCAATTATTATTCTATAACTCATCTAAATAAATCAACAATAATATTTTAAAATTAAATTAATAAATAAAATTAAAAATAAAATCTAATTAAATAATCAACTAATAATAAAATCTTAAGATTATAATTTCATCTAATGCATAGTTATTTGTTCTAATCTCCACTTTGTTTATCTTAATAAAGTTGATTACTAACATGGGTATTAAAATTCCTTAATTATCTTCCATACAATTAAACAACAAATTTAATATAATTATCAAGCTATATTTCTATGCCAATGATTTAAATAAAATTGTTTAAGAATTAATTGCAATTTTAGCTACTTAAGATAATTAAGTATATTCTTATCTTAAGTATATATCAAGATTTTAGAGTAAAAGTTATTAAATTCATACCTAAAATGTAAATTCATTTTTCACATTTGTTTAATTTTGTCAAATTAATAGTTGACCAAACTATTATAAAAAAATAAGAATGGATAAATATGAACCCTACTAAAGAAATTTAGTTCATGCAAAAATTAATCATAAAAAAAAAAAAAGAGAGAGAGCAAAAAGAGGGACGGAAAAATGGAGTTTTTATTGATTTCTGTAAATTATTGATGTTTCAAAGCTTTTACGGCTTCCCTCTTTTCACTCTCTCCTCTTGAGGTTTTCCATCTTTTTCCTTTTAAATGTCCTTTTAAATTTTGTATCATTAAAGAATCGCCTTGTAATTATTTGTCAGAGTAAAAATTGGTTCTCAAAATACTCGCATCAAATGCAAGTTCTAGCTACAGTAAGATCTGTTAGAGTGAATAAATAATTTCTTGCATAAATTAATCTCTCCTTTTTTCATTCTTCGCCTACAATGTATAAAAAATGTATAAGTCCAAATCAACACTAATAATATATTTTAAAAACCTAAAATATAAATTAAACATAAATAATACAAATTCATATAATCTATTAAAATTAACCTAAAACCAAACTTTGGTCCTAAAATATAATAAAATAAAAGACAAATAATTTTAAGTTATTGAAGTTATCAAAAGGTTCTATATAGTTGTATTGTGACAACAAACGGCAATTAATATTGCATATAATGTAGTGCAACATGAAAGAATCAAATATGTTGAAAAAAGTAGATATTTTATTAAGGATAAATTCGACAATAAATTTATTTAAAGACCATTTATTTCAATAAAAGATTAATCAACACCAAATAAATGTTTTTCAAGATATTGTTAACCATATTGGAATGGAGGATAACTACTCACCAACTTGAGAGGAAGTATCATATACTGTGATAGCGTGAGTATATAAATTTTGGTGGATTGTATATGTTAGAGAACAGTGTATATATATACCATATAGGAATCCTATTTTTATAGGATGTTAGTTAAGTGATAAGTTTCCCTTAGTTTTGGTAGAGATTAGAATTATAGAATTTGTATGTATTATGATTAAATTAGATTTGGTGAAATAAAGATGTGTTTGATAAATTATTAAAATTTTTATTTCATTGAAAATGAAAATTTTAAGGTTTAATTTGTTAATTATATTTGATAATCATATTAACTTTTACTTAAAATTAAATTTTCCAAAAAAGTGTTAAATTAAAATAAATAAGTGATAGCTATTTATTAGTTAATATTGAAAATATTCTTATGATTGAAATAAAATATTTCTAAAGCTATTCAAAATAAAATAAATAATACCATATCAATAACATTAAAATTATGAAATAATGAATTTTCAAAATAAAATTTATTATTATCAATAAAAATGCTTATATCCAACAATTAATTTTTATAAATGCATCAAACAATTTTATAATATAAATTTAATTTTATAAAATTCAATATTAAAAATTTAGCACTTAATTTTTAGTTTTTAAGCTTACAGAAGCACACGGTCATTATGTAATCCTGCTTCCAAGATGATAAAAACCTTTTTGTTTCAAATTTTTACTTTTTGTTGGAAATTTCTATTAAACATTGTCTTCATCTGTCTAATGTATTTTGTGCATTGTGATCACTTTTTCTTTCTCTCTCTTTCACATAAACAATTCTCTGTTTTAGGTTGGTTATCCTTTGGTGACTCTACTTCTATGTCTTGGAGATCCTCAAATATTCCACAGCAACTTAAGCTCTCACATGGAGCAACTCTACAAGCTTCTACGAGTAAGTTGGCTTTTATACACCCAGACACACACATATATTGTCTGGGCCTTGGGTGCTGGACAAGCACGCATAACGTGAATTTTCCAACTCTTCTTATGCTTTTAACCTCTGTTCATATTCATCAGTGTCCATTTCAGCTGTCCTCGTAATGAAGCATCTGGTACTATATATGCAGGACAAGAATCATCGTTTCATGTCTTTGGACTGTCTTCATAAAGTTTTAAGATTCTACTTAACCGTTCATGCAGCTAACCAACCACCAAACCGTATATGGGATTACCTTGATAGTGTAACTTCTCAACTGTTAATACTTTTGAGGAAAGGAATGCTAACTCAGGATATACAACATGATAAGCTTGTGGAATTCTGTGTGATTATAGCGGAACATAACCTTGATTTTGCCATGAATCACATGATATTGGAATTGTTGAAGCAAGATAGTCCAAGTGAAGCAAAGGTTATCGGTTTACGTGCCTTGCTTGCGATAGTTATGTCACCTTCAAGCCAGCATGTTGGCTTGGAAATTTTTAAAGGTAACCCATAACTTTATTATCCAAATAATAGTCATATTTTTCATACCAATCATTCGCCTATTTATGTTGTATGAGCAGGTCATGATATTGGTCACTACATGCCAAAAGTTAAGGCTGCAATTGAGTCAATATTAAGGTCTTGCCATAGGACATATAGTCAGGCTCTTCTGACTTCTTCAAGGACAACAATAGGTAATTCCTCTCTTAAATCTTATTGATTGTAGATGAGTATTTAACTAACTAAATTGGCTTCTCATCATATGAAGCAAAAAAGGACAAAGAAGCTCAAAAATTTCTGTATTTAGCATTTAGTTTATTTGTTTATCAATCAGTTTGGCAATTATATTTTATTTTTTGTGAGCATCCATTAAACATTAACTTGCTTCAAGATGTGTTGGTGCCATGAATGCTAGGTTTCCACTTTTGACTTGCTTATTTTATCCCTTACATGGATGCAAATGATGTCTATGCTTTCCAGATGCTGTAACCAAGGAAAAGTCTCAAGGGTATTTGTTCCGATCAGCGCTTAAGTGCATACCTTACCTGATTGAAGAAGTTGGCCGAAGCGATAAGATAACTGAAATAATCCCTCAACATGGGATAAGCATTGATCCTGGTGTTCGTGAGGAAGCAGTTCAGGTACTGAACCGCATTGTACGGTACCTTCCACATCGTCGGTTTGCAGTTATCAGAGGGATGGCCAACTTCATCCTCCGGTTGCCTGATGACTTCCCTCTTCTGATTCAAACATCACTAGGGCGATTGTTAGAACTTATGCGATTTTGGAGAGCTTGTCTGATTGATGATAGACTGGAACAAGATGCTCAAGATGTAAAACGGACAGTGCAGCACAACACTGCATTCAAGAAGTCTTCTTTCCATCAACCAGCGGAAGCTATGGAGTTTCGTGCATCAGAGATAGATGCAGTTGGTCTTATCTTCCTTAGCTCTGTGGATAGCCAGATCCGTCACACAGCAATGGAGTTACTGCGTTGTGCACGTGCCTTAAGGAATGACATAAGAGACCTTTCACTTCATGAGCAGCTAGATTATAACAGAAGATATGAAGTTGAACCCATATTTATAATTGACGTGCTGGAAGAACATGGGGTGGGATATATTTACTTTATTATTTCCTCTATTTAATCTTTATCAACTGCTGTTCGTTACTTAAAACTAAATACTGCAGGAGGACATAGTTCAGAGTTGTTACTGGGATTCTGCTCGTTTGTTTGATTACAGACGAGAATCTGATGCAATTCCTTCCGATGTCTCTCTTCAATCTATAATATTTGAGAGTCCTGATAAAAATAGGTGGGCAAGATGTCTTAGTGAGCTTGTGAAATATGCAGCTGAAATTTGCCCAACCTCTGTTCTAGATGCCAAGTACGTACAATATGATAATTCTTATGCATCTTTGCCAAGGAATCTGTTGTAATAGTCTCATTATGTTTTGCCTAGAACCGATTGGATGTTCCAGTGATACTGATAGGTAATGTTATCAATAAATGAAACCTAACGAGGAATAATCTCTATGCCTTGGCGACATTTCTAGTACTGGTTTACTGGACGGGTGGAAGAATGTAAAAAACCATGTCTATGGTCTATACATGTTTGCGGTCTTTGGGTTTCATTGTTTCATCTTTCTGCAATAAACATGAAGTTCTGAATGGTTGTTTATTGTGATGCTCACTTTCTATTTGCGTACTTATAAAATTTTCCAGTTAATTAGTTTTAATACTGTAAAGAATCCATGGATCCTCTTCTAAGCCATTTTCACTCGTCAGGGTGGAGGTTTTGCAGCGTCTTGCTCATATTACACCTGCTGAGTTAGGTGGAAAAGCTCATCAGTCACAAGATTTAGATAACAAACTGGATCAGTGGCTCATGTATGCAATGTTTGTATGTTCATGTCCACCAGATAGTAAGGAAGCGGGAAGCATAGTTGCGGCAAGAGAACTTTACCATCTTATTTTCCCCTCTTTGAAATCTGGATCAGAAGCACACATAGTAAGTAACATGCTAATGACATCATTCTACTTCATAGTGTTGAATGTATAGATGACATGAGGACACTAACCATGAGATACCCTTTCTGCTAGAATATTAGATATTAGGTAAAGTGCCATCTGTATGCTTTTGCTTTTGTTTATAATGCTTTTCCGCTAGCTTTGCTACTCTAGATGATTCCAAGTTTGTTGCTTAATTGATATATTTTCCTTTTTAACTTAGCATTCTGCCACCATGGCTCTTGGGCACTCACACTTGGAATGTTGTGAGATAATGTTTAGTGAACTCGCATCTTTTGTTGAGGAGGTTTCTTCAGAGACAGAAGGAAAGCCGAAATGGAAGGTATGTATGTCTGTTTTAACATTATAAGCATTTTTTTAGTATTCTCCATATTTCAGGGTTTATGGCTGCTCCTCCCAACAAGAAAATGTCCAATCCAGCTTGGGATGAAACCTATTTCATCCCAATGACAAATAAAGGGGTAATTCTAGTTTACAGAAAACTTGTGTTGACTCCGATGCTTTGGATGCAGAGTCAAAAGCAGACACGGCGTGAGGACCTTCGAGTCCATATTGCCAATATTTATCGCACTGTTGCCGAGAACATCTGGCCAGGATTCTTGGGCCGAAAGCCTGTATTTCGTCGCCACTATCTCAGGTTTATTGAAGACACATCTAAACAGATTGCAATAGCATCTGCTGACAGCTTTCAGGAAACACAACCACTTCGCTATGCACTTGCTTCTGTTTTAAGATCTCTGGCCCCTGAATTTGTGGATTCAAAATCAGATCGATTTGATCTTAGATATAGGAAGAAACTATTTGATCTTCTTTTATCCTGGTGCGATGAGCCGGGAAGTTCATGGGGAAAGGATGGTTCTAGTGACTATCGACGTGAAGTTGAACGATATAAGGCTTCACAACACAGGTCAAAAGATTCTGTGGACAAAATTTCATTTGACAAAGAATCGAGTGAACAAACCGACACAATCCAGTGGGCCTCTATGACTGCTATGGCTTCAATTCTCTATGGACCTTGTTTTGATGACAATGCTAGAAAAATGAGTGGCAGAGTTATAGTTTGGATTAATAGTTTGTTTAATGAGCCTGCAGCCAAGGCTCCATATGGTTACTCACCTGACACAAGAACTCCATCTTATTCCAAATACACAGGAGAAGGACGTGGAGCTGCTTCTCGAGATAGGCATAAAGGTGGCCATCATCGTGTTGCTTTAGCAAAATTAGCTTTGAAAAATCTTCTTCTTAATAATTTGGATCTATTTCCTGCTTGCATCGATCAGGTATGTCAGGCACCTTTTTCCCCACAAACAGCATATGCATTTCCTTGTATGCCAATTATACGATGTACTTAAATTTTAGGTTGCTTCTTGTCTAGCACATTTCTCTTAAGTATGCTAGTGGAATGCAGCATCATCCTGTTTTTTTTTTCTTTTCCTATTAGGCCTATGTTTTTGCATTTAATCATTTCACTTTGTGATTTTCAGTGCTATTACTCTGACCCTGCTATAGCCGATGGTTACTTCAGCGTACTAGCCGAGGTCTACATGCGACAAGAGATACCAAATTGTGAGACTCAAAGGCTCTTAAGCCTGATCCTCTACAAGGTTGTAGATCCGTCTAGACAAATCCGTGATGATGCCCTTCAGATGCTTGAAACACTCTCTCTACGTGAATGGGCTGAAGATGGCATTGAAGGATCAGGTAGCTATCGAGCTGCTGTTGTTGGTAATCTCCCTGATTCCTACCAACAGTTCCAGTACAAGCTCTCTTGCCAATTAGCCAAAGATCACCCTGAGCTGAGCCAACTCCTCTGTGAGGAGATCATGCAAAGACAACTTGATGCTGTTGATATAATTGCTCAGCATCAGGTGTTAACCTGTATGGCTCCATGGATTGAAAATCTAAATTTTTGGAAACTCAAGGACTCAGGTTGGAGTGAAAGATTATTAAAAAGTCTTTATTATGTGACGTGGAGGCATGGAGATCAGTTTCCTGATGAAATTGAGAAACTCTGGAGCACAGTTGCCAGCAAGCCCCGGAACATTAGCCCAATTTTAGATTTCTTGATCACCAAAGGAATTGAGGATTGTGATTCAAATGCCTCTACTGAAATAAGTGGTGCTTTTGCCACATATTTCTCAGTTGCTAAGCGAGTAAGTTTGTATCTAGCACGTATATGTCCACAGCGGACAATTGACCATCTAGTTTATCAGTTGTCACAGCGGATGCTGGAAGATAGCATTGAACCAATTCGGCCAAGTGGAAACAGGGCAGATGCCAATGGAAATTTTATTTTGGAGTTCTCTCAGGGGCCTGCAACTGCCCAGATTGCATCTTTTGCTGACAGCCAGTCACATATGTCACCATTACTTGTCCGGGGTTCCTTTGATGGTCCATTGAGAAATACTAGTGGAAGCCTGAGTTGGCGTCCACCTGGTGTTGCTGGGCGAAATTCCTCAGGCTCACTAGTTCCCATGCCTCCAGAATTAAGCATTGTTCCAGGAACTGCAGGCAGGTCAGCTCAGCTCCTACCAGGATTGGTAAACATGCCAGGGCCTTTAATGGGGGCTCGGAATTCCACAGGAAGTTTACGAAGTCGCCATGCTTCCAGGGACAGTGGAGATTACCTAATTGACACTCCAAATTCTGTCGAAGATATCATGCAGTCTGGGGTAGGTATGCTTGGTGTCAATGCTAAAGAACTTCAATCTGCTTTGCAAGGGAACCAGCAGCACTCACTCACTCGTGCAGATATAGCATTGATTCTGCTTGCAGAAATTGCATATGAGAATGATGAAGACTTCCGCGAGCACTTACCTCTGCTATTTCATGTCACATTTGTTTCAATGGATAGCTCTGAGGATATTGTATTGGAGCACTGCCAGCATTTGCTTGTTAATCTACTATACTCACTTGCAGGTAGGCATCTAGAGCTGTACGAGGTTGAAAACAACGATGGAGAGAACAAACAACAGGTTGTTAGTCTGATCAAGTACGTTCAGTCAAAGCGAGGGAGCATGATGTGGGAGAATGAGGACTCTACAGTTACAAGGACTGACCTTCCTAGTGCTTCACTTTTGTCTGCCCTTGTTCAGAGTATGGTTGATGCAATCTTCTTCCAAGGAGATCTTCGTGAGACTTGGGGAGTTGAGGCACTCAAATGGGCCATGGAGTGCACTTCCAGACACCTTGCCTGTCGTTCTCACCAGATTTATCGTGCATTGCGGCCTAGTGTAACGAGTGACACATGTGTTTTACTCCTTCGTTGCCTACATAGATGCTTGGGAAATCCAGTACCTCATGTTCTGGGCTTCATTATGGAGATTTTACTGACATTGCAAGTAATGGTTGAGAACATGGATCCAGAGAAGGTAATACTCTTCCCACAACTCTTTTGGGGTTGTGTGGCAATGATGCACACAGATTTCATTCACATCTACTGCCAGGTCCTTGAGCTTTTCTCACGCGTGATTGATCGCTTATCGTTTCGTGACAGAACAATTGAAAATGTTCTCCTTTCCAGCATGCCTCGAGATGAGCTAAGTAATGTTGATATTGGTGACTTTCAGAGGATGGAATCTAGGTTATATGACTTGCCAGCAACTAGCGGCAATCTGCCAGCATTTGAAGGAGTGCAGCCTCTTGTACTTAAAGGCCTTATGTCCACTGCTAGTCATGGTGTAGCGATAGAGGTCCTCTCTCGTATGACAGTGCACTCATGCGACTCCATTTTTGGGGATCGTGAGACTAGACTGCTGATGCACATTACTGGATTGCTTCCCTGGATTTGTTTACAGCTCAGCAAAGACCCATTGGTAGGACCAGCTTCACCACTCCGACAACAGTACCACAAAGCTTGCTCTGTTGCTGCCAACATTTCGATTTGGTGTCAAGTAGAATCAATGGATGAACTAGCTACCGTGTTTATGGCATACTCCAGAGGTGAGATCAAAAGCATTGATAATCTCCTTGCCTGTGTTTCACCCTTGTTATGCAACGAATGGTTCCCTAAGCACTCAGCCTTGGCTTTTGGACACTTGCTAAGGCTACTGGAGAGAGGTCCTGTCGAGTATCAACGCGTTATATTGCTCATGCTTAAGGCACTGCTCTTGCACACTCCCATTGATACGGCTCAGAGCCCATACATGTATGCCATTGTATCCCAGCTAGTGGAGAGCACTTTGTGTTGGGAAGCACTAAGTGTTTTAGAAGCTCTTTTTCAGAGTTGTACTTCATTGACTACTTCGCACCCATATGAGTCTGGGTCATTTGAAAATGGGACGGATGAGAAGCTGCTAGCTTCTCAGACCTCCTTCAAGGCTCGAGGTGGGACTCTACAGTACGGTTTCGGAGCTTGTTCTGGGATCAGTTCAACATCATCCACCGAGTCAGGTATGACACCTAGAGAGGTGGCTTTGCAAAACACTAGAATGATCCTCGGGCGGGTACTCGATAGCTGTGCCCTGGGGAGACGAAGGGAATATAGAAGGCTGGTGCCTTTTGTGACCACAATTGGAACCCCATATCCGGCAGGCTTGCACTTGTAATTTCAGTTTTTTAACACCTTTTGTCCATGTAGCTGATGCTATATTTTAGATTAAGCAATGCCTTATATCTCACCAATTTTTGATGACGTGTGTAATAAGTCCTTATTCAAAGGAGCTTGCTTAATCTATTATCAATCATCGACTTCATTGAATTGCAGTGCTATCTATTGAGATGATATTATGCAGTTTTGAGACTAACTAGTGTTACCAGCATGACGTTGATCATAGCGACACTGATAAAACTATGTCTATAATTATACTTAATTGAATGAAACTGAAAAAACTAAAATATAATTTGAAAATCAATAATTGAACATAACATTATTTTAAAATGACACATAAAAAGATATACCATCATATCAAAATCTTATATATAATGTATGTCGGAACCATTTTTTTGTTTGAAAAACGGGCCGACTTTAATATATGAAAGTGGAGTCGCCACCAATCTTTTTGGAAGTGTGATTGGGCCACCTTATAAAATATTTTGGTCTACGAATTTTGAGAAAATAGGTTCGGGAGTCGGTTACGCACGAGGAAGGATTAGCACCCTCGCAACGCCCAAAATTAGTATGGTATTGATTGATTAATGTCCTAATATCGAAAATTTAGAAATATGATTCTTTTTATTTTAAAGGAAAAACTTGAATAAAATATGAGCAATCAGACCCTCTTATCTCGAGGAAGTAAAATGTCACGCCCAGTGAGTTAGGGTACGACATTTCAAATCCCCGAAGTTGAGCTTGTCCTTTTGACTTTCAAAATTAATGTGTTTAAATCTAAGAAGAAAACTCGGCTATTTGGGGTCTAATGAAAAATCGGAACCTAGTAAGTTAGGGCTCGATTTCCCAAAATACCAAACACGGAATATTGCCTTTGTTTTTTGAAACCCTTATCTCGAGATAACAAAATGTCCCATCCAGTGAGTTAGGGCACGACAATTTTGAATTCTCGAGAATAAATTTTTATTCAACTTTTAAAAGGAAAGTAATAGGTTCTTTAGACTCGAAAAGAGAAATCAAAACCTAGTAAGTTAGGGTACGACTCCTTTCGAACCTTAGAACACGGAGGGCTTGCTTATTTTGAAACGAAAACTATAATGTATCGAATAAAATATGATATGATCTAAAATAAAATGTAAAACAAGTTGCTATGCTAGTTTATATAACAACATTACGATGATTGAGCATGAATAACAATAATAAAGGTAGAAATGAAATACGATAAAAAAGTAAAATAAATAAACAAAATGAAATAAAAGAAAATAGTAATGAAAAGGCAATGATAATAACTATGAAACATACTAATAAATAAAGAATAAAAGAATAATAATAATAGGTAAAAATTATTAATAATTAAAATAATAATAATAGTATGTAATAAAATATAAAAGTAATAAAAGTCATAAAAAGAAATTAGTAATAAAATAGTATAACAACAAATATAATAATAATATGTATAGTATAGTAAGAATAATAATAATAAATATAATTATAAATAATAATATATAAAATAGGGTAATAAAAATATAGATATGCAAAAGAATAGGAAGGAAAAATGAAATATTAATAATAATAATATTAGGTTTAATAATAATTATAATAGCGAAAAAATATAATAAGAAAATAGTAGTATAAATAAAAATAGTAGTAGTAAAAGAAAATAAAAGTATTTGATAATAATAAAAATAATGGGTACAATCATAATATAAAAACAAGGACACACACACACACACACATATATATATATATATATATATATATATAACAATAGTAAATACAATAGAAATAATATAATAATATATATATAAAAAGCAATGGTAATAAAAATAAAAATAAAAATTAATTCAATGGCCAAAATAATCAAAACGGACTAAATTAGGTTAAAAATAGAAGTTTTGGGGCAAATTTAAAAACAAATGAAGGTGAATGGGCCAAATCGTATGGCGCGCTCAACCTAGAGGGACCAAAATGGAGAATAACCCCACCCACTGAAGCGGCGCCCTTCAAACGCAGACAAAATTGAAACGGGAAAAAAATTTTCGGGCAAAATCGGGAAGAAAAACCTATTTGCAAAACTACGAAAAAGAGGAGGGGCTAAATGCGCAATTAGCCCCTCCCTATAAAAACACGCGGATCCTTGACCCTGTGCTGGTGGGTCATGGTCGGAGCATAAAAGCGCTGCTTTTGGGGTTTAAAGACCCTGGCCAAAACGACGTCGTTTTAAGTGGGTATTTAAGGCAAAAAAATCTTTAAAAAAATCATTTGAAACATGTTTTTTAAAAAGAAAGAGAGAGAGAGCTTTTTTTTCTCTGCAGGGGCTCAAGATCCGGCGAGGACTCTGGCCAGTCGCTGCCGTTCGCCGCCGCCGCCAGCCACCGTGTGCGATGGCCGAAATCCCAAAAAAAGGTGATTTTCCCCTTTTTTTTTGTAAATCTATTTTATATTATATGTGGGTTTTTTAAAAACGAAGAGGAAAAAAAATGAATAAACGGATTCAAAAGGAAAAATAAGAGAAGAAAAAAATGGACCTTTCGATTCGTTTTGATCCTATATAGATTCTCTATTTTACAGTGTATATTGCTCGTATCTCGTAAAAAAATAGAAAAAATCCCTCTATTTACATACTTTGTTTCGGCTTTTATAGCCTAAAATCTTAACAATAAAATAAAATACAATCAGTTTTGCTATGTTTTTCCTTCTTTCCCGCAGGTACGGCGACGTGGAGGAGTGCATAACGCGGAAAGACGAGACGTGCAGTGTTGGGGCTGTTGGCGGCGAGACAAAACAGTGGCTAGGGTTTCAAAAGTTTTTTTTTTTTTGTTTAAGTTGTGGGCTAGGTTTTAGTATTTGGGTTTGGGGTTATTGGGTTTGTATTTGGGCCTGCTATAAATGGGATTTATTTATTGGTTTTTAGTTAGTTTTTTTTTTTGATTTTTTTTTGGTTTATTGGGCCCCGGGCAAAAATTTGGGCCCTACAGCTGCCCCTCTTTACTCATTGTCGTGTAACGAGAATAGAGCAAAGGTTATAAAAGGACCAATTTTGCCCGATTTTGGCCGAACTTCGACTTCTTGATCCTCCTCTTCTTCAAATTACTCCAACTCCCCTACAACTCGGGGAGACAGGATCTGATGTCTTCAGTCTGCTTCCTTGCCATCTTCAGGAAGACTTCATTCTTCAGTTTGATCCACTGGGCACAAAATCAGAAATTTTTAATTTACTTCCTTACTATCTTTAGGAAGACTTCATTCTTCAGTTTGATCCACTGGGGAACAAAATCTGAAATTTTCAATATGCTTCCTTACTCTCTTGAGAAGACTTCATTCTTGATTTGTTCTCACTGGGAACAAAATCAAATTTTCAAATTGCTTCCTTCTTGTCTTGAGAAGACTTCATGCTTGATTTGATCCTTTGGGAATCAAATCTGAAATTTTCAATTTGCTTCCTTACTATCTTTAGGAAGAGTTTATTCTTCAGTTTGATCCACTGAGGAACAAAATCTGAAATTTTCAATATGCTTCCTTACTCTCTTCAGGAAGACTTCATTCTTCAGTTTGTTCTGCTGGGGAACAAAATCTGAAATTTTCAAATTGCTTCCTTACTATCTTCAGGAAGACTTCATGCTTCAGTTTGAGCCACTGGGGAACTAAATCTGAAATTTTCAATTTGCTTCGTTACTATCTTCAGGAAGACTTCATTCTTCAGTTTGATTTGCTGGGGAAAAAAAATTTGAAATTTTCAATTCTTCAGTTTGCTCCACTAGGGAACAAAATCTGAAATTTTTAATTTGCTTCCTTACTATCTTCAAGAAGATTCATTCTTCAGTTTGATCCTCTTGGGAACAAAATCTGAAATTTTCAATTCTTCAGTTTGCTCCACTAGCATTTCTAGGGAACAAGATCTAAAATTTTCAATTCTTCAGTTTGCTCCATTAGGGAACAAAATCTGAAATTTCCAATTCTTCAGTTTGCTCCACTAGAGAACAAAATATGAAATTTTCAATTCTTCAGTTTATTCCACTAGTATTTCTAGGGAACAAGATCTAAAATTTTCAATTATTCAGTTTGCTCCATTAGGGAACAAAATCTGAAATTTCCAATTCTTCAGTTTGCTCCACTAGAGAACAAAATCTGAAATTTTCAATTCTTTAGTTTGCTCTACTAGCATTTTTAGGGAACAAGATCTGAAATTTTCAATTCTTCAGTTTGCTCCATTAGGGAACAAAATCTGAAATTTCCAATTCTTCAGTTTACTCCACTAGAGAACAAAATCTAAAATGTTTAATTCTTCAGTTTGCTCCACTAGCATTTCTAGGGAATAAGATCTGAAATTTTCAGTTCTTCAGTTTGTTCCATTAGGGAACAAAATCTAAAATTTCCAATTTGATACACCGTCCTCTGGAGGACCTGACCTGTATATTTGAATGCATTATGAACGACTTTTTGCATGAATGCAGAGTGTCATGAGAATGATGATTAGGATGCATGATCAAAATGAATCTGATGCTCCTAACTAAATGATTTTAGGAATGACATTTGCATGAATGCAGAATGTTATGAGGATGATTTCCTTCTCTTCTCTTTTTGGTTTGAAAAACGATTAGGACACCATGATCAAAATGAATCAAATGCTCCTAATTGGAGATGTGAAAATGATCCCTATGGGTTGTCATTGTTCATAATTCATCAAGGCTCTATCTCTGATGTGCTACCATGCTTTCTTATTCAACTAGTACCTTTGATAGAAGACCCAAGGAAACAAACGTTTTCTGCTCAGCAAGCTTGCCCCGCTATAATTTTAGAGTCCCTTTCCCTTGAACTTTAGGACATACAATTTGTTCATCCTACTGTAACTTCAGGGGAACAACATTTGGTTCATTCCATCCTTCTGTTACCATTCGGAGGTATGGAACTTGTATCACTTACAATCAATTTGATCCATTACACCATTCCCCGAGTGCAATGACCAGGATGTATGTGTCTGAAATGAATGCAGGGTATCCTGACAATGATCCCATTTATATTTGAATTGACCTTGTTCTTCTTTTGCCGATATGGTATCACCAACGAAGTTGTCTTATCTAATAAGAATCTGAAGAGATGATCATTTTTCAATGTTTCCAGCCGTTAGGCTTGGTGAGTTCTGAATAATAGTCATGTTTCAGATTCCTCATATTATTTAGAAGCTTCTAGAGTAATATGCAAAACTCCTTTTATGAAAGTGTTATTATTCCATAGATCGTCATTTAAATATAAATGCTTGAAAAAGGGTTACAAAAATGGACGAGAAAGAAATTAGCTAGGAGTATAGCTCAGAAAAATAATTTAATCAAGGATAACCCAAGTAATAAAAGAAAATTGATTTGGGTGTATCGTGAAAATGATAAAGCAATCAAAAGATAACCAATTCAAAAATGGGTAATTTAGTAACTAGGTGCCCCAGATATCGCAGCTTGAGCTTCTTTGTTCCAACTTCTTGAGGGCATTTTAAACTCAATATGTGTTTAGGGGATCTGGTGTACTTTGTCGATGCCCCAAGATGTAACATACTTCCTTATTGCTAATCCAGACGTAGCAAGACTACTGTATGCCCCACTTTTTGGTCAAAATTTGAGCCTCCCTTTTCGGGTTTTCAACTCAAATCCCCTTTGGTCTCAAAGCGCCCTTTGTGGGTTTTCGCCTTGGCCTCTCCTTTTTCTTTTTCTCTTTATTTATTTATTTTTTTTGAATTTGCACTCAAGGCGCCCTTTGCGGGTGACTGAACTTAAATTCACCAGATTGGGAAAGTCTTCACCATCCGTTTCAGTCAATGACAATGCTCTACTAGAACATGCCTTCTTTACAACATAAGGTCCTTCCCAATTAGGCATCCACTTTCCTCTGAAGTCCTTTTGCATAGGGGGGATTTTTTTTCAATACCAAGTCTCCTTCATGAAAACTCTAGGGTGAACTTTTTGCTGTAAGCCCATATCATTCGCTTCTGGTACATTTGACCATGACGGATGGCTCTTTTCCTTCGATTAGATTCAATTGATCATACCGAGATTGAACCCATTCCACTTCATCCAACTTCAACTCTGACAAAAATATGAAGAGAAGGAATTTCAACTTCGATGGGCAGGACTGCATCCATCCCATAAACCAATGAGAAAGGTGTTGTCCTGGTGGGGGTCCTAGCCAATACTCGAGAAGCAAAGAGGGTAAATGGTAACTTCTGTATGCCAATATTTACAAGTCTCAATCATCTTTAAAAATCTTTTGGATGTCCCTTTCTTCATTTCTTTTTTTTTTTTTTTGCAAATTTGATGACATCGACATTATAATATTGGCATATGAAGCTACTTCTACCCTTTTAGTGAAGTAGACAATGACCATGACGGTGAATCGATGTGAACTAGAAGCGCTTGATGAGATTGGCCCCATCACATCCATGCCCCACATATGAAAAATTTGTGAAGAGTTGGAGAAGGTACATGGATCTTGTCTCCTTAAATTCAGCACTTGCGGTATGACTAATGCAATCCCCTTCCATGGTGGATCAACAGTGCCCCATCCTCTTGTTTAGCCCGCGTCTTATTAGCCCAGGCATGTCCTGATATGATCATGCGAAAACATCTTTGAATTCTCGAAGATAACTCAATAATGTCTCGCCTCATTTTTGTGATGAGCTAGGTTATAATCTTCACCCCTTTAATATCCGTTAACCCTTTATTGAGTAAGGTCTGTTTTTCATCTTATTAAACCATTCTTAACAAGTCAGAAGACATGTCACAATCTCTATTATCTTCAAAGTCCTGAGATCCCTTAGACCCATATCTCATTCAAAAAGGGAGTTAGTAACGACGTCGCTCATGTCATTTGTAACATCCTAGATTAGGGGTTATGCGTTTGTGCATAATTCATGAGTAGTAGGTTTTGGCAGTGTTTGGAAGTGAATTAAGGGTTTTTAAAATCCTAGGATGAAAGAGAAAGCTTTGGAAAATTATTGGTTTTTAAGTTAAAAACAAGAAGTGATGTGGAAAAGTGGCAAGGGACGCCACCTAAGGTGCAAGGGTTATGGCAACAAGTGAAGTACTTTGAGGGAATAGATTCGAATCCCATTGTGTGCATTTTTGCTTAATAGCATGTTTGCTGTGATATGGATGTGTGGTGTGCATTTTTAGAACCTTGGAAATGTAAGGAAATATAAGGAAATGTAAGGAAGTGAAAGGAAATGAAAGGAAATGTAAGGAAGTGAAAGGAAATGAAAGGAAATGTAAGGAAATGTAAGGAAATATAAGGAAATGTAAGGAAATGTATGGAAATGTAAGGAAATGTATGGAAATGTAAGGAAATGTATGGAAATGTATGGAAATGTATGGAAATGTTACGTTGGAAATAGGAAAATGACCATTTTTGGAAACCTAAGCAAATTAGGAAAGTGAACATTTTGGAAACCTAAGTAAATTAGGAAAGTGAACATTTTGGAAACTAAGCTAAAACAGGAAAGTAAACATTTTGGAAACTAAGCCAAAAGAGGAAAGTAAACATTTTGGAAACTACGCTAAAAGAGGAAACTAAACATTTTGGAAACCTAGGAAATGTCAAGTTCTGAGTCATGAAATTTTAGGAAACTTAAAAATGACCCCGAAATGTCGAATTTTAAAGTTCAAAAGGGAACTTAGGGCCAGGTGACCCTAAAATATAAAGTACATGAAATTTGACCTAAAAACGGACTTGAAAAAGTGGCCTGAAGATGCCACTTAAGGCCTCAGGAAATGGCCCACATGCAAGGGTGTTGGGCCTGAGTTCAAGTCACATGGAAAGCAAATAAAATAAGTTTTAATTTTGCTTCTAGAAGCCCAAGAGGTGGACGGCACAAGGCTTGCAAAAGAGGAGTTTCACTCTCTTTTAAATTCGGCTAATTAGAAGATAATAAGGATTATACTTTATTTTTATTTTAAAATTAAAGAGATAAAGTTATCACATAAGGAAGAGTAGTGGCCAAACAAAGGATTCTTGGCCTAATTTCGACTATAAAAGGATGAGACTGGGGCTATTCATTATTCATTCTCCCTCTCTTTTCTTTTGCCAAAGATTCTTTCTCCTCTCCCTCTACCGAAATTCTTCTTGAGCATCCATATGTTCCTCGAAGTAAACCGGTTCAAATTCATTCGAATACTTTGAAAACTGTGTGTTTTGGAAGATAGTTTGTTGTGGGTTGGGCTCGAGTTGAAAACAAATTTATTTTATATCAAAAACCCATTTGTTTCAGGTGACAAAATGTTTAAACTTATTTTAAATTAAATGGGCTTATTCTTTATAAAGCCCTAAATTCATAACATAGTAATTAAAGCAGAAATAAAAATCGTCACGATGGCCTTATTACATAAAACGAAACCCAAAATAAAATTGTACAGTACTTAAAATAAAATAAAGATTCAAATTAAATTAAACTTCGTTTGAACATGGCCACCACAAGTTTCGCCATCCCGTCCATTCTGCTCATCACGAAACATGTTCCCACAGCAGGGTGAGTCGATAGACTCAATGTGTAACCAACACCAAAACATAATAGAAATAGGCACACCATACATATCATATTCATATAAAAATTCAAGATAATGATGCAAACCCGAACCCAAACCTAAATGCCATCCGCTACACTCCACCTGTGCCAACCTACAATCCGTGGGGACTACTAAGTCAACCCTCCATCCGCTACACACCATCGAAGGCGTCATTGCAATCGGCGTGCTCATCGCCCACTTAAAATATTGTGGCATAGCCACCACATTCGAATAATGTAACCGGTTACCACATTCACTTAATGTGACCAAGTCACCACATTCACTTAGTGAGACCAAGTCGTCACATATTCATAGTGAGACCGAAGTCATCACGTTTCACTTAGTGAGACCGAAGTCATCACATATTCTTAGCGAGACCGAAGTCATCACGTTTCACTTAGTGAGACCGAAGTCATCACATTCACTTCCCCTTTCTCAAATAACCCAAGTGCCTCAAATTATACATATCATGCATATTATATTTAATTTCACTTTCACATCACTTTTCACATGTTAAATATAACATATTTCGAAATCCTAGTAGGAGTAGGAAAACGTACCTGAGTACTTTGTACCATAATATGGTACTTTAGCCACATTCTTACACTTTCATATTAACATATATATCATATTTAAGCCATAAATCTATTAAGATTAGTGTGGGAATACACGGTACCTTAGCCATATTCTTACACTTTCATATTAACACATATAATGAATTAAAGTCAGTAAATCTATCAAGATTTAGTGTAGGTACACACTGATTCGCTTAAGGTTTCCAATCCAAATCCGAAAAGCTTGATCTAATGCCTTAGATCATAAATCTCTACATTTAATCAATCATTTAATACTTAGTAAGCCATTCGCCAAAAATCCAAATCCTAGTAGGATTAGTACACTAAAACTTACCTTGGTGCCAAATCCAAAATCTTCACTATACTCTTTCTTGTATTAAGCAAAGCTTTAAATCACTTTAACAAATTAGTTTCGCTTTTGAATAAATATGAACTAGATCTAAAACACCAAAAATAGGCCTTGGCGAATATTCGCATGTCTTACCTTGTGGATTTTAAATCCCGAAATTCACCGAATAACTAGGGAACACGCGGCCTATGGTGTACCTTCGGGAAAAGAACTTCTCCTTCCTTGTAGTCGACACTTAGTAAACCCGAAATTCACCTTCCATATTTCAATCAATAAAATATAGGAGGGATTAGACTAACTTTCAGCTTAAAAGAAAGGAATACAATTATAACTATAGATCCTTACCCTTTATATTGAAATCGACTGATCCCTCCTGACACCACTTGAGATTGGCTTAGAGACTTGATGAACAATTGGCTATGATCCCTTATGTATTCGGTTTCAAAGATGAAAGAAGAGAGGAATAATAGGCTTAGAGGGAATCGGCTAGGAGGCTAAAAGAAAAGAGGAAAAAGAATGAATGCTCAAGAAGAATTTCGGCAGAGGGAGAGGAGAAAGAATATTCGGCAAAAGAAAAGAGAGGGAGAATGAATAATGAATAGTCCTAGTCTCATCCTTTTATAGCCGAAATTACTAGGCCAAGAATCCTTTACTTGGCCATCACTCTTCCCTCATTCTCCTAATTAAAGAATAATTCTTCATTTATCCACCTATTTAGCCGAAATTCTAAAGGGAATAAAACTCTTCTCTTGAGAGTCCCTATTGCCGTCCATTGCTTCCTCTCTAAGTAATTAAATAAAAAATCACTTAAAGCTTTAGCTAGGTGCCGTCCACCCCCTTCCCTTGATGAGCCAAATTTAAACTTGTTCTTATTGGACTCCTTGTGGCCATACGAGGCCCAATTTATCCACCTAAGTGGCGTCACTCCTTGGGCTTTAAGTGGCATCTTTAGGCCACTTTTCCAAGCCTGTTTGTGTGTCAAATTTCACGTACTTTTTCTTTTAAGGTCTCCTTGCCTTAATTACCTCTTTTAAACTTTAAAACTCGACATTTCTAAGTCATTTCTAGGTTTCCAAAAATTTTCGTTCGGCTTTGCAAACTTGACATTTCTTAGGTTTCCTAAAATGTTTACTTTCCTCTTTTAGCTTAGTTTCCAAAATGTTCACTTTCCTCTTTTAGCTTAGTTTCCAAAATGTTCACTTTCCTATTTTTAATGTAACATTTCCATACATTTCCAAGTTTCCCGAAATGTTTACTTTCCTCTTTTGAATCATTTCCAAATCATTTCCTTATATTTTCTTACATTTCCTTACATTTCCTTTCATTTCCTTTCATTTCCTTACATTTCCTTTCATTTCCTTTCATTTCCTTACATTTCCTTACATTTCCTTACATTTCCATACATTTCCATACATTTCCATACATTTCCATACATTTCCAAGCATTTCCATACATTTCCTTACATTTCCAAGGTTCTAATAATGCACACCACACATCCATATCACAGCAAACATGCTATTAAGCAAAAATGCACACAATGAGATTCAAATCTCTTCCCTCAAAGTACTTCACTTATTTCCATAACCCTTGCACCTTAGGTGGCGTCCCTTGCCACTTTTCCACATCACTTCTTATTTTTAACTTAAAAAACCAATAATTGTCCAAAGCTTTCTCTTTCATCCTAGGATTTTAAAAACCCTTAATTCACTTCTAAACACTGCCAAAACCTACTACTCATGAATTATGCACAAACGCATAACCCCTAATCTAGGATGTTACAGTTCTACCCTCCTTAAAGATAATTTCGTCCTCGAAATTACTTATTAACAATCATACAATCCTTCTCACCGCACTATGCTTACGCTGCGCACTCTGATCTTAATAGAACCATCATACTTTCCAGGCACAATCTCTAAGTTCCCGTCCCTTAGAACTCATTTCTAACGTCGTGATTTAATCTGATTAAGAAGTTTTATGTGAGATAAAATATGATATGCATGATATGTATAATTTGGGGCATTCGGGTTATTTGAGAAAGGGGAAGTGAATGTGATGACTTCGGTCTCACTAAGAATATGTGATGACTTCGGTCTCACTAAGAATATGTGACGACTTCGGTCTCACTAAGTGAATGTGATGACTTCGGTCTCACTAAGTGAAACGTGATAACTTCGGTCTCACTAAGAATATGTGACGACTTCGGTCTCACTAAGTGAATATGGTGACTACGGTCACATTAAGTGAATGTGGTAACTTCGGTTACATTATCTGAATGTGGTGGCTATGCCATAATAATTTAAGTGGGCGATGAGCACGTCGACTGCAGCGACTGCCTTCGATGGTGTGTAGCGGATGGAGGGTTGACTTAGTAGTCCCCACGGTGTGCAGGTTGGTACGGGTGGAGTGTAGCGGATGGCATATAGGTTTGGGTTCGGGTTTGCATCATTATCTTGAATTTTTATATGAATATGATATGTATGGTGTGCCTATTTCTATTATGTTTTGGTGTTGGTTACACATTGAGTCTATCGACTCACCCGTTGTGGGAACATGTTTGGTGATGGCGAGAATGGATCGGACGGCAGAACTTGTGGTGGCCATGTTCACTTGAAGTTTAATTTAATTTGAATCTTTATTTTATTTTAAGTACTATACAATTTTATTTTGGGTTTTGTTTTATGTAATAGGGCCATCGTTACGATTTTTATTTCTGCTTTAATTACTATGTTATGAATTTAGGGCTTTATAAAGAATAAGCCCAATTAGTTTAAAATAAGTTAAAACATTTTGTCACTTGAAAAAAATGGGTTTTCGATATAAAATAAATTTGTTTTCAACTCGAGCCCAACCCATAACAAACTATCTTCCGAACACACGCTTTTCAAAGTATACGAATGAATTTGAACCAAGGTTACTTGAGAACATACCAGATCCGGTCCATTCTCGTGGGCCAGGTGTGGGGTGTTTCAGTTTGGTATCAGAGCCCAGTTTTAAACTCTTGGCCTTGGGTTTAAGGCCCAAAATGTTTTCCCAAGTAAGCCCAAAAGGAATTTTCTGAAAAAAAATAATTTTCAGGTTCTCAGGCATGGCCCACTAAGTCTCCTACCCGAAGTCCACCAGGTAAGTACTTCTATCCATTGTGTGATTTATATTATGACTTGTAGAAGGGGTAGAAATGGAATGTAGAATAGAGATTTAGTACTTGAACCCTAGGGCTAGTTACCCCAACAATTACATAAGACTTAAATGCCTAAATAAACAAACCTATGTCTAAGTCGCCGAGTTAGGGTGTGGCAACCATGGTACGCATGTCTAGGATTGGTTTCAGTGGGAGCTTGGTATTTAAGCAGTCCGCGTGACTCACCTCCTCTCCACTCGAATCCTACCTGGTGCGTAGCCTTGGTTCACCCTAACCAAGAGGACTTATACACGGGCTAAACCCCTAACTAAAACCCGAAAGGGACTAGCCGTATTTTATGGAAACCCTAGTTTTAAAATTTCTAAATTATTTTCTTGATTTGAAAAAGATTATTTTTGTAAAATTTGCTTGAAATATTTCAAATTTATAAAATTACAAAAATACCCCTAATGGTAAAATTACAAAAATGCCCTTGGTTTATGAAATTTTCAAAATACCCACAGTTCCTATCAAAATTTCATTACATTATAAAATGTTCAAAAACCCTAGTTTGCAAAATGACAAAATACCCTGATTTTAGAAAAGATTACGAAATTACCCCTACCCTGCAAATTAACGAAATACCCCCGAGTTACGAAATTACCAGAACGACCCCTAATTTTCAAAATTTTTGCAACAGCACCGATTTGGAAAATAAATTCTCAAAAAGAACCCTCAAGTTTTACAAATTTTGAAATACCCTTGATTTATTCAAACTTATAAATTTACCCTGGTTTATTACTAAAATACCCCTGTAATTTCAAAATTTCTGACATACCCCCGGGATCTCAAAAAATTACCAAAATACCATTATTGACCAAATCACCAAGGGACCTTATTTCAACAAATTATGAAAATACCCCTGTAGGGAAAATTACGAAAATACCCCTAGGTAGTGGAAAAACAACAACAATGGAAACTACAACATTTCTCTGAATGAACGAAAGTTCATAATTGATTGATGGATGTATGAATGTAAAGACTGTGTGCATGTATGAATACGAAAGTACCACTTCTAAAAATTCTTTCCATAAAACTAATTCGCGGTTAATCAGTGAAACAAAATTTTTTTATATACATAAAACTTCTTAATTAGATTAAATCGCGACGTTAGAAATGAGTTCTAAGGGACATGAACTTAGAGATTGTGCCTAGAAAGTATGATGGTTCTATTAAGATCAGAGTGCGCAACGTAAGCATAGTGCGGTGAGAAGGATTGTACGACTGTTAGTAAGTAATTTCGAGGACGAAATTATTTTTAAGGAGGGTAGAACTGTAACATCCTAGATTAGGGGTTATGCATTTGTGCATAATTCATGAGTAGTAGGTTTTGGCAGTGTTTGGAAGTGAATTAAGGGTTTTTAAAATCTTAGGATGAAAGAGAAAGCTTTGGACAATTATTGGTTTTTAAGTTAAAAACAAGAAGTGATGTGAAAAAGTGGCAAGGGACGCCACCTAAGGTGCAAGGGTTATGGCAACAAGTGAAGGACTTTGAGGGAAGAGATTCGAATCCCATTGTGTGCATTTTTGCTTAATAGCATGTTTGCTGTGATATGGATGTGTGGTGTGCATTTTTAGAACCTTGGAAATGTAAGGAAATATAAGGAAATGTAAGGAAGTGAAAGGAAATGAAAGGAAATATAAGGAAGTGAAAGGAAATGAAAGGAAATGTAAGGAAATGTAAGGAAATATAAGGAAATGTAAGGAAATGTATGGAAATGTAAGGAAATGTATGGAAATGTATGGAAATGTAAGGAAATGTATGGAAATGTATAGAAATGTATGGAAATGTTACGTTGGAAATAGGAAAATGACCATTTTTGGAAACCTAAGCAAATTAGGAAAGTGAACATTTTGGAAACCTAAGTAAATTAGGAAAATGAACATTTTGGAAACTAAGCTAAAAGAGGAAAGTAAACATTTTGGAAACTAAGCCAAAAGAGGAAAGTAAACATTTTGGAAACTACGCTAAAAGAGGAAACTAAACATTTTGGAAACCTAGGAAATGTCAAGTTCTGAGTAGTATGAAAATTTTAGGAAACTTAAAATGACCCCGAAATGTCAATTTTAAAGTTCAAAAGGAATTTAGGGCAGTGACCCTAAAATATAAAGTACGTGAAATTTGACCCAAAACGGACTTGGAAAAGTGGCTCAAGATGCCACTTAAGGCCTCGTGAAATGGCCCACATGCAAGGGTGTTGGGCCCGAGTTCAAGTCACATGGGAAGCAAATAAAATAAGTTTTAATTTTGCTTCTAGAAGCCCAAGAGGTGGATGCACAAGGCTTGCAAAAGAGGAGTTTCACTCTCTTTTAAATTCGCTAATTAGAAGATAATAAGGATTATACTTTATTTTTATTTTAAAATTAAAGAGATAAAGTTATCACATAAGGAAGAGTAGTGGCCAAGCAAAGGATTCTTGGCCTAATTTAAACTATAAAAGGATGAGACTAGGGCTATTCATTATTCATTCTCCTCTCTTTTCTTTTGCCAAATATTCTTTCTCCTCTCCTCTGTCGAAAATCTTCTTGAGCATCCATTCTTTTTCCTCTTCTCTTTTAGCATCCTAGCCGATTCCTTCTAAGCCTATTATTCCTCTCTTCTTTCATCTTTGAAACCTAATACATAAGGGATCATAGCCGATTGTTCATCAAGTCTCTAAGCCGAATCTCTGAAGTGGTGTCAGGAGGGATCTGTCGATTTCAATATAAAGGGTAAGGATCTATAGTTATAATTGTATTCCTTTCTTTTAAGCCGAAAGTTAGTCTAATACCTCCTATATCTTATTGATCGAAATATGGAAGGTGAATTTCGGGATTTCAGATTTAAGGTAAGATATATGTATATTCGGCCAAAGGCCATGTTTATGTTTTAATGTTAGATTAAATCTAACATATGGTTATAGGAATTTCAACATCCTTAAAGAAAGCAAAAGATCAATTTCGGGATTTGAATAATAGGGAAACCGGCAACAAGGTAAGTCTTAGTGTACTAATCCTACTAGGATTTGGATTTATGGCCGAATGGCTTTTTATTAAAGTAATAAGTGATAAAACAAATGTAGGGATTAATGATCTAAGCATTAGATCAAGCTTTTCGGGATCTCAAGGAAGCTGTTAAGCAAATCGGTGTGTACCTACACTAAATCTTGATAGATTCTACTTTAATTCATTATATGTGTTAATATGAAAGTGTAAGAATATGGCTAAGGTACCGTGTGTACCTACACTAAATCTTGATAGATTTACTGGCTTTAATTCATTATATGTGTTAATATGAAAGTGTAAGAATATGGCTAAGGTACCGTGTGTACCCTACACTAAATCTTGATAGATTTACTAGCTTTAATTCATTATATGTGTTAATATGAAAGTGTAAGAATATGGCTAAGGTACTGTGTGTACCCTACACTAAATCTTGATAGATTTTACTTTAATTCATTATATGTGTTAATATGAAAGTGTAAGAATATGGCTAAGGTACAGTGTGTACCCACACTAATCTTAATAGATTTATGGCTTAAACATGATATATATGATTAATGTGAAAGTGAAAGAATGTGGCTAAAGTACCATATTATGGTACAAAGTACTCAGGTACGTTTTCCTACTCCTACTAGGATTTCAAAATATGTTATATTTAACATGTGAAAAGTGATGTGAAAGTGAAATAAAATATGATATGCATGATATGTATAATTTGGGGCATTCGGGTTATTTGAGAAAGGGGAAGTGAATGTGATGACTTCGGTCTCACTAAGAATATGTGATGACTTCGGTCTCACTAAGAATATGTGACGACTTCGGTCTCACTAAGTGAATGTGATGACTTCGGTCTCACTAAGTGAAACGTGATGACTTCGGTCTCACTAAGAATATGTGACGACTTCGGTCTCACTAAGTGAATGTGGTGACTACAGTCACATTAAGTGAATGTGGTAACTTCGGTTACATTATCTGAATGTGGTGGCTATGCCACAATAATTTAAGTGGGCGATGAGCACGTCGACTGCAGCGACTGCCTTCGATGGTGTGTAGTGGATGGAGGGTTGACTTAGTAGTCCCCACGGTGTGCGTGTTGAATACGGGTGGAGTGTAGCGGATGGCATATAGGTTTGGGTTTGGGTTTGCATCATTATCTTGAATTTTTATATGAATATGATATGTATAGTGTGCCTATTTCTATTATGTTTTGGTGTTGGTTACACATTGAGTCTATCGACTCACCCCGTTGTGGGAACATGTTTCAGGTGATGAGCAGTAGTGGACCGGGACGGCAGAACTTGTGGTGGCCATGTTCAGCTTGAAGTTTAATTTAATTTGAATCTTTATTTTATTTTAAGTACTGTACAATTTTATTTTGGGTTTTGTTTTATGTAATAGGGCCATCGTGACGATTTTTATTTCTGCTTTAATTACTATGTTATGAATTTAGGGCTTTATAAAGAATAAGCCCAATTAGTTTAAAATAAGTTAAAACATTTTGTCACTTGAAACAAATGGGTTTTCGATATAAAATAAATTTGTTTTCAACTCGAGCCCAACCCACAACAAACTATCTTCCAGAACACACAGTTTTCAAAGTATATGAATGAATTTGAACCGGGTTACTTTGAGGAACATACCAGATCCGGTCCATTCTCGTGGGCCAGGTGTGGGGTGTTTCATCATTGATATCTGGGTACCTAGGTACGAAGGCAAACAAATTCAAAGAATAAATGATTCTAAGGATGATTATTGGTATGGTCATGAATAAAGAATGAAAGAATATTCTAAAAAACAAAAGAATGTACAGCATAAGATAGAAAAAAAATAAAAGAATATGTGCTCAAACAGATGCATTTTATTGAAATAAAATTTTGAACATAAGCCTATTTCACAAAAGAGTTCTTGTTGCCTCTAGGCTCAAGACAACAAGCATGTTTTAAACATTACTCTAGATTAGCCCTAAAAAAAACAAAGATCTCTTCCACAGTCCCCTTAGTCAAAACACTTCCAAGTGCACAAGGGTTTGGAAACTTCGTTCTCTGATTCCCTCCTTGATTTCTTCAAGGAGTAGCAATTTTCTTGTATCCTCCTTCAATTACCGTATTCACTACCTCATTAAAGTGATCAGGTTTTGATGGACCGTCGAACTTCACAACTCCCATTTTAATAAACCTTTCAACCAACTTTTTAAACGCAGTACAATTTTCAATGTATTGGCCCGGTATTCCCGTATGGTAATCACATTTAGCGTTTGAGTCATACCATTTAGGATATGGGGGTTGTAACGGCTTTAGATAAAATGGAGACACCATATGCGCGTCAAATAAACTTTGATATAGCTCCTTATATGTCATTGGGATTGGCGTAAATTAGAGCTTTTCAGAGTTTTGCCTTGGAGAGACCTAATCGTTGGTAGTTACCGTCCTTGCCTAGTTCCTTGTAATTGGCTCCGAATGACTCTTGTTATACCTACCGGTTCTCTTTTCCTTCTTCTTCGGGGCCTTTGAGGTCCATTCTCCTCTTTCTCTTGTTCCTACCAACACAACCGGTTTGGCTTGATCATTATTCAAGTCAGAATCTGAACCCACTGGGAACTTCAACAAGGCCGAAGTATCAGCTTGGTATCGGGGTTCAATAATGACGGGTCCCCATGTGAATGCGTATCTAGTTGAGTCGGGACACCTTTTGGGGTATAAACGGTGTCTTCCTCATCATCCATGTTGTTGACTACTGGGCCTCTCATTTTTCCAATTCCTCCAACTAGTAACTGGGTTAGCTGGCCTATGATATTCCTTTGAAATTCCCACATTTCTTATTGAATTTCAGTCAATTACCCCTACATATGTATTTGCATTTGCTCTATTCTTTCCAATCTTTGTTCTATTTTTCCAGGTCAACTGAAACATTTTACCTAATTAGGGTCCTTTTGTAAAAAACTAATGCAAATGATGCAATGTAATGCAAATGCATGAATGCAAAGAAAGAGAGGTGTTGACTCTGAATTCAGTTACATTAGAAAAACTTTACTAGAAAATAAATTTCTTTACACAAAATGGATCGCATACATGGCATTGTCTTCATAGTCCAAGTGAGAACATCAATCCCCTTATTCGCAAAAGTCAAATCTTGGAAACTTCTAATAGATGCCTCCTCTAGTTCCTTTTGCTTGATCTGGACCGCGACTCATGTTCACTTGTTAGCCTCTTCAAGAAAGTCGGTATGTGGTAATTCTCGAATAGTCTTCGTCAACTTGAATCCTTGGGTGATAAGGTCTTGTATTCCTTCACGAACTATCAGTCTTCTCTCGTTGTGTTCACTTGGACTATAATCGGACGACCGTATTATAGTCCACTTTATCAAAAAATCTATTTTCTTATGACCAACTTTTCTATTTAGCAATCGAATTTGAAATCAACACCTCTTTTCTATGATGTGAATGCAATGCAATGAAAACAAAAGAAAACACGTTAGCACAAGGAAAATAAATAACCTAGAACACCTATTAGGGTGACCACTAGGGTTTGACATAGTTCTACCTAAGATGGGCTCTTAGGGTTCACTATATGTGGTTTAGTTCTAAAGTTGAGGGTACCTAAACCAGTAGATTCCTCGATCTTCACCCATTATAGGCTCATACAGGCCGAGTTTAGTTCAGGGAAATACATTTCCCTATGGCTGCATGGAGGTGAAAACCTTACGAAGACATAGGTATGGATATATCCCAAAAGCGATTTACTATCCTGCACGGAGGTGAAAACCTCACGAAGGAGTAGCTTCTCACTCTCACATAAAGGTGTGACCACTACGGTCATGTGATATGATGCAAATGTATCCTAAACACTTAAAATGTAAAAAAAAAACATATGACATGACCCAAACAAATGTGATGGAAGAAACGAAATCAAAAGATTTTATTTTCAATAAAAGGACATTAATCGATCAATTCTACGGCTTCACTCTCTTATTGGTTCCCCAGTGGAGTCGCCAAGCTGTTGGAACCATTTTTTTTGTTTTAAAAACGGGTCGACTTTAAGATATGAAAGTGGAGTCGCCATTAATCTTTTTTGAAGTGTGACTGGGCCACCTTATAAAACATTTTGGTCTACGAATTTTGAAAAAATAGGTTCGGGAGTCGGTTACGCACGAGGAAGGATTAGCACCCTCGCGATGCCCAAAATTGGTACCGTATTGATTGATTAATGTCCTAATATCGAAAATTTAGAAATACGATTCTTTTTATTTTAAAGGAAAAACTTGAATAAAATATGAGCAATCAGACCCTCTTATCTTAAGGAAGTAAAATGTCACTCCCAGTGAGTTAGGGTACGACATTTCAAATCCCCGAAGTTGAGCTTGTCCTTTTGACTTTCAAAATTAATGTGTTTAAATCTAATAAGGATACTCGACTATTTGGGGTCTAATGAAAAATCAGAACCCAATAAGTTAGGGCTCGATTTCCCAAAATACCAAACACGGAATATTGCCTTTGTTTTTTGAAACCCTTATCTCGAGATAACAAAACGTCCCATCCAGTGAGTTAGGACACGACAATTTTGAATTCTCGAGAATAAGTTTTTATTCAACTTTTAAAAGGAAAGTAATAGGTTCTTTAGACTCGAAAAGAGAAATCGAAACCCAGTAAGTTAGGGTACGACTCCTTTCGAACCTTAGAACACGGAGGGCTTGCTTATTTTGAAATGAAAACTATAATGTATCGAATAAATATGATATGATCTAAAATAAAATGTAAAACAAGTTGCTATGCTAGTTTATATAACAACATTACGATGATTGAGCATGAATAACAATAATAAAGGTAGAAATGAAATACGATAAAAAAGTAAAATAAATAAACAAAATGAAATAAAAGAAAATAGTAATGAAAAGACAATGATAATAACAATGAAACATACTAATAAAAAATAATAAAAAGAATAAAAGAATAATAATAATAATGGGTAAAAATATATTAATAATTAAAATAATAATAATAGTATGTAATAAAATATAAAAGTAATAAAAGTCATAAATAAGAAATTAGTAATAAAATAGTATAGCAACAAATATAATAATAATAAGTATAGCATAGTAAGAATAATAATAATAAATATAATTATAAATAATAATATATAAAATAGGGTAATAAAAATATAGATATGCAAAAGAATAGGAAGGGAAAAATGAAATATTAATAATAATAATATTAGGTTTAATAATAATAATAGCGAAAAATATAATAAGAAAATAATAAAATAATAGTATAAATAAAAATAGTAGTAGTAAAAGAAAATAAAAGTATTTGATAATAATAAAATAATGGGTACAATCATAATATAGAAAACAAGGATATATATATATATATATATATATATATATATAAATAGTAAATACAATAGAAATAATATAATAATATACATATAAAACAGTGGTAATAAAAATAAAAATAAAAATTAATTCAATGGCCAAAATAATCAAAAGGGATTAAATTGGGTAAAAAATAGAAGCTTTGGGGCAAATTTAAAAACAAATGAAGGTGAATGGGCCAAATCGTATGGCGCGCTCAACCTAGAGGGACCAAAATGGAAAATAACCCCACCCAATGAAGCGGCACTGTTCAAACGCGGACTAAATTGAAACGGGGAAAAAATTTCTGGGCAAAATCGGGAAGAAAAACCTGTTTGCAAAAATACGGAAAAGAGGAGGGGCTAAATGCGTAATTAGCCCCTCCCTATAAAAACACGTGGATCTTTGCCCCTGTGCGGGTCAGGTCACGGGTTAGAGCATAAAACGGCGCCGTTTTGGTGTTTAAAGACCCTGGCCAAAACGACGTCGTTTTAAGTGGGTATTTAAGGCAAAAAATCTTAAAAAAAAAATCATTTGAAACATGTTTTTTTAAAAAAAAAAAAAGAAAGAGAGAGAGCTTTTTTTTCTCTGCAGGGGCTCAAGATGCAGCGAGGACTCTGGCCAGTCGCCGCCGTTCGCCGCCGCCACCGGCCACCGTGCGTGGTGGCCGAAATCCCGAAAAAAGGTGATTTCCCCCCCCTTTTTTGTAAATCTATTATATATTATATGTGGGTTTTTTAAAAACGAAGAGGAAAAAAAAAATGAATAAACGGATTCAAAGGGAAAAATAAGAGAAGAAAAAAATGGACCTTCCGATTCGTTTTGATCCTGTATAGATTCTCTCTTTTACAGTGTATATTGCTCGTATTTTGTAAAGAAAAAGAAAAAATCCCCCCATTTACATACTTTGTTTCGGCTTTTATAGCTTAAAATCTTAACAATAAAATAAAATACAATCAGTTTTGCTGTGTTTTTCCTTCTTTCCCGCAGGTACGGCGACGTGGAGGTGTGCACAACGCAGAGAGACGAGACGTGCGGTGTTGGGGCTGTTGGCAGCGGGACAAAACATTGGCTAGGGTTTCAAAAGTTTTTTTTTTTTTTGTTTAAGTTGTGGGCTAGGTTTTAGTATTTGGGTCTGGGGTTATTGGGTTTGTATTTGGGCCTGCTGTAAATGGGATTTATTTATTGGTTTTTAGTTAGTTTTTTTTTTGGTTTTGTTATTTGGTTTATTGGGCCCCGGGAAAAAAATTAGGCCCTACAATGTATATTACTAAATTATCAAACTATATAAAAATATAAAATATTTTACAAATATCCTAACAATAAACAAATTACTAGTAGGAAATGATCTTGAATTGAAGGTCGAGTCAGGTCGAGACTCGAAAGTTGCCAAAATTGACTTAAATCTTGTTTTAAAAAATGTGCGACTGTTTAATTACACCAGTTGTCTCTAAATTTTGTTTAAAATTACATTTCAGTCAACTAACTTTTAAAAGTTACATAATAATAAGTGACATTATGAAATTGTTAATTTTTTATCACTCAACTATTAACTTTCGTTAAAAGACTTTCGTTAAAAAAGTAATGTTTCACCTCAATTCAAAGGGCTAATATCTAATTTGATCCCTAAGCTATAGTTAATTTTTTTAATATTTTTAAAATTTTCTTAATAATAGTTGTAAATGAAATTAAAAAATGTAAAAATAAATAAATAATTCATATAAAAAATCAATTGTAGCAAGGAAAACCCAATAATTTTTTAGCTATTTTTTCCACATCCAATCTCTTAAAAATCAGTCTTTGTTGTTTTTTCACTTTGGTCCTACTTGTCTTTTCATTTACTTTGTTGTTTTACGCTCTCTTCATTTTCATCTTTCTTTGCCCTCCATTTTTTTTCTTTTTTCATGCAAATTGACGTCATCTCTGATCTTCTCAGATCATTAAAAATAATATATATATATATTTTTTATTTATAGCTGAAAGTAAAATCTTGACTTGAATTGTGAGAGAATAAATGTGGGGTTTAAAGAAGAAGAAGAGCACTTTGTGATGCAATTTCTCGAGCTTGGATAGTTTGGAAAATAGCTTGAATGGAAGGAACGTCTTGAATTGGTTCAATTGGTGCAAACCTTGACCCAAGGCACTTGAATACTTTATGGAACTATAGCTATATTAAAACTACGACCCACTTAAACTTGACAGAATATTAGAACCTTGATAAGCGAAGTCGCCACACTCCGTGATGAGAAACGAAGTGATAAGACAATTGGGTGAATGCCACAAACTTGTAAAAGTTTGATAAGTTCAGTTTAGTTCAATGAAGAACCGAGAAAGAAAAATTGTCACAAATCATCCATTATCTCAACATTAAAAATTCGGTTATAACTCATGATGAACAGCCTATAAGTCATGACTCATCACTTGATTCGGGTTTAGTTGAAAAGTCATGTCTCTTCACTTGTTGAAGGCTTAATGCTCCTTAAATATGTTGTTTACTGTCCCTTCACTTGCTTTATGGCCGAATGTTACAATGGCTTGGCATTCATCTCTTTTATTGACACCAAACCGATCAGACTTGAAGAGTAACTCTTAGTCCATTTGAACCGTCACAAGGAATCAATATGGAAATCTAATTCTTGAATGACTTTTGTGCATTTATTCACCTTCAATATCCATAAAAACGTCCTCTTCATGTACTGACAATTTAAATGACTGAATGCACACTCTTGCATGTCAAAATCAAACAGCCTTTGTGTGTGAACACCCCTAGATCTTTTTATTTTCCTTAAATCATCCCTAAGACACATTAAACATGCATTAAGACAATTTAATCATGCTGATAAGCTAAAGTGAAATGAACAATCACCTACATCATAAGTAAATAGACATTAATCATTGGAAACTTTTCGTAATCTTATTCAACTAAGACATTTAACTAAAACACACACAATTAACACATATTTAAAACATACTATAAACACATACATGGACAATGTAACTTATGATAAAAATCAACATACTATAACTCACTCATTTATGAAGAGAAATAGCCAAAAAAATAACACACTTCACACACTTATGACATTAACTCATGCTTAAACTTAATTAACATATGAGTTACATAATGTATGACTTAATTAAATGCAGAACACATAATGCAAGTCATAATTTAAAGATGCAAACTCATTAAACTAAAAACTTAATTAAAGTCCTTTAAATTGTCTAATGATTAATCAATTCCATCACTAAATTCGTCCATACTTGAACTCAATTTAACCATCATAGACATTGGGCTCGACCCAATTCGAATGATAAGCTTCATTTTGCACTTGGGTCGTTCTCGTTTGGGCCAATCTGAACATTTTTGATTTGCATCGTAATATGATGTGTCCGGAATCACATCACTTTGTATTATAAATTTAAAATATCCAAAATTTCAAAACTAAAAGTTACTAAAAAACTCAATCAATCTAGTAAATATAGTTACTGAGAAAAGTAGGGTACTTTGTATTATAAATTAAAAGAAAAAAATCTCAAATTTCAAAAATTGAAACTTACGAAAGAACTTAGACAATATAATAGAACATTTTGCTTTTATCTCTTACCTTCTTCTTTCTTATTTTTCTTTATCATTTCTTTTTTTTTCATAATTATTAGGAAAATCCTACAAATAAACCATTGATGGTAGAAGCTTTTACGATTCTCAAGAATGAAACTTGTGTTGCAAGCTTATATTTTTATTTCTTGAAAACTTTAGTAAAAATAATCGACTAATAGTGGAATTCGAATATTGCACTGAGATGCATATTGTTAGGGTTTCTAGGGCTTTGAGAAAAAAAATAAAAAAAAAAAAAAAATTTGCAAAGCAATTTTTGGGTAAAACAACATGAAGTTGTTGATGTGATTAAAGGTGTTCATCAGCGGTAGAAAACAAATGAAATTTAGTTTGAAAATTTGAAGATTTTTTTTATATAATAAAAATTTATAAGAAATGTTAATTTATGTTATGAAATAAATAATAAAGAGAATAAAAGAACATGAAATATGAGAGCAAAAGAGAAGAATGTATTTTTTCATCAATAGGAATATTTAGAAAGCTTCTTAAAATTCGATATTTATAGACACAAGAAGTATACATGATATAAAAATCTACTTCTTATGGACATTAGAGTCCTAAAATACATCAAACTTATCTTGATCTTAATGGACATCCACTTAATAATAAAATATTCATAATAATCCCCCTTAGATGTCCATCGATAGATAATGTGCCTTGTTAAATTCTAACAAAGATTAAAACACTATGAGAAAAATTTCTTAGTGAATGAAAAAGAGTACATTTATCTATAATACGCATAACATGTTGGCTCATTAAAAACCTTACTAGGAAAACCCTGTGGAACAAAACCTCGATTAAGGAAAAAAGAGTAATTACTCCCCTTCATGACATGTAACACCCTAAAAATCTGAGTATTGATATATTGCATGATTTGGTGTTTAGACTATGAAAAAAAAAATTTCTTACTTTTATTTTTGTGTTTATTTTAGTCCGAAGAAGAGTATAACATAATTTGGGGTAAGGACTAAATTAATATATTTGAGAATTATTGAAGAGAAGCAAGTGTCATTAATATTTAAGTTAAATTAAGTGTTAACAAGTGACATAAGATGAGTACATGACATGGTGGTGTTGGCGCATGAGTTGTAGCATGAGGGAGAGGTTCGAATCCTTGTTTAGCATCTAGGTAAATTTTATTTTAATTTTTCGCACATGTATAGCAAGTGTCGCCAAGCATAATTATGGTAAGTGTTGACCTTGTTATTTTTGGTTAGTATATCAAAGGAATAAGGTAAGTGTAAACATATGGCATGGAATCAAAACTTATGGAAAGATATGGAGACATGGGGCAAGTATCAAGGAGAATGTTTTGGAAACAAAATTATGGCCAATTGACCATGCATTTGACTGACAATATGGTCTAGGAGGAGCCAATTTTGGTGTTGGCTTGGTTAGGATTTGAAGTCTCTTTTGGTCATTCTTAGCATTTTGTGCATAGTTTTGAAACTCCTTCTCTACCTTTCTCCCTTTTGCCGAAATTGTGCTTTTGGTAAAGCCTAATTCTTTTGACCATTTGGTCATTTTTGTTCATCTTTTGAATTTTCTCTTGTGCTTCTTCTTAGTGCTGAAATTGTTAATACCAAAAAGCCATTCTTTTCTTTTCTTCTCCCCATTGCCGAAAATACAAAGCTATCAAATTCATCTCTTTTCTTCCTCTTTTCTTCTCCTTGAAAACCGAATCCTTATTATCATCTTTTCTCTTATTTTATTTCTTTTCACTCATCTTTTCTCCATTGTTTTATCCATGGCTGAATGTTGGTGAGCCATAACCAAATCATTTTTCTTTTCTTTGGTTATCATAGCCGAATCCTCCATCACTTAGAGACATCATTCTCAATCGTTTCTTTTCAACCGTGGACAAAAAGGGTAAGAGTATTTTTTTTTTAGTTTCGTTTAGTTAATAGAGGTTTGGCCGAATTTTAATGGTGGTAAGAGGATCTTTTGGATCGAAATTTATTATTCCTTCTATTAAACGTTTCCAATGGTTATATTTTAGTGCAATAATGGAAGATCGAAAATCAAGTGGTCGTGAGTGACATAGAACGCTTGGATCGATTCTCCTTGTGGAACAAGAATATTGTGGTAAGGAAATCTCGTTCTCAAAACCCTTAGTCATAATCGATACGAATATTATTAGGACGTGCTAACAATCTTTTGATCTTGAAGACTTTCAAAATAGGGAAGAAAAGGCGGTGTTTAGTTATATTAAGAGGCGGATCCACTATTCCCCTAAGTTTAAACGAAGAGCGGTTTCGCGATCAGGATTTTCCACGGGTTGCGGACCATCTAGAAGGAAATCAATTATTCAAGTAGTAAGAACTCCCGAGCCTTTATACGTTGGTGGATTCTCAACGTATAACGAACCAATAAACAAAGAGAAACCAAAAATCGAAGTGATTCAAAATCAAGAGGGTAAGGTTTTGGATCTAATATCGATAATGTATTTTTATACAAAATAGTGTTCTAATGGATCGAAATATGTTTTAGGTGTCGATGAGCGAGAAGGATTAGTACTCTCGATATCGAGGTGTGTAACTTCACACTTTTTCTCGGGTTTGGATGTATTGCGATATTGAGTAAAATCGTAAAAACGTTTAGATCGGTTTAAAACGTAATAATTGGTATTTCGACGAAAATACATGAAAACGGTAAAGTTGTAGAAATTACGAAAACGCCCTCGAGAAATTAATTGTAAATATGTAAAATTGTATATCTCGTAATAATTGGGCCGAAATCACTGTTAGATCGATAATTGGGCCAAAATCTCTGTTAAATTGAAAATTGGGCCGAAATCTCTGTTAGATCGATAATTGGGCCGAAATCTCTATTAAATCGATAATTGGGCCGAAATCTCTGTTAGATTGATAATTGGGCCGAAATCTCGTTAGATCATAATGGTAGTAATCTCGTTAAAATTGTTAAACAATTTGAAATCCCTGCTAGATTGATAAATGGGCCAATTTCCTGCTAAATCATAAATTTGGGCATAAGTTGTTAAATTGTTAATTGGGCCAAATGTTATTTTTGGGCCTTATTTTAATAAATAAAAATTTTGGAAATATTGACTCTTGTTAATGGGCCTTTTTGATTAAATCATTGTATAATCACAAGTTTACTTTGCATACATATTGCATGGGTTGGGAAAATGATGAAGAGAAGAAGGCTGTTGCAAAATCTAGTTCGGTGGCCTTGCCACAAAATTATGGCTATTTGCCTCTAGTTCGGTGGCTCTGCCACAAAAGCAATAAATGGCTATTTGCCTCTAGTTCGGTGGCTCTGCCACAAAATAATAATTGGCTCAATGCCTCTAGTTCGGTGACTTTGTCACAATCTAGTTCGGTGGCTCGCCACAATTATAAAATGGCTTAAAGCCTACGATTGGTGTGATGGCGGGGTGGGTTGACTTGATCCCCACAGTGTGATGGTTGGTCTTGGGGTGTGTAGCGGATGGAATTAGGTTTGGGAGGAAAAATTCATTTTTTCATGCATGTTATTAATTATGTTTTCATTATGCTATTTATTATGTTATTAATTATGTTGTTAATTCTGCTTATGGGCTAAAGGCCCAAATTCATAAATTGAAAATCTGGCCCAGTGAACAAAGTAAGTGAGTTATACATTGAGTTCTAAGTAACTCACCCCTTAAATTTTTCCATCTCGGTAATGGAAATTGACGTGGACTTGGGCGGGATGACTTCGTGGAGGCCATCTTGCAAAACATGGGTTTATTAAACTCGAACTTTTTAATAAGTATTTTACTATTTTGGGTTAATGTAATAAGGGCCTCTATAAATAATTTATGGATTTTATGTGTGTTTGGTTTTAAACTACATTTTGGACATTTAAATATGGGCTTATGATTATATGATGTTTTTATTAAAAATAAATTTGGGTTTTCAAATATATGAAATTCCTTTATAAATCTTTTATTATTGTTAACTCTTAAACAAATTACCTAAGGGTTTTGATAATACAATGTTAATAATGTTTTTCAACTAATGTTTTCTAACATTCATCAAATTAAAATACTCTTCGATTTTTATTAAACCCGTAATTAAAAATAATATTGTAGTTTTCAAATTATTGAAGATTTTTAAGATAGCTCGATTCATGTAACAAACCAAATCTAGTCTTAATGCATAGACCGGGTTTGGGGTGTTACATGACAACTCACACGATATCTAATATTCTATGTATTCCAATCTTGAATACTAGCTTTTCAAATAATCACTTGAATAAATTTAATAAACGTTTATGCCACCATTCTTCTAAAAGTCATGAGTGAGGAAGAATTATGGGGAAATATATTTTGATTTCTCCTGAAGTCTCAACAATAATCATAACAAACTTTGATCATGGTCCTTTTATAAAAATACAAATAGGTACTTTAGATCATTTTATAATATTCCTTCAACTACTATTCATTAAGTCAAATTTACCACATATGTTAAAATCATTTCAGTTCATATAAATGTTTACGAAACATATTAAAAAATTCCCCAAGAATTTCTATATGCTTCTAACATTCTAAACCGCTCAAGGATTTTAATATAAAATTCATTATATAGTGATTCATATAACAATCGCAAGACACATGTCAAATACTTTATGAACTATCAAACTAATAAGATATTTAAAGGTTATTGCATCCACCACAAGAATATTATACATTTCAGAATCAATGCTAGGATTTAATAAAAAACTTCATTTTATTTATTTCGTTTTTGCAAAACATATTCATTTGTACCATCGGTTTTATACCTTTAGATGTTTGAACTGCTGGTCTAATGACCTGCCGTCAAATGTAGTGGCAATTTCAGTATACTTCTACACTTGAGGAGTCTAGCCAATTTAGTATTTATTATTATGTTTTCAGTATTTAGTAGTTAGTATTAAAAGTTAATACAAATAAGTGTTTTTAACACATTTTGTGAGTGTTGTGACCTATTAGGTCGACACAGGCCTTAGGTAGTTCTAATTTATGTAATTGAGTGTGTAGGACGATGAATTATAGGCCCAATTAACGTAGGACCAAGGGACGAGTGATGCATAAGCTTCCCAAGCCGTTAAAGCATGAAATGAACCATCCAAGGAACAAATCGACTATTGTGCCACGAAATAGACCTTGTATGGTGCGACATAGGGTCGGCGTGCTGCCCAAGTATATCAAGGCTATTTTCATCCTCACAATTGACTTTATACGAAGACCTAGGACATGCCAAAGACTTAATCTGGGCTGCCAACATCTTGTAAATAAAACCTTAGGGGTTTGATGTAACTAAGTCATCTTAGACTCCTTCAAAAACCCTTGTAGATTAGGAGTAGGATTAAACTTAGTTTTCTTTTAGTTTTCATAAACTCTTTATTCTTTCCTCTTGGAATCGGTTTTGATCAAAGATTTTTTTTATAATATTGAAATATTTCAATTATTTCTTCTTCGCAAGCGATGATATTTGATTATTCCAATCGAAAGATTCATTACTCCGCGCTCTACTCGACATCAACTCTAGGATTATTCTAATCTCTTCTCTTGTCGATTCAATTGTGTTCTTTACATGTTTTATTCAATTGAGATTAAGATTATGAATAACATGAGTGGCTAAATTCCTTAAGGGAGACTAACGAGTGGACGGGGACGTGATTAACGGAGGATTTAAGGTTTTTTTAGAGCATTAGTTGGTATAAGTTACACATTCCTAAACCTTAGGCTTGACAACCTTAGGAAGTAATCATAAGTTAAATGAGATTGGGAGATAAGTGTGGCTGATTAAATTGTATTTTATATTGATTGAGAAAGTGAGGTCGGGAGATACGCGTGTATCAACCAACTGATTAAGTAGTTAGAGGCCGGAAGATAATAATTGGTTAATTGATGATGAATCCACTCTAAAACCTTAATCTGAAGTTAGTTACAAACCTTGAAACGAGTTAATCTTCCTGATTGATTTAATCTGTTTAGTTGTTTATCTATTTTATTGTTTATTTATTTTAGTCATTTAATTTTCATTTTTCATTTTTTCATCTATTGTATGATCTGTCATAATATAAGATTTAATTATTACTATTTAGACCTATTATTCTAAAGAGATTTTCTATAGATTTCTTCAATCCTCTTTCGCATACGATCCTTGGAATACTTTCCTGTGTTCCATTGTAACATAATTACTATATTACAATTTGACCCGTATACTTTCGGACACCACCAATTTAATTTCTTATATTTTTGGTGTGATATTTTTACTATAAACAAAATGTATCAGCTCATTTTCAATGGTATTGGAAACAGTGGTTTGGAGACCATAATTTCGAATAGTGAGTTAATAAATTTTACTTATTAAATATTTACAAGGTCATTAAAATGTTGTATCAAAATTTGGGCTGGTAATTTTTATGTTTGGATAGTTAATTAAGAAAAAAAGGACTAAATTGTAAAAGCTACAAAATTTAATTACTATTAGTTTACATGTGCTTAATGGCTATAAAATCATGATTCAGGGCTTTAAAAGGTAAATAGACCTTTGTTAATATAGTGGACGGTTTAAGTGAGGTTGTAACGCCTCGAACTTGGACCTAGAAGTATTGGGCCTACTGTGCTTTGGGTATTAAAAATTTTTTAAGTGAGCAAGAAAATGAAAAATGACATGATAATTTTAAGGGTTTAATAAACTTGGAGTGCCTAGGGGTGTTGGAGAAGTTTTGGGTTCGAACTGTAAGGAGAGAGAATTTTTAATTAATTATTAAAGGAACCAGGGCGATGAGTAGTTGGGCTTTTAAATAAAAATAGGGAAAAAATGGCATCAAAGAGCCTTGTGGTGGAGTGGCTAAGTGACGCCACTTAGGGTATAAGAAGGTGGCGTTATGGGCTATCAAGGAGATCCTAGGTTCGATGTAACAGTCCGAATTTGACCCTAATCGGAACGGTGGTTTCGGGACCACGAATCCGAGTCTGAATAATAATTAAATATTATTTTCTATGTTAATTATATGTGAATTAGTATGTGTGAAAGTTTCGTATAAAAATTTGACTGTTTGTGTGTTTAATTTAATAAAAAAGATTAAATCGCGTAAGTGGTAAAAGTAGTCATTTATTTAATCAAGTGGCTAAGCTGAATTGTTTTCTTTTGCATGTGGATATATGTGGCAAATAATCCAAAAGTTTGTGTTAGTGGACGGTAACATGGATATTATGTGCTTATATATGTGTAATTTTATAAGTTATATTAATAATATATTATAAAAACATTATAATAAAATAATAAAGGCATTAAAAAAAAGAAAGCCATAATTTTATGCTTATCATTCTTTCAAAACCGAAGCAAAGAAAACAAAAAGAAAATTAGAAAAACTTAGGGCATTCGGTCATCTTTAAGCTCAATCCAAGGTCTGTTTGATTTCGATTTTTGATAATTTTTACGTTTTTAAGATCGTTGCTATGAAATGTACAAGACCCATGCTTTAATTTTTGAGTTTGATGAGTATTTTGAGTTGAGCCATTGTTGATAGTTGGTTGTTTATGTTGTTTAAGGATGAATTATGAAATATATGTGTTAGATTAATATGTTTTGTCTTTGGATTTTTGATGAATTTGAGTATTTTAATGAATTGCAAAATAAATTTTGAGGACTAAAATGTGAAAAAATGAAATGCATGGACTTATATGATTATAAGGAAGATTCGACCTAGCTATGTTGTTGTGAGATTTTGCATATTTTGTGTTTTGTGCAATAGGGGCTAAATTGTGAAAATGTAAAATATTAGGGGTAAAAATGAATTTGCCCATTAATGTGTTTTTGGACTAAATTGAATGAAAATGTATTTGAGAGAGCTTATTTTGAACATGTTTAGTTCAAGAACGAAAGAAAATAGACTTGAATTGGGGAAAAGCGAAAATAATCGAATAGCCGATTTCTGTTGTCCGACGATATCCGAGGTAAGTCTCTAAGCAAAAAATCATCGTAAATTATTTATGTAATTGGGTATGTGCTGAAATTTGGAATCATCATAATTATATATGAATTAGCCGAATTTGGCTAAGTATAATATTCGATTCGGATAGGTTATTGAATGATATATGTTATTTGAATGTTCGTACAATAAGTTCGAAACGAGTAAAAGGTTCAATATATGAAATGATTCATGTGAGAAATATTAAAGTATTATTATTCAGGCTTTGAGCCTAGCAAGCCTTGGGCTGGTGAACTTATCGGGCTTTGTGCCTAGTAGGCTTATTGCCTGTGATTGAATATTAGACCTCAGGTCTAGCAGGCTTAGTGCCGGTGTGTGATTCAGGCTTATGCCTAGCAGGTTTTATACCGGTGATCTATCATATGAGTTTATGTTTATGAAATGATTGAGTTATGGTGGCCATTGAACAAGCAAAAGCTTATTTAAATGAATTAGATTACATTCGGCCATAAGGTATGTATTTACATACGTACATGTTATATGTGATGATTATCGAATAAGTAAGTTGATAGATAATGTGTTGGTATATTTGGCATCTTGGATATGTGGATAAAATGATATTGAGTTGATGTTGTCTACTTGCAAATATGAGATTATTAAATATATGTATATGTATATATACATATATATACATTCGATTATGTGGGATTACTTTATATGTACATGAAAATTGTTATTTGGTTGTATATGGAAGTATATATACATATAAATATTTATTAATCGATGTGCCTTTGATTAGTCTTACATTTAAAGTAGATATTGATGAATGTATTGGCTATGAAAGGATATAGGCATTCGGCTGTAATAATTTATATGTGTTATGTTATTAAGTTACTGTTACAATTAGTTCGGTTTAATTTGATTGATTGTCCAATTGATTTGTTAAGTTTGCTCAAGACTTAATAAGGTAAGTTAGCTTACTCTGTGTGTTTGTTATTCGGTTTTATTGATACTCTGTGTGTTCGTTATTCAGTTTTATTGATTTTGGTCAAGCTACGAGCTCAGGGGATCATCAACGAAGTCATCTACACTATTGACTTATTTTGGTACCTTTAAAGTTTAGATTTAGAACTTAAGGCATGTATAGGCTAGTTAAATAATAGAAGATGTTTTGATGCTGTAATTATAGGCCATGCGAAAATGGTTTGATCTTAATGTCAAATGTTCTAATGCTTATGTTTTAATCATGTTATATGTGTTTGTTTTGCTTGGTTTAAAAGTATGGTTGCTATGTGAATTCATTATAAGCATATATATATATATATATATATATATGATTTGTTATGTGGTAATCTTAAAAGTCACAAGTTGTGTTTTGGAAGTTGATATAAGTGATTGTTGAATATGTTTGGATTGAATCGATTATGTCTTGCTATTAAGGTGTAAAATTGAATATGGATAAATTTAGAGTTCATTTTTTATTGTAGCTTTTATATTCGGCAACATGTATATGTTTGGGTTGGCATATTCGGTCATAATATATATATGTTCTTGTAGGATTATTATTTAGGTTTTTATATCTTGGATTATGAGAGTTACATTTTTTTATCTTGTCGATTCCATTATATTTTATAAATGAACAGTGTATATATATATATATATATATATATATATAAGGATATGTATGAATAATGTCATTAAGTGATATCATGCTTTAATAATGTGTTTGCAAGCATGTGTATATTTGGCTAGATGATGAGAAAATTTGTTATGTATTTTGAATTGACATATTCGCTTATGGTACATATATATGCATGTATATTAAGTTTAAATTTAGAGGTTCAGGCTTTGGAAGGCATATTTGGTATAATTGGATGTGATTATGTACATCTAGATGTTGTGATTTAAGTTTTGTATAGATGTGTGAGCAAGTGGTATATTTTAAGCATGATTAAGTGAAATCCTATTAAAAAATATATGTATGTTTAGTTTGGTATTTGACAACTTGCTTTAGCAGACTAAAAATGAGCATGTGCATGTTCAAATACTGAATCTTTTTTGATCACATGAGTTGAAATCTTTGTATTTGATGAAAAATGTTTAGATGAGAATTGGTTAATGGTTATGAGATATGCTTGAGATGGGTTAAGTATACTAAGATTAAGTATTGTTATTTACAATGCTTTCAGTTTTTACTATATGAGCAAAAAAATTTTTGTTATGACTTGTGCAATTTTCGGTAATGCCTTAAACCCTAATTCAACGACGGACACGGGTTTAGGGTGTTACATTCGATTGGTATCAGGGCTTACAGTTTACTCGATTCTAGGACTACCGTAGCACATATGAGTCTAGCTGTACATGCCTTAAATTATAATGTGATAGTGTGATGACTTCTGACATCTAAATTGTGTTTTTATATAGTAAATGGATCCCGACAGAGCTGTAGCTGATGATATCGAGAGCGTAGCGCCTGATCCCGCGCAAGGGTCAGTGCCGGTAGAATCTCGACCTATCTCGAGTAGCCACGAGGGGAAGCCTAAGCAAGCCTTCTACCAGATGATGAATGAATGGTTTACTCAATATATCCGGACTAATCCGGCTGTGCAACAACCTCCACCCCCAAATAATCCATCTCCGATTCCTATGGTACCTCCGATGATAGATCCGATGAGATTTAGCAGGCCTCCTGTAGATAAAATTAGGAAACATGGGGTCGATGAATTTAAAGCTAATGATGATGATGATGCGGAACGAGCTGAGCTGTGGCTTGGTAATACTATCCGTGTGTTCGATGAGCTATCATGTACTCCGAAGGAATGTTTAAAATGTACAATATCACTATTGAGAGACACCGTGATTGTGTCAAACAGTCGAGTTTTAAAATTTATAAAAAGAATGATCGAACCTGTAGACTAACTATGACAACTATAGAGGCAAGTGCACCTATTGAACAGTAGTATAGTTTAGGCAAGAATATCTTATCGAACCCAAAGGAACCTAAAAGTACTACTACTCACTTTCCTTCTATTATTCAACCTGAAATATGGAGCAATTGATTTATTAATCTAAAACTAATGAAATATTTTAAACTAAATGCAAAGACGAAAGAACTAAACTTTAGGAAAAGACTGTGAAAAAAAAAACTCAATTGATTACGACGATACCTTCAGGAAGAATCTGCCTAGACTTCACTTGTTATCTAACTTTTAATTCATATGACTTCTTTACTTAACTTGATCTGTGAGACTCCCTAACCTATATTAAACCCTCTCTCGAAGTGAATAACGTCTAACCTTAGGTTAATTAGTGGAACTCTCGTTCTCTTATAATAACCCCCTAAAAAAGCAGTAAATCGATCAATGGACTCCCATATTAGGTTTCACCCTAATTTGGTAAAATCTCGTGACCCTATCTCTAGGCATTCGATCAACTCCGCTTAATTATGCTAGATCTACTCTTAGGTAGGGTCTATTCCTCCTCCACCTAAGCACATCAGATTAAATTAAGCAACATAATTAAGAACAAACTAAGTATTTATCATATAAACCAAAAATCAAATAACAAAATCCATCATAGGTTTCATCTCCTTCAGGTATCTGAGGGGTTTAGTTCATAACAAAGTAAGAAAACATCTCAAGAGAAAATATAAAACAAAACATAAGAAATCCCTAAAACCCCCTGAAGGAATTGAAGAGGAGATCCTCCGTCTTGAGTAGAATCCTGGCTCTTTAAGATGGATCAATTGGCTATCTTCGAGTAATTCCCTGAACAGAAGCTCTTGGCAGAAAACTCTGCCCGAAAACCTCTCTGTTTTAACTTTTGCCGAACTCCTTTTTTTAGTTGCTACCTTGGGTGTTTATATAGGCTTTGGGATGCTTTACTTGGCTCCTAAGTACCTCTTTCAAGTAGAATTACTATTAAGGTGTTTAAGTAGACTTAGGAGTATGTTTCTTTGGCTTCAAGCATCCAAATTTGAGTGAAATTGCTCATTCCCGTAGTAGGGGCACGACCATGGCACAAACCCGTGTAATTCGGGGTTGGGCCGTGCCTTGATTCTGTCGTTTTGGGCACGGCCGTGGCACGACCGTGTAAGTTGGGATTCAGGCTGTGCTTCAGGTCTGTCGATTGGGACACGTCCATGTAGATCGCTTGACACGCCCGTGTGTGGTAATGAGATGATGCACGGCCGTGCAATTAGTGAGTTAGGTTGTGCTCTAGGTAATCAGTGAGACACTATCGTGCAGGCTTTCTGCCAGGCCGTGTTGATTTCTTGCTAAGGCCCAATTACTCTATTTTAAGCCCGTTTTGTGTTCTTTTTATCCTCGGGTGCTTTCCTGAGTATATGACATGAAAAGAAAGGATTACAAGCACCTTTTATATAAATCAAGGGCTAAATCATCAAAAAGCATACTAAATGTGAGATTAAAATATGTTACTTTTATGGTTTATCAAATACCCCCACATTTAAGCTTTTGCTTGTCCTCAAGCAAAATTCTCAACTTACAATTAGAACGAACTTTCCATAACTTACAATATTCATCAATCATGCCTTATCATAATTCATAGATAATTTATACATAGATAATTCAACTCAAAGAGCCCTAAAGATTCAAACGAGATAAGTCATGATTTTGTAACATGAAAACATAGGTGTTTCTCCTTATCTGAATAATTACCTTTAATTCAAAACCGATAAGGATTGACATCCTCACTGAAGGTTCACTCAAATCACTCAAAGTGTTTAAGGTTCAAGAATAAGCACTCATAAGTTGAACCTGAAAAGTTAATCCCATAGGCTTGCCTGAAAATCAACTCTCGACCACTGTATATGAGATGATACACAGATCAAAAGGTCTTTATCAGGGTTGTAACGGGGCTAAGGTTAGAAGGTGTGGATAAAGGCTAAATTAGAGGGTTAGAATCGAGACTGACTTGACAAATTACCTAACTAGAAACAATGAACTAAATATGAATATTTACATTGAATGAAAACTAATAATACCTACTATTGATAATTACTCTATAATAAAGAGTATTTTCATCACTTGAAATTGGATAATACTTTAATCTGAGCTTTTCCTTCAACAATTGGAGTTTAAATGCTCTAAGCTCTTTTATATACTACTAATGTTGAATAAACTTGGAATTTTTTTTATAAACTAAAATATTACGTCATAAATGATAAATGTAACTCTTGGACTAATATAATTGGTAATTTAATCAAATCAAACCTCGATTAAAGGGTAGTCAAAAGAATGGTGATAACAAATTCAAAGGATTTTGGGTTAATATTAGTGGGTGAGTCAATAAAAGGTTGTTATGATTTAACGGGTTCACTAGGGGTTAATTTGTGAAGGTAGACTTTTTATGGAGTAAGTGGGTTAAACCTAGGTGCCTTTATCATCTCAGTATATCAAATCATTAATGTGATCTCGACATGTATAAACGAGGCAAGTTCTAGAATAACAGTTCAAAGTTGACACACTCATAATTAATAAAGTGAGCACGAAAAAGAATATATGCTCTACAAGGCTCAAAATCTCACAAAAATTATGGGTGTTTTTGACATTAATCCTTATAAATTCCAAATTTCAAGGTAATACTCAAATTCAGTTCAACAACCTATCAATTTTAATTTTTAGAAAGTAGGCTTATCATGCTTGATTCTCTAGTATTCTTCAGTTTTAATCATCAATGCACAATTAACTATGACTTACTCTAAAACATATTAATAAAAATAATAAATCAACAGAAATTTCATCTTAATTAGTAATATGAGAAAAATACTTGAAAACAAGACTAAATTTAGGATTTGAGAATAATACAAAAAGTCAGGTACTTTCCCCCCCACACTTAAGACATACATAGCCCTCAATGTACAAAGATAGATAAACAATTATGTAATAATAAAATCAAAAGAGAAGGGGACAAGTAACACTTCCTGAATTTTTGGATGAAGTCTATGAAAAGAAATCGGATAAGATTGGAGGTGAAAGTGGGGAAGCGTCTCGAACCGTTTGAAATTAAATCCTCGAAGTAGCCGGCTTGGTTTTATTGTATCCTAAGCTAAATCTAAATATCATAAAGAATAAGAAGAAGAAAATAAAATAAAATAAAGTAAAAAATAATGATGAAGTAAAATAAAAACAAAAATAAATAATGGAAAATGAAAGACAACTAGAAAAATAGGGAATAAGGTTTAAATAGAGATGTAGCCTGTGTTTTGGGATTTTGAATTTTGAATTCATTCAGAGTGTTCGGGCATGGCCGTGGGTGTCATGGCACGCCCGTGTCTTTCTTCACACAGTCATTTAATACGGGCGTGCTCCTCCCGTGTTCGATAAGTCAGAATATTGGCACGGTTGAAAGGCACGGTCGTGTTTAGCCCGTGCTTGACAAGTCAGTAACCTCACACGGGGCGTTGGCACGGGCGTGGACTATTATCGCCACCCATGTTAGGAAAAGAAATTTTTCTATCGTGCACGGCTGCTGGCAAGCCCATGGTTCATCCCCTGGCTTCCACACGACCACGGGCACGCCTGTGTGTAGGGCCGTGTGGCCTAGAAATCTGCTCTTTGGTTAGTTTATGGTTAGATGCTAAAAAGAAAAAGAAAAGAAAAAAATAAAAAATAAAAAATAAAAAATGTAAATATGGGGTTAGTGCTCGGGTTGCCTCCTGAGAAGCGCTCGTTTATAGTCTTAGCTAGACTTTACCTCTCATTCGTATGGTCATGGTGGTTTGAGGAGGTGAAATCCTTTCTCATGCGATCACTTCAGTTATGGATATATAGTTTAAGTCGAGTAATATTTACCTCAAAAGTGTCGAATTTAGGATTGCTGACCTCGACTATGCCGTATAGGAAGACATTTAGTACCTCAAAAGTGATTTCTTCATTTGTCTTGAGGTCTGAATTGGTGATTCGAGGGTCTTCCTTATTCAACAATACCTGATCTCCTAATTTGAAGTGATTCGTTGTTCCTATCGCTCTTACGGGGCTCCTTGGTTTCACTTCGTATGCGGTTCTGTTCCTCTTTGATTTACATTTCTTGCTCTTTTAGTTTGTCAACCCTAAGGCTTTGTTCCTTATGTATTTCTTCTTTGTTGGCACGAGGTCTAGGATCTAGCTCATCTAAGTGATTTCGTTATGCTTCGTGTAAAGAAGGTTGAACCAAATGATTATCAATAGTATTAATGTTCGTACCTTTATTACTCGATGTCCTAGTTGAGTTAAGAGCTTGAAGAGTGATTGTTTCGTCGTCTACACGAAGTGTGAGTTCACCGAATTCTTCCTCTGTGTGGTCTTTCTTTATTGCATCTGGATATGGCAATTGCCGATTTTGGTAAACCATGGTACACCTCAACCTTACCTTTTCTTACCACAGGTTCTTCCCTTGGGTTTGGATCCACTAACAATTCACTGTTATGAGCTTGTACGGCTTGGGGCCCATGATTCGGCTCAAGTTTGTAGCCTTGTGGTGTTTCCTATGGTGAAAGTTGAACAATTTGATTATCAACTGAATTTAATTTCTCACCTTCATCACTTGATGTCCTGGCCGAGTCAAAAGCTTGTAGACTGATTGATTCGTCACCTACACGAAGAATGAGTTCTCCTGTACCAACATCAATTTTAGTCCTGGCAGTTGCTAAAAAGCGTTTTCCTAAAATTAAAGGAATCGTGTTGTCCTCATCCATGTCTAAAACAACAAAGTCTACTGGGAATACGAATTTATCAATTTTGATTAGAACATTTTATATTATACCCCTAGGAATTCTTATAGTTTTATCAATTAATTGAATGCTCATCCTAGATTGTCTATGTTTCCCTAGACCTAGTTGTTTAAACATTTTGTAAGGCATAACATTGGTGCTTGCGTCTAAATCCGCTAATGCATTATCAATAGATAAACTACCAATTAAACATGGAATTGTAAAACTCCCTGGATCTTTTAGCTTTCGTGGTAGTCTATTTTGTAGAATTGCTTAGCACATTGCGTTTAGCTCCACGTGGTGCTCTTCATCTAATTTGTGTTTGTTGGTCAAGAGCCGTCTTAAAAATTTCCTCGAGTCTGGTATCTGAAAAAGAGCTTCAAGGAGAGGAAAGTTAATATGTAATTTCTTTAAGAGTTTAAGAAACTTACCGAATTGTTCCTCTGAATCGTCTCTTTTCATTGCTTTGGGATAAGGTATGCGAGGTTGGTACTCCTTGATTACCGGTTTCGGCTTTTCTTGTGTTACCTCTACCTTACCTCCGTCTCCCTTGTTTTCTTGTATTGAGTTTGGTTCATCTATCCCCTTACTGTCTTGAGCTGAAATGACTTGAATTTGTTCCTTTGGGTTAACCTCGGTGTTACTTGGTAGACGTCCTAGCGGTCGTTCTGACATTAGCTTTACGAGATGTCCCACTGACCTAGTAAGTTCTCCAACTTGATTCTCGATCCCTTTGATCGATTTTTGTTTTTCATCAAGTGCCGCTTCAGTCTTTTGGAAACGAGAATCTGTGGCTGCCATGAATTTTGTCAGCATCTCTTCAAGATTCAGCTCCTCTTCTTGTTGGTGAGGTGGTTGTTGAAAATCTAGAGGAAGTTTCGATCTTTGGCTATTTTGATCATCCCACGAGAAATTGGGATGATACTTCCAACCTGCATTATAAGTGTCACTATAATAATTATTTTGATATCTAGAATAGTTACCTGTATAGTGAGCTTGCTCGTTTTCCATGCCATATCCGTAGGGTGGGTACTCAGGATTCGCCACACCTCCTAGATTCAAATCATATTGTATTTCTGGATGTTCCTGCGAGGGACTATACCAATCATCAATCTTTTTATTCATCATCTCTAACTCGATTAGATAACTTTGGTGACCATGTCGAGGTTGAAGACCTTTGGTGCATTTTAGTAGGAATTGTCCTCATGACTTGCCACTGATAATTATTCAGAGCCATCTTTTCCGTAGACTAAACTTTTTTTTCCAAAAGCAAAATAGAGTAAAAAATTAGCAAAGTAAAAATAAAAAAATAATAATAATAAATTGTAATAAAAAATTGGCTAAAGTAATAAAAATAGAGCTTTCATAATATTTTAGTGTTCCCCGGCAACGGCGCCAAAAACTTGATCGTGTCAAACAGTTGAGTTTTAAAATTTATAAAAAGAATGATCGAACCTGTAGACTAACTATGACAACGGTAGAGGCAAGTGCACCTATCGAACAGTAGTATAGTTTAGGCAAGAATTTATTATCAAACCTAAAAGAACCTAAAAGTACTACTACTCACTTTCTTTCTATTATTCAACCTAAAATATGGAGCAATTGATTTATTAATCTAAAACTAATGAAATATTTTAATCTAAATGCAAATATGAAAGAACTAAACTTTGGGCAAAGACTATGAAAAAAAAACTCAATTGATTATGACGATACCCTCAGGAAGAATCCGCCTAGACTTCGCTTGTTATCTAACTTTTAATTCATATGACTTCTTTACTTAGCTTTATCTGTGAGACTCCCTAACCTATATTAAACCCTCTCTCGAAGCGAATAACGTCTAACCTTAGGTGAATTAGTGGAACTCTCGTTCTCTTATAATAACCCCCTAAGGAAGCAGTAAATCGATCAATGGACTCCCATATTAGGTTTCACCCTAATCCGAAAAAATCTCATAACCCTATATCTAGGCGTTCGATCAACTCCGCTTAATTATGCTAGATCTACTCTTAGACAGGGTCTATTCCTCCTCCACCTAAGCACATCAGATTAAATTAAGCAACATAATTAAGAACAAACTAAGTATTTATCATATAAACCAAAAATCAAATAACAAAATCCATCATAGGTTTCATCTCATTCAGGTATCTGAGGGGTTTAGTTCATAACAAAGTAGGAAAATATCTCAAGAGAAAATATAAAACAAAATATAAGAAATCCCTAAAACCCCCTAAAGGAATTGAAGAGGAGATCCTTCATCTTGAGTAGAATCTCAGCTCTTTGAGATGGATCAACTGGCTTTCTTCGAGTAATTCCCTGAATAAAAGCTCTTGGCGTAAAACTCGCCTAAAACCTCTCTGTTTAAACCGCCAAACTCCTCTTTTTAGTTGCTACCTTGGGTGTTTATATAGGCTTTGAGATGCTTTACTTGGCTCCTAAGTACCTCTTTCAAGTAGAATTACTATTAACGTGTTTAAGTAGACTTAGAAGTATGTTTCTTTGGCTTCAAGCATCCAAATCCGAGTGAATTTGCTCATTCCCGTAGCAAGGCACGGCCATGGCACACGCCCGTGTAATTCGGGGTTGGGTCATGCCTTGATTCTGTCGTTTTGGGCACGACCGTGGCACGGCCGTGTAAGTCGGGATTCAGGCCGTGCTTCAGGTCTGTCGATTGGGACACGGCCATGTAGATCGCTTGACACGCCCGCGTGTGGTAATGAGATGATGCGTGGCCGTGCAATTCTTGAGTTAGGCTGTGCTCTAGGTAATCGGCGAGACATGGTCGTGCAAGCTTTGTACCAGGCCGTGTTGATTTCTTGCTAAGGCCCAATTACTCTGTTTTAAGCCCGTTTTGTGTTCTTTTTATCCTCGGGTGCTTTCCTGAGTATATGACATGAAAAGAAAGGATTACAAGCACCTTTTATATAAATTAAGGGCTAAATCATCAAAAAGCATACTAAATGTGGGATTAAAATATGTTACTTTTATGGTTTATCACACCGCATGTCACTGGTGGAATACACTAGTATCGGTGGTTCTGAAGGAGAAAGTGACCTGGGAATTCTTTCAGACTGAGTTTTGTAAGAAATATATTAGTCAGAGATTCATCGATCAAAAGCGTAAGAATTTCTAGAATTGAAACATGGTCTATAACTGTGACTGAATATGAACGAAAATTTGTGAGAGAGTCGATATGCTCGTGAATGTGTTTCAACCGAGGCTATTATGTGTTGACTTTGCACGATGCTGTTGTTAATTGCAAAAGAAAAACCATTGATTTGAAATGTCAGAACGGTGAAATTATTCAGATTGGATCTAATGATCTGAATGGGTTACCAGCGGTAATATCTTGATGTTAGCTCGAAAGTATATGAGAAAAGGGTATGAAGCTTACTTTGTTTATGTGCTTGACAGTAAAGTGACTGAAAAGAAGATTGAATCTATTCCAGTCGTGTGCGAGTATCCAGATGTGTTTCCTGAGGAATTACTGGGTTTGCCACCTATTCGAGAGGTAGAGTTTGGTATTGAATTAGTACCAGGGACGACTCTGATTTTGATAGCTCCGTATCGGATGGCACCTACAGAATTAAAATAGTTGAAAGCACAGTTACAAGAATTAACAGATAGGGGCTTTGCACGACCAAGTTTCTCTCCCTGGGGTGCACCAGTTTTATTTGTGAAAAAGAAAGATGGGACTATGTGAATGTGCATTGATTACCGATAGCTCAATAAGGTAACTATAAAGAATAAATACCCGTTGCCACGAATTGACGACTTGTTTGATCAGTTGAAAGGGGCTTCAGTGTTTTCAAAGATAGATTTGAGGTCAGGTTATTATCAGTTGCGAGTCAGAGATTCCAATGTGCCAAAGACTGCTTTTCGAATGAGGTACGGACACTATGAGTTTTTGGTTATGCCTTTCGGACTCACTAATGCACTTGCTATTTTTATGGATCTGATGAATTGAATTTTCAGTCAGTATTTGAATCGGTTTGTAGTAGTGTTTATAGATGATATTCTGATCTACTCCAGAGATGAAACCGAGCATGCTGAGCACCTGAGACTTGTGCTACTAACTTTGCGAGATAAACAGTTGTATGCAAAGTTTAGCAAATGTGAGTTTTGGTTGAATGAAGTCAGTTTTCTGGGCCATGTTGTTTCAACATCAGGTATTCGGGTTGATCCGAATAAAATATCGGCTATACTCGATTTGTAACACCCCTAACCCGAGTTTGTCGTCGGACTAGGGTTACGAGGCCTTACCGTAATATACACATTTCAGTATGGTCATATGTTGCAATTCATGCACAATGTCATATCAACTTCTATAATATACTTCATAATCAAATAGCAATTATCTACTCTATCAAATCAGCCAAATTTGCACATTTATAATGCATAGCCAAATAAGATCATACATGCTATATTTCCTACATTACATGTACAGAGAAATATCAACTTCTTTACTATATGGTCATTCGATTCAATTATGCACAAAATGTTATTAACTTCTTTACAAACAATTTTAAACTCGAATAGTAACCATATACTCAATCAAATAAATCACATTCGGTCATATGAACCACATGACCAACAAAATCATATCATGCTTATTTAACTCTTTCACATATACAGAACATTTTTATTAATTTACCTTATTAGTATCATTTATCAATTCACAAATGCAAAATGTAGCATGTATCAACCTTACCAAAATGAGCCAATTATAAGCCATACATATCACTACTCAAGGCTGAATTTATATAACCAAACACCACATGTTTAAAGACCGTAAGGACATACTTCCAAAATAGACTTATAGCAAAACCAAAAATATACCAACATTAACATTACAATCAAGCCATTTTCGCATGGCTACACATACACAAATCAGAATAAACCATATTAAAACTAGCCTATACATGCCATATAACCAAAACTCAAAGATTTTATTTACCGAAACAATAACCGGATAGTGTGATAAGGCCTCCTGCGACTTCCAACCCGAGCAAATCTCTGAAAATCTATAAAATAGGACAAACGCACAGAGTAAGCTTTGAAAGCTTAGTAAGTTGGCATATTAATAATAATAAGCAATTTAATTAACAATATTAACCCATTTCTCAATAAATATGTTCAAGGAAATAGAATCAATATTCACATGATTTCACCTTTTTCTTAAGTTCAGCTTAGGCTATTTTTCTAGGTCACAGTCACTAATTTAATTATTTCATAAGTTACAGAACTCGAAATTAAGTTCCGTGAATTTTCCCTGAAATTAGACTCATATACCTTCTTGACATAAAATTTCTAGAATTTTTGGTCTGGTCAATCAATACCAGATTATTCTTAAAATTTCTCTTATTTCACTGTTTGACACTTCTGACCTATCTTTACAAAAACTAAGTTATCTCATTGTACAGAATTAAAATAATGTTCTCGTTTATTCCAATCAAAAATAGACTCATTAAGAATTCTAAAAATATAAACCATGATCCATGATTATTTTTGTACAATTTTTAATAATTTTTACAAGACAAAACAGAGGATCACGAAGTCATTCAAAACCAGTCTCACTAAAATTTAAATATCTCATAATTTCCACTTCTTTTGCTTACTCAATTTATTTTATATGAAAATAGACTCAATGATATTTTAATTCATATCTCCCTCACTTTCTATTTCAATTTTCACTATTTTGCAGTGATTTTTCAAAAGTACATAATTGCAATTGTCCAATACTGTTTTAATGCAAATTTCACTTTTTCATGATTTCTACGTATTCACTTTCATTATTTATACTCAAATTCACATTTCTTTTTTGTTTACATCACATAAAATTCTTTGTACATATACTTACCTTTCATTTTCAAACATATTATATATTTTCAACGTACCTTTATCGGAATGTCATTCACTTAACCATTTATTTCTCGGAATGCCCGTTGAACCTTTCGGAATAAATAAGGATACTCGGATAGCTCAGAAAGCTCATACAATGCCAACGTCCCAGATGTGGTCTTACATGTAATTAAATATCGATGCCACTGTCCCAGACAGAGTCTTACACGAAATCATATACGATGCCGATGTCCCATACATTGTCTTACACGTAATCTCTGATTGATGCCAGTGTCCCAGACACGGTCTTACACGATATCACAAATCGTTGCTAACGTCCCAGACGTGGATTTACACGAAATCATATCTCGGAATCCTATGTCATGACACATGTATCCTCTACTATTCCTAGGGTTTGAACGGGGCTTTTTGGACGTCGTTACATTATCGGAACTTTTTCCTACTCATATATTCTGCTTCTCGAATAATTCAATATCATAATGACATATATATATAACTTATTTAAAATACATGCATTTGCATTACCATTCGACATTGAATTCAATCATACAAATAATATGCATTTATAACATAATTTTATAATGTTTATTAAAATACAAACTTACCTTACCTCTTATAACCATTAGGCTTATATGTACCGAACATTTAGCTTATTTGTCAGATTTAAATTCCACATCGTTAATGATCCTTTGAAGCATATATTTATAACAAATCACGGCAATAAGCCCGCTAGGCAATAAAGCACGAAACACACACCAAAGACTAGGCTCGCTAGACCGAGGTGCGATATTAAATCACGGCATTAAGCTTCTGGTCACAAAGCCCGATTAAATTCACCAGCCCAAGGCTTGCTAGGGTCACAGCCTGAATAATAACACTTTTAAGCTGTCTCACACATATATTTTATATATCGAATATCTCATATAGTTCATATACTTTGTACTAGCACTTAAATATCATATCACAATCGAATAACTTAAACATTTTAAAATCTTAGGTTTAATCACATTCGGCTCTTTAAAATTATTGATACAAAATTTCCAAATCAACATGTACTATGTTACATACATAATTTACAATGTTTTATTGCTTAAAAAGTTACCTCGGATATTGACGAACGACGAAAATTGGCTATTCGATTATTTTTGTTTTTCCCCGATCCAAATCTGTTTTCTTTGGTTCTTGATCTAAACATATTCAAATTAAGCTCATTCAAATATATTTTCATTCAATTTAATCCAAAAACACATAAATGGGCAAATTACCATTTTCCCCCTAATATTTCACACTTTTACAATTTAGTCCTATTTGCACAAAACACAAAATACACAAAATTTGACTAAACAACTTAAGGGCTGAATGTTCCTAGTTCTCATACAAGTCCATACATTTCATTTATTTCACATTTTAGTCCCTCAAAAAATTTATTTTTGTAATCTAGTCCAATATACTTAATTTTATAAAAAATTCTAAGACAAAACTTGTTAATCTAACACATATGTATCATATTTCACCATTTAACAACATAAACAACATGCTATCATCAATGGCTCAACTCAAAATATTTATCCAAATCAAAAATTAAAACATGTGTCTTGAAGATTTCTAAGTAATGATCTCAAAAACGTAAAAATTATCAAAAACCGAGTTGAACACATACCTTGATTAAGCTCAACAATGGACGAATGTAACTAGGATTCTTTCTTTCTCTTTTCTTTTTGGTTTCGGTTAAAACAAGAAGAAGATGGAGACTTTTTCCATCTTTCATTACTTTTATTCATTTAATAATTATCAAATTATATTTTATTAACATTAAAACATAATAAAACATAATAAACAAATTCCAACCATCATTTCATGCTTCATTTGGACGGCCACTATCTTAATTTTGGCTATATCAACATTCCAATACTTTAATTTATGAAACCATTATCAATTTAGTACTTTACACTATAGTTTATAACTTTTGTTCTTTATACGATTAAATCCTTTTATTTAATTAAGCACACAAACAATCAAATTTTTATACGAAACTTTCACACATACTAATTCACATATAATTAACACAGAAAATAATATTTAAATTTTTTTAGACTCAGATTCGTGGTCCCGAAACCACCGTTCCGATTAGGGTCTAAATCGGACTGTTACACGATTGGAAACCACTGAAAAATGTTTGTGAAATTCGAAGCTTTCTGGGACTTGCAGGGTATTACAGACGATTTGTGAAAGGTTTTTCTATAATTGCTACCCCATTGACAAAGCTATTACAGAAAGATGTTAGATTTGAATGGTCAGAAAAGTGTCAAAAAAGTTTCGATCAGTTGAAAGCTCTTTTGACCGAAGTTCTAGTGTTAGTCTAGCCTGAATCGGGTAAGGAATTTATTGTTTATAGTGATGCATATTTGAATGGTTTGTGTTGCGTTTTGATGCAGGAAGGCAAATTCGTAGCCTATGCTTCGAGGCAATTGAAGCCACACGAAAGAAATTACCCGATGCATGATTTAGACTAGCAGCCATTGTGTTCGCGTTAAAGATATGGCGTCATTATCTGTTCGGTGAGATATGTCATGTTTATTCAGATCACAAGAGTTTGAAGTATTTGATGACTCAGAGAGATTTGAACCTGAGACAACACAAATGGTTAGAGCTATTGAAAGATTACAAATTAGTGATTGATTATCATCCGAGAAAAGCTAATGTTGTTGCGGATGCTTTAAGTTGAAAGTCATTATTTTCTCTTCGTGCATTGAATATGCATATGGTTATGTCAGATGATGGTTCGGTAGTAGCTGAATTAAAAGCAAGACCGTTGTTTATTCAACAAATTTTTGATGCTCAGAAAGTTGACAGAGATTTGTTGGCAAGACGAGTTCAGTGTGAAGGCAACGTTGAGTCAGAGTTTCGAATTGATGAGAATGAATGCTTGAAGTTCAAAGATCGAATATGTGTTCGAAGAAATTCAGATTTGATTCAGATGATATTGAATGAAGCTCACAGTAGTCGATTATCTGTTCATCCGGGTAGCACGAAAATGTATAACGATCTGAAACAGTTTTATTGGTGGCCTGGTATGAAACGGGACATATCTGAATTTGTCTCAAAGTGCTTAGTTTGTCAGTAAGTAAAGGCCGAACATCAGGTGCCTTCTGGGTTACTTTAGCTGATCATGATACCTGAATGGAAATGGGACAGAATTACTATGGATTTTGCCTCAAGCTTGCCTATGTCACCGAGCAAGAAAGATGCAATTTGGGTTATAGTGGATAGACTAACCAAATCAGCTCACTTTGTTCCAGTTCATATGGACTATTCGCTTGATAAGCTTTCTGAGTTGTATGTATCTCAAATTATGAGATTACGTGGTGTGCCGATTTCCATTGTTTCGGATAGAGACCCGAGATTCACGTCGCAGTTCTGGAAGAAATTGCAAGATGCTTTAGGTACTAAACTACATTTTAGCACAGCTTTTCATCCGTAGATAGATGGTCAGTCTGAATGAACCATTTAGATACTTGAGGATATGTTGAGATGTTGCGTCCTCGAGTTTGAAGGTACTTGGGAACCATTCTTACCTCTGATTGAATTTGCTTACAATAATAGTTTTCAATCTAGTATCAAAATGGCACCCTACGAACCTTTGTACGGTCGTAAATGTCGTACACCATTATACTGGACTGAGCTCATTGAAACTAAGATACACGGGGTTGATTTGGTTAAAGAGATTGAACGGAAAGTGGCAGTGATCCATGAGAGTTTGAAAGCTGCATCAGATCGTCAAATGTCATACGCGGATTTGAAACGTAAAGACATTGAGTTTCAAATCGGAGACCGGGTATTTTGAAAGTTTCTCTGTGGAAGAAAGTGCTTCGATTTGGGCGTAAAGGCAAATTAAGTCCGAGGTTCATTGGACCGTATGAGATCACTGAACGTGTCGGGGCTGTTGCTTATAGATTAAGGTTGCCTTCTGAACTAGAAAAGATAAACAATGTATTTCATGTTTTGATGCTTCGTAGATATAGATCTGATCCGTCACATGTGATTGCCCCATCTGAGATTGAAATCCGATCTGATATGACGTACGAGGAGGAACCGATCCGTATCTTAGCTCGTGAAGTGAAAGAGTTGAGAAACAAGAAAATTCCATTAGTAAAAGTATTATGGAATCGAAATGGAATAGAAGAGGCTACGCGGGAGCCTAAGGATTCAATGAGACAACAATATCCAACTCTATTTAATGATAAGATTTTCGAGGACGAAAATCCCTAAGGGGGAGACTTGTAACAGTCTGAATTTGACCCTAATCAAAATGGTGGTTTCGGGACCACAAATCTAAGTCTGAATAATAATTAAATATTATTTTCTGTGTTAATTATATGTGAATTAGTATGTGTGAAAGTTTTGTATAAAAATTTGACTGTTTGTGTGTTTAATTTAATAAAAAGGATTAAATAGCATAAATGGTAAAAGTAGCCATTTATTTTATCAAGTGGCTAAATTGAATTGTTTTCTTTTGCATGTGGATTTATGTGGAAAATAATCCAAAAGTTTGTGTTAGTGGACGGTAACATGGATATTATGTGCTTATATATGTGTAATTTTATAAGTTATATTAATAATATATTATAAAAACATTATAATAAAATATTAAAGGCATTAAAAAAAAAAAGAAAGCCATAATTTTATGCTTACCATTCTTTCAAAACCGAAGCAAAGAAAACAAAAAGAAAATTAGAAAAACTTAGGGCATTTGGTCATCTTTAAGCTCAATCCAAGGTATGTTTGATTTCGGTTTTTGATAGTTTTTTCGTTTTTGAGATCGTTGCTATGAAATGTACAAGACCCATGCTTTAATTTTTGAGTTTGATGAATATTTTGAGTTGAGCCATTATTGATAGTTGGTTGTTTATGTTGTTTAAGGATGAATTATGAAATATATGTGTTAGATTAATATGTTTTGTCTTTGGATTTTTGATGAATTTGAGTATTTTGGGCTAAATTGCAAAAATAAATTTTTGAGGGACTAAAATGTGAAAAAAATGAATTGCATGGACTTATATGATTATAAGGAAGATTCAGCCTAGCTATGTTGTTGTGAGATTTTGCATATTTTGTGTTTTGTGCAATAAGGACTAAATTGTGAAAATGTAAAATATTAGGGGTAAAAAAGTAATTTGCCCATTAATGTGTTTTTGGACTAAATTGAATGAAAATGTATTTAAGTGAGCTTATTTTGAACATGTTTAGATCAAGAACAAAAGAAAACAGACTTGAATCGGGGAAAAGCGAAAATAATCGAATAGCCGGTTTCTGTTGTCCGACGATATCCGAGGTAAGTCTCTAAGCAAATAATCATTGTAAATTATTTATGTAATTGGGTATGTGCTGAATTTTGGAATCATCATAATTATATATGAATTAGCTGAATTTGGCTAAGTATAATATTCGATTCGGATAGGTTATTGAATGATATGTGTTATTTGAATGTTCGTACAATAAGTTCGAAACGAGTAAAAGGTTTGATTTATGAAATGATTCATGTGAGAAATCTTAAAGTATTATTATTCAGGCTTTGAGCCTAGCAAGCCTTGGGCTGGTGAACTTATCAGGCTTTGTGCCTAGCAGGCTTATTGCCGGTGATTGAATATTAGACCTCAGGTCTAGCAAGCTTAGGGCCGGTGTGTGATTCAGGCTTATGCCTAGCAGGTTTTATATCGGTGATCTATAATATGAGTTTATGTTTATGAAGTGATTGAGTTATGGTGGCCATTGAACAAGCAAAAGCTTATTTAAATGAATTAGATTACATTCAGCCATAAGGTATGTATTTACATAAGTACATGTTATATGTGATGATTATCGTATAAGTAAGTTGATAGATAATGTGTTGGTATATTTGGCATCTTGGATATGTGGATAAAATGATATTGAGTTGATGTTGTCTACTTGCAAATATGAGATTATTAAATAGATATATATGTATATATACATATATATACATTGATTATGTGGAAATTTTGTATATACATTCGGTTATGTGGGATTACTTTATATGTACATGAAAATTGTTATTTGGTTGTATATGGAAGTATATATACATATAAATATTTATTAATCGATGTGCCTTTGATAAGTCTTACATTTAAAGTAGATATTGATGAATGTATTGGCTATGAAAGGATATAGGCATTCGGCTATAATAATTTATATGTGTTATGTTATTAAGTTAATGTTACAATTAGTTCGGTTTAATTTGATTGATTATCCAATTGATTTGTTAAGTTTTCTTAAGACTTACTAAGCTAAGTTAGCTTACTCTGTGCGTTTGTTATTCGGTTTTATAGATTTTGGTCAAGCTACGAGCTCAGGGGATCATCAACGAAGTCATCTACACTATTGACTTATTTTGGTACCTTTAAAGTTTAGATTTAGAACTTAAGGGATGTATAGGCTAGTTAAATAATAGAAGCCATTTTGATGCTGTAATTATAGGCCATGCAAAAATGGCTTGATCTTAATGTCAAATGTTCTAATGCTTATGTTTTAATCATGTTATATGTGTTTGTTTTGCTTGGTTTAAAAGTATGGTTGCTATGTGAATTCATTATAAGCATATATATATATATATATATATGATTTGTTATGTGGTCATCTTAAAAGTCACAAGTTGTGTTTTGGAAGTTGATATAAGTGATTGTTGAATATGTTTGGATTGAATCGATTATGTCTTACTATTGAGGTTTAAAATTGAATATGAATAAATTTAGAGTTCATTTTTTATTGTAGCTTTTATATTCGGCAACATGATGTAATTATATGTTTGGGTTGGCATATTAGGTCATAATATATATATATGTTCTTGTAGGATTATAATTTAGGTTTTTATATCTTGGATTATGAGAGTTACATTTTTTTATCTTGTCGATTCGATTATATTTTATAAATGAACCGTATATATATATAAGGATATGTATGAATAATGTCGTTAAGTGATATCATGCTTTAGTAATGTGTTTGCAAGCATGTGTACATTCGGTTAGATGATGAGAAAATATGTTATGTATTTTGAATTGACATATTCGCTTATGGTACATATATATGCTTGTATATTAAGTTTAAATTTAGATGTTCAGGCTTTGGAAGACATATTTGGTATAATTGGATGTGATTATGAACATCTAGATGTTGTGATTTAAGTTTTGTATAGATATGTGAGCAAGTGGTATATTTTGAGCATGATTAAGTGAAATCCTATTAAAAAATATATGTATGTTTAGTTTGGTACTTGACAACTTGCTTTAGCAGACTAAAAATGAGCATGTGCAGGTTCAAATACTGAATCTTATTTGATCACATGAGTTGAAATCTTTGTATTTGATGAAAAATGTTTAGATGAGAATTAGTTAATGGTTATGAGATATGCTTGAGATGGGTTAAGTATACTAAGATTAAGTATTATTATTTACAATGCTTTCGGTTTTTACTATATGAGCAGAAAATTTTTTGTTATGACTTGTGCTATTTTTGGTAATGCCTTATAACCCTAATTCAGTGACGGACACAGGTTTAAGGTGTTACATTCAAATCCTAGCTTAGTATTTTTTTAGGAGTTTAATTTTGGCCTTCTAGAAGGTTGGAAGTGGTGTGATGATGGACTCTAAGGAGAGTGATCAGAAGAGAAAATTTAGGAAAAGGATTGGGGAGTTATCAGGGAGAAAAACGAGGAGATAAGATGGGGAAGAGTTGGAGCTGATTGGGACTTTGGGGGGGTAGGTAGAGTTTTGATTTTGATTATAAATAGGGGGTGCCGAATTCCCTTTGTGCTATTTCAACAATTGGAATTCCCTTTGTACTATTTCAGCAACTATAGTGCTCTGCCGAATTCTCCTTCACTTTTTCTGTTCTAAACCTCGCCTCTTCCTTATGTGTTTTCTTTTCTTCTCTCCTAAAGCCTTAAATCGAATATTATTCTCTTCTTTCTCCATTGCTTGTGCCGTCCCACCTTCATCTCAATTGTTGGGGACCGAATATTCGTGACTTCAAAAGCCGAAAACCTTTGCTCTTGGAGCCGTTTCCTTCATCGCCCCCAAACCTTGTTCTGAATACTCTAGCGACCAAATCTCTGTCGTGCTGTCATTATTCCTTTGATTTTTGGTGGATTGGATCTTGGAAAAATCAGAATCAAGCTTGGATCTACAAGTCTCTGCAGAAAAGCTATCCATACGTTTCGGTTTTTGGGTAAGTGTTCTTGATTTTGGGCTAAGTTGGCCGAATAGTCTATAGTAAGGGAAAGGGTAACTTAAGTGGATACAAGTCACCTATTATTTTGTCTTTAACGATTAAGATTGAAGCAGATCTAGGGGATATTTGTGAGTAGTAGCTAAGGAAGGGCTATTAGGACTGGTGGCACACGGTAAGGTTATGGTAAGGCTTCGGTTTTTGGTAAATATTATGGTTAAGTGTGTGATTGATTGGAGGATGGTATTAGTTGTAGGTTAAAGGCTGAGGATAGTGTAACACGTTTCATTTACTAGGTGTGTACATACACTTCACACACAACAAATCGACAAAAATTGAAATACTGAAAAACCAAAATGCCGAAAAGTTTAAATGCTGAAAGGTTGGGGCCGGCAACCACAAGAGCGTGTGAACATTCGTGTGGGAACACCGATACGAATACTGGGACCAATAGAGCGATCTTAGGGTCTCGGGCCATTGTTTGGCCAACTGGGCCAAAAGGGGCTAAATGGGCCTAACGAGCTCGTGGGCCCAAATCAACAATAGTTGATATGTGAAATTGAATGATGGATTGATATGGATGGTTGTATGATTTGATTATGATCGGGCCTAATGGGCTACATATACATGATTGGGCTTAATGGACTATATGGACATGATTGGGCTTAGTGGGCCTTATGGGATCTTAGAAATGCATGCTAGGGTTTTAATGGACTCTAGGATTAGTTCTGATGAATTCTTAAACAGCATAAAACTTAATTTAATAATCAAACATGTCTATGGAAAAGTCGCTAGGGTAGAGTGTGGCAATGAACATATGCATGTTTAGGATTGGATCTAGGGAGAGCTTGGTACTTAAGCGGTCCTAGTGACCTACCTCCTCTTCTCTGAAATCCTACCTGGTGCGTGGTGTCTGTTCATTTTAGCCGTGAGGACTTGTTGACGGGCCAAGGTTCGTAATTAAGACCCATACTGTTAAGAATTATTGAAATACCCCAGTAGGGTAGGATTACAGAAATACCCCTGAATTGCAAAATTACCGAAATACCCTTAAATTGTGAAATGACTAAAATGCCCCTATGTGTTGATTGTAAGATTTATGGATGTTACATGTACATTTGCTGCATTCATATGATATTCTGTTTAGGATGCATATGGGTAGGAATTATGGAACGGAGGAAGTATATGAGGATCGCATGGTTGCATGATAGTTGTGGATCCACCGATGGTTTATTTTAAAGCCCATTATATGATCATCAGCTTTGCTGCAATGTTAGGTAGTACCACAACCGAGCTACCCTTGATGTGTATCGGATGGGTTGGTCGATTCAGAAATCCCCACAGATATGTTTCGGCGGGATGGAGATGATTTGTACCGGATGTATTATTTGGGGAAGGTTTGTACTGCATTGCATGTATGATATTATTATGTTAATAATATGATATGTATGCCATTTGTTTGACGAGGGTCATACACACTAAGTTTTCGAAAACTCACTCCCTCTTTTACTTTTCTCAGGTGATCCTCAGTAGGAGGTTCGATGGATGGAGGGACTCAGAGGTGGCCAACTAGCAAGACGATTAGACCTGTTTTTCTTAATATCTAAATTCTAGATTTTGAGTTATTTATTTTAAGTTATGTTATTTCGGATTGTAATAAGGTTTTCCCTCTAGTTATTATTCCATTACTTCCACTATGCATTATAATTTTGAAACGGAACATGGGTTTATTTCTTTTAAGTATATTTCAAGTTTTTTGAAAATAATTGTGTTTTTAAAAACGAGCTTCCGCTGTCAAAGGAAATTTTTACATAGTAACAAGGAAATGGTTTTTGGCTACACCTCGTTTTGAAAGCAAACTTGTAACACCCTAAAAATCCGAGTGTTTATATATTGCATGAATTGGTGTTTAGATTTTAAAGGAAAATTCCTTTCTTTTATTTTAGTGCTTATTGAAGTCCTAAAGAGGAGTATAGCATAATTTGGATAAGGAATAAATTTAATAATTGAGAATTTATTGAAGAGAAGCAAATGTCATTAAGACTTAAGTTAAATTAAGTGTTAATGAGTGTCATAAGTTGAGTACATGGCATGGTGGTGTTGGCGCATGAGTTATAGCATGAGGGAGAGGTTGAATCCCTTGTTTAGCATCTAGATGAATTTTTATTTTAATTTTCTGCACATGTATAGCAAGTGTCGGCCAAGAACATATATGGTAAGTGTTGACCATGTTATTTTTGGTTAGTGTATCAAAGGATTAAGGAAATAGATAACTTATGGCATGGAATCAAATACTTAAGGAAAGATAGGGGAACATAAGGCACATATCAAGGAAAATTTTGGAAACAAAATCATGGCCAATTGACCATGTTTTGACGGCAACTTGGTATAGGGAGGAGCCGAATTTTTGTGTTAGTTTGGCTAAGAATTGCATTTTTCTCTTTAGCCATTCCTTGCACCTTGTGCAGAATTTTTGTTTTCTCTTCTCAACTTTTCGTCTTGGCCGAATTGTGCATTTGGTAAAGCTCAAGTTTTGTGATCATTTGGTCATTTTTTTTTATTTCTTTAGCCATTGCTTTGTGTCTTTTCTTTGAGTGCCGAAATCAACTATACCAAAAGAACCATCCTTTCTCTTTTCTTTTACCATGGCCGAATGTACTAGCTCCTAAAATCCATCTTTTTCTTCTCTTCTCTTTGAAATCAAACAACATCATCACCATCTCTTTTTTTCATATTTTAATTCTTTTCATTCAAAGTTTCTCCATCAAACTCTCTCATGGCCGAATGCTAGAGTGCCCTTAGCGAATCTTTATTTCTTTTTCTTTGATCATACATAGTCAAATCTTCATCCAACACAAACACCTTTCTAAACCCTTTCTTTTCAATCGTGGAAATAGGTAAGGGTTCTTCTTTTCGCTTTCGATTTATTAATAGTATTATGGCGAATATTAATGGTGTTATGAAGGCCTTTTGGATCGAAATAAACGTTCGTTCTAATAACGCTTCATTCGTTATTATATAGTGCAATAACGGAAGATCGGAACTCAAGTGATCGGAGAATCGTAGAAACGTTGGAATCGATTTATTGTGGTAAGGAAATCACATCTTTTAAAGCCTCTAGTACTATTCGATATTATTTTAGATTTAACTAATATTCCTTTGATCGTGAAGACTTTCAAAATAAGGAAGAAAAGGGGTGGCTAGTCACGTTAAGAGGCGGATCAGAATCCCCATTTAAACGAAGAGCGGTTTGGCAATCGGGATTTTCCACCGGGTGCGGACCATCTTCAAGGGAGTCAATTATTCAAGTGGTACGAACTTCCGAGCCATTATCGTTGGTGGATTCTCGCGATTAACAAACCAATAAACGAGGAGAAGCCGAAAATCAAGTGATTCAAAATCAAGAGGGTAAGATTTTGGATCTATTATCGATTAAGTATGTTTATCTGAAATAGTGTTCTAATGGATCGAAATATGTTTTAGGTGCCGAGGAGCGATAAGGATTAGTACTCTCAAGATGTCGAGGTGTGTAACTTCACACTTTTTCTCGGGTTGGATGTCAATTTCGGTATTGAAGTAAAATCGTAAAACGACTAGATCGATAAAAAACGTAATAACCGATATTTTGACGAAAATACGTGAAAACGACTAAAATCGTGAAAATTACTAAACGCCTCGAGAAATTACTTGTTATTACGAAAATTGTATGTTTCATGAAAATGGGCCGTAGAATGCTCTAGTTCGATAAATTGGGCCAAAATACTCTAGTTCGATAAATTGGGCCAAAATACTCTAGTTCGATAAATTGGGCCAAAATACTCTAGTTCGATAAAGTGGGTCAAAATACTCTAGTTTGATAAATGGGCCAAAGCCCACTAAAGCGCTAAATGGGCAAATTGCTAAATTATTTTTGGGCCAAATGAAATGTTTAATGATAAACCCACCAATGTTATGGATTAAATAAAATTGTTATATGACTATATTTTGTTATATACGCATAATTGCATGGGGTGGGTATATGAAGAGAAGAATGGCCAGTTGCCAAAAATCTAGTTCGGTGGCCTTGCCACAAAAATAATTATGGCTTATTGCCTCTAGTTCGGTGGCTCTGCCACAAATATGGCTTATTGCCTCTAGTTCGGTGGCTTTGCCACAATTATAAAAAGGCTTAATGCCTACGATTGGTGTGTTGGCGGGGTGGGTTGACTTGATCCCCACAGGTGTGATGGTTGGTACGGGGGTGTTAGCGGATGGATATTAGGTTTGGTTGGGAAATTCATTTTACATGCATTTTTAAATTATTTTATTTCATTTTATGATATATTGTTGAATTCTATAATTGGGCTCAAGCCCAGCATAATATCTTGACGATCTGGCCCAATAATGGTGGTAAGTGAGTTGCACACTGAGTTCTAAGTAACTCACCCCCTTTAATTTTTCCATCTCGTAATGGAAATTGACGTGGACTTGGGCCGAGGATGACTTCGTGGAGGCCATCTTGCAAAACATGGGTTATTTAAACTCGAACTTTTTAATAAGTATTTTTACTATTTTGGGTTATTGTAATAAGGGCCTCTATAAATAATTTATGGATTTTATGTGTGTTTGGTTTTAAACTATACTTTGGACTTTTAAATATGGCCTATGATTATATGATGTTTTATTAAAATAAATTTGGGTTTTCAAGTATATGAAATTCTTTTATAAATATTTTATTATTGTTAACTCTTTAATAAATTACCTAAAGGTTTTGATAATACAATGATTTTCAACTAATGTTTTCTAATATTTATCAAATTCAAATACTCTTCTAATTTTATTAAATCAGTAAATAATATTGTAGCTTTCAACTTATTGAAGATTTAAAAAAAAAATAGCTCGATTCATGTAACAAACCAAATCTAGTCTTAATGCATAGACCGGGTTTGGGGTGTTACAAAACTAGATTTTACTTAACTTTTCTCTAGAAGGGTTTTCAATGAAAACAAGGTTTTTGCAAAAACACTTCAATGTGACACGCCAGATTCGGGCCTAACTTCTAGGCCAGGTTTGGGGTGTTGCAGAGGTAATTTATGAAATTGAAGTTATTTTTAAAAGGTAAATTAGTAATTTAATAAATAAAAACTAAAACTAAACCAAGGACATCATCTTCCTCATTTGGAGTCCACAACCGAATTCACCATTTTTGGGGTTGAGAAGAATCGGTCAAGCTATGTTTCTTTACAATTAGGCTATTTTGATACCCATTTTTAGTAATTTTTACATTTTGAGATCATTGTAGCTTAATTTAGCTAACCTAGGGACTATTTTGTAAAAATATTAAAGGTTTTGAAATTAGCCATTGATGATTTTTTTATGTTTATGAAGTTGAATGATAAATTTAGGAGTTTGGTTGCTAAATAGGATTATTTTGTAAAGAAATTTTAGTTAGTTTTGAGTTTAAGGACTAAATTGATAAAGATTTACTTTAACATGTAATTCTTGTAAACATTTAGTCATTTATAGGCTGATAAAGGACTACATAGAATTCGACACAAGATTTTTGGGCTTAATTGTAATAAATATGTAAGTTTTGGTTTTAAAGACTAAATTGAATAAAAGGTAAACGTTTAGGGTAATAATGTAAAATTTTGTTAAAGGGTCAAATACATGAATTTAGCTACTTTAAGTTATTTAATTGGATAATTGAGCTAAATTATTATATATAGATCAAGAAAAAAAATCAACCGATCGATAACCATTGAAAAGGAAAAATCGTCGAGTAGTCTTTGTGGTAGTGTTTATTGCTGTTTGATTTAGGTAAGTTTGTATCATGTTTATTTAAGTTATTGATTTTTTGAATTCAAATTACATATGTGTTTATATATATTTGACATGGTGTATTGAGGTAAGTAATGAATATGAAAATGAAGAATTGAATTGTAAAATATGCCAAATGGACATGTATGATTTGAATTGTATAATCCTATAAAATGTTTATGATCAAGTTGAACATGGTATAATGTAACACCCCAAACTCGACCTAGATGTTATGACCAGATATGGAAGTGTTACCTAAGTTCATTTGAAAATCTAGAAACCTTTGTGAGACTTGTAAAATAAATAGTGCAACTTTTGAAGGTTAAAATTCCAGTCATTTGAGAAAGTACTTTCTCTTAACCAATTCATTAAATTTAGCGGGTAAATACTTATGAAATCATTTAGTTTTACAACGAAAATTCTTAGTTACATAGAGTTTTGGAAAACACAGTTTGATTTTGGAAATTCAATAGTTTGTAATCAGAGTTAATATAATTTAAAAATGTTAAAACAAATCAAATTAAAAATAGTCCCAAAAGTCCAAAACAGTTTAACGAAACCAAAACAGAGTAAACAAAGTTAAAAGAATCACAAAATCAAATATATTTAACCGAGCTTTCGTCGTATCGATCCATCCTATGTCTATGGATTACATGAAAGCAAACAAACAAAAGTGAGCTTACAAGCTCAGTGTGTAACTTATTTCAAATAGTTAATCATACACACATGCTTTATTAGATGATGTATCAAATATATACTCGTTACAAATTAAACATGTTTCCTAATCAGATACCGGTATAGATGCATATTAGACGCAAAATTAGATCCTACCCTTATCCGCTACACACCATCTTCGACCATCCCTATACACCACTTAGGGTATTAAATACCCATCCAACCCTACACAACACTAAGTGACTGTATGTCACTGTTCAGAAATTTTGCAGTCTAGCTGCCAGATCAATAGGCGGTAACTTGTAAGAAATAGATATACGTGGTTAAGCCACCAAATAAGATAGATAAATTAAATTGTCAACACTTCCTCTGTATACATAATCCCATCCTAATGCACATACAAAATTAAATAGATATCTAAAGTGTGTATGACATACATGTTATACACATCAGATTCAGATCATATTAGCATATAACAGATCATACTATCACATATAACATACTACTCATGTGTTCATAAATCATATTTAATAGTAACAGACCATCAAAAATAATGATTTATAGACAAACTTATACCATACGGACCATACGGAAGGGCTAAATTTTCCTTGGACAACTAATACGACCACAGGGAAAAAAAATTAGAATCCTTGTTATAAGACTTAGAAAGGAAAGCACCATTAGCCAAGGCGTCCACTACCATCCTTGTGTGAGCATTGAGACCATTATAGAATGTCTCGAGTTGAATGAAATGTAGGATTCCATGATGAGGGCACTTTTGTAATAACTCTTTAAATCTTTCCCATGCCTCATACAAGGACTCACCATCCATTTGGTGGAAGGCAGTGATCTCATTCCTCAGCTTAGCATTCTTGCTTGGCGGGAAATACTTCATGAGGAATCTCTAGGCTAATTCTTGCTATATAGAAATGGAGTTCGGTGGCAATGAGTTCAACCAAGCATGATCTCTGTCCCTTAATGAATATGGGAACAACTTCAATCGTAAAGCATCTTCGGGAACTCCGGCTAACTTGAAAGAGTCGCTCACCTCCATGAATAGTCTCAAGTGTAGATGAGGGTCTTCGGTAGGCATTCCACTGAATTGGCCCACTGTCTGAAGCATCTTGAACATGACTGGCTTTAGCTCGAATTGTTGTGCCTCAATTTCGGGTCTCTTAATACCCGGATAAAGATCGTTAAATACTGGCACAGCATACTGTCGTAAAGCTCTATCCCTATCATCAGCAATAAGGATAAGATTCTGAGCAGGGTTTGCTCCGTTTCCTTGATTCATATTTTCGAAGTTCATCTCTTTGGTCCTTCTCTGGTTCACTTGTCTTCTTCTCTGTCAAAAGGTTCGTTCTATTTCAGGGTCCACAGGGAGTAAGTCAATAATCTAGTCAATACTCATAAACACGAAAAAATTATGTAAGTAAAGATTTAAACAGGGAAATAAATAAACCAAAATATAAAAATAGATTCACAAATAATGTCTTTTTAAAACAGTCCCCGACAACGGCGCCAAAAACTTGAAACGGTGGAAATGTGCAAGTGTACACAATAGCAACAAGTAATAAAGTGACAAGTAAATGTCGAGTTATCGTACCCACATGGACTGTAAATGAATTATTTATGAATGTAATTTTAAACACTTTGGTGAAGGAAAAATATTTGGATTTTAGAAATGATTAAAAACTAGGAAACAATGTAAAATAAAATAAAGTAAAATAAAGTTCTAATGCATGATTTCAAAAGCTGATTTTAATCAAGATGATATAATTGTGTTGGATTAATTATATTTCCCTACCTTAGAATCATTAAACTTATGCTTATACTTGTTACGAATAAATCACGGCAACTTGGTAATTTGCTAACTTATGAACATATTTACAAATAAAAAATTCATTCATCTCTTATACATATTCCTATGTTAATTAGACCGATAAAACAGATTTATAAAGGTAAACATGTTATTGCACATACATACTTATTAACTTAAACAATCTCTCGCATATTCCTTTGTCGATTCAAACAATTAATTCAACCTAAGAATCATATAAAAGAATATGTAAGGTAACAAAGTATCCTTACCTTGAAACAGTTTAATCACAGTAATCTTGCAAGTTATGCAAGGCATATGTATCACCAAATACAATGCTAATTTAAACTTCAGCTACCTTAGAGGAATTAAACATGCACCGACTAAGTACTGTGTCCATTAATTACAATTTCAATGCGTTTAAATAACTAACTAAACAATTATAATGTCAGAATAACTTCAGCATGATTTTACTTAATCAAGCATTTTACCGAGGCCTATAATAGCATAAACACAATTTTAATAATTTAAAAGGATGAAATGCAATCAATCCAACACGAATTAAATTCAAGCTAAGCTGATTAAATTAACCATTCCAAAAACATAAATATTCATAAACATGTTTGTCAAAACAAAAACGAAACTTAAAGAGATAGAGAATAAGAAGCAAATTTGGTGTTTCTCCATGGCTTGACTGGTTGCTCCGTTCTTTGTCCTCCGTTGTCCTCGGCTATCAAGGTGGCTTATGAACACTTTAATTGCTGCTCAATGATGGCTGATGAGGACCTCTTTCCCAAGAGAAGAAATTGGCACTTGAACAAAAGGGGAAATGAGAAGAAAAGGTTGAGAGAAAATGAGAGAGGAGAAGAGAGAATGAGAGTGTGAATGAAGGATGAGGGATGCTTTGAATGATCAGCCACGGGGGGTTTTTATAGCTGAATGTGGCAGCTAAAATTTGATAAAAATAGCAGGCAAAGAGCCACCCCTTGGCCGGCCACCTACGTGGCAAAGTTGATGGCTTCAACTTTGCTAAATATGGCATGGGGCAAATTGACAAAGCCACTAATTGTGGATGAAACACCCCAAACCCGGCCCACGAGCCTTAACCAGATCTGGTATGTTACCCGGTGTAAACCGTTTCAAATTCTTTTGTTACTTAGGAAAAACTTGTGTGTTTTGAAAGAAAGTTTGTTTTGGGTTGGGCTTGAGTTGAAAACAAGTTTATCTCATTATTAAAATCCTTTACTTTAGGTGACAAAACGTTTAGGCTTTGTTTTAAAATAAATTTACTTAATCTTCTAATAAATAAAAGTTTGTAAGCTTAATAAATAAAAGCAAAGTAAAGGAGTTCTACTATGGCCTTATTACATCAAATAATTCCCAAAAATAATGAATAAAAAAATAAATTCAAAGTACTTAATGAAATAAAAGTCCAAATAAATTAAATTCCTTGCTGTGCATGGCCACCTTTAAGCTCCTGCTGACCCGGTCCATTACTGATCGTCACCTGAAAAAGGTTCCCACAACGGGGTGAGTCAACAGACTCAATGTGTAACCACAACACTAAGTCATAACAAATTCAGACATTTCAGAGCATACATACTCTTATATCATAAAAAAAAATAATGCAACCCGAACCCAAACCTAGATAGCCATCCGCTACACGTCCCCCGTACCAACCTGCACACCGTGGGGACTACTAAGTCAACCCTCCATCCACTACACACCATCAAGGCGTCATTGCAATCGACGTGCTCATCGCCCTTATAAAATACGTGGTCTTAGGTCACCACATTCAGATTTCGTGGTCTTAGGTCACCACATTCGAGATATCGTGGTCTTAGGTCACCACATTCGTTTATCGTGGTCTTAGGTCACCACATTCACTTCCCTTTTCATATAACCCATATGCCCTATATCATACATATCATGCATTATCATGCCAAATTCTTATTTCACATTCTTATAATGTCATATGTGTGTCGTAATGAGATATTTAACATAATCCTAGTAGGAGTAGGAAGCGACTGAGTACTTTGTACCATTGCATGGTACTTTAGCCATATTTTCACATTCTTAACAACACATTTAACTTAATCATTGTCATAAATCTATTAAGACTTAAGGAAGGGTACACACGATTCGCTTAACAAATTATTTGAAATCCAAATCGATCTCTCGCCTTAGATCTTTAACTCCCTACATTCGGCCAATATTAAAGATTTAATGAAAAACCCATTCGGCCACAAATCCCAAATCCTAGTAGGATTAGTACACTAAAACTTACCTTGGTGCCAATTGACTTAAGAATCAAATCCCGAAATCTTTGCTATACTCCTCCTTGTATTCGGCCAAACACTAGATCTATACATAGGTTAGTTTTTTGGCTTTTTGAATAATCAAGAAATAAATCTAGATACCAAACTAAGCCTTGGCCGAATGTGCATATGGACTTACCTTTCGGTTCTCAAATCCCGAAATCCTTGTATGCCACTGTCGAAATCCCTATTGACTCACATATTAGATCCAATTTTCAATCACTTAAACATGATAAATGGCCTTTGACCGATTAACTTACCTTGGATCCTTGAAAGTCCCGAAAGATCTCCTCTTTTTAGTTGATAACTACTAAATCCCGAAGCCTCCCTTCCATAATTCGGCCAAGAACAACAATAGGGATTAGTCCCTAAATTTTGATAAGTCTAAAGATTTAAAGGAATGGAAACCGAATTTGGATCTTACCCTTACTTGAAGAAATCGATAGCCCCTTTATTTGAGGTCCCTCAAAGATTCGACTAAGGCTAGAAGGGACTTATTTTTGGCTTTCGGAAGATTATGAGAAGAAGGGAATAAGTTGCTCGCTTTCGGTAATGGAGATGGAAAAGATTTCGGCTAGAACACAAGGTGTTTCAGCTAGATGGGTTAAAGAAAAAGAAAAGAGAAAGAGTGATGGTTTTGGAGAGAAAAGAGTAGACGATAGGGAGGCCAAAGAGCTTAATGAAATTCGGCTATAGCCCCCCTTTACAACCTTGGCCGAAAATACCATCCAGGGAGTCCCTCAATCGGCCAACTCTCCATATCTTGATAAATTTTATCTTTTAATTATCACCTTAATAAAATTAATCCCAACAATTATCTCTTCTTTTATCTACTTAAAATAAAAAGGAATTTAATCCACACTTGAGCACACCCTTTAGCCAAATTTTAAAGAGAATAAAACTCTTCACTGAAGTTCCTTAGTGCCGTCCACCTCCTTTGCTCCTTGTAGCAAAATAAAATCCTTTATTTGCTTCCCACGTTGCTCGAACCTAGGCCCATTTGCATAGCTTGTGGCCACTTACAGGCCTTAAGTGGTGCCTCCAAGCCACTTAAACAAGCCTATGTTTGTGTCAAATTTCTTCTATTAATTTTCTTAAGACCACCTTGCCTTAGTTTCCTCTTTTAAACTTAACATTTCTAAAACATTTCCTTACATTTCCAAGTTTCCAAAAATGTTCACTTTCCTATTTTAAACTTAACATTTCCAAGTTTCCAAAAAAATGTTCACCATACATTCATAATACATAAGACATGCCATTTCGTATAATTAAATCAAAAATGCATAGGCCCATTTTCAGGATGTTACAGTTCTACCCCCTTAAAATAATTTCGTCGTCAAAATTGCCAGGCTAAAATAAATGAGGGTATTGCAGTCGCATTGCCTCTTCTGGCTCCCACGAAGCTTCCTCCGATCCATGATTGCGCCACAACACTTTGACTAGGGGAACTAACTTCCTCCGTAATATTTTCATGTCTCGTTCTAAGATCTGAATCGGCTCTTCCTCGTAGGATAAGTCTGGCCTTAGCTCCACTTCTTAAACTGGTACCACATGAGATGGATCCGATCGGTAGCGACATAGCATGGATACATGGAATACGTCGTGCATCTGCTGCAACTCTGGTGGCATCTCTAGCTGGTATGCCACTGGTCCAACTCGCTTCAACACTCGATAGGGTCCTATAAACCTCAGACTTAACTTCCCTTTACGACCGAACCTCATCACCTTCTTCCAAGACGAAACCTTAAGGAATACCTGGTCTCCCACATCAAATTCGATCTCCTTCCGTTTGAGATCTGTGTACGACTTTTGTCTATCGGATGCTTCCTTCAATCGAGCCCGAATTACACTAACCTTCTCTTCGGATTCTGCCACAATCTCTGGACCCAAAACTCGTCGTTCTCCCAATTCTGTCCAACATGTAGGAGTCTGACACTTTTGACCATATAGTGCTTCATAAGGTGCCATCCGAATGCTGGCTTGATAGCTGTTATTGTACGCAAATTCCGCTAGAGGCAAAAATTCCTCCCAACTTCCTCTGAAATCCATCACACAACCCCTCAACATATCCTCCAATACTTGGATTACCCGTTCAGATTGCCCGTCCGATTGTGGATGAAAGGCCGTAGTGAAATCCAACTTAGTGCCTAAAGCTTGATGAAGTGCCTTTTAAAATCGAGACATAAATCTTGGGTCTCTATCCGAAATGATAGACACCGGCACTCCATATAGCCTTACAATTTTTGCCACATATAATTTAGCCAATTTCTGAAGAGAATAATCAACTCTTACCGGGATAAAGTGCGTGGACTTGGTCAGACGGTCAACTATTACCCATACCGAGTCCTTCTTAGTAGGCGTAAGGGGAAGCCCACTAACGAAGTCCATGGTAATTCTTTCCCACTTCCACTGTGGAATCTTGATTGGCTAAAGCAATCCCGATGGAACTTGGTGTTCAGCCTTAACTTGCTGACATGTCAGACATTTCCCCACGAATTCAGTAACTTCCTGCTTAAGATCAGGCCACCAAAACTGTTCCCTTAGTCCCTGTATAGCTTGTTGGCTCCGGGATGCATAGCATAAGGGCTGCCATGTGCTTCCCGAAGAATCCTCTGTCTTAACTCTTCATCCCTCGGCATACAGACCTTTCCTTTGAAGCACAATACTCCCTCATCACTAACACCACAGTCCTCTAACTCTCCGTTCTGTACTTGTTGTAACTTAACACTTAGGTCCTCATCCACCAACTGGATTTCCTTTACCTCATTCAACCATGTTGGTTTGACTTGCAATTCTGCTAGCAGACTTCCATCATCTTACAAACTCAAGTGTGCGAATAACGCTCTTAGATCCGATACCACCTTCCGACTTAGGGCATCCGCCACTACATTCGCCTTGCCCGGGTGATATTCTATCGAACAGTCATAGTCCTTCAGCAATTCAACCCACCTTCGCTGCCTCAAGTTTAACTCCTTCTGAGTCAGCAAATACTTAAGGCTCTTGTGGTCTGTGTAGATTATTGACTTTTCTCTATAAAGATAGTGCCTCCACACCTTCAAAGCAAAGACCACTGCCACCAACTCCAAGTCATGGGTTGGGTAGTTAACCTCATGCGGCCTTAACTGTTGAGACGCATAAGCGACTACTTTCCCGTCTTGCATCAATACGCAACCCAAACATGTATGGAAAGCATCATAATACACCATAAAATCCTTTCCTGCCTCAGGCTGAATCAACACTGGAGCTTCAGTCAAAACCCTCTTGAGCTTTTCAAAGCTCTCCTGCTGCTTATCCGTCCATACAAAGGGTACTTCCTTCCTTAACAACTTTGTTAAAGGCGCAACTATCGACGAGAATCCTTCTACAAACCTTCTGTAATAGCCTGCCAATCCCAAGAAACTACAAATCTCCCCCACCGACTTAGGTGGTTTCCATTCCAACACAGCTTCGATCTTTCTAGGATCCACCCTTATTCCTTCAGCAGACACTACGTGCCCTAAGAATGCAACCTCCTTAAGCCAAAATTCACACTTGCTGAATTTGGCATAGAGCTTCTTTTCCCTCAATACTTGCAGCACAATCCAGAGATGCTCATCATGCTCCTCTTCAGTCTTGGAGTATACGAGGATGTCGTCGATGAACACAACGACGAACCGATCCAAGTAGGGTTGAAAAACCCGGTTCATCATATCCATGAACGCGGCTGGGGCATTGGTCAACCCAACGGCATTACTACAAACTCAAAATGGCCGTACCTTTTCCTAAAGGCTGTCTTATGGATATTCGCCTCCTTTACCTTCAACTGATGATATCCTGTCCTTAAGTCGATCTTTGAGAACACTGCCGCCCCCTTAAGCTGATCGAACAAGTTATCAATCCTTGGCAAAGGATACTTGTTCTTGATGGTCAGTTGATTCAACTAACGATAGTCTATGCACATACGCATAGTTCCATCCTTCTTCTTCACAAACAAGACCAGTGCTCCCCACGGAGACACACTGGGCCGGATAAACCCACGGTCAAGTAATTCCTAAATTTGAGCCTTGAGCTCAACTAACTCTTTTGGCGCCATTCGGTATGGAGTGATTGACACAGGAGCTGTTCTCGGTAGCAAGTCTATTCCAAATTCTACCTCCCTATTTGAGGGTATTCTGGGTAACTCCTCTGAAAAACATCCACGAAGTCCCTTACCGTTCTAACTCCACGAATTCCCCCTTCCTTGGCATCCACAGCACTAACAAAGGCCAAAAATGCCTTGCATCCTTTCCGAACCATTCTCTCCGCCTTAAATGCCGAAACTACGTTAGACAAGTAGTTTCTTCTTTCTCCTATCATTACTACCACTTCATCTTCCGGGGTCTTTAGCTCCATTCGTTTAGCCGCATAATCCAACACGGCCCGGTGCTCTACTAACCAATCCATACCAAGTATGAGGTGAAATTCTCCAAAGGGTAACTCCATTAAGTCAACCCGAAAGCTCACTCCCTGAACTTCTAGGGATACACTCCGAATGATCTTATCCACCACTATGGTTTGGCCTAATGGGCTTACTACAGTCATCTCCCTATTAGAAAGTTTCGAGTCTAGGCCTAGTGTTTCCACTACACTACATGCAACATAAGAATGGGTCGAGCCCACATCAATAGGAGCAAAATAGGGCTTGCCATGAATGAGGAATGTACCGGTTATGACGTCCGGTGCGTCTCTATCCTCCCTCCGGTGTACTGCGTAAACCAAACCCGGCTGTCTTGCCTCAGTGTTAGCAGCACCTCGACCCGATGTTCCACGTCCTCTGCCAGCACCATTTCCTCGGTTGTTCAGACCACGACCTCGCTGAGGCTGTTGTCCACCTCTACCACCGACTAACATTCTCAATCGCTGGCCGATTCTCATCCGATTTCTCGGCGGTCCTTGATCATATGGTCCTTTGACCCACATCCAAGCATCCACTGTCTTCTTCCAACATTCACCTAAGTGTTTCTTTCCACACTGATCACATGGACGATCGCCTCCCGCACCCACTTGTCGACCTCGCACCCATCGCCTGGGCCTTTTTCGCACATTTCCGATGATCCTGACGACCCATAATCCCTTTTGGGTCTATTCCTATCAGAGCTCTGCTTAACCGAGTCCTTGATTCCCTCGGCTACCTTAGCCTTTTCTACCAACGCGAAAAACTCCCACTCCTGATGTGGAGCTATCAATAACCTGAGGTCATCCCTTAAATTGTCTTCAAACTGAACACACCGCTCATGCTCCGTAGCCACTACTCCTCGAGCATATCGGCTTAACCTTAGAAATTCAGCTTCATACACTGCTACTGACTTGTTCCCTTGAACCAGCCCTAAAAATGCCTTCCTCTGCTCATCAATATAACGTGTGCCGACATACTTCTTTTGATAGATGTCTTAACATACTCCCAGGTCAGATCCTCAGCTGTGGCACCATCCCGAACTGTTAGCCACCACTGATACGCTTCATCGCGTAGTAGCTCCACCATTCCTTTCAACTTCTCCTCAGGGGTCAGATCGAGCTCATCCATAATGCTCTCAGTCGCTTCCAACCAGTATTCAGCTATACTGGGTGCCACACCAGATACTCCACGGAACACTTCAGCTCCGTTGGCTCGGAGTCGCTCGGGTACAGATTTTTAAGCTCCCATATTTCCTCTAGCACTAGCCACCATTTCCAGAACTCGTAGCACAGCCTGCGATACAGCATCATCCCCCGTCTGAGCCTACTGCTGGACACCAACAGCTAGGGGTGGTGGTGGCGGTGGTAACTCATTGTCAGACCCTTGACCCGATCTAATGGTTCTGACACAGTCATTCTTCCTCTACCGCGTCCATGACGACCGCGTCCTCTAGAACTCATATCTAACGATGCGCTTTAATCTGATTAAGAAATTTTATGAATTAGCCTTTATTCCACTGATTAACCGCGAAGAAGTTTTATGAAAAGAATTGTAGGAGTGGTTCTTTCGTATTCATACATGTACACAGTCTTTACATTCATACATCCATCAATCAATTATGAACTCTCGTTCATTCAGAGAAATGTTGTAGTTTTCATTGTTGTTGTTTTTGCACTACCTAGGGGTATTTTCGTAATTTTCCCTACAGGGGTATTTTCATAATTTGTCAAAATAAGGTTCCTTGGTGATTTTGTCAATAAGGGTATTTTGGTAATTTTTTGAAATCCCGGGGGTATTTCAGAAATTTTAAAATTACAGGGGTATTTCAGTAATAAACCAGGGTAAATTTATAAATCTTAATAAATCAAGGATATTTTGGAATTTACAAAATTGGAAGGTTGTTTCTGAGAATTAGTTTTCCAAATCAGTGTTGTTGCAAAAATTTTTAAAGATCGGGGGTCATTCTGGTAATTTTGTAACTCGGGGGTATTTCGGTAATTTATAGGGTAGGGGTAATTTCGTAAATAAATTTTTTTTCCATAATCAAGGCATTTTGATATTCTGTAAATTTAGGGTTCCTTTAAGCAAAGTAGTGAAATTTTGATAAGAACTGTGGGTATTTGGAAATTTTCATAAACCAAGGGCATTTTTGTAATTTTACCACTAGGGGTATTTTTTTAATTTTTATAAATTGGAAATATTTTGAAAATTTTCCAAAATAATTTTTTGCTACTATTCAAGGGGTAATTTGGTGATTATAAAACTAGGGTTTTCATAAAAAATTACGGCTAGTCCCTTTCGGGTTTTAGTTAGGGGTTTAGCCCGTGTATAAGTCCTCTTGGTTAGAGTGAACCGAGGCTATGCACCAGGTAGGATTCGAGTGGAGAGGAGGTGAGTCACGCGGACTGCTTAAAGACCAAGCTCCCACCAAAACCAATCCTAGACATGCGCACCATGGTTGCCACACCCTAACTCAGCGACTTAACCACAGGTTTGTTCAATTAGGCATTTAAGTCTTATGTAATTGTTGGGGTAACTAGCCCTAGGGTTCAAGTACTGAATCTCTATTCTACGTTCCATTTCTACCCTTCTACAAATCATAATATAAATCACACAAGAGATCGGAGTACTTACCTGGTGGACTTCGGGTCGGAGACTTAGTGGGCCATGCCTAGAAAAACCTGCTTAATTCACAAAATTCTTTTTGGGCTTCACTTTGAAAACGTTTTGGGCCTTAAACCCAAGGCCGAGAGTTTAAAACTGGGCTCTGATACCAAACTGAAACACTGCAAACTCGACCGACGAGCCTTAACCGGATCTGGCATGTTCCCCGATGTAAACTGTTTCAAATTCTTTTGTCACTTAGGAAAAACTTGTGTGTTTTGAAAGAAAGTTTGTTTAAGGTTGGGCTTGAGTTGAAAACAAGTTTATCTCATTATTAAAATCCTTTACTTTAGGTGACAAAACGTTTAGGCTTTGTTTTAAAATAAATTTACTTAATCTTTTAATAAATAAAAGTTTGTAAGCTTAATAAATAAAAGCAAAGTAAAGTAGTTCTACTATGGCCTTATTACATCAAATAATTCCTAAAATAATAAATAAAAAATAAATTCAAAGTACTTAATGAAATAAAAGTCCAAATAAATTAAATTCCTTCTTGTGCATGGCCACCTTTAAGCTCCTGCCGACCGGTCCATTCTTGATCGTCACGAAAAAGGTTCCCACAACGGGGTGAGTCAACAGACTCAATGTGTAACCACAACACTAAGTCATAACAAATTCAGACATTTCAGAGCATACATATTCTTATATCATAAAAAAAAAATAGTGCAACCCGAACCCAAACCTAGATAGCCATCTGCTACACGTCCCCCGTACCAACCTGCACACCGTGAGGACAACTAAGTCAACCCTCCATCCGCTACACACCATTGAAGGCAGTTGCTGCAGTCGACGTGCTCATCGCCCTTATAAAATACGTGGTCTTAGGTCACCACATTCAGATTTAATGGTCTTAGGTCACCACATTCAGATATCGTGGTCTTAGGTCACCACATTCAGTTATCGTGGTCTTAGGTCACCACATTCACTTCCCCTTTTCATATAATCCATATGCCCCATATCATACATATCATGTATTATCATGCCAAATTCTTATTTCACATTCTTATAATGTCATATGTGTGTCATAACAGATATTTAACATAATCCTAGTAGGAGTAGGAAATGTACCTGAGTACTTTGTACCATTGCATGGTACTTTAGCCATATTTTTCACATTCTTAACAACACATTTAACTTAATTATTGTCATAAATCTATTAAGACTTAAGGAAGGGTACACACCTAATTCGCTTAACAAATTCGCTGAAATCCCGAAATCCGATCTACTACCTTAGATCTTTAACTCCCTACATTCGGCCCATATTAAAGATTTAATGAAAAACCCATTCGGCCACAAATCCCAAATCCTAGTAGGATTAGTACACTAAAACTTATCTTGGTGCCAATTGACTTAAGAATCAAATCCCGAAATCTTTGCTATACTCCTCCTTGTATTCGGCCAAACACTAGATCTATACATAGGTTAGTTTTTCGGCTTTTTGAATAATCAAGAAATAAATCTAGATACCAAACTAGGCCTTGGCCGAATGTGCATATGGACTTACCTTTCGGTTCTCAAATCCCGAAATCCTTGTATACCACTGTCGAAATCCCTATAGACTCACATATTAGATCCGATTTTCAATCACTTAAACATGATAAATGGCCTTTGACCGATTAACTTACCTTGGATCCTTGAAAGTCCTGAAAGATCTCCACTTTGTAGTTGATAATACTAAATCCCGAAGCCTCCCTTCCATAATTCGGCCAAGAACAACAATAGGGATTAGTCCCTAAATTTCGATAAGTCTAAAGATTTAAAGGAATGGAAACCGAATTTGGATCTTACCCTTACTTGAAAAAATCAACAGCCCCTTTATTTGAGGTCCCTCAAAGATTCGGCTAAGGCTAGAGGGGACTTATTTTCAGCTTTTGGAAGATTATGAGAAGAAGAGAATAAGTTGCTCGCTTTCGGTAATGGAGATGGAAAAGATTTGGCTAGAACACAAGGTGTTTAACTAGATGGGTTAAAGAAAAGAAAAGAGAAAGAGTGATGGTTTTGGAGAGAAAAGAGTAGAGCGGTAGGGAGGCCAAAGAGCTTAATGAAATTGGCTATAGCCCCTTTACAACCTTGGCCGAAAATACCATCCAGGAGTCCTCAATCGGCCAACTCTCCATATCTTGATAAATTTTATCTTTTAATTATCACCTTAATAAAATTAATCCCAACAATTATCTCTTCTTTTATCTACTTAAAATAAAAAGGAATTTAATCCACACTTGAGCACACCCTTTAGTAGAATTTTAAAGAGAATAAAACTCTTCACCAAGTTCCTTAGTGCCGTCCACCTCCTTTGCTCCTTGTAGCAAAATAAAATCCTTTATTTGCTTCCCACGTTGTTCGAACCTAGGCCCATTTGCATAGCTTGTATGCCACTTACAGGCCTTAAGTGGTGCCTCCAAGCCACTTAAACAAGCCTATGTTTGTGTCAAATTTCTTCTATTAATTTTCTTAAGACCACCTTGCCTTAGTTTCCTCTTTTAAACTTAACATTTCTAAAACATTTCCTTACATTTCCAAGTTTCCAAAAATGTTCACTTTCCTCTTTTAAACTTAACATTTCCAAGTTTCCAAAAAAATGTTCACCATACATTCATAATACATAAGACATGCCATTTCGTATAATTAAATAAAAAATGCATAGGCCCATTTTCAGGATGTTACAGTGGAGGGGGTTGAATGCAACTTTGACAAGTCTTCAAGGGCCTCTTTTCAAGCCTAATTAATCAGCTAATTAGCTAATTTGGGTCAGCATATGGACGGCTTGGGCTGCCCAATTCTTTGACCGGTTCGGTTCAATCAGTTTGGTTCAACTGGGCCATTTTTCCATAATTAATTAATATTAATTTATTTAGCCCAAGTTAATTTGGGAATAAATTAAAATTAATTAATTCATGATTTAATACACATATTTGGACCGTCTTAGGCTGGAAATTATTTTGCCTTGTTACTTTGAATTGCTTCTCGGTTTTGTTCTTCGAGCAGTGTCTGCCGAGCCAATTTTCACCCTTTGTGCGAATCTATCGAAAATAGTCAAAATAAATCAAAATTAACTATAAAATTAATTAAAATTCATGATGTTAATATTCTTAACACAATTTAATTATTTTATAATATTTAATTACTTTTCGACAATAATTTAACCGAAATAGCATGATTTTAAGTTAAAAAGGGCATGTAAAAACACGTAAATTTTCGTGTTTCCAATTGCCTTCATGTGACTTAAGCTGTCGGGATGCGTAAGCTATTACCCTCCTACATCAGAACACAACCCAACCTAATGTGAGAAGCATCACTATAAACCACAAACTCTTTATTGGATTCAGGCTGTATCAATACGGGTGCCTGAGTCAAAATAGATTTGAGCTTCTCAAAGCTCAATAACTTCTCATCGGTCCACACAAAAGGTGTGTTTTTACATAACAATTTAGTCAAAGGAGTTGTGATAAGCAAGAATCCCTCAACAAATCTCCAATAATGCCCAGCTAAACTGAGAAAAATTTGAATTTCAGATACATTCCTATATTGTTTCCACTCAAGAACAACCTCAATCTTTTTAGGGTCAACACGGATGCCCTCAGTAGAAACCACATGCCTAGAAAGTGACCTCTCTTAACCAAAACTCAGATTTGCTCAACTTAGCGTAAAACTTTTTCTTATGGAGTATTTGTAGAACCACTCTAATATGTTCATCATGACCCCCCTCAATCTTAGAGTATACCAGGATATTGTCGATGAAAACCATGACGAACCAATCTAAGTATAGCTGGAAAACCCAATTCATGAGATCCATGAATGCAGCCAAAGCATTCGTCAATCCGAATGGCATGACAAGGAACTCGTAGCGCCCATAACGAGTCCTAAAGGCTATCTTATGGACAGCGGCCTCTTTAACCTTTAATTGATGATACCTAGAATGAAGATCAATCTTCGAGAATATAGATGCCCCACAAAACTGATCGTGTAACACCCCTAACCCGCATCCGTCGTTGGATTAGGGCTAAAGGCATTACCGGACAGATCGAAAACTTTAATAGATATTTCATAAAACTATTCATCAATCGCAATCAGAGTGTCCCTTTTTAATGGTCAATGTGACCTTAATCATGCTTTACAATAGGGTCGAGACTAAACCAAACACATACTAAAATTCTCAAAAATTTAAAATTTTTCTATGTTACAGAGGTCACACGCCCGTATAGGTAGGCCGTGTGCCTCCCACAGCTACTAGACACAACCATGTGTCCTGGTCATGCCATAACAGAGCATGTATACTAACTTATTCACATGGTCACAATGCACGCTCGTGTGCCACAGCCGTGTATGCAAAACAGACTACTTGCAAGGCCAAAATGCCACCCACACTAGGGTCAACCCTACAAGCAACACACCAATTCTTTTCATGAACATTTGACAACCAAAAACATGCTAAATAATCACCGAATCTCCACATTCAATTTCATTTCCAATCATGCCAATTTGCACAACAAAGACACATATATGTTCAAGCATGATTCATCCATATTTACCTTTCATAGAACCATTTCTTTGATCAAACATGCATACCCAAATTTCATAATCATGGGATCATACCAAAACCAACATCATATAACATATTCACAATTGCATATTATCAACATTTAACTAGCCTCATCACATGGCTAATTCCATATCTCAAACTTATACCAAAGTGATTAGCCTATACATGCCATATTTAATATATACATTTCCAAAAAGGTACCAAAATGAGCTTAGGTAGTGTGATGATGATCCTCGACGGTCCCTGAGCCTCTCGTAGCTTTAACAATCTATAAAATAGAGCAAACACACACAGAGTAAGCTTTCAAAAGCTTAGTAAGCCATATACAAATAAACTTAGCATAAAAAATGCACATAACCATATTGACACAATGACATTTATATTTCTCATAACAATTTCATCAGATATTCTTTGGCTCTCATGCTTAACCATATCTTACCACATTCTTCAACTCAAATATCACATATACACATAACTCATTCAAGCATATCTTTACATATTATCTCATCATTTCAATACACATATTCATATTAGTAAGTTCATATAGACACTTACCTTTCATACATACATAGCGTACTTTTCAAACGTAGCTGAAACAGATATACAACTCACATAATCGTTCTTTTCTTGGATTTGCTCGTTGAACCGTTAGGAACTAAATAAGACATTCAGAAAGCTCAGAATAGTCATACAATGCCAACGTCCTAGACGTGGTCTTACATGTAATCAGATATCGATGCCACTGTCCCAGATAAGGTCTTACATGAATCAATACAATGCTAATGTCCCAAACATGATCTTACACGTAACCAAATATCACTGCCACTATCCCAGACAAGGTCTTACACGAATCTCATATCGATGCCAATGTCCCAGACGTGGTCTTACATGAAATCTTGAATCAATGCCAACGTCCCAGACGTGGTCTTACATGATATCACATATCAGACACCTATGTCATGACATATACTATCCTATCTATTCCTAGGTTCAAACGGGACTTCACGGACGTTATCAACTTGTTGATTTATTCATAACTCGTATTTCACATACATTCCATCACAATGGATGTTCATAACAATTCAATTTCCATATATATACACAAATAGTTCAATGCAAATACATTTATTTGTATATCGACTTACCTCAGATTCGGTTTAACGGAAACGAATACGGCTACTCGATTACTTTCGATTTCCCATGATCTAAGTTTGTTTTCTTCGATTCTTGATCTATACATATTTAAATTCAATCCATTTATTCACAAATTCATTCAATTCAATTCAAGAACACATATTTAGGGCAATTTATAATTTAGCTATTGCATTTTTACATTTGTACATTTTAATCCTTATTTCATAAAATCACAAAATACACAAAATTACCATATATTCATGCTTAGCCGAATATTCCCCATGATCATAACAATCCATAAATTTCATTTATTTCAAAAATTAGTCCTTCAAAATTTCATTTTCACAGTTTAGCCCTAATTAACTAAATTCACCAAATATTCAAGAACAAAACATGTTCATTAAACACATATATTTTATTTAACACCATTACTCATCATAAAGCTCACCATTTCATCAATGGCACATCTCATAAACATCATCAATTCTTCAAATTACAACATGGGCTTGATAGTAGACTAAGCAACAATCTCAAAAACATAAAAATCATCAAAAACCAAAGCCAAAACATACCTTAATTTGCATCAAACCTAGTTGAAACCTTGAAAGATCTTATTCTTTCCTTTCTTTTGTGTTTTCGGTGGACAAGAAGATGATAACAACCATTTCATGCTTTGTTTTTATGTCTCAATTCACTTATTAATCAATTTACAATTTTAACCTTATATAATAAAATTATAAAACTGTAACGACTCGAATTTGGGCCTAGTAGAATCGGGCCCATTGGGCCATGGGTGTGGGAGCGTTTAAAATTTTTGAGAACATGAGAACATCATTAGTGCAAGTTGGATCTATAAGGTAAGTGATTTTGGAAGGTTAGGGGGCTTCAATGAAGTCTTGGGATGAAACTTAGGCTTTAGGAAAATTTTGGTTTTACCCTGGGAGTTAGTAAGTAGGCTTTAAGAATAAAATGTGGAGAAAAATAACACAAAAAGAGCTTGTGGTGTGTGGCAAAGTGGCGCCACATAAGAGACAAGGAGGTGACACCACAAGGAAGTAAGGGGTCCAAGGTTCAAGCCTTGGCGCTGGCATTTCTTTTTGATTTATTTTTAAGTGACTTGGATTTTGGCCCATAGATTTATATTTAGTTGCGTATGACGTTAGACACAAGAGGAGCTAGTGGCTTAGTGGAAAGTGGCGTGAATTGGCTGATGGGAGAGCCTGGGTTTGAATCTCATGACAAACAGGGGAGTATTTATTTTGTGGATTGGACGGCCAGAGTTTGTGTTGGATTTAAACTCTACTGAAGAAGGAATCCTACATCGGAAAGCTAGCAAGAAGGAAGGTGAGAAGCTGGCTATATATAGAACTGTCTATGAGGAGAGGAAGCATACCTTGGTGGGCGTTTGGGCATAGGACCATTCGGAGCGCGGATTAGCTTCAGACTCCTATCAGGTGTGTATTTCCCACTGCTCTAGCTGTAGAGCGGCAAATGCCGAAATGTCACCACACGACGATGGTAGCCACACGAGCGTACGGGTGCACGTGTGGGAGCTTTGACGCAATAGTCGAGGCCACCATGAGTATTCTTGTGGGTTGACGTTGTTTGGGCCACGATGGGCTGAAAAGGGCCAAGTGGGCCCAATAGGCCCGGGGGCTCATATGAATAAATTGTATGATTGTGTAGTAGATAGTGAACTGGTCTATGTGAATCTCATATCTGTGGCTAGACTTGGGCTAAATGGGCCACACGAACGTGTGGGTCCATTTGGGCCGAGAATGGGCCCTAGGCCCATTTGCATCGTTATCTTTGTTTAGAATATCTCGATTTGAAAAATTATCGAAATACCCCTGGTTTACAAAATTATCGAAATACCCCTAGTTTGTAAAATTTCTGAAATACCCCTGGTTTGTGAAATTACCGAAATACCCCTAGTTTGTGAAATTACTGAAACAACCCTGAAGGGTAAATTATCGAAATACCCTTGGTGGGTAAATTACCGAAATACCCTTGGTGGGTAAATTACTAAAATACCCTTGGTGGGTAAATTACTGAAATACCTTTGTGGGTAAATTACTATTATACCCTTAGGGGTTAATTACTATTATACCCTTAGGGGTTAATTAGTACGATTGTGTGTATTCTGTTTAATTGGTTGTGATGGTAATTTATTTCATACATCATTTTTGATAAATGCTTTGCAAACATGGCATTCTGCATGGGATTGGGTTATTGATGATCGGAGGAAGTGTGATTTGGTGGCTCTGCCACATATTCTGGTGGCTCTGTCACAATCTGTATAGTGGCCATGTCACGTATATTTTGTTATTCTGGTGATTTCGCCACAAATCCTGCGATAAGCAGCTTGTCTGCCATCGAGGTGTGTAGCAGGTGGATGGGTCGATTTAGAAATCCCCACAAGTGTGTTGGGCTGACACAGGTGGTGTGTAGCAAATGGATTATTAGGTTGGGTTGCATACTCTGTTGCATTATCATGCTTATAGGGCTAATGCCCAGATTGTTACTGAATAGGGCTTTGGCCCAGTCTGCTTCTATATGGGCTTTGGCCCAGTCCGCTTTTATATGGGCTCAGGCCCAGTTAATGACCTATTAGGGGATGTAACACCCCAAAGCCGGCCCAAACACCACGACCGGATCCGGCATGTCACTAAGAAGATTTTATAAAACATGTCGCATTTTCAGAAAACATTTTTCGAACTTAATCGTTTATTCGGTAAACTTCAGTAAATTAGTAAAAGATATAATTTTTTTATTAATGCCTTAGTGATGAGAAAACTAAAATTTTCCTTTGATTTTTATCATTTCAATACATGCCTTAGTTTAGATTTTACGTAGAATTTAAATGTCTAAAAAAAAACCCAAAAACCGAGAAAAACATAAAAGAAAAATAATAGCCAGTGGCCTTATTACAATAAAATATAAACCAGGCAAATTAAAAATATTAAATATAAATAGACTAAATAATGTCTTTTGCAGTATCCAAAATGAACTCTTACATGGCCACCTTGCGCTCCTCTCCAGCCTGGTCCGATGTGCTAAGTGCTACCTAAAAAGTGTTAAACAACGGGGTGAGTCACAAGACTCAGTGTGCATCCCACATGCACCATCAGATTGGGCCTTAGCCCACAAAACAGAATAACTGAACATCATATAACAGGAATTATACGAAGCCCATCCCAATCCTAGATCCATCCGCTACACACCACCCTTACCTGCCAATCTTACCATTGGGGATTTATACAATCAACCCACACCGCTACACACCATCGATGGCAGTCATGCTGCAGTTACCTGCTCATCGCCAGAATTGTGACATAGTCACCAGAACAGATCGTGGCAGTGCCACTACAATGCATCGTGGCGTAACCACTACAATGAACACTTCCCCTTTCATCAATCACCCAACCCCAAACAAACATAGAAATCGGCATGCATGTGTATCATATCAATTCAACAGAAACATTCACTTAAAGATGGTAGAAATCACTAACCTGGTGAATTGCCTTTACCCTCCACGGGTTTTCATCAGCCTTGCCGGGATTTTGGCATTTAACAGAATATAAAAAGATTTATATACATATACTAACAAACAATCTAAATGGTGTGAGAAGTTACACACCTGATAAATACGTAGGACTACCCTCTACGTCGATACCCCTCACTAATCGGATCTACTGCCCTTTGTCTACAACTTTGCTCAAAAGTCGGAAGAACACGAAGATAAAGCTTCCCCTATATTCGGCCAAGGATTATTATTTACCAGAATTTATATGTTAAAAAAAATGTCCTTACCTAAATCGATTAGATCCCGGAAGGAGGATGATTCGAGTGCTACCGATTTAGAACCTTAGGCGATTGGATCTCAATCAAATCCCAGAATGCCGCAAAAGAAAGAAAAACACAAGATCAGTTTCCATATAGCCATTTGGATAGGGTCTCTAAAAATCAGAAAAAGATTAAATCACGCGAATCGACACTTACCTTCAGTTTCCTTCAAGATTCGGCAATCACAGGAGGTGAGATCTAGGGATTTCGGCTTTTAAAAGAACAAATAATTGAAAAGATGGGCAAGGAATAGATAGAGAGATTCGGCCAATGAGTATTAAAGAAAGAGAAGGTGAATGGCAGGGTTTCGGCAATTGGTGAGACCTCAGGGGTTTCGGTTTCTGACAGAAAAACTAAAGGCTATTCTCAGAGAAAATAAATGAAAAATTCAGCACATCCCGTTGCCTATACTAAACCGATTCCTTCACCTCTCATGAGTTTGATTTTCGGCCAACACTAGCTTCTTGGATTAGCTCTCATCTTTTCCCCTTACCCTAATCTACAACTCCTCCAAAAGAGGCCTAATTAGCACCAACTCTCTTCCTCCTTTCTCAGCATATTATCTTCATAAATTAAACATTAAAAATTCCCTAAATTGTAGCCTTGTTGCCGTCCCCCTAGCCCCCTTATAAGTGCCAAATTTGGCTCAATCTCTTGGGCCCCATGCGGCCAAACTTGGGCCTACTCACCCGCCCAAGGCGCCACTTAAAGCTCCCCTTTGCTGCGCCCCATGTTACTGGGCCACAAGCCCACTTCGCCATTTAAACTACAGAGACTACCTTTAAAGCACTAGAGGGTCTAAACAGAATATCTTAACCAAGGCCTCAGCCCATTCTTGAGCCCAAACTGGACCCCTAACCCTTAAATTACTACTTTAAACAATCAAGACACAAAATGCACAGGCCCACTAATTCAGGATGTTACAGTTCTACCCCCTTAAAGAAATTTCGTCCTCTAAATTTTCAACTAACTATCAATTGTACTACCCAAGTCTCACCATTACGCTTTCTCTGCGCAAAAAAAAAAAAACACTAGTATACTATGGTAGGGTATGCACCATTATTCACATCTGGAGCGTCTTCGTCCCCTTGGCGATGTGCTGCATAGACCAAAGCTGGCTGCCTCGCCTCAGCATAACCTGCACCTCGGTCTAGTGCTCCACGGCCTTGACCAAAATCGTTACCACCTCTGGCTGGACCACGACCTCTCTGCGACTGCTGACCTCCTCCTCTTGGCTGAGCATTTCCCTGTTCTACGGGTCTTACATCACTCCGTGGCTGTGGACAGTCTCTAATCTGATGGTCCAAAGATCCACACCTAAAGCACTTTCCACTGCCTGCCCAACACTCACCTACATGGAATTTACCACATCGAGCACACTTCTGTGTCTGATTGACAGCAGCAGGTCTCTCATCCCGTCTCGCCCATCTGACCTAGGTTTTTTCTGATCACACCTGGCTGCCCCTGATGATCTAAAATTTCTCTTGCTTCCATTCCTATCTTTATCCCTGTTCAGTCTTTTCGTCCACTTCACCTCCTCAGCTATTTTAGCTCTCTCGACCAAAATGACAAAGTCCCTTTCTCGCTGCGGTGCTACCAACACTCTTAACTCATCTCGCAATCCATCTTCGAACCGTACACAATGCACATAGTCAGTCGCTACAATTCCTCGAGTGTAACGGCTCAAACGCAGAAATTCCCCTTCATATTTAGACACAGATTTGCTTTCATGCACCAAGTTCAGAAATGCCTTCCTCTGTGCATCCACATAGCTGGCCCCAACGTACTTTCCCTGAAATGACTCCTTAAAGAAATCCCAGTTAATCCGGTCTGTAGCAGTACCCTCCTTTACTGTGAGCGACCACTGATAGGCTTCTTCTCGAAGATGAGACACGACCCCTTTCAACTTCTCCTCCACCGTGAAGTCTAGGTCATCCATTATGCGCTTACTCGCTTCTAACCAATACTCAGCTGTGTTAGGGGCTACGCCAGAAACACCCCTAAACACCTCCGCTCCGTTGGCTCAGAGTCATTCAGACACAGATTTTCGAGCTCCTGAACCTGTGCCTACCCCAGCAACTCTCTCAAGGACCCGTAGCATCGCCTGAGATACCGCTTTATCTCTGGCCGTCTGGTCCTAAAACTCTCCCTCCACAGTTGGTAGATCCGGCATCTCGTTTCCTGACCCATGGCCAGACCCTACTGGCTCTGACACGGTCATCCTACCCCTACCACGACCACGCGGCGGACGTCCTCAACCCCTTGTACTCATTCTTCCGATCGACGTTTATCTGATTAGAAATTTTATGAATTATTAATTCTTTCCACTTATTAACTGCGAACAATCTTATGAAAAGTAATTTCGATTGTGGTTCTTTCAAATTCAGAATTATACCTACAGGTTTCAGTCTCAAGTCTACTTCTCCTAGTTTTGGGAACTACAAACATTCTATAATCAACAAACAGATAGCATTCACGAATACACATTCATCACAATGGGGTATTTTTGTCATTTCACTACCTAAGGGTATTTTCGTAATTTGATCATACAGGGGTATTTTTGTAATTTTTAAAATAGGGTATCTTGGTGTTCTTTTTCAAAGTAAGGATATTTTTGTAATTTCGTAAATCAGGGGTATTTTAGTAATTTCACAAATCGGGATAATTTAGTAATTTCTCAACAAGGGTACTTTGGTAATTTTTCAAATAAGGGTATTTCGGTAATTTTGTAAACCAGGGTATTTCGGTAAATTTCCTCAACCTAGGGTTTTTGGGATAATTTACAAAAAATTAGGGTCATATAAGCAATTTTACAAAAATAGGGTACTAGTCCCTTTCGGGTTTTAGTTATAAATTTTAGTCTGTCAACAAGTCCTTGTGGCTAAGGCGAACAATCACTATGCACCAGGTAGGATGCTAGCAAAGAGGAGGTGAGTCGTTAGGACCGCTCAAGTACCAAGCTCTCCCTGGATCCAATCCTAGACATGCGTATGCCCGTTGCCACACCCTAACCTTGTGACTGGTCCACGGACAGGTTTAATTAGATTAAGTCTTATGAGGTTTAAGAAGTTGTTTAAGCTAAGCCTAAAGTCCATCAAGTTCTAATTAAGATAATCTACGTCCCATAAAGCCCATCAAGCCCACATACCTATATAACACACAGTGAGTTCAGAATACTTACCTGGCGGACTTGGGCCAGAGATGCAGGTGCCATGCCGAGAAAACCATCTTGTATTATTTATAAACATGCATGTTTCCAAAACCCAATTTTAGAAAATGTTTTGAGCCCAAAACCCCAAAGCTGAGTTTTGAATCGGGCTCTGATACCAATTTGTAACACCCCAAACCCGGCCCAAACACCATGACCGGATCCGGCATGTCACTAAGAAGATTTTATAAAACATGTCGCATTTTGAGAAAACATTTTTCGAACTTAATCGTTTATTTGATAAACTTCAGTAAATTAGTAAAAGATATAATTTTTTATTAATGCCTTAGAGATGAGAAAACCAAAATTTTCCTTTGATTTTTATCATTTCAATACATGCCTTAGTTTAGATTTTACGTAGAATTTAAATGTCTAAAAAAAACCCGAAAACCCGGAAAAACATAAAAGAAAAATAATAGCTAGTCGCCTTATTACAATAAAATATAAACCAAACTAATTAAAAATATTAAATATAAATAGACTAAATAATGTCTTTTGCAGTATCCAAAATGAATTCTTGCATGGCCACCTTGCGCTCCTCTCCAGCCCGATCCGATGTGCTAAGTGCTACCTGAAAAGTGTTAAACAATGGGGTGAGTCACAAGACTCAGTGTGCATCCCACATGCACCATCAGATTGGGCCTTAACCCACAGAACAGAATAACAGAATATCATCTAACTGGAATTATGCGAAGCCCATCCCAATCCTAGATCCATCTGCTACACACCACCCTTACCTGTCAATCACACCATTGGGGATTTCTACAATCAACCCACACCGCTACACACCATCGATGGCAGTCATGCTACAGTTAGCTGCTCATCGTCAGAATTGTGACATAGTCACCAGAACAGATCGTGGCAGTGCCACTACAACAGATCGTGGCAGAATCACTACAACAGAACACTTCCCATTTCATCAATCACCCAACCCCAAACAAACATAGAAATCGGCATGCATGTGTATCATATCAATTCAACAGAAACATTCACTTAAAGATGGTAGAAATCACTAACCTGGTGAATCGCCTTTACCCTCCACCGGTTTTCATTAGCCTTGCTGGGATTTTGGCATTTAACAGAATATAAACAGATTTATATACATATACTAACAAACAATCTAAATGGTGTGAGAAGTTACACACCTGATAAATACGTAGGACTACCCTCTACGTCGATACCCCTCGCTAATCGGATCTACTGCCCTTTGTCTACAACTTTGCTCAAAAGTCGGAAGAGCACGAAGATAAAGCTTCCCCTACATTTGGCCAAGGATTATTATTTACCCGAATTTATATGTTTAAAAAAAAACAAATCTCCTTACTTAAATTGATTAGATCCCGAAAGTAGGATGATTCGAGTGCTACCGATTTAGAACCTTAGGTGATTGGATCTCCTTCAAATCCCGAAATGCCGCAAAAGAAAGAAAAACACAAGATCAGTTTCCATATAGCCATGCGGCTAGGGTCTCTAAAAATAAAAAAAAATTGAATCACGCGAATCGATACTTACCTTTAGTTTCCTTCAAGATTCAGCAATCACATGAGGTGAGATCTAGGGATTTTGGCTTTTAAAAGAACAAAGAATTGAAAAGATGGGCAATGAATAGATAGAGAGATTTGGCTAAGGAGTATTAAAGAAAAGAGAAGGTGAATGGCAGGGTTTCAGCAATTGGTGAGACCTCAGGGGTTTCGATTTCTGACAGAAAAACTAAAGGCTATTCTCAAAGAAAACAAATGAAAAATTTGACACATCCCCTTGCCTATACTAAACCGATTCCTCCCCCTCTCATGAGTTTGATTTTCGGCCAACACTAGCTTCCTGGATTAGCTCTCATCTTTTCCCCATATCCTAATCTACAACTCCTCCAAAAGAGGCCTAATTAGCACCAACTCTCTTCCTCCTTTCTCAGCTTATTATTCTCATAAATTAAACATTAAAAATTCGCTAAATTGTAGCCTTGTTGCCGTCCCCCTAGCCCCCTTATAAGTGCCAAATTTGGCCCAATCTCTTGGGCCCCATGTGGCCAAACTTGGGCCTACTCACCTGCCCATGGCTCCACTTAAAGCTCCCCTTTATGCGCCCCATGTTACTGGGCCACAAGCCCACTTCGCCATTTAAACTACAGAGACTACCTTTAAAGCACTAAAGGGTCTACACAGAATATCTTAACCAAGGCCTCAGCCCATTCTTGAGCCCAAACTGGACCCCTAACCTTTAAATTACTACTTTAAACAATCAACACACAAAATGCATAGGCCCACTAATTCAGGATGTTACAGGGGATTACACATTGAGTTTTCATAACTCACCCCTTTGCTTTAACCTTGCAGGTCATCCCTAACATTAGAGGACTTAGAGCCGCAGAGGACTCGGTGGTGGCCATACATCAGAGTTATTTCTCGCGAACTTTAGTAAATTCAATTTTTATTTTGTTTTGGGTTAATATTTTGTAATAAGGCCTTTGGATTTTTATTTTGCTTTTAACTTTCAATTAGGCTATTATTAAATTGTTAGATATTTGAATACTGGGTTTTCCTAAAATGATAAATAACTATTTTCAAAATATCACGTTTCTGCAACTCATTGAATTTGATTTCTCTATATATAAAGTTTTTGAAGATAGCAATAGCAATGCTTTTACAAGAAAACCATAGAAGCAAATCTGAATTTCATAAACAACAAAGCGCGAAATTTTTAAACAACCCTTTTATGTGACAAGCCAAAACCGGTCGTAGCGTCTAGGCTGGGTTTGGGGTGTTACATTTTATGGTATCAGAGCCAGGTTATAAAAATTGACTTTGGAATGGGTTTAACAAATTGTTTTTTCAAAATCTGCTTAACCTTTGGTTTAGAAAAGTGATATTTTTATTGGAAGTATGACACACCGAGTCTCCGGCACCAAATTCGTAAGTTCCTGATACTATGCTTTGTTGTATGCTGTATTGACTATAGTTATTTTGTGTATGTTTTGTGGATGTGATGCTTAAACTAAGAGTTTGTATTTATTCCTTGTATATTGTGGAAATTATTTGCGTGTGATGTCCATCCGTTTTGATGGATAAATAGTGTGGTGCGTGCTTGTGTTATTAAGATCAGAATGTGCAGCGAGAGCGTAGTGTGCTAGGTTAGGATGTGTAACATTTCCGTTAGTTGGAAATTTTGAGGACAAAATTTCTTTAAGGGAGGTAGATTTGTAACGACCCGAATTTGGGCCTAGTAGAATTTGGCCCATTGGGCCTTGGGTGTGGGAGCGTTTAAAATTTTTGAGAACATGAGAATGACATTAGTGCAAGTTGGATCTATTAGGTGAGTGATTTTGGAAGGTTAGGCGACTTCTATGAAGTCCCGGGATCAAACTTAGGCTTTAGGAAAATTTTGGTTTTAGGTGAATAAAACCCTGGGAGTTAGTAAGTAGGCTTTAAGAATAAAATATGGAGAAAAATGACACAAAAAGAGCTTGTGGTGTAGTGACAAAGTGACGCCACATAAGAGACAAGGAGTGACGCCACAAGGAAGCAAGGGGTCCAAGGTTCAAGCCTTGGCGCTGGCATTTCTTTTTTATTTATTTTTAAGTGAACTTGGACTTTGGCCCATAGATTTATATTTAATTGCGCATGATGTTAGACACAAGAGGAGCTAGTGGCTTAGTGGCAAGTGGCGTGAATTGGCTGATGGGAGAGCCTGGGTTTGAATCTCATGACAAGCAGGGGAGTATTTATTTTGCGGGCTGGACAACTAGAGTTTGTGTTGGATTTAAACTCTACTGAAGAAGGGATCCCACATCAGAAAGCTAGCAAGAGCAAAGGTGAGAAGCTGGCTATATATAGGGCTGTGTATGAGGAGAGGAAGCATACCTTGGTGGGCGTTTGGGCATAGGAGCATTCGGAGTGCGAATTAGCTTCAGACTCCTATCATGTGTGTATTTCCCACTACTCTAATTGTAGAGCGGCAAATGCCGAAATGCCGGTCACACGGTGATGGTAGCCACACGAGCATGTGGGCGCACATGTGGGAGCTTCAACACGATAGTCGAGGCCACCATGATTATTCTTGTGGGTTGACGTTGTTTGGACCACGATGGGCTGAAAGGGGCTAAGTGGGCCTAATGGGTCTGGGGGCCTATATGAATAAATTGTATCATTGTGTAGTAGATAATGAACTAGTCTATGTGAATATCATATCTGTGGCTAGACTTGGGCTAAATAGGCCACACGAACGTGTGGGCCCATTTGGGCCGAGAATGGGCCCTAGGCCCATTCGCTTCGTTATCTCTGTTTAGAATATCTTGGTTTGCGAAATTATTGAAATACCCTTAGTTTGCAAAATTATCGAAATACTCCTAGTTTTCAGAATTACCAAAATACCTTTGGTTTACGAAATTATCGAAATACCCCTAGTTTACAAAATTACCGAAATACCCCTAGTTTGCAAAATTACCGAAATACCCCTAGTTTGCGATATTACAGAAATACCCCTAGTTTACGAAATTACTGAAATACTTCTAGTTTGCAAAATTTTCGAAATACCTTTAGTTTGTGAAATTACTGAAATGCCCCTGGTTGCAAAATTACCGAAACACTCTTGGAGGGTAAATTATCGAAATGCCTTTGGTGGGTAAATTATCGAAATACCCTTGGTAGGTAAATTACCGAAATATCCTTGGTGGGTAAATTACTGAAATACCCTTGGTTGGTAAATTACTGAAATACCCTTGGTGGGTAAATTATTGAAGTACACTTTGTGGGTAAATTACTGTTATACCCTTAGGGGTTAATTAGTACGATTGTGTGTATTCTGTTTAATTGGTTGTGATGGTAATTTATTTCATACATCGTTTTTGATAAATGCTTTACATACATGACATTCTGGATGGGATTGGGTTATTGATGATCGGAGGAAGTGTGATTTGGTGGCTCTGCCACAATCTGTATAGTGGCCATGCCACGTATATTTTGTTATTCTATGGCTTTGCCACAAATTCTGAGTGAGCAGCTTGCTGCCATCGAGGGGTGTAACGGATGGATGGGTCGATATAGAAATCCCTACAGGTGTGTTGGTCCGGTACGGGTGGTGTGTAGCGGATGGATTATTAGGTTGGGTTGCATATTCTGTTGCATTATCATGCTTATAGGGCTAAGGCCCAGATTGCTACTTAATAGGGCTTCGACCCAGTCTGCTTCTGTATGGGCTTCGGCCTAGTCTTCTTCCGTATGGGCTCGGGCCCAGTTAATGACCGATTAGGGGATTACACACTGAGTTCTCATAACTCACCCCTTTGCTTTAACCTTGCAGGTGATCCCCAGCATTAGAGGATTTGGAGCCGCAGAGGACTCGGTGGTGCCATACATCGGAGTTATTTCTCGCGAACTTTAGTAAATTTAGTTTTTACTTTATTTTGGGTTAATATTTTGTAATAAGGCCTTTGGATTTTTATTTTTCTTTTAACTTTCAATTCGGCTATTATTAAATTGTTAGATATTTGAATACTGAGTTTTCCTAAAACGATAAATAATTGTTTTCAAAATATCATGTTTCCGCAACTTATTGAATTTGATTTCTCTATAAACGAAGTTTTTGAAGATAGCAATAACAACGCTTTTACAAGAAAACCATAAAAGCAAATCTGAATTTCACAAACAACAAAGCACGAAGTTTCAAAAAGAATATGAAGTTTTTAACGAGCGCGTAATTTTTAAACAATCCTTTCATGTGACATGCCAGATCCGGTCGTAGTGTCTAGGCCGAGTTTAGGGTGTTACAAAAACATAATTTTCAAGGTCATTATTGACCATAACCGTCTACTATCCATAATAATAGGCTAATTTCCTTTTAAGGGCTTCAAATTATAAAGACATTAACAATTTGATACTTTAACAATTAACTATCAAACTTTCATTTTATGCGATTAAGCCCTTTTCTAAAATTAAGCACACAAACAGATAAATTAGCTTACAGAAATTTAACACATGCTTAATCACATATCAAGGGCACATAAAATAATATTAAAATATTTCATTGACTCGGATTTGTGGTCCCGAAACTACTATTTCGACTAGGGTCTAAACTAGACTGTTATAGATCAAACAAGTGTCAATCCTCGAAAGTGGGTACTTATCCTTTACCATTAATTTATTCAACTAATGGCAATTCAACACATCCCCATAGTTCCATCTTTCTTTTTCACAAAAAGAACTGGTGCTCTCCACGGAGACATAAACTTGTCGCATGTGAATGTGTTATGCGAATGTGAAAGTATACACGTCAAATCAAGTAATAAAGTGATGAGTGAGTGTCATCTCCAAAGGGATCAAATTTGATTAAAAAATGGTTATGCAATTACTATGAAATTGAATTAAATTGTGCAAAAGAAACATATGACAAATTGATGAAGAGAATTAATGAATGAATTAATAAAATCAATTATGAATGAAAAAATGCTAGGGCAATTGAAATACTGTGGCAATCCTCAAAGAATAAGTGGGAAGGATTTGTACTGTTGAATGATAAAGGTTGGAATTACTCCGGTCTTATTTCTATATCCTAAAAATGCGATGGAAAAATATTGACGATTCTATTACTCAGAGATTCACTATCTTTCGAGAGCTAGACTTTAAACTATCATTCCAAGTTTTTGTATGTTTATAGAACTTAAGAATGATATCCAGACTATTATTCCTTTCCCTGTACAGATCGCAACTTCTACGTCTAGAGTGCTGCAAGTATTATCAACTGATAATAATCCAATTTATTTATTCTTTTTAGAATTAAATCAGATCTAACAATATACCATACAATCATCACATCTAGAGATTGCATGCATGCGTTTAAAATAATCACAAATCGAATGAAATAGTAGTCTACTCAAAATAAGACCATACCCAAATAATTCCAACTCAATGAGATTTAGCTCATGGATTGGACATTCAAATCTAAAATAAAACCATTCAACATCATCATTCAAGTTTATGAATCACAAAGTTCAAATCAGAAAATAAAGGCAGAAGTGCAGGAAGCTCTCGCTATTCTATCTTTCACTTTAATACTGAGATTTGATGCAAAACCCAAGGAAAATTTCTCTTCCCTTTCCTTGTGTCTGTGATTTTTGCTCTGTAAGTTCCTACCTTATTCTCTCTTTTCTATGAAATTTTCCACGAGAAATTGATATAGAAAAAAACTCTCTCTAATTCCTATTTCCCCCAAATCCTCGTCTCTTCTTTTCTTTTCTCTTTCCTCCTTTATAGGTAGGTCCCTCTGTCTTAGCACGCACCTTTTGCTTCCTCTTTTTTAGGGCGGTTTATTTGGTACAAGTATAGCTAGCTGAGAGTGATGTTGACTGAGTGTTGCGTCATCTTCCTGGAATTGCCATAGCATTCTTGTTGGCAATCTAACCAACATTTTGCCATTGTAATATTTCAATTCCATCATTTTCTTTCTCCTTTCTCTCTTCTCTTCTTCATCCTGCACCTGCTACTAACAATAACCAACACCTTTCTTCTCTAGTAACAAATAATGACATTTATAGCACAATCCAAGCTTTATTATGCAATGTTCTAAAAATATCCTAAAAATGCAAACATATTTACCTAATTACAAACAATTAATTTAATCTAGAGGCTTGAAATATAACTCTTTTCAAGAGTTATCACACCCCTAAACCTAAATTATTGCTTGCCCTCGAGAAAAATATGTATGAGTATGCATGAATGCATGAATTTTCCATGACACACAGTTACCATATATACTGCTAAAACATTTTCTGTAAATTCTATACCTTCATTCTCAACAGTATTCTATTAAAACAAAAAAAAAATTGATTCAAGTTTTGTAGGTTTGTTAAGCAAACGAAGTGTAGAAAATGTTACCTAAACATAAAAATTCCTAAATATTCATGCAACTTTGACTATAGTAAATACCTCCTAGTGCACTTAGGTTATCTTTCTTCTAAATTTAGTTTCTCTATTCTCATTTATTCTGTCTCTTCAAAACTCTAATTACAAATGTTTTTTCTAGGGAATTCATCTTGTCACATGGTTTCTTTACTTGACAATCTCAATAGAGCATACGCTTGATTGCTTGGTATTACATCATGCCACAATTTGAATGTAACTCACTCATGAAGCTAAGGCTTTTAACTAAAAAGATGGATGGAGCAAACAACTACCTCCTTTCCTAATCAGCCTATTACTACTGTGGAGTGTCCCTAAACTTTTTTTTACTAACTCTTATTTGAACGTGTTTTTCTGATCAATAATATGATGGAGGAAACAAAGTATTACTGATCTACTCAACAATTTCAAACATTGGAGTGATTCTTATGATTTTTCCATGATATTCATTATTACACACTGCCGGCTTATTGAATTTCAGTTTAAGAATTCCTAAATGCATTCAAAGAAACCTACTATAGAATAATTGCAATTATAAATAGGGAATTCTACTTTTAGTAATCAATTTTCACACAACTATCCTAAACTAAACATACCTATTCACCTATCATAATTTTCTTATTTTATCGAAGAATTATTAACCTCGTCAAATATCATAGATAACAATATACTTGTCATAGTGTGACAGTTACTTGGAATTTGTATGAAATGACAAAATGCATGAATATTAAAACATATATCTATTGCATACTATATTCACAACACAACATACCCCTAAACCTAAGGGATGCATTATCCTCAATGCATGAACAATGAAACATTTCAAAATGCAAAAACAAAACTTACAAATATAAAAATGAAATGACAACCAAATATGAATGCATGAAACATATGTTATAAAATGAAAAAGATGCAAATGGAAATAAAAACAAAATCTTGGAAGAAATTTGGGTACTCTAATTGGGTTGGGTTGATTTTCTAGCAGCGCGTTTGTAGCGCTGCTTCCTTTCCACTTCACTAGCATTATCTCGAACTGATTTCCTAGTAGTTTGCTTGTAGCACTTCCTTTTTAGCTGGTTAATTGGCACTTCTTCTTTATCATCAGTATCTGATTTTGTGAGATCAGCAATCAGTAGATGAACTGCACGCTCTTGCTCAATCATAGGTGTAGTGGATTTCAGTGTAATGACATGCGCAGAAGTTTGAGTCATATTAGCTTCATCCTTATCAGATTCAATATTCATGGATTCAGTTTTCTCCTCATCTCTTTATTTTTTCTGTGTTCTTCTTCTTTGTAGTGGCTTCTTCTCCATCTTCATCATCATCATCTTCTGGCTCTAACAACAATTCTTTAGGAAAAATAGGGAATGTAGGCATAGGTTGGGTAAAGTTCTTTTGAAGCGATTTCTTAATGGCTTTGTCTCGCCTTCTGACATATCCCCAAAATAAAGCCATTTTTTCTTGAACTTGGCCAAGATCAATGACTCTCCTCAGTTGTTTTTTTTCCATCATCTGAAATTGTTGTTGCAACATCTTAAGAGCATTAATCACTTTCTGTCAAAGTCACTGCGAGATGCTGATGGGGCAGCATCAGTAGTCATAGGTGGAGAAGCTGTGGTTGTAGGGCCATAATGCTTTGGCATTTCTTCCACTAAAAATATCAGAGCAATTTGGTTGGTTATGACTCCTTTGTTGGCGATTTTGTCTTTATTTTCCTGAGCAGGAACCTTTACTATTTGACACAATTCTACAATGAGCAATGGAAAGTTTAAGGTATCGACGTTCTTTTCTGCATAGTGGTAGACATCTCTAAAAATACTTTTTCCAACATTTATCTTTCTTCCAATCATAATCAAGTGTAGCAACAACATGCATTCCTTGGAAACAATAGATTTGTGCATAGAAGGGCTAATATGAGATTTAAAGAAATGAGACCATACCCTACATCGAGGCTTCAAAGTTACACGGTCGATGGTGTAGCAATCATTTTGAGAAGCTGTCCATGCCATTTCTTCTATACATAAATCTGTCAAAACTTGGCTGAGTCCTTTAGTCATCATTGTCTTGAAAAATTGAGAGTGTTCACTAATACTGTGTATTGATTGAGTCTTCATCAAATAACACCGAGACACCGCGCACATAGATGAAAGCATTTTCAGGAGAGGTTAAATGTGCGTAAAATTCTTTGACTACCTTAGTGAGGACGTCATCAAAGTGGAGATAGAAGGTTTCCCACCCATGTTTCTCCACCATAGATGAAATGGCTTCAAAATATCCCATAAAGGAGCATCTTGGAAAAAGAAACCTTTTTCCATGCAAAAAGGTCTCTTTGATATGTTTTTGTTATATTTTTCTTCTGCGGTTTTGCTAAAGAATGTCTACGGATGCATAGGAAGATGGAGCTTGGCGAGCCATTTTATAAAAAATAGTACTTGTAAAATGAAAAAGGTGAGACCTTTAAACTTTACGGAGCAAAAAAAAAAAAAAAAAAACAAAGAAGGGTAAAAAAGATGAAATGGAAAGTAAGTTAGAAAAGAAGCGAATCGACAAGCGTAAGACGTGAGAGAAAATATACCAGTGACTTAAGGGATAAGATTAACCTGAAATTGTGCCCAGACATAGAAAAAAGGAAAAATTGAGAAAGAAAAAGAAAAATAATAGAAAAAATTATTAAACTAAAATTAACTAATATATTAAATGGGATGATTTTTGCAAACCTGGGCCGTAATGTGTCTACAATAAAAGAAAATAATACAATAAAAGAAAATAAAAGTTAAGTAAACTTATTGAATAAATTGAACAAAGAAATAAAAACAAAGTAAATGAATAAAACAATGCAGGAGAGAAATATTAAGTAGTTCAAAAAGTGATGGAATTTTTATCACGAATTATAGGAGCTCCAAAGTAATGCTTTAATTGTCGGCCATTGACTTTGAAAGTAGAACTAGTCTTACCGTCTTTGACTTCTACAGCTCAATGAGGATAAACATGCACTATCTCGAATGGGCCAGACCAACGAGATTTTAATTTGTCAGGAAACAATTTAAGCCTGGAATTAAATAACATGACTTGTTGTCCAGGTGCAAATTGCCGTGGCAAAATACTTTTTTCATGCCATCATTTGGTCTTTTCTTTGTACAACTTGGCATTCTCATAGCTTGTGCATTGAATTCTTTCATCTCATCCAACTCTAATAGGCAGTTAGTACCAGCAACACTCTAATCCATATTCAATTTCTTAATTGCTTAAAATGTCTTATGTTCAAGTTCAATGGGCAAATGATAGGGTTTCCCATAAAGAAGCTTGAAAGGCATCATCCCCAATGGTGTATTGAATGCAGTTCGATATACCTACAAAGCTTCATCCAATCTAGAGGACCAATCTCTGCGGGTGGGATTGACTACCTTCTCTAGAATTTGTTTAATATCTCTATTAGAGACTTCCACTTGTCCATTTTTCTGGGGATGGTATGCCATGACATAACTCCATACCTATTCAGAACATTAGCAACCAATTTGCAATCAAAGTGTGAACCTTCATCACTAATCAGAGCACGAAAGGTACCAAACTTAGTAAAAATATTCTTATGTAGAAATTTCAGTACCAATTTGGCATCATTCATGGGTAAAGCAATAGCCTCAACCCGCTTGGAGACATAATCAATAGTTACAAGTATGTATACATTTCCCCAAGAAGGTGGAAATGGGCCCATAATATCAATTCCCCATGCATCAAATAGTTCCACTTCTAAAATAGTTTGCAAGGGCATTTCATACCTCATCGATAGATTTCCAGTTCTTTAACAGCAACCACAAGCTTGAAAAAATTCATGACCATCTTTAAACATGTTTGGCAAATAAAAACCAGATTGGAGAACTTTTGCAGCAGTTCTCATGCCCCCAAAGTGTCTTCCATGCGGTGCTGAATGACAGTGATATAAAATACTTTGAATCTCTTCATCCGAAACACACATCTAAATTATTTGGTCTGCACAATGTTTGAATAAAAATGGCTCATCCTAATAATACTACTTGGCATCATGGATAAATTTCCTTCGTCTTTGATTGGTGATGTCACACCTCAAACCCAGCCTAGACGTTACGATCGAATTTGACGTATCACATCGAAGTGGGTTTCAAAATTTGGACTTGTTGATAACAAAATCCGTATTTAAATTAAAGCCCATTTAGTTTTAAATGCGTGTTTTTCTTGAAATAGTTATTATTTTGAAAACTCATTTATGCTAGTTTGGCAGTTTAAAACAAGAAATCAAAGCCCAATTAAAAAAAATTCACCGATGGCCTTATTGCATAATCAAAAGCCCAATATGAAATTTAAATAAACAAGTCTAAGGCAGAACATTAGTGATCTTGTGGCCACCTCCGAGTACCTCGCAACTCCAAATCGTCTAAGGTTGATGATTACTTATACAGTTAAAAGAAAAGGGTGATTTTATGAAAACTCAGTGTGTAATCCCCTATCAGTCAGTTAGTAACAATATATGCAGTAATAGTCTGGGCCTGAGCTCTATTCAATAACAGTACAGTGTGGGCCTTAGCCCATTACAGTATCAGTACGGTGCAAATATGCAACCTACCCCAATCTAGCTAACACACCACCCGTACCAACCAACACACCATGTGGGGATAAAATCGACCCATCCAGCCAGCACACCAATATCGCAGCATAGTTGCCAGTAATAATAACGCAGCAGAGCTACTAGTAACAGTGAATGTGGCAGAGCCACCAGTACAGTACTTCCTCCATATCAGAATCCCAACCCCATGCAATATGTCATGTCATAAATAGTTCATGTATGCAAAGTGTCCTATTCAGTACAGTCTTACAATAATCATAGACTCATTAGTCAACCTACCTCTAGAGGTAAGATGGTCATTTCCATCTATTAGGGGTAAAATAATAAATTTACCCTTTACGGATATTTTTGTCACTTTACTTACTTTAGGGTCTTGGTGTAAATAACGACCTCTCCGAAGGTCTACAGTCGCCTTGAGTGACACAAATAACCTAAATGGTCATAACGGTGTAAATGGGCCAAAGCCCATTATTCGACCCAAGTGGGCCCATATGCCCGTGTGGTTCATATAACCCAAATTCAATCACGGCTATGCAAACTACATAGCTCAATCCAATATTTTCCACTTATTGTGGATTTTATCTGTGTGGGGCCCACAAGCCCATTAGGCCCACACAGCCCATTTCAGCCAAACGAGGCCCATATCAGACCAAGAGCACAAGAACCCTCGTGAAGCCTCACATGCCGAAGTTTTGGATTTTGTCGTTCTACAGTTACAGTGGGGTTTTTACACACTTTTTCAGCTTTTACGCCTATTACTATTAGCAGGGTACGGTTACACACCTGTTTTGCAAAACCGTGCTAAGATCCACAAGCACCAAACCTTGTTTAAACGAGGGTAACTTTATTCCTCTAAGACCGTTGTTTAGAAACGATCACACGCCCTTGTTGATTTTCTATATTACAATACACAGATCTTATTAACCAAGATCTATCATATGTGTGGCCTAAAACCACCAATATCAGCTTAAGGAATAATAGAACATATTCGTCCTAAACCCAAAGGAAAGTAAGGTAACATATTTACCTTAATTGAGTAATAGAAGAAAAGGGTTTTGATTACCTGAGTAACACTTGCACTCCTTCACTTCTCGAGAATACCTAGAACCCAATGAACCTCCAATCGTGAGGAAGGGATAGAACCGCAATCAACGAACATAAAAAGAAGTCACATTCGGCTTTTCAAAAAAAATAAAAGAGAACAAAATTGTAGACATAAGAAAATATTAGGGAAACAGAAAAGGGAATTTATGAGTACCTACCGGTTTGTTACCACTCTTGCAGAACCAAAATTACAACACCAATAGAAAAAAATAAGGGAGACAATCGGCCTAAGTTGAGGGATATGGAATTCGACCAAGTATCCAATATGGAAGAACGAAGGATCAATGTTCAGAGAATGGCTAGATAGTTTGGAAGAAGGAAGAAAAGATGAGAGAAAAAGAAATGGAGAGGAAAAGGAAAGTAGAGAATCGGCCACCACAAATATTAGTAAGGAAAGGAATTCCAGTTGTAACAGCCCGATTTTGACCTTAATTGAAACGGTGGTTTTGGGACCACAAATTCGAGTCAGAAAAATATTTAAATATTACTCTCTATGTTCATTATGTGTGAATTTGTGTGTGTGAAAGTTTCGTATAAAAATGTGATCATTTTGGTGCTTAATTGTGGAAATAATTGCATAAAAAGAAAATTTGGTAGTTAAATATGTAAGTACCAAATTGATGATGGTTTGATAAATTGAAGTGTTGATAGGGAAATTTAGCCATAAATGAACATAGTGGCCGGCCAAAATACATGTAATAGTGATTTGAATTTATTTATTTTATTTTATGACATTATGGTATATTATAATATATGATAATATATTATATTGGATAAAAGATGAAAGTGTTCATCTTTCTTATTTTTGTTGGCCGAAACTAATAGAAAGAAAAGAAGTTTAAGCTTTGACATTTTCGGTGCTTGCATGATTGATTAAAGTATGTAATTGAGTTCGGTTTTTGATAATTTTTACGTTTTTGAGATCGTTGCTTTGAATACTAGCTAGCCCAAGTTTGAATTTTCGAATTTGATGATGTATTCATGAAATGCCATTGTTGAGAGCTTGATGAAATTGATGCTTAGTGATGGAAAATAAATGTAGGTTATTAGATTGTTAAGTTTAATTAAGGCATTTTTGGTAAAAATGCCTAAATAGGATTAAATTGTGAAATTTATAAATTGTGATAAATGTAAAATATAAGGGGCAAAATGGTAATTTTCCCATTTATGTGTTTTTGGACCAAATTCAATGGAATTATATTTGATTTAGCTAAATTTGAAATTAATTAGATCAAGAACAAAAAGGATTGGGATTGGATCGGGGAAAAGCAAAGTTAGTTGAATAGTCGAGAAACACAGTCCGTCGATACTCGAGGTAAGTTTTTAAGCAATTAAGTTGAATTGGATTTATTCATAGTGGTGTACATAAATTTAATGGAAGTATGTATATATATATTATTGATATAGCCAAATGTGATATCTATAAATGTGTATAATATGGCCGAATGTGAGGTATGCTTATATGCCATTGGTACACCCGAATGTGATGTTGATTATGGAGATGAAATAAGTTAATTCGTATATATGTGGTTGAGGTTTAAGTTTTATGTGTACATATATAAATGAGTAGCAAGTTTGAGAAATGCACTAAGTGTACGAATTGAATTACCGAGCACTAGGTGTGCAAAATCGATCAATGAGCACTAAGTGTGCGGATTTAATTACCGAGCACTAAATGTGCGAAATCGGTTAATAAGCACAAAGTGTGTGAAATCGGTTAATAAGCACTAAGTGTGCGAAATCAGTTAATAAGCACTAACTGTGCGAGTTAATTTTAAGTTCAAATTGAATTTGGTAAGTTTTGAAACTATGACATGTTATTATTTGAAATCAAGTATATGTGATTAATTGTGGATTGGATGGAATGTTTCTTCTAGAATGTATAGTTTGAGTGGAATAATTTGATATGGAGAGATTTTATAAAATCATATTAATCGTTATATGAAATACCAAAAGTGATCCGGCTATGTGGAAATTTTGTATAAGATGTATGCTTGAATAGCTTGGACTTGAATATGTGGATAAGACATGAGAATGTAATTTTCATATTGGATTCGACTTTGAATTTGAGAAATAAGTAATGTTTTGTGGTTGTACAAGTAAATGGGTAGTTGATGAATTCTCGACTATAATTTTTTAAAAAATTCATAATTAAGAGAATAATTGAGAGATTTACTTAATTTGCTTATAACTTACTAAGCTGTAAAAAGCTTACTTGGTGTTCTTGGTTGCTCTTGTGATTTATATTTTTCTTTGGGTGATCGTTATGTGCTCGGGGATCGTCGTTGAAGCTCATCATAATATCATCAATATTTTGGTACTTTTTGAAGTTGAATTTAAAGTTTATGGCATGTATAGGCTATGATACCTTTTGACCTCATTATGAATGATATGTATATAAATGCCATGTGAAAATGGCTAACTTGATAAATGAGTCTATATCATTTTGATTGTGTTTGTGCTTGTAATGTTCGGGTATGGAAGAGTGAAGTTGAATGTGGGTTGAAAATTAGATTTATGTTGTCATAATATGTTTAATATGGTGTTCAAAATTGGTTTAAATTAATGTGTTTGATTATTGAAATTGTAAATTGATGTGTATCTGGGAGAAGAGTAAGCCATATAACAAGGCTAGTCATGGTTTAATTATGTGTTAGATGTGATTCATGGTATAAATCGATTCAGTTGGTTTTGTATGCATATGAATTGAAATCAGCCTATGATAAAATTGTTTGGATTTATGTTCGATATATATTTTGGGATATGATTAAATGTACAAATGCCATGAGATGCTAAGTATATTATTAATGGAATGTTCATTAAGTTAGGTTATTGGATATGTAAAATTTCATGCATATTCGGCTTTATGGGTTGTTTTAGAAATTTAGTTATAATGTGTTTGTGTATTCGGTTATGAGATGAACTAAAGAGGCTAAATAAATGGTTGGTTTGGTTTCGTGCATGTGAAATAGATGCTATGATATGTTTTAATGTTCAAAAATGATTAAAGAGGTTTTAGTGAATTGCATATAAATTAGTTACGTAGTTGAATATATTTGACCTATTGATAATGTTTTAAAATGTTCTATGAATGAAATGGTATATGTTTGATTCTTAAAATGCGCATGTATGGAGATAATATATAATATGTCTTGTTATATGTTTAAAATTTAAAACTTTATATGTTATGTAAAGTTCAAAATTTGAATAGAATAAGTATATTGATTGATTAATTTATGAAGTATGAAAGGGATTGAATGCATGTACTAAATTGTGTTATGTTTAGTAATTCCTCGTAACCCTAGTCCAGCGACGGATATGGGTTAGGGGTGTTACACGTTCTCACCAAACAACAGTATTCAGCCTAAAACAGTATTATGGAAAGAGAAGAAAATTGAGTAAACGGAGAGAGCAGAAAAGAGAGGAAAACAAATTGCTAAACGGGGTATTGAATGAACAAGTAAAACCGAAGGCCGAAACCCCTAACAGTAGTCGGTATAGTAACAAAAGGCAAAAAGTATGACGAAAAACCGAAATGGAGAGAACACCAAAACCCAAAACGTTTTCTTCAGTTCCTACACTCCCCATACGGCACAACTCTTTTCCCCAAACCAATATTCCTTGATTTTCTCCACAATTTCCTCCTAAAAATCCTCCTTTATCTCATCCCTAATTTTCTCCATATAAGACTTATTCAAACTCCACCTTGCAGAGTTTTAGTCAAACTCTACTACTCCTACAGTGAGAATGTAAAATAAATACTCCTTTGCGCATCATGAGACTCGAACTTGAGGTCCCTTGCAACCTTAAACATGTGACTGCCACTGGACTACAAGCTCAACTTGTGTCATAATTTAGCCATAATTTCTTTTAAAGCCTACATGCTAACAACAAGGTTCACTTAAGAGAAAACCAAACATTTGCAAAAGCCAGGGCTTGAACCCAAGACTTCTCAGACACTCCCAAACACTCCTAAATCACTTAACCATCAAAGCAAACAATCAATTGTGTCATTTTCTTGAACACATAAACTTTTATGTGTTCCCTCGCTCAAGACCTATTTCCTTCTAGGCCCAAATTCGGGGCGTTACAGGTGAGCTCAGGTGGTAGCAATCCACTAACCAAAAAATTTATGATATCGGTATACCATGGTAATGCCATGGCAACTAACAATTGTTCATTTAGGAAATCATCCTGAATGTGCTGAATATTACCGTATTCGTTTCCTACTTCAATTCGAGACATGTGATCAACCACTTGATTTTCTATGCCTTTCCTATCTATAATTTCCAAATCAAATTTCTACAATAGTAGCACCCATCAAATTAATCTGGGCTTGGCGTCTTTCTTGGTCACCAAGTACTTAATAGCAGAATGGTTCGGATAAACCTTAACTTTTGTGCCCATTAAATAATCTCTAAATTTTTCAAAAGCAAATACCACATCTAACAACTCCTTTTCAGTGGTGGTATAATTTAGCTGTGAATATGTCAAAGTACAGCTTGCATAGTAGATAGCATGAACTACCTTGTCCTTTCTTTGCCTAAGTACTACCCTTATAGCAAAATCATTAGTATCACATATAAGTTTGAAAGGTAAAGTCCAATATGGTGCTATGACTATTGGTGCTGTGACTAGTCGTTTTTTCAATTCCTCAAATGTGTTTAAGCACGACTCACCAAAATTGAAAGATTTATTATGTTTTAACAATGTACACAGGGGTTTGGATATTTTTGAAAAATCTTTGATAAATCATCGATAGAATCTTGAATGGCCAAGAAAAATATGAATACCTCTAACTGTGGAGGGTGGTGGTAATTTCTCAATAACCTCAATTTTTGCTATGTGGATGACAATCCTTTCTTGCAAAATTTTATGTCCCAAAATAATGCCTTCACAGACCACGAAGTGGCATTTCTTCCAATTGAGAACAAGGTTGGTTTCTTCACACTGACAACGAACTAACTCTAGATTTTTGAAATAGTCTTCAAAAGTATCGCCAAACATCACGAAGTCATCCATAAAAACTTCTAAAAATTTCTCCACCTTGTCTGAAAATATTGCTATCATGCAACGTTGAAATGTTGCAAGGGTATTGCATAATCCAAATGACATTCATTGGAACGCAAAAGTTCCATAAGAATATGTGAATGTGGTCTTCTTTTGATCAGTAGGAGCTATGGCAATCTGGTTGTACCCCCGAATAACCATATAGAAAACAATAGAAGGCTTTCCCCGCTAATATATCTAACATTTGATCGATAAATGGTAGAGGAAAATGGTCCTTCCTTGTTGCTTTATTGAGTTTCTGATAATCCATACAAGCCCTCTATCCTGTGATAGTACGAGTAGGAATGAGTTCGTTGTTATAATTGATTACGATGGTGACACCCCTTTTTTTTAGGTAAACATTGAACAAGGCTCACCTAAGAACTATCAAAAATTGGGTATATAATTCTAGCATCCAACCATTTGATAATCTCCTTTTTGATAAATTCCATCATAATGGGATTCAGTCTTCTTTGCTGCTTGATAGATTTGTTATGGCAATCATTCAATAATATCTTGTGCATGCAAATTGCTGGACTGATTCTTTTGATATCTGTAATAGTCCACCCCGATGCCTTCTTATATTTCTTTAAAACTTTCAACAATTGAGCCTTTTAGTCTAATGTCAATGCCGCAGAGATAACTTATAACATCCTAAAATTTGAGTATTTAATTGATGCATGTTTTAGTGCTTAACTTGTGTATAATAAAATTTTTCATGTTTAGTATTGTCTTGAGAAGACTTGAGAACTTTTTGGTATTAGAATAAATTTTAGTAAGGAGTATTTAATTGAAGTGGATCAAGTGACTTTGAGGTTTAAGTAAATTAAGTGTTAAAAACTAGCATAAGATGAGCTAGTAGCAAGGTGGTGTTGGCGCATGTATGTTTGTTTGAGGGGAGAGGTTTGAATCACTTAGAATACAACTTGAAAGCTTTTATTTTTGCTTTCTCCTATCAAGTGTCGGCCAAGCTTTATTTTTGGTATGTTAGACTTTTAATTTTTATGGTAAGGTGGCTAAATGGATTAAGGAAACATTGAAGTTCAGGAAATGAATCAATAGGATAAGGCAAATAAAGGGAACAAATGGCTTAAATTGTGGAATGTGCTATGGAAAGAAAGGTTGGCAAAAGTTGATCCTTGATAGCTATGTACATGGACGGTTTTGTGGACTAAAGAGGGAGCCGAAATTTTGGTGGTAAGTTTGGAAAAGTTAGTAGCTTGAGAGAATTTTTCATTTTGGTCTTTTGCTCTCCCAAAAATAAAACTTTTTCTCTCATCTTTCCTCTTGGCCGAATGTGCTTGTAACACCCCAAACCCGATCAACACACCACGACCGACTCTGGTATGTTACAGGGGAAAAAAGATTTTGAGAAAATAGGTTTAAGTTTAGATGTTTGATAAAAACACTTCGCGAAATTGTGTATTTGAAGAAAAACTCGAGTAGGCTTGATAAAAATCTGTTGGTGTATTTGAAAACCCGGAAATTTTGAAAACTTAATTAGATGTGTAGGTAAAACTAGTTTATTTCTTTTAGAAGTGTAAAATGTTTCTTATTATTGCTAAAACATTTTGACTTAGAAGAAAAATCGAGTTTAAGTTAGAAAAACATTTGAGTTCTCTTTATCCCAAATCATAGTGTGATACCCGATGGTATAGTTTAAAATGTCGCTTTTGTAGTTTGAAATCGTTATCTTTCCAAGTTTTAGCACATTTTAACCCAATTAATTTGTTAAGGCATATTATAAATCTACTTTAAACATAAACATAGCAAAACATAATTTTAAAAGGCCATTTACAAATCCAAATAAAACCAAATAGTAATAAATAAGCTTAAGTATCGAATTTTATAAAAGTCTATGCAATTCCTTATTTAAACATGGCATGAGCACCTCGAGTCCATCCCGGCTCCATGTCCGCGTCTAAGTGTCACCTGAAAAGTCAAAGGAGAGAGTGAGTCGCAAGACTCAGTGTGTAAATCCCTCTCCCGGTATAACATGCCAACACACATATCATAACAAAATAATGCAAGTAATGCACCCGATCCTAACCAACCATATCACCTTTTCTACCCGTGTGGTACCAAACCCTTTGGTGGTGCCAAACCACTGGTGACCCAAAGTCACGATATCCATAATGTGGTGCCAAACCACTTTGGTGACCAAGTCACAAATAATCCAATGATGGGGCCAACCCATCGTGTGATACCAAATCACTAGCGACAATCCCGTATCTCATATGTGGGGCCAACCCACGGTGGTGTCAAACCACAGGGACGAGTCGCAATGAGGTGCCAAACCTCTGGTTTCCCAAAGACACAGTGTGATACCAAATCACTGGTGATCGCGATCCACAAATCGATGATGGGGCCAACCCATCGTGTGATACCAAATCATGGCGTCAATCCAGTATAATCAAGCGTGGGGCCAACCCACCGTGGTGCTAAGCCATTGGGGACGAGGCAATGAGGTGCCAAACCTCTGGTGACCCAAAGTCATAAAATATGTGGTACCAAACCACTGGAGGTGCCAAACCTCTGGTGTCCCAAAGACATAGTGTCCCAAAGACACGGATATCATACTCCCCCTCCTCTCATATCACCCAATAACATATCATACTAAATGCAAAATCGTGCAATCATGCTATCATGCTCACATGCTTAATATGGCATCTCAACGAATATACATCCATAATTATGATATCATATATCATCACATATTTCATAATGAAACGGACTTACCCGAATCCGTATCCATACCTCAATGGGTATCAAAATAGTCAACCACACTGTTTCATTTACACAAACAGGTTATCACATTACTCAGTTAAGAAAGTGTGTTGGTTTACACACGTGAAATAGCGAAGGTAAATCCTAAGAATCGGTCTAAGTCCCTTGATCACCTCGACAACCCCGATCCTACAATCGGCCAACAATGGATTAATTACTTAAACCATTCGGCCATAACCAAATAAATCAAAGGGTATATCGATTTACCCTTACCTAAAACTTGATTTGGTTTCCTACCAAATCCGAACCCAATAATGGTTCTTCCAGCAATCGGCTTCACCCTAAAAAGAAAGTGGTTAATCCCTTAACAGCCTGACTTAACGAAGACTAAATGAATAGACTAAAAGAAACTACTCTTACCATCACTTACCGATTGCTTAACAGAAAAATAAGGCTCCTTCTTGCTTGCTTCCGAAATCCAAAGGCCCTATATGAAAAACAATTACCAAACCAACGTTAACCCCTTCTAATAGATACCGAAATCGGCCCTTAAACACACCAGAAAATTGACAAATCAACAAGAAAGGAAAAGAATGGCCATTCGGCCAACACCTACCTCTTACTAGGCTGATTGAACAAGGCTCCAACGAGGTCTCACTCCTCTTATTTACGGCAATGAAGAACTATAGGAAGAAAGAAAGAGATTTGGCAACACCCTTAATTAAAATGGAAAAGGAGGTTCGGCCTTGTAAGAAATGGGAAGAACGATTGGGAACACAAGGCTAAGGGGTTTGGAGAAGAAAAGAAGAAGAAGATACAAGGATGAATGGGGGGTGCTTTCGGTTCAAAGAAAAAGAAAATGGATGATGGTGATTTTGGAGGATGGTGTTTCGGCTAAAGGATATTGGGAAAAGAAAATGAAGGTTAGAGGAACAAGGTGAAATGGTTTCGGCTTCAACAATTGAAAAAGAAAAGGGAAGAGATGCACATTCGGCTACCAAGGTTTTCAAAAGAGAAAAAGATGAAAGAAAAGTGGAGAAGAAAGCGTAGTAGTTTTGGCAAGTAATGGTGCAGCAAGTAAAGGTGCTTGAGGTTTCGGTTTACACAAGATGCAAGTGAAAAATGAGAACAATATTCGGCCACACACCAAGTAAAAAGATGAAAGCAATTTGGCAACAAGATATTTGGACTTTCGGTTTAAGGAGAACAAATTGGAAAAAAAAAAAGAAAAAGAAGGCACTTGGGGGTTTCGGCTTGCTTCTACCAAAGAGTGAATTTGCTTTCCATAAAAAAAAATGCCTTTTTGACCGAAAAACACCAAATGAAGAAGGGACTTTCGGCACTTCCACTCTCTCATAACACTTACCAACCGGCCACTCCCCCAAACACTCCCCAACAACCGGCCAAATTCCCCCCAAACACTCCCAAGCCACTAATTCAAATTACCATGACCAAGTCTTCCTCCACAATTTGCTCTCCACCCACCATTTGAATAGGAAGACTTAGTCCAAGGCAGAGTTCGAACTGCCTACAACTCCTCCCCTCCATGCCGTCAAAATGGAACAAAAAATGTGGGATTTTCGCAGCTTGAACACAAGACCTCCTCCATTGCACTTGGCGCTATACACATGCTCCAAGTGGCGCATGCTTGCCACTTTGCTAGCTCTTCACTTGTGCAACAATTTACCAAATAAACTACATAAGACCCAGCTCCTTCAGCTCCTATCACCTAAATCCCAAAACTAAAATTTTCCCACCTACTCAGGCTCACTCCTAGCCTACAACTAAGCCTCAAAACCACACAGACAACAACATAGCAAGCCAATAACATGCAAGCAATGCCAAAATAAAATAGCCCTTAACCCGGGATATTATAGTGCTTGTGATAGGAGGAAAACCATCTTTGCCTTGTTTTCTTTTGGTTATTCTTTTGACCATTTGGTCATTTATTTGTTCATCACTCTAGTAGCCCATTTGGTGTTTCCATTTAGTGCCTAAAACATCAAAAATAAAACATTTTCTTCTCCTCTCTCTCTTGGCCGAATGCACCATTGTTCAAACTTTCATCTCTTGTTTTCCTTTGTTTCAAAAATTTAATCATAAATCTCTCATCCTCATTTTCTTCCTTTCATCATTTGGATTTTTCTTTTCAACAAACTTTCAACATTCTCTTTTCTTCTTGGCCGAATGTTACTAAACACTATTTCTTTTAACTTTTCTCTATAGCCGAATCTTCTATTCTCCATAAGCATATATTGTTTTCAATCATTCTTTTTCTTCTATTCAAACTTTAATCAATCGAAATCTAGTGGAGGGTCGAAACTCAAGTATTCGTAAACATCGTAGATCATTGAAATCGGATTTAAGGTGTTAAGGTAAGGGATTATTAAGGATTTTCATATTGTTTGACATATGGTTATAAATGGTTTATTAACCGATTTCGTTTTAGGGGATGTTATCGCTCGATTGTCATATTGTGGAACGAGGGTAATTGTGGTAAGTTAATCCTATTCTTTAAAACCTCTAGTTGAAATTTCGATAGCTTATTATTAAGACTAATGATCTTTTGTCAATAGAGACAATCAAAATAGGGACGAAAAGGGCAGTAAATAGTATTCTAAAGAGGGGTGGTTCTATTAATCCCCCTAAGTTTAATAGAAGGACTATTTTGGGAATCCGAGATTTTCCACCAGGTTGTGGACCTTCATCCGGTGAAAATCAATTATTCGAAGTCGTACGTACCCCCGAACCATTATTTACTCGTGGTACTGAACCTTTGATCGGGGAGAAATCGCAAATAGTGGTTGTTCGAGATTTCGAGGGTAAGATTTAGATCGCTCAATATTAGAACAGTTTAACATTAAATTTTAGTGTTCTATTCCTTCGTAATGTGTGTTTAGATATCGACGAGCGGGAGAGTGTAGTTCTCACCATAATCAGGTGTGTAATATCACACTATATCTCATGGGTTAGATGACTATACAGTAGTAAAAGTTGGATTAAAAATCGCAAAGTTGGTGAAATCGAAAAATATGGTATTATCGGCACTTTAGTGTTAAGATCGTGAAATCGGTATTAAGATCGTGAAAATTTTGAAATCGCCCTTAATGGCTAAAACGATAATAAGTGATTAATTTGGGCCATATATGTGATATTTGATAAATTTGAGCCATATGTGATATTTGATAAATTTGGGCCACATATGTGATATTTGATAAATTTGGGCCATATGTGATATTTGATAAATTTGGGCCATATGTGATATTTGATAAATTTGGGCCATATGTGATATTTGGTAAATTTGGGCCATATATGTAATATTTGGAAAATTTGGGCCATATGTGATATTTGATAAATTTGGGCCATATATGATATTTGGCAAATTTGGGCCATATGTGATAATTGAGAATTTGGGCCATATGTGATAATTGATAAATGGGCCATAAGTGAAATTTGATAATTGGGCCATTTATGATAATGGATAAATGGGCTATATGTGAAATGAGTTTTAATGGGCCAAAATTCATAAATTATAGTATGGTTTTCTTTACAAATATTACGTAATGCATAAACATGATTGCATGGGTTGGGATCAATGATGAAGAGAAGAAAGGCTTAATGCCAGAATTCTAGATAGGTGACTCTGTCACAATGGCCGTTGCCCGAAATCTAGATCGGTGGTTCTACCACAATTATTTAAATGGCCATTGCCACAAATATGATATTGGTCTTAAAGCCTACTTTGGTGTGTTGGCGGGGTGGGTGACTAAAGCTCCCCACAGGTGTGCTGGTTGGGTACGGGGGTGTGTAGCGGATGGAAATCTAGGTTTGGTTTTGGGAATTGCATATCATTTGCATTATTATTTTTAAATGCTAAATTATTATATTTTGAAATGGGCTTAGGCCCAAATAAATGTTTAAATGGTCTTGGCCCGTGGACTATGGTAAGTGAGTTACACTTTGAGTTCTAAGTAACTCACCCCTTTTTTACCCTCTCACGTAATAACAATTGATGGAGACTTGGGTGGAGATGACTTCGTGGGAGGCTATACTACAAATGGTGGTTTATAAAACTTTAAGACTTCTTTTATGATTTTATTAAGTGCTATTTTTAATGGCGATGTAATAAGGCCTTTTAATTATGGATTTTATTATATGGATGGATTTATTATGTTTTAGTTTTATTAAGTTGGATTGATTTAGTTTTTTTAAATGTTTTCTATAACTCTCGTATAAAATAAAAGTTTTCTTAACTAGAAACTTAGGAAATTCTTTTAAAACTTTTTCGATGAAATATTTCGACTAAATAAGTCCAAAATTTTTATCAAATACTTCTTTATATATCAAACGACAAATTCTTGTGTTTTTAATTATGGTTCTCAATGAACTTCGATTTTTCGATAAAGTAATTTTCTTAATCATTTGAAATTTGATTTCTACTTCATTAAATGATTTGAATGTTCGTTTAATTTGTGTGGCATGCCGAAATCCAGGCTTAATGCATAGGCCGGGTTTGGGGTGTTACATTTCTACTAGCAATGTGTTTTTATCTCCCAAGTAAGCATACTTTAGATGTACTGTCAAAGGCTTCAATTCCAGCATAGGAGGATCTTTTATGGATGGTCAAGGATGTTTAAAAGAATAGTCCGATAAATTTAATGATTCGAAACCTCTCATTGATCCATTCTCAATTTGCTTAGCTTCCATCAGTTCACCAAGCTCTTCAACCATTTCTACTTCAATTAACGCAAATGAGGTTGCATTGTCATTAGAATTATTGTGATAAAATTCTACAAATTCTTCCTGAACTATTGTATCAACAATCTAAACAGCATGACATTCTTCATCTTTATCTACACACTTCATAGCATCAAAAACATTAAAGGTTATCTGCTGATCATTAACTCCCACTGTTTATTCACCTTTTTGTACATCAATTAATGTTCTACCTGTTTCTAGAAAAGGTCTCCCAATTATAATTGGTACCTTTTTATTAGCCTCACATTCCAAAATAATGAAATCTGCTAGAAAAATAAATTTGTCAACTCTTACCAACACATCTTCAATTTGACCTTCTGGATGTGCATATGAACGATCATCTAATCTGCTGGAAACTACATGAATTAGTGCTCAAAAGGTGCTGAAAAAGTCTATATATTTTAGTGTTTCCAATAGGTTGATCCACGCGGCCATAGTCTTTTGGATGACCTAGCAATATGGCCGTGTGACCCAGGACTACACAACATTAGTTTGTTCCACGATTAGGCAACATAGTAATGTCTTAGCACCACATGGCCTATCCACACAGCTGTGTGACCCCTTTTTTCACTTTTTACCTATCTTTTCATAAAAGTTTCAAATTAGTCCAGATTTGTTCCCAGGATTTTTAAGAGCTTCGTAAGCTCAATTAAGACTCAGTTTTGTTTGAATATCATTGAATAATTATATTTTTATTACATTATAGATTGTTTAATTATTTATGTCAAATTATTGAATGATAATGATGCTTAACAGTTGTAATAACTTATAGCTCAAGTCAGGTGACTAGCCCGGGTAAGGGTGTTACACAATAACATGTTTATAAGTGGTCAAGTTGTAGGCCTCATTGTCGAGGATTGTGACGAAGATTTTTTTATATTTATTATTGTAAAATAATATTAATCAAAAGACGAACGAGTTAGATAATTTTCTAATTTTTTTGTACATAATTAAATATTTTTATTTTGAATTTTGGTAGTAATTAAATTTTTTTTAAATATTTTTACATACCTTGTTGGCTAATAGATTTAATAATGAATGTTTATTTTTATAGGTCTGTGTATGAACTACCCAATTTATGTTGGTTGTACAAAGCTTTAACAAACCAATGGAGTCGTGATTACAAACATGAGCAGCTTGAGTGTTCAAACAAACAAGTATATAGCCAACAGGGATGGAGATTCGATGAATCAATGGAGTTATGGCAGGGAATGTAACATGCTTGACTACTCAGTTCAACAAGAATTGGATTCAATAATGGATGATAACCTATATAGGTATTTGTTTGAGCAACATCGGAGCAAATAAAGGCCAATTCAAATAGAAGAAGTCTCAACAAATCAGTGGAGTTATGATCACAGGCTTAGAGATTACAATCATTCATCCAAACTCCCTTATGAGTTGGATGTATATAAGACTAGATTGTATCGTATGTTACATACCAATGAAACTGTTGAATTGATTGACTTACTGAGTGTAAATCTAAATCAAGCATGTATTGAGAGCATAATTGAATGCTAATATTATTGTTAAATGAGAAGTATGCAAAGTGTAGGCTGACACTGATTATCAGTATGCATGTTAAGCATGGCCCTGTACTATTACTGATATTGAAAGCATGAACTGCTTATTGATTGTATGCCGTATTGCATTTGCATGGGATGTGTTATTGTGGTTGGCGAAGGAGTTCCGTGGCATACCGATAGCAGTTAAAGTCTGCATTATTGTTATCAGCGTGCTGCACTAGGAGTACCAAGGAGGTTGGCAATTTTATCACATTCTTGGCATCTTTTATCTGCAACCATGTTGTGTATTCACGACCTACTGGCAATGTATTAGCCTGCAAATTGTTATTGGTGGTTAATCCACAAAATTACTAGCAGCTCGTCTGCATATTTATTGTCAGTTTATTGCACTATTGTACCGGTGGTTTATCCACATTGAACTTCGGCTCACATTGATTGGTGATTGGCAGATGAGTTTTGGGGAACTCGTGGTGTGTAGTGGATGGTTGGGTAGGAATCCTCCTTTGCATTGCATCATACTCATGACATACAATTGCATTATTTAAATGTTAACAAGATGTGCCATGTACTAAATTGTAATAAGATTATTGATAGTTCATGTTATTGTTTACTAACACTGAGCCATTATATGCTCGCGCCCTAGTCTTAACTTCTCAAGTAATGATCGAGACTAGGATCGGACCCGACATGCGGACATATCACGAACTTCAGATTATTTTCACTTTAAATAAATTTCCTTAAGTTTTTATTCAATTTTTGGACTGTGGTTTGTGGCTTTTTTTTTTTTGGATTTGGGTTTTATGCATGCACTATTCAACATATTGAAAATATATATGTAAACCAAAAACACTTGATACCCAACTTAATTAAAATCTGACATGACTAGTATTTTTCGTTACATTAAAAGATAATGAGATTTTCAAAACAAAGTGACAAACATCGAGTTTTTAAAAAAAACATAACTATCAATAATAAAATGAGTCTTAAGAATAAACGACTAAATAAATTTATTTTTTTCCAAAGTGAGTCAAAATAGGGTTTTATGGTCATAAGGTTACTTAGTCACTTCGATGACTAATGTAATCTCCACGATCTGGCTATGATGTCTAGGCCGGGTTGGGAAGGTTATATTTAGTGGTATCAGTGTGAGGCTCAAAACCTTGGGCTAAGGGCTTTCTTTGAAAAATATTCATTGAAAACGGGGAAAATTGGGAAAAACAAAACATAGTAAACATAGGTCAATAAACATAGAGAGTCGATCAAGATAGTAAACACTGGGCGGTACGCCAGGGTAACAAACACGGGATAGTCTGTCGAGACACTAAACACAGAATAGCCCATCGGGACAACAAACATGAAGTAGTCCACCGAGACACTAAACACATGGTTATACTTATGAAGTTTGTAAGAGAGACGCCAATGTTTAAACTAGATTTCACGGTGTGACTAGTGCGATACGTCACAAAAACGAATGAGTTGGGTGCATCTGGGGAATGTAGACTATCATGATAATAAGAAATTCACCAAAGGTGATAATGAGTGGAACCAAGGAAGTGTTTCAACCCATTTAGGGTGAAAGGAGGAAGAGAATCCTTAGGAAAGAGTTAAATGTAATGTTCATCAAAACGAGTCAGCAAGCGAAGTCGGGATCTCACATTGTTTAAGCAGTTATAGAAGAAACTATAATAAGGTACAGTTCCAATTTATAAGTCGACAAAAAGTAGCTTTAAGACTTGTAGGCCAATAAGAGTCTTATGAGAGGAAATGCCAACTCATGGTTGATTGTTCAATAAAATCTGCTAGAGAATAGTGATAAGTAGAAGCCGTCATGACCGTGAAACAAGGTAAAGGTCATCTCGATCTATCAAGGGTAGAAATCTTCACGAAGTATATGAGTAGGGAATGGTATAGTGGGAACAATAATGGTGAAACGGGGGCACCAGTTCCTCAAAGATGATAGGGTATTGTATTCAGGTAAATATCACAATTATGGCAATTACTAGGGTAGAAGCCATGTTGGGAACACTGGTGATAACTCTTGAAAATAGTTATATTTCATGCCTTTAGACTTAGCTAATTGCTTGTGCGTAGGTACATTTAGTTTCATTTTAGGACATTTCATTCGTATTTTCATCATTTCATTAGGAGCTTGGACTGTGTTTAAATATTAAGTACTTTTGATTGTATGTGGAAGGATTGTGTTTGGTGGTTTGGCAGGAAAAAGTTTTGAAACGAGGAAATAAAGGAGTGAAGCTTTGTCAGGGTAAAGTGCATATAGTTTGCCAGCACGGATGCCGTGACAATACTGGGAAGAAAAAGTCAACATTTTTCGTGCAATAGTCCCAGCTCAAATCCAAACTTGTACCAGATAAATCCCCCTAAAAGGGGAGATGATGATCACAAGCTGTTAGCCAACCATAACCTAATCTATCTATAGAAGCCGATGAAGGGGACCTCATAAATGGCGAAAAGAAAGTGGGAGAGATCCTGAGGTGTGAATAAGGGTTCAACTATGCAAAGGAAAGGAAGTCAAAGGCAATCTTTCTTAGCCATAATAGGATGCTGTGTTGCCGAAGTGTGGACTGGGCATGTGAAAGTTGTTTCCCAAATTTTTTCCATTATTTCCATTAGTGTTCCTTCGGAAGATTGAATTGAAGTAGTTGAACATAATGTCGAATAATATTTTGGTTTGGAATTTTATTTCCCAGCCCATGAGCTAAATCTCATAGGGTTGGGATTACTTTCAATGAAACCTTAAACTATTTTTATGGATGCAGTATATCTCAAATTTACTTTACTGTTTCATTTGATTGTTCTTATTTCTTAATTAAAATACAAACAAACTCTAGACATAGAAGACTATTCGCATACTTGTAAATTGATTTTAATTTCGAAAGGGTTGGATTGGTTCAATTTAAATTTAATGAGATGAGCAAGTATTTGATAGCCATTTTTAGTCAACTCTAGACATAGAGTCACGATCATACAGAAGGAACCCATGCAAGATATCTAAAAAGCCTATAGACACAAGCAAGGTAACTTGAGGCTTTGCTTTCACGAGAGGCAGGCCATTTTAAAACTCTTCTATGCAGTAAAGTAAATACGATTTTGCCAAGGCATTATTGACAGTAATGGTCGATTTTAGGTAATCCTAACCTTTCGAATCAACATCACACTATCCTTATTCTTTGTCGTAGTAACTTTGCCACATCATGTTTATTTGTTTATTTCTTTGTTTACATTCTATTCGAATAATCACTCTCATTATTGCCATTACATTTCTCCTCTCACTTTTGCCATAGCATTTCCAATTTTTCATCAATTCCATCTATCGTATACATCATCATTCCCTTGAATTATCACTGCATACTTACCTTAGCTTACCATAGCATCTTATTCGTCAGTCTTGCCATAGCACTAACCATATAACAATAACTTGACCAATTTTGTGCCTCAATCTGATCCACATGGGAACAATACTCACTCATCACTTTATTACTTGAACCAACGTGTATACTTGCACAAAATTGCACATCATTTTACACGTGATAGCTGGTACGCACCATGGCACAGTAGAAAAAATATTTCAGCGGTCCACAACCAATGGTCCATGTACGAGGAACGAATTGTGTTGAAATAGGGTAAATATACATTTTGTACTAAAAACATTGAAAGGATGTTGCTGATTCGATGTTGATTCCAAGCCATAACAAAAATGTCTTGACCTCTACGTAGTCCACCCCATAAAAAACGAACAACCACTTTCTCTTGAACTTTTTCAGAGAGAATTAAAATTGTTGCTAGACCTTTAAAATTATTAAGTTGGTAACCTTAACACACTAAGGATTATCATCCTTTTATCTTTTTTGATATCACATATTAAAGAGGAAAACCAGTATTATTCTCTTATTAATAGAGAAGACAAATGGAAAGTTAGAAAAATGAATTATATTCTTTCCAAAATAATATAGGATTATTCTCTTATTAATAGAGAAGACAAATAGAAATTAGAAAATGAATTATATTCTTTCCAAAAGAATATTAATTTCCACGTCTTTTATATTTTGATTGAAATTAATTAATATAATTGCTTATATTAATAAATTCAGTAAAACATAAAAATCAATATTTTGTATGAATCAAATTCATATAGTAATTATATTCTTTTCAAAAGAATATTAACTTCCATGTCTTTTATATTTTGACCGAAATTAATTAATATAATTGTATATATTAATAAATTTAGTAAAATATATACAATTAATATTTTGTATGAATCAAATTGATATATTAATTATATCTATCTTCTCGATTTGTGTACAACAAGTTTATACATATAGTGTATTTATTATTTAACTTCAAATTAAATTAATTCAATAATTAATTTAATTCATGTGACGACTAAATACAATATCAAATATATTTAGATTCTATTTGTTTCAACTATAGGGTGTGACCTTATAGACTCTTGTAACGTTGGTAGTAATACTAAAACGTTTCTAGCATTACAAGAAATGAGTATCATCTAGAATTGCATCATTACCACCCAAGTTAGAAGAAGCCGCGATTCGACATAACATTTCTGTGATAATCTTTTCATGTATTATATCCTTTTATCCTTAATATTTAGATTGGACACAAGTCATGGAATAGTCGCACTTGTATAGTCAAATATCATATTTCTTGACTTTCTGAGCAGGCTACAATAAACAAATAAGTGTGATATCTCATATCAACTTATTCGAGCATGGCCATGCATTTCTAGTCTCACTCCATCAAGAGGCCTAAGATACTTGAAACACCCCAAACCCGGCCCACAAGCCCTGACCGGATCTGGCATGCTCCTTGAGGAAAACGTAGTTAAATCTCGTTATGTCATCTTGAAATACTGGGTGGTTTTGAAGAAAATAGATTTGGGTTATTCTCAAGTTAAAAACCGTGTTGTAATTTAATTTTGTATTAAAAAATTATCTTTATATTTCAGAAATTACAAGTTTAAAGAAATGCCAAATTTTAGAGCTTACCATTAAGTTGAAAATCGTAGGTGTTTATGTGTCAAAACATTTGAAGTTGTTTTACGAAAAATTGTTTAACCACTTGTCTCATGTTGATCGTACCAGATTAAAAATTAAAACGCATAAATAAAATAGTTAAATAATAATGGCCTTATTACAACAAAAACAAAACCCAAATAAAACCCGAAAACATAATAAGAAAACGTGAAAATCTTTGAAATGAGCATGGCCACCACTAAGTCCCCGCCAGGCGGTCCATTTCTTGAGTATCACCGCAAAATGTTAGCCCACGAAGGGTGAGTCAACAGACTTAGTGTGTAACAACCAACACAGACTCCCAAAGCGATCAAGGCAAATAAAATCACGTAAAATAAATATAGACAATGATGCAACCCAAACCCACCTAGATATCCAACCTCTACACATCACCAGACCGCCAATCACACCGGGGATTACTAAATCGACCCTCCATCTCGCTACACACCATCGAAGGCGATCATTGCGGTCAGCGCACATCGCCTTTATAATCGTGGCATAGCCACCAAATAATGTGACTGAGTCACCGGATTCATAATAGGTGACATAAGTCACCGGATAATGTGGTAAAAACCACCGGAACACTTCCCCTTTATCATTATCACCCATATGCTCATGCATCATACAAAAATACAAATATCATGCAATTTACCTCACGCCATGCCCGTAACGAAATTTCACATTTTCTCATATCCATGTTTATAAGCATTATTAATGAGTATTAAGGGGTAACATACCTGAATACACTGCACGATTGAATGGTACCCTTAGCCATATTCATTCATTGCCTTATTAACATATACATAACAATATTACTACTAATCGGGAATTGAGGGTGGGTTACACACCTGGCTACTAACGCGATTACCGAATCCCGAAAATCCCGATCTAACACACTAGATCCCCTTTCCTACATTCGGCCAACACTAAGATCATTTGCAAAGAGACCATTCGGCTATACAAACAAATCCCGAAAGGTTAACACACAACCATAATCCTTACCTAAATGCCGATTTGGTTTCCAACCAAATCCCGAAGCTATGTGATGAACCTTCCTTGCAATCGGCCAAGCACTAATACACACAAACAATTAGCCTTCGGCTTTTGAATGAAAAAGAAATAGATCTATACGCATAAACCTTTACCTTGCTTGCCTAAATCCCGAAACTATCGTTTGACCTTGAAGATGGCGAAATCCCTACATAACTTATGTCAGATTCGAATTATTGCATAGGATCGATAAGAATGGCCCTTGGCCGAATGTTACCTCCTACTTACCTTGGATCTCAAAACCCAAAAAATTCACCTTTCAATCGCCGGCTACAAGAATTTCGAAAGATCTCCTTCATGGTTCGGCCAAAAGAAAATAAGAGGGATTAGATTCCTAGATTTTGGCACTAACCAAATCAGTCAAAAAAAGAAGAGAAGTAGGAAGTTTACTTACCAGAAGATTCGGCTAACTAGAGATAGATTCTAAGACCTTTGAGTATGGAGTTTAGAACACGTGAGAAGAGAAATAAATAAGGCCAAGGATATTCGGCCAAACACTTGAAAGAATAGAAGAGAACACAAAGGGGTTTCGGCTTTTCAAGATGAAAAGATGGAAAAGGAATCAATAAGAATGATTCGGCTTTTGTCAAAAGAATAGAGAAGAGATGTTTGGGACCTTAAGAGTTTCGGCAATGGTGGGAATGAATGAAAGAGAAGTTTCGGCCTTAGTAAAATAAAAGAGAAGAAAAGGGAGAGAGATGGGTTCAGTCTAAGGATGAGTAAAGAGACTAAGAAATTTCGACACTAGCTCCTCTATGCATGACCGAATATGCCCCTTTCAAAGTCTCTTTTGCCGGCCAACTCTTCCTCTCTCCTCCCAATCCTTTCTTTTCCTCCTACTTAGCCGAATCTTGGAGCTGTCAGACCCAATCTACACTTCATCCATCCAGAGTCCTTGTCCAGTCCATCACTGCACCTCCTTGCCAAAAAATAAAAGCTCCAAAACGCTTCCCTCATCTCGAACTGGTCCCTTCACACTCCTGTGGCGTCACCTCCCAAGGCCCTAAGTGGCGCCTCTTGCCACTTTACTGTGGCTTTACTTGTGTCATAACCCTCACACACCTCTACTTAAGGCCTAGCTCCCTTAGTTCCCTTTTTAGGCTTAAAAATCAAATAGTTTTCTAAGGCTTCTACCCCCATCCCAAGGTTCCCGAAGCCCCCAAAACACATTCAAAACACACACAAGCATGCTACCACATACATTTAAGTGAAAATACATAACCCGTAAATCTCGAATATTATAGTTCTACCCCCATGAAAATAATTTCGACCTCAAAATTAGCTGGCAAAAATAAGTAAGGGTATTGTTGTTGCATTGCTTCCTCCGGCTCCCACGAAGCTTCTTCCGATCCATGGTTACGCCATAACACTTTGACTAGAGGAACTGATTTCCTGCTGTTGCATTGCTTCCTCCGGCTCCCACGAAGCTTCTTCCGATCCATGGTTATGCCATAACACTTCGACTAGAGGAACTGATTTCCTCTGAAGCACCTTCACATCCTATTCTAGAATCTGAATCGGCTCTTCCTCATAGGACAAATTTGGTCTTAGCTCCACCTCCTCAATTGGTATTACATGAGATGGATCCGATCGGTAATGCCGTAGCATCGAAACATGGAACACATCGTGCATCTGCTTCAACTCCGAAGGCAACTCTAACTGATATGCCACTAGTCCAACCCACTTCAAAACCCGATAAGGTCCTATAAACCTGGGACTTAACTTTCCCTTGTGACTAAATCTCATCACCTTCTTCCATGGCAAAACTTTTAAAAACACTTGATCTCCTTCTGCAAACGCTATCTCCTTCCGCTTAAGATCTGCATATGACTTCTGCCTGTCAGATGCCTCCTTCAACCGTGCCCGAATTACCTTAAACTTTCCTTCCGATTCTGCCACCATCTCCGGACCTAGAACATGATGTTCCCCCAATTCTGTCCAACACGTAGGAGTGCGACACCTCCTTTCATACAGCGCTTCGTATGGTGCCATCCGAATACTTGCTTGATAGCTATTATTGTACGCAAATTCTGCTAAAGGCAAGAACTCCTCCCAACTTCCTCTGAAATCTATCACGCAACCCCTCAACATATCCTCTAGCACTTGAATTACAAGCTCAGATTGGCCATCCGACTGCGGATGGAATGCCGTACAGAAGTCCAACCTGGTGCCCAATGCTTGATGTAGTGCTTTCCAAAATTGAGACGTAAACCTCGGATCCCTATCCGAGATAATCGACATCGGCACTCCGTGCAGCCTCACGATTTCTGCTACATACAATTTTTCCAATCTCTGAAGGGAATAGTCCACCCGCACTGGTATGAAATGTGCAGACTTCGTCAACCGATCCACTATCACCCATACCGAGTCCTTCTTAGTAGGCATAAGGGGAAGCCCACTAACGAAGTCCATGGTAATTCTCTCCCACTTCCATTGCGGAATCTTTATCGATCAAGCAATCTGACGGTTTGGTGTTCAAATTTTGACTTGTCGACACGTTAAGCACTTCCTATAAATTCTGTAACTTCCCGCTTAAGACCAGGCCACCAAAACTGATCCCGTAAATCCCTGTATAACTTACTTCCTCTAGGATGCATAGCATAAGGGCTACTATACGATTTTTGAAGAATTTTCTGCCTTAATTCCTCATCCTTCGACATACAGACCTTGCCTTGAAAACACAGCACTCCATCACTGTTTACACCATAGTCTTCCAACTCCCTATTTTGTACTTCTAGCAGCTTAGCACTGAGTTCACCATCTACCAATTGTTTCTCCTTTACCTGACTTAGCCATGTTGGCTTCACTTGCAACTCCGCTAGCAAACTTCCATCCTCATGAAGGCTAAGATGTGCAAACATCACCCTCAGATCCGACACTTTTCGACTTAGGGCATCTACCACCACATTTGCCTTGCCCGGGTGATACTCTATTGAACAGTCGTAGTCTTTCAACAACTCCACCCACCTCCGCTGTCTCAAATTCAGCTCCTTCTGAGTCAGCAGATACTTCAAACTCTTGTGATCCGTGTAAATCACCAACTTTTCTCCATATAAATAGTGCCTCCACACTTTTAGAGCGAACACTACTGCAGCCAACTCCAGATTATGCGTCGGATAGTTAACCTCATGTGGCCTCAACTGCCGAGATGCATAAGCGACCACTTTCCCGTCTTGCATAAGGACACATCCCAATCCTGTATGGGAAGCATCACAATACACCACGAAGTCTTTCCCTGCTTCCGGTTGAATCAAAATTGGAGCCTCTGTCAATACTCTTTTAAGCTTCTCAAAACTCTCCTGCTGCTTACCCACCCATACGAAAGGTACCTCCTTTCTTAACAACTTCGTCAGAGGTGCTGCTATTGGTGAGAACCCTTCAACAAATCTCCTGTAGTAGCCTGCTAACCACAAGAAACTACGAACCTCAGCCACAGACTTAGGTGGTTTCCAATCTAATACTGCCTCAATCTTCCGAGGGTCCACCCTTATTCCTTCCACAGAAACCACATGCCCTAAGAACGTAACTTCCTTTAGCCAAAATTCGTACTTGCTGAACTTGGCATATAACTTCCGAGGGTCCACCCTTATTCCTTCCACAGACACCACATGCCCTAACACTTGCAACACCACTCGGAGATGCTCATCATGTTCTTCCTCAGACTTGGAATACACTAGGATGTCATCTATAAACACAACGATGAACCGATCCAGGTAGGGTTGGAAAACCCGGTTCATCATATCCATGAACGCAGTTGGGGCGTTTGTCAATCCGAAGGGCATTACTAGGAACTCATAATGCCCATATCTTGTCCGGAAAGCTGTCTTATGGATATCTACTTCTTTCACCCTAATCTGATGATATCCCGACCATAGATCTATCTTTGAAAATACCGTGGCCCCCTTAAACTGATTGAACAAGTCGCCTATCCTCGGCAATGGGTACTTGTTCTTGATGGTCAGCTTGTTCAACTGTCGGTAATCTATGCACATATGCATAGTCCCATCTTTCTTCTTCACGAATAGGACCGGTGCTCCCCATGGAGACACACTAGGTCGAATAAACCCACGATCGAGTAACTCTTGGATCTAGGCTTTAAGCTCTACTAACTCCTTTGGTGCCATTGATGCAGAGCAATTAACACAGTGAGTCATGCCGTGAAGAAATTAATTCGAACTCCACCTCCCCGTAAGGGGTAACCCAAGCAGCCCTTCTTGGAAAGACATCCACGAATTCCTTCATCGTTCTCACTCCGCTAACTCCTTTCGCTTTTGCATTCAAAGCACTCACGAAGGCCAAAATGCCTTGCACCCTTCCGAACCATCTTATCGACCTTTAATGCGAGACTACATTAGCCAAATAATTTCTTCTTTCTCCCATCATAATTATCTCATCATCCTCCTGAGTCCTCAACTCCATTCACTTAGCTGCGCAATCCAATTTAGCCCGAGGTTCCACTAGCCAATCCATACCTAGAATGAAATCAGATTCCCAAAAAGGTAGTTCCATCAAGTCGGCGGAAATACCACCCCCGAATCTCTAGAGGCACACCAAATATCCTATTCACCACTCATTGTTTTGACCTAACGGGCTCACTACAGTCATCTCCCTAACAGACAGTTCAGATGCTACACCTAATGTTTCAGCTACTCTACATGCAACATATGAGTGGGTCGAGCCAACATCAATTAAAGCAAAGTAAGGCTTGTCAACTATAAGGAACGTACAGGTTATGACGTCCGGCGCCACCATCCTCTCTCCGACAAAGCTGCATACACCAGCACGCTATCTCGCCTGTGTTACCAACACCTCTCGCGGTGTTCCCGGCCCTTTCGTAACCATTACCTCGCTAACGGACCACGACTTCATGGTGGTCATTGTCCTCTTCTTCCAGCCTGATTAAGACCCTGACTTATTTGTCGGCTCCCGTCTGTTTTCATAGGACAGTCCCTAATCATGTGATCCTTGGATCCACACTTAAAACATCCCCCTGTCTTCTTCCAAAACTCTCTCAGGTGCATCTTTCCACACTGAGCACAAGTGCTGATCTTGTCCTCCCGTAATAACTTTCTTGACCTCGCCCATCACCTCTAGGTCTCTTTTGAACATTCCCGGATGACTCTGATGATCTAAAACCTCTCTTTTGTCTATTCCTATCCAAATTCTGTCTCACAGATTCCTTAACCCCTTCTGCTACTTTAGCCTTCTTTATCAACACGGCAAACTCCCGCTCCTGCTGTGGAGCAATTAGCAATCTCAGGTCATCCCTCAATCCGTCCTCGAACCTGACACATCGTTCATGCTCCGTGGCCACGATACCTCGAGCATACTGGCTCAACCATAAGAATTCCGCTTCGTACTCCGCTAGGACTTATTCCCCTGAACCAGCCTCAGAAACGCCTTCCTCCGTGCATCAATATAGCTAGTCCCAATATACTTCTTCTGATACGCCGCCTTAAAATACTCCCAAGTGAGATTATCCGCTGCAACACCATCCCGAACCGTGAGCCACCACTGGTATGACTCATCGCGGAGAAGGGCACCACCCCTTTCAGTTTCTCCTCAGCAGTCAGGTCCAAATCATCCATAATTCGCTCCGTCGCCTCTAACCAATACTTAGCCGTATTGGGCGCCACACCAGATACACCTCAGAATACCTTCGCTCCATTGGCTCAGAGTCGCTCGGGTACAGATTTCTGAGCTCCCATACCTCTACCTGCTCTAGCCACCCTCTCAAGAACTCGCAGATCGCTGCACATCGCATCATCCCCGTCGATCTTGATATTCAACACCAGCAGCTGGTGGTGGTGGGATCTCATTCTCAGACCCTTGACCAGACCTAACGGGTTCCGATACTGTCATTCTACCTCTACCACGCCCTCGCACATTACGACCACGTCCCCTAGAACTCATGCCTATGATTGCGATTTAATCTACTTTAAAAAGTTTTATGCATCAGTTTTTTTGTTCCACTGATTACCCACGAACAAGTTTTATGTAAAGAATTTTAGTGGTAGTTCTTTCGATCATTTCAGGGTTTTCGTTTCAAATCTTCTACCCTAATTCAGAGAATCACATTCATTCAATAGTATCTACTACACACACTCACCACTCGAACATTTTCGTCCGTTCCAACCTAGGGGTATTTTCGTAATTTGTCCTATAGGGGTATTTTGGTAATTTTCCAAATCAAGGTATCTTGATATTTTACAAAATAGGGGTTTTTGGTATTTTTACAAAATAGAAATATTTTGATAAAAGTTGAGGGTAGTATGGCAATTTTATAAACTGTGGGTATTTTAGTGATTTTACAAACCAGGGGTATTTCAGTAATTTTGTAAACCGGGGATATTTCAAAATTTTTTTTTCAAAATCTAAAATAGTTTTTACAAGTCAAAGGGGTGGTGATTTTAAAACTAAGGTTTTTATAAAACAGTGTAGCTAGTCCCTTTCGGGTTTTAATTGTTGAATTTAGCCTGTGAATAAGTCCTCTTGGTTAGGGTGAACCGTCACTACGCACCATGTAGGATTCGAGCGAAGAGGAGGTGAGTCACTAGGACTGCTTAAATATCAAGCTCCCCCTGAATCCAATCCTAGACATGCACACAATGGTTGCCACACCCTTAACTCGGTGACTCACTCACAGGTTTGTTTGATTAGGCTTTAAATTTTACGTAATTCTGTGCTGGAGTAAGCTAATCCTACGGGTCAATAGCTCCTAATCTACTAATCTACGATCCCGTAATACCCACATACAAATCACACAGTGGTTAGGGGTACTTACCTGGTGGACTTCGGGCCGGAGACTCAGGAACCATGCCAGAAAACCTGTTCATCCTTTAGTAAAACTCAATTTTTAAAAAATGTTTTGGGCCCTAAAGCCCTCAAGGCCGAGTTTTGAATCGGGCTTTGATACCAAATTGAAACACCCCAAACTCGACCCATAAGCCCTAACTGGATCTGGCATGCTTCTTGAGTAAAACGTAGTTAAATCTCGTTATGTCATCTTGAAATACTGGGTAGTTTTGAAGAAAATAGATTTGGGTTAAACCGTGTTGTAATTTAATTTTGTATTAAAATGTTATCTTTATATTTCATAAATTACAAGTTTAAAGAAATGCCGAATTTTAGAGCTTATCATTAAGTTGAAAATCATAGGTGTTTATGTGTCAAAACATTTGAAGTTGTTTTACGAAAAATTGTTTAACCACTTGTCTCACGTTGATCGTACCAGTTTAAAAATTAAAACGTATAAATAAAATAGTTAAATAATAATGGACTTATTACAACAAAAACAAAACCCGAATAAAACTCAAAAACATAATAAGAAAACATGAGAATGTTGACCTGAGTATGGCCACCACTAAGTCCCTGCCGACCCGGTCCATTTACTAAGTATCACATGCAAAATGTTAGCCTACGAAGGGTGAGTCAACAGACTCAGTGTGTAACAACCAACACAGACTCCCAAATGATCAAGGCATATTAAATCACGTAAAACAAATATAGACAATGATGCAACCCAAACCCACCTAGATATCCAACCTCTACACATCACCCGTACCTGCCAATCACACCGTGGGGATTACTAAATCGACCCTCCATCCGCTACACACCATCGAAGGCAGTCGCTGCAGTCAACTGCACATCGCCCTTATAATCGTGGCATAGCCACCAAATAATGTGACAGAGTCACCAGATTCATAATAGGTGACATAAGTCACCGGATAATGTGGTAAAAACCACCGGAACACTTCCCCTTTATCATTATCACCCATATGCTCATGCATCATACAAAACATACAAATATCATGCAATTTACCTCACCCCATGTCCATAACGAAATTTCACATTTTCTCATATCCATGTTTATAAGCATTATTAACGAGTATTAAGGGGTAACATACCTGAATACACTGCACCATTGAATGGTACCCTTAGCCATATTCATTCATTACCTTATTAACATATACATAACAATATTACTACTAATCAGGAATTGAGGGTGGGTTACACACCTGGTTGCTAACGTGATTACCGAATCTCGAAAATCCCGATCTAACGCACTAGATCCCCTTTCCTACATTCGGCCAACACTAAGATCATTAGCAAAGAGACCATTCGGCTATACAAACAAATTCTGAAAGGTTAATGCACAACCATAATCCTTACCTAAATGCCGATTTGGTTTCCAACCAAATCCCGAAGCTATGTGATGAACCTTCCTTGCAATCGGCCAAGCACTAATACACTCAAACGATTAGCCTTCGGCTTTTGAATGAAAAAGAAATAGATCTATACGCTAAAACCCTTACCTCGCTTGCCTAAATCCCGAAACTATTGTTTGACCTTGAAGATGTCGAAATCCCTACAAAACTTATGTCAGATTCGAATTATTGCATAGGATCGATAAGAATGGCCCTTGGCCGAATGTTACCTCCTGCTTACCTTGGATCTCAAAACCCGAAAAATTCACCTTTCAATCGCCGGCTACAAGAATCTCGAAAAATCTCCTTCATGGTTCAGCCAAAAGAAAATAAGAGGGATTAGATTCCTAGAGTTCGGCACTAACCAAATCAGTCAAGAAGAGAAGAGAAGTAGGAAGTTTACTTACTAGAAGATTAGGCTAACTAGAGATAGATTCGGCACTGAATATGGAGTTTAGAGCACGTGAGAAGAGAAAGAAATAAGGCCAAGGATATTCGGCCAAACACTTGAAAGAATAGAAGAGAACACAAAGGGGTTTCGGCTTTTCAAGATGAAAAGATGGAAAAGGAATCAATAAGAATGATTCGACTTTTGTCAAAAGAATGGAGAAGAGATGTTTGGGACCTTAAGAGTTTCGGCAATGGTGGGAATGAATGAAAGAGAAGTTTTGGCCTTAGCAAAATAAAAGAGAAGAAAAGGGTGAGAGATGGGTTCGGTCTAAGGATGAGTAAAGAGACTAAGAAATTTCGGCACTAGCTCCCCTATGCATGACCGAATATGCCCCTTTCAAAGTCCCTTTTGCCGGCCAACTCTTCCTCTCTCCTCCCAATCCCTTCTTTTCCTCCTACTTAGCCGAATCTTTGAGCTGTCAGACCCAATCTACACTTCATCCATCTAGAGTCCTTGTGTCATCCATTACTGCACCTCCTTGCCGAAAAATAAAATCTCCAAAACGCTTCCCTTGCTGCTCGAACCTGGGTCCCTTCACACTCTCTGTGGCGTCACCTCCCAAGGCCCTAAGTGGTGCCTCTTTGCCACTTTACCAGGGCTTTACTTGTGTAATAACCCTCACACACCTCTACTTAAGGCCTAGCTCCCTTAGTTCCTTTTTTAGGCTTAAAAATCAAATATTTTTCTAAGGCTTCTACCCCCATCCCAAGGTTCCCGAAGCCCCCAAAACACATTCAAAACACACACAAGCATGCTACCACATACATTTAAGTGAAAATGCATAACCCCTAAATCCCGGATATTACCATACTACTCCAATTATGTAGGAGGGATAAATCCTATCTTGATCAACCATATCCCACTATATGGATTGTGGTATATCTAACATCAGTCTTTATAGTACAACTTGTTAAGGTAGACATTTGACTGTATCAAAATTACAACTTACGATATTGGGACAATGATTGTGACTATTACATAATAATCCAAGAAACATACTCATAGCGGGTCAGTCCAATATGTTGTTCTCTAACACATACTCATGTATTAATTTTGACATCTCTATGTCAATGACAATTCTTTGTCATAAATTAACTACACATTAGTCTCAATGCATTATTATTGTCCAAGTCCACAATAATAATTGACTTGTAACAGTCCGGTTTAGACCCTAGTCGGAACAGTGGTTTTGGGACCACAAATCTAAGTTTGTAAAATATTTTAATATTATTTTCTATGCCTTTGATATGTGATTAAGCATGTGTTAAAATTTCGTAAGTTAACTTGTCTGTCTGTGTGCTTAATTTGTTAAAAGGATTAAATTGCATTAAAAGAAAAATTTGCAAGCTATTTGTTAAAGCACCTATGTGTAGTGGCTTTTAAAGGTGGAAGCCTTATGAGGCAATTAGACCACTATTTAGTTAGTGGATGGCAATGGTCAAAAATGACCTTGTATTATATGTTATACATTGTAACACCCCAAACTAGACCCAAACACCACGAACTGATCTGGCATGTCACTTGAAAGGAATTTTATAAATATCGCAAACTTCGAAATATTTTAAGTTATTTTTAAAACTCAAAATTTAGTGGTTCAATTGAGGACTCATTATTCATTTAAGGAAAATTTAATTAGCCAAATCCATGTGTTTATGTGACATTTGAAAACACATGTTATTACATCTGATCAAGCTAGAGGGTTGTCGTAAGAAAAATTCGTTTATAAACTCGTTAATTAAGTTGTATGAAAAACTTTATTTGTATTTTGTAAAAACTTCACATCAATTATCTTATATTGAAAGTGCCTAAAACTTAAAACCAAAATTTTAAACCAAATTAATAGTGGCCTTATTACAACATAGAATCCCAAAAATTTTAAGATAAATAAAGTTCTATTTAAAAAGAAAGAAAACTGTGCATGGCCACCTCGTAGTCCTCTTAGGCCCGGTCCACTGCACTATGTATTTCCTGCAAAACGTTAAGCAAAGAGGATGAGTTAAAATACTCAGTGTGCAATTGCCAAGCACCAATACTGGGCCCGAGCCCATTCACGTACCATCTGGGCCTTAGCCCCTTTTCAGAGTCACATTGGGCGAACCCCATTCGAAATCAGATTAGGTCTTAACCCCAAAGCACATAATAGCAGAAAGCATATGCAAAATGATGCAAGACCCAACCCAGCCTAAATTTCCATCCGCTACACACCACTCGTTCCTGCCAATCACACCAGTGGGGATTTCTACAATCGACCCTCACTGCTACAAACCATCGATGGTAGTCATGCTGCAGTCAACTGCTCATCGCCACTAGTCCCACACGTTTCAACACCCGATAAGGCCTGATGAACCTGGGACTTAGCTTGCCCTTCCGTCCAAACCTCATTACCTTCTTCCACGGTGAAACTTTTAGGAAGACTTGATCACCCACTGCAAATTCTATATCCTTACGCTTCAGATCAGCATAGGATTTCTGCCTATCGGACGCTTCCTTCAACCGAGTTCGAATCAACTTAACTTTCTCCTCTGTTTTCGAAACCAATTCTGGACCCGACATCTGACGCTCACCCAATTCTGTCCAGCAAGTAGGAGTACAAAACCTCCGTCCATACAACGCTTCATAGGCGCCATCTGAATACTAGACTGGTAGCTGTTGTTGTATACGAATTCTGCCAATGGTAAAAACTCTTCCCAACTATCCCTGAAGTCAATGACACAACCTCTCAACATATATTCCAAGATCTGAATTACCTCTCGGTGACCATCGACCGTGGATGAAATCTTGTCTTTGAAGTCTAGTCTTGTACCCAATGCTTGATGCAGCGCCTTCCAAAGATACGGCGTAAACCTCGGGTCCCTATCTGATATGATTGACATTGGTACCCCATGCAACCTTACACTCTCTGCCACATATAGCTTAGCCAGCTTCTGTAGAGAATAGTCAACACGAACAGGTATGAAATGGACAGACTTTGTCAAACGATCTATAATCATCCATACCGAATCTTTCTTAGTAGGCGTAAGAGGTAGCCCACTAACAAAGTCTATCGTGATTCTCTCCCATTTCCACTGTGGAATCTTCACCGGCTGTAACAACCCCGAAGGCAACTGATGTTCCGCTTTCACTTGCTGACACGTCAAGCATTTACCCACAAACTCGGTAATCTCTCATTTTAAACCAGGCCACCAAAATTGTTCACACAGATCCCGATACATCTTATTCCCTCTAGGATGCATAGCGTAAGGGCTGCTATGCACCTATTGAAGAATCATCTATCACAACTCCATATCCTTTGGCATACAGAACCTTTTACGGAAACACAAAACCCCATCACTGTTCAAATTATAATCCTCTACCCCACCATTCCGTACCTGTAGAAGTCGAGCACTCAAGACATCGTCCGACAATTGCTTCTCTTTAATCTAAGTTATCCATGTCGGCTTTACCTGAAGTTCAACAAACAAACTCCCATCATCATACAGGCTGAGATGGGCAAACATCGCTATCAAATCTGATATTACCTTCCGACTTAACGCATCTGCCACCACGTTAGCTTTACCCGGATGGTATTTGATCGAGCAGTCATAATCCTTTAACAACTCAATCCACCTCCGCTGTCTTAAATTCAACTCCTTCTGAGTAAGGAGATATTTCAAACTCTTGTGGTCGGTGTATATAACGGACTTCTCCCCATACAGGTAATGTCTCCAGATCTTCAGAGCAAACACTACCGCAGCCAACTCCAAATCATGCGTGAGATAGTTTATCTCATGCGGTCTTAACTGTCGAGACGTATACGCAACCACCTTCCCGTCTTGCATTAACACGCACCCTAACCCTGTGTGTGAAGCCTCACAATAGACAACAAACTCTTTCTCAGCCTCAGGCTGAATCAAAATCGAAGCCTCCGTTAAGATCCTTTTCAGCTTCTCAAAGCTTTCCTGCTGCTTGTCATTCCAAACAAATGATACCCCTTTTTACAATAACTTAGTTAAGGGTGCCGCAATTAAAGAGAATCCCTCAACAAACCTTCTGTAGTACCCAGCTAACCTAAGAAAACTTTGAATCTTTACCACAGACTTAGGCGGTTTCCAGTCCAACACAGCTTCAATCTTCCGGGGATCAACCCTAATCCCCTCTACAGATACAACATGACCAAAAAAGGTGACTTCTTTCAAACAAAATTCACACTTACTGAATTTGGCGTACAGCTACTTCTCCCTCAAAATTTGCAGAACCACACGGAGATGCGAATCGTGCTTTTCTTTTGTCTTGGAATATACCAGGATGTCGTCTATGAACACCACCACAAACCGGTCCAGATAGGGTTGGAATACCCGATTCATCATATCCATAAACGCAGCTGGCGCATTCGTTAACCCAAACGACATCACTAAAAACTCATAGTGACCATAGCGAGTTCAAAATGCCATCTTATGAATATCCGCTTCCTTGACCTTGAGCTGATGATATCCTGACCTCAAATCTATCTTTGCAAACCCTTTGAGCTGATCAAACAGATCGTCAATCCTTGACAGCGGGTACTTGTTCTTAATTGTCAACTTATTCAACTAGCGATAGTCAATGCACATACGCATCGACCCGTCCTTCTTCTTCACAAACAGCACCGACGCTCCCCACGGAGACACACTTGGTTAGATAAAACCACGATCCAACAGCTCCTAGATCTGGGTCTTAAGTTCCACCAGCTCCTTTGGCGCCATCCTATAAGGGGCGATGGACACCGGAGCTGTATCCGAAAGTAGCTCAATTCCAAACTTCACTTCACGATTCGGAGGTAACCTTAGAAGCTCCTCAGGAAAGACATCCATGAATTCCTTTACTGTTCTAACCTCACTAACAGTCACTTCCTTTGCATCCAATACACTGATGAAAGCTAGGAATGCCCTGCACCCTTTTCAAACAATCTTAACAGCCCTTAACGCGGAGACCACGTTAGACAAATAATTCTTTCTCTCCCCTATTACAACCACCTCTTCACCCTCTGGGGTACTCAACACCATTCGCTTAGTCGCGCAATCCAATTTAGCACAATGTTTAACCAACCAATCCATGCCTAAGATGAGATCAAACTCACCGAATGGTAATTCCATTAAGTCGGCCGGAAACAAAACTCCTCGAATTTTTAAAGGCACATCTCTAAATAATTTATTCACTACCACGGATTGTCCTAAAGGGCTAACCATAGTCATCTCTCTAGCAGCTATTTCAGATTCTATACTTAAAGTCTCAGATACAGTACAGGCAATATAAGAGTGGGTCGATCCAATATCAATCAAAACAAGAAATGGCTTATCAGCTATAAGAAACGTACCGGTTATGACGTCCGGTGCGTCGTCATCCTCTCACTGATGAGCTGCATAGACTAGACTCAGCTGTCTGACTTCTGGATTACTGACACCCCTGCTTGGTGTTCCACAACCCCGACCAAAATCATTTCCCCTTCCAATCGGACCACGACCTCTCAGTGGTTGCTGCCCACTATTCCTGAACTGAGTAAAACCCTGACCTAATGGCCGCACCTTATCCAACTCCTGTGGACACCCTGATCAATAATCTTTAGACCCACATTTAAAACATCCCCTAGTTCTTTTCCAACATTCCCCCGGATGCATCTTCCCACATTGAGCACATGGACGAAACTGACCCACCGCGGTAGGCGCCGAAATTTGAGCTGGCCCATCAAACCTAGGCCTTTTCTGAAAACCCCCAGATGATCTCGACGACCCAAAACTTCTCTTTCTTTTACCTCGATCTTTATCCCTATTCTGTCTCTTAGTCTGCTTTACTTCCTGGGCTATTTTAGCTTTTTTGACCAATACAGCAAAGTCCCTCTCCCGCTGCAGAGCTATCAATACCCTTAACTCATCCTACAGCCTATCTTCGAACCGCACGCAGCGCTCATAGTCAGTCGCCACTATACCTCCAGCATAACGGCTCAGGCGTAGAAATTTTCCCTCGTACTCAGCTACGGATTTGCCCCCTTGTACCAAATTCAGGAATGCTTTCTTCTGAGCATCCACATAACTAGCCCTAACATACTTCCCTTGAAATGTCGTCTTAAAGAAATCCAAGTCAATTAGATCCGATGGAGTACCCTCTCTTATTGTGAGCCACCACTAATATGCCTCATCCCAAAGAAGAGATACCGCTCCTTTCAGTTTTTCCTCTGCCCTGCAGTCTAGATCATCCATAATCCTCTCGACTGCCCCTAGCCAATATTCAGCTACATTTGGGGCCACTCCAGAGATACCCCTAAACATTTCAGCTTCGTTTGCTTGAAGTCGCTCAGGAATAGACTTCCTAGATACTGTCCCAGTGCTTGCCCCAACAACTCTCTCCAACACATGCAGCATTGCTTGAGACAGGGCATCATTCCCACCAGTTCTATCTTGCGATCGTGCTTCTACCACAGGTGATACTGGTGCTTCACCTTCAGGCTCGTGCCTTGCTTCTGAGAACTTAGCCTCAACACCCCGGCCTCTACCACGACCTTATGCAACACGTCCATGCCCTCTGGCACTCATTTCTACCGTTTTATCTTAATCTATTTTACAAATTTTAAGCATTAGCTTTTTTTCCACTATTTATTAATGAGCAGTTTTATGAGAATAGAGTTTTAAGTAGTTTTTCGCAAAACACACATATACCTATAGGTTTTCATCTCTAGAGTAGGGTTTCTTAATTCTAACATCCATAGCAATATATTCACATAATATATTCACCTCATACGAATCACCTAACAATCAGAAGACTTACCTTGCAGACTTGGGCCGGAGATTCGGGTGCCATACTTCCAGAAAACATGTACATATGTATTTTCTATCTAAACCATCTTTTGGAAAATGTTTTGAACCCAAAACCCATGGCTGAGCTTTTAAAACCATGCTCTAATACCAAATTGTAACACCCCAAACCCGGCCCAAACACCACAACCGGATCTAGCATGTCACTTGAAAGGAATTTTATAAATATCGCGAACTTCAGAAAATTTTAAATTATTTTTAAAAATCCAAATTTAGTGGTTCAATTGAGAACTCATTATTCATTTAAGTAAAATTTAATTAGCCAAATCCATCTGTTTAGGTGACATTTGAAAACACATGTTATTACATCTGATTAAGCTAGAGGGTTGTTGTAAGAAAAATTCATTTGTAAACTCGTTAATTAAGTTGTATGAAAAAATTTATTTGCATTTTGTAAAAACATCACATCAATTATCTTATATTTAAAGCGTCTAATACTTAAAACCGAAATTTTAAACAAAATTAATAGTGGCTTTATTACAACATAGAATCCTAAAAATTTTAAGATAAATACAGTTCTATTTAAAAAGAAAAAAATCGTGCATGGCCACCTCGTAGTCCTCTCTGGCCCGGTCTACTGCACTATGTATTACCTGTAAAACGTTAAGCAAAGAGGGTGAGTCAAAATACTCAGTGTGTAATTGCCAAGCACCAATACTGGGCTCGAGCCCATTCACTTACCATCTGGGCGCCCCTTTTTAGAATCACATTGGGCGAAGCCCATTCGAAATCAGATTAGGCCTTATCCCTATAGCACAGAATAGCAGATAGCATATGCAAAATGATGCAAGACCTAACCCAGCCTAAATTTCCATCCGCTACACACCACCCGTTTCTGCCAATCACACCAGTGGGGATTTCTACAATCGACCTTCCCCGCTACACACCATCTATGGCAGTCATGCTGCAGTCAGCTGTTCATCACCAAAAATATGTGGCATAGCCACCGAAATAATGTGACAACCTCACCAAAATATATGGCAGAGCCACCGAAATAATGTGACAATGTCACCGAAACATGTGGCAAAGCCACCGAAATACACTGCCCCTTTCATCATAATCATATCCCTATGCCCATGCAACATATGATCATAGTGGTGTGAATGCAACATATAGTATAATATATAATGGCATACTCAAGATATTCATGCATATGCATAATCATGTAATAATAATACTTATCCGGTATACTAAGAGAATGAACGCACCTAGTGTTACGATATTTACCCTCTATGGGTAACATAATAGCTATTACTGCATTTTCAGCTTTCTAAACAATGTACATAATTGTATTAATAACATACAAAGAAGGTGTGGGAATTGCACACCTGAAAACATGAAGAACTAAACTATCGATCTCGCTAACACCCTCACTCGCAAGGATCACAGCAATCTGCCTATCCCGCTTCGAAGCCGGCCTACAACCCGGTGGAAAGTCTCGAACGGCAGGCACCGTATGTTTTTTAAACTTAGGGGTAGGGACTACGAGTCCAACCCCCTTCTTTACTTGGCTGGTATTCGATTCCATGAAAGAGACCTTGGTCAGAAGACCAGGTTAAGGCATTGAAGAAAATAAAAGTAAGAACACACGCTCAGACGAACAGGTTTCTTACCTAGATTGACAAAAATTGAAAGCTTCAGGCTTGGATTAAGAAATCGGCTGAGTCCCTACACAAACTCCCCATTAGAAATGGTTCTCCAAAATAGATTTAGAAAAAGTGGCCTTTCGGCCAAATGAGTTGGTAAAGAAACCCTTACCACTATTCGGCCAACCACACTTACCAACAATATTCCAACCGTTGGCCAGATGCAGACAAGAGTACGAAAGTGAAGCCTCTCCTACATTCGGTCAAAGCATCAAGTTAACACCTTTGGTCAAACCAAAGAGAGAAAGAAGAGAAACAAGCAAAAAAGTGAAGAAGATCCCTTACCAAAATTAGAGTGTACCGAAAGGAAGATCTATGTTCGACAATCAGAAAAGTCGACAGAAAGGTACAGATTCGGCTTTGGTTCGATTAGGCAGAAATGAAATAGCAGATGGACAAAGAACTGCAGAAGATACTATCACCATCCTAACATTCGGTTAACACCAAAGGAATAAGAATAAGAAGAAAATAAAAAGTGTTTCGGTTGTGAAGAAACAAGAAGAAATGGGCTAGGGAGATTCGGCTCTAGAAGAAATAGAGAAGAAGTTGAAGCAAATAGATATTTCGCCTTTGAAGATACAAATGAAAGAAAACAATGAAATGGAGAAGGTGATAGGAGGGTTCAGCTATCAAGAAAGAAAAGATGAGAGGGAAGGAAAATGAAAGAAAAAGAATACAAAGAAAGGTTAAAGTTTCGATTGTGGCACTTGAGAGAAGAAACAAATGCTCACATAAGCAAAAGAGAATAAAGAATTTCTAAACTTGATTTGCTTACTCTCTACTCAAAGTGACCTATGGAAGAATCGGCACACACACCCACAACCACCTAAAAATCAAAAATGTACCCAAGAGAAGAAGGAAAAGCCTAAGACCACTTTTAACATATGAACCTTGCTTAGCCCCCAAAATTGAAAGCTCCCCCCTTCAACCAAGGCACACTTGGTCAACAACTCCTAACAAGCCACCCACTCCTTGTTCATCTCCTACTTTCACTCCCATCCCTCCATTTGAATCGGTTTGAAAGATTCAAATTCCACCTTTCACTTTTGTTCACTCACTTAAAATGTTTGAATTATTCCACTCCCACTCTTCAAAGTCCCTAGCCAAATCCATCACCTCTCGTCCTGACGCCAAAAAGAATTCTCAAAAAGTAAACTATGCGACTCGAACCTACTCCCTCTCTGCTCCCCTATGGCGTCATCTCCCCCTGCTCCCTAGGCGCCACTTTACCACTCCACCACTTCACTTCTTGTGTCAACAAACACAAGCAATAATCCTTAAAGCCTGCCCCAACCAACTCTCCTCTAAAGTACCCAAAGTTGAAATTTTACCAAGGCTTCAGCTTAACCCCGAGCCTTCCCGGGGACCCCCAAACATAACAAATCAATAGATAGGGCATACCACACAGAGAAACATAATAAATGGAAAGCCCCTAATTCCCGAATGTTACATACATTTTTTGTTTTAAAGGGTAAAATTGGAATTATGTTATTATTGCTAATTAAATAAAATAGTAACATGAAAATAAGTAATAATGCTCATCCATCTAGCCGAATATTGAAATAAAAAGAAGAAAAAAACTTGTTAGGGCATTTGCCCACTTCTAAGCTCAATTCAAGGTATGTTTATTTCGGTTTTTGTTAATTTCTACGTTTTTGCAATCATTGTTTTGTATGCTATAAAACCCATGTTGTAATTTTAAGAATTGATGATGTTTATGAGATGTGCCATTAATGAAATGGTGAGCTTTGTTTTGAATATTGGTGTTAAATGAAAGATATGTGTCTAATGAACATGTTTTGTTCTTGATTTTTGATGAATTTAGCTAATTAGAGCTAAATTAAGAAAATAAAATTTTGAAGGACTAATTTGTAAAATAAATGAAATGTATGGATTGATATGAGCATAGTGAGTATCCGGCTAAACATGGGTAAAAACAAATTTGGTGTATTTTGTGATTTTGTAAAATGGGGACTAAAATGTCCAAATGTGTAAATGTGAGGGCTAATTTGTAGATTACCCTAAATATCTGTATTTGGATTGAATTGGATGAATTAGTGAATAAAAGGGTTAAATTTGAATATGTATAGATTAAGAACCGAAGAAAATAGATTTAGATCGCGGGAAATTGAAAGTAATCAAGTAGTCGTATCCGATTTTATTAAACCGAACTCGAGGTAAGTCTATACACAAATAAATATATTTGTATTAAATTATGTATATTCATATGAGATTACATTGTTATGAATGTGTATGAAATGATGAATATATGGATTTCGATAAAGTATCGAGAGATAGTCAATATCTGAGAAGTCCCGTACGAATCTAGGAATAAATAGGATTAACTATATCATGACATAGGTGTCTATTACATGATATCATGTAAGACCACGTCTGGGACGTTGGCGTTGATTTGAGATTTCGTGTAAGACCACGTTTGGGATGTTGGCATTGATATAAGAGTTACATGTAAGAGCATGCCTGGGACATTGGCATCGTATTGATTCGTGTAAGACCCTGTCTAGGACAGTGGCATCGATATCTGGATACATGTAAGACCACGTTTGGGACGTTGGCATAGTACGATTATTCTGAGCATTCTGAGTATCCTATTAGATTCCTAACGGTTCAACGGGCAAGTCCAAGAAACGAACGACTATGTGATTTGGATATCTATTTCAGGTACGTTGGAAAAATACACCTTGTGTGTATGAAAAGTAAGTATCTATATAAACTCACTAATGTGAATAGGAGTATTGAAATGATGAGATAATATGTGAATATAAGCTTGGATGAGCTATGAGTATATGTGATATTAGAGTTGAAGAATGTGGCAAGATATGGCTAAGTAAATGAGCCAAAGATTTTATGATGCAATTGCAATAAGAACCTTTAATGTTATTGTATGAATATGGTTATGTGCATTTTTATGCTAATTTTATTTGTATATGGCTTACTAAGCTTTTGAAAGCTTACCTGTGTGTGTTTGCTCTATTTTATAGATCATTAAAGCTATGAGAGGCTCGAGTACCGTCAAGGATCGTCATCATACTACTCAAAATCATTTTGGTACTTTGAAAATGTGTATATAGTTAAATATGGCATTATAGGCTAGTCATTTTGGTATAAGTTTGAGTAATGGTATTAGCCATGTGATATGGCTACTTTACTATTGATAATATGCAATTGTGAATGTGATATATGATGTTAGTTTTGGTATGTTCCCATGATTATAAAATGGTCAAGTTATTGGTAAGTATATGGATGAAATTTTGAGTATGCATGTATGATCAAAGAAATGGTTATATGAAAGGTAAATATAGATGAATCATGCTTGAACATATATGTTTTTTAGTTGTGCAAGTTGGCATGATTGGAAATGAAATTGAATGTGGAGACTTGTTGATTATTTAACATGTTTTTGGTTGTCAAATGTTCATGAAAAGAATTGGTGTGTTGCTTGTAGGGTTGTCCCTAATGTGGGTGGCATTTTGGCCATGCAAATGGCCTGTTTTGCCTACACGACCGGGGTACACGGGCGTGCCTGGTGGCCGTGTGAATAAGTCAGTAGCTAGCCTAATTTTACACGGCCATGGCACACGGGCGTGTCTGGTGGCTGCATGGATAAGTCTGTATACATGCTCTGTTTTATGGGTGTGTCTTGTAGCCGTGGGAGGCACACGGCTTACCCACACGGGCGTGTGACCTCTGTAACTTTAAAAAGTTTTAATCTTTTTGAGAAATTCCATATGTGTTCGGTTTACTCCCGACCTTATCCTAAAGCATTTTTAGGGTCTCGCTAACTTATAAAAGGGACACTTTGATTGTGATTGATGAATTATGTTATGAAATGTCTGTATAAGTTTTTGATCTATTCGGTAACGCCTTTAACCCTAATCCAGTGATAGATACGGGTTAGGGGTGTTGCATTTGATTGGTATATGAGCTACGGTTTAGCCGATTCTCAGACTAACGTAGCGTGTAAGAGTCTAGCTATACATGCCATATATCTAAACTGTGATAGTGTGGTGAATCCTAATGTGTAAAATATGATTTTTGTATAGTAATGAATCCTAAAAGAGCTGTAGCTGACAATGTAGAAAGCAATGCACCTGCTCCCGATCAAGGGACAGTACCATCTGATTCGAGATCGGCTACAAGCGGTCAAGAGAGAGAAGCTAAACAAGCTTTCTTCCAGATGATGAGCGAGTGGTTCACTCAGTTTGTGAGAAATAACCTGACTGTTTCACAACCTCCGGCCCCACCTAATCCCCCTCAGACATCTTCTATGCCTTCGACTACGAATCTAAATCTGTTGAATAAGCCTCCGATTGAAAAAATTCGTAAATATGGGGCCGAAGAGTTCAAGGCCACTAGTGATGATGATGCAGAGAAAGCTGAGTTTTGGTTAGAAAACAATATCCGGGCATTTGATGAGATGTCTTTGACTCCGGAGGAAAGTATTAAATGTGTTGTATCTTTGTTACGAGACGTGACCTATCAGTGGTGGAAAACTTTGATTTCTGTTGTTCTGAAAGAGCGGGTCACATGTGATTTCTTTCAGTCCAAATTTCAGAAGAAATATATTAGTAAGAGATTTATCGATCAGAAACAGAATGAATTTCTAGAATTGAAGCAGGGCTGCATGTCTGTCACTGAATACGAACAAGAGTTCGTAAGGCTAAGTTAGTATGCTCGAGAATGTGTATCATCTAAAGCAATAATGTGTAAGAGATGTGGAGATGGCCTTAATGAATATATCCGCTTGCTAGTCATGGTTTTGGAGATAAAAGAGTTTATTGTGCTTGTTGACTGAGAATGCAAAGTTGAGGCACTCGGGAAAGATATAAGAAAAGCTGAGTCTGAAGCCAGGATGTGAGAAAGAGATTTCTAAGTAAATCATTTAAGTCTGTTTCAAAGAAATTTAGAGATGAACAAAGCCGTTCAAGAGTTAATGTGGGACATTCGAGTAGAGATCGAGCTAGATCATAGTTGAGCTCCAAAGTTCTAGTAACTTCAATAGTAAGTGTTGGAAATATCCGATCTGAGAGACCTGAATGTAAGCATTATGGAAAAAGGCATCCGGGGAGTTGTAGATTAAATGATCGAGCTTGTTTCAGATGTGGATCATTAGATAATTTCATTCATGATTGCCCAGAGTCCGTTGAGCAAGAAATTGTGCAGAATCTAAGATCTGAGAATGCTCCTGTGAGAGGTGACCTTCCCGAAATGTAAGAAATGTCATTGGTAGTCAGAGAACTATGAGAGATACTGTTGCGAGATCTGAAGCTAGGGCACCTGCTAGAGTGTATGCTATCCAAGCACGGGAGGAAGCTTCATCTCTAGATGTTATAACGGGTACATTTACACTTTATGATACTTCTGTGATTGCATTGATAGTCCTTGGTTCTACTCATTTGTATATATGCATGAACTTAGTATCCAGTAAGACCTTTCTTGTAGAGTCTACTGAGTTTGTTATAAAAGTATCGAACCTCTTAGGTAAGAGTGTCTTGGTTGACAAAGTATGTAAGAACTGTCTGTTAATGTTTTGAGATATTTATTTTCCTGCTGATCTGATGCTATTACCATTTGATGAGTTTGATATCATTCTAGGTATGGACTGGTTTACATTGCATGATGCTGTTGTGAATTGTAAAAGAAAGACTATTGATTTGAGATGTCTGAATGATGAAATAGTTCGGGTTGAGTCTAATGATTTGAATGGATTGCCTACTGTGATATCTGTGTTGAAAGCTCAAAGATATGTGAAAAAGGGATATGAGGTATATTTTGCTTATGTGATTGATTCGAAAGTGTCTGAAAAAAAGTTGAATTAGTGCCAGTTGTTTGTGAGTTTTCTGATGTATTTCCTGAAGAGTTGTCGGGATTACCTTTGATATGTGAAGTTGGATTCGATATAGATTTGTTTCCTGGTATAACTCATATTTCGATAGCTCCGTATAGAATGGCACCAATAGAGTTAAAAGAATTAAAGTCACAGCTGCAAGAGTTGACTGACAGAGGGTTCGAAAGATCGAGTTTCTCACCTTGGGGTGCCCCCATTCTATTTGTGAAAAAGAAAAATGGCACAATAAAAATGTGCATTGATTATTGTCAGTTGAACAAAGTGACCATAAAGAATAAATATCCATTACCTAGGATTGACGATTTGTTTGATCAGCTAAAATGAGCCACCGTATTTTCAAAGATAGACCTGAGATCGAGATACTACCAGTTGCGAGTAAAAGATTCCAACATTCCAAAAACTGCTTTCAGAATGAGGTATGGACATTATGAGTTTTTAGTTATGCCTTTTGGATTAACGAATGCTCCTGCTGTCTTTATGGATCTGATGAACAGAATTTTTAGACAGTACCTAGATCGATTTATTGTTGTATTCATAGACAACATTTTGATTTATTCTCGAGATGAAACTGAACATGCTGAACATCTAAGAATTGTGTTGCAAACTTAGAGAGAAAAGCAATTTTATGCGAAACTCAGTAAATGTGAATTCTAGTTAGTGAAGTTAGTTTTCTGGGGCATATTGTGTTAGCATCAAGAATACGAGTTGATCCGAGCAAGGTTTTTGCTATTCTAGAATGGAAACCTCTGAAGAATGTGTCAGAAGTCCGTAGCTTTCTAGGACTCACTGGTTATTATCGTCAGTTTGTAAAAGGATTCTCGATGATAGCTACTATGTTAACTAGATTGCTTCAGAAATATGTGAAGTATGAATGGTCCGATAAATGTCAGAAAATTTTTGATCGATTACAAACTCTTATGACAGAAGCTCCAGTTTTGGTACAACCAAGAATCAGGCAAAGAATTTGTGATATACAGTGATGCTTCGTTAAATGTTCTGGGATGTGTTTTGATGCAAGAAGGCAAAGTCATAGCTTATGCCTCGAGACAACTAAAGTCGCATGAAAAGAACTACCCGACTCATGATCTTGAGTTAGCTACGATTGTGTTCGCATTAAAGATTTGGCGACATTATCTGTTCAGTGAGAAATGTCATGTATTTTCAAATCATAAAAGTTTGAAATATCTGATGACTTAGAAAGATTTGAATCTATGACAGAGAAAATGGTTAGAGCTATTAAAAAATTATGAACTCGTAATAGATTATCATCCGAGTAAAGCAAATATCTTTTCTGATGCATTGAGTCAAAAATCACTGTTTGCACTACGTTCTTTGAAAGCTCAATTAGATTTGTCTGATGATAGTTTAGTGATAGTTGAATTGAAAGCAAAACCGTTGTTTTTACAGCAGATATGTGATGCTCAGAAAGTTGATAAAGAAATATTAATGAAACGAGCCCAGTGATTCGAACTCTGAATATAAATTTTGAGTTGGTGTTGATGATTGCTTGAAATTCTAAGATCGATTATGTGTTCCAAGAAACCTAGAGTTGATTCAGTTAATTTTGAATGAAGCACATAACAGTCGACTATCTGTTCATCTGGGTAGTACGAAGATGTATCATGATCTGAAGCAACACTATTGGTGGTCTAGTATGAAACGAGATATTTCTGACTTTGTTTCGAAATGTTTAATCTGTCAGCAAGTTAAAGCTAAACATCAGGTTCCATCTGGTTTGCTACAACCGATTTTGATTCTCGAATGGAAATGGGATAGAGTGACAATGGATTTTGTTTCAAGATTGCCTCTGACTCAGAGAAACAAAGATGCGATTTGGGTGGTAGTTGATCGATTGACGAAATCTGCCCATTTTATTCCTGTACGATCTGATTACTCACTTGATAGATTAGCTGAGCTTTATATTTCTGAGATTGTGGGATTACACAGGGTGCCACTATCCATTGTTTCAGATAGAGATTCGAGGTTTACATCACAGTTCTAGAAGAAATTAGAAGAAGCTTTAGGCACGAAATTGCATTTCAGTTCCACTTTTAATCCACAAACAGATGGTCAGTCTGAGCGGATTATTCAGATTCTTGAGGACATGTTAAGATGTTGCATCCTTGAGTTTAATGGTTCGTGGGAACAGTACTTACCACTAATTGAATTTGCATATAACAACAGTTTTCAGTCGAGCATTAAAATGGCACCTTATGAAGCTTTGTACGGACGTAAATGTCGAACACCTCTATATTGGATTGAGCTCAGTGAAAGTATCTTACACGGGGTTGATTTGATAAAAGATACTGAACAAAAAGTGAAAGTGATCCGTGACAGTTTGAAAATAGCACTTGATCGTCAGAAGTCTTATGCAGACTTGAAACGAAAAGAGATTGAATTTGAAATCGGTGACAAAGTTTTCTTAAGAGTATCTCCGTAGAAGAAAGTACTCCGATTCAGACATAAAGGCAAGTTAAGTCTGAGTTTCATTGGACCATATGGGATCATTGAACGTATTGGGCCAGTTGTGTATAGATTATTGTTACCCTCCGAGCTAGAAAAAATACATAATATATTCCATGTTTCGATGCTCTGTAGATACCGATATGATCCTTTACATGTGATTACTTCGTCTGAAATTGAAAATTCGATCCGATATGACTTATTAGGAAGAACCGATCTGTATCCTATCTCGTGAAATGAAAAAGTTGAGAAACAAGAAAATTTCATTAGTGAAAGTGTTATGGTATCGACACGGAATACAAGAGGCTACATAGGAGCCTGAAGATTTAATGAGACAGCAATATCCGAATATGTTTAACGGTAAGATTTTTCGGGGACGAAAATCCCTAAGGAGGAGAATTGTAACAGTCCATTTTAGACCCTAGTCGGAACATTGGTTTCGAGACCACAAATTCAAGTCAGTAAAATATTTTAATATTATTTTTTGTGCTCTTGATATGTGATTAAGCATGTGTTAAAATTCTGTAAGTTAATTTGTCTGTCTGTATGCTTAATTTGATAAAAAGGATTAAATTGAATTAAAAGCAAAATTTGCAAGCTATTTGTTAAAGCACCTATGTGTAGTGACTTTTAAATGTGGAGGCCTTATGAGGCAATTAGACCACTATTTAGTTAGTGGATGGCAATGGTCAAAAATAACCTTGTATTATATGTTATACATATTTTGTTTTAAAGGGTAAAATTGGAATTATGTTATTAAGGCTAATAAAATAAAATAATAACATGAAAATAAGCCATAATACTTATCCATCTAGCCGAATATTGAAAGAAAAAGAAGAAAGAAAAACTAATTAGGGCATTTGGCCACTTCTAAGCTCAATTAAATGTATGTTTGATTTCAATTTTTGATAATTTCTACGTTTTTGCAATCATTGCTTCGCATGCTATAAAACCCATGTTGTAATTTGAAGAATTTATGATGTTTATGAGATGTGCCATTGATGAAATGGTGAGCTTTGTGATGAATATTGGTGTTAAATGAAAGATATGTGTTTAATTAACATGTTTTGTTCTTGAATTTTTGATGAATTTAGCTAATTAGGGCTAAATTGAGAAAATGGAATTTTGAAGGACTAATTTGTAAAATAAATGAAATGTATGGATTGATATGAGCATAGTGAGTATTCGGCCAAACATGGGTAAAAGCAAATTTTGTGTATTTTGTGATTTTGTGAAATAGGGACTAAAATGTCCAAATGTGTAAATGTGAGGGCTAATTTGCAAATTGCCCTAAATATGTGTTTTTGGATTGAATTGGATAAATTAGTGAATAAAAGGGTAAAATTTGAATATGTATAGATCAAGAACCGAAGAAAACGGATTTAGATCGCGAGAAATTGAAAGTAATTGAGTAGTCGTATCCGTTTTCGTTAAACCGAACTCGAGGTAAGTCTATATACATATAAATGTATTTGTATTAAATTATGTATATTCATATGAGATTACATTGTTATGAATGTGTATGAAATGATGAATATATGGATTTCAAGAAAGTATCGAGAGATAGTCAATATCCGAGAAGTCCCGTACGAATCTAGGAATAAATAGAATTAACTATGTCATGACATAGGTGTTTGTTACGTGATGTCATGTAAGACGACGTTTGGAACGTTGGCGTTGATTCGAGATTTTGTGTAAGACCATGTCTGGGACATTGGCATCGATATTAGAATTACGTTTAAGACCATGTCTGGGACATTGGCATCGTATTGATTTGTGTAAGACCTTGTCTGGGACAGTGGCATTGATATCTGGATACATGTAAGACCACGTTTGGGACGTTGGCATTGTACGATTATTCTGAACATTCTGAGTATCCTATTAGATTCCTAACTATTCAACGGGCAAGTCCAAGAAACGAAAGACTATGTGATTTGAATATCTATTTCAGGTACGTTGGAAAAATACACCATGTGTGTATGAAATGTAAGTATCTATATGAACTCAGTAAGGTGAATAGGAGTATTGAAATGATGAGATAATATGTGAATATAAGCATAGATGAGCTATGAGTATATGTGATATTAGAGTTGAAGAATGTGGCAAGATATGGCTAAGTAAATGAGCCAAAGATTTTGTGATGCAATTGCAATGAGAACCTTTAATGTCATTGTATCAATATGGTTATGTGCATTTTTATGCTAAGTTTATTTGTATATGGCTTACTAAGCTTTTGAAAGCTTACTCTTTGTGTGTTTTCTCTGTTTTATAGATCGTTAAAGCTACGAGAGGCTCGGAGACCATCGAGGATTGTCATCACACTACTCAAAATCATTTTGCTACTTTGAAAATGTGTATATAGTTAAATATGGCATGTATAGGCTAGTCATTTTGGTATAAGTTTGAGTAATGGTATTAGCCATGTGATATGGCTAGTTTAATATTGATAATATGCAATTGTGAATGTGATATATGATGTTAGTTTTGGTATGATCCCATGATTATAAAATGGTCATGTTATTGGTAAGTGTAAGGATGAATTTTTGAGTATGCATGTATGATCAAAGAAATGGTTATATGAAAGGTAAATATGTATGAATTATGCTTGAACATATACGTGTTTTAGTTTTGCAAATTGGCATGATTGGAAATGAAACTGAATGTGGAGATTTCTTGATTATTTAACATGTTTTTGGTTGTCAAATGTTCATGAAAAGAATTGGTGTGTTGCTTTTAGGGTTGATTGTAACATCCTAGAATTAGGGGTTCTGTATTTTATTTTTTCTGTGTGCTTAGGTTGTTCTGCTTGTTATCTAGATGTGCTTGGGGGTTCTGGGGAGGCTCGGGTTCAAGCCAAAGCCTTGGTGGAATTTTGGTTTTTAGGGCTTAATGGGGGAAGCTAGTAGAGGCAGACCTTAAGATTATTTGTGTGTGCTTGTTGACCAAGTGGTGGTGGCGTCATTAGCAAAGTAAGGGGGAAGGAGTTCGAGTCCCATCTGCTGCAACAAGAGCTTTATTTTTTATGCTCAAGGGTAGGAGGAGGTAGCATTCGCCTGGGACTCTTTTAGGTGGTTGTTGAATGGGTCAAATGCATTCAAATGGATGGACAAGAGAGCTTGGAGAAGTTTGAATTGGTCAAACCAATTTGAAAGAGTGATGGGGAGTATTTGGTGGAGCAAAATAAGGGATTTGGTGGGTGATAGAGGTGTTGGCCAAATGTGGGGGTCTTGGAGGGGAGAATTTCGGTCATGAAGGGGTCTTATGTGTGAGTGTTTTAGTTTGGGGTCTTGTGAGTGTGTGCCGAATTTATAAGCTAGTGACTTTGGTGTTTTGCATTTTAGTTTCGGTAACTCAAGTATTAGGGGCCTTTGTTTGTCAGCTCATTATTGCTAGTGCTAAAATACTCAAGCCATTTTTCTTCTCTTCTCTTCAACTTGGTGTTGGCCGAAACTTTTTGTACCTCTATTCTACTCTCTTCTCTTTACCGAAACTATTAAGTGATTACCCTCTTTACTTCCCAATTTGTTTCTCTTCTCCCTTAAGTTGATAGCCGAAACTTCAACCTTCCCTTTCTTCTTGTCTTTTCTTTCTTCCTACTTTTCTTCTTCACCACAAGTCGCCTTCTCTTGAAGCCCCTTATTGCCGAACCTTTCTTTTGGACTTCCACCATAGCCGAAACCTTACTGCTCCTTCATTTTAATCCTTTTATTTCTCTCCTTAAGGCAAATAGTTCATTTGGTCCCAAGTGAATCGGTTTCATCTTGTTTATTTGATCGTTGAAGGTAATGAACTCGTTTATATTTTGTTTGGCACATATGTTTTTCTTTTCTATCCTTTCATAAAAGTCAAATCTCTCTTCTTCTTCTACTTCTTCTTCTTTTCTTCTCTGCTCCTCTATCTCCTTCTTCACTAACGGAACCTCTGTTTCTTTTCATCTCGAATCGTTGCTGCTCGAGTAGCCTAAGGAGTGAAGGGCAATTTTTCTGCCGAATCTATTTTGGCTTTTCACCACTGTTATCAACACAAGGTAACGATGTACTCTATCTTTTCCTTCTTTGAGTTTTCCTTTACAGTCGAATACTCAAGGGTAGCCATTGACTATTAGGCCGAACCTTTGCTTCTCTCGCGACTCATCTCTGGTTTCGAGGACGAATTAATTGTTTTGCTGTTCATCATTTATCAAGGTAAGGAGTCATTTCTTTTCGGGTTCTCTACTACTATTTCCTTCTCGTTGCAGTCTGTCTTAACCAAATTCCCTTATTAGACAATCAACGTTCACTCTGAGTACTGATCAAGTCTCTTCATGGATGGATGTGCCAGTGAAACTAAGGAGGGTAGTGGACTCGTAGTTTCTGCCCTAAGTTTAAATGACGGGTTATATCGGTAGTTCGAGATTTTTTGTCGGGTTGTGGTAGAGAGCCGACATCGGCTTCGGATAGGCAAATCGCTGTTATTCCTGCTAGTGATAGTGTTGACGATATAGAGTGTTTAGTTCTTCGCGTAATCAGGTGTGTAATGCTCACACTTTTCTTTATTAAATTATCATTAATGATTGTGTTGGCTAAAAGTCGAAATGACTGTTTTGACAATTGAGATACCCTTGTGGGTAAGGTTGGAGACACCGGGTAAGCACCTGTTGGAGACCCTTGTGTCTTTCGAATAACATAGCCTAATTATGTGTATGATTTGATTTCCTGTTGTACATTGAAAGCATGACTGCATTCATCACAGTATGATAACATGTTACATGGGCATTGGGATATTATTGTAAGGGGAAGTGTAATTTAGTGACTCTGTCACAGTGATTTGGTACCACATATACATATCTCAGTGACTATTTCACTTTATTGCAGTGGTTTGGTCCCACATATACATTTATCAGTGACTCTGTCACAGTGGTTTGGTACCACAGTGGTTTGGTACCACAGTGGCTTGGTGCCATAGGTGTTCGGCTGGCTCAGGTACTGTAGAGGATGGAACACTAGGTTGGGCTGGGCTGCATTGCATACACTTTTAATATATGATGTTGTGGGGGCTAAGGCCCAAGGTATTCTGTGGGCTTAGGCCCAGATTGCATTTGAAAGGGGACATTACATACTGAGTCTTGGTGACTCACCCCTCTGTTTAATTTTGCAGGTAACCCCTAGTTGCGGATTTGGAGCCGAGGTGGACTTTGAGGTGGCCATGCAATGTTTCTTCATAAATTTCGTTTCTTTCTTTTAAACTTGCTTTTAAATTTTGGATTTTGCTATGTAAAAAGGCCTCCGTAACTTTAATTTGGGTTTTTGATTTACTGCGGTTACTATTATATTATGAAATGCTAAACACAATGTTTTCTTAAAAATATAAAAAATGTTTTCCAAAATACCAACAAGCAGATAACATGCTGATTAATAACTCAATTCAGAAAATTACTTAAAACCACAAACACTGTTCTCAAAATGACACGTTTCGGAATACCACTAGTTCTCAGTTTTCGTATCACAAAATCGTATTCGACTAATAGTCATTTTAAATAAGAGTTGGTAAGAAACCCTTAAACTGAATGTTATTTTTTAAGATAAAAACAGAGAATGAAAAGTTTTCAAAAATTACGATTTTTTTTTACAATTCCAAAGTTCTTTTAAACAACCTTTTCCTGTGACATATCAGATCCGGTCGTAACATTTAGGCCGAGTTTAGGGTGTTACAATTATGATATCAGAGCTTGGTTGTAAAACTCGGCTGTGGCATGGGTTCAAAAATGTTTTCAAAGTTGGTTTTAAATATGGTTTAGAAAAATACATGTTTTCTGGAAGTATGACACCCGAGTCTCCGGCACTAATCCGTACTGTAAGTTTTCTGATTTTTGCTTGATTTCTTATGGAAAGATTATATTATGTTGTGATTGATAGTTTTAAGAGATTCAACTTTAGAGATTGAGACCTTTCGAAATATGTTTTGCGAAAAACTACTTCAAATTCTATTTTCATAAGACTATCCAACAATAAACAGTGGAAGATATACTAATTCATAAAATTTTAATCAGATTAAGTTGATTCCGTAGTCATGAGGGCTAGGGGACATGGATGTGGCATGCGCGGCCGTGGTAGAGGCCAGGGTAGCGAGGCTGAACCCTCGGAATCGGGACATGGGCCGAAAGGCGAAGTGCCAGCATCACCAGTAGCAGAAGTATGGTCTCAAGACTGATCTGGAGGGACGATGCCTTGTCCCAAGCGATGCTACGTGTTCTGGATTGGGTTACTGGAGTAAGCACGGGATCGATAGCTCAGAAATCTATTCCTAAGCGACTTCGAGCAAATGGGGCTGAGATATTTAGAGGTATTTCTGGTGTGGCTCCAAATGTAGCAGAATATTGGCTGGAAGCAGTTGAGTGGATTATGGATGATTTATACTGCACGACAGAGGAAAAGTTGAAAGGAGTAGTGTCCCTCCTTTGAGATGAGGCATACCAGTGGTGGCTCACGGTAAGGGATGGTACATCAGCGGATCGTATTACCTGGGATTTCTTTAAGACAGCGTTCCAAGGAAAGTATGTTGGGGCGAGTTATGTGGAAGCTCAGAGGAAGGCATTTTTAAACTTGGTCCAGGGAAATAAGTCAGTGGTTCAGTATGAGGCGGAGTTCCTGCATTTAAGCCGCTATGCTAGGGGTATCGTCGTAACTGATTACGAGCGCTGTGTTCAATTTGAAGATGGTCTGAGGGATGAGTTGCGGGTACTAATAGCTCCGCAACGAGAAAGAGAGTTTGCTATTCTGGCTGAGAAGGAAAAAATAGCCAAAGAGGTGAGGCAGTCTGAGAGGCAGAAACGGGATAAGGATAGGGGTAGGAATTAGAGGAATTCTGGGGCGTCTAGATCTTCTGGGGGTTTCCAAAAGAGGCCTAGGTTTGATGGGCCGGGTCGACTTGTGATGCCTGTTGCTGTTGGTTGGTCTCAATCGTGTGCTCGATGTGGGAATTTTCATTCGACGGAGTGTTGGGCAAGAAATAGAGGATGCTTCAGGTGTGGATCTATAGATCATCGGGTAAGGGACTGTCCACAAGAGCCAGACAAGGCACGGCCAGTAGGTCAGGGTTATACACAGTTCGAAAAGGTGGCCAGCAGTCACGGAAAGGTCGTGGTCTGGCTAGTGGAGGAAATGGATCTGGTTGAGGGCGTGGAGCACTGGGCAGAGGTACTGGGAGTACAAAAGCAAGACAGCCTGGATTGGCTTATGCTGCTAGATGTCGAGAGGATGGCGATGCACCAGACGTCATAATCGGTACGTTCCTTATTTTTGGTGTGCCGTTTACAACTTTGATAGATATTGGGTCTACACATTCTTATGTTGCTAGTAATGTGTCTGAAACTTTGAGTATAGAATCTGAGATTGCTTTTAGAGAAATGACAGTGATTAGCCCTTTAGGACAATCTGTAGTGGTGAACAAACTATTTAGGGATGTGCCTTTAGAAGTGCAAGGGATTGTTTTCCCAGCTGACTTGATGTAATTGTCGTTCGGCGAGTTAGACTTGATTTTAGGCATGGACTGGTTAGTTAAGTATCAGGCAAACTTGGATTGTGCTGCTAAGTGCATGATATTGAAAACTCGAGGATAAGGAGGTGCTGGTGTGTAACAGCCCAAATTTGGGTCTAGTCGGAACAGTAGTTTCGAGACCACAAATTCGACGAGTAAAATTCTATTTTTATTATATTTTTATAGTCTACAATTTTACGGAAAGATTTCGTAAAAATTTCGTTCAAAAAATTTTGACGTTTGAGCACTCAATTTAGTCAAAAGGATTAAATTGTAAAAAGTACAAAAGTTGAGTTTTATATATTAGAGGTGTCAAATTGTTATGAGTTTTAAATTGGAGGCCCTTAAAAGGTAATTAGACCATTGAATAACTTGATGGACAAAAATGGGCATGAATAGGACCAAAGTGAAAGAAAAGTCTTAAGGGTATTTTAGTCATTTAGTGTTTTAAATGAATAAAAATACAAAATACAAGAAAAAAAAATCTGCTCATCTTCTTCAAGTTGCTGCCGAAAATTTCTAGACTTCATGGCTAAGGGTTTCAAGCTTTTCAAACTTCATAGTAAGTGGTTTTGAGCCCCGTTTTTAATGTCATCGTATTTTTGAAATCCCGGTAACTTAGTCTAGCTATTTTTACCATTATTTTGAGCTAGAGTTTAATTTTAAAAATTGACCCATGTTGAATAATTTTGAATTTTGATGAATTTTGGTAGATTATGCATGTCTATGATTAGAGAAACGAGTTTTATTAGATGATTTTCAATGAAATCGTAAAAAGGGGTTAAATTGCAAAAGTTATAAATTGGTCATAAGTGTGTGAATTAGTGAGAATTCTCTTCATTTCTCTTTATTTTCATCAGCTGAAAAATAGTCATGGAAGAGGGTTCAAGCTGGTTTTCATACTCTGGCTTCATGTAAGTTCAATTCTTGCTTTCTCCTTGAAATTTATATGTTTTTGAACTTTTACAATTGGGTCCAACTTAGTATGTCATTAGTTTTTAATTCTATGGAAATTTTTTAAAGTTTCTATGGATGAGTGCTGGAATAATATGATGAATAAATATAGAATTGAAGCTTTAATTTTGATATATGGTGATTTTATCAAGTAAAATTGATGGAAATTGGTTTTAGGACCTAATTGTGAAAGAGTTGAAATTAAGGCCTAATGTTAAAATTCTGATTTTCAAAGATTATGAAGTAGTTTAAAATGATAGAAAAGTATTAAATGAGAAAATTAGCTCAATTGAGGGTTAATTGAGTAAGGATGAATTGTATGAATTGTGGAATTTGGGACAAAATAGAAATCAACATGTTACACTAAAGCAGTTTTGGACAGCAGCAGTTGTCTAACTTTGAAAAATCACCAAAAATGGTAGAAATTGAATTAGAAGTTGAGTGAGATATAGAATTAAAGCTTGTTAAGTCTGGTAATGCCTCGTACTCGGTTCCGGCATAGAATACGGGTAAGGGGTGTTACATGGTGATAGGTGAAAGAAGGAATTACCTATCCAATGTGGTGTCTGCATTAAAGGCTGAAAGAATGGTGCAAAAAGGGTGTGAGGCGTTCTTAGCTTTCATCAGTGCTTTAGATGCTAAAGAATTGTCTGTAAAGGATGTTAGAACGGTGAAAGAGTTCTCAAAAGTCTTTTCAGAAGAGCTTCCAGGGTTACCTCCGGATCGCGAGGTGGAGTTCGACATTGATCTAGTTTCGGGAACAGCTCTGGTGTCCGTTGCCCCATAGAGAATGGCGCCGAAACAGTTGGCAGAACTGAAAGCTTAAATTCAAGAATTATTGGACCGGGGTTTTATCCGACCAAGTGTGTCTCCGTGGGGAGCGCCAGTGTTGTTCATCAAGAAAAAGGACAGGTCGATGCGAATGTGCATTGACTATAGGCAATTGAACAAGTTCATGATTAAGAACAAATACCCATTGCCAAGGATTGACGACCTGTTCTATCAGCTGCGAGGCGCTTCAGTCTTCTCTAAAATAGACTTGAGGTCAGGGTATCATCAGCTTAAGGTCAAGGAGGCAGATATTCATAAGACTACTTTTTGAACTCATTATGGTCACTACGAGTTCTTAGTGATGTCGTTCGGATTGACGAATGCACCAGCTGCATTTATGAACATGATGAACTGGGTGTTCCAACCCTACCTGGATCGATTTATTGTAGTGTTCATAGATGATATCTTGGTATATTCAAGGATGGAAGAGGAGCATGATTCGCATCTTCGGATAGTTCTGCGGATTTTGAGAGAGAAGCAACTCTATGCCAAATTCAGCAAGTGTGAATTTTGGTTGAGGGAAGTTACTTTTTTGGGGCATGTTGTGTCTGCCGATAGAATTAGGCTCGATCCCCGAAAGATTAAAGCTATTTTGGATTGGAAACCACCGAAGTCAGTAGTAGAAATTCGAAGTTTCCTTGGGTTAGCTGGGTATTACAAAAGGTTCATTGAGGGATTCTTGTTGATTGCTACATCATTAACCAAGTTGTTACGAAAAAGGGTATCGTTTGTTTGGACTGATAAGCAGCAGGAAAGCTTTGAGAAGCTAAAGAGGATCTTGACTGAGGCACCAGTGTTGATTCAGCCTGAGGCTAGGAAGGAGTTCGTCGTCTATTGTGATGCATCACACACAGGGTTAGGGTGTGTGCTAATGCAAGAAGGAAAGGTGGTAGCGTATGCATCTCGGCAATTAAGACCACATTCCCACTCATGATCTGGAGTTAGCTACGGTAGTGTTCGCCTTGAAGATTTGGAGACACTACTTGTATGGAGAAAAGTCAATTATCTACACCGATCATAAGAGCCTAAAATATCTCCTTACCCAGAAGGAGTTAAATTTAAGGCAGCAGAGGTGGATTGAATTGTTGAAAGACTATGACTGCTCGATCGAGTATCACCTGGGTAAAGCTAATGTTGTGGCAGATGCATTGAGATGTAAGATGATATTGGATTTGTGGGCAATGTTTTCTCATATCAGTTTGTATGAAGATGGAAGTTTGTTAGCCGAACTACAAGTGAAGCCTTCATGGGTAAGTCAGATTAAGAATAACCAGTTGTCAGATGAATTATTAAGTTCTCGACTTCAGCAACTGAAAGGTGGTGAGACAGGAGATTTTAGCCTGAATAGTGATGGAATATTGTGCTTTCATGGAAAGGTTTGTATGCCAAAGAATATAGAGTTGAGATAAAGAATTCTACGGGAGGTGCATAGTAGCCCATACGCTATGCATCCCGGTGGGAGTAAGATGTATCGAGATTTGTGTGAATAGTACTGGTGGCCAGGTCTGAAACAGGAAGTTACTGAGTTGGTGAGTAAATGTTTGACATGTCAACAGGTGAAGGCAGAGCATTAGTTGCTTTTGGGGTTACTGCAGCCAGTGAAGATTCCACTTTGGAAGTGGGAGAGGATAACAATGGACTTTGTTAGTGGGCTAACCCTAACGCCTTCTAAGAAAGATTTAGTGTGGGTGATTGTCGATCGGTTGACAAAGTCTGCCCACTTCATCCCGTTCGTGTCGACTATTCATTGCAGAAGTTAGCTAAGCTGTATGTAGCAGAGATTGTGAGGTTACATTGGGTACCAGTGTCTATCATATTAGATAGAGACCCTAGGTTTACATCGCAATTCTGGAAGGCGTTACCTCAAGCGTTGGATATAAGACTAGATTTCAGTATGGCATTTCATCCACAGACTGATGGTTAGTCAGAGAGGGTAATTCAGATTCTGGAAGACATGTTGAGAGGTTGTGTAATCGACTTCAGAGGTAGTTGGGAGGATTGCTTACCGTTGGCAGAGTTTGCGTACAACAATTGTTATCAATCCAGTATTCAGATGGCACCCTACGAATCGTTGTATGGTTGTAAGTGTCGTACTCCGACCTGCTGGACAGAATTGGGTGAGCGACAGTTGTTGGGTCCAGAATTAGTCTCAGAGACGAAGGAAAAGGTTAAGTTGATTCAATCTTGGTTAAAATAAGCTTCCGACAAGAAGAAATCGTATACAAATCTAAAGCGTAAAGAGATAGAATTTTCAGTAGGTGATCGGGATTTTCTGAAAGTTTCACCTTGGAAGAGGGTTCTAAGATTTGGACGTAAGGGTAAGTTGAGCCCCAGATTTAACGAGCCTTATCGAGTGTTGAAACGTGTGGGACCAGTGGCTTATCAACTTGAGTTACCTTCAGAGTTGAGGCAGATACATGATGTATTCTATGTTTCAATGTTAAGGCACTATCGTTCGGATCCATCTCACATAGTGCTGGTGGAGGAAATTGAAGTAAGATCTGATTTGTCTTTTGAAGAGGAACCAGTGCAGATCTTAGATCGAGATGTCAAGGTGTTGAGAAGGAAGTCGGTTCCTCTGGTCAAGGTATTATGGCGAAATCACGGTGCAGAAGAAACCACGTGGGAGCCAGAAAATGTGATGCGATGGCATTACCCTCACCTCTTTTGACCAGGTAAATTTTGAGGCCGAAATTTCTTTAAGGGGGTAGAACTGTAACATCCTAGAATTAGGGGTTCTGTATTTTATGTTTTTCTGTGTGCTTGGCTTGTTCTGCTTGTTATTTAGATGTGCTTGGGTGTCCTGGGGAGGCTCGGGTTCAAGCTAGAGCATTGGTGGAATTTTGGTTTTTAAGGCTTAAGGGGGGAAGCTAGTGGAGGCAGACCTTAAGATTATTTGCGTGTGCTTGTTGACACAAATGATTGTGTCCAATGGCGATGACGTCATTATCAGAGCAAGGGGGAAGGAGTTCGAGTCCCATCTGCTACAGCAAGAGCTTTATTTTTTGTGCTCAAGGAGAGGAGGAGGTAGCATTCGACTGGGACTCTTCTAGGTGGTTGTTGAATGGGTCAAATGCATTCAAATGGTTGGACAAGAGAACTTGGAGAAGTTTGAATTGGTCAAACCAATTTGAAAGAGTGATGGGGAGTATTTGGTGGAGCAAAACAAGGGATTTGGTGGGTGGTGGAGTTGTTTGCCGAATGTGGGGGTCTTGAAGGGGATAATTTCGGTCATGAATTGGTCCTATGTATGAGTGTTTCGGTTTGGGGTCTTGTGAGTGTGAGCCAAATTTCCAAGCTAGTGACTTTGGTGTTCTGTATTTTAGTTTCGGTAACTCAAGTATTAGGGGCTTTTGTTTGTCAGCTCATTATTGCTAGTGGCGAAATACTCAAGCCATTTTTCTTCTCTTCTCTTCAACTTGGTGTTGGCCAAAACTTTTTGTACCGCTCTTCTATTCTCTTCTCTTTACCGAAACTGTTAAATGATTACCCTCTTTACTTCCCAATTCGTTTCTCTTCTCCCTTAAGTTGATAACCGAAACTTCAACCGTCCCTTTCTTCTTGTCTTTTCTTTCTTCTTACTTTTCTTCTTCACCACAAGCCGCCTTCTCTTGAAGCCCTTTATTGCCAAACCTTTCTCTTGGGACTTCCACCATAGCCGAAACCTTGCTACTCCTTCATTGTCATCCTTTTATTTCTCTCCTTAAGCCGAATAGTTCCTTTGGTCCCAAGTGAATCAGTTTCATCTTGTTTATTTGATCGTTGAAGGTAATGATCTCGTTTATATTTTGTTTGGCACATATGTTTTTCTTTTCTCTCCTTTCATAAAAGTCGAATCTCTCTTCTTCTTCTTCTTCTTTTCTTCTCTGCTCCTCTATCTCCTTCTTCACTAACTGAACCTCTATTTCTTTTCATCTCAAATTATTGCTGCTCGAGTAGCGTAAGGCGTGAAGGGCTATTTTTCTGCAAAATCTATTTTGGCTTTTCACCACTGTAATCAACACAAGGTAACGATGTACTCTATCTTTTCCTTCTTTGAGTTTTCCTTTAAAGCCGAATACTTAAGGGTAAGCATTGACTATTAGGCCAAACCTCTGTTTCTCTCGTGACTCATCTCTGCTTCGAGGATGAATCAATTATTGTGTGGTTCATCATTTATCAAGGTAAGGAGTCATTTCTTTTCGGGTTTTCTGCTATTACTTCCTTCTCGCTGCAGTCTGCCTTAACCAAATTCCCTTATTAGACAATCAACGTTCACTCTGAGTACTGATCAAGACTCTTCATGGATGCATGTGCCACTCAAACTAAAGAGGGGAGTGGACTCATAGTCTCTGCCCTTAAGTTTAAATGACGGGCTGTGTCGGTAGTTCGAAGTTTTTTGCCTGGTTGTGGTAGAGAGTCGACATCGGCTTAGTATAGGCAAATTGCTGTTATTCCTGCTAGTGAGAGTGTCGACGATATAGAGTGTTTAGTTCTTCACGTAATCAAGTGTGTAATGCTCACACTTTCTTTTATTAAATTATCATTAATAATTGTGTTGGCTGAAAGCCAAAACGACTGTTTTGATAGTTGAGATACCCTTGTGGGTAAGGTTGGAGACACCAGGTAAGCACCTTTATCATTGTGTCTTTCGAATAACATAGCCTAATTATGTGTATGATTTGATTACTTGTTGTACATTGAAAGCATGACTGCATTCATCACAGTATGATAACATGTTACATGGGCTTTGGGATATGATTGTAAGGGGAAGTGTAATTCAGTGACTCTGTCATAGTGTTTTGGTACCACATATACATATCTCAGTGACTATGTCACATTATTACAGTGGTTTGGTACCACATGTACATTTATCAGTGACTCTGTCACAGTGGTTTGGTACCACAGTGCCTTGGTGCTGTAGGTGTTCAACTGGTTCAGGTGATGTAGAGGATGGAACACTGGGTTGGGCTGGCTGCATTGCATACACTTTTAATATATGATGTTGTGGGGGATAAGGCCCAAGGTGTTCTGTGGGCTTTGGCCCAGATTGCGTTTGAAAGGGCAAATTACACACTGAGTCTTGGTGACTTACACCTCTGCTTAATTTTGTAGATAACCCCTAGTTGGGGATTTGGAGCCGAGGTGGACTTTGAGGTGGCCATGCAATGTTTCTTCGTAAATTTTGTTTCTTTCTTTTAAACTTGCTTTTAAATTTAGGATTTTGCTATGTAATAAGGCCTCCGTAACTTTAATTTGGGTTTTTGATTTACTGCGATTACTATTATATTATGAAATGCTAAACACAAAGTTTTCTTAAAAATATAAAGAAAAACATTTTCCAAAATACCAACAAGCGGATAACATGCTGATTGATAACTCAATTCAGAAAATTACTTAAAACCACAAACACTGTTTTCAAAATGACACATTTTGAAATACCACTAGTTTTCAATTTTCGTATCACAAAATTGTATTCAACTAATAGTCCTTTTAAATAAGAGTTGGTAAGAAACCCTTAAACTGAATGTTATTTTTTAAGATAAAAACACAGAACGAAAAGTTTTCAAAAATTGCGATGTTTTTTTTTTTTTAATTCTAAAGTTCTTTTAAACAACCTTTCCTTGTTACATTCTAGATCCGGTTGTAACATTTAGGCCGGGTTTGGGGTGTTACATTGACCCTAATGTGGGTGGCATTTTGGCCTTACAAATGGCCTATTTTGCCTACACGGCCGTGGCATACGGGTGTGCCTGGTGACCGTGTGAATAAGTCAGTAGCTAGCCTAATTTTACACGGCCATGGCACACAGGCGTGTTTGGTGGCTGTGTGGATAAGTCAGTATACATGCTCTGTTTTAGCACGGCCAGGACATATAGGTGTGTCTGGTAGCCGTGGGAGGCACACGGCCTGCCCACACGGGTGTGTGACCTCTTTAACTTTGAAAAGTTTTATATTTTATGAGAAATTCCTTATGTATTTTTTTTAGTCCTGACCCTATCCTAAAGCATGATTAAGGTCTCGTTGACTTATAAATGAGATACTTTGATTGTGATTGATGAATTGTGTTATGAAATGTCTGTATAAGTTTTCGATCTGTTTGGTAACGCCTTTAACCCTAATCTGGCGACAGATACGGGTTAGGGGTGTTACATGAATAAGGACTTTTTTAAGAATAATTATATTTTCTTAAGACTTTATTACAACTCAGTTTATTTATATACACAGAAAAAGAATCTAAAATAATAATGGCAATGCCTTATATTAATAAACAAGGTAAAACGAGTATGTGATTACAATCATCTCATGATTGGTCTTTGGGCATACTCTAACACGCCAAGTGTTGCTAGCTAGGGGTAATGGGTATGAATATCAGAGAGCTAGATTAATGAGAGATGGGTAGGGGGTGTGACCCAAGAGTTGATGTGGCCAGGACTAGCCCAGGTCTAAGTCTGCCAATAAATGGCTCAAGGAGCATAAGGCATTGGCCATGTCGACTAAGTTCACCAATTTTCCTATGAAGTTCAAGGAGTTTAATTTTGAGCCTAAATCTCATTTTCTTAAAAAATTATGTAGTTTTAGATGCATTCTATGTATAATTCTCACTAAGATCTCCCAAACTTATAAAATCACTGCTTGAATGCAGGTTAGATAAAGACTTGAAAAAGTCAAAAGGGGGCCAAGCCAGAATCTACCAAAATTACGTGTTGCGAGGTAGTTGTTCATGTATATAGAGGGGCACCCACAAAGGCTATGCCTTAGGGTCGAAGTTGACTGAGTCTAAATGGAGATGAATTGTGAACTGTAAACAATTTTTAAATCATAAAAAGTGCCAGGTTGTAAGAATTTGAACTAATACGATGTGTGTATAGATTTGAAAAAGTTATTGGAAGGCATAAATGGTCTATGGATGCATTCAAACCAGAATCGATTGTGTTAAAACATTCAGATTGTATGGCATCTGATACCCGGACTTGGAGATCAGGTTAGGTAAAGGGTATTATAAATTTAGTAGTATCAGAGCTTTAATTTAGCCAATCATCTAGACATAAGAAGTTATGGAATAACCCCTATATTCATGTTATATTAGATCTGATTTAGGGCTAGTTTAGCATTGCCTTTGAGAAATACTTTTAAAAAGTGTAATGGAAAAGTGATTTTGAGAAGTATTTTTCAAAATTTTGGTTTAAGGTTTAAGTGTTTAGTATTCCTGTCAAAAAGTATTTTTGATAAATAAAATGTCCATTTTAGACATTGTGTTATAAAGTAATAAATATGCATTTAAATAATGTTCAAATTAGTTAATATTATTATATCATAGTAAGATTATAAAAAATAATTTATTATATTTAATTGTTAATGTTTTAATATATGAAATAAAAATTTAAATATTTTTAAGCAATTAATATTAAATATTCCTAAAATTTAATTTGAATATATAAACTATATTTGAAATAATAAAATATGACCAATAAAAATTTAAATATATATTATTATATATTTAAAATAAATTTTAATAAGAAAATAATTACATACACCATATAAATATTATTTAAAATACATTATAATGGTTAAAAATGTCATTTATTCCTAAAAGCACTTTTGCCAAAAGCAAAAGCAAAAAAAAAAAAAACTTTTACTTTTGGGTTGAAAAGCACTTTTCAAAGGCACTTCTAAGTAAAAAAGTTGTCTATTTAGCATTGCATTTGGCTTCAAAAGCACTTTTGAAAAGCAATGCTAAACAAAGCTTTAGTCCCTCGAGAGTTGTTATCAGATAGTAAGTGTGACAAGAATAAGTGTAGGTTGGCAGATCATTGTTAGAATTGCGATAAATATATTAAAAAATAATAATAGAAGGAAGGAAAACGATGGGAGTTTCCATAACTATGGAAAATAATTACAAATACAAGAGAGGATTAAGCATTATCTTTAGTCAGCAGATCAGTCGTTTCCTCTGTGTTTTCCTTCCTCTCAACACTAGCTCCCCCTTGGGCAGAATGTTGGAAAAAATGGGTTTGAAAAACGTAGTGAAAAATAAATTTTGGAAAAATAGAGTGTAACACTCCTAGACTCGACCCAAATGCTATGGCCGAATCTGGTGATGTCACATCAAAGGGAAAATTCCAAAACGACTTTATTTAATTGAAAACTTAAGTTTAAGGTTTAAAAGCCCAAAATCCTTGAATCTTGTTAAGTTAGGATGAAAGCCCATGTTTTAAGAAAACGTCCATATGTTACAGTTATCAAAACCATGTTGAATTTTAGAAATTTATTTAGGTTTAATAGGTAAACAGTTGAAACAATAATAATAAAACCCAAAACCTAAAGTCAAATCGGAGATACAATGCCCTATTACAACCCAATGGAAATAAAGTATTTAAAATAAATTCATTTGAACATAATAAAACATCTAAATAGCTTGCAGTGTGGCCACCTCCGAGTCCCTTTCCACGTCGAGCTGCTTACTGAGGGTCACCTGAAACATTTAATAAAAGGGAATGAGTTTTGAAACTCAGTGTGTATGACCCTTGGTAAACCAATCCAACATGCAGTTTTCACATTGGGCCTAAGCCCTATCAAATTCAGTGGTCTTGGGCCTTAGCCAACAATGACCTCATATCACTTTATTATCGCATGAATGTAATGCACCCATCCCAAATCCAACCCTGCACTCCATTTCCCTTCCAACCCTACAATACTGTGGGGATATAAATATCAACCCACCCATCCTTACACTCGAAAGGTAGCACCAATAGCAGCACTGCTCAACGTTGCAGCGAGGCTATTAAAAATATAATGGGCTTAAAGCCACCGGAGGATCCACAGTCGTCAAGCGACTATGCGATCCTTACATATCTTCCTCTGTATCATCAAACCCACCCAAGTGCAGCATATATCTCATGAATGCAACATACAAATTTTCACACATTAAGCACTTAGGGGTATTTTAGTTATTTCACTACCCAGAGGTATTTTCGTAATTCTACCCTACAAGGGTATTCTCGTAATTTTACCCTACAGGGGTATTCTCGTAATTTTACCATATAGGTGTATCTCATAATTTTACCCTATAGGGGTATTCTCGTAATTTTGCCCTATAGGGGTATTCTCGTAATTCCTTTATCTTGGGTTTTAGTTATGAACTTTGGCCCATCGACAAGTCCTCGCGGCTTAAATGAACAGACACTATGCACCAGATAGGATCCCAGAGAAGAGGAGGTGGGCCACTAGGACCGCTTAAGTACCAAGCTCTCCCTAGATCCAATCCTAGACATGCACATGTCCATTGCCGCACTCTAACTTAGCGACTTGTCTACAGACATGTTTGATTATTAAAACAAGTTTTATGCTATTTAAGAATTCATTAGAACTAGGACTAGAGTCCATTAAAACCCTAGCATGCATTTCTAAAATCCCATAAGGCCCATTAAGCCCATTTCATGTCCATACATATAGCCCATTAAGCCCATTTCATGACCAAATCACACAACATCCATATCAATCCATCATTCACATATCAACTCTTATTGACTTGGGCCTACAAACTCGGTAGGCCCATTTAGTGTCGACTTGTTGTGTGTGTGTAGTGTATGTACACACCTAGTTATTGCGACATTCTACACTATCCTCAGCCTTGAACCTACAACCAATACCAATCTCCCATCAATCACACTCTTAACCAAAATATTTACCAAAAGCCGAAGCCTTACCATAACCTTACCGTGTGCCACCAATTCTAGTAGCCCTTCCTTAGCTACTATTCAAGAGTATCACCTAGATCTGCACCCACACATATATTATCAAAAATCGAGTGACTCATATTCCACACAAGTCACCCCTATAGATCATACTTACATTCGGCCACTTACTTAAACCACAACTGAGGCGAGTACACTTACCACTTGCTAACGATCCTTACCATGCTTGTGATCTTTGAACCCTACCCTTGTTAATACAAGGTTAACGACAAGGAGATGTTAGATAGCCCTTTGGCTTTTAACAAAACGCACTAAGGAGGTTGACTGAGTACTTGCCGAATCCCCCCTTTGATCCTATGGCCTAGATAGCTATTGAACGAGATCCAGCCTTTAACACTTAATCAACATATTTGTGATGAAGTAAAAACAACAAAGAATCGGCACAAATAGGGATTTCGACAAAAAGGGGTGATGGAAATTCAACAATGGAAGAAACCGATTGAGGGATAGAAAAGAAGAAAGAAAATATGGAAACTCAAAGAACCTCTCAAAGGAATTTGGCACCCCCTTTTATAGCCAAAGCCAAAACTACCTTCCTCCTTAAAGTCTCATTCGACACCAACACATCCATACCTCAATCCCCTATCTTTTCTCCCTTATCTTTACCTTAAATTTCTCTCTTGAACACTCCCTTCCAAAGTCCACTCTAGCGCCACTACCTTCTTTCCATGTACAAAAATAAAACCCCTTAATTCACCACTCTTAAGCCTCGAACCTTGGACCTCTTCACCTGATAGTAATGCCACCTTGTAGCCCCCAAGTGACGCCACCTTACCACTGGACCAAAGGCCCAATTGTGTCCTATTTTCCCCTTTATCAGTTTAAGAGGCCTAATACCTAAGACTAGGGTCCCACTAAGGCAAAAATTAAATTTTTCCCTATGGTCTTCCCTGTCCCTAAGACTTCAAATAACCTTGGTAATACCTTAAAATTAATATTCTAAGTGCTACTTATACATACCAACTTCAGTGCACAGAAATTTAGAGTTTCAGGATTTTGGGGCGTTATATAGAGTTTTAAATTTTTTTCCAAAATAAGATCTTGGTTGCGATATCTAAAGTAATATAAACTTAATCAAAATTGTACCTTTTAAATTTGTCTAGCATTATCGCATCGACCGAGTAGTCTTCTCCGCTATCCTCAAGCTCACGTCTACCTAGTGTGGGCTTGCTTTGGATCAAAAAAAATTTCACAAAACTACTAGTAGGGTAATTTCATAATTTCTCTAAACTTTTGGGTCAAGTTGTAAATTAGAAAAATATCTCTAAACATTTTATGAAATAATCTCTTTAGAGAATTTTCTCTCTACAGCTTTTTCTTGAATTCAAGTGTGTCCAATAATGACCCAATGCTCTCTTTATATAGGGAGAGTTTAAAGAGTTCAACTATGATTAAACTTAATCACTTTAATATTAAATTGATATAATATTTATCAAGATAAATATTAGATTAAATTTAATATTACATCTTATTAAAATAATAGAATGTTTATCTACAAGATAAACATTAAATTTAATTTAATATTAAGATAATCACTTTAATATTAAATTAACAAAATACTATTAAGATAATATTAAAATAAATTTAATATTAAATTATTAAAATATTATTATTTTTGGAATAGTTAATCAGAAATCAAATTTTTTGATAGAGTTCCAGTAGTAGTGTAAATCTTCCATCGCTCAACCATCGAAGACAAACTACCTTTGACGGTGGAACGCCATCGTGAACACCAGCACCACCGTGTTCGATGATGCAGTCGACACCCTTCCCAAGCACCCGAGCCGTTTTGATCTTGCCGATTCGGTCCGGGTCAATGACAACCTGACCGGTCCAGTATACCCACTGGTTTGACTGTTTGCCTAATTTCACATATTGGGCTCAGTTTGACATGTTTTTGGGTCTTGGTCTCGGTTTTGGGCTCCTGGACCTAATTTATGATGTCAGGTCCAATTTTCAAGTTCAATTACCTATTAGACCAATGTCTAACTTGAAAATTAATTTCCAAAAAAAAATCATATTAATTTTAGTTAATTTAATTTAAATTGATCAAAATTAAATTTTTCGAAAATCATTTAGCTTTTCCAAAATAATTTTTCAAGAAAATTATTTAATTAAATTCTCTAGTTGAAAAATTCTCATGACAAACTAATTTAATTCCACATTGAATAAATTGAAGCAATTAAATTATTTCCAAAGTCGTAGAATTTTCTTCTGATTCAAATGCAGTCCAATCGAGTTTGTGTCGTGCTAGCGGATGGACCAATCGGATATATACAAGTAGGCTTTAGTGATTGCAATTATGTCAAAAAACATCGTTCTGATAATTTGCAATTACTTAATCATGGAGTCAGTCCAGAAGAAGTACCATGATTGAAAACTTCTTATTGTCTACTTTTTACGAAAACAATTCATCCAACTACTTTATCCAATGACCTCGTCATGTGTGTGTTACCCTCATATTATATCTTGATTCATTTGAGTTAAATCTGTTCACTTAATACAATCCTTTTTTATCTCATTGTCACCATTGTGTCTTTTTAATGATTAATATGATCACTGTCAATAAATGACTGGGATAAATTGCTCGTTTGAGAACGAGCAACCAGTGGCCACGTTTCATATTTATCAATCCACACAATGCCAATAAGAGGATATCATTCACTCTTTAATTGAGCTATGGATTCCATTGTTTCTAGTAAAGCCATGCCATACACAAGTCATGTACCCAACATACTGGCTATGGGCTCGATCATCTTTAGAGCATAAGCCTCCACTTATATCAAAGCACATGAGTTGAATATGCATGGTCAATGACTAACTCGTGATTTAGGTAAATCACACTATGAACGTCACAAGTGAATTAATTAACAAATGGATTTAGAATTAATTCATCTTGGGTCCAGTCCAATGTATCATTCTACCAATGAATACATCTATGTCTCTACCCGTGGAGTTAACTGGTCTGATAGCCAAGACTAGTCATCTTTCCAATTGGAATTGTAAACGACATAATAATCCTTCTCAGTATTTGAATCAAATGCTCACTTCGATTGGTTTACAGGATTACAGACTTATTTAGATTATCTACTGAAGTAAGTTGTCTTTCTCGCAATGTAAACATTCTTACAATGCCACTTATCTTCAGTTTGAATTTAGACAATCAATGAGCTAATATTTTCTTGTCACAATTTCGCTATGCATGCAAAATTTGAAAGAAAAAAATAAAAAAGACATAATAGTGAAATGTAAAATTAACTTTATTTATTCATCGTTCAAATAAATAGAAAAAAATTACATGTTCACTATAGTATAGGTACATTTCCTAACAATCTCCCACTTGCCCTAGTAAAGTGAATGTGTCATGTTTAGCATTCTCATATCCTCGGAGTGTTTGTTAAAAACTCTTAGTTACAAGTGTCTTAGTAAATTGATCCGTAAGGTTATCTTCAAAAACTACTTTCACCACATCTACAATTCATTCGGATACTTTCGATCAATTGTTTCATCCTCTAGGGACTTCTCATTTCCTTGGTATTAGCTATTACAGTACTGTTAGCAGAATATAGTGTTATAGATTTCTCTATACTAGAAATGACTTCAAGATTGTTTAAGAACTTTTGAAGCCATATTGCTTCTTTCGCTGCCTCAGAAGTAGCCACATACTCGGCCTCTATAGTAGAGTCAGCACAAATTTGTTTTACACTTCTCTATAGTATGGCTCCACGGCCTAGAATGAATACATTTCTCGGCATTAATTTCCTTGAATCTTTACAAGTTTGGAAGTCTAAGTTTGTGTATCCAACAAGAGTAAAGTTCTCCCCATAATACGCAAGCGTATAATCCCTGGTTCTTTTAAGATACCTTAATATATGCTTTACACCTTGCTAATACCTGAGACCTAGATTTTCCTGATATCGACAAATCATTCCTACTGCAAAAGAGATATGTAACATCCTAAAAATTTAGTATCGATATGTTGCATAATTTCAGTGCTTAGCTAGAGAATGATTTATTTTGTGTGTTTATTATATAGTCTTGAGAAGGCTCGAGATTTGTTCGGAATTAGAATAAATTTTGGTAAGGAGTACTTTATTGAAGTGGAACAAGTGATCTTGATGTTTAAGGTAATTAAGTGGCAAAAGCTAGCACAAGATAAGCTAGTTGTAAAGTGGAGTTGGCGCCATAAGTGTTGCTTGAGGGAAGAGGTTCGAATCCCATAGTATGTATTTTGTGACTTTAATTTTTGCACTCTTCTAGCATGTGTCGGCCAAGCTTTATTTTTGGTAAGGTTGGACTATTTTTTTTATGGCAAGGTGGCTAATGGGTTAAGGTAAGCTTTGAACATAGGGAAAGAAATCATGAACCTATGGAATGTAGGGGGGACACAAGGTACTTTTAAGGGAATGTGTTTTGGAAAGTTTGGAATGGCCAAACTTTGTCCATGAACCTGGATGGTTTTAGGGTCTAAGGGGTGGCTGAATATTGTTGGAAGCTTTTGTAAGGAGGTGTAGCAAGTTTAGTCACTTTGATTTGATCATTTGGTGCATTTCACAAAAGCTTTTCTTCTCATCTTTTTCTCTCCCTAGCCGAATGCATTTTTGTGCATTAGTGAACATTTTGTTTTCGACTTTTGGTAATTTCTTTTAACCATTTGGTCATAATTTGTTTTACCTCTCAAGTTCTTTTTCCCTAGTGCCGAAAACATCAAAGCACAAAAGCCATTTTTCCATTTTTCTATTTTTCACCATTGCCGAATGCTCCCTTGTCCCAAATCTCTCTCTTTGCTCCTTTCTCACATTTGAAAAACCGAAACACAAACCTCTCACCCTCTATTTCTTTCTTCCTCGATTTTGCTCATTCTCACAATACATTTTCTCCTTATTTTCCTCCATGGCCTAATGTTACTAGTATTATTTTCTTCCATTTTTCTTCTTGGCCAAACCTCCCTCTTCATATATATTTTCTTATCAATCATTTTCTTTGCACTCATTTTGATTAATCGGTAAGAACCCTCTTTGATTTTTTTATTTTTCTTTCTTCTTTTCTTTTGTCGAATCTACTTTTGATTTGGGAGGGTCTTTTGACCGAAAGTATCCTCTATCTTTCTCTTAGACAATCTTTTTCGTCTTTATAGTGATATAGAGAATGTCGAAACTTGAAAGTGTTCGTAATTATCATGAATCGCTAAGATTCAGTTCAAAGTGTTAAGGTAAGGGTTCCTATCAAGGACTCCCATATTACTCGTTATTTCCTCAAAGATGGGTTACTAAGACGTTATCCCTTGATTTTCATTCCGTGAAATGTAAGATTTCGTGGTAAGCCGTTTTCTCCCTTAAAAACTTATAGACTAAAATTTTGAAATATTAGTTGAACTAATTTTCTTCTGTCAATGGAGGCAAACAAGATAGGGTCGAAAAGGATGGTGAATAGTATTCAAAAGAGGGGCGGATTCGCTATTCCCTCTAGATTCAAGCGAAGGGCTGTTTTGGCAATCCGACACATTCCACCGGGTTGTGGACCCTCATCCGGGGAGAATCAATTATTTGAAGTTGTTCGTAGTTCAGAGCCATTAACTATTCGGGATTTTCCACTGAGTTGTGAATCGTCAACAGGGGAGAATCGACAAATAGTTATTTTTCGAGATTCCAAGGGTAAAAATCTAGATCGCCTACTTTAGCATAGATTTAATTTAAGTGTTAGTATACTAATCAAGTGTGATATGTATTTAGGTATCGACGATCGAGAAAGTGTAGTCCTCACCGTAATCAGGTGTGTAATCTCACACTTATCTCATGGGTTAGATGACTATACCGAAATTAAGCATTAGACTAAAAATCGCAAAGTTGGTGAAATCGAAAAATATGGTATATTAACATTTTAGTGTTAAGTGCATGAATCAGAATTAAATCGTGAAAATTACGAAATCGCCCTTAATGGACTAATATGTTAAAAAGTGATATTTTGGTCCCCATGTGATAAATGGGCCATATGAGTTATTTGATAAAATTGGCTAACTGTGTTATGAGATGATATGGGCCAAAATGTGAAATGGGCCAAAGTGTAACATAGGCCAGACGGTAATAATTCATTTATGGGCCTTATATTGAAAATTATCATATGAATGGATAGTTATGCATTTTAAATACATGATTGCATGGGTTGGGATATTTGATGAAGAGAAGATGGCTTCATGCCCAATTAATGGCTTTGTGCCCAGTTAATGGCTTCGTGCCCTGTTAATGGCTTCATGCCCAGTTAATGGCTTCGTGCCCAGTTTAATTTATAGCTTAATGCCCAATTGGTGTGTTGGTGGGGTAGGTGACTAAAGCTCCCCACAGGTGTGCTGGTTGGTAAGGGTAGTGTGTAGCGGTTAGAAATTTAGGCTTGGCTGGGAATTGCATAACACATGCATTTTATATTTGTTATATTGTTACATTTGTAAATGGGCTCAAGCCCAAGTAAATGCTTAAATGGTTTTGGCCCAGTGGACTATAGTAAGTGGGTTACACACTAAGTTCTATGTAACTCACCCCATTTTCTTTACCCTTCTCAGGTAATGATCAATAGTGGAGGCTTGGGTCGGGAATGACTTCGTGGAGGCCATACTATGAATGATGGATTATATAAACTTTGAACTTCTTTAAAGTATTTTCTTTTAATTACTATTTTAGTTATGATGTAATAAGGCCTCTGGTATTATTTTATGGATTTTTACTCGTGGATGGATTATAATTATGTTTAGATACTTAAATGGGACTATTTTATTTTTTTTATAAATGATTTCATAAAATTTTCATGCAAAAGGGTTTATCTTAAATATTTTATCTCAGTAAATTTTCTCAGAATATTCTTTTAAGAATCTTGTTTCAAATCTCTTTTAAACTCTTTTAAACTTCTCGTAAAAATTTTAACCAATAAATTTCTAAGTTTCAATTTATAATCTCATACGTCTTAAATCATAGATTCTAAAAATTAACCTCGATTTTTAATAAACTCCATTTCCAAAATAGTTTTAAGGATCTGTTTTCTTTAAATCCTAAGACGGCTAGATGTATGTCCATTTTGCGTGACATACCAAATCTGGTCTTAACGCATAGACCGGGTTTGGGGTGTTACATTTTATGGTATAAGAGCCCGATTTTAAAACTCGACTGTGGATTAGGTTCAACAATAATTTTCGTTTAAAACTATTTTGAATTTATAGAATTTATGCTTTAAAGGTAGTATGGCATCACGAGCATCCGGCACCAAGTCAAGTAAGTATTTGTATACTAAATGATTATTATTGTGATATGATCATAGGAACACTCTAGAACTTCTAGTTTTAGGTGTTGAAACTATAGAGATTGAGACTATAGGATGTGATTGCGGAAATAACTTTATCTCTCATATCTCATAAAATATCGTTAATAAACACTGAAATAGTATTCTGCTTCATAAAACTTGTAATCAGATGAAACCGAATTAGTCATTATGAGCACTAGAGGACGTGGACGTCGTAGATGTGGCTGTGGTAGAGGCCGAGGTGCTAGAGCCGTGTCTGAGGCATCGAGACAATTATCGGAAATAGATGCACCGGCATCACCTGTGTCGGATAATGGATCCCACGCCCGTATGAAGGAAGACATTGCTTTGCCCCAGGCAATGTTGCGAGTTTTGAAAAGGGTCGTTGGGGCTAGATCGGTGCCAGTAGCTCGAGGATCAATATCAGAGAGGCTCAGATCCAATGGTGCCGAGACTTTTAGAGGTTTTCCTGGAGTAGCCCCAAATTTTGTAAAATATTGGCTCGAGGCTGTAGAGCGGATTATTGATGACCTGGAGTGTACTGCCAAGCAGAAACTAAGAGGAGCCGCGTATCAATGGTGGCTTACTGTTCGAGAGGGCACCCAGGCTGAACAAGTTACTTGGGATTTCTTCAAATCTGCTTTTCAAGGGAAGTATGTCGGGGGAAGCTATGTGCATGCCCGGAGGAAGGAATTCCTGAATTTGGTCCAAGGAAATAAGACAGTGGCAGCTTACGAGGTAGAATTTCTTTGCTTGAGCCGTTATGCTCGCGCAATAGTGCCAACTAATCATAAGCGTTGTGTACGCTTTGAGGATGGGTTGAATGATGAGTTGCGGGTACTGATAGCCCCGCAGCAAGAAAGGAGTTTTGCCACACTTGTGGAGAAAGCCAAGATAGCCGAAGAGGCTAAGAACTCAGAACACCAAAATCGAGAAATAGTCAGAGGCAAGAGGGACTTTAAGTACTCGGGTTCTTCTAAAAGGTTCCAAAAGAGGCCTCGAAATGATGAGCCAGCTCATGCTAGAGCACCTGTGGCTACCAATCAGATTCAAGAATGTGCTGACTGTGGGAGACGACACCCCGGAGAATGTTGGAAGAGAACCAGTGGTTGTTTTAAATGTGGTTCTAAGAACCACCAGTTTAGGAATTGTCCTCAACGGACTGGTCTGACTCAAGAAGCTCGTAACCCTGATGCACAGCCAGCTCGTGGCGCTCAACAGCCACCGAGGGGTCGTGTACCAGGTATTGGTGGTAATGGTGCTGGACGAGGTCAAGGTGCACTGGGTCGAGGTAATGGCTTTAGAGGTAATGTGGAGGCAAGACAGTCGGAGTTGGTCTACGCGGTCAGGCGTCGGGAGGATGGTGATGCACCTAATGTGATAACTAGTACGTTCTTCATCTTTGATGTACCTGCTACTGCTTTGATAGATATCGGGTCTACCCACTCGTATGTTGCTAGTGCCATATCTGGAAACCTGAATATTAGATCTAAAGTTATCGATAGAGAGATGACGGTAATTAGTCCTTTAGGACAGTCGGTAATCGTGAATAAATTGTTTAGAGACGTGCCTTTAGAAATTCAAAGAGAAATATTTCTGGTGGATTTGATGGAACTGCCTTTTGGTGAGTTTGATCTTATTTTGGGCATGGACTGGTTGGTAAAGCACCAGCCGCAACTAGATTGTGCAAAATATTGGCTCGAGGCTGTAGAGCGGATTATTGATGACCTGGAGTGTATTGCCAAGCAGAATCTAAGAGGAGCCGCGTATCAATGGTGGCTTACTGTTCGAGAGGGCACCCAGGCTGAACGAGTTACTTGGGATTTCTTCAAAGCTGCTTTTCAAGGGAAGTATGTCGGGGCAAGCTATGGAAGCCCGGAGGAAGGAATTCTTGAATTTGGTCCAAGAAAATAAGACAGTGGCAGCTTACGAGGCAGAATTTCTTTGCTTGAGCCGTTATGCTTGTGCAATAGTGCCAACTGATAATGAGCGCTGTGTACACTTTGATGATGGGCTGAATGATGAGTTGCAGGTACTGATAGCCCCGCAGTAAGAAAGGATTTTTGCCACGCTTGTGGAGAAAGCCAAGATAATCGAAGAGGCTAAGAACTTAGAACGCCAGAACTGGGAAAGAGTCAGAGGCAAGAGGGACTTTAAGTACTCGGGTTCTTCTAAAAGGTTCCAAAAGAGGCCTCGGAATGATGAGCCAGCTTAAGCTAGAGCACCTGTGGCTACCAATCAGATTCAAGAATGTGCTGACTGTGGGAGATGACACCCTGGGGAATGTTGGAAGAGAATCGGTGGTTGTTTTAAATGTTGTTCTAAGAACCACCAGTTTAGGAATTATCCTTGAAAGACTGATCCGACACAAGAAGCTCGTAACCCTGATGCACATCCAGCTCGTGGTGCTCAACAGCCACCGAGGGGTCGTGGACCAGGTCTTACTGTTAATGGCGTTGGACGAGGTCAAGGTGCACCGGGTCAAGGCAATGGCTTTAGAGGTAACGCAGAGGCAAGACAGTCGGGGTTGGTCTGCGCGATCAGGCGTCGGGAGCATGACGATGCACCTGATGTGATAACTGGTACGTTCTTCCTCTTTGATGTACCCGTTACTACTTTGATAGATATCGTGTCTATCCACTCGTATGTTGCTAGTGCCATATCTGGAAACCTGAATATTAGATCTGAAGTTACCGATAGAGAGATGGCGGTAATTAGTCCTTTAGGACAGTTGGTAATCGTGAATAAATTGTTTAGAGACGTCCCTTTAGAAATTCAAAGAGAAATATTTCTAGCGGATTTGATGGAACTGCCTTTCGGTAAGTTTGATCTTATTTTGAGCATGGATTGGTTGGTAAAGCACCAGGCGCAACTAGATTGTGCTACAAAGTGGATGTCAATCAGGACTTTGGAAGATAAGGAAGTTGTGATGATAGGCGAACGAAGAAATTACCAGGCAAATGCGGTATCTGCTTTAAAGGCAGAAAAGTTGCTGCAAAAAGGGTATAGAGCGTTCTTAGCCTTCATTAGTGCTTTAGATGCTAAGGAATTATCAGTGGAAGGTGTGAGAATGGTGAAAGAATTTCCAGATGTCTTTCCCGAAGAACTTTTAGGTCTACCTCCAGATCAGGAAGTAGAATTTGGCATTGAGCTTTTGCCCGAAATGGCTCAGGTGTCCATTGCTCCTTATAGAATGGCACCAAAGGAGTTAGCGAAGCTTAAAGCTCAAATTCAAGAATTGTTGGATCAGGGATTTATTCGACCGAGTGTGTCTCCGTGGGGAGCACTGGTTTTGTTCGTCAAGAAGAAGGATGGGTCGATGTATATGTGCATTGATTATAGGCAGTTGAATAAATTGACGATCAAGAATAAGTATCCATTACCGAGAATTGACGACCCGTTTGATCAATTGAGAGGAGCTTTAGTTTTCTCCAAGATTGATTTGAGATCGGGTTATCATCAACTCAAGGTTAAGGAGGCAGATATTCATAAGACGGCATTCCGAACTCGTTATGGGCATTATGAGTTTTTGGTGATGCCATTTGGCTTGACCAATGCACCAGCTGCATTTATGGACATGATGAATCGTGTCTTTCAACCCTATCTAGATCGATTCGTGGTGGTGTTCATAGATGACATCTTGGTATATTCGACAAATGAAGAAGAGTATGACTCGCATTTGTGCACAGTATTGCAGATACTGCGGGATAAGCAACTTTATGCCTAATTCAGTAAGTGTGAATTTTGGTTGAAGGAAGTGACTTTCTTGGGTCACGTGGTGTCAGCCGAAGGAATTAGAGTTGATCCTTGGAAGGTAGAGGCTGTGTTGGATTGGAAACCACCAAAGTCAGTGGCTGAGATTCGGAGTTTCTTAGGTTTGGATGGCTATTATAGACTCATTGTTGACGAGTTTTCATTGATTGCTGCACCCCTAACAAAACTGTTGTGAATGAGAGTACCGTATGTTTGGACAGATAAACAACAAGAGAGTTTCGAGAAATTGAAGAAGATTTTGATGGAAGTGCTAGTACTGATTCAACTTGAGGCTAGAAAAGAGTTTATCGTTTACAGTGATGCGTCACACACGGGTTCAGGATGTGTGCTAATGCAAGAAGGAAAGGTGGTGGCTTATACATCTCGTCAGTTAAGGCCGCACGAAGTCAACTATCCTACTCATGACTTGGAATTGGCTGCAGTGGTATTTGCTTTAAAGATTTGGAGGCACGATCTTTACGGTGAGAAGTCTATCATCTATACGGACAATAAGAGTCTTAAGTACCTCCTTACCCAGAAGGAGTTGAACTTGAGACAACGGAGGTGGGTGGAGCTGTTAAAGGATTATGACTTCTCAATCGAGTATCATACTGGAAAGGCTAATGTGGTGGCAGACGCGTTGAGTCGTAAGGTAGTATCGGAGTTAAGAGCAATGTTTGCTCATCTCGGCCAGTATGAGGATGGCGACCGCTAGCGTAACTTGGTGAAGCCTCGTGGTTAGAAACGAGATCAAGGAGAAGCGATTATCGATGAAAAGATGGGTCCGATTAATACAACAAGTTGAAAGTGGTGTAATAGGGATTTTGGAATGAATAAGGATGGAGTGCTGTGCTTTCGCGGAAGAGTTTGTATGTCCATGGATTGAGACAATTGATTCTGTGAGAGGCGCACAATAGCCCTTATGCTATGCACCCTAGAGGAAATAAGATGTATCGAGACCTTTGTAAATAGTATTGGTGGCCAGGGTTAAAACGGGAGGTTACTGATTTCGTGGGTAAGTGCTTGACTTGTCAACAAGTGAAGGCAAAAAATCAATTACCGTCGGGCTTATTGCAACCGGTAAAGATTCCTTTATGGAAATGGGAGCAGATAACGATAGATTTTGCTAGAGGGTTACCCTTAACACCCACTAAGAAAGATTTCGTCTGGGTGATAGTGGATCGATTGACGAAGACTTCCTATTTTCTACCAGTTCGTACGGATTACTCGCTGCAGAAGCTGGCTAAGTTGGACATATCAGAGATTGTGAGGTTGTATGGGGTACCAGTGTCTATTATATCAGACAGGGATCATAGGTTTACATCACGGTTTTGGAGAGCTTTGCATGAGGCTTTGGGAACAAGGTTAAACTTCAGTACAGCTTTTCATCCTCAGTCAGATGGTCAGTCAGAAAGAGTAATCTAGATTTTGGAAGACATGTTAAGGGGTTGTGTGATTGACTTCAGAGTAGTTGGGAAGATTTTCTACCATTGGTAGAGTTTGCATATAATAACAGTTACCAATCCAGTATCCAAATGGCACCCTATGAAGCGTTATATGGTCGTAGGTGTCGTACCCCTACTTGTTGGACTGAATTGGGAGAAAGGCAGTTGTTGGGTCCTGAATTGATATTTGAGACAGAAGAAAAGGTAAAGGTGATTCGAGCACGGTTAAAGAAAGCTTCGGATAGATAAAAGTCGTATGCAAATCTGAAGCGTAAGGATATTAAGTTTGCAGTGGGAGATTAGGTCTTTCTGAAAGTCTCACCTTGGAAGAAGATTTTCAGATTTGGAAGGAGGGGAAAGTTGAGCCTTGGGTTCATTGGATTGTACCATGTGTTGAAGCGTGTAGGACCAGTGGCCTATCAGCTTGAATTACCTCCGGAGTTGAGTCAGATTCATAGTGTCTTCCATGTTTCTATGCTGGGGCATTATAGATCGGATGCGCCTCACATAGTACCGATAGAAGAAGTGGAGATAAGGCCGGACTTGTCTTTCGAGGAGGAACCAGTGAAAATCTTAGATCGTGATGTTAAAGTGCTAAGAAAGAAGTTGAAACCATTGGTTAAGGTTCTATGGCGTAATCACAAAGTGGCGGAAGCTAAGTGGGGGCCTAAGGATGCAATTCGGCACCAGTATCCTCACCTTTTTTAACCAGGTAAATTTCGAGGATGAAATTTTCTTTAGGGGGTAGAATTGTAACATCCTAAAAATTTAGTATCGATATGTTGCATAATTTCGGTGCTTAGCTAGAGAATGATTTATTTTGTGTGTTTATTATATAGTCTTGAGAAGGCTCGGGATTTATTCGGAATTAGAATAAATTTTGGTAAGGAGTACTTTATTGAAGTGGAACAAGTGATATTGATGTTTAAGGTAATTAAGTCGCAAAAGCTAGCCCAAGATAAGCTAGTTGTAAAGTGGAGTTGGCGCCATAAGTGTTGCTTGAGGGAAGAGGTTCGAATCCCATAGTATGCATTTTGTGACTTTAATTTTTGCGCTCTTCTAGAATGTGTTTGCCAAGCTTTATTTTTGGTAAGGTTGGACTATTTTTTTTATGGTAAGTGGCTAATGGGTTAATGTAAGCTTTGAACATAGGGAAAGAAATCATGAACTTATAGAATGTAGGGGGGACACAAGGCACTTTTAAGGGAATGTGTTTTGGAAAGTTTGGAATGGCCAAACTTTGTCCATGAACTTCGACGGTTTTGGGGTCTAGGGGGTGGCCGAATATTGTTGGAAGCTTTTGTAAGGATGTGTAGCAAGTTTAGTCACTTTGATTTGATCATTTGGAACTTTTCACAAAAGCTTTTATTCTCATCTTTTTCTCTCCCTGGCTGAATGCATTTTTGTGCATTAGTGAACATTTTGTTTTCTTATTTTGGTCATTTCTTTTAACCATTTGGTCATAATTTTCTTTACCTCTCAAGTTCTTTTTCCCTAGTGCCGAAAACATCAAAGCACAAAAGCCATTTTTCCCTTTTTCTGTTTTTCACCATTGCCGAATGCTCCCTTGTCCCAAATCTCTCCCTTTGCTCCTTTCTCACCTTTGAAAAACCGAAACACAAACCTCTCACCCTCTATTTTTTTCTTTCTCCATTTTGCACATTCTTACAAACACATTTTCTCCCTTCTCTTTTCCTCCATGGCCGAATGTTACTAGTATTATTTTCTTCCATTTTTCTTCTTGGCCGAACCTTCCTCTTCATATATATTTTCTTATCAATCATTTTCTTTGCACTCATTTTGATTAATCGGTAAGTACCTTCTTCGATTCTTTATTTTTCTTTCTTTTTTTCTTTTGCCGAATCTATTTTTGATTTGGGAGGGTCTTTTGACTGAAAGTATCCTCTATCTTTCTCTTAGACAATCTTTCTCGTCTTTATAGTGATATAGAGAAGGCCGAAACTTGGAAGTGTTCATAATTATCGTGAATCGCTAAGATTCGATTCAAAGTGTTAAGGTAAGGGTTTCTATCAAGGACTCCCATATTGCTCGTTATTTCGTCAAAGATGGGTTGCTAATCGATTTTATCTTAGGGACGTTGTCGCTTGATTTTCATTCCATGAAACGTAAGATTTCGTGGTAAGCCGTTTTCACCCTTAAAAACTTATAGACTAAAATTTCGAAATATTAGTTGAACTAATATTCTTCTGTCAATGGAGGCAAACAAGATAGGGTCGAAAAGGGTGGTGAATAGTATTCAGAAGAGGGGCGAATTCGCTATTCCCTCTAGATTCAAGCGAAGGGCTGTTTCAGCAATCCGAGACTTTCCACCGGGTTGTGGACCCTCATCCGGGGAGAATCAATTACTTGAAGTTGTTCGTAGTTGAGAGCCATTAACTATTCGGGATTTTCCATCGGGTTGTGAACCGTCAACCGAGGAGAACCGACAAATAGTTGTTGTTTGAGATTCCGAGGGTAAAAATCGAGAATGCCTACTTTAGCATAGATTCAATTTAAGTGTTAGTATACTAATCAAGTGTGATACGTATTTAGGTATCGACGATCGGGAAAGTGTAGTCCTCACCATAATCAGGTGTGTAATCTCACACTTATCTCATGGGTTAGATGACTATACCGAAATTAAGCATTAGACTAAAAATCGCAAAGTTGGTGAAATTGAAAAATATGGTATATTAACACTTTAGTGTTAAGTGTATGAAATCGAAATTAAATCATGAAAATTACAAAATTACCCTTAATGGACTAATACGTTAAAAAGTGATATTTTGGGCCCCATGTGATAAATGGGCCATATGAGTTATTTGATGAAATTAGCCAAGTGTGTTATGAGATGATATGGGCCAAAATGTGAAATGGGCCAAATTGTGAAATGGGCCAAAGTGTAATATAGGCCAGACGGTAATAATTCATTTATGGGCCTTATGTTGGAAATTATCATATGAATGAATAGTTATGCATTTTAAATACATGATTGTATGGGTTGGGATATTTGACGAAGAGAAGATGGCTTCGTGCCCAGTTAATGGCTTCGTGCCCAGTTAATGGCTTCGTGCCCAGTTAATGGCTTCATGCCCAGTCAATGGCTTCATGCCCAGTTTAATTTATGGCTTAATGCCCAGTTAGTGTGTTGGCGGGGTGGGTGACTAAAGCTCCCCACAGTGTCTTTGGTTTCACTGGTGGTGTGTAGCGGTTGGAAATTTAGGCTTGGTTGGGAATTGCATAACACATGCATTTTATATTTGTTATATTGTTACATTTGTAAATGGGCTCAAGCCCAAGTAAATGCTTAAATGATTTTGGCCCGGTGGGATCGTGGTAAGTGGGTTACTAATCGAGTTCTATGTAACTCACCCCATTTTCTTTACCCTTCTCAGGTAACGATCAATAGTGGAGGCTTGGGCCGGGAATGACTTCGTGGAGGCCATACTACGAATGATGGTTTATATAAACTTTGAACTTCTTTAAAGTATTTTCTTTTAATTACTATTTCAGTTATGATGTAATAAGGCCTCTAGTATTATTTTATGGATTTTTACTCGTGGATGAATTTTAATTATGTTTAGATACTTAAATGGGACTATTTTATTTTTTTTATAAATGATTTCTTAAAATTTTCGTGCAAAAAGGGGGTTTTCTTAAATATTTTATCTCGTAAATTTTACGTAAATATTCTTTTAAGAATCTTGTTTCAAATCTCTTTAAACTCTTTTAAACTTCTCGTAAAAATTTAACCAATAAATTTCTAAGTTTCAATTTATAATCTCATACGTCTTATATCGTAGATTCTAAAATTAACCTCGCTTTTAATAAACTTCATTTCAAAAATAGTTTTAAGGATCTATTTTCTTTAAATCATAAGACGGCTAGATGTATGTTTGTTTTGTGTGACATACCAAATCTGGTCTTAACGCATAGACCGGGTTTGGGGTGTTACATTTTATGGTATCAGAGCCCAGTTTCAAAACTCGACTGTGGATTGAGTTCAACAACAATTTTCGTTTAAAACTATTTTGAATTTATAGAATTTATGCTTTAAAGGTAGTATGGCATCCCGAGCATTCGGCACCAAGTCACGTAAGTATTTGTATACTGAATGATTAGTATTGTGATATAATCATAGGAACACTCTAGAACTTCTTATTTTAGGTGTTGAAACTGTAGAGATTGAAACTATAGGATGTGATTGCGGAAATAACTTTATCTCTCATATCTCATAAAATATCGTTAATAAACACTGAAATAGTATTCTACTTCATAAAACTTGTAATCAGAATAAACTGAATTAGTCATTATGAGCATTAGAGGACGTGGACGTGGTAGACGTGGCTGTCATAGAGGCTGAGGTCCTAGAGCCATGTCTGAGGCATCGGGACATATGCCAGAAATGGATGCACGGCATCACCTGTGTCAGATAATGGATCCCACGATCGTATGAGGGAAGACATTGCTTTGTCCCAGGCAATGTTGCGAGTTTTGGAAAGGGTCGCTTGGGCTAGATCAGGGCCAGTAGCTCGAGGATCAATATCGGAGAGGCTCAGATCCAATGGTGCCGAGACTTTTAGAGGTATTTTTGGAGTAGCCCCAAATGTTGCGAAATATTGGCTCGAGGCTGTAGAGCAGATTATGAACGACTTAGAGTGTACTGCCGAGCAGAAACTAAGAGGAGCTGTGTCTTTGTTGAGGGACGAGGCGTATCAATGGTGGCTTACTGTTCGTGAGGGCACCCAGGCTGAACGAGTTACTTGGGATTTCTTCAAAGCTGCTTTTCAAGGGAATATGTCGGGGCAAGCTATGTGGATACCCGGAGGAAGGAATTCCAAAATTTGGTCCAAGAAAATAAGACGGTGGCAGCTTACGAGGCAGAATTTTTTCGCTTGAGTAGTTATGCTCGCCCAATAGTGCCAACTGATCATGAGCGCTGTGTACGCTTTGAGGATGGGTTGAATGACGAGTTGCGGGTACTGATAGCCCCGCAGCAAGAAAGGATTTTTGCCACGCTTTTGGAGAAAGCCAAGATAGCCGAAGAGGCTAAGAACTCAGAACGCCAGAACCGAGAAAGAATCAGAGGCAAGAGGGACTTTAAGTACTCGGGTTCTTCTAAAAGGTTTCAAAAGAGGCCTCAGAATAATGAGCCAGCTCAAGCTAGAGCACCTGTGGCTACCAATCAGATTCAAAAATGTGCTGACTGTGGGAGACGACACCCTGGGGAATGTTGGAAGAGAATCGGTGGTTTTTTTAAAAGTGGTTCTAAGAACCACCAGTTTAGGAATTTTCCTCGACGGACTGATCTGACTCAAGAAGCTCGTAACCCTGATGCACAGCCAGCTCGTGGCGCTCAACAGCCACCGAGGGGTTGTGGACCAGCTCTTGGTGGTAATGGCGCTAGACGAGGTCAAGGTGCACCGGGTCAAGGTAATGGCTTTAGAGGTAACGTAGAGGTAAGACTGCCAGGGTTGGTCTACGCGATCAGGCGTCAGGAGGATGGCAATGCACCTGATGTGATAACTGGTACATTCTTCATCTTTGATGTACCTATTACTGCTTTGATAGATATCGGGTCTACCCACTCATATGTTGCTAGTGCCATATCTGAAAACTAGAATATTAGATCTGATGTTACCGATAGAGAGATGACGGTAATTAGTCCTTTAGGACAGTCGGTAGTCGTGAATCTTTGGAAATTCAAAGAGAAATATTTCTGGCGGATTTGATGGAACTACCTTTCGGTGAGTTTGATCTTATTTTGGGCATGGATTGGTTGGTAAAGCACCAAGCGCAACTAGATTGTGCTGCAAAGTGGATGTCAATCAGGACTTTGGAAGATAAGGAAGTTGTAATGATAGGCGAACGAAGGAATTACCTGGCAAATGTGGTATCTACTTTAAAGGAAGAAAAGTTGGTGCGGAAAGGGTATGGAGCGTTCTTAGCCTTCATTAGTGCTTTAGATGCTAAGGAATTATCAGTAGAAGGTGTGAGAATGGTGAAAGAATTTCCAGATATCTTTCCCGAAGAACTGCCGGGTCTACCTCCAGATCGGGAAGTAGAATTTGGCATTGAGCTTTTGCCCGGAACAGCTCCGGTGTCCATTGCTCCTTATAGAATGGTGCCAAAGGAGTTAGCGGAGCTTAAAGCTCAAATTCAAGAATTGTTGGATCAGGGATTTATTCGACCGAGTGTGTCTTCGTGGGGAGTACCAGTTTTGTTCGTCAAGAAGAAGGATGGGTCGATGCGTATGTGCATTGATTATAGGCAGTTGACTAAATTGACGATCAAGAATAAGTATCCATTGCTAAGAATCGACGACCTATTTGATCAATTGAGAGGAGCTTCAGTTTTCTCCAAGATTGATTTGAGATCGGGTTATCATCAACTCAAGGTCAAGGAGGTAGATATTCATAAGACGGCATTCCGAACTCGTTATGGGCATTATGAGTTTTTGGTGATGCCATTTGGTTTGACCAATGCACCAACTGCATTTTTGGACATGATGAATCGTGTCTTTCAACCCTATCTAGACCGGTTCGTGGTGGTGTTCATAGATGACATCTTGGTATATTCAAGAAATGAAGAAGAGCATGACTCGCATTTGTGCACAGTATTGCAGATACTGCGGGACAAGCAACTTTATGCCAAATTTAGTAAGTGTGAATTTTGGTTCAAGGAAGTGACTTTCTTGGGTCACGTGGTGTCAGCCGAAGGAATTAGAGTTGATCCTCGGAAGGTAGAGGCTGTGTTGGATTGGAAACAACTGAAGTCAGTGGCTGAGATTTAGAGTTTCTTAGGTTTGGCGAGCAATTATAGACGCTTTGTTGACGGGTTTTCGTTGATTGTTACACCCCTAACAAAATGTTGCGAAAGGGAGTACCGTATGTGTGGACAGATAAACAACAAGAGAGTTTCGAGAAACTGAATAAGATTTTGACGGAAGCGCCAGTACTGATTCAACCTGAGGCTGAAAAAGAGTTTATCGTTTACTGTGATGCGTCACACACGGGTTTAGGATGTGTGCTAATGCAAGAAGGAAAAGTGGTGGCTTATACTTCTCGTCAGTTAAGGCCGCACGAAGTCAACTATCCTACTTATGACTTGGAATTGGCTGCAGTGGTATTTACTTTAAAGATTTACAGGCACTATCTTTACGGTGAGAAGTCTATCATCTATACGGACCATAAGAGTCTTAAGTACCTCCTTAACCAGAAGGAGTTGAACTTAAGACAACGAAGGTGGGTGGAACTGTTAAATGATTATGACTTCTCAATCGAGTATAATCCTGGAAAGGCTAACGTGGTGGCAGACGCGTTGAGTCGTAAGGTAGTATCAGAGTTAAGAGCAATGTTTGCTCATCTCAGTTTGTATGAGGATGGTAGTCTACTAGCAGAACTTCAGGTGAAGCCTCTGTGGTTAGAATAGATCAAAGAGAAGTAGTTATCAGATGAAAAGATGGGTCCGTTAATGCAACAAGTTGAAAGTGGTGAAATAGAGGATTTTGGAATGAATAAGGATGGAGTGCTGTGCTTTCGAGGAAGAGTTTGTATGCCCATAGATTCAGATTTGAGATAATTGATTCTGCGAGAGGCACACAGTAGCCCTTATGCTATGCACCCCAGAGGAAATATGATGTATCGAGACCTCTATAAACAGTATTGGTGGCCAGGGTTAAAACGGGAGGTTACTGATTTCGTGGGTAAGTGCTTGACTTGTCAACAAGTGAAGGCGGAACATCAATTACCGCCGGGCTTATTGCAACCGATAAAGATTCCTTTATGGAAATGAGAGCGGATAACGATGGATTTTATTAGTGGGTTACCCTTAACACCCACTAAGAAAGATTCCGTTTGGGTGATAGTGGATCGATTGACGAAGATTACCCATTTTCTACCAGTTCGTACAGATTACTCGCTGCAGAAGCTGGCTAAGTTGTACGTATCAGAGATTGTGAGGTTGCATAGGGTACCAGTGTCTATTATACCGGACAGGGATCCTAGGTTTACATCACGGTTTTGGAGAGCTTTGCATGAGGCTTTGGGAACAAAGTTAAACTTCAGTACAGCTTTTCATCCTCAGTCAAATGGTCAGTCGGAAAGAGTAATCCAGATTTTGGAAGAAATGTTAAGGGGTTGTGTGATTGACTTCAGAGGTAGTTGTGAAGATTTTCTACCGTTGGTAGAGTTTGCATATAATAACAGTTACCAATCCAGTATCCAAATGGCACCCTATGAAGCGTTATATGGTCGTAGGTGTCGTACCCCTACTTGTTGGACTGAACTGGGGGAAAGGTAGTTGTTGGGTCCTAAATTGATATCTGAGACAGAAGAAAAGGTAAAGGTGATTCGAGCACGATTAAAGGAAGCTTCGGATAGACAAAAGTTGTATGCGGATCTGAAGCGTAAGGATATTGAGTTTGTAGTAGGAGATCAGGTTTTTCTGAAAGTCTAACCTTGGAAGAAGATTTTCAGATTTAGAAGGAGGGGAAAGTTGAGCCCTAGGTTTATTGGACCGTACCGTGTGTTGAATCGTGTAGGACCAGTGGCCTATCAGCTTAAATTACCTCCGAAGTTGAGTCAGATTCATAGTGTCTTCCATGTTTCTATGCTGAGGCATTATAGATCGGATCCATCTCACATAGTACCGGTGGAAGAAGTGGAGATAAGGCCGGACTTGTCTTTGAGGAGGAACCAATGAAAATCTAAGACCATGATCTTAAGGTGCTAAGAAAGAAGTTGGTACCGTTGGTTAAGGTTCTATGGTGTAATCATGGAGCAGAGGAAGCTATGTGGGAGCCTGAGGATGCAATTCAGCAACAGTATCCTCACCTCTTTTAACCAGGTAAATTTTAAGGATGAAATTTTCTTCAAGGGGGTAGAATTGTAACATCCTAAAAATTTAGTATCGATATGTTGCATAATTTCGGTGCTTAGCTAGAGAATGATTTATTTTGTGTGTTTATTATATAGTCTTGAGAAGGCTCGGGATTTATTCGGAATTAGAATAAATTTTGGTAAGGAGTACTTTATTGAAGTGGAACAAGTGATCTTGATGTTTAAGGTAATTAAGTGGCAAAAGCTAGCACATGATAAGCTAGTTGTAAAGTGGAGTTGGCACCATAAGTGTTGCTTGAGGGAAGAGGTTCGAATCCCATAGTATGTATTTTGTGACTTTAATTTTTGCACTCTTCTAGAATGTGTCAGCCAAGCTTTATTTTTGGTACGGTTGGACTATTTTTTTTTATGGCAAGGTGGCTAATGGGTTAATGTAAGCTTTGAACATAGGGAAAGAAATCATGAACTTATAGAATGTAGGGGGGACACAAGGCACTTTTAAGGGAATGTGTTTTGGAAAGTTTGGAATGGCCAAACTTTGTCCATGAACTTCGACGGTTTTGGGGTTTAGGGGGTGGCCGAATATTGTTGGAAGCTTTTGTAAGGATGTGTAGCAAGTTTAGTCACTTTGATTTGATCATTTGGTGCTTTTCACAAAAGCTTTTCTTCTCATATTTTTCTCTCCCTAGCCGAATGCATTTTTGTGCATTAGTGACCATTTTGTTTTCTTCTTTTGGTCATTTCTTTTAACCATTTGGTCATAGTTTGCTTTACCTCTCAAGTTCTTTTTCCCTAGTGCCGAAAACACCAAAGCACAAAAGCCATTTTTCCCTTTTCTATTTTTCACCATTGCCGAATGCTCCCTTGTCCCAAATCTCTCTCTTTGCTCCTTTCTCACCTTTGAAAAACCGAAACACAAACCTTTCACCCTCTATTTCTTTCTTCCTCCATTTTGCTCATTCTCACAAACACATTTTCTCCCTTCTCTTTTCCTCCATGGTCGAATGTTAATAGTATTATTTTCTTCCATTTTTCTTCTTGGCCGAACCTCTCTCTTCATATATATTTTCTTATCAATCGTTTTCTTTGCACTCGTTTTGATTAATCGGTAAGAACCCTCTTCGATTCTTTATTTTTCTTTCTTCTTTTCTTTTACCGAATCTACTTTTCATTTGGGAGGGTCTTTTGGCCGAAAGTATCCTCTATCTTTCTCTTAGACAATCTTTTTCGTCTTTATAGTGATATAGAGAAGGCCGAAACTTGGAAGTGTTCGTAATTATCGTGAATCGCTAAAATTCGTTTCAAAGTGTTAAGGTAAGGGTTTCTATCAAGGACTCCCATATTACTCGTTATTTCGTCAAAGATGGGTTACTAATCGATTTTATCTTAGGAACGTTGTCGCTCGATTTTCATTCTGTGAAACGTAAGATTTCGTGGTAAGCCGTTTTCACCCTTAAAAACTTATAGACTAAAATTTCAAAATATTAGTTGAACTAATATTCTTCTGTCAATGGAGGCAAACAAGATAGGGTCGAAAAGGGTGGTGAATAGTGTTTGGAAGAGGGGCGGATTTGCTATTCCCTCTAGATTCAAGCGAAGGGCTATTTCGGCAATCCGAGAAAGTGTTGTTCAGAGCCATTAACTATTTGAAGTTATGGACCCTCATCCGGGGAGAATTAATTATTTGAAGTTGTTCGTAGTTCAGATGAAACACCCCAAACCCGGCCCAAAAAGCCTAACCGGATTTGGTATGTTCCTCGAGTAAATCTATAGCAAATTCTCATTTTTGTTTAAGAAAAACTTGATGATTTTGTAGAAAACAGATTAACTTAACATTTTAGGTTAAAAATAAATTTGTAAAGTAAAATTTATATCTTTTAAAAAAAACATTACTTGTAGGAGGAATTGATAAATCAAAAGAAAACCACATTTAAGGAAATTACTTTAAAACACACACACACACACACACATATATATATATATATATACATTAGTGACAAAAACATTTTTTTATTTTTATTTATTGAAAACTATTTAGTTATTTAATAGTTATTGTTCATGGCAAAATAAAATAATTCCAAACACAAAATTAAAGATAGTTTATAGTGGCCTTATTACATAAAATTGGCAAACCCATAATAAAGTCTAAATAATAAAAATTAACTTAATAAGTTTAAGTAGGAAAATTTCCAAACTTCATTGTTTGAGCATTGGCCACCTCGAAATCCTTCTTGTCATTTTAGATCCATCGCACTACGAATCATCTGAAAAGTTTTCCCACAAAAGGGGTGAGTCATAAACTCAATGTATAACACATACATTAAAAAGCCCATTTGATTAAGCCTTTAAGCCCATTAATTACACATATGGCCATAGGCCCATTTAAGTCATATTTGGCCAAAAGCCCATTTTCATAACAGATCAAATAATAATCATTTATGATCACATGATTAGATACAAATAATGAAATGCAAACCCGGCCCACCTAAATATCCATCCGCTACACACCACCGTACCAACCAACACACCGTGGGATTACTAAATCGACCCTCCATCCGCTACACACCATCGAAGGCGATTCTTTGCGGTCAACATGCACATCGCCTTATAATATTGTGGCAAAGCCACCGGACAAATGTGACCAAGTCACCAGATTTCAAATATCCGATCAAGTCACCAATTCACATATGTGACCAAGTCACCGGATTTCAAATATGTGACCAAGTCACCAGATTCACATATGTGACCAAGTCACCGGATTTCAAATATGTGACCGAAGTCATCGAAATGTGGTAAAACCACCGAATACTTCCCTTCATCAATAATACCCATATGCCCATGCACATACATATCGATAAATTTTCATGCTATTTACCCCACAGATCATAATATAGTCATACTTATCTTCACATTTATGCATATAGCAAAATGAACAAAATATTGGGGTAAACATTCCTGAATATCGTATACCACTGAATGGTATTCAAAATCACAATCATACCCATGGTCATATAATCACATTTAAATATATGTAAATCTATGAGATTTTTAATGTAAGGTTACACACCTTATGATAGTGAGAACGATACCCTCTCGCTCGTCAACACCTAGTTAATTAGCACACTTGGTTAGTATACACTATTACTAACAAAACTACACTCATTGATGATGGATCTAAATCCTTACCTTCGGATTCTCGAACGACAGTTATTTGTTGTTTTTCTCCGCTAGATGGATCAAAACCCACTGATATTCCACCAACGTAAAGTGGTTCGATTGTACGTACTACTTCAAATAATCGCTCCTCGTTAGCAGAGGGTCCACAACCCAGTGGAAAGTCTCTAACACGCGATACTGCCTTTCGTTTGTAGTTTGATGGTAAAAGAGTACCTCCTCTCTTCCAAACACTCCGTACGGCTCTTTTCTTACCTATCTTGTTAGTCTTAAATCGCCCCTAAAATAACGTTGATTAGTGATCCATTCTAAAAGAATAGATATGATCGAAATTAAAAATCCTTACCTTGATGATCTCGAAAGATCACTTCTTAAAAGTTGGCTTCAACAAAGATCTTTAAAAATCCTTTCCAAGGATTGCCTAGAGACGAGAAAAATAAAAGGATTATGAGACTAAAATAAGAAGAAGATCATGAAAACGATTGACAAAATCCTTACTTGATTCACTTGAAGGTTCGGCCTTGAACAAAAAGAAGAAAGGAATTGATGATTCGGCTTTAACAAAAAGAGAGAAATATTGTGCTTTGGCTATGGTGGTTTCGGTTGAGAATGAAGAAGAAAGAAGTATGAAAAGAGAAGGAAAGAGAAGGAAGAAAAGAGAAAGAGAAAGAGAGAGATTAAAGGAAGAAGATGATGATGGTGATGTTGTTTTTCAAAAAGAAAAGAGATTGGTTTTGGAACCTATGCTCATTCGGCCAAGGGGAAGAAATGAAGAAAAAGGTTCTTGATCTTTTGTGGTTTCAGCTATGAGAGGGAAAGAGAAGAGAGAAATAGAATGAAAAAGAAAGAAAAAGAAAATGAGAGAGAAAGCTTTTGGTGAAAGTTGAATTCGGCACTAGAGAGGAAGAAAAGGAAGTGTCTTCAAAAGTGACAATAATTTGGTATCAAAAGGAGATAAAATTTTGAGAGGAAAAGAAGAAATAAAGGTACCTATTTGGTCAAAATGCAAAGGCCAAAACAAATCAAACTTTGTACCAAATGTCACTAGACAATTTTGGCTAAGAGAAGAAAAATATTGGACAAAGGAAAAATGCATAATTGACAACCTTTTGGTCAACTAAAACCTCCCTAATCCCATACCAAAATTCGGCCAACACAATAGCCTACACAATCCCCTTCTTTCCTCCTTGATTCTTCCCTATCAACTCCATAATTTCCAACACAATTAATCACTCCCTTAGCCCCTTATGCCGTCTAGGTTCATGGTCAAATGACCATGAACAAACTTCCAAAACATTGCCCACATATCATGCCTTTTGTCCCCCCTTTCTTACCATCTTCTTATGATTCCATACCATAAGTTCCTAGCTTGCCTTTTTCATATGGTCAAATGGCCAAAAATAAAAGAATACTCATCCACTCTAGAACATTCTTGGCCGACACTATAGGGAAGGAAACATAAAAACTAAAATTTTTCCCATTTGCTAGCTAGGGGATTCGAACCTCTCCCCTCAAGCACTAATCCATGCATCCTAACCACCTTGTCAATTACTCATCTTATGCTTAAAACTCCTTGTCATTATTTCTTAAGGCCTAACTTGTTTAGCTCCCTCTTAATTACTAGAAATTAAAAGTTTCACTAAGCATTCACTTAATTAATGAAGCTCAAATAACTTCCAAAATACACTCAATAATAATTAAGCATGCAACATTATTCAATTAAGTAGAAAATGCATAACCCCTAATTATCCGGATGTTACAGTTCTACCCCCTTAAAATAATTTCGTCCTCGAAATTACCTGGCTGGAATAAGTGAGGGTATTGCTATCGCATCGCTTCCTCCGGTTCCCACGAAGCTTCTTCTGATCCATGATTACGCCATAATACTTTGACAAGAGGAACTGACTTTCTCCATAAAACCTTTACATCTCGCTCCAGAATTTGAATTGGCTCCTCTTCATAGGACAAATCTGGTCTTAATTCCACCTCCTCGACTGGCACTACATGAGATGGATCCGACCGGTAATGACGTAACATTGAAACATGGAACACATCGTGCATTTGCTTCAACTCCGAAGGTAATTCTAACTGATATGCCACAGATCCGACTCACTTCAAAACCCGATAAGGTCCTATGAACCTGGGACTTAACTTTCCTTTGCGACCAAATCTCATCACCTTTTTCCAAGGTGAAACCTTTAGGAAAACTTGGCCCCCCACAGCAAACTCTATTTCTTTACGCTTTAGATCTGCGTACGATTTTTGTCTGTCAGATGCTTCCTTTAATCGAGCCCGGATTACCTTAACCTTTTCTTCGGATTCAGCCACTATTTCTGGACCCAAAATCTGACGTTCCCCTAATTCTGTCCAACATGTAGGAGTGTGACACTTCCGTCCATATAGTGCTTCATATGGTGCCATCCGAATACTGGATTGAAAACTGTTGTTGTACGTAAATTCTGCCAACGGTAAGAATTCCTCCCAACTTCCCTTGAAATCCATTACACATCCTCTTAACATATCTTCTAAGATTTGGATTACTCTTTCAGATTGGCCGTCAGACTGAGGATGAAATGCCGTACTGAAGTCCAATCTAGTGCCTAAAGCCTGATGCAATGCTTTCCAAAACCGCGACGTAAACCTCGGATCTCTGTCCGAAATAATCGACAACGGCACTCCATGCAATCTCACAATCTCAATACATATAACTTCGCCAATTTTCAGAAGAGTAATCAACCCGAACTGGGATAAAATGTGTAGATTTCGTCAATCGGTCCACTATCACCCATACAGAGTCTTTCTTAGTAGGCGTAAGAGGAAGCCCACTAACAAAGTCCATGGTGATTCTCTCCCACTTCCACTACGGAATCTTTATCGGCTGAAGCAATCCCAAAGGTACTTGATGTTCAGCCTTGACTTGCTGACACGTTAAGCACTTTCTTACAAACTCCGTAACTTCTCACTTAAGTCTAGGCCACCAAAACTGATCTCGCAAATCTCGGTATAACTTACTTCCTCCAGGATGCATAGCATAGGGACTACCATGCGACTCCTGAAGAATCTTTTGCCTCAACTCCTGATCCCTTGGCATACAAACTTTACCTTTAAAACACAATACCCCATCACTGTTAATACCATAATCTTTCAATTCTCCACTCTGCACCTGCAGAAGCTTTACACTCAGATCTTTGTCTACCAACTGCCTCTCTTTCACTTGACTCAACCATGTCGGTTTAACTTGAAGTTCTGCCAACAAGCTTCCGTCATCGTAAAGACTGAGATGTGCAAACATCGCCCTTAAATCTGACACCACTTTTTGACTTAGAGCGTCTGCCACCACATTCGCCTTGCCCGGGTGGTACTCAATAGAACAGTCGTAGTCTTTTAACAACTCTATCCACCTTCGTTGCCTCAAATTCAGTTCTTTTTGAGTCAGTAGATATTTCAGACTTTTGTGGTCCGTGTATATCACTGACTTTTCCCCGTATAAATAATGTCTCCAAACTTTAAGAGCAAAGACTACAGCTGCCAACTCCAAATCATGCGTCGGGTAATTGACCTCGTGTGGTCTCAATCGCGAGACGACACGCAACTACTTTTCCGCCTTGCATCGTAACACATCCTAATCCTGTGTGAGAAGCATCACAATACACGACGAAATCCTTTCCTGCCTCAGGTTGAATCAAAACTAGAGCTTCAGTCAAAACTTTCTTGAGCTTCTCAAAACTCTCTTGCTGCTTATCAGCCCACACGAAAGGTACTTCCTTTCTCAGCAATTTCGTTAAAGGTGCAGCTATCGATGAGAATCCTTCGACGAATCTTCGGTAATAGCTTGCTAATCCCAAGAAACTGCGAACCTCAGTTACGAAATTAGGTGGTTTCCAATCTAGCACAACCTCAATCTTCCGAGGATCCACCCTTATCCCTTCTGCAGATACCGCATGGCCTAAAAATGCAACTTCTTTCAGCCAAAATTCACACTTGCTGAATTTGGCATAAAGTTTCTTCTCCCTTAAAACTTGCAACACAATCCGGAGATGCTTATCATGTTCCATTTCGGACTTAGAATGCACCAGGATGTCGTCTATGAATACCACGACGAATTGATCCAAGTAGGGCTGGAAAATTCGATTCATCATATCCATGAACGCAGCTGGGGCATTCGTCAATCCGAATGGCATTACCAAAAATTCATAATGCCCATATCTAGTTCGGAAAGTCGTCTTATGGATATCCACTTCCTTCACTTTAAGCTGATGATACCCCGACCTTAGATCAATCTTTGAGAATACATGCACTCCTTTGAATGATCGAACAAGTCGTCGATCCTTGGCAAAGGATACTTGTTCTTGATGGTCAGCTTATTTAACTGCCGGTAATCTATACACATCCTCATCAATCCGTCCTTCTTCTTCACGAATAGGACCGATGCTCCCCATGGAGACACACTAGGTCGGATAAATCCACGATCAAGCAACTCTTGAATCTGAGCCTTAAGCTCAACTAACTCCTTCAGTGCCATTCTATATGGAGCAATAGAAACTGGCGCCGTTCCAGGCAATAAATCAATCCCGAATTCTACTTCACGATCCGGAGGCAAACCTGGAAGTTTTTCCAGAAAAACATCTACAAATTCATTCACAGTCCTAACTCCCTCAACAGTTGCTTCCTTAGCCTCCAAGGCACTCACCAACATCAGAAAGGCTACACATCCCTTTCTAACCATCTTTTCTGCCTTAAGAGCGGTTACTACATTAGATAAGTAGTTCCGTCTCTCGCCCATCACTACAACTTCCTTGTCATCAATTGTTCTTAAGGACATCCGCTTAGCAGCACAATCTATATTTGCACGATACTTCACAAGCCAGTCCATGCCTAAGATTAGGTCGAATTCTCCGAATGGCAACTCCATTAAATCAGCCGGAAATTGTATCCCTTGAACTTCTAAAGGCACTTCCTTAAAAAGTTTGTCTACAACTATTGTCTGTCCTAAAGGACTAAGTACAGTCATCTTCCTAGGTACAGTTTCAGAAGTCACATGCAAAGTCCCAGATACTTCACTAGCGATATAGGAATGAGTTGACCCTATATCTATCAAAGTAATAAAGGGCAACCCGTAAATCGAAACGTACTCGTGATAACATCAAAAGGCCATCGTCCTCTCTGCGATTTAATCGCATACACCGGACTGGCTGTCTCGCCTCAGAGCTACCACTGCCTCTGCCTGAAGTTCCGCGACCTCTACCGGAACCATTACCCTTTCCATTTAGACCACGACCCATTATCGGCTGTTGTCCACCTCGGCCAGCCTGATTAGCACCCTGACTTGCTGGGCGGTTCTTCTCTGAGTTCATCGGGCAATCCTTGATCATATGATCCTTCGAACCGCACTTGAAACATCCGCCGGTCTTTTCCCAACATTCTCCTGAGTGTATTTTCCCACATTGAGTACAAGTACGATTTTGTCCACCCGTAGTAGTCTGTTGACCTCACGGTCCATCAGTTCTTGATTTCTTTTGAAAACTCCCGGACGACCCTGAAGACCCAAAGCTTCTCTTATTCTTGCTCGGGCCTTTGTCTCGGTTCTGTCTTTTAGTCCTTTTAGCCTCTTCGGCAATTCTTGCCCTTTCTACTAAGATTGCAAAATCTCTTTCACGGTGCGGAGCAATCATCACTCGTAGCTCATCTCTAAGTCCATCTTCAAATCTGATGCACCGTTCATATTCCGTAGCCACTATCCCTCTAGCATATCGGCTAAGTTGCAAAAATTCTGCTTCATATTCAGCTATCGACTTGTTTCCTTGGACCAAATTCAGAAATGTCTTCCTCTCGGGAGTCGATGTAGCTAGCTCCAACATATTTTCCTTGAATTTAATCTTAAAATACCCCCAATCCAATGATCCACAGGGGTACTCTCTTTGATAGTGAGCCACCACCGGTAGGCTTCATCACGGAGTAGTGAAATAGCACCTTCACTTTTCTTCATCAGTGCAATCTAAATCGTCCATGATCCTCTCGACTGCCTCCAACTAGTATTCAGCTACATTTGGAGCTATTCCAGATACTCCCGAAAACCTCGGCTCCATTTGATCTAAGTCTCTCACCATCGACTTTCGAGGCCCATTTCGTAACTAGCTTACGCTACATCGCTCCAAAACTCGCAAGACCACGACTTGTGATCTACAACGTCACCTCCTTCATTTTGTTCTTGAAATTCCACCCCAACAAATGGTGGTGGAGCATCATTTTCGAACCTTGACCAGATCTAACTGGTTCCGACACAGCCATTCTTCCTCGTCCACGTCCACGACGTCCACGTCCCCTAGAACTCATGTCTACTACGTGTCTTATCTGTTTTTTACGAAAAAGTCTTATGTATTAGAGTCTTTTCACTTCTTATTAAAGGAAAGTTTTATGAAACAGATATTTAGTAGTTTTTCCGTAGTAGCACACAAACACCTAGGGTCCATGTCTCTAAAGTATAGTTTCCTTAGGCTTATCAAACATTCATATCACTTTATCAAAGTACTTACCTGATGGATCTGGGCCGAGAACTCCTAGTGCCATGCTCTTATAAAACCATTTTAACATAAGAAAACTTTCAGAAAGTCATTAGGGCCATATTTTGAAAACGTTGTGGGCTTCAAAACCCAAGGCCGAGAGTTTAAAACTGGGCTCTGATACCAAGCTGAAACACCCCAAACCCGGTCCAAAAAGCCTAACCGGATTTGGTATGTTCCTCGAGTAAATCTATAGCGAATTCTCATTTTTGTTTAAGAAAAACTTGATGATTTTGTAGAAAACAGATTAACTTAACATTTTAGGTTAAAAATAAATTTGTAAAGTAAAATTTATATCTTTAAAAAAACGTTACTTGTAGGAGGAATTGATAAATCAAAAGAAAACCACATTTAAGGAAATTACTTTAAAACACACACACACACATATATATACATTAGTGACAAAAACATTTTTTTTATTTTTATTTATTGAAAACTATTTAGTTATTTAATAGTTATTGTTCATGGCAAAATAAAAATAATTCCAAACACAAAATTAAAGATAGTTTATAGTGGCCTTATTACATAAAATTGGCAAACCCATAATAAAGTCTAAATAATAAAAATTAACTTAATAAGTTTAAGTAGGAAAATTTCCAAACTTCATTGTTTGAGCATTGGCCACCTCGAAATCCTTGCTACCCCGATCCATCGTACTACGAATCATCTGAAAAGTTTTCCCACAAAAGGGGTGAGTCATAAACTCAATGTATAACAAATACATTAAAAAGCGCATTTGATTAAGCCTTTAAGCCCATTAATTACACATATAGCCATAGGCCCATTTAAGTCATATTTGGCCAAAAGCCCATTTTCATAACAGATTAAATAATAATCATTTATGATCACATGATTAGATACAAATAATGAAATGCAAACCCTACCACCTAAATATCCATCCGCTACACACCACCGTACCAACCAACACACCGTGGGATTACTAAATCGACCCTCCATCCGCTACACACCATCAAAGCGATTCTTTGCGGTCAACATGCACATCGCCTTATAATATTGTGGCAAAGCCACTGCACAAATGTGACCAAGTCACCAGATTTCAAATATGTGACCAAGTCACCAATTCACATATGTGACCGAAGTCACCGGATTTCAAATATGTGACCAAAGTCACCAGATTCACATATGTGACCAAGTCACGGATTTCAAATATGTGACCGAAGTCACCGGAAATGTGGTAAAACCACCAGAATACTTCCCCTTCATCAATAATACCCATATGCCCATGCACATACATATCGATAAATTTTCATGCTATTTACCCCACAGATCATAATATAGTCATACTTATCTTCACATTTATGCATATAGCAAAATGAACAAAATATTGGGGTAAACATACCGAATATCGATACCATCGAATGGTATTCAAAATCACAATCATACCCATGGTCATATAATCACATTTAAATATATGTAAATCTATGAGATTTTTAATGTAAGGTTACACACCTTATGATAGTGAGAACGATACCCTCTCGCTCGTCAACACCTAGTTAATTAGCACACTTGGTTAGTATACACTATTACTAACAAAACTACACTTATTGATGATGGATCTAAATCCTTACCTTCGGATTCTCGAACGACAGTTATTTGTTGTTTTTCTCCGCTAGATGGATCAAAACCCGCTGATATTCCACCAACGTAAAGTGGTTCGATTGTACGTACTACTTCAAATAATCGCTCCTCGTTAGTAGAGGGTCCACAACCCAGTGGAAAGTCTCTAACACCCGATACTGCCCTTCGTTTGTAGTTTGATGGTAAAAGAGTACCTCCTCTCTTCCAAACACTCCGTACGGCTCTTTTCTTACCTATCTTGTTAGTCTTAAATCGCCCCTAAAATAACGTTGATTAGCGATCCATTCTAAAAGAATTGATATGATCAAAATTAAAAATCCTTACATTGATGATCTCGAAAGATCACTTCTTAAAAGTTGGCTTCAACAAAGATCTTTAAAAATCCTTTCCAAGGATTCGCCTAGACGAAAAAATAAAAGGATTATGAGACTAAAATAAGAAGAAGATCATGAAAACGATTGACAAAATCCTTACTTGATTCACTTGAAGGTTTGGCCTTGAACAAAAGAAGAAAGGAATTGATGATTGGCTTTAACAAAAGAGAGAAATATTGTGCTTTGGCTATGGTGGTTTGGTTGAGAATGAAGAAGAAAGAAGTATGAAAAGAGAAGGAAAGAGAGAAGGAAGAAAAGAGAAAGAGAAAGAGAGAGATTAAAGGAAGAAGATGATGATGGTGATGTTGTTTTTCAAAAAGAAAAGAGATTGGTTTTGGAACCTATGCTCATTCGCCAAGGGAAGAAATGAAGAAAAGGTTCTTGATCTTTTGTGGTTTCGCTATGAGAGGGAAAGAGAAGAGAGAAATAGAATGAAAAAGAAAGAAAAGAAAATGAGAGAAAGCTTTTGGTGAAAGTTGAATTGGCACTAGAGAGGAAGAAAAGGAAGTGTCTTCAAAAGTGACAATAATTTGGTATCAAAAGGAGATAAAATTTTGAGAGGAAAAGAAGAAATAAAGGTACCTATTTGGTCAAAATGCAAAGGCCAAAACAAAGCAAACTTTGTACCAAATGTCAATAGACAATTTCGCTAAGAGAAGAAAAATATTGGACAAAGGAAAATGCATAATTGACAACCTTTTGGTCAACTAAAACCTCCCTAATCCCATACCAAAATTCGCCAACACAATAGCCTACACAATCCCTTCTTTCCTCCTTGATTCTTCCCTATCAACTCCATAATTTCCAACACAATTAATCACTCCCTTAGCCCCTTATGTTGTCTAGGTTCATGGTCAAATGACCATGAACAAACTTCCAAAACATTGCCCACATATCATGCCTTTTGTCCCCCTTTCTTACCATCTTCTTATGATTCCATACCATAAGTTCCTAGCTTGCCTTTTCATATGGTCAAATGGCCAAAATAAAAGAATACTCATCCACTCTAGAACATTCTTGGCCGACACTATAGGAAGGAAACATAAAAACTAAAATTTTTCCCATTTGCTAGCTAGGGGATTCGAACCTCTCCCCTCAAGCACTAATCCATGCATCCTAACCACCTTGTCAATTACTCATCTTATGCTTAAAACTCCTTGTCATTATTTCTTAAGGCCTAACTTGTTTAGCTCCCTCTTAATTACTAGAAATTAAAAGTTTCACTAAGCATTCACTTAATTAATGAAGCTCAAATAACTTCCAAAATACACTCAATAATAATTAAGCATGCAACATCATTCAATTAAGTAGAAAATGCATAACCCCTAATTATCAGGATGTTACATCAGAGCCATTAACTATTTGGGATTTTCCACCGAGTTGTGAATCGTCAATCGGGGAGAACCGACAAATAGTTATTTTTCGAGATTCCGAGGGTAAAAATCTAGATCGCCTACTTTAGCATAGATTTAATTTAAGTGTTAGTATACTAATCAAGTGTGATACGTGTTTAGGTATCGACGATCGGGAAAGTGTAGTCCTCACCGTAATCAGGTGTGTAATCTCACACTTATCTCATGGGTTAGATGACTATACCGAAATTAAGCATTAGACTAAAAATCGCAAAGTTGGTGAAATCGAAAAATATGGTATATTAACACTTTAGTGTTAAGTGCATGAATCAGAATTAAATCGTGAAAATTACGAAATCGCCCTTGATGGACTAATATGTTAAAAAGTGATATTTTGGTCCCCATGTGATAAATGGGCCATATGAGTTATTTGATAAAATTGGCTAACTGTGTTATGAGATGATATGGGCCAAAATGTGAAATGGGCCAAAGTGTAATATAGGCCAGACGGTAATAATTCATTTATGGGCCTTATGTTGGAAATTAACATATGAATGAATAGTTATGCATTTTAAATACATGATTGCATGGGTTGGGATATTTGATGAAGAGAAGATGGCTTCGTGCCTAGTTAATGGCTCTGTGCCCAATTAATAGCTTCGTACCCAGTTAATGTCTTCATGCCCAGTTAATGGCTTCGTGCCCAATTTAATTTATGGCTTACTGCCCAGTTGGTGTGTTGGCGTGGTGGGTGACTAAAGCTCCCCACAGGTGTGCTGGTTGCTAGGGTGGTGTGTAGCGGTTGGAAATTTAGGCTTGGTTGGGAATTGCATAACACATGCATTTTATATTTGTTATATTGTTACATTTGTAAATGGGCTCAAGCCCAAGTAAATGCTTAAATGGTTTTGGCCCAGTGGACTATGATAAGTGGGTTACGCACTGAGTTCTATGTAAGTCACCCTGTTTTCTTTACCCTTCTCAGGTAACGATCAATAGTGGAGGCTTGGGCCGGGAATGACTTCGTGGAGGCCATACTACGAATGATGGTTTATATAAACTTTGAACTTCTTTAAAGTATTTTCTTTTAATTACTATTTCAATTATAATGTAATAAGGCCTCTGGTATTATTTTATGGATTTTTACTCATGGATGGATTTTAATTATGTTTAGATACTTAAATGCGACTATCTATTTTTTTTATAAATGACTTCTTAAAATTTTCGTGCAAAAAGGGGTTTTTCTTAAATATTTTATCTTGTAAATTTTTTGTAAATATTCTTTTAAGAATCTTGTTTCAAATCTCTTTTAAACTCTTTTAAACTTATCGTAAAAATTTTAACCAATAAATTTTAAGTTTCAATTTATAATCTCACACGTCTTAAATCATATATTCTAAAAATTAACCTCGGTTTTTAATAAACTCCATTTCCAAAATAGTTTTAAGGATCTATTTTCTTTAAATCATAAGATGGCTAGATGTATGTCTGTTCTGCGTGACATACCAAATCTGGTCTTAACACATAGGCCGAGTTTGGGGTGTTAAAAGATATCTAAATGTGTGCATAGCATCACATACATAAGGCTTCTGACTACCGAAGCATATGGAACCTTACTCATATGCTCTCTTTCTTCCATGTCTTAGGACAATCATCTAAATAAAGATAAAAACTGATGTGGTCAGCTGAACGCTTGGCTTTGCATCAGTCATTGCAAAATGTTCCAGTACCTTATCGATGTATGAAGCTTGAGATAGAGCTATCATTTTATTCTTTCAATACCTAAGGAATTCCAAGTATATAACTAGCTTCACCCAAATCCTTTTTGCTAAACTGTTGAGCTAACCATAATTTAATCGATGACAATTCTCCTACATTGTTTCCAACGGTACAATATCATCGACATACAAAACGAGGAAGACCACCTTTTTGTCCTTTATATTATTATAAACACAAGGTTTATCAGCGTTTTTCTCAAATCCAAATGTCTTGATCATTTGATCAAATATTCCATTAGCGGGACACCTGCTTAAGTCCATAAATAGATCTTAGCAGTTTGCAAACTTTCTAGTCATGTCCTTTGATAGCAGAGCCAGTGGGTTGAGCCATGTAAATGGTCTTATCAAGATAGCCATTCAAGAATGTTGTCTTGACATCCATTTCTAGATCTCGTAATTGAGAGTAGCAGTAATGGATAAGAGTATACAGATAGACTTGAGCATGGCTACTAGAGAGAAGGTCTCATCATAATCGATGCCTTTTTTCTGTGTGTAGCCTTTCCCTACAAGTCTAGCTTTGTGTGTTTCCACTTTCCCTTCTGCATTTCTCTTCTTCTTTTAGATCCACTTACGCCCTATGAGTTTAATCCCAACCAGTAAGTTTACAAGTTCCCACACCATATTGGATTTCATAGAATCCATCTCAACATCCTTATTTATTTTCAGAGCATGGAATCAATGTCCTGCATAGCCTTCTCCTAAGTGAGTGGATCATCATCTTCATGATTGGCTTTCGTATTATAAATACTACCATCATAGATGAAGAAGTGATGAAGAAGTTTGATTTCTTAGAAACTCTCTCACTATAACAGATTCCCCTATGTTGTTGATTGTTTATAGGTCTTTCTACAACTTTCTCGAGAATTAAAGTTGGTGATTGTTCTACCACTCCTGAAAGTTCCTCGAGTACCACTTTACTTCGAGGCTTAGTGTTATCCATGTAGTTTTCCTTGAGGACAGTAGCATGAGAAGAAACTTTAATCATATTATCTTTCGGATTGTAGAATAATCCTCATTTTATTCCTTTCAGATATCCTACAAACATGCACAATTCTATTCGTGCATCCAACTTTTTTGCATCCTTATCCAAAACGTGTGTTGGACAAGCCCATATTCTAAAGTGACTTAGAGCATATTTCTTTCCATGCCACAGTTCATAAGGTGTCTTACTGGAATAATGGAAATGTGCAAGTGTACACAATCACAACAAATAATAAAGTGACAAGTAAATGTCGAGTTATCGAACCCACAAAGACTGTGTAAGAAAATATTTATGAAATGCAATTAAAAATACTATGGTGAAGGAAAATCGTTTGTTTTGAAAAAGGGTCTAATAAAACTAGTTTTTAACTAAATAAATTAACTAAGAAATTTAAAAAGGTAAAAAGAAAGTTGAATGCACGATTTCTGAATAAACAAGTGTAATCAATATGACATAATTGTGTTAGATCAATTACATTTCTTAACTTAATTTTACTAAAATAATGTTCATGTTGTTACGAATAAATTCACGGCAACTTGGTAATTTGTTAACTATAGCACATACAGACTTACAAAATTAAATAATCTCTTGAACATATTACTATGCCAATTCAAACAATTAATCAATTTTAATAAGCAAGTAAAATATTAAGTGAAGTAACAATATATTCCTACACTGAAAGAGTTTAATCACAATAATCTTGCAAGTTATTCAAGGCTAATGTATCGTTTAATAATGTCGCTAATTTAACCCTTAGCTACCTTAGAAGATTAAACATGCACTGATTAAGTAGACGAAACAATAAACCTAACACGAATTAAATTTAAGCCATGTTAATTAAATTTAGAATAACAACATAACGAATGTAATGACCCGATAGTCAGGGGTGTCAGAAAGTGTATTACTAGGACTCCAAACCCGTAAACTGGACCCGCAAATATTTTTATTAAATATTTAAGAGGCTAGCTTAGTAGCTAATTAATTTTTGGATTGGTAATTTTTGTGAAATTAGGAGTTTTTAAGATATAGGGACTAAATCGCGTAAGGGTTAAAAGTTAAATTATAAATTGAAATAAATTAAAGGGACTAAATAAGCAAATATACCTTTGTTCTCTTTAAAGTGGACGGTCATGGGTTAAAAACAATTAATATCATGTTATATATATATTATATAATATAATTATAAATTAACTTTAACATATATGTTATATAATAAAGGCTAAAACTATTACATGCAAACATTAAAGAAAGAAAAGAAAGGAAGAAAAGGAGAAGAAGCTCACATAACTAAGGGTTTTAAAGTTCAAATCCAAATTGTTTAGTGCAATTTAGTTCCTATATTTGTAATTTCTACGTTTTTGGAATCCTGGTACTTAGGGCTACCCGACCCATGTTGTAATTTTTAGTATTGTTTAAAATTTTAGATATTGACATTGATGAATAGTTTAAATATTAGGGATTAAATAGATAGATTTTTAAGTTAGAAATAGAAAAGGACTAAATTGTGGAATAAATTATTGATTTTGAGCAATAGAGACTAAATTGTGAAAAATTCAAAATTAAGAGGTTGAGTTAGAAAAGAGGAAGCTAAATATGGTCTAGAGTGCAATTAGTATAAAAATATGAAGAAAAATGTGAATGTTAAAATTAGTATCGATTTAGGGTTAAAATTGAAGAATAAGCAAAATATAGTGTGAAAATTAAAACTTAATGTGATTTAATTATTTTATTCCGTAGCTAACGTTGTACCAGAATCCTCGAGTAAAAAGGGGAGGGATAAAATCGACATCAAATAGCTCAGAATTCACAGTTTGTGTTTCTATCATCCGAATTAAATAGTAAATTATTGCATTTATAATTGTTTGCATATGGTAAGCATTTGAGGTGAGTACTTTGGTACTTTGGGATTGAATTAAATTCATAATTGAAATGAAATGGATTGATTTTGTATATTATGAAATATATTGATTATGAATATATGTGTATTGAGAAATATCTGATTATTATCAAATTGAATATATGCTTATATGTGATGATGTACATTTATGAAATTGAGACATTGGTTGTATTGAAAAGTGAAATGAAACCCTATTAACTGTATAAGGATGAGTTGGATATAGATGGCATGCCATAGGATAGAAAGAGTTCAAGGATTTCTTCGACCTTGAGTCGATGAGGCACTGGGTGCCAATTTGTTTCAGTTGAACCGATGAGACACTGGGTCTCAATTTATATAGCGCTGGGCACAATTATTTCTTCGAATTTATTCGATCCATGTATTTGTCTGAATTCGAGTCGTGTTAATAGGAGGAAATTAAATAATAAGATATGTGATTGATATTGAAATGGAAAAGATGATAAATGAAGATGAAATAAGAAATAAAAGATGAAATGATGAAATGATATGTGAAACTTGAAATGAATTCAAGCGATGATACAAATAGATGAATCATGCCATTGCATGGGTTAATATATTCAAATGTTATATGAAATGACATTGATATGTATATATATTTTTAATATGTGAAATCTTAGTAGATATGAATAAGGAATGAGAAAAAATTATATTATTGAATTGAAACTTTTGAACATAGCTTACCTGTTGCATATTGCATGTTAAATACTTATATCAAGTTTATATTATTCGGATTATAGAAATACCACTAAGTTTTACTCAGCGTGTGGTTTTGTTTTCTGTGCGCAGGCTAGGTACTGTTTGATTTATTACCGGCTCAACATCAAATCAGAAATCCCGAACTCAAGTATAGCGATATTTCATTTTGTAATGGCATGTACCTAGGGAGACTTTTGTTGATATTGTTTATAAGGTGTTATTATCTTAGTTGCTCGTGAAATAATGGTTAAATGTGTATATGGTTGAGGTTGAGGCTATGTTGGTATGTTAGCCTAGTTTATATTTTGGTATGTGATAGTTTAATGCTTGGTAGGTGCTTAGCTTCAAATTTGGTAACTTTAGAAGTTGAAAGTTAGTTCAATTATGGTAAATGTGATATGAATGGAAGTCTTGAATGTTTGATGTGTTGTTGATGTATTTGAACATATAAAATGTGGTACCAAAGAGGGTACATTAGTTAGGCCCCTAAGATGATTGTTTTGGCATGTTTTGAGTATGTTTGATCGTATTTTGAATAGGTTAAATGATTGGTTTTTGAGTTGCTTAATGCCTAAGCAAGTAGGAAATGGTAAACGTGTTGTTTAAGGTACACTTTGTGTCCAAACGGCCAGACACACGGGCATGTGACTTGGTTGTGTGAGACACATGGCTTGGCGACACGGCCGCGTGCCATCTGTTGAATGCTTAGGGTGCAATTCATTTAGCACATGACCTGATCCAAAAGTGTGTGGGGCTATTTCAAGAGTTAGACGGCCTGGCACACGTGCATGTGACTGAAACACCCCAAACCCGGCCCAAAAAGCCTAACCGGATTTGGTATGTTCCTCGAGTAAAACTTTAGCGGAATCACATTGTAAAGAAATTTTGTCTTTTGAAACATTATTTTTAGGAGGAATTAATAAAATCAAAAGGAAACCAAACTTAAGAAAAACTTCTTTGAAAACATTTATATATTAGTGACAAAAACCTTTTAATTAATTATCGAAAAACCAATTTAACTTATTTAATAGATATTTGTTCATGGCAAAATAAAAGTAAATCCAAACATGAAATTAAAGATAGTTTATAGTGGCCTTATTACATAATATTGGCAACCCAAAATAAAGTCTAAGTAATAAAATTTAAAGTAATAAGTTTAAGTTGGAAAATCTCCACAATACTTAATACGAGCATCGCCACCTCGAAATCCTTCTTTGCGCTTAGATCCATCGCACTACGAGTCATCGAAAAGTTATCCCATAAAATGGGTGAGTTATAAACTCAATGTATAACACATACATTAAAAAGCCCATTTTATCAAATTCTTTCAAGCCCAAAAATTTCACATATGGCCATAGGCCCATTTAATTCATATTTAGCCCAAAGGCCCAATTTAGCTCAAATTTAGCCCAAAGGCCCATTTCATAACAGATCAAATAATAATCATACAATATTACATGGTTATGTTTATGAAATGAAATGCAAGCCCGGCCCAACCTATATATCCATCCGCTACATACCCCCGTACCAACCAGACACCGTGGGATTACTAAATCGACCCTCCATCCGCTACACACCATCGAAGCGATTCTTGCAGATCAACATGCACATCGCCCTTATTGTGGCAAAGCCACCAAAACAGATGTGACCGAAGTCACCTGACCAAGTCCAAATTTCAAATACGTGACCGAAGTCACCGGATTCACATACGTGACCGAAGTCATCGGAGCCAAATATATGTGACCGAAGTCACCGGAGTCAAATATGTGACCGAAGTCACCAGAGTCAAACATACGTGACCGAAGTAACCAAATTCACATATGTGACCGAAGTCACTAGAAATGTGGTAGAACCACCAGAATACTTCCTCCTTTATCAATATACCCATATGCCCATGCACATACACATCAAATCAGATTTTCATGCTATTTACCCACAAATCATAATATAGTCATGCTTATTTCATATTGATGCATATAGCAAAAATAAACGGAATATTGGGGTAACATACCTGAATTTTGTATACCAATGATTGGTATCCACAACAAACATATTATCATATAATCACTTTTTAACAATATAGATCTATGGAAATTTTAATGTAAGGTTACACACCTTGTGACGGTGAGAACAATACCCTCTTGTTAAATGACACCTAATTAATTAACACATTTGGTTAGTATACACTATTGTTAACAAAACTATACTTATTGACGAGAAATCTAATCCCTTACCTCGATTCTCGAGCGAAAGTTATTTGTGGTTTTCTCCACTAGATGGATCAAAACCGCCGATATTCCACCAACGTAAAGTGGTTCGGTTGTACGCACTACTTGAATAATCGATCCTCATTAGCAGAGGGTCCACAACCCGTGGAAAGTCTCTTACTCCGATCTGACTCTTCGTTTGTAGTTCGATGGTAAAGGAATACCTCCCCTCTTCCAAACACTCTGGATGGCTCTTTTCTTACCTATCTTGTTGATCTTAGATCGTCCCTAAAAGTAACATAGATTAGTGATCCATCTAAGGAAATTGATGTGATCTAAATTAATAACCTTACCTTGATGATTTCGAATGGTTACTTAAAGGTTTTCTTCAACAAGATCTTTGAAAAATTCTTTTCAAAAGATTTGGCCTAGAAGGGAAAATAAAGATCACGATTCTAAGTTTGTTAAAGTGAAAAGAAAAGATAAAAATAATTGATAAAATCTTACTTGAGTCCTTCAAGATTCGGCTTTAACAAAAGAGAAGAAAATGGTGGTTTCAATATGATGGTTTGGTTTTGAGGAATAGAAGAAAGAGAATGAAAGGAGAAGGAAAGAGAAGGAAGAAAAGAGGAAGAGAAGAAGAAGAAGATGATGGTGATTTCTCAAAAGAAAAGAAATGTTTAGGAACCTTTGCACATTCGGCCAAGGAGGTAACAAAATGTTTCTTGTTTCTATGTGGTTTCGGCAATGAGAGAAAAAGAAGAGAGAAATAAAATAAAAAGAAAAAGAAAAAGAGAATTGATCAAAGAGAAAGGAGATTTATTTTGGGGTTTAGGTGCATTCGGCTAAGGGAGAGAAAAAATGAAGAAGAAAATGGTGTTTAGTCTTTTATGGTTTCGGCTATGAGAGGGGAAAGAGAGAAGAGAAATAGAATGAAAAAGAGAGAAAAAGAAAATGAAAGAGAAGGCTTTTGGTGATAGCTAAATTAAGCACTAAAGAGAAAGAAAAGGAATGACTTCAAAAGTGACAATATTTTGTCAACAAAGAGAGAGAATAAAAGATGGAATAAGGGTACCTCTTTGGTCAAAATACCAATACCAAAACAAAGTAATCCTTGCACCAATGCCAATGATAGTTTCGGTTTAGGGAAAAGGTTTTGGAGAAGAGAGAAAAGATGGACACATTTGCTAGGATTTTTGGCCAATTAGCACCCTAATGGCTATACTAACTTCGGTCAACCTTAGCCAACATATCCCCTTTTTCCTCCTTGTTTCTTCCCCATCATATCCAAAAATTTGCTACACAATTAAGCCACTCCCTTTAGCCTTCATGTTGTCTAGGTTCATGGTCAAATGACCATGAACACATCCCCAAAACATAGCCCAATTTCATGCCTTTTGTCCCCTCATCTTATCATCAACTTATGATTCCATGCCTTAAGTTCCTAGCTTCCTTTTCACATGGTCAAATAGCCAAAAATGAATGAAAGCTCATCCACTCTAGAACTTTCTTGGCCGACACTTATAGGAAGACAACAAAAAAATTAAAATCCTCCTTAATGCTAGCTAGAGATTCGAACCTTACACCTCAAGCACACATTCATGCATCTTAACCACTTTGCCAATTACTTAACTTATGCTTGAAATTCCTTGTCATTAATTCTTAAGGCCTAACTTGCTTAGCTCTCTTAATTAATAGAAATTAAAAGTTTAACTAAGCATTCACTTAATTAATGAAGCTCAAATAACTTCCAAAAATATACTCATTAATAAATAAGCATGCAACATCATTCAATTAAGTAAAATGCATAGCCCCTAATTATCGAGGATGTTACGGTTCTACCCCTTAAAATAATTTCGTCCTCGAAATTACCGGCCGAATAAGTGAGGGTATTCTTTGTCGCATCGCTTCCTCCTGTTCCACGAAGCTTCTTTTGATCCATGATTAGCCATAATACCTTAACGAGAGGAACTGATTTTCTCCGTAAAACTTTTACATCTCGCTCCAGAATTTGAATTGGCTCCTCTTCATATGACAAATCTGATCTTAATTCCACCTCCTCAACCGGTACTACATGAGATGGATCCAACCGTAGAACGGCGTAACATTGAAACATGGAATACATCATGCATTTGCTTCAACTCAGAAGGCAATTCTAAGCGATATGCCACAGACCGACCCGCTTCACAATCCGATAAGGTCCAATGAACACAGGACTTAGTTTCCTTTGCGTCCAAATCTCATCACCTTTTTCCAAGGTGAAACCTTTAGGAAAACTTGGTCTCCCATGCATACTCTATTTCTTTCCGCTTTAAATCTGCGTACGATTTTGTCTAAGCGATGCTTCCTTTAGCCGAGCCGGATTACCTTAACCTTTTCTTGATTCACCACTATTTCGGACCCAAAATCGGCGTTCCCTAATTCATCCAACACGTAGGAGTGCGACACTTAGTCCATCTGAGGCTTCATATGGTGCCATCCGAACATGGATTGAAGCTGTTGTTGTCGCATAAATTCGCCAACGGTAAGAATTCCTCCCAACTTCCTTGAAATCTATCACACATCCCCTTAACATATCTTCTAAGATTTGGATTACTCTTTCGATGACCATCCGACCGAGGATGAAATGCCGTCTTGAAGTCCAATCTGGTGCCCAAAGCTCGATGCAATGCTTTCCAAAATCGCAAGTAAATCTCGGATCTCGTCAAATTATCGACAACGGCACTCCATGCAATCTCACAATTTCAGCCACATATAACTTCGCCAATTTCTGCAAAGAGTAATCAATCCGAACTGGGATAAAATGTGCAGATTTCGTCAATCAATCCACTATCACCCAAATGGAGTCTTTCTTAGTAGGCGTAAGAGGAAGCCCACTAAAAAAGTCCATGGTGATTCTCTCCCACTTCCACTGCGGAATCTTTATCGGCTGTAGCAATCCAGAAGGTACTTGATGTTCAGCCTTAACTTGCTGACACGTCAAGCACTTCCCTACAAACTCCGTAACTTCCCGCTTAAATCCAGGCCACCAAAATTGATCTCGTAAATCTCGGTATAACTTACTTCCTCCAGGATGCATAGCATAGGGGCTACCATGCGATTCCTGAAGTATCTTTTGCCTTAACTCCCGATCCTTTGGCATGAGACTTTACCTTTATAACACAATACTCACACCTTTATTAATACCAAAATCTTCCAATTTCCCACTCCGCACTGTCGAAGCTTTTCACTCGGATCTTCATCTATTAACGCCTCTCTTTTACTTGACTTAACCATGTCGGCTTAACTTGAAGTTTCGCCAATAAGCTTAGTCATCGAAAAGACTAAGATGTGCAAACATCGCTCTTAAATCGACACCACTTTTCGACTTAGAGCGTACGCCACCACATTCGCCTTGCGGGTGGTACTCAATGGAGCGATCATAGTCTTTCAACAACTCTATCCACCTTGACGCCACAAATTCGGTTCTTTCGAGTCGGTAGATATTTCAGGACTTTTGTGGTGCAGTATATATCACCGACTTTTCTCCATATAAGTAATGTCTCCAAACCTTAAGGGCAAAGACTACATTTGCCAACTCCAAGTCATCGTCGGGTAATTAACTTCATGCGGTCTCAACTGTCGAGACGCATACGCAACTACCTTTCCACCTTGCATCAGAACACATCCTAATCCCGTGTGAGAAGCATCACAATACACGACAAAATCCTTTCCTGCTTCAGGCTGAATCAAAACAGGAGCTTCCGTCAAAACTTTCTTGAGCTTCTCAAAACTCTCTTGCTGCTTATCAGCCCACACGAAAGGTACTTCCTTTCTCAACAATTTCGTTAAAGGTGCAGCTATCGATGAAAATCCTTCAACAAATCTTCGATAATATCCGGCTAAACCCAAGAAACTGCGAACCTCGATTACTGATTTAGGTGGTTTCCAATCTAGCACAGCCTCAATCTTCCGAGGATCCACCCTTATCCCTTCCGCAGATACCACATGACCTAAAAATGCAACTTCTTTCAGCCAAAATTCACACTTGCTGAATTTGGCATACATCTTCTTTTCCCTTAAAACTCGTAACACAATCCGAAGATGCTCATCATGTTCCACTTCGGACTTAGAATACACCAAGATGTCGTCTATGAATACCACTACGAACTGATCCAAGTAGGGCTGAAAAATCCGGTTCATCATATCCATAAACGCAGCTGGGGCATTAAATCAATTCAATGGCATTACCAGAAATTCATAATGCCCATATCTAGTTCGGAAAGCCGTCTTATGGATATCCGCTTCTTTCATTTTAAACTGATGATACCCCGACCTTAGATCAATCTTTGAGAATACATGACTCCTTGTCGATCGAACAAGTCGTCGATCCTTGGCAAAGGATACTTGTTCTTGATGGTCAGCTTATTTAACTACCGGTAGTCTATACACATCCTCATCGATCCGTCCTTCTTCTTCACGAATAGGACCGGTGCTCCCCATGGAGACACACTAGGTCGAATGAATCCACGATCAAGAAACTCCTGAATCTGAGCCTTCAATTCAACCAACTCCTTCGGTGCCATTCTATATGGAGCAATAGAAACTGGCGCCGTTCCAGGCAATAAATCAATCCCGAATTCTACTTCACGATCCGGAGGCAAACCTGGAAGTTCTTCCGGAAAAACATCTACAAATTCCTTCACCGTTCTGACTTCATTAGCAGTTGATTCCTTAGCCTCCAAAGCACTCACCAACATCAGGAAGGCTTCACATCCCTTTCTAACCATCTTTTCCGCCTTAAGAGCGGATACTACATTAGATAAGTAGTTAGTCTCTCGCCCATCACTACAACTTCCTTGTCATCAAAAGTTCTTAAGGACATTCTCTTAAAGACAATCCACATTTGCACGGTACTTCACAAGCGGTCCATGCCTAAGATTAGGTCAATTCTCAGAATGGTAACTCCATTAAATCATTTGAAACCGTATCCTTGGACTTCTAGAGGCACTTCCTTAAAGAGTTTGTCTATAACTACGATCATCCTAGAGGACTAAATCTGATCATCTTCCTAAGTCAGATTTGAAGTCACATGCAAAGTCCTAGATACTTCACTAGTGATATAGGAATGAGTTGACCTATATCTATCAAAGCAATAAAGGGCAACCTAGAAATCGAACGCACTGTGATAACATCAAAAGGCCATCGTCTTCTCTCTGCGACGAACGCATACACCAAACTGGTTGTCTCGCCTCGAGCTTCCCGCTTCTCTGCTCAAGTTTCGCGACCTCTACTAGAACCATTGCCCCTTCCATTTGGACCACGACCTCTTATCTGCTGCTGTCCACCTCTGTCAGCATGATTAGCACCCTGACTTGCTGGACGGTTCTTCTCCGAGTTCATCGGGCAATCTTTGATCATGTGATCCTTCGAACCGCACTTAAAACATCCGCCGGTCTTTTTCCAGCATTCTCCCGAGTGCATTTTCCCACATTGAGCACAAGTACGATTTTGTACACCCGTAGCAGTCTGTTGACCTCACGGTTCATCATTCCTTGATTTCTTCTGAAAGTTTCTGGACGACCCCGAAGACCCAAAGCTTCTCTTATTCTTACTCTGGCCTCTGTCCCGGTTCTATCTCTCATCCGTTTAGCCTCTTGGCAATTCTTGCCCTTTCCCTTCGAGATTGCAAAATCTCTTTCACTGTGTGGAGCAATCATCACTCTTAGCTCATCTCTAAGTCCATCTTCAAATCGATACACCGTTCATATTTCAGTAGCCACTATCCCTCGGCATAACGGCTAAGTCGCAAAAATTCCGCTTCATATTCAGCTATCGACTTGTTTCCTTGTACTAGATTCAGAAATGTCTTCCTCTGGGAGTCGATATAGCTAGCTCCGACATATTTTCCCTCGAATTTCACTTTAAAATACCCCCAATCCAGACGATCTACAGGGGTACTTTCCTTGATAGTGAGCCACCACTGGTAGGCTTCATCACGAAGAAGTGAAATAGCACCTTTCAATTTCTCTTCATCAGTGTAGTCTATATCGTCCATGATCCTCTCGACTGCCTCCAACCAATATTCAGCTACATTAGGAGCTACTCCAGATACTCCTCTGAAAACCTCAACTCCATTCGATCTTAGTCTCTCAGCTACCGACTTTCGAGACCCATTTCCAGAACTAGCTTCTGCTACTCGTTCCAAAACTCGTAGCACAGCTTGTGATACTGCGTCACCACCTTCATTTTGTTCTTGAAAGTCCGCACCAACAGCCAGTGGTGGAGCTTCATTCTCGGAACCTTGACCAGACCGAACTGGTTCCGAAACAGTCATCCTTCCTCTTCTATGTCCACGACGACCTCGTCCCCTAGAGCTCATGTCTACTACGTATCTTATCTGTTTTTACGAAAAGTCTTATGTATTAGAGTCTTTTCACTTCTTATTAAAGGAAAGTTTTATGAAACAGATATTCAGTGGTTTCCGTAGTAGCACACAAACACCTAAGGTCCATGTCTCTAAAGTTTCCTTAGGCTTATCAAACATTCATATCATTTATCAAATGAAGGTACATACCTGATGGATCTGGGCCGAGAATTCCGAGCGCCATGCTCTTATAAAACCATTTAACTTAAGAAAACTTTCAAAAAGTCAATTGGGCCAACTTTTAAAAAAAAACATTGTGGGCTTCAAAACCCAAGGCCGAGAGTTTAAAACTGGGCTCTGATACCAAGCTAAAACACCCCAAACCCGGCCCAAAAAGCCTAACCGGATTTGGTATGTTCCTCGAGTAAAACTTTAGCGGAATCACATTGTAAAGAAATTTTGTCTTTTGAAACATTATTTTTAGGAGGAATTAATAAAATCAAAAAGGAAACCAAACTTAAGAAAAACTTCTTTGAAAACATTTATATATTAGTGACAAAAACCTTTTTAATTAATTATCGAAAAACCAATTTAACTTATTTAATAGATATTTGTTCATGGCAAAATAAAAGTAAATCCAAACATGAAATTAAAGATAGTTTATAGTGGCCTTATTACATAATATTGGCAACCCAAAATAAAGTCTAAGTAATAAAATTTAAAGTAATAAGTTTAAGTTGGAAAATCTACACAATACTTAATACGAGCACTAGCCACCTCGAAATCCTTGCCGCTTCGATCCATCGCACTCACGAGTCATCGAAAAGTTATCCCATAAAATGGGTGAGTTATAAACTCAATGTATAACACATACATTAAAAAGCCCATTTTATCAAATGCTTTCAAGCCCAAAATTTCACATATGGCCATAGGCCCATTTAATTCATATTTAGCCCAAAGGCCCAATTTAGCTCAAATTTAGCCCAAAGGCCCATTTCATAACAGATCAAATAATAATCATACAATATTACATGGTTATGTTTATGAAATGAAATGCAAGCCCTACCCAACCTATATATCCATCCGCTACACACCCCGCATCAACCAAAGACACCGTGGGATTACTAAATCGACCTCCATCCGCTACACACCATCGAAGGCGATTGTTGCAGTCAACATGCACATCACCCTTATTGTGGCAAAGCCACCAAAACAGATGTGACCAAGTCACCGATCAAGTCCAAATTTCAAATACGGACAAGTCACCGGATTCACATACGTGATCAAGTCACGGAGCTAAATATATGTGACCAAGTCACTGAGTCAAATATGTGACCAAGTCACCGGAGTCAAACATACGTGATCAAGTCACCAATTCACATATGTGACCGAAGTCACCGTAAATGTGGTAGAACCACCGAATACTTCCTCCTTTATCAATATACCCATATGCCCATGCACATACACATCAAATCGATTTTCATGCTATTTACCCACAAATCATAATATAGTCATGCTTATTTCATATTGATGCATATAGCAAAAATAAACGGAATATTGGGGTAACATATTCGAATTTTGTATACCAATGATTGGTATCCACAACAAACATATTATCATATAATCACTTTTTAACAATATAGATCTATGGAAATTTTTAATGTAAGGTTACACACCTTGTGACAGTGAGAACAATACCCTCTTGTTCGTCAGCACCTAATTAATTAACACATTTGGTTAGTATACACTATTGTTAACAAAACTATACTTATTGACGAGAAATCTAATCCCTTACCCTGATTCTCGAGCAGACAGTTATTTGTGGTTTTCTCCACTAGATGGATCAAAACCGCCGATATTCCACCAACGTAAAGTGGTTCGGTTTATACGACCGCTTGAATAATCGATCCTAGTTAGCAGAGGGTCCACAACCCGGTGGAAAGTCTCTTACTCCCGATACAGCTCTTCATTTGTAGTTCGATGGTAAAGGAATACCTCCCCTCTTCCAAAAACTCCGGACGGCTCTTTTCTTACCTATCTTGTTGATCTTAGATCGTCCCTAAAAGTAACATAGATTAGTGATCCATCTAAGGAAATTGATGTGATCTAAATTAATAACCTTACCTTGATGATTTCGAATGGTTACTTAAAGGTTGTCTTCAACAAGATCTTTGAAAAATTCTTTTCAAAAGATTTGGCCTAGAAGAGAAAATAAAGATCACGATTCTAAGTTTGCTAAAGTGAAAAGAAAAGATAAAAATAATTGATAAAATCTTACTCGAGTCCTTCAAGATTCGGCTTTAACAAAAAGAGAAGAAAAATGGTGGTTTCAATATGATGGTTTCGGTTTTGAGGAGTTGAAGAAAGAGAATGAAAGGAGAAGGAAAGAGAAGGAAGAAAAGAGGAAGAGAAGAAGAAGATGATGATGGTGATTTCTCAAAAGAAAAGAAATGTTTAGGAACCTTTGCACATTCGGCCAAGGAGGTAACAAAATGTTTCTTATTTCTATGTGGTTTCGGCAATGAGAGAAAAAGAAGAGAGAAATAAAATAAAAAGAAAAAGAAAAGGAGAATTGATCAAAGAGAAAGGAGATTGATTTTGGGGCTTAGGTGCATTCGGCTAAGGGAGAGAAAAAATGAAGAAGAAAATGGTGTTTAGTCTTTTATGGTTTCGGCTATGAGAGGGGAAAGAGAGAAGAGAAATAGAATGAAAAAGAGAGAAAAAGAAAATGAAAGAGAAGGCTTTTGGTGATAGCTAAATTTAAGACTAAAGAGAAAGAAAAGGAATGACTTCAAAAGTGACAATATTTTGTCAACAAAAGAGAGAGAATAAAAGATGGAATAAGGGTACCTCTTTGGTCAAAAATACCAATACCAAAACAAAGTAATCCTTGCACCAATGCCAATGATAGTTTCAGTTTAGGGAAAAGGTTTTGGAGAAGAGAGAAAAGATGGACACATTTGCTAGGATTTTTGGCCAATTAGCACCCTAATGGCTATACTAACTTTCGGTCAACCTTAGCCAACATATCCCCCTTTTTCCTCCTTGTTTCTTCCCCATCATATCCAAAAATTTGCTACACAATTAAGCCACTCCCTTTAGCCTTCATGCCGTCTAGGTTCATGGTCAAATGACCATGAATACATCCCCAAAACATAGCCCAATTTCATGCCTTTTGTCCCCCTCATCTTATCATCAACTTATGATTCCATGCCTTAAGTTCCTAGCTTCCTTTTTCACATGGTCAAATAGCCAAAAATGAATGAAAGCTCATCCACTCTAGAACTTTCTTGGCCGACACTTATAGGGAAGACAACAAAAAAATTAAAATCCTCCTTAATGCTAGCTAGGAGATTCGAACCTTACACCTCAAGCACACATCCATGCATCTTAACCACTTTGCCAATTACTTAACTTATGCTTGAAATTCCTTGTCATTAATTCTTAAGGCCTAACTTGCTTAGCTCTCTCTTAATTAATAGAAATTAAAAGTTTAACTAAGCATTCACTTAATTAATGAAGCTCAAACAACTTCCAAAAATATACTCATTAATAAATAAGCATGCAACATCATTCAATTAAGTAAAATGCATAGCCCCTAATTATCAGGATGTTACAGTGACCCTACTCAATGAGTTACACGGGCAAAGACACGGGCTGGGACACAGTCGTGTTTCTCTAGTTCGAATGTTACATAAGCTGAGACGCGGTTGTGTGTCTCTATTTCGATTGTTACATGGGCACATGTCTCAGCCGTGTAAGGCACATGGCCGTGTGACCCCTACATCAAAAATTTTGTAAATATTTTCTAAACTTCTAAAATTTTTTCAAATTAGTCTCTGCCTTTTTTTAAACTACTTTTAGGTTCCTGTAGACTCGAAATAGGGGCTAAAAGAGTAACTTTTACTTTGAATTGGGGTGGATTAGCAAACCTAAATTAAGTGCATTCTACTAACATCATCAAAGATAAAATAAAAAGATAATCGTAGTTGGAGTATGGATCAATTCTCTTATGCTAATAATTGGAATAGTCTTGTATGTATTCAACTTCTAGCATTCAAGAAGGGGTAAATAGTGATAAAAGTGTAGACAATGGAAGACCAAGTTTAGCTATTGCATAGCATGATTCATTATTTGATTGTATAATATTCCAGTAAGATAGTATTCGATTGTTGTGTCTTGCCCTTGTATATTATATTGTTAATGGCTAGCTTATATGTTGGTTATGATTGATTAATTGTTTGATTTTTTTAGTAATGCCCATAACCATAATCTGACGATGGAGAGGGGTTAGGGGTGTTACATTTAGTGGTATCAAAGTTATAGGTTTAGCGATTCTCAGACTAAATCGAGCATAGAATTGGGTCTGGAGGTACATGCCATAGTTGAGTCTAGTTGAGTCGGGATTTGGATGTTGATTATAATTTTTTTTGTTTTATAATTAAAAGATGGAAGACAAATCTAATAATGAAGTTGAACAAGAGTTTTACTCTAGGGATGAGCATAGTGATGATTGTAAGGAAACAGAGCCGGTAACTCTGAATGTTAACCTAACCAATGCTCAATGACCTAATGTTTAGTGAGATGATAATGATGGATTAGGTGATTCAAATTTACTTAGAGTTATCGTTGGTGCACTTCATGTGTTGCGGGAACTACGCTTGCTATAGTGCCTAAACCTAACATTTGTTGGGCTCTGATAAAAGAACTACGCAGATATGGTGCAATTGCGTTTTTGGGGTTGAAAGTGGTCGATCCTTCAACAACAGAAGTTTGGATTGAATCCACTAAATGTATTTTGCAACTCGCGTGAAAGCATGATTCGTGTTGTTTCTCTACTGCAACAAGAAGCGTACACCTAGTGGCAGTCAGTGATATGCCACGTACCTATTGAACAGGCCAATTGAGAATTCTTTCAAAAGGAATTCCAAAAGAAATATTTCGGAGAATTGTACATAGAAGATAGAAGGCAAAAGTTTCTACTGTTAAAGCATAGTGAGTTGTCAGTTGCCAATTACGAACGAGAGTTCGTATGACTTAGTAAGTACGCTACTGAATTTGTGCCATCTGAAATCAAAAGTTGTAAACGATTTCTACGTAGGTTACGTGATGAATTGGGAGTACATCTGGTATCACATAAAATTACAGAATTTTTTGATCTAGTTGAATGAGCAAAGATGGTAGAACAAGGCTTGGGACTTGATAAAAAGGCTGAGGTTACTCGCGCTTTTGGGAAGCGATTTGGAGCTGCAAGCTCACATCCACAACCAAAATGAACCAAAGAAATTCGCGGTGGCTGGAAATTGACTTTTAAGCCCGATAGATATGATAGAAATCATGAGTGACAACCGACTGTGTCCACGGGTAGAGTGCAAGGTCTGTCTAGGGATACTGATGTTTCAATTACAAACATTATGGGAAAAAGCACCGTGGTGAATGTTAGAAACTAACTCAAGCTTGTTTTTGCTGTGGATCTATGGAGCATTTTTCTCGAGAGTGTCCAAAGAATGAGAATGCTACTCCTATTTTTTCTCAGAGGTTTGTTCCTACATCTCGGGGCCACAGAACAAGTCGCGGTGGTTCTTTTGCAAGAGGTGGTGCTAGGAAGGGAAATGATACTATTACTTACTAGAAGAGGCCAGAGCCCCAACACGAGCTTTATGTTGTACGAACACGTGAGAACTGTATGCTACTGACGTTGTGGCAGGTATCTTTTTATTGCATTCGAAACCTGTTTATGCTTTTATAGACCCAGGAGCTTGACACTCATATATTAATACCGAGTTAGTTAAATCTGGAAGTTTAAAAGTTCAAACATCTAGAGTATCAATAGTTGTGTCAAGTCTTTTGGGATAGTCCGTAATGGTGGATCAGGTGTGTAGGTGATTTCCATTAGAAATAAAGAATATAACATTCCCTGTTGATTTGTTGATAATGTCATTTGTTGACTTAGATTTATTCTTGAGAATGGATTGGCTTACTAAGCACGAAGTGATTCTAGACTGTCGTAAAAAGAAATTGTTAGTTTAGAGTGAAGACGGTAACATAATTGAAGTGAATGCTGTTCGAACGAGTGGGTCAAATCGGATCATTTCGACAATTTGAGCTAATAAACTTCTCAAGCAAGGCTGTGAAACTGTTCTAGCCTATGTTATCAACTCAAATTCTGGTGATAGTTAGAGCAGTAAGGTTCGTACCATTTGTGAATTATCCGATGTGTTTCCCGAGTAATTACTGGGATTACCACCAAATCGAGAGGTTGAATTTGCAATTGATGTCAATGTCCCCTTATCATACGGCACCCACAGAGCTGAAAGAATTGAAGGTGCAATTGCAAGATTTGTTGGATCATGGCTTTATACGCCCTAGTATATCACGTTGGGGAGCTCCAATGTTATTTGTTGAAAAGAAAGATGGCTCGATGCAACTTTGTATAGACTATCAAAAATTAGATAAGTTGATGATTAAAAATCGATATCCCCTACCTCGTATTGATGATTTATTTGATCAACCTAAGGGAGCATATTTCTTATCTAAGATTGATTTGAGATCGGGTTACTATCAGCTGAAAGTGAAAGATAGTGACGTACCTAAGACAGCGTTTCGTAGCGTTATGGCCACTATGAATTTTTGGTAATGCCTTTTGGGATAACGATTGCTTCAGCGACATTCATAGATCTCATGCGTATTTTCCAACCGTATTTGGATCAATTTGTGGTAGTTTTCATTGATGACATCTTGATCTATTCAAAATCCAAATTCGAGCATAAGCAACACCTCAGAATTGTCTTGCAAGTGTTACAAGAGAAACAATTATATGGAAAGCTTAGCAAGTGTGAAATCTAGTTATCAGTAGTTGTGTTTTTGGGACATGTTATCTCAGCAGATGGAGTTAGTGTAACACTTCAGTTTAGACCCTAGCCAGAATAGTGGTTTCGGGGCCACAAATCTGAGTCAAAAAAATTTTAATATTATTTTCTGTGCCTGCCGTATGTGATTAAGAGTGTGTGAAAGTTTTGTGAATTAATTTTATCGATTGGTCGTTTAATTTGAGAAAAAAGGGCTTAACCGCATAAATTGCAAAAGTGACTTGCTTTTGTTAAAGTTCTTTATTACCATGTTCTTTTAATGTGGAGGCCTTAAAATGAAATTAGGCCATTGAAAGATAGTATGGACGGTTATGGACAACCATTCTAAAGCTTTAATATTATTTCATTAAAGATAGTTTGGTAAATATGTTAATAATGATAATAAAAATAAAACAAAACATGAATTGTTCATCTTTTTCATCACTATTGCCGAATTTTAAAAGAAAAAGAATAGAAAAAGAGTTTCTAGGGTTCGTCCTTGGTTTTGCTTAATTGAGGTATGTAACTAGCTCGGTTTTTGATAATTTCTAAGTTTTTGTGATCGTTGCTTTGTGTTCTATCAAGCCCATGTCTTAATTTTAGAATTTGATGATGAATTTGAGATGTGCAATTGATGAATGCTTGAGCTTTGTGATAGTTAATGATGAAATATGAAAGATATGTGATAGATTAACATGTTTTGTCTTTGAATTTTTGATGAATTTGAGTATTTTGGGCTAAATTGTGAAAATGAGAAATTGAGGTACTAAAATATGAAATAAATTAAATTTATGCACTTGTATGGAAATGAGGAAGATTCGACCTAGGTATGTAATATTGAAATTTTGTATAATTTGTGAATTTATGAAATAGGGACTTAAATGTTAAAATGTGAAAATGTGAGGGCTAATTTGTAAAATGCCCTAAATGTGTGTTTTTGGATTGAATTGAATGATTTGGTGAATAAAAGAGTTAAATTTGAATATGTATAGATCAAGAAGCAAAGAAAACGAATTTAGATCGGGGAAAGTCGAAATTGGCTGAGTAGTCGTTTCTGTCCGTTCATATCAGTACGAGGTAAATCTGTATACAAATAAATATGTTGAGTTTATTTATTCATATTTTTATGAAATTGAATCGTGATGAATGACTATGGAAGATGTACATGTGAAATCCGAGAAAGTTTCGACTATGTGTCAATGTATGAAAAGCCCATTACGAATCTTAGGAATAGTTAGGACGCACATGTCATGACATAGGGTTCCGATATATGGTATCATGTAAGACCACGTCTGGGACATTGGCATCGATTTGAGAATTACGTGTAAGACCATGTCTGGGACATTGGCATCGTATATGATTTCGTGTATGACCTTATCTGGGATAGTGGCATCGATATTTGATTACACGTAAGACCACGTCTGGGACGTTGGCATTGTATGAGTATTCCAAGTTATTCGAGTATCCTATTTAATTTCGAATGGTTTAACGGCCATTCCGAGAATTGAATGACTATGTGAAATGTGTATCCTATACAGGTACATTCGAAATATATGTAAAGTTTAAGTATGAAAAGTAAGTATATGTAAGATTGTGGAATTGAGTTATATGTATGGACTTAATGAAATAAGATGTGTTATATACAAATGTGCTATGATCTAATGAAATACATGGGGATGTGATTTGTTGGTAAGCAAGTGGTTAGAAATAATTGAGCCAAAGAAGATGTAACAGCCCGGTTAGATTCTAGTCAGAATAGTGCTTTCGAGACCACAAATTTGAGGTCAAAAAAATATTTTAATATTAATTTCTATGTTTATTATATGTGATTTAGCCTATGTGAATGTTTTTGTGAAGATTTTATCGATTGTGTGTTTAATTTGCAAAAAGGACTTAATCGCATAAAGTACAAAAGCTGTGTGCTGATTGTTTAAGTGCCTAATTGTTGTTGTCTTTATAATTTGGGGGTTTTATAATGCAATTAGCTCACTTTATAAGTTAGTGGAATATGATAGCATGGTTTTGGTGTTATTATTAATTTTCATTAAGGGTAAAATGGTAAAAAGCCTATTAAGTTAATATTGAATAAAACAAAACAAAAAATTTGCTCATCTTTTATTCATCATTGCCGAAATTTGCTAAAGAAAAAGAAAGGAGAAGAGTTTTAGGGTTTGGCCATTAGTGTCTTTGATTAAGGTATGTTTCAAGCTTGATTTTTGATAATTTATACGTTTTTGTAATTGTTGCTTTGTGCTCTACAAAACCCATGCTTAAATTTGGTGAATTGATGATGAATTTGAAATGTTCCATGCATGAATTCATGAGCTTTGTGAAGTTTGGTGATGGATTATGAAAGATATGTGTTAGATTAACATATTTTGTCTTTAATTTTTTTAATGAATTTGAGTAAATTGGGCTAAATTGAGAAAAGTGTAAATTGAGGGACTAAAATGTGATTTAAATGAAATGTGTGGACTTGTATGAACATATAGAGAATTTGACTAGGCATGGGTGCGGTGAAATTTTGTGTATTTGGTGATTTTATGAAATAGGGACTAAAGTGTCGAAATGTGAAAATGTGAGGGCTATTTTATAAAATGCCCTAAATATGTGTATTTGGACTAAATTGAATGAATTGGTAATTGAATGAGTTGAATTTGAATATGTATAGACCAAGAAAAGAGAGATTCGGATCGAGATCAAGGCAAAGATAAAGTACTCGATTAATTGGCTAGTTTCGATAATTCAACATCCGAGGTAAGTTCGGATATAATACTATTTGTTAAACTATATCTATGTGATGTGAATTGAATGAATGTATAAGTATTGAATTAGAAATTGTAACACCCCCAAACCCGGCCCACAAGCCCTGACCGGATCTGGTATGTTACTGCGGGAAAAACGGTTGAAAATCTTTTTGACTTAGAATAAAACATGAAAATATACTAACTTTTGAGTGTAGTGTTTATTGGAAAAAGTATAAGTAAATCTTTGTTATTATAAAATATTATAGAATGCCCAAAATAAAACTTTAGCATATAAATAGGCTGATTAAAATAAAATCAAACTTCACATAGTATTCAATTTTAACAAACCATAATAAAGATAATAATAAAATAATTCCAAAAACAAATAGAAAGGCCTTTATTACAACCATTATTTAAGCGAAATACTTAATATTAAAACTAACTAAAAACATCTTCATCTGCATGGGCCACCTGTCTTCCTCTCCGGACCCGGTCCAACTCATGAATCACCTGAAATGTTAGGAAAATAATTGGGTGAGTCTACTGACTCAGTGCATAATCATAACACATACTTCCACGCGTATGGGCTTGGCCCATAACCATACAATCCACGAACCATTCATGCAATCATGCATCACAGCCCAACCTAGGTCCATCCATACACCAACCTTAGCAGACTCCCTGCTCAAGGCCGTGGCTAATCCACCGATCACAATCGAGTGATCCCACATATCCTACCTCGGCAGACCGGCTGCACAAGGCCGTGGCTGAGCCACCGATCACATCATGATCCCAACAGTAATCCATCTACGGTGATGCACTTAGCTATCGACCGCCGAGATGGGCACCAAGCCAACATCTCCCTTGATGATGCACACAGAAACTCATCAAGTGCTAATGTAGCCCGAAGCTATCATTAGACCACGAACACCAGTATGTACTCTCCTTCCTTCCGGGACCAGATTCAACCCCATGCCCATGTGTCAATAAATCATGTCAAAACAGCATATAGAGTGAGTATTTATCATCAGTCATTACCACATCCTACATATATATATATATATACATCATAAATAACTTACCATCACCAGTTACTCACCACTCAAGCCATTATGATCGGCTACCACGCATAATACACATGTATAAACGTTAGCAAGCAAAACCGGAGAAATAGTGCGATGATTACGCACCTTAACACCTGAAGTTCTAGACCTTCGATCTCAATGCTATCGCTAAACGAAACTACGGCGATCTGCCTAAACTGCTGCTCTGACGCTGGCCCACACCCCAGTGGCCAATCTCGAACCGCCGAGACAGCTCTCTTCTTGAACTTCGGGACAGGAGCTTTCCCTTGCCCACTCTGACTGGTCGTTGCCTCCATCCATACACTTAATCAGATAAACCGATTAACCCCAAGTCATAAATTAGGTAACAAATCTTAAATAAAAATACCTTACCAACTCAACTGGTCGAATCCCGAATGCTCTTACAACACTGTCGAAATCCCACAATAATACCACATTAGATTCGGCCTTAACATCATTCACTTAACAACCTTAGACTTAATCGAATACTAAATACATAGCTTACCAAAATAAACCCTTACCACCACTTACCAAATCGATTGCCAACAATTGGAGGCTTGATTGGATACTTCAAACCCCAGAGTACCTTCAACAAACGATTACCAAAAGAGATCCCAAAGAGGTCTAACCCACTTCCAATATTCGATCAAGGTGCTACCAAATAAAAGAAAGGAAACATGGCACAAAGGTGGGGAGTAGATTCGGCTAACAATGAAAGAAAATCAATGGAAAGGAGATAGGAGTTTTACCAAAAGGTTTGAGAAGAGGAGAGAAAGGTATGGGGGTGGACTTTCGGTTTAGCACAAAATGGAAGAAAAGAAAGATGAAAGGGTGAGTGATTTGGCTAAGGATCCAAAAGAAGAAAGAGTGAGATGCAATGGAAGTTTATTTCGGTGAAATGGGAAGAATAAATGGAGAATTTGGCTAAGTCTTGAAATTTCGGCCAAAAGAAATGGTAGAGCAAATTAAGCAAGAGCAAATAGAACCAAAAGGGTGGCCAAAGGTGAGCTCTCTCCTATTTATACTACTAAATTGGCCAACAACTCAACCCCACCAAATCCCAAAATTCCTCCTACTTTCACTCTACACCAACCCTTCAAAATTCAAAATAAACTCCAACTCATCTCTTCTCCTAGCCATCCATTCAAAACATTTTGAACAAGTCAAAATCCCCTTTAAGTGCCTTGGCGAATCCAACTCTCCCCTTGCTCATAACGCAAAAACAAAAGAAAATGCTACCTTTGCAGCTCGATCCACGAGACCCCAAAGCCCCCTTGAGACGTCACTTCTCCATGCCTTATGTGGCACCTCCTTGCCACTCTGCCAAGGGAATCCTTGTGTCTAAACCTCCCCAAATAAAACTCTTAAGGCCTCCTCCATCAAAGCTCCCTTTTAACCCCTAAAACTAAAAATTTTCCAAGGCATTCCACCACCACCTAGGGTTCTCAGGACCCCTAAAACTAACCCAACCACACACTGAAGTGTGCCAACACCTGAGCTAAGCACCAAAAGCCTAACCCCTAGAACCAGGGTGTTACAGAAATGTTATATATGAGATTGTGAAATGTGGCACTAAGTCTACGAAATTGAAATCGAGATAGAATTAAATAGCACTATGTGTGCGAAGTAATGAAAGCTACAGCTTTACTGATTGGCACTATGTGTGCAATATCGAATTGAGTTCATTTTATGTTGAGGCACTAAGTGTGAGATGACAACTATGCTTTGGCTACGAAATTTGCACTAAGTGTGCGATTAAAATTAATGAAAAGCAAGGATTGATCGAAAATGCAACATCGAGCATGAATTAGTATGGTTGGTGAATAACTATGTGTTGGCTAAGGTATGTATTGAACCTTTGTGGTTGAAGTACTTGTGTATAGAATTATGAATGGTTGAGTGAGTATTTTAATTATGGATGGTATGGTATGGTTGTTTGAGAAATGATCTAAGTGATGGATTTGTTGTATAATGTATTGGATTTGATAATCTGAATGTATTATGTTACGAACTTACTAAGCTTAAAAAAAAGCTTACTGTGTGAATTGTTTCTCTGTTTTACAGTTTCAGTAAAGCTAGCTCGGATCCGGGTATCATTAGTGGCTCTATCACACTATCAGCAATCTATTTTGGTACTTTTGGAGATGTGTGTATAAGTGGTATATGGCATGTATAGGCTATTGAATGTGGCATGTTTTGAGTAGTGGAAATATATTGCCATGAGTTTTGGTTTAAAGGTTGAATAGTGTAGTAATATATGTGTGGGATATGCGTATGATGAATATGGTAACTTTCATGCTTGAATTGGTTAACGAGAAAGGCATTTTAAGTGAAATTGTAGCATGACTAAATGATGCGTAGTTATAAAATTTGAGTTGTGAATATGATGTTTTGAAATGGACTTATTAAGTAGAAATTGAGTATAAGAATAGATGGTATTGTTGATGACTAACTGGTGCTTGAAATGGTATGTTTTGGTTGCATTTGAGACATGAAGTGGTAATAGTTTGATACATGTGGGTGATTCAATATGTGGGAGGCAAATTTGGCCTTAAAAATGGCCTATAATTGCCCATACGGTTAAGCACACAGGCGTGTGGCCCGACTGCGTTGTTTAAGTTTGCCAAGTGAAACAAGTCAAGCTCGACCACGAGCTGGACACACGGGTGTGTGATTGGCCGTGTGGTGCAAGTCAGGCTCGACCACGGGTGAGGCACACGGGCGTGTCTCAGGCTATGTGGTCAAGTCAATAGGTATGCCCTGTTTTGCCACGGCTTGGACACATGGGTGTGCCCGAGGCCATATGAGGCACATGGCCTACCCACACGGGCATATGACCTCTGTAACTTAGAAAAATGTGTGAATTTCAGAAATTTTCGTAAGTGTTTGGTTTAGTCCTGGCCCTATTCTAAAGCATGTTTAAGGTCTCGATGACCTCACTAAGGGACTATGTGATTATGTTTGAATATGATTGAATGACAATTGACTTGGTGTCGTGAAATGGATATGAAATGTTTCGATTGTTCGGTATGCCTCTTAACCCTATTTCAGTGACGGTTTCGAGTTAGGGGTGTTACAGAAGAAATATGAATTTGCTATTGTGTTATGCTAAAGATTATGTGAATGAAATAGTTATAATTGTTTTACATGATAAGTTTATTTGTATATAGCTTACTAAGCTTTTGAAAGCTTACTTCGTGTGTGTTTGCATTGTTTTATAAATTATCAAAGCTACGGAAAGCTCGGGGATTGTCGGGGATCATCACCACACTATCAAACTATATTTTGGTAGCTTTTGAATGTGTTCATATTTAAGTATGGCATATATAGGCTAGTAGTTTTAGTATGTTTTGAGATGTATATAAAGCCATGTGATATGGCTTGTTAATAGATGTGAATATGGTAATTTTTAATCTATGTTTTGTGATGTAATGTTGGTATATTTATGATGAATGGTTGGTATATTAAGTTGGTAAGTTTTGGATGGATTTTACATAGAAGTATTTGAGGTTGTTATGAGATAAATTGCGCACAAGATGATATGTTTGATAGGTTCATGAATGGTTAGAAAAGATGGTCATTTTTGGTATGTTTTGGGTTGCTTTTGGAGTATGAAATGTTGCTTATTTGTGCTTGTAAGATTGACCTTAAAATGGGTGGCAAATTGGCCTTGTAAATGGCATATATTTGCCCACGCGGTTGAGCACACGGACGCGTGTCTTGACCATGTCCCTCGTGGTTGTATTTCGAAACAAGTCAGACTCGCACACGGGCAAGACACACGGGTGTGCGATAGGCCGTATGAATTAATTCAGTGTTGCCCACGGGTCAAGCACACGGGCGTGACTTCGGCCGTGTGGACAAGTCAGTATGTATGCCTTGTTTTGCCATGGCTTGGACACACAGGTGTGTTTGATGCTGTATGAGGCACACGGCCTGCCCACACGAGCGTGTGACCTCTGTAACTTTGAAAAATATTAAGTTTTCGATAAAATTTTGTATGTGTTCAGTTTAGTCCCGACCCCTTTCCAATGCATGTTAAGGTCCCATAAACCTTTAAAAAGGGACTTTATGTATGTGATTTGCTATGATACGATAATAATGTATTGTATATTTGTGAAATGAATGTAAAAGTTTCGATATGCCTGGTAATGCCTCTTAACCCTATTTCGGCGATGGTTACGGGTTAGGGGTGTTACAGTTAGAGTTGATTCGAAAAAGATTGAAGCCATTGTTCAGTGGAAAGCACTGAGGAATGTGTCAGAGGTTCGTAGTTTTCTTGGTTTGGCTAGTTGCTACAGAATATTCTAAATGGATTTTTGAAGATAGCTTTGTCGATGACAAAGTTGTTGCAAAAAAATGTTCAGCTCGTTTGGAGCAATGAATGTCAAGAGAGTTTCAAGAAATTGAAATAGATGTTAACTGATTTTAACTTTACCTGAATCAAGAAAATATTTTATGATCTACAATGATGCCTTATTGAGTGGTCTCGGTTGTGTCTTGATGCAAAATGGAAAAGTGATTGCATATGCATCTCGTCAACTAAAAACACATGAACGTAACTATCCGACGCATGACTTAGAGTTAGCTGTTGTGGTCTTTGCTCTAAAGTTCTAGAGGCACTATTTGTACGGTGAAAAGTGTCACATCTATACTGATCACAAGAGTCTTGAATACCTCCTAACAAAAATGGAGTTGAATTTAAGACAATGAAATTGGGTCAAGGTTCTAAAATATTTCTATCATGCTATTTATTACTATCATGGTAAAGCTAATGTCATAACTGACGCGTTGAGTAGGAAGACAGCCGTTGAGTTGCGAGCTATGTTTGCTCAACTTAGTATCAATGATGATGGAAGCTTGTTGGCTGAGTTGAAGGTCAAGCTGATGTTGTTTGATAAGATTAAAGTAGCACAGTTAGTTGATGTCAAGATAGCGAAGAAAAGAGAAATGGTTCAAAATGGCACAATAGAAAGTTTCAGTATTGATGATTGTGATTGTTTGAGATTTCAAAATAGAATTTGTGTTCCAGATGTTGTATAATTAAAAGAGTTGATACTTCGCGAAGCTCATGATAGTCCTTTTGCTTTGCATCCTAGATGAATGAAAATGTATCACGACCTATGAGAAGTGTATTGGTGGCCAGGAATGAAAAGAAAAGCAATTAAGTTCATAGCTAAATGCTTAACTTGTCAAAGAGTTAAGGCAGAACAATAGGTTCCCACAGGATTACTTTAGTCCATTTTTATTCCTGAGTGGAAATAGGAACGCATCATGATAGATTTTGTAATGGGATTACAATTATCTTTGTGCAAGAAAAATTTTGTGTGGGTGATTGTTGATCGACTTATGAAATCGACTCATTTTATTGCAGTTAGGACTAATTGGTCACTTCAAAAACTTGCTGAAGTTTACATTCAGGAAATTGTGAGATTGCACGGTGTTCCTATGTCAATTATCTCTGATCGAGATCCGCGTTTCACTTCGAGATTTTGAAAACAATTGCATGAATCTCTTGGTACGGGACGTAATTTCATCACAACCTTTCACCCGTAGGTAGACGGACAATTTGAACGTGTTATTCATACTTTGGAAGATATGCTCCACACTTGTGTAATCGATTTTGAATCAGGTTGGGAATATTATTTACCTTTAGCCGAATTCGTATACAACAATAGTTTCCAATCGAGTATTCTAATGGCTCCGTACGAAGCCTTATATGTTCGTAGGTGTCGAACACCTATTTGTTGGATGAAATTGTGTGAAAGAAAAGTTGGGCCGGAATTGATTCAAGAAACAAAAGATATTGTTAAGATGATCCGAGATAGATAGAAAATAGCTTTTGGTAAACATAAATCATACGTAAACCTGAAACGTAGAGATATTGAGTTCGCTATCGGTGATAGGGTGTTTCTAAAAGTGACACCCTAGAAGAAAGTTCTGCAATTTGGCAGAAAAGGGAAGTTGAGTCCTCGTTTTATTAGACCGTATGAGATTATTGAAATAGTGGGACCAGTTACGTATTGGTTAGTTTTGCTTGCAGAATTAAAGAAAATGCATGACTTTTTCCATGTGTCAATGCTTAGAAGGTAGATTCGTCTCACGTTATTTCAATGGAAGAAATTAAAATTCAACTTGACTTGTCTTATAGAGAAGAACAAGTTAAAATTTTAGCTCGCGAGATGAAAGAATTGCGTAATAAAAGTATTTTGCTAGTAAAAGTTCTATGGCATAGCCATAGTGTTGAGGAAGTGACTTGGGAACCTAAAGAGACGATGAGATCTCAATATCCCACCTCTTTTCATGTAAATTTCGGGGACAAAATTTATTTAGTGGGGGAGAATTGTAATGATCGCGGAAATAAGAGCTTTAAAATTTATAAATAGAATGATCAAACCTGGAAACTAACTCTGACAACGACTTAAAGGTAAGTGTACCTATCAAACAGTAGTATAGCTTAGGCAAGACCGGATTATCGAACCCAAAGGAACTAAAAGTACTAATACTCACTTTCTTTTTATTATTTAGCCTAAAATATGAAGTGATTGGTTGCTTTAACTAATTTATGACTACTAAGCGAAAGACACAAAGACAAAAAGAACGAATTAGGAAATAACTTGAAGAAACTCAATTGATTATGACGATACCCTCAGGAAGAATCCACCTAGACTTCACTTGTTACTTTTTACTGAATCATATGATTTCATTACTTAGCTTGATCCGTAGGACTCCCTAACCTATATTAAACCCTCTATCGAGGCGAATAACGTATAACCCTAGGTTAATTAGTGGAACTCTCGCTCGCTTATAATAACCCCTAGAATAGCGAAGAATCGATCAATGGATTCCCATATTAGGTTTCACCCTAATTCAAAAAATCTAAGTAACCCTATCTCTAGGCGTTCGATCAACTCCGCTTAATTATGCTAGATCTACTCAAGGTGGTCTATTCCTCCTCCACCTAAGCACATCGATTTAGATTAAGCATGCATAATTAAGAACAAACTAAGTATTATCATATAATTCAGAGAATAATAAAAAAAATTCATCTAGGTTTCACCCCCTTCAGGTATCTGAAGGATTTAGTTCATAACAAATAAAGAAAACATCTCAAAAGAAAATATAAAATAAAACATAAGAAATCCCTAAAACCCCCTAGAGGAATTGAAGGAGAAATCCGTCGTCTTGAGTAGAACTCTAGCTTCTTGAGATGGATGCACTGGCTATCTTCGAATGATTCCTACAAATGTAATCTTTCTGGCTCGGCTCCTTGGCCTAGCTAACCGCCTCATCTCAGGATGCACTTAGGGTGTTTATATAGGCTCTTGGAATGCTTTACTTGGCCTCTAAGTGTCCTAATTTAAGTATTCTTCCTGCTTGGTGTTTGAACAGGCTTTGGAAAGTGTTTTTTAGCTCTAAGTATCCAAATCCCAGTGAAATTTCTCTCTCCCGTAACAGAGGCACGGCCATGGCACACGCCCCTATAAATCATGGTTGGGCAGTATCTCAATTCTGTTGATTCGGGCACGACCGTGTAAATCGTGGCATGGCCGTGTCTTAGTTAATTGTCGAGGCACGATCGTGTGGCTTGAAATCCAGGCCGTGTCGATTTCTTCTTTGGCCAAAATTGGCCCGTTTTAAGCTCGTTTCTTGTTCTTTTTGTCCTCGGGTGCTTTCCTGAGTAAAAACATGAAAAGAAAGGATTTAGAGCACCTTTTTACATAAACCAAGGGCTAAATCATTCAAAAGCATACTAAATGTAGGCCTAAAATATGTTACTTTTACAGTTTATCAAATACCCCCACACTTAAGCTTTTGCTTGTCCTCAAGAAAAATTCTCAACTTACAATTAAAACGAACTTTCCACAATTCATAATTCCTATCAATAATGCCTCATCATAATTTATAGATAATTCATTGTAACACCCCAAACCCGGCCGAAACGTTACGATCGGATCTGGTATGTTACAGGGAAAATTGAAAATGATCATTCAGTGACTTTGGGAAAAACCATATTTATTATTATTTAAAAAAAAACAGTTTCCGATTTAAAGCGAGGACTTTGTGCATAAACAAATAGATTTAAATGACTTTCAGGAAAAAGGTGATTTAACATGAGTCATCATTGTTAAGAAAAACCCGAGTTTTATCAAAAATACCTTGTAACCCATTCGTTAATATTTTTAAAAGATAGTTGTTTAATGTTTTTGGAAAAATCCAATTTTGATCATTTATTCATAATCAGTAATCAAAGTAAATACTAAAACCCAATTAAAAATTACCAAAGGCCTTATTACAACGAAAATCCCCAAATAAAAACTGACTTTAAGCAGTAGAAAGTTTATAGAAAAGAAACATAACGTCTTTTATGGCCTTCATGAGTCCACTTTGGCTCCCATATCCACGATCTACTGATTACCTAAAAAGTTAAGGAAAGGGCGAGTCACAGAGACTCAGTGTGTAAGACCATCCGACACATAAATCGGCCCACGACCCACAATCTTGTATTTAGCTCATGCACAATGTCATACAATTGCAAGAAATGCATTATACCCGGCCCAACCTAGTATTTCTATCCTCTACACACCAACCTGGACCAACCATCACACCGTGGGGATTTCTACAATCAACCATCCATCCGTTACACACCATCTTGACAGTCATGTTGTCAGAAAATGTGGCTTAAAACAACTGTGGTATAGCCACCGATCACCATGTAACCTCATAAACAGATGTGGCAGTGCCAGCGATCACTATGTGACATTAATAAATATTGTGGCAGAGCCACCGATCTCCATGTGACCTTAAGAACAATGTGGCGGAGCCACCGATCACAATGTGACCTTATCACTTCCCCTTTATCAACATTCCCATATCCCATGCACAACATGTATATCATGACAGATGTATCATGCTAGTAACAAGGCAATAGATTATCACATACAACCAACTCATATCAGGTAATTACAGATACGCACTGCACTTCCCGCCTTACCCCTAAAGGGTATGTCGATCGATTCTGATCTTTCCGCTTTTGCACCATACAATTAATAATGTAATTAAGTAAAGTGTGTTAGGATTTACACACCTAGTAACACGCAAAATGAAACTCTCTATGTCGACACTATCGTTAGCAAAAATAAATGCTATCTGCCTATGGCTCTGCTCCGAAGCCGGTCCACAACCCGGTGGCCAATCTCGGACTACTGACACCTCTTGCTTCTTAAACTTAGGGGTTGGGTTCACAGGTCCAACCCCCTCCTTTGCCTTAAAACCAAAAAAGAGAGATGGGGTTCAGAGATTAACGATTTCCATCTTAGGGACCTAGATGATCTGATTTCCTTCAACTCCCAGAATAGCGCCCCAAAGAGAACACAGAGTCAGTGAGAATCATAAATCCAACGATGGCCTTACCAAGCCAATTAGCCATTCGACTTTGGCTTCCAAAAACTGAAAGAGAAGCATAGAGAATTAACAGAAGTCGACACTTACCTCAACACAGAAGATCCGGCTATCACCTAGGAGAAGATTCGCCAATGACAGGGAAGAAGATTGAAAGGGCCGAAAGAAATAAAATAAAACTACAAATCGGACTTAGGGGTTTTCAGCTTTGGAAGAGATCAAAAGAAAAGATGAACAAGAGAAGGCTATGAAGATTTGGCTTGTAGAAGAAAATAGAGAAGAGAACTATACGCAAGGGACATTCGGCTATAACATAGAAATGGAGATGAGAATGGGGGTTAGGGCTTTCGGCTTTTGAGAAAGAAACAATTGGGAGAAGAGGAATAAAAACAAGATAGAAAGAAGTGATAGGAATGGTGAAGAAGAAGAAGTTTTGGCAGGACCTAAGTGAATTCGGTTTTGGTAGAAAATGAAGAGGAGAAAGAAAACCTCAAATGCCGAAAATAAGAAGAGAACTCTCATTTACTAAACAAAATTTCGGCACCTACTAACCCAAAATCCAAAAAATGCATTGTTTTGAGAAAAAAAGCCTATGCTCCAAAGTAGAAACTCGGCACACCCTAGCCTCACCAAAAACTGATTTCCCCCTCTCTACTATGAGTTTGAAATTCGGCCAACTCAAAGCACACTATGTCCATCCCTTATTTTCCTCCTCAAATTCCTCCTGATAACCCATTTGAAATATTTTGAACACTTCAAGCTCCCCTTTTTCCTCTCTGCCACTCATTCAAACTATTTGACTCAGTCCACTCCCCTATCCTGAAGTGTCCAAGTCAGGCTCTGCCTCTGCTCTCCTTGACGCCAAAAAGAACTCCCAAAATGAGCTCCTTGTGACTTAAACCTGCTCCCTCTACTACTCCCTGTGGTGTCACTTACCAGCATCTTAAGTGGCACCTCCTTGCAACTCTACCACCCCTTTCCTTGTGTCAACCAAACACCAACACAAACCCTTAAGTCCTACTCCTGCTAGCTCCTCCACTAAAGTGCCAAAAAGAAAAAGAAATTTTTTGCCAGGGCTTCGGCTTTTCACCGGGCCTTCCCTAGACTCCCATACACCCTAAACAAGCACATTACACAGAGCATACACACACAAACACATCAAATGCATAGCCCCTAGATCAGGATATTATAGTTCTACCCCCTTATGAAAATTTTGACCTCGAAATTACCTGATCAAAAGAGATGAGGGAATTGTTGTCCCATCGCTTCTTCTAGTTCCCTTGTAGCTTTCTCAGAACTGTAATTACGCCACAAGATCTTAACCAACAGAACTGTCTTTCTGCGCAACACTTTGACATCACTATCAAAAATCTGAACTGGTTCCTCTTCAAAGGATAGATCAGGCCGTACTTCGATTTCCTCTACTGACACCACGTGAGACGGATCCGAATGATAGCGTCTTAGCATTGAAACGTGGAACACATCATGAATCTAACTTAACTCTGCAGGTAACTCGAGTTGATAAGCTACTTGTCCCAAACGCTTCAATACACGATAAGGCCCAATAAACCTGGGGCTTATCTTACCCTTCTGTCCAAACCTTAGTACCTTTTTTCCACGGTGAAACCTTTAAGAATACTTGATCACCTATCTCAAATTCTATATCTTTACGCTTAAGATCAGCATAGGATTTCTGCCGGTCCGACGCTTCCTTTAACTGAATTCAAATTAGCTTAACCTTATCTTCCGATTCTGAAACCAAGTCCGAACCCAACAATCGACGCTCGCCCAACTCTGTCCAACACGTAGGAGTATGAAACTTCCGACCATATAACGCCTCATAAGGTGCCATCTGAATACTCGCTTGGTAGCTGTTGTTGTACGCGAATTCCGCTAACGGTAGAAAATCTTCCCAACTACTCTGAAGTCTAAAACACAGCCCCTCAACATGTCTTCTAAAATCTGAATTACCCTCTCTGATTGTCCATCAGACTGTGGATGAAACGCTGTACTAAAATCTAACTTTGTCCCCAGAGCTTGATGCAATGTCTTCTAGAACCTTGATGTGAATCTCGGGTCTCTATCAGAGATGATAAACACTGGCACTCCATGCAACCTTACGATCTTCGCTACATACAATTTAGCCAACTTCTGAAGGGAGTAATTGATGCAAACCGGTATGAAATGAGCAGACTTCGTCATTCGGTCCACAATTACCCATACCGAATCCTTTTTAGTAGGCAAAAGGGGTAACCCACTAACAAAATCCATCGTAATCCTCTCCCACTTCCACTGTGAAATCTTTAATGGCTGCAACAAACCTGAAGGTAACTGATGTTCTGCTTTTACCCATTGGCATGTCAAACACTTACTCACAAATTCGGTTATTTCACGCTTCAGACCCGGCCACTAAAACTGTTCTCGCAACTCTCTATACATCTTACTTCTGCCAGGATGCATAGCATATGGGCTACTATGTGCTTTCTAAAGTATCAACTATCTTAATTCCACATCTTTCGGCATACAAACCTTCTTACGAAAACACAGAACCCCATCACTGTTCAAACCAAAATCCTCTACCCTATCACTCTGTATTTGAAGTAGTCGAGCACTCAAGCCATCATCCAGCAACTGCTTTTCTTTAATCTAATTTATGCATGTCGGTTTCACTTGTAGCTCAGCTAATAAACTCCCATCATCATACAAGCTAAGATGGGCAAACATCGCCCTCAAATCCAAGATTACTTTTCGACTTAGCACATTTGCGTTAGCTTTACCTGGATGGTAATCAATGAGTAATCGTAATACTTTAACAACTCGATCCACCTCCTCTGTCTTACATTCAGCTCCTTCTGGGTAAGAAGATATTTTAAGCTCTTATGATCTGTATAAATGACGGACCTCTCCCCATACAAATAATGCCTCCAAACCTTCAAGGCAAACACCATAACTGCCAACTCCAAATCATGTGTGGGGTAATTTAGCTCATGCGGTCTTAGCTGTCGAGATGCATACGCCACAACCCTTTCGTCTTGCATTAACACACATCCTAATCCTGTGTGTGAAGCATCACAGTAAACCACAAACTCTTTTCCAGCCTCCGGCTGAATCAATATCAGAGCTTCCGTCAAAACCCTCTTCAGCCTCTCAAAACTTTCCTGCTGCTTGTCAGTCCACACAAAAGGTACCCCTTTCCTCAACAACTTGGTTAAAGGTACTGCAATTAACGAAAACCCCTCAACAAACCTTCGGTAATATCCAACAAGACCTAGAAAACTTCTAATCTCTGCCACAGACTTAGGTGGCATCTAATTCAAGACAGCTTTAATTTTTCGAGGATCTACTCTAATTCCCTCTATCGACACAACATGTCCCAGAAAAGTAACTTCACTTAGCCAAAATTCACACTTACTGAATTTGGAAGACAATTGCCTCTCTCAAGATTTGCAACACCACCCGAAGATGTGAATCGTGCTCCTCCTATGACCTTGAATAAACCAAAACATCGTCTATAAACACTACCACAAACCGGTCCAAATAGGGTTGAAAAACTCGATTCATCATATCCATAAACCCTGTTGGTGCATTGGTTAACCCAAACAGCATCACCAGAAATTCGTAGTGTCCATAGTGAGTACGAAATGCCGTCTTATGGACATCTGTTTCCTTAAACTTGAGTTGATGATACCCCGACCTCAAATCTATCTTTGAAAAGACTGAAGCCCCCTTCAACTTGTAGAATAAGTCATCAATCTGCGGCAACGGGTATTTGTTCTTGATAGTCAATTTGTTCAGCTGGCGATAATCAATGCACATACGCATTGATCCATCCTTCTTCTTAACAAATAACATCGGTGCTCCCCATGGTGATACACTTGGTCGGATGAAACCTCGATCTAAAAATTCCTGAACCTGAGCTTTCAATTCCACTAGCTCCTTCGGTGCCATTCTATAAGGAGCGACAGATACAGGCACTGACCCAGGAAGAAGATCAATTTCGAATTCCACCTAGTGATTCGGGGGTTATCCTGGAAGCTCTTATGGAAAAACATCGAAAAACTCCTTCACTGTCCTCACGTCCCCCACAGACAATTCCTTACCCTCCAAAGTGCAAACCAAGGCTATGAACGCCTCGCATCCTCTCCTCACCATTCTTTCAGCCTTTAGAGCAGACACCACATTAGACAAATAGTTCCTCCTTTCTCCTATTACCACCACCTCCTCATATTCAGGAGTCTTGACCACCATGCGCTTAGCAGCACAATCTAAATTTGCTCAATACCATACTAACTAGTCCATCCCTAAGATCAAATCGAACTCCCCGAATGGTAGTTCCATTAGATCAGTCGAAAAAACCACCCCTTGCACCTCTAAAGGTACATCCCTATAAACTCTATTTACCACAACCGATTGTCCAACGGACTAATTACTGTCATCCCCCTACAAGCAATTTCAGACTCTATACTTAAAGTTCCAAATGCCACACTAGCAACGTAAGAATGTGTCGATCCTATGTCAATCAATGCAGAAAAAGGCAATCCAAAGATTAAGAACGTACTGGTTATGACGTCCTCTGAATCCCCCTCCTCTCTGCGTCTAGCTGCATAAACCAACCCCGGCTGTCTTGCATCGGTGTTTCTTGCACTTCTGCTTAGAGTTCCATGTCCCCGACCAAAACCATCCACTACACACCAAGAGTTCCCCAGAACCCGTCTGACAAACTCCAAAACATTATGAGCATAGCTCGATGTGGTAAAGACACAACCCCTTTCAACTTTTCCTCTTCTGTGAAATCGAGATCGTCCATTATACACTCAACCGCCTCCAACCAATAGTCAGCTGCACTAGGGGTTACCCCAAAGATACCCCTAAACATTTCTGCTCCATTAGCCTGAAGTCATTCCGACACAGATTTTTGGGCCCCTGTACCCAGTCCTGCCCCAGCAACTCTCTCCAACACCCTTAACATTGCCTGAGAAACCGCATCATCACCATTCGTTTGATCCTGAAACTCTGTCTCCGCAGCTGGCGGTACTGGCATCTCATTTCCTGGCTCATGACCAGATCCTACTGGTTTCGACACCGCAATTCTGCCTCTACCACGGCCACGTACACTACGTCCATGACCCCTAGAGATCATAACTAATGTTTGCAACTTAATCCGGTTAAAAGTTTTATGGGTTAGTATTTCTTTCACTGTTTAACACCGAGTAGTTTTATGGATAATAGTCTTAAGGAATAGTTTTCGCAAGACGCATCATACAGTTTCAGTCTCCAAAGTTTAGGTATCTTAGCGCTTAACAAACATACTCATTCATGCCATCAATCATTTCAATCGTACATTACCAAATAGTTAGAATCACTTACCCGGGTAGATCGGGTGCCGACGGATTCAGATGCCATATTTTGCTCAAAATAGTTTTCTTCAATTCCCATTGATTTTATAAAGTACTGTCGAACCCATTTCACAGCCTGAGTGTTGACAATCTAGGCTCTAATACCAAAATTGTAACATCCCAAACCCAGCCCAAACGTTACGATCAGATCTGGTATGTTACCGGGTAAAGTGAAAACGATCTTTCAGTGACTTTGGGAAAACCATATTTTTTTCTTATTATTATTATATATTTTTTTAAAAAACCACTTTCCGGTTTAAAGCGAGGACTTTGTGTATAAACAAACAGATTCAAATGAATTTCAAGAAAAATGTGATTTGACATGAGTCATCATTGTTAAGGAAAACCCGAGTTTTATCAAAAATACCTTGTAACCCATTCATTAATATCTTTAAAAGATAGTTGTTTAATGTTTTAGGAAAAATCCAGTTTTGAGCATTTATTCATAATTAGTAATAAAAGTAAATACTAAACCCAATTAAAAATTACCAAAGGCCTTATTACAACGAAAATCCCCAAATAAAAACTGACTTTAAGCAGTAGAAAGTTTATAGAAAAGAAACATAACGTCTTTTATGGCCTTCACGAGTCCACCTCGGCTCCCATATCCACGATCTAGTGATTACCTGAAAAGTTAAGGAAAGGGTGAGCCACAGAGACTCAGTGTGTAAAACCATCTGACACATAAACCGGCCCACGGCCCACAATCTTGTATTTAGCTCATACATAATGTCATACAATCGTAAGAAATGCATTATGCTCGGCCCAAACTAGTATTTTCATCCTCTACAAACTAACCCGTACCAACCATCACACCGTCGGGATTTCTACAATCAACCCTCCATCCGCTACACACTATCTTGACAGTCATGCTATCAGAAAATGTGGTAGAGCCACCGATCACTTTGTGACCTTAAAACAACTGTGGCATAGCCACCTATCACCTTGTGACCTCATAAACAGATGTGGCAGCGCCAGCGATCACTATGTGACATTAATAAATATTGTGGCAGAGCCACCGATCACCATGTGACCTTAAGAACAATGTGGCGGAGCCACCGATCACAATGTGACCTTATCACTTCCCCTTTATCAACATTTTCATATCCCATGCACAACATGTATATCATGACAGATGTATCATGCTAGTAACAAGGCAATAGATTATCACATACAACCAACTCATATCAGGTAATTACAGATACGTACCTGGCACTTCCTGCCTTACCCCCAAAGGGTATGTCGACTATATTTACAGTCTTTTCGGCTTTTTAGCCCATACAATTAATAATGTAATTAAGTAAAGTGTGTTAGGATTTACACACCTGGTAACGCACAAAACGACACTCTCTACGTCGACACTATCATTAGCAAAAACAACTGCTATCTGCCTACGACTCTGTTTCGAAGCCGGTCCACAACTCGGTGGCCAATCTCAGACTGCTGACACCGCTCACTTCTTAAACTTAGGGGCTGGGTTCACAGGTCCAACCCCCTTCTTTGCCTTGAAACCCGAAAAGAGAGATGGGGTTCAGAGATTAATGATTTTCGGCTTAGGGACCTAGATGATCTAATTTCCTTCAATTCTCGAAATAGCACCCCAAAGAGAACACAGTGTTAATGAGAATCATAAATCCAATGATGGCCTTACCAAGCCAATTAGCCATTCGGCTTTGGCTTCCAAAAATCGAAAGAGAAGCATAGAGAATTAACAGAAGTTGACACTTACCTCAACACAAAAGATCTGGCAATCACCTAGGAGAAGATTCGCCAATGATAGGGAAGAAGATTGAAAGGGCCGAAAGAAATAAAATAAAACTACAAATGGGACTTAGGGGTTTTTGGCTTTGGAAGAGATCAAAAGAAAAGATGAACAAGAGAAGGCTATGAAGATTCGGCTTGTAGAAGAAAATAGAGAAGAGAACTATGTGCAAGAGGCATTCGGCTATAGCATAGAAATGGAGATGAGAGTGGGGGTTAGGGGTTTCAGCTTTTGAGAAAGAAAAATTGGGAGAAGAGGAATAAAAACAAGATAGAAAGAAGTGATAGGAATGGTGAAGAAGAAGAATTTTTGGCAGGACCTAAGTGAATCCAGTTTTGGCAGAAAATGAAGAGGAGAAAGAAAACCTCTAATGCCGAAAATAAGAAGAGAACTCTCATTTACTAAACAAAATTTCAGCACCTACTAACCCAAAAGTCGAAAATGCATTATTTTGAGAACAAAAAGCCTATGCTCCAAAGTAGAAACTCGGCACACCCTAGCCCCATCAAAAACTTATTTCCCCCTCTCTACTATGAGTTTGAAATTCGGCCAATACTAAGCTCACTATGTCCATCCCTTATTTTCCTCCTGATCACCCATTTGAAATATTTTGAACGCTTTAAGCTCCCCTTTTTCCTCTTTGCCACTCATTCAAACTATTTGACTCAGTCCACTCCCCTATCCTGAAGTGTCCCAGCGAAGCTCTGCCTCTTCTCTCCTTGACGCCAAAAAGAACTCCCAAAATGAGCTCCTTGTGACTTGAACCTGCTCCCTCTACTACTCTATGTGGCGTCACTTACCAGCATCTTAAGTGGCGCCTCCTTGCCACTCTGCCACCCCTTTCCTTGTGTCAACCAAACACCAACACAAACCCTTAAGTCCTACTCCTGCTAGCTCCTCTACTAAAGTGCCAAAAAAAAAAAGAATTTTTTTGCCAGGGCTCCAGCTTTTCACCGGGCCTTCCTTAGACTCCCATACACCCTAAACAAGTACATTACACATAGCATACACACACAAACACATCAAATGCACAGCCCCTAGATCAAGATATTACAGTTCTATCCCCTTAGAAAAATTTTGACCTCAAAATTACCTGATCAAAAGAGATGAGGGTATTACTGTCGCATCGCTTCTTCTGGTTCCCATGTAGCCTCCTCAGAACAGTGATTACGCCACAAGATCTTAACCAACGAAACTATCTTTCTGCGCAACACTTTGACATCACGATCTAAAATCTGAACTGGTTCCTCTTCAAAGGATAGATCAGGCCTTACTTCGATTTCCTCTAGTGACACCACGTGAGACGGATCCTAACGATAGCGTATTAGCATTGAAACATGGAACACATCATGAATCTGACATAACTCTGCAGGTAACTCTAGTTGATAAGCTACTGGTCCCACACGCTTCAATACACGATAAGGCCCAATGAACCTGGGACTTAGCTTACCCTTCTGTCAAACCTTAGCACCTTTTTCCACGGTGAATCCTTTAAGAATACCTGATCACCTATCTCAAATTCTATATCTTTGCGCTTAAGATCAGCATAGGATTTCTTCTGGTCTGACGATTCCTTTAACCGAATTCGAATTAACTTAACCTTATCTTCCGCTTCTGAAACCAAGTTCAGACCCAAAAACTGACACTCGCCCAACTCTGTCCAACACGTAGGAGTACGACACTTCCGACCATATAACGCCTGATAAGGTGCCATCTGAATACTCACTTGGTAGTCATGTCAGACGCTAATTTCGCTAACGATAGAAATTCTTCCCAACTACCTCAAGTCTAAAACACGACCCCTCAACATGTCTTCTAAAATGAATTACCTCTCGATTGTCCATCGACCGTGGATGAAACATCAGATGAAATCTAACTTTGTCCCCGAGCTTGATGTAATGTCTTCCAGAACCTTGATGTGAATCTCGGGTCTCTATCAGAGATGATAGACACTGGCACTCCATGCAAACTTACGATCTCTGCTACATACAACTTAGCCAACTTCTGAAGGGAGTAATTGATGCAAACCAGTATGAAATGAGTAGACTTCGTCATTCGATCCACAATTACCCATACCGAATCCTTTTTAGTGGGCGAAAGGGGTAACCACTTACAAAATCCATCGTAATCCTCTTCCACTTCCACTACAGAATCTTTAACGGCTGCAACAGACCTGAAGGTAACTGATGTTCTACTTTTACTCGCTGGCATGTCAAACACTTACTCACAAATTTGGTTATTTCACGCTTTAGACCCGGGCACCAAAACTGTTCTCGCAACTCTCTATACATCTTACTTCTACCAAGATGCATAGCATATGGGCTACTATGCGCTTCTTGAAGTATCAACTGTTTTAATTCCACATCTTTTGGCATGCAAACCTTTTTACAAAAACACAGAACCCTATCAATGTTAAAACTGAAATCCTCTACCCTATCACTCTGTACTTGAAGTAGTCGAGCACTCAAGCCGTCATCCAGCAACTGCATTTCTTTAATCTCATTTATTCATGTCAGTTTCACCTGTAGCTCAGCTAACAAACTCCCATCATCATACAAGCTAAGATGGGCAAACATCGCCCTCAAATTCGAGATTACATTCCGACTTAGCGCATTTGCCACCACGTTAGCTTTACTCGGATGGTAATCATTCGAGCAATCATAATCCTTCAACAACTCTATCCACCTCCTCTATCTTACATTCAGCTGCTTCTAGGTAAGAAGATATTTTAAGCTCTTATGATCTGTATAAATGATGGACTTCTCCCCATACAAATAATGCCTCCAAATCTTCAAGGCAAACACCACATCTGCCAACGCCAAATCATGCGTGGGGTAATTTAGCTCATGCGATCTTAGTTGCCGAGACGCATACGCCACAACCCTTCCGTCTTGCATTAACACACATCCTAATCCTGTGTGTGAAGCATCACAGTAAACCACGAACTCTTTTCCAGCCTCCAGCTGAATCAACACCAGAGCTTCCGTCAAAACCCTCTTCAGCCTCTCAAACTTTCCTGCTGCTTGTCAGTCTACACAAAAGGTACCCCTTTCCTCAACAACTTGGTTAAAGGTGCTGCAATTAACAAGAACCCCTCAACAAACCTTCGGTAATATCCAGCAAGACCCAGAAAACTTCTAATCTCTGCCACAGACTTAGGTGGCATCCAATTCAAGACAGCTTCAATTTTTTGAGGATCTACTCTAATTCCCTCTGCCGACACAATATGGCCCAGAAAAGTAACTTCACTTAGCCAAAATTTGCACTTACTGAGTTTGGCAAACAATTGCCTCTCTCTAAAGATTTGCAACACCACCCGAAGATGTTAATCGTGCTCCTCTCTGACCTTGAATAAACCAAAATATCGTCTATAAACACTACCACAAACCCATCCAAATAGGGTTGAAAAACCTGATTCATCATATCCATAAACGCTGCTGGTGCATTGGTTAACCCAAATGGCATCACCAGAAATTCGTAGTGTCCATAGCGAGTACGAAACACCATCTTATGGATATCCGTTTCCTTAACCTTGAGTTGATGATTCCCCAACCTCAAATCTATCTTTGAAAAGACTGAAGCCGCCTTCAACTGGTCAAATAAGTCATCAATCAGCGGCAACGGGAATTTGTTCTTGATTGTCAATTTGTTCAGCTGGTGATAATCAATACAGATACGTATTGATCCATCCTTCTTCTTAACAAATAACACCGGCGCTCCCCATGGTGATACACTTGGTCGGATGAAACCTCGATCTAAAAGTTCCTGAACCTGAGCTTTTAGTTCCACTAGCTCCTTCGGTGCCATTCTATAAGGAGCAATAGATACAGGCACTGACCCCGGAAGAAGATCAATTTTGAATTCCACCTCACGATCTGGGGGTAATCTTGGAAGCTCTTCTAGAAAAACATCAAAAAACTCCTTCACTGTCCTCACGTCCCCCACTGACAATTCCTTACCCTTCAAAGTGCAAACCAAGGCTATGAACGCCTCGCATCCTTTCCTCACCATTCTTTCAGCCTTTAGAGCGGACACCACATTAGATAAATAGTTTCTCCTTTCTCCTATTTCCACCGCTTCCTCATCTTCAGGAGTCCTAACCACCATGCGCTTAGCAGCACAATCCAAATTTGCTCGATACCTCACTAACCAGTCCATTCTTAAGATCAAATCAAACTCCCTGAATGGTAGTTCTATTAGATCAGCCGGGAAAACCACCCCTTGCACCTCTAAAGGTACATCCCTATAAAGTCTGTTTACCACAATTGACTGTCCTAACGGACTAATTACTGTCATGTCCCTAGAAGTAATTTTAGAGTCTATACTTAAAGGTCTAGATACCACACTAGCAATGTAAGAATGTGTCGATCCTATGTCAATGCAGAAAAAGGCAATCCAAAGATTAAGAACGTACCGGTTATGATGTCTGGTGTATCCCCCTCCTCTCTGCGTCTAGCTGCATGAACAAACCCCGACTATCTTCTATCGGTATTTTCTACACCTCTTCCTGGCGTTCCACGTCCCCGACCAAAACCATTACCCCCCTGGTCGGACCACGACCTCTCTGCGGTTGCTGGCTTCCTCTACCCTGCTGAGTATAACCCTGATTCCCTAGCCTTGCACTGTCTCGCTCCTGTGGACAGTCTTGAATCTAGTGATCAGTCGATCTACAACTGTAACACTTTCTGTTACTTGCCCAACATTCTCCAAAATGGAATTTACCACACCGAGCACACCTCTAAGGCTGCCTATCAGCAACGGGCCTTACTACCCGATTCGGCATATCCATCCTAGGTCTTTTTTAGAAACACCCAGCTGACCCTGACAATCTAGAACTCCTTTTATTACCACTTCTATCTCTATCCCGATTCTGCTTTTCTGACCGCTTCACCTCCTCAGCTATCTTAGCCTTTTCTACTAAAACCACAAATTCCCTTTCACGCTGTGGCGCTATCAATACCCGTAGATCATCCCTCAAGCCATCTTCAAACTGAACACAACGTTCATGGTCTATAGCCACTATCCCCCGAGCATAGCGACTCAGGCGTAGGAACTCCCCCTCATATTCAGCCACCGATTTACTTCCCTGAACCAGATTCAAAAATGCCCTGCGCTGTGCATCCACGTAGCTCGATCCGATGTACTTACTCTGAAATGCCATTTTGAAGAATTCGCAGGTGATATGGTCAGCCACTGCCCCATCCCTAACCGTAAGCCACCACTAATACGCTTCATCCCGTAGAAGAGACACAACCCTTTTCAACTTTTTCTCTTCTGTGAAATCGAGATCGTCCATTATACGCTCAACCGCCTCTAACCAATACTAAGCTGCACTAGGGGCTACCCTAGAGATACCCCTAAACATTTCCGCTCCATTAGCCCAAAGTCGTTCCGACATAGATTTTCGGGCCCTTGTACCTAGTCCTGCCCCAGCAACTCTCTCCAACATCCGTAACATCGCTTGAGAAACCGCATCATCACCATTTGTTTGGTCCTGGAACTCTGTCTCTACAGTTGGCGATACTGGCATCTCATTTCCGACTCATGACCAGATCCTACGGGTTCTGACACCGCAATTCCATCTCTACCACGGCCACGCACACCACGTTCACAACCCATAGAGCTCATAACTAACGTTTGCGACTTAATCTGGTTAAAAGTTTTATGGGTTAGTATATCTTTTACTGTTTAACACCGAGTAGTTTTATAGATAATAGTCTTAAGGAATAGTTTTCGCAAGACACGTCAAATAGTTTTAGTCTCTAAAGTTTAGGTATCTTAGAGCTTAACAAACATACCCATTCATGCCATCAATCATTTCAATTGTACATCACCAAATAGTTAGAATCACTTACCTTGGTGGATCGGGTGCCGACGGATTCGGATGCCATATTTCGCTCAAAATAGTTTTCTCTAATTCCCATTGATTTTATAATGTACTGTCGAACCCATTTCACAGCCGAGTGTTTGCAACCTAGGCTCTGATACCAAAATTATAACACCCTAAATCTGGCCCAAATGTTACGACTGGATCTGGTATGTTACCGGGTAAATTGAAAACGATCTTTCAGTGACTTTGGGAAAAACCATATTTTTTTATTAATATTTTTTTTTGAAAAAACACTTTTCGATTTAAAGCGAGGACTTTGTGTATAAACAAACAGATTCAAATGACTTTCAGGAAAAAGGTGATTTGACATGAGTCATCATTGTTAAGAAAAACCTGAGTTTTATCAAAAATACCTTGTAACCCATTTAGTTAATATTTTTAAAAGATAGTTGTTTAATGTTTTAGGAAAAATCCAGTTTTAAGCATTTATTCATAATCAGTAATCAAAGTAAATACTAAAACCCAATTAAAAAATTACCAAAGGCCTTATTACAACAAAAATCCCCAAATAAAAACTGACTTTAAGCAGTAGAAAGTTTATAGAAAAGAAACATAACATCTTTTATGGCCTTCACGAGTCCACCTCAGCTCCCATATCCACGATCTATTGATTACCTAAAAAGCTAAGGAAAGGGTGAGCCACAGAGACTCAGTGTGTAAAACTATTAGACACATAAACCGGCCCACGGCCCACAATCTTGTATTTAGCTCATACACAATGTCATACAATCGCAAGAAATGCATTATGCCTGGCCCAACCTAGTATTTCCATCATCTACACACTAACTCGTACCAACCATCACACCGTGGGGATTTCTACAATCAACCCTCCATCCGCTATACACCATCTTGACAGTCATGCTGTCAGAAAATATGGCAGAGCCACCAATCATTTTGTAACCTTAAAATAACTGTGGCATAGCCACCGATCACCATGTGACCTTATAAATAGATGTGGCAGCGCCACCGATCACTATGTGACATTAATAAATTGGCAGAGCCACTGATCACTATATGACCTTAAGAACAATGTGGCGGAGCTACCGATCACAATGTGACCTTATCTCTTCCTCTTTATCAACATTCCCATATCCTATGCACAACATGTATATCATGACAGATGTATTATGCTAGTAAAAGGCAATAGATTATCTCATACAACCAACTCATATCAGGTAATTAACGTACCTGGCACTTCCTGCCTTACCCCCAAAGGGTATGTCGACTGTATTTATAGTCTTTCCCGATTTTTCAGCCCATACAATTAATAATGTAATTAAGTAAAGTGTGTTAGGATTTACACACCTGGTAACACGCAAAACGACACTCTCTATGTAGACACTATCATTAGCAGAAACATCTGCTATCTTCTTACGACTCTGTTCCGAAGCTGGTCTACAACCCGGTGGCCAATCTCGAACTACTGACACCGCTTGCTTCTTAAACTTAGGGGCTGGGTTCACAGGTCCAACCCCCTCCTTTTCCTTGAAACCCAAAAAGAGAGATGGGGTTCAGAGATTAACGATTTTTGGCTTAAGGACCTAGATGATCTAATTTCCTTCAATTTTCAGAATAGCACCCCAAAGAGAACACAAAGTCAGTGAGAATCATAAATCCAACGGTGGCCTTACCAAGCCAATTAGCCATTCAGCTTTGGTTTCCAAAAACCAAAAGAGAAGCATAGAGAATTAACAGAAGTCGACACTTACCTCAACACAGAAGAACCGGCTATCACCTAGGAGAAGATTCGCCAATGACAGGGAAGGAGATTGAAAGGGCCGAAAGAAATAAAATAAAACTACAAATGGGACTTAGGGGTTTTCGGCTTTAGAAGAGATTAAAAGAAAAGATGAACAAGAGAAGGCTATAAAGATTCGGCTTGTAGAAGAAAATAGAGAAGAGAACTATGCGCAAGGGACATTCGGCTATAGCATAGAAATGGAGATGAGAATGGGGGTTAAGGGTTTCGGCTTTTGAGAAAGAAACAATTGAGAGAAGAGGAATAAAAACAAGATAGAAAGAAGTGATAGGAATGGTGAAGAAGAATAATCTTCGGTAGGACCTAAGTGAATTCAGTTTTGGCAAAAAATGAAGAGGAGAAAGAAAACCTCTAATGCCGAAAATAAGAAGAGAACTCTCACTTACTAAACACAATTTTGGCAGCTACTAACCCAAAAGTCGAAAATGCATTATTTTGAGAACAAAAAGCCTATGCTCCAAAGTAGAAATTCGGCACACCCTAGACCCACCAAAAATCGCTTTCCCCCCTCTACTATGAGTTTGAAATTTGGCCAACACTAAGCTCACTATGTCCATCCCTTATTTTCCTCCTCAAATTCCTCCTGATCACCCATTTGAAATATTTTGAATGCTTCAAGCTCCCTTTTTCCTCTCTGCCACTCATTCAAACTATTTGACTCAGTCCACTCCCCTATCCTGAAGCGTCCCAGCCAAGCTCTTCCTCTGCTCTCCTTGACGCCAAAAAGAACTCCCAAAATGAGCTCTTTGTGACTTGAACCTGCTCCCTCCATTACTCCCTATGGCGTCACTTACCAGCATCATAAGTGGCGCCTCCTTGCCACTCTGCCACTCCTTTTCTTGTGTCAACCAAACACCAACACAAACCCTTAAGTCCTACTCCTGCTAGCTCCTCCACTAAAGTGCCAAAAAAAAAGAAATTTTTTGCCAGGGCTCTGACTTTTCACCGGGCCTTCCCTAGACTCCCATACACCCTAAACAAGCACATTACACGGAGCATACACACACGAAAACATCAAATACATAACCCCTAGATCAGGATATTACATTCATACATGGATAATTTTAACTCAAAGACTTATAAAGATTCAAACAATTCTAAGTCATATATTTGTAGCACGAAAAACATAGGTGTCTCCCCTCTTCTAAATATTTACCTTTGATTCAAAACTGACAAGGATTGACATCCTCACTAAAGATTCACTCAAATCACTCAAAGTGTTTAAGGTTCACAATTAAGCACTCAACAGTCGAACCTGAAAAGTTAATCCCATAGGCTTGCCTGAAAATCAAATCTCCACCACTGTAATATGAGATGATACATAAATCAAAAGGTCTTTAACAGGGTTGTAACGGAGCTTGAGTTAAAAGGTGTGGATAAAGGCTAAATTAGAAGGGTTAGAATCGAGATTGATTTTGACAAATCACCTAACTAAAAATAATGAACTAGAAAAAAAATGATTACATCAATTGAAACTTTGAAACTAATAATACTACGAGCTTTTTTCTTTGATAATTGAAATTTAAATGTTCAAGCTCACTAATACTGAATATACTTTGATTTTTTGATTTTTTTTTTCTTTTTTTTGAACAAACTACATACTAAAGAAATAACTTTGTCAACTGAAATAAACTAATTAGGCAACTGATCAAATCAATTCTTGATAGAAGGGTAGTCAAAAGAATGGTGATAACAAATTCAAAGGGTTTTTGGGTTAATATTAGCGGGTAAATCAATAAAAAGGGTTGTTAGGATTAAAAAGGGTTCACTAGGGGTTAATTATGTGGGTAGGCTTTTAGTGGTGTGAATGGTTAAAACCTAAGTGCCTTTATCATCTCAGTATATCAAATCATAGATGTGGTCTCAACATGTATAATCGAGGCAAGTTCTAGAATAATAGTTCAAAGTTGACATACTCATAATCAATAAAGTGAGCATGAAAAAGAATATATGCTCTGTAAGGGTCAAAATCTCACAAAAAATATGGGTATTTGACATCAATCCCTGTAAATTTTAAACTTTAAGGTAATATCCAAATTTAGTTCAATAATCTAGAATTTTTTTTTTATTCTTGAAAAATAGACTTATCATGCTTGATTCTCTAGTATCTTAAAGTTTAAATCATCAATGCACAATTATCAATGACTTAATCCAAAAATATTAATAAAAATCATAAATCATTAGAAATTTCATCCTAATTAGTAATATGAGAAAAATACTTAAAAACAAGATTTAAAATTCAGGATTTTTTGAATAATGCTTTAGTTAGCCCCCCACATTTAAGTTGTACATTGTCCTCAATGTACAGAGCAAGATAATAATAAAGTCATAAGATAGGGAGAGAAGTGAAATTTCCTAAATTATGGATGAAGTCTTTGAAAAGAAATCGGATAGGATTGAAGGTGAACGTGGGGAAGCATCTCAAACCGTTTGAAATTGAATCCTCAAAGTAGCCGGTCTGATTTTATTGTATCCTAAACTAAATATAAATAGCACGAAGACTAATAAAGAAAGTAAAAATAAAAATAGGAATAAAAATAATTAAATAGAGATATGGTCCACGCCCATGTGCCTAGTCATGGTGCCATCATGGTCACGGCCACGGCCGTGTGCAAGGCCGTGTGGTCTAGAAATCTACACTTTTGGTTTATTTGAATGCTTAAAAAGGGAAAATAAAAATAAAAATAAAAATGGGGTAAGTGCACGGGTTGCCTCCTGAGAAGCGCTCGTTTATAGTCTTAATCTAGACTTACCTATTATTTGCGTAATCATGGTGGTTTAAGGAGGTGGAAATCCTTTCTCATGTGATCAACTCGGTTATGGATATAAAGTTTAAGTCGAGTAGTGTTTACCTCAAAAGTGTTGAATTTGGGATTGCTTACCTCGACTTTGCCATATAGGAAGACATTAAGTACCTCAAAAGTGATTTCTTTGTTTGTCTTGAGGTCTGAATTGGTGATTCGAGGGTCTTCCTTATTCAAAAATATCTGATCCTCTATTTTTATGTGATTTATTGTTCCTATCAGCTCATCTGAGGTTTCTTTCGAGTTGACTTCGTGTGGTTCTGGTTCCTCATGTAATTCTTTATTGGCACGAGGTCTATGATTCGGCTCATGTTTGTAGCCTTGTGGTGTTTCCTACAATGAAGGTTGAACAAGTTGGTTATCAAATGACTTTACTTTCTCACCTTTATCACTTGATGTTTTGGCCGAGTCAAGAGCTTGAAGAGTGACTATCTCGTCACCTACACGAAGTATAAGTTCTCCTGCATAAATATCAATTTTAGCTCTGGCAGTTGCTAAAAAGGGTCTTCCTAAAATTAAGGGGATCGTGTTGTCCTCATCCATGTCTAAAATGACAAAGTCTACTGGGAATACGAATTTATCAATTTTGATTAGAACATTTTCTATTATACCCCTAGGAATTCTTATAGTTTTATCAGTTAATTGAATGCTCATCCAAGCTTGTCTGGGTTTCCCTAGACCTAGTTGTTTAAACATTTTGTAAGGCATAACATTGATGCTTGCCCCTAAATCTGCTAATGCATTATCAATAGATAAACTTCCAATTAAACATGGAATTGTAAAACTCCCCTGAATCTTTTAATTTCCATGGCAGTTTATTTTGTAGAATTACTGAGAACATTGCATTTAGCTCCACGTGGTGCTCTTCTTCTAATCTGCGTTTGTTGGTCAAGAGCAGTCTTAAAAATTTCCTCGAGTCTGGTATCTGAAAAAGAGCTTCAAGCAGAGGTAAGTTAATATGTAATTTCTTTAAGAGTTTAAGAAGCTTACCAAACTGTTCCTTTGAATCGTCTATTTTCATTGCTTCGGGATAAGGTATGCGAGGTTGGTACTCCTTGATTACCGGTTTCAGCTTTTCTTGTGTTACCTCTACCTTACCTTCGTCTACCTTGGCTTTTTGTATTGGATTAGATTCATCTAACCCCTTACCGGCATGGGCTGAGATGGCTTGAATTTGCTCCTTCAGTTTAATATCGGTGTTACTTGGTACTCAGGATTCACCACGCCTCCTAGATTCAAATCATATTGTATTTCTGGATGTACCTGCGAGGGACTATACCAATTATCAGTCTTTTTATTCATCATCTCTAACTGATTAGATAACCTGGTGACCACGTCGAGGTTGAAGACACTAGTTGTTTTAGTAGGAATTGTCCTCATGACTTGCCACTGATGATTATTCAGTGCCATCTTTTCCATAGACTAAAATTTTCTGCCAAAATAAAAATAGAGGAAAAATTAGCAAAGTCAAAAAAATAATAATAAATAATAATAAATTGTAATAAAAAATTGGCTAAAGTAATAAAAATTAAGCTTTCTTAATATTTTAGTTCCCCAACAACGGCGCCAAAAACTTGATCACTGAAATCAGAGCTTTAAAATTTATAAATAGAATGATCAAACCTGGAAACTAACTCTAACAATGACTTAAAGGCAAGTGTACCTATCGAACAGTAGTATAGCTTAGGCAAGACCGAATTATCGAACCCAAAGGAACTAAAAGTACTAATACTCACTTTCTTTTTATTGTTTAGCCTAAAATATGGAGTGATTGGTTGCTTTAACTAATTTACGACTACTAAGCGAAAGGCACAAAGACAAAAAGAATGAATTGGGAAATAACTCGAAGAAACTCAATTGATTATGACGATACCCTCAGGAAGAATCCACTTGGACTTTACTTGTTACTTATTACTGAATCATATGATTTCCTTACTTAGCTTGATCCGTTGGACTCCCTAACCTATATTAAACCCTCTCTCAAGGCGAATAACGTGTAACCCTAGGTTAATTAGTGGAACTCTCGTTCGCTTATAATAACCCCCTAGAATAGCAGTAAATCGATAATTGGATTCCCATATTAGGTTTCACCCTAATCCGGTAAAATCTCGTAACCCTATCTCTAGGCATTCGATCAACTCCGCTTAATTATGCTAGATCTGCTCTTAAGCAGGGTCTATTCCTCCTCCACCTAAGCACATCAGATTTAGATTAAGCATGCATAATTAAGAACAAACTAAGTATTATAATATAATTCAGAGAATAATAACAAAATTTATCTAAGTTTCATCCCCTTAAGGTATCTGAAGGATTTAGTTCATAACAAATAAAGAAAACATCTCAAAAGAAAAGATAAAACAAAACATAAGAAATCCCTAAAACCCCCTAGAGGAATTGAAGGAGAAATCCACCGTCTTTAGTAGAACTCCGGCTTCTTGAGATGGATCCACTGGCTATCTTCGAATGATTCCCACAAATGTGACCTTTCTGGCTCGGCTCCTTGGCCTAGTTAACCTCCTCATCTTAGGATGCACTTAGGGCATTTATATAGGCTCTTGGAATGCTTTACTTGGCCTCTAAGTGTCCTAATTTAAGTCTGCTTCCTACTCGGTGTTTGAACAGGCCTTGGAAAGTGTTTCTTTGGATTTAAGTATCCAAATTCGAGTGAAATTTCTCTCTCCCGTAACAGGGGCACGGCCATGCACCCGCCCGTGTAAATCGTGGTTGGGCCGTGTCTCGATTCTGTCGATTGGGGCACGACCGTGTAAATCGTGGCATGGCCGTGTCTTAGTTAATTATCGAGGCACGGCCGTGTGACTTGAAGTCCAGGCCGTGTTAATTTCTTTTTTGGCCCAAATTGGCCCATTTTAAGCTTGTTTCTTGTTCTTTTCGTCCTCGGGTGCTTTCCTGAGTAAAAACATGAAAAGAAAGGATGAAGAGCACCTTTTTACATAAATCAAGGGCTAAATCATCCAAAAGCATACTAAATGTGGGCCTAAAATATGTTACTTTTACGGTTTATCATGTAACGACTCGATAGTCAAGGGTGTCAGAACGTGTATTCTCAAGACTCTGTACTTGTAAACCGAATCCATAAATATTTTTATTAAATATTTACGATGCTAGCTTAGTAGCTAATTAATTTTTGGATTGGTTATTTTTGTAAATTAGGAGTTTTTAAGATACAAGTACTAAATCACGTAAGGGTTAAAAGTTGAATTATAAATTGAAATAAATTAAAGGGACTAGGTAAGAAAATATACCTTTGTTCTCTTTAAAGTGGACGATCATGGGTTAAAAACAATTAATATCATGTTATACATATATAATATGATTATAAATTAACTTTAATATATATGTTATATAATAATAATAAAGACTAAAACTATTACATGCAAACAATAAAAAAAGAAAAGAAAGAAAGAAAAGGAGAAGAAGCTCACGACACTAAGGGTTTTGAAGTTCAAATCCAAATTGGTTAGTGCAATTTAGTCCTTATGTAACACCCCAAACCCGGCCTAGAAGTTAGGCCTTAATCTGGCATGTCACGTCAAAAGGTTGTATAAACCTTACAATCTTTAAAAACCTTTCCTCAATTTAAAACCCTCGAGTTTCGTCGCTTAACAAATAAAATTTGCTTAAAGTTATTTTTCCTTGCAAACATAATATTGTTTTCAAAACATTGTTTGTAGAAGAAGATTGACTTTAAAAGTTGTGAAAACGTGATATTTGAAAACGATAGTTATCATTTTTAAAAACCCATGCTATATTGTTTAGAAGTTCATAACTAAAAGAATTACCAATGAAAGTTAAAAGAAAATCCCAAAGGCCATATTACATAAATTAATAGCCCAAAATAAAATAATCTAAAATAATTTCAAACCAAAATTACTAAGTTCGTTTCCAAATCCTCTAAGGCTGGGGATTACCTGCAAGGTTAAAGCAAAGGGGTGAGTTATGAGAACTCAGTGTGTAATTTCCCTAGTCGGTCATTAACTGGGCCCGAGCCCATACTAAAGCAAACTAGGTCGAAGCCCATATAGAAGTAGACTAAGCCGAAGCCCATACAAAAGCATACTGAGTCGAAGCCCATACAGAAGCAAACTGGGTCGATGCCCTATTCAGAAACAATTTAGGCCTTATCCCTATAAGCATGATAATGCAGATAATGTAGTGTAATGTAATGTAATGTAGCCCAACCCAATCCAACCAATCACACCCCCGTACCAACCAATCATCACCTGTGGGGATCAAGTCAACCCACCCCGCCAATCACACCAATAATGCAAACGAGCTGTTAATCACAATATTTGTGGCTGAGCCACCAGAGTCATAGTATATATATGTGGCATGTAATATCCGGGATTTAGGGGTTATGAGTTTTAACTCATATTTATGTAGTAGCATGCTTAGTGTGCTATTTGTGTGTGTTTGGGGGCTTTGGGAACCTTGGGGTGTAGGTAGAAGCCTTAGGAAAATATTGGACTTTAAACCTTTAAGGGAGAGCTAAGGGAGCTAGGCCTTAAGGAAAATTTGCGTGTGGGTTATGACACAAGAACCCAGCTGGTAAAGTGGCAAGGGAGGCGCCACTTAGAGCACAGGAGAGTGACGCCTCAGGGAGTGAGAAGGGGGCCTAGGTTCGAGTAGCAAGGGAAGTTTTTTTGGAGGTTCTTTTGCGTCAAGGGGAGTGCAGAGTTGGATGGCATAGAGACTCTGAATGGATGAGCACTGGACCTAGTCAAGGCACTTGAAAATTTGGTTAAGAAGGGAGATAAGTATTGACTCATTCAAACTCATTTGAATGAGTGGAAAAGAGAAGAAATAGGAGGAAAAGAAAGAATCTGATAGAGAGAATAAGAGTTGGCCGAATGGAGGGGTCTTGGTGTGGTATTTTTGGCCAAGGGGAGGAGTGTCTATGCTAGGGGCTTTAGGTGCCAAAATAAGGTGAGTGAGTGGCCATTTTCCCCCCTTTTGAAAACTTTCTTCTCATCCTACTTTTGCCGAAATCTTGCACCCTTTTCTTCTCTTTTGACCAAAAGCTGAAAGTGAAAGAACCATTTGAGCATCTTCTCCTCATCTTATTTTTTTTTCTTCTTCATTTACTCTCTAAAAGCCGAAACCTACCCTCTCATTCCCACTAGAACCAAAACCATACAAGACTTCAACCTCTTTTCCTTCTTCTCTACATCGAATCTTCCATCTTCAAAAGCCGAAGAAACCTTTTTTCCATTTGCTAAGACCTTAACCAATTTGCTCACTTGTCACTAAAGCCGAATCCCACATCTTTTGCCAACACTCTCCATAGCCAATTTCATCTCTACCCTTTTTGAAATCGATTCCTTTTCTATTTCCTTCTCAAAGTCGATCAATCTTCTATTGTGGTCGAATCTCTCTGTGTTTCTAGCAAAGGTGTTTGATTGTTATCAATATTACGGTAAGGGTTAATTGTCATTCGGTCTCTCTTTCTTTTCCCTTTGGTTAGCCGAAATCAAGGACACTAATCCCTTTATTCTTTTGGCCGAAACCATGAATGTGGGTTTCAGGATCTTTGTAGCCGACAATTAGAAGGAGAAGCTCTCGGGATTTGATCGGTTAAGGTATGGGGAATAATGCCATTCGGCCAAAGGCCATATTTTTTAGTGTTAGCCGATTCTAACTATGGTGTTACAGGAAGGGTTCGACAAAGGAAAAGGAGGAGTCTTCGGGATTTGGATCCATTTCGGTAAGGATATTCAGTTAAGTTATAGATGTGATTCGTTTAGATTTTTACGTGTCGATTAACCGGGTTTCTGATTAAGTGATATTCGATGGATGCGAGTACCAGTGAAGGAGAGAAAGGGGTAGTTCCTACCCCTAGATTCAAGAAACGTTCAGTTTTTGTGATACGTGATTGGCCACCTGGTTGTGGGCCAGCATCGAAAAGGGATAAGCAAATCGCTGTGATCCCCGCAAGCGAAAGCATGGTTCTCAGTATTATCAGGTGTGTAACCCCACACTTTTTCTCGATAGATTAATAATATTAAATATGTGTTAACAAGATTATGATTAATCATGGCTAAGGGTACCATTCATTGGTACAGTTCATGCAGGTACGTTATATCTAACCCTTGTTTACAGTGGTTACAATCATTGATATGAAAGCATGTGTGTTTTCGGTATGGGTTTGAGATAAGCATATAGCATGATACCTATAATACTATGTATGTTGCATGGGCACGAGGGTTATAATGAAAAGGAGAAGTGTTTCGATGGTGTTACCACATTATTCGGTGACTCATGTCACAATATTATGATTCGATGACGTTGTCACATTATCCGGTGGCTATGCCACGTATTAAGGGTGATGAGTAGTTGACTACAGCGACTGCCTTCGAGGGTGTGTAGCGGATGGAGGGTCAATTTAGTAATCCCCATGGTGTGATTGGCAGGTACGGGTGGTGTGTAGAGGTTAGATATCTAGGTGGGTTCGGGTTGCATCATTGTTTTATATACATGTGATTTAATATGCTGTGATATGGGCTTATGGCCAATAATAATTCTGGATGGGCTTTGCCCAAAATGTTATAATATAGGCTATAATCGATTGGGAACCTGTGTTAGTTGTTACACATTGAGTCTGTTGACTCACCCTTCGTGGGCTAACATTTTACAGGTGATACATAGTGCAATGGACCGGGTCGGCAGGGACTATGTGGTGGCCATGCTCAGCAAAATTTTGGGTTTTCATATAATGGAACACTTTTCGTTTTCTTTAGTATGTTTTCATTCGGGATTTATTTTGGTTTTTAAGATGTAATAAGGTGATTACTTGACTACTTAATTTTGGGTATTAAATTTTATTTCCATACGATAAACAACAAATAAGTAATTAAATATTTTTCTTAAAGAAACTTCAAATGTTTTATCACCTACTCAACTTACGTTTTCAACCTAATGAGCTCTAGAATCAGACAAATCTTTTAATTTTTGAGATATAAAGTAAGCGTTTTAATGAAATACAAACTTGAACGGTATCTTGGTTTTCAACTCGATAAAGATACAAACCTATTTTTGTTAAAATCGTCATATTTTATAAGAAGATGAAACGAAATAAAGCTAAGTTTTCTTAAGGAACATGTCAGATCCGGTCGGGGCTTGTGGACCGAGTTTAGGGTGTTTCAATTTGGTATCAGAGCCCGGTTCAAAACTTAGCTTTGAGGGTTTTGGGCCCCAAATATTTTCCAAAGATAGGCTTTTTTAAACCATGGATTTCTATAAACAAATTTAGGTTTATTCTGGCATGGCACCTGTGTCTCTGGCACGAAGTCAACCAGGAAAGTACCCCTAATCATTGTGTGATTTGTATGTGGGTATTACGGGATCGTAGATTAGTAGATTAGGAGCTATTGAACTCTAGGATTAGCTTACTCCAACACAAAATTACAAAAGACTTAATTTATTTCACCAAACCCGGGAAGAAGTCGTAGAGTTCAGGTGTGGCAACAAACATGTGCATGTCTAGGCATAGATTCTGAATGAGCTTGGTATTTAAGCAGTCCTAGCGACTCACCTCCTCTTTTTTGGAATCCTACCTGGTGCGCAGTGATTGTTCACCTCAACCGCGAGGACTTGTTAATGGGCCAAATCTATAAATAAAACCCGAAAGGGACCAAACACCTGGTTTTGTAAAACAATCAAATTACCCCGACTTGCAAAATTACTGAAATACCTCGATTTGTAAAAATTACTAAAATACCCCCAGTTTATGAAATTACCATACTACCCTCGATTTTTACCAAAATATCCCTATTTTGCAAAAATACCAAAACCCCTATTTTGCAAAATTACAAGATACCCCTGATTTGGAAAATTACCAAAATACCCCTATAGGACAAAGTACGAAAATACCCCTGGGTTGGGAACGGACGAAAATGTTCAAAGTGGTGAACGTGTGTAGTAGATACTATTGATGAATGAATGTGATTCTCGAATTAGGGTAAAAGACTTGAAATGAAAACCTTGTAATGATCAAAAGAACTACTACTAAACTTCTTTACATAAAACTTGTTCATGGGTAATCAGTGGAACAGAAGCTAATGCATAAAATTTCTTAAAGTATATTAAATCGCGATCATAGACATGAGTTCTAGGGGACGTCGTCGTAATGTGCGTGGGCGTGGTAGAGGCAGAATGATCGTATCGAAACCAGTTAGGTCTGGTCAATGGTCCGAGAATGAGATACCACCACCACCAGCTGCTGGTGTTGAGTATCAGGATCAGACGAGGGATGATGCAGTATCGTAGGCAATGCTGCGAGTTCTTGAGAGGGTGGCTGGAGCAGGTGGAGGTATGGGAGCTCAAAAATCTGTATCTGAGCGACTCCGAGCCAATGGAGTTGAGGTATTCTGAGGTGTATCTGGTGTGGCCCAATACGGCTGAATATTGGTTGGAGGCGACGGAGCAAATCATGGATGATTTGGATCTGACTGACGAGGAGAAACTGAAAGGGACAGTGTCACTACTTCAGGATGAGGCGTACCAGTGGTGGCTCACTATTAGAGAGGCCACCCAGGTGGACCGGATTGATTGAGAGTATTTCAAGACGATGTTCCAAGGGAAGTACGTAGGAGCAAGTTATGTGGATGCTCAGAGGAAAGCGTTCTTAAATCTGGTACAAAGGAGCAAATCCGTAGCTGAGTATGAAGTAGAATTCCTTCGTTTGAGCCGATATGCTCTGGAAATTGTGTCGACCGATTACGAGCGTTGCGTACGGTTCGAAGATGGGCTTCGAGATGAGTTGAGGGTGTTAATAGCTCCACAGCGAGAGAGGGACTTCGCGGTATTGGTTAAAAAAGTGAAAATAGCTGAGGAGGTGAAGCGTACCAAGAGGCAGAACCGGGACAAAGGTCAAGGTAAAAATAAGAGGGGTTATGGATTATCAGGGTCATCCAGGAGTTTCCAGAAAAGACCTAGAGTTGATGGGCCGCGAGATCGACAGGTTGCTGTGGGAGGTCAGTATCGTTCGTGTGCTCAATGTGGAAAGATGCACCTGGGGGAGTGTTGGAAGAAGACAGGGGGATGGTTTAGACATGGGTCCAAAGATCATGTGATTAGGAACTGTCCATTGGAAATAGACAAGAGTCGACCAGCAAGTCAGGGTTTTAATTAGACTGGAAGAGGTGGACAGCAGCCACCGAGGGGTCGTGGTCCGATTGGCAGATGTAATAGTTCTGGTAGAGGTCGCGGGACACCGGGCAGAGGTGTTGGTAACACGGAGGTGAGACAGCCGGGTTTGGTGTATGCAGTTCATCAGAGGGAGGATGGTGACACACCGGACTTCATAACCGGTAAATTCCTTATAGTTGACAAGCCTTTCTTTGCTTTAATTGATGTTGGCTCGACCCACTCATATGTTGCATATAGAATAGTTGAAACATTAGGTGTAGCATCTGAGGCGTGCATTAGGGAGATGATTGTAGTGAGCAGTTAGGTCAAGCGGTAGTGGTGAATAGGATATTCAGGTGTGCCTCTAGAGATTGTGGAGTGGTATTTCCTGTCGACTTGATGGAACTACCTTTCGGGGAATTTGATCTCATTCTAGGCATGGATTGGCTAGTGGAACATCGGGCTAAATTGGATTACGCAGCTAAGCGAATGGAGTTGAGGACTCTAGAGGATGAGGAGATAATTATGATAGGAGAAAGAAGAAACTATTTGTCTAACGTAGTCTCTGCGTTGAAGGCAGATAAGATGGTTCGAAAAGGGTGTAAGGCATTTTCGGCCTTCATTAGTGCTCTGGATGCAAAAGAAGAGGGGGTTAGTGGAGTTAGAATAGTAAGAGAATTCGTGGATGTCTTTCCGGAGGAGCTGCCAGGGTTACCCCCCGACAGGGAGGTAGAGTTCGAAATTGATTTACTATCAGGAACAGCTCCTGTGTCAATTGCTCCGTATAGGATGGCGCCAAAGGAGTTGGTAGAGCTCAAGGCCCAGATCCAAGAGTTACTCGATTGTGGGTTTATCTGACCTAGTGTGTCTCCATGGGGAGCACCGGTCCTATTCATGAAGAAGAAGGACAGGACTATGCGCATGTACATAGATTACCGGCAGTTGAATAAGCTGACGATCAAAAATAAGTACCCGTTGCCGAGGATAAACGACTTGTTCGATCAGCTCAAAGGGGCTGCAGTATTTTCAAAAATAGATCTAAGGTCGGGATATCATCAGCTTAAGGTGAAGGAAGCAGATATCCATAAGATAGCTTTTCGGACTAGATACAGACATTATGAGTTCTTAGTAATGTTGTTCAGATTGACAAACGCCCCAGCTGCGTTCATGGATATGATGAACTGAGTTTTCCAACCCTACTTGGATCAGTTCATCATTGTGTTTATAGACGACATTCTGGTATATTCCAAGTTCAAGGAAGAGCATGATGCGCATCTCTGGTAGTATTGCAAGTGTTGAGGGAGAAGAAGTTATATGCCAAGTTTAGCAAGTGCGAATTTTGGTTGAAGAAAGTTGAGTTTTTGGGTCATGTGGTGTCTGCAGAAGGGATAATGGTGGATCCTCGAAAGATTGAGGCAGTGCTAGATTGGAAACCACCAAGTCTGTGGCAGAGGTTTGTAGTTTCTTAGGGTTAGCAGGCTACTACAGGAGATTTGTTGAAGGGTTCTCGTCGATAGCAGCACCTTTGACGAAGTTGTTGAGAAAGGAGGTACCTTTCGTGTGGGCGAATAATCTGCAGGAGAGTTTTAAGAAGCTTAAGAAGGTATTGACAGAGGCTCCGGTTTTAATTCAGCTTGAGGCAGGGAAAGACTTTGTGGTGTATTGTGATGCTTCTCACACAGGATTGGGATGTGTTCTAATACAAGACGGGAAGGTGGTCGCTTATGCGTCTCGACAATTAAGGCCACATGAGGTTAACTACCCGACGCATGACCTGGAGTTGGCTGCGATAGTATTCGCTCTAAAAGTGTGGAGGCACTATTTGTATGGAGAAAGGTCGGTGATCTACACAGACCACGAGAGTCTGAAATATTTGTTAACTCAGAAGGAGCTGAATTTGAGACAGCGAAGGTGGGTGGAGTTGTTGAAAGACTACGACTGTTCAATAGAGTATCACTCGGGCAAGGCGAATGTAGTGGAAGATGCCCTAAGTCGGAAAGTGGTGTCAGATATGAGGGCGATGTCTGCACATCTTAGCCTTTATGATGATGGAAGTTTGCTAGCAGAGTTGCAGGTGAAGCTGACATGGTTAAGTCAGATGAGAGAAAAATAGTTGGTAGATGGTGAACTAAGTGCTAAGCTACTACAAGTGCAGAATGGGGAATTGGAAGACTATGGTGTAAACAGCAATGGAATGTTGTGTTTTTTGGGGCAAGGTCTGTATGCCAAAGGATGAGGAGTTAAGGCAGAGAATTCTTCAAGAATCGCATAGTAGCCCTTATGCTATGCATCCTGGAGGAAGTAAGTTATCTACAGGATCTACGGATCGATTTTGGTGGCACGGTGCGAAATGGAAAGTTCTGAGAATTTGTGGGAAGTGCTTAACATGTTAGCAGGTTAAAGCTGAACACCAAGTACCTTCGGGTTGCTTCAGCCAATAAAGATTCCGCAGTGGAAGTGGGAGAGAATTACAATGGACTTCGTTAGTGGGCTAAACCTTACGCCTACTAGGAAGGATTCGGTATGGGTGATAGTGGATTGGTTGACAAAGTCTGCACATTTCATACCAGTACGGGTTGACTATTCTCTGCAGAGGTTGGCAAAGTTGTATGTGGCAGAAATTGTGAGGCTGCACGGGGTACTGGTGTCGATTATCTTGGATAGGGATCCGAGGTTTACGTCTTGATTTTGGAAAGTACTGCATCAGGCACTGGGCACCAGGTTAGACTTCAGTACGGCATTTCATCCGTAGTCGGATGGCCAGTCTGAACGGGTAATTCAAGTGTTAGAGGATATGTTGAGGGGTTGCGTGATAGATTTCAGAGGAAGCTGTGAGGAGTTCTTGCCTTTGGCGGAGTTTGCATACAATAATAGCCATCAAGTAAGTATTCGGATGGCACCGTATGAAGCACTGTATGGACGGAAGTGTCGCACTCCTACGTGTTGGACAGAATTGAGGGAACGTTAGGTTTTGGGTTCGGAGATTGTGGCAGAATCGAAAGAAAAGGTTAGAGTGATTCGGGCACGGTTGAAGGAGGCGTCTGACAGACAAAATTCGTATGCAGATCTCAAGCGGAAAGAGATAGAGTTTGCAGTGGGGGATCAGATGTTTCTGAAAGTTTCTCTATGGAAGAAGGTGATGAGATTTGGTCGCAAGAGAAAGCTAAGTCCCAGGTTTATAGGACCTTATCGGATTTTGAAACGGGTTGGACCAGTGGCGTACCAGTTGGAGTTGCCTTTGGAATTAAAGTAGATGCATGATGTGTTTCATGTTTCGATGCTACGGCGTTACCGATCAGATCCATTGCATGTGGTACCAGTGGAAGAAGTGGAGTTGAGACCAGACTTGTCTTACGAGGAAGAGCCGATTCAGATTTTGGAATGGGATATGAAAGTATTACGTAGGAAATCAGTTCCTCTAGTCAAAGTGTTATGGAGGGACCATGGATCGGAAGAAGCTTCATGAGAGCCGGAGGAGGCAATGCGACAGCAATACCCTCACCTATTTTAGCCAAGTAATTTTGAGGCTGAAATTATTTTTAAGGGGGTAGAACTATAATATCTGGGATTTAGGGGTTATGCGATTTAACTCATATTTATGTAGTAGCATGCTTAGTGTACTGTTTGTATGCTTAGGAAAATATTGGACTCTAAACCTTTAAGGGAGAGCTAAGGGAGCTAGGCCTTAAGGAAAATTTGCATGTGGGTTATGACACAAGAACACAGCTGGTAAAGTGGCAAGGGAGGCGCCACTTAGAGCACAGGAGAGTGACGCCTCAGGGAGTGAGAAAGGGGCCTAGGTTAGAGCAGCAAGGGAAGTTTTTTTTGAAGGTTCTTTTGCGTCAAGGGGAGTGCAGAGTTGGACGGCATAGAGACTCTAAATGGATGAGCATTGGACCTGGTTAAGGCACTTGAAAATTCGGTTAAGAAGGGAGATAAGTGTTGATTCATTCAAACTCATTTGATTGAGTGGAAAAGAGAATAAATAGGAGGAAAAGAAGGAATCTGATAGAGAGAAGAAGAGTTGGCCGAATGGAGGGGTCTTGGTGTGGCATTTTCGGCCAAGGGGAGGATTGTCTATGCTAGGGGCTTTAGGTGCCAAAATAAGGTGAGTGAGTGGCCATTTTTCCCCTTTTTGAAAACTTTCTTCTCATCTCTGCTTTTGTCGAAATCTTGCCCCCTTTTCTTCTCTTTTGACCAAAAGCCTAAAGTGAAAGAACCATTTGAGCATCTTCTCCTCATCTTATTTTTTTTTTCTTCTTCATTCACTCTCTAAAAATCGAAACCTACCCTCTCATTCCCACTAGAATTGAAACCATACAAGACTTCAACCTCTTTTCCTTCTTCTCTGCATCGAATCTTCCATCTTCAAAAGTCGAAGAAACCTTTTTCCATTTGCTAAGACCTTAACCGATTTGCTCACTTGTCACTAAAGCCGAATCCCACATCTTTTGCCATCACTCTCCATAGCCGATTTCATCTCTACCCCTTTTGAAACTGATTCCTTTTCTATTTCCTTCTCAAAGCCGATTAATCTTACATTGTGGTGAATCTCTGTGTTTCCAAAGAAAGGTGTTCGATTGTTATCAATATTACGATAAGGGTTAATTGTCATTCGGTCTCTCCTTCTTTTCCCTTTGGTTAGCCGAAATCAAGGACACTAATCCCTTTTATTCTTTTGGCCGAAACCATGAAGGTGGGTTTCGGGATCTTTGTAGCCGACGATTAGAAGGAGAAGCTCTCGGGATTTGATCAGTTAAGGTAAGGGGAATAATGCCATTCGGCCAAAGGCCATATTTTCTAGTGTTAACCGATTCTAACTGTGGTGTTATAGGAAGGGTTCGACAAAGGCAAAGGAGGAGTCTTCAGGATTTGGATCCATTTCGATAAGGATATTCAGTTAAGTTATAGATGTGATTCGTTTAGATTTTTATGTGTTGATTAACCGGGTTTCTGATTAAGTGATATTCGATGGATGCGAGTACCAGTGAATGAGAGAAAGGGGTAGTTCCTACCCCTAGATTCAAGAAACGTTCGGTTTCTGCTGTACGTGATTGGCCACCGGGTTGTGGGCCAGCATCGGAAAGGGATAAGCAAATCGCTGTGATCCCTGCAAGCGAAAGTGTTAGTATCGAAAGCGTGGTTCTTAGTATTATCAGGTGTGTAACCCCACACTTTTTCCCGATAGATTAATAATATTAAATATGTGTTAACAAGATTATGATTAATCATGGCTAAGGATACCATTCATTGGTACAGTTCGTTCAGGTACGTTATATCTAACCCTTGTTTACGATGGTTACAATCATTGATATGAAAGCATGTGTGTTTCGGTATGGGCTTGGGATAAGCATATAGCATGATACCGTAATACTATGTATGTTGCATGGGCACGAGGGTTATAATGAAAAGGGGAAGTGTTCTGGTGGTTTTACCACATTATTGATGACTCATGTCACAATATTATGATTAGGTGACGTTGTCACATTATCCGATGGCTATGCCATGTATTAAGAGGCGATGAGCGATGATCGCAATGACGCCTTCGAGGGTGTGGAGCGAATGGAGGGTCGATTTAGTAATCCCCACGGTGTGATTGGCAGGTACGGGTGGTGCGTAGAGGTTGGATATCTAGGTGGGTTCGGGTTGCATCATTGTTTTATATACATGTGATTTAATATGTTGTGATATGGGCTTATGGCCGATAATGATTCTGGATGGGCTTTGCCAAAAATGTTATAATATAGGCTATAATCGATTGGGAACCTGTGTTGGTTGTTACACATTGAGTCTGTTGACTCACCCTTCGTGGGCTAACATTTTGCAGGTGATACATAGTGTAATGGACCGGGTCAGCAGGGACTATGTGGTGGCCATGCTCAGCAAAATTTCGGGTTTTCATATAAAGGAACACTTTTCGTTTTCTTTAGTATGTTTTCATTCGATAGTTATTTTTGTTTTTAAGATGTAATAAGGCCATTGCTTAACTGCTTAATTTTGCGTATTAAATTTTATTTCCATACGATAAACAACAAACAAGTAATTAAATATTTTTTCTTAAAGAAACTTCAAATGTTTTATCACCTACTCAACTTACGTTTTCAACCTAATGAGCTCTAGAATCAGGCAAATCTTTTAATTTTTGAGATATAAAGTAAGCGTTTTAATGAAATACAAACTTGAACGGTCTTGGTTTTCAACTCGATAAAGATACAAACCTATTTTTGTTAAAATCGTCATATTTTATAAGAAGATGAAACGAGATAAAGCTAAGTTTTCTTAAGGAACATGTCAGATCCAGTCGGGGCTTGTGGGCCGGGTTTGGGTGTTTCATGGCATAGCCACTAAAACAGTATATGGCAGAGCCACCAAGCTACACTTCTCTTCAGTCATTAACCCGCCCCATGCAATATGATAAAATGTCATGTATCCACGTATAAAAGTGTAATTAAAACATACACACAATATTCATTCACAATTAAGGGCATAACAGTCATTTTCACCCCCTCGGTAATCTCTTAACCCAAGGGTATTTTAGTGATTTACCCTCCAAGGGTATTTCGATAATCTCGCAACCCAGGGGTATTTTGGTAATTTACCTTCCAGAGGTATTTCAGTAATTTTGTAAACTTGGGTATTTCGATTCGGTAATTTTGTAAACTAAGGGTATTTCGGTAATTTCGTAAGCTAGGGGCATTTCGGTAATTTCGCAAACCAGGGGTATTTCGATAATTTCACAAACCAGGGGTATTTTGGTAATTTCGCAAACTAGGGGTATTTCGATAATTTTACAAACTAGGGGTATTTCGGTAATTTCGAAAATTGAGGGTATTTCAGTAATTTTATAAACCAAGGGTATTTCGGTAATTTTACAATCCGAAGGTATTTCGATAATTTTGCCAACCCCTTAGAAGGTCTACAGTCGCCTCGAGCGACTCAAGTATCCACACGCTTGTGTGGTCCATTTAGCCCAAATCTAGCCACATGTATGAGATTCACCTGATACACATCTGATAGGAGTCTGAAGCTAATCCACGCTTCGAATGCTCCTATGCCCAAATGCCAACCAAGGTATGTTTACTCTCCTCATAGACAACTCCATATATAGCCAGCTTCTCACCTTCCCTCTTGCTAGCTTTCCGATGTGGGATCCCTCCTTCAGTAGAGTTTAAATCCAACACAAACTCTGGCCGTCCAATCCGCAAAATAAATACTCCCCTGCTTGTCATGAGATTCAAACCCAGGCTCCCTTACACCCTTAATGACGCCTTGCCATTAGACCACTCACTTCCTTGTGTCTAACATCATGCGTAACTAAATATAAACCTATGGCCAAAGTCTAAGTTCCTTCAAAAAAATAAATCAAAATGAAATGCAAGTGCCAAGACTTGAACCTTGGACCCCTTGTTTCCTTGTGTGGCGTCACCTCTTTGTCTCCTATGTGGCTCCACTTTGCCACTACACCAAAAGCTCTTTTTGTGTCATTTTTTTCCACATTTTATTTTTAAAGCCTACTTACTTACACCTAGGGTTTTATTCACCTAAAACCAAAATTTTTCCTAAGCCCAAGTTTGATCCCGAGACTTCATAGAAGCCCCCTAACCTTCCAAAATCACTCACCTAATAGGTCCAACTTGCTTTAGGGTCGTTCTCTTGTTCTCAAAAATTTTTAAACGCTCCCACACCCAAGGCCCAATCCTACTAGGCCCAAATTTGGGTCGTTACACCCTATATTTGTAATTTTTACGTTTTTGGAATCCCGATACTTAGGGCTACCCGACCTATATTGTAATTTTTAGTATTGTTCAAGATTTTAGATATTGACATTGTTGAATAGTTTAAATATTAGGGATTAAATAGATAGATTTTTAATTTTGAAATGGAAAATGACTAAATTATGGAATAAGTTATTGATTTTGAGCAATAGGGACTAAATTATGAAAATTCAAAATTAAAGGGTAAGATTAGAAAAGAAGGAAGTTAAATGTGGTCTAGAATGAAATTAGTATAAAAATATGAAGTTACATGTGAAGCTTAAAATTAGTCTAGGTGTGGGGAATAAATTGAAGAATAAGCAAAATATAGTGTGAAAATTGAAATTTAATGTGAAATTTAAATGTGTAATATTAATGTGATTTATGTAACACCCCAAACCCATATCCGTCGCCGAACTAGGGTTAAGAGGCATTACTGGACATATCAGAACATTTTACACTCATTTCACAACATCAATCATACAACATCATTTCATAATAACTCATACTCATATAGTCCCTTTAGAAGGTCTACGAGACCTTAAACATGCTTTAGAGAAGGTTTGGGACTAAACCGATCTCATACGGAAACTTTGCAGAACTTAGAACATTTTTCTTTCAAAACAGGGCACACGCCCACGTGGCATGGACGTTGAAAGTTTATTAGAAAAAATGCCTAACTTTTTGCATTATTCTTAAATCCCTAAATGATATTCTGTCTTAAAGTAATTTTCTCATATGACTAATTAGAATGAAATTCCTATTAATTCATGATTTTTATTAATATGTTTTAGATTAAGTCATTGATAATTGTGCAATGATGATTTAAACTTTAAGATACTAGAGAATCAATAATGATGAGTCTATTTTCAAAAAAATTTGTTAGGTTGTCTACCTGAATCTAAATTGTTACCTAGAAGTTTGAAATTTAAGAGGTTGACATCAAAATACCCATAATTTTTGTGAGATTTTGAGCCTTTTAGAGCATAGATTCTTTTCGTGCTCACTTTATTGATTATGAGTGTGTCAACATTGATTTGTTATTCTAGAACTTGCTTCGAATATACATGTTGAGACCACACTATTGATTTGATATACAGAGATGATTAAGGCATTTAGGATTTAACCCACTTACTCCACTAAAAGCCTACCCTCATAATTGACCCCTAGTGAACCCCTTTGATCCTAACAACCCTTTTGATTGACTCAACCCACTAATATTAACCCGAAACCCATCTTGTATTTGTTATCACCATTCCTTTTGACTACCCTTCTATCGAGATTTGTTTTGATTAGTTGCCTAATTATATTATTTCAGTCGTTAAAGTGTTATCTTATATTGATTTGTTCTTTAAAAAAAATTAAAAATCAAAGTATATTCATTATTAGCTATGTGATTAAGCGAGCCTACACGTTTAATTTCAACATCTTGAAAAAGAAACTCATATTATTAGTATTACAAGTTTTCAATTAATGTAATTATGCATGTTATTAGTTCATTTTTTATATATAGTTAGGTAATTTGTCAATCCAATCTCGATTCTAACCCTTCTAATTCAGCCTTTATCCACACCTTTAACCTAAGCCCCGTTACAACCCTTTTTAAAGATTTTTTGATTTATGTATCATCTCATTTTACAATGGTGGAGATTTGATTTTCATGCAAGCCCATGGGATTAACTTTTCATGTTCGACTTATGAGTGCTTTATTTTTGAACCTTAAACACCTTGAGTGATTTGAGTGAATCTTAAGTGAGGATGTCAACTTTTGTCGATTTTGAATTAAAGGTAATTATTCGGATAAGGGGAAAGCACCTATCTCTTTCGTGCTATAATCTCATGACTTTGATTGGTTGATTCTTCAGAACTCTTTTAGTTAAATTATCCATGTATAAATTATCTATGAATTATGATGAAACATTATCGATAAATATTATGAATTAAGGAAGTTTGTTTTAATTATGAGTTTATAATTTTGCTTGTGGACAAGCAAAAGCTTAAGTGTGGGGGTATTTGATAAACCGAAATATGAACATATTTTAATCTCACATTTAGCATACTTTTGGATGAATTTTCCCTGTAATTATGGAATAGGTGCTCCTAATCCTTTGTTTTCATGTTTTATACTCAGTAGAGTACCGGAGGATGAAAAGAACGAGAAACGGGCCAAAAACAGAGAAAATGAGCCAAAGTACAAAATCCACACGGCTTGGGCCCAAGACCACACGACCGTGCCCCGTAAGAAGAGTCGACCACTGCTTGGACCCTAAAAAACACGGTCGTGTCTCATCAACAGGTTCGAACATGGCTTTGCCACGATTTATACGGGCGTATGCCATTGGCGTGTCTCTGCGGCAGATAAGAAGAATTCTATTCGGATTAGGGTACTTAGAGGCAAAGAAACATATTCCAAAAGCCTATATAAAGACCCTAGAGGCCAACCTTTAGGGGGCGTTCAACTAGGCAAAGGAGCCGAGCCAGAGCAGTTAAATTCAGGGATTTACTCGAAGAAAGTCAGTTGATTCATCTCAAGAAGCCAGAATCATACTCAAGACTGAGGATCTCTCTTTCAATTCCTTCAGGGGGTTTTAGGGTTTTCTTATTTTTTAGTTTTATCTTTTCTTCTGAGATGCTTTCTTTTACAATTATGAACTAAACCCTCAAATACTTGAGGGGGATGAAACCTAAGATGGATCTTGTTATTGTTATCTGAGCTGTATGATAAATACTTGATTTATTCTTAACTATGTGTTCTTAATTCTTTTTTTGGTATTTCTGGGATATTGATTCAAGTGTGATGTGCTTAGGCAGAGGAGGAAGAGACCCTGTCTAAGAGTAAATCTAACATAGTTAAGCGGAGTTGCTCGCGCGCCTAGAGATAGGTAACAAAAATCTGGCGGATTAGGGTCAAACCTAATATGAGAGTCTATAGATCGATTTAATGCAATTCTAGGGGTTTTAATTAGAAAGATATTTCAATTAATCAACCTAGGGTTAGACGTTAGTAGCCTCGAGAGAGGTATTAATATAACTTATGGAATCCTACGGATCAAGTCAAATGAATAAATTGTTTGGTTCAGAGTTAGATAACAAGTGAAGTCTAGGTGGATTCTTCCTCAGGTATTGTCTAAATCAATTGGTTTTCTTCTCAAGTCTTTCCTTAATTTCTTTTCTTTTTCTTCGCATCTTTAGTTTAATTAATTAGTTAAATTTAGATTAGATAAAAAAAATCCCTTAATTTGTAATAGAAAGAGTTAATATTAGTACTTTTGGTTCCTTTGGGTTCGACAATCCGGTCTTACCACTAAACTATACTACTGTTCAATAGATGTGCTTGCCTCCATCATTGTCTTAGTTAGTTTTTAGGTTCGATCATTCTTTTTATAAATTTTTAAGACTCGATAGACACGATCAAGTTTTTGGCGCCGTTGTCGGGGAACTGAAATATTAAGAACGCTCAATTTTTATTACTTTAGCCATTATTATTATTGCAATTTATTTTCATTATTATTTTTATTTTTATTTGTTTTTACTTTGCTAATTTTCCCTTATTTGCTTTTGGCAGATAATTTTAGTTTACAGAAGAGATGACATTGAATAATTATCAGTGGAAATTCATGAGGACAAAGCCTACTGAAGCAGCCAGTGTCTTCAACCTTGACGCGGTCACCATGCTATCAAATCAGGTAGAGATGATGAATAAAAATATTGATGGCATATGTAATTCTTTGCAGGTACATTCGATAATACAGTATGATATGAATGGAAGAGGGGTGAGCAACACAGAATATCTATCCTACAACCCTAGCACAGAGAACGAACAAGTCCACTATATGGGTAACTATTCTAGACCTCAAAATAATTTTTATAGTGACACTTATAATACAGGTTGGAGATACCATCCCAGTTTCGTGTGGGATGATCAAAGTAGTCAAAGATCGGAACTTCCTCCATATTTTCAACAATCACCCCACCAACAGGAACAGGAGTCAAACCTTAAGGAGATGCTGACAAAATTTATAGCGGTATCAGAAACTCGTTTCCAAAACACCGAAATAGCACTCAAAAATCAAGAAGCATCGTTTCAAGAGATTGAAAACCAATTAGGGCAACTTGCTAAGGTGATCTCAGAAAGACCACAAGGTATCTGGCCTAGCAACACTGAAACTAATCCTAGAGAGCAACCTCAAGCAATAACTACTCACGATAGTGAAGGGTTAGATGTACCAACATTGATGCAAGAGAATATGGCATAGGAAGGTAAGGTTGAGGTAAGCCATGATAAACCAAACCCAGAAATTACAGAGTACCAACCACGTGTGTCATCCCCCAATGCGATAAAGAAAGACCATACAGAGGAACAATTTGGTAAGTTTCTTAAACCTTCAAAGAAGTTACATATTAATTTGTCGTTTCTTGAAGCTCTTTCGCAGATGCCAAATCCTAGACCTCGTGTCGATAAAGAAGAAATTAATGAGAAACGAAGGCTTTTGATCGATGAACTAGACAAGTGGAAGACACACTTCAAAGAAAAACTAAAAATACACGAAGCAAAAATGAGGCAACTCCACGACAAACTTAACGATGAGACAACCCAGCTTAAGATAGGAGATCAGGTACTCAAAATCATCCCTGATAGAACAGTCGCGGTAACTAATCCTAAATTCAGCACTTTTAAGGTAAACACTACTCAACTTAAACTATATATCAATAACCGAATTGATCGCATGAGAAAGGATTTCCACCTCCTCAAACCACCATGATTGTGCAAATGAGAGGTAAGTATAGCTTAAGACTTTAAACGAGGAGTTCTCGGGAGGCAACCCGAGCACTAACCTACTAATTAGTTTAGTTTTATTTATTTCCATGTTTAAGAGCCGATTTCCATACTCACACGGTCTTGCACACGGCCGTGGCCATGGCCGTGTGGGTACCCCAGGTAGGTAAAAGGGTGTGGCCGTAGACGTGTAGCAGCAGGACAAAATTTTTCCCAAAATATGGGCTGCATCTCTATTTAAACCCCCTTCTTCCTTTTTTGTTTTCCAGTTGCCTTTCCTCTTTTATTTTCTATTATTTACTTTTACTTTTATTTTTATTTTTATTTTTTTCTTTTTCTTTATGAAATTTAGATTTAGCTAAGGATACATCAAAATTCGTCCGGCTACTTTGAGGATTCAAGTTCAAACGGCTCAAGGCACTCCCTACGTTTCTCTTCAACTCCATCCAAAATTCAGGAAGTTTTAATCCTCTCCCTATCTTTTGATTTTATCACTATATTGTTAGTTTATCTATTGTAGGGCCCAAAATTTGCCCGGGCCCATTAGCCAAAACAAAACCAAAAACCCAAAAAAAATATTATTATAATAAAGTCTAGAGTCATTAAATTACAGTAGGCATAAAACCATTAAAACCCAAACACAAATAATACTCAATCAAAACCCAACAGAGCCCAAATTTGCAAAACCCGAATAGCCCAATAACAGAGCAAGCCCAATGCCAAATGACCCAAAATTTTGAAGGTTTCGAAAAACCCTAAAAGAGCTTCTAGAGGGTTCCAGCGCCACAATAGCTTCCATCGCGTGTGGCCCCACGCGCACCCCGCAGCCTCCAACTCACAGCCTCCGTACGCGCCACGTCCACGCCTCCGTACGCCTCCTTCATACTTGCAAAATCAGACAATGACAATAGCAAGCTGAATAAAAAGAAGAAAAAAATAGCTGTAATTTTTTTTACCTTTCTTCTCGGTTATATGTAGAACCGAAACAAAATTTGTAAATGGATTGTTTACGCATACAGAATATCAACAAAAATCAGAAACAAAAAGGTTTCTTTTCTGACTGCTTATTTTCCATTTTCTTTTGAATCGTCATTTTTTTTTGTTTTAAGTATTTCTTTTGTTCGAGACTTAAAAGAAAGAGAGAAGGAAAGGGTTCACCTTCGGAATAGGGACTGTCGGGTTGCTTTCTTTGTAGTGATCGGAGCAAAGCAGTCCGTCAGAGCGTAGGCGCGAAATATCCTGGTCAAATTTAGAGGGGCAGTCGTCGAATGGTCACAATTTGGCCACTAATCACCGATCATCATGGCATCGTAATGGTCGTTTCCTCTCCCTTTTCGCTGCGGTGGAGAACGAAAACGGAAGTAAAAAAAAAAGGGGGGGCTAGGTTTCGTCAAAAGGGGGGTTATCAGAAGGCTTAAGGTGGCTTTTAAAGGATTAATGGCCATTGTTGAAATGATGGTGTTTCGGGTTCAGCTTGATAGCCTTGAAACGACGCCGTGTGAGCGCCTCGATTTGATCTGATTCAGAACCCCCATTGACCCGCGCGTTTTCATGTGAATGGTTAATTTTCGCAATCAGTCCTCCTTTTCTGCATCGTTATTTGATTAGACCCTAGGCACATTTTCTTCATTTTTTTAATCTCTGTAATTCATGCGTGTTTTCATTTTAGTCCAACTTAAATGCTGCGTTTTGGCGCCTTGGAGATATTTGCGGGTTTAGCCCCTGATCATTCACGCGTAGTTCAATTCGATCCCCGCATATGTTAAAAGGATTTTTTTTAAATAGTTTTTTTAATTTTGGTTTTGTTTCAATTAAGTACCCTTATTTTTGTTTTCATATGCAACCCATGCATTTTTTAGTTTAACTCATCTATTAATTAGGTTTCAAACTTTTTTATCATATAAAAAAATATTTATATTATTTTTTTAAATTTCTTTATATATATTATATATATTTTAAACCTTTCATATTATTTTGAATTACTTTATATGTTATTTGTTTTAAACTTTTATTACGAATTATTTACTAAAATTATTTTGCTACTTATTTTAAATCGTTTTCGTATTATCTATCTTTTATAATTTTCTTTATTTCATTGTTCTTTGGTTATTAATACTAGTGTTCAAATGATGAATGTTGTTTGATTATTGCTATTGTATGGATTACAAATTTGTTAATTAAGTAGCCATTAATTATTTGTTATTCATCATTGTAAAATTTGATCTTTGGCTTTGTATATTATTATTCCATTTATCTTCTGAAAAATGTAGTGTTTTAATGTCATTTCAATTTTAAAATCATTTTTACTGAAAGTTTTTTTTAAAAAAGTAAGGCAATGCTCGTGTTTAGAGGTTTCGAGAAAATCGTGCTCTAACTTACTGAGTTTCGATTCTCCTCATTAAAACCTAGCAACCGAGTATCCTTTTCTCTTTTAAATCAAAATGCATAATATTTTAAATAAAAAACTTATTCTCAGGAAGTTGAGATATTGTGCCCTAACTTACTGGGTGTGATATTTTATCATCTCGAGATAAGAATTTCAAAAGAACAAAGGCAATATTCCGTATTCGGAAATTTTGAGAAATAGTGCCCTAACTTACTGGGTTGTGATTTTTCATTTGACCCAAATAATTAAATATCCTTATTTTTAAATGTACGAGTATTGAATGTCGAAGGATAAACCTAATTTCGAGAATATAAGATGTGGTGCCCTAACTTACTGAGTATGGCATTCTATTTCTTCAAAATAAGAAGCTTTGGCATCCAATATGATTCTGTCCAAATATATATTAAGTAAATGGATCTTAATTTAAAATCTTTTCAAATTTTCGACGTCAGGACATTAATTAATCAATTTGGTACCAATTTTGGGCGCTACGAGGGTGCTAATCCTTCCTCGTGCGTAACCAACTCCCGAACCTATTTTCTTAGATTTCATAGACCAAAATTATTTTTTTAATAAAAATGTTTTATTAAAATAATTTATCTCAAGGTGATCCGATCACTTCTTAAATAAAAGATCAGTGGCGACTCCATTTCCATATTTTTAAAGTCGATTCCCGTTTTTCAAAACATTTGATAAAAAAATGGTTTTGATAGCTTGGCGACTCTGCTGGGGACCCTAAAAGAGAGTCAAGCCTTAAAATTGATTAATTTGTCTCCTTTTGTCGAAAATTGAAAATTTGATTTGAAAAATTACGATCCTTTTATTTGCGTTTGCTTGCATCATCTCATTTGATTGTTATGGCTTGAGTATTGTAGAATACTTTGCATCATATTGCATGACCGTCAGGTCATACCCTTTTAAGTTAGAGTGAGAAGCTACTCCTTCGTGAGGGTTTCACCTCCGTGCAAGATAGTGAATCACTTTCGGGATACATCCATACCTATGTCTTTGTGATATTTTCATCTCCGTGCAGCCATAGGGAAATGTATTCCCCTGAACCGAACTCGATCTATATGAGCCTATAATGGGGAAAGATCGAGGAATCTTCTGGTTCAGGTACCTTAACTCTAGAACCGAACTGCATATAGAAAGCCCTAAGAGCCCACCCAAGGTAGAGCGGTGATAAACCCTAGTGGCCACTCAGATAGGAGTTTGAATGATTTCTTTTCATGCTTTGAATTTCGTTTCTATTGTAATAATTTTTTTTATCTTTGTTACTTAGCATGCATTTTCATATTAGAGAGAGATGCCGATTCGGGTTCGATTGCTAAATTAGGGAGCTCGGCATAGAGAAGGAATTTCTTGATAAAATGGAAGACAATACGGATGTTCGTATATTTGTAGTCCGTTTCATGTAAAGAGTTTTGTCCTCTAGTAAAGTTTTCTAAAGGAAATTGAGTTAGAATCGACACATCTTTACATTCATTGCATGCATTTAAATGGCATTACATCATATGCATTAGATTTTATGAGAGGACCCTGATTAATTAAAATATTTCAGCATTAACCTGGACACCAACAAAACCAAACATCCTTACGGTACCCGAACTAAGATGAAAGATTGGATCAGAGATTGGAGAAGCTTGAGCAACTCCAAAGGGAGATGCAAGATAAAATTCAGCTGCAAATGCAAGAGCAGCTTGCTAAGATCCAGTAGGATATGATGGACAAAATGATAGAATCACAGAGAAATATGATGACTCAGATGACGCAGCTATTGAAAGGGCATATTGTAATATCTGGGATTTAGGGGTTATGCATTTTTACTTAATGTAAGTAATTGCATGCTTGAGTATGATTTGAATATGATTTGGGGGCTTCAAGAACCTTGGGATGTAGGTAGGAGCCTGAGAAGTTATTGGATTTTTAAGCCCAAAAAGGGGAACTAAGGGAGCTAGGCCTTAAGGAGATTATTGTGTGGTTTAAGACACAAATAACCCAGTGGTAAGGTGGCAAGGAGGCGCCACTTAGGGCCTTGTAAGGTGACGCCACAGGGAGTGAGAAGGGCCTAGGTTCGAGCAGCAAGGGAAGCATTTTGGAGTTTTATTTTTCAGCAAGAAAGGGCAGTGGTGGACAGCACAAGGACTCTGATGGAGGAGGTATAGATTGGGTCTGACAGCTTAAAGATTCGGCTAAGGTAGAGTGAAAAAAGGGATTGAGTGGAGAGAAGGAGAGTTGGCCGGCCAAAGGACTTCTAGGATGACAAATTTGGTCACCTAGTAGCCAAAATCCCCTAAGCTGAATTTGTGTCACCATCACTTTCTTTATTCTTTTCTTTCTCTCAATTCTTTCTTCTTCTTTCTCACTTTAGCCGAATCATAACTGAGCCTCCATATCATTATTTTTCTTCTTCTCACAATCATCAAAATCCGAATACCATTCATCCTTCTCCTATTCCCTCCTTTCACTATTGGCCGAACCTCCATTATTTTCCTAAAGCCATTGCCGAAATCTTTCAACCTCATCCCTTCTCAGTTTTTGGCCGAATAGCAACCAAGTAGAGATCTCCCTTAACCTCTTCTCAAATTGGTTTGGGGATAGGTAAGTCTGAACCTCCACCATTCTTCCTTATTTCCTCTCTATCGACATGTGTAGAACAAAAGCCGAATTTTGGCACTTGTCTTGACTTCTAATCAACCATGCAATCAGTTTTCTTTTAGGATTTTCGGGATTTTGAAGTAATAGATCGGGGGCATCTTTTTCTTGTTAATAGTTTCAGTAAGTCAGTGGTAAGGTTCTGTACTGATTCAATTCATCTCTTAGTTATCTAAAAAGTCAAAAGCTAACCATTTGAATATACTAGTGCTTAGCCAATTTCAAGGAAGGCTTATCACGTAGTTTCGGGATTTGGGTGGTAACCAAATCATCAGTAAGGTAAGGATTTTGGTCGCGTTAACCCTTCGAGATTTGCTGTGTAGCCGAATGGCTCTTTGCTAAAATGCTTAGTGTTGGCCGAATGTAGGAAAAAGAGATCTAGAGCATTAGATCGGGATTTTCGGGATTTGGTAATCGCGTTACAAATCAGGTGTGTAACCCTACACTGAGTTCCCGATAGTTTAATAATAATTATGTTAATCATGTGTTAGTGAAGTGACAAATAAACATAGCTAATGGTACCATTTAATGGTACAGTGTATTCAGGTACGTTACCCCTTAACACTTGTAAATAATGTTTAATAACATTGATGTGAAAATATGTGGTATTCCGTTGGATTTTGGGGGGTAAGGTAAATTGCATGATAGATAGCATGTTTTGTATGTTGCATGGGCATATAGGTGATTATGTTAAAGGGGAAGTGATCTGGTGGTTTTTACTACATTATCTGGTGACTATGTCACATATTATGAATCTGGTGACTCTGTCACATTATCTGGTGGCTATGCCACAATTATAAAGGCGATGTGCGATTGGTGCGACAAGCGCCTTCGATGGTGTGTAGCAGATGGAGGGTCGATTTAGTAATCCCACGGTGTGATTGGTAGTACGGGTGATGTGTGAGGATGGATATCTAGGTGGGTTTGGGTTGCATCATTGCTTATATTTGCTCGTATGTGATATGATATACCTTATATGTTTTAGGAGTCTGTGATGGTTGTTACACACTGAGTCTGTTGACTCCACCATTCTTCCTTATTTCCTCTCTGTCGACATGTGTAGAACAAAAGCTGAATTTTGGCATTTGCCTTGACTTTTAATCAACCATGCAATCAGTTTTCTTTTAGGATTTTTGGGATTTTGAAGAAATAGATCGGGAGCATCTTTTCCTTGTTAATAGTTTCGGTAAGTCAGTGGTAAGGTTTCGTACTGATTCAATTCATCTCTTAGTTATCTGAAAAGTCAAAAGCTAACCATTTGAATATACTAGTGCTTAGCCAATTTCAAGGAAGGCTTATGACGTAGTTTCAGGATTTTGGTGGTAACTAAATCAGCAGTAAGGTAAGGATTTTGGTTGCGTTAACCCTTCGGGATTTGCTGTGTAGCCGAATGGCTCTTTGCTAATATGCTTAGTGTTGGCCGAATGCAGGAAAAAGGGATCTAGAGCATTAGATCGGGATTTTTGGGATTTGGTAATCGCGTTAGAAATCGTGTGTAACCTACCTTTGAGTTCCGATAGTTTAATAATAATTATGTTAATCATGTGTTAGTGAAGTGACAAATAAACATGGCTAAGGGTACCATTTAATGGTACAGTGTATTCGTCGTTACCCTTAACACTCGTAAATAATGTTTAATAACATTGATGTGAAAATATGTGGTATTCCGTTGGATTTTGGGGGGTAAGGTAAATTGCATGATAGATAGCATGTTTTGTATGCTGCATGGGCATATGGGTGATTATGTTAAAGGGGGAGTGATCTGGTGGTTTTTACCATATTATCTGGTGACTATGTCACATGTTATGAATCTGGTGACTCTGTCACATTATCTGGTGGCTATGCCACAATTATAAGGGCGATGTGCAGTTGACTGCAGCGACTGCCTTCGATGGTGTGTAGCAGATGGAGGGTCGATTTAGTAATCCCCACGGTGTGATTGGTAGGTACGGGTGATGTGTAGAGGATGGATATCTAGGTGGGTTTGGGTTGCATCATTGCTTATATTTGCTCGTATGTGATATGATATGCCTTATATGTTTTGGGAGTTTGTGATGGTTGTTACACTTGAGTCTATTGACTCACCCTTCGTGGGCTAACTTTTGCGAGATGGCACTTTCGGTGAATGGACCGGCCGGCAAGAACTTAGTGGTGGCCATGCACTGACTCAATTTTTCTTGATTTCTTATTATCTTTATTTTGGTTTATTTTGGGATATATTTTGATGTAATAAGGCCATTATCACTTAACTGTTACATTTATGTGTTTTAAATTTCTACTATAATCTGAACAACTTCAATTGTTTTGAAACTCAAACGCCTACGGTTTTCAAGTTAATAATAATAATAAACTTTAAAAATTGACTTTTCTTTAACTTGTAACTTTTGAAATATGAAATTATCGTTTTAGTACAAAATTAAATTTCAACTCAATTTTTAATTTGAGAACAATCCCAAATCTATTTTTTCAAGAACCACCAAGATTTTCAAAATGTCATTCGAGGCTTAACTACATTTTACTCAAGGAGCATGCCGAGATCCGGTCGGGCCTTGTGAAATTTGGGTTTGGGGTGTTTCAATTTTGGTATCGAGCAGGTTCAAAACTCGACCTTGAGGGCTTTTGGGCCCAAAATGTTTTCTTATTTTAAAAGTTGGGTTTTACTAAAGAATGGCGGGGTTTTCGGCATGGCTTTTGTCTCGACTGAAGTCCACCGGTAAGTACCCTAACCCTTGTGTGATTTGTATGTGGGAATTATAGGGACGTAGATTAGTAGATTAGGAGTTATTGAACCCTAGGATTAGCTTACTCCAACACCGAATTACATAAAATTTAAAGTCTAACCAAACAAACCTGTGAGTGAGCCGCCGAGTTGAGGGTGTGGCAATTGTTGTGCACATGTCTAGGATTGGATTCAGGGGGAGCTTGGTATTTAAGTAGTCCTAGTGATTCACCTCCTCTCCGCTCGAATCCTACCTGGTGCGTAGTGACGGTTCACCCTAACCAAGAGGACTAAATCACAGGCTAAATTCAATAATTAAAACCCGAAAAGGACTAATCCCCTTGTTTTGTACAATCCTAAAATCAAACCTTGGTTATAAAAATTCCAAAGTACCCTTGATTTAAAAATGACCAAAATACCCTTGATTTGCAAATTGACCAAATTACCCCTAACTTATAAAATTACTAAAATACCCATGGTGTGGAAAGTTGCCGAAGTAACCCCGAATTGAAAATTTCCAAAATACCCTTATTTTGTAAAATCACTTGGAACCATATTTTACAAAATTACCAAAATGCCCCTGGTTTGTAAAATTACAAAAATACCCTCAGTCTATAAAATTACCATTTACCCTCGAATCTTCTTACCAAAATATTCCTATTTTGCAAAAAAATACCAAAAATCCCTATTTTGCAAAATTTTCAAATACCCTAATTTGGAAAATTATCAAAATACCCCTATAGGACAAATTACGAAAATACCCTTCGGTAGTGGAGAACAACAACAATGACAACCACAACACTTCTCTATAATGAACGTAAGTTCATGAATGGTGATGATCGAATGAATAAACTTGAGACTGTAGTGTGTGTATGGATTCGAAAGAACTACTTTTTTAGAACTATTAATCATAAGACTGTTCGCGATAAATCAGTGGAAAGAAATAATATTCATAAAATTCTTAACCGGATAAACGCAATTCGAAAGAATGAGTTCTAGAGGACGTGGTCGTAATGTGCGTGGTCGTGGTAGAGGCCGAATGACCGTGTACGAACTTCGTTAGGTTTGGTCAAGGGTCGAGAATGAAATGCCACCACCACCGCTCACAGTGTTGAATATCGAATCGAGCGGGGATGATGCGATGTCGCGACGATCTGCGAGTTCTTGAGAGGGTGGTGGAGCGGTAGAGGTATGGGTGCTCAAAATCATGCAGTGATTAGAGCCAATGGAGATGAGTTTTTACGTGGTATATCGGTGTGGCACCCAATACTGGTGAGTATTGGTTGGAGGCGATGGAGCGAATTATGGATGATTTGGACCTGGCTGAGGAGAAACTGAAAGGGGTAGTGTCGCTACTCCGTGATGAGTCATACCAATGGTGGCTCACGGTTCGGGATGGTGCTACAGCAGATGATCTCACTTGGGAGTATTTTAAGGCGGCGTATCAGAAGAAGTATATTGGGACTAGCTATGTTAATGCACAAAGGAAGGCGTTTACGAGGTGGTCTAGGGAATAAGTGCATGAGCGAGTCGAGGCGAATTCCTAAGATTGAGCCGATCGCTCGAGGCATTATAGCTCTGAGCATGAATGATGTGTCGGTTTGAGGACGGATGATGGATGACTGAGATTGTTGATTGCTCCCAGCGGGAGTGGGAGTTCTACCGTGTTGGTAGAAAAGGCTAAGGTAGCCGAAGGAGTTAAGGAGTTTGTGAGACAAAATACGGACAAGAATAGGCAAAAGAGAGGTTTTGGATCATCAGGGTCATCTGGGAATGTCCAAAAAAGACCTAGAACGAATGGGTCACGAGGTGACAAGTTATTACGGAGGACGATCTGTACTTGTGCTCAGTGTGGAAAGATGCACTTGGGAGAGTGTTGGAAGAAGACGGAAGGATGTTTCAAGTGTGGGTCCACGGATCACATGATTAGGGACTGCCCTATGAAAGCAGACAGGAGCCGACCAGTAAGCCAGGGTCTTAATCAGGCTGGAAGAGCTGGAAGAAGTCGGAGAACACCGGGCAGAGGTGTTGGTAACACGGAGGCAAGACAGCCGGGTCTAGTATATGCAGTTCGTCGGAGGGAGGATGGGGATGCACCTGATGTCATAACGGGTATGTTCCTTATCTCTGGATTACCTTTATTGCATTGATAGATATTGGGTCAACTCATTCATACATTGCTAGTAAGGTGTCTGGAACTCTGTATGTGAACTCTGAGACTGTACCTAGGAAGATGACTGTACTTAGTTTTTTAGGGCAATCAGTAGAATTAGATAAATTCTTTAGGGCAGTACCTTTGGAAGTTCAGGGGGCACAATTTCTAGCTGACTTAATGGAGTTGCCATTTGAGGAATTTGATCTAATCTTAGGCATGGACTGGTTAGTGAAGTACCATGCGAATGTGGATTGTGCTGCTAAGCGCATGTCGTTAAGAACTCCTGACGACAAGGAGATTGTGGTGATGGGCGAGAGACGGAATTGCTTGTCGAATGTGGTATCTGCCCTTAAGGCAGAGAAGATGGTGAGAAAAGGGCGTGTAGCTTTTATGATGTTGATCAGTGCCTTGGAGGGTAAGGAAGCAGCTATAGGAGGAGTTAGAACAGTAAGGGAATTTGTGGATGCCTTTTCGGAGGAGCTACCTGGGTTACCCCCGGATAGGGAGGTGGAGTTCGGAATTGATTTACTACCGGGTACAACTCCTGTGTCAATTACTCCATACCGAATGGCACCAAAGGAGTTAGTAGAGCTTAAAGCCCGGATCAATAGTTACTTGATCGTGGGTTTATTCGACCTAGTGTGTCTCCATGGGAACCTTTGGTCTATTGTGAAGAAGAAGGATGGGACTATGCGTATGTGCATAGACTATTGGCGATTGAATAAGTGACCATCAAGAACAAGTATCCATTCCGAGGATAGCGACTTGTTCGATCGACTTAAAGGGCATGATATTTTGAAGATAGATCTAAGGTCAGGATATCATCAGCTTAAGGTAAATGAGGCAGATATCCATAAGACCGCTTTTCGGACAAGATATGGGCATTATGAGTTCTTGGTAATGCCATTCGGATTGACAAATGCCCCAGCTGCGTTCATGGACATGATGAACTGGGTTTTCCAACCCTACCTAGATCGGTTTGTTGTTGTGTTCATAGACGATATCTTGGTGTATTCCAAGTCTGAGGAAGAACATGATGAGCATCTCCGAGTTGTGCTGCAAGTATTAAGGGAAAAGAAGCTATATGCCAAGTTTAGCAAGTGCAAATTTTGGCTGAAGGAAGTTACGTTCTTAGGACATATGGTGTCTGCTGAAGGAATAAGGGTGGATCCTCAGAAGATTGAGGCAGTATTAGATTGGAAACCACCTAAGTCTGTGGCAGAAGTTCGTAGTTTCTTGAGACTAGCAGGCTACTACAGGAGATTTGTTGAGGGATTCTCGTCAATAGTAGCACATTTGACGAAGTTGTTAAGGAAAGAGGTACCTTTCGTATGGGCGGATAAGCAGCAGGAAAGTTTTGACAAAAGCTCCGATTTTGATTCAGCCTGAGGCAGGGAAGGACTATGTGGTATATTGTGATGCTTCCCATACAGGATTGGGATGTGTTCTCATGCAAGATGGAAAAGAGGTCGCTTATGCATCTCGGCAATTGAGGCCTCATGAGGTTAACTATCCGATGTATGATCTGGATTTGGCGGCGGTAGTATTCGCTCTAAAAGTATAGAGGCACTACTTGTATGGAGAAAGGTCAGTGATCTACACGGACCACAAAAGTCTGAAGTATTTGCTGACTCAGAAGGAGCTGAATTTGAGACAGCGTAGGTGGGTGGAGTTGTTAAAGGATTACGATTGCTCAATAGAGTATCATCCGGGCAAGGCGAATGTAGTGGCAGATGCCCTAAGTCAGAAAGTGGTGTCGAAGTTAAGGGCAATGTTTGCACATTTGAGCCTCTATGATGATGGAAGTTTGCGGTGAATTACAAGTGAAAAGCGTGGCTAAGTCGAGTTAAGGAGAAACAATTGGTGAGCGGCGAACTAAGTGCTAAGCTGCTACAAGTACAAAATGGGGAATTGGAAAATTTTGGTGTAAGCGGTGATGGAGTCTTTGTGTTTTTGGGGCAAGGTCGTATCTTAGAAGGATGAAGAGTTAAAGCGAGAAAATTCTTGAGAATCGCATAGTGGCCCTTATGCTATGCATCTGGGGAAGTAAGTTATATAGGGTTCTGAGGAGCAGTTTTGGTGGCTTTGGTCTTAAGCGAGAATTCTGAGTTTGTAGGGAAGTGCTTAGCGTGTCGACAAGTCAATCTTTGAACACCAAATCTTGTCGAGATTGCTTCAACCGATAAAGATTCTACAATGGAAGTGGGAGAGAATTACCATGGACTTCGTTAATGGGCTTCCCCTTGCGCCTACTAAGAAGGACTCAGTATGGGTGATAGTAGATCGGTTGACGAAGTCTGCACATTTCATACCAGTGTGGGTTGACTATTTGTTGCAGAGATTGGAAAAGTTGTATGTAGCAAAAATCGTGAGGCTGCACGGAGTACCGGTGTCAATTATCTTGGATAGGGATCCGAGGTTTACGTCTTGGTTTTGGAAAGTATTACATCAAGCTTTGGGCACCAGTGGACTTGATCTGACATTCCATCCATGATCGGACGCCAATCTGAGCAGGTAATTCAAGTGCTAGAGCATATGTTGAGAGGTTGCGTGATAGACTTCAGAGGGAGTTGGGAGGAGTTCTTGCCTTTAGCGGAATTTGCGTACAATAATAGCTATCAGGCAAGTATTCAGATGGCACCGTACGAAGCGCTGTATAGACGGAAGTGTCGCACTGCTACATGTTGGACAGAATTGGGGAAACGTTAGGTTTTGGGTCCAAAAATGGTGGCAGAATCGGAAGAAAAGGTTAAAGTAATTCAGACACGGTTAAAGGAGGCATCTGACCGGTAAAAGTCATACGCAGATCTTAAGCGGAAGGAGATTGAGTTTACTGTGGGAGATTATATGTTTCTCAAAGTTTCACCGTGGAAGAAGGTGATGAGATTGGTCGCAAGGGAAAGTTAAGTCCTAGGTTTATAGGACCTTATCGGATTCTGAAGCGGGTTGGACGATGGCGTGTCGATTAGAATTGCCTTGAGTTGAAGCGGATGCGATGTGTTTCACGTTTGATGCTACGTCATTATCGATCGGATCCATCTCATATAATACCGGTTGAGGAGGTGGAGTGAGACCGGATCATCCTATGAGGAGGGCCGATTCAAATTACGAATGGGATGTGAAGGTGCTTCAGAGGAAATTAGTTCCTTTAGTCAAAGTGTGATGGCGTAACCATGGATTGAAGGAAGCTTCGTGGGAGCCAGAGGAAACAATGCGACAGTAATACCCTCACTTATTTTAGCCAGGTAATTTCGAGGTCAAAATTATTTTAAGGGGGTAGAACTGAAATATCTGGGATTTAGGGGTTATGCATTTTTACTTAATGTATGTAATTGCATGCTTGAGTATGATTTGAATGTGATTTGGGGGCTTCAAGAACCTTGGGATGTAGGTAGGAGCCTGAGAAGTTATTGGATTCTTAAGCCCAAAAAGGGGAACTAAATGAGCTAGGCCTTAAGGAGATTATTGTGTGGTTTAGGACACAAATAACCCAGTGGTAAGGTGGCAAGGAGGCGCCACTTAGGGCCTTGTAAGGTGACACCACAGGGAGTGAGAAGGGCCTAGGTTTGAATAGCAAGGGAATCATTTTGGAGTTTTATTTTTCAGCAAGGAAGGGCAGTGGTGGACGACACAAGGACTCTGATGGAGGAGGCTGATTTGGTCCGACGACTTAGAGATTGGCTAAGGTAGAGTGAAAAGGGGATTGAGTGGAGAGAAGGAGAGATGGTCAGCCAAGGGACTTCTAGGATGACAAATTCGGTCACCTAGTAGCCAAAATCCCCTAAGCCGAATTTGTGTCACCATCACTTTCTTTATTCTTTTCTTTATCTCAATTCTTTCTTCTTCTTTCTCACTTTAGCCGAATCATAACTGAGCCTCCATATCATTATTTTTCTTCTTCTCACAATCATCAAAAACCGAATACCATTCATCCTTCTCCTATTCCCTCCTTTCACTATTGGCTGAACCTCCATTGTTTTCCTAAAGCCATTATCGAAATCTTTCAACCTCATCCCTTCTCAGTTTTTGGCCTAATAGAAACCAAGCAGAGATCTCCCTTGATCTCTTCTCAAATCGGTTTGGGGATAGGTAAGTCTGAATCTCCACCATTCTTCCTTATTTCCTCTTTGTCGACATGTGTAGAACAAAAGCTGAATTTTAGCATTCGTCTTGACTTTTAATCAACCATGCAATCGGTTTTCTTTTAGGATTTTTGGGATTTTGAAGCAGTAGATTGGAAGCATCTTTTCCTTATCAATAGTTTCGGCAAGTCAGTGGTAAGGTTTCGTACTGATTCAATTCATCTCTTAGTTATCTGAAAAGCCAAAAGCTAACCATTTGAATATACTAGTGCTTAGCCGATTTCAAGGAAGGCTTATCACGTAGTTTCGAGATTTGGGTGGTAACCAAATCGGCAACAAGGTAAGGATTTTGGTCGTGTTAACCCTTCGGGATTTGCTTTGTACCGAATGGCTCTTTGCTAATATGCTTAGTGTTGGCCGAATGCAGGAAAAAAGGATCTAGAGCATTAGATCAAGATTTTCGGGATTTGGTAATCGTGTTAGAAATCAGGTGTGTAACCTTACACTGAGTTCCCGATAGTTTAATAATAATTATGTTAATCATGTGTTAGTGAAATGAAAAATAAACATGGCTAAGGGTACCATTTAATGGTACAGTGTATTCAGGTACGTTACCCCTTAACACTTGTAAATAATGTTTAATAACATTGATGTGAAAATATGTGGTATTCCGTTGGATTTTGAGGGGTAAGGTAAATTGCATGATAGATAGCATGTTCTGTATGTTGCATGGGCATATGGGTGATTACGTTTAAGGGAAAGTGATCTGGTGGTTTTTACCACATTATCTGGTGACTATGTCACATATTATGAATCTAGTGACTCTGTCACATTATCTAATGGCTATGGCACAATTATAAGGGTGATGTGCAGTTGACTGCAGTGACTGCCTTCGATGGTGTGTAGCAGATGGAGAGTCAATTTAGTAATCCCCACGGTGTGATTGGTAGGTACGAGTGATGTGCAGAGGATGGATATCTAGGTGGGTTTGGGTTGCATCATTGCTTATATTTGCTCGTGTGTGATATGATATGCCTTATATGTTTTGGGAGTCATGATGGTTGTTACACTTGAGTCATTGACTCACCCTTCGTGGGCTAACTTTTGCAGATGGCTTTTCGGTGAATGGACCGGGTCGGCGAGGAACTTAGTGGTGGCCATGCCTGACTCAATTTTTCTTGATTTTCTTATTATCTTTATTTTGGTTTATTTTGGGATATATTTTAATGTAATAAGGCCATTATCCTTAAGCGTTATATTTATGTGTTTTAAATTTCTACTATAATCTGAACAATTTCAATTGTTTTGAAACTCAAACGCCTCTGAGTTTTCAAGTTAATAATAATAATAAACTTTAAAATTTTGGCATTTCTTTAACTTGTAACTTTTGAAATATGAAATTATCATTTTAGTACAAAATTAAATTTCAACTCAATTTTTAACTTGAGAACAATCCCAAATCTATTTTCTTCAAGAACCACCAAGATTTTCAAAATGTCATTACGAGGTTAACTACGTTTTACTCAAGGAGCATGCCAGATCCGGTCAGGGCTTGTGGGCCGGGTTTGGGGTGTTTCACATATGGATAAAGGAAAGAGCTCCATGGTTAATGTTGAGGGGAATACTGAATATCATTAATATCCCCCTAATTTTACTCCACCACATGTGCAACCACTACCTGAAGCGATTGTACAAAGGCCATCTGTCGCGATCAGGCCTCAACAATTCCAAGTTGATACTTCAATGAACCCCTAAACCGGCTTAGGTTCAGGAGATAACCCAATAATGATTAATGTCCCTGATTTGGAGGAAATAGCTGAAGGAGGGAGGACAAAAGCAGAATTTCCAAGACAGCTAGAAGACAAATATAAACGGTTGGACGAGAAGTTAAGGCTTTAGAAAGTGCTGATAACTGTTACGGAGTTGATGCCAAAGATTTAAGCTTGGTCCCAGATTTAGTGCTCCCATACAAGTTAAAAATGCCTGAATTTGATATGTATAATGGGACAAGTTGCCCCAAGGCTCATATTACTCTGTTTTGTAGAAGAATGACGGGGTACATTAATAATGACCAACTATTGATCCATTGTTTCCAAGATAGCCTGGTCGGAGGAGCAGCCAAATGGTATAACCTGTTGAGTCATGCCAGAATTGGTTCATGGGGAGGTTTAGCCCAAGCATTTATGAAACAGTACAGTCATGTGACAGACATGACTCCCGACAGAATTACCTTTCAAAACATAGAGAAAAGGGCGAATGAAAGTTTTAGACAGCATGCACAGTGGTGGAGAGAGGTTGCCATCCATGTCCAGCCACCACTTTTGTAGAAAGAGACCATAATGCTCTTTATTAATACACTGAAGGCCCCGTTTATCACTCATATGCTAGGGATCACTACAAAGAGCTTCTCAGTCGTCGTAATGACTGGAGAAATGATTGAGAATGCCATAAAAAGTGGAAGGATAGATGCTGGAGAAAGTGTCAAAAGATCAATCCCAAGAACTAGGGAAAATGAAGTGAACAGCTCGAGCATGCATTCCAAATCGATCCTTTGAGGTCAAATAAAATTTGTGATAAGCGGTCATCAAGGCTTATCAAGACAAGAATCCAGTGCAAAGCAACTCCAGTTTACACCAATTCCGATGACATATAGGGAGTTGTACCAAAGCCTGTTTGATGCACATGAGGTGGCTCATCACTACCTGAAACCGATATAACCTCCATATAAAAAATGGTATGACCCAAATGCCCAGTGTCAGTACCACGCGGGGGTCACAGGGCATTCCATAGAAAATTGCCTTGCTTTCAAGAAATTGGTGGAAAAAATCATTGGCATGGATATTGTGAAATTAGATGACATGCCAAATGCAGAAATATGAACCTTAAGATGTTTTGAACAATGGAACTGTGAAAGAGATCCTTGTATTTTTAGAGCTAATCTAGAGCAATATTCAAAACATGCTTGTTGCTTAAATTCTAGAAGCAACAAGAATCTTTTTTGTGAAATAGGCTTGTGTCCAGAATTTTTATTTCAATAAAATGCAGCCTTTTAAGAAAATATTTTTCTTTACATTTTATACTGTGCATTCTTTTGTGTTTTAGAATATTCTTTCATTCTTTATTCATGACCATACCACACAAATAATCATCCTTAGAATAATTTATTCTTCGAAATTTGCCTTCGTACCTGCAATAGGTACCCAGATATCAATGACATGAACAACGTTGTTACTGACTCCCTTTTTGAATGAGATATGGGTTTTAAGGGATCTAAGGACTTGGAAGATGACAGAGATCGTAGCCTATCTTTTGATTTGTTAAGGATGGTAGAACAAGATGAAAATAGACTCTGCCTTGCAAAAGGTCAGTGGACGTTGCGAGATTAAGAATGGGCAAATATCGAAGCCTAATTCACCACAGAAATAAGGCGAGACATCATTAAACTATCTTTAAGAATTCAAGATGTTTTTTCACGATTATATTAGGGCACGTCAGGCCATTGAAACGTGGGTATGCTGTTAATATTGGTGTTTAAAAAAATGTGCTAATGGTTCTACAATAGTCAGGCTAATCATGAGGTTTAGGTACTACTGGTCCACCAGAAAAGGGAGGTAGCATCAGTTATGCTGTGAATGCCAGATGGATGAATACATGACTTACGCGCCTCCTCTATTTCTTCACAGATTCCTTATACGTGGGGCATGGACGTTATCAAGCCAATCTCCTCAAAAGCTTCTGGTCAATATTGATTCATTTTCATGGATGTCGATTTCTTCACTAAGAGGGTGAAAGTCGCTTCATTTGCTAATATTACAAAGTCGATAGTCATCAGAACACAAAAAGAAGAAGAAGAAGAAAAGAGAAAGAAAGAAAGAATACCAAAAAAAATGTCGAAAATATCATATTTAACTGCACAATGTCAAAAGTTTGTGGTCTATTCAAAGATCACTTGCCACATCACAGTACAGCAAAGGAAGCCAAAAAGAAAAACAAAAGATCATAAAAAGACCGAGACTTGTAAGGATTGGCATACAGAAGTTACTATTTACCTTCTATGCTTATCAAACTTTGGCCAAGACTGTCACGAGGGCAACACATTTCTCATTGGTTTGCCCATTGGAGTCAAAATTCTGTCAGAGCTGAAATTGGATGAGGCATAATAGATCCAATCTCAATATGATCAGTTGATGTTAAAAGCTATCTTTCACGGTCAAGTGATGCGAGCTCACAACAAAAATGATTCGCCCTAGGAAATTTCATGATAGGGCTTTGAAGAAGATTTTTTTCCAAGCAAAAGGGACTTTAGAAGAAAGAGGATGCCAAATCAGGAAGGACTTTAGACAGTAAAGAAGACCAATTCTAGAGAAGTATGGATATTGTCTGACATAGATGACAAGGACCTGCCCAATGCAGTGAATCCAAAAAAAAAATCAAAATAGAAAAAATAGAAATTTTCAGCAAAAAAGGAAAAAAAAGAGAAAGAAAAAGGAGAGGCCAAGGCAAAAACCCACAAAAGGCGCTTTGACACCAAAAGGTATTTGAGTTGAAAACCCGAAAAGGGCGGCTCAAATTTTGATCGAAGGGGGCATACAGCAGCCTTGCTATACCTGGATTAACAATGAAGAAGTATGCTACGTCTTGGGGCATCGGCAAAGTACTCTAGATCCTCTAAACACATATTGAGCTTAAAATGGTCCTCAAGAAGTTTGAACAGAGAAGCTCAGGCTGCGATATCTAGGACACCTAATTTCCATTTTACCCATTTTAAATTTGTTATTTGTGATTATATTATTCTTTTCAAAATATGACTCACAATAAATTTCTTTCTTGATTGCGATTGCTATCTTTGCATAACTTATTTGTTTCGAGCTATGCTCCTAATTAATTTCCTTTTTGTCCATGGTTATGATCTTTTTCAGGCATTTTGCATTGAAATAGTGATTAGTGGACTAATAATATTTTCATAAAATGAGTTTCGCATATTACTCTGGAAATTTCTGAATAATACAGGAACTCAAAATAGGACTATTGTTTAAAACTCACCAAGTTTAAGGAAGAGTCTAAATTGAGTCTATCTCATTGGATTTTCTGTTAAAAATAACTGGTGATACAATCTCGACGAAAATGGGCAATGTTAACCCAAGTGTAAAAGGGGAATCATTCACAAGAAAAATGATATTCTGCATCCTTGCGAGCATCATGCATACACATCTAGTTGGGTCACCCCGGGAGTGATCAATAGAGGGAAGATGATGCGGATCCTATACCTCTGAATAGCAATAGGATGGATTGAAGAAAAAACAAACCTACATTTTGAAGTCGCAATAGGATAGATGGGAAAAGATTCAAATCTTATACCCCTAAGTCACAATGAGATGAACCTTGAAGTTACAGTGGGGCAAATCTGTTGAAGAGGATATTTGTTTTCTCGAGTTTTCTATTGAGAATACCAGTCGAACAAGATTGCAGCATAAGACATCAGTGATATAGTCCTGATAAACAATGAGCGATGACCACCTTAAACTTTTAAAAAGGGATCATTCTCATGAAATTTTGCATTCATGCAAAACACATTTAGTTAGGAGCATTAGATTCATTCCGATCATTGCATCCTAATCATTGTAGGAAATCATTCTCATGACATTCTACATTCATACAAATGTCATCCATAAGACACACCTATTTAGGGGCATTTGATTCATTCCGATCATTGCATCCTAATCTTTGTAAAAAGACTATTCTCACGGCATTCTGCATTCATGCAAAAATGTTGCCCAAAATACATTTAGTTAGGAGCATTAGATTCATTCTGATCATTGCATCCTAATTATTGTAAGAAATCATTCTCATGACATTTTGCATTCATACAAATGTCACACATCAATTTAGGGGCATTTGATTCATCCCGATCATTGCATCCTAATCTTTGTAAAAAGACCATTCTCATGCATTCATGCAAATTTCGTCCATAATAAATTTAGTTAGGAGCATTAGATTCATTCTGATCATTGCATCCTAACCATTTTGCATAAACACAAAGCTGATTTTCAGACGAGGTCCCTAGAGGGCGTTAGCCATAACATTGGTGAGTTTGAAGATCTTGCCTTCCTGAGCGAAGCGGATCGAAGATAGCAGATCTGGCAATCCTGAAGTTGCAGGAGTAGATTGAAGCCATACAAGTCTTATTTCCTCAAAGTTCCAGCGGAGTAGGTTGAAATTACAAATCCCTCCTCCATGAGTTTAAATAAGGATCAGTCCGTATTTCTTTAAAGTTTCAGTAGAGAAGATTGAAACTACGAGTCTCTTCTCTCTGAATTTCTATCTCCTCTCTCTGAATTTCTATCTCCTCGAAGTTCTAGTAGAGTAGGTTGAGGCTACAAATCCCTCCTCCCTCAGTTTATAATGGGGATCAATCCTTATTTCTTTGAAGTTTCAGCAGAGAAGATTGAAACTACGAATCTCTTCTCTCTGAATTTCTATCTCCTAGAAGTTCCAGTGGAGTAGGTTGAGGCTACAAATCCCTCCTCTCTGAGTTTACAATGAGGATCAATCCTTATTTCTTTAAAGTTTCAGTAGAGAAGATTGAAACTACGAATCTCTTCTCTTTGAATTTCTATCTCCTCGAAGTTCCAATGGAGTAGGTTGAGGCTACAAATCCCTCCTCCCTGAGTGTATCGAGGATCAACCTTTATTTTTGAGAAGTTTTAGAGAGAAGATCGAAACTACAAATCTCTTCTCTCTGGATTCTTATCACTTCAAAGTCCTAGTGGAGCAGGTCGAAGTTACAAATCCCTCCTCTCTGAGTGTATTGAGGATCAACCTTTATTTCTGAGAAGTTTCAGTAAGAAGATCGAAACTACAAATCTCTTATCCCTAGATTCTTATCACCTCGAAGTCTTAGTGGAGCAGGTCGAAGTTACAAATCCCTCCTCCCTGAGTGTATTGAGGATCAACCTTTATTTTTGAGAAGTTTCAGTGAGAAGATCGAAACTACAAATCTCTTCTCTCTGGATTCTTATCACCTTGAAGTCCTAGTGGAGCAGGTCGAAGCTACAAATCCCTCCTCTCTGAGTGTATTGAGGATCAACTTTCATTTTTGAGATGTTTCAGTAGGAAGATCGAAGCTACGAATCTCTTCTCTCTGAATTCTCATCTCCTCGAAGTTTCAGCGGAGAAGATCAAAGCTACAAATCTTTTCTCCCTAAAATTACATTAGAGCAGATCGAAGCACTAGTTCCTTTTCCCTTGAAGATGCAGTGGGATAGAATGAAGCTACTTGAAGAAAAGAAGTGCCAAAAAGTCAAGATCTTACAAGACCAGGAAAATTTGGCCCTCTTTAAAGTCTTTGCTTCATTCCCATTACACGACAATAAGCAAAAAGGGGCAGCTGTAGGGCCCAAAATTTTCCCGAGCCCATTAGCCAAATAAAACATTAGCCAAAACAAAACCAAATTAAAAAACCAAAAAAAATTATTATTATAACAAAGTCCAGAGTCCATTAAATTACAGCAGGCCTAAAACCATTATAACCCAAACACAAATAAAACTCAATCAAAACCCAACAGAGACCAAATTTGCAAAACCCGAATAGCCCAATAACAGAGCAAGCCCAATGCCAAATGGCCTAAAATTTTAAAGGTTTCGAAAAACCCTAGAAGAGCTTCCAGAGGGTTCCAGCGCTGCAATAGCTTCCATCGCGCGTGTCCTCACGCGCACCCCGTAGTCTCCAACGCACAGCCTCCGTACACGCCACGTCCATGCCTCCGTACGCCTCCTTCATGCCTGCAAATCAGACGACGACAACAGCAAGCAGAACAAAAAGAATAAAAAAAGAAGTTGTAATTTTTTTACCTTTCTTCTCGGTTATATATAGGACCGAAAAAAATTTGTAAACGGATTTTTTTACGCATACCGAATATCAACAAAAATCAGAAACAAAAAGGTTTCTTTTCCGACAGCTTATTTTCCATTTTTTTAATTGTCTTTTTCTTTTTGGGTTTCAAGTATTTCTTTTGTTCCGAGACTTAAAAAAAAGAGAGAGAAGGAAAGGGTTCACCTTCGAAATAGGGACCGTCGGGTTGCTTTCTTAGCGATGATCGAGCAAAGTGGTGCAGTCGGGCCTTGAGTCTGAAATATCTGGTCGGATTTAGAGGGGCAGTCGTCAAATGGTCTCGATTCAGCCACTAATCGTCAATCATCATGGTGTCGTAGTGGCCGTTTCCTCTCCCTTTTCGTTGCGGCAGAGAACAAAAATGAAAGCAAAAAAAAGGGCTAGGTTTCGTCAAAAGGGGGTTATCAGAAGGCTTAAGGTGGCTTTTAAAGGATTAATGGCCATTATTGAAACGACGGTGTTTCAGGTTCAGTTTGATAGCCTTGAAACAACATCGTGTGAGCTCCCCGATCCGATCCGATTTAGAACCCCCATCGACCTACGCGTTTTCATGTGAATAGTTAATTTGCGCAATCGGTCCTCCTTTTTTACATCGTTATTTGATTAGACCCTAGGCACATTTTCTTCATTTTTTTATTTAATCTCTATAATTCACGTGCGTTTTCATTTTAGTCCAACTTAAATGCTGCGTTTTGGCGCCTTGGAGATATTTGTGGGTTTAGCCCCTAATCATTCACGCGTAGTTCAATTCGATCCCCGCATATGTTAAAAGGATTTTTTTAAATAGTCTTTTTAATTTTGGTTTTACTTCAATTAAGTGCCCTTATTTTTGTTTTCATATGCAGCCCATGCATTTTTTAGTTTAACTCATCTATTAATTAGGTTTCAAACTATTTTATCATATAAAAAATATTTATATTATTTGTTTTTAAAATTCTTTATATATATATATATATATTATATATATTTTAAACTTTTCATATTATTTTGAATTGCTTTATATGTTTTTTGTTTTAAACTTTTATTACTTAATTATTTACTAAAATTGTTTTGGTACTTATTTTAAATCATTTTATGTATTATCTATCTTTTATAATTTTCTTTATTTCATTGTTCTTTGGTCATTAATACTAGTGTTCAAATGATGAATGTTGTTTGACTATTGCTATTGTATGGATTATAAATTTGTTAATTAAGTAGCCATTAATTATTTGTGATTCATCATTGTAATATTTGATGTTGGCTTTCTATATTAGTATTCCATTGTATCTTATGAAAAATGTAGTGTTTTAATGTCGTTTGGTTTTAAAATCATTTTCTTGAAAGTTTTTCAAAAAAATAAGGCAATGCTCATGTTTAGAGGTTTCGAGAAAATCGTGCTCTAACTTCTCGAGTTAGATTCTCCTCGTTAAAACCTAGCAACCGAGTATCCTTTTCTCTTTTAAATCAAAATGCATAATATTTTAAATAAAAACTTATGCTCGGGAAGTTGAGATATTGCGCCTAACTATCGTGTGTAATATTTTATCATCTCGAGATAAAATTTCAAAAGAACAAAGGAAATATTAGTATTCGAGAATTTTGAGAAATAGTGCCTAACTTCTTGGGTTGTGATTTTCATTTGACCCAAATAATTGAATATCCTTCTTATTTTTAAATGTACGAGTATTGAATGTCGAAGGATAAACCTAATTTCGAGAATATAAGATGTGGTGCCCTAACTTACTGAGTACGGCATTTTATTTCTTCGAAATAAGAAGGTTTGGCATCCAATATGATTCTGTCCAAATATATATTAAGTAAATGGATCGTAATTTAAAATCTTTTCAAATTTTCGACGTCAGGACATTAATTAATCAATTTGCTACCAATTTTGGGCACTACGAGGGTGCTAATCCTTCCTCGTGCGTAACTGACTCCCAAACCTATTTTCTTAGATTTCGTAGACAAAAATTATTGTTTTAATAAAAATGTTTTATTAAAATAATTCATCTCAAGGTGATCCGATCACATCTTAAATAAAAGATCGGTGGCGACTCCATTTCCATATTTTTAAAGTCGATTCCCGTTTTTCAAAATATTTGATAAAAAAATGGTTTCGACATCTATATTTGTACACTGAGGGCAATGTACAACTTAATGTGGGGGGTGAAAGTTTATTAGAAAAAGTGCCTAACTTTTTGCATTATTCTCAAATCCCTAAATGATATTCTGTCTTAATGTAATTTTCTCATATCACTAATTTGAATGAAATTACTATTAATTCGTGATTTTCATTAATATGTTTTAGATTAAGTCATTGATAATTGCACAATGACGATTTAAACTTTAAGATACTAGAGAATCAAGCATGATGAGTCTATTTTCAAAAAATTCTATTAGGTTGTCTACCTGAATCTAAATTGTTACCTTGAAATTTGAAATTTACGAGGTTGACATCAAAAGACCCATAATTTTTGTGAGATTTTGAGCCTTTTAGAGCATACATTCTTTTCATGCTCACTTTATTGATTATGAGTGTGTCAACATTGATTTGTTATTCTAGAACTTGCTTCGATTATACATGTCGAGACCACACTATTGATTTAATATACAGAGATGATTAATGCGTTTAGGATTTAACCCACTTACTCCACTAAAAGCCTACCCTTATAATTGACCCCTAGGGAACCCCATTGAGTCCGAAAGTGATGGAGCCGAATGAAAAGTGCGATGGCTCGGTGGTGGCTCCTCATGTGGGTGTGGGACATCGTCAGTAATGTCCTTGGGATCCTCCTCATTAGTAGTAGTAGTTAGTCGATATTGGGGAGGATCGGTCCCACGTCGTCATTGGATCGTCCTCATGTGTGGATGCCCTGTGGGGACATCTGTCCTATCAGTATCAGTGAGGAGACTTGAGCGGCGGTGGTGAGGAGCCCAAAATGTCGAGCCAATAGTGTGATGTATGGGCCATAGATACAACCCCCTCATGTTGCTCTGTTTGGTGTTGGATGGCACGGGCTATAAAAAATGCTAGGTCAAAAACTTGGCCGTTTTTCATAAACCATGTGAAATAAGCGTCGTGAGTGTTGATGATTCCGGTGCTCTCGCGCCTTCTTGTCAATGTGTGGGCTAGTATGGTGTGTAAGTATCGTAGAGATGGGGCGAGAGCTGTTGCTTTCGAGCAGCTAGGGTCATATGAGTTTGAACTGAGGGCTATATTGTACCAACATCTCGTCGGAGTGTTGTGAAGGTGGCGATAGAGCTCTGAGAGGTCATGTTCCTCCATAAATTCCTCATTGTAGAGTCCCAGAGCGAATCTGAATTGTGGTACATTCATTTCTCTCATGATGCCTCTGAGACGGAATTGGATTATGCCGGGGTCATCGTAGTTTGTCAGTACCTTCTGGAAGTGAAATGTGGAGCAGGATTCCAGAGTGAGCTCTAAATAAATAGGCTCGATGATTGTGAAGAATTGGTCCCATGGATCTGTGGTTGAGAGAGCTCGTACATCGTCGGCTAATCGGACTTGCTCTAAAGTGGCCCAATCAATGCACCTCCCTGTTTTGAGGGATCGTGCGCGGAGTATCTTATAGAGGTCTTCTTAGGGTCCTTGCAGGAATTGCAAGAATGGATGACGTAATTCAGCGGATGCGTTGGCCGATGACGAGCCAGGTCCCTTTCATTTTTTAAAACTAGGGACCGTGGTCTTCTTTCCTCGGGATGACGACATTGTGTTCCGGTGGAGTGCTTGGAAAGGAGTTGTACGATTGGTCGAGGCACGACATTGGAGGGTGCTACACAGGCGTGTACTGTAACTAAAGAGGGAAGCACGGCTATCACCGATGTGTTGGCACCGTCGTGTACTTGCTTTTATGTGTATTGTGAAGGAGGAAAGAGGTAAGGGATGAAGGAAATCAAGAGGAGGGTAGGAGGTTAGCTTGTAACATCCTGTAATTTAGGGGTCTGGCATTTTTGTGTTGTTGCATGCATTTAGCTCGCTTAGCTGGTTATTTAGGTGTGTTTGGGGGTCTTAGGGAGGCTCGAGTTCAAGCTATAGCTTTTGTAAGATTTGTTTTTTAGGCATAAGGGGAGAGAGCTAGTGGAAGCGGGCCTTAAGAATAATTATTTGTGTTTAATGACACAAATGAGCACTTGGTGGATTGGTGTTGGCGTCACAGGGGAGTATGCAAGGGGAGTGAGGTTTAAATCCTATCTGCTGCAACAAGGAGCTTTATTTTTTATGTCCAAGGTGTAGAAGTGGTGGAGTAAGCGTGAGACTCTACCAAGGTGAAGTTGAATTGGTCAAAGGGGTTCAAATGGATGGTAGAGAGGAGATTTAGGAGTGGGACTTGGTTAACCATTTCAAATGGTGGATGGAGAGTGAGTGGGGGGAAAAATCAAAGAGAGAATTGTGGGAGGTAGTAGTTGGCTAAATGAGGAGTGTTTGGGGGTGGATTTACGGCTAGAGGTTCATATGGTGTGGGAAAATCAGCATTTTGGGATAGGGAGCATAACCGAAGCCTTTGGATGTGTTGTGCCGAAATTCTTTAGGTGCATTTTAGTTCTCTTTTGCATTTTTGGCACTTACTTTTCTCTTTACCAAAGCTATTATCTTTTCTCTCATATAGTTGTACCGAACTCACCACTAATTTTTTCCCTTTTTACATGTCTTTTCTTCTACTCCAACAACACTATAGCCGAACCTCTCTTTTCCGTCTCCTACTATTTGTTTTCTCCACCATAGCTGAACCTCCCGTGTAGCCATTTTGAATTGATTCTCTCTTGAGTGTTCACATAGCCGAAACTTCTGCTATTATCTTTCTTCTCTAAATATTCTACCTCCTTCTTCTGCTTTTGTCAAGTGCCGAATATTCCTGCTCCGTTTTTCCCTTCTCTTGGTAGCAGCCGTTTAGTTATAAGTCATTTCAGGTAAGGTCTCTTTTGCTCATTTTGTGTTTTGCTTCTTTCTCCTCTTCTCACATCTCTTCCGCTAGAACTTCTCTATCAACTGAAGTGTCCCATTTGCATCTTTTGAAGCAAGTTTCTCTGTGTTGTGCTTCTAGCCGAATAGTAGAAGTGGGAAGCCGAGTGATCTCTGATAATTAATTCTAGTGTGCTGATTCGATCCGGCTGAGATCGTAAGGTATAGTGTTCATGCTTTTCTTTCTCTTCTTCTCGGTCATAGGTTGCACATAGCCAAAGTGGCTAATTCTCTTAATCCTAGTTCTCGTCTAATTTCTTTTTGCTTCTTTTACCATGCCATAGCCGAATCTGTGGAAGTTCGGCTCCTCATTGTTTAAAACTGATTGTTTTGAGAGATTAAGTAACTCACTCCTCTGCTCTTTAATCATTCAAATTTCAGAAGTGGTGGTAAGTGCCGAAACCCCTTGTTAGATAACCACCATTTCTCATTGTGTTACGATATCTGATCGAGACTTTCTTCATGGAGGCGAGTGCTAGCCGATCTAAGGAGGGTGTGTTAAGGGAACCTAAGGGGAGTGGACTCGTAGTCTCTGCTCCCAAGTTCAAATGACGTAAGGTGTCAACAGTTCGGGACTGTCCGCCGGGTTGTGGTAGAGAGCCGACATCTGTTTGGGATAGGCAACTCGTTGTTGTTCCCGCTAGTGAGATTGACGGCGATCAGGAGGGTATAGTGCTTAGCGTAATCAAGTGTGTAACCTCATACATTCATTTCGTTTTGGATTGTGTTATACTGTGTGTCAGATAAAAGTCAAAATACCCTTAACGGGACTGCAGTTGAGATACCCTAGTGGGTAAGGTTGGAGATATACCAGGTAAGTGAACTTATGACTATACTGTTTTGGGAGAATTCGCATGTTTGTATGGGTGTTCCGATAATCTAACATACTTTGATAGATGATTGCATACATCACATTATGACGTTATGATATGTTGCATGGGCTTGGGGCATGATATTGATGATCGGGGAAGTGTAATTCGGTGGCTCTGCCACATATTTCAGTGGTGCTGCCATAGATTTCGGCGATGAGCAGCGTGACTGCCATTGAGGTGTGTAGCGGTTGAGGGTTGATTGTAGAAATCCCCACAGGTGTATTAGGTTGGACACGGGTGGTGTTTAGCGGATGGAATACTAGGCTGGCTGGGTTACATTACATTCATTATCTGTTATACCCTGTTGATAGGGCTCCGATCCAATTCATTTTCGTATGGGCTTCGGCCAATGTGCTTCTGTGGGCTTAGGCCCAATTCTGTTCAAAAGGGGGAATTATGCACTGAGTTCTCGTAACTCACCCCACTGCTTTAATTTTGCATGTAATTCCAAGCAGTGAGGATTTGGAGCTGAGGTGGACTCTGTGGTGGCCATACATTGTTAATTTAGTAAACTCTGGATTACTTTACTTTAAATTTCATTTTAATTTTGGGTTTATGTTTTGTAATAAGGCCTCTAAGAGCCAATGTGGTTTTAATTTTTTTAATTCAGTTATTACTTTCTATTATTAATTGTTTAATACGGGGTTTTTCCTAAAACATTAATAACTGTTTTTCCAAAATGTTAACAAATGATTTACAAACTACAATTGGTAAGTCTACAATAATTCAAATGTTATTTTTTTGAAACTCGTTGAGGTTGATTAATTATACACAAGACCATAGGAAGTAGCAACGAAAATGTTTTTGCAAAGAGAGTTATAAAAGAAATTAGAGTTTTCGCAAGTAACAAAACTTGAAATTTTTAATGAATGTGCAGGCTCTTTAAACAACTCTTCCATGTGACATGCCAGATCCAGTCGTAATGTCTAGGCCAGGTTTAAGGTGTTACATTTTGTGGTATCAGAGCTCGGTTGTAAAACTCGGTTGTGGAATGGTTTCAAAAACGTTTTCCAAAAATTGATTTGAAACATGGTTTAAAACATATGTTTTCTGGGAAGTATGGCACCCGAGTCTCCGGCACCAAATCCGTAAGTTTTTTGATTTTGTTTAATAATGTGATGAAGTGATTTTAGAGAAACTATTAGAGTTAATAATAGTATACTGAAATTGTTAGCTAAGACTATAGAGACTGAGACATTAGGAAGTTCGATCTACGCGAATAGCTCTTATACTTGCTTTACATAAGACATTTGTTAATAAATATTAAAATTATAACTGTTTCATAAAATTTATAATCAGATTAATTCGATCCAGCAAATATGAGTATGAGAGGACGTGGACGCGGTGAACGTGGCCGAGGTAGAGGCCGAGGTACTGGAGTTAGATCTGAGGCATCTGGGCATATGCTTGAAATGGAAGTACCTGCATCACTGGTGACCGAGATGGAGTTCCATGATCGAGCTGGAGGGGACGATGCTTTGTCCCAGGCTATGTTGCGAGTTCTAGAGTGGGTTCTTTGGAGCAAATCTTTGGGTCGATGGTAGAAAATCTATTCTGAGTGACTTGAGCAAATGAAATTTGAGGTATTTAGTGGCATTTCTGGTGTGGCCCCAAACTTAGCTAAATATTGGCTGGAAGCAGTTGAGCAGATCATGGATGATTTAACTGTACGGTAGAGTAAAAAGTGAAAGAAGTAGTGTCCCTCCTATGGGATGAGGCGTACCAGTGGTGGCTCACGATAAGGGAAGGTACTATAGCAGATCGTATCACCTGGGACTTCTTCAAGACAGCATTCCAGGGAAAATATGCTGGGGCGAGTTATGTGGACGCCCAGAGAAAAGCATTTTTGAACATGGTCCAGGGGATAAATCCGTGGCAGAATATGAAGTGGAATTCCTGCACCTAAGTCGTTACGCTCGGGGTATAGTCGCAACCGATTATGAGCATTATGTACGGTTTGAGGATAGTTTGTGGGATAAGCTACGAGTACTAACAGCTCCGCAGCGGGAAAGAGATTTTGCCATTCTGGTTGAGAAAGCAAAAATCGCCGAAGAGGTAAAACGTTCTGAGAGGTAGAATCAGGATAAAAATAGGGGCAAGAATAAGAGAAGTTTTGGGACGTCAGGATCTACTGGGGGTTTCTAAAAGAGGCCTAGGCTAGAGGGGCCAGCTCGAGCTGTGATGCTAGTTGCTGTAGGTCAGCTGCGACCTTGTGCAAGTGTGTGAGAACACATCTGAGGGAGTGTTGGAGAAGAACTGGAGGATGTTTCAAATATGGATCTAGGGATCATCTGATAAAGGACTGTCCACAGGAGTTGGCTAGGGCGCAGTCGATAGGTCGGGGATTTGCACAACCAGGAAGAGGTAGTCAGCAGCCACAGAGAGGTCGGGGTTTGGCCAGAGGAGGGAATGGTTTTGGTCGAGTTTGTGGAGCACTAGGCAGAGGTGCTGGTAATACAGATGTAAGACAGCCTGGATTGGTTTATGCAGCTAGACGTCGAGAAGATGGCGACGCATCGGACGTCATAACCGATATGTTTCTTATATTTGATGCACCATTTATAGCTTTGATAGATATTGGGTCTACACATTCATATGTTGCCTGTACTATATCTAGGACTTTGAGCATTAAATCTAATATTGCAACTAGAGAAATGTCTGTGATTAGCCCTTTAGGACAATTGGTGGTAGTGAACAAACTATTTAGGAATGTGCCTTTAGAAGTTCAAGGAGTAGTATTTTCAGCAGACTTGATGGAACTGACATTCGGTGAGTTCGATCTGATCTTAGGCATGGACTAGCTAGTTAAGCATCGTGCAAACTTGGACTGCGCTGCTAAGCGTATGGTCTTAAGGACTCTAGAGGATGAGGAAGTAAGTGTGATTGGAAAAATGAGAGATTATCTATATTATGTGATTTCAGCATTGAAGGACAAAAGGATGGTGCGAAAAAGGTGCGAGGCATTCCTAGCTTTCATCAGCGCTTTGGATGCAAAGGAATTGTAACACCCCAAACCCGGTCAACATACCATGACCGAATTTGGCATGCCACAGAGTGATAACCTTTTAAAAGTGAAATTTTGTCGGATAATTTTCTTAGAAAACCCGTTGTGTAGTACGAAAAGTTTAGAAATCCTTGCTTGAAATATACGTATTGTTGCAAGTTTTTAGAAAAACTTTGAGTTATCTTTGTTATCATAATTTAAGTGGTGTTACCCGATGGCAACGCTTTTAAGAAAAACGAAGGAGTTATAGTTTTGAAAACATTGCTTTTTATCGGTTAACTTAACAAAACCATATATTCAACATAGTCAAAATCATAGCAAATAATAAAGAAAAACCCAAAATAAAACTTAGCGGCCTTATTACAAAACCCAAAACCAAAATTTAAAGAAAATTAATATAATTGAAATAGTAACTAAAAGAAATCAAAATCCAACAAACATGCATGGCCGCCTCGAGTCCTCCCGGCTCCAACTCCGCAATCTATTCATCTGCAAAATATAAGGGAAGGGGTGAGTCACCAAGACTCAGTGTATAAATCCCTAACCCGATAGTGCATTCACTTACATAAGCTATCAGTAAAAACATGCAAATCATGCAAATCATACAACCCACAACCTAACCATCCAATCCCTTTAACTACCCGTGTGGTCAAAACCAGCGGTGGTCAAAACCACCGTGACCGTAGTCACAAATATATCGGCGTGGTCAAAACCATCGATGGCCGAAGTCACAAATCAAGTGATGGGGCCAACCCATCGTGTGGTCAAAACCACCGATGACAATCCCATAATCAACTTGTGGGGCTAACCTAATCGTGGTACCAAACCACAGGACGAGTCACAATATTCTTATGTGGTCAAAACCTTTGGTGGTCAAAACCAGGACTTAGTCACAAAATATAATATCAAGGCAGGCCAACCCGTCGTGTGGTCAAAACCCTTGGTGACAGTCAAAATAAATCATCCCCCTCCTCTCATCAAACCCATCATCATGTTCATAACATACATGCCATAGTATCGAATGATCATGCAACTAACATATAACATATCATCAACAGATCATGACGATGTCTACTAAAAGTCACATAACAGGGGACTTACCCGATTTCTAAGCTCATGTCCACAAAGCATACTCACTGATTCAATAGTTATAATGGTAGCACAATAAGCATATTATACTGAATAGGAGTGTGTAAGCGTTACACACCTGGTTGCTAACGTAATCACTAAATCCCGAAGATCCGGTCTACTGCACTAGTCCCCTTTGCCCCTACGGCAACACTTAGGTTATCACCAAAAGCCATTAGGCTATACCAATAAATCTCGAAGGACAAATCGCACAAGGATAATCTTCTTACCTTAGTGCCGATTTGGTTTCCAACCAAATCCCAGAACTATCAATGAACCCCCTTGTAATAGACCACACACTTAATCGGCAAACAAATCTTCCAACTCCACTGTATTCGGCTACTTTCCCTTCCCCCTACAATCGGCTTAACACATCATTAGAGAACTATAGGCCATTCAGCCATACCATGAATCCGAAACCAAAAGAGTTTGACACCTTCTTACCTCGATGACAGATCCGACTTCTATACACCAAAATTGACTCCCTAAATTGGTGTTAGGGTTTTGGCTACCACATAGAACAAGAAAAATGTTTAGTGTACAGATCCTTAATAAAAGGGAGGATAGAGAGGAAATCACTTACCAAGGAATTCGCCTTGCCTCAAAAGAAAAAGATAGATTTGGTCAAGGAGGAGAAAACGCAAGAGATCTCTCCAGCTTTTGCCAAGATTCGGCCAACCCAAATGGAAGAGATCGATTTCGGCACTCCACCAAAATAAGAGATCTCACCCTTCAAACATTGAAGAAACAAAAGAGAATATGGCGGTGAGATTTCACTTACGAACCAATTGAGAAAAAGAGAAAAACTATACTTACCGGAAGGTTGATTATGAATGCAAAAGAAACAAAAGAGAAATCGCAAGAGAGAGAGAGTTATGGTTTGATTAGAAGAAGAAGAGAAAAGATTTGATTCGGCTATTGAGGGTTTTCAAGAAAAAGATGAAACAAAAATAAAAGAGAAATAAGTATGGTGTTTTCGACTTAAGGAAAATAAGAGAGAATAGGTGAACAAAGATGGTTTTCGGTAAGAGAGAATAAAAGAGATTTCGGCACAATGAAAGGGGTTTTGAGAAAATGAAAAGAAAAGTACCGAATGGGGGGTGAGGTTGTTGGTTTCGGCTAAGAGGAAAAAAAAGAAGAGAAAAGCACCAAAGGTTCGGGTTTTAGCACAAAACGCAAAAGGGAAACCTCAGGCTGGCAGAAAATACACTCTCCCTTGGCTAAGGAGATTGGCCTACCCTAGCTTCCCAAACCGATTACACCTCCTCCCCAAAGTCCAAAATTCAACCAACTCCTCAAGACTCTCACTCCTAGTCGTCCCCTCATCTTGCCTTGAATTCCTCCCATCCACTCATTGAGCAGATTTGAATGAGTCCTACACCTATCACTTGAATTTAGTCTAATCCCTATCCCTCAAGCAGAGTCCTACAGAGCACACCTCTGCCTTGCTGTGGCATCAAAAATAAATAAGCAGAAAGGGATTTCTGCAGCTCGAATCAAGGTGCCCCTTGCTCCCTGTGGCGTTACCTCCCTTGTGACTTAAGTGGCGCCTCCTTGCCACTTTACCATGACACTTCTTGTGTCTAAAACTCCCAATAATATTCCTTTAATCCCTAATTCTTCTAGCTCCTTCTTCTTAAGTGCTAAAAAAAAATTTTTAGCCATGACCTAGAACTAACCCAAGGACATGCCTAGACCCCAAAACATATCAAACCATACAACATACTTACCAACACATGCAATCATATGCAAAATACAGAGACCCTGTTTTAAAGATGTTACAGTTCTACCCCCCTTAAAATTAATTTCGGCCTCGAAATTACCTGATCAGAAGAGTTGAGGGTATTGCTGCCTCATCACATCCTCTGGTTCCCACGTAGCCTCCTCCGTACCATAGTTCTGCCATAACACTTTCACCGAGGGTACTGACTTCCTATGCAGAACTTTGACATCCCGATCTAAGATCTGTACTGGCTCTTCCTCAAAAGACAAGTCTGAGCTTACCTCAATCTCCGTAACTGACACAACATGTGATGGATCTGATCGATAGTGCCTAAGCATCGAAACATGGAAGACGTCATGAATCTGACTTAACTCTACTGGCAGTTCGAGCTGATAAGCTACCGGTCCTACTCGCTTCAACACCGTGTACGGCCCAATAAACCTAGGGCTTAGCTTCCCTCTCCGTCCAAATCTCAACACTTTCTTCCATGGCGATACTTTCAGAAAAACCTTATCACCTACCGCATACTCTATATCTCTGCGTTTAAGATCAGCGTAAGACTTCTGCCTGTCCGATGCTTCCTTGAGACGAGCCCGAATCACCTTAACCTTATCCTCAATTTCTGCCACCAACTCCGGACCCAAAACATGCCATTCACGCAATTCTGTCCAACACGTAGGAGTACGACACTTCCGTCCATACAGTGCCTCGTATGGTGCCATCTGGATACTCGCTTGATAACTATTGTTATAAGCAAATTCTGCCAATGGTAGATATTCCTCCCAACTACCACTGAAATCCAGAACACAGCCCCTTAGCATATCCTCGAGAATCTGAATTACCCTTTCAGACTGTCCATCAGACTGCGGGTGAAAAACTGTGCTGAAATCCAACCTCATACCCATAGCCTGATGTAAGGCTCTCTAGAACCTCGACGTGAACCTAGGATCCCTATCCGAGATGATTGACATTGGCACTCCATGCAACCTTATAATCTCAGCCACATACAACTTGGCTAACTTCTGGAGCGAATAATCAACCCTCACCGGTATGAAGTGAGCTGATTTGGTCAGGCGGTCCACAATTACCTGGTGAGTCTTTCTTCTTTGGGCGTAAGGGTAGCTCACGACAAAGTCCATGGTAATCCTTTCCCACTTCCACTGAGGAATCTTCACTAGTTGAAGTAAACCTGATGGCAGCTGATGTTCATCTTTGACCTGCTGACACATCAGACACTTGCCCACAAACTCAGTCACTTCCCGCTTCAGCCCTGGCCACCAGAATTGCTTTCGCAAATCTTGGTACATCTTGCTACCTCCAGGATGCATAACGTATGGGCTGCTATATGCATCCTGAAGAATTCTTTGCCTCAACTTCACGTCCTTCGGCATACAAGCTCTCCCTTGAAAACACAACACTCCATCGTGAGTCAAGCTGTAACCTTCCAGCCCATTACTCTGTACTTACAACCTCCGAGCACTCAAACCCTCATCCACTAACTGTTTCTCCTTAATATGCTCTACCCAAGTCGGCTTTACTTACAATTCCGCCAACAAACTCCCATTGTCATACAGACTAAGGTGAGCAAACATCGCTCACAAGTCTACTACCACCTTACGGCTCAACGCATCAGCTACTACGTTAGCCTTACTCGGATGGTACTCAATTGAACAGTCGCAGTCCTTCAACAATTTGATCCACCTTCGCTGTCTCAAATTTAAATCCTTCTGCATCAAAAGATACTTTAGACTCTTGTGGTCCGTGTAGACTATCGACTTTTCTCCATATAAATAATGCCTCCAAATCTTCAAGGAAAAAACCACCGTAGCCAATTCCAAGTCATGCGTCGGGCAGTTACCCTCATGCGTCTCAGCTGGCGAGACGCATATGCCACTACTTTCCCTTCTTGCATCAGCACACATCCCAAGCCAGTATGTGATGCATCGCAATAGACCGTGAATACCTTTCACGCCTCAGTCGCATGCGTAACCGAGCTTAGTCAAAATCTTCCTCAACTTGTTGAAACTTTCCTGCTATTTCTCCGTCCACACAAATGGGACTCCTTTCCTCAACAGTTTAGTCAATAGTGCCGCGATCAGAGAAAATCCTTCCACAAATCTCCGGTAATACCCTGCCAGACCTAGAAAACTCTGAATTTCTGCAATCGACCTCGGCGGTTTCCAATCCAACACCTCCTCAATCTTACGAGGATCCACTCTAATCCCTTCAGCGGACACTACGTGACCCAAGAAAGTTACTTCCCTAAGCCAGAATTCGCACTTACTAAATTTGGCAAATAACTGCTTCTCCCTCAAAATTTGCAATACCACCCACAAATATGTATCATGATCCTCCTCAGTCCTTGAGTACACCAATATGTCGTCTATGAATACTACAAAAAACTGGTCCAAGTACTGCTGGAACACCCGATTCATCAAGTCCATAAATGCTGCCGGTGTATTGGTTAATCTGAATGGCATTACCAAAAACTCGTAATGCCCATACCGAGTACGGAATGCCGTCTTATGGACATCAGCCTTCTTCACTTTGAGTTGATGGTACCCCGACCTAAGATCTTTCTTCGATAAAATCGATGCACCCTTAAGTTGATCAAACAAGTCGTCAATCTTGAGCAACGGATACTTATTTTTGACCATCAACTTGTTCACCTGGAAGTAATCTATACACATCCGCATCATACCATCCTTCTTCTTGACAAAAAGCACTGGCTCTCCCCAATGAGATATACTCGGTCAGATGAAACCTCGGTCCAACAACTCCTGAGTTTGGGCCTTCAACTCTACCAATTCCTTTGGCGCCATCCTATACGGGGCTATAGACCTTTGGCCTTGATTTGAAATGGTATATCCGAATTCCACTTCCGATCTGGAGGCGGACTGGAAGTTCTTGAGAATCGTCGACAAATTTCTTCACTTATTCGGACATTCTCCTTCTTGACTCCTTGGCCTCTAGGGCACACACCCGAACAAGAAATGCCTCACAGCCCTTTTGACCATTTTCTCCGCCTTCAGTGCAGAGACCACATTCGATAAGTACTCTCTCCTATTACCTATCATCACCACCTCCTCACCTTCCATTGTCCTCAACACCATACGCTTAGCCGCGTAATCCAAACTGGCCTGGCACTTCACCAGCCAATCAATCTCGAGAATCAGATCGAACTCCCCAAACGGCAGTTCCATCAAATCAGCCAAGAACACGACCCATTGAATTTCTAGGGGTACATCCCTATATAGTTTACTTACTTCTATAGAGTGACCTAAAGGGCTTATCACAGTCATCTTTCTAGAAGTAATCTCAGAATCTAAGTTCATAGTTTCCACTATGCTACTGGCTACATATGAGTGCATCGAACCCACATCTATTAAAGCATTGTAAGGTAGTCCAAAGATTAAGAACGTACCAGTTATGATGTCCGGTGCATCACCCTCCTCTCGACGCCTCGTTGCATAGACTAATCTAGGCTGTCTCGCCTCTGCACCACCGCACCGCTTGGGTGCTCCTGACCTCTACAGAGCCATTACCTCCCTAGCAAAGCACCACGGCCCCTCGTGGTCTGTGACCATCCTACATTTTGAGTACGGTTCGATCCCAGATGTAATCTAGCGGCCATTGTGGACAATCCTCTCTCGGTGCTCCATCGACCCACACTCAAAACATCATCATTTCGATCCGGCATTCTCCGTGTGAGACTTCCCATCCGAGAGCACATCGTGGTGGCCTTGAGTATTATCGGTAGTAGGCCTAGCGACTTAATTGACCCACTATATCTACCCGTTTTCTTGATTCCGCTAGACCCAGATGATCCAGCATTCCTTTTATTCCATCCCCTGTCCTGATTTTGTCTAACCTACTGTTTCACTTCCTCAGTAACTTTGGCCTTTTCTACTAAGACCGTAAATTCTCTCTCCTCCTATAAAGAAATCAGCAACCTCAGATCATCCCTTAATCCGTCCTCAAATCTGACGCATCGCTCATGCTCTGTTGCTATGATGCCCCACGCATATCGGCTCAACCTTAAGAATTCTGCCTCATACTCCGATACGGACTTATTCCCCTAAAGCAGCCTCAAAAATGCCTTTTCTCTGCACATCAATATAACTGGTCCCGACATACTTCTTCTAATATGCTGCCTTGAAATAATCCCAAGTGAGATCATCAGCTGCAGCACCATCCCGAACCGTGAGCCACCACTGGTATGATTCATCTCGGAGAAGCGACACTGCTCTTTTTAGCTTCTTTTCAACCGTTAGGTCCAAGTCATCCATGATTCGTTCTATCGCTTCCAACCAATACTCAGCCGTATTGGGCGCCACACCAAATACTCCTCGAAATACCTCAGCTCCATTGGTTCAGAGTCGCTCAGATACAGATTTTTGAGCTCCCGTACCCCCACCTGCTCCAGCCACTCTTTCCAGCACTCGCAGCATCGCCTACGACACTGCATCCTCCCCTGTTTGATCTTGATACTCGACACCAACAGCTGGTGGTGGTGGTATCTCATTCTTGGACCCTTGACCAGACCTAACGGGTTCTGATACAGTCATTTTGCCTCTACCGCGTCCTCGCACATTCCGACCATGTCCCCTAGTACTCATATCTATAGTCGCGGTTTATCTATTTAAGGGATTCTTATTAATTAGCTTCTGTTTCACTGATTACCCACGATTAAGTTTTATGTAGAGAAATTTGGTAGTGGTTCTTTTGATCATCACACAGTTTTCAGTTCAATTTCCTACCCTCATTCCACGTGTAGGGGTATTCTCGTCATTTCACTACTCGGGGGTATTTCTGTAATTTAACCTATCAGGGTATTTTAGTAATAAAATAGGGTTAATTTGAAGACCTTTACAAATCGTAAATATTTCAAAAATTCTAGAAATCGGGGGTATTTTGGTAATTTCATAAATCAGGGGTATTTTCGTAATTTCATAAGCTAGGGGTATTTTCGTAATTTTTTTCCAACATATGGTTCCAGGTGATTTTACAAAATAAGGGTATTTTGAAAATTTTCAATTCGAGTACTTGGTAATTTTCCATCTTTGGGGTATTTTGGTAATTTTCACAACTTAGGGTAATTTGGTCATTTTTCAAATCGAGGTATTTTGGTCATTTCCTAAATCAAGGATCTGTGGTAATTTCAAAACCAAGGTTTAAAGTGTTATCAAAACAAGATGGCGAGGTCCCTTTCGGGTTTTAGTTAAATTTAGCTTTGTGACTAAGTCGTCTCAGTTAGGGTGAGCAAATCACTACGCACTGTAGGATTCGAGTGGAGAGGAAGTGAGTCACTAGGGCGCTTAAATACCAAGCTCCCCGAATCCATTCCTAGACATGCGCACAATGGTTGCCACACCTTGGCTCGATGCGTACTCACGAGGTTTGTTTAGTGGATCATTAAGTCTTATGTATTTTGTGTTGGACTAGGCTATTTCTAGGGTTCAACAATTCCTAATCTACTAATCTACGATCCCAAATACCCTTTCCCCACATATAATTCACTGTGATCGAAATACTTACAGGCGGATTGATTCCAGAGACTCGGTGCCATGCTGCTCAACCCATGTACCTTTTCCACAAAACTTTTCAAAGTCAAATTTAAAACATTTTGGGCCTCGGGCCCACGGTGAAGCTTTGAACTTGGCTCGATACCAAAATTGTAACACCCCAAACCCGGTCAACATACCATGACCGAATTTGGCATGCCACGGAGTGATAACCTTTTAAAAGCGAAATTTTGTCGGATAATTTTCTTAGAAAACCCATTTTGTAGTACGAAAAGTTTAGAAATCCTTGCTTGAAATCTACGTATTGTTGCAAGTTTTTAGAAAACATTTGAGTTATCTTTGTTATCATAATTTAAGTGGTGTTACAGATGGCAGCGCTTTTAAGAAAAAGCGAAGGAGTTATAGTTTTGAAAACATTACTTTTTACCGATTAACTTAACAAAACCATATATTCAACATAGTTAAAATAATAGCAAATAATAAAGAAAAACCCAAAATAAAACTTAGCGGCCTTATTACAAAACCCAAAACCAAAATTTAAAGAAAATTAATATAATTGAAATAGTAACTAAAAGAAATCAAAATCTAACGAACATGCATGGCCGCCTCGAGTCCTCCCGACTCCATCTCCGCAATCTATTCATCTGCAAAATATAAGGGAAGGGGTGAGTCACCAAGACTCAGTGTATAAATCCCCAACCCGATAGTGCATTCACTTACATATCAGTAAAAACATACAAATCATGCAAATCATGCAACCCACAACCTAACCATCCAATCTCCTTTAACTACCCCATGTGGTCAAAACCACTGGTGACCGTAGTCACAAATATAACGGTGTGGTCAAAACCACTGATGACCGAAGTAACAAATCAAGTGATGGGGCCAACCCATCGTGTGGTCAAAACCACTGATGACAATCCCATAATCAACATGTGGGGCCAACCTCTTGTGGTACCAAACCACAGGACGAGTCACAATATTCATATGTGGTCAAAACCTTTGGTGGTCAAAACCACTTTGGGACTTAGTCACAAAATATAATATCAAGGCGGGCCAACTTTGTCATGTGGTCAAAACCACGGTGACAGGTCAAAATAAATCATCCCCTCCTCTCATCAAACCCATCATCATGTTCATAACATGCATGCCATAGTATCGAATGATCATGCAAATAACATATAACATAGCATCAACAGATCATGACGATGTATACAAAAAGTCATATAACAGGGGACTTACCTGGTTTCTAAGCTCATGTCCACAAAGCATACTCACTGATTCAATAGTTGTAATTGTAACACAATAAGCATATTATACTAAATAGGAGTGTGTAAGCATTACACACCTGGTTGCTAACGTAATCACTAAATCCCGAAGATCTGGTCTACTGCACTAGATCCCCTTTGCCCCTACATTCGGCCAACACTTAGGTTATCACCAAAAGTCATTCGGCTATACTAATAAATTCGGAAGGACAAATCGCACAAGGATAATCTTCTTACCTTAGTGCCGATCTGCTTTCCAACCAAATCCCAGAACTAACAATGAACCCCCTTGTAATCGACCACACACTTAATCGGCAAACAAATCTTCCAACTCCACTGTATTTGGCTACTTCCCCTTCCCCCTACAATCGGTTTAACACATCATTAGAGAACTATAGGCCATTCGGCCATACCATGAATCCGAAACCAAAAGAGCTTGAAACCTTCTTACCTCAGTCGATAGATTCGGCTTCTATACACCAAAGGTCGACACCCTAAATTGGTGTTAGGGGTTTCGGCTGCCACATAGAACAAGAAAAATGTTTAGTGTACAGATCTTTAATAAAAGGGAGGATAGAGAGGAAATCACTTACCAAGGAATTCGGCTTGCCTCAAAAGAAAAAGATAGATTGGGTCAAGGAGGAGAAAACGTAAGAGATCTCTCTGACTTTTGCCAAGATTCGGCCAACACAAATAGAAGAGATCAGTTTCGACACTCCACCAAAATAAGAGATCTCACCCTTCAAACATTGAAGAAACAAAAGAGAATATGGCCAGTGAGATTTCGGCTTACCCGGACCAATTGAGAAAAAATGAGAAAAACTATACTTACTAGGAAGGTTCGGCTATGAATCCAAAAGAAACAAAAGAGAAATCGTAAGAGAGAGAGAGAGTGATGGTTTCGATTAGAAGAAGAAGAGAAAAGATTTGATTCGACTATTGAGTGTTTTTAAGAAAAAAGATAAAACAAAAATAAAAGAGAAATAGGTATGGTGTTTTTGGCATAAGGAAAATAGGAGAGAATAGGTGAACAAAGATGGTTTTCGGCAAGGGAGAATAAAAGAGATTTCGGCACAATGAAAGGGGTTTTGAGAGAATGAAAAGAAAAGTGTTGAATGGGGGGTGAGGTTGTTGGTTTCGGCTAAAAGGAAAAAAAGAAGAGAAAAGCACCTAAGGTTCAGGTTTTAGCACAAAATGCAAGAAGGGGAAACCCTCTAGGCTAGCCAAAAATATACTCCCCCTTGGCTAAGGAGATTCGGCCTACCCTAGCTTCCCAAACCAATTACATCTCCTCCCCTAAAGTCCAAAATTCAACCAACTCCTCAAGACTCTCACTCCTAGCCGTCCCCCTCATATTGCCTTGAATTCCTCCCATCCACTCATTTAAACAGATTTGAATGAGTCCTACACCTATCACTTGAATTTAATCTAATCCCTAACCCTCAAATAGAGTCCTACCTGAGCACACCTCTGCTTGCCTGTGGCGTCAAAAATAAATAAGTAGAAAGGGATTTCTGCAGCTCGAACCAAGGTCCCCCTTGCTCCCTGTGGCGTCACCTCCCTTGTGACTTAAGTGGCGCCTCTTTGCCACTTTACCATGACACTTCTTATGTCTAAAACTCCCAATAATATTCCTTTAACCCCTAATTCTTCTAGCTCTTTCTTCTTAAGTGCTAAAACAAAATTTTTAGCCATGACCCGGAACTAACCCAAGGTCATGCCTAGACCCCAAAACATATCAAACCACACAACATACTTAACAACACATGCAACCATATGCAAAATGCAGAGACCCCGTTTTAAGGATGTTACAGGAATCGTCTGTATGGGATGTTAGAACAGTAAAGGAGTTCTCGGATGTCTTTCCTGAAGAGCTTCTAAGGTTACCTCCAGATCGCGAGGTGGAATTTGGCATTGAGCTACTTCGGGGAACAGCTCCGGTGTCCATCGCTCTTGACAGAATGGTACCGAAGGAGCTGGCAGAACTAAAGGCTCAGATTCAAGAGCTATTGGATCGAGGGTTTATCCGACAAAGTGTATCTCCGTGGACACTGATTTTTTTCGTAAAGAAAAAGGATAGGTCAATGCGTATGTGCATTGATTATCACCAGTTGAACAAGTTAACTATTAAGAAAAAAATACCCACTACCAAGGATTGATAACTTGTTCGATCAGCTGTGAGGAGCTTCAGTTTTCTCAAAGATAGATTTAAAATCTGGGTACCATCAGTTAAGGGTCAAGAAGGAGAATATTCACAAGACTGCTTTTCAAACTCGATATGGGCATTACGAGTTTCTAGTGATGTCATTCGGATTGACTAATAAGCCAGTCGCTTTTATGGACATGATGAATCGAGTCTTTCAACCCCATTTAGATCGGTTTGTGGTGGTGTTCATAAACGATATCCTGGTGTATTCGAGAACAGAGGAAGAGTACGATTCATATCTTCGGACAGTTCTGTAGATTTTGAGAGAGAAGCAATTGTATGTCAAATTCAGAAAGTGTGAGCTTTGGTTGAAGGAAGTAACCTTTTTAGGGCATGTTATTTCTGCCGAGGGTATTAGGGTTAATCCTCGAAAGATCAAAGCTGTATTAAATTGGAAACCACCGAAGTCTATGTCAGAAATTTAAAGTTTTCTAGGTTTGGCTGGGTACTACAAAAGATTCGTTGAGGGGTTTTCGTTGATTGATGCACCTTTAACCAAGTTATTGAGAAAAGAAGTACCATTTTTTTGGGCCGATAAACAACAGGAAAGTTTTGAGAAGTTAAAGAAGATTTTGACTGAGGCACCGGTATTGATTCAGCCTGAGGCTAGGAATGAATTTATCGTCTATTGTGATGCATCCCACACAGGTTTGGGTTGTGTGTTAATGCAAGAAAGGAAGGTGGTAGCATATGCATCTCGTCTACTAAGTCTGTATGAGAAGAACTATCCCACTCATGATTTGGAATTAGCTACAGTGGTGTTCGCCCTAAAGATATGGAGACACTATCTATACGGAGAAAAGTCAGTTATTTATACAGATTATAATAGTCTGAAATATCTCCTTACCTAGAAGGAGCTGAATCTAAGAGAGCGGAGGTGGATTAAGTTGCTGAAAGATTATGACTGCTCGATTGAGTATCACCCAGTTAAAGCTAACATGGTGGCAGATGCGTTAAGTTGTAAGGTGATATCGGATTTGAGAGCAATGTTTGCTCATCTCAGTCTTTATAAGATGGTAGTCTATTAGCAGAACTTCAGATAAAGCCGACATGGGTAAGCCAGATTAAAAAAAATCAATCGTTGGATGAATCATTGGGTTCTCGGCTTCAGCAGGTGGAAAGGGGAGAGATTGGGGATTTTGAGTTGAATAGTGAAGGGGTATTATGTTTCCTTCGAAGAATTTGTATGCTGAAGGACTCTTAATTGAGGCAGATGATTCTGAAGGAAGTGCATAGTAGCCCATACGCTATGCATCCCAGTGGAAACAAGATGTATCGAGACTTATGTGAATTGTATTGGTGGCCTAGTCTGAAGTGGGAAGTTACCGACCTTGTGAGTAAGTGTTTGACATGCCAGCAAGTAAAGGTGGAACATCAGTTACCGTCGAGATTGCTGCAACCGGTGAAGATTCCACTTTGGAAGTGGGAGAGAATAACAATGGATTTTGTTAGTGGGCTACCCCTAACGCCTACTAAGAAAGATTCAGTATGGGTAATCGTTGACCTGTTGACTAAGTCTGCACACTTCATACCGGTTTGTACCAACTATTCATTGCAGAAGTTGGCCAAGCTGTATGTGGCAGAGATTGTGAGGCTACATAGGGTACCAGTGTCTATCATATTAGATAGGGACCCTAGGTTTACATCGCAATTCTGGAAGGCATTACATGAAGCTTTGGGTACAAGGCTAGATTTCAGCATAGCGTTCCACCCACAGTCGGATGGTCAATCGGAAAGGGTAATTCAGATTCTGGAAGACATGTTGAGGGGCTTTGTGATTGACTTCAGAGGTAGTTAGGAAGATTACCTGTCATTGGCTGAATTCGCGTACAATTACAGTTATCAGTCCAGCATTCAGATGGCACCCTATGAGGCGTTGTATGGTCGTGGGTGTCGTATCCCTACCTATTGGACTGAGTTAGGTGAGCGACAGTTGTTGGGTCCAAAATTAATTTCAAAAACAGAGGAAAATGTTAAGCTAATTTGGGATCGGTTAAAATAAGCCTCCGATAGACAGAAATCGTATGCGAATCTGAGGCGTAGGGAGATAGAATTTTCAGTGGGGGATCATATCTTTATAAAATCCTTACCCTGGAAGAAGGTTTTAAGATTTGGGCGTAAGGGCAAGTTGAGCCCCAGATTCATCGGGCCTTATCGAGTGTTGAAAGGTGTGGGACTAGTTGCTTATCAGCTTGAGTTACCCCTAAAGTTGAGTTAGATACATAATGTATTCCATGTTTCAATGATAAGGCGCTATCATTCAGATCTATCTCATGTAGTGCCGATGGAAGAAATTTAGGTTAGACTTGATCTGTCTTTTGAAGAAGAACCAATGCAGATTTTAGGCCGGGATATGAAGGTGTTGAGAAGAAAGTCTGTTCTATTAGTTAAAGTGTTTTGGCGTAATCACGGTTCAGAGGAAGCCACATGGGAGCCGGAAGATGTAACGTGACAACAATACTTTCATCTCTTTTGATCAGGTAAATTTCGAGGCCGAAATTTCTTTAAGGGGGTAGAACTGCAACATCCTGTAATTTAGAGGTCTGGCATTTTTGTGTTGTTGCATGCCTTTAGCTCACTTAGCTGGTTATGTAGGTGTGTTTGGGGGTCCTGGGAAAGCTCGGGTTCAACCTAAGACCGTTTTTCCCTTCTCTTGGTAGCAGCCGTTTAGTCATAAGTCATTTCGGGTAAGGTCTCTTTTGCTCATTTTGTGTTTTGCTTCTTTCTTCTCTTCTCACATCTCTTCCGCTAGAACTTCTTTATCAACCGAAGTGTCCCATTTGCATCTTTTGAAGAAGGTTTCTCTGTGTTGTGCTTCTAGCTAAATAGTAGAAGTGGGAAGCCGAGTGTTCTCTGATAATCAATTCTAGTGTGCTGATTCGATCTGGCTGAGATCTAAGGTATAGTGTTCATGCTTTTCTTTCTCTTCTTTTCGGTCTTAGGTTGCACATAGCCAAAGTGGCTATTTCTCTTAATCTTAGTTCTCGTCTAATTTCTTTTTGCTTCTCTTACTATGCCATAGACGAATCTGTGGAAGTTCGGCTCCTCATTATTTAAGACTGACTATTTTGGGAGATCAAGAAACTCTCTCATCTACTCTTTAATCATTCGAATTTCAGAAGTGGTGGTAAGTACCGAAACACCTTGTTAGATAACCACCAATTCTCATTGTGTTACGATTTCTGATCGAGACTTTCTTCATGGAGGCGAGTGCTAACCGACCTAAGGAGGGTGCGTTAAGGGAGCCTAAGGGGATTGGACTCATAGTCTCTGCTAACAAGTTCAAATGACGTAAGGTGTCAGCGATTCAGGATTTTCCACTGGGTTGTGGTAGAGAGCCGACATCTGTTTGGGATAGGCAAATCGTTACTGTTCCCGCTAGTGAGATTGACGGCGATCAGGAGGGTATAGTGCTTCGCGTAATCAGGTGTGTAATCTCACACCTTCATTTCGTTTTGGATTGTGTTATACAATGTGTCAGCTAAAAGCCAGAATACCCTTAACGGGAATGCAGTTGAGATACCCTAGTGGGTAAAGTTGGAGATATACAAGGTAAGTGAACTTATGACTATACCATTTTGGGAGAATTTGCATGTTTGTATGAGTGTTCTGATAATCTGACATACTTTGATATATGATTTCATACATCACATTATGACTTTATGATATGTTGCATGGGCTTAGGGCATGATATTAATGATCGGGGAAGTGTAATTCAGTGGCTCTGCCACAGATTTCGTATTTCAGTGGCTTTACCTCATATTTCGTATTTTGGTGGCGCTGCCATAAATTTCGGCGATGAGCAGCGTGACTACCATCGAGGTGTGTAGCGGTTGGAGGGTTGATTGTAGAAATCCCCACAGGTGTGTTAGGTTGGATATGGGTGGTGTAGCTGATGGAATACTAGGCTGGGCTGGGTTGCATTACATTCATTATCTGTTATACCCTATTGATAGGGCTCCGGCCCAATTTGTTTCTATATGGTCTTCGGCCAATGTGCATTTGTGGGCTTAGGCCTAATTCTGTTCAAAAGGGGGAATTACGCACTGAGTTCTCGTAACTCACCCCACTGCTTTAATTTTGTAGGTAATTCCCAACAGTGAGGATTTGGAGCCGAGGTGGACTCTGTGGTGGCCATACATCGTTAATTTAGTAAACTCCGTATTACTTTACTTTAAATTTCATTTTAATTTTGGGTTTATGTTTTGTAATAAGGCCTCTAAGATCCAATGTGGTTTTAATTTTTTTTTAATTTTGTTATTACTTTCTATTATTAGTTGTTCAATACGGGGTTTTTCCTAAAACATTAATACCTGTTTTTCCAAAATGTTAACAAACGATTAACAAACTACAATTGGTAACACTCTGAATTTTCCTAACATGGATAAATCTTTTCAAAATATCGCATGTCTACGATACTTCAAATGTCGTTTTTCTGAAACTCATTGAGGTTGATTAATTATACACAAGATCAAAGAGAGTTATAAAAGAAATTGGAGTTTTCACAAGCAACGGAACTTGAAATTTTTATTGAACGCGCAGATTCTTTAAACAACTCTTCCATGTGACATGCCGGATCCGGTCGTAACGTCTAGGCCGGGTTTTGGGTGTTACATTGCTGGTGGCCGGAGTTTCTTTTGAGATTTTGGGGGAGAAGTGGCTAGGGCTAAAAAGAAAATTTGGGGGGAATGTGCGGCCGTGTGCTGCCTTAAATAGGGGGTGGGAGACACAGCCTCGGGCCACGCCCATGTTCCCATTTCTTTAGCCCGTGTTTTCGCGAATTCAAATTTGGGTGCATTCGTGATGCCATCTACGCCCATGTTACCTGGGCGTGCCTGGCCTTGCTCGCTTCTCTCACGCCCGTGGTTATGGTCCTACGCCCGTGCCCATAAATTAGTGTCATCCACAGTCTCGAGGCATGGGCATTTCAAATGCCTGTGTCGTTTACATAGGATCGACCACGGGTTTGAGGAACGGGCGTGTCTCAAGCCCGTGTCCTTTAATCAGTTTAGTCGGAGCCTGTGGCTTGGAAAAATTATTGTCCTGTTTCTGCACCATCTTTGCCACGCCCATGTGGCTATTCGTGGTATTCACACGACCACAGCCATGCCCGTGTGCAAGGCCGTGTGGTAGGGAAACCTATAGTTTAGGTGTTATAAATATAATATTAGTAAAGTTAGTGCTCGGGTTGCCTCCCGAGAAGCACTCGTTTAGAGTCTTAAACTAGACTTACCCTGTTTTCATTTCTAAATGAAGGTTCACGGAGCCAAAGCTCCTCTCTTATATCCTAAAAATCGTTTCCAGTATAAATTTTTAGTCGCTGACCATTTACCTTAAATGTGCCACGAGTTGGATGGGTTACCTTGATTATGCCATAGGGAAAAATAGTTTTGATCACGAATGGACCTGACCATCTCGATTTAAGCTTTCTAGTGAACAATTTTAACCTTGAATTGAACAATAGGACCAAGTCGCCTACTTCGAATTGCTTTGATTGCTTTAAATGAGCATCTTGACGTCGCTTTGTTGCCTCCTTACATAAATGTGAGTTCTCATAGGCATTAGCTCGTCATTCATCTAACTCGTTCAACTGTATCATCCTCTTCTCACCTGCAGATTTAAGATCGTAATTTAGGAATTTTATAGCCCAGAAAGCTTTGTGCTCTAACTCAAATGGTAGATGACAGCTTTTTCTAGAAACGAGTTTGTATGGGGATTGTAACACCCCAAACCCGGCCTAGAAGTTAGGCCCAAATCTAGTGTGTCACATTGAAGAAAACGTATAAAGGATTTGTGATTCGTACTAAAATAAGTTTTGTTAAAATCAAGAAAAACAAGTTTGATTTGAGACATTTGATAAAATACTACTAACCTCGAATATTGATTGATAAATCGATAGATTTGAACTAATAATCTTATAAAACATGACTTTTGAAAACGACATTGAAAATTCGAAGAAGATTTCCGTGTTAAAAATATTTGTAAAAGTTTATTATGAAATCCATTTGTTAATCGATTTTGGAAAACCTTTATTTAAGTTTTTAGAAAATTCCCATTTAAAATAATTTAAGTAAAATAATAAGTATATCAAACATAAAGCAAATAATAAAATACTCCAGAGGCCTTATTACAATATAAAACCCAAAATAGTAAAGTGAACGAAAATAGAAATCTAAAGTTCCAAAGTAAAACACAATTTTTGAAGTATGGCCTCCACCGACTCATCCATGGCCCCAAGTCCTCGTCACTGAGCATTACCTACAAGGGTTAAGAAAGAAAGGGGGGTGAGGTACAAGAACTCAGTGTATAATCCCCTTACCGTCATCCACTGGCTTGAATCCAATTAGCAAAAACTTGGGCCTGAGCCCATAAAGAAAAATCTTGGGCCGAAGCCGATTTACACAACAGAACATATATATGTATGTGCAATGTATGCAATTCCCAAACCAAGCCTAGTAATCCATCCGCTACACACCACCCGTACCAACCAACACACCTGTGGGGATCATCAGTCAGCCCACCCTGCCAACACACCAATCTCAGGCATTAAGCCATTTATAGCAAATTTAGTTATGGACAAGCCACCAGAATAACAGAATTTACGTGGCATTGCCACTATACAAATTTGTGGCAGGGCCACCAAAATATGTGGCAGAGCCACCAGAACTTCTCTTCAACATTATCCCATCCCATGCAAAATCATGTATATAATGCATAACAAATCATGATTATTACAATATAACAACAGTAATTTATTTGGATATTCATTACAAAAATACGGTCCATTATATTCATTTATCAAAAAGGCCCATTAAGCAAAATATCAGATCGACCCATATAGCAAAATATCATATTGGCCCATTAATCAAAATATCAGATCGGCCCATATAGCAAAATATCAGATCGGCCCATTAATCAAAATATCAGATCGGCCCATATAGAAAAATATCATATTCGCCCATTAATCAAAATATCAGATCAGCCCGTATAGCAAAATATCAGATCGGCTTATATATCAAAATATCAGATTGGCCCATTAATCAATATGTCCATTCGGCCCATAAGGCAATATGTCAATTCAGTCCATTAAGCAATATCGTATTTCGGCCCTTTAGAGGTATTTCCGTAATTAGGCCCATTAGGGCATTGTCGTCAATTGGTAATTTTACCCACTAAGGGTAATTCGGTAATTTCGCAATCCAGACTTAACTACTAATTTGAGCATAAAAATTTAAACTATCCATCTGCATCATACTGACTAAATTGACTATAACTTGAGTTAGGAATCTCAAAATCTAAATCCGTAAATTTTTCTTGAAACTAGACTCTTATATCTTCTTACTAAAATTTTTTCAGAATTTTTGGCTTAACCATTAAGTACAGTTTATTCCTTAAAGTTTTCCTTGTTTCACTGTCCAATGATTTTCATATACTGCTCCCACTTGTTTCTATTGAAAATAGACTCACTAAGAAATACATACATATAAATTATAACCATAATTAACTTTGTACAATTTTATATGATTTTTCTAAGACAGATCAGGGAACCACGAAGTCATTCAGAACCAGTCTCACTAAAATTAACATATCTCAGAATATAAAATTCATTTTCCTTTTCCATTTATTCCTTATCAAAATAGACATAGTAAGATTTTATTTGATATCTCATTCACTTTCTAATTCCCCTTCTCCTATTTTTCGTAATTTTTTAAAAACACGTCACTGTTTCTAATTGAAACTGTTTTATTACAAATATGATTACCACTATGATCATACGCACGCCCGAGTGATTACGGATGTCAGTTTCTAGTTTTTCTTTGGTATTTTGACCCAAATCAAAGAAAATTACATGCAAGCCTTCAAAGAAGTGTAAGATCACACACCATTTCAAATATATATTCAGAAAGTACAGGATTATACACCATTTCAAACATGTTTTCAGAAGGTACAGGGTTACACACCTTATTTGGAATCCGTAACACGATATTCTCCGCGGCACCAACAATTCGGGTCTCTTATTACGAGAGATAGGTGTTTAACTTTACCACTATTTTTGAAAATTCCACAAGTAGAGAGTATCGAGTGATTTTGTGCCAAACAACATAATCGATTAGCCAAACTTTCAATCCGATTAACACCATAACCAAATAACAATATTGAATGGACTATGAAAGGACACCTTACCTTAATCGATGATAATCTCGATTCCCACCAATTGGCTTATGACTACGAATGAATCGACAAGGATTTGGTATTAGGCCACCCACTAGAACTCTACGAAAAAGAGTTGATCAAATATGAGAGTGATGGAGAGAGTGATATTTCAATAAGAAACAAAGTGGAATAGCCGTATAGTGATGAACATACATATTCAGCTAGAAAGATAAGAAATGAAAGGAATAGAAATGAAGCCCTTTAATAAACCGTAAAAGTAACATATTTTAACCCCATATTTAATATGCTTTTGGATGATTTAGCCCTTGATTTATGTAAAAAGATGCTTTTAATCCTTTCTTTTAATGTTTATACTCAGGAAAGCACCCGAGGATAAAAAGAACACAAAAGTGGCTTAAAACGGAGTAATTGGGCCTTAGCAAGAAATCAACACGGCCTGGCACAAAGCCTGCACGACGGTGTCTCGACGATTACTTAGAACACGGCCCAACTCACGAGTTGCACAGCCGCGCATCATCTCATTACCACACACAGGCGTGTCAAACGATCTACATGGTCGTGTCCCAATCGACAGACCTGAAGCACGGCCTGAATCTCAACTTACACGACCATGCCCAAAATAACTGAATTAAGGCACGGCCTAACCACGATTTACACGGGCATATGCCATGGCCGTGCCCCTGCCACGGGAATGAGCAATTTCACTCAGAATTGGATGCTTGAAGCCAAAGAAACATACTCCTAAGTCTACTTAAACACCCTAATAGTAATTCTACTTGAAGGAGGTACTTAGGAGCCAAGTATAGCATCCCAAAGCCTATATAAACAACCTAAGGCAGACATTAAAGGGACAGCTTTTTGCAGAGGCTTTTGCCGAAGGTTTCATTTTTTAGAGGATCACTTGAAGATAGCCAGTTGATCCATCTCAAGAAGCCGAAATACTATTCAAGACGGAGGATCTCCTCTTCAATTCCTTCAGGGGGTTTTAGGGATTTCTTATGTTTTGTTTTATCTGTTCTCTTGAGATGTATTTTTATTTAGTTATGAACTAAACCCTTCAGATACCTGAAGGGGATGAAACCTATGATGGATTTTGTTATTTGATTTCTAAATTATATGATAAGTACTTGGTTTGTTCTTAATTATGTTGCTTAATTCAATCTGATGTGCTTAGGTGGAAGAGGAATAGACCCTACCTAAGAGTAGATCTAGCATAATTGAGCGGAGTTGATCGGGCGCTTAGAGATAGGGTTACGAGATTTTACCGGATTAAGGTGAACCTAATATGGGAATCCATTGATCGATTTACTGCTTCCTTAGGGGGTTATTATAAAAGAACGAGAGTTCCACTAATTAACCTAAGGTTAGACGTTATTCGCCTTGAGAGAGGGTTTAATATAGGTTAGGGAGTCTCACGGATCAAGCTAAGTATAGAAATCATATGGTTTGGGGAATAAATAATAAGTGAAGTCATAGGTGGATTCTTCTTAAGGGTATCATCTTCATCAACTAAGTTTTCCTAAAGTCTTTCTCCGATTCATTCTTTTGTCTTTACATTTAGTTTAAGTATTACATTAATTTAATAAAACAATCATTCCATATTTCAGGCTAAATAATAGAAAGAAAGTGAGTAGTAGTACTTTTAGGTTCCCTTGGGTTCAATAAGATATTCTTGCCTAAACTATACTACTGTTCGATAGGTGCACTTGCCTCTATCGTTGTCATAGTTAGTCTACTAGTTCGATCATTCTTTTTATAAATATTAAAACGCGACTGTTTGACATGATCAAGTTTTTGGCGCCGTTGCCGGGGAGTCCTAAAATATTAAGAAAGCTCTATTTCTATTACTTTAGCCATTATTTTATTATTATTATTCTTAGATTAAATTTTTATTTTTACTAATTTTCTTTCTTTCTTTCTTGACTTGCGAGGTACCTCTAGTTTATTTTTACTAATTTTCTTTCTTTCTTTCTTGACTTGCGAGGTACCTCTAGTTTATGACTAGAAGAAACCTGAGAGGACCATTAGAATATGAAAGTGACATTGAAGCTACCGCTCGCAGGAATCGCAGAGAAACCAGGCGAGCTCTAGACTACCAAAGAGAAGAACAACAAGAAAGATCCAATCCTACTGAAAGGATGACGAAAACAATCCAACAAATGTGCAAGAATAGAATGCTCCGCGTACTATGTATGATTATGCTAAACCTAATTTGACAGGAGCAGAATCTAGTATTGTTAGGTCGGCTATAGCCGCTAGTAATTTTGAATTAAAGCCTAACACAATACAAATGATTCAATAGTTTGTTCAATTTGATGGTTTGCAGGATGAAGATCCAAATACTCATATATCTAATTTTTTTAGAATTCTGTGATACCTTCAAAATAAATGGCATTCCTGATGATGCCATACGTCTTCGGTTATTTCCTTTCTCATTAAGGAATAAAGCAAAGCAGTGGTTGAACTCGTTATCACGAGGATCAATCACTACATGGGAGAAAATGACCGAAAAATTTCTTTTAAAATATTTTCCACCAGCCAAAACGGCTAAATTTAGGAATACATATCTACTTTTGTGCAGAATAACACAGAAACATTATATGATGCATGAGAAAGATACAAGGACCTCCTGATAAGATGTCCACACCATGGATTACCTTTGTGGCTTCAAGTCCAAAGTTTTTATAATGGTGTGAATTCTTCAACGCGGCAAATGATTGATTCATCAGCCGGTGGAACTTTGAACAACAAAAATCCTGAAGCGGCTTATGATTTTATTGAGGAGATGTCGTTGAACACCTATCAATGGCAAATTACAAGAACTAAACCGACAAAATCAGCCGGAGTTTTTAACATAGACGCAGTAACAATGCTATCGACGCAGGTGGAGTTAATGAATAAAAAGCTTGATAATTTATGTTCTTCGCAGGTACATCCAGTAATGCAATACGAGGCGAGTGGAAATGTGGCGAATTCTGATTACCCACCCTACCAACAGGGCACAGACAACGAGCAGACAAACTATATAGGTAACAATTTTAGATCTAATAATAATCCTTATAGTAACACTTATAATGCAGGTTGGAGGGACCACCCAAATTTTTCATGGGGAGGACAAGGAAACTAAGGAAACTAAGGAAATCAAAGGCAGCAACTTTCTCCTAATTACCAAAATCAGCCCTATCCACAGGAAAAGACATCAAACCTTGAAGAGATGCTGACAAAATTCATGGCAGCTACAGATTCTCGTCTCCAAAAAGCTGAAGCAACACGTGATGAACAACAAAAATTGATCAAAGGGATCGAGAATCAAGTTGGAGAACTTACTTGGTCAGTGGGATATCTTACAAAGCTGATTTTTGAATGTCAACAAGGTCGTCTACCAAGCAACACAGAAATAAACCCAAAAGAAAAAATCCAAACCATCACATCTCAAGAGGACACAAAGGTTGACAAGCCCACATCGGCAGAAGAAACCAAGGAAGAAAAAGGTAAAACAGAGGTAGCTCACGAAAAGCTAAAATCGATAATCAAAGAATACCAACCTCGCATACCTTATCCTGAAGCATTGAAAAAAAGGACTCAGAGTAACAATTTGGTAAGTCTCTAAAACTTCTAAAGAAATTACATGTTAAATTACCTATTCTTGAAGCTCTTTTTCAGATGCCCGATTCAAGGAAATTCTTAAGACATCTCTTAACGAACAAACGCAAAATAGATGAAGAGCACCATGTGGAATTGAATGCAACATGCTCAGCAATGCTACAGAACAGGCTACCACAGTAACTAAAAGATCCAGAGAGTTTTACGATCCCATGTTTAATTGGTAGTTTAACTATTGAAAATGCGTTAGCCGATCTAGGGGCAAGTATAAATGTCATGCCTTATACATTGTTTAAACGACTAGGTCTAAGAAAGCCCAAACAAACTAGGATGAGTATTCAACTAGCTGATAAAACTGTTATAATTCCTAAGGGCATTATTGAAGACGTTTTAGTAAAAATAGATAAATTTGTTTTTCCAGTAGATTTTGTTGTTTTAGACATGGATGAGGAAAATTCAATCCCTTTAATTTTAGGAAGACCTTTTCTTGCAACTGCCAAGACTAAAATTGATGTTGCCACAGGAGAACTCATACTTAGTGTAGGAGAAGAATCAGTCAATCTTCAAGCTCTCGACTCAGACAAAACAACAGAAGATGAAGGTAAGAACGTCATTTTAATAGATAACCAAATTGTTCAACCTTCATCGCAGGAAACATCACAATGCATCAAAACTGAGCCAAATCATAACCACCAAGTCGTCACAGAAGAATCACACCAGAAACAAAACTGTAAGATCGACAATTTAGAAGAGCAGAATATACATACCAAAGAAAAGCCGAATCCATACGAAGTAAAACCAAAGGAACCACCAGAAGAGCTCATAGGGACATCAAATCACATTAAAATAGGAGACCAGGTGCTGTTAGACAAAAGCAATCCTCACATCACTTCAACAGACATGAAGAAAAAGGAAGAAATACTCTTTCAGGTACATGATATTTTCCTACACGAGATAGTCGAGGTAAGCAATCCAATATTCGGTAATTTCAAGGTAAAAACTTCTCGACCTAAACTTTGTCACAAAAATAAAACTGTCAGCAAGAGGGAAAATATTCAAACCTTTAAACCTCCCTAAATTTTTTCAAAGTCAAGGATAGTCTAGCTTAAGACTATAAACAAGCGCTTCTCGGGAGGCAACCCGAGCACTAAAACTATTTACTTTCAAATTTATTTTCTTTTCTTTTCTTCTCTCTTCTCTCAACATTTAAACTAACACAAAAATGCAGATTTCCAAGCCACACGGCCTTACACACGGCCATGCCCGTGGCCACGTGGACCACCGAAACCACCATACTGACCGAGCAGAGCCGTGCAAGTAGTTCACCCACCCTCCAACGTCACGGATCCAACCACCCACAACACGGCCACCGACAAAATAGCACGGTCGTGCCTCACGACCGTGCTTAGATACTGACTTATTGAGCACGGGCAGACCACGCCCGTACATTCCAACTGTGCTCATATACTGGCCTTTTTAGAAACGGTCGTGCCAATCGACAAACGGGCATGAAAGAACAACACCATCCACAACACGGTCGTGCGATGCGGCCATGTGAAACAACACACCCTCGGTACACGGGCATGGGAATGTGCCAGATTTGAAATCTTATTTAAATCCTCACAGCCCTTTCCCTTTTTCCCATCTTCTTTCTTCCTTCTCTTTTCTTTCAAATTTTTCTTTATGTTCATAGGTAAGGTCCAAGACTCTTGAGCAACATAAAGGTCATGCCGAAGAAACGTAAGCATCATCTCCTCAAAGGAGACCTCAACATGAGTTCATCTTGCGTGACTTGACTAATTGATCGCCAAGGGTCTCCAAAACCTTTTAGATTCTATTTTTCTTTTCTCGTCTCCTTTATTTTCCTTATCTATACTTCTTTTTGCTTAATTTAATTTATTTCATATTAGTTTCTTGGTTTTAGGTTCTAAAGGCTGCTAGGAATCACACACCACGACCTTGAGGTTACACCATCTCATGAACCATCCAACAATAAGGACTCCTAGTCCATTAGTCTTTTCTTTCAATTTCAGTTTTCTTCTTAGTCTCCTTCTTTTATTTCCTTAATATTTAAATATATTATTAGTATATTATTATTTCTCTAGATCTCTTAGCTATATCTTCGAGCTACCCAATTTCTTCATCTAGCAAATTGCTTTTTGGTAGCCACAAGACGAGCCCATAGAAAACACCATCATCGCCACCAAAGACGCTTGAGGATCATCCAGATTTCGGGAGTATTACTTTCCCACTTATCTTTTGATTTGGCATCTAATTATCATTATCTATCTTTGTACATTGAGGCAATGTACATCTTAAGTGTGGGGTAATAGTGCCTAACTTTTGCATAATTCTCAAAACCCTAAATTTAGTCTTGATCTTAAGTATTTTTCTCATATTATTAATTAGGGTGAAATTTCTAATAATTTATGATTTTTATTGATATGTTTTAGAGCAAGTCATAGTTAATTGTGCATTGGTGATTAAATCTGAAGGATACTAGAGAATCGAGCATCATAAGTCTACTTTCAAAAAAATTAATAGGTCGTTAAACTGAATTTGAGTATTACTTTGAAGCTTGAAATTTACAGGGATTGAGGTAAAAAACACCCATAATTTTTGTGAGATTTTGAGCCTTATAGAGCATATATTCTTTTTCGTGCTCACTTTATTGATTATGAGTGTGTCAACTTTGAACTGTTATTCTAGAACTTGCGTTGATTATACATATCGAGACCACATTAATGATTTGATATACTAAGATGATAAAGGCACCTAGGTTTTAACCCATTCAGTCCACTAAAAAGCCTACCCATACAAATTAACCCCTAGTGAACCCCGTTGAATCCTAACAACCTTTTTATTGAATCACCCGTCTAATATTAACCCAAAACCATTTATATTTGTTATCAACATTCTTTTGACTACCCCTCCATCGAGAATTGATTTGATCAATTGCCGAATTAGGTTGTTTCAATTATCAAAGTTCCTTCTATTATGTTTATTTTTGGTTTGTTCTTAAAAAAAACCCAAGTATATTCAATATTAGTAGTATATAAAAGAGCTTAGAGCATTTAAATACCAATTGTTAAGGAAAAAGCTCATATTAAAATTTCAAGTGGGGAAAAATACTCGTTATTATAAAATAATTATCAATAGTAGGTATTATTGGCTTTTAATTTATGTAAGTACTTATATTAGTTCATTATTTCTAGTTAGGTAATTTGTCAAGTCAATCTTGATTCTAACCTTCTAATTCAGCCTTTATCCACACCTTTTACCCTAGTCCCATTACAACCCTTACAAAGACCTTTTGATTTGTGTATCATCTCATATATAGTGGTGGAGATTTGATTTTCAGGCAAGCCTATGGGATTAACTTTTCAGGTTCGACTTAGAGTGCTTATTCCTGAACCTTAAACACTTTGAGTGATTTGAGTGAACCTTCAGTGAGGATGTCAATCCTTATCAGTTTTGAATTAAAGGTAATTATTCAGATAAGGGGAGAGACCTATGTTTTTGTACTACAAAGGTATGACTTATCGTAATTGAATCTTGAGGGTTCTTTGATTTGAATTATCCATGTATTAATTATCTATGAATTATGATGAGACATTGTCGATAGGAATTATGAATTATGGAAAGTTCATTTTAATTGTAAGTTGAGAATTTTGCTTGAGGACAAGCAAAAGCTTAAGTGTGGGGGTATTTGATAAACCGTAAAAGTAACATATTTTAAAACCATATTTAATATGCTTTTGGATGATTTAACCCTTGATTTATGTAAAAAGGTGCTTTTAATCCTTTCTTTTCATGTTTATACTCAAGAAAGCACCCGAGGATAAAAAGAACACAAAAGTGGCTTAAAATAGAGTAATTGGGCCTTAGCAAGAAATCAACACGGCCTAGCACAAAGCCTGCATGACCGTGTCTTGGCCTGCATGACCGTGTCTTGACGATTACCTAGAGCACGACCCAACTCACGAGTTGCACAGCCGCGCATCATCTCATTACCACACACGGGCGTGTCAAATGATCTACATGGTCATGTCCCAATCGACAGACCTGAAGCACGGCCTGAATCTCGACTTACATGACTGTGCCCAAAACAACAGAATCAAGGCACGACCCAACCACGATTTACACGGGCGTGTGCCATGGCCGTGCCCCTGCCGTGGGAATGAGCAATTTCATTCAGAATTGGATGCTTGAAGCCAAAGAAACATACTCATAAGTCTACTTAAACACCCTAATAGTAATTCTACTTGAAGGAGGTACTTAGGAGCCAAGTATAACATCCCAAAGCCTATATAAACAACCCAAGGTAGACATTAAAGGGACGGCTTTTTGCAGAGGCTTTTATCGAAGCTTTTATTTTTTAGGGAATCACTTGAAGATAGCCAGTTGATCCATCTACAGAAGTCAAAACACTATTTAAGACAGAGGATCTCCTCTTCAATTCCTTCAGGGGGTTTTAGGGATTTCTTATGTTTTGTTTTATCTTTTCTCTTGAGATGTATTCTTATTTAGTTATGAACTAAACCCTTCAGATACCTGAAGGGGATGAAACCTATGATGGATTTTATTATTTGATTTCTAAATTATATGATAAGTACTTGGGTTATTCTTAATTATGTTGCTTAATTCAATCTGATGTGTTTAGGTGGAGGAGGAATAGACCCTACCTAAGAGTAGATCTAGCATAATTGAGCGGAGTTGATCGGGCGCCTAGAGATAGGGTTCCGAGATTTTATCAGATTAGGGTGAAACCTAATATGGGAATCCATTGATCGATTTATTACTTCCTTAGGGGGTTATTATAAGAGAACGAGAGTTCCACTAATTAACCTAAGGTTAGACGTTATTCGCGTCGAGAGAGGGTTTAATATAGGTTAGGGAGTCTCACGGATCAAGCGAAGTAAAGAAATCATATGGTTTGGGGAATAAATAATAAGTGAAGTCATAGGTGGATTCTTCCTGAGGGTATCGTCTTCATCAACTGAGTTTTCCTAAAGTATTTCTCCCATTCATTCTTTTGTCTTTACATTTAATTTAAGTATTACATTAATTTTATAAAACAATCACTCCATATTTTAGGCTAAATAATAGAAAGAAAGTGAGTAGTAGTACTTTTAGGTTCCCATGGGTTCGATAAGATATTCTTGCCTAAACTATACTACTGTTCGATAGGTGCACTTGCCTCTATCATTGTCATAGTTAGTCTACTGGTTCAATCATTCTTTTTATAAATATTAAAACGCAACTGTTTGACACGATCACCCTTACTCGATTCAACCAAGGAGAGATGTCCAACACACAAAAATTAGAAAGATAGAAGATGATAGAAATTCGACTATCAAAAGAAGATGGACAAAAGATGAATATTTGACTAAACAAAAGAGAAGAAAGATGCACAACTGTGCTAGGAGGTTTCGGCAAATAGAATAGCAAATTGGAAGAAGATGACACAAAAGTTACAGATAGGATTTTTGGCCAAAACAATACCAAGACCTTACCAAATGCCAAAGTAAAAATTTCAGCTACCTATCTACCCCCAAAATCGTCCACATGCATTACAATATTGGTCAAACATTTGGCCAACCACACTTTCCATAACATTCTCCCCTTTTTGTGCCAACATGCCCCCATACTTGCCTTTTTCTTTTGATTCCTTTCCCCAACCTCAACCTTTCCTTATTTCTTTAGCCACCTTACCAAAAATAAAGAATTCCACCTTACCATAAATACCTCTTGGCTGACACTTACGGAGAGCATACAAAAATAATAGTCAAAATTTGCACATAATGGGATTTGAACCTCTTCCCTTAAAGTCCTTCACTTGATGCCATAACCTCTTTACTAATTGCTCATTTATGCTAACAATTTACTCATTTATTTATATAAGCCTTGAAGCTACTTATCATCTCACCTTAAAGTGCTAAAATACCAAATTTTTCCTAAGGCCCAATTAAACCCGAGACTTCATAGAAACCCCGTAACCTTTTAAATTCACTTAACTAATAAGTACAATTCGCAACAACGCCATTCTCATATTCTCAAAAATTTTAAACATTCTTACACCCAAGGCCCATTAGGCCCAATCCTACTAGGCCCAATTTTGGGATTTTACAATTCTACCCTTCTTAAAGAAAATTTTGTCCTCGAAATTTCCATCCTACCACTAAATGCATCGCTCAAATCACACTACTATGCTTTCGCTGCGCACTCTAATCTTGATAACACTAATTCGCTTTCTATATTTAACCTTGGAAACTCTTCACATCATCAAATATCAAATCCTCAGAAGCAAACAGGTATTTATCACTCATTCATAAAATTTTCTACATTCAACCAAAACATATCCGTATTAATGGTGATGGAATAACCCCGAGCCCTATGCTCCTTAGACCCGCATCTCAAACATGCTCCTGACTTCCTCCAGCATTCACCCAAATGACACCTTCCGCAATAATTGCAAACTAGAAAGTTTGGACGTGCCTTGACACGCTTCACCGAACGAGACTGCTACCCTAAAGAACCGCGATCTCCTTTCCTCTTACAGTCCACGCACCCAACTTGAAGTGCCTCACCGATTCCTTTAACCTCCTTCAATACTTCTTTAACTAAATGAGTCAGCTCATCAACCCCAGCTTGATCATGAGATTCCGTTTTAGCCACTGGTAATACCAACACCTCCCTTTCGGAAACATGCCTCGCTGCTGAAGATCTAGCCCTAACACCTCGGCCTCTACCACGGCCATGTCTACCGCGTCCACGTCCTCTAGCGCTCATATTCACTAAGTCGATTTAATCTACTTACAAGTCTTATGAATCAGCATACTATTTCAGTGTTTATTAAACAATGTTTTATGAACTATAGAAAGTAAGGTTGTTTTCGCAAAAACGCATCCTATAGTCTCAATCTCTATAGTTTCGATACCTAAAAATAGAAGATCTAGAGTATTCCTACAGTCATATCATAATCATTATAATCATACAATAATAACATACACTTACTTAACTTGGTGCCGGATACCCGTGGTGCAATACTTCCTTTAGAACATGCATTTTTAATTTAACATTCAAACTGCTTTGGAAAACATTTTTGAACCCAAACCACGAATGAGTTTTGAAACTGGGCTCTGATACCATAAAATGTAACACCCCAAACTCGACCCAGAAGTTAGGCCCAAATCTGGTGTGTCACATTGAAGAAAATGTATAAAGGATTTGTGATTCGTACTAAAATAAGTTTTGTTAAAATCAAGAAAAACAAGTTTGATTTGAGATATTTGATAAAATACTACTAACCTCGAAGATTGATTGATAAATCGATAGATTTGAACTAATAATCTTATAAAATGTGAGTTTTGAAAATGACGTTGAAAATTCGAAGAAGATTTTCGTGTTAAAAATATTTGTAAAAGTTTATTATGAAATCCATTTGTTAATCGATTTTGGAAAACCTTTATTTAAGTTTTTAGAAAATTCTCATTTAAAATAATTTAAGTAAAATAATAAGTATATCAAATATAAAGCAAATAATAAAATACTCCAGAGGCCTCATTACAATATAAAACCCAAAATAGTAAAGTGAACAAAAATAGAAATCTAAAGTTCCAAAGTAAAACACCATTTCTGAAGTATGGCCTCCACCGAGTCATCCATGGCCCCAAGTCCTCGTCACTAAGCATTACCTACAAGGGTTAAGAAAGAAAAAGGGGTGAGTTACAAGAACTCAGTGTATAATCCTCTTACCGTCATCCACTAACTTGAATCCAATTAGCAAAAACTTGGGCCTGAGCCTATAAAGCAAAATATTGGACCGCAACCCATTTACACAGGAAAACATATATATGTATGTGCAATGTATGCAATTCCCAAACCAAGCCTAGTAATCCATCCGCTACACACCACCCATACCAACCAACACACCTATGGGGATCATCAATCAACCCACCCCGCCAATACACCAGTCACAGGCATTAAGCCATTTATAGCAAATTTAGTTGTGGACAAGCCACCAGAATAACAGAATTTACGTGGCATTGCCACTATACAAATTTGTGGCAGGGCCACAAAAATATGTGGTAGAGCCACCAGAACTTCTCTTCAACATTATCTCATCCCATGCAAAATCATGTATATAATGCATAACAGATCATGATCATTACAATATAACAACAGTAATTTATTTGGATATTCATTACAAAAGTACGGTCCATTAGATTCATTTATCAAAAACGCCCATTAAGCAAAATATCTGATCGGCCCATATAGCAAAATATCATATTGGCCCATTAATCAAAATATCATGCAATAATAACATACACTTACTTGACTTGGTACCGAATACCCGTGGTGCCATACTTCCTTTAGAACATGCATTTTTAATTTAACATTCAAACTGCTTTGGAAAACATTTTTGAACCCAAACCACGGTAGAGTTTTGAAACTGGGCTCTGATACCATAAAATGTAATACCCTAAACCTGGCCCAGAAGTTAGGCCTAAATTTGGTGTGTCACATTGAAGAAAATGTATAAAGGATTTGTGATTCGTACTAAAATAAGTTTTGTTAAAATCAAGAAAAACAAGTTTGATTTGAGATATTTGATAAAATACTACTAACCTCGAAGATTGATTGATAAATCGATAGATTTGAACTAATAATCTTATAAAACGTGACTTTTGAAAACGACGTTGAAAATTCGAAGAAGATTTTCGTGTTAAAAATATTTTGTAAAAGTTTATTATGAAATCCATTTGTTAATCGATTTTGGAAAACCTTTATTTAAGTTTTAGAAAATTCTCATTTAAAATAATTTAAGTAAAATAATAAGTATATCAAACATAAAGCAAATAATAAAATACTCAAGAGGCCTCATTACAACATAAAACCCAAAATAGTAAAGTGAACGAAAATAGAAATCTAAAGTTCCAAAGTAAAACACCATTTCTGAAGTATGGCCTCCACGGAGTCATCCATGGCCCCAAGTCCTCGTCACTAAGCATTACCTACAAGGGTTAAGAAAGAAAAGGGGGTGAGTTACAAGAACTCAGTGTATAATCCCCTTACCGTCATCCACTAACTTGAATCCAATTAGCAAAAACTTAGGCCTAAGCCCATAAAGCAAAATATTGGACCGCAACCCATTTACACAACAGAACATATATATATGTATGTGTAATGTATGCAATTCCCAAACCAAGCCTAGTAATCCATCCGCTATACACCACCCGTACCAACCAACACACCTGTGGGGATCATTAGTCAACCCACCCCACCAACACACCAATCGCAGGCATTAAGCCATTTATAGCAAATTTAGTTGTGGACAAGCCACCAGAATAACAGAATTTACGTGGTATTGCCACTATACAAATTTGTGGCAGGGCCACAAAAATATGTGGTAGAGCCACCAGAACTTCTCTTCAACATTATCTCATCCCATGCAAAATCATGTATGTAATGCATAACAGATCATGATCATTACAATATAACAACAGTAATTTATTTGGATATTCATTACAAAAGTACGGTCCATTAGATTCATTTATCAAAAACGCCCATTAAGAAAAATATCTGATTGGCCCATATAGCAAAATATCATATTGGCCAATTAATCATAATATCATGCAATAATAACATACACTTACTTGACTTGGTACCGAATACCCGTGGTGCCATACTTCCTTTAGAACATGCATTTTAATTTAACATTCAAACTGCTTTGGAAAATATTTTTAAACCCAAACCACGGTCGAGTTTTGAAACTGGGCTCTGATACCATAAAATGTAATGCCCCAAATCTGGCCCAGAATTTAGGCCCAAATCTGGTGTGTCACATTGAATAAAATGTATAAAGGATTTGTGATTCGTACTAAAATAAGTTTTGTTAAAATCAAGAAAAACAAGTTTGATTTGAGACATTTGATAAAATACTACTAACCTCGAAGATTGATTGATAAATCGATAGATTTGAACTAATAATCTTATAAAACGTGACTTTTGAAAATGACGTTGAAAATTCGAAGAAGATTTTCGTGTTAAAAATATTTGTAAAAGTTTATTATGAAATCCATTTGTTAATCGATTTTGGAAAACATTTATTTAAGTTTTTAGAAAATTCCCATTTAAAATAATTTAAGTAAAATAATAAGTATATCAAACATAAAGCAAATAATAAAATACTCAAGAGGCCTTATTACAACATAAAACCCAAAATAGTAAAGTGAACGAAAATAGAAATCTAAAGTTCCAAAATAAAACACCATTTCTGAAGTATGGCCTCCACCGAGTCATCTATGGCCCCAAGTCCTCGTCACTGAGCATTACCTACAAGGGTTAAGAAAGAAAGGGGGTGAGTTACAAGAACTCAGTGTATAATCCCCTTACCGTCATCCACTGACTTGAATCCAATTAGCTAAAACTTGGGCCTAAGCCCATAAAGCAAAATCTTAGGCCGAAGCCCATTTACACAACAGAACATATATATGCATGTGCAATGTATACAATTCACAAACCAAGCCTAGTAATCCATCCGTTACACACCACCCGTACCAACCAACACACCTATGGGGATCATCAGTAAACCCACCCCGCCAACACACCAATCGCAGGCATTAAACCATTTATAGCAAATTTAGTTGTGGACAAGCCACCAGAATAACAGAATTTACGTGGCATTGCCACTATACAAATTTGTGGCAGGGCCACCAAAATATGTGGCTGAGCCACCAGAACTTCTCTTCAACATTATCCCATCCCATGCAAAATCATGTATATAATGCATAACAGATCATGATTATTACAATATAACAGCAGTAATTTATTTGGATATTCATTACAAAAGTACGGTCCATTATATTCATTTATCAAAAAGGCCCATTAAGCAAAATATCAGATCGGCCCATATAGAAAAATATCATATTGGCCCATTAATCAAAATATCAGATCGGCCCATGTAGCAAAATATCAGATCGGTCCATTAATCAAAATGTCAGATCGGCCCATATAGCAAAATATCATATTCGCCTATTAATCAAAATATCAGATCGGCCTATATAGAAAAATATCAGATCGGCTCATATATCAAAATATCAGATTGGCCCATTAATCAATATGTCCATTCGGCCCATAAGGCAATATGTCAATTCTGTCCATTAAGCAATATCGTATTTCAGCCCTTTAGGGGTATTTCCATAATTTGGCCCATAAGGGCATTATCGTCAATTGGTAATTTTACACACTAAGGGTAATTCGATAATTTCGCAATCCAGACTTAACTACTAATTTGAGCATAAAAATTTAAACTGTCCATCTGCGTCATACTGACTAAATTGACTATAACTTGAGTTAGGAATCTCGAAATTTAAATCCGTAAATTTTCCTTGAAACTAGACTCTTATATCTTCTTACTACTAAGTATAGTTAATTCCTTAAAGTTTTCCTTGTTTCATTTTCCAATGATTCTAACCTCTCTTTTCTTAATTTCAAATATCTCTCTGTACGGTTTTCATATACTGCTCCCACTTATTTCTATTGAAAATAGACTCACTAAAAAATCCATACATATAAATTATAACCCATAATTCACTTTGTACAATTTTATATGATTTTTCTAAGACAGATCAGGGAACCACAAAGTCATTAAGAACCAGTCTGACTTAAATTAACATATCTCAGAATATAAAATTTCTTTTCCTTCTCCGTTTCTTCCTTATCAAAATAGACACAGTAAGCTTTTATTTGATATCTCATTCACTTTCTAATTCCCCTTCTCCTATTTTCGTGATTTTTTAAAAACACGTCACTGTTTCTAATTGAAACTGTTTTATTACAAATATGATTACCACTACGATCATACGCACGCCCGAGTGATTACGAATGTCAGTTTCTGATTTTTCTTCGATATTTTGACCGAATTACAGAATATTTCATGCAAGCCTTCAGAGAAGTGTGGGATCACACACCATTTCAAATATATATTCGGATAGTATGGGATTATACATCATTTTAAACATGTTTTCGGAAGGTACAGGATTGCACACCTTATTCGGAATCCGTAACACGATATTCTCTGCGGCACCAACAATCCGAGTCTCTTATTCTGAGAGATAGGTGTTCAACTTTACCACTATTTCCAAAAAATCCACAAGTAGAGAGTATCGAGTGATTTCGTGCCTAACAACATAATCGATTAGCCAAACTTTCAATCCGATTAACACCATAACCGAATAACGATATCGAATGGACTATGAAAAGACTCCTTGCCTTAATCGATGATAATCTCGAATCCCACCAATTGGCTTATGACTACGAATGAATCGACAAGGATTTGGTATTAGGCATATATTGATGAACATACATATTAGGCTAGAAAGAGAAGAAATGAAAGGATTAGAAATGAAGCCTTACCCGATTCAACCAAGGAGAGATGTCCAACAACACAAAAATGGGGAAGATAGAAGATGATAGAAATTCGACTATCAAAAGAAGATGAACAAAAGATGAATATTTGACTAAACAAAAGAGAAGAAAGATGCACAATTGTGCTAGGAGGTTTCGGCAAAGAGAATAGCAAATTGGAAGAAGATGATACAAAAGTGGCAAATAGGATTTTTGGCCAAGACAATACCAAGACCTTACCAAATGCCAAAGTAAAAATTTCATCTACCTATCTACCCCCAAAACCATCCACATGCATTACAATATTGGTCAAACATTTGGCCAACCATACTTTCCATAACATTCTCCCATTTTTGTGCCAACATGTCCCCTATACTTGCCTTTTTCTTTTGATTCCTTTCCCTAACCTCAACCTTTCATTATTTTCTTAGCCACCTTACCAAAAATAAAGAAGTCCACCTTACCATATATACCTCTTGGCCGACACTTAAGGAGAGCATGCAAAAATAATAGTCAAAATTTGCACATAATGGGATTTGAACCTCTTCCCTTAATGTCCTTCACTTGATTCCATAACCTCTTTACTAATTGCTCATTTATGCTAAGAATTTACTCATTTATTTCTATAAGCCTTGAAGCTACATACCATCTCTCCTTAAAGTGCTAAAATACCAAGTTTTTCCTAAGGCCCAATTAAACCCGAGACTTCATAGAAACCCTGTAACCTTCCAAATTCACTTAACTAATAAGTACAATTTGCAACAACGCCATTCTCATATTCTCAAAATTTTTAAACATTCTTACGCCCGAGGCCCATTGGACCCAATCCTACTAGGCCATATTTCGGGCTGTTACAATTCTACCCTCCTTAAAGAAAATTTTGTCCTCGAAATTTCCATCCTACCACTAAATGCATCGCTCAAATCACACTACTATGCTTTCGTTGCGCACTCTGATCTTAATAACACTAATTCGCTTTCTATCTTTAACCTTGGAAACTCTTCACATCATCAAATATAATATCCTCAGAAGCAAATAGGTATTTATCACTCATTCCTAAAATTTTCTACATTCAACCAAAACATACCCGTCTTAATGGTGATGGAACAACCTCGAGCCCTATGCTCCTTAGACCCGTATCTCAAACATGCTCCTGACCTCCTCCAGCATTCACCCGAATGACACCTTCCGCAATAATCGTAAACTGGAAAGTTTGGACTTGCCTTGACACGCTTCATAGAACGAGACTGCGACCCTAAAGAACCGCGATCTCCTTTCTTCTTACAGTCCACAAACCCAACTCGAAGTTCCTTACCGATTCATTTGACCTCCTCCAATACATCTTTAACTAATTGAGTCATCTCATCAACCCCAGCTTGATCATGAGATTCTGTTTCAGCCACTGGTAATGCCAATGCCTCCCTTTCAAAAACATGCCTCGGTGCTGAAGATCTAGCCCTAGCACCTCGGCGTCTACCACGGCCACGTCTACCGCGTCCACATCCTCTAGCGCTCATATTCACTAAGTCAATTTAATCTACTTACAAGTCTTATGAATCAGCATACTATTTCAATGTTTATTAAACAATGTTTTATGGAGTATAGAAAGTAGGGTTGTTTTCGCAAAAACGCATCCTATAGTCTCAATCTCTATAGTTTCGATACCTAAAAATAGAAGATCTAGAGTATTTCTATAGTCATATCATAATCATTATAATCATACAATAATAACATACACTTACTTGACTTGGTGCCGGATACCCGTAGTGCCATACTTCCTTTAGAACATGCATTTTTAATTTAACATTCAAACTGCTTTGGAAAATATTTTTGAACCCAAACCACGGCCGAATTTTGAAACTGGACTCTGATACCATAAAATGTAACACCCCAAACCCGGCCCAGTAGTTAAGCCCAAATCTGGTGTGTCACATTGAAGAAAACGTATAAAGGATTTGTGATCCGTACTAAAATAAGTTTTGTTAAAATCAAGAAAAATAAGTTACATTTGAAACATCTGATAAAATACTACTAACCTCGAAGATTGATTGATAAATCGATAGATTTGAACTAATAATCTTATAAAACGTGACTTTTGAAAACGACGTTGAAAATTCGAAGAAGATTTTCGTGTTAAAAATATTTATAAAAGTTTATTATGAAATCCATTTGTTAATCGATTTTGGAAAACATTTATTTAAGTTTTTAGAAAATTCCCATTTAAAATAATTTAAGTAAAATAATAGGTATATCAAATATAAAGCAAATAATAAAATACTCTAGAGGCCTTATTACAACATAAAACCCAAAATAGTAAAGTGAACGAAAATAGAAATCTAAAGTTCCAAAGTAAAACACCATTTCTGAAGTATGGCCTCCATCGAGTCATCAATGGCCTTAGGTCCTAGTCACTGAGCATTACCTACAAGGGTTAAGAAAGAAAGGGTGGTGAGTTACAAGAAGTCAGTGTATAATCCCCTTACCGTCATCCACTGGCTTGAATCCAATTAGCAAAAACTTGGGCCTCAGCACATAAAGAAAAATCTTGGGCCGAAGCCCATTTACACAACAGAACATATATATGTATGTGCAATGTATGCAATTCCCAAACCAAGCCTAGTAATCCATCCACTACACACCACCCGTACCAACCAACACACCTGTGGGGATCATCAGTCAACCCACCCCGCCAACACACCAACTGCAGGCATTAAGCCAATTATAGCAAATTTAGTTGTGGACAAGCCACCTGAATAACAGAATTTACGTGGTATTGCCACTATACAAATTTGTGGCAGGGCCACCAAAATATGTGACAGAGCCACCAGAACTTCTCTTCAACATTATCCCATCCCATGCAAAATCATGTATATAATGCATAACACATCATGATTATTACAATATAACAACAATAATTTATTTGGATATTCATTACAAAAGTACAGTCCATTATATTCATTTATCAAAAAGGCCCATTAAGCAAAATATCAGATCGACCCATATAGCAAAATATCATATCGGCCTATATAGCAAAATATCATATTGGCCCATTAATCAAAATATTAGATCGGCCCATATAGCAAAAAATCATATTGGCCCATTAATCAAAATATCAGATCGACCCATATAGCAAAATATCGGATCGGCCCATATAGCAAAATATTAGATTTGCCCATTAATCAATATGTCCATTCGGCCCATAAGACAATATGTCAATTCAGTACATTAAGCAATATCTTATTTCAGACCTTTAGGGGTATTTCCGTAATATGACCCATAGGGGCATTTTCGTCAATTGGTAATTTTACCCACTAAGGGTAATTCGGTAATTTCGCAATCTAAATTGTCCATCTGCGTTATACTGACTAAATTGACTATAACTTGAGTTAGGAATCTCGAAATCTAAATCTATAAATTTTCCTTTAAACTAGACTCTTATATCTTCTTACTACAATTTTTCCAGAATTTTTGTCTGAACCATTAAGTATAGTTTATTCCTTAAAATTTCCCTTCTTTCACTGTCCAATGATTCTGACCTCTCTTTCCTTAATTTAAAAAATCACACTGTACGGTTTTCATGTACTGCTCCCACTTGTTTCTATTGAAATTAGACTCACCAAGAAATCCATACATATAAATTATAACCCATAATTCACTCTGTACAATTTTATATGATTTTTCCAAGACAGATTAGGGAACCACGAAGTCATTCAGAACCAGTCTCACTAAAATTAACATATCTCAGAATATAAACTTCATTTTCCTTCTCCGTTTCTTCCTTATCAAAACAGACACAGTGAGATTTTATTTCATATCTCATTCACTTTCTAATTCCCTTTCTCCTATTTTTCGTGTTTTTTTAAAAACATGTCACTATTTCTAGCTGAAACTATTTTATTACAAATATGATTACTACTACGATCATACGCACGCCTGAGTGGTTACGGATGCCGGTTTTCATTTTTTCTTTGGTATTTCGACCGAATCATAGAACATTTCATGCAAGCCTTCAGGGAAGTGTGAGATCACACACCATTTCAAATATATATTCGAAAAGTACGGGATTACACACCATTTCAAACATGTTTTCGGAAGGTACAGGATTACACACCTTATTCGGAATCCGTAACACGATATTCTCCGCGGCACCAACAATTCGAGTCTCTTATTATGAAAGATAGGTGTTCGACTTTACCACTATTTCTGAAAAATCCACAAGTAGAGAGTATCGAGTGATTTCGTGCCTAACAACATAATCGATTAGCCAAACTTTCAATCTGATTAACACTATAACCGAATAGCGATATCGAATGGACTATGAAAAGACTCCTTTCCTTAATCGATGATAATCTCGATTCCCACCAATTGGCTTATGACTACGAATGAATCGAAAAGGATTTGGTGTTAGGCCACCCACTAAAACTCTACGAAAAAGAGTTGATCAAATATGAGAGTGATGGAGAGAGTGATATTTCGATAAGCAACAAAGTGGAATAGCCATATAGTGATGAACATACATATTTGGCTAGAAAGAGAAGAAATGAAAGGATTAGTAATGAAGCCCTTACCTGATTCAACAAAGGAGAGATGTCCAACACACAAAAATGGGGAAGATAGAAGATTATAGAAATTTGACTATCAAAAGAAGATGAACAAAAGATGAATATTTGACTAAACAAAAGAGAAGAAAGATGCACAATTGTGCTAGGAGGTTTCGGCAAAGAGAATAGCAAATTGGAAGAAGATGACACAAAAGTTGCAAATAGGATTTTTGGCCAAAACAATACCAAGATCTTACCAAATGACAAAGTAAAAATTTCAGCTACCTATCTACCCCCAAAACCGTCCACATGCATTACAATATTGGTCAAACATTTGGCAACCCACACTTTCCATAACATTCTACCCTTTTTGTGCCAACATGTCCCCCATACTTGCCTTTTTCTTTTGATTCCTTTCCCCAACCTCAACCTTTCCTTATTTCCTTAGCCACCTCACCAAAAACAAAGAAGTCCACCTTACCATATATACCTCTTGGCTGACACTTAAAGAGAGCATGCAAAAATAATAGTCAAAATTTGCACATAATGGGATTTGAACCTCTTCCCTTAAAGTCCTTCACTTGATGCCATAACCTCTTTACTAATTGCTCATTTATGCTAACAATTTACTCATTTATTTCTATAAGCCTTGAAGCTACATACCATCTCTCCTTAAAGTGCTAAAATACCAAATTTTTCCTAAGGCCAAATTAAACCCAAGACTTCATAGAGACCCTGTAACCTTCCAAATTTACTTAACTAATAAGTACAATTCGCAACAACGCCATTCTCATATTCTCAAAAATTTTAAACATTCTTACGCCTAAGGCCCATTGGGCCCAATCCTACTAGGCCCAATTTTGGGTTGTTACAATTCTGCCCTCCCTAAAGCAAATTTCGTCCTCAAAATTTCCATCCTACCATTAAATGCATCGCTCAAATCACATTATTATGCTTTCGCTGTGCACTCTGATCTTAATAACACTAATTCGCTTTCTATCTTTAACCTTGGAAACTCTTCACATCATCAAAAATCAAATCCTCAGAAGCAAACAGGTATTTATCACTCATTCCTAAAATTTTTTACATTCAACCAAAACATACCCGTATTAATGGTGATGGAACAACCCTGAGCCCTATGCTCCTTAGACCCGCATCTCAAACATGCTTCTGACCTCCTCCAGCATTCACCCGAATGACACCTTCCGTAATAATCACAAACTGAAAAGTTTGGACGTCCCTTGACACGCTTCACAGAACAAGACTGCGACCCTAAAGAACCGCGATCTCCTTTCTTCTTATAGTCCACGCACCCAACTCGAAGTGCCTTATCGATTCCTTTAACCTCTTCCAATACTTCTTTAACTAATTGAGTCAGCTCATCAACCCCAGCTTGATCATGAGATTCTATTTTAGCCACTGGTAATGCCAACGCCTCCCTTTCGGAAACATGCCTCGGTGCTGAAGATCTAGCCCTAGCACCTCGGCCTCTACCACGGCCACGTCTACCACATCCACGTCCTCTGGCACTCATATTCACTAAGTCGATTTAATCAACTTACAAGTCTTATGAATCAGCATACTATTTTAGTGTTTATTAAACAATGTTTTATGGAGTATAGAAAGTAGGGTTGTTTTCGCAAAAACGCATCATATAGTCTCAATCTCTATAGTTTCGATACCTAAAAATAGAAGATCTAGAGTATTCCTACAGTCATATCATAATCATTATAATCACACAATAATAACATACACTTACTTGACTTGGTGTCGGATACCCGTGGTGCCATACTTCCTTTAGAACATGCATTTTTAATTTAACATTCAACCTGCTTTGAAAAACATTTTTGAACCCAAACTACGGCCGAATTTTGAAATTAGGCTTTGATACCATAAAATGTACACCCTAAACCCAGCCCAGAAGTTAGGCCCAAATCTGGTGTGTCACATTGAAGAAAACATATAAAGGATTTGTGATTCGTACTAAAATAAGTTTTGTTAAAATCAAGAAAAATAAGTTTGATTTGAGACATTTGATAAAATAATACTAACCTCGATGATTGATTGATAAATCGATAGATTTGAACTAATAATCTTATAAAACATGACTTTTGAAAATGACGTTGAAAATTCGAAGAAGATTTTCGTGTTAAAAATATTTGTAAAAGTTTATTATGAAATCCATTTGTTAATCGATTTTGGAAAACCTTTATTTAAATTTTTAGAAAATTCCCATTTAAAATAATTTAAGTAAAATAATAAGTATATCAAACATAAAGCAAATAATAAAATACTCCAAAGGCCTTATTACAACATAAAACCCAAAATAGTAAAGTGAGCGAAAATAGAAATCTAAAGTTCCAAAATAAAACACCATTTCTAAAGTATGCCATCCACCGAGTCATCCATGGCCCCAAGTCCTCGTCACTGAGCATTACCTACAAGGGTTAAGAAAGAAAAGGGGGTGAGTTACAAGAACTCAGTGTATAATCCCCTTACCGTCATCCAGTGACTTGAATCCAATTAGCAAAAACTTGGGCCTTAGCCCATAAAGAAAAATCTTGGGTCAAAGCCCATTTACACAATAGAACATATATATGTATGTGCAATGTATGCAATTCCCAAACCAAGCCTAGTAATCCATCCGTTACACACCACCCGTACCAATCAACACACCTGTGGGGATCATCAGTCAACCCACCCCGCCAACACAACAATCGCAGGCATTAAGCCATTTATAGCAAATTTAGCTGTGGACAAGCCACCTGAATAATAGAATTTACGTGGCTTTGCCACTATACAAATTTGTGGTAGGGCCACCAAAATATGTGGTAGAGCCACCAGAACTTCTCTTCAACATTATCCCATCCCATGCAAAATCATGTATATAATGCATAACAGATCATGATTATTAGAATATAACAACAATAATTTATTTGGATGTTCATTACAAAAGTACGGTCCATTATATTCATTTATCAAAAAGGCCCATTAAGCAAAATATCAGATCAGCCCATATAGCAAAATATCATATTGACCCATTAATCAAAATATCAGATCGGCCTATATAGCAAAATATCATATTGGCCCATTAATCAAAATATTAGATCGGCCCATATAGCAAAAAATCATATTGGCCCATTAATCAAAATATCAGATCGGCCCATATAGCAAAATATCTGATCGACCCATATAGCAAAATATTAGATTGGCCTATTAATCAATATGTCCATTCGGCCCATAAAACAATATATCAATTCAGTACATTAAGCAATACCGTATTCCGGCCCTTTAGGGGTATTTTCATAATTTGGCCGATAAAGTCATTTTCGTCAATTGGTAATTTTACCCACTAAGGGTAATTCGGTAATTTCGCAATCCAGACTTAACTACTAATTTGAGCATAAAAATTTAAATTGTCCATATGCGTCATACTGACTAAATTGACTATAACTTGAGTTAGGAATCTCGAAATCTAAATCCGTAAATTTTCCTTGAAACTAGAGTCTTATATCTTCTTAGTACAATTTTTCCAGAATTTTTGTCTTAACCATTAAGTACAGTTTATTGCTTAAAGTTTTCCCTGTTTCACTGTCCAACAATTTTGACCTCTCTTTCCTTACTTTCAAATATCTCACTGTACGGTTTTCATATACTGCTCCCACTTGTTTCTATTGAAAATAGACTCACTAAGAAATCCATACATATAATCTATAAGCCATAATTCACTTTGTATAATTTTATATGAATTTTCCAAGATAGATCAGGGAACCACGAAGTCATTCAGAACCAGTCTCACTAAAATTAACATATCTCTGAATATAAAATTCCTTTTCCTTCTCTATTTCTTCCTTATCAAAATAGACACAATAAAATTTTATTTGATATCTCATTCACTTTCTAATTCCGTTTCTCCTATTTTTTGTGATTTTTTTAAAAATATGTCACTGTTTCTAGCTGAAACTGTTTTATTACAAATATGATTACCACTACAATCATACGCACGCCCGAGTGATTACGGATGCCAGTTTCTGGTTTTTCTTCGGTATTTCAACTGAATCACAGAATATTTCATGCAAGCCTTTAGAGAAGTGTGAGATCACACACCATTTCAAATATATATTCGGAAAGTACGGGATTACACACCATTTCAAACATGTTTTCAGAAGGTACAGGATTACACACCTTATTCAGAATCCGTAACACGATATTCTCCGCGGCACCAACAATCTGAGTCTCTTATTATGAGAGATAGGTGTTCGACTTTACCCTATTTCTGAAATATCCACAAGTAGAGAGTATCGAGTGATTTCATGTGTAACAACATAATCGATTAGCCAAACTTTCAATCCGATTAACACCATAACCGAATAGCGATATCGAATGGACTATGAAAAGACTCCTTACCTTAGTCGATGATAATATTGATTCCCACCAATTGGCTTATGACTACGAATGAATCGACAAGGATTTGGTAGTAGGCCACCCACTAGAACTCTACGAAAAAGAGTTGATCAAATATGAGAGTGATGGAGAGAGTGATATTTCGATAAGAAACAAAGTGGAATAGCCGTATAGTGATGAACATACATATTCGGCTAGAAAGAGAAGAAATGAAAGGATTAGTAATGAAGCCCTTACCCGATTCAACCAAGGAGAGATGTCCAACACACAAAAATGGGGAAGATAGAAGATGATAGAAATTTGACTATCAAAAGAAGATGAAAAAAAGATGAATATTTGACTAAACAAAGAGAAGAAAGATGCACAATTGTGCTAGGAGGTTTCGGCAAAGAGAATAGCAAATTGGAAGAAGATGACAAAAAAGTTGCAAATAGGATTTTTGGCCAAAACAATACCAAGACCTTACCAAATGCCAATGTAAAAATTTCAGCTACCTATCTACCCCCAAAACCGTCCACATGCATTACAATATTGGTCAAACATTTGGCCAACCACACTTTCCATAACATTCTCCCCTTTTTGTGCCAACATGTCCCCAATACTTGCCTTTTTCTTTTGATTCCTTTCCCCAACCTCAACCTTTCCTTATTTCCTTAGCCACCTTACCATATATACCTCTTGGCCGACACTTAAGGAGAGCATGCAAAAATAATAGTCAAAATTTGCACACAATGGGATTTGAACCTCTTCCCTTAAAGTCCTTCACTTGATGCCATAACCTCTTTACTAATTGCTCATTTATGCTAACAACTTACTCATTTATTTCTATAAGCCTTGAAGTTACTTACCATCTCTCTTTAAAGTGCTAAAATACTGAATTTTTCTTAAGGCTCAATTAAACCCGAGACTTCCCTGTAACCTTCCAAATTCACTTAACTAATATGTACAATTTGCAACAACGCCATTCTCATATTCTCAAAAATTTTAAACATTCTTACGCCCAAGGCCCATTGGGCCCAATCCTACTAGGCCCAATATCGAGATGTTACAGGGATGTTCCTATGGGGGTTTTAAATGCCGTTCCATATGCCCATAAAGCATCGTCTACTTTTACTGCTCAATCTTTCCTGTTTGCTTCAACTGTTTTCTCTAATATGCGCGTAAGTTCTCGATTTGCTAATTCCACTTGTCTGCTGGTTTGAAGATGATAAGGGGTAGCTGTCCTGTGGTGTACTCCATATTTTTTTAGGACTTTATCAAATTGAGTATTACAAAAGTGAGTGCGCCTATCACTAATAATTTCTTTAGGTGTTCCAAATCGAGAGAAGAGTTACTTCAGAAATCTTACTACTACTCTAGCATCGTTAGTAGGTAAAGCTTGGGCTTCCACCCATTTTGACACATAATCGACTGCTACTAAAATGTATTTATTTCCAAATGAACTAGGGAATGGACCCATAAAATCAATACCCCAAACGTTGAATATTTCACATGATAGTATATATGTTTGAGGCATTTCATCGCATTTAGAGATATTACCTGTTCTCTGGCATTTATCGCATGAAGCAACATACCTGTTGGCATCTTTAAATAAATTTAGCCAATAAAAACCTGATTCGAGTGTTTTGTGTGCTATCTTAATCCCGCTGTAATGTCCTCCTGAAGATCCTGAATGGCAATGCTCTAGGATTTTTCTCGCTTCTTCTTTTGTAACACACCTTCAAATCACTTGATGTGCACATATGCGGAAAAGAAAAGGATCTTCCCAAAAATAGTTTTTCATAGTAGCAAAGAATAGCTTCTTTTGATGATGTGTTAACTTTTTTGGTAAGACGTTAGCAGCTAAGTAATTTGCAATGTCTACAAACCAAGGTACCTCAGAGTTGGTTATCGAAAAGAGTTGCTCTTCAAGAAACGAGTTGTTTATCTCACTTTCGTCGAGTTCTTTGATATACGGGTTTTCAAGTCTAGAAAGATGTCTGCTGCAAGATTTTCAGCTCCTTTCTTATCTTGAATTTTCAAGTCAAATTCCTGTAAGAGTAGAATACATCTTATAAGTCGAGGTTTTGCATCAGGATTAGTTAAAAGATAACGAAGAGCTGAATGGTCAGTGTAGACGACAACTTTAGATAGGATCAAATATTGTCTAAATTTATCAAATACAAAGACTACATCTAGTAATTCTTTTTTTGTGGTTGTGTAATTTTCTTGTGCAGCCGCTAATGTCTTGCTAGCATAGTAAATTGGCTGGAAGTGCTTCTTCTTTGCTGTCCAAAAATTGCACCTACTGCAAAATCACTCGCATCACACATTAGTTCATAGGGTAAGTTCCAATCAGGAGCAATTATAATTGGGGCATTTATTAATTTATCTTTGAGGGTATTAAATGTGTCTAAACATTCCTGATCAAAATTAAAAGGTACATCTTTTCTAGTAGTTTCATTAAAGGTTTAGCTAATTTAGAGAAATCTTTAATGAATCTTCTATAAAATCCAGCATGTCCTAAAAAGCTTCTAATAGCATTAACTGAACTAGGAGGAGGTAATTTTTCTATGGTTTCAACCTTTGTTTTATCTACCTCAATCCCTTTAATAGAAATAGGAAAAGATTCGAAGTGGATTTCTCGACCCGTGAAATGAAAAAATAGCCTCTGGAGTTTTTTTGTTTTATATTCATCTGAAGGAAACAATCCCTTCTCGAACCATAAAGTGACACTTTTCCTAATTTAAAACAAGGTTCGTCTCCTCACACCTTATTAGTACTCGTTTTAGATTCTTAAGGAAAAGATGGAAAGAATTACCAAATACCAAAAAGTCATCCATAAATACCTCCATAATGTCTTCCACAAGTTCATCAAATAAGGCTAACATGCATCGCTGAAAAAGTAACAGGAGCATTACATAATCCAAAAGGCATTCTACGATAAGCAAACATATCGTATGGACATGTAAAAGTAGTTTTCTTTTGATCCTCAAGGACTATTGGGATTTGGAAATAGCCAGAAAGCCCGTCCAAGAAACAGTAGTACATATGCTCGGATAATCTTTCTAGCATCTGGTCAATAAAGGGCAAAGGAAAGTGATCTTTTCTGGTTGCATCGTTCAACTTTCTATAGTCAATACAGACTCTCCTTCCTGTGACTATTCTTATAGGAATAAATTCATTCTTTTTGTTTGCTACAACAGTCATGCCTCCTTTCTTCGGAACGACCTGCACAGGACTTACCCAAGTGTTGTCAGAAATAGGATAAATTATTCTAGCATCTAGAAGTTTAATTACCTCAGCTTTAATAACTTCTTTCACGTTGGGATTTAATCGTCTCTGAGGTTGTACGCATGGTTTATACTCCTCTTCCATTAGAATTTGTGGGTACAAAATGATGGGCTTATACCCTTAATGTCAGAAATTTTCCAAGCTATGGCCCTTTTATGTTCCCTTAGTACCTATAGCAACTCATCATTTTTTTGGGTTTCAGTTCCGAAGAGATGATCACTAGTAGTGTAGAATTATCCCCGAGGAATGCATATTCTAAGTGTTTTTGTAACTATTTTAATTCTAATTTGGGTGGTTCATCTATAGAGGGTTTTTGTTTTAGTTCGTCATTAATTTCAGTACCCTCTTTTTTCGTTTGTTTAGGGGAAATGTGTTAGGATCTAATTCATCGGTATCATCATCTACCCCCTCACCTTGAGTAAGACACAGTTCCACCATGTCATTCTGTATGATTTCCTACAAAGAATCTTGAATAGAATGATCAATGGCATCAATAAAATTATAGGAATCATCTTGTTCTCTAGAATATTGCATAGCATCGTAAATTTGAAAAATAATTTCTTCGTCGCCTATCCTTAGCGCAAGTTTACCATCTCCTACATCAATAACAACCCTAGCAGTGGCTAAAAAGGGGCGACCCAGAATTAAAGGTACCGCAGTGTTTTCATCCATGTCAAGCACGACAAAAGCAACAGGGAATATAAATTTATCAACTTTTACCAAAATATCTTCGATAATTCCCCTACGATATTTAATCGATCTGTCAGCTAACTGAATACTCATCCTAGTGGGTCTAGGTTCCACTAGACCAAGTTGCTTAAACATTTTATAAGGCATTAAATTAATACTGGCACCTAGATCAGCTAGTGCTTTCTCTATGGTGAAACTACCGATTAAATAGGGAATAGTGAAACTTCCTGGATCTTTCAATTTGGTTGGTAGCTTGTTTTGGAGAATGGCTGAACATTCTTCATTAAGTTCCACTGTCGATATCTCTTCAAACTTCCTTTTACTTGTTAGAAGTTATTTTAGAAATTTCGCGTATGTCGGCATTTGCGAAATAGCTTCAACAAAAGGTAAGTTGATATGTAACTATTTAAAAAGTTTAAGAAATTTACCGTATTGTGCGTCTAGGCGGTCCTTCTTCTTTATTTCAACCAACTCTTTTCCACTCTTTAGTGTAACTGCCCTCACATGCTCTTTTTGTTTAGTTAAACTTTCTGGTTTCCTAATAGAAACTAACTTAGTTAGTTGTCTGATTTGATCTTTCAGCCCTTGTATTAATTCTTGTTGATTAGTCAATATCGTTTCAGTATTTTTGAAGCGGGTTTCTGACAATTCTATAAATTTTGCTAGTGTCTCTTCAAGGTTTGGCTTCCTTTCCTGTGGGTAGGGCTGTTGTCCTTGATTGTGGTGGTATCCCCAGTCTAAATTATAAGCTCTACTATAAAGGTTATTTTGAGGTCTAAAATTGTCACCCATATAGTAAACTTGCTCAGTTTTAGTACTCAGATTGTAAGGTGGATATTCTGTATTGTTCATCCATCCTCTATTCGTATTGCACTATATAACTAAATGTACCTGCAAAGAATCACATAAACCATCAATCTTTTTATTAATCATTTCTATCTGACTTGATAGCATGGTGACTGCTTCGAGATTGAAAACTCCTGTTGCTTTAGTTGGCTTTACCCTTGTACTTTGCCACTGATAGTTATTTAGTGACATCTCCTCTAGAAACTCGTAAGCTGCTTTAGGAGTTTTGTTATTCAGGGTTCCGTCAGTAGCTGAGTCAATTAACAACCGGGTTGAGGGGTTCACACCGTTGTAAAAGGTCTGGACCTGTAACCACAAGGGTAAACCATGGTGTGGGCATTTTCTCAACATATCTTTGTATCTCTCCCATGCATCGTATAATGTTTCTAAATCCATCTGTACAAAAGAAGAGATATCATTCTTAATTTGGCCGTTTTGGCCGGTGGAAAATATTTCAATAAAAAATTTTCGGTCATTTGGTCCCATGTAGTGATTGATCCTCGTAGAAGAGAATGTAACCACTGTTTGGCTTTATTTATCAAAGAAAAGGGAAATAACCGAAGACGAATGGCATCATCAAAAACACCATTTATTTTGAAGGTACCACAGAATTCTAGAAAATTAGCTAAATGAGTATTTGGGTCTTCGTCCTGCAAACCATCAAATTGAACAAACTGTTGAATCATTTGTATAGTGTTAGGTTTTAATTCAAAATTATTAGTGGCTATAACAGGCCTAACAATACTCGATTAAGCTCCTGTTAAATTAGATTTAGCATAATCATACATAGTTTGAGGATCATGGTGGTTGGCCATATCATGATGTGGCAGATTATTCTCGTCCATTACTTCGGTATTATCAACTTCGTCCTCGTGCTCTCCTTGTATGTAATTTAAGCTTCGCCTTGCTTCTCTACGATTTCTGCGTACGGTTCCTTCAATGCCACTATCGTAAAGTAGTGGTCTTGTTGGGTTCCTTCTAGTCATAAACTAGAGGTACCTGCTAGGAAAAGAGAAAAAGAAAAAGAAAATTTAGAAAAATAAAAAATAAATAAAATTTAGTTGCAAAAATAAAATATGGCTAAAGTAATAAAAATTGAGCATTCTTAATATTTTAGTTGTAACACCCCTAACCCGAAACCGTTGCCAGAATAGGATTAAGGGGTATTACCGATCAATCAGAACATTTAACCTCTAAATGTCGACACAAAGTCAATCATCATCAAACACATTCATATACAATCATAGTGTCCCTTAAACGAGCCATCAAGACCCTAAGTATGCTAATAAACCGAGTTGGGACTAAACCAAAACACATATAAAATTTTATGAAAAATTGAAACTTTTCTAGAATACAAGAGAGACACGCCCGTGGGGGTAGGCCGTGCCTCTCCCACGACTACAAGACACACCCGTGTGTCCTCTCCGTGGTTACATACTGCCAAAATCAACATGGCTAATAAGCACGCCCATGTGCTAAGGTCGTGTCCTATAAGGTCATATACTGCCATTTCTCGCACGACCTGTAGGCACACCCGTGCCATGGCCGTGTACAATTAAGGCTAGCTACCGACTTGTGCAACACGGTTAGATGACACCCCGTGTCAGGCAGGTGTGCGCTTTAAGCCATATTTCGCTAATTTACCCACACTGCCCGAGGCACGCCCGTGTGCCCCAACCGTGTGAAATTATAAGCCATTTTTGCAAGGCCAACATGCCACCCACTTAGGGTCAAACCTACAAGCCAATCAACCAAACATCTCATGCACATATTTCCATCTAAAAGCATACCAATTTAGCAATTCAAAACATGCAATCAATACCAACTCTAATCATACCCAATTCAATACCAATACTTATTCTATCACAAGCATAATTCATTCCCAATCTCACTACCCCTACTAGCATTTATGAACACAAAGTTACCACACAATAGTAAATTTATCAATCTACAAATCATGCCAAAAGATGCATCATATATACACCACATTCATTCATGCCAAACCTATCACATATCTAGCCACATCCCATGGCTAATTACAAATCTCAAACTTGATTCAATTAACTAGCCTATACATGCCATATTCCCGTTATATACATCTTTTTAAAAGTACCAAAATGGAATGTCGATAGTGTGATTGAGAAGCTGATGATCCCAGATCCGAGCTAGCTTTACTGACACTACAAGGGAGAGAAACAAATCACACAGTAAGCTTTCCAAAGCTTAGTAAGTTCGTAATATAATACATATTACTCAATACAACAACATCAATATGTATATATATATATGTACCATCACATAGATAAAGGGACAACTAGGCACATTATCAATCTCAACCATATACCCAATTATCTATTCATTCAACTCTTAAATCTATCATCAACCACATAGGTTCAAACGTACCTTGATCAACACATAGTTACTTACCATTTATGCTACTCAATTGTTCGATATTACCTCTCGTTCAACCCTTGCTATTCCTTTAATTTATTCACACACTTATTGCCAATTTCATAACTGAAACATAATCATCACTGCACACTTAGTGCCAATATATTAAATCAAACTTAAATCGATATCGCACACACAGTGCCAAGTTGATAAGCCGAAGCTTCTATCTTTTCTCACACACAGTGCCAATCATCTCTTTCTCATTTCAAACTTTGCACACTTAGTGCCCCTTTATCTCAATTCAGCACATAGCATTTCAAATCTCATAGATACATATACATCCATTCAATTTATATCACATAGATAAAGTTTACAACTATTATTATATCCAAACTTACCTCAGACGTCGAACTATCGCTACAGTCGATTAATCGACCACTTTATCTTTGCCTCGATCTCGATCCGAACCTCTTCTCTCTTGGTCTATACACATTCAAATTCAATTCATTCAATCAGCAATTCAGTCATTTAGTCCAAACACATATATTTAGGGTATTTTACAAATTAACCCTCACATTTTTACATTTCGACAATTTAATCCCTATCTCACAAGATCATCAAATTCACAAATTCCACACATTCACATGCTTGGCCAAACCTCTCAAGGGATTATATAGTCCAAATATTTCATCAAATTTTCTAACTAGTCCCTGAACTTTCCATTTATTCAATTTAGCCCAAAATGCTCAATTTCACCAAAAATTCAAATACAAACTATGTTAACCCAACACCAAGCTTTCATATTTCACCAACTAACATCACAAAGCTCAAGTGTTCATCAATGGCTCATCACAAAAACATCATCAATTCAAAAAATTACAATATGGGTTAGCTAGAGCACGAAGCAATGATCACGAAAACGTAGAAATTATCAAAATCCGATTAAAACTAACCTTGAATCAAGATCAAAACATGTCGAACCCTTATTTTCTTTTCCCTTTTATTCTCTTGCTAATATTCGGCCAAGGATGATAACTAAATGACTATTTTCATGTTTTATTATAACATATTAAACATAATTATCACTTTACCAAATTAACCTTTTAATAACCAAATAAAACAAATATACATTAAGGCTAATATGTCATTTAGTCATCCACTAAGTACAAAATGGTTTAATTGCATCATAAAGCCTCCATATTTAAAAGACAACAACACTTAGATACTTATAAATCAGCAAATAGCTTTTACTCTTTACGCGATTAAGTCCCTTCTCTTACTTCGGCATTAAAACAGTCAAATCATCACACAAAATTTTCACACAGGCTATGTCACATATCATTCACACAGAAAATATCATTAAATTATTTTTACGACCTTGGATTTGTGGTCTCGAACCACTATTCTGACTAAGGTCTGATCGTGTCAAACAGTCGAGTTTTAATATTTATAAAAGAGTGATCGAACCTGTAGCCTAACTGCGACAACGATAGAGGCAAGTGCACCTATCGAATAGTAGTATAGCTCAGGCAAGAATATCTTATCAAACCCAAGGGAACCCAAAAGTACTACTACTCACTTTCTTTCTATTATTTAGCCTAAAATATGGAGTGATTAGATAATTAAACTAATGATATACTTAGACTATTTGCAAAGACAAAAGAATGAATGGGAGAAAGACTTTAGGAAAACTCAGTTGATAAAGATGATACCCTCAGGAAGAATCCACCTATGACTTCACTTATTATTCATTCCCCAAACCATATAATTTCTTTACTTAGCTTGATCCGTGAGACTCCCTAACCTATATTAAACCCTCTCTCGAGGAGAATAACGTCTAACCTTAGGTTAATTAGTGGAACTCTCGTTCTCTTATAATAACCCCTAAGGAAGCGAAGAATCGATCAATGGATTCCAATATTAGGTTTCACCCTAATCCGCAAAATCTCGTAACCCTATATCTAGACGTCTGATCAACTCCGCTTAATTATGCTAGATCTACTCTTAAAGGGTCTATTCCTCCTCCACCTAAGCACATCGATTAAATTAAGCAACATAATTAAGAACAAACTAAGTACTTATCATATAATTTAGAAATCAAATAACAAAATCTATCATAGGCTTCATCCCTTCGTATCTCGAGGGGTTTAGTTCATAACTAAATACGAAAACATCTCAAGAGTAAAGAATAAACAAAACATAAGAAATCCCTAAAACCCCTCAAGGAATTGAAGGAGAGATCTTAATCTTGAATGGAACTCCGCTTCTTAAGATGGATCAATGGCTATCTTCAAGTGACTCCTAAAGATGAAAGCTTGCCAAAGCCTGCAAAAAGCCCTCTTTATGTCGCCTTGGGTTGTTTATATAGGCTTTGGAATGCTATACTTGGCTCCTAAGTATCTCCTTCAAGTAGAATTACTATTAGGGTGTTGAAGTAGACTTAGGAGTATGTTTCCTTGGCTTCAAGCATCCAAATCCATGTGAAATTGCTCTTTCCTGTAGCAGGGGCACGGCCATGGCACACACCCGTGTAACTCGTGGTTGGGCCGTGTCTCGATTCTGTCGTTTTGGGCATGGCTGTGTAAGTCAAGATTCAGGCCGTGCTTCAGGTCTGTCAATTTGGGCATGGCCATATAAATCACCAGGCATGTCCGTGTGATAATTGGATGTTGCACGGCCGTGTGTCACGGAGTTGAGGCCATGCTCTAGGTAGTTGGCGAGGCACAGTCGTGTGGGATTTGGGCCAGGCCATGTTGATTTCCCGCTAAGGCCCAATTACTCCGTTTTAAGCCCGTTTTTTATTCTTTTTATCCTCGGGTGCTTTCCTGAGTATAAATATGAAAAGAAAGGATTAAAAGAACCTTTTTACAGAAACCATGGTCTAAATCATCCAAAAGCCTATTAAATATAGGGTTTAAATATATTACTTTTATGGTTTATCAAATACCCCTACACTTAAGCTTTTGTTTGTCCTCAAGCAAAATTCTCAACTTACAATTAAAACGAACTTTCCATAATTCATAATTCCTATCTGCAATGTCTCATCATAATTCAGAGATAATTTATACATGGATAATTCAGCACAAAGAACCCTAAAGATTCAATTACGATAAGTCATACCTTTATAGCATGAAAACATAGGTGTCTTCCCTTATCTAAGTAATTACCTTTAATTCAAAATTGACGAGAACTGACATCCTCACTAAAGATTCACTCAAATCACTCGAAGTGTTTAAGGTTCAAGAATAAGCACTCTAAGTCGAACCTGAAAAGTTAATCCCATAGGCTTGCCTAAAAATCAAATCTCCACCACTGTATATGAGATGATACACAAATCAAAAGGTCTTTAATTCGGGTTGTAACGGGGCTAACGTTAAGGGTGTGGATGCAGGATGAATTAGAGGGTTAGAATTGAGATTGAATTGACTAATTACCTAATCTAAGAATAATGAACTAAATATGAATATTTACATCGAATGAAAACTAACAATATCTACTATTGACAATTACTCTATAATGAGGAGTATTTTGATAATACTTTTAATACAAGCTTTTTCTTCAACAATTGGAGTTTAAATGCTCTAAGCTCTTTTATATACTACTAATATTGAATATACTTGGATTTTTTTTAGAACAAACTAAAAACAAACCTAATAGAAGGAACTTTGGTGATTGAAATAACCTAATTCGGCAATGGATCAAATCAATTCTCAATAGAGGGGTATTCAAAGGAATGTTGATAACAAATACAAAGGGATTTTGGATTAATATTAGTGGGTGAGTCAATAAAAAGGTTGTTAGGATTCAATGGGGTTCACTAGGGGTTATTTATGTAGGTAGGCATTTTAGTGGAGTGAACGGGTTAAAACCTAGGTGCCTTTATCATCTCAGTATATCAAATCATTAATGTGGTAACAACATACATAAATGAAGCAAGTTCTAGAATAACAATTCAAAGTCGACACACTCATAATAAAAAAAAAAGTGAGCACGAAAATGAATATATGCTCTATAAGGCTCAAAATCTCACAAAAATTATGGGTGTTTTGACATCAATCCTTATAAATTTTTAACTTCAAGGTGATACTCAAATTCAATTCAACAACCTATCAATTTTAATTTTTAGAAAGTAGACTTATCATGTTCGATTCTCTAGTATTTCTTCAAATTTAATCATCAATGCACAACTATCTATGACTTATTCTAAAACATATCAATAAAAATCATAAATCATTAGAAATTTCACCCTAATTAATAATATAAGAAAAATACTTAAGATCAAGACTAATTTTAGGGTTTTGAGAATTATGAAAAAAGTTAGGCACTATTACCCCCACACTTAGGGTGTACATTGCCCTCAATGTACAAAGATAGATAATGATAATTAGATTCCAAATCAAAGAGATAAGTGGGGAAAGTAATACTCCCTGAAATCTGGATGATCCCTGGCATCTTTGGTGGTGGTGATGGTGTTTTCTATGGGCCTGATGGAGTGGTTACCGAAAAGCAGTTTGCTAGATGAAGAAATTGGGTAGCCTGCGAAGATAAAGCCAAGAGATCTAGAGAAATAATAATACTATACTAATAATATAATTAAAGACTAAGAAAATAAAGAGAAGGAGACTAAGAAGAAAACTAAAATTTAAAGAAAGGTCTAATGGACTAAGATGTCCTTATTAAAAGATGGTTCGTGATTGTATGACTTCTAAGGCTGCGGAGTGTTGGTGATGGTGGAAGTGGCGTGATTCCCTAACAGCCTTTAGAACCTAAAACCAAAAAACTAATATGAAATAAATTAAATTAAGCAGAAAAGAAGTATAGATAAGGAAAATAAATGAGACGAGAAAAGAAAAATAGAATCGAAGAGGTTTTCGAGACCCTTGGCGTGTCAATTAGCTAAAGCTGCCGGCATGAACTCATGTTGCGGTCTCTTCTGAGGAGACGTTGCTTATCTTCTTACGTTTCTTCTGTATGATTTTGTGTTGCTTAAGAGTCTTGGACCTTTTCTATGAATAGAGAAGAATTTGAAAGAAAAAAAAAAGGAAGAAGGAAGATAGGAGAGAGGGGAATGCTGTGGGGATTTAAATAAGATTTCAAATCTAGCACGTTCCCACGCCCGTGTGCCGAGGGTGTGTCGACTCACACGGCTGCCTCACACGGTCGTGTTGTGGCGTGTGTTGTTCTTCCACGCCCGTTTGTCAGTTGGCACGCCCGTTTCTAGAAAGCTGGTATGTAAGCACGGTTGGACTGCACGGGCATAGTCTACCCGTGCTTAATAAGTCAGTATCTTAGCACGGTTGTGGAGCACGGCCATGCTATTTTTTTCGGTGCCCGTGCTGTGGGTGGTTGGATCCGTGACGTTTGGGAGTGATTAGACTGACATGCACTGCTTTGTTCTATCAGTGTGATGGTTCCGGTGGTCCACACGGCCACGGGCACAGCCGTGTGTAAGGCCGTGTGGCTTAGAAACCTACATCTTTTTTTTAAATATGGAGAGAGAAGAGAGGAGGAAAGAAAAGAAAAATAAATTGAAAAATAAGAAGTGTTAGTGCTCGGGTTGCCTCCCAAGAAGCGCTCATTTATAGTCTTAAGCTAGACTGTCCTAGACTTTGAAAATTTTAGGGAGGTTTAAAGGTTTGAATATTTTCCCTCCTACTGACAGTTTTATTTTCGTGACAAAGTTTAGGTCGAGAAGCGTTTACCTTGAAATTGCCAAATATTGGATTGCTTACCTCGACTATTTCTGTAATATCCCGGGTTAAGGGCTATTTTATTCTGGCATTGGTTGCATGTTAATGGCTTGTTATGTTGTTGTTTGTATGGTTTCGGGGCTTAGTTGTAGGCTAGGAGTGAGCCTGAGTAGGTGGGAAAATTTTAGTTTTTGGGCTTTATGTGATAGGAGCTGAAGGAGCTGGGTCTTTTATATTTTAATTGGTGTTCTTGAGCACAAGTGAGGAGCTAGCAAAGTGGCAAAGCATGCGCCACTTAGAGCATGTGTTTGGCGTCAAGTGCAAGGGAGGAGGTCTTGTGTTCAAGCTGCAAAAATCCCACATTTTTGTTTCATTTTGACGGCATGGAGGGGAAGAGTTGTTGGTAGTTCAAACTCTACCATGAACTATGTCAACACATTCAAACGATGGGTGGAGAGTGAAAGTAGGAGGAGGACTTGGTCAAGGAGATATGAATTAGTGGCTTGGGAGTGATTGGGGGAAATTTGGCCGGTTGTTGGAGAGGTTTGGGTGAGTGGCTGGTTTGGTGTTGTAGGAGTGTGCCGATCTTTGCTTTTGGCAATTGTGTTTTCTCTCTTTTGGTCAAAACTCTTTTGGTAAGCACATTCTCTCCTAGTCAAAATCGAATGCTCAAGTAGCTTGTTGACGAAATTTCTTTGCATCTTTTTACTTAGTGTGTGAGGCCGAATATTGCTTCTTTTTTTCTTCCACTTGCATCTTGTGTAAACCGAAACCTCAAGCACCCTTACTGCTAAAATTTTACCTTGTTTCTTCTCTTTTTATTTTTCATTCGAGCAAAGCCGAACCTAGCATCCTACTTCCATCTTTTTCCCTCTTTTGAAACCTTGGTAGCCGAATATTCATCTCTCCCTTTCTTTTCCAATTGTTGAAGTCGAAACTAGTGATCCTTCCTTCTCACTTTTTCTTTTTGTTTTTACAACCCTTGTACCGATTTCTCCATTTGTTTCATACCATTTCATTAAGCCGAAACCATCTTCCCTTGTTCCCCTAACTTTCATTTCCTTTTCTTAATACCATCTTGACCAAAGCGCCTCTCCATTCATCATTTTATACTCTCCTTTCTTTTCACACAAAGCTGAAGGTAGAAGTGTTAACATCTAGGCCGAATCTTTTTCTCTTCTAGTGGTGTTTGTTGGCCGAATGTTGGGTGTTGTTGGGTGCTTGTTTCCAATCGATTGGTAGTGGGTAAGAGCTTGGCCGAATGGCCATTTTTTCCTCTCTCTCATTCTTATATTTTGTGGTTTAGATGAAGGCCGGTGTTGTTATTGGTTGAAGGATATTGATCTAATGTGTAGGCCAATTTCTTTCTAGGACATTCGGATTTTGGGAACAAGTGGGAGGAGCCTTGTTATCTGATAAGCAAACGGTAAGTGGTGGTAAGAGTAGTTTCTTTTAGTCTATTCATTTAATCTTCGTTAAGTCAAGTCATTAAGGATTAACCATTTTCTTTCTAGGGTGAGGCCGATTGTTGGATGAACCATTGTTGGTTCCGAATTGGGTAGAAAACCAAAGCAAGTTTAAGGTAAGGGTTAATCGATATACCCCTTTGGATTAAATGGTTTTGGCCGAATGAGTTAAGTGTTAATCCCTTATTGGCCGATTGTAGGATCAGGGTTGTCGAGGTGATCGAGGGGCGTAGACCGATTCTAAGGATTAACATCTTCGCTATTTCAGGTGTGTAAACCAACACACTATCTTAACTAAGTAATGTGATAACTGTTTGTGTAAATGAAACAGTTGTGGTTGACTATTTTGGTACCCATTGAGGTATGGATACGGATTCGGTAAGGCCGTTTCATTATGAAATATGTGATGGTATGTGATATCATGGTTATTGGTGTATATACTTTGAGATGCCATATTAAGCATGTGAGCATGATAGCATGATTGCACGATTTTGCATTTAGTATGATATGCTATTGGGTGATATGAGAGGAGGGGAGTATGATATCCGTATCTTTGGGACACTTGTGTCTTTGGGACACCGGAGGTTTGGCACCTCCGGTGGTTTGGTACCACAATGATATTTTGTGACTTTGGGTCACCAGAGGTTTGGCACCTCGGCGTCTCGTCCCCATCGGCTTAGTACCACGGTGGGTTGGCCCCACGATTGATTATCTGGGATTGACGCCATGATTTGGTATCACGCGATGGGTTGGCCCCATCATCGGATTTGTGACTTTGGTCACCAAAGTGATTTGGTATCTGCCGTGTCTTTGGGACACCGGAGGTTTGGCACCTCATTGCGACCCGTCCCCGTGGTTTGACACCACCGTGGGTTGGCCCCACTTATGAGATACTGAGATCGTCGCTAGTGATTTGGTATCACACGATGGGTTGGCCCCATCATTGGATTATTCGTGACTTGAGTCACCGGTGGTTTGGCACCACATTATGGATATCGTGACTTTGGGTCACCGGTGGTTTGGCACCACCAAGTGGTTTGGTACCACACGGGTAGAAAAGGTGATATGGTTGGTTAGGATCGGTGCATTACTTGCATTATTTTGTTATGATGTGTGTTGGCATGTTATCTGGGAGAGGGATTTATACTTGAGTCTTGCGACTCACTCTCTCCTTTGACTTTTAGGTGACACTTAGACGCGGACATGGAGCCGAGGATGGACTCGAGGTGCTCATGCCATGCTTAAATAAAGATTTGCTCAGACTTTTATTAATTTGGTACTTAAGCATATGCATTACTATTTGGTTTTATTTGGGTTTGTAAATGGCCTCTTAAATTATGTTTTGCTATGTTTATGTTTAAAGTAGATTTATAATATGTCTTAACAAATTAATTGGGTTAAAATGTGCTAAAACTTGGAAGGACAACGATTTCAAAACTATAAAAGCGACATTTTAAACTATACCATCGGGTATCACACTAAGATTTGGAATAAAAGGGGACTCAAATGTTTTCTAACTTAAACTCGATTTTCTACTAAGTCAAAACTGTTTTAGTAACAATAAGAAACAACTTAAACTTCTAAACGAGATAAACTAGTTTTACCTACACATCGGATTAAGTTTTCAAAATTTTCGAGTTTTCAAATTCATCATCAGATTTCAATCAAACCTACTCAAGTTTTTCTTCAAATACACAATTTAGCGAAGTGTTTTCCTCAAACTTTTAAACTTAAACCTAAACCTCTCGAAATCTTTTTTCCCTGTGACATACCAGATTCGGTCGTGGTGTGTTGACCGGGTTTGGGGTGTTACATTTGTGGTATCAGAGCTAAGTTCAAAAGCTCGGCTGTGGGCCTGAGGCCTAAAATGTTTTCAAAAGTCTGTTTTAAGTGTTTTGTTTTAAAAAGTATGGTTTGAAAGGCATGGCACCGAGTCTCCGGCACCAATCCGCCCAGGTAAGTACCCCGTACTATTGTTTGTGATAATGATATTGATGAGATTGAATGGGTAGTGATAGTAAGACTGCCTTAGAGACTGAAACTGATAGGACTCTATGGACTCACGAAAACAAAGCCTCTTTAATATTCATAAGACTTTGCTTAAAAATAGTGGAATAATTACTGATGCATAAAATTCTTTAAATCAGACGATTTAGATTTAGTCATGAGTACCGAGGTGGACGTGGTCGTGGACGAGGTCGATGTAGGATGACGGTTTCGAGCCCATAGGTTACAGTCAGGGTCGAAAATGAGATACTGGGATCCGCCACATTTGGAGGTGGTGAGTTTTGAGAATAGGTGGGGATGACGCATGTCACAAAGCGATCTGTCGAGTGTTAGAAAGGGTAGCTGGAGTAGGTGGGGCGAGGAGCTAGGAAATCGTGCTCGAGCGACTTCGGCAAATAAATTTGAATTCTTTCGGTGTCTCGGTGTTGCTCCTAACCTTCCGAATATTACCGAAGCGACAGAGCGGATCATGGACGATCTAGACACGATCGCTGAAGAAAAATTAAAGGGATAGTATCACTTCTCGAGATGAGTCATACCAGTGGTGGCTCACGGTTCGACAATACCGCAATGTAAGATCGACTTGGGACTATTTTCGCCGCTTATCGGAAGAAGTACGCGTGAGCTAACTACATAAATGAGCAACGGAAAGCATTTCTGAGGTTAGTTCAGGGGAGCAAATCTGTGTCCGAGTACGAGGCAGAGTTTCTGAGGCTGAGTCGGTATGCTAGGGGTATGGTGGCTACTGAACATGAGAGGTGTGTTCGTTTCGAGGATGGCCTGCGAGACGAATTAAGGTTGTTGATTGCGCCTCAGCAGGAGCGTGAATTTGCCGTTCTGGTTGAAAAGGCGAAAGTAACCGAGGGCATTAAGGAGTCGGTGAGGCAAGGTATGGATAGGAACCGACACAAAAGGAGTTTTGGATCTTCTGGGTCATCGGGTAATCAGCAGAAAAGGGCTAGACCGAGTGGGCCGAATCATCGGGTAGATTTGTTGTTGCTAGGCGTGGACCGCCGATGTAACCGCTAGGGAAAGCTCATTGGGGAGGATGTTGGGTGATGGTAAAGGTTGTTTTGAGTGTGGCTCTTTGGACCACCGTGTGAGGGACTGTCCGCGCAAGTTGGCTAGGATCCAATCAGAGAGTCAGGGCCGTACTCAGTATAGGAATAATGGACCACCACCGCAGAGGGGCCGAGGTAATAGCAGAGGAGGTAATGGTTCTAGTCGGGGCCGGGGAGCACCGGGCAGAGGTGCAGTAGTCTTGAGGCCGACGGTAGGGGTTGGTGTATCTTTGAGGCGCCGAGAGGAGGCGACGACCGGACGTCATTAAATGACGCTTTTAATCTTTGGTTCTCCATTTCTCGCTTTGATTGATGTGGGTTCAACACATTCGTATGTTGCAAGTAGCATAGTGAAGACCATGGATTTAGACTCTGAGATATCTTCTAGGCAGATGACCGTAATAAGCCCTCTAGGTCACTCTGTAGTTGTAGATAAACTGTATAGAGACGTACCTCTAGAACTCCAAGGGGTAGTGTTCGTGGCTGATCTGATGGAACTGCAGTTAAGGAGTTCGATCTGATTCTCGGGATGGATTGGCTGGTTAAGTACCAGGCGAAGTTGGATTGCGCGGCTAAGCGCATGGTTCTGAGCATAGAGGTAGTTCTAATCGGTAATAGAAGGAATTATTTGTCCAATGTGGTATCCGCCCAAAGCCAGAAGATGGTCGAAAGAACGTGAAGCATATGTGGTTCATGTGTATGCCTTGGAGGCTAAGGAGTCTCTTGTGGAGACAGTTCGGACGATTAGGGAATTTCTTGATGTGTTTCGAGGAGCTTCCGAGTTTGCCACCAGATCGGAGGTAGAGTTCGGATAGATCATATCTTGAATCGCGCCCGGTGTCCATAGCTCCGCATGTGATGGCACCTAAAGAGTTAGTGGAGCTTAAGGCTCGACATGGAGTTGTTGGACCGAGGCTTTATCGTGCCAAGTGTTTCGCCTTGGGAGCGCCTTTGTACTTTTGTCAAGAAGAAAGACGGTACTATGCGGATGTGTATAGACTCATCGCCAATTGAATAAGCTGACGATCAAAAACAAGTATCCACTGCCTCGGATAGATGACTTGTTTGATCAGCTGAAGGGCGCGTCGGTTTTCTCGAAGATCGACTTAAGGTCTGGGTATCACTAGTTGAAGGTGAAGGAAGCGGATATCTGCAAGACGACATTTCGTACTCGGTATGGGCACTTTGAGTTCTTAGTTATGCCGTTTGGGTTGACTAACGCGCCGACAGCCTTCATGGATCTGATGAATAAGGTGTTCCAACGGTATTTAGATCAGTTTGTAGTGGTTTTTATCGACGACATCTTGGTATATTCAAGGACTGAGGAGGAGCATGATGCGCATTTGCAGGTAGTATTGCAGATTTTGAGGGAGAAACAGCTCTATGCGAAGTTTAGCAAATGCGAATTCTGGCTTAGGGAGGTGACGTTCTTGGGGCATGTAGTATCGGCGGAGGGGATTAGAGTGGATCCTCGAAAGGTAGAGGCAGTTTTGAATTGGAAGCCGCCTAAGTCAGTAGCGGAGATTCAGAGTTTTCTGGGTTTGGCAGGATACTACCGAAGATTTGTAGAGGGTTTGCAGCACCGATGACCAAATTATTGAGAAAAGGGGTTCCGTTCATTTGGACTGAGAAGCAGCAGGAGAGCTTCGATAAGTTGAAGAACATTTTGACTGAAGCTCCGGTTCTAATTCAACCTGAGGCTGGGAAGGAATTCACAGCCATCGCGATGCATCACATACTGTCAGGTTGTGTCTTGATGCAGGAAGGGAAGGTTGTGGCTTACCCATCTCGACAGCTGAGGCCACATGAGATAAATTATCCAACGCACGATCTGGAGTTAGCGGCTGTAGTTTTTGCTTTGAAGATATGGAGGCATTACTTGTATGGAGAGAGATCGATAGTCTACACGGATCATAAGAGTCTGAAGTACCTTCTGACTCAGAAAGATTTGAATCTGAGACAGCGCAGATGGATTGAGCTGCTGAAAGACTACGATTGCTCAATTGAGTATCATCGGGCAAGGCTAACGCCAGGCGTACGCGTTGAGCCGTAAGGTTGTTTTGATCTAAGAGCGCTGTTTGTCCACTTGAGTTTGTATGACGACGGGAGTATTCTGGCAGAGCTGCAGGTTAAGCCTACTTGGGTTGAACAGATCAGAGAAAAATAATTGATGGATGAGGTTTTGAGTGCGCAGAGGACACAAGTGCAGAACGATGGTTTGAAGGGTTATAGCTTGTCTAGTGATGGGGTTCTGTGTTTTCAGGGGAAAGCTTGTATGCCGAGAGATTCTGAGTTAAGGCAAAAGATTCTTCAGGATGCACATAGCAGCCCCTACGCTACGCATCCTGGAGGTAGCAAAATGTATAGGGATCTCAGAGAACAGCCGGTGGCCGGTCCGAAAAAGGAAGTGACGAGTTTGTAGGAAGTGTCCGACTTGTCGCAGGTCAAGGTCGAGCATCGCTGTCATTCTGGGTTGCTTTGAAAGTGAAGATCCCACAATGGAAGTGGGAAAGGATAACTATGGATTTCATCGGTGGATTACCGCTACACCGAGCAAGAAGGATTGGTTTGGGTAATTGTGGATTGGTCGACTAAATCACTCACTTTATTCGGTGAGGGTGGATTACTCACTTGAGAGGTTGGCGAAGTCAGTATGTGTCGAGATAGTGAGACCGCACGGGTGCCTGACGATCATCTCGAGATAGGGACCCCAGATTCACGTCAAGGTTCGAAGGCGTTGCATCGTGCTCTAGGTACACGGTTGATTTCAAAGACAAGATTTCATCCGCAGATCGACGGGCATCGGAAGGGTTATATAGATCTTGGAGGACATGTTACGAGGTTGTGTATTGGACTTGTGGGTAGTTGGGAGGAGTATCTACCGAATGAATTCGCGACAACAATAGTTACCAAGCAAGCATCAAGATGGCACCATATGAGGCGTTATACGGAGGGAAATGTCGCCACCTACTTGTTGGATAGAGTTAAGTGAACGCCGGTTGTTGGGACCGAGTTAGTTGTTTGAGATCAAGACAAGGTTAAGTTGATTCAGCCCGATTGAAGGAAGCTTCAGACCGGCAAAAGTCTTATGCCGATCTTAAGCGAAGAGATATAGAGTTTTTGTGGAGATCGGGTTTTCTGAAGGTCTCACCGTGGAAGAAAGTATTAAGGTTCGGAGGAAAGGCAAGCTAAGTCCGAGGTTTATTGGGTAGTATAAGGTATCGAGACGAGTGGGACCAGTTGTATATCAGCTCGAGTTGCCAGCAGAGCTAAGTCAGATTCACGACGTGTTCCACGCTTCGATGCTTTTGTTATCGCCGATCCATCGCACGTGGTGATGAGAAGAGATCGAGGTAAACCCAGATTTGACCATGGAGGAAGAGCCTGTACAGATTTTAGATCGGGATGTGAAGGTTCTGCGCAGGAAGTCTGTGCCTTTGGTTAAGGTTCTTTGGCGGAATCATGGCGTAGAAGAAGCTACGTGGGAACCCGAGGATATAATGAGACAGCAATACCCGCAACTCTTCTGACCAGGTAATTTCGAGGTCAAAATTATTTTAAGGGGGGTAGAACTGTAATATCCCGGGTTAAGGACTATTTTATTCTGGCATTGGTTGCATGTTAATGGCTTGTTATGTTGTTGTTTGTATGGTTTCGGGGCTTAGTTGTAGGCTAGGAGTGAGCCTGAGTAGGTGGGAAAATTTTAGTTTTTGGGCTTTATGTGATAGGAGCTGAAGGAGCTGGGTCTTTTATATTTTAATTGGTGTTCTTGAGCACAAGTGAGGAGCTAGCAAAGTGGCAAAGCATGCGCCACTTAGAGCATGTGTTTGGCGTCAAGTGCAAGGGAGGAGGTCTTGTGTTCAAGCTGTGAAAATCCCACATTTTTGTTTCATTTTGACGGTATGGAGGGGAAGAGTTGTTGGTAGTTCAAACTCTACCATGGACTATGTCAACACATTCAAACGATGGGTAGAGAGTGAAAGTAGGAGGAGGACTTGGTCAAGGAGATTTGAATTAGTGGCTTGGGAGTGATTGGGGGAAATTTGGCCGGTTGTTGGAGAGGTTTGGGTGAGTGGCCGGTTTGGTGTTGTAGGAGTGTGCCGATCTTTGCTTTTGGCAATTGTGTTTTCTCTCTTTCGGTCAAAACTCTTTTGGTAAGCAAATTCTCTCCTAGTCAAAACCGAATGCTCAAGTAGCTTGTTGACGAAATTTCTTTGCATCTTTTTACTTAGTGTGTGAGGCCGAATATTGCTTCTTTTTTTTCTTCCACTTGCATCTTGTGTAAACCGAAACCTCAAGCACCCTTACTGCCGAAATTTTACCTTGTTTCTTCTCTTTTTATTTTTCATTCGAGCAAAGCCGAACCTAGCATCCTACTTCCATCTTTTTCCCTCTTTTGAAACCTTGGTAGCCGAATATTCATCTCTCCCTTTCTTTTCCAATTGTTGAAGCCGAAACTAGTGATCCTTCCTTCTCACTTTTTCTTTTTGTTTTTACAACCCTTGTGCCGATTTCTCCATTTGTTTCATACCACTTCATTAAGCAGAAACCATCTTCCCTTGTTCCCCTAACTTTTATTTCCTTTTCTTAATACCATCTTGACCGAAGCACCTCTCCATTCATCATTTTATACTTTCCTTTCTTTTCACACAAAGCCGAAGGTAGAAGTGTTAACATCTAGGCCGAATCTTTTTCTCTTCTAGTGGTGTTTGTTGGCCGAATGTTGGGTGTTGTTGGGTGCTTGTTTCCAATCGGTTGGTAGTGGGTAAGAGCTTGGCCGAATGGCCATTTTTTCCTCTCTCTCGTTCTTATATTTTGTGGTTTAGATGAAGGCCGGTGTTGTTATTGGTTGAAGGATATTGATCTAATGTGTAGGCCAATTTCTTTCTAGGACATTCGAATTTTGGGAACAAGTGGGAGGAGCCTTGTTATCTGATAAGCAAACGGTAAGTGGTGGTAAGAGTAGTTTCTTTTAGTCTATTCATTTAATCTTCGTTAAGTCAAGCTGTTAAGGGATTAACCATTTTCTTTCTAGGGTGAGGCCGATTGTTGGATGAACCATTGTTGGTTCCGAATTGGGTAGAAAACCAAAGCAAGTTTAAGGTAAGGGTTAATCGATATACCCCTTTGGATTAAATGGTTTTGGCCGAATGAGTTAAGTGTTAATCCCTTATTGGCCGATTGTAGGATCAGGGTTATCGAGGTGATCGAGGGGCATAGACCGATTCTAGGGATTAACATCTTCGCTATTTCAGGTGTGTAAACCAACACACTATCTTAACTAAGTAATGTGATAACCTGTTTGTGTAAATGAAACAGTGTGGTTGACTATTTTGGTACCCATTGAGGTATGGATACGGATTCGGGTAAGTCCGTTTCATTATGAAATATGTGATGGTATGTGATATCATGGTTATTGGTGTATATACTTTGAGATGCCATATTAAGCATGTGAGCATGATAGCATGATTGCACGATTTTGCATTTAGTATGATATGCTATTGGGTGATATGAGAGGAGGGGAGTATGATATCCGTGTCTTTGGGACCTTGTGTCTTTGGGACACCGAGGTTTGGCACCTCCAAAGGGTTTGGTACCACAATGATATTTTGTGACTTTGGGTCACCGAGGTTTGGCACCTCGGCGTCTCGCCCCATCGGCTTAGTACCACGGTGGGTTGGCCCCACGCTTGATTATCTGGGATTGACGCCGATGATTTGGTATCACGCGATGGGTTGGCCCCATCATCGAATTTGTGATGCGGTCACCAAAGTGATTTGGTATCACACTGTGTCTTTGGGACACCGGAGGTTTGGCACCTCATTGCGACTCGTCCCCGTGGTTTGACACCACCGTGGGTTGGCCCCACTTATGAGATACGGATCGTCGCTAGTGATTTGGTATCACACGATGGGTTGGCCCCATCATTGGATTATTCGTGACTTGGTCAAAGTGGTTTGGCACCACATTATGGATATCGTGACTTTGGGTCACGGTGGTTTGGCACCACCGGTGGTTTGGTACCACACGGGTAGAAAAGGTGATATGGTTGGTTAGGATCGGTGCATTACTTGCATTATTTTGTTATGATGTGTGTTGGCATGTTATACCGGAGAGGATTTATACACCGAGTCTTGCGACTCACTCTCTCCTTTGACTTTTCAGTGACACTTAGACGCGGACATGGAGCCAGGATGGACTCGAGGTGCTCATGCCATGCTTAAATAAAGATTTGCTCAGACTTTTATTAATTTGGTACTTAAGCATATGCATTACTATTTGGTTTTATTTGGGTTTGTAAATGGCCTCTTAAATTATGTTTTGCTATGTTTATGTTTAAAGTAGATTTATAATATGTCTTAACAAATTAATTGGGTTAAAATGTGCTAAAACTTGGAAGGACAACGATTTCAAAACTATAAAAGCGACATTTTAAACTATACCATCGGGTATCACACTAAGATTTGGAATAAAAGGGGACTCAAATGTTTTCTAACTTAAACTCGATTTTCTACTAAGTCAAAACTGTTTTAGTAACAATAAGAAACAACTTAAACTTCTAAACGAGATAAACTGGTTTTACCTACACATCGGATTAAGTTTTCAAAATTTTTGGGTTTTCAAATTCATCATCAGATTTCAATCAAACCTACTCAAGTTTTTCTTCAAATACATAATTTAGCGAAGTGTTTTCCTCAAACTTTTAAACTTAAACCTAAACCTCTCGAAATCCTTTTTCCCTGTGACATACCAGATTCGGTCGTGGTGTGTTGACGGGTTTGGGGTGTTACAATTTCGTGTGGGAAAACATCGTGTACCTGAAGGGGTATTTCTTCCTTTTTCTTCAGGAATGTTGAAGTGATGTGAGGATCGGCTTTGTCTAACTGCACCTGGTCTCCTATTTTAAAGTGATTTGATGTCCCTATGAGCTCTTCTGGTGGTTCTTTAGGTTTTACTTTGTGTGGATCCAGCTTTTCTTTAGTGTGTATTTTCTGCTATTCTAATTTATCGATCTTCCGGTTTTATTTCTGGTGTGATTCTTCTGTGACGACTTGGGGACTATGAGTTGGCTCAGCTTTGATGCTTTGTAATGTTTCCTGCAATGAAGTTTGAACAATTTGATTACCTATTGAAATACTTTGAACAATTTTCACTGAGTCGAGAGCTTGAAGATTGACCGATTCTTTTCCTACGCGAAGTATGAGTTCTCCTGTGGCAACATCAATTTTAGTTTTGGCAGTCGCAAGGAAAGGTCTTCCTAAAATTAAAGGGATTCAATTTTCCTCATCCATGTCTAAAACAACAAAATCTATGGAAAAACAAATTTATCAATTTTACTAAAATGTCTTCAATAATGCCCTAGAATTCTAATGATTTTATCACTAGTTGAATACTCATCTTAGTTTGTTTGGGCTTCCCTAGACCTAGTCGTTTAAACAGTTCATAAGGCATGACATTTATACTTGCCCCTAAATTGGCTAACGCATTATCAATAGTTAAACTACCAATTAAACAAGGAATCGTAAAACTCCCTGGATCTTTTAATTTCTGTGGTAGTCTATTCTGTAGCATTGCTGAGCATGTTGCGTTAAGTTCCACATAGTGCTCTTCATCTAATTTGCGTTTATTCGTCAAGAGCTGTCTTAAAAATCTCCTTGAGTCGGGCATCTGAAAAAAGAGCTTCAAGAAGAGGTAAGTTAATATGTAATTTCTTTAAGAGTTTTAGAAACTTACCGAATTGTTCTTCTGAATCATCTTTTTTCAATGCTTCGGGATAAGGTATGCGAGGTTGGTATTCTTTGATTACGGGTTTTGGCCTCTCTTGTGCTACCTCTATTTTACCTTTTTCTTCCGTAGTTTCTTATACTGAGGTGGGCTCGTCTACTTTTGTATCCTCTTGAACTGTGATGGCTTGGATTTGCTCTTTTGGGTTTATTTCTGTGTTGCTTGGTAGACATCCTTGTTGACGTTTAGAAATCACCTTTGTGAGATGTCCCACTGACCTAATAAGTTCTCCAAGTTGATTCTCGATTCCTTTGATCGATTTTTATTGTTCATCACGTACTGTGTAACATTCGGGAATTAGGGGCTTTGCATTTATTATGTTTCTGTGTGTTTGGTATGTTTTATGTATTAATTTGTTATGTTTGGGGTTCCCGGGAAGGCTCGGGGTTAAGCTTAAACCTTGGTGAAAATCTCAATTTTGGGCACTTTAGGGGAGAGCTAGCAGGGGGCAGGCTTTAAGGATTATTGCTAGTGTTTGTTGATACAAGAAGTGCCTTGGAAAAGTGGCAAGGAGGCGCCACTTAAGGGTTGGAGAAGTGACGCCTCAAGGGGAGCTTGGAGGAGGTGGGAGCAGGTTCGAGTCACATAGTCTGCCTTTTTAGAGTTTATTTTGGAGTTGGGATGGAGAGGTGATGGATTCGATTTGGGACCTTAAAGAATGGGAGTTGAATAAGTCAAACAATTTGAATGGGAGGCCATGAGAGAAAGGTGGGATTTGACTTGTTCAAATGGATTCAAAGGGATGGTTGAGAGGTGATGGGGGAGTTGAAGAAGTCAAGCAGTTTGAATAGGTGAATGGGAGTGATTGTAGGAGGGAATCAGGGAGTGGTAGCTTGTTGGGAGCTTGTTGACCGAATGTAGAAGCTTGGTAAAGGTGTTGGCCGGTTGGGGAACATGTTAGGGGGATGTTGGATTCGGGTTAGTAGTATCTATAGGTGTGCCGAAAGTTGTTTAGGCATTTCTTTCTTTCTTTTCTTGTGTGCACTTTCGGTCATTTAGTGTGTGTGCCGATTATTGCAAGCTTGGTTGAGTTTTTCTTTCTCTCATTTGTTCTCTTTTTCCTATTCTCCCATTGTGCAGAAAATTTTAGGGGCATCTAGTTTATTCTTTGCAATTTGGGCATTTGTATTTCAACTTTTACTTAAAACTGAAACTTCAACTCTCTCTGGTTATTCTCTCTTCGTTTTCTTCCATTTACTTTTCTTTTTCTTCAACCGAACCTTGTGTCCTCATTTTCTTTTCACCATTGTTCACTTGTTCTTCTCCCTAACCAAAATACATTTTGTTTCTTCTCCTTTTTGTTCTTTTGGTCATAGCCGAATCTCCCAAGCCAATTGCTTCTTGTTCTTCATAGCCGAAATAGTAAGTGTCTCAACCGACTACTTTTTTTCTCCCAAACCCTTTCTTGTGCCAAAATACACAAGTCTTCTTCTCTTGTTTGCTAAAGCCGAATCCCCTTACCATTCTTTTCCCTATTTTTTCTTCCAGTATTTAGAGGAGCCGAACCTTGCTTTCTTGTTGAGGTAAGTTGTTGCTTTCTCTCAATTGTGTAATAAGGGCCGAAACTCTCTAATCCTCTTTTGACTCTTGATTCTTGGCAAAACTGAATAGCTATGCTCATATCTCCTTTTTCTCTTCTTGCGTTTTCTCTTAGTCTACCTAGGTCCCGAAAGCAATCTCTCCTCTCTGGATCTCCAAGCCGAATCTCAACCCACATCTGGTAGTAAATCGTCATCACCCATCCATTCTTAATCATTTTTGGTAAGTGTTGAGGTAAGGGGTGATCATCTTCTCACGTTATTTTCTTTTCGGGCTTTATGTTAATGTCGAATGGCTTTTGGGATTTATGGTATTGTGTTTGATCGATTGTAGGAAGGAGTGTAGCTGCATTCCGTTGATCTTCGGGATTTGCTTGGCTTGTGATTAAGCCTTAAGGCTCGGGTATTGATCAATCTTGGTAAGGGATCTACTCTTTCGGGTTAATTCTTGATTTTTTGTTATTCTCTGTGTAACCTGATTCGGTGACCAAAGGTTTTATGGACCCTATGGGTTTTATGGACCCTATGGCTAACCAAACAGTAGAAGGGGTCAGACCTGAGACCCCAGCCCCCAAATTCAAGAGGAGGGTCATGTCTGCGGTCTGTGATTGGCCACCGGGGTGTGGACCAGTATCCGAGTAGGAGAGTAGACAAATCGCGGTTGTGTCGATTAACGACAGTACCGACGTAGAAAGTGTAGTTTTGCACGTTATCAGGTGTACATCTTTTACACACTTCATAATTAATGTATTGCTATGTTATTAACTTAAACACTGTTGAAAGCCAGAATAATGTGAATATCGATATGCTACCCTTATGGGTATGAGCGAGGACTCCGGGTAAGTCCGTTCCAATAGTTAACTATATTTGATTGCTGATGAATAATTATATGCTATGTTGCAGTATGTTATTAATTGATAAAGCATGTAAGTAATGTATGTATAAGCATGTGCACTAAGATGGGTATTATGAGAGGAGGGGGAAGATGTGATATTTGTGACTTTGGGTCACCAGTGGTTTGGCACCACCAGTGGTTTGGTTCCACATGTGATATTTATGACTTTGGGTCACCAGTGGTTTGGCACCACATTGGATATTTTAGTGACTCATCCCAGTGGCTTAGTACCACAGTGGGTTGGCCCCACATATTACATTAAAAGGGATTCTCACTAGTGGTTTGGTACCACAAAGTGGGTTGGCCCCACATATGGATAATTGTGACTTTGGGTCACCAGTTGTTTGGCACCACTAGTGGTTTGGTACCACATGGGGTAGAATATAGAGTGTTGGATGGCTAGGTTTGGGTTGCATAACATTCTTACTTGATTATGAAACTGTGCAAGAGTGTTGTTATAATCGGGAGGGGCATTATACACTGAGTCTCAGTGACTCACCTCTTCCCTTGCATTTTGTAGATGACTCGTAGATCGCGGATGTGGAGCCGGGCGGACTCGTGGTGGCCATGCATATTGCGTTTGGTTTTAGTTTGTTCACTCTTTTGGGTACTTTTAATTTGGTTTTAATTGGGTTGTAATAGGGCCACTAACTAATTTTTCTGGGTTGTTTAATCTTGTTAAGTTCTATCATACATCGCTTAAGTTGAGCAACATGGAATGTCTATGTAACAGTCCGAATTTGACCGTAATCGGAACGGTGGTTTTGGGACCACGAATCCTAGTCCAAAAATTCTTTTAATATTATTTTCGGTGCTAATTATATGTGATTTATGATGTGTGAAAGTTTCGTATAAAAATTTGATCGTTTGTGTGTTTAATTAGACAAAAGGGCTTAATCGCGTAAATTATAAACTTGATAGTTTAAAGTGTAAGGACTAAGTTAAGGTTGTTTTTCTAATTGGGAGCATTTAAAATGCAAATTACCCAATTTAAAGGATAGTGGACGGCAAAAGCTAGTGGCGTATCATTATATGACATGTTTATTTTAATTATTTAATAATTAAAGTTATATTTTATTTATTATAAAAGTTATGTTTATATTATAATAAAAGAAAGATAAAAAGTGGCCTTATTTTGCATTGTTCTTGCCGAAATTCATAAAAAGAAAAGAAAAAAAAAAGGTTTAGCATTCGGCCAAGAAGAAATTGGTGATTTAAGGTTAGATTTTGATCGGTTTTCGATAATTTTTACGTTTTTGTAATCGTTGCTTTGAGAGCTTTAAAGCCCATGTCTTAATTTTATGAATGGATGATGTTTGTGTAAAATACCATGGATGCTATGTTGAGTTTCATGATGTTTTATGGTGTTAAATGATAGATATATAGTTGATAAACAAACTTTGTTCTTGAATTTTGATGAATTTGGCTAAATAGGGTTAAATTGAAAAATAAATTTTGAAGGGTTAAAATGCAAGATAAATGAAATGTGGGACTTGTAGGAGCATGGGAAGATTCGCCCTAAAGGAGTAATTTCAAATTATGTGTATTTTGTGTTTTGTGCAACAAGGACTAAATGGTAAAAATTGTAAATGTCAGGGGTAAAATGGTAATTTGCCTATTTATGTGTTTAGAGACTAAATTGAGATGAAATGTGCTTGAATGAGCTAAATTTTAATGTGTTTAGATCAAGAACAAAGAAAATTGATTTTGGATCGGGGAAAAATACAAGTTCACGGATAACCGGTCTTCGTCGTCCGACGAAATCTGAGGTAAGTCTTTAAGCAAATTAATTTCATAATAATTGATTATAATTTATCGTATATGTTGAATTATGAACTTGTGGAGTTAAACATGTTAAAACCGAATGTGAGGAAATAATTTAGCATTTTATGCAATCGAGCTCATTGAGGTAATCCGTGAAAGTGATATTGAATTATATAGAATATATGTAATATTGGTATGGTGTGAAAGTGATATTGAATTATATGAAATATATGTGATATTGATAGTATGTGATGTGAATGGGATGACTCAATAATATGAATGTTCGGGCTTCAAGCCTAGCAGGCCTTGTGCCGGTGATTTATATCAAGCTTATTGCCCAGCGTGCCTTGTCTTTGGTGATTTATATCGAGCTTCGAGCCCAGCGTGCCTTGTGCCGATGATCTTTATCGGGCCAAATGCCCATCGTGCCTTGTGCGCGTGAAAGTTTATCGTGATTATTGCCTCAGCGTGCCTTGTGCTTGGTGATTTATATCGAGCTTATTGCCCAGCGTGCCTTGTGCTTTGATTTATATCGGGCTTCGAGCGTACTTGAGCCTTGTCTTGTGACCTTTATCGGGCTAAATGCCTAGCAGGCCTTGTGCCGGTGAAAGTTTATCAGGCTTATTGCCTAGCAGGCCTTGTGCCGGTGATTTATATCAGGCTTATTGCCTAGCAGGCCTTGTGCCGGTGATTTATATCGGGCTTCGAGCCTAGCAGGCCTTGTGCCGGTGATCTTTATCGGGCTAAATGCCTAGCAGGCCTCGTGTCGGTGAATTATATCGGGCTTATTGCCTCAGCGTGCTAAATGCCGAGTTTGAACTACTGGATCTTGAGTCTAGCAAGTCTAGTGTCAAGATGTGAGATTCGGGCAAATGCCTAGCGTGTTTTATATCGGTGAGTTGAAATCCCAAGCTTAGATTATGTACTAGTAAAGTCATGAAATGAATTAAGTGAGCCTAAGCATTTGAAGATGAAATGGGTTAAATTAAATTTGCAAGGTATGTGTTATTCATATTTTATACATATATACATGTGATGATAATAAGTAAATGAATTGATGAATGAAATATGATATACAATTGGTAGATGCAAATTGTTATAAACTAAGTCATGAGAAAATTGGTTATATGAAAGCATAATGTGGTTAAAGGTATTTGTATAAGTATATTGATATGAAGGATACAAACCGATCCCGGATATTTGGCCTTATGCTTATGATTACGTGACATATTGGGATTAATTTGATGCCATGTATACGAATGTATGATATGTCAAATGGATATACATACAAATATATGTGAATATATATTCCTTTTATGTGAAGTTACTAATGTAAAGTATATACTTATTGTATATACATTAATATGTGATCCTATGGAATTATGTGTATCGAAATTATGAGTAGTGGAAAAGAGTATTTAATCTATAATATGTGAACTATATAATGAGATTATAAATTGAAGTTTAAAGGTAAAATAGTGATGATGGTTAATCTAAATGAGCATCAAGATTCGATATTAGTAGATCATTTAAGTACTAAGCTTTGAAATATTGATATTAGATGCTTGGATATATGAGAGTTTAAATGAACATGTATTTATGTAATTGAAAAGGTAATTCGGATGTACACGGCCCTTTACTTGCTCGAATATTTATGTGAATTTATTGAGTTTCACGTATGGGTATTATGATTATATTATAAAGAAAGGATGTTTTATATTTTGAAGTTGATACTGAGTTGATAAGTTGTATACTAATGGTAAGGAAATGATAAGTGTTATGTTAAGTGAGGTAAAAGTATTCAGTTTTGAAGGATTTTCGAGTTAAGCTATTTTATTCCATATTATTTCTTGAGTATTTTAAAATGCTTGAATGTCCAATTGGTATATTATGATTGCTTAAGACTTACTAAGCTAAGTTAGCTTATTCCGTGTGTTCATCATTCTATTTTATAGATTTTGATCTAGCTACGGGCTCGAGGAATCTTCACTGAAGTCACCCACACTATCAACTTATTTTGGTACTAATAGAAGTTGAATTTTAGGCATAAGGCATGTATAGGCTAACTCTATGTTTGAATATTGTTTTGATAATGTATTTAAGCTATGCGAAAATGGCTTGCTTTTGATGTTAATGGTTATGTGTTTTAGTCATGTTTTAAGCTTATATATATATCTATATATATATATATATATATATAGCATGGCATATATGATTGTGATGTTTGGTTATGATTGGTGATGATAATAAAATGTTTAAGTATATATTTTAGGTTGATCATTGGAGTTTTAATTGAGGTCCTAATATATGGTCAAGGGATTGGATATATTTATGTATTTAGGAGCATGTTTGGCCATGCTATAATGTTTTAATGCCACATATATGAATGGATGTTTAATGTAATATTATGGGTCTATACGCTTTGATATTTGCATGTGCATAAGTTATGATATAATAAGTCGTTATTTGACTAATGAAAAGATGTGTTGACACGTAGTTTATATATATATATATATAAAGTTAATGATATATGCTGGATATGTCAAAATGTCGAATAACATAGATTCAATGGTTAGATGGTTTGGATTTTAGAAGTATAAACTGGTGTAAATTAGGAGTAATGATGTATTTAAATTTCATACATGATTCATTTTGTAGGTCTCGAGTAGCATGAGATAAGAGTATGGGTTATGCATGAACTATTTATTGAATATCGAGAATCGAATATGCTTGTTTGGATTAATAAACAAACGGATCGTGATTGCGTATGAGATTGAAAGGTTATGGAGTTATAATTATAACCTGTAGCACGATTGATGATGAATTACTGTGATGAACTGAGTCTTGTCCGGTAATGCCTTATAACCCTAATCCGGCGCAGATACGGAATAGGGGTTTACATTTAATTGGTATCAGAGCTTACGGTTTAGTCGGTTCTAGGACTACCATAGCACGTGTAGGTCTAGCTATACATGCGTTAAATTACAATACGATAGTGTGGTGACTTCTGACATCTGAATTGTGATTTTATATTGTAAATGGATCCCGATAGAGCCGTAGCTGATGATGTTGAAAGCGTAGCGCCTGATTCTGCACCTGGGTTAGCGTCGGTAGACTCTCGACCTATCTCGAGTAGTCATGAGGAGGAAGGCTAAGTAAGCCTTCTACCAGATGATAAACGAATGGTTTACTCAATATATCTGGACTAACCCCACTGTGCAACAACCTCCACCCCTGAATAATCCATCTCTGATATCTATGGTACCTCTGATAGTAGATCTGATGAGATTTGGCAGGCCTCCTATAGATAAACTCAAGAAATACGGGGCCGAAGAGTTTAAAGCAAATGATGATAATGATGCTGAGCGGGCTGAGTTGTGGTTTGATAATACTATCTGCGTGTTCGACGAGCCATATTGTATTTCGGATGAATGTTTAAAGTGTGCCATATCTTTGTTAGGAGACAATATTGTCATATCTGAAGCTAGAGTGCCAGTCAGAGCGTAGGCTATTCGAGCTCTAGAGGATGCCTCATCACCTGATGTCATAACTGGTACAATTACTCTTTATGATATTTGTGATTGTTTTGACAGACCCTGGCCCTACGCATTCATATTTTAGTATTTAGCAAGACTTTGACTGTAGAATCTTCTGAATTTGCTATAAAAGTAACGAACTCCTTGGTAAAAGTGTTCTAGTTGATAAAGTATGCAAGAACTATCCGTTAAGGTTTCGAGATATCTGTTTTCCACTGAGTTGATACTTTTACTGATTGATGAATTCGATATTATTTTGGGAAGGGATTGGTTGTTTATGCCTGATGTTGTTGTGAGCTGCAAAAGAAAGACTATAAATTAAAGATGTTCAAAGGATAAGAAAATACGGATTGAGTCTGATGAATTGAGTGGATTGCCTGATGTAATATCTGTGTTGAAAGCTCAGAGTTAAGTGAAAAAGCGTTACGAGGCATATTTTGCCTACGTGATTGATTCGAAAGCATCTAAGAAGAAAATTAATCAGTGCCTATTGTTTATGAGTTTTCTGATGTATTTCCTGAAGAGTTACCGGGTTTGTCTCTGATTCATGAAGTTGAATCTGTTATTGATTTGTTGTGATAATTGTAGATAACATTTTGATTTATTCACTTGATGAAAAGGAGCATACTGAACCTTTGAGAATTTTGTTGCAAACTTTGAGAGAAAAACAATTATATGTGAAATTCAGCGAATGAGAATTTTGATTGTATGAAGTTAGTTTTCTGGGACATATGGTGTTAGTCTTTGAAATCCAAGTAGATCCGAGTAAGATTTCTGCTATTTTGAGTTGGAAACCTCCGAAAAGTGTGTCTATAGTTCGTGGTTATCTGGGCTTAGTTGGTTATTACTGCAGAATTATAAAAGGTTTTTCTGTGATAGTTACTTCATTGACTAGACTACTTTAGAAAGATGTCAGATTTGAATGGTTGGAAAAGTGTTAGAAAAGTTTCGATCAGCTGAAAGCCCTTTTGACTGAAGCTTCAGTGTTAGTTAAGCCTGAATCGGGTAAAGAATTTGTTGTTTATAGTGATGCTTCTTTGAATGGTTTGGGTTGCGTTTTGATGCAGGAAGACAAAGTCGTAGCCTACACTTCGAGACAATTGAAGCCGCATGAAAGAAATTTCCTAACACATGATTTAGAGCTCATGATCAATGTGTTCGATCAAGATTTGGCGTCATTATCTATTCAGTAAGAAATGTCACGTTTATTCAGATCACAAGAGTTTGAAGTAATTGATGATGCAAAGAGATTTGAATCTGAGGTAACGTAGATGGTTAGAGTTATTGAAAGATTACGAGCTAGTAATCGACTACCATCCAGGGAAAGCTAACGTTGTTGCTGATACTTTAAGTTGAAAGTCATTATTTGCTCTTCGTGCATCGAATATACATATGGCTATGTCTAGTGAGGGTTCGATAACAGCCGAATTAAAAACAAGACCGATGTTTATTCATCAAATTTGTGATGCACAGAAAATTTACAAAGATATGATTGCTAGAAGGGATCAGTGTGAAAATGATGCAGAGTCAGAGTTTTGAATTGATGCAAATGATTGTTTGAGCTTCAAAGGCCGAATATGTGTTTCGAGGAATATGGATTTGATTTCAGATGATTTTGAATGAGGCTCATAATAGTCGACTATCGGTACATCCAGGTAGCACGAAAATGTATAATGATTTGAAACAATTCTATTAGTGGCCTGGTATGAAACGGGACATATCTGAATATGTCTCGAAGTGCTTAGTTTGTCAGCAATAAAAGTTGAACATCAGATGCCTTTTAGGTTACTTCAACCGATCGTGATACCTGAATGAAATGGGATAAAATTGCTATGGATTTTGTATCCTGTTTGCCAACGACACCGAGCAAGAAATATGCAGTTTGGGTTATAGTGGATATCGATCAGACCCGTCACATGTGATAGCCATCTGAAATAGAAATCCAATCTAATATGACATATGAAGAAGAGCTGATCCGTATCTTAGCTGTAAAGTAAAGGAGTTGAGAAATAAGAAATGGCAGCCTGAAGATTCAATAAGACAACAATATCTGAAATTGTTCAGCGGAAAGATTTTCGGGGACGAAAATCCCTAAGTGGGGGAGAGTTGTAACAGTCTGAATTTGACCGTAATCGAAATGGTGGTTTCGGGACCACGAATCCTAGTCCGAAAATTCTTTTAATATTATTTTCGGTGCTAATTATATGTGATTTATGATGTGTGAAAGTTTCGTATAAAAATTTGATCGTTTGTGTGTTTAATTAGACAAAAGGGCTTAATCGCGTAAATTATAAACTTGATAGTTTAAAGTGTAAGGACTAAGTTAAGGTTGTTTTTCTAATTGGGAGCATTTAAAATGCAAATTACCCAATTTAAAGGATAGTGGATCGCAAAAGCTAGTGGTGTATCATTATATGACATGTTTATTTTAATTATTTAATAATTAAAGTTATATTTATTTATTATAAAAGTTATGTTTATATTATAATAAAAGAAAGACAAAAAGTGGCCTTATTTTGCATTGTTCTTGCCGAAATTCATAAAAAGAAGAGAAAAACAATGTTTAGCATTCGGCCAAGAAGAAATTGGTGATTTAAGGTTAGATTTTGATCGGTTTTCGATAATTTTTACATTTTTGTAATCGTTGCTTTGAGAGCTTTAAAGCCCATGTCTTAATTTTATGAATGGATGATGTTTGTGTAAAATACCATAGATGCTATGTTGAGTTTCATGATGTTTTATGGTGTTAAATGATAGATATATAGTTGATAAACAAACTTTGTTCTTGAATTTTTGATGAATTTGGCTAAATAGGGTTAAATTGAGAAAATAAATTTTGAAGGGTTAAAATGCAAGATAAATGAAATGTGGGGACTTGTAGGAGCATGGGAAGCTTGACCCTAAAGGAGTAGTTTCAAATTATGTGTATTTTATGTTTTGTGCAATAAGGACTAAATGGTAAAACTTGTAAATGTCAGGGGTAAAATGGTAATTTGCCTATTTATGTGTTTAGAGACTAAATTGAGATGAAATGTGCTTGAATGAGCTAAATTTTAATGAGTTTAGATCAAGAACAAAGAAAATCGATTTTGAATCGGGGAAAAACACAAGTTCACGGATAATCGGTCTTCGTCGTCCCCAATAAATCGAGGTAAGTCTTTAAGCAAATTAATTTCATAATAATTGATTATAATTTATCGTATATGTTGAATTATGAACTTGTGGAGTTAAACATGTTAAAACCGAATGTGAGGAAATAATTTAGCATTTTTCAGAATCGAGCTCATTGAGGTAATCCGTGAAAGTGATATTGAATTATATAGAATATATGTAATATTGGTATGGTGTGAAAGTGATATTGAATTATATGAAATATATGTGATATTGATAGTGTGTGATGTGAATGGGATGACTCAATAATATGAATGTTCGGCCTTCAAGCCTAGCGTGCCTTGTCTTTGATTTATATCGAGCTTATTGCCCAGCGTGCCTTGTCTTGGGTGATTTATATCGGCTTCGAGCCCAGCGTGCCTTGTGCCTAATCTTTATCTGCTAAATGCCCAGCGTGCCTTGTCTTGGTGAAAGTTTATCAGGATTATTGCCTAGCAAGCCTTGTGCCGGTGATTTATATCAGGCTTATTGCCTAGCAGGCCTTGTGCCGTTGATTTATATCGGGCTTCGAGCCTAGCAGGCCTTGTGCTTGGTGAAAGTTTATCAAGCTTATTGCCCAGCGTGCCTTGTGCTTGATTTATATCGAGCTTATTGCCCAGCGTGCCTTGTGCTTGGTGATTTATATCGGGCTTCGAGCCCAGCGTGCCTTGTGCCGATGATCTTTATCGGGCTAAATGCCTAGCGAGCCTCGTCTTGGATGAATTATATCGGGCTTATTGCCTAATGGGCTAAATGCTGGTGTTTGAACTACTGGACCTTGAGTCTAGCAAGTCTAGTGTCAATATGTGAGATTCGGGCAAATGCCTAGGTGTTTTATATCGATGAGTTGAAATCCCAAGCTTAGATTATGTACTAGTAAAGTCATGAAATGAATTAAGTGAGCCTAAGCATTTGAAGATGAAATGGGTTAAATTAAATTTGCAAGGTATGTGTTATTCATATTTTATACATATATACATGTGATGATAATAAGTAAATGAATTGATGAATGAAATGTGATATACAATTGGTAGATGCAAATTGTTATAAACTAAGTCATGAGAAAATTGGCTATATGAAAGCATAATGTGGTTAAAGGTATTTGTATAAGTATATTGATATGAAGGATACAAACTGATCTTGGATATTTGGCCTTATGCTTATGATTACGTGACATATTGGGATTAATTTGATGCCATGTATACGAATGTATGATATGTCAAATGGATATACATACAAATATATGTGAATATATATTCCTTTTATGTGAAGTTACTAAGTGTAAAGTATATACTTATTGTATATACATTAATATGTGATCCTATGGAATTATGTGTATCGAAAATATGAGTAGTTGGAAAAGAGTATTTAATCTATAATATGTGAACTATATAATGAGATTATAAATTGAAGTTTAAAGGTAAAATAGTGATGATGGTTAATCTAAATGAGCATCAGCATTCGATATTAGTAGATCATTTAAGTACTAAGCTTTGAAATATTGATATTAGATGCTTGGATATATGAGAGTTTAAATGAACATGTATTTATGTAATTGAAAAGGTAATTCGGATGTACACGGCCCTTTACTTGCTCGAATATTTATGTGAATTTATTGAGTTTCACGTATGGGTATTATGATTATATTATAAAGAAAGGATGTTTTATATTTTGAAGTTGATACTGAGTTGATAAGTTGTATACTAATGGTAAGGAAATGATAAGTGTTATGTTAAGTGAGGTAAAAGTATTCAGTTTTGAAGGATTTTCGAGTTAAGCTATTTTATTCCATATTATTTCTTGAGTATTTTAAAATGCTTGAATGTCCAATTGGTATATTATGATTGCTTAAGACTTACTAAGCTAAGTTAGCTTATTCCGTGTGTTCATCATTACATTTTATAGATTTTGATCTAGCTACGGGCTCGAGGAATCTTCATTGAAGTCACCCACACTATCAACTTATTTTGGTACTAATAGAAGTTGAATTTTAGGCATAAGGCATGTATAGGCTAACTCTATGTTTGAATATCGTTTTGATAATGTATTTAAGCTATGCGAAAATGGCTTGCTTTTGATGTTAATGGTTATGTGTTTTAGTCATGTTTTAAGCTTATATTATATATATATCTATCTATCTATATATATATATATATATATAGCATGGCATATATGATTGTGATGTTTGGTTATGATTCGGTGATGATAATAAAAATGTTTAAGTATATATTTTAGGTTGATCATTGGAGTTTTAATTCGAGGTCCGAATATATGGTCAAGGGATTGGATATATTTATGTATTTAGGAGCATGTTTGGCCATGCTATAATGTTTTAACGCCACATATATGAATGGATGTTTAACAGGATATTATGGGTCTATACGTTTTGATATTTGCATGTGCATAAGTTATGATATAATAAGTTGTTATTTGACTAATGAAAAGATGTGTTGACACGTAGTTTATATATATATATATATAAAGTTAATGATATATGCTGGATATGTCAAAATGTCGAATAACATAGATTCAATGGTTAGATGGTTTGGATTTTAGAAGTATAAAACTGGTGTAAATTAGGAGTAATGATGTATTTAAATTTCATACATGATTCATTTTGTAGGTCTCGAGTAGCATGAGATAAGAGTATGGGTTATGCATGAACTATTTATTGAATATCGAGAATCGAATATGCTTGTTTGGATTAATAAACAAATGGATCGTGATTGCGTATGAGATTGAAAGGTTATGGAGTTATAATTATAACCTGTAGCACGATTGATGATGAATTACTGTGATGAACTGAGTCTTGTCCGGTAATGCCTTATAACCCTAATCTGGCGCGGATACGGGATAGGGGTGTTACAGTCTAAATAACCTATAAAATCAATGTGTTTCTAAATTTACACATCTTACCGGGTTTTCTAAACTTTACCATCGGGTAGTAACAAACAAGTGACGACAACGATCCAAACTCAAAGTTCTTCTTAAAATTTAACGATTTCCTGGTAATGAGGGGTGACTAATGGGTTTCCTCAAAGGAGTTTTTCTTCTGTTTTAAAACTTTAGACAGCAAACAAAAATGTTTTCAATGGTAGTTTTTCACGATAATAAACCGGAAATGTGTTCTATTCAAATGTTTTCCACCCTGTGACATGCTGAATCTTGTCGTAGTGTATTGACCGGGTTTGGGATGTTACATACTGCTTCAGTCTTTTCGAGACGAGAATCTGTAGCTGCCATGAATTTTGTCAACATCTCTTCAAGGTTTGATTTATTTTCCTGTGGATAGGGCTGATTTTGGTAATTTGGAGTAGGTTGCTACCTTTGATTTCCGTTATTTCCTTGTCCTCCCCACGAAAATTTGGGTGGTTCCTCCAACATGCATTATAAGTGTTACTATAAGGGTTATTATTAGATCAAAAATTGTTACCTATATAGTTTGTCTGCTCATTTTCTGCTCCTGGTTGGTAGGGTAGGTACTCAGAATTCGCCACATTCCCGCTTGTTTCGCATTGCATGACTGGATGTACCTGTGAAGAACATAAATTATCAAGTTTTTTATTCATTAACTCCACCTGTGTTGATAGCATTGTCACTACATCTATGTTTAAAACTCTGGCTGATTTTGTCGGTTTAGCTCTTGTAATTTGCGATTGATAGGTGTTCAACAACATCTCCTCAATAAAATCATTTGCCTAGTTGGAGAATTCACACCATAGTTAAAAGTTTGGACTTGAAGCAACAAAGGTAATCCGTGGTGTGAGCATCTTCTTAGGAGATCCTTGTATCTTTCCCATGTATCATATAATGTTTCTGCGTCATTCTACACAAAAGAAGATATGTCATTCCTTAATTTAGCCGTTTTGGCTGGTGAAAAATATTTTAAAAGAAATTTTTTGGTCATTTGATCCCATGTGGTGATTGACCCTTGTGGTAACGAGTTCAACCACTGCTTTGCTTTGTTCCTTAATGGAAAAGGAAATAACCGAAGACGTATGGCATCGTCAGACACGCCATTTATTTTGAAGGTATCACAGAATTCTAAAAAATTAGATATATGTGTGTTTGGATATTCATCCTGCAAACCATCAAATTGAACAAACTGTTGAATCATTTGTATTGTGTTAGGCTTTAAATCAAAATTATTAGCGGCTATAGCGAGCCTAACAATACTAGATTCTGCTCCTGTCAGATTAGGTTTAGCATAATCATACATAGTACGGGGAGCATTCTGTTCTTGCACATTTGGTGGATTGTTCTTGTCCATCCCTTCAGTAGGATTGGATCTTTGCTCTTCTTCTCTTTGATAGTCTAGGGCTCGTCTAATTTCTCTATGATTTCTGCGAGCGCTAGCTTCAATGTCACTTTCGTATTCTAATGGTCCTCTCGGATTTCTTCTAGTCATAAACTAGAGGTACCTTCTATGAAAAGAAAGAAAGAAATTTACAAAAACGAAAACACAAATATATGTATAAAAGAGAAATTTGAAAATAAAAATAATGGCTAATGTAATAGAAATAGAGCTTTCTTAATATTTTAGATGTTCATCGGTAATGGCGCCAAAAACTTGATCGTGTCAAACAGTCGAGTTTTAATATTTATAAAAGAGTGATCGAACCTGTAGACTGACTACGACAACGATAGAGGCAAGTACACCTATCGAACAATAGTATACCTCAGGCAAGAATATCTTATCGAACCCAAGGGAACCTAAAAGTACTACTACTCACTTTCTTTCTATTATTTAGCCTAAAATATAGAGTGATTGAATTATTAAACTAATGAGATACTTAGACTAAATGCAAAGACAAAAGAATGAATGGGAGAAAGACTTTAGGAAAACTCAGTTGATAAAGACGATACCCTCAGGAAGAATCCACTTATGACTTCACTTATTATTCATTCCCCAAATCATATGATTTCTTTACTTAGCTTGATACGTGAGACTCCCTAACCTATATTAAACCCTCTCTCGAGGCGAATAACGTCTAACCTTAGGTTAATTAGTGGAACTCTCGTTCTCTTTTAATAACCTCTAAGGAAGCAGTAAATCGATCAATGGATTCCCATATTAGGTTCCACCCTAATCCGGCAAAATCTCGTAACCCTATCTCTAAACACCCAATCAACTCCGCTTAATTATGCTATATATACTCTTAGGCGAGGTCTATTCCTCCTCCACCTAAGCATATTAGATTAAATTAAGCAACATAATTAAGAACAAACTAAGTACTTATCATATAATTTAGAAATCAAATAACAAAATCCATCATAGGCTTCATCCCCTTTATGTATCTGAGGGGTTTAGTTCATAACTAAATACGAAAACATCTCAAGTGTAAATAATAAACAAAACATAAGAAATCCCTAAAACCCCCTAAAGGAATTGAAAGAGAGATCCTCTGTCTTGAATGGAACTCCCGCTTCTTGAGATGGATCAACTAGCTATCTTCAAGTGACTCCCTAAAAGATGAAAGCTTCGGCCAAAGCCTCTGCAAAAAGCCCTCTTTTATGTCTGCCTTGGGTTGTTTATATAAGCTTTGGAATGCTATACTTGGCTCCTAAGTATCTCCTTCAAGTAGAATTACTATAGGGTGTTGGAGCAGACTTAGGAGTATGTTTCTTTGGCTTCAAGCATCCAAATCCAAGTGAAATTGCTCTTTCCTGTGGCAGAGGCACGGCCATGGCACACGCCCGTGTAACTCGTGGTTGGGCCATGTCTCAATTCTGTCGTTTTGGGCACGGCCGTGTAAGTCAAGATTCAGGCCGTGCTTCAGGTCTGTCAATTTGGGCACGGCCATGTAGATCACTAGGCACGTCCGTGTGATAATTGGATGCTACACGGCCGTGTGTCACGGAGTTGAGGCCGTGCTCTAGGTAGTTGGTGAGGCACGATCGTGTGGGATTTGGGCCAGGCCATGTTGATTTCTCGCTAAGGCCCAATTACTCCGTTTTATGCCCTATTGTGTTCTTTTCATCCTCGGGTGCTTTCCTGAGTATAAATATGAAAAGAAAGGATTAAAAGCACCTTTTTACAGAAATCACGGGCTAATTCATCCGAAAGCCTATTAAATATGGGGTTAAAATATGTTACTTTTACGGTTTATCAAGGTCCAAACCAGGCTGTTACAACTCTCCCCCTTAGGGATTTTTGTCCCTGAAAATCTTATCAGTGAATAGTTGTGGATGTTGCTCTCTCATAATGTTCTCAGGCTCCCACGTAGCCTCTTCAATTCCGTGTTTGTGCCACAATACTTTCACTAGAGAAATTTTCTTATTTCTCAATTCTTTGGTCTCTCGTGCCAAAATTCGGATCGGTTCTTCACTATACGACAAGTCTGACTGAATCTCAACCTCAGTCGGAGCAATCACATGAGATGGATCTGATCTGTACCGTCGAAGCATTGACATATGGAACACGTTATGGATCTTTTCTAACTCTGATGGCAATCTCAATCTATAAGCAACCGGCCCAACTTATTCAATAATCTCATACGGTTCGATGAATCTTGGACTCAGCTTACCCTTCCGGCCAAATCGAAGTATTTTCTTCCACGCAGACACTTTCAAAAACACTTTATCACCAATTTCAAATTCAATATCCCTTCGTTTCAAATCTACGTAAGACTTCTAACGATTTGAGGCTGCTTTCAAATTGTCACAAATTACTTTCACTTTCTGCTTAGTCTCTTTTATAAGATCAACCCCGTGAATCTTGTTCTCACTCAGTTCAGTCCAATACAATGGAGTTCGAAACTTTCAACCGTAAAGAGCTTCATATGGTGCCATTTTGATACTAGACTGAAAACTATTATTATACGCAAACTCAATCAACGATAAATTCCTTTCCCACGTGCTTTCAAATTCAACTATGCAACATCTCAGCATGTCTTCAAGAATCTGAATGATTCGCTCAGATTGACCATCTGTTTGCGGATGAAAAGCAGTACTAAAATGCAATTATGTGCCTAAAGCATCTTGTAATTTCTTCCAAAATCGTGAGGTAAATCTCGGATCTCTGTCAGACACTATAGATTACGGTACTCCGTGCAATCTCACAATCTCATCGATATACAATTCAGCCAACTTATCTAATGAATAATCGGTTCTCACCGGAATGAAATGAGCTGATTTCGTCAATCTATCAACTATCACCCAGATCGCATCTTTCTTGCTCAGACATAAGGGCAAACCCGACACAAAGTCCATCGTGATCCTCTTCTATTTCCACTCAGGAATCATAATCGGTTGCAATAAACCGGACGGAACTTGATGTTCAGCCTTAACTTGCTGACAAACTAAACATTTCTACACAAAGTTAGAAATATCTCTCTTCATACCATGCCACCAGTAAAACTGTTTCAAATCATTATACATTTTCGTACTCCCCGGATGTACAGTCAAATGACTATTGTGAGCTTCAGTCAAAATCATTTGAATCAGCTCTGAATTTCTCGGAACACAAATTCGATCTCTGAATCTCAAACAATCATTATTATCAATTTGAAATTTTTATTCCGCATTCGAATTACATTTAACTCTTTTTTCTAATAACTCATTATCAATTTTCTGAGCATCACAAATCTGCTGTACAAACATCGGCTTAACTTTCAATTCAGCTACCACCACATCATCATCACACAGATCCATCTGATTACTCATAGCTCGCAAAGGATATAATAATTTCCGACTCAAAGCATCAGCTACAACATTAGCTTTACCCGGGTGGTAATCTATCACAAGTTCATAATCTTTCAACAGCTCTAACCATCTTCTCTGTCACAAGTTCAAATCTTTCTGAGTCATCAAATACTTTAAACCCTTATGATCAGTATAAATATGACATTTTTCACCGAATAAATAGTGATGCCAAATCTCAATGCAAATACAATCGCAGCCAATTCAAGATCATCTGTTGGATAATTCTTTTCATGTGGTTTTAACTGTCTCGAAGCATAAGCGATGACTTTTCCTTCTTGCATCAGCACACAGCCCAAACCATTCAACGATGCATCACTATAAACTATAAACTCTTTGCCTGATTCAAGTTGAATCAACACTGGTGCTTCTGTTAACAACACTTTCAACTGTTTAAAACTCTGTTGACACTTTTCTGACCATTCGAATCTAACATCCTTTTGCAACAACTTTGTCAATGGAGTTGAAATCATTGAGAAGCCTTTCACAAATCGTCTATAATATCCCACTAGTCGTAGAAAACTACGGACTTCAGACACATTTCTCGAAGGCTTCCATTCTAAAATAGCAGAGATTTTATGCGAATCGACTCGTATCCCAGCAGCGGATACAATTCGCCCCAGAAAATTGACCTCATGCAACCAAAATTCACACTTGCTAAACTTTGCATACAACTGTTTCTCACGCAGAGTTTGTAGCACGATTCTCAAATGCTCGGCATGTTGCGTCTCATCATGTGAATAGATCAAAATATCATCAATGAACACAACCACAAAGTGATCCAAATACGGTCTGAATATCTAATTCATCAAATCCATAAACACTGCAGGGGCATTTGTTAGTCCAAAAGGCATCACTAAGAATTCATAATGTCCATACCTCGTTCTGAATGCAGTTTTTGGCACATTGGATTCTTTAACTCTCAACTGATAGTAGCCCGATCTCAAATCTATCTTAGAAATTACTGTAGCTCCTCTCAGCTGATCAAACAAATCATCGATCTGAGGTAACGGATATTTGTTCTTTATCATCATTTTGTTCAATTGTCGATAATCAATACACATTCTCATAGTTCCATCTTTCTTTTTCAAAAATAATACAGGAGCTCCCCAGGGTGAAAAACTTGGCCGTGCAAATCCTCTGTCAGTCAATTCTTGCAACTGAGATTTCAACTCTTTCAATTCTGTTGGTGCCATTCTGTATGGAGCTATCGAAATAGGAGTAGTTCCCGGCACTAACTCAATACCAAATTCAACTTCTCTAATCGGAGGTAACCCCGATAACTCTTATGGAAACTCACATATCACAGGCACAGATTCAACTTTCCTTTCCGACACTTTTGTATCAATCACGTACACCAAATAAGCTTCACATCCCTTTCTCACATAGTTCATAGCTTTTATCACAGATAAAACAGCTGGTAATCCTTTCATATCACTAGACTCAATTCGAACTATCTCACCATTATGACTCTTTAATTCAACATTCTTTCTCTTACAATTCACAATGGCATTACGCAAAGTAAGCCAGTCCATTCCCAGAATTATGTCAAATTCATCAAATGGTAGCAACATCAAATTGACTGGGAAACATATATCATGAAACATCAACGGGCAATTCTTGTACACCTTATCCACCAAAACACACTCGCCTAAGGAGTTCCATACTCTAATCACAAATTCAGTAGACTCAACAGGTAGAGTCTTATTCGATACTAAATTTATACACACATAAGAATGAGTTGATCCTGGATTTATCAATGCAATGACATCAGTATCAAATAAAGTGAAAGTACCGGTGATGACGTCTGGAGATGATGCTTCCTCTCGTGCACGTATAACATAGGCTCGGGCAGGTGCTCTTCTTCTAACCTTACAGCTGTATCAGTCATTCCTCTCTGGCTTTCATTCACATTTCTGATGCTCCTGGGTGGTCTACTTCTGGCCGTCACATTACTTGGTCTTTCATTCTAAACACTTTCTTCTTCAACTATCTTTGGGCAATCTCGAATAAAATGATCTCGGGATCCACACTTATAGCATGTTCTATTGTTATACCTGCCCCAGCATTCTCCCACATGTCGTCTCCCACATTGTTTACATTCGGGCTTGTTGTTCTTAACACTGCCCACACTTGACTCATTCAGAGTTTGAATTTGTAAACCAGTACTCTATCTCGAACGATCTCTATTAGGATGACCAAACGAAGCATTTGAACGATTGCTGGCATCTCTATATCTCTTTGAAAAAGGCTGAGAAAATTTATTCATCGATCTCTTTCTTTCATCTCGAGCCTCAGAATTGACTTTTTTCTTTTCTTTACTGAGTTCCTAAGCTTTGCATGCTCTCTCCACAAGTACAAAAAATTTATTTATATCCAGTATCCCAACCAACAACTTTATGTCTTCATTCAATCCCTCTACGAAACGTTTGCACGTAGTAGCTTCAGTAGAAACACACTCTCTAGCATATTGACTCAATCGCACGAATTCTCGTTCATACTCAACAACAGACAAACGGCCTTGTTTCAACTCTAAAAACTTCTTACGTTTCTGATCAATAAAGCGTTGGCTGATATACTTCTTTCTAAACTCGACTTAAAAGAAATCCCAGGTGATTCTCTCTCTCGGAACCACAGATATCAATGTTTTCCACCAATTGTAAGTCGTGTCTCTCAACAAACTTAATGCACTCATCAGGGTTTAGCGATATCTCATCAAATACTCGAAGGGCATTCTCGAGCCAAAACTCAGCTCGCTCAGCATTATCATCAGCTGTGGCCCTAAACTCTTCGGCCCCATACTTGAGAATCTTGTCTACAGGTGGTTTATTCAATCTGATCGGATCTACAACTTGTGGCGCAACAGGTACTTGCGAGGGTGGAGGTTGTGGAGCAGTCGGATTTGTTCTAACAAATTCTGAAAATAATTCACTCATCATACGGAAGAAGGCTTGCTTAGCCTCACCTATTTGGCCTTGATGTGGCTGGCGCTGTCCCTTGAGCGGAAGCAGGCGCATTACTCTCTACATCATCAGCAACTGCTCGATCGGGATCCATTACTATATTAAAACACATTTCAACTGTCAGATTTCATCACACTATCACAATTTCACAATATGGCATGTATAGCTAGACTCACACGTGCTGCGTTAGTCCGAGAATCGACTAAATCATAGCTCTGATACCAATAAAATTATAACACCCCTAACCCGAAACCATCTCCGGAATAGGATTAAGGGGTATTACCGATCAATCAGAACATTTAACCTCTAAATGTCGGCACAAAGTCAATCATCATCAAACACATTCATATACAATCATAGCGTCCCTTAAATGAGCCATCAAGACCCTAAGTATGCTTATAAACTAAGTCGGGACTAAACCGAAACACATATAAAATTTCATGAAAAATTTAAACTTTTCTAGAATACAGGGGAGACACGCCCGTGGGGGTAGGCCGTGCCTTTCTCACGACTACATGACACAGTCGTGTGTCCTCCCCGTGGTTACATACTGCCAAAATCAACACGGCTAACAAGCACGCCCGTGTGCTAAGACCGTGTCCTATAAGGTCATATACTGCCATTTCTCACACGACTTGTAGGCACACCTTTGCCATGGCCGTGTACTATTAAGGCTAGCTACTGGCTTGTGCACCACGGTTAGATGACACCCCCGTGTCTAGGCTGTGTGCAGTTTAAGCCACATTCTGCCAATTTATCCACGGTCTGAGGTACGCCTGTGTGCCCCAATCATGTGACATTATAAGCCATTTTTGCAAGGCCAACATGCCACCCACTTAGGGTCAAACCTACAAGCCAATCAACCAAACATCTCATGAACATATTGCCATCTAAAAGCATACCAATTTAGCAATTCAAAACATGCAATCAATACCAACTCTAATCATAACCAATTCAATACCAATACTTATTCTATCACAAGCATAATTCATTCCCAATCTCACTACCTCTACTAGCATTTATCAACACAAAGTTACCACTCAATATCAAATTTATCAATCTATAAATCATGCCAAAAGATGCATCATATATACACCACATTCATTCATGCCAAACCTATCACATATCTAGCCACATCTCATGGCTAATTACAAATCTCAAACTTGATTCAATTAACTAGCCTATACATGCCATATTCTCATTATATATATCTTTTCAAAAGTACCAAAATGGAATGTCGATAGTGTGATTGAGAAGCTAACACTGCAAGGCAGAGAAACAAATCACACAGTATGCTTTCCAAAGCTTAGTAAGTTCGTAATATAATACATATTACTCAATACTTCAACATCAATATGTATATATATATGTACCATCACATAGATAAAGGCACAACTAGGCACATTATCAATCTAACTACATACCCAATTATCTATTCATTCAACTCTTAAATCTATCATCAACCACATAGGATCAAACGTACCTTGATCAACACATAGTTACTTACCATTTATGCTACTCAATTGTTCAATATTACCTCTCGTTCAAACCTTGCTATTCATTTGCTTTATTCGCACACTTAGTGCCAATTTCATAACTGAAACATAATCATCACCGCACACTTAGTGCCAATACATTAAACCAAACTTATATCGGTATCGCACACACAGTGCCAAGTCGATAAGCCGAAGCTTCTATCTTTTCGCACACACAGTGCCAATCATCTCTTTCTCGTTTCAAATTTCGCACACTTAGTGCCCTTTTTTCTCAATTCAGCACATAGCATTTCAAATCTCATAGATACATATACATCCATTCAATTTATATCACATAGATAAAGTTTACAACTAGTATTATATCTGAACTTACCTCGGACGTCGAACTATCGCTACGGTCGATTAATCGAACACTTTATCTTTTCCTCGATCTCGATCCGAACCTCTCCTCTCTTGGTCTATACACATTCAAATTCAATCCATTCAATCATCAATTCAATCATTTAGTCCAAACACACATATTTAGGGTATTTTATAAATTAACCCTCACATTTTTACATTTCGACACTTTAGTCCCTATCTTACAATATCATCAAATTCACAAATTCCACACATTCACATGCTTGGCCGAACCTCTCTAGGGATTATATAAGTCCAAATATTTCATCAAATTTGCTATTTAGTCCCTCAACTTTCCATTTTCTCAATTTAGACCAAAATGCTCAATTTCACCAAAAATTCAAATACAAACTATGCTAACCCAACACCAAGCTTTCATATTTCACCAACTAACATCACAAAGCTCAAGTGTTCATCAATGGCTCATCACAAAAACATCATCAATTCAAAAAAATTACAATATGGGTTAGCTAGAGCACGAAGCAACGATCACGAAATCGTAGAAATTATCAAAATCTGATTAAAAACTAACCTTGAATCAAAATCAAAACATGCCGTGTAACGCCCCTATCCCATGTATCACCGGATTAAGGTTAAAGGCGTTACCAGACAAATCGAAAACATTTACAGAAATAATTGGTCAACCATTCATCAATATCAATCATAATGTACCTTAAGTAGGTCATCGAGACCTTAAGTATGCTTATAAACTAAATCGGGACTAAACCGAAACATATACGAGATTTCATGAAAATTTAAAACTTATCTAAAATACAAGGGACACACGGCCGTAGGGGTAGGCCGTGCCTCTCCCACGGTTTCTTGACACACCCGTGTGTCTTCCCCATGGCTATATACTGCCAAAACCAACACGGTCACCAATCACGCCCGTCTGCAAAGGCTGTGTACCACTTGATCATATACTGTCATTTCTCACACGGCCACCAAGCACACCCGTATCGAGGTCGTGTACAATTTAAGCCACAATCTACTAATTTAGCCACCGTCTTAGGCACGCCCGTGTGCCTCAACCGTGTGACATTGTAGGCCATTTTACAAGGCCAATATGCCACCCATTTTGGTTCTCACCTACAAGCAATACATACCAAAACATGATATACACATAGGGTAACCAAAACATATCAAATGGTTCACTTCATCCATACATTCAATACCAAATCCATCCATACCAAATTGCAAACTAAATCCTACCTCATTTCAAACATGTATCATCCATTTGCTTAACCAAAACTTAACCACTCCATATGCATCAAAACATACTAAATATATATGCTTCATAACTCATTCATTCAAACATTTATCAACTCAAAAACTTGCCAATACACATGGCTATGCTCACTTCATAAACATATACACCTATCTAGCCTATACATGCCATATTTAGCCATATACATTTTCAAAAGGGTACCAAAATAAGTTTAGTAGTGTGATGACGATCCTTGACAATCCCGAGCCTTCAGTAGCTTTGACGACGTATAAAATAGAGAAAACACACACACAGAGTAAGCTTTTGAGTAAGTCATAGACAATTAAACACATTGGCACATATATAAATATCAATCACTTAGCAACTATCACATATATAACTTGGTTCATAACTTATAGCCACATTTGCCATATTCAACATTTTAAGATTCACTTTCTCATTTTCAATCATACTCTTCTTCATATCAAAGTCATATTGGTGCCTACCTTTTATACACACTTAATGTGCATTCAACGTACTTGAAATGGATAATCACTTACTTATTGATCATAGGTCAGATATACCATTCGTATTGCAGACTTACCCGTTGAACTCTTAGGAACCTAGTAGGATGATCAGAAAGTTCGTAATAGTAGTACAATGCCAACGTCCCAGACTAGGCCTTACATGCACTCGTATATCGATGCCACTGTCCCAGATAGGGTCTTACACGTACAGATTATAACGATGCCAACATCCCAGACGTGGTCTTACACGAGTCAATATGATGCCGATGTCCCAGACATAGTCTTACTCATAAAGTTCATATCGATGCCTACGTCCCAAACGTGGTCTTACATGAAATTTCAAATCAACGTCAACATCCCAGACATGGTCTTACATGATAAAACAGAACAGATACCTATGTAATGACATAGCTAATCCTATCTATTCCTAGGTTCAAACGGGACTTTTTGATTTTATCACTATATGGAACTTATTTCAGAATTCACGCATTTAGCATATCATACTCATTCAGTTTCATTGATAGACATATGAATACATATATTCAATTCAATACAGATAAGTTTATTTGCATAGTGACTTACCTCGGGTTCGGTTTAACGAAACAAGAATGGCTACTCTGTTACTTTCGCTTTCCCGCGATCTAAACCCGTTTTCCTCGATTCTTATTCTAACCATATTTAGAATTAACCCTTTTATTCACCATTCCATTCAATTCAATCCATAGACACACATTTAGGGCTATCTGCAAATTAACCCTTGTATTAGCACACTTTAACAATTTAGTCCATTTTTCACAAAACATCAAATCCACAAAATCCACACACACACATGCTTGGCCAGACCTTTCTAGGGACTATATAAGCCTAAATATTTTATCAAATTTGCAATTTAGTCCTTCCATTTACCATTTTCTCAATTTAGCCCTATTTAGCTAAATTCAACAAAACTTCAAGAACAAAACATGTTCATCAAACACATATCTTTCATATTTCACTATTAAACATCATAAATCACATGAGTTCATCAAAGTCTCATTTCATAAACATCATCAATTTTCAAAATTGAAGGATGGGTTTAGAAGCATTCGAAGCAACGATTACGAAAACATAGAAATTATCAAAAATCGAATCAAATTTATACCTTAATCTTGCTTAAAGCTAGTCGAACTTTAGCTTGTTTTCTTTCTTTTCTTTCCTTCAAAATTTGGCACTCATAAAAGATGATAACTATCATCTTTCCTTTGTTTCATCCATTATTATAGATATTAAAACTAATTTACCATTTTAGCCTTATTATAAAATATTTATAACCTATATTCACAAGGCCATTAATGACTTTTAGTCATCCACTAACTAATTATTGGTTCATTTGTCTCATAAGGCCTCCTTCTTTTCAAAGCCACAACAAATAAGTGCTTTAACATATAGCAAGCAACTTTCACACTTAATGCAATTCAATCCTTTTGTCAAATTAAACACACAGACAGAAAAATTCGCTTACGAAAATTTACCACATGCTAATTCACTTATCAAGAGCATAGAAAATAATATTAAAATATTATACAGACGCAGATTTGTGGTCCCAAAACCATTGTTCTGGCTAAGGTATAAATCGGACTGGTACAATTCTCCCTCTTAGGGATTTTCATCCCCGAAAATCTTACCGTTAAACAGATTCGGATATTGTTGTCTCATTGAATCCTCAGGCTCCCACTTAGCCTCTTTTATACTATGACGATGCCAGAGTACTTTTACTAATAGAATTTTCTTGTTTCTCAACTCTTTCACTTCACGAGCTAAGATACAGATCGGTTCCTCTTCGTATGTCATATCAGATCAAATTTCAATTTCAGATGGGGCAATCACATGTGACGGATAAGATCGATATCTACGGAGCATCGAAGCGTGAAATACATTATGAATTTTTTCTAGTTCAGAGGGTAACTTCAATCTATATGCAACAGGCCCAACACGTTCAATGATCTCATACGGTCCGATGAATCTCAGACTTAACTTGCTTTTACGTCCGAATCGGAACACTTTCTTCCACGGAGACACTTTCAGAAATACTTTGTCACCGATTTCAAATTCTATATCTTTTCAATTTAAGTCTGCATAGGACTTCTGACGATCAGATGCTGCTTTTAAACAATCTCAAATCAGTTTCACTTTTTGTTCAGTATCTTTTATTAAATTGACCCCATGAAGCTTATTTTCACTAAGCTCAGTCCAATATAGAGTTGTACGACATTTACGTCCATACAAAGCTTCATAAGGTGCCATTTTGATGCTCGTCTGAAAACTATTATTGTGCGCAAACGCGATCAATGGCAGATATTGTTCCTACGAGTCAATAAACTCAAGTATACAGCATCGCAACATATCCTCTAAGATTTGAATGACTCACTCAGATTGACCATCCGACTGCAGATGAAAAGCAGTACTGAAATGAAATTTTGTGCCCAAAGCTTCTTGCAATTTCCTCTAGAACCTCGATGTGAATCTCGGGTCTCTATCTGACACAATAGATAGTGGCACCCAATGCAATCTCACAATCTCAGAAATATAAAGCTCGGCTAATCTCTCAAGTGAATAGTTAGATCTTATCGAAATAAAATGGGTAGATTTCGTCAAGCGGTCAACTACGACCCAAATTGTATCTTTCTTTTTTGGAGTTATAGGCAAACCAGAAACAAAGTCCATAGTTACTCTATCCCATTTCCACTCAGGAATCAGAATTGGTTGTAACAACCCAGACGGAACTTGATGTTTTACTTTTACTTGCTGACAAACTAACCATTTTGAAACAAAGTCAAAAATGTCTCGTTCATACTAGACCACCAGTAGTGTCGTTTCAAATCTTGATACATTTTTGTACTACCTGGATGAACAGATAGGTGACTATTATGTACTTCACCCAAAATCAATTGAATCAGCTCCGGATTTCTTGGAACACAGATGCAATTTTAGAATCTCAAACAATCATCGACAACTCGAAATTCAGATTCAGAATACAATTCACACTGAGCTCGTTTCAACAACAATTCATTATCAACCTTCTGAGCATCACATATTTGCTGTACAAATAACGGTTTCGCTCTCAATTCAGCTATCACAGAACTATCACCAGACAAATCTAACTGAGCATTCAAAGCACGTAATGCAAACAATGACTTTCTACTCAACGCATCAGCAACCACATCTGCTTTCCCCGGATTATAATCTATCACCAGCTCATAATCTTTTAACAATTCAAGCCATCTTCTCTGGAGCAGGTTCAAATCTTTCTGGGTCATTAGATATTTCAGACTTTTATGATCTGAAAACACGTGACATTTCTCACCATACAGATAATGGCGTCAAATCTTAAGTGCAAACACAATCGCAGCTAATTCAAGGTCGTGCGTCAGATAGTTCTTTTCATAAGGCTTCAATTGTCTCGAGGCATAAGCTACAACTTTGCCTTCTTACATCAAAACACATCCTAGACCGTTTAATGAAGCATCACTATAAACAACAAATTCTTTGCCCGATTCGGGTTGTACTAACACTGGAGCTTCTATTAACAAAGCTTTCAACTGATCAAAACTTCTCTGACACTTATCAGACCATTCAAATCTGACATCTTTCTGAAGTAATCTTGTCAACGGAGTAGCTATTTTTGAAAAGCCTTGTAATATCCGGGATCTAGGGGTTATGCGTTTTAACTTAAATGTATGTGGTAGCGTGCCTATGTATGGTTTGAGTGTGTTTTGGGAGTTTCAAAAACTTTAGAATGTAGGTGAATGCCTTGGAAATATATTAGATTTTTAATTATTAAAAGGAAGCTAGTCAAGATAGGCCTTAAGAAAATTTGTTGGAGGATTTAGACACAAGAATTCAGTTGGCAAAGTGGCAAGGGAGGCGCCACTTAGGGCCTTAAGAAGTGACGCCACAAGCAGTGACTTTTATTTTTGCATTTGTATGGCATGTATCGGTCAAACTTTAATTATGGTAAGGATGGACTTTTTTATTTATGGATAGTAGACTAAGGGAAAAAGGAAAGTGATTAACTTAAGGAATGAAATCCTAAGTTTTTGGTATGATAAGGGGACATAAGGATTGGATTAAGGGATAAGGTTTTGGAAACTTTTTAATGGCCAATTTGACCATGTATGTGGACGGCATTATGGACTAGGGGGTGGCCGAATTTTTATGGTAGACTTTGGTAAGGATGAGTGGTTGGGTGTATTTCTATTTGGTCATTTTTGTACTTCCAAAACACCTTTTCTTTTGTAGCCGAATTTGCATAGGGAGGTTTAGGCATTTCCTTGTGCAATTTCTTTTTCCCGAAAGCTCTTGTGTTCTTTTTTTTTCTTTTGTGACTAGAAGCCGAAACCTCTAAAACCTTACCTTCTCTTCTTCTTCATCTTCTTACCAATTCAACCATCTTCAAAAAGCCAAGGTATCTCTCTCAATCTCTCCATTGCCGAAACTTCTTCAACCCCAACTCTTCTTTTCTCTTCATAACTCTCAATAGCCGAACCTCTATTGAACCTCCCTAAATTTCTTTGCTTCACTTCTTTTCTTTAAAGCCAAAAGTACCATAGGCTGGAATCTGCTCCAATCGTTTCACAATAGTGGGTAAGAATTCTCTTCTAATCATTTTTCTTCTATCTCTTTTGATTGCCGAAAGTTAAGAAGTCTAACTCTATTTTCTTGTTATGGCCAAATCTATGAAAGGTGATATCGGGATTTCAGTAGTCTAACGTTAAAGGAGTAGAGATCTCTCGAGTTTCGATCCATCAAGGGATTTTGGAGGACTGTTAGGTTCAAACGTGTGATTCCGAGATTCGATCAGTTGAGGTAAGATGATGGTAGTAGTAGGCTGAAGGCCGTTACTTCTGTTCATTTATGTAAGAGCCGAATCTAACATAGTTGTGTAGGAGGAGTTCAACAAATCGCAAGGTGCAAATTGTGTAGGCTACGGGGTTCGGGTTTAGGCGACTTTTGCTTATAAGGTGTGTAGTTATCGCACTATTCTCCTGTTGTTTGTATTTGTTGTTATATCTATATATATATGTGTGTATATGATATGTGTGGTGGTTAGAAATATGACTGAGATGGTAACTACCCATGGTTGGTAATCGGGTAATCAGGTCAGTATTTAATGATATTAATCTACCTGTGATTTATGTATGAAATTGTGGTAAGCATGTGGTATAAACTCATTTAAATGTTATTATGACATGATATATATATGCATGGGGATTGGGACATGACTATTGAAGGACAGGGTGTACATTTATGTACGTGGTCTGATGTTAGCCTTGAGCTTCATTGGCGCTTGATGTTGGCTATATGCTTCATCAAGGTAGGGTGTTGGCTATGTGCCACATCGTGGGCGGATGATAGCTGTGTGCATCACCGTGGATTGAGGATGACCTTGAGTCACCTCATGGACATTGATATGTGGGGTCACTTAGGTGATCGGTGGCTAAGCCACGGCCTTGGGCAGTAAGTCTGCCAAGGAGGTGTGTAGCGGTTGAAGGGTGATTTAGTAATCCCTTGGTTTGTACGGCATGTATGGGAGTGTGTAGCGGATGGACACTAGGATGGGTTGGGATTTATTTTGCATGATTATGAATGTAGACTATGATTGTGAACTGTGTGGTGGGCCAAGCCCATTTATGGAGACATGTGAAATAATTGCCCACTGAGTCAGTTTGACTCACCCTATTTTTTTTAAAAAACAATGCATGTGATACATGATTCTTAGACCGGGTTGGAGCGGATACGAGGTGGCCATACAGAAGATGTTTATTTGTTTTATGCACTTTATATTTTTAGTATTTTTGAGTAAATTTTTATTGTAATAAGGCCACTTAAAGTATTTGGGAACTTTTTATGGTTTGAAGTTAAATTGTTATTGTACTAACCACTGGAAATGATTTTTGGAACCTATTTAAATCTTAAAAACTTATATTAAAATTTTAAACCCGAAAATTTGTAGCAACATAATTTTTCCTTAAGTATTTTAAATGTACAATGTTTTATAAATGACGAAAAATTATTATGTTTTCACTCTTATGACAAATTCTTTTCAAACTTTTTCCTCAGTAGCATTCTAAATTGGTCGTGGTGTTTGGGCTGGGTTTGGAGTGTTACAATTTGGTATCAGAGCAAGGTTCAAAACTTTACTTTGAGGGTTTTTGGGCCAAAAACATTTTTTTTAAAAAAATGGGCTTTTCAAAAACATAGACTTTCATGAACTATTTCAGGTTTATTTTGGCATGGCACTTGTATCTCCGGCCCGAAGTCCACCAGGTAAGTACCCCTAACTACTGAAGTGATTGGTATGTGAAACTTTATGGGCATTATGGGATCGTAGATTAGTAGATTAGGAGTTGTTGAACCCTAAGACTAGTTTACTCCAACACAAGATACATAAGACTTAAGTGCAACCAAACAAACATGTGAGTAAGTCGCCGAGTTAGGGTGTGGCAACAGTTGTGCACATGTCTAGGATTGGATTCGGTGGGAGCTTGGTATTTAAGCAGTCCTAGTGACTCACCTTCTCTTCACTCAAATTCTACCTGGTGCGTAGTGGCGGTTCACCCTAACCAAGAGGACCTATTCACCAGTTAAACCAAATAATTAAAACCCGAAAGGGACCAGCTACACTGTTTTGTAAAAACTACCTTAGATTTGAAAAATGACTAAAATACCCTAGTTTGGAAAATTTACTAAATTACCCCTAATTTACAAAATTACCGAAATAAACCCGATTTTTAAAATTTCAAAAAAAATACCTCTGACTTGTATCAATTTTCAAAGTGATCCTGATTTCTAAAATTTTTGAAATACCATTGATTTGTAAGATTATTTTTGAATTAACCCCATTTTATTGCTAAAATACCCTGAGGATGAATTACAAAAATACCCCTGGGTTGGGAACGGACAAAATGCCCAAAGTAGTGTAGTGGATGTTGTTGATGAATGCATATGACTCTTTGAATTAGGGTAGTAAACTTGAGATGAAAACTTTGGTTGATCGAAAGAACTACTACTAAAACCTTCTTTACATAAAATTATTCGCGGGTAATCAGTGGAACTAATAACTAATGCATAAAATTTCTTAAATCAGATTAAATCGCGATACTAGACATGAGTTCTATGGGACGTGGTCGTCAGGACGCTTGACAGGCGAGAATGGTCGTGTCGGAACCGATTAGATCCAGTCAGATTAGAAAATGAGGCTCGCCACCGGTTGTTGAGGCGTAATTTCAAGAGCAACCGGAGGAGATGACGCATGAGATCGCAGAGCTATCTTTGCGAGTTTTAGAGCGAGTAGCGGAGCTAGTATGGGTAATAGAGCTCGAAAGTCGATGGTCGAGAGACTTAGATCCAATGGAGTGAGGTTTTAGGGAGTATCTGGGGTAGCTCGAATGTAGCGAATCTTGGTTAGAGGCAGTCGAGAGGATCATGGATGATTTGGACTACACTGTTGAGGAAAAGCTGAAAGGTGCTGTTTCGCTGCTTCGAGATGAGGTCTACCAATGGTGGCTCACTGTCAATGAGAGTATTCCTATGGATCGAGTGGATTGGGGGTATTTTAAGGTTAAGTTTGAAGGGAAATACGTCGGAGCCAGCTACATAGACTCTCAGAGAAAGGCGTTTCTGAATTTAGTACAAAGAAATTAGTCGGTAGCTGAGTATGAAGCAGAGTTTTTGCGGTTAAGTCAGTATGCTAGAGGGATTGTAGCTAATGATTACGAGCGGTGTGTCAGATTTGAGGATGGGTTGCGTGATGAGCTGCGACTGTTGATTGCTCTGCATCGAGAGAAGGACTTTGCAGTCTTAGTGGATAGGGCACGGATAGCCGAGGAGGTCAAGAGGGCCGAGAGGCTGAATAGAGATATGGATAGGAACTGTGATAAGAGGAGTTTTGGACCGTCAGAATCATCTGGAAGTCTTCAAAAAAGACCGAGGGTTAAAAATTCTGCTCGTGTTTCTATGCTAGCTGCTAAAAATCAAGACTGTCTGTGTGCTCGGTGTGGAAGGTTTCATGTTGGAGAATGCTGGGGACGGGATCGGGAGTGTTTTAGGTGTAAGTCTAAGTCTCATTTGATTAAAGATTATCCTCAGGATCCGGATAGGGCTCGTCCGGGGTATGTGCAGCCGGGCAGAGGTGGTCAACAAGCGACGAGGGGTCGTGGTCTGAACCATGGAGGGAATGGTTTCGGCCGAGGTCATGGAACACCAGGCTGAGGTGCTGGGAGTTCAGATGCGAGACAGCCAAGATTGGCTTATGCAGCCAGACGTCGCGAGGAAGGTGATGCGCCAGATGTGGGCACGAGTACGTTTCTTATTACTGGATTACCCTTTACAGCTTTAATTGGCATCGGGGACTAGGACTGGCGCCAACAGTTAATCACGGAAGAAAGGACTCACTGAGCCGGGATCACTAACTAATACTAATCTAATCTAACTAATACTAATCTAATACTAATAGAATAGAAAAAATAGAATAGAAAATACTAATATAATAGAAAGAAAAGAACTGTCTTTTCTGTATACTTTCCCCGGGCTAGTAAAGTATCTGGAACTTTGAGTGTGAACTTGGAGACTGTACCTAGGAAGATGACTGTAGTTAGTCCTTTAGGGCAATCAGTCTTTAGGGAAGTGTCTTTAGAGGTTCAGAGGCTATAGTGATAGGTGAACGGAGGAATTACTTATCCAATGTAGTGTCTGCTCGTAAGGCAGAGAAGATGGTGAGGAAGGGTTCCAAGATTTAGTAGAAAGCATATTGGTTTTATTAAGATCAGAGTGAGCAGCAAGAGCGTAGTGTGGTGAGATAGGATGTATGACTACTAGTTAGTTGGTAATTTTGAGGCCGAAATTATTTTTAAGGGGGTAGAATTGTAATATCTGGGATCTAGGGGTTATGCGTTTTAACTTAAATGTATGTGGTAGCGTGCCTTAGTATGGTTTGAGTGTGTTTTTGGAGTTTCGGGAACTTTAGAATGTAGGTGAATGCCTTGGAAATATATTAGATTTTTAATTCTTAAAAGGAAGCTAGTCAAGATAGGCCTTAAGAAAATTTGTTGGAGGATTTAGACACAAGAATTCAGTTGGCAAAGTGGCAAGGGAGGTGCCACTTAGGGCCTTAAGAAGTGACAACACAAGCAGTGTGAGGCGGGCTTAGGTTCGAATCCCATGGATGGCAATAAGGTGACTTTTATTTTTGCATTTGTATGGCATGTGTCGGTCAAACTTTAATTATGGTAAGGATGGACTTTTTCATTTATGGATAGTAGACTAAGGGAAAAAGGCAAGTGATTAACTTAAAGAATGAAATCCTAAGTTTTTGGTATGATAAGGGGACATAAGGCTTCGATTAAGGGATGAGGTTTTGGAAACTTTTTAATGGCCAACTTGACCATGTATGTGGACGGCATTATGGACTAGGGGGTGGCCGAATTTTTGTGGTAGACTTTGGTAAGGATGAGTGGTTGGGTGTATTTCCATTTAGTCATTTTTGTACTTCCAAAACACCTTTTCTTTTGTAGCCGAGTTTGCATAGGGAGTTTTAGGCATTTTCTTATGCGATTTCTTTTCCCGAAAGCTCTTGTGTTCTTTTTCTTTTCTTTTGTGACTAGAATTCGAAACCTCTAAAACCTTACCTTCTCTTCTTCTTCATCTTCTTACCAATTCAACCATCTTCAAAAAGCCAAGGTATCTCTCTCAATCTCCCCATTGCCGAAACTTCTTCAACCCCAACTCTTCTTTTCTCTTCATAACTCTCAATAGCCGAACCTCTATTGAACCTCCCCAAATTTCTTTGCTTCACTTCTTTTCTTTAAAGCCGAAAGTACCACAGGCTGGAATCTACTCCAATCATTTCACAATAGTGGGTAAGAATTCTCTTCTAATCGTTTTTCTTCTATCTCTTTTGATTACCAAAAGTCAAGAAGTCTAACTCCATTTTCTTATTATGGCCAAATCTATGAAAGGTGATATCGGGATTTTAATAGTCTAACGTTAAAGGAGTAGAGATCTCTCGGGTTTCGATCCATCAAGCGATTTTGGAAGACTGTTAGATTCAAACGTGTGATTCTAGGATTCAATCAGTTGAGGTAAGATGATGGTAGTAGTAGGCTAAAGGCCGTTACTTCTGTTCATTTATGTAAGAGCTGAATCTAACATAGTTGTGTAGGAGGAGTTCAACAAATCGCAAGGTGCAAATTGTGTAGGCTACGGGGTTCGGGTTTAGGCGACTTTTGCTTATAAGGTGTGTAGTTATTGCACTGTTCTCCTATTGTTTGTATTTGTTGTTATATCTATATATATATGTGTGTGTGTGTGTGTGTATGTGTATATGATATGTGTGGTGGTCAAAAATATGACTGAGATGGTCACTACCCATGGTGGGTAATTGGGTAATCAGGTCAGTATTTAATGATATTAATCTACCTGTGATTTATGTATGAAATTGTGGTAAGCATGTGGTATAAACTCATTTAAATGTTATTCTGACATGATATATATATGCATGGGGATTGGGACATGACTATTGAAGGACAGGGTTTATGTACGTGGTCTGATATTAGCCTTGAGCTTCATTGGCGCTTGATGTTGGCTGTGTGCTTCATCAAGGTGGGGTGTTGGCTATGTGCCACATCGTGGGCGGATGATAGTTGTGTGCATCGCCATGGATTGAGGATGACCTTGAGTCACCTCGTGGATATTGATATGTGCGGTCACTTAGGTGATTGGTGGCTAAGCCTCGGCCTTGGGCAGCAAGTCTGTCAAGGAGGTGTGTAGCGGTTGGAGGGTGATTTAGTAATCCCCTGGTGTGTGCGGCAGGTACGGGGGTGTGTAACGGATGGACACTAGGATGGGTTGGGATTCATTTTGCATGATTATGACTGTGGACTATGATTGTGAACTGTGTGGTAGGCCAAGCCCATTTGTGGAGACATGTGAAATAATTGCACACTGAGTCAGTTTGACTCACCCTATTTTTCTTTTAAAAACAATGCAGGTGATACATGATTCTTGGACCGGGTTGGAGCGGATACGAGGTGGCCATGTAGAAGATGTTTATTTATTTTATGCACTTTATATTTTTAGTACTTTTGAGTAAATATTTATTGTAATAAGGCCACTTAAAGTATTTGGGAACTTTTTATGGTTTGAAGTTAAATTGTTATTGTACTAACCACTGGAAATGATTTTTGGAACCTATTTATATCTTAAAAACTTATATTAAAGTTTTAAACCCGAAAATTTGTAGCAACATAATTTTTCCTTAAGTATTTTAAATGTACAATGTTTTATAAATGACGAAAAATTATTATGTTTTCACTCTTATGACAAATTCTTTTCAAACTTTTTCCTCAGTAGCATTCTAAATTGGTCGTGGTGTTTAGGCTGGGTTTGGAGTGTTACAATTTGGTATCAGAGCAAGGTTCAAAACTCGGCTTTGAGGGTTTTTGGGCCAAAAACAATTTTTTAAAAAAAATGGGCTTTTCAAAAACATAGACTTTCATGAACTATTTCAGGTTTATTCTAGCATGGCACTTGTATCTCCGGCCCGAAGTCCACCAGGTAAGTACCCCTATCTACTGAAGTGATTGGTATGTGAAACTTTATGGGCATTATGGGATCGTAGATTAGTAGATTAGGAGTTGTTGAACCCTAGGACTAGTTTACTCCAACACAAGATACATAAGACTTAAGTGCAACCAAACAAACCTGTGAGTAAGTCGCCGAGTTAGGGTGTGGCAACAGTTCTGCGCATGTCTAGGATTGGATTCGGTGGGAGCTTGGTATTTAAGCAGTCCTAGTGACTCACCTTCTCTTCACTCGAATTCTACCTGGTGCGTAGTGACGGTTCACCCTAACCAAGAGGACCTATTCACCAGTTAAACCAGATAATTAAAACCCGAAAGGGACCAACTACACTGTTTTGTAAAAACTACCTTAGATTTGAAAAATGACTAAAATACCCCAGTTTGGAAAATTTACTAAATTACCCCTGATTTACAAAATTACCGAAATAAACCCGATTTTTGAAATTTCAAAAAAAATACCTCTGATTTGTATCAATTTTCAAAGTGATCCCGATTTCTAAAATTTCTGAAATACCATTGATTTGTAAGATTATTTTTGAATTAACCCCGTTTTATTGCTAAAATACCCTGAGGATGAATTACGAAAATACCCCTGGGTTGGGAACGGACAAAATGCCCAAAGTAGTGTAGTGGATGTTGTTGATGAATGAATGTGACTCTTTGAATTAGGGTAGTAAACTTGAGATGAAAACTTTGGTTGATCGAAAGAACTACTACTAAAAACTTCTTTACATAAAATTGTTCGCGGGTAATCAGTGGAACTAATAACTAATGCATAAAATTTCTTAAATCGATTAAATCGCGATAGTGGACATGAGTTCTAGGGGACGGGTCGTCGTGGGCCGCAGAGGCGAGAATGGTCGTGTCGAAACCAGTTGGTCAGTCAGATTTCGAAAATGAGGCTCGCCACCATTGTTAGGCGTAATTTCAAGAGCAAACGGAGGAGATGACGTGAGATCATGAGCTATGTCATGAGTTTTAGAGCGAGTAGCGGGAGCTAGTATGGGTAATAGAGCTCAAAGTCGAGAGTCGAGAGACTTAGATCCAATGGAGCCGAGGTTTTAGGGAGTATCTGGGTAGCTCCAAATGTAGCGAATCTTGGTTAGAGGCGATCAAGAGGATCATGGACGATTTAGGCGCTTCGCCGAGGAAAAGTCGAAAGTGTCTTGCTTTCTCGCTTGAGATGAGGTCTACCAGTGGTGGCTCACTGTCAAGGAGAGTATTCCTGTGGATCGAGTGGATTGGGGGTATTTTAAGGTTAAGTTTGAAGGGAAATACGTTGGAGCCAGCTACATAGACTCTCAGAGAAAGGGGTTTCTGAATTTAGTACAAGGAAATAAGTCGGTAGCTGAGTATGAAGCAGAGTTTTTGCGGTTAAGTCAGTATGCTAGAGGGATTGTAGCTAATGATTACGAGCGGTGTGTCAGATTTGATGATGGGTTGCGAGATGAGCTGCGAGTGTTGATTGCTCTACATTGAGAGAGGGACTTTGCAGTCTTAGTGGATAGGGCACGGATAGCCGAGGAGGTCAAGAGGGCTGAGAGGCTGAATAGAGATAGGGACAGGAACCGTGATAAGAGGAGTTTTGGACCGTCAGAATCATCTGGGAGTCTTCAGAAAAGACCGAGGGTTAAAAATTCTGCTCGTGTTTCTATGCCAACAGCTGGAAATCAGGACTGTCCGTGTGCTCGGTGTGGAAGGTTTCATGTTGGCGAATGCTGGGGACTGGATAGGGAGTGTTTTAGGTGTAAGTCTAAGTCTCATTTGATTAAAGATTTTCCTCAGGATTCGAATAGGGCTCGTCCAGGGTATGTGCAGCAGGCGAGAGGTGGTCGACAAGTTTATTTAGGGTCGTGGTCTGAACCATGGAGGGAATGGTTCCGGCCGAGGTCGTGGAACACCAGGCCGAGGTACTGGGAGTTCAGATGCGAGACAACCAAGATTGGTTTATGCGGCCAGACGTCGCGAGGAAGGTGATCTGGCGGATGTCAAGACGGTACATTTCTTATTCTTTGGATTACCCTTACTGACTTTAATAGGCATCGGGTCAACTCGTTCTTATATTGCTAGTAAAGTATCTGGAACTTTGAGTGTGAACTTGGAGATCTGTACCTAGGAAGATGACCGTAGTTAGTCCTTTAGGGCAATCGGTCTTTAGGGAAGTGTCTTTAGAGGTTCAGAGGTTATAGTGATAGGTGAACGGAGGAATTACTTATCCAATGTAGTGCCTGCTCGTAAGGCAGAGAAGATGGTGAGGAAGGGTTCCAAGATTTAGTAGAAAGTATATTGGTTTTATTAAGATCAGAGTGCGCAGCAAGAGCGTAGTGTGGTGAGATAGAATGTACGACTGCTAGCTAGTTGGTAATTTTGAGGCCGAAATTATTTTTAAGGGGGTAGAATTGTAATATTCGGGATCTAGGGGTTATGCGTTTTAACTTAAATGTATGTGGTAGCGTGCCTTAGTATGGTTTGAGTGTGGTTTTGGAGTATCTGGAACTTTAGAATGTAGGTGAATGCGTTGGAAATATATTAGATTTTTAATTCTTAAAAGGAAGCTAGTCAAGATAGGCCTTAAGAAAATTTTGTTAGAGGATTTAGACACAAGAATTCAGTTGGCAAAGTGGCAAGGGAGGCGCCACTTAGGGCCTTAAGAAGTGACAACACAAGCAGTGTGAGGGGGGCTTAGGTTCGAATCCCATGGATGGCAATAAGGTGACTTTTATTTTTGCATTTGTATGGCATGTGTCGGTCAAACTTTAATTATGGTAAGGATGGACGTTTTCATTTATGGATAGTAGACTAAGGGAAAAAGGCAAGTGATTAACTTAAGGAATGAAATCCTAAGTTTTTGGTATGATAAGGGTACATAAGGCTTGGATTAAGGGATGAGGTTTTGGAAACTTTTTAATGGCCAACTTGACCATGTATGTGGACGGCATTATGGACTAGAGGGTGGCCGAATTTTTGTGGTAGACTTTGGTAAGGATGAGTGGTTGGGTGTATTTCCATTTGGTCATTTTTGTACTTCCAAAACACCTTTTCTTTTGTAGCCGAATTTGCATAGGGAGGTTTAGGCATTTTCTTGTGCGATTTCTTTTCCCGAAAGCTCTTGTGTTCTTTTTCTTTTCTTTTGTGACTAGAAGCCGAAACCTCTAAAACCTTACCTTCTCTTCTTCTTCATCTTCTTACCAATTCAACCATCTTCAAAAAGTCAAGGTATCTCTCTCAATCTCCCCATTGCCGAAACTTCTTCAACCCCAACTCTTCTTTTCTCTTCATAACTCTCAATAGCCGAACCTCTATTGAACCTCCCCAAATTTCCTTGCTTCACTTCTTTTCTTTAAAGCCGAAAGTACCACAGGCTGGAATCTACTCCAATCATTTCACAATAGTGGGTAAGAATTCTTTTCTAATCGTTTTTCTTCTATCTCTTTTGATTACCAAAAGTCAAGAAGTCTAACTCCATTTTCTTGTTATGGCCAAATCTATGAAAGGTGATATCAGGATTTCAGTAGTCTAACGTTAAAGGAGTAGAGATCTCTCAGGTTTCGATCCATCAAGGGATTTTGGAAGACTGTTAGATTCAAACGTGTGATTCTGGGATTCGATCAGTTGAGGTATGATGATGGTAGTAGTAGGTTGAAGGCTGTTACTTCTGTTCATTTATGTAAGAGCTGAATCTAACATAGTTGTGTAGGAGGAGTTCAACAAATCGCAAGGTGCAAATTGTGTAGGCTACGGGGTTCGGGTTTAGGCGACTTTTGCTTATAAGGTGTGTAGTTATCGCACTGTTCTCCTATTGTTTGTATTTGTTGTTATATCTATATATATATGTGTGTGTGTATATGATATGTGTGGTGGTCGAAAATATGACTGAGATGGTGACTACCCATGGTGGGTAATTGGGTAATCAGGTCAGTATTTAATGATATTAATCTACCTGTGATTTATGTATGAAATTGTGGTAAGCATGTGGTATAAACTCATTTAAATGTTATTCTGACATGATATATATATGCATGGGGATTGGGACATGACTATTGAAGGACAGGGTTTATGTACGTGGTCTGATATTAGCCTTGAGCTTCATTGGCGCTTGATGTTGGCTATGTGCTTCCTCAAGGTGGGGTGTTGGCTATGTGCCACATCGTGGGCGGATGATAGCTGTGTGCATCACCGTGGATTGAGGATGACCTTGAGTCACCTCGTGGATATTAATATGTGGGGTCACTTAGGTGATCGGTGGCTAAGCCACGGCCTTGGGCAGCAAGTCTTCCAAGGAGGTGTGTAGCGGTTGGAGGGTGATTTAGTAATCCCCTAGTGTGTGTGGCAGGTACGGGGGTGTGTAGCGGATGGACACTAGGATGGGTTGGGATTCATTTTGCATGATTATGACTGTGGACTATGATTGTGAACTGTGTGGTGGGCCAAGCCCATTTGTGAAGACATGTGAAATAATTGCACACTGAGTCGGTTTGACTCACCCTATTTTTCTTTTAAAAACAATGCAGGTGATACATGATTCTTGGACCGGGTTGGAGCGGATACGAGTTGGCCATGCAGAAGATGTTTATTTGTTTTATGCACTTTATATTTTTAGTACTTTTGAGTAAATCTTTATTGTAATAAGGCCACTTAAAGTATTTGGGAACTTTTTATGGTTTGAAGTTAAATTGTTATTGTACTAACCACTGGAAATGATTTTTGGAACCTATTTATATCTTAAAAACTTATATTAAAGTTTTAAACCCGAAAATTTGTAGCAACATAATTTTTACTTAATTATTTTAAATGTACAATGTTTTATAAATGACGAAAAATTATTATGTTTTCACTCTTATGTCAAATTCTTTTCAAACTTTTTCCTCAGTAGCATTCTAAATTGGTCGTGGTGTTTGGGCCGGGTTTGGAGTGTTACAAGCCTTTTACAAATCTGCGATAATATCCAGCTAAACCCAGAAAACTACAAACTTTGGACACGTTCTTCGGAGATTTCCAATTCAGAATAGCAGAAATCTTGCTCGGATCAAGACGAATCCTAGAGGCTGACACAATATGCCCCAAAAAATTGACCTCATTCAACCAGAATTCATATTTGCTAAATTTTCCGTACAATTGCTTCTCTCGCAGAGTTTGCAACACAATTCTCAAGTTTTCAGCATGCTCATTTTCATTCCGTGAATAAATCAGTATATCATCTATGAATACTACAACAAATTGATCTAAGTACGGTCTAAAAATTATGTTCTTCAGATCCATAAAAATAGCAGGAGCATTGGTTAGTCCAAATGGGATAACTAAAAACTCATAATGCTCGTACTTATTCTAATGGCAGTTTTCGGAATGTCTGAATCTTTAACTCTCAATTGGTAGTATTCCGATCTCAAATCAATCTTTGAAAATACAGTAGCTCCTTTTAACTGATCGAATAAGTCATCAATCCTAGGCAACGGATACTTATTCTTTATGGTCACCTTATTCAACTGACGGTAATCAATGCACATTCTCATCGTGCCATCCTTCTTTTTCACAAACAGAACAGGTGCACCCCAAGGCGAGAAACTCGGTCTAATGAATCCTCTATCGGTCAACTCTTGCAACTACGAATTTAACTTTTTCAACTCTGTTGGTGCCATTCTATATAGAGCTATTGAAATAGGTGTCGTACCAGGCAACAATTCAATACCAAATTCAACTTCACGAATCGGAGGTAAACCTGGTAACTCTTCAGGAAACACATCAAAAAAATCACGAACAATAGGTACTGATTCAACTTTCTTCTCGGATACTTTTGAATCAATCACATAAGCAAAATATGATTCATACCCCTTTTTCCCATAACTCTGAGCTTTCAAAACGGGTATCACAGCAGGCAATCCATTTAAATCACTAGACTCAATCCGTACAGTCTCATCATTCGAACCTCGTAAATCTATAATCTTTCTTTTACAGTTTACAACTGCATCATGCATAAACAACCATCCATACCCAGAATGATATCGAATTCATCAAATGGCAGGAGCATCAGATCAGCAAGAAAACAGATATCTCGAAACATTAACGAATAGTTCTTGCATACTTTGTCAACCAGGACACTTTTACCTAAGGGGTTCGATACTTTTATAGCAAATTCAGTAGACTCTACAGGCAAAGTCTTACTATATACTAAATTCATGCATATGTACGAATGCGTAGAACCAGGGTCTATTAAAGCTATCATAGAAGTATTATAAAGAGTAAAAGTACCCGTTATAACATCAGGCGGCGAAGCTTCTTCACGAGCTCGGATAGTATATGCTCTGGCAGGCGCTCTAGCTTCAGATCTTACCACAGTGTCTCTCGTGCACCTCTGGCTACCACTAATATTTCTTGTATTCTTTGAAGGTCTACCTCTCGTAGGTGCATTATCGATCTCGATTACGAGCGGTCTACGTTCGACAGCTCGTGGCAATCACGGATAAAATGATCAAGCGATCCACATCTCAAGCAAGCTCTATCATTTAATCTATAGCTTCCCGGATGTCTTTTTCCATAATGTTTACATTCGGTTTTCTCAGATCGAACATTACCAACACTAGCCACTGAGGTTGCTGGGTTTTTGGAACTCATTTGCGATCTAGCTCTATTTCTGTTCAAATGTCCCGCATTTTCTCTGGAACGACTTTGATCATCTTTATATCTCTTTGAAGCAGGCTAAAATGATTTATTTTGAAACCTCTTTCTTGTATCTCGAGCTTCAGACTCAGCTCTTCTTTTATCCTTCCCGAGTGCCTCAGCTTTTCAAGCTCGGTCAACGAGTACAACGAACTCTTTTATTTCTAAAATCCAGACTAGCAAACGAATATCTTCATTCAGACCATCTTCGAATCTTTTGCACATACTAGCTTCAGATGATACACATTCACGAGCGTACTGACTCAACCTGACAAATTCTCGTTCATATTCTATAACAGTCATACGGCCTTGCTTTTGTTCTAGAAATTCTTTTCGTTTCTGATCGATGAATCTCTCACTGATATATTTCTTCTTAAACTCGGTCTGAAAGAAATCTCATGTAACCCGTTCTCTCGGAACAACAAAAATTAAGGTTTTCAACCATTGATAAGGCGCATCTCGAAGTAACGTTACAACACACTTTATGCATTCCCCCGGAGTCAGAGACATCTCATCAAATACCCGAATAGTATTTTCAATCCAGAATTCAACTTTTTTAGCATCATCAGCATTAGTAGCCCGAAATTCTTCAGCCTAATACTTACGGATCTTGTCAACCGGAGGCTTACTCAACAGATTCAGATTTGCAGTCGAAGGTGTATTGGATGTCTAAGGGGGATTAACTGGAGGCGGAGGTTGCAAAACAGTTGGGTTATTCTTTACGAACTGAGTGAACCACTCACTCATCATTTGGAAGAAAGCTTGTTTAGCTTCTTCCTCCTGACCGATCGTAGCCAGTCTCGAATCAGAAGGCTCTGTCCCTTGCGCGGGAGCAGGCGCATTACTTTCACAGTTATCAGCTACGGCTCTTTCGGGATCTATTGCTATATAGAAATCACATTTTACACGTCAGGATTCATCACACTATCACAGTTCAAATATATGGCATGTATAGCTAGACTCTGACACTCTATGTTAGTTCGAGAACCGACTAAACCATAGCTCTGATACCAACTAAATGTAACACCCCTATCCCGTGTTCGATCACCAAATTAGGGTTAAAGGCGTTACCAGATAGATCGAAAACATTTAAGAAATAATCGTTCAACCATTCATCAATATCAATCATAATGTCCCTTAAGTAGGTCATCGAGACCTTAAGCATGCTTATAAATAGAATCGGGACTAAACCAAAACACATACGAGATTTCATGAAAATTTAAAACTTATCTAAAATATAGGGGACGCACGGCCATGGGGGTAGGCCGTGCCTCTCCCACGGTTTCTTGACACACCCGTGTGTCTTCCCCATGGCTATATACTGCCAAAACCAACACGGTCACCAAGCACGCCCATGTGCTAAGGCCGTGTACCACTAGATCACATACTGTCATTTCTAACACGGCCACCAAGCACACCCGTGTCGAGGTCGTGTGCAATTTAAGCCACAATCTGCTAATTTACCCACGGTCTTAGGCACGCCTGTGTGCCTCAACCGTGTGACGTTATAGGCAATTTTACAAGGCCAATATGCCACCCATTTTGGTTCTCACCTACAAGCAATACATACCAAAACATGATATACACATATGGTAACCAAAACATATCAAATGGTTCACTTCATCCATACATTCAATACCAAATCCATCCATAACAAATTGCAAACTAAATCCTACCTCATTTCAAACATGTATCATCCATTTGCTTAACCAAAACTTAACCACTCCATATGTATCAAAACATACTAAATATATATGCTTCATAACTCATTCATTCAAACATTTATCAACTCAAAAACTTGCCAATACACATGGCTATGCTCACTTTATAAACATATACACCTATCTAGCCTATACATGCCATATTTAGCCATATACATTTTCAAAAGGGTACCAAAATAAGTTTAGTAGTGTGATGACAATCCTTGACAATTCTGAGCCTTCAGTAGCTTCGACGACCTATAAAACAGAGAAAACACACACACAGAGTAACCTTTTCGAAAGCTTAGTAAGTCATATACAATTAAACACATTGGCACATATATAAATATCGATCACTTAGCAACTATCACATATATAACTTGGTCCATAACTTATAACCACATTTGCCACATTCAACATTTTAAGATTCACATTCTCATTTTCAATCATACTCTTCTTCATATCAAAGTCATATAGGTACTTACCTTTTATACACACTTAATGTGCATTCAACGTACCTGAAACGAATAATCACTTACTTATTGATCATAGCTCGGATATATCATTTGTATTGCAGACTTACCCGTTGAACCCTTAGGAACCTAGTAGGATGATCAGAAAGTTCGAAATAGTAGTACAATGCCAACATCCCAGATGAGGTCTTACATGCACTCGTATATTGATGTCACTGTCCCAGACAGGGTCTTACACGTACAGATTATAACGATGCCAACGTCTTAAATGTGGTCTTACACGAGTCAATATGATATCGATGTCCCAGACATGGTCTTACTCATAAGGTTCATATCGATGCCTATGTCCCAGACGTGGTCTTACACGAAATTTCAAATCAACGCCAACATCCCAGACGTGGTCTTACATGATAAAACAGAACAGATACCTATGTCATGACATAGCTAATCCTATCTATTCCTAGGTTCATACGGGACTTCTCGATTCTATCACTATATCGAACTTATTTCAGAATTCACGCATTTAGCATCTCATACTCATTCAGTTTCATCAATAGACATATGAAGACATATATTCAATTTAATACAAATAAGTTTATTTGCATTGTGACTTACCTCGGGTTCGGTTTAACGAAACGAAAATAGCTAATCTGTTACTTTCGCTTTCCCGCAATCTAAATCTGTTTTCCTCGGTTCTTCATCTAAACATATTTAGAATTAACCCTTTTATTCACCATTCCATTAAATTCAATCCATAGACACACATTTAGGGCTATTTGTAAATTAACCCTCATATCTGCACACTTTAACAATTTAGTCTATTTTTCACAAAACATCAAATCCACAAAATCCACACACACACATGCTTGGCCGAACCTCTCTAGGGACTATATAAGCCCAAATATTTCATCAAATTTGCAATTTAGTCCTTCCATTTACCATTTTCTCAATTTAGCCCTATTTAGCTAAATTCAACAAAACTTCAAGAACAAAACATGCTCATCAAACACATATCTTTCATATTTCACTATTAAACATTACAAATCACATGAGTTCATCAAAGTCTCATTTCATAAACATCATCAATTTTCAAAATTGAAGCATGGGTTTAGAAGCATTTGAAGCAACGATTACGAAAACATAGAAATTATCAAAAACCGAATCAAATTCATACCTTAATCTTGCTTAAAGCTAGCCGAACTTTAGCTTGTTTTCTTTCTTTTCTTTCCTTCAAAATTTGGCACTCATAAAAGATGATAACTATCATATTTCCTTTGTTTCATCCATTATTATAGATATTAATACTAATTTACCATATTATTATAAAATATTTATAACCTATATTCATAAGGCCATTAATGACTTTTAGTCATCCACTAACTAATTATTGGTTCATTTGTCTCATAAGGCCTCCTTCTTTTCAAAGCCACAACAAATAAGTGCTTTAACATATAACAAGCAACTTTCACACTTAATGCAATTCAATCCTTTTGTCAAATTAAACACAGACAGGAAAATTCACTTACAGAAATTTACCACATGCTAATTCACATATCAACGGCACAGAAAATGATATTAAAATTTATACGGACGTAGATTTGTGGTCCCAAAACCACTATTTCGACTAGGGTATAAATCGGACTGTTACACGCCGAACCCTTGTTTTGTTTTCCCTTTTCTTCTCTTGCTAATATTCGGCCAAGGATGATAACTAAATGACTATTTTCATGTTTTATTATAACGTATTAAACATAATTATCACTTTACTAAATTAACCTTTTAATAACCATATAAAACAAATATACATTAAGGCTAATATGTCATTTAGTCATCCACTAATTACAAAATGGTTTAATTGCATCATAAAGCCTCCATATTTAAAAGACAACAACACTTAAATACTTATAAATCAGCACATAGCTTTTACTCTTTACGCGATTAAGTCCCTTCTCTTACTTCGACATTAAAACGATCAAATCATCACACAGAATTTTCACACAGGCTATTTCACATGTCATTCACATAGAAAATATCATTAAAATATTTTTACGACCTCGAATTTGTGGTCTCGAACCATTGTTCCGACTAAGGTCCAAATCCGACTGTTACATTAGTTCCCCGGCAACAGCGTAAAAAACTTGATTGTGTCTGTCGAGTCTTAAAAATTTATAAAAAGAATGATCGAACCTGGAAACTAACTAAGACAACGATGGAGGCAAGCTCACCTATCGAACAAAAGTAAAGCTAGCGGCCAGGCCAGATTGTTGAACCCAAAGGAACCAAAAGTACTAATATTAACTCTCTTTCTTTTATTTAGCCTACGAGTTAGGGGAATTTTTTATCTAATCTAAAATTAACTAATCAACTAAACTAAAGGTGCTAAGACAAAGAAGAAATTGGGGAAGGACTTAAGTGAAAACCGATTGATTTAGACAATACCTGAGGAAGAATCCACCTAGACTTCACTTGTAATCTAACTCTGAACCAGACAATTTTTTCACTTGACTTGATCCGTAGGATTCCCTAATTTATATTAATACCTCTCTCGAGGCTACTAACGTCTAATCCTAAGTTGATTAATTGAAATCTCTTTCTAATTAAAACCCTAGAATTGCATTAACTCGATCTATGGACTCCAATATTAGGTTTGACCCTAATCCGATAGATTTTCGTCACCCTATCTCTAGGTGCACGAGCAACTCTGCTTAACTATGCTAGATCTACTCTTAGACAGGGTCTCTTCCTCCTCTTCCTAAGCACATCGCATTTGAATCAATATCCCGGAAATACCAAAACAAGAATTAAGAACATATAGTTAAGAACAAATCAAGTATTTATCATACAACTCAGATAACAATAACAAGATCTGTCTTAGGTTTCATCCCCCTCAAGTATCTGAGGGTTTAGTTCATAATTGTAAAAGAAAACATCTTAGAAGAAAAGATAAAACAAAACATAAGAAAACCCTAAAACCCCCTAAAGGAATTGAAGGAGAGATTCTCCGTCTTGAGTATGATTCTGACTTCTTGAGATGAATCAACTGGCTTTCTTCGAGTAAATCCCTAAATTTACCTGTTCTGGCTTGGCTTTTTGGCCTAGCTGAACGCCTCCTTAAAGGTTGGCCTCTAGGGTCTTTATATAGGCTTTTGAAATATGTTTCTTTGCCTCTAAGTACCCTAATCCGAACAGAATTCTTCTTATCTGCGACAGAGACACGCCCATGGCACACGCCCGTGTAAGTCATGGCCAGGCCATGTTCGGACCTGTTGATGAGACACGACCATGTTTTTCAGGGTTCAGGCCATGGTTTACTCCTCTTACGGGGCATGGCTATGTGGTCTTGGGCCCAGGCCATGTGGATTTCGTACTTTGGCCCATTTTCTCCTTTTTCAGCCCGTTTCTCGTTATTTTCATCCTCTGGCACTCTATTGAGTATAAAACATGAAAACAAAGTATTAGGAGCACCTATTTCCATAATTACAGGGAAAAATCATCCAAAAGTATGCTAAATGTGGGATTAAAATATGTTCATATTTTGGTTTATCAAATACCCCCACACTTAAGCTTTTGCTTGTCCTCAAGCAAAATTCTCAACTCATAATTTAAACGAACTTCCTCAATTCATAATGTTCATAGATAATGTTTCATCATAATTCATAGATAATTTATACATGGATAATTTAACTAAAAGAGTCCTGAAGATTCAATGAATCAAAGTCATGAGTTTATAGCACGAAAGAGATAGGTGCTTTCCCTTTATCCGAGTAATTACCTTTAATTCAAAATCGACAAAAGTTGACATCCTTACTTAAGATTCACTCAAATCACTCAAGGTGTTTAAGGTTTAAAAATAAAGCACTCATAAGTAGAACATGAAAATTTAATCCCATAGGCTTGCATGAAAATCAAATCTCCACCACTGTAAAATGAGATGATACATAAATCAAAAGGTATTTAAAAAGGGTTGTAACGGGGCTTGGGTTAAAGGTGTGAAGGAAGGCTGAATTAGAAGGGTTAGAATCGAGATTGGATTGACAAATTACCTGACTGTATATAAAAAAATGAACTAATAACATGCATAATTACATTAATTGAAAACTTGTAATACTAATAATACGAGCTTCTTCTTCAAGATGTTGAAATTAAACGTATAGGCTCACTTAATCACATAACTAATAATGAATATACTTTGATTTTGGGTTTTTTTAAAGAAAAAATCAATATAAGATAAAAATTTAACAACTGAAATAATATAATTAGGCAACTAATCAAAACAAATCTTGATAGAAGGGTAGTCAAAATGAATGGTGATAACAAATACAAGATGGGTTTCGGGTTAATATTAGTGGGTTGAGCCAATCAAAAGGGTTGTTAGGATCAAAGGGGTTCACTAGGTGTCCATTATGAGGGTAGGCTTTTAGTGGATTAAGTGGGTTAAATCCTAAATGCCTTAATCGTCTCTGTATATCAAATCAATAGTGTGGTCTTGACATGTATAATCGAAGCAAGTTCTAAAATAACAAATCAATGTTGACACACTCATAATCAATAAAGTGAGCACGAAAAAAATGTATGCTCTAAAAGGCTCAAAATCTCACAAAAATTATGCGTATTTTGATGTCAACCTCGTAAATTTCAAACTTCAAGGTAACAATTTAGATTAAGGTAGACAACCTAATAGAATTTTTTGAAAATAGACTCATCATACTTGATTCTCTAATATCTTAAAGTTTAAATCATCATTGCACAATTATCAATGACTTAATCTAAAACATAATAATAAAAATCATGAATTAACAGGAATTTCATTCTAATTAGTGATATGAGAAAAATACTTTAAGGCAGAATATCATTCAGGGATTTAAGAATAATTCAAAAAGTTAGGCACTTTTTCTAATAAACTTTCACCCCCCACACTTAAGATGTACATTGCCCTCAATGTACAAAGATAGATAAACTAACAATATAGTGATAAAATCAAAAGATAGGGAGAGAAGTGAAACTTACTAAATTTTGGATGGAGTTAAAGAGAAACGTAGGGAGTGCCTCGAGCCGTTTGAACTTGAATCCTCAAAGTAACCGGACGAATTTTATTGTATCCTGAGCTAAATCTAAATGTCATAAAGAATAAGAAGAAAATAATAAAAAATAAAAATAAAAGTAAAAGTAAATAATGGAAAATAAAAAAGGAAAGATAACTGGAAAAGAAAAAGGAAGATGGGGGTTTAAATAGAGATGCAGCCCGTGTTTTGGGAAAAATTTTGTCCTGCTGCTACACATCTACAGCCACGCCCTTTTACCTACCTGGGGTACCCACACGGCCACGGCCACGGCCATGTGCAAGACCGTGTGAGTATGGAAATCGGTGCCTAAACATGGAAATAAATAAAACTAAACTAATTAGTAGGGTTAGTGCTCGAGTTGCCTCCCGAGAAGCGCTCGTTTAAAGTCTTAAGCTAGACTTACCTCTCATTCGCACAATCATGGTGGTTTGAGGAGGTCGAAATCCTTAAAAGTGTTGAATTTAGGATTAGGTGCCTCGACTGTTCCATCTGGGAAGATTTTGAGTACTTGATCTCCTATCTTAAGCTAGGTTGTCTCATCGTTAAGTTTGTCGTGGAGTTGCCTCGTTTTTGCTTCGTGTATTTTTAGTTTTTCTTTGAAGTGTGTCTTCCACTTTTCTAGTTCATCGATCAAAAGCCTTCGTTTCTCATTAATTTCTTCTTTATCGACATGAGGTCTAGGATTTGGCATTTGCGAAAGAGCTTTAAGAAACAAAAAATTAATATGTAATTTCTTTGAAAGTTTAAGAAACTTACCGAATTGTTCCTTTGTATGATCTTTTTTTATCGCATTGGGGGATGACACACGTGGTTGGTACTCTATAATTACCGGGTTTGGTTTATTATGGCTTACATCAACCTTACCTTCCTCTACCATATTCTCTTGCGTCAATGTTGGTACATCTAACCCTTCACTATCGTGAGTAGTTATTGCTTGAGGTTGCTCTCTAGGGTTAGTTTCGGTGTTGCTAGGCCAGATACCTTGTGGTCTTTTTGAGATCAGCTTAGCAAGTTTCCCTAATTGGTTTTTGATCTCTTGAAACGATGCTTCTTGATTTTTGAGTGCTATTTTAGTGTTTTGGAAACGAGTTTCTGACACTGCTATAAATTTTGCCAGCATCTCCTCAAGGTTCGACTCCTGTTCCTGTTGGTGAGGTGGTTGTTGAAAATCTGGACGAAGTTTCGGTCTTTGACTACTTTGATCATCCCACCAGAAATTGGGATGGTACCTCTAACCTTCATTATAAGTGTCACTATAAAAATTATTTTGAGGTTTAGAATAGTTACCCATGTAGTGGACTTGTTCGTTCTCTGTGCTAGGGTTGTAGGATAGAAATTCTGTGTTGTTCACCCCTCTTCCATTCATATCGTACTGTATTACCAGATGTACCTACAACGAATTACATACACCATCAATCTTTTTATTCATCATCTCTATCTGATTTGATAGCATGGTGACCGCGTCATGGTTGAAGACACTGGCTGCTTCAGTAGGCTTTGTCCTCATGAATTGTCACTGATAATTATTCAATGTTATCTCCTCTATAAACTAAAATTATCTGCCAAAAGAAAATAAGGGAAAATTAACAGAGTAAAAACAAAAAAAATAAAAATAATAATGAAAATAAATTGCAATAATAAAAAAATGGCTAAAGTAATAAAAATTGAGTGTTCTTAATATTTCAGTTCCCCGGCAACGGCGCCAAAAACATAATCGTGTTTGTCGAGTCTTAAAAATTTATAAAAAGAATGATCGAACTTGGAAACTAACTAAGACAATGATGGAGGCAAGCGTACCTATCGAATAGTATTATAGTTTAATGGCAAGACCGGATTGTCGAACCCAAAGGAACCAAAAGTACTAATATTAACTCTCTTTCTATTATTTAGCTTATGAATTAAGGGAATTTTGTTATCTAATCTAAAATTAACTAATTAATTAAACTAAAGATGTGAAGACAAAGAAAAGAAATTAAGGAAAGACTTGAGAAGAAAACCGATTGATCTAGACAATACTTGAGGAAGAATCCACTTAGACTTCACTTGTTATCTAACTCTGAACCAGACGATTTATTCAATTGACTTGATCCGTAGGATTCCCTAAGTTATATTAATACCTCTCTCGAGGCTACTAACGTCTAACCCTAGGTTGATTAATTGAAATCTCTTTCTAACTAAAACCCCTAGAATTGCATTAACTCGATCTATGGACTCCCATATTAGGTTTGACCCTAATCCGACATATTTTTGTCACCCTATCTCTAGGTGTGCTAGCAACTTCGCTTAACTATGCTAGATCTACTCTTAGACAGGGTCTCTTCCTTCTCTGCCTAAGCACATCACACTTGAATCAATATCCTGGAAATACCAAAACAAGATTTAAGAACACATAGTTAAGAACAAATCAAGTATTTATCATACAGCTCAAATAACAATAACAAGATCCGTCTTAGGTTTCATCCCCCTCAAGTATTTGAGGGTTTAGTTCATAATTGTAAAAGAAAACATCTTAGAAGAAAAGATAAAACAAAACATAAGAAAACCCTAAAACCCCCTGAAGGAATTGAAAGAGAGATCCTCAACCTTGAGTATGATTCCGGCTTTTTGAGATGAATCAACTGGCTTTCTTTTAGTAAACCTTTGAATTTAACTGCTCTGGCTCGGCTCCTTGGCCTAGCTGAACGCCCGCCTAAAGGTTGGCCTCTAGGGTCTTTATATAGGCTTTTGGAATATGTTTCTTTGCCTCCAAGTACCCTAATCCGAATAGAATTCTTCTTATCTGTGGCAGAGACACACCCATGGCACACGCCCGTGTAAATCGTGGCCAGGTCATGTTCAAACCTGTTGATGAGACACGACCGTGTTTTTCAGGGTCTAGGCTGTGGTCGACTCTTCTTACGAGGCACGGTCATGTGGTCTTAGGCCCAAGCCATGTGGATTTTATACTCTGGCCCATTTTTTCATTTTCGGACCGTTTCTCGTTCTTTTCATTCGTCGGTACTCTACTGAGTATAAAACATGAAAACAAAGGATTAAGAGCACCTATTTCCATAATTACAGGGAAAAATCATCCAAAAGTATGCTAAATGTGGGATTAAAATATGTTCATATTTCGGTTTATTAGCCGCGTGCCTCATACGGCCGTGCCTTGAACCATGTTTCAGCCCATGTGCAATACTAACTTGGGTCACACGGTTTGGTACACGCCCGTGCTACTTGCCCATGTGGCATCCTGACTTGCTTTGAATTGCAACCTTGAGAGACACGGTTGAGACACACGTCCGTGTGCTGATAAACCGTAAAAGTAACATATTTTAATCCCACATTTAGTATGCTTTTGGATGAATTTATCCTTAATTTATATAAAAAGGTGCTCTTAATCCTTTTTTTTCATGTCTTATACTCAGGAAAGCACCCAAGGATAAAAATGACGCAAAACGGGTTTAAAACGGACCAAAATGGGCCAACCCAAGAAGTCAGCACGGCCTGGACTTCATGCCACACGGTCGTGCCCCAATATTTAGATTGCACACGGTCACACCCTGATTTACACGACCGTGCCTCGTCGACAAAAAGCCCAACACGGCCTGACCCCGATGTATACGGCCGTGTCCTAATTGGCAGACCTGAAGCACGGCCTCTACCCAGATATTGCACGGGCGTGTCAAAGTCGTGCTTAAATCGATAGAATGGAGACACAGGCTGGACCACGATTTACACGGGCGTGTCAAGGCCGTGCCCCTACCACGGGAAAGAATAATTTCACTCGGAATTGGATGCTTGGAGCCCAAAAAACGCAATCCTAAGTCCACTCAAATACTTAGGATGAATTTCACTTGAATTACGAGTACTTAGGAGCCAAGTAAAGCATCCCAAACGTCTATATAAACAATCCAAGGCAGCAATTCAAGGGCAGCAGGTTTTAGCAGAGTTTTCTGCCAGAGCTTTACTCGTTTAGGAAATTACTCGAAGATAGCCAGTTGATCCATCTCGAAGAGTCGGAATTCTACTCAAGACCGAGGATCTCTCCTTCAATTCCTTCAGGGGGTTTTAGGGATTTCTTATGTTTTGTTTTATCTTTTCTCTTGAGATGTTTTCTTATTTTATTATGAACTAGATCCTTCAGATACCTGAAGGGGATGAAACCTATGATGGATTTTGTTATTTAATTCTTTCGGTTTATATGATAAATACTTAGTTTGTTCTTAATTACGTTGCTCAATTTAATCGATGTGCTTAGGTGGAGGAGGAATAGACCCGCCTAAGAGTAGATCTAGCATAATTAAGCTTGAGTTGATCGGCGCCTAGAGATAGGGTTACGATATTTTTCCGGATTAGGGTGAAACCTAATATGGGAGTCCATTAATCAATTTACTGCTTTCTTAGGGGGTTATTATAAGAGAACGAGAGTTCCACTAATTAACCTAAGGTTAGACGTTATTCACTTTGAGAGAAGGTTTAATATAGGTTAGGGAGTCTCACGGATCAAGCTAAGTAAAAGAAATCATATGAATTGAAAGTTAGATAATAAGTGAAGTCATAGGTGGATTCTTCCCAAGGGTATCATTTTTATCAACTGAGTTTTCCAAAGTCTTTTCCCAGTTTATTCTTTTGTCTTTGCAATTAGTTTAAGTATTTCATTAGTCTTAGATAAGTTGATTAATCACTCCATATTTAAGGCTAAATAATAGGAAGAAAGTGAGTAGTAGTACTTTTAGGTTCCTTGGGTTCGATAAAATATTCTTGCCAAAGCTATACTACTGTTGGACCGGTGCACTTTACTCTATCGTTGTCATAGTTAGTCTACAGGTTTGATTATCCTTTATAAATTTTAAAACTAGACTGTTTTGCAGCGATCAAGTTTTTGGCACCGTTGTCGGGGAATTCTAAAATATTACGAAAGCTCTATTTTTATTACTTTTGCCATTATTTCTAATTTTTATTTTTATTAAATTTCTAATTTTACTAATCCTCTTTCTTTATTAAACTTACAAGGTACCTCTAGTTTATGACTAGAAGAAACCCTAGAGGACCATTAGAATACGATAGTGATATTGAAGCTACCGCTAGCAGAAATCGCAGAGAAACTAGACGAGCTCCAGACTACCAAAGAGAAGAACAACAAAACAGATCCAATCCTACTGAAGGGATGGCCGAAAATAATCCGACTGATGTGCAAGATCAGAATGCTCCGCGTACTATGTATGATTATGCTAAACCTAATTTGACAGGAGTAGAATCTAGTATTGTTAGGCCTGCTATAGCTGCTAATAATTTTGAATTAAAACCTAACACAATACAAATGATTCAACAGTTTGTTCAATTTGATGGATTGCAGGACGAAGATCCAAATACTCATATAGCCAATTTCTTAGAGTTCTGTGATACTTTCAAAATAAATGGCGTTTCTGATGATGCCATACGTCTTTGGTTATTTCCTTTTTCATTAAGGAATAAAGCAAAGCAGTGGTTGAACTCGTTACCACGAGAGTCAATCACCACATGGGACCAAATGACCGAAAAATTTCTTTTAAAGTATTTTCCACCAGCCAAAATGGCCAAATTTAGGAATGACATATCTTCTTTTGTGCAGAATGACACAGAAACATTATATGATGCATGGGAAAGATACAAGGACCTCCTAAGAAGATGCCCACACCACGGATTACCTTTGTGGCTTCAAGTCCAAACTTTCTACAATGGTGTGAATTCTTCAACAAGGCAAATGATTGATTCATCAGCCCGTGGAACTCTGAACAACAAAACTCCTGAAGCGGCCTACGATTTTATTAAAGAGATGCCATTGAACACTTATCAATGGCAAATCACAAGGGCAAAGCCGACAAATTCAGCCGAGTTTTCAACATAGACGCAGTGACAATGCTATCAACACAGGTGGAGTTAATGAATAAAAAGCTTGATAATTTATGTTCTTCGCAGGTACATCCAGTAATGCAACGCAAAGCAAGCGGGAATGTTAAGTACCCACCCCACCAACCAGGAGCAGAAAACGAGCAGACAAACTATATAGGTAACAATTTCAGATCCAATAATAATCCTTATAGTAATACTTATAACCCAGGTTGGAGGAACCACCCAAATTTTTCATGGGGAAGACAAGGAAATCAAGGAATTCAAAGGCAGCAACCTCCTCTAAATTATCAAAATCAGCCCTACCCACAGGAAAAAAAATCAAGCCTTGAAGAGATCTTCGACAAAATTCATGGCGACCACGTAATCTAAATCTTCAAAAGACCGATACAAACCTTGATGAACAATGTAAGTCGATGAAAGGACTCGAAAATCAAGTTGGAGAACTTACTAGGTCAGTGGGACATCTCGCAAAGCTAATTTCTGAACGCCAATAAGGACGTCTACCAAGCAACACAGAAATAAACCCAAAAGAGCAAATCCAAGCCATTACAACTCAAGAGGGTATAGAGTAGATAGACCCACATCAGCGCAAGAAAAGAAGGATAAGACCGAGGTAGCTCAAGAAAAGCCAAAACTGGTAATCAAAGAATACCAACCTCGCATACCTTATCCCGAACCATTGAAAAAAGATGATTCAGAGGAACAATTTGGTAAGTTTCTAAAACTCTTGAAGAAATGACATATTAACTTACCTCTTCTTGAAGCTCTTTTTTAGATGCCCGATGCAAGGAAATTCTTAAGCAAGCTCTGGACGAACAAACGCAAAATAGATGAAGAGCACCATGTGGAATTAAACGCAACATGCTCAGCAATGCTACAGAACAAGCTACCACAAAAACTAAAAGATCTAGGGAGTTTTATGATTCCATGCTTAATTGGTAGTTTGACTATTGATAATGCGTTAGCTAATTTAGGGGCAAGTATAAATGTTATGCCTTATACACTGTTTAAACGACTAGGTCTAGGGAAGCCCAAACAAACTAGGATGAGTATTCAACTAGCTGATAAAACTATTAGAATCCCTAGGGGCATTATTGAAGATGTTTTAGTCAAAATCGATAAATTTGTTTTCCCAAGAGACTTTGTTGTTTTAGACATGGATGAGGATAATTCAATCCCTTGATTTTAGGAAGGCCTTTTCTAGCAGCTGCTAGAACTAAGATTGATGTTGCCACGGAGAACTAATACTTCGCGTGGGAGATGAATCAATAAATCTTCAAGCTCTCAACTCAGCCAGAGCCATGAATGATGAAGGTACAAAAATTACTCTAGTCGATAATCAAATTATTCAACCTTCATTGCAGAAACACCATACGACATCAAATGAAGTCAAACCATAGCATCTTAGTTTACGTAAGAATCACGTACACTTAAGGTCGACAAATTAGAAGAGTAGAAGACACAAGCAAAGATGGATCCACACGAAGTAAAGTTAGAGGGACCACCAGAACAGCTCATAGGGACATCTAATCACTTTAAAATAAAAGATGAGGTACACGAAATCTTTCCCCACAACACGGTTGATGTAAGCAATCCAATGTTCAGAAATTCCAAGGTAAACACTTCTCGACCCCAATTTTTTCATGAAAGATGAACTACAGACATGAGGGAAGATATTCAAACCTTTAAACCTCCTTGAAATCTTCAACACAAGGATAGTCTAGCTTAAGACTATAAACGAGCGCTTTTCGGGAGGCAACCCGAACACTAATAATTTTTGTTTTCAGTTTCTTTTCTTTCCATCTTTCTGTCCCAATTATTTCATTGAAAACAAACACAAAAGTGCAGACTTCCAGGCCACACGGCTTTGCACACAGCCATGTCCGTGGCCGTGTGGACCACCGGAACCACCACACTGACAGGAGCAGGGCCGTGCAAATCAGTCCAACCACCCCCCCAACATCACGGATCCAACCAACCACAGTACAGGCACCAACAAAAATAGCACGGCCGTGCCTCACAGTCGTGCTAAGATACTGACTTATTTAGCACGGGCAGACCACGTCCGTGTATTCCAACCATGCTCCTATACTGGCTTTTCAGGAACGGGTGTGCAAACCAACAAAACGGGCGTATAAGGACAATATACCCCACAATATGGCCGTGCAATATGGCCGTGTGAATCAACACACCCTCGGTACACGGGCGTGGGAATGCCAGATTTGAAATCCTATTTAAATCCCCACAGCCCATCCTCTTTGTCCCATCTTCTTTCTTATTCCTTCTTTCTCTTTTCTTTTAAATTTTTCTTCCTATTCATAGAAAATATCCAAGACACTTGAGCAACACAAAGATCATGCCGAAGAAACGTAAGCATCATCTCCTTAGAGGAGACGTCAACATGAGTTCATGCCAGCAGCTTCACTTAATTGACACGCCAAGGGTCTCAGAAACCTTTTTGTTTCTATTTTTCTTTTCTCGTCTCCTTTATTTTCCTTATCTATACTTCTTTTCTGCTTAATTTAATTTATTTCATATTAGTTTCTTAGTTTTAGGTTCTAAAGGCTGCTAGGGAATCACACACCACAACTTTCGAGATCTCTTGGCTATATCTTCACAGGCTACCCAATTTCTTCATCTAGAAAATTGCTTCTCGGTAGCCACTCCACCAAGCCCATAGAAAACATCATCACCGCCACCAAAGACGCATCCAGATTTCAGGGAGTATTACTTTCCCCACTTCTCTTTTTGATTTGGCACATAAATTTCATTATCTATCTTTGTACATTGAGGGCAATGTACATCTTAAGTGTGGGGGTAATAGTGTCTAACTTTTTGCATAATTCTCAAAGCCATGAAATTAGTCTTGATCTTAAGTATTATTCTCATATTATTAATTAGGATGAAATTTCTAATGATTTATGATTTTTATTGATATGTTTTAGAGTAAGTCATAGTTAATTGTGCATTGATGATTAAATTTGAAGAATACTAGAGAATTAAGCATGATAAGTCTATTTTTCAAAAATAAAAATTGATAGGTTGTTGAACTAAATCTGAGTATTACTTTGAAATTTGAAATCTATAAGGATTGATGTCAAAGCCACCCATAATTTCTATGAGATATTGAGCCTTATAGAGCATATATTATTTTTCATGCTCACTTTTATTGTTTATGAGTGTGTCAACTTTGAACTGTTATTCTAGAACTTGCCTCGTTTATGCATGTCGAGACCACAATAATGATTTGATATATTGAGATGATAAACGCACCTAGGTTTTAACCCGTTCACTCCACTAAAAAGCCTACCTACATAAATAACTCCTAGTGAACCCCGTTGAATCCTAACAACCTTTTTATTGACTCACCCACTAATATTAACCCAAAATCCCTTTGTATTTGTTATCAACATTCTTTTGACTACCCCTCTATCGAGAATTGACTTGATCAATTGCCAAATTAGGTTATTTCAATTATCAAAGTTCCTTCTATTAAGTTTTTCTTAGTTTGTTCTTAAAAAATTCCAAGTTTATTCAATATTAGTAGTATAAAAGAGCTTAGAGCAATTAAACTCCAATTTTTGAAGAAAAAGCTCAGATTAAAGTATTATCAAATTTTAAAGTGAAGAAAACACTCTTTATTATAGAGTAATTATCAATAGTGGTATTATTACTTTTCATTCGATGTAAATATTCATATTTAGTTCATTATTTTTAGATTAGGTAATTAGTCAATTCAATCTCGATTTTAACCCTCTAATTCAGCCTTTATCCACACCTTTTAACCCAAGCCCCGTTACAACCCTAATAAAGACCTTTTGATTTGTTTATCATCTCATATACGTGGTGGAGATTTGATTTTCAGGCAAGCCTATAGGATTAACTTTTCAGGTTTGACTTTTGAGCACTTTTTCTTGATCCTTAAACACTTTGAGTGCTTTGAGTGAATCTTTAGTGAGGATGTCAATTCCTGTCGGTTTTGAATCAAAGGTAATTATTTAAATAAGGGGAGACACCTATGTTTTCATGCTACAAAATTATGACTTATCTCGTTTGAATCTTTAGGGCACTTCGAGCTAAATGATCCATGTATCAATTATCTATGATGAGGCATTGTCAATGGGAATTATGAATTTTGGAAAGTTCGTTTTAATTGTAAATTGAGAAAGCTCTTAAAATACTCTGATAGTATTTTCAAGCCAAAATTCAGCTATCTCGGGATCGTCGTCAATAATAGCTCTGAACTCTTCAGCCCCATACTTCTGAATCTTATCAACTAGTAGCTTATTCAATCTTAGAAGTTCCATACCTTGAGGAGCTATGGGAATCGGTTGGGGATTAGGTAGGGGTGAAGGTTGTTAAGTAGCCGAGTTTGTTCGAACAAATTTATAAACCACTCACTCATCATCTAAAAGAAGGCTTCTTTAGCCTCTCCTCCCTGGCTACCTGATACAGGTCTAGAATCTAATTGCGCTACTCTGTGAACGGAGGCAGGCGCATTACTTTCGACATCTTCAGCTACAGCTCGATTGGGATCCATTACTATACGAAGACATGATTTAAAACTATTAGGAGATATCACACTATCACAGGTTATATATGGCATGTATAGTTAGACTCTTACACACACTACGTTAGTCCGAGAATCGACTAAAACGTAGCTCTGATACTGATAAATGTAACACCCCTCACCCGTATTCAATGCAGAAATAAGGTTATAGAGCATTTCCGAACATAATATACAATTACACATACATTTCACATACATTTCACATACATTTTCAAATTTCATATAATTATCAATCAACAACATTCATATCATCCCTAAAACGAGCCTACAAGGCCCAAAAACATGCATAAGGGGTGGTTCGGGAATAAACTGATAACTTTAGAAACATTTGAAACACTTAGAAAATTTTTCTACAAATAGGGGACACACACCCGTGTGGTCCAGCCGTGTGCCTCACGCGACTAAAGACACGCCCGTGTCACAGGCCATGTGGACATTCGAAATGGGAGCATATGGTCATGTCCCAGCTTGTGTTCGACCCCGTGTAACTCTCTGACTTAGGTCACATGGCCAACACACTTGCCTGTGTAGCTAGCCCTGTGCCCTAAAAATGGCCACACATGCCCGTGTATCAGGCCGTGTGCTAGGCCGTACCAAACCTATAGGGTATACTGACTTATGTCACACGGCCAAATCACACGCTTGCGTGTGAGGCCGTGTGGAGCATACTGACTTGGTTTCTATTTACTAAGCCATTTTGCCACCCAAACTTGCACACACCTACATCAATCCAAATGACACCAAAACATAGCATATATAGGCATTCAAACCAACTAAATCAAGCCTAATTCATGCTAACTCCATATCATTATCCACAATACACTCAAGTCACAAAATAGGCCAATCCATTTATACCAAATTCACATGTACATTTCAACTAATTATACAATTTCAAACATGCATCATTATGCTCAAACTCACAAGCATATTTCTTCTCATATATCAAACATTTGACATACACCACACCTATAATCTACAAGCATTATATAACCATTAATAGAACTCACAACATAAACTATACACACACACATATATATATACAACCAAAGCAACAATTTAAGCCAACATTCATGGTGTAACACCCCTCACTCGTACTCAACGCCATAATAGGGTTACGGAGCATTACCAGACTTACAACACAATTAAATATACTTTTCATAAACATTTAATCAATTCATACATTCATCATTCAATCCCAATCAATTTGTCCCTAATACGAGCCTACGAGGCCCTAAACATGCTTTGGAAGCAGTTCGAGATTTAACCGATAACTCAGGAAATTTTCACAACACTTATAATTTTTTCAAACTGTAGAGGTCACACGCCCAGATGCCCCAGCCATTTCAATCACACGGCCAAGAGACATGCCCCTGTCTCAGGCCGTGTGGACATTCAAAATGGGATCACATGGTCGTGTCACAGCCCGTGTTCGACCCCGTATAACTCTCTGACTTGGGTCACACAGCCAACACACACGCCCGTGTACCCTAAAAATGGCCATACATGCCCGTGTGGCAGGCCATGTGCTTTGTCGTGCCAAAACAGTAGGGTATATTGACTTATGCCACACGGCCAAGTCACATGCCCATGTGTGAGGCCGTGTGGAGCATACTAACTTGATTTCAATTTCAACACCAGGGGACACACGGCCTAGCAACATGACTGTGTGCCACACATGGCTAAGACACACGCCCGTGTCTCTACCCGTGTGGACAAAAATAGGCTATATACCTTGCCATTTTTTCACCCAAAGTTCATGTACCTACACCACAATTCAAAAACACCAACACAAGGCATAATGGCCATTAAATCAATCTCATATCAAACATATTACATACCATTTCATTACCCATCAATGCAAATCATAAACTATCACAATATGCCATATAATTTATTACCTAATTCACATATACACTTCAATTAACTAAACCTTTACCAAACATACATCATTTGGCTCCAATTCACAAGCATAACCTGTAATAGCCTGACTTAGGGCCTAGTCAAAATAGTGGTGCGAGACCATAAATCTGAAGTAAAAATATGTATTTAAATGATTTTACTATACTTATGAGGTAATTTCATTATTGGGTGAAAATTTTATGAAGGAATTTTATTAATTAGTGAATAGATTGTCCATTAGGACTAAATTGCAAAAAATAAGAAATATGAGATTCTAGAAGATTTAAGTATGAAATAGTATCATACAAATTACTAACGGTCCTTATTTAGCAATTAGACCATAATTTGTTGATATGGACAAAAATGGACATGGGAAGGAAAAATCTCAAGAAAGGGCATTAAGGGCATTTTGGTCATTTGGTTAATTAATGAATTAAAAAGGGAAAAATAAGTCAAAAATGGTGTCCATCTTCTTTCTAAGGGCCGAAATTTTCAAGTTCTCCATAGCTAGAGTTTATTCAACTTCCAAGCTCAATAGTAAGTGCATCCTAGCCCCGTTTTTAATGTTCTTTGTATTTTGAGATCCTCGTAGCTCGATTTAGCTATTTCTAGCCATATTTTGAGCTAGGGTTTATGTTAAAAAATTTATCCATGTGCGACATGCATGTATTTTGATGTTTTATGGAAGAATATGTAAGTTTGAGGTAGGATAAACACCTTTTTCTAAGTGATTTTTCATGAAAAATCCATAAAATGACCAAATTGTAAAAGTTATAAAATGGTCATATATGGGTGAAATAGTAAAAATTTAAAGTTTCTATAGTTAAGAATATGATTCGACTAGGCTTGAAATGCAAAAAAGTTGAATGAAAATCATTTTACGAGCCTAGGGGCAAAAGTGTAATTTTGAGAAAGTTTAGGGGTAAAATTGTAAATTTTTCCAAAGTATGAATTATGAGTCAATTTAGTCAATGTAAGTATTAAACAAGTTAAATTGTTATTATAGATCAAGAAACACGAAAGCCTGGACCGAAACCGAGGCAAGAACAAAGTTGTGGACTAAATTGCATATCTACATCTATTTTGGAGTACCGAGGTAAGTTTGCATGAATTCATTGCTACATATGTTATTATGATTAAATTATTTGCTATGTTGCATGAAGCACATTATTTCAATGAAGTTGATTATTAATGTTTAATAAAGAAATTAATGAGACCATGTCAATGAAAGTCCCGTTTGAAGTTCTAGAATAATGAGGATACTTTTGTCACAACATGAGATAAGGAAGCCCGTGTAAGACCATGTCTAGGATATGGAATCGGCATCAAGAAATGTAGGTCCAGTGTAAAACCATGTCTGGGATATGGCGTTGGCACCGAACGTAGATCCTGTGTAAAACCATGTCTGGGACATGGCATGACACCATTTAAGGCAGGTCTCGTGTAAGTCTATGTCTGACGCATAGCACTGACACCATTTAAGGAAGGTCTCGTGTAAGACCATGTCTAGGACATGGCATCAACACCATTTAAGGAAGGCCTCGTGTAAGTCCATGTCTAGCACATGGCATCAATATAAAGTTAAGGATGTCCGTGTAAGACCATGTCTGGGATATGGCATCAAGACTAAGAGGTGATCCCATGTAAGACCATATCTAGGATATGGCATTGGCATCGAGAGATATGTTTGATAAGATTGAGTATCCTTTGGTATTCCAAGAAATTCAACGCGCAAAAGAGTAAGCATGAAAAAATGACTAAGAGCAAAGTAAGTAAAGTTCATGATGAGATATGTTATATAAGAATGATAGATAATTCCATTCAACTTAAGAAAGGTAGAGATTCAAGTTATCGTTTATGGTAGTTTAAGCGCTAAACTATGTGATGAGTGATACAGGTACCATAAGTAAATACAAGTTAAGGTAACCCTAATGTGATGGGTAAGTATGAGTAAGAGTAAGTATGAGTAAGTAAACTTAAGCACTTGAGATTTATGTATTCTTGTTTCATAATGAATGAGTTTAATTTGAGCAATTATGTTGCTATGTAAGATTTCATGTAAACATACTAATCTATATGCTTTCTTTTTTCTTTTTTCTTCTTTCTTGTAGTATCCCTAATCTAGCTCGGGGATCGTGGACGTCGAAGCTCAGATCACACTATCAATTAATATTTTGGTATAGCTAAGTTGTTCTATTTTCAGTATGGCATGTATAGAGATATTGTCATTTTGAGTTATACCATATTGAGAGTTAAAGAGATGGCTACTAAAGTTATTATTCTTTTTGTATATGGCCAAATAAATTGGCCAATATTTGTTAAGTTCCTTATAATGATGATGATGAGTTTTTATGAATCCTATAAGTGATGTTTTAGGAATGATGATGATAAGTTTTTATGAATCCTGTAAGTGATGTTTTAGGAATTATTCATAGTACATGAATGCTATATTATGTACTGCTTGAGTTGGTATAAGTGTGTTTATGTTTCAGGGTGGCAATTGGCTTGGATAATAGCCTCTACTTGTCCACACGAGTAGGCACACGGGCGTGTGTCACACACGGCCAGCCCCATGGGTGTGTTAAGAGGTTGTCTATCCCCTGCACTAATTTACAAGAATACGATTTGTCACACGAGCCAGTACACGAGCATGTTCCCTAGCCTTGTGCTATTAAGGGTATGATGATGCCATAAACAGAGAGCTCCACGGGCAAAGGACACGGGCGTGTCTTGGCTATATGAAAGACACAGGCGTGTGCTCAGCCGTGTGAAATAAGTCAGTTTCGACCACGGGTGGAAAACACGGGCATATTTTAGGGTCACACGGGTGTGTCCCTTGGATAACACGGGCGTGTGACCCCTGTCTAGGCAAAAATTTTCAAAAAGTGCAAAAGTTTCGGTTGAACTCTGAAACCTTTCGGATAGGTGTTTAGGGCCTTGTGGGCCTATAATATGCATGTTATGATTAAAAAGGAAAATTTTTAAATCGAAACAAAATTTTATAGCCCGATAATACATGTTCAAGTAAGGTTAAGTACGGTAATGCCTCGTACCCTGTCACTGCCACGGGTAAGGGGTGTTACATTTAATGGTATCAAAGCTACGATTTAGTCGATTCTAGGACTAACGTAGCGTAAGTATGAGTCTAGTTATACATGCTATACTTATGAGTACTTATATAATGATAATGTGACGACTCTTGATGGCTTAAATTTTGTTTTTATATAGTAAATGGATCCCGAAAGACCAATGGCAGATGATGTAGAAAATAATGCACCGACTCCCGCTGAAGGGACGGTGCCAACTAAGAATGAGAACAAACCCATGACTGTAAGTCATAGAGGAGGAGAAGAGGCTAGGGAAGCCTTCTTCCATATGATGAATGCTTGGTATACGGAGTTCGTTCGTACGAACCTGAATGCACAACCCCCTCCACCCCCGTCTATTCCTCAACCTACCCCTGTAGCCCCTAAGTGGTAGAAGTGATAAGAAGAGAAAGGCCTCCTGTAGATAGAATTTAGAAGCAAAGAGCTGAAGAATTCTGGGCTAGTAAAGATGATGACCTGGAAAGAGTCGAGTTCTGTCTTGAAAATACCATCAGGGTATTTGACGAGTTATCGTGCATACCTAAAGAGTGCATGAAGTGTGTAGTCTCTCTCTTAAAAGATTCTTCTTATCAGTGGTGGAACACCCTGGTGTAGGTTGTCCCAGAGGAAAGGATCACATGGGAGGTTTTTCAAGAAGAATTCAGGAAAAAGTATATTAGTTAGAGGTTCATCGACCAAAAAAGGAAGGAATTCTTGGAATTGAAGCAAGGAAAAATGATAGTAGCTGAGTACGAGCGTGAGTTTGTAAGGCTCAGCAAATACGCTCGAGAGTGTGTATCTACTGAGGCTATTATGTGTAAGAGATTTGAGGATAGACTAAATGAAGACATTAAGTTGTTTGTTGGTGTCTTCGAGTTGGAATTTGTTGTGCTAGTGGATCGGGCTTGTAAAGCTGAAGAATTAGTTAAAGAGAAAAGAAAAGCTGAGATAGAGTCGCGTGACTCAAGAAAGAGATAGTGGAGTAAGTCATTTCAATCATCATCTAAGAAGTCGAGAGATTTCTCTACCCGATCAGCTTCTTCAACTGGGTTTCCAAGAAAAGGCAAGAGTAAACAGCATTCGGGGAATAAGGCTCAGACTACTTCAGTTGCTAGTGTTGGAAACGTTCGACCTAATAGACCAGAATGCCCACAATGCGACAGACATCATCCTGGTGAGTGCCGTGCACATGAGAGTGCTTGTTTTATGTGCGATTCCCCAGATCACTTCATTAGAGAATGCCCCGAAATGATTGAGAAAGACAAGGTTCAGAGTGCAAGAGTAGGAAGCACTAATAGAGGAAGACAACAAAAGAACTCGGGAAGCGTGGAGAGTCGTAAGGGTACACCCCGAGAACAGGCCGCAAGAACAGAGGGTAGAGCACCTGCAAGGACTTACGCCATTCGTGCTCGCGAAGAGGCATCATCTCCTGATGTAATTATGGGTACATTTTCTCTTCATGACACTAACGTTGTTGCTTTAATTGATCTAGAGTCTACCCATTCATATATTTGCATGAAATTAGCATCTAGCATGAGCATGCCTGTTGAGTCTATAGAATTTGTGATAAAAGTGTCTAATCCACTAGGAAAAATGTATTAGTAGATAAAGTATGCAAAGATTTCCCATTGATGATTAGAGGTCATTATTTTAAGGCAAACCTCATGATATTGCCATTTGATGAATTCAACATTATTCTCAGTATGGATTGGTTAACCACTCACGATGTGATAGTAAATTATAGAAAGAAATATATTAAGTTGAGATGTGAAAATGGGGACACTCTTCGTTTTGAATCAGATGAAAAAGACAGATCGCCAGTAGTGATCTCTCACATGTCAGCTCAGAGGTATATAAGAAAAGGGTATAAGGTAACTGTGAAGAACAAGTACCCATTGCCAAGGATAGACGATTTTTTTGATCAATTGAAGGGAGCCACTGTGTTCTCTAAGATAGACTTGAGGTCAGGATATTACCAATTGAGAGTAAAAGATTCAGATGTGCCGAAGACTGCTTTCCGGATGAGGTATGGGCACTATGAATTTTTAGTCATGCCTTTCAGTTTAACTAATGCCCCGGCAGTGTTTATGGATTTAATGAATCGTATCTTTCGGCCATACCTAGATAAGTTTGTGGTTGTTTTTATTGATGATATATTGATATATTCCCGAGATGAGTCTGAGCATGCTAAGCACTTGAGGACCGTTCTACAGATTCTACGAGACAATCAGTTGTATGCCAAGTTCAGCAAAAGTGAGTTTTGGCTTAAGGAAGTTGGATTCTTGGGGCATATTGTCTCTGGAGAGGGAGTCCGAGTAGACTCAAGTAAAATTTTAGCTATTGTTGATTGGAAACCGCCGAAAAATGTACCTGGGGTTAGAAGTTTTTTGGGTCTAGCTGGCTACTATAGGCGGTTCATCAAGGGGTTTTCCATGATAGCAACTCCAATGACGAAACTATTACAGAAAAATGTAAAGTTTGAGTGGACGGAGAAGTGCCATCAGAGTTTTGAGAGATTAAAGGCAATGTTGACAGAGGCTCACAACCTGTGCCGGGAAAGGAATTTGTGATCTACAGCGACGTATCCTTAAACAGACTGGGCGTGTACTTATGCAAGAAGGCAAAGTGGTAGCGTATGCCTCCAGACAACTAAAGCCACATGAGAAGAACTACCCGACACATGACTTAGAGTTGGCTGCCATAGTTTTTGCATTGAAGATTTGGAGACACCATTTGTATGGTGAAAGATGTCGGATATTCACTAATCACAAAAGTCTAAAGTATTGGATGACCCAGAAAGAATTGAACTTAAGGCAACGAAGATAGCTGGAGCTGATAAAAGATTATGAATTAGTTATTTATTATCACCCAGGAAAGGTGAATGTAGTCGACGATGCTTTAAGTAGAAAATTCCTATTTACTTTGAGGGCTATGAATACATGGGTGAGTTTATCCGATGATGGTTCAATTCTAGCTGAATTGAGGGCTAGACTGTTATTCCTTCAAGAGATTTATGAGGCTCAGAGAGACGATGGTGAATTGCAAGTCAGAAGAGTTTAATGCGAGTCGGGTGTTAAGTCTCATTTTCGAATCAGTTCAGATGAGTGTTTGATGTTCAAAGACAGAGTCTGTGTGCCAGGGAATGATGAACTTATCTGAAAGATTTTATACGAGGCACATAATGGATGCCTATCTGTACATCCGGGTAGTACCAAGATGTATAATGATTTGAAGAAATGGTATTAGTGGCCGAGTATGAAGAAAGATATTTCCAAGTTCGTTTCAAGATGCTTGATTTGTCAACAAGTAAAGGTCGAACACCAAGTACCTTCGGGTTTGCTTCAACCTATAATGGTACCCGAGTGGAAATGGGACCAAGTTACCATGGACTTTGTAACGGGTTTGCTGCTAACACCGAGTAAAAAATATGTTGTATTGGTTGTGATTGATAGACTTACGAAGTCAGCCCATTTTATACCTGTTCGAGTTGACTACTCACTTGACAAGTTGGAAAACTCGTATGTCTCAGAGATAGTAAGGCTTCATGGAGTACCATTATCAATCATTTCGGATAGAGATCCGAGATTCACATTCAGATTTTGGAGAAAGTTGCAAGAATCCTTGGGTACAAAGTTGAGTTTTAGTACGGCCTTTCACCCCCAAACCAACAGTCAGTCAGAGAGGTTGATACAAGTACTTGAAAATATGCTCAGATATTGTGTTCTTAAGTTCCAAGGCAACTGGGAAAAATACCTACCATTGGTAGAATTTACCTATAATAACAGTTTTCAGTCAAGCTTGAAAATGGCACCTTATGAGTCTTTATATGGGTGTAAGTGCCGAACGCCTTCATATTGGACTGAGCTTAAGGAAAACCAGATTCACGGAGTTGACTTGGTTAGAGAAACTGAAGAAAAAGTAAAGGTGATTCGAGATTGTTTAAAAGCTGCTTCTAATCGACAAAAATCCTATTTAGATATAAAAAGAAAAGAGATTGAATATCAAGTCAGTGATAGAGTATTCTTAAAGGTGTTACCATGGAGAAAAGTTCTTAGATTCAGCCAGAAAGGCAAATTGAGTCTGCATTTTATAGGACCATACAAGATCATCGAGAGGATAGGGCCGATAGCCTATCGGTTGGCTTTGCCACCTGAGTTAGAAAAGATTCACGATGTATTTCATGTGTCTATGTTGCAACGTTACCGATCAGATCCGTCGCATGTGATTACACCGATAGAGGTTGAGATACAACCTAATATGACTTATGGTGAAGAACCGGTCAAGATTCTAGCCCAGGAAGTCAAGCAATTAAGGAATAAAAGTATAGCTCTTGTGAAGTCTTATGGCAGAGACATGGGCTAGAAGAGGCTACTTGGGAGCCCGAGGAGGCTATGAGGAATCAGTATCCAAACCTGTTTATAGGTAAGATTTTCGGGGACAAAAATCCATAAGGGGGAGAATTGTAATAGCCCGACTTAGGGCCTAGTCGGAATAGCTGTGCGAGGCCAAAAATTTGAAGCAGAAATATGTATTTAAATGATTTTACTAGGCTTATGAGGTAATTTCATAATTGTGTGTAAATTTTATGAAAGAATTTTATTAATTAGTGAATAGATTGCCCATTAGGACTAAATTGCAAAAATTAGGAAATATGAGATTCTAGAAGATTTAAGTATGAAATAGTAACATAAAAATTCTAGAGGACCTTATTTAGCAATTAGACTATAATTTGTTGAGATGGACAAAAATGGACATGGGAAGGAAAAATCTCAAGAAAGGGCATTAAGGCCATTTTGGTCATTTGGTTAATTAATGAATTAAAAAGGGGGAAAATAAGTCAAAAATGGTGTCCATCTTCTTCCTAAGGGCCGAAATTTTCAAGTTCTCCATAGCTAGGGTTTGTTCAACTTACAAGCTCAATAGTAAGTGCATCCTAGCCCCGTTTTTAATGTTCTTTGTATTTTTGAGATCCTCGTAGCTTGGTTTTGCTATTTCTAGCCATATTTTGAGCTAGGGTTTATGTTCAAAAATTTACCCATGTATGACATTCATGTATTTTGATGTTTTATGGAAGAACATGTAAGTTTCAAATAGGATAAACACCTTTTTCTAAGTGATTTTTCATGAAAAATCCATAAAAGTACCAAATTGTAAAAGTTATAAAAATGGTCATATATGGGTGAAATAGTAAAAATTGAAAGTTGCTATAGTTGAGAATATGATTCGGCTAGGCTTGAAATGCAAGAAAGTTGAATGAAAATCATTTTACGAGCCTAGGGGCAAAAGTGTAATTTTGAGAAAGTTTAGGGGCAAAATTGTAAATTTTGCTAAAGTATGAATTATGAGTCAATTTAGTCAATGAAAGTATTAAACAAGTTAAATTTTTATTATAGATCAAGAAACATGAAGCCCGGACCAAAACCTAGGCAAGAACAAAGTTATGGACTAAATTGCACATCTACATCTATTTTGGAGTACCGAGGTAAGTTTGTATGAATTCATTGCTACATATGTTATTATGATTAAATTATTTGCTATGTTGCATGAAGCACATTATTTAAATGACGTTTATTATTAATGTTTAATAAAGAAATCAACGAGACCATGCAAGTGAAAGTCCCGTTTGAAGTTCCGGAATAATGAGGATACTTTTGTCACAACATGAGATAAGGAAGCCCGTGTAAGACCATGTCTGGGATATGGCATCGACATCAAGGAATGTAGGTCCCGTGTAAGACCATGTTTGGGATTTGGCATCGACACCGAACGTAGATCCTCTGTAAGACCATGTCTGGGACATGGCATCAACATCGAATAAGAAAGGTCTCGTGTAAGACCATGTCTACGACATGGCATCGACACCATTTAAGGCAGGTCTCGTGTAAGTCCATGTCTAACGCATGGCATCGACACCATTTAAGGAAGGTCTCGTGTAAGACCATGTCTGGGACATGGCATCAACATTATTTAAGGAAGGCCTCGTGTAAGTCCATGCCTGGCACATGGCATCCACATAAAGCTAAGGATGCCTGTGTAAGACCATGTCTGGGATATGGCATCGACACTAAGAGGCGATCCCATGTAAGACCATATCTGGGATATGGCATTGGCATCGAGAGACATGTTTGATGAGATTGAGTATCCTTTGGTATTCTGAGAAATTCAACGGGCAAAAGGGTAAGCATGAAAAAGTTACTAAGAGCAAAGTAAGTAAAGTTCATGATGAGATATGTTATATAAGAATGATAGATAATTCCATTCAAGTTAAGGAAGGTAGAGATTCAAGTTATTGTTTATGGTAGTTTAAGCGCTAAACTATGTGATGAGTGATACAGGTACCATGAGTAAATACAAGTTAAGGTAACCCTAATGTGATGGGTAAGTATAAGTAAGATTAAGTATAAGTAAACTTAAGCATTTAAGATTTCTGTATTCTTGTTTCATGATGAATGAGTTTAATTTGAGCAATTATGTTGCTATGTAAGATTTCATGCAAACTTACTAAGCTATATGCTTACTTTTTTCTTTTTTCTTCTTTCTTGTAGTATCGCCAAGCTAGCTCGAGGATCGTAGACGTCGGAGCTCGGATCACACTATCAATCAATATTTTGGTATAGCTAAGTTGTTCTATTTTCAGTATGGCATGTATAGAGATATTGTCATTTTGAGTTATACCATATTGAGAGTCAAAGAGATGGCTACTAAAGTTATTATTCTTTTTGTATATGGCCAAAGAAATTGGCCAATATTTGTTAAGTTCCTTATAATGATGATGATGAGTTTTTATGAATCCTATAAGTGATGTTTTAGGAATTATTCATAGTACATGAATGCTACATTATGTACTGCTTGAGTTGGTATAAGTGTGTTTATGTTTCAGGGTGGCAATTGGCTTGGAGAATAGCCTCTATTTGTCCACACGGGTAGGCACACGGGCGTGTGTCTAGGCCGTGTGTGACACACGGTCAGCCTCATAGGTGTGTTAAGAGGCCGCCTATCCCCTGCACTAATTTACGAGAATACGATTCATCACACGGGCCAGTACACGAGTGTGTGCCCTGGCCGTGTGGTATTAAGGGTATGTTGACGCCATAAACAGAGAGCTCCACGGGCAGAGGATACGGGCGTTTCTAGGCCATGTGAAGGACACGGGTTGTAGACACCGGCGTGTGCTCAGCCGTGTGAAATAGTCAGTGTCGACCACGGGTGGAAAACACGGGCATATCTTAGGGTCACACAGGCGTGTCCCTTGGATAACACGGGCGTGTGACCCCTGTCTAGGCTAAAATTTTTAAAAAGTGCAAAAGTTTCCGGTTGAACTCCGAAACCTTCCGGATAGGTGTTTAGGGCCTTGTGGGCCTGTAATATGCATGTTATGATTAAGAAGGAAAAGTTTTAAGTCGAAACGAAATTTTATAGCTCGATATTACATGTTCAAGTAAGGTTAAGTATGGTAATGCCTCGTACCCTACCACAGCGTTGGACACGGGTAAGTGGTGTTACATAACCATTTTCAATTTATCAACTATTAGCTACCTTAAAAGTTGTATTAAACAATTCATTTCCAACGAAATATGGACCACATCACTAAAAGGCATTAACACATATATATAAACATCACATAATTGCCAAAATAATCCAACTTACATGGCTAACATACAACCAAACATTTAATATTTACAAGTCAATGCAAATGGCCAAAATCATGCTACAATGCCAAAATGACTCAAAGTCCCTATGCATGCCATATACTTAAAATACGAAAGTTCATAGGTACCAAGTGATAGGTGGATAGTGTGAAGCGATCTCCAAAAATCCCCAAATCCGAGCTAGCTTGATAACATTATAAAACACGGGAAAAATAAACAAAGTAAGCTATAAAGCTTAGTAAGCTCGTATGAAATAAACTCAATACAATCTCACAATTATAATTCAATAATTTGAATATACCAACATATATCTTACATTAATTAACAAACCTTTTAAATACTCAATTATGAGAGTATACACTTCCTTCACATGTTTCCTCAATTTGAAACTTATATAATTCATGTACGTACCTGTATCATCTAGCATCAATCTCATACTCACCCACATCTTTTGTTTACCCGTTGAACCATTCAAAATAGAGGTCAGATACTCAGGAGTCTCGCAAACTAAGTACTTATACCATGGCCCGAAGCCAAAACAAGGTAACTTATGCCTAAAATACTGATATCATGGCCCCGAAGCCAAATCAACTGATATTCATGGCCCGAAGCCAAATCAATATAACTCGCACCCGAAGTGCTAATATCATGGCCCAAAGCCAACTCAATGTATCCCCTAATGACATGTCACTAGTATCCTAAACTATTCCTAAGGTTCAACCGGGATTTTGAATGCCGAATAATCATTGAGTCAATATCGAACTTAACCGAAGTCTCGTATTCATAACTTATAATATATCAACGTATTTAAAATACAATTATAATGAAATTTATCACATACGAACTTACCTCGATTCAAAAATGATGAAATTGGTCGATTAATCGAGTACTTTATCTTTTCCCCAATCTAGATCCGAATTCCTCTTTTCTTGATCTAAATATATTCAAAATTAACTCATTTAATAATCTCTCTATTTAATTTAGTCTAAAACACACTTTAAAGCATATTTACACATTTGCCCCTAATATTTCAAAATTTTCATAATTTAGTCCTTATTCCATAAAATCACAAATTAATGAAATTAAAAATAAAACCATGCTTTCTGAATTACTAATATGCCCTTAGCAGCCCATATTTTTTATTTATTTCACATTTTAACACTAAGTTTCCACCTTTCACAAATAAATCCCTATTTTGCTTTTCACTAAAAATCACTTAACAAAACCTGCATAATTCATAACAAATATTCATAATATATTATCAAACATTAAAAAACACATGTATTTATAATCACATCATTCAAAATCTTTAACAGTTTTGCAAAATAGTCCCTGGGCTAGCTAGTACTAGATGCAACGATCACAAAAACATAGAAATCACTAAAAACGGAACAAAAATGGACTTACAATTGCACAAATGAGCTTGGCTGAATGAAAGGAATAAAAATGGCTTCCTCTAGCCCTAATTTTTGGTGGTGGTCACTTAATGAAGATGATGATATTATGCTATTATATTTTTAACTTATTAATTAACCAAATTACTAAATTAACCTTAGTTATAATTCATTAAAACCATATAATGCATGCCCATTTTTGTCCACTTAGAATTAAAATGGTCTAATTACAACATCAGGACCTTAACTCTAAGGTCCTAATGCTATTAGACACCTATAGCTATTAGAACTCAAGTTTTATTCTTTACGCGATTTAGTCCTTTTTTATCAAATTGACCATTCAAACGATAAAATTTCTTAACAAAATTTTCACACAATCACTCAATCATGCTATAAACATTAAAATAATAATGAAATAAATATTTTTAATTTGGACTTGTGGTTCTAAAACCACTATTTTGATTTGACTAAAAACGGGTTGTTACAACTCTCCCCCTTAAGGATTTTCGTCCCTGAAAATCTTACCAGTTAATAGGTTAGGGTACTGTTTTCTCATAGCTTCCTTGGGCTTCCACGTAGCCTCTTCAACACCGTGACGTTGCCATAAGACTTTTACTAAATCTATGCCTTTATTTCTCAGCTCTTTAATCTCTCAAGCCAAAATTCTGATCGGTTCTTCGTTATACGTCATATCGGGTTGAATCTCAATCTCTGACGGGGAAATTATATGTGATGGATCCGATCTATATCGACGTAACATCGACACATGAAACACATTATGGATTTTCTCTAACTCAATTGGTAACACTAGCCGATATGCCACTGGCCCTATTCGTTCAGTAATCTCATACGGCCCGATGAATCGCAGACTCAACTTGCCTTTGTGACCAAATCTAAAGATTTTCTTCCGCAGAGATACTTTCAGAAACACTTTATCACTGATCTAAAATTCAATATCTTTTCATTTCAAATTCACATACGATTTCTATCTTTCTGAAGCTGCTTTCAAGCTATTACGAATTAATTTTACTTTTTCTTCAGTCTCTTGGATCAAATCAACCCCGTGAATCTGTTTCTCACTAAGCTCAGTCCAGTACAATGGAGTTCGGCATTTGCAACCATACAATGCTTCATACGGCGCCATCTTTATGCTCGATTGAAAACTGTTATTATATGCAAATTCAACCAGCGGCAAATTTCTCTCAGTTTCCTTCGAACTCTAAAACACAACATCGGAGCATATCTTCGAGGATCTGAATTACTCGTTCAGACTGTCCATCAGTTTGCAAATAAAAAGGTGTATTAAAATTCAACTTCATACCCAAAGCTTCTTGCAATTTCTTCCAAAATTACGACGTAAACCTCGGATCTCTATCCGAAATAATCGAAACTGGTACCCTGTGCAATCTAACAATCTCATAAATGTACAACTCAGTTAATTTATCAAGTGAATAGTCAGTACATATCGAGATGAAATGTGCTGATTTCGTTAATCGATCAACGAAAACCCAAATAGTATCTTTCTTTTTTGGAGACAAAGGTAATCCCGATATGAAATCCATCGTAACTCTATCCCATTTCCACTCTGGTATCATCACAGGCTGAAGTAAACCCAAAGGTACTTGATGTTCAGCTTTAACTTGCTGACACACTAACATCTCGCTATAATTCAGAAATGTCTCGCTTCATACCCGACCACCAATGCAGTTCTTTCAAATTATTGTACATTTTAGTACTTCTAGGATGAACGAAAAAACAACCACTATGTGCCTCGTATAAAATTTTTTGAATCAACTCTGGATTTTTCGGTACGCAGATTCTATCTCAGAACATCAAATAATCATCGGATCCGATTTGGTACACCGAATCACTAGTCAACTTGTATTTCACTCTTTTAGCTTGCAATTCACTATCACATTCCTGAGCTTCGCAAATTTGCTAAAGAAATATTGGTTTAGCTTTTAACTAAGCTAAAATCGAACCATTATCAGATAATATCAACTGTGTATTCATTGCTCTCAAGGCAAACAATGATTTTCTACTCAAAGCATACGCGACTACATTCGATTTCCCCGGGTTATAATCAATCACTAAATCGTAATCTTTCAATAACTCGAGCCATCTCCGTTGTCGTAAATTCAAATCCTTTTGAGTCATTATATACTTTAAGCTTTTATGATCGGTAAAGATGTGAACTTTTTCACCGTGCAAATGTTGTCGCCAAATTTTCAATACAAATACAATAGCGGCCAACTCTTAATCGTGTGTCGGATAATTCCTTTCGTGTAGTTTCAACTGTCTAGAAGCATAAGCTATCAATTTTCTCTCTTGCATCAACACGCAACCCAAACTGTTCAATAACGCGTCACTGTAAATCACAAATTCTTTACCCGACTCAAGTTGAACCAACACTTGTGCCTCAGTTTACAATGCTTTCAATTCATCGAAACTCTGTTGACATTTCTCGGACCGTTCAAACTTTAAATCTTTCTGTAGCAGTCTGGTCATCGGTGTAGCAATCATCAAGAACCCTTTTACAAAACGTCAATAGTAACCAGCCAGTCCCAGAAAGCTTCTGACCTCATATACATTTCTAGGTGGTTTCTAGTTAATAATTGTAGAAATCTTGCTCGAATCAACTTGAATGTCATTCACCGAGACAATATGTCCTAAAAATCCAACTTCCTGAAGCCAGAACTCACATTTGCTGAATTTATCATACAGTTGCTTATCGCTCAAGGTCTGCAACACAATCCTCAAATGCCCAACATGCTCAGACTCATTTCAAGAATAGATCAAAATGTTGTCAATGAACACAATAATAAATCTATCTAAATACGGTCTAAATATCCGATTCATCAAATGCATAATAACGATAGGAGCATTAGTCAACTCAAAAGGCATAACAAGAAATTCATAATGTTCGTAACTCATTCTGAACACAGTTTTTAGCACATCTGAGTCTTTAACTCACAACTGATAATAGCAAGATCTCAAATCAATCTTTGAAAACACTGTTGCACCTTTCAACTGATCAAACAAATCATCTATTCTTGGCAAGGGATACTTATTCTTTAGCGTAACCTTGTTGAGCTGACGATAGTCAACACACATTCTCATGGACCCGTCTTTCTTCTTAACCTTGTTGAGCTGCCAAGAGGGCATGAAACCGAACACTCAAGCTCATTAAATCAGCTCATTTGGAGTAATAATTGATATTGATAGTTGTTGTTATTTGGCTTGGAAGAACTTAAGAGTTTTTATTGATTAAGCTTTATTTCAGCCATTAAACAGCACATTAAAGCTGAATTCATATGACTTTTCAGTTAAGCTCATGTAAGCATTATAAATAGCTTGTTTAGGGGAATTTTGCTACCTTTTGAATGTTTTTAACATTTTGTTAATTTTCCAACTCTCCTATTTCATTTTAAGACTCAAGCTGACTTATCTAGCAAAAGCTAGTAACGTCTACCTTGTTTCTTTTTGAACTTATCACTCCTAAATCGAGTGTGGCGTACACCCTTATACCGATTGGTTCCTATCTCCATATAGATCGTGGGTCACGGTTTAGCTATCCTTCTATCCACCATTAAGTGTCGTATAAGATTTGGGTTAGTACTCTATTTTAGTACTAGTTCTTTCTTGACCTTAAAGCTATCCGAACCATTCCCATTACCATTTTTCAAACACCCAAGTTCCTTTGTTAAATCGAACCATATCCCTCAATTATCTTAAACTATCACATACCCCTTTGTTTAAAGCCTTACTTAGCCAAATGATACAAACTTGTTTCGTGAATGATTCGAGTCGTCTGATTCCCAATTGTGAATTTGAGTAGAAATGATTCGTTTTGAAATGAACTAAGTTTTAAACAAAGAAAAGGCTGATGAATGAAAGAAATGGGTTTAAAATAAGGTAACAAAATGGTTAAACAAAGATAACGGGTAATTTGACTAAGGCCGAAAAAGAACCAACAATATTGGATTGTTGACCAGAATCTCAATGGTCTTAGGTGATTTACGATTTAGGGAAAATAGCAAAGGATAAACCTTGACCCACTATCAATTAGTGATAGGAACCAAAGGTATACGAACACCACACTCTAAAACGATAAGTTCGGTAAACAATGGAAAGGATAGACACCACAAGCTATGCTTGATAAGTCATATCAGTTCGAAAAGAACAAAGAGAATTGGATAACTCACAAATCTCAAATTTAGCATAAATTTAGCAAAAACAATAGGCTGAATACAACTATTTATAGTGCTATGAAAGGCCTAACTGGAATGGTCACTTTTGTTCAGCTTAATGAGCTAAAATAAAGTTTACAAACTTTTGAAATTCTAAGCCTGAGTAACTCCTTCCCTCAATATGATTTAATTCTTTAATTCAGTTGATTCAGTTCACTTGAATGCTTTAGGTTTCATACTTGAGCATCCAAGGTGTTTAAGAAAACTTTTGAAGTCTCCCTTGGCCAGCCAAATGGACACCAGCAGCTTTTAATGGAATTTAAGCTCATGGAGTGACCATTTAAACAACAATCAATTATGGAACAAGAAAAGGCTGCTCCCAAATTTAAGGAAGTATAATGCTCTCCTTTTTAATTGATATAACAGCTCCTTTTAATGATCTATAATGCCTCCTTTGTATGTAACTGGTTTCTACTTGAAAAGTCACTTTAATCAATTTGTAATAGCCTTTGAATGTAACGGTTTCCAGCTGAAAAGACACCTGCAATCAAACACATTAATCACATTTAAACTCATTTTAAACACAAAACACATTAAACACTTAACTTAAATAAATAAACTTAAAACTTATGCATCAATAAATTATTCCAAAGAACTAGATTAATTAAGAAAAGCATAATTAAATAACTTAAAACTTATGCATCAATAAATCATTCTAGAAACTAGATTAATTAAGAGAAACATATATTAAATAAAGTTCAACAATAACTCAGTTATTTAAACTAAGATGAGTTGAATAAAGTCTAGCAACTCATTTATTAATCTAAGATGAGTTTAATTAAAAAAAATAAATTCAACTTGCAATTAATTGCAAGTGGTGCCTATTGAGCTGAATGAGCTTGTAATGAAGCTTCATTTTGCACTTAGGCCCCTTGAGCTTAGGCCAATCTCGATGGCGTCGAGTTGCATCGTAACATGATGCGACCAGGTTCGCATCAAATTCTCGCTACACTCCAACTTCTCTTTGATCTTCAAATTGTACAAAAATCGAGGATAGCTATCTCTCCCCCTTCTTCACGTCTGTATTCTGCTATCTTAAGTTGCTACCCTTTCTTTCTCTGGAATTCTCCAATAAAGAGAAAAATCATTGTCACCAATTTTCTTCTCACACAAACTCTCTTCCTTTTTTCTCTGTTTTTTCTTCTTCTCTCTTTTTATTCGGTAGATCCGTCCCTCTCAGCACACATTTATTTCTCCTCTTTTTCAAGGTGGTTTTTTGGTACACGTCCAGCTGGCTGAGAGTCACGTGGATAGAGTGCTCAGTCATCTTTCTGGAATTGCCATGGCAATTGTGTTGACAATCAATTCACCATTTGCCATGGCAATGTTTCACTTCCCTTATTTTCCTTCTACATCCTCTTCATCCTCTTTTTCTACCTGCCCTGTGTCCAACCACAACCACAACTTTTCCTTCCCCAAGTAATAAAAGTAATAAAAGATGACAATTATAATGTAATCCAAGCTTTGTTATGCAATGTTATAAAACTATCCTAAATATACAAATGTATTTACTTAATTACAAATAATTAATTCCATCTAGAGGCCTAAAATATAACTCTTTTCAAGAGTTACCAGTCACTACCATTTGAGCTCATGCGCAACGTGAGTGATTTTGCTGTTGGAGCAATGCTTGAGCAACGGACAAGTAAGATTTCTTATGCTAGTCGCACTCTAACAGAAGTATAGCTAAATTATACTACCACAGAGAAAGAATTATTGGTTATTGTGTTTGCATTTGATAAGTTTAGATCATATCTAGTAGGCACTAGGGTCATAGCGTATACCGATCACTCTACAATTAAATACTTAGTAGCCAAGAAAGACACAAAGCTGAGACTGATTAAATGGATTCTTTTGCTACAAGAATTTTGTCTAGAAATTTGAGACAGAAAAGGAGCAGAGAATCAAGTAATAGACCGTCTATCCAGGTTAGAAGCTGGAAATGATGATGGCAATGTCGAGCTTATTAAGGAAGACTTCCCAACTGAAAAACTGTTGGCTGCCATGGCATTACCTTGGTATGCCAATATAATGAACTCCTTAGTAAGTGGTCTGCTACCACATGGTTTTAACAGCTAAACAAAAAGGAAGTTCCTTCATGATGCAATATATTATTACTAGGATGAACCATTTCTATTCAAGCAGTGTGTTGATTAGATAATTAGGAAGTGTGTTCCTGATGATGAAATACACATCATTTTGTAACATTGCCATTTAGCCCCTTATGGATGACACTTTGGAGGAATAAAAACTACTGCCAAAGTACTTCAGTCAAGATTTTATTGGCCAAGTTTATTGAATGATACCCATAGCTTTTATAAAGCATGTGATCGATGTCAAAGAACTTGTAATGTTTCAAGAAGACATGAAATGACACTACAAAACATATTAGAGGTTGAACTGTTTGATGTATAGGGAATAGACTTTATGGGTCTATTTCTACCCTCATTTGGAAACCTATACATACTAATGGCTGTCAACTACATCTCCAAGTGGGTAAAAGTTGTAGCCCTTCCTACCATGATGCCAAGTCGATGATGAAGTTCTTACACAAGAACATCTTTACGAGATTTGGTATACCTTGAGCCATCATAAGTGATGAGGGGTCTGATTTTGATTGCAAACTCATCACCAATGCTTTGCACAGGTATAGGGTGAAGCACAAACTTGGCATAGCATATGACCCACAAAGAAATGGACAAGCTGAGATTTCTAATAGGGAGATTAAGCAGATTTTAAAAAAGGTGGTGAAACCAACTCAAAAGGATTGGTCCTTAAGATTGGATGAAGCCTTGTGGGCCTATTGTACTGCCTTCAAAACATTGTTCGAAATGTCACCTTTTAAGCTTGTTTATAGAAATCCATGTCACCTACCTGTTGAGCTAGAGAACAAGGCATTTTGGGCCATTATAAAGCTGAATATGGATTAGATAGCCACCGAACATAAAAGACTGTTAGATCTTAATGAAATGGAAGAATTCAGATCCCAAGCTTATGAGACTCTAAGATCTATAAGGAGAAGACCAAGCAATGGCACGGTAAGATGATCATGCCAAGGCAATTTAAACAAGGGCAATAAGTGTTGCTATTCAACTCAAGGTTGAAGTTGTTCCCTTGTAAGTTAAAATCACGATACTCAGGACCTTTTGATATGATCAAGGCCTATCATTATAATATTCGAGATTTAGGGGCTATGCATTTTTTTTTTTGAATGAATGGGATTGCATGCTTGAGTATGATTTGAATGTGTTTTGGGGGCTTCAAGAACCTTGGGGTGTAGGTAGGAGCCTTAGAAGTTATTGGATTTTTAAGCCTAAAAAGGGGAACTAACGGAGCTAGGCCTTAAGGAGTTTACTGTATGGATTAGGACACGAATAACCCAGTGGTAAGGTGGCAAGGAGGTGCCACTTAGGGCCTTGTGAGGTGACGCCACAGGGAGTGAGAAGGGCCTAGGTTCGAGCAGCAAGGGAAGCATTTTTGGAGTTTTATTTTTCAGCAAGGAAGGGCAGTGATGGGCGGCACAAGGACTCTGATGGAGGAAGTATAGATTGGGTCTGACAGCTTAGAGATTTGGCTAAGTTGGAGTGAAAAGGGGGATTTAGATGAGGGGGTAGAGTTGGCCGAATGGAGGGAACTTTGGAGAGGGGCACATTCGGTTCTGTATAGGGGAGCTATGTGCCGAAATTTCTTAGTCTTTTCTACTCATCTCTTGACCGAAACCCTCACCCCTTCTCTTTTCTTCTTCTTCTCACCATTCTTTCTTTCTCTTACTCACTAAAGCCGAAATCCCACCTCTTTTGCCATCATCTCCATAGCCGATTTGCTCAATAAGCATTAAGCCAAAATCTTCTTCTTCTTCTTTTTCATTTTTTACCGAAACTTCCTTAAACTTTTCTCTTTTAACCAAAGCCGAATCTCCTATTTCCTGGCCATAGCCGATTGTATCTCTGACTTTTGGAATCAAATTACTTACTAGATCAAAAGCTGAATCTTCCGGTAAGTACACTTCCTATTTCTTTTCTCTCCTTTACTGATTTGATTAGTGTCGAAATCAAGGACACTAATCCCTCCTATTTTTCTTTGGCCGAAACCATGAAGGGAGAATTCAGGATCCACTTGTAGCCGACGGTAGAAGGAGATCTTTTCGGGATTTAAGATCCAAGGTAAGTAAGGCATACTTTTCGGCTAAGGGTCGCTTTTACTTGTTCAAAGGCTATGCCGATTCTAACTATGGTTTTAGGGAGTCTTCGACAGATCTTCGAGATTTGGCTAAGCAATCTAGGTAAGGGTTCTAGTGTTTTAGATCTATTTCTTATTCGTTCAAAAGCCAAAAACTAACCGTTTGAGTGTGCTAGTGCTTAGCCGATTGCAAGGGGGGATCATCACGAAGTTTCTGGATTTTGTTGGTAACCAAATCGGCAGCAAGGTAAGGATTTTGGTTGCGTTAACCTTCGGGATTAGACTATTTAGCCGAATGGCCTTTTTGGCTAATATGCTTAGTGTTGGCCGAATGTAGGAAAAAGGGAATAGTGCGTTAGATCAGAATTTTCAAGATTTAGTAATCGCGTTAGAAATCAGGTGTGTAACCCTACACTAACTTCCCGATAGTTTAATAATAACTATGTTAATCATGTGTTAGTGAAGTGACGAATAAACATGGCTAAGGGTACCATTTAATGGTGCAGTGTATTCAGGTACGTTACCCCTTAACACTAATAAATAATGTTTAACAACATTGATGTGAAAAGAATGTGGAATTTCGTTATGGTTTTGGGGTAAGGTAAATTTCATGATAAATAGAATGTTTTGTATGTTGCATGGGCATATGGGTGATTACGTTAAAGGGGAAGTGATCTGGTGGTTTTTACCACATTATCTGGTGACTATGTCACATATTATAAATCTGGTGACTCTGTCACATTATCCGTGGCTATGCCACAATTATAAGGGCGATGTCTGAGTTGATAAGCGGCGCCTTCGATGGTGTGTAACGGATGGAGGGTCGATTTAGTAATCCCCACGGTGTGATTGGTAGGTACGGGTGATGTGTAGAGGATGGATATCTAGGTGGGTTTGGGTTGCATCATTGTTTATATTGGCTCGTATGGGATATGATATGTTATGACTGTTTGGGAGTCTGTGATGGTTGTTACACACTGAGTCTATTGACTCACCCTTCGTGGGCTAACTTTTTGTAGATGGCACTCAGTAAATGGACCGGGTCGGCAGGAACTTAGTGGTGGCCATGCACAGCTCAGTTTTATTTCGGTTTCCTTATTAAGTTTATTTTGATTTATTTTGGGTTATATTTTGATGTAATAAGGCCATTATCACTTAACTATTTTATATATGCATTTTAAATTTTTATTATGATACGAACAACATCGAACAAGACGATTAAACATTTTTCGTAAAACAACATCAATTGTTTTAAAACCCAAACACCTACGGTTTTCAAGTTAATAATAATAAACTCTAAAATCCGGCATTTCTTTTAACTTGAAACTTTTGTAGTATGAAAATATCTTTAGCACAAAACTAAATTACAACACGGTTTTAACTTGAGAACAATCCAAACCTATTTTCTTCAAAATCACCAAGATTTTCAAAATGTCATACGGAACGTAACTACGTTTTACTCAAGGAGTATGCCAGATCCGGTCAGGGCTCGTGGGTTGGGTTTGGGGTGTTTCACTCATGCTGCAGTGGACATTAACGATATCAAGACTGGGATAATTTTTAAGGTTAATGGACAACATTTAAAGCATACTAGGGTACTTATGTGGATCGAGATAAACAATCCATTAACCTTAGAGATGTTTAAACTTAACCTTTCTTTCCTATTTTATTTTCTTTATTTGCTTTACTGTAATTCTTTTTTTACAGTTTTTATTTTTACTTACTTGATTTTATTTTCAATTTTGGTAGTGTCCTTTCAGTGTATAGATTCACAGGAATTACGAAGAAAGAATGAATGTGCAAGCACAACAGAGGTAGTACTAATAGGTGTTTGCCCTAGCAATTCAAAAGTGAATTATGCTACAGCAAAGTGGATAAGGGTACGATAAAGCAAGAAAAATGTTGGGTGAAATAAGAGGGAAAGGTCAATGGAAATATTTTGGATAGCTGAACCTTGTCCTGTTAATTGGGAAACCCGAGAAGAAAATGCCAAAAATTTTTAGGGCTAAGTCATTCTAGGATTCCCTCCAAAACCTTTTTTACTTTTCCCTCTTCCTTCTTTTTCACACAACTTATCCTATAAGTTTATAGGAACCACATTGCCTACATTTACTCCTTCCAATTGCCCACGCCCTTTCCATTTACAAGCCCTTACTCAACAATTCCCTTCTCACCTTCCTTCGATCTCCTTACATCCCTTCTTGAACTTAACTTCCTTCCAACTTTCTCAAGGATTCTTCACGACTAATCAATGAAAAGAGTTAAAATAGCTTCTAAGGATGTCGAATCTTCTCAGATGGATGCCACCCAACCAAGAACCTTCTTCAACAAAGTTGCTGCTTCAAAATATGACACCAATATCTCCAAGCGACCATTCTATTTTGAGCAGGGCTTTTGGATTAAAAATGAGCCACATATGGGTTATGATGAATCAGTTTCATCTATCGTGGAAAACTATTTACACCTAGACAATGTCTTGGTAAAAGTTCTTCGAGAGTTCTATGCCATATCACTTCCCCTAATAACCCCTTCATTTATATGTTAGGAACTTCAGTCCCATTTGATGAAGGTACAATTAACACCCAATTTGGGTTGACAGATGTTCAAGACAAGCATACCCCACTCATTGAAAACATCATCGTTGCAGGCTTGAATCATATGTTAAAGGATTTTTGTGTGGAAGGAACTCAGTGGACGGTGTCTAACCAATAATGTCATACAGTTGAGAGGACTTTACTCAAGCCCATTAGTAAGGTCTGGTATCACTTCCTTAAGAGTAGGTTAATACCATCCACCCACAACTCCATAATGTCTAAGGAATGAATGCTACTGTTGCATTCAATCATCATGGAGAGGAAAATCAACATCGACAAGGTTATTTTTCATGAGGTGCATCGGTGTATGAAGAAGAATGCAGGCAGTCTAAATTTCTCGTCCCTAATCACTACTATATGTAGAACAGCTAAAGTCCCCTTGAATGCCAATGAGGATGTTACCCCAAATAAGGGAGGAATGTCCCGAAATTCAAGGAGCAGAAATACTGACACAACATCAGCAAATTAAGGCATCTACATATTCTGACAGGCACTTTGACCCATCAGCAGCATCAACCTCTTAAAGTGCATTGGAAAAGTAAGTGCTACAGTACTTAGACCAACTAGAGCAAAGAATGTAGTTATACAAAATTTAGCAATATAAAATTGCTAAAAAAATGACGAAGGCCCACGAACAAAAAGCACTCTATTGGTCCTATGTGAAGGATCGTGATATTGCTCTCAAAAGGTCCTTGTAGAAGAATTTCACTAAGCCAATGCCTGAATTTCCTGATTTTCCCAAGGCTTGGTTACCACTGTCCAAGGGTGGATGGGCTGAGGAGGAACCAGTTGAAGTGCAGTCTGACAAAGTAGAATCTGCCAATCTTGAAAAAGAGAAAGTAGTTGAGAAGGAACCAGAGAAAACAGAATCTATCCATATTGAAGGCAAGAAATATGAGCAAAATGAAACCAACTCTACAGCTACAACGAATAAGAGGGGCAAAGAGCCTGTCCCACCTACTCCACCTAAAGACATGTATGTACAAGACTGAGAAATCAACCGCATAATTGATGAGATCGCTGAATCCAGAAAGGAAGAAGAGGAACCACCCATTCAATCACTTAAAAGAAAGATGAGATACAAGAGTGCAAAAAGGAAATCAACCCACAAGTAGTGAAGTACAATCACTACTAGTCAAGCTTTTCAACATAGGAGTTTTTTACCCTATGTTTAATCAATCATACTGCATGTTGTTAATTTTAGGTCTCATGCATTAAGGACAATGCATCCCTTAGGTTTAGGGGTGTTGCATTTTAGATTTTAGTTTAGTATAACATTTCATTCATTGTTATATTTTATCGATATAGACATACTTAATTGCCATAGCATTTCATGCATTTAGTTGAAGATAGCATTTCTTGCATTATGGTAAGAAATAAAGAATTGATTGTTATAGCATTATTGAGTTGATTGCATGATAGCTAATTGTCTAATGATAAAAATAGTCCATAAATTTTTTGCGAGATATAGAAAGGAAATGAATAGAATTGACCCCTAAGGTTAGGATTCACTATCATATTTGTAAGAGCCCAATTTTGACCGGGCCAGAATAAAACCAAAACAAAAAATAATAATAAAATAAAGTCCCTTTTTAGTCCAAATACTAAAACCCACTAACAGACCCAATACACACGGCCCAAATGGCCCAACAATTAAACCAATTCAGCTGAAGCCTAGGGTTATCCAGAAACCCTAGGCGCCGCAACTCCAGCGCCGCAGTCAGATCCTCAATCGACTCGCCGCAAGCAACAGGATCCCAACAGTTGCGCCACCATCAACACGCACGAACCCCACATCGCACCATCGTCGCCGAGATCTTCGATTGCCTGCAAGAAGGAAAGAAAAGACAACAAAAATGGTAGAAAGCGAGTAGAATAGATTTTGTATTTATTTTCTTCTATTTTTCTTGGGCTATAAATATGTAAACAGAACACAAGAAAAGGGGGATAAACACTGATACGCAGGAAATATACAAGAGAATATACACAATTTATAAAGCATCAAAGGTTTTCATTTTTATTTTATTTTTATTTTTTTAAATATTTTTCTATCGTTATTGTTATCTTTTTCTACTCTTATAATATATTTATTAAAATAAAAAAAAGGAAGAAATTTTTACCCTTTTGAAAATTCCAGCCATCTACTTGTAAGGGTTCATGACGATGGAAACGGCACCGAAGCCTCGCTGGAGGGCCACCGGAAATCGCTTCAGGCCAAAGAGGGGAGAGCATTTTAGAACCCTGCTCCGTTTTTTTTATGAAGTGTTTAAAATGATTTTTTAGCCTGGATTTTGACTTATATAGATAAATGAAATGACACCGTTTTGGGCCATGGGATCCGCGCGTTGACCCGACCTGGCCTTCAGGATCCACGTGTTTTTCTTTGAATGGGCTAATTGCCATTTTAGTCCTTCCGCAGTTTTACTTGTCTCAATTCAGTTTAAATCGAAACTTTATTTTTTATAAAATTGGCCCTAAATTTACATTTTATTTTAATTAAGTCCCCTAAACTGTTTTAAAAGTAAAAATCGAAACGACGCCGTTTTAAAAATAGGATTAATTTCCGTTTTGATCCCTGTTATTTAACGCGCGTTTTTGATTTAATCCTTTTAATTTGTTTTAATTACTGTTTTAACCCATGTTTTCTTTATTTTAATTTTATTTTATCCTTTTATTTTATTTTGTTATTTTATATTATAATTAATTATTTTATTGCATTAAGCTATTCTTTTATATATATATTTATTATTTTATTAATAGTATGAAATTTATATATATATTGTATGTGTATTATTTATATATTTAATTATTATTTCATATATTATTTTATTTGTTTAATAATTTGTATATTATTATATTTTTATATATATTATTTATTATGTTATATTTTGTATATTATATAGTATTATGTCACATTATATATTATTTCGAAAATTTATTTTATATAAAATTTATTTATGTTACCTAATCCATTTTATTGTTTATATTATGTATGTAAATTTATGATTAGTGTATTATATATATATTTTTCATCTTTTATTTTGTTTAATATTATTTTAATTATATATTATTTTCATAAACTAATACAAAATATATTTATGTTTCATTTATATTATTTATATTTTATTTTATTTATTCAACATCATTATATACTATTCTTTTTATTGTTTGCATTATTTATATCATATATGCATGTAATATTTTTTATTTTATTTATTAATCTTGCATAAGATATGTTCATATTTGTTTTATCATTTATTGTATTTGTTTATACTTCATCATGTATTCACACTTGCTTTAGTGTCGGAATTATTATTTGTCATCTTTTATATTATTATTTCTTTGTTGCCTATCATAAACGTTAGTATATTTGCTTTTAATATTTATGTTCGATAATTAATGCAATGTTGTCACATGGTTATTGTTTATTATAAAAATCCATTTTTTTTTTGCAAAACCATTATATTTTTAAAAGTTTTTTAAAATAAGGCAATGTTTCGGTATTTAAAAAATCGGGAAATAGTGCCCTAACGTACAGGGTTGCGATTTTCCGTTTGGCTAAATAACTAAATACCCTTTTACAAGTTTTGTAAATCATGAGATGATCTTGATTACGAAGGTTCTTAAATATTATGTCCTAACGTACTGGATGTGATGTTCATATTCCCTCGGAACAAAGAAATCTCAAGTTTTAACTTAAATGGCTCAAAGTTTTTTTTTTTAAATAAATCATATTTTTGAATACTTTTTAACTTCAAACATTTGGACATGATTTTATCGATTATGTACCAATTTTTGGGCGTTACGAGGGTGCTAACCCTTCCTCGTATGTAACCGACTCCCGAACCCGTTTTCTTATTTTTCCTAGACCAAAATCAAATGTTTTAAAATAAAATGTTTTACAAGGTGATCCAATCACACCTAAGTAAAAAGGGATTGGTGGCGACTCCCATTTTCATTTTTAAAGCCGATCCCCATTTTTAAAACCCGATTTTAAAAATGGTTTCGACAATATTTATGACACTTAGATTGTATTCATTTAATCCTTAATGACCTTTGGAATTTTTGAATTAAAACTCACGGTTTCTTATAGAAGTCATTGAGCTGAAATGCACAAATGTAGCAAATGAAAAGCTAAATTTAAACTCCCAAAAACATAAACTGCTAAGTTAAGTTTTGTAATAAAGACTTCAGTGTTTATCTCATTTAGTGGCCCAAGAGTTTGGTGTCTGCTCCATCTCTACTTTTGGGTAGAAAGAGTTTCAGATAAGAGTGCCTTAAAAAACAAAATTTTTGGGACACTTTGTTGTGGAAGACTACTAAGTAGCTTGGAAGTTTGGTGTTAGCTCCATCTTCGCTTTCAAGTAAAGGTAGTTGGAAACATGAATGAAGATAACATCAAATCATGAATGTGCTAAGTAGCTTGGGAGTTTGGTGTTCGCTTCATCTTTGCTTTCAAGTAGAAAGGCATTTGTGATGAGATAAATTCCCAAAAACAAAGAGTGAAGCAATAAATGGGAGAAGCAATAGCTAAAGTCAAATTGAAAAGCAATAACAAGTAAGTTAGACTAGGAATTCATAAGTTCCTTAAAAATTGACTAAATACAATCGAATGCACACAACTGCACTTAAGGAGATTCTGATTTTAGGGAAGGGTTGTTGCATTTCTGGATTTGTTGAGATTTTGCGGACAGATTGCAGATATTCTTAAGTGTAGGATATTTTGAAGACTGAAAATTGGCAAGGCTTAATCAACTTGATAATTCAAGTACAAGTAATGAAGAGCATTAGAGCATGCATTAGTTGTTAGGTAACATGGCATTGCATTGCTTGAGGACAAGCAATATTTCAGGTTTGGGGTGTGATAACTCTTGAAAAGAGTTATAAATCATACTTTTAGACTTAGTTAATTTCTTGTACGCAAGTAAAATTAGCTTTATTTTAGTTAATTATAGGATCATTTTTTGTCAATTGAGGATTGCATTTAGGAGCTTGAGATGGTGATTACTTTATTGCATCTTTACTTTTAATTGCTTGCAGAAAGATCTTGTTGTGGCTAAATGGCAGGTTTAAGGAAGAAGGATTGCAGAGGATGGAGGTTTGCCGAGGCATTATAAAAAGTTGCCATGGCAATATTGGTGAAGGAAATGACAACCACCCAGTCAGCAATGAGAACACTCAGCAGCTGGTCCCCCCACATGCACGTCTAATGGAAAATATCCACCACAAAATTAGGAAAAAAAGCAATCATTGGCTGATGGCTTCTAACCTAGAGGAGGACCCAAGTATAAAAGACAAATGAAAGGATGAGGAAATGGGGAGACGAAAAAAAAGGGAAAAAAATTGGCGACCACACAAGAGGTCTGCCATTAATAAGAGCTGAAGGTACTACTGAATGCAATTTTTTGAGCTTCGACGAAGGTCTCATTTGCAGCAAGGAGGGAAAATTGAGATAGTAGGAGCATAAGTGAAGCCAAGCAATAAGATGTCGAGTGGGAAATTCGTGTTTCAAACCCAGAATTCTTTCTCTGCATTTGGTTTCCATTCTTCGGGTCTAAACTATTATTTGAAATGCTGATGATACGAACAAACTTGGTTTGTGTAGTCCAACCATGAGCTAACTTCATATGGTTGGGGATTTCTTTGGATGATGTTTAAACTTTGACTAATGTTTGTGGATTAATATGGTTTACTTTGTCATTTTATCCAATGGTTGTATTTATTTAAATGCTTATTAAGCCTTAAGGTAGCTTAATACCGACAGGGTTAAGTTAATTGGATCGAAGTTCAGTAATATAAGTGAGTGTTAAGTGAAGCATTTGTGTAAACTCTAAACATAGAGTCTTACCTTATACGATTTAGAGGGTTATGCTTAGTAATGGTTGTTACTCCCAAGCCTATAGACGTATAACGCCTTATGGGTGAATAACCTTAGGTCTTGCTTTCGAAAAAGGTAAACCACATTAGTACCCAATCAAACAGTAAGTTTATCATAGTGCCCTAAGTGTTGGATCTAGTACCCAATCGAACACTTGTATACTTGCACAATTCGCACATCATATTCACATGTGACAACATATGCGATAGATTACCAAGAGACCTTTGTGTTGGATCTAGTGCCCTAAGTGTAGTATTTTCGTCTAAGTACACTTGTAATTTTTTGAATAGGTTAGTTAATAAAATTATTCATGAATTACATTAATACTTTGTATTATTGTCCTCAAACAGTTTTTGCACACAAAGCAAAATGGAAGCAAATGTTACTCACTAGTTATCTAATGTTTAACTAATACTAAGCGGTATTACATGGCAGATTGTAATATAGAAAGACAACTTGTATTAGTAGACAAACCTAAACATGTCCTTAGCCTAATAAAAAATGATCAAACCGATTGAATGACTAATATGTTGTCTATCAAGTCCAATTAGGGAGATGCTTTGTCTTGGGCATCAGAGCAAATGACTCCCAGGAGATAACGACATTGATGTGACTGACTGGACTGATAGTACATTGAACAGGACCCAAGTAGAATAGATCTTGAATTCATTTATGGATTTATTCACTTATGATGTTTATAGTCTGGCATACTTAAATCCTGGATGGATAAAGGACTATGTATGCATGACTCATACACTTTGATGTAACTAAAAGCCTTAGTTTGAATAGATAAGGAACCGAAAGTTGGTGCGTTGGGTATATGACTTTTGCAGTATGTAGTGCCATTCACAATAGTGGAACTGATAGCCTGAGACATGGGTAAATTATATCCTCTCATTGGCATTAAATGGTTGATGAAAAGTAACTGTGGCCACAGGTCGTCCACCTTTTTGATAGATGACTTGATCACTCTTTGATAGCAATTGACTTTTCATGAAGGAATATGTAATGGTTACCATGAGAGAAAATAGGATCATATTACGAGAGTGGATATTATCTAAAAAAGATCAATGATATACTATGAGTGTAACACACTTATTGTAATATCCCGGGTTAGGGGCTATTTTATTTTGGCTTTGCTGCATGTGCTTGATGTGCTATGTTGTTATTTCGATGTTGTTGGGGCTCAGTTATAAGCTAGGTGTAAGCTCGAGTGGTAGGAAAAATTTTTGTTTTGGGCTTTATGAGATAGGGGCTGAAGGAGCTGGGTCTTATGTATTTTATTTGGTGTTCTTGAGCACAAGTGATGAGCTAGCAAAGTGGCAAAGCATGCGCCACTTGGAGTTTGTGGTTGGCGTCAATTGCAGGAGGGAGAGGTCTTGAGTTCAAGCTGCAGAGCGCTCCCTTTTTGTTCCATTTTGACGGCTTAAGGAGGAGGAGTTGTTGGTAGATCAAACTCTATCATGGACTATGTCAACTCATTCAAACAATGGGTAGAGAGTGAAAGTAGGAGGGAGACTAGTTCAACTAGTTTGAATTGGCGGCTTGGGAGTGTTTGGGGGGAGTTTGGCCGGTTGTTGGAGAGGTTTTGGGGGAGTGGCTGGTTGGTAAGTGTTGTGAGAGAGTGGGAGTGCCGAAAAACTCCTTCTTCATTTTGTGTTTTCGGTCAAAAAGTTTTTTTTGGGAAGCAAATTCACTCTTTGGTCAAAGCAAGCCGGAACCTCAAGTGCTTTTTTTTCTTTTTCCAATTTGTTCTCCTTAAACCGAAAGTCCAAGTATCTTTTTTCCAAAAATTGCTTTGCATCTTTTTACTTGGTGTGTGTGGCCGAATATTGTTCTCATTTCCACTTGCATCTTGTGTAAACCGAAACCTCAAGCACCTTTACTTGCCAAAACTACTACACTTTCTTCTCCACATTTCTTCCTCTTTTCTCATTTGAAAACTTTGGTAGCCGAATGTGCATCTCTCTCCCTTTCTTTTCCAAGTGTTGAAGCCGACACTAGCTTTTCTCTCTCCCTTCTTGACCGAAACACATCCTTCCAAAAACTTTATCCTCCATCTCTTTTTCTTTGAACCGAAAGCACCCCTCCATTCATCATTCTATTTTTCTTCTTTTCCAAAACCATTTTTAGCCGAACCTTCCTTGGTGTGAAGCCGAAACTTTTCTCCTTTGGTTAAGGGTGTTGGCCGAACCTTGTCTCACCTGGTAGTTTCTTTATTGCCGTATATCAAAGGAGGAGTGTGACCTTGTTGGAGTCTTGTTCAATCGGTCTAACAAGAAGGTAAGTGTTGGCCAAATGGCCATTTCTCCTTTTTCTTGTACTTTGCCAATTTTTAGTGAGTTTTAGGGCAGATTTTGGTATCTGTTAATAGGAGTTAACGTTTGGTTTGGTAATCGTTTTTCGTATAGGGCCTTTGGAGTTCGAAATCAAGCAATGAGAGCCTTCTTACTCTGTTAAGCAATCGGTAAGTGGTGGTAAGAGGTTGCTTTAATGGTTTTCTTTAGAGTTGTTAAGCTAAAGTTTGATGAGACTAATGGTTTGTGTTTTAGAGGGGAGGCCGATTATCAGAAGGAACCAGTGTTGGTTCGGGATTGGTTGAAAACCGAACCATTTGCAAAGGTAAGGCTTAACGCAACCCCTTTGGTTTATCTATTTTGGCCGAATGGTTTAAGTGTTAACCCCTTGTTGGCCGATTGTAGGATCAGGGTTGTTGAGGTGATCAAGGGACTTAGACCGGTTCTTAGGATTAAAACCTTCGCTATTTCAGGTGTGTAAGCTAACACACTGATTTCTTAGTAATAAGTTAATAACCTGTGTTGTAACAAGTGAAACAGTGATGATTGTCATGATACCCGATAGGGTATGTTCACGGATTCGGGTAAGTCTGTAGCTTTACGAGTTCTATTGTTGATACGTCTAATATGATGATCCATGATATATGTGCTATAAGATGCAATATTGGACATGTTGGCACGAATTACATGATTTGCATATTGTACATGAGTCAGTATGACATGTATGGGTAATATGAGAGGAGGGGGAGTATGATATCTGTGTCTTTGGGACACTGTGTCTTTGGGACACCAGAGGTTTGGCACCTCCAGTGGTTTGGTACCACAAATGATATTTTGTGACTTTGGGTCACCAGAGGTTTGGCACCTCAGCGTCTCGTCCCAGTGGCTTAGCACCACGGTGGGTTGGCCCCACGATTGATTATCTGGGATTAACGCCGATGATTTGGTATCACACGATGGGTTGGCCCCATCATCGAATTTGTATTGCGGTCACCGGTGATTTGGTATCACATCGTGTCTTTGGGACACCGAGGTTTGGCACCTCATTGCGACTCGTCCTCGTGGTTTGACACCACCGTAGGTTGGCCCCACTTGTGAGATACGGGATTGTCGCTAGTGATTTGGTATCACACGATGGGTTGGCCCCATTATTGGATTATTCGTGACTTGGTCACCAAAGTGGTTTGGCACCACATTATGGATATCGTGACTTTGGGTCACCAGTGGTTTGGCACCACCAGTGGTTTGGTACCACACGGGGTAGAAAAGGTGTAATGGATGGTTAGGAACGGGTGCATTAATTGTATTGCTTAGCTATGATGTGTGTTAGCATGTTGTATTATCGGGAGGGGGATTTATACACTGAGTCTTGCGACTCACTCTCTCCTTTGACATTTCAGGTGACACATAGACGCAGACATGGAACCGGGATGGACTCGAGGTGCTCATGCCATGCTTAAATAAGGACTTGCTCAGACTTTTATAGAATTTGGTACTTAAGCTTATTTATTTCTATTTAGTTTTATTTTGGGTTGTAAATGGCCTTTTAAATTATGTTTTGTTATGTTTATGCTTAAAGTAGTTTTTTTAAATATGCATTAACAAGTTAAATGGGGTTAAAATTTGCTAAAACTTGGAAGGACAACAAATTTCAAAACTACAAATCGAGATGCTTTAAACTATACAATCGGGTATCACACTAAGATTTGGAATAAAGGGGACTCAAATGTTTTTCTAACTTAAACTCGATTTTCTACTAAGTCAAAATGTTTTAGTAATAATAATAAACAACTTAAACTTCTAAATGAGATAAACTTGTTTTACCTACACATCTGATTAAGTTTTCAAAATTTTTGGGTTTTCAAATACATCATCAGATTTTAATCAAGCCTACTCAAGTTTTTCTTCAAATACACAATTTAGCGAAGTGTTTTCATCAAACATCTAAACTTAAACCTATTTTCTCAAAATCCTTTCTCCCGGTAACATACCGGATTCGGTCGTGGTGTATTGACCGGGTTTAGGGTGTTACAATTGTGGTATCAGAGCCAGGTTCAAAGGCTCGGCTGTGGGCCTGAGGCCCAAAATGTTTTCAAAAGACTGTTTAAAGTGCTATGTTTTAAAATATATATATATATACATATAGTGTGAATGGCATGGCACCGAGTCTCCGGCACCAATCCGCCCAGGTGAGTACCCCTTACTATTGTTTGAGATAATGATATTGATGAGATGTGATTGGATGGCTAGTGATAGTAAGACTACTTTAGAAATTGAAACTGATAGGACTCAGTGGACTCGCGAAAACAAAGCTTCTTTAATATTCATAAGACTTTGCTTTTAAACAGTGGAATAATTACTGATACATAAAATTCTTTAAATCAGACGAGATTTAGTCATGAGTACCCGAGGTGGACGTGGTCGTGGACGAGGCCGCGGTAGGATGACAGTTTCTGAACCCGTAGGATCTGGTCAAGGGTCAGAAAATGAGATACCGGTTCCGCCACCAGCTGGAGGTGGTGAGTTTCAGGAACAGACTGGGGACGACGCAGTGTCACAGGTGATGCTGCAAGTTTTAGAAAGGGTAGTTGGAGTAGGAGGAGGCGCAGGAGCTCGAAATCTGTTCCGGAGCGGCTTCGGGCAAACGGGGCTGAATTCTTTCGGGGTGTCTCAGGTGTTGCTCCTAGCACTGCTGAATATTGGCTGGAAGCGACAGAGCGGATCATGGACGATCTAGACCTGACTGCTGAAGAAAAGTTAAAGGGGATAGTATCACTTCTTCGAGATGAGTCATACCAGTGGTGGCTCACGGTTCGGACAATGACGCAATGGAATATCCGACTTGGGACTATTTCAGGGCTGCTTATCAGAAAAAGTACGTTGGAGCTAACTACATTAATGAGCAACGGAAAGTATTTCTGAGGTTAGTTTAGGGGAGTAAATCTGTGTCAGAGTACGAGGTAGAGTTTCTGAGGCTGAGTCGGTATGCCAGGGGTATGGTGGCTACTGAACACGAGAGGTGTGTTCGTTTTGAGGATGGCCTGCAGGACGAATTAATTTTGTTGATTGCGCCTCAGCAGGAGCGTGAATTTACCGTTCTAGTTGAAAAGACGAAGGTAGCCGAGGGTATTAAAGAGTCTGTGAGGCAAGGCATGGATAGGAACCGACACAAGAGGAGTTTTGGATCTTCCGGTCGTCGGGTAATCCATGAGAAAAGAGCTAGACCGAGTGGGCCGAGTCGGATCGGGTAGGTTTGTTGTTGCTAAGCGGGGGACCGCCGCAGCGGTAACTGCTGTGGGAAAGCTCATTGGGGAGGATGTTGGACCGTGGAAAAGGTTGTTTTGAGTGTGGCTCATTGGACCATCGTGTGAGGGACCTGTCCGCGCAAGTTGGCTAGGATTCACCGAGAGTCGGCCGACTCAAGACAGAGTAACGGACCACCACCGCAGAGGGTAGGGGTAATGGCAGAGGAGGTAATGGTTATGGTCGGGCCGTGGAGCACCAGGCGGAGGTCTGAGTAGTTTTGAGGCCGACGGTAGGGGCTAGTGTATCTTGAGGCACCGAGAGGAGGCGACGCACCGGACGTCATAACCAGATGCTTTTTAATCTTTGGTTCTCCATTTATCGCTTTGATTGATGTGGGTTCAACACATTCATATGTTGCAAGTAGCATAGTGAAGACCATGGATTTAGACTCTGAGATATCTTCTAGGCAGATGATCGTAATAAGCCCTTTAGGCCACTCTGTAGTTGTAGATAAGTCAGTATAGAGATGTACCTCTAGAACTCCAAGGGTAGTGTTTGTGGTCGATCCGATGGAACCGCCGTTTGGGAGTTCGATCGATTCTGGATGGACCGGTGGTTAAGTATCGGTGAAGTTGGATTCTTGACTAAGCGCATGGTTCAAAACAACTAAGGGTGATGAGGTAGTTCTGATCGGTAATAGGAGAAATTATCTGTCCAATGTGGTATCTGCTCTGAAAGTCAAGAAGATGGTTAGAAAGGGCTGTGAAGCATATGTAGTTCATGTGTATGCCTTGGAGGCTAAAGAGTCTGCTGTGGAGACGGTTGGACGATGAGGGAATTTGTTGATGTGTTTCGAGGAGCTTAGGGTTTGCCACCAGATCGTGAGGTAGAGTTCGGGATAGATCTGTTACCCGAAACTGCGCCAGTATCTATAGCTCCGTACAGGATGGCGCCTAAAGAGTTAGTGGAGCTTAAGGCTCAGATCCAAGAATTGTTGGACCGAGGCTTTATCAGGCCAAGTGTTTCGCCTTGGGGAGCGCCGGTACTCTTTGTCAAGAAGAAAGACGGTACTATGCGGATGTGTATAGACTACCGCCAATTGAATAAGCTGACGATCAAAAACAAGTATAAGCTGCCTCAGATAGATGACTTGTTTGATCAGCTGAAGGGTGCGTCGGTTTTCTCGAAGATTGATTTAAGGTCAGGGTATCACCAGTTAAAGGTGAAGAAGGCAGATATCTGCAAGACGGCATTTCGTACTCGGTATGGGTACTTTGAGTTCTTAGTTATGCCGTTTGGGTTGACTAACGCGCCGGTAGCCTTCATGGATATGATGAATAGGGTGTTCCAACAGTATTTAGATCAGTTCGTAGTGGTTTTCATCGACGATATCTTGGTATATTCAAGGACTGAGGAGGAACATGATGCGCATTTGCGGGTGGTATTGCAGATTTTGAGGAGAAAGCGACTTTATGCGAAGTTTAGTAAATGCGAGTTCTGGCTTCGGGAGGTGACGTTCTTGGGTCATGTAGTATCGACTGAGGGGATTAAAGTGGATCCTCGAAAGATTGAAGCAGTTTTGGATTGGAAGCCGCCTAGGTCGAGAGTCGAGATTCGGAGTTTTACGGGTTTGGGTGATACTATCAAGATTTGTAGAGGGGTTTTCGTTGATCGCAGCGCCGATGACTAAATTATTAAGAAAAGGGGTCCCGTTCATTTGGACTGAGAAGCAGCAGGAGAGCTTCGACAAGTTGAAGAAGATTTTGACTGAAGCTCCAGTTCTAATTCAACCTGAGGCTGGGAAGGAATTCACAGTGTACTGCGATGCATCACATACGAGTTTGGGTTGTGTCTTGATGCAAGAAGGAAGGTTGTGGCTTACGATCTCGGCGGTGAGGCCACATGAGGTAAATTATCCAACGACGATCCTGGAGTTAGCGGTCGTAGTCTTTGCCTTGAAGATATGGAGGCATTACTTGTACGAGAGAGATCGATAGTCTATTCAGATCATAAGAGTCGAAGTACCTTTTGACTCGGAAGGATTTGAATCGAGGCAGTATGCAGATGGGTTGAGTCGCCGAAAGACTACGATCGCTCAATTGAGTATCATCCGCAAGGCTAACGCCAGGCGTACGTTAAGCCGTAAGGTTGTTTCAATTTAAGAGCGATGTTTGCCCACTTAAGTTTGTATGACGACGGGAGTATTCTGGCAGAGCTGCAGGTTAAGCCTACTTGGGTTGAGCAAATCAAAGAAAAACAATTGATGGATGAGGTTTTGAGTGCGCAGAGGACACAAGTGCAGAATGATGGTTTGGAGGGTTACAGTTTGTCTAGTGATGGAGTGCTGTGTTTTCAGGGGAAGGCTTGTATGCCGAGAGACACTGAGTTAAGACAACAGATTCTTCAGGATGCACATAGCAGCCCCTACGCTATGCATCCTGGAGGTAGCAAAATGTATAGGGATCTCAGAGAACAGATTACGGTGGTAAGTCCGAAAAAGGAAGTGACAGAGGTTGTAGGGAAGTGTCTGACATGTCAGCAGGTTAAGGCTGAGCATCAGTTGCCATCAGGGTTGCTTCAGCCAGTGAGAATTCCTCAGTGGAAGTGGGAAAGGATAACTATGGATTTCGTCGGTGGATTACCGCTACACCGAGCAAGAAGGATTGATTTGGGTAATTGTGGATCGATCGACTAAATCACTCATTTTATTCCGGTGAGGGTGGATTACTCACTTGAGAGGTTGGCGGTTGTATGTGTCGAGATAGTGAGATCGCACGGGTGCGATGTCGATCATCTCGGATAGGGATCCTAGATTTACGTCAAGGTTCTGGAAAGCGTTGCATCAGGCTCTGGGTACGCGGTTGGATTTTAGCACGGCATTTCATCCGCAGACTGACGGGCAGTCGGAAAGGGTTATACAGATCTTGGAGGACATGTTACGAGGTTGTGTATTGGACTTCAGGGGTAGTTGGGAGGAGTACCTACCATTAGCTGAGTTCACCTACAACAATAGTTACCAAGCAAGCATCAAGATGGCACCATATGAGGCGTTGTACGGTAGGAAGTGTCGCTCACCTACTTGTTGGACGAGTTAAGTGAACGTCGCTTGTTGGGGCGAGTTGGTTCTTTGAGACCAAGACAAGGTTAAGTTGATTCGAGCTAGATTGAAGGAAGCTTTGACCGACGTAAGTCCTATGCCGATCTTAAGCGGAGAGATATTGAATTTGCTGTGGGAGATCAAGTTTTTCTGAAGGTCTCACCGTGGAAGAAAGTATTAAGGTTCGGGAGAAAAGGCAAGCTAAGTCTGAGGTTTATTGGGCCGTATAAGGTACTAAGACGAGTGGGACCAGTTGCTTATCAGCTCGAGTTGCCAGCAGAACTAAGTCAGATTCACGACGTGTTCCACGTTTCGATGCTTAGGAGATATCGTTCAGATCCATCGCATGTGGTAGCAGTGGGAGAGATTGAGGTAAACCCAGATTTGACCATGGAGGAAGAGCCTGTACAGATTTTAGATCGGGATGTGAAGGTTTCGTAGGAAGTCTGTGCCTTTGGTTAAGGTTCTTTGGCGGAATCATGGCGTGGAAGAAGCTATGTGGGAACCCGAGGAGATGATGAGACAAGAATACTGCAACTCCTCGATCGATCGTAATTTCGAGGTAGAAATTATTTTTAAGGGTAGAAGCGTAATATCCGGGTTAGGGGCTATTTTATTTTGGCTTTCTTTGCATGTGCTTGATGTGCTATGTTGTTATTTCGATGTTGTTGGGGCTCGGTTATAAGCTAGGTGTAAGCTCGAGTGGTAGGAAAAATTTTTGTTTTGGGCTTTATGAGATAGAAATTTGAAGGAGTGGGTCTTATGTATTTTATTTGGTGTTCTTGAGCACAAGTGATGAGCTAGAAAAGTGGCAAAGCATGCGCCACTTGGAGTTTGTGGTTGGCGTCAATTGCAGGAGGGAGAGGTCTTGAGTTCAAGCTGCAGAGCGCTCCCTTTTTGTTCCATTTTGACGGCTTAAGGAGGAGGAGTTGTTGGTAGTTCAAACTCTACCATGGACTATGTCAACTCATTCAAACAATGGGTGGAGAGTGAAAGTAGGAGGGAGACTAGTTCAACTAGTTTGAATTGGCGGCTTGGGAGTGTTTGGGGGGAGTTTGGCCGGTTGTTGGAGAGGTTTTGGGGGAGTGGCCGGTTGGTAAGTGTTGTGAGAGAGTGGGAGTGCCGAAAAACTCCTTCTTCATTTTGTGTTTTCGGTCAAAAAGTTTTTTTTGGGAAGCAAATTCACTCTTTGGTCAAAGCAAGCTGGAACCTCAAGTGCTTTTTTTTTCTTTTTCCAATTTGTTCTCCTTAAACCGAAAGTCCAAGTATCTTTTGCCAAAATTGCTTTGCATCTTTTACTTGGTGTGTGTGGTAGAATATTGTTCTCATTTCCACTTGCATCTTGTGTAAACCAAACCTCAAGTACCTTTACTTGCAAACTACTACACTTTCTTCTCCACATTTCTTCCTCTTTTCTCATTTGAAAACCTTGGTAGCCGAATGTGCATCTCTCTCCTTTCTTTTCCAAGTGTTGAAGCGAAACTAGCTTTTCTCTCTCCTTCTTGACCAAACACATCCTTCCAAAACTTTATCCTCCATCTCTTTTCTTTGAACCAAAGCACCCTCCATTCATCATTCTATTTTTCTTCTTTTCCAAAACCATTTTTAGCCGAACCTTCCTTGGTGTGAAACCGAAACTTTTCTCCTTTGGTTAAGGGTGTTGGCCGAACCTTGTCTCACCTGGTAGTTTCTTTATTGCAGTATATGAAAGGAGGAGTGTGACCTTATTGAAGTCTTGTTCAATCGGTCTAACAAGAAGGTAAGTGTTGGCCGAATGGCCATTTCTCCTTTTTCTTGTACTTTTCTGATTTTTAGTAAGTTTTAGGCGATTTGGTGATCTCATTAATAGGAGTTAACGTTTGGTTTGGTAATCGTTTTCAGATAGGGCCTTTGGAGTTCGAAATCAAGCAATGAGAGCCTTCTTACTCTGTTAAGCAATCGGTAAGTGGTGGTAAGAGGTTGCTTTAATGGTTTTCTTTAGAGTTGTTAAGCCAAAGTTTGATGAGACTAATGGTTTGTGTTTTAGAGGGGAGGCCGATTATCAGAAGGAACCAGTGTTGGTTCGGGATTGGTTGGAAATCGAACCATTTGCAAAAGTAAGGCTTAACGCAACCCCTTTGGTTTATCTATTTTGGCCGAATGGTTTAAGTGTTAACCCCTTGTTGGCCGATTGTAGGATCAGGGTTGTTGAGGTGATCAAGGGACTTAGACCGGTTCTTAGGATTAAAACCTTCGCTATTTCAGGTGTGTAAGCTAACACACTGATTTCTTAGTAATAAGTTAATAACCTGTGTTGTAACAAGTGAAACAGTGATGATTGTCATGATACCCGATAGGGTATGTTCACGGATTCGGGTAAGTCCGTAGCTTTACGAGTTCTATTGTTGATACGTCTAATATGATGATCCATGATATATGTGCTATAAGATGCAATATTGGACATGTTGGCATGAATTACAGGATTTGCATATTGTACATGAGTCAAGATGACATGTATGGGTAATATGAGAGGAGGGGAGTATGATATCCGTGTCTTTGGGACACTGTGTCTTTGGGACACCGAGGTTTGGCACCTCCGGTGGTTTGGTACCACAAATGATATTTTGTGACTTTGGGTCACCAGAGGTTTGGTACTTGACGTCTCGTCCCGGTGGCTTAGCACCACGGTGGGTTGGCCCCACGATTGATTATATACGGATTGACGCCGGTGATTTGGTATCACACGATGGGTTGGCCCCATCATCGGATTTGTGGATGCGGTCACCAAAGTGATTTGGTATCACACTGTGTCTTTGGGACACGGAGGTTTGGCACCTCATTGCGACTCGTCCACGTGGTTTGACACCACCGTGGGTTCGCCCCACTTGTGAGATACGGATTGTCGCTAGTGATTTGGTATCACACGATGGGTTGGCCCCATCATTGGATTATTCGTGACTTGGTCACCAATGGTTTGGCACCACATTATGGATATCGTGACTTTGGGTCACGGTGGTTTGGCACCACCAGTGGTTTGGTACCACACGGGGTAGAAAAGATGTAATGGATGGTTAGGAACGGTGCATTAATTGTATTGCTTAGCTATGATGTGTGTTAGCATGTTGTATTATCGGGAGGGGGATTTATACACTGAGTCTTGCGACTCACTCTCTCCTTTGACATTTCAGGTGACACATAGACGCGGACATGGAGCCGGGATGGACTCGAGGTGCTCATGCCATGCTTAAATAAGGACTTGCTCAGACTTTTATAGAATTTGGTACTTAAGCTTATTTATTACTATTTGGTTTTATTTTGGGTTGTAAATGGCCTTTTAAATTATGTTTTGTTATGTTTATGCTTAAAGTAGTTTTTTTAAATATGCATTAACAAGTTAAATGGGGTTAAAATTTGCTAAAACTTGGAAGGACAACAAATTTCAAAACTACAAATCGAGATGTTTTAAACTATACCATCGGGTATCACACTAAGATTTGGAATAAAGGGGACTCAAATGTTTTTCTAACTTAAACTCGATTTTCTACTAAGTCAAAATGTTTTAGTAATAATAATAAACAACTTAAACTTCTAAATGAGATAAACTTGTTTTACCTACACATCTGATTAAGTTTTCAAAATTTTCGGGTTTTCAAATACATCATCAGATTTTAATCAAGCCTACTCAAGTTTTTCTTCAAATACACAATTTAGCGAAGTGTTTTCATCAAACATCTAAACGTAAACCTATTTTCTCAAAATCCTTTCCCCGGTAACATACCAGATTCGGTCGTGGTGTATTGACCGGGTTTGGGGTGTTACACTTATGACAAGGTCATTAGACGAGCACTAAGTAGTTGCTTTCATAATGGTATGTCGTTAGAGAAAGCTTAGCCACATTACCATAATGGAATGACTTCATGACTAAATGAGTTTATAATTAATACGCAAAAATCCAGAACTTAATTATAAATTATTTGAGCCCTAATTAAATAAGTTCAGTCGGTCCTTCCGCTAGCTCGTTAAAACTAGAAATGAACAGAATGAATAGGAAAAGAGAAATGGAAAACATTCAGGAATGATTATGATTTTTTCTGAAATGGAAAATTGTAATAATTTGGAAATGAATGTAGGTTTCCAAAAATGGAAATGGAAAATGATCCATTTGCAATTCTATATGGATTACTTAAAAATGATCAGAAGAATGAGTTTATGTTTTTGAGCTGTTTTGAACCCCGAAAATCAAAATAAACCATTCGTTCACAGTTAACACATTGAGTGAACATATTTTCTCGAAATTTTACCAATGGTAAAATCGTAAGAATATTTACCAAGGGTAAAATCATCAAAATTTTATTGGGGATAAAATAGGGATGAGAAATTGTTTATTATAGAATATTAAAGTTTATTTTGGGACATAAAAAAAACGATTTGGGTTGGATCACATTACAAAGTACTAGTCAAAAGTCCCAGGAAGTACTTGTAATTGGATCCAACGTGAGAAAGGCCTAAAACCCCTCATATGACATGAAGGGGAGGCAATCATAGTGAATACTAGGATGTGCCATCCACTCCACTCCTACTCTAAGTAGAAAGTTGTTTTTCTATTTGAAATAAACCACTACAACTCAATAAGGGTTTTACCTTTTCTTTTTATAAATAAAAGACACCGGTAGGGCATTATATAGAACTTTGAGAGGTTGTTACTCTACTAAGAAATAAAGATAATTTATTCTCAACTATTAAATATATTTTTTGGGAATAACAATTCTACCAGTTTCTATTAAAAAAGAGAGAATTTTCGTATTCAACCCAAAAAGAAAAGAATTTTTTTTCTAGTTTTGTGTTTTGATTCAATTGGTTCGAGCCCACACTCGAAGCAGTTCGTGGTACGAGAATAACGGAGAAACTTGTTCGGTTGAAAGCGAAAAAACATCAAGGATCTGTTATTCACAAACACAAGTACGATTTTGATCTAAGGTTTATTGCTATAAATATCATAAACCAGGTCGATTTTCAAAATTTTAATTTTCCGCTGTGCAAGAAAACTATTTCCAAATAGGATTTTTTTTTCCAACACTTTACACCCATAGAATAAATTGTGCATGTTCTTTTGTCTTTAGCTACTAACATTGGTTGGTGTTTGCAACAATTTGATGTTAAGAATGTGTTCTTACATTAGGGACTTAGAAGAAGAGGTTTTCATAAAACAAAGTCAAGGAGTTCATACCTTGTTCATAAAACATTCAAAAGGAGTTACAATTCTACTTATATATGTAAATGACATAATCATCACTAGGAATGATCAAATTGAAAGAGAAACACTCAAAAGGTGATTAGTAAAGGAGTTTGAAATTAAAGAAGTAGGGAGTCTGAAGTATTTGTAGGAATTGAGGTGGCATACTTAAGTAAAGGCATCTTTATTTCCCAACAAAAGTATGTCTTAGAATTGCTTAAAGAACCAGGCAATCTTGGATGCAAGGCAACAAGCACACCTATTGAGCTTAACTTGAGATTGAGTGAAAAAAAGGATGATGGCACCGTATATAAGGGAAGATATCAATAGTTGGATGGGAAACTAATATACTTGTCCCATACAAGGTCGAACATAGCATTTGTTGTAGGTGTAGTAAGTTAATTTATGCAAGATCCAAGAGAGAAACACCTGTAGGTTGTCAACAGAATTCTGTCCTATCTCAAAGGAACATCGGGTAGAGGAATTTTGTTCAAGAAAAATGAAGGATTACTCATAGAGGCATATACTGATGTTGATTATGCAGGGTCTATTGTAGATCGTAGATCAATTTCAAGTTATTGTAATTTTTTTTGTGGGAACCTAGTAACATAGAGGAGTAAAAAGCAATCGGTTATTGAAGATCAAGTGTTGTAGTAGAGTTTAGAGTTATGGCTCATGGAAGTTTTGAATTGTTATGGCTCAAAATAATACCTGATTACCTTAAAATCAAGTGGGAATGACCTATGAAACTCTATTGTGACAACAAGTCTGCCATCAACATTGCACACAATCTAGTGCAAGATGATCACACAAAGCACATTGAAGTAGATAGACACTTTATTAAAGAAAAGATGGACATCGACATGATTTGCACTCCATATATAGCATGAAGTAATCAATTGTAAGGTGTCTTAACTAAGGGAAATCCTACTTTCAACTTTGAAGACATTACATGCAAGAAAGGAATGAAAAATATCTATTCACCATCTTAAGAGTGAATGTTGAAAATTTAAAAATATCTTTTCTGTACATTTATAATTTCTATGCATTACCCATGATTTCTGCTCTATTTTGGGTTAGAATAATTTACTTCTGATGTATTTTAGGATAGAATAAATTAGCTCCTAATTTTTTGGGAGATTACAGATCTCATGGAATTGACAAAAGACTATGCTCGAATATTTGTTATGAAAATGTTGGTTAATGAAAGAAATGGCTATAAATGATTATTTGAAAACATAGTGAGAACCACCCATGTGAATTTAAAGCTTAAGAAAATTTTTATGAAAAAAAATACATATGTGCTAGGCAATTAGTTTAGATAAGAATGGTCTAAAAAGAGCTGCATACTAAGTACAAATAAAAAAATTACATACTTAGACTAGAACTTTGCTTTTACCCATAACTTTCACAACCTCCCCAACATAGGATCTAGGCTCTTGAAGCAGTTGTAGTTCGTTTGTAAGCAATTCTTATTATTTGATATGTTAAGTTCTTACGCAAGAGATACACCAGGAAGAGGAATGCAACAAAATAAAAGATAACATCTTTTAAAAATAATATTCTTCCCTAAAAACTATGTCTCTTCTTGGTAGAGTAGAAAGAAAAATGTCAAGAAGGAAAGTTAAGGGGTAGAAAAATAGAAAGATAGAAAATATAATTTTTCTTTCCATAGGAGTGTTCGGTAGGAAATATGAAAAATTAAAAGAAAAAGTGATTTTCTTTCCTTTCATTGCTTAGTAGAGTTGAAAAATGTAAGGAAATAAATGAAATTTTTGAAAAAAAATGCATAATTTTGAACTAACATATGTCTCTCTCATTCTCTCTCCTCTTATCATTTCAATTTGGAAGGATTTATATTTATGCATTAGAATGGAAAATTATCATCTTTTCAATTTTCTTTCCTCTTACTTTTCTTTCCTACCAAGCACACTCAAAATTTAGTTTATTTTCATTTTCCACTCAACCAAGCATGCCCTAAAACTCTGAATATGCATATGTTTCAAGTTAAAGTTTTCATAATTTGAAGGTGTGACATGTTTTAAAATATCTATCCAAGTAAAAATGCAATCATGTTTAGATTAATACTTTCACCCAATGCCTTTTTCAAATAAAAAGAATACTAAAACAGGTAACTAAAAATTTATCGCATGTGTGTATGTTGCATAATGCTAAATTGGAATGCACTTACTAATCATACCAAACTATATTAAATCATCAAGTATTGTTATTTCTCGTAAGTGACAAAGAAAGATGGAAAACTAAATTGCAAGATTAAACTAACATTTTAAAGGCAAAATGATTTGTAACTTTCACTCAAACAACTTATATCACTGGTTAAAACTCACAAAATTCACCAAAATAGCTAAATTTATCCCAAAAAAATGCAATTCATCCAAAATGTGGAAGTATGCCTCGCATTTCGACCAAAATAGTATGTGACATCACAACGAGAAAAAGCTATTCGTCTCGACAAGTAGCCAACATCACAATAAGAAGAAAGTCCTCATCCCGATGACGCGATCCTCCCTAATCTCAATAACCAAATGCCACGTCACTACTTGGCAGCGTGTTCTTCAAGTATCTCAGCTTTCTTCTTTTAGTTAAACTCTATTTTAGTTTCCCACTTAAAATCTGATCAACCTAGGGATATTCTAGTCATGAAAGTCACGAATTTCAGCCTATAAATAGGCCTTAGTTACTCTAGGTTTTATATAACAGAAAAATTTACATTGAGAAATTCTATTCTTTGAGTTTTGAAGTGGTTTATCTTTCAAGGTTTCAGGTTTTATTTTGATTCTCTCATTTTGTACTATTCTGTTATTGTAGTGAAACATCTTTCTGCCAATGGTTTCTTTTTCTCTTTTGAGGAGTTTTTCCACTTTAAATTTCTATGTTGATCTTTTTGCATTGAACTCGTTTAGAGATGACAACATAAAGGTTAGATATTGATAAGTTAAATGGTATAAAAGATTTAAGTTTATGGCAAGTTTGTATGTCAACAATACTGATTCAGAGAAATCTCAAGAGGATCGTAATAGAGGAGAAACTCGCGGACATGGATCGGTCAGAATGGAATAGGTTAAATAAAAAAAGCTCTATCCAAAATTCAATTATGTCTAACAAATAATGTGTTACAGGAGGCTTTGAAAGAGAAAACAATGTATACATTATGGAATAAACTTGAAGCCTTTTATATGTTGAAATCCTTAGCCAATAGGTTAGTGTTAAAACAATGTCTCTACATGTTCAAATTGGTCGAAGATGAGTCCATTAGAGCTCATATTAGTGTTTTTGTTACTCTTTTAAATGACCTGAAGAATTTCGAAGTAGAGATTAGCAACTAGGATCAAGCTATGTTATTGTTATGTTCTTTGCCCTCTTCTTATAAAACTTTCAAGGAAACTCTGATTTATGGAAGAGATCATCTCTCATTTGAGGATGTGAAGGAGAATCTATTGAGCATGGATAAACTCGACAACGAGTTAGGCCCAAACAAATGGTTAGATAGGAAAGCCTCAATTCTAGTTACAATGGGCATACAACAATCCAGAAAGCAAGATCGAAGTAGGTCAAGGCGAGATCTAAATTTAGAAACTAAAACAAAAAATGTGGCTATTGCAAGAAAAAGGGCCACATCAAGTTGAAATGCTACAAACTTCAGAATAAGATTAAAAGGGATGCCAAAAACAATGAGAAAGATAAGCAAAAAGTCGAAGTTGTTGATGCTAGTGTAGTCGAAAATAGAGGTGATGATTTCTTGTTAGTGTCGACGAGCAAAAGCTTCAAGCTTAATTCTGGATAGATCCTAGATTCAGGGTGCTCCTATCACATGTATCCGAATGAGGACTTGTTCGCCACATACAGTTTCGTTGAAGGTGAAGTAGTGCTGATGGGTACTAATTCTCCATAGAAGATAACTGACATAGGAACAGTACAAATCAGGATGCACAACGAAATAATTCGGACACTGTTAGATGTTAGGATTGTATCCGACTTAAACAAAAATCTCATCCCATTGGGAATTTTGGATTCTAATGGTTGTAAGATAGTCATTGAGTCAAATGACTTAAAAGTTTCGCATGGAGCTCTTATTGAATAAAAGGACAGAAAAAAGGGCAGTCAATTGTCACGTGTGAAATGATATGTGATTTGTGCAAGTATACACGTCAGTTCAAGTAGTAAAGTGATGAGTGAGGATCGTTCCCACGAAATTTAGATTAAGGCACAAAATTGGTCAAGTTATTGCAATATGGTTAATGTTATGGAAAAACTAAGGAATAATATACTATGATAAACTAAGGTAAGTATGCAGTGATAATTCAAAGGAACGATGATGTATGCGATAGATGGAATTGATGAATAATTGGAAATGCTATGGCAAAAGCGAGAGCAAAAATGTAATGGCAATAACGAGAGTGATTATCCGAATAGAATGTAAACTAAGAAATAAACAACTAAATATGTTGTGGCAAAGTTATTACGACAAAGAATAAGGATAGAGTGATGTTGATTCGGAAGGTTGAGATTACCTAGAATCGACCCTTACCGTCAATAATGCCTTGGTGTATCTACTTTATTGCACAGAAGAGTTCTAAATGCCCTGCCTCTCATGAAAGAAAAACCTCAAGTTACCTTGTTGGAACGAAGGAAATGTGCAAGTGTACACATTCGTTATCAAGTAATAAAGTGACAAGTAAATGTCGAGTTATTGTACCCACAAGGACTGTGAAAGAAAAATATTTATGAAATGTAAATCAAACACTTTAGTGATGGGAAAAATATTTTGTTTTAAAGAAGTGATTTTAAAAAAAAACTAAAATTAACTAATTAATCGAAATAAAAGTAAAAATTCCAAAGCACAATTTCAAAAAGATAAGTTTTAATTAATAAGACATAATTTTGCTAGATCGGTTAGATTCATTAACTTAAAATTACTAAACCCATGTTCTTTTTATTACGAATATTTTCACGGCAACTTGGTAATTTGTTAACTACTGCACATACATAGTCACTAAATTAACCAATCTCTTGAACATTTTCAATATCAATTCAAACAATTAATCAATCTTCATAAGAACATATAAGATTAAGTGAGGTAACAATATATTTCTATATTGAAATAGGTCAATCACAATAATCTTGCAAATTATGCAAGGCTAATGTACCATTTAATACCATTACTAATTTAACCTTCAGCTACCTTAGAAGATTAAACATGCACAAATTAAATGATGTGTCAATTAATTATAATTTCAATATGTTTAATAATTAATTCATTCATTACCTTACATTTTATTATGCAAGTATAACATAAGCATGGTTTTATTTAATTGAACAACTTACCAAGGTCTATAACAATACAAACATGATTTTAATAATTTAAGTGGACAGAATGAAATCAATCTAACATGAATTAATTTAAGCTATTTTAATTAGAACAAGAACAACAACAAAACAATTATTCATGTTCATAATCACAACATAAACAAGAAAATTAAAGAGAAGGGAACCAGAAAGCAAATCCAGCGTTTCTCTGAAGCCAGACTAGTGCGTTCCTCTTCTTCTCTGCTCGTTCTGTTGAACTGAGGCCTCTACGAACAATGGAATGATACTATTCCAAGGTGGAAGAAGGCTCTTTTCCAATAGGGAAATTGGCAAGGGAAATGGGAAAATAAGAAAGGGAATGGAAGAGAAAAAGTGAGTGAAAGAGAGAGATGTGTGGGAATGAAGCTGTGTTGAATGAGGAAAGGAAGACGAGCATTGATAGGTGGGAATGGCTGCTAAAAATAGAAAATTAATAGCAGCCACTCCTCTTCCCTTGGCTAGCCACAAATGGTGCAAGTTCGAATGGCTCAAACTTGCTATTTTAAGCTAAGGGCAAAAGATTGAAGGCACAAAAAGTGGAGGGGTTTGAATAGGATTTTAAGGAAATTTCATTGGTTTTTTGAAAGTGTGAAAATCAGCTAAAATCAGCTGATTGGGCTAGCTCCATGGATGGTTTGGGCTGCCTTATTTTCTAACTGGATCAGTCTTCTTTACTTAGCACAATTGGGCCTCTTTTTATCTTCAAGCTTATAATTAATTTTTAACCTAATTAATTTTTGATCAAAATTAATTATAAAATATTTTCAATACATATTTTTGGACCATCCATGGTTGGAAAATATTATTACCCTTGCTCTTTATCACTTGATGCACAATATTGCCCTAATGGTTCAAGCCTCTCGAGGTGTCTGTCGAGCCAATTTTCACCATTTGTGCAAAACTGTCGAAAATAAACCAAATTTGTGTAAATTTATTATAAAAATAATTAAAATTCAATATGTTAATAATTTAAGTGAAAATTAATTATTTTGCAATTAAAGTATGAATTTCGACAAAAATTACTACGAAATTGCATGAATTATGGCTCAAAAGGTGCTGAAAAAGTCTATATATTTTTGTGCTTCCACTTCCCCATGTCTATAGGCTTTTTAAATATCTTGCATGGGTCCCTTCTGTATGATAGTGACTCTATATCTAGAGTCGACTACAAATGTCTATCGAGTACTTGCTCATTTAATTTAATTTTAATCCAACCAATCCAACCCTTTCGGAATTAGAATCAATTTATAAGTATGCAAACAGTCTTCTATGTCTAGAGATCATTTGCATTTTAATTAAGAAATAAGAACAATAAAATGAAATAGTAAATTAAATTAGAGATATACTGCATCCAAAAAAACATATTAAGGTTTCATCGAAAGTAATCCCAACCCTATGAGATTTAGCTCATGGGCTGGGAAATAAAATTCCAAACCAAAATATTATCCGACATTCTGTTCAACTACTTCAATTTAATATTTCGAAGGAACACTAATGGAAGAACTTCGGGAAATAGCTTTCGTTTGCCTAGTCCACACTTTAGCAGCACAGCGTCCTGTGATGGCTAAGAAGACCTGTCTTCAACTTCCTTTCCTTTGCGCAGCTAAACCCTGATTCACGCCTAAGGATCTCTCCCACTTTTTTGGTTCACCATTTGTGAGGTCCTCTTCATTGATTTTTATAGATAGATTAGGCTAGGGTCGGTTAACAGCTCGTGATTATCTTATCCTTTTCTAGGGGGATTTATCTGGTACAAGTTTGAATTTGAGTTAGGACTATTGCGCAAAAAATGTTGACTTGGTCTTCTCGGCATTACCACAGCATCTGTGCTGGCAAACTTCCTGCACTTTTCCCTAACAAAACTTCACTCCTTTATTTCCTCATTCCAAACTTGTTCCTGTCACACCAACACACAAAAAACTCCCTCGCAAGCGATTAAAAGCACTTAATTCCAATACAGTCCAATTCCTAATGCAATATTAAATATGCTAACTTAAATGTCCTAAAATACAACAAAATGTACTTAAGCACAAGCAATTAGCTAGGTCTAAAGGCATGAAATATAACTCTTATCAAGAGTTATCATACCTCCCAAACCTGAGTTATTGCTTGCCCCCAAGAAAAATACACCTAAATGCGTGAATGCACCCATTTTGCCTTGGCAAAAAAAACCTTTCTTGTACTGCCTAGCTATTCGAAAAACAATTTATACCTCCGTTCTCAGCAATATTCTCTTTTCCTAAAATTGATTCGAATGTCAAAGGTTCATTTCAACAAAGGTAGTGCAGAAATTTTACCCTAAAAACAAAATTCCTAAGTACTTATGTATGCTTTCTGGCCATAGCAAATATCTCCTAATGCACTCAGTTCATTTGTTACCTAAACTTAAGTTACTTTGTAACCCTAGCTCACAGCCTTTTCAAGATATTCATTTGTTTCCAAAAACTTGTCGCGTGTGAAATTATGTGTGATTTGTGCAAGTATATACGTCGGTTCAAGTAATAAAGTGATGAGTGAGTATCGTTCCCACGAAGATTATATTAAGGCACAAAATTGGTCAAGTTATTATAATATGGTTAATGTTATGGCAAGACTGATGAATAAGATGCTATGGTAAACTATGGCACGTATGTAGTGACAATTTAAAGGAATGATGATATATACGATAGATGGAATTGATGAATAATTGGAAATGCTATGGAAAAAGTGAGAGAAGAAATGTAATGGCAATAACGAGAGTGATTATCCAAATAGATTGTAAACAAAGAAATAAACAACTAAATATGTTGTGGCAAAGTTACTACGACAAAGAATAAGGATAGAGTGATGTTGTGATACCAATCAAATGTAACACCCCTAACCTGTATCCATCGCCGGATTAGGGTTATGGGCATTACTTATCCGATTTCTAAACTGTAAGCATCCCTCAGCATATAACTGAAAGTCTGAATCAGTACTCGAGCCACAATGATTCCTTTTTGCTAATAAATCATTATCAATCTTTTGAGCTTCACAAATATGTTGAACAAATAACAGTCTCGCTTTCAAGTCTGCAATAATCGCACCATCATCAGTCATAGCTATATTTGCATTCATTGCACGTAGAACAAATAATGACTTTTGGCTAAGTGCATTAGCAACCACATTAGCCTTCCCTGGGTGATAATCAATCACAAGCTCGTAGTCTTTTAACAGTTCCAACCATCGTCGCTGTCTCAAATTCAGATCCTTTTGAGTCCTTAAATACTTTAGACTCTTGTGATCCGAATAGACATGGCATTTTTCACCGAATAGATAGTGACGTCATATTTTCAAAGTGAAAACTATAGCAGCCAATTCAAGATCGTGAGTCGGATAGTTCTTTTCGTTCGGCTTTAACTGTCTCGAGGCGTAAGCTACAACTTTACCCTCCTACATCAAAACACAGCCTAAACCATTTAAGGATGCATCACTGAAGACAACGAACTCCTTACCTGACTCTGGCTGAACAAGCATTGGAGCTTCCGTTAATAAAGTTTTTAGCTAGTCAAAACTCTTCTGGCACCTTTCTGACCACTTGAATTTAATGTCTTTCTGCAACAACATTGTCATCGGAGCTGCAATCATAGAAAACCCTTTCACGAAGCGTCTATAGTACCCGGCAAATCCCAAAAACTACGAACTTCAGAAACATTCTGCGGAAGTTTCCAATCAAGTATAGCTGAAACTTTACTCGGGTCAACCCAAATGCCCGATGCTGAAACGACATGCCCCAGGAAACTAACTTCATTCAACCAAAACTCACATTTGCTGAATTTTGCGTATAACTGCTTATCATGCAAAATCTGTAACACAAGTCTCAAGTGTTCGGCATGCTCGATTTTGTCACGCGAATAGATCAGAATGTCATCTATGAATATAACCACAAACCAATCTAGATACGGTATGAATACCCGATTCATCAGATCCATGAAAATAGCACGGGCATTAGTGAGTCCAAACGGCATCACTAAAAACTCGTAATGGTCGTATCTCATCCAAAAAGCAATTTTTGGTACATCCAAGTCTCTAACTCGCAGCTGATAATAACCTGACCTCAAATCGATTTTTGAGAATACCGAAGCTCCCTTAAGCTGATCAAATAAATTGTTGATACGTGGCAACGGATATTTATTCTTTATAGTTACTTTATTGAGTTGTCGGTAATCGATGCACATTCTCAAAGTTCCGTCTTTCTTTTTCACAAATAGGACTGGCGCACTCCAAGGAGAAAAACTCGGTCGAGCAAAACCTCTATCTATCAATTCTTGCAACTGAGCTTTCAATTCTTTTAATTCGATCGATGCCATTCTATAAGGAGCTATCGAGATCGAAGTCGTCCCAGGCACCAGCTCAATCCCAAACTCCACTTCCCAAACAGGTGGCAATCCGGCAATTCCTCCGGGAATACATCCAGATACTCACAAACAACTGGTACAGATTCAATATTCTTTTCGCTTACTTTACTATCAATCACATAAGCAAAGTAAGCTTCGCAACCCTTTCTCAAATACTGTCAAGCCAACATCGAAGATATCATTGCTGGTAGCCTATTCAAATCTGCAGATTCAATTCGAATTATCTCATTATTCTGACACCTCAAATCAATAGTCTTTCGTCTGCAATTCACTACTGCATCGTGCACTGTTAGCCAATCCATACCAAGGATAATATCGAACTCATCAAATGGTAGCAGCATCAAATCAGCCGAAAACACGAGTCTTGAATCATTAAAGGGCAATTCTTGCACACTCTATCAACTAACACACACTGGCCCAGGGAGTTCGAAACCCGTATCACAAACTCAGTAGACTCAACTGGTAGAGTCTTGCTGGATACTAATGTTTCACACACATAAGAATGAGTTGAACTAGGATCACTCAGAGCAATTACACTAGTATCAAAGAGAGTGAATATACCGGTGATGACATTTGGAGATGAAGCCTCCTCTCTGGCACGAATGGCATAAGCTCTAGCTGGCACACAGGCCTTTAATCGTATAGCCGCATCTAAAGTCCCTCTCTGAGTGCCGCTCCTACCTTCTACATTACGAGGTAGTCTACCTCTAGCTACAGTACTGCTCAGTCTTGCACTTTGAGCGTTATCCTTTTCAGTTGTCTCTAGGCAATCCCGAATAAAATGATCCTGTGAACCACACTTGTAGCAAGCTCTGTTTTTGGACTTGCCCCAACATTCACAAAAATGCCGTCTACCACACTGTTGATACTCGGGCTTATTCAATCGGGTATTGCCAATACTAGTAATCTAGGTAGCCCGTGAACTCACTGGTGGTTGTTCTCGTATAGAGATCCCTGTGTTAGCTTTGGATCGGCTACTTTCATTCTTGAACTTCTTTGATGACATTTGAGGAAATTTACCTACTAATCTCTTACGGAAGTCTCTAGCTTCAAACTCAGTTTTTCACTTTTCTTTCCCCAGCTCTTCGGCTTTACAAGCTCGCTCAACAAGTACTACGAACTCATTTATTTCAAGTATGCCAACCAGTAGTTTTATATCTTCGTTTAACCCTTCTTAAATCTCCGGCACATAGCAGCCTCAGATGAAACACACTCACAGGCATACAGACTAAGTCTCACAAACTTGCGCTCGTACTCAGATACGGTCATACGACCCTATTTAAGCCCGAGAAATTCCTTGCGTTTCGAATCTATGAATCGTTGGCTGATGTATTTCTTACGAAACTCCACCTAAAAGAAGTCCCAGGTAACTCATTCCTTTGGAATAACCAATACAAGTCTATTCCACCAATAGTAGGCAGAATCTCGTAATAAAGATATGGCGCACTTCAGGCACTCATCAGGTGTGAAAGATAGTTCATCGAAAACACGAATAGTATTATCGAGCCAAAATTCAGCTCGCTCAGTATCATCGTCATCTTCAGCTCTGAACTCTTGAGCCCCGTATTTTCTAATTCTGTCAACTGGAGGCTTGCTTACTCTTTCAAGATTAATGATCGGGGGTACCACTAGTACTACAGGGGGAGTATTCAGATTCAGGGGTTGTTGAACAGCTGGATTGGCCCGAATATATTGATTGAACCAATCATTCATCATACTATAGAAGGCTTGTTTAGCTCCCTCATCAGGATTACTCACAGCTGGTCGAGATTCATTCGGTGCGGTCCTTTATGCAGGAGCAGGTGCCACCCTCTCGACATCGTCAGCTATAGCTCGCTCGGGATCATGATCCATTTACTATACGAAAGAAGTAAACACATTTCACTATCAGAAGTCATCAAACTATCATATAATAAAATATGGCATGTATAGCTAGACTCACACACACTACGTTAGTTCGAGAACCGACTAAACTAGCTCTAATACCAATCAAATGTAACACCCCTAACCCGTATCCGTCGCCGAATTAGGGTTATGGGCATTACTTATCCGACCACAAGTCAATGCACCTTATAAAACTACTTCATTAATAGATGCGTACCAATCTATACTTTCACGATTAAACATGTACATCCCTTCTAATATCAAAACATTAATGAACATATCACAAATGATATCATTAACATCAATTAAAACTAATTACATTCAATTAGCAAAACACAATTCATTTGGTCATTTTGAATAGCATAGCCAAATATATATAGATTTATCTATAGTTAACTTATACCAATCAATTGACCACATATATTCAGTCACATGCATACCATAACTAATTATAAACAACAATGATCTAACATTTTTAAAACCCCATGACCGAACATATGCATATATAATCAATCCAAGAAAAATAAATAAATACCAACTAAGACAAATGCCATAACCGAATATTTACGAGTGAGAATAATCCCATTGGATCATTAATACATCAAATTCATTAACTACATGTCTATATTTTAACCTTATTCATTCATATCTTGTCTTGTAAGTGCATGTAAAAATATAAGCAAAATTTATCCATTATCCACAAAGTATGATATACCTTATTTAAACCAAAGTCAAACACTCAAGTTTATGTATAACCTAATATAATTTAACTTCCAAGTTAAGCTTATAGTCACGCATGGCATTCTTATTTGAACATAAAGATAATATCCCTTACATAATTTCATTAAACACATACATACCAAACAAGTTTATACTATGACTGAATATGCACAAACATATAAGACATCTCGAACATATTCAACCAACTCAAGCATAGAAAATAAAGCCATTTTCGCATGGCATTTATATATATATACATATACATCATTTGAGTCAAAATAAAAGTAGTTTAGCCTATACATGCCATGGACTTAAAGTTCATTCACAAAAGAGGTACCAAAAATATTGACGATAGTGTGATGAGCTTCAACGATGATCCCTGAGCACGATATGAACCCCTAAAAGAGATCTACAATGCGAAAACAACCAAGAACAAGTAAGCTTTCACAGCTTAGTAAGTTTTAAGCAATTAATCACATATAAGTTTTATCATGATTTAGTAAATAAATTCAATTATAACCTCATTGCCGAATAGTCAAATAAACAAAAGTAGATTTCATACCAACCGTCATATGCATATATATATATATATATATCCATATGCTACCTTCACATGATAAAATAAATAGCATGTACATCTATTACTTACCGAACCTCTACTTACATTTCAAGTTCCCATCAAACACAAGTCGATATATATATAAATCATATTTCTAGTTCATTAACCACTCCAAACTTTACCATTCGTGCATAACATATAGTTGTATACCCGATCCTTTTACTATACTTAACGGTATTAATAGTAGGCATCTTTTATAGAGCATCAAACCTGCACACTTATTACTAAGATTCAGTAACGTATCGCACACTTAGTGCCGTTACTTTGACATTCCGCACACTTAGTGCAAATTCTCTGTAACGTATCACACACTTAGTGCCGTTACTTTAATAGCTCGCACACTTAGTGCCATGTGACCAATTTCGCGCACTTAGTGCTCAGTGATAAGTTCGCACACTTAGTGCATTTCGTAAACCTGTTATTCATTTAAATGTACACTTATACATATAAGATCAAATCCACAACTTTACATATAAGTATATATATATATATAACTTTATTATTTCATACCCAATTCTATATCACATTCGGCCAAAACATTACCATGTAACTAACAATTCCTTTGGTTATGTTCATACTCTAATTTAATATCTCCCATATCTATTTGCATCATTACCATATAGGTATACATTTACTCAATTGAATCCAACTTCCAATCAACCTCACATTCGGCTAACCCACATTAAACACATCTAATTCTATTAATTAAATATGATACATTATAGATAAAGTCCAATTCAACCCAACTGCATTAAAACTTACCTCGAAAATTAACGGATTAGGGTTTCCCGGCTATTCGTTCAACTTCGCCTTTCCCCGATCGAATCCCGATTCTTTTTGTTCTTGATCTAAATAATTCCAAATTAAGCTCATTCAAATACATTTTCATTCAATTTAATCCAAAAAACACATAATTATGTAAATTACCATTTTACCCCTAACTTTTATAATTTTTACAATTTAGTCCCTACTGTACAAAACACAAAATACACAAAATTTGAACTCATTCCTTTAGGGCCGAATGTTAAGCATGTTCATACAAGTCCATACAATCCATTTATTTCACATTTTGACCCCTTCAATTTACATATTTCACAATTTAGTCTTATTTACTCAAAATCATCAATATCTTCAATATATAACATGTTAATCTAAAACATATCTTTAATATAAAATCATCAAACTTCACAAAACGCAAGCTTTCATCAATGGCCAAACATCACATATGCATCAAAATTAGAAATTCTAACATGGGTCGGATAGTATTCGAAGCAACGATCTCAAAAACGTAAAAATTATTAAATACCTAGCTAGTTACATACCTCAATTTAAGCATGCAAGGGCCGAATAGTTGAAAGCTTTAGTTCTTTCTTTCTTCTTTTAGTTTCGGTGAAGAAGAAATGAAAATGATGATGATTAAAATGTTTCTTTATTATAATAATATTAACATATATTATAACTTAACATTTTAACTTTAAAAATTATGTTTATAAAACACTTTAATATAAAATTAAAGCCAATACCGTCCACTAACATGCAAAAAGGTAAATTTGCGACTTAAATACTAATATAAAAGAAGGCAAATCAATTTAGTGACTTAATTTAATAAATGGCTACTTTTACCACTTACGCGATTTAATCCTTTTCTTTAAATTAAACACACAAACAGTCAAATTAATTCACGAAAATTTTTGCACATGCACACTCATAAATCATAGACACCAAATATAATATATAAATATTCTATCGACTCGAATTTGTGGTCCCGAAACCACTATTTCTGATTAGGGTCAAAATCGGGCTGTTACAACTCTCCCCCCTTAAGGGATTTTCGTCCCCGAAAATCTTACCAATGAATAAATGCAGGTAGCGTTCTCTCATCGAATCTTCGAGTTCCCAGGTTGCCTCCTCAACCCCGTGCTTATGCCACATAACTTTAACGAACGAAATTTTCTTATTTCGTAACTCTTTCACTTCACGAGCTAAGATGCGGATCGGTTCTTCCTGATACGTCAACTCAGGCTGAATCTCAATCTTTGTCGGGCTAATCACATGAGAAGGATCGGACTTGTATCTTCGAAGCATCTATTCATGAAAAACATTTTGAATCTTGTCTAGCTCAGATGGCAACATAAGTCTGTACGCAACCGGCCCAATACGCTCAATAACTTTGTACGGCCCAATAAATCTCGAACTCAGCTTTCCTTTACAACCAAATCTAAGTATCTTTTTCCACGGTGAGACTTTCAAAAATACTCAGTCACCCACTTGAATGACTTCTGACAATCTGACGTGGCTTTCAAACTTTCTCAAATTACTTTTACTTTTCGCTTAGTCTCTCTAATTAAATCAACCCTATGTATCTTGCTTTCACTTAGCTCGGTCCAATATAGAGGTGTACGACATTTACGACTGTACAAAGCTTCATAAGGTGCAATTTTAATACTCGATTAAAAACTGTTATTGTACGCAAATTCAATCAAAGGCAAGTATCGTTCCCACGTACCCTCAAACTCAAGAACGCAACATCTTAACATATCCTCGAGTATTTGAATAACACGTTCAGATTGACCATCCGATTGAGGGTGAAAAGTAGTACTGAAGTGCAATTTGGTACCTAAAGCATCTTGCAGTTTCTTCCAAAACCGTAATGTAAACCTCGGATCTCAATCCGAAATAATAGAAATAGGTACTCCATGCAATCGTACCATCTGAGATATGTACAACTCAGCTAACTTATCAAGCGAGAAATTCGTACGTACCGGAATAAAATGGGCCAATTTCGTCAATCTATCAACAATAACCCAGATTGAGTCTTTCTTGCTCAGCATCAACGACAACCCAGATACGAAATCCATCGTGAATCGATCCCATTTCCACTCAGGTATCATAATCGGTTGGAGTAATCCCTATGGTACCTAATTCTCGGCTTCCATTTGTTGACATGTCAAACACTTCGACACATAGTCTGAAATATCCCGATTCATTAAGAGTATCGGTTAATGAATGTGTTAAACGAGATAAAATGATCAGGTATGTGCTGATAGATCATCCTTTGGGTAATAAAGTAAGTATTAACTGTTGAAATGAAATTTTGTATTATACATATTAATACATGATTTATATGGGTTTGGAATGCAAGTATAAATTCTGTATGTGATATATGTATATGAAATTAAGAAAATGTGATATATTTGTATAGTTGTATAAATGTATATATATATATTTGTTTTGAGATGGGAAAGTGATTTATTGATCGATGTGAAATCTATTATCGAATGTGTGAGTGTTCGGTCTTAAGGCTATGAAATGTGAAAGTTTACGAAGGGTAATATAAATTATAGCTATGGTTTTAAACCTCAATTGTGATTATATTAAATTGGCCCTATTACTATAATGATATAATGCATTGTTGTTATGTAATTGCTTATAACTTACTAAGCTATGATAGCTTACTGTATGTGTTTGTTTACATTGTTTATTGGATTTTGGAGTCAAGTTACGAGCTCGGGGATCATCGTCAAGTCTATCACACTATCGACTCATTTTGGTATTTTATAAACTGAATTTTTGAAACTATGGCATGTATAGGCTATCTTGTGTTTTGGGTTCGTTTTGAAGATGTAATTACTAAGCCATGCGAAAATGGCTAGATATGATATTTAAATTTATGCAAAGATTTTGATCATGGTGTGTATATATATATATATGTGCAATGTAGTTGGTATATGCATGATGATATAGTAGTGGAAGTTGTTATGAAATGTGATTAGGGTTTGATATATATATAATTATTGAGTTAATGATTTCGATAGGGTTAATGTATAGAGTTAAATGAAATGGAGTAAAGATGTTATAAACTAGTTAACCATATTTTGCAATGAAACAGTTTTTGGTTAGCAGCAGTAACGTGATTTTGAAAAATAACCAAAAATAGGAGAAATGGAATTAGAAAGTGAATAAGATATAGAATTAAAGCTTATTGTGTCTATTTTTATGTGAAAGAAACAGAGTAAGGTTGGGATTACCCAGAATCGACGCTTACTATCAATAATGCCTTGACGTATCTACTCTACTGCACAGAAGAGTTCTAAAATGGCCTACCTCTCGCAAAAGAAAAACCCCAAGTTACCTTGCTCGTGTCTATAGGCTTTTTAGATATCTTGCATAGTTTTGATAAACCGTAAAAGTAACATATTTTAATCCCACATTTAGTATGCTTTTGGATGAATTTATCCTCAATTTATGTAAAAAGGTGCTCTTAATCCTTTCTTTTCGTGTCTTATGCTCAGGAAAGCACCTAAGGATAAAAAGAACATAAAACAGGCTTAAAACGGACCAAATTGGGCCAACCCAAGAAATCGACACGGCCTGGACTTTCAGCTACAAGGCTCTGCCTTGCCATTCACTTCACACGGCCATGCCACGATTTACACGGCCATGCCCTAATTGACAGACTCGAAGCACGGCCTGTACCTCGACATGCACGGCCGTGCCACAGCCGTGCCTAAATCAACAGAATAGAGACACAGGCTAGAAGACGACCTACACGGGCGTGCCATGACCGTGCCCCTGCCGCGGGAAAGAGCAATTTCACTCGGATTAGGATGCTTGGAGCCCAAGAAACGCAATCCTAAGTCTACTTAAACACCTAGGAACGAATTATGCTTAAATTATGAGTATTTAGGAGCCAAGTCAAGCATCCCAAAAGTATATATAAACACCCCAAGGTGGTTATTCAAGGGCATCAAGTTTTAGTAGAGTTTTCTGCCAGAAATTTACTCATTTAGGGAATTACTCGAAGATAGCCAGTTGATCCATCTCAAAGAGCCAAAATTCTACTCAAGACGGAGGATCTCTCCTTCAATTCCTTCAGGGGGTTTTAGGGATTTCTAATGTTTTGTTTTATCTTTTCTCTTGAGATGTTTTCTTATTTAGTTATGAATTAAACCCTTCAGATACCTAAAGGGGATGGAACCTATGATGAATTTTGTTATTGTTTGATGAATTTTTATGATAAATACTTAGTTTGTTCTTAATTATGTTGCTTAATTTAATCTGATGTACTTAGGTGGAGGAGGAATAGACCCTGCCTAAGAGTAGATCTAGCATAATTAAGCGGAGTTGATCGGGCACTTAGAGATAGGGTTACGAGATTTTGCCGGATTAGGGTGAAACCTAATATGGGAATCCATTGATCGATTTACTGCTTCCTTAGGGGGTTATTATAAGAGAACGAGAGTTCCACTAATTAACCTAAGGTTAGACGTTATTCGCTTCAAGAGAAGGTTTAATATAGGTTAGGGAGTCTCACGGATCAAGCTAAGTAAAGAAATCATATGGTTTAGGGATAAAGAATGAGTGAAGTCATAGATGGATTCTTCCTGAGGGTATCATCTTTATCAACTGAGTTTTCCAAAGCCTTTTCCAAATTTCTTCGTTTATCTTTGCATTTTAGTATTTCGTTAGTTTTAGATAAATCAACCAATCACTCCATATTTCAGGCTAAATAATAGAAAGAAAGTGAGTAGTAGTACTTTTAGGTTCCTTGAGTTCGATAAGATATTCTTGCCTTAACTATACTACTGTTCGATAGGTGCACTTGCCTCTATCGTTGTCATAGTTAGTCTACAGGTTCTGAACCACCCCAAACCCGGCCCAAAAAGCCTAACCGGATTTGGTATGTTCCTCGAGTAAAACTTTAGCGGAAATAACGTTTGTTCAAGAAAACTTGATGATTTTAAGTAAAACGGATTAACTTAAAGATCGAGTTGGGCTTAGTTGAAAAATAGAATTGTATATTCTTAAAACATATATATATATATTCTTGACAAAAACCTTTTAAAATTATTTATCGAAAACCATTTAGTTATTTGATTGATAATTATTCATGGCGTAATTTAAAATAAATCCAAACACAAAATTAAAAATAGTTTATAGTGGCCTTATTACATAAAAATTGGCAAATCCATAATAAAGTCTAAGTAATAAAATTTAAAATTAATAAGTTTAAGTTGGAAAATCTCCACAATACTTGATACTAGCATCGCCACCTCGAAATCCTCACGCCTTAGATCCATCGTGACCACGAGTCATCGAAAAGTTATCCCATAAAAATGGGTGAGTTATAAACTCAATGTATAACACATACACTAAAAAGCCCATTTTATCAAATGCTTTTAAGCTCAAAAATTTCACATATGGCCATAGGCCCATTTAACTCATATTTAGCCCAAAGGCCCATTTAGCTTAAATTTAGCCCAAAGGCCCATTTAACTTATATTTAGCCCAAAGGCCCATTTAGCTTAAATTTAGCCAAAGGCCCATTTAACTTATATTTAGCCCAAAGGCCCATTTCATAGCAAAACAAATAATAATCATTCAATATTACATGGTTATGTTCATGAAATGAAATGCAAGCCCTACCAACCTAAATATCCATCCGCTACACACCCCCGTACCAACCAAAGACACCGTGGGATTACTAAATCGACCCTCCATCTCGCTACACACCATCGAAGGCGATTCTTTGCAATCAACATGCACATCGCCTTATTGTGGCAAAGCCACCAAAATAGATGTGACCGAAGTCACCTGACCAAAGTCCAAATTTCAAATACGTGACCGAAGTCACCAGAGTTCAAATATGTGACCGAAGTCACCGGAGTCAAATATACGTGACCGAAGTCACCAAATTCACATATGTGACCGAAGTCACCAGAAATGTGGTAAAACCACCAGAATACTTCCTCCTTTCTCAAATATACCCATATGCCCATGCACATACATATCAAATCAGATTTTTATGTTATTTACCCCACAAATCATAATATAGTCATGCTTATTTTATATTGATGCATATAGCAAAATAAACAAAATATTGGGGTAAACATACCTGAATATCATATACCACTGAATGGTATCCAAAAGCACAATCATACACATGGTCATATAGTCACAATTAAATATATGTAAATCTTATGAGATTTTTAATGTAAGGTTACACACCTAGTGACAGTGAGAACAATACCCTCTTGCTCGTCAACACCTAATTGATTGACACATTTGGTTAGTATAAACTTTTGTTAACAATATTACACTTATTGACGATGGATCTAAATCCTTACCCCTGATTCACGAATGACAAGTTATTTGTGGTTTTCTCCACTAGATGGATCAAAACCCGCTGATATTCCACCAACGTAAAGTGGTTTGGTTGTACGCACTACTTCAAATAATCGATCCTCGTTAGCAGAGGGTCCACAACCCGGTGGAAAGTCTCTTACTCCCGATACGGCTCTTCGTTTGTAGTTCGATGGTAAAGGAATACCTCCTCTCTTCCAAACACTCCGTAATACCTCCTCTCTTCCAAACACTCCGTACGGCTCTTTTCTTACCTATCTTGATGATCTTAAATCGCCCCTAAAAATAACGTAGATTAGTGATCCATCTAAATAAATCGGTATGATCTAAATTAATAACCTTACCTTGATGATTTCGAAAGATCACTTAAAGGTTGTCTTCAACAAAGATCTTTGAAAAAAAATCTTTTCAAATGAATCGGCCTAGGAGAGAAAATAAAAAATCATGATTTTAAGTTTGCTAAAGTAAAAAGGAATGATGAAAATAATTGATAAAATCTTACTTTGAGTTCTTCAAGGTTCGGCTTTGAATAAGAAGAAAAGAATATGATGATTTGGCCTTAACAAAAGAGAAGAGAAATGGTGGTTTCAATATGATGGTTTTGGTTTTAAGGGAAAGAAGAAAGAGAATGAAAAGAGAAGGAAAAGAGAAGGAAGAAAAGAGAAAAGGAGAAGAAGATGATGATGGTGATTTCTCAAAAGAAAAGAAATGTGTTTAGGAACCTTTGCACATTCGGCCAAGGAGGTAACAATTGAAAGTGGTTCTTGATCTTTTGTGGTTTCGACAATGAGAGGGAAAGAGAGAAGAGAAATAGAATGAAAAGAAAGAAAAGAAAATGAAAGAGAAGGCTTTTGGTGATAGCTAAATTCTAAGCACTAAAGAGAAAGAAAAGAAGTGACTTCAAAAGTGAAAATATTTTGGCATCAAAAGAGAAATAAAATTTTGAGAGGAAAAGATGAAATAAAGGTACCTATTTGGTCAAAAATACCAATGCCAAAACAAAGTAAACTTGTACCAAATGCCAAAGATAGTTTCGGTTTAGGGAAAAGGTTTTGGAGAAGGGGAAAAGATGGACAATTTTGCTAGGATCATAGGCCAACTAGCACCCTAATGGCTACACTAATTTTCGGTCAACCTAGCCAACATCATCCCCCTTTTTCCTCCTTGTTTCTTCCCCATCATATCCAAAATTTGCTTCACAATTAAACCTCTCCCTTTAGTCCTTCATGCCGTCTAGGTTCATGGTCAATTGACCATGAACACACTCCCAAAACCATGCCCGATATCATGCCTTTTGTCCCCCTCATCTTATCATCAACTTACGATTCCATGCCATAAGTTCCTAGCTTCCTTTTTCACATGGTCAAATAGCCAAAAATGAATGAATGCTCATCCACTCTAGAACTTTCTTGGCCGACACTTATAGGGAAGAAAACAAAAAAATTAAAATCCTCCCTAATGCTAGCTAGGAGATTCGAACTTCACACCTCAAGCACACATCCATGCATCTTAACCACATTGCCAATTACTTAATTCATGCTAAAACTTCTTATCATTAATTCTTAAGGCCTAATTTGCTTAGCTCTCTCTAATTAATAGGAATTAATAGTTTTACTAAGCATGCTCTTAATTAATGAAGCTCAAATAACTTCCAAAAAAATACACCTAATAATAATTAAGCATGCAACATCATTCAATTAAGTGAAATGCATAGCCCCTAATTATCGGATGTTCTGATTCTATCCCTTAAAATAATTTTGTCCTCGAAATTACCGGCCGAATAAGTGAGGGTATTATTGTCGATCGCTTCCTCCGGCTCCCGAAGCTTCTTCCGATCCATGATTACGCCATAATACCTTGACAAGAGGAACCGACTTTCTCCAGTAAAACCTTTACATCTCGCTCCGAATATGAATTGGCTCCTCTTCATATGACAAGTCCGATCTTAATTCCACCTCCTCAACTGGCACTATATGAGATGGATCTGACCGGTAACGGTGTAAGATTGAAACATGGAATACATCATGCATTTGCTTCAATTCAAGGCAAATCTAATCGATATGCCACAGATCCGACCCGCTTCACAATCCGATAAGGTCCAATGAAACAGGACTTAGTTTCCCTTTGCGTCCAAATCTCATCACCTTTTTCCAAGGTGAAACCTTTAGGAAAACTTGGTCCCCCACAGCAAACTCTATTTCTTTCCGCTTTAGATCTGCGTACGATTTTTGTCTGTCAGATGCTTCCTTTAACCGAGCCCGGATTATCTTAACCTTTTCTTCGGATTCAGCCACTATCTCTGGACCCAAAATCTGACGTTCCCCTAATTCTGTCCAACACGTAGGAGTGCGACACTTCCGTCCATATAGTGCTTCATACGGTGCCATCCGTATACTGGATTGGAAACTGTTGTTGTACGCAAATTCTGCCAACGGTAAGAATTCTTCCCAACTTCCCTTGAAATCTATCACACATCCCCTTAACATATCTTCTAAGATTTGGATTACTCTTTCAGACTGACCATCCGACTGAGGATGAAATGCCGTACTAAAGTCCAATCTGGTGTCCAAAGCCTGATGCAATGCTTTCCAAAATCGCGACGTAAACCTCGGATCTCGTCCAAATTATCGACAACCAGACTCCATGCAATCTCACAATCTCAATACATATAACTTCGCCAATTTCTCGCAAAGAGTAATCAACCCGAATCGGGATAAAATGTGCGATTTCATCAATCGGTCCACTATCACCCACACGAGTCTTTCTTAGTAGGCGTGAGAGGAAGCCCACTAACAAAGTCCATGGTGATTCTCTCCCACTTCCATTGCGGAATCTTTATCGATTGAAGCAATCCCGATGGTACTTGATGTTCAGCCTTGACTTGCTGACACATCAAGCACTTTCTTACAAATTCGTAACTTCTCGCTTAAGACCAAAGCCACCAAAACCGATCTCGCAAGTCTCGATATAACTTACTTCCTCCAGGATGTATAGCATAGGGCTACCATGCGATTCTCAAGTATCTTTTGCCTCAACTCCCGATCCTTTGGCATACATACTTTACCTTTGAAGCACAATACCCGTCCGTTAATACCAAAATCTTCCAATTTCCCACTGCACTGTCAAGCTTTTCACTCGGATCATCATCTACTAATCGCCTCTCTTTCACTTGACTTAACCATGTCGCTTAACTCAAGTTCTCGCCAACAAGCTTCGTCATCGTAAAGACTAAGATGTGCAAACATCGCCTCAAATCGACACCACTTTTCGACTTAAAGCGCCCGCCACCACATTCGCCTTGCGGGTGGTACTCGATGGAACAATGTAGTCTTTCAATAACTCTATCCACCTTCACGCCTCAAATTCGATTCTTTCTTAGTCAAGAGATATTTAGGACTTTTGTGGTCCGTATATATCACCGACTTCTCCCCGTATAAGTAATGTCTCCAAACCTTAAGAGCAAAGACTACAGCTGCCAACTCTAAGTCATGCGTCGGGTAATTAACCTCGTGCGGTCTCAATCGCCGAGACGACACGCAACTACCTTTCCGCCTTACATCGTAACACATCCTAATCCGTGTGAGAAGCATCACAATACATGACAAAATCCTTTCACGCCTCAGTGGATCAAACCGAGCTTCACCAAAACTTTCTTGAGCTTCTCAAAACTCTCTTCTCGCTTATCACCCACACGAAAGGTACTTCCTTTCTCAACAATTTTGTTAAAGGTGCAATTATCGATGAAAATCCTTCAACGAATCTTTCAGAGTATCCGGCTAAACCCAAGAAATGCGAACCTCGCCATTCACGGACTTAGGTGGTTTCTAATCTAGCATGACCTCAATCTTCCGAGGATCCACCCTTATCCCTTCTGCAGACACCACATGGCCTAAAATGCAACTTCTTTCACCAAAATTCACACTTCATCGAATTTGGCGACAGCTTCTTCTCCTTAAAACTCGTAACACAATCCGAGATGCTCATCATGTTCTACTTGGACTTAGAATACACCAAGATGTCGTCTATGAATACCACGACGAATTGATCCAAGTAGGTGGAAAATTCATTCATCATATCCATGAACGCAATTGCATGCTCATCAATCCGAATGGCATTACCAAAAATTCATAATGCCCATATCTAGTTCGAAAAGTCGTCTTATGGATATCCGCTTCTTTCACTTTAAGCTGATGATACCCCGACCTTAGATCAATCTTTGAGAATACTGCAGCTCCCTTAAGCTGATCGAACAAGTCGTCGATCCTTGGCAAAGGATACTTGTTCTTGATGGTCAGCTTATTCAACTGCCGGTAGTCTATACACATCCTCATCGATCCGTCCTTCTTCTTCACGAATAGGACCGGTGCTCCCCATGGAGACACACTAGGTCGAATGAATCCACGATCAAGCAACTCCTGAATTTGAGCCTTCAACTCAACCAACTCCTTCGGTGCCATTCTATATGGGGCAATAGAAACTGGCGCCGTTGCAGGCAATAAGTCTATCCCGAATTCTACCTCACGATCCGGAGGTGAGCCTGGAAGTTCTTCCGGAAAAACATCTACAAATTCATTCACAGTCCTGACTTCATTAGCAGTTGCTTCCTTAGCCTCCAAAGCACTCACCAACATCAGAAAGGCTTCACATCCCTTTCTAACCATCTTTTCTGCCTTAAGAGCGGATACTACATTAGATAAGTAGTTCCGTCTCTCGCCCATCACTACAACTTCTTTGTCATCAAAAGTTCTTAATGACATCCGCTAATAAAGACAATCCACATTTGCACGGTACTTCACAAGCCACCCATGCCTAAGATAAGGTCGAATTCTCGAATGGCAACTCCATTAAATCACCGAAAGCTGATCCCTTGGACTTCTAGAGGCACTTCCTTAAAAGTTTGTCTACAACTCATCGTCATCTAAAGGACTAAGTACGATCATCTTCCTAGGTACAGTTTCAGAAGTCACATGCAAAGTCCCAGATACTTCACTAGCGATATAGGAATGAGTTGACCCTATATCTATCAAAGTAATAAAGGGCAACCTGTAAATCGAACGCATCGTGATAACATCAAAAGGCCATCGCTTTCTTCTCTGCGACGAACCGCATACACCAAACTGGTTGTCTCACCTCGAGCTACCATCGCCTCTGCTCAAGTTCTGCGTCCTCTACCGTAACCATTGCCCTTCCATTTGGGCCATGACCTCTTATCTGTCATTGCCCACCTCTGTCAGCTGATTAGCACCTCGACTTTGTTGGACGGTTCTTTTCCGAGTTCATTGGGCAATCCTTGATCATGTGATCCTTCGAACCGCACTTGAAACATCTGCTGGTCTTTTTCCAGCATTCTTCCGAGTGCATTTTCCCACATTGAGCACAAGTACGATTTTGTCCTCCCGAAGCAGTCTGTTGACCTCGCGGTCTATCATTTCTTGATTTCTTCTAAAAATTTTCGGACGACCCTGAGGACCCAAAGTTTCTCTTATTCTTGCTCTAGCCTCTATCCCGGTTCTGTCTCTCAGTCCGTTTAGCCTCTTCGGCAATTCTTGCCCTTTCCACTAAGATTGCAAAATCTTTTTCACGGTGTGGAGCAATCATCACTCTTAGCTCATCTCTAAGTCCATCTTCAAATCTGATACACCGTTCATATTCCGTAGCCACTATCCCTCTGGCATAACGGCTAAGTCGCAAAAATTCTGCTTCATATTGAGCTATCGACTTGTTTCCTTGTACTAGATTCAGAAATGTCTTCCTCTGGGAGTCAATGTAGCTAGCTCCAACATATTTTCCTTCGAATTTAATCTTAAAATACCCCCAATCCAGACGATCCACAGGGGTACTTTCCTTGATAGTGAGCCACCACTGGTAGGCTTCATCACGGAGAAGTGAAATAGCACCTTTCAATTTCTCTTCATCAGTGCAGTCTATATCGTCCATGATTCTCTCGACTGCCTCCAACCAATATTCAGCTACATTTGGAGCTACTCCAGATACTCCTCTGAAAACCTCAGCTCCATTTGATCTTAGTCTCTCAGCTACTGACTTTCGAGACCCATTTCCAGAACTAGCTTCGCTACTGCTCAAAACTCGCGAAGACGACTTGTGATATCTGCGTCACCACCTTCATTTTGTTCTTGAAAGTCGCGCTAACAATGGGTATGAGCTTCATTCTCGGAACCTTGACCAGATCGAACTGGTTCCGAAATAGTCATCCTTCCTCTTTCATGTCCACGACGACCTCGTCCCCTAGAGCTCATGTCTACTACGTATCTTATCTGTTTTTACGAAAAGTCTTATGTATTAGAGTCTTTTCACTTCTTATTAAAGGAAAGTTTTATGAAACAGATATTTAGTAGTTTTTCCGTAGTAGCACACAAACACCTAAGGTCCATTTCTCTAAAGTATAGTTTAAGTTTAAACTATCATACATATCACATATCGATAAAGTACATACCTGATGGATCTGGGCCGAGAACTCGAGTGCCATGCTCTTATAAAATCATTTAACTTAAGAAAACTTTCAAAAAAATCATTTGGGCCAACTTTTGAAAATGTTGTGGGCCTCAAAACCCAAGGCCGAGAGTTTAAAACTGGGCTCTGATACCAAGCAGAAACACCCCAAACCCGGCCCAAAAAGCCTAACCAGATTTGGTATGTTCCTCGAGTAAAACTTTAGCGGAAATAATGTTTGTTCAAGAAAACTTGATGATTTTAAGTAAAACGGATTAACTTAAAGATCGAGTTGGGCTTAGTTGAAAAATAGAATTGTATATTCTTAAAACATATATATATATATATATTCTTGACAAAAACCTTTTAAAATTATTTATCGAAAACCATTTAGTTATTTGATTGATAATTATTCATGGCGTAATTTAAAATAAATCCAAACACAAAATTAAAAATAGTTTATAGTGGCCTTATTACATAAAAATTGGCAAATCCATAATAAAGTCTAAGTAATAAAATTTAAAAATTAATAAGTTTAAGTTGGAAAATCTCCACAATACTTTATACTAGCACTGGCCACCTCGAAATCCCTGCTGTCCCGATCCATCGCACTACGAGTCATCTGAAAAGTTATCCCATAAAAATGGGTGAGTTATAAACTCAATGTATAACACATACACTAAAAAGCCCATTTTATCAAATGCTTTTAAGCTCAAAAATTTCACATATGGCCATAGGCCCATTTAACTCATATTTAGCCCAAAGGCCCATTTAGCTTAAATTTAGCCCAAAGGCCCATTTAGCTTAAATTTAGCCCAAAGGCCCATTTAACTTATATTTAGCCTAAAGGCCCATTTCATAGCAAAACAAATAATAATCATTCAATATTACATGGTTATGTTCATGAAATGAAATGCAAGCCCTACCAACCTAAATATCCATCCGCTACACACCCCGCATCAACCAAAGACACAGTGGGATTACTAAATCGACCCTCCATCCGCTACACACCATCGAAGGCGCTTTGTCATATCAACATGCACATCGCTCTTATTGTGGCAAAGCCACCAAAACAGATGTGACCAAGTCACCGATCAAGTCCAATTTCAAATACGTGACCAAGTCACCAGATTCACATATGTGACCAAGTCACCAGAGTTCAAATATGTGACCAAGTCACCGGAGTCAAATATACGTGACCGAAGTCACCAAATTCACATATGTGACCGAAGTCACCAGAAATGTGGTAAAACCACCAGAATACTTCCTCCTTTCTCAAATATACCCATATGCCCATGCACATACATATCAAATCAGATTTTTTATGTTATTTACCCCACAAATCATAATATAGTCATGCTTATTTTATATTGATGCATATAGCAAAATAAACAAAATATTGGGGTAAACATACCGAATATCATATACCACCGAATGGTATCCAAAAGCACAATCATACACATGGTCATATAGTCACAATTAAATATATGTAAATCTTATGAGATTTTTAATGTAAGGTTACACACCTAGTGACAAGTGAGAACAATACCCTCTTGCTCGTCAACACCTAATTGATTGACACATTTGGTTAGTATAAACTTTTGTTAACAATATTACACTTATTGACGATGGATCTAAATCCTTACCCCTGATTCACGAATGACAGTTATTTATGGTTTTCTCCACTAGATGGATCAAAACCACGATATTCCACCAACGTAAAGTGGTTCGGTTATACGACTACTTCAAATAATCGATCCTCGTTAGCAGAGGGTCCACAACCCGTGGAAAGTCTCTCGACTCCGATCTGACTCTTCGTTTGTAGTTCGATGGTAAAGGAATACCTCCTCTCTTCCAAACACTCAGACGGCTCTTTTCTTACCTATCTTGATGATCTTAAATCGCCCCTAAAAATAACGTAGATTAGTGATCCATCTAAATAAATCGGTATGATCTAAATTAATAACCTTACCTTGATGATTTCGAAAGATCACTTAAAGGTTGTCTTCAACAAAGATCTTTGAAAAAAAATCTTTTCAAATGAATCGGCCTAGGAGAGAAAATAAAAGATCATGATTTTAAGTTTGCTAAAGTAAAAAGGAATGATGAAAATAATTGATAAAATCTTACTTTGAGTTCTTCAAGGTTCGGCTTTGAATAAGAAGAAAAGAATATGATGATTCTACTTAACAAAAAGAGAAGAGAAATGGTGGTTTCAATATGATGGTTTCGGTTTTGAGGAAAGAAGAAAAGGAATGAAAAGAAAAGGAAAAGAGAAGGAAGAAAAGAGAAAAGGAGAAGAAGATGATGATGGTGATTTCTCAAAAGAAAAGAAATGTGTTTAGGAACCTTTGCACATTCTGCCAAGGAGGTAACAATTGAAAGTGGTTCTTGATCCTTTGTGGTTTCGATAATGAGAGGGAAAGAGAGAAGAGAAATAGAATGAAAAGAAAGAAAAGAAAATGAAAGAGAATGCTTTTGGTGATAGCTAAATTAAGCACTAAAGAGAAAGAAAAGAAGTGACTTCAAAAGTGAAAATATTTTGGCATCAAAAGAGAAATAAAATTTTGAGAGGAAAAGATGAAATAAATGTACCTATTTGGTCAAAAATACCAATGCCAAAACAAAGTAAACTTGTACCAAATGCCAAAGATAGTTTCGGTTTAGGGAAAAGGTTTTGGAGAAGGGGAAAAGATGGACAATTTTGCTAGGATCATAGGCCAACTAGCACCCTAATGGCTACACTAATTTTCGGTCAACCTAGCCAACATCATCCCCCTTTTCCTCCTTGTTTCTTCCTCATCATATCCAAAATTTGCTTCACAATTAAACCTCTCCCTTTAGTCCTTCATGCCGTCTAGGTTCATGGTCAATTGACCATGAACACACTCCCAAAACCATGCCCCATATCATGCCTTTTGTCCCCTTCATCTTATCATCAACTTACGATTCCATGCCATAAGTTCCTAGCTTCCTTTTTCACATGGTCAAATGGCCAAAAATGAATGAATGCTCATCCACTCTAGAACTTTCTTGGCCGACAGAAAAAAATTAAAATCCTCCCTAATGCTAGCTAGGAGATTCGAACTTCATACTTCAAGCACACATCCATGCATCTTAACCACCTTGCCAATTACTTAATTCATGCTAAAACTTCTTATCATTAATTCTTAAGGCCTAATTTGCTTAGCTCTCTCTAATTAATAGGAATTAAAAGTTTTACTAAGCATGCTCTTAATTAATAAAGCTCAAATAACTTCCAAAAAAATACACTTAATAATAATTAAGCATGCAACATCATTCAATTAAGTGAAATGTATAGCCCCTAATTATCAGGATGTTACAGGTTCGATCATTCTTTATAAATTTTAAAACTAGACTGTTTTGCAGTGATCAAGTTTTTGGCGCCGTTTTCGGGGATCTCTAAAATATTAAGAAAGCTTTATTTCTATTACTTTAGCCATTATTTTTATTTTTAAATTTCTCTTTTATACATATGTTTTTGTTTTTGTTTTTTTAAATTATTTTCTTTCTTTGCATATTAGGTACCTCTAGTTTATGACTAGAAGAAATCTGAAAGGACCATTAGAATACGAAAGTGACATTGAGGCAACCGCTCGCAGAAATCGCAGAGAAATAAGACGAGCTCTAGACTATCAAAGAAAAGAACAGCAAAGATCCAATCCTACTGAAGGGATGGCCGAAAGTAATCCACGACGATGAAGAATGAGAATGCTCGCGTACTATATATGATTATGCTAAACCTAATTTGACAGGAGCAGGATCTAGTATTGTTAGGCCCGCTATAGCTGCTAATAATTTTGAACTAAAGCCTAACACAATACAAATGATTCAACAATTCGTTCAATTTGATGGTTTGCAGGATGAGGATCCAAACACTCATATATCTAATTTTTTAGAATTCTGTGATACCTTCAAAATAATGGCATTTCTGACGATGCCATGCGTCTTCGGTTATTTCCTTTTTCATTAAGGAACAAAGCAAAGTAGTGGTTGAACTCGTTACACGAGGGTCAATCACCACATGGGATCAAATGACCGAAAAGTTTCTTTTAAAATATTTTCCACCAGCCAAAACGGCTAAATTTAGGAATGATATATCTTTTTTTTGTGTAGAATGACGCAGAAACATTATATGATGCATGGGAAAGATATAAGGATCTCCTAAGGAGATGCCCACACCACGGATTACCTTTGTGGCTTCAAGTCCAAACTTTTTACAATGGTGTGAATTCTCCAACTAGGCAAATGATTGATTCATCAGCCGGTGGAACTTTAAATAATAAAACTCCTGAAGTGGCTTACGATTTTATTGAGGAGATGTCGTTGAACACCTATCAATGGAAAATTACAAGAGCTAAACCGACAAAATCAGTCAGAGTTTTTAACATAGACGTAGTGACAATGCTGTCAACACAGGTGGAGTTAATGAATAAAAAACTGGATACTTTATGTTCTTCACAGGTACATCCAGCCATACAATGCGAAGCAAGCAGGAATGTGGCAAATTCTGAGTACCCACCCTACCAACCAGGAGCAGAAAATGAGCAGACAAACTATATAGGTAACAATTTTTGATCTAATAATAATCCTTATAGTAACACTTATAATACAGGTTGGAGGAACCACCCAAATTTTTCGTGGGTAGGACAAGGAAATCAAGGAAATCAAAGGTAACAACCTTCTCCAAATTATCAAAATCAGCCATATCCACAGGAAAGGGAATCAAACCTTGAAGAGATGCTGACAAAATTTGTGGTAGCTACAGACTCTCGTCTTCAAAAGGCTGAAGAAACACTTGATGAACAACAAAGATCAATCGAGGGAATCAAGACTCAGGTAGGAGAAATCATCACGTCGGTTGGACTACTTATTGAGATATTATGTGAAATACGGACAAAGATTTTCTCCAAAGGCGCACAGTAGGTAAAGGCAGTTACACTAAGGAGTGGCAAAGAGCTAATTGAACCACAAAGAAAGACACCACATGAAGTTGCCAAGAAAAAGAGTGTAGAAGATGAGAACGATAATCCATTGCCTATAGAGAATAAAACACAAATTAAATATCCAGCAAAATTGAAGAAAGAACAATTGGATGGTCAATACGGTAAGTTTCTCTAACTCTTTAAACAAATACATATTAACTTACCTTTTGTTGAAGCTATTTCACAGATGCCGAAGTATGCAAAATTATTAAAGGAACTTCTCACGAACAAAAAAAAGCTTCAGGAAGTATCAATGGTGGAGCTTAATGAAGAGTGTTCAGCCCTTCTCCAAAATAGACTACCACGGAAGTTAAAAGATCCAGGGAGTTTCACTATTCCTTGCTTAATTGGTAGTTTAAACATCAAGAAAGCATTAGCAGACTTAGGCGCTAGTATCAACTTAATGCCTTACAAATTATTTAAACGGCTAGATCTTGGGGAACCAAATCCCACTAGGATGAGTATTCGTTAATTGATAGATCTATTAAATATCCTAGAGGAATTATTGAAGATGTCTTGGTAAAATTGATAAATTTATTTTCCTATTGATTTCGTTGTATTAGACATGGATGAAGACATTAATGTTCCTTTAATCTTAGGGCCCTTTTAGCCATCGCTAGAGCTATTATTGATGTAGATGATGGTAAATTAGCAATGAGAATAGGTGATGAAGAAATTATCTTTCAACTGTGATGCCATGCGATATTCTAAAGAACAAGATGATTCTGTTATTTTGTCGACACTCGATCATATTATTAAAAATTCATTACAGGAAATTATACAGAATGACACAATGAAACTATGTTCGGCTCAAGAAGAGGGGGAAGAAGATGAAGACAAAGAGTTGAATCTGAATACGTTATCATTTAAACAAAGGAAAGAAGAAAGCATTGAGAATGATAATGAAATAAAATAAAAACCCTCCATCGAAGAGCCACCCAAATTGGAACACAAACAGTTACCAAAACACTTAGAATATGCATTCCTTGAGGACAAATTTACGTTACCAGTAATCATCTCTTTAGAATTAGAATCCAAGGAAACAGAGGAGCTGATAAAGGTACTAAGAGAACACAAGACAGCCATAGCTTGGAAAATTTCTGATATCAAGGGAATAAGCCCCACATTCTGCACCCACAAAATTTTAATGGAAGAAGAATATAAACCATGTGTGCAACCTCAGAGACGGCTAAAGCCCAACATGAAAGAAGTTGTCAAAGCCGAGGTAATTAAACTTCTAGATGCAGGAATAATTTATCCTATTTCTGACAGCACTTGGATAAGTCCTGTGCAGGTAGTTCCAAAGAAAGGAGGAATAACGATAGTACCCAATGAAAAAAATGAGTTAATTCCCACGGGAACAGTTACAAGTTGGAGAGTCTGTATAGACTATAGAAAATTAAATGATGCCACCAGAAAAGATCACTTTCCTCTACCCTTCATAGATCAAATGCTAGAAAGACTATTGGGGCATATGTATTACTGCTTCTTGGACGGACTCTCCGGCTACTTTTAAATCCCCATAGCTCTTGAAGACCAAGAGAAGACAACATTTACATGCCCATACGGTACGTTTGCTTATCGTAGAATGCCTTTTGGATTATGTAATGCTCCTGCTACTTTTCAGCGTTGCATGTTGGCAATTTTTGACGAACTTGTCGAAGACATCATGGAGGTATTTATGGATGATTTCTCGGTATTCGGTAATTCTTTCCATCTTTGCTTTAAAAATTTAAAACGAGTTCTACTGAGATGTGAAGAAACAAACCTTGTTTTGAATTGGGAAAAATGCCACTTTATGGTTAAAGAAGGGATTGTATTAGGACATAAGATTTCTAGTAAGGGAATTGAGGTAGATAGAGAAAAAGTTGAAACCATAGAAAAATTACCTCCCCCTAGTTCAGTTAAGGCTATTAGAAGCTTTTTAGGACATGCAGGTTTTTATAGAATATTTATTAAAGATTTTTCTAAAATAGCTAAGCCTTTGACAAAATTACTAGAAAAAGATGTTCCTTTTAATTTCAATTAGGAGTGTTTAGATGCATTCAATGTCCTTAAAGATAAATTAATAAATGCACCGATTATAATTGCACTTGATTGAACTTACCTTTGAATTAATGTGTGATGCAAGTGACTTTGCAAGAGGTGCGCTTTTGGGACAACGAAGAGACAAGCAATTTCACCAATTTACTACGCTAGCGTAACATTAACACCTACCAAGAAAATTACACCACGATCGAGAAAGAATTGTCGGTCAGAGTTTTTGCTTTTGACAAATTTAGACAATATCTAATATTATATAAAGTTGTCGTTTATACTGACCATTCAGCTCTTCATTATCTTTTAAACAAACCTGATGCAAAACCTAGACTCATACGATGGATTTTACTCTTACAGGAATTTGACTTAGAAATACAGGATAAGAAGGGAGTTGAGAATCTCGCAGCAGATCACCTTTCAAGACTCGAAAATCCACACACCAAAGAGCTTGATGAACATGAAATAAATGATTCGTTTCCCGAAGAACAAGTCTTTTCTATAACACATTCTGAAGTACCCTGGTTTGTCGCAAAAATATAGCTTATAAAACTGCACTTTTAAAACATGCTTACAAACATAGGCTCGCATAGGAGCACGTGTAAAACATATCTTTAAAACATATCTTGAAAACAGAGTATCAAAGTTTTAAAAATAAGGTTTTAAGAAAAGCTTACTCATGGAACTTTAGTTTAAAAACAAAGTTTTTGGAAAACATAACAGTTTGCACACAAGTTACGAAACTTGAGCATTCATACTGAAAAACATAATAGTTAACACACTTATGGCAATTCTTAACCACTCACCGAAAAATTTGAGAATTAAATGAGCTTAGCTTTACCATTATCCTTGCTGGTAGATGGTCCAACTAGTTCACAACATACATAATCACAAAAATTACTTAAATGGACAAAATTTACATAATTCACACATGTAAGCGAACCTAGCTTTTTAGACAATCAACCTTAATAGGATAGAGGTTTACCTTGGTTGCTACAAAATTGGCTCAGAATAGTGACTTGAAAATAGAATATCGATGAGGGAATTTTTTATAGAATAAGGGTAGTATTTATAAGCACCAAGTATCTTAGTGATCCTAGGATAATGTACTTAACTTAGGAACCTTAGTAGGTTTAGAAGAAGGTTACTTGCACAAAAAGTATTCCTAAATACACAATATCTTTATTTCCTAATTTGAGTCTGACTCAACTTTTTTATTAGCGAACCCCAGCTCACAACTGAATTAGCTAACCCTTTGCTTGCCATACATATTAGCGAACCCTAGCTCGCCAAACAAACTGGCGAACACAACTTCCAATGAATCTGGCTAACCCCCTTACTGCATCTTTTGGCGTACACCGCTTCATTGAATCTCTAGTGAACTCCTTATTGATATTCCTCTCCTTCAGCGAGCTTTTACTAGCGAGGCCAAAACTTCTAGGCCCTATCTCGGGATGTTACACAAAAAGTTTGACTCCTCCATGTTAAGTATTGGTTTTTTACGAAGTAAATATGACAATTGTGTATATTTACAATGTCTTGATGATGGTTCATTCATATATTTGTTGCTTTATGTTAATGATATGTTAATTGCGGCTAAGGACCCATCCGAAATTAAAATACTTAAAACCATGCTTAACTCTAAGTTTGAGATGAAGGTTTTAGGTGCAGTAAAGAAAATTTTGAAGATGGAAATTTCAAGGGATAAATATTCCGGAAAATTATTTTTATCATAATAAAGGTACATCAAAAAGATCTTTGAGTGATTTGGGATGCAAGACTTAAAACTAGTAAGTGCTCCTTTAGTTGCACATTTTAAATTGTCAATTTTAAATTCTCCCCGAAACGAAGAAGAAGAAAGGTACATATTAAAAGTACCTTATTTAACGCAGTTGGAAGTTTGATGTAAGCAATGGTATGTACTCGTCTCGATATTTCACATGTTGTTAGTGTTATTAGTATATAAATGGCCAAACTGAGTAAGTAACACTAACATGTAGTTAAGTGGATATTTAGATATTTACGAGGTACTTCTAACATGTGCTTAGAGTTCGAAAGAAGAAAAATAAGTTTAGTCGGATTTGTTGATTCAGATTATGTAGAAGACTTAGATCGAAGGAGGTCTTTTAAAGGTTATTTATTCACTTTTGGAGATTGTGCCATCAGTTGGAAAGCTACATTTCAAGCTACAATAGCCTTATCTACTACTGAAGTAGAGTACATGGTAATTACCGAAGCAATAAAAGAAGCGATTTGGTTAAAATGCCTGTTTAGTAAACTGCTAAGTGAAAAAGGGGCAATAGTTGTATATTGTGATAGTCAAAGTATCTCACCAAAGATCAAATGCACCATGAAAGGACAAAGCATATAGACATTCGTTATCACTTTATTTGAGAGGTGATCATTTAAGGAGAAGCCCAGATTCACAAAATTGACACAGAACACAATCCGTCTGACATGTTGACAAAGAGTCTTCTAGTTTCAAAGTTCAAGCATTACTTGGACTTGGTTAGTATCCGAAAAAGATCAAATTAGGCCCGTTATAGGGCTTGACAAGAGAGTTAAGTGAAATACAAGTCAATGTGGAGATTTGTAGAAGTATGCCTTGCATTTCGACCAAAACAGTATGTGACGTCCCAGTGAGAAGAAGCTTTTCGTCTTGATGAGCAGCCAACGTCACGACGAGGAGAAAGTCCTCGTCTCGATGACGCGATCCTCCCTCGTCTTGATGACCAAACGTTGTGTCACGACGTGGTGACGTGTTCCTCAAGTATCTCGACTTTCTTCTCTCAGTTAAACTCTCTTTTAGTTTCCCACTTAAATTCTAATCAACCTAAGGATATTTTAGTCATAAAAGCTACAAATTTTAGCCTATAAATAAGTTTTAGTTACTCTAAATTTTATGGAACAAAAATATTTAGATTAAGAGAATTCTATTTTTTGAGTTTTGAAGGGTTTTTCTTTCGGGGTTTTGAGTTTTGTTTTAATTCTTTCATTCTTTTGTACTCTTCTGTTATTATAGTGAAATATCCTTTTACTCGTGATTTTTATCCTCCTTTGAAGAATTTTTTTACGTTAAATTTGTGTATTGATCTTTTTAATCTTTTAATTTTTCTTGTTCATTGCATACACGGGTTAATTCCCTACACAAAATCATCATTGCCAATTAAATTCATAAGGTTGAAGTAGCATATATGAAAATGAACACAACATAATAAAAGGTAGATGCCAAAAATGAAATAAATATAGGCATCAACCGTTTGTGATCTATTGAGAGAGTGTGACTAAATCAAATTGAAGTATAAAAGGTAATTAAAAAGGAAAAAAAAGAACAAGGAAAAAATAATATTTGAGTAAAAATCAACGCCCATATATCTTCCTAGTCCGTATCTTGGATGCTAAAATTCTCTATTGAGAAACTCTAAATGCAAAGCTTTGAGATCTTTAAACATTGTTAGAAGCATCGGTATGAGAAGAATTATCTTGGTTATTATTATCGTCCCGAGTGAATCAAAATCCTTCTCCATCACCAACATTTCTCTCTTAAAAATTACTTTGGCTTTCACATCATATTGCTAATAATTCTTGAAATAAGCTTTTCTTTTTCGATTTCTGTTTTTAGTCAAATAGAAAAGAAAGAAAACAATTCTTTTTATTGAGTTGGATTGTATCTAAAAAGTGAAATCGATCCTTTTCCTTCGACTATATTTTACGAAAATTAGTACAAATCTTGTTTATGATAAATATATAAACGGAAAGGTTGAAAATGGAGAAAGGAGATTCGAGGGCAGTGCACAATTTAGTGTCTTCTCTGGTTCGCTAGCAACAGGAGAGTCCACGAAATATTGACCAAACGCCGCCGTTTCATGAAAAGTCCTATTTGGTGCTTCCTCAACCAAGCCTTCCAATTGACCTTTACACTCCCACGTCACCTCTCCACGCGCCTGATAAAGTCGGAAACTAGCTAAGCCTCTTTTGATTGGCAGCAATGAAGAGAGCCACGCGCAGAAACGTCTAAGCAAATAATAACGCGGTTCGAGATTAGTCATGTTTAAACAATCCAATTTCAAGGGAATCATTTGTTTAAGCAAACAAACAAGGCAAGAGAAAAGTAAATACTACAGTAAAAAAGTCGAAAAATCCTGAAGGGCAAAGAAAAAAAATAAAAGGAAATTGAATTGAAGGGGAGGCCTCTCTCTGTTTCATTGTTGCAAAGGACACTTCGCCTTCAATCGAACTCTACCAAATCGAGAAGCCAACTGGCCTAGCAGAAGCAAAAGCAATCGGGAGCCTGACTTCTGAATCTGCCTTTCCCGATTTCTTTTGATTTTTCTTTTCTTTGATACTTTTGTTTTGGGATCTCTGAAAGAAAGGAAGGAAGATGAGTGGATGGGATAACATTAGGTCATCGACGAGATCGCAGCAGGGTCGTAGTCATAGCTTGAACCAGCGGGAGCCGTCTCGAACTGTCACGCTGGGTCGGGTTCAGCCCCAGGCGCCCGCCTTCCGCACCATCTACTGCAATGACCGCGACGCTAATTTCGCCCATCGATACAGGGTATTTATATATTTATATTTTACTTTGTGATCTTTTTAATGTTTTCCGCGTGCGATTCCTGTTTGGCGTTTTGATTTCCTCGAAAATACGAAGTGTTTTGAACTAGAATTTGTTTAAATGTTTACGAAACTAATGCTACCATCAGGAGAAGCATGCTTTAGGCTTCTAGTTTTCTTATTAATTTTCTTTTCAGTTTTTTGGCTTTAATTAAATGGAAGTTGTTGCGCGGTTTTCTCGCTTTTGTTTTTAATTTTCTGTAATATGTTAATTTGACCGGATCCTTTGGGATCAGAGATGTTATTGTTTATGTTAGGCTGGTGACGTCAGAACTTTATCTGGGTAGTGCTAAAGTGAAGGAAATGTAAAACCATGAGAAGAGTAATCTTACTCCTCGAGCAAGTGTAGCTAGGAGAATTATCCCTTGGTTCGAATGTTAGGAGTGAAGTTCACACATTAACTATAATAAAAGTGAAGACCGCTACCTAAATGAGTATCAATGTGATATTTTAGTTAATCTTAAACGCCTGATTTGGGGTTTAATATCTTTATTTTTTATAGATATCTTAGGAGAGTATTGATCTTGTAAACATCTTAAAGAGAGTAAATTATTGGTGCTAACTCTATGTTTTAGAGAATGCAGTGATCTTTTGGATCTGAAAATTTTAAGCTAAAATCCTACAATATGGTTAAAAGATAAATGGCATATTGCTTAAACTTGTCTATTTTTGTTGATGTGTGCATGCAGTTTTATTGAACATTTTCTTTCAAAGTCAGAAAGGAATGCTGCACTATGAAGACAATACCTTTGTATATTGGACAAGGAGAAACCTTTGTTGAAATACAGATTTGTTTGTTTATGCTGTAGACGTATCTATGTCCTTTTAGGGTTGAGCACTAATCGGTTTAAATCAATTAAACTAATCGGACTGATCAAATTTGGTTAAGTCAGTTTGGGTTAGTCAGTTTTGAAAATAATTGGTTTTGTGAAATGGTTAATACTGTTACTTAGGCGATTATTGGTTCTTAAATTTGTTAAAACCAAATAAACCAAACTATTCAACCCTTTTAATTTTAGTTTTAAATGTATAGGTAAAATACATTTATATAATAATTTTAAATTATATAATGTTTGATTTATATTATAATGTTGTACATTATATTATATACAATAAATTAAATATAATAAATAACCGATTAAACAGACTGAACCAACCGACTTATTTTGGTTTACTTTTTTTCAGCTAAACTAGTTGATTTGGTTGGTTTTGTTGGTTTTTTATTTTAATTCAGTTTAAACGATTTTTGTAATTTATTGCCAAACTGACCAAGTTGACTGAATGCTCACTCCAATGTCCTTCACCTTGTGGAGGTCATATCTTTTCCTCTTAATGTTTTATCTGTTTCAAATTTGAGCCTGTGCTAGTAGTCTATGAGAGTGTATGCATGCGGTAAGTGGGTTTTGTATCATTTATGACGCTTCTGGAGATTATTTAATCCTTTTCCAGGACTCTCATCTGTAGCTTAAGTTTCTTATTGTTGTGGGTTTTGTATTATTTAATCTCTCTCGAGATGAACAGTTGTACTGATCTTCTGTGAGCTATTTTTCTGAGTGTGAGATGTGCCATAGACGGCCAGTCACAGCAGAATTGTGATTCTTTTCCTCTTTATATGAAGTTGGATCCACTAATGGGAGGTGAAATATGTTGCGATGTCGGGATCAACTAGATAACATCATATTTTATATTCATTATTTCTCTTTCTTCAGGTTCATCTTTTTTATTCATTGATTATCCAAAGACATGCCTTTCCATTTAGGAAATACCCAGAAATAGGAATTACCTTGTTTGGAGATTCATTTTGTTGAAAGTTTTGAAAAATTAGTTTTCCATAGTTATTTGATTTGATGTGATTCCAGGTATTGACATGTCCATGGATTGATCTTTTACAATTACTCTGCTTACAACTCAAGTGTTGAGTTAAAGTTCTATGCCATATGGAGCAGTCAAACAAGCTATAAGTATTTGGGAAGTTCAATTAATGATATGCATGAGTAGCATATAAAAATGTACTTTTCATTGATAAATGCACTTGCACCAACAGAAGTGCTTGATGCTTATTTCGTATGCTCATACGTATGCACTATGTTCTGTATAAATAGCATTATGATTGAATTTGCATTGATTGTGTAAGAACTTTTTGTTTTCCGGAAGTTTTGTTTGTGTTCATACTTTTGTTGATTGCATCTGATTCTGATAAGTTGGATGTGGTTCTCATTGGTGCGGTATCTATTGTTTTAGGGGAATTCTGTATCAACTACCAAGTACAACTTTTTCACCTTTCTGCCAAAGGGGCTTTATGAACAGGTAAATTTATGGGAGTTCTTCAGCAGTGAAATGGGTAGGGTTGTATGATTTATGGTTCTAATAATAACCCTGACTGTAACTATTGAGGTAAGTATGGTGAATATGAAATCAAGAATAACATTTAATTACCCATATAAATATCCTTTTCTTCAGATCTAAATTTTGCAATCTAAATCAGGATATAAAACTTAGGAAAGGTTTTTCTAGAAAATTATTTTCTTCAATTGATATTACATTAATGAGTAAATTTGTGATTCTTTTTTTGGCTTCATATGATATAGTTATTGGTTTTGAGAAAGCTAACCGGATAAATGGTATAACATTAATCGTATGAATTTACGCAATGGATATGGTTCTGGTTATTCATTTCCACATCAGAATAGGCATGATTATGATAAAGTTTGGAAAATGGTTACAGTTATCCTTATAGACTTTTTAAAATTGCCTTTTGCATGTCAAACTAATTCTTGGCTTAGAAATTTGTGCTAAAGAGGTTAGGCAACTCCTATAGGAGGTATTGTTTCTATTCTTAACTAATATTGGTTGTTTTGAAGAAAAGAGTTTTACTCCTTTTATTTAAGAATAATAAATAAAAATATTTTGGTTACCACCTTCTGTCGAAGATTCTCCTTTTCCATATCAAATCCTAGTATCATACAATCATTTCTAGCGACACTTTGAACACATACAATCACAACTATAGGAGTCAGGAGGGGTGTATGATCTTTTATTTATAACTCCAGAAGTTTTAATTATTGCTTTTTAGTATATTGATATATTTTTCTCTTAAGAGCTAAACATCTTAAAGTGGCTCAATTTAATTTGATTTCATTCTTGGTGGGCCATCCTAACTTAAGGAATACAAGTGGAACAATTAAATTTTTACGGGATTGCGTAAAAGGAGAACCATTACCAGGTTTAAATCTGTTAAATTACCCCATGGCTACCATTCCTTGTTCAGGGACTACTTTTTCCAATTCCTATTGGCAAATTTGAGGATGTTCAAACTTCAAACATGTATTAGATGATACTCTAAAACTGCCGTATGGACCATTTTTGTAATAAGTTACTGCCTCACTGTATTAACCACTGCTTTTTTTTTTTGGTTTGGACTATGAGTTAGAAGTCTAACTTGATTTACTTTTGTGTATTTGGTTAGAGTCAAGAGCTCTTAGATTCTGCTTACTTCCTATCCTGACAAAGTGCTGTTTTAATCTGACAGTTCAGGCGGGTTGCTAACTTGTACTTTCTTATGGTTTCGATCCTATCAGCAACTCCATATAGGTATGTTTTTTCTACCATATAACTGAGTGTTGTTGCCTTTGGTAATTACAAAGAGCGTTTCTCCTGGGGTGCTGGAAGTAATTACCTTAATTTGTTCAGCTTTCCTGTTACTGGTCTTCACATGATGTAGGGTTTGTGGGTTGGTGCTTTGGTGAATTCCTTTTGCATGTGATAACTTATGTTTTGTCTCAGATCTATCAGGCTTCAGCTTTGAGTGAAATATTTTTAAGGCTTAAGGGTGTAAAAAGCTTTCAAACTTTTTCAAAAAAAAGCGATTAAGCCCCTGCTTTTATTTTTTTGCACTCAATTGGGTACTTGAACTTTCAAAATGTATTAAAAAGTCCCTCAAACTTTTTCAAAAAAAGCAATTAAGCCCCTGCTTTTTTTTTTTAACACTTAATTGGATATTTGAACTGCCAAAATGAAACAAAAAGGCCCTTTGACCGTTAACTTTAACAGTTGACCGTTAAAGTTAACTGCCTCTAATTTTTTCCAGTTAAAGCCATCACGTGTCACAACCACTGCGTGACATGTGGCGAAAAATGATAAAAAATAAGAATCAATAAAATTTATAAAAAATATTGATTTTTATATTTTATCTTTTTTTGCCACATGTCACGCTGTGTTGTGACACATGATGGCTTTAACTGAAAAAAACTAGGGGTTGTTAACTTTTGTGGTCAACTGTTAAAGTTAATGGTTAAAGGGTCTTTTTGATGCATTTGATAAATTTTTTTATGATTTTTATAATTGTTTTCTAATTTTTAATATTCTTTATTAAAATTTAATAATTTTTATAACTTTTATTGGTTTTAATTTTTTTGCCACATGTCACACCATGGTTGTGACAGGGTGTGGTAAATAAAAAAGAATTAGGGGCCCTTAACATTAATGGTTAAAGGGTCTTTTTGATGCTTTTTGATAGTTCAAGTACTCAATTGAGTGCAGAAAAATGCAGGGGCTTAATTGCTTTTTTTGAAAAGTTTGAAGGCCTTTTTAATGCATTTTGAAAGTTCAAGTACTCAATTGAGTGCAAAAAAAAGCAGGGACTTAATTGTGTTTTTTACCCCTTTAAGCCTATTTTTAACTTTTCATTGGTCTAATCTAATGTACTCCATTTTATTTTATTTATATAAAATAGATGTCGGAACTGTGAGTGTTATCCATACAGAAGCTGACATAACTATTAATAGTGTTCTTTTTGATGTCCTGCTCATCTCATGTATCTCATGTTTCCATTCCTTAAAATTTATAACCTTCCAATGGAACTTTTGGTATTACTTCCAGTTTTACAAAGAGTTATTATGTTTCCTCATTCAGATTGTTTCTGTGAAGTTTTATAATACTTTAATCATTTTTTTAAAAGACAGTCTTCACTAGGAGCTGAATCAGCTGCTTTTAGTAGAAATTGGAAGTCAACCTTTTAGATATTATTATACATTCCCCTTATTCATCTTCTACTTTTTCCTTGTGCTCATAAATTGCATTTACTTCACATCTATTCTCTAGCATGTGAAACCTCTCTTTTTGCCCCCTTCCTCTTTTCTCTGGTGTGATATTTTTGGTAATAATGATTTGTAGTCCTGATTTGTTATTGTTGACCTCTGTTATGTAACAACTTCGTTTTTGATCAATGCAGTCCTGTACATCCTGTAACAAATGTTGTTCCTCTGAGTCTGGTGCTATTAGTTTCTCTTATTAAGGAGGCATTTGAGGACTGGGTGAGTACTACAATTCATATTAGTCGTAGCATAGATTTTTGTTTTTTCTTTTCTTTGGCTTGGACCCATCTCAACTTCATTTTTTTCATTTATTTTTGGTTTGGTAGGTTTTGGGGTGCCCAGGGTGTAAAGCTCTGGAAGGGATAGCTTGAGCTTTGACTTGTATAAGTTGGATTTTATGCTGAATTATTATTCTTTCTTTCCCTTATTGTCTACAACAGAAACGTTTCCAGAATGATATGGCAATAAATAGCACTCCTGTAGATGTGTTGCAAGATCAAAGGTGGGAGTCTATTCCATGGAAGAAGTTGCAGGTTGGAGATATTATCAGGGTGAGTTTCTAGATACACTTTGTTGATTATTTTTTTCCAGCCTTACCGAGATCAAATGGATATTGAAGAAGAATTCTTCAAGATTCATTGTGTATGCATCGCTGAAGATGTCTTTATTTACTGTGACACCGACTTCCCCATTCCCCCCTTCATTCTGGTGATATCTAGAAAATATTTTCAAATGTATCTCCTTTTCCCTTTGTTAACATTTTGTCCTTGGATTAATATGCTTCATTTTCTACCAGTTTCATGTTGTAAAAATTTTAATTGATTTGAAGTTAAGATGACTTACAAAGAGATACTTTAGTGTATTAATTTGTCGTTACATAAATTCTGTCCAAGGCATGTTATATGCATATCCAGTTCATGACTGTGTTTCCCCCACCGTAGTTCTCATGAAGTGTTGCTATGCTGCCATCGTTTATTATAGTAACTTGGTTCGTATCAACCAAATGACCTATAAAATTGCCTTTTGCCTTTTTCTTTTTCTAACCATCCATCTGGAGACTAAAAATATTAAATATATGTTGCTTGTCATTTTTCTTATATATGTTGCAATATAATGTTAGGATGATTGAGTCTTGTTAAGTTGATTTATATGAATATCACTGCCTGCTTAAGTATATGAGAATTTAGTGTGTAATCTTTCCCCTTTTTTCAGGTTAAGCCAGATGGGTTTTTTCCTGCAGATATGCTTTTACTTGCTAGTACAAATGCTGATGGTGTTTGCTACATTGAGGTAATTTCTTTTTTCGGATCCTATTCGGAGTAATTTTATGTTTCTATTTTTATTCTATTTATGAAAATGAGTACCCCCCAATGTTATGTATCATTGAGTGCCTTATTTCCAAAAAAACAATTTGGCCATTTGATTGCAGACTGCAAATTTGGATGGGGAAACAAATCTAAAAATCAGGAAGGCGCTAGAAAGGACTTGGGATTATGTCACTCCTGAAAAAGCCTGTGAATTTAAAGGTTAAGCCTTTTAATTATTTCAAAATTCCAATGTTGCATGATTGTTCAACATAAAAAACTTGATGTTTATTCAGAGATATACTTGATGCTGTGTCTGTCACTGTTATGGGTCTTTGATGCTATTTGCCTTTGTATTAACAGCTAAACTAAAATAATGAATAAGGTCAAAGTTGTGTATTATGAATTAATATTTATTCTATTTTTATTTGTAATTAATATCAAATAAACCTAAACCTTAGATTTTAATACACCCTCTATGTGTCGTAAAAAGGAAAAAAAAAAGGAAAAGAAAAACAAAGTATACCTGATAAAAGAGTCAATTGATGAGTTGAGTGAATAATTCTTTTTAATGTGAAAAAAAAGACATAAAGATCTCTATTTACATATTTTTATCCAGTAGTTAGGTTTCAGTTATTAAGCTACAATGAGGATATTATAGACTGATCACCGTATTGGAGTTTAGTTAGTGTTGGAGAATGGGGAACCAACTTTTGGCTCCTGTTGGGGTTTATGAAAATTTTTCTTTTACCATTTTCCCATGTTAAGGCCATAAGGTTGCTAATGCTTGATTTAGTTGATGCTTTTGCTACTTGCATTTTTTGGATGGAATGTAAAATAGATAGGAGAAATGACCAAAAGAGGAAAGACATAGCAAATAGCAAAGCATCTACCAAATGGAACCTAAATTTATTGGTATCTGTTGCTTTTCATATCTACCGCAGTTTTACCCTATCTTTTCCATTTAGTTTTAACTGCTCATTTGCCTTGATAGATATGGTGTCACTGGTTTTCACCTACAATTTAATCATAATAACTTTTACTTTCTGATTCTAACTTGTCATTATTGTACTTCTAATTGTTTTTACGTTTGGCTCTTTCCATTCCAACTTTAATGAATATCTTACCATTGTAAATACTTAAAATATCTACTCCATTTACATTCTATATAAACCTTTCATGATTTTTTTCCCTTAAAAACCTTATGACAATAAAAGCCATTAGTTAAAGTTCTATTAATGAAAATTAAAATTTCTAGTATAAAAGCCTAAAAGTTGATGCAATATCCAATATCATCAATGTTCTTAATATTGAGTACAATTTGAGACTCCTTTGTTGCACCACACCTAGTTTGGAAGGAATTAGTTTTTTTTTCTATGTTATTAAAGTCAATATGATTGTGTGATTCAGTGTTGTCAAAGGTGCAAGATGCACTCTAAGCATTAGAACTTTTATATTGCCTGAGGCTCAAAGCGCTAAAAAAGCATTTGCCTTAATGAAAGCTCAATTCATATGTGTATGTTTTTGCATGTCAATGTGTTTTTGTCTATTTATGTATTATGTTGCTTCAACTCCTCACTTTTATGGCATAACTATGAGGATATTGCCCACCAAGGATCCTCTATATACATGGAAAGGTGCGTAGAATTTTGTCAGTGAACATTTTTTTTTTCCATTTGAGTTTGATGGGATTTGTCTGAAGTTGCTTTCAAAATCTATTTTTATCCATGTTTCTTCCTCTGATCTTATAAGTAGCAGTACTCTTTGTTAACTGCAGGTGAAGTGCAGTGTGAGCAACCAAACAACTCTTTGTACACATTCACTGGCAATCTTGTAATCGACAATCAAACATTACCTCTTTCTCCAAATCAGATTTTACTGAGGGTATATTCTGAATTTTTTCCCTTCCATCATAAGCTCTTTACTTTTATGTGTTTCCATCTTTTTTTCATCAGAAATTGATCTTCTTATATGGCAAGTTATATCACTTTGAAGTTAATATTTTCTTTTGGCCTCTGGATTTTTCCAGGAGCATATGGAGTTTTTTTTTGCACTTAAATATGATATGATAAGTATTGGTAGGAATAGTGATATAATGTCACTGTATAACATTCTTTTAACTTTATGGGTCTCTTAATTGTGTTTTGCTAATCTTTAATTAATTAGCAACTGCTGTATTTGATGTTCTCTTTCCACTGATGAACTTAACTGCCTATGGAATTGGCAATTTGATTTCAGGGTTGCAGTCTGAAAAACACTGAGTTTGTAGTTGGGGTTGTTATTTTTACCGGCCATGAAACGAAGGTTCGTTATAAAAGTTTTACAGTGTCTCTTATAAGAAGTATGTTGGAACAAATAACATGCTGATATATATTGCTTTATAGGAAATTTGTAAATATGAACCAAAAATATTTTCTATCGTATTCAAATATTTTCAGCCTGACATTTGTGTCATTTTGTAACTGGCTGAGCTTAGAAGATTTTGCGAATGTTTATCCACTCCAAGGCAGCCAAATGTGTTATTATCTTCCCTTTATCTTTTTGTTCTGCTCTTCTAAGTTGATGCCATTTTGTGGGAATTTGGGATGAGTTTGCAGGTTATGATGAATTCCATGAATGTTCCTTCAAAAAGAAGTACATTAGAGAGGAAACTTGACAAACTTATTCTCGCTCTCTTTGGTACTCTGTTCACTATGTGTCTGATTGGAGCAATAGGCAGGTCCGGGAAATTGCTAGTCTGTACTTAACAATACATGTCATTAAATGTTGGATTTCTTCCAATTGTTTTGTGCTTTTTTTTTTTTTTGATAATGATGTTCACTGCTTGAAATTTTGCAGCGGTGTATTCATTGACCGAAAGTACTACTTCTTAGGTCTCAGTAAAAGTGTGGAAGATCAGTTCAATCCAGACAGAAGATTTCTGGTAATATATGTTTGTTGGTTCAGGGTTTCTATCACATACCCATGCACACCCATAACACATGAAACTTTAACTTAATCCTCTTTGCCGGTTTTACAGGTTGTTCTTTTGACCATGTTGACCCTACTTACATTATACTCGACAATTATCCCGATATCTCTATATGTTTCTATTGAGGTTGGCCCTTTTTTTTCCTTTTATTTATTTGATTTCTTGCTTTATCAATGCAAAAATATATATATATATCTTACTGGATTTTACATGCAATTTTAGATGGTCAAGTTTATTCAGTCCACTCAATTTATCAACAAGGATTTAAATATGTATCATGCTGAAACCGACACCCCCGCTTTGGCTAGGACATCTAATTTGAATGAGGAACTTGGACAGGTAAGGAGATGCAATATTTTCTGACTTGAATGATATGCAGGTACTTTTCTTTTTTTGTCTATCTCTGAATCATTTTGAATTTCTGGTGTTCTAAGGTGGAATACATTTTTTCTGATAAAACTGGAACTTTGACAAGAAATTTAATGGAGTTCTTCAAGTGCACGATTGGAGGTGAAATCTATGGAACAGGTATGACTGAAATTGAGAGGGGTGTTGCAGAACGAAAAGGCATTAAGGTCCAAGAGGTATTATCTTTTATATCTCTTTATGAAGAAATGAATATTTTCCTTAAGTAAATTTAGCTATATTGCTAGGGACTGGTGTTCTTGTTCTCATAACAGCTTTTATAGGTGCCAACATCAATCAATTCTGTGCGGGAAAAGGGTTTCAATTTTGATGATGTTAGGCTCATGCGAGGTGCTTGGAGAAATGAGCCTAACCCTGATGCTTGCAAGGTATTTTTACTAGTCTTTTACTATTAATCTGAAACATTAATAATGATTTATGGTGGTATTTTTCTGTGGTCATTGGCAATATAAGCAATATATATTTGCATTTTACTATTAATGTGAAACATTTGCTACTACAAGGCTTTATTTCTTACCATTATGGACTTATTTTGACTGTGAATCATTGTACTTAAGGGTTCTCATTGGTAAACGCTTGTTCAATCTCATTATGTTTAAAGTGTTGTTTTAAGGGGGTAAGAATAAGATGTACTTTTTATGATTTTTTTAAAAGGACTTTTGCTTGTTAGTCATGTTTGATACTTGGTGGTTGTAGGAGTTGATTTACGTTTTTCAGTACTTCCATTTCGATGTATAAGGTGTTTTATCTAGTTGGATAAGTTTTTATTGCCATGCTTTTAGCTAATATACATAAAATGCATGTATGGCATATTTATGACATCACTATCAATATATTATATTGCAATTATGGTATTTGAATTTATTAAAGTTGAAGATTAGAAGAACTACTTTTTTTTGCTTATATCATGATTTGGCCGTAGAATTATACTTGTTTCTCTATTTTGCTATCTAAGTGGTTTTTTTAATCCATTTTCGTGCTGAAAGTATTCTTTCATTATAGTTTTTAGTCCGAAAAGTTTATAGTGTTAAAAAAAGTGGCATGCCCAACCAATCAGAATACACCATGTGCTTGCTTCGTTTCCATGACAGCAATGATGTGGCCATTGATTGATAATACGGTCATTGACTGTTGATTGACCATTGGTCGTTTGTTGATATTGACCGAGCATTGACTTGCTTTTGACCGACATTAATCAACTGTTGATCGTTGACCGTTTTAATATATTTTTAAATTTTAGAATTTTTTTCCTTTATTTCTTTTTTGAATTATTTATATGTTAATTACTTTTTATAATATTTTATATTATAAATTGATATATTATAAAATTGAAAATTTTAATTTAAAAAATTTATAGTACTTATATGTTTTTTGAATTTTATATAATATTTGTGAATTTATATATATTTGATATTTTTATATTTTTATAATGTTTTTATAATTTTTCATTTTATATAATTTTATATATTATAAAAATTTGAAATTTTTGAATTTAATAAGTTAATGTATATTTGAATCTTGAATTTTTAATGGATGCCACATCTAGGGATGAACAAAACTCGATTTGATTCAAAAAAATTGAATCGAGTTATTGGAGTAAACTCAAATAAGTAATACGAGTTTTGAGTTCGAGTCGAGTTGAATTTTACAATTTGAATAACAGATGATCTAAATACCTCTTTGGTCCATGTCAATTTTAAAATGAACAAATTGGTCTCTCAACAAAAATACAAAAAAGAAATTCAAAATGTTTATAAAATTCCAAAATTTTTATTTTTTAAAACTATAAAATTCTTTAAAAAAATCTAAAGAATATATGAAGAAAGTTAAAATTTAAAATTTTTAAAATAATAATTTTGGAAACCTAAATAAGTTAATTAATGATTCAAGCTTATCATACTAAAATAATTTTTTTTCTTATTTTGCTTTGGAAAAGTTTTCAAATGTATATGATTTCAAATTTATGTGTCTTAACAAGATTTTAATTTGATATGTTTAATTTAACTTAAACAATTTCACTAGATTCGACTTGATTCGAAAAATTTTCAAATCAAATTAGGATGATAAAATAGTACTCGTAAACTTGATTAATTCAAATTTTTTTCTCTTGATTTGACTCAACTCGATCAAATGCTCATCCCTAGCCACATCAACAATTGTCATGTGTAAAGGAATGTCGCCTGGCATGTTTCCATTGGTTGGTCACTTTTTTTAACATTGTTAAATTTTTAAATAAAAATTGTAATGGAGTAATAGCTTAGGTATCAAAATAGGATAAAAAAGTTTAGGTACTAAAGTGGAAAAATAGGGTATAAGCTGGGGTCAAACCGTGACATAAGCCTTCTTTTTTTGAAATTTAGTTGAGAAAGTTCATTTAGAAGTAAAAATGATAGCAAGCTTTCAATTGTATTTTCAACCATGATCTTGAACATAGCCTAGTAATCAGGGTTGATATTTTATCTATTAATTGAGCTTCATCTCAATAGTCTCATATAGATTTGAAGTTGAGATCCATAAAGTTTTAAAAATAATTTTGAGTACTCAACTGTAGGGATTGACAGGTTTGCCTCCAGCCGTAGTACTTGTTATTTGTCAACCACAATTTTGTTTTGTTTTGTTTATATATGACAATGTTGTCCATTGGCATGATCTTTCTTGGATGTTGGGTATTGGCTTTATTGTAAATTGTTGTTAAGCCATGCATAAGTGAACATTATGAATGATTTGTCTAATTCTATTTCACTGTGATCTTTAAATATGGTAAAGAGTAAATTGAAGAATCATATGCTTTATTGGATGACATGACATCTGAGTTGCCCGGTCATTAATAGATTATCTTAATTGTTGAATTTTTTAATAGATAGAAACTAGTAGTTTTAGGTTCTAACATTTCACTATTTAAGTCTAAGGGGAAAATGGATATTTTCTATTGTAAATTTGAAATGGAAAATAATATACTGTTGATAATAGTAATCCTTTTCTCTTGTATATTCCAACAGGAAAATTTACATAGCTATTTATACTAAAAGAATAGGCCTAACTAAGGAAACATAATCAATACATTAAATCAATAATCCTAATTGTAAGCTAATCTAATCCCTATAAATTAGTAATGAGATTAGATGAGATAAGCTGTCGACACTTCCCCTCAAGTTGGTGTATAGACGTCACACATGTCCAATTTGCAAACCAAATTATGATAGCTTCTGTTGTTAAGTCCTTTAGTGAACACATCAGCTAATTACTTGTCAGAGGCTACATGAATTAAGCCCAAGATGCCGATAATCAACTTTTTTGATCATAGTTTTTTGGAATCTATCAAACCATGCTCTAGGAGATTGTTTCAATCCATACAAGGCTTTCTTCAATCTACATACTTTCCCTTGCGTTTTTGCATTATCAAATCCAGGAGGAATCTTCATATGTACTTCCTCGTCTAAGTCTACATCTAGGAATGCATTCTTCACATTAAGTTGTTGTAGATTCTAGTCAAGGTTGGTTGCACAATATAACATAATTCTGATGGTGTTCATTTTGGCAACAGGGGCAAACGTCTCTTGATAGTTTACTCCATAAGTTTGAGTGAAGCGTTTAGCAACCAATTTGGCTTTGTACCTTTCAATCGAATCATCACACTTCTGTTTCACAGTAAACACCCATTTGCATCCTGCCAAATTCTTGCCTGCTAGAGGAGTTACTAGCTCCCAGTTCTTATTCTTTACTAGTGTCTTTGTTTCTTCAACCATGGTTTCTTTCCACTTGGGATCTTTAAATACTTCATGCCAATCCTGTGGAATAGACATAAAGGACAAAGACAAGACAAAGGCTTTATAGTGCGGGGACAATGAGTCATAAGAAATAGAGTTAGACATAGGGTGTTTAGTTCAGGATTTAACAACTTTTCTTTGGGCAATAGGTTTATCTAAATCATTAGGGGGTTAACTCACCAGAAAATGAGTTTTAGCACATAGTAGGTTGCATGATGACTTTTTTTGTTCTAAGCCTTCTTGAATACTTCTTTAAATCTGGTTTGTCCAAACGCCCAACAATCTCCTTTGATCAATGGTGATTTTTGGAATAAGGCTTTCAATAGTTACTGAGTTAGGTGTCACTTCTTTCTTATTGTTCTCCCCCTAAAGAGGTGATTGAGTTGTACCATAATAGGGCTTAGTTTCTCTGAATGTAACATCCATACTAATGAAAGTTTTTCTTGAAGGAGGATGATAACACTTGTAGCCTTTTTGTGTTGGAGAATACACAATGAACACGCATTTAAGGGCTTGTGAATCTAATTTGCCTGCTTTCTGATCATGGACGTATCTGATACATCCAATATCTCGGGAGGAATATTATAATTATTTTTACCTTGTAAAGTTTTTAAGGTACTTTTAAAATTAAGGGTTCTGAGGTGCATTTTATTAATAAGGTAGGCGACTACAAGAATTGTGTCCCCCCAGAATGGTTTTGGAAGGTTCATGGAAAACTGTAGGAATTATAGAAATATATTAAATGTTTTCTACAGTTAGATAAATCTGATTTAGGTAGATAAATCTTAGAATAAATCATTTGAGATATTTTAGGATTATTTTATCTTATCTTTAAGTAATTTATTAGAATAAGGGAATTATTTTCCTAATTAGGTTATGACTCTGTTTTCTACAAAGAATTACTCTGTTTTCTACATGGTATCAGTTTAGGTTTTTGTTCTTTTCCACCTTAGACCATGCCAGGAACTTATTCTCCTACATCTCCTTCTCCTACTCCGGAGATTACCTCAAATCCAAAAATTTTTCCGGTTCGATGCTCAATCGACTAAATGCAGTTTGAATATCACCGCCATAGATTAAATGGCAACAATTTTCTAGAGTGGTCCCAATCGGTTAAGATTTTCTCTTGGGAAGAGATAGATTGGGCTATGTTATGGAGAAATCAAGCGACTCTTTGTGCTCGACAATGGTTTTGCTAAGTGGATGCGTGATAATGGCGAGTTATGAATTGACTCCTTAATTTCATGACCCCAAGTATAAGCTGAAATTTTCTCCTTTACAACACCATCTTTGAATCGAGTGCTGTCATGAAACCTACTCCAAAGAATGATAATATTGTCGAATTATATCATGTTGAAAATCAAGCGTACCACGCTAAAGCAAGGCACCATGCGGTCACTCTCTATTACAATTCCCTTACCGCTCTTTGGCAAGAATTAGATTTGTATGCACAACATGATTGGGGGTCCCGGAGATCTTGCCTTTATCAAGAAATTGTCACTCAAAGAAGGCTATTTCAATTTCTACAAGACCCAAACAAGTTGGATGAGGTTCATGGCGAGGTCTTGGCTATTTCTCCCTTCCTTCCCTTCGAGAGGCCTTCTCTATGGTTAAGAAGGAAGAAAGTCAAGTGTGATGCTTGATGAAACGGATTCAACTCTTGAAGGATCTGCCTTAGTGACACACCAATTATCTCCTTCCAACGGGAGACCTTGGTGTGATCATTGCAAAAGCCCGACCACTCCAAGGAAAAGTGTTGGAAGCTTTATGGTAAGCCTCGTATGGAAGTCAAAGAACTCCAGAGATAATAAATCTAGTCTTGCCACTGACACATCTGCCACAAGCTTTACCAAAGAGCGATTCTTGAACTTTAAAAATTGTTTGGAAAGTTTCAGGGTCTAGTGCGGATAATCTGGTCATGAAAGAACCGAAGGTAATCCTTCTTCCACAAAGATTGTTTTCCTCTCGTTCACTCCTAATTGGATCCTTGATTCTAGTGCTACGGATCATATGGACCGGTAATAAGGCCTTATTTCACAATTTTTCCACACTTTTGGTAAAGTCACAAAACAAATTGATCATTCCTTATGCAAAATAGGTCATGAAACTGTTATTCTCAATGATCGATTGCACTTCATAATGTTCTTTTGTACCAACTCGCTTGCAATCTCATTTTCGTAAGTAAAATTTCCTGATTTGAAAGTTTAGCAACCTTTAATGTTCTTGATTGTACTTTGCGAGCCTTGAACTCAAGACGATGATTGGTAAGGCCACTTGCGTAATGGTCTCTACATCCTCCCTTCCTCAACTAAACCCAAGATCTCCAAATCTTTTATAGCTTTAAATACAGTTGATACTGTTATGTTATGGCATTATCGTTTAGGACATCTTAGTTTTCAATATCTTGCTAAATTGTTTTCTGATCTATTTATTAATAAAAGGCCAAAGTCTTTTTCTTGCAAAGTTTGTTCTCTTGCTAAACATACAAGATTTTCGTATTTTCCTTCTCCATATAAGCCTTCTCACCCTTTTGTTTTGATCCATAGTGATATTTGGGGCCCTTTTCGGGTGAAGAATGCTGATCATAGTAAATGGTTTATCACTTTCATTGACGATCACTGTCGGATAACTTGGACTTATTTGCTAAAAGACAAATTTGAAACTGCTAATATTTTTGCCCAATTTTATAACATGGTTCTCACTCAGTTTGGGGCTAAAATCTAGCTCTTTAAATTTGATAATGGCAATGAATTTTTTGCTAGGTCTTTGGGTAATTTTTTCAGGGACAAGGGCATAGTTCAACTTAGTTCTTGTGTTGGAACCCCACAACAGAACGGCATTGCCAAAAGGAAAAATAGGCATCTCCTAAAAGTTACTCGTTCCTTTTTATTTACTACCAATGTTCCTAAATATCTGTGAGGGGAAGCCTTATTAACGGCTACCTATTTAATCAACCGAATGCCTAGTAAGGTTTTAAAATTTCAAACACCTCAATCTATATTTTTGCAGCACTTTCCTCATTTTAAGCCTATCTCCTCAATTTTGCTTCTTAAAATCTTTGGTGCAGCTTTTATCCAAAATATTGCTCCTCATAAGTCCAAGTTAGACCCTAAGTCCTTAAAATGTGTCTTGGTTGGATATTCTTCACTTAAGAAGGGATACAAATGCTTTCATCCTCCTAAACGATTTTTTACCACTATGGATATCACTTTTTATGAACAGGATCCTTATTTCAAACAGACTGAAATTCAGGGGGAGACATGGAGTGATTTTCGGCCAAATCAGGTATCTTCTCCTAATTTCTATTCTCAACCTTCAAAATTGCCACCAATTTTACCTTTACCTCTGATTTGTCACCTATGACTACTCTGATTAATTCTCCGTTATATCTATCACTACCTCATCCACACCTACTTTAAACACCCTCCGAAAATACACCTACTCCTATTGAAAATCTTCAAGAAACACCACCGCCCAAACAACTTCATGTCTATACAAGGAAAAAGAAAATGTCCCCAGACTGTTTTGTAATCGATTCTTGCCGAGAATTGGATTTGGGTCCATTCCGGAATGGAAGAAGAAATCGAGAAGTCCCTACTCTAGATGACTTTCCTATTGCTATTAAAAAGGGTTAGGCAATGCACCAAGCATCCTATTGAAAAATTTGTTGGATATAATTCTTTGATGCCTTCTTTTCAAGCATTTACAAAGAACCTTGCATAGTGAAGCTCTAAAGGATCCTAAATGGAGAAGGTCATTGAAGAGGAAATTGGTGCACTAGGAAAAATGCTACTTGGACGATTCATGAGACCTTCCTCAAGGAAAAAGGGTTGTTGGTCGTAAATGGATCTTTTTGTAAAGTACAACTCCAATGGAAGCATCTAACGATACAAAGCTAGACTGGTGGCTAGAGGCTTTACGCAAACGTATGGGATAGATTTCACATAAACGTTTGCACTCGTGGCAAAGCTTAACACTGTTCGAGTACTCCTAAGTTTGGCTGTAAATTGCGATTGGCAATTACATTAACTTGATGTAAAAAATGCATTTCTTAATGGCATGCTAGAGGAAGAAGTTTACATGAAATAGCCACCTGGCTTAAAGTCTGTTGAAGGAAGCAACAAGGTGTGCAAGCTCAACAGGTCTCTATACAGGCTAAAACAATCACCCAGAGCTTGGCTCGAGAGGTTCACTAAAGTCATTCTGAAAAAAGGCTACAAGCAGTCCCTTGCCGATCATACACTTTTCATCAAGGTAACTTCTACAAATAAGAAAGCTATCCTAATTGTGTATGTTGATGACATAATTCTTACGGGAGATGATGAGGAAGAAATTAGCAATTTGAAGAAGTTGTTAAACAGGGAATTCGAAATCAATGACTTGGGAAAGTTTAGATATTTCCTAGGAATGGAGGTGGCAAGATCAAAAAAAGGACTTGTGATCAATCAAAGAAAGTATGTACTTGATTTACTAAAAAAAAATGGTTTTCTTGGTTGTAAGCCAGCTGATACACCAATGGAGGCAAATTTGAGATTCAACAGAGAAGATGGGTCTTTAGTAGACAGAGAGAAATTTCAGAGATTAGTTGGGAAACTTATTTACTTATCCCTAACGAGGCCAGATATAGCCTTTCCTGTAAATATGATAAGTCAACACATGACTAATCCTAATGAAGAGCATATGGCAAAGACAAGAAATGTAATTCTCAAGTACTTAAAGAAAACTCTAGGACATGGCTTAATGTTCAAAAAACACAAGATGAATCATAGGATTTTTACAGACTCTAGTTGGGCGAGAGACCTCACGAAAGAAGATCCACTAGTGGCTCTTGTACTTTTGTTTGGGGTAACCTTACAACTTGGAGAAGTAAAAACAATCTGTTGTTTCAAGAAGTAGTCTGAAGTGAATTTAGAGCACTAGCTTTGGGAATATGCGAAGGAATTTGGCTACGTAAATTACTAAAAGAACTTGGCACTAATCGGAGGATCACTTTGAAGTCTTGTGTGATAATCAATCGCTATTCAGATTGCCAAGAATCCGATCCAACATGACCGAACAAAGCATGTGGAGATTGACAGCATTTTATTGTTGACCAAGTCAACAAAAGGATGACCACTCTTTCCTACATTCCTTCAAAAGGACAGATTGAGACATTTTCACTAAGGCTCGCTTAAAGCCATTTTCAATAAATTCCTATTCAAGTCGGGATTATACAATGTATATTATCCGACTTGAGGGGAGTGTAGGAATTATAGAAATATATTAAATGTTTTCATGATACATAAATTTGATTTAGGTAGATGAATCTTAGAATAAATCATTTGAGATATTCTAGTATTATTTTATCTTATCTTTTAGTAGTTTATTAGAATAAGGGAATTATTTTCCTAATTAGGTTATGACTCTTTTCTCTATTTAAATTCAGTTATTTAGTTAATAAAATATAGAAAAAAATACAGAGAATTACTCTGTTTTCTACAAAAACATAAGAGATCGGGCAACTTCTAGCAAATGTCTGTTTTTCCTTTCAGCAACCCCATTCTATGAACTAGTATCGGGACAAGTTGTTTGATGAATTATCCCATAAGACTCCAAATAGGTATTAAAATTGTACTCTGTACCATTGTTGGTTCTAAAAAACTTTATCTTAGCATCAAATTTATGAAAAGATTGAAAGCATGTAAACATATCATTTTTCGATTTTAGCAAATACACCCAAGTCATCTTAGGGCAACAATCGATAAAAGTAACAAACCACCGATCACCAGATAATGATGTATATCGAGTTGGTCCCCAAACATCAGAATGAATAGTCATACAAGGAGTATTACTTCTATTATTTCTCAAAGGATAAGAATTTTTAGTATGTTTAGCAAACTCACAAGCTTCACAAAATAATGAATCAAACCAAGTTTTTGAAAATAATCTAGGATATAACTTTTACATAACAAAAAATGATGCGTGTCCTAATTGCTTATGCCATTGCATTATTTCTTGGTTGATAACCTTATTACCTCCAAAAAAGGCTTGAACAGATTCACTACTGCTCTCCACCATAAAAGTCATCATGCAATCTTTTATTGTCAATCTTCTTCTCTGTTTGAAGGCCCTAGAATACACAATGATCAAAGAAGGTATTTGTGATGGCACTAACAAATAAAATGTCAACCAGAAAATGAGGAACATGTAGTATAGAGGATAGTTTAATATTGGGTGTACAGTTGACAGAACTTGATCCATTACAAGGGTAATAGACTCATTGACTATCATGACACTTTCTTTTGTTTGACTTAGGAAGTAGTTTAAAAAACTTTTAGAGGAACCTGTCATGTGTATGTTTGCACCAGAATCAATAATTCATTAGTAAGTATTAATATGGATATTAAAAGCATTACCTTACTTTACAAAATTGGATGTTATATTCGAGGGGTTATCATAAATAATATATATTTTTAATTCTACCATTTTTTTCAAAAAAAAAAAAAAAAAAGCACTCCAAGAGCCAATAACAAGGAAGACCTAAAAAACACCAATAAAGCCAATCGTGGTGGTTGGAGAATCAAACTCGACGGATGTGACTTGCATGTGTCGGCGTGTGAGCAAGTACTTCGAAGCTATGGGTGGTGCGTGAGAGCCACGTGCAGGGAGTTTGGTCATCGAGTTTTGAGGTTTCGTCATAGATGAGACTGCGACTTTGTTGAAGGGGGCGGTGAGAAAAAAATAGGCCGAAAAATGGATATTACCAAATTGGATTTTCTAGGGTTCGGGAATTTTGAAAAAATAGGCTCCATAAATCTAGATTCTCAAGCTCTTCATTCCATGTTGATAATAGGAATCCTTTTCTCTTGTATATTCCAACAGAAATATTTTCATGGCTATTTATACTAAAAGAATAGACCCAACTAAGGAAATATAATCAATACATTGAATCAATAATCATAATTTTAAGTTAATCTAATTCTTAAAAATCGGTAATGAGATTAGCTGAGATAAGTTGTTAGCATATACATTGTTCAATGTTACATAAGTTACTTTGGACGGTCAATTAGATGCTAGATATCTTTGCCAATTTTTAATAACCCTTAATTGTATAAATGTGGCATCGCCAATGGATGTGTGTGCATATTCACGTATTCATAAGATTTTTAAGCTATTTTCTTCTCAACTAGTTTTGAGTAGGCAAAATATGCCCTAGTGCATTATTGAGCTTAATTTATAATAGCGGGGTTCTTTCTTTATATATTATGATAATCAAAGCTAGTGTTTGTAGACAAATATAGCCTATGATGGGCCCGTCTTCTAGTGTTGATTATCAGGTTCCCTTTTTACATAATTGCATTATTCATTTGTTTATTGCACATAGTGTAATTTAGGAGTGCATAAAACATGATTGAAATTCAACTTTCTTTCTTTTCATTAGGATTTATTTTTGAACCTAGTTATACTTTTTGCTGGATACCTACCTAATTGAAATAATATGGTAGTCTAATTTATTAACTAAAAGTTTTAAGGCATATTTTGTTTCTTCATTGTAGGAATTTTTTAGGTGCCTTGCCATATGCCACACTGTGCTCCCTGAAGGTGATGAGTCCCCTGAGAAAATCAAATATCAAGCTGCATCCCCAGACGAGGCTGCATTGGTTTTGGCCGCAAAGCATTTTGGCTTCTTCTTTTACAGGTTAGGGTTTTTCAATGTCTCATTCAGAAGTGGAAGGATTTATTTTAGCGAGAATTCTAATTAATAGTTTAATTGAATTCATCTTGATTTTGATTTAGTTTTAATTTGTCTGTTTGAAACATTGGATTGCATGTTTTCCACTTAACTAAAGTAAATTAGATTCATCCCTGGTCTTTATCTTGTTTGAGGTAGCTTTTGAAGTGAAGCATACCTATGTTGATGTCAATGTACCAAGTGAACCAAATGTTTTTGTAAATCTGATAAATTTCTTTCAAGCTTTTATCAAATGGTTCAGTTTTCTTTCCTAGATGATTCTGTTTCTCAGGGGAAGGAAAAATGTTAATGAAGCAACTTATTTTGGTGGATCTTGATTTAGTTGTTAATTTTCTTTCCAAGAGATAGTGCTACTATGGGGTTGCTTTTTCTTGAAGTTTTCATCAACTCAATGTCTTCTACAAATGTGATGATCCCTCAAATTTGGCAACTACTTATGACTTTTGATAGACAACTAGCAGAGGAAATGAGTATAGATTTGTCAAATCATACTTCTATTGATGTGGTTTTGGGGAGAAAACAACAACAATAAAAAGAATTAGGGCTAAACAAACGAATAGGAAAGATGGAACTCTAGAAAACTTAGGGTTATAGAAAACCTCTAGTTTTTCTATTAATTTAATGAAAATAATAAGAATAATAATGACTGTGAAGCCTATAACTTAATTAAATTGGTTTTCTTTTTTACAACATAATCAATACTCAGTTTGATGTAAAAATTAATAGATTTTGATCGCCATTCTTTCAAAAGACAAGGATTATTCTTGAACCCTAATGTGTTACCACTCCACAACAAAACGAAGTGGCTGAGCGAAAGGATGGTATCTACTATAGATCGCTAGATCATTGTTGTTTCACAAAAATGATCCAAAACAATACTTGTGTGAAGCTGTATTAACCACTGCCCTTCTTATTAATAGGTTCTTGATGCTTGTTCATGTTCATTCTCACAATAGGAGTAAATTGGATACATGTGCTCTAATGCTTTTTTATCTGATATTATTCCACACAAAAGGGTTATAAATGTTCCACCTACTAAAAAATTCTCTGTCTTGGTTGATGTTACTTTTGTCGAGGATGAATCCTTTTTTCAATAGGCTTATTCAGGGGGAGACCTTGAATGAAGATAAAGTAAAATATATGTTTCTTCTTGATGAGTAGACCCAAAACCGTCTCTAAGCCCATTTCATTACAATTAAAACTGTTCATGGCATCTGAATTTGTTTTTTGTGAGTCCACTTCTCTTCTCCATCAATCGAGTCCGTCAAATCAGTTGAAATGATGAAAGATAAGGGAAACCAAGATAACATTCAACCATTGCAGGTTTATTCCTGGAGGAAAATACTAGTCTATCGATCAGTACAAGTACAATCTCTTATTTGTGTTGTTGCCCAATTTCCCGAAACCACTTTCAAACTAATTGGCAGTGTCACACCAAGTGTTGAGCCAATTGAACCATCAGGCAAACAAAAAAAATCGGGTACTGAAGACCAACCAATTTCTTTTTAAGAAAGGAACAAGAACTTGCACAAAACATCCACTTTATCTTTTTCATGTCCTATCCAATCTATCCCAAAACCATATAGCCTTAGGAGATAAGAGATGGGAGGATGTTATGAAAATCGAGATGAAAGCCCTTAAGAAGAATAAAACATGGGAGTTTAGTTGAATTGCTGAAAGGGAAGTAACTGGTTGGATGTAGGTGGGTTTTCACTATAAAATACAAGGCTGACGGCTCAATGGAAAGATACAAGGCAAGATTGGTGGCCAAAGGATACACTCAAACCTATGGCATTGATTATCTTGAGACATATGCCCTTATTGCAAAAAATGAACACAATACTAATACGTTTGTCATTAGCTGGTAATTTTGAGTGGAATCTACAATAATTTGATATAAAGAATGCGTTCCTCCATGGTGATCTAGAAGAGGAAATTTACATGGAAGTTCCTCTTGGATTTGAATCTAAAGAGGGAATGGTGTGCAAATTGAAGAAAGCTCTTTATGGGCTCAAACAATCACCACGAGCTTGGTTTGGGAGGTTTGCTAAGGTAATGATATCGTTGGGATACAAGCAATGTCAAGGAGACCATATCTTGTTCGTGAGACACTCAGATTCTGGGAGAGTTATAGCATTGTTAATTTATGTAGATGATATCATCGTAACTGCTAATGATGTAGAATAGATGAACAATTTGAAGCAATGTCTAAAGGAGTTTGACATCAAAGAGCTAAGAAAAAAATACTTTCTAGGCATTGAAGTAATGCATTCAAAGCAAGGAATTTTCATCTCCGAACAAAAATACATGCTCGACTTGTTGAAAGAAACAAGGAAGGTGGGTTGTAAACCAATTGAGACCCGACCGAATTTGATGCTCCAGAAGGTCCCATCGTAGATAGAGGATCCTATTAAAGGCTTGTTGGGAGGTTGATATATCTGGCACACAAGACCAGATATAGGATTTGTAGTGAGTGTGGTTAGCCAATTTATGCACAATCCAGAAAAATCACACCTTAAAGCAGTAAACAGGAGATTACAATACTTGAAAGGCAGCCCAACACGAGGAATTTTGTTTAAGCGACCAACATGCACATGTGTGACATTAAAAGCTTATATTGATGCAGATTACGCAGGATCTTTGGTCGACAAGAGATCAACGTCTGGTTACTGTACTCTATTAGGTGGGAATCTTGTAACATGGAGAAGTAAGAAACAAAACGAGATAGCAAGATCAAGCACAAAGGCAGAGTTCAGATCAATGGCATTGGGAATATGAGAGTTACTCTAGTTAAGATAATGTTAGATGATATAAAAATAAAATAGGAAGGACCCATGAGGTTGTACTGTGATAATAAATCAGCCATTAGTATTGCTTACAATCCTTACTCCAACATTCCAATACTTGTATATTTGGCCCTTGCTTTTGCTGGTGCAATTCTCCTAACAATTGATAGTGTTCTTTTGAAATTCTTAGACAGCCTTTGATAAAAATCCCGCACATGTGATGGGAGCTATAGTAAGATAAAATAATGACTGTAATTTGCATATTTGAGTGCAAGGATCTTAAACACTCAAGTAGGTTGTTTGTTTGGAGAGGACAAAACTCCAATTAAAGAAATTAGAATATTTTTCCCTTAATAACAACTTAAACAATACAACAAAAATTAAACTAATGAAAGCATAACAAATTCCTTAAATCTAGCAACGTAATGGAAGTGTTGAAGGTGCTAATGGTGGTTGTTAAGTTGAACATGTAGAAGGTGGAGAAGAGTCCATGAATTGTGTAACTCCGAAGTAATTCAGTAAGCAGTTGGTTTCTTCTTTGTTGACTTTTTCAAAGTCCATAAATTACCACTTGCTGCCCTGTTTTTCTTTCAAACATATGTTTTCAATGGTGGTGTTGTATCACGATGTTCAACATCCCATGGCCACTGGGAAGAGGATCAAACTTGATTTTTTGATGTTCAAAGGTTTGTAGATTTTGAGGGTGCGGTGTTATTGAGACAGCAATTGTTGGACTAGGTTTGGTATAAAAACCCAACTAAGTATTGAGGTCCACTAGAAGTGCTCAACTTCTGTTTGAACTCAAGTGCCAAACTCATGGCTTTATAGACGAATTGTGGTTTGTGGATTCTGACATTAGCCTTGAGATCATTGCGTAATCCATTAGGAAAATCCCCAAAAGATAATGTGTTCAGACCAATTTTTAACATGAGCAGAGTGTTTAGCAAATTCTTGTTGGTATTGTTGTATGGTTCCTATTTGCTTATTGTTGACCTAAGCAAAAAAACCTAGTGCGTCCCCTACCAGATACATAGTTGCAACATCAACCTTGAGATAATTGGGAGTTTAACAATACCGGTAATGCTTCTCAGCTTTCAAAACCCAGCTGTTGGGATCCCTACTGTTGAATCGGGAAAATCCAATTTTCGTAGGTGGCCGTTGAGAAGAATACCTGAACCACCAAGGGGAATCATTCTCATCTTCTGCTTCGTCTGTCCCAAAAGTTCAGCCTAGTGCATGTTGCCCTAGTGAGGTTTCCAGTTCTTTTCACTTAGATTGGGCTCTCATGGAAGCGTCAATGGCCTCCACCTAAGCGAGCTGCTGTAAAAAAACTTCATTGGATGTGTCAGAAGTTGCAGGATGGGCATCGATGGTGGTAAGGGTGGTGGATTGTTGCGGTCAGAGGAATAACGAGTGGAGACCACCATCTTGGCTTTGAGACCAAAATAATGAAAACGTGTGATTTGCATATTTGAGTGCAAGGATCTTAAACACATTTTTAACTTCAGACTTATTTTTTAATAAAAATATCCAATAAATGTGACAAACCAACGTTGTCCTGAAAAAGTTGAGACTCTCGAAGGTTCTCAAACATCACAATGAATTAACGAAAAAGGTTTGGAAGCTTTATATTTTTTAGGTGGAAAGAATGACCGATGATGTTTAATCAATTCACAAAATTCACAGTGATATGAAGAAAGACTTATTTTTAAGTAGATCAGGTAACAAACATCTTAAATAGTAAAAATTAGGATGTCCAAGCCTATAATGTCAAATCATAACCTTATCAAAACTAGAAACAGAATTTAAACATAAAGTAGTTGTTGGTTGACTTAAATGGTCGTCGTCAAGAAAGTAAATTCCACCAGATTATTTAGCATTGTCAATCATCCTCCTTGAGACCATGTTTTGAAATTTACACACAGAGAACTCAAATATAACATGACAATTTGAGGACTTAGATAATTTACTAATAGATATGAGATTACAAGCTAGATTTGGCACATATAAAACATCATGTAAAACTAAGAAAGGTGAAATTTTAACAGTGCCTTTCTCGGCTATTGCCGAGAACGACCCATCTGCTACTATGATCTTTTTGTTTCCTGCACAAGGTGTGTAAGTTGAGAAAATAAAATGACTGATAGTCATGTGATCACTAGATCTAGAATCAATGATCCACGTGTTTGTTTTACAAGGCTTGACATTGAAAAAAATAGAAAAATCGGTATCTGACTGGGTAAAGGAGGAAGAAGGATTATTGGATGAGTTAGGAATAAAAAAATTCATCCGAAACTGTGGTAATTGAAGAAGCTTGTGTAGATGCTCTAATTGTTCCTTAGTGAATGAAGACCCTTCTAGAGAACTATGACCCTCATAATTTTCATTAGTCGTTTGGAAAGCAATGCTATCCCGTGATTGTGAACCACGACCATTGCCACTCTTTTTTTTTTCATTCGCCGATTTTTCATGGAGTTTTTAACATGTTTCTCGAGTGTGCCAATATTTTTTGCAGTGATCGCACCAATGTTTCTTTTTCTTTTTTCACTATCATCATTATTTTTTAACAGTTACAAGAGTAGAATTATTATCATTAGTTAAAATTCTAGTCTTAACACTACTTTTTTCCTTGTCTCCTCTTTTCTAATCTCAAAAAAAATCTCAGAGTCTTGGAAGTGGTTTTTTTCCTAAGATCCGAGATATCATTTCACCAAATTCTTTATTTAAACTAGCCAGAAATAAATAAGCTCGTTCATTCTCTTCTCTTTTCATAGCATTTATACCATCTCCGGGATACTCCTATTCATCATTATAACACTGATCCAATTCTTGTCAAAGAGATATCATCTCGTTATAATAAAAAGTAACTTTTGTTTCCCTTTGTCTAGCTTTCTAGAGTTTTATTTTTAACTCAAAGATTTGTGAAACGTTTTCTAAATCTAAATAGGTGTCTTTCACAGCGTCCCAAACATCTTTAACAGTTGGGAGAAAAAGAAAAGGTTTAACTATGGATGCTTCCTTAGATCTAATAAGGTACGCAATTATCATATAATTTTCTGACCTCCACTTGCTCATCTTTGGATCGCACACCTGTGGTTGCTCAACTTCTCCAGTTAAATGACCTAGCTTGCCGCGCCCATCAATTGTTAACTTTACGGACTGTGACCATTCGAGATAATTCTTGTCATTCAGCTTGTGAGATTTCAGCTGAAAAGAGAGGTGAGACGCCTTTGTCCCTTGAGTCATTGCACTCTCGATAGTTGTTTCAATGGCAAAACTTTCTACCTCCGTTTGATTGCTGGATCTCTTATCTCCAGTGAAGACTATTTTAACCATTATGTGACTAGAGATTTAACCTAGTTCAGATGCTGTGAAAGTTTTCAAGAGAGTATTTAATAAAATTGTTCTGTTTTTTATTAACTGAAGAACTGAATTTAAATAGAGAAAAGAGTCATAACCTAATTGGGAAAATAATTCATTTATTCTAATAAACTACTAAAAGATAAATTAAAATATTCCTAGAACATCTCAAATAAATTCTAAGATTTATCTACCTAAATAACTTTAAAATATATCCCCAAAATAAATGCATTTCATGTATTTTAACACCTAGGAGTTGAGATGATAAGGATGATGGTTGAGATTAGAAGTACAACTTTCAGTACCCGTACCCATTTTCCAGCATCAAGCTGAGCATCATTTGAGCAGATTTTCATTGGTTCAAAGCTGGAATTATTGTACCTTGGGAAACCCCTCAACAGTACATGAAGCGGAGCTGATATAGGAGCTTGAGAATCTACAAATATGTCACAGTATAACAACCTTCGTATCAAATTAATGGAAAAGTTGTACATTATTTATCAATCACACTCCCAGCAACCTTCCTTGAACAATTTGGCAATGAACCCTGTTGGATTATAGCATCACAGTAATGCTTATATGAATGCAGCATCATTGCAAATCTATGAACTTGCATGCAGTACATTCTCCCATAGACAGTGACAGCATAGGCATCTTTCAGAGCAAGGACAAGCTGACTTTTAACTTACCATCTGAAAACTTAGTAATTGAATAGGCCCAAAAGATGAAAGCTGAAATCATTGAATGTCTCATGCTACAGTCCTAAAGCCAAAAGAACTAATCTCCCCCGATGCATGTAGAATACCAAGTAACATTCAATTCTCCACCAAGATAAGAGACTTTGCATGATCATAAGCAAACAAGTCCAACCTACACATAAATGTTGTCTTAGAGCAAAAACAAATTAGACCAAGAGGTTCAAACAAATAACTGTTGTTCAGATGCCAAGGCAAACATTTACGCGAAATTATCAAAAGTCCTCACTTCTACCCATTTCATGAATTTCATCCACTGACTTTCTCCAGAAACCATCGGAACTCGAATTTCAGCAACAACTTTCGTGTTGATTGCAGGTATTTTTTCTTCAAAAGACTGCATCGCCTTCACAATATGACTTGCCTTCAAAGTTTCCAGCTTTTTCTTGAGTTCAACACTGAATTTTTTCATGGCAGAATTTTATTCAATTATGGAAATTGAATCAATCCTTTTTACTCCAAAATTATCACATGATGTTGTATCCCTTTGGATATTCAAAAGATTTTTTACTTGCCTCCAATCCTCTCCTCCTGAGATTTTTGCTATCATTCCTTGGACTACCCAAGGTGTTTTCTTAACTGGATACACATCATCTTCACTTTCTTCAGGATATTCATCATAGATTGGTTCTAATAGATCATAATCTTGATCTTCCACAAACATCTTACAAAGAAAATCAGTAACTTCAACTTTACTTTCATCTTTGTTTAATTCAGGGCCATGTGCCAACTGTTCCTTCAATCCACCTCAATCATGAAAGGGGTTCTTTCTCACTAGAATCAAATTTATCAGTGAGACTACCTTCCGGTATGTCAAACTAGTTGTGGGCACCTTTTGAAATCTCCATGAAGGTTCCTTTTAGTTGATGTCCCAACCAAGCATAAACTGCACCGGACAATTCTTTAATCGAACTTAGTAGCACAGCCAAATCTTTTTTTTTAATCTTAATTTCCTTCTCAAACTCTATTCTTCCAACCATGGCTTAAAAGCAAACCCTAATATAAACCTAGGATCTAATTAGGCTCTGACACCAAAATTGATGTCGTTTAGTGGAGAAAACAGCAGCAATTGAAGAATTAGGACTGAACAAACAAATAGGAAACATGAAACTCTAGAAAACTTAGGGTTATAGAAGACCTCGTTTTTCTATTAATTTAAAGAAAATAATGAGAATAATAATGATGGTTGTGCAGCCTATAACTTAGTTATATAGGTTTCCTTTCTTGCAACTGAAGTTGCTAGGATTTCTTGCAAGTAAAGTTTTATTCTTAGCCCTAGGTTTAAACCCTAAAGATAACTAGTTATCCTAGCCATCCATAATATAACTCAATAAATAAAACTGAAATAATAAAATATTGAAAAACAAATAAAAGCTCCTGCTTCATCTCTGACAAATTTTGAACGTTTTTTCTGGGCATTATGATTGTTGTTTCCTTTTTGGTGTGAGCTAGGTTGAGGAGGTTACTGTTGCTGCATCATTTTGCTGCTTGATTTGAGGCTTTTTTTTTTTTTTTTTCCTTTTTGTAGGCGTACACCTACAATGATATATGTTCGCGAATCTCATGTGGAGAGGATGGGTAAAATCCAAGATGTGTCTTATGAGATTTTAAATGTTCTCGAGTTCAATAGGTTTGGATGCATCTTTGCTCCTATCATTTTGTATGAGTTCTTTCTGGTTGGCACTAATGTGTACTCATTTTCTTTACTAAATAGTACGAGGAAGCGCCAATCTGTTGTATGCCGTTATCCAGATGGAAGGCTGGTACTATACTGTAAGGTAATGAATCTTCAGAAGTCTTTTATAGTATGAGCATTAAAAATGTTTTCTTGGGGAAAAAAAAAAAAGGATGACACGGGGCCAGAACCATCCTTTTCACAGGGAGCTGATACTGTCATTTATGAGAGGTTGGTGGGTGGAAGTGATGACTTAAAGAAAGTGACAAGGGAACATTTGGAAAAATTTGGCTCTGCTGGATTACGAACCCTTTGCCTAGCCTATAAAGATCTAGCTCCAGACGTTTATGAGAGCTGGAATGAGAAATTCATCCAAGCCAAGACATCTCTACGAGATCGTGAAAGGAAGTTGGATGAGGTATGTTTATCTATGTGGTATCATTTTCTCCTTGAAGAAACTAAGTATATATTTTTTTTCTTTTGTAATAATAATATTTTTATCTTCTCTTCATTTAAAGAAGTATATTGATTCATTTATTCTTTGCTTTGATTTTTATTTTTTATTTATTTACTATTTTCATAATAATGCTGTAATGATTTTGTTTACTGAAATTTTGGCGCTAATCTGTTATTCTTTACTAGGCTGGCTTTGCTGTTAATGTCGCCTTATCTTTTGGATGATCCACTTTACTTAAATGATAGGAACATCTTGTGAAATGAAATGGCTTGGTCTTGATCTTAATTTGGTCAAAACCTAATATAGTTATATACCCCTTAGTAAAAGGGACTAAGATCAAGCTGACTTCTGTTGCATTCAGTCCTTTTGGGATGAAAGTTGTGGAGTTTTGTTTGCTTTTAATAGGAGGTTTTCTCAAGCCATAACATGGCTAATGGTTCAAAGTTAATCTGACAAGGTTGCAATAAGTGAATCTGTAGGGAGAATATTTCTTCTGTTAGCAGGGAAGGGAAAGGCATTTTGAATCTGATTTACATGTATGGTCAAGAAACTTAGATTTATGAGATATTTGGAAAGGATCTCTACTCGGTGATTCTGTAGCAGGGATCTTGGATCACTGAGAGTGATCAGATCATTGTCTTGGAGGCTTATCTAATTCCCATCTAAATTGTAGGAAACTTTTATGACCAAGATTATGTGATATGTAACATTGGATACAGTCAATATTACCCACTTAATATGTGAATCAAGATTCTCTCAAAATTATATTTATCTTATATTATAATTTTTATACTTTCAAGCTAATACCTTTTTGCCAAGTTCGAATAAAATCTAGTATTTTCTTTGAACCTTTTTTAATGTTATGTGAAATATATATTTTTGTTTTCTTTTATTATAATTTTAATAGATATAATTGTCGATTATAGTTTCCTAGTTAGGAATATTCAGAGAATCTGTAGATATTTTATATAATCCTCGTAGATATTTTATACCCCTAACTTTAAGGTCTGTGTTTTAAGGGACAGCATCCCTAGAATCGATTGTTTCCTAGTTTAGAGTTTCCTAAAGTTAGGCTCACCATGTGTATAAATGTTAGTGTAATTTCTTGTGAAAGAATAATAATAGAAAAGTCTATTTCTATCATGGTATCGATTAGATCGATTTAGGATTTTTTACGGTAATAGAGTAGATGGTTACGCCCTAGTTACAAAGGCTGTCAATGAGAGGAAAATTGCCATGGAACGATAACCGGCAATGATCCAAGCGAAAAGATTCTACAAGGTCTATTAAAAGGGAGTCTGTATGGTGCACCTACAAGAAAAAATCTCGTCACACAAAAAACAATCTTTGGAAGCTTCATAGGAAGCCATGCACAATTAAAAGGAATTTTTCCGACAACAATGGACACCCAAAGGAACAAGGCGAGCAAATATAGCACGACGGATGGATGAAGAACATAATTCGTGTTTTTAATAAAGACGAAATTGAGAAGTTAAAGACGTTCTTTGGGAACATTGGAAAAATCTTCTTCCATGTGTACTTGCGTTTGGCACTTTCATGTATTTCCTCTTCTCAAAATTCTAATGTCTCGGACATAGTCACCAATGTGTTGGGTCATTGACTCAGAGCTACTGACCATATGACCCATTCCTCCCACAAATTTGTTTCATATACCCTTGTCCTAGTAATAGAAAGATTATAGTAGTGATGGTTCTATGCTAACAAAGGGTCGGTCAGGTGATATTGTTATAAATAAGACCCTTACCCTTAAAAATGTCCTTCATGTTCCTAAATTATTTCCCAATCTTCTCTCCATCCAAAAACTTACCAGGATTCTAATTGTAGGGTGGTTTTTATCCCAAACAATGTTTTTCCAGAATGTAATCTGAAGAGGATGATTGGACATGCTAAGGAAGCAAATGGTCTATATTATCTTGAAGAATCTAGTGGAGAAGTTAGTGCTCAATTCCTCAACATTATCTTTCCTATCCAAGTCTGTTCAAGCTAATAAAGACCTAATTTGGCTCCATCACCTCCGCCTCGGTCATCCTTCGTTTCCAGCCCTTAAATTTATGTTTCCTCCTTGTTCCTAGGAATAAATGTTGATAATTTCCATTGTGATGTTTGTGAACTTGCCAAACATAAACGTACCTCCTTTCCAAGAAGCAATAAAAGAACATCCGCTCCTTTTACTCTTATTCATAGTGATATTTGGGGACCATCAAACATTTCAAACATCTCGGGGCTCGGTGGTTCGCTTCCTTTATTGATGATTGTACCCGTGTGTCTTGGATATTTCTATTAAAACAAAATCGATGTCAAGTCTGTTTTTCAAACCTTTACAACTCGATCAAAACACAATTTGGGGTGCAATAAACGGTTTAGGATGCACAATGCTAAAGACTATTTCAATCACTTTCTCTCATATTTTCAAGAAAAGGCATTCTCCATGAGTCCTCTTGTGTTCACACACCACAACAAAATGGTGTTGCCGAGAGAAAGAATGGTCATCTTTAGCTATTACTAGAGCTCTATTGTTTCAAAGCAATGTTCCTAAACAATACTGGGGAGGTGCTTTTAATCGCTACTTATTTGATAAATAGGTTGCCTACAAAGGTCCTTGACTCGAAAGTCCCATACAAGCTCTATCGAAATTTTTCCCGATTTCCATACGTCAAATCTTCCTCCTAAAATATTTGGGTGTGTTGCCTTTGTCCATGTCTATTCTCAAAATAGGGAAAACTCGATCCACGAGTCATCAAATGTGTCTTTCTTGGTTATTCCTCTACACAAAAGGGTACAAATGCTACAATCCACCACCAAAAATATTTTGTTTCAAATTGATGTCACTTTTGCGTAAGAAGAACACTTTTTACTCGTCCTTATCTTCGGGGAGAACTTATTCACGTAAGATAAGGGTAGAGAGTTTTTCTTCTTGATTTTCCACTTACATCCATTTCGCCTAACTTCATTTTCCAACTCCTATTCAGCACCAAACACTCACCCTTACCTACCTACCAACCACTCGCTCACCTTGACCCTATGCAACCCTGAAATTGAGCTTACTACACCTAAGTCACCAAAAGGAATTCAGGACACTACTCGCCCTTACTAGTTTACTCAAGGAAGAAGGCAGGTGCAAGTTCAATCATCTTCTTTGGATAAACAACCTCATCGCTCTACAACCCGAGGTAACTCATGAACCTACTTTGAATACTCTCGAAAATTTAGATCGAGAGACTATGAGTTTCCTATTGCTATTAGAAAAGGAACTAGGGCTGTACAAAACATCCCTTGTACTCATTCATGTCCTACAAAAATTTGTCCCATAACCACAAAACTTCCTTACTAGCCTAAATTCAATCTCCATTCCCAAAGCTCAGATCGAGGCATTAAATAATGAGAATTGGAAAAATGCCATGAATGTCGAAATGGAAGCACTTGAAAAAATAAGACATGGGATTTGGTAGAATAACCGAAAGGAAAGAAAAGCAGTTGGTTGTCATTGGGTGTATCTGAGAAAATACAATTCAGATGGCTCTTTGGAGAGGTACAAAGCAAGATTAGTTGCTAAAGGGTACACTCAAAAGTATGGAATAGATTACCTTGAGACATTTGCCCGGTTGCAAAGATGAACACTGTGAGAGTGTTGTTGTCACTTGTCATGACAGAGGTTGGAAACTACAACAGCTTTGACATCAAGAATGCTTTCTTACATGGTGATCTTGAGGAGGAAGTCTATATGGATGTTCCACCGTGTTTTGGTTCGAGATCTGAGACAGCGGTTTGCAAACTAAAAAGGCTCAGACGGACTAAAAGCAGTCCCGAGAGCCCTGGTTTGGAAGGTTTACCAAAGTGATGCTCAAGTGGGGTATAAACAGAGTCAAGGAGATCACACTGCTTGTAAGGCACTTATCTTCGGGGAATGACTGCTTTGTTAGTCTATGTAGATGACATTATAGTGACAGGTGATGATTTGGAAGAAATGGAAAACTTGAAGAAATGCCTAGTAAAAGAATTTGAGGTCAAAGAGCTTGGTAGACTAAAATATTTCCTTGGTATTGAAGTGGCACACTCTCGGGAAGGAATCTTTATATCTCAGCAAAAATACATAATTGATTTGTTGACAGAGACGGGCAAGTTGGGATGCAAACCAGCAGAGACACCTATAGAAGTAAACCACAAACTTGGAGATGCACTAGAAGATGCAGTAGTTGATAAAGGTTCATATCAAAGACTTGTAGGGAAGCTCATTTACTTGTCACATACTAGACCGGATATTGCCTATGCAGTTGGTGTTGTAAGTCAGTTCATGCACAATCCTAAAGAATCACATCTTAGAGTCATCTACAGATTCTACAGTACTTAAAAGGCACTCCAGGCAAAGGAATCCTATTTAAGAAAAGGGAGAATTTAACCCTTGAAGCCTATGCTGATGCAGATTATGCAGGATCTATGGTTGATAGAAGATCAACCTCGGGCTATTGCACATTTCTGGGAGGCAACCTTGTAACTTGGAGAAGTAAAAAATGAATGTTGTGGCTAGATCTAGTGCGTATAGAATTTAGAGCGATGGCTCTTGGAATTTGTGAATTACTATGGCTGAAAATTATTTTGGAGGATTTGAAGATCAAGTGGAAAGGTCCAATGAAGCTGTATTGTGATAATAAGTCTGCTATCAATATTGCACATAATCCAGTGCAACATGATCGTACAAAACACATTAAGGTTGACAGACATTTCATCAAGGAGAAACTTGACAGTGGCCTAATTTGCACTCCATATGTGTCCACTGATGGTCAACTGGCAGATATCTTAACCAAAGGATTATCTGGGAAGACCTTTTAGAAACTAGTAAGCAAGTTGAGAATGGACGATATCCACTTCCCAGCTTGAGGGGGAGTGTCAGATTATAGTTTCCTAGTTAGGAATATTCAGTAGAATCCTGTAGATATTTTATATAATCCTGTAGATATTTTATACCCCTAACTTTAAGGCTGTGTTTTAAGGGACAGCATCCCTAGAATCAGTTGTTTCCTAGTTTAGAGTTTCCTGAAGTTAGGCTCACCATGTGTATAAATGTTAGTGTAATTTCTTGTGAAAGAATAATAATAGAAAAAGTCTATTTCTATCAATAATTTTATTTTCTAGTTCAAAGATTTCTACATAATTTATATCTTTAAACATTAGCTTAATTATAAATAAATGTATCTGTCGAAAGTTGTTCTTAATATTTTTTGATGAAAGGTGGCTTTTTATTATCCTTGAAGCCAGGAATCATGGTTCCATTCTAGTTGTATCTGGTTTAGGGAATTAATTCACTTGATATGTAAGATCAGATACAATCGATATGACCCACTTAATATGTGAATCAAGATTTCTATCAAAATTATATTTATCTTATATTATAATTTTTATACTTTCAAGCTAATACCTTTTGCCAAGTTCAAAACTAAATCTCGTGTTTTCTTTGAACCTTTCTTTAATAACCTTTCTTTAATGTTATGTGAAATATATTTTTTGTATTCTTTTATTATAATTTTGATAGATATAATTTTATTTTCTAGTTCAAATGTTTTTACATGATTTTTATTTTTAAACATTAGCTTAATTATAAATAAAATATATCTTTCAAAAGTGGTTCTTAATATTTTTTTACCAAGGGTGAGTTTTTTATTGTCCATGAAGCCAGGAATCATGATTTCATTGTAGTTGTATTAGGCTTAACTGGATTAGGGAATTAGGGTTTTTTTTAATCAGCTTTGAACTTTCAGGTTACTGTTACTGGAAAGATGAGTTACCTCCATAGAGATGTAATTTAATTATTATTATATCATGCACATTTTTGTAACTTTTGCAGGTAGCTGAACTCATAGAGATGGATCTCATTTTAATTGGTGCAACTGCGATAGAAGACAAGCTTCAAGAAGGAGTGCCAGATTGCATTGAGACTCTTTCCCGAGCTGGGATTAAGATTTGGGTGCTAACAGGGGACAAGATGGAAACTGCAATAAATATAGCTTATGGTAAGATTCAATGGGAGATTCTATTTTGCGTCAATTTTCCTTGGAATCAGATAATGTATTCAGTCCTTGTATGGTTAACAATCTTCGTTTCTCTTTTGTTTCTGATAATGTCGCAGCATGCTACTTACTAAACAATGAGATGAAACAATTCATTATCAGCTCTGAAACAGATGCTATTAGAGAAGTTGAAGAAAGGGTAAGCATTTAAAACTAGTCTTTCTTTAGTTGCTTTTAGTTTAGGATTTACTGTAATACAAACTATTCTATATATTCATGTTTATTCTTTTACTTATCAGGGGGACCAAGTGGAAATTGCACGCTTTATCAAGGAGGAAGTTAAAAAACAACTGAAGAAGTGCCTTGATGAGGCACAGCAATATTTTCACAGTGTCTCTGGACCAAAATTAGCACTTATTATTGATGGAAAATGTCTGATGTATGCTTTAGACCCAAGTTTACGGATAATGCTTCTCAATTTGAGCTTGAATTGTTCTTCGGTTGTTTGCTGCCGAGTCTCCCCTCTACAGAAAGCTCAGGTAGGTTCCTGATGGTAACTGAAATGAAACATCATAATTTAGCTTTCAGTGGTGTTAGTATGTATGGATAAAAGGTCAATTTAGTAAATTGATGACAATTTGCAAATGGCATGACATTTTTCTGAGGATACCTTGGTGAAGTGACTGGGTTCGCTGTGGTCTATATTATTTTGAGCAATGTTTTGCTATGTTGAAAGGTTTTGAGGATTGGCGCCATTACGTGCATTTTTAGAACTTTATCAAACTAACAGTGTTTGGCATGTTAACTCTGTCCTAAACCAATTTTCTCTGTGATGACTAGGATTATTTTAATGAGCTCTCTATGAGTGCTGAAGTTCATATGAAACTATGATCAAAATTTTGGTTTTTTTCTTTCAATGTAAGAAAAGAAAATGTAGTTCAAACTATTGATAGGAAAGAGGAAATATGGTTTAACTTCTGTTGTTTTGAAAATAACATCTAAATTTACTTTTGCATTTGCAGGTAACAAGTCTAGTCAAGAAAGGTGCACGTAAAATTACACTTAGTATCGGTGATGGTGCCAATGATGTTAGCATGATTCAAGCTGCTCATATTGGTGTTGGGATTAGTGGGCTTGAGGGGATGCAAGCAGTTATGGCTAGTGATTTTGCAATTGCTCAGTTTCGTTTTCTTAAAGATTTGCTCCTTGTTCATGGGCGTTGGTCTTATATTAGATTATGCAAGGTTTGAGTTTCTTTTCAGAAACATTTAACATTTTTTGTTGGATGTATGAACCTTGGTGTTATCTTTTATATCATGCAGGGTTTGACTTTTCTTTTCCCTTCAAAGCAGTTTTTTCCTTTGCTCTCAAAAGCAATTTAAAACTGCTGCTTGGTGATGATATTCATGGCACCCTGTTTTGCAGGTTGTGACGTATTTCTTTTACAAGAATCTTACATTCACTTTGACTCAGTTTTGGTTCACCTTTTATACTGGATTTTCTGGTCAAAGATTCTATGACGATTGGTTCCAGTCATTGTATAATGTCATATTCACTGCACTACCAGTGATTATTGTTGGCCTTTTTGATAAGGTACCGCAATTTTTCCATTTATTTCATAGAATTTTGTTTCCCTGTTATAGGCTTGATTTATTCAAGACTTTGCTTGATGTCCAGGATGTCAGTTCATCCCTTTCAAAGAGGTACCCTGAATTATACAAGGAGGGAATAAAAAATATGTTCTTCAAGTGGAGAGTTGTTGCAATATGGGCCTTTTTTGCTGTCTACCAATCTCTAGTCTTCTACTACTTTGTGACAGTTTCCAGTTCTACAAGTCAAGGTTCATCTGGTAAAATGTTTGGTCTATGGGATGTCAGCACAATGGCCTTCACGTGTGTTGTAGTAACTGTCAATTTGCGCCTTATTATGATCTGTAATTCAATCACAAGATGGCATTACATTAGTGTTGGAGGAAGCATTGTAGCGTGGTTCTTGTTTATTTTCTTATATTCTGGTATTATGACTCCATATGATCGACAGGTAAGTGGATAATCACATTTCATCAGCTTTCTCTCTCCATTTGGATTGAGGCATTCAACTTAATGGCTGTATTTGCTACTGCAGGAGAATATCTTTTGGGTCATATACGTCTTGATGAGTACATTCTATTTCTACATCACTCTTCTTCTTGTTCCTGTTGCTGCACTTCTGGGAGATTTCCTTTACTTAGGGTAAGAATGAGAAATAACTGCAAGTTCTCTACTCTGACATAATTTGCTGCATGAAAATCATTTAACACTACAAGGCTGTTAGGAGCGCGATACATTTCCAACTCATGAGTTTCAAGTTGTGTTTGTATTAGCTGCCAAAGTTAAAGCCATACATAGCACATTCTTTTTCCTCGCTCTTATTTTCTATGCTGTATGATTTTTTCTTAACGTGTTTACTTTTGTTTCCAGTGTGCAAAGATGGTTCTTCCCCTATGATTATCAGATTGTTCAGGAAATTCACAAGGATGAAGCTGATGATAGTGGTCGTACAGATTTACTGGGAATTGACAATCAGCTTACACCGGATGAGGCTAGAAGTTATGCTTTATCACAATTACCAAGGGAATTATCCAAACACACGGGCTTTGCCTTTGACTCTCCTGGTTACGAGTCCTTTTTTGCTTCACAACTCGGTGTATATGCACCTCAGAAAGCATGGGATGTTGCTCGCAGAGCTAGCATGAGGTCGAAGCCAAAGCCAAAACCAAACAAAATAAATTGATTTGGAACAACATTGTTGTACAAATTTTTTCCCCAAACCCCTCATATGATAGCCTAGCCCTAGATATCTGTAAAATTAGTCAATTTGTTGTAGTGATGTTTTTTTTTTTTTTTTTGAAGTTCCACTATAAAGCTTTCTTTTAGGAACCAAATCGAGTGTGAGTGTTGTCACGGATGTACAGCAAAATCATGAACACTCTTAAATGGCAATTATACAAATGATTTTTAATGATTTTTTTTTTATTCTAGGATATTAAATGACTCATCTGGGCAAATAGTACTAAACGAAGAAAAATCTCGAAGCCAGTGCAGCCGTTTATCCTTTTGGCTATGTATGTGGATGGTTTTGGGTGTAAGAGGGCTAGCTGAATTTTTGTTAGTGTTTCGGTAGAAACTTTGGTGCTTGGTTGGTCAAATTCCATCTTGCATTTTTATGCCTTTTCTCTTAAAATTTTTCTCATCTTTGCCGAAACTTCAAGCCATTAGTGAGCATTTCTTTTCTTCAATTCTTTCTTGTTGCCGTAGGTACCAAACCATTGAGACCAAACTATTTTCATTCATTTTCTCTTGAAAATCGAAATTTGATAAGCACCCCTTCTCAACCTTTTTTTTTCTTTTCACAAAATTCTCCAACTCTACTATCTTTTCCCTCTAATCCATACCCTCATAACCAAAACTTTTCTTGTTCACCTTCTTCCATAGCCGAAACTCACAATCCACAATCACTCCTTCATAAATTCTTTCTCGTTTGAGATGACATTCCTTCTTCGATTAAATCAGTAAGTGAATTCTTTTCTATGATCATATTCTTTTCTCTTTAGCCGAATAAGTAATTATCACTATTCGGTTGTAAATCGTGATCGTAACCGAAAATGGTGTTATCCTCCACTTCTTCATGTTTTAATCACTCTCTCTTTTCGTAGTGCTTTAATGGGGAGACCGTGTATTGTTGTAGCCGAATTCAAACGGTGGTAATTAGATCCAATATCGATAAGGTAAGGGGGTTCGTTTTTGGATTTTTCGTTATATCCTTATTTGGCTATGTTGCAAATCGGATTGAAGTTTCGACTAATCGACTATATGTTTTAGGGACAAATCACTCGATATATTTCTACCTTCGGATATAGTGGTAAGTGATTCAAGTGTAAGTGATATGAAATCTTTTGGAAATTCGAGGCTAACTTTTTGTTGGTATTGTTCTAGGTCAACGACGAGTGGTTCGTTAGGAAATCGAAATCAATGTGTGTAATCCCATACCTTCCGTATATATATCTAAAATGGTGTGTAATCTCACATCTCTCTGAAAGTTTGTATGATATGTTCTGTGGTTTGGTCGAAATACCAAAGAAAACCGGAAATCGGCATCCGGGATCACTCGGGGGCCCGTAGGTTCATAGTGGTAACCATGTTTTTGTAATAAAACAGTTTTGGTCAGTGGGAGTGACGTGATTTCGAAAAATCATGAAAAATAGAAGAAAGGGAATTAATAAGTGAATAAGATATCAAATCAAAGCTTACTGTGTCTATTTTGATAAGGAAGAAACGGAGCAGGAAAAGAAATTTTATATTCTGAGATATGTTAATTTTAGTGAGACTGGTTCTGAATGATTTCGTGGTTCCCTGATCTGTCTTGGAAAAATCGTATAAAATTGTACAAAGTGAATTAAGAGATATAGTTTATATTTAAAGATTCCTTAGTGAGTCTATTTTCAACAAAAACAAGTGGGAACAACATATGAAAACTGTATAGTGAGATATTTGAATTTTGGGTAAGAGAGGTCAGAATCGTTGGACAGTGAAACAAGGGAAATTTTAAGGAATGAACTGTACTAAATGGTTAAGCCAAAAATTCTGGAAAAATTTTAGTAAGGAGATATATGAGTCTAGTTTCAAGGAAAATTTACGAATTTAGATTCCGAGATTCCTCACTCGAGTTATGGTCAATTTAGTCAGTATGACGCAGATGGACAGTTTCAAACTTTTATGCCCCAAATTAGTAGTTAAGCCTTGGTTACGAAATTACCATAATACCCTTAGAGGGTAAATTACCGAATTACCCTGGGTTGCGAGATTACCGAATTACCCTTAGCGGGTACGATTTCCAAATTATGAAAATGTCCTTATGGGCCGAATTATGGAAATGCCCCTATGGGCTGATTTGTAAAGTGTTATTGGGCTGAAATACGAAATTGCATAATGGGTTGAATTGACATATTGCCTTATGGGCCGAATGGACATATTGATTAATGGGCCAATCTGATATATTTTGTTATGTGGGCCAATTTGATATATGATTATATGGGCCAATCTGTAAATATGCAAAATGGGCCAAGATGATATTTGCTTAATGGGCCAACTTTGATAAATTGTTATAATGGGCCATAAAATTTGTAAAGAATATCTGAATACATCGTGTGAATTGTTATACATTATATACATGATTTGCATGGGTTGGGATAATGATGAAGAGAAGTTCTGGTAGCTCTGCTACATAAATCCGTATTCGCCAAGAATCAAAAATGGCAATGCCATGTAAATTCTGTTAATCTGGTGGCTTGTCCACAAATTTGATATAAATGGCTTAATGCCCGATTTGGTGTGTTGGCGGGTGGGTGATCAAGCTCCCCATGGTGTGTTGGTTGGTATGGTGGTGTGTAGCGGATGGAAAACTAGGTTTGGTTTGGGAATTGCATATCACATGCATATTATATACATGCTATTATGTTATAATTGTAAATGGGCTTTGGCCCAATAAATGCTTAATTGGATTTATGGCCCAGTGGACAATGGTAAGTGGGTTACACACTGAGTTCTTGTAACTCACCCCCTTTCTTTCTTAACCCTTGTAGGTAATGCTCGAAGGATTTGAGGACTTGGGGCCATGGATGACTCGGTGGAGGCCATACTTCAGAAATGGTTTTATTTGGACTTTAGTTTCTTACTTCGTTTGCTTTATTACTTTACTATTTTGGGTTATGTGTTGTAATAAGGCCTCTCGATTATTTTATTTTGCTTTATGTTTGACGTGTTTATATTTTACTCAAATTATTTTAAATGGGATTTTCTAAAATCATAATAAAGGTTATCCAAAATCGATTAACAAATGAATTTCAAAATAAACTTTTACAAATATTTTAATACGGAAATTTCTCTCGAACTATCAACGATATTTCCAAAAGTCACAGTTTTATAAAATTATTACTTCAAATTTAATTGATCAATATTTGAGGTTAGTAGTATTTTATTAAATATCTCAAATCAAACTTGATTTTCTTGATTTTAACAAATCAACATCTATTTTTGTACGAATAAAAAGGATCTAACATGTTTTTTTTTATCTCATTTGAAATGTTTTCTTTATACGTTATCGAAAAATTTTTTAGTGTGACACACCGGATTCGGGCCTAACTTCTAGGCCGGGTTTGGGGTGTTACAACCCGTACCAACCAACACACTTGTGGGGATTAAGTCAACCCATCCCGCCAACATACCAATCGCAAGCATTAAGCCATTTATATCACATATAATTGTGGACAAGCCACCAGAGTAACAGAATTTACGTGGCATTGCCACCATTCAGATTTGTGGCAGGGCCACCAAAATTATGTAGCAGAGCTACCAGAACTTCTCTTCAATATTATCCTATCCCATGCAAATCATGCATAATGCATAACAAATAAAAATATAACAACAGTAATTTATTCGGATATTTATTACAAAAATAATGGCCCATTATAACAGTTTATCAATTAGGCCCATTAAGCAGAACATCAGATTGGTCCATATATCAAATTATCACATCGGCCCATATATCATATTATCACATCGGCCCATATAGCAGTTTATATCGATTTGGCACATCGGGGCATTTTCGTAATCTTCCATAGTATTAATATCGATTTTGTCATTTTTATCAAAATAGTGAGATCTAAGCCAATTTTCTCGGTTTCACCTTAATACGATTTTAATCAAACGGTTTACTACCAATATGACATTAATCTTTAACCCACGAAAAACGGTGTGAGATTACACACCTGATTACGGTAAACACTACGCTTTCTCGATCATCGTCACCTAAAATTTTATAACGCTTGGTTAGTCGACATACGCGATTTAATAAATCTACTTTAAAACAAACAATCTAAAATTTACCCTCGAAATCGTGAACAACTACGATTTTTCGGTTTTTCCCAAATGACGGTCCACAACCCGGTGAAAAATCCCGAATCGCTGATGCCTCAAAATTGCGAACGACCTCGAATAGTCGATTCTCATCGGATGAGGGCCCACAACCCGTTGGAAAGTCTCGAATCGTCGAAACAACCCTTCGCTTGAATTTAGGAGTTGGGATCGTTAATCCACTCCTTTTGAGATCACCACTCGACTTTCCTTTCGAATCGATATTGCTTGCCTCCATTGAAAACAAATATTAGTGAAAACTAATATTACGTTGATATGAACGATTGATTAAGGAGGAAGGTAGGCTTACCACTAAAATCGTATAATCACTAGACAATGGATCGAGCGATTTAGCCCCTAATAGATAAAGTCGATTATTCAACCTTCAATCCGATTAACACAATAACCAAATGGAGTTATCAAATGGACTATGAAACGACCCTTACCTTAAAGATGATAATCCCGATTCTCATCGATTGATTTATGGCTATGGATGAATCAAAGGTAATCGATTCGGCCTTCCCACTATTACACTACAAAAAGGTATCGATAAAGATATGAGGGAGTATGGAGAAACTCCATTTCGGTTTTGAACAAAGTGAGCATAATCGAATAATAATAAACACACATTCGGTTAGGAAGGAAAAGAAAATGTAAAGAGTAGAATGAAGCCTTTACCCGATTCAACCAAGGAGAAACATTCAACACGAAAGAGTGAAGAAGAAATATGATATTAAAGAATCGACTAATGAAATGGAAAAGGGCAAGAAAGATTCAGTCAACTCAAAATTTATCAATTAAGAAGAAGAAAAGAGAGATTGAAGAAGTGGTGAAAATAAAAGAAGAAATGGAGAAGGGTGCTAGATAGTTCCGGCTAATACACAAAGAAAATGAGCCCAAAATGTCATGAGTGATTCGGCAAAACAAGAAGTAAGATGAGCAAATGGCTAAATGTTTCAGCTATCAAAGAGAAAATATGCTTTCTTTTGGGTTTAGATTTTCGGAAAATGAGGGAAAATGTTGGGAGAGAGCAACCAAAAAAATGCTAGAAAGGAACAAGCATTTCACACCAAAATTGCAAAATGCCTAAAGGAAAAATTGGCTACCAATCTACCCCAAAAACCGTCCAAATACATTACAATATTGGTCAACATTTGGCCAACCACACTTTCCAAAACAATCTCCACGAAATAAGCCACTTGTTCCCCTTACTTGCCTTTTTCTTTTGATTCCTTTCCCCAACCTCAACCTTTCCTTATTTCCTTAGCCACTTTACCAAAAATAAAGAAGTCCAACTTGCCATATATACCTCTTGGCCGACACTTAAGGAAAGAGTGTAAAAATATTAGTCAAAATTTACACACAATGGGATTTGAACCTCTTCCCTCAAGGTACATCATATGGCGCCATAACCCCTTTACCATAAGCTCATTTATGCTAGCTATTTACTTATTTATTTCTATATGCTTTAAGGTCACTTACTCTATCTCCTTAAAGTGCTAAATGCCAAAACTTTTACTAGGTCCAAATAAACCCCGAGCCTTCTCAGGATCCTCTAAACTTACACAATTAATAATTTAACTAGCTTAGCACCAAAAATAATGCAACACATAAAATTCCAAATTTTAGGATGTTACAATTCTACCCCCTTAAAGAAAATTTCGTCCTAGAAATTTACCTAATTAAAAGAGGTGAGGATATTGCTACCGAATCACGTCCTCAGGCTCCCATGTAGCTTCCTCCGATCCGTGGTTGCGCCATAATACCTTGACTAACGGTACCGACTTCCTTCTCAGCACCTTAATGTCCTGATCTAAAATTTGCACTGGCTCCTCCTCGATCGACAAGTCAGGTCTTATCTCAACTTCCTCTACCGGTACTATATGAGATGGATCCGATCGGTAATGCCTTAACATTGAAACATGAAACACACTATGTATCTGACTCAACTCCGGAGGTAACTCAAGTTGATAAGCCACTGGCCCAACACGCTTCAAAACATGGTACGGTCTGATGAACCTAGGGCTCAACTTGCCCTTCCTTCCAAATCTGAAGATCTTCTTCCAAGGTGAGACCTTTAGAAAGACTTGATCTCCCACTGAAAACTCAATATCCTTACGCTTCAAATCCGCATACGATTTTTTTCTATCTGAAGCTTCCTTTAACTGTGCCCGAATTCCTTTACTTTTTCCTCTGTCTCCGATATCAGCTCAGGACTCAATAACTATCGCTCCCCCAATTCAGTCCAACAAGTAAGAGTACGACACCTACGACCATACAACGCCTCGTAGGGTGCCATCTGGATGCTGGATTGCTAGCTATTGTTATAAGCAAACTCTGCCAACGGTAGGAAATCCTCCTAACTACCCCTAAAGTCAATCAGACAGCCCCTTAACATTTCTTCCAGAATCTGGATTACTCTCTCCGACTGACCATCTGATTGAGGATGAAATGTCGTGCTGAAATTTAACTCTGTTCCCAAAGCTTCATGTAAGACTTTCCAAAATCGTGATGTAAACCTAGGGTCCCTATCCGAAATAATAGACACTGGTACCCCATGTAACCTCACGATCTTTGCTACGTACAACTTGGCCAACTTCTGCAATGAGTAATCCGTACGAACAGGTTTCTTCAATTCCAATCGACTGGGCGTATTGTGTCAAATTTTTTGAGTAATATACCTGGAAATACCCGTTGATTCCTTATTAACGCCGTTTCGAACACAACTGGTAGAATCGATTCAATACATTTCTTATGTACCCATAGGTGCTATATTGGATTTGAATCAGATTTCGAATCAAGCTATCTTGATTGACTGCCTCCATTATGTTGTTGCTAGCGCAGTCTTCGTCAATCGATCCACTATTACCCAAATAGAATCTTTCTTAGTAGGCGATAAGGGTAACCCACTAACAAAGTCCATCGTTATCTGTTCCCATTTCCATAATGGAATCTTCATCGGTTGTAGCAATCTCGACGACAATTGATGTTTCGCCTTCACTTGCTGACATGTTAAGCACCTACTTACAAAATTAGTAACCTCCCGTTTCAACCCTGGCCACCAATACTGCTCACGGAGGTCTCGATACATTTTAATTCCCCTAGGGTGCATAGCATATGGGCTACTATGCGCCTCTCGCAGAATCATTTGCCTCAATTCCTAATCTTTGGGCATACAAATCCTTTTGCGGAAACACAGTACTCCATCATTATTCAATCCAAAATCCCCTATCACACCACCTTCCACTTGCTGAAGTAAGGAACCCAACCTTTCATCTGATAACTGCTTTTCCTTAATTTGACCTACCCACGCAGGCTTCAACTGAAGTTCGGCTATCAGACTACCATCTTTATACAAGCTGAGATGATCGAACATCGCTCTCAAATATGATATCACCTTACGACTCAACGCGTCTGCCACAACGTTAGCTTTTCCAGGATGATACTCAATTGAGAAGTCATAATCCTTCAACAGTTCTATCCACCTCCGCTGTCTTAAGTTCAACTCCTTTTGGGTAAGGAGCTATTTTAGACTCTTATGATCCGTATAGATGATCGACTTTTCACCGTATAGGTAGTGTCTCCAAATCCTCAAAGCAAACACCATTGCAGCCAACTCTAAATCATGAGTGGGATAATTCACCTCATGCGGCCTTAACTGATGAGATGCATAAGCCACCACTTTTCCACCTTGCATCAACACACATCCCAAGCCAGTGTGTGACGCATCGCAATAAACAATAAACTCTTTTCCAAATTTCAGTTGAATCAAGATTGGCGCTCCGTCGAGAATCTTCTTCAATTTCTCAAAACTTTCTTGCTGCTGTTCTAACCACACAAATGGTACTCCCTTGCGCAATAGCTTAGTTAAGGGTGTAGGAATCAATGAAAACCCCTCAACAAAAAGCCTGTAATAACCAGCCAACCCTAAGAAACTCTGAATTTCGGCCACCGACTTCGGTGGTTTCCAATCCAACATAGCCTCTACTTTCTGGGGGTCAACTCTAATTCCTTCGGCCGACACAACATGCCCCAAGAAGGTCATTTTCTTTAGCCAAAATTCACACTTACTAAATTTGGCATAAATTTGCTTTTCCTGCAATATTTGCAATACTATTCACAGATGTGATTCATGCTCTTCTTCATTCTTCGAGTATACCAAGATGTCATCTATGAAAACCACCACGAACCGATCTAAATAGGGTTGAAAAACTCGGTTCATCATGTCCATAAATGCAGCTGGCGCATTGGTCAACCCAAACGTCATCACCAAGAACTCATAATGTCCATAACGAGTTCGAAATGCAGTCGCATGAATATCTGCCTCCTTGACCTTAAGTTGGTGATAACCCGATCTCAAATCTATCTTCGAGAAAACTGAAGCTCCTCGCAGTTGATCAAACAGATCATCGATTCTCGGCAACAGATATCTATTCTTGATCATCAACTTATTCAACTGCCTATAATTGATGCACATATGCATCGACCCATCCTTCTTGACGAACAAGACCAGTGCTCCCCACAGTGACACACTCGGTCGAATGAATCCCCGATCCAACAACTCTTGAATTTGAGCTTTAAGCTTCGCAAACTCCTTCGGCCCCATTCTATAAGGAGCAATGGACACCGGAGCCGTTCCTGGCAATAACTCAATGCCAAACTCTACTTCCCGATCCGGAGGCAATCCAAGAAGTTCCTCGAGAAAAATGTCTGGAAACTCTTTCACCGTTCTAACACCTTCCACCGACAATTCCTTGGCATCCAATGCACTAATGAAGGCTAGGAATGCTCCACATCTATTTCGCACCAACTTTTCTGCCTTTAAAGCGGATACCACATTAGATAGATAATTTCTCCTTTCACCTATCATCACCACTTCTCTATCTTCTGAAGTTCTTAGTGCCATCCGCTTTGCAGCACAATCCAAGTTCGCACGGTGTTTCACCAACCAGTCCATGCCCAAAATAAGATCAAACTCGGCGAAAGGCAGTTCCATCAAATCTACCAAAAATGTTTCTCCTTGAATTTCTAAGGGCACATCTCTAAACAATCTATTCACTATCACAGACTGTCCTAAAGGACTAATTACTGTCATCTCTCTAGTAGTAATCTCAAATCTAATGTTTAGATTTCTAGATACAGCACTAGCAACATACGAATGGGTGGATCTGATATCTATCAAAGCAGTAACAGGTACATCGGATATGAAGAACGTACCGATTATCACATCAGATGCATCGCCATCCTTTCAGCGTCTGATCACATAAACCAACCTTGGCTGCCTCGCCTCTGTGTTACCCCTAAAAATAGTACCTCTTCTCGGTGCACCTTGACCTCGTCCTACGCAATTACCACCTCGACCTGGCCCACGGCCTCTCGGTGGCTGCTGAGCGCCTCTAGCTGGCTGTGCATCATAGTTGCGAGCTTTCTGATTCGAAGCAGTTTGTCGAGGACAATTTTTAAGCTGATGGTTCTTAGAACCACATTTGAAACAACCACCGGTTCTCTTCTAGCATTCACCCGGGTGTCATTTTTTGCAGTTAGCACATGGCTGTATCTGATTGGTAGCAGCTGGTGCTCTAGCTTGAGCTGGCTCATCATTCTTGGGCCTCTTCTAAAACCTTCTAGTAGGACCCGAGTACTTAAAGTCCCTCTTGCTCTTGCCTCTATCTTTTTCTTGGTTTTGCCGCTCTGAGTGTTTAGCCTCTTCGGCTATCTTTGATTTCTCCAGTAGTGTGGCAAAATTCCTTTCTTGTTGTGGGGCTATCAGTACCCGCAACTCATCACTCAACCCGTCTTCCAAACGCACACAACGTTCGTAGTCAGTTAGCACGATACCCCAGGCATAACGACTCAGATGTAAAAATTCTGCCTCGTAAGCTGCCACAGTCTTACTTTTTTAAGCCAAATTTAGGAGTTCCTTTCTTCGGGCATCCACATAGCTAGCCCCGACATATTTTCCTTGGAATGAAGTTTTGAAGAAATCCCAAGTAACACGATCGGCCTGAGTGCCTTCTCGAACAGTAAGCCACCATTGATACGCCTCGTCTCTCAACAAGGACACAACTCCTGTTAGTTTCTACTCGGTGGTGCAATCCAGATCATCCATGATCCGCTCCACTGCCTCGAGCCAATACTCCGCTACATTTGGGGCTACACCCGATACACCCCTAAAAACTTTGGCACCACTTGATCTAAGTCGTTTCGAAATTGATCCACGAGCTACTGGCCCAGTTCTAGCCCCAACAACCCTTTTCAAGACTCGTAAGATTGCTTGGGACAGAGCGATGTCCTCTCTCATACGGTCATGTGATCCAGTTTCAGACCTAGGTGACGCAGGTGCTTCCATTTTCGATATATGTCCCGACGCTTCGAACGCAACTCTAGCGCCTCGGCCTCTACCACAGCCACGTCTACCACGGCCACGTCCTCTAGCACTCATATTGGGTAAATCGATTTAATCTGATTAAAAGTCTTATGAATCAGTATACTATTTCGATATTTATTAAATAGTATTTTATGAGGTATAAGAAATAAAGTTGTTTTCGTAAACGCATCCTATAGTCTTAATCTTTATAGTTTTAACATCTAAAACTAAAAGTTCTAGAGTGTTCCTATAGTCATATCACAATAATCATAATCATACAATAACATACACTTACTTGAATTGGTGCCGGATACCCGTGGTACCATACTTCTTTTAAAACATACGTTTAAAATTTAAAACAACTTTGGAAAATATTTTTGAATTCAAACCACAGCCGAGTTTTGAACAGGCTCCAATACCATAAAATGTAATACCCCAAACCTGACTCATGCGTTAAGGCCAGATCTGACATGTCACATGAGAAAAATACTACTAAGTCCTTTTTCATAAATAGATCAATTAAAACAACTCCCATGTAAAAATTTAAAAAAAATATTATTGAAAAAAAGATCGATTGATAAATTAATAAATTTGAGATATGAACATCTTATAAGTCATAACTTTAAAAATATCGTAAATGGTTTCGTAAAAATAATTTCCAAAAGCATTGATGAAAATTTTAAGAGAAATTTTCGAGTTAAAAATATGTTTATAAAAGTTTATTATGAAACACTTTTTGTTTATTCATTTTAAGAAAATGTTTATTTAAGTTTTTAGAAAAATTTCCATTTGAAGTACTTAGAGAAAATTATAAATTAGTCAAATAATGAACAAAACAAAAATAAATCCAGAGGCCTTATTACAACCTTAACTCAAATAGCAAATTAATTAAAAGTACTAAAGAAATCCAAATTTCCAAATTAAACCGTTTTTGTAGTATGGCCTCCACCGAGTCATCCACGGCCCAAGTCTCCATCACTGATTATTACCTGAAAAGAATAAGGAAAAACGGGGGTGAGTTACTAGAACTCAGTGTGTAACTCACTTACCGTTGTCCACTGGGCCAAAATCCCCTTAAGCAATTATTTGGGCCTAATCCCATTTACAATAATAAAAATGTATCGAATATAATATGAATATGAATTGCAAGTCCCAAACCAAGCCTAGTAATCCATCCGTTACACACCAACCGTACCAACCAACACACCTGTGGGGATCAAGTCAACCCACCCCTCCAACACACCAATCGCAGGCATTCAGCCATTTATATCACATATAATTGTGGACAAGCCACCAGATTAACAGAATTTACGTGGCATTGCCACCATTCAGATTTGTGGTAGGGCCACCAAAATTATGTAGCAGAGCTACCAGAACTTCTCTTCAATATTATCCCATCCCATGCAAATCATGCATAATGCATAACAAATCACAATATAACAACAGTAATTTATTCGGATATTTATTACAAAAATTATGGCCCATTATAACAGTTTATCAATTAGGCCCATTAAGCAGAACATCAGATTGGTCCATATATCAAATTATCACATCGGCCCATATATCATATTATCACATCAGCCCATATATCATATTATCACATCGGCCCATATATCATATTATCACATCGGCCCATATAGCATATTATCACATCGACCTATATATCATATTATCACATCGGCCCATTTATTATATTATCACATCGGCCCATATATCATATTATCACATCAGCCCATATATCATATTATAACATCGGCCCATATAGCAGTTTATATTGATTTGGCCCATTAGGGGCATTTTCATAATCTTCCATAGTGCTAATACCGATTATGTCAATTTTATCAAAACAGTGAGGTCTAAGCCAATTTTCCTGGTTTCACCTTAATACGATTTTAATCAAATGGTTTACTTCCAATATGACATTAATCTCTAACCTATGAAAAACGGTGTGAGATTACACACCTGATTACGGTAAACACTACACTTTCTCGATCGTCATCACCTAAAATTTTATAACGCTTGATTAGTCGACATACGCGATTTAATAAATCTACTTTAAAACAAACGATCTAAAATTTACCCTCGAAATCATGAACAACTACGATTTGTTGGTTTTCCCCGGATGACGGTCCACAACCTGGTGGAAAATCTCGAATCGCTGATGCCTCAAAATTGCGAACGACCTCGAATAGTCAATTCTCACCGGATGAGGGTCCACAACCCGATGGAAAGTCTCGAATCGCCGAAACAACCCTTCGCTTGAGTTTAGGAGTTGGGATCATTAATCCACTCCTTTTGAGATCACCACTTGACTTTCCTTTCGAATCGATATTGCTTGCCTCCATTGAAAAAAAAATATTAATCAAAACTAATATTACATTGATATGAATAATTGATTAAGGAGGAAGGTCGGCTTACCACTAAAATCGTATAATCACTAGACAATGGATCGAGCGATTTAGCCCTTAACACATAAAGTCGATTATTCAACCTTCAATCAGATTATCGATAACCAAATGGAGGTATCGAATGGACTATGAAAAGACCCTTACCTTAAAGATGATAATCCCGATTCTCACCGATTGATTTATGGCTATGGATGAATCAAAGGTAATCGATTCGGCCTTCCCACTATTACACTACAAAAAGGTATCGATAAAGATATGAGGGAGTATGGAGAAACTCTATTTTGATTTTGAACCAAGCGAGTATAATCGAATAATAATAAACACACATTCAGTTAGGAAGGAAAAGAAAATGTAAAGAGTAGAATGAAGCCCTTACCCGATTCAACCAAGAATGGAGAAGATAGATGATATTAAAGAATCGGCTAATGAAAAGGAAAAGGGCAAGAAAGATTCGGTCAACTCAAAATTTATCAATTAAGAAGAAGAAAAGAGAGATTGAAGAAGTGGTGAAAATAAAAAAAGAAATTGAGAAGGGTGCTAGATAGTTCCGGCTAATACACAAAGAAAATAAGCCCAAAATGTCATGCGTGATTCGGCAAAACAAGAAGTAAGATGAGCAAATGGCTAAATGTTTCAGCTATCAAAGAGAAAATATGCATACTTTTGGGTTTAGATTTTCGGCAAATGAGGGAAAATGTTAGGAGAGAGCAACCAAAAAAATGCTAGAAAGGAACAAGCATTTCACACCAAAATTGCAAAAATGCCTAAAAGAAAAATCGGCTACCAATCTACCCCCAAAACCATCCACATACATTACAATATTGGTCAACATTTGGCCAACCACACTTTCCAAAACAATCTCCACGAAATAATCCACTTGTTCCCCTTACTTGCCTTTTTCTTTTGATTCCTTTCCCCAACCTTAACCTTTCCTTATTTCCTTAACCACCTTACCAAAAATAAAGAAGTCCAACTTGCCATATATACCTCTTGGCCGACACTTAAGGAAAGAGTGCAAAAATATTAGTCAAAATTTATACACAATGGGATTTGAACCTCTTCCCTCAAGGTACATCATATGGTGCCATAACCCCTTTACCATAAGCTCATTTATGCTAGCTATTTACTCTTTTATTTCCATATGCTTTAAGGTCACTTAATCTATCTCCTTAAAGTGCTAAATACCAAAATTTTTACTAGGTCCAATTAAACCCCGAGCCTTCTCAGGATCCCCTAAACTTACACAATTAATAATTTAACTAGCTTAGCACCAAAAATAATGCAACACATAAAATTCAAAATTTTAGGATGTTACAAATATGGTTACTTGAGATTATGGTTTTGGTACATTTTTTTGAAAGGTTAAGCCATGTGATTTGGCTAAACTTGATAGTATGTTTTGGTATGTTTTGTCAAATGTTGATGGAATGGAAATTATGCAAATTATGTCTTGTTATTTGAAAGGTTTATGAATGGAAGATGTATGATATTAATTAAGCTTTTGAATGGTAGGAAGAAATGATATTATATGTGTATGAATTGTTATGGAATGGCTACTAATTGGGTTGTAAAATTGTTACCATTATGATTCTTTATGCTTATGATAATAAGGTGGAAAAATGGCTCTGCAAATAGCCTATTTTTGTCCACACGGTTAGGGACACGGGCGTGTGTCTCAGCCGTGTGTGACACATGGCCATGTTACACAACTGTGTGTCCCTTGGTGTTGATTTGGAATTGAAGTCAGTATGCTCCACACGGCCTCACACACGGGCGTGTGACTGGCCGTGTGGTACAAGTCAAAATACCCCCTAAATGGCACACGGCCTAGCACACGGGCATTTGACTTGGCCATGTTGTATAAGTCAGTATACCCTACAGTTTTGGCACGACCTAGTACACGGTCTAACACACGGGCATATGTGGTCATTTTGAAGGGCACACGGGCTAGACATACGGGTGTGTGGTCAGCCATGTGACCCAAGTCAGTATGTATCCCTTGTTTTCACATGGCCTGGGACACGGGCATGTCTGGAGCCGTGTGAGGCACACGGCCTGTCCACATGGGCGTGTGACCCTTAAAATGTTGAAATATTTCTAAGTTTCCAAAGTTTTCGTATGTTATTGATTTACTCTTGAACCACTTCTAATGCATGTTTAAGGCCTTATAGGTCCTTATTAGGGACAATATGATTCTATTGAATTGTATTTGTATATGAATGTATGAGAGTTGGATATTAAATGATATGTATTGATCGGTAATACCTCGTACCCCTACTCCGGCGATGGATACGAGTTAGGGATGTTACATTACCATTTATGGGTTTTGTAAAATCAAGCTTGATAATGTTAAGATTTGTTGATTAATAAACTTGGGTTATGTTAAGGGTAAGTTAAGAAGTAAAGAAAAGTGCTGGATTTTATTAGAAATCCAACTAAACTATATAGTTGATTTATGACATTAAAAACCAAATTGAATAAATTGAAAGCTATTAAGAAATTATGTTATAAATTAAAAGTACAAGCTCCCTAATGAAAGAATATGAAGTCGATTGTTGATTCGATGCTAAATATCGAGAATTATAGACATTTCAGATTTTAGGCCTTATAGGGACTAAAATGAATAAAATGCAAACTATGGTTAACTGAGGTATTTTTCATGTGATTATGTACATCTAAATGTTGTAGGATAAAGGAAAGGTGAAGTCTGTAAACGAGTAACCCTATCCTAGTTTGTGCTTTCATGACTTTGAATTCAATATGTATATGGCTCATTAAATATAATGTAATTAAGGTTACAATAATGCTTGTCTCATGACTTGGTAAGTATTTGTGTTATGGTTAAATTGAGGATATGTGTACATGTATATGAAATGAATGTGGTAAATGATATATGTGAATGATGAGAATTGTCATATTAGTTGTATATTAAATGTGAAAGCATGAAAATGTTATGTAATAATATGCAAATGGTTTGATTGACATGAACCTGCTATGAAAAGGTTTATAACAAGTGAATCATGTATGCTTTGAAATAGTGAATACCTTATTAAAGTACTCGGATAGAGTCATGTATAGTTGGCATGCCATAGGATTAGTATATAGGGTTTACTTTGATTTTATACCGATGAGATGCAGAGCACACATTACTTTGAATGTACCGATGAGGTGGTAAGAGAACACACACGAAAATTTATTACTTCGATTTATATTGATGAGGCGTGAAGGGCATTATACTTCGAACGTAGTGTCGGTTATATAAGTGTGATGGTTGGTTGTTCTGTGTATCCATCTTGAGTCTGTGTCTAGTTAGTAGGGATTATGAATCATTTGAATTGCTTAATACCATTGACTATTGAATGTTTGATGTTGATTGTGAAATTTTTTATGAAAACTAAGCATTGAAAGATAACATGCGAAAGACAATGCGATTTTGATTATTACAAGCACCGAAGGTTGATGCAGATATAAAATGAATCAATAGATTCGAGTATGAAATGAAAAAATAAATTTGTTCATATGACATGTTTTAATTTATATGTAATTGAGATGGCATTATCGTTGAATTCAAGATGATGATATGTAACATGATATCAAGCATGAAAGCATGTTAGCAAAACACGAGACAAGAAATGTAAATATGGTTTAAGCTATTTTTGAACTTCATGTTTAATGCACATGTTTAATTTGGTTATAATTGTTTATTGTTTCAGATCATGTTCCCTATTGCTCAACGTACAATTTTGTTTATTTTTGTGCCTATGTAACGTTAGATCTCGAGGACTCAAGAAATACGATAACATCTGGGACTCAATTCTTGACTCAGTAAAGTTTGTATAGCTTGTTATATGTTTTGTAGCAATTGGCATGTATTTAGTGCAAAAGTTTAGTCTTTGAACTTATTTTGATGTTTTGAGTACTTATCACAGTGAAGGCTTGTATATTGAATGTGATCATACATGTATGGTGTTGTGAATGTGTGTTATAACTAGGGATATGGTTATATGCATGCCAAATTTGTCATATTATACGTGTTTGAGGTGTTGCTTGCATGCCAAGTAAATGAAGTTGATGCATGAATTTAGTAACGATGAGTACATGCTTGTGAATAGGTGATTTAAAGTGTTAAATATGCTTGAAATGGTGTTTTAAACTTGTTTATTGTGTTGTTTTGGTAACAACCTGAAAGTCAGTGGTGTCGAAACTTCATTTTCGATGTTTGAGTTCGTAAATATTATTTAATATTTTACGAGGTTAGTATGAAGTTCAATTAAAGTTTGGTTCTTCCATTTTTTAATTAATAATTAATTAATGTACAAGTGCAATGATCATAAAGTCATTGGTATAGAAAAATACGATTTTGGGACCTCATTTTCGTAAACTGAACTCGTAAATATTTTTATTAAATATTTACGAAATTATTGTATAGGTAAATTTAATTTTGGATAGATAATTTTATCGAATTAGCGATTAATGAATATAAAAGGACTAAATTGTAAAAGTGATAAAAGTTCAATTGCTATAGAATTTTTAATTAGAAAATGTACTAGGCCCTAAACAGGCAATTTTATCACTTTAGGAATGTCGGTGGACGATGGCTTAGACGAGAAACCATTGTTCTCTTTTCATCTACATGCAACCGAAATAGAAATGGAAAAATAAGTTTCAATTTTAAGGGTTCAATCTTTGGAGCTTAATTTGGTTAGTGAAATTTAGTCTTTTTCTTGTAATTTTTATGTTTTTGAGATCATTAGAGCTTAATCTAGCTAACCCATGTCTCAATTCATTAAATTGTTAAAGTTTCAAAATGTTGTCATTAATGAATGCTTGAAGTTTTGATGTTAAAACTTAGCTTTTAAGCTTAGAAATGGAAAAGGGCTAATTTGTAAAGTTTAAATGTTAGCTTTTAATATAGGGATTAAAGTGTAAAATTTAAAATTGATGTTAAATTTATATAATTATAGATGATAGAGGGTTGAGGAAGGATGTAATTAAAAGTATATTGTAAATCAAAGCTTTAATTTGAAAGATATAACTATTTCGATTTTAGGGAGAAAATTGAAAAAAATGTAAAACTTTATGGGACATTTGAAAATAAATGTAACATCCTAAATTTATGGGCCTATGCATTTTGTGTAATGAATGCTTAAATATGTTAAATTAAGAATTAGAGGTTCAGTTTGGGCTCAAGAATGGGTTGAGGCCTTGACGAAATATTCTGTTAGGCACTCTAGGACTTGAAATAAAGTAATGGTAGTTTAGTTGGCTTAATGGGCTTGTGTCCCAGTAGCAAGGGGCGCAGCGAGGGAAGCTGTTTAAGTGGCGCCTTAGAGGGGCGGCATGGGGCCCAAGAAATTGGGTCAAAGCTTCGGTAGCCCAAGGAGAGCTAGGAGGGACGGCACAAGGCTATAATTTAGGGGATTTTTAATGATTAAGTTATGAGGATAATAAGCAGATAAAAGGGGAAGTAGTGGTGTGATGTAGGTCTCCGATGGATGAGTGCTCCGATGGAAGCTAGTGTTGGCCGAAAATCAAACTCAGGAGGGGGGAGGAATCGGTTTAGTATAGGCAGAGAGGGGTGCCGAAAAATTTCTGCTATGTTCTCATCATCTTTTTCTTTCTCTGTCGAAATCCCCATTCCATTCTCCCTCTCAACTTTCTTTCTTTTCTTTTTCCATTTGGCCGAACCCTTTGACAATTTCTTTCTCATTCCTTTCAAATACTTTAGCTGAAATCTCTAAGCCTTTCCTTGATTTCTTTTTACTTTCTTTCTAAGCCAAAGCTGGAAAACTTTACTCAGACCTTCTAAAAGCCGAAAACGCATCAATTCATCTTTTTTGAGATTTTCATAAAAGCCGAAATCCATAGATCTCATCTCCTGTGTTTGCCGAATTCTCTCTGAGGTGCCTACTTGTGCCGAATCTTGAAGAAAACTCAGGGTAAGTGTCGATTCGTGAGATTTCAGTCTTTTTCGGCTTTTTAGAGACTCTAGCCGAATGGCTATATGGAAACTAATCTTGTGTTTTTCTCTTATTTGCGGCATTCCGGGATTTGAAGGGGAGTCAATCGCTTAGATTTCTAAGTCGACTTTAGTAGCACTCGAATCGTGTTACTTTCGGGAATTCAAGGTAAGGAGATCTGTTAATTTTAAGCGTGTAGATTTGGGTATACACTAACCCTTGGCCGAATGTAGGAAGGCCTTATCTTTGTGTTCTTTCGGCTTTTGAGCAAAGTTGTAGACAAAGGGCAGTAGATCTGATTAGTGAGGGTATCGATGTAGAGGGTAGTCCTGCTTATCTATCAGGTGTGTAACACTTCCACACCATTTAGATTGCCTGTTATAATATGGTTATAAATCTGTTAAATTCTGTTAAATGCCAAAATTCTGGCATAACGGTTGAAACCCGAAGAGGGTAAAGGCGAATCACCAGGTTAGTGAATTCTGTCATTCATAAATGAATGTTTCTGTTGAGATGATATGTTTTATATGTATGCCGATTTCTGTGATAGCACGAGGTTGGGAGATTGATGAAAGGGGAAATGTTCTGTTGTAGTGGCTTTTGCCATGATCTGTTGATAGCACGAGGTTGGGAGATTGATGAAAGGGGAAATGTTCTGTTGTAGTGGCTTTTGCCATGATCTGTTGTAGTGGCTTTTGCCATGATCTGTTGTAGTGGCTTTGGCCATGATCTGTTGTAGTGGCTTTTTGCCATGATCTGACGATGAGCAGCTAACTGCAGCATGACTGCCATCGATTGTGTGTAGCGGTGTGGGTTGATTGTAGAAATCCCCAATGGTGTGATTGGCATGTAAGGGTGGTGTGTAGAGGATGGAAACCTAGGATTGGGTTGGGCTTTGCATAATTCCTGATATATTATATTTTGTTATCTGTTCTGTGGGGCTAAGGCCCAATCTGATGGTGCACGAGGGTTGCACACTAAGTCTCGCGACTCACCCTATTATTTAACATCTTTTAGGTAGCACCTAGTGCATCGGACCGGGCTGGAGGGGAGCGCAGGGTCGCCATACGAGAGAATATCTTGATTCAGCAAAAGAATCTACTTAGTTTATTTATTTTTAATTAGTGGGTTTTAAATTTAATTGTAATAAGGCCATGGGCCACTAGCTTTACATTTTTTCTTTTCTTTTCTTTTTGGTTTTATTTTGGGCTTTTATTACTATTAGACATTTAAATTTTACGTTTTAATTAAACTAATGCATTAATATAAAATGCATATCTCTTACAAATAATTCAACCATTTAGTTTTCCCGAATTAAAGGTTAAACTCAAGAAAAATATTTTTTTTTTCGAAATTACGACATCTTTCAAAATCTCCTTAGTGACATGCCAGATCCGGTTATGGTGTTTGGGCTGGGTTTGGGGTGTTACAATAAAATTGAATTGACATATGTTTATACTAGGCTGATGTAAGATGTGTGGAATTGATAAATTGAATGGAATAATTGTATTAATTGGAAATTGGACCAAATCGGAAAGAATAGCAGAAAAGAGAAAATTGTTCAATAGCCCTTAAAGTTTCAACTTGTTAACTATTTTAACCAAGTAAGTTCATAGAGTTGTACAATTGTAACATATTCTTGAATTATGAAATCGTTTTATGTGGTTGTAAATTGAATTGTTTATAATTTAGTGCAAAAGGTGCGATATTGATTAAATCGTAAAGAAATGATAAATAGATTGATAATTTGATATGATGAATTGTAATTTGAGATATTTAATGAATTGATATTTGATTATGATTGATTGAATTAGATTGATATGAATTTGATTGAGTATCGAGATATAGGATTAAATTGAATAATTTGCAAAATATATATGACCTTGAAATTGAATGTGATTTGAATAGAATTTGATATTATATCATTACTGAATTATTATTCGTAGCTAAAAAAGACGTAGGATTGTCGAAAGGGAAAGGGAAGGTGAGAGTCAATGACGAGTGACACGAGTTTTCAGTTTGTATTTCTATGAATCGAAAATAGTATTAGTTAATGCATATTTATGATATATTGCATTATATAGAATTAAGGTAAGCTATTAATAGTTATTTAGTGAAAATGCTAAGAGTGGAAGTGAATATCAAGACTTGGACTAAATTGAATAGAATAAAAAGTTTGTATGATTTAATTAATTCATGAAATTGGATGTGAATAGTGATAGTGTATAAAAGAGCATGTAGTTGTGGAGCCCCTTGTATTTTGCTATGTTTGGGATATTTGAATTAGAAGCTAATAATGCTTATAATTAAGTTTTGTAAAGTTGGCAATAAAAGTTTAGTATAATTTGATTATATGTTTTAATGTTGGTAGATGATAAACTAGAATTATATAAGTTTGGAATGCATAGATGAGTAAATTGGTAATATGAGAAGTGAAATGGTATGGTTTGTGCCTTATTGAATTGATTGTTTTAGGAAGGATTATACAATTGTGAATGGTTGAAAATGTTACAATGTAAGTGTTTGTTTAGGTAAAATTTTGAGATATTGGTATGGTGATAAAAAAGTTTTGAAATGATTCATGGCGATTTGAATTGGTGCATATTTGGTTAAGTATATGTAAATTATAAATAGGCTTGAATATGGTATGAAAGGTTATAATTGTGATTGGATTTAGTAGTTAGGTAAATGCTAATTAGTTAATGTAGTATGCACAATTTGCACTTCATGTTGTTGTGAGATTTTGAAGGATGTTGTAACCTCCCAAACCTGACCTAGACGTTATGGCCTAATTCTGAAGGTGACATTGGCCATCGGAATGACACAGATAAACTTTTGCAATTTCAAACATATTTTAAAACTATTTGCTTTTCTAACAAAAACTAGTGAACTTGAATATTTGTTTTTATATCGAAAAAAGAAGTTAATTTCGGAAGATTGATTGATTTTATAATTTCATTTGTAAAGAACCATCATTTTAAAAATTAAGTTGAATTTTGTTGAAAACTTATTTTCAGTATAGTAGCGAAAAAAGAGTGATTTAATCAGACTTTCAATAAAAACCAAATTTTATGCATGGTCATTTAAAAATCAATTTAAGTAGTTTAAAATTTAATGTCATGCAAATCAAAATAATAATCCCAAAAATAAAATACCATGCCACAGCCCATATAAAAATTATTATAGTCCAAGAAAAAATTATTAAAATTTAGCTTAAAGTACTTAAAAGTAAAAACACCCCAGAAGCTCCTTCGATAGTTGTGTCCAAGTCCTAACCTCAAGGGTTATATGTAAAAACAGTATACTAATGGGGGTGAGCTAAAAAGCTCAGTGTGAGCCGTAACTCCAATAAACAGTGATAAATAGTAAATATATCACTCAAGCTAAGAAATATATAGAATATCATAAATAGTACAAAATTCACAGTTTATGCCATGCATGATCATGTCAATGCAGTGTTTTTAGAAAAAGGTCCAACCCAATTCCACTACACACCATAATAAGAGTTCCCCCAGAACTCATCCAGCCAATAACACACCAATTTTTGGATAAGCCATGAGTAATGTAGATAAAATGTCATAAAAGTGGACAAGCCACTAGTATTGCGGACAAGCTGTTAGTAATGTGGACAAGCCACCAGTGATGCAGATAAACTACCAGTATTACAGGCAAGCTACCAGTACTTCCTCCTTATATATTCGTTCCAACTCCAATGCAGTACGACATGAATTTAATGATAACAAAGCAGTACAGTAAGCTTGATTAAAACATGCATTCGGTAGCAGAATCAGTAGCCATGATTTAGACATGTGACCAGTAACAAAAACAATGGCATGAAATATCATACATTCGGTAAAATAGTATAGTGGGCACATTTAACGGTGCTTTCAGTATTATCAATATCATAAACCACATTTTACTATGTGGTTAAAATTTCAGTAATAGTGTACATGATTTATCATGTAATTAGTCTCATTAACAGAACAGTAACATACTTTCATATCACATATTATGCGAAACATCACTGAGTCATATAATATTATACACACATATAATGCATCACATATTTTTTAGATTAGAGGCCCTTACTTGAAATCGATCCTAATAAATGATTTATTAACCACCAAGAATACTTAGTGTATTCGTTTAGTCATTAAGTCAAAATAGATTTAAACAGTTAATTTTTATTAATCAATATTTACAGAAATGTTATGAACAAATCATACACAATATTAATAGGTTAAAACTCACACGTAGATTAAGGATCTCACAACTCTAGATCTAATCCTCCATATTTCAGCGAAACAGATCTAATCAGATCTTGCTTGATTTTATCAAAGAATGAAGGTACCAACACCAAAATACCGATGTTAGTTTTGGTTTTACAGTCAAAAGTAATCCTTTTATAAAATCGAATGAATAATAACTTAATCTTAGACCCTTTCAACAGAAATCCAATACTCCTCTTGTTCTAATGCAAAAATCGAGTGCTTCAGACTTAAACCTTCAAAGAAAATACAACTTTAGTGAGATGAACAAGCAATATTTGACCATACCAATTAAAGAGAAGAGTTTAGATTCGGTAAGGCGATCATTACTTACACTTTTTCGTTAAGATCGAAAAACTACGGTTCAACGACGATTTTGGGTAGAGGGAGAATTATTTTATATGGAGAAGAAAGAGTGTAAACAAGATAAGTATGAAGAATTAATCAATATTATAATCAACTTGATAAAACGAAGAAAAAGTAAAAGATATTCATTTATAATCAAAGGAAAAGAAGAAAGGAGAAAAAGGGAGAAAAATAGGTGGCGACAATGATCCGACGATGGTGCAGTGGTGGCAAGGAGAGGGAATTAAGGGAAGAACGATGGTGAAAGGGTGGTTGAGGTGGTGCAATAGGAAGAACAAAGGAGGATATGTGGTGGCAAAATGAAAATAAGAAGAGAGGAGGAGAAGCTAGAGAAAAAGGGGCGGTACAAGTGTTGGTTTTTGAGAAAAAGATGAAAAAAGAAAAGAAAAAGTTGATGGCTTTCTTTTGGTAAAAAGGGTGCCATAACTAGTAAATGGGAAGAAAAGGAATGTAATGGAAATAATGGGAAGAAAAGGAAAAAGGAGGAACACATGGAGTGAAAAGGGGAGAAAATAAGGAAATGAGGAAGAAAATGAAGGAAATAATCTTGCAAAAAAGGCAAGTGTTTTGGGCAGAAAATATGTTGACCAAAAGGGGTGCCAAAATTAAAAATAAAATGCAAGGATTTGGACTTGAACATAGGTCACAAGGGAAGCTATGCTTGTTCTTAACCACTAGGCTAGTATATGATCTTGCTTAAACCCTTGCAACCTTTCTTTTTAAAACAGGGTGTGACACTAGAGTTTCAAGGAAAAAAATAAAAATGAACCAAGGGAAGGGATTCAAACTGATGTCTTAAGGAAAAAATTCACTAACACTTATCCATCAGGCCGATAACTCCTTTATTTTACAAATGCATAAAGCTAATCTTAAAACCAGGGTGTGACCACTCTTGGTTCACGTTTAACTAAAAGTTGTAAATGGTATGGTGATTGTATAATGTTTATGGTAAGTTTTATAGGAGATTGAATGTATAGATGTTAAGAAATGACATATGTCATGTTTTGTTTGTTAAATGGTGCCAACTTGTGGCATATTGGTATATTGTTTGGATGTGGTATAAATGTGACAAATTGGTATGTGTTCTATTGAGTTTATGTAGGTTTTGAGTAGGTATAATTGTGCAATTGGACATAGATTATTCTTTAGATATAATTTGGCATGATGTAGGCCCTAAATGTCATATTTTGTGTCACATGGTTTGGCCACACTGCCATGTGACGCACACGGGTTAGTGAAACGACCGTGTGTAACTGAAATATAGGGTGTATTAAAATAACATGGTTCCTGGTTGTCACACGGGCCGGCGACACGCCTATGTGAATATTGTAAATTCGGTCATTTAGATTTCACACGGTCCCATTTTTTTTACACTAGCTAGCCATACAGTCGTGAAACTTTTGATGAAATTTTGTAATTTGATTCACACGGCTTCATATAGTTACACGGCCTAGACACACGATCGTGTGACCCTTATTTTGCATGTTTGCCTTTATCTTTTGAAAATTTTACAATTGAATCCTGGTTTGTTCTTAGGTCAACTTTAAAGCTTACGTATGCTCATATAAGACTCGAGAAAAGTTTTAAATGGTATTAAATGATTGAAATGATTGAAGTTATTGAATTGTAGATGTTAATTTTCTATAATTGTTTCATTTTGTACTGTAACATTCCGCAAATGTCATGAAACTCTACTACAGGTGTATAAATACAATATATAATTATTGACGGCTTGCAAATCGATTAAATGAACTTGAAGGCTGATACAAAAGATAATGAATGGTTTGATTCAAATTAGTGGCATAATATGATGTGATGAAATGCAACGTAATAGAATAAACATTAATACTTCTAGATGATGATGGATAGAAATTAAATTTCCTATGAATTGAATATTACATGGTAAGTTTGTACGTCACGTATATTGAATATTGGAACTTATATGAATATAAGCATGTTATATTGTATTGGATAGTGTTAGAATATAAAATTTATTAATGATATTTTGTTAGAGTAAGCCCAAAGACCAATTATGAGATGATTGTAATAACATACTTATTTTACCTCGTTTATTAATATAAGGCATTGTCATGATTATTTTAGTTTCTTTCCTATGCATATAAATAAACTGTTTTATAAGAATGTCCTAAGAATAATATGATTATTCGTAAAGGTCCTTAGTTGAGTATTATTGTGGGCTTGGACAAAAATACTGCATTAAGACTAACATGTAGTTGATTGATGACAAAGTGTTGTCATTGACATAGGGATGTCAAAATTAATACATGAGTATATGTTAGAGAACGATATATTGGACTGACCCGCTATGAGTATGTTTCTTGGATTATTATATAATACTTACAACATTACTCACAATGATAACTATTTATACTATCCTTAGGCTTGAGATCATCATTGTCCCAACATAGTGAGTCGTATATTTTGATATAATCAAATATCTACTGTAACAGGTTGTACTATAAAGGCTGATGATGGTTATGCCACAATCTATGTAGTGGGATATGATCGATCAAGATAGGATTTGACCCTCCTACATAATGGGAGCAATATCTTAGGCCACTTGATGAAGTGAGACCAGAAATGCAAGGCCATGCTAAAATAAGTTAACATGAGATATTACACTTATTTGTTTATTGTAGTCTACTTCGGGCATCAAGAAACATGAGATTGGACTTTGCAAGTGTGACTATTCCATGACGTGCGTCCAATCGAGATATAAAGGACAAAAGGATATAATACATAGAAATTTATCACAGGAAGGTTATGTTGAATGATTTCTTGTAACTTGGGTAGCGATGGTGCATTGCTAGATGTCACTCATTGCTTGTAACGTTAGAAAAGTTGTAACACCCCGAATTTGGGCCTTGTAGAATTGGGCCTATTGGGCCTTGGCCATGGGAGCGTTTAAAATTTTTGAGAACAAGAGAACGAAAAAAATGCAAGTTGGACCTATTAGGTGAGTGATTTTGGAAGGTTCGAGGGCTTCTCTGAAGTCCGGAGTTCAAACTTGGGCTTTAGGAAAATTTTGGTTTTAGGTGAATAAAACCCTGGGAGTTAGTAAGTAGGCTTTAAGAATAAAATGTGGAGAAATATGACACAGAAAGAGTTGTGGTCTAGTGGAAAATGGCGCCACATGGGAGATAAAGAAGTGACACCGTAGAGGAAGCAAGGGGTCCAAGGTTCAAATCTTGGCGCGTACAATTCATTTTGATTTCTTTTTAAATAAACTTGGACTTTGGGCCATAGGCTTATATTTAGTTGCGCATGCTTTAAAACACAAAAAGAGCTTGTGTTGTGGTGGTATGTAGCATCTGGAGCATAGGAGAGGGCAAGGGTTCGAATCCCATTGCAAGCAAAAAGGGATATTTATTTTGCTAAGTTGGGACGACAAGTGCTTGTGATGGAATTAAACTCTGCTAAACAAGGGATCCCACATCAGGAAGCTAGCATGAGGGAAGGTGAGAAGCTGGCTTTAAATAGAGCAATCTATAAGGAGAGTAAGCACACCTTGGTTGGCATTTCGGCATAGGAGTGTTTGGAGCGCGGATTAACTCCAGATTCCTATCAGGTGTGTATTTCGCACTACTCTAGTTGTAGAGCGGCAAATGCCAAAATGCCAGTCACACTGTAATGGTAGCCACACGAGTGTGCGAGCGCACGTGTGGGAGCTTCGATGCGATAGTTGAGGCCATCATTAGTGTTCTTGTGGGTTTGGGCTGTTTGGGCCACGGTTGGCCAAAAAGGGCCAAGTGGGCCCAATGGGCCCATGGGCCCATATGAATAAATTGCATGATTGTGTAGTAGATATTGGACTGGTCAATGTGAATCTCATAATTGTGGCTAGATTTGGGCTAATGGGCCACACGAGTATGTGGGCTCATTTGGGCCTAGAATGGGCCCTAGGCCCATTCGCATCGTTATCTCGTTTCTTCCTGTTAGAGTGATCGATTACTTTGTGGTTGTAGTTTTAGCATTCGTGTTGACTCTAGTTCTGTAAGATCGTGTTCTTGATGAGCAAAGGGGATTCTAGCCATAAGGTGACGGCGTTCGTGGTTATCTAGTACTTTACATGATAAGGTGTGTATTCGTATACACTGTTCTGATTGTTAATCTGTGGAAAAGCCGAAGGTGCGTATATTGTAATATCTTGATTGTTGATCGGCATTATGCCGAAAAGCCAAAATACTGGTGAACGATGCCATACGAGTGTGCGATCGCGCGTGTGGTGAACCGAGATCACGGAGCGTGAGCATGTGAAGAGAAAGGCCACCGTGAGCGAATTCATGGGCTTGGGCCATAGTGGGTCACATTGTTAAATGGGAAATAGATACTTATCATGTCGCGCACATGACTTAGGTGCTTTGGGTCGCGAAAGGACGAGAGGGGGCCGTGTGGGCCCAATGGGCTTGTGGGCCCACACAGACAAAATGTCCGTGATGTGATAAGTTATTTATTTGGGCTGTGCCATTGCATAGCCGTTGTTGTTTCTAGGCTAAATGGGCCACACGAGTGTGTGGGCCCACTTGGGCAGGGTAATGGGCCTTAGGCCCATTTCACCATTAAGTCAAATTAGATTTCCCAAGTCGCTCGAGGCGACGGTGGACCTTCTGTTGGGTCTTTAATACCTTGGTTTACAAAAATTACTAAAACACCCCTAGTTTACGAAATTACTAAAATACCATTGGTTTACAAAATTACTGAAATACCTTCGGTTTGCAAAATTATTGAAATACCCTTAGTTTGCAAAATTACTGAAATACCCCCAGTTTACGAAATTACTGAAATACCCTTAGTTTGTAAAATTACTAAAATACCTTCAATTTGTAAAATTACTAAAATACCCTCGGTTTGTAAAGTCACTGAATTACCTCTGATTTTTGAAATTATCGAAAGACCCATGATTTATGAAATTACTGAAATACCCTTGGTTTACAAATTACTAAATTACCCCTGTAGGGTAGAATCACCGAATTACCCCATAGGGTAGAATTACTGAAATACCCCTGTAGGGTAGAATTACTGAATTACCCCTGTAGGGTAGAATTACTGAATTACCCCTGTAGAGTAGAATTACTGGAATACCACTGAAAGGTAAGATTACGAAATAACCTTATAGGGTAAAATGACTATTTTTCCTTGCGGTAAATATTTGGTTAGGATTGTGGATGAACTAAGCGTGAATGTAAGACGTGTTTTAACTGATTTGACCGTGGTCATGTGAGTGATGTGTTTTTAATATGTGTGTAAATGATTTTTACTGAGCATGACCATTTTGCATACACGTGTAATGATTAAGCATGACACGACATATTATATGGGGTTGGGACATTGATACGGAGGAAGTACTGTACTGGTGGCTATGCCACGTTTTACTGATTTAGTGGCTTCGCCAAGTATAGTGGCTTAGCCATGTATACTGTTATTAGCAGCATTACTGCATCGATACTAGCAGCTTGGCTGCATTATTGGTGTGCAGGGTTGGGTCGGGCGACTTTGTCCCCACATGGTGTGTAGGGTTGGTACAGGTGGTGTGTTGGCTGGATTGGGTGGGATGCATCCTCATACTATTGCATATCTGTTTGTGAGATCTGTCACTGTACTGGGCTTAGGCCACTTGTTCTGCTATTGGTTTGGGCTAGGCCCAGTTGATTTTGTTATGGGCTGTGACCAAAATGATATTGTAGTGGGCTTTGACCCACGTATGCTCTGAATCGGACTGCATCTTATCTTTGTTAAAGTGCTTTGGCCTGCATCGTTTGATTCAGTATCTTGATTGTTACTCTAGTAAGGGATTACACACTGAGTTTTTATAAACTCACCCCGTTTTTAACTGTGCAGTTAATCCTCAGCCTTAGACGGATCGGAGCTGCGAGGGACTCGGAGAAGACCACACACTTCTTATGTTTTCTGTTTTGATTATCTACTTTTAGATATTTTGAATTGGGGTTGGAATAAGGCCTTTTAAAGTTTTCAGACTTTAAATTTTAGATTGGTTTTATTTTGATTTATATCTGTTAGAAGTAAATCGCAGTTTTTCCAAAATGTTAATTTTTTTTAAAACAACACTACGTTTTCGCGACATTTTCGAAATGGTTTCACGACTTAATCTTTTTCATAAATCAATTTCTTTCAAAATTAGCTTTCGCAACTGAAAAGATGTTTTGGGAATAAAGCTAATAATTTTCAATGTACCACATTTCAAAAAATAAATTAACGTAACTGGGATTTTATTTAAGCTTTCTCTTGGAAGGGTTTTCAATGAAAACATGGTTTTCAAAAAACACTTCAATGTGACACGTCAGATTCGGGCCTAACTTCTAGGCCGGGTTTGGTGTGTTACAAAAGTTCTAGTATTACTACCAATGTTACAAGAGCCTACAGGGTCACACCCTATGACTGAAACGAATAGAATCTAAACACAGTTGATATTAAGTTTAACTGTCATGAGAATTATATTAAATTTTGAATTAATTTAATTTGGCAGTTAAATAATAAACAAAATATATGTATAAATAATAAACAAAATATATGTACAAATTAGTTGTACAAGAATAGAGAACATAATTAAAATAAATGTATGAATTTAATTCATATAAAATATTAATTATGATTTGTTTATTGAAATTATTAAAATAAAGTATTATAATAGTTAATTTTGGTCAAACATAAAATATATATGGAAATTAATATCCTTTTGAAAAAGATATTACACTCTGTTATTTTCATATATATTTTGGCACCAAAAAGGGGATTTCGTTTTTTTAGGGAATATTAAATAAAAGGAAATGAATCATAAAATAAAGCCCCAGGGTACAGAAGAGTGTTAACCAACATTAACCACAAAAAGGAAAAGAACTTAAGTCTAGCAGTCGCATTTCTTTTCAGGAAAACTATTTGAAACGTTTAGTGAGAGTTTTTATTTGTTTGTTCGCAACAAGGTGGACTATGTAGAGGCTGAGACGATTCTGTTGCTACTTTGGATAGGCAGTGTGTTAAAGGGATTAAAACAACAGTGGTTCATTCCTATTTTTTTAGAGTACAAAAGGTATATTTTTCAAATCTTTTCCTTTCGATTCGTTCCTCGTGCATGGATTCTTGGTTTGGATCGCTGGACTTATTTTTCTGCTGCGCCACGGGGCATCCCGGTGATCCAACAAATTTAACATGAGCTTCAACTGTGAAAGATTATGCATAGCGAGTTACGATTCAGAAGATTGGTATGAAATTGGGACGAATTAATCAACTTGATTAGGAATATAGTATGCTAAAATGTTATACTTTTAAACTAGTTTATGGAACTTATTTAAATGAACTTAAGCGGTATAAATGATGTATTTAGTAGTATATTTTGCATAGGTATACTTATTGAGTGTTTTCATTAACTTATTCGGGTTGATATTGAAATTGTAAAAATACCATTGAGTTAATTACTCAGTGTACGATTTGTTTTCCATGCACAGGTTAAGTTATATTCAAGATATTGATTTTCAACTTTAGCATCTAGAGAAAATCCCAGACTCAACATTGTTGGTGTATTTACGTTCTTAAATAGTTTGGCATATACCTATCTAGTTGAGTAGCTATTCGTATATCTTTATGTTTATATGAACTTGAGTATAAAATTAGTATTTATTGAATTTAGTTAATAGTGTTATTATATGCTCATAAGTAAGTTATTTAAATTGTGATGTGTATTCATATTTAAATTAATTGTAGTTTCTTTGGCAACAAATGCGACATCCCTTAGCTTAGACCCTGTGATCGGGTCGAAACAAGGGTGTCACAAATTTGGTGTTGTTTTGGATCAAACTAGGTGAGTTTTGCGACCATTTTTTTAACACCCCATACTTGAGTGAAACCAATAACCTGAGTGAAGGATGCCACATTTGGACACTAAGTTCACTAAAAAAACCAATTATCCACATTTACCTCATACATTTCCATTTGACTTCAAGACATCATTGCACTTATAACATTATATTTCAATTTCAATAAATTGTTTACCTATGTACTGTTGGAAAAGATCCAGTTTAAAAATGTTTTCTGTTACAGCGAAAAATTAAAAATTTGAAAATCGAGCCGATTTTCTATATTTATAGCAATAAATTTCCCCCGAAAAGTACTTATACTTTGTGCGAGACGGATCCTTGATGTACCCATTTTTTAGTCGAATGATCTTCTCTGCTATTCTCGTACTATGAGTCATTTTGAGTGTGGGCTCGAACAATCACAAAACCAAAAATAATTTTCTTACTTTTAGTAGGAAAATAAATCTCTCTCTATAGAAACCAATAGAATTATTATTCCCAGAAAATTGTATTTATATTTAGAAAAATAAATTCTAAATATTTTCGGGTTGAATAACAATATCAAGTTGTGTGTTTTTAACCCTACTAGTGCCATCTATTTATAGAGAGAGATTTATGAATCCTAGTTGAATTAATATAATACAAATAATACTTATTTGATAGAAAAACAAGTCCCCTAGTTATACTAGGAGAGAGGGGTGACTAACCTTAGTGAATTATACTAGGGTTGCCGCCCCTCATACACATTATGAGGAGTTTTGGGTCACTCTTGTATTGAGTCCAATTATGCGTGCTTCCTAAACTTTTAACGTAACACTTTATAGTTGAATTGTAACACCCCAAACTCATTACATCCGAATCTGGATTTGTTACGAAGGAACACTATACATCCAACTTCCTTTTTTTTTTGAAACCATCATAAATCGTTGTTACTTAGTAGGCCCGATTTGTTTGGAAAACGTGATGATATACTTATTTAACTTAAAACTGTTGTCCATTTACGCTTTTCAATAAAATCGAATATTTTGTAGCGGAGTTTCTTAAAACGTTATATTTTTGTAAATTGATTTTGTTTCCTTGAAAACCGTCATTTTTAGAAAAATTGTCGTTTTCATAAAAACCGCTTTATCAATCGTTATTCGAGAATACCAAAATAAAAGTTCGAAACAAAAAATAGTCCCAAAAGTTCGAAGAGTCCAAATTATACAAAACTTTCAAAACCAAAATTTAAGTAAGCCAAATTAAAGTAAAAATAGTTTTACGGTAACGTGGACACAACCGTGCTTCTGCCGCACCGACCCGCCTAAATTTGAGGGTTACTTGAATTTTTAAACAGATAGAGAGTGAGTATTGATAACTTAGTGTGTAACACATGCATAAACATAAATTCATATTCAATCTCATGGCAGAACAGTTACAGACGTAAATCTTTTGCAGGATCATAATTATAACAAAATCACACAGATACAAATATGCAAAATCCTACCCCCATCCTCTGCACACAACCTCCGGCCATCCCAACACACCACGTGGGGTATAAAACACCCACACAGCCCTACACACCGCATAGTGTTCATACGACACTTTTCAGAATAATTGCAGTATTGTTTCCAATATATATTGGCGGAATATCGCCTTTCACATAATACTTCCTTCTCATAATATATAACTCACCCCATAGCTAGATACAGATAGAACATCCAATAAAATAGAATAACAGATACTAGAACGTATATCACATGCATGCTCATATAACAAATACTAAACACTCTCATACATAACATAATAGATCATACATATCATAATACACAATACTCATGTAGATGTTATTTACGTCAATTTCAATCTAATAGAGTGACAGATTTCATGCTTTAAGGCTTATACCACACATACCAACCCTATGGAAGGCCCACAGTTGATTAGGATGGCATGTACGGCCCTAGGGAAAAATTCTAAAATTTGGGCCCACATGGCCCAAAATGGCCTAGCCCGTGTGTCACACATAGCCTCGCATACGTCCTACCACACGGCCAGGCACATTGTTGTTTGGTTGCAACAAGCCCCAATTTTGGCTTTCGCTGATCACCATTTTTGGAGTTTCTCGTTACACACCTGGCTCAATTTTGATGCAAACTCTCCAACAAGATAACCAGAACCAAAAATTTTCCAATAAAACGCCCAAAATCAATCTTAATTCCTCATTTTCTATCGATTCACCACTCGACTACAATGCAACAATAAATAATTTCAACTAGAATATTGCACTCATAATTGTTTCAAATACTTACCCACGTCCACAACATCCCCTAAGCTCTACTTCGCAATAGGAGAGTCTTGGATTACTTGAATATCACCTAGCAAAACAATACATGAAATCAACTTATACTTCAAATCCAATACTAAGACATTAACAAAGATTCCTTCCAAAACCACAACAACCTTTACTTTCGAATACTTACAACCAACTACTTGAAAAAATAATTTGCAAAAAGGGACGAAGAAAATCCCCGACACCACGCAAGAGTACAAATGAAATCCAACCAAGGCAAGAATCACCACTAATTGAAGGAGATAGCAAGAAAGAAGAACAATCAAGAGAGAAAAAGAGAAGATGATGAAGAAGAAAGAACTGACGCCAAAACAGATGGGAAATGTGGAAAAGGGGAGGTTTTGGAAAAAGAAGAAAAAAATAAAATAAAATAAAATAAAATTTAAAATAATTTCTCAACTTCCAACTAACTATCAAATCCCACCAAAACCAACCCATTAACTCTTATCTAACTACCACAGAATTTCAATCCCGCCAATTATCTACCACACAGGTAGCACACACTCACAGAAGCAAAAATTAACACCCTATGCTCACTCTAGGAATCGAGCACCAAACCCCAGGGCAAGCTAACACCTTACCACTTGAACCAGTAGGCTCATTCTAGTATGAGTTGGCCGACAATATAATTTAAGTCAAGCAACTATGGATAAGGCTAGGAACAAAAATAGCAAAATTTTCAAAAGTGAGACTTGAACCTAAGAACTCAAACACACACCTATATCACTTAACCACTAAAGTAGATACTCATGTATGACAGAATTCATAACAACGTGATTTAATAAACCAGGGCATTACAACACTACCCCGTAAAAGAAATTTTAACCTCGAAATTTACCAGATTCAAACAGATGCGGATACTGTTGATAGATCGAGTCCTTAAGTTCCCACGTGGCTTCCTCAGTGCCATGATTCCGCCACAACACCTTCACTAATAGAATAGATTTACTCCTCAAAACTTTAATGTCTCGATCCAAAATCTTAATCGACTCCTCCTTAAAAGTCAAATATGGCCGAACCTCAATCTTTTCAATAGAAACAACATGAGATGGATCAGATTGATACTGCCTCCACATGGAGACGTAAAACACATCATGAATATTGTAACAGCTCGGTTTAAACCTTAGTAGGATAGTGGTTTCGAGACCACAAATTCGAGGTCAAAAATATATTTTAATATTATTTTTGGTGTTTACAGTATGTGATTGAGCATGTGATAATTCTGTGTGAAAATTTTATCGATTGTGTGCTGAATTTGTAAAAAGGACTTAATCGCATAAAATGTAAAAGCTGTGCGCAGATTGTTAAATTACTTATTTGGCATGGCTTCTAAAATGAAAAGACCTTATGTTGTGATTAAACCATTTGATAGTAAATGGATGATAATAGCATGGCTTTTGGTGTTATTATTAATATTCATTAAGGTTCAAATGGTAATTAAGTTATTAAAGTAATTATAATTAAAACCAAAAGAAATTAAAGGTCATTATCATCTTATTTGGCCAAAACTCAGAAGAGATGAAACACCCCATACCCGAGTCCGAGGCTAAAATCGGATATGAGACATTACTGTAACAGTCCGAATTTGACCCTAATCAGAACGGTGGTTTCGAGACCACGAATCCGAGTCCAAAAAGCTTTTAAAAATTATTTTCGGTGTTTATTATATGTGAATTATTATGTGTGAAAGTTTCGTATGAAAATTTGATTATTTGTGTGTTTAATTTAACAAAAGGACTTAATCACGTAAAGTGCAAAAGTTACAAACTATAGTTAAAGGTGCTAATGTGATAGTGACTTTTTAATATGAGGTATTAAAAGGGCAATTAGCCTATTTTACAAGGTAGTGGATGGCTTAAGACAATAATGCCCTTATTATATATGTTAGTTTTATTTTAATTAAAAGGTTATATTAGTAATTAAGTAAATAACATATTATATGCTTGTAACATCCCAAACCCGGTCCAAGCACTACAATCAGATCTGACGTGCCACGGGAAAGAAAACGTTTTGGAAACCGATTTATCGACTTGTTTTTAAAAGAAAACCAATGTAAGATTTTAGAGAAAATGAAGTTGAATCTTGTGACATCTAAAACGCGTTAGAACTTGTTTTAGCAAAACTTAATTGCCTTATTGTTACTTCATATCTATTACTTAGTCAGTGATCACTTTAGAAAACGGGTATATTATTAGGTTTTGAAAACAACCAATTCATAACGTTTAAATATGCTTAACAAAAGTTAAAGAATCAATTAAATAAAACATCCCAAAAATAAAACTTAAGCGGCCATATTACAGTATTGAAAACCAAAATTAAATAAAACAACCAAGTCCGGATAGAAAACTTTGTAATAAACCGAATGCTGTGCGTGGCCACCTCGAGTCCACTCTGGCTCCATATCCACGATCTAGGGATTATCTGCAAAATATAATGGAAGGGGTGAGTCACCTAGACTCAGTGTGTAAGTCCCCATCCCAAACGAAAATATGCTCTTACATAGATTCAGATACAAATATGCATGTCATGCAACCCGTCAACCTAGATATCCATCCATGTCTCCCAATTCTACCCCTTGTGGTACCAAACCATTGGTGGTGCCAAACCACTGGTAACCTAAGTTACAAAAATAACATATGTGGTAGCAAACCACTGGGAACCGAAGTTACAAAAATAACATATGTGGTATCAAACCACTGGTGGTGCCAAACCACTGAGACTTAGTCACAATTTTTATAAAATGTGGGGCCAACCCACTGTGTGATACCAAATCACTGGTGACAGTCTGATAGATCATACTTCCCCCTCCTCTCATCACCCATAACACATATTTATGCCAATAATATCAGTATGATCATGCTTAACATACAAAATTACGTATACAAAATAACATGCTTTCATAGTTCACAATTACTGCGAGAAATAATAACAACTTACCCGGCATCCTCACTTTTACCCACAAGGGTATTTTAGTAACCATTGCCGTCACTCCAGCTTTTAACAACACACAACATTTAACATATTTAGCATAGAAAGTGTGTAAGAGTTACACACCTGGTTTTCGTACTAACGCTTTTACTGCTTCTACGCTACTATCACCCGAGACTACCACTATTGGCCTACGATCTAACTCTAATGTCGGCCCACACCCGGATGGCCAGTCACGCACTCCTGACACAGATCACTTCTTGTATTTTGGCATTGGGTTTATAGATCCAACCTCTTCTGCTTGACTGTAATTCGAGTCCATAACAATCCCTTAATCACTAAACCATTTAAACGATGAGATCTAATTACCCAAACAATTATAACACTTAAAACGAACTCTTACCTAATTAATCGAATTCTGAATGTCCTTGAGAAAACACCACCACCAACCTACCTACATTAGGCCATTCCCCAAGTATTAAAAAAATTGAAAATCACAACCAATCTAGCCCATATGACATTCGGCCAAATGAAAAGAATCAAGAAAGGGCCATTCGATCGAACCTACCACCACCTACCTTTGGCTTTTCCACCAAATCGGCAGAGGAGACTTTTAATGGAATAGATTCGGCTACTAGAAGCAAATAGGGGAAATGAAAGGCATAAAATAAATGATTCGAGTTAGATCTTAATGAAAAGAAAGAGTGAAATCGCATAGAAACAAAATCCCAAAACTCACCAGATTAAAGAGGAGTATTCGGCTTACGGTGCACCTTCAGGAAAATGAAACCACCTTGAAGATTCGGTTATGGGAAGGAGAGGGTATGATCAAAAGGGAATTCAGTTTTTAGAAGAATAATGGAGAGGAGAAAAGAGATAGGGAGTTTCGGCTAGAAGAGAAAAGCTAAGGCAAATAGAGAAGAAAAGTTTCGGCTAGATGTGTGAAAAGAAGGAAAAAAAATGGAAGCAAAAAGATGATAACTTGGCTAATAATTTCGGCACAATCACACACACCTTAGAGTTGGAGTTTTGGCCAACTCTCCCCCTCTCCTGATAGCCTTTATCCCTTATCTTACCTTTAAAAAAGACCACCCTCAAACCAACTCTCTCCTTCCTTTTATCATCTTTTATCACTTATAATAAAAGATATAAACCTCCTAAATGGTAGCCTTTGTGCCGTCCACCCCTTCCCTTCTCAGTGCCGAATCTTGACCCAACAACCTTGGACCCCAAGCGGCCACACTAGGCCCAACTCCACCCCCTTATGACGCCACCTCAATGCCCACTTAAAGCACCTGCCTTTTTTGGCCACAAGCCCAGCTGGCTACTAAACTTAATAATTTCAATTAAATTACTACTAACACTATTTTTAATCAATTTAACCCAGATTTAAGCCCAAACCTGAGGCCACTACACATCTCAAAGCCTTTAACCTACTAACTTACCCATGCAATGTACCAAATGCACAGACCCATCAAAACCAGGATATTACAGTTCTACCCCCTTAAAATAAATCTCAGCCTCGAAATTTACCTGGTCAAAAGAGTTGAGGGTATTGCTGTCGTATAATATCTTCCGGCTCCCATGTCACTTCCTCTGATCCATGGTTCTGCCATAATACCTTCACCAAAGAAACTGATTTTCTACGTAAAACCTTAACATCCTGATCCAGGATCTGCATAGGTTCCTCCTCAAAAAACAAGTCTGGGCTCACCTCAATCTCCTCCACTGGCACAACATGCGACGGATCCGAGCGATAGCGTCTAAGCATAGAACCATGAAACACATCGTGGATTTGACTCAATTCTGTTGGCAACTCGAGCTGGTAAGCCACTGGTCCTACTCTCTTCAACACCCGATAAGGTCCGATAAACCTAGGGCTCAACTTGCCTTTCCTACCGAACCTCAAAACCTTCTTCCACGACGACACCTTCAAGAAAACATTGTCACCTTCTGTAAACTCTATATCCTTTCATTTAAGATCGGCATAAGACTTTTGCCTGTCTGCCGTTTCTTTCAACCGAGCTTGAATCACTTTCACCTTATCTTCTGTCTCAGCAACCAACTCCGGACCCAACAACTGCCGCTCCCCCAACTCCGTCCAATATGTAGGGGTATGATACTTTCGACCATATAACGCTTCGTACGGTGCCATCCGAATACTTGCCTAATAGCTATTGTTATACACAAATTCTGCCAATGGTAAGAATTCTTCCCAGCTGCCTTTGAAATCCAAGACACAACCCCTTAGCATGTCTTCCAAAACCTGAATATTGCCCATCTGACTGGGGATGAAATGCCAAACTGAAATCCAATCTTGTGCCTAGTGCCTGGTGCAAAGCCTTCCAGAACCTTGACGTAAATCTAGGGTCTCTGTCCGAAATAATTGACACTGGCACCCCGTGCAACCTCACAATCTCCGCTACATATAGTCTTGCTAAATTCTGAAGAGAATAATCCATACGCACAGGTATGAAATGAGCAGACTTCGTCAGACGGTCCACAATCACCCAAATTGAATCCTTCTTGGTAGGCGTAAGGGGTAGCCCACTCACAAAATCTATTGTAATCCTTTCCCACTTTCATTGTGGAATCTTAATCGGTTGCAATAGACCTGACGGCAACTGATGTTCAGCCTTGACTTGCTGACATATCAGACACTTACCTACAAACTCCGTTACCTCCCGCTTAAGGCCCGGCCACCAAAACTTCTCTCGTAAATCTTGGTACATCTTGCTACCTTCTGGATGCATAGCATATGGACTGCTATGTGCCTCTTGCAAAATCTTCTACCTTAACTCCACATCCTTAGGCATACACACTTTTCCCTGAAAACATAACACTTCATCGCTGCTCAGACTATGCCCCTCCAATCCATCATTCTGCACTTGTAACCTTCGTGCGCTCAAAACTTCATCCACCAATTGTTTCTCTTTAACCTCGTTAATCCATGATGGCTTCACTCGCAGTTCCGCTAACAGGCTTCGGTGGCTTCCAATCCAAAACTGCCTCAATCTTTTGAGGGTCCAGTCTAATCCCCTCCACTGACACCACATGACCCAAAAAGGTAACTTCCTTCAACCAGAACTCGCACTTACTAAACTTGGCACATAACTGCTTCTCTCTAAGAATCTGCAACACCACTCGCAAATGCGTGTCATGCTCCTCCTCTGATTTTGAGTACACCAAAATATCATCTATAAATACTACGATGAACCGATCCAAATACTGCTGGAACACTCGGTTCATCATATCTATAAATGCTGCTGGTGCGTTCGTCAACCCAAACAGCATTACTAGAAATTCATAGTGCCCGTATCTAGTACGAAACGCCGTCTTATGGATATTCGCCTCCTTTACCTTAAGTTGGTGATACCCTGGCCTCAAATCTATCTTGGAAAAGACCGATGCTCCCTTACGCATCGAACAAGTCATCTATCTTAGGTAAAGGATACCTATTCTTAATCGTCAATTTATTCAACTGACGATAGTCTATGCACATCCGCATCGACTCGTCCTTTTTCTTCACAAAAAGCACAGGCGCTCCCCAAGGTGAAACACTTGGCCGGATAAAACCCCGGTCCAGTAACTCCTGAATCTGTGCTTTCAACTCCACTAATTCCTTTGGCGCCATCCTATATGGAGCAATAGACACTGGTGCTATTCCCGGTAAAAGATCTATACAGAACTCTACTTTCCGATCTGGGGGCAAACCTGAAAGCTCTTCCGGAAAGACATCAACAAACTCATTTACTATTCGAACACTTCCTATAGCTGGTTCCTTACCTTTCAAAGCCCAAACATAAAGTACAAATGCCTCATATCCTTTCCTTACCATCTTCTCCACTTTCAGCGTGGACACCACATTAGATAGGTAATTCCTTCTCTCACCTATCATTACCACCTCTACACCCTCGACCATTTTCAACACCATGCGCTTAGCCACACAGTCTAGTTCTGCCTGGTACTTAACCAACCAATCCATTCCTAAGATTAAATCGAACTCCCCAAATGGTAGTTCCATCAAGTTCGATTGAAACACGAACCCTTGAAGTTCTAGGGGTACATCCCTATACAGTTTGTCTACCACCACTGAGTGTCCTAGAGGGCTAACTACTGTCATCTTCCTAGCAGATATCTCATAGGCTAAGTTTAGAATTCCCACTATACTACTAGCAACATAAGAGTGTGTCGAACCAACATCAATTAAAGTAATGTAAGGCAGCCCAAAAATTATAAACGTACCGGTTATGACGCCCGGTGCATCGCCCTCCTCTCGACGTTTGTCTGCGTAGACCAACCCAGGCTGTCTAGCATTAGCACCTCTAGCACCTCGGCCAGGTGATCCACGGCCCCGTCCGTTACCATTTCCACCCCTATCTGCACCTCGACCCCTCTGTGGTTGCTGGCCATCTCTCCTGAATTGACCACGTCCTTGACCCTTAGCTTGAGTCCTAGCTAACTTCTGCGGACAGTCCCTTACCCGGTGCTCCAACGACCTGCACTCAAAACATCCTCTATTACCAGCCCAACAGTCTCCCGAATGAGACTTCTCACATCGAGCACACTGAGGTGGCCACTAAGCAGCAGTAACAGGCTTTGCAGCTTGATCCGGCCCACCAAATCTAGCCCTTTTCTGAGCACTTCCAGCAGGCCCTAATGGCCCAAAAATCTTTTTATCCTTGCCCCTATCCTGATTTCGTTTCTCAGTCCGCTTCACCTCCTCAGCTATTTTGGCCTTTTCATGAGAACAGCAAATTCCTTTTCACGCTGAGGTGCAATCAGCACCCACAGCTCATCCCTTAGCCCGTCCTTGAACCTAACACAGCGCTCATGTTCTGTAGCCACCATACCCCTAGCATACCTACTCAACCTCAAAAATTTAGCCTCGTACAATGGTACTGACTTATTCCCTTGCACCAAATTTAGGAACGCCATACGTTGTGCATCAGTATAACCAGTCCCCACATACTTTCTCTGATAGGCTACCCTAAAATAATCCCAGGTGATATCACCGGCCACGGCACCATCCCTGACCGTGATCCACCACTTATACGACTCATCCCGGAGAAGAGACACTATCCCCTTCAACTTCTCCTCAGCCGAGAAGTCTAAGTCATCCATTATACGCTCTGTTGCCTCTAACCAATACTTAACAGTATTGGGAGCTACACCGGACACCCCCCTAAACACCTCCGCTCCGTTAGCTCGAGTCGCCACCATGATTTTGGGCTCCTTTGCGCTACCGCCGGTAACTCTTTCCAAAACTCTCAATACTGCCTGAGATACTGTATCATTACCACCTGCCTAATCCTGAAACTCAGCTTCCATCGCCGGCAGATCTGGCATCACATTTCCAGACCCATGGCCAGACCCTGCTGGCTCCAACAAGGCCATCCTACCCCTACCACCGCTACGCGGCAGACGTCCATGACCTCTTGCACTCATTCTTCTTGTTCACATTTATCTGGTTAGAATTTTATGAATTATTAACTCTGTTCACTGTTTATCCTCGAACAATTTTATGACAGATAGTTTTAAAAGTGATTCTTTTGAATTCGAATCCATCTAAGTTTCAGTTTTAAGCTTACCTCCTAGTTCTAAGTACATTCATCAGACAAATAACATCCATAGACCACATTTTATGAGCAAGGGTATTTTCGTCATTCCACTACCCAGGGGTATTTTCATAATTTTAACCTACAGGGGTATTTTCATAATTTTCCAAAATAAAGTTTCAGGTGATTTTTTTCAAAATAAAGGTATTTTGGTAATTTTGTGAAGCAGAGGTATTTTGGTAATTTTGTGAACCAGGGGTACTTTGGTCATTTTCCAAATCTAAGGAAGTTTTTACAAATCTAGGGGCAATTTGGTAATTTTAAAACTAGGGTTCTTACAAAACAGTGTGGCTGGTCCCTTTCGGGTTTTAATTATCATTTGCTTTGTGACCAAGTCCTCATGGATAGGGTGAGCAAGATCACTGCGCACTGTAGGATCCGAAGCGAAGAGGAGGTGAGTCACTGGGACTGCTTAAATACCAAGCTCTCCCTGAATCCACTCCTAGACATGCGCATGCTTGTTGCCACACCCTAACTCGGCGACTTACTCACAGGTTTGTTTAATTATGCTTAAGTCTTATGTATTTAAAGAGTGGTGGAAACTAACCCTATGGTCCATCAGTACCATCATGTTTAACTACGTCTAAAGCCCACAAAGGTCAACATATACATATAAATATCACATCAAAAGTTAGGGTACTTACCTGGGTGGATTGGCGCCGGAGACTCAGGTACCATGCTTTCCGAAAAAATAATCATTTCACAAACTTTTAAAACATAGTTTGGGCCTTAAGCCCACAACTGAGCTTTTGAACCGGGCTCTGATACCAAAATGTAACACCCCAAACTCGGTCCAAGCACTACAACCCGATCTGACGTGCCACGGGAAAGAAAACATTTTGGAAACTGATTTGTGGACTTGTTTTCGAAAGAAAACCAATGTAAGGTTTTAGAGCAAACGAAGTTGAACCTTGTGACATCTAAAACGTGTTAGAACTTGTTTTTGAAAAACTTAATTGCCTTATTGTTACTTCATATCTATTACTTAGTCAGTGATCACTTTAGAAAACGAGTATATTATTAGGTTTTGAAAACAACCAATTCATAACGTTTAAATATGCTTAACAAAAGTTAAAGAACCAATTAAATAAAACATCCCAAAAATAAAACTTAAGCGACCATATTACAGTATTGAAAACCAAAATTAAATAAAACAACCAAGTCCGGATGGAAAACTTTCTAATAAACCAAATGCTATGCATGGCCACCTCGAGTCCACTCCGGCTCCAAATCCAAGATCTACGGATTATCTGCAAAATATAATGGAAGGGGTGAGTCACCTAGACTCAATGTGTAAGTCCCCATCCCAAACGAAAATATGCTCTTACATAGATTCAGATACAAATATGCATGTCATGCAACCCGTCAACCTAGATATCCATCCATGTCTCCCAAATCTACCCCTTGTGGTACCAAACCACTGGTGGTGCCAAACCACTGGTAGCCTAAGTTACAAAAATAACATATGTGGTACCAAACCACTGGTAACCGAAGTTACAAAAACAACATATGTGGTATCAAACCACTGGTGGTGCCAAACCACTGAGACTTAGTCACAATTTTTATAAAATATGGAGCCAACCCACTGTGTGATACCAAATCACTGGTGACAGTTTGATAGATCATACTTCCCCCTCCTCTCATCACCCATAACACATATTTATGCCAACAATATCAGTATGATCATGCTTAACATACAAAATTATGTATACAAAATAACATGCTTTCATAGTTCACAATTATCGCGAGAAATAATAACAACTTACCTGGCATCCTCGCTTTTACCCACAATGGTATTTTAGTAACCATTGTCGTCACTCCAGATTTTAACAACACACAGCATTTAACATATTTAGCATAGAAAGTGTGTAAGAGTTACACACCTGGTTTTCGTACTAACGCTTTTACTGCTTCTACGCTACTATCACCCGAGACTACCACTATTGGCCTACGATCTAACTCTAATGTCGGCCCACACCTGGATGGCCAGTAGCGCACTCTTGACACAGATCACTTCTTGTATTTTGGCGTTGGGTTTACAGATCCAACCTCTTCTGCTTGACTATTATTCGAGTCCATAACAATCCCTTAATCACTAAACCATTTAAACGATGAGATCTAATTACCCAAACAATTATAACACTTAAAACTAACTCTTACCTAATTAATCGAATTCTGAATGTCCTTGAGAAAACACCACCACCAACCTACCTATATTAGGCCATTCCCCAAGTATTAAACAAATTGAAAATCACAACCAATCTAGCCCATATGACATTCGGCCAAATGAAAAGAATCAAGAAAGGACCATTCGATCGAACCTACCACCACCTACCTTCGGCTTTTCCACCAAATCGGTAGAGGAGACTTTTAATGGAATAGATTCGGCTACTAGAAGCAAAGAGGGGAAATGACAGGCATAAAATAAATGATTTGGGTTAGATCTTAATGAAAAGAAAAAGTGAAATCGCATAGAAACAAAATCCCAAAACTCACCAGATTAAAAAGGAGTATTCAGCTTACGGTGCACCTTCAGAAAAATGAAACCACCTTGAAGATTCGGTTGTGGGAAGTGGAGGGTATGATCAAAAGGGAATTCAATTTTTAGAAGAATAATGGAGAGGAGAAAAGAGATAGGGAGTTTCGGCTAGAAGAGAAAAGCTAAGGCAAATGGAGAAGAAGAGTTTCGACTAGATGTGTGAAAAGAAGGAAAAAAATGGAAGCAAAAAGATGATAACTTGGCTAATAATTTTGGCACAATCACACACACCTTAGATTTGGAGTTTTGGCCAACTCTCCTCCCTCTCCTGATAGCCTTTATCCCTTATCTTACCTTTAAAAGAGACCACCCTCAAACCAACTCTCTCCTTTCTTTTATCATCTTTTAACACCTCATAAATGGTAGCCTTTGTGCCGTCCACCCCCTTCCCTTCTCAGTGCCGAATCTTGATCCAACAACCTTGGGCCCCAACCGGTCACACTAGGCCCAACTCCTCCCCCTTATGACGCCACCTCAATGCCCACTTAAAGCACCTCCCATTTTTAGCCACAAGCCCAGCTGGCTACTAAACTTAATAATTTCAATTAAATTACTACTAAAACTATTTTTAATCAATTAAACCCAGATTTAAGCCCAAACCTGAGGCCACTACACACCTCAAAGCCTTTAACCTATTAACTTACCCATGCAACGTACCAAATGCACAGACCCACCAAAATTAGGATATTATAATGCTAAAATAAAACAAAAGAAAGGCCATTATCATCTTTTATTCTCTTGGCCGAATATTGGAGAAAGAAGAAGGTATTTGTTTCATTTGATTTTTGGCACTTATAAGCTTAAAGTCAAGGTTAGTTTGATTTCGGTTCTTAATAATTTTTACGTTTTTGAGATCGTTGCTTAGAAATCTTCAAAACCCATGCTTTAATTTTTGAGTTTGATGAATATTTTGATTTGAGCTTTGTTGATAATTAGTTGTTTATGTTGTTTAAGGATGAATTATGAAATATATGTGTTAGATTAATATGTTTTGTCTTTGGATTTTTGATGAATTTGAGTATTTTGGGCTACATGGCAAAAATAAAATTTTGAAGGGTTAAAATGCAAAATAAATGAAATGTAGGGACTTATATAGTCATGAGAAAGATTCGGCCCTAAAGGTGAAGTTCCAAATTATGTGTATTTTGCATTTTGTGCAATTGGGACTAAATTGTGAAAGTTGTAAATGTTAGGGGTAAAATGGTAATTTGCCCATTTAAGTGTTTTTGGATTAAATTGAAATGAAATGTGTTTGAATGAGCTCAAATTGAATGTGTTTAGATCAAGAACAAAGAAAAACGGACTTGGATCGGGGGAAGGCAAAAGTTATTGAATAGTCAATTTTTGCAGTCCGACGATTTCTGAAGTAAGTATGTAAGCAATTTAATACCATTAATATCAATTATAACCTCGATTACATGCTAAATTTTGAATTTATAAGGATGAAATTGACCAAAGCCGAAAGTGATAATTGATTTTTAATAATGTAATGTAGTTAAATTTATTTGAATTTGATATGTGATGGTAATATGAATCATATGTGATATATGTGATATTGGTATTATGAAATGGGTATGAAATGGTTTAATCATATTGATACTGGGCTTTGAGCCTAAAGTGCCTTGTCTTTGGTGATCTATATCGCTTAATGCCTAGCAGGCCTTGTGCTGGTAAATTATATCGGGCTTATTGCCTAGTAGGCTAAATGCCGGTGTTTAAATCTCAGACCTTGGATCTAGTAGGCCTAGTGCCAGTGTGTGTGATTCAGGCTAATGCCTAGCAGGTTTTATACTGATGAGTTGCAATTTCGAGCTTAGACTACGAATTAATAAAGTCATGAAACAAATCGAGTAAGCCAAGCTTTTGTAAATGAATCTTGTTAATTCGGCTATAAGGTATGTGTTTTTCATACTTATATGTTATATATATGATGCTAATGAGCAAATAAAATGATGAAAGAAATGTGTTGTACATTTGGTTGTTGGAATATGTGTATAAACTATGCTATGTGGATATTGGTTACTTGAAAGCATAAGAGTGGTTAAAGATGTTCATGTAGGTATATCTATATACATAGATATGTGTATATATATTCGGTTATGGTGAATTTTATATGTTAAATTATTTATATTTTATGCCATTAACCGCTTGTTTAAAAAAAATACTTGAATATTTGAATGTTATAATATAGTTGCTTAAGACTTACTAAGCTAGTAAGCTTACTCTGTGTGTGTTCATTATTCTGTTTTATAGATTTTGATCAAGCTATGAGCTTAGGGGATCGTCATTGAAGTCATTCACACTATCGACTCACTTTGGTATCTTTAAAGTTTGGACTTTTGAACTTAAGGCATGTATAGGCTAGTTTAATATTTGAATGATATTTTGCTAATGTATAAAAGCCACTCGAAATTGGCTTGTTTGAAATGTTAATGTTTGATGGTTTATTCAATCTTTGGTATAATATGCGTGTTTGTTATGCTTGGAAGATGAATGTGGCTTTGATGCATGTTCTTCATGATTATATGATTCGGTAATGAATAATGAAAATGTTTATGATTATTTTGGGTTGAACATTGGAGAGCTAAATTGAGAACCAATTATATGGTAAAGAATTAGTTGTACATATGTATTTTGTATTAGTTATAGAGCATATGTGTTTGGTATGTTAATTAATGATCTTTGTGGTTGTGAATCTTCAATGTGGCTATGGTAAAATGAGCGTAAATTAGAGACTATTTCAATTGTATGTGGTTATATGGGGGTGCTTATTTATGTGTAATATATATAGGTATGCCTATTATGTCGTGTGGATTTCTTAACCTAGATTAATATGCATAGCTTGTGAATTGGCATAGTCACAAAAACTCGTTAATAAAATATGATAATATTAAATCGATATTCATGGTTTGATATGGCTTTTGTTTCTAGGAATTATGCGCATGTTATAATAGCATTAGGAGCAAGTTCGGTTATGCTATAATGTTCTAATTTCAAATATGTGAATGGATATTTAACAGAGTATTATGGGTTTATATGTTTTGATATGCACATGTGCATAAGTTATGAAATGGTATGCTGATATTCGACTAATGAAATAGATGTATTGACACATATTTGATATATTTATAAAGTGAATGATATATGCATGGATATGTTTAAAATGTTTGAATGTCTTAGATTCAATGGTCAGATGGTTCGGATTTCAGAAGTATGAAACATGTATAATTTGGTTTTGGTATTTGTAAGCTTGATCCGAAACTTGTATAAATTATGAGTAATGATGTAATTGAATTACGAGCATGATTTGTAATGTAAGTCTTGATTAACATGAAATAAGAGTATGGGTTATGCATGAGCTATTTGTAGGATATTGAGAATCAAATATGCGTATTTGGTTTAATAAATAAATGAATCGTGAATGTGTATAAGATTGAAATGTTAAAGAGTTATAATTATAACCAGTAGTATGAATAGTGATGAATGACTGTGATGAACTGAGTCTAGTTCGGTAATGCCTCATAACCTTAATTCAGCGACGGATACGAGTAAGGGGTGTTACATTTGATTAGTATCAGAGCTTAAGGTTTAGTTGATTCTAGGACTACCGTAGGGCGTGTGAGTCTAGCTATACATGCCTTAAATTTTATAATACGATAGTGTGGTGACTTCTAACATTTAAATTGTGTTTTATATAATAAATGGATCTCGAAAGAGCCGTAGCTAATGATGTAGAGAGCGTAGCACCTGATCTCGTACGTGGGTTAGCGCTGGTAGACTCTCGACCTATCATGGGTTGCCATGTGGGGGAGGCTAAGAAAGCCTTCTACCAGATGATGAATGAATGGTTTACCCAATTTATTCGAACTAATCTAGCTGTACAACAACCTCCACCCCGAATAATCCAACTCTGATATCTTCAGCACCTCCGATGATAGATCCGATGAGATCTAGCAGGCCTCCAGTTGATAAAATCAGGAAATATGGGGTCGAGGAATTTAAAACTAATGATGATGACGATGCGGAACAAGCTGAGATGTGGCTTGATAATACTATCCGTGTGCTCGATGAGCTATCATGTACTCCAGACGAATGCTTGAAGTGTGCTATATCCTTACTACGAGACACCGCATATCACTGGTGGAATACACTAGTATCAGTGGTTCCGAAAGAAAAAGTGACTTGGGATTTCTTTCAGATCGAGTTCTGTAAGAAATATATCAGTCAGAGATTCATTGGTCAGAAACGAAAAGAATTTCTGGAATTGAAACAGGGTCGAATGACCGTGACTGAGTATGAACAAAAATTTGTCAGATTAAGCCGATATGCTCGTGAATGTGTGCCAACTGAAGCCATTATGTGTAAAAGGTTCGAAGACGGTCTGAATGGAGATATTAAGTTGCTAGTCGACATACTAGAGATCAAAGAGTTCGTAGTACTTGTCAAACGAGCTTGCAAAGCTGAAGAGCTTGGGAAAGAAAAAAGAAAAGTTGAAATGGAAGCTAGAGACATCCGTAAAAGATCATCGAGTAAGACTTTCCATTCTGTATCCAAGAAGTTTAAAGATGAATACAGCCGACATAAAGCTACTTTAGACATATCTAGACGAGATCGACCTCTTGCGGGTTCTAGAGGTACTTCGATGGCCAGTGTTGGTAATATTCAGCAGAATCGGGTTGAGTGCAAGCATTGTGGCAAATGGTATTCTGGGAGTTGTAGATTTCGAGATCGGTCTTGCTTTAAATGTGGATTGTCGGATCATTTTATTCGAGAGTGCCCGATGCTAGCTGAGCAAAATACGACTCGTAATATCGGTCGAGTAATGTATCATATGAGGCGGACTACCTCAAAGATTCGTGAAATGTATGTGGCGATCGAGAAGAAACCAAAGACACTGCAGTTCGATCAGAGGCTCGTGCACCTGCTAGAGCATATGCTATATGTGCCAAAGAGGATGCTTCTTCTTCAAATGTTATCACCGGTACTTTCATTCTTTATGATACTACTGTGATTGCATTGATTGATCCTGGTTCGACTCATTTATATGTGTGTGAAACTTTAGTATCCAATAAGACTCTACTTGTTTAGTCTACTGAGTTTGTGATTCGTGTATCCAACCCCTTGGGTCAATGTGTTCTAGTTGATGAAGTGTGTAAAAGTTGCCCGTTGATGATTCGAGATTCATGCTTTCCAGCTGATTTAATGTTGTTGCCTTTCGACGAGTTCGATATAATTTTGGGAATGGACTGGTTAACTTTGCACGATGCTATTGTTAATTACAAAAGAAAGACGGTTTCTTTGAGATGCCAGAACGGTGAAATCCTCTGAATTGAATCTAATGACCTGAATGGGTTACCAGCAGTAATATCCTCCATGTTAGCTCGTAAGTATGTGAGAAAAGGGTGTGAAGCTTACTTGGCTTATGTGTTGGATAGCAAAGTGACTGAAATGCAGATTGAATCTGCACCAGTTGTGTGTGAATACCCAGATGTGTTTCCTAAAGAATTACCGGGTTTACCACCTATTCGAGAAATAGAATTTAGCATTGAATTAGTACCGGGGACGACTCTAATTTCAATAGCTCCGTATCGGATGGCACCTACAGAATAAAAAGAGTTGAAAGCACAGTTGCAAGAGTTAACAGATAGGGGCTTTGCACAACCGAGTTTCTCTCCTTGGGGTGCACCGATTTTATTTATGAAAAAGAAAGATGGGACTATGTGAATGTGTATTGATTATTGGCAGCTATTTTAAGGTGACAATAAAGAATAAATACCCGTTGCCATGGATTGACGACTTGTTTGATCAGTTGAAAGGGGCTTCAGTGTTTTCAAAGATAGATTTGAGATCGGGTTATTATCAGTTGAGAGTTAGAGATTTCGATGTGCCAAAGATTGCATTTCAAACTAGGTACGGACATTATGAGTTTTTGGTTATGCCCTTTGGACTTACTAATGCACCTGCTGTTTTTATGGATCTGATGAATCAGATTTTTAGATAGTATTTGGATCAGTTTGTGGTAGTGTTTATTGATGATATTCTGATATACTCCAGAGATGAAACCGGGCATCCTGAGCATGCTGAGCATCTGAGACAGGAGCTACAAACTTTGCGAGATAAACAGTTGCACGCAAAGTTTAGTAAGTGTGAATTTTAGCTGAATGAGGTCAATTTCTGGGTCACGTTATTTCAGCGTCAGGCATTCGGGTTAATCTGAATAAAATATCTGCTATACTTGATTGGAAACCACCAAGAAATGTTTCTGAAATTCGAAGCTTTCTGGGACTCACTGGTTACTATAGATGATTCGCGAAAGGTTTTTTTATAATAGCCACACCTTTGACAAAGCTATTACAGAAAGATGTCAAGTTTGAATGATGGAAAAATGTCAGAAAAGTTTCGATCAATTGAAAGCTCTTTTAACTGAGGCTCCAGTGTTAGTTCAGCCTGAATCGGGTAAAGAATTTGTTGTGTATAGTGATGCTTCTTTGAATGGTTTGGGTTGCGTTTTAATGCAAGAAGGTCAAGTGGTAGCTTATGCTTCGAGACAGTTGAAGCCTCATGAAAGAAATTATCCAACACATGATTTAGAGTTAGCAACCATTGTATTTGCATTAAAGATTTGGCGTCATTATCTATTCGGTGAGAAATGTCATGTCTATTCGGATCACAAGAGTTTAAAGTACTTGATGACTCAGAAAGATTTGAACCTGAGACAATGCAGATGGTTAGAACTGTTGAAAGATTATGAATTAGTGATTGACTACCATTCGGGTAAAGCTAATGTTGTTGCGGATGCCCTAAGTCAAAAATCATTATTTGCTCTTCGTGCGTTGAACACACATATGGTTATGTCTGATGATGGTTCATTAATAGCTAAATTAAAAGCAAGACCATTGTATACCCAACAAAATTGTGATGCTCAGAGAGTTGACAAAGATACAATGGCAAGACGAGTTCAGTGTGAAAGTGATGCAGAGTCAGAGTTTCGAATCGATGAAAATGACTGTTTGAACTTTACAGGCCGAATATATGTTCTAAGGAAAGTAGATTTGATTCAGATGTTATTGAATAAGGCTCATAATAGTCAATTGTTGGTACATCCGGGTAGCACGAAAATGTATAATGATTTGAAACAATTCTATTGGTGGCCTGGTATGAAATGGGACATATCTGAATTTGTCTCGAAGTGCTTAATTTGTCAGCAAGTAAAAGCCGAACATCAGGTGCATTCTGGGTTACTTCAGCCGATCATGACACTTGAATGAAAATGAGACAGAATTGCTATGGATTTTGTATCCGGTTTGCCTACGACCCCGAGCAAGAAAGATGCAATTTAGGTTATAGTAGATAGACTAACCAAACCAACTCACTTCATTCTAGTTCGTACAGACTATTCGCTCGTTAAGCTTGCTGAGTTATATGTATCTCAAATTGTGAAATTGCATGGCGTGCCAATTTTCATTGTTTCGGACTGAGACCAGAGATTCACGTCGCAGTTTTGGAAGAAATTGCAAGATGCTTTAGGTACCAAACTACACTTTAGCATAGCTTTTCATCCGCAGACAGACGGTCAGTCTAAAAGAACCATTCAAATACTTGAGGATATGTTGAGATGTTACGTCCTCGAGTTTGAAGGTACGTGTGAACGATACTTACCTTTGATTGAATTTGCTTATAATAACAGTTTTCAATCTAGTATCAAAACGGCACCTTACGAAGCTCTGTATGGCCGCAAGTGTCGTACACCATTGTACTGGACTGAGTTCAGTGAAAACAAGATACACGGGGTTGATTTGATTAAAGAGACTGAATAGAAAGTGGTAGTAATTCGAGATAGTTTGAAAGTTGCATCAGATCGCCAAAAGTCATATGCGGATTTGAAACGCAAAGACATTGAGTTTCAGGTCAGAGACCGGGTATTTTTGAAAGTTTCTCCGTGGAAGAAAGTACTTCGATTTGGTCGAAAAGGCAAATTAAGTCCGAGATTCATCGGACCGTATGAGATCATCGAACGTGTTGGGCCTGTTGCTTATAGATTGAAGTTGCCTTCTGAATTAGAAAAGATACATAATGTATCCCATGTTTCGATGCTTCGTAGATATAGATCAGATCCGTCACATGTGATCGCCCCGTCTGAGATTGAAATCCGATCTGATATGATGTACGAGGAAGAACCGATCTGTATCTTAGCTCGCGAAGTGAAAGAGTTGAGAAATAAGAAAATTCCATTAGTAAAAGTACTATAGAATCGACATGGAGTAGAAGAGGCTACGTGGGAGCCTGAGGATTCAATGAGGCAACAATATCTAACTTTGTTTAATGGTAAGATTTTCGGGGACGAAAATCCCTAAGGAGGAGAGTTGTAAAAGTCCAAATTTGACCCTAATCAGAATGGTGGTTTAGGGACCACGAAATCGAGTTTGAAAAACTTTTAAAAATTATTTTCGATGTTTATTATATGTGAATTATTATGTGTGAAAGTTTCATATGAAAATTTGATTGTTTGTGTGTTTAATTTAACAAAAGGACTTAATCGCGTAAAGTGCAAAACTTACAAACTATAGGGAAAGGTGCTAATGTGATAGTGGCTTTTTAATATGAGGTATTAAAAGGTCAATTAGCCTATTTTACAAGGTACTGGATGGCTTAAGACTATAATGCCCTTATTACATATGTTAGTTTTATTTTAATTAAAAGGTTATATTAGTAATTAAGTAAATAACATATTATATGCTAAAATAAAACAAAAGAAAGGCCATTATCATCTTTTATTCTCTTAGCCGAATATTGGAGAAAGAAGAAGGGCTTTGTTTCATTTGATTTTCGACACTTATAAGCTTAAATTCAAGGTTAGTTTGATTTCGGTTCTTGATAATTTTTATGTTTTTGAGATCGTTGCTTAGAAATCTTCAAGACCCATGCTTTAATTTTTGAGTTTGATGAATATTTTGAGTTGAGCTCTTGTTGATAATTAGTTGTTTATGTTGTTTAAGGATGAATTATGAAATATATGTGTTAGATTAATATGTTTTGTCTTTGGATTTTTGATGAATTTGAGTATTTTGGGCTAAATGGCAAAAATAAATTTTTGAGGGGTTAAAATGCAAAATAAATGAAATGTAGGGACTTATATAGTCATGAGGAAGATTCGGCCCTAAAGGTGTAGTTCCAAATTTTGTGTATTTTGTGTTTTGTGCAATAGGGACTAAATTGTGAAAGTTGTAAATGTCAGGGGTAAAATGGTAATTTTCCCATTTAAGTGTTTTTGAATTAAATTGAAATGAAATGTGTTTGAATGAGCTCAAATTGAATGTGTTTAGATCAAGAACAAAGAAAAACAGACTTGGATCGGGGGAAGGCAAAAGTTATTGAATAGACGATTTTTGTTGTCTGACGATTTTCGAAGTAAGTCTTTAAGCAATTTAATACCGTTAATATTAATTATAACCTCAATTACATGCTGAATTTTGAATTTATAAGGATGAAATTGACCAACGCCGAAAGTGATAATTGATTTTTAATAATGTAATGTAGTTAAATTTATTTGAATTTGCTATGTGATGGTAATATGAATCATATGTGATATTGGTATTATGAAATGTGTATGAAATGGTTTAATCATATTGATACTCGGGCTTCGAGCCTAGCAGGCTTTGTGCCGGTGATCTATATCGGGCTTAATGCCTAGCAGGCCTTATGCCGGTGAATTATATCGGGCTTATTGCCTAGCAGGCTAAATGCCGATGTTTAAATCTCAGACCTTGGGTCTAGCAGGCCTAGTGCCGGTCTGTGTGATTCGGGCTAATGCTTAGCAGGTTTTATACCGATGAGTTGTAATTCTGAGCTTAGACTACGAATTAATAAAGTCATGAAACAAATCGAGTAAGCCAAGCTTTTGAAAATGAATCTTGTTAATTCAGCCATAAGGTATGTGTTTTTCATACTTATATGTTATATATATGATGCTAATGAGAAAATAAAATGATGAAAGAAATGTGTTGTACATTTGGTTGTTGGAATATGTGTATAAACTATGCTATGTGGATATTGGTTACTTGAAAGCATGAGAGTGGTTAAAGATGTTCATGTAGGTATATCTATATACATAGATATGTGTATATATATTCGGTTATGGTGAATTTTATAAGTTAAATTATTTATATTTAATGCCATGAACTGATTGTTTTAAAAAAAAGCTTGAATGTTTGAATGTTATAATATAGTTGCTTAAGACTTACTAAGCTAGTAAGCTTACTCTATGTGTGTTCATTGTTCTGTTTTATAGATTTTGATCAAGCTACGAGCTCAGGGGATCGTCATTGAATTCATTCACACTATCGGCTCACTTTGGTATCTTTAAATTTTTGACTTTTAAACTTAAGGCATGTATAGGCTAGTTTAATATTTGAATGATATTTTGCTAATGTAGAAAAGCCATGCGAAATTGGCTTGTTTTAAATGTTAATGTTTGATGGTTTATTCAATCTTTGATATAATATACGTGTATGTTATGCTTGGAAGATGAATGTGGCTTTGATGCATGTTCTTCATGATTATATGATTCGATAATGAATAATGAAAATGTTTATGATTATTTTGGGTTGAACATTGGAGAGTTAAATTGAGAACCGATTATATGGTAAAGAATTAGTTGTACATATGTATTTTGGATTAGTTATAGAGCATATGTTTTTGGTATGTTAATTAATGATCTTTATGGTTGTGAATCTTCAATGTGGCTATTGGTAAAATGAGCGTAAATTAGAGACTATTTCAATTGCATGTTGTTATATGGAGATGCTTATTTATGTGTAATATATATATATATAGGTATGCCTATTATGTCGTGTGGATTTATTAACCTAGATTAATATGCATAGCTTGTGAATTGGCATAGTCACAAAAACTCGTTAATAAAATATGATAATATTAAATTGATTTTCATGGTTTGACATGGCTTTTGTTTCTAGGAATTATGCGCATGTTATAATAGCATTAGGAGCATGTTTGGTTATGCTATAATGTTCTAATTTAACATATGTGAATGAATATTTAACAGAGTATTACGGGTCTATATGTTTTGATATGTACATGTGCATAAGTTATGAAATGATATGCTGATATTCAACTAATGAAATAGATGTATTGACACGTATTTGATATATATATAAAGTGAATGATATATGCATGGATATGTTTAAAATGTTTGAATGTCTTAGATTCGATGGTCAGATGGTTCGGATTTTAGAAGTACGAAACATGTATAATTTGGTTTTGGTATTTGAAAGCTTGATAAATTATGAGTAATGATGTAATTGAATTACGAGCATGATTTGTAATGTAGGTCTTGATTAACATGAAATAAGAGTATGGGTTATGCATGAGCTATTTGTTGGATATTGAGAATCAAATATGCGTACTTGGTTTAATAAATAAATGAATCGTGAATGTGTATGAGATTGAAATGTTAAAGAGTTATAATTATAACCTGTAGTATGAAAAGTGATGAATGACTGTGATGAACTGAGTCTAGTTCGGTAATGCCTCATAACCCTAATCTGGCGACGAATACGGGTTAGGGGTGTTACAATTACTACGCTTGAAATTTCTTAAACATGTACTTTCGGGCTATAAAATTTTGTTCGAATTAAAAAAATTCTCTTTCTTAATCAATTCATACATTTCATGGGCCTACGAGGCCTTAAACTTATGTCTGGAAACTTTCGGAACTCACCTGGAAACTTTTCTCTTAAAACAGGGGTCACACGCCCGTGTGGTTTGGGATACGCCCGTGTACCCATAAGACATGCCCGTGTCCTTCATCCGTGGTCGGCACTGACTAATTTGACACGGCCTTGACACACCCGTGGCCCTAGACCGTGTGCCATCCCTTGACGTACTGACTTAATCATACAGCTTGGAGCAAACACCCATGTGCTAACTGTGTGTCACACACGGCTTATACAAACGGCTGTGGGGTTAGCCCGTGGTATATTCTGACTTAAGACACTAACATGCAGGGAACACAACGGCCTAGACACACGCCCGTGTGTTCATCTGTGTGCGCACTTAGAGGCTATTTACCAAGCCAATTACCACCCTGAAATCAAGATCAATCTCAAGCCAAATTCAACAATTCAAATACTTCGTGTATCATTAACAAAGATGCATACTTCATTAATATAAATATACATATATACCTCATCAAACTTGGCCAATCTCATTAGTAAAATACAAAAGAATAATAAACTTGATAGCCCACACTTTGGCTCTTCTTAAGACATATTTCAAAACGAAATGCTTCCTATACATGCCATACTTAATATAAATAACATGGTTATACCAAAATAACGATTGATAGTGAGGTTCGAGCTCTGACTTCAGAGATCCACAAGTTAGCTTGGCAGGACTACATAGAAAGAAAGAATTAAAGACATAAGCATACAGCTTAGTAAGTTTGCATACAATGCACATAGCAATATAATTGCTTAATCAAAACTCATTCATCATAAACAAAGGAATTTCCTAACTCATGTGTTTGAGCTTACTTACTCTTGAAGATTCTTACATAACTCATGATACTTACTAGTCTCATGCTTGTGAGATAAACAAGGTACCTGTATAACTTGATCACATAGATCAGCATACTTTACTATGATAAGCATATTCTCAACTTCATCATTCACCACATGTATAATACTCTTAGTTAACTTTAACTAGCATGACTTGATGATAGCTTTACTTACTTAACTTCTTGCTTTCTCATTCAATATTTACTCTTATGCCCAATGAATTACTATGAATAATTGAGGATACTGAATCTCATCCCACATGTATCTGTATGCCAATGCTATATCCTTGATACAGTCTTACAATGGGATCTCTTACTTGATATCGATGCCACGTCTTGACATGGACTTACACTAGGTCTTCCTTGTGGGTTCCCTTGGGAACTTACCATTGCTATGTCTTGACATAGACTTACTTGGTATCTTTACTTTGTCAATGCCGAGCCTTGGCTTGGACTTACATGAAATCTTCCTTGATACTCACCAATGTCGAGCCTTGGCTTGGACTTACATGGAATCTTTATCTCATGATAACTTTTCAATGCCAAGACTTGTCTTGGACTTACATGACATCTTTGCTTGGAGACTCACCAATGCCATGCCTTGGCTTGGGCTTACATGGGTCTTCATCTTATAATAACTCTTCAATGCCAAGACTTGTCTTGGACTTACATGATAACTTGCTTGATTGCCGATTCCATGACTTGGCTTGGTCTTATACGGGCTTTCTCATCTCATGTGGTAGATCGAGTATACTATGTAATTCAATTTCAATCGAGACTTTCTCATGCTTAATCTCATTAATTTCTTTGTTTAACATAGCGTTAAACAATCTCAGGGAATTAAAATATATTCAACATCATACTAAGCAATTCAATGATATTTATCATAAAGCTTAGAAATCATACAAACTTATCTCAATATACAAAATGTAGGTAGATTGCAATTTAGTCCTCGACTTTGTTCTTGCCTCGATTTCGATCTGGGCTTCATTTCTCTTGATCTATAATAATAATTTATCTCATTATATACTCATATTGACTAAATTGACTCATAACTCATACTTTGGCTAAGTTTCCATTTTGCCCCTAAACTTTCTCATAATTACACTTTTGCCCCTATGCTCGTAAAGTGATTTTCATTCAACCTTCTTAAACTTCATGCTTAGCTGATTCATTTTCTCTACTATATCAATCATCAATTCTCACTATTTCTATTATGAATGACCAATTTCATAACTATTACAAATTAGTCCATACTAATATTTTTCATTAAATTCACTTAGGAAAAGATGTTTATCTAACATCAAACTCTCATAATCTTCCATAAAACATCATTTTACAAGCATGTCATACATGGGTATTTTTATGGACATGAATTCTAGCTCAACTTATAGCTATAAATAGCTAATTCATAATACAAGGACTCCAAAAATACAAAGAATATAAAAAACGGAATTAGTATACACTTACTTGCAAGCTTTAAAAATTAAAGAAACCTAGCTATGGAGTCTCTCTAATTTTCGGAACAAGGAGGAAGAAGATGAATAAGATTTTTGTCATATTTTTCCTTTTTAACCATTTAATTAATAAATGACCAAAATGCCCTTCTCACTAAATTTTAACAATTTACTAACTCATGTCCATTTTTGTCCAAAATTTATAAATTGGGAAAATTTCTATTTAAAGACTTCTAATTAATATTCCAAAGCTATTTCATACTAAAAGCTTCTAGAATCTCATATTTTGCAACTTTTGCAATTTAGTCTTAATGAACCCCTTTAATGCCAATTTCATAAAATCTCTACATAAAACTTTCATAATATCATGCAAATATCTCAAATACCTTAAAAACTCATATTACTAACTCAGATTTGGGATCTCGCACCACTATTCCGACTAGGTACTAAATTGGGGTGTTACAATTCTCCCCCTTAAGGATTTTTGTCCCCGAAAATCTTACCAGCAAAGAGATTTTGGTATTGGTTTCTCAAGATTTCTTTCGGTTCCCACGTAGCTTCTTCTACTCCATGACTTTTCCATAATACTTTGACTAGGGAGATATTCTTATTTCTCAACTCCTTGACTTCCCGAGCTAAAATCTTAACTGGTTCTTCACCATAAGTCATGTCGGGTTGAATCTCTACTTCTGTCGGTGTAATAACATGCGAAGGGTCTGATCGGTAGCGTCACAACATGGACACATGAAACACATCATGTATCTTTTCTAATTCATATGGCAAAGCCAATCGATAAGCTACCAGCCTAACTCTCTCAGTAATCTCATATGGTCCAATGAAACATGGACTCAACTTGCCTTTCTGGCCAAATCTGAGAACTTTTCTCCATGGTGACACTTTCAAGAAAACTTTATCCCCGACTTGATACTCTATTTCTTTTCTTCTTAAATTCGAGTAGGATTTTTGTCTGTTAGAAGCAGCCTTTAAACTTTCTCGAATTACTTTCACCTTCTGTTCAGTTTCTCTAACCACCCGTGAATTTGGTTTTCTTTGAGTTCAGTCCAATATAGAGGCATCCGACACTTACGCCCATATAGAGCCTCATAAGGTGCCATCTTCAAGCTTGACTGAAAACTATTATTGTAAGCAAATTCTACCAATGGGAGAAACTTTTCCCAACTGCTTTGGAATTCGAGAATACAACATTTGAGCATATCCTCGAGTACTTGAATTAACCTCTCCGACTGACTGTTAGTTTGAGGATGAAAAGCTGTGCTAAAACTCAATTTTTTACCCAAGGCATCTTGTAACTTCTTACAAAATTTGGATGTGAATCTCAGATCTCTATCCGATATGATTGACAATGGAACTTCGTGAAGCCTTACTATTTTTGAAACATACAAGTTTGCCAAGTTGTCTAGTGAGTAGTCAATTTGTACAGGTATAAAATGGGCTGACTTTGTGTGTCTATCAACCACAGCCCATACAACATCTTTCTTGCTCGGAGACAACGGTAATCCCGTTACAAAATCTATAGTGATATTGTCCCATTTCCACTCGGGAATCATAATTGGTTGAAGCAAACCCGAAGGTACTTGGTGTTCAGCCTTTACTTGCTGACAAATCAAGCATCTTGAAATGAACTCTGAAATATCTTTCTTCATTCTCAGCCACCAATACTGTTGCTTCAAATCATTATACATCTTGGTACTACCCGGATGTACAGATAGACATCCATTATGTGCCTTTTGCAAAATGCTCTGAATAAGCTCTTCCTTTCTCGGTACACAAACTCTATCTTTGAACATTAGACTTCCATTGGAACTAATCTAAAAATCGGACTCAACATCTAACTCGCACTGAGTTCTCTTGGCTTGCAATTCACTATCTTCTTTTTGAGCCTCAATGATCTCTTGGAGAAACAATGGTCTAGCTCTCAACTCAACTAGAATAGAACCATCGTCGCAAATTCAATGCCCTTAATGCAAACAGGGACTTTCTACTCAAAGCATCGGTGACCACATTCACCTTTCCGGGATGGTAGTCAATGATTAGCTCATAGTTTTTTATCAACTCTAACCATCTCCATTACCTTAAATTCACTCTTTCTGCATCATCAAGTACTTCAGACTTTTGTGATTGGTGAAAATCTGACATCTTTCACCATATAGATGGTGTCTCCAAATTTTCAAAGCGAAGATTATGGCAGCCAACTCTAAATCATGCGTCGAATAATTCCTCTCATGAGGCTTCAACTACCTGGAGGCATAAGCAATAACCTTTCCTTCTTGCATAAGTACACAGCCTAATCCATTTAAGGATGCATCGCTGTAAATCACAAATTTTTTCCCCGTCTTGGGTTGTACTAAAACTAGAGCTTCTGTCAACAATGCTTTCAGTTTCTCAAAACTTTGTTGGGATCTTTCTGTCCACTCAAACTTCATATTTTTCTGTAGCAATTTCGTCATCAGAGTTGCAATCATGGAAAACCCCTTGACGAATCGCTTATAATAGCCGGTTAGGCCTAGAAAACTTCTGATCTTAGAGATATTCCTCGGTGGTTTCCAGTCCACTATAGTTGAAATCTTACTTGGGTCCACTCATACTCCATCTCCCGAGACAATATGTCCTAGAAATCCTACTTCTTTGAACCAAAATTCACTTTTACTGAACTTGGCATACAACTGATTTTCTCGTAGAATCTGTAGAACTATCCGTAGGTGCTCAGCATGGTCAGGCTCATTACAGGAATAAATCAATATGTCGTCAATAAAAATGACTACAAACTTATCGAGATATGGCCTAAAAATTCGATTCATTAGATCCATGAATACCGTAGGGGCATTGGTCAAACTAAAGGGCATGACTAAAAATTCATAATGCCCATACCTTGTTTGGAAAGCAGTCTTCAAGACATCTGAGTCTCTTACTCTCAACTGATAGTATCCCGATCTCAAGTCTATTTTGGAGAACATAGTGGCTCCCTTCAATTGATCAAACAAATCAATGATTCTAGGCAATGGGTATTTGTTCTTCACCGTCACTTTATTAAGCTGATAGTAGTCTATGCACAATCTCATGGTGCCATCTTTCTTTTTCACAAATAAAACTGAAGCACCCCATGGAGAACAACTTGATCTTGCAAAGCCTTTATCTGTTAACTCTTGCAACTGTGGCTTCAACTCTCTCAACTCTATTGGATCCATTCTGTAAGGAGTAATAGATATTGGTATAATACCATGAGCTAGATTAATGCTGAACTTAACCTCTCTAACTGGTGGTAGTCTTGGTAATTCCTCGAAAAAAATCCAACTACTCACATAATATTGGTATTGACTCAATCTTTAGCTCTGTTTCTCTAGTATTCATACAAAGGCAAGATATGCCTCATACTCTTTTCTTATATATATCTCTGTACCATCATATGAGAAATCATTATTGGCGATCTACCTGGTTCATCTGATTCTACATGAAGAGTGTTCCCATTCTCACATCTCATCTCAATGTATTTCTTCCCACAATTAACTATTACATCGTGGGTGGTCAACCAATCCATACCAAGAATGATGTCAAACTCATTAAATGGTAACAACATAAGGTCTGCTTTAAAATATTGACCTCTAATCATCAATGGACAGTCTTTACATACTTCATCAACTAAAATAGTTTCGCCTAAAGGATTAGACACCTTAATCATAAATTTTGTAGACTCTATAGGCATACTCATACCGGATACTAGTTCCATACAAATGTAAGAGTGTGTGGATCCGGGATCTATTAAAGCAATAACTTTAATATCATGAACAGAAAAGGTAATGACATCAGTAGAAGATGCCTCTTCGCAAGCGTGAATGGCATATGTCCTCGCAGGTGCCCTACCCTTGGGTCTCGCAGCCTATTCTCTAGGGTTACCTCTACCACCTGCCCCACTTCCAGGGTTCTTCTGCGGTTTACCTCTAACCATTCCCTCGAATCTAGGGTTCTGTGTTCTCTCTTCTTTCATCATCTTAGGACAATCTTTTATAAAGTAATCCTCAGAACCGCATCTGAAACAAGCATTTTCATGCACTCAAAATTTGCCGAGATGACGTGTGCCACACTAGCAACTGAAGTAGTTTGTGTCTTATTTCCTGAATATTGCTTACTCTTGTCTTTCCTTGAAAACCCAGTGGAAGTAGTCGATCGGGTGGAGAAATCTCTTAACTTCTTGGAAGAGGTTTGGAAGGACTTATTCCACTGTCTCTTTCTTGAGTCACAAGACTCCATTTCAGATTTTCTCCTCTCTTTTACTAGCTCATCGGCTTTACAATCCCGCTCTACTAGCACAACAAATTCTTTTAATTTTAGGACAGCAACAAACAACTTGATGTCATCATTTAGTCCATCTTCGAATCTCTTGCTCATGATGGCCTCGGTGGATACACACTCTCGAGCGTATTTGCTAAGTCGTACAAACTCGCGCTCATAATCAGTCACAGACATCTTGCCTTGCTTCAGTTCTAAGAATTCCTTTCTTTTCTGATCCACAAACCTTTGGCTGATATACTTTTTCTTAAACTCTTCTTGGAAGAATTCCCACGTGATCTTTTTTCTTGATACAATCGACACCAAGGTGTTCCACCATTGATAGGCAGAATCTCGTAAAAGAGAAACTACACACTTCAAGCATTCCTCAGATGTGCATGATAATTCATTAAATGCCTCATGTTTCTTGATCCTATCAACTGGAGGTTTGTCTCCTCTCACCACATCTACTACTTGAGGGGCTACTGGGATAGGTTGAGGAATAGGCGGGGGTAGAGGAGGTTGTGTATTCGGGTTCGTACAAATAAACTCCGTATACTATGTGTTCATCATATGGAGGAAGGCTTCTCTAGCCTCTCCTCCTCCTCTCTGACTCATCGTAGTGGGTCTATTCTCTACCTCATCAGGCACCGTCCCTTTAGCGGGAGCCGGCGCATTGCTTTCTATATCATCTGCCACTGCTCTATCAGGATCCATTTACTATATGTATAAACATAATTTAAGTCATCAGGAGTCGTCACACTATCATTATAAAAACATTCTTACGTATGGCATGTATAGCTAGACTCTTGCTTATGCTACGTTAGTCCTAGAACCGACTAAACCGTAGCTCTGATACCACTAAATGTAACACCCCATACCCGAGTTTGAGGCTAAAACTGGATATGAGACATTACTATGCTTGAACTTTCTTAAACATGTACTTACAGGCTATAAAATTTTGTTAAAATTATAAACTTCTCTTTCTTAATCAATTCATACATTTCATGGGCCTACGAGGCCTTAAACTTATGTTCGGAAACTTTTGGAACTCAGCTGGAATTTTTTCTCTCAAAACAGGGGTCACACACCCGTGTGGTTTGGGACACGCCCGTGTACCCATAAGACATGCCCGTGTCCTTCACCCATGATCGACACTGACTAATTACACACGGCCTTGACACACCCATGGCCCTAGACTGTGTGCCATACCTTGACATGCTGACTTAATCGTACGACTTGGAGCAAACACCCATGTGCTAACCGTGTGTCACACACGGCTTATACAAACGACTGTGGGGTTAGCCTGTGGTATATTCTGACTTAAGACACTAACATGCAGGGAGCACAACGGCCTAGACACATGCCCGTGTGTTCATCCGTGTGGGCACTTAGAGGCTATTTACCAAGCCAATTACCACCCTGAAATCAAGATCAATCTCAAGCCAAATTCAACAATTCAAATACTTCGTCTATCATTAACAAAGATGCATACTTCATTAATATAAATATACATATATACCTCGTCAAACTTGGCCAATCTCTTTAGCCAAACACAATAGAATAATAAACTTGATAGCCCACACTTTGGCTCTTCTTAAGACATATTTCAAAATGAAATGCTTCCTATACATGCCATACTTAATATAAATAACATGTCTATACCAAAATAGCGATTGATAGTGTGGTTCGAGCTCCGACTTCAAAGATCCACAAGTTAGCTTGGCGGGACTACAAAGAAAGAAAGAATTAAAGACGTAAGCATATAGCTTAGTAAGTTTGCATATAATGCACATAGCAATATAATCGCTTAATAAAAAACACATTCATCATAAACAAAAGCATTGCCTAACTCATGTGTTTGAGCTTACTTACTCTTGAAGATTCTTACATAACTCATGATACTTACTAGTCTCATGCTTGTGAGATAAACAAGGTACCTGTATCACTTGATCACATAGATCAACATACTTTACTATGATAAGCATATTCTCAACTTCATCATTCACCACATGTATAATACTTTTAGTTAACTTTAACTAGCATGACTTGATGATAGCTTTACTTACTTAACTTCTTGCTTTCACATTTAATATTTACTCTTATGCCCAATGAATTACTATGAATAACCGAGGATACTAAATCTCATCCCACATGTATCTGGATGCCAATGTTATATCCTCGATATAGTCTTACAATAGGATCTCTTACTTGATATCAACACCACGTCTTGACATGGACTTACATGAGGTCTTTCTTGTGGGTTCCCTTGGGAACTTACCATTGCTATGTCTTGACATAGACTTACTTATTATCTTTACTTTGTCAATGCCGAGCCTTGGCTTAGACTTACATGAAATCTTCCTTGATACTTACCAATGTCGAGCCTTGGCTTGGACTTACATGGAACCTTTATCCCATGATAACTTTACAATGCCAAGACTTGTCTTAGACTTACATGACAACTTTGCTTGGAGACTCACCAATGCCATGCCTTGTCTTGGGCTTACATGGGTCTTCATCTCATAATAACTCTTCAATGCCAAGACTTGTCTTGGACTTACATGATAACTTGCTTGATTGCCGATGCCATGCCTTGGCTTGGTCTTATACGAGCTTTCTCATCTCATGTGGTAGATCGAGTATCCTAAGTACTTCAATTTCAATCGGGACTTTCTCATGCTTAATCTCATTAATTTCTTTGTTTAACATAGCATTAAACAATCTCAGGGAATTAAAATATATTCAACATCATACTAAGCAATTCAATGATATTTATCATAAAGCTTAGAAATCATACAAACTTACCTCAATATACAAAATGTAGGTAGATATGCAACTTAGTCCTCGACTTTGTTCTTACCTCGGTTTCGATCCGGGCTTCATTTCTCTTGATCTATAATAATAATTTAGCTCATTATACACTATATTGACTAAATTGACTCATAACTCATACTGTGGCTAAGTTTCCATTTTTCCCCTAAACTTTCTCATAATTACACTTTTGCCCCTAGGCTCGTAAAGTGATTTTCATTCAACTTTCTTAGATTTAATGCTTAGCTGATTCATTTTCTCTACTATATCAATCATGAATTCTCACTATTTCTATTATGAATGACCAATTTCATAACTATTACAAATTAGTCCGTACTAACATTTTTCTTGAAATTCACTTAGGAAAAGATGTTTATCTAACATCAAGCTCTCATAATCTTCCATAAAACATCATTTTACAAGCATGTCATACATGGGTATTTTTTTATGGACATGAATTCTAGCTCAACTTATAGCTAGAAATAGCTAATTCATAATACGAGGACTCTAAAAATACGAAGAATATTAAAAACGGAGTAAGTAAACACTTGCAAGCTTTAAAAATTGAAGAAACCTAGCTATGGAGTCTCTCTAATTTTCGGCACAAGGAGGAAGAAGATGAATAAGATTGTTGTCATCTTTTTCCTTTTTAATCATTTAATGGATAAATGACCAAAATGCCCTTCTCACTAAATTTTCACAATTTACTAACCCATGTCCATTTTTATCCAAAATTTATAAATTGGAAAAATTTCTATTTAAGGACTTCTAATTAATATTCCAAAGCTATTTCAAACTAAAAGCTTCTAGAATCTCATATTTTGCAACTTTTGCAATTTAGTCCTAATGGACCCCTTTAATGCCAATTTCATAAAATCTCTACATAAAACATTCATAATATCATGCAAATATCTCAAATACCTTAAAAACTCATTTTACTAACTCAAATTTGTGATCTCGCACCACTATTCTGACTAGGCCCTAAATCGGGCTGTTACAAGAAAAGAAAAAAAATAAGTTTGCTAGGGTTTGACACACATTTTGGTTAATTAAGGTATGTTTTTGCTTCGATTTTATGACTTCTACGTTTTTGTGATCGTTGCTTAGTGCATTATCAAGCCCATGCTGTAAGTTTAGAATTGGATAAAGATTTTGAGATGTGCCGTTGATGAATGTTTAAGCTTTGTGATAGTTAATGATGAAATATGAAAGATATATGATAGATTAACATATTTTGTCCTTGAATTTTTGGTGAAATTGAGTAATTTGGGCTACATTTTGAAAATAAAAAAAATTAGAGGACTAAAATGTGAAATAAATGAAATATGTGGGCTTGTATGGACATGAGGAATATTCGGCCTAAGCATGGTATTATGAAATTATGTGTATTTTGTTGATTTTATGAAATAGGGTCTAAAGTGTCGAAATGTGAAAATGTGAGGGCTATTTTGTAAATTGCCCTAAATATGTGTGTTTGGACTAAATTGAATGAATTGGTAGTTGAATGACTTAAATTTGAATATGTACAGATCAAGAAAAGAAGGATTTGGATCAAGATTGAGGCAAATATAAAGTGCTCGATTAATCAACTCATTTTGTTACTTCGACGTTCGAGGTAAGTTCGTTTATACGAATTCTTTAAATTAAACTCATGTGTTATATAATGAAAGATTTTGTGGTTAATGAATTGGTAATGTTAAATGTGGATTGAGAGGTGTGGCAATAAGTGTACGAAACATAATTGATATAGTAGAGAACGGCACTGTGTGTGCGAAGTAAAGAAAGTATCAACTCCGTTGATTGGCACTGTGTGTGCGATACCGAGTTAAATTCAGTTTAATTTAAAGGCACTAAGTGTGCGATGATATTTAAGTTTTGGCTAAGAAATTTTGCACTAAGTGTGCAAATAAATTGAATGAATAATGAAGATCGAAATGTGATATCGAGTATTGAGTAGCAAGAATGATCGTAACTAAGTGTTGGCAAAGGGATGTTCAGGACCAATGTGGTTGATGATTTCATAAATGATTATATAGATGGTTGAGTGAGCATAATTGATATGGATGAGATGGTGTATTCTTATGAAATAATTTATGTGATGGTTTATGTTGTATATTGAGTTTAAATTATTGAGTTAAATGTATTATATTACGAACTTACTAACCTCTTAAGCTTATTGTGTAAAGTTTTCTCTGTTTTACAGTATATTTAAAGCTAGCTCAGATCTGGGGATCGTCAGTGACTCAATCACACTATCGGCCATCTATTTTGGTACTTTTGGAAGATGTATATATTTGAATATGGCATGTATAGGCTAGTAGATATGACATGTTTGAGATGTTGGGATTTAGCCATGTGATTTGGCTAGATAAGTTAATAAATTTGGTATATGTTTTGCATTTGTGTAATGGTTATTAAGATGTGTATGTGTGCTATAAGTGAATGATCATTTTGATATGAGCTAGTTAAATGGAAATGGTATGTTTCATGATTAGATTTGGTAAGGATTGAATGATGAATGGATTACATGATCTTGATATTAAGGTGATATTCTGGTTAAGAATGTTTGGGTTGAAATTAAGTTGAATTTTTATAGGAAGATGAATGATGATGTTTAGATATCAAATTAAGTCTGTTTTGGTATGTTTGAATTTTATTTGAGGTATGAAATTGTATTGGTTTGTGATTGTAGGTGATTCCAAAGTGTGGATGGCAAATTGGTCTTACAAATGGCCTATAATTGCCGACACGGTTGAGCACACTGGAGTGTGGCTCGACCGTGCCATTTGAGTTTGCAAATTGAATCAAGTTAGGCTCGCGTACGGGCTAGACACACGGGCGTGAGACTGGCCATGTGGTGCAAGTCAGTGTCGACCACTCGTGAGGCACACGGGCGTGTCTCAGGTCGTGTGGACAAGTTAGTATGTATGCCCTATTTTTCCACGGCTAGGACAAATGGGTGTGTCCGAGGTCGTGTGAGGAACACGGCCTACCTACACGGGCATGTGACCTCTGTAGTTTGGAAAAGTGTTAAATTTTCATAAATTTTTGTATGTGTTCAATTTTCCCGATTCTTTTCTATCACGTGTTTAAGGTCTTGTAAACCTTATTAAGGGACTATTTGCATATAACTTGATATATTTGAATGATGATTAACTTTGTGTTGTAAAATGATTGTAAATGATTCGAATGTTTGGTAATACGTCTTAACCCTATTTTCGCTATAGTTAAGGGTTAGGAGTGTTACATTTTATTGGTATCAGAGCTGCGATTTTGTAACAGTTCAATTTAGACCCTAGTCGAAATAGTGGTTTTGGGACCACGAATCTAAGTTAGTTAAATATTTTAATATTATTTTCCGTGCCATTGATGGGTGATTAAGCATGTGTTAAATTTTTGTAAATTAAATTGTCCGTCTGTATGCTTAATTTGATAAAAGGATTAAATTGCGTTAAATGCAAATCTAGCATGCTATTTGTTAAAGTACCTATGTGTTGTGGCTTTTAAAAGAGGAGGCCTTATGAGGCAATTAAACCACTATTTAGTTAGTGGATGAACAAAGGACAAATATGCCCTTAATGTATGTTTGTTTTAATTATTAGTTGAAGGGATAATTTTGTAAATAGGTAAATAATATGATAATAAATAAAAGAAACAATTGAAAGATGATAGTTATCATCTTATTTTAGCCGAAATTAGCAAAGAAAAGAAAGAAATAAGAAAGCTAGGGTATTCGGCTATGGTTTGGCTAAATTAAGGTAAGATTTTGACTCAGTTTTTGATTATTTTTATGTTTTTGAGATTGTTGCTTAGTCTACTATCAAGCCCATGTTGTAATTTGAAGAATTGATGTGTTTATGAGATGTGCCATTGATGAAATGGTGAGCTTTGGGATGAGTTTAAGTGTTAAATGAAAGATATGTGTTAGATGAACATACTTTGTGCTTGAATTTTTGATGAATTTAGATAATTAGGGCTAAATTGTGAAAATAGTATTTTGAATGGCTAATTTGTGAAAGAAATGAAATGTTTGGACTTATATGAGATACATAAGCATTCGACTAAGCATGGATATATGGTGATCTTGTATATTTGATGTTTTGTGAAAAATAGACTAAATTGATAAAATGTGCAAATGTGAGGGTTAAGTTGTAGATTTCCCTAAATGTATGTTTTTTGATTGAATTGAATAAGTTGATGAATGAAAGGGTTAAATTTGAATATGTATAGATCAAGAACCGAAGAAAACAGGCTTAGATCACGAAAAAGCGAAGGTAGTAGAATAACCGAGTCCGAACGAATATCTGAATCTGAGGTAAGTTGATATACAAATAAATGTATTTGTATTGAATTATGTATGTTTACATGACTATTGATAGTGATGAATGCATATGAGATGTTGTATATATGAATTCTGAGATAAGATAGACATAGTGTTAACACCCGAGAAGTCCTGTTCGAACCTAACTATGTCATGACATAGGTGTCTATTATGTGATATCATGTAAGACCACGTCTGGGACGTTGGCATTGATTTGAGATTTTGTATAAGACCACGTCTGAGACGTTGGCATTATAAGACTATTCTGAGCATTATGAGTATCCTATTAGGTTCCTAACGGTTCAACGGGCAAGTCTGAGAAATGAAAGACTATGTGATTTGTATATCCATTTCATGTATGTTTGATATGTACAAATTGTGTGTATAAAAAGGTAAGTATATTCATAAACTTACCTAGATGAGTTATGTATTTGAATAAGAGAAAGTAAATTGTGTTACATGAATGAAAAAGCTATGATGCAATAAGGTATTTGGTGATATGCAAGATGGAATGATGAATGGCTAAGTGGATGTGCCAAGAAGAATTATGGCTATGCAATTAAGCTATTAGTGAATCCATATTGATTTTATGTTTTGAATGCTTATTGTTAAGTTTATTTGTATATGGCTTACTAAGCTTTTGGAAAGGTTACTTTATGTGTGTTTATTCTGTTTTATAGGTCGTCAAAGCTACTGAAGGCTCAGGACCGTTGAGGATTGTCATCACACTACCTAAGCTCATTTTGGTACCTTTTGGAAATGTATATATTAAATATAGCATGTAGAGGCTAGTCATTTGGTATATGTTTAAGATGTAAATAGCCATGTGATTTGGCTAGATAAATGTTGGTAAAATACATGAGTGAATATGATGTATGATGCATGTGTCGGTATGACTTGATAGCAAATGAAATGGTCAAGTTTATGGTAAGCATATGGTTGAAATTTAAGTATGTATGTTTGATCATGGGAATGATTATATGAAAGGTAAATGTAGATGAATCATGCTTGAATGTATATGTGTTTTTAGTTGGGCAAAGTGGTATGATTGGAAATGAGTTTGAATATGAAGATATGCTGATTGTTTGACATGTTTTTGGATGTCAAGTGTGCATAAAACGAACTGGTAATTTTGCTTGTAGGTTTGACCCTTGTGTGGTGGCATTTTGGCCTTGCAAGTGGCCTGTTTTGCCTACACGGCCGTGGCACACGAGCGTGCCTGGCAGCCGTGTGATTAAGTCAGTAGCTAGCCTAACTTTACACAGTCATGGTACACGAGCGTGCCTGGTAGCCGTGTGGTTAAGTCAGTAGCTAGCCTAATGTTACACAGCCATGGCACACGGGCGTGCCTGGTGGCTGTGTGGATAAGTCAGTATACATGCTCTGATTTGGCATGGCCAAGACACATGGGTGTGTCTAGTAGCCCTGGGAGGCACACAGCCTGCCCACACGGGCGTGGGGCCTCTATAACTTAGAAAAGTTTTAAATTTTTGAGAACTTTAATATGTGTTTAGTTTAGTCCCGACCCTATTCTAAAGTATGATTAAGGTCTCGTTGACCTATAAAAGGGACACTTTGATTGTGATTGATGTATGGTTGTATGAAATGTCTATAAAAGTTTTTGATTTGTTCGGTAATGCCTTTAACCCTAATTCGGCGATGGATATGGGTTAGGGGGTGTTACAGGTTTAGTTGATTCTAGGACTAACGTAGCGGGTGTGAGTCTAGCTATACATGCCATATATATAATTGCGATAGTGTGATGAATCCTGACAGTTAAAAATGTGTTTTCATATAGTAATGGATCCTGATCGAGCAGTTGCTGATTATGTAGAGAGCAATGCACCTGCTCCCGCTCAAGGGATAGCACCGGCCGAATCTAGGCCGATAGCTAGTAGCCACGAGGAAGAGGCTAAGCAAGCCTTCTTCCAAATGATGAATGAGTGGTTTTCAGAGTTCATTCAAATGAATCTGGCTGCTCAACAACCTTCACCCCCAAAAGTACCTGTAGTGCCACAGGTGATAGATCCAATCTGATTGAGTAAGGCTCTTGTGGATAAAATCTAAAAGTACGAGCTTGAAGAGTTTAGAGCCATCGTTGAGAATGATGCCAAGCGAGCTGAGTTTTGGCTCGAGAATACAATCCGAGTGTTTGATGAGATGTCATTGAGTCCTAATGAATTCTTAAAATGTGCTATTTCATTGTTGAGAGATACGACATATAATTGCTAGAAAACGTTAATATTCGTGGTTTTAAGAGAGAGAAAATCACTTGGGATTTCCTTTCAAGTTGAGTTTCGAAAGAAATACATTAGTCAATGATTTATAGATAAAAAACGTAAAGAGTTTCTAAAGCTGAAACAGGGTCGCATGTCTGTTACTGAGCATGAACGGGAGTTTGTGAGATTGAGCCAATACGCATGGCGATGTGTTTCAACCGAAACTATCATGTGCAAACAATTTGTTGAAGATTTGAATGAAGACATCAAATTGTTGGTTGGAATATTAGATTTGAATGAATTTGTAGTGTTAGTTGAAAGAGCCTGCAAGGCCGAGGAGCTTAGCAAAGAAAAGAAGAAAGTAGATTTTGAAGCTAGAGATGAAAGAAAAAGATCGATGAGTAAGTCATATCAACCTTCATCAAAGAGATTCAGAGATGCAAGCAATCGTTCAAATGTTTCGTTTGGACATACGAGTAGAGATCATGTGAAACAAAGTGTTGGTCCAAAAACTCAAACTCCAATTGAATCGAGTGTTGGCAGTGTTAGAAGCAACAAGCCTGAGTGTAAATAGTGTGGAAGACGTCATATCAGAGAATGCTGGGGCAAGTACAATAATAGAGTTTGCTATAAATGTGGATCATGGGATCACTTTATTTGGGATTGTCCAGAGTTAGCCAAGAAAGACAATGTTCAGAGTGCGAGACTGAGTAATACGATGGCTAGGGGTAGACCACTCAGAAACACCAAAAATGTGAGTGGAAGTCAAAGAGGGACAACAAATATTATTGTGAGATCAGAGGAGAGAGCACCTGCCCAAGCCTATGCTGTTCGTGCTTGTGAAGAAGCTTCATCTCCAGACGTCATTACTGGTACTTTTACTCTATTTGATACTGATGTGATTGCATTGATATATCCAAGATCTACTCATTCATTTATGTGTAAATCTAGTATCTAGTAAGACTCTGCCTGTTGAGTCTACTGAATTTGTAATTAGAGTATAGAACCCTTAGGCAAGTGTGTTTTGGTGGATAAAGTATGCAAGAACTATCCATTGATGTTTCGAGATATCTATTTTTTGGCTAATCTGATGTTGCTACCCTTTTATGAATTTGTTATAATTCTGGGTATGGATTGGCTAACCTTGCATAATGCTATTGTAAATTGTAAACGGAAGAGTATTGATTTGAGAAGTCAGAATGGTGAGATAGTTCGAATTGAATCCAGTGACTTGAATGGGTTACCGACTGTTGTATCTTTGATGAAAGCTTTGAATTATGTTAAAAAGGGTTGCGAAGCTTATCTTGCATATGTAATAGATACAAAAGTGATAGAAAAGAAAGTTGAATCTGTACCTGTAGTTTGTGAGTTCCCAGATATGTTCCCAGAAGAACTATCGGGATTACCTTCGATACGGGAAGTCGAGTTTGGTATTGATTTAGTGCTTGGAACGAATCCTATCTCAATAGCTCCATATAGAATGGCACCAACAGAACTGAAAGAGTTGAAGTCTCAGTTGCAAGAATTGACAGATAGAGGATTTGCACGACCTAGTTTCTCGCCCTGGGGTGCTCCTGTGTTGTTTGTGAAAAAGAAAGATGGCACTATGAGGATGTGTATTGATTACTAATAGTTGAACAAAGTGATGATAAAGAATAAATATCCTTTGCCTTGTATTGATGATTTGTTTGATCAATTGAAAGGAGCCACCGTGTTTTCAAAGATAGATTTGAGATCAGTCTACTATTAGCTACGAGTTAAAGAATCGGATGTGTCGAAAACTACCTTCAGAACAATGTACAAACATTATGAATTCTTGGTTATGCCTTTCGGACTAACGAATGCTCCTGCAGTGTTTATGGATTTGATGAATCGGATATTCGAACCATATTTGGATTGATTTTTCGTGGTGTTTATTGATGATATTCTGATTTATTCTTGTGATGAGATGCAACATCTGAGCATTTGAGAATCGTGTTACAGATTCTGCGTGAAAAGCAATTGTATGCAAAGTTTAGCAAATGCGAGTTTTGGTTGCGTGAGGTTGGTTTTCTGGGACATATTGTATCACCTGCGGGAATACGAGTTGATCCGAGCAAGATTTCAGCTATTTTAGAATGGAAACCTCCAAGAAATGTGTCTAAAGTCCGTAGTTTTCTGGGACTAGTGGGATATTATAGACAGTTTGTGAAAGGCTTCTCAATTATTGTGACTCCGTTGACGAAATTGCTATAAAAAGATGTTAAATTCGAGTGGTTAGAAAAATGCCAACAGAGTTTTGAACAGTTGAAAGCATTATTGACAAAGGAACCAATGTTAGTCCAACCTGAATCAGGTAAAGAATTTATTATTTACAGTGATGCATCGTTGAATGGTTTGGACTGTATGTTGATGCAAGAGGGCAAAGTCATAGCTTATGCTTTGAAACAGTTAAAGCCACATTAAAAGAACTATCCGACGCATGATCTTGAATTAGCCACGATTGTGTTTGCACTGAAGATTTGGCATCATTAACTATTTGGTGAGAAATGTAACATTTATACTGATCACAAGAGTTTGAAGTACTTGATGACTAAAAAAGAATTGAATTTGAGACAACGGAGATGGTCAGAATTACTAAAAGACTATGAATTGGTAATTGATTATCATCTGGGTTAAGCTAATGTTGTTGCTGATGCTTTGAGCTGAAAGTCTTTATTTGCTTTACGAGCAATGAGTACTCAAATAGATCTGTGTGATGATGGTTTGGTTTTAGCTGAATTGAAAGTGAGGCCAATGTTTTTACATCAGATTTGTGATGCTTAGAAAGATGATACTGAGTTGATGGCAAAACGAGGTCAATGTGGGTTGAATGCTTATTTAGAATTTTGAGTTGATAATGATGATTGTTTGAGATTTCGAGATAGGATTTGCATTCTGAGAAATTCAGAGTCAATTCAGATGATTTTGAACGAAGCTCAAAATAGTCGTTTGGCTGTTCATCCGAGAAGTACTAAAATGTATAATGATCTGAAACAGTTTTATTGGTGCCATGGTATGAAACGGGATATCTCACAGTTTGTTTCGAGATGTTTAGTTTTTTAGCAAGTTAAAGCTAAACATCAAGTTCCATCCTGTTTGTTACAACCGATTATGATTCCTGAGTGGAAATGGGAGATAATCACGATGGATTTTGTGTTGGGATTTCCTTTATCTCCTAGAAAGAAAGATGCAATCTGGGTGATAGTTGACAGATTTACAAAATTAGCTCATTTTGTTTCAGTGAGAACAGATTATTCACTTGATAAATTAGCTGAATTGTATATTTATGAGATTATGAGATTGCACGGGGTGCCACTATCTATTGTATCTGACAGAGATCCGAGATTTATCTTGCGGTTTTGGAAGAAATTGCAAGAGGCTTTAGGTACAAAGTTGCATTTCAGTATTGTAATTCATCCGCAAACGAACAGTCAATCCGAGCGGATCATTCAGATTCTCGAAGATATGTTGAGATGTTGCATTCTTGAATTTGATAGTACGTGGGAAAAGCATTTGCCATTGATTGAATTAGCATACAATAATAGTTTCAGTCTAGCATCAAAATGCCACCATATGAGGCTCTTTATGGTCGTAATACAGAACTTCATTATATTGGACTGAGCTTAGTGAGAATAAGATTCACGGGGTTGATTTAATCAAAAAGACTGAGTAGAAAGTGAAAGTGATTCGTGATAGTTTGAAAGCGGCCTCAGATCGTTAGAAATCTTACGCAGATTTGAAACGAAAAGATATTGAAGTTGAGATCGGTGATAAAGTGTTTTTGAAAGTGTCTCCGTGGAAGAAAATACTTTGTTTTGGGAAGAAAGGAAAATTGAGTCTGAGGTTCATCAGACCGTATGAGATCATCGATCGAATTGGGCCAGTTGCTTATAAGTTGTTATTGCCACCTGAGTTAGAAAAGATTCATAATGTGTTTCATGTGTCGATGCTTTGACGATACAGATTTAATTCATCTCATGTGATTGCTCCTACTTAAGTTGAGATTCAGTCAGATTTATCGTATAGTGAAGAACCGATTCGAATTCTAGCAAGTGAGATCAAAGAGTTGAGAAATAAGAGAATTTCTTTAGTGAAAGTGTTGTGGAACAAACACGAAATTGAAGAGGATACGTGGGAGCTTAAAGATGTTATGAGAAAGCAATATCCAAACCTATTCACTGGTAAGATTTTCGGGGACGAAAATCCCTAAGGGGGGAGATTTGTAATAGCCCGGTTTAGACCCTAGTTAGAATAGTGGTTTTAAGACCACAAATTCGTGGTCAAAAAAATATTTTAGTATTATTTTTGGTGTTTACAGTATGTGATTGAGCATGTGTGAGAATTCAGTGTGTAAATTTTATCGATTGTGTGCTGAATTTGTAAAAAGGACTTAATCGCATAAAATGTAAAAGCTATTTGCTGATTGTTAAATTACTTATTTGGCATGGCTTCTAAAATGAGAAGTCCTTATGTTGTGATTAAACCATTTGATAGTAGATGGATGATAATGGCATGGGTTTTCGTGTTATTATTAATATTCATTAAGGTTAAAAAGGCAATTAACTTATTAAAGTTATTATAATTAAAACCAAAAGAAATTAAAGGCCATTATCATCTTATTTGGCTGAAAATCAGAAGAAAAGAAAAGAAAATAAGTTTGCCAGGGTTCGGCACACATTTTGGTTAATTAAGGTATGTTTTTGCTTCGGTTTTTGATGATTTCTAGATTTTTGTGATCGTTGCTTAGTGTAATATCAAGCGCAAGCTTTAATTTTAGAATTTGATGAAGATTTTGAGATGTGCCATTGATGAATGTTTAAGCTTTGTGATAGTTAATGATTAAATATGAAAGATATATGATAGATTAACATATTTTGTCTTTGAATTTTTGGTGAAACTGAGTAATTTGGGCTAAATTGTGAAAATGAGAATTTGGAGGACTAAAATGTGGAATAAATGAAATATGTGGGCTTGTATGGACATGAGTAATATTCAGCCTAAGCATGGTATTATGAAATTATGTGTATTTTGTGATTTTATGAAATAGGGACTAAAGTGTCGAAATGTGAAACTGTGAGGGCTATTTTGTAAATTGCCCTAAATATGTGAGTTTGGACTAAATTGAATGAATTGGTGGTTGAATGAGTTAAATTTGAATATGTATAGATCAAGAAAAGAGGGATTTGGATCGAGATCGAGGCAAAGATAAAGTGTTCGATTAATCGACTCGTTTTGTTACTTCGACGTCCGAGGTAAGTTAAATTCAGTTTAATGTAAAGGCACTAAGTGTACGATGATATTTAAGTTTCGGCTAAGAAATTTGACACTAAGTGTGCGAATAAATTGTATGAATAATGAAGATCGAAATGTGATATCGAGTATTGAGTAGCAAGAATGATCGTAACTAAGTGTTGGCAAAGGTATGTTCAGAACCTATGTGGTTGATGATTTCGTAAATGATTATATAGATGGTTGAGTTAGCATAATTGATATGGATGAGATGGTGCATTCTTATGAAATAATTTATGTGATGGTTTATGTTGTATATTGAGTTTAAATTATTGAGTTAAATTTATTATATTACGAACTTACTAAGCTCTTAAGCTTACTGTGTAAAGTTTTCTCTATTTTACAGTATATTTAAAGCTAGCTCAGATCTGGGGATCGTCAGTGACTCAATCACACTATCGGCCATCTATTTTGGTACTTTTGGAAGATGTATATATTTGAATATGGCATGTATAGGCTAGTAGATATGGCATGTTTGAGATATTGTGATTTAGCCATGTGATTTGGCTAGATAAGTTAATGAATTTGGTATATGTTTTGGATTTCTGTAATGGTTAGTTAAGATGTGTATGTGTGCTATAAGTGAATGATCATTTTGATATGAGCTAGTTAAATGGAAATGGTATGTTTCATGATTAGATTTGGTAAGGATTGAATGATGAATGGATTACATGATCTTGATATTAAGGTGATATTCTAGTTAAGAATGTTTGGGTTGAAATTAAGTTGAATTTTTATAGGAAGATGAATGATGATGTTTAGATATCAAATTAAGTCTGTTTTGGTATGTTTGAATTTTATTTGAGGTATGAAATTGTATTGGTTTGTGATTGTAGGTGATTCCAAAGTGTGGATGGCAAATTGCTCTTACAAATGGCCTATAATTGCCGACACGGTTGAGCACACGGGCGTGTGGCTCGACCGTGTCATTGAGTTTGCAAATTGAATCAAGTCAGGCTCGTGCAAGGGCTAGACACATGGGCGTGTGACTGCCCGTGTGGCGCAAGTCAGTGTTGACCATAGGTGAGGACACGGGCGTGTCTCAGGCCATTTGGACAAGTCAATATGTAAGCCCTATTTTGCCACGGCTAGGACACATATGCGTGTCCGACGCCGTGTGAGGCAGACGACCTACCAACACTGGCGTGTGACCTCTGTAGTTTGGAAAATGTTAAATTTTCATAAATTTTTGTATGTTTTCAGTTTAGTCCCGACTCTTTTCTATCACGTGTTTAAGGTCTTGTAAACCTCATTATGGGACTATTTGCATATAACTTGATATATTTGGACGATGATTAACTTTGTATTGTAAAATGATTGTAAATGATCCAAATGTTTGATAATACCTCTTAACCCTATTTCGGCGACGGTTAAGGGTTAGGAGTATTACAAATATAGTCTAACTCTGGAGGTAGCTCTATATGGTAAGCAACATGTCCCACAAGCTTCAGAATCTGATATGGCCCAATGAACCTAGGGCTCAGCTTGCCCTCACGTCCAAGCCATAGAACCTTCTTCCATGGAGATACCTTAAGAAACACGTAATCACCCACAGAATACTCGATGCTCCTCCTTTTCAGATCTGCATAAGACTTCTTCTGTCAGAAGCCAATCTCAAATCAGTTTGACTTTGTCTTCAGTCTTAGAAACCAACTATGGGCCCAAATCTCGTCGTTCACCCAACTAAGTCCAACACAGTAGAGTACGATACTTACGACCATACAGAGCTTCGTGAGGTGCCATCTAAATACTGTACTAAAAGCTGTTATTGTAGGCGAACTCGACTAATGGCAGAAAATGCTCCCAACTACCTCAGAAATTGATCACACAACTCTGAAGCATATCCTCCAGTATCTGAATCACCCCATCAGATGGACCATCTATCTGAGGATGGAATGCAATACTGAAACCCAAAGCCTCATGAAGCTTCCTCCAAAATTGAAAAGTAAATCTCTATCTGAAATAATCGAAATTGGTACCCCATGAAGTCTCACAATCTCAGAAATGTATAGCTTGGCCAGCTTTTGAATTGAATAATCTGTCTGAGCAGGTATAAAGTGGGCAGACTTGGTCAACCCATCCACGATGACCCATACAGAATCCTTCTTAGTAGGTGTTAAGGGCAACACAATAACGAAGTCCATAGTCGCACGTTCCCATTTTCACATGGGAATTTTAACAAGTTGAAGCAAATCCAAAGGCAATTGATCCTTAGCCTTAACTTACTGACACATTAGACAACAAGAAATAAAATCTGTTACCTCTCGTTTCAAATCCGACCACCAATACAATTCACGAAGATCCTAATACATTTTATTTCTACCAGGATGCATAGCATATGGGCTACTAAGTGCTTCCCTCAGAATAGATTGTCTCAAATCAGAGTCGTTAGGCATACAAACCCATCATCGGAAACATAGAAACCTATCACTATTCAACCCAAAATATGAAGTACTACCATCCTCCACCTGACGGGATCATAGAACCAAAGAATCATCCCCCAACTATTTATCTGGAATCTGATCAATCCAAGTTAGCTTAACTTGCAACTCGGCTAACAGATTCCCATCATCAAACAAACTTAGAAGAGCAAACATCACCTCAAATCAAACATTGCCCTACGACTAAGAGCATTAGCCACCACATTAGCATTACCGGGATGATACTCAGTAGTACACTCATAATCCTTAAGCAACTTAATCCATCGCCTAAGGTTCAACTCCTTCTGGGTAAGGAGGTACTTAAGGCTTTTGTGATCGGTGTAGATGATACACCTCTCACTATATAGATAGTGCCTCCAAATTTTCAAGGCAAATACCATGATAGCTAACTCGAGATCGTGCGTCGAATAATTCCCCTTATGTAACTTAAGCTGTCGGGATACATAAGCCACAACCTTACGATCTCCCATTAGAACACATCCCAAACCGAAATTCAACGCATCACTATATGCCCGTGTCTTAGGCATTCGAAGTAGGAACACACAGTCGTGTCCCAGCCCATGTCCGTGCCCGTGTAACTCACTGACTTGGTCACACGGCCAAGCCACACGCCCATGTGCTAGGCTATGTACCTTTCAAAGTAACCTCAGATACCCAAGTTCCAGGCCATGTGCTAGGTCGTATAACAGCCTAACTTTCAACCCTTTGAAAGCTACAGGGGACACACGACCGTGTCACCTGGCTGTGTGTCACAAATGGTTGAGACACAAGCCCATGTCTCTGCTCGTGTGGATGAAAATAGGCCATTTTACAAGCCATTTTTCTCACCCAATTAGGCATGTACCTACACACAACATTTCACATAAACAAGCCATATTAAGGCATCCAAATCAAGCATAAACAAGTCATATACATATGGTATAATATCATACAACCAATATGCCCTTGGGCACCTCAAATGATAATATTAAAACATATATAAACATGTACTTTATTTGGAAAAATAATCAACTAACTATTAAGCATATTTGCATCAATTCATGCCATTTAGTTCATTTACCAAAACTTCTCAATTGGTACCAAATATGCCATTCTAGACTAGTACCAAAATTCAACCAAGTCAAATGGCCATTTCAACATTTAAGCACATAGGCTAACATTAGCCAAAATACCTATACATGCCATTATAACCAAAATTAAACAACCAAAATGTACCAAAAGAGCTGATGGATAGTGTGATATAGCTCCGACAAGCTTCAAACCCGAACGAGCTTCCGATTCACTATAAAACACAGAAAATAACACAGAGTAAGCATTTAAGCTTAGTAAGTTCATATAAGATAGAATATAACTTACCATTTAATCATATAACATGTAAGTAAACCAAGCATATCCTAGCACAATTTGGCCAAATGCCTAAGCACATATTCACGAACCATATTAGCCATGTAAACACATATATAAGCTAATAAACATGGATGAATACAACAATTAATCAAGTTCGAATACATGTATCAACCAATTCCAGTTTCCATATACCATGTAACAACATTTCCATATAATTCATGTGTATACCTATAATAGTTCGTATCAAACTCTTATCATTTCGTATCAAAACATTGCTCGTTGAACCGTTTAAAATATCGTTGGATACCTGTGATATCTCACACATAGTCTACCAGCTCATATAATTGTAATCTGTCAATTCATGTACATGTATGCTCACTTGAGCTGTAGATCGGTATGCTCGCTCGAACTGTAGATCGATATGCTCTCACGAGCTATAAATTGGTATGCTTACACGAGCTGTGGGTTGGAACGTAGCTACACAATGCTACTCACAAGAGTTGTGGAGTATTCGAAACAAATGCAAGACCTCAGCCATCGGTAGGATATTCAAGACCAGTACTCAAATCATGTAAACCCTAATGACATGTCATTTGTATCCTACAGATTCCTAAGGTTCAAAGGGGGTCATTAATCATCGTACGTCGTTGGATATGCAATCAGTAATTATGTATGACAATTCATAACATATATATATTTCAATTAGAAACATATAAACACGATTCAATGACACGAACTTTCCTTGACGAGTATACGTAGATACGAAGGTGATTAATCCCAGATTTTCCTTTGCCCCTGTCTAACTCCGTACGAGCTCTGAATTGATCTATATGGATAAATTTAACTCAATTTAATATATAACTCATTCAATTTAGCCAAAAATCATATTTTGGTTGCCCCTATACTTTTAATTTCTTTGTAATTTAGCCCCTAGATTATAAAAATGGAAATTCATGAAATTCCACCACGACCCACTATTGCCAAATATCGATTAGGTCCCTAGCATGCCCTATATTTCATTTATTTCATAATTTCACCATGTCATATTTTCTATTTTTCAATTTAATCCCTATTTGTCAATTTCACCAAAAATTCCTTTACAAAAGTTGTTTATCTAACAACAACCATCCATTTTCTAACATAAAACTTCAAAAATCATATACATGAATCAATGGTAAAACTTTAATAGTTTAATAGATTCACAAATTAGTCCTCGAGCTAGCTAGATTAAGCTACAATGATCCCGAAAATATAAAAACATTAAAAACGAGACAATAATCACTTACCCATGAGCAAGATGAAGTTGCAGAAATTAAAAGCTTAGAAATGGCTTCTCCAACCCTAAAATTCAGTTGCCATTGATGACAGAAAAATGACAACTTAAATTGTTTTATTATAATTTAACTTTATTTACTAATTACTTAATTAACCTTTAAAGATATTAATATTTACACATTTTCCAAGCCACACTCATCCACTAACATATAAATGGTCTAATTACCATATAAGGGATCATACTTTAAGGTTCTATAGCTATTTAGTACCTTTAGCAACTAGAACTCAACTTTTACACTTTACGCGATTTAGTCCTTTTTATCAAATTGAGCATTTAAACAGTAAAACTTCTTAACAAAATTTTTATACGGTATTACTATCATGCTGTAGGAATTAAAATAATAATAAAATATTCTTTTTGACTTTAAATTTGCAATCTCAAAACCATTGTTCCGATTTCACTAAAAACGGTCTGTTATAGCATACATAAACATAAATTCAGATTCAATCTCTTGGCAGAATAATTACAAACGTAAATCTTTTGTAGCATCAGAATTATAACAAAATTACACATATATAGATATGCAAAATCTTACCCCCATCCTATACACACCACCTTCGACCATCCCAACACTCCATGTGGGGTATAAAACACCCACTTAGCCCTACACACATCATAGTGTTCATACGACACTTTTCAAAATAATTGCAGCATTGTTGCCAATATATATTGGCAAAATATCGCCTTTCACAAAATACTTCCTCCTCATAATACATAACCCACCCCATAGCTAGATATAGATAGAACATCAAATAAAATAGAATAATAGATACCAGAACGTATATCACATGCATGCTCATATTGTAACACCCCAAACCCGACCTAGAGTTACGACCGAATCTGACGTGTCACATTGAAGTGTTTTTCGAAATCAGGCTTGTTGAGAGAAATCTGTTTTTAAACGATAGTCATGTTTATTACTATTGGTTTCTTGGTTAAAAACCTGCAGAAGCTATTCCGATAATTTCATTTTGAATTTTGAAAATATTTGTTTGTCTTTTTAAAACAGTTATTTTTTTTTGAAAACTTATCTGTATCAGTTTGGCAGTCTCAAAATAAAAATTCAAACCCAATTAAAAGAAAATAAAACCACCAGAGGCCTTATTACATAAAAATCAACCCCAATATAAAAATTTAAATAACTAGGTATAAATAAAATAATTGCGAACATGTGGCCACCTCCGAGTCCCTCGCAGCTCCAAATCATCTAAGGTTGGGAATTACGTGTACAGTTAAAAGAAAAGGGTGAGTTACGAGAACTTAGTGTGTAATCCCCTTTCATGCAGTAACAGTCTAAGCTTGAGTCCTATACAGTAATAGTACAGTGCGGGCCTTAGCCCATTACAGTAATCAATGTAGGCCTAAGCCCAATACAGAATCAATATGGTGTACGTATGCAACCCAATGTGGGGATAAAACTGACCCACCCAACCAACACACCAATATTGCAAATAACAGTATATGTGGCAAGGCCACCAAGAATAAAGAACGCAAAGAAGGTCGCCGATAAAGATAATCGTGGCGAGCCACCAATACAATATACTTCTTCCATAACAGTATCCCACCCCATGCAGTATGCCATGTCACAAATCATACATATTTGCAGAATGTCATATTCAGTAACAATCATATATAATCATGAATACATCAGTCATTTTACTCTTTCAAGGTATCTTAGTCATTTCACCCTTAGGGGTATTTTAGTCATTTTACCCTTTAGGGGTATTTCAGTCTTTTATAACCTTCTTGAAGGTCTACAGTTGCCTCGAGCGACATAGATAACATATATGGTCGAAACAGTGTAAATGGGCCTAAATCCCAATATTTGGCCCATGTGGGCCCATACGCTTGTGTGGCCCATTTAGCCCAAAGTCAGTCATGGCTATGTGAACGTTATAGCCCAGTTCAGTATTTGTCACTTACTGTGGATCTATTCCATGTGGGGCCCACGAGCCTATTGAGCCCACACAACCCATTTCAGCCAAACAAGGCCCATAATGGCCCAAGAACACGAGGACGCTCGTGGTGGCCTCTACATCCTATCGCCCATGATTGTGGGCTCAGTTTACCGCACAAATGATCGCACGCTCGTGAGACCTCAAATTCCAAGTTTTGACTTTTTAGTTTTTCGATTTTTGTCGACTCACAAAAATAATAGTGTCATTACACACCTTTTTACAGAGTCGTTCCAAGATCTACGAGCACCCAACCTAGATTCATCGAGATCCAATGTTAGTCCTTAACTGTTAGGGTAACACCCTCTTAAAAATACTTAATCCAAAATACCCTTCTTACCTTATTTGAATGAGGGTGACCTTAATCCCTCAACGAACGTTGTTCAGAAACGATCACATGCCTTCGCTGCTTTCCTAAAGTACAACCAAGAACCAATTAGTAAGTGGTAGGGCATATTCGGCCGACCCTAAAAGACATTATTACCTTACCTGACATTTTGAGAACGAAAGTCTGACTCCTCCAAGCCATTCACACTTCACCACTCCTTAAGAAAACCCTAGAATCACAAAGGGTGCAGTACATGAAGAATGAAATAACAATCGATTAAGGGGGTTATTCGATTTTCAAAAAGAAAAGAAGAGCATAGGTGCATTCGATTTTAAAAGTAAAACAGAGGATGGATTTTGAACACTTACCGATTGTTAGAGCCATTGCAGAATCAAAATAGAGAGGGACAACACTTGGCTTTCAGCCCAAGTAAGAAGAGAAGCCAAATCAAGAAGGGAAAAGAGGGATTTTCGGTCACAACCTACCAAATGTCAAAAAAAAAAAGAAAAGAACCAGAAGGGAGAGACAAAGGTGGGGTTCGATTGAAACAAAACAAGCCAAAGAAATGAAAAGGCTGTAGACCGAAACTTTAAATGAACAGAGAAGAAAGGAATTTCGGTAGAGGTTGATACAAGAGAGAAAGGAATGGCCAATTGCCAAAGAAAGAACAGTAGGAACCGAAGAGCAAAAATGCACGAGTGGTAAGTTGCAAATTCGACACTAGAGAGAAAAGGGAGAAAGGTCCAAAAACTGGTGACAAAACTGACCAAAAATGAGGAAAAACTCCTTAGCCGAAATTCCTAGGCTTCCCTATACCCATTTGGCATAAACACTCCCACACACTCCAACTTACTTGATTCACTCCACCAATCTCTCCATAATCCTCTCAATGATTTGTTCATAAAATATCTCCATGACCAATTCAAATTCCTCAACACAAACTCTAGCCGTCGTAGCTGCAAAATAAATCCCCGTATGCTGCGCCAATACTTGAATCTCAAACCCTCCTGCCACACTTGTAACACCTCCACCACTACACCATTAGGCTTTTTGTGACTTAAGGTATGCACAATAATTAATAAGACCTAGGTGCTGGCATCCAGATCCTTTTAAGAGCAAAATTTAAAAATTCTGCAAAAGCCAAGACTTGAACCTAGGCTTCTCAAATACCCCCATGCACTCCCAAATCACTTAGCCATTGAAGCAGACAAGCAATTTAGGTTAGAACATGAAAAATAAAGACCCTATATTTTTGGGGCGTTACAAATCTACCCCCTAAAAGAAATTTCAGCCTCAAAATTTACCTGGTCAGAATAGGTGAGGGTATTGTTGTTGCATCGCCTCCTCAGGCTCCTACGTGGCTTCCTCGGTACCATGATTCCACCAAAGCACTTTAACCAATGGGATCGATTTCTTCCTTAGTACCTTAACCTCACGGTCCAATATCTGCACTGGCTCCTCCTTAAAAGTTAGATCTGGCCTAATCTTGATCTCCTCTACTCGTACTATATGTGTGGGATTCGAGCGATAACACCTTAGCATGGAAACATGGAACATATCGTGAATCCAATCAAATTTTGAAGGCAACTCAAGTTGATAGGCGACTGGTCCCACACGTTTTAATAGACAGTAAGGCCCAATGATCCTAGGGCTAAGCTTACCCTTTCGCCCAAACCTCAGTATTTTTTTCCATGGAGAGACCTTAAGAAATACGGAGTCTCCCATGAAATACTCGATCTCTCGACGTTTAAGATCTGTGTAAGACTTTTGCCTATCAGATGCTTTCTTCAACTGGTCTCAAATCAGTTTTACCTTTTCTTCGGTATCAGAAACTAACTCTTGCCCCAAACCTCGCCGCTCGCCCAAGTCAGTCCAACAGGTAGGAGTACGAAACCTACGACCATACAACGCATCGTACGGTGCCATTTGAATACTGAACTTATAGTTGTTATTATATGTGAACTTTGCTAGTGGCAAATAGTCTTCCCAACTACCCCGGAAATCAATAACACAACTTCGTAACATGTCCTCTAGTATCTGAGTCACCTTCTCTGATTGACCATCTGTCTGAGGGTGGAAAGCAGTACTGAAGTCCAACCTAGTACCCAAAGCCTCGTGTAACTTCTTTTAGAACCGAGATATGAATCGAGGGTCTCTGTCAGATACGATGGAAACTGGTACCCCATGCAGTCTCACAACCTTAGCCACATATAACTTTGCAAGCTTCTGCAACAAGTAATCAATGTGGACTAGTATAAAATGCGCTGATTTAGTCAATCGATCTACCACAACCCATACTGAATCCTTCTTAGTAGGTGATAAGGGTAGCCCACTTACAAAATCCATAGTTACTCTCTCCCACTTCTAGAGTGGAATCTTAACTGGCTGCAGTACCCTTGAAGGCAGTTGATGCTCAGCTTTGACTTGCTGGTATGTTAAGCACTTACTCACAAGATTAGTAACTTTGCGTTTTAGTCCTGGTCACCTGTACAACTCACGAAGATCTTGGTATAACTTGTTTCTGCCAGGATGCATAGCATATGGACTACTATGCGCCTCTCGTAGTATAGACTGCCTTAACTCAGAATCCTTTGGTACACAGACTTTCCTATGAAAACACAGTACTCCATCACCATTCAACCCAAAATCTATGGTCTCTCCATTCTCTTGTCAGAAACGAGAAACCAATGACTCATCCACAAACTGTTTCCTATTAATTTGCTCAGTCCACGCCAGTCTCACTTGAAGCTCTGTAACACCCCAAACCCGGTCAACACACTATGACCAAATCTGGCATGTCACAGAGAAAGCTTGTTTTTGATAAAATTGGTTGTCGCCTTAAGTTGAAAAAAACGTCTTGTTTGATTGGAAATCAAAATTGGTTTCAATCAAAAAGCTTAAACCGTTTCAAATTTTTTTTTCTTTTTAAAGAGAATCAAGTCAACTTGATGATATTATAAGTTCATTTTTTTCCTACATGATGGTAAGTTTTAGAAAATCCCGAGAATCCATTAAGGTTTGTGAAAACATTCATTTTATTGACTCTTTTCCATTTTAGACGTGCTTTAATGCTTAACGCAAATTCAAAAGTTGTTAATGAAGTAAATAATCCCGAAAAAATTTAGATGGCCTTATTACAACTAAAACCAAATTAAATGAAAATCTAACCCAAAAATAATAATTTAAAATAAAACCCGAAATAACGTGCATGGCCACCTTGAGTCCGTCCCAGCTCCCCATCCGCGATCTAAAATTATCTGCAAAATAGAAAGGAAGGTGTGAGTCACCGAGACTCAGTGTATAAGTCCCCATCCCAAAGATATAAGCCCTTACATAGTTTCATAAGTGCATATGCCTATCATGCATCCCAAAACATAACCATCCGAAACTCCTGTGTCTACCCCGTGAGGTCAAAACCACTGGTGACCGAGGTCGCAAATAATATATATATGGTCAAAACCACTGGTGACCGAGGTCACAAATAATACATGTGTGGTCAAAACCACTGGTGGTCAAAACCACTGAGACTTAGTCACAATATTATAATAAGCGGGGCCAACCCACTGTGTGGTCAAAACCACTGGTGACAGTCTGAAGTTATACCTTTCCCCTCCTCTCAACACCCATTTTTATGAACATACTTTTCATGGCATAATAATCATGCTTATCATACAGAAATATCATGGTATGGCATATGCAGATTCAACACAGGCATTTAATGCTAGTCAATCAAAGTGGACTTACCCGGAGTCCTCGTTTTTCTTTTCTACCCACAAGGGTATCATACCGATTTCAACAACTATTCCAACTTTTGGCAATATACACGATAAAACATATTAACGTATGAAGTGTGTAAGAGGTACACACCTGATTACTCGCAATACGATGCTCTCTACGTCGACACTGTCGTTAACCGACACTACCGCTATCTGCCTACTTCTTTGCTCGAATGCTGGCCCACACCCAGGTGGCCAATCGCGAATAGTCGACACAGTCCTCTTCTTGAACTTAGGGGCTGGGGTCTCAGATACAACCCCTCCTAACGTTCTGCTGCCATTAGGGTCCATAACACCTTTGGTCACTAAATTAGATTAACACAGAGATTAACAATGAATAGAGATTTAACCCGAATAAATAGATCCCTTAGCTAAGTCGACAAAAACCTGAGGCTCTAAGCGTAACTCACAACCAACGAATCCCGAAAGTTCACCCAAGATGGCATCACCACACTCCCCTGCATTCGGCCAAGCATAACACTACTAAGCAAATAGCCATTCGGCTTTGATTAAGAAATCTCGAAAGAGATAATGCAAAATACAAGGGATCGCCTCCCGTTACCTTAACCCGACAGATTCGATCACCCCCTAGCAAGAATCGGCAACGGCTTGGAACAAGAGAGAATCTGATGAGAAACCAAAAATAGAAATACAATCATCACCAGGATGCTTAAGGGTTTCGGCATTTCACACCATACCAATCGAAAGAGAGAAAAAGAATAGAGATGTAAGTATGCTAGGGAGATTCAGCCATAAGAACAAAAGAGAAAAAATGAGATCTTACCTAGTTATTAATTAAGGTTTCGACTTTGAAAACCCAAAGAAGAGGAATAGATTTTGGCACCCCAATCAAGAAGGAAGGAACGCAAAAAGAGAAAGAGAAATAAAAGGTGGCCGAGGGTATTCGGCCAAAGTGTTTAGAAGAACAGAGAGGAGAGTTGCAAGGATTTCGGCAAAGGAGGAGACCTCTGAAGGTTTCGGCTAATCAAGACAGAAGAAAATGGAGAGGAGGAATGAAGAATGAGGGTTTGGCTCTTTAGGAAAAATAGTAAAATGAATGAAACATTAATGCCAAGGGAGAAATAAGTGGGTTCGGCCAACACAAGAAGTAAGGGACTTGAGAAGAGATTTCGATTTTGGCACAAAAGAGGTTGAGAGAAGAGATGAAGTTGAAAGAGGAATTGGAATGGTGATTTCAGCTTTGGGTTTGAGAAAAGGAAAACAAAGAAAACGGCACTTAGATACTATGGCTATTTTGATTTTGACCAAAAAGAAATGGAGCATAGGATGCTGAAAATGCTCCCCCAAGTCTACTATAGGAATTCGGCACCCCCCAAGCACCCAAAATCGATTGCTCCCTTCCCCAACTAGAATTCATGTTTCGGTCAACTCTAAGCTCCCATACCCATCTCCACGAATTCCTCCTGGCCACCCATTCAAATCAATTAGAATGAGTCAACTCCACAAATTTCTCTCTACCACAAAATTCAAATGCGTTGACTCCTTCCACTCCTCATCCATCAACGTCCCACCTGAACACAACTTCCCCTTAGCCTTGGCGTCAAAATAACAAGCACAAAAGGGAATTCTGCTGCTCGAACTTAGGCTCCCTTGCTCCTCTTGAGGCGTCACTTCTCCAAGCCTTGCTTGAACCAAGGCACTTCTTGTGTCTTAACCTCTCATAAATTACTTTTAACACCCAGCTCAAACAGCTCCCTTCCTCTAGAAGCCCCAAACACAACTTTTTCCTATGACTCTGGCCTATCCCTGGCTCAAGCATAGACCCTAAAATACTCCAAACTAACTTACCTACCATACAATACACATGCAACCATGCGAAATGCAAAGGCCCCGATTTAAGGATGTTACAGTTCTACCCCCTAAAAAAAATAATTTCAGCCTCGAAATTACCTGGTCAAAAGAGTTAGGGGTGTTGCTGCCGCATCACATCCTCTGGCTTCCACGTGGCCTCCTCCGACCCATGATTCCGCCAAAGAACCTTCACCAAAGGAACTAACTTTCTATGCAAGACTTTGACATCCTGATCCAGGATCTGCACTGGCTTCTCCTCAAAAGACAAATCTGGGTTTACTTCTATCTCTTCCACTAGCACAACATGCGACGGATCTGAGCGTTAGCATCTAAGCATTAAAACATGAAACACATCATGGATCTGACTCAATTCTACTGGCAACTCAAGCTGATAAGCTACTGGTCCCACACGCTTCAACACCTTATACGGCCCGATGAACCTAGGACTCAGCTTGCCCTTCCGACCAAATCTTAACACCTTCCACGGGGACACTTTCAAAAAATTTTGTCTCCTACTGCAAACTCTATATCCCTCCGTTTGAGATCGGTATAAGATTTTTATCTGTCCGAAGGTTCCTTCAGACGAGCTTGGATCAGCTTAACCTTATCCTCCGCTTCATGAGTGAATATTGCTCTCAAGTCCGCTACCACCTTGCGGCTCAACATGTCAGCTCCTACGTTAGCCTTACCCGGATGGTATTCAATCGAATAGTTGTAATCCTTCAACAACTCGATCCACATTCGCTGCCTTAAATTCAATTCCTTCTGAGTCAAGAGGTACTTCAAACTCTTGTGGTCCGTGTAGACGATCGACTTCTCCCCATACAAGTAATGCCTCTAAATTTTCAGAGCGAAAACCACAGCAGCCAACTCCAGATCATGCGTTAGGTAATTCACTTAATGGGGTCTCAACTGTCGAGATACATACGCCACTACTTTCCCCTCTTGCATTAGCACACATCCCAAACCAAGATATCTGACGCATCACAAGAGATCAGAACTTTTTCCCGCCTCCGCTAAATAAAATCGAGCATTAATATCTTCTTTAACTTCTCGAAACTTTCTTGTTGCTTGTCTGACCACACAAACGGAACCCCTTTCCTTAGCAACTTGGTCAACGATGCTGCAATCAAAGAAAAACCTTCCACGAACCTTCTATAATATCCCGTCAGACCCAAAAAACTCTAAATCTCTGCCATTGACTTCGGTGGTTTCCAATCCAATACCGCTTCAATCTTCCGAGGGTCCACCCTAATCCCCTCAGCTGACACCACATGACCCAAGAAAGTTAACTCCTTTAACCAGAACTCGCATTTACTAAACTCTGCGAACAACTGCTTTTCCCTCAGAATCTGTAAAACCACACAGAGATGCTTATCATGCTCCTCTTCGATTTTGAGTACACCAAGATGTCGTCTATAAACATCACGACGAATCGATCCAAATACGACTGAAAAACCCGATCATCATGTCCATGAATGCTACCGGCACGTTAGTCAACCCAAATTGCATTACTAAAAACTCATAGTTCCCATAACGAGTGCGAAATGCTGTCTTATGGATATCAGCCTCCTTTACCTTAAGCTAATGGTACCCCGACCTCAAATCAATCTTAGAGAAAATTGATTCCCCCTTCAGCTGATCGAACATATCATCTATCCTCGAGAACGGATACTTATTCTTAATCGTCAACTTATTCAGCTAACGGTAATCTATACACATCTGCATTGTTCCGTCTTTCTTCTTGACAAAAAGTATAGGCACTCCCCAGGGTGATACGCTCGGCCGAATAAAACCTCGATCCAACAACTCCTGAATTTGTGCCTTCAACTCCGCTAACTCCTTCGGTGCCATCCTATACGGGGCAATAGACACTGGTGCTGTTCCTGGTAGCAAATCTACCCCAAACTCAACTTCGCGATTAGGAGGCAGACCCGGAAGCTCCTCTGGGAACACATCAGTGAAATCCTTTACTGTTCGGACACTCTCCACAGTTGACTCTTTGGCCTCCAATGCACAAACATGAACTATGAATACCTCGCATCCCTTTCTCACCATTTTCCTGGCCTTCATAACAGATACCACATTGGATAGTTAATTTCTTCTATCACCTATCATCACTACCTCTTTACCCTCAACCGACCTCAACACCATACGCTTAGCCACACAGTCCAAACTTGCCTGATACTTTACTAGCCAGTCAATCCCTAGGATCAAATCGAACTCCCCGAATGGCAGTTCCATCAAATCAGCCAGAAACACTACCCCTTGGAGTTCTAGGGGTACATCCCTATACAGTTTGTTTACTTTTACATAGTCACCTAGAGGAATAATTATAGTCATCTCCCTAGAAGAAACCTCATGGACTAAGTTCAGAGTTCCCACTATACTACTAGCAACATACGAGTGCGTTGATCCAACATCTATCAAAGCAGTATAAGGCAATCCAAAAATTAAGAACGTACCGGTTATGATGTCCAGTGCGTCGCCCTCCTCTTGCCGCCTCACAGCATAGACCAACCCAGGCTATCTTACATCAGCATTCTCGGCACCTCTGCCCGGTGCTCCATGACCTCGACCAGAACCATTACCTTCCCTAGTCGGATCGCGACCCTTCTGTGGTTGCTGGCTATCCCTCCTGAATTGTGTACGTCCCTGACCCTCAGACTGGATCCTAGCTGACCCCTACGGACAATTCCTTACCCGGTGCCCCATTGACCCACACTCGAAGTACCCTCTACTTTCGGTCCAACACTCTCTCGAATGAGACTTCCCACACCGAGCACACCGTAGCGGCCACTGGGTAGTAGCAGCAGGTTTTACAGCTTGACTCGACCCACTATATCTAGCCCTTTTTTGCGAATTCCCGGCAGACCCTGATGACCTAGAACTCCTCTTAACCCAACTTCGATCCTGATTCCGTCTCACCACTGTTTCACCTCCTCCGTAATCTTGGACTTCTCTACCAGGACCGTAAATTCTCTCTCCTACTGTGGAGCAATCAACATCTGTAGCTCATCTCTCAGCCCGTCCTCAAACCTGACACAATGCTCGTGTTCCGTAGTCACGATATCCCTAGCATAACGACTCAGTCGAAGGAATTTTGCCTCATATTTCGATACTGACTTATTCCCTTGAACCAGATTCAAGAACGCTTTCCGCTGTGCGTCTATATAACCGGACCCGACATATTTCCTCTGATAAGCTACCTTAAAGAAATCCCATGTGATGTCATCAGCTGTCGCACCATCCCGGACCGTGAGCCACCACTGATAAGATTCATCACGGAGAAGAGACACTATCCCTTTCAACTTTTCCTCCACCGTAAGGTCTAAATTGTCCATTATACGTTCAGTCGCCTCAAGCCAGTATTCAACTGTATTGGGAGCGACACTAGAAACCCCCCAAAACACCTCTGCTCCATTGGCTCGAGTCGCCGCATACGATTTTCGAGTCCCGTACCTCGACCGCTCCACTACTCTCTCCGAAACCCGAAGATCGCTTTGTGACACCGTGTTGTCACCACCCGTCTTATCCTAGAATCTAACATCCACAGCTGGCGGTGGCGGTACCTCATTTTCTGACCCATGGCCAGACCCTGCCGGTTCTGATACAGTCATCCTACATCTACCACGCCCGCGTGTATTACGCCCCCATCTGCGAGTACTCATGTCTACCGTTCCCGAATTAATCTGATTTAAGAATTTTATGCAATAGCTTTCTTCCACTGTTATTACAGCACAATTTTATGAATAACTTAGAGTTGTTCTCGTAAATTCATACAATCCTATGGGCTTCAGTCTCTAAAGTGGATTCCTATTACTAGCATCCATAATACAACTATTTAAACCATGCAATCAATAGTTAGGGGACTTACCATTGCGGATAGGTGCTGAAGACTCAGGTGCCATGCTTCCCAAAACATGCATTTTCCTTCAAAGTTATTTTGCAAACCCTTTATTAAAAATGTTTTGGGCCTCGGGCCCACAACCGAGCTATTGAACCAGGCTCTGATACCAAAATTGTAACACCTCAAACCCGGTCAACACACTACGACCGAATCCGACATGTCACAGAGAAAGCTTGTTTTTGATAAAATCTATTGTCACCTTAAGTTGAAAAAAAACGTCTTGTTTGATTGGAAACTGAAATTGGTTTGAATCAAAAGCTTAAATCGTTTCAAATTTTTTTCTTTTTAAAGAGAATCAAGTTAACTTGCTGATATTATAAGTTTGTTTTTTTTCCTACCCGATGCTAAAGTTTTAGAAAATCCCGAGAATCCATTAAGGTTTGTGAAAACATTCATTTTATTGACTCTTTTCCATTTTAGACGTGCTTTAATGCTTAACGTAAATTCAAAAGTTGTCAACGAAGTAAATAATCCCGAAAAAATTTAGATGGCCTTATGTAACACCCCAAACTCGGTCAACACACCACGACCAAATCCGGTATGTCACATGAGAAAATGCTTTCTAAGAAAACAAGTTATAAATTAAATTTTGTAGTAGGGAGGGGGTCATTATATAAAAATTGGTTGTTTTTAACTGTCTTAAAAAAATTTTACTGTCTCCTATTTCAAGGAAGCTAATCGTTTCATTTCAAAAGCGAGAAGCAGTTCAGGTTTGATTATCAAAGCGATTCTAAGCGACTCTTTAAGTAAATCGTGTTAACGATTTATCTTTGCTTGTTGGTTTTACCCGATGGTAAAGTTTTAGAAAAACCTGATAGTTTGTGTAACCTCAGAAAACACAAATTTTAAGGCATGTAGATTTGTTTAATTTATATAAAAAACTTCGTGGAAAAGAATTAAAGCAAATCAATAAACCCCAAATTTAAGTTAGCGGCCTTATTACAACTTAAAAACCAAATTCAAAGTATGTAAACCAAATTAATAGTCTAAAACAAAACCCGAAAAACAATGAGCATGGCCACCTCGAGTCTGCCCTGGCTCTGAATCCGCGATCTAAGAGTTACCTGCAAAACCAAACATCGGGGTGAGTCGTAGAGACTTAGTGTGTAATCCCCCATCCCAAAAATAGCAATGCTCATACACGATTTTTTAAGTCAACACGCAAGTCATGCAATCCGAAAACCTAACCATCCGTACTCCAGTATCTACCCCGTGTGGTGAACACCACTGGTGGTCAAAACCACTGATGACCGTAGTCACAAATAATATCTGTGTGGTCAGAACCACTGGTGACCTTTGTCACAAAAAATATGGTGGGGCCAACCCACCTTGTGGTCAAAACCACTGATGACGATCCCATATCCATATGTGGGGCTAACCCACGGTGGTGCTAGACCACAGGGACAAGTCACAAAGATAGCAATTTGTGGTCAAAACCACTGGTGGTCAAAACCACTGGTGGTCAAAACCACTGAGACTTAGTCACAAATAATATCGAAAGCGGGGCCAACCCACTGTGTGGTCAAAACCACTGGTGATAGTCTAAATCATCCTTCCCCCTCCTCTCATCATACCCACTTAATATACGTATTATTCATGACGTAAATATCATGCTTAACAATCAGAGATTACATGGCATGGCATATGCAGATTTTAACAAGGCATTCAACGTTAACCAAACAGAGTGGACTTACCTGGAGTCCTCGCTTTTTACCCACAAGGGTAACATACCATTTCAACCGGTATCCAGCTTTTGGCAATTACACAATATAACATATTAACAAATGAAGTGTGTAAGAGCTACACACCTTATTACTCGCAAAACGACGCTCTCTACTTCGGTACAGTCGTTAATCGACACCACCTCTATTTGACTACTACACTGCTCAGGTGTTCGCCCACACCCAGGTGGCCAATCTCAAACCGCCGACACTGCCCTCTTTTTGAACTTAGGGGCTGGGGTCTCAGATCCAACCCCTCCTAACGCTTGGTTAGCCTTCGAATACATAATACACCTTATCACTAAATCAGGTTAAAGTAGTGACTAAACATAATGAACTAAAACCCGAAGTTAGAACCCTTACCTAAATCGACAAAAACCCGAGGTTCTAAACGTGACTCACAACCAACGAATCCCGAAGATTCACACCAGGTGGCGTCAACACAATCCCCTGCATTCGGCCAAGCATCAAATAACTTTGACCCTCTGCCTTTGGCACTTAGTGCAACAAAGAAATATCAAAACGATGGAACACTTACCCCACACTACAAAATCGATTGGAAGAGACAACTAACCAACAACAACGATCCACTGCAAACAAAAGACCCGTAAGCAGGTTGAGTGCTAGAGGCTTCGGCTTTTCTTACTAGTTCAGAGTTGCGGTTTCGACTTTGAGAACCAAAGAATGGGAAAGAAAGATGAATGGGGATTCGGCTTCCAGAGAGTGAAATATGATGAGAAAAATACGAGAATGTAGTTTCGGTTAACAACGTAATGAAAGTGAAAAAAATGGAAAAGGGAAGTGATATGTGAAGTTTGGTTCTTATGGTTTTGGCAAGAGAATAAATCATAGCTGTTGTGCGGTAAGCAAGGTGGATTCAATTAATCAAGAAGTAAAAGAAGAAAAGATGATGAGAAGTTTAGGAGAGCATTGGCTTTGAGTAGATGAGAGAAAAGAAAATGTAAAATGCCCAAAGAGAGGGTTTAGTTTGGCACCCAAAAAGAAATGAGAAGAAAAACTCTAAAGTTCCCTAACTAGCCGAATTTGCACACTACACCCAGGCCTACACCTACATTCGGCCACCCCCTAAACTAGCAAACCAAAACCGAAAATGGAAGGAACCCACAGCCCAAGTTTTGGCACACTCCTAACACCCAAGAACCGAATGCCTACACCTACCACCTCTCAAATTTCGGCCACACACCCCAGCTCCCTTCAAACTCTATGCCATCCCCCTCCTTTCTCCTTGAACTTCTCTCATCTCATTCAAACAACTTGAATGAGTCAAACTTCCTATATTCACTCTTCTCCAACCATTCAAATATGTTGACTCCTTCAACACTCTTCCACTAGAGTCCATCCTGAGCACACCACCTCCCTAGCTTTGGCGTCAAAATAATAAGAAGAAAAGAAGATTTCTGCTGCTCGAACCTAGGTCCCAGCATGCTTGAGGCGTCACTCCCCTTGTGCCCAAGTAGCGCCTCCCTTTCCACTTTACCAAGGTACTTCTTGTGACACAATCCACCACCAGCTACCCTTAACCCTTAACGTCAGTAGCTCCCCCCTTCGAAAGCCCAAAACGCAAATTTCTGCTAAGACGCAGGCCTACTCTTGGCTCAAGCCTAGACCCTAAAATAGTCCAAACTAACGTACCTAAAATACAATACACATGCAACCACACAAAATGCAAAGGCCCCAGTTTAAGGATGTTACAGTTCTACCCCCTTAAAAATAATTTTGGCCTCGAAATTACCTGATTAAAAGAGTTGAGGGTATTATTACCGCATCGCATCTTCCGGTTCCCACGTGGCTTCTTTCGTTCCATGATTCTGCCATAACACCTTCACTAAAGGAACTGACTTCCTACGCAGAACTTTGACATCCCGATCTAGAATTTGCACTGGTTCTTCCTCAAAGGACAAATCTAGACTCACCTCTATCTCCTCTACTGGCACAACATGTGATGGATCTGATAGATAGCGCCTAAGCATGGAACCATGGACTACGTCATGGATCTGACTCAATTCCATTGGCAACTAGAGCTGATAAGCTACTGATCCCACACGCCTTAACACCTTATACGGCCCGATGAACCGAGGGCTCAGCTTGCCCTTTCGACCAAATCTCAGCACTTTCTTCCATGGTGACACCTTAAGAAAGACCCTGTCAACCACTGCGAACTCTATATCTCTTCGTTTAAGATCGGCATAAGACTTTTGCCTGTTCGACGCCTCCTTCAGACGAGCCCGAATCAGCTTAACCTTATCCTCTGTTTCAACCACTAGCTCTGGACCCAACAATTGATGCTCTCCCAACTCTGTCAAACACGTAGGGGTACGACACCTCCGTCCATACAGTGCTTCATACGGTGCCATCTGGATACTTGCTCAGTAGCTTGTTGTTGTACGCGAATTCCATGCGGTAGATATTCCTCCCAACTACCTCTGAAATCCAAAACACAACCCTCAAAGATATCTTCTAAAATTTGGATTACTCTCTCTGACTATCCATCTGACTGCGGATGAAACGCCGTACTGAAATCTAGCCTTGTACCCAATGCTTGGTGCAATGCTTTCTAGAATCTTGATGTGAATCGAGGATCCCTATCCGAAATAATCGATACTGGCACCCCATGCAATCTCACTATCTCTGCAACATACAACTTAGCCAACTTTTAGAGTGAGTAATCCACCCGAACCGGTATGAAATAAGCTGATTTTGTCAAACAGTCCACAATTACCCAGACTGAATCCTTCTTGCTAGGCGTAAGGGGTAGCCCAGTGACGAAATCCATCATAATCCTTTCCCACTTCCACTACGGAATCTTCACCGGTTGCAACAGACCCGAAGGTAACTGATGTTCAGCTTTGACTTGCTGGCATGTCAAACACCTACTCACGAATTCTATTACTTCTCTCTTCAAACCCGACCACCAGAACTGTTCCTGCAAATCCCGGTACATCTTGCTACCTCCTGGATTCATAGCATATGGGCTGCTATGAGCTTCCTGCAGAATCTTCTGCCTTAACTCGACGTCTTTCAGGATACAAACTTTCCCCTGGAGACACAACACTCCCTCGCTATTCAAACTATAACCTTCTAATCCATCATTCTGCACTTGTAACCTCCGAGCACTTAGAACCTCATCTTTTAGCTGTTCCTCCTTAATCTGATTTACCCAAGTCGGCTTTATCTGCAACTCCGCTAATAGACTCCCGTCACTAAATAGACTAAGGTGGCCAAACATTGCTCTTAAGTCTGCTACCACCTTGCGGCTCAAAGCATCAGCCACTACGTTAGCCTTACCCGGATGGTATTCAATTGAACAATTGTAGTCTTTCAACAACTCGATCCACCTATGCTGCCTCAAATTCAATTCCTTTTGAGTCAAGAGATACTTCAAACTCTTGTGATCCGTGTAGACTATCGATTTCTCCCCATATAAGTAATGCCTCCATATTTTCAGAGCAAAACCCACTGCAGCCAACTCCAGATCATGTGTCGGATAATTCATTTCGTGAGGCCTCAACTGTCGAGATGCATACGCTACTACTTTCCCTTCTTGCATCAGCACACAACCCAAACCAGTATGCGACGCATCACAATAAACCATGAATACTTTCCTTGCTTCAGGCTAAATCAACATCGGAGCTTCTGTCAAAATCCTTTTTAACTTATCAAAACTTTCCTGCTGCTTGTCTGACCACACAAATGGAACTCCTTTTCTCAGCAACTTGGTTAACGGCGCTACAATCAAGGAAAACCCTTCCACAAATCTTCTCTAATATCCTACCAAACCTAAAAACTCTGAATCTCCGCTACAGACTTAGGTGGTTTCCAGTCCAACACTGCCTCAATCTTTCGAGGATCTATCTTAATCCCCTCAACTGACACCACATGGCCCAAGAAAGTTACCTCCTTTAGCCAGAACTCGCATTTACTAAACTTTGCGAATAATTGCTTCTTTCTCAGAATCTGCAAAACAACACGCAGATGCGAATCATGCTCCTCCTCAGATTTCGAGTACACTAATATGTCGTCTATGAATACCACCACGAAGTGATCCAAGTACGACTGAAACACCCGATTCATCATGTCCATGAATGCTGTTGGCGCATTGGTCAACCCAAACGGCATTACCAAGAACTCGTAGTGCCCATAACGAGTGCGAAATGCAGTTTTGTGAATATTTACCTGCTTTACCTTAAGCTGGTGATACCCCGACCATAGATCAATCTTAGAGAAGACTGATGCACCGTTAAGTTGATCAAACATGTCATCTATCCTCGGTAACAGGTACTTGTTCTTGATCGTCAGCTTATTCAGTTGTCGATAATCTATACGCATCCGCATCGTACCTTCTTTCTTCTTAACGAATAGCACAGGCGCTCCCCAAGGTGATACACTCGGCCAGATAAAACCTCAATCCAGTAACTCCTGAATCTGTGCTTTTAGCTCCACCAACTCCTTCGACGCCATCCTATATAGGGCAATAGACACTGGCGCGGTTCTCGGTAACAAGTCTATCCCAAATTCGACCTCGCGATCTGGAGGCAGACCCGGAAGCTCTTCTGGAAATACGTCAGCAAATTCCTTCACCGTTCGGACATCCCCTACAGTTACTTCCTTGGCCTCCAATGCACAAACATGAACCATGAACGCCTTACAACCCTTCCTCACCATTTTCTCGCCCTTCAAAGCGGATACAACATTGGATAGATAATCTCTTCTATTACCTATCATCACCACCTCTTCACCTTCAACTGATCTCAATACCATACGCTTAGCTGCGCAGTCCAAACACGCTTGGTACTTCACTAACTAGTCCATCCCTAGGATCAAATTAAACTCCTCGAATGGCAGTTCTATCAAATCAGCCAAAAACACTACCCCTTGAAGTTCTAGAGGTACATCCTTATAAAGTTTGTTTACTTCTACAGAGTGACCTACAGGGCTAATTACAGTCATCTCCTTAGAAGAAATCTTAAAGGCTAAGTTCATAGTTCCCACAATACTACTGGCAACATAAGAATGCGTTGAACCAACATCTATCAAAGCAATATAAGCCAGTCCAAAAATTAAAAACGTACTGGTTATAACATCCGATGCGTCACCCTCCTCTCGACACCTTGCTGCCTAGACCAACCCAGGCTGTCTTGCATCAGTATTTCTGGCACCTCTGCCCGGTGCTCCGCAACCTCACCCAGAACCATTACCTCCCCTGATCAGACCGCGGCCCCTCTGTGGTTGCTTACCATCACTCCTGAATTGTGTACGCCCTGAACCCTCAGACTGGATCCTAGCTGATTTTCATGGACAATCCCTTACCTAATGCCCCATAGATCCACACTCGATGCACCCTCTATTTTCGGTCCAACACTGTCCCATATGAGACTTTCCACATGGAGCACACCGTAGCGGCCACTAAGTAGTAGCAGGCCTGGCAACTTGATTCGGCCCACCATATCTAGCCCTTTTCTGCGAATTCTCGGCAGACCCTGACGACCCAGAACTCCTCTTGGTCCAACTCCTATCCTGATTCCGTCTTACCGACTGCTTCACCTTCTCGGCAATCTTGGCCTTCTCCACCAAGACTACAAATTCTCTCTCCTGCTGTGGTGCAATCAACATCCGCAGCTCATCTCTCAATCCGTCTTCAAATCTGACACCCCGCTCGTGCTCCGTAGCCACAATACCCTGAGCATAGCGACTTAATCGGAGAAACTCTACCTCATATTCTGATACTGTCTTGTTCCCCTGGACCAAATTCAAGAACGCCTTACGCTGTGTATCAATGTAACTAGCCCCGACGTACTTCCTCTGATAAGCTGCCTTAAAAAAATCCCAAGTGAGATCATCAGCTGCTGCACCATCCCGAACCGTGAGCCATCACTGATAAGACTCATACCGTAAAAGAGACACTATCCCCTTCAACTTTCCTCAACCGTAAAGTCCAAGTCATCCATAATGCGTTCTGTCGCCTCTAGCTAATACTCAGCTGTATCGGGAGCCACTCTAGACACACCCCTGAATACCTCCGCTCCATTAGCCCAGAGTCGTTCGGACACAGATTTTTGAGCTCCCGATCCTCCACCTGCTCCAGGTACTCTCTCTAGAACCCGTAGAATTGCCTGTGACACAGCGTCGTCCCCTTCTATCTGATCCTAAAACTCTACGCCCACAGTTGGCGGCAGCGGTACCTCATTCTCTGACCCATGGCCAGACCCTATCGATTCTGACATGGTCATCCTACCTCTACCACGTCCGCGTGCATTATGCCCACGTTCTCGAGTGCTCATGACTACCGTTCACGTTTTAATCTGATTTAAAAATTTTATGCGTTATACTTATTCCACTTTTATTACGGTAAATTTTTATGAACAGTTTATTATGGGGATTGTTTTCGCAGGTTCACACAGTCCTACAAGTTTCAGTCTCTAAAGTAATTCCCTATTACTATTTGTCATATCATAATCACCACAATCATATAAACAACAGTTAAGAGGTACTTACCTGTGCGGTCTGGTGCCGGAGACTCGGTGCCATGCTTTCAAGTCCAGTATTTTTTTCATCAAAATCATTTCATAACCCATTATTAAAAACATTTTGGACCTTGGGCCCTGGCGAGCTTTTGAACGTGCTCGATAAAAATTGTAACACCCTAAACCGGCCAACACACCACTAATCGAATCCAAGATGTCACATGAGAAAATACTTTCTAAGAAAACAAGTTATAAATTAAATTTTGTAGTAGGGAGGGGTCATTATATAAAAGCGGTTGTTTTAACTAGCTTTAAAAATTGTCTTGTCTCCTATTTCAAGGAAGCTAATCGTTTCATTTCAAAAGGTGAAACAGTTCAGGTTTGATTATCAAAACCGATTCCAACTGACTCTTTAAGTAAACCGTGTTAACTTATTTATACTGCTTGTTTGTTTTTACCCGATGTTAAAGTTTTAGAAAAACCCGATAGTTTGTGTAACCTCAGAAAACACTCATTTTAAGGCATGCAGATTTGTTTAATTTATATTAAAACTTCATGGAAAAGAAGTAAAGCAAATCAATATACCCCAAATTTAAGTTAACAGCCTTATTACAACTTAAAAACCAAATTCAAAGTATGTAAACCAAAGTAATAGTCTAAAACAAAACCCGAAAACAATGAGCATGGCCACCTCGAGTCCGCCCCGGCTCCGAATCCGCGATCTAAGAGTTACCTGCAAAACCAAACATCGGGGTGAGTCGTAGAGACTTAGTGTGTAATCCTCCATCCCAAAAATAGCAATGCTTTTACATGATTTCTTAAGTCAACACGCAAGTCATGCAATCCCAAAACCTAACCATTCGTACTCCAGTATCTACCCCGTGTGGTGAAAACCAGTGGTGGTTAGAACCACTGGTGACCATAGTCACAATAATATGGTGGGGCCAACCCACCTTGTGGTCAAAACCACTGATGACGATCCCATATCCATATGTGGGGCCAACCCACGGTGGTGCTAGACAACAGGGACAAGTCACAAAGATAGCAATATGTGGTCAAAATCACTGGTGGTCAAAAACACTGAGACTTAGTCACAAATAATATCGAAAGTGGGGCCAACCCACTGTGTGGTCAAAACCACTGGTGACAGTCTAAATCATCCTTCCCCCTCTTCTCATCATATCCACTTAATGTACGTACTATTCATGGCATAAATATCATGCTTAACAATCAGAGATTACATGGCATGGCATATGCAGATTTTAACAAGGCATTCAACGTTAACCAAACAGAGTGGACTTACCTGGAGTCCTCACTTTTTACCCATAAGGGTAACATACCATTTCAACCGGTATTCGGCTTTTGGCAATTACACAATATAACATATTAACAAATGAAGTGTGTAAGAGTTACACACCTTATTACTCATAAAACAACGCTCTCTACGTCGGTACTATCGTTAATCGACACGACTGCTATTTGACTACTGCACTGCTCAGGTGTTCACCCACACCCAGGTGGCCAATCTCGAACCGTCGACACTGCCCTCTTTTTGAACTTAGGGGCTGGGGTCTCAGATCCAACCCCTCCTAACGCTTGGTTAGCCTTCGAATCTATAATACACCTTATCACTAAATCAGGTTAAAGCAGTGACTAAACAAAATGAACTAAAACCCAAAGTTAGAACCCTTACCTAAATCTACAAGAACCCAAGGTTCTAAACGTGACTCACAACCAACGAATCCCGAAGATTTACACCAGGTGGCATCAACACAATCCCCTGCATCCGGCCAAGCATCAAATAACTTTAACCCTCTGCCTTTGGCACTTAATGCAACAAATAAATATCAAAACGATGGAACACTTACCCCACACTACAAAATCGATTGGAAGAGACAACTAACCAACAACAACGATCCACTGCAAACAAAAGACCCGCAAACAGGTTGAGTGCCAGAGGCTTCGACTTTTCTTACTAGTTTAGAGCTACAGTTTCGGCTTTGAAAACCAAAGAATGGGAAAGAAAGATGAATGGGGATTCGGCTTCCAGAGAGTGAAAAGATGATGAGAAAAATAGGAGAATGTAGTTTCGGTTAACAACAGAATGAAAGTGAAAAAAAATGGAAAAGGAGAAGTGATATGTGAAGTTTCGGTTCTTATGGTTTTGGCAAGAGAATAAATCGCAACTATTGTGGGGTAAGAAAGGTGGATTCAGCTAAGCAATGAAGAAGTAAAAAGAAGAAAAGATGAGGAGAAGTTCAGGAGAGCATTCGGCTTTGAGTAGATGAGAGAAAAAGAAAATGAAAAAATGCCCAAAGAGAAGGGTTTAGTTTCGGCACCCAAAAAGAAATGAGAAGAAAAAACTCTAAAGTTCCCTAACTAGCCGAATTTGCACACTACACCCAGACCTACACCCACATTCGGCCACCTCCCTAAACTAGCAAACCAAAATTGAAAATGGAAGGAACCCATAGCCCAAGTTTTGGCACACTCCTAACACACAAGAACCGAATGCCCACACCTACCACCTCTCAAATTTCAGCCACACACCCCAACTCCCTTCAAACTCTATGCCGTCCCCCTCATTTCTCCTTGAACTTCTCTCATCCACTCATTCAAACAACTTGAATGAGTCAAACTTCCTATATTCACTCTTCTCCAACCATTCAAATATGTTGACTCCTTCAACACTCTTCCACCAGAGTCCATCCTGAGCACACCACCTCCCTAGCTTTGGCGTCAAAATAATAAGAAGAAAAGAAGATTTCTGCTGCACGAACCTGGTCCCCCAACATGCTTGAGGCGTCACTTCCCTTGTGCCCAAGTAGCGCCTCCCTTTCCACTTTACCAAGGTACTTCTTGTGACACAATCCACCTCCAGCTACCATTAACCCCTAATGTCAGTAGCTCTCCCCTTCGAAAGCCCAAAACGCAAATTTTTGCTAAGACTTAGGCCTACTCCTGGCTCAAGCCTAGACCCTAAAATAGTCTAAACTAACGTACCTAACATACAATGAACATGCAACCACACGAAATACAAAGGCCCCGGTTTAAGGATGTTACACCTTATTAGAACTAAAACCAAATTAAATGAAAATTTAACCCAAAAATAATAATTTAAAACAAAACCCAAAATAACGTGCATGGCCACCTTGAGTCCGTCCTGGCTCCCCATCCGCGATCTAAGAATCATATGCAAAATAGAAAGGAAGCGGTGAGTCACTGAGACTCAGTGTATAAGTCCCCATCCCAAAGATATAAGCCCTTACACAGTTTCATAAGTCCATATGCCTATCATGCATCCCAAAACATAACCATCCGAAACTCATGTGTCTACCCCATGTGGTCAAAACAACTGGTGACCGAGGTCACAAATAATATATATGTGGTTAAAACCACTGGTGACCGAGGTCACAAATAATACATGTGTGGTCAAAACCACTGGTGGTCAAAACCACTGAGACTTAGTCACAATATTATAATAAGCGGGGCCAACCCACTGTGTGGTCAAAACCACTGGTGACAGTCTAAAGTTATACCTTTCCCCTCCTCTCCACACCCGGTTTTATGAACATACTTTTCATGGCATAATAATCATGCTTATCATACAGAAATATCATGGTATGGCATATGCAGATTCAACACAGGCATTTAACGTTAGTCAGTCAAAGTGGACTTACCTGGAGTCCTCGTTTTACTTTTCTACCCACAAGTGTATCATACCAATTTCAACAGCTATTCCAGCTTTTGGCAATATACGCGATAAAACATATTAACGTATGGAGTGTGTAAGAGGTACACACCTGATTACTTGCAATACGACGCTCTCTACGTCGACACTGTTGTTAACCGACACTACCACTATCTGCCTACTACTTTGCTCGGATGTCGACCCACACCCAGGTAGCCAATCGCGAACAGTCGATACAACCCTCTTCTTGAACTTAGGGGCTAGGGTCTCAGATACAACCCCTCCTAACGTTCTGCTGCCATTAGGGTCCATAACACCTTTGGTCACTAAATTGGATTAACACAGAGATTAACAATGAATAGAGATTTAGCCCGAATAAATAGATCCCTTACCTAAGTCGATAAAAATTTGAGGCTCTAAGCGTAACTCACAACCAACGAACCCCGAAAGTTCACCCAAGATGGCATCACCACACTCCCCTGCATTCGGCCAAGCATAACACTACTAAGCAAATAGCCATTCGGCTTTGATAAAGAAATCCCGAAAGATATAACGCAAAATACAAGGGATCGCCTCCCCCTTACCTTAACCTGACAGATTCGATCACCCCCTAGCAAGAATCGGCAATGGCTTGGAACGAGAGAGAATCTGATGAGAAACCAAAAATAGAAATACAATCATCACTAGGGTGCTTAGGGGTTTCAGCATTTCACACCATAGCAATCGAATGAGAGAAAAAGAATAGAGATGTAAGTATGCTAGGGAGATTCGTCCATAAGAACAAAAGAGAAAAAATTAGATCTTACCTAGTTATTAATTGAGGTTTCGACTTTGAGAACCTAGAGAAGAGGAATAGATTTTGAAACCCCAATCAAGAAGGAAGGAACGCAAAAAGAGAAAGAGAAAGAAAAGGTGGCCAAGGGTATTCGGCCAAAGTGTTTAGAAGAATAGAGAGGAGAGTTACAAGGATTTCGGCAAAGGAGGAGACCCCTGAAGGTTTCAGCTAATCAAGACAGAAGAAGATGGAGAGGAGGAATGAAGAATAAGGGTTCGGCTCTTTAGGAAAAATAGCAAAATGAATGAAACATTAATGCCAAGGGAGAAACAAGTGGGTTCGGCCAACACAAGAAGTAAGGGATATGAGAAGAGATTTCAATTTTGGCACAAAAGAGGTTGAGATAAGAGATGAAGTTAAAAGAGGAATCAGAATAGTGATTTCGGCTTTGGGTTTGAGAAAAGGAAAACAAAGAAAACGACACTTAGATACTATGGCTATTTTAGTTTTGACCAAAAAGAAATGAAGCATAGGATGCCGAAAATGCTCCCCCAAGTCAACTATAGGATTCGGTACCCCTCCAAGCACCTGAAACCGATTGCTCCCTTCCCCAACTAGAATTCATGTTTCAGCCAACTCTAAGCTCCCATACCCATCTCCACGAATTCCTCCTGGCCACCATTCAAATCAATTAGAATGAGTCAACTCCACAAAATTCAAATGCGTTGACTCCTTCCACTCCTCATCCATCAGAGTCCCACCTGAACACAACTTCCCCCTAGCCTTGGCGTCAAAATAAAAAGTAGAAAAGGGAATTCTGCTGCTCGAACCTAGGCTCCCTTGCTCCCCTTGAGGTGTCACTTCTCCAAGCCTTAAGTGGCGCCTCCTTGCCACCTTACCAAGGCACTTCTTGTGTCTTAACCTCTCATCAATTACTTTTAACACCTAGCTCAAACAGCTCCCTTCCTCTAGAAGCCCAAAACGTAACTTTTTGCTATGACTCTGGCCTATCCCTGGCTCAAGCCTAGACCCTAAAATAGTCCAAACTAACATACCTACCATACAATACATATGCAACCACGTGAAATGCAAAGGCCCCGATTTAAGGATGTTACAAGCTCAGCTAACAAGCTACCATCATCATATAAGCTGAGATGAGCAAACATTGTTCTCAAATCGGATACAGCCTTATGGCTGAGTGCGTCAACTACCACGTTAGCCTTACCAGGGTAATACTCAATCGAGCAGTCATAATCTTTAAGCAGCTCTACCCATCTTTGCTGCCTAAGATTCAACTCTTTCTTAGTAAGGAGTACTTGAGGCTCTTGTGATCTATGAAGATAATACATTTTTCACCGTATAAATAATGCCTCTAATTTTTTAGTGTGAATATCACCGCGGCTAACTCCAAGTCATGAGTTGGGTAATTCGCTCGTGAGGCTTAAGCTGACGAGACGCATAAGCAACCACCTTACCCTCTACATCAGCACACAACCCAACCCAATGTGTGATGCATCACTGTAGACAGTATATTCCTTCCCCTACTCTGGCTGTATCAAGGCAAGGGCTTCAGTCAGAACCTTCTTCAGTTTCTCAAAACTTTCTTACTGCTTATCAGTCCAATTGAATGATACCTTTTTACGCAGCAACTTAGTCATAGGTGCAGCAATTAAGGAAAACCCCTCAACAAAATGCCTGTAATACCCTGCCAGACCCAGAAAGTTTCGAATCTCAGATACGATCTTAGGTGGTTTCTAGTCCAGAACGGCTTCAATTTTTTGAGGATCGACCCTAATCCCCTCGGTAGACTCCACATGACCAAGAAATGTCACTTCTCGCAGCCAGAACTCACACTTGCTGAACTTAGTGTACAATTGTTTCTCCCTTAAAATCTGTAGAACAATTCAGAGATGTGCATCATGTTCATCCTTCAATCTCAAATACACCAATACATCTTCTATAAATACCACTACGAATCAATCCAGGTAGGGCTAGAATACTTGGTTCATCAGATCCATGAAGGCGACTGGTGCATTCGTCAGGCCAAACGACATCACTGGGAACTCGTAATGACCATAATGAGTCCTAAACGCAATCTTATACACATCAACCTCTTTAACCCTCAGTTGATGGTACCCAAAACAGAGATCTATTTTGGAGAAAACTGAAGCTCCTTGTAGCTAATCAAATTGATCATCGATTCTCGGCAAGGGATACTTATTTTTGACGATCAGTTTATTAAGTTATCGATAATCGATGCACATGCGCATGGACCCATCTTTCTTCTTTACGAACAATACTGGTGCTTCCCATGGAGACACACAGGAACTGTTCCAGGTAAGAGCTCAATACCAAATTTGACTTCGTGGTTCGGAGGCAACCCAGGGAGCTCATCAGGAGATACATTTGAAAAATCCTTAACAATTCTAGTATCTTCGACAGAAGGACATTTAGAATAAAAAATACTAACATAGGATAAAAATGCCTCACAACCCTTACGAACCAGTTTCTCAGCCCTTAATGCTGAGATCACGTTAGACAGATAATTCCTCTCCTCCCCAATCACAGCCACCTCCTCATCCTCAGTAGTCTTCAACACCATATGCTTAGCAGCATAGTCCAAACTAGCTCGGTGTTTCACTAGCCAATCCATACCCAAAATAAGGTCGAATTCACCAAACGGCAGTTCCATTAAATCCGCTGGAAAAATTACTCATTGGACCTCCAAGGGCACGTCTCTGAATAACTTATTTACCCTAACCGACTATCCCAGTGGACTTATTACAGTCATCTCACTAACAGTGTTTTCGAACTAAATACCTAAAGTTCCAGACACAGTGCATGCAACATACGAATGTGTAGACCTAATATCAATTAAAGTAGTGTAAGGTACACTATAAATCAGAAATGTACCGGTTATAACATCTAGAACGCCACCATCCTCTCGGCGATGAGCAGGATAGACCTAAGATGGCTGCCTCGGCTCTGTGTCACCAACACCCCTGCCTGGTGCTCCACGACCTCGTCCCCCACAATTACTGCCTCTGATCTGCACACGGCCTCTCGGTGGCTGCGGACCACCTCTCAGTGGCTGAACATAACCCTGTCCTGTAGCTTGCATCTGAATAGGCCTCTGTGGACAATTCTTAACCTGGTGATCCATGGACCCGCATCTGAAGCATGCCCTAATGCTCTTCCAGTATTCACCTTGGTGATATCTCACACAACCAGCGCAAGGTTGCGGTCTAGTACTAGTAGCAGGAACTCTATTCTGAGCCAGTCCATCAAACCTGACCTTCTCAAAGGCCTCTTAAAAGTTGAGGGGCCAAAATCCCTCTTATTTTTTCCCTTATCTTTTTCACGGTTTTGGCGCCCTGAGCGCTTCACCTCTTCAACAATCTTTCCCTTTTCCACAAGAGCAACAAAACTCGCTCCCTCTACGGTGCTATCAATACCCTTAACTCATTCCGAAGGCCATCCTCAAACTTTACACAACATTCATACTCAGTTGCTACTATCCCTCAAGCATACCGACTCAACTGCAAGAATTTTACCTTATATTCTGCCACTGTCTTACTCCCCTAGGTTAGGCTCAGAAATTCCTTTCGTCGGGTGTCCACATAACTTGCACCGACGCATTTTCCTTGAAATGCTGCTTTAAATAAATCCCACGTAAAATGATCAGCCTACGTACCCTCCCTCAGGGTAAGCCACCATTGGTAAGCCTCATCTCGCAATAAAGACACTGCCGCTTTTAATTTTTGCTTCGTAGTACAGTCAATGTCATCCATTATTCATTCGATAGCCTCTAACCAGTACTCTACCATATTTGGGGATACTCTAGAGATACCCCTAAAAATTTACGCTCCATTAGACCGAAGTCGCTCTGAAATTAACCCCGGCCCACTATTCCAGTATTGGCTCCAGCAACCCTCTCTAGAACTCTGAGCATTTCTTGGGATAGAGCATCATCCCCTGCTTCTTGGTCATAAGACCCCGTCTCAGTTACTGGTGAGGCTGGTGTTCCCTAGTAGACATAAGGCCCGATGATGATGATCCGACTTGAGCACCTATTGCGGCCCCGTGTACCCCTTCTGTGAGTACCTTTTGTGCTCATTTCGATATGCGCTTTATCTGATTAAAAAGTCTTATGCATCAAATTATAATTTTAGTAATTATTAACAAATGAATTATGAAAAATAGTCATTAGGGGTTTGTTTTTTCAGATCGAGGTCTCACTACAGTTTACAGTCTCATATGTTCTCAATTTCCTCTATCTAGAGTTTCACAGTATAACAGTAATCAGAATTTAGATAACTTACAGATTTGGCATCGGAGATTTAGTGTGCTACACTTGTACATCTTTCAACAACGTTTCAGATCTTTAAAATCTACTTTCAGAAAGACTTTTCAAAACCCATTCCACAGTCGAGTTTTGTAACCTAGATTTGATACTACTAAATGTAACACCCTAAACCTGACCTAGACTGTACGATCGAATTTGACGTGTCACATCAAAGTGTTTTTCAAAATCAGGCTTGTTGAGAGAAATTCGTTTGTAAATGATAGTCAAATTTATTACTATTGGTTTCTTGGTTAAAAACCCGCAGAAGCTATTCCGATAATTTCATTTTGAATTTTGAAAATATTTGTTTGTCTTTTAAAACAGTTATTATTTTTGAAAACTTATATGTATTAGTTTGGCAGTCTCAAAATAAGAATTCCAACCTAATAAAAAGAAAAAAAAAATCACTAGAGGCCTTATTACATAAAAATCAACCCCAATATAAAAATTTAAATAATTAGGTGTCGAAACCATTTTTTAAGTGTTTAAAAAAAATGGGAATCGACTTTTAAATGACAGATAGAGTTGCCACCAATCCATTTTGTTTAGGTGTGATCGGGTCACCTATAAAATTTTTTATTTTATTTTTAAAAGAAAACATTTTTGGTCTACGAATTTCAAGAAGAAAATGGGTTCGACAGTCGATTACATGCGAGGAAGGGTTAGCACCCTCGCTACGCCCAAAATTGATACCAAATTGATTAATTGATGTCCTAATGTCGAAAAGTTTGAAACGTTTTTGAAATTCTGTTCTTTTTTTTAATTTTTTTTAAATAACTCGAATTGGATATTGAGATTCCTTTGTTCCTAAGGAATAAAGTATCACATCCAGCACGATTGGATATGATAATTTAAGTCTCAAATTCAAGATCATCCCAAAATTCTCACAACTCATGATTTGAAATTTAAAAAGGGTATTTGGTTATTTGGACAAACGGAAACCAAAACCCAGCATGATAGGGCATGATTCCTCAAATTCCCAAACGTACCAATATTGCCTTATTTTGAAAATATGGACCAAATTTTAAACGGATATTTGGTTATTTGGTTAAACGAAAAACTGAAACCCAGCATGATAGGGCACGATTCCTCGAATTTCCAAATGCACAAATATTGCCTTATTTTCTTTAAAACATGAACATAATTTTAAAAGGACATTTGATTATTTGGTCAAACAGAAAACTGATACCCAGTACGATAGGGCACAATGCCTCGAATTTCCAAATGTACAAATATTGCCTCATTTTGAAAATATGGACAAACTTTGAAAAGGATATTTGATTATTTGGTCAAACAAAAAATCGAAACCTAGCACGATAGGGCACGATTTCCTCGAATTCCCAAATATCAAATATTGCCTTGTTTAAAAACTCTTAAATAAGTGATTTTAAAAATCGACTCAAAATGCTTTTATTGAATCACTAGATAATGAGAAACAAAAGTATAATATCGAGCATGGAATAATAATAGGTGAATATAATCTTTGTACAAATGGATGACAAGGATAATAATATAAACATACAATTCAATATATACAAAATCCATAATCTCACAATTCCTATTTTGAAAATACCAACATTATTAATCAAGAAATAAAAACTAAAAATATAACTAATTTAACAAATTAAAATAAAATATAGCAAATTTTAAAGTAATAAGCCAATGGTATAAAATAATATGTATCAATTTAAATAATGTACATGTAATAAAAAAACTTGATATAAAATAATAATAATAATAATAATAATAATAATAATAATAATAATAATAATAATAATAATAATAATAATAATAATAATAATGGCATATGAAAGTGTTTGGGATAAATAAGTATATCATTTATAATAAGTTCTTTTAAAGAGACAAATTATATACATAATATATTTTTAAATATATATATACATAAAATAATATAAAATCGATAGTATATACATAAAATAAAATAATTTTAATGTTAATTCTATATGTATGTATAAATTAATAATATATAAGAATATTTAAATTAATCATTATACAAATCTTTAAAACAAAGTAATATAAAAAGGAATTTTAAAATAAATAGCTATATAATTAAGCAAATAAAAATATACAAGTGAAAGTATAAAAATAACAAGTAAAAATAATAATTCAACATGATAACCAAGAAAATTTTAAAAAGAATATGAATAGTAAATAAGTTCAAAAGAATTAAAAGAAACACAAAATAAAAATAATCAAAATAAAAAGATTCAATTAAAATAAATACAAACTAAAAGGGTCATTAAATAAATATAAAAACATAGGAACAAAATTAAAGACTAAAATACACTGCGCGTAAACCTAAGAGGATTAAAAACACAATTTACCCAAGTTAATAAACACTTCATTTAAAGAGGGGTTAAAATTAAAATGGCACAAAATTTAAGGGCAAAATTTAAAAAAAAAAATAAAACTTAATTTAAAAGAACCAAAAAAGCGGAAAGACTAAAATAGAAAATAATCCATTCTCATAAAACACGCAGATTCTTCCATTGGGGTGGGTCAGATTCGGGTCAGGTTCCCTAAAACGGTGTCATTTTGATCGTTAGGGAAGCTGATCAAAACGACGTCATTTAATTAGGCTATAAAAGCCAAAGTACTTACAAAAAAAATCATTTCAATTTTGTAAAAAAAAAAAAAAAAAGAAAGAAAGGATTCCCTTTTTCTCTCGCATGTTTTCTTCTCCGATCAGAAGCTTAAAGCTACTTCGTCAGCACTTCACTGAGAGAACGGCGGTTGGACACCAACCCATGTATATTTTTTCTCTTTTTTTACCGCCTTTTAACATGTATACGTATAAAAATAAAACTCTTATATATGCATGATCAGTTTTGAACAAAAGAAAAATAAAAGAAAAGAAAAGGAAGTATAATATACCTTCACTGATTTTTTTCTCTGTACTGATTTCATTGTAAAAAAACTGAACTCCCCTTTTACAAATATTTCGGCCTTTCCTTTTATAGCCGAATGAAAATTGAAAGAAAATAAATAAAATCAAATACAATCTGTTCTTTTTTCTTTTTTTCTGTGTTCTCTTTCTATTTTACAGGTGAAAATTGCTGGGCATGGGGTGGCCCGAGTGATCTACTAGCGCAAGGCTGCTGCTCACGTGCGGGGCTACTCGTGGGGGAAGAGGCACTGGAAAACCCTAGAAACCTCTAGGGTTTCTGAATTTTTTAGAAATTTTGGGCCATTCGGGCCTTGTTGTTTTTGGGTTAAAAAATTGGGCTTAGGTTTAATGTTTAATATTTGGGCCACTAGGAATTTTGGTCCTGCTACTTTATTGAATTATTCTTTTTTGTAAACCCGGACTGCTAATGGACTTTATTAATATTTGGTTTTTATTTTGGTTTAATTTAGTTTATTTTTTGTTTTAAAATGGGCCGGGCAAAATGGGCCTATTACGCTAGGTATAAATTAAATAATAGCGAACATGTGGCCACCTTTGAGTCCCTCGCAGCTCCAAATCATCTAAGGCTGTGGATTACCTGTACAGCTAAAAGAAAAGGGTGAGTTATGAGAACTCAGTGTGTAATCCCCTATCATGCAGTAACAGTCTGGGCTTGACCCCTATATAGTAATAGTACAATGCAGGTCTTAGCCCATTACAGTAATCAATGTGGGCCTAAGCCCAATACAGAATCGATATGGTGCACGTATGCAACCCACCCCACCCCACCCTACCCCAATCCAACCAACACATCACCCGTACCAACCAACACACCATGTGGGGATAAAATCGACCTACCCAACCAACACACCAATTTGCAGCATAGCTGCCAGTAATAATAGTATATGTGGCAAAGCCACCAGTAACAGTAACGCAGCAAGGCTGCCAGTAACAGTAATGCAACAAGGCTACCAGTAACATATATGTGGCAGAGCCACCAGTACTGTATACTTCCTCCATAACAGTACCCCACCCCATGCAGTATGTCATGTCACAAATCATACTTATATGTAGAATGTCATACTCAGTAACAATCATATACAATCATGAATACATTAGTCATTTTACTCATTAGGGGTATTTTAGTCATTTCACCCTTAGGGTTATTTTAGTCATTTTACCCTTTAGGGGTATTTCAGTCATTTTATTCTTTAGGGGTATTTCAATCATTTTACAACCTTCTTGAAGGCCTACAGTTGCCTTGAGCGACGCAGATAACATATATGGTCAAAACGGTGTAAATGGGCCCAAAGCCTAATATTTGGCCCAAGTAGGCCCACATGCTTGTGTGGCCCATTTAGCCCAAATTTAGTCACGGCTATGCGAATGTTATAGCCCAGTTCAATATTTATCACTTATCATGGATTTATTCCATGTGGGGCCCACGAGGCCATTGAGCCCACAAAGCCCATAACAGCCCAAGAACACGAGAATGCTCGTGGTGGCCTCTACATTCTATGGCCCATGATTGTGGGCTTGGTTTACTGCATGAGCAATCGCACGCTCGTGAGGCCTCAAATGTCAAAGTTTCATCTTTTTCGGCTTTTACTGACTCACAGAAATGTAGTGTGATTACACACCTTTTTACAGAGTCGTTCCAAGATCTACGAGCACCCAACCTAGATTCATCGAGATCCAATGTTAGTCCTTAATTGTTAGGGTAGCACCCTCTTAATAATACTTAATCTGAAATACCCTTCTCACCTTGTTTGAATGAGGGTGACCTTAATCCCTCAACGAACCTGTTCAGAAATGATCACATGCCTTCGCTGCTTTCCTAAAGTACATCCAAGAACCGATTAGTAAGTGGTAGGGCATATTCAGCCGACCCCAAAAGACATGAGGTAATCTTATTACCTTACCGAATGTTTTGAGAATGAAAGTGTGACTCTTCCAAGCCGTTCACACTTCACCACTCCTTGAGGAAGACCCTAGAATCGTAAAGGGTGCAGTACATGAAGAATGAAATAAAAATCGGTTAATGGGGTTATTCGGTTTTGGAAAAGAAAGGAAGAGCATAGGTGCATTCGTTTTTAAAAGTAAAATAGAGGATGGATTTTGAACACTTTCTGATTGTAGATCCATTGCAGAATCAAAACAGAGAGGGACAGCACTTGGGTTTTAGCCCAACTAAGAAGAGAAGCCAAACCAAGAAGGGAAGAGAGGGACTTTTGGTCACAACCTACCAAATGTCGAAAAAAAAAAGAAAAGAACAACAAGGGAGAGACAAATGTGGAGTTTGGCTGAAACAAAACAAGCCAAAGAAATGAAAAGGTAGTAGACCAAAACTTGAAAGGAACAAAGATGAAGGGAATTTAGGTAGAGGTTGATACAAGAGAGAAAGGAATGGTCAATTGCAAAAGAAAGAACAACAGGAACCGAACAGCAAAAATGCACAAGTGGTAAGTTGCAAATTCAACACTAGAGAGAAAAGGGAGAAAATTCCAAAAACTAGTGACAAAACTGACCAAAAATGAGGAAAAACTCCTCAGCCAAAATTCTTAGGCTCCCCTATACCCATTCGGCACAAACACTCCCACACATTCCAACTTCCTTGATTCACTCCACCAATCTCTCCATAACCCTCTCCATGATTTGTTCCTAAAAACTCTCCATGACCAATTCAAATTCCTCTCATCCATCAGACTTCCACTGCAAAACAAAATCTAGCCGTCCTAGCTGTAAAATAAATGGCCCCTATGCTGCGCCAACACTCAAAGCTTAGACCCCCTTGCCACACTTGTAACGCCTCCACTCGTACACCATTAGGCTTTTTGTGACTTAAGGTACGCACAATAATTAATAAGACCTAGGCGCTAGCGTCCAGATCCTTTTAAGAGCAAAATTTAAAAATTCTGCAAAAGCTAAGACTTAAACCCGGCTTCTCAAATACCCCCACACACACCTGAACCACTTAGCCATTGAAGTAGACAAGCAATTTATGTTAGAACATGAAAAAGTAAAGACCCTATATTTTTGGGGCGTTACACATATAACAAATACTAAACATGCTCATACATAACATAACAGATCATACATATCATAATACACAACATTCATGTAGATGTTATTTACGTCAATTTCAATCTAACAGAGTGACAGATTCATGCTTTCATGCTTATACCACACATATCGACCCTACGAAAAGCCATCAGTTGATCAGGACGACATGTACGACCTTAGGGAAAAATTCTAAAATTTGGGCCCACACTCTCGTGTGGCCCACACGGCCTAGCATACGACCCAAAATGGCCTAGCTCGTGTGTCACACACGTCCTCGAACACGGCTAGGTACACGGTTATGTGGCAGCGACAAGGCCCAATTTTGACTTTTGTCGATCGTCATTTTTTGAGTTTCTCGTTACACACCTGGCTCAATTTTGATGCGAACACTCCCATGAGATGACTAGAACCTAAAACTTTCCAATAAAACATCAAATATAATTGTTTAAAACTTAATTTGAATTATCAATACTCTTTATCTAATCATAGGAAGTTAAAATATTACATTGATTTGATGAAAATGATGATCTACAACTCTAATTCAGGATTGGAACTCAAGAAGAACAATGAAGATTTGAAGAAAGAAAACATGTTTTTTGTTTGAAATTTTGGATTATTTTGGTGTTTGGGGAGTTAGTAAATCTGAGGGAATGAATCAATTTTAAAAAATCTATCTGATTTTAAGTTTTGGGAATATTTGGATGATTAGGTGTTTTTTAAACAATAAGAGGATGTGAATGGTTTGATGGAGAAGACCAACTTTCAAAAATTGGGCAATTTACCCTCTTGGCCTCTCCTAATTTTTCCTTTTCCAATTAAGCTCAATATCAATTAAAATCCATTTTTTTTTTCATATTAAACCCCAAAATTAAATTTCATTTTAAGCTAGTTAATAAAATAAAAACATGAAAATGTAATTTTAATTCCTTAATTACTCACTTACGATCCTAATTTCTGATACCTGACACACACCCTGGTTAAAAGACCAAATTCTACAAACTCAAAACTACTAGGCCCAGTTTTGGGACGTGAAAAAATCGGCCTCATATTCAGCGACAGGTCTATCTCCTTGCTTGAGCTCAATGAACTCCAACCTCCAAGCCTCGACATACCTTGTACCCACGTATTCATTCTAGAAAGCATCCAAGAAAATATTCCTATGTCAGCCTCTCCATTTGAGTACCTATCATCATGGCCTGCCACCAAGGGTAAGCCTTATCTCTCATCAATGGTACACTGCCCCCTAATTTTTGCTCGAGGGTACACTCTAAATCATCCAAGATCCTTTCTGTCGCCTCTAACTAGTATTTTGCCCCGGTAGGGTTTGTCCCAGCAGTGCCCCTAAACAATTTAGCTCCATTAGAATGAACCCTCTCATCTATAGTTTCTCGATTAACCGTTCCATAATAAGCTACTCACTGTAGCACCCTAAGCATGGCCTATGATATAGCATCATCAGTAGGCTCATGATGGCTCTCATCGCTTGTAGGTGCATGTTCAACATGTTCAACCATTAGCTCGGGAGTGCGCACTTGCGACATAGATGAATCGACTTGGGTACCTTGACCTTGCTCTCCACAAGCTCTCATACCTCGGGTTCGTACACCACGAGTACTCATCTCATTATTAAATGTCTAAGTTTTATTAAATTATCTGACAATTTTAGAAACGATTTTTTGTTATTAATCTTGAATGTTTCTGTCTAGTAGTTTAGTCACAGTTCCACTATATATAGTTTAACAATTTAAAGTTTCAATATATAAGTAGTTTCACAATCTATAGTTTCAATATGTAATAAGTACTTATCTTGGACCAGCTTCTGAGTCTCGAACTTTTTAAGAAAACACAACTTTTTGTAAAAACAAGTTTTTAGCTATGGCATGAACTTTCCCCAAATACCCCTTTATTACACATGCATGCAAACTTTAAAAATAACCATGGTCCAAGTTTCAAACTTGACTCTAATACCACTAAATGTAACCCCTTAAACCCGGTCTAGACGTTATGGTTGAATCACGAAGATCACATTGGCCATGATAATGGCATAGAAAATGTTTAGCTATTTCTTTAAAAAAATCGTTATCTCTTTTATTAAAAATCAGTGTATTGGTTTGGTTGTGAAAAACTAAGATAACTCTTTGAATTTCTAGTAAAGATATTTTTAGAAATCGAATAAGATTTAAAGGTCCAATTTTGAGTAATTAAAGTAGATGTCTTACTTTGAAAATGTCACAATGGAAGATTTAACAGAAATCTTATTTGCTAACTAAAGACTATTACTTGATTCATTTCATTAATTATTAAAAATTTAAGTAATTAGGTTTAATTTTCGTAAAAACACATACTCGGATTTATAATAAAGTTTCTAAGTCGAAAGCGTAGTTGTGTTGAAAAATCCAATTTTTCATACTGATTTGGTAAACCATTTTAACTAATGTTATCAAACCAAATCATGCAAAATGTCCCAAAAATCCAAAATCAATGTCGATACCACACTTCGTAAATAATAATTAAACAATCGCAAAAAATATGTAACTATCCAAAATAGGGTCTAAGAGTTTTAAGGGTATTTTAGGAATTTTAGCCTTAGAGAGTTCGAAAGTTTGTAGCATGGTAAATTGGAATTATATTCGACTATGACATCTTAGCTGTTAAATCAATTTTTGAAAACGTGCTTTGGATGTAACACCCCAAACCCGGTCTATGCGTTGAGACTAGATTTGGTTTGTTACATGATTCGAACTATTCTTAAATCCTTAATGAGTTGAAAAACTACAATATTGTTTACGGAGTTTAAAATTTGTAGAGTATTAGATTTTGATAAATATTTAAAACATTAGTTGAAAATCATTGTATTATCTAAAACCGTTAGGAAATTTGTTAAAGAGTTAGCAAGAAAAAGAATTATTTATAAAAGAATTCCTTATACTTTGAAAACCAAGTTCATTTTAGTAAAGCATCATAAATCACACCCATGATTTAAAAGCCCAAATAAAGTTTAAATTCCAACACACATAAAATCCATAAGTTATTTATAGAGGCCATTTATTACAACATCCCAAAATAGTAAAAATAATAATTAAAAGTTCGAATTTAAATAACCCTTATTTAGCAATATGGCCTCCACGAAGTCATCCTCATTAAGTCCACATCGGTTTCCATTACGAGATGGAAAGAAATTAAAGGGTGAGTTACTTAGAACTCGATGTGTAACTCACTTACCACCATTATTGGGCAGATTGTCAAGATATTATGTTGGGCTTGAGCCCAATCCGAAATTCAACAATATAACATGAATTTAAAATAATTAATAATGCATGAAAATGAAATTCCCAACCCAAACCTAATAACCATCCGCTAACACCCGTACCAACCATCACACTGTGGGGATCAAGTCAACCCACCCGCCATCACACCAATCGTAGGCATTAAGCCTTTTATAATTGTGGCATAGCCACCGAACTAGAGGCAATAAGCCGATATTGTGGCGAAGCCACCGAACTAGAGCAATAAGCGATATTGTGGCGAAACCACCGAACTAGAGGCAATAAGCGATATTGTGGCGAAACCACCGAACTAGAGGCAATAAGCCGATATTGTGGCAATGGCCATTCTTCTCTTCATAAATCCCACCCATGCAATTATACATGTACTTTAAAATATAAAATTTATTATCAATACATAACATGGTGGGTTTTATCAATGACATTTCATTTGGCCCATAATTATAGCAATTTATCCATTTAGCAATTTAGTGGGCTTTGGCCCATTTACCAAACTAGAGCGTTTTGGCTAAATTTTAACGAACTAGAGTATTTATGGCCCAATTTATCGAACTAGAGTATTTCGGCCCATTTTCACGAACTAGAGTATTTACGGCCCATTTTCACGAACTAGAGTATTTACGGCCCATTTTCACGAACTAGAGTATTTACGGCCCATTTTCACGAACTAGAGTATTTACGGCCCATTTTCACGAAACATCAAATTTTCATAATATCAATTAATTTCTTGAGGCGTTTTGAAATTTTCACGATTTAGTCGCTTTTACGTATTTCGTCAAAATATCAATTTTGTGCTTTTACCGATCTAGTCGTTTTACGATTTTTCTACCATCTAGAAATTTGACATACAACCCTAAAATAATGAGGTGAAATTACACACCTCGATCGTGAGTATTATCCCTTCTCGCTCCTCGGCACCTAAAATATATTTCGATTCGTTAGACAACTAATTCGCAAAAATAATCTTATTTGTTAATGGATCCAAAATCTTACCCTCTTGATTTTGAATCACTTGATTTTCGGTTTTCCTTCGTTTATCGATTCACTAGCACGAGAATCCACCAACGATATACTTGCTCGAGGTTCGTACTACTTCAAATAATGGACTTCTTTAGGAAGATGGCCCACAACCGATGGAAAATCCGATTTGCGAAACCGCTCTTCGTTTGAATGGGGATTTCTGATCCACCCTCTTACGATAACTAAACACCGCCTTTTCTTCCCTATCTTGACGGTCTTCAAGATCCAAAAGAATTTAGTTAGTTCTAAAATAATATCAATAATACTAGAGATTTAAAAGTAGGATTTCCTTACCAAAATGAAACGTTTCCAACGTTTCCACGATTCTCGATCACTTGAATTCCAATCTCCGTTATTGCACTAAATAATAACGAAATAAGCGTTATTAGTATGAATGCTATATCAATCCAAAAGACTCTCAAAAATCCTATGATATTCGGCCATAATATCACTAATCAATAAATCAAAAAAATGGAGAAACCCTTACCTACTTCCCACAGACGAAAAGCAAGATTAAGAATGATGTTTAATTGATGGAAGATTGGCTATAAATGATTAAGAATGGAAAAATAATTTTTGGCTTATAGGCACAATAACATTCGCCAAGAGAGTGAAGATGGAGAGAATTTTCGATTGAAAAGAAATAGTATAAGAACGAAAGGATGATGGTGATGATGTTTTGATTTCAAGGAGATTAGAAGAAAAGAAAGAAAAATAAGAACTTTAGGTCTTTGGTATATTCGCCATGGCAAAGAAAAAAAAAAAAAAATTGATTTTGGTATAGGTGATTTGGCACAAGAAGAAAGAGGCACAAGAATTGGTTATCAAGATAAGAAAAGGAATGACCAAATGGTCACAAAACTTTGGCTTAACCAAGTGCAAAAATTCTACCAAATAGGGATATTGAAAGGAGAGGAATAAAATTTCTGCACAAAGTGCAAAGGTTAACCAAAGAGAAAAGAATGAGATTTTTGCCAACTAACAAAATTTTGGCTCTCCTCCCCTACCAATATTGCCGTCCACCTATGGTCAATTGGCCATTATTTCTTTCAAATTTTCCCTAGATAAGTGCCTTATGTCCCCCTATCTTTCCTTAAACTTTTGATTCCATACCATATGTTAGTTGTTACCTTAATCTCTTGATACACTAACCAAAAATACATGGTCAACACCTTCCTTATATGTCCCTTGCCGACACTTCATAGCCATGAGCAGAAAATTAAAACAAAAATTTTATCTAGGTGCTATACAAGGATTGAACCTCTTCCTCTTACTTGAACCCATGCGCCATTCTCCACCATGCCATATGCTCATTTTATGACACTTTAAGCACATAATTTAGCTTAAGTCTTAATCACCTTTGTTTCACTTCAATAAATTCCCAATAATAAATTTTATTCTTCTCCAATTTATGCTTTACCCTCTCTAGGACTTTAATAAACACTAAAATAAAAGAAAAAAAATTTTCCTTTAACATCTAAACACCAAAATCATGCCAATTTAAATACTCGATTTTTAGGGTGTTACAACTCTACCCTCCTTAAAGAAAATTTCGTCCTCGAAATTTACAGTTGAAAAAGGTGAGGGTATTGTTGCGAATTGCATCCTCTGGCTCCCACGTAGCTTCTTCCACTCGTGGTTCGCCATAGAACTTTAACTAACGGCACGGTTTTCTTCCTTAGTACCTTGACATCTCGGTCTAGGATTTCCTTTGGTTCTTCTTCAAAGGACAAATCTGAATTCAGCTCAATTCTTCTACGGTATAATGTGCAAAGGATCCGACCTATAACGCCTCAACATGGAAACATGAAAGACATTGTGAATTTGATTTAACTCAGGAGGTAACTCAATCGATATGCCTTTGGACCAACACGCTTGACTACGATAAGGTCCAATATATCTAGGACTTAGCTTGCCCTTCCTTCCGAATCGAAGATCTTTTCCAAGGAGATACCTTCAAGAAAACCCGATCTCCACACTATACTCGATGTCCCTCCGCTCGGATCTGCGTCGACTTACATCTATCCGAGGCTTCTTTCAACCGTGCTCGAATAACTTTTACCTTATCCTCGGTCTCGGATATCATCTCGGGACCTAACATCATCTTTCGCCCAACTCGGTCCAACAAATAGGAGAGCGACACTTACGACCATACAATGCCTCGTAAGGTGCCATCTGAATGCTAGGACCGATAGGCGTTGTTATCATAAATTACGCAAATGGTAGATAATCCTCCCAACTACCCACGAAGTCGATTACATCCTCTTAACATATCTTCCAATATCGAATTACTCTTTCCGTGACCATCGATTTGAGGATGAAAAGCCGTCTTGAAATTCAACTTTGTCCCCATGGCTTCATGCGAGCTTTCGAATCGTGATGTAAACCTAGGGTCCCTATCCGATATAATAGATACTGGTACCCCATGTAACCTCACAATTTCGGATCGTAAAGTTTCGCCAACCGCAAAGAATAATCCGTCTGCGGCGGCAAGAAATGGCGGTCTTCGTCAACCGATCAACAATTACCCAAGCGGAATTTTTCTTAGTAGGTGTTAACGGTAACCACTAACAAAATCCATAGTTATCCTCTCCCATTTCCAAAGAGGAATCTTTATCGGTTGTAACAATCAGGGCGGTAATTGGTGTTACGCCTTCACTTGCGACAAGTCAAACATTTTCCCACAAACTCGTAATCTCACGCTTCAACCACCACCAATACATTCACGGAGATCTCGATACATCTTATTTCCTCCGGGATGCATAGCATAAGGGCTACTATCGCCTCCGTAGAATCGGTTGCCTCAAATCTAGATCCTTAGGCATGCATACTCTCCTAAAGCACAACACACCTCGGTGTTTATTCCAAAATCTTCAATTTCACCATTTTCAACTTGCAAGTAAGGGTCCCAACTTCTCATCGATGTACATTTTTCCTTGATTTGTTCGACCACGGAGGCTTCACTGTAGTTACGCTAACAAGCGCCATCCTCGTCTGAGACTCAAATGGGCAAATAGAGCTCTTAATTCGATACCGCTTCCGACTTAACGCGTCGGCTACCACGTTAGCCTTTCCGGGATGGTATTCGATGGAGAAATCATAATCTTTTAACAATTCTACCCATCTTCTTTGTCTTAAATTCAACTCCTTACGGGTAAGGAGGTATTTAAGACTCTTGTGATCCGTGTAGATTATGGACTTCTCACCATAGAGATAGTGCCTCCAAATCTTTAGAGCAAAGACAACGGCGGCTAACTCCAAATCATGAGTAGGGTAGTTTACTTCGTGTGGCCTCAATTGACGAGAAGCATAAGCCACCACCTTTCCATTTTGCATCAACACACAACCTGGACCGTGTGAGGCGCATCACAATAAGCAGTGAATTCTTTTAGGCCTCATTTGAATCAAAAGCTGGAGCTTACGTCGGGATCTTCTTCAATTTCTCGAAACTCTCTTCTTTGCTTTTCGGTCGGATATACGGAACTCCTTTACGCAACAATTTAGTTAGGGTGCGACAATCAACGAAAACCCTCTACAAAGCGTCTATAGTATCCGGTAAGCCTAAGAAACTCAATTTCAGCTATTGATGTTGGTGGTTTCCAATCCGAGAATAGCCTCAATTTTCCGAGGATCTACCCTTATTCCTTGGTGATACTACATGACCAAGAAAAGTCACCTCCTTTAGCCAAAATTCGCATTTACCAAATTTGGCATACAATTGCTTATCACGAAGTAGTTGTAATACTATCATAAATCTTGGTCATGTTCCTCCTCATTTCTCGAATAAACCAATATATCATCTATGAACACTACCACAAACCGGTCTAAATATGGTTGGAAGACTAGGTTCATCATGTCCATAAATCATTTGGTGCATTGGTTAATCAAGCGGCATCACTACAAACTCATAGTGTCCGTAGCGTGTCCGAAATCTTGTCTTATAGATGTCCGCTTCTTTCACCTTAAGTTGGTGATAACTTGACCTTAAATCAATTTTGGAGAAGCTGAAGCTCCTTCAATTGATCGAGCAATTCGTCAATTCTCGACGAGAGGATACCGATTCTTGATCGTCAATTTATTCAAGCGCACGTAGTCAATGCACATACGCATCGATCCATCCTTCTTCTTGACGAACAAAGCTGGTGCTCCCCCGAGAACACACTTGGTCGAATGAATCCCGATCCAGCAATTCTTGAATTTGAGCTTTGAGCTCAGCCAACTCCTTCTGTGCCATTCTATAGGGAGCAATGGACCTTTGGAGCCGTCGTGCAAAAGCTCAATGCCAAATTCTACTTCCGTCTGGAGGTATGCGGAAGTTCTTGGAAATACATCGGAAATTCCTTCACCGTCCTCACATCATTCACGGATAATTCCTTGGCATCCAAAGCACGAGATAAAGGCTAGGAATGCTCCGTACCCTTCCGCACCAACTTCTCCGCTTTTAATGCAGATACCACATTTGCCGATAGTTCTTTGTTCACCAATCATTATGATTTCCTTATCATCCGGTCCTTCTTGTCATTCGTTTTTCAAAGACGGTCCAATTCGCCGATGGTTAACCAACGATCCATGCCGAGAATGAGATCGAACTCGCGAAAGGTAGTTCCATCAAATTTGCTAAGAATACTTCCTCTTGGATTTTTAAAGTGCGTCTTTAAATATTTTATTAATGATTCTTGGTATCTAAAGGTGATTCTTGTCATCTCATTTTCGATAATTTGATTCTAAATTGATTTCGGATATGGCACTAGATACATATGAATGAGTAGAGCCAATATCTATTAAAGGCAATAACAGTACATCAAAAATGAAGAGCGTGCAGTTATCACATCAGTGCATTGCCGTCCTCGCGGCGTCTAATTGCATAGACCGGACCGGTATCTTGCATCGCATTTCCTCTATTACCATTGCCTCGACCGGTGCACCTTGACCACGACCAGCCCATTACCACCACGACCGGTCCACGACCTCTCGGTGGTCTTGATTACCCTGGCCGTTGTGCATCATTATTACGGACTTCTTGAGTCGTATCCATTCGTCGAGGACAACTTTTGTCTTGATGTTCCATTGAACGCATTTGTAGCATGCACCGTTTTCCTCCGGCATTCCCCAAAATGCCTTTTCCCACACTCGGTGCAATCTAAACTTGATTATTTGCTCTGGGGGTTACGCCTTGGCGATTCATCATTTCGGGTTTCTTCGGAATCTCTTGGAAGAACCAGTGTTGTGTCTCTCTCTTGTTTGGGATCTTTCGGTTACGCTGTTCGAGTTCTTAGCCTCTTGGCTATTTTGGCCTTCTCCACAAGAGTCGAAAAATTTCTAACTTGTCATGAGCAATCGAACCCTCACTCATCATTAAGTCCATCCTCGAAGCGCATACACAGCGTTCATGATCTGTTGCTACAATTGTCGGGCATAACGGCTCGGGCGTAAAACTTCGACTTCATATCTTGCCACGGTCTTACTTCCTTGGACAAGATTGAAATTCCTTCCTTCGGGCATCTACATAGCTCGTTCGGCGTATTTTCCTTGGAAGCGCTTTAAAGAATTCCCGATTAATCGGTCGGCTTGATTGCCCTCTCGAGCGGTGAGCCACCACCGTCGCCTCATCTCTCAATAAGGATCTGACCCTCTCGGTTTTTGCTCGGTAGTGCATTCCATATCATCCATAATCCGTTCCACGACTTGAGCGAGATTCGCCACATTTGGAGCTACACGGAGACTCCTCGAAAACTTCGCATTATTCGCCTTTAAGTCGCTCTGAAATTGACCCACGAGTTGTTGGCCCAATTCTAGTTCAATGACCCTTTCCAAGACTCGTAGCATTGCTTGAGTCAATGCATGATCTTCTTCCATGTGATCGCGTGATCCGGTCTCACTTTCTATTGACGCAAAAGGTCGTCCACTTACAGCATATGATTTGGTGCTTGGTAGTAGCACCTCGGCTCTACCACAGCCACGTCTACGCGCCCACGACCACGTCCTCTTGTACTCATGATTGCTTGTTCGTTTATCGATTACAAGTTTTATGAATCGAAATTTTGTTTGGTGTTTATTAACGATATTTTATGAGATTTGAGATATAAAGTTGTTTTTATAGCGTGTCCTATAGTCTCAATCTCTACGATTTTCACATCTAAAACTAGAAGTTCTAGAGTATTCCTATGATCATATCATAGTAATCATTTAAGCGATATATACTTACTTGACTTGTTGCTTGGGATGCTTGTGGTGCCATCTTGATCTTTAAAATACCATTGAGCATTTTCATACAAAATTATTTTGAACCCAAACCACCGTAGAGTTTTGAAGCGGCTCGATACCACTAAATGTAACACCCCAAACCCGGTCTATGCGTTGAGACTAGATTTGGTTTGTTACATGATTCGAACTATTCTTAAATCCTTAATGAGTTGAAAAACTACAATATTGTTTACTGAGTTTAAAATTTGTAGAGTATTAGATTTTGATAAATATTTAAAAACATTAGTTGAAAATCATTGTATTATCTAAAACCGTTAGGAAATTTGTTAAAGAGTTAGCAAGAAAAAGAATTATTTATAAAAGAATTCCTTATACTTTGAAAACCCAAGTTCATTTTAGTAAAGCATCATAAATCACACCCATGATTTAAAGCCCAAATAAAGTTTAAATTCCAACACACATAAAATCCATAAGTTATTTATAGAGGCCATTTATTACAACATCCCAAAATAGTAAAATAATAATTAAAAGTTCGAATTTAAATAACCCTTATTTAGCAGTATGGCCTCCACGAAGTCATCCTCACCCAAGTCCACATCGGTTTCCATTACGAGATGGAAAGAAATTAAAGGGTGAGTTACTTAGAACTCGATGTGTAACTCACTTACCACCATTATTGGGCGATTGTCAAGATATTATGTTGGGCTTGAGCCCAATCCAATTCAACAATATAACATGAATTTAAAATAATTAATAATGCATGAAAATGAAATTCCCAACCCAAACCTAATAACCATCCGCTAACACCCCGTACCAACCATCACACTGTGGGGATCAAGTCAACCCACCCCGCCATCACACCAATCGTAGGCATTAAGCCTTTTATAATTGTGGCATAGCCACCGAACTAGAGCAATAAGTCGATATTGTGGCGAAACCACCGAACTAGAGGCAATAAGCCGATATTGTGGCGAAACCACCGAACTAGAGGCAATAAGCCGATATTGTGGCGAAACCACCGAACTAGAGGCAATAAGCCGATATTGTAACAATCAGCCATTCTTCTCTTCATAAATCCCACCCATGCAATTATACATGTACTTTAAAAATATAAAATTTATTATCAATACATAACATGGTGGGTTTTATCAATGACATTCATTTGGCCCATAATTATAGCAATTTATCCATTTAGCAATTTAGTGGGCTTTGGCCCATTTACCAAACTAGAGCGTTTTGGCTAAATTTTAACGAACTAGAGTATTTATGGCCCAATTTATCGAACTAGAGTATTTACGGCCCATTTTCACGAACTAGAGTATTTACGGCCCATTTTCACGAACTAGAGTATTTACGGCCCATTTTCACGAACTAGAGTATTTACGGCCCATTTTCACGAACTAGAGTATTTACGGCCCATTTTCACGAAACATCAAATTTTCATAATATCAATTAATTTCTTGGGCGTTTTGAAATTTTCACGATTTAGTCGCTTTTACGTATTTCGTCAAAATATCAATTTTGTGCTTTTACCGATCTAGTCGTTTTACGATTTTTCTACCATACTGAAATTTGACATACAACCCTAAAATAATGAGGTGAAATTACACACCTCGATCCGTGAGTATTATCCCTTCTCGCTCCTCGGCACCTAAAATATATTTGATTAGTTAGACAACTAATTCAAAAATAATCTTATTTGTTAATGGATCCAAAATCTTACCCTCTTGATTTTGAATCACTTGATTTTCGGTTTTCCTTCGTTTATCGATTCACTAGCCGAGAATCCACCAACGATATACTGACTCGAGGTTCGTACTACTTCAAATAATGGACTTCTTTGGAAGATGGCCCACAACCCAGTGGAAAATCCCGATTTGCGAAACCGCTCTTCGTTTGAATGGGGATTTGAGATCCACCCTCTTACGATAACTAAACACCGCCCTTTTCTTCCCTATCTTGTGGTCTTCAAGATCCAAAAGAATTTAGTTAGTTCTAAAATAATATCAATAATACTAGAGATTTAAAAAGTAGGATTTCCTTACCAAAATGAAACGTTTCCAACGTTTCCACGATTCTCCGATCACTTGAATTCCAATCTCGTTATTGCACTAAATAATAACGAAATAAGCGTTATTAGTATGAATGCTATATCAATCCAAAAGACTCTCAAAAATCCTATGATATTGGCCATAATATCACTAATCAATAAATCAAAAAAATGGGAGAAACCCTTACCTACTTCCCACGGACGAAAAGCAAGATTAAGAATGATGTTTAATTGATGGAAGATTGGCTATAAATGATTAAGAATGGAAAAATAATTTTTGGCTTATAGGCACAATAACATTCGACCAAGAGAGTGAAGATGGAGAGAATTTTCGATTGAAAAGAAATAGTATAAGAACGAAAGGATGATGGTGATGATGTTTTGATTTCAAGGAGATTAGAAGAAAAAAGAAAAGAAAATAAGAACTTTAGGTCTTTGGTATATTCGGCCATGGCAAAAAAAAAAAAAAAAAAATTGATTTTGGTATAGGTGATTTGGCACAAGAAGAAAGAGGCACAAGAATTGGTTATCAAGATAAGAAAAGGAATGACCAAATGGTCACAAAACTTTGGCTTAACCAAGTGCAAAATTCGGCCAAATAGGGATATTGAAAGGAGAGGAATAAAATTTCGCACAAAGTGCAAAGGTTAACCAAAGAGAAAAGAATGAGATTTTGCCAACTAACAAAATTTTGGCTCTCCTCCCCTACCAATATTGCCGTCCAGCCTATGGTCAATTGGCCATTATTTCTTTCCAAATTTTCCCTAGATAAGTGCCTTATGTCCCCTATCTTTCCTTAAACTTTTGATTCCATACCATATGTTAGTTGTTACCTTAATCTCTTGATACACTAACCAAAAATACATGGTCAACACCTTCCTTATATGTCCCTTGCCGACACTTCATAGCCATGAGCAGAAAATTAAAACAAAAATTTTATCTAGGTGCTATACAAGGGATTCGAACCTCTTCCCTCTTACTTGAACCCATGCGCCATTCTCCACCATGCCATATGCTCATTTTATGACACTTTAAGCACATAATTTAGCTTAAGTCTTAATCACCTTTGTTTCACTTCAATAAATTCCCAATAATAAATTTTATTCTTCTCCAATTTATGCTTTACCCTCTCTAGGACTTTAATAAACACTAAAATAAAAGAAAAAAAAAAAATTTTCCTTTAACATCTAAACACCAAAATCATGCCAATTTAAATACTCAGATTTTTAGGGTGTTACATTGGAAACCCTTAATTTTAGAAAAAAAGGACTGATTTTTAACATTGTCAAAACTATGAGTGTTGCAATTTTACTAAAATATAAAAACCCAACCTTAAAACCCCCATTTACAACATAATTCACAATAGGTTCTTCCCTTCTCATTAAAGTTATCGTCCCTTATTTTTCCCTTACCATTCTAATTGATTTTTTATTCCCAAACCATAATACTTTGATGTCCTATCATCCACAAGCATTAAACCTCCCTAAAACTCCAAGAAAAACATTCAAAAACTCCATAGATTTCATCATCCTCTCCAAACGTAGATTTTTTAAGATTTGTGTTAAAACTCATTTAATCTTTCATATAAGGTAATGTTTTGAATTCTTATGAGTTTTTCATGATATCTAGTCCTTAAAATTGAAGTATTAGCTGTTGAATTGAAAGTTTTTAATAACAGCTAAAAATTTGGACCTTAATGGTGAATTTTAGGATTTTAAGTAAAAACGTGGTTTCAAAGTGTATTTCAACTCTTTTTGTCATGATTAAAATGTTTCTAAACTTACCTTGAAGTTTCGTTAATGATTTCTTACATTTTAATGGATTCTGTGAAAATTGCCAAAAAGAAGTCAAAAACTTTTGATACATGAATTGGGTAGTTTTTAGTGGTTTAAAGGTTAAGGATTAGGTGTAGATGACTAATTAGATCAACAGAATTCATTTTAGGTGAAAAGGTTAACCGTAGATCGAGTTTTGAGGATTCTATGTTTGTTATGTTAAAGGTTTTGGTTACATGAGAATTTAGAATAGGTTGATGTTTTAGCTGGTTTAAGTGAGTCATTGGCTACTATATAATTGTGAATATTGTATTGTTGTTTTGTGTAAAGGCTTGGATTCATTGGAGGCTTTTACAAGTTAAAGGAAGAGCTAGTTTGAGCTTTCGACTTCTCGGTGAAAGCATAGTTGTTAGTGTTTAGGACCGCTGCTCATAGACATGAGTCCTGTGTTATTCGAGAATTTAGTAGTAGTCTAAACCCCTACTCTAAATTCTGAGTGTAATTTTTCTTGTATCTATATTATCTTTGTGTTTTTTTTCTTGTATGATTACGAAATTGTGCATGGTACTAAAAGCTCAAACATGTAATATGTGAAAAGTGAAAATGTTAAATGACAATGATATTGTTTTACAAAAGATGCTAACATGCAGTGATAATGCACGGATAATCGGTAAGTGATATGTGATTTGTTTTTGGATATTTTAGCTTTGTGATCTTGAAATCGTTGGATATAATTGGCATGTCATAGGATTGTGAGTACTGACCTATATGTACAGTGATTTTGAGCCTTGAGTTCTTGGGACAGGTTAGAGGGATAAGGGAATATGAGCTAAGCTCCATTCAATGGGACATGTGAGGGGAAATAAGGAGAGTGTCAGCTATATGCTACACTTTTGGGACATGTTTGACTCTATGAGTATATGTGGTGTGTTGGAGATCTGAGTATCCAATGAGTGATGATAGAGCTCAGTTTATGTTTCGTACCTCAAGTGCCAATTTATCCTTATATGTGACTTGTGTAAAATGTGATGTATGCTTGATTAAATATGTGTTTCACATGATATATGTTTGCATGAGTATGTAAACGTTGTGTAGATGAACTAGTAGTTAATGCATGGATAGGTACTCTACGACACTAGACATAGGCCTATTGTAATTGTACTTCTAAATGGTTGTCTTGAGGATGCATGATGATATGTTTGCGATGTGGTTATTCTAATCATTCATTAAGCTTGTGAAGCTCACCCACTCCCTTCTTTACCCATTGCAGATTAGTTGTGTACCGATGTGTACGGTGTGGTTTTTTGAGAGGTGATTCAAGCTAGTTTTGTGCTATTCTATATGTGTTCTTTATTTACTTACGTTTTGGGGAAAAGGCAATATGGTAGACTTGTTGATGGACATGTTATTTTCTAGACATTTTGCTGGTTATAGCTTTTGTTTAAAAGGTTTAAGAGTTATGATTATTTGCTTATGTATGCTATATTTTTGAAGTCTAGAGTAAGGGTATCAATATTCGTATTGTAAAATTGATGCCTGTATGTTTGAAATGTGTAGAAAGTCAAATTAGAGATTTGGTATTGATACCTTTGCTCGAGTATCGATACTCGGGGTCAAAATATCAATATTTCATGATAGGTACTAATAATTTTTTAGATTTTGGGATTTTATTTGAGAATCAGAATGCAAGTTTGGTATCATTTTTCCAAGTGGTATCGATACCTAAAAGACAAGTTTTAGAAATTTTGTTAAACGGACCTTACACATGTTTAAGTATTATTATATGACTATTTGATGAATGGGTAGCATGTAACTTTAATGACTAACATATATTATTGACTTAAAATCTATACGAATGATAATAAGGAAGACGATTCTTTTAGAATGGACTTTCACTCGTTTTATATGACATGAGACAATAGTGTGGCATACCGTATTCAGGCTTGGCGACCAGGCCGAGTACAGGGTGCTACAAAATACCGAATAATAAAGTTTAAAAGTGTATACGTAAAATGTCCGAGTACTCCTTCATAAGCCCAACCCATGTCCTAACCTCAAGGGGTATGTAATATCCCGAATTATGGCTTATGCATAATTACTTAATTAAGTGTGGAAGCATGCCTTTGTATGTATGAATGTGTATTTATGAATGTTGTGAACTTTAGAATAATAGGAAATGCCTTAGAAAATTTTTAGATTTTAAGTCTAAAATAGGAAGCTAAGCAGGGTGGCCTTAAGAAAATTAATAAAGGAAATCTGACAAACAATTGGGCTTAGCAATGTGGCAACAAGGCGCCACTTAGGGCTTTAGTGTGTGACGCCATAAGCTAGGGGAAGGACTGGTGTTCGAGTTGCATGGGAAGCAAAATTTTAAGGTTTTTATTTTTGCTTTTGGCGTCAAGAGTGGGGAGAGGAGTTGGACGGCATGTGGACTTCTAAAAGGATGATATAAGGCTTGTTTTTATTTTTAAAATTTAACTAGAGGAGTTAGATAATGGAGGTTTTATTTTATTTATTTCAAATGATAAGATAAGGGATAATGAGGAGATTAATAAGGGATTTGATCAGGAGTTGAGATGGTGGCCGAATAGGGTGTAACATCCTGAAAAGGGCCTATGCATTTTTGGTTTAATTGTACGAAATGACATGTCTTATGTGTTATGAATAAATTTTGAATATTTTTGGAAACTTGGGAATGTATAGAAATGTTACGTTAAAAAGAGGAAAGTGAACATTTTGGAAACCTAAGTAAAATAGGAAAGTGAACATTTTGGAAACCTAAGTTAAAGAGGAAAGTGAACATTTCTGGAAACTTGGAAATGTAAGGAAATGTCAAGTTTAAAGAGCCAAACGAAAATTTTTGGAAACTTAGAAATGACTTAGAAATGTCGAGTTTTAAAGTTTAAAAGAGGAAATTAAGGCAAGGTGGCCTTAAGAGAAGAAGTATGTGAAATTTGACACACAAACAGGCTTGGAAAAGTGGCCTGAAAATGCCACTTAGGGCCTCTGGAAATGGCGCCACATGCAAGGGTGTTGGGCTTGAGTTCGAGTCACATGGGAAGCAAATAAAAGAAGTTTTATTTTTGCTTCTAGAAGCACAGAGGTGGACGGCACAAGGCTTGCAAAAGAGGAGTTTTATTCCCTTTAAAATTTCAGTTAAATAGGGGATAAATGATAGATTTAATATTAGATTACTTTAAGTGGATAATTGATGAGATTAAATAAAGTGATAAATAAAAGATAAAATTTATCAAGTTGTGGAGAGTTGGTCGATTAAGGGACTCCTTGGATGGTATTTTCGGCCAAGGTTGTAAAGGGGGAGGCTATAGCCGAATTCTATTGAGCCAACTTGCCTCTCTTTTGCCAACTCTTTTCTCTCCAAGACTATCATTTTTTTCTTCTTTCTTTTCCAATTGTTCTAGCCGAATTTTTCCCCCTCTTCTTAGTTCACTTTTGCCGATTTCTCAAGGGACTCTCTCTCCTCTCTTTTCTTTTGCTAAACCGACAATACAAACATCTTCATAAGCTGACTCCTTGTTAAGTTCCAAAAGCCAAAAATAAATCCCCTTTAGCCCTAGCCGAATCTTTGAAGGACTTAAAGCATAAGGTTGTCGATTTGTGTATTAAGGGGTAAGGATCTAAGGATCATCATCTTATTTCTTTTCTTAGGCTGAAAATTAGAACTCTAACTCTATTAATGTCTATGGCCGACTACTTGAAGGAAGCTTCGGGAATTAGGTGCTGTCGACTACAAAGAAGAAACTTTTGGGATTTCTAAGATCTAAGGTAAGCTATGAATACCATTCGGTAATAAGCTATATTATTATGATTTAATGTTAGATTAAATCTAACAAATGGTTATAGGAATTTCGACAGCATTAAGAAAGCAAGGATCCAATTCGGGATTTAAGATTTTCAAGGTAAGTAACTATGAATATTCGGCCAAGGCCTTATTTTAGTACATAGATCTATTCCCTTATTATCTTAAAAAGTCGAAAACTAACCGATGTAGAGATTTAGGATTTGGCCGAATACAAGGAGAAGAAAAACAAAGTTTTCGGGATTTGAATAGTCATCAAATCGGCACCAAAGGTAAGAAATTGACTACATGAATCCTTCGAGATTTGGGTTATAGCCGATTAGGCTTTAAAAGAAAACATTAAATTTGGCCGAATAGGCCTTTGCTAAATATTACCATGTTGGTCGAATGTAGGGACTTAAAAATCTAAAGCAATGGATCGGTTTTCTTTCGGGATTTCAAGGAATTCGTTAAGCAAATCAGGTGTGTACCCCACACAAATCTTAATAGATTTATGGCTTAAATTTAATATATGTTGTTAATATGAAAGTATATGAATGTGGCTAAAGTACCATGTTATGGTACAAAGTACTCAGGTACGTTTCCTACTCCTACTAGGATTACGAAATATGTTAAATTTAACATGTGGAAAGTGACATGAATGCGAATTTAAGTATGATATGCATGATATGAATAATATGGGGCATTCGGGTAATATGAGAAAGGGGAAGTGAATGTGGTAGCTTCGGTTACATTATCTGAATGTGGTGTCTCATGACACAATTATTTAATCTGGTGGCTATGCCACGAATTTTATATGGGCGATGAGCACGTCGACTGCAGCGACTACCTTCGATGGTGTGTAGCAGATGGAGGGTTGACTTAGTAGTCCCCACGGTGTGCAGGTTGGTATGGGGATGTGTAGAGGATAGCATCTAGGTTTGGGTTTGGGTTGCATCATTATCTTGAATCATTAAATGTGAAATCATGATATGTATGAATATGATTTGTTATGCCTGAATTTGTTAAGACTTAGTGTTTGTGTGCACATTGAGTCTGCATTGACTCACCCGTTGTGGGAACATGTTTGGTGTGGGCGGTGATGGACCGGGTTAATGAAGCTTAGGGATGGCCATGCACAGCAAGAAAATTACGACTTGGACTTTTATTTTATTTTAAGTAATTTAAATTTTATTTTGGTTTTAATTTTGGAAAATTATTTGATGTAATAAGGCCGTAGTAGCGTTTGCTTTACTTTTATTTATTGAGCATACGATCTTTATATTTATTAAAAGATTAAGTAAAATTAATTCAATTCAAAGCCCAAACGTTTTGTCACCTAAACCAAAAGGATTTTTTTTTAACGAAATAAACCTGTTATCAACTCAAGCCCAACCCAAAACAAACTTTCCCTCAAAACGCTCAAGTTTTTCCTAAATACAAAAGAATTTGAAATGGTTTTCACCGAGGAACATACCAGATCCAGTCCAGGCTCGTGTGCCGGGTGTGGGGTGTTTCAATTTGGTATTAGAGCCCAGTTTTGAACTCTCAGCCTGTGGGCTAAGGCCCAAAACATTTTCTAATCGAGCCCAAATAAGCTTTATAAAGTATCTTATGAAATAAGCAGGTTTTTCTGGCATGGCACCTAAGTTTCCGACCCGCAGTCCACCAGGTAAGTACCCCTAACTATCTGTGTGATTATGTGAATTATAGATGGGTAGAAAAGGAATGGAACGTAGAATAGCATGATAGGAACTTGAACCCTAGGACTAGTCTACCCCAACTACTACATAAGACTTAAATGTCTAACTAAACAAACCTATGGCTAAGTCAACCTGAGTTAGGGTGTGGTAACCACTGTGCGCATGTCTAGGATTGGATCCGGAAGAGCTGGTATTTAAGCAGTCCTAGTGACTCACCTCCTCTTCGCAGGAATCCTACCTGGTGCGTAGCTTCGGTTCACCCTAACCCAGAGGACTTAGTGGGTGTGGCAACCCCTGTGCGCATGCCTAGGAATGGTTTCAGTGGGAGCTTGGTACTTAAGCAGTCTGTGTGACTCACCTCCTCTCCACTCGAATCCTGCCTGGTGCGTAGTTTTGGTTCACCCTGACCAAGAAGACTCGGTCATAGGCTAAACCCAATAACTAAAACCCAAAAGGGAACTAGCCATGTTTTTTTTAATAAGAACCCTAATGTTAAAAAAACTCTTAAAATCATTTTTCTTTAATTCGTTGAAACTATCTTTTCTACACAATTTTCTAAAAAATTTTTGATTTATAAAATTACAAAAATATCCCTAGTGGTAAAATTACAAAAATACCCTTGGTTTATAAAAATGTCTAAAATACCCACAGTTCTAATCAACATTTTCATTATTTCATAACAAGTCCAAAAAACCCTTATTTGTAAATTATCAAAAATACATTGATTTTGGAAAATTACAAAATTGCCCCTAACTTACCAAAATTTCCAAAATGACCCTGATTTCCAAAATTTTTGCAACTTCATCGTTTTGGAAAATAAATTTCTCAAAAAGAACCCTCAAAGTTTTGCAAATTTTGAAATATCCCTGAATTATTAAACTTTACAAATCTACCCTGGTTTATTACCAAAATACCCCCAAAATTCAAAATTATCGAAATACCTCTAGAATTTCCAAATTTATCGAAAAGCCCTGGGATTTTAAAATTTCCAAAGTACTTTTTGACAAAATCACCAAGGAACCTTATTTGAAAAATTACGAAAATACCCCTGTATGGCAAATTACGAAAATACCCCTAGGTAGTGGAAAAACAACAACAATGAAAACTACAACATTTCTTTGAATGAACGGAAGTTCATAATTGATTGATGGATGTGTGAATGTGAAGCCTGTGTGCATGTATGAATATGAAAGAACCACTCTTAAAATTCTTTTCATAAAACTTCGTCATGGATAATCAGTGGAATAAGGGCTAATTCATAAAACTTTCTTAAATCAGATTAAAATGCATCGTTAGATATGAATTCTAGAGGACGCAGTCGTCATGGACGCGGTAGAGGAAGATTGGCCGTGTTAGAACCAGTTAGATCGGGTCAAGGGTCTGACAATGAGTTACCACCGCCACCACCCCCGGTTTGCCGATTGTCGGCGGCGAGCTCGTGACGGGGATGATGTTGTATCACAGGCTGTCCTGCGAGTTCTGGAAATGGTGGCCGGAGCAGGTGGAAATATGGGGGCTCAAAAGTCTATACCTGAGCGACTCCGAGCCAACGGAGCTGAGGTGTTTCGTGGAGTATCCGGTGTGGCACCCAGTACAGCTGAATACTGGTTGGAAGCAACCGAGCATATTATGGATGAGCTCGATCTGACCCCGGAGGAAAAGTTGAAAGGAATGGTGGCACTACTACGAGAAGAAGCGTACCAATGGTGGTTAACTATCCAGGATGGTGCCACGGCTGAGGATTTGACCTGGGAGTATGCTAAGGAGGCATATCAGAAAAAGTATGTCGGCACACGTTATATTGATGAACAGAGGAAAGCTTTTACGAAATTGGTTCAAGGAACAAGTCGATGCTTGATATGAAGTGAATTTCTAAGGTTAAGCCGATATGCTCGAGGAGTGGTGGCTACGAAACATGAGCGATGTGTCCGTTTTGAAGACGGTTTAAGGGATGATCTCAGGTTATTGATAGCTCCACATCAGGAGCGGGAGTTTTTCGCGTTGGTTGAAAAGGCTAAGGTAGCTGAGGGAATCAAGGACTCGGTTAAGCAGAGCTCTGATAGGAATAGACCCAAGAGGGGTTATGGGTCGTCCGGATCATCGGGAAATGTGTAGAAAAGGCCCAGAGCTGATGGGCCGAGGGGTCAGCAAGTTGGTACTAGAGGGCAGTATCGTCCTTGTGAGCATTGTGGAAAGAAGCACTTAGGGAGGCTTTGGAAAAGACGGAGGATGTTTTAGGTGTGGGTCCAAGGACCATATGCTCAAAGATTGTCCTAAGAAACCGGATGAAAATCGATCGTGACTGAATGTTAATCAGTGGTAGAGGAGGACAAGCTGACCTCAACGGGTCGTGGTTCAAATAATGAGGTAATGGTGTTGGCAGAGGATGTGGAACACAAGGCAGAGGTCTTGCTAATATCTTGAGGCAAAGCGGTAGGGTTTGGTTTACCCAGTTCACCGGAGGGAGGATGGAGACGCACCGGACGTCATAACCGATACGTTCTTTATTTATGGCAAGCCTTATTATGCCTTAATTGATGTAGGCTCGACCCATTCTTATGTTGCCTGTAGTGTAGTTGAAACACTAGGCCTAGACTCTGAACTTTCTGGTAGGGAGATGACGGTAGTAAGCCCGTTAGGCCAAACTGTAGTGGTGGATAAGATCTTTGAATGTACCCTAGAAATTGTGGAGTGAGCTTTGGTGACTTAATGGAGTTACCCTTCTGAGAATTTGACCTCATACTTGGTATGGATTGGTTAGTAGAACACCGAAAGTGTCTTTGGATTGTGCGGCTAAGCGAATGGAACTAAGGACCCCGAGGATGAGGTGGTCATTATGATAGGAGAAAGAAGAAACTACTTGTCTAATGTAGTTTCGGCGTTTAAGGCTGAAAAGATGGTTCGAAAAGGGTGCGAGGCGCTTTTAGCCTTTGTAAGTGTGTTGGATGGAAAGGAGGAAGGTATCAATGGAGTTAGAACGGTAAGGGACTTTGAGGATGTGTTCCCAGAGGAATTACCAGGAATACCCCCAGATAGGGAGGTGGAATTTGGAATAGATTTGCTACCAGGAACAGCTCCTGTGTCAATCACTCCATACCGAATGGCGCCAAAAGAGTTGGTTGAGCTCAAGGCTCAAATCCAAGAACTACTTGATTGTGGGTTTATTCGACCCAGTGTGTCTCCATGGGGAGCACCGGTCCTGTTTGTAAAGAAGAAGGATGGAACTATGCGCATGTGCATAGATTACCGTCAATTAAATAAGCTGACCATTAAGAACAAGTATCCTTTGCCTAGGATCAATGACTTGTTCGATCAGCTGAAAGGGGCCGCAGTATTCTCAAAGATAGACTTAAGGTCGGGATATCATCAATTGAAGGTGAAGGAGACCGATATCCATAAGACAACTTTTAGGACAAGATACGGCCATTTTGAGTTTGTAGTAATGCCGTTTGGGTTTAGGAACGCCCCAGCCACGTTCATGGACATGATGAACCGAGTTTTCCAACCTTACTTGGATAGGTTCGTCGTCGTGTTCATCGACGATATTTTGGTATACTCCAAGTCTGAAGAGGAGCATGATGAGCATCTCTGAGTTGTGCTGCAAGTATTAAGGGAGAAGAAGCTCTATGCCAAATTCAGCAAGTGTGAATTTTGGCTCAAGGAGGTGGCGTTCTTAGGGCATGTGGTATCCACAGAGTAAATAAGAGTGGATCCTAAGAAGATCGAAGCGGTGTTGGATTGGAAACCACCTAGGGCCGTGGCTGAGATCCAAAGTTTCTTAGGTTTGGCAGGCTATTACAGAAGGTTTGTGGAAGGGTTCTCATCTATAGCCGCGCCTTTGACAAAGTTGTTGAGGAAGGAAGTACCCTTCGTTTGGTCGGAGAAGCAGTAGGAAAGCTTTGAGAAACTTAAGAAGGTTTTAACAGAAGCTCCAGTATTGATTCAGCCAGAGGCAGGAAAGGAATTCACGGTGTATTGTGACACTTCCCATACAGGTTTGGGTTGCGTATTGATGCAAGATGAAAAGGTAGTCGCATATGCATCTCGGCAGTTAAGGCTGCATGAGGTTAACTACCCAACCCATGACTTGGAATTGGCAGCCGTAGTTTTCACCCTTAAGGTGTGAAGGCACTATCTCTATGGAGAAAGGTCAGTGATCTACACAGACCACAAGAGCCTTAAGTATCTATTGACTTAGAAGGAGTTGAACTTGAGGCAGCGAAGGTGGGTGGAGTTATTGAAGGATTATGATTGCTCAATAGAGTACCACCCGGGCAAGGCGAATGTGGTAGCTAATGCCCTAAGTTAGAAAGTTGTGTCGGACCTAAGGACAATGTTCGCTCATTTAAGTTTGTATGAGGATGGAAGCCTGCTGGCTGAGTTGCAAGTCAAGCCAACGTGGTTGAAGGAGGTGAAACAGGGACAGTTGATTGATGAGGATTTAAGTGTTAAGTTACAACAAGCACAGAACGGAGAGATAAAGGACTATGAAGTTAGTGATGAGGGAATGTTGTGCTTCAAAGGAAAGGTCTGTATGCCGAGGGACAAGGAGTTAAGACAGAGGATTCTTCGGGAAGCGCATGGTAGCCCTTATGCTATGCATCCCGGAGGCACTAAGTTGTACAGAGATCTAAGAGAACAATTCTAGTGGCTTGATCTTAAACGGGAAGTTACTGAATTCGTGGGAAAATGTCTGCCGTGTCAGCAAGTTAAGGCTGAACACCAAGTCCCATCGGGATTGCTTCAGCCAATCGAGATTCCGCAGTGGAAGTGGGAAAGAATTACCATGGACTTCATTAGTGGGCTTCCCCTTATGCCTACTAAGAAGGACTCGGTATGGATAATAGTGGACTGTTTAACTAAGTCCGCACATTTCATTCCGGTAAGAGTGGATTATTCCCTTCAAAAGTTAGCCAAGTTATATGTGGCGAAAATCGTGAGACTACACGGAGTGCCGGTATCAATTATTTTGGATAGAGACCCAAGGTTCACGTCTCGATTTTGGTGGGCACTTCATCAAGCTTTAGGCACTAAGTTGGACTTCACTACGGCTTTTCATCCACAATCGACGGGCGGTCGAGCAGGTAATAAGTTTTGGAGGATATGTTGAGAGGGTGTGTGATGGATTTTCGAGGAAGTTGGGAGGATTACTTGCCTTTAGCGAGTTCGCCACAACAAAGATTATCGAGCTAGCATTCAGATGGCACTATATGAAGCATTGTACGGGCGAAAGTGTCGAATTCCTACTTGTTGGACTGAGTTAGGAACGTCGAGTTTTGGGACCAGAGTTAGTGGCAGAAACTGAAGAGAAGGTTGTGATAATCCGAGCACGATTAAAGGAAGCCTCTGATAGGCAGAAGTCTTACGCTGGCCTCAAGCGGAAGGAAATAGAGTTTGAAGTGGGAGACCAAGTGTTTCTGAAAGTCTCACCTTGGAAGAAGGTGATGAGGTTTGGTCGGAAAGGGAAGTTAAGCCCAAGGTTTATAGGGCCCTATTGAGTACTAAAGTGAGTTGGGCCAGTGGCATACCAGCTAGAGTTACCACCAGAGTTGCAGTAGATGCACAACGTATTCCATGTGTCCATGCTACGTTGCTACCGATCGGATCCATCTCACGTGGTAGCAGTTGAAGAAGTGGAGCTAAGGCCAGGCTTATCCTACGAGGAAGAGCCGATTCAGATTTTGGAACGTGATGTGAAAGTGTTACGGAGGAAGTCAGTTCCTCTAGTCAAAGTGTTATGTCGCAATCATGGATCGGAGGAAGCTTCGTGGGAACCAGAGGAGGCAATACGACGACAATTCCTCAATTATTTTAGCTAGGAAATTTTGAGGATGAAATTATTTTAAGGGGTAGAGGCAGTAACATCCCGAAAAGGGCCTATGCATTTTGGTTTAATTATGCGAAATGACATGTCTTATGTGTTATGAATAAATTTTGAATATTTTTGGAAACACAGGAATGTATAGAAATGTTACGTTAAAAGAGGAAAGTGAACATTTGGAAACCTAAGTAAAATAGGAAAGTGAACATTTTGGAAACCTAAGTTAAAGAGGAAAGTGAACATTTCTGGAAACTTGGAAATGTAAGGAAATGTCAAGTTTAAAGAGCCAAACGAAAATTTTTGGAAACTTAGAAATGACTTAGAAATGTCGAGTTTTAAAGTTTAAAAGAGGAAATTAAGGCAAGGTGGCCTTAAGAGAAAAAGTATGTGAAATTTGACACACAAACAGGCTTGGAAAAGTGGCTGAAATTGCCACTTAGGGCTTACGAAATGGCGCCACATGCAAGGGTGTTGGGCACGAGTTCGAGTCACATGGGAAGCAAATAAAGAAGTTTTATTTTTGCTTCTAGAAGCTGCAGGTGGACGGCACAAGGCTTGCAAAGAGGAGTTTTATTCCTTTAAAATTTTGGCTAAATAGGGATAAATGATAGATTTAATATTAGATTACTTTAAGTGGATAATTGATAAGATTAAATAAAGTGATAAATAAAAGATAAAATTTATCAAGTTGTGGAGAGTTGGCCGATTAAGGGACTCCTTGGATGGTATTTTCGGCCAAGGTTGCAAAGGGGGAGGCTATAGCCGAATTCTATTGAGCCAACTTGCCTCTCTTTTGCCAACTCTTTTCTCTCCAAGACTATCATCTTTTTCTTCTTTCTTTTCCAATTGTTCTAGCCGAATTTTCCCCCCCTCTTCTTAGTTCACTTTTTTCGATTTCTCAAAGGACTCTCTCTCCTCTTTTTTCTTTTGCTAAACCGATAATACAAACATCTTCATAAGTCGATTCCTTGTTAAGTTCCAAAAGCCAAAAATAAATCCCCTCTAGCCCTAGCCGAATCTTTGAAGGACTTAAAGCATAAGGTTGTCGGTTTGTGTATTAAGGGGTAAGGATCTAAAGATTATCATCTTATTTCTTTTCTTAGGCCAAAAATTAGAACTCTAACTCTATTAATGTCTATGGTCGACTACTTGAAGGAAGCTTCGGGAATTAGGTGCTGTCGACTACAAAGAAGAAACTTTCGGGATTTCTAAGATCTAAGGTAAGCTATGAATATCATTCAGTCATAAGCTATATTATTATGATTTAATGTTAGATTAAATCTAACATATGGTTATAGGAATTTCGACAGCATTAAGAAAGCAAGAATTTAATTTGGGATTTAAGATTTTCAAGGTAAGTAACTATGAATATTCGGCCAAGGCCTTATTTTAGTACATAGATCTATTCCCTTATTATCTTAAAAAGCTGAAAACTAACCGATGTAGAGATTTAGGATTTGGCCGAATACAAGGAGAAGAAAAACAAAGTTTTCGGGATTTGAATAGTCATCAAATCGGCACCAAAGGTAAGAAATTGACTACATGAATCCTTCGGGATTTGGGTTATAGCCGATTAGGCTTTAAAAGAAAACACTAAATTTGGCCGAATAGGCCTTTGCTAAATATTACCATGTTGGCCGAATGTAGGGACTTAAAAATCTAAAGCAATAGATCGGTTTTCTTTCGGGATTTGAAGGAATTCGTTAAGCAAATCAAGTGTGTACCCCATACAAATCTTAATAGATTTATGGCTTAAATTTGATATATGTTGTTAATATGAAAGTGTATGAATGTGGCTAAAGTACCATGTTATGGTACAAAGTACTCAGGTACGTTTCCTACTCCTACTAGGATTACAAAATATGTTATATTTAACATGTGGAAAGTGACATGAATGTGAATTTAAGTATGATATGCATGATATGAATAATATGGGGCATTCGGGTTATATGAGAAAGGGGAAGTGAATGTGGTAACTTCAGTTACATTATCTGAATGTGGTGTCTCATGACACAATTAGTTAATCTGGTGGCTATGCCACGAATTTTATATGGGCGATGAGCACGTCATCGCAATGACGCCTTCGATGGTGTGTAGCTGACGGAGGGTTGACTTAGTAGTCCCCACGGTGTGCAGGTTGGTACGGGGATGTGTAGCGGATGGCATCTAGGTTTGGGTTTGGGTTGCATCATTATCTTGAATCATTAAATGTGAAATCATGATATGTATGAATATGATTTGTTATGCCTGAATTTGTTAAGACTTAGTGTTTGTGTACACATTGAGTCATTGACTCACCCGTTGTGGGAACATGTTTGTGTGTGGAGCGGTGATGGACCGGGTTCTGAGAAGCTTAGGGATGGCCATGCACAAAGAAGAAAATTATGACTTGGACTTTTATTTTATTTTAAGTAATTTAAAGTTTATTTTGGTTTTAATTTTGGGAAATTATTTGATGTAATAAGGCCGTAGTAGCGTTTACTTTACTTTTATTTATTGAGCATACAATCTTTATATTTATTAAAAGAGTAAGTAAAATTAATTTAATTTAAAGCCCAAACGTTTTGTCACCTAAACCAAAAGGATTTTTTTTTTAACGAAATAAACCTGTTATCAACTCAAGCCCAACCCAAAACAAACTTTCCCTCAAAACGCTCAAGTTTTTCCTAAATACAAAAGAATTTGAAATGGTTTTCACCGGGGAACATACCAGATCCGGTCCAGGCTCATGTGCCGGATGTGGAGTGTTTCATAGGGGGCTCTTTGGGTTGGTATTTTCGGTCTTAAAAGGGGGCTTAAGTGTCGAATTTTGTTGTTTCTCCCCTAAGTCTCTCTTGCCGAATTTTGTAGTCAAGAAAATCCTCTCCTTTTTCTCATCTATTTGGTTAGGGCCGAAACTCCATTAGTATCCACCATTGCCGAAATTCTTCTACTCTTCTCCTAATCTTCTTTTGTTTCTTTCTTCCAACCCCAAACTCCCTTGTAGCCGAATATTTCTTGTGATTTAAAGCCTTAGCCGAATCTTATAGCTTTCTTCTTCTCCTTTCTTCTCTTGAGATCATAAAGTGCCGAACCAGCATTGTTGATCTCAAAAGCCGAATCTCTAAAGGAGGGGCTATCGACTTTTCTCTTGAAGCCTCTTCAAGCGACATAGTGGTAAGTGATCTCCCCTTAAAGCAATCGGTTTTATTCTTTGTTCATGGGTGTGCCGAAGTCAATGGTTGGTCTTGATTTTTAGCGCATGGCCGAATGTATATGGTGTCATAATAATGTGTCTTTTGTGTGTAGTCGACTACAGGGAGGAGAGCTTCGGGTATCAAGATCTAAGGTAAGGCAAGTATTCGGCCAAGGGCCATTTATTATGATGTTAGAAAGTAATCTAACATAAGTTCTTAGGTATTTCGACAGATACTACAATCCAAAGTCACTTTTCGGGATTTTTGGCCTATTGTCGATTTTTAGGAGGAAGACTTTCGGGATTTTAAGAACCCAAGGTAAGCTATAAGTGAAATTCGGCCTTAGGCCATTCTATTATGTTTTAGTGTTAGAATTAAATGTAACATATGTGTATAGGGCTGTCGACATCTCCATAGTCAAGTGATACTTTTCGGGATTTGGAAATCGTAAGGTAAGTGCATAAGTACAATCGGCCAAGGCCATATTTGATGTTTTAAGTCTATTCCTTCTTTGTTTAAAAAAGTCGAAACTAATCCTTTAGGTAATCTAGTGTTGACCGATTTCAAGGAGAAGCACAACAAAGTTTCGGGACTTGATTAGTGGTGAATACGGTAACAAGGTAAGGACTTTTGTCACAAGGATCCTTCGGGAATTGGGTTTTTAGCCGAATAGGCCTTTTTGCTAATATGCCTAGTGTTGGCCGATTATAGGGACTAAAGGATCTAAGGTTTTAGATCGGGCTTTTCGGGATTTAAGTGAACCGCTAAGTGTATCAGGTGTGTACCCCACACTATTTCTTAATAAGTTTTATGGCAATGTTTAATATATATATATATATATATGTGTGTGTGTGTTATTAAGAATGTGAAAAGTATGGCTAAGGTACCATACAATGGTACAAAGTACTAAGGTACGTTTTCCCACTCCTACTATGAGTATGATATGGTTTGTTATGCCATGAATGTGAATATGATAAGAATGTGAATTAAGGCATGATATTGCATAATGTGTATGAAATATGGGGGCATATGGGATATTATGAAAAGGGGAAGTGAATGTGGTGACTCATGTCACGATATAAGAATGTGGTGACTTCAGTGGTGACTTCGGTCACATTATCTGAATGTGGTGTCTCATGACACAAAATATTATCTGGTCACTATGCAACGAAATATATGAGGGCGATGAGCACGTCGACTGCAGCGACTGCCTTCGATGGTGTGTAGCGGATGGAGGGTTGACTTAGTAGTCCCCAAGGTGTGCAGGTTGGTACGGGTGATGTGTAGCGGTTGGTAACTAGGCTTGGGCTTGGGAATGCATCATTAATTGTATTTTTTGATATGAATGTATATGACTTGATATGCCTGAATCTATTTGGACTTAGTGTTTGTGTACACATTGAGTCTGTTTGACTCACCCCGTGGTGGGAACATTTTCTTTCAGGTGACGATCAGTGATGGGCCGGGTCGGCAGGAGCTTAGTGGAGGCCATGTGGAGTTCAAATTTTTCTTTGTTTTGGACTCTTTTTATTTTAAATACTTTGAATTTATTTTGCTTGGGAATTATTTGATGTAATAAGGCCTTAGTTGAATTATTTTACTTCCATTTATCATGCTACAAAATATTTTTTTTAAAAGACTAAGTAAATTTATCTTAAACTAAACTCTAAATGTTTTGTCACCTAAAATCAAGGGATTTCAAGTATAAAATTAACTTGTTTCCAACTCGAGCCCAACCCAAAAACAATCTTTCTTACAAAACATCATTTTTTCCAAAGTCACAACAGAATTTTGAACCGGATTAGGACGAGAGACATACCAGATCAGGTCAAGGCTCATGGGCCGGGTTTGGGGTGTTTCAGGGTATCTAAAAAATTAGGAAATTGAATGAGTGAGCTTTCAAAGCACAGTGTGAATTCAACATAAAAGAAAAAAAATTTAAGTCATGCATTTCATATATATAGCAGCACTTATATTTCTACATAATCTCACATATAGCAAGGTGCATGAGAATGTCGATGCTGCTTTTTTAGAAATCAGTGCAAGTTTTACAAAATAATTCCTACCTATCTCTACTACACACCAACAAAGAGTTCCCCATTACTCGCTCATCCAATAACACACCACATTGCGACCAAGCCATTCAATAACGTTGTGGCCAAGTCACTCAATAGCGTTATGGTTAAGCAACACAATAACGTTGTCGTTAAACCACTCAATATTGCAGTAAAATTGCCAAAGCCTTCCTCTTCTCATAATCATCCCAACCACATGCATGTGATATGGCATGTGAACAATACTTTCAGTGGGCATGCTTAACATGTGTTATTGATTTATAATCTACAAATTTGGCAAGCTTAACATGCAAATCATATTTATAATCAACATAGTTAGCATGCTTACATGCAAATCATTTTTCAATATAAAAATAGTGCCATGATTTATTTATATATCATGCATAACCAATCTTGCCATAAATCACATATAATGAGAATTGGTATGTACACATAATTCCACATTAATCATTAAAACACATCGATTATATCATACATTCACTCAAAATGATCAGTTATAAATACTTATTTGGGTTTCCCCCCTTTTTTAGGGATTTAGCATCTCTTTGAATACATACGTATTCTCAATATTTGAAAATATTTAAATCTTTATCAAATTTTCAATCTAATTAAATATTTATATTTTATTTGACGGTAAGTCCATAAATAGGTTTTTCTAATAAGTTAAATCCACACCTCGATTGGTAGATCCGATAACTCTATTCCAATTTCGATTCCAACTCCAAGGGAAGAAATCCGGTCTTGAATCCTTTTTATTGATAAATCAATACCAATTTAAAACACTAAAATGCTCCATTTAAGCCTCATACCAAAAGTAAAATGAGAAAACGTACTTTTCAAACTTCCAAGTGAGAATAATTTCTTCTTGGCAAGAATACTGATTTGAGCAGTACGAAGAACACTTCACGAGAGTGTATAATCATTATTAGATTCGACCATAAGAAGTGGAAAATAAAAAAAAATATTGGAGTTAAAGGATTATTGAAGAAAAGTTCCAAGGAATAGATGAGTAATTGATCCCATAGTGCTTCGTTTACAGCAGGAGATGATCTAGGGAAATCATCATTAAAATATAAAAAGAATAAAAACTAGAATCATAAATGATCTAAGAAAAATAAGAAATGAAGAAGAGATAAAAATTGGTGACTATCGGCGGTAGTGGTGTAATGGTGCTACGGAAGTGACACGATAACGGTACAGCAACTGTGCAGTGGTGGTAAGTGTGGAGGAGGCGTGGAAGAGAGGAAAAGTCTTTATGAAATCATGGTGGTTGTTTGTTGAAAATATGGTGGTCAATGGTGGTGTTTTGGTGGCAAATAGCCAAAATATGGTGGTTGAAGGGGGATGAAAAAGAGAGGAAAGGAGAGAAAAGTGAAATGAAAATAAAATGGGAGCTTTGGAGTATCTAGGTGCATAGGATGATAATGGTATGGTAATTGGAAGGAAATTGGAAACAATGGGGACATTAGGAACAAAATTTGGATTTGGTGAACAAAAGGAGTGATTTGGGGCCTAAGGGAGGAAGGTTGACTGATAAAGAAGGAAAGAAATCTTCCCTTGCATTACAACAAGGATATGGATGGCCATGGGTGATTGAGCAATTATTTTAATTATTAAAAATTCAAAAAATTATGAGGATAAGGGGAATTGAACCTAGGATCTATAGGATTTTAATTAAGCTCCTTACCACTTGACTACATACTTGCTTGTTCATGAATTGATGAAATAATTAATATAAAATATGGGGTATGACAACTTGCTTGTTATATGAGCTGAATGATAAATACTTGATTTGTTCTTAACTATGTGTTCTTAATTATTGTTTTGTATTTCTAGGATATTGATTCAAGTATTGATGTGATTAGGTGGTGGAGAAAAAGTCCCTGCCTAGGAGTAGATCTAGCATAGTTAAGTGGAGTTGAACGCAACCCTAGAATAGGATGACGTAAATTTGCCAGATTAGGGTCAAACCTAATATGGGAGTCCATAGATCGAGTTAATGCAATCTTAGGGGTTTTAATTAGAAAGAAATTTCAATTAATCAACCTAGGGTTAGACTTTAGTAGCCTCGAAAGAGGTATTAATATAAATTATGGAATCCTATGGATCAAGTCAAGTGAATAAATCGTCTGGTTCAGAGTTAGGTGACAAGTGAAGTCTAGGTGTGTTCTTCCTCGGGTATTGTCTTAATTGATTGGTTTTCCCCACAAGTATTTCCCCAATTCATTCTCTTTGTCTTAGCATATTTAGCTTAGTTAATTCTAGATTAGATAAACAAATCCATTAATTCTTCGGCTAGATAATAAAAAGAAAGTTAGTATTAGTACTTTTGGTTCCTTTGGGTTCGACAATCCGGTCTTGCCACTAAACTATACTATTGTTCGATAGGTGTGCTTGCCTCTATCATTGTCTTAGTTAGTTTCCAGGTTCGATCATTCTTTTTATAAATTTTTAAGACTCTGACACACGATCAAGTTTTTAGCGCCATAGCTGGGGAACTGAAATATTAAGAACGCTCAATTTTTATTACTTTAGCCATATTTTTATTTTTTTTATTTTTGCAATTAAAATTTATTTTTACTTTTCTGAATTTTCTTTTTCTATTTCTCTTTTCCTAACAGGTACCTCTAGTTTATGACTAGAAGGAACCTGACAGGACCACTACTTTACGACAGTGATATTGAAGGAACTGTACGCAAAAATCATAGAGAAGTAAGGCGAGGCTTAAATTACATACAAGAAGAGAAAGAGGACGAAACTAATACCATCGAAGGGATGGCTGAGAATAATCTGGTACCTTAGGAGGTGGCCGATCATCATGCTCCTCTAACTATGTATGATTATGCTAAATTCAATTTAACAGGAGTTGAATCGAGTATTGTTAGGCCTGTTATAGCCACTAATAATTTTGAACTGAAACCTAACACCATACAAATGATTCAACAGTTTGTTCAATTTGATGGTTTGCAGGACGAAGACCCGAATACTCATTTAGCAAATTTTCTAGAATTTTGTAATACCTTCAAAATAAATGGCATTTCTGATGATGCAATTCGTCTTCAGTTATTTCTGTTTTCTTTGAGAAATAAAGCCAAATAATGGTTACATTCTCTTCCACGAGGATCAATCACTACATGGGACCAAATGACTGAAAATTTTTTATTGAAATATTTTCCACCGGCCAAATTAAGGAATGATATCTCTTATTTTGTGCAGATGGATTTAGAAACAATGATGCATGGGAGAGATACAAAGATCTGTTGAGAAGGTGCCCACACCATGGTTTACCTTTGTGGCTACAGGTCTAAACTTTTTACAACGGTGTGAATCCTTCAACCAAGCAGTTGATTGACTTAGCAACCGACGGAACCCTGGATAACAAAACTCCTAAAGTAGCTTATGAAATCATAGAGGAGATGCCACTAAACAACTATTAGTGGCAAGTTACAAGGAAAAGGCCAACTAAAATAGCCGGAGTTTTCAACCTCGACACAGTCACCATGATATCAAAACAGGTAGAGATATGAATAAAAAGATGGATGGTTTGTGTGGTTATTTGCAGGTACATCTAGTTATGCAATGTGACTCAAATCTAGGAGGTGTGGTGAATCCTAAGTACCTACCCTACAATTATGGCATGGAATGCAAACAGATAAACTATACGGGTAATAATTTCAGATCTCAAAATAACCCTTATAGTAACACTTATAATCCAGGTTGGAGGAACCACCCCAATTTCTCGTGGGGTGGCCAAGGAAATTAGAGACAACCACCCTGTCCAAACTTCCAATAACAGTCCTACCCACAGGAAAAGAAGCCGAACCTTGAAGAGATGCTGAAAAATTTCATAACAGTGTCTGAAACTCATTTTCAAAACACCGAGACAACACTTAAAAATCAACAAGCATCGATTAAAGGAATCGAGAACTAGTTAGGGCAACTCGCAAAGTTGATCTCCGAACGGCCACTAGGTAGCTTGCCAAGTAACACTGAGACTAATCCAAAGGAGAAAATTCAAGCCATAATAGCTCATGACAGTAAATGGTTAGTCGAATCTGAACCTGAGCCAAGGCAAGAACCTGTGGTAAGTGAAGGTATGATTGAGAAAAGCCAAGAAAAGACAAAATTGGTAATTAAAGAATACAAACCTCATATACCTTACCTCAATGCGATGAAAGAAGATGACACAGAAGAACAGTTCTGTATGTTCCTTAAACTCTTAAAGAAATTTCATATTAAGTTACCGTTTCTTGAAGCTCTTTCGCAGATGCTAGATTCAAGGAAATTTTTAAAAGGGCTTTCAACGAACATGCGAAAGTTAGACGAGGAGTCGCATGTGGAATTAAATGCAGTATACTCAACAATGTTATAGAATAAACTACCATGGAAATTAAAAGATCCAGGTAGTTTTACAATTCCATGTTTAATTGGTAGTTTATCTATTGATAATGCTTTAGCTGATTTAAGGGCAAGCATCAATGTTATGCCATCTAAAATGTTTAAACAGCTAGGTCTAGGGAATCCCAAGCAAACTAGGATGAGTATTCAACTAGCTGATAAGACTATTAGAATTCCTAAGGGTATAATTGAAGATGTACTAGTTAAAGTTGACAAATTCATATTCCCCGTAGACTTCGTTGTTTTAGATATGGATGAAGACAATAGTATCCCCTTAATTTTAGGACGACCTTTTCTAGCATTTTCCAGATCTAAAATTGATGTTAGTACAGGTGAACTCATACTTCGTGTAGGTGATGAATCAATCAGTCTTCAAGCTCTCGACTTAGCTAGGGCATCGAGTGAGAAAGGTGAGAACGTAAATTCCGTTGATAAGAATTTGGTTAAACTTTCTTTTCAGGAAGCACCATGGAACCACACCACTGAGCCTGATCCCATACCTCATGCCAACAAAGAAATATCCCATGAGGAACGACGACTTCAGATCGATGAGCTAGATGAGTGGAAGACACATTTCAAGGAGAAACTAGGAATACATGAAGTGAAACCGAAGAAACCCCCAGAAGAACCTAAAGGAACATTGAATCACTTAAAAATAGGAGATCAGGTACTATTAGATAGAATAGACCTGCAAATCGCCACATCAAACCTGAAGACAAACGCAGAGATCCCCTTTACAGTAATTAATGTTTTCCCTTGCAGAACAGTTGAGGTAAGTAATTCTACTTTTGGTACTTTTAGAGTAAACTCCACTCGACTCAAATTATATTATGATAGCATGAAAAAGGATTTTTCACTCCTTAAACCACCGTGAAGGTAAGAATGAGAGGTAAGTCTAGCTTAAGACTTTAAACGAGTGCTTCTTGGCAGGCAACCAAAGCACTAACCCTGTAACACCCCAAACTCGGCCTAGACATTATGACCGGATCTGGCATGTCACATGAAAGGGTTGTTTAAAAACTACGCGCTCGTTAAAAACTTAGTATTTTTTTGAAACTCTGCGCTTTATTGTTTGTGAAATTCAGATTTGCTTTTATGGTTTTCTTGTAAAAGCTTTGTTATTGCTATTAGCGAAAACTTTGTTTATAGTAGAAATCAGATCCAGTAATTTACATAAACATGATATTTTGAAAACAATTATTACCTTTTTAAGAAAACCCAGTGTTTAATCATTTATAGTTTGAATATAACAGAAATGAAAGTTAAAAAGTAAAACAAAATCCAAAGGCCTTATAACAAAATACTGAACCCAAATTAAAATAATCTTAAAATGAAGTAAAGACCAGATTTACTAAAATTTGTGAATAAAGCTCCGATGTATGGCCACCACAGAGTCCTCCACAGCTCCAAATCCTCTAATGCTGGGGATCACTTGCAAGGTTAAAGCAAAGGGGTGAGTTACGAGAACTCAGTGTGTAATCCCCTAATCGGCCATTAATTGGGCCCGAGCTCATACGAAAGCGGACTGGGCCAAAGCTCATACAAAAGCAGACTGGGACGAAGCCTTATTCGATAACAATCTAGGCCTTTGCCCTATAAACATGATCATGCAAACAAAATATACAGCCCAGCCTAATAATCTATCCGCTACACACCACTCGTACCAGCCCAACACACCTGTAGGGATTTCAAAATTGACCTATCCATCCGCTACACATCTCGATGGCAAACAAGCTGCTAATCACAAAATTTATGGCAAAGCCACTAGAATAACAGAATATATGTGGCATAGCCACTATACAAATTGTGGCAGAGCCACCAGAATATGTGGCAGAGCCACCAGAATAACACTTCCTCCGATCATCAAAATCCTAAACCCATGCAAAATGTCATGTATGTAAAGCACATATCGAAATGATGTATGAAATAAATTACCATCATGAACAGTTAAACAGAATACACACAATCGTACTAATTAAACCCTAAGGGTATAACGGTAATTTACCCACTAGGGGTATTTCAATAATTTTACAAACCAGGGGTATTTCGATAATTTTAAAAAGTAGGGGTATTTCTATAATTTCGCAAACTAGGGGTATTTCGATAATTTCGCAAACCAGGGGTATTTTGGTAATTTCACAAACCAAAGGTATTTTAGTAATTTTGTAAACCAGGGGTATTTCGATAATTTTGCAAACTAGGGGTATTTCATTAATTTTGCAAACCAAGGGTATTTCAATAATTTTGTAACCTAGGGGTATTTCGATAATTTTGCAAACTAGGGGTATTTCGATAATTTCGCAAACCAGGGGTATTTCGATAATTTTGCAAACTAGGGGTATTTAGGTAATTTTGCAAACCAGGGGTATTTTGGTAACTTCGCAAACTAGGATATTCTAAATAGAGAACGATGCGATGGGCCTAGGGCCCATTCTCGACCCAAATGGACCCACACATTCGTGTGGCCCATTTAGCCCAAATCTAGCCACAGATATGAGATTCACATAGCCTAGTTTACTATCTACTACACAATCATACAATTTATTCATATGGGCCCCCAGGCCCCCCTCGACCCATCGTGGCCCAAACAACGTCAACCCACAAGAATACTCATGGTGGCCTCGACTATCGCGTCGAAGCTCCCACACGTGCCCCCGTACGCTCGTGTGGCTACCATCGCCTTGTGATCGGCATTTCAGTATTTACCACTTTACAGCTAGAGTAGTGCGCGATACAAACCTGATAGGAGTCTGAAGCTAATTCGCTCTCCGAATGATCCTATGCCCATACGCCCACCAATGTATGCTTCCTCTCCTCATAGATAGCTCTATATATAGCCAGCTTCTCACCTTCCCTCTTGCTAGCTTTTCGATGTGGGATCACTTCTTCAGTAGAGTTTAAATCCAACACAAACTCTAACCATCCAATCCGCAAAATAAATACTCCCTTGCTTGTCATGAGATTCGAACCCAGGCTCCCTTGCACCCTTAATGACGCCTTGCCACTAGACCACTCGCTTCCTTGTGTCTAGCATCATGCGCAACTAAATATAAATCTATGGGCCAAAGTCCAAGTTCACTTAAAAATAAATCAAAATGAAATGCCAGCGCCATCGCTTGAACCTTGGACCCCTTGCTTCCTTGTGGCGTCACCTTCTTGTCTCTTATGTGGCGTCACTTTTCCACTACGCCACAAGCTCTTTTTGTGTCATTTTGCTCTACATTTTATTCTTAAAGCCTACTTATTAACTCCCAGGGTTTTACTCACCTAAAACCAAAATTTTCCTGAAGCCCAAGTTTGATCCCGGGACTTCATAGAAGCCCCCTAACCTTCCAAAATCACTCACCTAATAGGTCTAACTTGCATTAGGGTCGTTCTCTTGTTCTCAAAAATTTTAAACGCTCCCACACCCAAGGCCCAATGGGCCCAATTCTACTAGGCCCAATTTTGGGTCGTTACAAACCCTATTTATTTTTATTTCTTTTTCTTTTAGCACCTAACTATAAACTAACCAAGTTAATGAAGATTTCCATACCACATGGCCTTACACACAGCCGTGGCCGTGGCCGTGTGGATACTACGGATGCTAGCTCTGGCATGGCAGAGATAGTACGAGACAAGACGAAAAAAATATCTTCACATCACGAACTCAACTAACACCACGGCAGTGCAACACAGCCGTGGCTGACACCGTTAAACCAACACGGACGTGGGGATGTACTAGAACTGAAAAATTCTATTTAAAACACCCCTCTCCCCTTCTCACCCACTCCCCATTCACTCTTCACTCCCCTCCATCTTCACTTTCCTCCTTATTCATTCTATAAAGTCTTGATCTACTCTTCAACAATGTCGAAGAAGCGGAAGGATCCTAGCTCAGTCTCCTTGTATGAGACTGGCCGCTTCATCCACTCGACAAGCCAAGGGTCTTTGAGGCCATTTAGCTTTTATTTTTCTTTTCTCTTCTCTTTTATTTTCCTTCTCTTTGACTTTCTTATGCTTAATTTAGTTTATTTCATTTTAGTTTCTTGGTTTTAGGTTTTAAATGCTGCTAGGGAATCACAACATCATGGCCTTAGAAACCACACCCACCTCGAGAACCATCTACCAATAAGGACTTTTCAGTCCATTCATCTTTTCTTTTGGTCTTATTTTAATTCTTATTTTCTTTCTTGATATCTTTATTTACTTTAATTATATATTTAGTATAATTTAAATTAGTATCATTATTTCCTGGCTAACTCTTCACGAGGTTCCCAATTTGTTCATCTAGCATAGGAAGTAGAGGCGCCCCCTTCAACTTAACTTTCACCTACGAATCAAGTTTCCACACTTCCAACTCAAGGAATCCATCCAAAAATTCAGGAAGTTTCACCTCTCTCCCTCACTTTTGATTTTCTTATTATGTGATTATTATCTATCTTTGTACATTGAGGGCAATGCACATCTTAAGTGTGGGGGGTGAAAGTTTATTAGAAAAAGTGCTTAACTTTTTGCATTATTCTCAAAGCCCTGAATAATATCTTGTCTGAAATAATTTTCTCATATCACTAATTAGAATGAAATTCCTGTTGATTCATGATTTTTATTGATATGTTTTAGATTAAGTCATTGATAATTGTGTAATGATGATTTAAACTTCAAGATTCTAGAGAATCAAGCATGATGAGTCTATTTTCAAAAAATTAAAAATTTTATTAGGTTGTCTACCTGAATCTAATTGTTACCCTAAAATTTGAAATTTACAAAGTTGATATAAAAAACCCCATAATTTTTGTGAGATTTTGAGCCTTTTAGAGCATACATTCTTTTCGTGCTCACTTTTATTGATTATGAGTGTGTCAACATTGATTTGTTATTCTAGAACTTGCCTCGACTATACATGTCAAGACCACACTATTGATTTGATATACAGAGATGATTAAGGCACTTAGGATTTAACCCACTTACTCCACTAAAAGCCTACTCTCACAATTCACCTCTAGTGAACCCCTTTGATCCTAACAACCCTTTTATTGACTCAACCCACTAATATTAACCCGAAACCCATCTTGTATTTGTTATCACCATTCCTTTTGACTACCCTTCTATAGAGACTTGATTTGATCAGTTGCCTAATTATATTATTTCAGTTGCTAAATTTTTACCTTAAATTGATTTGTTCTTAAAAAAATCGAAGTATATTCACTATTAGTTTTGTGATTAAGCGAGCCTATACATTTAATTTCAACATCTTGAAGAAAAAGCTCGTATTATTAGTATTACAAGTTTTCAACTGATGTAATTATGCATGTTATTAGTCATTTTCTAGTTAGGTAATTGTCAATTCAATCTCGATTCTAACCCTTTAATTTAGCCTTTATCCACACAGTTAACCTAAGCCCCGTTACAAACCTTTTTAAAGACCTTTTGATTTGTATATCATCTCATTTTATAGTGGTGGTGATTTGATTTTCATGCAAGCCTATGAGATTAACTTTTCATGTTTGACTGATGAGTTCTTTATTTTGAACCTTAAACACCTTGAGTGATCTGAGTGAATCTGTAGTGAAGATGTCAACTCTTGTCGATTTTGAATTAAAGGTAATTATCCGGATAAGAGGAAAACATCTATGTTTTCATGCTAAAAACTCATGACTTTGATTGTTTGAATCTTTAGGACTCTTTGAGTTGAATTATCCATGTATAAATTATCTATGAATTATGATGAGGCATTATCAATGAATATTATGAATAGAGGAAGTTCGTTTTAATTGTGAGTTGAGAATTTTGCTTGAGAACAAGCAAAAGCTTATGTTTGGGGGTATTTGACAAACCGAAATATGAACATATTTTAATCCCACATTTAGCATACTTTTGGATGATTTTCCCTTTAATTATGGAAATAGGTTCTCCTAATCCTTTGTTTTCATGTTTTATACTCAGGAGAGCACCGTAGGATGAAAAGAACGAATAGCGGGCTAAAAATGGAGAAAATGGGCCAAAGCACAAAGACCACACGGCCTGGGCCCAAGACCACATGATCGTGCCTCTTAAGAAGAGCCGAACACGGCCTGGACCCCGAAATGCACGACCGTGCCTCATCAACAGACCCAATCACGGCTTGGCCTCGTATCACACGAACTTGTGCCATGGGTGTGGCCTTGCCACAGGAAAGAAGAGTTCTATTCAGATTAGGATACTTTCAGGCCAAGTAAGGCATCTCGAAGCCTATATAAACACCCTATGAGGCAACTTAAAGAGGGTTCGACGGAAGCCTTCTGTCAATGATTTTTAGGCATTCAGCGAAGCCAAAGAGCCGAGTTAGAGAAGCTAAATACAGGGATTTACTCAAAGAAAGCCAGTTGATTCATCTCAAGAAGCCAGAATCTTATTCAAGACTGAGGACTTCTCCTTCAATTCCTTCAGGGGGTTTTAGGGTTTTCTTTATGTTTTGTTTTATATTTTCTTCTAAGATGTTTTCTTTTACTATTATGAACTAAACCCTCAGATACCTGAGGGGGATGAAGCCTAAGACGAATCTTGTTATTGTTATCTAAGCTGTATGATAAATACTTGATTTGTTCTTAAATATGTGTTCTTAATTCTTGTTTTAGTATTTTTGGGATATTGATTCAAGTATTGAGGTGCTTAGGTGGTGGAGCAAAAGTCCCTGCCTAGGAGTAGATCTAGCATAGTTAAGCGGAGTTGAATGCAACCCTAGAAATAGGATGACATAAATTTGTCGGATTAGGGTCAAACCTAATATGAGAGTCTATAGATCGAGTTAATGCAATCTTAAGGGTTTTAATTAGAAAGAAATTTCAATTAATCAACCTAGGTTTAGACATTAGTAGCCTCAAAATAGGTATTAATATAAATTAGGGAATCCTATGGATCAAGTCAAGTGAATAAATCGTCTAGTTCAGAGTTAGATAACAAGTGAAGTCTAGGTGGATTCTTCCACGGGTATTGTCTTAAGCGATTGGTTTTTCCCACAAGTATTTCGCCAATTCATTCTCTTTGTCTTAGCATATTTAGCTTAGTTAATTATAGATTAGATAAACAAATCCCTTAATTCTTCGGCTAGATAATAAAAAGAAAGTTAGTATTAGTACTTTTGGTTCCTTTGGGTTCGACAATCCGGTCTTGCCACTAAACTATACTATTGTTCGATAGGTGCGCTTGCCTCCATCGTTCTTTTTATAAATTTTTAAGACTTTGACACATGATCAACCGGTCTTTGTGGTATAAGTCAGTATACCCTTAAATGGCGCACGACCTAGTACACAAGCGTGTGACTTGGCCGTGTTGCATAAGTCAGTATTCTCTCCATTTTTCACACGGCCTGGTACACGGGCGTGTCATCGGCGTGTGATGCAAGTCAGTATGTATGCCTTGTTTCCACACGGTCTAAGACACAGGCATGTCTACTAGCCGTGTGAGGCACACGGCCTATTCACACAGGTGTGTGACACTTAAAATGTTGAAATTTTTCTATGTTTCCAAAATTTTCATATGTTATCAGTTTAGTCTGAAACCACTTCTAAAGCATGTTTTGTAACACCCCAAACCCGGCCTATGCATTAAGCCCGGATTTTGGCATGCCACACAAATTTAACGTACAATCAAATCATTTAACAAAGTAGAAATCAAATTCCAAAACAATTAAGAGAATGACTTTATCGAAAAATCGAGGTTTATTTGAAATCCTTGATTAAAAACACAAGAGATTATCATTGGATCTATAGAGTAGTATTTGATTAAAATTTTGAAATTTATTTAATCAAAATATTCTAACGAAGAGTTAAAGGATTTCTTGAATTTTAAAGATATTTAAGAAAAACCTTTATTTTATACGAAAGTTTTAGAAAAACATTTATGAAAAACTAAATCAATCCAACTTAATAAAACTAAAACATAATAAATCCATCCACATAATAAAATCCATAATTAAAAGGCCTTATTACATCACCATTAAAAATAGTACTTAATAAAAATTATAAAAGAAGTCTTAAAGTTTTATAAACCACCATTTGTAGTATAGCCTCCCACGAAGTCATCTCCCACCCAAGTCTCCATCAATTGTTATTACCGAGAGGGTAAAATGGGGTGAGTTGCTTAGAACTCGAAGTGTAACTCACTTACCATACTCCACTGGGCCAAGACCATTTAAGCATTTATTTGGGCCTAAGCCCATTTCAAATATAATAATTTTAGCATAAAAAAATGCAAATGATATGCAATTCCCAAAACCAAACCTAGATTTCCATCCGCTACACACCCCCGTACCAACCAGCACACCTGTGGGGAGCTTTAGTCACCCACCCCACCAACACACCAAAGTAAGCTTTAAGCCCAATATAATATTTGTGGCAACGGCCATTTAAATAATTGTGGTAGAACCACCGATCTAGATTTCGGGCAACGGCCATCGTAACAGAGTCACCTATCTAGAATTTTGGCATCAAGCCTTTTTTCTCTTCATCATTGATCCCAACCCATGGAATCATGTTTATGCATAACAAAATATTTGTAAAGAAAACCATATTATAATTTATCAATTTTGGCCGATTAAAAACACATATCACATATAACCCATTTATCAATTATCATAAATAGCCCAATTATCAAATTTCACTTATGGCCCATTTATCGATTATCACATATGGCCTAAATTCTCAAATATCACATATGGTCCAAATTCTCAAATATCACATATGGCCCAAATTGTCAAATATCACATATGGCCCAAATTTATCAAATATCACATATGGCCCAAATTTGTCAGATATCACATATGGCCCAAATTTATCAAATATCACATATGGCCCAAATTTGTCAAATATCATATATGGCCCAAATTTATCAAATATCACATATGGCCCAAATTTATCAAATATCACATATGGCCCAAATTTGTCAAATATCACATATGGCCCAAATTTATCAAATATCACATATGGCCCAAATTTGTCAAATATCACATATGGCTCAATTTTATCAAATATCACATATGGCCCAAATATCACTTATTATGGTTTTAGCCATTAAGGGCGATTTCAAAATTTTCACGATCTTAATACCGATTTCATGATCTTAACACTAAAGTGTCGATAATACCATATTTTTTGATTTCACCAACTTTGCGATTTTTAATCCAACTTTTACTACTCTATAGTCATCTAACCCATGAGATACAGTGTGAGATTACACACCTGATTACGGTGAGAACTACACTCTCCCTCTCGTCGATATCTAAACACACATTACGAAGGATTAGAACACTAAAATTTAATATTAAACTATTCTAATATTGAGCGATCTAGATCTTACCCTCGGAATCTCGAACAACCACTATTTACGATTTCTCTCCGATCAAAGGTTCAGTACCACAAGTAAACAATGGTTCGGGGGTACGTACGACTTCGAATAATTGATTTTCACCGGATGAGGGTCCACAACTCGGTGGAAAATCTCGAATTCCCGAAACAATCCTTCTCTTAAACTTAGGGGGAATAACGGAACCACCCCTCTTTCGAACACTATTTACTACCCTTTTCGTCCCTATTTTGATTGCCTCCATTGACAAATAATTGTTAGTCAAACTAATATTTTCTTATCACCACCAATTGATTTTAAAAGTGAGATTGGCTTACCACAAGATTCTTTCATTCAAAAGGTGGAAGTTGATTGATAGAGTCCCTATGATAAAATCAATTTAATCAATACAATCTTATCAAAATAGAAGGATAAAAATAGAATCCTTTTCAAATAATCCCTTACCTTGGTGATGAAATCTCCTTTTCACCCGATCTATAATAGCTATGATCAACTTAAGATGTAGAAAAGAAATCGGCACTCCACTATACCACTACAAAGAAAGAAGGATTTGATTGAAGGAGAAAAGATTAAAAATAAAAGAAAGATTGGCTAAGGTTTTACCATCAACATTCGGCCATGATGAAAGGTTTTGGAAAATGGTGATGTTTGAGTGTTCTTAACAAAAGAAAGAAAGAAGAACAAAAGAATAAAGAGAGGGTGTTTATGTTTGGTTCTTTTCAAGAATGGAAGATGAACAAAGAATTGAATTTGAGGCTTGTGTGCATTCGGCAAGGGTGAAAAGAAAAGAAGATGGCCTTCTAATGCCTTGGTGATTTCGGCACTAGGAGGAATAGTTTGAGAGAATAGATAAAATAAGACCAAAATGGTCAAAACTCAAATGGCCGAAAGAAAAGAGAAAAAAATGGTTTACCTTTTGTCCAATAAACATTCGGCTAAGAGGAGAGAATTAGAGAGAAACAAGCTTTGAAAAAAAAACACCAAATGACTAAACTAGCTCCTAATCCCTATCAAACTACTAACAAAATTCGGCCAACCTCCCTAGCCCCAAAAATCGTCCAAGTTCATGGACAATTAGCCATTCAAAGCTTTCCAAAACAAAGCCCTTGATTCATGCCTTATGTCCCCTTATCACCTTAATTCATGAGATTCTTTTCCTTAAACCTTTACTTACCTTTTTCCTTTGGTCCTCTTACCAAAAAAATGATATCCAACTTATCCCTTAACCTTATCCATGACCGACACTTGCTCAGGAAAGCAAAAATAAAAGCTTTCAAAATGCATGCTAGGAGATTTGAACCTCTCCCCTCAAGCAAACATGCATGCGCCAACTCCACCTTGCTACTAGCTCATCTTATGCTAGTTTTTATCACTTAAATCTACTTAAACCTCAAAGTCACTTGCTCCACTTCAATTAAATACTCCTTACTAAAATTTATTCAAATTCCAAATAGTTCTCAAGTCTTCTCAAGACTATACTAAACATGCAACATTTTAATTATACACAAGTTAAGCACCAAAACACGCATCATATCAATACTCAAATTTTATGATGTTACATGTTTAAGGCCTTGTAGGCCTTTATTAGGGACAATATGATTGTATTGGATGGTATTTGTATAAGAATGTATGAATGTATGAGATTTGGATATTAAATGATGTGTATTGATCGGTAATACCTCGTAACCCTATTCTAGTGATAGATACGAGTTAGGGGTGTTACACCCGTGTGTCTGCCCGTGTGGACGAAATAAAGCCTTTTATAGCTTCATTTCTCACCCAAAATTTTACTAATGACTTGCACTAAAATTTATATCCATAAACCAACCAATTCTAGCATTCAAATTAAGCAAATTATATCATTCAACATGGCATATCATCACATGCATACATGTTTATAATCTTCACATGCATACATGTTTATAATCTTACTTTGGTTTAGTCCATATGTAGATATAATTTGATTAACTACTTAATATATATGTAGCTACCATAGTATGACATTACAAGTATATCAAAACAAACCATTACTATCCATTCCAATGGTTAGATTACATGCCTCATTTTCAAGCCCACAATGGCCAAGTTATCCTATACATGCCATTATATCAAAATGATTATATTATATATACCCAAAATAAGCTGGTGGATAGTGTGATGATACTCTAACTGATCTCCAACATTCATGAGCTTCTGAGCACTATAAAACAGGGAAAATACATGCTTAGTAAGTTCGTATAATGAGAATTAAAACTTACCAATTTACATTATTTAACAATAAGCATTCAATAACATACTTTTCATCAATTTTCAAATTTACCTATACACATACACTCAATCAAACAAGTTAGTTACATAAGTGTTCACACATACATCAAGGAAGCATAGATGAGCTCATCATACTATATTCCTTCAAGACATCATTCATTTCATTCCATAATTCTCTTATCATGCCAAGGGTTTTGTCTGTTGAATCATTGAAATTCCGATGGATACTCAAGTAGTACACTCAAGGTGCACAATTCAATAACTGACAATTCTTATTCAAGAGTACCCATTAGGGCACCGAATCAAAAAACACACTCTCGAGCCACATATCGTATAATATGATTACCAGTCTAGGCTAGATCTTTTATGTAACGTATGCTCAGAAGAGTTCAATTAGGATTACCAGTCCAGGCTAAATCCTAATTGTAACGTATACTCGAGAGGTATTATATTAGGATTACCTGTCCGGGCTAAATCCATTTTATAACGAGGTCAATAGGATTACTCGTCCGAGGTAAATCCCATCAGCAACAAATGTAGGACCTCATTCATTTTGGGAAAGCACATGTATTTATCGGAATTCAATATTCAAACGGAACTTAACCCGTTTTCACCGTTTCAAGTATGTATTCAATTCTTCAGTATAGCAATCAAATAATTCACATCAATATAAGTCACATTTCATACAAGCACAACATTAAATTTAACATACTTACATGCTCAATTAAGTTTCACGAACTTGCCTCGACACTTGTTCGCGTTAAAAAAATACTAATTCGAAAGTTTTTCTTTTACACAGTTTAACCTCGAATTTATGTTGTTCAGATCTATATAAATGAATTTATTCATCAATTTATCACATTTCATATTCAAGTGGACTCAATTTACATCCTAGGTAAAATTACCATTTTGCCCCTAACTTTTCCATAATTTCCAATTTCATCCCTAGGCTCGAAAAATGAAATTTATGCAATTTACTCCCCATTCCAAGCCTAAACAAAATTTCAACATATAATTTATAGCACATATATTCTATAAATTTTAGAAATTTTCTTCAATTTTCACAACTTTACATTTTAGTCCCTAAATCATGTTTCCATCAAAAATCACTTTGTAAAAATTCTTTATCCATCAACATTTTCTACCATAAATTTCAAATTTTTAGCATATTCATCCATGACCTAATTTTCATACTTTTATAACTCTTCAAAGTGATCTCCCAAATAGATAGATTAAGCTATCCCTGTTTCAAAAATATCAAAATTACTAAACACGGGACAAGAAAACTTACCCAATTAATCCAAGAAAGTTTTTTCTCTCTCTCTTATGGTTTCCATGTATTTTGGGGTTGAAGATGATATAAAATAAGATGATAATTCTTTTATCATCTTTTAATTAATTAAATTATTTTAATTTCCAATTTAGTCATTTCCCTTTTTCTAAATTTCTGTGGATGAGTCACCAAAATATCTACATACTTTTCTTTAATGGTCTAATTACCATATAAGGACCTCAAGTTTTGAATTCCATAGCTATTTAATCCTTCTAGCTACTAGAATTTAACTTTTACATTTTATGCGATTTATTCCATCCCGTAATTAAGCACTTAATCGATAAAATTTTCTTATAATAGTTTTCACAAGACATTTCTAACATAATACATACCATGTAATAAAATTAAAATAAATTTTATTTTGACTCGGATTTGTGGTCCCGAAACCACTTGTTTTCATTGAAATTAGGCTGTTACACTTATAAACTTACCGGTTCTTGTTAGAAGTGTTGGAAGTATAAGAAATGTTGAGAGAATCGTTCCTGTTTGTGATGAATGCAATAAAAGACATTTTGGAGAGTGTCGATCAAAGTTGAGAGCTTGTTTCCATTGTGGGTTTACTGACCAGTTCCTTCGTGATTGCTCAAAGAAGCAAAATGATTTTGGTAACCAATCAAACAAGCCTGAAGCAACTTCTCAAAGAGGTAGATGATTAGGAAATGCCAAGAATACTAATGCTAGTCGAGGGAAGAATATCGAGATGAATGAGCGATTTGATGCAAGAACACCAGCTAGAGCCTATGCAATGAGAGCTCGTGAGGAAGTAACTTCCGTAGACATTATTGTGGGTACTTTTTATCTCTTTGATATTAATCTATATGCATTGATTGATGCTGGATCAACTTACGCGTATATATACACTACATTAGTAGACAAAAAGAAATTACCTGTTGAGTTCACTGAATATACTGTCAAAGTTCCCTATGTTAGTGTGTTTTAGTTAATCAGATATGTAGATCGTGTCCACTGAAAATTAGGGGTTACGATTTTCCCACTAATTTAATGTTGTTAATTTTTGATAATTTTGATATCATTCTGGGAATGGAGTGGTTGTCTGAGCATGATGCAATAGTCAGTTGCCGAAGGAAGCAAGTTAATTTGAAGCATCCAAATGGTGAATTCATTTGTGTAAAGGCAAACAGGGTCGATTTTATTACAAATGTAATTTCGACATTGACAGCTTAGAAATTGATTAAAAAGGGTTGTGAAGCTTATTTAGCCTACGTTATTGATTTGAAAATGACTAAATCAAAAATTGAATAACTGCCAATAGACAAAGAGTATGCTGATGTTTTTCCTAAAGAACTGTTTGGGTTGTCACCAATAAGAGAAGTAGAATTCGTGATTGAAATTGTGCCTGGAAAACCTCCAATTTTGATAACACCGTACAAGATGGTCCATTACAGAGTTGAAAGAGTTGAAAGTACAGTTACAAGATGTAACACCCTTAACCCGTATCTGTCGTCAGAACAGGGTGTAACACCCCAAACCCAGCCTAGACGTTACGAACAGATCTAGTATGTCACGTAAAAGGCTTGTTTAAAACTGTGCGTTCATTTAAAAAGTTTGTATTCTTTTTGAAACTCCGAGCTCTGTTGTTTGTGAAAAACTGATTTGTCTTTATGGTTTTCTTGTAAAAATGTTATTGTTATTATTTCTAAAAACTTATTTATAACAGAAATCAGATTCAGTGAATTGCAATGATGTAATATTTTGAAAACAGTTATTGATGAAAACTTAAAAGAAAATATACCAACGGCCTTATTACAAAATATTAACCCAAAAAAATTACTAACTTCGCGAGAAATATTCTCGATGTATGGCCACCACAGAGTCCTCCGCAGCTCCAAATCCTCTAAGGCTGGGGATTACCTGCAAGGTTAAAGCAAAGGGGTGAGTTACGAGAACTCAGTGTGTAATCCCCTAATCGGTCATTAACTGGGCCCGAGCCCATACAGAAATATACTGGGCTAAAGCCCATACAGAAATAAACTGGGCCGAAGCCCATATAGAAACAAATTGGGCTGAAGCCCTATAAACATGATAACGCAACCCGAGTATATAGCCCAACCTAATAATCCATCCACTAGACACCACCCGTACCAGCCCAACACACCTATGGGGATTTCTAAAGCAACCTACCCATCCGCTACACACCAATAAGGCAGACAAGCTGCTAATTACAGAATTCGTGGCAAAGCCACAAGAATAATAGAATATACGTGGCATAGCCACCAGATGGAATGTGGTAAAGCCACCAGAGTATGTGGCAGAGGCACAAGAATATACTTCCTTCGAATCATCAATATCCCAATCCCATGCAAAATGTCATGTATGCAAAGCATTTATCAAAAATGATGTATGAAATAAATTACCATCACAACCAATTAAACAGAATACACACAACCGTACTAATTAACCCCTAAGGGTATTACAGTAATTTACCCACCAAGGGTATTTCAGTAATTTACCCACCAAGGGTATTTTAGTAATTTACCCACCAAGGGTATTTTAGTAATTTCACAAACCAGGGGTATTTCGGTAATTTCACAAACTAGGGGTATTTCAATAATTTCACAAACTAGGGGTATTTCGATAATTTCGCATTTAACGGCCCTTCCGAAGGCCTATTGTCGCCTCAAGCGACATAGAACCCTTTTTGGGTCTTTACGGAGCTATTGGGCCTAAAATCCATATAGGCCCAATCGGGCCCACAAGCTCGTGTGGCCCATTTTATATGGTTTCGGTCTTGAATTTATAGATTTTGCATTCGGGCCTATCATTTGCTAGCTTTCCAATAGTTTTGCCCAAGTGGGCCGATTGGCCCATTGGGCCCATTTGGCCCGTTTCGGCTCGGTTAGGCCTATTACAGCCTTGGTTTCGTGAAAGTGTTCATGACACCCTCAATAACTTAACGTCATGATTCGTATCTCAATTTACCACTACGAGCGCTCGCATGCTCGAGTGGTCTCAGTTGTCGGCTTTTCGACTTTTGGCCGTTTCACAGAATATGACAACCATACTTCGAAACGGGTGTGAGATTACACACCTTATCACATGTAGATTGAAACTTCCGAGATTACGCACCTACAATCAATTCATCCCTTACTATTAATCTTATCACTGACAAAACACAACCAAGACTTGAGTCTGAACAATCATTACCATCACTTACCACAAAGAGAACATCCTTCAATGCACCAAACCGCTCAGCCCTACCCCTTGACTAACACCCATGGGTTCCTATCACCATTGATGTATTAACACATAAAGGGGTTATCAGCCACCCACATTCAGTAATAAAGAGAAACTCACAGTACTGAAAGCACTACTTACCCTCAGGTTCGACAAGAATAGGTTCTTGAACAATCAGAAGTTGAACCGCCACAACCCTCATAGATGATAATCAACTTGTAATGAAGAAGAAAGGATGAGTTTTGGCTTGACCAAATAGGGAACGATAGATGAAATATTAAGGAAGAATGGATTCGGCCCTACTAAAAAATAACAAGATATTAAGTGTTCGCTTATACTTTGAGTGGAGAGGGGAAAGAACAATAGGGGAAGAAGAATAAGAAAAGAAGAATGAGAGAGTAGAGGCTTACCAATTAGAGAACACAAGCTGAATATGTTGGTGTAGGCAAGGTTCGGCTACTAGAAGAAAAGTGTCAGAAAAGAATTCGGCCAATCAAAGTTTAGGCAATCCTGACAAAAGAAAAGAGTTTGGAAAGAAATTTGGAAGAAAGGAATAGTGAAGTTGAGGTTTTGGTAAGGAACAATTGAAGACAAAAATACCCAAAATGCCTCGAAAAGAAAAGTGAATAAAATGCGAAAACGCTAGGGAGACCTAGAGAAATTCGGCACCCTTCCTACCCTTGACCGAATGTGCACTCTTCCAATTCCAAGTCTCTTGGCAGAATTTTCCCATTCACTTCCCCACATTCGGCCAACTCTTCCCACACCATAATCCCTTGATTTCCTCCATAAATCTCTCCCCAATTCACTCTCCATCTCCCATTCAAAATCACCCAACCACCTTAACCAATTCAACACTCCTCCATCAGAATTTGATACCAACACAACCTCTTGCCTTCTCCTTGGAAAAATAAAAGCCTTCCATTTGCCACCTGTAGGATTCAAACCTCCAACCTCCTTGCAATCCCCTTGATGCCACACCACTAGGCCACCTGCTCAACTTGTGTCTTAAAACATGCACAACTAAAGATAAGTCTATAACATCCTGATAATTAGGGGTTATGCATCTTTACTTAATTGAATGTTATTGCATGCCTAATTATGATTGAGTGTGTTTTGGAAGTTCATTTTTGAACTTCATTATGTAAGTGAATGCTTAGTGAAACTTTTAATTTTTAATAATTAAGATGGAGCTAAGCAAGATAGGCTTTAAGAAATAATGACAAGGGGTTTTAAGCATAAGATGAGTAATTAGCAAAGTGGTAAGGGCGCTTGGATGAGTGCTTGAGGGAGAGGTTGAATCCCTAGCTAGCAAATGGGAGGATTTTATTTTGTTTCCTTCCCTATAGTGTCGGTCAAGACTCTTCTAGAATGGATGAGCATCTTTTAATTTTGGTTAATTGACCATATGAAAAGGTAAGCTAGAAGATATGGCATGGAATCATGAAAGGATGGTAAGATGGGGGACAAAAGGCTTGAAGTAAGGGCAATGTTTTGAAGCTTTTTCATGGTCATTTGACCATGAACCTAGTCGTTTTAGGGGCTAAAGGGATGGTTAATTGTGATAGCAATCTAAGGGTTGATGGGGAAGAAATGTGGAGGAAAAGGGGATTATGTTGGCATTCTAGTTGGTCGAATTTGAATTTGAGTTAGGGGTGATAGTTGGCCAAAACTCTAGCATTTTGTACATCTTTTCTCATTTTTCCAAAAGCTCTCCTCCTAGCGAATTTTGCTAATGACATTAGGTAAAAGTTTTACTTTGTTTTGGCTTTTATTTCGACCATTTTGGTTAAAATACCTTTTCTCTCAAATTCTTGTCTTCTTTAGTCAAAAGCATCAAAAGTTTGGAAAACATTTCTTCTTTTCTTTTTCCTCATTGCCGAAAGTACCAAAGTTCAAAGAACTACTTCTTCTTCAATTTTTTCCCTCTTGGTAGAATGCAAATAGGTCCCGAACCTATCTCTTTTCTTTTGGAAGCATCTTCATCATCATCTTTTCTTCTTCTTCTCTTTCTCTCTTCTTTCATTTTTCATTTTCTTTCTTCCTTCTCTCAACCGAAACTACCTTCTACTAAAACCAAAATCAACATTATTTTCATCTCTTTTGTCAACCGAATCATCTTCTATTTCGATTTCTTTTTCTTCTTTTCTTTTATTCAAAATCGAAACTATTTTATGCCATATATCACTATCTTTTTCTCTTTTCTTTTTGTGCAAACCGAAATCGCCAAATCTATTTTTTTTATTCTCTTCTTTTTTTGTTCAAGGCCGAATCTTCAAGTGCTCAAGTAAGGTTTTTGTCAATTGTTTTCATTATCTCTTTTTGCTATAGTTGATTTAGAAAAATAAATCTCTTATTTTTTTCTCTCCTAGGCCGAATCCTTGGAAGGGATTTTTAAGGGTCTTTTCGGAAACCAACATTTAAGAAGTAACCTTTCGAAATCATCCAAGGTAAGAATATCACCTTCGGTTATATCAATTTCTTTTAGATAGTTTATTAACTAACTTTATTTTAGGGGTGATTTTGAGACTAACAAGATAGGTAAGAAAAGAGCAGTACGGAGTGTTTGGAAGAGAGGAGGCACTGTTTTACCATTGATCTTCAAATGAAGGGCTGTATCGGCGATAAGAGATTTTCCAACGGGTTGTGGACCCTCTGCTAATGAAGATCTGTTATTTGAAGTAGTGCATACAACCGAACCACTTTTCGTTGGTGGATTATCAGCGGGTTTTGATCCATCTAGCGGAGAAAAACCACAAATATCGGTTGTTCGAGAATCTGAGGGTAAGGATTTAGATCTCTCGTCAATAAGTATAATTTTATTAGTAATAGTATATTCTAACCAAGTGTGATAATTAACTAGGTGTTGACGAGCGAGAAGGTATCGTTCTTACAGTCATAAGGTGTGTAACCTTACAATAAAATCTCATAGATCTATTTTTAAATGTGATGATATGACAATGTGTTTGAAAATGATTGTGGATACCATTCATTGGTATACAATATTTAGGTATGTTTACCCCAATATTTTGTTAATTTTGCTATATGCATAAATGTGAAATAAGTATGACTATATTATGATTTTGGGGTAAATGGCATGAAAAATAAATAATATGTATGTGCATGGGCATATGGGTGAATTTGATAAAGGGGAAGTATTCTGGTGGTTTTACCACAATATCCGGTGACTTCGGTCACATATGTGAATCTGGTGACTTCGGTCACATATTTGAAATCCGGTGACTTCGGTCACAATTTTGTCTGGTGGCCTTGCCACAAAATTATAAGGCGATGTGCATGTTGACTGCGAAAGCGCCTTCGATGGTGTGTAGCGGATGGAGGTCGATTTAGTAATCCCCACGGTGTGTTTGGTTGGTACGGGTGGTGTGTAGCGGATGGATATTTAGGTGGGCCGGGTTTACATTTCAGTATATGTACATATCCATTGATTTAAATGATTATTATTTAATCTGCTATGAAAATGGGCTTATGGGCTAAATATGACTTAAATGGGCCTATGGCTATATGTATGATTAATGGGTTTTTTTAATGTATGTGTTACACATTGAGTTTATGACTCACCCCTTTTGTGGGATAACTTTTCAGATGATTCGTAGTGCGATGGATCGGGTCAGCAAGGACTCTGTGGTGGCCAATGCTCATATCAAGTATTTTGGAGATCTTCCAATTTAAACTTATTAAATTTTATCTCTTAGACTTTATTATGGGTTTTTGCTATTTTTATGTAATAAGGCCACAATAAACTGTTTTTAAATTTTTGTGTTTGGATTTATTTTGCCATGAATAATTATTAATTAAATAACTAAATGGATTTTGATAAATAATTTAAACTGTTTTGAAAACAAAATATATTTCCACAATATTAATAAATTTTTCATTAAATTTGGTTTTCGTTAACTTATTATTCCCCTTAAAAATAATGTTTTAAAAGATGCGAATTTACTTTACAATTAAATTTCAACCCGATCTTTAAGTTAATCTGTTTTATTCAAAAATCATCAAGTTTTTCTTAAATAAGTGAGAGTTTGCTAAAGTTTTACTCGAGGAACATATCAAATCCGGTCAGGCTTTTTGGGCCGGGTTTGGGGTGTTTCAAAGTCTATAGCCAAGGTCTAATTCCATTTAAAAAATAATAATCTAAAAGAAATGCAAGTGCCAAGGCTTGAACTTTGGATCTCCTTGCTCCCATATGGCGTCACTCCCTTGCTCCCTAAGTGGTGTCACTTTGACACTACACCACAAGCTCCTCTTATGTCATTTTTCTCCACATTTTATTCTTAAAGCCTACCTACTAACTCCCAGGGTTTTATTCACCTAAAACCAAAATTTTCCTAAAGCCCAAGTTTGATCCCGGGACTACATAGAAGCCTTCTAACCTTCCAAAATCACTAACCTAATAGGTCCAACTTGTAATAATGCCATTATCATATTCTTAAAAAAAATTTCAAAATGCTCCTACACTCAAGGCCCAATTCTACTAGGCCCAAATTCGAGTTGTTACACAAGGTTTTAGAGTATTACCAGAACATTCAGAACATTTTACAAATAATTTATGTAGATTACTATTTATTTACCGAGATCATTCAAAACATCCCTTATTTGGACCCTTGAGGTCCAATACAAGCATTAGAATCAAGTCGGGACATAATCAGAAACTCATAAAAATTTTCGCAACATTACAAAAATTTTCCATGGTTGCAGGGCTCACACGCCCGTGTGATCAGGCCGTGTGCTCACACACGCCCTTGTCCCTAACTCGTGTAGCTATTTGATTTGCAAACATGAATAAATTGAAGTCACATGGCCAAGTCACACGCCTGTGTACTAGGCCGCGTGGCGAATTTAATTTTTGAAATTTAGGTACAGTTTTCACATGGGCGTGTAACACACCCGTGTTCATGGCCATGTTAACCACACAGCTGAGACACACGCCCGTGTCTCTTCCTGTGTTCCCTATTCTGAGACTTCTATTTCTAAATTTTTAGGTACAGGCGACACACGGCCAGGCACACGCCTATGGGGTAGACCGTGTGTCACACATGGCCTAGACATAAGCCCGTGTGTCTACCTATGTGGACATAATAAAGCCATTTCTAGCCTCATTTGTCATCCAAAACTTACCATTTTCCTGCACCAAAACTAACAAGCATATATGCACCAATCCAACATCATATTCACATAAAATTAGCCATCAATCATGTGGTATTATCTCATGCATCAAAGGATATAAACTTACTCTCATAAAAAAATTATATGCTAACATGATTCAAACAAACCAATATGTAATAAGCACTTATGTGATTACCAAAATATTACTTCAAAATGGCGAAACTTAGACCATCACTAGCCACTCTAATGACTAGATTACAAAACAATAATTACAAGCCATCATTGGCCAAATAAGCTTATACATGCCATTATACCAAAATGAGATATTGGATAGTGTGATTGATACTCCGACCGACCTCCAACCTTTGCGAGCTCTTGAGCACTATAAAAACAGGGAAAATTAAACAGAGTAAGCATTTTATGCTTAAGCATTTTATGCTTAGTAAGTTCGTATAATAGAAAATAAACTTATCGATCATATTTATTAACACAAGCATACATAAATTTATATTCCATCAATTTTGGGTAAGTTACCTAAACACATATGCTTTTTCAAACAAGTTAGTCGCATAATCTCATATGAGTATCAAATAATATAGATGAGCTCATCACATTACAAGCTTCCCTTAATTTCACCTTTCCATACTTCAAGAGTCCTTTCCGTCGAACTATTGAAATTTCGATGGATGTTCGGGTAATATACTCATGTATAAATGTACCCTATTAGGGTACAAAATAAAAAGGCACACTTTTGAGCCAAACATTTTACAGCAGGATTACCAGTCTAGGCTAAATCCTATCCATAGCATATGCTCTAGAGAGCTTAATTTGGATTACTCGTCCGGGCTAAATCCAATCTATATCAAAAGCTCAAGAGGGCTTACATTAGAATTACTTGTTCGGGCTAAATTCTATCTGCAACATATGCAATATTATTCTTATTCAAGAAATCACCTTAATCCATCAAATTTCAACATTCAACCGGAACATGACAATTTGTCCATATTTCTCAACTTAGGACTATTTCATTATGTTTATATCATCTCACACAATCATACAATTCATTTCAAGCATATTAACATACATATTTAAGTTGTACGAATTTACCTTGAAAATGGTTCGTATTTGAATTTCGACTAATCTGAAACCTTTTGCTTTCCTCGATCTAGTTTCGTAGTTGGTCTTTTTGGATCTATATGGATAAATTTAACTATTAATCTATCACATTTCATTTACATTTGCATTCTATTACATCCTAGGTAAAATTATCATTTTGCCCCTATCATTTTCAAAAATTCTAATTTCGTCCCTAAGCTCGAAAAATGAAATTCATGAAATTTAACCCTCTTTCCAAGCCTAGTCGAAATTTATAGAGTACATTTACAGTGCACAAATTTCACAAATTTCAAACTTTTTCATGGGTTTTGCCACTTTTTTATTTTAGTCCCTAAATCAAGTTTTCATCAAAAATTACTTTTTAAAATTTGTTTATCTATGAACAACCTTTCATTTTCTACCATAAATTTCTAATTTTCAACATAATCATCCATGACCCAAATTTCATACATTGATAACTTTTCAAATAAATCCCCTAAATAGAAAGATTAGACTATCCTGATTCCAAAAATATAGAAATTACTAAAAACGAGACTTGATTTCAAACCTTATTAAGCTTGAAAAGTTTTCTTCCTCTCTCCTAGGGTTTCCATAGAAAAATTGGGGAAGATGATACGAAAATAGATGATTTATTTCTTTTTAATTAATTATCATCTATTAATTTTATTGATTTCCAATTTAGTCCCTACCCTTTTCTAATTTTTCCATGGATGAGTCATTAAAATATCCACTAACTACTCTTCAATGGTTTAATTACCATATAAGGACCTTAAGTTTTGAATTCCATAGCTATTTGATACCTATAGCTACTAGAACCCAACTTTTGCATTTTATGCAATTTAGTGCTGTCCCTAATTAAACAAACAATGGATAAAATTTTCGTATCAAAATTTTCATGTGACCTACCTATCATGACCAACAATAAAATAAAATAAAATAAAATAAATTTTTATTTTTGGCTCGAATTTGTGGACCCGAAACCACTGTTTCGATCTCACCGAAAATGGGCTGTTACAACTCTCCCCACTTAAAAATTTTCATCCTCGAAAATTTTTACCAGGAAAGAGATTAGGGTATTGCTTCCTCATAGTATCCTCCGACTCCTAAGTAGCTTCCTCTAACCCATGTCGTTGCTAGAGTACTTTTACCAATGCTACCTTTTTATTTCTTAGCTCTTTCATTTCATATGCCAGTATTTTAATCGATTCTTCATTGTAGGTCATATCAGGTTGAATCTCAACTTCTGTTGGAGTAATAACGTGTGAAGGATTCGATCGATATCATCGTAGCATGGACACATGAAACACATTATGAATTTTATCAAGCTCCGGTGGTAATGCTAATAGATATGTAACATGTCCGATTCTTTCAATGATCTCATATGGCCCGATGAACCGTGGACTCAGTTTTCCTTTACAACCAAATCAGAGAACCTTCTTCCAAGGTGACACTTTCAAGAATACTTTATCACCAACTTGAAATTCTATATCTTTCCGCTTAAAATCTGCACTGACGGTCTGAGGCTGCTTTCAAACTATCTCTAATTATCTTCACCTTTTCTTCGGTCTCTCGGATCAAGTCAACTCCATGTATCTTTTTCTCACTTAACTCTGTCCAATACAATGGAGTTCTACATTTGCAACCGTATAGAGCTTCATACAGCACCATTTTAATACTGGACTGATAAATTTTATTGTAAGCAAATTCAACGAAAGACAAGTATTTTTCCCAGTTACCTCCAAATTTAAGTACACAATACCAAAGCACGTCTTCTAAACTCTGTATCACATGTTCATGTTGTCCATCTGTTTGAGGATATGCAGTATTAAATTGTAAACGAGTGCCCAGAGCTTCTTGCAACATACTCCAAAATCGGGATGTAAATTGGGGATCTTTATATGAAATAATGGAGATTGGCACTCTGTGTAGCCTCACAATCTTAGAGACATATAATTCAGCCAATCTATCCAATGAAAAATCCATACTTACCAGAATAAAGTGTTTCGACTTCGTTAGGCGGTCAACAATTACCCAAACAGCATCCTTCTTTTCGGTGACAAGAGTAATCCCGATACAAAATCCATGGCAATTTTTTCCCATTTCCATTCTGGTATGGTAATTAGCTGCAATAATCCCAAAGGTACCTTCTGTTCAGCCTTTACTTGCTGGTAGATCAAACATCTAGATACAAATTCAAAAATATCTCTTTTCATACCCGGCCACCAATACATTTTCTCCAAGTCATTGTACATTTTGTTACTACCGAGATGTACAGACATTATACCATTGTGTGCTTCATGTAGAATCTTCAGTACCAACTCTGAATTCTTTGGTACACACATTCTATCTTTGAATAAAAAAACAATCGTCTGAATCAATCTGAAACTCTGAGTTAGGATCTGACTCACTTTATACTTGTTTGGACTGTAACTTATCATCATTCTTCTGAGCTTCACAGATTTGTTGCCGAAATGTTGGTCTAGCTTTTAACTAAGCTATGATTGAACCATTATCAGATAGTGATAACCGGGTGCTCAATGCCTTCAAGGAAAATAAAGATTTTCGGCTCAAGGCATCCGCCACTACATTGGCTTTCCCTGGATGGTAGTCAATAACAAGGTCATAATCCTTCAATAACTCCAACTATCTTCATTGTCTCAAATTCAATTCTTTTTGTTTCATTGAATACTTCAAACTTTTGTAATCTATAAAGATGTGAAAATTTTCACCAAAAAGATAATGCTGCCATATTTTCAATGCAAAAACAATAGCTTCTAATTCAAGATTATGTACCAGGTAATTTATTTTATACGGTTTTAACTACCTAGATGCATAAGCCACTGTTCTTCCATCTTGCATCAATACACATCCCAAACCATTTAATGAGGCACTAATGTAGACTATAAATTCCTTATCTGATTCAGGTTGGACTAATACGAGCGCTTCCATTAGTAAAGCTTTCAATCTATCAAAACTCTGCTGGAACTTATCAGTCCACTCGAATTTCATTTCTTTTTGTAATAATCGAGTCATCAGAAAAGCTATCATTGAAAACCCTTTAACAAATCTTTGATAATATCCTGCTAGACCCAGAAAATTCTGACTTCTGAAACATTCTTCAGTGGCTTCCAACTTATAGTAGCTAGAATTTTGTTAGGGTCTACTCGAACACCTTCTGCAGATGCAACATGTCCAAGGAAACTAACTTCCCGTAGCCAGAATTCACATTACTGAATTTAGCATACAACTGTTTCTCACGCAGAGTTTCCAATACAATTCTCAGATGCTCAGCATGCTCATTCACATCCCGTGAGTAAACAAAAATATCATCAATAAAAACAACCAGGAACCTGTCCAGGTATGGTCTGAAAATTCTGTTCATTAAATCCACAAACACCACCGGGGCATTTGTTAATCCAAATGGCATCACCAAAAACTCATAATGCACATATTTGGTTCTGAAAGTTATCTTCGACACATCTGAATCTTTTACTTATAACTCGAGCTTCCCTTTCCTCTTGCCTCTTTTCTTTTCTTAATTCCTCGGCCTTGTGTACTCGTTCAGCCAACACCAAAAATTCTCTTAATTTCAGAATTCCAATCAACTGCTTAATATTTTCGTTTAGCCCCTTTTCAAATCATTTGCACATTTTGGCTTTAGTCTGAACCCATTCACTAGAATACTTGCTCAATCTAACAAACTCTCGTTCATACTCAAACACGGTCATATTTTCCTGTTTGAGCTCTAAAAGTTCCTTCTTTTTCTGGTCCAAGTGTCTCTAACTAATATACTTCTTTTTGAACTCTATTTGGAAAAATTCCCATGTCATATTTTCCCTTGGTACCAAGAAGATATGGTTTTCCACCAATGGTATGCTATGTCTTTCAACAAAGATACCGCACATTTCAGACATTCAGCTGGTGTACATGATAACTCATCTAGAACCCGAATAGTATTTCCAGCCAGAACTTGGCGCCTCTGGATTGTCATCGGCCGTAACACTAAATTCTTCAGCCCCATGTTTTTTGATTTTATCTACTGGAGCCTTACCAATTCTAACAAGTCTAGCATCCTGTGTCGTATCATCATGTTGTGAGGTATGTAGGAGACATTGTTGAATAGCAGGGTTTGTTCTCATATATTCACTAAACCATTCATCCATCAATTCAAAGAAGGCTTCTTTTGCTGTCTCACTTCAGCCCTCAGATACAGGCCTTCTACTACCACTAGATGAAGCTCGTTACATGGAAGCATGAGCAGCACTCTCAGCTTCGTCAGTCTTGGCTCTAGCTTGGTTTGAAACGCCCCAATTTTTCTTAATTTCGACTTTTGTTAATTTGACACACAAATATGTATATGCTTCAGTGGTTAAGTGATCGGGTGTGTGTGGGAGGTTCCAAGTTCGAGCTTTGACTTCAAAAAATTTTTGTTTTTTTATGAAGTGAGCCCCAGCTCTGTTCAGTAGGCTTTTAGTTAATTGATAGGAAATTTATACCAGAATGGGCCTGTTGGTCTAGTGGCTAAGGCGTGTGTTGGGTTGTAGGAGGTCTACAGTTCAACTCCCTGTGCGAGCAGAGGGAATTATTTTTGCTTCTAGTGTCATGTAGGAGGTTGAGTTTTAGTGAAATGCTGATAGTGGAGTGGTTGAGGGAGAAAATTAAGGAGAGTGGATGGGGGGTTATTAGAATCTGATCAGTTGGTTTGGCTGGACAAATTCGGCTATCTCCCTCTTCCTCTTAATTTCATTCTCTCCTTCTTGTTGTTCAATTTTCTTTGACAAAAACCCCTGCCAAAATTTTACTACTCTCCCTCCTATCCCGATTCTTCCCTTTTTCAATTGTTTCTGTAATACATATTTGGGACGCGCTTTCGGTAAGTTGTAGGCTGGATTATCTTAGTTATTTCATTAAATGTTTAAGGTTTTAAAAGGGGTTTGTTGTGCTTAGGAGATATTCGTGAGGCTAGAATCAATGTGACGCCGATTTGACTCGAAGTAGTGACCGATTTGGTAGCAATAAGTCAACTTTACGTTGTTGGAATTAATCAATTTAGATTCGTTTTTGTGTTCTAAGATTTGGAATATTCTGATTATAAGTGCTAGTGATCTTGGGATTGCTTAGGCAGTGAAATCGAATCAGGTGTGTACCCGAAAACGTAGAAAATGAGGTTTCGACGAAAGCCAAAAACCTTAGTGTCGAAGCCACACGGGCGTGTGGTCGCCCGTGTGGTAGGCCGTGTGCAAGACTGTTAGTCACCACATGGCCATGTGATCGATGAGTCAGGCCGTGCTCAAGCGACATGATCATGTGACGGTCGAGCAAGGCCGTGTGTGACACACGGGCGTGACCAATTGGGGTGTGTGGGATTCTGGGCCAGCTGTGTGATCCAAACAGCCAAGGCTAATTTAGGCCACGTGGGCCACACAAGCGTGTGGGCCCACACGGGTAGGCCACATGGGCATGTGAGCCCAAATTTCTGAAATGATCTGTAAGGTTGCACGGGTCACCCAAGTCGACTGTGCACCTACCATAGGGTTGGTAGGCGATACTTAGACCCCTATATGAATGCTCTATCTGTCTGATTTCTGTACCAAGTATGATATCTGAATATTTGTGTTTTAATTGCATAATAGAATGGCATGATTTTGTATGTTGCATTGCATCGGGGTGGGTTGATTATATTTGGAGGAAGTATCTGAAAGGCTCTTAAGCCTGTTATCTGGTAGCTTAGTTGCAATTATTTGATTATGTGCCGCTTTCGGTACAAACATGGTGTGTAGGGATGGGTGGGTTGATTTTATCCCCACACGGTGTGTAGGGTTGGACGGAGTTGGTGTGCAGAGGCTGGTGGGTAGGATTCTGCTATTCTGTCTGATCTGCATATTCTGTCTAAATTGGGCTAAGGTCCTAGAACATATCTGATTCTGTATCCGAGTGGGCTAAAGTTCACATCGTTTCTGTAATGGGCTTAGACCCACACTATGAACTTATGTCTATTTTTTGATTACTGTGTGTATGTTTTCTGTGGGGACTACACATTGAGTTTGTGAAAACTCACCCTTTTCTGTTTAATCTGTTCAGGTAATCCCCATCAGTAGTGTAACACCCCTTACCCATATCCTATGCTGGAACCGGATACGAGGCATTACCAAACTTAATTCACATGGTCTTACAACTTTGGGATATAAAATTCCATTCCAAACTAACACTTTTCCATACACACCTTTATCATCTTTATAATGGGCCAATGAGGCCCTAAACAGGCTTTCAGAAGGTTTCGGGAATTAATCGAAAACTGATACACACTTAGAAAAATTTTACTTGAGCAGAGGCCACATGCCCGTGTGGAGGGAATGACACGCCGTTATGCCATCTCACACGCCCTTGTTTGACACCCGTGGTCGACACCAACTTGTATCACATGGCCTAGCACACGCCCATATGGCTAGCCCGTGGTCACCTATGACTATATCCACACGACCTGTCGCAAGCCCGTGTGCTTCAACAATGTGGCGATTTAAATTCCAAATTCAAGGTGCAGACTTCACACGGCTTGGGCACACGACCATGTCCGTGGCCGTGCCTTCCACACGGCTGAGACACACGGTCGTGTCTCTGCCTGTGTGCTTACTATAAAGCTTACTGACTTAGAAAAACTAACATGCAGGGGACACACGGCCTGGTCACACACCCATGGGACTAACTGTGTGTCACACACGGCCTAGACACATGCCCGTGTGCCTGCCCATGTAGACTAGAACAAGGCTGTTTTCCAAGCTCTTTACACCTCCCTAACTCATATAGTATAAATTCATCCATCCAAATCACTAAATAACTAAAATTTACAAAACACCTCCATGAATAACTTCATCTTGTCATATATAAAAATGAGCCATCAACTATGGCTATATACAAAAGAATTCATCTTTAAAGGGGCCAACACACTCTTGTCCAAAATAACAAAAAAATTTATCTAGTCTAGCCCCTATACATGCTATACTCAAAACACTAAGTCTAGATATACCGAGAGAAGTTGATAGTGTAAGTGATCTTCCAATTATCTTCATATCCTGACCTAGCTCTTTGACTCTATAAAATAAGGGAAAAGGAAAAGGGGAGTAAGCTTTAAGCTTAGTAAGTTTACATATAAAAAAATAACATCATAGTATGTGCTAAACAATAAATAGCATTACATACTAAATAAGAACAATCCACATTCATACTCATGCTTACTCATTTTCTCCCTTACCATATTCTAACCATATCACAATCTTAATGTTCACATACATTGACATGCACCCCTGCACTCAACACCACAAATTCACATGATACAACACATAATAATTTCTCAATAAACCATTCATAATACCAATTGCTCTGTGGTTTCACACTTAGCCCACCATCAAACTTTAATAGGGTGGTATTGCACATAGCCCACAAAAAGAGATAGTTACAGTAGTATCGCACATAGCCCACCATAAGAAAAGATAGTTATGGTGGTATCGCACATAGCCCACCAAATGATAATATAAATGATGGTAACACACACAGCCTGTCGTAGTTAAGTAATAAGGTGGTATCGCACTTAGCCCACCGTCAAGAATTGTTATTTCACATTTACAACTCTATTTCGTTATTCATATGAAAATTAATCAATAACTACCAAATTCAATCCACTTGAGTCATACATGTTCCCAATCATACCATGCACCAATTAGTAACAACAATGTGTATATAAAATGCATCGTTTACACATAAACTTACCTCGGTGCAAAATGCGTTAATCGACGGTCTATTCCGTAACCTTGCCTTTTCCTCGGTCAAGGTTGATTCCACGCTCTTCTTGGTTTATAACAAAAAAATTCACTCATTTAAAACATCTCATGATCATAATGCATCAAAATCTATACTTAGGCAAAAATGACCATTTTTTCCTTATACTTTGGCAAAATTACGATTTTGCCCCTAGGCTCGTAAATCATTTTTCAACACATTTTCTCATTAGACAAGCCTAGGTGAACATTTATTTCCCGTACAACTACTCACAATTTCAACTATTTCATGCATTTATGACACAAATTCAATCTTTTCATTCAAGTTCTAATTAGGTGTTTTAATGCTAACACCTTTCACAAAACTTGTTTCTCATCTTCCTAACAGTCATTTTCTTCCCTTAAAACTTAGCTAACAACATAAATACTCTCATGGAAAATCCTTAAACTTCCAACCATATCACAAATTTGTCCCCTCATTAGCTAGCTTAAGCTTCGAGGACTCCAAAAATGTAAAAATTATCAAATAACACTATCAAAATCACTTACTTGTAGGGAGATAACTTGGCTGAAATTTTAAAGCATTCAAAACCATTCTAAGCTTGAAATTTTTGGTGGAAATGAAGAGTGAATAGTGAAAGATGATAACTTTTTTTACCATATTTTATTCATCTTTTTACCACCTAATATCAACAATTTTGACTAAAATTAATGCAATTGTCCCCCTAGCTTCCTATGGCCGACCAACACACTCCACATGGCCTATTTGCACTCTAAGGACCTCCAATTTAATATTATATGGCTATTAGATCCCTCTACCTTAAAAAATAGGACTTTCGTACTTTATACGATTTAGTCCTTTTTCACAATTAAGCATGCTATCGCTCAAATTAAAGCACCAAAATTTTCACATAGCCATATATTAATACCATAACACATAAAATAACATCAAAATAGTTTTCCTCAACCTCGGTTTACTGGTCTTGAAACCATTGTTTTGACTAGCCCCAAATTCGAGTATTACAACTCTCCCCCCTTTAGAGATTTTCGCCCTCAAAAATCTTACTGGTAAAAAGGTTTGGATATTGTTCTTTCTTGACTTCTCCCGTTTCCCATGTAGCCTATTCCACACCGTGTTTTTGCCATGACACTTTCACTAGTGCTATACTCTTATTCCTCAACTGTTTCACCTCTTGAGCCATAATCTTAATCGGCTCTTCGTATGTCATGTCTGGTCGTATCTCAATTTCTGTTGGAGGAATCACATGCGAAGGATCAGAGCGATAACGCCTTAACATCGATACATGGAACACATTGTGTATTTTCTCTAACTCTATCGGCAAAGCCAATCGGTATGTCACTGGTCCAATCCTTTCGGTAATCTCATACGGCCCTATGAATCGTGGACTCAATTTTCCCTTTCTACCAAATCTCAATATTTTCTTCCATGGGAATACTTTCAAAAATACCTTGTCGCCCACTTGAAACTCGATTTATTTTCTTTTCAAATTCACGTACTAATTTTGTCAGTCCGAAGCATCTTTCAGACTATCTCGAATCATTTCACTTTCTCCTCAGTCTCTCTAACTAGATCAACCCCATGAATTTGTTTCTCACTAAGTTCGGTCCAATAAAAGGGAGTTTGACACTTACGACTATACAACACTTCGTACGGTGCCATTTTTATACTCGACTGATAGCTATTGTTGTAGGCAAACTCAACCAAAGGTAGATGTCTTTCCCAACTACCTCCAAATTCTAACACATAGCATCGTAGCATATCCTCAAGAACCTGAATCACTCTTTCAGTTTGGCCGTCAGTTCCTCCAGAACCTTGTACCTAAGTCTTCCTACAACTTCCTCCAAAACCTCGAAATAAATCTCAGATCTCTATCTGAGAAAATAGAAATAGGCACCTTGTGTAACCTCACCACCTCAGCAATATACAAGTTAGCTAACTTATCTAAAGCATAATCAACACGCACTGATATAAAGTGAGCCGACTTCATTAGTCTATCCATAATAACCCACACACCATTTTTCTTTCTTAAAGTCATATGCAACCCAATTACAAAATCCATAGTAATCCGATCCCACTTCCACTCAGGAACCATTACCGGCTGAAGCAATCCCGAAGGTACTTGGTGCTCGGCTTTCACTTGTTGACAGATCAAGCATCTTTCCACGGACTCAAATATGTCTCTTTTCATACCTGTCCACCAATAAAATTTCTTCAAATCATTATACATTTTTGTGCTACCGGGATGTACTGACAAGTGACTACTGTGTGCTTCATTTAATATCTTCTGAATCAATTCATCATCCTTAGGTACAAAATTCTGTCATGGAACATCAAACAATCATCCAGACTCACCCGAAAATCTGAATCATTTCTCAATTCACACTAAGCTCTCTTAGTTAGCATCTCACTATCATTCTTTTGAGCTTCAGAAATTTGTTGAATAAATAGCGGTCTAGCCCTCAACTCGGCCAATATGGCACCATCATCAGACAATGCTAAGTTAGTACTCATAGCTCTCAAAGCATACAAAGAATTTCTGCTCAAGACATCCGCGACCACATTCGCTTTCCCCGGATGGTAATCAATCACTAACTCATAGTCCTTCAACAATTCAAGCCACCGTGCTGTCGCAAAGTCAAATCTTTTTGATCCATTAAGTACTTCAAACTCTTATGATCCGTGAAGATTTGACATGTGTCACCATATAAATAATGTCGCCAAATCTTTAATGCGAAAACAATCGCAACCAACTCCAAGTCATGAGTTGGATAATTCTTCTCGTGTGGTTTTAGCTGTCTTGAGGGGTAAGCGACTACCTTACCCTCTTGCATCAACACACAACCGAGACCATTTAACGATGAATCGCTATAGACCACAAACTCTTTGCCCGACTCAGGTTGCACTAAAATCGGTGCCTCAGTCAATAATATTTTCAATCTCTTGAAACTTTGTTGACATTTTTCATTCCATTCAAACTTAACATATTTATGCAAAAGTTTCGTCATTGGGGTAGCAATCATGGAGAATCCCTTCATGAACCGTCTATAGTACCCCGTTAAACCCAAAAAGCTTTTGGCTTCCAACACATTTCTTGGCAGTTTCCACTCCACTATAGCCTAGATCTTATTTGGGTTAACTCTAATACCATCACCTGACACAATGTGCCCTAGAAATCAACCTCTCAGAGCCAAAACTCACTCTTGCTAAATTTAGCATACAACGGCTTGTCTCTTAAAGTCTATAAAACAGTTCTTTGATGCTCCGCATGTTCACTCTCATTTCGAGAATAGACTAATATATTGTTGATAAAAACGACCACAAACTTATCCAAGTACGATCGGAAGAAGTGAGTCATGAAGTCAATGAAAATCGCAGGAGCATTCGTTAGACCAAATTGCATGACAAGAAACTCATAATGGCCATACCTCATCCGAAATGTAGTTTTCAGCACATATTGCTCCTTAACTCTCAACTGATAATAACCAGACCTTAAGCCTATCTTGGAGAACACCGTATCTCCCTTTAGTTGGTTAAACAAGCATCTATCCCTGGCAAAGGATACTTATTCTTCATTGTCACTTTGTTGAGTTGCCTGTAGTCTATGCACAATCTCATCTACCTTTCTTTCTTCTTCACGAAAAGTATCGGAGCACCCCACAGTGAAAAGCTTGGTCTTGCAAAACCCTTATCTATTAACTCTTGCAACTGAACCTTCAATTCTTTTAACTCTAAAGGTGCCATCCTATACGGAGAACCGAGATAGGTTTCGTTCTCAGAACTAACTCAATCCCAAGCTTGACCTCTGTAACGGGAGGTAATTTAGGTAATTCTTTCGGGAATACAACCGGATACTCACTTACCACCGAAATTGTCTCAATCTTTACCTCAGGCTCTTGAGTATTTAACATAATGCGAGATAAGACTCGTACCCTTTCCTCAAATATTTCTCAGCCATCATGGAAAAAGTCATTACCGGTAAACTATCTGACCCACCTTATTCAACCTGAATGACATCTCTATTTTCACATTTCAATTCAATAAATTTACTACCACAGTTCACTAAAACACTATGGGTAGTCAATCAATCCATACCAAAAATCAAGTTAAATTCATTAAACGGCAACAACATAAGGTTTGTCGGAAAGCAATAACCCCTAATTGTCAAAGGACAATTCCTACACACGTTATCAACTAGCACATGTTTACCCAACGGGTTTGACACCTTCACTACAAATTCCGTAGACTTAACAATCATGCTCATACTGGATGCCAATCACATACAAATGTAAGAATGGGTAGACCCCGGATCAATCAAAGCAATAACAAACGTGTCATGATGAGAAAAAGTACCCGTTATCACATCTGGAGATGATACCACTTCGCGAGCGTGAATGGCATAAGTCCTTATAGGTGCTCGACCCTCCGATCTCACAGCAAAATCTTGAGGCGCACCTCTACCACTAGACCCACCTCCCGGGTTCTTTTGTGGCCTACCCATTGAAGATACATGACTTGATCTTACCTCTTACTTCATTTCCTTGTCATCCCTCTCAAGGCAATTTCAGATGAAATGGTCGGGGGAACCACACTTATAACAATTCCAGCTTTTTCCCCAACACTCCCCACTGTGATGTCTACCACAACCTGGACATTCCGATTTTGGCTTTCGATTGCCCACACTTGTCATTGAAGGGGCTTGAACTCTCGAGCCTGAGTAGGTGTTACCTCGATCTCGATATGAATATCCAACTGATGTAGTTGTCCGAAGGTTTGTTTCCTTGGACCTCTTTGATTGAGCTTGATACAATTTACTCATCGGCCTTTTTCTTGCATCTCGTGCCTCACTCACGGCCTTCCTCTTTTCCTTATTCAGTTCTTCAGCCTTACATGCACTATCAACGAACACTACAAACTCTTTCAACTCCAAGATCCCAACTAAAAGTTTGATATCCTCATCCAGTCTATCTTCAAACCTCTTACACAAGATAGCTTCTGTAGACACACACTCTTATGCATACTTGCTAAGCCTAACAAACTCACGCTCATATTCTACGACATTCATTATTCCTTGCTTCAATTCAAGGAATTCTTTCCATTTTTAGTCTATAAACCATTGGCTTATATACTTCTTTTGGAATTCTTCCAAAAAGAAGTCCCATGTCACTCTCTCCCTTGGAACCACTAACGTCAACGTTTTCCACCAATGGTATGCTGAATGCCTTAATAAGGACACAATGCATTTTAAGCTCTTTTCAGGTGTACAGAAGAGTTTATCAAACACTCTCATCGAGTTCTCAAGCCAGAACTCCACCCTCTCAGTGTCATCGTCTATATTACTCTAAACTTCTCAGCCCTTACTTCCGAATCTTGTCTACCGGGGGCTTCGTCATCCTCACTAAATCTATACCTTGATGAGCCACTAGAACTGGCTGTGGTATAGGAGGGGGTGGAGGAGGTTGAGAATTAGGGTTTGCTCGTCCGTACTCCGTGTACCAATTGCTCATCATTTGGAGAAAGGCTTCCCAGGCCTGTTCTCCTTAACCCCTCATCTCGGGTCCACTTTCTGCATGCGCGGTCCTTTACGCGAGAGCTGACATATTACTAGCTACGTCATCAACAACCGTTTGATCAGGATTCATTTACTATATAAAACAAAGTTTAGAAATGTCAGAAACCACCACACTATCAATATAAGCTTATGGCATGTATAGCTAGACCCTGACACACACTATGGTAGTCCTAGAATTGACTAAACCATAGCTTTGATACCACTAAATGTAACACCCCTTACCCGTATCCTACGCCGAAACTAGATACAAGGCATTACCAAACTTAGTTCACATGGTCATACAACTTTGGGATATCAAATTCTATTCCAAACTAAAACTTTTCTATACACACCTTTATCATCTTTATAATGGGCCTACGAGGCCCAAACAGGCTTCCGAAAGGTTTCAGGAATAAATCAAAAACTTTTACACACTTAGAAAAATTTTACTTGAATAAGGGTTGTACGCTTTAGAAAAATTTTACTTGAATAAGGGCCGTACGCTTGTGTGGAGGGAATGACACGCCCGTGTGCCATCTCACACGCCCATGTTCGACACCCATGGTCGACACTGACTTGTATCACACGGCTTAGCACACACCCATATGTCTAGCTTGTAGTCGCCTCTGACTTAATCCACACGGCCTGTCGCACGCCCGTTTGCTTCAACCATGTGGCAATTTAAATTCCAAATTAAAGGTGTAGACTTCACACGGCCTGGTCACACGCCCATGTTCGTGGCCGTGCCTTCCATACGGCTGAGACACGTGGCCGTGTCTCTGCCTGTGTGCTTACTATAAAGCTTACTAACTTAGAAAAACTATCATGCAGGGGACACACGGCCTGATCACACACAGCCTAGACACACTCCAGTGTGCCTAACCGTGTGGACAAGAACAAGGCTATTTTCTAAGCTCTTTACACCACGCTAACTCATATAGTATAAATTCATCCATCCAAATCACTAAACAACTAAAATTTGCAATATACCTCCATGAATAACTTCATCTTTTCATATATAAAAAAGAGCCATCAACTATGGCTATATATAAAAGAATTCATCTTTAAAGGGGCCAACACATTCTTGGCCAAAATAACGAAACAAATTATCTAGTCTAGCCCCTATACATGCCATACTCAAAACATTAAGGCTAGATATACCGAGAGAAGCTGATAGTATGAGTGATCTTTCAATTATTTTGTATCCCGACCTGGCTCTTTGACTCTATAAAATAACGAAAAATAAAAAGGGGAGTAAGCTTTAAGCTTAGTCAGTTTACATGTAAACAAATAACATCATAGTATGTGCTAAACAATAAATAGGATTACATACTAAATAAGAACAATACACATTCATGCTCATGCTTACCCATTTTATCCCTTACCATATTCTACCCATATCACAAGCTTAATGCTTACATACATTAACATGCACCCCTGCACTCAACTCGACAAGTTCACATGATATGACACATCATAATTTCTTAATAAATCATTCTCATGCTCATTCATACTCATGCTCATGCTTACCCATTCATAATCCGCATTCATACTCATGCTTACCCATTTTCTCCCTTACAATATTCTAACCATATCACAAGCTTAATGCTTACATACATTAACATGCACCCCTGCACTCAACTCGGCAAGTTCACATGATACGACACATCATAATTTCTTAATAAATCATTCATAATACCAATTTTTCGGTGGTTTCGCACTTCGCCTACCATCAAACTTTAATAGGGTGGTATCACACATAGCCCACCATAAGAAAATATAGTTACGGTGGTATTGGACATAGGCCACCAAATGATAATACAAATGATGGTAACGCACACAACCTATCATAGTTAAGTAATAAGGTGGTATCGCACTTATCCCACCGTCAAGAATTGTTATTTCACATTTACAACTCTATTTCATTATTCATATGAAAATTAATCAATAACTACCAAATTCAATCCACTTGAGTCATACATGTTCCCAATCATACCATGCACCAATTAGTAACAACAATGTGTATATAAAATGCATCATTTACACATAAATTTACCTCGGTGTAAAACGCGTTAATCGGCGGTCTATTCCGTAACCTTGCCTTTTCCTTGGTCAAGGTTGATTCCACGCTCTTCTTGGTCTATAACAACAAAAAATCACTCATTTAAAACATCTCATGACCATAATGCATCAAAATCTATACTTAGGCAAAAATGACTATTTTTTTCCTCATACTTTGGCAAAATTATGATTTTGCCCCTACGCTCAATTTTTCAACACATTTTCTCATTAGACAAGCCTAGCTGAACATTTATTTCCCTTACAACTACTCATAATTTTAACTATTTCATGCATTTATGACACATTCAAGTCCTAATTAGGTGTTTTCATGCTAACACCTTTCACAAAAGTTATTTCTTATCTCCCTAACATTCATTTTCTTCCCTAAAAACTCAGCTAAAAACATAAATACTCTCATGGAAAGTCCTTAGACTATCAACCATGTCACAAATTTTCCCCCTCATTAGCTTGCTTAAGCTTCGAGGACTCCAAAAGTGCAAAAATTATCAAATAACACTATTAAAATCACTTACTTGTAGGGAGATAACTTGGCTGAAATTTTAAAGCATTCAAAACCCTTATAAGCTTGAAATTTCGGTGGAGATGAAGAGTGAATAGTGAAATATGATAGCTTTTATTTTTACCATATTTTATTCATCTTTTTACCACCTAATGTAAACAAATTTGACTAAAACTAATGCCCTTGTCCCCCTAGCTTCCTATGGCCGGACAACAAACTCCATATGGTATATTTGTACTCTAAAGACCTCCAATTTAATATTCCATGGCTATTAGATCCCTCTACCTTGAAAAATAGGACTTTCACACTTTATGCGATTTAGTCATTTTTCACAATTAAGCATGCTATCGCTCAAATTAAAGCACCAAAATTTTCACATAGCCATATATGAATACCATAACACATAAAATAACATCAAAATAATTTTCCTCAACATCAATTTGGTGGTCTCAAACCACCGTTCCGACTAGCCCAAAATTCGGGCTGTTACAAGTAGACGAATCGGTGTGACGGAGGACTCGGCAGTGACCATGGTTCTGGACCTTACGATTTTTACTTTTATTTATGGTTTGATTATATTTGGAAAGTTTTTGTAAAATGGCCTTTACGAATTTTTGTTTAAAATTTGGGATTTTTATTTTATAAACTGCTAGCAGTAGGATAAGATGCGCGTTTTCAAATAAACGAATGTTTTATCAAAGACACATAAATTTGCAAATTATTTTAAAAGCTTCCGCAACGTATAATGTTTTGAACATGGATAATGAATGAATAAATGACACATTTTTTACGGTAACCTAAGGTATCGAAAATGGCCTTATTATAATTACGTTTTCTAAAGCACTATCATGTGACATCACCAGATTCGGCCATAATGTCTAGGCCAGGTTTGGGGTGTTACATTTAGTGGTATCAGAGCCAGGTTGTAAAACTTGGTTGTGAAATTGGGTTTTTGAAATTGTTTTTTTCCGAAATGATTTTGTTAAAATGAGTTAAAATATTTCGACTGGGCATGTGGTACACCGAGTCTCCAGCGTCGATCCTATAAGTGTTCTGAATTTTGTTTAAATTTGTCTAAAAATACTACTTATGCTTGAAACAACCTTAGGTAGTATACTGTACTAGAAGCAGTCTAGGTAGTGTAAATTTAAAACTGTAGCGAAACTGAAAATTATAGTAAAACTATGATTCACGGTAACGAACTCTGAACTTCTGATACTATTTTGCACAAAAAATTTATTAACAAATATTGGAATGTAACTAATGCATAGAACTGTTAATCTGAATAAAATCTGAATTTACGATGAGCGCATGAGGTATCTGTGGATGGGGTACTAGAGGCCGTGGTAGAGGTTGTAGGGGGCTCGAGCTGGGTCCTCAGCATCTAAAAATCTGCCAAATATGGATACGAGCGAGACGCTGATCTCACCTGTTACAAATACTGGGTGTCATGATCGTGAGGCTGGGGATGACGCACTATCCCGAGCATGCTACGAATTTTAGAGAGGGTCGCTGGGCCCAATATCGGATCTAGGGGCTGAGGGTCAGTTACGAAACGACTCCGGTCCAATAGGGCTAAATTATTCAGGGGTGTCACTAGAGTTGCCCCTAATTTGGTTGAATATTGGATGGAGGCCACGGAAAGAATCATGGATGATTTGGACTTTACTGCTGAGCAGAAGCTTAGAGGGGGTGTCTCTCTACTCCGCGATGAAGCATACCAGCGGTGGTTGACGGTTAAGGAGGGCATTCAGCTCGACCGTCTAACTTGGGACTATTTTAAGATGGCATTCCAAAGTAAATATGTGGGAGCCAGCTACATCAATGCTAGGAGGTGTGAGTTTCTTAATCTCACCCAAGGGGATCATTCAGTGGCCAAGTATGAGGCCGAGTTCCTGAGATTGAGTCGGTATGCTCAGGGCATGATGATGATCGGGTATGAGCATTGTGTCCATTTTGAGGATGGACTCAGGGACAGCTTACGGGTTCTGATAGCTCCACAGAGAGAGCGTGATTTTTCTGCTTTAGTGGAGAAGGCGAAGATCGCCGAGGAGATTAAGCGCGCTGAGCGCCAAAACTGCAAGAAAGGAAAGAATAAAAGGGAATCGGAGCCTTCAAATTCTACTCGAGGCCTAAGAAAAAGGAAAAATTTGATGGGCCAGTGAGAGTTGGGCCTCCTGTTGCACCTATTGGGGTAGCGCTTTGTGGACACTGTGGTAGATGCCATCCAGGCGAGTGTTGGAGGACGATTGGGGCATTTTAAGATGTGGGTCAACTGAGCATCGTGTCAGGGATTGTCTATCGAGGCGATCGAGGCAAGCTACAGTCTTGGTATTATGACCACCAAAAGTAGCTCGCTGACTATCTGAGGGGCGATCGAGGAGAGTCTTTGGACCAACAGAGGTGAGGCAGCCTGCACTGGTTTATTCTGCCCGTCCCCGTGAGGACCGAGATGGTCTGAACATCATTATGGGTACATTCTTAATTTTAAATGTACCATATACTGCATTGATAGACATAGGCTCTACACACTCATATGTAGATAGTGCTGTGTCTGAAACTTTGGGGATTCCAGTTGAGAGTACTTCGAGTGAGATAACTATTGTAAGTCTATTGGGACAATCTATTCAAGTGAGTAAATTATTTAGAGACGTCCCGTTAGAGGTTCAAGGGGCAGTATTTCTGGCTGATCTGATGGAGCTTCCATTTGGGGAGTTTGATTTGATCCTGGGAATGGACTGGCTGGTCAAGCGCCGAGTAAATTTGGACTGTGCGAAAAAATGGGTGGCTTTGAGAACCGAGGAGGACAATGAGGTAGTGGTGATTGGAGAACATTAAGACTTCTTGACTAATGTTATTTCTGTATTGGTGGCAGAAAAGTTGGTACGGAAGGGATGTGAGGCATTCTTAGCCTACATCAGTGTTTTTGATTATAGAGACTATTCAGTTAAGGACATCAAGACTGTAAGGGAATTTCTGGATGTTTTTCCTAAGGAACTACTGAGTTTGCCTCTAAATCGTGAATTAGATTTTGGGATTGAGCTCTTTTCTGGTACAGCTTTGGTGTCCATCGCCCTTTATAGAATGGCACCGAATGAGCTTATGGAGCTTAAGGCTCAGATCCAAGAGTTTCTAGATCGTGGGTTCATCCGCCCTAGTGTATCTCCATGGGGAGCACCTGTTTTATTTGTGAAAAAGAAGGACGAACCCATGTGTATGTGTATCGACTACCGTCAATTGAATAAGCTGACCATCAAGAATAAGTACCCCCTAACGAGGATTGATGATCTGTTTGACCAGTTCTGAAGAGCTTCAATTTTTTCAAAGATCGATCTATGATCAAGGTATCACCAGTTGAAAGTTAAAGAGGTTGACGTACATAAGACGACATTTAGGACTCGCTACGGCCATTACAAGTTCCTAGTGATGTCATTTGGACTGACGAATACACCAGCAGCTTTTATAGATCTAATGAATCGAGTGTTCCATACCTATCTGGATCGGTTCATGGTAGTCTTCATTGACGACATTCTGGTGTATTCAAAGACTGAGGATGAGCACGATGAGCATCTCTGAGTGGTATTATAGACTCTATGCAAGAAACAGTTGTATGCGAAGTTCAGTAAGTGTGAGTTCTGGCCCCGAGAAATAACCTTTTTGGGGCATGTGGTTTTTGCAGAGGGGATTTGTGTCGATCCTCGTAAGATTGAGGCTATGTTGGATTGGAAATAGTCAAAGAATGTTTTCGAAATCTACAGCTTTCAGGGGCTAGCGGGTTATTATCGAGGCTTCGTAGAAGGGTTCTATTTGATCGTAGCACCATTGACCAAGCTTCTGCGTAAGAGAGTTCCCTCTGTCTGGACTGATAAGCAATAAGAGAGCTTCGAGAATCTCAAATCTATTTTGACACAGGCTCTGATTCTGATACTACCTGAATCTGGGAAGGATTTTGTTGTATACAGTGATGCGTCGCATGTGAGTCTAGGTTACATTCTGATGCAGGATGGTAAAGTGGTAGCTTATGCGTCTCGTCAGCTTAAGACGCATGAGGCTAACTATTCTACGCACGATTTGGAGTTGGTAGCAGTCATCTTCGCTCTGGAAATCTGGAAGCACTATATGTACAGTGAGAACTGTACTATCTATACTAATCACAAGAGCCTTAAGTATCTCCTCACTCAGAAGGAGTTAAACCTTAGGCAACATAGATGCATTAAACTGCTTGAGGATTATGAATTCACCATTGAGTACCACCCTGGTAAGGCTAATGTGGTGGCAGATGCTTTGAGCCGTAGGGCGGTGACCGATTTGAGGGCGGTGACCGATCTGAGAGCGATGTTCGCTCGGCTCAGTTTGTTCGACGATGGGAGTCTGTTAGCGAAACTTCAGGTTAAGCCTATATGGATTAATCAGATTAGAAATAAACATGGGGGGGATAAGTCTCTTGAGTTGCAATTCCGTCAGGTTGAGACAGAGGATTCTACTAATTTTGGGTTTAACAGTGACGGGGTACTATGTTTTCGCGGTCGGATCTATGTGCCGAATGATGAGGATTTAAGACAGTCGATTTTGAGGGAAGCACATAGTAGCCCTTACGCTATGCATCCTGGCAGGAATAAAATATATCGAGGTTCGTGAGAGTTGTACTGGTGGACAGGGTTAAAGCGTGAGGTTACTGAATTCGTTGCTCGTTGTCTGACTTGTCAACAGGTTAAGGCTGAACATCAGTTGCCTTCGGGGTTGCTGCAGTCGTAAAGATTTCGATGTGGAAATAGGAGCAAGTAATGATGTACTTTGTTAGTGGGTTGCCATTAACACCCACTAAGAAGGATTCTGTCTAGGTCATCGTGGATCCATTGACCAAGTCTGCTTATTTCATTCCGGTCAAGACAAACTTTTCTCTCTAGATGTTAGCTAAGCTGTACATATCTGAAATAGTGAGACTACATAGGGTTCCTGCCTCGATCATCTCTGATAAGGATTCCCGCTTCACGTCTCGGTTCTAGAAAAGTTGCACAAAGCTTTGGGTTCAAGGTTGGACTTCAGTACTGGTTTCCATCCTCAAATAGATGGTAAGTCGGAGAGGGTGATTCAAGTACTGAGGGATATGTTGAGGAACTGTGTTATAGATTTCTAAGGCAGTTGGGAGGAGTATTTGCCATTGGCAGAGTTTTCCTACAACAACAACTATCAGTCTAGCATCCAGATGGCACCGTACGACGCCCTGTATGGTCGTAAATGTCGTACTACCTTATGTTGGACTAAGTTGGGGGAGCGACGTGTTCTGGGTCTGAAATTGTTTTCTAAAACTGATGATAAGGTCCAATTGATACGGGATCGACTGAAAGCGGCATTTGGTGGGTAGAAGTCCCATGCTGATCTGAAGAGAAATGATATTGAGTTCTCTATGAGGGACTTAATCTTTATCACCATTGAAGAAGGTTTTGAGGTTCGATCGTAAGGGTAACCTGAGCCCTCGGTTTATTTGGAAGTATCGCATTTTGAAATGAGTGGGGCCAGTCGCATATCAGTTGGAATTTCCTTCGGAGTTGGATCGCATTCATGATGTGTTCCATGTCTCAATGTTAAGACGCTACCGATCTGATCCCACGTATGTTGTTCCTATTGAGAACATTGAAGTTAGACTAGATCTAACATTCGAGGAGGAGCTGGTCCAGATCCTAGATCACGATACTAAAGTTATACGAAGGAAGTCTATGCCCTTAGTGAAAGTGATGTGGTAGAATCATAGCATGAAGGAGGCCACTTGGGAGCCGAAGGATTTAATGCATAGCAGTATCCTCACCTTTTCTAATCAGGTAAAAATTTTGAGGACGAAATTTTCTTTTCAGGGGTAGAGTTGTAACGCTTTCCTAATTTAAGGTTTTGTTAATTTTACACACAAATATGTATTTGCTTCATTTGTTATGTGATCTGGGCGTGTGTGGGAGGTTTTAAGTTCAAGCCTTGACTTGGGAAATTTTTTGTATTTTTATGAAGTAAGCCCCAGCTCTGTTCAGTAGGCTTTTAATTAATTGTTAGGAAATTTATATCAGAATGGGCCTACTGGTCTGGTGGCTAAGGTATGTGTTGGGGTGTGGGAGGTCTGGAGTTCAAGTCCCTGTGCGAGCAAGGGGAATTATTTTTTGCTGCTAGTGTCGTTAGGAGGTTGAGTTTTAGTGAAATGCTGATAGTGGAGTGGTTGAGGTAGAAAATTAAGGAGAGAGGATGGGGGAGTTATCAGAATCTGGTCAGTTGGTTTGGTTGGGAAAATTTCGGTAATCTCCCTCTCCATCTCAATTTTGTTCTTTCATTCTTTCTGTTCAATTTTCTTTCTTAAAAACTCCGGCCAAAATTTTACTACTCTCCCTCCTATCCCGATTCTTCCTTCTTTCAATTGTTTCCGTAATACATATTTGGGACGTGCTTTTGGTAAGTTGTGGGCTGGATTATCTTAGCTAATTCTTTAATTGTTTAAGGTTTTAAGATGGGTTTGTTGTGCTTAGGAGATATTTGTGAGGCTGGAATCAACGTGACGTCAATTTGACTCGAAGTAGTGACCGGTTTGATAGTGGTAAGTCGACTTTACATTGTAGGGATTAATCGATTTAGATTCATTTTTGGGTTTTAAGAGTTGAAATATTCTGATTATAGGTTCTAGTGATCTTGGGCTGCATAGGCAGCGAAATCGAATCAAGTGTGTACCAGAAAATACAGAAAATAAGGTTTCGGCGAAAGCCAAAAACCTTACTGGCGATGCAATACAGGTATGTGGTCGCCCATGTGGTAGGCCGTGTGCAAGACTGTTAGTCACCACATGGCCGTGTGATCGACTAGCTAGGCCGTGTGCGAGTGACACAATTGTGTGACGGTCGAGTAAGGCCGTGTGCGACACATGGGCTCAACCAATTGGGTCGTGTGGGCCCATACGGGTAAACCATACGATGTGTGGGATTTTGGGGGCCAAGGCTAATTTGGGCAATGTGGGCTACACGGGCATACGAGCCCATATGGGTAGGCTACACAGGCGTGTGGGCCCACATGGACGTGTGAGCCCAAATTTTTGAAATGATCTGTAAGGTTGCACGAGTCACCCAAGTCGAATGTGGACCTACCTAGGGTCGATAAACGATACTTAAACCCCTATATGAATGATTTATCTGTCTAATTTCTGTACCAAGTATGATATCTGAATATATGTGTTTTAATTGCATAATAGCATGGCAAGTTTTGTATGTTGTACTGCATTGAGGTGGGTTGATTATATTTGGAAGAAGTATCTGAAAGGCTCTTAAGCCTATTATCTGGCAGCTCAGCTGCAATTGTTTGATTATGTGCTGCTTTTGGTAAAAACATGGTGTGTAGGGATGGGTGGGTTGATTTTATCCCCATATAGTGTGTAGGGTTGGACGGAGTTGGTGTGTAGAGGCTGGTGGGTAGGATTTTGCTATTTTGTCTAATCTTTATATTATGTCTGAAATGGGCTAAGGACCTAGAACATATCTGATTCTGTATCACAGTGGGCTAAAGTTCACTCTGTTTCTGTCATAGGCTTAGACCCACACTATGAACTTATGTCTATTTTCTGATGACTGTGTGTATGTTTTCTGTGGGGATTACACACTGAGTTTGCAAAAACTCACCCTTTTCTGTTTAATCTGTTCAAGTAATCCCCAACAGTAGACGGATTGGTGCGGCAGAGGAATCGGCAGTGACCATGGTTCTGGACCTTAAGGTTTTTACTTTTATTTATGGTTTGATTATATTTGAGAATTTTTGTAAAATGGCCTTTAGGGATTTTTGTTTAAAAATTGGGATTTTTATTTTATAAACTGCTAGCAGTAGGATAAGACTCGAGTTTTCAAATAAGCGAATGTTTTATCAAAGACACACGAATTCGCAAATTATTTAAAAGCTTCCGCAACGTATAATGTTTTGAAAATGGATAATGAATGAATAAGCGACACGTTTTTACGGTAACCTAAGGTATCGAAAATGGCCTTATTGTAATTACATTTTCCAAAGCACTATCATGTGACATCGCCAGATTTGGCCATAATGTCTAGGCCGGGTTTGGGGTGTTACATGGTTGGAAGGCATTACTATGTGAAAATATATTTAAAAGTGGTCAGGAGATATTACACTATCATAATTTATATAATGGCATGTATAGCTAGACTCGTACTTCCTATGTTAGTCCGAGAATTGGTTAAATCGTATTCTAATACCACTAAATGTAACACCACAAACCCGTATCCGTCATCAGAACAGGGTTACGGAGCATTACCGAAACATTCAGAACATTTTACAAAAAATTATGTAGATTACTATTCATTTATCGAGATCATTCAAAACGTCCCTTAATTGGACCCTCAATGTCCAATAAGAGCATTAAAATCAAGTCGAGACTTAATCGAAAACTCATAAAATTTTTCGCAACATTTCAAAATTTTCCAAGGTTGCAGGGCTCACACAAAACGAGACTTACTAAAAACGAGACTTGATTTCATACCTTATTAAGCTTGAAAAGTTTTCTTCCTCTCTTCTAGGGTTTCCATAGAAAAATTGGGGAAGATGAATGAAAATAGATGATTTATTTCTTTTTAATTAATTATCATCTATTAATTTTATTGATTTCCAATTTAGTCCCTACCCTTTTCTAATTTTTCCATGGATGAGTCATTAAAATATCTACTAACTACTCTTCAATGGACTAATTACCATATAAGGACCTTAAGTTTTGAATTCCATAGCTATTTGATACCTATAGCTACAAGAACCCAACTTTTGCATTTTATGCAATTTAGTCCTTTCCCTAAGTAAACACACAATCGATAAAATTTTCGTATCAAAATTTTTATGTGACCTGCCTATCACGATACCAACCATAAAATAAAATTTTATTTTTGATTCGGATTTGTGGTCCTGAAACCACTGTTCCGATCTCACTGAAAATGGGCTATTACACAAGAGTTGTTAGATCGCGGATTTATTCGACCGAGCATATCACCTTAGATGCTCCAGTTTTGTTTGTGAAGAAGAAAAATTGGTTAATGAGACTATGTACATATTATTGATAGCTGAATAGATCCACCGTCAAGATTAAATACTCGTTGCCTCGTGTTGATGATTTGTTCGATCAATTAAAAGGAGTGACAGTGTTTTTGAATATTGACTTAAGATCCGTATATTACCAGCTACAAGTTAAAGCACAAGATGTATCAAAAACTACATTCAAAACTAGATATGGTCACTATGAATTTCTAGTGATGTCATTTGGTTTGACCAATGCTCCTGTAACATTTATGGATTTTATTATTCAGGTATTTTAGCCATATTTAGATTGGTTTTTTATGGTATTCATTGATGATATCCTGATCTATTCACTGAACGAGTCAGATCATGTTGAACATTTAAGAGTTATAATGCAAACTTTGCATGAAAAACAATTATATGCGAAATTCAGTAAATGTGAATTCCGGCAATGAGAATTAGACTTTCTGGGACATGTTATTTCTGCGAATGGAATCAGGGTTGATTCGAATAAAGTATCTGCGATTGTTGAATGTAAAATTTCGAAGAACATTTTTGAAGTTCAAAGTTTCTTAGGGTTAGCAGAATACTATCGGCGATTTGTTAAAAATTTCTCAATCATTGCTTCACCAATGACCAGGTTTTTACAGAAAAATGTCGAATTTGCTTGGTTTGATAAATGTCAACAAAGTTTTGATAAACTAAAAAGCATGTAAACAAAAGCTCCATTATTAACTCAGCTTGAATTTGGAACAACATATGTTGTTTATCGTGATCCATTTATCAATGGTTTAGGTTGTGTGTTAATCCAGACAGTGAAAGTAGTATCTTATGCTTTTCTATAGTTAAAGTCGCATGAAAGAAATTATCCTACACATGATCTTGAGCTTGCCGCGATCATCTTCGCTTTGAAGATATGGAGGCATTATTTATATGTCAAGAAATGTTACGTGTATACTAATCACAAAAGTTTCAAATACTTAATGAACCAGAAGGAGCTGAATCTGAGGCAACGGTGTTGGTTAGAACTATTAAAAGATTATGATTTGATTATTGATTACCATCCGGGAATGGCTAATATAGTTGTGGATGCACTTAGTAGAATGCTCATTTGGCTTTGAATATCGATGGTTATGTACCGGAAGAATTAAAGACTAAACCCTTGTTTCTACAATGAATTCAAGAATTGCAAAATGACGATCCGAGTTGATAATGAAACGAAGTTTGGTTCGAGATAATTTGACTACTAAATGCAGTATTGGTGATAATGGTATATTGTAACAACCCATTTTTAGTGAAATCGGAACATTGGTTTTGGGACCACAAATATGAAGTCAAAAATTTATTTTATTATTATTTTATTGCCTATATCATAATAGTATTACCGTATAAAATTTCATTAAGAAATTTTACCGTTTACATGTTCAATTTGATAAAAAGGACTAAATCGCGTAAAGTACAAAAGTTGAGTTCTAGTAGCTAAAGGTATTAGATAGCTATAGAACTTTAAATTGGAAGTCCTTGTATGGTAATTAGACCATTAGAGTTGATTGTGGATGTTAATGCTTTGGTATTATTGAAATTTGGATGAATTTTTAAGGTTAGTTTGGAAATTAGTAATTAAAGTTATAATTAATTAAAATAAAACAAACCATTATCTTCCATTATCATCATCAATCGATTATGAAGAGAAAAATATAGCCATGGAAGCCTGAGGTTTCAACTAAGCTTTATACCTTGATTAGGTATGTGTTTTTGTCCCGTTTTTAACGATTTTTATGTTTTTGGGATCGTTGTAGCTTAATCCAGCTAGCCTGAGGACTAATTTGTGAAATTGTTAAAATATTAGTGTTTTACCATTGATGAATATACATGATTATTGAAGTTTGATGATAGAAAATGAATGGTTGTTGTTAGATAAACAATTTTTGTAAAGGAATTTTTGATAAAATTATCAATTATGGGTTAAATTAAAAAAATGTGATAAATTCATGGTATAATTTCTGAATTAATGAAATATGTGGGTTGCTGTAAGTTTGTATAATAATCAGCTAGGCTTGGGAGCGGTAAAATTGCATGAATTTCATTTTTCGAGCATAGGGATTAAATTGCAAATAAATTAAAAGTATAAGGGCAAAATGGTAATTTTGTAAAAATATGTTTTGGATTAAATTAAATGAATTATATGTTGAATTAAGTTAAATTTATCCATATAGAACTAGTTAGGCATCGTACGGAGTTAGATCGGAGTAAAGAGAAAGTCCTAGATTAATCGCATTCGTATCTATGTATACTCGTCGAGGTAAGTTCGTGTAATTAAATGATATTCATATGTTTTTAATTGAAATATGTCATGTTATGAATTGTCCTATATAATTACCGATTGCATATCGAATGACGTACGACGATTACTGACCCTATTTGAACCATAGGAATCTGTAGGATACAAATGACAGGTCATTAGGGTTACATGATTTGGTTGAGGTCCTGCTTGTGTTGCAGATACTCCAATGCTCGTAAGAACATATCGATTTATAGCTCGTAAGAGCATACCAATTTATAGCTCGTGAGAGAATATTGATCTAGTACTCATGTAAGCATATCGATTCACAGTTCGTATGAGCATATATGTACATAAATTGACAGATTATAGTTATATGAGCTAGCACACTATGTGTGAGCTATCCCAGGGTATCTAACAATATTCTAAAAGGTTCAACGGGAAATGTTCTGATACGTAGTCATAAGAATTCGATATGAACTATTACAAGTATATACATGAAATACATGGAAATGATGTTGCATGATATATAGATATATGAATTGCGTGAAACATGTATATGAAACTTGATAAATTGTTGACCTCATCCATGATTATTGGTTCATATATGTATTTTCATGGCTAATGTGGTTGGTGTATATGTGCTTAGGCATTTGGCCAAAATGTGTTGGGATATGCTTTGTTACTTACCTATTACTTAATTAAATGGTAAGTTAAATTCTAAGTTATACAAACTTACTAAGCTAAAATGCTTACTCCGTGTTATTTTTCGTGTTTTATAGTGAATCAGAAGCTCGTTTGGGTTAGTAGCTTGTCAAAGCTATATAACACTATCCATCGACTTTTTTGGTACATTCGGTTGTTTAATTTTTGTTATAATGGCATGAATAGGCTATCACACTATCCATCAGCTATATCGATAGATTTTGACGTTTTTAATTCTTGGTTATAATGGCATGAATAGGTATTTTGGTTGATGTGGTAGCCATTTATTTGCCTTGTTTTTATGATTTTTGAGTAGTGATATGGAAATAGTTTTGGTATGTAAATATTTGGCCTTAAAGTAGTTAATGTTTTAGCCAATATGTTTTGGCTTGTCAATTTGCTAATTGAATGTTCGAAATGGTTGAATGTGTTGTTATATGTATGTGGTTATAATGGTTAAAATTGTAGTTGTAGAGATGTTTAGATGATGGATGTGAAAATAGTCATTTTGGTATGAAAATGTGGTTGGCATATATGTGTATTGATGCTAATTGTTGAATGGCACATTTGGTACCATTTGGTGTGTTTTTGATAGGTAAATCAAATGGTATGTTATGGTATAAACTTAGCTAAAAGTTAGTTGAATATTTGGCCAAATTGTGTTTATATTTGTACATGTTTTATTATTGTGATCGAGGTGCCTTTTAGGCATATTGGTTGTATGCTTATATATCATATTGGATTTCTTATTTATGCATGGTTTTGGTGCAATTTGAATTCTTATTTATATATGCAAAAGTGATTGTAGTTTCATGCTTGAATGAGTGAGAAAAATGGTTTGAAAATGGCCTATTTTTCATCCACACGGGCAGTGGCGTGTGTCTCAGCCATGTGTCCCCTATAGCTTTCAAAGGATTGCAAGCCAGGTTGTTACATGACATAGCACACGACCTGGCACACGGGCGAGTGAGGTTATTTCGAAGGGTGCACGGCCTGGCACACATGCCTGTGGCTTGGCAGTGTGACCCAAGTCAGTGAGTTACTGTAACAGCCCGATTTTAGCTAAATCAGAATAGTGGTTTTGGAACCACAAATCCGATGTTGGAAAATTATTTTAATATTATTTTTTGTGTTTACAACATGATAGCATGTATGTATGAAAATTTTGTGAGCTAATTTTATCATTTAATTGCTCAATTTGAGAAAAGGACTAAATCACATAAAGTGAAAAAGTGCTGTTCTATTAGCTAAGAGTATTAAATAGATATAGAACCTTAAAGTTTAAGTCCTTATGAGGTAAATAGTCCAATTGTGAGTTACTGGATGGTATTTGGTTTGTCATTTGTGCAAATATGAATGATTTTAATGGTAAATTAGTAAAAAGACAAATAAAGGTTACTATAATAAAAACAAATGAAATATATGTTCATCTTTCTCACTTACAACCAAAAATTAGAAAAGAAGGAAAGGGTTGAAGCTTTTTAGGGTCCAACACTCTCCTAGCTTGATTAAGGTACGGTTTTAGCTCGATTTTTGATGATTTCTATGTTTTTGTAATTGTTGCAGCTCAATATAGCTGGTCGGTACCTTCAATTTCGAAACTGTTAAAGATTTTAAGAGATACCATTGATGACCTTACGTGTTCTTTGGTGTTTGAAGATGAAATATGAGTTTTTTATGATAGATTTTCATGTTTTGTAAAGTGATTTTTGATGAAATTGCATAATAGGAATTAAATTGTGAATATGCAAATTGAGTGGTTGAAATGTGACATAAATGAAAGTTTTGGACTGCTAGGGACTTATATGTAATTCGGCCAAGCTTGGGTTTATTGAAAATATGTGACTTTTGTGTATTTGTGAAATAGGGACTAAATTGCTAAAACGATAAAAGTTTAGGGGCTAAAGTGCAAATAGGCCTAAATGTATGTTTTGGACTAAATCGAATGAGTGGTTGATTAAAGAAGTTAATTTGGAATATATTTAGATCAAGAAAAGAGGAATCTAAAATTAGATCAGGGGAAAGGCAAGATTATCGAGTAATTGACTCATCTCGTCGTTTTCGTACTCGAGGTAAGTTCGTATGTGACGATTTCTTTATAAATGTATGTTAAATTCTTTTATATTGCCTAAACTGGGATTATGAGATTTTTATTAATGTATGAATTGTAAATATGATTCTACAGATATATTCGAATGTGGAATCGACAAGCTAAAAGTCCCGGTTGAGCCTTAGGAATAGATTTTGGATACTAATGATATGTTATAAGATGATATACCGATTTGGCTTCGGGCCATGCATATCGAATGAGTTGGCTCCGGGCTATGTTTTTAGCACTTCTACTGCGAGTTATACCGATTTGGCTTCGGGCCATGCATATCTAATGTTTTGGCTACAGGCAATGAAAATAGTTCTTCGGATAAGTTACCTTGATTTGGCTACGGGCCATGGTATAGGTTCTTATTGTATGAGATTTATGAGTATCTGATTCCTATTTTGAATGGTTCAATGATTAACGAATGATGTGAATGAGAATGAGGTTAGTACAAGGCGAAGTAGGTGTAACATCCTAAACCCGGCTTAAACACCACGACCGAATCCGGCATGTCACTAAGATGATTTTATAAAACATGTCGCATTTTCGGAAAACATTTTTTGAACTTAATCATTTATTCGGTAAACTTCAGTAAATTAGTAAAAGATATAATTTTTGATTAATGCCTTGGTGATGAGAAAACCGAAATTTTCCTTTGATTTTTATCATTTCAATACATGCCTTAGTTTAGATTTTACGTAGAATTTAAATGTCTAAAAAAAACCAGAAAACCAAGAAAAACATGAAATAAAAATAATAGCCAGTGGCCTTATTACAATAAAATATAAACCAAACTAGTTAAAAATATTAAATATAAATAGACTAAATAATGTCTTTTGCAGTATCCAAAATGAACTCTTGCATGGCCACCTTGCGCTCCTCTCCAGCCCGGTCCGATGTACTAAGTGCTACCTGAAAAGTGTTAAACAACGGGCTGAGTCACAAGACTCAGTGTGCATCCCTCATGCACCATCAGATTGGGCCTTAGCCCATAGAACAGAATAACAGAATATCATATAACAGAATTATGAGAAGCCCATCCCAATCCTAGATCCATCCGCTACACACCACCCTTACCTGCCAATCACACCATTGGGGATTTCTACAATCAACCCACACCGCTACACACCATTGATGGAAGTCATGCTGCAGTTAGCTGCGCATCATCAAATTTGTGACATAGTCACCAGAACAGATTGTGGTAGAGCCACTACAACAGATCGTGGCAGAGCCACTACAACAGAACACTTCCCCTTTCATTTACATCAATCGCCCAATCCCGAGCGAACAAAGAAATTGGCATGCATGTAGATAACACTCAACAAAATTAATTACTTAATAGCCACAGAAGTCACTAACCTGATGAATCACCCTTAGCCTCCACGGGTTTTCAACAGCCATGCCGGGATTTTGGCATTTAACAGAATATAGACAGATTCATATATATATATATATATAATAGACAACAGAGATGGTGTGAGAAATTACACACCTAATAACACGTAGTACTACACTTTATGTCGATACCCTCGCTAATCGGAACCACTGTTCTCTATCTACGACTCTAGATCGATTAAATCCCGAAAGAACGCGAAGATAAGGCTCCCCCTTACAATCGGCCAAGGGTTATTAGTTACCCCGTTTTATACGTTTAGTTGAATAGATTTCCTTACCTAAAATGATTAGATCCCAGAAGTAGTATGATTCGAGTGCAACTTCTTTAGAAGGTTTCAGCTACCCCTTGCAGGAAGATTCGACAATCTCAGGAGAAGAGATATAGGAATTTCGGCTTCTAGAAAAATCCCAAAAAAGGTGAACAAGAGGAGGCTGATGCATTTTCGGCTTTTAGAAGAACTGAGTGAAGAGTTTCGGTGGAGAGGCTTAGAGATTTTTGGCTAAAGGAGCAAATAGGAGTGTGCTTTCAGCTTTTAGTGGATGGAAGAAAAGATGAACAAGTGGGTAGGGTGTAACATCCCGGATTAGGGCCTATGCACTATGACTAAAATTTTATGAAATAATATTCCTTATGTGTTGTGAATGTGTTGTGTGCATTTTAGAACCTTGGAAATGCTTTAGAAAATATTAAGTCTTAAGAGGAAATATAAGGAAATATAAGGAAATGGAAGGAAATGAAAGGAAATGAAAGGAAATGAAAGGAAATGTAAGGAAATGTAAGGAAATGTAAGGAAATGTAAGGAAACTTGGAAATGATTTAGAAATGTTAAGTTTCAAAAAGAGGAAAGTTAACATTTTGGAAACCTAAGTAAAATAGGAAAGTGAACATTTTGGAAACCTAAGTTAAAAGAGGAAAGTTAACATTTTGGAAACCTAAGTAAAATAGGAAAGTGAACATTTTGGAAACCTAAGATGTTAAGTTTAAAGAGCCAAACGAAATTTTTTGGAAACTTAGAAATGACTTAGAAATGTCGAGTTTTAAAGTTTAAAAGAGGAAATTAAGGCAAGGTGGCCTTAAGAGAAAAGGTATGTGAAATATGACACACAAACAGGCTTGGAAAAGTGGCCTGAAGATGCCACTTAGGGCCTCTGGAAATGGCGCCACATGCAAGTGTATTTGGGCCAGGGATCGAGTCACTTAGGAAGCAAATAAAAGAAGTTTTATTTTGCTACAAAGAGTAGAGAGGTGGACGGCATGTGGGCTCTTAAACGAGGAGTTTTATTTCCTTTAGAATTTCGGCTAATTAGGAGATAATTGTTGGATTAATTCTTTTTGATAAAGTGATAATTATCACATAGGAAGAGTGGTGGCCAAGTAGGGGACTCTAGCCTAGTAATTTCGGCTATAAAATAGAAAGAAGGCCATTCATTCATTCATTCACTCTTCCTTTGCGAATTTCTTAGCAGTTTCTCTCTCTCTCTGAAATTCCTCAGTTTTATTCTTCCTTCTCTTTTCTTTCTAATCCTCCAAAAGTGAAAGTTGTGAGAGCATCATTTAGCCATAGCCAGAATCTATGAAGGTTGAAGTGAAGGTGCAATCGATTCCTTCAAATAAGGGTAAGATCCAAGTTTAGTTTCCATTCTTTTATATTTTAGACTTATCAAAATTTAGGGACTAATTTCGATTATTAATCTTGGCGAATCATGGAAGGAAAAGTTATTTTCGAAGGTACACCATAGGTGCGTGTTCCTCGTTATTCGGTGAATTTGAGATTTAAGATCCTTAAGGTAAGTGACTATGAATATTCGGCCAAGACCCTATTTTTGTAGTAGATCTATTATTATGTGTTTTAAGCTGAAAACTAACCGATTCAAGGGATCTAGTGAGTAGCAGATTTCAAAGGGGGAAGAATACAAGTTTCCAGGATTTGATTTTTTATTCAATCGGCATTAAGGTAAGTACACAAATCCTACTAGGATTTGGTTTTATAACCGAATAGGCCTTTGCTAAATATTACCATGTTGGCCGAATGTAGGCATTAAAAATCTAAGGTAGTAGATCGGATTTCGGGATTTCAAGTGAAATCGTTAAGCGAATCAGGTGTGTACCCTACCCTAAGTTTTAATACGTTCATGGCTATGTTTTAAATTAAATGTGTTAATATGAAAGTGTAAGAACATGGCTAAGGTACCGTGTGTACCCCACACTAATCTTAATAGATTTATGGCTTAAACTTGATATATGTGTTAATATGAAAGTGTAAGAATGTGGCTAAAGTACCATGTTATGGTACAAAGTACTCAGGTATGTTTTCCTACTCCTGCTAGGATTACGAAATATGTTATACTTAACATGTGAAAAGTGACATGAATGTGAATTTAAGTATGATATGCATGATATGAATAATATGGGGCATTCGGGTTATTTGATAAAAGGGAAGTGAATGTGACGACTTCGGTCTCACTATCTGAATGTGGTGACTTCGGTCACATTATCTGAATGTGGTGACTTCGGTCACATTATCTGAATGTGATAACTTTGGTTACATTATTTGAATGTGGTGTCTCATGACACAATTATCTGGTGGCTATGCCACGAATTTTATATGGGCGATGAGCACGTCGACTGCAGCGACTGCCTTCGATGGTGTGTAGCGGATGGAGGGTTGACTTAGTAGTCCCCACGGTGTGCAAGATGGTACGGGTGGAGTGTAGCGGATGGCTAACTAGGTTTGGGTTTGGGTTGCATCATTATTTTTACCTGTTATATGAACATGTATGTGATATGATAATGCATGCCTGAAATGTTAATTCTTAGTGTTGGTTACACATTGAGTCTATTTGACTCACCCATTGTGGGACTATTTTCGGTGACGACAATAATGGACCGGGTTCGGCAAAAGCTTAGGGATGGCCATGCACAGCAAGAAATTTATGACTTGGACTTTTATTTTATTTTAAGTATTTTGAATTTAAATTTTGGGAATTATTTGATGTGATAAGGCCTTAGTAGGAATATTTTATTCTTTTTTATTGTTAAGCGTCACAATTTTATCAATTAAAGATTAAGTAAATCTATTTTCATACAAAGCCCAAATGTTTTGTCACCTAAAGTAAAGGATTTTAATAATGAATTAAACTTGTTTTCAACTCAAGCCCAACCCAAAACAATCTTTCTTTCAAAACACACAAGTTTTTCCTAAGTAACAAAAGAATTTGAAGCAGTTTACAGGGAACATACCAGATCCGGTCAAAACTCGTGGTAGGGTGTGGGTGTTTCGATTTGTATCGAGCCCGATTTTAAACTCTTGGCCTTGGGTTTAAGTCCTAAAACGTTTTCAAAGTTAAGCCCAAAAGAATTTTTGTGAATTAAGGTGTTTTTTGGCATGGCCCACTAAGTCTCAGGCCAAGTCCACCGGTAAGTACTTCTGACTTCTGAAGTGATTTGAATATGTGAAATGTATGGGCTTTTATGGTAACGTAGATTAGTGAACTAGGATCTGTTGAACCCTAGGACTAGTTATCCCAACAAAAACATAAGACTTAAATGCCTAACTAAACAAACCTGTGGATAAGTCGCTGAGTTAAGGTGTGGTAACCATGGTGCGCATGTCTAGGATTGGTTTCGGTGGGAGCTTGGTATTTAAGCAGTCCTAGTGACTCACCTCCTACCCACTCGAATCCTACTTGGCGCGTAGCCTCGGTTCACCCTAACCAAGAGGACTTGTTCACGGGCTAAACCCCTAACTAAAACCCGAAAGGGACTAGCCGTATTTTTATGGAAACCCTTGTTTTAAAATTTCTAAATTACCCTCTTGATTTTAAAAGATTATTTTTGTAACACCCCAAACCCGGTCTATGCGTTAAGACTAGATTTGGTTTGTTACATAAATCGAACTATCTTAATAGTTACAGTAAATCGAAATCTTCAAAATCATTTTTAATTACTAGATTTAATAAAAACTAAAAGAGTATTTTAAATTTGATGTATATTAGAAAACATTAGTTGAAAACATCATTAATATTGTATTATCAAAATCCTTAGAGTAAATTATTAAAGGAGTTCAAAATATTTAAGAAAATGATAAAAGAATTTCATATTATTTGAAAACCCAAATTATTTTAAGAAACAAAATAATTTTAAACCCATATTAATAGTCCAAAACATAATTTAAATCCATCCACACATAAAATTTATAAAACATTTATAGAGGCCTTATTACATCAAACCCATAATAGTAAATTATAGAAAGTCTTTAATAAAAGTTCAAAGTTTCATTAACCCTTATTTGTAGTATGGCCCTCACGAAGTCATCCTCGGCCCAAGTCCACGTCAATTTCCATTACCTGAGATGAAAAATTTGAGGGAGTGAGTTACTTAGAACTCAGTGTATAACTCACTACTTATTCATTGGGCCAGATCATCAAATCATTATTTTGGGCTTGAGCCGTCAACAGTTTATCAATAAAAATAATAATATGTATGCAAAAATGAAGTTCCCAACCCCAAACCTAATTTCCATCCACTACACAACCCCGTACCAACCATCACACCTGTGGGGATCAAGTCAACCCACCCCGCCATCACACCAATCGTAGGCATTAAGCCATTTTATATTTGTGGCAGAGCCATCGAACTAGATTGTGACAAAGTCACCGAACTAGAGGCATTGAGCCATTAATATTTGTGGCAGAGCCACCGAACTAGAGGAAAATAGCCATTTAATTATTTTGTGGCAGAGCCACCGAACTAGATTTTGGCAACAGGCCTTTCTTCTCTTCATTATTAATCCCAACCCATGCAACATGTATGCAAAAATTTGTCTATGTTCATATGATGATTTTATCAAAAGATTTAAATAACATAAGAGTCAATATTTCTAGTTTTTGTTAAGGCCCAAAATTTCGAAATAGCATTTAGTCCATTTAGCAATCAAGCATCTTAAACCCAATTTACGATCTAGCTAAGAGTTTGGCCCATTTAACAATTTATCAGGCTTTTCGGCCCATTTAACAATTTATCAGGCTTTTCGGCCTATTTAACAATTTATCAGGCTTTTCGCCCATTTATCGATCTAGTAGATTTGACCCATTTATCGATCTAGCGTAGATTTCGCCCATTTATCGATCTAATGTAGATTTCGCCCATTTATCGATCTAATGAGATTTCGGCCCATTTTACTAACTAGCATATTTTTCGGCCCATTTTTACGAGACATAAAATTTACATATTAACAACTAACTTCACGAGGGAATTTTCGTAATTTTCACAATTTTAATTATTTTCATGTATTTTCGTCGAGATACCAATTAATACGTATTATACCGATTTAATCGTCTTTACGATTTTACTCAATACCACGAATGACATCCAACCCGAGAAAAGCGTGAAGTTACACACCTTGATATCGTGAGTACTAAACCTTCCCGCTCGTCAACGCCTAAACATAATACGATCTATTAGAACACTATCATTTATCAAAAATATTCTATTGGGATTTGATCCAAATCCTTACCCCTTTGATTTTGAATCACTTCTATTTTCGGTTTCTCCTCGTTTATTGATTCGTTGCTCGCTGAGAATCCACTAACGTACAAAGGCTCGGGAGTACGAACTACTTCAAATAATTGACTTGCCTCGATTGATGGTCCGCAACCCGGTGGAAAATCGATTCAAAAATGCCCTTCGCTTAGTAATAGGGGATTTGCGAACCGCCTCTTCAAGGCTATGGATCGCCTTTTTGCCCTATCTTGAATGTCTTCAATTGACAAAAGATCATTAATCCAACTTAAGAATATATCAAAATAATACTAAAGGTTTTAAGGGTGAGATTTCCTTACCACAAAGATCCTTGCTCCACAATATGAGAATCGACCAAAAACGTTCCCTTAACACCTTAAATCAATTTCAACGTTCTATGATACTCACGAACACTTGAGTTCCGATCCTCTACTATCGCTTTAAAATATAACAAAGAAAAGTCAATAGAAAGAATGATTATTTCAATCCAAGATATCCTTCTTACCACCATCAAGATTTGGCCAAAACCATTATTAACTAAAATTAACTAAAAATAACTCTTACCTATTGTCCACGGTTGAGAAGAAACGATTGAAAAGGATGTTTATGAATAGAGAGAGATTCGGCTATGAATAACCAAAAAAAAAAAAAAGAGAAAATGGTTCGGCAAAGGCACACTAACATTCGCCATGAGAAAATATTTTGGAGAAAGTATGATTGAAAAGAAATTAAAAGATGAGAGAAAGAGATGATGATGATGTTGTTTGGTTTTCAAAGGAAGAAAAGAGAAAGAAAGAGATGAGTTTAGGAGCAAAGTACATTCGGCAATGGGAAGAAGAAAAGAAAAGAATGGCCTTTTGGTATTGGAGATTTCGCACTTTGAAAAAACATACAAAAGAGTACTAAAGTGATAGGAAAAAATGACCAAATGGTCAAAAGGTTAAGGCTTACCAAAAGCTCAAATTCGGCCAAAGGAGAAAAGGTTGAGAAAAGAATTGAAAAACTTTGCACAATATGTTAGGAATGACCAAAAACTAATTTCTAATCCTAGCAAGGTACTAACATAATCGACCAACCTCCCCCTAGCCACATTGTCGTCCAAATTCATTGGTCAAATGACCATGAAATAATTTCAAAAACCTTTTCCTTGATACATGCATTATGTCCCCTTATCTTTCCAAACTTTCTTGATTCCCTACCATAAGTTAACAATTACCTTTTTCCTTTAGTCTAATTACCAAAAATAAAACAATACAACTCATCCAACCTTATCCCCTTGCCGACACATGCATAGGTTAAAGCAAAAAATAAAATTTCCTTGTTGCTTGCCGGTGTTTGAACTCCTTCCTCTAGGAACACTTATGGCGCCATCTCCTCTTTACTATTAGCTCACTTATGCCAACTTTTAGCACTTAATTAATTTAAGTCTTAAGGTCATTTAATTTCTTTACTCAAATGTACACTTAAATAATAATATTTATCCTATCTCCAAGTAACCCGAACCAACATTAAGCAACATAATGATACCCAATTATTTTGGATGCTACAATTCTACCCCTCTTAAAGAAAATTTCGTCCTCAAAATTTACCTGATTAAAAGAGGTGAGAATATTGTTGCCGAATAGTTTCCTCAGGCTCCCACGTAGCTTCCTCCGCTCCGTGATTGCGCCACAAAACTTTGACCAACAGCACAGTCTTCTTTCTTAGCACTTTAACATCCCAGTCTAAAATTTCCATTGGTTCTTCTTCAAAAGACAAGTCTGAATTTAATTCCACTTCTTCAACCGGTACTATATGAGATGGATCCGATCTATAACGTCTCAGCATGGAAACATGAAAAACATTATGAATTTGACTCAGCTCCGGTGGTAATTCAATCTGATAAGCCACTGGGCCAACACGCTTTATCACACGATATGGCCCGATGAACCTAGGGCTCAACTTACCCTTCTTTTCGAATCTGAAAATTTTCTTCCAAGGTGAGACCTTCAGAAAGACCCGATCTCCCATAGCAAACTCGATATCCTTACGCTTCAGGTTTGCATACGACTTCTGTCTATCTGAGGCTTCCTTCAACCGTGCTCGAATAACTTTTACCTTTTCCTCTGTTTCAGATATCATCTCAGGAGCCAACATCTGTCGTTCGCTTAATTCAGTCCAACAAGTAGGAGTATGGCACCTACGACCATACAATGCCTCATAGGGTGCCATCTGAATGCTAGACTGATAGCTATTATTATACGCGAATTCTGCCAATGGTAGAAAATCCTCCCAACTACCTCTGAAGTCGATCACACATCCCCTTAACATGTCTTCCAATATCTGAATTACTCTTTCTGACTGTCCATCAGACTGAGGATGAAAAGCCATACTGAAATTCAACTTTGTCCCTAAGGCTTCATGCAGAGCTTTCCAAAATCGTGACGTAAATCTAGGATCCCTGTCTGAAATAATAGACACTGGTACCCCATGCAACCTCACGATTTCGGATACATATAGCTTAGCCAATTTTTGCAACGAATAATCCGTACGAACTGGAAGAAAACGAGCAGTCTTCGTCAAACGATCGACTATTACCCATACGAAATTTTTCTTAGTAGGTGGTAAAGGTAACCCACTAACAAAATCCATAGTTATCCGCTCCCATTTCCAAAGGGAAATCTTTACCGGCTGTAATAAACCTGACGGCAATTGATGCTCCGCTTTCACTTGCTGACAAGTTAAACATTTTCCCACAAACTCTGAAATTTCACGCTTCAACCCTGGCCACCAATATTGTTCACGAAGATCCCGATACATCTTATTTCCTCCGGGGTGCATAGCATAAGGGCTACTATGCGCCTCCCGTAGAATCATTTGTCTTAATTCTGAGTCTTTAGGCATACAAATTCTTCCACGAAAGCACAACACACCTTCCTTGTTTATTCCAAAATCCCCTATTTCACCATTTTCGACTTGCTGAAGTAAGGGTCCCAACTTTTCGTCTAATATTTGCTTTTCCTTGATTTGTTCTAACCACAGAGGTTTCACCTGAAGTTCTGCTAACAAGCTACCATCCTCATACAAACTCAGATGAGCAAACAATGCTTTCAAATCAGATACTGTCTTACGACTTAACGCGTCAGCTATTACGTTAGCCTTTCCAGGATGATATTCGATTGAGAAATCATAGTCCTTTAATAATTCCACCCATCTTCTTTGTCTCAAATTCAACTCCTTTTGGGTAAGGAGGTACTTAAGACTCTTGTGATCAGTGTAGATAATAGACTTCTCACCGTAGAGATAGTGCCTCCAAATCTTTAAAGCAAAAACCACCGCAGCTAACTCCAAATCATGAGTAGGGTAGTTTACTTCGTGCGGTCTCAATTGACGAGAAGCATAGGCCACCACCTTTCCATTTTGCATCAGTACACAACCTAGACCCGTGTGAGACGCATCACAATAAATAGTGAATTCTTTTCCAGCCTCCGACTGAATCAAAAGCTGCGTCGAATCTTTTTCAATTTCTCAAACTCTCTGTTGTTTTTTCGGTCCAAATATACTAACTCCTTCCGTAACAGCTTTAGTTAGGTGCAATAATCAACGAAAACCCTCAAAAAGCGTCTATAATAACCAGCCAGACCCAAGAAACTCTGAATTTCAGCTACCGACGTTGGTGGTTTCCAATCCAAAATAGCCTCAATCTTCCATAGATCCACCCTTATTCCTTCAGCTGATACCACATGACCCAAGAAAGTCACTTCCTTTAGCCAAAATTTGTATTTACTGAATTTGGCATAAAGTTGCTTATCACGAAGTAGCTGCAATACTATACGCAAATGCGTGTCATGCTCCTCATCATTTCTTGAATAAACCAAAATGTCATCTATGAACACTACCATAAACCGGTCTAAATATGGTTGAAAGACTCGGTTCATCATGTCCATAAATACGGCTGGTGTATTGGTTAACCCAAAAGGCATCACTACAAACTCATAATGTCCGTAACGAGTTCGAAATGCCGTCTTATAAATATCTGCTTCTTTCACCTTAAGCTGATGATAACCCGATCTCAAATCAATTTTGGAGAAAACTTCAATTGATCAAACAGGTCATCAATTCTCGGCAAGGGATACCTATTCTTGATCATCAATTTATTCAATTGTCTGTAATCAATGCACATATGCATTGATCCATCCTTCTTCTTGACGAACAAAACTGGTGCTCCCCACAGAGACACACTCGATCGTATAAATCCCTGATCCAGCAATTCTTGAATTTGAGCTTTAAGCTCCGCCAACTCCTTCGGTGCCATTCTATAAGGAGCAATGGACACTGGAGCTGTTCTGAGCAAAAGCTCAATGCCAAATTCTACTTCCCAATCTGGATGTATACCAGGAAGTTCTTCGGGAAATACATCTGGAAATTCCTTCACCGTTCTCACATCGTCCACAGATATCTCTTTGGTATCCAAAGCACAAATAAAGGCTAGGAATGCTCCATACCCTTTTCGCACCAACTTTTCTGCCTTCAACGCTGATACCACGTTCGCCAAGTAGTTCCTTCGTTCACCAATCATTATGACTTCCTTATCGTCCGAGGTTCTTATTGACATCCGTTTCTCAGCACAATTCAAATGCGCCCGATGTTTAACCAACCAATCCATGCCCAGAATGAGGTCGAACTCGTTGAAAGGCAATTCTATCAAATTCGCCAAGAATACCTCCTCTTGAATTTCTAAGGGTACGTCTCTAAACAGTTTATTTACAATTACCAACTGTCCTAAAGGGCTAATTACTTTCATCTCACTATCGGTAATTTCAAATTTTAGATTTAGGTTTCCAGATATGGCGCTAGCAACATACGAGTGGGTAGAACCAATATTTATTAAAGCAGTAACAGGTACATCGAATATGAAGAACGTACCAGTTATTATATCAGGTGCATTGCCATCCTCGCGGCATCTAACTGCATAGACCAGTCCAGGCTATCTTGCATCCGTGTTACCTCTAGGACCATTGCCTCGACCCGGTGCACCCGACCACGTCCAACTCCATTACCACCACGACCTGGTCCACGACCTCTCAGTGGCTGCTGAGTACCTCTGGCCGGCTGTGCATCATTATTACGAACTTCATGAGTCGTATCCATACGTTGAGGGCAGTTTCTATACTGGTGATCCATTGAACCGTATTTGTAACAAGCGCGCTTTCCTCCAAAGACTCTCCGAATGCCTTTTCCCACATTCAAAGACAATCTCAACCTCGATTATTAGTTACTGGTGCTCTACCTTGGCTGATTCATCATTCCAAGACCTCTTTCAAATCTCTTTGAAGAACTCGATTGTGTGTCTCTCTTGTTTCTAAATCTTTCTCGATTTCGACGTTCTGAGTTCTTAGCCTCTTCGGCTATCTTGGCCTTCTCCACAAGCGTGGCAAAAGTTCTAACTTGTGGGGCAATCAGAACCCTCAACTCATCATTTAGCCCATCCTCGAAACGTACACAACATTTGTGATCTATTGACACTATTGTCCGAGCATATCGACTCAAGCGTAGAAACTCAGCCTCATACGCTGCCACTGTCTTACTCCCTTGGGCAAGATTCAGAAATTCTTCATTCAAGCGTCTACATAACTCGCTCCAACATATTTCCCTTGAAGGCGACTTTAAAGAATTCCCAAGTAATCATGCGGCTTGGTGCCTTCTCGAGCGATAAGCCACCACCGACACGCCTCGCCTCTTAACAAGGACACAGCTCCTTTCAGTTTCTGCTCAACAGTGCATTCCATATTATCCATAATCCGCTCCACAGCTTCGAGCCAATATTCAGCCACATTCGGGGCTACACCAGAAACTCTTCTAAAAACTTCTGCATTATTTGACTTGAGTCATTCCGAAATTGACCCACGAGTTGTTGGCCCAATTCTAGTTCCAACGATCCTTTCTAGGACTCGCAGCATTGCTTGTGTCAAGGCATTATCTTCTTCCATATGATCGCATGATCCTATCTCACTCTCAAATGATGCAGGTGCATCCATTTTCGGCATATGATTTGGTGCTTCAGATTGCGATTACTCGCCCTCTACCACGCCCACGTCATCGCGTCCACGACCACGTCCTCTAGTGCTCATGGTGACTAATTCGATTTAATCTGATTACAAGTTTTATGAATCAGAAAATTGTTTCAGTGTTTATTAACGATGTTTTATGAGATTTGAAAGATAAAATTATTTTTCGCAACACATCATATAGTCTCAATCTATACGAATTTTAACATCTAAAACTAGAAGTTCTAGAGTGTTCCTATGGTCATATCATCATCATAATAATAATCATTTAACAATGAATAGTTACTTGACTTGGTGCCGGATGCTTGTGGTGCCATACTGATCTTTAAAACATAATTAAAATATTTTTCCTACGGAAATTATATTGTTGAACCCAACCATAGCCAAGTTTTTGAAACTGGCTCTGATATCATTAAATGTAACACCCCAAACCCGGTCTATGCGTTAAGACTAGATTTGGTTTGTTACATAAATCGAACTATCTTAATAGTTACAGTAAATCGAAATCTTCAAAATCATTTTTAATTACTAGATTTAATAAAAACTAAAAGAGTATTTTAAATTTGATGTATATTAGAAAACATTAGTTTAAAACATTATTAATATTGTATTATCAAAATCCTTAGAGTAAATTATTATAGGAGTTCAAAATATTTAAGAAAATGATAAAAGAATTTCATATTATTTGAAAACCCAAATTATTTTAAGAAACAAAATAATTTTAAACCCATATTAATAGCCCAAAACATAATTTAAATCTATCCACACATAAAATTTATAAAACATTTATAGAGGCCTTATTACATCAAACCCATTATAGTAAATTATAGAAAGTCTTTAATAAAAGTTCAAAGTTTCATTAACCCTTATTTGTAGTATGGCCCTCACGAAGTCATCCTCAGCCCAAGTCCACGTCAATTTCCATTACCTGAGATGAAAAATTTAAGGGAGTGAGTTACTTAGAACTCAGTGTATAACTCACTACTTATTCATTGGGCCAGATCATCAAATCATTATTTTGGGCTTGAGCCCGTCAACAGGTTTATCAATAAAAATAATAATATGTATGCAAAAATGAAGTTCCCAACCCCAAACCTAATTTCCATCCACTACACACCCCGCATCAACCATCACACTGTGGGGATCAAGTCAACCCACCCCGCCATCACACCAATCGTAGGCATTAAGCCATTTTATATTTGTGGCAGAGCCACCGAACTAAATTGTGACAAAGTCACCGAACTAGAGGCATTGAGCCATTAATATTTGTGGCAGAGCCACCGAACTAGAGGCAAATAGCCATTTAATTATTTTGTGGCAGAGCCACCGAACTAGATTTTGGCAATGTGCCTTTCTTCTCTTCATTATTAATCCCAATCCATGCAACATGTATGCAAAAATTTGTCTATGTTCATATGATGATTTTATCAAAAGATTTAAATAACATAAGAGTCAATATTTCTAGTTTTTGTTAAGGCCCAAAATTTCGAAATAGCATTTAGTCCATTTAGCAATCTAGCATCTTAAACCCAATTTACGATCTAGCTAAGAGTTTGGCCCATTTAACAATTTATCAGGCTTTTCGGCCCATTTAACAATTTATCAGGCTTTTCGGCCCATTTAACAATTTATCAGGCTTTTCGGCCCATTTATCGATCTAGCAGAGATTTCGGCCCATTTATCAATCTAGCAGAGATTTCGGCCCATTTATCGATCTAACAGAGATTTCGGCCCATTTATCGATCTAACAGAGATTTCGGCCCATTTATCGATCTAATAGAGATTTCAGCCCATTTTACTAACAAGCATATTTTTCGGCCCACTTTTACGAGACATAAAATTTACATATTAACAACTAACTTCACGAGGGCGTTTTCGTAATTTTCACAATTTTAATCGTTTTCATGTATTTTCACCGAGATACCAATTAATACGTATTATACCGATTTAATCATCTTTACGATTTTACTCAATACCACGAATGACATCCAACCCGAGAAAAGCGTGAAGTTACACACCTTGATATCGTGAGTACTAAACCATCCCATTTCGTCAACACCTAAACATAATACGATCTATTAGAACACTATCATTTATCAAAATATTCTATTGGGATTTGATCCAAATCCTTACCCCTTTGATTTTGAATCACTTCTATTTTCGGTTTCTCCTCGCTTATCGATTCGTTGCTCACGAGAATCCACTAACGCATACAAAGGCTCGGAGTACGAACTACTTCAAATAATTGACTTCCCTCGGTTGATGGTCCGCAACCCGGTGGAAAATCTCGATTCAAAACAAACCCTTCGCTTAGTAATAGGGGATTTATGAACCGCCTCTTCGAAGGCTATGGACTGCCCTTTTTTGCCCTATCTTGAATGTCTTCAATTGACAAAAGATCATTAATCCAACTTAAGAATATATCGAAAATAATACTAAAGGTTTTAAGGGTGAGATTTCCTTACCACAAAGATCCTTGCTCCACAATATAATAATTGACCAAAAACGTTCCCTTAACACCTTAAATCGATTTCAACGTTCTATGATACTCACGAACACTTGAGTTCCGATCCTCTACTATCGCCTTAAAATATAACAAAGAAAAGTTAATAGAAAGAATGATTATTTCAATCCAAGATATCCTTCTTACCACCATCAAGATTCGGCCAAAACCATTATTAACTAAAATTAACTAAAAATAACTCTTACCTATTGTCCACGATTGAGAAGAAACGATTGAGAAGGATGTTTATGAATAGAGAGAGATTCGGCTATGAATAACCAAAAAAAAAAGAGAAAATGGTTCGACAAAGGCACACTAACATTCGGCCATGAGAAAATATTTTGGAGAAAGTATGATTGAAAAGAAATTAAAAGATGAGAGAAAGAGATGATGATGATGTTGTTTCGGTTTTCAAAGGGAAGAAAAGAGAAAGAAAGAGATGAGTTTAGGAGCAAAGTACATTCGGCAATGGGAAGAAGAAAAGAAAAGAATGGCCTTTTTGGTATTGGAGATTTCGGCACTTTGAAAAAAACATACAAAAGAGTACTAAAGTGATAGGCAAAATGGCCAAATGGTCAAAAGGTTAAGGCTTACCAAAAGCTCAAATTCGGCCAAAGGAGAAAAGGTTGAGAAAAGAATTGCAAAACTTTGCACAAGATGTTAGGAATGACCAAAAACTAATTCCTAATCCTAGCAAGGTACTAACATAATCGGCCAACCTCCCCCTAGCCACATTGTGCCCAAATTCATTGGTCAAATGACCATGAAATAATTTCCAAAACCTTTTCCTTGATACATGCCTTATGTCCCTTATCTTTCCAAACTTTCTTGATTCCCTACCATAAGTTAACAATTACCTTTTTCCTTTAGTCTACTTACCAAAAATAAAACAATACAACTCATCCAACCTTATCCCTTGCGACACATGCATAGGTTAAAGCAAAAAATAAAATTTCCTTGTTGCTTGCCGGTGTTTGAACTCCTTCCCTCTAGGAACACTTATGGCGCCATCTCCTCTTTACTACTAGCTCACTTATGCCAACTTTTAGCACTTAATTAATTTAAGTCATAAGGTCATTTAATTTCTTTACTCAAATGTACACTTAAATAATAATATTTATTCTATCTCCAAGTAACCCGAACCAACATTAAGCAACATAATGATACCCAATTATTTGGGATGCTACAATTTTTATAAATTTTCCTGAAATATTTCTATCTTACAAATTTACTAAAATACCCCTAGTGGTAAAATTACAAAAATGCCCTTGGTTTATGAAATTTCCAAATACCCATAGTTCTTATCAAAATTTCACTACTTTGCTTAAAGGAACCCTAAATTTAAAAAATATCAAAATACCTTGATTATAGAAAAAAAATTTATTTACGAAATTACCCCTACCCTGCAAAATTACCAAAATACCCCCGAGTTACAAAATTACCAGAATGACCCCCCGATCTTCAAAAATTTCTGCAACAACACTAATTTGGAAAATAAATTCTCAGAAACAACCTTTAAGTTTTGTAAATTCCAAAATATCCTTGATTTATTAAGATTTATAAATTTACCCTGGTTTATTACTGAAATGCCCCTATAATTTCAAAATTTTTGAAATACCCCCGGGATTTCAAAAATTACCAAAATACCCTTATTGACAAATTCACTAAGGAACCTTATTTTGACAAATTATGAAAATACCCCTGTAGGACAAATTACGAAAATACCCCTGGGTAGTGGAAAAACAACAACAATGAAAACTACAACATTTCTCTGAATGAACGAAAGTTCATAATTGATTGATGGATGTTTGAATGTAAAGACTGTGTGCATGTATGAATACGAAAGAACCACTTCTAAAAATTCTTTCCATAAAACTTCTTCGCGGTTAATCGGTGAAACAAAAATTTTTTAATACATAAAACTTCTTAATCGATTAAATCACGACGTTAGAAATGAGTTCTAAGGGACGTGAACTTAGAGATTGTGCCTGGAAAGTATGATGGTTCTATTAAGATCAGAGTGCACAGCGTAAGCATAAGTGCGGTGAGAAGGATTGTATGACTATTAGTAAGTAATTTCGAGGATGAAATTATTTTAAGGGGGTAGAACTATAACATCCCGGATTAGGGCCTATGCACTATGACTAAAATTTTATGAAATAGTATGCCTTATGTGTTGTGAATGTGTTGTGTGCATTTTAGAACCTTGGAAATGCTTTAGAAAATATTAAGTCTTAAGAGGAAATATAAGGAAATGGAAGGAAATGGAAGGAAATGAAAGGAAATGTAAGGAAATGTAAGGAAATGTAAGGAAATGTAAGGAAATGTAAGGAAATGTAAGAAAACTTGGAAATGATTTAGAAATGTTAAGTTTCAAAAAGAGGAAAGTTAACATTTTGGAAACCTAAGTAAAATAGGAAAGTGAACATTTTGGAAACCTAAGTTAAAAGTGGAAAGTGAACATTTTGGAAACCTAGGGAATGTCAAGTTTAAAGAGCCAAACGAAAATTTTTGGAAACTTAGAAATGACTTAGAAATGTCGAGTTTTAAAGTTTAAAAGAGGAAATTAAGGCAAGGTGGCTTTAAGTGAAAAAGTATGTGAAATATGACACACAAATAGGCTTGGAAAAGTGGCCTGAAGATGCCACTTAGGGCCTCTGGAAATGGCGCCACATGCAAGTGTACTTGGGCCAGGGATCGAGTCACTTAGGAAGCAAATAAAAGAAGTTTTATTTTGCTACAAAGGGCAGAGAGGTGGACGGCATGTGGGCTCTTAAAAGAGGAGTTTTATTTCCTTTAGAACTTCGGCTAATTAGGAGATAATTGTTGGATTAATTCTTTTTGATAAAGTGATAATTATCACATAGGAAGAGTGGTGGCCAAGTAGGGGACTCTAGCCTAGTAATTTGGCTATAAAATGGAAAGAAGGCCATTCATTCATTCATTCACTCTTCCTTTGCCAAATTTCTTAAGCGATTCTCCTCCTCTGCTGAAATTCCTACTGATTTTATTCTTCCTTCTCTTTTCTTTCTAATCCTCCAAAAGCCAAAAGTTGTGAGAGCATCATTTAGCCATAGCCAGAATCTCGAAGGTTGAAGTGAAGGTGCAATCGATTCCTTCAAATAAGGGTAAGATCCAAGTTTAGTTTCCATTCTTTTATATTTTAGACTTATCAAAATTTAGGGACTAATTTGATTATTAATCTTGGTAGAATCATGGAAGGAGAAGTTCTTTTCGAAGGTACACCATAGGTCGTGTGTTCCTCATTATTCGGTGAATTTTAGATTTAAGATCCTTAAGGTAAGTGACTATGAATATTCGGCCAAGACCCTATTTTTGTAGTAGAACTATTATTATGTGTTTTAAGCTAAAAACTAACCAATTCAAGGGATCTAGTGAGTAGCCGATTTCAAAGGGGGAAGAATACAAGTTTTTGGGATTTGATTTTTTTATTCAATCGGCATTAAGGTAAGTACACAAATCCTACTAGGATTTGGTTTTATAGACGAATAGGCCTTTGCTAAATATTACCATGTTGGCCAAATGTAGGCATTAAAAATCTAAGGTAGTAGATCGAATTTCGGGATTTCAAGTGAAATCGTTAAGCGAATCAGGTGTGTACCCTGCCCTAAGTTTTAATACGTTCATGGCTATGTTTTAAATTAAATGTGTTAATATGAAAGTGTAAGAACATGGCTAAGGTACCGTGTGTACCCCACACTAATCTTAATAGATTTATGGCTTAAACTTGATATATGTGTTAATATGAAAGTGTAAGAATGTGGCTAAAGTACCATGTTATGGTACAAAGTACTGCACGCGTTTTCCTACTCCTACTAAGATTACGAAATATGTTATACTTAACATGTGAAAAGTGACATGAATGTGAATTTAAGTATGATATGCATGATATGAATAATATGGGGCATTCAGGTTATTTGAAAAAAGGGAAGTGAATGTGACGACTTCGGTCTCACTATCTGAATGTGGTGACTTCGGTCACATTATCTGAATGTGGTGACTTCGGTCACATTATCTGAATGTGGTAACTTCGGTTACATTATTTGAATGTGTTGTCTCATGACAAAATTATCTGGTGGCTATGCCACGAATTTTATATGGGCGATGAGCACGACGACTGCAGCGACTGCCTTCGATGGTGTGTAGCAGATGGAGGGTTGACTTAGTAGTCCCCACGGTGTGCAGGATGGTACGGGTGGAGTGTAGCGGAAGGCTAACTAGGTTTGGGTTTGGGTGGCATCATTATTTTTACCTTTTATATGAACATGTATGTGATATGATAATGCATGCCTGAAATGTTAATTCTTAGTGTTGGTTACACAATGAGTCTATTTGACTCACCCATTGTGGGACTATTTTCGGTGACTAACAAGTAATGGACCGGGTTGCGAGAAGCTTAGGGATGGCCATGCACAAGAAGAAATTTATGACTTGGACTTTTATTTTATTTTAAGTATTTTGAATTTAAATTTTGGGAATTATTTGATGTAATAAGGCATTAGTAGGAATATTTTATTCTGTTTTTATTGTTAGGCTTACGAATTTTTATCAATTAAAGATAAAGTAAATCTATTTTCATACAAAGCCCAAACATTTTGTCACCTAAAGTAAAGGATTTTAATAATGAATTAAACTTATTTTCAACTCAAGCCCAACCCAAAACAATATTTCTTTCAAAACACGAAGTTTTTCCTAAGTAACAAAAGAATTTGAAACGGTTTACACCGGGGAACATACCAGATTCGATCAAAACTCGTGGGCTGGGTGTGGGGTGTTTCATAGGGAGAATTCAGCTTGGAAGAAAAAGAATGGAAAAAGATTTCGGTAGCAGAGAAAACTGAGAGAAAGCTTTCAGAAAAACTGACAAAATTTTGGCATTTACTACCTCTAACTAGCCGTCCCCCCTCTTTACACACACAGTCCAAATTTCGGCCACCTCTAACCTCCTGGATAGCCTCTCATCTTTTCCCTTATCTTTATCCGAACTCACATCCAAAAGAGTCCTACATCACACCACTCCCTCCTACTTTATTTGTTCATTATCAATTTTTTTCCCAAGTCAATTATCCTCCTAATTAATAGCCATAATGCCGTCCCACCTAACTCCCTTTAAGTGTCGAAATTGGCCCAATTTCTTGGGCCCCGTGATGCCACACTTGGGCCTCCTCCCTTGCCACTGACACCCCTTATAGCTCCCCATTGCTGCACCCCTTGCTTTGGGCCACAAGCCCGCTTTGATATTTAAACTACAGAGGCTTTCTTCAAAGCACTAGAGTGTCTACACAGAAATTTAGCCAAGGTCTTAACCTATTCCTAAGCCCAATCTGGACCCCTAACCCTCAAATTAGTACTTTAAATAATCAACACACAAAATGCACAGGCCCATTAACTCAGGATGTTACAGCAGGTATGTACAGAACCTATTCGAGTATTAAATAGAGAAAACTCGATGAGATGGTATTTGAACATGTTTTGAGACATGAAAAAAAGGTTTGTAGTTTATGGGTATATAATTATGTCATGTATAATTTATTGATTTGTATTTATTTGATGAATTAAGTTGTTCATATACGAGTTTACTAAGCTATAAAGCTTACTTTGTGTTATTTTTCTATGTTTTATAATGAATCAAGGCTAGCTTCAATCTGGAAGTCGTTGGGAACATCATCGCACTATCCGACATCTATTTGGTACTTTTGAGTTGTGAATATATGGTATATGTAATGTATAGGCTACTTGTGGTATTTTGGTTGCGAATATAGCCATGAGAGTTGGCTTGTTAATGATGATAATATTGATGTGTGTTTAACTATTAGAAATGGCTTGTAAATGTATATGTTTTGGATGTATATATATAGCCACGAGTGATGGCTTATTTGGCATGTTTATCATGGATATGGTTAAATGACTTGTGAAATATAAATTCTTGAGAAATAATTTGATGAAGTATGATCTTAGAAGTTGAGTTGATAAAGTATTTGATTAGGTAAATGGCATTGAATTGAGCATTGAAATTGGTTGAAATGGAAATGGTATTTGTGGATGATGATTTTGGCTACTTAGTTGTGTGATAAAATGGTGCTATTTGAGATTTGATAGGTATGTGCATAATGGGTGGCAAAATGGCCTTGCAAATGGCCTATTTTTGTCCACACAGTCAGAGACACGGGCACGTGTCTTAGCCATGTGCGACACACGGCCATGTTACACAGCCTTATGTCCCCTGGTGTTGAAATTAAATGAAGCCAGTATGCTCCACACGATTTCACACACAGGCGTGTGATCGACCGTATGGTACAAGTCAGTATACCCCTAAATGGCACACGGCCTAGTACACGAGCGTGTGACTTGGTCGTGCTGTATAAGTCAGTATACCCTACAGTTTTGGCACGGCCTAGAACACGACCTGGCACACGAGTGTGTGTGGCCACTTCGAAGGGTACACGAGCTAGACATAAAGGCGTGTGGTAGACCGTGTGACCCAAGTCAGTATGTATACCCAATTTTCACACGGCCTGAGACACGGGTGTGTCTGGAGCTATGTGATGCACGCGGCCTATTCACACGGGCATGTGACCCCTGTATGGATGAAAAATTTCTAAGTTTTCCCAAAAATTTTTATGTTATTAGTTTAGTCCCGAAATACTTCTAAAGCATTCTTAAGGCCTCGTAGGCTCTTATAAGGGACAATGTGATTGTGTTGAATGGTATTTGAGTATGAATGCATAAATGTATGAGTATTGTATGTTAAATGATGTGTATTGATCAGTAATACCTTGTAACGCTACTCCAGCTATGGATACAGGTTAGGGGTGTTACAGTTACATAGGCAAGGACACCTACTGGGACACGACTGTGTGTCCCTACTACGAATGTCCACACAACCTGAGACACGGGTGTGTCCCTTAGCCGTGTGAATCACACAGCTTGGCCACATGGCCGTGTGACCCCTACAGTGTTAAAAATTTTCATTGATTTCTAAAAAATTCTATGAGTTTCTTAGTCTCGACTTGTTTCTAATGTGTTTTCAGGGACTCGAAGGCTCGTATGAGGGATGACATGCATGTTATTTTTTTTTGTTTTGCTATGATTATTGATATGAATTGAATTGTTTAAATTCTTGATCATTTTGAAATGAAAACTCTGGTAATGCTTCGTAACCCTAGTCGGTGGCGGATACGGGTTTGGGGTGTTACAGCTTTGCAGTTGGGATGCTTGGTAGATATCAAAGTAATCCTAGAATTGATCTTTGGAGGTTTGCATAAAAAAGTTGTACGATACCTACAAGGAATAAAGAATTACACGCTCATGTATAGGAGATCAAATCAGTTGGAAGTGATTGGATACTCGAATTCAGATTTTGGTGGATGTCTTGATAGTAGAAAGTCCACTCTTGGCTATTTATTTTTTCTTGTTGAAGGAGCCATATCATGGAAAAGTGCTAAACAATCTATCATAGCATTATCTATGATGGAAGAAAAAGTTGTGGCATCTTTTAAGGGTACTATTCATGCATGATGGATACGAAACTTTATTTTGGGATTAGGGTAGTAGACACTATTACGAAGTCGTTGAAAATTTATTGTGATAATTTTGCAACAGTATTTTTCTCCAAAAATGACAAATATTCAAAAGGTGCAAAACATATGGAATTAAAATATTTTTTTGTTAAAGAGGAAGTTCAAAAACAAAGAGTGTCGATGGAACATATTAGAATTGATATTGGAATGCAGATTCGTTAACTAAAGACTTACAACCAAAGACATTTAAAGAACAAGTATATAGAATGGGTGTTGGATGAATTGATGAATGAAGTTTATGATGTTCTGACACTCTGAGTTCAATTATGGTTTTCTAAAATAAAATAGATGTATTTCCTATTTATTATGATTGTGTGCACATAATTTTTAAATTATTTAAAATAAGAAAATCTTTATAGTTACTTAAAAGCCTATTGTATTGTGTTGTAATGTTATAATTTATGGAAGGAATTATGCGACTTAAGCTATGTACAACTGTCATAACTCACATTTTCATTTCACTATAATATGGTAATGATGATGAGTGTTATATTTTTATGAGTGTCAAAATTTATTCTATTAAAGTTTATGTTTTACCTGATTGGGTTAAGTGGGAGACTGTAAGATTTTAACCTAATTATGTGGACCCAATTAAGTTTAAAATAAGGTGGTCCAATTTAAAGGCAATAGGAGTTTTACTTTTAATAGAAGTTATATTCTTTCCATTCATTCAATAATTTCATGGACGTACTGGATTAAAAGTTGAACATTATAAATTTGATCCACCCTCTACCGAATAGGGTTACACAAAAAAATTTATAACCTCCATCACCTAGGGCTTGTGTAATTAAGGGAAAATGCCAAGAGGAAGAAATCAATTTATTTGGTGTTCTTTGTCTAGTCCAATGGCCAACTCCAATTTCACATCAGGTACTTTTTTATGTTTATGAAAATCATATTATTCCAAAGATCCTAAATAATTATTTATGCAATATTAGGGATTCAATTTGCATAATATTTAATCTTAAAGAATTTTACATAATGTTCCAAATTATTTTGATAATATGTTAAATGAGGCCGATATATTCTAATTAGTTTATGTTTAGTATGCTTTCAGTTTAGCTTTACTATAAAGTTTTGTTGGAAAATGGATATGCTCCATTGAATTTTGTGGAACGCTCAACATGTGGGTTATTTTATGCACAAGTTACATGTTATTCAAAGATAGATTTACAAGCTACATGTTATTTTGTGGGTGAGGAACAACAATTGTAAGAATTCTCAGTGAAATCAATTAAGTTCTGATGCTTTTATTACTTTTCTAGTAGCTATGGCATGTACTTAGGTGTCTAAACTTGTTTTAAGGTTTGTTGTATTATATAACCTTTTTATTTGATCTTTTGGTATTTTAATATAGACTTGAACCAATTTAGAACACTTATGCTGTCACTATTTCAATTATATCACTGAGGAATGATGTTATGCGTATAAAAATGTGAGTATTTTTGTCGCACCTAGATTTCTTGGCCTACATTAGTGTTTCTGATTCTAGAGACTCTTCAGTTAAGGACATCAGGACTGTAAGGGAATTTCTGGATGTTTTTCCCGAGGAACTACTGGGTCTGCCTCTGAACCGTGAAGTAGAGTTTGGGATTGAGCTCTCTCCTGGTACAGCTTTGGTGTCTATCGCCCCTTATAGAATAGCACCGAAGGAGCTTATGGAGCTTAAGGCTCAGATCCAAGAGTTACTAGATCGTGGGTTCATCCACCCTAGTGTATCTCCATTGGGAGCACCTGTTTTATTTGTGAAAAAGAAGGACGAATCCATGCGTATGTGTATCGACTACTGTCAATTGAATAAGCTGACCATCAAGAATAAGTACCCCCTAACGAGGATTGATGATCTGTTTGACCAGTTTCGAGGAGCTTCAATTTTCTCCAAGATTGATCTACGATTAGGGTATCACCAGCTGAAAGTTAAAGAGGTTGACGTACATAAGATGACATTTAGGACTCGCTACGGCCATTACGAGTTCCTAGTGATGCCATTTGGACTGACGAATACACCAGCAGCTTTTATAGATCTAATGAATCGAGAGTTCCATACCTATCTGGATCAGTTCATGGTAGTCTTTATTGGCGACATTCTGGTGTATTCGAAGACTGAGGATGAGCACGACAAGCATCTCTGAGTGGTATTACAGACTCTGTGTGAGAAATAGTTGTATGCGAAGTTCAGTAAGTGTGAGTTCTGGCTCTGAGAAGTAACCTTTTTGGGGTATGTGGTTTTTGCAGAGGGGATTCGTGTTGATCCTCGTAAGATTGAGGCTGTGTTGGATTGGAAACAATCAAAGAAAGTGTCCGAAACCTGCAGCTTTCAGGGGCTAGCGGGTTATTATCGAGATTTCGTAGAAGGGTTCTTGTAACATCCTAAAACCGGGGCTATTTGTGATTAAATGTTTTTCTTTGTGTTTGAATTGTTATGATATTATTTATGGAGTGATAAGATTTAATTAAGGATCTTAGGTTGGCTCGGTTTAGTAGAAAATTGTATTTGGGAACTTTAAAGGTAAGGATCTCTAGCAAGTAGGGGTTACAAGAATAAATAGAGGATTTATTGACACAAAATAAGTCTTGGAAAAGTGGCAAAGGAGGGCTACTTGAGAGTTGCATGTGACGCCACAAGGGATAAGGGAGAGCCTTGGTTCGAGTCACAGAATTCTCTCTTTTGCTCTTGGAATGGATTGCATAGGAAGGAGAGATTTTCTCCTTAAAACTCTTTTTTTAGATAATAAGATAATACAAGATAATCAAGGATATTATTTGATTAAATGGATTATTTGACTATTATTTGGGATTATTTCAAATTATTTGAATGGTTTCAAAATAAGTGGCTTGGAGTGATTCAAGGAAGTTGAGGAATTTGAATTCCTTGCTCAAGGAAGTGTGGACTGCAAGGCTACTAGGGGATGCCAAATCCTTTTTAAGGCACATATCTATCACCTTATTTCCCTTTTCTTCATTTTTACACATAGCGAATTCCCAAAGGAGCGACTTTTCTATTTTCGTTTTTTACAACCTTGTTCAACGTCCCAAAACTCCACTCTTTTGTTCCTCTTTTCCTAATCCCACCTCCCATCTCACTTCTTTCTTTCCTCTTCTCAAAACTCTTAGTGAAACTTCTCCTCCTATTAAATTCACCATTGGCCGAATACACCCGGTGTAAGTGCTTAATTCTTTCTTTGGCAACCGATTTGGTGAAGGTAAGTGTCTTGAAACTCCATGGTTTCCTTCTCTGTTTTACTTGATTTCTATTAAAAGGGAAGTGCCGATTTGGTAATGGTTAACAAGGTTTCTGAATGCTTTGTTGTAATTGATCTCTTCTAGGAACCCCAAGTGCGTGAAGCAGTCAACCCAAGCTCCAAATCTCTAGCATTCGGCTTTGGTAAGTGGTGGTAAGGGCCTATTGTTAATGGATTATTCTTTAAAATGATTAAAAGTGAAGGCTATTGACACCGTCGCTTGGTGATTATTTGGTAAAGCGATCTGTATCGAAAGTGCCGTGGTTAGTAGCCAAAAGGGGAAAGGTAAGGAATCAGGATCACAAATGACCCTATAAATTTTTTTGGTTGGCCGAATAGGCCATGGCACTAACCTTTGAGTTTGGCCGATTATAGGGACAAGTAGATCTAGGGTGGCCGACTTCTTTTCGGGATTTAGACTTCTCGTTGGTGACAGGTGTGTACATACACATGTTATGACTTATTAACTGTGCTAAATGTTGAGAATGCTAACTCTGATTTATGTAGCATTGGATTTAATACCGTATTGGTATAGGTGACGATTCTGTAAGTACACATTAATATGTGTTGCTATTAAATGCTTTTGGGAAGCATGGCATGAATTTAATTGTAACTTAAATATCATTGGCATGAGATTTGTTATACAATGATTTGTTATGGGTTGATGAGTGGAGGGCGGTTACATTGTGTCGACGGACACGGTGTTTTGGTGACACACCGTGACTACGGTCACCGTAAGTTTGGTACCTCGGAGGTTTGGCACCTCATAGCGCCTCGTCCCGGTGGCTTAGTACCACGGTGGGTTGGCCCCACGATGATAATACTGGGATTGACGCCGGTGATTTGGTATCACGTGATGGGTTGGCCCCATCAACCGATTTATGTCTTCGGACACCGAGGTTTGGCGACCAGTGATTTGGTATCACATCCGTGACTATCGTCACCGGTGGTTTGGCACCACCAAAGGGTTTGGTACCACAAAAGGGGTAGACAGAGGCGTTTGGTTGGCTAGGTTGGGTACACGACTTAATGCATGTTAATTTGTCATAAATTGTGTATGATGTGGCTTAAACCGGGAAGGGTTACATCTTGAGTCTTGGTGACTCACCTTCTCCTTTATTATTTTTCGTGACACGTAGTTCATGGATTTGGAGCCGGAGGGACTTGAGGTGGCCATGCGGTGGGATTTTAAATTTAATAGACTTTGAATTTGGTTTATTCATTCTTTTGATTGTTGGTTTAAATTTTAATTGGGTTGTAATAAGGCCTCCAATAACTCCTTTTTATTATTTTGTTATTGATACCTGCTTTGAATATTAGTTAAACTATTTAATTATGGTAATAATAAGTTCACACGATTTTCTAAAGTAATTCAAAAATGTTTTCTTTGTACCATCGGGTACGTCTTAAAATATGTATAATAACTTGATTTAAAAAGAAAGATATTTTTCAAAATAAATCTAAGTATGAGTTTTATACACCCCAACTGTTATAACAAGACACTATCTTTTGTCTAGAAGTTAGTTCGGTTTTAAAAGGTTTCAAAATGATTTCTCCGTAGCAAACCAAATTCGGTCATAGGGTTTGGGCCGGGTTTGGGTTGTTACAAAATTGGTATCAGAGCCTAGTTCAAAGCTCGGCTCTGGGGGCCCAAGGCCCAAAAATGTTTTGGTAGGCCTCTTTGAGTTATTTTGGGTTTTTGAACAGCATGGCACCGAGTCTCCGGCACCTATCCGCCCAGGTAAGTACTTCTGAACCTCTTTGTGAATTATTTTCTGTAGAAGGGTAGGAAGCGTGGAACGTAGAATAGACTTATAGGAATCCAAACCTTAGGATTAGATTACTCAAACACACAAATAGAACATAAGACTTAATGAACTCAACCAACCTATGGCCAAGCTACTGAGCTAGGGTGTGGTAACCCCTGTACGCATGTCTAGGATTGGATCCGGAAGAGCCTGGTATTTAAGCAGTCCGAGTGACTCGCCTCCTCTTCGCAGGTATCCTACCTGGTGGTAGCTTCGGTTCACCTTAACTCAGAGGGGTCATTGGTGTGGTAACCTCTATGCGCATGTCTAGAAAGGTTCAGTGGGAGCTTGGTATTTAAGCAATCGCGTGACTCACCTCCTCTCCACTCGAATCCCGCCAGTGCGTAGCTTTGGTTCACCCCGACCAAGAGGGCTCGATCATAGGCTAAACATAACGACTAAAACCCGAAAGGAACTAACCATGTTTTGAAAAGAAGAAAACAACGAAACTCTAGTTTTTTCAAAACTTTTAAAATCACTCTTTCAAAATTTGAGAACAACCATTTTCACAACTTTTTCCAAAAAATTTTGATTTGTGAAAATTACAAAATGCCCTAGGGGTAAAATTACTAAAATGCCCTTGACTCATAAAATATTAATTCAATGGTTTTGCCCAGAAATTTTATTATTTTCAGGAATATCCAAAAACTCTACTTTGCAAGTCACCAATAAAAACTTTGGTTTTGGAAAATTACGGAAATGCCCTCAACTTATAAAAATACCAAAACAACCCTGAGTTCAAAATTTTTGCAACATCATCGTCTTAAGAAAGGAAAACCCTCAAAAGGGACCCTCAGAGTTTTACAATTATTAAAACATCCTTGATTTAAAAAAAATTACAAAATTACCCCTGATTGACAAAATTACCAAAATACCCCTGGTTCCCAAAATGATGCCATATCTTTAAATTTTACAAATTTTCAAAGAATACCCTCCAGCTTTGGGAATTTCAAAGTGACCGCTTTGTTAAAGTTTCAAATCCTCAATTTTAATACAAAAATACCCTATAGGAAAATGATGAAAATACCAGGATAGAAATAGATGAAATGTCCAAGAGTGAATAAGTATGGAAAGTATTAGGAATGGATGTGCCCTTTTGTGTGAACTAGGGTAGAAGACTTAAAACATTGTTTGATCGAAAGAATCCTTATTAAACTTTTCATAATATTCTTCGCAGATAATCAAGCGGAACAAATTACTAATCCATAAAATTTTTCTTAATCGATTAAAAGCGCGTTAGATAGAATGAGTTCTAGTGGACGTGGCGACGTGGGACGTGGTAGGGAAGAATGATCAGATTCGAACCCGTTAGGTCGTGACGTGGTTCGAAAATGAGATACCCGCCGCCACCACCCCCAACTTTTGGAGCTGAGGAGACAAGGTTTTCGTGAAGGTATCACCTTGGAAAAAGGTGTTGAGATTTGGGCGAAAAGGAAAGCTAAGCCCAAGGTTCATTGGCCCATATACAGTGTTGAAGCGAGTAGGACCGGTAGCTTATCAGCTTGAACTACCGACGGAGTTAAGTCAAATTCATGACGTCTTCCACATGTCGATGCTTAGGCAGTATCGGTCAGATCCATCACACGTGGTGCCTGTGGCAGAAATTGAGGTCAACTCGGACTTATCTTTTGAGGAAGAACCGGTTCAGATTTTGGATCGAGATGTGAAGGTTCTGCGTAGGAAGTCAGTGCCCTTAGTGAAAGTGCTATGGCGGAACCATGGTGCAGAGGAAGCTACGTGGGAACCCGAGGATGTGATACGGCAGCAATACCCCTACCTCTTCTAACCAGGTAATTTCGAGGACGAAATTCTTTTAAGGGGGGTGAACTGTAAAATCCTAAAACCGGGGCTATTTGTGATTAAATGTTTTTCTTTGTGTTTGAATTGTTATGATATTATTTATGGAGTGATAAGATTTAATTAAGGATCTTAGGTTGGCTCGGTTTAGTAGAAAATTGTATTTGGGAACTTTAAAGGTAAGGATCTCTAGCAAGTAGGGGTTACAAGAATAAATAGAGGATTTATTGACACAAAATAAGTCTTGGAAAAGTGGCAAAAGGAGGGCTACTTGGGAGTTGCATGTGACGCCACAAGGGATAAGGAGAGCCTTGGTTCTAGTCATGAATTCTCTCTTTTGCTCTTGGAATGGGCGGCATAGGAAGGAGAGATTTTCTCCTTAAAACTCTTTTTTAGAAAATAAGATAATACAAGATAATCAAGGATATTATTTGATTAAATGGATTATTTGACTATTATTTGGGATTATTTCAAATTATTTGAATGGTTTCAAAATAAGTGGCTTGGAGTGATTCAAGGAAGTTGAGGAATTTGAATTCCTTGCTCAAGGAAGTGTGGACGGCAAGGCTACTAGGGGATGCCAAATCCTTTTAAGGCACATATCTATCACTTTATTTCCCTTTTCTTCATTTTTACACATAGCGAATTCCCCAATGAGCGACTTTTCTATTTTTGTTTTTTACAACCTTGTTCAACGTCCCAAAACTCCACTCTTTTGTTCCTCTTTTCCTAATCCCACCTCCCATCTCACTTCTTTCTTTCCTCTTCTCAAAACTCTTAGCGAAACTTCGTTTCTTCCTATTAAATTCACCATTGGTAGAATACACCCGGTGTAAGTGCTTAATTCTTTCTTTGGCAACCGATTTGGTGAAGGTAAGTGTGCCAAAACTCCATGGTTTCCTTCTATTTTTACCGATTTCTATTAAAGAGGAAGTGCCGATTTCGACAATGGTTAACAAGGTTTCAACGCTTTGTGGTAATCGATCTCTTCTAGGAACCCCAAGTGCGTGAAGGTCAACCCAAGCTCCAAATCTCTAGCATTCGGCTTTGGTAAGTGGTGGTAAGGGCCTATTGTTAATGGATTATTCTTTAAAATGATTAAAAGTGAAGGCTATTGACCTCGCCGCTGACCGATTATTTGGTAAAGTAGATCTGTATCGAGTGCCGTGGTTAGTAGCCAAAAGGGAAAGGTAAGGAATCACGATCACAAATGACCCTATAAATTATTTTGGTTGGCGAATAGGCCATGGCACTAACCTTTGAGTTTGGCCGATTAGAGGACAAGTAGATCTAGGGTGGCCGACTTCTTTTCGGATTTAGACTTCTCGTTGGTGACAGTGTGTACATACACACGTTATAACTTATTAACTGTGCTAAACGTTGTGAATGCTAACTCGATTTATGTAGCATTGGATTTAATACCGTATTGGTATAGGTGACGATTCGTAAGTACTGTTAATATGTGTTGCTATTAAATGCTTTTGGGAAGCATGGCATGAATTTAATTGTAACTTAAATATCATTGGCATGAGATTTGTTATACAATGATTTGTTATGGGTTGATGAGTGGAGGGGCGATTACATTGTGTCGACGGACACGGTGTTTTGGTAACACTGCGTGACTACGGCCACCGAAGTTTGGTACCTCCAGAGGTTTGGCACCTCATAGCGCCTCGCCCCGGTGGCTTAGTACCACGATGGGTTGGCCCCATGAGATGATAATACGGATTGACGCCGGTGATTTGGTATCACGCGATGGGTTGGCCCCATCAACCGATTTGTGTCTTCGGACACCGGAGGTTTGGCGACTCCAATGATTTGGTATCACATCTGTGACTATCGTCACCAAAGTGGTTTGGTACCACCAAAGTGGTTTGGTACCACAAAAGGGGTAGACAGAGGCGTTTGGTTGGCTAGGTTGGGTACACGACTTAATGCATGTTAATTTGTCATAAATTGTGTATGATGTGGCTTAAACCGGGAAGGGTTACATATCGAGTCTTGGTGACTCACCTTCTCCTTTATTATTTTTCAGTGACACGTAGTTCATGGATTTGGAGCCGGAGGGACTTGAGGTGGCCATGCAAAGGATTTTAAATTTAATAGACTTTGAATTTGGTTTATTCATTCTTTTGATTGTTGGTTTAAATTTTAATTGGGTTGTAATAAGGCCTCCAATAACTCCTTTTTATTATTTTGTTATTGATACCGCTTTGAATATTAGTTAAACTATTTAATTATGGTAATAATAAGTTCACACGATTTTCTAAAGTAATTCAAAATGTTTTCTTTGTACCATCTGCACGTCTTAAAATATGTATAATAACTTGATTTAAAAAGAAAGATATTTTTCAAAATAAATCTAAGTATGAGTTTTATACACCCCAACTGTTATAACAAGACACTATCTTTTGTCTAGAAGTTAGTTCGGTTTAAAAGGTTTCAAAATGATTTCTCGTAGCAAACCAAATTCGGTCATAGGGTTTGGGCCGGGTTTGGGTTGTTACAAAATTAGTATCAGAGCCCAGTTCAAAGCTCGGCTCTGGGGGCCCAAGGCCCAAAAATGTTTTGGTAGGCCTCTTTGAGTTATTTTGGGTTTTTGAACAGCATGGCACCGAGTCTCCGGCACCTATCCGCCCAGGTAAGTACTTCTGAACCTCTTTATGAATTATTTTCTGTAGAAGGGTAGGAAGCGTGGAACGTAGAATAGACTTATAGGAATCCAAACCTTAGGATTAGATTACTCAAACACACAAATGTAACATAAGACTTAATGAACTCAACCAACCTATGGCCAAGCTCTTGAGCTAGGTGTGGTAACCCCAGACGCATGTCTAGGATTGGATCCAAAAGCACGGCATTTAAGCGGTCGAGTGACTCGCCTCCTCTCGCAGTATCCCACCGTGCGTGGCTTTGCTCACCCTAACTCAGAGGGTCATTGGTGTGGTAACCTCTGTGCGCATGTCTAGAAAGGTTCAGTGGGAGCTTGGTATTTAAGCAGTCCGCGTGACTCACCTCCTCTCCACTCGAATCCTGCCTGGTGCGTAGCTTTGGTTCACCCTGACCAAGAGGGCTCGATCATAGGCTAAACATAACGACTAAAACCCGAAAGGGAACTAACCATGTTTTTGAAAAAGAAGAAAACAACGAAACTCTAGTTTTTTTCAAAACTTTTAAAATCACTCTTTCAAAATTTGAGAACAACCATTTTCACAACTTTTTCCAAAAAATTTTGATTTGTGAAAATTACAAAATGCCCTTAGGGTAAAATTACTAAAATGCCCTTGACTCATAAAATATTAATTCAATGGTTTTGCCTGAAATTTTATTATTTTCAGAATATCCAAAACTCTACTTTGCAAGTCACCAATAAAAACTTTGGTTTTGGAAAATTACGAAATGCCCTCAACTTATAAAATACCAAAACGACCGAAGTTCAAAATTTTTGCAACATCATCGTCTTAAGAAAGGAAAACCCTCAAAAGGACCCTCGAGTTTTACAATTATTAAAACATCCTTGATTTAAAAAAAATTACAAAATTACCCCTGATTGACAAAATTACCAAAATACCCCTGGTTCCCAAAATGATGCCATATCTTTAAATTTTACAAATTTTCAGCAATACCCTCCAGTTTTGGGAATTTCAAAGTGACCTGCTTTGTTAAAGTTCTGAAATCCCTCGAATTTTTAATACAAAAATACCCGATAGGAAAATGATGAAAATACCCCTGGGATAGAAATAGGACAGAAATGTCCGAAGAGTGAATAAGTATGGAAAGTATTAGGGAATGGATGTGCCCTTTTGTGTGAACTAGGGTAGAAGACTTTAAACATTGTTTGATCGAAAGAATCCTTATTAAACTTTTCATAATATTCTTCGCAGATAATCAAGCGGAACAAATTACTAATCCATAAAATTTTTCTTAATCAGATTAAAAGCGCGTTAGATAGAATGAGTTCTAGTGGACGTGGCCGACGTGGACGTGGTAGGGGAAGAATGACTGTATCTGAACCCGTTAGGTCAGGACAGGGTTCTGAAAATGAGATACCACCGCCGCCACCACCCCCAACTTTTGGAGCTGAGGAGACAAGGTTTTCGTGAAGGTATCACCTTGGAAAAAGGTGTTGAGATTTGGGCGAAAAGGAAAGCTAAGCCCAAGGTTCATTGGCCCATATACAGTGTTGAAGCGAGTAGGACCGGTAGCTTATCAGCTTGAACTACCGACGGAGTTAAGTCAAATTCATGACGTCTTCCACATGTCGATGCTTAGGCAGTATCGGTCAGATCCATCACACGTGGTGCTCGTGGGCGTAAATTGAGGTCAACTCGGACTTATCTTTTGAGGAAGAACTGGTTCAGATTTTGGATCGAGATGTGAAGGTTCTGCGTAGGAAGTCAGTGCCCTTAGTGAAAGTGCTATGGCGGAACCATGGTGCAGAGGAAGCTACGTGGGAACCCGAGGATGTGATCTGCAACAATACCCTACCTCTTCTAACTGTAATTTCGAGGACGAAATTCTTTTAAGGGGGGTGAACTGTAAAATCCTAAAACCGGGGCTATTTGTGATTAAATGTTTTTCTTTGTGTTTGAATTGTTATGATATTATTTATGGAGTGATAAGATTTAATTAAGGATCTTAGGTTGGCTCGGTTTAGTAGAAAATTGTATTTGGGAACTTTAAAGGTAAGGATCTCTAGCAAGTAGGGGTTACAAGAATAAATAGAGGATTTATTGACACAAAATAAGTCTTGGAAAAGTGGCAAAAGGAGGGCTACTTGGGAGTTGCATGTGACGCCACAAGGGATAAGGAGAGCCTTGGTTCTAGTCACAATTCTCTCTTTGCTCTTGGAATGGATGGCATAGGAAGGAGAGATTTTCTCCTTAAAACTCTTTTTTAGAAAATAAGATAATACAAGATAATCAAGGATATTATTTGATTAAATGGATTATTTGACTATTATTTGGGATTATTTCAAATTATTTGAATGGTTTCAAAATAAGTGGCTTGGAGTGATTCAAGGAAGTTGAGGGAATTTGAATTCCTTGCTCAAGGAAGTGTGGACGGCAAGGCTACTAGGGGGATGCCAAATCCTTTTTAAGGCACATATCTATCACTTTATTTCCCCTTTTCTTCATTTTTACACATAGCCGAATTCCCCAATGAGCAGCTTTTCTATTTTCGTTTTTTTACAACCTTGTTCAACGTCCCAAAACTCCACTCTTTTGTTCCTCTTTTCCCGGAATCCCACCTCCCATCTCACTTCTTTCTTTCCTCTTCTCAAAACTCTTAAATAAACTTCATTCTTCCTATTAAATTCACCATTGGCCGAATACACCCAGTGTAAGTGCCGAATTCTTTCTGTGGCAACTGATTTGGTGAAGGTAAGTGTGCCAAAACTCCATGGTTTCCCTTCTCTATTTTTACTGATTTCTATTAAAAGAGGAAGTGCCGATTTCGACAATGGTTAACAAGGTTTCTGAACGCTTTGTGGTAATCGATCTCTTCTAGGAACCCCAAGTGCGTGAAGCAGTCAACCCAAGCTCCAAATCTCTAGCATTCGGCTTTGGTAAGTGGTGGTAAGGGCCTATTGTTAATGGATTATTCTTTAAAATGATTAAAAGCTGAAGGCTATTGACACTGTCGCTTGACTGATTATTTGGTAAAGTAGATCTGTGTATCGAGTGCCGTGGTTAGTAGCCAAAAGGGGAAAGGTAAGGAATCACGATCACAAATGACCCTATAAATTATTTTGGTTGGCCGAATAGGCCATGGCACTAACCTTTGAGTTTGGCCGATTAGAGGGACAAGTAGATCTAGGGTGGCCGACTTCTTTTCGGGATTTAGACTTCTCGTTGGTGACAGGTGTGTACATACACACGTTATAACTTATTAACTGTGCTAAACGTTGTGAATGCTAACTCTGATTTATGTAGCATTGGATTTAATACCGTATTGGTATAGGTGACGATTCAGGTAAGTACCTGTTAATATGTGTTGCTATTAAATGCTTTTGGGAAGCATGGCATGAATTTAATTGTAACTTAAATATCTGTTGGCATGAGATTTGTTATACAATGATTTGTTATGGGTTGATGAGTGGAGGGGGCAGTTACATTGTGTCGACGGACACCAGTGTTTTGGTAACACACCGTGACTACGGTCACCGAAGTTTGGTACCTCCGAGGTTTGGCACCTCATAGCGCCTCGTCAGTGGCTTAGTACCACGATGGGTTGGCCCCACGATGATAATACTGGGATTGACGCCGGTGATTTGGTATCACGCGATGGGTTGGCCCCATCAACCGATTTGTGTCTTCGGACACCGGAGGTTTGGCGACTCAAAGTGATTTGGTATCACATCCGTGACTATCGTCACCGTGGTTTGGTACCACCAATGGTTTGGTACCACAAAAGGGGTAGACAGAGGCGCTTGGTTGGCTAGGTTGGGTACACGACTTAATGCATGTTAATTTGTCATAAATTGTGTATGATGTGGCTTAAACCGGGAAGGGTTACATATCGAGTCTTGGTGACTCACCTTCTCCTTTATTATTTTTCGGTGACACGAGTTCATGGATTTGGAGCCGGAGGGACTTGAGGTGGCCATGCAAAGGATTTTAAATTTAATAGACTTTGAATTTCGGTTTATTCATTCTTTTTGATTGTTGGTTTAAATTTTAATTGGGTTGTAATAAGGCCTCCAATAACTCCTTTTTATTATTTTGTTATTGATACCTGCTTTGAATATTAGTTAAACTATTTAATTATGGTAATAATAAGTTCACACGATTTTCTAAAGTAATTCAAAAATGTTTTCTTTGTACCATCGGGTACGTCTTAAAATATGTATAATAACTTGATTTAAAAAGAAAGATATTTTTCAAAATAAATCTAAGTATGAGTTTTATACACCCCAACTGTTATAACAAGACACTATCTTTTGTCTAGAAGTTAGTTCGGTTTAAAAGGTTTCAAATGATTTCTCAGTAGCAAACCAAATTCGGTCATAGGGTTTGGGCCGGGTTTGGGTTGTTACAAAATTGGTATCAGAGCCCAGTTCAAAGCTCGGCTCTGGGGGCCCAAGGCCCAAAAATGTTTTGGTAGGCCTCTTTGAGTTATTTTGGGTTTTGAACAAGATGGCACCGAGTCTCGGCACCTATCCGCCTGTAAGTACTTCAACCTCTTTATGAATTATTTTTCAGAGAAGGGTAGGAAGCGTGGAACGTAGAATAGACTTATAGGAATCCAAACCTTAGGATTAGATTACTCAAACACACAAACAGAACATAAGACTTAATGAACTCAACCAACCTATGGCCAAGCTACTGAGCTAGGGTGTGGTAACCCCTGTACGCATGTCTAGGATTGGATCCGGAAAAGCCTGGTATTTAAGCAGTCTGAGTGACTCGCCTCCTCTTCGCAGGTATCCTACCTGGTGCGTGGCTTCGGTTCACCCTAACTCAGAGGGGTCATTGGTGTGGTAACCTCTGTGCGCATGTCTAGAAAGGTTCAGTGGGAGCTTGGTATTTAAGCAGTCCGCGTGACTCACCTCCTCTCCACTCGAATCCTGCCTGGTGCGTAGCTTTGGTTCACCCTGACCAAGAGGGCTCGATCATAGGCTAAACATAACGACTAAAACCCGAAAGGGAACTAACCATGTTTTTGAAAAAGAAGAAAACAACGAAACTCTAATTTTTTTCAAAACTTTTAAAATCACTCTTTCAAAATTTGAGAACAACCATTTTCACAACTTTTTCCAAAAAATTTTGATTTGTGAAAATTACAAAAATGCCCTTAGGGGTAAAATTACTAAAATGCCCTTGACTCATAAAATATTAATTCAATGGTTTTGCCCAGAAATTTTATTATTTTAAGGAATATCCAAAAACTCTACTTTGCAAGTCACCAATAAAAACTTTGGTTTTGGAAAATTACGGAAATGCCCTCAACTTATAAAAATACCAAAACGACCACGAGTTCAAAATTTTGCAACATCATCGTCTTAAGAAAGGAAAACCTCAAAAGGACCCTCGAGTTTTACAATTATTAAAACATCCTTGATTTAAAAAAATTACAAAATTACCCCGATTGACAAAATTACCAAAATACCCTGGTTCCCAAAATGATGCCATATCTTTAAATTTTACAAATTTTCAAAGAATACCCTCCAGCTTTTGGGAATTTCAAAGTGACTCGCTTTGTTAAAGTTCTAAAATCCTCGATTTTTAATAAAAAATACCCTATAGGAAAATGATGAAAATACCCTCAGGATAGAAACAGATGAAATGTCCAAGAGTGAATAAGTATGGAAAGTATTAGGGAACGGATGTGCCCTTTTGTGTGAACTAGGTAGAAGACTTTAAACATTGTTTGATCGAAAGAATCCTTATTAAACTTTTCATAATATTCTTCGCAGATAATCAAGCGGAACAAATTACTAATCCATAAAATTTTTCTTAATCGATTAAAGCGCGTTAGATAGAATGAGTTCTAGTGGACGTGGCCGACGTGGACGTGGTAGGGAAGAATGATCAGATTCGAACCCGTTAGGTCGATGACAGGTTTACGAAAATGAGATACCACCGCCGCCACCACCCCCAACTTTTGGAGCTGAGGAGACAAGGTTTTCCTGAAGGTATCACCTTGGAAAAAGATGTTGAGATTTGGGCGAAAAGGAAAGCTAAGCCCAAGGTTCATTGGCCCATATACAGTGTTGAAGCGAGTAGGACCGGTAGCTTATCAGCTTGAACTACCGACGGAGTTAAGTCAAATTCATGACGTCTTCCACATGTCGATGCTTAGGCAGTATCGGTCAGATCCATCACACGTGGTGACTGTGGCAGAAATTGAGGTCGACTCGGGCTTATCTTTTGAGGAAGAACCGGTTCAGATTTTGGATCGAGATGTGAAGGTTCTGCGTAGGAAGTCAGTGCCCTTAGTGAAAGTGCTATGGCGGAACCATGGTGCAGAGGAAGCTACGTGGGAACCCGAGGATGTGATATGGCAGCAATACCCCCACCTCTTCTAACCAGGTAATTTCGAGGACGAAATTCTTTTAAGGGGGTGAACTGTAACATCCTAAAACCGGGGCTATTTGTGATTAAATGTTTTTCTTTGTGTTTGAATTGTTATGATATTATTTATGGAGTGATAAGATTTAATTAAGGATCTTAGGTTGGCTCGGTTTAGTAGAAAATTGTATTTGGGAATTTTAAAGGTAAGGATCTCTAGCAAGTAGGGGTTACAAGAATAAATAGAGGATTTATTGACACAAAATAAGTCTTGGAAAAGTGGCAAAAGGATGGCTACTTGGGAGTTGCATGTGACGCCACAAGGGATAAGGGAGAGCCTTGGTTCGAGTCACAGAATTCTCTCTTTTGCTCTTGGAATGGACGGCATAGGAAGGGAGAGATTTTCTCCCCTTAAAACTCTTTTTTTTTGGAAAATAAGATAATACAAGATAATCAAGGATATTATTTGATTAAATGGATTATTTGACTATTATTTGGGATTATTTCAAATTATTTGAATGGTTTCAAAATAAGTGGCTTGGAGTGATTCAAGGAAGTTGAGGAATTTGAATTCCTTGCTCAAGGAAGTGTGGATGCAAGGCTACTAGGGATGCCAAATCCTTTTAAGGCACATATCTATCACCTTATTTCCCTTTTCTTCATTTTTACACATAGCCGAATTCCCCAATGAGCAGCTTTTCTATTTTCGTTTTTTACAACCTTGTTCAACGTCCCAAAACTCCACTCTTTTGTTCCTCTTTTCCTAATCCCATCTCCCATCTCACTTCTTTCTTTCCTCTTCTCAAAACTCTTAATGAAACTTCGTTCTTCCTATTAAATTCACCATTGGCCGAATACACCCGGTGTAAGTGCTTAATTCTTTCTTTGGCAACCGATTTGGTGAAGGTAAGTGTCAAACTCCATGGTTTCCCTTCTGCTTTTACTTGATTTCTATTAAAAGGGGTAGTGCCGATTTCGGCAATGGTTAACAAGGTTTCTGAACGCTTTGTGGTAATCGATCTCTTCTAGGAACCCCAAGTGCGTGAAGCAGTCAACCCAAGCTCCTAATCTCTAGCATTCGGCTTTGGTAAGTGGTGGTAAGGGCTTATTGTTAATGGATTATTCTTTAAAATGATTAAAAGCTGAAGGCTATTGACACTGTCGTTTGACTGATTATTTGGTAAAGCAGATCTGTGTATCGAGTGCCGTGGTTAGTAGCCAAAAGGGGAAAGGTAAGGAATCAGGATCACAAATGACCCTATAAATTATTTTGGTTGGCCGAATAGGCCATGGCACTAACCTTTGAGTTTGGCCGATTATAGGGACAAGTAGATCTAGGGTGGCCGACTTCTTTTCGGGATTTAGACTTCTCGTTGGTGACAGGTGTGTACATACACACGTTATGACTTATTAACTGTGCTAAACATTGTGAATGCTAACTCGATTTATGTAGCATTGGATTTAATACCGTATTGGTATAGGTGACGATGTGTAAGTACTGTTAATATGTGTTGCTATTAAATGCTTTTGGGAGCATGGCATGAATTTAATTGTAACTTAAATATCTGCTGGCATGAGATTTGTTATACAATGATTTGTTATGGGTTGATGAGTGGAGGGGCGTTACATTGTGTCGACGGACACCAGTGTTTTGGTAACACACTGTGACTACGGTCACCGAGGTTTGGTACCTCCAGAGGTTTGGCACCTCATAGCGCCTCGCCCCAGTGGCTTAGTACCACAATGGGTTGGCCCACGATGATAATACGGATTGACGCGGTGATTTGGTATCACGCGATGGGTTGGCCCCATCAACCGATTTGTGTCTTCGGACACCAGAGGTTTGGCACCTCCAGTGATTTGGTATCACATCTATGACTATACGTCACCAGTGGTTTGGCACCACCAGTGGTTTGGTACCACAAAAGGGGTAGACAGAGGCGTTTGGTTGGCTAGGTTGGGTACACGACTTAATGCATGTTAATTTGTCATAAATTGTGTATGATGTGGCTTAAACCGGGGGAAGGGTTACATACTGAGTCTTAGTGACTCACCTTCTCCTTTATTATTTTTCGGTGACACGAAGTTCATGGATTTGGAGCCGGAGGGACTTGAGGTGGCCATGCAAAGGATTTTAAATTTAATAGACTTTGAATTTGGTTTATTCATTCTTTTGATTGTTGGTTTAAATTTTAATTGGGTTGTAATAAGGCCTCCAATAACTCCTTTTATTATTTTGTTATTGATACCGCTTTGAATATTAGTTAAACTATTTAATTATGGTAATAATAAGTTCACACGATTTTCTAAAGTAATTCGAAAATGTTTTCTTTGTACCATCGGGTACATCTTAAAATATGTATAATAACTTGATTTAAAAAGAAAGATATTTTTCAAAATAAATCTAAGTATGAGTTTTATACACCCCAACTGTTATAACAAGACACTATCTTTTGTCTAGAAGTTAGTTCGGCTTTAAAAGGTTTCAAAATGATTTCTCCGTAGCAAACCAAATTCGATCATAGGGTTTGGGCCGGGTTTGGGTTGTTACAGTTCTATTTGATGACAGCACCATTGACCAAGCTTCTGTATAAGAGAGTTCCCTTTGTCTGGACCGATAAGCAACAAGAGAGCTTCGAGAAGCTCAAATCTATTTTGACGCAGGCTCCGATTCTAATACAACTTGAATCTGGGAAGGATTTCATTGTATACAGTGATGCGTCGCATGTGGGTCTAGGTTACGTTCTGATGCAGGATGGTAAAGTGGTAGCTTATGCGTCTCGTCAGCTCAAGATGCATGAGGCTAACTATCCTACGCACGATTTGAAGTTGGCAGCTGTAATAGACCGAATTTGACCCTAATCAGAACGGTGGTTTCGAGACCATGAATCCGAGACAGAAAAATATTTTAATATTATTTTTCGTGTTAAATATATATGATTGAGCATGTGCTAAAAATTTGTGAATTTATTTGACTGTTTGTACGTTTAATTTAAAGAAAAAGACTAAATTGCATAAGTGGTAAAAGTAGCCATTTATTAAATTGAGTGACTAAACTATTTTGTCTTCTTTAATAAGAGGATTAAGGTTGTAAATTGGCCCTTTTAGCATGCTAGTGGACGGCACTAAGCTTTTATAAAACATTTTATATTTGTTTTTCTTTATATATTAAGCATATAATAAAATATGTATTACATTATAACATAAAAATAATAAAACATAAAAGAACATTGCATGTTCATCTTTTGGGTGCTTTTGACCAAAACTAAAAGGGAAAAGAAGAGAAAAGCTCTAAGGGTTTCGCATTTCTTAATCTTGATTAAGGTATGATTCGGTTTTAGTTTTGTTAATTTTACGTTTTTGAGATCGTTGCTTCAACCGTAGCCACCCATGTTGTAATTTTAAACCGAGCATGTCTAAGGTTCGACCATTAACATGGTTATATGATAATTGATGTTTGATGAATTTAATTTAAAGATAGGATTAAGATTGATAAGTTTTGTATTGAAGTTTTAGTGAAAATTGAGTAAATAGGACTAATTTGTAAAAATAAAATTTGAGAGGGCTTAAATTCAAAATAAATGAAAGAAATGGACTTATATAGTCCTTATACATATTCGTCCCTTGAGTGTTGTGTTCAAATAATGTGTATTTTGTGTTTTGTGCAATTAGGACTAAAGTGAAAAAATGTGAAACACTAGGGTAAAAGGGTAATTTACCCATTAATGTGATTTGGGACTAAATTGAATTGAAATGTACTTGAATGAGCTGAATTTAATGTGTTTTAGATCAAGAGCAAAGAAAAGCGGAATTGGATCGGGAAAGAAAAGGTTCTCGAATAGCCGATTTTACGGTCCATCGACAACCGAGGTAAGTCCTTAAGCTAGATTATATTAAAGAATGAATTATGAATGTGTTAATGACAATGTTTGATAAATTTGGGCATGTTTTTATGTGATAGCCAAATGTAAAGGTAGTATATCGAATTGGATATGTTTTGTTAATACCTTGTAAAGGTGTATAATCGATATGATATGCGGAGTATACAATGATGTAATGATTTTATTTAGAAAATGTGAACAAGTTAGATGAGTTTGAAATGTGATGTAATTATGAAATTTAAGTGATTAAATTGGATATGGTATTATTGAAATGTGCATTGAATGTTGATATTTGGGCTATTAGCCTAAAGGTGCCTTGTGCTTGTTACTTATCGTGCTTTGATGCCTAGCGTGCCTTGTGCTGGTGTTATTTATCAGGCTTTGATGCCTAGTAGGCTTAGTACCGGTGACATATTAGGGCTTCGTGCCCAGCAGGCTTAGTGCCGGTGACATATTCAGGCTTCGTGCCTAGCAGGCTTCGAGCCGGTGACATATTCGGGCTTTGTGCCTAGTTGGCTTAATCTTGGGTGAATTGATATAAATGGGAAATTTGAGAATCGAATAAGGTAAGTTATATTTAATGTTTTGTGTTAAAAGCTCGGGTAAGAGTTGGCATATTATGTTTAGAAGGATTGAAGTGAGTAAAGTTCTTATTGTTTTGAATCAAATTTGATGTGTTGAAATGGTCAATTGCACAAGTACTATATTTTATAATGTTGAACCTATCATTAATGTGAATGTACATAGCTTATATGTGAAGTTGATAAAGTATATGTTCATGATGACATAGTGATAATAATCGATGCAAATGTGACCCTAGTATATGTTCATGATGACATAGTGATAATAATCAATGCAAATGTGACCCTAGTATTTGGCTAAGTGTATTATATATATATATAGAAAATTTATGTACAATATTATCGGTTTGAAGATTAAAGTGTTTATTGTATGTTCATTATAAGTATATGTGCTTAAGACTTACTAAGCCGGTGAGCTTACTCGCTTATGTTTGTGTTCTATTTTATAGATCGATAATTCAACTACGGGCTCGGGGATCATCAAGAAAGTCAACCACACTATCACTCTCTTTGGTATAGTTATGTTTTGTAAACTTTTGAATCAAAGGCATGTATAGGCTTTGTTTTGATAAGTAATGAATGATGTTCGGATTGTAAATATAAATATGGCCTTGCGAATAAGGCTGTTACTTTTGGTTAAGTTTAGGGTTTACATTTTGATATAGTAGCTTGCATTATAATACCATTAGATATGTGATTTCGGTCATGCTTTAAATCACACACGGAAAATGATCATATGATATATATATATGGTGTATTGTTGGGATATGCACTTATCTAATAAGGATAAATGTTGGATGCTAGATGATTTAAAGCATGTAATATGTTAGCAAGTTAATATGTTGCTATATATATATTTTTCTGAAAATGGTTTAGTAATGCTTGATTATGTTGTTATTAATTTTTCATGTTCGGATATATCATGAAAGTTTATTTCATGTTATGTTATGTGTGAAATATTAACGATCAAATTATAGTATACTTACTTGTAATATTCGGCCATGGCATTAGTTTAGTTTGGAGTTTATATTTTTATTGGATGTTCATATGCGTTCGGACATGAGGTTTGAATGGTTAAATTATTTTTGGTGAACATTTAGTGATAGGGCGCATGTGATTATATAAATATAGTTATATGATTTGTATTAATAACATTATAGATATATTCTGAGTTAAGCACATTTGAAAAGGATATGATTAAGTTTATATGAGGATTAATCTTTTATGGTTAAGGTCATATATGAGCTTGGTTTTATGTAATTTGATCATGACATCTATAACTAATTAACGATAATGTAGATGGATGATAATGGTAATTAGCAAAGCTTTGTCATGTAGGTATATTTGTCTTAAATATTAATGCATTTGATTGGTATAAATTGAACAAGGGTGGATGTACATATTCGCTAATGTATTCAAAAATGACCAAATGAATAGTCTTTTTACTATTTGATTGAAACTTGTTTTTATATGATAGTAATGATATTATTTGTAATAAGCTTGTTAACATTATAATTTTTAAAATGAAAGTACATGTTTGATCGTGATAGCATGGATTAATTACTATTAATTAATATAATAGTATTTGTATGAGTGTGTTGATCGGTGGTTTGACGAGTAATGCCTCGTAACCCTAATTTGGCGACATGACATCAAAGTTAGGGTGTTACATTTTATTGGTATCAGAGCTACGATTTAGTCGATTCTAGGACTACCGTAGTACGTAAGAGTCTAGCTATACATGCCTTTGAATTTTATATGTGATAGTATGATGACTTCTGACAATTTCAATTGTAGTTTATATAGTAAATGGATTCTGATCCCGATAGAGCCGTAGCTGATGATGTGGAGAGTGTTGCGCCTGGTCTCGCACATGGATCAGCGCCATTAAACTCTCAACCAATTACGGGTAACCACGAGGGAGAGGCTAAACAAGCCTTCTACCAAATGATGAATGAATGGTTTACCCAAGTTGTTCGTAATAATCCCATTGTACAACAACCTCCACCCCGAATAATCCAACTCCAGCACTTCAAAGACTTCGATGATAGATCCAATGAGATATAGTAGGCCTCCTGTTCATAAAATCAGAAAATTTGGGGCCGAGGAATTCAAGGCTAATGATTATGATGATGCAGAGCGAACTGAAATGTGGCTTGATAACACTATTCGGTACTTGATGAGCTATCTCGCACCTGCATTTAATGTTTGAAATGTGCTATATCTTTACTTGGGACACCGCTTATCACCGGTGGAATACACTAGTATCATGGTTCCAAAAGAAAAGTGACATGGGATTTCTTCCGAATGAATTCGCAAGAAATATATCACCAGAGGTTCATCGACCGTAAACGTAAAGAATTTCTTGAACTAAAACAGGGCAAATGATCGTGATCAATATGAGCGAAAATTTGTCGATTGAGCCGATATGCTCGGGAGTGTGTATCAACTGAAGCCATCATGTGTAAAAGGTTTGAAGACGGTCTGAATGAAGAGATAAAGTTGCTTGTTGGCATTCTTGAAATTCAAGAATGTGTGACTCTAGTTGAGCGAGCTTGCAAAGCTGAAGAGCTCGGGAAAGAGAAAAGAAAGGCTGAGACAGAAGCTAGAGACATTCGTAAGAGGTCGTTGGGTAAGACTTTCCATTCCACATCTAAGAAGTTCAGAGATGATTTCAGCCGACATAAAGTTACTTCAGATTTACCTAGACGTGATCGACCTCCAGTGGGCTCCCGAGCTACCTCGATGGCCAGTGTTGGTAATGTTCCACAGGATCGAGTTGAATGCAAACATTGTGGAAAATGGCATTCTGGGAGTTGTAGAGTTCGTGATCAGTCCTGCTTTAAATGTGGATCCTCAGACCATTTTATTTGAGAGTGCCCGATGTTAATGAAAGGCGAGAATTTACGTAACTCTAGACCGAGCAATGCATCAACACGGGGCAGACTACCCAGGCATTCTGGCAATGTAGGTGGTAGTCAGAGAGGGACAAAGAACATAGCAGTTCGATCTGAGGCTAGAGCTCCAGCTAGAGCTTATGTTACTCGAGCTAGAGAAGATGTTGTTTCTCCAGATGTCATTACCGGTACTTTCACCCTTTATGATACTACTGTGATTGCATTGATTGATCCTGGTTTAACCCATTCATATGTATGTGAAACTCTGGTATTCAGTAAGACTCTACCAGTTGAGTCTACTGAGTTTGTGATTCGCGTATCCAACCCTTTGGGTAGATGAGTGTTTGTTAATAAAGTGTGTAAAGGTTGCCCGTTGATGATTCGGGATTTTTGTTTCCCAGTCGATTTAATACTATTGCCCTTCGATGAGTTTGATATAATTTTGGGAATGGACTGGTTAACTTCGCATGATGCAGTGGTGAATTGCAAAAGAAAGCTTATTGATTTGACACATCAGAATAGTGATATCATTAGAATTGAATCCAGTGATTTAAATGGGTTTCCTACAGTTATATCCTCGATGTTAGCCCGAAAGTATGTAAGAAAAGGGTGCGAAGCTTATTTGGCTTATGTACTCGGATAGTAAATTGTCTAAAAATGATTGAATCTATACCGATTGTATGTGAATACCGGATGTGTTTCTCAAGAATTACCAAGTTTACCTCAAAGACGAGAGATTGAGTTTAGCATTGAATTAGCACTGGGAACGACTCCTATCTCAATAGCTCCATATCGATGGCACCCATTGAGCTAAAAGAGTTGAAAGCACAGTTGCAAGAGTTAACAGATAGGGGCTTTGCACGACCAAGTTTCTCCCCTTGGGGTGCACCAGTTCTTTTTGTGAAAAATAAAGATGGGACAATGCGAATGTGTATTGGTTATCGGCAACTGAATAAGGTAACTATAAAGAATAAGTACCCGTTACCTCGGATTGATGTTTTGTTTGATAGTGGAAAGGGGCTTCAGTATTTTCAAAGATAGATTTGAGATCGGGTTATTATCAGTTGCAAGTCAGAGATACAGATGTGCCAAAGACTGCATTCTGGATGAGGTACGGACATTTTGAGTTTTTGGTTATGCCTTTTGGGCTTACTAATGCACCTGCTGCTTTTATGGATTTGATGAATCGGGTTTTTAGACAGTTTTTGGATTGATTTGTGGTAGTATTTATTGATGATGTGTTGATCTACTCCAAAGATGAAATCGAGCATGCTGAGCATTTGAAATTAGTGCTACAAACTTTGCGAAATTAGCAGTTGTATGCGAAGTTTAGTAAGTGTGAGTTCTGGATGAAAGAGGTCAGCTTTTTGGGACATGTTGTTTCAAAGATCGTGCATTCGAAATGATCTGAACAAAATCTCGGTTATACTTCATTGGAAGCCACCAAAAAATGTTTCTGAGATTCGAAGTTTTCTGGGACTTGCGGGTTACTATCGATGATTTATGAAAGGTTTTTCTATGATAGCTACCCCGTTGACAAAGTTGTTGCAGAAAGATGTCAGGTTCGAGTGGTCAGAAAAGTGTCGTAAAAGTTTTGATCAATGAAAGCCCTTTTGATGTAAGCTCCAGTGTTAGTTCAAATTTGAATCGGGTAAAGAATTTGTTGTTTATTCTGATGCTTCTTTGAATGGTTTGGGCTGCGTTTTGATGCAGGAAGGCAAAGTTGTAGCCTACGCTTCAAGACAATTGAAGCCGCATGAAAGAAATTACCCTACGCATGATTTAGAACTTGCAGCTATTGTGTTCGCATTGAAAATTTGGCATCATTATTTATTTGGCGAGAAATGTCACGTTTACTCGGATCATAAAAGCCTAAAGTATTTGATGACTCAGAAAGAGTTGAACTTGAGACAATGTAGATGGTTAGAACTGTTGAAAGACTATGAGTTAGTGATTGACTACCATCCGGGGAAAGCTAATGTGGTTGCAGATGCATTAAGTCGAAAATCATTGTTTGCTCTTCGTGCATTGAACACACAGATGGTTATGTCAAGTGATAGTTCGATCATAGCTGAATTAAAAGCAAGATCGATGTTTATTCAGCAAATTTATGATGCACAAAAAGCTGACAAAGATTTGATTGTTAAACGGGTTCAGTGTGGAAATAATGCAGAGTCAGAATTTTGAATTGATGAAAATGACTGCTTGAAATGCAAAGGCCGAATGTGTGTACCAAGGGATGTGGAATTGATTCAGATGCTATTGAAAGAAGCTCATAATAGTCAGATGTCGATACATCCAGGTAGCACGAAAATGTATAATGACTTGAAGCAGTTCTACTGGTGGCCTGGTATGAAACGAGATATATCTGAATTTGTTTCAAAGTGCTTAATTTGTCAGCAAGTAAAAGTAGAGCATCAAGTGCCCTCTGGGTTGCTTCAACCGATCATGATACCTGAATGGAAATGGGATAGAATCACTATGGATTTTGTATCTGGTTTACCTATGACACCGAGCAAGAAAGATGCAGTCTGGGTTATAGTTGATAGATTGACCAAATTGGCTCATTTTGTACCAATTCGAACGGACTACTCACTTGATAAACTTGCCGAATTGTATATATCACAAATTGTGAGGTTGCATGGTGTGCCGAGTTCCATTGTTTCGGACAGAGACCCGAGGTTCACATCACGATTTTGGAAGAAGTTCCAAGATGCTTTAGGTACTATTCAGATACTTGAGGACATGTTGAGATGTTGCATTCTTGAGTTTGAAGGTACTTGGGAACGATACCTACCTCTGATTGAATTTGCCTATAATAATAGTTTTCAATCTAGTATCAAAATGGCGCCCTATGAAGCCTTGTACGGGCGAAGGTGTCGAACGCCATTTTACTGGACTGAGCTCAGTGAGAATAAGATACACGGGGTTGATTTGGTTAAAGAAATCGAACAGAAAGTAGCTATTATTAGAGACAATTTGAAAGCTGCCTCGGATCGTCAAAAGTCTTATGCTGATTTGAAACGTAAAGACATTGAATTTCAAGTTGGAGATCGAGTATTCTTGAAAGTTTCTCCGTGGAAAAAGGTACTTCAATTTGGTCGGAAAGGCAAACTTAGTCCGAGATTCATCGGACCTTATGAAATTACTGAACATATTGGGCCTGTTGCTTATAGATTGAAGTTGCCTTCTGAGATAGAAAAGATACATGACATATTTCATGTTTCGATGCTTCATAAGTACAGATCAGATCTGTCCCATGTGATTACAACGTCTGAGATTGAAATCCGACCCGATATGACGTATGAGGAAGAACCGATTCGTATTTTAGCTCGGGAAAAGAAAGAGTTAAGAAACAAGAAAATTCCATTAGTGAAAGTATTGTGGAAAAGGCACAGAGTTGAAGAGGCTACGTGGGAGCCTGAAGATTTAATGAGGCAACAATACCCGGTGTTGTTTAACGGTAAGATTTTCGGGATGAAAATCCTTAAGGGAGAGTTGTAATGCATCAATTTGACCCTAATCGAACGGTGGTTTCGGACCATGAATCCGAGATGTAAAAATATTTTAATATTATTTTTCGTGTTAAATATATATGATTGAGCATGTGCTAAAATTCGTGAATTTATTTGACTGCTTGTATGTTTAATTTAAAGAAAAGGACTAAATTGCATAAGTGGTAAAAGTAGCCATTTATTAAATTGAGTGACTAAACTATTTTGTCTTCTTTTATAAGAGGATTAAGGTTGTAAATTGGCCCTTTAGCATGCTAGTGGATCGCACTAAGCTTTTATAAAACATTTTATATTTGTTTTTCTTTATATATTAAGCTTATAATAAAATATGTATTATATTATAACATAAAATAATAAAACATAAAAGAACATTGCATGTTCATCTTTTGGGTGCTTTTGACCAAACTAAAAGGGAAAAGAAGAGAAAAGCTCTAAGGGTTTTGGCATTTCTTAATCTTGATTAAGGTATGATTCGTTTTAGTTTTTGTTAATTTTTACGCTTTTGAGATCGTTGCTTGAACCATAGCCGACCCATGTTGTAATTTTTAAATCGAGCATGTCTAAGGTTCGCCATTAACATGGTTATATGATAATTGATGTTTGATGAATTTAATTTAAAGATAGGATTAAGATTGATAAGTTTTGTATTGAAGTTTTAGTGAAAATTGAGTAAATAGGACTAATTTGTAAAAATAAAAATTTGAGAGGGCTTAAATGCAAAACAAATGAAAGAAATGGACTTATATAGCCCTTATACATATTCGGCCCCTGAGTGTTGTGTTGAAATAATGTGTATTTTGTGTTTTGTGCAATTAGGACTAAAGTGAAAAAAAATGTGAAACACTAGGGGTAAAAGGGTAATTTACCCATTAATGTGATTTGGGACTAAATTGAATTGAAATGTACTTGAATGAGCTGCATTTAATGTGTTTTAGATCAAGAGCAAAGAGAAGCGGAATTGGATCGGGGAAAGACAAAGGTTCTCGAATAGCCGATTTACACGGTCTATCGACAACCGAGGTAAGTCCTTAAGCTAGATTATATTAAAGAATGAATTATGAATGTGTTAATGACAATGTTTGATAAATTTGGGCATGTTTTTATGTGATAGCCGAATGTAAAGGTAGTATATCGAATTGGATATGTTTTGTTAATACCTTGTAAAGGTGTATAATCGATATGATATGCGGGGTATACAATGATGTAATGATTTTATTTAGAAAATGTGAACAAGTTAGATGAGTTTGAAATGTGATGTAATTATGAAATTTAAGTGATTAAATTGGATATGGTATTATTGAAATGTGCATTGAATGTTGATATTTTGGGCTATTAGCCTAAAGGTGCCTTGTGCTTGTTACTTATCGTGCTTTGATGCCTAGTAGGCCTTGTGCTTGGTGTTATTTATCGAGCTTTGATGCCTAGCGTGCTTAGTACCGGTGACATATTAAGGCTTCGTGCCTAAAGGTGCTTAGTGCCTTGGGTGATATATTTAAGCTTCGTGCCTAGCAGTTTCGAGCCGGTGACATATTCGGCTTTGTGCCTAGTAGGCTTAATGTTTGGTGAATTGATATAAATGGGAAATTTGAGAACCTAATAAGGTAAGTTATATTTAATGTTTTGTGTTAAAAGCTCGTAAGAGTTGGCATATTATGTTTAGAAGGATTGAAGTGAGTAAAGTTCTTATTGTTTTGAATCAAATTTGATATGTTGAAATGGTCAATTGCACAAGTACTATATTTTATAATGTTGAACCTATCATTAATGTGAATGTACATAGCTTATATGTGAAGTTGATAAAGTATATGTTCAGGATGACATAGTAATAATAATCGATACAAATGTGACCCTAGTATTCAGCTAAGTGTATTATATATATATAGAAAAATTTATGTACAATATTATCAGTTTGAAGATTAAAGTGTTTACCTGTATGTTCATTGTAAGTATATGTGCTTAAGACTTACTAAGCCAGTGAGCTTACTCTGTTTATGTTTGTGTTCTATTTTATAGATCGATAATTCAACTACGGGCTCAGGGGATCATCAAAAAAGTCGACCACACTATCACTCTCTTTGGTATAGTTATGTTTTGTAAACTTTTGAATCAAAGGCATGTATAGGCTTTGTTTTGATAAGTAATGAATGATGTTTGGATTGTAAATATAAATATGGCCTTGCGAATAAGGCTGTTACTTTTGGTTAAGTTTAGGTTTTACATTTTGATATAGTAGCTTGCATTATAATACCATTAGATATGTGATTTCGGTCATGCTTTAAATCACACACGGAAAATGATCATATGATATATATATATATGGTGTATTGTTGGGATATGCACTTAGCTAATAAGGATAAATGTTGGATGCTAGATGATTTAAAGCATGTAATATGTTAGCAAGTTATTATGTTGCTATATATATATATATATATATATTTGAAAATGGTTTAGTAATGCTTGATTATGTTGTTATTAATTTTTCATGTTCGGATATATCATGAAAGTTTATTTCATGTTATGTTATGTGTGAAATATTAACGATCAAATTATAGTATACTTACTTGTAATATTCGCCATGGCATTAGTTTAGTTTGGAGTTTATATTTTTTGGATGTTCATATGCATTCTGGACATGAGGTTTGAATGGTTAAATTATTTTGGTGAACATTTAGTGATAGGGCATGTGATTATATAAATATAGTTATATGATTTGTATTAATAACATTATAGATATATTCTGAGTTAAGCACATTTGAAAAGGATATGATTAAGTTTATATGAGGATTAATCTTTTATGGTTAAGGTCATATATGAGCTTGGTTTTATGTAATTTGATCATGCCACCTATAACTAATTAACGATAATGTAGATGGATGATAATGGTAATTAGCAAAGCTTTGTCATGTAGGTATATTTGTCTTAAATATTAATGCATTTGATTGGTATAAATTGAACAAGGGTGGATGTACATATTCGGCTAATGTATTCAAAAATGACCAAATGAATAGTCTTTTTACTATTTGATTGAAACTTGTTTTTATATGATAGTAATGATATTATTTGTAATAAGCTTGTTAACATTATAATTTTTAAAATGAAAGTACATGTTTGATCGTGATAGCATGGATTAATTACTAGTAATTAATATAATAGTATTTGTATGAGTGTGTTGACTGGTGGTTTGACGAGTAATGCCTTGTAACCCTAATTTGGCGACAGATACGGGTTAGGGGTGTTACAGCAGTAGTCATCTTCGCTCTGGAAATCTGGAAGCACTATATGTACAGTGAGAACTGTACTATCTACACTAATCACAAGAGCCTCAAGTATCTCCTCACTCAGAAGGAGTTAAACCTTAGGCAACGTAGATGCGTTAAACTGTTTAAGGATTATGACTTCACCATCGAGTACCACCCTGGTAAGGCTAATGTGGTGGCAGATGCTTTGAGCCGTAGGGCGGTGATCGATCTAAGGGCGGTGACCGATCTAAGGGCGGTGACTGATCTGAGAGCGATGTTCGCTCGGCTCAGTTTGTTCGATGATAGGAGTCTGTTAGTGAAACTTTAGGTTAAGCCTGTATGGATTAATCAGATTAGAAATAAACATAGGGGGATAAGTCTCTTGAGTTGCAATTCTGTCAGGTTGAGACAGAGGATTCTACTAATTTTGGGTTTTACATTGACGAGGTATTATGTTTCCACGGTCGGATCTATGTGCCGAATGATGAGGATTTAAGACAGTCAATTTTGAGGGAAGCACATAGTAGCCCTTACGCTATGCATCCTGGCGGGAATAAAATGTACCTAGATTCACGAGAGTTATACTGGTAGACAGGGTTGAAGCGTGAGGTTACTGACTTCGTTGCTCGTTGTCTGACTTGTCAACAGTTTAAGGCTGAACATCAGTTGCCTTTAGGGTTGCTACAGTCGTAAAGATTTCGATGTGGAAATAGGAGCAAGTAATGATGGACTTCGTTAGTTGGTTGCCATTAACACCCACTAAGAAGGATTCTGTCTAGGTCATCGTGGATCCATTGACCAAGTCTGCTTATTTCATTCCGGTCAGGACAAACTTTTCTCTCTAGATGTTAGCTAAGCTATACATATCTGAAATAGTGAGACTGCATGGGGTTCCTGTCTCGATCATCTCTGATAGGGATTCTTAGTTCACGTCTCGGTTCTAGAAAAGTTGCACAAAGCTTTGGGTTCAAGGTTGGACTTCAGTACTACTTTCCATCCTCAGACAGATGGTAAGTCAGAGAGGGTGATTCAAGTACTGGGGGATATGTTGAGGAGCTGTGTTATAGATTTCTGAGGCAGTTGGGAGGAATATTTGCCATTGGCAGAGTTTTCCTACAACAACAACTATCAGTCTAGCATCCAGATGGCACCGTACGAGGCCCTGTATAGTCGTAAGTATTGTACTACCTTATGTTGGACTAAGTTGGGGGAGCGACATGTTCTGGGTCTAAAATTTTTTTCTAAAACTGAAGATAAGGTCCAATTGATACGGGATCGACTGAAAGAGGCATTTGATGGGCAAAAATCCTATGCTGATCTGAAGAGAAATGATATTGAGTTCTCTGTCACCATTGAAGAATGTTTTGAGGTTCGATCGTAAGGGTAAGCTGAGCCCTCAGTTTATTGGGAAGTACCGTATTTTGAAATGAGTGGGGCCAGTCGCATATCAGTTGGAATTTCCTCCGGAGTTGGATCGCATTCATGATGTGTTCCATGTCTCAATGTTAAGACGATACCGATCTGATCCCACGTATGTTGTTCCTATTGAGAACATTGAAGTTAGACCATATCTGACATTCGAGGAGGAGCTGGTCCAGATTCTAGATCGCGATACTAAAGTTCTACGAAGGAAGTCTATGCCCTTAGTGAAAGTGATGTGGCAGAATCATAGCATGAAGGAGGCCACTTGGGAGCCGAAGGATTCAATACATAGCAGTATCCTCACCTTTTCTAATCAGGTAAAAATTTTGAGGATGAAATTTTCTTTTCGGGGGTAGAGTTGTAACACCCTAATTTTTCCTAATTTCAGGTTTTGTTAATTTTACACACAAATATGTATCTACTTCATTGGTTATGTGATCTGGGTGTGTGTGGGAGGTTCTAAGTTCAAGCCTTGACTTGGGAAATTTTTTGTATTTTTATGAAGTAAGCCCCAGCTCTGTTCAGTAGGCTTTTAATTAATTGTTAGGAAATTTATATCAGAATGGGCCTACTGGTCTGGTGGCTAAGGTGTGTGTTGGGGTGTGGGAGGTCTGGAGTTCAAGTCCCTGTGCGAGCAAGGGGAATTATATTTTGCTGCTAGTGTCGTGTAGGAGGTTGAGTTTTAGCGAAATGCTGATAGTGGAGTGGTTGAGGGAGAAAATTAAGGAGAGTGGATGGGGGAGTTATCAGAATCTGATCAGTTAGTTTGGTTGGGAAATTTTCGACAATCTCCCTCTCCATCTCAATTCGTTCTTTCCTTCTTTCTGTTCAATTTTCTTTCATAAAAACCCCTGCCAAAATTTTACTACTCTCCCTCCTATCCCGATTCTTCCTTCTTTCAATTTTTTCTATAATACATATTTGGGATGCGCTTTTGGTAAGTTGTGGGCTGGATTATCTTAGCTATTTCTTTAATTGTTTAAGGTTTTAAAATGGGTTTGTTGTGCTTAGGAGATATTCGCGAGGCTGGAATCAACGTGACGTCAATTTGACTCGAAGTAGTGACCGGTTCGATAGTGGTAAGTCGACTTTATGTTGTACGGATTAATCGATTTGGATTCGTTTTTGGGTTCTAAGAGTTGAAATATTCTGATTATAGGTTCTAGTGATCTTGGGCTGCGTAGGCAGCAAAATCGAATCAAGTGTGTACCCGAAAATGCATAAAATAAGGTTTCGGCGAAAGCCAAAAACCTTACTGTCGATGCAACACAGGTATGTGATCGCCCATGTGGTAGGCCGTGTGCAAGAATGTTAGTCACCACATGGCCGTGTGATCGACTAGCCAGGCCGTGTGTTAGTGACATGATTGTGTGATGACCGAGCAAGGCTGTGTGCGATACATGGGCTCGACCAATTGGGTCGTATGGGCCATACGAGCGTGTGGGCCCACACGGGTAAACCATACAGATGTGTAAGATATTGGGGGCCAAGGCCAATTTGGGCAATGTGGGCCACACGGGCATGCGAGCCCACATGGGTAGGCCACACGGGCATGTGGGCCCATATGGACGTGTGAGCCCAAATTTCTGAAATGATCTGTAAGGTTGCACGGGTCACCCAAGTCCACTGTGGACCTACCTAGGGTCGATAAACGATACTTAGACCCTTATATGAATGATCCATCTGTCTGATTTCTGTACCAAGTATGATATCTGAATATATGTGTTTTAATTGCATAATAGCATGGCATGATTTTGTATGTTGCATTGCATCGAGGTGGGTTGATTATATTTGGAAGAAGTATCTGAAAGGCTCTTAAGCCTATTATCTGGCAGCTCAGCTGCAATTGTTTGATTATGTGCCGCTTTTGGTAAAAACATGGTGTGTAGGAATGGGTGGGTTGATTTTATCCCCACATGGTGTGTAGGGTTGGACGGAGTTGGTGTGTAGAGGCTAGTGGGTAGGATTTTTCTATTTTGTCTGATCTTTATATTATGTCTGAAATGGGCTAAGGACCTAGAACATATCTGATTCTGTATCTGAGTGGGCTAAAGTTCACACTGTTTCTATCATAGGCTTAGACCCACACTATGAACTTATGTCTATTTTCTGATGACTGTGTGTATGTTTTATGTGGGGATTACACACTGAGTTTACAAAAACTCACCCTTTTCTGCTTAATCTGTTCAAGTAATCCACAACAGTAGACGGATTGGTGCGGGAGAGGACTCGGCAGTGACCATGGTCCTGGACCTTACGGTTTTTACTTTTATTTATGGTTTGATTATATTTGAGAATTTTTGTAAAATGGCCTTTACGGATTTTTGTTTAAAATTTGGGATTTTTATTTTATAAACTGCTAGCAGTAGGATAAGACTCGAGTTTTCAAATAAACGAATGTTTTATCAAAGACACACGAATTCGCAAATTATTTAACAGCTTCCGCAACGTATAATGTTTTGAAAATGGATAATGAATGGATAAACGACACGGTTTTATGGTAACCTAAGGTATCAAAAATGGCCTTATTGTAATTACATTTTCCAAAGCACTATCATGTGACATCGCCAGATTTGGCCATAATGTCTAGGCCGGGTTTGGGGTGTTACATGGTTGGAAGGCATTACTATATGAAAATATATTTAAAAGTGGTCTGGAGATATTACACTATCATAATTTATATAATGGCATGTATAGCTAGACTCGTGCTTGCTACGTTAGTCCGAGAATCGGTTAAATCGTAGTCTAATACCACTAAATGTAACACCATAACCCTTATCCGTCATCAGAACAGGGTTCGGAGTATTACCGAAACATTCAGAACATTTTACAAAAAATTATGTAGATTGCTATTCATTTACCGAGATCATTCAAAACGTCCCTTAATTGGACCCTCGATGTCTAATAAGAGCATTAAAATCAAGTCGAGACTTAATCAGAAACTCATAAAATTTTTCGCAACATTTCAAAATTTTCCAAGGTTGCAGGGCTCACACGCCCGTGTGGTCTAGGGACACGCCCGTGTGATCAGGCCGTGTGGTCACACACACCTGTGTCCCTAACTTATGTAACTCTCTGACTTGCAAACATGAAAAAATTGAAGTCACACAGCCAAGTCACACGCCCGTGTGCTAGGTGTGTGGCGAATCTAATTTTTGAAATTTAGGTGTAGTTTTCACACAGGCGTGTAACACGGTCGTGTTCATGGCCGTGTCAACCACACGGCTGAGACACATGCCTGTGTCTCTCCCCGTGTGCCCTATTATGAGCATTCTGCTTCTAAATTTTTAGTTACAGGGGATACACGGCCATGCCATATGTCCATGGGGTAGACTGTGTGTCACAGACGGCCTAGACACACGCCCGTGTGTCTACCCGTGTGGATAAAATAAAGTCATTTCTAGCCTCATTTGTCACCCAAAACTTACCATTTTCCTGCACCAAAACTCACAAGCATATATGAACCAATCCAACATCATATTCACATAAAATTAGCCATCAATCATATGGTATTATCTCATGCATCAAAAGATATGAACTTACTCTCATCATAAACTTATATGCTAACATAATTCAAACAAACTAACACGTAATAAGCACTTATGTGATTACCAAAATAATACTTCAAAATAGCTAAACTTAGACCATCACTAGCCACTCTAACGGCTAGATTACAAAACAAAAATTACAAGCCATCATTGGCCAAATAAACTTATACATGCCATTATGCTAAAATGAGATTTCTATTTATACCAAAATAAGATAGTGGATAGTGTGATTGATACTCCGACCGACCTCCAACCTTTGTGAGCTTTTAAGCACTATAAAAATAAGGAAAATTAAACGGAGTAAGCATTTTATGCTTAGTAAGTTCGTATAATGAAAAATAAACTTACCGATCATATTTATTAACATAAGCATACATAAATTTACATTCCATCAATTTTGGATAAGCTAAACATATACACTTATTCAAACAAGTTAGTCGCATAAGCTCATATGAGTATCAAATAATATAAATGAGCTCATCACATTACAAGCTTCCCTTAATTTCACCTTTCCATACTTCAAGAGCCCTTTCCGTCGAACAATTGAAATTCCGATGGATGTTCGGGTAATATACTCATGTACATATTGAAATTTCAAGCATATTAACATACATATTTAAGTTACACGAACTTACCTTGAAAAAGGTTCGTATTTGAATGTTAACTAATCCGAAACCTTTTGCTTTCCTCGATCTAGTTCTGTAGTTGGTCTTTCCAGATCTATATGGATAAATTTAACAATTAATCAATCACATTTCATTTACATTTGCATTCTATCACATCCTAGGCAAAATTACCATTTTGCCCCTATCCTTTTTAAAAATTTTAATTTCGTCTCTAGGCTCGAAAAATGAAATTCATGAAATTTAACCCTCTTTCTGAGCCTAGCCAAAATTTATGGACTACATTTACAGCACATACATTTCACAAATTTCAGAATTTTCCATGGGTTTGGCCACTTTTTCATTTTAGCCCCTAAATCAAGTTTTCATCAAAAATTGCTTTGTAAAAGTTGTTTATCTATGAACAACCTTTCATTTTCTACCATAAATTTCTAATTTTTAGCATATTCATCCATGACCCAAATTTCATACCTTGATAACTTTTCAATTAAATCCCCTAAATAGAAATATTAGACTATCCTGATTCCAAAAATATAGAAATTACTAAAAACGAGACTTGATTTCATACCTTATTAAGCTTGAAAAGTTTTCTTCCTCTCTTCCATGGTTTCCATAGAAAAATTGGGGAAGATGATATGAAAATAGATGATTTATTTCTTTTTAATTAATTATCATCTATTAATTTTATTGATTTCCAATTTAGTCCCTACCCTTTTATAGTTTTTCCATGGATGAGTCATTAAAATAACTACTAACTACTCTTCAATGGACTAATTACCATATAAGGACCTTAAGTTTTGAATTCCATAGTATTTGATACCTATAGCTACTAGAACCCAACTTTTGCATTTTATGCAATTTAGTCCTTTCCCTAAGTAAACACACAATCGATAAAATTTTCGTATCAAAATTTTCATGTGACCTGCCTATCATGATACCAACCATAAAATAAAATAAAATAAAATAAAATAAAATAAAATTTTATTTTTGGTTCGAATTTGTGGTCCTGAAACCATTGTTCCGATCTCTCTGAAAATGGGCTATTACACAAGAGTTGTTAGATCGCGGATTTATTCGACCGAGCATATCACCTTAGATGCTCCAGTTTTGTTTGTGAAGAATAAATATTGGTCAATGAGACTATGTATATATTGTTGATAGCTGAATAGAGCTACCGTCAAGATTAAATACCTGTTGCCTTGTGTTGATAATTTGTTCGATCAATTAAAAGGAGTGACAGTGTTTTTGAATATTGACTTAAGATCCATATATTACCAGCTACAAGTTAAAGCGCAATATGTATCGAAAACTACATTCAAAACTAGCTATGGTCACTATGAATTTCTGGTGATGCCATTTGGGTTGACCAATGCTCCTACAACATTTATGGATTTTATTATTCAGGTATTTTAGTCATATTTAGATTGGTTTTTTATGGTATTCATTGATGATTTCCTGATCTATTCACTGAACGAGTCAGACCATGCTGAACATTTAAGAGTTATAATGCAAACTTTGCATGAAAAATAATTGTATGTGAAATTCAGTAAATGTGAATTCCGGCAACGAGAATTAGACTTTCTGGGACATGTTATTTCTGCGAATGGAATCAGGGTTGATTCGAATAAAGTATCTACGATTGTTGAATGTAAAATTTCGAAGAACATTTTTGAAGTTCGAAGTTTCTTAGGGTTAGCAGAATACTATCGGCGATTTGTTAAAAATTTCTCAATCATTGCTTCACCAATGACCAGGTTTTTATAGAAAAATGTCGAATTTGCTTGGTTTGATAAATGTTAACAAAGTTTTGATAAACTAAAAAGCATGTAAACAAAAGCTCCATTATTAACTCAGCTTGAATTTGGAGCAACATATGTTGTTTATCATGATCCATTTATCAATGGTTTAGGTTGTGTGTTAATGCAGACAAGGAAAGTAGTATCTTATGCTTTTTGATAGTTAAAGTCGCATGAAAGAAATTATCCTACACATGATCTTGAGCTTGCCGCGATCATCTTCGCTTTGAAGATATGGAGGCATTATTTATATGGCAAGAAGTGTTACATGTATATTAATCACAAAAGCTTCAAATACTTAATGATCCAGAAGGAGTTGAATCTGAGGCAACGGTGTTGGTTAGAACTATTAAAAGATTATGATTTGATTATTGATTACCATCCGGGAATGGCTAATATAGTTGTGGATGCACTTAGTAGAATGCTCATTTGGCTTTGAATATCGATGGTTCTGTACCGGTAGAATTAAAGACTAAACCCTTGTTTCTACAATGAATTCAAGAATTGCAAAATGACGATCCGAGTTGATAATGAAATGAAGTTTGGTTCGAGATAATTTGACTACTAAATGCAGTATTGGTGATAATGGTATATTGTAACAACCCATTTTTAGTGAAATCGGAACATTGGTTTTGGGACCACAAATATAAAGTCAAAAATTTATTTTATTATTATTTTATTGCCTATATCATAATAGTATTACCATATAAAAATTTCGTTAAGAAATTTTACCGTTTACATGTTCAATTTGATAAAAAGGACAAAATCGCGTAAAGTACAAAAGTTGAATTCTAGTAGCTAAAGGTATTAGATAGCTATAGAACTTTAAATTGGAAGTCCTTGTATGGTAATTAGACCATTAGAGTTGATAGTGGATGTTAATGGTTTGGCATTATTGAAATTTGGATGAATTTTTAAGGTCAGTTTGGAAATAAGTAATTAAAGTTATAATTAATTAAAATAAAACAAACCATTATCTTCCATTATCATCATCAATCGATTATGAAGAGAAAAATATAGCCATGGAAGCCTGAGGTTTCAACTAAGCTTTTTACCTTGATTAGGTATGTGTTTTTGTCCCATTTTTAACGATTTTTATGTTTTTGGGATCGTTGTAGCTTAATCTAGCTAACCCGAGGACTAATTTGTGAAACTGTTAAACTATTAGTGTTTTACCATTGATGAATATACAAGATTATTGAAGTTTGATGATACAAGATAAACAATTTTTGTAAAGGAATTTTTCATAAAATTATCGATTATGGGTTAAATTAAAAAATGTGATAAATTCATGGTATAATTTGTGAATTAATGAAATATGTGGGCTGCTGTAAGTTTGTATAATAATCAGCTAGGCTTGGGCAGCGGTATAATTGCATGAATTTCATTTTTTGAGCATAGGGATTAAATTGCAAAGAAATTAAAAGTATAAGGGCAAAATGGTAATTTTGTAAAATATGTTTTGGATTAAATTGAATGAATTATATGTTGAATTGAGTTAAATTTATCCATATAGAACCAGTTAGGCATCGTACGGAGTTAGATCGGAGTAAGGAGAAAGTCCTAGATTAATCGCCTTCGTATCTATGTATACTCGTCGAGGTAAGTTCGTGTAATTAAATCATATTCATATGTTTTTAATTGAAATATATCATGTTATGAATTGTCCTATATAATTACCGATTGCATATCGAATGACGTACGACGATTACTGACCCTATTTGAACCATAAGAATCTGTAGGATACAAATGACAGGTCATTAGGGTTGCATGATTTGGTTGAGGTCCTGCATGTGTTACAGATACTCCAATGCTCATAAGAACATACCGATTTATAGCTCGTAAGAGAATACCAATTTATAGCTCGTGAGAGCATATTGATCTAGAGCTCGTGTGAGCATATCGATTCACAGCTCGTATGAGCATATATGTACATAAATTGACAAATTACAGTTATATGAGCTAGCACACTATGTGTGAGCTATCCCGGGGTATCTAACAATATTCTAAAAGGTTCAACGGGAAATGTTCCAATACGTAATCATAAGAGTTCGATACGAACTATTACAGGTATATACATGAAATACATGGAAATGATGTTGCATGATATATAGATATATGAACTGCATGAAACATGTATATGGAACTTGATAAATTGTTGACCTCATCCATGATTATTGGTTTTTATATGTATTTTCATGGCTAATATGGTTGGTGTATATGTGCTTAGGCATTTGGCCAAAATGTGTTGGGATATGCTTTGTTACTTACCTATTACTTGATTAAATGGTAAGTTAAATTCTAAGTTATACAAACTTACTAAGCTAAAATGCTTACTCTGTGTTATTTTTCGTGTTTTATAGTGAATCAGAAGCTCGTTTGGGTTAGTATCTTGTCAAAGCTATATAACACTATCCATCGACTTTTTTAGTACATTCGGTTGTTTTATTTTGGTTATAATGGCATGAATAGGCTATCACACTATCCATAAGCTATATCGATAGATTTTGACGTTTTTAATTCTTGGTTATAATGGCATGTATAGGTATTTTAGTTGATGTGGTAGCCATTTATTTGCCTTGTTTTTATTATTTTTGAGTAGTGATATGGAAATAGTTTTGGTATGTAAATATTTGGCCTTAAAGTAGTTAATGTTTTAGCCAATATGTTTTGGCTTGTCAATTTGCTATTTGAATGTTTGAAATGGTTGAATGTGTTGTTATATGTATGTAGCCTTATAATGGTTAAAATTGTAGTTGTAGAGATGTTTAGATGATGGATGTGAAAATAGTCGTTTTGGTATGAAAATGTGGATGGCATATATGTGTATTGATGCTAATTGTTGAATGGCACATTTGGTACCATTTGTGTGCTTTTGATAGGTAAATCAAATGGTATGTTATGGTATAAACTTAGCTAAAAGTTAGTTGAATAGTTGGCCAAATTGTGTTTATATTTGTACATGTTTTATTATTGTGATCGAAGTGCCTTTTAGGCATATTGGTTGTATGCTTATATATCATTTTGGATTTCTTATTTATGCATGGTTTTGGTGCAATTTGAATTCTTATTTATATATGCAAAAGTGATTGTAGTTTCATGCTTGAATGAGTGAGAAAAATGGTTTGGAAATGGCCTATTTTTCATCCACACGGGCAGAGACACTGGCCTGTGTTTCAGCCATGTGTCCCCTATAGCTTTCAAAGGATTGCAAGACAGGTTGTTACACGACATAGCACACGACTTGGCACATGGGCGTGTGAGGTTATTTCGAAGGGTGCACAGCCTGGCACACAGGCCTGTGGCTTGGCCGTGTGACCCAAGTCAGTGAGTTACTGTAACAGCCCGATTTTAGCTAAATTAGAATAGTGGTTTAGGAACCACAAATTCGATGTTGGAAAATTATTTTAATATTATTTTTTTGTGTTTACAGCATGATAGCATGTATGTGTGAAAATTTTGTGAGCTAATTTTATCATTAATTCTTGATCATTTTGAAATGAAAACTCTGGTAATGCTCCGTAACCCTAGTCTGGCGATGGATACGGGTTAGGGGTGTTACAGCTTTGCAGTTGGGATGCTTGGTAGATATCAAAGTAATCCTAGAATTGATCTTTGGAAGGTTGCATAAAAAAGTTGTACGATACCTACAAGGAATAAAGAGTTACATGCTTATGTATAGGAGATCTAATCAGTTGGAAGTGATTGGATACTCGAATTCAGATTTTGGTGGATGTCTTGATAGTAGAAAGCCCACTTTTGGCTATTTATATTTTCTTGTTGAAGGAGCCATATCATGGAAAAGTGCTAAACAATCTATCATTGCATTATCTACGATGGAAGAAAAAGTTGTGGCATCTTTTAAGGGTACTATTCATGCATGATGGATACGAAACTTTATTTTGGGATTAGGGTAGTAGACACTATTACCAAGTCATTGAAAATTTCTTGTGATAATTCTACAACAGTATTTTTCTCCAAAAATGACAAATATGCCAAAGGTGCAAAACATATGGAATTAAAATATTTTTTTGTTAAAGAGGAAGTTCAAAAACAAAAAGTGTCAATAGAGCATATCAGAATTGATATTGGAATGCAGATTCGTTAACTAAAGACTTACAACCAAAGACATTTAAAGAACAAGTATATAGAATGGGTGTTGGATGTATTGATGAATGAAGTTTATGATGTTCTGACACTCTGAGTTCAATTATGGTTTTCTGAAATAAAATAGATGTATTTCCTGTTTATTATGATTGTGTGCACATAATTTTTAAATTATTTAAAATAAGAAAATCTTTATAGTTACTTAAAAACCTATTGTATTGAGCTGTAATGTTGTAATTTATGGAAGGAATTATGCGACTTAAGCTATGTAAAACTGCCATAACTCACATTTTCATTTCACTATAATATGGTAATGATGATGAGTGTTATATTTTTTTGAGCGCTCAACATTTATTCTATTAAAGTTTATGTTTTACCTGATTGGGTCAAGTGGGAGAATGTAAGATTTTAACCCAATTATGTGGACCCAATTAAGTTTAAAATAAGGTGGTCCAATTTAAAGGCAATAAGAGTTTTACTTTTAATAGAAGTTATATTCCTTCCATTCTTTCAATAATTTCATGGACGTACTGGATTAAAAGTTGAACATTATAAATTTGATCCACCCTCTACCGAATAGGGTTACACAAAAAAATTTATAACCTCCATCACCTAGGGCTTATGTAATTAAGGGAAAATGCCAAGAGGAAGAAATCAATTTATTTGGTGTTCTTTGTCTAGTCTAATGGCCAACTCCAATTTCACATCAGGTACTTTTTTTATGTTTATGAAAATCATATTATTCCAAAGATCCTAAATAATTATTTATGCAATATTAGGGATTCAATTTGCATAATCTTTAGATCTTAAAGAATTTTACATAATGTTCCAAATTATTTTGATAATATGTTAAATGAGGCCGATATATTCTAATTAGTTTATGTTTAGTATGCTTTCAATTTAACTTTACTATAAAGTTTTGTTGGAAAATGAATATGCTCCTTTGAATTTTGTGGAACGCTCAACATGTGGGTTATTTTATGCACAAGTTACATGTTATTCAAAGATAGATTTACAAGCTACATGTTATATTGTGGGTGAGCAACAAGAATTGTAAGAATTCTCAGTGAAATCAATTAAGTTCTGATGCTTTTATTACTTTTCTAGTAGCTATGGCATGTACTTACGTGTCTAAACTTGTTTTAAGGTTTGTTATATTATATAACCTTTTTATTTGATCTTTTGGTCTTTTAATATAGACTTGAACCAATTTAGAACACTTATGCTGTCACTATTTCAATTATATCACTGAGGAATGATGTTATACGTATAAAATTGTGAGTATTTTTGTCACACCTAGGTTTCTTTGAGGTCCCAAATCTAAAAGGGAATCGGAGTTAATTGAATAGATAGTGAGTTGGCTGACTCTACTAGAAAGTGTGGAAAAAAATAGTGGCAAGTTGGTAATTAGTTAAGATCTAATTCTAGTTTGGTTAAGTTGGAACTGGCTGGTCCCTTAGTGGAAGACAGAATGATTTTAGATGGATGGTTAATAGGGACTTTGGTGATTGTATGAGAATAGTATATATATATATATATATATGTGTGTGTGAGAGACCCTATTCAAAAGAGGAATTTTCTTCTAAATTTTATTTATATTTTCTTCCCATTCACATTGTCTTCTTTGGTTGCTTTGGAGAAGAGAAAATTAAGGAAAGCTCTGCTTGGGGCAGTGATCTTGAGATTTGAAGTTTGGAAGTAAAGAATCTAAGAAACTGGTAAGCCTTCCTATCTTGTTGTATTCATAGATTTGAGAATTGTAAACCCCAAACCCGGCTTAGACGTTACGACCGGATCTGGTATGTCACAAGGAAAGGTTGTGAAGGAAACTTCGCGATTAAAATTTTTGAGTTTTGTTTTACAATACAGAAATCAGGGTCGATGGTTTTAGGAAAATGCGACATTTTGAAATAGTTTTTGAAGTTCTAAGAAAATCCCAAGTTCAATTATTTATTGCTTGTAATCCGTTTGTTCACATTTTTGGAAAACGGTTATTACGTTTTTAAGGAAACCCTGTATTGATCAATTCATAAGAGATAACAACTGAATAAAAGCCAAATCCAAATTAAAATCCCGGAGGCCTTATTACATAACAAATTCCCAAATTTAAAATAAGTTAAAATAAAGAAAAATGGAGTTTATGAAAGAAGTAATGCATGGCCACCTCAGAGTCCACCTCAGCTCCAAATTTGCAACTAGGGGTTACCTGTAAAATTAAGCAGAGGGGTGAGTCACCTAGACTTAGTGTGTAATTCCCCTTATAACGCAATCGGTCTTAAGCCCACTTAACATAGCATATTAAACAGATGATATATGCAATGCAACCCAACCCAGTTTAGCTCTCCCTCCAAACACCCGTGGCTTTAAGCCACTGTGGTTCTTGACCACCGTGGTCCTAGACCACTCGTGACATTAGTCACTCCTGACGTTAGTCACTCGTGACGTTAGTCACTCATGACGTTAGTCACTCGTGACAATAGTCACTTAATATATATATACATGGGGCCAACCCACTATGGTACTTGACCACCGTGATGATCTTTGATAAATTACACATACGTAGGGCCAACCCACTATGGTACTTGACCACTGAGACAAGTCACTGTTATAAGCAATCATGGTATTAACCATCGTGGTACTTAAACCACTCGTGACAATAGTCACTCGTTACAGTAGTCACTTGATTATCACTTCCTCCTCCTTTCAATCCCCGAGCCCATGCTCTTTACATTGTGCACAATATGTATGCAACCATCATCACAATGCATAACAGAATCTATTTCATACACGAATAACATTAAATATACATGCATACATATAATCAAGAATATCAACATTGAAGAACTTACCCGATGTCTCCAACCTTACCCACAAGGGTATCTCGACTATCTAAATAGTCATTTCGGCTTTCGACCAACACAGTTAATAACACAAATTAATAAGCAAAGTGTGAGCATTACACACAGTCACGCTAATCAACCCCTAAGGGTATAACGGTAATTTTACCTACCGAGGGTATTTCAGTAATTTACCTACCAAAGGTAATTTGGTAATTCTACTCATAACTAAACCATGTATGTAGTGCATCTTGAACATAATCAATCATACGATTAACATAGACAACATTAGTACTACCATGAGGGTACAATGGTCATTTGTCGTTTAGGGGTAAAACAGTAACTACACACTAAGGGTATTTTAGAAATTTTACAAACCAGGGTTAATTCGGTAATTTTGCAAACCAGGGGAAATTCAAAAATTTTGCAAACCAGGGGTATTTCAATAATTTTGCAAACCAGGGGTATTTTGATAATTTCGCAAACTAGGGGTATTTTGGTAATTTCACAAACTAAGGGTATTTCGATAATTTTGCAAACCAAGGGTAATTCGAGTTAGACATAGGGTGTTTAGTTTAGGATTTAACAACTTTTCTTTGGGTAATAGGTTTATCTAAATCATTAGGGGGTAACTCACCAGAAGATGAAGAGTTTTAGCACATAGTAGGTTGCATGATGACTTTTTTTTGTTCTAAGCCTTCTTGAATACTTCTTTAAATCTGGTTTGTCCAAATGCCCAAATTCTCCTTTGATCAATGGTGATTTTTGGAATAAGGTTTTCAATTGTTACTGAGTTAGGTGCCACTTCTTTCTTATTGTTCTCCCCCTAAAGAGGTGATTGAGTTGTACCATAATAGGGCTTAGTTTCTCTGAATGTAACATCCATACTAATGAAAGTTTTTCTTGAAGGAGGATGATAACACTTGTAGCCTTTTTGTGTTGGAGAATACACAATGAACACGCATTTAAGGGCTTGTGAATCTAATTTGCCTGCTTTCTGATCATGGACATATCTGATACATCCAATATCTCGAAAGGAATATTATAATTATTTTTACCTTGTAAAGTTTTTAAGGTACTTTTAAAATTAAGGGTTCTGAGGGGCATTTTATTAATAAGGTAGGCTACTACAAGAATTGTGTCCCCCCAGAATGGTTTTGGAAGGTTCATGGAAAACTGTAGGAATTATAGAAATATATTAAATGTTTTCTACAGATAGATAAATCTGATTTAGGTAGATAAATCTTAGAATAAATCATTTGAGATATTTTAGGATTATTTTATCTTATCTTTTAGAAGTTTATTAGAATAAGGAATTATTTTCCTAATTAGGTTATGACTCTTTCTCTATTTAAATTCAGTTCTTTAGTTAATAAAATATAGAAAAATACTGAGAATTATTCTTTTTCTACATGGTATCGTTTAGGTTCTTGTTCTTTTCCACCTTAGACCATGTCAGAACTTATTCTCCTACATCTCCTACTCCTACTCAGGAGATTACCTCAAATCCAAAAAATTTCGGTTACGATGCTCAATCGGACTCGCTTGGTCTGAATATCACCGCCATAGATTAAATGGCAACAATTTTCTAGAGTGGTCCCAATCGTTTAAGATTTTTCTCTTGGGAAGAGATAGATTGGGCTATGTTATCGAGAAATCAAGCGACTTCTTGTGCTCGACAATGGTTTTGCTAAGTGGATGCGTGATAATGGCCAAGTTATGACTTGACTCCTTAATTCCATGACCCCAAGTATAAGCTATAATTTTGTCCTTTTACAACACAGCTGCTGAAATCTGGAGTGCTGTCTGTGAAACCTACTCCAGCAATGATAATATTGTCGAATTATATTATGTTGAAAATCAAGCAGCCACGCTAAAGCAATGCACCATGCCCGTCACTTTCTACTACAATTCCCTTCCCACTCTTTGGCAGTAATTAGATTTGTATGCACACCATGATTGGGCAGTTCCTAGAGATGCTGCCCTTTATCAGCAAATTGTCACTCAAAGAAGGCTATTTCAATTTCTACAAGACCCAAACAAGGAGCTGGATGAGGTTCGCGGCAGGGTCTTGGCTATTTCTCCCCTTCCTTCCCTTCGAGAGGCCTTCTCTATGGTTAAAAAGGAAGAAAGTCACCGAACTGTGATGCTACGGATTCAACTCCTAAAGGATCTGCCTTAGTGACACACCAATCATCTCCTTCCAAACAGGGGAGACCTTGGTGTGATCATTGCAAAAAGCCTGACCAGTCCAAGGAAAAGTGTTGTAAGCTTTATGGTAAGCCTCAGGGCTGGAAGTCAAAGAACTCCAGAGATAATAAATCTAGTCTTGCACGACACATCTGTCACAAGCTTCTCCAAAGAGCGATTGTGAACTTCAAAATTGTTTGGAAAGTTTCAGGGTCTAGTGCGATAATCTGGTCATGAAAGAACCGTAAGGTAATCCTTCTTCCACAAACATTGTTTTCCTCTCAGTTCACTCCTAATTGGATCCTTGATTTTGGTGCTATGGATCATATGACTGGTAATAAGGCCTTATTTTACAATTTTTTCCAAACCTTTGGTAAAGCTATCAAAACAGCTGATGGTTCCTTATGCAAAATAGGTCATGAAATTGTTATTCTCAATGATCAAATTGCACTTCATAATGTTCTTTTTATACCAACTCTGGCTTGCAATCTCATTTCCGTAAGTAAAATTTCCTCGGATTTGAACTGCTTCTCAACCTTTAACGGTCTTGATTGTACTTTGCAGGCACTGAACTCGAAGACGATGATTGGTAAGGCCAGCTTGCAGAATGGTCTCTACATCCTCCCTTCCTCAACTAAACCTGAGATCTCTAAATCTTTTACAGCTTTAAATACAGTTGATACTATTATGTTATGGCATTGTCGTTTAGGACATCCTAGTTTCCAACATCTTACTAAATTGTTTTCTGATCTATTTATTAATAAAAGGCCAAAGTCTTTTTCTTGCAAAGTTTGTTCTCTTGCTAAACATACAAGATTTTTGTATTTTCCTTCTCCATACAAGCCTTCTCACCCTTTTGCTTTGATCCATAGTGATATTTGGGGCCTTTCTCGGGTGAAGAATGCTGATCACAGTAAATGGTTTATCACTTTCATTGACGATCACAGACGGATAACTTGGACTTATTTGCTAAAAGACAAATTTGAAACTGCTAATATTTTTGCCCAATTTTATAACATGGTTCTCACTCAATTTGGGGCTAAAATCCAGCTCTTTAAATCTGATAATGGCAATGAATTTTTTGCTAGGTCTTTGGGTAATTTTTTCAGGGACAAGGGCATAGTTCAGCTTAGTTCTTGTGTTGGAACCCCACAACAGAGCGGCATTTGTAACAGACCGAATTTGACCCTAATCGGAACAGTGGTTTTAGGACCACGAATCCGAGCCTGAGAAATATTTAAATATTATATTTAGTGTTTATTATATGTGAATTTATGTGTGTGAAAGTTTTGTAGAAAAATTTTATCGTTTAATTATTGAATTTGATAAAAAGGACTAAATCGCGTAAAGCATAAAAGTTGCATTCTTTAGTGTAAAGTGCTAGAATGATGATGACTTCTTAATTTGAGGTATTAGGTGGGTAAATATTCCATTTTATAAGTTAGTGGATGGCTTTTGACTAATATGCCATTATTATATGTAATAGTTTATTTTATATTAAAGGTTATATTAGTAAATTAATTAAATAACCTATTATATACATAATAAAATAAAATGAAAAAGCCATTATCATCTCATTTTGTTCTTTGGCGAATGTGGGAGAAAGAAAAGGGTTTTTGTTCCTTTGAATTTCTAAGAATTAGAAGCACAAAATCAAGGTTAGCTTGATTTGATTTTTGTTAATTTTACGTTTTTGAAATCGTTGCTTTGAACCGTAGCTAACCCATGTCCTAATTTGTAAATCTATGCATTATTGATGTTCGGCCATTGATAAACTTATGTGGTTTATGATATTTGATGATTGGAAATTTAAGATAGGTTAAAGATTGATATGTTTTGTATTGGAAGTTTTAGTGAAATTGAATAAATAGGGCTAATTTGTAAAAATAAAATTTTAGAGGACTTAATTTCAAAATAAATGAAATGAGAGGGCTTATAAAGTCCCTAGGAATATTCGGCCCTTGTATAGTCTTGGTAAATTGTGTGTATTTTGTGTTTTGTACAATTAGGACTAAATAGTAAAAATGTGAAACCTTAAGGGTAAAATGGTAATTTGCTTAATTATGTGCTTAGGGACTAAATTGAGATGAAATGTACTTGAATGAGTTAAATTTTTATGTGTTTAGATCAAGAACAAAGAAAAACGAGCTTGGATCGGGGAAAAACGAAAGTTGTCGACTAGCCGGTTAACGTTGTCCATCGAAAGTCGAGGTAAGTCCTTAATCTGAAATATGTCAAAGAATTATTTATGAATATGTTAAATGATGATGTTCGATAAATTTGAAGGTAAATTATTGTAGTGGCCGAATGTATATCGTTAAATTGGCTGGAATGCATAAATTGATAATGTGATATGAATATGTATCTTTGATATATTATTTGGAAAAAATGTGAAGTATGTGATTGGTTATGAATTATTTGGGCTTATTGCCTAGCGTGCCTTGTTCCTTGATTTGATTCGGCTTCGTGCCTAGCGTGCTTAGTCTTAGGTGATATATTCGGCTTTGTGCCTAGAAGGCTTAGTCTTGGTGATATATTCGGCTTTGTGCCTAGCGAGCTTAGTCTTGGGTGATATATTCGGGCTTTGTGCTTAGGTGCTTAGTCTTGGGTGACATATTCGAAGCTTCGTGCCTAGCGTGCTTAGTCTTGGGTGACATATCTGAGCTTCGTGCCTAAAGGTGCTTAATCTTCGGTGGTACTTTAAAATGAAGAAACCATAAAGTTTTTGAGTGTAATATAGTGAACTTATTGAGTTAAAAACTCAGGTAAGCTTAAATCTCAGTGAATATCATCAGAAGTAAGGTAAGTTGTGATTAATGTTACTTGGGTTGAAGTATCATATTAAGATTAGTGTTTTGTGCGATTGAGTTTATCAAGCAATATGTATGATTGGTATAAGGTAGAACTTGAGCTTAAACATGTTATTTTTGGGATGTCCGGTTACTAGTAGAAATGCTAATAGTGGAAAGACTTTGAGTATGATGATATATTTAATATGAATGTTGCACATATGTGTCGAGAAGCATGTGATTTATGTAAAATACGTTTATACTATGGTTTGATGAATTATAGGATTTTGGTAATGAAGTGTAAATGCTATGATTAACAAGTCGATAATGTTCTACCATGCATAAATATATATGTTATAAGTTTAAAGAAAAAAATTAAATTGTTCGAATGTTATAATAAAGTTGCTTAAGACTTACTAAGCTATTGAGCTTACTCTGTATATGTTTGTGTTTCTATTTTATAGATCGTTAATTCAACTACGGGCTCAGGGGATCAGCAAGAAAGTCGACCACACTATCACTCTCTTTGGTATAATTATGTTTTGTAAACTTTTTGAATCAAAGGCATGTATAGGCTTTATTTTGATAAGTAATGAATGATGTTCGGATTGTAAATATAAATATGGCCTTGCGAATAAGGTTTGTTGTTGGTTAAGTTTAGGTTTTACATTTTGATATAATAGTTTGCATTATAATACCATTAGATATGTGATTTCGGTCATGCTTTAATTCATATACGGAAGATGATCATATGATATATGTATATATGATGTATTGTTGGGATATGCATTTAGCTAATAAGGAAAAATGATGGATGCTAGATGATTTAAAGCATGTAATATGTTAGCTAGGTAATATGTTGCCATATATGTGTGTGAAGTCTTGGTTTAAGCTTAGAATTGGTAGGTTTTGCATTATTGATGCAGTTCAAATTAAGCAATCATGGTTGAAAGAGGAGATGTATATGTATATATATTTTGGTTGTGGCATGATTTAGTTTATTTGAACAGTACGATATGTATTATGAAATAGTATGAGTTAGAAAGCTTATTACGAATTATGTATATACACTATGATATTGATACATGATCTAGAAACATGAAAATGATAAGCATATTGTATATTCGATTATGTTGAATTAATGTTGGATTCGTCCATAGGGTAATATTATTAAGATTGCATATGTACTTGATAAATGTATAGGTATGATTTGGCTAACCGTATAAATATGGTATGAGTAAATATATATACATATTTGTTCATGGATAGTTATTAGTAGTTGAGTAAAGTATGCTTATAAAAAGAAACTTGTTTGGTATTTCAATTATGTAGTCGAATTGGATACTGAAACATATGGTTAAGAGTATACATGTGACTTAATTAATTGTTAGTTCGAAATAGTTTAGAAAGCATAAAACTTTGTGATTAACTATAATATGGATTTGAAATTACAGTGGTTGCTTGTGATTATTAAGTCATACATTGGTATATACAAAACTTAAAGCAAAGTGTTTAAATTTTGTTAAGCAACACCTAATGGTTTTCTTAATACTTTAAATAAATTGACTGTTGTAATAGGATTATTTTATTAATTAGTTAAGTATGGTTTACTTGTTTCTAAATTTCATATGTTAAGATCAATTTGTTGAGTGTGGTATATGGAATCGGGATTGTTGTATGACTTATCCGGTAATGCCCGTAACCCTAATCTGGCGATGGGTAGGGGTTAAGGGTGTTACAACATTGCCGAAAGGAAAAATAGGCATCTCCTAGAAGTTACTCGCTCCCTTCTATTTACTACCAATGTTCCTAAATATCTGTGAGGGGGAGCCTTATTAATGGCTACCTATTTAATAAACCGAATGCCTAGTAAGGTTTTAACATTTCAAACACCTCAATCTATATTTTTGTAGCACTTTCCTCATTTTAAGCCTATCTCCTCAATTTTGCTTCTTAAAATCTTTGGCTGCACAGTTTTTATCCAAAATATTGCTCCTTATAAGTCCAAGTTAGACTCTAAGTCCTTAAAATGTGTACTGGTTGGATATTCTTCACTTAAGAAGGGATACAAATGCTTTCATCCTCCTTCTAAATGATTTTTTTTCACTATGGATATCATTTTTTATGAACAGGATCCCTATTTCAAACAGGCTAAAATTCAGAGGGAGACATGGAGTGATTTTCAGCCAAATCAGGTATCTTCTCCTAATTTCCATTCTCAACCTTCAAAATTGCCACCAATTTTACCTTTACCTACAGATTTGTCACCTATGACTACTCTGATTAATTCTCTTGTTATACCTATCACTACCTCATCCACACCTACTTTAAACACTCCTTCTAAAAATAAACCTACTCCTATTGAAAATCTTCAGTAAACACCACCACCCGAACAGCTTCACTTCTATACAAGAAAAAAGAAAAATGTCCCTAAGACTATTTTGCAATCTGATTCTTATCGAGAATTGGATTTGGGTCCATTCTTAGGAATGGAAGAAGAAATCGAGAAGTCCCTACTCTAGATGACTTTCCTATTGCTATTAAAAAGGGTTAGACAATGCACCAAGCATCCTATCGAAAAATTTGTTGGCTATAATTCTTTGATGCCTTCTTTTCAAGCATTTACAACAACCTTGGATAAAGAATAGATTCCCACAAGCATAGTTAAAGCTTTAAAGGATCCTAAATGGAGAAGGTGAAACACCCCAAACCCGGCCCACGAGCCTTGACCTGATCTGGTATGTTCCCTGGTGTAAACCGTTTCAAATTCTTTTGTTACTTAGGAAAAACTTGTGTGTTTTTAAAGAAAGTTTGTTTTGGGTTGGGCTTGAGTTGAAAGCAGGTTTATTTTGTTATTAAAAATCCTTTTGATTTAGGTGACAAAATGTTTGGGCTTTGAATTAAATTAGTTTTACTTAATCTTTTAATAAATATAAAGATTGTATGCTAAAAGTAAAGTAAACGCTACTACGGCCTTATTACATCAAATAATTTCCCAAAATTAAAACCAAAATAAACTATAAATTAATTAAAATTAAATAAAAGTCCAAGTCATAAATTTCTTGTTGTGCATGGCCATCCCTAAGCTTCTGCCGAACCCGGTCCATCACTGCTTGTCACCTGAAACATGTTCCCACAACGGGGTGAGTCAACAGACTCAATGTGTACACAAACACTAAGTCTTAACAAATTCAGGCATAACAAATCATATTTATACGTGTCATAATTTCACATTTAATGATTCAAGAAAATGATGCAACCCAAACCCAAACCTAGATGCCATTCGCTACACATCCCCGTACCAACCTGCACACCGTGGGGACTACGAAGTCAACCCTCCATCCGCTACACACCATTGAAGGCGATCATTGCAATGACGTGCTCATCGCCCATATAAAAGTTGTGGCATAGCCACCAGATTAAATAATTGTGTCATGTGACACCACATTCAGATAATGTAACTGATGTTACCACATTCAGATAATGTGACCGAAGTCACCACATTCAGATAGTGGGACCGAAGTCACCACATACACTTCCCCTTTCTCATATATCCTGAATGGCCACATTATTTATATCATGCATATTATACTTAATTTCACATTCATGTCATTTTTCACATGTTAATATAACATATTTCGTAATCCTAGTAGGAGTAGGAAACGTACCTGAGTACTTTGTACCATAACATGGTACTTTAGCCACATTCTTACACTTTCATACTAACAACAATATCAAATTAAAGCCATAAATCTATTAAGATTTGTGTGGGGTACACACCTAATTCGCTTAACAACTTCACTGAAATCCCAAAATCCGATCTACTGCTTTAGGTTTTTAATGCCTACATTTGGCCAACATGGTAATATTTAGCAAAGGCCTATTCGGCCATAAAACCAAATCCTAGTAGGATTTGTATTCTTAAAACTTACCTTGTTGCCGTTTAGATGATTAATCAGATCCCGGAAACTTGTATTCTTCCCCCTTCGAAATCGGCTAATCACTAGATCCCTTGAATCAATTAGTTTTCGATTAAAACAAATAGATCTAAGTACTTTAGATAGGGCCTTGGTCGAATATGTGAATACACTTACCTTGGAGTTCTCAAATCCCAAAACTTTGCTTATGCTCCTTCCTTGTATTCGGCCAACTCTAGATCCCTTTAACATTTTAGTTTTCGACTTTTAAGATAATAAAAGATAGATCCAAACACTAAGATAAGCCTTGGTCGAATGCTATAGAGACTTACCTTCCAAATCTTAAATCCCGAAATTGATCTTTTGTCTTAGGTGCCTGACGAAATCCTTATAATCATATGTTAGATTTGATCTAATATTAAAGTATGGAAGATACCTTTGGCCGAATGTACATATATGTACTTACCTTGTTTTTAAATCCCGAATGATCCTTAGTAATAATCAGCTATGGCTCTCATATGTAACACAAAGTTTCGGCTTTTGTAATTGTGAAGGAATCGGCTAGGGCTTTGCTTATTTTCGGCTTTTGAGGCTATGAAGAATTTGGCTTGAGAAGAAGAAAATCTTGGAGAAGAGAGGAGAAAGAAATTTGGCAAAAGGAAAGAGAGGGAGAATGAATGAAGAATAGCCTTGCTCTTCCTTTCTTAGCCGAAATTGCTAGGCCAGAGTCCCTACTTGGCCACCACTCTTCCTATGTGATAATTATCACTTTATCAAAAAAATTAATCCATCAATTATCTCCTATTTAGCCGAAATTCTAAAGGAAAAAAAATCCTCTTTTGCAAGCCTTGTGACGTCCACCTCTATGCTTCTAGAAGCAAAAAATAAAACTTCTTTTATTTGCTTCCCATGTGACTCGAACTCAGGCCCAACACCCTTTCATGTGGCACCATTTCTAGAGGCCCTAAGTGGCATCTTCAGGCCACTTTTCCAAGCCTGTTTGTGTGTCAAATTTCACATACTTTTTCTCTTAAGGTCACCTTGCCTTAATTTCCTCTTTTAAACTTTAAAACTCGACATTTCTAAGTCATTTCTAAGTTTCCAAAAATTTTCGTTTGGCTCTTTAAACTTGACATTTCCTTACATTTCCAAGTTTCCAGAAATGTTCACTTTCCTCTTTAACTTAGGTTTCCAAAATGTTCACTTTCCTATTTTACTTAGGTTTCCAAAATGTTCTCTTTCCTATTTTACTTAGGTTTCCAAAATGTTAACTTTCCTATTTTACTTAGGTTTCCAAAATGTTCACTTTCCTATTTTACTTAGGTTTCCAAAATGTTAACTTTCCTCTTTTTAACGTAACATTTCTATACATTCCCAGGTTTCCAAAAATATTCAAAATTTATTCATAACACATAAGACATGTCATTTCGTACAATTAAACCAAAAATGCATAGGCCCTTTTCAGGATGTTACAGAAAGGCTGTTGAAGAGGAAATTGGTGCACTAGAGAAAAATGCTACTTGGACGATTCTATGACCTTCCTCAAGAAAAAAGGGTCATGGTCGTAAATGGATCTTCTTGTAAAGTACAACTCCAATGGAAGCATCTAATGATACAAAGCTAGACTGGTGGCTAGAGGCTTTACACAAACTTATGGGATAGATTTCACAGAAACGTTTGCACCCATGGTAAAGCTTAACACTGTTCGAGTACTCCTAAGTTTGGCTGTAAATTGCGATTGGCAATTACATCAACTTGATGTAAAAAATGCATTTCTTAATGGCATGCTAGAGGAAGAAGTTTACATGAAATTGCCACCTGGATTAAAGTCTGTTGAAGGAAGCAACAAGGTGTGCAAGCTCAACAGGTCTCTATACGGGCTAAAACAATCACCCAGAGCTTGGTTCGAGAGGTTCACTAAAGTCATTCTGAAAAATGGCTACAAGCAGTCCCTTGTCGATCATACACTTTTCATCAAGGTAACTTCTACAAATAAGAAAGCTATCCTAATTGTGTATGTTGATGACATAATTCTTACTGGAGATGATGAGGAAGAAATTATCAATTTGAAGAAGTTGTTAAACAGGGAATTCGAAATCAATGACTTAGGAAAGTTAAGAAATTTCCTAGGAATGGAGGTGGCAAGATCAAAAAAAGGACTTGTGATCAATCAAAGAAAGTATGTACTTGATTTACTCAAAAAAACTGGTTTTCTTGGTTGTAAGCCAGCTGATACACCAATGGAGGCAAATTTGAGATTCAATAAAGAAGATGGGTCTTTAGTAGACAGAGAGAAATTTCAGAGATTAGTTGGGAAACTTATTTACTTAACCTTAACGAGGCCAGATATAGCCTTTCCTATAAATGTGATAAGTCAACACATGACTAATCCTAATGAAGAGCATATGGCAGCAGCAAACAAAATTCTCAAGTACTTAAAGAAAACTCTAGGACATGGCTTAATGTTCAAGAAAACACAAGACAAAACTATTAGGATTTTTACAGACTCTAGTTGGGCGGGAGACCTCACTGAAAGAAAATCCACTAGTGGCTACTGTACTTTTGTTTGGGGTAACCTTACAACTTGGAGAAGTAAAAAACAATCTGTTGTTTCAAGAAGTAGTGTTGAAGCTGAATTTAGAGCACTAGCTTTGGGAATATGCGAAGGAATTTGGCTACTTAAATTACTAAAAGAACTTGGCACTAATCAGAGGATCACTTTGAAGTCTTGTGTGATAATCAATCGCTATTCAGTTGCCAAGAATCCAAATCCAACATGACCGAACAAAGCATGTGGAGATTGACAGCATTTTATTCTTGACCAAGTCAACAAAAGGACAACCACTCTTTCCTACATTCCTTCAAAAGGACAAATTGCGACATTTTCACTAAGGCTCGCTAAAGCCTATTTTCAATAAATTCCTATCCAAGCCGGGATTATACAATGTATATTCTCCAAACTTGAGGGGAGTGTAGGAATTATAGAAATATATTAAATGTTTTCTACAAATAGATAAATCTGATTTAGGTAGATAAATCTTAGAATAAATCATTTGAGATATTCTAGGATTATTTTATCTTATCTTTTAGTAGTTTATTAGAATAAGGAATTATTTTCCTAATTAGGTTATGACTCTTTCTCTATTTAAATTCAGTTCTTTTGTTAATAAAATATAGAAAAAATACAGAGAATTACTCTGTTTTCTAAAAAAACATAAGAGATCGGGCAACTTCTAGCAAATGTCTATTTTTCCTTTCAGCAACCCCATTCTATGAACTAGTATCGGGACAAGTTGTTTGATGAATTATCCCATAAGACTCCAAATAGGTATTAAAATTGTACTCTGTACCATTGTTAGTTCTAAAAAACTTTATCTTAGCATCAAATTTATGAAAAGATTGAAAGCATGTAAACATATCATTTTTTGATTTTAGCAAATACACCCAAGTCATCTTAGGGCAACAATCGATAAAAGTAACAAACCACCAATCACCAGATAATGATGTATATCGAGTTGGTCCCCAAACATTAGAATGAATAGTCATACAAGGAGTATTACTTCTATTATTTCTGAAAGGATAAGAATTTTTAGTGTGTTTAGCAAACTTACAAGCTTCACAAAATAATGAATCAAACCAAGTTTTTGAAAATAATCTAGGATATAACTTTTACATAACAAAAAATGATGCGTGTCCTAATTGCTTATGCCATTGCATTATTTCTTGGTTGATAACCTTATTACCTCCAAAAAAAGCTTGAACAGATTCACTACTGCTCTCCAACATATAAGTCATCATGCAATCTTCCATTGTCAATCTTCTTCTCTGTTTGAAGGCCCTAGAATACACAATGATCAATGAAGGTATTTGTGATGGCACTAACAAATAAAATGTCAACCAGAAAATGAGGAACATGTAGTACAGAGGATAGTTTAATATTGGGTGTACAGTTGACAGAACTTGATCCATTACAAGAGTAATAGACTCATCGACTATCATGACACTTTCTTTTATTTGACTTAGGAAGTAGTTTTAAAAACTTTTAGAGGAACCTGTCATGTGTATGTTTGCACCAGAATCAATAATTCATTAGTAAGTATTAATATGAATATTAAAAGCATTACCTTACTTTACAAAATTGGATGTTATATTCGAGGGGTTATCATAAATAATATATATTTTTAATTCTACCATTTTTTTCTCAAAAAAAAAAAAGCACCCCAAGAGCCAATAACAATGAAGACCTAAAAAACACCAATAAAGCAAATCGTGGTGGTTGGAGAATCAAACTCGACAGATGTGACTTGCATGTGTCGGCGTGTGAGCAAGTACTTCGAAGTTGTGGGTGGTGCGTGAGAGCCACGTGCAGGGAGTTTGGTCATCGGATTTTGAGGTTTTGTCATAGATGAGACTGCGACTTTGTTGAAGGGGGCGGTGAGAAAAAAATAGGCCGAAAAATGGATATTACCAAATTGGATTTTCTAGGGTTCGGGAATTTTGAAAAAATAGGCTCCATAAATCTAGATTCTCAAGCTTTTCATTCCATGTTGATAATAGGAATCCTTTTCTCTTGTATATTCCAACAGAAATATTTTCATGGCTATTTATACTAAAAGAATAGACCTAACTAAGGAAATATAATCAATACATTGAATCAATAATCATAATTTTAAGTTAATCTAATACTTAAAAATCGGTAATGAGTTTAGCTGAGATAAGTTGTTAGCATATACATTGTTCAATGTTACATAAGTTACTTTGGACGGTCAATTAGATGCTAGATATCTTTGCCAATTTTTAATAACCCTTAATTGTATATATGTGGCATCGCCAATGGATGTGTGTGCATATTCACTTATTCATAAGATTTTTAAGCTATTTTCCTCTCAACTAGTTTTGAGTAGGCAAAATATGCCCTAGTGCATTATTGAGCTTAATTTATAATAGCGGGGTTCTTTCTTTATATAATATGATAATCAAAGCTAGTGTTTGTAGACAAATATAGCCTATGATGGGCCCATCTTCTAGTGTTGATTACCAGGTTCCCTTTTTACATAATTGCATTATTCATTTGTTTATTGCACATAGTGTAATTTAGGAGTGCATAAAACTTGATTGAATTCAACTTTCTTTCTTTTCATTTGGATTTATTTTTTAACCTAGTTATACTTTTTGCTAGATACCTACCTAATTGAAATAATATGGTAGTCTAATTTATTAACTAAAAGTTTTAAGGCATGTTTTGTTTCTTTATTGTAGGAATTTTAAGGCATGTTTTGTTTTAAGAATCTATGTTGGAACATGGATATATCGGAGCATGATTTGCTAGGTCCAAAAAATGAAGGTTGAAATATTCTTCCCCGATCTTGTAACAGAATTGTGCAAGCAAGCGAAGGCAACGGTAGGACGTTCGGGACTTGTCTTCCAACCAACAGCAAACCCAATTAAAAAACCTAGTGTGGAGCACCGTGGAAAAGATCGAAAGCGCAAGCGGGATAAGCCAAACAAGAAAAACCAAGGTGCGAATGAATTAACTAATACAGAATGGATAATTCATTGGATGAAAAGAGGCGGGACCAATTTATGGAGGTCATGCCAAGAAAAATGACTTACGAGTACCACAATTTTTGGCTATTAAATACCAAGACAAGGATGAGACTAGCAAGAATGAGGAAGAAGAGGATTCGAAAGAAGAGGTGGAAGACCTCGAAGAAATAGAAGAAGACCTGAAAGAAAAGGCATATACGACCATCAATTCCATCTAAATCAGAACAATTTTTTAAGAAAATTTTGGACTTATTTATTATTATTTTTTATAAGACTTAGATGTTTTATTTTGTTTGGGTTGGACAATTTTAATTTTTAGGATTAGATAGTTTTAATTTATTAGGTAGGTGGCAGTTGTATTTTTCTTATGTAGAATCCTTACTATTGTTGTCTGGCAATACAATATTCGAGCTTCATTCACAAGGAAGAGACCACCCACCAAATTTCGAGGGCTTTTCGTGATTATTGGGTAATGTCTTTTCTTCATTTTTATTTGCACATTAGGGACAATGTGTCGACTAAAGTGTGTGTGGGGGGTGACATAGAAAAATTTCAATTTTTTATTTGTTTTGTTTTGTTTCATTTTAGTTTACTTTAGTAGTTAAATTTTTTTATTATTGTGTATTTTGTTTGTGCTTGATCTCGTAGAAATACAAGTGATTGATTAGGAGCATGTACCTATGATGATTGTTTAAATTAAAAATTTAGTCTAAAAATAAATAATTTTTGTTATTTATATTTAGACTAATTAGTTCAATTTATTAAACTGTGAATAGGAAAAGGAAATTAAATGTACCAAGTGATAAAAGTAGATACAAATAAGCAATTACGCTTGTTGAATTTTAGGATGATACAATTAAAACTCTCACCCAATAAATTCATAGTTACTAAAATGGTGCATCATAATAAGTATAATTTTTACAAGCATGTGCTTAATTTAAAATGAATTGTGGGAACAAAAGCATTGCTAGAGTTAAAAGCATTGCGAGTGTGATAAAAGAATAGAATGAGATAGAAGCCAAGAGAGTGTGGATTGTTCACAGTGTAATAAAAAATATGAGAAATTGAGAAGAATCTCACTCATATTGGCACACAAACTCGTAAGTGCTTATGTTTATAAATACTGCACTAGAGTTCAAAGCATGAATAAAAATAAGCTGAGTAGGAAAATTTTGAATTGGCTAGATTTTTCACTCATAAATGCTATATTCGCATGCACATTTTGATGGAATTCTATGTTTAATTTTCTTTTTCTTTATTGGTTTGTAATATTATGAACTACTTGGTTTGATGAATAATTGTAAGTTGTTTAATATTGTATCTAGAACTATATATTTAGGAAATTCTTTCTAGTGTTAATGCTTCGATTTGTTATCGTGTACCAAGCCAGCTCAAGTACATTTTCTTTTGCGTGTATGTTTATTTTTCATTTTTTCCATTTCTGTGTTATTTTTCTATTTGTTTGCTTGAGGACAAGCAAAAACTTAAGTGTGGGGGTATTTGACCTGCTACAGCATGAAGTGGTAGTTTTGGTATGCTTTAGTGCTTTAAGGTCTTGTTTTCTAGGCATTTTAGGATTAGTTGTGTTATTTTCAGCACTAGTAACTTAAGTATAAAAATAAGTGTTTTTACGCATAAATTGATGTTTATTGACCTACTAGGCCAATTTGGGCATTAGGTAGTTATAACATCCCAAAATTGGGCCTTAGGCGTAGGAATGTTTAAAATTTTGAGAACAAGAGAATGGCATTATTGCAAATTGGACTTTTTAGATAAGTGAATTTGGAAGGTTGCAAGGTTTCTATGAAGTCTCGGGTTTAATTGGGCCTTTGGAAAAATTTGGTATTTTAGCACTTTAAGGAGAGATGGTAAGTAGCTTCAATGCTTATTGAAATAAATGAATAAATGGTTAGCATAAATGAGCTATTGGTAAAGAGGTTATGGCATCAAGTGAAGTACATTGAGGGAGGAGGTTCAAATCCCTTTGTGTGCAATTTTGACTTTTATTTTTGCACTCTTTCCTTAACTGTCGGCCAAGGAGTAAATATGGCAAGTTTGACTTCATTATTTTTGGTAAGGTGGCTATAAGAATAAGGCAAGATTAAAGTTTGGGAAAGGAATCAAGAGAAATAGGAATGAAAGGGGGACATGAGGCTTAATTTGTGGGTGATGTTTTGGAAAGCTTGGGTGGCCAACTCTTATCCTAGAGGGGATGAATGTGGACGGTTTGGGGCTAGAGTGACAGCCAAATTTTACCTTGGCATTTGGTATGGTCTTGGTTTTGTTTTGGTAAAATTTCCCTTTGACAACTTTGTGTCATCTCTCCCATTTTTCAACTCTCCTTGCCGAAATAGTGCATTTTCTCTTCTCTTGAATTGGTCACATATTCATCTTTTGTCTAATCTCCTTGATCGCTGAATATCATTGTTCATTCTCCTCCATAATCGAAACCTTTCCATCGTTCTTTCTTTCTTATTCCTTAAGCAATCGGTAAGTATTCTTTGCAATGTTTTATTTTCTTCTCTTATGACCGAATCCATACTTTGGTTTTTGGATGGTCATTTTGACCGAGACCATCACCTTACTTTCTCTCATACGAGATCGTTTTCTTCTTCGTAGTGATATAGAGGGAGGCCGAATACCACAACATCGCCTAATCATCTCTAGTCATAGGATGATCGTGAGAAACGGGATTATAATCGATTAAGGTAAGGAAGATCTTTCATAGTCCATTCGGTATCTCCATTTGGTTATTGAGTTAATCGGATTGAAGGTTGGCTAATTGATATTGTTGGTAGGATCAATTCTTGGTGCATCGAGGGAGAACACAGTCATGATAAGTGGATTTAGCCTAATAAAGTGTTTCTAGTTACGATTATCGAAGTTGAGACTAACCTTCTATCAACTATCAATATAGGTGTTGAAATCGGTAGAAAGCAAAACTCGTAATCAAGGTATGTAATCCCGTACCTTCCGAAAACATGTTTGAAATGGTGTGTAATCTCACATATCTCTGAAAGTTTGTATGATATGTTCTGTTATTCGGTCTAAATACCAAAGAAAATCGGAAATCGGCATCCGGGATCACTCGGGGGCGCGTAGGTTCATAGTGGTAACCATGCTTTTGTAATAAAACAGTTTTGGTCAGTGGCAGTGACATGATTTCAAAAAATCATGAAAAATAGGAGAAAGGGAATTAATAAGTGAATAAGATATCAAATCAAAGCTTACTCTGTCTGTTTTAATAAGGAAGAAACGGAGAAGGAAAAGGAATATTATATTCTAAGATATGTTAATTTTAGTAAGACTGGTTCTGAATGACTTTGGGGTATTCTGTTCTGTCTTGGAAAAATCATATAAAATTGTAAAAAGTGAATTATGGGACATAATTTATATTTATGGATTCCTTGGTGAGCCTATTACTAATAGAGATAAGTGGGAGCAGTATATGAAAATTGTACAGTGAGATATTTGTATTTTGGGTAAGAGAGGTCAGAATCGTTGGACAGTGAAACAAGGGAAACTTTAAGGAATAAACTGTACTAAATGGTTAAGGTAAAAATTCTGGAAAAATTGTAGTAAGAAGAAATTTGAGTCTAGTTTCAAGACAAATTTACGGATTTAGATTTTGAGATTCCTAACATGAGTTATAGTCAATTTATACAGTATGACGCAGATGGAAAGTTTTAAACTTTTGTGCCCCAAATTAGTAGTTAAGCCTAGGTTACGAAATTACCATAATACCCTTAGAGGGTAAATTACCGAAATAACCCTGGGTTGCGAGATTACCGAATTACCCTCGATGGGTAAAATTACGAAAATGCCCTTATGGGCCGAATCACAAAAATGCCCTTGTAGGCCGAATTACGAAATTGCCCTCCATGGACTAAATCGATAAAAGTGATATATGGGCCAATTGTGATATTTGATATATGGGCCAAATGTGATATTTTCTATATAGGCCAAATGTGATATTTGATATATGGGCCCAATGTGATATTTGCTATATGGGCCAAAATGTGATATGTGCCAGATTGTTTAAATTTTTATAATGGGCCGTATGTTTGTTAATTATATGAATGAATTATTGTAAATGAATATGCATACATGATTTGCATGGGTTGGGATATTTATTGAAGAGAAGTTCTGGTAGCTTTGCTACAAAATTCTTATGGCTATATGCCCAGTTTGATATATGGCTTAATGCCCAGTTTTGGTGTGTTGGCGGGGTGGGTGACTAAAGCTCCCCACAGGTGTGTTGGTTGGTACGGGTTGTGTGTAGCGAATGGAAAACTAGGTTTGGTTAGGAAATTGCATTTCATACACATGTTATATTTGATATATTATTGTTATTGTAAATGGGCTTAGGCCCAAAATATTGCTATGTGTGTTCCGACCCAGTGGATGATGGTAAAGGGATTTCACACTGAGTTCTTGTAACTCACCCCCTCCTCTTAACCCTTGTAGGTAATGCTCAGTGATGAGGACTTGGAGCCATGGATGACTCGGTGGAGGCCATACTTCGGAAATAACATTTTTGAATATTAGTAAACTACCTTTCCGTTTTATTTAATTACTTTTATTGTTTCGGGTTTTAAAGTTGTAATAAGGCCTCTGGACTATTTTTATTTTGCTTTATGTTTGGGATGTTTTTATTATTCTTCTTAAATTGTTTAAAAATGATTTTTCTAAAAATATAAATAATGGCTTTCAAAATTGATTAATAAATGGATTTTATAGCAAACATTTACAGATAATTTAACTCGGAATCTCTTTCAAAATTTCAACATCATTTTCAAAAGTCCTGATTTTAAAGTCCACCACTTCGATTTTCGACTCATCAATCAACCTCTCAAAATATTGTATTTTATCTACATTTCGTAATGTTTTCAAAATGCTTCGCAACTCTATTTCCAAATGTCATATTTTAAGTAAATTGTTATTTCAAATATGTTTTCGTAACCAAAAAGGTTTTTAAAGATAATTACGTTTTCAAGTAGATAACAATTGCTTAAGTGTTTTGTGTTTTAACAAAGAGGCTATAATTCTCAAACAAGTTTTTAATCATTGCAAAGATGGTTTTTAAAAAAAAACACTTTCATGTGACACGCCAGATTTGGGCCTAACTTCTAGGCCGGGTTTGGGGTGTTACATTTTATGGTATCAGAGCCCAGTTGCAAAACTCAGCCGTGGTTTGGGTTCAAAAGCATTTTTCAAAGCTGTTTAGAATTTTGATTTATAAATATATATTCTAAAGGAAGTATGGCACCACGGGTATCTGGCACCAAGTTAAGTAAGTATTTGTTTTCATTTTATGATTATTATGTTATGAAAATTCTACAAAGTAGAATACTCCAGAATTGTTAGTCTTAAGAGTTGAAACTATAGAGAGTGAGATCTAGGATGCGTATTTTACTCTCGAAAACAACTTTTCTACTCGTACTCCATAAAACATCGTTTAATAAACATCGAATAGCATATTGATTCATAAAACTCTTAATCAGATTATATCAACTTAGTGAACGTGAGCGCTAGAAGACGCGGACGTGGTAGATGTGGACGTGGTAGAGGCCGAGGTGCTTGGGCTAGATCTTTGGCACCAAGGAATATGCCAGAAAGAGAGGCGCAGACATCGTTAGTGGCTGAGATGGGATCTCATGATCGAGTTGGGGTTGATGAGCTGACTTAGATAGTTAAGAAGGTATTGAAGGAGGTTAAGGGAATTAGTGAAGCACTTTGAGTTGGGTCTGTGGACTGTAAGAAGAAAGGAGATCGTGGTTCTTTTGGATTGTAGTCTTGTTTCGTAAAGCGTGTCAAGGCACGTCCAAATTTTTTAGTTTGCGATTATTGCGGAAGGCGTCATCCGGGTGAGTGCTGGAGGAGGTTAAGAGCATGTTTGAGATGCGGGTCTAAGGAGCATAAGGCTCGAGATTGTTCTATCACTATCAAGTCAGGTATGTTTTGGTTGGACGTGATGTTTGAATGTAGAAAATTTTATGAATGAGTGATAAATACCTGTTTGCTTCTTGGGATTAAATATTTGATGATATGAAGAGTTTCCAAGGTTAGAGATAGAAAGCGAATTAGTGTTATTAAGATCAGAGTGCGCAACGAAAGTTTAGTGATGTGATTTGAGTGATACGTTTAGTAGTTGATTGGAAATTTTGAGGACAAAATTTCTTTAAGGAGGGTAGAATTGTAACATCCCAAAATTGGGCCTAGTAGGATTGGGCCCAATGGGCCTTGGGCGTAGGAATGTTTAAAATTTTGAGAACAAGAGAATGGCATTATTGCAAATTGGACTTTTTAGCTAAGTGAATTTGAAAGGTTACAAGGTTTCTATGAAGTCTCGGATTTAATTGGGTGTAACACCCTGGTTTAGGGGCTAGGTAATTTAAGTATAATTCAGGTGTTGGTAGGTTTTTGGGTGTGTTTGGAGGTGTTTTAGAGGTTTTAAGAATGCTCGGGTAAAAGGGGAAGGCTTAGGAAAAGTTTTAATTTTAGGGTTAAGAAATGGAGTGGGCTTTAGAGGGCTTAAGAAATTTATTTGGAAGGTTAAGGCACATGAAAGGTATTGGCAAAGTGGTTATGTTGCTTGGGGCTTTGGAAGGTGGCGCCTAAGGGAGCAAGGGTTCGAGTTCTTTGGGGCGACAACTTTGTTTTATTTTTGCGTCAAGGGATTTGGGCTAAGTAGGCCTTAAAATAAATGTCAAGTTGATGGACATGAAAGTCCAATTGGCGAGTGGCTCTTAGGCGCTACTTAGTATTTGGAGGGAAGGGAGGTCGCGGTTTGGCTACCGAGCAAACATTTTGGGCGTGATTTTATTTTATGCGGTTATAAATTGGGCTAGGAAGGGTTAAGATTAAATGATGGGGTTTTGTCATAAAAATCAAAGTGGCGAATGGCCTCAAGCGCCGCTTGGTCTGCTTTGGTTTCCAGTCCTGCGTTCAATCAGAAAGTTGCGGTGGGTTTTTTTTTTCTTTTTTTTCTTTGTATAGCGTGAAGGTGGACAGCAGCAGGTGGTTTAAGCATTTTTGAATTCGGCTGGTGGTGGTGGCCTTTGTTATCTATTTATTTTGGATAGACATAAGATGATTTTATTTAGTTTAAAATTAGTAAATAGAGATAATGGTTGCTGGTGGTTTAATTCTTTTTTTAATATGATATGGATAAATTAGTTGGCTAATTCAAATCAAATTGAATTAGTGGCCTGGGGTTTTTGAAGTAGCAGCCGAAAGTGGGAGTCTCCAAGGGGGGAAGCATGTGCCGAAATTGCTATTTAAATGGGCAGCTTTCTTCCATAAATTTCTTTTGACCATTTGCCAAACTCTTTTAGTTTCTTGATCAAAAAGTAGTAGTTGTGTCTCCCAAATTTTGCTAATAGCCGAATGTCCACTTGAACCCCCTAAACCTTATATTTTGTCTACTTCTATTTCTTTCGTTCTTTAGCTGAATATTCCATCTTGTTTTAGAAGCCTAGCCGAAACCTTCAGCCACTCTACCTTCTTTCTTTTTCGCCAAGATTGAAGCCGAATCTGTGAAGTGTGGTGTTGTCGACATCTAAAGCTTGTGGGTAAGTGTTTTAGTTACTTGTTTTAATGGCCAAAACCGAATGGTTGGCCTTAGTGTGGGTTGGCCGAATACTCTATAGACTATAAGTGATGTGTTTTGCTTGTTTGTAGCCAGCGCCAAGGAGTCTAAAGGAAAGTCTCGAATTGTTTGAACTCATCAAGGTAAGGGGTGGCAAGGTATTCGGCCAAAGGGGCCTTTTTCCATGGATTTTGGTATTAGCCGATACTAATAGTCTTGTAACAGGATTTTCGGCAATTCCATTGGTGTTTCGGGATTCAATTAAAAGGGGTAAGTGGTTTGATATTCGGCCTTAGGCCATTGTTTATGTTTTTGTGTTGACCGAGTGGTGGCTATGATCTGTAGGGCCATGATGATGTGTTTTTCTATTGTAGCCAACGCAAGGGAGCACTTAGGGGCTGTTCAGATTCGGTTACTCAAGGTAAGGGTTAGGTGCTATTCGGCCAAAGGGGTCCTCTTTTCATGGATTTTTGTTATAAACCATATTTGGCATTTGTGGTAACCGATTCTAACCTTGACCATTTAGGAGTTTTAGCGATGATTAAGGAGCTTTGGATTTCAAGACTCATCGGTAAGGATGAGTAGTTTATGATTATTCGTTTAAGATCTCAGATAACCAAGTTTTGATTAGATATCGTTATGGATGCGAATACCGGTCCAAGGTGAGCAAGGAAAGTCCCGTTCAAGTTTAAGAAGAGGTCGATTTAATTTGTTCGTGATTGGCCACCGGGTGTGGGCGTCAAGCAGAAAACGATAGGCGATAATGAGTAGTCTCGCTAAGCGATAGCGTCGGGATCGAGGGTTTAGAGCTTCAGTTATAAGGTGTGTAGTTAGACCATTGTTTCCGGGATTTGTTGTGCTATATGTTTACTAATGAATGCAGTGCCATATATGTAATGGATACCCTAAAAGGGGAATGATGACGACCAGGTTAGTAGCAAATTGGCTAATATGTGATAATTGATTTTAACTATGTGAGCATGCCTATATTTGTACATGCATCATTTCAGCATCATATTATGTTACATGTGCATGGGTGGGTTTTTGAAAGAAGGTACGGGTGTACTTCGAGTACGTGGTTGATGTCAGCTTTGTGCTACATCGTGGATTGGCGCTGACTGAGGTCGCGTTGTGGATCTTTGCGATTTAGTTCGCGTGGTTACCTTGATTGATATCGGCTTTATGCCATATCGTGGCTTGATGGATTGCTGTGTGCTCCATCGTGGTTTGATGTTAGCTATACGCTACATCGTGGATGGCATTGGTTGCCTTTTGGAGGAAAAAGGAGGGTGACTCAATAGTCCCCGGTGTGTGGTAGGTGGTTAAGGGGTGTGTAGCGGATGGACCTTAGGATTGGGTTGGGTTTCATATTGCATGGTTTTGTTATAAATTGATATGGAAATGGGCCAAGCCCAATATGGAATATGAATAGGTATGTTTTGAGAACATACGTGGAAATGGGCCAAGCCGGTGATCGATGGATGATGAGAAAGGGCCTAGCCCGTGCTTGAATATGATTTGATTGTGGGCCAAGCCAGTTGTGGTAATGACTAAATGATTATATTTATATGTTGCATTTGATAATTGGGATGATATGTGGCTAGCATGTGGGTGGATTTCGATGGTTTTAATTACACACTGAGTCCGTGTGACTCACCCAATTATTTATCCAACTTCGCAGGTGACTTGTTGATCGGACCGGGTTGGAGAGGATGCAAGGTGGCCCATGCAGAAGGAGATTAATTTAATTATTTTTAAGAAATTTTAATACTAAGTGTTTTGTTTAATATTGGTTGTAATAAGGGCCACTTTTGTTTAAAGTACTCTTTTTATGGATGACAGAATTTATATCGTACTTAGAAATATTTTTACAAATGATTTATCTTTTAATAAAATATAATAAAGTTTTAATTCAAATCAAGCTTATTATTTAATAATTTTTAGTGGACACACTTTTCAAAAGTTAACAAAATTTTCAAGTTTTATTCTAAAGACAAAGATTTTCAACCGTCATTCCGCAGTGACATAACCAGATCCGGTCAAGACTCGTGGGCGGGTTTGGGGATGTTCTGATTGGTATCGAGCCGGTTCAAAACTCACTTTGAGGGTTTTGGGCCCAAAAACATTTTCAAATGGGCTTTTTAAAAAAATATGGGCTTTAAGAAATTCTTGAGATTTTCGGCATGGCACTGTACCTCTACCGAGTCCATCGGTAAGTACTTGGACTTGTGAAGTAATTTGTTATATGAACTGTTATGGGCTTTGTTGGGCTCGTAGATTAGTGAATTAGGATCAGTTGAACCCTAGGACTAGTCTACCCAAACATATGCATAAGACTTAAAGTTACTAAACAAACCTGTGAAGTAAGTCGCCGAGAGTTAAGGTGTGGCAACTTTGTGTGCGCATGTCTAGGAGTGGTATTGGTGGGAGCTTGGTATTTAAGCAATCACTTTGACTCACCTCCTCTCCACTTGAATCCTACAGTGCGTAGCTACTGGTTCACCTTAACCAAGAGGGCTTGTTCATAGGCTAAACCAATTCTTAAAACCGAAAGGATTAGCCTTCTTGTTTTAAAATTCTTGGTTTTACAATTTTTTGGTTTGTAAACCCTAAACTGGTTTTGAAAAAAACACATTTTTTTCGATTTACCAAAATTACCAAAATGTCCTAGTGGCAAGATTACAAAAATGCCCCTGTATTATAAAATTACCACACTACACTCAACTTTTGTTGAAATGATTTTCACTTTGCAAAATATTAAAATCTCTAGTCTTCAAAATATCAATATACTCCGATTTGGAAAATTTACGAAAATACCCCTGTGTTGAAAATTACTAAAATGCCCCTGACTTTCAAAATTCCTGAGTTAACCCCAACTTTAATAAAATTCTCTCACTTTGCAAAAGTATCCAAATTTTTGTATTTAAAAATAATACCCCGACTCTTGAAATTTACAAAATTACCCTGGTTTCCAGAATTCTGCTGTATCTCTAATTTGACAAATTTTCAGAAATGCCCACCCGATGTGGAAATTTCAAAATGTTCTGGTTTATTAAGTTTTAAAATTTCCCTGGTTTATTACGGAAATGTCCCTGTAGGACAAAATGACGGAAATACCCCTGGGGTAGAAACGGGCAGAAATGTCTGAATAGTGAATGTGGGTGGTAGATACCACTGAATGTGTTTGATGATGAATGAATGTGTCCCTAGCGAGGAGCGAAGGTGATTCTCTGAATTAGAGTAGTAAATTTGAACTGAACCTTGTGTGAACGAAAGAACTACTTTTAAAATCTTTCATTCATAAAATATGCTCGCGATTAAATAGTGGAACAATTACTAATGCATAAAACTTCTTAATCAGATAAATCAAGACGATAGAGATGAGTTCTAGGGGCCTTGAGAGAGGTAGAATGGCGAGATCGGAACCGATAGGGTCTGGCCATGGGTCAGAAAGTGAAGTGCCGCCAGCAGTAGACGTAGAGGAGCAAGATCAGACAGGAGAAGATGACGCAGTATCGCGGGCCATGTTACGAGTGCTAGAGCGAGTAGCGGGAGTTAGTAGAGGAAATGGAACTCGGAAATCGGTATCGGAAAGGCTTAGATCGAACGGAGCCGAGATCTTTAGAGGAGTGTCGGGAGTAGCTCTAATGTAGTGGAGTATTGGCTAGAAGCAATGAAAGAATCATGGACGATCTGGATCGCACCAATGAAGAAAAGTGAAGGAGCTATTTCTTTACTTGTGACGAAGCTTATCGTTGGTGGCTCAACGTCAAACAAGGTGTACCGTGGATCATTGGATTGGGATTTCTTTAAGGCCAAGTTTGAAGGGAAGTATGTAGGGCCAATTATTTAGACTCGCAAAGGAAAGCGTTTCTAAATCTAGTGCAAGGGAATAAGTCGATAGCTGAGTACGAAGCGGAATTTGTGCGGTTAAGCCCGATATGCTAAGGGAATTGTGGCCCGATTATGAGAGGTGCGTCCGGTTTGAGGACGGATTGCAGATGAACTTGAATCTTGATTGCTCATGAAGGAGAGAGACTTCGGTGCTAGTGGAGAAAGCTCGGATCGTTGAAGAGGTTAGGAAGACTATCGAGGAGAGTCGAGAAAAGAATAGGAATGAGAATAAGAGAAGGGTTGGACCGTCAAGATCGTTTGGTGATGCTCGAGAAAAGACCGAAAGTTGAAAATCTGAGACGTCCACATGCGATTCTTTGAGAATCGGAATCGTCCTTGTGCTCGGTGTGGAAGACCTCACACAGGAGAGTGTTGGGGAAATAGTAAGGAATGCTTTGGTGTGGATCTAAGGCACATCGGCTAAGAATTGTCCTCGGCGACGAGGGTCGTGGTTCAAGTCATGGAAGGAATGGTTGTAGTCAGAGTCAACAGAAGATGTGATATCGGGTAAGCTCCTTTGTTTTGGAATATTCTTTAATTGCTTTCCTTGTTTGTAAGTTAGCTCTTTCTTGTATGATCTGGATCTTGAGAGAGAACTTAAAGAGGCGTAATCTGGGAGTATGATAGACTAAGATCGAGTCTGTGATGGAGAAGTAGAATAGCGAGTTATGATTATTCGGTAATAAGTAATTTCGAGGACGAAATTATTTTAAGGAGGGTAGAATTGTAACACCTGGTTTAGGGGCTAGGTAATTTAAGTATAATTCGGTGTTGGTAGGTTTTTGGGTGTGTTTGGAGGTGTTTTAGAGGTTTTAAGAATGCTCGGGTAAAGGGAAGGCTTAGGAAAAGTTTTAATTTTAGGGTTAAGAAATGGAGTGGGCTTTAGAGGGCTTAAGAAATTTATTTGGAAGGTTAAGGCACATGAAAGGTATTGGCAAAGTGGTTATCTTATTTGCTTGGGGCTTTAGAAGGTAGCGCCTAAGGGAGCAAGGGTTCGAGTTGTTGGGGCGAGAACTTTGTTTTATTTTGCGTCAAGGGATTTGGGCTAAGTAGGCCTTAAAATAAATGTCAAGTTGATGGACATGAAAGTCAATTAGCGAGTGGCTCTTAAGCGCTACTTAGGTATTTGGAGGGAAGGAGGTCGCGGTTTGAGCTACTGGAGCGAGATTTTGGGCGTGATTTTATTTTATGCGGTTATGAAATTTGGGCTAGGAAGGGTTAAGATTAAATGATGGGGTTTTGTCATAAAAATCAAAGTGGCGAATGGCACTGAAGGCCGCTTGGGGTCTTTGGTTTCCAGTCCTGCGTTCGAATCGAGAAAGTTGCGGTGGGGTTTTTTTCTTCTTTTCTTCTTTGTATAGCGTGAAGGTGGACAATGAAGCAGTAGTTTAAGCATTTTTGAATTTGCTGGTGGTGGTGGCCTTTGTTATCTATTTATTTTGGATAGACATAAGATGATTTTATTTAGTTTAAAATTAGTAAATAGAGATAATGGTTGCTGGTGGTTTAATTCTTTTTCTTTTAATATGATATGGATAAATTAGTTGGCTAATTCAAATCAAATTGAATTAGTGGCACAGGGTTTTGAAGTAGCAATAAAGTGGGAGTCTCCAAGGGGGGAAGCATGTGCCGAAATTGCTATTTAAATGGGCAGCTTTCTTCCATAAATTTCTTTTGACCATTTGCCAAACTCTTTTAGTTTCTTGATCAAAAAGTAGTAGTTGTGTCTCCCAAATTTTGCTAATAGCCGAATGTCCACTTGAACCCCCCTAAACCTTATATTTTGTCTACTTCTATTTCTTTCGTTCTTTAGCTGAATATTCCATCTTGTTTTAGAAGCCTAGCCGAAACCTTCAGCCACTCTACCTTCTTTCTTTTTCGCCAAGATTGAAGCCGAATCTGTGAAGTGTGGTGTTGTCGACATCTAAAGCTTGTGGGTAAGTGTTTTAGTTACTTGTTTTAATGGCCAAAACCGAATGGTTGGCCTTAGTGTGGGTTGGCCGAATACTCTATAGACTATAAGTGATGTGTTTTGCTTGTTTGTAGCAGCCGCCAAGGAGTCTAAAGGAAAGTCTCAATTGTTTGAACTCATCAAGGTAAGGGTGGCAAGGTATTGACCAAAGGGCCTTTTTCCATGGATTTTGGTATTAGCGATACTAATAGTCTTGTAATGTGATTTTCGGCAATTCCATTGGTGTTTGGATTCAATTAAAAGGGTAAGTGGTTTGATATTGACCTTAGGCCATTGTTTATGTTTTGTGTTGACCGAGTGGTGGCTATGATCCGTAGGGCCATGATGATGTGTTTTTCTATTGTAGCCAACGCAAGGGAGCACTTAGGGAAATTTATTGATTCGGTTACTCAAGGTAAGGGTTAGGTGCTATTCGCCAAAGGGTCCTCTTTTCATGGATTTTGATATAAACCATATTTGGCATTTGTAGTAACCGATTCTAACCTTGACCATTTAGGAGTTTTAGCGGTGATTAAGGAGCTTTGGATTTCAAGACTCGCCGGTAAGGATGAGTAGTTTATGATTATTCGTTTAAGATCTGTATTAACCAAGTTTTGATTAGATATCGTTATGGATGCGAATACTACCAAGGTGAGCAAGGAAAGTCCCCGTTCAAGTTTAAGAAGAGGTCGATTTCAATTTGTTCGTGATTGGCCAAGGGGTGTGGGCGTGCAGTTGTAAAACGATAGGCGATAACGGTAGTCTCGCTAAGCGATAGCGTCGGGATCGAGGGTTTAGAGCTTCAGGTTATAAGGTGTGTAGTTAGACCATTGTTTCCGGGATTTGTTGTGCTATATGTTTACTAATGAATGCGATTGCCATATATGTAATGGATACCTAAAAGGGGAATGATGACGACAAGTTAGTAGCAAATTGGCTAATATGTGATAATTGATTTTAACTATGTGAGCATGCCTATATTTGTACATGCATCATTTCAACATCATATTATGTTACATGTGCATGGGTGGGTTTTGAAAGAAGGTGCGGGTGTACTTGATGCGTGGTTGATGTCGACTTTGTGCTACATCGTGGATTGGTATTGGCCGAGGTCGCGTTGTGGATCTTTGCGATTTAGTTCGCGTGGTTACCTTGATTGATATCGGCTTTATGCCATATCGTGGCTTGATGGATTCTTGTGTGCTCCATCGTGGTTTGATGTTAGCTATACGCTACATCGTGGATGGCATTGGTTGCCTTTTGGAGGAAAAGGAGAGGGTGACTCAATAGTCCCCGGTGTGTGGTAGGTGGTTAAGGGGTGTGTAGCGGATGGACCTTAGGATTGGGTTGGGTTTCATATTGCATGGTTTTGTTATAAATTGATATGGAAATGGGCCAAGCCCAATATGGAATATGAATAGGTATGTTTTGAGAACATACGTGGAAATGGGCCAAGCCCAGTGATCAGTGGACTGATGAGAAAAGGGCCTAGCCCAGTGCTTGAATATGATTTGATTGTGGGCCAAGCCCAGATTGTGGTAATGACTAAATGATTATATTTATATGTTGCATTTGATAATTGGGATGATATGTGGCTAGCATGTGGGTGGATTTCGATGGTTTTAATTACACACTGAGTCCGTGTGACTCACCCAATTATTTATCCAACTTCGCAGGTGACTTGTTGATCGGACCGGGTTGGAGAGGATGCAAGGTGGCCCATCTGAAGGAGATTAATTTAATTATTTTAAGAAATTTTAATACTAAGTGTTTTGTTTAATATTGGTTGTAATAAGGGCCACTTTTGTTTAAAGTACTCTTTTATGGATGATGTAATTTATATCGTACTTAGAAATATTTTTACAAATGATTTATCTTTTAATAAAATATAATAAAGTTTTAATTCAAATCAAGCTTATTATTTAATAATTTTAGTGGACACACTTTTCAAAAGTTAACAAAATTTTCAAGTTTTATTCTAAAGACAAAGATTTTCAACCGTCATTCCGCAGTGACATAACCAGATCCGGTCAAGACTCGTGGGCCGGGTTTGGGGATGTTACAGATTGGTATCAGAGCCCGGTTCAAAACTCAGCTTTGAGGGTTTTGGGCCCAAAAACATTTTCAAATGGGCTTTTTAAAAAAAAAATATGGGCTTTTAAGAAATTCTTCAGGATTTTCTGGCATGGCACCTGTACCTCCGGCCCGAGTCCATCAGGTAAGTACTTCAGACTTGTGAAGTAATTTGTTATATGAACTGTTATGGGCTTTGTTGGGCTCGTAGATTAGTGAATTAGGATCAGTTGAACCCTAGGACTAGTCTACCCAAACATATGCATAAGACTTAAAGTTACTAAACAAACCTGTGAAGTAAGTCGCCGAGTTAAGGTGTGGCAACCTGTGTGCGCATGTCTAGGAGTGGTATTCAGTGGGAGCTTGGTATTTAAGCAGTCCGCCTGACTCACCTCCTCTCCACTTGAATCCTACCTGGTGCGTAGCTACGGTTCACCTTAACCAAGAGGGCTTGTTCATAGGCTAAACCAATTCTTAAAACCCGAAAGGGATTAGCCTTGCTGTTTTAAAATTCTTGGTTTTACAATTTTTTTGGTTTGTAAACCCTAAATCTGGTTTTGAAAAAAAAACATTTTTTTCGATTTACCAAAATTACCAAAATGTCCTAGTGGCAAGATTACAAAAATGCCCCTGTATTATAAAATTACCACACTACACTCAACTTTTGTTGAAATGATTTTCACTTTGCAAAATATTAAAATCTCTAGTCTTCAAAATATCAATATACTCCGATTTGGAAAATTTACGAAAATACCCCTGTGTTGAAAATTACTAAAATGCCCCTGACTTTCAAAATTCCTGAGTTAACCCCAACTTTAATAAAATTCTCTCACTTTGCAAAAGTATCCAAATTTTTGTATTTAAAATAATACCCCGACTCTTGAAATTTACAAAATTACCCTGGTTTCCAGAATTCATCAGATCTCTAATTTGACAAATTTTGAAATGCCCACCGATGTGGAAATTTCAAAATGTTCAGTTTATTAAGTTTTAAAATTTCCACGGTTTATTACGGAAATGTCCTGTAGGACAAAATGGCGGAAATACCCACAGGGTAGAAAGCGAGAAATGTCGAATAGTGAATGTGGGTGGTAGATACCCTTGAATGTGCCTCTATTTGAGGAATGAATGTGTTTGATGATGAATGAATGTGTCCCTAGCGAGGAGCGAAGGTGATTCTCGAATTAGAGTAGTAAATTTGAATCGAACCTTGTGTGAACGAAAGAACTACTTTTAAAATCTTTCATTCATAAAATATGCTCATGATTAAATAGTGGAACAATTACTAATGCATAAAACTTCTTAATCGGATAAATCAAGACGATAGAGATGAGTTCTAGGGGACCTTGAGAGGTAGAATGGCGAGATCGGAACCGATAGGGTCAGCCATGGGTCGAAAGTGAAGTCTGCTTGACGATGAGCGTAGAGGAGCAAGATCAGACAGGAGAAGATGACGCAGTATCGCGGGCCATGTTACGAGTGCTAGAGCGAGTAGCGGGAGTTAGTAGAGGAAATGGAACTCGGAAATCGGTATCGGAAAGGCTTAGATCGAACGGAGCCGAGATCTTTAGAGGAGTGTCGGGAGTAGCTCCTAATGTAGTGGAGTATTGGCTAGAAGCAGTCGAAAGAATCATGGACGATCTGGACTGCACCAATGAAGAAAAGCTGAAGGGAGCTATTTCTTTACTTCGCGACGAAGCTTATCGTTGGTGGCTCACTGTCAAACAAGGTGTACCGGCGGATCGACTGGATTGGGATTTCTTTAAGGCCAAGTTTGAAGGGAAGTATTTAGGGGCCATTATTTAGACTCGCAAAGGAAAGCGTTTCTAAATCTAGTGCAAGGGAATAAGTCGATAGCTGAGTACGAAGCGGAATTTGTGCGGTTAAGCCAGTATGCTAAGGGAATTGTGGCCACTGATTATGAGAGGTGCGTCCGGTTTGAGGACGGATTGCGAGATGAACTTGAATCTTGATTGCTCGCAGAGAGAGAGAGACTCATGGTGCTAGTGGAGAAAGCTCGGATCGCTGAAGAGGTTAGGAAGACTATCAGGGAGAGTCGAGAAAAGAATAGGAACGAGAATAAGAGAAGGGTTGGACCGTCAGCATCGTTTGGTGATGCTCAGAAAAGACCGAAAGTTGAAAATACAGACGTCCACATGCGATTCTTTGAGAATCGGAATCGTCCTTGTGCTCGGTGTGGAAGACCTCACACGGGAGAGTGTTGGGGAAATAGTAAGGAATGCTTTTTGTGGATCTAAGGCACATCGGCTAAGAATTGTCCTCGGCGACGAGGGTCGTGGTTCAAGTCATGGAAGGAATGGTTGTAGTCGAGTCAACCAGAAGATGTGATATCGGGTAAGCTCCTTTGTTTTGGAATATTCTTTAATTGCTTTCCTTGTTTGTAAGTTAGCTCTTTCTTGTATGATCTGGATCTTGAGAGAACTTAAAGAGCGTGTCTGGGAGTATGATAGACTAAGATCGAGTCTTGCAATGGAGAAGTAGAATAGCGAGTTATGATTATTCGGTAATAAGTAATTTCGAGGACGAAATTATTTTAAGGAGGGTAGAATTGTAACACCTGGTTTAGGGGCTAGGTAATTTAAGTATAATTCGGTGTTGGTAGGTTTTGGGTGTGTTTGGAGGTGTTTTAGAGGTTTTAAGAATGCTCGGGTAAAGGGAAGGCTTAGGAAAAGTTTTAATTTTAGGGTTAAGAAATGGAGTTGGGCTTTAGAGGGCTTAAGAAATTTATTTGGAAGGTTAAGGCACATGAAAGGTATTGGCAAAGTGGTTATCTGTTGCTTGGGGCTTTAGAAGGTAGCGCCTAAGGGAGCAAGGGTTCGAGTTGTTGGGCGACAACTTTGTTTTATTTTTGCGTCAAGGATTGGGCTAAGTAGGCCTTAAAATAAATGTCCAAGTTGATGGACATGAAAGTCAATTAGCGAGTGGCTCTTAGGCGCTACTTAGGTATTGGAGGAAGGGAGGTCGCGGTTTGGCGCTGGAGCGACATTTTGGGCGTGATTTTATTTTATGCGGTTATAAATTTGGGCTAGGAAGGGTTAAGATTAAATGATGGGGTTTTGTCATAAAATCAAAGTGGCCGAATGGCTGAAGGCCGCTAATGGGCTTTGGTTTCCAGTGTCCCGTTGAATCAGAAAGTTGCGGTGGGGTTTTTTTTTCTTTTTTTTTCTTGTATAGCGTGAAGGTGGACAATGACGAGTAGTTTAAGCATTTTGAATTCTACCTGGTGGTGGTGGCCTTTGTTATCTATTTATTTTGGATAGACATAAGATGATTTTATTTAGTTTAAAATTAGTAAATAGAGATAATGGTTCTTTGGTGGTTTAATTCTTTTCTTTTAATATGATATGGATAAATTAGTTGGCTAATTCAAATCAAATTGAATAAGTGGCACAGGGTTTTGAAGTAGCAGTAGAAAGTGGGAGTCTCAAGGGGAAGCATGTAGAAATTGCTATTTAAATGGGCGCTTTCTTCCATAAATTTCTTTTGACCATTTGCCAAACTCTTTAGTTTCTTGATCAAAAGTAGTAGTTGTGTCTCCCAAATTTTGCTAATAGCCGAATGTCCACTTGAACCCCCTAAACCTTATATTTTGTCTACTTTATTTCTTTCGTTCTTTAGTGAATATTCCATCTTGTTTTAGAAGCCTAGCGAAACCTTCACCACTCTACCTTCTTTCTTTTTCGCCAAGATTGAAGCCAATCATGAAGTGTGGTGTTGTCGACATCTAAAGCTTATGGGTAAGTGTTTTAGTTACTTGTTTTAATGGCCAAAACCGAATGGTTGGCCTTAGTGTGGTTGGCCGAATACTCTATAGACTATAAGTGATGTGTTTTGCTTGTTTGTAGCCGCCAAGGAGTCTAAAGGAAAGTCTCAATTGTTTGAACTCATCAAGGTAAGGGGTGGCAAGGTATTGGCCAAAGGGCCTTTTTCCATGGATTTTGGTATTAGCCGATACTAATAGTCTTGTAATGAGATTTTCGGCAATTCCATTGGTGTTTGAGGATTCAATTAAAAGGGTAAGTGGTTTGATATTGACCTTAGGCCATTGTTTATGTTTTTGTGTTGACCGAGTGGTGGCTATGATCTGTAGGGCCATGATGATGTGTTTTTCTATTGTAGCCAACGCAAGGGAGCACTTAGGGGTATTGATTCGGTTACTCAAGGTAAGGGTTAGGTGCTATTCGCCAAAGGGTCCTCTTTTCATGGATTTTGATATAAACCATATTTGGCATTTGTAAGTAACCGATTCTAACCTTGACCATTTAGGAGTTTTAGCGGTGATTAAGGAGCTTTGGATTTCAAGACTACATCAGAAGGATGAGTAGTTTATGATTATTCGTTTAAGATCAGTATTAACCAAGTTTTGATTAGATATCGTTATGGATGCGAATACCGGTCAAGGTGAGCAAGGAAAGTCCCTATTCAAGTTTAAGAAGAGGTCGGTTTAATTTGTTCGTGATTGGCCACGGGGTGTGGCGTCATTGCAGAAAACGATAGGCGATAACGGTAGTCTCGCTAGCGATAGCGTCGGGATCGAGGTTTAGAGCTTGAGGTTATAAGGTGTGTAGTTAGACCATTGTTTAAGGATTTGTTGTGCTATATGTTTACTAATGAATGCGATTGCCATATATGTAATGGATACCCTAAAGGGAATGATGACGACCGAGTTAGTAGCAAATTGGCTAATATGTGATAATTGATTTTAACTATGTGAGCATGCCTATATTTGTACATGCATCATTTCAGCATCATATTATGTTACATGTGCATGGGTGGGTTTTTGAAAGAAGGTACGGGTGTACTTGATGCGTGGTTGATGTCAGCTTTGTGCTACATCGTGGATTGGCGCTGACTGAGGTCGCGTTGTGGATCTTTGCGATTTAGTTCGCGTGGTTACCTTGATTGATATCGGCTTTATGCCATATCGTGGCTTGATGGATTGCTGTGTGCTCCATCGTGGTTTGATGTTAGCTATACGCTACATCGTGGATGGCATTGGTTGCCTTTTTGGAGGAAAAAGGAGAGGGTGACTCAATAGTCCCCTGGTGTGTGGTAGGCTGGTTAAGGGGGTGTGTAGCGGATGGACCTTAGGATTGGGTTGGGTTTCATATTGCATGGTTTTGTTATAAATTGATATGGAAATGGGCCAAGCCCAATATGGAATATGAATAGGTATGTTTTGAGAACATACGTGGAAATGGGCCAAGCCCAGTGATCAGTGGACTGATGAGAAAAGGGCCTAGCCCAGTGCTTGAATATGATTTGATTGTGGGCCAAGCCCAGATTGTGGTAATGACTAAATGATTATATTTATATGTTGCATTTGATAATTGGGATGATATGTGGCTAGCATGTGGGTGGATTTCGATGGTTTTAATTACACACTGAGTCCGTGTGACTCACCCAATTATTTATCCAACTTCGCAGGTGACTTGTTGATCGGACCGGGTTGGAGAGGATGCAAGGTGGCCCATGCAGAAGGAGATTAATTTAATTATTTTTAAGAAATTTTAATACTAAGTGTTTTGTTTAATATTGGTTGTAATAAGGGCCACTTTTGTTTAAAGTACTCTTTTATGGATGATGAAATTTATATCGTACTTAGAAATATTTTTACAAATGATTTATCTTTTAATAAAATATAATAAAGTTTTAATTCAAATCAAGCTTATTATTTAATAATTTTAGTGGACACACTTTTCAAAAGTTAACAAAATTTTCAAGTTTTATTCTAAAGACAAAGATTTTCAACCGTCATTCCGCAGTGACATAACCAGATCCGGTCAAGACTCGTGGGCCGGGTTTGGGGATGTTACATTGGGCCTTAGGAAAAATTTGGTATTTTAGCACTTTAAGGAGAGATGGTAAGTAGCTTCAATGCTTATTGAAATAAATGAATAAATGGTTAGCATAAATGAGCTATTGGTAAAGAGGTTATGGCATTAAGTGAAGTATTTTGAGGGAGGACGTTCAAATCCCTTTGTGTGCAATTTTCACTTTTATTTTTGCACTCTTTCCTTAAGTGTCTGCCAAGGAGTAAATATGGCAAGTTTGACTTCATTATTTTTGGTAAGGTGGCTATAAGAATAAGGCAAGGTTGAAGTTTGGGACAGGAATCAAGATAAATAGGAATGAAAGGGGGACATGAGGCTTAATTCGTGGGTGATGTTTTGGAAAGCTTGGGTGGCCAACTCTTATCCTAGGGGGATGAATGTGGACGGTTTGGGGCTAGAGTGATAGCCAAATTTTACCTTGGCATTTGGTATGGTCTTGGTTTTGTTTTGGCAAAATTTCCCTTTGACAACTTTGTGTCATCTCTCCTATTTTGCAACTCTCCTTGCCGAAACATATTAGCACAATAGTGCATTTTCTCTTCTTTTGAATTGGTCACATATTCATCTTTTGTCTAATCTCCTTGATAGCCGAATATCACTGTTCATTCTCTCCATAACCGAAACCTTTCCATCGTTCTTTCTTTCTCATTCCTTAAGCAATCGATAAGTATACTTTCCAATGTTTTATTTTCTTCTCTTATGACCGAATCCATACTTTGGTTTTTGGATGGTCATTTTGACAGAGACCATCACCTTACTTTCTCTCATACGAGATGTTTTCTTCTTTGTAGTGATATAGAGGGAGGCCGAATACCACAACATCGCCTAATCATCCCTAGTCATAGGACGAATTGTGAGAAACGGGATTATAATCGATTAAGGTAAGGAAGATCTTTCATAGTCCATTCGGTATCTGTAATATCCCGGGTTAAGGGCTATTTTGTTTTGGCATTGGTTGCATGATTAATTGCTTGCTATGATGTTGTTCGGGTGTTTTTGGGGCTTAGTTGTAGGCTAGGAGTGAGCCTGAGTAGGTGGTGAAATTTTAGTTTTGGGCTTTAGGGGATAGGAGCTGAAGGTGTTGGGGTTTATAATTAATTTAAGTGAATTTGTAACACAAGAAGGGAGCTGGTGGAGTGGCAAAGCATGCGCCACTTGGAGCATGTGTGTGGCGTCAAATGCAAGGGGGAGGTCTTGAGTTCAAGTCGCGAGAATCCCACCCCTTTTGGCTCCCATTTTGGACGGCATGGAGGAAGAGGTTGTGGGCAACTTGAACTCTACCATGGACTTGGTCAACATATTCAAACGGTGGATGGAGAGCAATTGTAGGAGGGAGACTTGGTCTTTGCCATTTGAATTAGTGGTGTGAGAGTAAATGGGGGGAGGTTGGCCGGTTTTGGTGAGAGTTTGGGGGAAAGAAAAGAGTGGCCGGTTGCTATTGTGGTGGTGTGCCGAATTTTCCCTTAGCATGTGTGCATTTTATTTTTATTCTTTTTCTCTTCTTTCGGTCAAAATTCTTGTTGGTAAGCCACTTTTCTTTGAGTCAAAAGCTAGCAAAAGCTCTTCACTTGCAATTAGCCTAAGCCGAAACCATTTTGTCTTTCTTCTCATGCTTGAAACCGAAACCCCAAAGTGCTTCCATCTTTGCCGAATTTGCTTGTTGCTTTCATCATTTTTTTTAGAAGCCGAATGTCCCTTCCATTTTTTCTTTCTTCTTCATTTGTGTTAAACCGAAACCAGCCTTGTGTTTTCTCTACAACTTGTGCCGAAACTTTATTTCCAAAGGTGATCTTCCTCCATTCCTTTTCTTCTAAACCGAAAGCACCACCCTTTTCATCACCTTTTACTTTCTTTCTTTTCTTAAACTTGTTAGCCGTTGCCACCATTTGTGTTACCCATTTCTCTCAAGCAAACTCATCCTCCAAAATCACCATCATCCATTCCTTTTCTTTAAACCAAGAGCACCTCTCCATATCTTTAATCTATTTCCCTCTTTTCCAAAACACATTAGTCGAACTTTACTACAACTCTTCTTTGTTTTATTCGTTTTCTTTTAAACCTTTCTTTTCTTGATCAAGGGTGTTGGTAGAACCTTTCTTGGTGTAGACCGAATATTAGGTGTTGTTGGGTGATTGTGTTCAATCGGTCTTGTAAAGGGTAAGTACTAGGCGAATGGCCATTTCCCTTTCTCTAGTATTTTACCGATTTTTGGTATGATAAGGGTGACTTTGGTATCGGTTAAAAAGGTATTAACTTCTTGTAAGTAAGCATTTTTCAGTATAGGGTCCCTTGGGTTGAAATCAAGCAAAGCGAGGCTTCTTACTCTGTTAAGCAATCGGTAAGTGAGGGTGAAATGATTACTCGTGGTTGATTTGTTTAGTTTCGATTATGAATATGGTTTCAAGGATTAACCACTTTCTTTCTAGGGAAAGCCGATTCTTTGAAAGAACCTTTGTTGGATTCGGTTTGGTAGGAAACCAAATCCAGTTTAAGGTAAGGGTAAACCGGTGTACCCTTTGATTTATTTGGTTATGGCGAATGATATGTGTGCTAACCCTTTGGTTGGTTGATTTTAGGATCAAAGTTGTCAAGGTGGTCGAGGTCTTAGACCGGTTCTTAGTATTAAAACCTCCGATTAATTGGTGTGTAAACTAACACACTACATTTAGTAATATAATTGATAACTTTTGTGTGATGATTAATGGAGCAGTGATGGTTGATGTGATACCCTAATGGGTATGATTACGGACTCGGGTAAGTCAAGATTATTATTATGAGTTTCTTGATGATCTATATGATACCATGGTTGTGGATATATGTGACATGGGGTATGAGATTAGACATATTAGCATGATATGCATGATTATATGATATGCATGATTACATGAGTGTGGTATGTTGATGGGTGATCTGAGTGGAGGAAGCGGTGATATTTTGTCTTGTGAGCACCGGTGTTTTAGTAACACACTTTGTGACTTTGGGTCACGGAGGTTTGGCACCTCCAGAGGTTTGGTACCTCGGCGTCTCGTCCTCGTGGTTAACACCACCGTGGGTTGGCCCCACTTGTGAGATATAGGATTGGCGCTTGGTGATTTGGTATCACACGATGGGTTGGCCCCATCAGCATTTGTGACTACGGTCACGGTGCTTTAGTAGCACAAATGTGTCTTTGGGACACGGAGGTTTGGCACCTCATTGCGACTTGTCCACGTGGTTTAACCACAGTGGGTTGGCCCCATGAGATATGGGATAAATGCTGCTAGTGATTGGGTATCACACGATGGGTTGGCCCCATCATTGGATTTGTGACCTCGGTCACCGGTGCTTTGGTAGCACAATTGTGTCTTTGGGACACCGGTGTTTTGGTAACACATTGTGACTATATGTCACCGGTGGTTTAGCACCACCGGTGGTTTGGTACCACACGGGTAGAAAAGCGATATGGATGGTTAGGATCGGGTTGCATTAATTATATTGCTTTGTATGATGTGTGTTAGCATGTTGTTCTTGGAGCGGGATTTACACACTGAGTCACTCGACTCACCCTCTCCTTTGACTTTTCAGGTGACACTTAGGCGCGGACATGGAGCCGGGATGGACTCGAGGTGCTCATGCCATACCGAAATAAAGATTTGCTCGGACTTTTAAGGAAGTTGGTGCTTAAGTTTTATTGTTACTATTTGGTTTTATTTGGGGTGTAAATGGCCTTTTAAATTATGTTTCGTTTACGATTAAGTTAGATTTATAATATGCTTTAACAAACTACTTGAGTTAAAATGTGCTAAAACTTGGAAAGACAACGTTTTCAAAACTTCAAAAACGATGTTTTAAACTATACCATCGGGTATCATACTATAACTTAGAACAAAATGAACTCAAATTGTTTTTCTAACTTAAATATGGTTTTCTACTAAGACAAAATACTTTAGTAATAATATGAAACAACTTAAACTTCAAACCGACATAAATTAGTTTTACCTACACTTCAGATAAATTTTCAAAGCTCTCTGGGTTTTCAAATACAACATAAATTTTTAGTCAAAACCTACTCAAGTTTTCCTCAAATACAAAGTTTCGCAAAGTGATTCATCGACTTCTAGACTTCAACCTAAACCACCCAAAACCTTTTTCCTCAGAGCATACAGTTAGGTCGTGGTGTATTGACCGGGTTTGGGGTGTTACATTTGTGGTATCAGAGCCAAGTTCAAAAGCTCGGCTGTGGGCCCGAGGCCCAAAATGTTTTAAAACTATAGTTTTCAAGTATTCTGTCTTAAAGTATGGTTTGAAAGGCATGACACCGAGTCTCCGGCACCAGTCCGCCCAGGTAAGTACCCCGTACTATTTGTTGTATTGATTGATATGATTGGCCGACTAGTAGGACTACTCTAGAGACTGAAACTAATAGGACTCTGTGGACTCGCGAAAACAAAGTCTCTTTAAAAATTCATAAAACTTTGCTTTAAAAATAGTGGAATAATGACTGATACATAAAATTCTTTAATCGACGAGATTTAGTCATGAGTACCGAGGTGGGCGTGGTCGTGGGCGTGGTCGCAGTAGGATGATCTATTTCGAGCCCGTAGGTTCAGGCGTGGTTGAGAGAATGAGATCTGGGCCCGCCACCAGTGGAGGTGGTGAGTTCGAGAACAGCACCGCGATGATGCGAGGTCACTGAGCGATCTTGCGGGTTTTAGAGAGGGTAGTTGGAGCGGTGGAGGCGTAGGAGCTAGGAAATCGTGCTGGCGACTTTCGCAAATGGAAATTTGAATTCTTTCGGTGTCTCGGTGTTGCTCCAAAGCCTTCCGAAATCTTGGTGGAAGCGACGAGCGGATCATAGGCGATCTGGACCTAACAGTACCGAAGAAAAATTAAAGGGGATCGTATCACTTCTCCAAGATGAGTCATATCAGTGGTGGCTCACGGTCGTGAGTAAAGACCGCACCAAGATCCGACATGGGACTATTTTCGGCCGCTTATCGGAAGAAGCACGTCAGAGCTAACTACATAAATGAGCGTGGAAAGCATTTTGAGGTTAGTCCGGGGAGTAAATCGTGTCGAGTCGAGGCCGAAGTTTCGAGGTCGAGTCGGTATGCTGTGGGTATGGTGGCCATCGAGCATGAGAGGTGCGTTCGTTTCGAGGATGGCTGCGAGACTAACCGAGGTGATAATTGCGCCCAATGAGAGCGTGAATTTGCGGTTCGGTTGAAAAGCGAAGGTTGCCGAGGGCATTAAAGAGTCTGTGAGGCGAGTATGGATAGAAACCGTCACAAAAGGAGTTTTGGATCTTACGGGTCATCGGTGTCAATGAGAGAAGAGGGCTAGACCGAGTGGAAATTTGAATCGATCGGTAGGTTTGTTCTTTGCTAAGCGTGGACCGCCGCATTATGTCGTTGTGGAAAGGCTCACTTTGGGGAGGATGTTGGGTGATGGTAGAGGTTGTTTTGAGTGTGGCTCGTTGGACCACCGTGTGAGGGACCCGTCGCGCAAGTTGGCTAGAATTGATTCGAGAATCGGGCCGTAATCAATCTGTAAATAATGAACCACCGCATGAGAGGGCCGAGGTAATGGCGAGGAGGTATGATTACAGTCGGGCCGTGGAGCACCAGGCAGAGGTGTGTAGTTTCGAGGCCAAACGGCCGGATTGGTATATGCCGCGGCGCCGAGAGGAGGCGACCTTGCCGGACGTCATAGCCCAGATGCGTTTTGATTTTTGGTTCTCCTTATCTTGCTTTAATTGATGTGGGTTCTACGCACTCTTATGTTGCCGATGGTATAGTAGAGACAATGGATTTAGACTCGAGATATCTTCTAGGCGGATGACCGTAATAAGCCCTCTAGGTCACTCTGTAGTGGTAGATAAAGCGTATAGAGGCGCACCTCTAGAACTCCAAGGGTATCTTCGAGGTGATCGATGGACCGCCGTTTGGGGAGTTCGATCGATTTTGGGGATGGGTGGTGAGTAAGCACCAAAGCGAAGTTGGATCTGTGGCTAAGCGCATGGTTCGAAGCACGGTGAGGGTGATGAAGTAGTTACGATCGGTAATAGGAGAAACTATCTCATCCAATGTGGTATCTGCTCCCAAAGTCGAGAAAATGGTCGGGAAGGGTTGTGAAGCGTATGTGGTTCATGTGTATGCCTTAGAGACTAAGGAGTCTCTTTGTGGAGCAGTTGGACGATTAGGGAATTTGTGGATGTGTTTCTGAGGAGCTCCGGGTTTGCCACCGGATCGGGAGGTAGAGTTGAGGATAGATCTGTTATCGGAATCGCGCCAGTATCCATTGCTCGCATGTGATGGCACCTAAGGAGTTAGTGGAGCTTAAGGCTCGAATCTGAGAATTGTTGGACCGAGGCTTTATCGGGCCAAGTATTTCGCCATGGGGAGCGCCGGTACTCTTTGTAAAGAAGAAAGAGCGGTACTATGCGGATGTGCATAGACTACATGGCCGAATAAGTGACGATCAAAAACAAGTATCCTTTGCCTCGGATAGATGACTTGTTTGATCGGTGAAGAAGCGTCGGTTTTCTCGAAGATCAACCTAAGGTGCAGGTATCACCAGTTGAAGGTAAAAGAGGCGGATATCTCAGAAGGCGGCATTTACGTACTCGGTATGGGCACTTTGAGTTCTTGGTTATGCCGTTCGGGTTGACTAACGACCGGTGACTTTCATGGATCGATGAATAGGGTGTTCCAACGATACCTAGATCGGTTCGTGGTAGTTTTTATCGGCGACATCTTGGTATACTCAAGGGCGAGGAAGAGCATGATACTCATTTACGAGTGGTATTGCGATTCTAAGGAGAAAGCATTTCTATCTGAAGTTCAATAAATCTGAGTTACGGCTCGTGGAGGTGACATTCTTGGGTCATGTAGTGTATGGTGAGGATTAGAGTGGACCCGCAAGATAGAAGCGGTTTTGGATTGGAAGCCGCCTAAGTCGAGAGCGGAGATTCGGAGTTTTCGGGCTTGGCGAGGATACTACCAAGATTTGTAGAGGGTTTCGTTGATCGCAGACCGATGACCAAATTATTGAGAAAGGGAGTTAGTTTATTTGGTGAGAAGCAACAGGAGAGCTTCGACAAGTTGAAGAAGATTTTGATTGAAGCTCGGTTCGATTCAACTTTGAGGTCGGTAAGGAATTTATAGTGTCTCGCGATGCATCACATACGAGCTTGGGTTGCGTCTTGATGCACGGGAAGGAAGGTTGTGGCTTACGATCCCGGCTATTTGAGGCCACATGAGGTTAATTATCCTACGCACGATCTAGAGTTAGCAATGTAGTATTTGCCCTAAAGATATGGAGGCATTACTTGTGCGGAGAAAGATCGATAGTCTACACGGACCATAAGAGTCTGAAGTACCTCGACTCGAAAGACTTGAATCGAGGCAATACCAGATGGATTGAGTGGCGAAAGACTACGATTGCTCAATTGAGTATCATCCGGGCAAGGCTAACGTCGTGGCAGACGCGTTGAGCCGTAAGGTTATTTCGGATTTAAGAGCGTTGTTTGCCCACTTGAGTTTGTACGACGACGGGAGTATTCTCGCGAAGCTGCGAGTTAAGCCTACTTGGGTTGAGCAGATCAGAGAAAAGCAGTTGTTAGATGAGGTTTTGAGCGCAGAAGACTCAAAGTGCGAGTGATGGGTTGAAGGGTATAGCTTGTCTAATGATGGGGTTCTGTGTTTCGTGGGAAGGCTTGTATGCCGAGAGATCTTTGAATTGAGGCAAAAGATTCTTGAGATGCTCATAGCAGACCCTACGCTATGCATCCCGGAGGTAGCAAAATGTATAAGGATCTCGGGGGCGATTCGGTGGCGGGTGCGAAAAAGGAGGTGATGAGTTTGTAGGAAAGTGTCTAACATGTCGGCAGTCAAAGTGAGCATCGATTGCCGTCTGGTTGCTTGACAAATGAAGATTCCACAGTGGAAGTGGGAAAGGATCACTATGGATTTCGTCGGTGGATTATCGCTACACCGAGCAAGAAGGATTGATTTGGGTAGTTGTGGATCGGTGACTAAATCCGCTCACTTTATTCGGTGAGGGTGGATTACTCACTTGAGAGGTTGGCTAAGTTGTATGTGTCGAGATTGTGAGGCGCAGGGGTGCCGTGTCGATCATCTCGGATAGGGACCCCGATTCACGTCAAGGTTACGGAAGGCTTTGCATCGGGCTCTGGGTACAGTTAGATTTCAAAGACGGCATTTCATCCATGATCGACGAGGCGATCGAAAAGAGTTATCAGATATTGGAGGACATGCTTGAGGTGTGTTTTGGACTTGAGGGTAGTTGGGAGGAGTATCTACCGTTAGCTGAATTCGCTTACAACAACAAACTACCAAGCGAGCATTAAGATGGCACCTTATGAGGCGTTATACGTAGAAAGTGTCGTTCACCGACTTGTTGGACGAGTTAAGTGAGCGTCGATTATTGGGACGAGTTGGTTCTTTGAGACCGAAGACAAGGTTAAGTTGATTCAGGCTAGATTGAAGGAAGCTTCTGACCGGCAGAAGTCCTATGTCAATCTTAAGCGGAGAGATATTGAGTTTGTTGTAGGAGATCGGGTTTTCCTGAAGGTCTCACCGTGGAAGAAAGTATTAAGGTTCGGAAGAAAGGCAAGCTTAGTCCGAGGTTTATTGGGCCATATAAGGTACTAAGGCGAGTGGGACGATTCGCGATCATTTCGAGTTGCCGGTGAGCTAAGTCAAATTCACGACGTGTTCCACGTTTGATGCTTGGCGATATCGTTCCAATCCATCACATGTGGTAACGATGAGGAGATCGAGGTAAATCCAGATATGTCCATGGAGGAAGAGCTGCATGATTTTAGATCGGGATGTGAAGGTTCTCTTGCAGAAGTCGTGCCTCTGGTTAAGGTTCTTTGGCGGAATCATGGCGTGGAAGAAGCGGCGTGGGAACCCGAGGATATGATGAGACAACAATACCGCAACTCTTTCGACTGTAATTTCGAGGTCGAAATTCTTTTAAGGGGTAGAAGCGTAATATCCGGGTTAAGGGCTATTTTGTTTTGGCATTGGTTGCATGATTAATTGCTTGCTATGATGTTGTTTGGGTGTTTTAGGGCTTAGTTGTAGGCTAGGAGTGAGCCTGAGTAGGTGGTGAAATTTTAGTTTTGGGCTTTAGGGATAGGAGTGAAGGTGTTGGGGTTTATAATTAATTTAAGTGAATTTGTAACACAAGAAGGGAGCTGGTGGAGTGGCAAAGCATGCGCCACTTGGAGCATGTGTGTGGCGTCAAATGCAAGGGGGAGGTCTTGAGTTCAAGTCACGAGAATCCCACCCCTTTGGCTCCCATTTTGGACGGCATGGAGGAAGAGGTTGTGGGCAACTTGAACTCTACCATGGACTTGGTCAACATATTCAAACGGTGGATGGAGAGCAATTGTAGGAGGGAGACTTGGTCTTTGCCATTTGAATTAGTGGTGTGAGAGTAAATGGGGGGAGGTTGGCCGGTTTTGGTGAGAGTTTGGGGGAAAGAAAAGAGTGGCCGGTTGCTATTGTGGTGGTGTGCCGAATTTTCCCTTAGCATGTGTGCATTTTATTTTTATTCTTTTTCTCTTCTTTCGGTCAAAAATTCTTGTTGGTAAGCCACTTTCCTTTGAGTCAAAAGCTAGCAAAAGCTCTTCACTTGCAATTAGCCTAAGCCGAAACCATTTTGTCTTTCTTCTCATGCTTGAAACCGAAACCCCAAAGTGCTTCCATCTTTGCCGAATTTGCTTGTTGCTTTCATCATTTTTTTTAGAAGCCGAATGTCCCTTCCATTTTTTCTTTCTTCTTCATTTGTGTTAAACCGAAACCAGCCTTGAGTTTTCTCTACAACTTGTGCCGAAACTTTATTTCCAAAGGTGATCTTCCTCCATTCCTTTTTCTTCTAAACCGAAAGCACCACCCTTTTCATCACCTTTTACTTTCTTTCTTTTCTTAAACTTGTTAGCCGTTGCCACCATTTGTGTTACCCATTTCTCTCAAGCCGAAACTCATCCTCCAAAATCACCATCATCCATTCCTTTTTCTTTAAACCAAGAGCACCTCTCCATATCTTTAATCTATTTCCCTCTTTTCCAAAACCTGTTAGTCGAACTTTACTACAACTCTTTTGTTTTCTTCGTTTTCTTTTTAAACCTTTCTTTTCTTGATCAAGGGTGTTGGCCGAACCTTTCTTGGTGTAGACCGAATATTAGGTGTTGTTGGGTGATTGTGTTCAATCGGTCTTGTAAAGGGTAAGTACTAGGCCGAATGGCCATTTCCCTTTCTCTAGTATTTTACCGATTTTTGGTATGATAAGAGTGACTTTGGTATCGGTTAAAAAGGTATTAACTTCTTGTAAGTAAGCTTTTTTTCGTATAGGGTCCCTTGGGTTCGAAATCAAGCAAGGCGAGGCTTCTTACTCTGTTAAGCAATCGGTAAGTGAGGGTGAAATGATTACTCGTGGTTGATTTGTTTAGTTTCGATTATGAATATGGTTTCAAGGATTAACCACTTTCTTTCTAGGGAAAGCCGATTCTTTGAAAGAACCCTTTGTTGGATTCGGTTTGGTAGGAAACCAAATCCAGTTTAAGGTAAGGGTAAACCGGTGTACCCTTTGATTTATTTGGTTATGGCCGAATGATATGTGTGCTAACCCTTTGGTTGGTTGATTTTAGGATCAAAGTTGTCAAGGTGGTCGAGGGTCTTAGACCGGTTCTTAGTATTAAAACCTCCGTTAATTCAGGTGTGTAAACTAACACACTTCTGTTTAGTAATATAATTGATAACCTGTGTGATGATTAATGGAACAGTGATGGTTGATGTGATACCCTAATGGGTATGATTCTGGACTCGGGTAAGTCAGTATTATTATTATGAGTTTACTGATGATCTATATGATACCATGGTTGTGGATATATGTGACATGGGGTATGAGATTAGACATATTAGCATGATATGCATGATTATATGATATGCATGATTACATGAGTGTGGTATGTTGATGGGTGATCTGAGTGGAGGGAGCGGTGATATTTTGTCTTGTGAGCACCGGTGTTTTAGTAACACACTTTGTGACTTTGGGTCACAGAGGTTTAGCACCTCGGAGGTTTGGTACCTCGGCGTCTCGTCCACGTGGTTAACACCACCATGGGTTGGCCCCACTTGTGAGATATGGGATTGGCGCGGTGATTTGGTATCACACGATGGGTTGGCCCCATCAGCATTTGTGACTACGGTCACGGTGCTTTAGTAGCACAAATGTGTCTTTGGGACACGGAGGTTTGGCACCTCATTGCGACTTGTCCATGTGGTTTAACCAAGTGGGTTGGCCCCACATGAGATATGGGATCGTCGCTAGTGATTGGGTATCACACGATGGGTTGGCCCCATCATTGGATTTGTGACCTCGGTCACCGGTGCTTTAGTAGCACAATTGTGTCTTTGGGACACCGGTGTTTTGGTAACACATTGTGACTATATGTCACCGGTGGTTTGGCACCACCGGTGGTTTGGTACCACAGGGGTAGAAAAGCGATATGGATGGTTAGGATCGGGTTGCATTAATTATATTGCTTTGTATGATGTGTGTTAGCATGTTGTTCTTGAGGCGGGATTTACACTTTGAGTCACTCGACTCACCCTCTCCTTTGACTTTTCGGTGACACTTAGGCGCGGACATGGGCCGGGATGGACTCGAGGTGCTCATGCCATACCGAAATAAAGATTTGCTCGGACTTTTAAGGAAGTTGGTGCTTAAGTTTTATTGTTACTATTTGGTTTTATTTGGGGTGTAAATGGCCTTTTAAATTATGTTTAGTTTACGATTAAGTTAGATTTATAATATGCTTTAACAAACTACTTGAGTTAAAATGTGCTAAAACTTGGAAAGACAACGTTTTCAAAACTTCAAAACGATGTTTTAAACTATACCATCGGGTATCATACTATAACTTAGAACAAAATGAACTCAAATTGTTTTCTAACTTAAATATGGTTTTCTACTAAGACAAAATACTTTAGTAATAATATGAAACAACTTAAACTTCAAACCGACATAAATTAGTTTTACCTACACTTCAGATAAATTTTCAAAGCTCTCTGGGTTTTCAAATACAACATAAATTTTTAGTCAAAACCTACTCAAGTTTTCCTCAAATACAAAGTTTCGCAAAGTGATTCATCAGACTTCTAGACTTCAACCTAAACCACCCAAAACCTTTTTCCCTGTAGCATACCAGATTCGGTCGTGGTGTATTGACCGGGTTTGGGGTGTTATAGTATCTCCATTTGGTTATTGAGTTAATCGGATTGAAGGTTGGCTAATTGATATTGTTGGTAGGATCGATTCTTGGTTCATCGAGGGAGATCACAGTCATGGTAAGTGGAGTTAGCCTAATAAAGTGTTTCTAGTTACGATTATCGAAGTTGAGACTAACCTTCTATCAACTATCAATATAGGTGTTGAAATCGGTAGAAAGCACAACTCGTAATCAAGGTGTGTAATCCCGTACCCTTCTGAATATATGTTTGAAATGGTGAGTAAGTCTCACATCTCTTTGAAAGTTTACATGAAATATTCTATGATTCAGTAGAAATACTGAAGAAAACCGATAACCAGCATCCGTGATCACTCGGACGTGCGTATGCTCGTAGTGGTAATCATGTTTTGTAATAAAACAGTTTCGATCAAAAACAATGATGTTTATTTGAAAAATCACGAAAACTTGGATAAAAGGAATTACAAAGTGAGTAAGATATCAGATTAAATCTTACTGTGTCTACTTTAATATGGAAGAAACGGAGAAGGAAAAGGAATATTATATTCTGAGATATGTTAATTTTAGTAAGACTAGTTCTGAATGACTCTGGGGTATTCTGTTCTGTCTTGGAAAAATCGTATAAAATTGTAAAAAGTGAATTATGGGACATAATTTATATTTAAGGATTCCTTAGTGAGCCTATTATTAATAGAGACAAGTGGGAGCAGTATATAAAAACTGTACAGTGAGATATTTGGATTTTGGATAAGAGAGGTCAGAATCATTGGACAGTGAAACAAGGGAAACTTTAAGGAATAAACTGTACTAAATGGTTAAGGTAAAAATTCTGGAAAAATTATAGTAAGAAGAAATTTGAGTCTAGTTTCAAGTAAAATTTACGGATTTAGATTTCGAGATTCCTAACATGAGTTATAGTCAATTTAGTCAGTATGACACAGATGGACAGTTTTAAACTTTTATGCCCCAAATTAGTAGTTAAGCCTAGGTTACGAAATTACCATAATACCCTTAGAGGGTAAATTACCGAAATACCCCTGGGTTGCGAGATTACCGAATTACCCTCGACGAGTAAAATTACGAAAATGCCCTTATGGGCCGAATTACGAAAATGCCCTTTTGGGCCAAATTACGGAATTGCCCCCAAATGACTAAATCGATAAAAGTGATATATGGGCCAATTGTGATATTTGATATATGGGCCAAATGTGATATTTGCTATATGGGTCAAATGTGATATTTGATATATAGGCCAAATGTGATATTTGCTATTTGGCCAAATGTGATATTTGCTATATGGGCCAAATGTGATATTTGCTATATGGGCCAAAATCTGATATGGGCTAGATCGTTTAAATTTTTATAATGGGCCGTATGTTTGTAATAATTATATGAATGAATTATTGTAAATGAGTATGCATACATGATTTGCATGGGTTGGGATATTTAACGAAGAGAAGTTCTGGTAGCTTTGCTGCAAAATTCTTTCGGCTATATGCCGAGTTTGATATATGGCTTAATGCCCAGTTTTGGTGTGTTGGCGGGGTGGGTGACTAAAGCTCCCCACAGGTGTGTTGGTTGGTACGGGTGGTGTGTAGCGAATGGAAAGCTAGGTTTGGTTAGGAAATTGCATTTCGTACGCATGCTATATTTGATACATTATTGTTATTGTAAATGGGCTTAGGCCCAAAATATTGCTATGTGTGTTCCGACCCAATGGATGATGGTAAGGGGATTTCACACTGAGTTCTTGTAACTCACCCCCTCCTCTTAACCCTTGTAGGTAATGCTCAGTGATGAGGACTTGGAGCCATGGATGGCTCAGTGGAGGCCATGCTTCGAAAATAACATTTTCGAATATTAGTAAACTACCTTTCCGTTTTATTTAATTACTTTTATTGTTTCGGGTTTTAAAGTTGTAATAAGGCCTCTGGACTATTTTTATTTTGCTTTATATTTGGATGTTTTTATTATTCTTCTTAAATTGTTTAAAAAGGATTTTTTGAAACACCCCAAACCCGGCCCACGAGCCTTGACCGGATCTGGTATGTTCCCCGGTGTAAACCGTTTCAAAACTCTTTTCTTACTTAGGAAAAACTTGTGTGATTTGGAAGCAAGATCGTTTTGGGTTGGGCTTGAGATGAAAACAAGTTTATTTCATTATTAATAATCCTTTACTTCAAGCGACAAAACGTTTGGGCTTTGTTTTAAAAATAGATTTACTTAATCTTTTAATAAGTAAAAGTTTGTAAGCTTAATAAATAAAAACAGAATAAAATAATTCTACAAAGGCCTTATTACATCAAATAATTCCTACATTTAAATTCAAAATACTTAAAATAAAATAGTCCAAATAAAAGAAATCTGAACTTCACATGGCCTCCACTAATCATTTGTCGGCCCGGTCCATCACTGGTCTTCACCTGAAAAGTAATCCCACAACAGGGTGAGTCAATAGACTCAATGCGTAACCAACACTAAAATTTAATATTTCAGGCATACAATGTCATACATGTTCATAAAGCATTTAAACAATATGATGCAACTCGAACCCAAACCTAGATGCCATCCGCTACATATCCCCGTACCAACCTGCACACCGTGGGGACTACTAAGTCAACCCTCCATCCGCTACACACCATCGAAGGCGTCATTGCGGTCGGCGTGCTCATCGCCATATATAAAATTCGTGGCATAGCCACCAGATAATTGTGTCATGAGACACCACATTCAGATAATGTAACCAAAGTTACCACATTCAGATAATGTGACCGAAGTCACCACATTCAGATAATGTGACCGAAGTCACCACATTCAGATAGTGAGACCGAAGTCATCACATTCACTTCCCCTTTCTCAAATAACCCGAATGCCCCATATTATTCATATCATGCATATCATACTTAAATTCACATTCATGTCACTTTTCACATGTTAAGTATAACATATTTCGTAATCCTAGTAGGAGTAGGAAAACGCACCTGAGTACTTTGTACCATAACATGGTACTTTAGCCACATTCTTACACTTTCATATTAACACATATATCAAGTTTAAGCCATAAATCTATTAAGATTAGTGTGGGGTACACACGGTACCTTAGCCATATTCTTACACTTTCATATTAACACATTTAATTTAAAACATAGCCATGAACATATTAAAACTTAGAGTAGGGTACACACCTTATTTGCTTAGCAGTTCACTTAAATCCTGAAAAGCTTGATCTAATGCCTTAGATCTCAATTCCTACATTCGGCCAACATTAATATATTAGCATAAAGCCTATTCGGCTATAAAACCAAATCCTAGTAGGATTTGTGTACTTACCTTAATGTCGATTGAATAAAAAATCAAATCCCGGAAACTTGTATTCTTCCCCTTTGAAATCGGCAAATCACTAGATCCCTTGAATCGGTTAGTTTTCAGCTTAAAACACATAATAATAGATCTACTACAAAAATAGGGTCTTGGCCGAATATTCATAGTCACTTACCTTAAGGATCTTAAATCCCGAAATTCACCGAATAACTAGGGAACATGCGGCCTATGGTGTACCTTCGGGGAAAGAACTTCTCCTTCCATATTCGGCCAAGATTAATAATCGAAATTAGTCCCTAAATTTCGATAAGTCTAAAATATAAAAGAATGGAAACTAAACTTGGATCTTACCCTTATTTGAAGGAATCGATTGCACCTTCACTTTAACCTTCAGAGATTCGACTATTGCTAAATGATGCTCTCACAGCTTTCGGCTTTTGGAGGGATTAGAAAGAAAAGAGAAGGAAGAATAAAACTGTAGGAATTTCGGCAGAGAGAGGAGAATCTACTTAAGAAATTCGGCAAAGGAGGAGTGAATGAATGAATGGTCTCTTTTCCTTTTATAGCCAAAATTACTAACTTAGAATCCCTTACTTGGCCATCACTCTTTTATTTTGATAGCTTTATCTCTTATTTAGCCGAAATTCTAAAGGGAATAAAACTCTTCTCTTAAGAGTCCCTATTGTCGTCCCTTGCTTCCTCTCTAAGTAATTAAATAAAAAAATATCACTTAAAGCCTTCGCTAGATGCCGTCCACCACCTTCCCTTGATGAGCTGAATTTAAACTTGTTCTATTGGACTCCTTATGGCCATACTAGGCCCAAATTATCCACCTAAGTGGCGTCACTCACTGGGCTTTAAGTGGTATCTTCAGGCCACTTTTCTAAGCCTGTTTGTGTGTCAAATTTCACATACTTTTCTCTTAAGGCCACCTTGCCTTAATTTCCTCTTTAAACTTTAAAACTCGACATTTCTAAGTCATTTCTAAGTTTCCAAAAATTTTCGTTTGGCTCTTTAAACTTGACATTTCCTTACATTTCCAAGTTTCCCAAAATGTTTACTTTCCTCTTTTGAATCATTTCTAAATCATTTTCCTAGTTTCCATAAATGTTCACTTTCCTCTTTTGAATCATTTTTAAATCATTTTCCTAGTTTCCATAAATGTTCACTTTCCTCTTTTTAACTTAGCATTTCCAAAATGTTCACTTTCCTCTTTTAACTTAACATTTCCAAGTTTCCAAAATGTTCACTTTTCTCTTTTTGAAACTTAACATTTCTAAATCATTTCTTACATTTCCAGGACATTTCCCTACATTTCTTTACATTTCCATACATTTCCATACATTTCCTTACATTTCCATACATTTCCTTACATTTCCATACATTTCCATACATTTCCTTACATTTCCAAGGTTCTAAAAATGCACGCAACATATCACAGTAAACATGCTATTTCATAAAATTAAGCAAAGATGCACACAATGGGATTCGAACCTCTTCCCTCAAAGTACTTCACTTGATGCCATAACCCTTACACCTTAGGTGGCGTCCCTTGCCACTTTTCCACATCACTTCTTGTTTTTAACTTAAAAACCAATAATTGTCCAAAGCTTTCTCTTCCATCCTAGGATTTTAAAAACCCTTAATTCATTTCCAAACACTGCCAAAACCTACTACTCATGAATTATGCACAAACGCAAAACCCCTAATCTAGGATGTTACAGTTCTACCCTCCTTAAAAATAATTTCATCCTCGAAATTACTTACTAACAGTCGTACAATCCTTCTCACCACACTTATGCTTACGCTACGCACTCTGATATTAATAGAACCATCATGCTTTCCAGGCACAATCTCTAAGTTTACGTCCCTTAGAACTCATTTCTAATGATGCGCTTTAATCTGATTTAAGAAATTTTATGTATTAAAAAACTTTGTTTCACTGATTAACCGCGAAGAAGTTTTATGGAAAGAATTTTTTTTAAGAAGTGGTTCTTTCGTATTCATACATGCACACAGTCTTTACATTCATACATCCATCAATCAATTATGAACTTTCGCTCATTCAGAGAAATATTGTAGTTTCCATTGTTGTTTGTTTTTCCACTACCCGGGGGTATTTTCGTAATTTGTCCTACAAGGGTATTTTCGTAATTTGTCAAAATAAGGTTCCTTGGTAATTTTGTCAATAAGGGTATTTTGGTAATTTTTGAAATCTCGGGGGTATTTCAGAAATTTTGAAATTACAGGGGTATTTCGATAATAAACCAGGGTAAATTTATAAATCTTAATAAATCAAGGGTATTTCAAAATTTGCAAAACTTGAGGGTTCTTTTTGAGAATTTGTTTTCCAAATTGGTGCTGTTGCAAAAATTTTGGAAATCAGGGTCATTTTGAAAATTTTGGTAAGTTAGGGGTAATTTTGTAATTTTCCAAAAATCAAGATATTTTTGATAATTTGCAAATAAGGGTTTTTGGAATTGTTATAAAATAATGATAATGTTGATTAGATATGTGGGTATTTTAGACATTTTTATAAACCAAGGGCATTTTTGTAATTTTACCACTAGGGGTATTTTTGTAATTTTATAAATCAGAAACTTTTCGTGAAATTGTGTAGAAAAGATAGTTTCCACGAATTAAAGAAAAAAAATGATTTTAAGAGTTTTAAAATTAGGATTCTTAAAAAAAACATTGCTAATTCCCTTTCGGGTTTTAGTTATTGGGTTTAGCCTATGACCGAGTCTTCTTGGTCAGGGTGAACCAAAACTACGCACCAGGTAGGATTCGAGTGGAGAGGAGGTGAGTCACACGGACTGCTTAAATACCAAGCTCCCATTGAAACCATTCCTAGGCATGCGTACAGGGGTTGCCACACCCACTAAGTCCTCTAGGTTAGGGTGAACCGAAGCTACGCACCAGGTAGGATTCCTGTGAAGAGGAGGTGAGTCACTAGGACTGCTTAAATACCAAGCTCTTCCGGGTCCAATCCTAGACATGCGTACCATGGTTGCCACACCCTAACTCGATTGACTTAGCCATAGGTTTGTTTAGTGCATTAAGTCTTATGTAGTAGTTGGGGTAGACTAGCCCTAGGGTTCAAATACTTATCAGACTAATCTATGTTGCCATAAAATCCCATACATTGCACATATTCAGATCACTTTAGAAGTCAGAAGTACTTACCTGGTGGACTGCGGGTGGGAGACTTAGTGGGCCATGCCAGAAAAACCTCAAAATTTTTCAAAAAATTTCTTTTGGGCTTACTTTGGAAAACGTTTTGGGCCTTAAACCTAAGGCTGAGAGTTTAAAACTGGGCTCTGATACCAAATTGAAACACCCCGAACTCGGCCCACGAGCCTTGACCGAATCTGGTATGTTCCCCGATGTAAACCGTTTCAAAACTCTTTTCTTACTTAGGAAAAACTTGTGTGATTTGGAACAAGATCGTTTTGGGTTGGGCTTGAGATGAAAACAAGTTTATTTCATTATTAAAAATCCTTTACTTCAAGTGACAAAACTTTGGGCTTTGTTTTAAAAATAGATTTACTTAATCTTTTAATAAGTAAAAGTTTGTAAGCTTAATAAATAAAAACAGAATAAAATAATTCTACTAAGGCCTTATTACATCAAATAATTCCTACATTTATATTCAAAATACTTAAAATAAAATAGTCCAAATAAAAGAAATCTGAACTTCACATGGCCTCCACTAATCATCCGCGTACTGGGTCCATCACTGGTCGTCACCTGAAAAGTAATCCCACAATGGGGTGAGTCAACAGACTCAATGTGTAACCAACACTAAAATTTAATATTTCAGGCATACAATGTCATACATGTTCATAAAGCATTTAAACAATATGATGCAACCCGAACCCAAACCTAGATGCCATCCGCTACACATCCCCGTACCAACCTGCACACCGTGGGGACTACTAAGTCAACCCTCCATCCGCTACACACCATCGAAGGCAGTCGCTGCAGTTGACGTGCTCATCGCCCATATAAAATTTGTGGCATAGCCACCAGATAATTGTGTCATGAGACACCACATTCAGATAATGTAACCGAAGTTACCATATTCAGATAATATGACCGAAGTCACCACATTCAGATAATGTGACCGAAGTCACCGCATTCAAATAATGAGACCGAAGTCATCACATTCACTTCCCCTTTCTCAAATAACCCGAATGCCCTATATTATTCATATCATGCATATCATACTTAAATTCACATTCATGTCACTTTTCACATGTTAAGTATAACATATTTCGTAATCCTAGTAGGAGTAGGAAAATGTACCTGAGTACTTTGTATCATAACATGGTACTTTAGCCACATTCTTACACTTTCATATTAACACATATATCAAGTTTAAGCCATAAATCTATTAAGATTAGTGTGGGGTATACACGGTACCTTAGCCATATTCTTACACTTTCATATTAACACATTTAATTTAAAACATAGCCATGAACATATTAAAACTTAGAGTAGGGTACACACCTGATTTGCTTAGTGGTTCACTTAAATCCCGAAAAGCTTGATCTAATGCCTTAGATCTTAATTCCTACATTTGGCCAACCTTAATATATTAGCATAAAGCCTATTCGGCTATAAAACCAAATCCTAGTAGGATTTGGGTACATACCTTAATGCCGATTGAATAAAAAATCAAATCCCGAAAACTTGTATTCTTCCCCTTTGAAATCGGCAAATCACTAGATCCTTTGAATCGGTTAGTTTTCAGCTTAAAATACATAATAATAGATCTACTACAAAAATAGAGTCTTGGCCGAATATTCATAGTCACTTACCTTAAGGATCTTAAATCCTGAAATTCACCGAATAACTAGGGAACATGCGGCCTATGGTGTACCTTCGGGAAAAGAACTTCTCCTTCCACGATTCGGCCAAGATTAATAATCGAAATTAGTCCCTAAATTTCGATAAGTCTAAAATATAAAAGAATGGAAACTAAACTTGGATCTTACCCTTATTTGAAGGAATAGATTGCACCTTCACTTCAACCTTAAGAGATTCGACTATGGCTAAATGATGCTCTCACAACTTTCGGCTTTTGGAGGGATTAGAAAGAAAAGAGAAGGAAGAATAAAACTGTAGGAATTTCGGCAGAGAGAGGAGAATCTGCTTAAGAAATTTGTCAAAGGAGGACCAATGAATGAATGGCCTCTTTTCCTTTTATAGCCGAAATTACTAACTTAGAATCCCTTACTTGGCCATCACTCTTTTATTTTGATAGCTTTATCTCTTATTTAGCTGAAATTCTAAAGGGAATAAAACTCTTCTCTTAAGAGCCCCTATTGCCGTCCATTGCTTCCTCTCTAAGTAATTAAATAAAAAAAATCACTTAAAGCCTTAGCTAGATGCCATCCACCCCCTTCCCTTGATGAGCCGAATTTAAACTTGTTCTATTGGACTCCTTGTGGCCATACTAGGCCCAAATTATCCACCTAAGTGGCGTCACTCAGTGGGCTTTCAATGGTATCTTCAGGCCACTTTTCCAAGCCTGTTTGTGTGTCAAATTTCACATACTTTTTCCCTTAAGGCCACCTTGCCTTAATTTTCTCTTTTAAACTTTAAAACTCGACATTTCTAAGTCATTTCTAAGTTTCCAAAAATTTTCGTTTGGCTCTTTAAACTTGACATTTCCTTACATTTCCAAGTTTACCGAAATGTTTACTTTCCTCTTTTGAATCATTTCTAAATCATTTTCCTAGTTTCCATAAATGTTCACTTTCCTCTTTTGAATCATTTCTAAATCATTTTCCTAGTTTCCATAAATGTTCACTTTCCTCTTTTTAACTTAGCATTTCCAAAATGTTCACTTTCCTCTTTTAACTTAACATTTCCAAGTTTCCAAAATGTTCATTTTCCTCTTTTTGAAACTTAACATTTCTAAATCATTTCTTACATTTCAAGGACATTTCCCTACATTTCCTTACATTTCCATACATTTCCATACATTTCCAAGGTTCTAAAAATGCACACAACATATCACAGTAAACATGCTATTTCATAAAATTAAGCAAAGATGCACACAATGGGATTCGAACCTCTTCCCTCAAAGTACTTCACTTGATGCCATAACCCTTGCACCTTAGGTGGCGCCCTTGCCACTTTTCCACATCACTTCTTGTTTTAACTTAAAACCAATAATTGTCCAAAGCTTTCTCTTCCATCCTAGGATTTTAAAAACCCTTAATTCATTTCCAAACACTGCCAAAACCTACTACTCATGAATTATGCACAAACGCATAACCCCTAATCTACGATGTTACATTTTTCTAAAAATATAAATAATGGTTTTCAAAATTGATTAATAAATGGATTTTATAGCAAACATTTACAAATAATTTAACTCGGAATCTCTTTCAAAATTCCAACGTCATTTTCAAAAGTCCTGATTTTAAAGTCCACCACTTCGATTTTCGACTCATCAATCAACCTCTCAAAAATATTGTATTTTATCTATGTTTCTTTAATGTTTTCAAAATGCTTTTGCAACTCTACTTCCAAATGTCATATTTTCGTAAATTGTTATTTCAAATATGTTTTCGCAACCAAAAAGGTTTTTAAAGATAATTACATTTTCAAGTAGATAACAATTGCTTAAGTGTTTTGGGTTTTAACAAAGAGGCTGTAATTCTCAAACAAGTTTTTAATCATTGCAAAGATGGTTTTTTTTAAAAAAAAACACTTTCATGTGACATGCCAGATTTGGGCCTAACTTCTAGGCCGGGTTTGGGGTGTTACAGTAGTTTTAATTAGAGGTGTACATGGGCCGAGCGGCCCGAAGGCTCGCCCGAAATGTGGGAGGGTTTGGACAAAAATATAGGCCTGAAAAATGGGCTTGGAAAAAAAAAATAAGGCCAGTTTAAAAAATGACCGGGCTCGGGTAAGGCATTTTTGGCCTGGGTCCGGCCCGACCCGTCCCAAATTCATTAAAGGAAAAAAAAACTATTTTTTAATATTATTTTCTTCTTATTTTCTCCTTATTTTGGTACCATTTTACTATTATGTTTCTATTATTTTGTTGTTATTGTTTAGATATTATATAAAACTTATTTTATTGTTAATTTTGTTATTATTTTAAAGACATTTGTTAATTTTTTTATTATTTTAGAGGCATTTGCTTGTTAAGTTGCATCTATTTTAGTGTAATTTAAGTCTAAATATTTTTAAAATTTTTTCAAAAAATATTTATTTTGATTTTTTAGTATATTTGATGTATTATATATATTTAAAATTATATAAAATAATATAAAAATTAATACGAATTGGTAGAACTGGTCGGGCTCGGGTTTTAGCATTTTTATATGGGTCGGGCTTGGGTAAAATTTTAGGCCCATTTTTTGGGCCCGGCCCGGCCCGAGCCCAATGAACGAGCCTAAATTTTTAGTTGGGCCGGGCTGACCCATGTACACCTTTAGTTTTAATGTGCCTAATTGAGTGTGCATGATGATTATATAGCACCCAAGAGTCTCATGGACGACACCCAAGTGGAGCACGAGTTCTTGAGATGAAACACATGAAGCCGAAAGACCATTTGCCATATGTCAATTTCATGTCATGACTTATGCGAGTCTTAAGACCCAATTTTAGACCCATGGATGTGATGGGCTCACATTACCTCAAGGCTTAATAATGACTTCGGATGCTAAACAAATCCAAGCAAGATTGAACAGGACCATCCAAGACTTTGTTACCAAGGCCCTAGATGCGCACATGACCAAAAAAGAAAATCAAGATTCACTTTCTTGTTTTCAAGAAAACAAAGAAACTGAATCTTGCTCCAATTTTGCTGTTTCGCAGAATTTTAAGAATCTAGAAAATCAAGATTTCAAATCCTAGAAATCTTGGTCCAAGAAACCAAATCTTACAGCCAAGGCACATTGGATTTCATGTACGAGTTTGAATGAGCCAATTTCGAGAGCAAGCAGATCACAAGACCAAATTCTTGAAAAAAATGGCCCATTAAGATGTCTACAAGCCCATCCTGAAGTTTGGAAAGTAATTTAATTGAATATCAAGCCAAATTATCAAAGTGGCCCAAATTGTAAAATATTTAAACTATAGGTTTAATTTTATTTTAATAGGTGGATCATCATGTAAGAATTCAGCCCAAGGAGCCCATTTTATTCATTTGGCTGAATTCCCTTTAAAAGTCCACACTTAGAATTTTTTTTATTTTTTATTTGATGTGTTGTCATGTTAGTTATTCCATTAGGGTTTGGAAAAATTTTTTTGGGGGCCTATAAGTAGCATGGACATTCACCCTTATACACACAATTGATTTATGTTTTTTTTTTTTTTGAGTTAATAATAATTCTCTTTGAGTTTTTCTTCAAGAATGCTCTTGAGTTTCTTTTAGAAGTTGTTTTAACAATCTTTCAGGTTGTGGGAATCATTTTCAAGCTTTTTCTTGCTAAGATCTCTTTCTTGGAGTGGGAATTAGAGCCACTGAAAGGAGTTGTGCATTCTTAACGTTTACAATGATTCTTAGGATGTCATCTTCTATTTTCTATCCTTAATTTCTCGTTTCTTGCTTATTTAAGTTAGTTCTTACTGTTTTGGCTTGCTGATTTTATTTATTTTCATTCTAGGTTAAATTTGCTTCAAGAAAGACATTCTCCTATCTTGTTCCATCAAGAAACACATTAAAAAATAGGAGTTTTAATATTTTCTTTTTGTTTCAAACATTCTTGCACAAAACAATTTGTTTTTGTATTTAAAATCACTTCTAACAAATCTGTTTGTGTTTTGTTTTTCCATATCTGGTTGTGGCATTTTCTTGAGGTCTACAGACGGTTTATTTCCATCCAAGAAACCCTAATTCATTCTCTTTTGGACTCTTTACCCGTCTGTTCATCTTTCTTTAGCTTCAATTTTGTTTGACTTTCTTTTGTGACAACTAATCTGTTTTCGTTGTTTCTCGTTTCGGTTTACATTCATCTATAGATGTAGGATAAATCTGCGACTTTGACAAACTTTACAATCCGCTTCTGTATTAATCTGTCTCATTCTTCTTCAATGATACATGCCCAGTGTGTCGCGACACATGACTAAACGTGGAGAGCAAACACCGGGAAGGCTAAAATCATCCATACAATCAATATATTCCGAGATTAGGGTTTCTAATTAACATTGTTAGGGGTTCTAAATGTCTTTATAAATAGGAAGACTATTCCTAAGCTAGAAGAGGCCGATTAGAAGCTGTAGAAGTAGATTAAGGTTTTTATTACATTGTTATTTCAATTCCAAAAATCCCTTGTTCTTTTCGACTAGGTTCGATTTTCGACTAGGTTCGATTTGAACCTAAGTCTTTTCTATTGAAGTATTTAGTTTTATTTCATTATTCTTATTCAAAAAACAAAGATTAGTTAACAATTACGGGTTTAGGAAACTTCAAGCACATCCGATTACATTGATTGAGCAAATTCTTACCCTTCTCTTATTTAATTTATTCTTTTCTTTTGCATGTTTAAATTAAACCCAATAGTTATGGCATCTAGCTCGATGAGAGAGTAAATCTCTAGGAAGATTAACGAGTGGATGTGGTAGTAGTTAATAGATGGATTAGGTTTCCCTAGAGGAATTAATCGGTAATAAATTATGTGTGCTTATACCTTAGAAGTGACGACCTTAGGAAGTAATCTAGGATAAATGAGGTTGAGAGATAAGTTTATCAAGTAAATCATAGTTTATCTCGGTAGGGAAAGTGATTTAGAGACATAAGCGAGTACCTTCTGATTAATTAATTAGTAGAGGCTGAGAGGTAATAGTAGTTAGTCAGTAGTTAATTCTAGCTAAAACCTAATTCTGAAGTTAATTACGACCACTGAAATGAGTTAATCTTCTGCTTGTTATTCTGATTTCATTGTTTAATTATTTTATGTTTATTTAATTCAGTTATTTTAGTTTCCATTGGTTCTCTATTTAATTACTCATTGGAATATACATTTTAATTACTGCTATTTATACTTATTATTGTAGAAATATATTTCTGGTTTAATTCATCCTCCCTTGGGTACGATCCTCAAACTATGTAATAGTCACAAACATTACTCATACTGATAACTGTGTATATGATCCTTAAACTTGACATCATCATTGTCCCAACATTGTGAGTTGTATATTTTGATATAGTCAAATGTATATCGTAACAAGTTGAACTATAAATATTGATGTTGGATATACCATAAACCATGTAGTGGGATTGATGAAGATAGGATTTATCCCTTCTACATAATGTAGCATCCTAAATAATTGGGTATCATTATGTTGCTTAATGTTGGTTCGGGTTACTTGGAGATAGAATAAATATTATTATTTAAGTGTACATTTGAGTAAAGAAATTAAATGACCTTAAGACTTAAATTAATTAAGTGCTAAAAGTTGGCATAAGTGAGCTAGTAGTAAAGAGGAGATGGCGCCATAAGTGTTCCTAGAGGGAAGGAGTTCGAAACACCTGGCAAGCAACAAGGAAATTTTATTTTTTTTGCTTTAACCTATGCATGTGTCGGCAAGGGGATAAGGTTGGATGAGTTGTATTGTTTTATTTTTGGTAAGTAGACTAAAGGAAAAAGGTAATTGTTAACTTATGGTAGGGAATCAAGAAAGTTTGGAAAGATAAGGGGACATAAGGCATGTATCAAGGAAAAGGTTTTGGAAATTATTTCATGGTCATTTGACCAATGAATTTGGACGGCAATGTGGCTAGGGGGAGGTTGGCCGATTATGTTAGTACCTTGCTAGGATTAGGAATTAGCTTTTGGTCATTCCTAACATCTTGGGCAAAGTTTTGCAATTCTTTTCTCAACCTTTTCTCCTTTGGCCGAATTTGAGCTTTTGGTAAGCCTTAACCTTTTGACCATTTGGTCATTTTTGCTTATCACTTTAGTACTCTTTTGTATGTTTTTTCAAAGTGCCGAAATCTCCAATACCGAAAAGGCCATTCTTTTCTTTTCTTCTTCCCATTGCTGAATGTACTTTGCTCCTAAACTCATCTCTTTCTTTCTCTTTTCTTCCCTTTGAAAACTGAAACAACATCATCATCATCTCTTTCTCTCATCTTTTAATTTCCTTTTCAATCATACTTTCTCCAAAATATTTTCTCATGGCCGAATGTTAGTGTGCCTTTGCCAAACCATTTCCTTTTTTTTTTTGGTTATTCATAGCCGAATCTCTCTCTATTCATAAACATCCTTCTCAATCGTTTCTTCTCAACCTGGACAATAGGTATGAGTTATTTTTAGTTAATTTTAGTTAATAATGGTTTTGGCCGAATCTTGATGGTGGTAAGAAGGATATCTTGGATTGAAATAATCATTCTTTCTATTAACTTTTCTTTGTTATATTTTAAGGCGATAGTAGAGGATCGGAACTCAAGTGTTTATGAGTATCATAGAACGTTGAAATCGATTTAAGGTGTTAAGGGAACATTTTTGGTTGATTCTCATATTGTGGAGCAAGGATCTTTGTGGTAAGGAAATCTCACCCTTAAAACTTTTAGTATTATTTTCGATATATTCTTAAGTTGGATTAATGATCTTTTGTCATTGAAGACATTCAAAATAGGGCAAAAAAGGGCAGTCCATAGTCTTCGTAAGAGGGGTGGATCCGCTATTCCCCCTAAATATAAAAGAAGGGCTATTTCGGGAATCTGGGATTTTCCATCGGGTTGCGGACCATCAACCGAGGGAAGTCAATTATTTGAAGTAGTTCGTACTCCCGAGCCTTTGTTCGTTAGTGGATTCTCAGCGAGCAACGAATCGATAAACGAGGAGAAACTGAAAGTAGAAGTTATTCAAAATCAAAGGGGTAAGGATTTGGATCAAATCCCAATAGAATATTTTTCATAAATGATAGTGTTCTAATAGATCGTATTATGTTTAGGTGTTGACGAGCGGGAAGGTTTAGTACTCACGATATCAAGGTGTGTAGCTTCACGCTTTTCTCAGGTTGGATGTCATTCGTGGTATTGAGTAAAATCGTAAAGACGACTAAATCGGTATAATACGTATTAATTGGTATCTCGGTGAAAATACATGAAAACGATTAAAATTGTGAAAATTACGAAAATTCCCTCGTGAAGTTAGTTGTTAATATGTAAATTTTATGTCTCGTAAAAATGGGCCGAAAAATATGCTAGTTAGTAAAATGGGCCGAAATCTCTGTTAGATCAATAAATGGGCCGAAATCTCTGTTAGATCGATAAATAGGCCGAAATCTCTGCTAAATCGATAAATGGGCCGAAATCTCTGCTAGATCGATAAATTGGCCGAAATCTCTGCTAGATTGATAAATGGGCCGAAAATTGTTAAATGGGCCGAAAAGCTTGATAAATTGTTAAATGGGCCAAACTCTTAGCTAGATCGTAAATTGGGTTTAAGATGCTAGATTGCTAAATGGGCTAAATGCTATTTCGAAATTTTGGGCCTTAACAAAAACTAGAAATATTGACTCTTATGTTATTTAAATCTTTTGATAAAATCATCATATGAACATAGACAAATTTTTGCATACATGTTGCATGGGTTGGGATTAATAATGAAGAGAAGAAAGGCCTGTTGCCAAAATCTAGTTCGGTGGCTCTACCACAAAATAATTAAATGGCTATTTGCCTCTAGTTCGGTGGCTCTACCACAAAATAATTAAATGGCTATTTGCCTCTAGTTCGGTGGCTCTGCCACAAATATTAATGGCTCAATGCCTCTAGTTTGGTGACTTTGTCACAATCTAGTTCGGTGGCTCTGCCACAAATATTAATGGCTCAATGCCTCTAGTTCGGTGACTTTGTCACAATCTAGTTCGGTGGCTCTGCCACAAATATAAAATGGCTTAATGCCTACGATTGGTGTGATGGTGGGGTGGGTTGACTTGATCCCCACAGGTGTGATGGTTGGTACGGGGGTGAGTAGTGGATGGAAGTTAGGTTTGGGGTTGGGAACTTTATTTTGCATACATATTATTATTTATATTGTTAAACCTATTGATGTGCTCAAGCCCAAAATAATGATTTGATGATCGGCCCAATGAATAAGTAAGTGAGTTATACATTGAGTTCTAAGTAACTCACTCCTCAAATTTTCATCTCGGGTAATGGAAATTGACGTGGACTTGGGCGAGGATGACTTCGTGGGGCCATACTACAAATAAGGGTTAATGAAACTTTGAACTTTTATTAAAGACTTTCTATAATTTACTATTATGGGTTTGATGTAATAAGGCCTCTATAAATGTTTTATAAATTTTATGTGTGGATGGATTTAAATTATGTTTTGGACTATTAATATGGGCTTAAAATTATTTTGTTTCTTAAAATAATTTGGGTTTTCAAATAATATGAAATTCTTTTATCATTTTCTTAAATATTTTGAACTCCTATAATAATTTACTCTAAGGATTTTGATAATACAATATTAATGATGTTTTCAACTAATGTTTTCTAATATACATCAAATTTAAAATACTCTTTTAGTTTTTATTAAATCTAGTAATTAAAAATGATTTTTGAAGATTTTGATTTCTCGTAACTATTAAGATAGTTCGATTTATGTAACAAACCAAATCTAGTCTTAACGCATAGACCGAGGTTTGGGGTGTTACATTTAATAATATCGAGCCGGTTCAAAAACTTCGGTGTGGTTGGGTTCAACAAATAATTTTCGTAGGAAAAATATTTTAATTATGTTTTAAAGATCAAGTATGGCACCACAAGCATCCGGCACCAAGTCAAGTAAGTATTCATTGTTAAATGATTATTATTATGATGATGATATGACCATAGGAACACTCTAGAACTTCTAGTTTTAGATGTTAAAATTCGTAGAGATTGAGACTATAGGATGTGTTGCGAAAAATAACTTTATCTCTCAAATCTCATAAAACATTGTTAATAAACACTGAAACAATTTTCTGATTCATAAAACTTGTAATCAAATTAAATCGAATTAGTCACCATGAGCACTAGAGGATGTGGTCGTGGACGCGGTAGACGTGGCCGTGGTAGAGGACGAGGTACTGAAACTGAAGCACCAAATCATATGCTGGAAATGGATGCACCTGCATCATTTGAGAGTGAGACAGGATCAATCGATCATATGGAAGAAGATAATGCCTTGACACAAGCAATGCTGCGAGTCCTAGAAAGGGTCGCTAGAACTAGAATTGGGCCAACAACTCGTGGGTCAATTTCGGAATGACTCAAGTCAAATAATGCAGAAGTTTTTAGAGGAGTTTTTGGTGTAGCCCCGAATGTGGCTGAATATTGGCTCGAAGCTGTGGAGCAGATTATGGATGATATGGAATGCACTGTTGAGCAGAAACTGAAAGGAGCTGTGTCCTTGTTAAGAGACGAGGCGTATCAGTGGTGGCTTACTGTTCGAGAAGGCACCAAAGCTGCACTGATTACTTGGGAATTCTTTAAAGCTACCTTCCAAGGGAAATATGTTGGAACGAGTTATGTAGACGCCCGAAGGAAGGAATTTCTGAATCTTGTCCAAGGGAGTAAGACAGTGGCAGCATATGAGGCTGAGTTTCTACGCTTGAGTCGATATGCTCGGACAATAGTGTCAACAGATCATGAACGTTGTGTACATTTTGAGGATGGGCTAAATGATGAGTTGAGGGTTCTGATTTCCCCACAACAAGCTAGAACTTTTGCCACGCTTATGGAGAAGGCCAAGATAGCCGAAGAGGCTAAGAACTCGTAATGTCGAATCGAAAGATTTAGAAACAAGAGAGAGACACATGATCGGAGTTCTTCAAAGAGATTTCAGAAGAGGCCTCGGAATGATGAATCAGCCCAAGGTAGAGCACTTGTAACTAATAATCAAGGTCGAGATTGTTCTGAATGTGGGAAAAGGCATTCTGGAGAGTGCTGGGGGAAAACGGGCGCTTGTTACAAATGCGGTTCAATGGATCACCAGTATAGAAATTGCCCTCGATGTATGGATACGACTCATGAAGTTCGTAATAATGATGCACAGTCGGCCAGAGGTACTCAGCAGCCACCGAGAGGTCGTGGACCAGGTCGTGGTGGTAATGGGGCTGGACGTGGTCAGGGTGCACCGGGTCGAGGCAATGGTCCTAGAGGTAACACGGATGCAAGACAGCCTGGACTGGTCTATGCAGTTAGACGCCGTGAGGATGGCAATGCACCTGATGTAATAACTGGTACGTTCTTCATATTCGATGTACCTGTTACTGCCTTAATAGATATTGGTTCTACCCACTCGTATGTTGCTAGCGCCATATCTAGAAACCTAAATCTAAAATCTGAAATTACCGATAGTGAGATGATAGTAATTAGTCCTTTAGGACAGTCGATAATTGTAAATAAATTATTTAGAGACGTACCCTTAGAAATTCAAGAGGAGGTATTCTTGGCGAATTTGATGGAATTGCCTTTCGACGAGTTCGACCTCATTCAGGCATGGATTGGTTGGTTAAACATCAGGCGCATTTGGATTGTCTTTGAAAGCAGATGTCAATAAGAACCTCGGACGATAAGAAAGTCATAATGATTGGTGAACGAAGGAACTACTTAGCGAACGTGGTATCAGCGTTGAAGGCAGAAAAGTTGGTGCGAAAAGGGTATGGAGCATTCCTAGCCTTTATTTGTGCTTTGGATGCCAAAGAGATATCTGTGGACGATGTGAGAACGGTGAAGGAATTTCCGGATGTATTTCCCGAAGAACTTCCTGGTATACCTCCAGATCGGGAAGTAGAATTTGGCATTGAGCTTTTGCCCGGAACAGCTCCAGTGTCCATTGCTCCTTATAGAATGGCACCGAAGGAGTTGGCGAAACTTAAAGCTCAAATTCAATACGACCGAGTGTGTCTCCGTGGGGAGCACCAGTTTTGTTCGTCAAGAAGAAGGATGGATCAATGCGTATGTGCATTGATTACAGACAATTGAATAAATTGACGATCAAGAATAGGTATCCTTTGTCGAGAATTGATGACCTGTTTGATCAATTGAAGGAGCTTGATTTTCTCCAAAATTGATTTGAGATCGGGTTATCATCGACTTAAGGTGAAAGAAGCAGATATTTATAAGGCGGCATTTCGAACTCGTTACGGACATTATGAGTTTGTAGTGATGCCGCTTGGATTAACCAATGCACCACCGCATTTATGGACATGATGGTCGAGTCTTTCAACCATATTTAGACCGGTTTGTAGTAGTGTTCATAGATGACATTTTGGTTTATTCAGGAAATGATGAGAAGCATGACACGCATTTGCGTATAGTATTGCAGCTACTTCGTGATAAGCAACTTTATGCCAAATTCAGTAAATGCGAATTTTGGCTAAAGGAAGTGACTTTCTTGGGTCATGTGGTATTAGCTGAAGGAATAAGGGTGGATCCACGGAAGATTGAGGCTATTTTGGATTGGAAACCACCAACGTCGGTAGCTAAAATTCAGAGTTTCTTGGGTCTGGCTGGTTATTATAGACGCTTTGTTGAGGGGTTTTCGTTGATTACTGCACCCCTAACTAAACTATTGCGGAAGGGAGTTCCGTATAGTTGGACTGGAAAACAACAGAAAGTTTCGAGAAATTGAAAAGATTCGATGGAAGCTCGGTTTGATTCATAGGAGGCGGAAAAGAATTCCTTGCTTATTGTTATCGTCTCACACGGGTCTAGGTTGTGTCTTGATGCAAAATGGAAAGGTGGTGGCCTATGCTTCTCGTCAATTGAGACCGCACAAGTAAACTACCCTACTCATGATTTGGAGTTAGTGCGGTGGTTTTGCTTTAAAGATTTGGAGGCACAATCTCTACGGTGAGAAGTCTATTATCTACACAGATCACAAGAGTCTTAAGTACCTCCTTACCCAAAAGGAGTTGAATTTGAGACAAAGAAGATGGGTGGAATTATTAAAGGACTATGATTTCTCAATCGAATATCATCTGGAAAGGCTAACGTCCGAGGCGACGCGTTAAGTCGTAAGACAAGATCTGATTTGAAAGCATTGTTTGCTCATCTGAGTTTGTATGAGGATGGTAGCTTGTTAGCAGAACTTCAGGTGAAACCTCTATGGTTAGAACAAATCAAGGAAAAGCAAATATTAGACGAAAAGTTGGGACTCTTACTTCAGCAAGTCGAAAATGGTAAAATAAGGGATTTTGGAATAAACACAGAAGGTGTGTTGTGTTTTCATGGAAGAATTTGTATGCCTAAGGATTTAGATCTGAGATAAATGATTCTACGGGAGGCGCATAGTAGCCCTTATGCTATGCACCCCGGAGGAAATAAGATGTATCGGGATCTTCGTGAACAATATTGGTGGCCAGGGTTGAAGCGTGAAATTTTAGAGTTTGTGGGAAAATGTTTAACTTGTCAGCAAGTGAAAGCGGAGCATGAATTGCCGTCAGGTTTATTACAGCCGGTAAAGATTCCTCTTTGGAAATGGGAACGGATAACTATGGATTTTGTTAGTGGGTTACCTTTAACACCTACTAAGAAAAATTCCGTATGGGTAATAGTCGATCGTTTGACGAAGACTGCTTATTTTCTTCCGATTAAAGACGGATTATTCGTTGCGTAAATTGGCTAAGTTGTATGTATCCGAAATCGTGAGGTTGCATGGGGTACCGATGTCTATTATTTCGACGAGGATCCTAGATTTACGCCACGATTTTGGAAAGCTCGCATGAAGCCTTGGGGACAAAGTTGAATTTCAGTACGGCTTTTCATCATCAGTCTGATGGACAGTCGGAAAGAGTAATTCAGATATTGGAAGACATGTTAAGGGGATGTGTGATCGACTTCAGAGGTAGTTGAGAGGATTTTCTACCATTGACAGAATCCGCGTATAGTAATAGCTATCAGTCTAGCATTCAGATGGCACCCTATGAGGCATTGTATGGTCGTAGGTGCCGTACTCCTACTTGTTGGACTGAATTAAGCGAACGACAGATGTTGGGTCCTAAGATGATATCTGAAACAGAGGAAAAGGTAAAAGTTATTCGAGCACGGTTAAAGGAAGCCTCAGATAGACAGAAGTCGTATGCAGACCTGAAGCATAAGGATATCGAGTTTGCTGTGGGAGATCGGGTCGTTCTGAAGGTCTCACCTTGGAAGAAAATTTTCAGATTCGGAAAGAAGGGTAAGTTGAGCCCTAGGTTCATCGGGCCATATCGTGTGATGAAGCGTGTTGACCCGATGGCTTATCAGTTGAATTACCACCGAGTGAGTCAAATTCATAATGTTTTCATGTTTCCATCTTTGAGACGTTATAGGTCGGATCCATCTCATATAGTACCGATTGAAGAAGTGGAATTAAATTCAGACTTGTCTTTTGAAGAAGAACCAGTGGAAATTTTAGACCGGGATGTTAAAGTGCTAAGAAAGAAGACTGTGCCGTTGGTCAAAGTTTTGTGGCGCAATCAGGGAGCGGAGGAAGCTACATGGGAGCATGAGGAAACTATTCGACAACAATATCCTCACCTCTTTTAATCAGGTAAATTTCGAGGATGAAATTTTCTTTAAGAGGGGTAGAATTGTAGCATCCTAAATAATTGGGTATCATTATGTTGCTTAATGTTGGTTCGGGTTACTTGGAGATAGAATAAATATTATTATTTAAGTGTACATTTGAGTAAAGAAATTAAATGACCTTAAGACTTAAATTAATTAAGTGCTAAAAGTTGGCATAAGTGAGCTAGTAGTAAAGAGGAGATGGCGCCATAAGTGTTCCTAGAGGAAGGAGTTCAAACACCGGCAAGCAACAAGGAAATTTTATTTTTTGCTTTAACCTATGCATGTGTCTGCAAGGGAATAAGGTTGGATGAGTTGTATTGTTTTATTTTTGGTAAGTAGACTAAAGGAAAAAGGTAATTGTTAACTTATGGTAGGGAATCAAGAAAGTTTGGAAAGATAAGGGGACATAAGGCATGTATCAAGGAAAAGGTTTTGGAAATTATTTCATGGTCATTTGACCATTGAATTTGGACGGCAATGTGGCTAGGGGGAGGTTGGCCGATTATGTTAGTACCTTGCTAGGATTAGGAATTAGTTTTTGGTCATTCCTAACATCTTGTGCAAGGTTTTCCAATTCTTTTCTCAACCTTTTCTCCTTTGGCCGAATTTGAGCTTTTGGTAAGCCTTAACCTTTTGACCATTTGGTCATTTTTGCCTATCACTTTAGTACTCTTTTGTATGTTTTTTCAAAGTGCCGAAATCTATAATACCAAAAAGGCCATTCTTTTCTTTTCTTCTTCCCATTGCAGAATGTACTTTGCTCCTAAACTCATCTCTTTCTTTCTCTTTTCTTCCCTTTGAAAATCGAAACAACATCATCATCATATTTTTCTCTCATCTTTTAATTTCCTTTTCAATCATACTTTCTCCAAAATATTTTCTCATGGCCGAATGTTAGTGTGCCTTTGCCGAACCATTTTCTTTTTTTTTTTTTGGTTATTCATAGCCGAATCTCTCTCTATTCATAAACATCCTTCTCAATCGTTTCTTCTCAACCGTGGACAATAAGTAAGAGTTATTTTTAGTTAATTTTAGTTAATAATGGTTTTGGCCGAATCTTGATGGTGGTAAGAAGGATATCTTGGATTGAAATAATCATTCTTTCTATTAACTTTTCTTTGTTATATTTTAAGGCGATAGTAGAGGATCGGAACTCAAATGTTCGTGAGTATCATAGAACGTTGAAATCGATTTAAGGTGTTAAAGGAACGTTTTTGGTCGATTCTCATATTGTGGAGCAATGATCTTTGTGGTAAGGAAATCTCACCCTTAAAACCTTTAGTATTATTTTCGATATATTCTTAAGTTGGATTAATGATCTTTTGTCATTGAAGACATTCAAAATAGGGCAAAAAAGGGCAGTCCATAGTCTTCGTAAGAGGGGTGGATCCGCTATTCCCCCTAAATATAAAAGAAGGGCTGTTTCGGGAATCCGAGATTTTCCATCGGGTTGCGGACCATCAACCGAGGGAAGTCAATTATTTGAAGTAGTTCGTACTCTCGAGCCTTTGTACGTTAGTGGATTCTCAGCGAGCAATGAATCGATAAACGAGGAGAAACCAAAAATAGAAGTGATTCAAAATCAAAGGGGCAAGGATTTGGATCAAATCCCAATAAAATATGTTTGATAAATGATAGTGTTCTAATAGATTGTATTATGTTTAGGTGTTGACGAGCGGGAAGGTTTAGTACTCACGATATCAAGGTGTGTAACTTCACGCTTTTCTCGGGTTGGATGTCATTCGTGGTATTGAGTAAAATCGTAAAGACGACTAAATCGGTATAATACGTATTAATTGGTATCTCGGTGAAAATACATGAAAACGATTAAAATTGTGAAAATTACAAAAACGCCCTCATGAAGTTAGTTGTTAATATGTAAATTTTATGTCTCGTAAAAATGGGCCGAAAAATATGCTAGTTAGTAAAATGGGCCGAAATCTCTGTTAGATCGATAAATGGGCCGAAATCTCTATTAGATCGGTAAATGGGCCGAAATCTCTACTAGATCGATAAATGGGCCGAAATCTCTGCTAGATCGATAACTGGGCCGAAATCTCTGCTAGATCGATAAATGGGCCGAAAAGCCTAATAAAATTGTTAAATGAGCCGAAAAGCCTGATAAATTATTAAATTGGCCGAAAAGCCTGATAAATTGTTAAATGGGCCAAACGCTTAGCTAGATCGTAAATTGGGTTTAAGATGCTAGATTGCTAAATGGGCTAAATGCTATTTCGAAATTTTGGGCCTTAACAAAAACTAGTAATATTGACTCTTATGTTATTTAAATCTTTTGATAAAATTATCATATGAACATAGACAAATTTTTGCATACATGTTGCATGGGTTGGGATTAATAATAAAGAGAAGAAAGGCCTGTTGCCAAAATCTAGTTCGGTGGCTCTACCACAAAATAATTAAATGGCTATTTGCCTTTAGTTCGGTGGCTCTACCATAAAATAATTAAATGGCTATTTGCCTCTAGTTCGGTGGCTCTGCCACAAATATTAATGGCTCAATGCCTCTAGTTCGGTGACTTTGTCACAATCTAGTTCGGTGGCTCTGCCACAAATATTAATGGCTCAATGCCTTTAGTTTGGTGACTTTGTCACAATCTAGTTCGGTGGCTCTGCCACAAATATAAAATGGCTTAATGCCTACGATTGGTGTGATGGCGGGGTGGGTTGTCTTGATCCCCACAGGTGTGATGGTTGGTACGGGGGTGAGTAGTGGATGGAAATTAGGTTTGGGGTTGGGAACTTCATTTTGCATACATATTATTATTTATATTGTTAAACCTGTTGACGGGCTCAAGCCCAAAATAATGATTTGATGATCTGGCCCAATGAATAAGTAATTGAGTTATACACTGAGTTCTAAGTAACTCACTCCCTCAAATTTTTCATCTCAGGTAATGGAAATTGACGTGGACTTGGGCCGAGGATGACTTCGTAGGGGCCATACTACAAATAAGGGTTAATGAAACTTTGAACTTTTATTAAAGACTTTCTATAATTTACTATTATGGGTTTGATGTAATAAGGCCTCTATAAATGTTTTATAAATTTTATGTGTGGATGGATTTAAATTATGTTTTGGACTATTAATATGGGCTTAAAATTATTTTGTTTCTTAAAATAATTTGGGTTTTCAAATAATATGAAATTCTTTTATCATTTTCTTAAATATTTTGAACTCCTATAATAATTTACTCTAAGGATTTTGATAATACAATATTAATGATGTTTTCAACTAATGTTTTCTAATATACATCAAATTTAAAATACTCTTTTAGTTTTTATTAAATCTAGTAATTAAAAATGATTTTTGAAGATTTCGATTTACTGTAACTATTAAGATAGTTCGATTTATGTAACAAACCAAATCTAGTCTTAACGCATAGATCGGGTTTGGGGTGTTACACATAATGGGAGTAATATCTTGGGCTACTTGGTGAAGTAAGACAAAAATTGCGTGGTCATGCTCAAATAAGTTGATATGAGATATCACACTGATTTGATTAATGTTGTCTACTCAGAATATCATGAAAGATGATATTAGAATTTATAAGTGTGATTATAACATGACTTGTGTCCAATCTAGATATAATGGATAAAAGGATAAATACATGAAAAGCTTATCACATAAAGGTTATGTCGAATCATGATTTCTTGTAACTTAGGTAGCAATGATGCATTGCTAGATGCCTTTCATTGCTTGTAACATTAGAAATGTTCTAGTATTACTACCAATGTTACAAGAACCTACAATGTGACACCCAATGGTTAAAACAAATAAACTTTACGCCAAAAGAATAGGCATATACCCTCCTACATACAACTATGGAAGATTCTTATTGTTGGGGGATAAGTATCACCTGGCAGATAGTTTTGCCTGGCGAACAGCATCCTTTAGCGGATAGCATCGTCTAAAGAATAGTTTCACTTGGTGGACAGTATCGCTCGGCGGATAGCATTGCTTGGAGAACAGTGTCGCCTAACAGCCACAATTGCTTGGTGGATATGATTCACAACTTCTTTCTAGAGTTAATATTTATGGAAGATAGTATTTTTTTTAAAAGAGTATAATTTCAATATCTTCCATGATTTTCTCTGAAAAGTAAAAGGGGAATTATTTCATTTTTTGTATACATGATATTAATAAAAGGAGTATAATCCCTTATTATAAAAGGGGTTGAAAAAAACTAGGTCTAGCGACCAAAATTTTTTAGTCTCTCCGAAATGTTTAAAGAGTTACATTGTTCATGTTTTGATTGGTTGGAGTGTGTAGATTTGAGACACTTTGTTCTTTGCTTGGATTGACATCACGCAAAGGGATCAAACCAACAACATTATTTGTGAGTTTTTAGATTGTAATATCTCCAACCCTATTTCAACCTGACTCATTCCTCATACATGGATCCTAGCTTGATGATCACTGGAATAATTTTTCCACCATGCAACGGGGCGTACCAGTAATCAAACACATATATCAACTGATGGAGCTGACAGATGAATTGGGCAGCAATACCTAATATATTTTAAACAAGTTAAATTTTTGTATATTATTATATTTTAAAAGACATACGAGTGGCTTATAAACTAATTTTATTTCAACTGTTTCAAGATATTTTATTCCAAACACTTTGAAATCCAAGAGGAAAGCCAAAACAGAGTCAATGTAGCAACACGGAACCTCCGTGTCATAACCCCGATAATAGGTTCGAGGAATCGAGCAACTCAGTGCGATGTAACGACCTCACACATCTATGTCACGTAAAAGTAGTCAGTAGCCCAAAAATCTAAAGATTTTAAAGTGTGTCACAACATCGAACCCTGATGTCGTGATATCGGTAGTCTGCCAGGGGTCTCGCGACATGGAACCCCTATGTCCTGACATTGCGAAAATTTTTGGCAGGGTCGACCCGACTCGATTCGCCACACAACCCATCAGTTTTAACTCTTATTTCACTTTATTTTTAACCTAAAAACACCCATATTATTAACACCAAAACACTTTTAAACTATACTAAACACTTTCTAACTCTAAAACCTCCCAAACCCTTCAACTCAAAAACCCTTTTTTTCTTTTTCTTTCTCTTTTGCTGCAATTTTTTTCTTCCTTTTTCTTGTATTTTACTTTTTATAGGGACAAAAGCACTGCATCAACGAGGAACTTGCAATGAATCGTCACAAGGAACCAATAGTTCTCAAGCAAGGTTAAGGATTGCAATTAGAATTTTTACTATTCCATTGTATTGTTTCTTGTTTCCTTGAAAATATATTGTTTGGTTGTGGTTAGTTTTTCTAGATATTGAAAATGCCTCCTAGAAAATCTAGAAAAACTAATGAACAAGAGACACTAGTGGTTACGAACCCCTCAAATTTTCCAAACTAAAATGTTGAAAATTTTTCTTAGAACTTCAAGGAAAGATGTTTGTACAAGAGAGGGGCTTTGAATCATCAATGATCTTGTGCAAGGAAATTTGGTCATTCATCCATTACCATAGGCAGAAATGTTTTTGTGTAACCCTTAAAGACCCCGCTATAGTCCCGGTAGTACATGATTTTTATGCATTGTTGAGGATCTATCAGAAAAAGTGCCTGTACGGGGGCGTAAATGTACTCGTCACCCCTAAAGAGATTTGTAAGTTTTATAATGCTTCGTATTATAAATCGATTTTATTGAAAATAGTGATCTAGAGTATTTTAAGGATTTTAATATGGATAGTATTATAGACTATCTAATAAAAGGTAGGGGTGAATGGAAACATCGTTCACGCACTGATATTCCCACCTCTTTTAACCAAGCAATTATGTTTCTTATTGTGAAAATGTGTATGAAATTTTTATGCACTTGAATTGCTCTTACGTTGAACGTTTCTAATGTTAATACATTTCAAGCGGTTTTGTTATATGTTATTTTTCATAAAAAAATGTATGCATCAAGACATGGATCTATCATTACATGAAGCAGTTCATTAGCGGCCAAAAAGTTGGGGTGCTCTTTCCTCATTTAGTGACGGCCTTGGGCAAAAAGTTTAGGGTTCCAATAACAACCACAAAACAATTCATGAAGCCATCCAGAAGTTTCATAGGAGATTCATTGTACACACAATATACGAAGCTTCAAAAAAAGAAAATAAGGGATTGGAACAAATGGAAAAAGGGGAAAATGGACGTCCCACCTTCACTAAAACAGAAAACAAAATCAACGTCTCAGAAAGGGTTAGAAGAAAGCAACAGCTAGGATGCAGAGTGGATGATAAGATGGATGTAGAAGATGGGCGTGGTTTTTCAGAAATTTACATGGCAAAACAATATGAGAATGTAAAATTTGCCATCAAATAAATATGGCCCGATGTATACACCCAAAGAGAAAGGAAGTGAGGACAAGGAAGGAAGTGAAGAGGAGGGAGATGAAGAGGAGGAGGAAGCTACAGAATGAGACTCTCAAGAGGAGGAGGATGACAACTATGAGGTGACATTCTAGCTGAAACAATCTTCGAAGATAGGGCCGATCATTCATAGCCCAACTTGACAGACACATTCATCGGGTAGAGGCTCCTCTCAAGGCCATGTCTCAGGCCGAGGGAAAGATACAATGGAGGGGGGCCATTGTCCCATTTTGATGATTGACAAAATTTTAAAATTTTGGGATATTAAATAAGATGATTTTTATTTCATTATTCTAGGAGTAGGGGTAACAATAGTTGTATATATATTTTCTATTTCTATTTTTGAATTACTTATGCAGGAACGTCACATGAAGGAAACATTGCATTTGTGAGCTTCAAACGAAAAATGAAGTACCCACCATAAGACTACGACAATGTCATGATCAATCTGGTAACTTTGTTCCTTAACTATTTAAGGGTTGCACATTAGGGACAATGTTCCATCTAAAGTGTAGGGGGTAACATAGGAAATTGTAATTTTTTATACTTATCCGTTTATTTTTCTTGTCAAAAGTGTGCTTGAGCTTGTAGAAATACAAGTGATTGGCTAGGAGAATGTATATAAGTTAATTGTATTTACGATAAAATTTGGCATGATAATAAATGATTTTAAGTTTTTAGTTATTAGACTATTAAGTTCTATATATTACATTGCAAATATGCATTAAACGATTGAATATACCAAATGACAGAGAGAATATAAGGAAACAAACATGCTAATATGTATGATAAATGGTTAAAATTGTGATTGTTTGATTGATTAAATTTGTGCATATTGAGATAACTAGGGATGACCTAAGACATTGTTTGGTATAACCTACAGCCAAAAAGCCAACCTTATTAATTGATCCTTAGTACCTATATTTGAGCAAAACTCTTTTTGATGAACCTTCATACAAAACCCGAGCCAAAATGTGAACTTGTACTTATCCTTTTTTCTTTGGTCCCTAAAATGCACGAATTTAGACGTCTGGCCATAAGTATTGAGGGATAGGTAGATACATCATGGTGGTTTTGGAAAAATTAGAGTGGAATAGGAAGGAGAAGTGTGATACAATGATTGTGGTTCTATCTAAGATGTGCAAAATAAAAGAAAAATATAGAAAAAGTCATTACGAGTAGAAAAAGTACTTGAACAATGAAAAATAAAAGCATTGTGAGTGAGATTCATTGAAAAAGTCAAAAGTGACTAAAAAATAAAGGTCAAAAAATCAAAAACCTCAATCATTAGTGCACAAAAACTCGTAAGCTGACCGTAGTTACTTTATCATGTTGTGACTTCTTACATGGAGAAATAAGGTAGGCGAGAGAAGAAAAAATAAGGCGGTGAGCGAGAAGGGTTATTAAGAGAAATAATAGGGAACAATACGATGTGCCAAACTACTTTCGTGCTTGAAACTGTTTTGATGCTCCTTGTTCTTGAATTCCATACAACCTTAAGCCTCAGAATGTTACAAGCTGAAAAGTCCTATGTGACCTAGTTAAATCTATTCATGGATGGACATTGTATTGAGTAATTGCAATAATAAATATTTGTATTCTACTAGGATAATCAAATTACTTGTATGATTTCTCGATGGATTAATATATTTGAGGACCTTATTGTTTAAATACTTTGTAATATGCTGAACTTAGATGTTTGAAATTGAGAATGATAAGTTATTTATATATCATGCCAAAATTAGATGTATGTATGATTTTGCCTAGTTATATGCTCCAAATCTTGTATTTGTATTATACTTGTTAAAGAGTCGTCTTTTCTTTTGTGTTTTTTTGTGTTTTCTTGCTTTAGGACAAGCAATGACTTAAGTGTGGGGGAGCTTGAACTGTCACAATTTGTTGTAGCAGATTAAATCATTTTTCATGCTTAAGGAGCTTGTATAAAAGCAATTTCATTATGTTTTACTTAGTTTTTCACTTTTATTTATCTACTAATAAAAAGTGTAATTTAAGTTATTTATAAGACCGTAGGGACCAAAGTAGGTACAAAGAAAGGCTAACGTATTTGGTGAGTGTGTAGGACATCATTCAGAGGCATGAGAACAAGAAACTGGTCTCCATGTTGCAATACGGAGCGTTGACTTCGTAACATAGTGAGCAGGATACCCAAAAGAGCAAAACTGCCTTCGGTGTCGCGACATAGCAAGAAAGTGTCATGGCATAGCCTTGAATCCAAACCCGAGCTTATAAACTGCCACTAGTGTCGCGATCTACATCGCGCCACCGACCTGACGTGAACAAGTAATAAGATAAGGGCGTTTTGGTCTGCACAATAAACTTTAATGAGGAAACATCAGCTGGTTTAGGTTAATGGACGATGACCAACCCTAATTCTGTAAATAGACTTCACTGAACACTTTATAAATAGTTTTGGAATATTGTTAATCTTTTATTCTAGTTTAGGTTTCAACTTTTATTAAGTTTTCAGTTTTTAGCTTCTTTTGTACTTAGGATTTCCATTTGTAATTCAATTCTATTTTCATTCTTGTTCGTCGGAGAATCTAATTTGTGGATTTTTCAAACTCTTATGGATTTTTGCGCTTTCAAATCATCAATACAATTATGGATTTCTCTTAAACTCTTATTCTTGATTTACTTTTCATGTTTACCTTTTTAATCAAGTTTATGTTGTTTGTGATATCCATGAGGAACTAATCCCCTTATGGGAGATTACCCAGTGGATGTGGCAGCAATTAATTTCTATGTAAGGTTTCTTAGTAGATCAGCTGAATGGAATAGGAAGAACTTAAACCCTAGGCCTGACAACCCTAAGAAGTCATCTAGATGGGAATGAACCCAAAATTGGTATTGCCTATCCATGAACCCCTTATCCTAATCCAGTCTGGACTGTGAAGTCAAAAGATAAGTACTTCTTGTTGACTCATTAGTTTAGTTGATGGTCAAGTGATCCTGCTAGGTTAGCGACTAGTTGATTGAATAGATCCCAAAATAGGAATTCGTTATGACTACCGAAGCGAGTTAATCTTCCATGCTTAGAATTTATTAAGTCAACAAATTAGTTTTCCATATTTGTTTTTAGGTAATTTGTTTATTTTTCTTATAAAATAATTTTTCTATACTTTATATTTTATCGTAATATAATTTAGTTAAAATAATAATTTGTTCTATTAATGCAAAAGTTATTACTAATTAAGTATTCGCCTCCCTTTGGTATGATCCTTAGAGTACTTTCACACTTCGTTCTATAAACTATATTACAGCCTGGCTTGTATAATTATGGAAACTACCTAACTCTTTTATTTGGTTGCAAGAATTACACTTTAGACATTAGTACGTCTAAAGGCGGTTAGATATCCTTCCAACTGAGAAAGCCTTATGTGATGAGTTCAAATGGGGTCTTAAAAAAAATTCGTGCCCTAGTGGCGGCAACAGAATGTGAGAGTTTGGCAACTATGATGGCTAAAGCTCATAATATGGAGATGATAGTTCGAGAGAAGAGTAGAAATTTTAACAGAGAAAGATTGAAGCATGGATTTACTAGTCCACCACCCTCATCTAATTTCAAAAGGACGAAGGATTGAAGTTTCTTGGTATCAAAGAGGGATTTGTAACCTATGAGTTTTAGGCGAGGGCAGATCTAGAGTAATGAGGAATTCTGATTATGAACATTGTAGAAGGAATCATAGGGGATAATGCTGGAGGCATACTGGAGCCTGTTTTGGATGTGGGTTTATGGACCATTAGCTTAGAGATTGTCCCTACAAGGTTAAGGTAATATCAAAACTATCTATGCATGGGCCCTAAAATTTTTAGCAAGAAGCAAGATCTGGTATGGTGACAAAGCCAAGATCAGTTCAAAGGCCTCCGAGAAAGAGTTTCAACAAGCCTAGCTTTGGAGTATCCACCAAGCATATGTGATGAAAGCTAAGGAGGATGTTAATATGCCAGAAGTTATAACTGGTAAATTTTCTTTTCTTGGAAACAACATTCATGCATTAATAGATCTGGGGTCAACCCATTCGTACATTTGCACAAAATCATAGAAAATTTGAATCTTGAAGTTGATTATTCTAAGATAAATCTATTGGTAACCAACCCTCTTGGTCAAAGTACAATGGTTGATAAAGTAATTAAGAACTATCCGTTGATGTGTGGTGAGCGCACATTTTTAGTGAATTTGTTTTTGTTAAGGTTTCACGAGTTCAATTCTATTGTAGGGTTAGATTTTTGACTAGACATAATGTTGTAGTTGATTTTCGTGCTAGAGGTGTACGCTTGATAACTGCAAAAACGTAAAGAAGTGATGATGTCTGGCGTATAAACCAGTTTGGTGGGTAGAATAATTTCTGAAATATTCACCTGAAAGTTGTTGATTAAGGGCACAAATGCTTATTTGGCATACATTATGGATTCTTCTGAATCAAGAAAAGATATCAACCAAGTTCCAATTATGAAAGAGTTTCTGATGTGTTTCTAGGGAACTTCCAAGTATCTTGCTTGAGATAGAAGTGGAATTCTAAAACCTAGTATTGCGCCATTTCCTGTGCTCATTATATGATGGCGCTATTTAAAACCAAAAGATATAAAGCCATAACTACAGGATTTGTTGGATAAAAGGTTTATTTGTCCAAGTGTTTCGCCTTGGGGAGGACAATTTTGACTCTGAAGAAGAAAGATGGGACACTCTGCCTATGTATTGATTACCACCAACTGAATAAAGTAATTGTAAATAATAAGTAGCTATTGCCTCAAATTGAATATTTTTTGATCAGTTAAGAGGAGTTTCAATCTATTCCAAAATTCATCTGCGTTTGGTCTACTATAAGGGGAAGATAAGATGCGATGATTTTTTGAAAATTGCATTTCGTTCATGGTATGGACATTATGAGTTTTTGGTGATGCCCTTTGGCTTAACGAATGTGCTAGAAGTATCTAAGGATTTGATAAATAGAGTGTTTTAGCCTTACTTAGATCAGTTTGTTGTGGTCTTCATTGATGATATTTTAGTCTACTCAAGAAGTGAGGCTGATCATAAAGAACACTTAAGAATTGTGTTAAGAACCTTGCATAAGAACAAGTTGTATGCCAAGTTAAACAAGTGTGAATTTTGGCTAAGAGAAGTCCATTTTCTTGGTCATGTTATTTTTGTTGAAGGTATTAAAGTAGATCCTGACAAAGTCAAAGTCGTGCTTGGTTGGAATCCGCCAAAGAACGTTACTAAGGTACACAACTTCTTGGGTTTGGCAAGTTACAACAAAAGGTTTGTAGAAAGGTTTTCTATGTTGGCAACACCTTTGACACATTTTTTAAGGAAGAAAGAGAAGTTTGAATGTTAGATACTTGTCAGAAAAGTTTTGATAAGTTGAAAACTATTCTAACAGAAGCTCCAACCTTAGTCCAACCAGAATCTGGCGTGAAGTATACAATATTCACAAATGCATCCTTGAATGAGCTTGGATGTGTGCCTATGCAAAGAGGAAAGGTTGTGGTGTATGCATCTTGTCGCGTGTGAATATGGTATGTGAATTGTGCAAGTATACATGTCGGTTCAAGTAATAAAGTGATGAGTGAGTATCGTTCCCATGAGGATCAGATTGAGGCACAAAATTGGTCAAGTTATTGTAATAGAATGCAACTAATATTATAGTAAATCTATGGTAAGTATGCATGGATAATTCAAATGAATGATGATGCATGCAATAGATGAAATTGATGAATAAATGGAAATGCTATAGCAAAAGTGAGAGCAGAAATGTAATGGTAATAACGAGAGTTTTATCCGAATTGTAACACCCCATACCTAAGTTTGAGGCCTAGACTGGATACGAGATATTACCATACTAGAACTTGCTTAATCATGAAATTACGGGCCATAGAATTTAGTTCCCGATTAAGAACCTTTCTCTCTCAAACAATTCATACATCTTATGGGCCTACGAGGCCTTAAACTCATGTTCGGAAACTTTCGAAACTTAATCGAAAAACCTTTCTTGGAAGTAGGGGTCACATGCCCATGTGGTTTGGGGCACGCCCTTGTAACCCTAGACACGCCCATGCCCTCCAACTGTGGGGAGTTACTGACTATACTCACACGGCCTTGACACGCCTATGTCTTCTACCCTTGTGGAGTTATTGACTATACTCACACTGCCTTGACACGCCCGTGTTATCCGTCCGTGTACTACACACGGCCCAAACGAACGGCCGTGGGATTCACCCATGGTCTATTCTGACTTAAAATACAAAGGTACAGGGTGCACAAGGCCTAAACACATGCCTGTGTGTCAATCCGTGTGGGCACTTAGAGGCTATTTACCAAGCCAAATGACACCCTGAAATCAAGATCAAATTCATGCTTGATTCAATACATTTCATACCTCATCACATAACTACACATAACATCGATATTACTCTCGAATTAAAGATGTTTAATCATAAAAGAAATAAAGTCTTCATCCCATATACTAGGGAGAACTATTTCCCATGTAATTACAAACAACTTAAGCCATCATCTATGGTTATATACTAACAAAACATAAATTCTCTTAGGCCAACACAATTTGGCTACATCAACAATGACTTAATCAACCTTAAGTACTAGCCCTATACATGCCATGACTCATAAAGACTTGAAACCTCATACCAAGTGTTTGATCGATAGTGTGAAAACATCTCCAGCGGTCTCCAACCCGAGCTAGCTAAATTAACCTATAAGAGATGAAAAAGGGAAAGGAGTAAGCAATAATGCTTAGTAAGTTCATCTGCATATAACTGATAAGCATTGATATTCATTAAATATACACAATTACAAGGCATTTCAATAAGTTTTTCTCATTAACACATGGCTGCTTACTCAACCATTCTTAAGGCTTACTCACTCCATCTCTTACCGCGTTCTAACCGTGCCATAAGCCAAATGCCCATTTAATTAACATACATTCCTGCACTGATCACCACATGATCATATAAAAACAACACATCAAGCATTTTCAATAAGTCACTCATACTACTAATCTCTCAGTGGTTATGCACTTAGCCCACCATTGAATCTCTTATAGGGTGGTATCGCACACAGCCACCATTCATTTATACCTATGGTAATTTCACACTTAGCTCACCTGTAACATCCTAAAATTTGTGTATCAGTTGGTAGCTTGTGTTAGCTCGGGTAGTATTGTTTGTGTGCTTAGCATGGCCTAGTGAAGGCTTGATTTTATTTATGAAGCTAGAATAATTCTTGGTATTTAAAAATTTAATGAAGTGAACTAGGTAATCTTGACACTTAAGATAATTTAAGTAATAAATTCTAACACATGAGGAGTAAGTGGCAAGGTGGCTATGATGCATGAAAGGTTGCATGAGGGAAGAGGTTCGAGTAGCATGGATTGCATTGGAAGACTTTATTTTTTTATGCATCTTAGCATTAAGTGTCGGCCAAGCCATTCTTATGGTAGGTTGGACTTTCAAAATTTTTGGTAAGTTGAATAATGGTTTTGGAAAGCTTGTAATTAGGGATAAGATTTTTAAGACTTATGGAAGGATGGGGGGACAAAGGGCTTGGATGATGGAGAGTGTTTTGGAAACTCTTCTATGGCCATTAGTCCATGTATGTGGACGGCATAATGGTCTAGGGGGAGGGGTTGACCGATTTTGTTGAAGGCTTGGAAGGTTGGTAGCTTTTTGGCCATATTCCTTAGCTATTGTACATCATTTTCTTTTCTCTCCAAAAATACTCTCCCTAGCCGAATGTATTAGTGAGTAATAGGTAAGCTTTTGTTTTGGTTTTAGCTTTTATTTTTTACCAATTGGTATTGTTTTCTTCTCCTCTCAAACTCTTTTGCTCTTTGTGCCAAAAATATACTACCATTGAAGGAGGCATTTTCTTTCATTTTGTTCTCTGTTGCTTCCTTGAACGAATCTCTTTTCTCCCATCTCTATCTTTTTCTTTTTCCACTTTTGCTCAAAACCGAAAGTACCATCTCCTCCCTTTCATTTTTCTTTTTCTTCTCTCAAACTTTTATGCCAAAAGTCCTCTCCACCTTCCTTTGTCGAAATCCCTCTCTTGCATTTCACTTTTTTTTCTTTCTTTTTCCCTACTCTAACCAAATTTTCCTCCATCAACTAACACCATATCTCTTTTGGTGTTATCTTGGCCGAAAATCATCAAGGGTAGATTTCCTTTGGGTTCATCTATAATCGATTTTGAAGATAGGTAAGTGTCTTGGCCGAATCTCCTTTTTCTTTCTCTCTTATCTATGTTGTTTTTCTTGAGGGCAAAGGCCGAATTTTTGGACAATTATTGTAAGGATCTAACTATTCATAGGAATTTATTCTTCTAGACTCTTCGGGACTTTGGAAGCAATCGTTCTAAGCCTCAATTCTTTGACAATCGTTTTGGGGTAAGCCAATAGGTAAGACTTGGTATTTTAAATGATAACCTTTCGAGATTTGTTGGTATGGCCGAATGGTCTTGTTCATAATCTTGTGGTTTGGCCAAATATAGGACAAGGTGATCTAGTATGGTAGATCGGGTCTCTGAAATCTAGTACTTGCGTTTGTGACAGGTGTGCACCTTACACACTTTATAACTCGGTTAATATATATATATTAATAAACTAATCATGTTACTAAAGTGAAAAACTATGAGATCTTGATATGATACCTTGATGGTGTGAACAAGGACTCGGGTAAGTCCGTTTCAATATGATGTTGTTATATGACAATCTATATCATGATTTAAGAAATATATGTTTGTTATATGATCATATCACAAATGAGCATGATGGCATGATTTACTATTGTAAGACATTGGTTTGGGTGATTTGAGAGGAGGGGGAAGGATTTGATATCCGTGTCTTTGGACACCAGAGGTTTGGCACCTCCAGTGATTTGGTATCACATTTGTGTCTTTGGGACACCAGAGGTTTGACACCTCATAGCAACTCGTCCTTGTGGTCTAGCACCACCGTGGGTTGGCCCCACTTTTGAGATATGGGATCGTCGCCAGTGATTTGGTATCACACGTGGGTTGGCCCCATAGATGGATTATTCGTGACTTTGAGTCACCAGTGATTTGGTATCACATTTTTGGATATCGTGACTTTGGGTCACCAGTGGTTTGGCACCACCAGTGGTTTGGTACCACACAGGGTAGAAAAGGAGTTATGGATGGCTAGGTTGGGTGCATTTTATATATATATTGCTTGGTTATAATTTGTGTAAGAATATTGTATTAATCGGGGGAAGGAATTATGCACTGAGTCTTGGTGACTCACCTTCTACCTTATCTTTTCAGGTGACTCGTAGATCGCGGATGAGGAGCCAGATGAACTCGAGGAGGCCATGCAATAAAATTTGATTTTACATGAATCTCGATTTGGGGTACTTTAAGTTATTTTTAATTTGGTTTTTGTTTTATTTTGGGTTTGTAATAAGGCCTCTTTAATTATGTTTTTGGATTATTTATATGCTTTGGATATGTTTTAAATATGGCTTGTAAATTATTTGGTTAATTTAATAATTGAGCCCAAAGTTTTCTAAAATAATAAAAAGCATAATGGTTTTAAAATCTTACCATCGGGTAATATAAATCGTTTGATAGTAAAATATAGATTAAGTGTTTTCTACAATTTTAATGATTTCCAAATATTAAGTTTCAACATTCAAAATGCAAATTGGTTTTCAAAGTAATAATTGAGTTTTCTTAAAATGATATAAATGTTTTCTAACCTATGATTTATCAACTAAGTTTTAAAGTTTTATTTATGAAATTACAAAGTAAATTATCAGTTTAAACTTATTATACACCGATTTCTACAAATATAGAATTTTCAAAGAGTTTTTCACAAAAATTTAATTGTTATTCGATTCTTTTCAAAATGCTTTCCTCAGTGACATACCAGATTCGGTCGTGGCGTATTGACTGGGTTTGGGGTGTTACAAATTGGTATCAGTACCAAGTTCAAAAGCTCGGCTATGGGCTCAAGGCCCAAAATGATTTAAAGCATAGTTTTAAAATGTTTTTGTTTAAAATTATATGGTTGGAAAAGCATGGCACCGAGTCTTGACCGATCCTTGGGTAAGTACTTCAAATTGTTGATTTTGATATGATGATGGTATGATTGTATAGTAGTAGGAACTACTCTAGAGACCCAAAACTATAGGTTGGATGTACTCGCGAAAACAACTTCTTATTAAAAATTATTCATAAAACTGTGTTTTAAAGATAGTGGAATGATGTCATAAGCATAAAACTTTTAATTCAGATAAGTCAAGATTTTAGACATGAGCACTCGAGGTCGAGGTCATGTTATGCGTGGACGCGGTCGTGGTAGGATGGCTGTGTCTGAGCCAGGAAGGTCGGGTCAAGGATCTGAGAATGAGGTACCACCACCCCCACCACCAGCGGTTGGAGTTGAGTTTCAGGAGCAAACGGGGGACGACGCTGTGTCTCAAGCAATGTTGAGAGTTCTTGAGAGAGTAGCTGGAATAGGTGGAGGCGCAGGAGCTCTAAATCATGACTGGCGACTCGAGCCAATGGGTGAGGTATTTCGAGGTGTTTGGTGTAGCTCCTAATACGGTAGAATATTGGCTAGAGGCGTGAGCTAATCATGGACAACTTGGACTGAATGTTGAAGAAAAGTGAAAGGGATAGTGTCACTTCTTGAGATGAGTCATATCGGTGGTGGCTCACGGTGAGGAACGATCTTGAGTGGCGTAAGATCTTACTTGGGACTATTTTAAGGCAGCGTATCAAAAGAAATATATTGGGTCCAGTTACGTTGATACGTAGCGTAAGGCATTTTTGAGTTTGGTCCAAAGGAGTAAGTCCGTATCAGAATATGAGGCTGAGTTCTTAAGATTGACCCGGTATGCTGGAGGTATTGTGGCTTGAACCTGAGCGATGTGTTCGGTTCGAGGATGGTTTAAGAGATGAGCTGAGGTTGCTGATTGCTCCACATCAGGAGCGAGAGTTTGCTGCGTTGGTTGAAAAGACTAAGATTGCTGAAGGAATAAAGGAATCTGTAAAGCAGAATCACGACAGGAACAAACATAAGAGAAGTTTTGGATCATCCGGGTCAGCCGGTAATTCTCAAAAGAGGGCTAGGCAGAATGGGCTGAATCAATCTGGGAGGCCTGTTACTGCTAATCAAGGACCAACACAGTGTAACCAATGTGGAAAATATCATTGGGGCGAGTGTTGGACCGGAGGGAAAGGATGTTTTGAGTGTGGCTCGCTGGATCATTGTGTGAGGGACTATCCACGTAAGCAAGCCAGGAATCAGTTTGAGGGTCAAGGTTGTGCTCAGTTCAGAAAGGAGGGACCGTCACCACAGAGAGGTCGTGGTAATGGTAGAGGAAGTAATGGTTCTAGTCGAGGTCGTGGAGCATCGGGCAGAGGTGCAAGTAACACTGAGGCAAGACAGTCTGGTTTGGTTTATGCAGCGAGATGTCGTGAGGAGGGCGATGCACCGGACGTCATAACTTGTACGTTCTTAATTTTTGGTGTTCCATATCTTGCTTTGATAGATGTGGGTTCGACGATTCGTATGTTGCTAGTAGCATAGTAGAGACCTTGAGCTTAGATTTTGAGACTACTTTAGGAGATGGCGATGAATTAGCCCTCTAGGTCACTCTGTAGAAGTAAATAAGTCAGTATAGAGATGTACCCTAGAACTCAAGGGTAATGTTTGTAGTGATCGATGGAGCGCCATTTGGGGAGTTCGATTTGATTCTTGGGATGGACTGGTTGGTTAAGTACCAGGAAAGTTTGGATTGCGCTGCTAAGCGTATGGTTTTGAAGACAGCTGAGGGCGAAGAGGTAGTTATGATAGGTAATAGAAGAGATTACCTATCCAACGTGGTATCTGTCTTGAAAGCTGTGAAGATGGTCAAGAAGGGCTGTGAGGCATATGTAGTCCATGTGTGTGCATTGGAAGCTAAGGAATCTACTGTGGGGAATGTCTGAACTGTAAAGGAATATGCTGACGTATTTCTAGAAGAACTTTTGGGACTGCCTCCGGATCGTGAAGTTGAATTCGGTATAGATCTGTTACCCGAAATGGCGCCAGTGTCTATAGCTCCGTATAGGATGGCACCGAAGGAATTGATGGAATTGAAGGCTCAGATTCAAGAGTTGTTGGATCGAGGTTTCATTCGACCAAGTGTTTCGCCTTGGGGAGCACCGGTACTTTTTGTCAAGAAGAAGGATGGTACGATACGGATGTGTATAGACTACCGTCAGTTGAATAAGCTGACGATCGAAAATAAGTATCCTTTGTCGAGGATAGATGACTTGTTTGATCAGCTTAAAGGGGCACCGATTTTCTCCAAGATTGATTTAAGGTCTGGATATCATTAGCTAAAGGTGAAAGAGGCTGATATCCATAAGATGGCATTTCGCACTCGGTATGGGCACTACGAGTTTCTGGTAATGCCTTTTGGATTGACTAACACCGGCAGCTTTCATGGACATGATGAATTGAGTATTTCAGTAGTTTTTGGATCAGTTTGTTGTGGTATTTATAGATAATATTTTGGTATACTCCAAGTCAGAGGAGGAGCATGATGCGCATCTGCGTGTAGTATTGCAGATTCTGAGGGAAAAGCAGCTTTTTGCTAAATTTAAAAAGTGCGAGTTCTGGCTTAAGGAGGTGACTTTCTTGGGTCATGTTGTATCAGCTGAGGGGATTAGAGTGGATCCTCGAAAGATCGAGGCAGTGTTGGATTGGAAGCCACCTAAGTCAGTGGCTGAGATTAGGAGTTTTCTAGGTCTGGCGGGGTATTACCGAAGATTTGTGGAAGGATTTTCTTTGATAACAGCACTGATGACCAAGTTGTTGCGGAAAGGAGTTCCATTTGTGTGGACCGAGAAGCAGCAAGAAAGTTTCGATAAGTTGAAGAAGATTCTGACTGAAGCTCCAGTTTTAATTCAACTTTGAGGCGTGCAAGGAATTCACGGTTCTTGTGATGCATCACATCTTGGTTTGGGATGTGTCTTGATCTGAGGAAGGAAGGTAGTGGCTTATGCATCTCGGCAGTTGAGACCGCATGAGGTTAATTATCCGACGCATGACTTGGAATTAGCTGCAGTGGTTTTCGCCTTGAAGATTTAGAGACACTATTTATACGGAGAAAAGTCGATAGTCTACACGGATCATAAGAGTCTTAAGTATCTTTTGACTCAGAAGGATTTGAATTTGAGGCAGCGCAGATGGATTGAATTGTTGAAGGACTACGACTGTTCGATTGAATATCATCCGGGCAAGGCTAACGTTGTGGCAGATGCGTTGATCCGTAAGGTTGTATCAGACTTAAGATCGATGTTTGCTCGTCTTAGTTTATACGACGATGGGAGTCTCTTGGCAGAACTGCAAGATAAGCCGACTTGGTTAGAGCAGATCAAGAAGAAACAGTTAGAAGATGATGGTTTGAATGATCGAAGGTTGTAGGTTCAGAATGGTGGTTTAGAGGATTATAGTTTGTCCAGTGATGGAGTGTTGTGCTTTTAAGGGAGAGCTTGTATGCCGAAGGATGTTGAGTTGAGGCAAAGAATTCTTTGGGACGCACATAGCAGCCCATACGCTATGCATCCTGGAGATAGCAAGATGTATCAGGATTTAAGAGAGCAATTTTAGTGGCCAGGTCTGAAGCGGGAGGCAACTGAGTTTGTGGGTAAATGTCTGACGTGTCAACAGTCAAAAGCGAGCATCGATTCGTCTGGATTACTTGATAGGTGAAGATTTCACAGTGGAAGTGGGAGAGGATCACTATGGACTTTGTCAGCGGATTACCTCATACACCTAGTAAGAAAGATTCAGTTTGGTTGATTGTGGATCGTCTGACTAAGTCAGCTCATTTTATTCCGGTAAGGGTGGATTACTCGCTTCATAAGTTAGCTAAGTTGTATGTGGCGGAGATAGTGAGGTTGCATGGTGGACCAGTGTCGATCATCTCAGACAGAGATCCTAGATTTACGTCAAGGTTTTGGAGAGCATTACATCAGGCTATAGGTACGCGGTTGGATTTTAGTACGGCATTTCATCCACAGTCTGATGGGCAGTCGGAAAGAGTTATTCAGATCTTAGAGGATATGTTGAGAGGATGTGTTTTGGACTTCAGAGGCAGCTGGGAAGAGTTTTTACCATTAGCTGAGTTCGCATACAACAATAGTTATCAGGCAAGCATTAAGATGGCACCGTATGAGGAGTTGTATGGTAGGAGGTGTCGCACACCTACATGCTGGACAGAGTTGAGTGAGCGTCAGATGTTAGGACCAGAGTTGGTTACAGAGACTGAGGACAAGGTTAAGATGATTCAGGCTCGTCTGAAGGAAGCTTCGGATAGGTAGAAGTCATATGCCGATCTCAAGCGGATGGATATCGAGTTTACCGTGGGTGACCAGGTCTTTTTGAAGGTCTCGCCATGGAAGAAAGTGTTAAGATTTGGGAGAAAAGGCAAGTTGAGTCCAAGGTTCATTGGGTCATATAAGGTGTTGAGACGTGTGGGACCAGTAGCTTATCAGCTCGAGTTGCCATCAGAGCTGAGTCAGATTCACGATGTGTTCCATGTCTCCATGCTTAGACGATATCGTTCTGATTCATCCCATGTCGTGGCAGTGGAGGAAATAGAGGTGAGTCCAGATTTGACGATGGAAGAAGAACCAGTGTAGATTCTAGATCGAGATGCGTAAGAAGTTAGTTCCTTTAGTGAAAGTCTTATGGCGGAACCATGGCATAGAAGAAGCTACGTGGGAACCGGAGGATGTTATGAGGCAGCAGTACCCTCAACTCTTTTGATCAGGTAATTTTGAGGACGAAATTATTTTAAGGGGGTAGAATTGTAACATCCTAAAATTTGTGTATCAGTTGGTAGCTTGTGTTAGCTCGGGTAGTATTGTTTGTGTGCTTAGCATGGCCTAGTGAAGGCTTGATTTTATTTATGAAGCTAGAATAATTCTTGGTATTTAAAAATTTGATGAAGTGAACTAGGTAATCTTGACACTTAAGATAATTTAAGTAATAAATTCTAACACATGAGGAGTAAGTGGCAAGGTGGCTATGATGCATGAAAGGTTGCATGAGGGAAGAGGTTCGAGTACCATGGATTGCATTGGAAGACTTTATTTTTTTATGCATCTTAGCATTAAGTGTCGGCCAAGCCATTCTTATGGTAGGTTGGACTTTCAAAATTTTTGGTAAGTTGAATAATGGTTTTGGAAAGCTTGTAATTAGGGATAAGATTTTTAAGACTTATGGAAGGATGGGGGGGACAAAGGCTTGGATGATGGAGAGTGTTTTGGAAACTCTTCTATGGCCATTAGTCCATGATGTGGACGGCATAATGGTCTAGGGGGAGGGGTTGACCGATTTTGTCGAAGGCTTGGAAGGTTGGTAGCTTTTTGGCCATATTCCTTAGCTATTGTACATCATTTTCTTTTCTCTCCAAAAACACTCTCCCTAGCCGAATGTATTAGTGAGTAATAGGTAAGCTTTTGTTTTGGTTTTAGCTTTTATTTTTTACCAATTGGTATTGTTTTCTTCTCCTCTCAGACTCTTTTGCTCTTTGTGCCGAAAATATACTACCATTGAAGGAGGCATTTTCTTTCATTTTGTTCTCTTTTTCTTCCTTGGTCGAATCTCTTTTCTCCCATCTCTCTTTTTCCACTTTTGCTCAAAACCGAAAGTACCATCTCCTCCCTTTCATTTTTCTTTTTCTTCTCTCAAACTTTTATGCCAAAAGTCCTCTCCACCTTCCTTTGCCGAAATCCCTCTCTTGCATTTCACTTTCGTTTTCTTTCTTTTTCCCCACTCTAACCAAATTTTCCTCCATCAACTAACACCATATCTCTTTTGGTGTTATCTTGGCCGAAAATCATCAAGGGTAGATTTCCTTTGGGTTCATCTATAACCGATTTTGAAGATAGGTAAGTGTCTTGGCCGAATCTCCTTTTTCTTTCTCTCTTATCTATGTTGTTTTCCTTGAGGGCAAAGGCCGAATTTTTGGACAATTGTTGTAAGGATCTAACTATTCTTAGGAATTTATTCTTCTAGACTCTTGGGACTTTGGAAGCAATCGTTCTAAGCCTCAATTCTTTGACAATCATTTTGGGGTAAGCCAATAGGTAAGACTTGGTATTTTAAATGATAACCTTCGAGATTTTTTGGTATGGCGAATGGTCTTGTTCATAATCTTGTGGTTTGGCGAATATAGGACAAGGTGATCTAGTGCGGTAGATCGGGTCTCCGAAATCTAGTACTTGCGTTTGTGACAGGTGTGTACCTTACACACTTTATAACTCGGTTAAAATATATATATTAATAAACTAATAATGTTACTAAAGTGAAAAACTATGAGATCTTGATATGATACCTTGATGGTGTGAACAAGGACTCGGGTAAGTCCGTTTCAATATGATGTTGTTATATGACGATCTATATCATGATTTAAGAAATATATGTTTGTTATATGATCATATCACAAATGAGCATGATGGCATGATTTACTATTGTAAGACATTGGTTTGGGTGATTTGAGAGGAGGGGGAAGGATTTGATATCGGTGTCTTTGGACACCAGAGGTTTGACACCTCCAGTGATTTGGTACACATTTGTGTCTTTAGGACACCAGAGGTTTGGCACCTCATAGCGACTCGTCCCTGTGGTCTAGCACCACCGTGGGTTGGCCCCACTTTTGAGATATGGGATCGTCGCCAGTGATTTGGTATCACACGAGGGTTGGCCCCACAGATGGATTATTCGTGACTTTGAGTCACCAGTGATTTGGTATCACATTTTTGGATATCGTGACTTTGGGTCACCAGTGGTTTGGTACCACACGGGGTAGAAAAGGAGTTATGGATGGCTAGGTTGGGTGCATTTTATATATATATATTGCTTGGTTATAATTTGTGTAAGAATATTGTATTAATCGGGGGAAGGAATTATGCACTGAGTCTTGGTGACTCACCTTCTCTCTTATCTTTTCAGGTGAATCGTAGATCGCGGATGAGGAGCCAGATGAACTCGAGGAGGCCATGCAATAAAATTTGATTTTACATGAATCTCGATTTGGGGTACTTTAATTTATTTTTAATTTGGTTTTTGTTTTATTTTAGGTTTGTAATAAGGCCTCTTTAATTATGTTTTTGGATTATTTATATGCTTTGGATATGTTTTAAATATGGCTTATAAATTATTTGGTTAATTTAATAATTGAGCCCAAAGTTTTCTAAAATAATAAAAAGCGCAATGGTTTTAAAATCTTACCATCGGGTAATATAAATCGTTTGATAGTAAAATATAGATTAAGTGTTTTCTACAATTTTAATGATTTCCAAATATTAAGTTTCAACATTCAAAATGCAAATTGGTTTTCAAAGTAATAATTGAGTTTTCTTAAAATGATATAAATGTTTTCTAACCTATGATTTATCAACTAAGTTTTAAAGTTTTATTTATGAAATTACAAAGTAAATTATTAGTTTAAACTTATTATACACTTCATTTCTACAAATATAGAATTTTCAAAGAGTTTTTCATAAAAATTTAATTGTTATTCGATTCTTTTCAAAATGCTTTCCTCAATGACATACCAGATTCGGTCATGGCGTATTGACCGGGTTTGGGGTGTTACATCACCAATCATTCATAAGCGATGGTATCGCGCACAGCCCATCGATTATTAATTAATTAGGTGGTATCGCACATAGCCCACCGATAGTAATATGGTTGATGGTATCACACACAGCCCATCAACTAATAATAATATATCAGGTGGTATCGCACACAGCCCACCGATATTATACATTCACAAATATCTATCCTCATACATTTCTTTAATTCAAATGTTTATCCATAAACATCCTCACTCACTATCATTCTTGCTTAACTTTCTACGATTCTCATTCGCATTCACACAATGCATTAACAAATCTATCTCATGCAACTAAGGTGCATTAAATATACATATCCCACTAGGGTTCATCATATATTGAATTCATATCAATTCAGTTCTAACACGTACTTGTGCTTCTCGTGGTACAATCGCATACATTCAACATATCCATTGAGTCATTCAAATTATTAAATAACTATCTTGAGTCTCATACACATAGTTCTCATTGACATCATACCCCAATAGGGTCTTACATACATTAACATGTCGATGCCATGCCCCTGACATGGTCTTATATGAATTCTTACACCAAGGCCATATTCCAATACGGTCTTACACAAAACTATAACTATCACCATATAATGCTGTATCCATTTCCCATTACTCCCAAATTCAATTCTATTGACATCTCATTGAAAGATATTTCATACAATCATCGAGTAGGTATACATTCCATACAACATTGGAATACTAAATTAACTTATACACAATTGCCACATTCACACATGAATTTACCTCGATGTCAAAATGGTGAAAGGGACTTTTTGCCCACATTTCTCTTTTCACCCGTTCTAGGTCCGAATCTCATTTTATTTTATTTGAATGGAGTAAAGCTTGCTGAAAATTTGAAGCTTTCAAACCCCTCTCATGGATGATATTTTGGTGGAAAGAGAGAAGGAATAATGTAATATTCGGGATTTAGGGGTTATGCATTTTCACTTAAATGAATGTGATTGCATGCTTGAGTATGATTTGAATGTGTTTTGGGGCTTCAAGAACCTCGGGTTGTAGGTAGAAGCCTTAGAAAAATAATTGATTTTAAGCCTAAAAGGGGAACTAAGGGAGCCAGGCCTTAAGGAGATTATTGTGTGGTTTAAAACACGAATAACCTAGTGGTAAGGTGGCAAGGAGGCGCCACTTAGGGCCTTGTGAGGTGACGCCACAGGGAGTGAGAAGGGCCTAGGTTCGAATAGCAAGGGAAGCGTTTTGGAGTTTTATTTTTCAGTAAGGAAGGGCAGTGGTGGACGGTACAAGGACTCTAATGGAGGAAGTATAGATTGGGTCTAACAACTTAGAGATTCGGATAAGGTAGAGTGAAAAAGGGGATTGAGTGGAGGGAAGGAGAGTTGGCTGAATGGAGGGGACTTTGGAAAGGGGCATATTCGGTTCTGTATAGGGGAGCTAAGTGCCGAAATTACTTAGTCTTTCTACTCATCTCTTGACCGAAACCCTCACCCCTTCTCTTCTCTTCTTTTCTTTTTCTTTTTGATTGAAAGCCTAAACCTATACTCTTAATCTTGCAAAAACTGAAAACCATACAAGACATCAACCCTTCCTCTTCTTCTTTGCATCGATTCCTCCATTCTCAAAAGCCGGAAGAACTTTTCTCTTCATTTGCTGAGATCATAGCCAAAACACCATAGATCCTCAACCCTTTTCTCTTATCTCCTTGAGCATTGGCCGGATCCGTCAGATCTACTAGTTGGTAAGGGTTCTTCTATTCCAATTTCTTTCCTTTTTCCCTTTTGATTAGCCAAAATAAAGGACTCTAATCCCTTATGTTTCTTTGGCCGAAACCATGAAGGTGGGTTTCAGGATTCTTTTGTAGTCGACGATAGAAGGAGATCTTTTTGGGATTTAAGATCCAAGGAAGCAAGGCATACTATTCGGCCAAGGGCTACTTTTACTTATTCAAAGGCTATGCCGATTCTAATTATGGTGTTTTAGGGAGTCTTCAACAGATCTTTGGGATTTGGCTAAGCAATTTAGGTAAGGGTTCTAGTGTTTCAGATCCGTTTCTTATTCGTTCAAAAACCAAAAACTAACCATTTGAGTGTACTAGTGCTTAGCTGATTGCAAGGGGGGATCATCACGAATTTTCAGGATTTGGTTGGTAACCAAATCGGCAGCAAGGTAAGGATTTTGATTGTGTTAACCCTTCGGGATTTGCTGTATAGCCGAATGGCCTCCTTGCAAATATACTTAGTGTTGGCCGAATGTAGGAAAAAGGGAACTAGTGCGTTAGATCAAAATTTTTGGGATTCAGAAATCGCGTTAGAAATCACGTGTGTAACCCACCCTAAATTCCCGATTAATAATAATGTTATGAATATGTTATTGAGGCTATGAATAAATATGGCTAAGGGTACCATTTAATGGTACAATGAATTCAGGTATGTACCCCTTAATACTCATTAATATTGTTTAATAACATTGAAGTGAAAATATGTGGGAATCCGTTATGATTTTGGGGTAAGGTAACTTGCATGATAAATAGCATGTTTTGTATGTTTCATGGGCATATGGGTGATTATGTTAAAGGGGAAGTGATCTGGTGGTTTTTACCATATTATCTGGTGACTATGTCACATATTATGAATCTGGTGACTCTGTCACATTATCGAGTGGCTATGCCACAATTATAAGGAAGCGATGTGCGGTTGATGCAATGACGCCTTCGATGGTGTGTAGCGGATGGAGGTCGATTTAGTAATCCCCATGGTGTGATCGGTGAGGCACGGGTGATGTGTAGAGGTGGATCTAGGTGATTTGGGTTGCATCATTATTTACAATTGTTTTATGTGATATAATATGCCTTGAATGTTTTGAGAGTCTGTGATGGTCATTACACCTTGAGTCATTGACTCACCCTTCGTGGGCTAACATTTTGCAGATGGCACTTAGTAAATAGACCGGGTCAGCAGGAACTTAAAGGTGGCCATGCACAGCTCAGTTTTTTTTTCGGTTTTATTATTAAGTTTATTTTGATTTATTTTGGGTTATATTTTGATGTAATAAGGCCATTATCACTTAACTGTTTTATTGATGCGTTTTAAATTTTTATTATGATACGAACAACATCGAACAAGACGATTTAACATTTTTCTTAAAACAACATTAATTGTTTTGAAACCCAAACACCAACGGTTTTCAAGTTAATAATAATAAACTCTAAAATCCGACATTTCTTTTAACTTGTAACTTTTGAAATATGAAAATATCGTTTTAGTACAAAGCTAAACTACAACACGGTTTTAACTTGAGAACAATCCAAATTTATATTCTTCAAAACCATCAAGATTTTCAAAATGTCATTCTAAAACTTAACTATGTTTTACTCAAGGAGCATGCCAGATCCAGTCAGGGCTTGTGGGCCGGGTTTGGGGTGTTTCAGTTTGGTATTAGAGCCCGGTTCAAAACTCGGCCTTGAGGTCTTTTGGGCCCGAAACGTTTTTCTTATTTTGAAGTTGGGTTTTACTAAAGAATAAGTAGGTTTTTTGGCATGGCACCTGAGTCTTCGGCCCGAAGTCCACCAGGTAAGTACCCCTAACCATTGTATGATTTGTATGTGGGTATTAAGGGGATGTAGGCTAGTTGACTGGGAGCTAATGAACCTTAGGATTAGCTTACCCCAACATAGAATTACATAAAATTTAAAGTCTAACCAAACAAACCTGTGAGTGAGTCACTGAGTTAAGGGTGTGGCAACCGTTGTGCGCATATCTAGGATTGGATTCTAGGGGAGCTTGGTATTTAAGCAGTCCTAGTGACTCACCTCCTCTCCACTCGAATCCTACCTGGTGTGTAGTGACGGTTCACCCTAACCAAGAGGACTTAATCACAGGCTAAACTCAATAATTAAAACCTGAAAGGGACCAGTCACCTTGTGTTGTACAACCTTAAAAATTAAACCTTGGTTATAAAATTCCAAAGTACCCTTGATTCGAAAAATGACCAAAATACCCCTGATTTGCAAATTGACCAAATTACCCCTAACTTGTAAAATTACCGAAATACCCATGGTATGGAAAGTTGCCGAAGTACCCCCGAATTGAAAATTTCCCAAAATATCCTTATTCGTAAAATCACCAGGAACCATATTTTATAAAAAATTATCGAAATACCCCTGGTTTGTAAAATTACAAAAAATACCCTCAGTTTATAAAATTACCATATTACCCCTGAATCTTATTATCAAAAATATTCTTATTTTGTAAAAATACCCAAAAACCTCTATTTTACGAAATTTCAAAATACCCTAATTTGGAAAAATTATGAAAATACCCCTGTAGGAAAAAATTATGAAAATACCCTTGGGTAGTGGAAAACATCAACAATGACAACCATAACACTTTTCTGTAATGAACGCAAGTTCATGAATGTTGATGATTGAATGAATGAACTTGAGACTCTGTGTGTGTGGATGAATTCGAAAGAACTACTTTCTAAAACTATTAAACATAAGACTGTTCGCGATAAATTAGTGGAAAGAAATAATGATTCATAAAATTCTTAATCAAATAAACGCAACTCGGAAGAATGAGTTCTAGGGGACGTGGTCGTAATGTGCGTGGCCGTGGTAGAGGCCGAATGACCGTGTCGGAACCCGTTAGGTCTGGTCAAGGGTCCGAGAATGAGATGCCACCACCACCAGCTGCTGTTGTTGAATATCGGGACGGACGGGCGATCAAGATGTCATGACGATGATGTGAGTTCTTGAGAGGGTGGCTGGAGCAGGTGGAGGTATGGGAGCTCGGAAGTCTGTACCTGAGCGATTCTGAGCCAATAGAGCTGAGGTATATCTGGTGTGGCACCCAATATGGCTGAGTATTGGTTGGAGGCGACAGAGCGAATTATGGACGATTTGGACTTGGCTGCGAGGAGGCGAAAGGGTGGTGTCGCTTCTCGCGATGAGTCATATCGATGGTGGCTCACGATGCAGGATGGTCTTTGCGAGAGATAATCTCACTTGGGAATATTTTAAGGCGGCGTATCAGAAGAAGTACATTGGGACTTGCTATATTGATGCACAGAGGAAGGCGTTTCTGAGGCTGGTTTAAGGGAATAAGACCGTAGCAGAGTACGAGGTGGAATTCTTAAGGTTGAGCCGATATGCTCGAGGTATCATGGCTACGGAGCATGAACGATGTGTCTGATTTAAGAATGGACTAAAGGATGATCTAAGGTTGTTGATTACTCCACAGCAAGAACGAGAGTTTGCCGTATTGGTAGAAAAGGCTAAGGTAGCCGAAGGGGTTAAGGAATCCGTGAGACAAAATACAGACAAGAATAGACAAAAGAGAGGTTTTGAATCATCAGGGTCATCTGGGAATGTCCAAAAGAGACCTAGAGTTGATGGGTCGTGAGGTCAGCAGGTTGTTACGAGAGGACAGTTCCATACTTGTGCTCAGTGTGGAAAGATGCACCTATGAGAGTGTTGGAAGAAGACATGAGGGTGTTTCAAGTGTGGGTCCAAAGATCACATGATTAGGGACTGTCCTATGAAAACAGATGGGAGCCGACCAGCGGGTCAAGGTTTTAATCAGGCAGGAAGGGGTGGATAGCAACCATTGTGGGTTCGTGGTTCGGTTGGTAGAGGTAATGGTTCTGGAAGAGGTCGGGGAACACCAAGCAGAGGTGTTGGTAACACGGAGGCGAGACAGCTAGGTCTAGTGTATGCGATTAAATCGGAGGGAGGATGGTGGCCTTTTGATGTCATAACGGGTATGTTCCTTATTTTTGGATTACCCTTTATTGTGTTGATAGATATTGGGTCAACTCATTCATACATTGCTAGTAAGGTGTCTGGAACTCTGCATGTGAACTCTGAGACTGTACCTAGGAAGATGACTATACTTAGTCATTTAGGGCAATCAGTAGTATTAGACAAACTCTTTAGGGCAATACCTTTGGAAGTTCAAGAGGCGCAGTTTCCAGCTGACTTAATGGAGCTGCCATTCGAGGAATTTGATTTAATCCTAGGCATGGATTGGTTAGTGAAGTACCATGCGAATGTGAATTGTGCTACTAAGCGCATGTCGTTGAGAACTTCTGACGACAAAGAGGTTGTGGTGATGGGCAAAAGACGGAATTGCTTGTCAAATGTAGTATCTGCCCTTAAGGCAGAAAAGATGGTGATAAAGGGTTTTGTAGCTTTTTTGATGTTGGTAAGTGCCTTGGAGACTAAGGAAGTAGCTGTAGGAGGAGTTAGAACAGTAAGAGAATTTGTGGATGTCTTTTCGGAGGAGTTGCACAGGTTACCTCGGACGGGAAAGTAGAGTTCGAATTGATTTACTACAAGATGCGACTCTGTGTCAATTGCTCCATACCGAATGGCACCAAAGGAGTTAGTAGAGCTTAAAGCCCAGATCCAAGAGTTACTCGATCGTGGGTTTATTCGACCTAGTGTGTCTCTATGGGGAGCACCAATCCTATTCGTGAAGAAAAAGGACAGGACTATGCGCATGTACAGAGATTATCGGTAGGTGAATAAGCTGACTGTCAAGAACAAGTATCCATTGCCAAGGATAGATGACTTGTTCGATCAGCTTAAGGGGGCAGCGGTATTCTCAAAGATAGATCTAAGGTCAGGATATCATCAGCTTAAGGTGAAGGAAGCAGATATCCATAAGATAGCTTTCCGGACTAGATACGGGCATTATGAGTTCTTGGTAATGCCGTTCGGATTGACGAACACCCCAGCCGCATTTATGGATATAATGAACTGGGTTTTCCAACCCTACCTGGATCGGTTCGTCGTTGTGTTCATAGACGATATCTTAGTGTATTCCAAGTCTGAAGAAGAACACGATGAACATCTTCGGGTTGTGTTGCAAGTGTTAAGGGAAAAGAAGCTATATGCCAAGTTTAGCAAGTGCGAATTTTGGTGAAGGAATTCGTTCTTAGGGCATGTGGTGTCCTAGAAGGAATAAGGGTAGATCCTCAGAAGATTGAGGCAGTATTGGATTGGAAACCACCTAAGTCTGTGGCTGAGGTCCGTAGTTTCTTGGGGTTAGCAGGCTATTACAAGAGATTTGTCGAAGGGTTCTCGACAATAGCAGCACCTTTGACGAAGTTGTTAAGAAAGGAGGTGCCTTTAGTATGGGCAGAGAAGCAGCAGGAGAGTTTTGAGAAGCTTAAGCAAGTATTGTGAGGCTCGATTTTAATTGACGAAGCGGGGAAAGACTTCGTGGTATATTGTGATGCTTCCCATACTGAGTTGGGATGTGTTCTTATGCAAGACGGGAAAGTGGTCGCTTATGCGTCTCAGTAATTGAGGCCACATGAGGTTAACTATCTGACGTATGATCTGGAATTGGCTACGGTAGTTTTTGCTCTTAAAGTGTGGAGGCACTTTTTGTATGGAGAAAGGTCGGTGATCTACACGGACCGCAAGAGTCTGAAATATTTGTTGACTCAGAAGGAGCTGAATTTGAGACAGCGAATGTGGGTGGAGTTGTTGAAAGATTTTGATTGCTCAATAGAGTATCATCCGGGCAAGGCGAATGTAGTGGCAGATGCCCTAAGTCGAAAAGTAGTGTCAGATTTAAGGGCGATGTTTGCACATCTTAGCCTCTATGATGATGGAAGTTTGCTAGCAGAGTTGCAAGTGAAGCCGACATGGATAAGTCAGGTAAAGGAGAAACAGTTGGTAGATGGAGATCTAAGTGCTAAGCTGATACAGGTACAAAATGAGGAGTTGGAAGACTATGAAGTAAACAGTGATGGAGTGCTATGTTTTCGGGGCAAGGTCTGTATGCTGAAGAATGAGGAGTTAAGGCAGAAAATTCTTCAGGAATCGTATAGCAGCCCTTATGCTATGCATCCTGGAGGAAGTAAGTTGTATAGGGATCTACGGGATCAGTTTTGGTGGCCTGGTCTTAAGCGGGAAGTTACAGAATTTGTAGGGAAGTGCTTAACATGTCAGTAAGTCAAGGCTGAACACCAAGTACCGTCAGGATTGCTTCAGCCGATAAAGATTCCGCAATGGAAGTGGGAGAGAATTACCATGGACTTTGTTAGTGGGCTTCCCCTTACGCCTACTAAGAAGGACTCGGTATGGGTGATAGTAGATCGGTTGATGAAGTCTGAACATTTCATACCAGTTCGGGTTGACTATTCCTTGCAGAGATTGGCAAAGTTGTACGTAGCAGAAATCGTGAGGCTGCACGGAGTGCCGGTGTCAATTATCTCAGACAGGGATCCGAGGTTTACGTCTCGATTTTGGAGAGCATTGCATCAAGCTTTGGGCACCAGATTGGACTTCGGTATGGCATTCCATCCGCAGTCGGACGGCCAATCTGAGCGGGTAATTCAAGTGCTGGAGGATATGTCGAGAGGTTGCGTGATAGACTTCAGAGGGAGTTGGGAGGAGTTCTTGCCTTTAGCGAAATTTGCATACAATAACAGCTATCAAGCAAGTATTGGGGGAACGTCAAGTTTTAGGTTCAGAGATTGTGGCAGAATTGGAAGGAAAGGTTAGAGTGATTTGGACACGGTTGAAGGAGGCATCGGACAGACAAAAGTCATATGCAGATCTTAAGCGGAAGGAGATTGAGTTTACTGTGGGAGATCAGGTGTTTCTCAAAGTTTCACCGTGGAAGAAGGTGATGAGATTTGGTTGCAAAGGAAAGTTAAGTCCTAGGTTTATAGGACCTTATCGGATTCTGAAGCGGGTTGGACCAGTAGCGTATCAGTTAGAACTGCCTTTGGAGTTGGAGCAGATACGCAATGTGTTCCACGTTTCGATGCTACATCGTTACCGATCAGATCCATCTCACGTGATATCAGTTGAGGAGGTGCAGCTGAGACCAGATTTGTCCTATGAGGAAGAGCCGATTCAGATTCTGGAACATGATGTGAATGTGCTACGCAGGAAATCAGTTCCTCTAGTCAAAGTGTTATGGCGTAACCATGGATCAGAGGAAGCTTCGTGGGAACCAGAAGAAGCAATGCGACAGCAATACCCTCACTTATTTTAGCAAGGTAATTTCGAGGTCAAAATTATTTTAAGGGGGTAGAACTATAATATCTAGGATTTAGGGGTTATGCATTTTCACTTAAATGAATGTGATTGCATGCTTGAGTATGATTTGAATGTGTTTTGGGGCTTCAGGAACCTCGGGTTATAGGTAGAAGCCTTAGAAAAATAATTGATTTTAAGCCTAAAAGGGGAACTAAGGGAGCTAGGCCTTAAGGAGATTATTGTGTGGTTTAGAACACGAATAACCCGGTGGTAAGGTGGCAAGGAGGTGCCACTTAGGGCCTTGTGAGGTGGCGCCAAGGGAGTGAGAAGGGCCTAGGTTCGAGCTGACAAGGAAGCGTTTTGGAGTTTTATTTTTCAGCAAGGAAGGGCAGTGGTGGATGGCACAAGGACTCTGATGGAGGAAGCATAGATTGGGTCTGACAACTTAGAGATTCGGATAAGGTAGAGTGAAAAGGGGGATTGAGTGGAGAGAAGGAGAGTTGGCCGAATGGAGGGGACTTTGGAGAGGGGCATATTCGGTTCTGTATAGGGGAGCTAAGTGCCAAAATTGGTTAGTCTTTCTACTCATCTCTTAACCGAAACCCTCACCCCTTCTCTTCTCTTCTTTTCTTTTTCTTTTTGATTGAAAGCCTAAACTTATTCTCTTAATCTTGCAAAAACCGAAAACCATACAAGACATCAACCCTTCCTCTTCTTCTTTGCATCGATTCCTCCATTCTTAAAAGCCGAAAGAACTTTTCTCTTCATTTGCTGAGATCATAGCCGAAACACCATAGATCCTCAACCCTTTTCTCTTATCTCCTTGAGTGTTGGCCGAATCTGTTAGACTCTATTCCGTCAGATCTACTAGTTGGTAAGGGTTCTTCTATTCCAATTTCTTTCCTTTTTCCCTTTTAATTAGCCGAAATAAAGGACTCTAATCCCTTATGTTTCTTTGGCTGAAACCATGAAGGTGGGTTTCGGGATTCTTTTGTAGCCGATGGTAGAAGGAGATCTTTTCGGGATTTAAGATCCAAGGTAAGCAAGACATACTATTCGGCCAAGGGCCACTTTTACTTATTCAAAGGCTATGCCGATTCTAATTATGGTGTTTTAGGGAGTCTTCGACAGATCTTCGGGATTTGGGTAAGTAATCTAGGTAAGGGTTCTGGTGTTTCAGATTCGTTTCTTATTTGTTCAAAAGTCGAAAACTAACCGTTTGAGTGTACTAGTGTTAGCCGATTGCAAGGGGGGATCATCAGGAAGTTTCGGGATTTGGTTGGTAACCAAATCGGCAGCAAGGTAAGGATTTTGGCTATGTGAACCCTTCGGGATTTGCTGTATAGCCGAATGGCCTCCTTGCTAATATGCTTGGTGTTGGCCGAATGTAGGAAAAAGGGAACTAGTGCATTAGATCGAAATTTTCGGGATTTAGTAATTGCGTTAGAAATCAGGCGTGTAGCCCACCCTAAATTCCCGATTAATAATAATGTTATGAATATGTTATTAGGGCTATGAATGAACATGGCTAAGGGTACCATTTAATGGCACAATGAATTCAGGTATGTACCCCTTAATACTCGTTAATATTGTTTAATAACATTGAAGTGAAAATATGTGGGAATACGTTTTGATTTTGGGGTAAGGTAAATTGCATGATAAATAGCATGTTTTGTATGTTGCATGGGCATATGGGTGATTATGTTAAAGGGGAAGTGATTTGGTGGTTTTTACCACATTATCTGGTGACTATGTCACATATTATGAATTTGGTGACTCTGTCACATTATCTGGTGGCTATGCCACAATTATAAGGGCGATGTGCAGTTGACTGCAGCGACTGCCTTTGATGGTGTGTAGCGGATGGAGGGTCGATTTAGTAATCCCCACAGTGTGATCGGTAGGTATGGGTGATGTGTAATGGCTGGATCTAGGTGATTTGGGTTGCATCATTATTTACAATTGTTTTATGTGATATAATATGCCTTGAATGTTTTGGGAGTCTGTGATGGTTGTTACACACTGAGTCTGTTGACTCACCCTTCGTGGGCTAACATTTTGCGAGATGGCACTTTCGATAAATGGACCGGTCGGTGAGAAACTTAAAGGTGGCCATGCACATTTTTTTTTTTTTAGGTTTTCTTATTAAGTTTATTTTGATTTATTTTGGGTTATATTTTGATGTAATAAGGCCATTATCACTTAACATTTTATTTATGCGTTTTAAATTTTTATTATAATCTGAACAACATCGAACAAGGCGATTTAACATTTTCTTAAAACAACATTAATTGTTTTGAAACCCAAACACCTACGGTTTTCAAGTTAATAATAATAAACTCTAAAATCCAGCATTTCTTTTAACTTGTAACTTTTGAAATATGAAAATATCGTTTTAGTACAAAGCTAAACTACAACACGGTTTTAACTTAAGAACAATCCAAATTTATATTCTTCAAAACCATCAAGATTTTCAAAATGTCAATCCGAAACTTAACTATGTTTTACTCAAGGAGCATGCCAGATCCGGTCAGGGCTTGTGGGCCGGGTTTGGGGTGTTTCAAATAAAAAGATGATAGCTCCTTGTTTATTTCATCTTATTTTATTTCTCTCTTTTTTTTTCAACTAATATCACCCACTTCAATCATAATTGACGTTCTTGTCCCCCTTTTGCATATTATGGCCCACCAACACACTTAACAAGGCCAAATTGCACATTTGGGGCCTCCAATCTACAACCCATGGCTCTTTGGTGCTTCTAGCAAATAAAATAGAACTTTTGCACTTTATGCGATTTAGTCTTTTTTCCCCAATTGAGCTAGAAATTGCTAAAATTAAGACACCAAAATTTTCATGCACCCTTATAAACTTGTTATAACACATAAAATAACATGAAATTTTTTTCTCTAACCTCGAATTAGTGATTTTGAGATCACTATTTCGACTAACCCCTAAATTGGGCTGTTACAATTCTCCCCCCTTAGGGACTTTTGTCCCCAAAAATCTTATCAGGAGGAGTTGCTACTCACCCCCTTAAAATGTTTCCATAAACTCTTCAAAATCACAAATCCACTTATCCTCAAGTTCTCTTGTCAACAACCTTTAAGCTATCATTCACAGGGTCGAAGCATCACTTGCGACCTAGGTATTTCTTCCTCCAAGGCGTATACTCAGTAATCCACTAATTTAGAACTCTGTACATGTCCAAATGATCATTCGGATCCTTACCAGTCGATTTACGAAAATTCGAATGACATTCTCCTTCTTGGGAATTTTGTCAAGCCAAATTTGAGATCAGTAAGGTTTTATCTCACTTCCTCGTTAAAGTATTCACCAACTTTAATACTCCTGACTTGTACGCTTTTTAAAAAAACTCAGCTTTTAGTGGTCAATTACTTCTGACCATAAACTCAATCATATCGTAAAAAGTATTCTAGTGTCAAAACATTTTCGCACATAACTGTACTTTCTTATTCTTGCATCAGTAGATATGCTACTACTAAATCTCATACCAAAACTTTTGCATAAGTTCTGGATTTATCATCATTCAGCTTCTATCTCAAGGAAACATCAACAACGGAAATCTTATCCAACCTGGATTTTATCATCTTAAATAAACTCATTCAGAGCTTATTTAAAATACCATTTACTACCTTATTTTTTTTAACTCCTTTACTCTAGAAGGAAAACTCGTTCTTGTCGTTAACCTTGCTGAAACTAGGATATTACCAACTAAGATCCACCGAGTATGTAACACCCAAAACCCGACCCAAACACCACGACCGGATCTGGCATGTCACTAAGGAGATTTAGTAAAACATGTCACATTTTTGGAAAATATTTGTCGAGTTTAAACATGTATTCCGAAAAACTTAATGATTTGATAATTTATAAAAGATATAAATTTTATATGATGCCTTTATGAATTAAAAACCGAAATTTAGTACATGCCTTAGTTTATATTTTTCACCGAAATTAGCTTTCCAATAATAGTAAAAACCCAAAAGAAAGCCCAAAGTATAAGGCTAGTGGCCTATGGCCTTATTACAATAAAATACAAAACCCATAACAATTTAACATATTGAAAGAAAATTTAAATAAATGGCGTCTTTGCTGGAACAATTCGAACTCTTGCATGGCCACCTTGTGCTCCCCTCTAGCCCGGTCCGATGCACTAAGTGCTACCTGAAAAAAAATGTTAAATAATAGGGTGAGTCACAAGACTCAGTGTGCAACCCTCGTGCACCATCAGACTAGGCCTTAGCCCCCAAAAACAGATAAAAAAATATAATATATCAGGAATTATGCAAAGCCCAACCCAATCCTAGGTTTCCATCCGCTACACACCACTCTTACCTGCCAATCACACCATTGGGGATTTCTACAATCAACCCACACCGCTACACACCATTGTGGCAGTCATGCTGTAATTGGCTGCTCATCATCAGATCATGGCAATAGCCACTACAACAGATCATGGCAAAAAAAAGCCACTACAACAGATCATGGAAAAAGCCACTACAATAGAACATGGCAAAAGCCACTACAACAAAACACTTCCCCTTTCATCAATCACCCAACCCCGTGCAATCACAGAAATCGGCATACATGTTTATCATATCAAATCAACAGAACCATTCACTTAAGAATGACAGAGATCACTAACTTGGTGATTCGCCTTTACCCTCCTCGGGTTTTCAACATCCATGCCGGTATTTCGGCATTTAACAGGATATAACGGATTTATAAGCATATACTAACAGGCAATCCAAATGGTGTGAGAATGTTACACACCTGATTAATGCGTATGACTACCCTCTATGTCGATACCCACATTAATCGGATCTAATGCCTTCTGTCTACAACTTTGCTCAAAAGCTGGAAGAACGCGAAGATAAGGCCTCTCCTATATTCGGGCAAGGGTTAGTGTTTTAGTTGGATTATACGTTTAAATTAACAAATCTCCTTACCTTCAAATCCCGAAAGTAATACTATCCGAGTGCTACTGAACTCTGGCTTAGAATTCTAAGCGATTGAATCCCCTTCAAATCTCGGAATGCCGCAAATGAGAGAAAACACCCTATTAGTTAACCATCTAGCCATTCGGCTAAGATCTCTAAAAGCTAGAAAAAGATTGAAATCTCGCGAATCGACACTTACCTTTAGTTTTTTTCAAGATTCGGCTGGCGAGACACCATAGAAGGAATTCGGTAATCACGGGAGATGAGATCTAGGATTTGACTTTTAAGAAAATCCGAGAAAAGATGAGCGAGAGAAATCTTGATCGTTTCGACTTTTGGAAGAACTAGGAATTGAAAAGATGGGCAAGGAAGTGGATAGAGAGATTCGGCCAAAGTGTTTGCAAGAGAAGATGAGGTAAATTGCAGGGGTTTCGATTTCTGACAGAAGAAAAGAAAAAAAAAGCAAAAGAAAAGATGATTCTAGTTTGCCGAAAAGAGAGAAAGCTTGAGGCTATTTTCAGAGAACACAATGAAAAATTCGGCACACCCCCTTGCCTATACTGAACCGATTTTTCCCCCTCTTCTGTGTTTGATTTTCGGCCAACTCTGCAACCAAGAGATCACTCTTATCATTCTATCCCTTATCCTTAACAGAACACTCATTCAATAGAGACCTACACCACACCACTACTTCCCCTTTATCAGTATTATATCCACATAATTTAAAACATAAAATCCCCTATTTTGTAGCCATATTACCGTCCCCCCTACCTCTCCTTGGGCTACCGAAATTGGCCCAATTCCTTGGGCTCCAAGCAGCACACTGGGTCCCCCTTCCTTTGCCTATTGGCGCCACTTATAGCTCCCTCCTACTGCGCCTCTTGTTCCTGGGCCACAAGCCCATTATGCATATTACACTCTCAATACTTTATTTAAACCTAGTAGTCTCTAAACAAAATATCTAGCCAAGACCTCGGCCCATTCCTGAGCCCAATTTGCACCTCTAAACCTCAAATTAACATTTTAAGCATACATCACATAAAATGCACAGGCCCAATAATTTGGGATGTTATGGTTCTACCCCCTTAAAATAAATTTTGGCCTCCAAATTTACCTGATCAGAAGAGATGGGGATACTGCTGTCACATAACATCCTCTGGTTCCCATGTCGCTTCCTCCGCACCATGGTTTCACCACAAAACCTTGACCAAAGGGATGGACTTCCTTCTCAACACTTTTACATCTCGATCCAAGATTTGCACTGGTTCCTCCTCAAAAGACAACTCTGGCCTTACTTCAATCTCTTCCACCGGCACAACGTACGATGGATCAGAACGATAACGTCTTAGCATCGAGACATAGAACACGTCATGTATCTGCTCCAACTCTGAAGGCAACTCCAATCGAAAAGCCACTAGGCCCACGCATTTCAGTACCCGATAAGGCCCAATAAACCAGGGACTTAGCTTACCCTTCCGACCAAACCTCATTACCTTCTTCCACGGTGATACTTTCAAGAAGACTTGATCTCCTACTGCAAATTCTATCCCCTTTCGTTGAAGATCCGCATACGACTTCTACCGATCAGACGCTTCCTTCAACCGAGCCCAAATTAACCTAACTTTCTCCTTTGTTTCTGACACTAGTTCTGGGCCCAACACCTGACGCTCACCCAACTCTGTCCAATAAGTTAGGGTACGACATCTCCTTCCGTATAACGCTTCATAAGGTGCCATCCGAATACTAGATTGATAACTATTATTGTACGCGAATTTTGCCAAAGGCAAATACTCCTCCCAGCTTCCCCTAAAATCGATGATGCAACCCCTTAGCATATCCTCCAAGATCTGAATTACCCTCTCGGTGACCATCGATCACGTGGATGAAAAGTCTTTGAAGTATAGTGTTGTTCCCATTGTCTGATGCAGAGCCTTTCAGAACCGTGACGTGAACCTAAGGTCTCTATCCGATATAATCGGCACAGGTACACCATGCAGTCTCACCACCTCAGCCATATACAGCTTAGCCAACCTTTGCAAAGAAAAGTCGACACGAACCAGTATGAAGTGAGCAGACTTCGTCAGCCGATCCACAATCACCCAAATTGAATCCTTCTTAGTGGGCGTAAGGGGTAACCCGCTAACAAAATCCATTATGATTCTCTCTCATTTCCACTGCGGAATCTTTCTGCATTTGCAAAAAACCGAAAGGCAAGCGGTGTTAAACTTGGTTGCACGTCAAACACTTACTCACAAATTACTGTTATCTCTCGCTTGGACACAGCCACCGTAATTGTTCTCGCAAATCCGGTACATCTTAACCCTCCGAATGCATAGCGTAGGGGCTACTATCGCCTCTGAAGAATCATCGCCTTAACTCCACATCCTTTGGCGGACAAACTCTCTTCTAAAACACAGGACTCCATCACCATTCAAACTATAGTCCTCTCCTTCACCACTTCGCACTTGCCAGAGTCGAGCACTCAAAACATCGTCTAGAAGTTGCTATTCCTTGATCTGACTTGTCCACATAGGTCTTACTTGGAGCTCAGCTACCAAACTTCCATCCTCATACAAACTAAGATGAGCGAACATTGCCCTCAAATCCACTATCGCCTTTCTACTCAGTGCATCTTCCACCATGTTAGCCTTACTCGGATGATATTTGATCGAACAGTCATAGTCCTTCAAGAGCTCAATCCACCTACATTACCTCAGATTCAACTCCTTCTGGGTAAGGAGATACTCCAGGCTCTTATGGTCTGTGTAAATAATCGACTTCTCCCCATACAGGTAGTGCCTCCAAATCTTCAGAGCAAATACTACCGCTGTCAATTCTAAATCGTGCGTATGGCAGTTCAATTCATGCGGTCTCAACTGTTGAGACGCATATGCAACAACTTTTCCATCTTGCATCAACACACATCCTAAACCCGTGTGTGACGCATCACAGTAGACGGTAAATACTTTTCTTGCCTCTAGCTGAATTAACACTGGCACTTCCGTCAAGATTCTCTTCAGCTTCTCAAAGCTCTCCTGCTGTTTGTCGGTCCATACAAATGATACTCCCTTCCTCAACAACTTAGTTAAAGGTGCTGCTATCAATGAGAACCCTTCAACAAACCTTTTGTATTACCCGGCCAATCCCAAGAAACTTCGAACTTTCACCATAGACTTCGGTAGTTTCCAATCCAATACGGCTTCTATCTTCCGAGGGTCCACCCTAATTCCCTCTGCAGAAACTACATGCCCTAAGAAAGTCACTTTCTTCAGCCAGAACTCACACTTACTGAACTTTGCGTACAACTGCTTCTCCCTCAGAATTTGTAACACCACACGAAGATGTGCATCATGCTCCTCCTTAGACTTGGAGTAAACCAGGATATCGTCGATGACACCACGACGAACCGATCAAGATAAGGTTGAAATACCCGGTTCATCATATCCATAAATACCGCTGGCGCATTCGTCAACCCGAACGGCATCACCAAAAATTCTTAATGACCATACCGAGTCTGAAACGTCGTCTTATGAATGTCTCCTTCCTTTACCCTTAACTGATGATATCTCGACCTTAACTCAATCTTAGAAAAGATTGAAGCTCCTTTGAGCTGATCGAACATGTCGTCAATTCTTGGTAGTGGGTACTTGTTCTTAACCGTCAACTTATTCAATTGATGGTAGTCCACACACATACGCATGGATCCGTCCTTCTTCTTCACAAATAGAACCGGGGCTCCCCACGGAGACACACTCGATCGGATAAATCCACGATCCAATAGTTCCTGGATCTGGGCTTTGAGGTCCACCAGCTCCTTCGGTGCCATTCTGTATGGAGCAATAGACACTAGAGCTGCACCCAGAAGTAGCTCTATTCCAAACTCCACTTCGCGATCCGGGGGTAATCCTGGCAATTCCTTAAGAAATACATCTGTGAAATCCTTGACTGTTCAAACCTCATCGATAGTCACCTCCTTAACTTCCAAAGCATTGATAAAGGCTGGAAACGCGTTACATCCCTTCCGAATCATCTTAACAGCTTTTAATGCAGACACTACGTTGGACAAATAATTCCTTCTTCCTTCTAACACAACCACCCCCCGCCTTCTGGGGTGCTTAACACCATATGCTTAGTCTTACAATTCAACTAGCATGGTGTTTAGTCAACCAATCCATTCCCAAAATAAGGTCAAACTCTCCAAACGGTAATTCCATTAAGTCTGATGGGAACACTACTTCTTGAGTCTCTAAAGGTACATCCCTAAATAGTTTGTCGACTACCCTAGATTGTCCCAGAGGGCTAACTACAGTCATCTTCCTAGTAGTTTTTTCAGAGTCTAAACTTAGGGTCTCAGATACCGAACATGCAACATAGGAGTGGGTTGACCCAATATCAATCAAAGTAAGGTATGGGCTATTAGCAATAAGAAACATACCGGTTATGACGTCTGGTGCGTCACCATTCTCCCGTTGACGTGCTGTATAGACTAGACCTGGCTGCCTTGCGTCTATATTTCCAGCACCCCTACCAGGTGCTCCACGACATCGACCGAATCCATTTCCTCCTCTGGCCACACCACGACCCCTCGGTACTGGTTGACCACCACTCCTAACCTGATCAGAACCTCGTCCCGTGGGCTGTGCCTGCTCTCCTGTGGACAGTCCTTAATCATATGCTACGTGGATCCACGCCTAAAGCATACACCGGTTCTCCTTCTACACTCCCCATAATGCACCTTTCCACACGAAGGACATGATCGATTCTGACCCGTCGGAGCACGAGCTGGCCCATCAGACCTAGGCCTTTTCTAAAAATTCCCAGATGATCCCGACGGCCCAAAACTCTTCTTATTCTGATTTCGATCCTTATCCTTATTCTGCTTTTCAGTCTGCTTCACATCCTCAGAAATTTTAGCTTTCTCGACCAGAACCGCAAAGTCCTTTTCTCGCTGCGGTGCCGCTAATACCCTCAATTCATCCTTTAGTCCATCCTCGAACCGCACGCAACACTCATAGTCAGTTGCTACAATCCCTCGAGCGTAACGACTCAACCGCAGAAATTCGGCTTCATATTCTGACACAAACTTACTTCCCTGCACCAAGTTCAGGAATGCCCTTCTCTGTGCATCCACATAGCTGGCCCCAATATACTTTCCCTGGTACGACTCCTTAAAGAAGCCCCAATCAATACGATCTGCGGGAGTACCCTCCTTCACTGTGAGCCACCACTGATAGGCCTCTTCTTGAAAAAGAGACAAGACCCCCTTCAACTTCTCCTCTACAGTAAAGTCAAGGTCATCCATTATGTGCTCAGTTGCCTCTAACCAATACATAGCTGTGTTAGGGGCTACGCCAGAAACTCCCCTAAACATCTCTGCTCCATTGGCTCGGAGTCGTTCAGACACAGACTTCCAAGCTCCTGAACCCGTGCCTACTTCAGCCACTCTTTCAAGGACTCGCAGCATCACCTGAGACACTGCATCATCTCCACCCGTTTGGTCCTGAAATTCTCCCTCCACAGCTGGCAGATCCGACATCTCATTTCTTGACCCGTGGCCAGACCCTACTGTTTAGACACGATCATTCTACCCCTACCACGACCACGCGGTGGACGTCCTCGACCCCTTGTACACATCATCCTAATATTGCCTTTATTTGATTTGAGAAAATTTTATGAATTATTAACTCTTTCCACTGATTATCCACGAACAATTTTATGAAAAAGTAGTTTGATAGTGGTTCTTTTGAATTCAGAATTATATTTGAAGGTTCAGTCTCAAGTCTACTACCCTAATTCAGAGAATCATATACATTCACAATCAGCATACATAGGGCATTCACAACTTACGTTCATCACCTAGGGGTGTTTTCGTCATTTCACTACCCAGGGCATTTTCATAATTTATCCTACAGGGGTATTTTCCTAATTTTCAAAATAGGGTATCTTGGTGGTTTTACAAAATAGGGGGTATTTTGGAAATTTTACAGTCTGAGGGGTATTTCGGTAATTTCACAAATCTTGGTAATTTTTTTCAAATTTAGGGTATTTTGGGAAATTTTTACAAATCTAGAGTATTTCAGAAATTTTACAAAACTAGGGGGTATTTTAGTGATTTTGCAAAATAGGGTGGCTGGTCCCTTTCGGGTTTTAATTATAAATTTTGACCCGTCAACAAGTCCTCACGGCTAAGGTGAACAGACACTACGCACCAAGTAGGATTCCAACGAAGAGGAGGTGAGTCACTAGGACTGCTTAAGTACCAAGCTCTCCCTAGATCCAATCCTAGACATGCGTACGCCTGTTACCACACCCTGACCCAATAACTTGTTCACGGACATGTTTAATTAGATTAAGTTTTATGGAGTTTATTGTTTGGTGTAAGCTAGGCCTAAGGTCCAATAATTTCTATCTTACTAACCTATGGCCCCATAAAGCCTATTAAGCCCACATACATAACATACAATGGTTCAGAATACTTACCTGGCGGACTTTGGCTGGAGACGCAGGTGCCATGCCGAGAGAACAATCCTGTATTACATGTTTCTGAAAACCCACCTTTGGAAAATATTTTGAGCCCAAAAACCCCAAAGTCAAGTTTTGAACCGGGCTCTGATACCGATTTGTAACACCCCAAACCCGACCAAAACACCACAACCGGATCTGGCATGTAACTAAGGAGATTTAGTAAAACATGTCACATTTTTGGAAAACATTTGTCGAGTTTAAACATGTATTCCAGAAAACTTAATGATTTGATAATTTATAAAAGATATAAATTTTATATGATGCCTTTATGAATTAAAAACTAAAATTTAGTACATGGCTTAGTTTATATTTTTCACTGAAATTAGGTGTCCAATAATAGTAAAAACCAAAAAGAAAGCCCAAAGTATAAGGCTAGTGGCCTGTGGCCTTATTACAATAAAATATAAAACCCAACATAATTTAACATATTGAAAGAAAATTTAAATAAATGGCGTCTTTGCTGGAACAATTCGAACTCTTGTATGGCCACCTTGTGCTCCCCTCCAGCTCAGTCCGATACACTAAGTGCTACTTGAAAAAAGATGTTAAATAATAGGGTGAGTCATAAGACTCAGTGTGCAACCCTCGTGCACCATTAGACTGGGCCTTAGCCCCACAGAACAGATAACAAAATATAATATACTAGGAATTATGCAAAGCCCAACCAATCTTAGGTTTCCATCCGCTACACACTACCCTTACCTGCCAATCACACCATTGGGGATTTCTACAATCAACCCATACTGCTACACACCATCAATGGCAGTCATGCTGCAGTTAGCTGCTCATTGTCAGATCATGGCAATAGCCACTACAACATATCATGGCAAAAAAAAGTCACTACAACAGATCATGGCAAAAGCCACTACAACGGAACACTTCCCCTTCCATCAATCACACAACCCCGTGCAATCATAGAAACCGGCATACATGTTTATCATATCAAATCAACAGAACCATTCACTTAAGAATGAAAGAGATCACTAACCTAGTGATTCGTCTTTACCCTCCTTTTAACATCCTGAATAAGTGGGTCTATGCATTTTGTGTGTTGTACGGTTAAAGTGTTAGCTTGAGGTTTAGAGGTACGAATTAGGCCCAGGTTTGGGCTAAGACCTGGGTTAATTTTCTAATGAAGAGCGCTAGGACATAATTAAAATGGGTATCTGTGTTTAAATTGCAAGGTGGGCTTGTGGCCCAAAGTTTGGTGGTGCCGCAATGAGCAAGTGGGAGACGTCATTAAGGGAAGGGATTTGGGCCAAGTACTGGCCGCTTGGGGCCCAAGTTTTTGGGCTAAAATTTGGCACTCCAAGGGGGGAAGAGAGGACGGCACAATAGCTAGAAACAGGAGTTTTAAATTTTTATTTTGTTGATAATATGAAGGGAGGAGTTGGTGCTAAGGAGGCCTCTTTTGAAGGGAGGATTTAGATTAGGATAAGAAGTAGAATAAGAGTTATCAGGTGACGGAAGAGTTGGCCAAAAATCCAACCTGGGAGGGGGTGAAATTTGGTTGGTATGCCGAAATTAGTAGGCAAGTGATCACCTTTGTCATCTTTTTCTTTCTTTCTCATCTTCTCCCTTCAAGCCGAAATTCTTTCTTTTCTTTTGTGGGTTCTCTTTCTTTGCTGCAACCCTCTAACTCTCTCTTCTCCTCTTCAATATTTTCTTAAAAGCCGAACCCTCTTTGCCCATACTTTCATCTCCCATAGCCAAAACTTTCAAGTTTAGCCTCTTTTCCCGAAGTAACACCATAGCCGAATCATCATCTCAAGATTGGTAAGTTTTTCATGGTTTTCTTCCTTGCTATTTCTCTCTTTCTCATTTAGTTTCTAACCCAAATACTTTCATAAGATCTTGTCAATTTTCACTCTTTATTCATAGAAGCTGAATCTTTCTTACTGTGATCTCTCGTGCCGAACTGTGAGGAAAGCTGAAGGTATGTGTTAGTAATAGGTTTGGCCGAATGGCCACTCCCTTACGCTTTCTCCATTACTGGATCTCATCAAGCGTAGGTGCGATAATCGTGTTGGTCTAATGTTGGATGCTTAGCTGAATATAGGTAGGGTGGTGACACTTTCTTGAGGATTTTCGGGATCTGACAATCTAGGTAAGGGTTACGTTTTAAGTATTATGATTATCTCTTAAATTTGATCTCATCGTTTAAAATCGGTTTAGTGACCAAGGGATTGTTATGGACTCAAATGTCAGCCAAGCGATAGGAAGGGTTGGATCTGTAAACCCAGCCTCTTAATACAAGAAGTGAGCAATATCAGGAGTACGAGATTGGCCACCGAGGTGTGGGCCGGCATCAGAAAAAGATTGTAGGCCGATAGTGGTAGTCTCGAGTGACGATAATGTTAAAGTAGTGAGTGCGATAGTACGAGAATCAGTTGTATAACTCTTACGCACTTCATATGTTGTTATGTTAAATGTTATGTTTGTTAAAAGCCAGAATAACAGTAGGAAACATTACGTAACCCTTACGGGTATAAGCAAGGACTCCGGGCAAGTCCATTATGGTGAATATCGTGCTTGATCTATGTGAAACCTGTGTGTGCCATGTTGTATTTTCCTATGCATTAAGCATGATTATATTGTATTGAGAAACATATACATAGCATATGGGTATGATGAGAGGAGGGGGAAGGCATGATTCATCAGACTGTCACCAGTGGTTAGGTACCACACGTGGGTTGGCCCCACATATAATGATTTTGTGACTAAGTCTCAGTGGTTTGGAACCACCAGTGGTTAGGTACCATATGTGCTTATTTTGTGACTTGTCCCAGTGGTTAGGTACCATAGTGGGTTGGCCCCACATATCGATTTAAGGGATCGTCACCAGTGGTTAGGTACCACAAGTGGGTTGGCCCCACACATGAATATTTGTAACTTCGGTTACCAGTGGTTATGTACCATCAGTGGCTAGGTGCCATAAGGGGTAGATTTGGGAGACTCGGATGATAACTAGGCAATGGGTTGCATGACATGCATAATATTATATGAATCTGTGTATGAGCATAACATTTTTTGGGATGGGGGTTTACGCACTGAGTCTCAGTGACTCACCCCTTCCGTTACATTTTACAGATAGTGCTTAAATCGTGGATCCGGAGCTAGGGTGGGCTCGTGGTGGCCATGCTCGATAATCAATTTCACTATTTGATTTGAATTTAGTTCTTATTTACTTTAAGTTTTGGATTTCGGTTCTTGTAATAAGGCCACTTAAACTTTACTTTGGGATTTGATATTTTTCTTTCCGTTCTTTTTCCTTAAGTTATTATTAAACGAAAAAGGCATGCCAAGTAATTTATAACATGAACGTTTTTATAAACTTAAGATAATTTTCTGAGTTTTTTCTTCTAAAGATATACATCGAATGAATAATAATCAACAAGGTAATTCTATCACGCTAAACTAAGTTTCAAAATGTTTTAACAATTCCCCTAGTTCAGCCACAATTTTCTTAACTACACCAAAAGTTTTCCTTTCAAATCCAGTCGACATAATGGTTTGTAAAAGGTTTTCTTCCCAGTAACACTCTAGATTCGGTCGTAGCGTTTAGATCGGGTTTGGGGTGTTACATTTTTGGTATCAGAGCCTGGTTTAAAAGCTCGGCTGTGGGTTTAAGGCCCAAAATATTTTTAATAAAGGGCGAAAAATGATTTGATGTAAATGCATACTTGGAAAGCATGGCTTTGAGTCTCTAAGATTGATCCACCGGTAAGTATCCTAACCTTTCTTTGTGATATATATATGTATGATGGATTAATGGGTTATAGGGACGTAGATAGTTATACTAGGGCTTATGGGCCTTAGGCCTAGTTACACAAACTCTTACATAAAACTTAACTTCCCTAAATAAACATGTCTGTGAGCAAGTCAGAAGGACTATGGTGTGGTAACAGACATGTTCATGTCTAGGATTGGATTCAGGAAGAGCTTGGTATTTAAGCAGTCCTAGTGACTCACCTCTTCTTTTCTAGAATCCTACCTGGTGCATAGTGATTGTTCACTTAGCATCGAAGACTTGTTAACAGGCCAAAATTTTAACTAAAACCCGAAAGGGACTAGTACCCTATCTTTGCAACATTACCAAAATACCCCCGGATTGCAAAATTACCAAAATACCCCCAGATTGCAAAATTACCAAAATACCCCCAGTTTGAAAAATCACCAAGATACCTTATTTTGAAAAATTATGAAAATACCCCTATAGGTTAAAATTACGAAATACCTCTAGGTAGTGAAATGACGAAAATACCCCTAGGCAATGAACGTGAGTCCATGGATGTACTTGTGTGTGAAGCCTGTGTATGGTGCCTTGTTGGATGTTATTTGAATGTGAATTTTAGAATTAGAAATACAAACTTAAGAACTGAACTATGTAGACATAGTTTAGACTCGAAAGAGCCACTGTTAAAATTTCCTTCCATAAGACTGTTCGTTGTTAATCATTGAAAGAAAAAGTTATTAACCCATAAAATTTCTAAATCAGATTAATTTATGAACGGTAGAATGAGCACTCGAGGTCGTGGGCGTATTACGCGTGGACGTGGTAGGGGTAGGACAACTGTGTCAAAATCGGTAGAGTCTGATTATGGGTCAAAAAATGAGGTGCCACCGCCACCAGCTGCGGATATTAGGAGCAGGCAGGTGGTGATGATACAGTGTCGCAAGCTATGCTACGAGTCCTAGAGAGAGTTGCTGGAGCAAGCGTAGGGACGGGGACTCAAAAATTTATGTCTGAACGACTCCGAGCAAATGGAGCCGAGGTATTTAGGGGAATTTTGGGTGTAGCTCCCAACACTGCAGAGTACTGGTTAGAGGCGACAGAGCACATAATGGATGACTTGGACTTCATATCCGAGGAGAAGCTAAAAGGGATAGTACTCTTCTCTGGAATGAGTCCTATCAGTGGTGGCTCATAGTCAGGGAAGGTGCGTTGGCTGATGACATCACTTGGGACTTTTTCAAGGCGGCTTACCAGAGGAAGTACATGGGGTCGAGTTATATAGATGTACAACAAAAGGTGTTTCTAAATTTGGTTCAGGGGAGTAAGTCGGTATCCGAGTACGAGGCAGAATTCTTGCGGTTAAGTAGGTACACTTGAGGTATCGTGGCTACGGAACATGAGCACTGTGTTAGGTTTGAGGATGGACTAAGGGACGAGTTGTAGGTGTTGATTGCTCTGCAACGAGAAAGGGAATTTGTCGTTCTTGCGGAGAAGGCCAAGATTGCTGAGGAGGTGAAGTAAACCGAGAAAAAGAACCAGAACAGGAATACGAATAAAAGGAGTTTTGGGCCATCAAGGTCTACTGGGAGTTCTCAAAAAGAGCTAGATTTGGTGGATGGGATCAAACTGTAAGGCCAGCTGCTGCTGCTCAATGGCCACCACGGTGTGCCCGATGTGGGAAGTCCCATTCGGGGAAGTGTTGGATAGGTAATAGGGGATGTTTCGAGTGTGGGTCAATGGATCACCGGATAAGGAATTGTCTGCGAAGGCTGGTGAGGACACAGATTGAGAATCAAGGGCGTACGCAATTTAGGAGAGATGGTCAATGACCACAGAGGGGTCGAGGTGCAGTCAGGGGTGGTAATGGAAATGAGCAAGGCCGTGGAGCACCAGGCAGGGGTGCTGGAAGTACTGATGCATGACAGCCTGGGTTGGTTTATGCAGCGAAGCGTCGTGAAGAGGGCGACGCACTGAACGTCATAACCGGTACATTTTTAATTTTTGGGTTTCCTTATACTGCTTTGATTGATGTTGGATCGACGCACTCTTATATTACTAGTAGTATAGTGCAAACTTTGAACTTAGCCTATGAGACTTCTGCTAGGGATATGACGGTAATTAGCCCTCTAGGACACTCTGTGGTAGTAAACAAACTATATAGGCATGCACCCCTAGAACTTCAAGGGGTAGTGTTTCAAGTTAATTTGATGGAATTGCCCTTCAGGGAGTTCGATCTAATCTTAAGGATAGATTGGTTGGTAAAGTATCGGTGGGTGCGGATTCATGCGACTAAGCGCATGGTGCCTTGAACTATTTGAGGTGAAGAGGTGGTGATGATAGGTGAGAGAAGGAACTACCTATCTAGTGTGGTATCCGCTTTGAAGGCTGAGAAGATGGTGAGGAAAGGATGTAAGGCATTTGTGGTTTATGTTTGTGCTTTGGAAGTTAAGGAATCAGCTTTGGAGAATGTCTGAATGGTGAAAGAATTTACCGATCTCTTTCTGGAAGAGCTTCTGGGTTTGCCTCCAGATCGCAAAGTGGAGTTTGGTATAGACCTTCTACCAGGAACAGTGCCAGTGTCTATTGCCCCATATAGAATGGCGCCGAAGGAGTTGGTGGAGCTGAAAGCACAGATTCAAGAATTGCTGGATCGAGGTTTCATCCGGCTGAGAGTATCACCTTGGGGAGCGCCTGTGCTTTTTGTTAAGAAGAAGGACGGATCAATGTGAATGTGCATTGATTACCGTCAGCTGAATAAGTTGACAATTAAGAACAAGTATCCGTTACCGAGGATAGATGGTTATTCGGTCAACTTAAGGGAGCCTCAGTCTTTTCCAAGATAGATTTGAGGTCAAGATATCACCAGCTTAAGGTTAGGGAGGTGGATATCTATAAAATGACTTTTCGTACTCGTTGCGGCCACTATGAATTTCTGGTGATGGCATTTGGGTTGACTAACGCCCCAGCAGCGTTTATGGATATGATGAACCAGGTGTTTCAACCATATCTTGATCTGTTTGTTGTAGTGTTTATCGACAATATTCTAGTTTATTCCAAGTCTGAGGAGGAGCATGATGCGCATCTTCGTGTGATGTTGCAAATTCTGAGGGAGAAGCAGTTTTTTGCTAAGTTTAGTAAGTGCGAGTTCTAGTTGAAGGAAGTTACCTTTTTGGGTCATGTGGTGTCGGCTGAGGGGATTAGGGTGGACCCTCAGAAAATTAAAGTTGTATTGGACTGGAAACCACCAAAGTCTATGGCAGAGATTTGAAGTTTTCTAGGTCTAGCAGGATATTATAGAAGGTTTGTAGAAGGATTTTCTTTGATTGCAGCACCGTTAACCAAGTTGCTAAGGAAACGGGTTTCGTTTGTGTGGTCAGACAGGCAATAAGAGAGTTTTGAGAAGCTGAAGAGGATTTTGACGGAAGCTCCGGTGCTGATTCAACCTGAAGCAGGGAAGGAGTTTATGGTTTATTGTGATGTGTCACACACAGGGTTAGGATGTGTGCTGATGTAAGAAGGGAAGGTAGTAGCGTATGCTTCTCAACAATTGAGACCTCACGAGGTGAATTACCCAACGCATGATCTGGAGTTGGCTACAGTGGTTTTCGCCCTAAAAATTTGGAGACATTACCTGTATGGAGAGAAGTCTATTGTGTACACGGACCATAAGAGTTTGAAATACCTTCTCACTCAGAAGGAATTGAATTTAAGGTAGAGGAGGTGGATCGACCTGTTGAAGGATTATGATTGCTCGATTGAGTACCATTTGGGAAAGGCTAATGTGATAGCTGACGCCTTGAGCCACAAGGTTGTGGCAGATCTAAGAGCTTTGTTTGCCCTCCTTAGTCTGTATGATGACGGAAGTCTGTTAGTGGAACTGCAAGTGAAGCCAACGTGGGTAAACCAGGTTAAGGAAAAACAACTATTGGATGAAGTCTTAAACGCTCGGTGTTTGCAAGTGCAGAATGGTGGATTGGAGGGGTATAGCTTGAGCAGTGATGGAGTGTTGTGTTTTTAGGGGAAAGTTTACATGCCTAAGGATGTGGAGTTAAGGCAGAAGATTCTTCAAAAGGCTCATAGCAGTCCATACGCTATGCATCTTGGAGGTAGTAAGATGTACCGGGATTTGTGAGAGCAGTTCTTGTAACAGACCGAATCTGACCCTAATTGGAAAGGTGGTTTCGGGACCACGAATCCGAGTCCGATAAATATTTAATATTTATATTTTGAGTTTATTATATGTGAAATTATGTGTGTGGAAGTTTCGTAGAAAAATTTTATCGTTTGAGCATCGAATTTGACAAAAAGGACTTAATCGCATAAAAGGTAAAAGTGGCATACTAGAGTGTAAAGTGCCTATTTGAGCATGGCTTTAATATGAAGCATTAAAAGGGTAAATAACCCATTTTTTAGAGATAGTGGACGACAACATACAAATTTTATAAAGTAAATATATGTTATATTATATGTTATATTATAAAATATTATTATATTATAAACATATTATAAAGAAAACATAAAAGAAAAGAAAGTGGAGTGTTCATCTTTATTGTTCATTGTTATTGCGAAACAAAAGAAAAGAAGAGAGAAACCAAAGCTCTCAAACATTCGATCTTTGCAAGCTTGATTAGGTATGTAATTGAGTTCGGTTTCGATTATTTTTACGTTTTGAGATCGTTGCTTCAAACGTGCAGACCCATGCTAGAATTTCTAAGATTATTGTGTATGTATGAATCGCCATTGATGAATTCTTGAGGTTTATGATGCTTGATGATGTTAGATGATAGATAGGTTAAAATTAGTATATTATGTGTTGGAAGTTTTGGTGAATTTGTGTTTTAGGGCCAAATTGTAAAAATAAAAATTTAGAGGGGTTTAATTGCAAAATAAATGAAAGATATGGACTTGTATAGTCCTCATATAGATTCGCCCTTAAGGAGTATGGGGAAATTTGATGTATTTTGAGTTTTATGCAAATAGGACTAAATTACAAAGTTGTGAAATACTAGGGTAAAATAGTAATTTGCCCATTAATGTGCTTAGGGACTAAATTGAGATGAATTGTGCTTGAATAAGCTAAATTTAATGTGTTTTAGATCAAGAGCAAAGAAAAACGGAGTTAGATCGGGGAAAGACCGAAGGTTCTCGAATAGCCGATTCGCACTACTTATCGATAACCGAGGTAAGTCGTTAAGTGAAATTTGTTAAAGAATTATTCATGAACTTATTAAATGATAATGTTTGATAAATTTCAGTATATAATCATGTTATAGCCGAATGTATATATGTATATTAGATTGATTTCATAAATTGATAATGTGATATGAATAAGTGTATCAATGCGAATTGTGGGATTGTACGATGAAGTAATGATTAATTTGTTTAAGGTGAATAAGTTTAGTTGAATTGGATATGTAATATAGATATGAAGTGTGTGTGGAATGATTGATCACATTGATATATTCGGGCTTAGTGCCTAGCGTGCCTTGTCTTGGGTGATATATTCGCTTAGTGCTAGCGTGCTTTGTCTGTTTGATTCATTTCGCTTTAATGCCTAGCGTGCTTCGTGCGTTGTTGTTTATCGAGCTTTAATGCCTAGCGTGCTTTGTTGGTGATTCATTTCGGGCTTTAATGCTCAGCGTGCTTCGTGCGGTGTTGTTTATCGGGCTTTAATGCTCAGCGTGCTTTGTCTTGGTGATTCATTTCGGGCTTTAATGCTCAGCGTGCTTCGTGTTTGGTGTTTAAATCTCGGACCTTTGGTCTAGTAGTTTTATATCAATGGTTTTAATATGAGCTTATGCTTATGAATGAAATGGTCTAGTTATGATGGTATTTGAACAAGCTAAGGTTTATCATCGTAGTGTTCGACTAAAAGTCATGTATCGAATCAAGTTTATGATATAAGTGATGCTTCTTGAATAATCAAGTTGATAGAAAGGTGTTTATATATATATTTGTTTGGTACTTAAGATATGTGATTAGAAAAGATATTCAGTTGGTATGATTACTTGCTTACTTAAGTTTATTATATTGATATGAGAAATTTTACCTATATAAGTTCTACCATGAGCTATACATATAGATAAATGTATATATTCAATTATGAACCCTTATTTTAAATGTGTATAGAAAGTATTATTGGTTGAAGTGAAAATATATATGTATTGATTAGCAATCAGGGCACCATTGCTAAGTTTTATATTTTGAGTGTATGTTGAATATTATTCGCTAGATGTGAACTTTGATAATCACCATGGTCGTTTATATGTGTTTTGTCGGTTCATAAATTGTTAATAATGCTATTCTATTCAATCTAATTGAATACTTAGTTGAGCTATAAAGTCGCTTAAGACTTAATAAGCCAATGAGCTTACTCTGTTTATGTTTGTGCTCTATTTTATAGATCTATAATTCAACTCTTGGCTCGGGGATCATCAAGACAATCAACCACACTATCACTCTCTTGGTATAATTATGTTTTGTAAACTTTTAATCAAAGGCATGTATAGGCTTCGTTTTGATAAATAATGAATGATGTCGGATTGTAAATATAAATATAGCCTTGCTAATAAGGCCGTTGCTTTTGGTTAATTTTGGGTTTCATATTTGATATGGTAGCTTGCATTAAAATACCAAGAGATATGTGCATGCGGTCATGATTTAAATCATACATGGAAAGCGATCATATGTTATATCGTGAAAGTTTAGTTCATATTATGTTATGGATGAAATACTCATGGCCTAAATTATATATGGGATTTGTTTCTGGTATAAATATATATATGTATGGTTAAGGTATAGAGTTTAAATAAATTGAGTAAGGAAGTTATAAACTAGTTAATCATATTTTTGTTGTGAAACAGTTTTTAGTTACAGCAGTGATGTGATTTTGAAAAATCACCAAAAATAGGAGAAATTGAATTAGAAAGTGAATAAGACATATAATTAAATTTTATTGTGTCTATTTTGATATGAAAGAAACAAGTTAGGCAAATGAATTATATATTATGAGATATTTAAGTTTTAGTGAGACTTGTCCTGAATGAATTCGTGAGTCCCTGTTCTGTCTTAGAAAAATTGTTAAAAATTGTACAAAAATAATTATGGAGCATAGTTTATATGTTTAGAATACTTAATGAGTCTATTTTTGATTGGAATAAACAAGGACATTATTGAAATTTTGTGCAATGAGATAACTGAGTTTTTATAAAGATAGGTCAGAATTATCAAACAGTGAAATAGGGGTAAATTTGATGAATAAAATGTACTAATTGGCCACATGAAAAATTCTGGAAAAATTATGGTAAAAATTTATATGAGTCTAGTTTCAAGAAAAATTTACGGATCTAAATTTTGAGTTTTGTAACTCGAGTTATGGTCAATTTAGTCAGCCTGATGCAGTTGGACAGCTTTAAATTTTCATGCCCCAAACTAGTAGTCAAGTCTAGTAATGCCCCATACCGACTCCGCAAAGGTTTCGGGTAAGGGTGTTACATTTATTGGTATCGAGCTACGGTTTAGTCGATTCTAGGACTACCGTAGTGCGAAAAGAGTCTAGCTATACATGCCTTTGAATTTTATATGTGATAGTGTGGTGACTTCGACAATTTCAATTGTATTTTATATAGTAAATGGATTACGATCCCGATAGAGCCGTAGCCGATGATGTGGAGAGTGTCGCGCTGGTCTCGCACATGGATTAGTGCCACTAGACTCTCAACCGCCACGGGTAACCACGAGGAGAGGCTAAACAAGCCTTCTACCAAATGATGAATGAATGGTTTACCCAGTTTATTTAGAATAATCCAACAAGACAACAACCTCCACCCCGAATAATCCAACTCCTGTACCTTCAAAGACTTCAGATGATAGATCCAATGAGATCTAGTAGGCCTCCATTGATAAAATTAGGAAATTTAAATAAGAATTCAAGGCTAATGATGATGATGATGCAGAGCGAGTGAAATGTGGCTTGATAACACTATTCGGTACTTGATGAGCTATCTTGCACTCGGATGAATGTTTAAAATGTGCTATATCTTTGCTTCGGACACCGCTTATCACCGGTGGAATACACTAGTATCGGTGGTTCCAAAAGAAAAAGTGACGGGATTTCTTCCGAATGAATTCAAGAAGAAATATATCGACCAAAGGTTCATCGACCGTAAACGTAAAGAATTTCTTGAACTAAAACAGGGCAAATGACCATGGTGAATATGAGCGAAAATTTGTCGATTGAGCCGATATGCTCGGAGTGTGTATCAACTGAAGCCATTATGTGCAAAAGGTTTGAAGACGGTTTGAATGAAGATTTGAAGTTGCTAGTTGGCATTCTTGAGATCAAAGAATTTGTGACACTAGTCGAGCGAGCTTGCAAAGTCAAGAGCTTGGGAAAGAGAAAAGAAAGGCCGAGATGAAGCTAGAGACACCCGTAAAAGATCGTCGGTAAGAATTTCCATTCCACATCTAAGAAGTTTAGAGATGACTTCATCGACACAAAGCTACTTGATTCATTTAGACGTGATCGACCTCGGTGGGCTCCCGAGCTACCTCGATGGCGATGATTGGTAACGCCCCACGTAATCGAGTTGAATGCAAACATTGTGGAAAATGGCATCCTAGGAGTTGTAGAGTTCGTGGACCGGTCTTGCTTTAAATGTGGATCCTCGAGACCATTTTATTCGAGAGTGCCCGATGTTAATGGCGAATACAAAGATGAACTTTAGACCGAGTAGTGCATCAAGACAGGCGGACCACCCGTGCATTACCGCAATGTAGGTGGTAGTCGAGAGGGACAAAGAACACAACAGATCGATCGAGGCTAGAGCTCCGGCTAGAGCTTATGTTACTCGAGCTAGAGAGGATCGCTTCTCCGGATGTCATTCAGGTACTTTCACCCTTTATGATACTCTGTGATTGCATTGATTGATCCTGGTTCGACCCATTCATATGTATGTGAAACTACGGTATTCAAGAAGACTCGCCATTGAGTCTCTTGAGTTTGTGATTCGCGTATCCAACCCTTTGGGTAGATGTGTGTTTGTTAATAAAGTGTGTAAAAGTTGCCCATTGATGATTCGGGATTTTTGCTTCCAGATTGATTTAATGTTGTTGCCTTTCAATGAGTTTGATATAATTTTGGGAATGGATAGTTAACTTCGCATGATGCGGTGGTGAATTGCAAAAGAAAGCTTATTGATTTGAGACACCGAGCGGTGAGATCATTAGAATTGAATCCATGATTCGTGGGTTTCTCTGATTATATCATCGATGTTAGCCCTAAGTATGTGAGAAAAGGGCGAAGCTTATTTGGCTTATGTCTTGGATAATAAATTGTCCGAAAGCAGATTGAATCCGTCTGATTGTATGTGAATACCGGATGTGTTCCTCAAGAACTACGGTTTACCCCAAAGACGAGAGATTGAGTTTGGCATTGAACTAGCTCAAGGAACGACTCCGATCTCAATAGCTCCATATCGGATGGCACCAATCGAGCTAAAAGAGTTGAAAGCACAGTTGCAAGAGTTAATGATAGGGCTTTATGCGACCAAGTTTCTCTCCTTGGGTGCACCGTTCTTTTTGTGAGAAAGAAAGATGGAACGATGCGAATGTGTATTGATTATCGAAGAATCTGAATAAAGTAACTATAAAGAATAAGTACCGTTACCTCGGATTGATGATTTGTTTGATCGGTTGAAAGGGCTTCAGATTTTCAAGATAGATTTGAGATCGGGTTATTATCGATTCATGAGTCGAGATACGGATGTACCAAAGGCGCATTTTAGACGAGGTACGGACATTTTGAGTTTTTGGTAATGCCTTTTGGGCTTACTAATGCACCTCATTGTTTTATGGATTTGATGAATCGGGTTTTAGACAGTTTTGGATCGATTTGTGGTGGTGTTTATTGATGACATATTGATCTACTCCAAAGATGAAATTGAACACGTTGAACATTTGAGGTTAGTGCTACAAACTTTATGAGATCATCAAGCTGTATGCGAAGTTTAGTAAGTGTTAGTTCGGATGAAAGAGGTCACTTTTTGGGACATGTGGTTTCAAAGATCGGGCATTCGAGTTGATCAGAACAAAATCTCGGCTATACTTGATTGGAAGCCACCGAAAAATGTTTCCGAGATTCGAAGTTTTCTGGGACTTGCGGGTTACTATCGACGATTTGTGAAAGATTTTTCTATGATAGCTACCCCGTTGACAAGGTTATTGCAGAAAGATGTCCGGTTCGAGTGGTCAGAAAAATGTCAGAAAAGTTTTGATCAGTTGAAAGCCCTTTTGACAGAAGCTCCAGTATTAGTTCAGCCTGAATCGGGTAAAGAATTCGTTGTTTATTCTGATGCTTCTTTAAATGGTTTGGGCTACATTTTGATGCAGGAAGGCAAAGTTGTAGCCTACGCTTCAAGACAATTGAAGCCGCACGAAAGAAATTACCCGACGCATGACTTAGAACTTGCAGCCATTGTTTTCGCATTGAAAATTTGGCGTCACTATTTATTTGGCGAGAAATGTCACATTTATTCAGATCATAAAAGTCTAAAGTATCTAATGACTCAGAAAGACCTGAATTTGAGACAACGCAGGTGGCTAGAATTGTTGAAAGACTATGAATTGGTGATTGACTATCACCCGGGAAAAGCTAATGTTGTTGCGGATGCATTAAGTCGGAAATCATTATTTGCTCTTCGTGTAATCGAATGCACAGATGGCTATGTCTAGTGATGGTTCGATCATAGCCGAGTTACGAGCAAGACCGATGTTTATTCAGCAAATTTGTGATGCACAGAAAGTTGATGAAGATTTGATTGCTAGCCGAATTCAGTGTGAAAAGGGTACAGAATCAGATTTTCAGATTGATGCAAATGACTGTTTGAATTTTAAAAACCGAATGTGTGTTCCGAAAAACTCAGATTTGATACAGGTGATTCTGAGTGAGGCCCATAGTGGTCAATTATCAATACATCCGGGTAGCACAAAGATGTATAATGATTTGAAACAGTTCTATTGGTGGCGGGGCATGAAACGGGATATATCTGAATTTGTTTCGAAATGTTTAATTTGTCAGCAAGTAAAAGCTGAACATCAAGTACCATCCGGACTACTTCAGCCAATCATGATACCTGAATGGAAATGGGATAGAATCACAATGGATTTTGTATCCGGTCTCCCTATGACACCGAGTAGGAAAGATGTCGTCTGGGTTATAGTTGATAGGCTGACTAAATCAGCTCATTTTGTGCCAGTACGTACAGACTATTCACTTGATAAACTTGCTAAATTGTACGTATCACAGATTGTGAGATTGCATGGTGTACCGAGTTCCATTGTTTCAAACAGAGACCCGAGATTCACATCGCAGTTTTGGAAGAAGTTACAAGAAGCTTTAGGTACTAAACTTCATTTTAGTACTGACCTTCCATCCAAGAGATGACGGCCATCAAGCGAACTATTCAAATACTTGAGGACATGTTGAGATGTTGCGTTCTCGAGTTTGAAGGTACGTGGGAACGACACCTACCTTTGATTGAATTTGCTTATAATAATAGCTTTTAATCAAGTATCAAAATGGCACCTTATGAAGCCTTATACGGCTAAAATGTCGAACACCATTATCTTTGGATCGAGCTCGGTGAAAATAAGATACGGGGTTGATTTGATTAAAGAGATCAATGTAAAGTGGCCATAATCAAAGATAATTTGAAAGTCGCATCGATGGACAAAAGTCCTATGCTGATTTGAAACGTAAAGACATTGAATTTCAGGTAGGAGATCGTGTATTCTTAAAAGTTTCCCCATGGAAGAAAGTACTCCGATTTGGTCGAAAAGGTAAGTTGAATCCGAGGTTCATCGGACCGTATGAAATCGTTGAACGTATTGGGCCTGTTGCTTATAGATTGAAGCTACCCTCTGAATTAGAAAAGATACACGATGTATTTCATGTTTCTTGCTCCGTAGATACAGATCAGGTCCGTCACATGTGATTGCTCCATCTGAGATTGAGATACAATCTGATATGACGTATGAGGAAAAGCTGATCCGTATTCTAGCTCGGGAAATGAAAGAGTTAAGAAACAAAAAGATTTCCTTAGTGAAAGTGTTATGGAATTGACACGGAGTTGAAGAGGCAACGTGGGAGCCTGAAGATTCAATGAGGCAACAATATCCGACGTTGTTTAACGGTAAGATTTTCGGGGACGAAAATCCTTAAGGGGGGAGGGTTGTAACAGACCGAATCTGACCCTAATCGGAAAGGTGGTTTCGGGACCACAAATCTGAGTCCGATAAATATTTAATATTTATATTTTGAGTTTATTATATGTGAAATTATGTGTGTGGAAGTTTCGTAGAAAAATTTTATCGTTTGAGCATCGAATTTGACAAAAAGGACTTAATCGCGTAAAAGGTAAAAGTGGCATACTAGAGTGTAAAGTGCCTATTTGAGCATGGCTTTAATATGAAGCATTAAAAGGGTAAATAACCCATTTTTTAGAGATAGTGGACGACAACATACAAATTTTATAAAGTAAATATATGTTATATTATATGTTATATTATAAAATATTATTATATTATAAACATATTATAAAGAAAACATAAAAGAAAAGAAAGTGGAGTGTTCATCTTTATTGTTCATTGTTATTGTCAAACAAAAGAAAAGAAGAGAGAAACCAAAGCTCTCAAACATTCGGTCTTTGCAAGCTTGATTAGGTATGTAATTGAGTTCGGTTTTCGATTATTTTTACGCTTTTGAGATCGTTGCTTCAAACGCGTCCACCCATGCTAGAATTTCTAAGATTATTGTGTATGTATGAATCGCCATTGATGAATTCTTGAGGTTTATGATGCTTGATGATGTTAGATGATAGATAGGTTAAAATTAGTATATTATGTGTTGGAAGTTTTGGTGAATTTGTGTTTTAGGGCCAAATTGTAAAAATAAAAATTTAGAGGGGCTTAATTGCAAAATAAATGAAAGATATGGACTTGTATAGTCCTCATATAGATTCGGCCCTTAAGGAATATGGGGAAATTTGATGTATTTTGAGTTTTATGCAAATAGGACTAAATTACAAAGTTGTGAAATACTAGGGGTAAAATAGTAATTTGCCCATTTATGTGCTTAGGGACTAAATTGAGATGAATTGTGCTTGAATAAGCTAAATTTAATGTGTTTTAGATCAAGAGCAAAGAAAAACGGAGTTAGATCGGGGAAAGACGAAGGTTCTCGAATAGCCGATTCGCACGGCCTATCGACAACCGAGGTAAGTCCTTAAGCTGAAATTTGTTAAAGAATTATTCATGAACTTATTAAATGATAATGTTTGATAAATTTCAGTATATAATCATGTTATAGCCGAATGTATATATGTATATTAGATTGATTTCATAAATTGATAATGTGATATGAATAAGTGTATCAATGCGAATTGTGGGATTGTACGATGAAGTAATGATTAATTTGTTTAAGGTGAATAAGTTTAGTTGAATTGGATATGTAATATAGATATGAAGTGTGTGTGGAATGATTGATCACATTGATATATTCGGGCTTAGTGCCTAGCGTGCCTTGTGGGTGATATATTCGGGCTTAGTGCTCAGCGTGCTTTGTGCCTTGATTCATTTCGGCTTTAATGCCTCAGCGTGCTTCGTGTCGGTGTTGTTTATCGGGCTTTAATGCTCAGCGTGCTTTGTGCTTGATTCATTTCGGCTTTAATGCTCAGCGTGCTTCGTGTTTGTTGTTTATCGGGCTTTAATGCTCAGCGTGCTTTGTGCTTGGTGATTCATTTCGGGCTTTAATGCTCAGCGTGCTTCGTGCCGGTGTTTAAATCTCAGACCTTTGGTCTAGTAGTTTTTATATCAATGGTTTTAATATGAGCTTATGCTTATGAATGAAATGGTCTAGTTATGATGGTATTTGAACAAGCTAAGGTTTATCACTGTAGTGTTCGACTAAAAGTCATGTATCGAATCAAGTTTATGATATAAGTGATGCTTCTTGAATAATCAAGTTGATAGAAAGGTGTTTATATATATATTTGTTTGGTACTTAAGATATGTGATTAGAAAAGATATTGAGTTGGTATGATTACTTGCTTACTTAAGTTTATTATATTGATATGAGAAATTTTACCTATATAAGTTCTACCATGAGCTATACATATAGATAAATGTATATATTCAATTATGAACCCTTATTTTAAATGTGTATAGAAAGTATTATTCGTTGAAGTGAAAATATATATGTATTGATTAGCAATCCGGGCACCATTGCTAAGTTTTATATTTTGAGTGTATGTTGAATATTATTCGCTAGATGTGAACTTTGATAATCGGCCATGGTCGTTTATATGTGTTTTGTCAGTTCATAAATTGTTAATAATGCTATTCTATTCAATCTAATTGAATACTTAGTTGAGCTATAAAGTCGCTTAAGACTTACTAAGCCAATGAGCTTACTCTGCTTATGTTTGTGCTCTATTTTATAGATCTATAATTCAACCATCGGCTCGGGGATCATCAAGACACCAACCACACTATCACTCTCTTGGTATAATTATGTTTTGTAAACTTTTAATCAAAGGCATGTATAGGCTTCGTTTTGATAAATAATGAATGATGTCGGATTGTAAATATAAATATAGCCTTGCGAATAAGGCTGTTGCTTTTGGTTAAGTTTGGATTTCATATTTGATATGGTAGCTTGCATTAAAATACCAAGAGATATGTGCATGCAAGTCATGATTTAAATCATACATGGGAAACGATCATATGTTATATCGTGAAAGTTTAGTTCATATTATGTTATGGATGAAATACTCATGGCCTAAATTATATATGGGATTTGTTTCTGGTATAAATATATATACGTATGGTTAAGGTATAGAGTTTAAATAAATTGAGTAAGGAAGTTATAAACTAGTTAATCATATTTTGTTGTGAAACAGTTTTAGTTACAGCAGTGATGTGATTTTGAAAAATCACCAAAAATAGGAGAAATTGAATTAGAAAGTGAATAAGACATAGAATTAAATTTTATTGTGTCTATTTTGATATAAAAGAAACAAGTTAGGCAAATGAATTATATATTATGAGATATTTAAGTTTTAGTGAGACTTGTCCTGAATGAATTTGTGAGTCCCTGTTCTGTATTAGAAAAATTGTTAAAATTGTAAAAAATAATTATGGAGCATAGTTTATATGTTTAGAATACTTAATGAGTCTATTTTGATTGGAATAAACAAGGACATTATTGAAATTTTGTGCAATGAGATAACTGAGTTTTTATAAAGATAGGTCAGAATTATCAAACAGTGAAATAGGGGTAAATTTGATGAATAAACTGTACTAATTGGCCACATGAAAAATTCTGGAAAAATTATGGTAAAAATTTATATGAGTCTAGTTTCAAGAAAAATTTACGGATCTAAATTTTGATTTTTTTAACTCGAGTTATGGTCAATTTAGTCAGCCTGATGCAGTTAGACAGCTTTAAATTTTCATGCCCCAAACTAGTAGTCAAGTCTAGTAATGCCCCATACTCGACTCCGGCAAAGGTTTCGGGTAAGGGGTGTTACAGTTCTGGTAGCCGGGCCTTAAGCGAGAAGTAACTGAATTTGTGGGTAGGTGTTTGATGTGTCAACAGGTCAAGGTTGAACATCAGTTACCCTCGGGATTGTTGCAACCGATAAAGATTCCGCAGTGGAAATGGGAAAGGATCACGATGGATTTTGTTAGTGTGCTACCCCCAACGCCTACTAAGAAAGACTCGGTTTGGGTGATTGTTGACCGTTTAACAAAGTCGGCCTATTTTATACCAGTTCGAGTTGATTACTCTCTCCAGAGGTTGGCTAAATTATATGTGGCAGAAATTGTGAGGTTACATGGGGTACCAGTGTCGATTATCTCAGACAGGTACCCTAGGTTCACGTCGAGGTTTTGGAAGGCGTTGCACCAGGCCTTGGGAACAAAGTTGGTTTTCAGTACGACATTTCATGCCCAGTCGGATGGACAGTCGGAGAGGGTAATTCAGGTCTTAGAGGATATGCTAAGGGGTTGTGTCTTGGATTTCAGAGGAAGTTGGGAAGAATTTCTACCGTTGGCAGAGTTAGCATACAACAATAGTTACTAGGCAAGTATTCAGATGGCACCATATGAAGCATTATATGGTCGGAAGTGCCGCACCCCTACGTGTTGGACGGAGTTGGGAGAATGGCAGTTGTTGGGTCCAGAGTTGGTGGCTGAAACAGAAGAGAAGGTTAGGCTGATTCGAGATCATCTGAAGGAAGCTTCGGACAGGCAAAAGTCCTATGCTGATCTTAAAAGGAAGGATATAGAATTTGCAGACGGTGACATGGTTTTCTTGAAGGTTTTGCCATGGAAGAAAGTGTTGAGATTTGGTCGAAAGGGCAAACTGAGCCCTAGGTTTATCAGGCCTTATCGGGTGTTGAAATGAGTGGGACCAGTAGCTTATAAGCTCGAGTTGCCACCAGAGTTGAGTCAAATCCATAATGTGTTCCATGTTTCCATGCTTAGATACTGTCGCTCAGATCCATCTCATGTCCTGCTGGTAGAAGAAATTGAGGTGAGCCCAGACTTATCTTTTAAGGAGGAACCAGTGCAGATCCTGGAACGGGATGTCAAAATATTACGCAGGAAATCAGTCCCTTTAGTGAAGGTATTATGGCGGAACCACGGTTCGAAAGAAGCGACATGGGAGTCGGAGGATGTTATGCGTCAGCAATACCCTCAACTCTTTTGATCAGGTAAATTTCGAGGCTGAAATTTATTTTAAGGGGGTAGAACTGTAACATCCTGAATAAGTGGGTCTGTGCATTTTGTGTGTTGTAGGGTTAAAGTGTTAGCTTGAGGTTTAGAGGTGCGAATTGGGCCCAGGTTTGGGCTTAGACCTGGGTTAATTTTCTAATGAAGAGCGCTAGGACATAATTAAAATGGGTATCTGTGTTTAAATTGCAAGGTGGGCTTGTGGCCCAAAGTTTGGGTTAAAATTAAGCACTCCAAGGGGAGAAGAGAGGATGACACAATAGCTAGAAATAGGAGTTTTAATTCCTTTATTTTGTTGATAATATGAAGGGAGGAGTTGGTGACAAGGAGGCCTCTTTTGAAGGGAGGATTTAGATTAGGATAACAAGTGGGATAAGAGTTATTAGGTGACGGCAGAGTTGGCCAAAAATCCAACTCTGGGAGGGGGTGAAATTCGATTGATATGTCGAAATTAGTAGGCAAGTGATCACCTTTGTCATCTTTTTCTTTCTTTCTCATCTTCTCCCTTCAAGCCGAAATTCTTTCTTTTCTTTTGTGGGTTCTCTTCCTTTGCCGTAACCCTCTAACTCTCTCTTCTCCTCTCCAATATTTTTCCAAAAGCCGAACCCTCTTTGCCCATACTTTCTTCTCCCATAGCCGAAACTTTCAAGTTTAGCCTCTTTTCTCGAAGTTACAGCATAGCCGTATCATCATCTCAAGATTGGTAAGTTCTCCGTGGTTTTCTTCCTTGCTATTCCTCTCTTTCTCATTTAGTTTCTAACCCGAATCACTTCCCTAAGATCTTGTCAGTTTTCACTCTTTATTCAGAGAAGCCAAATCTTTCTTACTGTGATCTCTCGTGCCGAACAGTAACGAAAGTCGAAGGTATGTGTTGGTAATAGGTTTGGCCGAATGGCCACTCCTTTACCCTTTCTCCTTTACTGGATCTCATCAAGCGTAGGTGCGATAATCGTGTTGGTCTAATGTTGGATGCTTGGCTGAATGTAGGTGGGTGGTGACGCTTTCTTGAGGATTTTTGGGATTTGACAATCTAGGTAAGGGTTACGTTTTAAGTATTATGATTATCTCTTAAATTTGATCTCATCGTTTAAATTCGGTTTAGTGACCAAGGGATTGTTATGGACTCAAATGTCAGCCAAGCGATAGGAGGGGTTGGATCTGTAAACCCAGCCCCTAAATACAAGAAGCGAGTAGTGTCAGGAGTGTGAGATTGGCCACTGGGGTGTGGGCCGGCATCAGAGAAAGATCGTAGGCTGATAGTTGTAGTCTCGAGTGACGATAATGTTAAAGTAGTGAGTGCGATAGTACGAGAATTAGGTGTGTAACTCTTACGCACTTCATAAGTTGTTATGTTAAATGTTGTGTTTGTTAAAAACTGGAATAACAGTAGGAAACATTACGTTACCCTTACGGGTATAAGCAAGGACTCCGGGCAAGTCCATTATGGTGAATATCGTGCTTGATCTATGTGAAACCTGTGTGTGCCATGTTGTATTTTCCTATGCATTAAGCATGATTATATTGTATTGAGAAACATATACATAGCAGATGGGTATGATGAGAGGAGGGGGAAGGCATGATTCATCAGACTGTCACCAGTGGTTAGGTACTACATGTGGGTTGGCCCCACATATCATGATTTTGTGACTAAGTCTCAGTGGTTTGGAATCACCAGTGGTTAGGTACCATATGTGCTTATTTTGTGACTTGCCCTTGTGGTTAGGTACCACAGTGGGTTGGCCCCACATATCGATTTAAGGGATCGTCACCAGTGGTTAGGTACCATAAGTGGGTTGGCCCCACACATGAATATTTGTAACTTCGGTTACCAGGGGTTAGGTACCACAAGTGGCTAGGTGCCACAAGGGGTAGATTTGGGAGACTCGGATGGATAACTAGGCAATGGGTTGCATGGCATTCATAATATTATATGAATCTATGTTAGAGCATAACATCTTTTAGGATGGGGGTTTACACACTGTGTCTCAATGACTCACCCCTTCCGTTACATTTTGCGGATAGTACTTAGATCGTGGATCCGGAGCCGGGGTGGGCTCGTGGTGGCCATGCTCGACAATCAATTTCACTATTTGTTTTGAATTTAGATCTTATTTACTTTAAGTTTTGGATTTCGGTTCTTATAATAAGGCCACTTAAACTTTACTTTGGGATTTGATATTTTTCTTTCCTTTCTTTTTCCTTAAACTATTATTAAACGAAAAAGGCATGCCAAGTAACTTATGACGTGAACGTTTTTATAAACTTAAGATAATTTTCTGAGTTTTTTTTTTCTAAAGATATACATCGAATGAATAACAATCAACAAGGTAATTCTATCACGCTAAACTAAGTTTCAAAATGTTTTAACAATTCGCCCAATTCAGCCGCAATTTTCTTAACTACACCAAAAGTTTTCCTTTCAAATCCAGTTGACATAATGGTTTGTGAAATGTTTTCTTCCCAGTAACACGCTAGATTCGGTCATAGCATTTAGACTGGGTTTAGGGAGTTACACTCCTCGGGTTTTCAACAGCCATGCCGGTATTTCGGCATTTAACAGGATATAACAGATTTATAAGCATATACTAACAGGCAATCCAAATGGTGTGAGAATGTTACACACCTAATTAATGCGTAGGACTACCCTCTATGTCGATACCCACGCTAATCGGATCATCGCTTTCCGCCTACAACTTTGCTCAAAAGCTCAAGAACGCCAAGATAAGACCTCTCCAATATTCAGCCAAGGGTTAGTGTTTTACCCGGATTATACGTTTAAATTAACAGATCTCCTTACCTTGAAATCTCGAAAGTAATACGATCCAAGTGCTACTGAACTCTAGCTTAGAATTCTAAGCGATTGAATCCCCTTCAAATCCCGGAATGCCGCAAATGAGAGAAAACACCCGATTAGTGAACCATATAGCCATTCGGCTAAGATCTCTGAAAGCTTGAAAAAGATTGAAATCTCGCGAATCGACACTTACCTTTAGTTTTCTTCAAGATTCGGCACAAGCAGACACCACAGAATGAATTTGGCAATCATAGGAGATGAGATCTAGGGATTTCAACTTTTAAGAAAGTCCCGAAAAAAATGAACGAGAGAAATGTTGATGTGTTTTTGGCTTTTGGAAGAACTAGGAATTGAAAAGATGGGCGAGGAAGTAGATAGAGAGATTTGGCCAAAGTGTTCGCAAGAGAAGAGAAGGTAAATTGCAGGGGTTTCAGTTTCTAACAGAAGAAAAGAAAAAAAAAGAAGAAGAAAAGATGATTCTAGTTTGCCAAAAAGAGAGAAAGCTTGAGGCTATTTTCAGAGAACACAATGAAAAATTTGGCACACCCCCTTGCCTATACTGAACCGATTTTCCCCCTCTTCTGTGTTTGATTTTCGGCCAACTCTGCAACCAAGAGATCACTCTTATTATTCTATCCCTTACCCTTAACAGAACACTCATCCAACAGAGACCTACACCACACCACTACTTCCTCTTTATTAGCATTATATCCACATAATTTCAAACATAAAATCCCCTATTTTGCAGCCCCATTGCCGTCCCCCTAGCTCTCTTTGGGCTTACGAAATTGGCCCAATTCCTTGGGCTCCAAGCGACCACACTGGGGCCCCCTTCCTTTGCCTATTGGCGCCACTTATAGCTCCCTCCTACTACGCCTCTTGTTCCTGGGCCACAAGCCCATTATGCCTATTACACTCTCAATACTTTATTTAAACCCAATAGTCTCTAAACAAAATATCTAGCCAAGACCTCGGCCCATTCCTGAGCCCAACTTGCACCTCTAAACCTCAAATTAACATTTTAAGCATACATCACATAAAATGCACAGGCCCAATAATTCGGGATGTTACATAGTAACTAACTTACTTTACTTAACATGGATCTTTCATTCAACAACTATACTTTGTCTACTATCCGATAAGTATTACAATAATTGTACTTTTCATTGTAATAGCTAAAGCCCTTTCCACTATTTCATTTTCAAGATCTTCTGTAGCATAGGATACCCCCCACTCATTAAAATTCAGAAAGTACACACATCAAGTTTCCCATAAATCATTTCATAACACCTAACTCACAACACAGACACAAAAGTGATCGTCTCTGGATCACTAACTGATCAACTCTTTTTCTCAATTCAGACTGAACTCAGTATTAGAACTTTCAATTAATAGTTCCTTCTATAGCTTTCAACTCAACCAGCACGGTTTGAACATTTCGATGAGCACATACTTATATCATGCTCTCTACTCTCGTGCACATAGAATTTTATTTTCTTCACTGATTCACGCGCAAATATACACAGAACTTGAATCATATCTCAATACATTAATCTATTTTTTTCTCTATACTGATAACATATCTTAAACACATTCTCATCTGAGTTTCTTTTTCTATGCTAATCTAAAACCTTTACTATCGTCATATCTCACGATAGCAGAGACATCTCTATCGAATTCGTTAACTCTATTCGGCTTGCCCGAAAACTCATCATACAACGCGAAACTCATGATTTCACTTCTTATACTAGAATCATTCCCAACTTTTCCCTCCAAGCACTCGAATAGGGTTACGAGGAGATAAACAAATGTTGATTTCAATTAACTAAATCAACAATCGCTTCGTTTGATTTCTCAATCAGCTAACATTCTCATACAATCACAATTTCCTGAAAAGAACATCCACATCACCTTGGAAGGAAACAAGTATTATTACATAATATCCAAGGGAATCATTATAATTCATTCATGGTATTAATTGACCATGCACAGGTCACAGGCTTTAAGCCAATTTACTCATACCTGCCCTTTAATAAGCACATACTATGCCACACATCGTACTCATTTCTTCGTGATTCGTTCACGAGTGCCTGTATTCACTTATTCACACGACTTTAGTATAATTCTCCTTTCTACCTCTAGACTCATCTATCTGTCCCACTAATTTCTGGAGATAATCAAAGATGCACATTCATTATCATTCATGTAGGCACGAAACCAATGCCACACTCCCGAGGTGGTCTTATATGGAGTCACCTCTAAATGCTAATGCCATAAACCGGTTAAGGTCTTATACGGGTTTCTGCATCAGGTATTGATGCCATATTCCAAATATGGTCTCATACGATTCTCATATCCATTACCGGAGCCACATTCTGGATGTGTTCTTATACAGAATCATAACTTGGAGTTGAGGCCATGCCTCGAACATGGTCTTATACGGGACCTTATCTATTTCATATCTTAATGATAGCCTTTTCATTATAGTCCCCTAGGACTTCAACCCCATGTTCAACAACAATTACTCTATCTAGCAGAGTGTCATGTATCAATGTGATATAAAGCATTCCTAAAATGCTAACATAAATATTGTGTTAACTACATACAAACTTACTCAATTTGACTCTCATAACATCTTATCATGGGTCACAAAGCCCCTTGACTTGACTCCCATGACTACATACAAATGATTTAAAATTTCATCATCAATGAAATATCATCATAGTCACACAACTTGTCCCAAGTGAGTTTTTACATTCATCATGCTACATTTGTTTCTATCCCTCATACTTTTGAATAGTGATTTCAATTACTCCAGTTCCACGTTACTATCTACTTGAGTACTCAACATTTAACTCTATTTTCTCTTACCGTCACTTATCAACTAAAGGATGTCTTACGGGTTTGAGTACGTCGTTTACTTGATTGTCATAGTCCAACTATGGTCTTTCTCATATCACAACATTAAAGCCCAGCTATTACTTTACATGTCGTCACGATGCCATAGCCTCGCTATGGTCTTACACGAAATCTCATATCAACACCAATGTCATATCCCAGATATGGTCTTACATGGAAACTCATATTGATGCCGATGCCATATCCTAGATATGTTCTTATACGCGATCATGCATCGATGCCAATGCCATGTCCCAGACATGGTCTTATATGGGATCACATATACCTCCATGGTCCAACCATGGTCTTATTCACCATTTTATCATCGAACGACCGTACTCATCCTTGAATTCTACTTAGTCAAACTTCCCAATTTAACTCTCACACCATAACACGCGTGGTCTCACACAGAGTCACAAAATAAAACATCATACATCTTCTACTTTAACAGTCACACATGAGATTCAACTATGTGGTCATATTGATCATACATCATTCAAACAATCGTACATACACATATACTACATTCTCTAGGTATATTTACTCACTATATACACCTGACACAATAGGTTGAATACACAACACCTTATGCACATCAAGCCAATACAGAGAAGCTCATTATTTTATGATTCTCATTTTGTGTATTATCACACACATGCCATGTACGTCTATTCATACTTTTTTTGAACTCATCAATGAACAAGAGCAGTTCAATTACCTCATTATCACTTGCAACATTATTGGATTTAGCTCGGTTGGGAACCATCTATGTCTTAACGAAATAATTGTGTTAGAGTTGGGAGATATCACACTATCACGGTCTACCTATGGCATGTATAGCTAGACTCTTACTCACGCTACGTTAGTCCGAGAACTGACTAAATCATGCTCTGATACCACTAAATGTAACAATCCATACTCGAGTCTGAGGCCTAGACTGGTTACGAGATATTACTATACTAGAACTTGCTTAATCATGAAATTACGGGCCATAAAATTTTGTTCCCGATTAAGAACCTTTCTCTCTCAAATAATTCATGCAACTCATAGGCCTACGAGGCCTTAAACTCATGTTTGGAAACTTTCGAAACTTAATCGAAAAACCATTCTTGGAAGCAGGGGTCACACGCCCATGTGGTTTGCGGCACGCCTGTGTACCCCTAGACACGCCCATGTCCTCTAACCGTGGGGAGTTACTGACTATACTCACACAGCCTTGACACGCCCATTGTTTCTACCCGTGTGGAGCTACTGACTTTACTCACATGGCCTTGACACGCCCGTGTTATTCGTCCGTGTACTACACATGGCCCAAACGAACAGTCGTGGGATTCACCCATGGTCTATTTTGACTAAAAATACAAAGGTACAGCATTCACACGGCCTAAACACACGCCCGTGTCTCTATCCGTGTGGCCACTTAGAGGCTATTTACCAAGCCAAATGCCACTCTGAAATCAAGATCAAATTCATGCTCGATTCAATACATTTCATACCTCATCACATAATTACACATAACATCGATATTACTATTAAATTAAAGACGTTTAATCATAAAAGATATAAAATCTTCATCCCATATACTAGGGAGAACTATTTCCCATGTAATTACAAACAACTTAGGCCCTCATCTATGGCTATATACTAACAAAACATAAATTCTCTTAGGCCAACACAATTTGGGTACATCAACAATGACTTAATCAACCTTAAGTACTAGCCCTATACATGCCATGACTCATAAGGACTTGAAACCTCATACCAAGTGTTTGATAGATAGTGTGAAAACATCTCCAGCGGTCTACAACCCGAGCTAGCTAAATTAACCTATAAGAGATTAAAAAGGGAAAGGAGTAAGCAATAATACTTAGTAAGTTCATCTGCATATAACTAATAAGCACTGATATTCATTAAATATACACAATTACAAGACATTTCAATAAGTTTTTCTCATTAACACATGGCTACTTACTCAACCATTCTTAAGGCTTACTCAGTCCATCTCTTACCGCATTCTAACAGTGCCACAAGCCAAATGTCCATTTAATTATCATACATTCCTGCACTGATCACCACATGATCATATAAAAACAACACATCAAGCATTTTCAATAAGTCACTCATACTACTAATATCTCGGTGGTTACGCACTTAGCCCACCATTGAATCTCTTATAGGGTGGTATCAGACACAGCCCACCATTCATTTATACCTATGGTAATTTCGTACTTAGCTCACCAATCATTCATAAGCAATGGTATCGCACACAACCCATCGATTACTAATTAATCAGGTGGTATCGCACATAGCCCACCGATAGTAATATGGTTGATGGTATCGCACACAGCCCATCAACTAATAATAATATATCAGGTGGTATCGTACACAGCCCACCGATATTATACATTCACAAATATCTATCCTCATACATTTCTCTAATTCAAATGTTTATCCGTAAACATCCTCACTCACTATCATTCTTGCTTAACTTTTTACGATTCTCATTTGCATTTACACAATGCATTAACAAATATATGTCATACAACTAAGGTGCATTAAGTATACATATCCCACTAGGGTTCATCATATATTGAATTCATATCAATTCAGTTCTAACACATACTTGTGCTTCTCGTGGTACAATCGCATACATTCAACATATCCGTTGAATCATTCAAATTATTAAATAACTATCTTGAGTCTCATACACATAGTTCTCATTGACATCATACCCCAATAGGGTCTTACATACATTAACATGTCGATGTCATGTCCCTGACATGGTCTTATACGAATTCTTACACCAAGGCCATATTCCAATAGGGTCTTACACGAAACTATAGCTATCATCATATAATGCTATATCCATTTCCCATTACTCCCAAATTCAATTCTCTTGACATCTCATTGAAAGATATTTCATACAATCATCGAGTAGGTATACATTCCATACAACATTGGAATACTAAATTAACTTATACATAATTGCCACATTCACACATGAACTTACCTTGATGTCGAAATGGCCGAAATGGACTTTTTGCCCACATTTCTCTTTTCACCCGTTCTAGGTCCGAATTTCATTTTATTTGATTTGAATGGAGTAAAGCTTGCTAAAAATTGGAAGCTTTCAAACCCCTTTCATGGCTGATATTTTCGGTGGAATGAGAGAAGAAATAAAAAGATGATAGCTCCTTGTTTATTTCATCTTATTTTATTTCTCTATTTTTTTTTTCAACTAATATCACCCACTTCAATCATAATTAATGTTCTTGTCCCCCTTTTGCATATTATGGCCGACCAACACACTTAACAAGGCCAAATTGCACATTTGGGGCCTCCAATCTACAACCCATGGCTCTTTGGTGCTTCTAGCAAATAAAATAGAACTTTCGCACTTTATGCGATTTAGTCATTTTCCCCAATTTAGCTAGAAATTGCTAAAATTAAGACACCAAAATTTTCATGCACCCTTATAAACATGTTATAACATAAAATAACATGAAAAAAATTTTCTCTAACCTTGAATTAGTGATTTCGAGATCACTATTTCGACTAACCCCTAAATCTAGCTGTTACAATTCTCCCCCCTTAGGGATTTTCGTCCACGAAAATCTTATCAGGAGGAGTTGCTACTCACCCCCTTAAAATGTTTCCATAATCTCGTCAGAATCACAAATCCACTTATCCTCAAGTTCTTTTGTCAAAAACATTTATGCTATCATTCACAGGGTCGAAGCATCACATGCGACCTAGGTATTTCTTCCTCCAAGGTGTATACTCAGGAATCCACTAATTTAGAACTCTGTACATGTCCAAATGATCATTCAGATCCTTACCAGTTGATTTAAGGTTTTATCTCAGTTCTTCGTTAAAGTATTCACCAACTTTAATACTCTTGACTTGTACGCTTTTTAAAAAAACTTAGCTTTTAGTGGTCAATTACTTCTGACCACAAACTCAATCATATCGTAAAATGTATTCTAGTGTCAAAACATTTACGCACATAATTGTACTTCCTTATTCTTGCATTAGTAGATATGCTGCTACTAAATCTCAAACCAAAACTTCTGCATAAGTTCTGGATTTATCATCATTCAGCTTCTATCTCAAGGAAACATCAACAACAGAAATCTTATCCAACCTGGATTTTATCATCTTAAATAAACTCATTCAAAGCTTATTTAAAATACCATTTACTACCTCATTTTTTTTAACTCCTTTACTCTGGAAATAAGAATCGTTCTAGTCGTTAACCTTGCTGAAACTAGGATATTACCAACTAAGATCCACAGAGTAACTAACTCACTTTACTTAACATAGATCGTTCATTCAACACCTATACTTTGTCTACTACCTGAGAAGTATTACAATAATTGTACTCTTCATTGTAATAGCTCAAGCCCTTTCCACTATTTCATTTTTAAGATCTTCTGTAGCATAGGATACCCCCCACTCATTAAAATTCAGAAAGTACACATCAAGTTTCCCATGAATCATTTCATAACACCTAACTCACAACACAGACACAAAAGTGATCGTCTCTGGATCACTAATCGGTCAACGCTTTTTCTCGATTTAGACTGAACTCAGTATTAGAACTTTCAATTAATAGTTCCTTCTATAGCTTTCAACTCAACCAGCACGGTTTGAACATTTCGATGAGCACATCCTTATATCATGCTCTCTACTCTCGTGCACACAGAATTTTATTTTCTTCACTGATTCACGCGCAAATATACATAGAACTTGAATCATATCTCAATACATTAATCTATTTTTTTCTCTATACTAATAACATACCCTAAACACATTCTCATCTGAGTTTCTTTTGCTATGCCAATCTAAAACCTTTACTATCGTCATATATCACAATAGCAGGGACATCTCTATCGAATTCGTTAACCCTGTTCTGCTTGCCCAGAAACTCATCATACAATGCGAAACTCATGATTTCACTTCTTATACTAGAATCATTCCCAACTTTTCCCTCTAAGCACACAAATAGGGTTACGAGGAGATAAAGAAATGTTGATTTTGAATAACTAAATCAACAAGCGCTTAGTCTGATTTCTCAATCAGCTAACATTCTCACACAATCACAATTTCCTAAAAAGAACATCCACATCACCTTGGAAGGAAAACAAGTATTAATACATAATATCCAAGGGAATCATTATAATTCATTCATGGTATTAATTAACCATGCACAGGTCACAGGCTTCAAGCCAATTTACTCATACCTGCCCTTTAATAAGCACATACTATGCCACAAATCGTACTCATTTCTTCGTAATCCTTTCATGAGTGCCTGTATTCACTCATCCACACGACTTTAGTACAATTCTCCTTTCTACCTCTAGACTCATCTATCTGTCCCACTGATTTCTAGAGATAATCAAAGACGCACATTCAGCATCATTCATGTAGGCACGAAACTAATGCCACACTCTCAAGCTGGTATTATATGGGGTCACCTCTAAATGCTAATGCCATAACCCGATTAAGGTCTTATATGGGTTTCTGCATTAGGTATCGCTGCCATATTCCAAATATGGTCTCATACGATTATCATATCCATTATCGAAGCCACATTCTGGATGTGGTCTTATACAGAATCATAACTTGGCGCCGAGGCCATGCCTCGAACATGGTCTTATACGGGACCTTATCTATTTCATATCTTAATGATAACCTTTTCATTATAGTCCCCTAGGACTTCAACCCCATGTTCAACAATAATTACTCTATCTAGCAGAGTGTCATGTATCAATGTGATACAAATCATTCCCAAAATGTTAACATAAATACTGTGTTAATTACATACAAACTTACTCAATTTGACTCTCATAACATCTCATCATAATTCGACAATGGTAAGGAGGGTGGGGTCACAAAGCCCCTTGACTTGACTCTCGTGACTACATATATATGATTTAAAATTTCATCATTAATGAAATATCATCATAGTCACACAACTCGTCCCAAGTGAGTTTTAACATTCATCATGTTACATTTGTTTCTATCACTCATACTTTTGAATAGTGATTTTAATTACTCCAGTTCCACGTTACTATCTACTTAAGTGCTCAACATTTAACTCTATTTTCTCTTAGCGTCACTTATCAATTAAAGAATGTCTTACGGGTTTGAGTATGTCATTTACTTGATTGTCATAATCCAATTATGATCTTTCTCATATGACAACATTAAAGCTCAGCTATTACTTTACATGTCGTCACGATGCCATAGCCTCGCTATGGTCTTACACGAAATCTCATATCAACACCAATGCCATATCCCCGATATGGTCTTACATGGAAACTCATATTGATGCCGATGCCATATCCTAGATATGGTCTTATACGGGATCACGCATTGATGCCAATGCCATGTCCCAGACATGGTCTTATATTGGATCACATATACCGCCATGGTCCAACCATGGCCTTATTCACAATTTTATCATCGAACGACCGTACTCATCCCTGAATTCTACTTAGTCAAACTTCTCAATTTAACTCTCACACCATAACACGCGTGGTCTCACACAGAGTCACGAAATAAAACATTGTACATCTTCCACTTTAACAGTCACACATGAGATTCAACTATGTGGTCATATTGATCATACATCATTCAAACATTCGTACATACACATATACCCCATTCTCTGGGTAAATTTACTCACTATATACACCTGAACCAATAGGTTGAATACACAACACCTTATGTACATCATGCCAATACAGAGAAGGTTATCATTTTATGATTCTCATTCCGTGTATTATCACACACCTGTCATGTACGTCTATTCATACTTTTTTTTTAATCTCATCAATGCACAAGAGCATTTCAATTACCTCATTATCACTTACAACATTATTGGATTTAGCTCGATTGGGAACCATCTATGTCTTAACGAAATAATTGTGTTAGAGCTGGAAGATATCACACTATCATGGTCCACCTATGGTATGTATAGCTAGACTCTTTCTCACGCTAGGTTAGTCTGAGAATCGACTAAATCATGCTCTGATACCACTAAATGTAACACCCCATACCCGATTCTGAGGCCTAGACCAGATACGAGACATTACTATACTAGAACTTGCTTAATCATGAAATTATGGGCCATAAAATTTTGTTCCCGATTAAGAACCTTTCTCTCTCAAACAATTCATACATCTCATGGGCCTACGAGGCCTTAAACTCATGTTTGGAAACTTTCAAAACTTAATCAAAAAACCTTTCTTTGAAGCAGGGGTCACACACCCATGTGGTTTGGGGCAGGCCCGTGTACCCCTAGACACACCCATGTCCTCTAACCGTGGGGAGTTACTGACTGTACTGACATGGCCTTGACACGCCTGTGTCTTCTACCCGTGTGGAGTTATTAACTATACTCACACGGCCTTGACACGCCTGTGTTATCTATCCGTGTACTAACACGGCCAAAACAAGTGGCCGTGGGTTTCACCCATGGTCTATTCTGACTTAAAATACAAAGGTATAGGGTGCACACGGCCTAGACACATGCCCGTGTGTCCATCCGTGTGGGCACTTGGAGGCTATTTACCAAGCCAAATGCCACCCTAAAATCAATATCAAATTTATGCTCGATTTAATACATTTCATACCTCATCACATAACTACACATAACATCGATATTACTCTTGAATTAAAGACATTTAATCATAAAAGAAATAAAGTCTTCATCCCATATACTAGGGAGAACTATTTCCCATGTAATTACAAACAACTTAGGCCCTCATCTATGACTATAAACTAACAAAACATAAATTCTCTTAGGCCAACACAATTTGGCTACATCAACAATGACTTAATCAACCTTAAGTACTAGCCCTATACATGCCATGACTCATAAGGACTTGAAACCTCATGCCGAGTGTTTGATCGATAGTGTGAAAACATCTCCAGCAGTCTCCACCCCGACCTAGCTAAATTAACCTATAAGAGATGAAAAAGGGAAAGGAGTAAGCAATAATGCTTAGTGAGTTCATCTGCATATAACTGATAAGCACTGATATTCATTAAATATACACAATTACAAGACATTTCAATAAGTTTTTCTCATTAACACATGGCTACTTACTCAACCATTCTTAAGGCTTACTCACTCCATCTCTTACCGTGTTCTAACTGTGCCACAAGCCAAATGCCCATTTAATTAACATACATTCCTACACTGATCACCACATGATCATATAAAAACAACACATCAAGCATTTTCAATAAGTCACTCATACTACTAATCTCTCGGTGGTTACGCACTTAGCCCACCATTGAATCTCTTATAGGGTGGTATCGCACACAGCCCACCATTCATTTATACCTATGGTAATTTCGTACTTAGCTCACCAATCATTCATAAGCGATCGTATCGCACACAACCCATTGATTACTAATTAATCAGGTGGTATCACACATAGCCCACCGATAGTAATATGGTTGATGGTATTTCACACAGCCCATCAACTAATAATAATATATCAGGTGGTATCGCACACAGCCCATCGATATTATACATTCACAAATATCTATCCTCATACATTTCTCTAACTCAAATGTTCATCCGTAAACATCCTCACTCACTATCATTCTTACTTAACTTTCTACGATTCTCATTTGCATTCACACAATGCATTAACAAATCTATCTCATGCAACTAAGGTGCATTAAGTATACATATCCCACTAGGGTTCATCATATATTGAGCTCATATCAATTCAGTTCTAACACATACTTGTGCTTCTCGTGGTACAATCGCATACATTCAACATATCCATTGAATCATTCAAATTATTAAATAACTATCTTGAGTCTCATACACATAGTTCTTATTGACATCATACCCCAATAGGTCTAACATACATTAACATGTCGATGCCATGTCCCTGACATGGTCTTATACGAATTTTTACACTGAGGCCATATTCCAATAAGGTCTTACACGAAACTATAACTATCATCATATAATGCTATATCCATTTCCTATTAGTCCCAAATTCAATTCTCTTGACATCTCATTGAAAGATATTTCATACAATCATCGAGTAGGTATACATCCATACAACATTGGAATACTAAATTAACTTATACATAATTTCCACATTCACACATGAACTTACCTCGATGTCAAAATGGCCGAAAGGGACTTTTTGCCCACATTTCTCTTTTCACCCGTTTTAGGCCTGGATCTTGTTTTATTTGATTTGAATGGAGTGGAGTAAAGCTTGCTGAAAATTTGAAGCTTTCAAACCCCTCTCATGGTTGATATTTTTGGTGGAAAGGGAGGAGAAATGAAAAGATGATAGCTCATTGTTTATTTCATCTTATTTTATTTCTCTCTTTTTTTTTTCAACTAATATCACCCACTTCAAACATAATTAATGCTCCTGTCCCCATTTTCCATATTATGGCCAGCCAACACACTTAACAAGGCAAAATTGTACATTTGGGGCCTCCAATCTTCAACCTATGGCTCTTTGGTGCTTCTACAAATAAAATAGAACTTTCGCACTTTATGCGATTTAGTCTTTTTCCCCAATTTAGCTAGAAATTGCTAAAATTAGGACATCAAAATTTTCATGCACCCTTATAAACATGTTATAACACATAAAATAACATGAAAATTTTTTTCTCTAACCTCGAATTAGTGATTTCGAGATCACTGTTCCAACTAACCCCTGCACGAATAGAATGTAAACAAAGAAATAAACAACTAAATATGTCGTGGAAAAGTTACTATGACAAAGAATAAGGATAGAGTGATGTTAATTCGAAAGGTCAAGATTACCCAGAATCAACCCTTACTATCAATAATGCCTTGGCAAAATCGTGTCTACTTTACTGCACAGAAGAGTTCTAAAATGGCCTGCCTCTCGCGAGAGTAAAACCTCAAGTTACCTTGGATGTGTCTATAGGATTTTTAGATACCTTGCATGGGTTTCTTCTATATGATCGTGACTCTATGACTAGAGTTGACTACAAGTGTCTATCGGATACTTTCTCATTGATTTAATTTTAATCCAACCAACCCAACCCTTTCGAAATTAGATTCAATTTATAAGTATGCGAACAGTCTTCTATGTCTAGAGATCGTTTGAATTTTAATTAAGAAATGAGAATAATCAAATGAAATAATAAAGTAAATTAGTGATATATTGCATCCATAAAAATAATTTAAGGTTTCATCGAAAGTAATCCCAACCCTATGAGATTTAGCTCATGGGCTGGGAAATAAAATTCAAAACCAAAATATTATCCGACATTGTGTTCAACTACTTCAATTAAATCTTTCGAAGGAACACTAATGAAAATAATGGAAGAACTTCAAGAAACAACTTTCACTTGCCTAGTCCACACTTTAACAGCACAACGTCCTGTGATGGCTAAGAAGGACTGGACTGCCTTTGACTTCCTTCCCTTTGTGCAATCAAGCCCTTATTCATGCATAAGGATCTCTCCCACTTTTTTCTTACTATTTGTGATGTAACACCCCTTACTCGTATCCAACGTCGGGATAGGGTACGAGGCATTACTTGACTTATTCACAAGCAAACATTCAAAATCGAGATAGGAATTCCCACTCAATTTAAAACTTTTCAAAAACATTTATATCATCCCTAAAACGAGCCTACGAGGCCAAAACATGCATCGAAAGTGGTTTGGGACTAAACCGAGAACTTTGGAAACTTTTGGGAAAACTTAAAAAAATTTCATGAAAAAGGGGTGACACACCCGTGTGGGTTCGAGACACGCCCGTGTAACCCTAAGACATGCTCGTGTTTCAGGCCATATTCAAATTAGGGAGCTTTCTGTTTATGACGTCATCATTAAATTGAGGTCACACGGTCAAGTCACACGCCTGTGTGCTTAGGCCGTGTGATCGATTAATTTTTTATAATTTTTCATAAAATAGGTGCAGACTTCACACGGCCAGGGCACATGCCCATGTTTAAGGTCGTGCCGCCCACACGGCTGAGACACACGCCTGTGTGCTCATTACTTAGTATTTTGTTTTGAAACAATTAAGGTGCAAAGGACACACGGCCAAAACACATGTCCGTGGGGTAGACCGTATGTCACACACGGCCTAGACACATGCCCGTGTGTCTACCCGTGTGGACAAATATAAGGTTATTTACCAAGCCTTTTTACCACCCTTCCATGCACCAACCTACACAACAAAACATAGCACCAATCCAAGCACATACTTTCAACCCAATCAGCCATACACAAGGCATCCACATATCATTTATCACATACAACCATCACATACTTAGCATCTCAAACCATGCAATTTCCCACATTTATGAAGCCAACACATATGGCCAAATCAATTATGACACATAACAAAAAGATCAAGTCCCTATACATGCCATAACTCAAAATATTATAATCATAAGTACCCAAAATGATAATTTGATAGTGTGAATGGATCTTCGACAGTCTCCGATCCCCGAGCTGGCTTGGTGATACTATAGACAAAGGAAAAGAAAAGGGAGTAAGCTTTAAAGCTTAGTAAGTTCCTATGCAAATAATAAGCATCATAAACACACATTTATCATGCAACTAACATGAAATGAATTAACATAGATGTCATTAAAAATCTCATAGTCCAACTTGGCATGGATATTATTGGAAACCTTAATATCATATCTTTCACAATCATAACCTTACTGAGAGATTCTTCACACATAGACGTATATACCTGTACCAATTGGCAACACACCATGGTCTTTCGTAACGTTAACCTTTTCGTTACGTTTCCCATTGAACCACTTAGAATACTAAAGGATACTCGGGGAATCTCACACACATAGTACATACCAATGCCATATCCCAGATATGGTCTTACATGGGATCTCATATCGAAGCCAATAGCCCAACTATGGTCTTACACGAAATCTCATATTGATGCCATATCCCAGATATGGTCTTACACGAAATCTTAAATAACCATAATGTCATGACATTTGTATCCTACCTATTCCTAAGGTTCAACCGGGATTTCTCGTTTGTTGAACTTTGTCGATTTCATTTAAGAGTAAATCACAATTTATAAAATAATAAAGTAATTAAAGCATAAATAACAATACATTATTTACATACGAACTTACCTCAGTACAAAAATAGTAGGAATGGGACCTAATCGTCAAATACTTTGTCTTTCCCCCAATCTAGGTCTGGTTGTTTATGCATGATGCCGTTGTGAACTGTAAAAGAAAATCTATTGATTTAAGAAGTTTGAGTGATGAGATTGTACGGATTGAGTCTGATGATTTGAATGGATTGCCTATTATGATATCCGTTTTGAAAGCTCAGAGTTATGTGAAAAAGGGGTATGATTCATATTTTGCTTATGTGATTGATTCAAAAGTATCTGAGAAGAAAGTTGAATCAATACCCATTGTTTGTGATTTTTTTGATGTGTTCCCTGAAGAGTTACCAGGTTTACCTGTAATTTGTGAAGTTGAATTTGGTATTGAATTGTTGCCTGGTACGACACCTATTTCGATAGCTACGTATAGGATGGCACCAACAGAGCTGAAAGAGTTAAAGTCACAGTTGCAAGAGTTGATTGATAGAGGGTTTGCTAGATCGAGTTTCTCACCTTGGGGTGCACTTGTTCTGTTTGTGAAAAAGAAATATGGCACGATGAGAATGAGTATTGATTATCGTCAGTTGAATAAAGAGACTATAAAGAACAAATATCTATTGCCCAGAATTGATGACTTATTCGATCAATTAAAAGGAGCTACTATATTTTCAAAGACTGATCTGAGATCGGGATACTACCAGTTGAGAGTCAAAGATTCAGACATTTCGAAAACTGCTTTTAGAAAGAGGTACGAGCATTATGAGTTTTTAGTTATGCCATTCAGACTAACCAATGCTCCTGCTGTTTTTATGGATCTAATGAGTAGAATTCTTAGACCGTACTTAGATCAATTTGTTGTAGTATTCATAGATGATATATTGATCTATTCACGGAATGAAAATGAGCATGCTGAACACTTGAGGATTGTATTGTAAACTCTGCGAGAAAAGTAATTGTACGCGAAATTCAGCAAATGTGAATTCTGGTTGCACAAGGTTAGCTTTCTGGGACACATTATGTAAGCTTCTGGAATTCGAGTAGACCCAAGCAAGATTTCTACTATTTTGAATTGGAAACCTCCGCGAAATGTATCTGAAGTCCGCAGTTATTTGGGGTTAGCTGGTTATTACCGTAGATTTGTAAAGGGTTTTTCAATAATAGCTACTCCATTGACAAGATTACTTCAGAAAGATATCATATTTGAATGGTTGGATAAATGTCTGAGAAGTTTTGATCGGTTGAAAACTCTGTTAACAGAAGCTCCAGTGCTAGTACAACCAGAATCGGGTAAGGAATTTGTTGTTTACAGTGATGCTTTGTTAAATGGACTGGGATGTGTTTTAATGCAAGAAGGCAAAGTTGTAGCTTATGCTTCGAGACAATTAAAGCCTCATGAAAAGAATTATCCAACACACAACATTGAGCTCGCTGCGATTGTTTTTGCACTTAAAATTTGGCGTCATTATTTGTACGGTGAGAAATGTCATGTGTTTTCAGATCATAAAAATTTGAAATATCTAATGACCCAGAAAGATTTGAACCTGCGTCAGAGAAGATGGCTTGAATTGTTAAAATATTATGAGCTTGTGATAGATTATCATCCAGGTAAAACAAACGTTGTTGCAGATGCGTTGAGTAAAAAGTCATTGTTTGCACTACATGCTTTGAATGCTCAGATAGATTTGTCAGATGATAGTTCTGTGATAGCTGAATTGAGAGCGAAACCATTATTTGTATAGCAAATATGTGATGCTCAGAAGGTTGATAATGAATTATTGTTGAAACGAGCTCAGTGTGAATTGAATTTTGAATCTGAATTTTGAGTTGTTGATGATTGTTTGAGATTCTGAGATCGAATTTGTATTCCAAGAAATCCAGAGTTAATTCAATTTATTTTGGGTGAAGCACATAATAGTCGCCTATCTGTCCATCCGAGAAGTACAAAGATGTATCATGATTTGAAGCAACACTATTGGTGGTCTGGCATGAAACGAGACATTTTTTACTTTGTTTCAAAATGTTTAGTTTGTCAGCAAGTGAAAGCAGAACATCAAGTTACATGCGGGTTGTTACTGATGATTCGATTCTGAATGGAAATGGGATAGATTAACTATGGATTTTGTTTCTAGGTTGCCTCTGACTCCGAGAAAGAAAGATGCGATTTGGGTCGTAGTTGATCGATTGACGAAATCTGCCCATTTTATTTCGGTAAGATCTGACTATTCACTCGAGAGTTTAGCTGAACTTTATATTTCCAAAATTGTGAGATTGCACGGGGTGCCACTATCTATTGTGTCAGATAGGGATCTGAGATTCACATCACGGTTCTGGAAGAAATTACAAGAAGCTTTGGGTACAAAAATTGCATTTCAGTACAGCTTTTCATCTGCAGATGGATGGTCAATCCGAGCGAGTCATTTATATTTTAGAGGATATGTTGAGATGCTGTATATTAGAGTTTAACGGTTCGTGGGAACAATACCTGCCGTTGATTGAATTTGCGTATAACAATAGTTTTCAGTCGAGCATCAAAATGGCACCATATGAAGCTTTGTATGGACGTAAATGTTGTACACCTTTATATTGGACTGAACTCAATGAGAATAAGTTACACGGGGTCGATTTGATAAAAGATACTGAACAGAAAGTGAAACTGATTTGAGATTGTTTGAAGCCAGCATCTAATCGTCAGAAATCCTATGCAGACTTAAAACGAAAAATATAGAATTTGATATCGGCAACAAAGTATTTTGAAACTGTCTCCGTGGAAGAAAGTGCTTCAATTCGGACGTAAAGGCAAGTTAAGTCTGAGATTTATTGGACCGTATGAGATCATTGAACGTGTTAGGCCTGTTGCATATAGATTGAAGTTACCCTCTGAATTAGAAAAGATTCACAATGTATTTCACGTCTCGATGCTCTGTAGATATTAGTCTCATCCGTCACATGTGATTGCCCCACCTGATATTGAAATTTGACCTGATATGACATACGAAGAGGAACCGATCCGTATCTTAGCTCGTGAAGTGAAAGAGTTGAGAAATAAGAAAATTTCATTAGTGAAAGTACTCTGGCATCGTCACGATATAGAAGAGGATACGTGGGAGCCTGAGGACTCAATAAGACAACAATATCCAATTCTGTTTAACAGTAAGATTTTCAGGGACTAAAATCCCTAAGGGGGAGAATTGTAACAGTCCGGTTTATACCCTAGTCGAAACAGTGGTTTCGGGACCACAAATCTGAGTTTGTATAATATTTTAATATTATTTTCTGTGCCATTGATATGTGAATTAGCATGTGGTAAATTTTTGTAAGTGAATTTGTCTGTTTGCGTGTTTAATTTGACGAAAGGATGAAATTGCATTAAAGGTGAAAGTTGATTGCTAATTGTTAAAGTACTAATGTGATGTGACTTTGTTAATAAGGAGGCCTAATGTTGTTATTATACCACTTTATAGCTAGTGGATGAATGAAATACTAATATACCCTTATTACATGTTTGTTTTATTTATAAATTGGATGGGTATTTTAGTAAAAAGATTATTATATGTTTTAATGAAATAAACATGAAAAGTGGCCATTTCTATCCATCCACCACCAAAATTCATAAAGAAAAGAAAGGGTTTGAACTCTTCAAACATTCGGTTAAGTTTGATCCAAATTTAAGGTATGTTTTGCTTCAGATTTTGATAATTTATACGTTTTTGTAATCGTTGCTTCGAATGTTATCAAACCCATGTCTCAATTTGATGAATTGATAATGTTTGTGTGAGAAACCATTGATGCTATGTTGAGTTTTGTGATGTTTTATGATGTTAAATGGAAGATTTAAGCTTGATGAACATGTTTTGTTCTTGAAGTTTTGTTGAATTTAGCTAAATAGGGCTAAATTGAGAAAATGGTAAATGGAATGACTAAATTGCAAATTTGATGAAATATTTGGACTTATATAGTCACTATGCAAATAAACTTATCTGTATTGAATTGAATATATGTATTCATATGTCTATCGATGAAAATGAATGAGCATAAGATGATAAGAGCGTGAATTCTAAAAATAGTTTGATATAGTGTTAAAGCTGAGAAGTCCCTTATGAACCTAGGAATAGATAGGATTAGCTATGTCATTACATAGGTATCTGTTCTGTTTTATCATGTAAGACCATGTCTGGGACATTGGCGTTGATTTGAAATTTCGTGTAAGAACTCGTCTGGGACGTAGGCATCGATATGAACTTTATGAGTAAGACCATGTCTAGGACATCGGCATCATATTGACTTGTGTAAGACCACGTCTGGGACGTCAGCATCGTTATGATCTGTACGTGTAAGACCCTATCTGGGATAGTGGCATCGATATACGAATGCATGTAAGACCTCACCTGGGACATTGGCATTGTACTATTATTCCGAGCTTTCTAAGTATCCTACTAGGTTCCTAAGAGTTTAACGGGCAAGTCTGCAATACGGATGGTATATCCGAGTTATGATCAATTAAGTGAATGAATACCCGATTCAGGTACGTTGAATGTGCATTAAGTATGCATATGACTTTTATTTGAAGAAAGGTATGTTTGAATAGGATAATGTGAATGAGATGCAAGGAAGATTGTGAATGAGCCATGTGCTTCAAATGAGTTTTGAATGGATAAAAGTGACCAATGTAATCAAAATTATGAATCAAGCATGTACATGATAAATTGTTAAGTGAATTAGATGTGCAAAAGTTTCAAATTACGTTTATGCTTTTTATGCCAAGTTTATTTGTATATGACTTACTAAGCTTTTGAAAGCTTATTCTGTGTGTGTATTTTCTCTATTTTATAGGTCGTCGAAGCTACTGAAGGCTCGGGATTGTCAAGGATCGTCATCACACTACAAAAATTTATGTTGGTACCCTTTTGAAAATGTATATGGCTAATTATGGCATGTATAGGCTAGATAGGTGTATATGTTTATGAAGTGAGCATGGCCATGTGTATTGGCAAGTTTTTGACTTGATAAATATTTGAATGTATAAGTTATGAAGCATATATTTAGTATGTTTTGATGCATATGGAATGGTTAAGTTTTGGTTAAGCAAATGGATGATAAATGTCTGCAATGAGGTAGGATTTAGTTTGCAATTTGGTATGGATGGATTTGGTATTGGATGTATGAATGAAGTGAACCATTTGATATGTTTTGGTTGTCATATATGCATATTATGTTTTGGTACGTATTGCTTGTAGGTGAGACCCAAAATGGGTGGCATATTGGCCTTGTAAAATGGCCTATAATGTCGTACGATTGAGGCACACGGGCGTGCCTAAGACCATGGGTAAATTGGCAGAATGTGCCTTATATTGTACACGGCCTTGACACGGGTGTGCTTGGTGGCCGTGTGGAAAATGGCAGTACGTGAACTATTGTACATGGCCTTAGCACACGGGCGTGCTTGGTGACTGTGTTGAAATTGGTAGTATACCACCACGGGGAGGACACACGGGAGTGTCCAGTAGCCGTGGGTGAGGCACGGCCTACTCCCACGGCCGTGTGTCCCCTGTATTTTAGAAAAGTTTTAAATTTTCATGAAATCTCGTATGTGTTTTGGTTTAGTCCCGACTCGGCTTACAAGCATGTTTAAGGTCTCGATGACCTTCTTAAGGGACTTAATGTTTGAGATTTATAAATGACTATGTGATAATTCTGAAAATGTTTTCGATCTGTCCGGTAACGCCTTTAACCCTAATCTGGTGATCAGACACAGGATAGAGGTGTTACATTCCGTTGAGAAATTTTGTTGGTAAAGTGTCGAATTTGACTTTTAGGACTAAATTGCAAAAGTTGCAAAATGCGTGTTCTAGAAGCTTTAAGCATGAAATAGTTATGAATTCTTAATTAGAGGTCCTTAAAATAGTTATGAATTCTTAATTAGAGGTCCTTAAATAGCAATTTGACCAATTTCTATTTTTATGGACAAAAATGGACCTGTTTAGGAAAAATTTCAAAGAAAGGCTTTAGGGGCATTTTGGTCATTTGGTTAATAAAAGAATAAAAAGGGATAAATCAAGTCAAAATTGGTGTCCATCTTCTCTCCTTGTCCGAAATTTACAAGACACCATAGCTAGGGTTTTCTTCAACTTTCAAGCTTCATTGTAAGTACATCATAGCCCCGTTTTTAATGCTCTTTATATTTTTGAAGTCGTATTCACCCGATCTTTCAATTTCTACTATCGTTTTGAAGTAGGATTCATGTTTAAAATTTTACCCATGTATGAAATGCGTGTGTTTTGATGTTTTATGATAGAAAATGAAAGTTTAATGTATGATAAACAACTTTTGCTAAGTGATTTTCGGTAAAAACATCAAAACAAACTTGTTTGTAAAAGTTGTAAAATGTGTGTAAAAGTGTGATTAAATGAAAAATGTGGACTGCTATAAGTATAAAAGAGGATCGGCTAGGCTTGGGAATCAAATAAATTGAATAGATTTCATTTTTCGAGCCAGGGGCAAAAATGTAAATATGTTAAAGTTTAGGGGAAAAATGTAATTTTCCATAATGTGATTTTTGGACTGAATTGAATAATGTGAATAATAAATGAGTTAAATGTTATATTATAGATCAAGAAAGATTGAGGTAAGTTCATATGTAAATAATGCTTTGTTCTTTATACTTTAATTATTTTATTATTATATGAATTGTGATTTTCTCTTGAATGAAATCGACAAATTTCGACAAATGAGAAATCCCGGTTAAACTTTAAGAATAGGTAGGATACAAATGTCATGATATTAGGGTCATCTAAGATTACGTGTAAGACTATATCTGGGATATGGCATCGATATGAGATTTCATGTAAGACAATAGCTGGGATATGGCATCGATATGAGATTTTGTGTAAGACCATATCCGGGATATGGAATTGGTACGATACTGTATGTACGAGATTCCCGAGTATCCTTTAGTATTCCAAATGGTTCAACAGGAAATTCAACAGGTATGTCAAAGAAGAGAAAAACTATGTGAGTATTACGAATTGGTACAGGTATGTACGTAAATTTTATAAGCATTGACTTCATGAAATCGTGAGTTCATGATTTCCTCGAGAATGATTTTATGAAAACCTTGTGATTATGAGTTTATATTTGTTATGTATGAATTACATAGTAAATTCAACTGATGATTTTTTGGTTGGCTTTCGGGCTAGAGTGAGTTATGACATATCATGTTTATTCATGCAAATTGAGATTTACTGGATACGAGATAAAGGAAAGATTGGCAAAATTGCCTATTAAAATGATTATGGAAACATGGAAAGATAAGAGTTTAGGCAATTGTAAGATGTAAGAGTATATGCTAGAAATGTAAATGCTCATATTTAATGTGTATGTTTTATGCGAGGTTTTAAATGGTTTGTTGATTGTGGTATATGTTACGTTATTCATACGATTGAGTAAGTTATGCTCATGAAGTTTAATGACATTTATGTTAATATATGTCATGTTATTCATGTGGCAATGTATAATTAATGTTGTTTATTATTTGCATATGAACTTACTAACCTATATAATATAGCTTACCCCCTTCCTTTCCTATGTCTTATAGGGTTAATAAACTAGCTCGAGTTGGAGATCGCCGGAGATCCTATCACACTATCAAGCTATCATTTTGGGTATAAATGAATTCAAGTATTTTAAGTCTATGGCATGTATAGGGACTAAGTCAATTGGTTATATGTGTCTTTATGATTGTAGCCAATATGTTGGCTTATAATCATCAAGGGCTTGTTTACTATTTGGCCATGTAAGTTGGCTTATGTTGGCAACATGGTTGTGAGCCGAAGTATATTCATACATGTGTCAATATCCATGGTGATATGATCATGGTATGCTTGGTGAATGTGAAATATTTGGAAATGTGATTTATGGCATAATTGTGTAATGCTGGAATTGTGACATATTGATGAGATGAGGAATTTGAGTATAATTTGGTAACTAGATAGTAATTGAATGAAGCCTAATGAATGTAGGATTTGTATATTTGATTTAGGGCTTAATAAATGTAGTAAATATGTTAGATAAACATATAAAGTTGATATGTTTTAACCTTGAATGTGGATGCTTTGGATGCCTAAGTATGATATGTTTGTGCCTTTGAAGTGTAAGTGTATGTGTGAACAAGGGTGGCAAATGGCTTGGTAAATATCCTTGATTTGGTCCACACGGGTAGACCACGGGCGTGTGTCTAGGCCATGTGCGACACACGGTCTGCCCCACGGGCATGTGTTTCGGCCGTGTGTCCCCTGCACCCTAAATAATTTCAAAATAGAATGTCCAGTATCCAACACACAGGCAGAGACACGGGCATGTGTCTCAGCTGTGTGGACGGCACAGCCTTGAACACGAGCGTGTGCCCTAGTCGTGCGAAGTCTGCACCTATTTTATGAAAAATTATGAAAATTTAATCGATCACACGGCCTAAGCACATGGGCGTGTGACTTGGTTGTGTGACCTCAATTTGATGATGACATCATAAACAAAATGCTCCCTAATTTGAACACGGCCTGAAGTACGGGCGTGTCATAGGGTCACACGGGCGTGTCCAGAACCCACATTGGCGTGTGACCCCTTTTTCATGAAAAATTTTCTCAGTTCTCCAAAAGATTCTAAAGTTCTCAGTTTATTCTCGAACCACTTTCGATGCATATTTTGGGCCTCGTAGGCTCGTTTTAGGGACGATATGAATGTTTTTGAAAATTTTTAAATTTGAGTGGGATTTCATGTCTCGGTTTTGAATGTTTGCTTGCGAATAAGTCTGGTAATGCCTCATACCCTATCCCGGCATCGAATACGGGTAAGGGGTGTTACACTTACTAAGTTTTACGTAAGCTTACTCTATTTGATTTTTTTTCTTTGTAAATTGTCAGATTCTTGCTATATATTGGAACTTTGTAGGAGATCACACTAATCAGTAACTCTATCTGTAGCTAATTGTTTATTTGGCTCAGTTATAAGTGGAATGTAATTAGGGATTTAGTTATGTATGGTATAATTACTATGGTTATATTTTTTTCCCTTTGAAGAATATAGTGTATGTTTCGATGTAAATCTTAATTGGTATGTTGGTTGATTGAGGTATGTGATGGTGAACGAATGTTCTTGTATCCAAATGCACTTTTAATGATTGTTTTGTTATTTTTATGTAATTAGGCAACTTGAAATGTTTTGTGTTTAGTTGAAATGCTGAAATTGGTATTTGTAAGATGTGAACATAAGATGAGATATATGTGCTAGTGATAATTTGGCATATATAGTTCAAATTTGGCTTTTGGAATCTAAAATTTGGATGATGATTGAATGATTTTAACTTGTGATATATGTTTTGGTTGAATGGTTGTTTTTTATGTTTGAAATTGTGGTGCAAATGAGGCATATTGTTTAGGGACATAGGTTGATTGTGAATTGGTATATTTTGGCTTATTTTGGCACATTTTGAATAGGTTTGAAATTTGGTTAATAAATATCTTGGAGTCTAAGTTTTGATATATCAAATGGCTTGTGTTTGGAGGTGTTTTTGGGAATACACTACCTAGGACACGGCCAACCACACAGCCATGTGTCCCACACAGTTGTATGGCACGACTGTGTATCCTTTTTTATTTTTGATGCAGGTTTGTCTACACGATTTCAGAGAGTTACACGACCTAGCAAGATAGCCGTGAGACCCTGAGTTACACGAACACAAGTTACTACACGGTTTTGCCTCACGACCATGTTCTTGAGCCATATGGGTTGAGCTCTGTCACACCGCCATGTGAGCCCTGTTTTCACTTTTTACCTGAATTTTTGTAGGTTTCAGATTAGTTTAGAATTGTTCTTGAGTTGTTTTAACAGTTTTGTATGCTCGTTTTAATGCTCGGTTATATTTGATTATCATTCAATGATTGTAATAATGTTATATTATGAATTGTTTGATATTTATGTTGTTATATCGGTTAAGATTGATGTTTTATAGTTTTAATACGTTATTCCTTGGGTCAGGTGACTGGATCGGGGATATGGTGTTACATTTTTTCTCTCTTTGCTCCTCCCTTTTCACCACCTTATGCTGCCTAATTTTGGTTGCTCCTCCTAGATCTTCTCATTTCTTTACTTCATTTTACGTTAAAAAATTAAATCACCACCCATCAACCACCTCTATTTCATTAAATCACCACTACTGAACCACCATAACACAACCCTAGCACCACTATACTACCTGCCTTGCACCACCTTGAAACATCGTTTACTTCCATAGCTTTTCTTCTTATTTCTTTTCTTTATTTCAAATATCATCCATTCTCTTTCCCTTTCTTTTTTTCCAAACAATATTACTTTTTTATTAAAAATCTAAATCATTCTCCTACTATTTTAATCTCTATATTATCGTTTCTTCTCCTCATCTTGGAGTGGTTCATCACCGTTCATCATTTTTGACACCATTGGTAATCATTGTATTTTTTATATCACCTTCTTCCATATCTTTGAATTCATCTTATTTTTCTTTTTATATAACAATTTCAGTTGTCTAATTCTTTCTTTTCCTCAAATGATTAGATTCTCAAAACCCATTAGATCGTCAACAACCATAACAGCTCTTTTTTATTTTTGGAAATAAGTGTGTTTAATTCAGGAATCAATGTCTTTTTCACGAATCCAAGTTGGAGTTTTTGGTTACGACTCATTTGGAACTAAAGTATTCGAGTTCAGGTTAGGATTTACGAATTGGACAAGACTAAGGTGTGTGTTTTTATACAATTATTATGTGTGAAAGTGAAGAATTTGTTTATGTTGTTTATATGATAGATTAAATATTTTAAAAGTATTATTTGGTAGCAAAAGTTTACATGATAAGTGATTGTTTGGATTTAAGGTATGTGTTTTTAACTTAAAACTTTTTGATATGTTATGTTATACAGTGCTAATATGTGATTTTGATTTAATCTCATGGTGTGTGATATCATGGTCTATATGTTCATTATGATTTATTCATATTGAAAATTTTAAATGATCATTTTGTAAAGCATGGATTACCATGGCTTTCAATATTTGATTTGTATATGGTTGGATGTTTAACATGCTTAATATTTTGATAAGTATGCATGTCATGTCAAATTTCATGCAGTTGGGATTATCTATAAGGAGAAAGATGTGATAGTTTAATAATCTCCAATATTTAGTGGTTTATCCACACACGTGATTTGGTAGCTTGTCTGCGAATTTGGTGGCTTGACCACAAATATGTGTTTCAGAAACTTGTCTATAATTTTGGTGGCTTTGTCCACATGTGTTGTTGTGTTTTGAATGGAAAAGTTTTGGGGAATTCCTTTTAGTGTGTAGCAGAAATGAGTAAGAAATTTTAGAAAACTTTCATATATGTTTTATAAAAATATTTGCATTATCATAGTCATGCACATAAAGATTGCATGTTTGATTATTATGTGCTTAATAATATTTTTGTTATATTTAAACTAATTTCTTTTGGTGTGTAGCGAAATGGGTAGAAAAATTTAGAAAACTTGCATATATGTTTTGTAAAAATATTTGTATTATCATAATCATGCACATAAAGATTGCATGTTTGATTATTATGTGCTTAATAATATTTTTGTTTTGTTATATTTAAACTAATTTCTTATGGTATTTAGACTTGATAACTTACATGAGCTTATTAACTTACTCTTTTCAATTTTTAAAGTTTTTCTAATGATACTCACGGATAAAACTTGGATGCAGTAATTGGAGGAGATTCTCAAATTTATTTTAAAATGAAGTATTTAAAACTCTTTTGGAATGTTTTGGATTATGAACTTTAGTTTATTTTTGCTATTTTAATTGTGCATGAGAACTTGATATGATATTTAGAATGCATGTAAAAACTTTGGATTTCAAAATGGTTAAACCATTGATTTTAAAACTTAAATTAATAAATCTTGATTTCTAAAATAATTTAAAATAAAGTTTTCAAAGTATTATTTTGTCTGCTGCGTATTTTTGAAAATAGAAAATTTGCAAAATAAGATTTCAAAATTGATATGAAATCCTTTTCTTTGTACTACTAAAAGTAACAACATGATGTATTTGGAAAAACTTACTTAAATTGCACATGTTTTATTAATTATTTTCATTTTCAAATTTCTATCAAAGATAAATAATGTTTTTCTCAAAATGTTTTAAAATATATTGTCTCTCGAATCATTTCTCTGAAATCGATGTAGCTTCTAAAATCTTATCATAACATTTAGTTTGTTTGTTTATATTTAAAAAGTTTTACGGAAAATATTTTGTACATTTTCCTATATTTTATTCACAGAGAACAGCTTGATCAACGAAAAATGGCTTAATGTTAATGTTTTGACTTACTCATTCAAAAAGAGTAAGTCATTTTCCGAAAAAGAGCTCCTTTATATGTAATTTTATTTTTATATAAAACTAACTTAAATTAAGCTTAATATTATTAAATTGATAATAATTTTATTTTTATTTTAAAAATATTTTAAATTATTAAAATAATAATATCGACAATATATTTTTCAATATTATTAAACATAAATATTTAATTATTTATATTTAGTCATACAATAAATTATTAATATAATTTATTATTTTAATAATTTATTTTATATTAATATTTAAATAATAAATACTTATTACAATTATAAATATATTAATAATAAATGTTTCAGTAGTATAAAAGTTAAAATATGTCATAAGTCTATGTACTATTCACAAATTTGCAATTGTGTTTCTCTACTTTTCAGGTTTGAAAATCAAGTCCAATTATTGATATTATATTATTATTATTTTTTGTCATTTTGTTGATGTCACATTTTAAATAAAAATACTCACTTAGTCATGTAACTAAAAATGACATTGTAAAGAGCATGAATTTAACATAATATTTTTAATATATGCAAAAATAATCTAAAATAAAAATTTTATATATGAAATAAACTCAATTAGACAATGAAAATATAAGAAAATCTAAAATGTATATTTATTTATTTGAAAACAGCTTTTATGAAATATTTTTAAGAAACCAATCAACCAATAGAAAATATTTTATACTGATTTATCCAAACACCAAAATATTAACTTTTACAAGGATATAAGTTATTTTTCGAAATCATTTTCGAAAGTTATTTTCAGTGAAATAAATAGACCCTCACTGTTTATTATCGAAAAAAACTTTAACAAAAGTAAAAAATAAAATCTAAAAGTTGTTTTTTTAACTAAGAGAAACTATAATTTGTACGTAATAATATTCTTCTTTTATTTCTCTTAATGCACATTCTTAATTGGATTTAGTTAATCGATTGCTTGGTACCGTGTACTCGCAAATATTAATCATGATTTAAGAAAGTAATATAATAGAGCTATCAATTTTGCTTCAGGAGATCATAAAATGTTGGGACTATGCTCAGAAGCTGAGCTGTGCTACCTCGACATATCTAGAATCAAATTTTGATACGATTTCTAAACATGAAGGCAAAGACTATAGTGAAATATGATATTTTAACATTTTATAGAGTTCTTCAATAAGAAAGAAAAAAAAAAAAAAAGGGGGGCAAAATGTTATTGCATTATGCTGCAATTGCTTTGATGTTTGATCATCTTGTTCTTGACCTTTTGAGTATTTACAGAGAAAAGAGCTTGCACCGGGGGTGATCGTTGAGGAATTTGGTTTCCTTATAATTACTTGGATTTTCGAAATATGAATTTTCAATTGTCTACTTTAGGTAGGGTGATGACCTTAAAATTAGAAAATATGTTGAGAATGTTCAAAAAAAAAAAAAAAAAAAAGGAAAGGTAAGAATATACGCAGGACAATGCTCGCACATTATTACAAGATTTTTTAATTTTTTTTTTTTTTTTGAAAAATACTTTCTTATAAGATTAAAATGCAATATGTTTGGACTACATAAATCATGTTGTATGAACAAAGAAAGAAAATCTTGTTTCATTATCTATCCGCGCAACTTATATCTCTCATCAAACCTGAAGTGTATTAAACTGATCGCATCTGCGTCTTACATCCCCATCATTATTTTCCTTGACTTTATAAACGCTTAACTTCTCCATCGAACGAGCGAACATATCAAAAAATGCAGTCTCGTTTGCAGCAAACCGGTCCACAAATGGCTTAGTCCTATTGTCAGTCACCATCGCCTGGTCAGATGACAACAACCCTAATCCGTTTTGTAAATTCTTGTAATACATGTTATCAAACTTCCCTGGGGTATACACATCGTTGAAAGCTGACATTGCTGGAGATTTGGTATAATTCGCGCAAAGTTTCCTTAACCCTTGTGCGAAAACAGGATTATAGGCTGGGTCAAACTCAGAAGTCTTGCTGAAGTTGAATATACGATAGGCGAACTCTTTACAGTGGGAGAAACCAATGGTATGTGCACCCACAAGAGCAACCATTTCTTCTGCTGAGAACCCTTTGGAAGAGAAGAGAGAAAGCAACTCATTCATGGGTGTTAAAGCTTTCGGAAGGTTTTTATCAACTATGGAGGGATTAGATTCCCTGCTGTCTTTTCTCCCCAAAACTACTTCATAGAACGGACCTCCTACCATTACAACAAGGTCTCTAGCTGACACGGCGAGAATGTCTGAGCAGGAAACAACGCCTGGGCATTCAAGCTCAAGAGCAGTCTTGACACGAGTAATAAGGTCGAAGGCATCTCCAGCAACTGACAGATTAACGTTAGCGTCGCGCTCCGATTTGTTGAAGGCGTTGGAGGCGATAAGCATGGAGGAATCGCAGCCATTAACAAAACAGTCATGGAAGAAGACACGGAGGGTGGCTGCGGCGGTTGTTGGGGCAGTGAGTTGCTTTTCTGCTAGGATTGTTTGCATTATGTTCTGAAACTTAGGGCATGTTTTGTTGTAGTAATCGGCGGATAGCTTTGATTGTGTTGAGCGAAAGAGTAATAGGAACGAAAATAGTGTGAAAAAGAGGACAAGATTAAGGAAGGCCATATTGTTTCGAGAGATTGAAAATAATGCTTGTTTGGGGCCTCGGCAAAATGTCTAAGGGAATTAAGATGTTAATTAGTTTCTAGAGATAATGTAGACGTTGGGGAAAGGCAGATGAAGAGGAAAGGAGTTGAGGAAGAGAGAATTTTATGGAGAAATTGGTGTCAAATGTTTCAGGTTTTGCGGTAATGAGAGAGAAAAATTAGTGTATACAGATTTTTCAGTCGTTGAGCTGATGTAACGCCAACGAGCGGTCTCAATGAAACTTAGCAAACCGAATTTTTCTCCCCAACGCCAATCCATTGAAACAAACAATTGATGGTCATTTCAAATGAGCATAGTGAATAAGGGTCTTAGGAGCCGGGGTTTAATAATAATAAGATAAAAAATAATGAATATATAATTGTGAAATTACATCCATAAATGTAATGGTAAGATCAATTGTATTTTCAAAAAAAAAAATGTAAATTAAATTTTTAAAGATGAAATTATCAAGAAAGGTAATTGTAACACCCTATATCCGGCCTGGTCGTTAAACCCGAGATGCCACACCACCGTCACATCTCACTCACAACAAGTGGAAGGTCTATTCTAAGTAAAACGTCTTTTATTATAATATGATTGTTTAGGTCACTTAATTGGTTAATTATTGTTATTACATGCAAAGCATACCATAAACAATCCTAAAAGCGAGTATTAACATGCACAAGGTCCATTTAGCAATTTTATCAAAATATGTTTGTAGGTATCGATACTAACACTAGGGTATCGATATTTTCTCTGTGTGCTATCGATAACACCTGGAAAAGGATACCAAACTTGCATTCTGTTTCTCGATTGAAAATCAAATTCTCGAAAATTATTGGTACCTTTCGTGAAATACTGATAAGTTTACCCCGAGTATTGATAGAAAAGGTTTCAATACCAAATCTCTATTTTGACTTTTTGTAGGTTTCAAAACATAGAGGTATCGATTTTAAAATCCGATTATCGATACCTCTGCTCTAGACCTAAAAAATGCAGCATATATAAGTAATTAACCCATTCCAATTTAGTTCCTAAACATCATGCATCAATTACTTTAACAAATAATCATTCAACGACCCAATTAAAATGTCACTATCGCAAAATTGTCTTCGAGCAAGTAATGTCAATCCATCCTCAAGTTCATGAACCCAAGCATAACAATAACATGTAATCCTTATAAATCGAACCAAAAACTATCATAATGTCTAGAAATCAATAGGGCTATAACGAGTCTGCCACATTGGCCTATCACATTGCCTTTATTCCCCAAACATAAATAAGCATATAATACCTACTAATAGAAGTTAAATAATACTTGGATCACTCCTTTGAAGGTCACACCGCTCACACCGGCACTACTTATCTGCAATGGTTAAAAAGGAGTGTGTGAGTTTAACAAACTTAGTGAATGCTCAGAATAACCACCATGCAAACAAGTATCATGCATCGTCCAAAAAACATACAACATTTTTCGAAAACATCTTTAACTTAGTGCCATAATTTACAAATTTAATTGTCTCTCATGTATCCCTTTTACACATTCATATAAGAATATTTAGGCATATATTCCGATACACATTAATCACATATAGTCACATATAATCCCATTTGACGCAATTTATAGTAATTTGGACAGCACCCACATGCTCGTTCATAAATCACATTACACTTACATACACTTTTTAAGATAATTTGGCACTTGAGATATGAAACATAAAAGTGAGCCCTATCATAACTCATCGGATACACGGATCTCTAACACACCACACATAGACTCATAGAGTCGAACATATCTCATAACTGTAGCTTATAGCTAACACTATCTGACCCACCAAACACACATATCTCGATGATGGAGCATAGCTCGCATTCCCTTATCTCTCCAAAACTATCATTGGGCCTCAACGCCCCAAATATCACAACACATATAAGTGAGTATTCACAATCTTATGGCATGCCAACTATATCCAATGGGCTCATTAAGTCACAAGGCCAAAATATCCATACTGTCATCAAATATTACTTTACCAATTATTCATACATATTCTCTCAATAACCATATCATTAGCACATTGTATACACTGCTACATGGCATGAATAACATACCTTCATATTTACCATCACAACAGTCATCACAACATGTTCATATTTCATCACATCGTAATCCTGCTTATCACAATTCACAAACATATTTATCACACATTTAGCATGGGTAAAAGAACACTTACACTCAGAATTTAGAGAAGGGGTTTAGGCTACCTCTAACTTCTCAAATACACAATGAATCGCTTATGACTAGCTATTCCAAAACACTCACCAAAATATACGCTTTTGTCGAAAACCAAAAACTTAGACAAGTTTTTCTTTTTCTTTACCTCTACTCGTTGAAGGTCATATTAACTCCGACGCTTCATCAAGACAAACAACACAAAAACACATTCAACAATCAGTCATCAACTTCATTAAAGCATTCACAAACATAAGCCTAAGCTACCTTATCTTTTAACAGAAACTTTCAACATAGAAAACTTTTGATTCGAATATCTCGGTCTACACTTAATCATTTCGCATGAAATGAATTCCATTCATCTACATATTCATCTATGGCTAATTATCAACTTTTAAACAATTTTTTAAGGTATTAAAATATTTCGACAAGTTTTGGCCTTTATGACAAAAATTCATTAAAACTCAAAAATTTCTTAACAAAACTTCAAAGTAACTTTAGAAAGCTTCTAATTAGGTTAAAACTAATTTAAAAACACTATAAAAACCAAGTTTTAATCCACAAACCTGAAATCCACCATTAATGACCAAAATTTCAGCTTTTATCTAAAATATGCATTTTAAAGGCTAAAAATTCGATTTGAAAGTCTAGATAACATTTAAAACTAATAGGAAGATGATTGGTTACCTTGAATGCAAGAAAAATGAACTTTGGGGAAATTCATCCACTCTTAAAGAAGATGATGAAATTAATCAAGTTTTTAGGTGTTTTATTAGTTTCAATGGAGATTAATAGTTTAAGAAATGTTAGAAATTAGGAGGGATTAGGAATTGGAAGTAAAAATAAATTAGGAGAGAATAGAAAATCAATTAGGAGAGAATAGGAGAGCAAGGGACGACACAAGTATGGAGAATGAAGAATCTAAGGTGAAACCAAATTAGAAAAAAAAGGTTTTAGGTTGAAATTTAAAGTTTGGTCGAATTGCTTCATAAAAACTCTCAATTTTGACTCTTTTACAAATCTGTCCTATTCCAATAATTAAATATATTTAAAACTCATTTTTAGAAATTAATTTAATATCCTAATAGCCTCTGTCGAAAATATTATTTGTTACCAAACTTATGAAATTCCGAACACATATAGACTAAAATTTCTAAAATACCCTTGAAATTTCTAGGTCCAATTTTGGGATATGACAAGTAATCCTAATCCCCAAACATGCATTTTAAATCATACATAAAAAAAAAAAAACTTATACATCAATCAATAATTTTTCTATTGTAATTTATGTATAATTATTATATTATTGAAGAATAATTAAAATTTGAAAATAAAATAAACATATTTTCTTTTATGGTTTTAATCATTATTTTAAAATTTTAATAATATATTTATTTCTTTTACAAAGGAGTGAATTTGTTAATATTTTCTTTTACAACGTAGCGATATTTGTTATAATTTTAATATGTTTAATATACTCAAAGTTGATATAACTTAATTCAATAATTAATTGAATGTTGAATTGAAAATAGCACTTAACTGTACTCCTAATCTAATGCAAGTCATTAATTAAGTCTTTGAACAACTTTCGTGTAAGTTCCTAATTGTCGTTATATTTGCCACATGCCACATCAAGATTTTTCACGTGTAGAAAGTTGATAAAATATATTTAAAATATTTAAAATATAAAAATGATAAATAAGTTTATAGAATATTTTAAATATTAAAAATAGAATTTTGAAAAAAATTAAATTATAAAACAGTTGCAAAAAAATATTTAAAACTAATAGAAATTTATTAAGAGTTATATAAAATTTGAAAATATAACAAATTAGAAAAAATAAAAATATTTTTAAAATATAAAGAATTTAAAATTTTAAAAAAATACAAATAAGTATAAATAAGTATAAAATTTAAAGTAAATTGAAAAAAAAAAAATTTAAAATTATAAGTTTTTTTTCCAATTGAATGTCATATTTAATATTTTGAATGAATGAGACTTAGCTAAGTGAAAATGTAACACCTCTTATCTGAGACCGTCGCCAGCGTCGAGCACGAGGCATTACCAGACTTAACTTACTAGTTCGGGGCATAAAAATTTGCTTTTAAAATTAATTCGTTCACATACATCCAATATGTTCCTAAAAAGGGCCTTCGAGGCCCTAAAACATGAAATTGAAACGGTTTGGGACCAAACCGGAAAGATTAAAAATTTTCTGATTTCTTAAACAAAGCAAAACAATTTATTTCACTATTCATAACGAAACTGTCCATTTGCGTCATATTCACTAAATTGACTATAACTCAAGTTAAGAAACTCAAAATTTAGATCTGTAAATTTTCTCTGAAACTAGACTCATATATCTTCTTAGTATAATGTTTCCAGAATTTTTGGTGTGGTCAATTAGTACAGTTCGTTAGTTAAAGTCTCCCCTATTGCACTGTCTGATGGTTCTGACCCCTCTTCACTAAAAATCAATTATCTCATAATATACAATTAATTTTCCTACACCGTTTCTTTCATATAAAAATAGACTCAACAAGCTTTAATTCTACACCTCATTCACACCCAAATTACATTTCTACTATACTTAGTGATTTTTCAAAATCACGTCACTGCTGCTGTCCAAAAACTGTTCCATTGCAAAATTGACTCTTTCATAATTTCCTTGTAGTAACTATCATTTAGGCATACATAACAAGCAAAACATGTTCTTAATTATCCATTTTAATGGCTGATCATTATCAAGTATTTACAAGCCATTCTTTAGCCATATAAAAAGGACATGCACACAAAATGGCTAAGTCCCTATACATGCCATAACTTAAAACGTTTCGAGTCACAAATTACCGAGACAATCCTTTGATAGTGTGAAACGATCTCCGACGTCCTTGCGATCCCCGAGTTGGCTTGCGATACTATAAAAAGAGAGAAAGGAATGGGAGTAAGCATAAAGCTTAGTAAGTTTGCATGTAAATGAATAACAACATTCTTAATGAATTATCTTAGTCTTTTCTTATCAAGATCATTTAAGCCTTTAACTCAATATGCTTAAGTCTTGAATTCTTACCTGTACCTTTTTAGCATGAACTTGTCTTACCTTTCCTTTGGTATACTCTTTGAATTTTCCGTTGAACCACTTGGAATACTAAGGATACACGGTTATATGTCCTTTTGAAACTTACCATTGCCATGTCTTGACACGGTCTTACGTAGTATCCTTACCTTATGAACTCACAAATGCCATGCCTTGGCATGGTCTTACATGGGATCTTTGCCTTATAGTAACTTATCAATGCCATGTCTTGACATGGTGTAACAGCCCGATTTAGGTCACTAAATCGAGGTTAGAAAAAATTATTTTCATGATATGTTATGTGTGATTAAATGTTTATAAGGATGCATGAAAATTTTGGCGCCTTAATTTTAGAAAATTCTAGCTAAATTGTGAAAAAGGACTAAATCACAAAAAGTGCAAAAGTTCTATTTTATTTCCTAGAGGTGCCAAATAGCTATGGGTTATAAATTAGAGGTCCCAAATGTGCAATTAGACCATGGAAATTGGCTTGGACGGTCAAAGAAGACAAAGGGGACAAGGGCATTAAATGTTGTCATGTTAGGTTATTAAAAAGAAATAAAATAAGATGAAATAAGAAAAGCTATCATCTTTTTTATTTCTTCTCCTCTTCCACCGAAATGGATAGCAAGAATGGGGTTTTTGAAGCTCAAAATTTCAGCAAGTATTCCTCCTCACAAGTAAGTGATTTTGATGACTTTTCTTGATAAAAATTGTACTTTTGGAGTCCCCAAAGCTTAAGCTATCTAATGGGGGTACTAATTTTTAACATGGTTGAGAGTATAGGGACTTGCCATGAGAGGGTTATGCTGGTTGCTGAATTTTTATGGAAGAAAATGAATGATAGGATGTTGATAAATAACTTTTGTGAAGGGTGTTGTCATAAAAACACAAAATTTTGCCAAAGTGTAGGGGTAAAATAGTCATTTTTTCCTAAAGCGTAGATTATGGTGTATTATGATTTATAAGTGATTAAATCACTAAATTCCATTGTTCTAGATCAAAGAAAACGAGTTTCAGACCTAGAATGAGTGAAAAGAGAAATGTGGGCAAAAAGGTCCCTTTCGTCATCGAGGTAAGTTCATGTGCAAATGTGGTAATTATGTATGAGTTATTTTAATATTCCAATGTTGTAGGGAATGTATAATTATGCAATGACTGTACTAAATAAGTGTTGATGAGTTGTTAAGAGAATTGGAAATCTAAGAATAGTATGAAATGATGATAGCTAGGGTTTCGTGTAAAACCATATTGAAATATGGCCTTGGTGAGAGATTTTGTATAAGACCATGTTGGGGACATGACATCAATAGGTTAATTCATGTATGATCATATCGAGGGCATGATGTTAGTGTGGCATTATATGTACGGGGGTTACTTAACAATTCTAGTAACTCAATAAGTATTTTGATAATTGAGAATGAATGTGTCGTACCAGGAGAGGTATAGGTACGTGTTAGAACTGAATTGAGATGGATTCAGTACATGATGAACCCCTAGCGGGTTATGTATGATCAATGTGTTTTAAGTGCATGAGATAGAGTTATTTATGCATGGTAGGAATGCAAATGATTATCGCGGAAGGTTAAGTAAGAAAAGTAGTGCGTGAGGATGTTCTCGAGTGAACATTAGAATAGAGAATATATGTGGATTGTTATCCATGAATGTAAAATAACGGTGAGCTATGGGCGATATCACCTTATTGATGTTAATGATGGGCTATGTGCGATACCATCAATTATACTGTTATCGGTGGGCTATGTGCGTTACCACCTGATTAATTAGTAATCGATGGGATGTGTGCGATACCATCAATTATACTGTAATCGATGGGCTATGTTCGTTACCACCTGATTAATTAGTAATCGATGGGCTGTGTGCGATACCATCAACTATATAAATAATTGGTGGGCTAAGTGCGATACCACCACAAGTATAAAAAATTGGTGGGCTAAGTGCGAAACCACCGAGAGATTTGTAGTATGAGTGGCTTAGTGAAAAATGTTTGATGTGTTGTTTAATATGATCATGTAGTGAGCAAGGTGATTGTATGTTAATTAAATGAGCGCTTGGCTTGTGGCCCGATTAGGATGCGAGAAGAGTTAGAGTGAGTAAGCTTCAAGAATGGTCAAGTAAGCAACGATGAGATAATGAGAAAAACTCATTAAACTGCCTTGTAGTTGTGTATATTCAATGAATATTAGTATTTATTAGTTATATGCAGATGAACTTACTAAGCATTATTACTTACTCCTTTTTCCTCTTCTCATCTTTTATAGGTTAATTTAGCTAGCTCTAGTTGGAGATCACCAGAGATGTTTTCACACTATCTATCAGACACTTGGTATGAGGTATCAAGTCCTTATGAGTCATGGCATGTATAGGGCTAGTACTTGTGGTTGATTAAGTTTTGTGAATGTAGCCAAATTGTATTAGCCTAAGAGAACTTATAGTTGTTTGTGTATAGCCATAGATAATGGATTAAGTTGGTTGTAATTATATGGGAAATAGCTCCCTTAGTGTATGGATTGCAGACTTTACTTCTCTTGTGTTTAAATGTCTTTAAACCAAGAATTGTAATGATATTACTAGAATTTAAGTGATAACGAATGAATGTATACAACTGAGGGTGGTAATTGGCTTGGAAAATAGCCTCTATGTGCTCACACGGGTAGACACACGGGCGTGTGTCTAGGCCGTGCGTAACCTGCACCTTATTGTTTTAAGTCAGGATAGGCCACGATCAAGCTCTATTGCTGTTTGTATGAGCTGTGTAGGACACACGGTTTGGACATGGGCGTGTGCCCCAGACCGTGTGAACAAGTAAATATACCAAGGATTAACACACGGTCTAGGCCCACGGGCGTGTCAAGGACGTGTGAATATAGTCAGTAACTCCCGACGGTTCAAAGCCATGGGCATGTTGTGAGGGTACACGGGCGTGCCCCCATTCCACACAAGCGTGTGCCCTAACCATGGGAGTTTTGGCAGAATGTTGGGATTTTTCTAGCACGGTGTGTGCACATGGTCGTGTGTGACTACACACGGGCGTGTGTGTCATCTAACACGGGCGTGTACACCCTGTTTAAATGGGAAAGAAATTTTACGGATTGTAAGAGTTCCAAATATAGTCTCGAGAGCCCTCACATGTGTGAGTGAGGTCTTGTAAATCGAAAAGAAGTTGTAGTATTGACATCAAGGAGAGTAGTTGCGTTGAGCCTAAGTGGTGTTCAAGTAGTTTTATACGGTAACGCCTCGTGATCGATTCCGACGGGGATTACGGGTAAGGGGTGTTACACATGGTCTTACATGATTTCTTTAAACCCTAATGTCATGACATTTGTATCCTACACATTCCTAAGGTTCAACCGGGACTTTCTGAGATTGCTTCTCTGTCAATTCATGCTTGAGTCTTTAAATGATAATTTACAGAATAAATATGTAAATGCTGAAATCTAACAGTATTAAAAGTGAAATAATAGAATATTGCATTTATTTACCGCAAACTTACCTCGGAACAAAATACGATCAACTCTATTGATTTAGTCCACTATCCTTTTCTTTCCCTGGTCTAACTCCAAATTTCATTCCTCTTGATCTATAATAGCAAATTCAGCTTATTTAATACTCACATTTATTAAAACAGTCCTTGACTCTAACTTTGAAAAAATTACGATTTTTGTCCCTAAACTTTTACATATTTACACATTTTCCCCAAAATCAGAAATTAAATTTTATCCCTTATTCTTATGTTTTATGACATGCTGATAATTTTTCCCTTTTATGACAACATCAAATTCTCACTCTAACATGTACTTATGAACATTAGGTATTTTTATCGATTAAGCTGTTTTACTCGTTTTCACTTAAAATCGCTTAGGAAAAGTTGTTTAACATAATTTTAGACTTCATATTCTATCATAAAACATCAAAATAAACACATTTCACCTATGGGTTTTTTTCCAAATATGAACCCTAGGTTAAATTATTGCTAAAATAAGCTAAATCAAGTTATCGGGACTCTAAAAACGCAAATAACATTAAAAACGGGGCTTGGATGCACTTACTATGAGCTTGAGAAGTTGAAGGAACCCTAGCTATGGTGTCCCTTTTGAAATTTCGGCCTAATGAAGAAGATGGACAATATTTTGCCATCTTTTTCCCTTTTAATTCCTTTTTAATTCCAAATGACTAAAATGCCCTTCATTAAAACTCTAGTTATTTTTATCTATGTATGTCCATTTTTGTTCATGGAAAATATAATGGTCTAATTACCATTTAAGCACTCCTACTTCAAACACCCATTTCGATCAAGTACTTTATGAATTAGAACCCCTATTTAGCAACTTTTGCAAACAAGTCCTAATAGGCAATTTAAGCATGCAATCAATAAAATTTCTTATCGATACTCTAACACATGTATTTAATCACTCGATAAATCATAATAATTAATCGTAATAAACCTTTCAATCTCAAATTAATGGTTTTGCAACCACTGTTCCATTTAGGCCCTATTTCGGGATGTTACATTTCTCCCCCTCTAGGGATTTTTGTCCCCGAAAATCTTACCTGTGAAGAGATTTGGGTACTATTTTCGCATAGTCTCTTCGGGCTCCTATGTAGTCTCGTCTACCCCATGTCTATTCCATAATACTTTCACAAGTGCAATACATTTTTTCCTTAATTGCTTAACCTCTCGAGCTAGAATTTTTACCTGTTCTTCACCGTAAGTCATATCTGGCTGAATCTCAACCTCTGTCTGCGAAATTACATGTGACAGATCTGAACGATAACGACGTAGCATTGACACATGAAACACATCATGAATCTTCTCTAACTCAGATGGCAAAGCTAACCGATATGCTAATGGCCCAACTCTCTCAATCACCTCAAATGGTCCAATAAAATGTAGGCTTAGTTTGCCTTTCTTGCCAAATCTAAGAACTTTCTTCGACGGGGATACTTTCAAGAATACCCTATGACCAACTTGAAACTCAATCTCTTTTCTTTTCAAATCTGCATAGGATTTCTGTCTATCTGAAGCTGCTTTCAAGCAATCTCTAATGACTTTTACTTTCTCTTCTGTTTCTTTGACTAGATCAACCCCGTAAATCTAATTTTCATTAAGCTCTATCCAATACAAACGTGTGCGACATGTACGTCTATACAAAGCTTCATAAGGTGCCATATTCAAACTCGATTGATAACTATTATTATAGGCAAACTCTATTAACGGCAAATATTTCTCTCAACTACCTTGAAATTCCAATACACAACATCTAAGCATATCTTCAAGTACCTGAATAAGTCTCTCTGACTGACCATCAGTCTGAGGATGGAGAGCTGTACTAAAACTCAACTCTGTACCTAAAGCTTACTGCAATTTCTCCCAAAACCGTGAAGTAAATCTCGAATCTCTATCTGAGATAATCGATACCGGTACTCCATGTAGTCTAGCTATATCTGAAATATACAACTTGGCCAACTTGTCAAGTGAATAATCCAAACGAATTGGGATAAAATGAGCCAATTTCGTTAGCTTATCAAACACAACCCATACTGCATCTTTCTTTCTTAGTATCAAAGGCAATCCTGTCACAAAATCCATAGTAACTCGGTCCTATTTCCACTCAGGAACTAATACAGGCTACAATAAATCTGAAGGTACCTGATGTTCGGCTTTCACCTGCTGACAGATCAAGAATCTAGAAATAAACTCTAAAATATCTCTTTTCATTCCTACCCACCAATACATTTTCTTCAAATCATTATACATCTTTGTACTACCTGGGTGAATAGACAAAGAACTGCTATGTGCTTCCTGTAAGATCTTCCAAATAAGCTTATCATTCTTTGGTACACATACCCTGTCTCTGAACATCAAACAACCGTTAGAACTGATCTGAAAATCAGACTCTACACCTGACTCGCACTGAACTCTGTTGGCTTGCAACTCACTATCATCCTTCTAAGCTTCACAAATTTTTTCAAGAAACATCGGTTTAGCTCTGAACTCAGCTAAGATAGAACCATCATCTGATAAGGCCAAACTAGTGTGCAAAGCTCTTAATGCAAATAAAGATTTTCTACTCAAAGCATCAGCAACAACATTTGCCTTATCCGGGTGATAATTGATCACTAGCTCATAATCTTTAATCAACTCTAGCCATCTTCTTTACCTCAAGTTCAGATCTTTCTAAGTCATCAAGTATTTCAAACTTTTATAATCAGTGAATATTTTGCATTTCTCACCATACAAGTGATGTCTCCAGATTTTCAATGCAAATACAATAGCAACTAGCTCTAAATCATGTGTCAGATAAATTTTTCTCATGTGACTTTAATTGTCTAGAGGCATAAGCAATTACCCTTCCTTCCTGCATAAGTACACAGCCTAGTCCATTCAAGGATGCATCATTGTAAATCACAAACTCTTTACCCGGTTCTGGTTGTACTAAGACAGGAGCTTCAGTCAACAATGCCTTTAACTTGTCAAAACTCTACTGACACTTGTCAGTCCATTCAAACTTGATAGATTTCTGTAGCAATCTTGTCAATGGAGTAGCTATCATGGAAAATCCCTCTACAAATCGTCTATAATAACCAGCAATACCAAGAAAACTTCTGACCTTTGATCCATTCCTGGAGGCTTCCAATCAAAAATGGATGAAATCTTGCTCGGTTTAACTCTAATACCTTTACCTGAGATAATATGTCCAAGAAAATAGACTTCCCGTAACCAGAACTCACTTTTGCTGAACTTGGCATAAAGCTGATTATCTCTCAAAGTCTGTAAAACTATTCTCAAATGCTCTGCATGCTCAGTCTCATCATGAGAATAAATCAAGATGTCATCAATGAATCTGAAAATTCGGTTCATTAAATCCATGAAAATGGCGGGAGCATTAGTTAAGCCAAATGGCATCACAAGAAACTCATAGTGACCATACCTAGTTCGGAAAGCAGTCTTGGGAACATCTGACTTTTTAACTCGCAACTGATAGTATCCGGATCTCAAATCTATCTTAGAGAACACAGTGGCTCCCTTTGATTCATCAAAAAACTAATCTATTCTAGGCAGCAGATATTTGTTCTTGATGGTTACATTGTTAAGCTACCGATAGTCTATGCACAATCTCATGGAACCATCATTATTTTTCTAAAATAACACTGCTGCACCCCATGTTGAACAACTAGGTCTTGTAAAGCCTTTATCAGTTAATTCCTGCAGCTGAGCTTTGAATTCTTTCAATTACATCGAAGGCATTCTATAAGGAGCAATAGAAATAGGTGTGGTACCTGGAATCAATTCAATACCAAACTCAACTTCTCTGATAGAAGGCAAACCTGGTAGTTCTTCCGAAAACACATCAAGAAACTCACTTACCACAGGTATTGATTCAATTTTCAACTCTGGATCTTTAGTATTCAACATAAAAGTAAGATAAGCTTCACATCCTTTCCTCAAACATATCTGAGCAGACATAACAGAAATCATGGTAATTTCACCATTTTCACATTTCAACTCAATGAATTTCTTTCCACAATTCACTATCGCATCATGTGCAATTAACCAATCCATACCAAGAATCACATTAAACTCATCAAATGGCAATAGCATGAGATCGGTTGGAAAATAGTAACCTCTAATCATCAAAGAGCAATTTTTACATACTTTGATTACTAACACATGCTGACCTAATGTATTCGATACTTTAATCACAAATCCCGTAAACTCTATGGGCATGTTCATACTAGGCATCAATTTCATGCAAACATAGGAATGGGTTAAACCCGGATTAATCAAAGTAATAACATTAACATCATGAAGAGAAAATGTACCCGTAATTACATCGGGGGAAGATGCCTCTTCATGAGCATAGTTAGCATAAGTCCTTGTGGGTGCTCTAACATCTAATCTCATCGCTGAATCACTAAATGTACCTCTACCTGCCCCTATTCTCGGATTTCTCTAAGGTTTGCCTCTAACTGGGGCATTGTCTGATCTTACACTCGGTATTACTTCTCTTTTAACCATATCAGGACATTCCTAAATGAAATGATTTGGTGCACCACATCGGAAACAACTAGTCTCAATTGCTCGACATTGACCTGGATGACGTCGACCACTTTGAGGATTCTCGGGTCTATTAGGCTGAATACTGCCAACATTCGCAATCAAAGTGGTTTGAGCTTTCAGACCCATAAATCTTCTACCTCTATTTCGGCTAGAATACCCGAATGAAAAATTAGATCTCGTAAAGAACTCTCTAAGCCTCTTGGATGTAGACTGAAATGACTTGCTCATCTGTCTTTTCTTCGTATCTTGCATTTCAATTTCAGCTTTATCCTTTCCTTTCAACAACTCCTCTGCCTTACAGGCTTGTTCAACTAAAATAGCAAACTCTTTTATCTCTAGAGCACCAACTAACAGTGGGATATCATCATTGAGCCCATCCTCAAATCTTTTGCACAAGATAGCCTCTGTAGACACACACTCTCAAGCATAATTGTTGAGTCTGACAAATTCACGTTCATACTCGGTCACAGTCATCTTACCCTATTTTAACTCAAGGAACTCTTTTCTTCTCTGGTCAATGAACCTCTGACTGATGTATTTCTTATGGAACTCATCTTGAAAGAAATCCCAAGTAACTCTTTCTTTCGGTACTACTGACACAAGTGTCTTCTACCACTAGTAGGCCGAATCTCTAAGAAGTGACACCACACACTTAATACACTCTTCCGGTGTGCAGGATAACTCGTCAAAAACTCTGATAATAGTCACGAGCCAAAATTTAGTTTTCTCTGCATCATCATCTTTTGTAGCCTGAAACTCTTTGGCCCCTTGTTTTCTAATTTTGTCAATGGGTGGCTTCTCTCTTCTAACTGTATCTGTGACAGGGGAAGCTACATGGGTGGTCTGAGGATCATGAGGGGGTGGAGGTCTAACGGCCGGATTCGTACGAATGAACTCAGCAAACCATTCATTCATAACTTGGAAGAAGGCTTCTCGAGCCCCTCCTCCCTGACTAACTGTAATGGGCCTTTCACTACTATCTGGTGGCACCGTCCTTTCCACGGGAGCGGGAACATTACTCTCTACATTATCTGCACTAGCTCGTTCGGGATCCATAACTATAAAAGAAAAACATTTTAAAAATCTTCAGGAGTCATCACACCATCAAAATATAAGTATGGCATGTATAGCTAGACTTGTAACACTCCTAACCCATAACCGTCGCCGGAATAGGGTTAAGAGGTATTACCGATCATTTCGAAACATTTAAAATTCAATTCACAAAATAAAGTCAAACAACAATCAAACATATCCAAATTTAAACATATAGTCCCTTAATGAGATATACGAGACCTTAATCACGGGTTATAAAAAGGTTGGGACTAAACTGAACACATACGAAAATTTTTAATTTCAAACATTTTTCTAAGTTACGGAGGTCACACGCCCGTGTGGGTAGGACGTCTGCCTCACACGGCCTCGAACACGTCCATGTGTCCAAGCCGTGGCAAAATAGGGGACATACTTGTTCAAACGGCCTGAGACACGCCCGTCTGCCTCACCCGTGGTCGACACTAACTTGCACCACACGGCCAGTCACACGCCCGTGTGTCTAGCCCGTGGTCGAGCCTGACTTGTTTCAATTCATCAACTTGAATGACACGGTCGAGCCACATGCCCGTCTGCTCAACCGTGTGGGCAATTATAGGCCATTTTCATGGCCAAATTACCAACCACACTTTGGTATCATCTATAGTCATCAAACCATTACCAATTTATGCCTCAAATGCAACCAAAATGTACCAATACAAACACCAAGCAATCATCAACTACATAATTTACTTCCATACTCAATTCCTACTCAAATAAGTCCATCCAAACACCATTTTCACAAATCAAATCATTTAGCTTAGCATCATGTAATTCATACTACAAGTTCACTCTTAAAATACCATTCTCATCAACCAATTCAAGCATGAAATATACCATTTACAATCTCACTATTTCAAACCCTATTCATTATTTCCTAGCTTCACTTATGAACCATCAACATTCAACTTCCAAGCCATATCACAAGGCAAGGTCCAAACATTACAAAACATACTATAACTACTAGCCTATACATGCAATATACCAAATATATACTTCTTTCAAAAGTACCAAAATAGATAGCCGATAGTGTGATTGAGCCGCTGACGATCCCCGAATCCGAACTAGCTTTACTGACACTATAAAACAAAGAAACATATAACACAGTAAGCTTTTAAAGCTTAGTAAGTTTGTAATACAATACATTTAACTAAATAATTCAAATCAATATACAAATCAAACCATCACATAGATTGATTTCCATGAATACACAATTTCAATTATAGCCATATGCTCACATCACAATTCATTCATCAACTACAAGTTCATAAACCACATAGGCTTTCATACATACCTTCGCCAACACCTAGTTTACAACCAATTTTAGTACTCAATGTTCGATTCCACCTTTTGATCAATCTTCATTATTTCTTCGATACAATTGCACACTTAGTGCATATTTCATAGCCAAAGCTTATATAACATCGCACACTTAGTGCCTTTACATAAAACCAAACATATCTCAGTATCGCACACACAGTGCCAATTAATAAAGTCGAAGCTTCCATTACATTGCACACACAGTGCTATTCATCTCTGTCTTGATTTCAATTATGCACACTTAGTGCCACATTTCTCTAGTCCATATATAACATTTGTAGTTCAATAACTGTACATTCATTCATTTCATATCACATAGATATAAATTTAACAACTTGTATTATATCCAAACTTACGTCGAATGTCGAAATACCAAAACTAGCCGACCAATCGAGTACTTTATCTTTGCCTCGATCTCGATCCGAATCTCTCCTTTCTTGGTCTTAATCAAAGAAACAAATGGCCGAACCCTAAAACTTTTTTCCTTTTTTTTTTCTTTATCAAATTTCAGCAAGATGGATGATGATAATGGCTTATTTTTCATGCTTTTATTTCATTTAACATAATAATATACCTTTTACTATATTACCCTTATTAATTAACATATAAAACATTTGTACACAAGGTCATTAATGTCCACTAACCTTGTTAATGGTTTAATTACAACATAAGGACTCCTCATTTAGAAAGCCATGACAAATTAACACTTTAACAATCAGCACACAACTTTTACATTTTATACGATTAAGTCCTTTTTCATAATTAGGCACACAATCGATAAAATTTTTACACAGAATTTTCACACATACTCAATCACATATTATAAACATCAAAAATAATATTAAAATATTTTTTTGACCTCAGATTTGTGGTCCTGAAACCACTATTCTAACTAGGGTCTAAATCAGGTTGTTACAACTTTTCCCCCTTAGGGATTTTCGTCCCCGAAAATCTTACCAGTTAATAGGTTTGGATATTGCTCTTTCATAACATTTTCAGACTCCCACGTCGCCTCTTCAACTCCGTGCTTATGCCACAACACTTTCACTAAGGAAATTCTTTTGTTTCTCAACTCTTTAATCTCACGTGCTAGAATTCCAATTGGTTCTTCACTATACGACAAATCTGACTGAATCTCAACCTCAATAGGAGCAATCACATGCAGAGGATCAGATCTGTATCTTCGAAGCATCAATATATGAAATACGTTACGAATCTTTTCTAGTTACGGTGGCAAAAACAATCTATAAGCAACTGCCCCAACTCTTTCAATGATCTCATGTGGTCCGATGAATCTAGAACTCAACTTGCCTTTTCAGCCAAATCGAAGTATTTTCTTCCATGGAGACACTTTCAAAAACACGTTGTCACCGACCTCAAATTCAATATCTTTTCATTTTAAGTCTGCATAGGATTTCTGACGATCTGACGCTGCTTTCAAACTGTCATGAATCACTTTCACATTTTGCTCAGTCTCTTTTATCAAATCAACCCCGTGAATCTTATTCTCACTCAGCTCAGTCCAATACAATGAAGTTCGACATTTTCGTCCATAAAGAGACTCATATGGTGCCATTTTGATACTAGATTAAAAACTATTATTGTATGCGAATTCAATCAATGGTAAATGCTTTTCCTACGTACTTTCAAATTTGAGAACACAACATCTCAACATATCCTCAAGAATCTGAATGATCCGCTTGGATTGTCCATCTGTTTGCAGATGAAATACATTACTGAAATGCAACTTTGTGCCTAAAGCCTCTTGCAATTTCTTCCAAAATCGCGAGGTAAATCTCGGATCTCTGTCAGACACAATAGATAGGGGCACCCCGTGTAATCACACAATCTCAGCAATATACAATTCAGCTAACTTATCAAGTGAATAATCTGTTCTAACCAGAACAAAATGAGTTAATTTCGTCAATCTGTCAACTATCACCCATGTTGCATCTTTCTTCTCGAAGATAAATGTAATCTCGACACAAAGTCCATCGTGATTTTCTCCCATTTCCACCTAGGAATCATAATTGGTTGTAATAAACCAGATGGAATCTGATGTTAAACTTTAACTTGCTGACAAACCAAGTATCTCGAAACAAACTCTGAGATATCCCGTTTCATACCATGCCACCAATAAAATGTTTTAGATCGTTATACATTTTTGTACTCCCCAGATGAACAACCAAACGACTATTGTGAGCTTCATTCAAAATCAGCTGAATCAACTCTGAATTCCTTGGAACACAAATCCGATCTCTGAATCTCAAACAATCATCATTATCAACTCGAAATTCTGAATCAGAACTCAAACCACATTGAACTCGTTTTGTCATCATTTCATCATCACTTTTCTGGGCATCACAAATTTGGCTTATAAACATCGACCTAACTTTCAACTCAGCCAAAACCGAACCATCATCACATAGATCTATATGAGTACTCATTGCTCGCAAAACACATATAGACTTTCAGCTCAAAGCATCAGCAACAACATTAGCTTTACCCAGATGATAATCTATCACAAGCTCGTAGTCATTCAAAAGCTCTAACCATCTTCTCTGTCTCAAATTCAAATCTTTCTGAGTCATCAAATACTTCAAGCTATTGTGATCAGTATAAATATGACATTTCTCACCAAAAAAGTAGTGACGCCAAATTTTCAATGCAAATACAATAGCATCTAATTCAAGATCATGCGTCGGATAGTTCTTTTCATGCGATTTTAACTGCCTCGAAGCATAAGCGATGACTTTGCCTTCTTACATCAACACACAGGCCAAACCATTCAACAATGCATCACTGTAAACTATGAATTCTTTACCCGGTTCAGGTTGAACTAACACAGGTGCCTCTGTCAACAATGCTTTCAATTGTTCAAAACTCTGCTAGCACTTCTCTGACCACTCAAATTTAACATCTTTCTGTAGTAACTTCGTCAACGGAGTCGAAATCATTGAGAAACCTTTCACAAACTGCCTATAATATCCCGCTAGTCCCAGAAAACTACAGACTTCAGACATATTTCTTGGTGATTTCCATTCTAAAATAGCTGATATCTTACTTGGATCAACTCGTATTCCCGCAGCTGATACAATATGCCCCATAAAACCAACCTCACGTAGCCAAAACTCACATTTGCTGAACTTTGCATACAATTGCTTTTCACGTAGAGTCTGTAACACGATTTTCAAATGCTCGGCATGTTGCATCTCATCACAGGAATAAATCAGAATATCATCAATGAACACTACCACAAAGCTATCTAAATACGGTTTGAATATCCAATTCATCAAATTCTTAAACACTGTAGGAGCATTCGTTAGTCCAAAAGGTATAACTAAGAATTCATAATATCCATACCTCGTTCTGAAAGCAGTTTTTGGTACATCTGATTGTTTGACTCTCAACTGATAATAACCCGATCTCAAATCTATTTTTAAAAACACTGTAGCTCATTTCAACTGATCAAACAAATCATCAATACGTGGCAGGGGATACTTATTCTTTATCGTCACTTTGTTCAACTGTCGATAGTCAATACACATCCTCATAGTGCCATCTTTCTTTTTCACAAACAACACAGGAGCACCCCAGGGTGAGAAATTCAGTCGTGGAAATCCTATATCTGTCAATTATTGTAACTGAGACTTCAACTCTTTCAATTCTGTTGGTGCCATTTTATACGGAGCTATTGAGATAGAAGTCGTCCCCGGTACTAAGTCAATACCAAATTCAACTTCCCGTATTAGAGGTAACCCCAGTAGTTCATCAGAAAACACATTAGAGAATTCACAAACCCAGGTACAGATTCAACTTTCATTTTTGTCACTTTTGTATCAATCATATATGCAAGATAAGCTTCGCAACCCTTTTTCACATAGTTCAAAGCTTTCATAGAAGATATAACAGCCGGTAACCCATTCAAATCAGTGGATTCAATTCGAACTATCTCACCCTTTTGACTTCTCAAATCAATACTCTTCCATTTACAATTCACAATAGCATTATGCAAAGTGAGCCAATCAATGCCCAGAATAATATCAAATTCATAAAAAGGTAGCAACATTAAATTAGCCAGAAAACAAATATCTCGAAACATCAATGGACAGTTCTTGCATACTTTATCCACCAAGACACACTCGCCTAAGGGGTTCGATACTCTAATCACAAATTCAATAGACTCAATAGGTAGAGTCTTACTTGATACTAAATTCACACACACATAAGAAATAGTAGAACTTAGATCTATCAATACAATCACATCAGTATCAAATAGAGTAAAAGTACCAGTAATAATGTCTAGAGATGATGCTTCCTCATGAACGCGAATAGCATAGGCTTAGAAAGGTGCTCTTGCCTCGGATCTCACAGTTGTATCCGTCGTCCCTCTCTAACTTCCACTAATACTTTCAGTATTTTTGGGTGGTCTACCTCTAGTCATCATATTACTCGGTCTCGTACTCTGAACATTGTCTTTCTCAGCTATCTCTGAGCAATCTTGAATGAAATGATCTTGTGATCCACATTTATAGCAAATTCTATTATTATACTTGCCCCAGCATTCTCCAACATGTCGTCTTCCACACTGTCTACACTCAAGCTTATTGTTTTTGACACTTCCAACACTTGATTCAATTGGATCTTGAGTTCTTGGACCCACACTTTGTATCACACAGTCTCTATTCGGATGTCCAAACGAAGTATTTGAACGATTTCTTGCATCTCTAAATCTCTTCATCGAAGGTTGAGACGACTTACTCATCAAACTTTTTCTTTCATCTCTAGCCTCAAAGTTTGCTTTCTTCTTTTCTTTGCTAAGCTCCTCGCTTTGCAAGCTCGTTTAACTAACACATCAAATTCATTCAAGTATTCCAACCAGTAAATTAATGTCTTCATTTAACCCTTCAATAACATGTTGACACATAGTAGCTTCAGTCGAAACACATTCTCGTCATACTGACTTAATCTCACAAACTCTCATTCATACTCCGTAACTGACATACAACTATGTTTTAGTTCTAGAAACTCTTTACGATTCTGATATATAAATCGTTGATTGATATACTTCTTTCAAAATTCAACTTGAAAGAAATCCCAGGTGATTCTTTCTCTCGGAACCACAGATATCAACGTTTTCTACCAATTATATGCCGTATCTCTCAATAATGAAACATCACATTTTATGCATTCTTTAGGAGTCAACGACATCTCATCAACACTCTAATAGTATTCTTTAGCCAAAACTCAGCTCGCTCGGCATCATCATCAGCTGTGGCCCTAAACTCTCTGGCCCCACACTTTTGGAATTTATCTACAAGAGGCTTATTCAATCGAGTCAGATCTACAACTTGTGGCACAATAGTTACTTATAGGGGTGGAGGTTGTGGAGCAGCTGGATTCATTCGGACGAACTCTGAAAACCACTCACTCATCATTTGGAAGAAGGCTTGCTTAGCCTCTCCCTCATGGCTACTAACATTCAGCCTAGATGTGGCCGGCGCTGTCAACATTTTCTATATAAAAACATTACTCTCAACATCATCAGCAGCTGCTTGATCGGGATCCATTTGCTATATAAAAACACATTTTTAATTGTCAAGATTCATCAAACTATCACAATTATATATATAGAATGTATTGCTAGACTCACACACGTTACGTTAGTCCTAGAATCGACTAAACTGTAGCTCTGATACCAATAAAATGTAACACCCCTAACCCGTAATCATCACCGAAATAGGGTTAAGAGGTATTACCGGTCATTTCAAAACATTTAAAATTAATTTCACAACACAAAGTCAAACATCAATCAAACATATCCAAATTTAAACATATAGTCCCTTAATGAGGTATACGAGACATTAATCATGCGTTAGAAAGAGGTCGGGACTAAACTGAACATATACGAAAATTTTTGAATTACAAACATTTTTCTAAGTTACAGAGGTCACACGCCCGTGTGCTTCACCCGTGGTCGACACTGACTTGCACCACATGGCCAGTCACACCCCTGTATGTCTAGACCGTGGTCGAGCCTGACTTGTTTCAATTCACCAACTTGAATGACACGGTCGAGCCACATGCCCGTGTGTTCAACCGTGTGGGCAATTATAGGCCATTTTCAAGGCCACATTACCAACAACACTTTGTATCATCTATAGACATCAAACTATTACCAATTTATGCCTCAAATGCAACAAAAATATACCAATACAAACACCAAGCAATCATCATTTACTTCCATACTCAATTCCTACTCAAATAAGTCCATCCAAACATCATTTTCACAACTCAAATCATTTAGCCTAGCATCATGTAATTCATACTACAAGTTCACTCTTAAAATACCATTCTCATCAACCAATTCAAGCATGAAATATACCATTTCCAATCTCACTATTTCAAAACCACATTCATCATTTCCTAGCTTCACATATGAACCATCAACATTCAACTTCCAAGCCATATCACAAGGCAAGGTCCAAACATTACAAAACATACTATAACTACTAGCCTATACATGACATATACCAAATATATACTTCTTTCAAAAGTACCAAAATAGATAGCCAATAGTGTGATTGAGTCACTGACGATCCCCGAATTTGAACTAGCTTTATTGACATTATAAAATAGAGAAACATATCACATAGTAAGCTTTTAAAGCTTAGTAAGTTCGTAATACAATACATATAACTCAATAATTCAAATCAATATACAAAACAAACCATCACATAGATCGGTTTCCATGAATACACAATTTCAACTATAGCCATATGCTCACATCACAACTCATTCATCAACTACAAGTTCATCATCCACATAGGTTTTCATACATACCTTTGCCAACACCTAGTTTACAACCAATTTTAGTACTCAATGCTCGATTCCACCTTTTGACCAATCTTCATTATTTCTTTGATACAATCACACACTTAGTGCATATTTCATAGCCAAAGCTTATATAATATTGCACACTTAGTGCCTTTACATAAAATCAAATGTATTTCGGTATTGCACACACAGTACCAATAAATAAAGCCGAAGTTTCCATTACATTGCACACATAATGCTATTCTTCTCTGTCTCGATTTCAATTACGCACACTTAGTGCCACATTTCTCAAGTCCATATATAACATTTCTAATTCAATAACTATACATTCATTCATTTCATATCACATAGATATAAATTTAACAACTTGTATTATATCCGAACTTACCTCGGTCGTCGAAATACCGAAACTAGCCGATCAATCGAGTACTTTGTCTTTTCCTCGATCTCGATTGAAATCTCTCCTTTTTTGGTCTTAATCAAAGAAACAAATGGCCAAACCCTAAAACTCTTTTCCTTTCTTTTTCTTTATCAAATTTCGGCAAGATGGATGATGATAATGGCTTATTTTTCATGCTTTTATTTCATTTAACATAGTAATATACCTTTTACTATATTACCCTTATTAATTAACATAGAAAACATTTGTACACTAGGTCATTAATGTCCACTAACCATGTTAATGGTTTAATTACAATATAAGGACTCCTCATTTAGAAGGCCATGTCAAATTAACACTTTAACAATCAGCACACAGCTTTTACATTTTATGAGATTAAGTCTTTTTTCATAATTAAGCACACAATCGATAAAATTTTTACACAAAATTTTCACACATACTCAATCACATATTATAAACACCAAAAATAATATTAAAATATTTTTTCTGACCTCGAATTTGTGGTCCCGAAACCACTATTCTGACTAGGGTCTAAATCAGGCTGTTACAAGACTCTTACTCATACTGAATATTTTGAGAACCAACTAAAGTCTCGCTATGATACCAATAAATGTAACACCCCTTACCCGAGACCATCGTCAGTGTCGAGAACGAGGCATTACAAGACTTAACTTACTAGTTCGGGGCATAAAAATTTGCTTTTATGATTATTTCGTTCATGTACATCCAATATTTTCCTAAAAAGGGACTTCGAGGCCGAAAAACATGCAATTGAAACGGTTTGGGACCAGACCAAAAACATCAAAAATTTTTTGATTTCTTAAACAAATCAAAACAATTTATTTCACTATTCATAATGAAACTGTCCATTTGCATCATAGTCACTAAATTGACTATAACTCAAGTTAAGAAACTCGAAATTTAGATTCGTAAATTTTCCTTGAAACTAGACTCATATATCTTCTTACTATAATTTTTTCAAAATTTTTGGTGAGTTCAATTAGTACAGTTTATTAGTCAAAGTCTCCCCTGTTACACTATCCGATGGTTCTGACCCCTCTTTACTAAAAATCAATTATCTCATAATATACAATTCTTTTTCCTACACCGTTTCTTTCATATAAAAATAGACTCAATAATATTTAATTATATACCTCATTCACACCCTAATTCCATTTCTAATATACTTAGTGATTTTTAAAATTCACGTCACTGTTGCTGTCCAAAAACTGTTCCATTGCAAATTATACTCTTTCATAATTTCTTTGTAATAACTATCATTTAGGCATACATAACACCCAAATTCTTAATTAGTCATTTTAATGGATGATCATTATCAAGTATTTACAAGCCATTCTTTAGCCATATCATAAGGACATACACACAAAATGGCTAAGTCCCTATACATGCCATAACTTAAAACGTTTCGAGTCACAAAATTTCGAGATAATCCTTTGATAGTGTGAAATGATCTCCGACGTACTTCCGATCCCCGAGTTGGCTTGCGATACTATAAAAAGAGAGAAAGGAATGGGAGTAAGCATAAATCTTAGTAAGTTTGCATGTAAATGAATAACAACATTCTTAATGAATTATCTTATTCTTTTCTTATCAAGATCATTTAAGCCTTTAACTCAATATGCTTAAGTCTTGAATTCTTACCTGTACCTTTTTAGCATGGACTTGTCTTACCTTCCCTTTGGTATACTCTTTGAATTTTTCGTTGAACCACTTGGAATACTAAGGATGCACGGTTACCTTTCCTTTTGAAACTTACCATTGCCCTGTCTTGACATGTTCTTACGTGGTATCCTTGCCTTATGAACTCACCAATTCCATGCCTTTGCATGGTCTTACTTGAGATCTTTTCCTTATAGTAACTTATTAATGCCATGTCTTGACATGGTCTTACATGATTTCCTTAAACCCTAACGTCATGACATTTGTATCCTACACATTCCTAAGGTTCAACTGGAACTTTCTGATATTGCTTCTTCGTCAATTCATGCTTGAGTCATTAAATGATAATTTACAGAATAAATATTTAAATGCTGGAATTTAATAGTATTAAATGTTAAATAATAGAATATTGAATTTATTTACTGCAAACTTACCTCGGAACAAAATACGATCAACTATATTGATTTAGTCCACTATCTTTTTCTTTCCCCGGTCTAACTCCGGATTTCATTCCTCTTGATCTATAATAGCAAACTTATATTTTTTAATACTCACATTTATTAAAACAATCCTTGACTCTAACTTTGGCAAAATTCTGATTTTTGCCCCTAAACTTTTACTTATTTACACATTTGCCCCAAAGATCGAAAATTAAACTTTATCCCTTATTCTTATGTTTTATGACACACTTATCATTTTCCCCTTCTATGAAAACATCAAATTCTCACTCTAACATGTACTTATGAACATTAGGTATTTTTATTGATTAAGTCGTTTTACCCGTTTTCACTTAAAATTGCTTAGCAAAAGTTATTTAACATAATTTCAGACTTCATATTCTATCATAAAACATCAAAATAAACACATTTCAACAATGGGTATTTTTCCAAATATGAACCCTAGGTTAAATTATTGCTAAAATAAGCTAAATCAAGTTACCGAGACTCAAAAAACTTAAAGAACATTAAAAACGGGGCTTGGATGCACTTACTATGAGCTTGAGAAGTTGAAGGAACCTTAGCTATGGTGTCCCCTTTGAAATTTTGGCCTAATGAAGAAGAAGATGGACACCAGTTTGCCATCTTTTTCCCTTTTAATTCCTTTTTAATTCCAAATGACTAAAATGTCCTTCATTAAAACTCTAGTTATTTTTATCTATGTATGTCCATTTTTGTCCATGGAAAATATAATGGTCTAATTACCATTTAAGGACTCCTATTTCAAACCCCCATTTCGATCAAGTACTTTATTAATTAGAACCCCTATTTAGCAACTTTTGCAAACAAGTCCTAATAGGCAATTTAAGCATGCAATCAATAAAATTTCAACACATGTATTTAATCACTCGGTAAATCATAATAATTAATTGTAATAAACTTTTCTATCTCAGATTCATGCTTTCGCAACCACTATTTCATTTAGGCCATATTTTGGGATGTTACAGGAAAAAATGGTAATCCAGACATAAAAGTATTGTAAAGTCTTGGTGGCAATGTAGTTCGAAAGAAGCCTCACGAGAAGTAATAATGTTTGTAACACCCTACGCCTGAGCCAATCGTCAAATCCGGGTATGGAGCGTCATAAGTTTACCCAGATAGGAAACACACCTTTCCATTTTTCCTTTAAGGAAATACCATTATCTATTTGGTGGGTAACCTCTTTACCAAAGCGGTATTCTTTTGGGCTAAGACCATTTTTATTTGAAAGAACTATTTTAAAATAGCAATATGCAACATATTAAAGATTTAAAGGTTTAGGGACTAATCTTTGGCGGCGCTTAAGTTAACATCGATGAATCATAAATAATGTTATGCCGTAAAGGCTTCCACTCAACAATCGAAGTGCTTAAAATAACATTCAATACAAATTAAAATCTCAAAATGGTGGTTTCTAATAGTTGACCTGACACCCTCCAGAAAATACATGTTACCCACATAAACAAAAAGGCTTACAAATGGTTGTAGATCTTGCTATATCCGTTCATTTTCCAAGATAATCCAAGTAACCTGAAAGGAAGAAGAAATAGGGTAAGTTTGTAAGAACTTAGTAAGTTCTTTGGAAGAACAATCCTACCAGATAGTAATCAGACATTAAAAGGAAAGGGATCCGACTAGTTCACCATAGTTGGTGGATACATTACTCTAATTTGTAGATCAATTAGAGGACAATACCACAAGCAAACTCAGGCTATTGGTAAACTGCACTAGTTTTTAAACACGTGTAAGATAGTCACAAGCAAATATGCTTCAGAATTACTCTACTTGTGTGGCTTACAACTTAAAACTGACAAGCTTATTGTTTTCGTTTTCATGCAACATGTACTACCACAAGCACCCTTTTTCCACGTACTCTTTTCCTTTTTCTAGCTTCTGACCTCAGTTCCCGAAGAGCCCATTTTAATTGTATGAACACATATGTGTTCCCCTACATGGTCCAATTTTCACTAATCACGATTTGCATCTAAGTTCCATATGTTGGAAAAATTACTTTTATGGGGACGTTGAGGCATATTCCCAAAAGGTAAAGGTGGAGAGTTGAATCATAAAATTATGGTTTCATATTCTATCCCATGAGACCTTTACAATGGTATATCATATGCTCAAAATGGTTGAGTGATGAATGAGAAATTGATGCTCAAAGTAAGCTACTTGGAAATATTGTTGAGGAAAAGTAAAAGCTTAGATCCCACATTGGTTAAATACCAAGTGTGAGATGTGTTTATATATGTGAACTCTCTAAAAGGGTAGTTGAATGATTAAGCTTGGAACTTTGCCTCCCGCACAGGGGGTGCTGGTCCAAACTCGACAGGCTTGGGGTGCACCCGCACGATGTAGGTGACGAGAAAAGTTCAAACCGGTCGAGCCTAAATGGGCCTGCAGATATTTTAAGCCCAACACAAATTTACCTTCCTCAGCAAACATAATCTGCTTATATATGGACAGTATCTGATTTGATATAATTTTTAAATCAAATTGATTTTTTTGCTCATTAATGGAAGATTTTATGGTTATTTCCAAATTTTCCACTATCCTAAGTGCCTATAAAAGGCTATGTATTTTGTAGGATTATACACACATTCCAATAATTTCTTATACCGAATTTATATTGATTTCAAAATTCTTCTTTTTACCTCTCCGTATTTCTAAAACATTCCGGTGGTAGAAAAAGGCAAAGTTTATTCGTTGATCATTGTAGAGGTGCTACTACTTTGATCACTGTTGTTGTTGTATCTTGGGAGACATTCGACTAACATTTCTCCAAGTACCGTAGGAGAGGCCGAATCTGTCTTGAGGAAGCTGTGTTTCATAGGCCTCATCGTTTTGTAAAATCTCGATTCTCCTTTATTTCAACTGTTTATTATGGTTTTATTTGATTTTTTGTATTTGATAAATTAATTATAAATCATTCTATTTATATTTTATTACATATGTGTTTATTTATATTTAATTTATTTTGTTCGCTAACGTGTTTTGTTTAACAATATTAAGACAGATCCGATTATTTTTTCAATTTTCTAATCCGAGACAAATAAGACACCAAGGTGAAGAAATTTTTTTTCGAAAATCAATTTTCTTTTAAAAATTAAATAAATCTGTTTCAAGATTTTTCTCATCGTTCAAAAGATTTCTTTTTGCTCTATTTTTATTTTATCTCCATATAAATATTAAAACTAATAAAATCTATCCGGACTTTTCTTGCCGTTTAACAAATTTTATTAGATTTTGTTTCCAAAATTAAAAGTAAATAAAATTTGTTTTGTGATTTATTCCCGCCATTCAACGGATTTTATTCCATTATTTTGATTATATTTCCAAACAGGAAATTAAAGGTAAATAAAATCTATTTTTGGGATTGATTCTCGCTATTTAACAATTTTATTCCAAATTTTGTTTTATTTCCAAACACGAGTAAAATAAAATCCGTTTTGGGATTGATTCCTGTCGTTTGACAGATTTATTACGTTTCAATTTTGTTTCCAAAATAAGAAATTAAATTAAATAAAATCTATTTCGTGATTTATTCCCATCGTTTAATAAAGATTTTTTGATTCAATTTTGTTGCCAAAAACAAGAAATTAAATTAAATAAAATCTATTTTGGGATTTATTCTCCCGTTTAACAAGATTTATTTGATTTTGTTTTGTTTCTAAATTAGAATAGAATTAAATAAAATCTATTTGGGATTTATTCCGCTATTTAACAAGATTTTATTTTGTTTCCAAATTGAATTGAATTAAATAAAATCATTATGGAATTTATTCCAATAGTTTAACAAGATTTTATTTGATATTGTTTTGTTTCCAAACAAAGTCGTAGTAAACAAATTATTTTTCGGGATTTATTCTTGCCATTTTACATATTTTAATTTGATTTAATGATATAATTTTGTTTTAGGATTTAATCCTACCGTTTAACAAAATTGTTTTTTGATTTCGTTTCAGAATTTTTATTCTGCCATTTAACAAATTAAAAGGGAATTTTTTCTATTTATGGTGGCCTTAATTGTAGCTTTAAACTGAATTAAAATAAATTTATCAACGGTGAATTAAAAAGATAATATGAGATTGCACGTCTAGAATTGGTTCTATGAAAGACTTGGTATTTAAGCATGCCGAGTGCACCACCTCTCTTTGAGGGTTACCTACCTGGTGCATTGTTTTATTGTATTTTTGGTTAAATCGTATTAAATTTTGTTTTGGGTTTTATTAGATTCCTGCCGTCTAACAAAAGTTGATAAGTTTTTTAATTCTGGTTTTATTTCTTAACAGAAAGATGGAAACTCCCACCAATTCAATCAATTCGTAATCTGAAGCTTTGGTTCAAACGTAATCTTCGATCCAAAACTCAATATTACCGATGGAAGCTGCTGTAAGCCACAACGAGAAACCTGCAAAATTCTCGAGACAGAAGTTCAAGACTTGGCAATAGAAAATGCTGTTTTATTTGACCATGTTGAACTTCGCCAAATTTTTAAAAGATGACCCTCCTACTATTAAAGAGGGCGAGGTGGATGAAGTTACCACTTTCACTGCTGTTGAAGCTTTGAAACATTTAGATTTCCTATGCCGAAATTACATCTTGAATGGATTGTCAGATGCACCATATGAAGTGTATAGTGTTAAGAAAACAACTAAGTAATTATGGACATTGTTGGACCATAAATACAAAGCCGAAAATGATTGAACTAAAAAGTTCTTAGTTGTTAAATTCTTGAATTTTATAATGGTTGATTCTAAATTAGTTGTGAATCAAGTGCAGGAACTTCAACTAATCATTCACGAAATTCTTGCTGAAGGGATGATAATAAGTGAATCCTTCCAAGTGGTAGCCATTATTGAGAAATTGCCTCTTGCTTAGAATGACTCCAAGAATTACCTAAAGCACAAAAGAAAGGAAATGCCGGTGGAAGACTTAATTATCAAACTTCGGATTGAAGAAGACAATAGAGATACGGAAAAGAGGCTCAACAAAGCATCAAATGACAATGTTGCAAGGGAAAACATCGTAGAAGTCAAGAAAGACTTCAAGAAGGGAAAACAACCGCAGATTGGGTCTAAATTGGGACCTAAAGGTGGTCTTCCAAGAAGCAAAAATTTTAAAGAAATGCTTCAATTGCAACAAAATGGGGCACAAGTCATTCGACTGTAGGATCCCAAAGAAAGTTAGAGCTAACGAGGCTAATGCTGTGGAAGAAATTTTCAAGGAAGTGTCCGATATGGAATTATGTGCCTAACATACACAAGAACAATGAATAAGAATGTTCTTTAAAGAATGGGGAATGTTTGTGGAAAGGGGATATGTATTAAACTAAATGTTATCTGTGTAAAAGAAAAAAAATGAATAAGAATGTTGTTCTTTTTCTGTTTATATTCTTAAGCCATTTAATTTATGGCATAGTAGGCTCAGACATGTTAATTATGATACTTTACGTACATAAATTAACTTAGAGTATATTCCTTTGTTTCACAATAATTATAATTATAAATGTGAAACATGTGTTGTGGCAGAATTAACAAAGGTCAAAAAAAAAAAAAAAAACCACTTGATCTAATACATAACAATGCTTGTAAAGCTTGTTTAAATGAGAGGAAGGAATAAAATTTTTATTACCTTCATTGCTACTTATATTTTCTTAAGAGCTAAGACAAAGAGAATTTTATTCTCTACAAGCAAGAAGCTGAAAACCAATTTAATAAAAAGTTTAAGTGATCGTGGTGGTGAATATGTTGAATCATTTGAATAATGTACACAACTTAATAACACCACTATACTTTCCTCAAATAGAGTAGCCAAGAAGAAAATCGGACTCTAAAGGAAAAGATGAACGCACTACTAAAAAGCTCTAGGTTATCACATGAAATGTAGAGGGAAGCATTTCTTTGAGTTATCTACCTTTTTAAACAAGGTACCCCACAAGAAAATGAGCAAGACACCACATGGGTTATGGAAAGGTAGGAAACCATCCTACAACCACTTGAAAGTGTGAGGAGAGTCCTTCTATCGTAACATATAATGGTAAGTTGAGACATATGAGTCGTCGACATAATACCATTAAACAAATGATCTCAAATAGAGTTATCTCTATTAATTTTGAAAAATCAAAAGATAACATTGCCGATCCGCTAACTAAAGGCTTAAAAAAAATCATGTTGTTAAAACATCGAAAGGAATGTGACTAAAACCCATGAAAATAAAAGGCACTATGTGAAGGAAAACCCTACCTAGTTGGCTGGAGATTCCAAGATCTAGGTTCAAAGGGACAACCTAATTGCATAGACCTTGTGAGGTTACTGTGGGGGTACTTATACCAAGTCCGTTCCTATGATGTAAACAGTGACTAAAAATGGGATAGGTTAAGCAATGCTTTTAATGACCATTGTGTGTTTCGGTGAGTAGAACAACATAAGTCACCTATGTGAGAGTGAAGTGGGGCCGCTTCAAGGAGACTATTGGCGAATAGTTCTTTCAAACTCTTGCAAATTAGGAGATGTTCACAGCTATATGAACATAACCATGAGAACTAAAACCTGACCAGGGAGGTAGTTGTGTGATGTATGTCATCTTTTACACAAAAGGCAGAACAGTTCAAGGACATCACGTCTACTGTCAGCTAGTAAATTAAATATACTTTCGCAAGGGAAGGTTCAAGGGTGGATACCAACCTATCGTACGCAACTATCAATTGTAGATTCTATCACTACATCGAGTCAATTTTTTTCGATAAAACTATCAATTTTCATTCATGAGGGGGATTGATGGAAAAATTACTTTTATGGGATATTTGAAGAATATTCTCAATAGGTAAAGGTGGATAGTTGAATCATAAATATTCTACTTCATGAGGCCTTTACAATGGTATATCAAATGCTCAAAATGGTTGAGTGATGAATGAGAAATTGATGCTCAAAGTAAGCTACTTGGAAATATTGTTGAGGAAAAGTAAAAGCTTAGATCCCACATTGGTTAAATACCAAGTGTGAGATGTGTTTATATATGTGAACTCTCTTGAAGGGTAATTGAATGATTAAGCTTGGAACCTTGCCTCGCATGCAAGGGGTGCAGGTCCAAACCCAATTGTAAAATCCTGATAATTAGGGGTTATGCATTTTCTACTTAATTGAATGATGTTACATACTTAATTATTATTGAGTGTATTTTGGAAATTATTTTGAGCTTCATTAATTAAGTGAATGCTTAGTGAAACTTTTAATTTCTATTAATTAAGAGAGAGCTAAGCAAGTTAGGCCTTAAGAATTAATGACAAGGAGTTTTAAGCATAAGTTGAGTAATTGGCAAAGTGGTTAGAATGCATGGATTAGTGCTTGAGGGGAGAGGTTCGAATCCCCTAGCTAGCAAATGGGAAAAATTTTAATTTTTATGTTTTCTTCCCTATAGTGTCGACCAAGAATGTTCTAGAGTGGATGAGTATTCTTTTATTTTGGCCATTTGACCATATGAAAAGGAAGCTAGGAACTTATGGCAAGGAATCATAAGAAGATGATAAGAAAGGGAGGACAAAAGGCATGATATTGGGCAATGTTTTGGGAGTTTGTTCATGGTCATTTGACCATGAACCTAGACAACATAAGGGGCTAGAGAGTGGTTTAATTGTGTTGCAAATTATGGTGTTGATAGGGAAGAATTGTGGAGGAAAAGGGGATTGTGTTGGCTTCCTTGTTGGCCGAATTTTGACTTAAGTTAGGGGGATGAAAGTTGGCCAAAAGTTCTAGCAATTGTGCATCTTTTCTCATTTCTCCAGAAACTCTTCTCTTAGCCGAATCTTGCTTTGAACATTAGTTAAAAATTTCTCTTTGTTTTAGTTCTTATTTTGACCATTTGGTTAAAATTCCTTTCTCTCAAAATTCTTGTCAAAAGCCTCAAAAGTTGGAAAGCCTTTCTTCTTTTCTTTCTTTTCTCTCATTGCCGAAAGTACCAAAGTTCAAGCACCATTTTCTTCTATATTTCTCCCTCTTGGCTGAATGCACCTAAGCCCCAAAACCTATCTCCTTTCTCTTTGATCCTTCTCTTTTTCTTCCTTTTTTCTCTTTTCCTTCTCATTTTATTTTCTTTCTTTCTTCTCTCAATAGAAACTATTTTCTACTAAAACCAAGAATCATCAATCCTTTTCTTATTTTTCTTCAAGCCGAATCATATTCTTTTTCAATCTCCTTTCTCCTTTTCTTTTATTGAAAACCAAAACTATTATATGCTAAAAATCAATATCTTTTTCTTTTATCTTTTTGTCCAAGCCGAATCATCAATCCTTCTTTTCTTCTTATTCAAGGCCGAATCTTGAAGAACTCAAAGTAAGGTTTTGTCAATCATTTCATCATTTCTTTTTACTTTAGCAAATTTAGAATTATGATCTTTTATTTTCTCTCCTAGGCCGAATCATTTGAAAAGATTTTTCAAAGATCTTTGTTGAAGACAACTCTTAAGAAGTGACCATTCAAAATCATCAAGGTAAGGTTATTAATTTAGATCATATCGATTTCGTTAGATAGACTACTAATCAATCGTATTTTTAGGGGCGATTTAAGACTAACAAGATAGGTAAGAAAAGGGCCGTACGGAGTGTTTGGAAGAGAGGAGGCATTCCTTTACCATCAAACTTCAAACGAAGGACAGTATCGGCGGTTAGAGACTTTCCACCGGGTTGTGGACCCTCTGCTAACGAGGATCGGTTATTTAAAGTAGTGCGGACAACCGAACCACTTTACGTTGGTGGAATATCAGCGAGTTTTGATCCATCTAGTGGAGAAAAACCACAAATAACTATCGTTCGAGAATTCGAAGGTAAGGATTTAGATCCCTCATCAATAAGTACAATTTTTTTTAGCAATAGTGTATACTAACCAAGTGTGTTAATTAAATAGGTGTTGACGAGCGAGAGAGTATTGTTCTTACTGTCACTAGGTGTGTAACCTTACATTAAAAATCTCATAAGATTTACATATAATTAAATGTGACTATATGACCATGTATATGATTGTGATTTTGGATACCATTCAGTGGTATACGATATTCAGGTATGTTTACCCCAATATTTTGTTCATTTTGCTATTTGCATAAAAGTGAAATAAGCATGACTATATTATGATCTGTGGGGTAAATAGCATGAAATCTGATTTGATATGTATGTGCATGGGCATATGGGTATTTTTGATAATAGAGGAAGTATTCTGGTGGTTTTACCACATTTTCGGTGACTTCGGTCACATATTTGACTCCGGTGACTTCGGTCACGTATATTTGGCTCCGGTGACTTCGGTCACATATTTGACTCCGGTGACTTCGGTCACATATGTGAATCTGGTGACTTCGGTCACGCATTTGAAATTTGGACTTCGGTCAGGTGACTTCGGTCACATCTGTTTGGTGGCTTTGCCACAATATTATAAGGGCGATGTGCATGTTGACTGTAGCAACTGCCTTCGATGGTGTGTAGCGGATGGAGGGTCGATTTAGTAATCCCCACGGTGTGTTGGTTGGTACGGGTGGTGTGTAGTGGATGGATATTTAGGTTGGGCCAGGCTTGCATTTCATTAATTATACATATCCATGTTATTTAATTGATTATCATTTAATCTGCTATGAAAATGGGCTTTTGGGCTAATTATGAGCTAAGTGGGCCTTTGGGCTAAATATGAGTTAAATGGGCCTATGGCCATATGTGAAACTTTTGGGTTTTTAAGCATATGATAAAATGGGCTTTTTGATGTATGTGTTACACATTGAGTTTATAACTCACCCATTTTGTGGGACAACTTTTGAGATAATTCAGAAAGTGCGATGGACCAAGGCGTGAAGGATTTCGAGGTGGCCAATGCTCAAACAATGAAGTTTGGAAATTTTCCTACTTAAACTTATTAATTTTATTATTATTTAGACTTTATTATGGATTTGCCAATTTTATGTAATAAGGCCACTATAAACTATCTTTAATTTTGTGTTTGGATTTATTTTTATTTTGCCATGAACAAATATCTATTAAATAACTAAATGGTTTTTCGATAAATAATTTAAAAATGTGTTTGTCACTAATATATAAATGTTTTAAAGAAATTTTCTTAAAGTTGGTTTCCTTTTTGATTTAATTAATTCCTTCTAAAAATAATGTTTTAAAAGACAAAATTTCTTTACAATTTGATTTCGCTAAAGCCTTACTCGAGGAACATACCAAATCCGGTTAGGCTTTTTGGGCCGGGTTTGGGGTGTTTCAGCTTGGTATCAGAGCCCAATTTTAAACTTTCGGCCTTGGGTTTTGAAGCCCACAACGTTTTCAAAATTTGGCCCAAATAATTTTTTTTGAAAGTTTTCTTAAGTTAAATGGTTTTATAAGAGCATGGCACTCGAGTTCTCAGCCCAGATCCATCAGGTATGTACTTTATCGATATGTGATATGTATGATAGTTTAAGCATAAACTACACTTTAGAGACATGGACCTTAGGTGTTTGTGTGCTACTACGAAAAAACTACTAAATATCTGTTTCATAAAACTTTCCTTTAATAAGAAGTGAAAAGACTCTGATACATAAGACTTTTTCGTAAAAATAGATAATACACGTAGTAGACATGAGTTCTAGGGGACGTGGACGTCGTGGATGTGGAAGAGGAAGAATGACTGTTTCGGAACCAGTTTGATCTGGTCAAGGTTCCGAGAATGAAGCTCCGCCACCGGCTGTTGGGGTGGACTTTCAAGAACAAAATGAAGGAGGTGACGCAGTATCACAAGCTGTGCTGCGAGTTTTGGAACGAGTAGCAGAAGCTAGTTCTGGAAATGGGTCTCGAAAGTTAGTAGCTGAGAGACTTAGATCAAATGGAGCTGAGGTTTTCAGAGGAGTATCTGGAGTAGCTCCTAATGTAGCTGAATATTGGTTGGAGGCAGTCGAGAGGATCATGGACGATATAGACTGCACTGATGAAGAGAAATTGAAAGGTGCTATTTCACTTCTCCGTGATGAAGCCTACCAGTGGTGGCTCACTATCAAGGAGAGTACCCCTGTGGATCGTCTGGATTGGGGGTATTTTAAAGTTAAATTCGAAGGAAAGTATGTTGGAGCTAGCTACATCGACTCCCAGAGGAAGACATTTCTGAATCTAGTACAAGGAACAAGTCGATAGCTGAATATGAAGCAGAATTTTTGCGACTTAGCCGTTATGCCAGCGGGATAGTGGCTACGGAATATGAACGGTGCATCAGATTTGAAGATGGACTTAGAGATGAGCTTCGAGTGATGATTGCTCCACACCGTGAAAGAGATTTTGCAATCTTAGTGGAAAGGGCAAGAATTGCCGAAGAGGCTAAACGGACCGAGAGACAGAACCGGGACAGAGGCCAGAGCAAGAATAAGAGAAGCTTTGGGTCCTCAGGGTCGTCCGAGAATTTTCAAAAGAAATCAAGAAATGATGGATCGCGAGGTCAACAGACTGCTACGGGTGGAGAAAATCGTACTTGTTCTCAATGTGGGAAAATGCACTCGGAAGAATGTTGGAAAAAGATCGGCGGATGTTTCAAGTGCGGTTCGAAGGATCATATGATCAAGGATTGCCCGATGAATTCGTAAAAGAACCGCCCAAAGAAGTCGAGGTGCTAATCAGCCGATGTAAGTGGACAAGCAATGATAAGAGGACGTGGTCCAAATGGAAGGGCAATGGTTCCAGAGAGATCGCGGAACTTGAGCGAGAGGCGATGGTAGCTCGAGGCGAGACAACCAGTTTGGTGTATGCGATTCGTCGCAGAGAAGAAAGCGATGGCCTTTTGATGTTATCACGCACGCTTCGATTTCGGGTTGCCCTTTATTGCTTTGATAGATATAGGGTCAACTCATTCCTATATCGCTAGTGAAGTATCTGGGACTTTGCATGTGACTTCAAATCAGACTTAGGAAGATGATCGTACTTAGTCCTTTAGGATGCGCAAGAGTTGTAGACAAACTTTTTAAGGAAGTGCCTTTAGAAGTTCAAGGGATACAGTTTCTGGCTGATTTAATGGAGTTACCATTCGGAGAATTTGACCTAATCTTAGGCATGGACTGGCTTGTGAAGTACCGTGCAAATGTGGATTGTGCTGCTAAGAGAATGTCCTTAAGAACTTTTGATGACAAGGAAGTTGCAGTGTTGGGCGAGAGACGGAACTACTTATCTAATGTAGCATCCGCTCTTAAGGCGGAAAAGATGGTTAGAAAGGGATGTGAAGCCTTCCTGATGTTAGTGAATGCTTTGGAGACTAAGGAGACAACTGCTAATGAAGTCAGGACAGTGAAGGAATTTGTAGATGTTTTTCCGGAAGAACTTCCAGGTTTGCCTCCGGATCGTGAGGTAGAATTTGGGATTGATTAATTGCCTGGAACGGTGCCAGTTTCTATTGCTCCATATAGAATGGGACTGAAGGAGTTGGTTGAGCTTAAGGCTCAAATTTAGGAGTTGCTTGATCGTGGATTTATTCGACCTAGTGTGTCTCCATGGGGAGCACCGGTCCTATTCGTGAAGAAGAAGGACGGATCGATGAGGATGTGTATAGACTACCGGCAGTTGAATAAGCTGACCATCAAGAACAAGTATCCTTTGCCAAGGATCGACGACTTGTTCGATCAGCTTAAAGGAGCTGCGGTATTCTCAAAGATTGATCTAAGGTCGGGGTATCATCAGCTTAAAGTGAAAGAAGCGGATATCCATAAGACGGCTTTCCGAACTAGATATGGGCATTATGAATTTCTGGTAATGCCATTCGGATTGACGAACGCCCCAGCTGCGTTCATGGATATGATGAACCAAATTTTTCAGCCCTACTTGGATCAATTCGTCGTGGTATTCATAGACGACATCCTGGTGTATTCTAAGTCCGAGATGGAACATGACGAGCATCTCCGAATTGTGTTGCGAGTTTTAAGGGAAAAGAAGTTGTATGCCAAATTCAGCAAGTGTGAATTTTGGCTGAAAGAAGTTGTATTTTTAGGCCATGTAGTATCTGCGGAAGGGATAAGGGTGGATCCTCGGAAGATTGAGGCTGTGCTAGATTGGAAACCACCTAAGTCCGTAACTGAGGTTCACAGTTTCTTGGGTTTAGCCGGATATTACCGAAGATTTGTCGAAGGATTTTCATCGATAGCTGCACCTTTAACGAAATTATTGAGAAAGGAAGTACCTTTCGTGTGGGCTGATAAGCAGCAAGAGAGTTTTGAGAAGCTCAAGAAAGTTTGACGGAAGCTCCGGTTTTGATTCAACCTAAGGCAGGAAAGGATTTCGTCATGTATTGTGACGCTTCTCACACCGGATTAGGATGTGTTCTAATGCAAGACGGAAACGTAGTTGCATATGCGTCTCAACAGTTGAGACCGCACGAGATTAATTACCCAACGCATGACTTGGAGTTGGCAACTGTAGTCTTCGCTCTTAAGGTTTGGAGACATTACTTATATGGAGAAAAGTCAGTGATATACACTGACCACAAAAGTCTGAAATATCTACTGACTCAGAAAGAACTGAATTTGAGGCAACGAAGGTGGATAGAGTTGTTGAAAGACTACGACTGTTCTATCGAGTACCACTCGGGCAAGGCGAATGTGGTGGCAGACGCTCTAAGTCGAAAAGTAGTGTCAGATTTGAGAGCGATGTTTGCACATCTTAGTCTTTTCGATGATGGAAGCTTGTTGGCAGAACTTCAAGTTAAGTCAACATGGTTAAGTCAAGTGAAAGAGAGGCAATTAGTAGATGATGATCTGAGTGAAAAGCTTCGACAGGTGCAGAGTGGGAAAGTGGAAGATTTTGGTATTAACAGTGATGGGGTATTGTGTTTTAAAGGTAAAGTCTGTATGCCAAGGGATCAGGAGTTGAGGCAAAAGATACTTCAGGAATCGCATGGTAGCCCCTATGCTATGCATCCTGGAGGAAGTAAGTTATACCGAGATTTGCGAGATCAATTTTGGTGGCCTGGACTTAAACGGGAAGTTACGGAGTTTGTAGGAAAGTGCTTGACGTGTCAGCAAGTCAAGGCTGAACATCAAGTACCTTCAGGATTGCTTCAGCCAATAAAGATTCCATAGTGGAAGTGGGAGAGAATCACCATGGACTTTGTTAGTGGGCTTCCTCTTACGCCTACTAAGAAAGACTCCATTTGGGTGATAGTGGACCGATTGACGAAATCTACACATTTTATCCCAGTTCGGATTGATTACTCTTTGCAGAAATTGGCGAAGTTATATGTGGCTGAGATTGTGAGATTGCATGGAGTGCCGTTGTCGATTATTTCAGACAGAGATCCGAGATTTACGTCGCGATTTTGGAAAGCATTGCATCGAGCTTTGGGCACCGATTGGATTTCGAGACGGCATTTCATCCTCGGTCGACGGTCGATCTGAAAGAGTAATCCAAATCTTAGAAGATATGTTAAGGGATGTGTGATAGATTTCAAGGAAGTTGGGAGGAATTCTTCGTTGGCGAATTTGCATGACAACAACAGATTTCCAATCCAAAGATACTGGATGGCACCATATGAAGCACTATATGGACGGAAGTGTCGCACTCCTACGTGTTGGATGTAATTAGGGAATGTCAGATTTTGGGTCCAGAGATAGTGGCTGAATCCGAAGAAAAGGTTAAGGTAATTCGGGCTCGGTTAAAGGAAGCATCTGACAGATAAAAATTGTACGCAGATCTAAAGCGGAAAGAAATAGAGTATGCAGTGGGAGATCAAGTTTTCCTAAAGATTTCACCTTGGAAAAAGGTGATGAGATTTGGACGCAAAGTGAAGCTAAGTCCCAGGTTCATTGGACCTTATCGGATTGTGAAGCGGGTCGGATCTGTGGCATATCGGTTAGATTTGCCTTCGGAATTAAAGCAAATGCACGATGTGTTTCATGTTTCAATGTTACGCCGTTACCGTTCGGATCCATCTCATGTAGTGCCAGTTGAGGAGGTGGAATTAAGATCGATTTGTCATATGAAGAGAGCCAATTCAAATTCGAACGAGATGTAAAGGTTTTACGGAGAAAGTCGGTTCCTCTCGTCAAAGTATTATGGCGTAATCATGGATCGAGAAGAAGCTTCGTGGGAACCAGAGGAAGCGATGCGACGAGAATACCCTCACTTATTCGGCCTGTAATTTCGAGGACGAAATTATTTTAAGGGGGTAGAACTGTAACATCCTGATAATTAGGGGTTATGCATTTTCTACTTAATTGAATGATGTTACATGCTTAATTATTATTGAGTGTATTTTGGAAATTATTTTGAGCTTCATTAATTAAGTGAATGCTTAGTGAAACTTTTAATTTCTATTAATTAAGAGAGCTAAGCAAGTTAGGCCTTAAGAATTAATGACAAGGAGTTTTAAGCATAAGTTGAGTAATTGGCAAAGTGGTTAGAATGCATGGATTAGTGCTTGAGGGAGAGGTTGAATCCCTAGCTAGCAAATGGGAAAAATTTTAATTTTTATGTTTTCTTCCCTATAGTGTCGACCAAGAATGTTCTATAGTGGATGAGTATTCTTTTATTTTTGGCCATTTGACCATATGAAAAAGGAAGCTAGGAACTTATGGCAAGGAATCATAAGAAGATGATAAGAAAGGGAGGACAAAAGGCATGATATTGGGCAATGTTTTGGGAGTTTGTTCATGGTCATTTGACCATGAACCTAGACGGCATAAGGGGCTAGAGAGTGGTTTAATTGTGTTGCAAATTATGGTGTTGATAGGGAAGAATTGTGGAGGGAAAAGGGGGATTGTGTTGGCTTCCTTGTTGGCCGAATTTTGACTTGAGTTAGGGGGATGAAAGTTGGCCAAAATTTCTAGCAATTGTGCATCTTTTCTCATTTCTCCAAAAACTCTTCTCTTAGCCGAATCTTGCTTTGAACATTAGTTAAAAATTTCTCTTTGTTTTGGTTCTTATTTTGACCATTTGGTTAAAATTCCTTTCTCTCAAAATTCTTGTCAAAAGCCTCAAAAGTTGGAAAGCCTTTCTTCTTTTCTTTCTTTTCTCTCATTGCCGAAAGTACCAAAGTTCAAGCACCATTTTCTTCTTCATTTCTCCCTCTTGGCCGAATGCACCTAAGCCCCAAAACCTATCTCCTTTCTCTTTGATCCTTCTCTTTTTCTTCCTTTTTCTCTTTTCCTTCTCATTTTATTTTCTTTCTTTCTTCTCTCAATAGAAACTATTTTCTACTAAAACCAAGAATCATCAATCCTTTTCTTATTTTTCTTCGCGAATCATATTCTTTTCAATCTCCTTTCTCCTTTTCTTTTATTGAAAACCAAACTATTATATGCTAAAAATCAATATCTTTTCTTTTATCTTTTGTCCAAGCGAATCATCAATCCTTCTTTTCTTCTTATTCAAGGTCAATCTTGAAGAACTCAAAGTAAGGTTTTGTCAATCATTTCATCATTTCTTTTACTTTAGCAAATTTAGAATTATGATCTTTTATTTTCTCTCCTAGGCGAATCATTTGAAAAGATTTTTCAAAGATCTTTGTTGAAGACAACTCTTAAGAAGTGACCATTCGAAATCATCAAGGTAAGGTTATTAATTTAGATCATATCGATTTCTTTAGATAGACTACTAATCAATCGTATTTTTAGGGGCGATTTAAGACTAACAAGATAGGTAAGAAAAGGGCCGTACGGAGTGTTTGGAAGAGAGGAGGCATTCCTTTACCATCAAACTTCAAACGAAGGACAGTATCGGCGGTTAGAGACTTTCCACCGGGTTGTGGACCCTCTGCTAACGAGGATCGGTTATTTGAAGTAGTGCGGACAACCGAACCACTTTACGTTGGTGGAATATCAGCGAGTTTTGATCCATCTAGTGGAGAAAAACCACAAATAACTGTCGTTCGAGAATCCGAAGGTAAGGATTTAGATCCCTCATCAATAAGTACAATTTTTTTAGCAATAGTGTATACTAACCAAGTGTGTTAATTAAATAGGTGTTGACGAGCGAGAGAGTATTGTTCTCACTGTCACTAGGTGTGTAACCTTACATTAAAAATCTCATAAGATTTACATATATTTAAATGTGACTATATGACCATGTATATGATTGTGATTTTGGATACCATTCAGTGGTATACGATATTCAGGTATGTTTACCCCAATATTTTGTTCATTTTGCTATTTGCATAAAAGTGAAATAAGCATGACTATATTATGATCTGTGGGGTAAATAGCATGAAATCTGATTTGATATATATGTGCATGGGCATATGGGTATTTTTGATAATGGAGGAAGTATTCTGGTGGTTTTACCACATTTCCGGTGACTTCGGTCACATTTTTGACTCCGGCGACTTCGGTCACGTATATTTGGCTCCGGTGACTTCGGTCACATATTTGACTCCGGTGACTTCGGTCACATATGTGAATCTGGTGACTTCGGTCACGTATTTGAAATTTGGACTACGGTCAGGTGACTTCGGTCACATCTGTTTGGTGGCTTTGCCACAATATTATAAGGGCGATGTGCATGTTGACTGCAGCAACTGCCTTCGATGGTGTGTAGCGGATGGAGGGTCGATTTAGTAATCCCCACGGTGTGTTGGTTGGTACGGGTGGTGTGTAGCGGATGGATATTTAGGTTGGGCCGGGCTTGCATTTCATTAATTATAGATATCCATGTTATTTAATTGATTATCATTTAATCTGCTATGAAAATGGGCTTTTGGGCTAATTATGAGCTAAGTGGGCCTTTGGGCTAAATATGAGTTAAATGGGCCTATGGCCATATGTGAAACTTTTGGGCTTTTAAGCATATGATAAAATGGGCTTTTTGATGTATGTGTTACACATTGAGTTTATAACTCACCCATTTTTGTGGGACAACTTTTCAGATAATTTGTAGTGCGATGGACCGGGGCAGCAAGGATTTCGAGGTGGCCAATGCTCAAACAATGAAGTTTGGAAATTTTCCTACTTAAACTTATTAATTTTATTATTATTTAGACTTTATTATGGATTTGCCAATTTTATGTAATAAGGCCACTATAAACTATCTTTAATTTTGTGTTTGAATTTATTTTTATTTTGCCATGAACAAATATCTATTAAATAACTAAATGGTTTTTCGATAAATAATTTAAAAATGTGTTTGTCACTAACATATAAATGTTTTAAAGAAATTTTCTTAAAGTTGGTTTCCTTTTGATTTAATTAATTCCTTCTAAAATAATGTTTTAAAAGACAAATTTTCTTTACAATTTGATTTCGCTAAAGCCTTACTCGAGGAACATTCCAAATCCGGTTAGGCTTTTTGGGCCGGGTTTGGGGTGTTTCACCAATGGGGTTAGGGCGCACCCGCATGACGTGGGTGACGTGAAATATTCGGATCGGTCGGGCCCAAATAGGCATGTGGATATTTTAAGCCCAACACGAATTTATTTTCCTCAGCAGACATAATCTACTTATATATGGATAGTATCTGATTTGATTTAATTTTTAAATCAAATTGATTTTTTGGCTCTTTAGTGGTAGATTTTATGGTTATTTCTAAATTTCCACTATCCTAAATGACTATAAAAGGTCGTGTATTTTGTAGGATTATACACACATTCCAATAATTTTTTATACCGAAATTCCGTTGATTTCAAAATTCTTCTTTTTGCCTTTCTGTATTTCTAAAACATTTCGGTGATAGAAAAAAGCAAAGTTCGTTCGTTGGTCATTGTAGAGGAGCTACTACTTTGATCATTGTTGTTGTTGTATCCTTGGAGACATTTGACCAACGTTTCTCCAAGTACAGTAGGATAAGCCAAATCTATCCTAAGGAAACTGTGTTTCTCAGGCCCCAACGTTTCGTAAAATCTCGATTCTCCTTTATTTCAACTGTTTATTATGATTTTATTTGATTTTCGTATTTGATAAATTAATTATAAATCATTCTATTTATATTTTATTTCATGTGTGTTTATTTATATTTAATTATTTTATTCGCTAACGTGTTTTGTCTAACACCATATTGGAGGGAAAACATTTTATCATGTATCTTTAGTATCATAAAATACAACACCCCTCCAGTACCTCCTTACACCCATCTAGATATGGAGCTTGTACACCAAGGAAAGAGTACTCATACTATGTATATACCAAGTTTCTTGCATTCATTTAACCGAATTTAACCATGCGATAATGAGAGAGAAAAATTAGTGTATACAGATTTTTCAATTGTTGTTGGGCTAATGTAAGGCCAACAAGCGTTCTCAAGGGAACTTAGCAAACCTATATTTTATCCCTAACGCCATTGAAACAAACAATTTATGGTCATGCCAACGAGCATAGTGAATAAGAAGGGTATTAGGAGATAGGGTTTAATTATTATAAGATAAAAAGAATGGAATATATAATTGTCAAATTACATCGATAAGTATTAGTGTAATTATAAGATAAATTGTATTTTTTAAAAAGTGTAAATTTAAATTTTAAAGACAAAATTATAAAGAAGGGTAATCATAAACTCCAAATATGCATCCTAAAACATACATGAAAATAATAATAAAAACCTTGTTATACATTAATCAATAATTTATTTATTTTAATTTACGTTTAATCAATATATTATTGAAGAATAATTAAAACTTGAAAATAAAATAAAATATTTTTCTTTTATATTTTCAATCACTATTTTCAATTTTAATAATATATATATCTTTTGCAGAGTAGTGAATTTGGTAATCATTTTCTTTTCAATGTAACGGTATTTGTTATATTTTAATATATTTTAATATAATCAAAGTTGATATAAAATAATTCAATAATTAATTGAATGTTCAATTGAAAATAGCACTTAGTTGTGTTCCTAACCTAATGTAAGTCATCAATTAAGTTATTGAACATTTTTCTGTAAGCTCCTAATTCTTTTTATATTTGTCACATGCCATTTCAAGATTTTTCTACGTGTCAAAAGTTGATAAAATATGTTTAAAATGTTTATAATTTTTTTAAAAAATCATAAACAAGTTTATAGAATATTTTTAAAAAAATGAAAAAATTAGAATTTTGAAAAAAATAAATTGTAAAAAAATTGAAAAAAACTTATTTTAAAACTAATAGAAAATTATTAAAATTATATAAAATTTTAAAATATAACATTTGAGAAGAAATATAAAATTTGTTTTAATATAAAAATTTTAAAATTTTAAAAATTACAAAAATTACAAAAGTATAAATAAGTATAAAACTTAAAATAAATTTAAAACAAATATAAAACTCAAAGTTTTTTTCCAATTGAATGTCATATTTACTATTTTCAATGAATTAGGATAACTTAGCTAAGTGAAAAAAAAAAATGGTAATCAAGACAAAAGTATTGATTGCAAAGTCTTGGTGGCAATGTAGTTTGGAAGAAGCCTCATGGGAAGTGACAATGTTTTTAACACCCCACACACCATCCGATCATCAGATCTGGTTATGGAGCGTCACAAGTTTACCTGATTGGAAAACACACCTTTCAATTTTGCCTTTAAGAAAAGGCCATTATCTATTTGACGTGTAACCTCTTTACGAAAGCGATATTCCTTTGGGCTAAGACCACTTTTATTTAAAAGCACGATTTTAAAACAACAATCTGCCACATATTAAAGATTTAAAGGTTTTGGGACAAATATTTGGCAGATGCTTAAGTTAAGATCAATGAATCATAAATAACGTTATGTCGTAAAGGCTTCCACTCAACAACTGAAGTGTTCAAAATAACATTTAATACGAATTAAAATATCAAAATGGTGGTTTCTAACAGTTGACCTAACACCCTCTAGAAAATATATGCTTACCATGCAAATAAAAATGCTCACAAATGGCCGCAGATCTGGTTGTATCCCTTCATTCACCACGCTATTCCTAGTAACCTGATAGGAAGAAGAAACGGGGTAAATTTGTAAGAACTTACTTTGTAAGAAGAACAATCCCACCAAGATAGCAGTCAGACATTAAAAGGAAAGGGATTTGACTAGTCTGCCATAGTTGGCGGATACATTACTCTGATTTGTAGATCAACTAGAGGACAATACCACAGTCAAATTCAATCTATTGGCAATCTGCACTAGTTTTTAAACTTGTATAAGACAGTCACGAGCAAATCTACTCTACAATTACTTCACTTGTGTGGTTTACCACTTGAGACTGACAAGCTCATTGTTTGTGTGTAATATCCGGGATTTAGGGCTTGTGCATTATTGCTTAATTGTATGAAGTAGCATGCCTATGTGTGTTTGAATGTGTTGAATGAATTTTTGAGAACTTCAGAGTGTAGGTAAATGCCTTAGAAAATATCAGATTTTAAGTATTAAAGGGGTGCCAAGCTTGATAGGCCTTAAGAGGAATTGTAGGGGAAGTAGGACATAAAAATCAGCTTGGTAAAGTGGCAGGAAGGCGCCACTTAAAGCCATAGAATGTGACGCCACAAGCAGTGCAAGGGGGCCTAGGTTCGAGCAGCAAGGAGAGCACTTTTGGAGTTTTATTTTGCAGCAAGGAGAGGCAGAGTTGGATGGCATAAGGACTCTAGAAGGAGGAGGTATAGATGGGGTTGGAGAGTTTGAGGATTCGGCTAAGGTGGAGGGGATCAAGGGATAAGGGAGAGAGGGGAGAAAGTGGCCGAATATAGGACTCTAGGGGTGACATTTTCGATTTTGAAGTATAGTAGTAGGGTGTGCCGAAATTCTTCTAACTTTCTCTTCTCCTTCTTTTCTTTCTTTCAACCTTAATTCTGCACCTTTTTCTTATATGGCCGAATATTCCCTCACCATTTGAGAGCCATAGCCAAACCTTATAGCTCCCATTCCCTTCTCTTTTTCTTTTCACCATTAAGGTGCTGAATCTCCCTAGTGTTCACCAAGCCGAAACTCTTCTTGTGCATTAGCCGAAACCTTTCTCTTTGGGATCCAGAAGCCGATTCTGTAAGGGTGCTTTAATAGTGGTAAGTATTTTCTTTCCTGAGCAATCGGTTTTCCTTTCTTTCTTTTTGGTGGCCAAAATTGAATGGTTGGCCTTGATTTCTAAGGGTGGCCGAATGTTCTTAGGGCCATTATCTCGTATGTAGCTAACATTTGAAGAGTAATCTTTTGGGATTTGTTTATAGTCGACTACAAGGAGGAGATCATTCGGGATTTCAAGATCTAAGGTAAGCCATAGTAATCTTAGGCCGAAGGCCATTTATGATGTTCATCAAGCATTAGAATCGGATCTAACATACACCTTGTAGGTATTTCGACATCTTCAAAGACAAAGGATAATTTCGAGATTTAGATCCACAAGGTTAGTGAATATGAATATTCGGCCAAGGCTACATTGAGTATTAGAGACTAGCCGATTCTGACATTGGTTTTTAGGAAGGAGTGCAATTGGTCTCGGTAGACTTTCGGGATTCAGTGAAAGCGTTAGTAACCAGGTGTGTAGCCCCACACTAATTCTTGATAGATTTATGGTATTGATTTAATATATATATGTTAATGAAAATATGAAAGATGTGGCTAAAGGTACCATACGATGGTACAGAGTACTCAGGTACGTTCACCTTTAATCCTATGTTCATAGTGTTATGAATATTGAATATGACATATACATGAATTTGTTATGAACATGGAATAAGATATATGGCATGATTTTGCATGTATTGTATTGTGCATGGGCATATGGGTGACTATGAAAAGGGGAAGTGATCTGGTGGTTTTTACCACAATATCTGGTGACTCGTGTCACATAATCTGAATGTGGTGACTAATGTCACGAAATACTATCTGGTGACTTTGTCACAATTATCTGGTGGCTACACCATAATATATAAGGGCGATGTGCAAGTCGTCTGCAATGACTGCCTTCGATGGTGTGTAGCGGATGGAGGATCGATTTAGTAATCCCCACGTTGTGATGGCAGGTACGGGTGATGTGTAGAGGATGGCTATCTAGGTTTGGGTTCGGGATTGCATCATTGTTTATATATGTTTTGTATATATGATTTATATCGATTGGGAATTTGTGTTGGTTGTTGCACATTGTGTCTTTTGACTCACCCCGTTGTGGGATATCTTTTCAGGTGACACTCAGTAAATGGACCGGGTCGGCAGGAGCTTAGTGGTGGCCATACTCAGCTCAGAGTTTTATTTCCATTTTGGACTTTTACATTTAATTTTGGATTTATTTCAGGTTTTGTTTTGATGTAATATGGCCATTACTATTAACTGTTTTAAGTATGCATTTAATTTGGTTTATCATGATACGATTATTATTAAATCAAGATTAAATAACTTATCTTAAAAATAAATTTTAAATATTTTGTCACCTAAACACCAACGATTTTCAATCTAATGGTAAACTCTAAAAACTCGGTATTTCTTTTAACTTATAGTTTTGAAATATAATTACAAGGTTTTAATAAAATCTAGTCTTCAAGACAAACCCCATTTTTCCCTTTGAACTCAACACAAATCAATTTTTCTTCAAAACCATCCAAATTTTCCAAAGTAACAAACAAGTTTCTGAAATGGTTTACGCAAGGAACAAACCAGATCCGGTCAAGGCTTGTGGGCCGGGTTTGGGGTGTTTCAGTTTGGTATCAGAGCCCGGTTCAAAACTCAGCCTTGAGGGCTTTTTGGGGCCAAAACGTTTCTTTCTATTGAAATTGGATTTTACTAAGGAATGAGCAGGTTTTCTGGCATGGCACCTGAGTCTCCGGCCCGAAGTCCACCAGGTAAGTACTCCTAACCCCTTTTGTGATTTGTATGAGGGAAATTATAGGGACGTAGATTAGTAGATTAGGAATTATTGAACCCTAGGATTAGTCTACTCCAACACCAAAATACATAAAATTTAAAGTCTAACCAAACAAACCTGTGACTGAGTCACCGAGTTAAAGGTGTGGAAACCGTTGTGCGCATGTCTAGGATTGAATTCAGGGGGAGCCTAGTATTTAAGCATTCCTAGTGACTCACCTCCTCTCCGCTCGAATCCTACCTGGTGCGTAGTGACGGTTCACCCTAACCAAGAGGACTCAATCACTGGCTAAATTCAATAATTAAAACCCGAAAGGGACCGGTCACCTTGTTTTGTGAAATTCTAAAGTCAAACCATGATTATAAAATTCCAAAGTACCCTTGATTTAAAAATGACCAAAATACCCCTGGTTTGCAAGTTGCCCAAGTTACCCCTAACCTGACAAATTACTAAAATACCTTCCGTATGGAAAGTTATCAAAATACCCTCGAATTAAAAATTTCCAAAAATACCCTTATTTTGAAAAGTCACCGGGAACCATATTTTACAAAATTACCGAAATGCCCCTAGCTTGTAAAAATTACAAAAATACCCCTAGATTATAAAATTACCAAACTACCCTTGAATTTTCTTACCAAGTATTTCAATTTCGTAGAAATACCAAAAATCTCTACTTTGTAAAATTTTTAAATACCCTAATTTGAAAAATTACCAAAATACCCCTATAGGATAAAATTACGAAAATACCTTTGGGTAGTGGGAAACAACAACGATGACAGCTACAACACTTTTTTGTAATGAACGCAAGTTCATGAATGTGATGAATGAATGAATGAATTTGAGACTGTGTGTGTGTATTCGAAAGAACTACTCTTTAGAACTATTAAACATAAGACTGTTCGCGATAAATCAGTGGAACAAAAACTAATTCATAAAATTCTTTAATTAGATAAACGCGATTCAGAAGCAAGAATTCTAGGAGACGTGGTCGTAATGTGCGTGGCCGTGGTAGTGGCTGAATGACCGTGTCAGAACCCGTTAGGTCTGGTCAAGGGTCCAAAAATGAAATGCCACCACCACCACCGATGTGGAATATCGAGGATCGACGGGGATGATGCAAGATATCAGGCGATCTTTGTGAGTTCGGGAAGGGTGGTGGGGCGGTGGAGGCATAGGAGTTCAAAAGTCTGTACCTGAGCGACTCCAAGCTAATGGAGCTGAGTTTTTTCGTGGTATATCTGGTGTGGCGCCCAATACGGCTAAGTATTGGTTGGAAGCGACGGAGCGAATTATGGATGATTTGGACCTGACTATCGAGGAGAAACTGAAAGGGGTAGTGTCGCTACTCCGCGATGAGTCATATCAATGGTGGCTCATAGTTTGGGATGGTGCTGCCGCAGATGATCTTACTTGGGAATACTTTATGGCAGCATACCAGAAGAAGTACATTGGGACCAGTTATATGGATGCGCAGAGGAAGGCATTTTTAAGGCTGGTCTAGGGAAATAAGTCCGTAGCGGAGTACGAGGCAGAATTCTTAAGGTTGAGCCGTTATGCTCGCGATATAGTGGCTACGGAGTATGAACGGTGTTCCGGTTTGAAGACGGACTAAGGGATGATCTGAGGTTGCTAATAGCGCCACAGCAGGAGCCAGAATTTACCGTGTTGGTAGAGAAGGCTAAGGTAACCGAAGGGATTAAAGAATCTGTGAGGCAGAATATGGATAGAAACAGGCAAAAGAGAGGTTTTGGATCAGTAGGGTCATCTGGGAATGTGCAAAAGAGGCCTAGAGTTGATGGGCCGCGAGGGCAGCAGGTTGCTACAAGAGGGCAGTATCGTACTTGTGCTCAGTGTGGGAAGATGCATCTAAGAGAGTGTTGGAAGAAGACAGGAGGATGTTTCAAGTGTGGATCCAAGGATCATATGATTAGGGATTGTCCCATGAAAACAGAAGGGAGCTGACCAGTAAGTCAGGGTCCTAATCAGGCTGGAAGAGGAGGACAACAGCCACCGTGAGGTCGTGGTTCTACCGAGAGGTAATGGTTTTGTAGAGGACGGGAACACCGGCGAGAGGTGTTGGTGTCTGGAGGCAAGACAACCGGTCTAGTGTATGCAGATTCACGGGAGGAGGATGGAGATGCACCGGACGTCATAACCGGTACGTTCCTTATAGCTGACAAGCCTTACTTTGCTTTAATTGATGTTGGCTCTACCCACTCTTATGTTGCATGTAGAGTAGTGGAAATACTAGGCATAGCCTCTGAACTATCTAATAAGGAGATGACTGTAGTGAGCCCATTAGGTCAAACTGTAGTGGTGAATAAGATATTTCAGAGTGCACCCCTAGAGATTCAGGGAGTGGTATTTCCTGCCGACTTGATGGAACTACCCTTCGGAGAATTTGATCTCATTCTTGGCATGGACTGGCTAGTGGAACATCGGGCTGTATTGGATTGCGTAGCTAAGCCAATGGAGTTAAGGACGCCAGAGGATAAGGCGATAATTATGATAGGAGGAAGAAGAAACTATTTGTCTAACGTAGTCTCTGCTTTAAATGCTGTTAAGATGGTTCGAAAAGGGTGCAAGGCATTTTTGGCTTTCGTTAGTGCTTTGGATGCGAAAGAAGGGGGAGTTAGTGGAGTTAGAACAATAAGAGAATTCGTGGATGTTTTTCTGGAGGAGTTACCTGGAATACCCCCGGATAGGGAAGTGGAGTTCAAAATTGACTTGTTACGGGTACAACTCCTATGTCAATTGCCCCGTACAGAATGACACTAAAGGAGTTGGTTGAGCTCAAGGCACAAATCCAAGAGTTGCTTGATCGTGGGTTTATCGACCCAGTGTGTCTCCATGGGGAGCACCGGTCTTGTTTGTGAAGAAGAAGGACAAAACTATGTGTATGTGCATAGACTACTGGCAGTTGAATAAGCTGACCATCAAGAACAAGTATCCATTGCCAATAATAGACGACTTGTTCGACCAACTTAAGAGGGCCGCGGTATTCTCAAAGATAGATCTAAGGTCTGGATATCATCAGCTTAAAGTGAATGAGGCTGATATCCATAAGACAGCTTTTCGAACAAGGTATGGGCATTATGAGTTCTTGGTAATGCCGTTTGGATTGACAAATGCCCCAGCCGCGTTCATGGATATGATGGACCGAGTTTTCCAACCCTATCTGGACCAGTTTGTTGTTGTGTTCATAGACGATATCTTGGTTTATTCTAAGTCTGAGGAAGAACATGATGAGCACCTCCAAGTCGTGTTGCAAGTGTTAAGGGAGGAAAAGCTGTATGCCAAGTTCAGCAAGTGCAAATTTTGGCTGAAGAAAGTTACGTTTTTAGGGCATGTGGTGTCTGCTGAAGGGATAATGGTGGATCCTCGGAAGATTGAGGCAGTATTGGATTGGAAACCACCTAAGTCTGTGGCAGAAGTTCGTAGCTTCTTAGGATTGGCAGGCTATTATAGAAGATTCGTGGAAGGGTTCTCATTAATAGCCACACCTTTGACGAAGTTGTTGAGAAAAAAGGTACCTTTCGTATGGTCATATAAGCAACAGAAGAGCTTTGAGAAGCTTAAGAGGGTCTTGACTGAAGCTCCAGTTTTGATTCAGCCTGAGGCAGGGAAGGATTTTATGGTATATTGTGATGCTTCCCATACAGGGTTGGGAGGTGTCCTTATGTAGGACAGGAAAGTGGTCGCTTATGCATCTCGGCAATTAAGGCCACATGAAGTTAATTACCCGACGTATGATTTGGAATTGGTGGCAGTGGTCTTTGCTCTTAAGGTATGGAGGCACTATCTATATGGAGAAAAGTCAGTGATTTACACAGACCACAAGAGCCTTAAGTATCTACTGACTCAGAAAGAGTTGAACCTGAGACAGCGAAGGTGGGTGGAATTATTGAAGGACTACGATTGTTCCATAGAGTATCACCCGGGCAAGGCGAATGTGGTGGCAGATGCCCTAAGTCGGAAAGTAGTGACGGAGTTAAGGGCAATGTTCGCACATTTGAGCCTCTATGATGATGGAAGTTTGCTGGCAGAGTTGCAAGTTAAGCCAACATGGTTGAATGAGGTGAAAGAGGGACAGTTGGCAGATGATGATTTCAGTGCTAAGCTACGGTAAGTGCAGAGTGGGGAGTTAGAGGATTATGGTATTAATGGCGATGGAGTATTGTGTTTCAAGGGTAAGGTCTGTATGCCTAAGAAAGAGGAGTTAAGGCGGAGAATTCTTCGGGAATCGTATAGTAGCCCTTATGCTATGCATCCTGGAGGTAGTAAGTTATACAAAGATCTAAGGGAACAATATTGGTGGCCTGGTCTTAAGCGAGAAGTTACAGAATTTGTAGGGAAGTGCTTAACGTGTCAGCAAGTTAAGGCTGAACACCAAGTTCCGTCAGGATTGCTTCAGCCGCTAAAGATTCCGTAATGGAAGTGGGAGAGAATTACCATGGACTTCGTTAGTGGGCTTCCCTTTACGCCTACTAAGAAGGACTCGGTATGGGTGATAGTGGATCAGTTGACAAAGTCCACGCATTTCATCCCCGTACGGGTTGACTACTCGTTGCAAAAGTTGGCAAAGTTATATGTGGCGAAAATTGTGAAGTTACATGGAGTGCCAGTGTCGATTATCTCAGATAGGGATCCGAGGTTTACGTCTCGATTTTGGAAGGCGCTACATCGAGCTTTAGGCACCAGATTGGACTTTAGTACGGCATTTCATCTGCAGTCGGACGGTCAATCTGAATGAGTGATCCAAGTGTTAGAGGATATGTTGAGGGGCTGTGTGCTAGACTTCAGAGGAAGTTGGGAAGAGTTCTTGCCTTTAGCGGAATTTGCGTATAACAACAGCTATCAGGCAAGTATTTGAATGGCACCATACGAAGTGTTGTATGGACGGAAGTGTCGTACTCCTACATGTTGGACGGAATTGGGGGAACGTCAGATTTTGGGTCTGAAAATTGTGGCAAAATCGGAAGAAAAGGTTAAGGTGATTCAGACACGGTTAAAGGAGGCATCTGACCGAAAAAAGTCATACGTAGATCTTAAAGGGAAGGAGATTGAGTTTGCTGCGAGAGATTATGTCTTTCTTAAAGTTTCGCCTTGGAAAAAGGTAATGAGATTTGGTTGCAAAGGGAAGTTAAGTCCCAAGTTTATAGGACCTTATCGGGTATTAAAGCGAGTTGGACCAGTGGCATACCAGTTAGAGTTGCCTCCGGAGTTGAAGCAGATGCACGATGTGTTCCACGTATCGATGCTACGCCGATACCGATCGGATCCATCTCATATAGTGTCGGTTGAGGAGTTGGAGCTGAGACCAGATTTGTCGTACGAGGAGGAGCCAATTCATATTCTGGAACGGGATGTGAAGGTACTACGGAGGAAATCCATTCCTTTGGCCAAAGTGCTATGGCGTAATCATGGATCGGAAGAAGCTTCTTGGGAGCCGGAAGAAGCAATGTGACAGCCATACCCTCACCTATTCTAGCCAGGTAATTTTGAGGTCGAAATTATTTTAAGGGGGGTAGAACTGTAATATCCAGGATTTAGGGCTTGTGCATTGTTGCTTAATTGTATGAAGTAGCATGCCTATGTGTGTTTGAATGTGTTGAATGGATTTTTGAGAACTTCAGAGTGTAGGTAAATTGTAGCACCCCTGACCCATATCCGTCGCCGGACTTGCGTTACGAGGCATTACCGACCAAAACACATCTCAGACAATCATAATTCACATGTTTTAAAAACTTCACCAGTCAATCATATATAACATTCGAATAATCAAAGTTTCAGATGACTTCAAAATTTATATGCGCATACATATTCACATGCAAACATATATTAATACATTTCATATATCTATATGTTCTGTCAAATATCAATGTACCTTTTCTTACTCAGTCCATGCTCATTCAAAACTATATGAGCCATATTACACAACTTAAATATTTCTTACCCATGCAACCTTGATATTAGTCAATATCAGCGAATATAATTAGTACAATAATTTAAGTTGCAACATACCCCGTTCATAATTATAAGACCATATTCATTTGTGTTATTTTCGAACATTTATATTAAACCATACATGCCTAATTCGCATACTATGATCATGTATATATGATTAAGCATAGCTGAATATACTCATACATTAAACCACCTACTAGTTATCCCACAACAACCTAGTCAATTACATGAACATATACCTAAACAGCACTTAATCAATTTATATGTCATTTGTCATAAATCATCAAGCATTAATCATCTACCATATAGTCTAAGTTAAAATCATAAATCCTCAATCACATAAACGAATACAAATCATGTTGCCTAATCAAAACACCATTCATGCATGTCATATAGCATATTTACCAAAATGAGTCTAAACCATAATTAACCACAATAAAACTCAAGCATAAAAATCTAGCCATTTTCGCATGGCTATAATTATAGAAGTTAGGAAATCATTCAACCATTAATCTAGCTTATACATGCCTTCAATTCAAAATCAACTAACTGGATTGTACCAAAAAGGGATGATAGTGTGGTTGACTTCACTAACGATCCTTCGAGCCTGTAGCTTGACCAAGATCTATAAAAGAAACAGTGAAAACACACAAAGTAAGCTCACTGGCTTAGTAAGTCTTAAGCACATATAATATTGTATATAAATATTTCTATACATATATATATAATACACTTAGCCAAATACTAATATCACATTTGTATTAATTATTGTTTCTATGTCATCATGTACATATACACTATCAACTTCACATATAAACAATGTATATACATATTAATAAAAGGATTCAACATTATAAAATATAGTACTTGTGCAATTGACCATTTCAACACATCGAATTTGATTCAAAACAATAAGAACTTTACTCACTTCAATCCTTATAAACATAATATGCCAACTCTTACCCGAGCTTTTAACACCAAACATTAAATATAACTTACCTTATTCGATTCTCAAATTTCCCATTTATATCAATTCACCGGCATTAAGCCTACTAGGCACGAAGCTCGAATATGTCACCGGCTCGAAGCCTGCTAGGCACGAAGCCCGAATATGTCACCGGCACTAAGCCTGCTAGGCACGAAGCCCGAATATGTCACCGGCACTAAGACTACTAGGCACGAAGCCCGAATATGTCACCGGCACTAAGCCTGCTAGGCATCAAAGCCTGATAAGTAACACCGACACAAGGCCTGCTAGGTATCAAAGCCTGATAAGTAACACCGGCACAAGGCCTGCTAGGCTAATAGCCCGAAATGTCAACATTTTCAACATTCCAATGCACATTTCAATAATACCATATCCAATTTAATCACTTAAATTTCATAATTCTGTCACATTTCAGACTCATCTAACTTGTTCACATTTTCTAAATAAAATCATTATATCATTGTATACTCCGCATATCATATGGATTATACACCTTTACAAGGTATTAACAAAACATATCCAATTCGATATACTACCTTTACATTCGGCTATCACATAAAAACATGCCCAAATTTATCAAACATTGTCATTAAACACATTCATAATTCATTCTTTAATATAATCTAGCTTAAAGACTTACCTCGACTTTCGATGGACAACGTTAACCGGCTAGTCGACAACTTTCGTTTTTCCCCGATCCAAGCTCGTTTTTCTTTGTTCTTGATCTAGAACACATTAAATTCAGCTCATTCAAGTACATTTCAACTCAATTTAGTCCCAAAACACATAAACATGCAAATTACCATTTTGCCCCTAAGATTTCACATTTTTACTATTTAGTCCTAATTGTACAGAACATAAAATACACAAAATTTGCTAAGAATATGTATGGGCCGAATATTCAAAAGGGCCTTAGGAGTCCATTTTTTTCACTTATTTTTCAAATAAGCCCCTCTAAAAATTTACTTTTATAATTTAATCCTAAATACTAAAATTCACTAAAATTTCTAATACAAAACATATCAATCCTTAACATATCTTTAATTTAAAATCATCAAACATCAAAACCTCAAGAATTCATCCATGGCCGAACCTCATGAACACATGATTTTCAAAAATTCAAGCATGGGTCGGGTAATATTCAAGCAACGATCTCAAAACGTAAAAATTATCTAAAACCGACTAAGGACTCACCTTCAATTTTTAGCTTCAAGGTGCGAATTTTCAAGAACTTTGAACCCTTCTTCTCATGCAAACATTCGCCAAACAAAGATGAATGAAAAAAATGTCTTTTGTTTTGTTTTACTTTAACATATATTAAATTATTATTAAATTACTTAACTAACCTTTATAATAAAATAACCAAACATTATATCTTAAGGACAAACTTGTCCATGACCAGCCACTAACTCCTAAAAAGGGTTATTTACCCTTTTAATACTTCATATTATAAAGCCATGCTCAAATTAGCACATTTCACTTTAGTATGCCACTTTTACCTTTTACGCGATTAAGTCCTTTTTTATCAAATTCAACACTTAAACAATAAAATCTTTCTACGAAACTTTCACACACATAAATTCATATATAATAAAGACTAAATATAATATTTAAATATTTCTTAGGCTCGGATTCGTGGTCCCAAAACCACCGTTCCGATTAGGGTCAAATTTGGTCTGTTACATAAATGCCTTAGAAAATATCAGATTTTAAGTATTAAAGGGGAGCCAAGCTTGATAGGCCTTAAGAGGAATTGTAGGGGAAGTAGGACATAAAAATTAGCTTGGTAAAGTGGCAAGAAGGTGCCACTTAAAGCCTTAGAATGTGACGCCACAAGCAGTGCAAGGGGGCCTAGGTTCGAGCAGCAAGGAGAGCACTTTTGGAGTTTTATTTTGCAGCAAGGAGAGGCAGAGTTGGACGGCATGAGGGCTCTAGAAGGAGGAGGTATAGATGGGGTTGGAGAGTTTGAGGATTCGGCTAAGGTGGAGGGGATCAAGGGATAAGGGAGAGAGGGGAGCAAGTGGCCGAATATAGGACTCTAGGGGTGGCATTTTCGGTTTTGAAGTATAGTAGTAGGGTGTGCCAAAATTCTTCTAACTTTCTCCTCTCCTTCTTTTCCTTCTTTCAACCTTAATTCTACACCTTTTTCTTATATGACTGAATATTCCCTCACCATTTGAGAGCCATAGCTGAACCTTATAGCTCCCATTCCCTTCTCTTTTTCTTTTCACCATTAAGGTACTGAATCTCCCTAGTGTTCACCAAGCCAAAACACTTCTTGTGCATTAGCCGAAACCTTTCTCTTTGGGATCCAGAAGCCGATTCTCTGAGGGTGCTTTAATAGTGGTAAGTATTTTTTTTCCTTAGTAATCGATTTTCTTTTCTTTCTCTTTTGGTGGACAAAATCGAATGGTTGGCCTTGATTTTTAAAGGTGGCCGAATGTTCATAGAGCTATTATCTCGTATGTAGCTAACGTTTGAAGAGTGGTCTTTTGGGATTTGTTTATAGTCGACTACAATGAGGAGATCATTCGGGATTTCAAGATCTAAGGTAAGCCAGAGTAATCTTAGGCCGAAGGCCATTTATGATGTTCATCAAGCATTAGAATCGGATCTAACATACACCTTGTAGGTATTTCGACATCTTCAAAGACAAAGGATAATTTCAGGATTTAGATCCACAAGGTTAGTGAATATGAATATTCGACCAAGGCTAGATTGAGTATTAGAGACTAGCCGATTCTGACATTGGTTTTTAGGAAGGAGTGCAATTGGTCTCGGTAGACTTTTGAGATTCAGTGAAAGCGTTAGTAACCAGGTGTGTAGCCCCACACTAATTCTTGATAGATTTATGGTATTGATTTAATATATATATGTTAATGAAAATATGAAAGATGTGGCTAAAGGTACCATACGGTGGTATAGAGTACTCAGGTACGTTCACCTTTAATACTATGTTAATAGTGTTATGAATATTGAATATGACATATACGTGAATTCGTTATGAACATGGAATAAGATATATGGAATGATTTTGCATGTATTGTATTATGCATGGGCATATGGGTGACTATGAAAAGGGGAAGTGATCTGGTGGTTTTTACCACAATATCTGGTGACTCATGTCACATAATCTGAATGTGGTGACTAATGTCACGAAATACTATCTGGTGACTTTGTCACAATTATCTGGTGGCTATGCCACAATATATAAGGACGATGTGCAAGTCGTCTACAGCGACTGCCTTTGATGGTGTGTACCGGATGGAGGGTCGATTTAGTAATCTCCACGGTGTGATGGCAGGTACGGGTGATGTGTAGAGGATGGCTATCTAGGTTTGGGTTCGGGATTGCATCATTGTTTATATATGTTTTTTTATATATGATTTGTATGCCTAAATCGATTGGGAATTTGTGTTGATTGTTGCACATTGAGTCTGTTGACTCACCCCGTTGTGGGATATCTTTTCAGGTGACACTCAGTAAATGGACCGGGTCGGCAGGAGCTTAGTGGTGGCCATGCTCAGCTCAGTGTTTTATTTCCATTTTAGACTTTTACATTTAATTTTGGATTTATTTCGGGTTTTGTTTTGATGTAATATGGCCATTACTATTAACTGTTTTAAGTATGCATTTAATTTGGTTTATCATGATACGATTATTCTTAAATCAAGATTAAATAACTTATCTTAAAAATAAATTTTAAATGTTTTGTCACCTAAACACCAACGATTTTCAATCTAATGGTAAACTCTAAAAACTCGGTATTTCTTTTAACTTATAGTTTTGAAATATAATTACAAGGTTTTAATAAAATCTAGTCTTCAAGACAAACCCCATTTTCCCTTCGAACTCAACACAAATCAATTTTTCTTCAAAACCATCCAAATTTTCCAAAGTAACAAACAAGTTTCTGAAATGGTTTATGCAAGGAACAAACCAGATCCGGTCAAGGCTTGTGGGCCGGGTTTGGGGTGTTTCATTGTGTTTTCATGCAACATGTACTACCACATGCACCCTTTTTCCATGAATTCCCTTCCTTTTTCTAGCTTCTAATATCAATTCCTGAAGAACCCATTTTAATTGTATCTTCATATTTGCTAATGTAAGCTTTATAACAACATCACTCTGTATCCTCCCAACTCTACTCCTTATATGAACACATGCATGTTCCCTCGCAAGGTTGGGTTTTCAATAATCATAGTTTGCATCTAAGTTCTATATTAGAGGCAAAACATTTAATCATGTATATTCAGTATCATAAAATACATCCCTCTTATACCTCTTTACACCCATCTGCGTACGGAGCTTGTGCAACAAGGAAGAGTACTCGTACTATGTATATACCAAGTTTTCTGGGTCTATTTAACCTCATTTATGTGCTGACTCTTTGATTGGGTTTTCTCAAACATAAACACAAGATACAAATGACAAAGCCACTTACCTGGTTGTATCGTACTTTGGAGTAAAGGGTTTCACACGTATACCAAACACAAGGTAGAGTAGAACTCACCAAAATACTTAGAGCTTTACCTACTTTACTAGTTCCTTTCCTTTAGCACTGGGACTATAAGACCCCTCACTCGTATTCATCGTCAAAATAGGGTTATGAAGCATTACCAGAATTACAACACTTTTAAACATACATTTCATATACAATTTATCAATTCAAATATAATTCAATCACACTCAATCATGGTGTCCCTTAAACGAGCCTACGAGGCCTTAAACATGCATTAGGAGTGATTCGGGACCAAAATGGAAGCTCGAGAAATTTTTCAACACTTAACAATTCTTTTCTCAAAACAAGGGACACACACCCGTGTATGCCCGTGTCACAAGCCGTGTGTCTCACATGGCCATCAGACACGTCAGTGTCACAAGCCATGTGAACGTTCAAAATGGGAGTACATGGTCGTGTGATGTGACCATAGCTCGAGAGATCACTTTTGAATCCATTGAGCTGCCACGAGGGCTTATAACTAGATCACAAGCTAAGAAATTTCAAGAAGCCTTAGCAAGATATGTGGATCGACCTTGGGGAGAGCAAGAGGCTGAATTTAACATTCATGCATGGGACGACTCAATTGGCACCACTTGCAATTTGTTGCAAGTTGAACTTAATTTTTAATAAACTCATCTTACTTTAATAAATGAGTCACCAGACTTTATTTAACTTATCTTAGTTTAATTAATAAGTGTTTTTGTTGAACTTTATTTAATAAGTGTTGCTATTAATTAATCTAGTTCCTAGGATTATTTATTAATGCATGAGTTAAGTTCATTTAATTATGCTTCTTTAATTAACTAGTTGCTGGAATAATTGATGCATATGTTTTAGTTTATTTACTTAATGTATGTTCTGTTTAATAAGCTCATTTTAATGTGTTTATTGCAAGAGTCTTTTCAAGTCATAACCATTACAATTCAAGGCTGTTACAAATTAAATAAAGTGGTTGTTCAAGTCATTTTCGGTTACAAAGTAAAAGGGCAGTTACAAAGGAGGTTTATACATCATTTAAGGGGGTTTTAAGGAGCATTGTATCATCTATTTAATTTTGGCAGCAACCTTTTCAACTACCAGCCCATTTTTGCCATTTCAAAGGTTAATTCAAGCATTCAAATACCATTAAGGAGCTGGTTAATAAGTTGGTGTCTATTCAGTTGCCCAAGGGCTAACTCAAGAGTCATTTTTCAAGCAATTAAAGTCATTCATTCAGCTGAATTAAAGTGAATTCAAGAATGGAGTTGTTTGGCTTAAGAATGTGAAAAGACTTGAGTTTTATTTTAGCTTTTAAATGGCACATTAAGTTGAATGTTTGTGACCATTCTGCTTGTCTATTCTAACACTATAAATAGATAGTAAAAAAAAAACTTTTGGCTGAATATATATGAAATCTTTGAATTGTGAGTTATCCAATTCTCCTTGTTCTTACGGAATTGATTTAACTTATCAAGCTTAGCTTGTGGCGTCTATCCATTCCTTGTTTCTAAACTTATCACTTTCATAGTGTGGCGTTCATCATATACCAAGGTTCCTATCATCCTTGATAGTGGGTCGAGGTTCATCATATACCAAGATTCCTATCATTCTTGATAGAGGGTCGAGGTCTTTTCTTTGTTGTTTTTCTTAAAAACTGAAATAATCTAAGAGCCATTTGAGATTCAAGTCAACAGTCAAGTATTGTTGGTTAATTTTTAGCCTTAGTAAATTTATCATTTGTTTTCTTAAACCTTAGTAAATTTATCATTTGTTTTCATAAACCTTTTTGTTACTAATTTCTAAGCCATCTTCTTCTTTCTTTAAGCCTTTTCTTTGACAAGCCTTTGTTTGTTTGAAACGATCTATTTTTACTCAAATTCACGATCGGGAAACAAACGACTCAAATCAATCATGAGACCAGTGCGTATCAAATTGGTATCAGGGCTAGCGAATTTGGAGTAAGAATCGAAGTGTTCGACATCCCAGTATAGTATTTACTTTAAAAAAAAACAAAAAAAATTGAAAAAAAAATTATATATAATATTTTCTCCATTCAAATTCAAGGAGTGAATATTACATTTTCAAGTGAAAAGCAAAAAAAAAAAAAAAATGGTGAAAAAAAAAGTTCAAAGTGCTTTGTTTTGAGTTCTCCATTTGTTGCCCATAATTGCCCAATCAATCTTCTTACCATTCAACCACACTTAATTATTATTTTTCATTTCTTTGTTTCTAGCCTACCCATTGTCCTACAATATTATCCTTTGTAACCCGAACATCAAGTTTGTAAGCTGACCCACAACAACAACTTTGAAGTTCAAGTAATTTCTTAAGAACTTAGAGAAGCGAAGTGAGTGGAAAAAGGCAAGAGAGTAGTGAGACTATTTGAGAGGTATAAAAGCCAAGTTTATGTGTGATTTCTTTTTGAGTGAATAGTAAGGTATTTGTTGTGAGTTTTTTTTTTAATAAAAAATTGTCACAAAGTCCTGAGAGAAATCCAAACGAGGGAGTTGGTTTATGTCCTGTAAGAAACATTGGAGGAGGTGTGCCAAATCTTACTCTTCAAGCACTAATGCGAGAGATGAAGCGGTTGTTTGATCAAAAACTTGAACCCATTGAAGATCGGTTATATCGAGTGGAGACACGTGAACAACGAGAAGCAAATCCGAAAGGTGCAAGACGAGGACATAATGAAGAGAGTGAGCAAGAAAGTGACTCATCTGTTTGAAGTGCACGACAACGAGGTCGCCAATGACATCAGGGTCCTAAAGATCGTGACCGTCTAGATGATCATTTAAAAAATATCAAGATGACAATTCCACCATTCCAAGGAAAGAATGATCTTGAAGCTTATTTGGAGTGGGAAAAGAAGATCGAGCTTGTCTTCGAATGCCACAATTATTCGGAGAGTAAAAGGGTAAAACTCGCAGCTATTGAGTTTTCTAATTATGCAATAGTGTGGTGGGACCAGCTTGTAACAAGTTGAAGGAGAAATCGTGAAACGCCTATTTCTACTTGGGCTGAAATAAAATCAGTCATGCGGAACAGATTCATCCCTTCTTACTGCCATCAATATTTATATCAACGACTCCAAAACCTAACTCAAGGTAATAGAAGCATTGAAGATTACTATAAGGAGATGGAGAAAGCAATGATCCGAGCTGATATCGAGGAGGATCGAGAAGCAACAATGGCGAGGTTTCTTGAGGGTTTAAACCATGACATTGCCAACATAGTTGAACTACAACACTATGTTGAAGTGATGGACATGGTCCATACGAGGATAAAGGTTGAAAAGCAACTCAAGAGGAAAAAAGTAAGTAGACCCTATGCCAATCCTTTTTCTAACAAATGGAGCCAAGGAGTGAACAAACCCCCTATTTGAACAAGAGAGCCGATTGTGGAAACTAAATCCAACCAGCCCATTGGTGAGTCAAGTCAGAACAAAAGCGAACAAATGCCAAATCACACAAGAGACATTATTTGTTTCAAGTGTCAAGGCCGAGGAAACATAGCAAGCCAATCTCCTAATTGACGAATTATGGTGGTAAGGGTCGACGGTGAAATTAAGTCTGAGGAGGAGAAAGAAAATGAATCTGAAGTACCATCTGATGATGAAGGAGAAGAAGTAGAAATGTCGGTTGAAGGAGAAATTCTGGTGGTGAAGTGAATTCTTAGTGTGCAAAGTGTTGAATCTGATCAACAAAGAGAGAACATTTTCCACACCTAACTCCACATCCATGGCAAGGTATGTAGTTTAATTATTGACGATGGAAGTTGTACTAATGTAGCTAGCAACATGCTGGTGGAAAAGCTCGGTTTGGCCACAACCAAACATCCAACTCCATACAAGTTGCAATGGTTAAATGTTGGAGGAGAGCTTAAAGTCACAAAGGAAGCTGTGGTGACATTTTCCATCGAGAAATACCAAGATGAAGTGGTGTGTGATATAGTTCCTATGCACACGGGACATCTACTTTTGGGACGTCCATGGTAGTTTGATAGGCGCGTGATCCATGATGGTTACACAAATCGATACACGTTAAGCATCGAGGCAAAAATGTTACTTTAGCCCCGTTGACTCCACGACAAGTGTATTAAGATCAATTGAAGTTGAAAGAAAAAGCACAAGAAAAAAAGAGTGAAAAAGAGAAAGACAAAAAATTAAAAAAAAAAGATAGGAAAAGGCGAGAGAGAGGAGGTAAAAATACGAAAGGAAGAAGAGAGTAAAAAAAAGAGTGTGGAAAAATGAGCGTATTTGCGAGGGAAAAAGAAATTCAAAAGTCTCTATTGATGCAACTACCCGTGTTTGTACTTATGTATAAGGAGTGCTTGTTTGATACTAACGAACTTGATAACTCTTTACCTTTGTCTGTTGTTTCTTTGTTATAGGAATTTGAAGACATTTTCCTGGAAGAAGTTCCTAGTGGGCTGCCTCCAATAAGAGGTATTGAACATCAAATTGATTTCATCCCGAGATCTACAATTCCTAATCGACCAGCCTACCGAAGCATCCCCAAAGAAACTAAGGAGTTACAAAGACAAGTTGCTGATTTAATGAAGAAAGGATACATACGGGAGAGTTTGAGTCCATGTACGATGCCCGTTTTATTGGTGCCTAAAAAAGATGGTTCATGGAGAATATGCATAGATTTTTGAGCCATCAACAAAATTACTGTCAAATACTATCATCAAATCCCTAGACTTGATGATATGTTAGACGAGCTTAGTGGAGAAAAATTATTCTCTAAGATCGATTTGAAAAGTGATTATCATCAGATTCGCATGTGGGAGGGGGATGAGTGGAATACAACGTTCAAAACCAAATATGGTTTTGTTGTAAGTGAAGGTGGTCTTGAGGTGGATCAATAGAAGATCAAGGCAATACAAGAGTGGCCATGTCTGACCAATATCAGTCAAGTTAGAAGTTTTCATAGCCTTGTAAATTTCTATAGGAGATTTGGCCAAACTTTAGCACACTTGCTACCCCATTGACTGGTATTATTAAAAAGAATACACCTTTTCTTTGGTCTGATGAACAAGAATCTTCTTTTGTTAAAATCAAAGAGTGTTTAACTAATTCTCCCCTTTTTATATTTGCCTGATTTTAACAAAATATTCGAGGTGGAATGTGATGCGTCTCGAATAGGTATAGGTGCGAGTTTAACTCAAGATGAGAGACCGGTGGCTTATTTCAGTGAGAAGCTTAATGGAGCTACGCTAAACTATCCTAGCTATGATAAGGAAATGTACGCGTTGATACGAGCATTAGAAACATGGCAACATTATCTTTGGCCTAAAGAGTTCGTAATACATACGGATCATGAGGCTTTGAAGCATTTTAAAGGACAAACCAAGTTAAACAAACGCCATGCAAAATGGGTTAAGTTCTTAGAATCCTTTCCATACATCATTAAATACAAACAAGGTAAGGAAAATATCGTTGCGGATGCTCTTTCTTGAAGGTATGCTCTTTTAAATTGCGTGAATGTTAAATTACGTGGTTTTGCATAATTGAAAGAGTTATATGTTGATGATTATGATTTTGGAGAAATTTATAAGTTGTGTGTACAAGGTGCGTATGATAGGTACTACCGGTAAGATGGATTCCTATTTCGAGAAAATAAGTTATGCATACCCCAAGGATCAACAAGAAATGTGTTTGTTCATGAAGCACATAGTGGAGGTTTAATGGGTCATTTTGGCATAGCCAAAACTTGGCTGTTCTACAAGAACATTTCTATTGGCCGGAGATGAAACGAGTGTAACAGCTCGACTTAGGGCCTAGTCGGAATAATGGTGCGAGACCACAAATTTGAAGTAGAAATATGTGTTTAAATGATTTTATAAGGCTTATGAGGTGTTTGTATAATTGTGTGAACGTTTTATGAAGGAATTTTATTAATTAGTGAATATATTGTCTATTAGGACTAAATTTGCAAGAATTAGAAAATATGAGATTCTAGAATATTTAAGTATGAAATAGCATCATAAAAATTAGTAGAGGTCTTTATTTAGCAATTAGACTACTATTTGTTGAGATGGACAAAAATGGACATGGGAAGGAAAAATCTCAAGAAAGAGCATTAAGGGCATTTTGGTCATTTGGTTAATTAATGAATTAAAAAGGGAAAAAGTCAAAATCTTGTCCATCTTCTTCCTCTAAGTGCCAAAATTTCAAGAAGCCAAAGCGAGGGTTTTGATCAACTTCAACCTCAATAGTAAGTGCATCCTAGCCCCATTTTTAATATTCTTCGTATTTTTGAGACTCTCGTAGCTCGGTTTAGCTATTTTTAGCAATATCATGAGCTAGGGTTTATGTTAAAAAATTTACCCATGTATGACATGCATGCATTTTTATGTTTTATGGAAGATTATGAAAGTTTGATGTTGGGTAAACATCTTTTTCTAAATGATTTTCATGAAAAATGCATGTAAGGACGAAATTGTAAAAGTTATGAAAATGGTCATACATGAGTGAAATAGTTGGTATTGAAGGTTGCTATAGTTAAGAAAATGATTTAGCTAGGCTTAAAGTACAAGGAAGTTGAATGAAAATTATTTTACGAGCCTAGGGGTAAAAGTGTAATTATGAGAAAGTTTAGTGGCAAATTTGTAATTTTTCCAAAGTATGAATTATGAGTCAATTTAGTTAATGCGAGATTAAAAAAGTAAAATTGTCATTATGGATCAAGTAATGCGAAGCTCGGATTGAAACCGAGGCAAAAACAAAGTCGAGGACTAAATTGCACAATTCTACACATTTTGAATACCGAGATAAGTTTGTATGAAATTAAGGTTACATTTCTTGTTATGTTTAAAATTAATTATTAATTTTGTGAAATGTATATTCTATACATGAAATGATCATTAATACTACGATGATAAAGTGAAGGAGAATAAGTAAGCAAGTTAATGTCCTGATCGAAGTCTCAAAATAGGGAGAATTCCTATGTCATAACATGAGCCAAGGAAAGCCCGTGTAAGACCATGTCTGGGACATGGAATTGGAATTAAGGAATGTAGGTCCAATGTAAGACCATGTCTGGGACATGGCATCGGCACCGAACATAGACCTTGTATAAGACCATGTCTGGGACATGGCATCAGCATCGAATAAGGAAAATCTCATATAAGACCATGTTTGGGACATGACATTAACACCATATGAGGAAGGTCTCGTGTAAGACCATGTCTAAGACATGGCATTGACACCATATGAGGCAGGTCCCATGTAAGACCATGTCTGAGACATGGCATCGGTATTAAGTTAAGGAATCCCGTGCAAGACCATAATTGGGATATGACATTGGTATCAAGATATATGTTTGATAAGGTTGAGTATCCTCCGTTATTTCAGGAAATTCAACGATCTAAAGAATTAAGTATGAGAAAGGTAATAAATGAGATGAGTAAGTAAAATTGATGATGAGATAAGTTGTATGAAAATGACTAAAGGTCTATGTAAGCTAAAAAGGATCAAGATTCAAATTTTGACCATGATAGTTTAAATACTAAACCATGTAATGAGTGATACAGTTACTATTAATAAATACAAGATAAGGTAACCCTAAGGTGATGAGTAAGTATGAACAAGAGTAAGTATGAGTAAGTAAGTTTTAGTACGTGAGTTTTATGTGTACTTATTTCATGATGAACGAGTTTATTTAAAGCAATTATGCTGTTATTTAAGATTTCATGCAAGCTCACTAGGCTATAAGCTTACCCATCTCTTTTCCCATTTAATTGTAGTATCGCCAAGCTAGTTCGGGGATTGAAGGACATCAGAGTTCGGATCACACTATCAACCATTATTTTGGGTATAGCAAAGTTTATTATTTTGAGTATGGCATGTATAGGAGTTTGACCATTTTGAGTTATGTCATATTGAAGGAAAATGCTAGCTATCAAGCTTGTGCATTCTTTTGTATATGGCCATTAGAAATTGTCCGATATTTGCTAAGTTTTATACTTTGTATGATGCTGAGGTTATGCAATTAAGTTTATGTAATGGATGGAATAATTGAGATACTTGAAATGAATCAAGGGTGTTTATGTTTCACGGTGGCAATTGGTGTAACACCCTAAAAATGGGCCTATGCATTTTTGATTTAATTATACGAAATGGCATGTCTTATGTGTTATGAATGTATGGTGAACATTTTTGGAAACTTGGAAATGTTAAGTTTAAAAGAGGAAAGTGAACATTTTTGGAAACTTGGAAATGCTAAGTTTAAAAGAGGAAAGTGAACATTTTTGGAAACTTGGAAATGTTAAGTTTAAAAGAGGAAAGTGAACATTTTGGAAACTTAAGTTAAAAGAGGAAAGTGACCATTTTTGGAAACCTGGAAATGTAAGGAAATGATAAGTGTAAAAGAGGAAACTAAAACAAGGTGGCTTTAAGAAAATTTATAGAAGAATTTTGACACAAACATAGGCTTGTTTAAGTGGCTTGGAGGCACCACTTAAAGCCCAGTAGGTGACGCCACAGTCAAGGGGAAGGAGCCTAGGTTCGAGTCACTTGGGGAGCAAACAAAGGAATTTTATTTTGGTGCAAGGAACAAGAGAGTTGGACGGCATTAAGGCACTAAAGGGAGGTGTTTTATTTTTGTTAAAATTCGAAAAATAGATGGATAATTATTGGTATTTTTTTAGAGATAAGAGATAATTGAGGGATTAATTTTATTATTGAATAAAGTGATAATTAAGAGATAAACTTTATCAAAATAAGGGAGAGTTGGCCGAATAGGGGGAACTAAGTGTAGTATTTTCGGCCAAAATGGAATGAAGAAAGGCCATTTGTTTCTTTTTCTTTTCTTTTGAAAGTCTCTGCCGAAATTCTCTTGGCATCTTCTCTATTTTCTTTTGTTGACAAAACCGCAAGCTCCCTCTCAAAGACTCCCCATTACCGAATCCTCCATCTCTATTCTTCTTCTTTGTTTCAATTCATCAAAAGCCGAAACCCCAATGACAACCCCTAGCCGATTACTCCATCAAGTCCAAAAAGCCAAGATCTTTGACAACTATTCAGTCTTCCTAGCCGATTTCTTTAGGACTTCAAGCAAGGGAGGTTATCGACTACAACACTAAGGGTAAGGATTAGATTGTTGTGATATTATTCCCATTCCCTCTTCTTTTAGCCAAAAGTTTGAGTCTTAACCCAATAATGTTCTATGGCCGAATCTATGAAGGATCTTTCGGGATTTGGGTAGTGTCGACTATAGAAAGAGGAGTTCTCCGGGATTTCAACATTCAAGGTAAACCACATGTAATGTTCGGCCAAGGGCCATTTAGTGATTCAATGTTAGAAATTGATCTAACATGCATTCTATAGGGATTTCGACAGTACTGCAAAGAAGTGACAATTTTTGAGATTTAAGAATCGTAAGGTAAGTGTACTTACACATTCGGCCAAGGCCAATTTTGGTATTTAGGTATATTGTTACTTGTTAAAAAGCCGAAACTAACCTATGTAGAGGTCCAGTGTTTGGCCGAATACAAGGAGGAGAAAAGCAAAGTTTTCAGGATTTGAGTGATAAGAAAATCGGCATTAAGGTAAGTTTTAGTGCACAAATCCTACTAGGATTTGGTTTGATGGCCGAATGAGTTTTTCATTAAATATTTAATATGGGCCGAATGTAGGGAGTTAAAAATCTAAGGCAGTAGAACAGATTTCGAGATTTCAAGAGAAATCGTTAAGCGAATCAGGTGTGTACCCACACTACTTTTTAAGAAGATTTATGGCAATAATTAATATGTGTATGTTTATAAGAATGTGAATATGGCTAAGGTACCATGTTATGGTACAAAAGTACTCAGGTACGTTTCCTACTCCTACTAGGATTATAAACATATGTTATTTTTAACATGTGAAAACTGGTAAGAATATGAATTAAGGCACGAAATTGTATAATGTGTATGAAATATGGGGCATATGGGTTATATGAAAAGGGGAAGTTAATGTGGTGCCCTAAGACCACGAAATCTGAATGTGGTGACATAAGACCACGGAAACTGAATGTGGTGACCTAAGACCACGATATCTGAATGTGGTGACCTAAGACCACGAATTTTGAATGTGGTGACCTAAGACCACGAATTTTATAAGGTCGATGAGCACGTCGACTGCAGTGACTGCCTTCAATGGTGTGTAGCGGATGGAGTGTTGACTTAGTAGTCCCCACGGTGTACAGGATGGTACGGGTGGTGTGTAGCGGATGGCATATAGGTTTGGGTTCGGGTTGCATCATATTGTTTAAATGCTTCATGAACATGTATGATATTGTATGCCTGAAATATTAAATTTTAGTGTTGGTTACACATTAAGTCTGTTTGACTCACCCGTTGGGGAACTTTTTCTTCGGTGTGATCGATGATGGACCAGGGCGTGAAGCTTAGGGATGGCCATGCTCAAGAAGAAATTCATTTTATTAGGACTATTTTATTTTAAGTATTTTGAATTTAAATTTTGGGAATTATTTTGATGTAATAAGGCCATAGTTGAACTACTTTATTATTCTTTTAATTATTATTTTACTTAATTTTATCAATTAAAGATTAAGTAAATTTATTTTTAAAACAAACCCTAAACGTTTTGTCACCTAAAGTAAGAGATTTTTAATAAAATGAACTTGTTAGTAAGAGATTTTTAATAAAATGAACTTGTTTCCAATTCAAGCCCAACCCAAACCAATCTTTCTTACAAAACACACAAGTTTTTCCTAAGTACAAAAGAATTTTGAATTGATTTACATCGAGGAACATACCAGATCCGGTCAAGGCTCGTGGGCCGGGTTTGGGGTGTTTCAATTGGCTTGGAAAATAGCCTACAATTGTCCACACGGGAAGACACACGGTCTTGTGTCTAGGCCGTGTGTGACACATGGTCAGCCCCATGGGCATGTAAATAGGTCGTGTGTCCCTCGCATCAACCCACGAGAATATGATTCGTCACACGGGACTTCGCACCGGCGTGTGCCATGGCCGTGTGCTGCTAAGGGATTGATAACGTCATAGTTAGAGAGCTCCACGGGTAGGAGACACGGGCGTGTCTAGGTCGTGTGAAGGACACGGGTTATAGACACGGGCGTGTTCTTAGCCATGTGAAATAAGTCAATGTCGACCACAGGTGTCGAACACAGGCATGTCTTAGGGCAGACGGGCGTGTCCCTTGGATCACATAGGCGCGTGGCCCCTATCTAGGCCAAAAAGTTGCTAAGACCGTTAAAGATCCCAGATGGATTCTGAAACTCTCCAGACATATGATTAAGTCCTCGTAGACCTATCTTATACCCAATTTGATTAAAGAAGGAAAAGTTTTAAAATGGAACAAAATTTTATGGATCGTAAATGTATGATTAAGTAAGGTTAAGGATGGTAATGCCTCGTATCCGATTTCGGCATCAGACTCGAGTAAGAGGTGTTACATTTAGTGGTATCAGAGCTACGATTTAGTAAGTTCTAGGACTAAGATAGTGTGATGACTCCTAACCGCTTAAATTGTCTTTTTCTATATAGTAATTGGATCCCAAAAGAGCTGTGGCTGATGACGTAGAAAGAATGCAGCTCCCGCTGAAGGGACGGTGCTGAATAAGAATGAGAATGACCCACAACAGTAAGCCAGAGAAGAGGAGAAGAGGCTAGAGAAGCCTTTCACCACATGATGAATGCTTGGTACACGGAGTTCATTCGTACGAACCTGAATATGCCACCCCCTCCACCCCTGCCTATTCCTCAGCTTACCTCTGTAGCCCCTCAGGTAGTAGAAGTGGTAAGAAGGGAAAAACCTCTAGTTGACAGGATTCGAAAACATAGAGCAAAGGAGTTCCGGACTAGTAAAGATGACGATCTGGAAATAGCAGAGTTTTGGCTGGAAAATACCATTAGGGTATTTAATGAATTGTCTTGCACAGCCGATGAGTGTATGGTGTAGTTACTCTTTTAAGAGATTCTGCATATTAGTGGTGGAATACCCTTGTGTCGGTTGTAGCAAGGGAAAGGGTTACATGGGAGTTTTTCCAAGAAGAATGCAGGAAGAAGTACATTAGTCAAAGGTTCATTGACCAAAAGAGGAAGGAATTCTTGGAACTAAAACAAGGTAAAATGTCAGTAGTAGAGTATGAGCATGAGTTTGTAAGGCTTAGTAAATACGCTCGAGAGTGTGTTTCCACTGAAGCCATCATGTGTAAATGATTTGAAGATGGATTGAATGAAGACATTAAATTGTTTGTTGCTGCCCTAAAGTTGAAAGAGTTTGTTGTGCTGGTGGATCAGGCTTGCAAAGATGAGGAATTAGTAAAAGAGAAAAGAAAAGCTGAGATGGAGTCTCGTGACTCAAGGAAGAGACAGTGGAGTAAGTCATTCCAATCTTCATCCAAGGAGTGAAGAGATTTCTCTACCCGATCAGCTACTTTCGTCGGGTTTTCAAGTAAATGCAAGAGTAAACAGTATTCAGGGAATAAGGCTTAGACCACTTCAGTCGCTAGTGTTAGGAACATTCGATCTAATAGACCGGAATGCCCATAATGTGGTAGGCGACATCCCGGTGAGTGCCGAGCACATGAGAATGCTTGCTTCAAATGTGGTTCCCAAGATCATTTTATTAGAGAATGCCCTGGGATGGTTAAAGAGGATAGAATTCAGAGTGCGAAATCTGGAAGCACTAATAGAGGAAGACAATAAAGGAACCTAGGAAGTGGGGTGAGTGGTAAGGGTACACCCCGAGAGCAGACTGCAAGATCTGAGGGTAGAGCGCCTACAAGGACTTACGTCATTCGCGCTTGCGAAAAGGCATCATCTCCCGATGTAATTACGAGTACATTTTCTCTTCATGACACTAATATTGTCGCTTTAATTGATCCGTGGTCTACCAATTCATACATTTGCATGAAGTTAGCATCTAGCATAAGTATACATGTTGAGTCTACAGAGTTTGTGAAAAAAGTGTCTAACCCTCCAAGAAAAAGTGTTTTAGTAAGTGAAGTATGCAAAGATTGCCCATTAGTGATTAGAGGTCATTATTTTAAGGCAAACCTTATGCTATTGCCATTCGATGAATTTGATATTATTCTTGGTATGGACTGGTTAACCACTCATGATGTGATAGTAAATTGTGGAAGGAAATATATTGAATTGAGATGTAAAAATGGGGGCACTCTTCGTGTTGAATCAGATGAACAAGATAGACCGCTAGTAGTAATCTCTCACATGTCAGCTCAGAGGTATATGAGAAAAGGGTATGAGGCATATCTTGCTTTTCTGATGAATGCCAAGGAAAATGAGTTAAAGATTGAATCGGTATCGATAGTATGTGAGTACCCTGATGTCTTTCTCGAGGAATTCCCAACATTACCCCCAGTTAGAGAGGTCGAGTTTGGCATTGAGTTAGCTCCCGGTACTATACTAATATTGATTACTCCATACAGAATGGTTCCAACTGAGTTGAAGTAATTGAAGGTGTAGCTGCAAGAATTGATAGACAAAGGCTATGCCTGACCAAGTTATTCTCCATGGGGTGCTTTGGTATTATTTGTGAAAAAGAAGGATGGCTCTATGAGATTGTGCATATATTACCGACAGCTTAATAAGGTGACAGTGAAGAACAAGTACCCATTGCCAAGGATTGACGATTTTTTTTGATCAATTGAAGGGAGCCGCTACATTCTCCAAGATAGACTTGAGGTCGGGATACTACCAGTTGAGAGTAAAAGACATAGATGTGCGTCAGACTATTTTTCGAACAAGGTATGGGCATTATGAATTTTTAGTCATGCCTTTCGATTTAACAAATGCTCCTGCGGTGTTTATGAATTTAATGAACCTCATCTTTCGACCATATCTAGATAAGTTCGTAGTTGTTTTTATTGATGATATATTGGTACATTCCCGAGATGAGTCCGAGCATGCTGAGCACTTGAGGACCGTTCTACAGATTCTACGAGATAATCAGTTATATGCCAAGTTCAGCAATAGTGAATTTTGGCTAAAGGAAGTCAGATTTTTGGGACACGTTGTCTCGGGAGAGGGAGTTCGAGTAGACCCAAGTAAAATTTCAGCTATTACTGATTGGAAACCGCTTAAGAATGTATCTAAAGTTAGAAGTTTTCTGGTCCTAGCTGGCTACTATAAGCGATTCGTCAGAGGGTTTTCCATGATAGCGACTCCAATGATGAAATTACTACAAAAAAATGTAAAGTTTGAATGGAAAAAAAATGCCAACAGAGTTTTAAGAGATTAAAGGCAATGTTGATAGAGGCTCCAATTTTAGTACAACCCGAGTCGGGAAAGGAATTTGTGATCTACAGCGATGCATCCTTAAACGGATTAGGCTGTGTACTAATGCAAGAAGGCAACGTGGTAGCGTATGCATCCAGACAGCTAAAGCCACATGAGAAAAATTATCCGGCACATGACTTAGAGTTAGCTGCCATAGTTTTCGCATTAAAGATTTGGAGAAACCATTTGTATGGTGAAAAATGCCAGATATTCACTGATCACAAAAGTCTAAAGTATTTGATGACTAAGAAGGAATTGAACTTAAGGCAACGAAGATGGTTGGAGCTGATAAAAGATTATGAATTAATTATTGATTATCACCCGGGAAAGGCGAATGTAGTCGCTAATGCTTTAAGTAGAAAATTCCTATTTTCCTTGAGAGCTATGAATACACGGGTGAGTTTATCCAATGACAATTCAATTCTAGCTGAAATGAGGGCTAGACTAATGTTCCTTCAAGAGATTTATGAGGCTCAAAGACATGACAGTAATTTGCAAGCCAGAAGAGTACAATGCGAGTTGGGTATCGAGTCTGGCTTTCGCTTTAATTCAGATGGATGTTTAATGTTCAGAGACCGAGTGTGTGTACCAAGGAACGAGGAGCTTATTAGTAAAGTTTTGCATGAGGCACACAACAAATACTTATCAGTACATCCGGGTAGTACCTAGATGTATAATGATTTGAAGAAATGGTATTGGTGGCCAAGTATGAAGAAAGATATTTCAGAGTCTGTTTCTAGATGCTTGATTTATCAACAAGTAAAGGCTGAACACCAAGTACCTTTGGGTTTGCTTCAACCTATAATGGTACCCGAGTGGAAATGGGATGAAGTTACCATGGACTTTGTGACGAGTTTGCCGCTGACACTAAGTAAGAAAGATACTGTATGGGTTGTGGTCGATAGACTTACGAAGTCAGCCCATTTTATACCTATTCGAGTTGACTACTCACTTGACAAGTTGGCAAACTTGTATGTCTTAGAGATATTAAGGCTTCATGGAGTACTGCTATCGATCATTTCGAATAGAGATCCGAGATTCACATCCAGATATAGAGAAAGTTGCTAGAGGTCTTGGGTACAAAGTTGAGTTTTAGTACAGCCTTTCACCCCTAAACCGACGGTTAGTCGGAGAGGTTAATACAAGTACTTGAAGATATGCTCAGATGTTGTGTTCTTGAGTTCCAAGGTAGCTGGGAAAAATACCTACTATTGGTAGAATTCACCTACAATAACAGTTTTTAGTCAAGCTTGAAGATGGCACCTTATGAGGCTTTGTATGGGCGTAAGTGCTGAACGCCTTTATATTGGATTGAACTTAAGGAAACCAGATTCATGGAGTAGACTTGGTTAAAGAAATCGAATAGAAAGTAAAGGTGATTCGAGATTACTTAAAAGGTACTTCTAATCAAAAAAAGTCCTATTCGGATTTGAAAAGGAAAGAGATAGAATATCAAGTCGGTGATAAAGTATTCCTGAAAGTGTCGCCATGGAGAAAAGTTTTTAGATTTGGCCGAAAAGGCAAATTGAGTCCACGTTTTATCAAACCATTCGAGATCACTGAGAGGATAGGGCTGGCAGCCCATCGGTTGGCTTTGCCACCTCAGTTAGAAAAGATTCACGATGTATTTCATGTGTAGCCCATCGGTTAGCTTTGCCACCTAAGTTAGAAAAGATTCACGATGTATTTCATGTGTCTATGCTACGATGCTACCGATCAGATCCTTCGCATGTAATTACCCCGACAGAAGTTGAGATACAGCCTGATATGACATATGGTGAAGAACCAGTTAAGACTCTAGCCCTGGAAGTCAAGCAATTAAGGAATAAAAGTATAGCTCTTGTGAAAGTCTTATGGAAAATACATGGGGTAGAATGGGCTACTTGGGAGCCTGAGGAGGCTATGAGGAATCAGTATCTGAACCTTTTCACTGGTAAGATTTTCGGGGACAAAAATCCCTAAGGGGGAGAATTGTAACAGCCCGACTTAAGGCCTAGTTGGAATAGTGGTGCGAGACTACAAATCCGAAGTAGAAATATGTGTTTAAATGAATTTATAAGGCTTATGAGGTGTTTGTATAATTGTGTGAAAGTTCCATGAAGGAATTTTATTAATTAGTGAATAAATTGTCCATTAGGACTAAATTGCAAGAATTAGAAAGTATGAGATTCTAGAATATTTAAGTATGAAATAGCATCATAAAAATTAGTAGAGGTCCTTATTTAGCAATTAGACCATTATTTGTTGAGATGGACAAAAATGAACATGGGAAGGAAAAATCTCAAGAAAGAGCATGAAGGGCATTTTGGTCATTTGGTTAATTAATGAATTAAAAAGGGAAAAACAAGTCAAAATCTTCTCCATCTTCTTCCTCTAAGTGCCAAAATTTCAAGGAGCCATAGCTAGGGCTTTGATCAACTTCCAAGCTCAATAGTAAGTGCATCCTAGCCCCATTTTTAATGTTCTTCGTATTTTTGAGACTCTCGTAGCTTGGTTTAACTATTTCTAGCTATATTTTGAGCTAGGGTTTCCGTTAAAAAATTTACCCATGTATGACATGCATGTATTTTGATATTTTATGGAAGATTATGAAAGGTTGATGTTGGGTAAACATTTTTTTCTAAATGATTTTCATGAAAAATGCATGTAAGGACGAAATTGTAAAAGTCATGAAAATGGTCATACATGAGTGAAATAGTAGGTATTGAAGGTTGTTATAGTTAAGAAAATTATTTGGCTAGGCTTAAAGTACAAGAAAGTTGAATGAAAATTATTTTACGAGCCTAGGGGTAAAAGTGTAATAATGAAAAAAGTTTAGGGGTAAAATTGTAATTTTTCCAAAGTATGAATTATGAGTCAATTTAGTTAATGTGAGTATTAAACAAGTTAAATTGTCATTATAGATCAAGAAACGCGAAACCCAGATCAAAACCGAGGCAAAAACAAAGTGGAGGACTAAATTGCACAATTCTACATATTTTGAATACCGAGATAAGTTTGTATGACATTAAGGTTACATTTCTTGTTATGTTTAAAATTAATTATTATTTTTGTGAAATGTATATTCTCTACATGAAATGATCATTAATACTATGATGATGAAGTGAAAGAGAATAAGTAAGCAAGTAGAAGTCCTGATTGAATTTTCGGAATATCGAGGATTCCTATGTAATAAGATGAGCCAAGGAAAGCCCATGTAAGACCATGTCTGGGACATGTCATTGGAATTAAGGAATGTAGGTCCCGTGTAAGACCATGTTTGGGACATGGCATCGGCACCAAACGTAGATCCTATATAAGACCATGTCTGGGACATGACATCAGTATCGAATAAGGAAGGTCTCATATAAGACCATGTCTGGGACATAGCATTGACACCATATGAGGAAGGTCTCGTGTAAGACCATGTCTGGGACATGGCATGGACACCATATGAGGTAGGTTTCGTGTAAGACCATGTTTGGCACAAGGCTTCGACACCAAAGGAAGATTTTGTGTAAGACTATGTTTGGGGCATGGCATCGATATTAAGGTAAGGAATCCCGAGTAAGACCATATCTGGGATATGGCTTCAGAATATGAGGCGATCCCATGTAAGACCATATCTGGGATATGGCTTCAGAATATGAGGCGATCCCATGTAAGACCATATCTGTGATATGGCATTGGTGTCAAGACATATGTTTGACAATGTTGAGTATCCTCCGTTATTCCTGGAAATTCAATGGGTAAAATAATTAAGTATGAGAAAGGTAATAGATGAGATGAGTAAGTAAAATTGATGATGAGATAAGTTGTATGAAAATGATTAAAGGTCCATGTAAGCTAAAAAGGATCAAGATTCAAATTTTGACCATTATAGTTTAAATACTAAACCATGTAATGAATGATACAAGTACTATGAGTAAATGCAAGATAAGGTAACCCTAAGGTGATGGGTAAGTATGTGTAACTAAGTCTTAGTACGTGAGTTTTATGTGTACTTATTTCATGATGAGCGAGTTTATTTAAAGCAATTATGTTGTTATTTAAGATTTCATGCAAGCTTAATAGGCTATAAGGTTACCCCTCTCATTCCCCTTTTCCTTGTATATCGCCAAGCTAGTTCGGGGATCGAAGGACGTCAAAGCTCGGATCACACTATCAACCATTCTTTTGGGTATAGCAAAGTTTATCATTTTGAGTATGGCATGTATAGGAGTTTGACCATTTTGAGTTATGTCATATTAAAGGAAAATGCTAGCTGATAAACCGTAAAAGTAACATATTTTAACCCCATATTTAGTATGCTTTTGGATGATTTAGCCCTTGATTTATGTAAAAAGGTGCTTGTAATCCTTTCTTTTCATGATTATACTCAGGAAAGCACCTAAGGATAAAAAGAACGTAAAATGGGCTTAAAACGGACCAAATTGGGCCAACCCAAGAAATCGATACGGCTTAGACTTCAAGTCACACGGTCGTGCCTCGTCAAATTACTTCACACGGCCATTCCACGATTTACACTACCGTGCCCCAATCGACAGAATCGAGACACGGCCTGAAGACGATTTACATAGGCGTGTACCATGGCCGTGCCCCTGCTGCGGGAAAGAGCAATTTCACTCGGGTTTGGATGCTTGGAGGCAAAGAAACACATTCCTAAGTCTACTTAAACATCCTAGGAGGAATTCTACTTAAATTAAGATACTTAGGAGCCAAGTAAAGCATATCAAAGCCTATATAAACACCCAAGGTAGCAACTAAAAAAGGGAGTTTGGCAGAAGCCTAAACGTAGGAGGAAGTTTTGGGAAGAGTTTTCTACCAGAGCTTTTATTCAGGGAATTACCCGAAGATAGCCAGTTGATCCATCTCAAGAAGCCGGTGTTCTACTCAAGACAGAGGATCTCCTCTTCAATTCCTTCAGGGGGTTTTAGGGATTTCTTATGTTTTGTTTTATCTTTTCTTTTAAGATGTTTTCTTATTTTGTTATGAAATAAACCCTTCAGATACCTGAAGGGGATGAAACCTATGACGGATTTTGTTATTTGATTTTTAAATTATATGATAAGTACTTAGTTTGTTCTTAATTATGTTGCTTAATTTAATCTGATGTGCTTAGGCGGAGGAGGAATAGAGCCTGCCTAAGAGTAGATCTAACATAATTAAGCGGAGTTGATCGAGTGCCTAGAGATAGGGTTACAAGATTTTGTCGGATTAGGGTGAAACCTAATATGGGAATCCATTGATCGATTTACTTCTCCCTTAATGGGTTATTATAAGAGAACGAGAGTTCCACTAATTAACCTAAGGTTAGACGTTATTCACCTCGAGAGAGGGTTTAATATAGGTTAGGGAGTCTCACGGATCAAGCTAAGTAAAGAATTCCACAGTCTTTGCCCAAAGTTTCGTTCTTTTGTCTTTTCATTTAGTTTAAGTATTTTATTAGTTTTTAGATTAATAAACCAATCACTCCATATTTCAGGCTAAATAATAGAAAGAAAGTGAGTAGTAGTACTTTTAGGTTCCCTTGGGTTCGATAAGATATTCTTGCCTAAACCATACTATTGCTCGATAGGTGCACTTGCCTCTATGGTTGCCATAGTTAGTCTACAGGTTTAATCATTCTTTTTATAAATATTAAAACTCGACTGTTTGACACGATCAAGTTTTTGGCGCCGTTGCCAGGGAACACTAAAATATTAAGAAAGCTCTATTTCTATTACTTTAGCCAATTTTTTATTACAATTTATTATTATTATTATTATTATTATTATTATTATTATTTTATTTTGCTAATTTTTCCTCTATTTGACTTTTGGTAGAAAATTTTAGTCCATGTAAAAGATGGCGGCAAGTCATGAGGGCAATTCCTACTAAAGCAACCAATGTTTTCAACCTCGACGTGGTCATCAGGCTATCTAATCAGTTAGAGATGATGAATAAAAAGATTGATGATTGGTATAGTCCCTCGTAGGTACACCCAGAAATACAATATGATTCGAATCTAGGAGGCGTGGCGAATCCTGAGTACCCACCCTACGGATGTGGCATGGAAAACGAGCAAGCTCACTATACAGGTAACTATTCTAGATATCAAAATAATTTTTATAGTGATAATTATAATGCAGGATGGAAGTTCTATCCCAATTTCTCATGGGATGATCAAAATAGCCAAATATCGGAACTTCCTCCAGATTTTCATCAACCACCTCACCATCAAGAAGAGGAGCCGAATCTTGAAGAGATGCTGATGAAATTCATGGCAGCCACAGATTCTCGTTTCCAAAAGACTGAAGCAGCACTTGATGAACAATAAAAATCGATCAAAGGGATCGAGAATCAAGTTGGAGAACTTACTACGTCAGTGGGACATCTCACAAAGCTGATTTCTGAACGTCAACAAAGACGCCTACCAAGCCACACAGAAACAAACCCAAAAGAACAGATCCAAGCCATCACAACTCAAGAGGGTACAACGGTAGACGAGCCCACCACGACACAAGAAACCAAGGAAGAAGAAGGCAAGGTAGAGGTAACACAAGAAAAGTCAAAATTGGTAATCAAGGAGTGCCAACCTCGCATACCTTATCCCGAAGCAATGAAAAGAGACGATTCAGAGGGACAGTTCGGTAAGTTTCTTAAACTCTTAAAGAAAATACATATTAACTTACCTCTTCTTGAAGCTCTTTTTCAGATGCTAAACGCGAGGAAATTTTTAAGACAGCTCTTGACCAACAAACGCAAATTAGACGAAGAGCACCACGTGGAGCTAAACACAATATGCTCAGTAATTCTACAAAATAAACTACCACGGAAATTAAAAGATCCAGGGAGTTTTACAATTCCATGTTTAATTGGTAGTTTATCTATTGATAATGCGTTAGCGGATTTAGGTGCAAGCATCAATGTTATGCCTTACAAAATGTTTAAACAACTAGGTCTAAGGAAACCCAGACAAACTAGGATGAGCATTCAATTAACTGATAAAACTATAAGAATTCCTAGGGGTATAATAGAAAATGTTCTAATCAAAATTGATAAATTTGTATTCCCAGTAGACTTTGTCATTTTAGTCATGGATGAGGACAACACGATCCCCTTAATTTTAGGAAGACCCTTTTTAGCAACTGCCAGAGCTAATATTGATATCTATGCAGGAGAACTCATACTTCGTGTAGGCAATGAGATAGTCACTCTTCAAGCTCTTGACTCAGCTAGGACATCAAGTAATAAAGGTACGAATGTTAATAACCATTTGGTTCAACCTTCTTTACAGGAAACATCACGAAATCACCTAGCTGAGCTAGATCTTAGACCTCGTGCCAATAAAGAAGAATTATATGAGGAACGAAGCCTTAGGGTTGACAAACTAGAAGAGTGGAAAACACAATTTAAAGAAGAACCAGAACCACACAAAGTGAAACCGAAGAAAACCCTAGACGAGCTGATAGGAACAACAAATCACATCAAAATAGAAGATCAGGTATTGTTGAATACGGAAGACCCTCGAATCACCAATTCAGAACTCAAGGTAAACGAAGAAATCACTTTTGAGGTATTTAATGCCTTCCTATATGGCACAGTCGAGGAAAGCAATCCTAAATACAACACTTTTAAGGTAAACATTACTCGACTTAAACTTTATATCCATAACCGAGTTGATCGCATGAGAAAGGATTTCCCCTCCTCAAACCACCATCATTGTGCATACAACAGGTAAGTCTAGCTCAAGACTTTAAACGAGCACTTCTCGGGAGGCAACCCGAGTACTAACCGTACTAATTAGTTTGGTTTTATTTATTTTCGTATTTTGGCATAGGTTTCCATACCCACACGCCTTGCACACTGCCGTGGCCGTGGTCGTGTGGACACCACGACTAGGCACATGAGCGTGGACCTTATCTCTATTTAATTATTTACTTTTATTCATATTTTTTATTTTTATTTTTATTTTTATTTTTATTTTTACTTCCTTTATTATTTTCTCCTTTTTCTCAATGGCATTTAGATTTAGCTTAGGATACAATAAAACCAAGCCAGCTACTTTGAGGATTCAATTTCAAATGGTTTGAGACGCTTCCCCACGTTCACCTCCAATCTTATCTAATTTCTTTTCAAAGACTTCATCCATAATTCAGGAAGTTTCACTTCTCTCCCTATCTTATGACTTTATTATTATCTTGCTTTGTACATTGAGGACAATGTACAACTTAAGTGTGGGGGGGTTATCTAAAGCATTATTCAAAAAATCCTGAATTTTAAATCTTATTTTTAAGTATTTTTCTCATATTACTAATTAGGATGAAATTTCTAATGATTTATGATTTTTATTGATATGTTTTAGATTAAGTCATAGTTAATTGTGCATTGATGATTAAATTTGAAGAATACTAGAGAATCAGCCATGGTAAGTATACTTTCTAAAAATTAAAATTGATGGGTCGTTGAACTGAATTTGAGTATTACCTTGAAATTTGGAACTTATAAGGATTAATGTCAAAAACACCCATAATTTTTGTGAGATTTTGAGCCTTATAGAGCATATATTCTTTTTCATTCTCACTTTATTGATTATGAGTGTGTTAACTTTGAACTATTATTCTAGAACTTGCCTCGTTTATACATGTCGAGACCACACTTTTGATTTGATATACAGAGATGATAAAGGCATCTAGGATTTAACCCACTTACTCCATAAAAAGCCTACCTTCACAAATTAACCCCTAGTGAACCCCGTTGAATCCTAACAACTTTTTTTTTATTGACTCGCCCACTAATATTAACCCAAAACCCCTTTGTATTTGTTATCACCCATTCTTTTGACTACCCTTTAATCGAGGTTTGATTTGATTAAGTTACCGAATTATATTAGTTCAGTAATTACATTTATCATTTATGATGTAATATTTTAGTTTGTTCTTAAAAAAAAACATCGACAAATCGAAGTATATTCAGTATTAGTAGTAGAGAAAGTGAGCTTATGCATTAAATTATCAAAGAAAAAAGCTCGTATTATTATTAGTTTAAAGTTTCAATTGATGTAATCATTTATTTTCTAAGTTCATTATTTTTAGTTAGGTAACTTATCAATTCGATCTCGATTTTAACCTTCTAATTCAGCCTTTATCCACACCTTTTAACCCAAGCCCCGTTACAACCTTGATTAAAGACCTTTTGATCTGTGTACCATCTCATATACAGTGGTGGAGATTTAATTTTCAGGCAAGCATATGGGATTAAGTTTTCAGGTTTGACTTATGATTGCTTATTCTTGAACCTTAAACACTTTGAGTGATTTGAGTGAACCTTTAGTGAGGATTTCAATCCTTACCGATTTTGAATTAAAGGTAATTATTCAGATAAGGGGAGACACCTATGTTTTCGTACTACAAAGGTATGACTTATCTTGATTGAATCTTTAGGGTTCTTTGAGTTAAATTATCCATGTATAAATTATCTATGAATTATGATGAGACATTGTCGATAGGAATTATGAATTATGGAAAGTTCGTTTTAATTATAAGTTGAGAATTTTGCTTGAGGACAAGCAAAAGCTTAAGTGTGGGGGTATTTGATAAACCGTAAAAGTAACATATTTTAACCTCATATTTAGTATGCTTTTGGATGATTTAGCCATTGATTTATGTAAAAAGGTGCTTGTAATCCTTTCTTTTCATGTTTATACTCAGGAAAGCACCTAAGGGTAAAAAGAACGTAAAACGGGCTTAAAACGGACCGAAGTGGGCCAACCCAAGAAATCGACACGGCCTAGACTTCAAGCCACACGACCGTGCCTCGTCAAATTACTTCACACGGCCATACCACGATTTACACAGCCATCCTCCAATCGATAGAATCAAGACACGGCCTGAAGACGATTTACACTGGCGTGTACCATGGCCGTGCCCCCACCGTGGGAAAGAGCAATTTCACTTAATTTTGGATGCTTGGAGGCAAAGAAACACATTCCTAAGTCTACTTAAACATCCTAGGATGAATTCTACTTGAATTAGGATACTTAGGAACCAAGTAAAGCATCTCAAAGCCTATATAAACACCCAAGGTAGCAACTAAAAAAGGGAGTTCGGTAAAATCCGAAACAGAGGAGGAAGTTTTGGGAAGAGTTTTCTGCCAGAGCTTTTATTCAGGGGATTACTCGAAGATAGCCAGTTGATCCATCTCAAGAAGCCAGTGTTCTACTCAAGATAGAGGATCTCCTCTTCAATTCCTTCAGGGTGTTTTAGGGATTTCTTATGTTTTGTTTTATCTTTTCTCTTGAGATGTTTTCTTATTTTGTTATGAACCAAAACCCTTTAGATACCTGAAGGGGATGAAACCTATGTCGGATTTTGTTATTTGATTTCTAAATTATATGATAAGTACTTAGTTTGTTCTTAATTATGTTGCTTAATTTAATCTGATGTGCTTAGGTGGAGGAGGAATAGACCCTGCCTAAGAGTAGATCTAACATAATTAAGCGGAGTTGATCGAGTGCTTAGTGATAGGGTTACGAGATTTTACCGAATTAGGGTGAAACCTAATATGAGAGTCCATTGATCGATTTACTGCTTCCTTGGGGGGTTATTATAAGAGAACGAGAGTTCCACTAATTAACCTAAGGTTAGACGTTATTCGCCTCGAAAGAGGGTTTAATATAGGTTAGGGAGTCTCACGGATCAAGCTAAGTAAAGAAGTCATATGAATGAAAAGTTAGATAACAAGAGAAGTCATAGGTGGATTCTTCCTGAGGGTATCGTCGTAATCAACTTAGTTTTTCCACAGTCTTTTCCCAAAGTTTCGTTCCTTTTTCTTTTCATTTAGTTTAAGTATTTCATTAGTTTTTAGATTAATAAACCAATCACTCCATATTTCAGGCTAAATAATAGAAAGAAAGTGAGTAGTAGTACTTTTAGGTTCCCTTGGGTTCGATAGGATATTCTTGCCTAAACTATATTGCTGTTCGATAGGTGCACTTGCCTCTATCATTGTCATAGTTAGTCTAGAGGTTCGATCATTCTTTTTATAAATATTAAAACTTGACTGTTTGACACGATCATTAGCTATCAAGTTTGTGCATTCTTTGTATATGTCCATTAGAAATTGGCAGATATTTGCTAAGTTTTATCTTTTTATAATGATGAGGTTATGCATTTAAGTTTATGTAATGGATAGAATAATTGAGATACTTGAAATGAATCAAGGGTGATTACGTTTTAGGGTGACAATTGGCTTGGAAAATAGGCTACAATTGTCCACACGGGTGTGTGTCTAGGCCGTGTATGACACACGGTCAGCCCCATGGCCATGTAAATAGGTCGTGTGTCCCCTACATCAACCTACGAGAATGTGATTCGTCACACGGGCCATCGAATGGGCATGTGCCCTGGTCGTGTGCTACTACGGTATTGATAATGTCATACTCAGAGAGCTCCACTGGCATGTCTAGGCCGTGTGAAGGACACAGGTTATAGACATGAGCGTGTGCTCAGCCGTGTGAAATAAGTCAATATCAACCACGGGTGTCGAACACAGGCGTGTCCTTTGGATCACACGAGTGTGTGGCCCCTGTCTAGGCCAAAAAAGTTCCTAAAAGCGTTAAAGATCCCGAATGGATTCTGAAACTCTTTGGACTTATGATTAAGGCCTCGTAGACCCATCTTATACCTAATTTGACTAAAGAAGGAAACGTTTTAAAATGGAACAAAATTTTATGGCTCGTAAATGTATGATTATGGTTAAGGACAATAATGCTTCGTATTCGGTTCTGGTGTCGGACTCAGGTAAAGGGTTTTACAATGAGATATGGCTAAAGTATGTAGTCGCTGTATTGCTTGTAAGAGAGCGAAATCAAGAATTCAGCCGCATGGGCTTTATAAACCACTACCAATCTTGGAAACACCATGGATGGATATTTTGATGGACTTTGTTTTAGGCCTTCCTAGAACAAAGAATGGAAAATATTCAGTTTTTGATGTAGTTGATAGGTTTTCAAAAATGGCACATTTTATTGCATGTAACAAAACTGACGATTCTCTAAGTGTTGCTAATTTGTTTTTTAGAGAGATCGTGCGTTTACATGGTGTTCCGAGAACAATCGTTTCTAACCAAGACACCAAGTTTTTGAGTCATTTTTGGAGGACCTTATGGGGAAAACTTGGAACTAAGCTACTGCTCTCAACAACTAGCCATCCTCAAACCGACGGCCAAACAGAGGTCGTTAATTGTGTTCTATCAATGGTACTTTGAGCGATTATACGAAAGAATTTGAATACTTGGGAGGAATGTTTACCTCACATTGAATTTGCATACAATGGATCGGTACACTCAGCTACTAAGTATTCACCATTTGAGGTAGTGTATGACTTTAATCCTTTAACTCCTTTGGATTTATTGCCTTTACCTTCTGATAAGTTGGTGCATGTAGATGGAAAGAAAAAGGCAGATTTTGTAAAACAATTACATTAGCGAGTTAGAGATAATATTGAGCGAAGAATGGAGCACTATGCTCGTCAAGTCAATAAAGGTCGTAAACGAGTGATATTTGAACCTGGTGATTGGGTTTGGATTCACATACGGAAAGAGAGATTTCTCGTCCAACGACAATCCAAGCTTTTTCCACGGGGAGATGGACCTTTTCAAGTCTTGGAAAGGATTAATGATAACACATATAAGTTGAATTTACTTGGTGAGTATGGAGTTAGTGAGACTTTTAATGTTGTTGATTTATCCCTTTTTGATGTAGGTGACGATTTGGGGACAAATCTCCTCGAAGAGGGGGGAATGATACAACCATAGCTCAGGAGATCACTTTCGAATCCATTGAGCTGCCACGAGGGCCTATAACTCGATCACAAGCTAAGAAATTTCAAGAAGCCTTTGCAAGCTATGTGGATCGAGCTTGGGGAGAGTAAGAGGCCGAATCCAACATTCATACATGGAACGGCTCTTGCAATTTATTGCAAGTTGAACTTAATTTTTAATAAACTCATCTTACTTTAATAAATGAGTTGCTGGACTTTATTCAACTTATCTTAGTTTAATTAATAAGTGTTTTTTTTTTTTAACTTTTTTTAATAAGTGTTGCTCTTAATTAATCTAGTTCCTAGGATTATTTATTGATGCATGAGTTAAGTTCATTTAATTATGCTTCTTTAATTAACTAGTTGTTGTAATAGTTGATGCATATGTTTTAGTTCATTTGCTTAATGTGTGTTATGTTTAATAAGTGTTTACATGTGTTTAATAAGCTCATTTTAATGTGTTTATTGCATGAGTCTTTTCAAGTCATAACCGTTACAATTCAAGGCTGTTACAAATTAAATGAAGTGGTTGTTCAAGTCATTTTCGGTTACAAAGTAAAGGGGCTATTACAAAGGAGGTTTATACATCATTTAAAGAGGCTTTAAGGAGCATTATATCATCTATTTAATTTCGGCAGCAACCTTTTCAACTACCATCCCGTTTCTGCCATTTCAAAGGTTAATTCAAGCATTCAAATACCATTAAGGAGCTGGTTAATAAGTTGGCATCTATTCGGCTGACCAAGGGCTAACTCGAGAGTCATTTTTCAAGAAATTAAAGTCATTCATTTAGCTGAATTGAATTGAATTGAAGAATGGAGTTATTTGGCTATAGAATGTGAAAAGACTAGAGTTTTATTTTAGCTTTTAAATGGCACATTAAGTTGAATGTTTGTGACCATTCTGCTTGTCTATTCTAACACTATAAATAGATGAAACCAGCCTTTGTAAAAAAAAGTTTTGGCTAAATATATATGAAATCTTTGAATTGTAAGTTATCCAATTCTCCTTGTTCTTACGGAATTGATTTGACTTATCAAGCTTAGCTTGTGGCGTCTATCCATTCCTTGTTTCTGAACTTATCACTTTCATAGCGTGGCGTTCATCATATACCAAGGTTCCTATCATCCTTGATAGTAGGTCGAGGTTCATCATATACCAAGGTTCCTATCATTCTTGATAGAGGGTCGAGGTCTTTTCTTTGCTATTTTTCTTAAAAACCAAAATCATCTAAGAGCCATTTGAGATTCGGGTCAACAATCAAGTATTGTTGGTTTATTTTCGGCCTTAGGAAATTTATCCTTTGTTTTGTTAAACCTTTTTGTTACTAATTTCTAATCCATCTTCTTCTTTTTTTAAGCCCTTTCATTGACAAGCCTTTCTTTGTTTGGAACGATCCATTTTTACTTAAATTCACGATCGGGCAACAAACAACTCGAATCAATCACGAGACGAGTTCGTATCACCGTGTCCTACCCGTGTCCAAATAAGTGAGCTTACTAACTTGGATCACACGACCAACCACACTCTCGTATGCCTAGCCCGTGCGCCCTTCGAAATGGCCACACACGCCCTATGTCAGGCCATGCCAAACCTGTAGGGTATACTGACTTATGCAACACAACCAAGTCACATGCCCATGTGCTAGGCCGTGTGCCAATTAGGAGGGTATACTGACTTGTGCCACACGGTCGATTACACGCCCGTGTGTGAGGCCGTGTGGAGCATACTGACTTTATTTCAATTTTAACCCCAAGAGACAAACGACCATGTAACATAACCGTGTGTCACACATGGCTGAGACACACGCCTGTGTCCCTGCTCATGTGCACAAAAATAGGCTATTTACCAAGCCAAATTGCCACCCAAATTTAGATACACCTACACCTCTCAAATAGCACACAATATAGCATCAATAGGCATATATTTCAATTCCACTCAAGCATGATTTATACCACATATTACTATCTAAATTCATGATAATCCTTGTCTTCTCAAAATATCAAAATGACCATTTGCAAAATATGCATTATTATGCTTAATTCCACAAACATACCAAATTTCAATTCATTTCCTATTGACATTCAAAATTTCTTAATATCAATGAGTATCATAAATCCACCTCAATCACACAATATAGGTCAATTACCAAATCAAAACAAAATCCATTTGCACACTTATATAAATCATCAAATTCACCATCCAAAACCAACTCACATGACAATATATATACAAACCAAAACATAAACATTTACAAGCCAATCAAAATGGCCAACATCGATACCAAAACATAGCCAAGATAACCAAAGTCCCTATACATGCCATATGACCAAACCATAAGTTCAAAAGTACCAATGTGACGGTTGGATAGTGTGACGATGTCTCTGACGATCCCTAAATCTGAGCTAGATTTGAATTCACTATAAAACACGGGAAAGATAAACAAAGTAAGCTATAAAGCTCAGTAAGTTCATACGAAATATGTTCAACAAATCATAATACACAAATCATCAATTTGAACTATTTAACATATAATTCATGATAACAACAAACCTTCCTCATACTTTACATGTACATACCTGTACAAATTCGTAGCGAACTCATACCATTTTGAAATACTGTCGAATACTCGATATTTCACACACTGTGTGCCAATATGTAGCCAGAGCTATTATAATCTCGCACACTAAGTGCCTTACATAGCCGAAGCTATCTCGGTCTCAGACACTATGTAACAGCTTAAACTTGTGCCCAATCGGAGTAGTGGTTTTGGGACCACAAATCCGACGAGGAAGAATTTATTTTTATTATATTGTTATGGTCTACAATTTCACTGAATAATTTTGTGAAATTTTGGTTCAAAAATTTTGATGTTTGGGCATTCAATTTAGTCATAAGGACTAAATTATAAAAAGTGCAAAAGTTGAGTTCTACATGTTAGAGGTGTCCAATTGTTATGAAATTTTAATTTGGAGGTCCTTAAATGGTAATAAGACCATTGGTTAGTTTTTTGGATAAAAATAGACATGAAATAGGTGAAATAGAATATTTTTAAGTTAGGGGCATTTTGGTCATTTAGTAATTAAAATGAATTAAAAACAAAATTAAAAGCCAATTTTTTGTCCATCTTCAAACCCATGGCCAAATTTCACAAGGGGAAACCATGGATAAGGTTTTTCAAGCTTCCAAAGTCGATTGTAAGTTCGTCCTTGCCCCGTTTTTAATGATTTTTACGTTTTTGAAATCCTCGTAACAATATCTATCTATTTTTACCACTAATTTGAGACATGGTTAAAGTCTAGGGTTTTGATCCATGATGAATATGTGTGTATTTTTGTGTTTAATGGTAGAAAATGCATGTTTATGGTTAGAGAAACGACTTTTACTATGTGATTTTCGGTAAAAATGCCTAAAAGGACTAATTTGTAAAAGTTATGAAATTTTTAATAAAAGTGTGAATTAGTGGAAATTGTGGGTTTTTGTAGTTATTAAAATGGTTCGGCTAGGCTTAAAATACAAGGAAATTGAATAAAAATCATTTTACGAGCCTAGAGGTAAAGTTGTAAATATGAAAAGTTTACGGGTAAAAATGTAAAATTTTTTGAAATGTGAATTTAGGCTAATTTGAGTAGCAGGATGAATAAATAAATTAAATGTGTTGTTATAGATCAAGGAAGACAAGATTCAGACTTAGAACAGGAGAAAAACAAAGAGAGTGACGAATAAGTCATTTTCACCGATTGTGCTACTAAGGTAAGTTTGTATGTAAATAATACATCATTTTTATTTATGTTTTAATATTTTGTTATATTATCTGAGATATGGTTGAATATGGAGTAATTATTTGATGTAAATTATGATTTGTGATTGATTATGGATGAATTGGTAAAATGTTGAAAAGTGAGAATTCCCGGTTGAACCTTCGGAATAGAAAAGATACGAATGAGGTAGCTAGGTCACATGTGTGGTACTAAGTGTAGGCCACTATGTGTACAAGACAGCTACGAGATGGTTTTAGGTCACATGTGTAGTACTAAGTGCAGGGTACTATGTGTACCAGGCAGATAGGTCGCATGTGTAGTACCAAGTGCATGCTACTATGCGTACCTGATAGCTTCGATCACATGTGTGGTACTAAGTACAGGCCACTATGTGTAAGTGATGGTTTTGGTCACATGTGTAGTACAATGTGCATGCTACTATGTGTACCAGATAGCTTGACTACAAGTGTGGTACTATGTGCAGGCCACCGTGTATCTGTTATTATTCCGATGAGTTCAACGAGAAATTGACTAAGTGAAAATACATGTGATCATGTAGCGACTAAGTGTAATTGAATTTGACCATGTGATGAATAAGTGCAAGTATAAGTGTGAAAATTTATGAACAATGTGCTAGATATTTGATCGAACCTTCAGTAAGATGAAATGGATATGAAAGAGTAAATTTAGCAACAAAACAGTTTTGGACAGCAGCAGTTGTGTGACTTTGAAAAATCACCAAAAATGGTGGAAGTCGAATTAGAGGTCTAATAAGATATGAAATTAAAGCTGAATGAGTCTATTTTAATATAAAAGAAACGGTGTAAACAAAATAATTTCATATTCTGTGATATTCAAATTTTTGTGAGATAGGGTCATAATGATGTCGAAATCCCCTGTTCTGACTTTGAAAATCACTAAAACTTGTATAAAAATAATTATGGCTTATAATTTAAATGATTAAATTTATTAATGAGCCTACCTTCAATAGAAACAAACAGGAACATCATCCAAATCCTGTATGAAGAGATAGTTAATTTTTAGTGAAAAAGGGTCAAAACTGTCAGACAGCAAAACAAGGGTGACTTTACTTATTAGCTAAACCAAAAATTTTGAAAATTTTATGGTAAGAATATATGTGAGTCTAATTTCAGGAAAAATTAGCAGATCTTAATTTGGAGTTCTGTAGCTTGAGATATAAATAATTTAGTGACTATGACTCGAGTAGACTGCTTGAGATGAACATGAGTAAATGGTGGAACTATGTGTAATTATGATTGTATTTTCTTGAGAACATATTGTGAAGATTTATAAATGTAACAGTCCAGTTTATACCCTAGTCAGAACAGTGGTTTCGGGATCACAAATTCGAGTTTGAAAATTATTTTAGTATTATTTTCTATGTTTGCAATACATGACTAAGAATGTGTGAAAGTCTTGTGATTTAATTTGATTGTATGTGTGCTTAATTTGAAAAAAAGGGCTTAATCGCAGAAATTTTAAAAGTGACTAATTATAGTGTAAGTGTTAACTTGTTATTGTTTTTATAAGGTAGAGCCATTAAGAGGAAATTCAGCCATTTGTAAGGCTAGTGGACGGTGGTGGACCTTGATTTTAAGATTTATATATTATTAAGGGTAAAAAAATTATAATGGTTATAATAATAATAATATATATGATATATAAAACCAACATTGAAAAGCCACCATCTATATATTCATCTTTTTGTTATGACCAAAAATAAGAAAAGAAAAAGAAAGAACAAAAGCTTTCAAGGGTTTCAGCTTTGTTTGACTTAATTAAGATCAAGAATCGAAGAAAATGGATTTAGATCGCGGGAAATCGAAAGTTGTCGAATAACCGAATCTGATCAAACATCCAAATTTGAGGTAAGTCAATATATAAATAAATGTATTTGTATTAAATTATGTATGTTCATATGACTATGGATAATGAGGAATGCATATGAGATGTTGTATATATATATATGAATTCTAAAATAAGATTGACAAAGTGTTAACATCCGAGAAGTTCCATTCGAACATAGAAATATTTGGGATTAACTATGTTATGACATAGGTGATTGATATCTGATTACGTGTAAGACCATGTCTGGGACAGTGGCATTGGTATCTGATTACGTATAAGACCCTGTCTGGGACAGTGGCATCGATATCTGATTACGTGTAAGACCCTGTTTGGGATAGTATCATTGATATCTGATTACGTGTAAGACCCTATTTGGGACAGTGGCATCGTTATCTGATTACGTGTAAGACCCTGTCTGGGACAGTGGCATCGATATCTGATTATGTGTAAGAGCCTGTCTGGGACAATGGCATCGATATCTGATTACGTGTAAGACCCTATCGAGGACAGTGGCATCGATATCTTATTACGTGTAAGACCCTGTCTGGGACAGTGGCATCGATATCTGATTACGTGTAAGACCCTGTCTAGGACAGTGGCATTGACATCAGACTACATGTAAGACCATGTTTGAGATGTTGGTATTGTATGACTATTCCGAGAATTTTGAGTATCCTATTAGATTCTGAACGTTTCATTAGGCAAGTCATAGAAACGAACAACTATGTGAATTGTATATTTGTTTCAGATGCATTTAAAAAAGTACACTATGTGTGTATGAAAGGTAAGTGTCTGTATGAACTTACTATGATGAATATTGCATTGAAATGATGAGATAATATGTGAAGATATGCTTGAATGAGCCATACGTAAATGTGATACAAGAATGGAAAAGCTATGAGCTAACAAGTATATGATGATAGGCAAGTTTGAATGATGAATGGCTAAATAAAAGTGCCAAAAAGAATTATGGTTATACAATTGAGCTATTAGTGATTTCATATTGATTATATGTCTTGAATGCTTAAATATTAAGTTTATTTGTATATAACTTACTAAGCTTTTGAAATCTTACTCTGTGTGTGTGTTTTTCTATGTTTTATAGATCATCAAAGCTACTGAAGGCTCGGGGGCCGTCGAGGATCGTCATCACACTACTCAACTTGTTTTGGTACATTTTGGAAATGTATATAGCTAGAAATGGCATGTATAGGCTAGCTATTTGTATAAATGTGAGAGTTGAACTTAGCCATGTGATTTGGCTAGCTATGTGACGGTAATATGCTTTAATGAATGTCTTATATGATGCATATTTTGGTATGGTTAGAAAGCACAAGAAATGGTTAAGATTATGGTAAGTATAGATAAATTAAGCTTGTATATATTCATAAGTTTTAGTCTTGTAATATTGGCATGATTAGTATTGGATTGGATTGTTGAGGTGGATGATTATTTTGATATGTTTTTGGTTGACATACATGCATGAGATGTGTTGGTAATTTGCTTGTAGGAATGACCCTAGTTAGGTGGCATTTTGGCCTTGCAAATGCCTATAATGTCACATGGTTGTGGCACACGGGCGTACCTTGCGACCGTGGAGTAAAACCAGTAGTTATCTTAAAAGCACACAACCAAGGTACACGGACGTGCCTAGTAGCCATGTGAAGAAGTCAATATATGGCCTAGGAGTACACGGCCTTAACATGAGGGTACTTAGTAACCGTGGAGCCAAGTCAGGATCGATCATGGCTAGGGTACATGGGCATGCTTGGTGGCCATGAATTTAAGTCAGGTTCAACCACGGAGAGGACACACAGGTGTGTCTAACAGCCGTGGGAGGCACACGACCTGCCCACACAGGCGTGTAACCCCTGAAACTTGGAAAAGTTTTAAATTTTCAAAAATTTCTGTATGCGTTCCAGTTTAGTCCCGACCGTTTTTTTCAAAGAATATTTTAGGCCTCGATGACGTACAGAGGGGATTTTATGATAGTTATATGATGGTTTAATTTATGAATTGTCTGTTAAAGTTTCTAATCTGTCAGGTAATGCCCTTAACCCTAATCCGACGATGGGTACAGGATAGGGGTGTTACAATAAAAGCCTATTAATAAATCAATTATTATTTACATACCTACTTACTAAGCAATAATGCTTCCCCCCCTTCATTTCCTTTTTCCTATAGTGTCACAGATGCTAGCTCGAGTTGGAGGTCATCGGTGATTCTATCACACTAAGAAGTTATTGATTTGTATTGTATCAACGATCTTCAAGTATTTTTAAGTATAGGGCATGTATAGGGACTTGATTATATGTATATGTTATTATGAGTTGGCCTAGAATGTTGGCCTATGCTATTTGATGGTTATTGTTGTATAAGGCCATTTAATGTTGCCAATATTTTTTTATGTTATAAGTTTATGATGATGCATTTCAAGGATGTGTATGCTTGCATGTGAATGGTTAAGTGTGTGTGTGTGATTATGCATGATGAATGCGGTTTGTAAATGGATGTCTTAGTGTGGATGTTTGAATGCTTAATAATACTATGTTGTGTGATGATAAATTTTTATAAATGTATAAGTGTTTTGGAGTGGCAAAGGGCTTGGTAAATAGCCTTACTTGAGGCAACACAGGCAGCCACACGGCCATGTGCCCAGGGTGTGTGAAGTCTGCACTTGATTTTCAAAAATTCAGAATGCCATAGGGCCAAACACACGGGCTTGTATCTCGGCTGCGTGAAGGACATGGCCTTGGACACGGGCGTGTGCCTGTTTTTCAAGAAATTTTCTAATGTTTTCTAAAGTTCTCAATTTAGTCCCGGACCACATCCAAAGTATGTATTGGGCCTTGTAGGCCCTATTTAGGGACTCAAGGATAAAAATTTGAAAAGTTTTAATTTGGATGAAATTTTATGACTCGGTTTAATATGTTTATAGGTGTATGTATTTCAGTAATGCCTCGTACCCTATTCTAGCGTCGAATACAGGTAAGGGGTGTTTCATTTAGTGGTATCGGAGCTATGGTTTAGTCGATTCTCGAACTAACATAGCGTATGCGAGTCTAGCTATAGATTCCATATTACTACTCGTGATAGTGTGATATCTCCCGACTTTGACAAAATTATTTTATTAAGACAAAGATGACTTTCAACTGAGCTATTTTTCGATAATGCTAATAATGATATTGAAATGATTAAAATGTGCTTATGATGTATCAAAATTTGGAAAGGTATGAATAGAAGCTCACGATATATATGTGTTAATGGATATAATGAATTAACCATAAGTTGAAGAATATGGATAAAGTGTTATCGTTCCAATTGAACATTGCATTTCGATAAATCAGAGTGACTTTTTGCAGTGAATAACATGAAAATTTTGTTTTGAGATGAGCTTATTACGATTGGTTGATATTCATATGTGATAATGCTGAATGTGTTGCTAATATATTTGAAAATGTGTTCATGATTAGTAGAAACCTAGAGATGTGTAATCAAAGTACATGATATTGTGTTGGTATTGAATGCTATGCTATATGCGTGTATGTATGAGAGTCAGAAATTTAAAGGCTTTACATGTAACACCCCAAACCCATCCTAGAAGTTAGGCCCGAATCTGGCGTGCCACATTGAAGTGTCTTTCAAAAACCATGTTTTCATTGAAAACCCTTCTTAATGAAAAGCTTGAGTAAAATCCCAGTTACATCTGTGTATTTTTTTCGAGGTTTATTAAAAAGTTATTACCTTCAAAACTTTATTGTTGCGGAAGCTTAATTTAAAACAAATGATTTACGAAAATGTGATATTTAAAAATTGAGTTGTGAAAACGTTGTGTTTTGAAAATAGTTATCGTTTTGGGAAAATCGCGTTCTACTTCTAGTAGATTTAAATCATAATAAACTGAAAATCCCAATTTAAAAACCAGAAATTAAAAGAGGCCTTATTACAACAAAACCCAAATTAAAGAAAACGGTTTAAATATGGTGAAATAAAATACTAGAATTTAAAACTGATCGTAATGTGGCCACCTATGAGTCCTCCAGTACGTCGAACCGCTTATTGAGGATTACTTGAAAAATTAAAAAGAGAGGGTGAGTTTACGAAAACTCAGTGTGTACAACCCTCATCGATCATAAAGCATGCATCACATCAATTCGGGCCTAAGCTTATTACAGTAATGGTGGCATTTGGGCCGTATCCCATAATAGCCTCAGTTGGGCCTTAACCTATATCTCAATCAAATCATATCATGCAATGCACAAATGCCTATACCAACCATACACTCCGTTTCCTGTCCATCCCTGCACTCCTGTGGGGATTTAATCGACCCACCTATCCCTACACTCATTATGTAGCACCGGTTGTGGCACTAACCAATATTATAGCATAGCTGCCAAACACATAATTGGCTTAAAGCCATCGGTGGATCCACATTCATCAAGCGACCATGCGACCCTAACAAATCATACACTTCCTCCAAATGAATAATCCCATCCCCCATGCAGCATAATATCACATGAATGTAGACATACTATAAATAGTTTACAATAACAATCATATAACATGTAGGAGCATTTCAGTCATTTTGCCCTTCAAGGGCATAACAGTCATTTACCCTATGGGGTATTTGGTCATTTTACCCTCTAGGGGTATTTTGGTCATTTTACCCACCAAGGTATTTCAGTCATTTTACCCTTCAGGGGTATTTCAGTCATTTTACCCTCAAGGGGCATTTCAGTCAGTTTACCCTCCAGGGGTATTTTGGTCATTATACCCTCCAGGGGTATTTTGGTCATTTTACCCTCTAGGGGTATTTCGGTCATTTTACCTTCTAGGGGTATTTCGATCATTTTACTCTCCATGGGTATTTCGGTCATTTTACAACCTTCCCAAAGGTCTAAAGTTGCCTCTAGCGACACTGATAACATATATGATCAAATAGAGTATTTGGGTCCAAAGCCTAGTATTCGACCCAAGTGGGCCCACACTCTTGTGTGGCCCATTCAGCCCAAAATTGCATTTGGCCATGTGATCATCATGGCCGTCTCATTAATTCCTATCCATCCACAAATTTACTCGCGTAGGGCCAACGGGCCCATTGGGCCCACCCGGCCGATCCAGTCCATTTGGCCCAAAAAACGGCCCAAGGCCATGAGGACGCTCATGGTGGCCTCAACCATCTTACACCCATATTCGTGGGCTCGGTCCACCACACATGTGATCACACGCTTGTGTGGCATCATTCACCGGTATTTTAGCTTTTCGGCATCTACCGATCTACTTGGAGTGGTGTATGTGTGTACACACGCTTTTAGGCTCTTTTGCCGACTATCGGTCACATGGTATTGCTACGGACCAGTTTACCAAAATCGAGTGAATAATCCACGAGCACTGAACCTACAATCAACGACGATATTCTGTTAGTCACTTAATGTTAGAGTCAAGCACCCTCTTCTAATACTTAAACTGAACAATGTTGATACCTGCCTTGATTGAACGTACGCGATTTAGCCAGCTTAAACCGTTGACGGAGGTTGATAACAAACCCTTTGAAGGATATCTTGATTGAGTTATGAGGGAAAAGCTTCATCTATCTCAGAACACTCGCAGCTCCTTCATTCCATGAGAAAACCTATGAATCAAACGAATCAACATACCATACAAAGAGAAGGGAGGATTTGGCCATAAAAGGAAGGAAGGAATCAGCTTAGAAGAATGTAGAAGAGAGGAGACGTAATACTCTTTAAAGAATAAAAAGAACAAACAGAAGTTGAAAAAACTATCATCGAGGTTTAAGGGCGAACAGAGAGAAGAAGATGCAGTATTCGGTCCTAATAGCAAGATGGAGAGAAAGGAAATCCATTAACAAAAATAACCGAAGGAGGGAAGAAAGTGCATTCGGCTAAAAGAAGGATCAAGATGCAGGGAGAGGAAAATGCTAAGATCGACAGACTTGAGAGAAAAAGATATTCGACTAAAGAAGCAAGATGAAAAGGGGAAAAATAAACTCAGAATAAGCAATCAAAAGAGGAAACGAGAGAACCCTAGATTCCCTTAGCAAAACTGGCTCGAAAAAGTGCTAAAAACCCGAGATGGAGAGAATGAATCGAAAATCACTCCCCCACCACACTGAAATTCTAAATTTCTGAGTGCCCAAAGTCCCTATACGGAACAACTCTTCCCACCCAAAGTCCACGATTTTCTCCCCCTTATCTCTCCACAATCTACTCCTTAAATCAATAACTTCACCAATTCAAACTCTCCAACACAGAGTTCAAATCCAACACAAACCCTTGCCCACACATGAGTAAAATAAATAATCCCTCTTGCATGCAGTGAGACTTGAACCTCTGTTCTCCTTGCCACACCTGTGATGCCACAACCATTCCACCACAGGCTCTTTTTGAGTCTCTTTTTACTCACAATTACTTAAAAGGCTTAATACTAGGAGTTAGGGTTCCCCTAATGCTAAAAATAAAAATTTTCCATAAGACATTGCTTGGACCCAAGACTTCATAGAAGCCCCCTTAACCTTCCAAAATCACTCACCCAATAGATCTAAAATGCAATTGTGCCATTTCTTGTTCTAAAAAAAAAAAATTAAACGCTCCCATGCCCAAGGCCCAATTCTACTAGGCCTAAAATTTAGGTTGTTACATTACAATCTCCACCCCCTTACCTGTATAGTGTTATATGACGAAGTTCACGAGATTTACATTGAAGAAGCTCACAAGTAGGGAACTAAAGAGTTCAGTGGTGGAATAATTAATAACGTGATCAGAGAGGGGAATGACTTAACGAGTAGAAAATAGTTATGAGAGAAATATCAGATTATTTGGAATGTACAATGCCAAGGTTAGAGGATAAGTTTATCTCAGCTAATTGACTCATTCAGGTATGATGTCTAAAGACTGTACTTACCGAGAATTCTTTTGAATTGATTTTTATTAATGAATGGAATATTATGGAATTAGTGACGATAGAATTAGTCAGAAGAATGATGTTTGAATTGTAAAGATGTTTGAGTATGACAGCTAAAGTTGAGTAATTTATGATTATCTCTTCTAGGTATTCTATGTATTCTTACATTCTTAGAGGTATTTGTAATTACTCATTTTCTGATGAAAGCATCCTTGATCTGATTGATTTATGATTGACATTCCTCTATCTTCTATTGATATTCTATTCCGTTACGTATGAGATAAAAAGTTGACGGTGAATTCATATGAAACTATTCTTCTGTTTCTTCTGGCTATTGTTCTGTTTATATCTGTATGGAATATATATTATCTTTGTCACAATTGATTTCAGAAAATATGAAGAGTGTTTCTCTTTATTCTAGTTTACTCTAAGGAATCGTCAAGATCTCTATTATTTCATATAAGTAGTATTCTCAGGCATTCAGTATGGTCTTGTATCTTGGATTTCATTATCTTGGTTTTCTTATCATCCCTATTGTTTAATTGATCAAGCATGGCTTATCTTTAAAGTTGATACTGACAAACGTGTGTATTATGATAAATCAATTTTAAATTGTATATTCATTTTATTTCTTCGGGTAATTCTGATTATTATCAGTGAGTTCATACAAGATGTCGTGTTTCATCTAAGTTAATGTAGTTAGTAAATATTCGTGACTAGCATGTTGAAAGATTTTGTGTGAATATTGACTTGTCTTTGGGTAAAGTAGAAATACTTGCAGATACTTGAATGAAAAATCTTTGCTTATTTTATGAATGTGGTTCCAAGATTTACCTTATTGATGGTGTCCAGATTCTAGCTAAACTGAAAGCTAAAATGATGTTGCCATTATAAATCAGAAGAGCTCGAAAATGGAATGGTAAGTGGTAAATTAAACGAATACAATATGAACCAACTTTTGTTTGTGAAGTTTAGATCAGATTTGATTACTGTTACTATTATCCCGAGATAGAATTTATGTACTGGGAAACTTAGGGCTTATGTAGAGAGTTTCTGTTTAGAGCTCACCGTAACATCTTGTCTGTTCATCCAAAGAGAAATACAAAGTACAGTGATTTGAAGTAAATATTCTGGTATACGGATATGAAATCGATATTTCTGATTTCTGTGTTCAAATGTCATTTTTTTCGTTAGAGTAAGGGTGAATATCAAATGCATTCAGGACTACTATGGTCCACGAGGATACTGGTGTAATGCTGGGAAAATGATACCATAGATTTTGTATCGAGATGTCTCTTATCCCTAAAAAAAGAGAGATGCTACTTAGATTATGATTGATGGAAGATAAAAATCTATAAAACTATTTGGAAATTTGAGGGTTATATCATCAGCTATGGAAAAAGCTACAAGAAATTCTTAGCACGAGGTTTAATTGAATTGTGATTTTGATAAAAAGGTAGAAGCAATTTGTAAAAGTTGAAAACAGTTTCAGATCGACGTAAATAGCTATACAGAAGCAACACCTAAATGTATTGGATTCAAGATCGATGACAAAGTGTTTTTGAAATGATAGTCCTTGAAGAGGATTATTCAGTAACATGTTGGAAACTTTGAGAAAAGATGCTAAACCTCATTCTGGTAAGATTTTCGGGGACGAAAATCCCTAAAGGGGGAGAATTATAACAGCATGAACTTAGGCCTAGTCGGAACAGTGGTTTCGGGACCACAAATTTCACGAGGAATAATTTATTTTTATTATATTTTTATGGTCTACAATTTCACTAAATGATTTTCTGAAAGTTTGGTTCGAAAATTTTACGTTTGGGCACTCAATTCAGTCAAAAGGACTAAATTATAAAAAGTGAAAAAGTTGAGTTCTACATATTAGAGGTGTCCAATTGTTATGAAATTTTAAATTGGAGGTCCTTAAATGGTAATTAGACCATTGGTTAATTTGTTGGACAAAAATGGACATGAAATAGGTGAAATAGAATATTTTTAAGTTAGGGGGATTTTGGTCATTTAGTAATTAAAATGAATTAAAAAAATTAAAAGCCAATTTTTGTCAATCTTCAAACCCATGGCTAGATTTCACAAGGGGAAACCATGTCTAGGGTTGTTCAAGTTTCCAAGCTTGATTGTAAGTCCGTTCTTGCCCTGTTTTTAATGATTTTCACGTTTTTGAAATCCTCGTAACAAGATCTATCTATTTCTACCACTAACTTGAGATATGGTTAAAGTCTAGGGTTTTGACCCATGATGAATATGTGTGTATTTTTGTGTTTAATGGTAGAAAATGCATGGTTATGGTTAGAGAAACGACTTTTACTAAGTGATTTTCGGTAAAAATGCCTAAAAGGACTAATTTGTAAAAGTCATGAAATTTTTCATAAAAGTGTGAATTAGTGGAAATTATGGGCTGTTGTAGTTATGAAAATGGTTCGGCTAGGCTTAAAATACAAGGAAATTGAATAAAAATCATTTTACGAGCTTAGGGAAAAAATGTAAATATGACAAAGTTTAGGGATAAAATGTAAATTTTGCCAAATGTGAATTTAGGCTAAATTGAGTAGCAGGATGAATAAATAAATTAAATTTTTTGTTATAGATCAAGGAAGACAAGATTCAAACTTAGAACGGGGAAAATCAAGGAGTATGACGAATATGTCATTTTCACCGATTGTGCTACCGAGGTAAGTTTGTATATAAATAATAAATCGTTTTTATTTATGTTTTAATATTTTGTTCTATTATATGAGATATGGTTGAATATGGAGTAATTATTTGATGTAAATTATGAAATGTGATTGATTATGGATGAATTAGTAAAATGTTGAAAAGTGAGAATTCTCGGTTGAATCTTCGGAATAGAAAAGATATGAATGAGGTAGATAGGTCATATGCGTGGTACTAAGTGTAGGCCACTATGCCTACAAGAGAGCTATGAGATGGTTTTAGGTCACGTGTGTAGTACTAAGTGCAAGGTACTATGTGTACCAATTGGATAGGTCACATGTGTAGTAGTAAGTGCAGGCTACTATGCGTACCCGATAGCTTCGATCACATGTGTGGTACGAAGTGTACGCCACTATGTGTAAGTGATGGTTTTGATCGCATGTGTAGTTCTAAGTGCATGCTACTATGTGCACCAGATAACTTTGGCTACAAGTGTGGTACTTTCTGCAGGCCACTGTGTATCTGTTATTATTCCGATGAGTTCAACGGGAAATTGACTGAGTGAAAATACATGTGATCATGTAATGACTAAGTGTAATTGAATATGACTATGTGATGAATAAGTGCAGGTATAAGTGTGAAAATTTATGAACAATGTGCTCGATATTTGATCGAACCTTCGGTAAGATGAAATGGAGTAAGTGAAATTATGAAAGAAAAAATTTAGCAACAAAATAATTTTGGACAGTAGCAGTTGTGTGACTTTGAACGATCACCAAAAATGGTGGAAATCGAATTAGAGGTTTAATAAGATATGAAATTAAAGCTAAATGAGTCCATTTTAACATAAAAGAAATGGTGTAAACAAAAGAATTTTATATTCTGTGATATTCGAATTTGTGTGAGACAAGGTCAGAATGATGTAGAATCCCCTATTCTGACTTTGGAAAATCACTACAAATTGTATAAAAATAATTATGGTTTATAATTTATATGATTAAATTTCTTAATGAGTCTACCTTCAATAGAAACAAACGAGAACATCATATAAAACTGTCAAACAGTAGAACATGGGTGACTTTAAAGAATAAACTGTACTTATTGGCTAAACTAAAAATTCTAAAAATTTTATGGTAATAAGATATGTGAGTCTAGTTCAGGAAAAATTAGCGGATCTTAATTTGGAGTTCTGTAGCTCGAGATATAAATAATTTAGTTACTGTGACTCATGTAGACCGCTTGAGATGAACATGAGTAAATGGTGGAACTATGTGTAATTATGATTGTATTATCTTGAGAACATATTGTGAAGATTTATAAAAGTCTGTTAATAAATCACTTATTATTTACATACCTACTTACTAAGCTATAATGCTTACCCCCCTTCCTTTCCTTTTTCCTATAGTGTCACAGATGCTAGCTCGAGTTGGAGGTCGTCAGAGATTCTATCACACTAACAAGTTATTGATTGGTATTATATCAACGATCTTCAAGTATTTTTAAGTCTATGACATGTATAGGGACTTGATTATGTGTATATGTTATTATGAGTTGGCCTAGAATGTTGGCCTATGCTATTTGATGGTTATTATTGTATAAGTCTATTTAATGTGGCCAATATTTGTTATGTTATAAGTATATGATGATGCATTTCGAGGATGTGTATGTTTGCATGTGAATGGTTAAGTGTGTGTGTGTGATTATGCATGATGAATACGGTATGTAAATGGTATGTGGATGTCTTAGTGTGGATTTTTGAATGTTTAATAATACTATGTTGTGTGATGATAAATTTTTATAAATGTATAAGTGTTTTGGGGTGGCAATGGGCTTGGTAAATGGCCTTACTTGTGGCCACACGGGCAGCCACACGGCCATGTGCCCAGGGTGTGTCAAGTCTGCACTTGATTTTTGGAAATTCAGAATGCCATACGGCCTAACAAACGAGCATGTATCTCAGCTGTGTAAAGGACGTGGCCTTGGACACGGGCGTGTGCCCCTATTTTTCAAGAAATTTTCTAATGCTTTCCAAAGTTTTCAGTTTAGTCCCTGGACCACTTCTAAAGTATGTATTGGGCCTCGTAGGCCCTATTTAGGGGCTCAAAGATAAAAATTTGAAAGGTTTTAAATTGGATGAAATTTTATGACTCGGTTTAATACGTTTACAAGTGTATGTTTTCCGCTAATCCTCGTACCCTATTCTGGCATCGAATACGGGTAAGGGGTGTTTCACACTAAGTGCCATATATAGCCGAAGCAATTCCGAATCGCATACTAAATGCCATATATATATTCGAATTGTCGTCAAAATGACCATAATCTCATATACACAATTTATGCAATATCAAAGCATTTAAAGCGTAATTGAAACAATGCTTATTGCATATGAACTTTCCTTGGATGTGTAAACTACGACATAAGTTGATTAGTCGATAACTTTATCTTTTCCCCTATCCAAGTCCGTATTTCGCTTTTCTTGATCTAAATATATTCAAAATTGACTTAGTCAATCATCTATTCATTCAATTTAATCCAAAACATACTTTAAAACACATTTACACTTTTGCCCCACATATTTCACATTTTTCACAATTTAGTCCTTATTGCATAAAATCACAAATTCATGAAATTTCAAAACACCCATGCTTAGCCGAATTACACTTATGTACCTAGTAGCCCATATTTTTCATTTATTTCACATTTTAACGACAAAGTTTCAACATTTCTCAATTTAATCCCTACTTTGCATTTTCACTAAAAATCACTTAACAAAACTTGAATAACTCACAATCAACATTCATAATCTATCAAGAAACTTCAAAAAACAAGCTTATTCATCAATGTAACTTTGAAAATCTTTAATAGTTTTTGTAACACCCCAAACCCGGTCCAAACACTACGACTGAATCTAGCATGTCACAGGGAAGAAAATGTTTTGAAAACCAGTTTGTCGTATTGAGTTAGGAAGTAAAATTTTGTATATTTATAAAAGAATCGAGATTGGATTGTTAAAACATTTTTGAAACTTAGTTGAGCAAAATATATTTGCCTTGTTGTTAATTACCCGATGTAAAACTTCAGAAAATCCCAAAAGTTTATTCAAGTTTGGAAAAACCCTGTTCATTTCATAGTTTACTAGGCATGCCCTTAACGTTAGCAAAATTTTAAAGGAATTTAAAACGAATAAATAATCCCAAAGTAAAATCTGAGTGGCCTTATTACAAAGCTGAAATCCAAACTTACAGTAGAAACAAAATAAATCTGAAATAAACATTAAAATATAAAAAAAGTATTGAGCATGGCCACCTCGAGTCCACCCCGGCTCCATATCCGAGATCTAGGAACTATCGCAAACGAATGTGAAGGGTGAGTCATCGAGACTCAGTGTAAATCCCCATCCCAAAAGATGTTAAGCTCTTACATGATTCATATGTAAATATGCATGTCATGCAACCCACCAAACTTAGGCATCCATCCGAGTCTCCCAAGTCTACCCCTTGTGGCACCTAGCCACTGGTGGTACCTAACCACTGGTGATCGAAGTCACAAATATTCATATGTGGGGCCAACCCACTTGTGGTACCTAACCACTAGTGACGATCCCTTATATCGTTGTGTGGGGACAACCCACTGTGGTACCAAACCATTAGGACGAGTCACAAATATTACACATATGTGGTACCTAACCACTTGTGGTTCCAAACCACCGAGACATGGTCACAGATTGATGATATGTGGGGCCAACCCACGTGTGGTACCTAACCACTAGTGACAGTCTGATAAACCTTACCTTCCCCCTTCTCTCATCATACCCATTTTCATGTATATGCTTTTCAATACCAAATGGTCATGCTTAACAGTTTAAGAAAATATAACATGTCACATGCAAGTTTAATATAGATAAATCACGTTAGCCACCAAAATGGACTTACCCGGAGTCATTGCTTTTACCCACAAGGGTTACATAGTGATTCCCACTGTTACTTCAGCTTTTGACAAATCACAGAAATAACATATTAAACATATGAAGTGTGTAAAAGTTACACACCTGATTACTCGTAACACAATACTCTCTACGTCGACACTCTCGTTGATAGGCACTACCGCTATCTACCTACTATTCTGCTCAAATACTGGCCCACACCCAGGTGGCCAATCACGAACAGCAGACACAGCCCTCTCCTTGAACTTAGGGATCGAACCCGAAGGTTGATTTCCCTCTCCTTCTTGTATATTTCTTGCATCCATTAAAAGCTTCGTCAAAACCCACTATGACAGATGTGATTTTGAGATCTCCACCCCACTAGGTTAGAACAATATATAATCAATAGATCGATTAATAAAACCACTAAGAAGGGAGTTCCTACCTACTAATTAGATCCCGGAGTTAGCAGGCTTAGACCACCCGATAATCGCACCTACACAAGTACCTGGTGAGATTCGGCAAAAGAGAATGGGGTAAGGGAGTGGCCATTAGGCCAAACATATCATCAACATCCACATACCTTTGGCTTTCCTCAGGATTCGGCACAAGTAATTACAGCGAGAAAGATTCGGCTTCCAAAAGAAAGTGTGGTCTTCGGCTTTTAATAAATGAAAGAAGAGTAAATTAGGGTAATGAGAATCATGGGCTTTCGGCTAGCAAGGTGTTTTGAAACGAATAGACAAGATGGAAGAGAGGGAGAAGTAGTGATTCGACTTTGGGACAAAGATGAAGAAAAGAGTAGTAGGGATTCGGTTATCACAAAAAGAAGAAGAAGAGAAGAGCCTCAAGAGGTTTCGGCTATGGTCAAAAGGAGAGAAAAGAGGAGAAGAGCTTAGGTGTTTTTCGGCAAAAGAGAAATTGAGAGGAAAAAGCTAGGCTGAAGAGTAATGTCGAAAATACTACTCTTTAGCAACTAAATTTCGGCACCCTCACCAAGAGCCAAAACTGAGAGTTCCCTTCCCCCCAAACTCTTCAAAAGAATTCAACTAACACCCCCTTGTGCCGTCCCCTCTATCCTCCTATCATCATACCAATTTGAATTCACCACACTCCTAAAATTTCTCTCTTCCCGTTATCCAAATCTATTGACCCCTTCAATGCTCATCCACCAGAGTCCAAACCGAATGTAACACCTCCTAGCTTTGGCTTAAAAAAAACAACCTAAAGGGGGATTCCCGCAGCTCGAACCAAGTCCCTATCAGCTCCCCCTGAGGCGTCACTTCCTTGTGCTTTAAGTGGTGCCTCCTTGCCACTTTACCATGGCACTTCTTGTGTTAAAACCTACCACCAACCACCCTTAACTCCTATCCCATTCAGCTCCCCCTCCTAGGAGCTTAAAAGAAAATTTTTGGTAAGGCCCTCGCCTACCCCTAGCTCATGCCCGAACCCTTAAATCACCCCAAATTAGCATGACGACCATACTATCTACATGCAATCACACAAAATGCAAAGGCCCCGTTTAAGGATGTTACACTTTTTCAAAATAGTCCCTGGGCTAGCTAGCATTAGATGCAACGATCTCAAAAACATAGAAATTACTAAAAATCGAGCCAAAAATCACTTACATGCAATAAAAGAGCTTGGCCAAATGTTTGTTGTTCAAAATTGGTGATTTTTTTCCTCTTAGGTTCGGCTAGAAGAAGAAGATTAAAGGAATTTGTTTTGTTTCACTTATCATTACTGTGTTTATTAATTATTTTACTATTTTAACCTTAGTAATAAATCCTTAAAACAACAAATAATGTGTCCATAAATGTCCACTTACTCAAGGGATGGTCTAATTACAACATAAGGACCTCTACTTTAATGATCCCTAGCTAATAGACACATTTAACTAATAGAACATGCATTTTACACTTTACGTGATTTAGTCCTTTTTATCTAATTGACCATTCAAACGATAAAATTTCTTAACGAAATTTTCACACAATCACTCCATCATGCTGTAAACATTAAAATAATAAAATAAATATTTTGACCTCAAACTTGTGGGCCCAAAACCACTATTCCAATTTGACCAAAAACGGGCTGTTACAACTCTCCCCCTTAGGGATTTTCATCCTCAAAAATATTACCAGTGAATAGGTTAGGGTACTATTTTCTCATAGCTTTCTCTGACTCCCACGTAGCCTCTTCAACACCATTTCATTGCCAAAGTACTGTTTAACCTCACATGCTAAAATTCTGATCGGTTCTTCGTGATACGTCATATCAGATTGAATTTCAATCTTTGATGGAGAAATCACATGTGATGGATCAGATATATATCGACGTAACATCGACACATGTAACACGTTATGAATCTTTTCTAACTTTGATGGTAAGGCTAATCGACTACTTGCCCCATTCTTTCAATGATCTCATACGGCCTGATGAATCGCAGACTCAATTTGCCTTTCCGACCAAATCTATGGATTTTCTTCCATGGAGATATTTTCAAAAACACTTGGTCACCAATTTGAAATTCAATATCTTTTCATTTTAAATCTGCGTACGTGTAACACCCCTTACCCGTAATCAACTCCAGAATCGGGTACGAGGTATTACCGAACTTAACTTGCTTGAACATACAACTTTGGGCTTTAAAATTTCATTTCCAACTAAAGCCTTTTCATACATATGCATAACATCCTTATTATGGGCCTACAAGGCCTCAAACATGCATACGGAGGGTTTCGGAATTTAACTGGAAAGTTTTCACACTTAGAAAATTTCTACTTAAAACAGGGCCACATACCTGTGTGGAAGAAGGGACACGTCCATGTGACATATCACACGCCCGTGTTCCACACTCGTGGTCGACACCGACTTGTATCACTCGGCCTATCACACGCCCGTGTGTCATGCCCGTGGTCGACACTAACTTGCATCACACGGCCAGTCACACAACCGTATTCTTCGATCGTGGGGCGAATTAAATTCCAAATTCAGGTGCAGACTTCGGACGACCTTGGAACACGCCCATGCCAATGGTCGTACCTTACAGACGGCTGAGACACATGGCCGTGTCTCTTCTCGTGTGTTTACTATTGAGAATACTTACTTGTAAGCTTAGCATACATGGGGACACACGAAAAATCAACAAGCACATGGGGCTGACCGTGTGTCACACACAACCTGGATGCACGCCCGTGTGTCTACCTTTGTGGACATTTAAAAGGCTATTTACCAAGCCATATACCACTCTATACATCAACCATACTTGCACCAATCCAATCCAACACATATCAGGACTATAAAGTACTTCTAAGGACTCAAAATCAATACATCTACACAAGCATACACTTAATGAAATTCGTTATCGTTAAATATATATAAACTTGTTAAGTATTGGCCCAATTCCAAAGACCTCTTTCAAAATGAATTTATCAACATTAATAGTCAACACTTTGGCTAGCAAATGTGACATAACAAAAGAGACTAAGCCCTATACATGCTCAAAATAAATCTAACTGGGCTATACTGAAGAGTAGTTGATAGTGTGATTTTCGTACTCCGACATTCCACGAAATCTCGAGCTAACTTGGGAATACTACAAGGAAAAGGGAAATGAGAGGGGTAAGCAAAAAGCTTAGTAAGTTTGCATGAAATAAATAGCAAAATAAAACTCATAATGTCATTCATCCATTTCATTGAATAAGACACAAGTCTTAAGCCCATTTCCATAACTTCCTCATATTTACTCTTACCAATTACATAACATGGCACATATCATGAACCATTCTCATGAATTACTCACATATACCTATGTCACCTCATCACTTAGTATTAGTATTAATCTCATCTCTAGCATAAGCTTAACTATTTACCACATGGAAAATACTTGAGATATTCAAGGATATATAATCATCCTCGTTCACATAATTAAGACACTAATGCCACATCCTAGATGTGGACTTACGTGGGGCCACTTCTAGATGCCGAGGTCATATCCCCGATATGGTCTTATACAGGATCTTGTATAGATTGTCGATGCCATATCCTGGATATGGTCTTATACGATTTTTATATTTGATGTCGATGCCATATCCCAGATATGGTCTTATACGAGATCTCTATTCGATGTCGAGGCCATATCCTAGACATGGTCTTATACGGGACCTTACCATTCTCATGATTCATTATTAGTATACTCACCTTCACTATAGTCCATGTAACACCCCAAACCTGGCCTATACGTTATGGCCGAATCTGGCGTGTCACATTGAAGTGTTTTTCGAAAACCATGTTTTCATTGAAAACCCTTCTTGAAATTTCAAAGTTCTTACCATTTAAAACTTGTACCAAACCTCAGTTGGCATTTTTTAAAAGTTATTCCCTTTTAAAATGTTATTACCTTTAAAACCTTATTTGTTGCAGAAGCTTAATTTAAAGCAAAAGATTTACGAAAATGTGATATCTAAAAATTTGAGTTGCGAAAATGAAGTGTTAGAAAATAGTTATTGTTTTGGAAAACCATGATCTACTATTAACATAATTTAAAAGAGGCCTTATTACAACCCAATAAGAAAGCGATTTAAGTAATGTAAAATAGAATACTAAAATTTAAAGCTGTTCGTAGTGTGGCCACCTTCGAGTCCTCTAAATTGTCGTACCGCCTGCTGAGGATTACTTGAAAATTTAAAAAGAAGGGGTGAGTTTACGAAAACTTAGTGTGTACAGCCCTCATTGATCACAAAGCATGGATTACATCAATCCGAGACTAAGCCCATTATAGTAATCAATGTGGGCCTAAGCCCAACACAGTAACGGTGGCATTTGGGCCTTAGCCCATAATAGCCTCAGTTGGGCCTTAACCCATATCAAATGTCACATATCACATCTAACTGGGCCTATGCCCATCTCAATATCAGAATAGTATATGTAATGCATGAATACCCAAACCAACCCTGCCCTCCGTCTCTTGTCCAACCCTGCATCCTCTGGGGATTTAATCGACCCACCTATCCCTATACTCTTTATGTAGCAACGGTTGCAGCACTAGCCGATATTGCAGCAGAGTTGCCAATCACGTAATCAGCTTAAAGCCATCGGTGGATCCATAGTCATCAAGCAACCATGCAACCCTAACAAATCATATACTTCCTCCAAATCAATGATCCCATCCTCCATGCCGCATAATATCACATGAATGCAAACATACCGTAAATGGCACACAATAAAATTCAAATAACATGTAGGGACATTTTAGTCATTTTACCCTTTAGGGGCATACCGGCCATTTCACCCTATAGGGGCATTACGGGCATTTACCCTATGGGGGTATTTCAATCATTTTACAACCTTCCCAAAGGTCTATAGTCGCCTCGAGCGACACAGATAACATATATGATCAAAATGGTGTATTTTCGCCCAAGGCCCAATATTTGACCTAAGTGGGCCCACACGCTCGTGTGGCCCATTTAGCCCAAAACTGCTTTTGGCCATGTGATCGTCATGGCTAGCTCATTATTTCCTATCCATCCATAAAATTTACTCGCGTAAGGCCCAGGGCCCATTGGGCCCACTTGGCCTATTCCAGTCCATTTGGGCCCATTCGACCCAAGTCTTCTAGGCCTAAAATTTGGGGCATTACAACTGTACCCCCTTAAAGAAATTTCGTCATCAAAATTTTCAACTATTTAATAGCCGCACAACACTAGTTACACCACTACGCTTTTGCTGCGTACTCTAATCATAATTGCAAATTAGGTAAATACTATGGGTAAAGTACATACCGGTATTCACATCTGGAGCATCTCTATCTTTTCGGCGACGTGCTGTATAAACCAAAGCTGGCTGCCTTGCCTCTAGGCCTGTCCAAGGCCTCTAGGCGGCTACTGTCCACACCTAGGTGGCTATACATCACCTCTACCAAGAACTTGTATCTGATCCTGTCTTCTGGGACACTCTCTGAGAATGTGTTCCATGGAACCACAACTCAGACAAACTCCAGTCCTCCTCCAGCACTCGCCCACATAACTTTTCCCATAAATAGCATAAGGTGGTAACCCAGTAGTAGCAACAAGGGGCCCAACTCTAACTGGCCCATCCCCTCTGGCCCTTTTCTTAGGTCTCTGATCAGAATTGGAGTGCTCAAAATCCCTATTGTTTCTGCCCCTTTCTCTTTCTCAGTTTAGGCGCTCAGAGCGCTTCACATCTTTAGCGATCTTTGCTTTCTCCATCAATGCTGCAAAATCCCACTCCCTTTAGGGAGTAATCAGTACTCGAATATTGTCTTTGTGGCCATTTTTGAATCGAACACAACGCTCATAATCTGTTGCCACTATTCCTTTAGCATACCGACTGAGTCACAGGAACTCCGCCTCATATTCTGCCACAAATTTGTCTCTCTGAGTCAGGTTCAAGAATTTCCTCTTCCGGGCATCCACATAGCTTTCACCCACATAATTCCCTTGAAATGTGGACTTGAAAAACTCCCAAGTGACCCGATCAGGCTGAGTGTCCTCTTTTATGGTAAGCCACCACTGGTAGGCTTCCTCTCATAGCAACGATACTACACCTTTCAATTTTTGTTCTGAAGTGCAATCTAAGTCATCCATTATCCTTTCGGTGGCCTCCAACCAATATTAGGCCACATTAGGGGCCACTCCTGCTATACCTTTGAAAATCTCTACTCCATTTGATCGAAGTCGCTCCGAAATTGACCCACAGCTTCCAATGCCATTGTTGGGCCCAGCGACCCTTTCCAGAATTCTTAGAATTGCTTGGGACAATGCGTCATCCCCAACTACCCGATCATATGACTCTGTCTCATGTACTGGTAAAGCCGGAGCCTCTCTCGCTTCAACATTAGGGATGTGGCCTGATGCTGAAGATCCAACCCTAGCACTTCCACGGCCTCTGCCACGGCCTCTTGCACCTCTTCTAGTGCTCATTATTGCTTTGCGTATTATCTGAATTAGAAATTTTATGAATTTAGCTCATAGTTTCAATAATTAAATAGATGTTTTATGGAAGTAGTAGTTAAGAGTTGTTTTCGCAATTGCAAGCTCACTACAGCTTTAGTTTCTTATAGTTTCTCAGCTTACTCTAGCTAAAGAGTCTCAATATAGTCTATCATCTAAAGTAAGCCCAGTAACTATTTACAGTATAACAGTTTAAAATAGATTTTAGTATCAGGAGAACTTACTTGGTCATACACCGAAGACTCGGTGTGCCACACTTTTCAGAGGAAATATCTCAAACCCTTTACATATTGAAAAAAACCAACTTATTGAAATCCAAGATTAGAAAACCCACTCCACAGCCGAGTTTTGGAAACAGGATCTGATATCACTAAATGTAACACTCCAAACCCGGCCTAAACGTTATGGTCGAATCTGGCGTGTCATATTGAAGTGTTTTTCGAAAACCATGTTTTCATTGAAAACCCTTCTTGAAATTTCAAAGTTCTTGCCATTTAAAACTAGTACCAAACCTCAGTTGGAGTTTGTTTATTTTCAATCGTGGTTTATTAAAAATTTATTCCCTTTTAAAATGTTATTACCTTTAAAACCTTATTTGTTGTGGAAGCTTAATTTAATACAAAATATTTATGAAAATGTAATATCTAAAAATTTGAGTTGCGGAAATGTAGTGTTAGAAAATAGTTATTATTTTGGAAAACCGCAATCTACCCTTAATAGATAAAAACGTAATAAACTGAAAATCCCAAATTAAAAACCAAAATTTAAAAGAGGCCTTATTACAACCCAATAAGATAGCGGTTTAAGTAAGGTAAAATAGAATATTAAAATTGAAAGGTGTTCGTAGTGTGGTCACCTCCCAGTCCTCCAGCCCGTCGAACCGCCTACTGAGGATTACCAAAAAAATTAAAAATAGGGGGTGAGTTTACAAAAACTAAGTGTGTATAACCCTCATCGATCATAAAGCATGCATCATATCAATCCGGGCCTAAGCCCATTACAGTAATCATTGTGGGCCTAAGCCCAACACAATAACGGTGGCATTTGGGCCTTAGTCCATCATAGCCTTAGTTGGGCCTTAACCCATATCAAATGTCACATATGACATTTAACTAAGCCCAAGCCCATATCAATATCAGTATCAGTATATGCAATGCATGAATACCCAAAACCAACCCTGCACTCCTGTGGGGATTTAATCGACTCAGCCATCCCTACACTCCTTATGTAGCACAGGTTGCGGCACTAGCCAATATTGTAGCAGAGCTGCCAATCACATAATCGGCTCAATGCCATCTGTGGATCCACAGTCGTCAAGCGACCATGCGTCCCTAACAAATCATATACTTCCTTCAAATCAATGATCCCATCCCCTATGCAGCACAATAGCACATGAATGCAAACATACCATAAATGGCACACAATAACAATCAAATAACATGTAGGGGCATTTTAGTCATTTTTCCCTTCAAGGGCATAACGGTCATGTCACCCTATAGGGGGATTACAGTCATTTACCCTATGGGGGTATTTCGGTTATTTTACAACCTTCCTAAAGGTCTACAGTCGCCTCGAGCGACACATATAACATATATGATCAAAACGGTGTATTTGGGCCCAAAGCCCAATATTCGACCCAAGTGGGCCTACACACTCGTGCGGCCTATTGAGCCCAAAACTACCTTCGGCCATGTGATCATCATGGCCGGCTTATTATTTCCTATTCATCCACAAAATTTACTCGCGTAGGGCCCACTCGGCCTATTTCGGTCCATTTGGCCCCAAAAACGGGCTGTGACCACAAGATGCTCATGGTGACCTCTATCGTTGTATTGACTTATCCACACGTGTGTTCGTTCGCTCGTGTGATAGCCGTAGCTATACTTTCAGCCTTTCAGCTTCTCAAAATTTTAGGATTTCGGCATTTGAGATCTCCAATTGGAATGCTGTGTGTACACACACCTTGTTGGAGAAAAGTAGTAGCCCACGAGCGTAGAACCTATATTCGATTAAGGTATTCGGTTAGTCATTCCATTAATAAGATTTAACAAGCCTTTCTAATACCTCTATCCAAGATATGATTTATTACTTGCCTTGATCGAACGATTGAGGATCACTCACTCAAACTATCGCAAGAGATTGATCAATAGGCCTTAGAGGTTATCTGCATTCCAACCAACACTTATCAACCATCAAACAATTGAACAGTTTGAACTAGACGAGAAGTCACTTACCAAAAACCCAGAGTCTAGATTAGAAGAAAATAACAATCACCACACCCACACAAAAGCCAAAAGTACAGAGAATGATAGAGGCAAAATGGAATAATCATACCCCTAAGATGGAATGTTCGGCTAACACAAAAAGTAGAGAAACGACTGAACGAAATGAGGGAAAGAGTATTTGGTTTTAGCAATACAAGGAGGAACACTTGAAAAGATTCAAAGGAAAAGAGAGAAAAGGGAAAAGGGGTATTCGACTATCACTGGATGAAAAAGGAAACAAAAGAAACTTACTTCGATTTAGCAAAAGAGGAGAAGAGGAATGTCAATTTGATAGAGAGAAAATGTGAAGAAGACAAGAGAAGTTACAAGGGAGAATTCAATTTTAGATAATTGAGAAGAAGAACTTCGAATGAGTAAGAAAAGAGGGAGAGAAGGGATTGGTTCGGTCCAATTGAGAAAGAAGAAGAGCAGAAAAGTGCCAAGAGGAGAAGAATAAAGGGAGAATTTAGCATAAAAAGCAATTGATGTAAAGAAAATAATAGAGAAAAGGGGTATTGCTTGGTTTGGAAAAAGGCAAAAAGAACTAAAAATGAGCCAAAAGCGGAAATGGGTAAAGGAAAAACGGCATCCTTACCATACACTAGCTGAATTTCCTAGAGCTAAGACCCCATTTCGGCACCAACTTTCACCTACCCAACTTCCCTCGATTTCCTCCCCTTACCTCTCCATAATCCCCTCCTTAATTTCCTCTATGATCCAATCCTTAAATCACTCATTTGACCTATTCAAACTCTCCAACACAGAGTTCAAATCCAACACAAACTCTTTCCCATACATTAGTAAAATAAATAATCCAATTTGCATGCAGGAAGACTTGAACCTCTGTCCTCCTTACCACACCTGTGATGCCACAACCACTGTACCAATAGGCTCTTTGTGTCTCTTTTTAATCACAATTACTTAAAAGGCTTACAACCAGGAGTCATGGTTCCCCTAATGCTAAAAATAAAAATTTCCCACATGACATGGCTTGAACCCAAGACATCATAGAAGCCCCATAACCTTCCAAAATCACTCAACCAACAGATCTGACATGCAATTGTGCCATTCTCTTGTTCTCAAAAATTTTAAATGCTTCCATGCCCAAGGCCGAATTCTTCTAGGCCCAAAATTGGGGGCGTTACAGTCCACCCAGGACTTCAACTTTACTATTTTCATCATTTTTCTCATTCAACATCATAACTTGAATTTATAGAAGGTATTGTAAAATATTGCTAATATCAATCATTTAGAAACTTAATAAAATGATGTTGAATTTACTGCACACAAACTTACCTCAATTTTAAAATAGGCTAGATGATCGATCTAGTCCTTTACTTTGCTCTTTCCTCGATCGAGGTTAATTCTTTGTCCTTCTTGATCTACAATAGAAAATTATCTCATTTAATAATCACATTAACAATTGTATTTCAATAATCATGCTTTGGCAAAATTACTATTTTGCCCTTAGACTTTTGTAAAATGACCATTTTACCCTTAGGCTCGAAAATCAATTCTATTCAAATTTCTTTCTTTAATGAGCATAGGTGAACATTTATTTCTCTTATGACAACCATCAAAACTCAACATTTCACACATTTACCTCTTCTTATACAACCTTTATAAAAAGGTCCTTTTAAGTGTTTTCATGGTAACACATTTCACAAAAGTTGTTTATCTAACAACTAAGACTCATTTTCTTCCATAAAAATACAGAAAACAGCTTAAAACATCACATGGTAAAACTCTAAACTTTTTTACCATTTTGCAAAATAGTCCCTTCATTAGCTGGCCTAAGCTTTAGGGGTTCCAAAAGTACAATTTTTATCAAGAAATGATCATCAAATAACTTACTTGTAAAGAGAGAAGCTTGCTGAAATATTTGAACTCTTAACCCCTATTTTTGTAGCTAATTTTCGGTGGAAGGAAGGAGAAGAAAAGATTATATCTTTTATTTCTTTATTTTATTATATTTCATCAATTTAATCCACCTACTACACCCACTTTGACTAATTTTGACTTCTTTGTCCCCCTATGGCTGGCCACCTCTTAAAACAAAGCATAAATGCACATTTGGGACCTCCAATTGACATTCTATGGCTATTAGGCACCTTTATCTTGTAAAGTAGAACTCTCACACTTTATGCGATTTAGTCCTTTTTCGCGATTAAGCATGAAATCACTAAAATTAAAGCATCAAAATTTTCATGAACCTATATAATCATACTCTAACTCATTAAAAACATAAAAATAATTTTTTTCGACCTCAGATTAGTGATTTTGAAACCACTATTTCGACTAGCCCCTAAATCGGACTGTTACAATTCTCCCCCTTAAGGATTTTCGTCCCCAAATATCTTACCGGTAAAAAGGTTGGGATATTGGTTTCTCATAACCTCATCGGGCTCCCATGTAGCCTTTTCTATTCCATGTCTTTTCCATAGCACTTGCACAAGGGCTATACTTTTTTTTTTTCAACTGTTTGACCTCTAGTGTAAAAATTTAATCGGGTCTTCGCCATAAGTCATGTCTGGTTGAATTTCTACTTCTGTTGATACTCTCGTGCCAAAATTTTAATCAGCTCTTCGCCATAAGTCATGTCTAATTGAATTTCTACTTTTGTTGGTACTATCACATGTGAAGGGTCCGAACGATATCGGCGTAGCATGGACACTGAAAGACATCATAAATCTTTTCAAGCTCAGTTGGCAGGGCCAAACGATAAGCTACCGGTCCTATCCTCTCGGTAACTTCATAAGGTCCGATAAAATGAGGACTCAATTTGCCTTTCCGGCCAAATCTGAGGACTTTTCTCTATGGTGATACTTCCAAGAACACTTTATCACGTACTTGGAACTTAATTTCTTTCCTTTTCAAATCCGAATAGGACTTTTGTCTATCTGAGGCCGCTTTCAGACATTCACGTATCGTCTTTACTTTCTCTTCAGTTTTTCTGACCAAATTGACCTCGTGAATCTAATTCTCTCTGAGTTCTGTCCAATACAAGGGCGTTCGGCACTTACGCTTATATAGTGCCTCATAAGGAGCCATTTTTAAACTTGACTGAAAACTGCTATTGTAAGCGAATTCCACCAACAGTAAGTATTTTTCCCAATTACCTTGGAATTTTAAAACACAACATTGAAGCATAGCCTTAAGTATATGTATTACTCTCTCTGACTATCCGTCAGTTTACGGATTAAAAGCTGTACTGAAACTCAATTTTGTGCCTAAAGCCTCTTGCAACTTTTTCCAAAACCGTGACGTGAATATCGGATCCTATCCGAAATAATCAACAACGGTACTCCATAAAGCTTACTATCTCTGACACATATAAATCTGCTAACTTATAAAGAGAATAATCGACTTGTACTGGTATGAAATGGGCTGACTTCAGAAGTCTATCGACTACAACCCACACAACATCTTTCTTCATCGGTGACAATGGTAGACACGTCACAAAGTCCATAGTGATACGGTCTCATTTCCACTCGGGAACCATAATAGGTTGAAGTAGACCCGAAGGTACTTAATGTTCAGCTTTCACTTGTTGACAAATTAGACATCTAGTTACAAACTTGGAAATGTCTTTCTTTACACTCGGCCACCAATACCATTTCTCAAGTCATTATACATCTTCGTGTTGCCTGGATGTACAAACAAACATCCACTATGTGCTTCATGAAGAATCTTCTGAATAAGCTCATCAGCTCTAGGTACACAAACCCTATCTCAAAACATCAAACATCCATTAGGACTTATCTGAAAGTTTGACTCAACATTTGACTCACATTGAACTCTTTTAGCTTGTAAATCATTGTCGCCTTTCTGAGCTTCAGAAATCTCTTGGAGAAACATTGGTCTATCCCTAAACTTGGCTAGAATAGAACATCATCTGACTAAGCTATCTGTGTGTTCACGGCTCTCAGCGCAAATAAGGATTTTCTACTTAAAGCATCCGCGACCACGTTCGCCTTTCCCGGATGATAGTCAACCACTAGCTCGTAATCCTTGATCAGCTCTAACCATCTTCTCTGCCTTAGATTCAACTCCTTTTCAGTCATCAAATACTTTAAGCTCTTATGATCAGTGAACACCTAACATTTCTCACCATACAAATGGTGTCTCCAAATCTTTAGTGCAAATACAATTACAGCTAAATCCAAATCATGGGTCAGGTAATTCTTCTTGTGTGGCTTTAATTGTCTAGAGGCATATGCTATCACCATGCCCTCTTGCATGAATGTACAACCCAATCTATTGAAGGATAGATCGCTGTAGGCTACGAATTCCTTTCCCGGCTCAGGTTGTACTAAAATAGGGGCCTCTATCGACAATGCCTTCAATCTCTTAAAACTCTGTTGGCACTTTTTTGACCACTCAAACTTCACATCTTTTTGTAATAGCCTCGTCATTAGAGTAGCTATCATGGAAAATCCCTTGACGAATCGTCTATAATAGCCGGCTAGGCCCAGGAAACTCCTAACCTCAGTTATATTCTTTGGTGGCTTCCAATCCATTATTTGTGAGATCCTACTCGGGTCAACTCAGATTCAATCTCTCGAAATAATATGCCCAAAAAATCCAACTTCTCTAAGCCAAAATTCGCTCTTACTAAACTTGGCATATAATTGTTCATCTCTCAAGATTTGCAGAACTTTTCTCAAATGCTCGGTGTGTTCGTTCTCATTTCGAGAGTAGATAAGAAAATCATCAATAAAGACAACAACAAATTTATCCAAAAATGGCCAAAAAATGTGATTCATCAAATCCATATAGATTGCAAGGGCATTGGTTAAACTGAAAGGCATGACCAAAAATTTGTAGTGACCATACCCTGTCTGAAATGCTATTTTCGGTACATCTGAATCCTTGAATCTCAACTGATAATATCCAGACCTCAAGTCTATCTTGGAAAATATCGTGGCTCCTTTCAATTGATCAAACAAATCATTGATTCTCAGCAACGGGTACTTGTTCTTCATGGTTACCTTATTGAGCTACCTATAATCTATACACAACCTCATGGAACCATCTTTCTTTTTCAAAAATAAAACGGGAGCACCCAACGGCGAATAACTCGGTCTTGCAAAGCCTTTGTATGTCAACTCTTGTAACTGTGCCTTTAGTCTCTTTAGCTCGGTTGGAGCCATTCTATATGGGGCAATCGATGTAGGTGTCGTACCAGGAGCTAACTCAATTCCAAATTAAATAACTCTAACCAGAGGTAGCCCTGGTAATTCCTCCTGGAAAACATCTGGATACTCGCATACTACGGGTACCGACTCAATTTTCAACTCAGTCTCTTTAGTATTCACCACAAAGGCAAGGAAGCTTTGTACCCCTTTCTCAGATACTTCTAAGTCAACAAAGAAGATATCACCACTGGCAATCTGTCTTGCTCATCTGATTCAACATGGATAAGATCTCCACTTTCACATTTCAACTCAATAAATTTTCTCCCAGAATTCACTATCACATCATGAGTCGCTAACCAATCCATTCCAAGGATGATATCAAATTCATCAAACAACAATAACATAGGATTAGCCGAAAAGCAATGACCCCTAATCATCAACGAGCAACCTTTACATACTCTATTGACCAACACATATTTGCCTAGGGGATTTGACACTCTTATTACAAATTCAGTAGACTCTATAGGCATGCTCATGCTAGAGACTAATTTCATGCAAATATACGAATGGGTAGATCCCGGATCAATTAAATCTACAACACGAGTGTCAAAGAGAAAAAATGTACCCGTAATTACGTCGGGGGAGGATGCCTCTTCGCAAACATGAATTGAATATGTTCTCGCCGGTGCTCTACCCTCAACTCCTGCAGTCTACTCTCTAGATGTATTCTTGCTACTCATTTCATTTCTCAGGTTTCTCTGTGGTCTTCCTTTAGCAGTACTTCCCAATCTTGCATTTTGAGGCTTTTCTTTCTTACCTACCTCGGGGCAATCTCTGATAAAATGGTTTAGAGATCCACACTTAAAACAAGCCTCCTCGTTTGCTCGACACTCACAGGGATGACGTTTGCCACACAGTAGGCACTCTGTTCTACTTGGTCGAGTGCTTCCAACACTAGCAACTGAAGTAGTCTGAGACATTGACCCCGGGTACTGTCTACCCTTACTTCTGTTTGAAAACTCAGCTGAAGTAGCTAATCGAACAGTAAACTCTCTTGACTTCTTAGATGAGGATAAGAATGACTTGCCTAACTGTCTTTTCTTTGAGTCGCGAGACTCAATTTTACCTTGCGAGACTCAATTTCAGCTTTCTTTCTCTTTGACTAGTTCCTTAGTCTTACAGTCTTGATCTACCATTACCACAAACTCTTTTAGTTCAAGGACACCAACAAAAAAACAAACATCCTCATTTAACCCATCCTCGAATCTTTTGGACATGATGGCTTTTGTCAATACGCACTCTCGAGCGTATTTGCTGAGCCTTACAAACTTACGCTCATATTCGGTCACCGTCATTCGACCTTGCTTTAGCTCTAAGAACTCCTTTCTTTTCTGGTCGATGAACCTTTGACTAATGTACTTCTTTCGAAACTCCTCTTGGAAGAATTCCCAATTTACTCTCTCCCTTGGTACCACCGACACAAGGGTGTTCCACAATTGATAGGCTGAATCTCTCAAGAGAGATATCATACACTTTATGCAATTTTTAGGCATGCATGACAACTTATCGAATACCTTGATGGTATTCTCAAGACAAAATTCAGCCCTCTCTGGATCATCATCCTTACTAGCCCAAAATTCTTCAGCTCATTATTTCTGGATCTTATCGACCAGAGGCCTCTCTCTTCTTACTACCTCTACCACTTGAGGAGCTATAGGAGCAGGATGAGGAATAGAAGGGGTGGATGGGTTTGAGCATTAGGATTGGCTCGACTCGGTATACCAGTTGCTCATCATATGGAGAAAGGCTTCTCGAGCCTCTTCTCCCTGACCTTTAGTCTTAGGTCTACTCTCTACTGGTGCGGTCCTTTGGGCGAGAGTCGGGGCATTACTTGCAGCATCATCAGCTGTAGTTCAATCGGGATCACGATCCATTTACTATATAAAAACACAATTCAAATCGTCAAGAGTCGTCACACTATCATTACACAATTATTCTTACATATGGCATGTATAGCTAGACTCATACTTACGCTACGTTAGTCCAAGAATCGACTAAACCATAGATTTGATACCACTAAATGTAACACCCCTTACCCGTAACCAACTTCAGAACCAAGTACGAGGCATTACCGGACTTAACTTGCTTGAACATACAACTCTGGGCTTTAAAATTTCATTTCAAACTAAAGACTTTTTACATATGCATAACATCCTTATTATGGGCCTACAAGGCCTCAAACATGCATACGGAGGGTTTTAGAATTTAACTGGAAAATTTTGGATACTTAGAAAATTTCTACTTAAAATAAGGTCACACACCCGTATGGAAGAAGGGACACACCCGTGTGACATATCACACGCCCGTGTTTCACACCCGTGGTCGACACTGACTTGTATTACTTGGCCTGTCATACGCCCGTATGTCTGGCCCGTGGTCGACACTAACTTGTATCACACGGCCAGTCACATGCCCATGTTCTTTGACCGTGTGTCAAATTAAATTCCAAATTCAGGTGCAGGCTTAGCACAGCCTGGGAACACACCCATGCCCATGCTCGTGCCTCCCACATGGCTGAGACACACGGCTGTGTCTCTGCCCGTGTGTTTACTACTGAGCATACTAACTTGTAAGCCTAGCATGCATGGGGACACACGGCCAATCAACATGGAGGCTGACCATGTGTCACACACGACCTTGACACACTCCCATATGTCTACTCGTGTGGACATTTAAAAGGCTATTTACCAAGCCATATGCCACCTTGTACAGTAACCATACTTGCACCAATCCAATCCAACACATATCAAGACTATAAAGTACTTCTAATGACTCAAAATCAATACATCCACACAAGCATACAGTTCACGAAATTCATCATCATTGAATATATATAAACTTGTTAAGTATAGGCCCAATTCCAAAGACCTCTTACAAAATGAATTTAGCAACATTAATAGCCAACACTTTGGCTAGCAAATGTGACATAACAAAAGAGACTAAGCCCTATACATGCCATACTCAAAATGCATCTAACTTGGCTATACCGAAGAGTAGTTAATAGTTTGATTTTTGTACTTCGACGTTCCACAAAATCTCGAGCTAACTTGGCAATACTACAAGGAAAAGGGAAATGAGATGGGTAAGCATAAAGCTTAGTAAGTTTGCATGAAATAAATAGCAACATAAAACTCATAATGTCATTCATCCATTTCATTGATTAAAACACAAGTCTTAATCTCATTTCCATAACTTACTCATATTTACTCTTACCAATTACATAACATGCCACATATCGTGAACCATTCTCATGAATTACTCACATATACCTATGTCACCTCATCACTTAGTATTAGCATTAATCTTATCTCTGGGATAAGCTTAACTATTTACCGCGTGAAAATTACTTGAAATATTCAAGGATATATAATCATCCTCATTCATATAATTCTGACACCAATGCCACATCCCAGATGTGGTCTTGCGTGGGGTCACTTCTAGATGCTGATGACATATCCTCGATATGGCTTTAAATGGGATCGCGTATCGATTGTCGATGCCATATCCCAGATATGGTCTTATAAGATTCTCATATTCGATACCGATACCATATCCCAGATATGGTCTTATACAAGATCTCCATTTGGTGCCGAGGCCATATCCCAGCATGGTCTTATACGGGACCTTACCATTCTCATGATTTGTTATTAGTATATTCACCTTCACTATAGTCCACCCAGGACTTCAACTTCACTATTTTCATCATTTTTCTCATTCAACATCATAACTCAAATTTATAGAAGGTATTATACAACATTCCTAATATCAATCATTTAGAAACCTAATAACATGATCTTTAATTTATTGCACACAAACTTACCTCGATTTCAAAATAGGCTAGATGGTTGATCTAGTCCGATACTTTGCCCTTTCCTCGATTGAGGTTAATTATTTATTCTTCTTGATATATAATAGCAAATTAGCTCATTTAATAATCACATTAACAATTATATTTCAATAATCATGCTTTGGAAAAATTATTTTTTTGCCCTTAGACTTTTGCAAAATGACCATTTTACCCCTAGGCTCAAAAATCAAATTCTAATCAAATTTCTTTCTTTAACGAGCCTAGGTGAACATTTATCTCTCTTATGAAAACCATCAAAACTCAACATTTCACACATTTACCTCTTATTATACAACCTTTATAAAAAGGTCCTTCTAGGTGTTTTCATGGTAACACCTTTCAGAAAAGTTGTTTATCTAACAACTAAGACTCATTTTCTTCCATAAAAATGCAGAAAACAACTTAAAAGCTCACATAGTAAAACTCTAAACTTTCTACCATTTTGCAAAATAGTCCATTCATTAGCTATCTTAAGCTTTAGGGGTTCTAAAAGTACAATTTTTATCAAGAAATGATCATCAAATAACTTACTTGTAAAGAGAGAAGCTTTTTGAAATCTTTGAGCTCTTAACCCCTGTTTTTGCTGCTATTTTTCAGTGGAAGGAAGGAGAATAAAGTATGATATCTTTTCTTTATTTATTTTATTATATTTCATTAATTTAATCCACCTACTACACCCACTTTGACTATTTTTGACATCTTTGTCCCCCTATGGCCGGCCACCTCTTAAAACAAGGCCTAGTTACACATTTTGGACCTACAATTAACATTCTATGGCTTTAGGCTACTTTAGCTTGTAAAATATAACTTTTACAGTTTATGCGATTTAGTCCTTTTTCGTGATTAAGCATGAAATCGCTAAAATTAAAGCATAAAAATTTTCATGCACCTATATAATCATACTCTAACTCATAAAATAATATAAAATAAATTTCTTTGACCTTCGATTAGGGATTCTGAAACCACTGTTTCCACTAGCCTTAAATCGGGCTATTACAGTACGATTTCTGACGATCTGAAGCTGCTTTCAAATAGTCACGAATTACTTTCTCTTTCTCTCCAGTTTCTCTAATCAAATCAACTCCGTGAATCTATTTCTCACTCAACTCAGTCCAATACAATGGAGTTCAGCATTTGTGACCATATAAAGCTTCATACGATGCCATCTTTATGCTTGTTTGAAAACTGTTATTATACGTAAATTCAACCAGGGAAAATATTTATCCCAGTTGCCTTCGAATTCTAAAACACAACATCGAAGCATATCATCAAGAATTTGAATTACTCGCCCAGATTGACCATCAGTTTAGGAAGGACAAGCTGTACTAAAATTCAACTTCGTACCCAGAGCTTCTTGCAATTTCTTCCAAAATCACGAAGTGAATATCGGATATCTATTTGAAATAATCAAAACTAGCACCCTGTGCTATCTAATGATCTCAGCAATATACAATTCAGCTAATCTATCGAGTGAGTAGTCAGTATGTACCAAAATAAAATGTACTGATTTCGCTAGTCGATCAACGACAACCTAAATTGCATCTTTCTTTTTTGGAGATAGGGGTAATCCCGATACGAAATCCATAGTCACTCTATCCCATTTTGAAACACCCCAAACCTGGCCCACGAGCCTTGACCGGATCTGGTATGTTCATTGAGTAAAAACTTTTCAAATCTTGTTTGTTGATTTGGAAAATTTGGATGGTTTTGAAGAACATTTGATTTGTGTTGGGTTCAGATTGGAAACGGTGTTGTTTATGTGTCAAAACATTTAAATGTTTGTTTACATTTTTAAGAAAATTTATTTAGTCTCAATTTAATAATAACCTTATCATAACAAACCAATTTTTAACACTTACTTAAAACAGTTAATAACAATGGCCATAATTACATCAAAAACAAATCCCGAATAGATCTGAAATACTTAAGTATAGAAAGTCCAAAATAAAATAAACGCTGAGCTGAGCATGGCCACCACTAAGCTCCTGCCGACCCGGTCCATCACTGAGCGTCACCTGAAAAATATCCCACAACGGGGTGAGTCAAATAGACTCAGTGTGTAACAACCAACACTAAGTTCCAACGATTCAGGCATATCAGATGATACATATACATATAACAATTATAAATATAATGATGCAAACCCGAACCCAAACCTAGATACCATCCGCTACACATCACTCGTACCAACCATCACACCGTGGGGACTACTAAGTCGACCCTCCATCCGTTACACATCATCAAAGGCGATCCATTGCAGCATTTACATGCTCATCGCCTTATATATATTGTGGCATAGCCACCAGATAATTATTTGTGACATAAGTCACCACATTCGGATTTTGTGACATGATTCACCACATTCAGATTTTGTGACATGAGTCACCACATTCAGATTTTGTGGTATAAACCCCCAGATCACTTCCCTTTAAAATAATTTCCCATATGCCCCATGTCATACAAATCATGCAATATCATGCCTTTTGCCTTATTTCACATTCTTATCAATATTCACATATGTGCCATTTCCAAATATTCATATCATTTATTGACATAATGTTAAGGTTACGTACCTGAGTACTTTGTACCATTGCATGGTACCTTTGGCCACATTTCACATCATTATAAACACATATATTAAATTGATGTCAGTAAATCTATTAAGAGTTAGTAAAGGGGTACACACGGTATTAACGCTTTCATTGAAATCCCAAAATCCCGATCTAATACTCTAGATCCTTAGTTCCTACATTCGCCAACACTTAGTATTTAGCAAAAAGCCATTCGGCTAGATAATCAAATCTGAAGGATTATCACAACTTAAATCCTTATTTTTTGTCGATTTGATTCTTGATCAAATCTCAAACTTCAGAGTGTTTCTCCCTTGCAATCGGCTAACACTAGATTACTTTAACTGGTTAGTTTCGACTTTTGAACAATTAAGACACATATCTGAATCACGAAATATGGCCTTGGTCGAATGTACATGTACACTCACCTTGCGATTTTAAATCTCGAAAGTAGTCTCTTGGCTAAGAAGATGTCAAAATCCTACAGGGTACATGTTAGATCTAATTCTAACATTCAAATCACAATAAGTGGCCCTTGGCCGAATATCACATGACTTACCTTGGCTATTGAAATCCCAAAGATATCCTCCTTTTAGTCGACTACACTAGAAATCCCGAAATTCACCTTCCAAGTTTCGGCAAACAAGAATATTAATGGGATTAGTCCTTAACTTTTGGCTAGAAGAAAAAGATTGAAGATCGAATAACAATTGATCTTACCCTTAATACTGTAGTCGACAGCACCCTTGCTTAAATCCATAGAGATGTGCGGCTATGAAGGCTAGGTAGTGATCAACAAGTTTTGGCTTTTGAAGCTATGAAGAAATCGGCTAGGGTACCTTGAGATTCGGCTTTTGGAGAATCAAAAGGAAAAGAGAAGAGAGTGTATGAGACTTAGAGAGAATCGGCAATGGTGGATTTTGAGAAAGGAATATTCGGCTTTGGTAAAATGAAGAGGAAATGAAGAAGACAGCAGAGAAAGCTAGCTGAACCCCTAAGGATTTTCGGCACAAATGAATTAAGTGAAGAGAGAACTAAGTTTTGGCACCCCTAAGCTATCACTAGCCGAAAATGCTATCAAGAAAGTCCCTAGGCCGGCCAACTCTCCTTCCCTTATCAGCTTCCTCATTTTTCTCCTCTTTTCTCTCTCTTTAACCATTTAAAAACAATTCAAAATAAATCATCAATTATCCCTTACTTTAGCCGAAATTTTAAAAGGATTAGACCATATCTTAAACTCATCCCTTAGTGCCCCATTGCCGTCCACTACTGCTCAATCTTGCAGCAAAATAAAACTCATTTATTTGCTTCCCTTGCAACTTGAACCTAGCCCTTCCCCATTACTTGTGGCGTCACCTTCCAAGCCTTAAGTGGCGCCTTGCAGCCATTTTACCAAGCTGATTGTTGTGTCATATTTCCCTTACTAATTTTCATAAGGCCTATCAAACTTAGCTTCCCTTTTTAAACTAAAAATCAAATAATTTCTAAGGCATTTGACTACACACTAAGGTTCACAAAATTCATAAAACACATTCCACATACACATAGACATGCTTCCACATATAAATAAGCAATAATGCACAAGCCCTAATTCCCGGATATTACACATTTCCACTCCGGTATCACAACATGATGAAGCAAACCTGAAGGTACTTGACGCTCGGCTTTCACTTGTTGAAAAATCAAACACTTTGATACAAACTCAGAAATATCTTGTTTCATACCATACCACCAATAAGTTTTCTTCAAATCATTATACATTTTGGTACTTCTAGGATGAAAGGATAAACAATCACTATGTGCCTCTTGAAAAATTTTTTGAATCAACTCTGGATTTTTCGGTACACAGATTCTATCTCAGAACATCAAAAAATCATCGAATCCGATTTAGTACTCTGAATCACTAGTCGATATGCATTGTACTCTTTTTGCTTGAAATTCACTATCACATTTCTGAGCTTCACAAATTTGTTGAAAAAAATACTAGTTTAGCTTTTAATTCAGCTAAAATCGAACATCATCAGATAATGTCAACTGTGTATTCATTGCTCTCGAGGCAAATAATGATTTTTTACTCAAAGCATCAGCGACTACATTCGCTTTCCTCGAGTGATAATCAATCACTAACTCGTAATCTTTCAATAGCTCGAGCCATCTCCGTTGTCGCAAATTCAAATCTTTCTGATTTATAATATACTTTAAACTTTTATGATCGGTAAAGATGTGGCATTTTTCATCGTACAAAATGATGACACCAAATTTTTAGTGCAAACACTATAGCGGCCAACTCTAAATCATGTGTTAGATAGTTCTTTTCATGTGGCTTTAATTGTCTGGAAGCATAAACTATCACTTTTCCCTCTTGTATCAACACACAGCCCAAACTATTCAATGACGCATCACTGTAAATCACAAATTCTTTACCCTACTCAGGTTGAACCAACACTGGTGCCTCAGTTAGCAATGCTTTCAATTGATCGAAGCTTTGTTGGCATTTTTCGGACCATTCAAAATTTACATCTTTCTATAACAATTTGGTCATTGGTGTAAGAATCATTAAGAACCCTTTAATGAAGCGTCGATAGTAACCAGCCAATCCCAGAAAGCTTCTGACTTCAGATACATTTCTAGGTGGTTTCCAGTCAATAACTACAGATGTCTTGCTCGGATCAACTCTTATGCCTTTTATAGAAACAATTGTCCAAAAATCCAACTTCTCGAAGCTAGAACTTATATTTGCTGAATTTCACATACATTTGCGTATCTCTCAAGGTTTGCAACACAATCTTCAAATGCTCAGCATGCTCAGACTCATCCTGTGAATCGATAAGAATATCATCAATGAACATAACAAAAAATTTGTCTAAATACGGTCTAAAGATCTGATTCATCAAATCCATAAAAATGGCAAGAGCATTAGTTAATCCAAAAGGAATAAGGAATTCATAATGTCCGTACCTCGTTCTGAACACAGTTTTTGGCACATTTGAGTCTTTAAACTCACAACTGATAATAACCAGATCTCAAATCAATCTTTGAAAACACTATTGCACCTTTCAACTGATCAAACAAATCATCTATTCTCCGCAACGGATACTTATTCTTTATCTTAACCTTATTGAGTTGACGATAATCAATACACATTCTAATTAATCCGTCTTTCTTCTTAACAAACAATACTTGCGCACCCCAAGGTGAAAAACTGGTCATGCAAAACCTCTATCTGTTAACTCTTGCAACTAAGCTTTCAACTCTTTCGGAGCCATTCTATACAGAGCAATAGATACCAGTGAAGTTCTCGGTACTAGTTCAATAGCAAACTCAACTTTTCTTAATGGTGGTAACCTTGACAATTGTTCTGGAAATACATCCGGATATTCACAAACTACAGGCACTGATTCAATCTTCTTTCCAGACACTTTAGTATCTAAAACATATGCTACATACGGGTCACAACCTTTTCTCACATATCTTTGAGCCTATATTGATTGAAATCACTATTGGCAACCCATTCGACTCATCAAATTCAACCGGAAGAATTTCATTATTCTAACACTTCAATTCTATAGTCTTTCATCTACAGTTCACAACAGCATTATGTAAAGTCAACCAATCCATACCCAGAATTACATCGAACTCATTAAATGGTAAAAGCATCAAGTCAGCTGGAAAACAGTAGCCTCGAGTCATTAAAGGATAATTCTTGCATACTTTTTCAACTAGAACATACTTGCCTGAGGGGTTCGATACATTAATCATAAATTCAGTAATTTCAATAGGTAGTATCTTACTAGATACTAAATTCTCACAAACATACGAATGCGTCGATCCAGGATCAATAAAAGCAATCACATTAGTGTCATAAAGAGAGAAGGTGTAACATCCCGGATTTGGGGTTATGCATTTAGTGCATAATTTAAGTGACAGTAGGCTTGGAGTGTGTTTGGATATATTTTAGGAGTTTTTGAGAACTTTAGGTGAAGGGGAAAAACTTTGGAAGATATTGGAATTTTAAGTGAAAAGGGGAAACTAGGCAAGGAGGCCTTAAAGGAAATTTTGTGGAGTTTAGGACACAAGAAATTAATTGGCAAAGTGGCTTGGGGCGCTAAGGTGCAAGGGGGCTTCAGGAGGGAAGAGGGTTGAGTCTTGAGGGCAGCATAGGAGTGTTTTATTTTTATTTGTATTTTGCGGCAAGAAGGGAAGTTGGACTGAAGATGGCTTTAAGGAAATATACAGTGGTTTTTGGACACAAAGAGTGCCTTGGTAAAGTGGCCGCAAGGCGCCACTTAAGGGCCTAGAAATAATGCCAACAAGGGCCTTGGTTCGAAACACGGCGGCAGCAAGTAGTGTTTTATTTTTACTTTTGGCGTTAAGGGGGGAGCAAGGTGAAGGAGGTCTTAAAAGAAATTGGGGCGAGTTTATATCACAAAAAGTGCACAGGTAGAGTGGCTTGGACGCTATGGAAAGGGAGCTTGAAGGGCCTAGGTTCGAGTCCCGTGGGCGCAGAAGAGTGTTTTTATTTTCAAAGTTGGCACTAAGGGAGAAGAAGGCCTTAAAAGAATTGTTGGGAGTTTATGACGAAAGGAGCTAGCGACAAAGTGGTGGTAGCGTGTGGTGTTTCAGAGGTCGGTGTTCGATTCACGTGGCAAAGCACAAGGTGTGGTTTTCTTTTGCTTTTACGTTAAGGCAGGGAAGGGAGAAGTTGGATGGCTTTGGTCTTTCAAATGGATAGGGATAAACGCTGCTATTTATTTTTTTTTTTTAATTTTGGCTAGAAGAATTGGATTAATATGATTTTATCTTATTTATTTTATTTATTTTATTTATGGGAAGATGAGAGATAGATGTGATGGATAATTATTTATTTTATTAAAGTGATAAATGAGAAGAGGATTAAGGGATTTGATAGGAAATAGCTAAGGGATTATTTCTAGTATTTATTTTAATATAGGATAATTATGGTTCTATTTAGATTAAATGAGATTTTATTTTATTTTAGATAGATAGATAAAAGATGATGTGATGGTTTATTTTATTTTAAATAGGTAGGATAATTGTGGATTAATTATTTTTGTGCAAGATAAAGAAGAGATGAATATGGATTTATTTTAATTATCTTGAATAAGTGATCAAGAGGTAAAATAAGAGATGGATTTGGAGTTTGATAAGAATAAGGATGTAGTAGCCGAATTCTTTATAAGGGGGAGTAATCATCCTTCATATCTTTTTCTTCTTTAACTTCTTTGTGCCGAAATTTAGTCTCTCCTAGTCTTCTTTTCTTTTTATTTTCTTTCAACCCCAAATCCTTTCTTTTTAATTCTTGAATAGCCGACTACCCCATCTTCTTTTGAAAGCCATAGCCGAATATTAAGTACCCTTATTCCTATTCTTTTGTCGCAAGTATCAAAAGCCGAATATCAAGCGTTTGCTCTCTTTTGTCAAATACACCCTCTCTTGCACTTCAAACGGGTGATTGCGCAAGGGTTTTGACAGGAATAAGTGGTGATTCGGGAAATAGGAGCAAATCGACAGGAGTTAAGAGAAGTCTTCGGGATTCTGATCCATCTCTGGTAAGTCAAGGAGGCCAAGGGGTAGTTCCTATCCCCAAGTTTAAAAGGAGAGCCATTTCTACAGTTCGGGATTGGGCACCGGGGTATGGACCAGCGTCAGAACAAGAAAGTAGGCAGATAGCCGTAGTCTCAGTTAGTGATAGCGTCAGTATCGAAAGCATAGTTCTCCAAGTTATCAGGTGTGTAGTTAGCCTACCGTTTTTTGGGTTTATGATTGTATGTGATATCTGTATGTTTGTTATGAATGTGCTAACTATTGCAGTGAAAATTGTGATATGGATACCCTTAAGGGGTACGACGATAACCAGGTTAGTATCAATCTGAATGTGATGTGATTATTAATTTGTATATGTAATGATATGGTTGATGAACATGCATGGCACTATTTTATGATTGCATGTGCATAGGTGGGTTATGAAAGAAGGACAGGGTGTACTTCGAGTACGTGGTTTGATGAATGGCTCTGTGCCTCATCGTGATTGATATAGGCTATGTGCCATATCGTGGTTACTGATGGCTTTGTGCTCATCGTGGTTTTGATGTTAGCTTCAGCTACATCGTGGATTGACGTTGACTGAGGTCATGTTGTGGATTATTTGCGATTAAGTTCGCATGGACGGCATTTGTTGCCATATCGGAGTGAAAAGGAGAGGGTGATTTAATAATCCCCTGGTGTGTGGTAGGCTGGATACGGGGGTGTGTAGAGGATGGACCCTAGGCTGGGTTGGGCTTCATAATTGCATAATGTTGTATGTGAATATATGTGAAAATAGGCCAAGCCCAACATGTGATATGAATATATGTGGAAATGGGCCAAGCCCAGTATGATATGTGGATTAATGTGGAAATGGGCCAAGCCCAGTATGTGGAAACATGTGGTTAATTACCCTATTATAAGAATGTGACATGGTTATGGGCCAAGCCCAATATGTGAACTCTATTAATGTGAATGTGGGGCAAGCCCAATAAGTGAAAGCATGTGAATAAGTTGCATTAATATCTGTTATATGGGTTAACACATGGTTTGACATGTGGGTGGAATTCAGTAGAATAATTGCACATTGAGTCTGTATGACTCACCCAAATTTTATTAACATCGCAGGTGATGCTTGGACCGGGTCTCGAGTAGATACAAGGTGGCCCATGCAGAAGATGATTTTAGTTATCTCAGACTTTTCATATTTCAGTACTTATAAATATTTATTTAATGTAATAAGGGCCACTTAAAGTATTTTTATTTTTATTTTTTTTATGTTTCAGTTGGATTTGTAATTAAGTTTATATTTTGTAAGTTTAATTTTTAAAAGCTATTTCAAAAGTCATATTAAAGTTTTGAATCTGTTATTTATATAACAACTTAATTTTTACTTAGAATATTTTAAATCACAAAAATGATTTATTAAAGGCAACAAATTTTTAACGATTTTTTTGTTAAGTAAGAAAATTTTCGAATGAGTTCTACAATGGCATTTCAAATTGATTAGTAGTGAATGGGCGGGTTTGGGGTGTTCTGATTTAGTATCGAGCCAGTTCAAAACTCACTTGAAGGATTTGGGCCCAAAACATTTTTTCTAAAATGGGCTTTTCAAAAATATGGATTTTTCGTAAAATTTTTCGTGTTTTACGGTATGGCACCTGTATCCCTAATTCAAGTCCACTGTAAGTACCTCTAACTATTGAAGTGATTTATATGTGAATGTTATGGGCTTATTTGGGCTCGTAGATTAGAATATTAGGCTATTGAACCCTAGGACTAGTGCACTCAAACCCATGCATAAGACTTAAGTGCAACTAAACAAACACATGTCTAAGTCAGAAGTTAAGGTGTGGCAACCATTGTGCGCATGTCAGGAGTGGATTCGGTGAAGAGCTTGGTACTTAAGCAGGTCTAGCGACTCACCTCCTCTTTACTTGAATCCTACCTGGTGCGTAGCTACGGTTTACCCTAACCAAGAGGACTTATTCACGGGCTAAACCGATAATTAAAACCCGAAAGGGACTAGCCATACTGTTTTATAAACACCTTAGTTTTTAAAATCCTTAAATTACCCCTTCGATTTGTAACAAAATCTATTTTTGAAAATTTTTCAAAAAATTTTTTCGGTGTGCCAAAGTACTAAAATACCCCTGGTGATAAAATTACAAAATGCCCTTAGTTTCTAAAATTTCCATATTACCCTCGATTTTAATAAAATTTCTTTATTTTGCAAAAGTGTCCAAAAACTCTATTTTACGAAAATTCAAGGTACTTTGATTTAAGAAAAATTACTAAAATGCCCCTATGTTGTAAATTACTAAAATACCCTTAGTTTTTAAGATTTTCAAAAATACCAGAAACTTCTATTTTACAAATATCAAGATACCCTGATTTGGAAAATTTATGAAAATGCCCTGACTTCCAAAATTACCGAAATAACCCCAATTTCTAAAATTTTTGCAACACCTCAGATTTGGAAAACAAATTTTCAAGATAACCCTGAGGTTTTGTAAATTCTAAAATACCTTTGATTTGTAAAATATTTTCAAGTTAACCCCGATTTATTACCAAAATACCCTTGTAGGAAAAATGACGAAATTACCCCTAGGTTGGGTATGGTCAAAAATGCCCATAGAAGTGTGATTGAATGTTAATGATGAATGAATGTGTCTCTATCGAGATGGATGAATGTGAATGTGAATGTGAATCTCTGAACTAGAATAAAACTAAGACTATGATTGATCGAAAGAACCACTATTAAACTCCTTTTCATAAAACTGTTCGCGAATAAACAGTGGAACAAAGTTCTAACGCATAAAACTTTCTAGTCAGATTAAATCACGACGTTAGTAATGAATTCTAGTGGACGTGGTCGAGGTAAAGTGACAGTGCCGAAACCAGTAAGGTCTAGCCATGGGTTAGAAAGTGATGTGCCGCCGCCAGCAGTGGGCGCGGAGGATCAAGATCAAACTGGAGGAGATGACGCAGATATCATTGGCTATGCCATGAAAGTGCTAGAGCGAGTCATGGAGCTAATGTGGCGATGGAACTCGTAAAGTAGTCTTGGAAAGGATTAAGTCAAACGGAGCCGAGATTTTTAGAGGAGTGTCAAGAGTAGCTCGAACGTGGCGTAGTATTGGCTAGAAGCGATTCAAAGGATTATGGACGATTTGGATTTAACTCGAGGAAAAGCTTAAAGGTCTTTGTCTCGTTGTTCGAGATGAAGCTTATCGATGGTGGCTCACTTGTCAGCAAGGTACCCTACGGATCGATTGGATTGGGGTATTTTAAAGTTAAGTTTAAAGGAAAGTATGTGGGAGCTAGTTATTTAGACTCGCAAAGGAAAGCGTTCTGAACTTGGTACAAGGAAGTATGTCAGAGAAGAGTATGAAGCGAATTTGTGCGGTTAAGTCAAGATGCTAAGGGATCGTGGCTCACGACACGAAAGGTGTGTCCGATTCAAGATGGATTGCGGGATGAGTCATGAAAGTGTTGATTGCTCCAAAGAGAAAGAGACTTTGCTATTCTAGTGGAGAAGGCTCGGATAACTGAAGAAGTTAAGAAGTCTGTGAGACAGAACTGAGAAAAGAATAGGAACCGAAATAAGAGAAGTTTTAGATCGTCAGAATCGTCTGGAGATTTTCAAAAGAGGCCAAGGATTGATAATTCTATACGTGCACCGGTACCCGTCGCTGAGAATCGGAATCGTACATGTGCTCGTTGTGGGAGAGCTCATGTAGGAGAATGTTGGGGAAATAGTAAGGAATGTTTCCGGTGTGGATCTAAGGCTCATTTGGTTAAGAAATGTCCTCAAGTGATGGATAGGGCTCGAGGCCAAGGTTGTGGAACCCCAAGCAGAGGTGCTGAAGGTTTAGATGCAAGGCAAGCAAGGTTGGCTTAGGCAATCAGCCATAGCAAGGAAGAAGTTGGACCAAAGAGGATCAGATATGTTCCCTAATCCTGGAATCTCTTTATTGCCTTGATTATTATAGAGATAGTTCGTGTTTGTATGCTAGTGAAGTGTAGAAAACCTTGAATGTGAACCTTGAGGTAGTATCTAAGAAATGTGTTAGATCAGAGTGCCCAGCAGTAGAGTAGTATGATGAGTTAAGGATGCTCGACTATTTGATAGTATTCGATAGTAAGTAATTTCAAGGATGAAATTATTTTTAAGGAGGGTAGAACTGTAACATCCTGGATTTGGGGTTATGCATTTAGTGCATAATTTAAGTGACAGTAGGCTTGAAGTGTGTTTGGATATATTTTAGGAGTTTTTGAGAACTTTAGGTGAAGGGGAAAAACATTGGAAGATATTGGAATTTTAAGTGTAAAGGGGAAACTAGGCAAGGAGGCCTTAAAGGAAATTTTGTGGAGTTTAGGACACAAGAAATTAATTGGAAAAGTGGCTTGGGGTGCTAAGGTGCAAGGGGGCTTCAGAAGGGAAGAGGGTCGAGTCTTGAGGGCAGCATAGAAGTGTTTTATTTTTATTTGTATTTTGCGGCAAGAAGGGAAGTTGGACTGAAGATGGCTTTAAGGAAATATGAAGTGGTTTTTGGACACAAAGAGTGCCTTGGTAAAGTGGCCACAAGGCGCCACTTAAGGGCCTGGAAATAATGCCAATAAGGGCCTTGGTTCGAAACACGGCGACAGTAAGTAGTGTTTTATTTTTGCTTTTGGCGTTAAGGGGGGAAGCAAGGTGAAGGAGGTCTTAAAAGAAATTGGGGCGAGTTTATATCACAAAAAGCGCCTGGGTAGAGTGGCTTGGACGCTTGTAGGAAAGGGAGTTGTAGAAGGGCCTGGGTTCGAGTCCTGTGGGCAGCGTAAGAGAGTTTTTATTTTTCCAAGTTGGCGCTAAGGGAGAAGAGGGCCTTAAAAAGAATTGTTGGGAGTTTATGATGCAAAGGAGCTAGCAGCAAAGTGGCTGGTAGCATGTGGTGTTTCCAGCAGGTCTTGTGTTTGATTCACGTGGGCAGCACAAGGTGTGGTTTTCTTTTGCTTTTACGTTAAGGCAGAGAAGGGAGAAGTTGGACGGCTTTGGTCTTTCAAATGGATAGTGATAAACACTGCTATTTCTTTTTTTTTAATTTCGGCAAGAAGAATTGGATTAATATGATTTTATTTTATTTATTTTATTTATTTTATTTATGGGAAGATGAGAGATAGATGTGATGGATAATTATTTATTTTATTGAAGTGATAAATGAGAAGAGGATTAAGGGATTTGATAGGAAATAGTTAAGGGATTATTTCTAGTATTTATTTTAATATAGGATAATTATGGTTCTATTTAGATTAAATGAGATTTTATTTTATTTTAGATAGATAGATAAAAGATAATGTGATGGTTTATTTTATTTTAAATAGGTAGGATAATTGTGGATTAATTATTTTTGTGCAAGATAAAGAAGAGATGAATATGGATTTATTTTAATTATCTTGAATAAGTGATCAAGAGGTAAAATAGGAGATGGATTTGGAGTTTGATAAGAACAAGTATGCAGTAGCCGAATTCTTTATAAGGGGGAGTAATCATCCTTCATATCTTTTTCTTCTTTAACTTCTTTGTGCCAAAATTTAGTCTCTCCTAGTCTTCTTTTCTTTTTATTTTCTTTCAACCCCAAATCCTTTCTTTTTAATTCTTGAACAGCCGACTACCCCATCTTCTTTTGAAAGCCATAGTCGAATATCAAGTACCCTTATTCCTATTCTTTTGTCGCAAGTCTCAAAAGCCGAAGATCAATCGTTTTCTCTCTTTTGTCGAATACACCCTCTCTTGCACTTCAAACGGGTGGTTGCGCAAGGGTTTCGACAGGAATAAGTGGTGATTCGGGAAATAGGAGCAAATCGACAGGAGTTAAGAGAAGTCTTCGGGATTCTGATCCATCTCTGGTAAGTCAAGGAGGCCAAGGGGTAGTTCCTATCCCCAAGTTTAAAAGGAGAGCCGTTTCTGCAGTTCGGGATTGGCCACCGGGGTGTGGACCAGCGTCAGAACAAGAAAGTAGGCAGATAGCCGTAGTCTCACTTAGTGATAGCGTCAGTGTCGAAAGCATAGTTCTCCAAGTTATCAGGGGTGTAGTTAGCCTACCATTTTCTGGGTTTATGATTGTATGTGATATCTGTATGTTTGTTATGAATGTGCTAACTAATGCAGTGAAAATTGTGATATGGATACCCTTAAGGGGTACGACGATAATCAGGTTAGTATCAATCTGAATGTGATGTGATTATTAATATGTATATATAATGATATGGTTGATGAACATGCATGGCACTATTTTATGTTTGCATGTGCATAGGTGGGACATGAAAGAAGGACAGGGTGTACTTCGAGTACGTGGTTTGATGAATGGCTCTGTGCCTCATCGTGATTGATATAGGCTATGTGCCATATCATGGTTATTGATGGCTTTGTGCTCATCGTGGTTTTGATGTTAGCTTCAGCTACATCATGGATTGACGTTGACTGAGGTCACGTTGTGGATTATTTGCGATTAAGTTCGCGTGAACGGCATTTTTTGCCATATCGGAGTGAAAAGGAGAGGGTGATTTAATAATCCCCTGGTGTGTGGTAGGCTGGATACGGGGGTGTGTAGAGGATGGACCCTAGGTTGGGTTGGGCTTCATAATTGCATAATGTTGTATGTGAATATATGTGAAAATGGGCCAAGCCCAACATGTGATATGAATATATGTGGAAATGGGCCAAGCCCAGTATGATATGTGGATTAATGTGGAAATGGGCCAAGCCCAGTATTGGAAACATGTGGTTAATTACCCTATTATAAGAATGTGACATGGTTATGGGCCAAGCCCAATATGTGAACTCTATTAATGTAAATGTGGGCCAAGCCCAATAAGTGAAAGCATGTGAATAAGTTGCATTAATATCTGTTATATGGGTTAACACATGGTTTGACATGTGGGTGGAATTCAGTAGAATTATTGCACACTGAGTCTGTATGACTCACCCAAATTTTATTAACATCGCAGGTGATGCTTGGACCGGGTCTGGAGTGGATACAAGGTGGCCCATGCAGAAGATGATTTTAGTTATCTCAGACTTTTCATATTTCAGTACTTATAAATATTTATTTAATTAATAAGGGCCACTTAAAGTATTTTTATTTTTATTTTTTTTATGTTTCAGTTGGATTTGTAATTAAGTTTATATTTTGTAAGTTTAATTTTTAAAAGCTATTTCAAAAGTCATATTAAAGTTTTGAATCCGGTATTTATATAACAACTTAATTTTTACTTAGAATATTTTAAATCACGAAAATGATTTATTAAAGGCAACAAATTTTTAACGGCTTTTACTGTTAAGTAGGAAAATTTTCGAATGTGTTCCGCAGTGGCATTTCAAATTCGGTCGTAGTGAATGGGCCGGGTTTGGGGTGTTACAGAAGGTACTGGTAATAAGATCTGGTGATGACGTTTCTTCGCAAGCGCAAATAACATAGGCTCTGACAGGTGCTCTAGCCTAAAATCTCACAGTGGAGTCCCTTGTCGCCCCTCAACTACCACTCACATTCACAGTATTTCATGGGGGTCTTCCTCTAGTCGACATATTACTCGGTCTCACATTTTGAGGTCGATCTTTCTCAACCATCTCAAGACAGTCTTTAATAAAATGATCTCGTGAACCATAACTGTAACAAGCTCTATCATTATTTTTTACCCAACAATCTCCAAAATGCCGTCTTCCACACTGTTGACACTCAGGCTTGATGTCTTTTACGTTACCAACACTCGATACTAATGTGGCTTGAGCTTTAGGGCTGGTGTATTGCTTTAAACGATCTCTATTGGAATATCCCATTGAAGTTTTTGATCGATTAAAATAGTCTCTAGATTTCTTCGGCGAGGAATGATAAGGTTTACTCATCGATCTCTTCCTCGAAATCTTGTGTAACAGCCCGTTTTTAGTCAAATCAGAACAATGGTTTTGAGACAAAAAAATCCAATGTCAAAATATTTATTTTATTATTTTAATAAGGTCTACAGCATGATAGATTAATTACGTGAATGTTTCATAAAGAAATTTTACTGTTTTAATGGTTAATTCGGTAAAAAGGACTAAATCGCGTAAAGCGTAAAACTTGTGTCCTATTAGCTAAAAGTATCAAATAGCTATGGAACATTAAAGTAAAGGTCTATAAGTGGTAAATAAGCCATTTATGGGTTATTGGATGATTATAGCATGGCAATTGGTGCAATTTATAATATTTTTAAAGGTTAATTTAGTAATTTGGTTAATAAAGGTTAATTAAATAAAAAAAATGAATTTTGTGTCCATTTTTCTCTCTTTTAGCCGAATTTTACAAGTATAAAGCCAAAGATTTAGGTTTCATTCGGCCATTGATTTATATGCTTAATTAGATCAAGAATAGTTGAGATTGGGATTAGATCGGTGAAAAAGAAAAGTGGACAAATAGTCGATAATTTCCATCCGAGCAACTCTATGTAAGTTCGTATAATTAGAATCAAAATTTTATATATTTGTAAATATTTGAAGTGACTGTATGTAAATGAGTAAATGATCTACTTGAAATTAAAATGCCTTATTGATATAGTCTGATGGTTACCGAGCCCCATTTGAACCGTAAGAATTCGTAGGATACAAGTGACATGTCACTAAGGTTACCGTTTAGGATGAGATTGTGCATGTGTTGTGGACTCACTGCAGCTCGTATGAGCTTAACGATATATCACCTCATAAGAGTTTACTGTTTTCAGCTCATCGAAGCTTACCGTTTCAACTTAATAAAGCTTACTATCCATCAGCTCAAGAGGAGCATACTGATCATAGCTCGAAAGAGCAGAAATGATAATGAATCAATGAATTACTGATTTATATGTAATGTATATCACTCGAGTATCCCTCGATATTCTAATAGGTTCAACAGGCATAAATTTTGCTATTGGTTATATGAACAAGCTATGTGTTATACTGATGAATTACTATTATATGGATGAAATACTGTTTAAACGGATGAGTTACTATTATCAAATGGTTTACTGTTTATATGATTGAGAGTGAAATGTTACAAATGATGTACATGATATATGAATTTGATATGATACAATGTATTGAGTATTAAATTGAGATAATGGATGATTACATGCACTCATGTGACTAACTTGTTGATGAATGCTTGTGTATAGGATTTGGCAAGTGAATTTGATAAACTTTGTTTAATTGTTTGATTATTTATAAATGGTAAGTTAAATTCTAAATTATACGGGCTTACTAAGATATAAAGCTTACTCTGCATCTTTTTCATGTTTTATAGAGGTTTGGTAGCTCGCTTGATTCAGATAAGTCAGAGTTACGCATCACACTATCCAATTGTCGATTGGTACCTTTGAACTTATGGATATATGTAAATATGGCATGTATAGGCTAGTTATAAGATGATAGTTATAGTTATTTGAGATAGTGATTTTGGTACATGTTGTGGTATAAGATAAAGCCATATGATTTGGCTTAACTTGGTATAATGTTTTGGTTGTGTATAAGTATTCAAATATGGTAGGTTTTGGCAAGTAGTAGATGGAATGGAAATATGCAAATGTTGTCTTGATATGTAGTAGACATATGAATGGAAAATGCATGATATTAATTAGGTATTTAAATACTATGTTGAATTGGTATAAAATGTGTATAAAATGTTATGGATTGGCTGCCTATAGAGTTATAAAATATTGTAATTTATGCTTGTGCAAGTATGTAAAAATAGGGTGGAAAAATGGCTTTGCAAATAGCCTATTTTTGTCCACACGGGCAGAGACATGGGTGTGTGTCTCGACCGTCTGCGACACACGGTCATGTTACACGGCCATGTGTCCCCTAGTGTTGAAATTAAAACCAAGTTAGTATGCTCTACACGGTCTCACACACAAGTGTTTGACTGGTCGTGTGGTACAAGTCAGTATATCCCCTAATTGGCACATAGCATAGTACATGGGCGTGTGACTTAGCCGTGTTGCATAAGTCAGTATACCTTACAGGATTGGCATGGCCTAGCACACGACCTGGCACACCGGCTTGTGTGGGCACTTTGAAGGGCACACAGGCTAGACACACATGCGTGTGGTTGGTCGTGTGACCCAAGTCAGTATGTACCCCCTATTTTCACACAGCTAATGACACGGGCGTGTTTAGTGGCCGTGTGAGACACAAGGCCTAGAGACATGGGCGTGTGTCCCATGTTTTGAGAATTTTTTTTAAAGTTTCGTGAAAGTTTTATAAGTTATCGGTTTAGTTTCAAACCGCTCGTAAAGCATGTTTAAGGCCTTGTAGGCTATTATAAAGGACAAACTAATTGAGATGGAATGATGATTGTATGAATTGATTGAATGTATGAGAAAAGTACAATTATATGTGTTAGAAGTTTGATAATGCTCTGTAACCCTATTTCGGCGTTGAATACGAGTGATGGGTGTTACATTTATTGGTATCAAAGCTACGGTTTGTCGATTATAGGACTAACGTAGCGTATGAGAGTCTAGTTATACATGCCATATATAAACTGTGATAGTGTGATGACTCCTGACATTTTCAAATGTATTTTTATTTAGTAAATGGATCTTGATCGAGCTGTAGTTGATAATGTTGAGAGTAATGCACTGCTCCAGCTCAAGGGACAGCGCCATTTGATTATAGACCCATAACGGTTAGCCAGGGAGGAGAGGCTAAAGAAGCCTTCTTCCAAATGATGAATGAGTGGTTCACACAATACATTCGTAAAAACCCGGCTGCTCAACAACCTCTACCCCCACCTATTCCCCAATCGATCCCTTTAGTTCCTCAAGGTATGGATCTTTTGCGATTGAATAAACCACCTATTGATAAGATACGAAAACATGGGGCTGAATAATTCAGAGCCATTGTTCATGATGACTCTGAGAGAGCTGAGTTTTGGCTTGAAAACACGATTTGAGCATTTGATGAATTGCCTTGCACACCTGAAGAATGCTTAAAATGTGTTGTATCACTGTTGACAGACACTACGTATCAGTGGTGGAATACCTTGATATCCATAGTTCTGTGAGAAAGAGTTACTTGGGAGTTCTCTCAAGTTGAATTTGGAAATAAATACATCAGCCAAAGGCTCATTGACCAGAAACAAAAATAATTTCTTGAATTAAATAAGGTCGTATATCAGTAACAGAATACGAAAGAGAGTTTGTACAACTCAGCAAATATGCTCGTGAATGTGTTTCTTCTAAGGCTATAATGTGTAAAAGGTTCAAAAATGGATTAAATGAAGAAATCAGACTATTAGTGGGATTATTGAGCTAAAAGAGTTTGTTGTTCTATTTGACAAAGCTTGCAAAGCCGAAGAGCTTAGCAAAGAGAAAAGAAAATCTGATTCTGAGGCTAGAGACTTTAGAAAGAGATTTGTGGGAAAATCACATCAGTCAGCATCAAAGAAATCTAGAGAATATCATCCTCGTTCTACTACTTCTGTGGGGATTTCAATCAGAGATAGATATGTGAGACATTTCAGCTCTAAACGTCAGATGACATCTATTGCCAGTGTGAGTAGTGTTAGAAATGTTGGATCTGAATGTAAGCACTCCAATAAGCGGCATTACGGTGAATGTAGAACAATGAGCGAAGCTTGTTTTAGATGTGTATCTCTTGATCATTATCTCCGGGACTGTCTAGAAAAGTCTATAGCTGAAAGAGATCAATCGGCGAAAGTAAGTAATACGACTACTAGAAGGAGACCACTCGAAACACTGGAAATACGAGTGGTAACTGAGGTGCTACGAGAGATTCTACTCTGAGATTTGAGGCACGAGCACCTGCCCGAGCTTGTGTTATCCGTGCATGGGAGGAGGCAACATTTCTAGATGTTATTATCGATATTTTTTCTCTTTTCGATACTGATATAGTTGCGTTGATAGATCCTGGATCAACCCATTCATATATCTGTATGAATTTAGCATTTAAAAAGAGATTATATGTCGAGTCTACAGAGTTCGTAATTAAAGTATTGAACTCCTTAGGCAAGTCTATTTTAGTTGATAAAATTTGTAAGAATTGTCCTTTGATGACTATGGGTTACTGTTTTCCGACTGACTTAATGCTTTTACCGTTAGATGAGTTTAATGTGATTCTGGGTATGGATTGGCTGACTATGCATGATGCAATTGTGAATTGTAGATGAAAGATTATCGAATTGAAATGTAAGAATGGTGAATTTCTTTTGATTGAGTCTGATGAGTCGAATGAATTACCTACTGTGATATCGTTTATGTTAGTTCAGAAATATATGATAAAGGGCTGTGATGCATATCTTGCATACGTACTAGATACTAAGGTGTCCGAATCAAAGATTTATTCTGTACCTGTTGTTTGTGAGTTTTCGGATGTTTTTCTAGAAGAATTACTAGGTTTGCCACCGATTAGAGTGGTTGAATTTGGTGTTGAATTAGTACCGGGAACAACACTAATATTGATAGCTCCGTATAGAATGGCTCTAACTGAATTAAAAGAGTTGAAAGCTCAGTTGCAAGAATTTATAGACAGAGGTTTTGCACTACCAAGTTATTCGCCCTGGGGTACACTAGTATTTTTCGTAAAGAAGAAAGACGGTACGAAGAGAATGTGTATCGATTACAGACTGTTGAATAAAGTGACCATAAAGAATAAATACCCTCTACCACAGATTGATGATTTATTTGATCAGTTGAAAGGGGCTACAGTATTTTCAAAGATTGATTTGAGATCAGATTATTATCAGTTGCGAGTTAAAGAGTCAGATGTGCCAAAAATCGCGTTTAGATCAAGGTACGGACATCATGAATTCCTTTTTATGCCTTTCAGATTAACTAATGCTCCTGTAATTTTCATGGATTTGATAAACTGGATATTCAAACTGTATTTAGACAGATTTTTTGTTGTATTCATTGACAACATTTTGATCTATTTGTGAGATGAATCTGAACATACTGAGCTCTTGAGAGTTGTGTTACAAACACTGCGTGATAAGCAATTATTTGCAAATTCAGCAAATGTGAGTTTTGGCTTCGAGAGGTATTAGAGTTTCAGCTGTTTCAGCTGAAGGTATTAGAGTTGACCCGAATAATATTTCTGCTATTATTGATTGGAAACCTCCGAGAAATGTGTCTAAATTCTGTAGTTTTCTGGGCTTAGAGGGCTATTATTGAAGATTCGTGAAAGGATTTTCAATGATTGCGACACCAATGACTCAACTGCTTCAAAAAGATGTGAAATTTGAATGGTCAGAAAAATGTTAGCAGAGTTTCGAACAGTTGAAAGTACTGTTAACTGAAGCACCAATTTTGGTTCAACCTGAACCGGGGAAAGAGTTTGTTATTTATAGTGACGTGTCGTTAAAAGGTTTGGGGTGTGTTCTAATGCAAGAAGGAAAAGTTATAGCTTATGCTTCCCGACAATTGAAATCGCATGAAAAGAACTATCCGACGCATGACTTAGAGTTGGTTGCAATTGTATTCGCATTGGCGACACCACTTATACGGTGAAAAATGACACATTTTTACAGATAAAAAAAAGCTTAAAATATCTGATGTCAAAGAAAGATTTGAACTGCGACAACGAAGACGGCTCGAGTTATTAAAAGATTATGGATTTGTGATTGATTATCACCCGGGAAAAGCTAATGTTATTACTGATGCCCTGAGCCGAAAATATTTGTTTGCATTACGAGGAATGAATACCCAGTTGATGATTTGTGATGATGGGTGTATTTTAGCTGAATTAAAAGCTAAATTGATATTTCTTCAACAAATCTGTGAAGCTCAAAAAGATGATCGTGAATTTCAAATTAAACGAATTCAATGTGAGACTATCCCTAATTCAGAGTTTTAGATTGGAGCAGATGATTGTTTAAGGTTCCAAAATAGAATTTGCATACCGAGAAATTTAGAACTCATTCAGAAGATTTTGCACGAAGCACACAATAGCTGCGTATTTGTTCATCTAGGAAGTATCAGAATGTGCAACGATTTGAAATAGTTTTACTGGTGGCAAGGCATGAAACGAGATATCTCAGAGTTTGTTTCTAAATGTTTGATCTGTTAGCAAGTCAAATCTGAACATCTAGTACCATTGGGTTTACTGTAGCCTTTGATGATTCTCAAGTGGAAATGGCATAAAGTTACAATGGATTTTGTGTTGGGATTGCCCCTAACTCTGAAAAAGAAAGATGCTATTTGGGCTGTCGTTGATCAACTAACGAAATCTACTCATTTCATACCGGTACGTCAGATTTCTCACTTGATAGACTAGCTGAATTGTACATTTTTGAGATTGTTCGATTGCGTGGGGTGCCACTGTTTATTATTTCTGATAGAGATTTGAGATTTACGTTGCGATTCTGGAAGAAATTGCAAGAATATTTGGGTACGAAGTTGAATTTCAGTACAGCTTTTCATCCTCAAACTAATGGTCAGACTAAGAGAGTTATTCAGATTCTTGAAGACATGTTGAGATGTTGTATTTTAGAGTTTAAGGGCAGTTGAAAAAATACTTACTGTTGATTAAGTTTGCGTATAATAACAGTTTTCATACGAGTATAAAGATGGCACCATAAGAAGCTTTATATGGTCGCAAATGTCGAACTCCGCTATACTGGACTGAACTAAGTGAGAATAAGATTCATGGAGTTGAATTGATCAGAGAAACTAAAGAAAAAGTGAAAACTACTCGCGACAATTTAAAAGCAGCTTCAGATTAATAGAAATCATACGTGTATTTTGAAATGTAAAGAAATTGAGTTTCAAGTTGGGGCCCAAGTGTTTCTAAAGGTTTCACAATGGAAAAAGGTTCTTCGATTCGACCGTAAAAGGAAGCTGAGCCTGCGATTGATCGGACTGTATGAGATCATTGAAAGAATAGGGCCTGTAGCATATTGACTAGCTTTACCGTCAGGACTTGAAAAGATTCATAATGTCTTTCACATTTCTATGCTACGTCAATACAGATCTGATCCGTAACATATGATTTCACCAGTAGATGTTGATATACAGACTGATTTGACGTATAGCGAAGAACCGATTAGGATTTTAGATCGTGAAATCAAAGAATTAAGAAATAAATGCATAGCCCTAGTGAAAGTTCTTTGCCATAAACACAGGATTGAGGAAGCTACGTGTGAACCCGAGGAAGCTATACGAAAAAAGTACCCTAACCTATTCACTGGTAAGATTTTCGGGACGAAAATCCCTAAGGGGGAGAGTTATAATAGCCCGTTTTTAGTAAAATCAGAACAGTGGTTTTGAGACCCCAAATCTAAAATCAAAATATTCATTTTATTATTTTAATAAGGTCTACAGCATGATAGATTAATTACGTGAAAGTGCCGTAAAGAAATTTTACTGTTTGAATGGTTAATTCGGTAAAAAGGACTAAATCACGCAAGGCGTAAAACTTGTGTTCTATTAGCTAAAAGTGTCAAATAGCTATGGAACATTAAAGTAAAGGTCCTTAAGTGGTAAATATGCCATTTATGGGTTAGTGGATGATGATAGCATGGCAATTGGTGTAATTTATAATATTTTTAAAGGTTAATTTAGTAATTTTGTTAATATAGGTTAATTAAATAAAAACAAAATGAATTTTGTGTCCATCTTTCTCTCTTTTAGCCGAATTTTGCAAGAATAAAGCACAATAATTAGGTTTCATTCGACCATTAATTTATAAGCTTAATTAGATCAAGATAAGTCGAGATTGGGATTAGATCGGGGAAAAGGAAAGGTGGATGAATAGTCAGTAATTTCCATCTTAGCAACTCCATGTAAGTTTGTATAATTAGAATCGAACTTTTATATATTTGTAAATATTTGAAATGAATTTATGTAATTGAGTAAATGATCTACTTGAAATTCAAATGCCTTATTGATATAGTCTGATGGTTATCGAGCTCCATTTGAACTGTAAGAATTTGTAGGATACGAGTGACATGTCACTAGGGTTACCGATTAGGTTGAGATCCTGCATGTGTTGCAGACTCACCGCAGCTCGTATGAGCTTACTGATATATCAGCTTGTAAGAGCTTACTATTTTCAGCTCGTTGGAGCTTACCATTTCAGCTCAATAGAGCTTACTGTCCATCAGCTCAATAGAGCTTACTGTCCATCAGCACAGGAGGAGCTTACTGATCATATCTTGAAAGAGCGGAAATGATAATGAATCAATGAATTACTGATGCAGGTATGTGAAAATAGAGTGGCAAAATGGCTTTGCAAATAACCTATTTTATCCACACGGGCAGAGACACGGGCGTGTGTCTCAGCTGTGTGCGATACACCATCATGTTACACGGCCATGTGTCCCCTGGTGTTGAAATTAAAACCAAGTCAGTATGCTCCACACGGTCTCACACACGGGCGTGTGACTGGCCGTGTGGTACAAGTTAGTATACCCTCTAATTGGCACATAGCCTAGCACACGGGCGTGTGACTTGGCCGTGTTGCATAAGTCAGTATACCCTTCAAGATTGACACAACCTAGTAAATGGCCTAGCACATAGGCATGTGTGGGCACTTCGAAGGGCACATGGGGTAGACACACGGGCGTGTGGTTGGCCATGTGACCCAAGTCAGCATGTACCCCCTGTTTTCACACGGGCGTGTTGTAACACCCCAAACCCGGCCCATGCGTTATGATCAGATCTGACATGTCACATGAGAAAATCATGCAAAATCCTTTTTATTCAGAGTAAAATAGGTATTATTACATTATAATCAAGAAAACAAGTTTGATTTGAAATATTTGATAAAATACTACTAACCTTGAAAGTTGATTGATAAATCAAAAATTTGAACTAATGATCTTATAAAACCAATAACCTTTGAAAATATTGTTGATAATTTGAGAGAAAATTTCGAGTTAAAATATTTGTTTAAATTTGTTATGAAATACATTTGTTAGTCTATTTTAGAAGACATTTATTTTAGTTTTTAGAAAAATTTCCATTTAAAGCAATTTAAGCAAAATAATAAGTACGTCAAACATAAAGCAAAAGTAAAATATTCCAGAGGCCTTATTACAACATAAAAACCCAAAATAGTAAAGTAAATGAAAATAGAAATCTAAAGTTCAATAAGAAAACCATTTCTAAAGTATGGCCTCCACCGAGTCATCCATAGCCCAAGTCCTTATTACTGAGCATTACTTGAAAGAATTAGGGAAAAGGAGTGAGCTACAAGAACTCAGTGTATAATCCCCCTACCGTTATCCACTGGGCCTGAACCCGTAAAGCAATATCTTGGGCCTAAGCCCATATAGCATAATCTTGGGCCTAAGCCCACTTATATGTAATAAATAAATGATATGAAAGCAACCCATCCCATCCAGCCAATCTCTCGACCCGTACCAACCAATCTCTCCTATGGGGATCAAGTCAACCCACTCGATCTGACCTGCAGCCTCTCGGTGGTTACTGAGCGCCTCTAGCTGGTTGCGTAAAATCGTTACGAACCCCCTGAGTATTAGCAGGCTGTCGAGGGCGACCCTAAATCGATGTTACTTGGAACCACATCTGAAACAGCCACCAGTTCTCTTCCAACATCCACCCGAGTGAAGTCTCCCACAATCTACACAAGGCTGTGACTGATTGATAACAGCTAGAGCACCCACTCAAACTGGTCCCTCATTTCTGTGCCTTTTTTGAAAACCACTAGCAGAACCTGAGTACCCAGAGTCTCTCTTATTCCTGCCCCTATCATTGTCTCAGTTTTTGCCGCTCCGAGTGTTTGACCTCTTCAACTATCTTGGCTTTTTCCACCAGTGTGGCAAAATTCCTCTCTTTTTGTGGGGCTATCAGTACCCGCAATTCATCACGCAATCCATCTTCAAAATGCACACATTGTTCATAATCAGTCGGCACTATTCCTCGGGCATACTAACTCAGACGTAGGAATTCTGCCTCGTATGCTGCCACAAACTTACCTCCTTAGACTATATTCAGGAATTCTTTCCTTCGGGCATCCACATAGCTAGCTCCGACATACTTTCCTAGGAATGCCGTCTTAAAGAAATCTCAGGTAATACGATCAACTTGAGTGCCTTTCCGAACAGTGAGCCACCACTAATACGCCTCATCTCTTAACGATGACACAGTTCCTTTTAGCTTCTGCTCAGTAGTACAATCCAGGTTGTCCATAATCTGCTCCACCGCCCCAAGTCAGTACTCCGCTACATTTGGGGCTACACCTGAGATACCCCTAAAAACCTCAGTTCCGTTTGATCTAAGTCGTTCTGATATTGACCCACGAGCTGCTTACCAAGTTTTTGCCCCAGGAACCCTTTCTAGAACTCGCAACATCGCTTGGGACAGAGCGTCGTCCTCTATCATACGATCATGTGACCCAGTTTCAGTCACAGGTGATGCAGGGGCGTCCATTTTCGCCATATGTCCCGATGCCTCAGATACCAATCTAGCATCTCAGCCTCTACCACGGCCACGTCTACTACGTCCACGTCCTCTAGTGCTCATATTATGCTAATTCGATTTAATCTGATTAAGAGTCTTATGTATCAGTATACTACTTCAATGTTTATTAAACAATATTTTATGAAGTGTAGGTAGTAAAGTCATTTTCGCATCCTAAAGTCTCAATCTCTATAGTTTCAGCTCCTAAAGCTAAAAGTTCTAGAGTGTTTCTATTTTGTGGAATTTCTTACCACGGTACTAACACAATAATCATAAAATGAGAACAGATACTTACTGACTTGGTGTCGGATACCCGTGGTGCCATATTTTATTTAAAACATTAAAATTTTAAATGGCTTTGAAAACATTTTTAACCTGAACCACAGCCGAGTTTTGAAACTGGCTCTGATACCATAAAATTTAACACCCTAAACCTGGCCCATGCATTATGACCGGATCTGACATGTCACATGAGAAAATCATGTTAAATCTTTTTTATTTGGAGTAAAATAGGTATTATTACATTATAATCAAGAAAAGTAATTTGATTTGAAATATTTGATAAAATACTACTAACTTCGAAAGTTGATTGATAAATCGAAAAGTTAAACTAATGATCTTATAAAACCAATAACCTTTGAAAATATTATTGATAATTTCGAGAAAATTTGAGTTAAAATATTTGTTTAAATTTGTTATGAAATCCATTTTTAGTCTATTTTAGAAAACATTTATTTTAGTTTTTAGAAAATTTCCCATTTAAAGCAATTTAAGCAAAATAATAAGTACGTCAAACATAAAGCAAAAGTAAAATTTTCCAGAGGCCTTATTACCACATAAAAACCCAAAATAGTAAAGTAAACGGAAATAGAAATCTAAAGTTCAATAAAAAAAACCATTTCTGAAGTATGGCCTCCACCGCGTCATCCATAGTCCAAGTCCACATTACTGAGCATTACCTGAAAGAATTAGGGAAAAGGAGTGAGTTACAAGAACTCAGTGTATAATCCATTTACCGTTATCCACTGGGCCTGAACCCATAAAGCAATATCTTGCGCCTGAGCCCATATAGCATAATCTTGGGCCTAAGCCCACTTACATGTAATAAATAAATGATATGAATGCAACCCATCCCATCCACCAATCTCTCGACCCAAGACTAACCAATCTCTCTGTGGGGATCAAGTCAACCCACCCTTGATCTCTCCAATTCGCAATAAGTCGCCATTTATAATATTTGTGGCTGAGCCACCAGAATCATATACGGTAATGTAATCGGCATACAACCTTAATCACGATGGCACAAAGCCTTATTTAAATTGGCATATAGCCATTATCAAAATTTGTGGCAATGCCACCGGTCTACACTTCTCTTCATTTAATTTTCCCATCCCATGCATTATGTAAAGATGAACCATACATAAAATATCCTCATGTATAACAACCATTAGTCTAGTAATTTAGTATGGTGAATTGGCCCATCAAAGCAATATAATAATTCGGCCCACTAAGGCATTTTAAAAAATGGACCCATAGGGTCATTTTGGTAATTCGACCCATAAGGGCATTTCAATAATTTTATAAATTTTAATGTCGATTTTTTCAAATCTATAAAAATAATTTACTTTAAGCCAATTTCTCGTTTTACGGGAACTTTACGATTTTTAGCCGTATAACAATAACAATCTACTAGCAAACATTATACCGAATCATGGATCTACGGAATTATGATGTGAGATTACACACCTGATTACTGTAAGTATTAAACTCTTTTGATCGTCGGCACCTATGAGAACATAACACTCGATTAATCTAATGGACGAGATGTTTATTAATCTAAATCCAAATCAAGAGATCTAAAATACTTACTCTCAATATCGTGAAGAACCACGATTTGTCGATTCTTACCGGATGATGGTCCACAACCCAGTGGAAAATCCCGAACCGTCGATACTGACCTTCGCTTGAACTTAGGAGTAGGAATCGCAAATCTGCTCCTTTTGTGTTCTCCAATCGTTTTCCCTTTCAAATCGATACTACTAGCCTCTATCGGATAAATCATAGTCAAAATGATACTACGATATATATATATCGATTGTCTAAGAAAACAGGGTTCGGCTTACCACTATTTCAGTAGAATCAACGAGTGAAGAATAACTGATGATTTAGTCCCTATAACAACCGATTAGAAAAATCTATCATTCCGTTAGCAAACTATCCGATCAACGAAAAAGATCAAAATGAACCATAATGAATCCCTTTCCTTAATGTTTATAAAACCGGTTCCCAACTATTGTACAATGGCTACAGATGAGTCAAAGATTCGACCTTCCACTTTAACACTACGAAAAGGTATTGATCACAACATGAGAGTGATGGAGAGAGTGAGGTTTCAATAAGAAACAAAGTAGACTAACTGAATAACGATGAACACACATATTCGACTAGGAAAAAGAAAAAGAAATGAAAAGAGTTAAACCACTTACCTATTCAATCAAAGAAGTGAGTGCCAAAACGAACGAGAAAGAAAGAACGTAGAAGAGATGAATATTTCCAAAGTTCGGCTATGGAGGGATATTAAGAAAGAAACATTCGGCTATAAGAGTATGGATTAGAGAAGAAGAAAGAGGGTTGAAGAATTTTGTGAAAAAGAAAAGAAAGATAGAGAAAGAGTGCTTAATTAGTTTCGACTTTCAAGAGGAAGATGAGCAATAGTGTGATGAGTGGTGCGGTAAAACAAGAAAAATGAGATGAACAATTAGGCTAGGTGTTTCGGCTATCAAAGAGAGAATGACCAAAATGTTTTGAGGTTTTGGCCAAGACAAAGGTGAAACATGCACGAATGGACTAGGAGGTTTCGGCCAAAGTAAAAATGAGAAGATATTAGCAAGGAAGAGTACCCAAAATGCTAAGAGAACCAAAACTTAGCATGCACAAAACTTTGCAAAATGACCAAAGAAGATTTCAGCTCTCCATATTCCTTCACCAAAACCGTGTATTGTTTTGCCAAAAGGATAAGTGTTGACCAAAAACACTTTCCAAAACATCACCCATGAAAAAGGCCAACATGCTCCCTTCTCTTGCCTTTTTCATTTGATTCTTTCCTTCATTATCCCTTATCCTCCTCCTTACCATATTTTCTTAGCCACCATACCATAATTAAAAAGTCTTCCTTGCCTTAAATACCACCATGGGTGACACTTAGAGAAGGAACAAAAAAAAAAAATTAGAATTTTACACCAAGTGGGATTCAAACCTCTTCCCTTAAAGCCCTTCACGTGACGCCACATCCTCTTTACTATATGCTCATTTATGCTAGCAAATTACTCACTTATTTCCATAAGCATTGATGCCACTTACTATCTCTCCTTAATAGGCATAAACACCAAATTTTTACAAGGGCCCAATTCAACCCTGAGCCTTCTTAGGACCTTAAAACATACATGGTTAATAAATTAACTAGCCTCATGCAAGATATCGTGCAACACATAAAATTCTAAATTTTAGGATATTACAATTCTATCCGCCTTAAAGAAAATTTCTGCCTCGAAATTTACCTAATTAGAAGAGATGATGATATTGCTTCCGTATTGCGTCCTCTAGCTCAAATGCAGCTTCCTCTAATCCGTGATTACGCCATAGAACTTTGACTAACAGTATCGACTTCCTTCTCAGCACTTTAACATCCCAATCTAAAATTTGTACTGGCTCCTCTTCAAAAGACAAGTCAGGTATTAACTCAACTTCCTCCACTGGTACAACATGAGATGGATCCGAACGATAACGTCTTAACATAGAGACATGAAATACGCTACGTATCTGACTTAATTCCGAAGGTAACTCAAGATGATAAGCCATTGGCCCAACACGCTTCAGTACACGGTATGGTCCGAAGAACCTAGGGCTCAACTTGCCTTTCCACCTAAATCTAATGATCTTCTTCCAAGGTGAAACCTTCAAAAAGACCTGATCACCACTGCAAATTCTATACCCTTATGCTTCAGATCCGCGTATGATTTCTATCTATTCAAAGCTTCTTTTAACTGAGCCCGTATTACCTTAACTTTCTCCTCCGTCTCTGAAATCAACTCAGGACCCAAAAGCTGACACTCACTCAACTCAGCCCAGCAATTAGGAGTGCGACACATACGACCATACAGCGCCTCGTAGGGTGCCATCTGGATACTGGATTGATAGCTATTGTTGTATACAAACTCTGCCAAAGGTAGAAAATCTTCCCAACTACTCCCGAAGTTGATCACATAGCCTCTTAACATATCTTCTAGAATTTGGATCACTCTCTCCGACTGACCATCTGTCTGCGAATGAAAAGTCGTGGAGAAATTTAACCTTGTACCCAAAGCTTCATGTAAAGCCTTCCAAAATCGCGATGTAAACCTAGGGTCCCTGTCTAATATAATAGACACTGGTACCCCATGCAACCTCACGATCTTAGCTACATACAACTTGGCCAACTTCTGCAATGAATAATCCGTATGAACAAGTAGGAAATGAGCAGTCTTTGACAACCGATCCACTATTACCTAAACAAAATCTTTCTTAATAGGCGTTAAGGGTAACCCACAAACAAAGTCCATCGTTATCCTTTCCTATTTCCATAATGGAATTTTCACTGGTTGTAGCAACCATGATGGCAATTGATGTTTCGCCTTCACATGCTGACATGTTAAGCACTTACTCATGAAATCAATAACCTCTCGTTTCAATCCTGGCCACCAATGCTACTCATAGAGGTCTCGGTACATCTTATTTCCCTCGGGGTGCATAGCGTATGGACTACTATACGCCTTACGCATAATCATTTTCCTTAATTTTGAATTCTTGGGCATACAAATTCTTCCACGGAAATACATTACTCCATCACTATTCATTCCAAAATCCCCTATCACACTACCTTCCACTTACTGAAGCAAAAAATCCAACCATTCATCTAATAACTGCTTTTCTTTAATCTGACTCACCCGCACAGGCCTCACCTGAAGTTTAGCTAACAGACTACCATCTTCATAAAGGCTGAGATGAGCGAACATCGCTCTCAAATTCGATATCACCTTTCGACTTAACGCATCAGCCACTACGTTAGCCTTTCCGGGATGATACTCGATTGAGAAGTTATAATCTTTCAATAGTTTTATCCACCTCCGTTGTCTTAAGTTCAACTCCTTCTAGGTAAGGAGATACTTCAAACTCTTATGATCCATAGAGATAATCAACTTCTCACCGTACAGATAATGTCTCCAAATCTTTAGAGCAAACACCACTGCAGCTAACTCCAGATCATGCGTGGGATAGTTCACCTCACGCGGCCTTAATTGACAAGATGCATAAGCCACCACTTTTCCCCCTTGCAACAACACACATCCCAAGCCCATGTGTGACGTGTCACAATAAACAATAAACTCCCTACCAGCCTCAGGTTGATCAATACCTGCGCTTTTATCAAATTCTTCTTTAATTTCTCAAAGCTCTCTTATTGCTTATCTGACCAGACAAACGGTACTCCCTTACACAACAACTTAGTTAGGGGTGCAGCAATTAACAAAAACCCCTCAACGAAATGCCTGTCATACCCAGCTAACCCTAGAAAACTCCAAATTTTTGCCATTGACTTCGGTTGTTTCCAATCCAAAACAGCCTCTACTTTCTGGGGATCAACTCTAATTCCTTCGATAGACACAACATGCCCCAAAAAGGTCACTTCCCTCAGCAAAAATTCACACTTACGGAACTTGGCATATAGTTGCTTCGCTCTTAAAATCTGCAATACAACCCGTAGATGCGAGTCATGTTCTTCTTCAGTCCTTGAATACACCAAAATGTCATATATGAACACCACTACAAACCGGTCTAGGTAAGGTTGGAAGACCCAATTTATCATATCCATAAATGTAGCTAGTGCATTTGTCAATCCAAACGGTATCACTAAGAACTCGTACTGTCTATATCGAGTTCGGAACGCAGTCTTGTAAATATCCGCCTCCTTGACCTTAAACTGGTGATAACCCGATCTCAAATCTATCTTTGAAAAAATTGAAGCTCCTCACAGTTGATCGAACAGATCGTCGATCCTCGTTAACGGATACTTATTCTTGATCGTCAACTTATTCAATTGCCTATAATTGATGAACATACACATCGACCCATCCTACTTTTTAACGAATAAATTCGGTGCTCCCCACGATGACACACTTGGTTGAATGAATTTGCGATTCAACAACTCCTGAATTTGAGCTTTATGCTCTGCTAACTCCTTCGGCGCCATTCTATAAGGAGCAATATACACCGAAGCAAAAGTAAAATTTTCCAGAGGCCTTATTACCACATAAAAACCCAAAATAGTAAAGTAAACAAAAATAGAAATCTAAAGTTCAATAAAAAAAACCATTTCTAAAGTATGGCCTCCACCGAGTCATCCATAGCCCAAGTCCACATTACTGAGCATTACCTGAAAGAATTAGGGAAAAGGAGTGAGTTATAAGAACTCAGTGTATAATCCCTTTACCGTTATCCACTAGGCCTGAACCCATAAAGCAATATCTTGCGCCTGAGCCCATATAGCATAATCTTGGGCCTAAACCCACTTACACGTAATAAATAAACGATATGAATGCAACCCATCCCATCCAGCCAATCTCTCGACCCGCACCAACCAATCTCTCCTGTGGGGATCAAGTCAACCCACCCTTGATTTCTCCAATTTGCAAATCAAGTCGCCATTTATAATATTTGTGGCTGAGCCACCAGAATCATATACGGTAATGTAATCAGCAAACAACCTTAATCACGATGGCACAAAGCCATATTTAAATTGGCGTATAGCCATTATCAGAATTTGTGGTAATGCCACTGGTCTACACTTCTCTTCATTTAATTTTCCCATCCCATGCATTATGTAAAGATGCAACATACATAAAATATCCTCATGTATAACAACCATTAGTTTAGTAATTTAGTACGATGAATCGGCCCATTAAAGCAATATAATAATTCGGCACACTAAGGCATTTTAACAAATCGGCCCATAGGGGCATTTTGGTAATTCGACCCATAGGGGCATTTCAATAATGTTATAAATTTTAATGCCGATTTTGTCAAATCTATAGAAATAATGTACTTTAAGCCAATTTCTCGTTTTACGCCAACTTTAGATTTTTAGCCCTATAACAATAACAATCTACTATCAAACATTATACCGAATCATGGATCTACGGAATTACGATGTGAGATTACACACCTGATTACGGTAAGTATTAAACTCTCTTGATCGTCGGCACCTCTGAGAACATAACACTCGATTAATCTAACGGACGAGATGTTTATTAATCTAAATCCAAATCAAGCAATCTAAAATACTTACTCTCAATATCGTGAATAACCACAATGTGGCGATTCTCAGCAGATGATGGTCCACAACCCGGTGGAATATCCCGAACCACCGATACTGCCCTTCGCTTGAACTTAGGAGTAGGAATCGCAAATCCGATCCTTTTGTGTTCTCCAATCGTTTTCCTTTCCAAATCGGTACTACTAGCCTCCATCGGATAAAATCTTAGTCAAAACAATATTACGATATATATATCGATTGTATAAGGAAAAAGGGTTCGGCTTACCACTATTTCCGTAGAATCAACGAGTGAATAATAACAGACAATTTAGTCCCTGTAACAATCGATTAGAAAAATCTATCATTCTGTTAATAAACTAACCGATCAACAAAAAAGATCAAAATGAACCATAACGAATCCCTTACCTTAATGGTTATAAAACCAATTCCCAACGATTGTATAATGGCTACGGATGAGTCAAAGATTCGGCATTCCACTTTAACACTACAAAAAAGTATTGATCACAACATGAGAGTGATGGACAGAGCGAGGTTTCGATAAGAAAAAAAGTAGACTAACCGAATAATAATGAACACACATATTCAGCTAGGAAGAAAAAGAAAAAGAAATGAAAAGAATAAAACCACTTACCTATTCGATCAAAGAAGTTAGTGCCAAAATGAACGAGAAAGAAATAACGTAGAAGAGATGAAGAATTCCAAAGTTCGGCTATGGAGGGATATTAAGCAAGAACATGTGGCTATGAGTGTAACACCCCAAACCCGGTCAAAACACTACGACCGAATCTGACATGTCACAGAGAAAGCTTGTTTTTGATAAAACCAGTTGTTGACTTAAGTTGGAAAAAAAACGTCTTGTTCTATGGAAACCGAAGTTGGTTTGAATCAATCACTTAAATCGTTTCAAATTTTATTTTTAAAGAGAATAGAGTTAACTTGTTGATATCATAAGTTCGTCATTTACCCGATGGTAAAGTTTTAGAAAATCCCGAAAATCCCGAAAATCCATTAAGGTTTGTGAAAACATTCATTTTATTGACTCTTTTCCATTTTAAACGTGCTTTATTGTTTAACGCAAATGCAAAGGTTGTCCACGAAATAAATAATCCTGAAATAAAAATTTAAATGGCCTTATTACAACTAAAAACCAAATTTAATGGAAATTAAGTCTGAGGTAATAATTTAAAGTAGAACCCGAAATATCATGCATGGCCACCTCGAGTCCGTCCCGGCTCCACATCCGCGGTCTAAGAATCATCTGCAAAATGAAAAAGGGAGAGGTGAGTCACCGAGACTCAGTGTATAAATCCCCATCCCACATATATAAGCCCTTACATAGTTTCATAAGTAATTAAGTATGCCATGCAACCTAAACCTAAACATCCAATCTCCTATGTCTACCCCGTGTGGTGAAAACCACGGGTGGTCAAAACCAGTGGTGACTGAAGTCACAATCAATATAAGGGTGGTCAAAACCACTGGTGACCGAGGTCACAAATAATGCATGTGTGGTGAAAACCACTGGTGGTCAAAACCACTGAGACTTCGTCACAATATCATAATAAGCGGGGCCGACCCACTGTGTGGTCAAAACCACTGGTGATAGTCTGAAATCATACTCTTCCCCTTCTTCCATCACCCATTTTTATGAACATGCTTTTCATGGCAAAATAATCATGCTTAATATTCAGAAATAACATAACCTACCATATGCAACCTTAACCGAGGCATTTAACGTTAACCAAATCAGAATGGACTTACCTGGAGTCCTCGCTTATACCCACAAGGGTAACACATCAATTTCCACAGTTATTCTGGCTTTTGTTAAACCATACAATAATATCAAGTTAACTTAAGAAGTGTGTAGGAGTTACACACCTGATTACTCGTAAGACTACGTTTTCTACGTCGACACTGTCGTTAATCGATACTACTGCTATTTGTCTACTTTCCTGTTCTAATGCTGGTCCACACCCTGGTGGCCAATCGCGAACCGCAGATACAGCCCTCTTCTTGAACTTAGGGGCTGGGGTCTGAGATCCAACCCCTTCTACCGCCTGGTTAGCCTTCTAGTCCATAACACACCTTAGTCACTATCTCAAGTTAAAGCAATGAAATAACAACTAATAGAGACACAGAACTCGAATGAATAGATCCCTTACCTAAGTCGACCAATCCCAAAGATCAAAATCTAATCCACGAACTGAGCTATTCCTGAGAATCCAAACACATGCAACACTCCCCTTCCTAAAATCGGTCAAACATATCACTATTAAGTAAATAGCCATTCGACTTTGGTCAAGAGATCTCGAAAAAGATAACGCAACATACAAGGAATTGCCCCCTTCTTACCTTAACCTGATAGATTTGGTCACCCTCCAGCAAGAATCGGCAAGGCTTGAAACAAGAGAGAATCCAATGAGAAACCGAAAATAGAAATACAATCTTCAATGAAATGCTTAGGAGTTTTAGCTTTTCTGCTCGTAACAATCGAAAGAGAATAGAATTGAAATGAGAGAGTTGGGGAGATTCGGCCAAACGCTAAGAACTTACCCAAATTCCAGAAGCGTTCCACCTATGCACAGAGAAAGATGAATTCGAAGGGGAAACTTTTAGTAGATGGTATTCGGCCAAACACAAAAGAATTAGAACGAGAAATAATGAAAAGTGGTTTTAAGAGGGGTTTCGATTTTGAGGATTAAAGAGAAGAGAAAAGGTTTAGGTGTTTTTGCACAAGAGAGTTTGGGAGAAGAAAAAGAAATCAAAAAAGAGGGAGGAGTGTTAATTTCGGTTTTGGAACAAAGATGGAGTAAAGGAGTTGAGAGAATTCGGCTTTGGATCCAGAGAGAAAAGAAGAGAACAACCAAAATGCAAAAAAAAAAAGGGAAAAAATGAGAGATGTAGAAGTGGTTCAATTCAGCACCAAAAGAAAAATAAAAGAACCAAGCCCCAAGATGCTTCCAACTAGCCAAATATACACACTCCCTGAAGCACATTCGGCCACCCCCCAAAGCACTCAACCGATTGCTCCCCTCCCAACCAGAGTTCAAGATTCGGCCAATTCTAAGCTCCCATGTCCATCTCCACAAATTCCTCCTGGCCACTCATTCAAATGAATGATTCAAATCCCTACATTTTCTCTTTTCCATCAATTCAAATGTGTTGACTCCTTCAACACATATCCACCAGTGTCCATCATGTGCACAACTCTCCCTTGTCCTGTAGTCAAAAAGAATGCCCAAAAGAGGATTCCCGCAGCTCGAACCAAGGCTCATTCTGCTCCCTGTGGTGTCACTTTCCCAAGCCCTAAGTAGTGCCTCCTTGTCACTTTACCAAGGCCTCTCTTGCGACACAATCTACCACCAATTACCCTTAACTCCTAGCTTAAAGAGCTCCCCTCTTTTAGAAGCCCAAAACGTAAGTTTCAAGGAAACTCAGGCCTTTCCCTGGCTCATGCCTAGACCCTAAAATAGCCCAAACTAACATGACAACTAAACTAACTACATGCAACAGATAAAATGCTGAGGCCCCGGTTTAAGAATGTTACAATTCTACCCCCTTAAAAATAATTTCGGCCCCAAAATTACCTAATCAAAAGAGTTGAGGGTATTACTATCGCATCACATCCTCTAGCTCCCACGTGGCCTCTTTAGTTCCGTGATTCCGCCATAGAACCTTCACCAAAGCAACTGACTTTCTACGCAAAACCTTCATATCCCGATCCAAAATCTGCACTGGTTCCTCTTTAAAAGACAAATCTAGACTCACATCAATCTATTCCACTGGTACAATATGCGACGGGTCTGAACGATAGCGTCTCAGCATGGAAACATGAAACACATCATGGATCTGACTCAATTCTATTGGCAACTCAAGTTGATACGCTACTGGTCCCACACGCTTCAACACCTTATAAGGCCCGATGAACCTAGGGCTCAGCTTGCCCTTCTGACCAAATCTTAGCACCTTCTTCCACGGTGACACCTTTAGAAAAACCTTGTCACCCACTGTAAACTCTATATCCCTCCGCTTGAGATCGGCATAAGATTTCTGTCGGTCTGAAGCCTCCTTTAGACAAGCCCGAATCAGGTTAACCTTATCCTCTGTCTCAGTAACCAACTCAAGACCCAACAGCCGACGCTCACCCAACTCTATCCAACACGTAGGGGTTCGACACTTTCGCCCATAAAGCGCTTCATATGGTGCCATCTTAATACTTGCCTGGTAACTATTGTTATACGCAAACTCGACCAACGATAGAAATTCTTCCCAACTACCCCTGAAATCTAAGACACAACCCCTCAACATATCCTCTAAAATTTAGATTATCTTCTAAGCGCCCATCCGATCATGGATGAAACGTCAGTCTTGAAATCCGACTTAGTACCCAAAGGCTCGATGTAACGCTTTCTAGAACCTTGATGTCAATCTAGGATCCCTATCTAAGATAATCGACACTGGCACTCCATGCAGTCTCACGATTTCTGCCATATACAACTTAGCCAACCTTTAAAGTGAGTAGTCAACCCGAACCAGTATAAAGTGAGCCGACTTTGTCAAACGATCAACAATCACCCAGACCGAATCTTCTTGCTAGGCGTGATGGGTAGCCTAGTGACGAAGTCCATCGTAATCCTTTCCCATTTCCACTACGGGATCTTTATTGGTTGCAACAGACCCAAAGGTACCTGATGTTTGGCTTTGACCTGCTGACATGTCAAACACTTACCCACAAATTCTGTTACTTCTCACTTCAGACTTGACCACCAAAACTACTCCCGCAGATCTCGGTACATCTTACTACCTCCAGGATGCATAGCGTATGGACTGCTATGTGCCTCCTGAAGAATCTTTTGCCTCAACTCCATATCCTTCGTCATGCAGACCATACCTTGAAAACACAACACACCCTCACCACTTAAACTATACCCCTCTAATCCACCATTTTGCACTTACAAATATCGGGTACATAGGTCCTCATCCACTAGCTATTTTTCCTTAACCTGGTTTACCCACATCGGCTTCACTTGCAATTCCACTAATAGACTTCCGTCATCATACAGACTAAGATGGGCAAACATTACTCTCAAGTCCGCTACCACCTTGCGGCTCAACACTCAGTCACTACGTTAGCCTTACCCAGATGGTATTCAGTCGAACAGTCGTAATCCTTCAACAACTCGATCCACCTTCGTTGCATCAAATTCAATTCCTTCTGAGTCAAGAGGTACTTCAAACTCTTGTGGTTCGTGTAGACGATCGACTTCTCCCCTACAAGTAATGCCTCCAAATTTTCAGAGCGAAAACCACTGCAGCCAACTCCAGATCATGCGTCGGGTAATTCCCTTCGTGGGCTCTCAACTGCCGAGATGCATACGCCACTTCTTTCCCCTCTTGCATCAGTACACATCCCAAACCGGTATGCGACGCATCACAGTAGACCATAAATTCCTTTCCTGCCTCAGGCTGAATCAAAATCGGATCTGTCAGAATCCTCTTTAACTTGTCAAAGCTTCCTTGCTGTTTGTCAGACCATACTAATGGAACTCCTTTTCTTAGCAACTTGGTCAATGGCACTGCAATCAAAGAAAACCCTTCTACAAACCTTCTGTAATATCTTGCTAAACCCAAGAAACCTCTGAATCTCTTCTATAGACTTCGGTGGTTTCCAATCCAATACCACATCAATCTTCTGAGGGTCCACCCTAATCCCCTCGGCTGACACCACATGACCCAAGAAAGTTACCTCCTTCAACAAGAACTCGCATTTACTAAACTTTGCGAAAAACTACTTTTCCATCAGAATCTGTAAAACCACACGGAGATGCTCATCATGCTTCTCCACCGATTTTGAGTACACCAAGATGTCATCTATAAACACCACGACGAATCGATCCAAATACGGCTGAAAAACTCAATTCATCATGTCCATGAATGTTGTCGGTGTGTTAGTCAACCCAAACGGCATTACTAAGAACTCATAGTGCCCGTAACGAGTGCGAAACGCCGTCTTATGGATATCAGCCTCCTTTACCTTAAGCTGATGGTACCCCGACCTCAAATCAATCTTAAAGTAAAGCGACGCCCCTTCAACTAATCGAACAGATCATCTATCCTCGGCAATGGATACTTATTCTTAATTGTCAACTTATTCAGCTAACGGTAATCTATACACATCCGCATTGTTCCGTCTTTCTTCTTAACAAAAAGCACAGGCGCTCCCCAAAGCGATACACTCGGCCGGATAAAACCTCGATCCAGTAATTCTTGAGTTACGCTTTTAGCTCCACCAACTCCATTGGCGCCATCCTATATGGGGCAATAGACACTGGCGTGATTCTTGGTAGCAGATCTATCCCAAACTCAACTTCGCGATCGGGAGGTAGACCGGGAAGCTCTTCCAAAAATACATCAGTAAATTCTTTCACCGTTTGAAAGTTTCCCACCGCTATTTCCTTAGCCTCCAATGCACAAACATGAACCATAAATGCCTCACATCCCTTTCTCACCATCTTCTCAGCCTTCAATGCGAATACCACATTGGATAGAAAATTCCTTCTATTACCTATTATCACTACCTCCTCACCCTCAACAGTTCTCAATACCATGCGCTTAGCTGCACAGTCCAAACTTGCCGGTACTTCACTAGCCAGTCCATCCCTAGGATCAAATCAAACTCCCCGAATGGCAGTTCCATCAGATCAGCCAGAAACACTACCCCTTGGAGTTCTAGGGGTACATCTCTATACAGATTGTTTACTTCTACAGAGTGACCTAGAGGGCTAATTACAGTCATCTCCCTAGAAGAAATCTCATAAGCTAAGTCCATAGTTCCCACTATACTACTAGCAACATAGGAGTGCGTCGACCCAACATCTATCAAAGTAGTATAAGGTAATCCAAAAATTAAAAATGTACCGATTATGACGTCCGGTGCGTCGCCCTCCTCTCGATGCCTCACAGCATAGACCAACCCTGGCTGTCTTGCATCAGCATTCCTGGCACCTCTACCCGGTGCTCTACGAGCTCGACCAGAACCATTACCTCCTCTGGCCGGACCGCGACCCCTCTGTGGTTGCTGGCCATCCCTCCTGAATTGTGTACGTCCCTCACCCTCAGACTGGATCCTAGCTAACCTCTGCAGACAATCTCTTACCCGGTGCCCCATTGACCCACACTCGAAGCACCCTCTGTTTTCGGTCTAACACTCTCCCGAATGAGACTTCCCATACTGAGCACACCGTGGCAGCCATTGGGTAGTAGTAGCAGGCTTTGCAGCTTGACTCGGCCCACTATATCTAGCCCTTTTCTACGAATTCTCAGTAGACCCTGATGACCCAGAACTCCTCTTAATCCAACTTCGATCCTGATTCTGTCCCATCGTCTATTTCACCTTTTCCACAATCTTGGCCTTCTCTACCAAGACCATAAATTCTCTTTCCTACTGTGGAGCAATCAACATCCGCAGCTCATCTCCCAGCCTGTCCTCAAACCTGACACAGCGCTCGTGTTTCGTAGCCACGATACCCCTAGCATAACGACTCAGCTGAAGGAACTCCACCTCATATTTCGATACTGACTTATTTCCTTGAACCAGATTCAAGAACGCCTTCTGTTGCGCATCTATATAACCAGACCCGACATACTTCCTCTGATAAGCTGCCTTAAAGAAATCCCAAGTGATGTCGTCAACTATTACACCATCCCGGACCGTGAGCCACCACTGATAAGACTCATCCCAAAGAAGAGACAATATCCCTTTCAACTTCTCCTCAACCGTAAAGTCCAAATCATCCATTATACGTTCAGTCGCCTCAAGACAGGACTTGGGAGCCACACCAGAAACACCCCGAAACACCTCTGCTCCATTGGCTCAAAGTCGCCCAAACACAAATTTTTGAACCCCCGTACCCCCACCAGCTCTAGCTACTCTCTCAAACACCTGCAGCATCACCTGCGACACCACATCATCACCACTCGTCTGATCCTGGAACTCAATGCCCACAGCTGGCAGCGGTGGTACCTCATCCTCTGTCCTATGACCAGACCCTACTGGTTCGGACACAGTCATCCTACCTCTGCCACGCCCACGCGTATTACACCTACGCCCTCGAGTGCTCATGTCTACGAATTAATCTAATTTAAGAATTTTATGCATTAGCTTTCTACCACTATTATTACAGCTCAATTTTATGAATAACTTAGAGTTGTTCTCGTAAGTTCATACAATCATATGGGCTTCAGTCTCTAAAGTGGATTCCTATTACAAGCATCCATAACACAACTATTTAAACTATGTAATCAGCAGTTAGGGGACTTACCGTTGCGGATTGGTGCCGGAGACTCAAATGCCATGCTTCCCAAAACATGTATTTTCCTTCAAAGTTATTTCGCAAACCCTTTATTGAAAATGTTTTGGGCCTCAGGCCCACAGTCGAGCTTTTGAATCGGGCTCTGATACCAAAATTATAACATCCCAAACCCGGTCAAAACACTACGACCGAATCCGGCATGTCACAGAGAAAGCTTATTTTTTATAAAACCAGTTGTTGACTTAAGTTGAAAAAAAAAAGTCTTGTTTTATGGAAACCGAAGTTGGTTTGAATCAATCGCTTAAACCGTTTCGAATTTTTTTTTTTAAAGAAAATCGAGTTAACTTGTTGATATCATAAGTTCAACATTTACCCGATGGTAAAGTTTTAGAAAATCCTGAAAATCCATTAAGGTTTGTGAAAACATTCATTTTATTGACTCTTTTCCATTTTAAACGTGCTTTAATGTTTAACGCAAATTAAAAGGCTGTCCACGAAATAAATAATCCCGAAATAAAAATTTAAATGGCCTTATTACAACCAAAAACCAAATTTAATGGTAATTAAGTCTGAGGTAATAATTTAAAATAGAACTCGATATATCGTGCATGGCCACCTCGAGTCCGTCCCGGCTCCATATCTGCGATCTAAGAATCATTTGCAAAATGAAAAAGGGAGAGGTGAGTCACCGAGACTCAGTGTATAAATCCCCATCCCACAAATATAAGCCCTTACATAGTTTCCTAAGTAATTAAGTATGCCATGCAACCCAAACCTATCCATCCAAACTCCTGTGTCTACCCCGTGTGGTCAAAACCACTGGTGGTCAAAACCACTGGTGACCGAAGTCACAATCAATATACGGGTGGTCAAAACCATTGGTGACCGAGGTCACAAATAATGTATGTGTGGTCAAAACCAGTGATGGTCAAAACCACTGAGACTTTGTCACAATATCATAATAAGTGGGGCCAACCCACTGTGTGGTCAAAACCACTGGTGACAGTCTGAAATCATACTTTTCCCCTCCTTTCATCACCCATTTTTATGAACATGCTTTTCATGGCAAAATAATCATGCTTAATATTCAAAAATAACATAACCTGGCATATGCAACCTTAACCGAGGCATTTAACGTTAACCAAATCAGAATGGACTTACCCGGAGTCCTTGCTTAAACCCATAAGGGTAACACATCAGTTTCCACAGTTATTCCAGCTTTTGTTAAATCATACAATAATATCAAATTAACTTATGAAGTGTGTAGGAGTTACACACCTGATTACTCACAAGACTACGCTTTCTACGTCGACACTGTCGTTAATCGATACTACTGCTATCTGTCTACTCTCCTGTTCCATTGCTGGTCCATACCCCGGTGGCCAATCGCGAACCGCAGATATAACCCTCTTCTTGAACTTAGGGGCTGGGGTCTGAGATCCAACCCCTTCTACCGCCTGGTTAGCCTTTGAGTCCATAACACACCTTAGTCACTATCTCAATTAAAGCAACAAAATAACAACCAATTGAGACACAGAACTCGAATGAATAGATCCCTTACCTAAGTCGACCAATGAATAGATCCCTTACCTAAGTCGACCAATCTCGAAGATCAAAATCTAATCCACGAACCAAGCTATTCCCGGGATTCCAAACACTTGAGGCACTCCCCTTCCTAAAATCGACCAAAAATATCACTATTATGCAAATAGCCATTCAGCTTTGGTCAAGAGATCTCGAAAGAGATAACGCAACATACAAGGAATCACCCCCTTCTTAGCTTAACCTGACAGATTTCATCACCTTCTAGCAAGACTCGGCAAGGCTTGAAACAGGAGAGAATCCAATGAGAAACTGAAAATAGAAATAGAATCTTCAACAAAATGCTTAGGAGTTTCGACTTTTCTACCCGTAACAATCAAAAAAGAAAAGAATTGAAATAATAGAGTTAGGGAGATTCGGCCAAAGGCCAAAAACTTACCCAAATGCCGGAAGCGTTCCACCTATGCACAGAGAAAGATAAAATCGAAGGGGAAACTTTTAGCAGATGGTATTCGGCCAAACACAAAAGAAGTAAAAAGAGAAATAATGAAAAGAGGTTTTAGGAGGGATTTTGATTTTGGGGATTGAAGAGAAGAGAAGGTTTAGGTGTTTAGGCACAAGAGAGTTTGGGAGAAGTAAAAGAAATCGAAAGAGGGAGAGGAGTGTTAATTCTGGTTTTGGAACAGAGATGGAGTAAAGGAGTTGAGAAAATTCGGCTTTGGCTTCAGAGAGAAAAGAAGAGAACAACCAAAATGCAAAAAGAGGGAAAAATGAGAGATGTAGAAGTGGTTCAATTCGGCACCAAAAGAAAAATAAAAGAACCAAGCCCCAAGATGCTTCCAACTAGCCGAATATACACACTCCTTAAAGCACATTCGACCACCCCTCCCCCAAAGCACTCAACCGATTGCTCCCCTCCCAACTAGAGTTCAAGATTTGGCCAACTCTCAGCTCCCATGTCCATCTCCACAAATTCCTCCTTGCCACTCATTCAAATCGGTTTGAATGATTCAAATCCCTACATTTTCTCTTCTCCATCAATTCAAACATGTTGATTCCTTCAACACATATCCACCAGTGTCTATCCTGTGCACAACTCTCCCTTGTCTTGCAGTAAAAAAAGAATGCCCAAAAGGGGATCCCCGCAGCTCGAACCAAGGCTCCTTCTGCTCCCTGTGGCGTCACTTCTCCAAGCCCTAAGTAGCGCCTCCTTGTCACTTTACCAAGGCCTCTCTTACGACACAATCTACCACCAATTACCCTTAACTCCTAGCTCAAACAGCTCCCCTCTTCTAGAATCCCAAAATGCAACTTTCAAGGAAACTCAAGCCTTTCCCTGGCTCATGCCTAGACCCTAAAACAGCCCAAACTAACATGACAACTAAACTAACTACATGCAACAGATAAAATGTAGAGGCCCCGATTTAAGGATGTTACAATGAGAGTATGGATTAGAGAAGAAGAAAGAGGGTTGAAGAATTTTGTGAAAAATAAAAGAAAGATAGAGAAGGAGTGCTTAATTAGTTTCGGTTTTCAAAAGGAAGATGAGCAATAGTGTGATGAGTGTTGCGAAAAAATAAAAAAAATGAGATGAACAATTAGGCTAGGTGTTTCGGCTATCAAAGAGAGAATGACCAAAATGTTTTGAGGTTTCGGCCAAAACAAAGGTGAAACATGCACGAATAGACTAGGAGGTTTCGACCAAAGTAAAAAGGAGAAGATATTAGCAAGGAAGAGTACCCAAAATTCTAAGAGAACCGAACCTTAGCATGCACAAAACTTTGCAAAATGACCAAAGAAGATTTTGGCTCTCCTTATTCCGTCACCAAAATCGTGTATTGTTTTGCCAAAAGGATAAGTTTTCACCAAAAACACTTTCCAAAACATCACCCATGAAAAAGGCCAACATGCTCCCTCCTCTTGCCTTTTTCTTTTGATTCTTTCTTTCATCATCCCTTATCCTCCTCCTTACCATATTTCCTTAGCCACCATACCATAATTAAAAAGTCTTCATTGCCTTAAATACCACCATGGTCGACACTTAGAGGAGGAACAAAAACAATAATCAAAATTTTGCACCAAGTGGGATTTGAACCTCTTCCCTTAAAGCCCTTCATGTGACGCCACATCCTCTTTACCATATGCTCATTTATGCTAGCAAATTACTCACTTATTTCCATAAGCATTGATGCCACTTACTATCTCTCCTTAATAGGCATAAACACCAATTTTTTACTAGGGCCCAATTCAACCCTGAGCCTTCTTAGGACCTTAAAACATACATGACTAATAATTTAACTAGCCTCACGCAAGTTATCATGCAACACATAAAAATTCTAAATTTTAGGATGTTTCACGTGTCTAGTGGCTGTGTGAGACATGGCCTAGCCATGCAGGCATGTGTCCCCTATTTTGAGGAATTTTTCAAAGTTTCATGAAAGTTTTATAAGTTATCGGTTTGGTTCTGAATCGCTCCTAAAGCATGTTTAAGGCCTTGTAGGCTATTATAAGGGACAAATTGATTGAGATGGAATGATGATTGTATGAATTGATCAAATGTATGAGAAAATTACGGTTATATGTTTTATAAGTTCGGTAGTGCTCCATAACCCTATTTCAGCATTGAATACGGGTGAGGGGTGTTGCACCTTACCTCTAAATCAACCTTTCTCTTTTCTTTACTAAGTTCTTCGGCTTTGCAAGCTCTACCGACTAAAACAACAAATTCTTTCAGTTCTATAATTCCAACTAAAAGTTTAATGTCTTCGTTCAACCCATCAACGAACAACTTGCACATAATTTCTTCAGTGGAAACATAATCCCGAGCATACTTTCTCAACTGTATAAATTCTCTTTCATACTTTGTCACGGTCATTCAGCCCTGTTTCAACTCTAGAAACTCTTTATGCTTTTGATCAATGAACCACTAATTTATGTATTTCTTTCAGAATTGCATCTAAAAGAATTCCCAAGTCGCTCTCTCGGTACTACAGACACCAAGGTATTCCACCATTGATATGTTGTGTCTCTCAATAATGAAATGGCACACTTCAAACATTCAACTAGCATACACTAAAGTTTTTCAAACACTCAAATTGTATTTTCAAGCCAAAACTTAGCTCTCTCAGTATCATTATCAGCATTAGCTCTGAACTCTTTAGCTCGTATTTACAAATCTTATCAACTGGAGGCTTGTTCAATCTTAAAAGCTTGACTCCTTGAGGAGCTACGTGTGCAGGTTAGGGATTAGGAGGGGATGGAGGTTGTTGGGAAGCTGGGTTTGTATGAATATATTGTGTGAACCAGTCATTCATCATTTGGAAGAAGGCTTCTTTAGCCTCTCCTCCCTAGCTACCCGTCACGGGTCTAGAATAAAACGATGTTGTCTCTTGCACGGGAGTAGGTGCGTTACATTCAACCTCATCAGCAATCACTCAATTGGGATCCATTTGCTATATAAAAACACATTTTCAAATGCCAGGAGTCATCACACTATCACAATTTATATATGCCATGTATAGCTAGACTCTCACACGCGCTACGTTAGTCCTAGAATCGACTAAACTGTAGCTTTGATACCCGTAAATGTAACACCCCTCATCCGTATTCATCGTTAGAATAGGGTTATAGAGCATTACCAAAATTACAACACTTTTAAACATACATTTCATAAACAATTTATCAATTAAAAGAAATTCATTCACAGTCAATCATGGTTGTGTCCTACCCGTGTCCAAATAAGTGAGCTTACTGACTTGGGTCACACGGCCAACCATGTAACAGTTTGGTTTAGACCTTAGCTGGAATAGTGGTTTCAGGACCACAAATTCAAGTCAAAAAAATATTTTAATATTATTTTCTGTGTCTACTGTGTGTGAATAAGCATGTGTTAAAGTTTCGTGAATTAATTTGTCCGTTTGTGTGCTTAATTTGAGAAAAGTACTAAATTGCGTAAAATGAAAAAGTGTCTATTTAATGTAGAAGTGTTAAGTTGCTAATGTCTTTATAATGTGAGGTCCTTAATAGGCAATTATGCCACTATCTTAGTAAGTGGACGGTAATGGTCACTAATGACCTTATATTATATGTTATTTATATTTGGTATTAAAGGTTATTTTTGTAAAAGAATTATTAATGATTTTGTAATAAAAAAATATGAAAAATGGCCATATTCTTATCATCTTGGCCGAATAACATAAGAAAAGAAAAAAAGAAAGAAAGCTAGGTTTTGGCACTCTTTTGGCTTAATTCAAGGTATGTTTTGCTTCAATTTTTTTATAATTTCTACATTTTTGTAATTGTTGCTTCGTAAACTTCAAAACCCATGCTTCAATTTTGTGAATTGATGAATGTTTTCTAATGTGCCATTGATGACCATGTGAGTTTTGGGATGTTTGATGGTGAAATATGGATTATATGTGATAAAATAACATAGTTTGTCTTTGGAGTTTTGATGATTTAGAGTAATTTGGATTAAATTGAAAGAATAATACTTTAAGGGATTAAATTGTGAAATATATGAAAAATATGGATTGCTAGGGACTTATAGAGAATTCGGCTAAGCATGGGTGTATTGAGATTTTGTGTATTTTGTAATTTTGTGAAATAGGGACTAAAATGTCAAAATGTGAAAATGTGAGGGCTAATTTGTAAATTGCCCTAAATATGTGTTTTTGTACTGAATTGAATGAATTATTGAATAAATGAATTAAATTTGAATATGTATAGATTTGGAATCAAAGAAAACGGATTTAGATCGATAGAAGTCGAAAATAGTTGAATAGCCGAGTTTGTTTTCGATATTCGAATCTGAGGTAAGTCAATATACAAATAAATGTATTTGATTTGAGCTATTTATGCATTTATGAAACTTAAATGGCCATGAATAATGCTCAAGATGGAATATATGTGAAATTCGAGGATATATCGACAAGTTATAAATGTCTGAGAAGTCCCGTACAAACCTAGGAATAGATAGGATAACGTATGTCATGACATAGGTGTCTGATATGTGATATCATGTAAGACCACATCTGGGACGTTGGCATTGATTTGAGATTTCGTGTAAGACCACGTCTGGGACGTTGGCATTGATATGAGATTTATGTGTAAGACCCTGTCTTGGACATTGGTATCGTATTTGGTTCGTGTAAGACACTGTCTGGGATAGTGGCATCGATATCTGAGTACATGTAAGACCTCGTCTAGGACGTAGGCATTGTATGACTATTTCGAGCATTCTGAGTATCCTATTATATTCCAAATAGTTCAACGGGCAAGTTTGAGATGCGAATGGCTACGATAAATGTATAATGGTCAGGTATGTTCGAAAAGTACACCATGTATGTGTATGGAAGGTAAGTATACTATGAACTTACGCAGATGGATTATATGCATGGAATTGATGAAGTGAGGCATGGTATATGAATGAATATGCTATGATCTATTGATGTATTTGGTGATATGCATGCTAGTAAGTAAATGGCTAATTCAATGAGCCAAGAAGAATTATGAATGTGCAAATGAGCTATTAATAATTTTGTATTGATATTATTATCTACATTTTATGCTAAGTTTATCTATATATGGCTTACTAAGCTTTTGAAAGCTTACTTTGTGTGTTTTTTTCTCTATTTTATAGATCGTCAAAGCTACTGAAGGCTTGGGAATCATCGAGGATCGTCATCACACTATTGAACTCAATTTTGGTACTTTTGAATGTGTATATAGCTAAATATGGCATGTATAGGCTAGTCATTTTGGAATATGTTTGGGATGTATATAGCCATGTGATGTGGCTAGATAAATGTTGGTAATATGCATAAGTGATTATGGTATATGATGCATGTTTTGGTATGGCTTGATGGCAATGAAATGGTCTTATGAATGGCAAGCTTATTGATGGATTGATGCCATAGTGAATTGGTGAGATTGTGGATGAGTCATGCTTGGTTTTACATGTGATTTAGTTGTGCTATCTAGCATACAAGTTGGCATGTTTATTAATGTAATTGAATGGACTAATAAGTTGAACATTTGACATGATTTTTGTTACCAATTGTGTATGGGATAATGCTTGATTGAGCTTGTAGAGAGTATCCATCTGTGGGTAGCATTTTGGCCTTGCAAATGGACTATATTTGCCCACACGATTGAGCACATAGGCATATGGCTCGATAGTGTCCCTCATCATTTTATTTCAAAACAAGTTAGGCTTGACCACGGGTAGGACACACAGACATGTGACTGGCCGTGTGGTGCAAGTCAGGCTCGACCACGGGTGAGACACACAGGAGTACCTCAGGTTATGGGGACAAGTCAGTATGTATGCCTTGTTCTGGCACGGCTTAGACACACGGGCGTGTTTGAGGCCGTGGGAGGCACATGGCCGACCCACACGAGTGCGTGGCCTCTGTAACTTAGAAAGATTTTTAAATTTCTGAGAATTTTTGTATGTGTTCGGTTTAGTCCCGGCCCCATTCTAAAGTATGATTAAGGTCTTGTAGACCTATTTAAGGGATACCTTGATGTGTTTTGTTAGACTTAGCTGTGAAATGTCAATAAATGATTTTGATTGTCTGGTAATGCCCTTTAACCCTGTTCTGACAGCGGTTTTAGGTTAGAGGTGTTACAGACCACACGCTCGTATTCCCTTCGAAATGGCCACATACGCCCATGTACCAAGTCGTGCAAAACCTATGAGGTATACTGACTTATGCAACACAGCCAAGTCAAACGCTCGTGTGCTAGGCTGTGTGCCAATTAGGGTGTATACTGACTTGTGCCACACGAAAAATCACACGCCGTGTGGAGCATACTGGCTTCATTTCAATTTTAACACCAGGGGAAACACAGCCGTGTAACATGACCGTGTGTCACACACGGCTGAGACACATGCCCGTGTGGACAAAATAGGCTATTTACCAAGCCAAATTGCCACCCAAATTCAGATACACCTACACCTCTCAAATAACACACAATATAGCATAAATAAGCATATATTTCAATTCCACTCAAGCATGATTTATACCATATATTACTATCTAATTTCATGATAATCCTTGTATTCTCAAAATATCAAAATGACCATTTACAAAATATGCATTATTATGTTCAATTCCACAAATATACCAATTTTCAATTCATTACCTATTGACATTGAAAATTTCTTAATATCAATGAGTATCATAAATCCACCTCAATCACACAACATAGGTCAATTACCAAATCAAAACAAAAGCCATTTGCACACTTATATACATAATCAAATTCACCATCCAAAACCAACTCACATGATAATATATATACAAACCAAAACATATACATTTACAAGCCAATCAAAATAGCCAATATCAATACCAAAACATAGCCAAGATAACCAAAGTCCATGTACATGCTATATGACCAAACCATAAGTTCAAAGTACCAAAGTGACGGTTGGATAGTGTGACAATGTCTCTGACGATCCCCGAATCTGAGCTAGCTTTGAATTCACTATAAAACACGGGAAAAATAAACAAAGTAAGCTATAAAGCTTAGTAAGTTCGTACTTCAACAAATCGTAAAACACAAATCATCAATTTGAACTATTTAACATATAATTCATGATAACAACAAACCTTCCTCATACTTAATCATATGCTTTTATGTAAATTCATAACTTTTTCTATTTGAATCTCATACTTTACATGTATATACTTGTACAAATTCGTAACGAACTCATACCTTTTTGGAATACTATCAAATAATCGATATTTCGCACACTAAGTGCCAATACATAGCCGAAGCTATTATAATCTCGCACACTAAGTTCCTTATATAGCCGAAGCTATCTCAGTCTCGCACACTAAGTGCCATATATAGCCGAAGCTATTCTGAATCGCACACTAAGTGCCATAAATAGTCGAAGCTATCCCGAATCGCACGCTAAGTGCCATATATATATCTGAATCGTCATCAAACATGATTATAATCTCATATACACAACTTATGTAATATTAAAGCATTTAAAGTGAAATTGTAATGATGCTTATTACATACGAACTTACCTCGGATGTGTAAACTACGAAATAAGTCAATTAGTCGATAACTTTATCTTTTCCCCGGTCCAAGTCCGTATTTCACTTTTCTTGATCTAAATATATTCAAAATTGACTTATTCAATCATCTATTAATTCAATTTAATCCAAAACTTACTTTAAAACACATTTACACTTTTGGCCCACATATTTCACATTTTTCACAATTTAGTCTTCATTGCTTAAAATCACAAATTCATGGAATTTGAAAACACCCATGCTTAGCCGAATTACTCTTATGCCTCTAGCAGCCCATATTATTCATTTATTTCACATTTTAACGAAAAAGTTTTAACATTTCTCAATTTAATCCCTATTTTGCATTTTCCTAATAATCACTTAACAAAACTTGTATAACTCACAATCAACATTCATAATCTATCAAGAAACTTCAAAATACAAGCTTATTAATCTATGGAAACATTGAAAATCTTTAACATTTTTGCAAAATAGTCCCTAGCCTAGCTATTACTAGATGCAAGAATCTCAAAAACATAGAAATTACTAAAAACCGAGCCAAAAATCACTTACATACAATAAAAGATCTTGGCCGAATGTTTTGTTTCATTTATTATTACTATGTTTATTAATTATTTTACTATTTTAACCTTAATAATAAATCTTTAAAACACCAAATAATGTGTCCATAAATGTCCACTTACTGAAGGGATGGTCTAATTACAACACAAGGACCTCCACTTTAATGATCCATTGCTAATAGACACATTTAACTAATAGAACATGCATTTTACACTTTACGCGAAATTGACCATTCAAACTATAAAATTTCTTAACAAAATTTTAACACAATCACTCCATCATGCTGTCAACATTAAAAGAATAATAAAATAAATATTTTGACCTCAAATTTATGGTCTTAAAACCACTGTTTTGATTTGACTGAAAACGGGCTGTTACAGGAACCCTATCTCGTTTCTTTGGCTAAAATAATAAAGCAACTTCTTAAATATTAAATATGACAAAAAACTTATAATATAGTAAGAATATACAAATATGCAAAATATCATACAAGCCATCGTGCTTACTTAAGTGACGACATTAAAACAGGGGTGGTGATCTTATTAGTGAGATAGTCCCCCTAATAAGGTCCTCACCCTATCTACAATCTCTCTATCACTCTGACCACTACTTCAGAATATTGGCGAAGTTACTTGTTGCAATCCGCCACGAAGCTATCAACCTTATCTAGCCTAAGTCTTGCAACTTGGGTAGTCTTCACCGGGGTAATCTTCGGAAAATCGATCCAGTTCACCAAACCAGGGTGTGAAAACTCTTCGACCTTAAAAATAAATTTCATCATCAAAATTTCATACCTATAAAGAGATGTGGTTATTGATCCTTCATGGTACTTTCCCTCTCTCATGTAACTTCTTTTACCTTATGATTTCACCACATCAACTTAACAAAATGAATATCTTTGTTCATGAGGATATTAGTTTCCCTATCCAAGATACATACAAGCTCTTCCTCGTAGGACATATTTGGTTCTACTTCCAATATTTTTGATTGAATTACATGATCTAGATCAGAGAGATATGTTTGCAACATTGGCACATGGAATATTTACTGGATCTTGGATAGTTCCGGTGGGAAGGCTAAACAATATGCTACTGGCCCAATAAACTTTAAAATTTTGTAAGGTCCATTGAGCCATGGGCTAAGTTTCCTTTTTAATCCAAAACGAATAATCCCTTTCCATGGTGAAACTATAACGCCTCAGTTTTCCATTATTTTTAGCTTCTGTAGTTTCAAGACACAAATTACTTCTTTGCTCTATTGGCCAAGTGATTTGGGTGTGTTTGGGAGTGTCTAGGAGGTCCCATGTTCAAGTCTCAACTTAGGTGAATTTTGGTATTTTTATGAATAAAGCCTAAGCTGTGGTTAGTAGGCTTATAAGTAGTCATTTGTAAAAAGTTGTCAGAATGGGCTTGCTGGTCTGGTGGTTACGAGGAGTGTCGGGATGGAAAAGGTCTTGTGTTCGAGTTGTGATATGAGCACTATTTTTGTCTGTCTCGATTTAGAAAGTTTGATTTGGGTTCAAAAACTGAGTAGTGGAGTAGGGGGTGAGAAAAATAAGGGATTTGAGGGTTATCAGATTTTGGTTCCCTTTCTTTTTACAAAAATACCCTCTCCTCACCAAAAACTTTTTGACGTTGGATTCCCCTCCCTTGTGCCAAAATTTTTACTCTATTTTCCCTTCTCGATTTAGCAATAATTTGTAAATTGTTTGACTATTTCACGTTGATCGATAAGTAATTATTTTACTGTTACCTTCTCCTTCATGTTAGTTTGCTAAAATGGGACATTTTCGGTTCTTTTGATTAGGGGGAGATAAAGTTTCGGTGGGAGCTACTATTGTGAGTTAAGCGTTAGAAGTTCTAATCATCTCTGGTAAGTTTTGATAATGTTGTTGACTGTTACGAGATTTCACTTGTGGAATTATTCTATTAAAGTTTCGAAGATCTTACTGAATAAGGGCGTTATTATGTCAATTATAGGATCGGGATTTCTTGAGATTGCGTTAGCATCGACTCGATACCAGGTGTGTACCCGAACGCATAGAAAATAAGGTTTTGGCAAAAGCTGAAAACCATTCTGTCGATGCCACACGGGCGTGTGGTCGCCCGTGTCGTAGGCTGTGTGCAAGACTGTAAGTCACCACACGGTTGTGTGATAGATGAGCCAGGCCGTACACGAGTGACACGGTCGTGTGATGGCTGCGCAAGGTCATGTGTGACACACGGGCTCGACCAATTGGGTCATGTGGGCCCATATGGGTGTGTGGGATTCTGAGCTAGGCCGTGTGATCCACACGGCCAAGGCCAATTTGGGCCATTGGGTCATACGGGCGTGTGGGCCCACACAGGTAGGTCACATGTGCGTATGAACCCATTTTTGTAGAAAACTATGCAAGGTCGTATGGGTCACCCAAGTCGACTATGGACCTACCGTAGGGTCGGTAAGCAATGCTTAAACCCCTAAATAAATGATCTGACACTTTGATTTTTGTACTAAGCTTGTATGCTGTTCTGAATGTATGATCTACTATCAGCATATTTGCATGACTTTTTATGTATGTTGCATTGCATCGGGGTGGGATTGATGATCTTTGGAGGAAGTATCTAAAAGGCTTTTAAGCTTGATATCTGCCAGCTCAGCTGCAAATTTCTGATTATGTGTCGCATTCGATACAACATGGTGTGTAGGGTTGGGTGGGTTGATTTTATCCCCACATGGTGTGTAGGGTTAGACGGAGTTGGTGTGTAGAGGCTGGTGGGTAGGACTCTGATTTCTGTATATTCTATCTGTAATGGGCTAAGGCCCGACAATATGCCTGTTTCTGTATCTGAGTGGGCTAAGATCACACCGTTTTTGTAATGGGCTCAGACCCGAACTGTGACTATATGTCTATTATCTAATATTCCGTGTGTATGTTTTCTGTGTGGATTACACACTGAGTTTCCAAAACCTCACCCTTTTCTGTTTAATCTATTCCGATAATCCCCAGTAGTAGATCGATCGGTGCGGCGGAGGACTCTACGGTGACCACGATTCTGGACCTTTTTGCCTTTTACTTTACTTATTCATTTATGGTTTTGGTTATATCTGGCGAACTTTTGGTAATATGGCCTTTACTTATTTTGTCTGGGACTTTTATGTTTTTTCATAATTGCTAACTGTAGGATAAGATGCAAGTTTTCAAAATAAACACATGTTTTATCAAAACGTACACAAACTTGCAAATCATTTTAAAAGCTTCTACAACGTATTAAGTTTTAAATCTGGATAATGAATAAGTAACGACATGTTTGATGATAGCCTGGGATACCAATAAGAAAATGGTTTTAACTCAATTACGATTTCTAAAAGCACTATCATGTGCCATCGCTAGATTCGGCCGTAACGTCCAGGCCAGGTATGGGGTTTTCATTTAATGGTATCAGAGCTAGATTTTAAAACTCAAATGGGGTTTTAGTTTTAAAATAGTTTTTCTAAAGTGATTTTAAAGGATTTAAAATATTTTGGCCTGAGTTTGAGGTACACCGAGTCTCTAGCGCCGATCCTGTAAGTGTTTTGATATTTGTTTAAGATTTTTCTGAAATACTACTTGCATGCTTGAAATAGTCTTAGGTAGTATACTGTACTAAAACACTTTAGGTAGTGTAAACTAAAAACTATAGCGAAACTGAAAATTATAGTAAAAACTACGATTCGCGATAACAAACTCTGAACTTCTAATACTATTCTACATAAAAACATCTGTTAACAAATATTGGAACTGTAACTAATGCATAAAACTGTTAATACAGATAACTTGGGTATTAGAGGCCGTGATAGAGGCCGTTGGGGGGCTCGAGCTGGGTCCTCCGCATTTGAGAATCTACCCTATTTAGATACAAGCGAGACGTCGATCTCACCTGCTACAGAGACTGAGTCTCGAGTTTGCATGGCTGGGGATGACACATTATCCCATGCTATGCTGAGGATATTAGAGTGGGTTGCTGGAACCAACACTGGATCTGGGGGTCGAGGGTTGGTTACGGAACGACTCTAGTCCAATGGGGCTGATTTATTCAGGGGCGTCAGTGGAGTCACCCCTAACGTGGCTGAGTATTGGATGGAGGCCATGGAAGGAATCATGGACGATTTGGACTGTACTTCTAAGCAAAAGCTTTAGGGGCTGTTTCCCTACATCGCGACGAGGCTTACCAATGGTGGCTGACTGTTAAGGAGGGCACTTAGCCTGACCGTCTGACTTGGGACTATTTTAAAATGGCTTTTCAGGGTAAATACGTGGGAGCCAGCTACATTGATGCTAGGAGGCATGAGTTCCTTAATCTCACCCAAAGAGGTCATTCTATGGCCGAGTACGAGACCGAGTTCCTTAGATTGAGCCGGTATGCCCCGGGCATGGTGGTGACGGAATATGAAAAATGTGTCTCTTTTGAGGATGGAATCAGGGATAGCCTATGGGTTTTGATAGCTCCGCAGAGGGAGCGTGATTTTTTTGCACTAGTGGATAAGACGAAGATCGCGGAAGAGGTTAAGCGCACTGAGCGCCAGAACTACGAAAAAGGAAAGAATAAGAGGGAATCGAAGCCCATGTATTCTGGGATGAAGCCTAAGAAAAAGGCCAGATCTGATGGGCCAGTGAGAGTTGGGCCTCCCGTTGCACCTGCTAGGGTGGCAATGTGTGGACACTGTGGTAGACGCCATCCGGGCGAGTGTTAAAGGATGACTGGGGCATGTTTCTGAAGTGGGTCAAATGCGTATCGTGTCCAGGATTGTCCACTTAGGACTGATCAGATGCAAGCTGCGGGTACTAGTACTGCGCAACCACTAAGAGTAGCTCAACAGCCACCTAGGGGCTGATGTCAGGCCAGGGGTGGTAATGGTATGGGCCGAAGACGGAGAGCACTGGGTAGAGGTGAAGGACTGACTGAGGCAAATAAGCCTGCACTAGTTTATGCTGCACATTGCCGGGAGGATGGTGATGCTCCAGACGTCATTATGGGTACGTTCTTAATTTTTGATGTACCATACACTGCATTGATAGACATACGCTTTACACACTATTACGTACCTAGCTCTGTGTTTGAAACTTTGGGGATTTCGATTGAGTGTACTTCAAGTGAGATAACTATTGTGATTTTGTTGGGGCAAGTTATCCAGGTTAGTAAGTTGTTTAGAGACGTTCCGCTAGAGGTTCAAGGGACAATATTTTTGGCTGATCTAATGGAGCTTCCATTTGATTCTAGAAATGGACTAGCTGGTCAAGCATCAGGTGAGTCTATACTGTGCTACAAAAATGGTTATTCTGAGAACTGAGTAGGATAATGAGGTAGTGGTGATTGGGGAAAGTCAGGATTATCTGGCGAATGTGATTTCTGCGTTGGTGGCAGAAAAATTGGTACGAAAAGAATGTGAGGCATTCTTTACCTATATTAGTGGTTCAAATTCTGGGGACTCTTCGATTAAGAACATCAGAACCATAAGGGACTTTCTGGATATTTTTCCCGAGGAACTACCAGGTATGCCTTCGAGCTGAGAGGTAGATTTTGGAATTGATCTCTTTCCTGGTACAACTCTGGTGTCCATCGCCGCTTATAGAATGGCACAGAAGGAGCTTGCGGAGATTAAGGCTCAGATTCAAGAGTTACTGGATCGTGGGTTCATCTGCCCTAGTGTGTCTCCATGAGGAGCACCTGTACTGTTTGTGAAAAAAAAGGATGGATCCATGCATATGTGTATCGACTACAACCAATTGAATAAGTTGACCATTAAGAACAAGTACCCACTACCGAAAACAGATGATTTGTTTGACCAGTTCAGAGGGGCTTCTGTGTTCTCCAAGATCGATTTGCAATCTGGATACCACCAACTAAAGGTGAAAGAGACTAATGTGCATAAGATGTCATTTAGGACTCGATACGACCATTACAAGTTCCTAGTGATGCCATGTGGATTAACGAGTGCACCAGCTACTTTTATGGATCTGATGAACCGAGTGTTCTAGCCCTATCTGGATTAGTTCATGGTAGTCTTCATTGATGACATTCTGGTATATTCGAAGACTGAGGACGAACACGATGAGCATCTCCGAGTGGTACTACAGATGCTTCGTGAGAAACAGCTTATGCGAAGTTCAGTAAGTGCGAGTTCTGGCTCCGCGATGTAACCTTTCTGGTGCATGTGGTGTCTGCGGAGGGGATTCGTGTTGATCCTTGCATGATTGAGGCTATGTTGGAGTGAAAACAACCGAAGAATGTGTTTGAAATCTACAGCTTTTTGGGGTTAGAGGGTTACTATCGACGTTTCGTAGAAGGGTTCTCTTTGATCGCAGCACCATTGACTAAGCTTCTATGTAAGGGAGTTCCCTTTGTCTGGACCGATAAGCAACAAGAGAGCTTGAGAAGCTCAAATCTGTATTGACGCAAGCTCTGGTTATGATACAACCTGAATTTGGGAAGGATTCTGTCGTATACAATGATGCATCGCATGTGGGTCTAGGTTGCGTTCTGATGCAGGATGTAAGGTGGTAGCTTATACGTCACGTCAGCTTAAGACGCATGAGGCTAATTATCGTACGCATGATTTAGAGTTGGCAGCAATGGTCCTAGCTCTGAAAATCTGGAGGCACTATCTGTATAGTGAGAAGTGTACTATCTACTCTGATCACAAAAGCCTCAAGTATCTCCTCACCCAGAAGGAGTTAAACCTTAGGCAGCATAGATGGGTTAAACTATTTAAGGACTATGACTGCACCATCGAGTACCACCCTGGTCAGGCTAATGTGGTGGCAGATGCTTTGAGCCATAGGGCAATGACTGATCTGAGAGCGATGTTCGCCCGACTTAGTTTATTCAATGATGGGAGTCTGTTAGCAGAGCTTCAGGTTAAGCCTACATGAATTGATCAGATCAGAGGTAAACAGATAAGGGATAAGGCTTTTGAGTTGAGGTTTCATCAGGTTGAGAATGGGATACTACAGATTTTGAAATTAACAGTGATAGGGCACTTTGTTTCCGCGGTCGGATATGTGTGCCGAATGATGAGGATTTGAGACAGTCGATGAAACACCCCAAACCCGGCCCACAAGTTCTGACCGGATCTGGCATGCTCCTTGAGTAAAACAATTCAAAACTTATTTGTTACTTTGGAAAATCTGGGTGGTTTGGAAGATAATTTTGATACAGTCCGCCTCGAGGAGAGTCGAAATGTATGCTAGTTGCCCAATCGTCTACGAGGAAGAAACAAGACTCCAGGAAATAATTTGAAAAAATATATATGTGTTTGCGGAAGCTTATAGGGAATTTATTTAGAGGATGGTTTAAGTTAGGAATGGTGGTTTAGAAATGAAGGGGACAGTTTAGATGTTAGAATGATAGGTTCGGTATGACAACGAAAGCAAATGATAGATGATAGATTGATAGATTGGTGGAAATTGGAAGAAAGAACTTAAACAGAAATGATTCAACGTTAACAAACGTCACCCGGTTTCTATAATGTTTAAGGTGAAAAAATGGTAGTCGTTGATGGACCAAAGACCCGTTATCAAGAGTGATAAGAACCGATAGCATAAATGAATGAAAGAACAAGTGATAGACGCATACAAGCACATTTCGATAAGTCTAAGATACTTGTACAAAATCGAAGAGGAGATAACTCACTCAATGAACAAATGTTCATATATGTTTTATCAAAACTTAACCCCCTTACAAATGAAAAACAACAAGTATTTATAGGCCTATGGAAGAGCTAGCCAAATAGTCACTAACAAAGCTTAAAGACTAAGTAAATGTGGTTAGATTAAGCTAGAAAAATCGGAAGAAAACCCTTGGTTTGCTTAGCAAAATTTGGTGAATGTGGCCTTGTAAGCTTGCAAAATTCGTTTGGATGTATATGGCATCAATGGCACTCCAATGGACATGTTTCTAGAAGATTATTTGTCCCAAAAATTCGTCCAAGTCCAAGTGCAGCCTTTGGGGATGTTAATGGGCAGCTTTATAGAAGAAAAAATGAATTTTAAGTCACTTGAAGATGCATGCAGCAGCTAGGTACGTCCCATGCATTAATTGAGCTCTTAATTTGGTCTCTTTTGGCTGAAAAGTGTTAGCAATAAAGGAGAACGTGAGTAGCCCACTTGGATATGTAAATTCAGCCATTTGGGACGTTTTAAAGTCTTCTTAATGAAGAAGGAAGTGGCTGAACAATTTGGACAGCAAAGGAGTGAAAAGGCTTGTCTAGGTTAGGCCAACATTGGGAATGAGCTGCACCTTTTGGTTGAGAAGTTTCCATCATTAAAAACTCTTCTTTGAACAACTTTCATGTGGTTTAATTCAGCCCTTAAATCCCCCTTGGACGTTCATGACTCCAACCATGCATGTATTTCTACATTCGTTGTAACCGGCGGTTCATGCATCATGCATTTAACTCCTCCATGCATGTGTCTTCATGGAATTATTTTTCCAACTGAATAGACACCTTGATAATCCAAAAATCAGCAGCATTTAACCATGCTTCCAACCGTCCATGTATCTCCAAGGTTCATTGAAGTATTCAGCCAAGTTCATTGCACCTAAGTGCATGTATCTCCTTTAATGCTCTCCAAAGGTTCGGCTGAACCTACAAAGGCCATGAATCCACATTAAATCAACCTAAATCAGATGAATAACATTAAAAACATGCTTTGGATACATCAAGGGACGTTTTAGACAAACTAAAGACACCATTAGTACACATTGAACTTTCGGCAGCAACTTGATTAACTAAAAATCTGCACATTTAATTTTAAAACCAAACATCTTAAAAACATGTAATAAAATGTGATAAATTAATTTAGGCTTAGACAAATTAAGTCCAACACTAAATTAATTATTTGGACACATTTTAATTGCTGTAGAAAAATTAATAAATTAGCTACTCAATTTATTTAAAGTCTTAAAATTAACGAATCAGCTCAATGAGCTAGAGTGAGCTTGAGTGAGCTCAAATTGAGCTAGAATGAGCTAATCCGGCTCAATTTGGAAGTGCATGAAGATGCACATGAGCTCCACGGCTCTTGGTCTCAATGATTCGAGCTCGTCATGTTGAAAAATGTTGGATGCCCAGGCGTGCTCGCATCATCCCTCCCTCTTCAAGGCGATTAGTCCTCGAATCGAACTCTTGATTTCCTTGAACAAAATTCTTTTTGCTCAATTTTCCTCGATCAAACGGGACGGATGATAATGGCGTTACCTGAAAAAGATAACCATAAGTTAGCAAACATTCTTGCAAGCCAAATATAAGCAAAACAAAACAAATAAATGGCATGCAAACGGGCATAAACATTTTATCATATAAAATGAACAAAGCCTTATCAAATATTTGGAAATTAATAGAATAAGCTTCATGACATGCATTTGATTCAAAGGGATACCACAAGTCAAATCCAACATGAGAATAACACATCAAGTGATAGAGATAGTCGTCATAAGCAAGTAATGAAGAAAACGCATATGGCACATGAAATTTATCAACCAATTCTTGCATTGAACGATATATAACATCACTTGCACATGAATCATAACAATTATCAAACACAAGAATATTTTCGTCAATGAACAAAATTGTTAGATCATAAATAGGAAAAATAGATCGATTAAGCATGTAATGATCTAAATGTTTCACAACAACAAAATCGGCAACGCAAAGCTTTTCATCATTCGAAGAGAGCAAAAATGTATCAATGGTTTCAGAAGACTCACCTTTATGCAGATAGACAAAATCAACCTTACCTTGCTTGACTTCACAAGTGAAACTTGATGATCGAATTTACCTTGCTCGATCAAGACGAACCTTCTCTTCGTAGGCATGTATTGTAGTCTAAGCCTTGCGTTTGAATCAACATCTCTCAAATGGATGGTAAATCGCAAATATAACCACAAGATTTGTTTAAGGAACGAATAAAATTAAACAACAAGTTAACAAAATTCGTTACCTTAATTAAAAGACAAGTATCAAGTGATGAAATTCTTTCAAACATACCGCATGATACTTGAATTTTCATAAGACAAATCGGGACATATTCGGTTTAAAACATGTGTTTGATTACTTAAAAGCAGGATGTGGCATTGGTTTCAAAAATCAAATTTGTTAAACCAAAAGGAATTATGTAAGTTCAAGATCGAACAATCAAAGCTCTTGACGTGCTTCAAAATAGATTTACAGAAACTCAACGATTCCACGTTGGACAATGAACAATTCTCGTAAAAACCACAATCAAACAAATGAGAATTAAGAGAAAAATCATCGTAATACTTACCTGAGTCTTGTATCCGTTGAATAGACGTTTCTCCACCTTTATTACCATCTTTTAAAATATCACAAGGGATCGAGGGATGGTAAATGACGATATCATTCTCATGGCTACAATCTTTAGAAGAATTTGGTGGAGACGGGATCGTTTCGATACACTTACCTTCCTTACCTTCCGGCTCGCATGGTTCGAACTTACATTTTTCAACCAAAGAAAAATGTCGCTCTTCCAGGAGGTATTGAAGTTGATAATCATCGTTTGGTTCCTCAGAAACCTGAAACAAAGAAACAAAAGAAGAACAAACAACCAAAGAGTTAGTCAAAAAATCACTCTCTTTTTCTCGCTCATTTTGTTCTCTCGTTTCTTTTTCAAGATCTTTTCTTTTCAATCTCTTTTCAATTTTTTCTCGATTTCAATTTCTTTTCTTTCTTTCTTTTTTCTTCTTGCTCTTTTCATTTTCTTTTTCTCGATTTCTTTTCTCTTACGATCTCTTTTCTTTTCTTTTCTTTTATTTTCTTTTTCTTTTGGGCTTTCTCTTACATTGTGAGTACAACAAGAAGATGATTCAAAAGATTCAAAAATACAAGGATTAGACTCCAAGATTGAAGCAATGTTCTCATATATATCAAATGAACTTCTTGATGAAGACGAATCTTGATAGAAGTCTCTTGATCTTGAAGTCGATGATGAATGGGAGTCATGTCGAAATTCTTTTCTTGAATAATCATCGAAGATGGGTCTCTGAGATGGTCACCGATCTGTTTCTCGACTCGTTGTAGTGTGCTTTCGTCGAAATTTTTCCTCCGCTCGGTCCAAACGCCTTTGTATTGGACTTAACTTTTTCTCGAGCATTCGGTCCATTTCGTTCACCAAAAATTGAAAGTCATCGGCAGAGAGTTCTTCTTGAAACATGTTTATTGCTGAAAATAAAATACGTTATACAAAAGAAAATAGATAGAAAAGAGAAAATACCTTACCACAAAATCCTCACGAGTCACTCGCAAAGAAAATCACTCACACTCGTGTTTAACTCGTATGATGGCTTTTTCTTTGATGATTTCACTCGTGCCTTTTACCGCTCACTCTCGTCTCACAAATTCGTACTTTGTTTCGAAAGACTCATCGTGGCTTGAGGGTCGGCTTCAAAATGGCTAACAAGGGAAGATGTCGGGTATAAGGTAGGCTGAACAAAAGAAAAAAAATTTGGCTTCGGGTCCGTTGAACAAGGAAAAATTTTGGGGGTAGAAGAAGAAGAACAAAGTAATACTAAAAAAAAATTTCCACTAGCCTTTTTTTTTTTCACCACACTTTTTTTTTAACTTGTATATTTTTTTTTCAATTTTCGTTTTTTTTTCAATTTTTTTTTCACTTCACATACAATATATTGAAATACAAAATGAAAATTACAACTTACAATTTTTTTATTTCTCTCTTCCTTTTTTTAACTTTTTTTCAACTTACGAACTTATTAAAACTTCAAATGACGTCATCAAAAAATCCTCGTTTTATGGCTCTGATACCAGATGATACAGTCCGCCTCGAGGAGAGTCGAAATGTATTTAAGTTGCCCGATCGTCTACGAGGAGGTTACAAACTTTTCAGAAAATTATGAGAAAATATGTAGCAATGCGGAAGCTTTGAATTGAATTTATATTTAAGAAATGGATAAGTTAGGAATGGAGGTTTAAAGAAATGAAAAGGAGTCGGTTTAGGTGATAGGTTCGGTTTTACAAAGAAAAAAAATAAAGGGTAAAGATAGATGGTGGAAAATGGAAGATAGGTCTTAAATGTAAACGATTCAACACAAAGATGTGTCACCCCGGTTTCTAATGTGTTTAAGGTGGATGATGGAAATTCGATGGCGGACCAAGACCCGTTATCTATAAAGATAAGAATCGTTGGTATAATAAAATGGAAAGAGTACGATTGACGCCACAAGCAAGCTTGATAAGTCGGGATCGAAACTCGTACGAAAGGTAGAGAGGAGATAATCTCACTCGATGAACAAAAGTTCATAAATTTTATAAAGGTTCATAAATATGGTCCTTCAAATGCATGCATATGCGGCTAAAGATGAACTTGCAAAGAAAATTCAGCCAAGTGAGCTTTGAATGATGAACCCTTGAAAATCGAACAGCCATGCATTGTTCAAGGCTGTCTTGAGAATGTGAAAAGCCCTCCCAAACTCCCATACCATCTTTTAATTGCTTCCCACGCATGGAGAAGCAAACCAGCAACAAATTAAATTCGACTCCTTTAATGCTTTGCCTTTTACTTTCATGAAGCATTCAACCATCTTTAATTCTTTGTTATTCACGAAAATGTTCTTTGGACACACCAAACATCAGCCAACTTTTGATGTTCACGAGATGCACCATGCATGCTAAACAACTCATTTAATTTCATCCACTAGCATGCCCAACATCCATTCAATTGCTACCGTCCAACAATTCATTAATGTATGTTCAATGCATTGGCTGATTCATGCAATTCCAGCAGCCCTCTTTATGTCGTCCCAACATCACATTAAATGATGTTCCAAACATGCTTGCTGCCCATTAATTTGCTTCCATCCCAAGCCATGTATATGCATTTATTTCGTCCATGCCTTGTACTTAATGTGCCAATGCATGCTCCCACAAAGCATTAAATTCGCGGACAAAGTGTCTTTGCACATTAAGGCATTAAATGGACGCCCATGCTTCTCCAACAAGGCATTAATTGATGTTCCAGTTGCTGCTCATTAAAGGTGCCGTCCATGCTTCCAACAACTCATTCATTCGCCATGAGGAAGAGTGAAAGGCTCCTTATTAATGTTGGCGAAAATCCCTAGAGAACACCAAAGTTCAATGACCTTTAATACCCTCTTCATGCCGTCCAATGTATTGAAACTGCGACAAATTAATTAACCCATTAGTTAATTAAATCAGACATTAATTGGGGCAATTAGACACCATAAATTCGCGACCCTTTAGACACATTAAAAACATGTTTCAACTAGAACAAATTACATAAGCTTGCATTAAATTAATTTGAAACAAGACAACCTTAAAACAAACATTTATTCTTGACAAATTAATTACTTGTATTTAAAAGAGCATAATAAACATTATGAATTAAATCCAGACTCATTTATTTAGTTAATTAACTTGGGCTAATTTTTGACTAACTAAACTACTTTAATTTATTTAAAATAAATGCAACCAGCTTATAAAGCTGGAATGAGCGCCAATAAATATGCAAATCATTGGTGCACCGGGCGTGCCCGTATCATCGTGCCCGTATCAAATTTGATTTGTGTTGAGTACAAATTGAAAACGGGGTTATCTTTGCAGTCTCGATTTTATTAAAACAGTATTTTTATTTGTACTTGAAATCAATAAGTAAAAAATATTTTCGGGTTTTTAGAGTTTAACAGTAATTTGAAAAAAATGTTTGTGCTTAGGTGTCAAAAACATTTAAGATTTATTTTAATGAAAACTATTTAATCTTGATTTAACAATAATCGTATCATAATAAACCGAATAAAATGAATTCTTAAAACAGTTATTGAATGGCCATATTACATCATACCAAAACCCAAAATAAATCCAAAACTTAAATGATAAAAACCAACAAAAATAAAATAACTCTGAGCTGAGCATGGCCACCACTAAGCTCCTGCCGACCCGGTCCATTACTGAGTGTCACCTGAAAAGATATCCCACAACGGGGTGAGTCAACAGACTCAATGTGTAACAATCAACACAAACTCTCAATCAATTTAGGCATGTCAAATCATACATATAAAACATATAAAAACAATGATGCAATCCCAAACCCAAACCTAGATAACCATCCTCTACACATCACCCGTACCTGCCATCACACCGTGGGAATTACTAAATCGACCCTCCATCCGCTAGACACCATCGAAGGCAGTCACTGCAGTTGACTTTCACATCGCCCTTATAAATTGTGGCATAGCCACCAGATAACATTTTGTGACATAAGTCACCACATTCAGATTATGTGACATGAGTCACCAGATATTGTGGTAAAAACCACCAAATCACTTCCCCTTTTCATAATCACCCATATGCCCCATGAGTCATACAAATCATGCAAATGCCATTCCACATGCCTTATTCATAATCATAACCAATTCTCATATATGTCACGTTCATAGTTTATAATACTACTAGCAGATCTTTAGAGAATAACGTACCTGAATATGTTGTACCATTGAATGGTACCTTTAGCCACATTTTTCAAATTCTTATGAACACATATAATACAACAATACCATAAATCTATCAAGAGTTAGTGTGGGGCTACACACCTGGTTACTAACATGTTATTTGAATCCCAAAAATCTACCGAAATAGAGTGTACACTTCCCTAAAAATCAAAGTCAGAATTTGGCCAACATTAATCACTAAATATGGCCTTGGCCGAATGTTCATAGTCCCTTACCTTATGGGTCTAAATCCCGAAATCGTCACTTGTCTTATGGAGATGTCGAGATACCTACAAGCCTTATGTTAGATCCGATTCTAACACTTTATGAACATCATAAATGGCCTGCGACCTAATATTACACTTTACTTACCTTAGTCAACCAAATCCCAAATGGTCTCCCCTAGAAGTAGGCTACAATAGAAATCCCGAAAGATCCTTCATAGTTTCGGCCAAAGAATATTAATGGGATTAGTTTCTAGATTTTTCGGCTAAAAGAAAGAAAGGATTGCAAATCGAATAACATTTGTTCTTACCTTTAATATTGAAATCGATCGCCTCTTTGCTTGACAACACCGAGATATTCGCTATGTAGACTAGATAGTGATCAAATCGACTTTAACAGGTAGAGGGGCAATCGGTTATGGCCACCAAAACAAAGGATTTGGTTTTGGGGTTTAATGACTAATCGGCTAGGGGTTACTTTGAGTATCCGGCTTTTAAGACTTGGGACAAAGAAGAGAGAATGAGGGCACCTTGAGATTTGGCTATTAGGGAATATGTATGGATTTGGGGTAGAAGGAAAGAAAAAGAAGAATAGGAGAAGAGAAGAATTTCGATAAAGGCACTCTTGAAAGAAAAGAAAGAAAAAAAATGGCCTCCTTTCCTCCTTTTGACCGAAAATAACACAAAGGGAGTCCCTAGGCCGGCCAACTCTCTTCCCTCTCTCCTTTATCCCTTGATCCACTCCTCCTTAGCCGAATCCTCAACTCTCCAACCCCATCTATACCTCCTCCTTCTAGAATCCACATGCCGTCCACTACCTCCCCTCCTTGCTGCAAAATAAAACTCCAAAAGTGCTCTCCTTGCAACTCGAACCTAAGCCCTCCTTGCACTTCCTGTGGTGTCACTTCCTAGGGCTTTAAGTGGCGCCTCTTTGCCACTTTAACAAGCCCATTCTTATGTCCAATTCCCTCTACATATTTTCTTATGGCCTAACAAGCTTAGCTCCCTTTAGTACTTAAAATCCAATATCTTCTAAGGCATTTACCTACACTTTGAAGTTCTCAAAAATTCATATAACACATTCAAACACACATAGGCATGCTACTTCATACAATTTAGCAATTATACACAAGCCCTAATTTCTGGATATTACAGTCGATTCTGAGGGAGGCGCATAGTAGCCCTTATGCTATCATCCCGGCGAAATAAGATGTATCAAGATCTGCAAGAGCTGTATTGGTGGCCGGGGTTGAAGCATGACGTTAATGATTTCGTTGCTCGTTGTCTGACTTGTCAGCAGGTTAAGGTTGAGCATCAGTTGCCTTCGGGGTTGCTACAGTCGGTAAAGATTTTTATGTGGAACTGGGAGCGAGTAACTATGGACTTCGTTAGTGGGTTGCCTTTAACACCCAATAAGAAGGATTCTATCTGGGTCATCGTTGATCGATTGACCAAATCTGCTCACTTCATTCCAGTCAGGACAGACTTTTCACTTCAGAAATTGGCTAAGCTCTATGTATCTAAAATAGTGAGACTGCATGGGATTCCTGTGTCGATCATTTTCGATAGGGACCCTCGCTTCACATCTTGATTCTGGAAGAAATTGCATGAACTTTAGGTTTGAGGTTAGACTTCAACACCACTTTTCATCCTTAGAAAGATGGTCAGTCGGAGAGGGTGATTCACGTACTGGAGGATATTTGAGGAGCTGTGTTGTAGATTTTTTAGGCAGATAGGAAGAGTACTTACTGTTGGCAGATTTGTCTATAACAACAGCTATCAGTCTAGCATCCAGATGGCACCGTATGAGTCCTTATATGGTCGTAGGTGTCGTACTACCTTATAATAGACTGAGTTGGGTAAGTTACGTGTTCTGGGTCCGGAATTGATTTTTGAAATAGAAGATAAGGTTCGGTTGATATGGGATCATCTGAAAACAACATCTGATAGGCAAAAATCTTACGCTGATTTGAAGAGAAAGGATATTAAGTATTCCGTGGGAGACTTAGTTTTTCTCAATGTCTCGCCATGGAAGAAGGTTCTGAGGTTCGGTCACAAGGGAAAAGTGAGCCTTTGGTCCATTGGGCTATACCGTATTTTGAAGTGAGTGGGGCCAGTTGCGTATCAGTTGGAGCTTCCTTCAAAGTTGGATCGTATTCATGATGTGTTCCACATCTCAATGTTGAGACGCTACTACTCTGATCCCACGCATATTGTGCCTATTAAGGACATCGAGGTTAGACCAGATATGGCATTCAAGGAGGAGCTGGTTTAGATTTTGGAGCGAGACGTTAAAGTTCTGTGAAGGAAATCTATCCCTTTAGTGAAGGTGCTGTGGCAGAAAATTAGCACTGAGGAGGTCACTTTAGAGCCGGAAGATTCAATGCGTTAGCAGTATCCTTACATTTTTTGATTACATAAAATTTTGAGGATAAAATTTTCTTTTGGGGGTAGAGTTATAACACCCCAATTTTCCATTATTTTTGACTTATGTAGTTTCAAGACACAAATTGCTTGTTTTCTCAACTGGTTAAGTGATTTGGGTGTGTATGGGAGTGTCTGGGAGGTCCCAAGTTCAAGTCTCAACTTGGGTGAATTTTTGTATTTTTATGAATAAAGCCCAAGCTGTGGTTAGTAGGCTTATAAGTATTCATTTGTAAGAACTTGTTAAAATGGGCCTTCTGGTCTGATGGTTACGAGGAGTGTTGGGATGGAAAAGGTCTTGTGTTTGAGTTGCGACATGAGCATTATTTTTATCTATATCGATTTAGAAAGTTTGTGTTGGGTTCGAAAACTGAGTAGTGGAGTAGGGGGTGAGAAAAATAAGGGATTTAAGGGTTATTAGATTTTGGTTCCCTTTTTTTTTGCAAAGAAAACCCTCTTCTCCCAAAAAACTTTTTGACGTTGGATTCCCCTCCTCTCTACCAAAATTTTTACTCTATTTTCTCTTCTCGATTTTAGCAATAATTTGTAAATTATTCAACTATTTCACGCTGATCGGTTATTTTACTGTTACCTTCTCCTTTGTATTAGTTTGCTAAAATGGGACAATTTTGGTTCTTCTAATTAGGGAGAGATCAAGTTTCAATGGGAGCTACTATTGTGAGTTAAGCGTTAGAAGTTTTGATTATCTCTAGTAAATTTCGACAATGTTGTTGACTGTTATAAGATTTGTCTTGTGGAATTCTTCTATTAAAGTTTGGAATATTTTACTAATAAGGGCGTTATTATGTCAATTATATGTTCAGGATTGCATTAGCATCGACTTGATACTAGGTGTGACCTGAACGTACAAAAAACGAGGTTTTGGTGAAAGTCAAAAACCATTCTGTTGACGCCACACGGGCGTGTGGTCACCCGTGTGGTAGACCATGTGCAAGACTGTAAGTCACCACACGGCCGTGTGATTGACGAGCCAGGCCGTGTGCGAGCGCCACGGCCATATGATGACTAGGCAAGGTCATGTACGACACACGATCTCGACCAATTAGGCCGTGTGGGTCACACGGGTATGTGGACCCACACGGGCGTGTGGGATTCTGGGCCAAGCCGTGTGATCCACACGGCCAAGGCCAATTTAGGCCGTGTGGGCCGCACGGGCATGGCCCACATGGGAAGGCCACAAGGGCGTGTGAGCCCATTTTTCTGGAAAACTCTACAAGGTTGTATGGGTACCATAGCATCGGTAAGTAATGCTTAGACCCCTAAATAAATGATCTGATTGTTTGATTTCTGTACTAAACATGTATGCTGTTCTGAATTTATGATCTACTATCTGCATATTAGCATGACTTTTTATGTATGTTGCATTGCATCGGGGTGGGATTGATGATATTCGAAGGAAGTATCTGAAAGGATTTAAAGCCTGATATCTGGCAGCATAGCTTCAAATTTCTGATTATGTGCCACATTCGGTACAACATGGTGCGTAGGGCTGGGTGGGTTGATTTTATCCCCACATGGTGTGTAGTGTTGGACGGAGTTGGTGTGTAGAGGCTGGTGGGTAGGATTCTAATTTCTATATATTCTGTCTGTAATGGGCTAAGGCCTGATAATATGTTTGTTTATGTATCTGAGTGGGCTAAGGTCCACACCATTTTTGTAATGGGCTCAGACTCGAACTACGAATATATGTCTGTTATCTGATCTTTCGTGTGTATGTTTTCTGTGGGGATTACACACCGAGTTTGCAAAAACTCACCCTTTTCTATTTAATCTATTTAGGTAATCCCCAGAAGTAGATGGATCGGTGCGACGGAGGACTCTACGGTGACCACGATTCTGGACCTTTTTGCCTTTTACTTTACTTATTCATTTATGGTTTTGGTTATATCTGGGGAACTTTTTGTAATATGGCCTTTACATATTTTGTTTAGGACTTTTATTGTTTTTTATATTTGCTATTAGTAGGATAAGACGCAAGTTTTCAAAATAAACACATGTTTTATCAAAACGTACAGAAACTTGCAAATCGCTTTAATAGCTTTCGCAACGTATTAAGTTTTAAATTTGGATAATGAATAAGTAACGACATGTTTGACAATAGCCTAGGATACCAATAAGAAAATGGTTTTAACGCAGTTACGATTTCTAAAAACACTATCATGTGACATCACTAGATTCAGCCATAACGTCCAGGCTGGGTATGGGGTGTTACAGAAACTTTGTGTAAAACTTTGTCACCGACATCATCAGACACATCTTTCCTTCTTTTGTCTACATATTTCTTTTGGGTATCTTGAGCAATCTTTAAGTGATTCTTAATGGTCATCACTTTTTCTTTCTGTTTCCTAGACTAGGTCTGGGCCAACTAGTTTCTTCTCAGTTAGCTCCAACCAACATATCAGTGATTGACATTTTCTCCCATACAGCGCCTTAAAAGGTGACATGCCCAAGCTAGTGTCATAACTGTTGTTATAAATGAACTGTGCCAAAGGTAAATATTTTTCCCAAATCATCCCAAAATCGACCACGCAACCCTTGAGCATTGATCTGTCATAATTCAAAGTAGCAGATTAAACTAGTTTTCAAATTTAAGGAGATTGAATACAATCATTTTCATTATGTTTTATTCATGTTTTCATAGTTTTATTTACATTCTGTAACAGCTTGATTTTGGGGCTATTTGGGATAGTGGTTTCGAGACCACTAACCTAAGGTTGAAGAAAATTATTTTTGACATTATTTTATGTGTTATGGCATAAATATATGGCTATATGAAAATTTTGGTGCTTTAATTTTAGCAATTGTATGCTTAATTATGAAAAAGGACTAAATCGCATAAAGTATGAAAGTTCTATTATGTAAGGTAGAGGTGTCTAATAGCAATAGAATGTTAAATTGAAGGTCCTAAAAGTGTAATTAGGCCAATTAGAGTGTATTGGCCGGCCATAAAGGCTAGGGAGACAATGATATTAAATTTTGGTCAAATTTGGTGGAATTAGGTGATAAATAATGAATAAAATAAGATAAAAAGATCAGATACCATCTTTTACTATTCCCTTTTCTTCTTCCACCTAAAATTAAAGAGGAAATAGATATTTTTTGGATCTTAAACTTTGATTCAAGCTATCTCCTTGCAAGTAAGTGATTTTAGAGGTCTTTGTTGATGATTTTTGTACTTTTGGAACCCCAAAGCTTAAGCTAGCAAATAAAGAGACTAATTTTCAATATGGCTGAAAGTCTAAGCACTTGCCATGAGATATTTTATGTTGTTTGCTGAGTTTTTATAGAAGAAAATGGATGTTAGTGTGTTAAGGAACAACTTTTGTGAAAGGTGTTACCATGAAAACACCTGAATGGGACTAGGTTGAAATTGTGTAATAAATGCATGAAATAGTTGGAATTATGAGTAGTTGTAAGAGAATAAATTTTTAGCTAGGCTTGTTTAATGAAAAAATGTGATGAAAAATGGTTTATGAGCCTAGGGGCAAAATCGTAATTTTGCCATAGTACAAGGGCAAAATGGTCATTTTTGCCTAAGTAGAGATTATGATGTATTATGATTATAAAACGATTGAATGAGTGTATTTTTGTTATTATAGACCAAGAAGAGCATGAATCAACCTTGACCGATGAAAAGATAAGGTTACAGAATAGACTATTGATTAACACGTTTTGCACCAAAGTAAGTTTACGTGTAATCGATACATCTTAAATACATATGTTGCTATTTACTGGTGCATTGTATGAATGAGATTGTTTACGGTTTATATAGATTGAATTTGATAGATAATGAATAATTCTCGTATAAATGTCAGAATAGATACTTAAGTATGGAACATCATCTGCAGTAATTAATGGTGGGCTATATGCGATACCACCTTAATTATTTCTTGTTGGTAGGCTATGTTCGATACCACCTTATCATTTATTCATGATTGGTTGTGTGCGATACCATCATTTATATTATCATTTGGTGGGATTTGTGTGATACCACCGTAAATATTCTTGTCGATGGGCTATCTGTGATACCACCCTGCTAAAGATTAATTGTGGGCTATGTACGAAACCGCTTAGTGTTTGGTGTTATTCTGATTGGTTTATTGTGAAAATGTTAAGTGTTGTCTCATGTGATCATATGGTGATAAGTGTAGGTTTGTATGTCAATAAATGTAAATATTATGCTTGTGAGATGGTTGGAAAGTGGTAGGAGGTGAAATGAGTAAGCATGATATGGAATATGGATTGTTCTTGCTTAGAAAGTATTGCCCATTTATTGATTCGCATAAGTCATGATGTTTATTGTTTACATGTAAACTTACTAAGCTCAAAGCTTACTACCTTTCCTTTGTCTTTTTTTATAGTGTCAAAGAGCAGGGTCGGGATACGAAGATAATTGAAAGATCACTCACACAATCAGCTCATCTCGGTATATCTAGAATTAACATTTTGAGTATAGCATGTATAGGGGCTAGACTTAGTGAAATGTTTTGTTGTTTTAGCCAAGTGTGTGATGGCTCCTTTAAAGATTAACTCTTTTGTATATACCCATAGATGATGGCTTAATATTGTTAATTTATAAAAAGATGACGTTATTTATGAAAGTGCATGTTGACTAATTGTGTTGCTTAGTGAATGATTGCATGTGATTGTGAATGTATGAGTTAGGGTGGTGAAAAGAGCTTGGAAAATATCCTTGTTCTTATCCACACGAGTAGGCACACGAGCGTGTGTCTAGGCCGTGTGTGACACACAATTAGTCCCATGGGTGTGTGACCAGGCCGTGTGTCCCTTGTATGTTAAAATTTCAAGTCAATGTGCTTGATAGTAAATGCACGGACAGAGACACAGCCATGGACATTGGTGTGTTCCCAGGCTTTGTGAAGTCTTCACCTGATGTTAGGAATTTAATTGGATACACAGTCTAAGGACACGGGCCTGTGCCTTGGCCTTGTGACCATAGTGAAGTGATGACATCATAAAAAGAATATCAAGGTTTTGGCAGACGGGCTGAGACACGGGCATGTCGAGGCTGTGTAAGGGACACGAGTCAAGGACACAGGCGTGTGACCCCTGTTTAGCAAATTTTGTTTAAGTGCATAAAAGTTTCGATTTAATTCCGTAAACTTTTGAAAGTCAAAATAAGGCCTCGTAGGCCCAGGATGAGCAGGTTATGAGTTTAAATAGAAAGTTTTTAAGCTGAACTGAAGCTTCATAGCCAATTGTGTTATCTTTACGTAAATTAAGTTAGGTAATGCCTCGTATCCAGTTTTGGCTTCGAACACGGGTAAGGGATGTTACATTTAGTTGTATCAAAGCTATGGTTTAGTCAGTTCTCAGACTACCGTAGCACATGTAAGAGTCTAGCTATACATTCCATAAACGTATATTGATAGTGTGGTGACTTCTAACAGTCCTAAACTTTATTTTTAATGGATCCCGATCGAGCGGCTGCTGATGATGCAGCTAGTAACGCACCAGCTCCCGCGCATGGGACCGCGCCTGTAGAGAGTGGACTGATACTATGGGTTAAGGAGAAGAGGCCTGGAAAGCCTTTCTCCAAATGATGAGTAATTGGTACACAGAGTATGTACGAGCAAACCCTAATGCTCAACCTCCTCCACCCCCTCCTATACCTCAGGTAGTTCCTATGGCTCATCAAGGTATAGATTTGGTGAGAATGACAAAGCCCCCAGTGGATAAAATTTAGAAGTAAAGGGCCGAGGAGTTTAGGGCTAACATAGATGATGACCCCGAAAGGGTAGAGTTCTGGCTTGAGAACCCATTGCAAGTATTTGATTAACTCTCCTGGACACTTGAAGAGAGTTTGAAATGCGCCGTGTCATTGTTAAAAGACTTAGCCTATCGTTGGTGGAAGACATTAATTTCGGTGGTTCCAAAAGGGAGAGTAACGTGGGACTTCTTTTTGGAAGAGTTTCGAAAAAAGTACATAAGCTAGAGGTTTGTGGACCAGAAACGGAAAGAATTCCTTGTATTGAAGCAAGGAAAAATGACTATGGCAGAATATGAGCGCGAATTTGTTAGGCTCAGCAAGTATGCACAAGAATGTGTGTCCATTGAAGCTATCTTGTGCAAAAGGTTTTAAGGTGGGCTGGATGAGGATATCAGACTGCTAGTTGGGATTTTGGAGTTAAAAGAATTTGTTGTGCTGGTTGATAGGGCATGTAAGGCTGAGGAACTAAATAAGGAAAAGAGGAAATCCCTGAGTGGCACTTGAGATGCAAGAAAAAGACCAATGAGTAAGTCATACCAAATTCAATCGAAGAGTCCAAGAAGATGAACCCTCGAATAACTGCCTCAGTTGGATATTCACATCGAGATCGAGGTAACACATACTCGGGCTTAAGAGTTCAAGCCACCTTAATATCAAGTGTGGGCAATTCAAAATCCAAATTAGAGTTTCTAAATTGTGGTAGACAGCACACTGGGGAGTGTTGGGGAAACAACCAAAATTGTTACAAGTGCGGTTCGCCCGACCATTTTATCCGAAATTGCCCTAAGAGAGATGATAAAGAAAGGAAGCAAGAGATAGGATCCAGCAATGTACCTTCGCAGGGTAGATCACAAAAAAACCTGGGAGGAGGGACCAGTAGTAGAGGTACGCCTTGAGACTCTACTGTGAGACCAGAGGGTCGGGCACCTGCAAGAACTTTTGCTATTCGAGATCGTGAAGAGGCATCATCTCCAGATGTGATAACGGGTACTTTTTCTCTTCAAGACACCTCTGTTATTGCTTTGATTGATCCAGGGTCTACCCATTCTTATATTTGCGTGATATTTGAATCTAGTATGAGTATGATTGTTGAGTCTATGGGATTTGTAGTAAAGGTGTCAAACCCATTAGGCAAACATGTTTTAGTTGACAAGGTGTGCAGGAATTGTCCTTTGACAACTATAGGTCATTGTTTTCCAGAAAACTCATGTTGTTGCCATTTGATGAATTTGACTTGATTCTCAGTATGGATTGGTTGACTACTCATAATGTTTTAGTAAACTATGGTAGTAAATTTATTGAATTGAAATGTGAAAATGGAGATGTCATTTGGGTTGAATCAGGTGGATCAGATAATTTGCCTGTGATAATTTCATCTATGGCAGCCGAAAAATTCTTGTGGAAAGGATACGAGTCCTATCACACCTTTGTGCTGAATACTCAAGAGTCAGAGGTAAAGATTGAATCAGTGTCGGTGGTATGTGAGTATCCAGACATGTTACCGAAAGAGTTACCCAGATTGCCTCCAGTTAGAGAGGTCGAGTTTGGGATTGAGTTAGTTTCGGGAACGAAACCTATCTCGGTTGCTCTGTATAGGATGCCACCATGGGAACTGAAGGAATTGAAAGATAAGTTACAAGAGTTAACGGACAAGGGTTTCACATGACTAAGCTATTCACCGTTGGGTGCTCTGGTATTTTTTGTGAAGAAGAAAGATGGGTCAATGAGATTGTGCATAGACTACAGACAGGTCAACAAAGTGACAGTAAAGAATAAGTATCCTTTGCCAAGGATAGATGATTTATTCGACCAATTGAAGGGAGCTATGGTGTTTTCTAAGATAGACCTAAGGTCTGGCTATTACCAATTGAGGGTTAAGGAACAAGATGCACCGAAAATTGCATTTCGGATGAGGTATTGCCATTATGAGTTTCTTGTTTTGCCTTTTGGTTTGACGAATGCTCTTGTAATTTTTTATGGATTTAATGAACCATGTCTTTCGACCGTATTTAGATAAGTTTGTAGTTGTCTTTATCTATGACATACTGTTTTATTCTCGAGATGAGAGTGATCATGCAGAGCACCTGGGAATTGTCTTGCAGACTTTAGGAGACAAGCAATTGAATGCCAAATTTTGCAAGAGTGAGTTTTGGCTCTAAAAGGTCAGATTTCTAGGACACATTGTGACGGGTGATGGTATTGAGTTGATCCGAGAAAGATCTCGGCTATTGTGGAGTGGAAATCGCCAAGAAATATGTCAGAAGTCAGAAGCTTTTTTGGTTTAGCTGGGTACTACAGACGGTTCGTAAAGGGGTTTTCCATGATTGCTACCCCGATGACAAAACTGTTGCATAAATATGTTAAGTTTGAATGGACTGAAAAATGTCAACAGAGTTTCGAGAGATTGAAAGCATTTTTGACTGAGGCGCCATTTTAGGTACAACTTGAGTCGGGGAGGGAGTTTTAAGTATACAGTGATGCATCATTTAATGGACTCAGCTGTGTATTGATGCAATAGGGTAAGGGAGTAGCTTACGCCTCAAGACAGCTAAAATCGCAGAGAAGAATTATCCGACTCATGATTTGGAGTTGGCTGCAATTGTTTTCTCTTTGCATATATGGCGTCATTATTTATATGGTGAAAAGTGTCAAATCTTCACCGATCATAAGAGTTTGAAGTACCTGATGGATCAAAAGGATTTGAATTTGTGACAACGGCGGTGGCTTGAATTATTGAAGGACTATTAACTAGTAATTGATTATCATCTAGAGAAAGTGAATGTTAAGATGGTTTAAGAGCTATGAGTACGAGCTTAACGTTGCCTGATGATGGTGCTATATTGGCCGAGTTGAAGGCTAGATCGTTATTTATTCAGCAGATATGTAAGGCTCAAAAGAATGATAATGAGATGCAAGCTAAGAGAGCTAAGTGTAAATCGGGAAATGATTCTGATCTTCGGGTGAGTTCAGATGGTTGTTTGATGTTTAACAATAGGATTTGTGTACCCAAAGATGATGAGTTGATCCATAAAATTTTACATGAAGCACATAGTGGTCACTTGTCAGTACATCTCGGTAGTAAAAAAATGTACAATGATTTGAAAAAGTTTTATTGGTGCCTGGGTATGAAAAGAGACATCTTTGAGTTTGTGACAAGATGTTTGATTTGTCAACAAGTGAAAGCCAAACATCAAGTACCTTTGGGATTACTTCAGCCAGTGATGGTTCCCGAGTGGAAGTGGGATCGGATCACCATGGATTTTGTAATATAATTTCCTATGACTCTGAGAAAGAAATATGTTGTGTGGGTTATTGTTGATAGACTAACGAAGTCAGCTCACTTTATACTAGTGTGAGTGGATTATTCACTTTATAAGCTGGCTGAGTTGTATATTTTTGAGGTAGTGAGACTTCATGGGGTGCCTATATCTATTATCTCGAGTAGAGATCTGAGTTTTACTTCGATATTTTGGAAGAAACTGTAGGAAGCCTTGGGTACAAGGTTGAATTTTAGTACTACATTCCATCTTCAAACCAATGGTCAATAAGAAATAGTGATTCAAGTTCTTGAGGATATGCTCCGATGCTGTGTATTAGAATTTTAAAGTAGTTGGGAAAGATACCTACCTTTTGTTGAGTTTGCCTACAACAACAGTTATCAGTCGAGTATGCAGATGGCACCATACAAAGCGTTATATGGTTGCAAGTGCCAGCCCCCTTTATATTGGACCGAGCTTAGAGAGAATCAAATTCATGAGGTTGATCTAGTTAAAGAGACCGAGGAGAAAGTGAAAGTGATCTGTGATAGTCTGAGAGCTACTTCGGACCGACAAAAGTCGTATGCTAATTTAAAAAGGAAAGAAATCGAGTTTCAAGTGGGCAATAATGTATTTCTGAAAGTATCCCCGTGGAAGAAAATATTGAGATTTGGTAAAAAGGGCAAATTGAGTCCGCGATTCATAGGGCCGTATGAGGTTACCGAAAAGATTGGGCAGTGGCATACCGGTTGGATTTTTCAGTAGAGTTAGAGAAAATACACAATGTGTTTCATGTATCGATGTTGCGGCGATATTGTTCTGATCCTTCACATGTGATCCCTCCATTAGAAATTGAGATATGATCGGACATGACTTATGAAGAGGAGCCAATTAAGATATTGGCTTGGGAGGTTAAATAGTTGAGGAATAAGAGCACATCTTTAGTAAAAGTGTTATGGAAAAAACATGGTGTAGAAGAAGCTATGTGGGAACCGGAAGAAGCTATTAGAGAACAATATCCATACCTTTTTACCGGTAAGATTTTCGAGGGTGAAAATCTCTAAAGGAGGGGAGAGTTGTAACAGCCTAATTTTGGGGCAAGTTAGGATAATGGTTTTAGGACCACTAACCTAAGGTTGAAGAAAATTATTTTTGACATTATTTTATGTGTTATGGCATAAATATATGGCTATATGAAAATTTTCGTGCTTTAATTTTAGCAATTGTATGCTTAATTGTGAAAAAGGTAGAGGTGTCTAATAGCCATAGAATATTAAATTGGAGGTCCTTAAAGTTCAATTAGGCCAATTAGAGTGTATTGGCTGACCATAGAGGCTAAGGAGACAAGGATATTACATTTTGGTCAAATTTGGTGGAATTAGGTGATAAATAATGAATAAAATAAGATAAAAAGATGATATATCATCTTTTACTATTCCCCTTTCTTTTTCCACAGAAAATTGAAGAGGAAATATAGATTTTTGGAACTTAAACTTTCAGCCAAGCTATCTCCTTGCAAGTATGTTATTTTAGAGGTCTTTCTTGATGATTTTTGTACTTTTGGAACCCCCAAAGCTTAAGCTAGCTAATAAAGGGACTCATTTGCAATAAGGTTGAAAGTCTAAGGACTTCCCATGAGAGAGTTTATGTTGTTTTCTGAGTTTTTATAGAAGAAAATGGATGTTAGTGAGTTAAGGAACAACTTCTGTGAAAGGTGTTACCATGAAAACACTTAAATGGGACTAGTTTGAAATTGTGTAATAAATGCATTGGAATTATGAGTAGTTGTAAGAGTAATAAATGTTCAGATAGGCTTGTTTAATGAGAAAATGTGATGAAAAATAATTTACGAGCCTAAGGGCAAAATCATAATTTTGCCATAATAGAAGGGCAAAATGGTTATTTTTGCCTAAGTAGAGATTATGATGTATTATGATTATAAAACGATTGAATGATTGAATTTTTGTTATTATAGACCAAGAAGAGCGTGGAATCAACCTTGACCGAGGAAAAGGCAAGGTTATGAAATAGACTGTTGATTAACACGTTTTGCACCGAGGTAAGTTTACGAGTAACCGATACATCTTAAATACTATGTTGCTATTTATTGGTGCATTGTATGAATGAGATCATTTACGATTTAGATGGATTGAATTTGATAGATAATGAATAATTCTCGACTGAACATTAAAATAGATACGTAAGTGTGGAACATCATTTGTCCTAATTAATGGTGGGCAGTGTGCGATACAACCTTAATTATTTCTTGTTGGTGGGTTATGTGCGATACTACCTTATTATTTATTCATGATGAGCTGTGTCCGATACCATCGTTTATATTATGATTTGGTGAGCTATGTGTGATACCACATTAAATATTCTTGCCAGTGGCCTATGTGTGATACCACCCTTCTAAAGATTAATGGTGGGCTATGTGCAAAATCACCGAGTGTTTGGTGTTATTTTGAATGGTTTATTGTGAAATTGTTAAGTGTTGTCTCATGTGATCATATGGTGATAGGTGCAGGGATGTATGTCAATAAATGTGAATATTATGCTTGGAGATGGTTGGAAGGTGGTAAGAGGTGAAATGAGTAGGCATGATATGGAATGTGGATTGTTCTTGCTTAGAAAGTATTGCCATTTATTGATTAGCATATGTCATGATGTTTATTTTTTACATGTTAACTTACTAAGCTCAAAGCTTACTCCCTTTCTTTTCCCTTGTTTTATAGTGTCAAAGATCCAGGTCGGGATACGAAGATAATTGGAAGATCACTCACACTATCAGCTCATCTCGATATATCTAGAATTAACATTTTGAGTATGGCATGCATAGGGGCTAGACTTAGTGAAATTTTTTGTTGTTTGAGCCAAGTGTGTGATGGCTCTATTAAAGATTAACTCTTTTGTATATAGCCATAGATGATGGCTTAATATTGTTAATTTATAAAAAGATGAGGTTATTTATGAAAGTGCATGTTGTCTAATTGAGTTACTTAGTGAATGATTGAATGTGATTGTGAATGTATGAGTTAGGGTGATGAAAAGAGCTTGGCAAATAGCCTTGTTCTTATTTAGACGGGTAGGCACACGGGCGTGTGTCTAGGCCATATGTGACACACGGTCAGTCCCATAGGTGTGTGACCATGCCGTTTGTCCCTTGTAAGTTAAAATTTCTAGTCAGTATGCTTGATAGTAAACACACGAGCAGAGACACGACCATGTGTCTCAGCCGTGTGGAAGGCACGACCATAGGCATGGGCGTGTTCCCAGGACGTGTGAAGTCTACATCTGATGTTAGGAATTTAATTAGACACAAGGTATAAGTACACGGGCATGTGTCTTGGCCGTGTGACCATAGTGAAGTGATGACGTCATAAATAGAATGCCAAGGTTTTGGCACACAGGCGGGTCGAGGACGTGTAAAGGACACAGTTCAGGGAGACAGGCGTGTGTCCAGCCGTGTGAAATAAGTTAGTGTCAACTACGGGTGAGGAACACGGGCATGTCTTAGGGGCACACAAGCGTGTCCCTTGAGCAACACAGGCGTGTGACCCCTGTTTAGGCAAAATTTGTTTAAGTGCGTAAAAGTTCCTAGTTTAATTCTGTAAACTTCTGAAGGTAGGTATAAGGCCTCGTAGGCCCAGGATGAGCAGCTTATGAGTTTAAATAGAAAGTTTTTAAGCTGAATCGAAGCTTTATAGCCCGATGTGTTATCTTTACACAAGTTAAGTTAGGTAATGCCTCGTTTCCAGTACCATATTTGAACACGGGTGAAGGGTGTTACACATTCAATAAAATGTGCACATTGAGTCTTTTATTGGCCTTAAGGGCCTAATGAGGCCTAAGGGTGAGCTAAAGCACTTTGTGAGTGTGGAGGAAACCATTAGAAGGTGCACTAAATGCATATTAGCCACTATGTTGCAATACGAATGACTCAACGTTGCAAGATAGGGATCACAATGGAGAAAACTCAAGACTACCTTTGATGCAGCAACACAGGCTGAGGGTGTTGCAACGTACTCTTAAAGATAGTTGAAAAGGAGTATACTAATTATTGTGTTGGGACACATGTCTTGATGTGTCACGACATCGACTCTGTGACGAAAACAACATGCGAAGAAGGGTCGTTTTGGTTTGCACAATCAAACTTTAAGCTTGGGAACATCAGCTAACCTAGGGTTAAGGACGACATCCACCTAAAGGCTATATAATAGGCTCATTTTTCACTTGTTATGGACACCATTCCTTTAGCCTAAATTCTCTTTGTAAAACTTAGTTTAGTTTTATTTTGTTCTTAGGTTTTAGATTTATTTCAATTGCTTTTATAGATTTCAAGAGATCTGAATTATGGAAGCATTCAAACTTTATGGATTTTTACTAACTTCAACACAATCAGGCTTTTTCATTTACTCTATCTTGTCAGTTTAATTAGCATACTTTGTCTTTACATTGATTACATGTTATCTATGGAAGCCATGAGGAACAAATCCCACTATGGGGGATTAGCAAATGGAGGTATGATTTGTTAACTATTTTGTAAGGTTACTCAAAGAATCAACTCTTTGGGAAAGGAAGAACGTGAAACAAACCCAGGAAATCATCAAGTTGGGAATTAATAAAAATTTTGTATTGCCCATCCGTGAACAGCTTAACCCTAAATCAGTTTGAATTGTGAGGTCAGACGACAATTAGTTCTTGCTGACTCATTATGTTACTAGAAGATTGGAAGATCCTGCTAGGGTAGTGACTAGTTGATTAGCGAGGAACCCGAAATGATAGTTGATGGAGATTACTGAAGCGAGCTAATCACCCATAATCAGACTTGATTTATTCTCCTTTTTAATCTCTTGAATTTTATCTTTATATGATATTTTGTTTTATTACTATTATTATAAAACCATAAAATCCTTTACTTCATATTTTTTTGTACTATAACTGATTTAAAAGTACTAATTAGATTTGTTAGTGTTAAGGTTAGAATTGATTTGGCACTCACCTCACTTTTAGTGTTCACAGATGGGCTATACTAATTTCGAGTTAATTCCCACCTTGATGACTACCCGGGAATGTCAAGCCTAGGGTTTGTTTCACATTCTTCTTTTCCCTAATAATTAATCTGTTGAGTAACCCTACAAAACAGTTAACAAATCATATCTCCACTCTCTAATCCCCATATAGGGATTAGTTCCTCATGACTTTCATAGAAAATATAAAATTAACTTAAAGAGAAAGCATGCTAATTAAATTGACAATATAGAGTAAATGAAAGAGCCTAATTGTATTGAGATTAATGGCGAATCCACATAGACTGAATGCTTACACAATTCAGATCTATTTAAAACAACGAAGAACAACTGAAATAAATTCTAAAACATTAAAAGGAAAGAAAAACTAAGCTAGGCTAAGTGAATGATGTCAATCACATGTGCTAAAGGAGCTTATTTATAGATTTTAAGTGGTCGCCATCCTTAACCTAGGTTAGCTTACATTCTCGAGCTTTAAGTTTGATTGTGCAGACTAAAACGCCCTGTCTTTCTATTTAATTTCCATCACAGAGTCAGTGTCACGACACACCAGGAACTATGTTGCAACTCAGTGTCACGACACACCAGGAACTATGTTGCAACATAGCAATCAATATACACCTCTTCAGCTATCTTCAATGGTATGTCGTGACACCCTTAATTTGTGTCGTGACATCGAAGGCAGTATTGAGGTTTCTCCATTTTTCTCCCAATGTTGTCACATCGACTCATCTATGTTGTGACATAGCAATTAGTATCCGTTTAGTACACCTTCTTATGCTTTCCTACACACTCACGAAGTGCGTGAGCTCATCCTTAGGCCTCATTCGGCCTTTAAGTTCAATAAAAGACTCAATTTGCATATTTTATTGAATGTAAATCAAACTAAGACAACTTAACGAAAACATAACAAAAATTATTGTATTCAAGCTCCTTAAATGCGAAAACTAGTTTAATCTGCTACACCGAATTACGACAGATCAGTTTTGCTTCACCATGGAATCATGAATAAAATATTTCTCTTGTGGTAACAAATAATATACATCAAGAAAAATACAATTATTCAAAACGAAAATTGTTTTCTTGAATATTTTCAACAATGAAATAGAATAATCTCCTGGTTTAAAAATGTGGTTTTGATCTCTTATCTCCGAATGCAACGGAAAATTTTCTTTCAAAATTAATTCACACATGCAAAGCAAAGAAAACTTAGGTAGATGCATATTTAAGCAAACAAATCACACAATTTTCCTTCGAGCAAGCATGTACTTACATGAAAATTTTTCTCACCAGAATTTAAAGAATTCACATAACCGTCAAAATCAAACAAATTAAGCATTTTATGTGAAAATTCTATCACTCACAACATTCAAATTGGTTGAATAAAATACATCAATGGAGACGTCAAATTGCGGTTTAATGTCACATAATCCAACTCAACGCATGTCATGAGAAAAATGTTGCAAAACATTATTCGAGATAAACTCATCAATAATAATCGAAGAATAACAACAAAGTTGAACATTTTAAAGAGATCATTTGGTAGCCTTATCAATAACATTAAAAGAATACCAACTTGGTTGAATCCCAAAAATTTCCTTACCTTGGTTACCTTTCAACTCTCGTAAAGACCTTTTGACATCCAACTTACCTCCTTCGAACAAATGGAATTGTCTCTCGGAAACAAAGTAATGTAATGAAAAATTTTGCATTGGATTTTTTCAAACCCGTGGCAAAGAAACATCACAAGACAACCTTGAGTTATGGTTAGTTAAAACTAATTCACTCCTCACTTTTGCTTGAATAATTTCTTGCACACTTTCTTTTCTCACTATGACATTCGCTTCACTCACATTTTCTTTTATTCCATCATTTTAAATCTTCTTTTTTATTTCTTTCAATCTCTTTTTTTTTTCAATTTCCTTTTCAATCTCAATCTCCATTCTCACACTCTCTTCTATTTTTGAAAACTCAATCTCATTCTTTTTTTTTCAATTTTTTATTTTATTTTTTCTTTTTCTTTTCTCACTTACTCACTCTTTCTTTTCTTTTCAGTTTTCTCACTAGCTTTTAACTTCATTTGATCTTCAACAATTTGTTTGGGAGTTAAAGATACTAGTGTAATAGATTTTCCTTAGAACACTAAAGAAAAACAATTAGATTTTCCATCGTACTAGGCTCGATGATCAAATTGCCAAGGTTGACCCAAAATAATGTTGTTATCTTGTATGGGAGGAAGGTCACACCAAACTTCGTCATGGTACTTTCCAATAGAGAATGGAACAAACACTTGTTTGGTTACCTTTGCTTTTTCAAACCTGTTGCACCATTAAAGATAGAATGTAGGGTTGTGAATGTTCCGACATGAGTAGTTTCATCTTCTCAACCATGTAAGGGCTCACAATGTTAGCACATATTCCACCATTGATGATAAGACTACATACTTTGCTGTATACTTGATAGTGTGTTTGGAATGACTTTTCTTGTTGAAAACTTCAATCGTTGGTATGAACGTTTGTAGCCCTTCTTCTAACTAGATTTTCTTTAGACATGATTTTTAGCAAAGGATTAGAAAACATAAGAATAAGTGTAATAAAATATTTATACCTCACCAAATAAAATTCCTCACGAGTCACTCAGAAAGAAGTTCACTCCACTCGTGTTTCACTCAATTCGTTTGCTTTTACCTCTCAAATGAGCTCTCTACACTCGTGCCTTTTTCCACTCATTGTTTTCTCTCGTAGGATTCTTAAGAGAACTAGTTAGAACTCCTTCAAAATTATTGAAGTTGTGACTCGAAATTGGCTAGAAGTTTGGTCGAACTCTCGCAAAAAGGAAACACACATTAAAATGTTCACAAAGAATGATTGAAAGATTTTCGAAAGGAACATAATTTGATTTTTTTTAACTCGATTTTTTCAAAGAATTTTTTTACTCCAAATGATGGAAAATAGGTTAAAGAATGTTTTAGGGGTTTTCAGGTATAGGGGCAAATGGTAATTTTTTGGCTTGGAAATTTTTCAATAGTGTATAATTTCACTAAATGGTGTAAAATAGGCTCCAAAACATGAAATGGACGAAATCTTTTTAGAAGGGTCTCCATATTTTTTTTATTTTCTTTTTGCTATTTGTAAATAATCTTTTCCTCTCTTTTTTTCTTTTTTTCTTTCGAATATATATTTTTCTTCAAAACTCCTTTTTTTAAATGCCAAAATGTAAAATAGATACGAACCTCATTTCATGAATCCTGAGCTCTGATACCAAATGATATGATTTCCCAAGTTTAGAGGGTTCAAAAAATAGCTCAAATGGGATGGACCATCTTGAAAGGGTTCAATTGATGGAAACCTTGACCCGAAGCACTTGAATGCTCTAAGGAAATGTAGCTATATTAAAACTATGACCCACTTAAACTTGATAGAATACTCAAACTTTGGTGAGCGAAGTCGTCACACTTCATGATGGGAAACCAATGGATCAGACAATTAGGTGAATGCCGCAAACTTGTAAAAGTTTGATAAGTATAGTTTAGTTCAATGAAGAACCAAGAGCGAATAATTCTCAAAAATCAAGTTTATATTCAAAGTATTCTAATCTTAACATTGTCCTTTTACAAGCTATATATAGGCTATAATATGACTATTTAAATTTGGCATTCACTCAGCCTTTATCACAAGATTAAAATTCAGTTATAACTTTATGATGGGTAGCCAATGAGTCATGACTCTTCACTTGATTTAGGTTTAGTTGAAAAGTCATGTCTCTTTTCTTGTTGAAAGATTAATGCTCCTTAAATGTGTTTTTTAGTTTCACTTCACTTGCCTTTCCCCAAAATGGTACAATTGGTTGGCATTCATCTCATTTATTGACAACATAACTAGCTTTGACTGCATGAAACTGGTCAAACATAAAGAGTCACTCTTGGTCCATTTGAATAGTCACAAGGCATCTGTAACACTCTTTCATACCACTAATGAAACACCCATAACTAGTGTCCGTCACCAAATTTGGGTTATGGAGCATTACTATAAAATAGAAAGCATTTAAACCTTCAATAATTTAACCACATCATAAACCATTCATTCACATGCACAATGTCCCTAAATCGAGCCCTCGAGGCCCTAAAGTAGCTTAGAAGCAATTCGGGACCAATTTGAAAGCATTTGGAATGTTTAGGCAAATGATGCAAAATTTGCAAAAAAATGGTCACACAGGCGTGTGGCCAGGCCATGTGACTCACACTGTAACACCCCTCACCAGTATTCAACACCGGAATAGGGTTACGGAGAATTGCCAGACTTATTACACAAATAAACATACATTTCTCATATATTTTTCCATTTCAAATATAAATCCTTCACAGTCACTTTTAATGTCCCTAATACGAGCCTACGAGGCCCAAAATATGCTTTAAAAGTGGTTCGGGGCTAAACTGATATCTCAGGAAATTTTTAGAAAACTTAGAAAATTTTTTAAACTATAGGGGACACACTCCCGTGTGGCCTAACCGTGTGTCTCACATGGCCAAAGACACGCTCACGTCACAGGCTATGTGAACATTCGAAATGGGATCACATCGATGTGTCCTAGCTCGTGTCCTACCCTGTGTAACTACCTGACTTGGGCCACACGGCCAACCTCACGCCCGTATGACCAGCCCGTGTGCCGTTCAAAATGGCCACACACACCTATGTGCCAGGCCGTGTGCTAGGTTATACCAAACCTGTAGGGTATATTGACTTATGCCATACGGCCAAGTCACATGCCCGTGTGCTAGGCCGTGTGGAGCATACTGACTTGATTTCTAATTAAACTTCAGGGGACACACGGCCATGTCACCTGACCGTGTATCATACACGACTGAGACACACGACCATATCAATACCCGTGTAGACAAAAATAGGCTATTTAGCAAGCCATCTTTCTCACCCAAAATGTAACCACCTAAAAACATCAATTGGCATATAGCATAGCATCAATAGACATTCAAATCAATCTCAACCAAGAATAATTCATGCCATTTCAATACTATCAAATACAAGGCACATAAATACCACAATATGCTATTCAATTTCATACCAAATTCACATTCTCAATTCACTTAACTAGTTAACTTCATAAATGCATTTTCTTACCAATAATCACTTGCATATCAATATTCAAATTTCAACCATATGGTACTCAAAAATACGAATTCACAACAAGCATATAAATGGCAATATTACACAACATAACAAAGTCTATTTGCACAAATATATAACCACCAAAAATATCAAAATAAGCCAACTCTCATGGCTGTACACAAAACCAAACACTTAACATCCACAAGCCAACCCAAATGGCTAAATCCATTACTAACATATACCAAAATCAACATAATTCCTGTACATGCAATATAACCAAAAACATAAGTTCAAAAGTACCAGAGTGATATAGCTTGATAGTGTGATAAGTTCTCCGACGATTCCCAAATTCGAGCTAGCTTCGATATCACTATAAAACACGTAAAAATAAACAGAGTAAGCTATAAAGCTTAGCAAGCTCGTATAGTTAATAAGTAAAGCTCACCATTCAATTACAAGTAAAGTAGTATGGACATAGTATACTACAAAGTCATTAAATCAAAAGATCAACAAATAATCAATCACATGAGTAAACATGAATTCATATCTTTTATAGGTTCAATGCTCATATATTTTTCATACATACCTATACTAATACGTATCTATACCTCACTGTTTCATATCTTTGATATACCTATTTAACCATTTGGAATACAATCAGATACTCAGGAATCTCGTACCCTAAGTGCCAATACATAGTCGAAGCTATCTCAATCTCATATCTCATATAATGCTCACTCTTAAGCTATCAACGGGTCTGCTCACACAAGCTAACGGTCATGACGTAGCTACACGATGCTGCTCACTCAAGCTGACGAGAATTTGCAACACATGCCGGATAACTCAGCCATCAGTAGGACGTACAGACCAGCATCCAAATCAAATAACCCCTAATGACATGTCATTCGTATCCTAACCTATTCCTAAGGTTCAACCAAGATTTATCAATGCCAAATCTTTGTCGAATATATCCACAAAGTCGTATTCACAAATAATTCAATAATATAGCATTTAAAACAGAATTATATTAATGCTTATTAACATGCAAGCTTACCTTGCAAAAATGATAAAATGAATCGATTAATCCAACATTTTGCAGAAATGATATAGCATTTCGCTTTTCTTGATCTATATAATATCAAATTTAGCTTATTTAATTATCATTCTATTCAATTTAGCCAAAAAAAAGCATATTATGGCAACTTTACACTTTTTTCGCTAATATTTTAACATTTTTACAAATTAGTCCTTATCTAATAAAAACACAAATTCATGCAATTAGGTCCCTACCTATGGTAGCCGAATTTCATATGGACCCATAGCAGCCCATATTTTCATTTATTTCACAATTTAACAATAAAATTTACACATTTTATAATTTAATCCCTAATTGACAACTTTATCAAAAATAACTTTATAAATGTTGTTCATCTAACAACAACCATAAATTTTCTATCATCAAACATCAAAAATACACTTATATTCATCAATGGAAAAACCTTAAACCTTTAAAAATTTTGCAAATTAGTCCCTAGGCTAGGTAAATTAAGCTGCAACGATCTAAAAAACATAGAAATCATTAAAAACGGGACAAAATTCACTCACCGATTAAACTTCAAACTGACCGAACCCTAGCAAGCTCGTATGGATTCTTATTTTCTTGAATTTTCATTGGGAGAGATGACTGAAGGTGATAGCTTTTGTTGTTTTATTATTTTACTTAACTTATTTCATAAATTATTAATTTAACCTTAACTTAAAACATTAAAATTCACTTAATGATGTCCAAGAATGTCTACTAACATTAAAAATGATCTAATTACCACTTAAGTACTTCCACTTTAAGGTTCCATAACTATTAGACACCTTTTGCTATTAGAACACTACTTTTGCATTTTACACAATTTAGTCCTTTTTATCAAATTGACCATTCAAACGATAAAATTTCTTAATGAAATTCTCACACAATCATACTATAATGTTGTAGACATTAAAATAAGAATAAAATAACTATTTTTACCTCAAATTTGTGGTTCCAAAACCACTATTGCGATTTGACTAAAAATGTGTTATTACAACTCCCTCCCTTAGGAATTTTCGTCTTACTAGAAAATAGGTTAGGGTAATGTTTTCTCATAGCTTCCTCAGGTTCCCACGTAGGTTTCTCAATCCTGTGACGTTGCCAGAAAACCTTCACCAAAGCTATGTTCTTATTTCTTAACTCTTTAACCTTTTGAGTTAAAATTCTGATTTGGTTCTTCACTATACGTCATACCAGGTTGAATTTCAATCTCTGCCGGAGAAATTGCATGTGACATATCTGATCTATATCGCCACAACATCTAAACATGAAATACATTGTGAATCTTTTCTAATTCTGAAGGTAAAATTAGTCGATATGCCACTGGCTCTATTCTTTCAATAACTTTATACGGCCCGATAAGTCACAGACTTAATTTTCATTTGCGACCAAAATGAAAAATCTTCTTTTACGGATATACTTTCAAAAATATTTGGTCGTTGATTTGAAATTCAATGTCTTTACATTTCAAATCCGCATACGATTTTTGTCGAACGTAAGCTACTTTCAAACTGTCATGAATTACTTTCACTTTCTATTCGGTCTCTCTTTTCAAATCAACCCCGTGAATCTTTTTCTCACTAAGATCGGTCCAGTATAATAGAGCTCTACATTTGTGACCATACAATGCTTCGTACGATTCAATCTTTATGCTTGATTGAAAACTATTATTATACGCGAATTCAACTAACAGTAAATATTTCTTTCAATTTCCTTCAAACTCTAAAACACAACAATGAAGCATATCTTCAAGAATCTGAATTACTCTCTCAGACTGACTGTCGATTTGAGGATGAAAAGTAGTACTAAAGTGTAACCGCGTACCTAAAGCTTTTTCCAATTTCTTCCAAAATTGCGACATAAATCTAGGATCTCTATCCGAAATAATGGAAATTGGTACCCCTAGCAATATAACGATTTTAGAGATGTACAACTCAGCTAGTCTATCAAGCAAAAAATCAGTACGTACAGGAATGAAGTGTGTAGATTTCATCAGTCGATCAACGGCAATCCAAATATCATTTTTCTTTTTAGGAGACAGGGGTAATCCTGATACAAAATCCATCATAATTTTATCCCATTTCCACTTTGGTATCATCACAGGCTGTAGTAATCTCGAAGGCACTTGATGTTTGGCTTTGACTTGTTGAAAAACCAAGCATCTCTATAAAAACTCTAAAATGTCTTGTTTCATGCCTGACCACTAGTACAACTATTTCAAAACATTATACATTTTAGTACTTGTAACACCCTGAATTTGGGCCTATTGGGCTTTGGGCTTTAGATCTTAGAAAATTTTTAAGTGAGCAAGAAAATGACAATTGGCATGTGGGCTTTGAGGGTTTCATGAATTTGGAGTGTCTAGGTGTGTTGGAGAAGCTCTAGGTTCGAGTTTTATGGTGGAGGATTCTTAATTTATTTAATTAAGGAATCAGGGTTGTGAGTAATAGGCTTTTAAACAAAAATCAGTGAAAAGTGGCAAAAAGAAGCATGTGGTGAAGTGGCTAAGTGACGCCACTAGGGTGTAGGGAGGTGGCGACATATGCATGCAGGGAGGTCTGAGGTTCGAGTGATAGCTTAAGTTTTATTTTGGAGTTTAATTTTAGGCTTCTAGAAGGTTGGAAGTGGCGTGTAGAGGGACTCTAAGGAGAAGTGATCAGTAGAGAGAATTTAGGAGAAGGATAAGGGAGATATCAATGAGAAAAATTAGGAGATGAGCAGTGGATGAAATGGTGCCGAATTGGACTCTAGGGGTGGCTAAGTTTCGTGTAACATCTCAATTTAGGGCCTAGTTAGAATAGTGGTGCGAGACCATAAATCTGAGGTACATGTATGAGTTTTTGAGGTCTATTCCATGTTTTCATGTTAGTGTGAAAGTTTCATGAAGCAATTTTGTCAAATTGTGATTGAATTATCCAAAAGGACTAAATTGTAAAAGTTGCAAAATGTGGTATTCTAGAAGTTATTTGTATAAAATAGCTTTAGAATATCAATTAGAGGTCCTTAAATAGTATTTTTCCCAAATTCTAATTTTTGGACAAAATTGGGCATGAATGGGTTAAAATTTGAAAGTTGGACAAAAAGGCATTTTGGTCATTTGTCAATTAAATGATTAAAATGGGAAAAAGATGATAGAATTTTCATTCATCTTCTTTCCCAAGGCAGCCGAAAATTTAGAGAAGCCATTGTTAGAGCTCTTCAACTTTTCAAGCTAGCTAATAAGTGTATTCTAGCTCCGTTTTTTATATTCTTCGTATTTTTGAAGTCCTAGTAGCATGAGTAAGCTATTTTCAGCTATATGTTGAGCAAAGATGGATGTTCAAAAATGTACCCATGTATGACATGCATGTATTTTGATGTTTTATGGAAGAATATGAAAGCTTGATGTAGTAGAAACATCTTTTGCTAAGAGAATTCCATGAAAAATGCATATAGGGACTAGTTTGTGAAAGTCTTGAGATTGGTCATACATATGGGATTTAATGAGAATTGATGATTGCTTTAGTTGATTAAATGGTTCGGCTATGCATGAAAGGCTAGAAAGCTGAATGAAAATCACTTTATGAGCCTTGGGCCAACTGTGTAACTATGAGAAAGTTTAGAGGCAAAATGGTAATTTTGCTAAAGTATGAGATAATGGTCAATTTAGTCAAAGTGTGTATTGAATGAGTTGATTTATCATTATAGATCAAGAAAGACGAAGCCCGGATTGAAACCGAGGCAAGAGCAAGGTGGTGGACTAAATTTCACATCTTTGTACTTTTTGAGTACCGAGGTAAGTTTATGCGTAATCAATGCGTTATACTTATACATTCTTAATGCTAGCCAGTGTGTAGCATGAATTAGAATGAATGAGAATGATTGAGAACCTATGTGGTTTAAGTGGAATGAATGTGGTAGATATCATGAATGAATGAATGAGTAAGTAGATATGTGAATGTGCAGTGATAATATTTGATGGTGGGATAAGTGCGATACCACCTTAGTACTTGACAACTATGGGTTGTGTACAATACCATAGTTAAGAATATTATTTAGTGGGCTATGTGTGAAACCACTATGAGTACCTCTTGGTAGGCTATGTGCGATACTACCTTATTATCTAATTATGGTGGGTTGAGTGTGAAACCACTGATTAATTTAGTTGCGTGGACGTATTGGTGTGATAAAATGATGTGTTGTATTTTCGAGTAAATGTGGTATTGAGTGCAGGGGTGCATGTCAATGATTATGAGTATGTGACTCATGATGTGTTGGAAATTTGGTAAGGGATAGAAAGAGTAAGCATAATTGTGGATGTGAATTTATTTGGTAGTATAATGCTAATTGTTGTTTAGTTTATACTAGAATGCTTAAATTTTTTATGCGTAAACTTACTAAGCTCAAGGCTTACTCCTTTTCTTTTCCCATGTCTTATAGAGAAAGAGGGTTGAATCGAGATACGTGGATTAATTGGAAGATCGCCCACACTATCAGCTCACTCCGGTACATTAGACTAAATGTTTTGTATATGACATGTATAGGGGTTAGACAAGTTAGTGAATTTGTTGTAATGACTAAGATATGTTAGCCTATAGATGGATAATCTATTTTGTATAATGCCATAGTTGTTGTATGTTTTATTATATGAAAAGATGTAGTTATCCATGTGTGATTGTGCTTGAATTTGAATTGATTATTGATGTGTTGTTTGAGTATATGTTATAAGAACTTGAGGGGTGAGAAGAGCTTAGCACATAGCTTTGTTCCTGTCCATGTGGATAGACACACGGTCATGTGTTTAGGCCATGTGTGACACACGGTCATTCCATGGGCATGTGCCTTAGCCGTTTCTCTTTAATAGATTTGAGCAGTATAGGCCACAGGCTAGCCACACGGGCATGTGTCTAGACTTTAGGCTTTGTGGTGTTATAACATCCTAGGTTGGGGGCTCTACATTGGTGATATGTTGTGTGTGTACGCCATGCTATGTGTGTGTGTCTGATATGTTTAGAGCTTTCAAAAAGGCTTGGGGTTAAGCTTCAGCCTTGGAAGAAATTCTGTTTTTTGTCACAAAAAGGGAGAACTAGGTTAAGTGGACCTTAAGGGTACTGGAATGGGAAAGTTAACAAAAAAATTCAGTTGGTAAAGCGGCAAGGAGGCGCCACTAAGGGAGCAGATACGTGACGCCACAAGCATGTTTGGAGGGAGCAGGTTTGAATCCCATGCTTAGCAAAAAAGAGTGTTTTTTTTTATGTGACTAAGGAGTGAGAGGTGGTTTCAGCTGGGACTCTAAAGGAGTAAATGTGGTTTGAGTCTATAGATAGAAAGATGAGGATAGGAGAAAAACAAAAGATAGGATAGAGGGGGAAGAGATGGCCGAATATGGGACTGTGTGCAAGGGAAAATCGATTGAATGGCTAAGGGTGTGCCGAAATTCCCATTTATGAATAGTGTACCAAATTTCATCTTTTCCTAGAGCATAGCTTTTAGTTTTTTTCTCTTCTTCTTTTCTCTTCCTAATTTCGACAATAAAGGATTCTTCTTCTCTTTTTCTGCCTAAACTAAAAAACTCCTAACTCTACTCTCCTCTCCACTTTCATACCATTGCCGATTGATCTTGAAAAGCCAAAACGCCTAAGCCTCTTTATTTTTCTTTACAACTTTCTCATCCAGTTCTTTCCTAATCATTGTCGAATCCTGTCCACTATTAGGCTAATACCGAAATCTCCTAAGTATCATTCGGATCTACTGAGATAAGGTAAGAGCGTTCTCTCATCCCTTTATTATTTTGGTTTTTGGAGACCATAGCCGAATGGCTAAGTTGGTTGTAAGGCCATCATTAGTTTGATGTTTCTATTACTGATCTCGTGTTTTCTTTGGGCGGCATTCCGAGATTTGAAGGATATCTAGTTGCCTAAGTTTCTAAGACAGAAATTGGCAACATTCGAATCATACTATTTTTTTAGAGATTTCAAGGTAAGGGTTTCGATTCTCCTTAAGTGTTCAATCAGTTTCTTTTCGTTATTCGTGCCTTAACCTAATGTTTCGTTAAGCAATCGTTATAGTACCTTCTGACAAAGATCATTCATGGACTCGAATGTCAACAAATCAAAGGAATGGATTGGATTTGTAGTCCAGTCCCAAAGTTCAAGAAACGCGCAGTGTCTGCTGTTCGAGATTGGCCACCGGGTTGTGGGCTGACTTTTTAGCAGAATAGTAGGCAGATAGCCGTAGTTTGGGCTAGTGATAGCGTCGACATAGAGAGTGTCATCTTACGTGTTATCAGGTGTGTAAACTTTCACACACTATAATATAACTGTGCTAACGTTTGTATGGGAGGAAAAAGCCAGAAAGTGGGCTGTATAGACAGTCGTGATACCCTTAGGGGTAAGGCTAGGATTGCCAGGTACGTGATCGTTTCGTTTTTTTTTTTTTGCATAGCTGAATGTATGCGTGACAAGATGATATAATATGAGTCGTATGTTGCATTGTTAGTATTTGTATGTAGATCATGGGTATGGGCTTGATATGAAGTGGAGGTGCTTAATTGGTCACGTAGTGATCGGTGGCTTTCCCATGATATATATATATACATGTGTTCATACACTATTTCTTTTGGTCACACTGTGATCGGTGGCTCTGCCACAATGTATATATATATTTGGTCACATAGTGATCGTGTTTATTTGGTCACCTAGTGATCGTGTTTAATTGGCAGCAAGACTGTCGAGATGGTGTATAGCGATGGAGGGTTGATTGTAGAAATCCCCACGGTGTGATTGCTTGGTACAGGTTGGTGTGTAGCGGATGCAAACACTAGGTTTAGGTTGGGCTTAATGCATTCATATGTTGTTGCTGATATGTGGGCTCCGGCCCAATGTGTGATTGTAGGTTAGTTGCAGTATATTTAATGTGGGAGGTTTTACACACTAAGTCTTGGTGACTCACCCCTTTTTCCTTAACCTTTCAGGTGAGCAGTAGCTCGTGGATGCAAGAGCCGAGGCAAACTCGAGGAGGCCATGTTTTCATTTTCTTTCATTTACTTTTCAACATTTCTTTAAGTCGTTCAAATTTGGGATTTCCATTATGTAATAAGGCCCTTCAAGATTGTATTTTGTTTTATTTTATTATTTACTGTTTATAACGAACTTGTCATTTCGACAGCTTAAATGTTTAAGTTAAATTGGAGTTTTATTAAACCAAACATCCTGTTTTCAAAAGCCGACGCAATAATAGAAAAAGTTATCTTCCAAAACGCCAATTTTTCATAAATTTAACTAAGACATGGTTTTACTTCACCCTGTGACATACCAGATTCGGTCGTAACGCATGGGCCAGGTTTAGGGTGTTATATTTTTGGTATCAGAGCCCAAATCAAAACTCCGACTGTGAATTGGGTCTAGTGGTATGTTATGGTTTGAAGTGAGTTTGAGAAAAATGTTTGGGTTGAGATATGGCCTTCGAGTCTGGCGGCACCTGATCCACCCAGGTAACTATTCTAACCTTTGTTGTGGTATGCATGATTGGATTTAATGGGCTTTACTGGGATATAAGCGAGTATGCTAGGGTTTATTGACCTTAGGCCTAGTTACACAACTCTTAAATTCTATAAAACTTAATTCCTCTAATTAAACATGTCCATGAATAAGTCGTTGGGTTGGAGTGTGGCAACAGGCATACGCATGTCTAGGATTGGATCTAGGGAGAGCCTGGTATTTAAGCGGTCCTAGTGGCCCACCTCCTCTTCACTAGAATCCTACCTGGTGCGTAGTGCTTGTTCACTTTAGCCAAGAGGACTCGTCAATGGTCCAAAATTCATAACTAAAACCCGAAAGGGACCAATACCCTATTTTTGTAAACTTACTTATATATCCCTAGTTTTGTAAAATTACCCAGAATACCCTAGGTTTGAGAGAAATTATCGAAATACCCCTGGTTTGCAAAATTATCGAAATACCCCTGATTTACGAAATTACCAAATACCCCTATTTTGTAAAATCACCAAGATATTTTATTTTGCGAAATTACCAAGATACCCCTGTAGGGTAGAATTACAAAAATACCCCTAGGTAGTGAAATGATGAAAATACCCCTATGTGACGAAGGAGAGGTTATAGATGTCACTTTTGTGTTTGATGTTGTTATGTGATGCTCTGTTTGTGATGTATACAGATGTGGAATGTATGAGATTTCTAGAACTAAGATATATAGACTTGAGGCTGAGTTTGAATTTGAAAGAACTACTATTTAAACTACTTCCCATAAGACTGTTCGTTATTAATCAGTGGAAGAAAGTATTAATTCATAAAATTTTTAATCAGATAAATCGTGAACGCTATATATGAGCACTAAGGGACGGGGTGTGCGTGGCCGAGGTAGAGGTAGGATTGCTATATCGGAACTGGTAGGGTCTGGTCACGAGTCAGGGAATGAGGTACCAGTGCCACCAGTTGTGGAGGCTGAGTATCAGGACCAAAAGGGCAGAGATGATGCAGTGTCTTAGGAGATGCTCTGAGTGTTAGAGAGAGTTACGGGAGCTGGCATGGGTACGGGAGCTCAGAAATCTGTGCCAAAGTGACTTAGGGCTAATGGAGCGAAAATGTTTAGGGGAATTTTCGGCGTAGCTCCTAGTACAGCTGAGTATTGGATGGAAGCCATGGAGCGGATTATAGATGATCTCGACTTCACGGAAGAAGAGAAACTGAAGGGAGTGGTGTCTCTTCTTTGGGATGAAGCATACCAATGGTGGCTTACGGTCAGGGATGGTCCGATGGCTGACCGTATTACTTGGGAGTTTTTCAAGACGGCATTCCAGAGCAAGTATATCGGATCTAGTTATGTGGATACACAGCGTAGGGCATTTCTAAATCTGATCCAGGAAAGTAAATCAGTAGCTGTATATGAAGCGAAATTCCTGCGTTTGAGTCATTATGCCCAAGGGACAGTGGCCACAGAACATGAACGATGTGTTCGATTTGAGGATGGCCTGGAGGATGATCTACGTGTTTTGATAGCTCCACAGCGGGAGAGGGAATTTGCTGTGCTTGTAGAGAAAGCTAAGATAGCTGAAGAGGAAAAGCGGACAGAAAAATTGAATCGAGATAGAGATAGGAGTAGAAGTAGGAGAAATGTTGGATCGTTTGGGTCAACGGGGTGTTTTCAAAAGAGACCTAAGGTGGATGGCCTGAGATAGGGTGTGAGATCTGGGGGTAATGGTCAACCTCAGAGGTGTGACCGGTGTAATAAGTTTCATTCGGGTGAATGTTGGGTAGGTGAAAGGAAATGTTTTAGGTGTGGGTCTACGGATCATCTGGTTAGGGATTTCCACAGGATCGGGGTGGCCTAGAGCCGGTAGAACATACTAACGTTCAGCCTGGTAGAGAAGGTCCACAACCGCAGAGAGGTCACAGTCCAGCCAGAGAAGGTAATGGTTATGGTCGGGGCTGTGGAACACAAGGCAGAGCTGCAGGAAACACCGATACAAGACAGTCGGGGTTGGTCTATATGGCTAGGCGTTGTGATGAGGGGGATGCACCGGATGTCATCACCAGTACGTTCTTGATTTTTGGTTTGCCTTTTTCTGTATTAATTGATATTGGGTTGACACACTCTTATGTTGCTAGTATAGTCTCTGGAACTTTAAGTATGAACTTTGAGATTGTTCCTAGGAAGATGACTGTAATTAGCCTACTAGGTCAATCTGCAGTGGTGAACAAACTGTATAGGGATGTACCTCTAGAAGTGCAAGGGGTAGTTTTTTCGAAGGACTTAATGGAACTACCTTTTGGGGAGTTTGACCTAATCTTAGGTATGGACTGGTTAGTGAAATATCGAGTGAATCTAGATTGTGCAGCTAAGCGTTTGGTACTAAAGACTAGTCGGGAGGATGAGGTGGTGGTAATAGGTGAAAGGAGGAACTACTTGTCTAACGTGGTATCCGCTCTAAAGGCTGAAAGAATGATGAGAAAAGGATATAAGGCGTTCCTAGCCTTTGCTTGTGCTTTGGAGGTCCAAGATTCAATGGTGGGGAATGTTAGAACGGTGAGGGAGTTTTCTGACTTTTTCCTAGAAGAATTTCCTGGACTACCTCTGGATCGCAAGGTAAAATTTGGAATCGATCTTCTTCCAGGAATAGCACCAGTATCTATTGCACCATATAGGATGGCGCTGAAAGAATTAGTGGAACTGAAAGCCTAGATTCAGGAATTGTTGGATCAGGGTTTTATTCGACCAAGTGTATCGCCTTGGGGAGCGCCGGTGCTATTTGTCAAGAAGAAAGATGGATCAATGCATATGTACATTGACTACTGTCAGCTGAACAAGTTGACTATCAAGAACAAGTATCCGTTACCAAGGATAGATGACTTGTTCGATCAATTGAAAGGGGCGTCAGTGTTCTCAAAGATAGATTTGAGATCAGGATACCATCAGCTTAAGGTCAAGGAACTGGATATTCATAAGACAGCTTTCAGGACCTGTTATGGCCATTACGAATTCTTGGTAATGCCATTTGCGTTGACCAATGCACCAGCAGTGTTTCTGGATATGATGAACCGGGTGTTTCAACCCTATTTGGACCAGTTTGTGGTAGTATTTATAGATGATATCTTGGTGTATTCAAGGTCAGAGGACGAGCATGATTTGCATCTGCGAGTGGCATTACAAATCCTGATGGAGAAACAATTGTACGCAAAATTCAGTAAGTGCGAATTTTGGTTAAGGGAGGTTACTTTTCTAAGACACGTTGTGTCGGCTGAAGGGGTCAGAGTTGATCCTCGGAAGGTTTAAGCTATCATGGATTGGAAAGCACCCAAATCTGTGACGGAAATTCAGAGTTTCCTGGGTCTTGCTGGTTATTATAGAAGGTTCGTTTAAGGATTTTCCTCGATTGCGGCACCTTTAACCAAGTTGTTGAGGAAATGAGTACTTTTTGTATGGGGTGGCAAGCAATAGGAATGTTTTGAAAAGCTGAAGAAGGTGTTTACGGAAGCTCCGGTGTTGATTCAACCAGAGACTGGATAAGAGTTCGTGGTTTATTGTGATGCTTCACACACCGGGTTAGGATGTGTGTTGATGCAAGGAGGAAGAGTGGTTGCTTATGCATCTCGACAGTTAAGACCGCATGAGCTAAATTATCCCACGTATGATTTGGAATTGGCGGCGGTGGTTTTTGCTTTGAAGATTTGGAGACATTATCTATATAGAGAGAAGTCCGTCATCTATACAGATCATAAGAGCTTGAAATATCTCCTCACCCAAAAGGAGTTGAAATTGAGGTAGAGAAGGTGTATTGAACTACTAAAGAATTACGATTGTTCGATTGAATACCATCCGAGTAAGGTTAACGTGGTGGCGGATGCGCTAAATCGAAAGGTGATCTCGGATCTGAGGGAAATGTTTGCTCATCTAAACCTGTATGAGGATGGGAGTTTATTAGCTGAACTTTAGGTGAAGCCGACATGGATAAATAAGATTAAAGAGAAGCAGCTGCAGGATGATGACTTGAGTGCCCGACTATCTCAAGTGCAACGTGGTGAAGTGGGGGACTATACTCTGAACGATGATGGGGTTCTGTGTTTCGAAAGAAGATTTGTGTGCTGAGGGATGTGGAATTGAGCTGGATGATTCTTCAGGAAGCACATAATAGCTCATATGCTATGCATCCGGGAGAAAGCAAAATGTATCGAGATTTACAAGAACAATTTTGGTGGCCAGGCCTGAAGCGGGAGGTAACCAAATTTGTGGGTAAATGTTTAACATGTCAGCAGGTAAAGGCGGAGCATCAGTTACTTCAGGGTTATTACAGTTGGTAAAGATTCCACAATGGAAATGGGAGAGAATCACGATGGATTTTATTAGTGGGCTACCCCTTACGCCTACTAAGAAGGATTCAATATGGGTAATCGTTGATCGTTTGACGAAGTCCACTCATTTTATACCGGTTCGGGTCGATTATTCTTTACAAAAGTTGGCTAAGCTGTATATAGCAGGGATTCAAATGTTGCATGGAGTACCTGTGTCGATTATCTCGGACAGAGATCCTAGGTTTATGTCAAGGTTTTGGAAGGCATTGCATCAAGCGTTAGATACAAAGTTGGACTTTAGTATGACATTTCATCCACAGATGGACGGACAATCAGAAAGGGTGATTCAGATTTTGGAAGACATGTTGAGGGGTTGCATTATCGATTTCAAAGGTAGCTGGGAAGACTTTCTACCATTGGAAGAATTCACATATAATAACAGCTACCAGTCCAGTATTCGGATGGCACCGTATGAGGCGTTATATGGGCGAAAGTGCCGTACTCCTACGTGTTGGACGGAGTTGGGGGAACGACAGATTTTGGGTCCGGAACTAGTATTGGAAATGGAGAATAAGGTTGGGTTGATTCGGGCTAGGTTGAAGGAAGCGTCGGACAGGCAGAAGTCCTATGTTGACCTGAAGCAGAGAGACATAGAATTTGCAGTAGGTGATCGAGTTTTCTTGAAAGTATCACCGTGGAAGAAAATTATAAGGTTTGGACGGAAGGGTAAGCTAAGCCCTAGGTTTATCGGGCATTATCGGGTGTTAAAGCGTGTAGGACCAGTTGCTTATCAGCTTGAGCTACCTTCGGAGCTAAGTAAGATTCATGATGTATTCCATATTTCAATGTTGCAACGTTACCGTTTAGACCCATCTCATGAGATACCGTTGGAGGAACTTGAAGTAAAGCCTGACTTATCTTTTGAGGAGGAACCAGTTCAGATCTTGAAGCGCGATGTTAGAGTTTTGCGAAGAAAATCACTACCTTTGGTTAAGGTTCTATGGTAGAATCACGGATCAGAGGAAGCTACATGGGAGCCAGAGGATGTTATACGACAGCAATACCTTCACCTCTTTTGATCAGGTAATTTTGGGGATGAAATTCTTTTAAGGCAAGTAGAACAGTAACATCCTAGGTTGGGGGCTCTGCATTGGGGATATGTTGTGTGTGTATGCATGCTATGTGTGTGTGTCTGATATGTTTAGAGCTTTCGGGAAGGCTTGGGGTTAAGCCTGAGCCTTGGAAGAAATTCTGTTTTTAGTCACAAAAAGGGAGAACTAGGTGAAGTGGGCCTTAAGGGTACTTGAATGGGAAAGTTAACACAAAAATTCAGTTGGTAAAATGGCAAGGAGGTGCCACTAAGGGAGCAGATAGGTGACGCCACAAGCATGTTTGGAGGGAGCAGGTTCGAATCCCATGCTTAGCAAAAAGGAGTGTTTTATTTTTATATGTGACTAAGGAGTGAGAGGTGGTTTCAGCTGGGACTCTAAAGGAGTAAGTTTGGATTGAGTCTATAGATAGAAAGATGAGGATAGGAGAAAAACAAGGGATAGGATAGAGGGGGAAGAGATAGCCGAATATGGGACTGTGTGCAAGGGAAAATCGGTTGAATGGCTAAGGGTGTGCCGAAATTCCCATTTGTGAATAGTGTGCTGAATTTCATCTTTTCCTAGAGCATAGCTTTTGGTTTTCTTTCTCTCCTTCTTTTCTCCTCTAATTTCGGCAACAAAGGATTCTTCTTCTCTTTGTCTGTCTAAACCGAAAAACTCCTAACTCTACTTTCCTCTCCACTTTCATACCATAGCCGATTGATCTTGAAAAGTCGAAATGCCTAAGCCTCTTTATTTTTCTTTTCAGCTTTCTCATCCAGTTCTTTCCTAATCATTGTTGAATCCTGTCCACTATTAGGCTAATACCGAAATCTCCTAAGTATCATTCTGATCTGCTGTGATAAGGTAAGAGCGTTCTCTTATCCCTTTGTTGTTTTCGGTTTTTGGAGACCATAGCCGAATGGTTAAGTTGGTTGTAATGCCATCATTAGTTTGATGTTTCTATTCACTGATCTCATGTTTTCTTTGTGCGACATTTCAGGATTTGAAGGAGATCTAGTCGCCTAGGTTTCTAAGACAGAAATTGGCAACTTTCGAATCATACTATTTTTTTTTTGGGATTTCAAGGTAAGGGTTTCGATTCTCCTTAAGTGTTCAATCAGTTTTTTTTTTTATTCATGCCTTAACCTAATGTTTTGTTAAGCAATCGTTATAGTACCTTCTGACCAAGATCATTCATGGACTCGAATGTTAGCAAATCAAAGGAAGGGGTTGTATCTGTATTCCCAGCCCCAAAGTTCAAGAAACGCGCGGTGTCGACTGTTCGAGATTGGCCACCGGGTTGTGGGCCAGCTTCTGAGCAGAATAGTAGGCAGATAGCTGTAGTTTTGGCTAGTGATAGCGTCGACATAGAGAGTGTCATCTTACGTGTTATCAGGTGTGTAAACTTTCACATACTATAATATAACTTTGCTAACATTTGTATGGGCAGAAAAAGCCAAAAAGTGGGCTGTATAGACAGTCGTGATACCTTTAGGGGTAAGCCTATGATTGCCAGGTACGTGATCGTATCGTTTCTTTGCATAACCGTATGTATGTGTGACAAGATGATATAATATGAGTCGCATGTTGCATTGTTAGGATTTGTATGTAGATCATGGGTATGGGCTTGATATGAAGGGGAAGTGCTTAATTGGTCACGTAGTGATCGGTGGCTTTGCCATAATATATATATATATATATACATGTGTTCACACAATATTTCTTTTGGTTACAATGTGATCGGTGGCTCTGCCACAATGTATATATATATTTGGTCACATAGTGATCTTGTTTATTTGGTCACCTAGTGGTCGTGTTTAATTGGCAGCAAGACTGTCGAGATGGTGTGTAGCGGATGGAGGGTTGATTGTAGAAATCCCCACGGTGTGATTGCTTGGTACAGGTTGGTGTGTGGCAGATGGAAACACTAGGTTTAGGTTGGGCTTAATGGATTCATATGTTGTTGCTGATATGTGGGCTCCGGCCCAATGTGTGATTGTGGGTTAGTTGCAGTATATTTAATGTGGGAGGTTTTACACACTAAGTCTTGGTAACTCACCCCTTTTTCCTTAACCTTTCAGGTGAGCAGTAGCTCGTGGATGCAGGAGCCGAGGCGGACTCGTGGAGGCCACGTTTTCGTTTCCGTTCTTTTACTTTTCGACATTTCTTTAAGTCGTTCAAATTTGGGATTTCCATTATGTAATAAGGCCCTTCAAGATTGTATTTCGTTTTATTTTATTATTTACTGTTTATAACGAACTTGTCACTTCAACAGCTTAAATGTTTAAGTTAAATTGGAGTTTTATTAAACCAAACATCCTATTCTCAAAAGTCGACACAATAATAGAAAAAGTTATCTTCCAAAATGCCGGTTTTTCATAAATTTAACTAAGACTTGGTTTTACTTCACCCTATGACATACCAGATTCGGTTGTAATGCATGGGCCAGGTTTGGGGTGTTACAGGTGTAGTCAGTGTTCACCACGGGTGGTGAGCACGGGCGTGTGCCCTAGCCGTGGGGCATTGGCAGAATGCTTGGGTTTTCATGCACGGGTTGAGGGCATGGGCGTGTGTGACTTTACACAGGCGTGTCTCACCTTATACGGGCGTGTAGTCCCTGTTTAGGTGGAAAATTTTTAAAATCGTGGAAATTTTCGATAGGGTCTCGAGAGTATTGCGTGTATGAGTGAGGCCTCGTAAGTCAAGATTGAGGTTGTTTAGATGACTTAAGAGAGTAATCGATGAGCCTAAGTGTCAATCATATGGTTTTAATCTGGTAATGCCTTAGGCCCGGTTCCGGCATGGATTTCGGGTAAAGGGTGTTGCATTTCGGCTATAGGCTATAGAAGGAGGGGCAAATGCTTGAAAGGGTATTTGAGCATTCTTTAGTTTTCCTTTCTCCCCTCTCAATCGGTTTCTCCTATAGCCAAATTTTTTCTTCCATTTGCCAAAAAAGAAACCCATCATTCTTTTTGCCGAAAATTCCTATCAGAGTTGTGTTCTGTTTCTGCCCCTGAAAGTCAAATACACCTTCTTATCATGTAGCTTCACTTGTGCCGATTTTTAGTTAGTTCTTCTTCATCACAATCGATTGCTGCCCACTTTTAGTCAAGCCAAATCTTGTTCAGTAACGATCTAGGCCACAGGATCAAAGGAGAATTTAGGTAAGTGCTTAGTTGAATTTTTAGTGTGTTTTGTTAAAAGCTGAAGGGCTATCTAACCCCTCCTTGTAATAAGGGTAAGGCTCAAAGATCGCAAGCGTGGTAGGTAAGGATCGTTAGCAAGGTGGTAAGTGTTCTCGACTCAGTTATGGATTAGTGAATGGCCGAATCTAATGTGGCCCATAGGGGTGACTTATGTATAATATGGTCACTTGGTTTTGATGATATAGGTGTTTGGGTGAAAATCTAGAGGATAATCACAAATAGTAGCAAAGGAAGGGCTACTAGAACGTGAGGCACACGATAAGGATACGGTGAGGTTTCGATTTTTTGATAAGTATGTGTTATGTCATGGTTAATCGTTAGTGTGGTCGATTGTAGGTTTGTGGTTAAGGGGTTTGCAGCACGTGACATTACGAGATGTGTACAAACACTACACACACGATATCGGCAACGCCGAAAGTGGCTAAATGGGCCTGCCGAACTTGTGGGCCCAAAACGGCAATGGTTTATATGTGAACATGAATAATATATTGGCATGATCAGTTGCATGATTGGATTGTAATTGAGCCCAATGGGCTATATGATATGAAATGGGCTTGATGGGATTTATGGGGACGGAGACAAGTGTGTTAGGGTTAATGGAATTTAGGCCTAATTTGAACAACTCTTAGATTTCATAAGACTTAATCTAATTAAACATGTCCGTGAACAAGTCGCTGGGTTAGGGTGTGGCAACGGACATATGCATGTCTAGGATAGGATCTAGGGAGAGCTTGGTACTTAAGAGGTCTTAATGGCCCACCTTCTCTTTTCTGGAATTTTACCTGGTGCATAGTGCCTGTTCGCTTTAGCCGCAAGGACTTGTTAATGGGCCAAAGTTTATAACTAAAAGCTGAGAGGGACCAAGTACCCCTGATTTGGAAATTACCAAATATCCTTAGATTTGTAAAATTACTAAAGTACCCATAATTTGGAAATTACCAAAATATCCTTAGAGTTGTAAAATTACTAAAATACCCCTGAATTGTAAAATTACTAAAATACCCTTAGTTTGAAAATTTACCAAAATACCCTTAGTTTGGAAAATTACCATAATACCCTCGATTTACGAAATTACCAAAATACCCCTAATTTGTAGTATTATCAAAATACCCCCAATTTGGAAATTTATGAAAATACCCCTATAGGGTAGAATTACGATAATACCCATGTACGGTACAGTTACAATAATACCCTGGTAAGGTAGAATTACGATAATACCCCTGTAGGGTAGAATTATGAAGATACCCCTGGGTAGTGAAATGACGAAAATACCCCTATGTGACGAATATGAGTTTGTGGATGTTACTTATGTGTTTGCTGCATTAATATGATATCCTGCTTAGGATACATATGGGTGGGATTTATGGTACGGAGGAAGATTTGAAGATCGCATAGCGGTATGGCCATGGATCCATCGATGGCATTAAGCCCATTATATGATTAGCAACTTTGCTGCAACGTTAGGTAGTACCGTAACCGAGCTACCTTTGGTGTGTAGCGGAGGGGTGGGTCGAGCTAGAATTCCCCACAGATGTATCAAGTTGGAAGGGAAATGGTGTGTGTAGCAGATGGATTGTTGGGGTGGGTTTTGCATTACCTTGTTTGGTTATGATATGGTATGATATGAGGTCATTGTGGGCTAAGGCCCAAGACCACCAATTTCGATAGGCTTAGGCCCAATGTGAATATTTGTATGTTGATCTGATTGCCAAGGGTTGTACACACTGAGTTTCAAAACTCACACCCTTTAATTTATTGTTTTAGTTAATCCTGAATAGACGACTCATCGTAGGAGAGGACTCGGAGATGGCCACACTACAAGCTGATCAAATGTTTTAATTTGTTCAAATGAGTATGTTTTTTTAATACTTTGTTTTTTTTATCATTGAATTGTAATAAGGCCATGTAACTCCTAATTGACTTTAGATTTTGGGTTTTTATTATTGTTTTAACTATCCGCATAATAGAGTTCATAAAATTTCTAAAGTTAGCATGGTTTTCAAGATAACTCAACATATGATCATTTTCTTAAAATTTGGGGTTTTCCTCTTAACTTAACAAGATATATTTAGATTTTGGGCTTTTGGGCCTTAAATTGTTAAATTGTAAAATCGTTTTGGATTGTGCCTTTAATGTGACATTTCGGACTCAGGCCTAACTTCTAGGTCGGGTTTGGGGTGTTACAGTACTCTCTGGATGAATAGATAAACAACCACTGTGCGCTTTGTGTAAAATTTTTTGAATAAGCTCAGAATCTTTTGGTACACAAATTCTACCTCAGAACATGAAACAATCATCAGATCCCATCTGATACTCTGAATCAGTAGTCAATTCGTACGACACTATTTTAGTTTTCAATTTATCATCACATTTCTGAGCTTCACAATTTTGCTGAATAAATAATAGTTTAGATTTTAACTTAGCTACAATCGAACCATAATTAGACAAAATTAACTGAATATTCATCGCTTGCAAAGCAAATAAAGACTTTCTAGTTAGAGCATTCGCGACTACATTCATTTTCCCCGGATGGTAATCAATTATTAATTCATAGTCTCTCAGCAATTCTAGCCATCTTCGTTGTCGCAAATTCAAATCTTTTTGAGTCATTAGATACTTTAAGCTCTTGTGGTCGGTAAAAATATGACACTTCTCACCAAACAAATAATGTCGCCAAATTTTCAAAGTGAAAACAATAGCATCCAACTCTAAATTGTGCGTCAAATAATTCTTTTCATGCGTCTATAATTTTCTGGATGGATAAGATATCACTTTGCCCTTTTGCATCAAAACACATCCGAAACTATTCAATGGCGCATCGTTGAAAGTCACAAACTCTTTACCCGACTCAGGCTGAACTAAAACTGGTGTTTTAGTTAACAATGCTTTTAACTGTTCAAAACTCTATTGACATTTCTCAAACCATTCGAACTTCACATCTTTTTGTAGCAATCGAGTCATCAATGTAGCAATCATCGAGAATCCTTTTACAAAACGTAGATAGTAGCTAGCTAATCCCAGAAAACTTCTAACTTCAGATACGTTTCTTGGTGGTTTCCAGTCAACAACTGCTGAAATCTTACTTGGATCAACTCGTATGCCATCCGCTGAAACAATATGCCCCAAAAATCCAACTTCTCGGAGCCAAAACTCACATTTGCTGAATTTAGCAAACAATTGCTTATCTATCAAAGTTTACAATACAATTCTCAAATGTTTAGCATGCTCTAACTCATCTCGGGAATAGATCAAAATATCATCAATGAATACAACAGCAAATCTATATAGATACGATCTAAATATTCGATTCATCAAATCCATAAAAACTGAAGGAGCATTAGTTAATTTGAATGGCATAAAAAGAAATTCTTAATGCACGTACCTTGTTCTGAATGTAGTTTTCGGCACATCAAAATCTTTAACTTGGAACTGATAGTAGCCAGATCTCAGATCAATTTTTGAAAATAATGTTGCTCCTTTCAACTGATCGAACAAGTCATCAATTCTTGGCAAAGGAAACTTATTCTTAGTTGTAACCTTGTTGAGCTGACGATAATTGATACACAGTCTCATCAATCCATCTTTCTTCTTTACAAATAGAACTGGTGCACCACAGGGCAAAAAACTAGGCCACGTAATACCTCTATGTGTTAACTCTTGCAATTGAGCTTTCAACTCTTTCAATTCTGTCGAAGCCATTCCTTACAGAGCTATTGATAAATATGATGTTCCTGGTACTAGTTCAATAGCAAACTCAACTTCTCTTATTGGTGGCAACCCAGACAACTCTTCTGGAAACACATTTGGATATTCAGAAACCACTGGTACTAATTCAAATTCGATTCAGACACTTTTGTATCTAGTACATACACAAGGTAAGCATTACAACCTTTTCTCACATATTTTTGAGCTAACATCGACGATATCACAACAGGCAACTCACTCGACTCATCATATTCAATTCAAATAGTTTCATTATTCTAACATTTCAGTTCAATAGTCTTTCATCTACAATTCACAATAGCATGGTGTAGAGTCAACCAATCCATACCCAAAATCACATCGAATTCATCAAACGGTAAAAGCATCAAATTAGTCAGAAAACAGTAACCCCGAGTCATCAAAGGACAATTCTTGCAAACTTTATCAACTAGAACATACTTGCCTAAGGGGTTCGATACTTCAATCATAAATTAGATAGACTTAGTAGGCAAACTCTTACTAGACACTAAATTTATATAGATATATGAATGAGTCAATCCAGGATCAATCAATATGATTACATTAGTGTCATAAAGAGAAAATGTACCAGTGATAACATCAGGTGACGACGTATCTTCACAAGCACAAATAGCGTAATCTTTGGTTGGTGCTCTAGCCCCGGATCTCACAGTAGAGTCCTTTTGTCGTTCCTTTCCTCCTGGTCACATTTCCCATATTTCTAGATGGTCTCCCTCTAGCAGTTGTGTTACTCAGTTTTGCATTTTGATATCTATCTTTATCGGGTAACTCAAGACAATCCCAAATAATGTGATCTTGTGAGCCACATTTAAAACAACCTTTATTATTCATCCAATAGTCTCCAAAATGTCGCCTTCCACACTGTTGTCACTCGGGACACTACCCACACTCTATAATGAAGTAGCCTAAGCTTTAGGACTCGTGTATTATAACACCCCTAACCCGTAATCGTCATCAGATTAGGGTTAGAAGTGTTGCCGGACAGATCAAAAACATTTACAAAATTAATCTTACAACCATTCATCAACATCAATCATAAATGTCCCTTAAGTAGGTCATCAAGACCTTAAGCATGCTTATAAACCGAGTCGGGACTAATTCGAAACACATAAGTAATTTCATAAAAATTTGAAACTTTTCTAAACTACAGGGGACACACGGCCGTGGGGGTAGGTCGTGCCTCACCAACGGCTACTTGACACTCCCGTGTGTCCTCCCCATGGTAGTATACTGCCAGAATCAACACGGTCACCAAGCATGCCCGTGTATTAAGGCCGTGTACTAATAGATCACATACTGCCATTTCTCACATGGCCACCAAGCACACCCGTGTAGAGGCCGTTTACAATTTAAACCATATTCTGCCAATTTACCCACGGTCATAGGCACGCCCGTGTGCCTCAACCGTGTGACATTATAGGCCCTTTTACAAGGCCAATATGCCACCCACTTAGGGTCTTCCTACAAGCAATATTATCTAGACATAATATGCATAGATGGCAACCAAAACATATCAAATGGTTCACTTCATCCATATATTCAATACCAATTCCATTCATACCAAATTACAAACAAAATCCTACATCATTACAAACATGTATCATCCATTTGCTTAACCAAAACTTAACCATTTCATATGCATCAAAACAGACTAAATATTTGTTTCATAACTCATTCATCCAAACATTTATCAACTTAAAAACTTGCCAATACACATGGCCATCCTCACTTCATAAACATACACACTTATCTAGCCTATACATGCCATAATTAGCCATATACATTTTCAAAAGGGTACCAAAATAAGTTTAGAAGTGTGATGATGATCCTTGACAATCTCGAGCCTTCAGTAGCTTCGACGACCTATAAAACAGAGAAAATACACACAGAGCGTAAGCTTTCTGAAAGCTTAGTAAGTCATATACAAATAAACTTGGCATAAAAAGCATATATGCAATTTGATACATTTGCACATCTCATTTACTTAACAATTTATCATGTATATGCTTGATTCATACTTATGACTACATTTGTAACATTTATCCATTCAAAACTCATTTGAAACACATAGCTCATTCATAATCTTCCTTGCATCTCATTCACATTATCCTGTTCAAACATACTTTTCTTCAAATTAAAGTCATATGCATACTTACCATTCATGCATACTTAATGCACATTCAACGCACCTGAATCAGATATTCATTCACTTAATTGATCATAGCTCGGATATACCATTCGTATTGCAGACTTGCCCCTGGAACCCTTAGGAACCTAGTAGGATACTCAGAAAGCTCAGAATAGTAGTACAATACCAACGTCCCAGACGAGGTCTTACATGCACTCGTATATCGATGCTACTGTCCCAGACAGGGTCTTGCATGTACAGATTATAACGATCCCAACGTCCCAGACGTGGTCTTACACGAGTCAATATGATGCCGATGTCCCAAACATGGTCTTTCTCATAAAGTTCATATCGATGCCTACATCCCAAACGTGGTCTTACACGAAATTTTAAATCAACGCCAACATCCCGGACGTGGTCTTACATGATAAAACAGAACAGATACCTATGTCATGACATAGCTAATCCTATCTATTCCTAGGTTCATACGGGACTTCTCGGCTTTATCACTATATCGAACTTATTTTGGAATTCACGCACTTAGCATCTCGTACTCATTCATTTTCATCGATAGACATATGAATACATATATTCAATCCAATACAGATAAGTTTATTTGCATAATAACTTACCTCGAATTTGGTTTATCGAACGGAAACGGCTACTCGGTTATTTTCGCTTTCCCGTGATCTAAATCCGTTTTCCTCGGTTCTTGATCTAAACATATTCAGAATTAACCCTTTTATTCACCATTCCATTCAATTAAATCCAAACACACATATTTAGGGCTATTTGCAAATTAACCCTCATATTTGCACACTTTAACAATTTAGACCATTTATTTCACAAAACATCAAATTCACAAAATCCACACACATACATGTTTGGCCAAACCTCTTTAGGGACTATATAAGCCCAAACATTTCATCAAATTTGCAATTTAGTCCTTTCATTTACCATTTTCTCAATTTAGCCCTATTTAGCTAAATTCAACAAAACTTCAAGAACAAAACATGTTCATCAAGCTTAAATCTTCCATTGAACATCATAAAATATCAGAAAACTCAACATAGCATCAATGGCATTTTACACAAACATCATCAATTCATCAAATTGAGACGTGGGTTTAGTAGCTCTCAAAGCAACGATTGCAAAAACGTAGAAATTATCGAAAACTGAAGTCAAAACTTACCTTAATCAAGCTTAAAGAGTGCCGAATGCCCTAGCTTGTATTTTCTTTTCTTTCTTTGGTGATTTTCGGTTAAAAGAAGAGAAATAAAAGATGAACACTCATCTTTTTGTTTCTTAATCTAATACTAAAAATCCAATTACCAAAATGGCCTTCATTCATATAATTAAAACAATTATACAATATGGGCATTTAAGAAGTTTATCCATCCAATATCCTCCCATTGGCATATTTTCCTATTAAGGGCACAAACTTCAAAAGCCACATCACTTAAGTACTTTAACAATTAGCAAGCAACTTTTGACATTTAATGCAATTTAATCCTTTTGTCAAATAAAGCACACAGACGGATAAATTAACTTACGAAAATTTAACACATGCTTAATCACATATCAACAACATAGAAAATAATATTAAAATATTATTTAGACTCGGATTTGTGGTCCCGAAACCACTGTTCCGACTAGGGTATAAATCGGACTGCTACAATTCTCCCCCTTAGGGATTTTCATCCCCGAAAATCTTACCGTTAAACAGATTCGGATGTTGCTGTCTCATTGAATCTTTAGGCTCCCATGTAGCCTCTTTTAATCCGTGTCGATTCCACAATACTTTCACTAATGGAATTTTCTTGTTTCTTAACTTTTTTACTTCACGAGCTAAGATACGAATCAGCTCCTCTTCGGATGTCATATCAAATCAGATTTCAATTTCAGATGGGGCAATCACATGTGACGGATGAGACTTATATCTACAAAGCATCGAAACATGAAATACATTGTGAATCTTTTCTAACTCAGAGGGTAACTTCAATCTATATGCAATAGGCCCAACACGTTCAATGATCTCATACGGTCCGATGAATCTCGGACTTAACTTGCCTTTACGTTCGAATCGGAGCACTTTCTTCCATGGAGACACTTTCAGAAATACTTTGTCGTCGATCTCAAATTCTATATCTTTTCATTTTAAGTCTGCATAGGACTTCTGACGATCAGATGCTGCTTTCAAACAATCTCGAATCAGTTTCACTTTTTGTTCAGTATCTTTTATCAAATCGACCCCGTAAAGCTTATTTTCACTAAGCGCAGTCCAACACAGAGGTGTACAACATTTACGTCCATATAAAGCTTCATAAGGTGCCATTTTGATGCTCGTCTGAAAACTATTATTGTACGCAAACTCGATCAACGGCAGATACTATTCCCACGAACCAAAAAGCTCAAGTATACAGCATCGCAACATATCCTCTAATATCTGAATAACTCGCTCGGATTGACCATCTGTCTGCGGATGAAAAACTGTACTGAAATGAAATTTTGTGCCGAAAGCTTCTTGCAATTTCTTACAAAACCTCGATGTGAATCTCGGGTCTCTATCTAACACAATGGATAGTGGCACCCAGTGCAATCTCACAATCTCAGAAATATAAAGCTCGGCTAATCTCTCAAGTTAATAGTCAGATCTTACCAAAATAAAATGGGCAGATTTCGTCAATCGGTCAACTACAACCCATATTGCATCTTTCTTTCTTAGAGTCAGAGGCAACCCAGAAACAAAGTCCATAGTTACTCTATCACATTTCCACTCAGGAATTAGAATCGGCTGCAGCAATCCCGAAGGAACTTGGTGTTCGGCTTTCACTTGCTAGCAAACTAAGCATTTTGAAACAAATTCAGAAATGTCCCGTTTCATACCAAACCACCAATAGTGTTGCTTCAGATCATGATTCATCTTTGTACTTCCCGGATGGATAGATAGACAACTGTTATGTGCTTCATTCAAAATCAATTGAATCAGCTTCGGATTTCTCGGAACATAGATTTGATCTCGGAATCTCAAACAATAGTCAACAACTCGAAATTTAGATTCAGATTTCAATTCACACTAAGCTTGTTTCAACAATAATTCATTATCAACCTTCTGAGCATCACATATTTGCTGTAAAAATAATGATTTTCCTCTCAATTCAGCTATCACAAAACTATCATCAGACAGATCTAATTGAGCATTCAAATCACTTAGTGAAAACAATGATTTTCTACTCAGAGCATCTGCATCAACATTTGCTTTCCCTGGATGATAATCTATCACCAGCTCATAATCTTTTAACAATTCAAGCCATCTTCTCTGACGCAGGTTCAAATCTTTCTGGGTCACTAGATATTTCAGACTTTTATGATCTGAAAACACGTGACATTTCTCACCATACACATAATGACGCCAAATTTTAAGTGCAAACACAATCGTAGCGAGCTCAAGGTCGTGTGTCGGATGATTCCTTTCATGAGGCTTTAATTGTCTCGAAGCATAAGCTACCACTTTGCCCTCTTGCATCAAAACACATCCCAGATCGTTTAATGAAGCATCACTGTAAACAACAAATTCCTTACCCGATTTTGGCTGTACTAACACAGGAGCTTCTGCTAACAGGGTTTTCAATCGGTCAAAACTTTTCTGACATTTATTCGACCATTCAAATCTGACATCTTTCTGAAGTAATCTAGTCAATGGAGTAGCTATAGTTGAGAAGCCTTTAACAAATCTACGGTAATAACCAGCTAAACCCAGAAAACTACGAACTTCGGACATGTTCTTCGGAGGTTTCCAATTCAGAATAGAAAAAATCTTACTCGGATCAACACGAATCCCAGAAGCTGACACAATATGCCCCAGAAAACTAACCTCATTCAACCAGAATTCACATTTGCTGAATTTTGCGTACAATTGCTTTTCTCTCAAAGTTTGCAACACAATTTTCAAATGTTCTCCATGCTCATTCTCATCACGTGAGTAAATCAAAATGTCGTCAATGAATACAACAACAAATTGATCCAGATACGGTTTAAAAATTCTGTTCATCAAGTCCATAAAAATAGCAGGAGCATTGGTTAGTCCGAATAGGATAACTAAAAACTCATAATGCCCATACCTCGTTCTAAAAGCAGTTTTCGAAATGTCTGAATCTTTAACTCTCAATTGGTAGTATTCCAATCTCAAATCAATCTTGGAAAACATAGTAGCTCCTTTTAACTGATCAAACAACTCATCAATTCTGGGCAATGGACATTTGTTCTTTATAGTCACTTTATTCAACTGACGGTAATCGATACACATTCTCATCATGCCATCTTTCTTTTTTACAAACAGAACAGGAGCACCCCAAGGTGAAAAACTCAGTCTAGCAAACCCTCTATCAGTCAATTCTTGTAGTTGTGACTTTAACTCTTTCAACTCCGTTCGAGCCATTCTATATGGAGCTATCGAAATAGGTGTCGTACCAGGCAGCAATTCAATACCAAATTCAACTTCACGAATCGGAGGTAAACCCGGTAACTCTTCAGGGAACACATCAGAAAAATCACTCTACAGGCAAAGTCTTACCATATACTAAATTCATGCACATGTACGAATGCGTAGAACCAGGGTCTATCAAAGCAATCACAGAAGTTTCATAAAGAGTAAAAGTACCCGTTATAACATTAGGTGATGTAGCTTCCTCACGAGTCGGGTAGCATATGCTCTAACAGGTGCTCTAGCTTCAGATCTGACAACATTGTCTCTCGTAGTTCTCTAACTACCACCAGCATTTCTTACATTCTTTGAAGATCTACCTCTCACAGGTGCACTATCAGATCTCGGATTCTGAACAGTTTCTGGCTCAACAGTCTCAGGACAATCTCGGATAAAATGATCAAGCGATCCACATCTGAAGCAAGCTTTGTCGTTTAATCTACAGCTTCCCGGGTGTCTTTTTCCATAATGCTTACATTCAGTTCGGTCAGTCCGAACATTACCAACACTAGCCACTGATGTTGTCAGAGCTTTGGAATTCACTTGCGATCTAGCTCGATTTCTATTTGAGTGCCCCCCATTGTCTTTGGAACGATCTTGATTATCTCTAAATCTTTTTGGAGTAGACTGAAATGATTTATTCTGAAATCTCTTGCTTATATCTCGAGATTCAGACTTAGCTTTTTTTATCCTTCCCGAGTGCTTCAGCTTTGCAAGCTAGGTCAACAAGTGTAACGAACTCTTTTATTTCTAGGATCCCAACCAGCAAACGAATATCTTCATTAAGACCATCTTCAAATCTTTTACACATTATTGCCTAAGACGATAAGCATTCAATAGCGTACTGACTCAACCTGACAAATTCCCGTTCATATTCGGTAACAGTCAAACGGCCTTGCTTTAGCTCCAAAAATTCTTTTCGTTTCTGATCGATGAATCTCTCACTGATATATTTCTTCCGGAACTCAATCTGAAAGAAATCCCATGTAACTCGTTCTCTCGGAGCAACAGAAATTAAGGTTTTCCACCATTGATAAGCCACATCTCGAAGTAACGATACAACACACTTTATGCATTATTTTGGAGTTAGAGACATCTCATCAAATACCTGAATACTATTTTCAATCCAGAACTCAGCTTTTTCAGCATCATCAGCATTAGTAGCTCAAAATTCTTTAGCCCAATACTTATGAATCTTGTCAACTAAAGGCTTATTTAACAGATTTGGATACATAACCGGTGGCACAAATGTTGTCTGAGGGGGATTAACTAGGGTCGGAGGTTGCGAAACAGCCAGGTTATTCTTTACGAACTGAGTGAACCACTCACTCATTATTTGGAAGAAAACTTGTTTAGCTTCTCCCTCTTGACCGCTTGCAGCGTCTCAAATCAGAGGGCTCTGTCCCTTGCGCGGGAGCAGGCGCATTACTTTCTACGTCGCCAGCTACAGCTCTTTCGAGATCCATTGCTATACAGAAATCATATTTCATACGTCAGGATTCATCACACTATCACAGTTCAAATATATGGCATGTATAGCTAGACTCTGACACGCTACGTTAGTACGAGAATCGACTAAACCGTAGCCCTGAAACCAACCAAATATAACACCCCTAACCCGTAACCGTCGCCAGATTAGGGTTAGATGTGTTACCGGATAGATCAAAAACATTTACAGAATTAATCTTACAACCATTCATCAACATCAATCATAATGTCCCTTAAGTAGGTCATCGAGACCTTAAGTATGCTTATAAACTGAGTCGGGACGAATTCGAAACACAAGTAATTTCATAAAAATTTGAAACTTTTCTAAAACACAGGTGACACACAGCCGTAGGGGTAGGCCGTGCCTCACCCACAGCTACTTGACACTCTTGTGTGTCCTCCCCGTGGTAGTATACTGCCAGAATCAACACGATCACCAAGCATGCCCGTGTGCTAAGGCCATGTACTAATAGATCACATACTGCCATTTCTCACACGGCCACCAAGCACACCCGTGTCGAGGCCGTGTACAATTTAAACCATATTCTGCCAATTTACTCACGGTCTTAGGCACACCCGTGTGCCTCAACCTTGTGACATTATAGGCCCTTTTACAAGGCCAATAAGCCACCCACTTAGGGTCTTCCTACAAGCAATATGTATCAAGACGTAATATGCATATATGGCAACCAAAACATATCAAATGGTTCACTTCATCCATATATTCAATACCAATTCCATTCATACCAAATTACAAACTAAATCCTACACCATTACAAGCATGTATCATCCATTTGCTTAACCAAAACTTAACCATTTCATATGCATCAAAACATACTAAATATATATTTCATAACTCATTCATTCAAATGTTTATCAACTCAAAAACTTGCTAATTCACATGGCCATCCTCACTTCATAAACATACACACTTATCTAGCCTATACATGCCATAATTAGCCATATACATTTTCAAAAGGGTACCAAAATAAGTTTAGTAGTGTGATGATGATCCTTGACAATCTCGAGCCTTCAGTAGCTTCGAAGGCCTATAAAAAAGAGAAAATACACACACAGAGTAAGCTTTTCGAAAGCTTAGTAAGTCATATACAAATAAACTTGACATAAAAAGCATATATGCAATTTGATACATTTGCACATCTCATTTACTGAACAATTTATCATGTATATGCTTGATTCATACTTATGACTACATTTGTCGCATTTATCCATTCAAAACTCATTTGAAACACATAGCTCATTCATAATCTTCCTTGCATCTCATTCACATTATTCTATTCAAACATACTTTTCTTCAAATTAAAGTCATATGCATACTTACCATTCATGCATACTTAATGCACATTCAACGACTTTGAATGGATATTCATTCACTTAATTGATCATAGCTCGGATATACCATTCGTATTGCAGACTTGCCCGTGGAACCCTTAGGAACCTAGTAGGATACTCAGAAAGCTCGAAATAGTAGTACAATACCAATGTCCCAGACAATGTCTTACATGCACTTGTATATTGATGCCACTGTCCCAGATAGGGTCTTACACGTACAGATTATAATGATACCAACGTCCCAGACGTGGTCTTACACGAGTCAATATGATGACGATGTCCCAGACATGGTCTTTCTCATAAAGTTCATATCGATGCCTACGTCCCAGACGAGGTCTTTTGCATATAATTCAGATCGATGCCTACGTCCCAGATGAGGTCTTACATGAAATTTCAAATTAATGCCAACGTCCGAGACATGGTCTTACATGATAAAACAGAACAGATACCTATGTCATGACATAGCTAATCCTATCTATTCCTAGGTTCATATGGGACTTCTCAGCTTTATCACTATATCGAACTTATTTCGTAATTCACGCACTTAGCATCTCATATTCATTCATTTTCATTGATAGACATATGAATACATATATTCAATTCAGTACAGATAAGTTTATTTGCATAATAACTTACCTCGGATTTGGTTTATCAAACGGAAACGGCTACTCGGTTATTTTTGCTTTCCCGCGATCTAAATCCGTTTTCCTCAGTTCTTTATCTAAACATATTCAGAATTAACCCTTTTATTCACCATTCCATTCAATTAAATCCAAACACATATATTTAGGGTTATTTACAAATTAACCCTCATATTTGCACGCTTTAACAATTTAGTCCATTTTTCAAAAAACATCAAATTCACAAAATCCACACACACACATGCTTGGTCGAACCTCTCTAGGGACTATATCAGCCCAAATAATTCATTAAATTTGTAATTTAGTCCTACTATTTACCATTTTCTCAATTTAGCCCTATCTAGCTAAATTCAACAAAACTTCAAGAACAAAACATGTTTATCAAGCTTAAATCTTCCATTTAACATCATAAAACATCACAAAACTCAACATAGCATCAATGGCATTTTACACAAACATCATCAATTATCAAATTGAGACATGGGTTTAGTAGCTCTCAAAGCAACGATTGTAAAAACATAGAAATTATCAAAAACCGAAGTCAAAACTTACCTTAATCAAGCTTAAAGAGTGCCGAATGCCCTAGCTTGTATTTTCTTTTCCTTCTTTGGTGATTTTCAGTTAAAAGAAGAGAAATAAAAGATGAACACTCATCTTTTTGTTTCTTAATCTAATATTAAAAATCCAATTACCAAAATGGCCTTCATTCATATAATTGAAACAATTATACAATATGTGCATTTAAGACTTTTATCCATCCACTATCCACCCATTGGCATATTTGCCTATTAAGGCCACAACCTTCAAAAGCCACATCAATTAAGTACTTTAACAACTAGCAAGCAACTTTTACATTTAATGCAATTCAATCCTTTTGTCAAATTAAGCGCACAGACGGATAAATTAACTTACGAGAGTTCAAGACATGCTTAATCACATATCAACGACATAGAAAATAATATTAAAATATTATTCAAACTTAGATTTGTGGTCCCAAAATCACTGTTCCGACTAGGGTATAAACTGGATTGTTACATGTATTGCTTCCCACGATCTCTATTTGAATATCCCACTGAAGCTGTCAAATGGTTATACGAATCCCATGATTTCTTTGACGAAGAGTGATATGGTTTACTCATCAACCTCTTTCTCGAATCTCTAGCTTTGAAATTAACTTTTCTCTTTTCTTTGCCCAGATCCTCCGCCTTTCATACTCTATCGACTAACACAACAGATTCTTTCAACTCCAGGATCCTGACTAGCAATCTGATGTCTTCGTCCAATCCATCTTCGAATCTATTACACATAATTGCCTCAGTGGAAACACATTTTCGACCATATTTACTGAGTCTCACAAACTCTCTTTCGTACTCGATCACATACATTCAACCCTATTTCAAATCCAAAAAATCTTTTCAATTTTGATCGATAAACCACTGGCTAATGTATTTCCTTTTGAACTTGGCGTGAAAGAATTCCCACGTGACCCGTTCTCTCGGCACCAGAGATATCAAAGTATTCAACCACTGATATGCAGTGTCTCTTAGAAGTGATACGACGCATTTTACACATTCAAATGGCGTGCAAGATTGTTCATCAAATACTCTGATCATATTCTCAAGCCAAAACTTGGCTCTCTCAGGATCATCATCAACGATAACCCTAAACTCTTCAGCCCCGTACTTTCAGATTTTATCAACAAGCGGCTTACTCAATCGTAAAGGTTCCAAACCTTGAGGAGCTATGGGAACTGGTTTAGGAATAGGTAAGGGTAGAGGTTGCTGAGCAGCCGGATTTGTTCTAAGAAACTCAGTGAACCACTCATTCATCATTTAGAAGAAGGCTTCCTTGGCGTCTCCTCTCTGACTACCTGATACGAGTCTCGACTCAGATTGCGCTACTCCGTGAACGAAGGATGGCGCATTACTCTCAACATCATCAGCCACATCTTGATTGAGATCCATTTACTATATGAAAATATGATTTTAAACTGTCAGTTGATATCACACTATCACAATTTATATATGGCATGTATAGCTAGACTCTCACATACGCTACCCGTATTCAATGCCGAAATAGGGTTACAGAGCATTACCAGACTTATTACACAAATAAGCATACATTTCTAAAACATTTTTCCATTTCAAATATAAATCCTTCACAATCATTCTTAATGTCCCTAATACGAGCTTACGAGGCCCAAAACATGCTTTAGAAATGGTTCGGGACTAAACCGATATCTCAAGAAATTTTTAAAAAACTTAGAAAATTTTTAAAATACAGGGGACATATGCCCGTGTGGCCCAACCGTGCGTCTCACATGGCCAAAGATATGCCCGTGTCACAGGTTGTGTGGACATTCGAAATGGGATCACATGGCCATGTCCTAGCCCGTGTCCTACCCCGTGTAACTCCTTGACTTGGGTCACATGGCCAACCACATGCCTGTGTGCCCTTCGAAATGGCCATACACACCCGTGTGCCAAGCCATGTGCTAGGCCGTGCTAAACCTGTAGGGTATACTGATTTGATTTCCAATTAAACATCAGGGGACACACGCCCGTGTGCTAGGCCGTGTGAAGCATACTGACTTGATTTCTAATTAAACATTTGGGGACACATGGCCCTTGTCTCTATCTATGTGGACAAAAATAGGCTATTCACCAAGCCATCTTTCTCACCCAAAATGCAACCACCTAAAAACATCAATTGACATATAACATAGCATCAATAGACATTCAAACCAATCTCAACCAAGCATAATTCTTGCCATTTTAATACTATCAAATACAAGGCACATAAATACCACAATATGCTATTCAATTTCATACCAAATTCACATTCTCAATTCACTTAACTAGTTAACTTCATATATGCATTTTCTTACCTCTAATCACATGCATACCAATCTTCAAATTTCAAACATATGTACTCCAAAATACCAATTCATAACAAGCATATAAATGGCAATATTACACAACATAACAAAGGCTATTTGCACATATATATACAACACCAAAAATACCAAAATAAGCCAACTCTCATGGCTATACACAAAACCAAACACTTAACATTTACAAGCCAACCCAAATGGCTAAATCCATTACTAACATATACCAAAATGACCATAATTCTTATACATTCCATATAACCAAAAACTTAAGTTCAAAAGTACCAAAATGATAGCTTGATAGTGTGATAAGTTCTCTGACGATTCCTAAATCGAAGTTAGCTTCGATATCATTATAAAACATAGAAAAATAATCAGAGTAAGCTATAAAGCTTAGTAAGCTCGTATAGTTAATAAGTAAAGCTCACCATTTAATCACAAGTCAAGTAGTATGAACATAATATACTACAAAGTCATTAAATCATAAGATAAACAAATAATCAATCAAATGAGTAATCATGAATTCATATCTTTCATATGTTCAATGCTCATATAGTTCCGTATATACCTGTACTAATACGCATCTATACCTCACTATTTCATATCTTCGATATACCTGTTGAACCACTTGGAATACAATCGACACTCGAGAAACTCACGCCCTAAGTGGCAATACATAGCCTAAGCTATCTCAATCTCATATATGATATAATGCTCACTCTTGAGCTATCAACGGGTCTGCTCACCCACGTTGACAGTCATGATGTAGCTACACAATGCTGATCACACAAGCTGATGACAATCCGCAACACATGCTGGATAACTCAGCCACCGGTAGGACGTATGGACCAGCACCCAAATCACATAACTCCTAATGACATGTAATTCATATCCTAATTTATTTCTAAGGTTCAATCAGGATTTCTCAATGCTGAATCTTCGTCGAATATATATGCAAAGTCGTTTTCACAAATAATTCATTAATAAAGCATTTAAAACACAATTACACTAATGCTTATTAACATACGAACTTACCTCGAATGCAAAAATGATGAAATGAATCGATTAGTCCAACACTTTATTTTTCCCCTGATCTAAATCTAAACTTCACTTTTCTTGATCTATATAATATCAAATTCAACTTATTTAATTATCCTTTTATTCAATTTAGCCCAAAAGGCATATTATGGCAACTCTACACTTTTGCCCCTAATATTTTCACATTTTCACAAATTATTCCTTATCTCATAAAAACACAAATTCATGCAATTAGGTCCCTACCCATGCTATCCGAATTTCATATAGACCATAGTAGCCCATAGTTTTCATTTATTTCACAATTTAATCCCTAATTAACAATTTTATCAAAAATCACTTTATAAATGCTGTTTATATAAAAGCAACCATACATTTTCTATCATCAAACATAAAAATACACCTATATTCATTAATGGAGAAACCCTAAACCTTTAATATTTATGCAAATTAGTCCTTGGGCTAGCTAAATTAAGCTGCAACGATCTCAAAAACGTAGAAATCATTAAGAACGAGATAAAATTCACTCACCAATTAAAATTCAAAGTGACCGAACCATAGCAAGCTCTTATGGCTTCTTACTTTCTTGAATTTTCAGTGCGAGAGATGAGTGAAGATGATAGCTCTTTTTGTTTTATTATTTTACTTAACTTATTTCATAAATTACTGATTTAACCTAAACTTAAAACATTAAAATTCACTTAATGATGTCCAAGAATGTCCACTAACATTAACAATGGCCTAATTACCACTTAAGGACTTCGATTTTAAGGCTCTATAAATATTAGACATCTTTAGCTATCAGAACACTACTTTTGCACTTTATGCGATTTAGTCATTATTATCAAATTAACCATTCAAACGATAAAATTTCTTAATGAAATTTTCTCACAATCATACTATCATGCTGTAGACCTTAAAATAATAATAAAATAATTATTTTGACCTCGAATTTGTGGTTCCAAAACCACTATTCTGATTGGACAAAAATAAACTGTTACACACATAGTTAAGACATACACACATGTCTTAGGCCGTGTAACATTCGAACTAGGGAACACGGCCGTGTCCTAGCCCGTGTCCCACCTGTGTAACTCTTTGAGTAGGGTCACGCAGCGATGTCACACTCCCGTGTGTTAGGTCGTGTAACTCACTAACTTGCACCCTAAAGAAATCATCAGATGACACATGGTCGTATCGCCAGGCCGTGTGTCTCATACAGCTAAGTCACACACCTGTTCTTAAGCCGTGTGGACTGAAATCTACCTAAAATCAAGCCATTTCCAAAACCATTTGATGCATAACTATATAAACCATTTGTGCACACAATAAAGGGGTTTAAACACCATTCAAACTTGCATAAACATACCATTTCAAGCTTCCTAATTTACCTAACCAATATGCCATTCAAAGGCACCACAAACATACCAAAATATAACATGCCAACATAAGTCAATATTACCTTATTTCAAGCATGATAATCTAGCTTAAATTTCTTACCAAAACATATTCAATTTATCCATTCTCAACCATTACAAGCCTACCAAAAGACCATACCTTTCAATAACTAAAAGTTGTTAAGATGAATTTACTTAACAAGCATTAGAAGTCCATCATATTACATAATCTTTAAAGACACAAGCATAATAAATGTAACACCCCTCACACATATTCATCGCCAGAATAGGGTTACAAAGCATTACAGGACTTATGAAAGAATTAAACAACTATTTAACATACATTTGCTAAATTCAATCATTCATCATTCAATCTCAATTAATTTGTCCCTATTAGGAGCCTACGAGGCATTAAACATGCTTTATAAATGGTTCAGAACTAAACTGGTAACTCAGGAAATTTTTTTCAACACTTAGCAGATTTTTCTTCAAATCAAAGGTTACACACCTATGCGGGCAGGCCGTGTGTCTCACACGGCCACCAAAAATGCCCGTGTCATAGGCCGTGTCAAAATAGGGGGTACATATTGAGTTGGGTCACACAGACTGCCACACACCCGTGTGTCTAGCCCGTGTACCCTTCGAAGTGGCCACACACGCTTGTGTAGCAAGCTGTGTGTTAGGTCGTGCCAAACAAATAGGGTATACTGACTTATGCAACACGGCCAAGTCACACGCCCGTGTGCTAGGCCATGTACCAATTAGCGGGTATACTGACTTGTACCACACGGCCAAGCAGACACCCGTGTGTGAGACCGTGTGGAGCATACTGACTTCATTTTAATTTCAACACCAGGGGACACACGGCCGTGTACCATGACTGTGTGTCACACACTGCTGAGACACACGTCCGTGTCTCTGCTCGTGTGGACAAAAATAGGCTATTTACCAAGCCATTTTGCCACCTATTTTGCACATACCTAAACCAACTCAAATGGTACCAATCCATAGCACAAATAACATTCCAATTCATCCATAACCAAGCCTAAATCTTACCGTTTCAATACTAACCAACTCATACCATTTCTTGTCTACTCAATCAGCAAAATGACCATTATCAAAGATGCATTATTAGGTCTAATTTCACAAGCATACTAACTTTCTTAAATCACCAATTTGACATTCATAATGCCAATTAGCAATAATTACCACAATTCTCATAGTATAAGTCATTCTCATATCCATCCTTGAATTTAACTATCAACAAATATGCATATATATAAGCAGATAACAAAATTCTTCAAATTTAGCCAAATCTCATGGCTAATATTACAAGCCAAACCATATATATTTACAATTCCAATTCATTTGGCCAACTTCATTACCAAAAAATATTCAACAAGACTCAAATACCTATACATTCCATATACTTAAAACATAGTTTCAAAAGTACCAAGGAGTCCGTGGATAGTGTGGTGAAGGCTCTGACGATCCCCGAATTCGAGCTAGCTTTGAAATAACTATAAAACATGGAAAAGCAATAAAGTAAGCTATATAGCTTAGTAAGATCGTATGTTACAATGAGCAACTAACATCATTCATTAAACATTCATATAATGGAAAACAATGAACAACAATTCTATTAAATTTCAAGCTATCAAATGATCATTCATATGCTTACCAAGAAACTCATCAATTTCATAGTTTTCAATATTCAATTCATTTTCGTACGTACCTGTACCATCTCGTACTAATCTCATACTCAATCATATCATTCATTTACCTGTTGAACCATTCAGAATAGAAGTCGAATACTCAAGGTCTCACTCGATAAGTACCTATACCATGGCCCGTGACCAAATCACGGTAACTTATTCAAAATTCTGATATCATGGCCCATAGCCAAATTAGTTTATTTTGCAATAGTGCTAAATCATGGCCTGAAGCCAACTCAAGTATACCTAATGACATGTCACTAGCATCCTAAACTATTCCTAAGGTTCAATCGGGATTTCAACTGTCGAATCTTCATCGAATCATTTTTGAATTCATACGTAATCACATAAACACAATTCATGATATATCGAAGCATATAAAATATATTTGAAATGAATTTATAACATACGAACTTACCTCAGATGTTAAAACAGTGAATCGAGGCGATTAATCGATAACTTTATCTTTCCCCCGATACAAGTCCGTATTTCACTTTTCTTGATCTAAATATATTCAAAATTGACTTATTCAATCATCGATACATTTAATTTACTCCAAATCACACTTTAAGACATATTTACACTTTTACCCCTAAACTTTCACATCTTTTGCAATTTAGTCCTTATTGCATAAAAATACAAGTTCATGCAATTAAGCCCCTACCCATGCTAGCCGAATTTCTCTTATTATGAAAGTAGTCCATATTTTTCATTTATTGAAACTTTTAACCACCACATTTCACATTTTATTAATTTAACCCCTTTTTTGACATTTTTGTCAAAAATCACTTTACAAAAACTATTAATCTAACATTAAACCTTCCAAATCTATCATAATTCATCAAATTACTCAAGCATTCAATAATGGTGAAATAATAAATCTTTAACAATTTTGAAATCTAAGGTATGAAAACTCGTCTACGTCTAACAGATATAAAACGTAAAAAAATCCCAAATCTAGAATTAATTCCAAAGAGGCCTTATTTTAGAAATTAAAACCCAAAAAAGAATTTAAAACATATATAAAGTCCAAAGCATAACAATCGCAGTCGTGTGGTCACCTCTGAGTCCCTCACAGCACTGACCCGTCTAACGTTGAAGATTACCTGAAAGGTTAAAAATGGGGTGAGTTTACGAAAAAATTAGTGTGTAATCCCCTTATTAAAGAAACAGTCAGAATACAGAATTAGAATCAGTCTAGGGCTGAGCCTAGTAACAGTAACAGTACTGTTCAGTTCAGAGTAAATGCGGGCCAAAGCCCAAAACAATATCGTTTGGGTCACAGCCCATAACAGAACCAATTGGGCTTAGCCCATTCCAGTAACGGTGGCAACTAGGCCTTAGCCCCATCAGCCTCGGTTGGGCCTAAGCCCATATCAAATGTCACATATCACATATATCTGGGCCTAAGCCCATCACAGTATCAGCCTCAGTATGAATGATGCATGAATACCCATACCAACCCTACACTCTGTCTCTTGTCCAACCCTGCACTCCTGTGGGGATTAAATCGACCCACCCATCCTTACACTCCTTATGTAGCACCGGTTGCGACACTAACTCAACAGAACGGCTCAGCACCGTAGACAAAACTTCTAAAAGCCATAAACAGAATTGCTATAAACCATAATCAGGATGGCACAGAGCCAAAATCAGGATGGCACAAAGCTATCGGTAACTGTAATAAGTTTGGCACATAGCCATCAAATGACGATAATATAATCGGCCTTGACCACGGGTAATTATGACTGACACAGAGTCATCAATATATATGTTAGGCACATAGCCACAGGTAAATACGATTGGCACAAAGCTAGAATCAAGATGGCATAGAGCCATATTTAGGTTGGCATAGAGCCATAATCAGGTTACGCAGCTTTAAGTCATCTGTCGGTCCACAGTCGTCTTATGCGACCCGTGTGACCTTAACAAATCAATACTGGATCCACAGTCGTCTCATGCGACCTGTGCGACCCTATCAGAACTTCCTCCATATCAATGTCCTAACCCTATGCAATATGTCGTGTATGTCATGCTCAATTATTACACGTGTATGAAAAATGGCCATGCTCAGTAACAGTCATTTAAACATATATTAAAAGCAAATTAATCACACGCCCACAGTCAAGTCAGTTAAAGTACAGTCATATGATCACTGTAAAATCAGTCAAATTCATAGTCTAAGTCAGTCATTTACCCACAAAGGCAAAACAATCATTTTACCCTATAAGGGTATTTCGGTAATCCTACCCTTTAGGGGTATTTCGGTAGTTCTACCCTACAGGGGTATTCCAGTAATTCTACCCTACAGGGGTATTTAGGTAATTTTGTAAACTGGGGGTATTTCGATAATTTCTTAAATCGGGGGTATTTTGATAATTTCACAAATTGAGGGTATTTTGATAATTTTAAAAATCGAGGGTATTTTAGTAATTTCACAAATCAAGAGTATTTTGATAATTTTACAAACTGGGGGTATTTCTTAATTTCACAAATTGAGCGTATTTCGGTAATTTTACAAACCAAGGGTATTTCGGTAATTTTACAAATTAGGGGTATTTTGGTAATTTTGCAAACTGGGGGTATGTCGATAATTTTTGCAAATCGGGGTCTCAGTGACCTAACAGAAGGTCCACCGTCGCCTCGAGAGACTTAAGTAACATAAACAGTCACAATGGTGTAAATGGGCCTAAGGCCCATTATTCGGCCCAAATGGGCCCACATGCTCGTGTGGCCCTAATTAGCCCAGAATTAGACTCGGCTACAAGAATAGTACAGTTCCAACTAATAGAAACCATATAACATGCATTTTATTCGTGTGGGGCCCACCAGCCTAGTGGGCCCACACGGTCCATTGCCCAAAAACGACCCTAGCCATGTGGACTGCACAGCTCGGTCGAACATTTACCACAATATGCAATTTAATCCGTATGGAGCCCATAGGCCTATTGGGCCCACACGACCCATTTCGACCCTAACGCGGCCCAAAACGACCTAAGCCCATGAGAACGCTCATGGTGGCCTCAACCATCTTACGACCATATTCGTGGGCTCGGTCCACCACACGTGAAATCGCATGTTCGTGTGGCATCATTCGCCGGTACTTTGGCTTTTCAGTATTTTTTGGATCTACGATAAGAAAGAGTATGGTTACACACCTGATCGCGAAGCGTACCACGAATCCCTAGCACCGAACCTACCATATTCAAAACTAACGGTTAATCACTCGATCAATACAATTATTCTTTCTTTTTTCCAAACATATGCTGAAATCACATTGATACTTCCCTTAGTCGACCGAGATTTGATAAGTCCCCACTAATTGTTAGCAAGAATTCGTCCCCTTACTGTAATTATAGCCAAAACTAAGAATAGGCCTTCGACCGCTTTTGGAACACGCGCCCCTCTTTACTCCTCGAGAACGCTTAGGTATCAATCAATGTTAGTCTAAGGGAAGAGAGAGAGATAATTCGGCAAAAGGAAAAACGAACCATACTAGCAACAAAAAATCCATTTAAGGAATCACCATAACTTACACTTAAACTCAACAAACAGAGGAGAAAAACCTGCAGCCTTATTATAAGAGAATAGAAATGAGAGTAATTCGGCAATAGATGAAAGAGAGATAGCAGGGTATTCAACTTTTACACACTTATGAACAAATGATAATAGTGTTACACACAAGGGAAATTCGGCTCAAGAGAAATAAATGGGGAAAAATAAAAAAGAAAAAAGATAGAAGAAGAGAAGAGATGCAATCAGCCAAGGGAAAAAATTAGGCAAAAAAGGTACAAAAATATTCCTAAATGGTAACATAGAAACGGATAAGAAGAAAGTAGAGTAAAACAGAGCAAAAAGATTGCACGAGAGGTCACCATTAGTGCAGCTTCGATAGCATCCAGAAAAAGAGAAAAGTAGCTTCTGTTTGGCAACTAAACTGATCAAAAGAAAAGAAAAAAATAACTCAACAAAGCTGAAATATGCACCAAAATCCCCCCTTTGGCCGAATTTCTTGAGTGCTACACTCAAATTTCAGCTCCAACCTCCTTCAATTCCAATTCCTCATTTTTCTACTCTATTTTCTCCTCCAAATCTTTACTAACTTCCATCCCTATCCCATGAATCACTCCCTCAAGACCGATTCCATAACCACCTTAGCAGAACTCCACTCCAACTCAAACACTAGGCGTCCCATTAGCAAAATAAATACTCCATTGCTTCTCCCAAGACTTGAACCTTAGACCCCTTTCCACACCTGGAATGTCACTTCCATTTGACCATAAGGCTCCTTATATAACTTCTTAACCACAATTGAGGACTTAAACCCCAGTACTCCTATACCACCCTTGGCACCACTTACCACTGGAGCCCAAGTTCCTTTCGTGTCATAAATCCACCACAGATATAAATAAGGCCCTCAAACTAACGCCAAATTCACTTAAGGGAAAAACTAAAATTTTTGTTGGAGCTCTGGTTTGAACCTAGGATTTCTCCAACACTCCCAACTCTTCCTAAATCACTTAGCCACTAAACTAAACCTGCAATTTGTGATATTTCTTACACACATAAACCTTTATGTGCAGTCTCCTAGCAGCTCCCACGAACTAAGCCCAATCCTAGTAGGCCCAAATTTAGGGCATTACAAACCTAGTAAGCATATTATGCTTCGTGAGTTCGTATAACTGGAATTAAACTTACCAATATCATTTATTAAAATTAAGCATATAATAATTTATTTCCATCAGCTTGGTAAAATTACCTAAACACATGCATTCAATCAAACATGTTAGACACAGAATTCTCATATACATCAAGTAAACATAGATGAGCTCATCATGTTATATTCTTCCAAGACATTATTCATTTCATCTTATAATTCTCATATCATGTCAAGTATTTTTTCCATTGGATCATTGAAATTTCGATAGATACTCAAATAGTACACTCAAGGTGTATAATTCAATAATCCATCAATTCATATTCAGGAGTACCCATTAAGGAACATAATCAGAAAGTACACCCTCGAGCCACATATCATATAACAGGATTACTTGTCCAAGCTAAATCCTGTTTTCAACATATGCACATAAGAGCTTAATCAGAATTACACGTCCGGGCTAAATCCTATCTATAACATATGCTCAAGAGGGCTTATATCAAGAATACCAGTCCAAGCTAACCCTCTCTGTAATATGGTCAAAAGGATTACTCGTCTGAGTTAAATCTCGTCAGCAACAAATGCAGCATCTCATTCAATAAGGGAAATCACATTTATCCATCGAAATCCAATATTCAAACGGAACTTAAGCTTTTTCATACAACTTCAAGCATGTATTCATTTCTTATATTGTAACATCCAAATAATTCACAATTTTTTACAAATACAAATTCAATTCAACATATTTACATGCTCAATTAAGTTACACAGACTTACCTTTACACTTGTTCGCGTATATAAATATACTAATCCGAAACTTTCTCTTTTACACGATCTAGCCTCGAATTTGTGTTGCCCAGATCTATATAAATGAATTTAATTATCAATTTATCACATTTCATATTCAATTAGACTCAATTTACATCTTAGGAAAAATTACCATTTTGCTCCTAAACTTTCTATAAACTCCAATTTCGTCCCTAGGCTCGGAAAATGAAATTCATGCACCTTACTTCCTATTCCAAGCCTAACCGAAATCTCAATATACAATTTACAGAACATATATTCTATAAAATATAGAATTTTCTTCAATTTTTACAACTTTACAATTTAATCCCTAAATCATGTTTTCATCAAAAATCACTTTATAAAAGTTGTTTATCTATTAACAACCTTTCAATTTGTACCATGAATTTTAAATTTTTAGCATATTCATCCATGGAAAAATTTCTATACTTTGACAACTTTTCAAATTAATCCCCCAAATAGATAGGTTAGACTATCCTGGACTCAAAAATATAAAAATTACTAAAAACGGGACAAGAAAAGTTACCCAATGAAACTTAATTAGTTTTTTCTCTCTCTCCTAGGGTTTCTATGCAAAATTTGGGGAAGAAGATGGTATAAAATGATATTAGTTCTATTTTAATTTGTTATCATCTTTAAGTTATTTCTATTTCCAATTTAGTCATTGATCTTTTCTAATTTTTCCATGGATGAATCATCAAAAATATAAGGACCTCAAATTTTGAATTCCATAGCTATTTGACCCTTCTAGCTACTAGAATTCAACTTTTGCATTTTATGCGATTTGGTCCTTCCCGTGATTAAGCACTAAATCGATAAAATTTTCTTATCAAAATTTTCACATGATATTTCTATCTAAATGCAAATCATGCAAAAATATAAAAATAATTTTTATTTTCGGTTCGAATTTGTGGTCCTGAAACCATTGTTTCAATTTCACTGAAAATGGGCTATTACAACTCTCCCCCTTAAAAATTTTCATCCTCGAAAATCTTACTAATAAAGAGGTTTGGATATTGCTTTCTCATGTTATCCTCCGATTCCTAGGTAGCCTCTTCAATACCATGTTGTTGCCAAAGAACTTTTACCAAAGCTACCTTTTTTATTTCTTAACTATTTTGTTTCATGAGCTAAAATTTTAATCGGCTCTTCACTACACGTCATATCAGATTGAATCTCTACCTTTGTCGGAGAAATAACATGTGAAGGATTTGATCGATACCATCATAGCATAGACACATGAAAAACATTATGAATCTGATCAAGTTCTGGCAGTAAAGCTAACCGATACGCAACAAGTCCTTTTTTTTTGTGATTTCATAAGGCATAATGAACCGTGGACTCAATTTCCCTGTACGGCCAAATCGAAGAACTTTTTTCCAAGGCGACACTTTCAAGAATACCTTGTCACCAACCTGAAATTTTATTTGTTTTTGTTTAAGATCAGCATAGGACTTTTGACGATTAGTGGTTGCTTTCAAACTATCTCGAATTACTTTTACTTTTTCTTTAGTTTCACGAACTAAGTCAACTCGATGTAACTTTTTCTCACTGAGTTCTGTCCAATACAATGGAGTTCTGTATTTACGGCCATACAGAGCTTCATACAGTGCCATTTTAATACTAGACTGATAACTGTTATTATAAGCAAATTCAACCAAAGGTAGATACTTTTCCCAATTAGCTTCAAATTCAAGTACATAACATCGAAGCATATGTTCCAAAATTTGTATTACACGTTTAGATTGACCATCTGTTTGAGGATGGAATGCACTACTGAAATGTAACTGTGTACCTAGAGCTTCTTGCAATTTTCTCCAGAATCGGGATGTAAATCGAGGATCTATGTCTAAAATAATGAAGATAGGTACTCTATGTAATCTAACAATTTCAGAGACATATAATTCACCCAATCTATCCAAAGAAAAATCCATACGTACTAGAATAAGATGTGCAGACTTTGTCAATCGATGAACAGTTACCCAAATGGTATCTTTCTTCTTTGGAGTCAGGGGTAATCCCGATACAAAGTCCATGGTAATTCTTTCCCATTTCCATTCTGGTATTGTAACTGGCTGTAATAATCCTGAAGGCAATTGATGTTCAGCTTTTACTTGCTGACATATTAAACATTTAGATACAAACTTAGAAATATCTCGTTTCACTTGTCGGCCACCAGTACATCTTCTTCAAATCATTATACATTTTATTACTACCAGGATGAATAGACATGTTACCATTATGAGCTTCATTCAAAATATTCTATATCAATTCTGAATTATTTGGTACACATAATCTACCTCTGAATAACAGAAAACCATCAGTTCCGATTTAAAATTCTAAATCAGAAGTCGATTCACACTGTATCTGTTTTGATTGTAATTTACTATCATCTTTTTGAGCTTCAGAAATCTACTGGAAGAACATCGCTCTAGCTTTTAACTCAACTATAATTGAACCATCATCTGATAACATAAATCGAGTATTCATAGCTCACAAGGAAAACATGGATTTTCAACTCAAAGCATCGGCAACCACATTGGTTTTTCCCGGGTGGTAATCAATAACCAAATCATAATCTTTCAATAACTCAATCCACCTGCGTGTCTCAAATTCAAATCTTTTTGTGACATCAAGTATTTCAAACTTTTATGATCAGTGAATATATGACATTTTCACCAAACAAATAATGTCGCCAAATTTTCAATCCAAACATTATGGATGCCAATTCAAGATCATGTAGCAGGTAATTTTTTTTCATATGGTTTTAGCTGTCTTGAAGCATAGGCTATTACTTTACCATCTTACATCAAAGCACAGTCTAAACCATTGAACGATGCATCACTGTATATTATAAATTCCTTACTCGATTCAGGCTGAACTAACATAGGTGCTTCTGTCAATAAAGCTTTCAATCTGTCAAAACTCTACTGGCATTTATCATTCATGTCAAACTTTACATCTTTCTATAGCAAACGAGTCATTGGAGAAGCTATCATTGAAAGACATTTTACAAACCTCCGATAATATCCAATAAGTCCTAGAAAACTTCAGACTTCAGACACATTATTTGGTGGCTTCCAATTAACAATAGTTGAATTTTTACTTGGATCTATTCGAATACCCTTTGCAGAGAAAATGTGTCCAAGAAAACCAACTTCCCGTAGCCAAAATTCACGTTTACTGAATTTAGCATACAACTATTTTTCACGTAATGTTTACAGCACTATTCTCAAATGTTCAGCATGTTTATTTTCATCTTGAGAATAAACCAAAATATCATCAATAAATACCACCACAAACTTTGTAACACCCTGGTTTAGGGGCTAGGTAATTTAAGTATAATTCAGGTGTTGGTAGGTTTTTGGGTGTGTTTGGAGGTGTTTTAGAGGTTTTAAGAATGCTCGGGTAAAAGGGGAAGGCTTAGGAAAGGTTTTAATTTTAGGGTTAAGAAATGGAGCTGGGCTTTAGAGGGCTTAAGAAATTTATTTGGAAGGTTAAGGCACATGAAAGGTATTGGCAAAGTGGTTATCTTGCCGCTTGGGGCTTTGGAAGGTGGCGCCTAAGGGAGCAAGGGTTCGAGTTGTTGGGCAACAACTTTGTTTTATTTTTGCGTCAAGGGACTGGGCTAAGTAGGCCTTAAAATAAATGTCAAGTTGATGGACATGAAAGTCCAATTAGCGAGAATGGCTCTTAGGCGCTACTTAGGCGCTAGAGGGAGGGAGGTCGCGGTTTGAGGGCCCTGAGTCGCATTATGGAGTTTTATTTTGTTGTTTGGTGATGGTCTCAAGTAGGTTGGATTTAAAATAAAATAGTGGGGCTTTATGTCAAGGAATGCAAGGTGGCCGAATGGCTCGGGCGCTAGTTGGTCACTGGCTTTCCCTGTGTCCTGTGTTGAATCCTAGGGGTGAGGTGGATTTGTTTTTTGTTGCCGATTGGTGTGAGGTGGACAAGACATGGGTGTTGCATTTGAGGTGTAACTCTTGTTAGTCAATGGTGATAAGTGTTAGATGGCTAGGTAGGATTAGTGTTAAATTTTATCTAGTATTTGTTTTTTTTTATTGTAGGATAATTATTATTTATTTTATTTTATTTTATTGGATAAGTGGGATAATTGTAGGAGTATTTGATTTAGTTTAAAATTGGTGGATAGAAGAAATTGTTGCTGCTTTATTTATTTTTTTTTTTTAGATAATATAGGATATGGGTAAATGTGGGGGGTTGGCTAATTCAAATTTAATTTGAATTAGTAGGTGATGGCAAAGGATGGATTCTTCACGTGGGTAGGTGGCCGAATTTTTATAAATAGGGGAAACACCCTTTTTCATATTTCTTTTTCTCCTTTTTATTGCTTGTGCCAAAATTTATTTGTTCTTCTCCGGTGTTCTTGCAAAATTTGGAGCAAGAGGGTTCTCTTCTTTTCCCAATTATTTTATGAGGCCAAGATTTCTTTAGTGTTCAACACCATTGTCAAACCTCTTAACTCTTTTTGTTTTCTCGTTAGCCTAAGTCGAATATCCATAGCCTTTTCTCCTTTTCTTTTCTTTATTTGTTTTAGTTTAATCTCCTCTCAATCTGGTCGAAATCTCCTTTTGATAGCCTAGTGTGGTGGCGAATATCAACAAAGGTGATCTCCTTGGTTCATCTCCATTCATTTTAAGGGTAAGTGTTCTCTTTAGTACATTTCGGATTCTTTTCCATAAAGTTGCGAATCGGGAATCTAGGCCTTGATTCCTTTGGTGGGCCGTATGATCTGTAGGGCCATGATGATGTGTTTTTCTATTGTAGCCAACGCAAGGGAGCACTTAGGGTAACATTGATTCGGTTACTCAAGGTAAGGGTTAGGTGCTATTCGCCAAAGGGGTCCTCTTTTCATGGATTTTGTTATAAACCATATTTGGCATTCGTGGTAACCGATTCTAACCTTGACCATTTAGGAGTTTTAGCGGTGATTAAGGAGCTTTGGATTTCAAGACTCTATCGGAAGGATGAGTATTTTATGATTATTCGCTTAAGATCTCAGATAACCAAGTTTTGATTAGATATCGTTATGGATGCGAATACTACCAAGGTGAGCAAGGGAAAGTCCCCGTTCAAGTTTAAGAAGAGGTCGATTTAATTGTTCGTGATTGGCCACCGGGGTGTGGGCGTGCAACGGAAAACGATAGGCAGATAACGGTAGTCTCGCTAAACGATAGCGTCGGGATCGAGGGTTTAGAGCTTCAGGTTATAAGGTGTGTAGTTAGACCATTGTTTCCGGGATTTGTTGTGCTATATGTTTACTAATGAATGCAGTGCCATATGTGTAATGGATACCCTAAAAGGGGTATGATGACGACCAGGTTAGTATCAAATCTGTGGTTATTAATACGTGTATGTGAGTATGTCTATGAATATGAATGTATGCCTGAATATCATGTACATGCTTTATTCATTATGTCATTATATTATGTTACATGTGCATGGGTGGGTTTTTGAAAGAAGGTACGGGTGTACTTCGAGTACGTGGTTGATGTCAGCTTTGTGCTACATCATGGATTGGCGCTGACTGAGGTCGCGTTGTGGATCTTTGCGATTTAGTTCGTGGTTACCTTGATTGATATCGACTTTATGCCATATCGTGGCTTGATGGATTCTTGTGTGCTCCATCGTGGTTTGATGTTAGCTATACGCTACATCGTGGATGGCATTGGTTGCCTTTTTGGAGGGAAAAGGAGAGGGTGACTCGATAGTCCCCTGGTGTGTGGTAGGCTAGTTAAGGGGGTGTGTAGCGGTTGGACCTTAGGATTGGGTTGGGTATCATGATTGCATGGTTTGGTTATAAATTGATATGGAAATGGGCCAAGCCCAATATGGAATATGAATAGGTATGTTATAAGAACATACGTAGAAATGGGCCAAGCCCAGTGATCAGTGGACTGATGAGAAAAGGGCCTAGCCCAGTGCTTGAATATGATTTGATTGTGGGCCAAGCCCAGATTATGGTAATGTCTAAATGGTTATATTTACATGTTGCATTTGATAATTGGGATGTTATGTGGCTAGCATGTGGGTGGATTTCAGTGGTTTTAATTACACACTGAGTCTGTATGACTCACCCAATTATTTATCCAACATCGCAGGTAACAGAATGATCGGACAGGGTTGGAGAGGATGCAAGGTGGCCCATGCAGAAGGAGATTAATTTAATTATTTTTAAGCAATTTTAATACTAAGTGTTTTGTTTAATATTGGTTGTAATAAGGGCCACTTTTGTTTAAAGTACTCTTTTTATGGATGACAGAATTTATATCGTACTTAGAAATATTTTTACAAATGATTTATCTTTTAATAAAATATAATAAAGTTTTAATTCAAACCAAGCTTATTATTTAATAATTTTTAATGGAATTGCTTCCCGAAAATAAACAAAATTTTCAAGTTTTATTCTAAAGACAAAGATGTTCAACCGTCATTCCGCAGTGACATAACCAGATCCGGTCAAGGCTCGTGGGCCGGGTTTGGGGATGTTACAGATTGGTATCAGAGCCCGGTTCAAAACTCGGCTTTGAGGGTTTTGGGCCCAAAAACATTTTCAAATGGGCTTTAAAAAAAAATATGGGCTTTTAAGAAATTTTTCAGATTTTACGGCATGGCACTGCATACCTCTACCGAGTCCACCTGTAAGTACTTGAGACTTGTGAAGTAATTTGTTGTACTGAACTGTTATGGGCTTTGTTGGGCTCAGTAGATTAGTGAATTAGGATCGCTTGAACCCTAAGGCTAGTCTACTCAAACATGTGCATAAGACTTAAGGTTATGAACAAACCTATGAAGTAAGTCGCCGTGTTAAGGTGTGGCAAACTGTGCGCATGTCTAGGAGTGGTATTCATGGGAGCTTGGTATTTAAGCAATCGCGTGACTCACCTCCTCTCCACTTGAATCCTACAGTGCGTAGCTACTGGCTCACCTTAACCAAGAGGACTTGTTCATAAGCTAAACCAATTATTAAAACCCTAAGGATTAGCCTTATTGTTTTAAAACCCTTAATTTTAGAAAAAAAATTCTCAAACTTACCTCTTTGGTTTGTAAACTCTAAATCTGGTTTTGAAAAAAAAAAAAACATTTTCTCGATTTACCAAAATTACCAAAATGCCCTAGAGGCAAGATTACAAAAATGCCCTGTATTATTACCACACTACACTCAACTCTTAATTAAAATGATTTTCACTTTGTAAAATATTAAAATCTCTAGTGTTCAAAATATCAATATACCCCGATTTGGGAAAATTTACGAAAAATACCCCTGTGTTGAAAATTACTAAATGCCCCGACTTTCAAATTTCGAGTTAACCCCAACTTTAATAAAATTCTCTCACTTTGCAAAAGTATCCAAATTTTGTATTTCAAAATAATACCCGACTCTTGAAATTTACAAAATTACCCTGGTTGACAAAATTACTAAAATACCCCTGGTTTCCAAAATTCTGCTATATCTCTAAATTTGACAAATTTTCAGAAATACCCTCCCGATGTGGAAATTTCAAAATGTTCTGGTTTGTTAAGTTTTAAAATTTCTCTGGTTTATTACGAAAATGTCCCTGTAGGACAAAATGACGGAAATACCCCTGGGGTAGAAACGGGCAGAAATGTCCGAATAGTGAATGTGGGTGGTAGATACCACCGAGTGTGCCTCTACTGAGGAATGAATGTATTGTGATGATGAATTAATGTGTCTTCATTGAGAAATGAAGGTGTCTCTATTGATGAATGTGAAAGTGATTCTCTGAATTAGAGTAGTAAAACTCGAACTGAACCCTTGTGTGATCGAAAGAACTACTTCTAAAATCTTTCATTCATAAAATATGCTCGCGGTTAAATAGTGGAACGATTACTAATGCATAAAACTTCTTAAATCAGATTAAATCGAGACGATAGAGATGAGTTCTAGGGGACGCAGAGAGGTAGAATGGCGATTCGAACCGATAGGTCCGCCATGGGTCGAAAATGAAGTGCCGCCAAGAAGGGACGTGGAGGAGCAAGATCAGATCGGAGAAGATGACGCAGTATCGCGGGCCATGTTATGAGTGCTAGAGCGAGTAGCGGAGTTAGTAGAGGAAATGGAACTCGAAAGTCGGTATCGGAAAGGCTTAGATCGAACGGAGCCGAGATCTTTAGAGGAGTGTCAGGAGTAGCTCCGAACGTAGCGGAGTATTGGCTAGAAGCAGTTGAAAGAATCATGGACGATTTGGATTGTACCAATGAAGAAAAGTCGAAGAAGGCTGCTTCGTTGCTTCGCGACGAAGCTTATCGTTGGTGGCTCACCGTCAAACAAGGTGTACCGCAGATCGATCGGATTGGGATTTCTTTAAGGCCAAGTTTGAAGGAAAGTACGTAGGAGCCAGTTATTTGGACTCGCAAAGGAAAGCGTTTCTAAATCTAGTGCAAGGAAGTAAGTCGATAGCTGAGTACGAAGCGGAATTTGTGCGGTTAAGCCAGTATGCTAAGGGAATTGTGGCCACTGATTATGAGAGGTGCGTCCGGTTTGAGGACGGATTGTAGATGAACTTGAATCTTGATTGCTCCGCAGAGGGAGAGAGACTTCGCGGTGCTAGTGGAGAAAGCTCGGATCGCTGAAGAGGTTAGGAAGACTATCAGGGAGAGCCGAGAAAAGAATAGGAACGAGAATAAGAGAAGGGTTGGACCGTCAGCATCGTTTGGTGATGCTCAGAAAAGACCGAAAGTTGAAAATACGGTACGTCCTTGTGCTCGGTGTGGAAGACCTCACACAGGAGAGTGTTGGGGAAATAGTAAGGAATGCTTTCAGTGTGGATCTAAGGCATATCTGGTTAAGAATTGTCCTCGAGCGATGAGGGGTCGTGGTTCAAGTCATGGAAGGAATGGTTGTAGTCAGAGTCAACCGAAGATGTGATATCGGGTAAGCTCCTTTGTTTTGGAATATTCTTTAATTACTTTCCTTGTTTGTAAGTTAGCTCTTTCTTGTATGATCCGGATCTTGAGAGAGAACTTAAAGACCGTGGTCGGGAGTATGATAGACTAAGATCGAGTGCAATGGAGAAGTAGAATAGCGAGTTATGATTATTCGGTAATAAGTAATTTTGAGGACGAAATTATTTTAAGGAGGGTAGAATTGTAACACCTGGTTTAGGGGCTAGGTAATTTAAGTATAATTCGGTGTTGGCGGTGTTTTGGGTGTGTTTGGAGGTGTTTTAGAGGTTTTAAGAATGCTCGGGTAAAAGGGAAGGCTTAGGAAAAGTTTTAATTTTAGGGTTAAGAAATGGAGCTGGGCTTTAGAGGGCTTAAGAAATTTATTTGGAAGGTTAAGGCACATGAAAGGTATTGGCAAAGTGGTTATCTTACCGCTTGGGGGCTTTGGAAGGTGGCGCCTAAGGGAGCAAGGGTTCGAGTTGTTGGGCAAAGAACTTTGTTTTATTTTTAAGGCCAAGGACCTGGGCTAAGTAGGCCTTAAAAATAAATGTCAAGTTGATGGACATGAAAGTCCAATTGGCGAATGGCTCTTAGGCGCTACTTAGGTATTGGAGGGAGGGAGGTCGCGGTTCGAGGGCCTGAGCTGCATTATGGAGTTTTATTTTGTTGTTTGGTGATGGGTGAAGTAGGTTGGATTTAAAATAAAATAGTGGGGCTTTATGTCAAGGAATGCAAGGTGGCGAATGGCTGGGCACTAGTTGGTTGTTGGCTTTCCCCTGTGTCCCGTGTTCGAATCTCAGAAATGAGGTGGATTTGTTTTTTGTTGCCGATTGGTGTGAGGTGGACGGCACATGGGTGTTGCATTTGAGGTGTAACTCTTGTTAGTCAAGAGTGATAAGTGTTAGATGGCTAGGTAGGATTAGTGTTAAATTTTATCTAGTATTTGTTTTTTATTGTAGGATAATTATTATTTATTTTATTTTATTTTATTGGATAAGTGGGATAATTGTAGGAGTATTTGATTTAGTTTAAAATTGGTGGATAGAAGAAATTGTTGTCGCTTTATTTATTTATTATTATTTTTTTAGATAATATAGGATATGGGTAAATGTGGGGTTGGCTAATTCAAATTTAATTTGAATTAGTAGGTGATGGCCAAAGGATGGATTCTTCACGTGGGTAGGTGGCGAATTTTTATAAATAGGGAAACACCCTTTTCATATTTTTTTTCTCCTTTTATTGCTTGTGCCAAAATTTATTTGTTCTTCTCCGTTGTTCTTGCAAAATTTGGAGCAAGAGGGTTCTCTTCTTTTCCCAATTATTTTATGAGGCCAAGATTTCTTTAGTGTTCAACACCATTGTCAAACCTCTTAACTCTTTTTGTTTTCTCGTTAGCCTAAGCCGAATATCCATAGCCTTTTCTCCTTTTCTTTTCTTTATTTGTTTTAGCGAATCTCCTCTCAACTCGGTCGAAATCTCCTTTTGATAGCCTAGTGTGGTGGCCGAATATCAACAAAGGTGATCTCCTTGGTTCATCTCCATTCGCTTTTAAGGGTAAGTGTTCTCTTTAGTACATTTCGATTCTTTTCCATAAAGTTACCGAATCAGGACTCTAGGCCTTGATTCCTTTGGTGGGCCGTATGATCTGTAGGGCCATGATGATGTGTTTTTCTATTGTAGCCAACGCAAGGGAGCACTTAGGGGCTATTCAGATTCGGTTACTCAAGGTAAGGGTTAGGTGCTATTCGGCCAAAGGGGTCCTCTTTTCATGGATTTTTGTTATAAACCATATTTGGCATTCGTGCGATTCTAACCTTGACCATTTAGGAGTTTTAGCGTTGATTAAGGAGCTTTGGATTTCAAGACTCATCGGTAAGGATGAGTAGTTTATGATTATTCGCTTAAGATTTGTATTAACCAAGTTTTGATTAGATATCGTTATGGATGCGAATACCACCAAGGTGAGCAAGGAAAGTCCCCGTTCAAGTTTAAGAAGAGGTCGATTTAATTTGTTCGTGATTGGCCAAGGGGTGTGGGCGCAATGTAAAACGATAGGCGATAATAACGGTAGTCTCGCTAAACGATAGCGTCGGGATCGAGGGTTTAGAGCTTCAGGTTATAAGGTGTGTAGTTAGACCATTGTTTCCGGGATTTGTTGTGCTATATGTTTACTAATGAATGCAGTGCCATATGTGTAATGGATACCCTAAAAGTGGTATGATGACGACCAGGTTAGTATCAAATCTGTTGAGATGTGGTTATTAATACGTGTATGTGAGTATGTCTATGAATATGAATGTATGCCTGAATATCATGTACATGCTTTATTCATTATGTCATTATATTATGTTACATGTGCATGGGTGGGTTTTTGAAAGAAGGTGCAGTGTACTTGAGTACGTGGTTGATGTCGACTTTGTGCTACATCGTGGATTGGCGCCGACCGAGGTCGCGTTGTGGATCTTTGCGATTTAGTTCGCGTGGTTACCTTGATTGATATCGGCTTTATGCCATATCGTGGCTTGATGGATTGCTGTGTGCTCCATCGTGGTTTGATGTTAGCTATACGCTACATCGTGGATGGCATTGGTTGCCTTTTTGGAGGGAAAAGGAGAGGGTGACTCGATAGTCCCCTGGTGTGTGGTAGGCTGGTTAAGGGGGTGTGTAGCGGTTGGACCTTAGGATTGGGTTGGGTATCATGATTGCATGGTTTGGTTATAAATTGATATGGAAATGGGCCGAGCCCAATATGGAATATGAATAGGTATGTTATAAGAACATACGTGGAAATGGGCCAAGCCCAGTGATCAGTGGACTGATGAGAAAAGGGCCTAGCCCAGTGCTTGAATATGATTTGATTGTGGGCCAAGCCCAGATTATGGTAATGTCTAAATGGTTATATTTACATGTTGCATTTGATAATTGGGATGTTATGTGGCTAGCATGTGGGTGGATTTCAGTGGTTTTAATTACACACTGAGTCTGTATGACTCACCCAATTATTTATCCAACATCGCAGGTAACAGAATGATCGGACCGGGTTGGAGAGGATGCAAGGTGGCCCATGTATGAGATTAATTTAATTATTTTTAAGTAATTTTAATACTAAGTGTTTTGTTTAATATTGGTTGTAATAAGGGCCACTTTTGTTTAAAGTACTCTTTTATGGATGATGAATTTATATCGTACTTAGAAATATTTTTACAAATGATTTATCTTTTAATAAAATATAATAAAGTTTTAATTCAAACCAAGCTTATTATTTAATAATTTTTAATGGAATTGCTTCCCGAAAATAAACAAAATTTTCAAGTTTTATTCTAAAGACAAAGATGTTCAACCGTCATTCCGCAGTGACATAACCAGATCCGGTAAAAGCTCGTGGGCCGGGTTTGGGGATGTTACAAACTTGTCTAAATAAGGTCTAAAAATTCTGTTAATTAGATCCATAAACACTGCAGGTGCATTTGTCAAACCAAATGGCATCACAAGAAACTCATAGTGTCCATACCTGGTTTTAAAAGCTGTCTTTGGCACATCTAAATCTTTTACCCGTAACTGATAATAGCCAGAACGAAGATCATTCTTTGAAAATACAGTGGCACCCTTCAATTGATCAAATAAATTATCAATACGAGGCAATGGATACTTGTTCTTTATTGTAACTTTGTTAACTTGCCTGTAATCAATGTACAGTCTCAACGATCCATCTTTCTTCTTTACAAATAGAACCAGTGCACCCCAAGGTGAGAAATTAGGTTGAGCAAAGCCTCTATCAATCAACTCTTCCAACTGTGTTTTTGATAAACTGTAAAACATATTTTAACAGCATATTTAATGGGCTTTTGGATAATTTAGCCCTTGATTTATGTAAAAAGGTGCTTTTAATCCTTTCTTTTCATGTTTATACTCGGAAAAGCACCCAAGGATAAAAAGAACATAAAACGAGCTTAAAACGAAGTAATTGGGCTTTAGGAAGCAATCAGCACGACCTGGCCCAAAGCCCACACGACCATGCCTCGCCAATTACCTAGAGCACGACTTCAACTACGTAACACACGGATGTGCAGCATCCATTCATCACACAGACGTGCCTGGTCATCTACATGGTCGTGCCCAAATTGACAGACCTAAAGCACGGCCTAAATCCTAACTCATACAGCCGTGCCCAAAACAACAGAATCGCGACACGGCTCAACCACGAGTTACACGGGCGTGTGTCATGGTCGTACCCCTACTGCGGGAGAGAGCAATTTCACTTGGATTTGGATGCTTGAAGCCAAAGAAACAAACTCCTAATTCTACTCCAACACCCTAATAGTAATTATGCTTGAAGGAGATACTTAGGAGCCAAGTATAGCATCCCAAAGCCTATATAAACAACCCAAGGCAAACATTAAAGGGGAGCTTTTTGGTAGAGGCTTTTGCCGAAATGTTTATCTTTTAGGGAATCACTTAAAGATAGCCAGTTGATTCTTCTCAAGAAGCCGGAACTCCATTCAAGACGGAGGATCTCTCCTTTAATTCCTTGAGGGGGTTTCAGGGATTTTTTATGTTTTTTTTATTCTTTACTCTTGAGATGTTTTCTTATTTAGTTATGCAGTAAACCCCTCAAATACCTGAAGGTGATGAAACCTATGATGGATTTTGTTATTTGATTTCTAAATTATATGATAAGTACTTGGTTTGTTCTTAATTATGTTGCTTAGTTTAATCTGATGTGCTTAGGTGGAGGAATAGACCCTACCTAAGAGTAGATCTAGCATAATTGAGCGGAGTTGATCAGGTGCTTAGAGATAGGGTTACGAGATTTTACCGGATTAGGGTGACACCTAATATGGGAATCCATTGATCGATTTACTGCTTCCTTAGGGGGTTATTATAAGAGAATGAGAGTTCCACTAATTAACCAAAGGTTAGACGTTATTTGCCTCGAGAGAGGGTTTAATATAGGTTAAGGAGTCTTACGGATCAAGCTAAGTAAAGAAATCATATGGTTTGGGAAATAAATAATAAGTGAAGTCATAGGTGGATTCTTCCTGAGGGTATTGTCCTTATCAACTGTGTTTTCCTAAAGTCTTTCTCCTATTCATTCTTTTGTCTTTGCATTTAGTCTTTCATTAGTTTAATAATTCAATCACTCCAAATTTTAGGCTAAATAATAGAGAGAAAGTGAGTAGTAGTACTTTTAGGTTCCCTTGGGTTCGATAAGATATTCTTGCCTGAGCTATACTACTGTTCGATAGGTGCACTTGCCTTTATTGTTGTCACAGTTAGTCTACACGTTCGATCACTCTTTCATAGATATAAAAACTCGAATGTTTGACATGATCAAGTTTTTGGCGCCGTTGCGGGGACTCCTAAAATATTAAGAAAGCTCTATTTCTATTACCGTAGCCATTATATTTATTTTTAAATTTTTCTTATTTTTATACATATATTTTTGTTTTTCTAAATTTCTTTCTTTCTTTTCATAGAAGGTACCCCTAGTTTATGACTAGAAGGAATCTGAGAGGACCATTAGAATACGAGAGTGACATTGAAGCTACCACTCGCAGAAATCACAGAGAAATTAGACGAGCCCTAGACTGTCAAAGAGAAGAACAACAAAGATCCAATCCTACTGAAGGGATGGACGAGAACAACCCACCAAATGTGCAAGAACAGAATGCTCCGCGTACTATGTATGATTATGCTAAACCTAATTTGACATGAGCATAATCTAGTATTGTTAGGCCCACTATAGCTGCTAATAATTTTGAATTAAAGCCCAACACAATACAAATGATTCCACAATTTGTTCAATTTGATGGTTTGCAGGATAAGGATCCAAACACTCATATATCTAATTTTTTAGAATTCTGTGATACCTTCAAAATAAACGATGTTTCTGATGATGCCATACGTCTTCTGTTATTTCCTTTTTCATTAAGGAATAAAGCAAAGCATTGGTTGAACTCGTTACCACAAGGTTCAATCATCACATGGGATCAAATGACCGAAAAATTTCTTTTAAAATATTTTCCACCAGGTAAAATGGCTAAATTTAGGAATGACATATCTTCTTTTGTGCAGAATGACGTAGAATCATTATATGATGCATGGGAAAGATACAAGGATCTCCTAAGAAGATGCCCACACCACAGATTACCTTTGTGGCTTCAAGTCCAAACTTTCTACAATCGTGTAAATTCTCCAACTAGACAAATGATCGATTCATCAGTCGGTGGAACATTGAATAATAAAACTCCTTAAGCGACTTACGATTTTATTGAGGAGATGTCGTTGAACACCTATCAATGGTAAATTACAAAACTAAATCGACAAAATCAGCCGGAGTTTTTAACATAGACGCAGTGACAATGCTGTCAACACAGGTGGAGTTAATGAATAAAAAGCTTGATAATTTATGTTCTTCATAGGTACATCCAGTCATGCAATGCGAAGCAAGCAGGAATGTGGTGAATTCTGAGTACCCACCCTACCAACCAGGAGCAGAAAACGAGCAGACCAACTGTATAGGTAATAATTTTTGATCTAATAATAACCCTTATAGTAACACTTATAATGCAGGTTGGAGGAACCACCTAATTTTTTTCATGGGGAGGACAAGGAAATCAAGGAAATCAAAGGTAGCAACCTACTCCAAATTACCAAAACCAGCCCTATCCACAGGAAAAGAAATCAACCCTTAAGAGATGTTGACAAAATTCATGGCAGCTACAGATTCTCGTCTCCAAAAGACTAAAGCAATACGTGATGAACAACAAAAATTGATCAAAGGAATCGAGCATCAACTTGGAGAACTTACTAGGTCCGTGGGACATCTCACAAAGGTGATTTCTGAACGTCAACAAGGAAGTCTACCAAGCAACATAGAAATAAACCCAAAAGAGAAAATCCGAGCCATCACAGCTCTAGAGGATACAAAAGTAGACGAGCCCACCTCAGTAAAAGAAACTAAGGAAGAGAAAGGTAAAATAGAGGTAGCACAAGATAGGAAAAAACTGGTAATCAAAGAATACCAACCTCGCATACCTTATACCTGAGCATTGAAAAAAGATGATTCAGAGGAACAATTCGGTAAGTTTCTAAAACTTTTAAAGAAATTACATATTAACTTACCTCTTCTTGAAGCCCTTTTTCAGATGCCCAACTCAAGGAGATTTTTAAGATGGCTCTTGACAAATAAATGCAAAATAGATGAAGAGCACCACGTAGAACTTAACGCAACATGCTTATCAATGGTACAGAACAGACTACCACATAAACTAAAAGATCCAGGGAGTTTTACGATTCCATGTTTAATTGGTAGTATAACTATTGATAATGCGTTAGCCGATTTAGGGGCAAGTATAAATGTCATGCCTTATGCACTGTTTAAACGACTAGGTCTAGGGAAGCCCAAACAAACTAGGATGAGTATTCAACTAGCTAATAAAACCGTTAGAATTCCTAGGGGCATTATTGAAGACGTTTTAGTAAAAATCAATAAATTTGTTTTCCCAGTAGATTTTGTTGTTTTAGACATGGATGAGGGAAGTTCAGTCCCTTTAATTTTAGGAAGACCTTTTCTTGCAACTGCCAAGACTAAAATTGATGTTGCCACAGGAGAACTCATACTTCATGTAGGAGATGAATTGGTCAATATTCAAGCTATCGGCTCAGCCAAAACAACAGAAGATGAAGGTAAGAAAGCCGTTTCAATAAATAATCAAATTGTACAAACTTCATCGCAGGAAATATCACAAAGCATCTAAGCTGAGCCAACTCATAGTCCTCAAGTAGTCACAGAAGAATCACACTAGAAACAAAATTGGAAGACTGACAAATTAGGAGAGCAGAAGATACACACCAAAGAAAAGCCGGATCCACACGAAGTAAAACCTAAGGAACCACCAGAAGAGCTCATAGGGACATCAAATCACTTTAAAATAGGAGACCAAGTGCTGTTAGACAAAGTTGATCCTTACATCAGTTCAACAGAACTGCAGAAAAAGGAAGAAATACTCCTTCAGGAACACGATGTTTTCCCACACGAAATAGTCGAGGTAAACAATCCAATGTTTGGCAATTTCAAGGTAAACGTTTCTCGACCTAAACTTTGTCACGAAAATAAAACTGTCAGTAAGAGAGAAAATATTCAAACCTTTCAACCTCCCTAAAATCTTCAAGGTCTAGGACAGTCTAGCTTAAGACTATAAACGAGTGCTTCTTGGGAGGCAACCCGAGCACTAACACTTTTTATTTTTTATTTTTTTAAAAAAATTATTTTTTATTTTCTTTTCTTCTCTTTTCTCTTTCCACATTTAAAATAAAGATACTGGTTTCTAGGCCACACGGCCTTACACACGGCCGTGCTTGTGGCCGTGTGGACCACCGGAACCATCACACTAACAGAGTAGAGCCGTGTAAGTCAGGCCAACCACCCCCAACATCACGGATCCAACCACCCACAGCACGGGCACTGACAAAAACAGCACGGCTGTGCCTCACAACCGTGCTAAGATACTGACTTATTGAGCACGGACAGACCACGCCCGTGCATTCCACCTGTGCTCCTATACTGGCTTTTTAGAAACGGGCGTGCCCATCAACAAACGGGCGTGGAAGAACAACACACTCCACAACACGGCCGTGCGAAGTAGCCGTGTGAATCGACACACCCTCGACACACGGGCGTGGGAACATACCAGATTTGAAAATTTTATTTAAATCCCCACAGCCTTCCCCTCTCCTCCATCTTCCTTCTCCCTTTTCTTTCTTACAAATTTTTCTCTCTGTTCATAGAAAAGGTCCAAGACTCTTGAGCAACACAATGATCATGTCGAAGAAACATAAGAAGGTCAGCATCATCTCCTTAGAGGAGACCTCAACATGAGTTCGCGCAGGCAGCTTCACTTAATTGACACGCCAAGGGTCTCGAAAACATTTTCGGTTCTATTTTTCTTTTCTCTTCTCCTTTATTTTCCTTATCTTTATTTATATCCTGCTTAATTTAAGTTATTTCATATTACTTTCTTGGTTTTAGGTTCTAAAGGCAGTTTGGGAATCACACACCACAGCCTTCAAGGTCACGTCCACCTCGCGAACCATCCAACAATAAGGACTCCTTAGTCCATTAATATTTTCTTTTAATTTCAGTTTTATTCTTAGTCTCCTTCATTTTATTTCCTTAATCTTTAATTATATTATTAGTATAGTATTATTATTTCTCTAGATCTCTTGGCTATAACTTCATAGGCTACCCAATTTCTTCATCTAGCAAATTACTTTCCGGTAGCCACTCAACCAGGCCCATAGAAAACACCATCACCGCCACCAAAGACGCCAGGGATCATCCAAATTTCAGGGAGTATTACTTTCCCCACTTATCTTTTTTAATTTAGCACCTAATTATCATTATCTATCTTTGTACATTGAGGGCAATGTACATCTTAAGTGTGGGGGTAATAGTGCCTAACTTTTTACATAATTCTCAAAACCCTAAAATTAGTCTTGATCTTAAGTATTTTTCTTATATTATTAATTAGGTGAAATTTCTAATGATTTATGATTTTTATCGATATGTTTTAGAATAAGTCTTAGTTAATTATGCATTGATGATTATATTTGAAGAATACTAGAGAATCGAGCATGATAAATCTACTTTCTAAAAATTAAAATTGATAGGTTGTTGAACCTAATTTGAGTATCACCTTAAAGTTCAAAATTTATAAGGATCGATGTCAAAACACCCATAATTTTTTGTGAGATTTTGAGCCTTATAGAGCATATACCCTTTTTCGTGCTCACTTTAATTGATTATGAGTGTGTCAACTTTGAACCGTTATTCTAGAACTTGCCTCGCTTATGCATGTGGAGACCACATTAATGATTTGATACATCGAGATGATAAAGGAACCTAGGTTTTAACCCATTCACTACACTAAAAAAGCCTACCCATACAAATTAACCCCTAGTGAACCCCATTGAATCCTAACAACCTTTTTATTGACTCACCCACTAATATTAACCAAAAATCCCTTTGTATTTGTTATCAACATTCCCTTGACTATCCCTCTATCGAGAATTGATTTGATCAATTGCCGAATTAGGTTATTTCAAGCACCAAAGATCCTTCTATTATGTTTATTTTAGTTTGTTCTTAAAAAAAAAACCAAGTATACTCAATATCAGTAGTATAATAAAAGAGCTTAGAGCATTTAAACTCCAATTGTTGAAGAAAAAGCCCGTATTAAAGTATTATAAAATTTTAAGTAATGAAAATATTCGTTATTATATAGTAATTATCTATAGTGGTATTATTAGTTTTCATTCTAAGTAAATATTCATATTTAGTTCAGTGTTTCTAGTTGGGCAATTCGTCAAGTCAGTCTCGATTCTAAACCTTTAATCCAGCTTTTATCCACACCCTTAACCTTAGCCCCATTACAACCCTGATTAAAGACCTTTTGATCTGTGTATCATCTCATATACAGTGGTGGAGATTTGATTTTCAGGCAAGCCTATGGGATTAACTTTTCAAGTTCGACTTACAGTGCTTATTCTTGAACCATAAACACCTTCGAGTGATTTGAGTGAATCTTTAGTAAGGATGTCAGTTCTTGTCAATTTTGAATTAAAGATAATCACTTAGATAAGGGGAGACATCTATGTTTTCATGCTATAAAGGTATGACTTATCGTAATTGAATCTTTAGGGTTCTTTGAGTTGAATTATCCATGTATAAATTATTTATGAATTATGATGAGACATTGTCAATAGGAATTATGAATTATGGAAAGTTCGTTTTAATTGTAAAGTTGAGAATTTTGCTTGAGGACAAGCAAAAGCCTAAGTGTGGGGGTGTTTGATAAACCGTAAAAGTAACATATTTTAACCCCATATTTAAAAGGCTTTTGGATAATTTAGCCATTGATTTATGTAAAAAAGGTGCTTTTAATCCTTTCTTTTCATGTTTATACTCAGGAAAGCACTCGAGGATAAAAAGAACACAAAACGGGCTTAAAACGGAGTAATTGGGCCTTAGCAAGCAATCAACATGGCCTGGCCCAAAACCCACACGACCGTGCCTCACCAATTACCTAGAGCACGGCCTCAACTACGTAACACACGACCGTGCAGCATCCATTCATCACACGGACATGCCTAGTGATCTACATGGCCGTGCCCAAATTGACAGACCTGAGGTACGACCTGGATCTTGACTCACACGGCTGTGCCCAAAGTGACAGAATCGAGACACGACCCAATCATGAGTTACATGGGCATGTGTCATAGCCGTGCCCCTACCGTGGGAGAGAGCAATTTCACTTGGATTTGGATGCTTGAAGCCAAAGAAACATACTCCTAATTCTACTCCAACACCCTAATAGTAATTCTGCTTGAAGGAGATACTTAGGAGCCAAATATAGCATCCCAAAGCCTATATAATCAACCCAAGGCAAACATTAAAGGGAAGCTTTTTGGCAGAGGCTTTTGCCGAAGCGTTCATCTTTTAGGGAATCACTTGAAGATATCCAGTTGATTCATCTCAAGAAGCCGGAACTCCATTCAAGATGGAGGATCTATCCTTTAATTCCTTCAGGGGGTTTTAGGGATTTCTTATGTTTTGTTTATTCTTTACTCTTGAGATGTTTTTGTATTTAGTTATGCACTAAACCCCTCAGATACCTGAAGGGGATGAAACCTATGATGGATTTTATTATTTAATTTCTAAATTATATGATAAGTACTTGATTTGTTCTTAATTATGTTGCTTAATTTAATCTGATGTGCTTAGGTGGAGGAGGAATAGACCCTACCAAAGAGTAGATCTAGCATAATTGAGCGGAGTTGTTCGGGCGCCTAGAGATAGGGTTACGAGATTTTGTCAGATTAGGGTGAAACCTAATATGGGAATCCATTGATCAATTTACTACTTCCCTAGGGGGTTATTATAAGAGAATGAGAGTTCCACTAATTAACCTAAGGTTAGACATTATTCGCCTCAAGAGAGGGTTTAATATAGGTTAGGGAGTCTCACGGATCAAGCTAAGTAAAGAAATCATATGGTTTGGGGAATAAATAATAAGTGAAGTCATAGGTGGATTCTTCCTGAGGTTATCGTCTTTATCAACTGAGTTTTCCTAAAGTCTTTCTCCTGTTCATTCTTTTGTCTTTGCATTTAGTCTAAGTATTTCATTAGTTTAATAATTCAATCACTCCAAATTTCAGGCTAAATAATAGAGAGAAAGTGAGTAGTAGTACTTTTAGGTTCCCTTGGGTTCGATAAGATATTCTTGCCTGAGCTATACTACTGTTTGATAGGTGCACTTGCCTCTATCGTTGTCACAGTTAGTCTACAGGTTCGATCACTCTTTCATAAATATTAAAACTCAACTGTTTGACACGATCATTTTTTAACTCTTTTAATACGGTAGGAGCCATTCTATAAGGTGCTATGGATATAGGTGTTGTTCCCAGGACAAGATCTATAGAGAATTCCACTTCTCTAACCAGTGGTAAGCTAGGTAACTCTTCTGGAAATATTTCAGGAAGTTTACATATAGCTGGCACTGACTGAATCTTTGACTCAGATACTTTAGTGTCCAACACATATGCAAGATAAGTATCATAACACTTTCAGACATATTTCTGTGCTGATATTGCTGAAATCACATTAGATAACCCATCTAATTTATCAAATTCAACATGGAGTAACTCACCATTCTAACATTTCAACACAATATATTTCTATTTGCAATTCACCACTACATCATGTGGAGTTAACCAGTCCATTCCCAAATCACATCAAATTCATCAAATGGCAATAGCATCAAGTCAGCTGAAAAATAATAACCCTTCACAATCAATGGATAGTTTTTATAGACTTTTCCACCATAACATACTGGCCCAGGGGATTCGAAACTTTAACCAAAAATTCAGTAAATTTAATAGGTAAATTTTTAATAGACACTAAGTTTGTGCATATGTATGACTGTGAGGAACCAGGATCAATCAAAGTAGTAATATCAGTATCAAGTAGAGAAAATGTACCAGTAATGAGGTTTGGTGCTGCAGCATCTTCTTTAGCACGAATAGCATATGTCCTTGCCGGTGCTCATGCCTCAGATTTAACTGTTGTATCCCTTGTAATACCTTAGCTACCACTAACATTGCTGGGGTGACGGGGTGGTCTGCCTCTCAAAATAGGATTACTCAGCTTTGGAGCCTACTCAATTTAATTTTCAACCCTTCTTGGACAATCTCAGAGAAATGGGTCAAGGAACCACATCCATAACAAGCCCCGCTTATCAAATGACATTCTCCAAAATGAAACTTATTACAGTGTTTACATTTCAGTTTGGGATTACCAACACTACCAACACTGGTTACAAATGGTGATAAAGACCTCAGGTTAGAGTGTTGAGAGCCTCGCTCTTTTCTAGAATATCCCCTAGAGGTGGTAACACGATCATAATACTTCAATTTCTTAGAAGAAATTTCTTAGAAGTAGATAACTGTGACTTACTCATAATTCTTTTACTAGAAACTCGAGCTTCTTTTTCATCTTGTTTCTTCTCTTTACTCAATTCTCCAGCTTTGTGTGTTCGATCGGCAAGTACCACAAATTCCCTCAATTCAAGAATTCTGATCAACAACTCACTGTCTTCATTTACGCCCTCCTAAAAGTGTTTACACATATCAACTTCGGTTAGAACCCATTCTCTAGCATTTTTGCTCAATCGAACAAATTCTCGTTCATATTCAGACAAAGTCATATTTCCCTGTTTGAGCTCTAAAAATTCATTCTTTTTCAGATCTAGGAATCTCTGACTAACATACTTCTTTCTGAATTCATTTTGGAATAATTCCCATGTAATATTTTCTCTCGATACTACAGAAGTTATGGTATTCCACCAATGTTAAGCTGTGTCTTTCAATAAGGATACTACATATTTCAGACATTCAGCAGGTTTACAAGATAATTCGTCTAAAACCCGGATGGTATTTTCCAACCAAAAATCAGCCCTTTTTGGATCATCATCTGCGGTAGCTCTAAATTCCTCTGCCCAATATTTACAGATTTTATCTACCGGAGGCTTACCAATTCTAGCAGGTTCATCACCCTGTGGTATTTCATGAACCGGTTGAGGAGCAGGTGGGGGAGATTTTTGTACAGTAAGATTTGTTCTTATATACTGAGTGAACAATTCATTCATCATTTGAAAAAAGGCTTGTTTTGCCTCCTCACTTCAACCCTCAGATATAGGCCTTTCACTACTAGTTGCTTCTCTTTAAACTAAAGCTGAAGCATTGCTCTCAGCTTCCTCGGATTCAACTCTAGGTTGGTTGGATGACATTACTATATGAAAATACATTTAAAATGGTTAGGAGATATCACACTATCACAAATTATATAATGGCATGTATAGCTAAACTCATACTTGCTACGTTCAATCCAAGAATTGGCTAAGTCGTAGCTTGATACCGATAAATGTAACACCCATAACCCGTATTTGTCACCGAAATAGGGTTACAGAGTATTACCGAAGTTTACAGAAAAATTTCAGATACTTCATGTTAATTATTATTCATTTCCGAAAGTAGTCATGTTGTCCCTTAAATGGACCCTCTAGGCCCAATATAAACATTAGAATCTAGTCGGGACTAAATCAGTAACTCAAAGAATTTTTTTAAAAATTTTCAAAAATTATCCAAGATACAAGGCACACATGCCCGTGTGGTTAGGGCACACTCCCGTGTGATCATATGACACACCCGTGTCACAGGCCGTGTCTGACCTCGTGTAACTCTATGACTTGCACCACACGAGTAGCCACACGTCCGTGTGATAGGCTGTGTGATTAATTAATTATTTTTCAAAATTAGGTGCAGGTTTCACACGGCCAAGACACACACCCGTGTTTTGGACCGTGTAACTATAAACTAAAAAATATATAGGATTTTTCCTATGTAATTCGTCACCTTTTTACTTAAATCCATTGTTAAAACTAAGTAATTGTTTAATAAATTAATGAAATATGTGAAAATATGAAATTAGGACATAGAAATTATTAAAATGTGATTTTATGCTTTATTATATAGTTTTCATGCATAAAATAGCTTATTTTATATTTATTTGAGCATATTATATTTTTAAGACATAAAATGGGCCATGCATGATTAAATTAAATAATAAAATATAAAATTATATTTAATAGTTCATTTTAAAATATTTCATTAATAATTTGGGTTGTAACTAATTATTTAAATTGGATAATTTTTATTCTTTGGTCCTTTAACTTATTGATTTTTTTGGACAGGTTTGATAGCTTTGTTGGATTATAAAAACCGTAAAAATTGAAGACCAAGCCAACCCAAATTCAGCTACACATGGCTGTCCACATAAACCACTATTGGTTTAATTACACAAGGTCCTTGCAATGTTGAAGAAATTGGAGATTTGCCCGAAGATTTACATTTGACCGAGCCTCAGTCTTGAGTTGTCATGGCTTTTAAATTGCTTAAATATCAAGAAAAATCTAAGTCAAAAGCCACTAAGCATGGTCGACCACTCATTGAAGAAACTTGAAGAGATTAAACCCCGCTATTTTTAGCAAACTACCCTCCTCTCTTCACCTATAAATAAGACCCCTTCATTCCTTCATCCATCATCCCTCATCCTTCATCCCTCATCCTTCATCATTCTCTCTTTCCTCTAATTTCTTCAAGCATTTTCCATTACCAACGCCTAGCATCATCTATTCATAGAGATTTTAGCAATTAAGCCTCTTAAAGAGTCTTGGATGATAGCCACTTTGATTTGGGTTTAATCTTTCCTTTCTTTAATTTAATCTAAAAATGTTTGATATGTGTTCTTTGTTCTTGTTTACAACAATGATAGCTTAATTTTATTTAAGCTAGGATGATTACTTTGATTAAATAATATTTATTTGATTCGTGCTTATAATGTTTGTGCCTCAATCGATCATGTTTTCAATTAAAATCAAGTCTGTATTTCGTTCATACGTGATTGAAATGTACCTAAATTAGCTGAGTGATCCTTACCAGACGACGGCTAGTGGACACATAATGAAATGTGCATGCTCAATTTAGATCCTAACCGGATTAAATTGCAGGTTGCATAACAACTCTAACCAAGCTCTGTTATCTGCATAATTTTTAGATTTGTGTGAATAAACTGTTTCAAACCTAACATGTCCCAAATAAGGATCAGTAAAATGCGTATTTACTAAGTAAAGGATTTTGAAAGGACTTAATTTTGTTTCCAAACTCATGAAAGATCGAGTTGCCATGGAATTTTTTTCGAATGTTGTTAAGCATGTTGATAATAAATTGAGTTTAATTAAAGTAATTATTCTAGTTTATTTATATTATAATTGTTGCAAATTGTGTTTAATTTTTCTAAAATCTATTTCATTGATAGAGTTTACATATTTAGGATAATTTGCATTAGGGATCATTGCAATTAGTTTAATATACTTAATTTTGATCATCACTTCTCAATCATATTTTGTTTTTATTTACCAAATTGTTAATATAATTTTACAAATTAAGTGACTTAGCATAAATACAATCCTTGTGGAGACGATAACTCGAGACTTACTTATTACTTGATAACAACTGTGTACACCTGCACAAACCTACGCTTTACACTAGCACACATGGCTGAGACACACGTTTGTGTTTTTTCCCGTGTGCTCAATTCCGAGCATTCTATTTCTCGAATTTAAGATGTAGGGGACACATGGCCTATCCACACGTCTATGTACTAGGCCGTGTGTCATACACGATCTAGACACATGCCCGTATGTCTACCTATGTGGACAAAATAAAGTCATTTCTAGCTTCATTTCTCACCCAAAATTTTAAAAATATCCTGTACCAAAACTTACATCCAACTACCAACCAATTCAAGCATTATAATCAGGTTAATTCTATCACTTAACATGATATATGCTTATATGCACACATATTTATAATCTTACCTTGGTTTAATCTATATGTTAAACATAATTTAATCAACCATACTTAACATATTAACTACCATAGTATGACCTTATAAGTATATCAAAACATACCATTACTAGCCATTCCAATGGATAGATTACAAACATAATTTTCAAGCCAACAATGGCCAAATTAACCTATACATGCCATTATACCAAAATAAGTTTACTATTTATACCAAAATAAGATTGTGGATAGTGTGATGATGCTCCAACCGTTCACCAACCTTCGTGAGCTTCTGAGCACAATAAAATGGAGAAAATGCTAAAGAAAGGAGACGGGCAGCTATGCAAGGGAAGGAAAAGGGAAATGAAATGTAGAGAAAATGCCAGTGAGAGGAGAATTGAGTGTTGAGGGATGATGAATGAATGAAGGATGGCAAGGCATTTATAGGTGAAGGTATGGGTTTGAGTTTACTAAAAATAGGTTTAAATTTCCTTCCTTCCCTCTCTCATGTGGCCGATCATGCTTCAAGGAATAAGGGATTTCCAAGTCTTCTCAATTTGAATTTCATATTCAAGCTAAAAATAGATATAGAGTTGATGGTATCAATAGAGTTGGGCTGAATTTTGATTACTTTCCAACTGTAAGGACCTTTAATTAATTATCCCAAAACATATTTTGGGCAGCCACCTTTAAGTGTCGAATTTAGGCTCATAGTTCCCCTTGTTGGCCGGTTCTTCAGTTCAAAACTTAGCAGACATATCCATCTTTCATCACCTTCTTTTTTGGGCCAAGTAGTCAACCTCATGCCTCAAATTGCATGGGCTTGCCATCCACATGGATAACTTCTACCTTTCCATGTTTTATTTATTTAAATCATGTCTCCAATGGACCTCCTCATAGTAAAAATACATATATTAAGAAATTAACATGAATTAATATAAACTATGCATGAAAATCATGTAATTAAGCATAATTACACATACTTTCTAAATTCATGTCTAAAATTACTAATTAAGTAAAATTCACTTGTTTCAATAATAATTACTCGAGATAAACACATTTATTAAGTAAAAAGGTGGTAAAATATATAGAAAAAACCTATATAATTTAGAGTTTAGAGTGGATAGTTGGAATCTATTGTGCACATGAGAATTGCACCAAAAATAGAAAAAAAATAAAACAAGAGAGAAAGGGGATTCAAACTAGGGACCTCTAGGATAGTTAATGAGCTTCCAACCACTAAACCACAACACTTCCTTATTTTCACTATTGCGCAATTAATGTAAAACATAGGAGATGACATTATCACTCTTGGATAATTAATTGAAAAGTGGGATGTGACAACTCTATCCTCCTTAAAAGAAAATTTCATCCTCGAAATTACTTGATGGGAAAAGATGAGGATATTGTTGTCGCATCGCATCTTCTGTCTCCCAAGTATCCTTACTAGAATCATGATTACTCCACAATAGTTTCACAAGTGGAACCTGTCAACACTTTCACATCTCATTCAATAATTTGCATTAGTTCCTCCTCAAAAGTCATGTCATTACGGACCTCAATCTCTTCAATTGGGATCACATGAGAAGGGTTGGATCGATAACGTCGTAACATAGACACATGGAGGACATCATGAATGTTACCCAAATCTTGAGGTAACTCTAACTGATATGCCATTAGTCCTGCTCTTTTAATGATACGGTAGGGTCCAATAAACCTCAAGCTTAACTTTCCCTTCCAGTCGAATATCAAAACCTTCTTCCAAGGGGAAACCTTATGGAAGACTTGGTCGCCTACACTGACCTCAATACCCCTCATCTTTAATTTTGAATAAGACTTTGTATATTTGATGCAGCTTTCAACTAATCCCGAACAATCTTCATATTGTTCTTAGTATCTTGCACTAAATTTGGTCCTAACACTTTCTTTTCCCCTAAATTTTTCCAACATAAAGGTTCCTACATTTTCATCCATAAAGTGTCTCATATGGAGCCATCTAATTGCTCGACTAAAAACTGTTATTATGTGCAAATTCCGCAAGTGGTGGATGTTCCTCCCAATTACCTTGGAAATTGATTTCACAACCTCACAACATGTCCTAGAGAATTTGAATAATCCTGTCAGACTATCCATTAGACTGTGGGTGATAGGTTGTACTAAAATTTAATCTCATACCCAATGCCTTATTTAGTGTAACGCCCCTAACCCGTATCCGTCGCCAGACTAAGGTTAAAAGGCATTACTGAACATATCAGATAATATCACAAACATTTCATTAACATCCAATATTCACAAACATTCCATAGTGAAATATACAGATAGATTCCCTTTAGAAGGTCTACGAGACCTTAAACATGCATTGGGAAGGGGTTGGGACTAAACCGAGCACATATAAATTTTTCGAAACTTAAAAATTTTTCAAAGTTACAGAGGTCACACACCCGTGTGGGCAGGCCACGTGCCTCACACAGCATTAGACACGCTTGTGTGTCTATGCCGTGGCAAAACAGGGCATACATACTAACTTGTCCACACGGCCACAAGACACGCCCATGTGCCACGCCGTGTGAAATTTAGGGAGGCTCCTGACTTGCTCACACGGCCAGTCACACGCTCGTGTGTCTAGCTCATGTGGCTTCCTGACTTGCTTTGAATTCCAATCTTGAGAGACACAGTTGAGACACAATCCCGTGTGCTTAATCGTGTGGGCAAATATAGGCTATTTGCAAGGCCAATTTGCCACCCAAATTTTGGGTCATACCGACAAGCATCAATTCATGTCCCAAAGGCATCCAAAAACATACGAAATCATGCACAATTTGACCCGTAATAACATCATTCATTTCCATATACAAATCCAGCTCAAACATACCAGTTCAAAGTACCAACTTCACATCAAAAACATGTGATTCATACATCATTTTAACCAATTTCAATTCATAGCATTTCTCACCGTATCAATTTCCCAAATCAACCATGAACCTTACGAAAATTGACCATTTCTTTTGGCCATTCATGAGCACATCCAAACATACCAAATTTTGCATCTCATAGCATGCACTAAATTTATTCCATAATCACATTCATTATCAAGCCATATCACATGGCTATATTTACACATCTCAAAACATAATCAAAGTTCTCTAGCCTATACAGACCATACTTCAATATATACAGCTTCAAAAGGTACCAAAACATAGTTCGATAGTGTGGTGATGATCCTCGGTGATCCCCAAGCTCCAGAGTTTTGATAACCTATAAAACCATGCAAACACACACAAAGTAAGCTTCCAAAAGCTTAGTAATCCATATACAAATAGACTTATCACATAATTAATTATAAACTAATTCATTCATATGAACTATGTCATAACACAATAGCAAATTCTTGTTTATCATCTAGCTCCATTATTCATAACCACTTCTTATAAACACATCACATTTTCATGTAGCACACATATCAAATGTTCATATTCATACTTATCTTCCATTGCCAAATATCATATACATTTCATACATACCTAAAACGGATACATATTCACAAATTCAATCATATCTCGGAATGCCCATTGAACCGTTCAGAACCAATAAGGACACTCGAATAACTTATAAAGCTCGTACAAAGCCAACGTCCTAGACGTGGTCTTACATGTAATTAAATATCGATGCCTCTGTCCCAGATAGGGTCTTACACGAAATCATATACGATGCCGATGTCCCAGACATGGTCTTACACGCAAATCTCAAATTGATGGCAACGTCCTAGACGTGGTCTTACACGATAACTCATATCAGAATCATATGTCATGACATATGTATCCTAAATATTCCTATAGTTCGTACGGGGCTTTTTGAACGTCATCATATTATTGAAACTTTCCCGAATTTCACATATTCAGCTCAAATAGCCATACATCACAATACATTAACATAAAAACAACAATAATTCAATTCATACATATTTATTTGTATATCGACTTACCTCGTACGGGAAAGAACAGAAACGAACGGCTATTCAACTACTTTCAATTTCCCCCGATCTAATTTCATTTTCTTTGGTTCTTAATCTATACACATTCAAATTTAAATCTTTTATTCACCAAATCATTCAATTCAATCCATTTACACATATTTAGGGCATTTTACAAATTAGCCCTCATATTTCCACATTTTAACATTTTTGTCCTCATTTCGCAAAAATCACAAAATACACAAAATTTCACATTTTTCATGCTTAGCCAAATTTTCATAGAGTTCATTTTAGCTCATATATTTCATTTTTTCACATTTTAATCCTTTAATTTCTCATTTTCACAATTTAGCCCATAATACTCAAATTCATCACAAATCCAAATACAAAACATGTTAACCCTACACATATCTTCCGTTTTTCATTAACTAACATCACATAGCTCACAATTTCATCAATGGCATAACTCAAAATCTTCATCAAATTCAAAAATTGTGGCATGGGATAGCTAGTACACTTAACAACAATCACAAAAACATAAAAATCATCATAAACCAATCAAAGAACATAACTTAACCACCCAATTTCCTAGTTGAACCCTAGCTTGCTCTTAAGCTTTCTTTCTTTTCCAATTTTCGGCAAGAACAAGTGAAAAATTATGAATGAAAATGGTTTTATTTTATTTAACTTACTTTATTTACTAATTGGCTTATTTACCCTTAATGAAATAATATGAAAACTTTATTATGGTTTTCCATTACTGTCCACTTACCTATATAGTGGCCAAATTTCATTTTAAGGACTTAAAAAAATTAATAAACCATAGCAAATTAGTACTTTAACAAATAGAAAATCACTTTTTCAATTTACACGATTAAGCCCTTTTCTCAAATTAAACAACTAATCGATAAAATTAATTCACGAAACTTTCACACATGCTTAATCACATACTATAAACACGGAAAATAGTATTAAAATATTTTTTTGACTCAAATTTGTGGTCTCGAAACCACTATTTTGACTAAGGTATAAACCGGGCTGTTACATGTAGACTCTTTAAAAAATGTGATGTAAAACGAGGATCTCGATCAGAAATGATAGACACAGATACCCCATGAAGCCTCAGAATTTCGGAGATATACATTCTTGCCAACCTATGCAAGGAATAATTGGTGCGTACCAAAAAAAAAAGTGAGTGTACTTATTCAATCGATCAACTATCACCTATATAAAGTCTTTCTTAGATGACGTGAACGGTAGCCCACTAAAAAAATTCATGATAATACGCTCCCATTTCCACTAAGGAACTTGAATAATCTGAAGCAAACCTGAAGGAAATTAATGTTTAGCCTTGACTTGTTGGAACGTCAAGCATCTTTCCACAACATTTTTCACAACATCTATCACATCACATTTTACTCCCAACGACCAATACTGCTCACAAAGATTATGATACATCTTACCACCACAAGGATGCATAGCGTAGGGGCTGCTATGCGCTTCCTAAAGTATGGACTGCCTCAACTTAGAACCAGAAAGTACATAAAATCTTCCACGATAACACAAAACTCCCTCAGAATTATAAGCATAATTTAAAGTCTTACCCTCCTTAACGAGTTTCACATTAGGCTCTAAGGACATATCTAAAATCTGTTTCAGTTTAATCTCCTCAATCAAAATTGGTCGCACTTGTAATTTCGAAAGCAAAACATCATTATTAAAAAAAAAAAATTAATTTAGCAAACATTGCCCTCAATTCTGACACGGAGTTCCTACTCAATGCATTTGCCACAATATTAGGCTTACTTGAATTGTACTCAATGATACAGTTATAGTCTTTCAAAAGTTCGATCCAACGACTTTGTCTTAAGTTCAACTCCTTCTGGGTGAGGAGATACTTAAGACTCTTATGATCTATATAGATGACACATTTATCCCTATAAAGACGATGCCTCCGTATCTTAAGAGTGGAAACGACAGAAGCAAACTCCAGATCATGTGTTGGATAATTGCACTCATGTGGCTTGAGTTGTCTCATATTTAATTATGTACTTTTATTCATATTTTTTTTATTTTTTTACTTGCTTTATTATTTTCTCTTTTTTCTCAATGGAATTTAGATTTAGCTTAGGATACAATAAAACCAAGCCAGCTACTTTGAGGATTCAATTTCAAACGGTTCGAGACGCTTCCCCACGTTCACCTCCAATCCTATCCGATTTCTTTTCAAAGACTTCATCCATAATTCAGGAAGTTTCACTCCTCTCCCTATCTTATGACTTTATTATTATCTTACTTTGTACATTGAGGACAATGTACAACTTAAGTGTGGGGGGTTAACTAAAGCATTATTCGAAAAATCCTGAATTTTAAATCTTGTTTTTAAGTATTTTTTCTCATATTACTAATTAGGATGAAATTTCTAATGATTTATGATTTTTATTGATATGTTTTAGATTAAGTCATAGTTAATTGTGCATTGATGATTAAATTTGAAGAATACTAGAGAATCAGGCATGGTAAGTCTACTTTCTAAAAATTAAAATTGATGGGTGGTTGAACTGAATTTGAGTATTACCTTGAAATTTGGAATTTATAAGGATTGATGTCAAAAACACCCATAATTTTTGTGAGATTTTGAGCCTTATAGAGCATATATTCTTTTTCATGCTCACTTTATTGATTATGAGTGTGTCAACTTTGAACTGTTATTCTAGAATTTGCCTCGTTTATACATGTCGAGACCACACTTTTGATTTGATATACAGAGATGATAAAGGCACCTAGGATTTAACCCATTTACTCTATAAAAAGCCTGCCTTCACAAATTAACCCCTAGTGAACCCCGTTGAATCCTAACAACTTTTTTTATTGACTCACCCACTAATATTAACCCAAAACCCCTTTTTATTTGTTATCACCCTTTCTGTTGACTACCCTTTAATCGAGGTTTGATTTGATTAAGTTACCGAATTAATTTAGTTCAGTAGTTACACTTATCATTTATGATGTAATATTTTAGTTTGTTCTTAAAAAAATAAAAAAATCGAAGTATATTCAGTATTAGTAGTATAAAAAGTGAGCTTGTGCATTTAAATTATCAAAGAAAAAGGCTCGTATTATTATTAGTTTAAAGTTTCAATTGATGTAATCATTTATTTTCTAAGTTCATTGTTTTTAGTTAGGTAACCTGTCAATTCGATCTCGATTTTAACCTTCTAATTCAGCCTTTATCCACACCTTTTAACCCAAGCCCCGTTACAACCTTGATTAAAGACCTTTTGATTTGTGTATCATCTCATATACAGTGGTGGAGATTTGATTTTTAGGCAAGCCTATGGGATTAACGTTTTAGGTTCGACTTATGATTGATTATTCTTGAACTTTAAACACTTTGAGTGATTTGAGTGATCCTTTAGTGATGTCAATCCTTGTCGATTTTGAATTAAAGGTAATTATTCAGATAAGGGGAGACACCTATGTTTTCGTACTACAAAGGTATGACTTATCTTGATTGAATTTTTAGGGTTCTTTGAGTTAAATTATCCATGTATAAATTATCTATGAATTATCTTGAGACATTGTCGATAGGAATTATAAATTATGGAAAGTTCGTTTTAATTGTAAGTTGAGAATTTTGCTTGAGGATAAGCAAAAGCTTAAGTGTGGGGGTATTTGATCAACCGTAAAAGTAACATATTTTAACCCCATATTTAGTATGCTTTTGGATGATTTAGCCCTTGATTTATGTAAATAGGTGCTTGTAATCCTTTCTTTTCATGTTTATACTGAGGAAAGCACCTAAGGATAAAAATAGCGTAAAACAGGCTTAAAACGGACCAAATTAGGTCAACCCAAGAAATTGACACGGCCTAGACTTCAACCCACACGGCTGTACCTCGTCAAATTACTTCACACGGCAATGCCACAATTTACACAGCTGTGCCCCAATCGACAGAATCAAGACACAGCCTGAAGACGATTTACACGGGCGTGTACCATGGCCGTGCCCCTACCACGGGAAAGAGCAATTTCACTCGGGTTTGGATGCTTGGAGGCAAAGAAACACATTCCTAAGTCTACTTAAACATCCTAGGAGGAATTTTACTTGAATTAGGATACTTAGGAGCCAAATAAAGCATCTCAAAGCCTATATAAACACCAAAGATAGCAACTAAAAAAGAGAGTTCGGCAGAAGCCGAAACAGAGGAGGAAGTTTTGGGCAGAGTGTTCTGCCAGAGCTTTTATTCAGGGAATTACTCGAAGATAGCCAATTGATCTATCTCAAGAAGCTGGTGTTCTACTCAAGACAGGGGATCCCCTCTTCAATTCCTTCAAGGGGTTTTAGGGATTTCTTATGTTTTGTTTTATCTTTTCTCTTGAGATGTTTTCTTACTTTGTTATGAACTAAACCCTTCAGATACCTGAAGGGGATGAAACCTATGACGGATTTTGTTATTTGATTTCTAAATTATATGATAAGTACATAGTTTGTTCTTAATTATGTTGCTTAAATTAATCTGATGTGCTTAGGTGGAGGAGGAATAGACCCTGCCTAAGAGTAGATCTAACATAATTAAGCACAGTTGATCGAGCGCCAAGAGATAGGGTTACAAGATTTTTTCGGATTAGGGTGAAACCCAATATGGGAGTCCATTGATCGATTTACTGCTTCCTTAGGGGGTTATTATAAGAGAACGAGAGTTCCACTAATTAACTTAAGGTTAGACGTTATTCGCCTCGAGAGAGGGTTTAATATAGGTTAAGGAGTCTCACGGATCAAGCTAAGTAGAGAGGTCATATGAATTAAAAGTTAGATAACAAGAGAAGTCATAGGTGGATTCTTCTTGAGGTTATCGTCATAATCAACTGAGTTTTTCCACATTCTTTGCCCAAAGCTTCATTCTTTTGTCTTTTCATTTAGTTTAAGTATTTCATTAGTTTTTAGATTAATAAACCAATCATCCATATTTCAGGCTAAATAATAGAAAGAAAGTGAGTAGTAGTACTTTTAGGTTCCCTTGGGTTCGATAAGATATTCTTGCCTAAACTATACTAATGTTCGATAGGTGCACTTGCCTCTATTGTTGTCATAGTTAGTCTATAGGTTCGATCATTCTTTTTATAAATATTAAAACTTGACTGTTTGACACGATCAATATGCCCCAATCCAAATTTAGAAAAGTTTAAACCATCAACCTTGCCACATGTGTGACCGGATAAGGGATGGTTATTTGTCTACTATTTTTAGCTAATTTTAGCAGCCATCTTTAGCTATAAAAAACCCCCATTCGCTGATCATGCAACACACCTCAAGCATTCACATATTTTCTCTTTTCTCTCCACTTTCTCTCTTCTTTTCCATTCCAAATTTCCTTACTCTCTTGTCGATTTCTCCTCTTGGAAAAGGGCCATTTATCAGCCATTTGGAGCAGCAATTAAGTGTTCATATCAACCTTGTTCAACAAGGACAACTGAGAAGGAAGAACAGAGAAAACTAGTCAAGCCACAGAAATTCTCAAAAATTTTAAACTTTTTCTAAGTTACAGAGGTCACATGCCCGTATGGGGAGGCCATGTGCCTCCCACGGCCTCAGATACGCCCGCGTGTCTAGGTCATGCCAAAATAGGGAATACATACTAACTTGTCCATACGGCCGTGGACACACCCGTGGTCGATCCTAACTTGCACCAAACGACCAGTTACATGCCCGTGCGTCCAGCCCGTGGTTGATCCTAACTTGTTTTGAATTACAACCACGAGGGACACGGTTGAGCCACATGCCCGTGTGCTCAACCGTTTGGGCAATTATAGGCAATTATCAAGGCCGAATTGCCACCACCACAAGGGTCATTTCTACAATCTCAAACAAGCATTATTTCATACATAATTGGCAACCAAAATCATGTCAAATGAACAACATATCATCTCATTCAATCTCATTTCTAAAAATGCCAACTTATGTGCAAATTTATACAACTAAATCATTTATAAACAAGCATGATTCATCCACAATTTCATCAATTCTCTAAGGCATCAATCCTTCAATAAGCTTACCATTCACAAAACTATTTCATTGCTATTAAGCTAAACTAAAACATGCATCATATACCATGATCAGTCATGCATATTACCAACATTTATCTAGCCACATCACATGGCTATTTACACCTCTCAAACATGTACCAAAATAATTAGCCTATACATGCCATATTTAGCTATATACACATTCAAAAGTACCAAGGTTGAGTTTGATAATGTGATGATGATCCTCGATGGTCTCCGAGCCTCTCGTAGCTTTAACGATCTATAAAACAAAACAAACACACACAAAGTAAGCTTTCCAAAGTCTTAGTAAGCCATATACAAATAAACTTAACACAATAAATCATAAGCATAAGTATTTGAATTCATTAACATATCTTAATTTCATGAACATGGATAGTCTCTTTGATTCACTTGGTTTGCCATTGCATACCAATTCATCATATCTTAAGTATTTCATTTGCTCATTTCTCAAACATACAGATATGTCAAATGTTCCTTTGCATCAATGCACATATTTACTCACCTTTCATGCTTATACAAAGCATGCATATCAACATACCTGAAACGGATGTACATTTCACATAGTCAATCATTTCTCAGACTTGCCCGTTGAACCGTTGGAACTAAATATGATACTAAGAGTGCTCAGAATACTCGTACAATTCCAACATCTCAGACGTGGTCTTACATGTAACTAGATATCGATGCCACTGTCCCAGACAGGGTTTTACACAAATCAATACGATGTCAATGTCCCAGACATGGTCTTACACATAAGCCTCATATCGATGCTAGCGTCCCAGACATGGTATTACACGTAATCTCGAATCAATGCCAACGTCCCAGATGTGGTCATACATGATATCACATATCGGACACCTATGTCCTGGCATATATAATCCTATCTATTCCTAGGTTCATACAAGACTGCACAGTCTTGATACCTTGTTGATACCATCTCGGATCTCATATATCATCATCTCGAGTATTATTCATAGCAATTCAAATTTTATATATGCACAAATAGTTCAATTCAAATACATTTACTTGTATATCGACTTACCTCAGATTCAAATATTCGATCGGATTCGGTTATTCGACTACTTTTGATTTCCCGCGATCTAAGTCTGTTTTCTTCGGTTCTTGAACTATACATATTCAAATATAACTCATTTATTCCCTAATTCATCCAATTCAATCCAAATACACATATTTAGGGCAATTTGCAAATTAGCCCTCACATTTTCACATTTGGACAATTTAGTCCCTATTTCACAAAATCACAAAATACACCAAATTTCATATTACCCATGCCTAGCCGAATTCTCATGTAGTTCATACAAGCCCCCACATTTCATTTATTTTACAATTTAGTCCTTCAAAATACTATTTTCTCAATTTAATCCAAAATACTCAAATTCATTAAAAACTTAAAGACAAACTATATTAATCAAACATATATCTTTCATAATTCACAATCAAACTTCATAAAACTCATGTGTTTATCAATGGCTCATTTCAAAATTATCATCAATTTTCAAAATTAAGACATGGGTTTCAAAGTACTCGAAGCAACGATTACAAAAAACGTAGAAATTATCAAAAACTGATCAAAAACTATACCTTAATTTAGCCAAACAATAGACGAATGCCCTAGCTTTCTTATTCCCTTTTTCTTTTCTCTGTTTTGGTCAAAATATAAAGATGAACACAAGGTAATGGCTTTCTTCTTTAACGTTTGTTTAATATGTCATATATTTTATTATTTCATTTACTAAATTAACCTTTTACTAAACATATAACCATATAAACTTTAAGGGCATACCTTTACCTTCCACTAACTTCATTAATGGACTAATTTCCTATTAAAGACTTCACATTATAAAGACATTAACAATTTAACACTGATGCATTTAACCATCAAATTTTCATTTTATTTCATTAAGTCCTTTTCTCAAATTAAGCATACAAACGAGCAAATTAACTCACGAAACTTTAGCACATGCTTAATCACAAATAGTAAACACAAAAAATAATATTAAAATATTATTCAAACTTGTATTTGTGGTCCTGAAATCACTGTTCTGACTAGGGTCTAAACTGAACTATTACAAATCTCCCCTTTTAGGGATTTTCATACCCAAAAATCTTACCATTAAACAAATTTGAATATTGTTGTCTCATTGCATCTTCAGGCTCCTACATAGCCTCTTCCACTCCATGTCAATTCCATTGCACTTTCACTAACGAAATTTTCTTATATCTCAACTCTTTCACTTTACGAGCTAAGATATGGATTAGTTCTTTATAAGTCATATCGGATCGAATTTGAATTTCAGACAGAGCAATAACATGTGACGGATCAGATCTGTATTGATGGAGCATTGACACGTGAAATACATTATGAATCTTTTCTAGCTCAGGTGGCAACAATAATTTGTGCGCAACAGGTCCAACACGATCGATGATCTCATACGGTCTGACGAACCTCGGACTTAACTTGCCTTTACGTCTGAATTAGAGTACTTTCTTCCACAGAGATACTTTTAAAAACACTTTGTCACCGATCTCAAATTTAATATCTTTTTGTTTTAAGTCCACATAGGACTTCTGACGATCAGACGCTACTTTCAGATTGTCACGGATCACTTTCACTTTTTATTCAGTGTCTTTTATTAAATCGACCCCGTGTATCTGATTCTCACTGAGCTCAGTCAAATACAAAGGTATTCAACATTTACGTCCGTACAAAGCTTCATAAGGTGCCATTTTGATGCTCAACTGAAAACTATTATTATAGGAAAATTCAATCATTGGTAGGTGTTGTTCCCACATACCATCAAACTCAAGAATGCAAGATCTAAACATATCCTCCAGAATCTGAATGATCCACTCGGATTGACCATCTGTTTGCAGGTGAAAAGCTGCACTGAAATGCACTTTCGTGCCTAAAGCTTCTTGCAATTTCTTTCAGAACCGTGAAGTAAACCTCGGATCTTTATTTGACACAATAGATTGTGGCAGTCCGTGCAATCTCACAATATCAGAAATGTAAAGTTCAGCTAACTTATCAAGTGAGTAATCAGATCTCACCAGAATAAAATGGGCAGATTTCGTCAAATGATCAACTAAAGACACGGTCATGTGTCTTAGCCTTGTGAATCACACGGCTTGGCCACACGGTTGTGTGACCCCTACAGTTTGAACTTTTCTAACTTTTTCTTCAATGTTTCGAATGTTCCCGATTTAGTCCTAAATCATTTCTAAAGTGTTTTTGAGGCATCAAGGGCTCGGATAAGGGATGATATGCATGAATATGAATTGATTATGCTATCTTTAATGAAATGTTTGCAAATATATGTTTTTATGTTATGGTTTTAAGATAATGCTTTGTAACCTTGTTATGGTAACAGATACGGGTTAGAGATGTTACATCAATACTCGTAACATGGTCAGTGATACAACCTCATTCCCAAGCTCTTGCTAACTCTCATCAATAGCGGGTGGACGTTCAACATTCTATATAGCTAGCTCAGGGGTTCACACATGAGATGCAGATGACTCGATTTGGGTTCCGTAACCCGGCTCTCCACGAGCTCTCATTCCTCTAGTCCTAACTCCGCGAGTACTCATTTTAATTTTTATGTATGCTATCAATAGAAATAAGTTTTATTATTATCACTTGAATATTTTCCATTCGAAATTTCATTTTGTTGATTTAAACGAGTCTTATTTTTTGTTGGTTTCATAGTCAATATTTTGTCTCAATCTAAAGTTCTCTATTGTTTCAGCAATCCATAGTCTCTTATAATTTCACAATCTAAAGTTTCCACAGTTCTATAGATTTCAAAGTCTATAATTTCACATCTAAATAACACTTACCTCAAATCCGCTTTAGGAAGTCTCAAATTTCTTTTATAATAAATCACACGTGACATGTTTTTTCCCCAAAATACCCTTTTAATGTATGAAACTTTTTGAAAACATTTTTACCGATAGTTCAAGTTTTGAATCGATCTCTGATACCACTAAATGTAACCCTTTAACCAAGCCTAGATGTTCTGGCCCAATCCAAGCAGTTACATGGGCCATAGAAATGGCAAAAACCTTGAGTTGAAAAGATGGATCTAATCTTTGAAAACGTGCTTTAATATTCTCTTCTTATACGTTGTAGTAAAAACATTACTTCGATAGAATACTTAGTTATCATTGTAAAACATTATTTTGATCATAAAAAATTATTCAATTAATTGAGTTTGCGAAAAGCAGATTTTATTAAGAAATGTTTAATCCATATAAAAAATCCATGCAAAAACATTCAATGTCCATAGTTTTAAAAACAAAATATCTTATGCCACAGTTTAATAATTTTACACAAAATAAAATCCAAAATATAATCTTAAAGTCCATAAAAGTAAAAACAAAAAAATTATTCCGAGAGCCTTTTCAACGACCAATTTTGAGTCCTAGTTTCGAGGATTACTTGAGACACACGAGTAATATAGGTGAGCTTTAAAAGGCTCGGAGTGAGATTGGTACAAATTATATGCACTTTCAATATGACATACATTTAAACACATCAAATAACACATCCAGAACAATATATATACAATTTTCACAGAACCAAATATTACATATAAAAGAACATATTGAAACAAGCTTTTGTAACAATGCACATTTTGAATAATTTCCTTCCCATCTCCACTACACACCAATATCGAGTTCCCCAAAACTAGTCCATCCAATAACACACCATTTGTGGACAAGCCACCACATAAATGCTGAAAATGACCACATAGCACGTTGTCGACAAGCCAACATATAATTACCGATAAACGACAAAATAATTGTACATAAACTACCATATATCTTCCTTCTTTCACAAATCCTACCCCATGAATATGATATGGTCATTTTCTCAATTTAACTAATTCGCGTTAACATGTTGTAAACACAGTTTACACATAGTGTAACAACCCAAACCTGGCCCATACGTCATGACCGGATCTGGTATGCTACGGGTTGAATGTTGAAAACTTTGCTTTGAAGGGTTTTGAAAATCTCAGTTTATTTTAACCGATTAATCATTAATTGTGACATGTTTGAAGGAACTTTAACATTTGCGTTGAACATGCTAGAAAAACCCAATTTCCTTTCACTTTATAATTAAGACTTTGAAAACATAAGTTTATAAGATGTAACATAAAAAAAATATAGTTCGATAACCTAAGTTATGGAGGCCTTATTACAAAAATAATCCCAAAATTGAAACTTAAAGAAAAATCAAAAATAGTCTATGAAGATAAAAGACTTGATGGCCCCTCAAGTCCGCCTCGGCTCCCATGTCCACGATCTACTGCTCATCTGAAAAGTTGGGAGAAATGAAAGGGTGAGTCACCAAGACCCAGTGTGCAAATCCCGAAAACACATAAAAGCCTTGAGGCCCACAAACACATTATGGGCCCTGTGCCCATACACAATGGTAATAGAATATATATTTACATGCAACATGGTCCATCCCAAACATAAGAGTCCATCCTCTACACACCCCCGTACCAACCATCACACCGTGGGGATTTCTACAATCAACTTTCCATCTGCTACACACCATATCGACAGCTGTGCTATCTGTCATAAAAATCGATCACTATGTGACCTATGTGGCAAAGCCACCGATCGCCATGCGACCTTAATAATACATTGTAGTATTTTGATAGCTATGCTGCCTGTCATAAAGACCGATCACTATGTGACCTATGTGGCAAAGCCACTGATCGCCATGCGACCTTCTTCCCCTTCATCATATCAATCCCATCCCATGCATACATACATGCAAGAATCAGAACATTATACTATCTAAACAGATCACAGACTTTCACATACTTCGATACACATAGAGAAGTTTCTATGATTACGTACCTGGAATCCCTTGCCTACCCTTTCTGGGTAATACGACTGTTCATACAGCCTCATTTTCTGGCTTTTTACCCATGACATACATATAATACAGATTAACTAGTGTGATAGAGATCTACACACTTGGTTACTGACAGGATAGTACTTTCTATGTCGACACTATTAGAAGTTGATACGACTACTAACTTTCTAAGGTTTTGTTCTGAAGTCGGTCCACAACCCAGCGGCCAATCCCGTACTGCTGACACTATGCATTTCTTGAACTTTGGGGCTGGAACTACAGATCCAACCCCTTCCTTCGATTTGTTGACATTCGAGTCCATGAATGACCTTAGTCAGAGGATACTATAATGATTGATTCACGAGTGTAACATCCTTAAATAGGGGTTATTGTGTTTGAACTTCTTTGCATGTGTGCGGGTTGTTGTGTTGTTGATTGAGGTGTTCTAGAGGCTAGTTATAAGCCAAAGGTAGGCCTGAGCTGTAGGAAAATTTTTGTTTTTAAGTTTTATTTAAAGGGGGCTGAAGGAGCTAGAAGTTAAGTATATTTCGTGGGGGAATTTCAACACAAGAATGGGCTTGGTAGAGTGGCAAAGAGGCGCCACTTAGGGCCTTGAGGGTGACGCCACATGCAAGGAAGGGAGAGCTCAGGTTCGAGCAGTAGAAACCCCATTTTCTGTTTATTTTTTGACGCCAAGGGGGGGAGGAGTTGTGCTCAGTACAAACTCTGTCAGATAAGCATGGATTGAGTCAAATTAATTTGATTTGGTGGCAAGGAGAGGTTTTAGAAGTTTGACTAATTCAAACTCATTCGAACTAGTGGCCAGGAGAAGTTTGTAGAGTTGCTAAAATTTGAACTCCTGTTTAAGAGGAGTGTTCGGTTTAGGAAGCTGAGTAAGGGGGTTGCCGAAATTCCATAGTTAGCTTAGGGGGTCATTTTCGGCTAGCAAGGCCTTGTTGTATTCGGTTGAAAGGCAAAACTGAAACCCTTTTTGTACTTGTCGATTCCTCCTTAGTGCATTTGTTGAAGCAAACCCGAAGCCTTAAGTGGCACCTGTCAAATTCTCTTGAAAGCATTAAGTCGAATGTCCATCTAAACTTCTTTTGGTTTATTTCTTTTCTTCTTTTCAAAGGCTTGGCCGAATCTTCTTCTCCCCATATCTCTCTTTTTCTTTCTCCCATTTTTCTTTTGCTCAAAGCCGAAAGCATCCATCTTTTCCTTTCATCTTTTTCTTTTCTTAAACCCTTGTGCCGAAATCCTCACCATCATCCTTGCCGAATCCTCCCTCTTCCATTTCATTCTTCTTTTCCTTTCCCTTTTTCCACTCTAGCCGAATCTCATCTGTTTGCCTTCTATCAACCATAGTCGAATCTCCCTTCTTGCTTTTTATTTTGTGTTGGCCGAATCTCCAATCGGATCTAAGAAGGGGGTAAGTAAGTTTGGCCAAAACTTTATTTTCTCTTTCTCTTTTTCTCTGTTGACATGGAAGACAAAAGCCAAATTTCAGCATTTGTTGATAGTATTCCTAATCATGTATAGGAATCAATTTCCTTTAGGTTCTTTGGGATTTTGGAAGCAGTGGATCTGAGCCAGTTATTCTCTAACAATCGAATTTCGTAAGGCAGAAAGGTAAGGATTGTGTTAGTTATGCGTTATCACACCCTTCGGGATTTATTGGTCTTGCCGAATGGCCTTTGGTAATAACCTAAGTGTTGGCCGAATGTAGGACAAAAGGTTCTAGTGCAGTAGAGCGGGTCTCCGGGATTCAGTGCTTGCGTTAATAATAGGTGTGTAGCTTACACACTTTATAACTTGGTAAATATATTAATAACCTAAATTTGTTAAAAGCTAAAAACTGTGTAGATCTTGACATGATACCTTTATGGGTATGAGCAAGGATTACGGGTAAGTCCATTTTGATGAGATATTGCTATGTGATGATTGATACTATGATTTACGATAGATTTGATATATGTTTAATTTGAAGGCATGTTGGCATGATTTACACACGTATTGCATTGTCATGGGCGATATGAGAGGAGGGGGAAGATTTGATATTCGTGTCTTTGGGACACCAGTGGTTTGGTACCACAGTTGATTTCGTGACTTTGGGTCACCAAAGGTTTGGCACTTTATAGCGACTCGTCCCAATGGCTTAGTACCACAGTGGGTTGGCCCCACAATTGATGTATTGGGATTGTCGCCAGTGATTTGGTATCACACGTGGGTTGGCCCCACACTTGGATTATTGATATTTCGTGACTTTGGGTCACCAGAGGTTTGGCACCTCATAGCGACTCGTCCCAGTGGCTTAGCACCACAGTGGGTTGGCCCCACATTTGATGTTATGGGATTGTCGCCAGTGATTTGGTATCACAATATGGGTTGGCCCTACAGATGGATTATTCGTGACTTTGGGTCACCAGTGGTTGGGCACCACATTATTATTTGATATCGTGACTTTGGGTCACTAGTGGTTTGGCACCACCAGTGGTTTGGCACCACACGGGGTAGAAATGGAGTTATGGATGGCTAGGTTTGGGTGCATGATATATTGCTTGGTTATGATTTGTGTAAGCTTGTTACATTAGCCGGAAGGGGGATTATGCACTGAGTCTTGGTGACTCACCTTCTCCCTTATCTTTTCAGGTGATGCGTAGATCGCGGATAAGGAGCCGAGTGGACTCGAGGTGGCCATGCATTAAATACATTCGGTTATACATGGACTTTGATTTGGGTATTTATTTTTAAATTTTAGTTTTTATTTGGGTTGTAATAAGGCCTTTAAATTATGTTTTCAGATTATTTTTCATGTTTTAGATTTGATTTCAAACTGTCAAAGTAAATTATTTGACTTGATTAAACAATTTGAACACAAGGTTTTCTAAACTATAATACGCAACAGTTTTTAAAACTTTACCATCGGGTAATACAATTCGCTTGACAATAACGACAACTTAAATTATTTTCAAACTTAAGTTTTCCACACTTAATTCAAACGATTTCTTATTAAGCAAGTTAAAAGAGGTATTCAAGATTTAATGGACATAAATGTCCTTCGTAGTAATGATTGTCAAGTGGGTGAAAAAAAAACAAAAGAGACTTTCGGAAATTTTAAAGTTAAGGTAGTATTTTCAACTTCACATACACAAGTTTTTTCCGAAACGTTAAGCAACACTAGGGTTTTCACTGAAGATAAATCGATGACTCATTTTCTTCAAAACGTTTTTACTCTGTAATACGCCAGACTCGGTCATGGTGTGTTGACCGGGTTTGGAGTGTTACAATTTTAGTATCAGAGCCAAGTTCAAAAGCTCGGCTGTGGGCCCGAGGCCCAAAATGTTTTACTAAGGGCTTTGAAAAGTTTTTGAAAAGGTACATGGGTTGAAAAAGATGGCACCGAGTCTTCTGCACCAATCCGCCAAGTAAGTATTCCTAACTCGCTAGTGAATTATATTTGGGAAATACCTAAAAGTGAGTGACGGTTCATCCTAACTAAGACGATTTATTCACAGGCTAAATTTAATAACTAAAACCCAAAAAGGACCAGCCATTTTGTTTCGAAACACTTTAAACCTTAGTTTTGAAATTACCACAGTACCCCTAATTTGGAAAAAGACTAAAATACCCCTGATTTGATAAATAACCAAATTACCCCTGACTTGTAAGAAAAAAATTACCAAAAACCCTCAGTATGGAAAATTACCGAAGTACCCTAGAAGTGAAAATTTTCAAAATACCCTTATTTTGTAAAATCACCTGGAACCATATTTTGGAAAAAATTACGAAAATACCCTTAGGTTATGAAAATTATGAAAATGCCCCTGGTTTATGAAATTACCAAAACACCCCCAGTTTCTGGAATTTTTGAAATATCTACGATTTGTAAAGGTTTTTGAATTAACACTATTTTATTATTAAAATACCCCGATAGGCTAAATTACGAAAATACCCCCAGGTAGTGAAATAACGAGAATACCCCTACATATGAAATGAGGGTAGGAAATTGAAATGAAAACTTTGTGATGATCGAAAGAACCACTACCAAATTTCTCTACATAAAACTTATTCGTGGGTTATCAGTGGAACAGAAGCTAATTCATAAAAATTTCTTAAGCAGATAAATCGCGATTATAGACATGAGTACTAGGGGACGTGGGCGTAATGTGCGAGGATGTGGTAGAGGTAGAATGACTGTATCAGAACCGGCCAAGTCTGGTCAAGGGTCCGAGAATGAGATACCACCATCACCAGCTGCTGGTGTAGAGTACCAGGATTAGACCGGGGATGATGCAGTGTCGTAGGCGATGCTGCGAGTGCTTGAGAGAGTGGCTGGAGCAGGTGGAGGCGCAAGAGCTCAGAAATCCATATCTAAGCGACTCCGAGCCAATGGAGCCAAGGTATTTCGAGGTGTTTCTAGTGTGGCTCCCAGTACGACTGAGTATTGGTTAGAGGCGACAGAGCGAATCATGGATGACTTGGATCTGACTGTTGAAGAAAAACTGAAAGGGATAGTGTCACTTCTCCGGGATGAGTCATACCAGTGGTGGCTCACGGTTCAGGATAGTGCAGCAGTGGATGATCTCACTTGGGACTATTTTAAGGCAGCTTATCAGAAGAAATATGTTGGGTCTAGCTATATTGATACGCAGCGGAAGGCGTTTCTGAGGCTGGTTCAAGGGAGTAAGTCTGTATCGGAGTACGAGGCAGAATTTTTAAGGTTGAGTCGGTATGCTAGGGGCATCGTTGCTACAGAACATGAGCGATGTGTCAGGTTTGAGGATGGATTGAGAGATGAGATGAGATTGTTGATCGCCCCACAATAGGATCGAGAGTTTGCTGTGTTGGTGGAAAAGGCTAAGGTAGCTGAAGGGGTAAAGGAGTATGTGAGACAGAATCTGGATAGGAATAGACACAAGAGAGGTTTTGGATCATCGGGGTCGGCCGGTAATCCGTAGAAAAGGGCTAGACAGAGTGGGCTGAATCAATCTGGAAGGCCTATTGCTACTAATCAGGGACCAGCACAGTGTAATCGATGTGGGAAATCTCATTGGGGAGGTTGTTGGACTGGTGGAAAGGGATGTTTTGAGTGTGGTTCACTGGATCATCGTGTGAAGGACTGTCCACGTAAGTTAGCCAGGATTCAGTCCGAGGGTCAGGGTCGTGCTCAGTTCATAAATGAGGGACCACCACCGTAGAGGGGTCGTGGTACTGGTAGAGGAGGTAATGGTTTTGGTCGGGGCTGCGGAGCACCGAGCAGAGGTTCAGGCATCACTGAAACAAGATAGCCTGTGTTGGTATATGCAGCGAGACATCGAGAGGAGGGCGACGCACCGGACGTTATAACTGGTACATTCTTAATCTTTGGATTACCGTATACTGCTTTGATTAATGTGGGTTTGACGCATTCGTATGTTGCTAGTAGCATAGTAAAGACCATGAACCTATACTTTGAAACTACTTCTAGAGAGATGACAGTAATTAGCCCTCTAGGTCACTCTGTAGAAGTAAATAAGCTATATAGGGATATACCCCTAGAACTTCAAGGGGTAGTGTTTGTAGCTGACCTGATGGAACTGCCGTTTGGGGAGTTCGAACTGATTCTTGGGATGGACTGGTTGGTTAAGTATTAGGCCAGTTTGGATTGCGCGGCTGAGCGCATGGTTTTGAGAACAGTTGAGGGTGAAGAAGTGGTGATGATAGGTAATAGAAGAGATTATCTATCCAACGTGGTATTTGCATTGAAAGCTGAAAAGATGGTCACGAAGGGTTGTGAGGCGTTCGTGGTTTATGTGTATGCTTTGGAGGCTAAGAAGCCTGTTGTAGAGAATGTTCGAACAGTAAGGGATTCTGCTGACGTATTTCCAGAGGAACTTCCGGGTCTGCCTATGGATCGAAAAGTTGAATTTGGTATAGATTTGTTACCCGGAACTGCACCAGTGTCTATTACCCTGTAAAGAATGGCGCCGAAGGAATTGGTAAAGATGAAGGCTTAAATTCAGGAGTTGTTGGACCGAGGTTTTATCCGGCCAAGTGTTTCACCTTGGGAGCGCTAGGTATTTTGTCAAAAGAAAGATGGTACAATGCGGATGTGTATAGACTATCGCCATTGAACAAGTCGACGATCAAAACAAGTATCTGTTGCCGAGGATAGATGACTTGTTCGATCAGCTTAAGGGGGCATCAATTTTCTCAAAGATTGATTTAAGGTCTGGGTGTTATCAGCTAAAGGTGAAGGAGGCTGATATCCACAAAACGGCATTTCGTACTCGGTATGGGCACTACGAGTTTCTGGTAATATCGTTTGGGTTGACGAACGCACCGGTAGCATTCATGGATATGATGAACTAGGTGTTCCAGCAGTATTTGGATCAGTTTGTCGTGGTATTTATCGACGACATCTTGGTATACTCAAGGTCAGAGGAGGATCATGATGCGCATTTGCGAGTAGTGTTGTAGATATTGAGGGAAAAGCAGTTATTTGCCAAGTTTAGTAAGTGCGAGTTCTGGCTTAGGGAGGTGACTTTCTTGGGTCACGTGGTGTAAGTTGAGGGAATTAGAGTGGATCCTCGAAAGATTGAGGCAGTATTGGACTGGAAACCGCCTAAGTCAGTTGCAAAAATTCAGAGTTTTCTAGGACGGGCAGGGTATTGCCGAAGATTTGTGGAGGGATTTTCTTTGATCGCAGCACCAATGACCAAGGTACTGAGGAAAGAAGTTCCATTTGTGTGGTCTGAGAAGCAGCAAGAAAGTTTCGACAAGTTGAAGAAGATTTTGACTGAAGCTTCGATTTTGATTCAGCCTGAGGCAAGAAAGGAATTCACGGTATATTACGATGCATCACATACTGGCTTGGGATGTGTGCTGATGCAGGAAGGGAAGGTAGTGGCTTATGCATCTCGATAGCTGAGACCGCATGAGGTTAACTACCCGACGCATGGCTTGGAGTTAGCTGCAGTGGTTTTCGCCCTAAAAATTTGGAGACACTATTTGTATGGAGAGAAGTCGATAGTCTACACAGATCACAAGAGTCTGAAGTATCTTCTGACTTTGTAACATCCCGAAATTGGGCCTAGTAGGATTGGGCCGATTGGGCCTTGGGCTTTAGGAAGAAAATTTGAGTATTATTTTGTGTTGGCTTGGGTAGGAATTTTGTGTGATAGCATAGTCTTGTGAAGGCTTGTTTTTATTTAGGAAGCTAGAATAAATTTTAGTATGGCTTATTTAATGAAGTAGGATTAAGTGAGCTTGACAATTGAGTTAATTAAGTGTTTAATTAAAGCATAAAGAGGAGTAAGTGGCAAGATGGTTAAGGAGCTTGAAAGGTTGCTTCAGGATGGAGGTTCGAGTAGCATGATTAACATTTTGGAGATATTATTTTTACATCATGGCTTTAATGGACGGTCAACCTATGTTTATGATAGGTTGGACTTTCATCTTTTGGTAAGTTGAAATTTGGTTTAAGGAAAGCATGAATTTGGGGATAAGAATCCTATGGATTAAGGAAAGATAGGGGACATAAGGCTTAGTTTAAGGTAAGGTTTTTGGAAGCTTTTTAATGGCTATTTTTCCATGAATGTGGACGGTTTCATGGACTATGGGGGTTGGCTTAAGTGTTGTGAGTGAATAGGAGGAAATAGGAAGAAAATTAGGAGTATGTTTAATTCAAAATTGTTGTCAAGAGGCTTGAATGTTGGAGAACGTTTTGGAAACTCTTTGATGGCCTTTAGTGGTTGAATGTGGACGGCATGTAAGGCTAGGGGGGTGGCCGAATTTTGATAGGTAGTTTGGGGGGGGATTGGTTAGTCATTTTAGATTTTTGTGCATTTTTGGCATTTTCCTTTTCCTCCCCAAAGCTCTCCTCTTTGGCCGAATATGTCTTGTGCATTTTGGTACATTTTGCTTTTGATTTTAGCCTCTTTTTGTTGAACCAAATCACATCATTTTACTTCCTTTCATTTGCCCTTTTGAAACCGAAACTACAATCTAACTTGTGCATTTTTGTGCGTTTCTTTTGGCAAAGTAGTGCTTGGCGAATCTATTCCACAACTCTCCTTTTCTTTCTTTCAATATTGTTCAAATCACTTTTCTCCTACAATCGCCTTGGCCGAAATTTCCATCTCTCCATCTCTCTTTACTTTCTTTTATTTTAAGCCATAAACATTTCTTTTCCATTGAAATCTCTTCCATTTTCTTCTTTTGTTTTTCCTTTCTCTTTCTCAACTTTAATTGAATCCTTGTTGTTAATACAAATCAACCATAGCCGAACCTTCTTCCTCTCTTTTAGTATTATTTTGGCCAAATATTCAAGGGTAGACTCTCCTTGGGTTTCTTCTATCAATTTTGGATAAAAAGGGGTAAGTGTTCATGGACGTTTTTCTTCTTTTTTTCTCATTTCTATGATGTTTCTTGTGGACAAAGGCTGAACCTTTGGGCATTGTTTTGCAAGGTTCTAACCATTTTTAGGATTCGATTATTCTATTAGGCTCATTGGGATTTCGGAAACAAACGATCTAAGCCCATTCCATTAGCAATCGAAGTTGGTAAGTCAAGTGGTAAGGATTCAATATTCTTTAAGTTGGTTGAGAAAGCCTAAGGCTATTGGGATTAAGATTTGATGTTGGCCAAATGGTCTTGATTAAAGTGTTGTGGTTTGGCCGAATGTAGGACAGGTGATCTAGTGTGGTAGATCGGGTCTTGATTTAGCCGATTGTGCCAAAAGGTGCATAGTTATCGACCGTCTCTTGATTGTGTGTATATGTTATATTTATGTATATGTGATATGATGTTAATGGTAGTGAATTAAGGGCTAAGATTGTGAATACCGTGGTGGGTGATCGAATACTCGGTCGTTGATTTACGATATTAAATGATCATTGATGAATATATGAAATGTGATGGCATGTGATGCATTATTGTTTAAGTGATAGGTTGCCATGATATACATATTTGCATGGGACTTGGGATGTGACTATCGAAGGAAAGGGTGTACATTATGTACGTGGTCCGATGTTAGCCTTGTGTTACATTGGCGCTTGATGGTGGCTATATGCTCCATCAAGGGAGGTGTTGGCTAGGTGCCCATCTCTACGGATGATAGTGTGTGCATCATCAGTAGATTGAGGATGACCTCTAGTCACCTCGTGGATACAGAATATGTGGATCACTATGTGATCGGTGGCTTAGCCACGGCCTTGGGCAGCAAGTCTAACAAGGTAAGATATGTGGATCACTATGTGATCGGTGGATTAGCCACGGCCTTGGGGTGGAGTCCGCTAAGGTAGGAGTAACGGATGGACTCTAGGTTGGGTTGGGCTTCATGTTACATATTTATGCATTTTGCATGACTATTTATATGGATCAATGTGGATATGGGCCAAGCCCAACATGTGGAATTATGTGGATATAATGCCTTATCATTTGATATGTGATTGATGTGTGGATATGGGCCAAGCCCATACGTGGAGGCATGTGTAATAACTATGCACTGAGTCTGTTTGACTCACCCAATTTTTCTCAAACCTTTCGTGTGATGCATAAAGCTTGGACCGGGTTGGAGTGGATACGAGGTGGCCCATGCGTAAATGGATTCTCTTTATACAATTTATGTTTGAAGATTTTAAGTATTTAATTTTTGTAATAAGGGCCATTTTAAGTATTTAAGGACTTTTATTATGTTTTAAGTTGGTTTGTCGATTATATTATTATTTAAAAATGTTTTATTTTAAACAACTTAGTTTTACTTGAAATTTTAATTACATAATGTTTTAGTAAGGACAACAAAATTTTATGTTTTTAATTCTAAGTCAAAAGTTTTTCAAACATTTTTCGCGGTGGCATTTCAAATTCGGTCATAGCGAATGGGCCGGGTTTGGGGTGTTACAGACTTAGAAGGATTTGAACTTGAGACAGCGCAGATGGATTGAGCTGTTGAAAGACTACGACTATTCAATTGAGTATCATCCGGGCAAGGCTAACGTGGTGGCAGACGCGTTGAGCCGTAAGGTTGTATCAGACTTGAGAGCGATATTTGCTCATCTTAGCTTGTATGACGACGGGAGTCTTTTAGTAGAATTGGAGGTTAAGCCGACTTGGGTAGAGCAGATTAAGGAGAAACAGTTAGTGGATGAGGGCTTGAATGCTCAGAGGTTGCAAGTACAGAGTAATAGGTTGGAAGGTTATAGCTTGACTCACGATGGAGTGTTGTGTTTTCAAGGGAGAGCTTGTATGCCGAAGGACGTCGAGTTGAGGCAAAGGATTCTTCAGGATGCACATAGCAGCCCATAGCTATGCATCCTAGAGGTAGCAAGATGTACCGGGATTTGCAAAAGCAGTTCTGGTGGCCAGGGCTGAAGCGAGAAGTGACTGAGTTTGTGGGTAAGTGTCTGACGTGTCTGCAGGTCAAAGCTGAGCATTAGCTGCCATCAGGTTTACTTCAGCCGGTAAAGATTCCTCAATGGAAGTGGGAAAGGATTACCATGGACTTTGTCAGTGGGCTACCCCTCACGCATAGCAAGAAAGACTCAGTCTGGGTGATTGTGGATCATTTGACCAAATCAGCTCATTTCATACCAGTGAGGGTTGATTATCCACTTCAGAAGTTAGCTAAGTTGTATGTGGCTGAGATAGTAAGGTTGCAAGGTGTGCCAGTGTCAATTATCTCGGATAGGGATCTGAGGTTCACGTCGAGGTTCTGGAGAGCTTTGCATCAAGCTTTGGGAACGAGGTTGATTTCAAGATAGCTTTTCACCCCGGTCCGACAGGCGATCTGAAAGAGTAATTCAGATCTTAGAGGATATGCTAAGGGGTCGTGTTCGATTTCGATGGTAGTGGGAGGAGTATCTACCATTGGCGAAATTCGCTTATAACAATAGTTATCAAGCGAGTATCCAGATGGCACCGTATAAGGCACTGTTACGTGTTGGACAGAGTTGGGTGAATGGCAGATATTAGGTCCGGAGTTGGTGGCAGAAAATGAGGATAAGGTTAAGGTGATTTGTGCTCGTCTCAAGGAAGCGTCGGACAGGCAGAAGTCTTACACTGATCTTAAGTGGAGGGATATAGAGTTCGTCGTGGGTGATAAGGCCTTTTTAAAGGTCTCACCATGGAAGAAAGTGTTGAGATTTGGAAGGAAAGGCAAGTTAAGTCTGAGGTTTATTGGGCCGTATAAGGTGTTGAGGCGAGTGGGACCAGTAGCATATCAGCTCGAGTTGCCAGCAGAGCTGAGTCAGATTCACGATGTGTTCTATGTCTCCATGCTCAGGCCTATCGTTCAGGTCCATTGCATGTCGTAGCAGTGGAGGAAATAGAGGTAAGTCCAGATTTGACTATGGAAGAGGAACCAATGCAGATCCTGGATCGAGATGTGAAGGTTTTGCGCAAGAAATCAGTTCCATTAGTGAAGGTACTGTGGCGAAATCACGACGAGGAAGAAGCTACGTGGGAACCAGAGGATGTGATGAGACAGCAATACCCTCAACTCTTTTGACCAGGTAATTTCGAGGCCGAAATTATTTTTAAGGGGGTAGAACTGTAACATCCTTAAATAGGGGTTATTGTGTTTGAACATCTTTGCATGTGTGTGGGTTGTTGTGTTGTTGATTGAGGTGTTCTAGAGGCTGGTTATAAGCCAAAGGTAGGCCTGAGCTGTAGGAAAATTTTTGTTTTTAAGTTTTATTTACGGGGGCTGAAGGAGTTAGAAGTTAAGTATATTTCGTGGGGGAATTTCAACACAAGAATGGGCTTGGTAGAGTGGCAAGGAGGTGCCACTTAGGGCCTTGAGGGTGACGCCATATGCAGGGAAGGGAGAGCTCAGGTTCGAGAAGCAGAAACCCCATTTTCTGCTTACTTTTTGACGCCAAGGGGAAAGGAGTTGTGTTTAGTACAAACTCTATCAAATAAGCATGGATTGAGTCAAATTAATTTGAATTGGTGGCAAGGAGAGGATTTAGGAGTTTGACTAAGTCAAACTCATTCAACCTAGTGGCCAGGAGAAGTTTATAGCAGTTGCCGAAATTTGAATTCCTGTTTAGGAGGAGTGTTAAGTTTGGGAAGCTGAGTAAGGGGGTTGCCGAAATTCCATAGTTAGTTTAGGGGGTCATTTTCGACTAGCAAGGCCTTGTTGCATTCGGTTGAGAGGCAAAACTGAAACCCTTTTTGCACTTGCCGATTCCTCCCTAGTGCATTTGTTGAAGCAAACCCGAAGCCTTAAGTGGCACCTGTCGAATTCTCTTGAAAGCATTAAGTCGAATGTCCATCTGAACTTCCTTTGGTTTATTTCTTTTCTTCTTTTCAAAGGCTTGGCTGGATCTTCTTCTCCCCATATCTTTCTTTTTCTTTCTCCCATTTTTCTTTTGCTCAAAGCCGAAAGCATCCATCTTTTCCTTTCATCTTTTTCTTTTCTCAAACCCTTGTGCCGAAATCCTCGCCATCATCCTTGCCGAATCCCCCCTCTTCTATTTCATTCTTCTTTTCCTTTCCCTTTTTCCACTCTAGCCGAATCTCATCTGTTTGCCTTCTATCAACCATAGCTGAATCTCCCTTCTTGCTTTTTGTTTTGTGTTGGCCGAATAACAATCAAGGCTAGCTCTTCTTCGGTTTTTTCTCCAATCGGATCTAAGAAGAGGGTAAGTAAGTTTGGCCGAAACTTGATTTTCTCTTTCTCTTTTACTCTGTCGACATGGAAGACAAAAGCTAAATTTCGGCATTTGTTGATAGTATTGCTAATAATGTATAGGAATCAATTTCCTTTAGGTTCTTCGAGATTTTGGAAGGAGTGGATCTGAGCCAGTTATTCTCTAACAATCGAATTTCGTAAGGCAGAAAGGTAAGGATTGTTCTAGTTATGCATTATCACACCCTTCGGGATTTATTGGTATTGCCGAATGGCCTTTGGTAATAACCTAAGTTTTCTTCTAGTGCAGTAGAGCGGTTCTCTGGGATTCAGTGCTTGCGTAGTAACAGGTGTGTAGCTTACACACTTTATAACTTGGTAAATATATTAATAACCTAAATTTGTTAAAAGCTGAAAACTGTGTAGATCTTGACATGATACCTTTGTGGGTATGAGCAAGGATTACGGGTAAGTCCGTTTTGATGAGATATTGCTATGTGATGATTGATACTATGATTTACGATAGATTTGATATATGTTTAATTTTAAGGCATGTTGGTATGATCTACACGTGTATTGCATTGTCATGGGCGATATGAGAGGAGGGGGAAGATTTGATATCCGTGTCTTTGGGACACCAGTGGTTTGGTACCACAGTTGATTTCGTGACTTTGAGTCACCAGAGATTTGGAGCCTCATAGCGACTCGTCCCAGTGGCTTAGTACCACAGTGGGTTGGCTCCGCAGTTGATGTATTGGGATTGTCGCCAGTGATTTGGTATCACACGTGGGTTGGCCCCACACTTGGATTATGGATATTTCGTGACTTTGGGTCACCAGAGGTTTGGCACCTCATAGCGACTTGTCCCAGTGGCTTAGCACCACAGTGGGTTGGCCCCACAATTGATATTATGGGATTGTCGCCAGTGATTTGGTATCACAATGTGGGTTGGCCCCACAGATGGGTTATTCGTGACTTTGGGTCACAAATGGTTGGGTACCACATTATTATTGGATATCGTGACTTTGGGTCACCAGTGGTTTGCTACCACACGGGGTAGAAACGGAGTTATGGATGGCTAGGTTTAGGTGCATGATATATTGCTTGGTTATTATTTGTGTAAGCTTGTTGCATTAGCCGGGAGGGGGATTATGCAATGAGTCTTGGTGACTCACCTTCTCCCTTATCTTTTCAGGTGATGCGTAGATCGCGGATGAGGAGTCGGGTGGACTTGAGGTGGCCATGCATTAAATACATTCGGTTATACATGGACTTTGATTTGGGTATTTATTTTTAAATTTTAGTTTTTATTTGGGTTGTAATAAGGCCTTTAAATTACGTTTTCGGATTATTTTACATGTTTTAAATTTGATTTCAAACAGTCAAAGTAAATTATTTGACTTGATTAAACAATTTGAACACAAGGTTTTCTAAACTATAATACGCAACGGTTTTTAAAACTTTACCATCAGGTAATACAATTTGCTTGACAATAACGACAACTCAAATTATTTTCAAACTTAAGTTTTCCACACTTAATTCAAACGATTTCTAATTAAGCAAGTTAAAAGAGGTATTCGGGATTTAATGGACATAAATGTCCTCCGTAGAAATGACTGTCAAGTGGGTGAAAAAAACAAAAGAGACTTTAGGAAATTTTATAGTTAAGGTAGTATTTTCAACTTCACATACACAAGTTTTTCCGAAACGTTAAGCAACACTAGGGTTTTCACCGAAGATAAACTGGTGACTCATTTTGTTAAAAATATTTTTACTCATGAATGTTGGACTCGATTAGTTGTGTTAACTTAGGGTTTGGGGTGTTACAACGAGGCATTAGGTTAAGGCATAATAAAGAAAGGAAACCAATGGATCAACTTAGGGAGAATTGAAATCCATACCTTGAAATCCCGAAAGAAGGAAATAGGATTGGGAAGTTGCCGATTTTTGTCCTAGGAACCTAGGTGGTTAGATCTCCTTTAAATCCCGAAATGCTGCCCAAATAGGACACATGATCAGTGAATAGAATATCGAATTAATGATGGCCTTACCACCCATTAGCCAATCGGCTATGGCCCCCAAAACTGAAAGAGAAAAGATCAAAAGAAATCGGCACTTACCAACATGTTCGGCTTCTCCTGACAGATTTCAGCTTCTGAGAAGATCAAAAGAAAGACAGTGTAACAGGATCTATGAAGATTCAGCTATGAAGAAATCGATAAAAAGGAGAATAAAGGAAAGAACAGTGATCATTCGGTTATAGGAAAAGAATGGAGATTAGAAGAGTTATGAGTTTCGGCTTTTGGAGGAAAAGATGAGAGAAGAGAATAATGAAATTTTCGGCTTTTGCATAGAAGCAGGGATGAGAGGAAAGAAAAAAAAAGAATAGGGTCAAATGCCGAAATTGAAGAGATATCCCCCCTACTTAAGCAAAATTTCGGCAGTTACTGCCTAAAACTGAAAATTCCCCTTTTTAAAACTAAAACTAAGCTATTAATCAAGGGAAATTGCGGCACCCCTTGATTATATCAGAACCGATTTCTCCTCCCCCTCAATGTTGGAATTTCGGCCACCACTGTGACCAACAGATAAATCCTAAATTTCCTCCCTTATCTTTATCTGATCACACCTCTAAAAGAATCTTAGATAACACTACCTCTTCCTCCCTTTATCTGCCATATTATCTGCATTATCCACTCAAATAAATCCTCCTATTTCCAAGCCTTATTTTCGTCCCACTCTACCCACTTAAATGCTGAACATTAGCTAAATTTAATCAAAAATAATTGGGCTTTATGTGACTCGAACCTTGGACCTCCTTAACAGCTTGACACGCCACTCCTAGTCCTTGCATATCGCCACTGACCACTGGGCCACAAGCCCATTTTTGTGTCTTAATTCACAAGTAATATCTTTTAAGCCCTGTCCTAAGTTACTTTCCACTAGAGTGTCCAAACAGAAAATTTTCACTAAGGCCTCGGCCCAACTTCGAGCCCATTCTGGACCCCTAAAACATTCTATCAAGCATAACAAGCACAACCACACACATTAAACTCATAGGCCCATTATTTTAGGATGTTACAGTTCTACTCCCTTAAAGAAATTTTGGCTTCAAAATTACCTGATTAGAATAGATGCGGGTATTTTCGCCGTATCGCTTCCTCTGGTTCCCAAGTAGCCTCCTTAGAACCGTGATTCCGCCGTAGAACCTTAACAACGGAACCATTTTCCTTTGTAATACCTTGGCATCATGATCCAGGATTTCTATCGGCTCTTCTTCAAAGGATATGCCAGGTCTCACTTCGATTTCTTCCACAGACACCACATGGGATGGATCCGAACGGTAACGTCTTAACATAGAAACGTGGAATACATTGTGAATCTGGCTTAGCTCAGAAGGTAGCTCTAGCTGATAGGCTACCAGCCCGACTCGTTTCAACACTCGATAAGGTCCGATAAATCTGGGACTTAATTTACCCTTCCATCCAAACCTCAGCACTTTCTTCTATGGCAACACCTTCAAGAACACCTTGTCACCCACTGCAAACTCTATGTCCTTACACTTCAAGTCTTCATAGGACTTTTGTCGGTCCGACGCTTCCTTTATTCGAGCTCGAATTAACTCAACCTTCTCCTCTGTCTCGGTAACCAACTCTGGACCCAAAATCCGATGTTCCCCTAATTTCATCCAACAGGTAGGAGTACGACACTTCCACCTGTACAATGCTTCATAGGGTGCCATTTGAATACTAGACTGGTAGATGTTGTTGTAAGCAAACTCCGCAAATGGTAAAAACTCTTCCCAACTACCTCCGAAATCAATGACACATCCCCTCAACATGTCCTCCAAGATCTGAATTACCCGCCGGTTGTCCATCCGTGCGAGGATGAAATGTCAGATCAAATCCAACTTCGTACCCAATGCTTGATGCAAAGCCTTCTAGAATCGCAACGTGAACCTCAGGTCCCTATTCGATATGATTGATACTGGTACCCCATGCAACCTCACTACATCCGCTATATATAACCTAGCCATCTTCTGCAGAGAGTAATCGACCTGTACTGGTCTAAAATGAGCAGATTTTGTTAAGCGATCAACAATCACCCAGACTGAATCTTTCTTAGTAGGCGTGAGAGGTAGCCCACTAACAAAGTCTATTGTGATCCTTTCCCACTTCCATTGTGGAATCTTCACTGGTTGCAAAATAACCCTGATGGTAATTGATGCTCCACTTTTACCTGCTGACAGGTCAAACACTTACTCACCAATTCAGTTACCTCTCGCTTCAAGCCCGGCCACCAGAATTGATCCCGTAAATCCCGATACATCTTACTCCCTCCGGGGTGCATAGCGTATGAACTTCCATGCGCTTCTTGCAAAGTCCTATGCCTCAATTCTAGATCTTTTGGCATGCAAACTCTCCCTTGAAATCATAACATTCCTTCCTTATTCATACTAAAGTCTGTCGATCCATCACTTGATCCTACATGAAACTTCTCCTTTAGCAACTCATCGGTCTGCTGCTTCTCCTTAACCTGACTGACCCAGGAGAGTCTCACTTGAAGTTCAGCCAATAAGCTCCCATCATCGTATAAACAAAGGTGAGCAAACATTGCTCTCAAGTCAGAGATGACTCTACGACTTAAAGCATCCACCACCACATTAGCTTTACCCGGATGGTACTCGATCCAGCAATCATAATCCTTTAACAACTCCTTCTGGGTCAAAAGGTATTTTAGGCTCTTATGATCAGTGTAAATAACAGATTTCTCCCTGTACAGATAATGTCTCCAAATCTTTAAAGCAAAAACAACCGCCGCCAACTCCAAATCATGGGTGGGATAATTTGCTTCGTGTGGTCTTCTCTACCGAGATGCATACGCAACAACCTTTCCATCTTGCATCAACACGCATCCTAGTCCTGTGTGCGATGCATCATAGTAAATTACGAATTCCTTTCCAACCTCTGGATGAATCAATACTGGAGCCTCCGCCAAAATCTTTTTTAACTTCTTGAAACTCTCTTGCTACTTATTGGACCAAACAAATGGAACTCCTTCCCGTAATAACTTAGTCAATGGTGCCGCTATTGAAGAAAATCTTTCAAAAAACCTTCGATAGTACCTGACCAGTCCAAGAAAACTCTAAATTTTTGCCACGGACTTAGGCGGCTTCTAATCCAATACCGCTTCAATTTTTCGAGGGTCAACCCTAATCCCCTCTACCGACACAAGATGGCCTAAAAACGTAACTTCCCTTAGCCAAAATTCACACTTACTGAATTTAGCATACAACTGCTTCTCCCTTAAGATCTGCAAAAACACTCGAAGGTGTGAGTCATGTTCCTCCTCTGATCTTGAATAAACCAGGATATCATATATGAATACCATGACAAACCGATCCAAGTAGGGTTGGAATATTCGGTTCATCATGTCCATAAATGCTGCTGGTGTATTGGTCAATCCGAATGGCATTACCATGAACTCATAATGACCATAGCGAGTCCTAAAAGCTGTCTTATGAATATCTGCCTCCTTGACCTTAAGCTGATGGTATCTTGACCTCAGATCTATCTTTGAAAAGACTGAGGCTCCCTACAACTGATCGAACAAGTCATCGATCCTCGACAATGGGTATTTGTTCTTGATTGTTAACTTATTAAATTGACGATAGTCAATGCACATACGCATTGATCCATCTTTCTTCTTGACAAATAACATCGTCGCTCCCCACGGTGACACACTTGGTTGAATAAACCCTCTATCCAACAACTCCTGAATCTGCGCTTTCAATTCCACCAACTTCTTTGGCGCCATCCTATATGGAGAAATAGATACTGACACTGTTCCCGAAAAAAGATCGATACTAAACTCCACTTCACGATACGGGGTTAGTCTTGGAAGCTCTTCTGGAAAAACATCAGGAAACTCCTTCACCGTCCTAACGTCGCCAGCAGTTAGGTCCTTGGCTTCCAGAGCCCGACCAAACATTAAAACTGCCTCGCATCCTTTTCCCATCATCCTTTCTGCTCTTAGGGCAGTCACTACATTCGACAAACAGTTCCCCCTTTCTCCTATCACCAACACCTCACCACCATCAAGGGTTTTCAACACCATACGCTTGGCTGCACAATCTAAATTAGCTTGATACTTCACCAGCCAGTCCATGCCTAATATTAAGCCGAACTCCCTGAACGGTAATTCCATCAGATCCGTCCAAAAAACTATTCCCTGAACTTCTAAGGGTACCTCCCGATGGAGTTTATGTACTACCACAGATTGTCCTAATAGGCTAACTACAATCATCGCCCTACGGGTCTAAACTTAAAGTTCCAGACACACTACTAGCAACATATGAATGTGTTGACCCAATGTCAATCAATAGAGTGTAAGGCAAACCAAATATTAAAAACGTATCGATTATAACATCCGGTTCATCAGCCTCCTCTCGACGTCTGGCAGCATATACTAACCCCAATTGTCTAGCCTCGGAGTTTCACCACTTACCGGTGCTCCACTACCTAACGAAATCGTTACCACCTCTATTTGGACCACGACCCTGCATGTTCTTGACCTCCTCTACCTGGCTGAGCATTTCACTACCCTGCGGGTCCTACATCTCTCCGTGGCTGTGGACAGTCTCTAATCTGATGGTTCAAAGATACACACCTAAAGCACTTTCCACTGCCTGCCCAACACTCACCTACATGGAATTTACCACAGTGAACACACCTCTGTGTCTGGTTAGCAGCAGGTCTCTCCACCCGGTTCGGCCCATCCGACCTAGGTCTTTTCTGAGTACGCCCAGCTGCTCCTGACGGTCTAAAATTCCTCCTACTTCCACTTCTATCTTTATCCCGATTCAGCTTTTTCGTTCGCTTTACCTCCTCAACTATCTTAGCCTTTTCCACAAGCACATCAAATTCCCTCTCTCACTGTAGAGCTATCAAAACATGTAAACCATCTTTCAGGCCATCTTCAAATTGAACACACCGTTCATGTTCTGTGGCCACTATCCCTTGAGCATAACGGCTCAAGCGTAAGAATTCCGCTTCATACACCGCCACCGACCTACTTCTCTGAACCAGATTCAAAAATGCTCTATGTTGCCCATCCACATAACTCATTCCAATGTACTTACTCTGGAATGCCATTCTAAAGTAATCCTAGGTGATACTGTCAACCACTGTACCATTCTTAACCGTAAGCCACCATTGATAAGCTTCGTCCCAGAGAAGGGACACTACTTCTTTCAGCTTCTCTTGTTCCGTGAAATCTAGATCATCCGTTATGCGTTTGACCGCCTCTAACCAATACTCAGCTGTACTCGGGGCTATCCTAGAAATTCCCATAAACACTTCTGCCCCATTAGCTCTAAGTCGCTTTGACACAGATTTTCAGGCTACTATGCCCATGCCTGCCCCAGTAACCCTCTCTAAAACCCTCAACATCGTCTGAGATACCACATCATCTCCGGCTGTTTGATCTTGAAATTCTGCCTCCACAGCTGGTGGCACTGGTACCTCATTCCCCGACTCGTGACCAGACCCTCTCGGTTTCGACATAGTAATCCTGCCACTACCTCGCCCACGCACACCACGTCCTCTAGTGCTCATTCTACCAAATCGCGTTTATCTGATTAGTAATTTTATGAATTATTAATTTCTTCCACTGATTAATAATGAACAATCTGATAGAGAGTAGTTTTAACAGTAGTTCTTTCGAATTCGAACTCTATCTACATGGTTCAGTTCTCAGGTCTGTATTTCCTAGCTCTAGAATCCACATACATTCAACCATCACACATCAACATACAAGTAGCATCCATGAACTCACATTCATCACATAAAGGTATTTTTGTCATTTCACTACCCAGGAGTATTCTCGTAATTTTCCAAAATAGGGTATCGTGGTGATTTTACAAAATAGGGGTATTTTGGTAATTTTACAATCCGAGGGTATTTCGGTAATTTTGCAAACCAAGGGTATTTTGGGAAATTTTCACAGATCGAGTGTATTTCAAAAATTTTACCTAACTAGGGAATTTTAATAATTTTACGAAATAGGGTGGCTGGTCCTTTAGGGTTTTAGTTATAAATTTCGGCCCGTCAACAAGTCCCGTAGCTACTGAACAAATACTACGCACTGTAGGATTCCAGTGAATAGGAGGTGAGCCGCTAGGGCCGCTTAAATACCAAGCTCTCCCTGGATCCAATCCTAGACATGCGTATGCCTGTTACCACACCCTAACCCTGTGACTTGTTCACAGACATGTTTAATTAGAAATTAAGTCTTACGAGATTTGAAGAATTGTTTATACTAAACCTAAAGTCGATAAACTCTAGCATACTAGCCTACGTCCTTATAGAGCCCATCAAGCCCAACATGCATATCACATAATGAGTTTAGAATGCTTACATGTGTGGATCGGGTGCCGGTAAACTCGAAGGCCATATCTCGGCCGAACTTTTCTCAAATTTACATCACTTTTACAAATCACTATTGGACCCATTTCACAGCCCGAGTTTTGAACTGGGCTCCAATACCAAAAATGTAACTGCCCAAACTTGGCCCATATGTCATGACCGGATCTGGTATGCTACGGGTTGAATGTTGAAAACTTTGCTTTGAAGGGTTTTGAAAATCTCAGTTTGTTTTAACCGATTAATCATTAATTGTGACATTTTTGAAGAAACTTTAACATTTGCGTTGAACATGCTGGAAAAACCCATTTTCCTTTCACTTTATAATTAAGACTTTGAAAAGATAAGTTTAAAAGATGTAACATAAAAAAATATAGTTTGATAACCTAATTTATGGAGGCCTTATTACAAAAATAATCCCAAAATTGGAACTCAAAGAAAAACCAAAAATAGTCTTTGAAGATAAAAGACTTGATGGCCCCTCGAATCTGCCTCGGCTCCCCTGTCCATAATCTACTGCTCATCTGAAAAGTTGGGAGAAATGAAAGGGTGAGTCACCAAGACTCAGTGTACAAATCCCAAAAACACATAAAAGCCTTGAAGCCCACAAACACATTATGGGCCCTGGGCCCATACACAATGGTAACAGAATATATATTTACATGGAACATGGCCCATCAAAACCCTAAGAGTCCATCCTCTACACACCCCTGTACCAACCATCACACCGTGGGGATTTCAACAATCAGCCCTCCATCTGCTACACACCATATCGACAGCTGTGCTGTCTGTCATAAAAATCGATCACTATTTGACCTATGTGGCAAAGCCACCGATCTTCATGCAGCCTTAATAATACATTGTAGTGTTTCGACAGCTGTGCTACTTGTCATAAAGACTGATCAGTATGTGACCTATGTGGCAAAGCTACCGATCGCCATGCGACCTTTTTCCCCTTCATCATATCAATCCCATCCCATGCAAACATACATGCAAGAATCAGAACATTATACTCTCTAAAAAGATCACAGACTTTCACATACTTCGATACACATAGAGAAGTTTCTATGATTACGTACCTGGCATCCCTTGCCTACCCTTTCTGGGTAATATGATTATTCATACTGACCTCATTTTTGACTTTTGCCCATAACATCTGATAATCTGATTCACTAGTGTGATAGAGATCTACACACTTGATTCTTGACAGACAAGATTTCTATGTCGACACTATCAGAAGTTGATACGACTGCTAACTTTCTAAGGTTTTATTCTGAAGCCAGTCTACAACCTAGCAGCCAATCCATCTGCTGACACCGCGCGTTTCTTGAACTTTGGGGCTGGGACTACAGATCCAACTCCTTCCTTCGATTTGCTGACATTCGAGTCCATGAATGACCTTAGTCAGAGGATACTATAATGATTGCTTAACGAGGCATTAGGTTAAGGCACAATAAAGAAAGGAAACCGATAGATCAACTTAGGGAGAATTGAAATCCTTACCTTAAAATCCCGAAAGAAGACAATAGGATTGGGAAGTTGTCGATTTTTGTCCTAGGAATCTAGGCAGTTAGATCTCCTTTAAATCTCAAAATACCACCCAAACAGGACACAAGATCAGTGAATAGAATATCGAATTAATGATGGCCTTACAACCCATTAGCCAATCGGCTACGGCCCCCAAAACTGAAAAAAAAAGATCAAAAGAAATTGGCACTTACCAATAGGTTCGGCTTCTCCTGACAGATTTCAGCTTCTGAGAAGATCAAAAGAAAGACAGTGTAACAGGATCTATAAAGATTCGACTATGAAGAAATTGGTAAAAGGGAGAATAACGGAAAGAACAGTGATTATTCGGTTATAGGAAAAGAATGGAGATGAGAAGAGTTATGAGTTTAGGCTTTTGGAGGAAAAGATGAGAGAAGAGAACAATGAAATTTTTGGCTTTTGGATAGAAGTGGGGATAAGAGGAAAGAAAAAAAACAATAGGGTCAAATGTCGGAATTGAAGAGATATCCCCCTACTTAAGCAAAATTTCGGCACCTACTGCCTAAAACCGAAAATGCCCCTTTTTAAAACTAAAACTAAGCTATTAATCAAGGGAAATGTTGACACCTCTTGATCATATCAAAATCGATTTCTCCTCCCCCTTAGTGTTCAAATTTCTACCACCACTGTGACCAACAGATAAATCCTAAATTTCCTTCCTTATCTTTATCTGATCACACCTCCAAAAGAATCCTAGATAGCACTACCTCTTCCTCCCTTTATCTTCCATATTATCTGCATTATGCACTCAAATAAATCCTTCTATTTCCAAGCCTTATTACCGTCCCAGTCTACCCACTTAAATGCCAAAAATTAGCTGAATTTAATTAAAAAGGATTAGGCTTTATGCGACTCGAACCTTGGACCTCCTTATCAGCTTGACACGCCACTCCTAGTCCCTACATATCGCCACTGGCCACTGGGCCACAAGCCCATTTTTGTGTCTTAATTCACAGGTAATGTCTTTTAAGCCATGTCCTAACTTACTTTCTATTAGGGTGTCCAAACAGAAAATTCGACTAAGCCCTTAGCCCAACTTCGAGCCTAGTCTGGACCCCTAAAACATTCTATCAAGCATAAGAAGCACAACCACACACATTAAATGCATAGGCCCATAAATGCAGGATGTTACACATAGAATCACATATCACGTGTTCATATTCATATTTTCATATTATCATAATGGTAACACACAAGCCATACGTTACATCTCATGAGAATAAGATCCATACATATATTATAAATACAATTTTCACAAACATCACAATCACATAATATCATCACATCACACAATATACTTTTAAAGAAAAACGATAGGGTCACTTACTTGGGTTTCTCATCGATGAGGTTTTCAACCCTCTTTGTGAGTACTTAGTGAACCTGCACAAAAACAATTATTATCAAACTAATATAATAAAAATAAGCACTCATCATATGACATAAGTTAAATATTAGACACCTTATTATAGATCTAAATCGTACGCTCCCTTTAAAGAGATTTCGTTTGGATCTAGTCCCACTCACAAATCAAAACTTTCCCTTAATTCGAACGCTCAAATCTGTTACTCTTACAATGCCACACTATTAGCCTTTCGAAGGGTTGTTGTATGGTCCTTCATAATGCATGGATATTGAAAGTGAAACTTAAGAAAGAAATTATAATTGTAACAGCCTATTTTAAGTGAAATCGAAACAGTGAGTTCGGACCACAAATTTGAGTCATAAAGAAATTTTATTTCAAATTTATTGCATGGTCTGCATTATGATAGGACTATTATATGAAAATTTTGATTAGAAAATTTTACCAATTTTATTATTAATTATAGAAAGGACCAAATTGCATAAAAATGAAAAAGTTGAATTCTAGTAGCTAGAAGGATTAAATAGCTATGGAATTCAAAACTTGATGTCCTTATATGGAAATTAGACCATTAAGAAAATGTTAGTAGATATTTATGATGAATCATCCATGGAAAATTGGAAAAGGAAAAGGACTAAATTGGAAAATAGAAAAATTAAAGGATGATGAATAAATTAAGTAGAAATATCGTATTATTATTATCATCTTCTTCCCCTAAAAATACTTGGAAACCTTAGGAAAGTGCAAGCAAGCTTTCTTGGCTTAATTGGGTAAGTAATCTTGTCCCGTTTTTAGTAATTTTTATATTTTCGAGATTGAAATAGCTTAAACTTTCTATTTTGGAGATTAATTTGTAAAGATATCAAAATATAGAAATTTTAACATGGATGTAATTGATTAAAATTTGAAGTTTATGGTAGAAAATGAAAGGTTGTTGATAGATAAACAACTTTTGTAACGTGAATTTTCATAAAATTGTGATTTAGGGACTAAATTGTAAAAATGTAAAATTCATGGAAAATTTCTAATTTTTATGAAATATATGTGCTGTAAATATTGTATGTAAAAATCAGCTAGGCTTGGAATAAGGATTAAACTGCATTAATTTCATTTTCTGAGCCTAGGGACGAAATCGTTATTTATGAAAAGTATATGGGCAAAATGGTAATTTTTCCTAGGATGTGAATTGAATTAAATTGAGTATGAAATGGATTAAATTGACATCAAATTCATTTATATAGATCCAAAAAGACCTAATATTGAGTTGGATCGAGGAAAACAAAATGTTACGGATTAGTAGATTCCCATATACTAACAAGTATCAAGGTAAGTTCGTGTAACTAAATTGTGTATATTTTCATATTTGACTTGAATGTTGTATATGTGAATTATGAATTTGTTATGTATATGAAATTTATTATATATCTGACATGCCCGAGAATAGATGAAATTTATTAAGTCTCGTTTGAATAGATGAAATTCGATGGATACATGTTATTCCTGAATTGGTTGTGGTATTGCATATGTTGTATACACACAATAGCTTCTACGAGCATCCCATATTGGCCTTCTCGAGCTTCTCGTATAAGGTTATTTCGAGCTTCGCGTAATAGTTCTTTGAATCGCCCCGATAGGTTGTGATCCTACATTTGTTGTGGACACACTTTACCTCTTAATAGCATCTTGATTTTAGGCTCTTCATGAGCTTCCTGTTAAATTGGCTCTTAGTGAGCTTTCCAATTGTGCTCACTTGGAATTACTCATATAAGGCTATCCGGAACTTCCCGTTCATGGCTCTTTGTCAGCTTCTTAGGCTCTTCGTGATCTTCCCGATATGGTTTTTTGTGAACTTCCCGATTATGGCTCTTATGAGCTTCCCATTATATAGCCTAAATAAGATTCTCGATAGGCTCTTTATGAGCTTCCCAAAATGGCTCTGTGTGAGCTTCCCGTTACAAGGCTCGAGAGTGTACTTCCCGATTATGTGCTCTAAAGAGTACCCCCTGTAAATGAATTGATGGATCAATGATACGTACATCTTGTGTGTACTACCTGGGTATCCATAGATATTTCAATGATTAAACGTACAAAACTCCTGATGTACAAAAATATGAGAATTAAATGAATTATATCTTGAATATCATTGAAATACTTGGAAATGGATGCATTATGAGCTCATCTCTGTTTTATTGATAATCATATAAAAATTCATGGCTAACCTATTTGGTGTGATTATGTGTCTAGGCAATTGGCCACATAGTTTTGGATGCATGTTTGTATGCTTACTTTAAATAAATATGATTGGTAAGTTAATTTCCTGTTATATGGACTTACTAAGCATTTGAAATGCATACTCAATTTTCTTTTATTTGTTTTATAGTGCTCAGAAGCTCGTAAAGGATGGAGTCGATTGGGGCATCATCACACTATCCTTCAACCTGTTTCGGTATAAATAGAAAACTTGTTTTGTTATAATGACATGTATAAGCTAGTTTGGCCAATGTTGACATGTAAATAGTTTTTGGTAATCTATCCATTGGAATGGCTAGTAATGGTATGTTTTGGTACATAATTACAAGGCTATAATATGTTTAACATAAATGTGTATGGTATAGTTAAATTGAATTATGGTAAAATACCATACATAACTCTTATGTTTGGCTTGGATAATTTTTCTTGAATTGGTTGTTGGAAATTCTTAAGTGTTGATGTAGGCGCAAGGTAAAAAGTTTAACATCCGGGATTTAGGGGTCTCACTTTTTAATTTATTTCTATGTGCTAGTATGCTTTGGATGTTGTTTGAGTATGTTTGGGGGTTTTGGGAAACCTTGGGGTTAGGTAGAGACCATAGAAAAATATTGGGTTCAAGGCTTTTAAGGGAGAGCTAGTGGCGTCGGGCCTTAAGAGATTTTATGTGGGGTTTATGGCACAAGAAAGGAAGTGGTAGAGTGGTAAAGGTAACGCCTAGGAGCAAGGGAGGAGTGTTGCGTCACAAGGAGTTCCAAGGAGGGAGAGGTTCGAATCACGCCAGCAGTAAGGGGGAGCTTTGTTTTTTTTTTTTGTGTTTTGCGTCAAGGAGGGGGGAGTGTTTGACGGCAAGCAAACTCTAGGGGGAGACTTGGTCAAAGGTTTTGAATGTGTGGTGGAGAGTGGATTAGAAGGTTTGAATCATTCAAACTATTTTGAATAGGTGAAGTGGAGGAAGATGAGGAGAAAAATGAGGGATTTGAGAGAGAGAGAGAGGAAGTGGTGGCCGAATGTAGGGTTCTAAAGGGAGGCATATTTGGTTTTGGGGAGGGGCTTAGTTTACCGAATTAAGGTTGGCCTTAGGTAGCATTTTTGGCATTTGGTTTTGCTTTAGTTCTTATTTCATTTTCCCTGTGTCGGAAATCTTTGGGCATTCTTTTTCTCTTTTTGACTCTTAGCCGAATCTCTTGCCATCTTTTTCCCATTCACTGCTCTTCATCGTCTTCACTTGATCTCCTTGCAAGCCGAATTTTATCTCTCTGGTGAACCAAAGCTGAACCTTTCTCTTTACTTTCACCATAGCCAAAACTTCCTAACCTCAACCTTCTCTTCTTCTTTTCATCTATTACTTCTTCTCTAAAAAGTCGGATAATCTTTCTTTGTAGAGAAACCTTGGTCAAATTCCCCATTCACTATTACCCCTTTCTTTTCTCCTTCTATTTTGCATTGTTCCTCAAAGTTTTAGCACTAGGTCGAATTTGACAAACCCTGTAGAGGGGGAGTTGTCGTTTACCTCCTATCAATCTCTCAATCGATTCTAATATTGTGGTAAGGAGTTTTCTTCTATTTTGAATATTGCTCTTTCTTATTGGGTTGCCGAAACTAAAGTTAATCATGTTTCTTGTGTTTGGCTGAATCCATGGTGGGCTAGGTTTAGGGTCTTCTGCTGTTAGCCAACGTTAAAGGTGCTAGGGATCTCTCGGGATTTGATTAAGGTAAGGAGGTTGTGATATTTGGCCAAAGGCCACTTTGTTAGACCACAAGTGTTGGGCCGAAACTAATATGGGTTGTGTAGGGATTTTGGCAGGGTTTTAGGTTCAAACGTATAGTTTCGGGATTTGGTCAATTTCGGTAAGGAGTATTCTATTCTCAGTATTTTTTTATTTACGGTCTTCACTATTATTCATTTTAACGTGTTAACCAGGTCCTCTAACCAAGACATTATTTCATGGAATCAAATACCAGTCAAGTGGAGAAAGGGGTTGGACACGTGTCCCTACCCAAAGTTTAAGAAACGGTCGGTGTTAGCAGTTCGGGATTGGCCACCGGGCTGTGGGCGAGCGACTGACTTAGTTAAGTAGATCACTGTGATCTCTTCGAACGAGGACGTTAAGGAGGTCGAGAGTTTAGTTCTTCAGGTTCTCAGGTGTGTAATTAACACACTGCTTATGTAATTGCTTTAATTATAATATGAAATATGTGTGGTAGCCAAAATAGTGGCTGTGGTGAGGCTATTCCCCATATTGGGGTAAGCCGGTACCAGGTTAGTAACTTTCTTATTTTGGAATTTTGGATGGATGTATATGTATATGTGAGACTTTGGTAAGCTTGTTGTGTATGCATGTCGGATATGTTCATAATGATTATGTTGTTATCTCACCATAATATATCATGTATGTGCACGGGGACCGGGATATATTTAATGAAGGAAAGGGTGTACATTTATGTATGTGGTTTGATGTTAGCCTTGAGCTACATCATGGTTTGATGTTGGCTTCGTGCCTCATCGTGGATTGGTGATGACCTCGAGCCACACTGTGGATATTTGTGATTTTAATCACGTGGACTAGTGGCTAGACCACTAAGTGGGTTTTGAGCAGCATGACTGCCAAAGAGGTGTATAGCAGATGGAGGGTCGATTTAGTAATCCCCTGGTGTGTGGTGGCAGGATACGGGGGTGTGTAGCGGTTGGATACTAGGTTGGGGAGGGTTAACATTTTGCATCTTTATGTGTGGTATGTGGATTGGTGTGGTTTTGGGCCAAGCCCATTTGTGGAAACGTGTGGAATAATTGCACACTGAGTCGGTTTGACTCACTCTATTTTCCTAAAAACAATGCAAGTGATACATGATTCTTGGACCGGGCTAGAGTGGATATGAGGTGGCCATGCAGAAGCTGCTTTTATTTCTTTAATTATATATATTTTATATTTCCAAGTACTTTTTCGGATAGATTTCATTGTAATAAGGCCGCTTAAATTGTTTTGGGATTTTTGTTATGGTTTTTAAGTCTTAGAATTATTATTGAATTGTTATCCAAACATGGTTATAAAACGTTTTCAACTCAGATATTAAAGTAAAGTTTTGAAATTCGGATTTCACATAAACAAATTGCTTCGCGGAATTTCTACCAAATACCGAATCAAATGTACAGAAGAGATTCGTTTTAAAACCCCTAAGTTATTTATACTTCCAACTCATATTCTTTTTGAACAACCACCTCAGTGACATTCCGGATTCGGTCGTGGGGTTTGGGCCGGGTTTGGGGTGTTACAAAAAGGGTGAGAAATAAGGCATGGAAAATGGCCTTATTTTGTCCACACGAGTAGAAACACGGGTGTGTGTCTTAGTCGTGTGTGACACACGGCCATGCGCACGGATGTGTGGTTTGGCCATTTGTCCCCTGCATCTTAAAATTAGAGAAACAAAATGCTTTGAATTGTTCACATGGGGAGAGACACGAGCGTGTGTCTCAGCCATGTAAGACACACCGCCTAGCACATGGGATTGTATCCAGAATGTGTAACCCCTGCACCTAATTTTCAAAAATTAAATTATCCACACGGTCTAACACATGGGCGTGTGGCTGGCCATGTGCCCAAGTCAGAGAGTTACACGGGCTGAGACACAACCGTGTGCTTCACATCGAATGCCCATACAACCTGGGACACAGGCGTGTCATTGCCCGTCTAAGCCACAGGTCCTACCTACACGGGCGTGTGTCCCTTGCATTTAGGAAAATTTTTAAAATTTCGCGAAAACTTCTTTGAGTTCTTGATTCAGTCCTGACTTGTTTCTTATGTATAAATAGGATCTCGAGGGCCCATTTAAGGGACAACATGATTGAATTATAATTTGTTTCGAACATGAATAGTAAAGACATGAATTAATTGTAATAGAATTGTAAATTTAGGTAATGCTCTATAACCCTATTTTGGCAACGATACACGTTACGGGTGTTATATCTATTGGTATAAGAGCTACGATTTAGTCGATTTTTAGGCTAACGTAGAAAGTACGAGTTTAGCTATACATGCCATTATATAATTTGTGATAGTGTGATATCTCCTGACCATTTTTAATGCATTTTTGATATAGTATTGTCATCAAACCAAGCTAAAGTTGAATCTGAGGTTGCTGAGAGCACTGCTCAAGCTTCTGTACAAAGAGCTGCATCTAGTAGTAGTAGAAGGCCCGTATCTAAGGGCCGAGGTGAGGAGGCAGAAGAAGCCTTCTTTCAAATGATGAACGAATGATTTAAATAATTTTTTAGAATAAATCCTACTGTACAACAACCTTTCCCTCCTACTCCTCAATTGGTTCCTGACATGCCACAAGGTGTTGAACCTGTTAGAACTTGTAAGCCTTCGGTAGATAAAATTCATAAATATGGAGCTAAAGAATTTAGGGCTACTGTCGAAGATGATCTGGAAACGGCTGAATTTCGATTGGAAAATACCATCAGGGTTTTAGATGAATTATCATGTACACCAGCTAAGTGTTTGAAGTGTGCCATATCATTGTTAAAATATTCGGCTTATCAGTAGTGGAATACTCTGGTTTCTTTTGTGCCGAAGGAAAATGTTACATGGGAATTTTTTCAAACAGAATTTCGAAAGAAGTATATTCGCCAGAGATTTCTAGATCAGAAAAAGAAAGAACTTCTAGAGCTAAAACAAAGAAATATGACATTATCTAAATACAAGCGGGAATTCATTCGGTTAAGCAAGCATTCCAGAGAATGGGTTTCGACTGAGGCTGATATGTGTAAACATTTTGAAGAAGGATTAAATGAACACATCAAGTTATTGATAGGAATTCTTAAATTAAGGGAATTTGTAGTACTGGCTGATAGGGCACACAAAGGTGAGGAATTAAGCAAAGAGAAAAGACAAGAAGAGAAAGAAGCACGGATTTCTAGTAAGAGATCTATGGGGAAGTCACAAGCATCTGTTTCAAAGAAATGAAAGAAACACCATGATCGTTCTACCACATTTATGGGGTATTTTGGAAAAGAACGAAACTCTCAACACTCTAATCTGAGATCTCCGTCTCCATCCATTACATGTGTAGGAAGTGTTAGAAGTCGTAAACCAAGATGCAAACATTGCAATAAATTGCATTTCGGTGAATGCCGCATAAGAACCGGAGTTTGCTTTAGATGTGGTTCTTTTGACCACTATATCAGATACTACACAAAAAAGCCTGTAAAAGATGTTGTTCAGATCTCTAGGTCGAACAATCCTGCCTCAAGGGGCAGACCACCTCGTCACCGCGGTAATGTCAATGGTCACCGAGGTGTGACAAAAGATTTAATAGTTAAATCTGAAGCACGAGTACTGACGAGAACATATGTTATACGTGCACGAAAGGATGCTTCTACACCTGATTTTATTACTGGTACATTTTCTCTTCTTGATACTAATATAACTGCTTTGATTGATCTTGGTTCAACGCATTCATACATATGCACAAATTTAGTGTCTGTTAAAAACTTATCTGTTGAGTTCATTAAATTTGTGGTTAAAGTTTCAAACCCCCTTGGCCAGTATGTTATGGTGGATAAAGTTTGTAAAAACTGTCCGTTGATGGTAATGGGTTATTGTTTCCCAGCTAATTTAATGTTACCGCCCTTTGATATTTGATGTAACATTGGGAATGGATTGGCTAACTCAGCATGATGCGGTAGTGAATTGTAAATAGAATTATATTATGTTAAAATGTTAGAATGGTGAAATACTCCATGTTGAATCTGATAAACTGGATGGGTTGTCTAATGTGATCTCAGCTATATCAACACAGAAGTATATCAGAAAAGGGTATGATGCTTATCTTGTATATGTTTGGATACTAAAGTATCCGAATCGAAGATTATGTCAGTGCCAGTTGTTTCTGAGTTTCCTGATGTGTTTTTGGAAGAATTACCCTGATTACCACCAATCAGAGAGGTGGAATTTTCTATAGATTTTATTCTTGGAACAACTCCAATATCAATAGCACCTTATAGAATGAACCCAATGGAATTAAAAGAGTTGAAAGAACAGTTGCAAGAACTTATTGGTAGAGGCTTTGCTTAACCTTGTCATTCAACTTGGGGTGCACCGGTTCTATTTGTAAAGAAGAAAGATGGATCTTTGAGGTTATGTATTGATTACAGTGAACTCAACAAAGACACAATAAAGAACAAGTATCCATTGCCTTGTATAGATGACTTGTTTGACCAGTTGAAAGATGCAACTGTATTTTCGAAGATTGATCTTCATTCTGGTTACTATCAGCTACGTGTAAAAGATTCAGATGTGCCAAAGGCAGCTTTTAGAACCAGGCATGGGCATTATGAATTTCTTGTGATACCATTTGGCTTGACAAATGCACCTACAGTATTTACGGATTTGATGAACAGAATTTTTAGACCGTATCTATACAGGTTTGTAATGGTGTTTATTGATGATATTTTGGTATATTTGCAAGATGAAAATGAGCATGCTGATCATTTGAGAATTGTGATGTAAACTTTGCGTGAGAAACAACTGTATGCCAAATTCAATAAGTGTGAATTTTGGCTTCGAAAAGTCGATTTCATTGGGCGTATAATATCTACAGAAGGTATCACGGTAGATCTGAGTAAAATCTCAGCTATTATTAATTGGAAACCACTACAAAATATGTCTGAAGGTAGAAGTTTTTTGGGACTAGCTGGTTATTATTGGGGGTTTGTTAAATGGTTTTCAAGGATAGCTTCTCCGATGACTCGATTGTTGCCAAAAGATGTAAAATTTGAATGGTCTGATAAATGTCAGTAGAGTTTTGACAGATTAAAAGCCTTGTTGACTGAAGCACTTGTGTTAGTTCAACCTGAATTGGGTAAAGAATTTATAATTTACAGTGATGCGTCGTTGAATGGTTTAGGCTATGTAATGATGCAAGAAGGTAAAGTAATAGCCTATGCTTCTAGACAGCTAAAACCACATGAAAGAAATTACCCGATACATGATTTAGAGTTAACAGCTATTGTATTTGCATTAAAAATCTGGTAGCATTACTTGTTTGGCGAAAAATGTCACATATTTATGGATCATAAGAGCCTGAAGTATCTAATGACATAGAAAGACTTGAATTTGAGACAGCATAGACGGCTCGAGTTATTAAAAGATTATGACCTAGTTAATGACTATCATCCAGAAAAGCCAATGTGTTTGCTATTGCTTTAAGTAGAAAATCACTGTTTACTTTACGGGCAATGAATACCCGGTTATCATTTTCAGAGGATGGTTCACTCATAGCTGAATTAAAAGCTAAACCTATATTTCTACAGTAGATCTATGAAGCTCAGAAAGATGATGATGAATTACAAGCTAAACAGGTACAATGTAAGTTGGATTCTGATTCAGAATTTCAGATTGGGTCTGAAGATTGTTATTATTTAGAGGCAAAATATGTGTACCGAGGAATTCAGAACTTGTACAGAAGATTTTGAACAAAGCACATAATGGTACTATGACTGTTAATCAGGGAAGTAACAAAATGTACAATGATTTGAAAAAGATGTACTGGTGGCCAGGAATGAAACAGGATATTTTTTATTTGAAAAGGATTGTTATTATTGATCGTCTAACAAAGTCTGCATGCTTTATTTCGGTACGTATGGATTTCTCCTTGGATAGATTGGCTAAATTATATGTTTTTGAGATTGTTAGACTGCATGGGGTACCAATCTCCATTATCTCCGATAGAGATCCCTGGTTTACATCTCGATTCTAGAATAAGTTGCAAGAAGCTCTAGGTACACAGTTACATTTTAGTACTGCATTTCATCTTCAAATTGACGGTCAATTAGAACATGTGATACAAATTTTGGAATATATGCTTCGGTGTTGTATTTTGGGCCTATTGCTTATAGATTGAGATTGCCATCAGAGTTGGAAATGATCCAGAACGTGTTTTATGTGTCAATGCTTCGACGATATTGATCAGACCCGTCTCATATAATTGCACCTACTGAGGTTGAGATTAAGTCAGATTTGTCGTATAGTGAAGAACCGATCCGAATTTTGGCACGAGAGGCTAAAGAGTTGAGAAATAAGAAAATTTCTCTAGTGAAAGTATTATGGCACAAACATGGAATTGAAGAGGCTACGTAGGAGCCTGAGAATGTTATGAGAGAGCAACATCCACAACTATTCACTGGTAAGATTTTCGGGAACGAAAATCCATAATGGGGAGAGTTGTAACAGCCATGATTAGACCCTAGTCGGAACAGTGGTTCTAGACCACAAATTCGAAGTCATGAAAATATTTTAATGATATTTTCTGTGTGAATGATATGTGACATAGCCTATGTGAAAATTCTGTGTGATGATTTGATCGTTTTAGTGTTGAATTAAGAGAAAGGACTTAATTGCATAGAGAGTAAAATTTTGTCTGCTGATTTATGAGTACTTAAATGTAGTTGGCTTCTTAAGGAGGAGGCCTTATGTTGCTAGTGAACCATTTTTAAGTTAATGGAGTGTTAAATGACAAATAAGTCTTAAAAAGTATTTGTTTGATATGCTTTATAAAGGGCAAAATTGGGATTTGATTAATAAGTTATTATTAATGAAAAACAAAACAATTTGATGGCCATTTTTATTTCATCTTTCTTCCACCGAAACTAGGGAAAAGAAATAGCCATTAAAGCTTTGAGATTTTCGGCACTTACTTAGCTTAATTCAAGGTATGTTTTTGATTAGTTTTTGATAATTTCTACGTTTTTGTGATCGTTGCTTTGTGCTTTACAAAACCCATGCACAAATTCCATGTATTTGATGACTTAGAAAGATTTGAACTTGCGACAGAGAAGATGGTTATAGTTGTTGAAAGATTATGAACTTGTGATAGATTACCACCCGAGTAAAGCTAATGTTGTAGCCGATGCTTTGAGTCAAAAATTGTTATATACCTTACGAGCTATGCATAATCAGATGGATCTGAGTGATGATGATGCGGTTGTAGCTGAATTGAAAGTAAAACCGTTGTTTGTACAGCGGATATGTGAGACTCCGAAGATTGATAATGAGTTGCTAGCAAAAAGGGTTCAATGTAATTCGAATGCGGAATCAGAATTTTGAGTTGATAGTAATGATTGTTTGAGATTCAGAGATCAGATTTGCGTTCCGAGAAATTCAGAGTTGATTCAAATGATTTTGACTGAAGCTCATAATAGTCAATTGACTGTACATCCGGGGAGTACAAAAATGTATAATGATTTGAAATAGTTCTATTGGTGGCATGGTATGAAGAGAGATATTTCTGACTTTGTGTCGAAATGTTTAGTTTATCAGCAAGTTAATGCTAAACATCAAGTTCCGTCCAGTTTATTGCAATTGATTATGATTCCTGAGTGGAAATGGGAGAGGATCACGATGAACTTTGTGTCGGGTATACCCTTATCTCCGAACAAGAAAGATGCAATCTGGGTGATAGTGGATAGATTGACGAAAGCAGCTCATTTCGTTCTGGTGAGAATTGATTATTCTTTAGATAAGTTGGCTGAACTGTATATCGATGAGATTGTGAGATTGCACGGAGTACCGTTATCTATTGTGTCTGATAGAGATCCGAGATTTACCTCGCGATTTTGGAAGAAATTGCAAGATACTTTAGGCACGAAATTGCATTTCAGTACTGCTTTTCATCCACAAATGGATGGTTAATCCGAACGAATTATTCAGATTCTTGAAGTTATGCTAAGATATTGTATACTCGAATTTGAAAGCACATAGGAAAACCATCTATCATTGATTGAGTTTGCGTATAATAATAGTTTTTAGTCTAGTATCAAAATGGCAGTGTATGAGGCTCTTTACGATCGAAAGTGTCAAACTCCATTGTATTGGACCGAACTAAGTGAGAACAAGATTCACGGGGTTGATCTTATAAAAGAGACTGAACAGCAAGTGAAAGTGATTCTTGACAGTTTGAAAGTAGCCTCAGATCGTCAAAAGTCTTATGCAGATTTGAAACGAAAGGATATTGAATTTGAGGTTGGTGATAACGTGTTTTTGAAAGTGTCTCCGTGGAAGAAAAATCTTCGATTTGGCTGAAAGGACATGCTGAGTTCGAGATTTATCGGACCGTATGAGATTATCGAACGAGTTGGGCCGATTGCTTATAGATTGAGATTGCCATCAGAGTTGGAAACGATCCAGAACGTGTTTCATGTGTCAATGCTTTGACGATATTGATCAGACCCGTCTCATATAATTGCACCTACTGAGGTTGAGATTAAGTCAGATTTGTCGTATAGTGAAGAACCGATCTGAATTTTGGCACGAGAGACTAAAGAGTTGAGAAATAAGAAAATTTCTCTAGTGAAAGTATTATGGCACAAACACGGAATTGAAGAGGCTACGTCGAAGCCTGAGAATGTTATGAGAGAGCAACATCCACAACTATTCACTGGTAAGATTTTTGGGGACAAAAATCCATAAAGGGGAGAGTTGTAACAGCCATGATTAGACCCTAGTCGGAACAGTGTTCTAGACCACAAATTCGAAGTCGCAAAAATATTTTAATGATATTTTCTGTGTGAATGATATGTGACATAGCCTATGTGAAAATTCTGTGTGATGATTTGATCGTTTTAGAGTTGAATTAAGAGAAAGGACTTAATTGCATAGAGAGTAAAATGCTGTGTGCTGATTTATGAGTACTTAAATGTAGTTGGCTTCTTACGGAGGAGGCCTTATGTTGCTAATGAACCATTTTTAAGTTAGTGGAGTGTTAAATGACAAATAAGTCTTAAAAAGTATTTATTTGATATGCTTTATAAAGGGCAAAATTGGGATTTGATTAATAAGTTATTATTAATGTAAAACAAAACAATTTGATGGCCATTTTTATTTCATCTTTCTTCCACCGAAACTAGAGAAAAGAAATAGCCATTGAAGCTTTGAGATTTTCGGCACTTACTTAGCTTAATTCAAGGTATGTTTTTGATTAGTTTTTGATAATTTCTACGTTTTTGTGATCGTTGCTTTGTGCTTTACAAAACCCATGCACAAATTCCATGTATTGATGATGTTGTTGTGATGAGCCATTGATGAATGTTGAGCTATGTGCTAGTTGATTTTGAAGTATGAAAACTTGGCGTTGGATTATCATTGTTTGTATTGAGATTTTTGATGAAATTTAGTATTTTGGGCTTAATTGTGAAAAGTGTAGATTGAGGGACTAAAATGTGAAATAAATGAAATGTGTGGACTCCTATGAGACTAAGGAGAATTCGGCCTAAGCATAGTGTAATGAAATTTTGAGTATTTGATGATTTTGTGAGATTGGGACTAAAGTGTCAAAATGTGAAAATATGAGGGCTATTATGTAAAATGCCCTAAATATGTGTATTTGATGATTGAATGGATTGAATTTAAAACAAGAGAGGAGAGGTTCGGATCGAGATCGAGGCAAAGATAAAGTGCGTGATTAATCGACCGTATCGATAGTTCGACGTTTGAGGTAAGTTCGGATATAAGACTAGTTGTAAACTATGTCTATGTGATATAAATTGAATGGATGGATATGTATCTATGAGTTTTGAAAATGCTATGTGTTGAATAGAGATAAACGGGCACTAAGTGTGTGAAGTTGGAAACAAAAAAGAGATGATTAGCACTGTGTGTGCGAAAAGATAGAAGCTTCGGCTTATTGAATTGGCACTGTGTGTGCGATACTGATATAAGTTCGGTTTAATGTATTGGCACTAAGTGTGCGGTGATGATTATGTTCAAGTTGTAAAATTGGCACAAGTGTACGAATAAATCAAAGGATTAGCCAAGGTTGAACGAGAGGTAATATCGAACAATTGAGTAGCATAAATGGTAAGCAACTGTGTGTTGATCAAGGTATGTTTGAACCTATGTGGTTGATGATAGATTCAAGAGTTGAATGAATAGCTAATTGGGTATGTGGTTGAGATTGATAATGTGATTATATGTGCCTTTATCTATGTGATGGTATTATATTTATACATATTGACGTTGTAGTATTGAGTAATATGTATTATATTACGAACTTACTAATCTTTCAAAAATTTACTATGTGATTTGTTCTCTGCCTTACAGTGTCAGTAAAGCTAGTTCGGATCGGGGATCGTCAGCTTCGTAATCATACTATCGGCATTCTATTTTGGTACTTTTAGAAAGATACATATAGCTGGTATATGGCATGTATAGGCTAGTTAATTGAATTATGTTTGAGATTGTAATTAGCCATGAGATGTGGCTAGATATGTGATAGGTTGGTATGAATGAATGTGATATGTGTGATGCATCTTTTGGCATGATTTGTGGATTGATAAATTTGCTATTAAGTGGTAACTTTGAGTTGATAAATGCTAATAGGGGTTAGTGAAATTGGGAATGAATTATGCTTGTGGTAGAATAAGTTTTGGTATTGAATTTGTTATGGTTGGAATGAGAAATGAACATATAGATTGGATAGCCGTATTGGTAAGTTATTGGTTGCCTTATGTGCATGATATGTTTTTGTATGTGTTGCTTGTAGGTTTGACCCTAAGTGGGTGGCATGTTGGCCTTGCAAAAATGGCCTATAATGTCACACGGTTGGGGCACACGGGCGTGCCCCAGATCGTGGGTAAATTTGCAGAATGTGGCTTAAATTGTACACGGTCTTGGCATGGGCGTGCCTTCAGGTCGTGCGAGAAATGGCAGTATATAACCTTATAGGACATGGCCTTATCACACGGGCGTGCTTGTTAGCCTTGTTGATTTTGGCAGTATGTAACCACGGGGAAATCACACGAGTGTGTCATGTAGCCGTGGGAGAGGCACGGCCTACCCCCATGGCATGTCTCCCCTGCATTTTAGAAAAGTCTCAAAATTTTCATGAAATTTTATATGTGTTTCGGTTTAGTCCTGACTCAGTTTATTAGCATGCTTAGGGTCTTGATGACTCATTTAAGGGACACTATGATTGTATATGAATGTGTTTGATGATGATTGACTTTGTGTCATGAATGTGATGTGAAATGATCCTCTTGTTTGGTAATGCCTCTAAACCCTATTTTGGCGACAGTCTTAGGTTAGGGGTGTTACAATTTTATTTGTATCAGAGCTACGGTTTAGTCGATTTTCAGACTAACGTAGCATGTGTGAGTCTAGCTATACATGCCATATTGTAAAATTTTGATAGTGTGATAAAATCTGACAGTTGAAATGTCTTTTAATATAGTAATGGATCCCGATCTAGTAGTTGCTAAAGATGTAGAGAGTAATACGCCTGCTCCCGCTCAAGGGACAACGTCGGCCATATCAAGGCCAAATGATAGTGGTGAGGAATGTGAGGCTAAGCAAGCCTTCTTCCGTATGATGAGTGAATGGTTTTCAGAATTTGTTAGAATAAATCCGACTACTCCACAACCTTCACCCCCACAAGTACCTGTTGTCCACAGTTGTAGATCCGATCAGATTGAATAAACCTCCTGTGGATAAGGTTAGCAAGTATGGGGCAGAAGAGTTTAGGGCTACAGCTGATGACGATGCTGAGCGAGCCAAGTTTTGGCTTGAAAATACAATCAGAGTATTTGATGAGATGTCGTTGAACCCTGAAGAGTGCATTAAGATTGCAGTTTCCTTGTTGAGAGACACGGCTTACAATTGGTGGAAAACATTGATAACTATAGTTCTGAGAGAGAGAATAACTTGGATTTCATTCAATCCGAGTTTAGAAAGAAGTATATCAGTCAACGCTTTATTAATCAGAAACGTAAGGAGTTTTTAGAGTGAAATAGGGTTGTTTGTCTGTTACTAAGTATGAACGGGAATTCGTAAGATTGAGTCAATATGCAAGAGAATGTGTTTCGACTGAAGCTACTATGTATAAATGTTTTGTAGAGGGATTGAATGAAGACATTAAGTTGTTGGTTAGAATACTGGATATAAATGAATTTGTTGTATTAGTTGAATGAGCATGCAAAGCTGAAGAGCTCGGTAAAGAAAAGAAGAAAGCTGATTCTGAGGCTCATGATGAAAGAAAGAGATCGATGAATAAGTTCTCTCAATCTTCAGCAAAGAGATATCAAGATGCAAGCAATCGTTCAAATGCCTCGTTTGGACAACCAAATAAAGATCTTTTGAGACAGAGTACTAGTTTATGGATTCAAGCTCCGGATGAAACAAGTGTTGGCAGTGTTAAGAGTAACAATCCTGAATGTAGGCAATGTGGGAGACGACATGTGGGAGGGTGCTGTGGCAATTATAACAATAGAACATGCTATAAATGTGGATCCCGAGACTATTTTATTCGAGATTGCCCAAAGATGGTCGGAGAAGAAACTGTTCAGAATGAAAGATCGAGTAACGTGGCAGCTAGGGGAAGACCACCCAGAAACACTAGAATTATGAGTGAAAGCTAGATAGGGACAACTGATACAGCTGTACAGTCAGAAGCAAGAGAACCTGTCTAAGCCTATGCCATATGCGCACGAAAGGAAGCATCATCTCCAGACGTCATGACTGGTACTTTCACTTTATTTGATACTGATGTCATTGCATTGATAGGTCCTGGATCAACTCATTCCTATATGTGTATGAATTTAGTATCGAATAAGACTCTACCTATTGAGTCTACTGAATTTGTGATTAGAGTATTGAACCCCTTAGGCAAGTGTGTTTTGGTGGATAAGGTGTGCAAGAATTGCCCGTTGATGTTTCATGATTTATGTTTCCTGGTCAATTTGATGTTGCTACCATTTGATGAATTTGACATAATTCTGGGTATGGATTGGCTTACTTTGCATAATGCCATCGTGAGTTGTAAGAGAAAGAATGTTGAATTGAAGAGTCAAAATGGTGAGATAGTTCGAATTGAGTCTAGTGATATGAAAGGACTACCAGCTATTGTGTCCGTGATGAGAGCTATGAACTATGTGAGAACAGGTTGTGAAGCTTATTTGGCGTATGTGATTGATACAGAGGTGGCGAAAAAGAAAATTGAATCTGTGCCCGTGATATGTGAGTTTCCAGATGTGTTTCTAGAAGAGTTACCGGGGATACCTCCGATTAGAGAAGTCAAATTTGGTATTGAGTTAGTGCCGGGAACTGCTCCTATTTCGATAGCTCCATACAGAATGGCACCAACAGAATTGAAAGAGTTGAAATCTTAGTTGCAAGAACTAACCGACAGAGGATTTGTATGACCTAGTTTTTTACCCTAGGGTGCTCCTGTATTATTTGTGAAAAAGAAAGATGGAACTATGAAAATGTGTATTAATTATCGACAATTGAACAAAGTGACGATAAAGAAAAAATATTCGTTACCTCGGATGGATGATTTATTAATCAGTTGAGAGGAGCTACAATATTTTCTAAGATAGATTTGAGATCGGGCTACTATCAGTTGAGAGTTAAAGAATCCGATGTGCCAAAAACTGCATTCAGAACGAGGTATGGACATTATGAATTCTTAGTGATGCCTTTTGGACTAACAAATGCCCCTGCAGTGTTTATGGATTTGATGAATCGAATATTCAGACCGTATTTGGATCGCTTTGTGGTGGTGTTCATTGATGATATTTTGATTTATTCGAGTGATGAGACGCAACACGCCGAGCATTTGAGAATCGTGCTACAAACTCTGCGTGAGAAACTATTGTATACAAAGTTTAGCAAGTGTGAATTTTGGTTGCCTGAGGTCAGTTTTCTGGGGCATATTGTATCCGTTGATGGGATATGAGTCGATTCGCATAAAATCTCTGCTATTTTGGAATGGAAGCCTTCGAGAAATGTGTCTGAAGTCCGTAGTTTTCTAGGACTAGCAGGATATTATAGACGATTTGTGAAAGGCTTTTCGATGATTGCGACTCCATTGACAATGTTGTTACAAAAAGATGTTAAATTCGAGTGGTCAGAAAAGTGTGATCAGAGTTTTGAGCAGTTGAAAGTGTTGTTGACAGAAGCACCGGTGTTAGTTCAACCTGAATCGGGCAAAGAGTTTATAGTCTATATTGATGCATCGTTGAATGGTTTGGGCTGTGTGCTGATGCAAGAAGGAAAAGTCATCGCTTATGCTTCGAGGCAGTTAAAATCGCGTGAAAAGAATTATCCAACGCATGATCTTGAATTGGTTGTGATTGTATTCGCATTGAAGATTTGGCGTCACTATTTATTCGATGAAAAATGTCATATTTATACTGATCATAAGAGTTTGAAGTATTTGATGACTTAGAAAGATTTGAACTTGCGACAGAGAAGATGGTTATAGTTGTTGAAAGATTATGAACTTGTGATAGATTACCACCCGAGTAAAGCTAATGTTGTAGTCGATGCTTTGAGTCGAAAATCGTTATATACCTTACGAGCTATGCGTAATCAGATGGATCTGAGTGATGATGATGCGGTTGTAGCTGAATTGAAAGTAAAACCGTTGTTTGTACAGCGGATATGTGAGACTCAGAAGATTGACAATGAGTTGTTAGCAAAAACGGTTCAATGTAATTCGAATGTGGAATCAGAATTTTGAGTTGATAGTAATGATTGTTTGAGATTCAGAGATCGGATTTGCGTTCCGAGAAATTCAGATTTGATTCAAATGATTTTGACTGAAGCTCACAATAGTCATTTGACTGTACATCTGGGGAGTACAAAAATGTATAATAATTTGAAACAGTTCTATTGGTGGCATGGTATGAAGAGAGATATTTCTGACTTTGTGTCGAAATGTTTAGTTTGTCAGCAAGTTAATGCTGAACATCAAGTTCTGTCCAGTTTATTGCAATCGATTATGATTCCTGAGTGGAAATGGGAGAGGATCACGATGAACTTTGTGTCAGGTTTACCCTTGTCTCCAAACAAGAAAGATGCAATCTGGGTGATAGTGGATAGATTGACGAAAGCAGCTCATTTCGTTCCGGTGAGAACTGATTATTCTTTAGATAAGTTGGCTGAACTGTATATCGATGAGATTGTGAGATTACACGGAGTACCGTTATCTATTGTGTCTGATAGAGATCCGAGATTTACTTCGCAATTTTGGAAGAAATTACAAGATACTTTTGGCACAAAATTGCATTTCAGAACTGCCTTTCATCCACAAACGAATGGTTAATCCGAACGAATTATTCAGATTCTTGAAGATATGCTAAGATATTGTATACTCGAATTTGAAAGCACATGGGAAAACCATCTATCATTGATTGAGTTTGCGTATAATAATAGTTTTCAGTCTAGTATCAAAATGGCACTGTATGAGGCTCTTTACGATTGAAAGTGTCGAACTCCATTGTATTGGACCGAACTAAGTGAGAACAAGATTCACGGGGTTGATCTTATAAAAAAGACTGAACAAAATGTGAAAGTGGTTCGTGACAGTTTGAAAGCAGCCTCAGATCGTCAAAAGTCTTATGCAGATTTAAAACGAAAGGATATTGAATTCGAGGTTGGTCATAAAGTGTTATTGAAAGTGTCTCCGTGGAAGAAAAAACTTTCATTTTGCCGAAAGGGTAAGCTGAGTCCGAGATTCATCGGACCGTATGAGATTATTAAACGAGTTGGGCCGATTGCTTATAGATTGAGATTGCCATCAGAGTTGGAAATGATCCAGAACGTGTTTCATGTGTCAATGCTTCGATGATATTGATCAGACCCGTCTCATATAATTGCACCTACTGAGGTTGAGATTAAGTCAGATTTGTCGTATAGTGAAGAACCGATCCGAATTTTGGAACGAGAGACTAAAGAGTTGAGAAACAAGAAAATTTCTCTAGTGAAAGTATTATGGCACAAACACGGAATTGAAGAGGCTACGTAGGAGCCTGAGAACGTAATGAGAGAGCAACATCCACAACTATTCACTGGTAAGATTTTCAGGGATAAAAATCCATAAGGGGGAGAGTTGTAACAGCCATGATTAGACCCTAATCGGAACAGTGGTTCTAGACCACAAATTCGAAGTCGTAAAAATATTTTAATGATATTTTCTATGTGAATGATATGTGACATAGCCTATGTGAAAATTCTGTGTGATGATTTGATCGTTTTATTGTTGAATTAAGAGAAAGGACTTTATTGCATAGAGAGTAAAATGCTGTGTGCTAATTTATGAGTACTTAAATTAATAAGTTATTATTAATGAAAAACAAAACAATTTGATGGCCATTTTTATTTCATCTTTCTTCCACCGAAACTAGAGAAAAGAAATAGCCATTGAAGCTTTGAGATTTTTGGCACTTATTTAGCTTAATTCAAAAAATATTTTAGTTAGTTTTTGATAATTTCTACATTTTTGTGATCGTTTCTTTGTGCTTTACAAAACCCATGCTCAAATTCCATGTATTGATGATGTTGTTGTGATGAGCCATTAATGAATGTTGAGCCATGTGCTAGTTGATTTTTAAGTATGAAAACTTGGTGTTGGATTATCATAGTTTGTAATGAGATTTTTTTTATGAAATTGAGTATTTTGGGCTTAATTGTTAAAAGTGTAAATTGAGGGACTAAAATGTGAAATAAATGAAATGTGTGGACTCCTATGAGACTAAGGAGAATTCGGCGTAAGCATAGTGTAATGAAATTTTGAGTATTTGATGATTTTGTGAGATAGGGACTAAAGTGTCGAAATGTAAAAATGTGAGGGCTATTATGCAAAATGCCCTAAATATGTATATTTGGATTAAAATGAATGAATTGATGATTAAATGGATTGAATTTAAAAGTGTATAGACCAAGAGAGGAGAGGTTCAGATCGAGATCGAGGCAAAGATAATGTGCTTGATTAATCGACTGTATCGATAGCTCGACGTCCGAGGTAAGTTCGGATATAATACTAGTTGTAAACTATGTCTATGTGATATAAATTGAATGGATGTATATGTATCTATGAGTTTTCAAAATGCTATGTGCTGAATTGAGATAAACGGGCACTAAGTGTGCGAAGTTGGAAAAAAAAAAGAGATGATTAGCTCTGTGTGTGCGAAAAGATAAAAGCTTCATTTTATTGAATTGGCACTGTGTGTGCGATACCAATATAAGTTCGGTTTAATGTACTGGCACTAACTGTACAGTGATGATTGTGTTTAAGTTGTAAAATTGGCACTAAGTGTGCGAATAAATCAAAGGGTTAGCCAAGGTTGAACGAGAGGTAATATCGAACAATTGAGTAGCATAAATGGTTAGCAACTATGTGTTGATCAAGGTATGTTTGAACCTATGTGGTTGATGATAGATTCAAGAGTTGAATGAATAGCTAATTGGGTATGTGGTTGAGATTGATAATATTATTAGATGTGCCTTTATCTATGTGATGGTATTATATTTATACATATTGACGTTGTAGTATTGAGTAATATGTATTATATTACGAACTTACTAAGCTTTGGAAAATTTACTGTGTGATTTGTTCTGTGCCTTGCAGTGTCAGTAAAGCTAGCTCAGATCGGGGATCGTCAACTTTGTAATCACACTATCGGCATTCTATTTTGGTACTTTTGGAATGATGTATATAGCTAGGATATGGCATGTATAGGCTAGTTAATTGAATTATTTTTGAGATTGTAATTAGCCATGAGATGTGGCTAGATATGTGATAGGTTGGTATGAATGAATGTGATATGTGTGATGCATCTTTTGGCATGATTTGTGGATTGATAAATTTGCTATTAAGAGGTAACTTTGAGTTGATAAATGCTAATAGGGGTTAGTGAAACTGGGAATGAATTATGCTTGTGGTAGAATAAGTTTTGGTATTGAATTTATTATGGTTGGAATGAGAAATGAACATATAGATTGGATAGCCATATTGGTAAGTTATTGGTTGCCTTATGTGCATGATATGTTTTGGTATGTGTTGCTTGTAGGTTTGACCCTAAGTGGGTGGCATGTTGGCCTTGCAAAAATAGCCTATAATGTCACACGGTTGGGGTACACGGGCGTGCCTCAGACCGTGGGTAAATTTGCAGAATGTGGCTTAAATTGTACACGGTCTCGGCACGGGCGTGCCTTCAGGTCGTGCGAGAAATGGCAATATATAACCTTATAGGAGACGACCTTATCACACGGGCGTGCTTGTTAGCCGTGCTGATTTTGGCAGTATGTAACCACGGGGAGATCACACGGGTGTGTCATGTAGCCGTGGGAGAGGCACAGCCTACCCCCACGGGCTTGTCTCCCCTGTATTTTAGAAAAGTCTCAATTTTTCATGAAATTTTATATATGTTTCGATTTAGTCTCGACTCGGTTTATTAGCATGCTTAGGGTCTCGATGACTCATTTAAGGGACACTATGATTGTATATGAATGTGTTTGATGATGATTGACTTTGTGTCGTGAATGTGATGTGAAATGGTCCTATTGTTCGGTAATGCCTCTAAACCCTATTCTGGCGACGGTCTCGGGTTAGGGGTGTTACAGTGAATGTGAGGGCTAATTTTCAAATTGCGCTAAATGTGTATTCTTAGATTGGATTGGGTGAATTAGTGAATAAAAGAGTTAAAAAATTTGAATATGTATAGATCAAGAACCGAAGAAAACAAACTTAGATTGCGGGAAAGCGAAAGTAGTCGAATAACCGAGTCCGAACGAATATCCAAATCTGAGGTAAGTCAATATACAAATAAATGTATTTGTATTAAATTATGTTTGTTCTTATGACTATTGATAATGTTGAATGTATTGAGATGGTGTATACATGAATTTCGAGATAAAATTGACATAGTGACAATGTCCGAGAAGTCCCGTTTGAACCTAGGAATAAATAGGGTAGTCTATGTCATGACATAGGTGTTTGTTATGTGATATCATGTAAGACCACGTCTAGGACGTTGGCATTGATTCGAGACATCATGTAAGACAACGTCTGGGACGTTGGCTTTGATTCAAGACATCATGTAAGACCACGTCTGGGACATTGGCATTAATACGAGATTTCGTGTAAGACCAATTCTGGGGCGTTGGCATTGATATGAAATTTACGTGTAAGACTATGTCCGGGGCATTGGCATCTTATTGATTCGTGTAAGACCCTGTCTGGGATAGTGGCATTGAAATCTGATCACATGTAAGACCACGTTTGGGACATTGGCATTGTACGACTAATCCATGCACTCTGAGTATCATATTAGATTCCGAACGGTTCAATGGGCATATCCGAGATATGATCGACCATGTGACTTGTATATTTGTTTCAAGTACGTTTTATATGTACACTAAGTGTGCATGAAAGGTAAGTACCTATATGAATTGACTAAGATGAATATGTGAAATGAAACGATGGAATGATATGTAATGAGATGTTTAAAAGAGCTATGTGTATATGTGACATTAAGTTGAAGAATGTGGTAAGATATGGCTAAGGAAATGAACAAAAGAAAGATATGTGATGAATTTGCTATGAGAACCATTAATGCCATTGTATCAATATGGTTATGTGCATTTTATGCTAAGTTTATTTTTATATGGCTTACTAAGCATTGGAAAGCTTACTCTCTATGTGTTTGCTCTATTTTATAGATCGTCAAAGCTACTGAAGGCTCAGGAGCCATTGAGGATCGTCATCACACTACTTGAACTCATTTTGGTATATTTGAAATGTGTATATAGCTAGATATGGCATGTATAGGTATGATTGATATGTGTAAAATTAGTGATAAATTGTGGCTATATGAATGTTGGTAATATGCATGAGTGAATATGTTACATGATGTATGTTTGGTATGGCTTGATAGCTAATGGAATTGCCAAGGCTATGGTAAGCATATGAATGCTTTATGAATATATATGTTTGAGCAAAAAGATGGTCATATTTATGGTATGATTGGAAATGAGTTTGTATATGAAGATATAATGATTGTTTGACTTGTTTTTGGATGTCAAGTATGCATGAAATGGGTTGGTGTGTAGCTAGGGGAGATGACCTTAGTGTGGGTGGCATTTTGACTATACAAGTGGTCTGTTTTGCCTACACGACTGTGGCACACGGGCGTGCCTAATGGTCGTGGGTATAAGTCAGTAGCTATCATAACTGCACAAAGCCATGGCATATGGGTGTGCCTGACAGCCATGTGAGTAAGTCAGTAGCTAGCCTAATGTTACACGGCCAAGACCCACAGGCGGGTCTAGTAGCCGTGTGGAAAAGTCAGTATACATACTCTGTTTTGGTATGACCATGACACATGGGTGTGTCTAGTAGACGTGGGAGGCACACGGACTGCCTACACGGGCGTGTGACCTCTGTAACTTAGAAAAGTTTTAAGTATTCTGAGAAATTCTATATTTGTTCAGTTTAGTCCCGACCCTATTTTAAAGCATGATTAAGGTCTTGATGACCTAAAAAAGGGACACTTTGATTGCAATTGATGAATGGTTGTATGAAATGTCTGTGAAAGTCTCCAATCTATCCGGTAACGCCTTTGACCCTAATTCAGCGACGAATACGTCTTAGGGGTGTTACATTTGGTTGGCATCAGAGCTACGGTTTAGCCAATTCTCGGACTAACGTAGCGTGTCAGAGTATAGTTATACATCCCATATATCGAACTGTGACAGTGTGATGAATCCTGGCGTGCAAAATGTGATTTTCGTATGGTAATGGATCCCGAAAGAGCCGTTGCTGACGATGTTGAAAGCAATGCGCCTGCTCTTGCTCAAGGGACAGCGCCATCTGAATCGAGATCGGCTACGAGTGGTCAAAAGGGAGAAGATAAACAAGCATTCTTCTAGATGATAAGTGAGTGGTTCACTCAATTTGTGAGAATTATTCTGGCTATTTCACAAGCTCTTCCCCTGCTTAATCCCCCTCAGACATCTGTTATGCCTCCGACTATAAATCTGAATCTGTTGAACAAGCCTCCGGTTAACAAAATCTGTAAGTATGGGGCTGAAGAGTTCAGGGCTACCAGTGATGATGATGCCGAGAAAGCTGAGTTCATGTTAGAAAACACTACTGGGGTATTTGATGAGATGTCTTTGACTCCGGAAGAAAGTCTTAAACATGTTGTATCATTACTACGAGATGCGACTTATCAGTGGTGGAAAACTTTAATTTCTGTGGTTCCAAAGGGAACAGGTCACTTGGGATTTCTTCCAGTCTGAGTTCTGAAAGAAATATATCAGTGAGACATTTATTGATCGGAAATGAAAGGAATTTCTGGAATTGAAACAGGACCGTATGACTGTTATGGAATATGAACGAGAGTTCGTGAGACTGAGTTAGTATGCTCGTGAATGTGTATCCACCGAGGCAATAATGTGCAAAAGATTCGAAGATGGCCTTAATAAAGATATCCACTTGCTAGTCGGGATTTTAGAGATAAAAGAGTTTGTTGTGCTTGTTGATCGAGCGTGCAAAGCTGAGGCACTCGGGAAAGACAAAAGAAAAGCTAAGTCTGAAGCTAGAGAGGTGAGAAAAAGATTTCCGAGTAAATCATTTCAATCTGCTTCAAAGAAATTCAGAGATGATAATGAATGCACATTCTCATTGTGCTATCTTTCTTTTTCACAAACAGGACAAGAGCACCCCAAGGCGAAAAACTCGATCTAGCAAACCCTCTATTAGTCAATTCTTGCAACTGTGACTTTAACTCTTTCAACTCTATTGGTGCCATTCTATACGGAGCTATCAAAATAGGTGTAGTACCAGGCAACAAATCAATACCAAATTCTACTTCACGTATCGGAGGCAAACCCGATAATTCTTCAGGGAATACATTAGAAAATTCACGAACGACTGGCACTGATTCAACCTTCTTTTCAAAAACTTTCGAATCAATCACATAAGCAAAATATGCCTCATATACCTTTTTCACATATCTTTGAGCTTTTAATACAGATATCACAACAGGCAATTCATTTAAACCATTAGACTCAACCCGTACAATTTCATCATTCAGACATCTCAAATCAATAGTCTTTCTTCTCCAGTTTACAACAGCATCATGCAATGTCAACCATTCCATACCCAGAATGATATCGAACTCATCAAATGGCAAAAGCATCAGATCAACAGGGAAACATATATCTCGAAACATTAACGGACAATTCTTGCATACTTTGTCAACCAGGACACTTTTACCTAAGGGGTTCGATACTTTTATAGCAAACTCAATAGACTCTACATGCAAAGTCTGACTAAATACTAAATTCATGCATATATACGAATGTGTAGAACCGGGGTGTATCAATGCAATCATAGAAGTATCACAAAGAGTAAAAGTACCCATTATAACGTTTAGGGATGAAGCTTCCTCACAAGCTCGGATAGCATACGCTCTGGTGGACGCTCTAGCTTCAGATCTCACAATAGTATCTCTCGTAGTTCTCTGACCACCACTGACATTTCTTACATTCTTCGATGGTATACCTCTCATAGGTGCATTATCAGATCTCAGATTTTGAACAGTTTTTGGCTCAACAGACTCAGGGCAATCACGGATAAAATGATCAAGTGATCCACATCTGAAGCAAGCACTGTCATTTAATCTACAACTTCCCAGATGCCTTTTTCCATAGTGCTTACATTCAGGTTTCTCAGATCAAACATTTCTGCCACTTGCTACTAAAGTTGCTGGAGTTTTGGAGCTCATTTGTGATCTAGCTCAATTTCTAGTCGAATGTCCAACATTATCTCTTGAATGACTTTGATCATCTCTGAATTTCTTTGAAGCAGACTGAAATGATCTACTCTAAAATCTCTAGCTTCAGACTCAGCTTTTCTTTTATCTTTCCCGAGTGCTTCAGCTTTGCACGCTCGATCAACGAGTACTACGAACTCTTTTATTTCTAAGATTCTGACTAACAAACAAATATCTTCATTAAGCCCATCTTCGATTCTTTTGCACATTATTGCTTCAGATGATATACATTCTCGGGCATACTGACTTAGTCTCACGAACTCTAGTTCGTATTTGGTAACAGTCATGCAGCCCTGTTTCAATTCCAGAAATTATTTCCATTTCTGATTGATGAATCTCTCACTAATGTATTTCTTATGAAACTCAATCTGAAAGAAATCCCATGTGACCCGCTCTTTTAGAACAACAAAAATCAAATTTTTCCACCATTGATAAGCTGCATCTCGGAGCAAGGATACAACACATTTTATGCGTTCTTCCGGAGTCAGCGACATTTCATCGAATACCTGGACAGTGTTTTCTAACCAGAATTCAGCTTTCTCAGCATCATCATCATTGTCAGCCTTGAACTCTTCGGCCCAATACTTATGGATCTTGTCAACCGAAAGCTTATTCCACAGATTCAGATTTACAGTCGGAGACATATCAAATGTCTGGGGGGATAACCGGGGGCGGAGGTTGCGAAACAGTCAGGTTTTTTCTTACGAATTGAGTGAACCACTCACTCATCATCTAGAAGAAAGCTTGTTTAGCTTCTCCCCCTTGACCGCTAGTACTTGGTCTCGGGTCAGAAGGTAATTTCCCTTGAGCAGGAGTAGGCGCATTACTTTTTACGTCGTCAACTACAGCTCTTTTGGGATCCATTACTATACAAAAATCACATTTTACACGTCAGGATTCATTACACTATCATAGTTCAGTTATATGTCATGTATAGCTAGACTCTGACACAGTTCTTTAGTCCGAGAATCGACTAAAACATAGCTCTGATACCAACAAAATGTAACACCCTTATCCCGTATCAATTGCCTAATTAGGGTTAAAGGCATTATCAGACAGAGCAGAAACTTTTACAACATTTTATACAATCATTTATCAATCGCAAACAAAGTGCCCCTTACATAAGTCAACGAGACCTTAATTATGCTTTAGAGTAGGGTTGGGACAAAACTGAAAACGTACAGAATTTATCAAAAATTTAAAACTATTCTAAGTTATGCAAGACACACTCCCGTGTGGGAAGGCCGTGTGTCTTCCACGAGCATCAGACACCCCCATGTGTCTTGACCGTGCCAAATCAAAGCATGTATACTGACTTCTCCACACGGCCACTAGGCACACTCGTGTACCATGGCTGTATGCTCTTAGGGCATATTCTGACTATATCACACGGCTACCAGACACGTCCATGTGCCAAGGCCGTGCACTCTTAGCTAGATACTACCATTTTCCCATGTCCATTAGGCACGCTCGAGTGCCATAGCCATGTCGGAGAAACAGACCATTTGTAAGGCCAAAATGCCACCCACTATAGGGTCATACTTACAAGCAAATAACCAATTCATTTCATGCACAATTGACATACACGAACATGTCAAAGTAACCATTCAATCTCTATATTCAAATCTATTTCCATTCATAACAATTTACACAATAAAAGCTCAAGTATACCCAGGCATATTTCATCCATACACTTATCATAAACTTGACCATTTCAAATGTTATCTAACCATACCAAAACATACATCATATATCATCTTCATAAAGGCAACATATCAACATATAATTAGCCACATCACATGGATAAGTTCATATAACAAACTTATACCAAATACTAGCCTATACATGCTACATATATAGCTACATACATTTCTAAAATATGCCAAAACAAGTTGAGTAGTGTGATGACGATCCTCGATGGTTCCCGAGCCTTCAATAGCTTTGACGATGTATAAAATAGAGAAAACACACACACACAGAGTAAGCTTTCAAAATCTTAGTAAGTCATATACAAATAAACTTAACTTAAAATACACATAGCATATACATCTCTCATAGAATTTGGTTCAATTATTTAGCCATAACTTATCACATTTTTCATCTCATCACCACATATGCACTTAGCTCTTAAAGCATAATTTCACATATCATCTCCTCATTCATAGCTCATATTCACACTGGTAAGCTTATATAGATACATACCTTTCATACACACCTTGTGTACTTAATAAATGTACTTGAAACTGATTTTACAATTCACATAGCATTTTGTGTCACAGACTTGATCATTGAACCGTTCTAAATCTAATAGGATACTTAGAAAGCTCAGAATTATCGTACAATGCCAAGTCCTAGATGATGTCTTACATGTACTCAAACATCGATGCCACTGTCCCAAATAGCGTCTTACACGAATCAATACGATGCTAATGTCCCAGACATGGTCTTACACGTAAATCTCCTATCGATGCCAACGTCGCAGACATGGTCTTACATGAAAATCTCGTATCGATGCCAACGACCTAAATCTGATTTCTTCGGCTTTTGATCCTGTATCAAAGACTTAATGTAGCCGAATATAACAAAACCCTTCTTCCCTATTTTCTTTTGTATTTTCAGTGGGAAGATGATAACCATAGCAAATTTTTATGCTTTTGGTTTTATTTAATATTATGATATCAACTCATTTATAAAACTAACCTTAATACTAAACATATATACATATAAGCATAAGGCTATTAATGATTTTTAATCATCCACCATCTAAGTATTGGCTTAATTGCCACATAAAGCGCTTTTTTTTAAAAGCCACAACATATTGGTACATTAACAAATAGCATACTAGTTTTGTATTTAATGCAATTCAATCCTTTCGTCGAATGAAACACTCAAACGAAAAAATTAACTTACAAAACTTTAACACATGCTTAATCACTTATCAGTGACAGAAAATAATATTAAAAATATTATATGGACTCAAATTTGTGGTCCCAAAACCATTGTTTCGACTAGGGTATAAACCTGAATATTACAGATATATGATGCTCAGAAAGTTGATAATGAAATAATAGCAAAACGAACTCAGTGTGATTCGAATTCTGATTCTAAATTTTGAGTGGATGATAATGATTGTTTGAGATTCCAAGATCGAATTTGTGTCCCGAGAATTCTAGAGTTGATTCAATTGATTTTGAATGAAACACATAATAGTCGTCTATCTATTCATCTGGGAAGTACAAAAATGTACCATGATTTGAAACAACACTATTAGCGGTCTGGTATGAAGCGAGATATCTCTTACTTTGTGTCGAAATGTATAGTCTGTCAGCAAGTAAAAGCTGAACGCCAGGTTCAGTCTGGGTTGCTACAATCGATTCTAATTCCTGAGTGGAAATAGGATAGAGTGACAATGGATTTTATTTCGGGGCCTCTGACTCCAAAAAAGAAAGATACAATTTGGGTTGTAGTTGATCGATTGACGAAATCTTCCCATTTTATTCCGGTGAGATATGATTATTCATTTGACAAGTTAGTTGAGCTTTACATTTCTGATATTGTGAGATTACATAGGGTGCCATTATCCATTGTGTCAAATAGAGATCCAAGGTTTACTTCACGGTTTGATCGCTGCAAAATAGTCTAGTTTTAAAATTTGTAAAGGATAATCAATGTAATATCCGAGATTTAGGGGTTATGCATTTTCACTTAAATGTATGTGGTTGCATGCTTGTGTGTGTTTTGAATGTGTTTTGGGGGCTTCGGGAACCTTGGGATGGAGGTAGAAGCCTTAGAAAAATATTTGATTTTTAAGCCTAAAAAGGGAACTAAGGAGCTAGGCCTTAAGTAGAGGTGTGTGAGGGTTATGACACAAGTAAATCCTTGGTAAAGTGGCAAAGAGGCGCCACTTAGGGCCTTAGGAGGTGACGCCACTGGGAGTGTGAAGGGACCCAGGTTTGAACAGCAAGGGATGCATTTTGGAGCTTTTATTTTTCGGCAAAGAGGCGAAGTGATGGACGGCACAAGGACTCTGAATGGATGAAGTGTAGATTGGGTCAACAGCTCAAATATTTGGCTAAGTAGGAGGAAAAGGGGGGATTTGGATGAGAGAGGAAGAGGTGGCCGAATGTGGGACTCTGGGAGATGCATAATCGGTTTTGGGGTTATAGTAAGAGGTGTGTGCCAAAATCTCCTAATCACCTCCTACTCTTCCTTTCTTACTCTCAACCTCAATCCTATACCTTTTCCTTTTCTTGTGGCTGAATATTCCATCATCATTGAAAGCCATAGCCGAATCGTGTGACCCCTCTTTCCCTTTTCTTCTCTTTTAATTTGCTTAGGCCGAAACCCCTCTCTCTCAATTTCACCATAGCCGAATCTCTTTAAGCTTCACACTTCTCATCTCCTTTGCTAAAAGCTGAATATCTCTGTGTTTCCAAGCAAGGGTGCAATCGATCTCAACATCATGGTAAGGGTTAACTGCCATTCGGTTTCTTTTTCTTTTTCTTTTGGTTAGCCGAAATCTAGGAGTCTAATCCCTCTTATTTTATTTTGGCTGAACCATGAAGGAGATCTTTCGAGATTCTTGTAGCTAACGGTTTAAGGGAGATCTTTCGGGATTTTGGATATCCAAGGTAAGCAAGGCATATCATTCGGCCAAGGGCCATTCTTTTAGATTTTACGCATTAAACTGAAACTGCCATAAGTTATGTAGGGATTTCGACAACTTCCATGGGCAAGTGACGTTTCCGGGATTTGAACAAGCAAAGTAAGGGAGTTGTAATATTCGGCTAAAGGCCATATTACCTATTGAGGGTTCCCGATTCTAACTATGGTTTTTAGGGAGGAGTACAACCTGATTCGGTAGATCTTCGGGATTCGGTGGCCGATCTAGCTAAGGATTATGGTTGTGCGTTAACCTTTCGGGATTTGTTTTTATGGCCAAATGGCCTCTTTGCTAATGATCTTAGTGTTGGCCGAATGTAGGAAAGGGGATCTAGTGCATTAGATTGGGATTTTTGGGATTCGGTAATCGCGTTAGTAACCAGGTGTGCAACCCACCCTCAATTCCCGATTAGTAGTAATATTGTTATGTATATGTTAATAAGGCAATGAATGAATATGGCTAAGGGTACCATTCAATGGTGCAGTGTATTCACTTATGTTACCCCTTAATACTCGTTAATAATGCTTATAAACATGGATATGAGAAAATGTGAAATTTTGTTATGGACATGGGGTGAGGTAAATTGCATGATATTTGTATGTTTTGTATGATGCATGAGCATATGGGTGATAATGATAAAGGGGATGTGTTCCGGTGGTTTTTACCACGTTATCCGGTGACTTATGTCACCTATGATGAATCCGGTGACTCTGTCACATTATTTGGTGGCTATGCCATGATTATAAGGGCGATGTGCAGTTGACTGCAGTGACTACCTTCGATGGTGTGTAGCGGATGGAGGGTCGATTTAGTAATTCCCACGGTGTGATTGGCAGGTACGGGTGATGTGTAGAGGTTGGATATTTAGGTGGGTTTGGGTTGCGTCATTGTCTATATTTGTTTTACGTGATTTAATATGCCTTGACCGTTTGGGAGTCTGTGTTGGTTGTTACACACTGAGTCTGTTGACTCACCCTTCGTGGGCTAACATTTTGCATGTGATACTCAGTAAATGGACCGGGTCGGCAGGGACTTAGTGGTGGCCATGCTCAGCTTAGCATTTTCACGTTTTCTTATTATGTTTTAGGGTTTTATTCGGGTTTTGTTTTTGTTGTAATAAGGCCATTATTATTTAACTGTTTTATTTATGCATTTTAATTTTTATTCTGGTACGATCAACGTTAGACAAGTGGTTAAACAATTTTTCGCAAAACAACTTCAAGTGTTTTGACACATAAACACCTACGATTTTCAACTTAATGATAAGCTCTAAAATTCAGTATTTCTTTAAACTTATAATTTCTGAAATATGAAGATAATGTTTTAATACAAAATTAAATTACAACACGGTTTTTAACTTGAGAATAACCCAAATCTATTTTCTTCAAAACCACCCAGTATTTCAAGATGACATAACGAGGTTTAACCACGTGTTACTCAAGGAGCATGCCAGATCCGGTCAGGGCTTGTGGGCTGGGTTTGGCTTGTTTCAATTTGGTATCAAAGTTCGGTTCAAAACTCGGCCTTGAGGGTTTTGGGCCCAAAACGTTTTTTTAAAAATTGAGTTTTACTAAAGGATGAGCAGGTTTTCTAGTATGGCACCTGAGTCTCCGGCCCGAAGTCCACCAGGTAAGTACCCCTAACCACTATGTGATTTGTATGTGGGTATTACGGGATTGTAGATTAGTAGATTAGGAGCTATTGAACCATAGGATTAGCTTACTCCAACACAGAATTACATAATATTTAAAGCCTAATCAAACAAACCTGTGAGTGAGTCACCGAGTTAAGGGTGTGGCAACCGTTGTGTGCATGTCTAGGATTGGATTTAGGGGGAGCTTGGTATTTAAGCAGTCCTAGTGACTCACCTCCTCTTCGCTCGAATCCTACCTGGTGCGTAGTGACGGTTCACCCTAACCAAGAGGAATTATTCACAGGCTAAATTCAATAAGTAAAACCCGAAAGGGACTAGCTACACTATTTTATAAAAACCTTAGTTTTAAAATCACCGAATTACCCCTTTGATTTGTAAAAACTATTTTAGATTTTGAAAAAAAAAAATTCCGACATACCCCAGTTTACAAAATTATCGAAATACCCCTGGTTTATAAAATCACTAAAATACCCTCAGTTTATAAAATTGCCATACTACCCTCGACTTTTATCAAAATATTCCTATTTTGTAAAAATACCAAAAACCCCTATTTTGCAAAATATCAAGATACCCTGATTTGGAAAATTACCAAAATACCCCTATAGGATAAATTACGAAAATACCCCTGGTTTGGAACGGACGGAAATATTCGAGTTGTGAGTGTGTGTAGTAGATACTATTAAATGAATATGATTCTCTGAATTAGGGTAGAAGATTTGAAATGAAAACCCTGAAATGATCGAAAGAACTGCCATTAAACTTCTTTACATAAAACTTGTTCGTGGGTAATCAGTGGAACAAAAAACTGATGCATAAAACTTTTTAAAGCAGATTAAATCGCGATTGTAGGCATGAGTTCTAAGGGATGTGGTCATAATGTGTGAGGGCATAGTAGAGGCAGAATGACCGTATCGGAACCCGTTAGGTCTGGTCAAGGGTTCGAGAATGAGATGCCACCACCACCGATTCTTTGGTGTTGAATATCGAGATTAGGCGGGGATGATGCGATCACAAAGCGATCTGCGAGTTCTTGAGAGGGTGGCTAGAGCAGGTGGAGGTATGGGAGCTTGAAAATTTGTACCCGAGCAACTTCGAGCCATTGGAGCGGAGGTATTCCGAGGTGTATCTGGTGTGGCACCCAATACGGCTGAGTATTGGTTGGAGGTGACAGAGCAAATTATGGACGATTTGGACTTGACTGTTGCGGAGAAACTAAAAGGGATGGTGTCGCTTCTTCGCGATGAGCCATACCAGTGGTGGCTCACGGTTCGAGATGGTGCTGCAGCAGATGATCTCACTTGGGAGTATTTTAAGGTGGCGTATCAGAAGAAGTATATTGGGACTAGATATATTGATGCACAGATGAAGGCGTTTCTGAGGCTGGTTTAGGGGAATAAGTCCGTAACGGAGTACGAGGCAGAATTCTTACGGTTGAGCCGGTATGCTCAAGGTATCGTAGCCACGGAGCATGAACGATGTGTCAGGTTCGAGGATAGATTGAGGGATGACCTGAAATTATTGATTGCTCCATAGTAGGAGCGGGAGTTTACCGTGTTGGTAGAGAAGGCTAAGGTAGCCGAAGGGGTTAAGGAATCTGTGAGACAGAATTTGGATAGGAATAGAAAAAAGAGAGGTTTTGGATCATCAGGGTCATCCGGGAATGTCCAAAAGAGACGTAGAGTTGATAGGCCGTGAGGTCAGTAGGTTATTACGGGAGGACAGTATCGTACTTGTGCTCAGTGTGGAAAGATGCACCTGGGAGAGTGTTGGAAGAAGACAGGGGGATGTTTTAAGTGTGGATCCAAGGATCACATGATTAGGGACTGTCCTATGAAAATAGACGGGAGCCGACCAATAAGTCAGGGTCTTAATCAGGCTGGAAGAGGAGGACAGCAACAATCGCGGGGTCGTGGTCTGGTTGGCAGAGGTAATGGTTCTGGAATGGGTTGGGGAACACCGGGCAAAGGTGTTGGTAACACAGAGGCAAGACAGCCGGGCCTGGTGTATGCAGTTCATCGGATGGAGGATGGTGACGCACCGGACATCATAACCGGTATGTTCTTTATAGCTGACAAGCCTTACTTTTCTTTAATTGATGTTGGCTCGACCCACTCATATGTTGCATGTAGAGTAGCTGAAACATTAGGTGTAGCATCTGAACTGTCTGTTAGGGAGATGACTGTAGTGAGCCCGTTAGGTCAAACGGTAGTGTTGAATAGGATATTTCGGAGTGTGCCTCTAGAGATTCAGGAGGTGATATTTCCTGCAGACTTGATGGAACTACCTTTTGGGGAATTTGATCTTATTCTAGGTATGGATTGGCTAGTGGAACATCGGGCTAAATTGGATTGCGTAGCTAAGCGAATGGAGTTGAGGACTCTGGAGGATGAGGAGATAATTATGATGGGAGAAAGAAGAAATTATTTGGCTAACGTAGTCTCCGCATTAAAGGCTGATAAGATGGTTCGAAAAGGGTGTAAGGCATTTTTGGCCTTCATGAGTGCTTTGGATGCAAAGAAGAAGGAGTTAGTGGAGTGAGAACGATGAAGGGAATTCGTGGATGACTTTCCAAGAAGTCGCTTAGGTTACCCCGGACGAGGAGGTGGAGTTCAAATTGATTTATCGCCGCATGCACTCCTATGTCAATTGCTCCGTATCGAATGGAACCAAAGGGGTTAGTAGAGCTTAAAGCCCAGATCCAAGAGTTACTCGATCGTGGGTTTATTCGACCTGGTGTGTCTCCATGGGGAGCACCGGTCCTATTCGTGAAGAAGAAGGATGGGACTATGCGTATGTGCATAGATTATCGGCAGTTGAATAAGCTGACCATTAAGAACAAGTACCCATTGCTGAGGATAGACGACTTGTTCGATCAGCTTAAGGGGGCCGCGGTATTTTCAAAGATAGATCTACGGTCGGGATATCATCAGCTTAGGGTGAAGGAAGTAGATATCCATAAGACAGCTTTCCGGACAAGATATGGGCATTATGAGTTCTTAGTAATGCCATTCGGATTGACAAACGCCCCAACTGTGTTCATGGATATGATGAACTGGGTTTATAGACGACATCCTAGTGTATTCCAAGTCTGAGGAAGAACATGATGAGCATCTCCGGGTGGTGTTACAAGTGTTAAGGGAAAAGAAGCTATATGCCAAGTTCAGCATGTGTTAAGTGGAGTGAACGGGTTAAAACCTAGGTGCCTTGATCATCTCAGTATATCAAATCATTATTGTGGTCTCGACATGCATAAACGAGGCAAGTTCTAGAATAACAGTTCAAAGTTGACACACTCAATATCAATAAAAGTGAGCATGAAAAATAATATATGCTCTATAAGGCTCAATATCTCACAAAATTATGGGTGTTTTTGACATCAATCCTATAGATTTCAAATTTCAAAGTAATACTCATATTTAATTCAACAACCTATCAATTTTTATTTTGAAAATAGACTTATCATGCTTGATTCTCTAGTATTCTTCAAATTTAATCATCAATGCACAATTAACTATGATTTGTTCTAAAACATATCAATAAAAATCATAAATCATAAAAATTTCATCCTAATTAATAATATGAGAAAATACTTAAGATCAAGACTAATTTGTGGTTTTGAGAATTATGCAAAAGTTAGGGACTATTACCCCCATTGATCAAGATGTACATTGTCCTCAATGTACAAAGATAGATAATGAAATTTATGTGCCAAATCAAAAGATAAGTGGGAAAGTAATTCTCCCCAAATCTGGATGATCCCAGGCGTCTTTGGTGGTGGTGATGGTGTTTTCTATGGGCCCGTTGGAGTGGCTATCGAGAAGCAATTTGCTAGATGAAGAATTGGGTAGTCTGTGAAGATATAGCCAAGAGATCTAGAGAAATAATGATAATATGCTAATAATAAATTTAAAAATTAAGGAAATAAAAAGAAGGAGACTAAGAAGAAAACTGAAATTGAAAGAAAAGACTAATGGACTAAGGAGTCCTTATTGTTGGATGGTTTGCGAAGTGGGTGTGACCTTGAAGGCCGTGGTATGTGATTCCCTAGCAGCCTTTAGATCCTAAAACCATGAAACTACTATGAAATAAATTAAATTAAGCGTAAAAGAAGTATAGAGAAGGAAAATAAAGGAGACGAGAAAAGAAAATAGAACCAAAAGGTTTTGAGACCCTTGGCATGTTAATTAAGTTGTCACGGCATGAACTCATGTTGAGGTCTCCTCTAAGGAGATGATGCTTACGTTTCTTAACATGATCTTTGTGTTGCTCAAGTGTCTTGGATCTTTTCTATGAATAGGAAGAAAAATTTGAAAGAAGAGAAGGAAGAAGGAATTTGGGAGAGAAGGGAAGGGTGTGGGGATTTAAATAAAATTTCAACTGCTTGTTCCCACGCCTGGTGTTAATAGAGGTGTGTCCATTCACACTACCGCCTAGCACGGCCATGGCTAATGGTATTTGTTTACACGCCCGTTTCTTAGTCAGCCACCCCCATTTCGAGAAAGTCAGTAGCTTCACACGGTTCATAGGCACGCCTGTGCTGTTCTTCTCAATACCTGTGCTTTAGGGTTGTTGGGCCCCCAAAACACATTCAAATCACACACAAGCATGTTACCACATACATTTAAGTGAAAATACATAACCCCTAAATCCTGGATATTACAGTTCTACCCCCTTAAAATAATTTCGACCTCGAAATTGCTAAAATAAGCGAGGGTATTGCTGTCACATTGCTTCCTCTGGCTCCCACGAAGCTTCTTCCGATCCATGGTTACGCCATAACACTTTGACTAGAGGAACTGATTTCCTCCGAAGCACCTTCACATCCCGTTCCAGAATTTGAATTGGCTCTTCCTCATAGGACAAATCTAGTCTTAGCTGCACCTCCTTAACCGGTATTTCATGAGATGGGTCTGATCGGTAACGACGTAGCATCGAAACATGGAACACATCGTGCATCTACTTTAACTTCGAAGGCAACTCTAGCTGCTATGCTACTGATCCAACCCGCTTCAAAATCCGATACAGTTCTATAAACCTGTGACTCAACTTTCCATTGCGACCAAATCTCATCACCTTCTTCCATGGCGAAACTTTAAGAAACACCTGATCTCCTTCTGCATAAGATCTACATATGACTTCTGCCTGTCAGATGCCTCCTTCAACTGTGTCCGAATTACCTTAACCTTTTTTTCGAATTCTGCCACAATCTCTGGACCCAAAACCTGACGTTCCCCTAATTTTGTCCAACATACAGGAGTGCGACACTTCCATCCATGTAGTGCTTCATACGGTGTCATCCGAATACTTGCTTGATAGCTGTTATTGTATGCAAACTCTGCTAAAGGCAAGAACTCCTCCCAACTTCCTCTGAAATCTATCACGCAACCCCTCAACATATCCTCTAGCACTTGAATTACCCGCTCAGGTTGGTCGTCCGACTACGGATGAAATGTCGTACTAAAGTCCAACCTGGTGCCCAATGCTTGATGTAGTGCTTTCCAAAATCGAGACGTAAACCTCGGATCCCTATCCGAGATAATCGACACCGGTATCCCGTGCAACCTCACAATTTCTGCCACATACAACTTCGCTAACCTCTGCAGAGAATAGTCAACCCGCACTGGTATGAAATGTGCAGAATTCATCAACCGATCTACTATCACCCATACTGAGTCCTTTTTAGTAGGCGTAAGGGGAAGCCCACTAATGATGTCCATGGTAATTCTCTTCCACTTCGATTGTGGGATCTTTATCATTTGAAGCAATCCTAACAGTACCCAGTGTTCAGCCTTCACTTGTTGGCACGTTAAGCACTTCCCTACAAATTCGGTAACTTCCCGCTTAAGGCCAGGCCACCAAAATTGATCCCGTAGATCCCTATATAACTTACTTCCTCCAGGATGCATAGCATAAGGGCTACTATGTGATTCCTAAAGAATTTGCTGCCTTAACTCCTCACCCTTTGGCATACAGACCTTGCCTCGAAAACACAACACTCCATCACTGTTTACACCATAGTCTTCCAACTCACCATTTTGTACTTGTAGCAGCTTAGCACTGGGTTCGTTATCTACCATCTGTTTCTCCTTTACCTGACTTAACCATGTCGGCTTCACTTGTAACTCTGTTAACAAACTCCCATCATCATAGAGGCTAAGATGTGCAAACATCGCCCTTAGATCCGACACCACTTTCTGACTTAGGGCATCTGCCACCATATTCGCCTTGCCCAGGTGATACTCTATTGAGCAATCATAGTCTTTCAACAACTCCACCCACCTTCGCTGTCTCAAATTTAGCTCCTTCTGAGTCAGCAGATACTTCAAACTCTTGTGGTCCGTGTAAATCACCGACCTTTCTCCATACAAGTAGTGTCTTCAAACTTTTAGAGCGAACACTACTGCAGCCAACTCTAGATCATGCGTCGGATAGTTAACTTCATGTGGCCTCAACTGCCGACACGCATAAGCGACCACTTTCCCGTCCTGCATAAGAACACATCCTAATCCTGTATGGGAAGCATCACAATACACCACGAAGTCTTTCCCTGCTTCCAGCTGAATCAAAACTGAAACCTCAGTCAATACTCTCTTAAGCTCCTCAAAACTCTCCTGCTGCTTATCCGCCCATACGAAAGGTACCTCCTTCCTTAACAACTTCATCAGAGGTGCTGCTATTGACGAGAACCCTTCAACAAACCTCTTGCAATAGCCTGCTAACCCCAAGAAACTACGAACCTCTGCCACAGACTTCGGTGGTTTCCAATCTAATACTGCCTCAATCTTCTGATGATCTACCCTTATTCCTTCCACAGACACCACATGCCCTAAGAACGTAACTTCCTTCAGCCAAAATTCGCACTTGCTGAACTTGGCATATAGCTTCTTTTCCCTTAAGACTTGCAATACAACTCGGAGATGCTCATCATGTTCTTCCTCAGACTTGGACTACACTAGGATGTCGTCTATAAACACAACGATGAACCGATCCAAGTAGGGTTGAAAAACCCGGTTCATCATATCCATGAACGCAGCTGGGGCGTTCGTCAAACTGAACGGCATTACTAAGAATTCATAATGCCCGTACCTTGTCCGAAAAGCTATCTTATGTATATCTGCTTCCTTCACCTTAAGCTGATGATATCCAGACCGTAGATCTATCTTTGAAAATACTGCGGCCCCCTTAAGCTGATCGAACAAGTCGTCTATCCTCGGTAATAGGTACTTATTCTTGATGGTCAGCTTATTCAACTGCCGATAATCTATGCACATGCGCATAGTCCCGTCCTTCTTTTTCACGAATAGGACCGGTGCTCCCCATGGAGACACACTAGGTCGGATAAACCCACGATCGAGCAACTCTTGGATCTGGGCTTTAAGCTCTAATAACTCCTTTGGTGCCACTCGGTACGGAGCGATTGACACAGGAGCTGTACCCAGTGGTAAATCAATTCCAAACTCCACCTCCTTGTCCGAGGGTAACCCAGGCAGCTCATTTGGAAAGACATCCATGAATTCCCTTACTATTCTCACTCCACTAACTTCTTCTTCACTTGCATCCAAAGCATTCACGAAGGATAAAAATGCCTTGCACCCGTTCCGAACCATCTTATCAGCCTTTAATGTGGAGACTACGTTAGCCAAATAATTTTTTCTTTCTCCTATCATAATTATCTCCTCATCCTCCGGAGTCCTCAACTCCATTCGCTTAACTGCGCAATCCAATTTAGCCCGATGTTCCACTAGCCAATCCATGCCTAGAATGAGATCAAATTCTCCAAAAGGTAGTTCCATCAAGTCGACAGGAAATGCCACTCCCTGAATCTCTAGAGGCACACTCTGGAATATCCTATTCACCACTACCGTTTGACCTAACGGGCTCACTACAGTCATCTCCCTACCAGACAGTTCAGATACTACACCTAGTGTTTCAGCTACTCTACATGCAACATATAAGTGGGTCGAGCCAATATCAATTAAAGTAAAGTAAGGCTTGTCAGCTATAAGGAACGTATCGGTTATGACGTCCGGTGCGTCACCATCCTCCATCTGGCTGTCTTGCCTCTGTGTTACTAACACATCTGCCCGGTGTTCCCCGACCTCTTCTAAAACCATTACCTCTGCCAACTGGACCACGACCTCGCTGTGGCTGCTGTCCACCTCTTCCAGCCTGATTAAGACCCTGACTTGTTGGTCGGCTCCCATCTATTTTCATAGGACAGTTCTTAATCATGTGATCCTTAGACCCACACTTAAAACATCCCCCCGTTTCCTTCTAACACTCTCCTAGGTGCATCTTTCCACACTGAGCACAAGTACAGTATTGTCCTCCCGTGACAACCTGCTAGGTCTCTTTTGAACGTTCTTGGATGACCCTGATGATCCAAAACCTCTATTTTTCTTATTCCTATCAGAATTCTATCTCACAGATTCCTTAACCCCTTCGGCTACCTTAGCCTTCTCTACCAACACGGCAACCTCCCGCTCCTGCTGCGGAGCTATCAGCAATCTTAGGTCATCCCTTAGTCCGTCCTCAAACCTGACACATCATTCGTTATCCGTAGCCACGATGCCTCGAGCATACCGGCTCAACCGTAAGAATTTCGCGTCGTACTCCGCTACGGACTTATTCCCCTGAACCAGCCTCAGAAACGCCCTTCTCTGTGCATCAATATAGCTAGTCCCAATATACTTCTTCTGATATGCCGTCTTAAAATACTCCCAAGTAAGATCATCCGCTGCAGCACCATTCCGAACCGTGAGCCACCACTGGTATGACTCATCGCAGAGAAGTGATACCACTCCTTTCAGTTTCTCCTCAACATTCAGATCCAAATCGTCCATGATTCGCTCTGTCGCCTCCAACCATAATACGCCACACCAGATACACCTCGAAATACCTCAGCTCTATTGGCTCGAAGTCGCTCAGGTACGAACTTTCGAGCTCCCATGCCTCCACCTGCTCCAGCCACCCTCTCAAGAACTCGTAGCATCGCTTTGTGGATATCGATCATCCCCGTCGATCTCGATATTCAAAGACCAAATTTGGTGTTTGGTGGCATCTCATTCTCATACCCTTGACCAGACCTAACGGGTTCCGATACGGTCATTCTGCCTCTACCACGCCCTCGCACATTACAACCACGTCCCCTAGAACTCATGCCTACGATCGCGATTTAATCTGCTTTAAAAAGTTTTATGCATTAGTTTTTGTTCCACTGATTACCCACGAGCAAGTTTTATGTAAAATAGTTTAATGATAGTTCTTTCGATCATTTCAGGGTTTTCGTTTCAAATATTCTACCCTAATTCAGAGGATCACATTCATTCAGTAGTATCTACTACACACATTCACTGATTTGAGCATTTTCGTCCGTTCCAACTTAGGGGTATTTTCGTAATTTACCCTATAGGGGTATTTTGGTAATTTTCCAAATCAGGGTATCTTGAAATTTTACAAAATAGGGGTTTTTGGTATTTTTACAAAATAAGAATATTTGATAAAAGTTGAGGGCAGTATGGCAATTTTATAAACTGAGGGTGTTTTTGTAATTTTACAAACCAAGGGTATTTCAGTAATTTTTTGTAAACCTAAAATAGTTTTTACAAATCAAATGGGTAATTCGGTGATTTTATAACTAAGGTTTTTATAAAACAGTGTAGCTAGTCCCTTTTGGGTTTTACTTGTTGAATGGACATGTCTTGGTGCATCCTTGAGCTTAAATGATCTCAATTAAATGGCAGCTTGAATGGTCACTTGCTGGTTGGTTGTCTTGGTGAAATGTTCGGCCAACCAAGGATTAATTTGCAACTACTCTTTAGCCGAATAAATATTTGGAAGACCAATAATCAACACTCAATTCGTTGTAGCTAGATGTGCATGTTCCCTCCCATTCGTTGAACCCATTTCATTCATATCTTTGCATTAAATTCGACATTGGGAACTTGAATAAGCTGCCTTGAAAACCCGAATAGGCATGCAGCTCTTTAGGCAACCTTGGGGATGTGAATGGTCATTCAAATCCGTCAATGCATGCTCCTTAAATGTTGTCCACGCATGGAGAAACAAAACCCAGCAACTCCTTAAATGCTACTCTCTTTTGACATTCACGAAGCAATGTTTGGGGAGGACAAACAACAGCCCTTCATGTGCCTTTTGCTATACACGAAATAACATTCAATTCTTTGTCCATTGCTTTATACGAAAAGGCACATATGAAAGAAGAATTCAATAGCTTTTTTAATGCCCATACATGCTTCTCCAACAGCTCATTAAACACTATCCATGCATGCTTTCTTTAATACATCAGCAGCTCATTTAAGTTCGTCCATGCATGGAAAACATTTCAATAAATGCCGTCCAAGTCTTGGCCATGCTCAAACACCCTCTTAAATTCATCCCATGAATGTCCCCTTGCATTTATGTCGTCCATTCATGCTAGACAACCCCTTTAATGTCGTTTCATGAATGCAATATGCATACTTAGTTGCTAATTAAATGCTACCGTCCCAAGCAATATACATGCAACAAATTAATTTAAAAACCTGTAATAAAATGTGACAAATTAAATTAGGCTTAGACAACTTAAATTCGACACTAATTAAAACATTAAGACACATTAATTTGCTGTAGTAAAATAAATAAATTTAAAAGTTCAATTTATTTAAGTATTAAAATTAAGTAAACAGCTCTATGAGTTGAACAAGCTCAAATTGAGCTAATCCGGCTGAATTCGGGCGTGCACCAAAGTGCACAACAACTCCACGACACTTGATTCATTTGATCCGAGCTCATCAAATTGTAAAACGTTAGTGCCCCGGGTTGGGTCATATCACTACCCATTTACCATCTATCCATTTCCATTATCATCTAACCTCTATCTCCATAACTTAACCAATTCTAAATCATTTTGAAAAGCTTCCGCATATTCACCCAAAATTCCCTATTTTTTTAAGGCTCAACTACTCCTCATTGACGATCGGGCAACTTTACATGCGACTCAAATCATTACCGAGGTGAGTTCGTATCATCTGGTATCAAAGCTATAAAACGAGGAGCTACGACGATGATTGAGAGCCAGGTAGGATTCGAGCGGAGAGGAGGTGAGTCACTAGGACTGCTTAAATACCAAGCTCCCCTTGAATCCAATCCTAGACATGCGCACAACGGTTACCACACCCTTAACTCAGGGGCTCAGTCACAGGTTTGTTTGATTAGACTTTAAATTTTATGTAATTTTGTGTTGGAGTAAGCTAATCCTAGGGTTCAATAGCTCCTAATCTACTAATCTACGTCCCCGTAATACCCACATACAAATCACATAGTGGTTAGGGGTACTTACCTGGTGGACTTCAGGCCAGAGACTCAAGTGCCATGCCAGAAAACCTGCTCAACCTTTAGTAAAACTTAATTTCAAAATAAAAGCATTTTTGGGCCCAAAAAGCCCTCAAGGCCGAGTTTTGAACCGGGCTCTGATACCAAATTGAAATAACCCAAACCCGGCCCACAAGCCCTGACCGGATCTAGCATGCTCCTTGAGTAAAATGTAGCTAAACCTCATTCTGTCACTTTAGAAAAAAAATTGGTGGTTTTAAAGAAATTGGATTTGAGTTGTGATCAGTTTGATAACTGTGTTGTTTTTGAAGTTTGTATTGAAACATTATTATCATGTGTTCACAAATTTCAAGTTAAAAGAAATGTCGAATTTTAGGTGTTTGGGTGTCAAAACAATTGAAGTTATTTTACGAAAAATTTTTAATCATTTGTTTTATGTTGTTCGTATCATAATAAAAATTAAACCGCAAAAATAAAACAGTTAAATAGTAATGGCCTTATTACAACCAAACAAAACCCGAAATAAATCTAAAAAAAACTTAATAAGAAAAACCGATAACATTGAGCTGAGCATGGCCACCACTAAGTCCCCACCGACCCGGTCCATCTACTGAGTATCCCTTGCAAAATGTTAGCCCACGAAGGGTGAGTCAACAGACTCAATATGTAACAGCCATCACAGATTCCTAATCGATAAAAGTATATTATTTCTCATATAATAAACATAGGCAATGATGCAACCCAAACCCACCTAGATATCCAACCTCTACACATCGCCCGTACCTGCCAATCACACCGTAGGGATTACTAAATCGACCCTCCATTTGCTAAACACCATCGAAGGCAGTCGCTGTAGTCAACTGCACATCGCCCTTATAATTGTGGCATAGCCACCAGATAATGTGACAGAGTCACCAGATTCATAATATGTGACATAGGCCACCAGATAATGTGGCAAAAACCACCAGAACACTTCCCCTTTATCATTATCACCCATATGCCCATGCAACATACAAATCATACACATTTCATGCAATTTACCTTACCCCATGACCATAACGATATTTCTCACATTTTCATATCAATATTTATAAACTTTATTAACCAAAAGTTAGGGATAACTTACCTGAATGCACTGTACCATTGAATGGTACCCTTAGCCATATTCATTCACTACCTTATTAACATATACATAACATTATTATTATTAATCGGGAATTTAGGGTGGGTTACACACCTGACTATTCGTAGGTTTAAGAGAAATCCCGAACTACGCAAAACTAACAGATCCCGAAATGTTTGCCTTACCCCTTCCTACAATCGGCCAACACTTGTTAGTAACCAAAAGCCTATTCGGCTCAACTGGAAATCTCGATGGATATGTCGCATGGAGATATCATCTTACCTTATACCGATTTGGTTTCCAACCAAATCCCGAACTACGTGATGATCCCTCCTTGCAATCGACCAAGCACTAATACACATAAACAATTAGCCTTCGGCTTTTTGAATGAATAAGAAATAGATCTGAAACACTGGAACCCTTACCTAGATTGCTTGGCCAAATCCCGAAACTTCTCCTTACCTCTATCGAATTCCCCCTAAGAAAACATAGTTAGAATCAGCCATCTTTAAAATGATATGGCCTTTGGCCGAATACTAACCCTTTACCTTGGATCTCAGATCCCGGTAGATTTCCTTCTACCGTCGGCTACAAGTGGATCCCGAAAGATCTCTTTCATGGTTCAGCCAAAAGAAAATAAGAGGAATTAGATCCCTAAGTTTCGGCTAACCAAATGAAAAAGAAGAGAAATTGAAATGAGAAACCCTTACCAACTATTAGATCCGATCGAAATAGATCCTGACAGATTCGGCCTAGTGATCAGTCTTGAAGAAGAAATCGAGATGGAAGAAGAGAAAGGAAGGGTATAAATGTAAAGTGAAGAGGAATTTGTGGATAGTAGATTCGGCCAAGATTTTAAAGGTTAGAAGGGCTATTCAGTTTTGAAAGTGAAGGGTAAGTTTAAGACTACCAACATGGGAAGAAAAGAGGAGAAGAAAGAGAGGTATGGTTTGGCTTCAGAGAAGAACTAAAAAGGAAAGAAAATGCACCAAATGGTCACCTTCAATTTCGGCTGAGAAACAAAAGAGAAGAAAAGAAAGTAAAAGCTTAAAGATGCCAAATGAATTTCGGTTTCTCTTCCCTACCTACATGATCAAAATTGTCATCCTAGAAGTCCCTTGGCCGGCCAACTCTCCTCCCCTCATCCAAATCCCCCTTTTCACTCTTACTTAGCCGAATCTTTAAGCTATTTGACCCAATCTACACTTCATCCATAAAGTGTCCTTGTGCCGTCCATCACTGCCCTTCCTTGCTGAAAAATAAAAGCTTCAAAATGTTTCCCTTGCTACTCGAACCTAGGTCCCTTTACACTCCCTGTGGCGTCACTGACTAAGGCCCTAAGTGGCGCCTCCTTGCCACTTTACCAAGGCTTTTCTTATGCCCTAAGCCATACAATAAACTCCTTAAGGCCTAGCTCCCTTAGTTCCCCTTTTTAGGCTTAAAATCAGATATTTTTCTAAGGTGTCTACCTACAAACCAAGGTTCCTGAAGCCCCCAAAACACATTCAAATCACACACAAGCATGTTACCACATACATTTAAGTGAAAATGCATAACCCCTAAATCCCAGATATTACAAGGCTCATGATGTCGGGGAGTGGTTGGACTGACTTGCACGGCCCTGCTCTTGTCAGTGTGGTGGTTTCGGTGGTCCACACAGCCACGAACACAGCCGTGTGTATGGCCGTGTGGTCTAGAAATCTACACTTTTGTGTTAGTTTCCAACTAAATACTTAGGAAAGAAAGATGGAAAGAAAAGAAACTGAAAACAAATTTGAAAATAAATAGTGTTAATGTTCGGGTTGCGTCTCGAGAAGTGCTCGCTTATAGTCTTAAGCTAGACTGTCCTCATGTTTGAAAATTTTAGGGAGGTTTAAAGGTTTGAATATCTTCCCTCATGCTTGCGATTTTATTTTCATGACAAAGTTGGAGTCGAGAAGCATTTACCTTGAATTTATTGAATTTTGGGTTACTTACCTCGACTGTGTTGTGGGGGAAGATTTCGTGTACCTTGGGAAGAATTGCTCCCTTTGCCCTCAAGTCTGTTGAAGTCATGTGAAGATCGGCTTTGTCTAACAGCACCTGGTCTCCTATTTTAAAGTGATTGGATGTTCCTATGAGCTCTTCTGGTGGTTCCGTAGGTTTTACTTCGTGTGGATTCGGCTTTTCTTTGGTGTATATCTTCTGCTCTTCTAAATTGTTGATCGTATGCTTCTGTGTTGGCTTAGTTTTGATGCTTTGTGATGTTTCCTGTGATGGAGGTTGAATAATTTGATTATCTATTGAAATGACTTTCTTACCTTCATCTTCTATGGTCCTGGCTGAGTCGAGAGCTTGAAGATTGACTGATTCATCTCCTACACGAAGTATGAGTTCTCTTGTGGCAACATCAATTTTAGTTTTGGCAGTTGCAAGAAAAGGTCTTCCTAGAATTAAAGGGATTGAATTTTCCTCATCCATGTCTATAACAACAAAATCTACTGGGAAAAAAATTTATCGATTTTGACTAAAACATCTTCAATAATGCCCCTAGGGATTCTAACAGTTTTTTCAGCTAGTTGAATACTCATCCTAGCTTGTTTGGGCTTCCCTAGACCTAGTAGTTTAAACAGTGCATAAGGCATAACATTTATACTTGCCCCTAAATCGGCTAACGCATTATGAATAGTCAAACTACCAATTAAGCATAGAATCGTAAAACTCCCTGGATCTTTTAGTTTTTGTGGTAGCCTGTTCTGTAGCATTACTGAGCATGTTGCATTTAATTCCACACAGTGCTCTTCATCTATTTTGCGTTTTTTCGTCAAGAGCTTGCTTAAGAATTTCCTTGCATCAGGCATCTGAAAAATAGCTTCAAGAAGAGGTAAGTTAATATGTAATTTCTTCAAGAGTTTTAGAAACTTACCGAATTGTTCCTTTGAATCTTCTTTTTTCAATGCTTCGAGATAAGGTATACGAGGTTGGTATTCTTTGATTACCAATTTTTTCTTTTCTTGAGCTACCTCGGTCTTATCCTTCTTTTCTTGCGCTGATGTGGGTCTATCTACTTCTGTACCCTCTTGAGTTGTAATGGCTTGGATTTGCTCTTTTGGGTTTATTTTTGTGTTGCTTGGTAGACGTCCTTGTTGGCGTTCAGAAATTAGCTTTGTGAGGTGTCCCACTGACCTATTAAGTTCTCCAACTTGGTTCTCGAGTCTATTCATCGACTTCTATTGTTCATCAAGGTTTGTATCAGTCTTTTGAAGATGAGATTCTGTGGCTGCCATGAATTTTGTCAGCATCTCTTCAAGGCTTGTTTTTTTTTTCCTATGGGTAGAGCTGATTTTGATAATTTGGAGGAGGTTGCTGCCTTTGAATTCCTTGATTTCCTTGTCCTCCCCACAAAAAATTTGGGTGGTTCCTCCAACCTGGGTTATAAGTATTACTAAAAAGATTATTATTGGATATGAAATTGTTGCCTATATAGTTTCTCTGCTCGTTTTCTACTCCTGGTTGGCAGGGTGGGTACTCAGCATTTGCCACATTCCCGTTTGCTTCGCATTGTATTACTGGATGTACCTGCGAAGAACATAAATTATCAAGCTTTTTACTCATTAACTCCAATTCTTGTGACAAAGATTGTCACTGCGTCTATGTTGAAAACTCTGGCTGATTTTGTCGGCTTTGCCCTTGTGATTTGCCATTGATAAGTGTTCAATGACATCTCCTTAATAAAATTGTAGGCCACTTCAGGAGTTTTATTGTTTAGAGTTCCACCAGCTGATGAATCAATCATTTTCCTTGTTGAAGAATTCACACCATTGTAGAAAGTTTGGACTTGAAGCCACAAAGGTAATCCGTGGTGTGGGCATCTTCTTAGGAGATCCGTGTATCTTTCCCATGCATCATATAATGTTTCTGCGTCATTCTGCACAAAAGAAGATATGTCATTCCTAAATTTGGCCGTTTTGGCTGGTGGAAAAAACTTTAAAAGAAATTTCTCACTCATTTGGTCCATGTGGTGATTGACCTCATGGTAACGAGTTCAACCATCGCTAGCTTTATTCCTTAATGAAAAGGAAATAATCAAGATGAATGGCATCATCGAAACGCCATTTATTTTGAAAGTATCACGTAACTCTAAGAAATTAGCTATATGAGTATTTGGATCTTCGTCCTGCAATCCATCAAATTAAACAAACTGTTGAATCATTTGTATTGTGTTAGGTTTTAATTCAAAATTATTAGCAGCTATAGCAGGCCTAACAATACTAGATTCTACTCCTGTCAAATTAGGTTTAGCATAATCATACATAGTACGCGAATCATTACGATCTTGCGATCAAAGCGGATTATTTTGGCCATCCTTCAAGAGGATTGGATCATTTTGTTGTTCTTCTCTTTGGTAGTTTCTGACTTGTCTAGTTTCTCTGCGATTTCATGAGCGGTAGCTTCAATATCACTATCGTATTCTAATGGTGCTCTAGGGTTTCTTCTAGTCATAAACTAGAGGTACCTTGCAAGTTTAATAAAGAAAGAGGATTAGTAAAATTAGAAATTTAATAAAAATAAAAATTAGAAGTAATAGCTAAAGTAATAAAAATAGAGCTTTCGTCATATTTTAGAATTCCCCTGCAACGGCGCCAAAAACTTGATTGCTGCAAAACAGTCTAGTTTTAAAATTTATAAAGGATAATCAAACCTGTAGACTAACTATGACAACGATAGAGGCAAGTGCACCTGTCGAACAGTAGTATAGCTTTGGCAAGAATATCTTATCGAACCCAAGGAACCTAAAAGTACTACTACTCACTTTCTTCCTATTATTTAGCCTTAAATATGGAGTGATTAATTAACTTATCTAAGACAAATGAAATACTTAAACTAAATGCAAAGACAAAAGATTAAACTAGGAAACGACTTTGGAAAACTCAGTTGATAAAAACGATACCCTCGGGAAGAATCCACCTATGACTTCACTTGTTATCTAATTTTCAATTCATATGATTTCTTTTACTTAGCTTGATCCGTGAGACTCCCTAACCTATATTAAACCTTCTCTCGAAGTGAATAATGTCTAACCTTAGGTTAATTAGTGGAACTCTCGTTCTCTTATAATAACCCCCTAAGGAAGCGAAGAATTGATCAAAGGACTCCCATATTAGGTTTCACCCTAATCCAGCAAAATCTCGTAACCCTATCTCTAGGCGCCCGATCAACTCCGCTTAATTATGCTAGATCTACTCTTAGGCAGGGTCTATTCCTCCTCCACCTAAGCACATCAGATTAAATTAAGCAACATAATTAAGAACAAACTAAGTATTTATCATATAAACCGAAAGAATTAAATAACAAAATCCATCATAGGTTTCATCCCCTTCAGGTATCTGAAGGATCTAGTTCATAATAAAATAAGAAAACATCTCAAGAGAAAAGATAAAACAAAACATAAGAAATCCCTAAAACCCCATTAAGGAATTGAAGGAGAGATCCTCCGTCTTGAGTAAAATTCTGACTCTTCGAGATGGATCAACTGGCTATCTTCGAGTAATTCCCTAAACGAGTAAAGCTCTGGCAGAAAACTCTGCTAAAACCTGACGACTTTGAATTGCTGCCTTGGATTGTTTATATAGACGTTTGGGATGCTTTACTTGGCTCCTAAGTACTCGTAATTCAAGTGAAATTTGTCCAAGTGTTTGAGTGGACTTAGGATTGCGTTTCTTGGGCTCCAAGCTTCCAATTCCGAGTGAAATTTATCTTTCTCGCGGCAGGGGCACGGCCTTGACACGCTCGTGTAAATCGTGGTCCAGCCCATGTCTCCATTCTATTGATTTAGGCACGGCTTTGATGTGCCCGTGCAATATATGGGTAGAGGCCGTGCTTCAAGTCTGCCAATTTGGGCACGGTCGTGTGGCATAAAGTCCAGGCCATGTTGGGATTTTTGTCGACGAGGCATGGTCGTGCAAATCAGGGTGTGACCGTGTGCAATCTAAATATTGGGGCACGCCCGTGTGGCATGAAGTCCAAGCCGTGCTGACTTCTTGGATTGGCCCACTTTGGTCCGTTTTAAACCCGTTTTGCGTCCTTTTTATCCTTGGGTGCTTTCTTGAGTATAAGACATGAAAAGAAAGGATTAAGAGCACCTTTTTACATAAATTATGGATAAATTCATCCAAAAGCATACTAAATATAGGATTAAAATATGTTACTTTTACGTTTGTCAACGTTCTAGAAGAAACTACAAGAAGCTTTAGGCACTAAATTACATTTCAGTACAACTTTTCATCCGCAAATAGATAGACAGTCTGAACAGATTACTCAGATTTTTGAGGACATGTTGAGATGTTACATCCTTGAGTTTAATGGTTCGTGGAAACAATATTTGCCATTGATTAAATTTGCCTATAACAACAATTTTTAGTCGAGCATCAAAATGGCACCATATGAAGCTCTGTACGAAAGCAAATGTCGAACACCTCTTTATTGGACCGAGCCTAGTAAAAATAAGCTACACGGGGTCGATTTCATGAAAGATACAAAATAGAAAGTAAAAGTGATCCGTGACAGTCTAAAAGTAGCATCTGATCAACAGAAATCTTATGCAGACTTAAAACGAAAAGAGATTGAATCTGAGATTGGTGATAAAGTGTTTCTGAAAGTGTCTCCGTGGAATAAAGTACTCCGATTTGGACGTAAAGGTAAATTGAGTCTGAGATTCATCGGACTGTATAAATTATTGAACATATTAGACCTATTGCGTACAAATTATTTTTGCCATCTAAGCTTGAAAAGATACACAATGCATTCCATGTTTAGATGCTCCATAGATACTGATCTGATCCGTCACATGTGATAACCCCGTCTGAGATTGAAATTTGATCTTATATGAAATATGAGGAAGAACCGATCCGTATTCTAGCTCGTCAAGTGAAAGAGTTGAGAAACAAGAAAATTTCGTTAGTGAAAGTGTTATGGTATCGACACGAAATAGAAGAGGCTACGTGGGAGCCTGAAGATTCAACGAGACAGTAATATTCGAATCTGTTAAACGGTAAGATTTTTAGGGATGAAAATTCCTAAGGGGAAGAATTGTAACAGTATGATTTAGACCTTAGTCGGAATAGTGGTTTTAGAACCACAAATTCGAGTCTAAATAATATTTTAGAATTATTTTCTGTGCCTTTAATATGTGTCTAAGCATGTGTGAAATCCTCGTATGAAAATTTGATCATTAATGTGCTTAATTTGATAAAAAGGTTAAATTGCATTAAATTCAAATTTTGTATGCTATTTGCCAAAGCAGTTAAGATGTTGTGGATTTGGAATATTGTGCCCTTATTAGGTAATTAAACCACTTTTTGGATAGTGGATGATTAAATCACATTTAAAACCTTAAGTACATATGTTTATATGTTATATTAAAGGGGGCAAATTAGAAAAGTAGATGTTAATGTTAAAATAATAAAACAAAAAGATGAAAGTGATCATCTTTTATTCTCTTATTTGATCGGATATACAAAAGGAAAGAAATAATAAGAGTCTTCAAGGTTTCGGCTAGGTTTGATCCAATTTTAAGGTATGTTTTGCTTTGGTTTTTGATAATTTCTACGTTTTTGTAGTCGTTGTTTCGCATGCTATAAAACCCATGTTGTAATTTGAAGAATTGATAATGTTTATGAGATGTGACATTGATGAAATGGTGAACTTTGTGATGAGTATTGGTGTTAAATGAAAGATATGTGATTAATGAGCATGTTTTGTTCTTGAATTTTTGATGAATTTAGCTATGTAAGGCTAAATTGTGAAAATAGCATTTTGAGGGACTAAATTGTGAAATAAATGAAATGTATGGATTAATATGAGATTAATGGGAATTCAGCTAAGCATGGGTATTTAGTGAGTTAGTGTGAATTATGATTTTGTGAATTAGGGACTAAATTGTTAAAATGTGTGAATATGAGGGCTAAGTTGCAAATTGCCCTAAATGTGTGTTCTTGGATTGTATTGGATGAATTAGTGAATAAAATATTTAAATTTGAATATGAATAGATCAAGAACCGAAGAAAATGGACTTAGATCACGAGAAAGCAAATGTTGTCGAATAACCAAGTCCGAACGAATATTCGAATATGAGGTAAGTCAGTATACAAATAAATGTATTTATATTGAATTATGTATGTTCTTATGACTATTAATAATGATAAATGTATATAAGATGGTGTATACATGAATTCCGAGATAAAATCAACATAGTGACAATGTCCGAGAAGTCCCGTTTGAACCTAGGAATAAATAGGGAGGACTATGTCATGACATAGGTGTTTGTTATGTGATATCATGTAAGACCACGTCTGGGACATTGGCATTGATTCGAGACATCATGTAAGACTACGTTTGGGACGTTGGCATTGATACGGGATTTTGTGTAAGACCACGTCTGGGGCGTTGGTATCGATATGAGATTTATGTGTAAGACCATGTCCGGGATATTGGCTTCGTATTGATTCGTATAAGACACTGTCTAGGACAATGGCATTGATATCTAATTCACATGTAAGACCACGTCTGGGACGTTTGCATTGTACGATTAATCTGAGCACTCTGAGTATCCTACTAGATTTCAAACGGTTCAACGGGAATATACGAGATACGATGTGATTTGTATATCTATTTCAGGTACATTTGATATGTACACTAAGTGTGTATGAAAGGTAAGTATCTATATGAATTTACTAAGATGAATATGTGAAATGAAACGATGGAATGATATGTAATGAGATGCTTAAAAGAGCTATGTGTATATGTGACATTGAGTTGAAGAATGTGGTAAGATCTGGCGAATAAAATGAACAAAAGAAAGATATGTGATGAATTTTCTATGAGAACCATTAATGGCATTGTATCAATATCGTTATGTGTACTTTATGCTAAGTTTATTTGTATATGGCTTACTAAGCTTTGGAAAGCTTACTCTGTGTGTGTTTGCTCTGTTTTATAGATCGTCAAAGCTACTGAAGGCTTGGGGACCATTGAGAATCGTCATCACATTACTTAAAATCATTTTGGTACTTTTGAAATGTGTATATAGCTAGATATGGCATGTATAGGCTAGTCACTTTGAGTTATGCTTGATATGTGTAAAATTAGTCATGAATTGTGGCTATATAAATGTTGGTAATATGCATGAGTGAATATGTTACATGATGTATGTTTGGTATGGCTTGATAGCTAATGGAATTGCCAAGGCTATGGTAAGCATATGAATGCATTATGACTATATATGTTTGAGCAATGAGATGGTCATATTTATGGTATGATTGGAAATGAGTTTGTATATGAAGATATATTGATTGTTTGACTTGTTTTTGGATGTCAAGTGTGCATGTGTGTAGCTATGAGAGATGACCTTAGTGTGGGTGGCATTTTGACCTTACAAGTGGTATGTTTTGCCTACACGGCTGTGGCACACGGGCGTGCCTAGTGGCTGTGGGTATAAGTCAGTAGCTATCATAAGTGCACACAGCCATGGCATACGACCGTGCCTGGTAGTCGTGTGAGTAAGTCAGTAGGTAGCCTAATGTTACGCGGCCAAGACCCACGGGTGTGTCTGGTAGCCGTGTGGAAATGTTAGTATACATACTCTGTTTTGGCACGGCTATGACACATGGGTGTGTCTAGTAGACGTGCGAGGCACACGGGCATGTGACCTCTGTAACTTAGAAAAGTTTTAAGTATTCTAAGAAATGCTATAAGTGTTCGGACCCTATTTTAAAGCATGATTAAGGTCTTGATGACCTAAAAAAAGGACACTCTGATTGCAATTGATGAATGGTTGTATGAAATGTCTGTGAAAGTCTCTGATCTATTCGTTAATGCCTTTGACCCTAATCCGGTGATAGATATGTTAAGGGTGTTACACTATACATGAAATGATCATTAATCCTATGATGATAAAGTGAAGGAGAATAAGTAAGCAAGGAAAAGTCCCGATCGAAGTCCCGAAATAGCAAGGATTCCTATGTCTTAACATTAACCAAGGAAAACCTGTGTAAGACCGTGTCTAGGACATGGCATCGGCACCGAATGTAAATTCTATGTAAGACCATGTCTGGGACATGGCATCAGTATCGAATAAGGAAGGTCTCATGTAAGACCATGTCTGGGACATGGCTTCGGCACCAAAGGAAGATTTCATGTAGACCATGTCTAGGACATGGCATCGATATTAAGCTAAGGAATTCTGTGTAAGATCATATCTGGGATATGACTTTGAAATATGATGCGATCCCATGTAAGACCATATCTGCGATATGGCATTGGTATCAAGCTATATGTTTGACAAGGTTGAGCATCCTCCGTTATTCTGGGAAATTCAACGGGCAAAAGAATTAAGTATGAGAAAGGTAATTAGATAAGATGAGTAAGTAAAATTGATAATAAAATAAGTTGTAAGAGAATGATTAAAAGTCCATGTAAGTTAAAAAGGATCAAGAATCAAATTTTGACCATGATAGTTTAAATACTAAACCATGTAATGAGTGATACAGATACTCTGAATAAATACAAGATAAGGTAACCTTAAGGTGATGGGTAAGTATGAGCAAGACTAAGTATGAGTAAGTAAGTCTTAGTACGTGAGTTTTATGTGTACTTCTTTCATGATGAATGAGTTTATTTAAAGCAATTATGTTGTTATTTAAGATTTCATGCAAGCTTACTAGGCTATAAGCTTACCCCTCTCTTTTCCCTTTTCTTTGTAGTTTCGCCAAGCTAGTTCGCGGATCTAAGGATGACTGAGCTCAAATCACACTATCACCCATATTTTGGTATAACAAAGTTTATCATTTTGAGTATGGCATGTATAGGAGTTTAACCATTTTGAGTTATATCATATTGAAAGAAACTGGTTAGTTAACAAGTTTATGCATTTTTTTGTATATGGCCATTGAAAATTGGTCGATATTTCCTAAGTTTTATACCTTTTTTGATGATGAGGATATGCATTTAAGTTTATACAATGGATGGAATAATTGAAATGCTTGGGATGCATTAAGTGTGTTTATGTTTCAACGTGGCAATTGGCTTGGAAAATAGCCTATAGTTGACCACATGGGTAGACACTGGCCTGTGTCTAAGCCATGTGTGACACACGGTCAGCCCCATGGGTGTGTCGATAGGCCGTGTGTCCCCTACATAAAATTCTAAAAATACAATTCGTCACATGGGCCATCACACGGGCGTGTGCCCTGGCCGTGTGCTATTAAGGGTTAAATGACGTAACAAACAGAGAGCTCCACGAATGGGAGAAATGGGCTTGTCTTGGCCGTGTGAAGGATACGGGTTATAGACACGGGCATGTGCTCAGTCGTGTGAAATAAGTTAGTGTCTACCACGGGTGTCAAACACGGGCATGTCTTAGGGAACACGGGCATGTCCCTTGGACCATACGGGGGTATGGCCCCTGTTGAGGTGAAAAGTTTTTAAGAGTGATAGAATAGCGGGATGAACTTTGAAGCTCTCCAGACTTATGATTAATGCCTCGTAGGCCTATTATGTATATGACATGATTAAAGAAGGAAAGTTTTTAAAAGGGAATGAAATTTTATGTCTCCTGAAAGTATGATTAAGTAAGGATAAGTACGGTAATGCCTTGTATCCGGTTCTGGCGTCAAAATAAGGTAAGGGGTGTTACATTTAGTGGTATCAGAGTTATGGTTTAGTCAGTTCTAGGGCTAACGTACCGTAAGCATGAGTCTAGCTATACATGTCATACCTATGAATATTTATATGATGATAGTGTGACGACTCTTGACTGCTTAAATCATGTTTTTCTATATAGTAAATGGATCTTGAAAGAGCTATGGCAGATGATGTAGAAAGTAACGCGCTAGCTCCCACTGAAGGGACGATGTCGAATGAGATTGAGAATAGACCCACAACAGTAAGCCAGGGTGGAGGAGAAGAAGCTAGAGAAGCTTTTCTCCTCATAATGAATGCTTGGTACATGGAGTTTGTTCGTACGAACTCGAATGCGCCACCCCCTCCACCCCTACCAATTCCTCAGCCTACCCCTGTAGCCCTTCAGGTAGTAGAAGTGGTAAGAATGGAAAAGCCTCCGATTGATAGGATCCAGAAACATGGAGCAGAGGAGTTTCGGGCTAGTAAAGATGACGATCCGAAAAGAGCAGAGTTTTGGCTGGAAAATACCATCAGGGCATTTAATGAATTGTCTTGCACACCCGATGGGTGTATGAAGTGTGTAGTTTCTCTTTTAAGAGATTCTGTCTATCAGTGGTAGAATACCCTTGTGTCGGTTGTACCAAGGGAAAGGGTTACATGGGAGTTTTTCTAAGAAGAATTCAGGAAGAAGTACATTAGTCAGAGGTTCATCGACCAAAAGAGGAAGGAATTCTTGGAACTAAAACAAGGTAAAATGTCAGTAACAGAGTATGAGCGTGAGTTTGTAAGGCTCAGTAAATACGCTCGAGAGTGTGTATTCACTAAAGCCATCAGGTGCAAGAGATTTGAAGATGGATTAAATGAAGACATTAAATTGTTTGTTGATGTCCTAGAGTTGAAAGAGTTTGTTGTGCTGGTGGATCGGGCTTGTAAAGCAGAGGAATTAGTAAAAGAGAAAACAAAAGATGAGATGGAGTCTCGTGACTCAAGGAAGAGATAGTGCAATAAGTCATTCCAGTTTTCATCCAAGAACTCAAGAGATTTCTCTACTCGATCAGCTACTTCGCTGGCTTTTCTAGCAGAGGCAAGAGTAAACAATATTCCAGGAATAAGGCTTAGACCACTTTAGTCGCTAGTGTTGGGAACATTTGATCTAATAGACCGGAATGCCCACTCTCTGGCCGACAACATCCTAGTGAATGCCGTCCATATGAGAATGCTTGTGTAAAGTTGGCTCCCAAGATCACTTTATCAGAGAATGTCCTGAAAATGGTGAGCAGGACAAAGTTCAGAGTACAAGAGCAGGGAGCACTAATAGAGGATGACAACAAAGGAACCCGGGAAGTAGGGCGAGTAGTAAGGGTACACCCCGAGAGCTAGCTATAAGATCTGAGGGTAGAGTGCCTGCAAGGACTTACACCATTCGCGCTCGCGAAGAGGCATCATCTCTCAATGTAATTAGGGGTAGATTTTCTCTTCATGACACTAATGTTGTCGCTTTAATTGATCTCAGGTCTACCCATTCATAAATTTTTATGAACTTAGCATCTAGCATGAGTATACCTGTTGAGTCTACAGAGTTTGTGATAAAAGTGTCTAACCCTCTAGGCAAAAGTGTTTTAGTAAGTGAAGATGCAAAGATTGCCCATTAATGATTAGAGGTTATTATTTTAAGGCAAACCTTATGTTATTTCCATTCGATGAATTTGATATTATTCTTGGTATGGACTGGTTAACCACTCATGATGTGACAGTAAATTGGGGAATGAAATATATTGAATTAAGATGTGAAAATGGGGACACTCTTCGTGCTGAATCAGATGAACAAGACAGATCACCAGTTGTGATCTCTCACATGACGGCTCAGAGGTATGTAAGAAAAGGGTATGAGACGTATCTTGCCTTTGTGATAAATGCCAAAGAAACTGAGCTAAAGATTGAGTCAGTACCGATAGCATGTGAGCACCTTGATGTCTTTCTTGAGAAATTACCAGGATTACCCTCAGTTAGGGAGGTCGACTTTGGCATTGAGTTAGCTCCTGGTACTGTATCGATATCGATTACTCATTACAGAATGGCTCAAACTGAGTTGAAGGAATTGAAGGTGCAGTTGCGAGAATTGACAGACAAAGGTTTTGCTAGACCAAGTTGTTCTCCAAGAGGTGCTCCGGTATTATTTGTGAAAAAGAAGGACGGCTCTATAAGATTGTGCATAGATTACCGACAGCTTAATAAGGTAACAGTGAAGAACAAGTACCCATTGCCAAGGATTGACGATTTGTTTGATCAATTGAAGGGAGCCACTGTGTTCTCCAAGATAGACTTGAGGTCGGGATACTACCAGTTGAGAATAAAAGACTCATATGTGCCTAAGACTGCGTTTTGAACAAGGTATGGGCATTATGAAGTTTTAGTCATGCCTTTCGGTTTAACAAATGCTCCTGCGATGTTTCTGGAGTCCGAGCCTGCTGAGCACTTGAGGACCATTCTACAGATTCTACGAGATAATCAGTTATATGCCAAGTTCAGCAAAATTGAATTTTGGCTCATGGAAATCAGATTTCTAGGACACATTGTCTTGGGAGAGGGAGTTCGAGTAGACCCAAGTAAAATTTCAATTATTGTTGATTGGAAACTGCCTAAGAATGTATCTGAGGTTAGAAGTTTTCTAAGCCTAGCTGGCTATTAGAGGCAATTCGTTAAAGGGTTTTCCATGATAGCGACTCCAATGACGAAATTACTATAGAAAAATGTAAAGTTTGAATGGACAGAAAAATGCCAACAGAGTTTTGAGAGATTAAAGGAAATGTTGACAAAGGCTCCAATTTTAGTACAACCTGAGTCGGGAAAGGAATTTGTGATTTACAACGATGCATCCTTAAACGGATTGGCTGTGTACTTATGCAAGAAGGCAAAGTTGTAGCGTATGCCTCCAAACAGCTAAAGCCATATGAGAGAAACTATCTGACACATGACTTAGAGTTGGCTGCTATGGTTTTTGCATTGAAGATTTGGAGACACCATTTGTATGGTGAAAAATGTCAGATATTCACTGATCACAAAAGTCTAAAGTACTTGATGACTCAGAAGGAATTGAACTTAAGGCAACGAAGATGGTTGGAGTTGATAAAAGGTTATGAATTTATTATTGACTAACACCCGGGAAAGGTGAATGTAGTCACTGACGCTTTAAGTAGAAAATCCCTATTTCCTTTGAGGGCTATGAACACACAGATGACCTTGTCTGATGATGGTTCCATTCTAGCTGAATTGAGAGCTAGACCAATGTTCCTTCAAGATATTTATGAGGCTCAGAGACATGGCAGTAATTTGAAGCTAGAAGAGTGCAATACGAATCGGGTATTGAGTCTGACTTTTGCATTAATTCAGATGGATGTTTAATGTTCAGAGACCGAGTGTGTGTATTGAGGAACGAGGAGCTTATTAGTAAAGTTTTACATGAGGCACTCAACGTATGCTTATCTGTACATCCGGGTAGTACCAAAATGTATAATGATTTGAAGAAATGGTATTGGTGGCCGAGTATGAAGAAAGATATTTCAGAGCTTGTTTCTAGATGCTTGATTTGTCAACAAGTAAAGGCTGAACTCCAAGTACCTTCAGGTTTGATTCAACCTATAATGGTACCCGAATGGAAATGGGACCAAGTTACCATGGAATTTATGATGGTTTTGCCACTGACATCGAGTAAGAAACATGCCGTATAGGTTGTGGTCGATAGGCTTACGAAGTTAGCCCATTTTATACTTGTTCGAGTTGACTACTCACTTGACAAGTTGACAAACTTGTATGCCTCAGAGATAGTAAGGCTTCATAGAGTACCGTTATCAATCATTTCGAATAGAGATCCAAGATTGACATCCAGATTCTAGAGAAAGTTCCAAGAGGCCTTAGGTACAAAGTTGAGTTTTAGTACGGCCTTTCACCCCCAAACTGACGCTCAGTCGAAAAGGTTAATACAAGTACTTGAAGATATGCTCAGATGTTGTGTTCTTGAGTTCTAAGGCAGTTGAGAAAAATACATACCGTTTGTAGAATTTGCCTACAACAATAGTTTTCAGTCAAGCTTGAAGATGGCACCTTTTGAGGCTTTGTATGGGCATAAGTGTCGAACGCCTTTATATTGGACTGAACTTCAGGAAAACCAGATTCATGGAGTGGACTTGGTTAAACAAACCAAAGAAAAAGTAAAGGTGATTCGAGATTGCTTAAAAGCTACTTTTGTTCGACAAAAATCCTATTCATATTTAAAAAGGAAAGAGATAGGATATCAAGTCGGTGATAAAGTATTACTGAAAGTGTCGCCATGGAGAAAATTTCTTAGATTCGGCCGGAAAGGCAAATTGAGTCTGCGTTTTATAGGACCATACGGGATCACTGAGAGGATAGGGCCTGTAGCCTATCGGTTGGCTTTGCCACTTGAGTTAGAAAAGTTTCACGATGTATTTCATGTGTCTGTGCTACGAAGCTACCGATCAGACCCTTCACATGTAATTACACCGACAGAAGTTGAGATACAGCCTGATATGACCTATGGTGAAGAACCAGTTAAGATTCTAGCCCGGGAAGTCAAGCAATTAAGGAATAAAAGTATAGATCTTGTGAAAGTCTTATGGTAGAGGCATGGGGTAGAAGAGGCTACTTGGGAGCCCGAGAAGGCTATGAGGAATCAGTATCTGAACTTTTTCACTGGTAAGATTTTCGGGCACGAAAATCCCTAAGGGGGGAGAATTGGAACAGCCTGACTTAGGGCCTAGTCAGAATAGTGGTGCGAGACCACAAATCTGAAGTAGAAATATGTGTTTAAATGATTTTACAAGGCTTATGAGGTATTTGCATAATTGTGTGAAACTTTTGTGAAGGAATTTTATTAATTAGTGAATAAATTGTCCATTAGGGCTAACTTACAAAAATTAGAAAATACGAGATTCTAGAAGATTTAAGTATGAAATAGCATCATAAAGATTAGTAGTGATCCTTGTTTAGCAATTAGACCATTATTTGTTGAGATGGACAAAAATGGACATGGGAAGGAAAAAATCTCATGTAAGAGCATTAAGGGCATTTTGGTCATTTGGTTAATGAATGAATTAAAAACGAAAAAAGAAGTTAAAATCTTGTCCATCTTCTTCCTCTAAGTGCTGAAATTTCAAGTAGCAATAGCTAGGGTTTTGTTCAACTTCCAAGCTCACTAGTAAGTGCATCCTAGCCCCGTTTTTAATGCTCTTCATATTTTTGAGACCCTCATAGGTCGGTTTAGCTATTTATAGCTATATTTTGAGCTACGATTTTTGTTTAAAAAATTTTCCCATGTATAACATGCATGTATTTTGATGTTTTATGGAAGATTATGAAAGCTTGATGCTGGGTAAACATCTTTTTCTAAGTGATTTTTATGAAAAATGCATGTAAGGACTAAATTGTAAAAGTTATGAAAATGGTCATATATGAGTGAAATAGTAGAAATTGAAGGTTGCTATAGTTAAGAAAATGATTTTGCTAGGCTTAAAATACAAGGAAGTTGAATGAAAATTATTTTACGAGCCTAGGGGCAAAAGTGTAATTATGAGGAAATTTAGGGGCAAAAATGTAATTTTTCTAAAGTATGAATTATGAGTCACTTTAGTCAATGTGAATATTAAACAAGTTAAATTTTCATTATATATCAAGAAACGCGAAGCCCGTATCGTAACCGAGTCAAAAACAAGGTTGAGGACTAAATTTCACAATTCTACACATTTTGAGTACCGAGGTAAGTTTGTATAAAATTAAGGTTACATTTGTTATTATCTTTAAAATTAATTATTATTTTTGTGAAATGTATATTCTATACATGAAATGATCATTAATTATATGATCATAAAGTGAAGGAGAATAAGTAAGCAAGTAAAAGTCCCGATCGAAGTCTTAGAATAGCGAGGATTCCTATGTCATAACAAGAACCAACGAAAGCCCGTGTAAGACCATGTCTGGGCAATGGCATCGGCGCCGAACATAGATCCTGTGTAAGACCATGTTCAGGACATGGCATCAGCATCAAATAAGAAATGCCTCAAGTAAGACCATGTCTAGGACATGGCTTCGACACCAAAGGAAGATTTTGTGTAAGACCATGTCTGGGACACGGCATCGATATTAAGCTAAGGAATCTTCTGTAAGACCATATCTAGGGTATGGCTTCGGAATATGAGACGATCCCATGTAAGACCAAATCTAGGATATGGCATTGGTATCAAGATATATGTTTGACAAGGTTGACTATCCTCCATTATTTTGGAAAATTCAATGGGCAAAAGAATTAAAAATGAGAAAGGTATTCTATAAGATGAGCAAGTAAAATTGATGACGAGATAAGTTGTAAGAGAATGATTAAAAGTCCATGTAAGTTAGAAAGAATCAGGATTCATATTTTGACCATGATAGTTTAAATACTAAACCATGTAATGAGTGATATAGGTACTATGAATAAAGACAAGATAAGGTAACCCTAAGGTGATGGGTAAGTATGAGCAAGAGTAAGTATGAGTAAGTAAGTCTTAGTACATAAGTTTTTTGTGTACTTATTTCATTATGAATGAGTTTATTTAAAGCAATTATGTTGTTATTTAAGATTTCATGCAAGCTTACTAGGCTATAAGCTTACCCCTCTCTTTTCCCTTTTCTTTGTAGTTTCGCCAATCTAGTTAGGGGATCGAAGGGCGTCGGAGCTCGGATCACACTATCAACCATTATTTTGGTATAGCAAAGTTTATCATTTTGAGTATGGCATGTATAGAAGTTTGACCACTTTGAGTTATATCATATTGAAGGAAAATGGCTAGTTAACAAGTTTGTGCATTCTTTTGTATATGGCTATTAGAAATTGGTTGATATTTGCTAAGTTTTATACCCTTTTTGACGATGAGGAAATGCATTTAAGTTTATACAATGGATGGAATAATTAAAATGCCTGGGATGAATTAAGTGTGTTTATGTTGTAGGGTGGCAATTGGCTTGGAAAATAGCCTATAATTGACCACACGGGTAGACACACGGGCGTCTGTCTAGGCTGTGTGTGACACACGGGCATTTGTGTAGGCTGTGTGTGACACACTGTCAGCCCCATCGGTGTGTCGATAGGCCGTGTGTCCCCTTCATAAAATTTAAAAAATACGATTCGTCACATTGACCATCACACGGGCGTGTGCCCTGGCCATGTGCTGTTAAGGGTTAAATGACGTCACAAATAGAGAGCTCTATAGGTGGTAGACATGGGCGTGTCTTGGCCGTGTGAAGGACACGGGTTATAGAATCAGGCATGTGCCCAGTCGTATGAAATAAGTCAGTGTCGACCACGGGTGTCGCACACGGGTATGTCTTAGGGAACACGGGCGTGTGGCCCCTATTGATGTAAAAAGTTTTTTAGAGTGATAGAGTATCGAGATGAACTTCGAAACTCTCCAGACTTATGATTAATGCCTTGTAGGCCCATTATGTATATGACATGATTAAAGAAGGAAAGGTTTTAAAATGAAACGAAATTTTATGTCTTTTGAAAGTATGATTAAGTAAGGATAAGTACGGTAGTGCCTCCTATCCGGTTCCAGCGTCGGACTCAGGTAAGGGGTGTTACAAGCTTACTGTTCTCAGCTCGTATGAGCTTACTGTTCAGCTCGTTAGAGCTTACCATTTCATCTCTATTAAGATTACTATTCATCAGCTCAGGAGAAGCTTACTTATCATTGCTAGAATAATCAGATATGATAATGAATTAACAGATTACTGATGTATATCAATCGAGTATCCTTTGAAGTTCTAATAGGTTCAATGGGTATAAATTCTATTTATACGGTTGGGTACTATTATTGAATGAATTATTGATTATATGATTGAGAATGAAATGTTGAATGCAATATATATTGAATAATGAATGGTGATAATTGATGATTTCATGTATTAATATGTCTAACCTATGGATGAATACTTGTGATAGGCATTTGGAAATTGTATGGAGTTTACCTTTGTTAATTGTATTGATTTGGTAAGTTTAATTCTACATTATACGGTCTTACTAAGCTATAAAGCTTACTCTATTTCTTTTTCTATGTTTTATAGAGGTTCGTTTGCTCACTCGTTTCAAACAAGTCGGAGTTACGCATCACAATATCCAATTGTCGATTGGTACTTTTGAACTTGTGGATAATTATAAGTATGGCATGTATAGGCTAGTTTTAAAGTTGATAAATATGGTTACTTGAGATTATGGTTTTGGTACATTTTGTGAAAGGTTAAGCCATGTGATTTGGCTAAACTTGATAGTATATTTTGGTATGTTTTGTCAAATGTTGATGGAATGGAAATTATGCAAATAATGTCTTGTTATTTGAAAGGTTTATGAATGGAAGATGTATGATATTAGTTAAGCTTTTGAATGGTATGAAGAAATGGTATTATATGTGTATGAATTGTTATGGAATGGCTACTAATTGGGTTGTAAAATTGTTACCATTATGATTGTGTATGCTTATGATAATAGGGAAGCAAAATGGCTTTGCAAATAGCCTATTTTTGTCCACACGATTAGGGACACAGTCGTGTGTCTCATCCGTGTGTGACATAAGGCCCTGTTGCACGGTCGTGTGTCCCTTAGTGTTGATTTGGAATTGATGTCAGTATGCTTCACATGGCCTCACACAAGGGCATGTGACAGACCGTATGGTAAAAGTTAGTATACCCCCTAAATGGCACACGACCTAGGACACGGGCGTGTGACTTGGCCATGTTGTATAAGTCAGTATACCCTATAATTTTGGCACGACCTAGTACACTGTTTAACACACGGGCGTGTGTGGTCACTTCGGAGGGCACACTGGCTAGGCACACTGTAACACCCCTAACCCGAGACTATCACCGGAAAGGGGTTAGGAGGTACTACTGATCAATCAGAACATTTAACATCTAGAATTTACGACACAAAGTCAATCACATTCAATTACAATCATAGTGTACCTTAAATGAGTCATCAAGACCCTAAGCATGCTTATAAATCGAGTCTGGACTAAAACAAAACACATATAAAATTTCATGAAAATTTGAAACATTTCTAAAATACATGGAGACACGTCCGTGGGAGGAGACTATGCCTCACCCACGGCTACTTGACACACCCATGTGTCCTTCCCGTGGTCATGTACTGCCAAAATCAACACGGCCACCAAGCACACCCATGTGCTAAGGCTGTGTACTATTAGATCATATACTACCATTTCACCCATGATCTTTAGGCACGCCCATGTGCCATAACCGTGTGACATTATAGGCCATTTACAAGGTCGCACACTCAGTGCTATATACATGGTCGGTACATATTAGTCATCCTACACTTAGTGCTAAATTTTTCAACCGATTTTTCTCGGTAACGCACACACAGTGCCAATTCTATAAGTCGAAGCTTTCATAACATCGCACACACAGTGCTATTCTTTTCTGTTTCGATTTTAATATCGCACACTTAGTGCCATTAACTAAACCCTGCACATAGCATCTCAATTTCATACACATATACACATTCATTTCATAATACAAAAACATATGTTAATAACATGTATTATATTTGAACTTACCTTGGATGTGAAAATATCGAAACGGTCGATTAATCGAGTACTTTCTCTTTGCCTCAATCTCGATCTGAACCTCTCCTCTCTTGGTCCAATTTATGCTTGAACCATGGCCGAATGAACAAGCTTAACCTTTTCTTTTTCTTTTACTTTCGGCACCCCCCAAAGTAAGGTGATAATGTTCATCTTTTTCTTTTGTTTATTACAAACATAATAATATTCATTTTACCATACTATCCCGTTTACTGAACATTAAATAAAAAATATACATTAATGGCATATTTGTCCATTTAATATCCACTATCATTAAAAAGGTTAAATTGCCTCATAAGGCCTCCATCTTTAAAAGCCAACAACAATTAATTAATTATAAATCACACATAGCTTTTACTCATTACGTGATTAAATCCTTTCTCTTAATTCCGCACACAAATGATCAAATTATCACACATAATTTTCACACAGACTATGTCACATACTATTCACACAGAAAATAACATTAAATTATTATTCTGACCTCAGATTTGTGGTCTTGAAACTACTGTTCAAACTAGGGTCTAAACCTGGCTGTTACACACTTAGGCGTGCGGTTGGCCGTGTGACCCAAGTCAGTATATATACCCTATTTTCACACGGCGTGGGACATGGGCGTGTTTGGAGCCGTGTGAGGTACACGGCCTATCCACACGGGCGTGTGATACCTTGAAATGTTGAAATTTTTCTAAGTTTCCAAAATTTTCGTATGTTATCAGTTAACTCTTGAACCACTTTTAATGCATGTTTAAGGCCTTGTAGGTCCTTATTAGGGACAATATGATTCTATTGAATAGTATTTTTATACGAATATATTAGAGTTAGATATTATGTAATGTGTATTGATCGGTAATACCTTGTAGCTCTACTCCGGCGATGGATACGGGTTAGGGGTGTTACATTTATCAGTATCAGAGCTACGATTTAGTCGATTCTAGGAATAACATAGCGTTTGTGAGCCTACCTATACATGCCATATATAAAACTGGGATAGTGTGATGGCTCCTAGCGTTTTCAAATGTGTTTTATATAGTAAATAGATCCTGATTGAGCCGTAGTTAATGAGGTGAGAGTAAATCGCCTGCTCTCGCGCAAGGGACAATGCCATCTACTTTAGGCCCGTAACGGGTAGCTAGGGAGGAGAGGCTAAAGAAGCCTTCTTCCAAATGATGAACGAATGGTTCATACAATACAGTCATACGAACTCGACTGCTCAACAACCTCCACCCCTACCTGTTCCCTAACTGATCCCTTTAGTTCATCAAGGTATTGATCCACTGCGATTGAATAAACCACCTGTTGTCAAGATATGAAAACACGGGGCCAAAGACTTCTGAGCCACTATTAACGATGACCTTGAGAGAGCTAAATTTTGGCTCAAGAACACAATTCGGGTATTTGATGAACTATCCTATACACCTAAAGAATGTTTAAAATGTGCTTTATCAATGTTACGAGATACTGCGTATCAGTGGTGGAATACCTTGATACTCGTAGTTCCACGAGAAAGGGTTACTTGGGATTTCTTTCAAGTTTAATTCAGACAGAAATATATCAGCCAAAAGTTCATCGATTAGAAAATAAAGGAGTTTCTTGAATTAAAACAAGGTCGTATGTCCGTCACAGAATATGAAAGAGAGTTTGTACGACTCAGAAAATATGCTCATGAATGCATTTCTTCTGAAGATATAATGTGTAAAAGATTTGAGGATGGATTGAATGAAGAAATCAGACTTTTAGTTGGAATTCTTGAGCTGAAACAGTTTGTCGTTCTATTTGATAGAGTTTGTAAAGCCGAAGAGCTTTGCAAAGAGAAAGGAAAAGCCAATTCTGAGGCTAGGGATTCTAGAAAGAGATTTGCGGGTAAATCACATCAGTCAGCATCAAAGAAATCTGGAGAATATCATCCTCATTCTATGGCTTCTGCGGGAATTTCAAGTAGAGATAGAGACACGAGACATTTCAATTTTAAACCTTAGGCAACATCCGTTGCTAGTGTGCGAAGTATAACAACCCAGTTTAGACCCTAGTCAGAATAGTGGTTTTGAGACCATAAATTTGAGGTTAAATAAATATTTTAATATTATTTTTTATGTTTATAATATGTGATTGAGCATGTGTGAAAATTTGGTGTGAAAAATTTATCGTTTGTGTGCCTAATTAGGAAAAAGTGACTTAATCACGTAAAATGCAAAAACTGTGTGCTGATTGTTAAAGTGTTAATTTGACATGGCTTAATTAAATGGGAGTCCTTATGTTGCTATTAAACCAAAGGAAATTTGGATGGAAAAAAATGCCACATGTTAGTGGAAATCAAATAAAAATAATAAGGTTAATTTCGTAATTGGATTAATAGTATACATTATAATAAAAACAAAGTTAAAATGGTGGACATTTCTAAGTGTTCATCCACTGAATATTGAAAGAAAAAGGAAGAACAAAAGCTTTCAAGGGTTTGGCTTTGATTTGGCTAAATTAACGTATAGATTTTGATCGGTTTTTGATAATTTCTACATTTTTATAATCGTTGCTTACTGTTCTTCAAAACCCATGCTTCAATTTTGTGAATTGATGATGAATTTGATATGTGCTGTGGATGAATCATGAGATTTGTAATGTTTGAAGATGAAAAATGAAATATATGTGTTAGATTAACATATTTTGTCTTTGAATTTTTGATGAATTTGACTATTTTGGGCTAAATTATGAAAATGAGAAATTAAAGGACTAAAATGTGAAATAAATGAAATATATGGACTTGTATGAGTATAAGGATAATTTGGCCTACGCATGATATAGTGAAATTTTGTGTATTTTGTGATTTTGTGAAATAGGGACTAAAGTGTCAAAATGTGAAAATATGAGGGCTATTTTATAAAATGCCCTAAATATGTGTGTTTGGATTAAATTGAATGAATTGGTGATTGAATGAGTTAAAATTGGATATGTATAGACCAAGAAAGGAGAGATTCGGATCGAGATTAAGGCAAAGACAAAGTACTCGATTGATCAGCTAGTTTCGGTATTTTGACGTCTGAGGTAAGTTCGGATATGATACAAGTTGTTACATTTATATCTATGTGATGAGAATTGAATGAATGTATATTTAATGAAAAGAAATGTATTATATATGAAATCGAGTAATGAGGCACTAAGTGTGCAAAATTAAAAACGAGACAGAGATGATTGGCACTATGTGTGCTAAACAATAAAAGCTTCATCTTATTAATTTGGCAGTGTGTGTGCGATGCTGAGATAAGTTTTGTTTAAAGTATAGGCACTAAGTGTACGATGACATTAATGCTTCAGCTACGAAATTAGCACTAAGTATGCAATTAAACCAAATGAATAACAAAGGTTGATCAAAATGTAATATCGAGCATGAATTAGAATGGATGGTCAATAACTATGTGTTGGCTAAGGTATGTATTGAACCTTTGTGGTTGATGAAATTATGTATGGATTTATGAATATATGACTGAGTATAATAGCTATGGATGGTATTGTGAACATGTGAGAATTTATCTATGTGATGATTCATTTTGTATATTGTATTTGATTTATTAAATTGAATGTATTATGTTACGAACTTACTAAGCTATTAACCTTATTGTGTGTTGTGTTTCTCTTTTTTTATAGTGCCAGTAAAGCTAGCTCCGATTCGGGGATCGTCAGCGACTCAACCACACTATCGGCTATATATTTTGGTACTTTTGAAAGATGTTTATATTTGGTATATGGCATATATAGGCTAGTGGATAAGGCATATTTTTTATCGGTATAAGATTGCCATGTAATATGGTTTGAAAGGTTAATGGTGCTGGAATGCACGTGTGGATTATATGAATGATGAATATGGCATGAGGTAGTGAAAATGGAAATGGTATGATCATGCTTAAATGGTTGATGAGTTTTATGGTTTGAATGTGATCTTGTGGTATGCATAACATGATGCTTGTATTATATGTTTTTGTACATGAAATTAGTATTTTTGGAATGAACTTATTTGAGTGGAACTTGAGTATAGATATAGATGATATGGTTATTGATTAGTTGGTGTGTGATTTGGCATGTTTTGGTTACCATTTGATGCACAAATGCATGTGATTTGAGGTATATAGGTGATCCTAAGTGTGGTAGGCAAGTTTGGCCTTGAAAATGACCTATAATTGCCCACACGGTTGAACACACGGGTGTGTGGTCCGACCGTGTCTTTTGAGATTGTAATTGATTCAATTCAAACTCGACCATGGGCTAGACACACAGGCATGTTGTTGGCTGTATGGTGCAAGTCAGTGTCGACCATGGATGAGGCACACAAGCGTGTCTCAAGCCATGTGGACAAGTTAGTATGTATGCCCTATTTTGCCACGGCTTGGACGCACGGGCGTGTCCAAGGCCGTCTGAGGCACACGGCCTACCCACACGGGCGTGTGACCTCTGTAACTTAGAAAAATGTTTGAATTTTAGAAATTTTTGTATGTGTTTGGCTTAGTCCCAGCCCTATTCTAAAGCATGTTTAAGGTCTCGTTGACCTATTTAAGGGACTCATTGAATGGGATTGCTTTGTTTGAATGCGGAAGGATTTGTAATGTTTGAAAATGATTAGTAATACCTCTTAACCCTAGTCTAGTGACGGTTATGGGTTAGGGGTGTTGCATTTAATTAGTATCAGAGTACGGTTTAGTCGATTCTAGGACTAACGTAGCGTGTATGAGTCTAGCTATACATGCCATATATAAAAATTCTGATAGTGTGATGAATCTTGATAGTTGAAAATGTGTTTTTATATAGTACATGGATCCCGATCGAGCAGTTGTTGACGATGTTGAGAGTAATGCGCCTGCTCCTACTCAAGGGACAGCGCCTGCCACATCTAGGTTGAATGATAGTAGCCAAGAGTGAGAGGCTAAGCAATCCTTTTTTTGAATGATGAGTGAGTGTTTTTCGGAGTTCGTTCAAACTAATTCGGCTGCTCCACAACCTCCATCCCTACATGTGCCTATTGGCCACAAGTTACAGATCCGATACGATTGAATAAGCCTCTTGTGGATAAGATTAGAAAGTATGGGGTCGAAGAGTTTAGAGCTACGGTTGATGATGATGTTGAGCGAGCTGAGTTTTGGCTTGAGAATACAATCTGAGTGTTTGATGAGATGTCATTGATGCCCGACGAATGATTGAAATGTGTTATTTCCTTGTTGAGAGATACGACATATAATTGGTGGAAAACATTGATATCTAAGGTTCTAAGAGAGAGAATCACTTGGGAATTCTCTCAAGCTAAATTTCGAAAGAATTATATCAATCAACAATTCATAGATCAGTAACGTAAAGAGTTTATAGAGCTGAAACATGACCGTATGTCAGTTACCGAATATGAACGAGAGTTTGTAGGATTGAGTCAGTATGCATGGGAATGTCTTTCAACCCAAGCTACTATGTGTAAACATTTCATTGAAGGGCTGAATGAAGACATCAAACTGTTGGTTGGAATATTTGACCTGAATGACTTTGTTGTATTAGTTGAAAGAACCTGAAAAGCTGAGGAGCTTAGAAAAGAAAAGAAGAAAGTTGATTCTGTGGCTAGGGATGAAAGAAAAAGATCAATGAGTAAGTCGTCTCAACCTTCGATGAAGTGATTTAAAGATGCAAGCAATCGTTCAAATACTTCATTAGGACACCTGTGTAGAGATCGTGTGAAACAAAGTGTTGGTCCAAGAACTCAAATTCTGACTGAATCAAGCATTGGAAGTGTCAAAAGCAACAAGCTTGAGTGTAAACCTATTTAAGGTATTTGTTCGGTCTAGTCCCGGCCCTATTCTAAAGCATGTTTAAGGTCTCGTTGACCTATTTAAGGGACTCATTGAATGGGATTGCTATGTTTGAATGCGAAAGGATTTGTATTGTTCGAAAATGATTAGTAATATCTCTTAACCTTAGTCCGACGATGGTTACGGGTTAAGGGTGTTACATGAAGTGTTAGAAATGTTGGACCAGAATGTAAACACTAAAATAAGAGACATTACGGTGAATGTAGATTAGTGAGTGGAGCTTGCTTTAAATGTGGATCTCTTGATCATTATCTCCGGGATTGTCCAAAACAGTCTATAGCTGGAAAAGATAAACCAGGAAAAGTGAGTAATGCGGATACTACAGGGAGACCACCCTGAAACACTAGAAATACGAGTGGTAACTGAGGTGCTATGAGAGATTCTACTGTGAGATCTGAGGCACGAGCACTTGCCTGAGCTTATGCTATCTGTGCATGGGAGGAGGCATCATCGCTAGACGTTATTACCGATACTTTTTCTCTTTTTGATGCTAATATAGTTGCGTTGATAGATCCTGGATCAACCCATTCATATATCTGTATAAATTTAGTATTTAAAAAGAGTTTACATGTCGAGTCTACAGAGTTTGTAGTTAAAGTATCAAACCCCTTAGGCATGTCTATTTTAGTTGATAAATTTTGTAAGAATTGTCCTTTGATGACTCGGGGTTATTACTTTCGAGCTGACTTGATGCCTCTACCATTTGATGAGTTTGATGTGATTTTGGGTATGAATTGGCTGACCATGCATGATGTAGTTGTGAATTATAGAAGAAAGACTATCGAATTGAAATGTCAAAACGGTGAAATTATTCAAATTGAGTCTAATGATTCGAGTGAATTACCTACTATGATATTGTTTATGTTAGCTCAGGAATGAATGAAAAAGGGTTGTAATGCATATCTTGCATATGTATTAGAAACTAAGGTATCTGAATCAAATATTGAATCTGAACCTATTGTTTGTGAGTTTTCGGATGCATTTTCAGAAGAATTACTGGTGTTGCCATCGATCAGAGAAGTCGAATTTGGTATTGAATTAGTACCGGGAACAACACCGATATCGATAGCTCCATACAAAATGGCTCCAACAGAATTACAAGAGTTGAAAGCTCAGTTGCAAGAATTGACAGACAGATGTTTTGCACGACCAAGTTATTCTCCCTAAAGTGCACCGATATTGTTCGTGAAAAAGAAAGATGGCACGACGAGAATGTGTATTGACTACAAACAAATGAATAAAGTGACTATAAAGAACAAATACCCTTTACGCGGATTGATGATTTATTTTGTAACACCCCAAACCCGGCCTAGACGTTATGGTCAAATCTGACGTGTCACATCGAAGTGATTTTCAAAAGTTGGACTTGTTGATAAAACTCCGTATTTAGGTTAAAACCCATTAGTTTTTATTGCTTGAGAAAATTCGGTAAATTAAGTTATTACACTCTAAAACTAGCTTATCAAAACATTTCCATATTTATTAATGTTGATTTCTCTAAACTGAATAAAATCGCGGAAGCTTCTCTAATTAAAACCTTGAAGTTTAAAATGTTGTTTTTCTTGAAAACCGTTGTTATTTTGAAAACCTATGTTGTATTCGTTTGGCAGTTTAAAATAAGAAATCAAAGCCCAATTAAAAATTAAACCTACCAAGGGCCTTATTACATAATCAATAGCCCAATATGAAAATTGAAATTAAATAACTAAGTCTAAAACAAAATATCATTGATCATGTGGCCACCTCCGAGTCCCTCGCAGCACCAAATCGTCAAGGCTGGGGATTACCTGTATAGTTTAAAAAGAAAGGGAGTGTTTACAAAATCTCAGTGTGTAATCTCCTATCAGTAAGTCAGTAACAATATGCAGTAACAGTCTGGGCTTGAGCCCTATTCAAAAATAGTGCAATATGGACCATAACCCATTACAATAACAGTATGGGCCTAAGCCCAATACAGTATTAGTACGATGCAAATATGCAACCCACCCCAATCCAGCCAACACACCACCCATACCAACCAACACACCATGTGGGGATAAAATCGACCCACCCAGCTAGCACACCAACATCGCAACATAGGTGCCATTAACAGTATCGTAGTAAAGCTGCTAGTAACAGTATATGTGACAGAGCCACCAGTATAGTATACTTCCTCCATAACAATATCCCAACCCAATGTAGTATGGCATGTCATAAATCATACGTATATGCAGAATGTCATACTCAGTAACAATCATATACAAATCATGAACACATCAGTCAACCTACCCTTAGGGGAATAACTGTCATTTTATCTTATAGGGGTATTTCGGTAATTTTACTCTTTAGGGGTATTTTAGTTATTTTACTCTTTAGGGGTACTTCAGTGCAGATAACCACCTTTTCGAAGGACTATAGTCACCTCGAGCGGCACAAATAACCTAAATGGTCATAAGAGTATAAATGGGCCCAAGGCCCAATATTTGGCCCAAGTGGGCCCACACGCTCGTGTGGCCCATGTAACCCAAATTCAGTCATGACTATGTGAACTACATAGTCCAGTCCAGTCCAGTATTTGCCAATTATCAGGGATTTTGTCCGTGTGGGGCCTACGAGCCTAGTGGGCCCACACGACCCATTTAAGCCAAATGAGGCCCATATCGGCCCAAGAGCACAAGAACTCTTGTGGTGGCCTCCACAGTCTATTGCCCATGGTTTGTGGGCTCGGTTCACCCCTCGATTGATGGCAAGCTCGTGGGGCCACAAATGCCGAAGTTACGGCTTTTCAGTTTTCACTGATTCACAGTAGAGAGGGGTGTGACTACACACCTATTTTGCAAAACCGTGCTAAGATCCACGAGCACCAAACCTTGTTTGTACGAGGGTGACTTTAGCCCGCATAAACCATTGACAATGGTTGATTTCAAGATTCTTGGCCAAAAATCTGCATTACAACCTAATCTTTTTAACTATTACCACAAACGTAAATAACTTGAATCAAGTGGATAACAACTTACCGAATGTAGACTAAGAATGGTAGATAGAAGTAATCGGTCTACACAAGCACCCCCCAAAATCTGAGGCACGAGATGGTACAATCACACCCCTAGCAGTAACGACAGAGACAAAATGATGTTAGAGGGAAAAATATTTCGACAGAAAATAAAGAAAGGGAAAAGACAACCATGAATCCAAACAGAGATGTAGGCTACAGCAAGTTTCGGCCATAAGTCAAGGATTCTACACCCCAAAAGTAAACCAAGTTACCTTAATCGAATGTAGAACAAGGAATTCATATCCAAGGGAATTTGACCAGAAATGTGGGAGGGAACTCTAAGAAAGCCGAAGAAAGTAGAGAGGGAAGAATAAAGCAAAAATGAAATAGTGAACAAGGGAGAAGCCAATACAAGAAGCAGAGAGAAAAGGCAACAAAAGGAAATTTCTGGCACCCACGGCATAAAGAACCAAAATGCAGAAGAGAGGAAAAAAACTTTCACAACTGGAAGCTTGAGAGAATAGCAGCTTTGCCGAAAATTCCTGTGTACCCACTATGCAATTTCGGCACAACTCTATTACACTTTAAATTACACTTTTTCCTCCCCTAAATCTCTCATAAAATCCTTCCTTCAACCTCTCTATATCCAGTTCAACTCCATTTAAATTCACCTTAGCTGTGTTCCAGTCCAACTCCACTACCTACATAGCTCAAGCAGCAAAATAAATACCCATTGTGCAACCCAGGACTTGAACCTCAGACCTTGCAGTTGCACTACACACCACCTTGGCACTAGGCCACAAACTATTCTTGTGTCATAAACAAGTACTATTATTAATAAAGCCTATATGCCAGTGTCCAGATTCATTTAAGAGAAAAAATAAAAATTTTGCAAGAGCCAAGACTTTAACCCAGGCTTCTCACAGACCCCCATACACACCCAAATCACTTAGACATTAAAGCAAATAAGCAATTTGTGTCAGAAAATGCAAAATTAAAGACCCTATATTTTTCAGGCATTACAACTCTACCCCCTAAAAGAATGTTCAGCCTCAAAATTTACCTGGTCAGAATAGGTGAGGGTGTTATTGTCGTATCGCCTCCTCAGGTTCCCACGTGGCTTCCTTGGTATCGTGATTTCGCGAAAGCACTTTAACCAGTGGGATTGATTTCTTCCTTAGTACCTTAACCACACGGTCCAATATCTATACTGGTTCTTCCTCAAAGGTCAGATCTAACCTAACTTCAATTTCCTCGACTGGTACTATAGTGTGGGATCAGAGCGATAACATTTTATCATGGAGACATGGAACACATCGTGAATCCGTTCTAATTCTGGAGGCAACTCAAGTTGATAGGCTACTGGTCCCACACGCTTTAGTATATGGTAAGGCCAATGAACCTAAGGCTAAGCTTACCCTTTCGCCCAAACCTCAGTATCTTTTTCTAGGGACAGACCTTAAGAAATACGAAGTCCCCCACAGAGCACTCAATCTCTCGTCGTTTAGGATTTTCGTAATACTTCTGCCTATCAGATGCTTCCTTCAACCCAACTGACTAATTACTAAACTAAGACACAAAGACAAAAAGAAGAAATTGAAGATATAACTTTTAGAAAAACTCAGTTGATTACAACGATACCCTAAAAGGAATCCACCTAAATTTCACTTGTTATCTAACACTGAACCAGACGATTTATTCACTTAGCTTGATCAGCAGGGCCCTTTAATTTATATTAAACCCTCTCTCGAGGCGAATAACGTCTAACCCTAGGTTGATTAACCGAAATCTCTTTCTAATTAAAACCCCTAGAATCACATTAACTTCATCTATGGACTCCCACATTAGGTTTCACCCTAATCTGGCAAAATCTCGTCACCCTATCTTTAGGCGCGCAATCAACTCTGCTTAATTATGGTAGATTTACTCTTAGGCAGGTACTTTTGCTCCACCACCTAAGCACATTCAACTTGAATCAATATCCCAAAAATATTAACACAAGAATTATGCACACATAAATAAGAACAAACTAAGTATTTATCATACATCTCAGAAAACAATAACAATATTCATTTAGGTTTTATCCCCTTCACGTATCTGAAGGGTTTAGCTCATAATGATAAAAAAAAATCTCAAGATAAATGATAAAACAAAACATAAGAAATCCCTAAAACTTCTTAAAGGAATTGAATGAGAGATCCGCCATTTTGAGTAGAATTCTGGCTTCTTGAGATGGATCAACTGGCTTCCTTCGAGTGATTCCCACAATTCTGGCCTTGTGGCTCGGCTTCTTGGCCAAGCTGACTGCCTAACTGACTACCATCTTTCAGATTACACTTAGGGTCTTTATATAGGCTCTTGGAATGCGTTTCTTTCTCCCTAAGTATCCTTTCCCGAGTGAAATTCCTCCTTTCAACGACAGGGGCACGGCCATGGCACACGCCCATATAAATCGACTTCAGGCTGTGTTCGGGTCTGTTGATGGAGAAACGGCCATGTGAATCGTGGTTAGTCCGTGATCTAGTTAATTGTCGAGGCACGACCATTTAGCTTGAAGTCCAGGCCATGTCGATTTCCACTTTGGCCCAAATTGGCTCGTTTTAAGCGTGTTTCTTGTTATTTTTCGTCCTGGGGTGTTCTAGTTGTGTTCTTTTATTTTTCTTTTCCCCTTAGCTGTGTTCTAGTCCAACTCCACTACCTACACAGCTCAAGCAGCAAAATAAATACCCATTGTGCAGCCTAGGACTTGAACCTCAGACATTGCAGTTGCACTACACGCCACCTTGGCACTAGGCCACAAACTCTTCTTGTGTCATAAACAAGCACAATTATTAATAAAGCTATATGCCAGTGTCCAGATTCATTTAAGAGAAAAAATAAAAATTTTGCAAGAGCCAAGACTTTAACCCAGGCTTCTCACAGACCCCCATACACACCCAAATCACTTAGACATTAAAGCAAACAAGCAATTTGTATCAGAACATGCAAAATTAAAGACCCTATATTTTTCAGGCATTACAACTCTACCCCCTAAAAGAAATTTCAGCCTCAAAATTTACCTGGTCAGAATAGGTTAGGGTATTATTGTCGTATCACCTCCTCAGGTTCCCACATGGCTTCCTCGGTATCATGATTTCGCGAAGGCACTTTAACTAATGGGATCGATTTCTTCCTTAGTCCTTAACCTCACGGTCCAATATCTGTATTGGTTCTTCCTTAAAGGTCAGATCTGACCTAGCTTTGATTTCCTCGACTGGTACTATATGTGTGGGATCAGAGCGATAACGCCTTATCATGGAAACATGGAACACATCTTGAATCCGGTCTAATTCTGGAGGCAACTCAAGTTGATAGGGTACTGGTCCCAGACGCTTCAGTATACGGTAAGGCCAATGAACCTAGGGCTAAGCTTACCTTTTCGTCCAAACCTCAGTATCTTTTTCTAGGGACAGGCCTTAAGAAATACGAAGTCCCCCACAGGGTACTCAATCTCTCCTCGTTTAGGATCTGCGTAAGACTTCTACCTATTAGATGCTTCCTTCAACCCAACTGACTAATTACTAAACTAACACGCAAAGACAAAAAGAAGAAATTGAAGAAATAACTTTTAGAAAAACTAAGTTGATTATGACGATACCCTAGAAGGAATCCACCTAAACTTCACTTGTTATCTAACACTGAACCAGACGATTTATTCACTTAGCTTGATCAGTAGGACACCCTAATTCATATTGAACCCTTTCTCGAGGCGAATAACGTCTAACCCTAGGTTGATTAACCGAAATCTCTTTCTAATTAAAACCCCTGGAATCGTATTAACTTTATCTATGGACTGCCATATTAGGTTTCATCCTAATCTGGCAAAATCTCGTCATCCTATCTCTAGGCGCGCAATCAACTACGCTTAATTATGGTAGATCTACTCTTAGGTAGGTACTTTTGCTCCACCACCTAAGCACATTCAACTTGAATCAATATCCCAAAAATATTAACACAAGAATTAAGCACACATAATTAAGAACAAACTAAGTATTTATCATGCATCTCAGAAAACAATAACAAGATTCATTTAGGTTTTATCCCCTTCACGTATCTGGAGGGTTTAGTTCATAACGATAAAAAAAACATCTCAAGAGAAAAGATAAAACAATACATAAGAAATCCCTAAAACTCCCTGCAGGAATTGAATGAGAGATCTGCCATTTTGAGTAGAATTTCAGCTTCTTGAGATGGATCAACTGGCTTCCTTCGAGTGATTCCCACAAATCTAGCCTTGTGGCTCGGCTTCTTGGCCCAGTTGACTCCCTAACTGACTGCCATCTTTCAGGTTACACTTAGGGTCTTTATATAGGCTCTTAGAATGCGTTTCTTTCTCCCTAAGTATCCTTTCCCGAGTGAAATTCCTCTTTTTAATGACAGGGGCATGGCCATGGCACACGTCCGTGTGAATCGACTTTAGGCCGTGTGAATCGTGGTTTGTCCATGATCTAGTTAATTGTCGAGGCACAACCGTGTTGCTTGAAGTCCAGGCCGTGTCAATTTCCACTTTGGCCCAAATTGGCCCGTTTTAAGCATGTTTCTTGTTCTTTTCGTCCCCGGGTGCTTTCCCAAGTATAAAACATGAAAAGAAAGGATTAAGAGCACATTTTTACATAAATCAAGGGTTAAATCATCTGAAAAGATGCCAAATGTGAGATTAAAATATGTTACTTTTACTGTTTACTACCTACGAGCCTAGCGGGCCCACATGACCCATTTCAGTCAAATGAGGCCCATACAGGCCCAAAAGCACGAGAACGCTCGTGGGGCAGCAAATGCCGAAGTTATGGATTTTTGGCTTTCGCCGATTCGGAGTAGAAATGGGTGTGACTACACACTTGTTCTGCGAAACCGTGCAAAGATCCACGAGTACCAAACCTTTTTAGGGTGAATTTAGCCCGCTTAAACTGTTGACGATGGTTGATTTCAAGATTCTTGGCCAAAAATCTATATTACAACCTAATCTTATTAACTATTACAATAAACGTAAATAAATTGAATCCAGCAGATAACAACTTACCGAACATAGACAAAGAATGGTAGATAGAAGTAATCGGTCTACACAAGCACCCCCCAAAATTTGAGGCACGAGATGGTACAATCACACCCCTAGCAGTGACGGTAGAGACAAGATGATGTTAGAGGGAAAAATATTTCGATAGAAAGTAGAGAAAGGGAAAAGACAACCGTGAATCCAAATAGAGATGGTAGCTACAGTGAGGTTTGGCAATAAGTCAAGGATTCTACACCCCAAAAGAAAACCAAGTTACCTTAATCGAATGCAGAGCGAGAAATTTGGCTCCAAGAGAATTTGACCAGTAATGTAGGAGGGAACTGTGAGAAAGCCCAAGAAAGTAGAGAGGGATGAATGAAACAAAATTGAAATAGTGAACAAGGCAGAAGCCAATACAAGAAGTAGAGAAAAAAGGCAACAAAAACCAATTTCTGGCACCCACAACATAAAGAACCAAAACGTAAAAGAGAGAAAAAAAATATACACAACTTAAAGTTTGAGAGAATAGCAACTCAGCCAAAGATTCATGTACCCTAATCGTGTTTCAGAGTTTTAAAAAATGTATAATATGAATGTTCTAGTCTAAAACCTAACTGTGACAACAATTGGAGGCAACTGTACCTATCGAGCAGTAGTATAGTTTAGTGGCAAGACCGGATTGTAGAACCCAAAGGAACCAAAAGTACTAATACTAACTTTATTTTTATTATTTAACCTAAGAAATAAAGGAATTGTTGTTTAACCTAAAATTAACTAACTACTAAGCTAAAAATGCTAAGACACAGAGAAGAAATTGGGGAAATACTTGTGGGAAAAACCAATTGATTGAGACAATACCCGAGGAAGAATCCACCTAGACTTCACTTGTTATCTAGCTCTTAACCAGAGGATTTATTCACTTGACTTGATCCGTAGGATTCATTAATTAATGTTAATACCTCTTTCGAGGCTACAACATCTAAGCCTAGGTCGATTCATTAAAATCTCTTTCTAATTAAAACCCCTAGAATTACAGTAACTCAATCTATGGATTCCCATATTAGCTTTGACCCTAATCTGGCAGATTTTTGTCATCCTATCTCTAGGGTTGCGATCAACTCCGCTTAACTATGCTAGATATACTCTTAGACAGAGTCTATTCCTACTCTGCCTAAGAGCATAAATGCTTGAATCAATACCCTGAAACATCAAAACAAGAATTAAGAAAACATAGTTAAGAACAAATCAAGTATTTATCATACAGCTCAGAAAACAATAACAAGATCCGTCTTAGGTTTCATCCCCCTCAGGTATTTGAGGGGTTTAGTTCATAATCATAAAATAATACATCTCAGAAGTAAATATAAAACAAAACATAAGAAAAACCCCTAAAACCCCTTAAAGGAATTGAAGGAGAGATCATTAGTCTTGAGACGACTCCGGCTTCTTGAGATGAATCAACAAGCTTTCTTCGAATGAATCCCACAATTCGGCCTCTTTAGCTTGGCTTCTTGGCCTAGCTGAACGCCCCCTTTAAGGTTGGCCTCTGGGGTGTTTATATAAGCTTTTGAAATGGCTTTCTTTTCCTCTAAGTACCTTATTCTGAATAAAATTCAAACAGGCCATGTCAGGAACACGCCCATGGCACATGCCCGTGTAATTAGAGGCTAGGTCGTGTTCAGGCTGTTGATGAGGCACGACTGTGTGGTCTTGGGCTCAGGCTGTATTGATTTCATAACTCAGCCCATTTACTCTGTTTACGGCCTATTTATCATCCTTTTCATCCTCCGGTGCTATCCTAAGTATAAAACATGAAAACGAAGGATTAAGAGCACCGAGTTCCATAATAAAGGGGATAAATCATTCAAAAGTATAATAAATGCGGGATTAAAATATGTTCATATTATGGTTTTTCATCTTTCGGCCCACTTCCTCCCACCACCTCAGACCCCATCTACTTACAGCATGTTTTGTTAATAAAAATTTATAAACTTGATGGGCCACAAAAGGTTGAAAGGATATCTTAATAATTCACCTAGCAAAGTTCAGACAAAGCCCAAGGGCAAAGGTAAGCCCAAGCCTGGCAAAGGAAAGGCTGCAATGAAACCTAAAGGTGGGGTGTCTAAGGAAGAAGCGCTTTCATTGTGGTGTGTTGGACATTGGAAGCGGAATCGCGCCTATCTATCTTGAGGAAGTCAAGAAGGCCAAAACAAGCGGAATGTCGCTTTAGGTATTTATGTTATTGATATTAATTTATCAACTACTACTTCTTAGGTATTAGATCTTGGTTGTGGTTCTCATATTTTTACTTACATGCAGGGGACTACAAAGGAGTAGGGCGTTGGCTAGAGGAGATGTGGACTGCGAGTTGGAAATGGAGCAAAGGTTTTGCATTAGGCGTGGGAACATATACTTTATCTTTTCCTAGTGGACTTGATTTATGTTTAGAGGATTTTTATTTTGTGCCCAGTTTGACTAAAAACATTATTTTAGTTTCTTGTTTAGACAAAATTGGTTTTGAGATAATTATTAAGAATAATTGTTGTTCCTTTTATCTCAATAATATTTTCTATGGTTTGACACAATTGATTAATGGCCTCTATATTTTAGATCAAATGAATCCTATTTACAGCATAAATACTAAAAGATCTAAAATAAATTACTCAAATCAAACTTATCTTTGGCATTGTCGTTAGGGCCACATAAGTGAGAGACGCATATCCATACTCCATAAAAATGGTTTCTTAGATTCATTTTTTTTGAACAATTTGAAGTATGTGAATCTTGCTTATTGGGAAAACTGACTAAATCTCCTTTTACTGGTAAAAGTGAACAAGCTAGTGATTTATTGGGCCTAATACATTCTGATGTATATGGACCAATAAATACACAGGCCAGAGGCAGATTTCAATACTTCATTACTTTCACTGATGATTTCAGTAGATATGGGTATGTTTATCTCATGCGCCATAAGTCTGAGCCCATTGAAAAGTTTAAGGAATTCAAAAATGAAATACAAAATGAACTAGGCAAAACTATCAAGTCACTTTGATTTGATCGAGGTGGAGAGTATTTGAGCCTAGAGTTTGATGATCTATTGAAGGAATGTGGGATTGTCTCACAACTTACTCCCCCTGCTACTCCTCAATGGAATGGAATTTCTAAGAGAAGAAATCGAACTCTATTAGACATGGTTCGATCCATGATGAGTCATACTGATCTACCGACTTCCTTTTGGGGACATACACTTGAGACAACTGCTTTCACACTAAATCGTGTTCCATCTAAATCGGTTCAAAAGACGCCATATAAGATGTGGTCTGGGAAACGTCTTAGTATGTCTTTTATGAAAATTTAGGGTTGTGAAGCTTATGTTAAACGTCACACGTCTACTAAGCTTGAACCCAAATCTGAAAGGTGTTTTTTTGTGGGGTATCTGAAAGAAACCAAAGGTTATTATTTCTTTAATCCCATTGAGAACAAAATATTTGTTGCTAGGACTGGTGTCTTCCTAGAGAGAGAATTTATTTCTAGAAAAGAAAGTGAGAAAAAGATTGAACTTGAAGAAATTTGAGAATCACAAGATACCACTGAACCAGAGATAGAACAACAGCAAATTCCACAAGAAATTGAGGAATAAGTAACTACTATAGAAACACAACCACCGTGCAGATCTTTAAGAGAATGCCATGCACCTGAGAGATATGGATTTCTTATTACAACGCATGGTGACATTCTTCTTATAGATCAGGATGGGCCTAGGACTTATTAAGAAGCGGTGACGAGCCCAAACTTTGAGAAATGGCTTGAGGCCATGAGATCTGAGATGGATTCCATGTATGAAAATCAAGTATGGACTTTGATTGACCCACCCGAAGGGGTTAAACCTATAGGGTGCAAGTGGGTTTTCAAAAAGAAAACTGACATGGATGGTAATGTAAAAACATACAAGGGGCGATTAGTCGCTAAAGGTTTTTTCTAAATTCACGGTGTTGACTATGATGAAACCTTTTCTCCTGTAGCTATGTTTAAATCCATCAGGATCTTGCTCACCATAGCTGCATTTAATGATTATGAAATCTGGCAGATGGACGTCAAAACAGCTTTTCTTAACGAAAAACCTGAAGAGGATGTGTACATGAGACAACCTAAAGATTTTGTCAATCCAAAGGATGCTAGAAAGATTTGTAAGCTGCAAAGATCCATTTATGGATTAAAGCAAGCTTCTCGATGTTGGAATCTTCGTTTTAACGATGCAATCAAAGAGTTTGGTTTTATCAAAAATGAAGATGAGCCATGTGTTTACAGGAAACTTAGTAGGAGCACTATCATATTTTTGGTACTGTATGTGGGTGACATACTTATCATGGGAACTGACATACCTACCTTGTAGTCTATTAAGACTTGGTTAGGAAGTTATTTTTCTATGAAGGACTTCAGCGAAGCTACTTACATCTTAGGAGTCAAGATCTATAGAGATAGATCAAGACGACTACTGGGTCTAACCCAAAGTACATACATAGATAAAGTAATGAAAAGGTTCAGTATGGAAGAATCTAAAAGAGGATTCCTACCTATGAGACATGGTATTTCACTCTCGAAGGAAATGTGTCCTTCAACTCCACAAGAAAGAGAACGCATGAGTAAAATTCCATATGCTTTCGCTATTGGTTCTATCATGTATGCCATGTTATGTACCCGTCCAGATGTCTCGTATGCCTTAAGTATGACGGGCAAGTACCAAGTAGATCCAGGTGAAGGTCACTAGACCACAGTCAAGAATATATTTAAATACTTAAGAAGAACTAAGGATACGTTCCCAATATATAGAGGTGAGGAAGAGTTAAGTGTAAAAGGTTACACTGATGCCAGCTTCTAAACCGACAAGGACAATTCTCGATCGTAATCAGGATTTGTGTTTTGCCTTAATAGTGGTGCTGTGAGCTGGAAGAGTTCAAAGAAAAGTATAGTAGCTGATTCTACAATAGAGGACAAGTATATTACGGCAAGTGAGGCAGCAAAAGAAGCAGTTTGGATCAAGAAGTTCATTACTAGACTAAGGGTTTTGCCTAGCATATCAGATGCTAAAGAACTCTGATGTGATAACAATGGAGCCATTGCACAAGCTAAAGAACCCAAATCTCACTAGCGATCCAAACATTTACGTAGGCCCTACCACCTTGTTCGATAGATTATCAATCGAGGAGATGTAGAGATATGCAGAGTACCTATAGATGATAACATTTTTGATCCCCTGATCAAGCCTCTGACACAGCAGAAGCATGATCGTCACACTAAGTCGCTTGGTATTAGATATATGTGTAATTAGTCTTAGTGCTAGTGGGAGATTATAAGAGTATGCCCAAAGATCAATCATGAGATGGTTGTAATAACATACTTGATTTACCATGTTTATTAATATAAAGCGTTGTCATTATTATTTCAGTTTTTCCTTCTGTGTGTACAAATAAATTATTTTATAATAATGTCCTGAGAATAGTATGATTATTTTTAAAAGATCCTTAGTCAAGTATTATTGTTGACTAGGACAACAATAATGCATTAAGACTAACATGTAGTGGATTGATGATAAAGAGTTGTCATTGATATGGAGTGTCAAAATCAATGCATGAATATGTGTTAGAGAACAACATATTGGGTGACTGCTATGAGTATGTTTCTTGGATTATTATGTAATTGTCACAACATTATTCATAGTGATTAATATGTATATGATCCTCAGACTTGAGATAATCATTATCCCAACATCGTGAGTCGTATATTTTGATACAGTCAAACGTACACCGTAACTAGTTGTTCTATAAAGGTTGATGTTGGATATACCACAATCTATATAGAGGGATATTGTTGATCAATATATGATAAGTCCCTCCCACATAATGGGAGTAATATCTTAGGCCACTTGATTGAGTGAGACTAGAAATGCATGGACATGCTCAAATAAGTTGACATGAGATGTCATACTAATTTGTATATCATAGTCTACTCAAGATATCAAGAAACATGGGATGGACTATACAAGTGTGACTATTCCATGACTTGTGTCCATTCCAGAGATAAATGACTTAAGGATTAATGCATGAAAGGTTAATCACAAAAAAAGTTATGTCGAATCATGACTTTTTGTAACTTAGGTAGCAATGATGCATTGCTAGATGCCAGTCTTTGTTTGTGACATTAGAATCGTTCTAGTATTACTGCTAACAATACAAGAACCTACAAGGTCACACCCTATGGTTGAAATGAACAGAATAAAAAATAGTTGGTATTGTGTTTGATTGTCACATGAATTAAATTAATTAAAGAATTAATTTAATTGGGCAATCAAATATTGAATATATTATAAGTACAAGGATGTTGTACACATAATGAGAATTAATATATGAATTTGGTTCAGTATATAAATTTAAATAAATATAGTTTATCAAATCCATGTTATAATTAATGTAATTATAACTTTTGGGTAAAATTAATGTAATTCTAATTTTCGGTTAAAACATTATTATATTTATTTAATTTTATAATTCATTAAAGAGATACCGATTATAAAAGGTAATAAGTGATACAAAACCTATTAAGAAAAACCCTAAGAATTTGCTTGAAAAGTCTAGCAGCTGTCAAGCAAATAAAAAACCTCTAAAATAGTTTTGGAGATTTCTACCGTTCATAGTCAAATCGGGTGGATTACGTAGAGGCCGACATCGTAAAGGTTGCGGCTTGGTTTGACAGTAGATCAGAACTCTTGTTGCCAAGACGTCGCTGTCTACTCAGATTGAAGTTTCGGTAACTTCAAAACCTTTATTTCACCCCGATTCGTTCCTCACACATGGATTCATGGTTTGGATTGCCGGGATTAATTTTATTTTGCTGCGCTATGGGGGTACCGGCATTCCAACATAACTAACTACTAAGCTAAAGATGCTAAGACACAGAGAAGGAATTGGGGAAATACTTGTGGGGAAAACCAACTGATTGAGACAATACTCGAAGAAGAATCCACCTAGAATTCACTTGTTATCTAACTCTGAACCAGACGATTTATTCACTTGACTTGATCCGTAGGATTCCCTAATTTATATTAATACCTCTCTCGAGGCTACTAACATCTAACCCTAAGTTGACTAGATTTGCATTAACTCGATCTATGGATTCCCATATTAGGTTTGACCCTAATCCGGCAGATTTTCGTCATCCAATCTCTAGGGTTATGATCAACTCTGCTTAACTATGCTAGATCTACTCTTAGACATGGTCTATTCCTCCTCTGCCTAAGAGCATAAATGCTTGAATCAATACCCTAAAATATCAAAAAAAGAATTAAGAACACATAGTTAAGAACAAATCAAGTATCTATCATACAGCTCATAAAACAATAACAAGATCCGTCTTAGGTTTCATCCCCCTTAGGTATTTGAGGGGTTTTGTTTATAATCATAAAATAATACATCTCAGAAGTAAATATAAAACAAAACATAAGAAAAACCCTAAAACCCCTCAAGGAATTGAAGGAGAGATCCTCAGTCTTGAGTATGACTCTGACTTCTTAAGATGAATCAATTGGCTTTCTTCGAGTGAATCCCATAATTTGGCCCCTCTGGCTTGGCTCCTTGGCCTAGCTGAACAACCCATTTTAAGGTTGGCCTCTAGTGTGTTTATATAGGCTTTTAGAATGGCTTTCTTTGCCTCTAAGTACCCTATTCCGAATAGAATTCAAATAGGTCACATTAGGGACACACCCATGGCACACGCCCGTGTAAGTCGAGGCCAAGCCGTGTTGATTTCATAATTCGGCCCATTTACTCTGTTTTTGGCCCGTTTCTCGTTCTTTTTATCCTTTGGTGCTCACCTAAGTATGAAACATGGAAACAAAGGATTAAGAGCACCAAATTCCACAATAAAGAGGATAAATCATCCAAAAGTATGCAAAATGCGGGATTAAAATATGTTCACATTATAGTTTATCATACCCACTATGCAATTTTTGCCCAACTCTACTACACTTCAATTCCACTTTTTCCTACCCTAAATCTCTCCTAAAATCCTTCCTTGAACCTCTCCATGACCAGTTCAACTCCATTCAAATTCCCCTTAGTTGTGTTTTAGTCCAACTCTACCACCTACACAGCTCAAGTAGCAAAATAAATTCCCATTGCGCAATGCAGGACTTGAACCTCAAACCTTGCAGTTACACTACACGCCACCTTGCCACTTGGCCACAAACTCTTCTTATGTCATAAACAAGCACTATTATTAATAAAGCCTATATGCCAGTGTCTAGATTCATTTAAGAGAAAAACTAATAAGTTTGCAAGAGCCAAGACTTGAACGCAGGCTTCTCACACACCCCCATACACACCCAAATCACTTAGCCATTAAAGCAAACAAGTAATTTGTGTCAGAAGATGCAAAATTAAAGACCCTATATTTTTAGGGCGTTACATATTTGACCAATTGAAAGGGGCTACATTATTTTTGAATATTGATTTAAGATCAGGTTACTATCAATTGCGAGTTAAGGAGTCGGATGTACCGAAAATCGTATTCAGAACAAGGTATCGACAATATGAATTTTTGGTTATGCCTTCCGGTTTAACTAATGCTCCTACCATTTTTATGGACTTGATGAATCGAATATCCAGACAGTATTTAGAAAGGTTTGTTGTAGTATTCATTGATGACATTCTGATTTATTCACGAGATGAATCTAAGCATACAGCGCATTTGAGAATTATTTTACAAACTCTACGTGATAAGTAATTATTTGCAAAGTTCAGCAAATGTGAGTTTTGGCTTCAGGAGTTTGGATTTATGGGGCATATTGTTTTAACCGACGGTATTAGAGTTGATCCTAGTAAGATTTCTGCTGTTATTGATTAGAAACCTCCAAGAAATGTGTCTGAAGTCTGTAGTTTTCTAGGCTTAGTGGATTATTACTGAAGATGCGTGAAAGGATTTTGATGGTTGCGACACCGATGACTCGACTACTTCAAAAAGATGTGAAGTTTGAATTGTAGGAAAAATGCCAATAGATTTTTGAACATTTGAAAGTATTGTTAACTGACACACCAGTTTTGGTTCAACCAAAATTGGGGAAAGAATTTGTGATTTATAGCGACACGACATTTAACGATCTAGGTGTGTTCTAATGCAAGAAGGAAAAGTTATAGCTTATGCTTCTCAATAATTGAAATCGCATGAAACTATCCAACGCATTACTTAGAATTGGCTGAAATTGTATTTACCTTGAAAACCTGATGACACTACTTATATGGTGAAGAATGCCACATTTATACGGATCACAAAAGTTTAAAATATCTAATGTCACAGAAAGCTTTAAATCTGCGACAACAAAGATGGCTTGAGTTATTGAAAGATTACGAATTTGTGATTGATTATCACCTGGGAAAAGCTAATGTTGTTGCTGATGCCTTGAGCTGAAAACCTTTGTTTGCATTACGAGCAATGAGCACCCCGCTGATGATTGTGATGATGGGTCTATTTTAGATGAATTAAAAACTAAACCGGTATTTCTTCAACAAATCTGTGAAGCTCAAAATGATGACTGTGAATTGCAAGTTAAACGAATTCAATGTGAGAACATCCCGAATTCAGAGTTTCAGATTGGAACTGATGATTGTTTAAGGTTCTGAAATAAAATTGGCATATCGAGAAATTCAAAACTCATTTAGAAGATTGTGCACGAAGTGCACCACAACTGTTTATCTGTTCATTTAAGAAGTACCAAAATGTATAATGATTTGAAACAGTTTTACTGGTGGCAAGGCATGAAACGAGATATCTCAGAGTTTGTTTCTAAATGTTTGATCTGTTAGCAAGTCAAAGCTAAACATCAAGTACCATCTGGGTTACTACAGCCTGTAGTGATTCTTGAGTGGAAGTGGGATAGAGTTACAATGGATTTTGTTTCGGGATTGCCCCTAACTCTGAAAAAGAAAGATGCAATCTGGGTTGTCGTTGATCGACTAACGATATCTGCTCATTCCATATCGGTACGTACAGATTACTCACTTGATAGGTTAGCTGAATTATATATTTCTAAGATTGTTCGGTTGCATGGGGTACCATTATCTATTATTTTTTATAGAGATCCGGGATTTATGTCGCGATTCTAGAAGAAACTACAAGAAGCTTTAGGAACGAAGTTGAATTTCAGTACAGCTTTTCATCCTCAGATTGACGGTCAAATCGAAAGAGTTATTCAAATTCTTGAAGACATGTTGAGATGTTGTATTTTAGAGTTTGAAGGCAGTTGGGAAAAATACTTACCGTTAATTGAATTTGTGTATAACAATAGTTTTCAAACGAGTTGTAACAGCCCGGTTTAGACCCTAGTCTGAACAGTGGTTTCAGGACCACAAATCTGAGGTCAAAAATATTTTAATATTATTTTTGGTGTTTATGATATGTGATTGAGCATGTGTGAAGGTTTTGTGTGAAAATTTTATCGTCTGTGTGTCGAATAATGAAAAAGGACTTAATTGCATAAAATGCAAAAGTTGTGTGTTGATTTATAAAGTGCCTAATTGTTGTTTTCTTTTTAATATGGAGGCTTTATGATGCAATTTGGCCATTAATTAAGGTAGTGGACGACAATGGACTAAATTAGCCTTATAATATATGTTTTATGTATTATTTAGTAAATGTTATAATATAGGTTAATATAGGTTATAATATATCAAATTAAAACATGAAAGTGGCTATTATTTTCCATCTTCCACTGAAAATAAGAATCAAAGAAGAGAGTTTGCAGCTTTGCTATATTCAGCTAGGGCTTAGCTTGATTGAGGTAAGTTTTTGACTCAATTTTTGATAATTTCTACGTTTTTGTAATCGTTGCTTAGTGCTCTTCAAAGCCCATGTTTCAACTTTGTGAATTGATGATGAATTTGAATTATGCCATTGATGAACACATGAGTTTTGTGATAGTTGATGATGAAATATGAAAGATATGTGAAAGATTAACATGTTTTGTCTTTGAATTTATGGTAAAATTGAGTAAATTGGACTAAAATGTGAAAATAATATTTTGAAGGACTAAAATATGAGATAAATGAAATATATGGGCTTGTTTGGACATAGGGAAAATTTGAATAAGCTTATGTGAATAGAAATTTTGTGTATTTGTGATTTGATGAATTAGGGACTAAAGTGTTAAAATGTGAAAATGTGAGGGCCATTTTGTAAAACGCCCTAAATATGTGTGTTTGGACTAAATTGAATGATTTAATGAATGAATGAATTAAATTTGAATATGTATAGACCAAGAAGGGAGAGATTCAGATCGAGATCGAGGCAAAGATAAGGTACTCGATTGATTGGCAAGTCTCGATATTTTAACGTCCAAGGTAAGTTCGGATATAATACTAGTCATTAAATTTATATATAAGAGATGAGAAATAAATGAATGTATATCAATGAAATAGAAAAGTATTACATATAAAATCGAGTAATGAGGCACTAAGTGTGCGAAATTAGAAACGAGACAGAGATGATTAGCACTGTGTGTGCAAAATGATAGAAGCTTTGGCTTATTGTTTTGGCACTGTGTGTGTGATACCGATATAAGTTCAGTTTAAAGTATACAGACTAAGTGTGAGATGACAATTATGTTTCAGCTACGAATTCGGCACTAAGTGTGCGAATAAATCAAATGAATAGCAAAGGTTGATCGAAACGTAATATAGAGCATAAATTAGCATGGATAGTGAATAACTATGTGTTGGCTAAGGTATGTACTGAACCGTTCTAGTTGATGAAATTGTGTATGGAGTTATGAATACTTATGTGAGCATTTGGCTATGGAAGAGTTTGTGTACTCAAGAGGATTAATCTATGTGATGGTTGTTTTTGCCTATTGATTTGAAGTATTAAGTTATATGTATTATATTACGAACTTACTAAGCTTTTAAGCTTACTGTGTGATGTGTTTCTCTATTTTACAGTGTTAGTAAAGCTAGCTTGAATTCGGGAATCGTCAGTAATTCAATCACACTATCGGCCATATATATATGTGGTATATGGCATGTATAGGCTAGTGATTATAAGATGTTTGAACCTTGCCATGTGATATGACTTGGAAGTTGAATGATATAAGCTTTTATATGTAGGCTTGAAAATGATGAATGTGGTATGAAGTAGTGGATGGAAATGGTATATTTTATGCTTGAATTAGTTTATGAGTATTGTGATTTAAATATGAACTTATGGTATGGATTACATGATGCTTGTTTTATATGTTTTGGGATGTACATTTGATACTTTGGATGGACTTATTTGAGATGATATTGAGTATGGAAATAGATGATGTTAATGATGTTTATTTGGTGCATATATTGGTATGTTTTGGTTGCCAATTGAGGTATAAATGCATGAGATTTGAATCTTGTAGGTGATTTCAAAGTGTGGATGGTAAGTTGGCCTTGAAAATGGTCTATAATTGCCCACACGGTTGAGTACATGGGCGTGTGGCTCGACTGTGTCTTTCGAATTTGTAATTTGATTCAAGTCAGACTCGACCACGGACTGGACAGACGGGTGTGTGACTGTCCGTGTGGTGAAAGTCAGTGTCAACCACGATTGAGGCACACAAGCGTATCTCAGGCTGTGTGGACAAGTCAGTAGGTATGCCCTGTTTTGCTACAGCTTGGACACTTGGGCATGTCCGAGGCCTATGAGGCACACAGCCTACCCACACGAGTGTGTGAGCTCTGTAGTTTTGAAAAATGTTTTGAATTTAAGAAATTTTTGTATGTGTTCGATTTAGCCCTGACCTTTCTCTAAAGCATGTTTAAGGTCTCATAGACCTCATTAAGGGACTATAAGTTTATATTTAAATATGTTCCAATGATAATTGACTATATGTTGTAAAATGTTATGAAATTCTCGAAAATGATTAGTAATACCTCTTAACCCTAACCTGACGATGGTTACGGGTTAAGGATGTTACATTTTATTGGTATCAGAGCTATGGTTTAGTCGATTCTAGGACTAATGTAGCGCGTGTGAGTCTAGCTATACATGTCATATATATAATTGTGATAATGTGATGAATCCCGATCGAGCTACGGTTTAGTCGATTCTAGGACAGTTAAAAATGTGTTTTCATATAGTAGATGGATCCCGAGCGAGCAGTTGCTGATGATGTAGAGAGCAATACGCCTGCTCCCGCTCAAGGGACAGCACCGGCCGAGCCTAGGCCGATTGTTAGTAGCTACGAGGGAGAGGCTAAGGAAACCTTCTTCCAAATGACAAGTGAGTGTTTTTCAGAGTTCGTTCGAACAAATCTGTCTGCTCCACAATCTCCACCCCCACTAGTACCTGTTGTGCCACAAGTGATAGACCCGATCCAATTGAATAAGCCTCCTGTAGATAAAATCCAAATGTATGGGGCTGAAGAGTTTAGGGCCAAAGCTGATGATGATGCCGAGCGAGCTGAGTTTTGGCTCGAGAATACCATTCGAGTATTTATGAGATGTCATTGACTATTGATGAATGCATTAAATGTGCTATTTCTTTGTTGAGAGATACGACATATAATTGGTGGAAAACGTTGATATTCGTTGTTCTGAGAGAGAGAATCACCTGGGATTTCTTTCAAGCTGAATTCTGAAAGAAGTACATCAGTCAATGATTCATAGATTAGAAACATAAAGAGTTTTTATAGCTAAAACAAGGTCGCATGTCTGTTACTGAGTACAAATGGGAGCTTGTGAGGTTGAATTAGTATGCACGTGAATGTGTTTCGACTGAAGCTACTATGTGCAAACATTTCATTGAAGGTCTAAATGAAGACATTAAATTGTTAGTTGGAATACTTGACATAAATAAATTTGTTGTGTTAGTGGAAAGAGCTTGCAAAGCCGAGGAGCTTAGCAAAGAAAAGAAGAAAGCGGATTCTAAGGCTAGAGATAAAAGAAAAAGATTGATGAGTAAGTCGTCTTAACCTTCGATAAAGAGATTTAGAGATGCAAGCAATCGTTCAAATGCTTCATTTGGACATTGGGGTAGAGAACGTGCAAGACAAAGTGTTGGTTTAAGAAATCAAATTTCGACCGAATCAAGCGTTGGAAGTGTCAAAAGGAACAAGCCTGAGTGTAGACAGTGTGGAAGACAACACGTTGGAGAGTGTTGGGGCAAGGACAATAATAGAACTTGTTATAAGTGTGGATCCCAAGATCATTTCATTCGAGATTGCCCAGAGTTAGCTGAAAAAGACAATGTTCAAAGTGTGAGACTCAGTAATATGACGGCTAGGGGTACCCAAAAACACAGAAAATGTGAGTGGTAGTCAGAAAGGAACGACAGATACAGCTGTGAGATCCAAGGTGAGAGCACCTGTCCGAGCCTACCCTATATGCGCGCGAGAAGAAGCGCCATCTCTAAATGTCATTACTGGTAATTTTACTCTATTTGATATTGATGTGATTGCATTGATAGATCCAGATTCTACTCATTCCTATGTGTGTGTAAATCTAGTAACAAGTAAGACTCTACCCGTTGAGTCTACTGAATTTGTGATTAGAGTATCAAACCCCTTAGGCAAGTGTGTCTTGGTGGATAAAGTGTGCAAGAATTATCCATTGATGTTTCGGGATGTTTGTTTTCTGGATAATTTGATGTTGCTACCTTTCGATGAATTTAATATCATTCTGGGTATGGATTGGCTCACTTTGCATAATGCTATTGTGAATTGTAAATGGAAGAGTATTGATTTGAGAAGTCAGAATGGTGAGATAGTTCGAATTGAATCCAATGATTTGAATGGGTTGTTGGTTGTTATATCTTCGATGAAAGCTTTGAACTATGTGAAAAAGGGTTGCGAAGCTTATCTTATGTAACACCCCAAACCTGGCCCAAACACCACAGCCGAATTCGCAATGTTACTGGGAAAGGTGTTGAGAAATTTAGAGGTGATTTCTCGTTTAAACTTAGCAATTTCGTTTGAGTTGCACAAGTTCAAATCATTATTCATATGAAAAGTTTGGGAAACCGAAAGGTTTATAAGTAATCTATATTTTGTAAACTTCATTTAACATCGAGTGTTGCAGATATCTTAGAGTTTCTTTATAAATTAACCATTTGATAGTGGATCCAACTTAAAACTTAAAAATCCAAAGTATTTAGATCGGCCTTATTACAATAAAATACCCCAAAAAATAACAATGAAAAGTTTATAATGTACTTTAAGCATAAAAACGGCTTCTGCATGGCCACCTTGACTCCACTCCAGCTCGGTCCCAAGTGTCACATATTACCTGCATTGTTTGAAAATAGGGTGAGTCGTTTTGACTCAGTGTGCAATTAAACCACACATGTCCACAATTGGGCTTAGCCCCAAAACCACATCAAATTGATAAACCACATGTTACGATGCATTATGTCACCCTAGCCTAACCTAAAATCCAACCACTACACACCACTCGTATATCCAGCCACCACACACTAGGGGATTACTAAATCGACCCTCTATCCACTACACACCTCTTTGGCAGTCATGCTGCTCAAAGTCCACTTAGCGGTCTAGTTACTGATCCACGTGATTAAAATCACAAACATCCAAGATGAGACTCAGGGATGTCATCAATCCACGATGTGGCTCGAGGCCATCATCAAACCACGTACATAAATGTACACACTTCCCCATTTTTCAATATATCCTAAACCCCATGCACATGCAGCATAATACGATGAAATGGTAACATAACATATGAACATACCTGATATGCATATACGACATGCTTACATAGATCCACAATTACTAACCACATCCACAACATAGGTAGTATACTAACCTGGTTACCGGATTACCCAACATGAGAAATAACAATACCACCACAGCCACTAATTCGGCTACCACACATATCATATACATTTAATTAATTTTAAACAAGGAAAGTAAAGAAACAGTGTGCTAATTACACACCTGATAACCCATAATACCACGCTCTCAATGTCGACGCTATCACTAGCTGATACTACCGCTATTTGCCTACAATCCTGTTCCGACACTGGCCCACACCCTAATGGCCAATCTCGAACCGCTGAAACTGATCGTTTCTTGAACTTAGAGGTAGGGACTACGTGTCCAACCCCTTTCTCTCCTTGGCTGGTACTCGCATCCATCGAATAGTACTTAATCAGAAGACTCGGTTAAGCGTTAAAGCAAATCTAAACGAGACTAAATAATAATGTTAATTGAATAACCTTACCAAAGTTGACTCAAATCCCAAAGATTCTCACTTGATCTTGAAAGTTGTCCAAATTCCAACATAAGCCAATATCAGATTCGACCTAACACTAATAGACAAAAGAAATGGCGTTCGGCCAAATGTTACCTTCTTACCTTGATTGATCAGATCCCGGAGATCCTTAACCTCCTTAACACTAGCTTATACATAGGACCCAAAATCCCTCCACAATATTTGAAATCAATTGGAACAGATTTGACATAAGATGAACGATAGCACCTCTCCCTCCTAGGGATTATCAACGAAATAATCACCACACGAAATAAAGGTTCAGCTTGGGAAGGTTCGACCACAAAATGATTCTTGAAAAGAAATAAACCAAATAGGAGAAGAATAAGAGAAAGGAATAATAGGGATGCTAGAAGGTTCGACTAGGATTCACAAAGGTGAGGTATATTTGGCCATAGGAGAAAAGATGTTATTTGGCTTTTAAAAAGAAAGGAGAAGGAATAGGAGATTTGGTTCGGCTTTTGAAATAGAGATGAAGGTTGAAGGCTTTCAAAGTGAAAAATAGAGAAGAGAGAATTGAGGCTTAGGAAGTTTCGGCTATGGTGAGGGTGGAGGGTGTATTTCGGCTTTTGGAGAGTGAAGACTCAAAGCTGACAAAATGAAGAAGAAAAGGAGGAGAAGAGAGAGTTGTGGTTCAGCCCTTTGAAAGGAAATAAAAGAAAGAGAAAACGAGTCAAAATGCACCAAATAGTCTTCTAGATTTCGGCTAAGAGACAAAAGAGAAAAAGAATTGAAAATGCCAAATGATTTTCGGCACAAAAACTAGAGAAGAGAAAAAGAGATTACCTAAAAGATGAACACTCACCCTCCTAGCACAAATTCGGCACCTACTCTCCCCTTACATGACCAAAAATGCCACCCCCCTAGAGTCACAAATTCGGCCAACACTCCTCCCTTCACAAAGTCCCCCTTTTTCCTCCTTGTTTTCCTCCACTCCACTCATTCAAACACATTTGAATGATTCAAACTCTTATCTCCCTTCATAGCCACTCATTTGAATTGTTGACCCATTCAAACTTCCCTCTTCCAAGCGCCATAGTCGAATCCAACTCTCTACTCCCCTTAACACAAAAACAAACTCAAAAATGCTTCCCTTGTTGCTCGAACCTCCTCCCCCTTGGAACTTCTTGTGACGCAAACACTCCCCTTGCTCCTAGGCGTTTCATTGCCACTCCACCACTTCCTTTCTTGTGTCATAAACCCCACATTAATTTCCCTTAAGGCCTAGCTCCCCTAGCTCTCCCCTAAAGGCTTAAAAATAATTTTTTTTACTAAGGCTCCTACCTAACCCCAAGGTTTCCCGAAGCCCCCAAACACACTCTAACAATATCCAAAGCATACTAGCACATAGAAATAAATTAAAATACGAGAACCCTAAATCCCGGATCTTACAGTTCTCCCCCTTAAAGAAATTTTGGCCCCGAAATTGCCTGGTCAAAACAAGTAAGGGTACTGCTGTGGCATTGACTCTTCTGGCTCCCACGATGCTTCTTCTGAACCATGGTTCCGCCACAACACCCTTACTAGAGGAATTGATTTCTTCAATAGTACATTCACATCTCGTTCCAAAATCTGAATTGGCTCCTCTTCATAGGAAAAATCTGGCTTCAACTCAACTTCCTCAACTGGCACAACGTGAGATGGATCCAATCGGTAACGTCTTAGCATTGAGACGTGAAACACATCATACATCTGCTTCAGTTCTAAAGGCAACTCTATCTGATACACTACTGGTCCAACTCGCTTTAAAACTCGATAAGGTCCTATAAACCTGGGACTCAGCTTACCCTTACGTCCAAATCTCATCACCTTCTTTCAAGGCAAAACTTTCAAGAATACCCGATCACCCACTGCAAATTCTATCTCTTTCCACTTAAGATCTGCATACGACTTCTGTCTGTCAGATGCCTCCTTCAATCGAGCTCGAATTACCCTAACTTTCTCTTCTGACTCTGCCACTATCTCCGGACCCAACACATGACGTTCACCCAGTTCTGTCCAACAAGTAGGAGTCTGACATTTTCGCCCGTACAATGCTTCATACGACGCCATTCAAATACTAGCCTGATAATTGTTGTTGTACGCGAACTCTTCTAAGGGCAAGAATTCCTCCCAACTACCTCTGAAGTCGATAACACATCCTCTCAACATATCCTCTAACACTTGAATCTCCCTTTCAGACTGGCCATCCATCTTTGGATGAAATGCCGTGCTAAAGTCCAACCTGGTGCCCAATGCCTGATGCAACGCCCTCCAAAATCGCGACGTAAATCTAGGATCCCTATCCGATATGATCGATACTGGCACCCCATGCAGTCTCACAATTTTCGCTACATACAGCTTCGCCAACTTCTGCAGAGAGTAATCCATATGAATAGGTATGAAATGAGCGGTTTTTGTCAACCAATCCACGATCACCCATATCGAAGCCTTCTTAGTAGGCGTAAGAGGAAGCCCACTAACAAAGTCCATCATGATTCTCTCCCACTTCCACTGTGGAATCTTCACTGGTTGCAGCAGTCCCAAAGGCACTTGATGTTCAGCTTTGACTTGCTGGCACGTCAAGCACTTCCCCACAAATTTCAGAACTTCCGATTCAAACCGGGCCACCAAAGCGATCTCAAGATCCCTATACAACTTACTCCCTCCAGGATGCATAGCATAAGGGCTACTATGCGATTCCCGAAGAATCTTTTGCTTCAATTCCATATCTTTTGGCATACAAACCCTACCACGGAAACACAAAACACCGTCGATGTTCACACTGTAGCCCTCTAATCCCCTGTCCTGTACATGCAAAAGTCATGCACTTAGAACATCATCCACCAACTGTTTCTCTTTTACCTGACTCAACCACGTCGTCTTCACCTGCAGCTCCGCTAACAAGCTCCCGTCGTCATAAAGGCTAAGATGAGCGAACATCGCTCTCAAATCCGACACTACCTTTTGACTTAGCGGATCTGCCATTACATTTGCCTTACCCGGGTCATATTCAATCGAGCAGTCGTAATCCTTTAACAGCTCCACCCACCTTTGTTGTCTCAAGTTCAGTTCCTTCTGAGTCAGTAGATGCTTCAGACTCTTATGGTCCGTGTAGATCATCGACTTCTCTCCATACAAATAATGCCTCTACACTTTCAAAGCAAAAACCACCATAGCCAACTCTAGGTCATGCGTCGGATAGTTAACTTCATGAGGCCTTAACTGTCGAGACGCATAGGCCACAACCTTCCCTTCCCGCATCAGCACACAACCTAACCCCGTATGAGAAGCATCACAATATACCACAAAATCTTTCCCCGCTTTAGGCTGAATCAAAACTGGAGCCTCTGTTAAAACCCTTTTTAGTTTCTCGAAACTCTCTTGCTGCTTGTCCGTCCACACAAAAGGTACCTCCTCTCTCAGCAACTTAGTTAAAGGTGCTGCTATTGAGGAAAAACCCTCAAAAAATCTTTTGTAATAACCAGCTAGCCCTAAGAAATTGCGAATCTCCGCCACTGACTTAGGTGGTTTCCAATCCAATACCGCCTCGATCTTCTGAGGATCCACTCTTATCCCATCTGCAGATAGCACATGACCCAGAAAAGTTACTTCTCTTAACCAAAACTCGCACTTGCTAAATTTAGTGTACAACTTCTTTTCCATTAAAATCTGCAGAACCACCCGTAAATGCGCGTCATGCTCCTCTTTAGACTATGAATATACCAGAATGTCGTCTATGAACACCACAATGAACTGGTCCAAATAGGGTTGAAAAACCCGATTCATTATATCCATGAATGCAGCCGGTGCATTCGTCAACTCGAACGGTATTACCAGGAATTCATAGTGCCCGTATCAAGTCTGAAACGCCGTCTTATGGATATCTGCTTCCTTCACCTTAAGCTGGTGGTATCCCGACCTTAAATCTATCTTCGAAAAGACTGCAGCCCCTTTGAGCTGATCAAACAAGTCTTCTATCCTCGGTAGTGGGTACTTGTTTTTGATCGTCAGCTTATTCAACTGGCGATAATCTATGCACATCCGTATAGATCCGTCCTTCTTCTTTATAAACAACATCGGTACTCCCCACAGAGACACACTGGGTCAAATGAAATCGAGATCTAACAACTCCTGGATTTGGGCTTTAAGTTCAACCAACTCCTTCGGTGCCATCCTATAAGGAGCGATGGACACTGGCGCTGTACCCGGCAGCAGGTCGATTCCAAACTCCACCTTACGATCTGGAGGCAACCCTGAAAGTTCTTCCGAAAAAACATCCACGAATTCCTTTACTATTCTCACCTCCCCCACAACTGCCTCCTTAGAATCTAAGGCACTAACAACCACTAAGAAAGCCAAGCACCCTTTTTTCACCATATTCTCTGCCTTAAGAGCAGACACTATATTAGACAAGTAGTCTCTCCTCTCCCCTATCACCCCAACCTCATCATCCCCCGGAGTCTTCAACGTCAAATGCTTAGCAGCACAGTCCAAATTCGCACGATACCTTACTAACTAGTCCATTCCAAGGATCATGTCAAATTCCCCAAATGGCCACTCCATCAAGTCAGATGGAAACACAGACCCCTGAACTTCTAAAGGCACATCTCTAAAGAGTCTATCTACCACTACTCATTGCCCTAAAGGACTAAGTACTGTCATCTTCCTAGAGGCAATTTCAGGTTGCAGACTCAAGGTTCCAGACATCATGCTAGCAATATAGGAGTGCGTCGATCCAACATCAATTAAAGTAGTGAAGGGTAATCCAGAAATGAGGAAGGTACCCGTGATAACATCTGGTGCATCCCCCTCCTCACGACGTCTAGCAGCGCACACTAACCTAGGCTGCCTTGCTTCAGCACCCCCTGGTCCTCAGCCTGGTGCTCCGCGACCTCGACCGAAACCATTCCCTCCTTGATTCAGCCTACGACCTCTTGACATCTGTTGACCACCCCTTCCTGGCGACACATACCCCTGACCTACTGTCCGAGTCCTAGCCATATTCTGAGAACAATTCTTAATCAGATGGTCCCTTGACCCACACCTGTAGCACTCCTTATTCCTTCCCAAAGACTCCCTACATGAGACCTCCCACATCGAGCACACCGACGGGTGACCTCCGATGAATCGGGCGTAAAACACGAAAGCAGTCCTCAACCCTAGGCTTTTTCAGAAAACCCTCTGATGATACCGAAGGTCCATAACTCCTCTTATTCCTGCCTCTATCTTTATCCCTGTTTTGCCTCTCAGTTCACTTGACCTCCTCCGCTATCCTGGCTTTTTCCACTAACTCCGCAAAATCCCTCTCCCGCTGAGGAGCTATCAACACCCACAGCTCATCTTGCAGCCCATCCTCAAATCTCACACAGCGCTCGTAGTCTGTAGCAATAATTCCTCGAGCATACCGAATCAACCATAAGAATTCTACTTCATACTCAGCTACTGACTTAGCCCATTGTACTAGGTTCAAGAACGCCTTCCTCTGTGCGTCCATGTAACTAGCTCTGACGTACTTCCCCTTAAACTTTATCTTAAAGAAATTCCAATCCACTCAGTCCGCCGGAGTACCCTCTTTGACAGTGAGCCACCATTGGTAGGCCTCATCCCGAAGTAAAGAAACAACACCCTTCAACTTCTCTTCAGTTGTGCAGTCCAGGTCATATATGATCCTCTCGACTGCCTCTAACCAGTACTCCCCACATTCGGAGCTACTCCAAAAATACCTCGAAACACTTCAGCTCCATTAGCTCAAAGTCGTTCAGGAATGGACTTTCGAGCCCCAATACCCATATTCGCTCCTGCAACTCTCTCCAGAACCCGCAGTATAGCCTCAGACACTGCGTCGCCTCCACCCGTCTAATTTTGAAACTCAGCTTCTACAGCTGGCGGCAGTGGTGCCTCATTTCCTGACCCCTGACCAGGCCCTGCTGGTTCCAACATAGCCATCCTACCTCTACCGCGCTCTCGCGTATTACGACCACGTCCCCTAGAACTCATGTCTATCGTCGCGTTTTAGTCTGATTTAAAGAAATTTTTATGCATCAGTATTCCTTTTCACTTATTAATCATGAACAATTTTATGAAAAGTGATTTCGATAGTGGTTATTTCGAATTTAGACCTAAGTATAGTTTCAATTTTAGGCTTATCTCCTAATTCCAGAAACCACATACAATCATCAATCATCACACAAATAGCATCCACGAATTCACATTCATCACAGAGGGGCATTTTCGTCATTTCCCTACCCAGGGGTATTTTTGTAATTTTTCAAAGCAAGGTGTTGGGTGATTTGCCAAAACAAAGGTATTTTGTAATTTTCAACTCGGGGGCATTTCGATAATTTTGTAAATCAGGGGTATTTTGGTTATTTTCTAAAACCTGGGTAATATTTACGAATCAGGGGTAATTTGGGAATTTAAAAACTAGGGTTTACCTTAGGATTTTACAAAACAGGGTGGCTAGTCCCTTTTTGGGTTTTAATTATAAGGTTTAGCCTATCAACAAATCCTCATGGTTAGAGTGAACAGTCGCTACGCACCAGGTAAGATTCCAATGAAGAGTAGGTGAGTCACAAGGGCTGCTTAAATACCAAGCTCTCTCTAAATCCCGTCCTAGACATGCGTACACCTGTTGCCACACCCTAACTCAGCAACTGGTTTACAGGTTTGTTTGCTCGGTTTAAGTCTTATGAATTTTAAGAAGTTGTCCAAACTAAGCCTATAGTCCACCACAGTCTAATTAAAATAGTCTACGTCCCATGAAACCCATCAAGCCCACTCATATATACCACACAAAGATTTGGAATACTTACCTGGCAGACTTGGGCCGAAGACGCAGGAGCCATGCTTCCACAAAGCCATTTCTTGAAAAATTTTCTTTTAAACCAATTTCAAAATTTGATAACGTTGTGGGCCTCAAAACCCCCAAAGGTCGAGTTTAGAATCAGGATCTGATACCAACTTGTAACACCCCAAACCGGCTCAAACACCACGGCCGAATTCGAAATGTTACTGGGAAAGGTGTTGAGAAATTTAGAGGTGATTTCTCATTTAAACTTAGCAATTTATTTAAAAATAAAACGTTTGAGTTGCACAAGTTCAAATCATTATTCATACAGAAAGTTTGGGAAATCGAAAGGTTTATAAGTAATCTATATTTTGAAAACTTCATTTAACTTCGAGTGTTGCAGATATCTTAGAGTTTCTTTATAAATTAACCATTTGATAGCGGATCCAACTTAAAACATAAAAATCCAAAGTATTTAAATCGGCCTTATTACAATAAAATACCCCAAAAAATAATAATGAAAAGTTTATAATGCACAAAAACGGCTTCCGGATGGCCACCTTGAGTCCACTCCAGCCCAGTCCTAAGTATCACGTATTACCTGCATTGTTTGAAAATAAGGTGAGTCGTTTTGACTCAGGTGCAATTAAACCACACATATCCACAATTGGGCTTAGCCCCAAAACCACATCAAATCGATAAACCACATGTTACGATGCATTATGTCACCCTAGCCCAACCTAAAATCCAACCGCTACACACCACCCGTATATCCAGCCACTACACACTAGGGGATTACTAAATCGACCCTTCATCCGCTACACACCTCTTTGGCAGTCATGCTGCTCAAAGTCCACTTAGTGGTCTAGCCACTGATCCACGTGATTAAAATCACAAATATCCACGATGAGACTCAGGGTCACCATCAATCCACGATGTGGCTCGAGGCCATCATCAAACCACGTACATAAATGTACACACTTTCCCCTTTTTTAATATATCCCGAACCCCATGCACATGCAGCATAATATGATGAAATGGTAACATAACATATGAACATACCCGATATGCATATACGACATGCTTACATAGATCCATAATTACAAACCACATCCACAACATAGGTAGTATACTAACCTGGTTACCAGATTACCCAACATGAGTAATAACAATACCACCACAGCCACTAATTTGGCTACCACACATATCACATACATTTAATTAATTTTAAACAAGGAAAGTAAAGAAATAGTGTGCTAATTATACACCTGATAACCCTTAATACCACGCACTCAACGTAGACGTTATTACTAACCGACACTACCGCTATTTGCCTACGATCCTGTTCCGATGTTGGCCCACACCCCGATGGCCAATCCCGAATCGCTGAAATTAACAGCTTCTTGAACTTAGGGGTAGGGACTACGTGTCCAACCCCTTTCTCTCCTTGGTTGGTACTCGCATCCATCGAATAATACTTAATCAGAAGACTCGGTTAAACGTTAAATCAAGTCTAAACGAGACTAAATAATCATGTTAATTAAATAACCTTACCAAAGTCGACTCAAATCCCAAAGATTCTCACTTGATCTTGAAAGTTGTCGAAATTTCTACATAAGCCAGTATAAGATTTGGCCTCACACTAATAGACAAAAGAAATGGCCTTCGGCTAAACGTTACCTTCTTACCTTGATTGATCAGATCTTGGAGATCCTTAACCTCCTTAATGCTAGCTTATACAGAGGACCTAAAATCCCTCCACAATATTAGAAATCGATTGGAACAGATTTGACAGAAGATGAACGACATCACCTCTCCCCCTAGGGATTATCAACGAAATAATCACCACGAGAAATGAAGGTTCAACTTTGGAAGGTTCAGCCACAAAATGATTCTTGAAAGGAAATAAACCAAATAGGAGAAGAATAAGAGAAAGGAACAATAGGAATGCTAGAAGGTTCGACTACGATTCACAAAGTTGAGGTATATTCGGCCATAGGAGAAAAGAGGTTATTCGGCTTTTGATAAAAACAAAGGAGAAGGAATAGGAGATTTGGTTCGGCTTTTGAAATAGAGATGAAGGTTGAAGGCTTTCAAAGTGAAAAATAAGGAAGAAGAGAGAATTGAGGCTTAGGAAGTTTCGGCTATGGTGAGGGTGGAGGGTGTATTTTAGCTTTTGGAGAGTGAAGACTCAAAGCTGACAAAATGAAGAAGAAAAGGAGGAGAAGAAAGAGTTGTGGTTCGGCCATTTGGAAGGAAATAAAGAAAAGAGAAAATGAGTCAAAATGCACCAAATAGTCTTCTAGATTTCAGCTAAGAGACAAAAGAGAAAAAGACTTGAAAATGCCAAATGATTTTCGGCACAAAAACTAGAGAAGAGAAAAAGAGATTGCCCAAAAGAAGAACACTCACCCTCCTAGCACAAATTTGGCACCTACTCTCCCCTTACATGACCGAAAATGCCCCCCCTAGAGTCCCAAATTCGGCCAACACTCCTCCCTTCACCAAATCCCCCCTTTTCCTCATCATTTTCCTTCACTCCACTCATTTAAACACATTTGAATGATACAAACTCTTATCTCCCTTCATAGCCACTCATTTGAATTGTTGACCCATTCAAACTTCCCTCTTCCAAGTGTGATAGCCGAATCCAACTCTCCACTCCCCTCAACATAAAAACAAACTCAAAAATGCTTCCCTTGTTGCCCGAACCCCCTCCCCCTTGGAACTCCTTGTGACGCAAACACTCCCCTTGCTCCTAGGCGTTACCTTGCCACTCCACCACTTCTTTTCTTGTGTCATAAACCCCACTTTAATTTCCCTTAAGGCCTAGCTCCCCTAGCTCTCCACTAAAGGCTTAAAAATAAATTTTTTTACTAAGGCTCCTACCTAACCCCAAGGTTTCCCGAAGCCCCCAAACACACTCTAACGACATCCAAAGCATACTAGCAATAGAAACAAATTAAAATGCGAGACCCCTAAATCTCGGATGTTACGTCTTGCATATGTGATTGATATAAAAGTGATAGAAAAGAAAGTTGAATCTGTACCTGTGGTTTGTGAATTCCCAGATGTGTTTCGTGAAGAACTACCGGGATTACCTCCAATCTGTGAAGTTGAATTTGGTATTGAATTGGTACCGGAGGTAACTCCTATCTCAATAGCTCCGTATACAATGGCACCAATAGAATTGAAAGAGTTAAAGTCTTAGTTGCAAGAATTGGAAGATAGGGGATTTGTAGGACCAAGTTTCTTACCCTGGGGTGATCCTGTGTTATCTATGGAAAAGAAAAACGGCCCTATGAGGATGTGTATTAATTATCGACAGCTGAACAAACTTACGATAAAGAATAAATATCCATTACCGCGGATCGATGATCTGTTTGATCAGTTGAAAGGAACTACAATATTTTCTAATATAGATTTGAGATCGAGCTATTATTAGTTGAGAGTCAAAGAATCATATGTCCCAAAAATTACTTTCAGAACAAGGTACAGACATTATGAATTCTTAGTTATGCCTTTTGGACTAATGAATGCTCCTGCAGTATTTGTTGATTTGATGAACTGGATATTCAAACTGATTTGGATCACTTTGTTGTGGTGTTTATTGATAATATTCTGATTTATTCTCTTGATGAGACGAAACATGCCGAGCATTTGAGAATTGTGTTACAGACTCTGCGTGAGAAATAATTATATGCAAAGTTCAGTAAATGTAAGTTTTTGCTGTGTGAGGTTGGTTTTCTGGGGCATATTGTATCAGCTGCGGGAATACGAGTTGATACGAGGAAGATCTCAGCTATTTTAGAATGGAAGCCTCCGAGAAATGTGTTTGAAGTTTGTAGTTTTCTAGGACTGGAGGGATATTATAGGCGATTTGTGAAAGGTTTCTCGATGATTACGACTCCGTTAATAAAATTGCTACAGAAAGATGTTAAATTTGAGTGGTCGAAAAGTGCCAGCATAGTTTTGAGCAGTTGAAAGCATTGTTGATAGAAGTACCCGTGTTAGTTCAACCTAAATCGGGTAAAGAATTCATAGTTTATAGTGATGCATCGTTGAATGGTTTGGGTTGTGTGTTGATGCAAGAAGGGAAAGTTGTTACTTATGCTTCGTGGCAGTTAAAACCGCAGGAAAAGAACTATCAAACGCATGATCTTGAATTAGCTGCAATTATATTTGCATTGAAGATTTGGCATCACTACTTGTTTGGTGAGAAATGTCATGTTTTTGCTGATCATAAGAGTTTTGAAATATCTGATGACTTAGAAAAAACTGAATCTGAGACAGCGGAGATGGTTAAAATTACTAAAAGGCTATGAATTAGTAATTGATTATCATTCGGGAAAAGCTAATGTTGTTGCTGATGCTTTTAGTCAAAATTATTTATGTACTTTGCGAGCTATAAGTACTCAGATATATCTATGTGATGATGGTTCAGTTTTGGCTGAGTTGAAAGTGAGGCCGATGTTCGTACTCAGATTTGCGATGCACAGAAAAGTGATGATGAGATGATGGCTAAATGAGATCAGTGTGGATTGAAAACTGATTCAAAATGTCAAGTTGATAATGATGATTGTTTGTGATTTAGAGATCAGATTTGTATTTCGAGAAATTCAGAGTTGATTTAGTTAATCTTGAATGAAGCTCACAATAGTCGCTTGGCTGTTCACCCGGGGAGTACAAAAATGTATAATGATCTGAAACAATTTTATTGGTGGCATGGTATGAAATGGGATATCTCAGAGTTTGTTTCGGGATGCTTGGTTTGTCAGTAAGTTAAAGCTAAACATCAAGTTCCATCTTGTTTGTTACAACCAGTTATGATTCTTGAGTGGAAATGGAAGAGAATTACGATAGACTTTGTGTCGAGATTGCCTTTATCCCAGGGCAAGAAAGATGTGATCTAGGTGATAGTTGATAGATTATTGAAATCAGCTCATTTTGTTTTGGTGAGAATAGATTATTCACTTGACAAGTTAGCCAAATTGTATATTACTCAGATTGTAAGATTGCACGGGATGCCACTATCTATTGTGTCTGATAGAGATCTGAGATTTACCTCGCGGTTTTGGAATAAATTGCAAGAGGTTTTAGGCATAAAGTTGCATTTCAGTACTGCATTTCATCCACAAACGGATGGACAATCCAAGCGGGTCATTCAAGTTCTTGAGGATATGTTGAGATGATGTATTCTCGAATTTCAAAGTATGTGGGAAAAAACATTTTCCATTGATTAAGTTTGCGTACAACAACATTTTTCAATCTAGTATTAAAATGGCACCATATGAAGCTCTTTACGGTCGAAAATGTCAAACTCCATTGTATTGGACTGATCTGAGTGAGAATAAGATTCACGGGGTTGATTTGATAAAAGAGACTGAGTAGAAAGTGGAAGTTATTCATGACAGCTTGAAAGCAGCATCAGATCATCAGAAGTCCTATGCGGACTTGAGACGAAAAGATATTGAATTCGAGGTCGATGAAAAAGTGTTTTTAAAAGTGTCTCTGTGGAAGAAAATACTTCGATTAAGACGAAAAGGCAAGCTGAGTCCGAGATTCATCTGGCCGAGTGACATTATTGAACGAATCGGACCATTTGCTTATAGATTGTTATTGCCAACGAAACTAGAAAAGATTCAAAATATATTTCACGTATCGATGCTTTGATAATAAAAAGTTGAAGAACCGATTCAAATTCTGGCACGTGAGATCAAAGAGTTGAGAAACAAAAGAATTTCATTAGTGAAAGTGTTGTGACATAAACACGGAGTTGAAGAGGCTATGTGGGTGCCTGAAGATGTTATGAGAGAACAATATCCAAACCTATTCACTGGTAAGATTTTCAGGGACGAAAATGCCTAAGGGGGGAGAGTTGTAACAACCCGATTTAGACCCTAGCTAGAACAGTGGTTTTGGGACCATAAGTCCGAGGTCAGGAAAATATTTTAATATTATTTTTGGTGTTTATGATATGTGATTGAGCATGTGTGAAAGTTTTGTGTGATAATTTTAGCATTTGTGTGTCGAATTATGAAAAAGGACTTAATCGCATAAAAAAGTTGTGGCTGATTTATAAAGTGCCTAATTGTTATTGTCTTTTTAATATGGAGGTTTTATGTTGCAATTTCAACGTTTATAAAATACAAAAGCTGTGGCTGATTTTCAGTATTTGATAATTTCAACATTTTTTAATTGTTGCTTAGTGCTCTTCAAAACCCATGCTTCAATTTTGTGAATTGATGATGAATTTGAAATATGCCATTGATGAACACATGAGTTTTGTGTGTTGATGATGAAATATGAAAGATATGTAAAATGATTAACATGTTTTGTCTTTGAATTTTTCGTAAAATTGAGAAAATTGCACTAAATTGTGAAAATAATATTTTGAGGGACTAAAATGTGAAATAAATGAAATATATCGGCTTGTTTAGAGATAGGGAAAATTTGGCTAAGCTTATGTGAATAGAAATTTTGTATATTTTATGATTTGATGAATTAATGACTAAAGTGTCGAAATGTGAAAATGTGATGGCTATTTTGTAAAATGCCCTAAATATGTGTGTTTGGACTAAATTGAATGATTTGGCTATTGAATGAATAAAATTTGAATATGTATAGACCAAGAAAGGAGAGATTCGAATCGAGATCGAGGCAAAGATAAAGTACTCGATTGATCGGCAAGTCTCGGTATTTTGACGTCCGAGGTAAGTTCGGATATAATACTAGTCATTAAATTTATATCTATGCGATGAGAAATGCATGAATGTATAGTATTACATATGAAATCGAGTAATGAGGCATTAAGTGTGGGAAATTAGAAACGAGACAGAGATGATTAGCACTGTGTGTGCGAAACGATAGAAGCTTCGGCTTATTGATTTGGCAATGTGTGTGTGATACCGATATAAGTTCGGTTTAAAGTAAATGCACTAACTGTGCAATGACAATTATGTTTCGTCTACAAATTTGGCACTAAGTGTACGAATAAATCATGAATAGCAAAGGTTGATTGTAACGTAATATAAAGCATAAATTAGCATGGATGGTGAATAACTATGTGTTGGCTAAGGTATGTATTGAACCTTTCTGGTTGATGAAATTGTGTATGGAGTTATGAATAGTGATGTGAGCTTTTGGCTATGGAAGAGTTTGTGTACTCATGAGAATTAATCTATGTGATGGTTGATTTTGTCTATTGATTTGAAGTATTAAGTTATATGTATTATATTATAAATTTACTATGCTTTTAAGCTTATTGTGTGATGTGTTTCTCTGTTTTACAGTGTCAGTAAAGCTAGCTCAGATTCGGGAATCGTCAATGACTCAACCACACTATCGGCCATCTATTTTTATATTTTGAAAGTTGTATATATATGTGGTATATGGCATGTATAGGCTAGTGACTATGGGATGTTTTAACCTTGCCATGTGATATGGCTTGGAAGTTGAATGATATAAGCTTTTATATGTAAGCTTGAAAATGATGAATGTGGTATGAAGTAGCAAGGATGGAAATGGTATATTTTATGCTTGAATTAGTTGATGAGTATTGTGATTTAAATATTAACTTATGGTATGGATTACATGATGCTTGTTTTATATTTTTGGGATGGACTTATTTGAGATGATATTGAGTATGGAAATAGATGATGTTGATGATGATTATTTGGTGCATATATTGGTATGTTTTGGTTGCTAATTGAGGTATAAATGCATGATATTTGAAGCTTGTAGGTTATTTCAAAGTGTGGATGGTAATTTGGCATTGAAAATTGCCTATAATTGCCCACACGGTTGAGCACACACGGTTGAGCACACGGGCGTGTGGCTTGACCGTGTCTTTTGAATTTGTAATTTGATTTAAGTCAGACTTGACCACGGGCTAGACACACGGGCGTGTGACTGGCCGTGTGGTGCATGTTAGTGTTGACCGCGGGTGAGGCATACAGGCGTGTTTGAGACCATGTGGACAAGTTAGTAGGTATCCCCTATTTTGCCACAGCCTGGACACATGGGCGTGTCCGATGCCATGTGAGGCACGCGGCCTACCCATACGAGCGTGTGACCTCTGCAGTTTTGAAAAATTATTTTGAATTTAAGAAATTTTCGTATGTATTCTGTAGCACGCCAAACCCGGTCTAAACGTTACGACCATATCTGGTATGTCACAGGGAAGAAGGTTGTAAGAAGACTTTGAAATCTTGATGAAAACTCGTAAGTTTGAAGTTTTTTTTCTTGTTTTAGGTTAAGTTTTGGAAATAGAGGTTTGTAACTTAAGAAAAAGTTTCGAGTTTAATTAATCGCTATTTTGTTATCTTTGTTAGCATTGGTAAAAATGGTTGTTTTATGTTACTTATGTTTTGAAAGCTCCATTTTAACAATCATGTGTTAAAACATGTAATAACGTCATGCCATAAATAAATACAAAATGTAAAACCAAATAGTAATTTAAGAGGCCTTATTACAACAACTAAAATCCCCAAATTAAAACATTCTTAAGAAGAAACTGAGTTTTATTTAAAATAACATGCTATGGCCTCCACGAGTCCCCTCGGATCCCAAGTCCACGTCTTACTGATCACCTGTAAGGTTAAGCAAAAGGGGGTGAGTCACCAAGACTCAGTGTGTAAATCCCCCCTTAAGTCACATAAAATGGCCCCAATCCCACAATCACGTATTGGGCCCTAGCCCATCTTAAAACAACATACACGTTTATGAATGCAATGAACCCATCCCAACCTAGATTTTCCATACTCTACACACCACCCGTACTAGCCTATCACACCGTGGGGATTCCTACAATCAACCCTTCATCCGATATACTCCTTATGTGGCACCTAGCCACTGGTGACAGAGTCAAAAAATATCATATGCGGGGCCAACCCACTTGTGGTACCAAACCACTAGTGACAATCCCTAATAATCATGTATGTGGGGCCAGCACACTGTGCTACCAAACCACTAGGACAAGTCACGACATCATATGTATGTGGTACCAAACCACTGGTGGTTCCGAACCATTGAGACTTAGTCCCGGAATCAAGAATGTGGGGCCAACCCACTGTGGTACCAAACCACTAGTGACATCCTTAAGCACTTCCCCTTCAATCAATATGTCCATCCCATGCATAACATATGCAAACTAAATGAAAATATCATGCTATGTAAATGAACAGTATCTTTATGGCATACATTTATTAACTCATTCGTAACAACAAGGTACTTACCTGGTATTTCAACCATACCCACAAAGGCATAATGACTATCCATTAGTTGCTTTGGCTTTTCAGCCCCAATTGATTAGTATCATATAATAATATTAAAGTGTGAAGTTTTACACACCTGGTTACGCATAGCACTATGCTACTATGTCGACACTATCACTATCAGAGACTACTGCTAACTGTCTCTTATTCTGCTCAGAAGTCGGCCCACAACCTGGTGGCCAAACACGAGCGGAAGACACCGCACACTTCTTGAACTTAGAGGCAGGGACTACGGGTCCAACCCCTCCCTTCGCTTGGCTGACATTTGAGTCCATGAAAAAGACCTTGGTCACTAAATCGGATTAAGGCATTAAAATTGATCCAAAAGAGAAAAGACCCTCAAAGGCTAAGGGTCCTTACCTAGATCAACAAATCCCGAAGATTTAAAAAGGTTTGCATCCTGTAATGGTTGAATAGCTAAGTCGACTAGAATCGGATGTCCCTTAATGCACTTCAATCGCAAACCAGAAGCCAGAAGAACGCGAAGACAAAAACCCCCTTCAATCGACCAAGAATTATAGAATATGATTAATGTCTACGGCGCTCAAAAGAGAGAAAGAGGAAACGAAACAAAGAAATACTTACCAAAATCACTAAAGAAACAGATTGGGGAGTGGAGGAAGATGAGTGACGTCAATCCACTGGAAAAAAAGTCGAATGAAGAGAATATGAATGTCAGAGAGATTCGGCTAACCAACAAATAAGAATTGCCTAAACAAATTATAAGTTTCAGCTTTTTTTTAAAGAAATTGAGAGAAAAAAATGAAGAATAGGTGACTAGGGAGATTCGACTAAGCAAAAAGAACTTACCAAAGAACAAATTCCGAAGATGTTCTGCTCTCGAAAAGAAAGGAATAGAGAAGAGAGGTGCTATCTACCAAGAAAGGTTCGGCTATGGTGTTAAAGAGAAAAGAAGATGACAGAGTTTCAGCAGGAGGGGTGGCTTCAGAGGGTTTCGACTTTTGAAGATAATTGCCAAGCAAAATGAAACAAAACAACAAGAATAATATAAGAGAATTAGGAGGTGTTTAGGTTTTGGTAACTGATAGAAAAGAAAGTGAAAACAAAATGGTATAAGGGTGTTTCAGTTTTGACAATAAGGAAATGAAGAAAAAGAATGTTTTAGGTGCTCTCTAGCTAGCCGAAATTCTCACCACTCCCTCAAATCCTACCATCTAAAATTTGGCTACCTCCCAACACTACTAAACCATACACACACTCACACACCTCACTTCCCACATTCGGCCAAACACTCTTCCTCTCTCCCATTCCCATGATTCTCTCCACCGATCACTCTCCACTCTCCATTCAAACCTGTTGACCAATTCCTCCACCTTGAATTCCTCTCCTCCCTTCATTCAAATGTGTTGACCCATTCAACACTCATCCACTAGAGTCCAAGTCGAATCCTCCTATCCCTCACCTTGGCATCAAAAAGAAATCCCCAAAAGGGAAACCACGCAGCTCGAACCTGCTCCCTGTCAGCTCTCCTGAGGCGTCACCTTTCTGAGCCTTAAGTGGTGCCTCCATGCCTCATTACCACTCCTTTTCTTGTGTCAACAACATACAAGCAACAACCCTTAAGTCCTATCCCTTCCACCTCTCCTCTAAAGTGCCCAAAAAAAAAATTTGGCCAGGACTTCGGCTCATCCCTAAGCCATTCCTGGACCCCAAAGCACTCTAAACTAGCATGTTAAACATAGCATACACACACAAACACATCGAATGCATAGCCCTTAATTTAGGATGTTACAGTTCTACCCGCTTAAAATAATTCTGGCCTCGAAATTACCTGGTTAAAAGAGTCAAGGTATTGCTGATGCATCGCTTCCTTTGACTCCCACGTAGCTTCCTCAGAACCGTGGTTATGCCACAATACCTTAACTAACGGAACTAACTTTTTACGTAATACTTTGACACCACGATCCAAAATTTGAACTGGTTCCTCTTCAAAGGATAGATCAGGTCTTACTTCGATCTCCTCCACTGGCACCACGTGAGATGGACCCAAGCGGTAACGTCTTAGCATCGAAACGTGAAACACATCATGAATCTGACTTAACTCTGCAGGTAACTCGAGTTGATAGGCTACTGGTCCCACACGCTTCTCTATACGATAAGGCTCGATAAACCTGGGGCTTAACTTACCCTTCTGTCCAAACCTAAGCACTTTCTTCCACGGTGACACCTTTAGGAAACTCGATCTCCAACTCTATGTCAAGATTCCTTCAATCGAGTCCTAATTAGCTTAACCTTATCTTCTGTTTCAGAAACCAATTCTGGACCCAATATTTGACGTTCACCTAACTCTGTCCAACAAGTAGGAGTACGACACTTTCGACCATATAACGCCTCATACGGTGCCATCAGGATACTCTATTTGTAGCTATTATTGTACGCGAATTCCACCAATGGTAAGAACTCTTCCCAACTACCTCTGAAGTCTATGACACAGCCCCTCAACATATTTTCTAGGATTTCGATTACCCTCTCCGATTGTCCATCGGATGAAATACTGTACTGAAATCTAACTTTGTACCCAACGCTTGGTGCAACGCCTTGCAAAATCTTGACGAAAATCTAGGGTCTCTATCCAAGATGATCGACAATGGTACCCCATGCAACCTTACAACCTCTGCTATATATAACTTAGCCAACATCTAAAGAGAGTAGTCCATACACACTGGTATGAAATGAGCAAACTTCATCAAACGATCAACAATTACCCAAACCGAAACCTTCTTAGAAGGTGTAAGGGGAAGTCCACTAACGAAATCCATCGTGATCCCTTCCCACTTCCACTATGAAAACTTCACCAGCTGCAACAATCCCAAAGGCAACTGATGTTCTGCTTTCACCTACTGACACGTCAAACACTTACTCATTAATTCTGTTATTTCTCGCTTCAGACTCGGTCACCAAAATTATTCTCGCAAATCCTTGTACATCTTGCTTTCTTAAGGATGCATAGCGTATGGGCTGCTATGCACTTCCTGCAAAATCCTACGCCTCAACTCCGAATCATTCGGCATGCAAATCCTTTTTCGAAAACACAGAACCCTCACACTACTCAGATTATAATCCTCCACCTCACCATTCTTCACTTGAAGTAGTCTAGCACTCAAGACCTTATCCAACAACTGCTTCTCTTTGATCTAATTTATCTAAGTCGGTTTCACCTGAAGCTCAGCTAACAAACTCCCATCATCATACAGGCTAAGATGAGCAAACATCGCCCTCAGATCTAAGATCACCCTATGACTTAATGCATCTACCACTACGTTAGCTTTACTCGGATGGTATTCGATCAAACAATCATAATCCTTTAACAGTTCAATCCATCACCTCTGGCTTAAATTCACTTCCTTCTGGGTAAGGAGATACTTTAAGCTCTTATGATCTGTATAAATAACAGATTTCTCCCCATACAAATAATGTCTCTAGATTTTCAAAGCAAAAACTACCGTTGCCAGCTCTAATTCATGCGTGGGATAATTCAACTCATGCGGTCTTAACTGTCGAGATGCATACGCAACAACCTTTTCGTCTTGCATCAACACACACCCTAAACCTGTGTGTGAAGCATCACAATAAACCACGAACTTCTTCCCATCCTCTAGCTGAATCAACACCGGTGCCTCCGTCAGAATCCTCTTTAGCTTCTCAAAACTTTCCCGTTGCCTGTCAGCCAAAACAAAAGGTACCCCTTTCCACAACAACTTGGTTAAAGGAGCCGCAATCAAGGAGAATCCCTCAACAAATCTTCTATAATACCCAACTAGACCAAGAAAACTCCTAATTTCTGCCACAGACTTAGGTGGCTTCCAATCTAGCATAGCTTCACTCTTTCGAGGGTCAACCCTAATCCCCTCAGCAGACACAACATGACCCAAGGCAAATAATTACTTTTCCTTCAGAATTTGTAAAACCACACAAAGATGCGAATCATGTTCCTCCTCTAACTTTGAATACACCAGAATATCGTCTATAAATACTACGATGAATCGGTCCAGATAGGGTTGGAAAACCCGATTCATCATCTCCATAAACGCTGCTGGTGTATTGGTAAAACCAAATGGCATCACCAGGAATTTGTAGTGGCCATAGCGAGTCTAAAATGCTGTCTTATGAATGTTCGCCTCCTTGACCTTAAGCTGATGATAACCTGTTCGCAAATCTATCTTCGAAATGACTGAAGCCCCCTTTAGTTGATCGAATAAGTCGTTAATTCTCGGCAGCGGGTACTTATTCTTGATGGTCAATTTGTTCAGGTGACAGCAGTCAATGCACATACGCATTGATCCATCCTTTTTCTTGACAAATAGCACCGGCGCTCCCCAAGGAGATACATTCGGTCGGATAAAACTTCAATTTAAAAGTTCCTAAATTTGAGCTTTCAATTTCACCAATTCCTTGGGTGACATCCTATATGGAGCAATCGATACAGGCGCTGTCCCCGAATAAAGATCAATACCAAATTCCACCTCTCAATCTAGAGGCAATCTTGAAGCTCTTTTGCAAACACCTCAGGAAACTCCCTCACTGTCCTAACATGCTCCACAGCCAAATCGTTGACCTCCAAAACATAAACCAGAGCTATGTACGCCTCACAACCCTTCCTCACCATTCGCTCAGCCTTTAAAGCAAATAATACGTTAGATAGGTAGTTCCTCCTCTCACCTATTACCACCACCTCTTCATCCTCGAGAGTTCCTAATACCATGCGCTTGGCAGCACAATCCAAATTTGCTCAATATTTTACTAACCAGTCCATGCCTAGGATCAACTCAAACTCCTCGAATGGCAGTTTCATCAGATCAGCCAGAAAAACCACCCCTTGAACTTCTAAAGGTACATCCCTATAAAGTCTGTTCACCACTACCGATTGTCCTAACGGGCTAATTACGACCATCTCCCTAGAAGCAATCTCAGAGTCTATTCTTAAAGTTCTAGATACCCCATTAGCAACATAAGAATATGTTGATCCTGTATCAATTAATGCAGTATAAGGCAACCCATAAATAAGGAAAGTACCGGTTATGACGTTCGGTGTATCTCCCTCTTCTCAACGTTTGGATGCATAGACTAGCCCAGGTCGCCTTGCATCCCTTCTTCCAGCACCTCTGCCTGGTGCTCCACGTCCATGACCAAAACCATTACCCCTTCAGGCCAGACCACGACCTCTCTGTGGTTGTTGACAACCTCTACCTGTCTGAACATAACCTTGAGCCGTTGATTGCACTCTGCCCCTCTCTTGTGGACAGTCCCTTATTCGATTCTCTATAGACCCACACTTGAAACAGCCTCTACTACAAGCCAAACACTCACCAAAATGAAATTTATCACATCGAGCACACCTCGGAGGCCAACTATCAACAGCAAGTCTCACAACCCGATTCGGCCCCTCAACCCTAGGCCTCTTCTGAAACCGTCCAATTGATCCTAACGAACCAAAATTCCTTTTATTTCTATTTCTCTCCTTATTCTGCTTTTCGTACTACTTCACCTCCTCGGCTATCTTAGCCTTTTCCACAAGAACAGCAAATTCCCTCCCTCGCTGTAGAGCTATCAGCACTGCAACTCATCTCTCAACCCATCCTCAAATCGAACACAACACTCATAGTCTGTGGCCACAATACCCTGGGCATAACGGCTTAGTCGTAAGAATTCTACCTCATACTCGGACACCGATTTACTCCTCTAAACCAGATTTAGAAATGCCTTACGCTGTGCATCCATATAACTTGATCCGACGTACTTCCCCTGGAGTGCTGTCTTAAAGAAATCCTAGGTGATATTATCAACTGTCGTACCATCCCTCATCGTGAGCCACCACTGATAGACCTCATCTCGAAGAAGAGACACGATTCCTTTCAACTTCTAATCTGCTGTGAAGTCAAGATCATCCATTATACACTCAACTACTTTTAACCAATACTTAGCTGCATTGGGAGCTATGCCAAAAACGCCCCTAAACATTTCTGCTCCATTGGCCCGGAGTCATTCCGACACAGATTTCTAAGCTAGCGTACCCATGCCTGCCCCATCAACTCTCTCTAAGACCTGCAACATTGCCTGAGATACTGCATCATCCCCGCATGTTTGGTCCTGAAATTCTACTTCTACTGCTGGCGGCACTGGTATATCACTTCCTCACCCATGACTAGATCCTACTGGTTTCGATACAGCAATCCTGCCCCTACCACAACCACGTACATTACGTCAACGTCCCCGAGTGCTCATGACTAATGTTTGCGACTTTATTTGATTAAAAGTTTTATGAGTTAGTTATTTCTTTCACTGATTAACACCGAGCAGTTTTATGGAAAATAGTCTTATAGAGTAGTTTCCGTAAAACACATCAAAGTTTCAGTCCCTGTAGTCTGGGTCTCCTAGAGCTAACAACCATGTACACTTACATTAACAATAATTTCATGCATACATCATAAAAAAATTTTAGAACACTTACTTGGGTGGATCGAGTGCCGACAGGCTCAGATGCCATGTTCCAATCAAAACATTCCTTCCAAAAAATCATTTAGACCAACTTAAAAAAACATTTATTGAACCCATTTCCACAACCTAAGTTTTGCAACCTCACTCTGATACCAAAATTGTAACATCCCAAATCGAGTCTAAATGTTACGACCAGATCTGGTATGTCACAGGGAAAAAGGTTGTAAGAAGACCTTGAAATCTTGATGAAAACTCGTAAGTTTGAAGGTTTTTTTTCTTGTTTTAGGTGAAGTTTTGGAAATAGAGGTTTGTAACTTAAGAAAAAGTTTCGAGTTTAATTAATTGTTATTTTGTTATCTTTGTTAGCATTGGTAAAAATGATTGTTTTATGTTACATATGTTTTGAAAGCTCTATTTTAACAATCATGTGTTAAAACGTGTAATAACGTCATGCCATAACTAAATACAAAATGTAAAACCAAATAGTAATTTAAAAGGCCTTATTACAACAACTAAAACCCCCAAATTAAAACAGCCTTAAGAAGAAACTAAGTTTTACTAAAAATAACATGCTATGGCCTCCACGAGTCCCCTCGGCTCCCAAGTCCACGTCTTACTGATCACCTACAAGGTTAAGAAAAAAGGGGCGAGTTACCAAGACTCAGTGTGTAAATCCCTTGTTAAGTCATATAAAATGGCCCCAAGCCCACAATCACATATTGGGCCCTAGCCCATCTTAAAACAAAGTACACATTTATGAATGCAATGCACCCAGCCCAACCTAGATTTTCCATCCTCTACACACCACCCGTACCAACCTATCACACCGTGGGGATTTCTGTAATCAACCTTCCATCTGCTACACTCCTTATGTGGCACCTTGCCACTGGTGACAGAGTCACAAAATATCATATGTAGGGCCAACCTACTTGTAGTACCAAACTTCTAGTGACAATCCTTAATAATCATGTATGTGGGGCCAACCCACTGTGGTACCAAACCACTAGGACAAGTCACGAAATCATATGTATGTGGTACCAAACCATTGGTGGTTCCGAACCACTGAGACTTAGTCACAGAATCAAGAATGTGGGGCCAATCCACTTGTGGTACCAAACCACTAGTGACAGTCTTAAGCACTTTCCCTTCAATCAACATATCCAACCCATGCATAACCTAGGAAAACCAAATGAAAATATCATGCTATGTAAATGAACAGTATCGTTATGGCATACATTTATTAACTCATTCGTAACAACAAGGTACTTGCCTGGTATTTCAACCATACCCATAAAGGCATAACGACTATCTATTAGACGCTTTGGTTTTTCATCCCCAATTGATTAGTATCATATAATAATGTTAAAGTGTGAAGTTTTACACACCTAGTTATGCACAGCTCTATGCTATCTATGTCGACACTATCACTATCGGAGACTACGGCTAACTGCCTCTTATTCTACTCAGAAGCTGGCCTACAACTTGATGGCCAATCACGAACGGTAGACACCGTGCACTTCTTGAACTTAGAGGCTGGGACTACGGGTCCAACCCCTCCCTTTACTTGGATGACATTTGAGTCCATGAAAAAGACCTTGGTCTCTAAACTGGATTACGGCATTAAAATTGATCCAAAAGAGAAAAGACACTCAAAGGCTAAGGGTCCTTACCTAGATCAACAAATCCCGAAGATTTAAAAAGGTTTGGATCTTGTAACGGTTGAATACCCAAGTGGGCTAGAACCGGATGTCCCTTAACACACTTCAATCGTAAACCAGAAGCCGAAAGAACGCGAAGACAAAAACCCCCTTTCAATCGACCAAGAATTATAGAATACGATTAATGTCTACGGTGTTCAAAAGAGAGAAAGAGGAAATGAAACAAAGAAATACTTACCAAAATCACTAGAGAAACCGATTGGGGAGTGGAGGAAGATGAGTGACGTCAATCCACTGGAACAAAAGTCAAATGAAGAGAATATGAATGTCAGAAAGATTCGGCTAACCAACAAATAAGAACTCCCTAAACAAATGATAAGTTTTGGCTTTCTTTTTAAAGAAATCGAGAGAATAAAATGAAGAATAGGTGACTAGGGAGATACGACTAAGCAAAAAGAACTTACCAAAGAACGAATGCTGAAGATGTTCTGCTTTCAAAAAGAAAGGAATGGAAAAGAGAGGTGCTATCTACCAAGAAAGGTTCGGCTATGGTGTTAAAGAGAAATGAAGATGGCAGAGTTTCGGCGGTAAGGGTGACTTCAGAGGGTTTCAACTTTTGAAGATAACTGCCAAGAAAAATGAAACAAAAGTAGAAGGTGGAAGGTAATGTAAGTTTCAGCTAAGTACCAAAAGAACAAGAAGAATAGAAGAGAGTTAGAAGGTGTTTCGATTCTGGTAACTGAGAGAAAAGAAAGTGAAAACAAAATGGTATAAGGGTGTTTCAGTTTTGACAATAAGGAAATGAAGAAAAAAAATGTTTTAGGTGCTCTCTAGCTAGCCGAAATTCTCACCACTCCATCAAATGCTACAATGTAAAATTTGACTACCTCCCAACACCACTAAATCGTACACATACTCACACACCTCACTTCCCATAGCCGGCCAAACACTTTTCCTCTCTCCCAATCCCATGATTCTCTCCACCGATCACTCTCCACTCTCCACTCTCTATTCAAACCTATTGATCGATTCCTCCTCGTTGAATTCCTCTCCTCCCTTCATTCAAATGTGTTGACCCATTCAACACTCATCCACCAGAGTCCAAACTGAATCCTCCTCCCCCTCACCTTGGCATCAAAAAGATATCTCCAAAAAGGAAAACACGCAGCTCGAACCTGCTCCCTGCTAGCTCTCTTGAGGTGTTACCTTCCTGAGCCTTAAGTGGCGCCTCCATGGCTCATTACCACTCCTTTTCTTGTGTCAACAACATACAAGCAACAACCCTTAAGTCCTATCCCTTCCACCTCTCCTCTAAAGTGCCAAAAAAAAAAGAATTTTGGCCAGGACTTCGGCTCATCCCTAAGCCGTTCTTAGACCCCAACGCACCCTAAAGTAGCATGTTAAACATAGCATACACACACAAACACATCGAATGCATAACCCCTAATTTAGGATGTTACATATTTGGTTTAGTCCCTAACCTATTCTATAGCATGTTTAAGGTCTCATAGAAGGGACTATAAGTTTATATTTTGATATGTTTCAATGATAATTGACTATATGCTGTAAAATGTTATGAAATGCTCGAAAATGATTAGTAACACCTCTTAACCCTAGTCCGACGACGGTTATGAGTTAGAGGTGTTACACGAGTATAAAGATGGCACTGTACAAAGCTTTATACGGCTGTAAATGTCGAACTCCGCTATACTGGACTAAATTGAGTGAGAAAAAGATTCACGAGGTTGAATTGATTAGAGAAACTGAAGAAAAAGTGAAAATGATTCAAGATATTTGAAAAGTAGCTTTAGATCGACAAAAATCCTATGCGGATTTGAAATGTAGAGAGATTGAGTTTCAAGTCAGAGATTAAGTGTTTCTAAAAGTGTCACCATGGAAAACGGTTCTTCGATTTGGTCATAAAGGGTAGTTGAGTGCACATTTCATCGGGCGTATGAGATTATTGAACAGATAGGGCCAGTGGCATATCGATTAGCTTTACCATTAGAATTTGAAAAGATTCATAATGTCTTTCATATTTCTATGTTACATCGATACAGATTCGATCCGTTACATTTGATTTCCCTGGTGGATATTGAGATACAGGCTAATTAACGTATAGCAAAGAACCAATAACGATTTTAGCTTGTGTAATCAAAGAATTGAGGAATAAGCGCATAGCTTTAGTAAAGGTTCTCTGGCATAAACATATGATCAAGGAAACTACTTGGGAACCCGAAGAAGTTATGCAAAAATAGTACCCTAACCTATTCACTGGTAAGATTTTTGGGGATAAAAATCCCTAAGGGGGAGAGTTGTAACAGCCTGTTTTTGAGTCAAATTGGAACAGTGGTTTCGAGACCACAAATCCAAAGTTAAAATATTTATTTTAATTATACTTTACAACATGATATAATTATTATATGAAAGTTTCGTAAGGAAATTTTACTGTTTGAATGCTTAATTCAGTAAAAAGGAATAAATCGCGTAACACGTAAAAGTTGAGTTCTATTGTTTAAATGTAATAAATAGCTATAGAATTAAAATGTATGTGTACTTGGTTTTAAGTTAGCCCACTTATATCATGAGTGGACGGTAATGGACTTAAATTGCATGATTTTTAAGTTTAATTACAAAGGTTTAAATAGTAAAATGGCTATTATGATTAATTAACTAAAACAAAACATGAAAATGCATTCAAATGCTCATATTTTCAACCGAAACCAAAGCTTTAGCAAGCTATTAAACAAGTTTGAACATTCGGCTACTTTGATGGATAGACTAAGGTATGTTTTTGGATCGATTTTTAATGATTTTTATGTTTTTGAGATCGTTGCTTCGTAGTCTAGCTAGCCTGTACCTTAGATTTCAAAATTGTTATAGATTTTGAATGATGCAATTGTTGAATGCTTGGTTGTTTAAATGTTTAATGATAATTTTGGAAGGTTTGATGCTAGATTAATAGTTTTTGTGAAGTGATTTTTTGACAAAAATGTCAAAAAGGGATTAAATTGAGAAAATGTGCAATGTTGTGGCTAAAAGTGTGAAAATAGTAAAAATATAGGCTACTAGTATTGTACAATAAATTTGGCTAGGCTCGGGTTTCATGAAATTTGAATGAATTTCATTTTTTGCGAGCATATGGACTAAATTGTGAATAATGTAAAATATTAGGGGCAAATGTGTAATTTTCCAAAATTATGAAATATGGGCTTAATTGAATTGTATAACTATTGATTGGATTAAATTTGATATAATATAGATCAAGATAAGTAAATACCGGAACTAGATCGGGGAAAAAGAAAGGTTGGTGAATAGACGTTAATTTCCATCTAAGCAACTCTAAGTAAGTTCATAAAATTAGAATCAAACTTTTAAATACATGTAATTATTTGAAATGAATGTTTATAATTGAGTAATTGATATACTTGGAATATGAATGCCTTAATAATATAGATTGATGGTTATCGAGCCCCGTTTGAATCGTATGGATTCGTATCATACAAGTGACATGTCGCTAGGGTTACTGTTTCGGTTGAGCTCCTGCATTTGTTGCGGAATCACCATGGCTCGTATGAGCTTACCAATATATCAGATCGTAAGAGCTTACTGTTCTCAGCTCGTATGAGCTTATTGCTCAGCTCGTCAGAGCTTACCGTTTCAGCTCTGTTGAGCTTATTGTTCATCAGCTCAGGAGGAGCTTACTGATCATGGCTAGAAAGAAAAGATATGATAATGAATTGACGGATTACTGATGTATATCACCCGAGTATCCTTAGAAGTTCTAATAGGTTCAACGAGTATAAATTCTGTTTATACGGATGAGTACTATTATTGAATGAATTATTAATTATATGATTGAGAATGAAATGTTGAACACAATATATATTGAATAATGAATGGTGTTAATGGATGATTTCATGTATTAATATGTCTAACCTATAGATGAATGTTTGTGATAGGCATTTTTAATTATATGGAATTTACCTTAGTTTTTTGTATTGATTCAGTAAGTTTAATTATATATTATACGGGCTTACTAAGCTATAAAGCTTACTCTATTTCTTTTTCTATGTTTTATAGAGGTTCGTTAGCTTTTGACTTACTAAGCTTTTGAAACCTTAATTTGTGTATGTTTTCTCTGTTTTATAGATCGTCAATGCTACTGAGGGCTCGGGAATTGTCGAGGATCATCATCACACTACTCAAACCTATTTTGGTATCTTTTGAAAGTGTATATAATAAGTATGGCATGCATAGGTTAGTCATTTTGATTTATGTTTAAGTTGTGTTTATAGCCATATGATATGGCTCGATAAAATAATGTTTATGAATGAAGAGTCATGCTAAATGATGCTTGATTTTTGGTTTGGTTTCATGGTTGAGAAATGGTCATATGAATGTAAGCTTATTGATACATAGATAGCATAATATTAATGGTAAGTTGTGGATGAGTTAAGTTTAGAAATGTTTGTGAATAAATTGAGTTAAATGACTTATAAGTTGGTGTGATTGTTGAGATCATAAGTGGTTATAAATGATGAACTTTTTGGTATGTTTTGGTTGCCTATGATGCTTAGATTGATTCTTAATTGTGGTTGTAGGAATGACCTAAGTGTGGGTCACATTTTAGCCTTGCAAATGGCCTATATTTGCCCACACGGTTGAGCACACGGGCGTGTTGCTCGACCGTGTCCTTCGTGGTTGCTAAAAACACAAGTTAGACTTGACCACGGGCAAGACACATGGGTGTGTGACTCGCTGTGTGGTGCAAGTTAGTGTCGATCATGGGTGAGACACACGGGCGTGTCTGAAGCCATGGGGACGAGTCAGTATGTATGCCCTGTTTTGACACGGCTTAAACACATGGGCGTGTCTGAGGCTGTGGAAGGCACACAGCCTGCCGACACGAGTGTGTGACCTCTGTAACTTTGAAAATTTTTTAAATTTTTGAGGATTTTCGTATGTGTTCAGTTTAGTCCCAGCCCTATTCTAAAGCATGTTTAAGGTATTGTAGACCTACTTAAGGGACACTTTCATTTGATTCGTTGAATAATTCTATGAAATGTCCATAAAATATCTGAATTGTCTGGTAACACCTTTAACCTTAAACTGGTGACGATTACAGGTTAGGGGTGTTACATTTGAATGGTATCAGAGCTACGATTTAGTTGATTCTCAGAATAATGTAGCGTATTAGAGTCTAGGTATACATGCCATATTAATGAAATGTGATAGTGTGATGAATCCTAACGTGTAAAATATGTTTTCGTATAGTAATGGATCTCGAAAGAGCCATAGCTGATGACGTTAAAAGCAATGCGCCTGCTCTCGCTCAAGGGACAACGCCATCTAATTTGAGACCAACTACTAGCGGTCAAGAGGGAGAAGCTAAATAAGTTTTCTTCCAAATGATGAGTGAGTGGTTGACTTAGTATGTAAGAGATAATCCAGTTGTTTCGCAACCTCCTCCCCCACCTAATCCTCCTCAAACTTCAGTTGTGCCTCTGGCTATGAACTTGAATCTGTTGAACAAGCCTCCTATTGATAAGATCCGCAAGTGTGGGGTTGAAGCATTCAGGGCCACTAGTGAAGACAATACCGAGAAAGTTAAATTTTGGCTTGAGAACACGATCCAGGTATTTGATGAAATAACACTGACTCCTGAAGAATGCATAAAATGTGCCATTTATTTACTACGAGATGCAGCTTATCAGTGGTCGAAGACTCTGATTTCTGTTGTTCCAAAGGAATAAGTTACATGGGATTTCTTTTAGTCTAAATTTCAGAAGAAATATATCAGTTAGAGATTTATTGATCAAAAACAAAAAGAATTCCTGGAATTGAAACAGGGTCACATGTCTATTACCGAGTATGAATGAGAGTTCATGAGACTAAGTCAATATGCTCGAGAATGTATATCAACCGAAGCAATAATGTGTAAACGGTTTGAAGACGGTCTAAATGAAGATATCCATTTGCTTTTTGGGATTCTGGAAATAAAAGAGTTTGTTGTGCTTGTTGATCGAACGTGCAAAGCTAAGGCACTCAGGAAAGACAAAAGAAAAGCTGAATCTGAAGTTAGAGATGCAAGAAAGAGATTTTCGAGAAAATCATTGTAGTCTACTTCAAAGAAATTCAGAGATGAGCATAGTCGTTCCAGAACTAATGTAGGACATTCAAATCCTAGAGATCGAGATAGATCACAGTCGAATTCTAAATTTCCAACTACATCGATAGTTAGTGTGGGTAATGTCTGATCCGAACTACCTAAATGTAAGCACTGTGGTAAAAGACATCCAGGTAGTTGTAGATTGAATGATCGAGCTTGTTTCAGATGTGGATCGCTAGATCATTTCATCCGTGATTACCCAGAGTCTGTTGAGTAAGAGATTGTTTAGAATCTGAGATCTAATACTATTTCAACGAGGGGTAGATCTTCCCGAAATACAAGAAAAATGTCAGTGGTAGTTAAAGAACTATGAAAGACTCGATTGGGAGATCTAAAGCCAGAGCGTATGCCATCCGAGCTCGTGAGGAAGCTTCACCACCAGATGTTATAACGGGTACATTTACTCTTTATGATACTTCTGTGATAGCATTGATAACCCAGGTTCTACTCATTTATATATATATGCATGAGCTTAGTATCTAGTAAGACTTTTCCTGTAGAGTCTACTGAATTTGTTATTAGAGTATCAAACCCCTTAGGTAAAAGTGTTCTAGTTGATAAAGTATGCAAGAATTGTCCGTTGATATTTCAAAATACTTGTTTTCTGGCTGATCTGATGTTATTACCTTTTGATGAGTTTGATATAATTTTGGGTATGGACTGTTTGACATTGCATGATGCTGTTGTGAATTGCAAAAGAAAGACCATTGATTTGAGAAGTCAGAATAATGAAATAATTTGGGTTGAGTCTAATGAATTAAAAGGGTTACTAGCTGTGATATTAGTGTTAAAAGCTCAGAATTATGTGAAAAAGAGATATGAAGCTTATTTTGCTTATATAATTGACTGAAAAGTGTCAAAAAAGAAACTTGAATCAGTTCCAATTGTTTGTGAATTCCCTAAAGTATTTCCTGAAGAATTTTCGAGATTACCTCCGATATGTAAAGTTGGATTTGGTATTAAATTGTTACTGGGAACGACTCCTATTTCAACAGCTCTGTATAGAATGGCACCAAAAAAATTGAAAGAGTTAAAGTCACAGTTGCAACAGTTAACTGACAGAGGGTTTGCAAGATCGAGTTTCTCACCTTAGGGTGCTCCTATTTTGTTTGTGAAAAATAAAGATTGCATGATGAGAATGTGCATTGATTATCGTCAGTTGAACAAGGTGACTATAAAGAACAAATATCCTCTACCCAGAATTGATGATTTGTTTGATCAGTTTAAAGGAGCCACTGTGTTTTCAAAGATAGATCTGAGATAGGGATACTATCAGTTGAGGGTAAAAGATTCAGATATTTCAAAAACTACTTTTAGAACGAGGTACGGGCATTATGAATTTTTAGTTATCCCTTTCAGACTAACGAATGCTCCCGCTATTTTTATGGATTCGAAAAATAGAATTTTTAGACTATACTTAGATAAATTTGTTGTAGTGTTTGTTGACGACATCTGGATTTATTCATGTGATGAGATTGAACATGCTGAACATATGAGAATTATGTTGCAATCTCGTTGCAAACTTTGCGAGATAAGCAATTTTATGCAAAGTTCAGTAAATGTGAATTCTGGTTGCGAGAAGTTGGTTTTCTAGGACATATTCTATCAGCTTCTGGAATATGAGTTGATCCGAGCAAGATTTCTGCTATTCTGGAATGGAAACCTCCGAAGAATGTGTCAGAAGTCCTTAGTTTTTTAGGACTTGCTGGTTAGTATCGAAGGTTTGTAAAAGGCTTTTTGATGATTGCTACTCCATTGACAATATTGCTTTAGAAAGATGTGAAGTTTGAATGGTCTAATAAATGTTAGAAAAGCTTTGAACAGTTAAAAACTCTATTGACTGAAGTTCCAATTTTGGTATAGCCAGAATCGGGTAAGGAATTCGTGATTTCAGTGATGCTTCATTGAATGGTCTGGGATGTGTTCTGATGTAGGAAGGCAAAGTTACAGTTTATGCCTCGAGACAATTGAAGGCGCATGAAAAGAACTATCCGAGACACGATCTTGAACTAGCTGCAATTATTTTTGCATTAAAGATTTGGCATCATTATCTTTTCGATGAGAAGTGCCATGTGTTTTCAGATCATAAAAGTTTGAAGTACCTGATGACTCAGAAAGATTTGAATCTACGACAGAGAAGATGGTTAGAACTATTGAAAGATTAAGAGCTTGTGATAGATTATCATCTGGGTAAGGCAAATATTATTGCTGATGCAATGAGCCGAAAATCACTGTTTGCGTTGTGTGCTATGAATGCTCATTTGGACTTATCTGATGATGGTTCAGTATTGGTGGAATTAAAAGCAAAACTGTTGTTCTTACAAAAAATTTGTGATGCTCAAAAAGTTGATAATGAATTGTTAGCAAAGCGAGCTCAATGTGATTTGAATTCTGATTTTGAATTTCGAGTTGATGATGATGGTTGTTTGAGATTCAGAAACCGAATCTGTGTTCCTAGAAATCCAGAGTTATTACAGTTAATTTTGATTGAAGCCCATAATAGTCGCTTATCTGTTCATCCGGGTAGTACAAAGATGTACCATGATTTGAGGCAACACTATTGGTGGTCTGGTATGAAACGAAACATTTTTGATTTCGTCTCGAAATGTTTAGTCTGTCAACAAGTAAAAGCGGAACATCAGGTTCCATCTGGTTTATTACAACTGATTCTGATTCCCGAATGGAAATGGGATAGAGTGACGATGGACTTTGTTTTTGGATTGCCATTGACCCGAGAAAGAAAGATACAATTTGGGTCATAATTGATCGACTGACGAAATCTGTCAATTTTATTCTGGTATGATCTAATTACTCACTTGATAAGTTAGCTGAACTTTACATTTCTGGGATTGTGAGATTGCACGGAGTACTATTGTCTATTGTATTTGATAGAGATCCGAGATTCACATCGCAGCTTTGGAAGAAACTGCAAGATGCTTTAGGTATGAATATACACTTTAGCATTGCTTTCCATCCGCAAACAGATGGCCAGTCTGAACGGATTATTTAGATTCTCGAGGATATGTTAAGATGTTGCTTTTTTGAGATTAAGGGTACGTGGGAACAGTATTTGCCATTGATTGAATTTGCATACAATAATAGTTTTTAGTCGAGTATCAAAATGGTACCCTATGAAGCTTTGTACGGACGTAAATGCAAGACACCTCTGTATTGGACTGAGCTCAGCAAAAGAAAGATGTAACACCCGTAACCCATATCTGTCGCCGGACTAGGGTTATAGAGCATTACCAGATAAGACAGAACTTAGAACAGGCATATATATATATATTAAAATATAACACATTACATCTAAGCTAAGTACAACAATATTATTAATAAATATCACACATGTCATACATTTCTGTAACCACATTTCTACATTTACGATTATAAGCGATCATTGCATAACATACCAATTCACATACTTAACATTCAAATCAAAGTTGATATTTGTATCCTAAATCATCCAAATGAATAAAGTTGCACATTTTGCTATTTCAATCAAATCATACTAATCTTTATAAATTCAACATATACTATTATCTTATAATTATCAAAAGTAAGACATTCAATTTTTCAATTTCATTTACTAAATAATTACCAACTCACCATATGCTTAATCATTTTAACATATCATTAACCAAATAAACTACATATCTAGTCATTCATTTTATGTGCTATTCGAATATCATATAATTCATCTTAGTTAATCTATATAGCATATCAACCATTTAAAAGGTGAATGATGTACCTAATCATGTTACCTTTCAAAACGAAAACTCACACATTCTTATATAACATATTAACTACTTTTCTATAATCTCACAACTATTCCATAAAGAACAAATTATTAATAACCACCAAATATTTTAACCAAGTATAGCTGAATATCTATATAAATACATACATAATTTCCTAGTCAAATTCCGGTCACATTATATTACCAATTAATCATGAGACATATCCTTTACTTCACAAGCCAAAATTACATCTAACATTTACCATTTACCAATACAAATTTCATAACCTAATTACAAAACTAAATTCATTTGTATCGCATGTAAACATCCATCGTAATTTCACACCATGGTCGAATACATAAATATTTAACCTTATTAATACAAACTCAATTATCAATGACTTATTGACTAAACATAACTTTATACCTAATTTCCATATTCGAACATATATATAATAAAACCAAATCACATCGTACTAATATACATACTCACAAAATTATCTATACAAGCCTTTCACTTAACATTAACCACAATATATGTATATATACATATTAGGTCTTAGTCCATCTAATAAAAAATCAAACCATCAAACAATGCACAACAGATATACATTTATATATCACTTAACCACAACCAAAATATCTATATGTATACATTCAGTTTTGGTTCACCTCTAAACTAATTCAATCCATCATACAAATCATAACCAATATACATATATTAATCACATAACCAAGTTCAATATGTCTAACTTAAAATAAAACATAACACATACTTACGTCATGAGCATATACCATAATCACATATGCATAAGTCTAAACTTATTTTTCAATGACCATTATCAACAATAAACATAGAAACCAAATCAATAAAAAGTAGATAAGCCATCTTTGCATGGCTATTAATTACATACAAAGTACTTAATTCATATTCATCCTTTTACTATGCTATACATGCTATATATTAAATTTTCAACTTAGTAAAATACCAAAGGAAACTGTCGATAGTGTGAATAGTCTTGCTGACGATCCCCTAGCTCGTAACGTACATCCAAATCTATATAATAGAAGTAAACAAAAAAACATAGAGTAAGCTATTTAAGCTTAGTAAGTCATAAACAAGTTAATATCAACCAATTAAGTCAAATCACATATACAAAGTATGAATATAAATTAACATTAAATCTTTTCATATACAAATCATAGATAACTTAAACATATTCATAATAGCTTACACAAAACTCAATATTAAAATCATATATAAAGCTCTCTGGCCAAATACATTAATTACAAACTTACACATAATTCACATACTCATACTTTAACTTTTATACAATGAATTAAGCATTCAACTTACCTTAATTTTCATAACACATTTTAATTTTCTTGCCTGAGTCCTTTTAACTTGATTTTCACATTGGCCTTCACTTACACTTGCCTGTTGAACCATTCAAAATTCAAAAGCATACGCAGATAGTTGGAAGCTCGTACAATGCCAATGTCCCAGACGTGGTCTTACATGTAATCACATATCGATGCTATTATCCTAGACAGGGTCTTACACGAACCAAATACGATGCCAATGTCTCAGACATCATCTTACACGTAAACAAAAGTCGATGCCAACATCCCAGACGTGGTCTTACACGATAACACATATCGAATATCCTGTGTCATGAGATATGTATCCTATATATTTCTAAGGTTCGTACGGGGCTTACGGACGTCAAATCTCGACCGAATCAAGCTCAGAAGATAGCCAATTATCCAAGTACACATTCGGCCATAGCATAAATAATTTAAATAATTCATTTCAATTATGTAACAAATATATATTCATATATATAACAACATTTAAATGCTTATTGACATACCTCAGACGTCGACGACTGTGAAATCGACTATTCGACCACTTTTGTCTTTCCCCGATCCAAATCTGATTTCCTTAATTTTTGTTCTAAACATATTCAAATTAAGCCTATTTAAACACCATTTTATTCAATTTAGCCTAAAAACAAATAAATGGGAAAATTACAATTTTGCCCCTAATATTTCACACTTTTTACAATTTAGTCCTTTTTGTACAAAACACAAAATACACAAAATTTGACCACACTATACAAGGACCGAATCTTTCTAGTATTCATACAAGCCCACACATTTCATTCATTTCACATTTTAGTACCCTAAAAATTTATTTTTGCAATTTAGTCCAAATTACTCAATTTCATCAAAAATTCAAAGACAAAACTTGTTAATCTAACACATATATTTCATATTTCATCATCAACATCAAAAAAACACAAGGTATCATCAATGGAAAAACACAAAATCATCCTTAAAATCAGAAATTGAGACATGGGTTTTGAAGTACACAAATCAACAATCTTAAAAACATAAAAATTATCAAAAACCAAACAAAAACGAACCTTTAATCAAGCTAGGAGACGACCAAACTTAGCTAGGTTTTAATTCCTTCCTTTTTCTTCACTTTCGGCACCAAGAAGATGGACACAAAATGTTATTTCATGACTTTGTTTTTATTTTTATTAACTTAATTAATAAATTACTTAAATAACCTTTATATTTTAATATATAAAAAAATAATAATAAGGTTATGCCATCCACTAACTTTTAAAATGGTCTAATTGCCCTTTAAGGACCTCATATTAAAAAGCCACTACCAAATTAGCACTTTACACTATATTTTGTAACTTTTACATTTTACACGATTAAGTCCTTTTATTTAATCGGACACCTAAACGACAAAATTAAGTCACAAAAATTTAACACAAACAAAATCACGCATAATAAACATGAAAATAATTTTAAAATTATTTTTTGGACTCAGATCTGTGGTCCCGAAACCACTATTCTGATTAGAGTCAAAATCAGGCTGTTACATAAGATACACGGGGCTGATTTGATAAAAGATATAGAATAGAAAGTGAAAATAATACATGATAGTTTGAAAGCCACATCAGATCGTCAGAAATCTTATGTAGATTTGAAACGAAAGGAAATTAAATTTGATATCGGTGACAAAGTATTCCTGAAAGTATCTCTGTGGAAGAAAGTACTTCGTTTTGGACGTAAATGTAAATTGAGTCCGAGATTCATTAGACCGTATGAGATTACAGAGCGCATCGGGCCAGTTGCATATAGATTGCTATTGCCACCTGAACTAGAAAAGATTCATAATGTATTTTTTGTTTTGATGCTCCATAGATACCGATCTGATCCTTCACATGTCATGCCTCCGTCTAAGATTGAACTCTGATCCAATATGACTTATGAGGAAGAACCGATCTGTATTTTAGCTCATGAAGTGAAAGAATTGTGAAATAAGAAAATTCTATTAGTCAAAATACTGTGGTATCGACACGGAGTTGAAGAGGCTACGTGGGAGCTTGAAGATTCTATGAGACAGCAATATCTGAACATGTTTAATGATAAGATTTTTGGGGATGAAAATACCTAATAGGGAGAATTGTAACAATTCGATTTAGACTCTAGTTAGAATAGTGGTTTCGAGACCACAAGTCCAAGTTAGAAGAATATTTTAATATTATTTTTCATGTCTACATTATATGATTAAACATGTGTTAAAGTTTCGTGGATTAATTTGTCTGTTTGTATGTTTAATTCGAGAAAAAGGACTAAATCGTATAAAATGAAAAGGGAGCTTTCTGTTTGTTCGAATTGATGTGGCTTTTAAATGTGGCTTTTAAATGTGGAGGCCTTATGAAGCAATTAAGCCATTATTTAGTAAGTGGGTGGTTAAATAACTAAATAACCTTAATTTTTATATGTTTTATATGTTTAGTAAAATGTTCAATTAGTAAATGAAAATAATATATGTTATAATTAAACAAAACAAAAAGAAAAGCCATGGTCATCTTTTTGGCTTATGATCGAATGTTCAAAGGAAAAGGATAAATAAAATTAGCTAGGACATTCGACCATTTTAAAGCTTGATCAAGGTACGTTTTATTTTCAATTTTTGATAATTTCTACATTTTTGTAATCGTTGCTTCGAGTTCTTCAAAACTCATTCTTCAATTTTGTGAATTTATGATGATTTTAAAAAGTTTCATTGATGAATTCATGAGCTTTGTTATGTTTGATGATGAAATATGAAATATATGTGTTAGATGAGCATAGTTTGTCTTTGAGTTTTTGGTGTTTTTGAGTAAATTGAGAAAATAATGTTTTTAGGGGTTAAATTGTGCAATAAATGAAATGTGTGGACTTGTATGAGCATGGGTGATATTCGACTAAGCATGAGTGTATGTAAATTTGGTGTATTTTGTAATTTTGTGAAATAGGGACTAAATTGTCAAAATGTGAAAATGTGAGGGCTAATTTGTAAATTACCCTAAATATGTATTTTTGGATTGAAATGAATGATTTGGTGAATAAATGGGTTAAATTTAAATATGTATAGATCAAGAACTGAAGAAAATGGACTTAGATCGTAGGAAATCAAAAGTAATTAAGTAACCAAGTTCATTTCTGTTTGTTCAAATCTGAGGTAAGTCGATATACAAATAATGTATTTATATTGATATATATATATATATATATATATATATATGTTCATATGAAAATTTATGATAGTGAATGTATATGAAATGATGAGAATATGGCATCCGAGGATGTATCGATAATGAATCAGTGTCCGAGAAGTCCCGTACGAACCTAGGAATAGATAGGATTACATATGTCATGACATAGGTGTCCATTATGTGATATCATGTCAGACCATGTCTGGGGCATTAGCATCAATTTGAGATTTACATGCACGACCATGTCTGGTACATTGGCATCGTATTGATTCGTGTAAGACCCTGTCTAGTACGGTGGCATCGACATCTGATTACATGTAAGACCACATCTGGGACGTTGGCATTGTATAGCTATTTCGAGCATTTTGAGTATCCTATTTGATTCAAAATAGTTCAATGGGAAAATCTAAGAAATGAAAATTTAAGTGAAATGTATAAACGAATCAGGTATGTTTGAATTGTACACTAAGCAAGTGTATGAAAGGTAAGTGTATATATGAACTTACCAAGATGAATATGTGTATGGAATTGATAAGATAATATGTGATTTATGTTTGAATGTGATAAAAGCATAAGTGATACTTTGAGATGTGGAATGTTAGAAATCTATGGCTAAACAAACGAGCCTAAGAACATATTATGAAATTGCAAATGAGAAGTATTATTAACATTGTATCAATGTGATCATATGCATTTTATGTTATGTTTATTTGTATATGACTTACTAAGCTTTCTTTGCGTGTGTTTGCTCTATTTTATAGATCGTCAAAGCTACTTAGGGCTCGGGAATTGTCGAGGATCGTCATCATATTACTCAAATCTATTTTGGTACCTTTTGAAAGTGTATATAATAAGTATGGCATGTATAGGCTAGTCATTTTTATTTATGTTTAAGTTGTGTTTATAGCCATGTGATATGGCTAGATAAAATGATGTTTATGAATGAAGAGTCATGCTAAATGATGCTTGATTTTTTGTATGGTTTCATGGTTGAGAAATGACCATATGAATGGTAAGCGTATTGATACATAGATAGCATAATATTGATGGAAAGTTGTGGATGAGTTAAGTTTAGAAATGTTTGTTAATAAATTGTGTTAAATGACTTATAAGTTGGTGTGATTGCTGAGCTCATAAATGGTTATAAATGATGAACTTTTTGGTATGTTTTGGTTGCCTATGATGCTTAGATTGATGCTTAATTGTGGTTGTAGGAATGACCCAAGTGTGGGTGGCATTTTGGCCTTGCAAATGGCCTATATTTGCCCACACGGTTGAGCACACGGGCATGTAGATCGACCGTGTCCGTCGTGGTTGCAAAACAAAACAAGTCAGACTCAACCACAGGCAAGACACACGGGCGTATGACTGAACGTGTGGTGCAAGTCTGTGTCGACCACGGGTGAGACACACAAGTATGCCTCAGGCAGTGGGGATAAGTCAATATGTTTTCCCTGCTTTAACACGGCTTAGACACACGGGCGTGTCTGAGCCGTGGGAGGCACACGGCCTGCCCACACGGGCGTATGACCTCTGAAACTTTGAAAAAATTTTAAATTTCTGATAATTTCTAAATGTGTTCAGTTTTGTCCCGGCCTATTCTAAAGCATGTTTAAGATCTTGTAGACCTACTCAATGGACACTTTGATTTGGTTCATCGAATGATACTATAAAATGTTCGTAAAAGATTTGAATTGTTCGGTAACACCTTTAACCCAAAACTGGTGACGGTTACAGGTTAGGGGTGTTACACCATGTCACTTTCTTCCTTGGAACTACAGATGTTAGTGTTTTCCACCAGCGGTATACCGAGTCCTTCAATAATGACACAGCACATTTTAACCTTTACTCGGGTGTGCAAGAAAGTTCATCAAACACCCTCATAGAATTTTTGAGCCAGAACTCTACTTTCTCAGTGTCATCATCTATGTTGGCTCTAAATTCCTCGGCATCTTGCTTTCGAATCTTATCGACCGGGGGTTTAGTCGTTCTTACCAAATTTATACCTTGAGGAGCCACGGGGACTGGTTGAGGTATAGGTAGGGGTGGAGGAGGTCAAGCATTAGGGTTTGCTCGTTCAAACTCAGTGTCCCAGTTACTCATCATATGGAAAAAGGCTTCCCGAGCCTCTTTGCCTTGACCCAAAATCTCTGGTCTACTTTATACAAATGTGGTCCCTTGTACGGGAGCTGGCACATTACTAGCAGCGTCATCAGCAGCAGCTCGGTCGGGATCCATTTACTATACGAAAACACAAATTAAAATTATCAGGAGTCACCACACTATCAATATATATTTATGGCATGTATAGCTTGACTCTCACGCACGCTATGGTAGTCTGAGAACTGACTAAACCATAGCTCTGATACCACTAAATGTAACACTCTTTACCCGTATTCATTACCGGAACAGGGTACAAGGCGTTACCAGATTTATACACAAAAAAATATGCAATACTGAGACATGACTTTCCACTCAAAATTAAAACTTTTCGTAACACCTCTTAAACAAGCCTTCGAGGCCTAAATCACACATTAGGAATGGTTTAGAATCAAATCAAACTCTTTTAACGGTCTTTAGATAGATTTAGAAAATTTTCATCAAATAGTTCACACGCCCGTGTGGAGGAAGGGACAGACCCGTGTGGAACTTCACATGCTCATGTTCCACACCCGTGTTAATTTATTACTCATTTTAAACCTACAGGGGCTTTCACACGGCTAGACATACGCTGGTGTCTCTGGCCCGTGTCCTTCACACGGCCACGACACGCCCGTGTCTTAGCCCATGTGCAAAAACCTTGACATTCAGTTTCTGACATCATCAACCCATAAATGTCACACGGCTAAGGTACACGCCAGTGTCCTTCGACCGTGTCGCAAATTAAATTCCTAATTCAGGTGCAGACTTCACACGGCCTGGGCACACGCCCCATGTCCTATGGCCGTGTCTTTCACATGGTTGAGACATTCGGCTGTGTCTCTGCCCGTGTGGTTACTACTAAGCATACTAACTCGCCAACCTAGCATGTAGGGGGACACATAGCCTAACCACACACCCATAAGGCTGACCGTGTGTCACGTACGACCTAGACAAACATTCGTGTTTCTACCCGTGGACAAGAACAAGACTATTTGCCAAGCTCTTTCTAGCATCCTAACTCATACAAACATAAATCACACCAAACAATCAACTTATTCATCCATAATTAAACCAAGTAAATCAACCATACAACTTTCACAATCATGAATAACCTCATCATTTCATAGATTAATAAGAAAGAGCCATTAACTATAGCCTTATAGAAAAGAATTCATCTTTGAATGATCCATCACATTTGGCCAAAATAATATAACATTCATGTAACAGTTTGATTTAGACCCTAGTCGGAACAGTGGTTCGAGACCACAAATCTAAGGTCATAAAAATATTTTAATGATATTTTCTATGTGAATGATATGTGACATAGCCTGTGTGAAAATTCTGTGTGATAATTGATTATTTGTATGCTGAATTAAGATAAAGGACTTAATTGCATAGAGAGTAAAATGCTGTGTGCTGATTTGTGAGTACTTAAATGTTGTTGGTTGTTTAAGGTGGGGGCCTTATATTATTATTGATCCATTTTTATGGTAATGGATATTTAAATGACCAAATAACCATAATTTAAATTTATCTTTTATGGCTAACAAAAGGGTAAATTTGTGAATAGGTAAATTAGTTAATAATATGATAAAACAAAAGCAAAATGGTGCTCATCTTTGCTTCTTAGTGCCAAAAATACAAAAGAAAAGAAGGAAGAAAAGCTTTGAAATTTTCGGCAAGGGTTAAGCTTGAATTAAGGTATGTTTGAGCTCGATTTTTAATAATTTCTATGTTTTCGTAATCATTGCTTTGTGCTCTACAAAACTCATGCTTGAATTTTGAGTATTGATGATGTTTGTGTGAGATGCCATTGATGCTATATTGAGCTTTGTGATGATTTTTGGTGTTAAATGAAAGATATGAGTTAAATGAACACACAATGTTCTTGAAGTTTTGATGAATTTAGCTAATTAGGGCTAAATTGAGAAAATGGATTGTGGAGAGACAAAATAGAAAATTTGATGAAATATTTGGACTTATATAATTCCTAGAGAGGTTCGGCCAAGCATGTGCATGTGCAGAATTTGTGAATTTGATGTTTTGTGAAAAATGGACTTAAGTGTCGAAATGTGTAAATGTGAGGTCTAATTCGTAAATAGACCCAAATATATGTGTTTGGATTAAAATGAATGAATTGATGATTGAATGGATTGAATTTAAATGTGTATAGACCAAGAACGGAGAGGTTCGGATCGAGATCGAGGCAAAGACAAAGTGCTCGATTAATCAACCATTTCGGTATTTTGACATCCGAAGTAAGTTCAGATATAATATGTATACTTAGCTGTGTTTAAATGTTGTGAAATGAATGGTTATAATATTATTGATTTATAAATGTTATGTGAGAAATAAATCTATATGGTACTAAGTGTGCGCATTTGGGAGGGTAACCGAGAAGATTAGCACTTTGTGTGCAAAATAATAAAAGTTTCAACTTTGTGATTGGCACTGTGTGTGTGATATCGAATTGAGTTCGGTTTTGTATTAAGGCACTAAGTGTGCGATTATAATTAATGACTAGCACTGTGTGTGCGAAACAATAGAAGCTACGGCTTTAATTAATATCACTGTGTGTGCAATGATACGAAAGCTTTGGCTTATTGAATTGGCACTGTGTGTACGACATCGAGGCAAGTCGAATAAAAGAATAAACACTCAGTGTGCGATTATAATTAATGACTAGCACTGTGTGTGCAAAATAATAGAAGCTACGGCTTGAATGAATAGCACTGTGTGTGCAATGATACGAAAGCTTCAGCTTATTGAATTTGCACTGTGTGTGTGACATCGAGGCAAGTTGAATAAAAGAATAGACACTAAGTGTGCCATTTTAATTAATGACTAGCACTGTGTGTGCGAAACAATAGAAGCTACGGCTTGAATGAATAGCACTGTGTGTGTGAAACGATAGAAGTTTTGGCTCATCGAAATGGCACTGTGTGTGCGTTACTGGTATAAGTTCTGTTTACATATCAGCACTAAGTGTGCGATGACAAATAGGATTCGGTTGTGAAATTGACACTAAGTGTGCAAATTCATTTGAGTAATAGCAAAGGTTGAAATAGAGGTAAATCGAGGAATTGAGTTGTATGAATAGTGAGTAACTACGTGTTGATCAAGGATGTTTGAATCTATGTGGTTGATGATAGATTTAAGGGTTGAATGAATAGTTAATTAAGAATGTGGTTGAGAGTGATATTGTGTTTGGTTGTGTCATTATCTATGTGATGGTTGGATAGTATGATTAGTGATTAACTAAGTGTTGGCAAGGTAAGTATGATACCTATGTGATTGGTGAAATTTGAAGTGAAAGAATGGAATGCTAAGTGAGTATTGAATAAAGTTGAACTTGTGTACCATTGATAAAATATCTATCTGATGGTTAAATGTGTATATTGACTTCGTTCATTGAGTTAATTGTTTTATAGTTCGAACTTACTAAGGTTTGGAAAGCTTACTGGGTGATTTGTTTCTCTGCTTTGTAGGGTTAGTAAAGCTAGCTCGGATCTGGGATCGTCAGCTTCTCAATCACACTATCGGCATTCTATTTTGGTACTCTTGAAAGGATGTATATAGTTGTAATAAGGCATGTATAGGCTGGTCATTTGAATCATGTTTGATTTTGTAAGCAGCCATGGTATGTGGCTAGGTATGTGCTAGTTTTAGCGTGAATGGTTTTGGTATATGTGATACATCTTTTGGCATGATTTGTGAATTGGGATATTTGCTATTGAATAGTAACTTTGTGTTGATAAATTCTAGTAGGGGTAGTGAGATTGGGAATGAATTCTGCTTGTGATAGAGTAAGTAATGGTATTGAATTTAGTATAAATAGAGTTGAAATTGAATGCATGAGTGGAATGACAATATTAGTATGTTTATGGTGATAATATGAGCATGGGATGTTTAGGTGGTACGGCTTGTATGTTGGACCCTTATGGGTGGCATTTTGACTTTGCAAACTGGCCTATAATGTCACGCGATTGAGGCACACGGGCTTGCCTAAGACCGTGGGTAAATTGGCAGAATATGGCTTAAATTATACACGGTCTTGGCACGGGCGTGCCTTTAGGCCGTGTTGATTTTGACAGTATGTAACCACGGGGAGGTCACACGGGTATGTCATGTATCCGTGGGCGAGGCACGGCCTACCCCCACGGGCGTGTCTCCCCTGTATTTTAGAAAAGTTTCAAATTTTCGTGAAATTTTATACGTGTTCTGGTTTAGTCCCGACTTGGTTTATAAGCATGTTTAGAGTCTCGATGACTCATTTAAGGGACACTATGATTGTATATGAATATGTTTGATGATGATTGACTTTGTGTCGTGAATGCATTGTAAAATAATCCTTTGTTCGGTAATGCCTCTAAACCCTATTTTGGCGACGGTCTCGGGTTAGAGGTGTTACAATCCAACTAAGTCTAGTCCCTATACATGCCATACTCAAAATGCTAAATCTAACTATACCAAGATGTGCTGATAGTGTGGGAGATCTTTTGATTATCTCCGTATCTCGAGCTGGCTCTTCGACACTATAAAACAAGGGAAAAGAGAAGGGAGTAAGCTTTAAGCTTAGTAACTTATATGTAAACAATAAGCATCATACCACATACTTATTAATCAAAAACATTAAATACTATGTAAAAACCATTCATATCCTCATAATCATGCTTACTCATTTCAAACCTTACCACATCCCAAACACATATCATAAACATTACTCACATTTAGTTGCACTTATACCCAGCACTTATCACCACAAAGCCACATGTAATTTCACTTAAATAAGTTTCTTGATGAACACTTTGGAATAAAGTTGGATACTTGGTGGTTTCACACATAGCCCACAATTTAATAATTAACAAGGTGGTATCGCACACAGCCTACCAATAATTATATATTTACGGATATCTATCCGTACCCATATTCCTATCCCGAAGGTTCACCGGAGAATTTCCTCATTTTCTACCATTTTTCAATAAATCTCACCAATAAGCATTTACATCCACACAATTCATTAATAAGTAAAAACATTCGTAATAAGGATTTATCGTTTACACATAAAATTACCTCGATACTAAATATGTCAGGTTGAAATTTAGTATATAACCTTGCCTTTTCCCCTGTCAAGGTTGATTCCACGTTCTTCTTGATCTATAATAATAAAATTTACTCATTTAATCACCACATAAATCAAGACAGTTTAAAATTTCTACTTTGGCAAAAATTATTGTTTCGCCCTTATACTTTGGCAAAATTATGATTTTTCTCCTAGACTTGTAATTCATTTTTCATCAAATTTCCTCATTAAACAAGTCTAACTGAACATTTATTACTCTTATAACAACTCATAGTACCAATAATTTCATGCATTTACTATTCAATTTACAACCTTTACAAAAAGGTCCTTTTAGGTGTTTTCATGGAAACACCTTTCACCAAAGTTGTTTATTTAACAACCCTAATTCATTTTCTTCCCTAAAAACTCAGCAAACAACATAAGCACTCTCATGGAAAATTCCTAAACTTTCAATCGTTTTGTAAAATAGTCCCCTCTTTAGCTAGCATAAGTTTTAAGGGTTCCAAAAACACAAAAATCATCAAAAATAACCATCATAATTACTTACTTGCAAAAGGATAGCTTGGCTGAAAGCTTGAGCTTCGAAAACCCCTATTCTTGCTAGAATTTTCAGTGGAAGAAGAAATGGAAATAGGAAATGATGATAGCATCTTTAATTTATCATATTTTATTCAATTAAGTAACCAAAACTCACCTAACCATTGACCAATTTGATTTTCTTGTCCCTATGACCGGCCATCACTTCCCCAATGGCATAATTGCACATTAAGGACCTCCAATTTAATATTCTATAGCTATTAGACACCTCTAGCTTGTAAAATAAAACATTTACACTTTATGCGATTTAGTTCTTTTTTCGCAATTAAGCATGCAATCACCAAAATTGATGCACCAAAATTTTCATGCACTCGTATAATCATGATATAACACAAATAATAATATTAAAAACAATTTCTTTGGTCTCGGATTAGTGGCTCTAAAATAACTATTTCGACTAGCCCCAAAATTGGGTGTTACAAAAATGGACATGGTTAGGTATGTTTCTGAAGTTTTTCATTAAAAGCAGATTAGTAATTTGGTAATAAAAATGAATTAAAAAGAAAAAATAAAGCCAAAATTTGTCCATCTTCTTTGTAACAGCCCGACATAGGGCCTAGTTAGAATAGTGGTGTGAGACCACAAATCTGAAGAAGAAATATGTGTTTAAATGATTTTATAAGGCTTGTGAGGTATTTTCATGATTGTGTTAAAATTTCATGAAGGAATTTTATTAATTAGTGAATAAATTGTCCATTAGGACTAAATTTCAAGGATTAGAAAAGATGAGATTCTATAATGTTTAAGTATGAAATAGAATTATAAAAATTATTAGAGGTCCTTATTTAGCAATTAGACCATTATATGTTGAGATGGACAAAAATGGATATAGGAAGGAAAAATCTCGAGAAATAATCATTAAGGGCATTTTTGTCATTTGGTAAATTAAAGAATTAAAAGGGAAAAGAAGTCAAAATTAGTGTTCATCTTCTCCATGCTAGTCGAAAATTTGAAGGGCACCATAGCTAGGGTTTCTTCGTCTTCCAAGCTTGATATTAAGTGTATCCTAGCCCCATTTTTAATGTTCTTTGTATTTTTGAGATCCTCGTAGCTCGGTTTAGCTATTTCTAGCTATATTTTGAGCTAGGGATTATGTTCAAAAATCTACCCATGTATGACATGCATGTATTTTGATGTTTTATATAGGAATATAAAATTTTGATGTATGATAAACATCTTTTTCTAAGTGATTTTCATGGAAAATGCATAAAAGGACCAAATTGTAAAAGTTGTAGAAATGGTCATACATGAGTGAAATAGTGGAAATTGAATGTTGTTATAGTTGAGAATATAATTCGGCTAGGCTTGAAATGCATGAAAGTGGAATAAAAATCATTTTACGAGCCTAGGGGAAAAAGTGTAATTATGATAAAGTTTAGGGGCAAAAATGTAAATTTTGCCAAAGTAAGAAATATGAGCAAATTTAGTCAATGTAAGTATTAAAAAAGTTAAATTATTATTATAGATCAAGAAACACGAAGCCTGGACTGAAATCGAGGCAAGAACAAAGTGGTGGACTAAATTGCACATCAACACATATTTTGGAGTACCGAGGTAAGTTTGTATGAACTCATGGTTACATATGCTTTTATGATCAAATTACTTGCTATGTTGAATAATGTACAATATTTCCATGAAGTTGATTAATAATGTCTAATAAGGAAAAACCAATGAGAACAAGTAAGTGAAAGTCCCGGTTGAAGATTCGGTATAACGAGGATACCTGTGTCATAACATGAGATAAGGAAAGCCCGTGTAAGACCATATCTGGGATATGGCATCGGTACCAAACGTAGATCCTGTGTAAGACCATGTTTAGGACATGGCATCATTATCGAATAAGAAGGTATAGTGTAAGACCATGTCTGGGACATGGCATCGACACCATTTAAGGAAGGTCTCGTGTAAGACTATGTTCGGGGCATGGCATCGACACCATACAAGGAACGTCCCATGTAAGACCATGTCTGGGACATGGCTTTGGCTTCTAGTTAAGAGATTCTGTGTTAGACCATATCTGGGATATGGCATCGGCATCATGAGGCGATCCAATGTAAGACCATATCTGGGATATGGCATTGGCATTGAGAAAAATGTTTGATGAGATTGAGTATCCTCTGATATTTTGAGTAATTCAACAGGCAAAAGAGCCAACTTCGAAAGAGGTAATAAGAAAGCTAAGCAAGTAAAGATAGTAATAAAATAAGTTATTTAAGGTTGATAAAGAGTTTATTTAATTTAAGAAAGATGATGACATGAGTTCATGTTTACATTAGCGAAAGTGCTAATCTATTTGACTAAGTGATACAGGCACCATGATTAAAAATACAAGTATGAAATTATTATGTAAAATGTGATTAGTAAGAGTAAGTATGAGTATGTAAGTTCAAGCACTTAAGATTTATGTCGTTCTTGTTCAAGATGGATGAGTATATTATGAACAATATGTTGTTATATGAATTTCATGCAAACCTACGAAGCTATATGCTTACTCCTCTCTTTTCTTTCTTCCTTGTAGTATCGCCAAGCTAGATCAGGGACCAAAGACGTCGGAGCTCGGATCACACTATTAATTATTATTTAGGTATAGCCAAGTTGTTTTAGTTTAAGCATGGCATGTATAGGGATTATGTCATTTTGAGTTATATCATATTTGAAGCCAAAGTGTTGGCTATTAAGATTGATATCCTTTTTGTATATGGCCAAAGAGATTGGCCAATATTTGTTAAGTTTTATATATTAATGATGATAAGTTTTTATGAATTCTATTAGTGATGTTTTAGGAATTATTCATAGTATAAGAATGCTACATTATGTATTGCTTGAGTTCGTATAAGTGAGATAATGTTTCAGGGTGGCAATCGGCTTGAAAAATAGCCTCAAAGTGTCCATACAGGTAGACACATGGGCGTGTGTCTAGGATGTGTATGACACACAGCCAGCCCTATGGGTGTGTTAATAAGTCGTGTGTCCCCTGTACTAATTTGCAAGAATATGATTCATCAAACGGGCCAGCACACGGGCGTATGTCTTGGCCATGTGCTAATTAGGGATTGATGACGTCATAAACAGAGAGCTCCACGAGCAAGAGACACGGACGTGTCTAGGTCGTGTGAAGAACACGGGTTATAGACACGGGCGTGTGCTCAACTGTGTGAAATAAGTATGTGTCGACCACGGGTGAAGAACACGGGCATGTCTCAAGGGCACACGGGCGTGTCCCCTAGACAACACGGGCTTATGGGCCCTTTTTAGGCAAAAATTTTCAAAAAGAGTAAAAGTTTCCAGTTAAACTTCAAAATCTTCTGGAAGTAAGTTTAAGGCCTTGTAGGCCCAAGATATTTATGTTATGATTAAGAAGGAAAAGTTTTAAGATTGAGCAAAATTTTATAGCCCGATATTGCATGTCCAAGTAAGGTTAAGTACAATAATGCCTCGTATCCTATCCCGGCATCGGTCATGGGTATGGGGTGCTACATTTAGTGGTATCAGAGCTACGGTTTAGTCAAATCTCGGACTAGCGTAATGTATGTTTTAGTCTAGCTATACATGCCATACATAAGAGTATTTATATAATGATAATGTGACGACTCCTGACGGTTTAAATTGTGCTTTCATATAGTAAATGGATCCCGAAAGAGCTGTGGCGGATGATGTAGAAATGCGCCGGCTCCCGCTGAAGGGACGGTGCCGAATGAGAATGAGAATAGACCCACTACAGTAAGTTAGAGGGGAGGAGAAGAGGCTAGGGAAGCCTTCCTCCACATGATGAATGCATGGTATACGGAGTTTGTTCGCATGAACTCGAATGCACCACCCCTTCCACCCCCGCCTATTCCTCAACTTACCCCTGTAGCCCCTTAATTGGTAGAAGTGATAAGAAGAGAAAAGCCTCTAGTAGACAGAATCCAAAAGCAATGAGCTGAGGAATTTCGGGCTAGTAAAGATGATGATCTGGAAAGCGCAGAGTTCTGGCTTGAAAATACCATTAGGGTGTTTAACGAGTTATTATGCACACCTGAAGAGTGCATGAAGTGTGTAGTCTATTTCTTAAGAGATTCTGCTTATCAGTGGTGGAACGCCCTTGTGTTGGTTGTACCAAGGGAAAGTATCACATGGGAGTTTTTCCAAGAAGAATTCAGGAAGAAGTATATTTGTAACACCCCAAACCCAGTCAACACACTACGACCGAATCTGGCATGTCACAGAGAAAGCTTGTTTTTGATAAAACCGGTTGTCGCCTTAAGTTGAAAAAAAAAACGTCTTGCTTGATTGGAAATCAAAATTTGTTTGAATCAAAAGCTTAAACTGTTCCAAATTTTTTTTTAAAGAGAATCAAGTTAACTTGCTAATATTATAAGTTCGTTTTTTTTACCCGATGGTAAAGTTTTAGAAAATACCGGGAATCCATTAAGGTTTGTGAAAAGATTCATTTTTTTGACTCTTTTTCATTTTAGACGTTCTTTAATGCTTAACGCAAATTCAAAAGTTGTCAACAAAGTAAATAATCCCAAAAAAAAATTTAGATGGCCTTATTACAACTAAAACCAAATTAAATGAAAATCTAACCCAAAAATAATAATTTAAAACAAAACCTGAAATAACGTGCATGGCCACCTTGAGTCTGTCTCGACTCCCTAGTCGCAATCTAAGAATCATCTGCAAAATAGAAAGGAAGGGGTGAGTCACCAGACTCAGTGTATAAGTCCCCATCCCAAAGATATAAGCCCTTACAGAGTTTCATAAGTGCATATGCCTATCATGCATCCCAAAACATAACCATTCGAAACTCCTGTGTCTACCCCGTGTAGTCAAAACCACTGGTGACTGAGGTCACAAATAATATATATGGTCAAGACCACTAGTGACCGAGGTCACAAATAATACATGTGTGGTCAAAAACACTAGTGACTGTGGTCACAAATAATACATGTGTGGTCAAAACCACTGGTGGTCAAAACCACTGAGACTTAGTCACAATATTATAATAAGGGGGGCCAACCCACTGTGTGGTCAAAACCACGGGCAACAGTCTGAAGTTATACCTTCACCCTCCTCTCAACACCCATTTTTATGAACATACTTTTCATGGCATAATAAGCATGCTTATCATACAGAAATATCATGGTATGGCATATGCAGATTCAACACAAGCATTTAACGCTACTCAATCAAAGTGGACTTACCCGGAGTCCTCGTTTTGCTTTTCTACCCACAAGGGTATCATACCGATTTCAATAGCTATTCCAGCTTCTGGCAATATACACGATAAAACATATTAACATATGAAGTGTGTAAGAGGTACACACCTAACTACTCGCAATACGATGCTCTCTACGTCAACACTGTCGTTAACCGACACTACCGCTATCTACCTACTGCTTTGCTCGGTTGCCGGCCCACACCCACGTGGCCAATCGCGAACAGTCGACACAGCCCTCTTCTTGAACTTAGGGGCTGGGGTCTCAGATACAACCCCTCCTAACGTTCGGTTGCTATTAGGGTCCATAACACCTTTGGTCACTAAATTAGATTAACACAGAGATTAACAATGAATAGTGATTTAACCCGATTAAATAGATCGCTTACCTAAGTCGACAAAAACCTGAGGCTCTAAGCGTAACTCACAACCAACAAATCCCGAAAGTTCACCCAAGATGGCGTCACCACACTCCCCTGCATTCGGCCAAGCATAACACTACTAAGCAAATAGCCATTCGGCTTTGATCAAGAAATCCCGAAAGAGATAATGCAAAATACAAGGGATCGCGTCCCCCTTACCTTAACCCGACAGATTCGATCACCCCCTAGAAAGAATCGACAACGACTTGGAACAAGAGAGAATCTGATGAGAAACCAAAAATAGAAATACAATCATCACTAGGATGCTTAGGGGTTTTGGCATTTCACACCATAGCAATCGAAAAAGAGAAAAATAATAGATATGTAAGTATGCTAGGGAGATTCGGCCATAAGAACAAAAGAGAAAAATGAGATCTTACCTAGTTATTAATTGAAGTTTCAGCTTTGAGAACCCAGAGAAGAGGAATAGATTTCGGCACCCGAATCAAGAAGGAAGGAACCCAAAAAGAGAAAGAAAAGGTGGTCAAGGGTATTCAGCCAAAGTGTTTAGAAGAACAAAAAGGAGAGTTGCAAGGATTTCGGCAAAGGAGGAGACCCCTGAAGGTTTCGACTAATCAAGGCAGAAGAAGATGGAGAGGAGGAATAAAGAATGAGGGTTCGACTCTTTAGGAAAAATAGCAAAATGAATGAAACATTAATGCCAAGGGAGAAACAAGTGGGTTCGGCCAACACAAGAAGTAAGGGATATGAGAAGAGATTTCAGTTTTATGTTTCGGCCAACTCTAAGCTCCCATACCCATCTCCACGAATTCCTCCTGGCCACCCATTCAAATCAATTTGAATGAGTCAACTCCACAAATTTCTCTCTACCACAAAATTCAAATGCGTTGACTCCTTCCACTCCCCATCCATCAGAGTCCCACCTAAACACAACTTCCCCCTAGACTTGGAGTTAAAAAAACAAGCAGAAAAGGGAATTCTGTTGCTCAAACCTAGGCTCCCTTGTTTCCCTTGAGGCGTCACTTCTCCAAGCCTTATGTGGCGCCCCCTTGCCACCTTACCAAGGCACTTCTTGTGTCTTAACCTCTCATCAATTACTTTTAACACCCATCTCAAATAGCTCCCTTCCTCTAGAAGCCCAAAACGTAACTTTTGCTATGACTCTGGCCTATCCCTGGCTCAAGCCTAGACCTTAAAATAGTCCAAACTAACATACCTACCATACAATACACATTCAACCACGCGAAATGCAAAGACCCCGATTTAAGGATATTACAGTTCTACCCCCTAAAAATAATTTTGTCGTCGAAATTACCTGGTCAAAAGAGTTGGGGTGTTGCTGCCGCATCACATCCTTTGGCTCCCACATGGCCTCCTCTGAACCATGATTCCGCCAAAGAACCTTCACCAAAGGAACTAACTTTTTACGCAAGACTTTGACATCCTGATCCAGGATCTACACCGGCTCCTCCTCAAAAGACAAATCTGGGTTTACTTCTATCTCTTCCACTGGCACAACATGCGACGAATCTGAGCGATAGCGTCTAAGCATTGAAACATGAAACACGTCATGGATCTGACTCAATTCTACTGGCAACTCAAGCTGATAAGCTACTAGTCCCACACATTTCAACACCTTATACAGCTCGATGAACCTAGGGCTCAGCTTGCCCTTCCGACCAAATCTCAACACCTTCTTCCACGGGGACACTTTCAGAAAAATGTTGTCACCCACTGCAAACTCTATATCCCTCCGTTTGAGATCGGCATAAGATTTATGTCTGTCCGAAGCTTCCTTCAGACGAGCTCGGATCAGCTTAACCTTATCCTCCATTTTAGTAACCAACTCTGGACCCAACAGTTGACGCTCACCCAACTCTGTCCAACACGTAGGAGTGCGACACCTCCGCCCATACAGCGCTTCATAAGGTGCCATTTTAATACTTGCCCGGTAACTGTTGTTGGACGCGAACTCTACCAATGGTAGAAATTCTTCCCAACTACCTCTGAAATCCAAAACACAACCTCTCAGCATGTCTTCCAAAATTTGGATTACCCTCTCTGACTGCCCATCTGACTGCAGATGAAATGCCGTGCTAAAATCCAACCTTGTACCCAATGCCTGATGCAATGCTTTCCAAAACCTTGATGTGAAACGAGGATCCCTATACGAGTTAATTGACACCAGCACTCCATGAAGTCTCACGATTTCTGCAACATACAACTTAACCAACCTTTGAAGTGAGTAATCAACCCGAATTGGTAAGAAATGAGCTGACTTTGTCAGACGATCAACAATCACCAAGACTGAATCTTTCTTGCTAGACGTGAGGGGTAGCCCACTAACAAAATCCATCGTAATCCTTTCCTACTTCCACTGCGAAATCCTTACCTACCGTAATGCACCCAAAGATAAGCGATGTTCGACTTTGACTTTACGACACGCCGACACTTACTTACGAATTCCATTACCTCTCGCTTCAGACCTGGCCACCAAAATTGTTCCCTCAAATCCCGGTACATTTTACTACCTCTAAGGTGCATAGCATATGGGCTGCTATGAGGTTCCTGGAGAATCCTCTGCCTTAATTCAACATCTATAGGCATACAAACTTTCCCTTGGAAACACAGTGCACCCTCACTGCTCAAGCTATAACCCTCTAACCCACCATTCTGCACTTGCAAATACCGAGTACTTAAGTCTTCATCCGCTAGCTATTTCTCCTTTACCTGGTTTACCCACGTCGGCTTCACTTGCAATTCCACTAACAAACTTCCATCATCATACAGACTAAGATGAGCGAACATTGCTCTCAACTCTACTACCACCTTGCAGCTCAACGCGTCAGCCACTACGTTAGCCTTGCCCGGATGGTATTCAATCGAACAGTCGTAATCCTTCAACAACTCAATCTACCTTCGCTACCTCAAATTCAATTCCTTCTGAGTCAAGAGGTACTTCAAAACTTGTGGTCTGTGTAGACGATCGACTTCTCCCCATACAAGTAATGCCTCCAAATTTTCAGAGAGAAAACCACTGCAGCCAACTACAGATCATGCGTCAGGTAATTCACTTCGTGGGGTCTCAACTGTCGAGATGCATGCGCCACTACTTTCCCCTCTTGCATCAGCACACATCCCAAACCAGTATGCGACGCATCATAGTAGATCGTAAACTCTTTCCCTGCCTCAGGCTGAATCAAAACTGGAGCTTCTGTTAATATCTTCTTTAACTTCTCGAAACTCTCTTGTTGCTTGTCTGACCACACAAACGGAACCCCTTTCCTTAGCAACTTGGTTAACGATGCTGCAATCAAAGAAAAACATTCCACAAACCTTCTATAATATCCCACCAAACCCAGAAAACTCTGAATCTCTACCACCGACTTCAGTGGTTTCCAATCCAATACCGCTTCAATCTTCCGAGGGTCCACCCTAATCCCCTCAGCTGACACCACATGACCCAAAAAAGTTACCTCCTTTAACCAGAACTCGTATTTACTAAACTTTGCGAACAACTACTTTTCCCTCAGAATCTGTAAAACCACACGGAGATGCTCATCATGCTCCTATTCTAATTTCGAGTACACCAAGATGTCATCTATAAACATCATGATGAATCGATCCAAATACGGCTGAAAAACCTGATTCATCATGTCCATGAATGCTGTCGGCGCGTTAGTTAACCCAAATGGCATTACTAAAAACCCATAGTGCCCATAACGAGTGTGAAACACTGTCCTATGGATATCAGCCTCCTTTACCTTAAGCTGATGGTACCCCGACCTCAAATCAATCTTAGAGAAAACTGATGCCCCTTCAGCTGGTCGAACAGATCATCTATCCTCGACAACGGATACTTATTCTTAATCGTCAACTTATTCAGCTGACGGTAATCTATATATATTCGCATTGTTCCGTCTTTCTTCTTGACAAAAAGTACAGGCGCTCCCCAAGGTGATAGCTCAGATGGATAAAACCTCGATCCAACAACTCTTGAATCTGCGCCTTCAGCTCCGCTAACTCTTTCGGTGCCATCCTATACGGGGTAATAGACACTAGTGCGGTTCCTAGTAGCAAATCTATCCCAAACTCAACTTTGCGATCGAGAGGCAGACCCGGAAGCTCCTCTGGGAACACATCAGTGAAATCCTCTACTGTTTGGACACTTCCCATAGTTGACTCTTTGGCCTCCAATGCACAAACATGAACTATGAATGCCTCACATCCCTTTCTCACCATTTTCCCGGCCTTCAGAGCATATACCACTTGGATAGGTAATTTCTTCTATCACCTATCATCACCACCTCTTTACCATCAACCGACCTCAACACCATACGCTTAGCCACACAATCCAAACTTTCCTGGTACTTCACTAGCCAATCCATCCCTAAGATCAAATCAAACTCCTCGAATGGCAGTTCCATCAAATCAGCCAGAAACACTACCCCTTAGAGTTCTAGGGGTACATCCCTATATAGTTTGTTTACTTATACAGAGTGACCTAAAGGGCTAATTACAGTCATCTCCCTAGAAGAAACCTCCTGGACTAGGTTTAGAGTTCCCACTATACTACTAGCAACATGCGAGTGCATCGATCCAACATCTATCAAAGCGGTATAAGGCAATCCAAAAATTAAGAACGTACCGGTTATGACGTCCGGTGCATCACCCTCCTCTTGCTGCCTCGCAGCATAGACCAACCTAGGCTATCTTGCATCAGCATTCTCGGCACCTCTGCCCGGTACTCAACGACCTCGACCAGAACCATTACCTCCCCTGGCTGGACTGTGACCCGTCCGTGGTTGCTGGCCATCCCTCCTGAATTGTGTACGTCCCTGACCCTCAGACTGGATCCTAGCTAACCTTTGCAGACAATTCTTTACCCGGTGCCCCATTGACCCACACTTGAGGCACCCTCTATTTTTAGTCCAACACTCTCCCGAATGAGACTTCCCACACCGAGCACACCGTGGCGGCCACTGGCTAGTAGCAGTAGGTTTTGCAGCTTGACTCGGCCCACATATCTAGCCCTTTTTTTGTGAATTCCCGGCAGACCTTGATGACCAAAAACTCCTCTTAACCCAACTCCGATCCTGATTCTGTCTCACCGACTGTTTCACCTCCTCCACAATCTTGGCCTTTTCTACCAAGACTGTAAATTCTCTCTCCTACTGTGGAGCAATCAACATCCGCAACTCATCTCTCAGCCCGTCCTCAAACTTAACACAGCACTCATGTTCCGTAGCCATGATACCCCTCGCATAACGACTCAGTCGAAGGAATTCCGCCTCATATTCCGATACTTACTTATTCCCTTGAACCAGATTCAAGAACGCCTTCCACTGCGCATCTATATAACCAGACCTGACATATTTCCTCTGATAAGCTGCCTTAAAGAAATCCCAAGTGATGTCATCAGCTGTCACACCATCCCGGACCGTGAGCCACCACTGATAAGATTCATCACGGAGAAGAGACAATATCCCTTTTAACTTTACCTCCACCGTAATGAAACACCCCAAACCCGGCCCACGAGCCTTGACCGGATCTGGTATGCTCCCCGGTGTAAACCATTTCAAATTCTTTTGTTACTTAGGAAAAACTTGTGTGTTTTGAAAGAAAGAGTGTTTTGGGTTGGGCTTGAATTGAAAACAAGTTCATTTCATTATTAAAATCCTTTACTTTAGGTGACAAAACGTTTAGGCTTTGTTTTAAAATAAATTTACTTAATCTTTTAATAAATAAAATTTTGTAAGCTTAATAAATAGAAGCAAAGTAAAGTAGTTCTACTATGACCTTATTACATCAAATAATTCCAAAAAAAATTAAATTCAAAGTACTTAATGAAATAAAAATCCAAATTAAATAAATTCCTTACTGTGCATGGCCACCTTTAAGCTCCTGCCGACCCGGTCCATTACTGATCGTTACCTGAAAAATAATCCCACAAGGGGTGAGTCAAACAGACCCAATGTGTAACCAACACTAAAATTTAACAATTTAGGCATATGTTCACATATTACATGCATATTCATATAACAGATAGAAAATAATGATGCAACCCGAACCCAAACCTATATGCCATCCGCTACACATCACCCGTACCATCCTGCACACCGTGGGGACTACTAAGTCAACCCTCCATCCGCTACACACCATCGAAGGCAGTCGCTGCAGTCGACATGCTCATCGCCATTATAAAATTCGTGGTCTTAGGTCACCAAATTCAGATATCGTGGTCTTAGGTCACCACATTCAGATATCGTGGTTTGAGGTCACCACATTCAGTTATCGTGGTTTTAGGTCACCACATTCACTTCCCTTTTTCATATAACCCATATGCCCCATATCATACATATCATGCATTAACATGCCACATTCTTATTTCACATTCTTATAATGTCATATGTGTGTCGTAACAGATATTTAACATAATCCTCGTAGGAGTAGGAAACGTACCTTAACACTGTGTATCTTAACATGGTACTTAGCCATATTCACATTCATGCATATATTTAATATTTCCATAAATATTATTAAAAGATAGTGTGGGGTACACACCTGATACACTTAGTGGTTCACTTAAATCCCGAAAAGCCCGTTCTAAAATCCCGAAGGCTCCTATGTACTTCTATCGATTTGCCCCTAAGAATCATAGTACATAATCAGTCAACAATTAATAACCAAAATGGCCGAATACCATGAATCACTCACCTAGCTTGTTGAAATCTCAAAAACTACTCCTTGCTCTTGAACTGTCGAAATCCCTATAATCCACTGTCAGAATCGGCTTTTACACCAAAAAGCATTAGAAAGTGGCCTTAGGCCAAATACAACTCTGCTCACCTTGATGAATCGAATCTGAAAGAATCCTTAGCGTTCCCTTCCTTCACCTACATTCGGAGTGAGAGATCACAAGCAAGTAGTCGACAGCACCTTCAATAAGGATTCGGCTATGGCTTCAAACAATGATGGGCATTCGACTAACACCAATCATAAAAGAAGAAGTTTGGAAGAGGGATATAGGTTCGGCCAAGAACAAATAGAAAAGAGGAATGAAACACAAGTGGCTTTTCACAAGGGAAAAATGGCACCAATGGGAAAAGAGGTACTAAATTTGACAATAACCAAGATGAAAAAGAAAGGTTTTGAAAGGAAAATTTAGCACACACTAGCACCATATTTATATAAAAATTCAAGCTCCTAGAGTCCAACAATCGGCCACCACTTCCCCACTTATCAAATCCCAACTTAAACTCCTATTTTATCTCTTAACAAATAAAATAATTAATCCAACACCTTATCTCTTATCTATCTATTAAACTAAAATAAATAAAATAAAATCTCATTGTTCTAAATAAAACCATAATTATCCTATAATAAAATAAATAAATAAAACTACAATTATCCTACTCTTAGCCGAATAATAATGGGAGAATTAAGCCAAATCCTTATCCAATTGAAATTCCATGTGCCGTCCAATTCCTTCCAACTCTACCTTTATGGAAAAGCAAAATAAAACATTCCCCTTGCTGCTCACAAGCCTCGAACCCGAGACCTGTTGGAGCCCTTAACACAAGCTGCAGGTAACGTCCCCAGCCACTTTGCCAAGGCGCTGTTTGTGATATAAACTCCCCAAAATTTCTTTTAAACCCTCTTTCACCAGGCGTCTTCTTATCGCAAAAATAAAATCTCCTTCCTGCCTCCTTCGCAACTCGAACCTGGGCCCTCTACCCATTGCTTGAGGCGTCACTTGCCCAAGCCTTAAGTAGCGCCCTGCTGCCACTTTACCAGGCCAACCCTTGTGTCATAAATCCCTCACGAATTTCCTTTAAAGCCTTTTTAGCCTAGTTACCTTTTTGATGCAAATGTGCAAAATGAAAGCCACCCATTTGCTGCCCCCAAGTTTCGAACATGAGACCTGCTGGAACCCCCACATGCTACCAGCCACTTTGCTGCTAGCCCCTTTGTATCATCATCCCCCCACAATTATTTTTAAGACCTCCTTTACCCTTAACGCCAACTTGCAAAAATATAAACATGCTTATGCTGCCCACAGGACTCGAACCCAGGCCCTTCTCCCCTGCTCATGGCATCATCACCAAGGCCCTTAAGTGGCGCCTTGCAGCCACATTACCAAGCCCGCTCTCATGTCCAAAATCCCTCGCAATTATTCATAAGGCCTCCTTAGCCCAATTCCCCTTTTAACTTAAAATTTTCATATTTTTCCAAAGCTTCCTCTTCCATCCTAGAGTTTCCAAAACCCCTCAAACACCTCCAAACACACTCACTAAAGCATGCTAACACTTGCATTATGCACTAAATGCATAACCCCTAATTGAGGATATTACACGTAAGGTCCAAATCGTCCATTATACGTTCAATCGCCTCAAGCCAGTACTCAGCTGTATTGGGAGTCACACCAGAAACCCCCCGGAACACCTCTGCTCCATTGGCTTGGAGTCGCTCAGACATAGATTTCTGAGCCCCCGTACCTCCACTTGCTCCAGCTACTCTCTCCAGAACCCGCAGCATTGCCTGTGACACCGCGTCGTCACCACCCGTCTGATCCTGGAACCCAACGTCCATAGCTGGCGGTGGCAGTACCTCATTCTCTGACCCATGGCTAGACCCTATCGGTTCCGATACAGTCATCCTACCTCTACCACGCCCGCGTGTATTACGCCCCCATCCGTGAGTACTCATGTCTACCGTTCCCGAATTAATCTGATTTAAGAATTTTATGCATTAGCTTTCTTCCACTGTTATTACATCACAATTTTATGAATAACTTAGAGTTGTTCTCGTAAATTCATACAATCCTATGTGCTTCAGTCTTTAAAGTGGATTCCGATTACTAGCATCCATAACACAACTATTTAAACCATGCAATCAACAGTTAGGGACTTCTGATTGCGGATAGGTCTTTGGAGACTCAGGTGCCATGCTTCCCAAAACATGCATTTTCCTTCAAAGTTATTTCGTAAACCTTTTTTTGAAAACATTTTGGGCCCCAGGCCCACAGTCGAGCTGTTAAACCAGGCTTTGATACCAAAATTGTAGCACCCTAAACCCGGTCAACACACTACGATCGAATCCGGCATGTCACAGAGAAAGCTTATTTTTTATAAAATCGGTTGTCGCCTTAAGTTGAAAAAAAACATCTTGTTTGATTGGAAACCGAAATTGATTTGAATCAAAAGCTTAAACCGTTTCAAATTTTTTTTAAAGAGAATCAAGTTAACTTGCTAATATTATAAGTTCGTTTTTTTACCCGATGGTAAAGTTTTAGAAAATCCCGAGAATCTATTAAGGTATGTGAAAACATTCATTTTATTGACTCTTTTCCTTTTTAGACGTGCTTTAATGCTTAACAAAAATTCAAAAGTTGTCAACGAAGTAAATAATCCCGAAAAAAATTTAGATGGCCTTTTTACAACTAAAACCAAATTAAATGATAATCTAACCCAAAAATAATAATTTAAAACAAAACCTGAAATAACGTGCATCGGCACCTTGAGTCCGTCTCAACTCCCCATCCGCGATCTAAGAATCATATGCAAAATAGAAAGGAAGGGGTGAGTCACCGAGACTCAGTGTATAAGTCCCCATCCCAAAGATATAAGCCCTTACACAGTTTCATAAGTGTATATGCCTATCATGCATCCCAAAACATAACCATCTGAAACTCCTGTGTCTACCCAATGTGGTCAAAACTACTGGTGACCGAGGTCACAAATAATATATATGTGGTCAAAACCACTGGTGATCGAGGTCACAAATAATGCATGTGTGGTCAAAACCACTAGTGACCGAGGTCACAAATAATACATGGGTGGTCAAAACCACTGGTGGTCAAAACCACTGAGACTTAGTCACAATATTATAATAAGCGGGGCCAACCCACTGTGTGGTCAAAACCACTGGTGATAGTCTGAAGTTATACCTTCCCCCTCCTCTCAACATCCGTTTTTTATAAACATACTTTTCATGGCATAATAATCATGCTTATCATACAGAAATATCATGGTATGGCATATACAGATTCAACACAGGCATTTAATGCTAGTCAATCAAAGTAGACTTACCCGGAGTCCTCATTTTGCTTTTCTACCCACAAGGGTATCATATCGATTTCAACAGCTATTTCAGCTTTTGGCAATATACACGATAAAACATATTAATGTATGAAGTGTGTAAGAGGTACACACCTAACTACTCGCAATACGATGCTCTCTATGTCGACACTATTGTTAATCGACACTACAATCTATCTACCTACTGCTTTGCTCGGATGCCAGCCCACACCCAGGTGGCCAATCTTGAATAGCCAACACAGCCCTCTTCTTGAACTTAGGGGCTGGGGTCTCAGATACAACCCCTCCTAACGTTCGGCTGCCATTAGGGTCCATAACACCTTTGGTCACTAAATTGGATTAACATAGAGATTAACAATGAATAAAGATTTAACCCGAATAAATAGATCCCTTACCTAAGTTGACAAAAACCTGAGGCTCTAAGCGTAACTCACAACCAACGAATCCCGAAAGTTCACCCAAGATAGCGTCACCACACTCCCCTGCATTCGGCCAAGCATAACACTACTACGCAAATAGCCATTCGACTTTGATCAAGAAATCCTGAAAGAGATAATGCAAAATACAAGGGATCGTCTCCCCCTTTACCTTAACCCGACAGATTCGATCACCCCCTAGCAAAAATCGGCAATGGCTTGGAACAAGAGAGAATCTGATGAGAAACCAAAAATAAAAATACAATCATCACCAGGATGCTTAGGGGTTTCGGCATTTCACACCATGCAATCGAAAGAGAGAAAAAGAATAGAGATGTAAGTATGCTAGGGAGATTCAGCCATAAGAACAAAAGAGAAAAATGAGATCTTACCTAGTTATTAATTGAAGTTTCGGCTTTGAGAAGTTAGAGAAGAGGAATAGATTTTGGAACCCAATCAAGAAGGAAGGAACACAAAAAGAGAAAGAAAAGGTGGCCAAGGGTATTCGGCCAAAGTGTTTAGAAGAACAGAGAGGAGAGTTGGAAGGAGTTCGACAAAGGAGGAGACCTTTGAAGGTTTCGGCTAATCAAGACAGAAGAAGATAGAGAGGAGGAATGAAGAATGAGGGTTCGGCTCTTTAGGAAAAATAGCAAAATGAATGAAACATTAATGCCAAGGGAGAAACAAGTGGGTTCGGCCAACACAAGAAGTAAGGGATATAAGAAGAGATTTCGATTTTGGCACAAAAGAGGTTGAGAGAAGAGATGAAGTTGAAAGAGGAATTGGAATGGTGATTTCAACTTTGGGTTTGAGAAAAGGAAGACAAAGAAAATGGCACTTAGATACTATGGCTATTTCAGTTTTGACAAAAAAAAAATGAAGCATAGGATACCGAAAATGCTCCCTCAAGTCTACTATAGGAATTCGGCACCCCCCAAGCACCCAAAACCGATTGTTCCCTTCCCCAACTGGAATTCATGTTTCAGCCAACTCTAAGCTCCCATACCCATCTCCACGAATTCCTCCTGGCCACCCATTCAAATCAATTTGAATGAGTCAACTCCATAAATTTCTCTCTACCTCAAAATTCAAATGCGTTGACTCCTTCCACTCCCCATCCATCAGAGTCCCACCTGAACACAACTTCCCCCTAGCCTTGGCGTTAAAATAACAAGCAGAAAAGGGAATTCTGTTGCTCGAACCTAGGCTCCTTTGCTCCCCTTGAGGTGTCACTTCTCCAAGCCTTAAGTGGCACCTCATTGCCACCTTACCAAGGCACTTCTTATGTCTTAACCTCTCATCATTTACTTTTAACACCCAGGTCAAACAGTTCCCTTCCTCTAGAAGCCGAAAACGTAACTTTTGCTATGACTCTTGCCTATCCCTGGCTCAAGCCTAGACCCTAAAATAGTCCAAACTAACATACCTACCATACAATACACATGTAACCATGCGAAATGCAAACGCCCCGATTTAAGGATGTTACAATATTATTCAGAGGTTCATCGACCAGAAAAGGAAGGAATTCTTGGAATTAAAGTAATGGAAGATGACAGTGACTAAATACGAGCGTGAGTTTGTGAGGCTCAACAAATACGCTCGAGAGTGTGTATCCACAAAGGCTATTATGTGTCAAAGATTTTGAGGATGAATTAAATGAAGACATTAAGTTGTTTGTTGGTGTCCTCGAGTTGAAGGAATTTGTTGTGCTAGTGGACAAGGCTTGTAAAGCTGAAGAATTAGTTAAAGAGAAAAGAAAAGCTGAGATGGAGTCTCGTGAATCAAGAAAAAGACAGTGGGCTTGGACGATAATAATGCATTAAGGCTAACGTGTAGTTTATTGATGACAAAATGTTGTCATTAACATGGGATGACAAAATAATTACATGAGTATGTGTGTTTGAGAACAATGTATTGGACTTACCTGCTATGAGTATGTTTATTGAATTATTATGTAATAGTCAGAACATTACTCATAGTGATTACTATGTATACGATCCTCACACTTGAGATCATTATTATCCCAACATCATGAGTCGTATATTTTGATACAATCAAACGTCTACTGTAACTGGCTGTTCTATAAAAGTTGATGTTGGATATTCCACAATCTATGTAGTGGGATATGGTTGATCAATATTGGATTTGTCCCTCCTACATAATAGGAGCAATATCTTAGGTCACTTGATGGAGTTAGACTAGAAATGCATGGCCAAGCTCGAAGAAGTTGATATGACATATCATAATTATTTGTTTATAATAGTCTACTAGGGATATCAAGAAATATTAGATGGATATGTAAGTGTGACTATTTCATGACTTATGTTCATTCTAGATATAAACGAAAAAGGATTTAATAAATAAAGGGTTAATCACAGAGAGATTATGTCGAATCATGACTTCTTATAACTTAGGTAGCAATGATATATTGCTAGATGCCAATCACTGTTTGCAATATTAGAATAGTTCTAGTATTACTGCTAACATTACAAGAACCTACAGGGTCACACCCTATGGTTGAAACGAATGGAATCCAAACATAGTTGGTATTGTTTTTAGCTTTCACATAAATTAAATTGATTATAGAATTAATTTAATTGGGCAGTTAAATATCAAATGAATTATATGTACAAGTATGTTCTACACATATTGAGAACATGGTTAAATTAATATATATGAGTTTGATTCGTATAAAATGTAACCAAACATAATTTATTGAAATCCTTGTAATACATATTATAATTATAAATTACGATTAAATATTATTATCAGAATAGCATATCTCAATTTTGGGCCTAGTGTTGGGCCTTGTGCATGGTAGCCGCTAAGAGACTGCACATAAAGTTTATGTGTGTAAGAAATATCACAATTGATTGTTTGCTTTAATGGTTACATGATTGGGTGTGTTTGGGAGTGTCTGAGAAGTCTTGGGTTCAAATCTGGGCTTTAGCAAAAAAATTGGTTTTAAGTGAATAAAACTTTGGATGCTTGGATGTAGGCCTTTTAAATTATTATGATAAAAAAATGACACAAGGAGCTAGTTGGTAAGGTGGCTAGCGGCGTGGATTAAGTTACAAGGGAGCCTGAGTTCAAAACCCTTTGCATGCGAAATGTGACTATTTTTCTAATTTGGGACGATTTTGGAGGATTGATGGAGGGATCCGACATCGGGAAACTAGCATGAGAGTAGGCAAGAAGCTGTCTTTAAATAGAGCGATCTATGAGGAGAGTAAGCATACCTTGGTTGGTGTTTGGGCATATGAGTGTTCGGAGCGCGGATTAACTCCAGATTCCTATCAGGTGTGTATTTTGCATTACACTAGCTGTAGAGCGGCAAATGCTGGTCACACGATGATGGTAGCCACACGAAAATGTGAGTGCACATGTGGGAGCTTAGACGCAATAGTTGAGGCCATCATGAGTGTTCTTGTCGGTTTAGGCTGTTTGGGCCACAATGGACCGAAAGGGGCCATGTGGGGCGAATGGTCCCGTGGGCCCATATGAATAAATTGTATGATTGTGTAGTAGATATTGGGCTAGTCTAAGTGAATCTCATATCTATGGCTAGATTTGGGCTAAATGGGCCACACGAGCGTGTGGGCCCACTTGGGCTGCGAATAGGCCTTAGGCCTATTTGCATCATTATCTCTATTCAGAATACTTGAGTCGCTCGAGGAGACTGTAGACCATCTGAGGGGTAGAAAAAAATTACTGAAATACCCTTGGATAACAAAAATACTGAAATAACCTTGATTTGTGAAATTACCAAAATAACCTCAGATTGCAAAATTATTGAAATACCCTTGATTTGTGAAATTACCAAAATACCCTCGAATTACAAAATTACTAAAATACCCCTGATTTATGAAATTACCAAAATACCCTCAAATTATAAAATTACTAAAATACCCTTGATTTGTGAAATTACAAATTGCAAAATTACTGAAATACCCCTAATTTGTGAAATTACCAAAATACCCTCAAATTGCAAAATTACCAAAATACCCCTGATTTGTGAAATTACCAAAATACGATCGAATTGTAAAATTATCGAAATACCCTTGATTTGTGAAATTTCTAAAATACCATCGGATTGGAAAATTTTTGAAATACCCTTGATTTGTGAAATTACCAAAATACCCTTGAATTGTAAAATTATCGAAATACCCCTGATTTTTGAAATTACCGAAATACCCTCGAATTGTAAAATTATCGAAATACCCCTTATTTGTGAAATTATCGAAATACCCTAGTTTTCAAAATTAGTGAAATTCCCACAATTTGTAAAAATTACTAAAATACCCCTGATTTGTAAAATTATTGAAATACCCCTAGTTTGTAAAATTATCGAATTACCCCTGTAGGGTAGAATTACCGAAATACCCCTGAAAGGTTGGATTATAGAAATACCCATAAAGGGTAAATGATTGCTTTGCCCTTGTGGGTAAACGACTGACTTGTGCTATGATTTGACTGTGATCATATGACTGTGTTTTAACTGACTTGACTGTGGGCGTCTGACTGATATGATGTTAATATGTGTTGAAATGACTGTTACTAAGCATGGCCATTTTGCATACACGTGTAATGATTGATCATGACATACATGAAATATTGTATGGGGTTGGGACAGTGATACGGAGGATGTTCTGATAGGGTCACACGGGTCACTTGACGACTGTGGATCCAGTATTAATCTGATAGGGTCACACGGGTCTCATGACGACTGGGTATCCAGCATTGATCTGATAGGGTTGTACGGGTCCCATGATGACTTTGGATCCAGTATTGATCTGTTGAGGTCACACGGGTTACATGATGATTGTGAACCAACTGAGTGCTTAAAGCCGCGTAATCTGATTAAGGCTCTGTGCCATCTTGATTGTGGCTTTGTGCCAATCGTACTTACCCGTGGCTATGTGCCTAACATATATATCGATGAATCTGTGTCGATCATATTTACCCAAGGCTGTGTGCCAGTTATTTTACCGTCGTTGATGGCTATGTGTCATACTTATTATAGTTACCGATAGCATTGTGCCATCCTGATTATGGTTTATAACCATTCTGTTTATGGCTTTTACTCATTTTGTCTATGGCGCCGAGCCATTTTGTTGACTTAGTGCCGCAACCAGTACTAAGCTTAGTGTGTTGGCTGGGTGGGTCGATTTTATCCCCACATGGTGTGTTGGTTGGCACGGATAGTGTGTTGGCTGGATCGGGGTGGGATGTATCCTCATAATATTTCATATATGTTTATGAGATCTATCACTGTACTGGGTTTAGGCCCAATTATTCTGTTACTGGTTTGGGCTAGGCCCAATTGATTCTATTATGGGCTGTGACCCAAATGGTATTGTAGTGGGTTTTGGCCCACGTATGCTTTGAATTGGACTATACTGTTATTGTTAAAAGGCTTTAGCCTAGACTATTTCAGTTTCTGTTTCTGTATACTGACTGTTATTCTAGTAAGGGGATTTCACACTAATTTTTCATAAACTCACCCCATTTTTAACTTGCAGGTAATCCTCAGTCTTAGACGGATCGGAGCTGCGAGGGACTTGGAGAAGACCACACACTGCTTATGCATGTCGTTTTGATTATTTACTTTTAAATATTTTGATTTGGGTTGTAATAAGGCCTCTCTATTTTTAATTTATTATTTGTGATATTTATTTATGATGTTTTCTAACTGCTAAAAGTGGAATACAATTTCCAAAACGATAATTGTCTTCAAAACACTACTTTTTCGCAACGTTTTCAAAATGCTTCTACAACCCAATGTTTAGATATTGTGTTTCCCTAAATCATTTATTTTAATTAAGCTTTCGCAATTGAAATAGATTTTACTAAGTGATTAATAAAATTTTGAAAAGGGAATAGTTTTTTATATAAACCATGTTTTTTAAAATGAACGCAAATAAAAACACGATTTTCGAGAAACACTTCATCGTAACACGTCAGGTTCGGTAATAACTTTTAGGTCGAGTTTGGGGTGTTACATTTAGTGGTATCAGAGCCTGGGTTTAAAACTCAGCTATGGATTGGGTTTTCAAAATTAAATTTTTGAAAGCGTTGTTTCAAAAATGCTTGAAAAGATTTGAAATTTTGAAATGTTGTATTGATCGTTTTCTGAAAGTGTGGTACACCGGGTCTCCGGTGCTGAATCCGTAAGTTTTTTGAATATTTTGTATGTTTAGAAATTGAGATACGGTGAGTTAGAAATACGGTGGTTTCTTTAGGTATTGGACTATATTTTTTTATTTATTCTATGTGTTTTTTTTTTGGATGTGATGTTTGAATATAGAAATTGTATGCACGTGTGATAAATATCTGTGTGGTTTTGCGGTTAGATGTTTGGTTGTGTGTAAGAGGTTTCAAGGTTACGCTAAAAGTGTATTAGTGTTATTGGGATGAGAGTGCGCAGGGGTAGCGTAGTAGGCTAGTCTGTGTTAAACGACTGTGAGATAGTTGGAAATTTCGAGGACGAAATTTTTTTAAAGGGGTAGAATTGTAACGCCCTGAATTTTTGGGCCTAGAAGTGTTGGGCCTTGTGCATGGTAGCCACTAAGAGACTGTACATAAAGTTTATACATGCAAGAAATATCACAATTGATTGTTTGCTTCAATGGTTAAGTGATTGGGTGTGTTTGGGAGTGTCTAAGAAGTCTTGGGTTCAAACCTGGGCTTTAGCAAAAATTTTGGTTTTAAGTGAATAAAACCCTGGATGCTTGGATGTAGGCCTTTTAAATTATTTTGATAAAAAAATGACACAAGGAGCTAGTTGGCAAGGTCGCTAGTGGAGTGGATTAGGTTACATGGAAGCCTGAGTTCGAAACCCCTTGCATACGAAATGTGACTATTTTGCTAGTTTGGGACAGTTTTGGAGGATTGATGAAGGGATCCCACATCGAGAAGCTAGCATGAGAGTAGGCGAGAAGCTGGCTTTAAATATAGCGATCTATGAGGAGAGTAAGCATACCTTGGCTGGCGTTTGGGCATAGGACTGTTCAGAGCACGGATTAGCTCCAGATTCCTATTAGGTGTATATTTAGCACTACTCTAGCTGAAGAGCGACAAATGCCGAAATGTCAGTCACACTGCGATGGTACCCACACGAGCGTGTGAGCACATGTGTGGGAGCTTCCACGTGATAGTTGAGGCCATCATGAATGTTCTTATGTGTTTAGGTTGTTTGGGCCACGATGGGCCGAAAGGGGCCATGTGGGGCTAAAGGGCTCGTAGGTCCATATGAATAAATTGTATGATTGTGTAGTAGATATTGGGCTGGTCTATGTGAATCTCATATATATGGCTAGATTTGGGCTAAATAGGCCACACGAGCGTGTGGGCCCACTTTGGCTGAGAACGGGCCTTAGGCTCATTCGCATCATTATCTCTGTTTAGAATACTTGAGTCCCTCGAGCGACTGTAGACCTTCTGAGGGGTTGAAAAAAATTACTGAAATACCATTGGTTTACAAAATTACTGAAATAACCCTGATTTGTGAAATTACCAAAATACCCTCGAATTGCAAAATTACTAAAATACCCTTGATTTGTGAAATTACAAAAATACCCTCAGATTACAAAATTACTAAAATACCCCTAATTGTGAATTTACCAAAATACTCTTGGATTATAAAATTACTAAAATACCCCTGATTTGTGAAATTACCAAAATACCCTCTGATTGTAAAATTACTAAATATCCCTAATTTATGAAATTACAAAAATACCCTTAGATTATAAAATTATCGAAATTCCCTTGATTTGTGAAATTACTAAAATACCCTAGGATTGCAAAATTTTTAAAATACCCCTGATTTGTGAAATTACCAAAATACCCTCGGATTGTAAAATTACCGAAATACTCCTAAATTATGAAATTATTAAAATACCCTCGGATTGCAAAATTATCAAAATACCCCTAATTTATAAAATTACCGAAATACCCTAGTTTGTAAAATTACTGAAATACCCTCAGTTTGCAAAATTACTAAAATATCCCTAGTTTGCAAAATTACTAAAATACCCCTAGTTTGCAAAATTACCGAAATACCCTTAAAGGGTAAATGACTGTTTTGCCCTTGTGGGTAAATGACTGACTTGTGCTATGATTTGACTGCTTTGACTTTGATCATATGACTGTGTTTTAACTGACTTGATTGTGGGCGTGTGACTAATATGCTGTTAATATGTCTTGAATTGACTGTTACTAAGCATGGCAATTTTGCATACACGTGTAATGATTGAGCATGACATACATGACATATTGCATGGGGTTGGGACGGTGATACGAAGGAAGTTCTGATAGGGTCGCACGGGTCACTGGACGACTGTGGATCCAGTATTGATCTGATAGGATCACACGGGTCGCATGACAACTGTAGATCCAGTATCAGAGCCTAGGTTTGCAAAATTTGGGCTGTAAAACAGGTTTAACAGTGTTTTATTAAATCAATGTGAATTAGAGGAAATGTTTTGATCAAAATATGGCATCCGAGTCTATAGGCACCCGATCCATGTAGGTAAGTGTTCTAAACTATTGTTGGTGTATGCATGAAATGACTGTAGGTATGACTGAGTAAGTTTGATAGTTTTAAGAGACACGAGCCTTAGAGACTGTAACATTTTGGGGGTGTCTTGCGAAAACTACTCTCTAAGACTATTTATCATAAAACTACTTGGTGTTAAATAGTGAAAGAAATACTAACTCATAAAACTTTTAGTAAGATTAAGTCGCAAACGTTAGTCATGAGCACTCGGGGGCGTGGAGGACCACTGTTTCAAAACCAGTAGGATTTGGTCTTGGGTTAGAAAGGGAGATACTAGTACTACTAGTGGTGGAAGCAGAGTTTCAGGACCAAACAGGTGGGGATGATGCGGTGTCTCAGGTGATGTTATGGGTCTTGGAGAGAGTTGCTAGGGTAGGCATGGGCACCGGGGCTCAGAAATCTGTGTCAAAATGACTCTGAGCCAATGGAGTAGAAATGTTTAGAGGCGTTTCTGCCGTAGCTCTTAACGCAGCTAAATATTGGTTAGAAGCAGTTGAGTGTATAATGGATTATATTAACTTCACGGCAAAGGAGAAGTTGAAAGGAGTCATGTCTCTTCTTCGAGATGAGGCGTATTAGTGGTGGCTCACGGTCAGGGATGGTACGATGGCTGATCATATCACCTGGGATTTCTTAAGGCAGCATTCCTGGGGAAGTATGTAGGACCAAGTTATGTGGATGCGCAGCGTAAGGCATTTTTAAATTTGGTTCAGGGGAGTAAGTAGGTGTCCGAATATAAGGCAGAATACCTACTTTTAAGCCATTATGCCCAAGGTATTGTGACCACAGACCATGAGCATTGTGTTCAATTTGAGGATGGGTTGAGAGATAAGTTGTCAGTGCTAATAGCTCCATAGCGAGAGAGGGAGTTTGCTGTACTTGTGGAAAAGGCTAAGATAGTCGAGGAGGTGAAGTAGTCCGAAAAGTAAAATCAAGAGAGAGATAGGAATAAAAATAAAAGGAATGTTGGTTATTCAGGATTAGTTGGGCGGTTACAGAAGAGGCCTAAGTTTGAAGGGTCGAATCGTGTTGTGAGATCTACTGTTGATAGTCGACCTCCGAGATGTGCTCGATGTGATAAATTTCATTTTGGTGAGTCTTTGGGCTAGTAGTAGAAATTTGTTTCAAGTGTGGGTCTCTGAGCATTGAATAAGGGATGTCCACGGGAGTTAGGCGAGCGCAACCCGGTGGGTCGTGGTTACGTCTGATCGAGTAGAGTTGTGCAATAACCACAGAGGGGTCGTGCTCCGGTTAGAGGGGGTAATGGTTTTGGTCGTGGGCGTGGAGCACCAGGTGGAGGTGCAGGGAACACGGATACAAGACGGCCTGGGTTGGTCTATGCAGCAAGACGTCGAGAAGAGGGAGATGCGTCGGACGTCATAACTGGTACGTTCCTTATTTATGGGTTTCCTTCTACTGCATTAATCGATATAGGATCGACACATTCTTATGTTTCTAGTTCTGAGATTGCTTCTAGGAAGATGACAGTAATTAGTCCGTTAGGATAATCGGTAGAGGTGAACAGACTTTTTAGGGTTGTACCTTTAGAAGTTCAAGGGGTGGTTCTTTCGGCTGATCTGATGGAACTACCATTCGGGGAATTTGAGTTGATTTTAGGCATGGACTGGTTAGTAAGGTATCGAGCAAATTAGGATTGTGGTGCCAAGCGCATGGTATTGAGAACTCTCGAGGATGAAGAGGTGGTGGTAATAGGTGAGAGGAGGAACTACCTATCTAACGTAATATCTGCTTTAAAGGCTGATCGAATGGTGAAGAAGGGTTGTGAGGCATACATAGCTCTGGTTTGTACCTTGGAGGTCAAGGACTTGTTTGTGGGGGATGTTAGGACAGTGAGGGAGTTTCCTGAGGTGTTTTTGGAAGAGCTTCCAAGACTACCTCCGGATCGAGAGGTAGAATTTGGTATTGATCTTTATCCGGGGACAGTGCCTGTATCAATTGCCCTATTTAGGATGGCGCCCAAGGAATTAGTGGAATTGAAAGCTCATATTTAGGAACTTTTAGATCGAGGTTTCATTCGGCCGAGTGTATCACCCTGGGGAGCGCTGGTAATATTCGTTAAGAAAAAGAAGGGATCAATGCGTATGTGTATTGATTACCGTCAGTTAAACAAGTTGACCATCAAGAATAAGTACCCGCTGCCAAGAATTGATGACTTATAATATCCGGGATTTAGGGGTTATGCATTTTCACTTAAATGTATGTGGTAGCATGCTTGTGTGTGAATTGAATGTGTTTTGGGGGCTTCAGGAACCTTGGGATGTAGGTAGAAGCCTTAGAAAATATTTGATTTTCAGCCTAAAAAGGGGAACTAAGGGAGCTAGGCCTTAAGGAGTTCATTGTGTGGCTTAGGACACAAGAAAAGCCTTGGTAAAGTGGCAAGGAGGCGCCACTTAGGGCCTTAGTTAGTGACGCCACAGGGAGTGTGAAGGGACCTAGGTTCGAGCAGCAAGGGAAGCGTTTTGGAGCTTTTATTTTTCAGCAAGGAGATGCAGTGATGGTCAGCACAAGGACACTTCATGGATGAAGTGTAGATTGGGTCAAATAGCTTAAAGATTCGGCTAAGTAGGAGTGAAAAGGGGGATTTGGATGAGGGAACGAGAGTTGGCTGGCCAAGGGACTTTCATGATGACAAATTCGGTCACCTAGTAGCCAAAACTCCCTAAGCCAAATTTTAACTGAACCTCACTATCATTCCTCTTCTCTTCTTCTTCTCACCACTCTTTCTTCATCTTTCTCACCAAAGCCGAACCACACCAACTTTCAACCTCTTTTCTTTTTCTTCTCATGATTTTTTCTGTCATTAAAATACCGAAAACACAAGACCATAGCTGATTGCATCTTTAACCTTTGAAGCCAATTTTTCCACTAGATCAAAAGTCGAATCTCACCTCTTTTGCCATCACTCTCTATAGCCGATTTCATCTTTACTCCTTTTTGAACTGATTCATTTTCTATTTCTTTCTCAAAGCCAATCAACCTTTTGTTGTGGCTGAATCTCTCTGTGTTCTAAGCAAAGGTGTTCAATCGAATTCGGTAAGGGTTAACAGTTAGTTGAGTTCTCTTCTTTTTCCTTTGTTTAGCCAAAAGTTAAAGACTCTAATTCCTTTTTATTCTTTTGACCGAAACTATGAAGGGAGATTTCGGGATCTTTATAGCCAACGGTTAGAAGGAGATCTTTTGGGATTTGGATATCCAAGGTAAGAAAGTTGTGATATTTGGCCAAAAGCCATATTACTTATTAAAGGTTGTCGATTCTAACTATGGATTTTAGGGAGGAGTACAACTGATTGATGTGATCTTCGTGACTCGATGGTTGATCTAGGTAAGGGTTCTAGTGTTTGGATCATTTCTTATTCATTCAAAAGTGAAGGCTAATTGATTGTGTGTATTAGTGCTTGGCGATTGCAATGAGGGATCATCACGTAGTTCGGGATTTGGTTGGAAACCAAATCGACATGAAGGTAAGGTGATATCTTCATGTGACATATCCTTCGGGATTTCTAAGTTGAGCCGAATAAGCTTTTGGTCACTAACTAGTGTTGACCGATTATAGGAAGGGGGAAAGCAAACGTTTCGGGATTTCACTTAGATCTACGAATAGTCAGGTGTGTAGCCCTACACCAATTCCCGATAGATTAATAGTGTTAGTATTAAATATGTGTTAATGGAAATATGAAGAACATGGCTAAAGGTACCATTCAATGTACAGTGCATTTAGGTACGTTACCCCTAACTCACAGTTAATAAAGTTTATAAACTATGATAAGAAAATATGAGAAATATCGATATGGCCATGGGGTGAGGTATATTGCATGATATTTGTATGTTACGTATGTTGCATGGGCATATGGGTGATAATGATAAAGGGGAAGTGTTCTGGTGGTTTTTACCACATTATCTGGTGACTTGTGTCACGTATTATGATTTTGGTGACTCTGTCACATTATCTGGTGGTTATGCCACAGTTATAAGGGCGATGTGCAGTTGACTGCAGTGACTGCCTTCGATGGTGTGTAGCAGATGGAGGGTCGATTTAGTAATCCCCATGGTGTGATTGGCAGGTAGGGTGATGTGTAGAGGTTGGATATCTAGGTGGGTTTGGGTTGCATCATTGCCTATATTTGTTCGTATGTGATATAATATGCTACGATCGATTGGGAATCTGTAATGGTTGTTACACACTGAGTCTGTTGACTCACCCTTCGTGGGCTAACATTTTGCAGGTGATACTTAGTAAATGGACCGGGTCGCCAGAGACTTAGTGGTGGCCATGCTCAGCTCAGCATTTTTGGATTTCTTATTACATTTTTTTTTGAATTTATTTTAGGTTTTATTTTGTTGTAAGAAGGCCATTGCTATTTAACTGTTTTATTTTGCGGTTTAATTTTTATTATGATATGAACAACATCAAACAAATGATTAACCATTTTTCGTAAAACAACTTCAATTGTTTTGACACCTAAACATCTAAAATTCGACATTTCTTTTAACTTGAAATTTTTAAACACATGATAATAATGTTTCAATACAAACTTCAAAAACAACATGGTTTTCAACCTGATCACAACTCAAATCCAATTTCTTTAAAACCACCAATTTTTCTAAAGTGACAGAACGAGGTTTAGCTACATTTTACTCAAGGAGCATGCCAGATCAGGTCAGGGCTTGTGGGTCGGCTTTGGGGTGTTTCAGTTTAGTATCAGAGCCCGATTCAAAACTCGGCCTTGAGGGTTTTTGGGCCCAAAAATGTTTTTATTTTGAAATTAATCTTTGCTAATGGTTGAGCAGGTTTTCTGGCATGGCACCTGAGTCTTCGGCCCGAAGTCCACCAGGTAAGTACCTCTAACTATTGTGTGATTTGTATGTGGGTATTACGGGGACGTAGATTACTAGATTAGGAGCTAATGACCCTAGGATTAGCTTACTCCAACACAAAATTGCATAAAATTTAAAGTCTAATCAAACAAACCTGTGAGTGAGTCACCGAGTTAAGGGTGTGGCAACCGTTGTGCGCATGTCTAGGATTGGATTTAGGGGGAGCTTGGTATTTAACCAGTCCCAGTGACTCACCTCTTCTCCGCTCGAATCGTACCTGGTGCACAGTGACGGTTCACCCTAACCAAGAGGGCTTATTCACAGGCTAAATTCAATAATTAAAACCCGAAAGGGACTAGCTGCACTGTTTTATAAAAACCTTAGTTTTAAAATCACCGAATTACCCCTTTGATTTGTAAAAACTATTTTGAAAAAATTTTTTTGAAATACCCCCCAGATTTTCAAAATTACTGAAACACCCCTAGATTTTCAAATTTACCGAAATACCCCTAGATTTGTAAAATCACCAAGGACCCTATTTTGAAAAAAATTACAAAAATACCCCTGTAGGATAAAATTACGAAAATACCCTGGGTAGTGGAAAACAACAACAATGACAACCACAACACTTTTACGTAATGAGCGAGTTCATGAATGTTGATGATTGAATGAATGAACTTGAGACCGTAGTGTGTGTATGAATTGAAAGAACTACTTTTAGAACTATTAATCATAAGACTGTTCGCGATAAATCAGTGGAAAGAAATAATGAATCATAAAACTCTTAATCAGATAAACGCAACTCGGAAAAATGAGTTCTAGGGGACGTGGTCGTAATGTGCGAGGGCGTGGTAGAGGCAGAATGACCGTATTGGAACCCGTTAGGTCTGGTCAAGGGTCCAAGAATGAGATGCCACCACCACGGATCTTTGGTCTTGAATATCGAGGATCGAGACGAGAGGATGATGCGATGATCGCGAGCAATCTTTGCGAGTTCTTGAGATGGTGGCTGGAGCAGGTGGAGGCATGGGAGCTCGAAAGTCCGTACTTGAGCGAATCTGAGCCAATGGAGCTGAGGTATTCCGAGGTGTATCTGGTGTGGCACCCAATACGGCTGAATATTGGTTGGAGGCGACAGAGCGAATCATGGACGATTTGGATCTGAATGCTGAGGAGAAACTGAAAGGAGTGGTATCGCTTCTCCACGATGAGTCATACCAGTGGTGGCTCACGGTTCGGGATGGTGTCGCAGTGGATGATCTTACATGGGAGTATTTTAAGGCGACATAGCAGAAGAAGTATATTGGGACTAGCTATATTGATGCGCAGAGGAAGGCGTTTCTGAGGCTGGTTCAGGGGAATAAGTCCGTAACAGAGTATGAGGTCAAATTTTTAAGGCTGAGCCGGTATGCTCGAGGCATTGTGGCTACGGAGCATGAACGATGTGTCATGTTTAAGGACGATTGAGGGATGACCTAAGATTACTGATAGCTCCACAGCAGGAGCGGGAGTTAGCCGTGTTGGTGGAGAAGGCTAAGGTAGCTGAAGGAGTTAAGGAATCTGTGAGACAGAATTCTGATAGGAATAGACAAAAGAGAGGTTTTGGATCATCAGGGTCATTCGGGAACATTCAAAAGAGACCTAGAGTTGATGGACCGTGAGGTCAGCAGGCTGTTACGGGAGGACAATATCGTACTTGTTCTTAGTGTGGAAAGATGCACATGGGAGAGTGTTGGAAGAAGACAGGGGGATGTTTTAAGTGTAAATCCAATGATCACATGATTAGGGACTGTCCTATGAAAATAGATGGGAGCCGACCAAGAAGTTAGGGTTTTAATCAGGCTGGAAGAGGTGGACAGCAGCCACCCGGGGTCGTGGTCCAGTTGGCAAAGGTAATGGTTCTGGAAGAGGTCGAGGAACACCGGGCAGAGGTGTTGGTAACACAGAGGTGAGACAGCCGGGTCTAGTGTATGCAGTTCGTTAGAGGGAGGATGGTGACGCACCGGACGTCATAACCGGTACATTCCTTATAGCTGACAAGCCTTACTTTGCTTTAATTGATGTTGGCTCGACCCACTCATATGTTGCATGTAGAGTAGTTGAAACACTAGGTGTAGTATCTGAACTGTCTGTTAGGGAGATGATTGTAGTGAGCCCGTTAGGTCAAACGAAAGTGGTGAATAGGATATTCCGAAGTGTGCCCCTAGAGATTCAGGGACTGGTATTTCCTGTCGACTTGATGGAACTACCCTTCGAAGATTTTGATCTCATTCTAGGCATGGATTGGCTAGCGGAACATCGTGCTAAATTGGATTGTGCAGCTAAGCGAATAGAGTTGAGGACTCCGGAGGATGAGGAGATAATTATGATAGGAGAAAGAAGAAATTACTTGGCTAACGTAGTCTCCACATTAAAGGCTGATAAGATGGTTCGGAAAGGGTGCAAGGCATTTTTGGCCTTCGTTAGTGCTTTGAATGCAAATGAAGAAGGAGTTAGTGGAGTGAGAACCGTAAGGGAATTCATGGATGTCTTTCTGAAGGAGCTGCTTGGGTTACCCCCGGACAGGGAGGTGGAGTTTGAATTGATTCTTTATCAGATGCAGCTCCTATGTCAATCGCTCCGTACCGAATGGCACCAAAAGACTTAGTAGAGATTAAAGCCCAGATCCAAGAATTGCTCGATCGTAGGTTTATTCGACCTAGTATGTCTCCATGGGGAGCACCGGTCCTATTCGTGAAAAAGAATGACGGACTATGCGTATGTGCATAGATTACTGGCAGTTAAATAAGCTGACCATCAAGAACAAGTACCTATTGTCGAGGATAGACGACTTGTTCGATCAGCTTAAGGGGGCTGCAGTATTTTCAAAGATAGATCTACGATCTGGATATCATCATCTTAAGGTGAAGGAAGCAGATATCCATAAGACAGCTTTCCGGACAAGGTGCAGGCATTATGAGTTCTTAGTAATGCCGTTCGGATTGACGAACGCCCCAGCTGCGTTCATGGATATGATGAACCGGGTTTTCCAACCCTACTTGATCGGTTCGTCGTAGTGTTTATAGATAACATCCTAGTGTATTCGAAGTCTGAGGAAGAATATGATGAGTATCTCCGAGTGGTGTTACACGTGTTAAGGGAAAAGAAGCTATATGCCAAGTTCAGCAAGTGTGAATTTTGGCTGAAGGAAGTTACATTCTTAGGGCATGTAGTGTCTGTGGAAGGAATAAGGGTGGATCCTCGAAAGATTGAGGCAGTATTAGATTGGAAACCACCTAAGTCTATGGCTGAGGTTTGTAGTTTCTTGGGGTTAGCAGGCTACTACAAGAGATTTGTTGAAGGGTTCTCGACAATAGCAGCACCTCTGACAAAGTTGTTGAGAAATGAGGTACCTTTCGTATGGGCGGATAAACAGCAGGAGAGTTTTGAGGAGCTTAAGAGAGTATTGACTGAGGCTCCGATTTTGATTCAGCCAGAAGTAGGGAAAGACTTCATGGTGTATTGTGATGCTTCCCATACAGGACTAGGATATGTCCTTATGCAATACGGAAAAGTGGTCGCTTCTGCGTCTCGGCAGTTGAGGCCACATAAAGTTAACTATCTGACACATGATCTGGAGTTGGCGACAGTAGTATTCGCTCTAAAAGTGTAGAGGCACTACTTGTATGGAGAAAGGTCGGTGATTTACACGGACCACAAGAGTTTGAAGTATCTGCTGACTCAGAAGGAGCTAAATTTGAGACAGCGCAGGTGGGTGGAGTTGTTGAAAGACTATGATTGCTCAATAGAGTATCACCCGGGCAAGGCGAATGTGGTGGCAGACGTCCTAAGTCGAAAAGTGGTGTCGGATCTAAGGGCGATGTTTGCACATCTTAGCCTCTATGGTGATGGGAGTTTGTTAGTAGAGTTGCAAGTGAAGCCGACATGGTTAAGTCAGGTAAAGGAGAAACAGATGGTAGATGACGAACTCAGTGCAAAGCTACTACAAGTACAAAATGGGGAGTTGGAAGACTATGGTGTAAACAGCGATGGAGTGTTGTGTTTTCGAGGCAAGGTCTGTGTGCCAAAAGATGAGGAGATAAGGCAAAAAATTCATCAGGAATCGCATAGTAGCCCTTATGCTATGCATCCTGGAGGAAGTAAGTTATACAGGAATCTACGGGATTAGTTTTGGTGGCCTGGTCTTAAGCGAGAAGTTATCGAGTTCGTAGGGAAGTGCTTAACGTGCCAGCAGGTCAAGGCTGAACACCAAGTACCGTCTGGTTTGCTTCAACCGATAAAGATTCCGCAATGGAAGTGGGAGAGAATTACCATGGACTTTGTTAGTGGGCTTCCCCTTACGCCTACTAAGAAGGACTTGGTATGGGTGATAGTAGATCAGTTGACGAAGTCTGCACATTTCATACCAGTGCGGGTTGACTATTCCCTGCAGAGATTGGCAAAATTGTATGTCGCAGAAATTGTGAGGCTGCACGGAGTGCCAGTGTCGATTACCTCGGATAGGGATCCGAGGTTTACATCTCAATTTGGAAAGCACTACATCAAGCATTGGGCACCAAGTTGGACTTCAGTACGGCATTCCATCCACAGTTGGACGGCCAATCTGAGTGGGTAATTCAAGTGCTAGAGGATATGTTGAGAGGTTGCGTGATAGATTTCAGAGGAAGTTGGGAGGAGTTCTTGCCTTTAGCGAAAGTTTCGCATAATAACAGCTATCAAGCAAGTATTCGGATGGCACCGTACGAAGCGTTGTATGGACAGAAGTGTCGCACTCCTACGTGTTGGACAGAATTGGGGGAACGTCATGTTTTAGGTCCAGAGATTGTGGCAGAATCTGAAGAAAAGGTTAAGGTAATTCGGGCTCGGTTGAAAGAGGCATCTAACAGGCAGAAGTCATATGCAGACCTTAAGCGGAAGGAGATAGAGTTTGCTGTGGGGGATCAGGTGTTTCTAAAAGTTTCACCATGGAAGAAGGTGATGAGATTTGGTCGCAAGGGAAAGTTAAGTCCTAGGTTTATAGGACCTTATCGGGTTTTGAATCAGGTTGGACCAGTAGCATATCAGTTAGAGTTGCCATCAGAATTGAAGCAGATACACGATGTGTTCCACGTTTAGATGCTACATCATTACCGATCAAATCTATCTCTTGTAATACCAGTTGATGAGGTAGAGCTAAGACCAGATTTGTCTTATGAGGAAGAGCCGATTCAGATTCTGGAACGGGATGTGAAGGTGCTTCGGAGGAAATCAGTTCCTCTAGTCAAAGTATTATGGCGTAACCCTGGATCGGAAGAAGCTTCATGGAAGCTAGAGGAAGCAATGCGACAGCAATACCCTCACTTATTTTAGCAAGGTAATTTTGAGGTCGAAATTATTTTAAGGGGGTAAAACTATAATATCCGGGATTTAGGGGTTATGCATTTTCACTTAAATGTATGTGGTAGCATGCTTGTGTGTGAATTGAATGTGTTTTGGGGGCTTCAGGAACCTTGGGATATAGGTAGAAGCCTTAGAAAATATTTGATTTTAAGCCTAAAAAGGGGAACTAAGGGAGTTAGGGCTTAAGGAGTCTATTGTGTGGCTTAGGACACAAGAAAAGCCTTGGAAAAGTGGCAAGGAGGCGCCACTTAGGGCCTTAGTCAGTGACGCCACAGGGACTGTGAAGGGACCTATGTTCGAGCAGCAAGGGAAGCGTTTTGGAGCTTTTATTTCTCAACAAGGAGATGCAGTGATGGATGGCACAAGGACACTTCATGGATGAAGTGTAGATTGGGTCAAATAGCTTAAAGATTCAGCTAAGTATGAGTGAAAAGGGGGATTTGGATGAGGGAGGGAGAGTAGGCCGGCCAAGGGACTTTCATGATGACAAATTCGGTCACCTAGTAGCCAAAACTCCCTAAGCCGAATTTTAATTGAACCTCACCATCATTCCTCTTCTCCTCTTCTTCTCACCACTCTTTCTTCATCTTTCTCACCAAAGCCGAACCACACAAACTTTCAATCTCTTTTCTTTTTCTTCTTATGATTTCTTCTATCATTAAAATACTGAAAACTCACTAGACCATAGCCGATTGCATCTTTAACCTCTGAAGCCGATTTGTCCACTAGATCAAAAGCTGAATCTGACCTCTTTTGCCATCACTCTCCATAGCCGATTTCATCTTTACTCCTTTTTGAACCGATTCCTTTTCTATTTCTTTCTCAAAGCCAATCATCCTTTTGTTGTGGCCAAATCTCTCCGTGTTCCAAGTAAAGGTGTTCAATCGATTTCGGTAAGGGTTAACAGTTAGTTGAGTTCTCTTCTTTTTCCTTTGTTTAGCCGAAAGTTAAAGACTCTAATTCCTTTTTATTCTTTTGGCCAGAACTATGAAGGGAGATTTCGGGATCTTTGTAGCCAACGATTAGAAGGAGATCTTTTGGGATTTGGATATCCAAGGTAAGAAAGTTGTGATATTAGGCCAAAAGCCATATTACTTATTAAAGGTTTCCGATTCTAACTATGGATTTTAGGGAGCAGTACAACCTGATTCGGTAGATCTTCGAGACTCAGTGGTCGATGTAGGTAAGGGTTCTAGTGTTTCGGATCTGTTTCTTATTCATTCAAAAGTCGAAGGCTAATTGATTGTGTGTATTAGTGCTTGGCCGATTGTAACTAAGGTTCATCACGTAGTTCAGGATTTGGTTCGAAACCAAATCGGCATTAAGGTAAGGTGATATCTTCATGTGACATATCCTTCGGGATTTCTAAGTTGAGCCGAATAGGCTTTTGGTCACTGACTAGTGTTGGTCGATTATAGGAAGGGGGAAAGCAAACGTTTCAGGATTTCGCTTAGATCTACGAATAGTCAGGTGTGTAGCCCTACACCAATTCCCGATAGATTAATAGTGTTAGTATTAAATATGTGTTAATGGAAATATAAAGAGCATGGCTAAGGGTACCATTCAGTGGTACAGTGCATTCAGGTACGTTACCCCTAACTTACAGTTAATAAAGTTTATAAACTATGATAAGAAAATATGAGAAATATCGATATGGCCATGGGGTAAGGTATATTGCATGATATTTGTATGTTACGTATGTTGCATGGGCATATGGGTGATAGTGATAAAAGGGAAGTGTTCTGATGGTTTTTACCACATTATCTGGTGACTTGTGTCACGTATTATGAATCTGGTGACTCTGTCACATTATCTGGTGGCTATGCCACAATTATAAGGGCGATGTGCAGTTGACTGCAGTGACTGCCTTCGATGGTGTGTAGCGGATGGAGGGTCGATTTAGTAATCCCCACGGTGTGATTGGCAGGTACGGGTGATGTGTAGAGGTTGGATATCTAGGTGGGTTTGGGTTGCATCATTGCCTATATTTGTTCGTATGTGATATAATATGCTATGATCGATTGGGAATCTGTGATGGTTGTTACACACTGAGCCTGTTGACTCACCATTCGTGGGCTAACATTTTGCAGGTGATACTCAGTAAATGGACCGGGTCGGCAGAGACTTAGTGGTGGCCATGCTCAGCTCAGTATTTTCGGATTTCTTATTACGTTTATTTTAATTTATTTTGGGTTTTATTTTGTTGTAATAAGGCCATTGCTATTTTACTGTTTTATTTTGCGGTTTAATTTTTATTATGATATGAACAACATCAAACAAATGATTAACCATTTTTGGAAAAATAACATCAATTGTTTTGACACCTAAACATCTAAAATTTGACATTTCTTTTAACTTGAAATTTTTGAACACATGATAATAATGTTTCAATACAAACTTCAAAAACAACACGGTTTTCAACCTAATCACAACTCAAATCCAATTTCATTAAAACCACCAATTTTTCTAAAGTGACAGAACGAGGTTTAGCTACATTTTATTCAAGGAGCATGCCAGATCCGGTCAGGGCTTTTGGGCCGGGTTTGGGGTGTTTCATGACTTGTTTGATCAACTGAAGGGGGCTTCAGTCTTCTCGAAGATAGATTTGCAGTCAGGTTATCATCAGCTTAAGGTCAAGGAGGCGGACATTCACAAGACGGCATTTTGAACTCGCTATGGCCACTACGAATTCCTAGTGATGCCATTTGATTTGACCAACGCACCAGTAGCGTTTATAGACATGATGAACCGGGTTTTTCAACCCTATCTAGACCGATTCGTTGTAGTATTTATAGATGATATTCAAGTGCATTCAAAGTCAGAGGAGAAACATGATTCGCACCTTTGTGTGGTGTTGCAAATTCTGAAGGAAAAGCAATTGTTTGCCAAATTTAGCAAGTGTGAGTTCTGGCTGCAAGAAGTTACCTTTTTGGGTCATGTTGTGTCTGCTGAGGGGTTTAAGGTTGACCTCCGGAAGGTTGAAGCTGTGCTGGATTAGAAGCCACCTAAGTTTGTGGCAGAAATTAGGAGTTTTCTTGGCTAGCTGGGTATTACAGAAGATTCGTTGAGGGATTCTCCTTGATTGCGGCTCCTTTAACCAAGTTGTTGTGGAAAGAGGTACCTTTTGTGTGGACTGACAAACAATAGGAAAGTGTTGAGAAGCTAAAGAGGATTCTGACGGAGGCTCCAGTGTTGATTTAGCCGGAGGCTGAAAGGAATTTGTGGTTTACTGTGATGCTTCACACACGGGTTTAGGGTGTGTGTTAATGCAATACGGAAAGGTTATGGCGTATGCGTCTCGGTAGTTAAGACCGCATGAGTTAAATTATCCCACACATGACTTGGAGTTGGCGGCGGTAGTTTTTGCTTTAAAAATCTGGAGACATTATCTGTATGGGGAGAAGTCCACCATTTATATAGATCACAAGAGCCTCAAGTACCTTCTCACCCAGAAGGAGTTGAATTTAAGACAGAGGAGATGGATTGAGTTGTTAAAGGATTATGACTGTTCGATCGAGTACCATCTAGGTAAAGCTAACGTGGTTGCATATGCATTAAGCCGTAGGGTGATCTCGAATTTGAGGGCGATGTTTGCCCATCTTAGCCTGTATGATGATGGGAGTTTGTTAGCTGAGCTTTAGGTGAAACCGACGTGGACAAGTCAAATTAAAGAGAGACAGTTGTTGGATGATGTCTTAAGTGCTCGACTACTTCAAGTACAGAATGGTGGGGTAGAGGATTATAGCCTGAACAGTGATAGGGTTCTGTGTTTTCGTAAGAAAGTCTGCATGCCGAGGGGCATTGGGTTGAGACAGATGATTCTCCAAGAGGCGCATAGTAGTCCATACGCTATGCATCTTGGAGGCAGTAAGGTGTATCAGGATTTGCGAGAACAGTTTTGGTGGCCAGGTCGAAAGCGGGAGGTAACCGAATTCGTGAGTAAATGCTTGACGTGCCAGCAGGTAAAAGTAGAGAATTAGTTGCCTTCGGGATTATTGCAGTCGGTAAAGATTCCACAGCGAAAATGGGAGAGGATCACTATAGATTTTGTTTTTGGGCTACCCCTTACGCCTACCAAGAAGAACTTGGTTTGGGTAATTGTTGATCGGTTGACGAAGTCTACCCATTTCATACCAGTCCGGGTTGATTGCTCTCTATAGAAGTTGGCTAAATTGTATATAGCAGAGATTCTAAAGTTGCATGGGGTACCATTTTCTATCATCTCAGATAGAGATCCTAGGCTTACGTCGAGATTTTGGAAGGCATTACATCAAGCATTGGGGACAAAGTTAGATTTCAGTACAGCGTTCCATCCACAAACGGACGGACAGTCAGAGAGGGTAATCCAAATTTTGGAGGATACGTTGAGAGGTTGTATCATTAATTTCAGGGGTAGTTGGGAGGAATTTCTACCGTTGGCGAAATTCGCGTACAACAACAGTTACCAATCTAGTATTCAGATGGCGCCATATGAAGTGTTGTATGGTCGGAAGTGTCACACTCCGACTTGTTGGATAGAGTTGAGTGAGCGTCAGTTATTGGGTCCAGAAAGAAGCATCCAATAGGCAAAAATCCTATGTAGACCCAAAGCGTAAGGACATAGAATTTGCAGTAGGTGATCGAGTATTCTTAAAGGTTTCACTGTGGAAGAAGGTTTTAAGGTTTGGATGGAAAGGTAAGCTAAGCCCTAGGTTCATTGGGCCTTACCGTGTATTGAAGCATGTGGGACCAGTAGCCTATCAACTCGAGTTACCTTCAGAGTTAAGTCAGATTCATGATGTGTTTAATGTCTCAATGCTGAGACGCTATCGTTCAGATCCATCTCATATTGTACCATTGGAGGAAATCGAAGTAAGGCCTAATTTAAACTTTGAAGAGGAGCCAGTACAGATCTTGGATCGTGACGTTAAAGTCTTGCAAAGGAAATCGGTTCCTTTGGTTAAAGTGTTGTGGCAGAACCACGGTTCGGAAGAGGCTACATGGTAGCTAGAGAAAGTTATGCGGTAGTAATACCCTCATCTCTTTTGACCAGGTAATTTCGAGGCTGAAATTTCTTTAAGGGGGTAGAACTGTAACATCCTGACTTGGGGGCTTTGCATTTCATGTAATTCTGTGTGTATGCTATGTGTAATGTGTTAGTTTAGGGTGTTTGAGGGTCTCGAGAAGGCTTGGGGTTAAGCCTGAGCCTTGCTGAAAATTTCTATTTTAGACACTTTTAGGGGAGAGCAGGCTGGGGTAGGCTTTATAGGGTTTTTATTGTAGTTTGTTGACACAGGAAGTGAGGTAGTGGAGTGGCAAGGTGACGCCTAGGAGCAAGGGGAAGTTGACGCCTCAAAAAGGGGAGCTTGGAGGAGTTGGGAGCAGGTTCGAGTCACGAAATCATCATTTTGTGAACTTCTTTTTGGCGTTAAGGGGTAAGTGTTGGATTCGGTTGGGAACCTTGGAGTGTGGATGTTGAATTGGTCAAGATATTTGAATGGTTGGCCAAGAGAAGAAGGTGGGATTTGAATGGGTCAACATTTTCAAATGGGTGAATGAGAGTGAGTTTAGGAGGTAATCAAAGGGTGGTGGCTTGTGGAGAGTTGGTGGTCGAATTTTATGGGATGGAATGGGGAGATTTCGGTTTTGGGAGCTAAGGGGGGATAAGTGTGCCGAAATGCATTAAGGTGTTTTAGTTTTTTTTCTTTGTTGTTTGAGTCCATTTTATTGGTGTGCCGAATTGCTTTGATTAACTTTCATTTCCCCTTCTTTTGCTCTTTAGCCGAATGTGGCAGACCATAGGTGCAATTTCTTCTCTTTAATTTTTCCCTTCTCCTTAATTTTTCCCTTCTCCATCTAAGACTCTCAAGCCATACCTTAGCATCATTCCACTCGCCATTTCCATTGTTTCCATTCTTCTTCCCTTCCCCTCTTAAGCTGAAACTTTGTTAGCCTCCACCGAATCTCTTTTTCTCCCCACTCATACCCGTAATATTCACAACTGAAAGCAACCTACCATCTCGTTTGTGATCACTTTTCTTTTCTCTTCTCTATTTTTTCTATCTCAAAGCTGAAACCCCTATCTACTCCCATTCCCTTCTCCATTTCCTGCTAAAGCCGAACATTCCTTGTTTCATTATTCTCTTCTCTAAACCAGTATTTGACTTACCCGAAACATATCCCTCATCCTCTCATAAGTTTATTTTGTAGCTGAATCACTCATTCCTCCTTACCCCTTCTATATTTCTTCTTGGTTGATTGAAGGAGGGGCCTTGTCTTTGCGTTTTTCGGCATTTGCCAATCGTTTGAAGGGGCTCAAGGGGAGTCGGTTCCTATCAACTAAAAGTAAGAGGGATTCGGTCATCTCGTTTTCTATTTTCTTTCTGTTTCTGGTTGCCAAAGTCGAATGGCTAGTTGGCTTAGAGTTTTACTTTTGGGTTTACACTTTCTTATCTTTCTTATCTCTTCGGGGCGCCCACTCCGAGAATCCTGATTAGCTGAAGTAATCGAACTCCAAGTCGAGGAATAGAGTGAACCCTATCTCTTCATTTGAGATCTCAAGGTAGGGTTTCATTTCTCTCTAAGTTATTCGATCGATTTTCCTTTTGTTACTCTTAACTCAGTGTTTCGTTAAGCGATCATTGCCTCAATATAGTATCTTTTGACCAAGATCCTTCATGGACTTTTATGTCAGCCAAGTGAAGGGAAGGGTTGGACCCTTGATCCCAGCCCCTAAATTCAAGAAGCGCGCGGTGTCTGCTATTCGAGATTGGCCACCGGGTTCTGGGCCAGCTTCTGAGCAAAATAGTAGGAGATAGCAGTGGTTCCTGCTAGTGATAGTGGCGACATATATAGCAGAGTGCTGTTTATAATCAGGTGTGTAAAACTTCACACTTTAATATTAATATGTGATATTAATCATTTGAGGGCTGAAAAGCTGAAGTGACTGCATGGATAGTTGTTATGCTGCTATGGGTATGGTTGAGATACTAGGTATGTACCTTGTTGTTATGTATGAGGTAATAAAGGTATGACATAGTGATACTGATCTTTTAAATAGCATGATACTTTCATTTGGTTTACACATGTTATGCATGGGTTGGATATGATGTAAGGAGGGGAAGTGCTTAAGACTGTCACTAGTGGTTTGGTACCACCAGTGGGTTGGCCCCACATTCTTGATTTCGTGAATAAGTCTCAGTGGTTTGGAACCACCAGTGGTTTGGTACCACATGTATATGATTTCGTGACTCGTCCCAGTAGTTTGGTACCATAGTGGGTTGGCCTCACATACATGATTATTAGGGATTATCACTAGTGGTTTGGTACCACAAGTGGGTTGGCCCCACATAAGACATTTTGTGACTCTGTCACCAGTGGCTAGGTGCCACATAAGGTGTGTAGGGATGGAGGGTTGATTGTAGAAATTCGCATGGAGTGATTGGTTGGTACGAGTGGTGTGTAGAGGATGGAAAATCTAGGTTGGGGCTGGGTATGCTGCATTCATATTTGTGTATGTTATTTTGACTGGGTAAGGTCCAATATGTGATTATGGGCCTGGAGCCATTCATGTTATTTTACGGGGGATTTACACACTGAGTCTTGGTGACTCACCCCCTCTGCTTAACCTTGCAGGTAGTCAGTAGATCGTGGATCAAGGAGCCTAAGCGGACTCGTGGAGGCCATAGCATGTCATTTTCTGTAAACTCAGTTTCTTTCTTAAAACTGCTTTAATTTAGGGATTTTTGTTGTTTTAATAAGGCCTTTTTAAACTTGTATTTGGGTTTTAATCGTTAGCATTTACTTATGCCACGACATTAACATGTTTTCTTTTAAGTCGGAAGTAAACTAAAGTTTTTTTAACAGCAGTAACGTTAAACGTTCGTTTTCCCACAAGTGCTAACAAAGATAACTAATTAACGATCAATTAAACTCGAGAATTTTTCTTAGGCTACAACCCACTGGTTTCAAAACATCACCTAAAAAAATCAAGAAGACAAAAACAAAAAGAGCCGCAAACTTATGGGTTTTCATCAAAATTTCAAAGTCTTTTTACAAACCTTTCCCTGTGACACACCGGATCTAGTCGTAACGTTTAGGCCGAGTTTGGGGTGTTACAGTTCTAGCTAGCCCATGTCTTAATTTTTGAATTTGATGATGATTTTGAGATGTGAAATTGATGAATGCTTGGGCTTTGTGATAGTTGATAATGATATATGAAAGATATGTGATAGATTAACATATTTTGTTTTTTAATTTTTGATGAATTTGACTATTTTAGGCTAAATTGTGAAAGTGAGAAATTGAGGTACTAAAATGTGAAATAAATGAAATATGTGGGCTTGTATGAACATGAGGAAGATTCGGCCTAAGCATGGTATAATGAAATTATGTGTATTTTGTGATTTGATGAAATAAGGACTAAAATGTCAAAATGTGCAAATGTGAGGGTTATTTTGTAAAAGGCTCAAAATATGTGCTTTTGGATTGAATTGAATGATTTGGTGAATGAATGAGCTAAATTTGAATATGTATAGATCAAGAAAGGAGAAATTCAGACTTAGATTGAGGCAAGAATAAAGTGCTCGATTGATCGATTTAAATTGTGTTTCTACGTCTGAGGTAAGTTCGTTTATAATACAAAATGTTAAATTTATGTTCACTTATTATGCAATGAATAGAAATGTGGTTGTTGAGTTAGTAATGTGAATGATGGGTTTGAAGACAGGTGGCACTAAGTGTGCATAAATAGGATCGATATAGTGGTGAACAGCATTATGTGTGCGAAATAAAGAAAGCATCGATTACATTGATTAGCACTATGTGTGCGATACCGAGTCAAATTCGGTTTAATGTAAAGGCACTAAGTATGCGATGATATTAAAGCTCAGCTAAGAAATTGGCACTAAGTGTGTGAGTAAATCGAATGGTTAAAGAAGATCGAACAAATTGTGGTATCGAGCATTGAGTAGCAAAAGTGGTCAATAATTAAGTGATGGTACAGGTAGGTGCGGAACGTATGTGGTTTATGATATGGTATATACGATAAATGGATGATCATGTGAGTATTGACTATGGATGAGATTGTGTATTATTGTGAATTATACCATGTGATAGTTAATATTGTACATTAAATTTGAATTGTTGAGTTAAATGTGTTATATCACGAACTTACTAAGCTTTAAAGCTTACTGTGTGAGTTTTTTCTGTTTTACAGTGCCATTTAAAGCTAGCTCGGATCCGAGGATCGTCAGCGACTCAATCACACTATTGGCCATCTATTTTAGTACTATTGGAAGTTGTATATTTTGGTATATGGCATGTATAGGCTAGTGATTAAGGGATGTTTTTGTGATGTATAGTTCTTGCCATATGATTTGGCTTGATAGATGAATGATCTTAGTATATGATTTGGATATGTGAAAATGATAGTTATAAGGTGAATATGTGATGTTGTGTGAATGTTCATTTTGGTATGTTTTGGTGATATGTAAGTGGTATTTTTCATGCTTGAATTGGTTGATGAGAATGGTGGTTAAAATGTATGTTTTGGATGCATTTGAGATTGAATTTGGTATGGCTTGATGCTTGTAGGTGTGACCCAAAATTTAAGTGGTAATTTGGCCTTACAAATGGCCTATATTTGCCCACACGGTTGAGCACACGGGCGTGTGGTTCGACCGTGCCTTTTAAGGTTGCATTTCGAAACAAGTCAGACTCGTACACAGGCTAGACACACGGGCGTGTGATAGGCCGTGTGAATTAAGTCAGTGTTGCCCACGGGTCAAACACATGGGCGTGTCTTCGACCATGTGGACAAGTCAGTATGTATTCCGTGTTTTGCCACAGCTTGGACACACGGGTGTGTCTGAGGCCGTGTGTGGTACACGGCCTGCCCATACGGGCGTGTGACCTCTATAACTTTGAAAAATATTTGATTTTCGAAAAAATTTTATATGAGCTCGGTTTAGTCCCGACCCCTTCCCAATGCATGTTTAGGGTCTCGTAGACCTTATAAAGGGACTTTATGTATATGATTTGCTATGTTATGATGATAAGGTATTTATGTTTGAGAAATGATTGTAAATGTTTCGTTATGTCCGGTAATGCCTCTTAACCCTATTCCTGCAACGTTACAGGTTAGGGGTGTTACAATTACAGTACTTTTTTTCGTTCAAACGTTATTATAATTATTGTAATTATAATTATTATATTTAGTTAATTATTATAATGAATTATGATTCATATAAAAAATATCAACTATTCTCAAATTAGGAAATATAGGATTTTTAAGAAAACTTAATATAGCCAAAACAAAGATAGTGAGGTCTAATAGCCGTTAAAAGCAAATTCTCTCGGAAAAAGTTTAAAAGAGTTCTTGTCGTTCATTGTCACACAGGGTGGATTCCCTAGAGGTCGAAACTATTCTTAACGGCTTGGAATCGACATACAATTGCATAATCAGTTTCACAGTAGTTATCTTTGGTTTTTTAGACGATTAAAGGTAATCGTTCATACCTTTCTCACCCCGTTTCGTTCCACGCAACCGATCCCTAGATATGATTACAAGATTTTTTTTATTGTGCATAGGGTGTACCGGTGATCCGATAGAGGGGTGTGGGTGGTGGTAAAGTGGTGAAGTGGTGGTGCAACTAAGGCTTATGGTGGAGGAATGGAAGCAAAGATGGCGAGAAATGGTGGTGGTTGCAAAAAGAGAGAAAATAGAGAAGGAAAAGAGAAGAAAAGAGAAAATGGGAGAAAATGAGGGTGGTGGACAGTTTGGGAGGCTTTAGGGGTGGCGAACACTTTTGTTTTCGTAAGAAAATAGTGTAAGGAGGGAGAGGGAACAAAGAAGAAAAAAGGGGGATATGTGTAACACCCCTTACTCGTATCTGACGCTGGTACAGGATACGAGGCATTACCTTACTTAAAACATTCATACAAAAAAATTCGGGTTATGAGATTTCATTCAAATTTAAAACCTTTCAAACTTTGTCTTAAAAATCCCTAGTATGAGCCTACGAGGCCCAAAACACACTTTAAAAATCGTTTGGAACCAAACCGAGTTCTTTAGAAAACTTTGGAAAATGTCTCTAAAAACAGGGACATACGCCCGTGTGGCCCTATAATATGGCCATATTGAAGAACCGTGTCCTATGTCCGTGTGGATTTATTTCTCAAGTCAAACATACAGGGGTTTTCACATGGCCTAGCACACGCCCATGTCCATGGCCCATGTCCCTCACACGGCCATAACACGTCCGTGTCTCGGCCCATGTGCAAAAACCTTGACATCCTGTTTCTGACGTTAGCAACATCATAAGGTCACACGGCCAAGACACATGCCCGTGAGCTAGGCCGTTTGGCGAATTTAATTTCGCATTTAAAGTGAAGACTTCACACAGCTTGGGCACAGGCCCATGCCTATGGCCGTGTCTTCTACACGGTCAAGACACACGGCCGTGTCTCAACTCGTGTGGTTACTACTGGGCATTCTGTTTTGCCAACTTAGGGTCCAGAGGGACACATGGCCAAACTACACGCCCATGGGGCAGATCGTATATCACACACGGCCTAGACACACGCTCGTATGTCTACCGGCATGGACAAAAACAAGGCTATTTACCAATCCCTTTTGCCACCCTTACTTGCACCAATATAAGCCACATCCCGTAAGACTAATTCATATAATTTATCAATTCAATCATGCAACCTTCACATCCATGCATTAACATACTAAATACTCAACCATCCAATTCACTCAATCATGAAATGCATCATCATTTCCATATATCAATAACAAATATTAGCCATCATCCATGGCCTTACACAAAATGAATCAATCTTTAAGACAAGCCAACACATTTGGCCAAAACAATATAAAACTAGACAAAAGACCAAGTCGCTATACATGCCATACTCAAAATGATAAATCTAACAATACCAAATGTTCAGATTAATAGTGTGATCGAGCCTCCAACGTCCTTTGATCCCCGAGCTAGCTTGGCGATACTATAAGAAAATATAAAAGAGAGGGAGTAAGCATAAAGCTTAGTAAGTCGCATGTAAATAATTAACAACAATTTCCATGCATTATCATACTCATAGCATACTATAAACTTGCACATAATTCTCAAATGATTAACGGAATAACTTACTCATTTTCATCCTCACTAATCATACAACATAATCCGAGCTCATTTCTCATGAATTTCATGTACGCACCTGTATCACTTACAACATAGTCTAACTTTTCTCACTTTTGACACAAGTTTTAAATTACTCGTTGAACTAGTTGGAATACCAAGGGATACCCGACTAGCCTCACACAAAAGGGTACGATGCAGATGCCATGCCCCAGACATGGTCTTACACTGGCTCACATATCGAGGCTGACGCCATGTCCCAGACATGGTCTTACACTTGTTCTCATATCAATGCTGATGCCATGTCCCGAACATGGGCTTACATTGGCTCTCATAATGTGGCCAATGCCATGTCCCAGGCATGGTCTTACACTAGCACACGTATCAACGCTGATGCCATGTCTCGGACATGGTCTTACACTGGCTTACATATCGAGCCCGTTGCCATGACCCATACATGGTCTTACACTGGCTCTCTTATATCCCTAATGACATGGCATGGATATCTGATCTATTCCTATGGTTCAACCGGAGTTTTTACTATATCAATTCTCATCATACATAATCACAACAGTAATCAAACATTTTATACAATATCAATTGTTTAATGCATAATAACAATAGAGTTGTATTATTTACGTACAACTTACCTTGATATACAACATATGGGTCACTTGTTCGATTTAGTCCAATAACATGCTTTTCCCCTAGTCTAAGTTCGTATTCCATTTTTCTTGATCTAAAATAATAAAATCCACTCATTTAATAACCACATTAATCAAGACATTCCGAAAATCCTACTTTGGCAAAACTACCGTTTGCCCTTAGACTTTCACATAATTATGATTTTGCACCTAGGCTAGTGAAACGATTTTCATCAAATTTCCTCATTAACCAAGCCTAGTCGAATCTATTTTAAGCTTATAGCAACTCACAAATCCAATTATTTCACACATTTATTACCTATTTTACAACATTTACAAAAAGTCCATTTTAGGTGTTTTCATGAAAATCACTTAACAAAAGTTGTTTATTAAACAACTAAGATTCATTTTCTTCGATAAAATTTCAGCAAACAACATGAAGACTCACATGGAAAAACCTTAGATTTTCAACTATTTTGCAAAATAGTCCCCTCATTAGCTAGATTAAGCTATAAAGGTTTCAAAAACACAAAAATCATAAAAAATGACCATCAAGATGAATTACTTGCAAGGATTAAAGGTTGTTGAAATTTTCAAGCTTCCATGGCCCTTTTCTTAAGTAAAAATTGGTGGAGAAGAAAGAGAGAATGAAAAAGATGAAAACTTCCTTTTGTTTTATCAATTAAGTCACCTAATGCCACCAAACGTTTTACTTTTCAATTTCTTTGTCTCCATGTTCAGCCACTAATCACTTTGGGGTCTGTTTATTCAATAAGGACTTCTAATTTAATGTTCCATAGCAATTTAACACCTTTATCTTGTAGAACAATACTTTTTCACTTTATGCGATTTAGTCTTTTTTCAAAATTAAGCATGAAATCACTAAAATTAATTCAGCAAAATTTTCATGCACTCATATAATCATGCTATAACACATAAAATAATATTAAAAATAATTTCTCCAGCCTTAGATTAGTGGTTCTAAAACCACTATTCTTACTAGCCCCAAAATCGAGCCGTTACAATGTGTCTCACAACTTATGACAAGTTTGACATGCTAAAGGAGGAAAGGAATCCTCCACATAAGGCAACAAGGGGGTGGATGGTTGGCACCTATTATGCAAAGTCACCAACAAATTAATTTGTACATAGCTTCTATTTGTTGAAACAAACTTGAACAATTCTTTTTAAATATCTATGAGCTATCCGTATAATTTATTTTTATGGATAACTTTTGTACATATGTTCATTTACATTTCCTCTACCTCTATTGGCACATTAACTTGTTGAACTAATAATATTTACATTAGGAGTAGGTAAATTAGCTAGATATCATTCTTAAATTGCATGTGAAGTAATTCTTGTACATATTTGATGTTGTACAACAATGTAGCTTAATTATCTAATTTAGTCCAAGGGTCATCCTTTTTCATGTTTTGTGTGTTTTCTTAAGGATAAGCAAAGGCTTAAGTGTGGGGAGTTGATCTACCACAAATCGACGTGGCAAATTAGACTTTTCTAACACACTGAAGAAGTATTTCTTAAGAAAACTGGAGTTTTTAGCATAATTTGTCGTTATTTTTTCTATTTTCATATTTTCAAGTAATAAGTGAAAATGTCTCATTTTTGCCTTTGTTTTTTTACCCAAATTGGCCGATAGTTCCATTAGCAGGTCTAACGTGTGTTTGAGTTATGTAGGGATGTGTTGGAGACTAAAAATGAGCAAGAACGACACCAAGGGTAGTAGTATTATGATATCCAACCCATGGAATCATGATACCCCCGACAGTATAGAAGACCAAGGATTCCTTTTAGTGGTATCGTGATACTTGTCTCCCAAGGAAGACCCCAGGTTTCAACACTGCCTGAGATATCATGATATCCTCTTTTGGCTATTGCGATATCACCTTCGTCACAAGGAAAAACTTGGACAAAAAGGGCAACCTTTGTCTACCCGGCCTACCAATCATGCAAGGCCTTGTTACATTATGCCCAAAGACTAATCCTGAGATGATTGTAATCATATACTCATTTTACCTTGTTTGTTTATATAAGGCATTTTTTGTCTGTCCACTATCTTGCTTAATGGACAATTTACAACATAAGGCCTCATCTTTATAAAGACACATCAATTAGGCCACTTAATTAACTAAAAGGTCACTTTTACCAATTATGCGATTTAGTCCTTTTTCTTAAATTAAGCACTTAGACAAACGAATTAATTAACGAAAATTTATCACATGCTTAATCACATATCAAAAGCACAGAAAATAATATTAAAACATTTTGTGGTCCCAAAACCACAGTTTCGACTAGGGTATAAACGGACTGTTACAATTCTCTCCCCTTAGGAATTTTCGTCCCCGAAAATCTTATCGTTAAATAGATTGGGAAATTGCTGTCTCATAGAATCTTCAGGCTCCCATGTAGCCTTTTTTATTCCATGTTGATGCCACAATACTTTAACTAACAGAATTTTCATATTTCTTAATTCTTTCACTTCGCGAGCTAAAATACGGATCAGTTCTTCCTCGTATGTCATATCATATCGGATTTCAATTTCAGATGGAGTAATCACATGTGATGGATTGGATCAGTATCATTTAAGCATCGATATGTGCAATACATTATGTATCTTTTCTAGCTCAGGTGGCAACAATGATCCATACACAATTGGCCCAATACGTTCAATGATCTCACATAGTCCAATGAACCTCGTACTCAACTTGCCTTTGTGTCTGAATCGGGGTACTTTCTTACATGGAGACACTTTTAAGAAAACTTTGTCACCAATTTCTAATTCAATCTCTTTTCTTTTCATGTCTGCGTAAGACTTCTGACTGTCAGATGCTGTTCTCAGATTGTTACGGATTACTTTCACTTTCTATTTTGTATCTTTCATCGAATTGACCCTGGTAACTTACTTTCACTGAGCACAATCCAATACATAGGTGTTTGACATTTGCGTCCATACAAAGCTTTATATAGTACAATTTTAATGCTCGACTGAAAGCTATTACTGTACACAAATTCAATCAATGGAAAAATTGATCCCACGAACCATTAAACTCAAAGATGCAACATATCAACATGTCCTCGAGAATTTAAATAATCCATTCAGACTGACCATCTTTTTGTGACTGAAAAGCTGTACTGAAATGTAATTTCGTGCCTAAAGCTTCTTGTAGTTTCTTCTAGAATCGTGAAGTAAATTTCGGATCTCTATCTGACACAATGGATAATGGCACCCCGTGTAATCTCACAATATCAAAAATGTAAAGTTCGGCTAACTTGTGAAGTGAATACTCATATTTCACCGAAATAAAATGAGCGAATTTTGTCAATCGATTAACTACAATCCAAATTGCATCTTTCTTTCTCGAAGTCAGAGGCAAATCTCGAAACAAAATCCATTGTCACTCTATCCATTTTCACTCGAAAATTAGAATCGGTTGTTACAACGCAAAGGGAACCTGATTTCAACTTTAACTTGCTGTCAGATTAAGCATTTTGACATAAAGTCAAAGATATCTCGTTTCATACCAGACCACCAATAGTGTTGCTTCAGATCATGATACATCTTGGTACTACCCAGCTGTATAGATAGGCGACTATTATGAGCTTCACTCAAAATTATTTGAATAAATTCTTAGTTTCTCGAAACACATATTTGATCCCAGAATCTCAAACAATCATCATTATCAATTTGAAATTCAGAATCAAAATTTGAATCACACTGAGCTTGTTTCACTAACAATTCATTATCAAACTTCTGAGCATCACAAATTTGTTGTATACATTTATAGAACTTTTCAGCATACACATTCTATCTCGAAATAACAAATAATCATCGATACCACATCTGAGATTCTGAATCAGAAATCAATTTATGTTGAACTCCGTTTTAACTTATAGTTTGTTGACACACTTCTAAATTTCGTGGCTTCAAATAAACATTTATTTAACTCAATCCAAATTGTTTCATCATTCTAACATCTCAAATCGATAGTCTTTCTTTTACAATTTACAATAGTAGCATATAGTATCAACCAGTCTATACCTAAAATTATGTCAAACTCATCATATGGTAATAGCATCAGACCAGCAGGAAAATAGATATCTCGAAACATTAATAGACAATTCTTGCATATTTTGTCAAGTAGAACACTTTTACTTAAGGGTTAGATATTTTTACAACAAACTCAGTAGACTCTACAGGAAAAGTCTTACTGATTACTAGGTTCATGTATATATACGAATGAGTAGAGCCAGGGTCTATCAATGCAATAACAAAAGTGTCATAAAGAGTAAACGTACCCGTAATAATATCTGAAGATGAAGCTTCCTCACAAGCTCGAATAGCATACGCTTTAGTTGGCTCTCTAAGTTCAGTTTTTCCAACAGTATCCCTCGTAGACCTATGACTACCACTAACGTTTCTTGTATTTCGGGAAGGTCTATCTCTATTTGGGGTGTTACCGGATCTTGACTTCTGAGTAGTCTCTTGTTCAACAGACTCTGAGGAGTCTCGAATAAAATGATCTAATGATCCACATCTGAAGCAGGCCTGATTATTCAATCTACAATTCCCTCGGATGTCTTTTACCACAATGCTTACACTGGAGTCACTCGGATCTGACATTTCCAACACTCGCCATCTTTGGGAATCTCGAATGAAGTGATTTCGTGATCCACATTTATAACAAACTCTATTGTTATACTTACCCCAACATTTTCCCATTTGCCGTCTTCCATACTATTTACACTCAGGTTTGTTGCTTTTAGTACTTCCATCATTTGATTCAAATGGAGCTTAGGTTCTCAGACCAACACTTGGTCTCACACGATCTCTACTCGAATGTCCAAATGAAGCATTTTATCAATTGCTTGCATCTCTATATTTCTTCGTTAAAGGTTGAGAAAATTTACTCATTGATCTTTTTCTTTCATTACGAGCTTCAGAATCAGCTTTCTTGGCATTATCATCATTAGTAGCCCTAAACTCTCCCGCCCTATACTTACAAATTTTGTCTACTGGAGGCTTATTCAACAGATTAATATTCATATTCGGAGGCACAACTAAAGTCTAAGAGGGATTAGACGGGGAAGGAGATTGTGAAACAGTCGGATTATTTCTCATAAATTGAGTGAACCATTCACTCATCATCTGGAAGAACCCTTGTTTAGCTTCTCCCTCTTGACCGCTCGTAGTCGGTCTCGAATCAAATGGAACTGTCCCTTACACAGGAGTAGGCGCACTACTTTCTACTTCGTCAGCCACGGCTCTTTTGGGATTTATTACTATATAAAAATAAAAAAAATTCACGTTAGGATTCGTCGCACTATCACAATTCAGATATATGGCACGTATAGCTAGACTCTGACATGCTACGTTAATTTGAGAATCGACTAAATCGTAGCTCTGATACCAACCAAATGTAACACCTCTATCCCGTATCCATTGCTGGATTAGGGTTAAAGGTGTTATCGGACAGATCAGAAACTTCTACAACATTTTATACAACCATTCATTAATCGCAACTAAAGTGTCCCACAAGTAGTCAGCGAGACATTAATCATGCCTAAAAATAGGGTCGAGATAAAATCAGAACACATACAAAAATTCTTAAAAATTTAAAACTTTTCTATGTTTCAGGGGTTACACGCCCGTGTGAGTAGGCCGTGTGCCTCCCACGGCTGCTAGAAACCCCTGTGTGTCTTCCCCGTGGTTGAACCTGACTATACTCCACGGCCACCAAGCACGCCCGTGTACCTTGGCTGTGGTCAATCTTGACTTGGCTCCATAGCTACCAAGCACGCCCTTGTACTTTGGCCGTGGTCAATCTTGACTAAACCACACGGCTACCAGGCACATCAGTGTGCCAAGGCCGTGTACACTTAATTTGCTACTTAATTAGCCCCACGGTCACTAGGCACGCCCGTGTGCCACAACCATGTGGCAAAATAGGCCATTTGCAGGGTCAATATGCCACCTACATTAGAGTCATACCTATAAGCAAATTACCAAATCAACTCATACACAATTAGTCACAAAAAAACATGTCAAGATAACCATTCAATTTATACATTCAAATCTATTTCCATTCATACCAATTTACACAACAAAAACTCAAGTATACACAAGCATATTTCATCCATATTTACCATAAACTTGACCATTTCAAATGTCATCTAACCATACCAAAACATGCATCCTATATCATCTTCATAAAGGCAAAATATCAACTTATAATTAGCCACGTCACATGGCTAAGTTCATTTAACAAACTTATACCATATACTAGCCTATATATGCCATATCTAGCTATATACATTTCCAAAATGTACCAAAACAAGTTGAGTAGCGTGATGATGATCCTCGACGGTCCCAAGCCTTCAGTAGCTTTGACAATCTATAAAATAGAGCACACACACATAGAGTAAGCTTTCAAAAGCTTCGTAAGCCATATAAAAATAAACTTAACATATAATACACTTATTCCATTTGATGAAATGCCATTTATAGTTCTCATATCAAATTCATCTCATATTCACTACCTCATATACTTAGCCATATAATACCAAAATTCTTCAATTCAAATATTATATTCACACATAACTTATTCAAGCATATTTCGCATATTAACTCATCAGTCCATTTCACATATCCATCTTAATAAGTTCATATAGATACTTACCTTTTATGCACACTTAGTGTACATATCAAACATACCTGATACGGATATACAAATCATATAGTCGTTCAAAGCCAATGTCCCAGACGTGGTCTTGTATGAAATCAGATATCGATGCTCTATCCCAGACAGGGTCTTGCACGTAATCAGATATCGATGCCACTGTCCCAGATAGGGTCTTACACGTAATCAGATATCGATCCCACTATCCTAGGTAGGGTCTTACACGTAATCTGATATCCATGCCACTTTCCCAAAAAGGGTCTTACACGTAATCAACTATCGATTCCACTGTTCCCAAATAGGGTCTTACATGTAATCAGATATCGATCACCTATGTCATAACATAACTAATTTTATTTATTCCTATGATCAAACGGGACTTCTCGGATGTTAACACTATGTCAACCTTATCTTAGAATTCATATATATACAACATCTCATATGCATTCATCATTATCCGTAGTCATATGAACATGCATAATTCAATACAGATACATTTATTTATATATCGACTTACCTCGAGTTCGGTTTAACGAAAATGGATATGGCTACTCAATTACTTTTGCTTTCCCGCGATCTAAGCTTGATTTCATCGGCTCTTGATCTATACATATTCAAATTTTACCCTTTCTATCACTAATTCATCCAATTCAGTCCAAATACACATATGTAGGGCAATTTGCAATTTAACCCTATTATTTGTACAATTTATCAATTTAGTCCATTTTCTCAAAACATCAAATACACAAAATCATCACATAATCATGCTTAACCGAATGCTTATGTATATCATACAAGCCCTTATTTTCCATCAAATTCACAATTTAGTCTATCAAATTATCATTTTCTCAATTTAACCCTATTTAGCTAAATTCATCAAAAATTCATAACAAAATATGTTCACTAAACATATATCTATCATTTTTCACTATTAAACATAACAAATCACATGAGTTCATCAAAGTCTCATTTCAAAAACATCATCAATTCACAAAATTGAAGCATGGGTTTTGGAGTAGACGAAGCAACGATTGCAAAAAACGTAGAAATTATAAAAAAAAAACCGAAGTCAAAACTCACCTTAATATTACTTGATAGTAGTCGAAACCTAAGATGGTTTTCTTATTTTCTTTCTTTTTGTGTTTTCGGTGGAAGATTAAAACAATGGATTTATTTTTGTCTTTTCTCTATTATAAAAACCTTATATTATTATACTATTATCATTTTATCTTTTATTACAACAAATAAAAGCCATATATATACATCAATATACCGTCCACTATCTTGCTTAATGGAAAATTTACAACATAAGGCCTCATCTCTATAAAGACACATCAATTAGGCCACTCAATTAACTAAAAGGTCACTTTTACCAAATATGCTATTTAATCCTTTTTCTTAAATTAAGCACACAGACAAATGAATTAATTTATGGAAATTTATTACATGCTTAATCACATATCAATAGCATAGAAAATAATATTAAAACATTTTACTGACTCAGATTTATGGTCCCAAAACCACTATTCTGACTAGGGTATAAACCGGACTATTATAGGATTGACCTGCCATAAGTATGTTTCTTGGATTAACATGTAACAGTCACAAATATTACTCATAGCGAGAACTTTGTATATGAACCTCAGACTTGAGATGATCATTATCTCAACATCGTGATTCGTAATTTTTCATATGATCAAACGTATATCGTACCAAGTTGTAATATAAAGACTGATGTTGGATATAGCACAATCCATGTAGTGGGATATGGTTGATCAAGATAGGATTTATCCATCTTACATAATGGGACAAATATCTTAGGCCTTTTGATGGAGTGAGACTCGAATGCATGGCCTTGCTCGAATAAGTTGATATGAGATATCACAGTTATTTTTTTTATTGTAGTCTACTCAGAAAAATCAAGAAATATGATATTCTTATATACAAGTGTCCAATCTAGATATTAAGGATAAAAGGATATAATACATGAAAATATTATCATAGAAAGGTTATGTTGAATCACGACTTCTTGTAACTTGGGTAGCAATGATGTGTTGCTAGATGCCACTCATTAATTGTAATGTTAGAAAGGTTCTAGTATTACCACCAACATTAGAAGAGCCTATAGTGTCACACCCTATAGTTGAATCAAATAGAATCGAAATACATTAGGTATTGTATTTAGTTGTCACATGAATTAAATTCATTTAATTTGATAGTTAAATATTAAACACAGTATATGTACAAACTTGTTGTACATAACTAGAGAACATATATAAAATTAATATTTTAATTTGATTCATACAAAATATTAATTATATATATTTTACAAAAATTATGTAACGACCTGAAATTGAGCCTAGTAGAATTGGGCCCATTGGGCCTTGGGCGTAAGAGTGTTTAAAATTTTTGAAAACAAGAGAACGACATTATTTCAAGTTGGACTTATTAGAAAGGTGATTTTGGAAAGTTACGGGGTTTCTAGGAAGTTCCGGGTTCAAGTTTGGCTATAGGAAAGTTTTTGTGTTTAGGCATTTTAAGGAGAGAAGGTAAGTGGCATCAAGACTTAAGGAAATAAGTGAGTATTTTGCTAGCACAAGTGGAGCTCATGGTGGAGTGGTGTGACGTCTAGTGGAGAGTATGAAGGGAAAGGGCTTGAATCCCATCTATTGCAAATTTTGGATTTATTTTTGTGCTTTCTTTCCAAGTGTCGGCCATGGTTCTAAATATAGTAAGGGAGACTTTTTATTGATGGAAAGATCGCTAAGGAATATGGTAAGGAGGAAGGCAAGGGAAAAAGAAGGAAAGAAATCAAAGAAAGGGATAAAGGAGGGGGACATGTTGGTCGAATTTTAGGTGTTGCTTGGGATAGAATTTTCGGTCAACACTCATCTTTTTGGTAAAGATGATACATGGTTTTGGTAGGGAGAAGAGGGGGATCCAAATTTTCTATACCTTTTTGCAAGTTTTGTGCATGAGAGGTATTTTTTCTCTTTTAAACATTTTTGTGTCTCTTTTCCAATTTCTTTTCCCTTGTTTTGGCCGAAACCCGCAAGGTATTGTTGCTCATTTTCTCTTTGATAACTGAAACACTCTAGCCATTGTTCATCTTATTCCCTTGTTTTTCCTTAACCCTCTATTCATTTTGGTTCATCTTCTTTTGTTGTTAGCCGAAACTATCTAGCACTCTTCTCTCCATCCATTCTTTTCTTTTTGTAATTTCTTTAGCCATTCTCACTTTTATTAAATCTAAATTTCTTTGTGACCAAATTTTCTTGTTCAATTCTCTCCATAGCCGAACCTATTATCACCTTGTCTATTCACTTTTTCATTTTCTTTCATGCTGGGCACTTTCTTCTTAATCGAATCGGTAAGTTACCTTATATCCCTCTTTTCATTTTCATTTCCTTTTTCTCCCTAGCCGAATGTATGTTTATTATCATTTGGTTATTCCCCTTTTCTCTAGACCAAAATATCCCTCCTAATCCCTCATATCTTAATCATTTTCTTATTGTAGTATTATAGTGGAAAGCCGAATCACATACCCTCGTCTCATCCGTAGCCATAAGTCAATCGGTAGAAATCGGATTCATCAACGCTAAGGTAAGGAGTTTCGTCACGATTAATTTGGATCTATTTTATGGTTATGTTGTTATTTAGATTTAAAGATTGACTAATTGGTTATTATAAGGATTAAATCACTCGTTCTTATTCACTCATTGATCCTTCGAAAATAGTGGTAAGTCAAATCCTAGCCCTAAACAACTACTTGCACTTATCATAGTATCTTTCTAACCAAGACCTTTTCAATGGAGGCAAGTGGTAACGATTTGAAAGGAAAAGCGATAGGAGAACACAAAAGGAGTGGATTTGCAATTCCTACTCCTAAGTTTAAACGAAGGGCGGTATTGAAAGTTCGAGATTTTCCACCGGGTTGTGGACCATCATCTGGTGAGAATAGGCAAATCGTGGTCGTTCATGATACTAAGGGTAAGCATTTTAGATCGTTTGATTTAGATTTAGATTAATAAAATCACGTTTATTGGTTAATCATGTGTAATGGTGATTTAGGTGCCGACGATCAAAAAGGTTTAGTCCTTACCATAATCATGTGTGTAATCTCACACCGAAATCCCGTAAATCTGTGTTTTGTCATCATGTTGGAAAAATCGATCGAAGTTGCTTAAAAACTTAATAACGGTGATATGGTATGAATCGAGAGATTTGCTTAAAATTGTTAATACTAAGATTTGTCTAAATCGGTGTTAATTTTTTGATTTACGAAAATGCCCCTATGTGTCGAATTACGAAAATGCCCCTATGGGTCGATTTACAAAAATGCCCCTATGCGTCGACTTGCTAGAATGCTTTAACGAGCCGAATTATCAAAATGTTATAATGGGTCGATGCATCGAAATGACTCACTAGATTAATTATTGTTATATATATGTGGATATTTTATTTTATTATGTGTGATGCATTTTGACATATTGCAAGGGATAGGAAAAATTAAATGAAGAGTAGTGTAGCCTGGTGGCATTGTCAAAATATAAATATATGTTTACATAATTATGATTTCGGTGGTTCAGCCACGAATATTCCGTGATGAGTAGCTTGACTGTAAAAATTGGTGTAAGCGACGGGGTGGGTTGATTTGATACCCACAAGTGTGATTGGCTGGTCGAGGGTGTGATTGGATGGATGGGTTGGGTTGCATACATTTCATATATATAGATATATTGTTATGTAAATGGGCTTAGGCCTAAGATAATGCTATATGGGTTCAAGCCCAGTGGATAAGGTAAGTGGATTATACACTGAGTTCTTGTAACTCACCCCTTTTTCTTAATCCTTACAGGTAATGCTCAGTAATGAGGAATTGGGGCCATGGATGACTCGGTTGAGGCCATACTTTATAAATGATGCTTTCGAACATTAGTAAACTTCTTTTCCATTTTATTTCGTCACTTTTAGTATTTTGGGTTTTAAAGTTGTAATAAGGCCTCTGGGATATGTTTTATCTTGCTTTATGTTTAGACGTACCTAATATTTTTCTTGAATTGTTTAAAATGGGGATTTTATAAAATCATAAATAACGGTTTTTTTTTCAAATTGATTAATAAATGGATTTCATAATAAATATCTATAAATAGTTTAACTTGGATTTTCTTTCGAATTATCAATGCTATTTTCAAAAGTCATGATTTTAAGGTTCACTAGTTCGATTTTCGATTTATCAATCAATATCTCGTGATTAGAAGTATTTTATCGAATATTTAAAACCAATCTTGTTTTTCCTATTTATAACCAAATAACGCCAACTTTATAAAATTCACAAGTTCTTTATACGTTTTTCTTCACTTGACATACCAGATCTGGTCGTAACGCATGGGCTGGGTTTGGGATGTTACATTTTATGGTATCAAAGCCCGGTTACAAAACTCGGTTGTGGTTTGGGTTTAAAAGCATTTTTCAAAGCTGTTTGAATTTTAAATTACAAACGCATATTTTAGAGGAAGTATGGCACCACAGATATCCGGCACCAAGTGAAGTAAGTTTATGTTTTCATTTTACGATTATTATGGTATGACTGGGGTAAGAAAAACTCCACAAGATAGAAATACTTTAGAACTTTTAGCTTTAGGAGCTGAAACTATAGAGATTGAGACTTTAGGATACGTTTTGCGAGAACGACTTTACGTCCTATACTCCATAAAACATTGTTTGATAAAACACTGAAATAGCCTACTGAGTCATAAAACTCTTAATCAGATTAAATCGACATAGCAAATATGAGCACTAGAGGGCGTGGACGTGGTGGACGTAGCTGTGGTAGAGGCCAAGGTCCTAGAGCTGGATCTTCAGCACCGAGGCGTATGCCCGAAAGGGAGGCGTCGACATCGCCAGTGGCTGAGACGGGGTCTCATGATAGAGTTGGGGCTGTTGTGCTGACTCAGCTGGTTAGGGAGGTTTTAGAGGAGGTTAGGGGAATCGGTGAGGCACTTCGACAGGAGTGCATAGACTGTAAGAAGAAAAGGATCGCGGTTCTTCAGGGTCGCAATCTCGTTCTGTGAAGCGTGTCAAGGCACGTCCAAACTTTTCAGCTTGCGATTATTGCAGAAGGCATCATTTGGGTGAGTGATGGAGGAGGTCAGGAGCATGTTTGAGATGTGGGTCTAAGGAGCATAGGGCTCGGAATTGTTCCATCACCATTAAGACGGGTATGTTTTGGTTGAATGTAGAAAATTTTATGAATGAGTGATAAATACCTGTTTGCTTCTGAAGATTAGATATTTAATGATGTGAAGAGTTTCCAAGATTAAAATAGAAAGCGAATTAGTGTTATTAAGATTAGAGTGCGCAGCAAAAGTGCAGTGTGCTACGTTAGGATGTGCGACTGTTCCTATAGTTGGAAATTTCGAGAAAGAAATTTTTTTTAAGGAGGTAGAATTGTAACGACCTGAAATTGGGCCTAGTAGAATTGGGCCCATTGGGCCTTGGGCATAGGAGTGTTTAAATTTTTTGAAAACAAGAGAACGACATTATTTCAAGTTGGACTTATTAGGAAGGTGATTTTGGAAAGTTACGAGGTTTCTAGGAAGATTTGGGCTCAAGTTAGGCTATAAGAAAATTTTTGTGTTTAGGCACTTTAAGGAGAGAAGGTAAGTGGCATCAAGACTTAAGAAAATAAGTGAGTATTTTTCTAGCACAAGTGGAGGTCATGGTGGAGTGGTGTGGCGTCTAGTGGAGAGTATGAAGGGAAAGGGTTCGAATCCCATCTATTGCAAATTTTAGATTTATTTTTGTGCTTTCTTTACAAGTGTCAGCCATGGTTATAAAGATGGTAAGGGAGACTTTTTATTGATGGAAAGATGGCTGAGGAATATGGTAAGGTGGAAGACAAGGGAAAAAGAAGGAAAGAAATCAAAGAAAGGGATAAGGGAGGGGGACATGTTGGCCGAATTTTAGGTGTTGCTTGGGATAGAATTTTTGGTCAACACTCATCTTTTTGGTAAAGATGATACATGGTTTTGGTAGGGAGAATAGGGGGAGCCGAATTTTCTATACCTTTTTGCAAGTTTTGTACATGAGAGTTATTTTTTCTCTTTTGAACATTTTTGCATCTCTTTTCCAATTTCTTTTCCCTTGTTTTGGCCGAAACCCTCAAGGCATTGTTGCTCATTTTTCTCTTTGATAACTGAAACACTCTAGCCATTGTTCATCTTGTTCCCTTGTTTTGCCTTAACCCTCCATTCATTTTGGTTCATCTTCTTTTGTTGCTAGCCGAAACTATCTAGCACTCTTCTCTCCATCCATTCTTTTCTTTTTGTCATTTCTTCAACCATTCTCACTTTTCTTAAATCGACATTTCTTTGTGACCAAATTTTCTTGTTCAATTCTCTCCATAGTTGAACCTATTATTACCCTATCTCTTCACTTGTTCTTTTTCTTTAGTATTGGGCACTCTCTTCTTGATCGAATTGGTAAGTGACCTTATATCCCTCTTTTCATTTTCTTTTTCCTTTTTCTCCCTAGCCGAATGTATGTTTATTGTCATTTGGTTATTTCACTTTGTTCTAAAGCAAAATATCACTCCTAATCCCTCACATCTTGATCATCTTCTTGTTGTAGTATTATCGTGGAAAGCTGAATCACATATCCTCGTCTCATCCGTAGCCATAAGTCAATCGGTAGAAATCAGATTCATCAATGTTAAGGTAAGGAGTTTCGTCACGATTCACTTGGATCTATTTCTCGGTTATGTTGTTATTCGGATTGAAAGATTGACTAACTGGTTATTTTAGTGATTAAATCGCTTGTTCTTATTCACTTGTTGATCCTTCGAAAATAGTGGTAAGTCGAATCCTATCCCTAAACAACTACTTGCACTCATCACCGTATCTTTCTAACCGAGACTTTTTCAATGGAGGCAAGTGGTAACGATTTGAAAGGAAAAGCGATAGGAGAACACAAAAGGAGTAAATTTGCAATTCCTACTCCTAAGTTCAAATGAAGGGCGATATCGGCGGTTCGAGATTTTCTACCGGGTTGTGGACCATCATCTGGTGAGAATAGGCAAATCGTGGTCGTTCATGATACTAAGGGTAAGCATTTTAGATCGTCTGATTTAGATTTAGATTAATAAAATCTTGTTTATTGGTTAATCGAGTGTAATGGTGATTTAGGTGCTGACGATCAAGAAGGGTTAGTCCTTACCGTAATCAGGTGTGTAATCTCACTCTGAAATCCCGTAAATCTGTGATTTATCATCATGTTAGAAAAATAGATCGAAGTTGCTTAAAAACTTAATAACGGTGATATGGTATGAATCGAGAGATTTCCTTAAAATCATTAATACTAAGATTTGTCAAAATCGGTGTGAATTTGTCGATTTGCGAAAATGCCCCTGTGGGCCGAATTACGAAAATGCCTCTATGGGTCGATTTACAAAATTGCCCCTATGGGTCAATTTGCTAGAATGCCTTAATGGGCCAAATTATCAAAATGTTATAATGGGCCGATTCATCGAAACAATTCACTAGATTAAGTATTGTTATATATATGTGGATATTTTATTTTATTATGTATGATGCATATTAACATATTGCATGGGATGGGAAAAATTGAATGAAGAGCAGCGTAGCCTGGTGGCATTACCACAATATAAATATATGTTTACATAATTATGATTCCAGTAGCTCAGCCACAAATATTCCGTGATTAGCAGCTTAACGGCAAAAATTGGTGTGAGCAGTGGGGTGGGTTGACTTGATCCCCACATGTGTGATTGGCTGGTCGGGGGTGTGATTGGATGGATAGGTTGGGTTGCATACATTTCATATATATATTGTTATGCAAATGGGCTTAGGCCCAAGATGATGCTATATGGGTTCAGGCCCAAGATGATGTTATATGCTATATCAAGGTAAGTTTCATTCATTACTTACACAACATCATTTGATTTAGTTAGCCTATACATGCCATTAACAAAATAAGGTTTTCATTTATACCAAAACGATAGGTTGATAATGTGATGATTCGCTCTGACCAATCTCCAACCTTTCCGAGCTTTGAGCACTATAGAAAAGGAAAAATAAAACTAGTATGCATATTATGCTTAGTAAGCTCGTATAACATAAACTAAGCTTACCATTACATTCAATATATTAACCATACAAAACATGCTTGCCAACTATTTGGCAATTTGCCTATTCACATACATTCAACCAACATGTTAGTCACAAATATACCAATATGAGATCATCATGCCATATGCATATTTTATCCGTTGAATCATTGAATTTCCGATGGATATTTCAAGTAGTACCCTTGAGGTGTATAATTCCATTATTTGTCAATTTATATCCAGTAGTACCTTATAGGCACACTCTCGAGCCACATATCACACACTAGAATTACCAGTCCAGGCTAAATTCTAGGTGTGACAGATACTTTAAGGGCTTTGTCGGAATACCAGTCCAGAATAAATCCTTTATATGACAAAGAATTCCCTATAGAGTTCATTCTAGATTACCAGTCCAAGCTAAATCCAGTCAATTAGGATTACCAGTCCAGGCTAAAACCTAATTGAGACATATACTCGAGAGGCTCATTTCAAATTACCCGTACAACACATGTAGTTTTATCGGGGAAATCACATTTATCCATCGAAATTTAATAATCATTTGGAATTTTACCCTTTATCAGTAAATTTCCATCATATAACATTCCATCCATTACAATTGCCATATATTTCATGCATACAAATTTCATACAACATATACAATGTAATATAGCATTTAAAGTAATACATTTCTATACTCATTTAAGTTATACGAACTTACCTTGATATTTGTTCGTATCTAAAATCTACTAATCTGAAATCTTTTCCTTTCTCGATTTAGCTCTTTGTTTGGTACTTTCGGATCTATATAAATGAACTTAATCATCAATTCAATACTTTTCATATTCTATTGAACTCAATTTACAATTTAGGCAAAAGTATCATTTTACCCCTATACTTTTGATTAATTCCAATTTCATCCATAGGCTCGGAAATTGAAATTCATGAAATTTAATCCTTATTTCAAGCCTAACCAAAATTCTAATATAACTTTTACAGCACATGTATTCTCAAAATAACAGAATTTTCCATGGGTTTTACCATTTTTCAATTTAGTCCCCAAATCAAATTTCCTTTTGTAAAAGTTGTTTATCTATCAACAACCTTTCATTTTCTACCATAAAATTTTAAATTTTAGCATATTCATCCATGGAAAATTTTCTATACTTTGACATCTATTCAAATTAACCCCCCAAATAGAGAAATTAAGCTTTCCCGTTCTCAAAAATATAAAAATTACTAAAAACGGGACATAGGAACTTACCAATTTATGCCTTGAAAGCTTTTTTTCTCTTTCCTAGGGTTTCCATGGAAATATGTTGGGAAGATGATATGAAAATAAGATGATATCTTATTTAATTAATTATCATCTCTTAATTTCTCATTTCCAATTTAGTCCTTAGCCTTTTCTAATTTTTCCATGGATGATTCACAAAAAATATCTACATATTTTTCATCAATGGCCTAGTTACCAATTAAGGACCTCAAGTTTTGAATTCCATAGCTATTTAATCCTTATAGCTACTAGAATTCAAATTTAACATTTTATGCAATTTAGTCCTTCTTATAATTAAGCACCTAAATTATAGAATTTTCTTATCAAAATTCTCATGCAATTATTCTATCACATTACTAATCATTTCATAATATGAAAATATTTTATCTTTCCGGCTCGGATTTGTGGTTACGAAACCACTATTCTGACTTCACTGAAATTGGGCTATTACAACTCTCCTCCCCTTAAGGATTTTCGTCCTCAAAAATCTTACTAGCAAAGAGATTAGGGTACTGCTTTCTCATGGTTTCCTCTGGCTCGCAAGTAGCTTATTCAATTCCATGTTTTTGTCAAAAAACTTTTACCAATGCCACCTTTTTATTTCTTCGCTCTTTTGTTTCCTGTACCGGAATCTTGATCAGTTCTTTAATATATGTCATATCAGGCTAAATCTCCACTTCTGTTAGAGAAATAACATGTGAAGGATCTGATCGATACAGTCGTAACATTGATACATGAAAGACATTATGGATTTTATTAAGCTTTGGAGGTAATACTAATCGATATGCAACCGGTCCAATTCTTTCAATAATTTCATAGGGCCCAATAAATCTTGGACTCAATTTTCCCTTCCGTCCAAATCAAAGAACTTTCTTCCAAGGTAACACTTTTAAGAATACCTTATCACCAACTTCAAATTCTATTTCTTTTCTTTTAAGGTCGGCATATGACTTTTGTCTATCAGAGGCTACTTTCAAACTATCTCGAATCACCTTTACCTTTTCTTCTATTTCCCAAATTAAATCAACTCCAAGAATCTTCTTTTCACTAAGCTCTGTCCAATACAACGGTGTTCTACATTTCCGACCATATAGAGCTTCATATGGTTCCATTTTAATACTGGACTGATAACTGTTGTTATAATCAAATTTAATAAAGGTAAATATTTTTCCCACTTACCTTCAAATTCAAGTACACAACACCGTAACATATCCTCCAAAATCTGTATAACACGTTTAGACTGGCCATCTGTCTGATGATGAAATGTAGTACTAAAACGTAATCGTGTACCCAGTGCTTGTAACACCCCAAACCCGGCCTATACGTCATTACCGGATCTGGTATGCTACAGGTTAAATCTTAAAAACTTTGCTTCGATGGGTTTTGAAAAGTCTCAATTTTTTTTTTCATTAATCGTAATATTTGTGAAAAAGTTCGAAGAACTTATCATTTGCGTTCTGTTGAGTTTGAAAAGCCCATTTAACATTTCATTTTATTAGTAAGACTATGGAAAAACATAGGTTTATAAGCATGTGACTTATTAAGGGTGAAAATAAAATAAAGCGAGTAACACATAAATTGGAAACCTAAGTTATGGGGAGGGTGAAAATAAAATAAAGCGAGTAACACATAAATTGGAAACCTAAGTTATGGGGCCTAATTACAAAAATGTTCCCAAAAATTTATATTTTAAACAAAAAGTCAAAGATAGTCTATGAAAATAATAATAGTCTTGATGGCCCCTTGAGTCCGCCTCGGCTCCCATGTCCATGGTCTACTGCTCATCTGTAGAGTGGGAAAAACATAAATGGGTGAGTCACAAAGACTCAGTGTGCAAAACTTGAAAACTCATAAAAGCCTAGCGCCCACAAACACATTATGGGCCTTGGCCCATATACAATGGTAACAAAATATGTCATGCAAGATGGCCCATCCCAAAACTTAAGAGTCCATCCTCTACACACCCCCGTACCAACCATCACACCATGGGGATTTCTACAATCAACCCTCCATCCGCTACACACCACGTCGACAGCTACGCTGCCTGTCATAAAGACTGATCGCTAATGCGAACCTCAGAAAATACATTTAGTACTTCGACAGCTATGCTGCCTGTCATAAAGATCGATCGCTAATGCGAACCTTTGTGGCAAAGCCACCGATCGCCTCGCGACCTGCTCCCCTTCCATAAATCGATCAATCAATCCCATCCCATGCATACACACATACAAGAATCAAAACATCAAGCCATCTAACAGATCTCATACTTTCACATGCTTCGATACACATAGAAAAGTTTCTATAATTACGTACCTGGCATCCCTTACCTACCCTTTCTGGGTAACACGACTGTTCATACAGCCTCTCTTTCTGGCTTTTAGCCCATAGCATACATATAACATAACAATGCTTATGTGTCAGGAATCTACACACCATATTACGGTTAAGACGACACCCTCTATGTCAACACTGTTAGAAGCCGATACAACTGCTATCTGCCTAAGATGTTGTTCAGAAGCTGATCCATAACCCGACAGCCAATCTGGAACAACGGACACTGCTTGTTTCTTAAACTTAGGGATTGGGTTTACGGACCCAATCCTTTCCTTTGCCTGATCCATATTTGATTCCATCCAAAAAGTCCTCGTCCGAAATTACTATAGTGAAATAGGGTTGTTAAACCATATATGAGTTAAGATCTCAAATATGATAGCGAATCTAATAGGAATCTAAAGGAAACCCCTTACCTTGAAATCCCAAAATCGATAGGATACTTAGAGATTAACGGCTTTCGACTTTTTGAGATCTTGATGATTCGATCTACTATGATTTCCCGAAGTGCCACCCAAAAGAACATGTGATTAGAGAAAAAGTTAAACTAAAGATGACCTACCAATCAACTAACCATTCGGCTATAGTCTCAAAATTGAGAGAGAAGGGAAAAAGAACAGAAGAAAATCGGCACCTACCTTTACAGGGAATTCGAAAACTTCCAGGAGATTTTGGCTTTATGGAGAAATCGGCACAAGAGAAAAGTTGGAAAAAGAAAGTGAAGTGAAAGGTTTCAACTTTTGAAGAAAGTGAAGATGAGAGAAAGAATTGAGAGGTTTCAGCTTTTGGAAAAGAAGAGAGAACATAAATTGCAGAGAAAGTCTGAGAATTTTGGCACAGAGAATGAGGAAAAGAATAGGGTTCAAATGCCGGAATTGAAGAGATACCACCCCTATTTATAGAGAATTTCGGCACTTGCTTATCAAAATCCAAAAGTGCCCTTCCTGATAACTAATAATTAATCAAATAATAGGGGAAATTTCGGCACCCCTTTAACATGAAGAAACTGATTACTTCCCCCTTCTAGGAGATGGAATTTCGGCCAACTCTGCTCTCAGCAGATAGCTCCTATCTTTCCTCCTTTATCTTTATCTATTCACCTTTAGGAGAGGCCTAAATAACACCACCTCTCCCTACTATTATCAGCACAATATCCACATTATCCAACAGATAAATCTTCCTATTTTAGAGCATCATAGCTGCCCCTCACTATCCTCTCCTTTTAACGCCAAAAACAATTAAAATAAATAAGTGGGGAATGTGACTCGAACCTTGGATCCCCTTACTGCTTTTCACGCCACTGTCCACTGGGCCAGTAGCTCATTTTGGTGTTTTAATTCGCGAACAACATCTTTTAAACCCGGGCCTATCTAGCCTTCCACTAGAGTGCCCAATCAGAGATTAAGGCCTCAGCCCAAACCTGAGCCCAATCTGAACCCCTTAAACACTCTAATTATCATATTGAACATAACACACATCAAATGCAAGGGCCCATTAATTCAGGATGTTACAGTGCTTCTTGTAATTTATTCCAAAATCGAGATGTAAACCAGGGATCTCTATAAAAAATAATAGAAACTGGCACCCCATGTAATCTAACAATCTCTAAGACCTATAATTCAACCAATTTATCTAAAGAAAAATCCATACGTACCGGTATAAAATGTGTAGACTTTGTTAACTAGTCGACAATCACCCAAATAGCATCTTTCTTACTCGGAGTCATTGGTAATCCCGACACAAAATCCATTATAATTCTTTCCTATTTCCACTCAGGTATAACAACTGGCTGTAACAACCCCGAAGGCACCTAATGCTCAACTCTCACTTTCTAACATATCAAGCATTTGGATACAAATTCAGATATATCTCTTTTCATTCCCGACCACAAATACATCTTTTTCAAATCATTGCACATTTTATTACTATCAGGATGAACAAACATTGTACCTTTGTGAGCTTCATATAAAATCTTCTGTACCAACTTTGAATTCTTCGACACACACAATCTGTCTCTAAATAATAAACAACCATCAGACCCAATCTGAAATTCTGAATCAGGATTCAATTCACATTGTTCCTGTTTTGCCTATAAATCAACATCATTTTTTTGGGCTTCAAAAATTTATTGCAAAAATATTGCCCTAAATTTCAACTCAGCCACAATAGAACCATCATCAAGAATAGACAACCGAGTATTCATTGCTCATAAAGAAAATAAAGATTTTCTACTCAAAGCATCAGCAACTACATTTGCCTTACTCGGATGATAATCAATAACAAGAACATAATCTTTTAACAGTTCAAGCCATCTGCGTTGTCCCAAGTTCAAGTCTTTCTGTGTCATTAAATACTTTAGACTTTTTTGTGATAAGTGAAGATATGACATTTTTCATCATATAAATAATGTTCCATATTTTTAATGCAAACACAATAGCTGCCAATTCAAGATCATGTATCAGGTAATTTCTATCATGTGGTTTAGTTGTCTTGAAGCATAGGCAATTAATTTACCTTCTTACATTAAAACACAACCCAAACCATTCAAAGATACATCACTATAAATCACAAATTCTTTAACTGATTCAGGCTATACCAACACAGGTGATAAATCACAAAAAGCCCAACACGGCCTAGCCGCTATTTACACGGTCGTACCCCAATTGGCAGACCCGAAGCACGGCCTCTACCCAGATATTGCACGGGCGTGTCATAGTCGTGCCTAAATCGATAGGATGGAGACACGGGCTGGACCACGATTTACACGAGCGTGTCAAGGCCATGCCCATGCCGCAGGAAAGAGTAATTTCAATCAGAATTGGATGCTTGGAGCCCAAGAAACGCAATCTTAAGTCCACTCAAACACTTAGGACGAATTTGACTTGAATTACGAGTACTTAGGAGCCAAGTAAAGTATCCCAAACATCTATATAAACAATCCAAGGCAGCAATTCAAAGTCATCAGGTTTTAGCAGAGTTTTCTACCAGAGCTTTACTCGTTTAGGGAATTACTAGAAGATAGCCAGTTGATCCATCTCGAAGAGTCGGAATTCTACTCAAGACGGAGGATCTCTCCTTCAATTCATTCAAGGGGTTTTAGGGATTTCTTATGTTTTGTTTTATCTTTTCTCTTGAGATGTTTATTTTATTATGAACTAGATTCTTCAGATACCTGAAGGGGATGAAACCTATGATGAATTTTGTTATTTAATTCTTTCAGTTTATATGATAATTACTTAGTTTGTTCTTAATTATGTTGCTTAATTTAATCTGATGTGCTTAGGTGGAGGAGGAATAGACCCTGCCTAAGAGTAGATCTAGCATAACTAAGTGGAGTTGATCGGGCGCCTAGAGATAGAGTTACGAGATTTTACCGGATTAGGGTGAAACCTAATATGGGAGTCCATTGATCGATTTACTGCTTCCTTAGGGGGTTATTATAAGAGAACGAGAGTTCCACTAATTAAGCTAAGGTTAGACGTTATTTGCTTCGAGAGAAGGTTTAATATAGGTTAGGGAGTCTCACGGATCAAGCTAAGTAAAAGAAATCATATGAATTGAAAGTTAGATAACAAGTGAAGTCATAGGTGGATTCTTCTCGAGGGTATCATTTTTATCAACTGAGTTTTCCAAAGTCTTTTCCCAGTTTATTCTTTTGTCTTTGCATTTAGTTTAAGTATTTCACTAGTCTTAGATAAGTTAATTAATCACTCCATATTTAAGGCTAAATAATAGGAAGAAAGTGAGTAGTAGTACTTTTAGGTTCCTTGGGTTCAATAAGATATTCTTGCCAAAGCTATACTACTGTTCGACAAGTGCACTTGCCTCTATCATTGTCATAGTTAGTCTATAGGTTTGATTATCCTTTATAAATTTTAAAACTAGACTGTTTTGCAGCGATCAAGTTTTCGGCGTCGTTGCCAGGGAATTCTAAATTATTACGAAAGCTCTATTTTTATTACTTTAGCCATTATTTATAATTTTTATTTTTTCTAATTTTACTAATCCTCTTTCTTTATTAAACTTGCAAGGTACCTCTAGTTTATGACTAGAAGAAACCTTAGAGGACCATTAGAATACGACAGTGATATTGAAGCTACCGCACGCAGAAGTCATAGAGAAACTAGACAAGCTCTAGACTACGAAAGAGAAGAACAACAAAATAGATCCAATCCTACTGAAGGGATGGCCGAAAATAATTTTCCTGATGCGTAAGATTAGAATGCTCCTCGTACTATGTATGATTATGCTAAACCTAATTTGACAGGAGCAGAATCTAGTATTGTTAGGCTTGCTATAGCTACTAATAATTTTGAATTAAAACCTAACAGAATACAAATGATACAACAGTTTGTTCAATTTGATGGATTGCAGGATGAAGATCCAAATACTCATATAGCTAATTTCTTAGAGTTCTGTGATACTTTCAAAATAAATGGCGTTTCTGATGATGCCATACGTCTTCGGTTATTTCCTTTTTCATTAAGGAATAAAGCAAAGCAGTGGTTGAACTTGTTACCACGAGGGTCAATCACCACATGGGACCAAATGACCGAAAAATTTCTTTTAAAGTATTTTCCACCAGCCAAAATGGCCAAATTTAGGAATGACATATCTTCTTTTGTGCAGAATGATGCAGAAACATTATATGATGCATGGGAAAGATACAAGGATCTCCTAAGAAGATGCCCACACCACGTATTACCTTTGTGACTTCAAGTCCAAACTTTCTACAATGGTGTGAATTCTTCAACAAGGAAAATGATTGATTCATCAGCCGGTGGAACTCTGAACAACAAAACTCCTGAATCGGCCTACGATTTTATTGAGGAGATGTCATTGAACACTTATCAATGGCAAATTACAAGGGCAAAGCCTACAAAATCAGCTGGGGTTTTCAACATAGACGCAGTGACAATGCTGTCAACACATGTGGAGTTAATGAATAAAAAGCTTGATAATTTATGTTCTTAGCTGGTACATCCAGTAATGCAATGCGAAGCAAACGGGAATGTGGCGAATGCTGAGTACCCACCCTACCAACCAGGAGCAAAAAACGAGCAGAAAAACTATATAGGTAACAATTTCAGATCTAATAATAATCCTTATAGTAATACTTATAACCCAGGTTGGAGGAACCACCCAAATTTTTCGTGGGAGGACAAGGAAATCAAGGAATTCAAAGCGAGAACCTCCTCCAAATTATCAAAATCAGCCCTACCCACAGAAAAAAATCAAGCCTTGAAGAGATGCTGACAAAATTCATGGCAGCCATAGAATCTCCTCTTCAAAAGACTGATACAAACCTTGATGAACAATAGAAGTCGATGAAAGGACTCGAGAATAAAGTTGGAGAACTTACTAGGTTAGTGGGACACCTCACAAAGTTAATTTCTGAACGCCAACAAGGACGTCTACCAAGAAAAACAGAAATAAACCCAAAAGAGCAAATCCAAGCCATTACAACTCAAGAGGGTACAGAAGTAGATAGACCCACATCAGCGCAAGAAAAGAAGGATAAGACTGTGGTAGCTTAAGAAAAGACAAAACTGGTAATCAAAGAATACCAACCTTGCATACTTTATCCCGAAGCATTGAAAAAAGAAGATTCAGAGGAACAATTCGGTAAGTTTCTAAAACTCTTGAAGAAATTGCATATTAACTTACTTCTTTTTGAAGCTCTTTTTCAGATGCCCGATGCAAGGAAATTCTTAAGCAAGCTCTTGACGAACAAATGCAAAATAGATGAAGAGCACTATGTGGAATGAAACGCAACATGCTCAGCAATTCTACAGAACAGGCTACCACAAAAACTAAAAGATCTAGGGAGTTTTACGATTCCATGCTTAATTGGTAGTTTGACTATTGATAATGCATTAGCTGATTTAGGGGAAAGTATAAATGTTATGCCTTATGCACTGTTTAAACGACTAGGTCTAGGGAAGCCCAAACAAACTAGGACAAGTATTCAACTAGCTGATAAAACTGTTAGAATCCCTAGGGGCATTATTGAAGATGTTTTAGTCAAAATCGATAAATTTGTTTTCCCAGTAGATTTTGTTGTTTTAGACATGGATGAGGAAAATTCAATCCCTTTAATTTTAGGAAGACCTTTTCTTGCAACTGCCAAGACTAGAATTGATGTTGCCACAGGAGAACTCATACTTCGTGTAGGAGATGAATCAGTCAATCTTCAAGCTCTCAACTCAGCCAAAACCACAGAAGATGAGGGTAAGAAAGTTGTTTCAATAGATAATCAAATTATTCAACCTCCATCGCAAGAAACATCACGAAGCTTCAAAACTAAGCCAACACAAAAGCATACGATCAACAATTTACAAGAGCAGAAGATATACACCAAAGAAAAGCCGGATCCACACGAAGTAAAACCTAAGGAACCACCAGAAGAGCTTATAGAAACATCCAATCACTTTAAAATAAGAGACCAGGTGCTATTAGACAAAGCCAATCTTCACATCACTTCAACAGACTTGCGGGCAAAGGGAGAAATTCTTCCCAAGGTACACAAAATCATCCCCCACAACACAGTCGAGGTAAGTAACCTAAAATTCGATAAATTCAAGGTAAATGCTTCTCGACTCCAACTTTGTCATGAAAATAAAATCGCAAGCATGAGGGAAGATATTCAAACCTTTAAACCTCCCTCAAATTTTCAAACATGAGGACAGTCTAGCTTAAGACTATAAACGAGCGCTTCTAGGGAGGCAACCCGAATATTAACACTATTTATTTTCAAATTTGTTTTCAGTTTCTTTTTTTTCCATATTTCTTTCCTAAGTATTTAGCTGGAAGCTAACATAAAAGTGCATATTTCCAGAACACACGGCCGTGTCTGTGGTCGCGTGGACCACTGAAACCACCACACTGACAGGAGCAGGGCCGTACAAGTCAGTCCAACCACTCCCCAACGTCATGAGCCTAACAACCCTAAAGCACAGGTATCGACAAGAACAGCACGGGCGTGACTATGAACCGTGTGAAGCTACTGATTTCTCAAAATAGGTGTGGCTGACTAAGAAACGGGCGTGTAAAAAGCAAAACACCATTAGCCACGGCCGTGCTAGGCAGCCGTGTGAATGGACACACCATTGGCACACGGGCGTGGGAACAAGCCAGATTTGAAATTTTATTTAAATCCCCACAGCCTTCCCTCCTCTCTCACATTCCTTCTTCCTTCTCTTCCTTCCAAATTTTTCTCCCTATTCATAGAAAAGATCCAAGACACTTGATCAATACAAAGATAATACGGAAGACACGTAAGCATCATCTCCTTAGAGGAAACATCAACATGAGTTCATGCCGGCAGCTTCACTTAATTGACACGCCAAGGGTCTCGAAAACCTTTTTGGTTCTATTTTTATTTTCTCATCTCTTTTTTTTTTCATTATCTATACTTATTTTTTGCTTAATTTAATTTATTTCATAGTAGTTTCATGGTTTTAGGATCTAAAGGCTGCTAGGGAATCATACACCACAGCCTCCGAGGTCACACCCACTTCGCAAACCATCCAAAATTAGTCTTTTCTTTCAATTTCAGTTTTCTTCTTAGTCTCCTTCTTTTTATTTCCTTAATCTTTAAATTTATTATTAGTATATTATTGTTATTTCTATAGATCTCTTGGCTATATCTTTAGAGGCTACCCTATTTCTTCATCTAGCAAATTGCTTCTCGGTAGCCACTCCACTGGGCCCATAGAAAACACCATCACCGCCACCAAAGACGCCCCGAGATCATCCAGATTGCAGGGAGTATTACTTTCCCCACTTATGTTTTTGATTTGGCACATAAATTTCATTATCTATCTTTGTACATTGAGGACAATGTACATCTTAAGTGTGGGGGTAATAGTGCCTAACTTTTTGCATAATTCTCAAAACCCTGAAATTAGTCTTGATCTTAAGTATTTTTCTTATATTATTAATTAGGATGAAATTTCTATGATTTATGATTTTTTTATATGTTTTAGAACAAATCATAGTTAATTGTGCATTGATGATTAAATTTGAAGAATACTAGAGAATCAAGCATGATAAGTCTATTTTTCAAAAATAAAAATTGATAGGTTGTTGAACTAAATATGACTATTACTTTGAAATTTGAAATCTATAGGGGTTCATGTCAAAAACACACATAATTTCTGTGAGATATTGAGCCTTATAGAGCATATATTATTTTTCATGCTCACTTTTATTGATAATGAGTGTGTCAACTTTGAACTGTTATTCTAGAACTTGCCTCGTATATGCATGTCGAGACCACAATAATGATTTGATATACTGAGATGATAAAGGCACCTAGGTTTTAACCCGTTCACTCCACTAAAAAGCCTACCTACATAAATAACTCCTAGTGAACCCCGTTGAATCGTAACAACCTTTTTATTGACTCACCCACTAATATTATCCCAAAATCCCTTTGTATTTGTTATCAACATTCTTTTGACTACCCCTCTATCAAGAATTGACTTGATCAATTGCCAACTTAGGTTATTTCAATTATCAAAGTTCCTTCTATTAAGTTTTTCTTATTTTGTTCTTAAAAAAATCCAAGTTTATTCAATAAAAGAGCTTAGAGAAATTAAACTCCAATTGTTGAAGAAAAAAGCTCGTATTAAAGTATTATCAAATTTTAAAGTGAAGAAAATAATCTTTATTATAGAGTAATTATCAATAGTGGTATTATTACTTTTCATTCGATGTAAATATTCATATTTAGTTCATTATTTTTAGATTAGGTAATTAGTCAATTCAATCTCGATTTTAACCTTCTGATACAGCCTTTATCCATACCTTTTAACCCAAGTCCCGTTACAACCCTAATAAAGACCTTTTAATTTGTTTATTATCTCATATACAGTGGTAGAGATTTGATTGTCAGGCAAGCCTATGGGATTAACTTTTCAGGTTTGACTTTTGAGCGCCTTCTTTGATCCTTAAACACTTTAAGTGCTTTGAGTGAATCTTTAGTGAGGATGTTAATCCTTGTCGATTTTGAATCAAAGGCAATTATTTAAATAAGGGGAGACACCTATGTTTTCATGCTACAAAATCATGACTTATCTCGTTTGAATCGTTAGGGCACTTCGAGCTAAATGATCCATGTATAAATTATCTATGAATTATGATGAGGCATTGTCAATGGGAATTATGAATTTTGGAAAGTTCATTTTAATTGTAAGTTGAGAATTTTGCTTGAGGACAAGCAAAAGTTTAAGTGTGGGGGTATTTGATAAACCGTAAAAGTAACATATTTTAATCCCACATTTAGTATGCTTTTGGATGAATTTATCCTTAATTTATGTAAAAAGGTGCTCTTAATCCTTTCTTTTCATGTCTTATACTCAGGAAAGCACCCATGGATAAAAAAGACGCAAAACGGGTTTAAAACGGACCAAAGTGGGCCAACCTAAGAAGTTGGCACGGCATGGACTTCATGCCACACAGCCTAGCCCCAATACTTAGATTGCACACGGTCACACCCTGATTTACACGACCGTGCCTCGTCGACAAAAAGCCCAACACGGCCTGACCCTGATGTACACGGCCATGCCCCAATTGGCAGACCCGAAGCACGGCCTCTACCCAGATATTGCACGGGCGTGTCATAGCCGTGCCTAAATCGACAGGATAGAGACGCAGGCTGGACCACGATTTACACGGGCGTGTCAAGGCCGTGCCCTTACTGCGGGAAAGAGTAATTTCACTTGGAATTGGTTGCTAGGAGCCCAAGAAACGCAATCCTAAGTCCACTCAAACACTTAGGACAAATTTTACTTGAATTACGAGTACTTAGGAGCCAAGTAAAGCATCCCAAACATCTATATAAAAAATCCAAGGCAGCAATTCAAAGTCATCAGGTTTTAGCAGAGTTTTCTGCCAGAGCTTTACTCGTTTAGGGTACTGAAGATAGCCAGTTGATCCATCTAGAAGAGTCAGAATTCTACTCAAGACGGAGGATCTCTCCTTCAATTCCTTCAGGGGGTTTTAGGGATTTCTTATGTTTCGTTTAATCTTTTCTCTTGAGATGTTTTCTTATTTTATTATGAACTAGATCCTTCAGATACCTGAAGGGGATGAAACCTATGATGGATTTTGTTATTTAATTCTTTCGGTTTATATGATAAATAGTTAGTTTGTTCTTAATTATGTTGCTTGATTTAATCTGATGTGCTTAGGTGGAGGAGGAATAGACCTTGCCTAAGAGTAGAACTAGTATAATTAAGCGGAGTTGATCGGGCGCCTAGAGATAGGGTTACGAGATTTTGCCGGATTAGGGTGAAACCTAATATGGGAGTCCATTGATCGATTTACTGCTTCCTTAGGGGGTTATTATAAGAGAACGAGAGTTCCACTAATTAACCTAAGGTTAGACATTATTTGCTTGGCGAGAAGGTTTAATATAGGTTAGGGAGTCTCACGGATCAAGCTAAGTAAAAGAAATCATATGAATTGAAAGTTAGATAGTAAGTGAAGTCATAGGTGGATTCTTCCCGAGGGTATCGTTTTTATCAACTAAGTTTTCCAAAGTCTTTTCCTAGTTTATTCTTTTGTCTTTGCATTTAGTTTATGTATTTCATTAGTCTTAGATAAGTTAATTAATCACTCCATATTTTAGGCTAAATAATAAGAATAAAGTGAGTAGTAGTACTTTTAGATTCCTTGGGTTCTATAAGATATTCTTGCCAAAGCTATACTACTGTTTGACAGGTGCACTTGCCTTTATCGTTGTCATAGTTAGTCTACAGGTTTGATTATCCTTTATAAATTTTAAAACTAGACTGTTTTGCAGCGACCAACAGGTACTTCAGTCAATAGAGCTTTTAGCCTGTCAAAACTTTGTTGACATTTATCAGTCCACTCGAACTTCATACCTTTCTGTAATAGTCGAGTCATCGGAGAGGCTGTCCTCAAAAACCCTTTTACAAATCTCCTATAATACCCGGCTAAACCCAAAAAACTTCTAAGTTCTAACACACTCTTTGGTGGGTTCCAATTGACAATTGCTAAAATTTTGCTCGGGTCTACCCTGATACCTTCAGCAGATACAATGTGTCTAAGAAATCCAACTTCCCGTAGCCAAAATTAGCATTTACTGAACTTGGCATACAACTGTTTCCCCCGTAAAGTTTGTAATACAATTCTTAGATGATTAGCATGCTCTTTTTCATCTCAGGAATAGACTAAAATGTCATCAATGAATACCACCACAAACCTATCTAGGTACAATCTGAAAATTCTATTCATCAGATCTATAAACATTGTCGGTGCCCAAAGATCAATCATGAGATGGTTGTAATAACATACTTGATTTACCATGTTTAATAATATAAATCATTGCCATTATTATTTTAGTTTTTCTTTCTGTGTGTACAAATAAACTATTTTATAATAATGTCATGAGAATAATATGATTATTCTTAAAAGATCCCTAGTCAAGTATTATTGTTGACTAGGACAACAATAATGCATTAAGACTAACATGTAGTTGGTTGATGATAAAGAGTTGTCATTGATATGGAGTGTCAAAATAAATGCATGAATGTGTGTTAGAAAACAACATATTGGATTGACCCGCTATGAGTTTGTTTCTTGGATTATTATGTAATTGTCACAATATTACTCATAGTGATTAATATGTATATGATCCTCAGACTTGAGATCATCATTATCCCAACATCGTGAGTTGTATATTTTGATACAGTCAAACGTACACTGTAACAGGTTATTCTATAAAGGCCGATGTTGGATATACCACAATCTATGTAGAGGGTTATGGTTGATCAATATAGGATAAGTCCTTCCTACATAATAGGAGTAATATCTTAGGCCACATGATTGAGTGAGACTAGAAATGCATGGCCATGCTCAAATAAGTTGATATGAGATGTCATACTAATTTGTATATCATAGTCTACTCAAGATATCAAGAAACATAGGATGGACTATGCAAGTATGACTATCCCATGACTTGTATCCGTTCCAAAGATAAAGGACTTAAGGATTAATGCATGAAAGGTTAATCACAAAAGGTTATGTCGAATCATGACTTCTTGTAGCTTAGGTAGCAATGATGCATTGCTAGATGCCACTCATTGTTTGTAACATTAGAATCATTCTAGTATTACTGCTAACGTTGCAAGAACCTACAGGGTCACACTCTATGGTTGAAATGAATGGAATAAAACATAGTTGGTATTGTGTTTGGTTGTCACATGAATTAAATTAATTAAAGAATTAATTTAATTAGGCGATAAAATATTGAACTTATTATATGTACAAGGATGTTGTACACATAATGATAACATAGTTCTATTAATATATGAATTTGATTCAGTATATAAATTTAAATAAATATAGTTTATCAAATCCTTGTTATAATTAATGTAATTATAATTTTTAGATATAATTAATGTAATTATAATTTTCAGTTAAAAACTTTATTGTATTTATTTAATTTTACGATACATTCAAGAGATACCAAATATTAAAGGTATTAAAAAGATACAAAGCTTAAAAAAAAGCAGAAACCCTAAGAGATTGTTTGTGAGGTCTAGCAGCTGTCAAGCAAATAAACCTCCAAAATAGTTTTGGAGATTTCTTCCATTCATAGTCAAACTGGGTGGATTATGTAGAGGCCGACATCGGAGTAAGGTTGTGGCTTGGTACGATAGTAGATCAAAACTCTTGTTGCCGAGGCATCGCTGTCTACTCAGATTGAAGTTTCGGTAATTTCAGAACCTTTATTTAACCCTGATTCATTCCTCACACATGGATTCATGTTTTGGATCGTCGAAATTAATTTTATTTTACTGCACCATGGGGGTGCTGACATTCCAATAGTCGGTACATTAGTCAGCCCAATGGCATCACTAAAAACTCATAGTGGTCATATCTAGCTCTAAAAGATGTTTTTGGAACATTAGAGTCCTTTACCTATAACAATAATAACCCGAGCAAAGATCAATTTTTGAAAATATTGTAGCTCCTTTTAGCTGATCAAATAAGTCATCTATTCGAGGCAATGGATACTTATTCTTGATTGTAACTTTGTTGAGCTGCTTGTAATCAATACATAACCTCAGAGATCCATCTTTCTTCTTTACAAATAAAACTGGAGCACCCCAAGGTGAGAAATTGGGTCAAGCAAAGCCTCTGTCAATTAATTCTTGTAAATGTGCTTTCAACTATTTCAACTTAGTTTGAGCCATTCTATAAGGTGCTACTGATATTGGTGTTGTTCCCGTTATAAGATCTATAGAAAACTCCACTTCTCTAACCGGTGGAAAACCAGGTAACTCTTTTGAAAACACATCAGGAACTTTACACACTATCGGCACTGACTGAATCTTTGACTCAGTTACCTTTGTGTCCAACACATAAGCAAGATAAGCATCGTATCCCTTTTTGATACATTTCTGTGCTGCTATTACTGAAATCACATTAGACAACCCATCTAATCTAGTAGAATCAACATGGAGTAACTCACCATTCTGACATTTCAACACAATGTATTTCTGTTTACAATTCACTACTGCATCATGCTGGGTTAAATAGTCCATTCCCAAAATTACATCAATTTCATCAAAAGGCAGTAACATCAAATCAGCTGAGAAGTGTTTACCCTTTACCATCAATGGACAATCTTTACAAACTTTATCCACCATCACACATTGACCTAGAGGATTTGAAACTTCCACCACAAATTCAGTGAATTCAACTAGTAAATTTTTAACATTTTCTAATTTTGTACATATATATGAGTGTGTGGAACTGGGATCAATTAAAGCAATAATATCAGTGCCAAGTAAAGAAAATGTACCAGTAATGACGTCTAGAGCAGAGGCATCCTCTCTGGCTTGTATAGCATAGGTTCTCGCCGGTACTCGTGCATCAGATTTAACTGTTGAATCTTTTGTAGCACTACGGCTACCACCAAAATTTGTAGGCTATCGAGGTGGTCTACCTCTAGAGACAGTATTACTTGGATTTGAAATTTGTTCAACATCTTTTTCCCCTCTTTTCGGATAATCTATGAGGAAATGATCAAGAACCACATTGGTATCAAGCCCCACTTTTTAGAAGATATTCCCCAAAATGAAACTTATTACAGTAGTTACATTTTGGCTTTGGATTTCCTACACTTCCAACACTAGTTACTGATGGGGACGATGATCTCGGGTTAGAGCGTTGATAACCCCGCTCTTTTCTAGAATATCCAGTAGATGCGGTAAAACGATCCTGATATCTCTTTAATTTTTTTGAAACAGATAATTGGGATTTTCCCATAGGTCTCTTACCAGAAACCCGAGCTTCTCTCTCGACTTGTTTTTTTTTTTTTTACTTAATCCCTTTGCTTTTAATGCCTGGTCAACCAGTTCTGCAAATTCTCTTATTTCAAGAATACCAATCAACGGTTTAATATCTTCATTCAGCCCTTCTTCAAATAATTTGCACATTTCATCCACAGTTTGAACCCATTCTAGAGCATATTTATTCAGTTGAACAAATTCCCATTCATATTCGAACACTATCATGTTCCCCTGTTTAAGTTCTAAGAATTCTTTTCTTTTCTGATTCAAGAATGTAGCACCCCAAACTCGGCCCAAACACTACAACCGGATCTGGTATGTCACTAAGAAAATTTCTGTAAAGCCAATCGTGTTGACAGAAAGCCCAAATGTAATTTATATAAAATATGCCCTAATAATCAAAAGCCCAAAACTTAATTACATGTCTTAGTTTAAAAAAAAAAGAATAAAACCCATAATAAAACAAAAATGTAAACTAGTGGCCCATGGCCTTATTACAACGAAGTTTGAATCCATAACATAAAATAAAAAAAACTATCAAGTAGGGGCTTTTTGCCGGATCCACATATTCTTTTGCATGGCCACCTTGCGCTCCTCTCCACCCCAATCCGATGCACTAATTGTCACCGAAGGTTAATTTAATTGGTGAGCATAAACTTCGGTGCAACCCTCATGCACCACTAGTTTTGGTCCTCAACCCATAAAACATAACAACAATTTCATTTACATAATTAACAAGTAATATGCAAAACCCAACCCATTTGCCTAGGTTTCCATCCGCTACACGCCCCCGTACCAACCGATCACACCATTGGCGATTTCTACAATCAACCCACACCGCTACACGCCAAGATGGCAGTCATGCTGCTCATCATCATATTATGGCCGAAGCCCTTATAACAAATCACGGCATTATCCACTACATGAAATCACGGTAAAAACCGCTTCACATATACATATACATATAACTTCCTCCTTCATCACCCAACCCATGCAAACACGTACAACAGTCTACTTGTAACATATAATCAGAATATTTACTAACCTGGTGGTCCGCTGTTTATTTCTGAGATTTCGGCTTTTAATGTAACATTTAAAACTTATGAACATATATATTAATAATTAGATCTAGATGGTGGGGAAGTATTACACACCTGATTCTCGTACTAATGCTTTCTTTATGTCTACGCTACTATCACTCAAGACTACCACTATCAGCCCACGATCTGACTTCGATGTTGGCCCACACCCTGATGGCCAATCTCGCAGTACCGAAACAGATCACTTCTTGTATTTGGGTGTTGGTTTTGTAGATCCAACCTTTTCTGCCTGACTGTTATTCAAGTCCATCCTTAATCACTAAATTATTTAAATGATGAGATCTAATCACTTAACATCTATAACACTTAAGTCGAATTCTTACCTAGTTAATCGAATCCCGAATGTCATTGAGAACACGTCACCTTCCTTCCTACATTCGGCCATCACCAAAAATAGTTAACCAAACAGATGATCGTAATCCATCTAACACCTGAAGACATTCGGCCAAAGACAAAGGATAAGAAAGTGGCCATTCGGCCGAACCTACCCTTAACCACCTACCTTCGGCTTTTCATAAATCGGCACTATAGATATCAGCAAGAAAGGATTCAGCTTCCAAGATAAGAGAGTGAAATCGACAAGGCCTTAGAAAATAGATTCGGATTAGAAACTTGATAAAAAGAATGAAGAAATCGAAAAGAAGCAAAATCCTGAAACTTACCAAATTGGAGAGGAGTATTCGGCTATGGTTCACTTTCGGGAAAACGAAACCACCCTTATAGATTCAGCTATGGGAGATGAGGGTATGATCAAAGGGATTCGACTTTTAGAAGAGATCTAGGAGAAAAGAGAAGAACTAGAGAGTTTTCAGCTTTTGATAAAAATCCCGGAGGGATAAACTGATATGGTTTCGGCTAGAGAGAAAAGAGAAAAGAGAACAAGGAGATGCTTGAAAATTCGGCTAACTAAAAAAGAAGAGAAGGTAGAAAGAATAGGGGAGAAATTTCGGCAGAGAAAATATGAGAGCTTTAGCAGTGATTTCGGCAGAAAAGAGAAGAATGAATAGTAAAATTTCGGCACATACACCTTAAGCCAAAACCGAATGCCCCTTTCTTTTCAAATTCCTCAAAGTTTCGGCTAACATTAAACACTTAAAGATGGCTCATATCTTTCTAAGTTTACTCATCCCAGAAGAGTCTTAACTAGCTCCAACACCTCCTTCCAATATTAGCTTTTTATTCACTTAATTAAAACAATAAAACTCCAAAAAGAAAATACCTTGTGTCGTCCCCTCCTAAGGCTCCTAAGTGCCGAATTTTTGACCCAAAACTTGGGCTTCTGGTGGCCACAAATTGGGCCTCTTCCCTTGCCTTTTTAACGCCAACTCCCCTCCTCCCTTATGGCATCATTCCCTTCTAGGCCACAAGCCCAAAATGTTCATTAAACTACTTGAAATTTTATTTTAACCCAAGTAAGCTTAAACAAAATATTTAATTTGGGCCTCTGTTTTAAACACATGAAACAAACACCACATATAAATGCACAGGCCCACCTTTAGGATGTTATAGTTCTACCCCCCTTAAAATAAATTTCGGCCTCAAAATTTACCTGATCAAAGGAGATGGGGATACTGCTGTCGTATAACATCCTCTGGCTCCCACGTCGCCTCCTCTACGTCGTGATTTCGCCACAAAACTTTGACCAATGGAACAAACTTCCTTCTCAACACTTTCACCTCTTGATCCAGAATTCGCACTGGCTCTTCCTCAAAAGACAAATCCGGCCTTACTTCTATCTATTCTACCAGCACTACGTGCGATAGATCAGATCGATAACATCTTTGCATCGAGACATGGAACACATCATGTATCTGCTCCAACTCCGAAGGCAACTCCAAACGATAAGCCGCTGGGCCCACATGATCTAGTACCCGATAAGGCCTAATAAATCGTGGACTTAACTTCCCCTTTCGTCCAAACCTCATTATCTTCTTCCGCGGGGATACCTTCAAGAAAACTTGATCACATTTCGCTTTAGATCCGCGTAAGACTTCTGTCGATCAGACGCTTCCTTTAACCTAGCCCGTATTAACTTAACTTTCTCCTCCGTTTTCGGCACTAATTCTAGACCTAACACCTTGCATTTACACAACTCCATCCAACAAGTTAGAGTCTGACATCTCCTTCCATATAACGCTTCATAAGGCGCCATCTGAATGCTAGCTTGATAACTATTATTGTATGAAAATTCTGCCAAAGGCAAGTACTCTTCCCAACTACCCCTAAAGTCGATGATGCAACCCCTTAGCATATCCTTCAAGATTTGAATTACCCTCTCAGACTGACCATCAGTCTGTGGGTGAAAAGCGGTACTAAAGTCTAACCTTGTTCCCATTGCTTGATGAAGAGCCTTCCAAAATCGTGACGTGAACCTAGGGTCCCTATCCGATGTGATCGACGTCGGCACACCATGCAATCTTACAACCTCAGCCACATACAATTTACCCAACTTTTGTAGAGAGAAGTCCACTCGAACTGGTATGAAGTGAGCAGACTTCGTTAGCCGATCTACAATCACCCAAATTGAATCTTTCTTAGTGAGTGTAAGGGGTAACCCACTAACAAAATCCATCGTGATTCTCTCCCATTTCCATTGGGGAATCTTCACTGGCTGTAACAATCTCGATGGCACTTGGTGTTCGGCTTTGACCTGCTGAAACATCAAACATTTTCCTATGATTTTCGTTACCTCCTTCTTCAGACCTGACCACGAAAATTGCTCTCGCAAATCATGGTACATCTTGACTCCTCTAGGATGCATAGCATAAGGGCTACTATGCGATTCCCGAAGAATCCTCTATCTTAACTCATCATCTTTAGGCATGTAAATCTTCCCACAATAACACAGAACTCCATCATTGTTCAGACTATAGTCCTCCATTCCACCATCCCTCACTTGCAACAGTCAAGCACTTAGGTCTTTATCTCCTAACTGTTTGTCCCTAACTTGACTTACCCATGTCGGCTTTACTTGCAACTCAGCCAGCAAACTCCCATAGTCAAATAAACTCAGATGAGCGAACATGGCTCTTAGTTTTGATACTACCTTACGGCTTAATGCATCCGCCACCATATTCGCTTTACCAGGGTGGTATTCGATCGAACAATCATAATCCTTCAAGAGCTCGATCCACCTACATTGTCTTAAATTTAGCTCCTTCTGGGTAAGCAGATACCTCAGACTTTTATGGTCGGTGTAAATTACCGAATTCTCCCCATACAAGTAGTGCCTCTAAATCTTCAAGGCAAACACTACCGTCGCCAACTCCAAGTCATGCGTAGAGTAGTTCAACTCATGCGGTATCAACTATTGAGATGCATACACCACCACCTTTCCTTCTTGCATCAGCACACACCCTAAACCCGTGTGTGACGCATCACAGTAGATGGTAAATTCCTTTCCTGCCTCCAGCTGAATTAATACTGGTGCTTCCATCAGGATTCTCTTCAACTTCTCAAAGCTCTCTTCTTTGTTTGTCATCCATCTGAACGATACTCCTTCCTCAACAACTTAGTTAGAGGTGCCACTATTAGAAAACCCTTCAACGAACCTTTGGTAATACCGCCAAACCTAAGAAACTCGAACCTCGCGCCACAGACTTTGGCGATTTCCAATCGAGCCGCCTATCTTTTGAGGTCCACTCGATTCCCTCTACGAAACTACATGCCCTAAGAAAGTCACTTCCTTGATCGAACTCACACTTCATCGGACTTTGCAAACAACTGCTTCTCCTTCAGAGTTTGCAACACCGCGCGAAGATGTTTATCATGTTCCTCCTCAGACTTAGAATAAACCAGGATATCGATAAACACCATGACAAATCAATCCAGATATGGTTGAAACACCCGGTTCATCATATCCATAAAGGCCGCTAGTGCGTTCGTCAACCCGAACAGCATCACCAAGAACTCATAATGCCTATACCGAGTCTGAAACACCGTCTTATGAATGTCTCCTTCTTTAACCCTTAATTGATGATATCCAAACCGTAGGTCAATCTTAGAAAAGACCGAAGCTCCTTTGAGTTGATCGAACAGATCATCAATTCTTGGTAATGGATACTTGTTTTTAATCGTCAACTTATTCAATTGACGATAGTCCACACACATACGCATGGATCTATCCTTCTTCTTCACAAACAGGACCGACGCTCCCCATTGAGACACACTCGGTCGAATGAACCCATGATCCAATAGTTCCTGAATCTGAGCCTTGAGCTCCACCAACTCCTTCGGTGCCATCCTATAAGGAGCAATAGATACTGGAGCTATACTCGGAAGTACGTCTATTTCAAATTCCACCTTGCGATCCGGGGGTAACTTTGGCAATCCCCCGGAAAGACATCCGTAAACTCCTTGACTATTCGAACCTCATCAATAGTCACCTCCTTAGCATCCAACGCACTAATAAAAGCTAGAAATGCACTACATCCCTTCCAAATCATCTTATAGCTTTTAAGGATGATACCACGTTGGACAAGTAATTCCTTCTTTCTCCTAACACAACCACCTCCCCGCCTTCTAGGGTTCCCAACACCATACACTTATTCCTCACAGTCCAACTTGGCTCGATGCTTAGTCAACCAATCCATTCCTAATATAAGGCCAAACTCTCCAAACGGTAATTCCGTTAAATCTGCTGGGAATACCACCCCTTGAGTCTCTAAAGGTACATCCCTAAACAGTTTGTCCACTACCTTAGATTGTCATAAGGGACTAACCACAGTCATATTCCTAGTGGTTATTTTAGAGGCTAAACTTAGAGTCTTAGACACTGAACTTGCAACATAGGAGTGGGTTGACCCAATGTCAATCAAAGCAAATAAAGGATTATCAGTAACAAGAAACGTACCGACTATAACATCTGGTGCATCACTATCCTCCCGTCGACGAGCTGCATAAACTAAGCCCGGCTGCCTTGTATCTATATTACCTGCACCTCTGTTAGATACTCTATGACCCCGACCGGATCCATTTCTTCCTCTAGCTACACCTCTACCCCTTGGTCCAGGCTGATCACCTCTCCTAGTCTGATCGAACCTCGTCCGTTATCGCCCCGAACCATCGAGGGGGACCCCTCATCAAGTGTTCTGTGGATCCACACCTAAAGCATCCACCCGTTTTCATTCTGCACTCCGCATAATAGGTTCTACCACATGTAGAACATGCTTGACTCTGGCCCGATGGAGCACGAGCTGGCCTATCAGTCCTAAGCCTCTTCTAAAAATTTTTAGTTGCTCTAGAGGGTCTAAAACTTCTCCTAGTCCTATCCCGATCCTTATCCTTCTCTTGTCTCTCCACTCGTTTCACTTCTTCAGCTATTTTGACCTTATCTACCAAAATCGCTAAAATTCTCTCTCGCTGTGGTGCAATCAGAATCCTTAGCTCATTCAGTAGCCCATCCTCGAATCGAACGCATCGTTCATACTCTGTTGCTACCATTACCCGAGCGTAACGACTCAAGCGTAGAAACTCAGCTTCATACTCAGCCACCGACTTACTCCCCTGCACCAAATTCAGGAATTCTTTCCTTTGAGCATCCATATAACTAGCCCCAACGTACTTTCCATGGAATGACTCCTTAAAGAAATCCCTAGCCAATCAGGCCCGCAGTCGTACCCTCTTTCATCGTAAGCCACCATTGGTAGGCCTCGTCTCGAAGAAGAGACACGACCTCCTCCACCGTGAAGTCTAGGTCATCCATATACGTTCCACTGCCTCCAACCAATATTCAGCGGAACTTGGGGATACGCCAGAGACTCCCTTAAATACTTTTGCCTCGTTATTCCTCAGCCTCTCTAGCACAGATTTTCGGGCTCCTATGCCCATACCAGCCTCAGCCACTCTTTCCAAAACCCACAGTACAGCCTGAGACACCACGTCCTCTCCACATGCGGTCCTAAAATTCCACCTCGTGGTGGTGGGCAGGTATCTCACTTTAGGACCCATGACCCAATCCTACGGGTTCTGACAAGGTCATCCTACCTCTACCACGACCACATGGCGGACGTCCTCGACCTCTTGTACTCATTCTTCTAGTTCGCTTTTATCTATTTTAAAAGTTTTATGAGTCATTAGTTATTCCACTAATTATCCCGGACAATCTTATGAAACATAGTTTTTAAAAGTGATTCTTTCGAATTCGAACCTATCTACAGTTTTCAGTCTTCCTAATTTTAGGGATTATGCGCACACAACATTCTTACAAGTAACATCCATCACCTAAGGGTATTTTTGTCATTTCGCTACCTAGGGGTATTTTCGTAATTTTATCCTACAGGGGTATTTTCGTAAAAATTTTTTTCAAAATATGATTCCTGGTGATTTTGCAAAATAAAGGTATTTTGGTAATTTTTAATTCGGGGGTATTTCGGTAATTTTGCAAGTCAGGGGTAATTTGGTCATTTTACAAATCAGGGGTATTTTGCTCATTTTTTAGACAAGGGGTATTTTTGGTCATTTTGCAAAACCAGGGTAATTTTTACAAATCAGGGGTAATTTGGTGATTTCAAAACTAAGGTTTACTTTAGGATTTTACAAAACAAGTTGGTTGGTCCTTTTCGAGTTTTAATTGTAGTTTTGGCCTATCAACACGTACTCGTAACTAGGGTGAATAGTCACTATGCACCATGTAAAATTCTAGTGAAAATGAGGTGAGTCACTAGGACTGCTTAAATACCAAGCTTTCCCTGAATCCACTCCTAGACATGCATATGCCTATTGCCACACCCAGTCATGGCTAAAGTGAACAATCACTATACACCAGGTAAGATTCCAGCGAAGAGGAGGTGAGTCACTCAGACTGCTTAAATACCAAGCTCTTCCGGATCTATTCCTAGACATGCATATGCTTGTTACCACACTTTAGTCTTGTGACTTGTTTATAGGTTTTATTTAATGAAGTTAAGTCTTATGGATTTTTGTTTGTCTAAGCCTAAAGTCCATAAAGTTCTAACCTAAGTAGTCTACGTCCCATAAAACACGTTAAGCCCACATTGATATCACAATCAAGGGTTCAGAATACTTACCTGGTGAACTTGGCCGGAGACGCAAGTGCCATGCTGAGCTGACAAACCTTTACTAAGAGAAATCTATGTTTCAAAAACCCATTTTTAGAAAATCTTTTGGGCCCAAAACCCTAAAGCTGAGTTTTGAATCGGGCTCTGATACCAATTTGTAACACCCAAACTCGGCCCAAACACTACAACTGGATATGGTATGTCACTAAGAAAATTTATGTAAAACCAATCATGTTGACAGAAAGCCCAAATGTAATTTATATAAAATATGCCCTAATAATCAAAAGCCCAAAACTTAATTACATGTCTTAGTTTAAAAATAAATAATAAAACCCATAATAAAACATAAATGTAAACTAGTGGCCCATGGCCTTATTACAACGAAGTTTGAATCCATAACATAAAATAAAAAAAACTATCAAGTAGGGGCTTTCTGCCAGATCCACATATTCTTTTGCATGGCCACCTTGCGCTCCTCTCCGGCCTGGTCCGATGCACTAATTGTCCCCTGAAAGGTTAATTTAATTGGGTGAGTCACGAAACTCAGTGTGCAACCCTCATGCACCATTAGTTTTGGGCCTCAACCCATAAAACATAACAACAATTTTATTTACATAATTAACAAGTAATATGTAAAACCCAAACCATTTGCCTAGGTTTCCATCCGCTACATGCCCCCGTACCAACCGATCACACCATTGGTGATTTCTACAATCAACCCACACCGCTACATGCCAAGATGGCAGTCATGCTGCTCATCATCATATTATGGCTGAAGCCCTTATAACAAATCACGGCATTAGCCACTACATCAAATCACGATAAAAATCGCTTCACATATACATATGCATATAACTTCCTCCTTCATCACCCAACCCATGCAAACACGTACAACAGTCTAGTTGTAACATATAATCAGAATATTTACTAACCTGGTGGTCCGCTGTTTATTTCTAAGATTTCGGCTTTTAATGTAACATTTAAAACTTTTGAACATATATATTAATAATTGGATCTAGATGGTGGGGAAGTATTACACACCTGATTCTCATACTAATGCTTTCTCTATATCTACGCTACTATCACTCGGGACTACCACTATCGGCCCACGATCTGACTTCGATGTTGGCCCATGTAACATCCTTAAATTGGGGTCTCTGTATTTTATGTGTTTGCATGTGACGATATGCTTACTATGCTAGTTTAGGATGTTTTGGGGCCTAGGCATGATCTCGGGTTAGGCTTGAGTCATGGCTAAAATTATTGTTTTGGCACTTAGGAATAAAGAGCTAAGGGAGTTAGGGGTTAAAAGATATTCTTGGTGTGTTGTGACAAAAGAACCTAGTGGCAAAGTTGCAAAGTAGGCTCCACTAGGGTACTAGGCAGGTGACGCCACATGGAGGGAAGGGGGAGCTCAGGTTCGAGCAGCAGAAATCTCATTTTTTGCTTATTATTTTGATGCCAAAGTGGGAAGTGGTGTGCTCAGGTAGGACTCTGTTGGAAGGACATGGATTAAGTTAACAGATTTAAGATATGTAAAGAGGAGAAATTATAGGTGTTGGACTCATTCAAACTCATTTGAATGAGTGGATGAGAGGAATTCAAGGAGGGATGAAGGGGACGACAAGTGTTTGAGTATGAGTGGGTTGTGTTTGGCCGAATTTTTGGTTGTGGTGTGAGTTTGGGAAGCAATCGGTTTTGGTGCTTGGGAAAGGGGTGTGCCAAATGTTTATGGTAGTTTTAGAAAACATTTCGGTTAGTTGGTAGAGTATCTTTCTCTTGTGTTTAGACTTATAAACCGAAACCCCTCTCACTTATCTTCTCTTTTTGCTTTCTCTTTTTGGCAATAGGGGGCTTGGCCGAATCATTTTGGTTACTTCTTTGGTAAGCCGAAACTTGCTTCCACTTCCCTTCTCCCTATTTTTGCTCAAGCCGAATCTATTCATTCCTACTCCACTTTCATCCTCATCTTTCCACTTCTTGAAAAGTCGAATACTCTGCTCCTCAGTTTCTCTCCTCCTTGCGTTTTCTCCTCTTTGTCGAATCCATCTCTTTCTTTTGGGTCATAGCCGAATCTCCTGGTAAGTATAACTTCTTATTCTTCTTTTCTCGATTGATTCGGTTATGGTCAGATCTCACTTGCCATTCTCTTTTCCTATTTCTCCATTGGTTATAAATCGAGATCTTAAACTCTTTTCTTGTTCTATATTAGTAAGGTAGACGAAATTCCCAAATATCACTAGGGTGTGCCCAACTTTGGTGACTGGTGGCCGAATCTGTCAGTAAGTAAGGGGGTAAGTGTTTTTCGGTTTCGATATCTCCTGTTGTGATTAATACCAGAGGCTTTAATCCAATGATAGTGGTACTTGGCCGATTGTAGGAAGGGATGACGCCAACGTGTGGGTTTTCGGGATTCGTTTGGATCGTGGCTTGGATCTAGATCTTCTAGATCTTCAGGATTTGTCGACTAAGGTAAGGGAGTGACAATCTCTATTGATTTTTGGGATTCATGCTAAAGTCGAATGGCTTTTGGATTCCTAATGATGGGTCAACCGATTGTAGGAAGGAGGGTAAACGTGTTCAGTAGATCTCCGAGATTTGTTAGCCTGCGATTTAAGCCTAAAGGCTCGGGTGTAATCATCTTAGTAAGGATCTTATTGTTCGTTATTTCATCCTTCGGGATTTCTAGATAAGCTGAATGGGCTTTTGTTCATTAACAAGGTGTTGGCCAAATACAGGAGGGGAGGAGGCAAACGTTTCGGGATCTTCGGGTTCTATTGGTTTGGGATAGATCGTAGTTTCGGGATTTTGCTAGATTCACAAATAGTCAGGTTTGTAACGCTTACACACTTTGTTAGTATGATATGTTTATTGTGCTACTGTTATAGCCATTGAAATCGATAGTTATGCCTTGTGGGCATGAGCATGGACTCCGGGTAAGTCCCCTGATTGTGGATCTCGTTATATGCTATCATGTCTTTGTTTAATGTTATGCTATTTGTTATTTGCATCACCATGTATTATTATGCCATGAATGTTATGGTCATGATGGTGGGATTGTTGAGAGGAGGGGGAAGAATTATTTGGACTGTCACCAGTGGTTTTGACCACACGACGGGTTGGCCCGTCTTTGATAATATAATTTGTGACTAAGTCCGTGGTTTTGACCACGGTGGTTTTGACCACATATGGATATTGTGACTCGTCGATGGTGCGGTACCACGATTGGGTTGGCCTCACATGATTAATTACGGGATTGTCATTAGTGGTTTTGACCACGCGATGGGTTGGCCCCATCACTTGATTTGTGACTACGGTCACCAGTGGTTTTGACCACACCGATATATATATATTTGTGGCTACGGTCACCAGTGGTTTTAACCACCAGTGGTTTTGACCACACGGGGTAGATAAAGGAGATTGGATGGTTAGGTTATGGGGTTTGCATGATTTGCATGTTATACTGATGATTTGCGTAAGTGCTTGCACTATCGGGTTGGGGATTTACACACTGGGTCTCGGTGGCTCACCCCTTCCCTTATATTTTGCAGATGAGGCGTAGACTGCGGATATGGAGCCGGGGAGGACTCGAGGTGGCCATGCATGCTAGTTTCGGGCTTTGATTTTAAAGTACTATTTTAATTTTATTTACTTTCTTTCAATTTGGTTTTGGTTTTGTAATAAGGCCGCTAAGTATTATTTTGGGTTTTTATTTCTTGATTATATTCTAATTATCCTATGCATATGAGTAATAACTTGATTTGCTTTCGAAATTGGAGTTAAATTGAAGTTTTCAAAACTATACTCTATATCGGGTTTTTCAACGTTACCATCGGGTGACATTATTCACAAGGTAATAACAAAGTTAACAAAGGTGATTTCAAAACCTAAATTTTCAAACAAACTTGTAACAACCAACAGATTTTCAATAAAATTTAACCGGTAACTGGTTTATTCAAACGTTTTCACCCCGTAACATGCCAGATTCGATCGTGGTGTGTGGATCAGGTTTGGGGTGTTACAATTTTGGTATCAGAGCCAAGTTCAAAAGCTCGACTGTGGGCCTGAGGCCCAAAATGTTTAAAAGTAGGGATTTGAAAAGTTTTGTGGGAAAGGTACAGGGTTTGAACAGCATGGCACCGAGTCTCTGACACCAATCCACTCAGGTAAGTATCTCTAACCATTGTGTGTTTTGAATGTGGAAGAAATGGGTATTTTGGGATTGTAGATTAGAAGATTAGGAGTTATTGAACCCTAGGAATAGCCTACTCCAACACAAAAATTACATAAGACTTAAAGATCAACTAAACAAACCTATGAGTACATCGCCGAGTTAAGGGTGTGGCAACCGTTGTGTGCATGTCTAGGAATGGATTCAGGGGGGAGCTTGGTATTTAAGCAGTCCTAGTGACTCACCTCCTCTTCACTCGAATCCTGCCTGGTGCATAGTAACGGTTCACCCTAACTGAGACGACTTATTCACAGGCTAAATGCAATAACTAAAACCTGAAAGGGACCAGCCACCTTGTTTTGTACAACCCTAAAATTAAACCTTGGTTTTGAAATTGCCAAAGCACTCTTGATTCGAAAAAAAATTCCCGATTTAAAAAATAACCAAAATACCCCTGATTTGCAAATTGACCAAATTACCCCTAACTTGTAAAATTATCGAAATACCCTCGGTATGAAAATTTGCTGAAGTACCCCCGAATTGAAAATTTTCAAAATACCCCTACTTCGTAAAATCACTTGGAACCATATTTTGGAAAATTACAAAAATACCCCTGGTTTACGAAATTACCAAAATACCCCTTTTTTTTTTGGAATTTTTGAAATTCCTGTAATTTGTAAAGGTTTTTGAATTAACCCTGATTTATTACTGAGATACCCCGATAGGTAAAATGACAAAAATACCCCCGGGTAGTGAAATAACGAGAATACCCCTACAAGTAGAGTGTGGGTGGAGGATGTTATTAATGAATGAATGTGATTCACTGAATTAGGATAGAAGACTTGAAACGAAAACTTTGTAATGATCGAAATAACTACTACTAAACTTCTTTACATAAAACTTGTTCGTGGGTAATCAGTGGAACAGAAACTGATGTATAAAATTTTTATAGTCAGATTAAGGCGTGAGCATAGATATGAGTTCTAGGGGTCCTAATGTGCAAGGGCGTGGTAGAGGCAGAATGACCGTATCGGAACCGATTAGAGTGCAGTTAAGGGTCGAGAATGAGATACCACCACCACCATTCTTTGGTGTTGAGTACCGAGGATCGAGCGAGGATGATGCGATGTCGCATGGCGATCTTTGTGAGTACTTGGGAGAGTGGTGGGCGGTAGAGATATAGGAGCTCGAAAATCATGTCTGAGTGACTCGAACCAATGGGTGAGGTATTAGAGGTGTATCTCGTGTGGCACCAATCTGTTGAATATTGGTTGGAGGCGATTTAAGCGAATCATGGACGATTTGGACCTGACGGCTGAGGAGAAGCTAAAAGGGGTAGTGTCGCTTCTTCGAGATGAGTCATACCAGTGGTGGCTCAAAGTTCGGGATGGTGCTGCAGCGGATGATCTCACTTGGGATTATTTCAAGGCGGCTTATCAGAAGAAGTATGTTGGGACCAATTATATTGATGCGTAGAGGAAGGCATTTCTAAGGCTGGTTCAGGGGAGTAAGTCCGTATCGGAGTACGAGGCAAAATTCTTAAGGTTGAGCCGGTATGCTCGAGGCATCATAGCTACAGAGTATGAACGATGTGTCAGGTTTGAAGACGAATTGAGGGATGATCTAAGGTTGCTGATTGCTCCACAGCAGGAAAGAGAGTTTGCGATCTTAGTGGAAAAGGCCAAAGTTGCGGAGGAAGTGAAACAGTTGGTAAGACGAAATCAAGACAAAGGGTGGAATAAAAGGAATTTCGGATCATCTGGGTCACGGGAATCAATGAAAGCAGAGGTAGATATAGTGGGCGAATCAAGTCGCTAGGCCTCTTCATTAATACTCGATGGCCACGATGTGCTCGATGTGGGAAGTCTCACACGGGAGAATGTTGGACTGGAAACAGAGGATGTTTTGAGTGTGGATCGATGGAGCACCGAGTGAGGGATTGTCCACAGAGGTCAGCTAGGTTGCAGTCTGGGGATTAGAATCGTACACAAATCAGGAGAGATGGTCAGCAGCCATAGAGAGGCCGTGGTGCAGCCAGGGGAGGTAATGGCTCTGGTAGAGGCATGGAGCACTAGGCAGAGGTGTAGGTGGTACAGAGGCGAGACAGCCTGGATTGGTCTACGCAGCGAGGCGTCGAGAGAAGGGTGACGCAACGGACGTCATAACCGGTACGTTCTTAATCTTTGGACTACTTTATAATGCTTTGATAGATGTGGGTTCGACACACTCATATGTAGCCAGTAGCATAGTGGAAACTATAAATTTAGACTCTAAGATTACCTCTAGGAAGATGACAGTGATAAGCCCTCTAGGTCACTCTGTAGAAGTAAGTAAACTATATAGGGATGTACCCCTAGAACTTCAAGGGGTCGTGTTTTTGGCTGATTTTATGGAACTGCCGTTTGGGGAGTTCGACCTGATTCTCGGGATGGATTGGTAGGTGAAGTACCAGGCCAGTTTGGATTGCGCGGCTAAGCGCATGGTGTTGAGGACAATGGAAGGTGGGGAGGTGGTGATGATAGGTAATAGAAGAGATTCCTTATCCAATATGGTCTCTGCACTGAAGGCGGAGAAAATGGTAAGGAAGGGTTGTGAGACATTCATGGTGCAGGTTTGTGCTTTGGGAGCCAATGATGCAGCTGTAGAGAGTGTCCGAACCGTAGGGGAATTTGCTGATGTATTCCTAGAGGAACTTTTGGGTCTGCCTCCTGATCGCGAAGTTGAATTTGGTATAAACCTATTACCTGGAACTGCGCCAATGTCTATTACCCCGTATAGAATGGCGTCAAAGGAATTGGTGGAGCTGAAGGCTCAAATTTAGAAATTGTTGGACAGAGGTTTCATCCGACCGAGTATATCTCCTTGGGGAGCGCCTGTGCTCTTTGTTAAGAAGAAAGACGGTACAATGCGAATGTGTATAGACTACCGCCATCTGAACAAGTTGACGATCAAAAACAAGTATCCGTTGCCCAGGATTGACGACTTGTTTGATCAACTCAAGGGTGCATCGGTTTTCTCAAGATAGATCTTAGGTTGGGGTATCATCAACTCAAAGTGAAGGAGGCTAATGTTCATAAAACGACATTTCGTACTCGGTATGGGCATTATGAGTTTCTGGTGATGTCGTTCGGGAGACTGATGCACCGGTAGCATTCATGGACTTGATGAATCGGGTGTTCAAAGATACTTGGACCCGCTTTGTCGTGGTATTTATAGGCGACATATTGGTGTACTCAATGTGAGGAGGATCATGATCGCACTTTCGAGGTAGTGTTGTAAATTCTAAGGAAGCGATTATTTGCCAAGTTCGATGAAGTGCGAGTTCTAGCTTAGGAGGTGACTTTCTTAGGTCACGTGAGTGTCGCCTAAAGGGATTAGAGTGGACCTCGCAAGATTGAGGCGGTGTTGATGAAAACCGCCTAGGTCGGTTCTTTGAGATTGAGTTTCCTAGGTGCAGCGAGGATATTCGGAGATTTGTGGAAGGATTTTCTTTGATCGCGGCACCGTTGACCAAGTTATTGAGGACAGGAGTTCCATTTGTGTGGTCGGAGGAACAACAGGAAAGTTTCAACAAGTTGAGGAAGATTCTGGTGGAAGCTCCGGTTCTGCTTCAGCCTGAGGCAGGAAAGGTATTTATGGTCTACTGTGATGCATCACATACTGGCTTGGGATGTGTGCTGATGCAGGAGGGAAAGTAGTGGCATATGCGTCATGACAGTTGAGACATCATGAGGTTAACTATCCGACACATGATCTAGAGTTGGCTGCAGTGGTTTTTGCCCTGAAAATATGGAGGCACTATTTGTACGGGGAGAAATCTATAGTCTACACGGACCACAAGAGTCTGAAGTATCTTTTGACACAGAAGGATTTAAATTTGAGACAGCGGAGATGGATTGAGCTGTTGAAGGACTACGACTGCTCAATTGAGTATCATCCGGGCAAAGCTAACATGGTTGAAGACGCGTTAAGCCGTAAGTTAGTGTCAGACCTGAGAGCGATGTTTGCTCATCGTAGCCTGTATGACGACGAGAGCCTTTTGGTAGAATTGCGGGTTAAGCCAACTTGGGTAGAGCAGATTAAAGAGAAACAGTTAGTGGATGATGGTTTGAATGCTTGGAGGTTGCAAGTCAGAGTAGTGGTTTGGAAGGTTACTGACTTGACCAGCGATGGAGTGTTGTGTTTTCAAGGGAGAGCTTGTATGCCAAAGGCGTCGAGTTGAGGCAAAGGATTCTTGGGATGCACATAGCAGCCCATCGCTATGCATCCCGGAGGTAGCAAGATGTCTTGAGATTTGCGAGAGCGATTACGGTGGCAGTGCAAGCGGAAGTGGCCGAGTTTGTGGGTAAGTGTCGGCGTGTCAATGGTCAAAGTCGAACATCGATTGCGTCGAGTTTACTTGATAGGTGAAGATTCCTCGATGGAAGTGGGAAAGGATCACTATGGACTTTGTCAGTGGGCTACCCCTTACGCCTAGTAAGAAGGACTCAGTTGGGTGATGGTGAACCGTTTGACTAAATCGACTCATTTCATACCGGTGAGGGTTGATTATTCACTCCAAAAGTTAGCCAAGTTGTATGTGGCCGAGATAGTAAGGTTGTATGGAGTGCCAGTGTCGATTATCTCGGATAGGGATCGAGTTCACGTCGAGGTTACGGAGAGCTTTGCATCGAGCTTTGGAGTGCGAGGTTGGATTTCAAAGCCTGACTTTTCACCATAATCGATGGATAGTCTGAGAGAGTAATTGAGATTTTAGAAGACATGCTAAGGGGCTGTGTTCTGGATTTTAGTGGTAGTTGGGAGGAGTATCTACCATTGGCGGAGTTCGCTTATAACAATAGTTATCAAGCGAGTATCCAGATGGCACCATATGAGGCACTATACGGACGGAAATGTTGTACTCCGACGTGTTGGACAGAATTGGGTGAAAGGTAGATATTGGGTCCAGAGTTGGTGGCAGAAACTGAGGATAAGGTTAAGGTGATTCGGGCTAGTCTTAAGGAAGCGTCAGACAGGTAGAAGTCTTATCCCAATCTTAAACGCAGGGATATATAGTATGCAGTAGGTGACAGGGTCTTCCTGAAGGTATCGCCGTTGAAGAAGGTGCTGAGATTTGGGCGAAAAGAGAAGCTAAGCCCTAGGTTTATCGGGTCGTACACGGTGTTGAAGCGAGTGGGACCGGTAGCTTATCAGCTTGAGTTACCGGCAGAGTTAAGTCAAATTCACGACGTCTTCCATGTTTCGATGCTTAGGCGCTATCGATCAGATCCGTCACACGTTGTGCCAGTTGCAGAGATTGAGGTGAGCTCAGACTTGTCTTCCGAGGAGGAACCGATATAGATTTTGGATCGGGATGTCAAGGTCTTGCGTAGGAAGTCAGTTCCCTTGGTTAAAGTGTTATTGCGGAACCATGGTACGGAGCAGGCCACGTAGGAACCCAAGGATGTGATGCGACAGCAATACCCTCAACTCTTCTGACCAGGCAATTTTGAGGCCGAAATTATTTTTAAGGGAGGTAGAACTGTAACATCCTTAAATTGGAGTCTCTGCATATGCTTATTGTGCTAGTTTAGGATGTTTTGGGGCCTAGGCATGATCCCGGTTTAGGACTGAGTCGTGGCTAAAATTTTTGTTTTGGCACTTAGGAATAAGGAGCTAAGGGAGTTAGGGGTTAAAAGATATTCTTGGTGTGTTGTGACACAAAGAACCTAGAGGCAAAGTGGCAAAGTAGGCACCACTAGGGTACCAGGAAGGTGACGCCACATGCAGGGAAGGGGGAGCTCAGGTTCGAGCAGCAGAAATCTCATTTTCTTCTTATTATTTTGACGCCAAAGTGAGAAGTGGTGTGCTCAGGTAGGACTCTGTTGGAAGGATATGGATTAAGTTAACAGATTTAAGATATGTGGAGAGGAGAAATTATAGGTGTTGGACTCATTCAAACTCATTTGAATGAGTGGATGAGAGGAATTCAAGGAGGGATGAAGGGGACGGCAAGTGTTTGAGTATGAGTGGGTTGTGTTTGGCTGAATTTTTGGTTGTGGTGTGAGTTTGGGAAGCAATCGGTTTTGGTGCTTGGGAAGGGGGTGTGCCGAATGTTTATGGTAGTTTTAGGGAACATTTCGGTTAGTTGGGAAAGTCTCTTTCTCTTGTGTTTAGAGTCATAAACCGAAACCCCTCTCACTTATCTTCTCTTTTTGCTTTCTCTTTCTGGCAATAGGGGGCTTGGCCGAATCATTTTGGTTACTTCTTTGGTAAGCCGAAACTTGCTTCCACTTCCCTTCTCCCTATTTTGCTCAAGCCAAATCCATTCATTCGTACTCCACTTTCTTCTTCATTTTTCCATTTCTTGAAAAGCCGAATACTTTGCTCCTCAGTTTCTCTCTTCCTTGCGTTTTCTCCTCTTTGCTGAATCCATCTCTTTCTTTTGGGTCATAGCTGAATCTCCTGGTAAGTATAACTTCTTATTCTTCTTTTCTCGATTGATTCGGTTAGGGTCAGATCTCACTTGCCATTCTCTTTTCCTATTTCTCCATTCATTATAAATCGGGATCTTAAACTCTTTTCTTGTTCTATATTAGTAAGGTAGCCGAAATCCCCAAATATCATTAGGGTGTGCCCAACTTTGGTGATTGGTGGTCGAATCTATCAGTAAGGTAAGGGGGTAAGTGTTTTTCGGTTTTGATATCTCCTGTTGTGATTAATACCGAAGGCTTTAATCCAATGATAGTGGTACTTGGCCGATTGTAGGAAGGGGTGACGCCAACGTGTGGGTTCTCGAGATTCGTTTGGATCGTGGCTTGGATCTAGATCTTCTAGATCTTTGGGATTTGTCGACTAAGGTAAGGGAGTGACAATCTCTTTTGATTTCTGGGATTCATACTAAAGCCGGATGGCTTTTGGATTCCTAATGATGCATCTAACCGATTGTAGGAAGAAGGGTAGCCGTGTTCAGTAGATCTCCGGGATTTGTTGGCTTGCGATTTAAGCCTAAAGGCTCGGGTGTAATCGATCTTTGTAAGGGTCTTATTGTGTGTTATTTCATCCTTCAGGATTTCTAGATAAGCTGAATGGGCTTATGTTCATTGACAAGGTGTTGGCCGAATACAGGAGGGGAGGAGGCAAACGTTTCGAGATCTTCGGGTTCTATTGGTTTGGGAATAGATCGTAGTTTCGAGATTTCACTAGATTCGCAAATAGTCAGGTGTGTAACGCTTACACACATTGTTAGTATGATATGTTTATTGTGTTGCAGTTATAGCCATTGAAACTGGTAGTTATGCCTTGTGGGCATGAGCATGGACTCCGGGTAAGTCCCCTGATTATGGATCTCGTTATATGCTATCATGTCACTGTTTAATGTTATGCGATGTGTTATTTGAATCATCATGTATTATTATGCCACGAATGTTATGGTCATGATGGTGGGATTGTTGAGAGGAGGGGGAAGAATTATTTGGACTGTCACCAGTGGTTTTGACCACACGACGGGTTGGCCCCGTCTTTGATAATATAATTTGTGACTAAGTCCCGGTGGTTTTGACCACCGGTGGTTTTAACCACATATGGATATTGTGACTCGTCGGTGGTTTGGTACCACGAAAGGTTGGCCCCACATGATTAATTACGGATTGTCATCGTTGGTTTTGACCACGCGATGGGTTGGCCCCATCACTTGATTTGTGACTACGGTCACCAGTGGTTTTAACCACACCGATATATATATTTGTGGCTATGGTCACCAGTGGTTTTGACCACACAGGGTAGATAAAGGAGATTGGATGGTTAGGTTATGGGGTTTGCATGATTTGCATGTTATACTGATGATTTGAGTAAGTGCTTGCACTATCTAGTTGGGGACTTACACACTGAGTCTCGGTGACTCACCCCTTCCCTTATATTTTGCAGATGAGGCGTAGACTGTAGATATGGAGCTGGGGAGGACTCGAGGCGGCCATGCATGCTAGTTTCGGGCTTTGATTTTAAAGTACTATTTTGGTTTTATTTACTTTCTTTCAATTTGGTTTTGGTTTTGTAATAAGGCCGCTCGGTATTATTTTGGGTTTTTATTTCTTGATTATATTTTAATTATCCTATGCATATGAGTAATAACTTGATTTGCTTTCGAAATCGGAGTTAAATCGTAGTTTTCAAAACTATACTCTATATCGGGTTTTTCAACATTACCATCGGGTGACATTATTCACAAACCTAAATTTTCAAACAAACTAGTAACAACCAATAGATTTTCAATAAAATTTAACCGGTAACTGGTTTATTCAAACGTTTTCACCCCGTAACATGCCAGATTTGGTCGTGGTGTGTGGACCGGGTTTGGGGTGTTACAGCCCACACCCCGATGGCCAATCTCGCATTACCGAAATAGATTGCTTCTTGTATTTGGGTGTTGGTTTTGTCGATCCAACCTTTTCTGCCTGACTGTAATTCGAGTCCATCCTTAATCACTAAATTATTTAAACGATGAGATCTAATCACTTAACATCTATAACACTTAAGTCGAATTCTTACCTAGTTAATCGAATCCCGAATGTCATTAAGAACACGTCACCTTCCTTCCTACATTCGGCCATCACTAAAAATAGTTAACCAAACTGATGATCGTAATCCATCTAACACCTTAAGACATTCGGCCAAAGACAAATGATAAGAAAGTGGCCATTCGGCTGAACCTACCCTTGACCACCTACCTTCGGCTTTTCACAAATCGGCACTATAGATCTCAGCAAGAAAGGATTCAGCTTCTAAGATTAGAGAGTAAAATCAACAAGGCTTTAGAAAATCGATTCGGATTAGAAACTTGATAAAAAGAATAAAGAAATCAAAAAGAAGAAAAATCCTAAAACTTACCAAATTAAAGAGGAGTATTCGGCTATGGTGCACATTCGGGAAAACGAAACCACCCTTGTAGATTCAGCTATGGGAGATGAGGGTATGATCAAAGGGATTCGACTTTTAGAAGAGATCTAGGAGAAAAGAGAAGAACTAGAGAGTTTTCGACTTTTGATAAAAATCCCGGAGGGATAAACTAATATGGTTTTGGCTAGAAAGAAAAGAGAAAAGAGGGCAAGGAGATGCTTGAAAATTCGGCTAACTAAAGAAGAAGAGAAGAGAGAAAGAATAGGGGAGAAATTTTGGCAGAGAAAATATGATATCTTTAGCAGTGATTTCGGTAGAAAAGAGAAGAATGAATAGAAAAATTTTGGCACATACACCTTAAGCCAAAACCGAATGCCCCTTTCTTTTCAAATTCCTCAAAGTTTCGGCTAACATTAAAAACTTAAAGATGGCTCCTATCTTTCTAAGTTTACTCATCCCAGAAGAGTCTTAACTAGCTCCAACACCTTCTTCCAATATCAGCTTTTTATTCACTTAATTAAAACAATAAAACTCCTAAAAGAAAATACCTTGTGCCATCCCCTCCTAAGGCTCCTAAGTGCCAAATTTTTGACCCAAAACTTAGGCTTCTGGTGGCCACAAATTGGGCCTCTTCCCCTTGCCTTTTTAACGCCAACTCCCCTCTTCCCTTATGGCATCATTTCCCTCTGGGCCACAAGCCCAAAATGTTCATTAAACTACTTGAAACTTTATTTTAACCCAAGTAAACTTAAATAAAATATTTAATTTGGGCCTCTGTTTTAAACACATGAAACAAACACCGCATATAAATGCACAGGCCCACCTTTAGGATGTTACAAAGAATCTCTGACTTATATATTTCTTTCTAAATTCTATTTGAAAGAACTCTCATGTAATGTTCTCTTCTGGAACGACAGAAGTTATAGTTGTCCACCAATAATAAGCTATGTCCTTTAATAAAGAAACTGCACATTTGAGACAATTGACTGGTGAACAAGACAATTCATCTAATACCTAGATAGTATTCTCCAGCCAAAACTCAGCCTTTTCTGCATCATCATCTGTAGTAGCTCTAAATTCCTCAGCCCCATATTTTTTTGATTTTATCAATCAGAGCCTTACCAATTCTAATTGATTCAATACCCTATGGTGTCTCGGGAATTGGTTGAGGATCAGGTCGAGGAGGTTGCTGAACAACAGGATTTGTTCTTATATATTCTGTAAACCATTGTTTCATCATTTGAAAGAATGCAACTTTTCCCTCATCATTTTGGCCTTAGACTCGGGCCTTCTACTACTAGATGTAGCTCTTTGTATCGAAGCTTGAGCAGTACTCCCAGCTTCCTCATGATTAGCTCTAGCTTGGTTGGATACATTTACTATTGGAAAAATACATTTAAAAATGGTTAGGAGATATCACACTACCGCAATTATAAAATGGCATGTATAGCTAAACTCATACTTACTACATTAGTCTAAGAATCGACTAAACCTTAGCTCTGATACCAATAAATGCAACACCCCAAACCCGAATCTATCACCCAAACAGGGTTATAGAGTATTACAAGAACTTTTTAGAACATTTTTAGATAAATCACACAAATCACTATTCATTAACCGAGATTGGTAAGAACGTCCCTTAAATGGACCATCGAGGCACAATATGAACATTAGAAATGACTCGAACTTAATTAGAAACTCTAACAATTTTTCACAAAATTTTAAAATTTTTCTAAAGTGTAGAACTCATACGCTCGTGTGGTCCTAGGGACACGCTCGTGCCTCAGGCTGTGTCCAATTTAGGTTGCTCTCTGACTTGCACCACACGGTCATGCCACACGCCCGTGTGCTAGGCTTTGTAGGTTATTAATTTAATTCGAATTAGGTGCAGGTTTTACGCCGCCATGACACATGCCCATGTTCAAGGCCGTGTCACCCACACGGCTGAGACACACGCCCGTGTCTTTACCTGTGTGCTCAACTCTGAGCATTCTGTTTTGAAATTTTGAAATACAGGGGTCACATGGCCGGACCACATGCCCATGTATGAGACCGTGTGCCACACACAGCCTAGACACACGCTCGTGTGTCTACCCATGTGGACAAAATAAGGTCATTTCCTAGCCTCATTTCTCACCCAAATTTTCCATCTTCCTGCACCAACACTTACAAATATAAACCAAGCAAATCCAAGTATAATTCAAGTCAATTTTTATCATCCAAACTACTACATTTCATCATACATTTATGTTTAATGACTTGCCTTTATGTAATTTACATAATTTGCAAAATTAGGTGTTCATACTTATCATTTTAGTTAATGTATTGATTCAACCATAACATATATCAAAATATAAGGGTATTAGCCATTCTAATGGCTAAGTTTCATTCATTACTTACACAACATCATTTGTTTTATTTAGCCTATACATGCCATTAAAAAAATAAGATTTTCATTTATACCAAAATGGTAGGTTGATAGTGTGATGATTTGCTCTGACCAATCTCCAATCTTCCCGAGCTTTGAGCACTATAGATCAGGAAAAATAAAATATAGTAAGCATATTATGCTTAGTAAGCTCGTATAACATAAACTAAGCTTACAATTACATTCAATATATTAACCATACAAAACATGCTTTCCAACTATTTGGCAATTTGCCTATTCACATACATTCAACAAACATGTTAGTAACAAATATACCAATATGCATAGATGAGCTCATCCTATCATATGCATATTTTATCCGTTGAATCACTAAATTTTCGATGGATATTTCAAGTAGTACACTAGAGGTGTATAATTCCATTATTCATCAATTCATATCAAGTAGTACTTTAAAGGTACACTCTCGAGCCACATATCACACAGTAGAATTATCAGTCTAGGCTAAATTCTAGATCTGACATATACTCTAAAGCCTTTGTCGGATTACCAGTCTAGGCTAAATCCTTTATATGACAAAGAATTCCCTATCGAGTTCATTCTAGATTACTAGTCCAGGCTAAATCCAGTCAATTAGGATTACTAGTCTAGGCTAAATTCTAATTGAAACATATACTCGAGAGGGTCATTTTGGATTACCTGTCTGGGCAAAATCCATTCTGCAACACATGCAGTTTTATCAGGGAAATCACATTTATCCATCGAAATTCAATAATCATTCGGAATCTTACCCTTTATCAATAAATTTCCATCTTATAATGTTCCATCCATTACAATTTCCATATATTTCATGCATAGAAATTTCATACAACATATACAATGTAATAAAGCATTTAAAGTAACACATTTCTATACTCATTTAAGTTATATAAACTTACCTTAATATTTGTTCGTATCTAAAATCTACTAATCTGAAATCTTTTCCTTTCCTCGATTTAGCTCTTTGTTTGGTACTTTCGAATATGTATAAATGAATTTAATCATTAATTCAATCCATTTCATATTCTATTGAACTCAATTTACAATTTAGACAAAAGTACCATTTTGCCCCTATACTTTTGATTAATTCCAATTTCATCCCTGGGCTCGAAATTGAAATTTATGAAATTTGATCCTTATTTCAAGCCTAACCAAAATTTTAATATAACTTTTACATCACACGTATTCTCAAAATTTCAGAATTTCCCTTGGGTTTTACCATTTTTAATTTAGTCCCCAAATCAAATTTCCATCAAATTTCCCTTTGTAAAAGTTGTTTATCTATCAACAACCTTTCATTTTCTACCATAAACTTCTAAATTTTCTATACTTTGATATCTATTCAAATTAACCCCCCAAATAGAGAAATTAAGCTTTCCAAATATAAAAAATATAAAAATTACTACAAACGGGACATAGGAACTTACCAATTTATGCCTTGAAGCTTGTTTTCTCTTTCCTAAGGTTTCCATGGAAATATTTTGGGAAGACGATATGAAAATAAGATTATATCTTATTTAATTAATTATCATCTCTTAATTTTTCTCATTTCCAATTTAGTCCTTACCCTTTTCTAATTTTTCCATGGATGATTCACCAAATATATCTTCATATTTTTCATCAATGGTCTAATTACCAATTAAGGACCTCAAGTTTTGAATTAAATAGCTATTTAATCTTATAGCTACTAGAATTCAAATTTAACATTTTATCCAATTTAGTCCTTCCTATAATGAAGCACCTAATTGCTAAAATTTTCTTATCAAAATTCTCATGCAATCATTCTATCACAATACTAATCATTTCATAATATTAAAATATTTTATCTTTTCAGCTCGAATTTTTGTTTACGAAACCACTATTCCGACTTTACTAAATTGGGCTATTACAAATACTCCAAGGAACGTACCCAAGGGAGGTGAGTACTAAATTAATTCTAATCTAAACATATGCAAATCTAATTAGTACTTTAATTGGACTATAATACAAAGAATTAAAAGAAGGGTTTTGATAAACTATACTAAAAATAATAAGAAAGGAAATAAAAGAAAGTAAATAAATAAAATACGAGAAATCAAATACTCAAATATGTATCAAACCTGGACATGAATGATTACCTTGCTTCAGTAATCATAATCAACTGTCATCTCCATTTTCTTGTTCAATCAACTAGTCAGTACCCCAGCATGACCTTTCGATTGTTCTACTAGACTACCGAGTCAACAATAATAACTTATGTCCCGACCACACAGTCTAGACCAGTTCAGGGTTAAGGTGGTCACGAATAGGCCATACCAAACCTAGGTTAATTCCAACCATAATGACTTACTAGGGTTGTGATAACTCTTGAAAAGAGTTATATTCATGCCTTTAGACCTAGCTAATTACTTGTGCTTAAGTAAATTTAGTTGCATTTTAGGACATTCCATTTGTTATTTTCAATGCATTACATAAGAAGATCGGAATATGTTTCAATGTTATTATATGTTACTTTTAGTTGTTTGCGGGAAGGAATTGTTTGGTAGTAATTGGCAGGTGAAAGATGCGGGGAGAGAAATAAAGGAATCAAGGTTTTTCTGACAAAATGTTGTACAGTTAGCTAACACAAATGTCGTGGCAATTCTAGGAATACCAAGTAAACACTCAACGCATAAGAGTTTTAGCCCAACTCTACTTTACAAGAAAATTTGCCTAAAAAGGAAGAAAAAAGATCATGAGATCATGGGTTGATAAACATCTACCATAAAGGAAGGGATTTTGAACAAAAAAAAAATGTAAAAAGGAGGAGAAGATATCTTAGGTTGTTAGATTTACCCTAGGGAAAATGCTTATAAATAACCAAAGGAGGAAACCCTTAACGACAAACAAAAGTGGAGATCCATAAGCGAAACTAGAGGGTAATAGTTGAGTATAGACGAAAAGAGGAAGACGAAGGGAATCCCTCTCAGCAACCACAGGACACTGTGCTGCTGGACTATGAACTGGACACTTGAAAGTTGTTTTCCTGACATTTTTCAGTTATTTCTTAACAATTTCTCCGTGAATTGATTCGATGAAAATGATGTTGAATGATATTTTGGTTTAGAATTTCATTTTCCAACCCATGAGCTAAATCTCATAGGGTTGGGATTACATGATGAAACCTTTATTTTCTTTAATGCATGAAGCATAGATATGAATTAATTTATTATTTCATTCAAATTTTTTATTTCTAAATTCTATGAGTGCAAGCCCTAGACATAGACAATTGTATAGCATGCCCATAAACTAATTTAATTTTGAAAAGGTTGGATTAGTTGGATTGAAATTGAATGATATGAGCAAGTACTCGATAGATAGTTCTAGAGACTCTAGACATAGAGCAGCATTCATACAGAAGGAAATAGTACAGGGTAATGTATTAAAGGCCTATAGACGCGGGTAAGGTTACTTGAGGTTATTGCTCTCGAAAGAAGCCTACCACTTTAGAGCTCTTCTGAGTAGTAGATTGATTACGATTTTACAGTGGGGTTTCTAATTGTACGGGGTAGATTCTTAGTAATTCCAACCTTCCATATCAACACAGTATATCCTTTATCCCTTACCATAGTATATTTGCCATGGCATCCTCAATTGATTATTTGTTCAGTTACTGATCGGTCTAAAATTGTCGAGTTTTAAAATTTTTAAAGAGAATGATCAAACTTGGAAACTAACTTTGACGAAGACTTAAGGCAAGTGTACCTATCGAACATTAGAATAGCTTAGGCAAGACTGAATTATCAAACCCAAAGGAACTAAAAGTACTAATACTCACTTTCTTTCTATTATTTAGCCTAAATATTAAATGATTTGGTTTATTAACTAATTAATTACTAAACTAAGATGCAAAGACAAAAGGAATGAATTGGAAAATAACTTGAAGAGAAACTCAGTTGATCACGATGATACCATCAAGAAGAATCCACCTAGACTTCACTTATTATCTAACACTGAACCATACGATTTATTCACTTGACTTGATCCGTAAGACTCCCTAACGTATATTAAACCCTCTCTCGAGGCGAATAATGTCTAACACTAGGTTAATTAACGAAAATCTCTTTCTCACTTAATAATCCCCTAGAATAGCAGTAAATCGAACTATGGGACCCTAATCCAGGCAAATCTCGTCACCCTATCTCTAGGTGCGCGAATAACTCTGCTTAATTATGCTAGATCTATCGTTAGGCAAGGTCTATTCCTCCTCCACCTAAGAGTATTTGACTTGAATTAATATCCCAGAAACATTAACATAAGAACTAAGCACACATAATTAAGAAAAAATCAAGTATTTATCGTATAATTCAGAAGACAATAACAAGAATCATCTAGGTTTCATCCCCTTCAGGTATCTGAAGGGTTTAGTTCATAACAAGTAAAGAAAACATCTCAAGAGAAAAGATAAAACAAAACATAAGAAATCCCTAAACCCCCTGAAGGAATTGAAGGAGAGATCCGTTGTCTTGAGTAGAATTTCGGCTTCTTGAGATGGATCAACTGGCTATCTTTGAGTGATTCCCACAAAAGTTTCGACTTCTGCCGAATTCTGAATGTCTTGGCCTCCTTTGACGGTTGGCCTCTAGGTTCTTTATATAGGCTTTTGAGATGCTTTTACTTGGCCTCTAAGTGCCCTAATTCAAGTATACTTCCTACTCGGTATTTAAATAGGCTTTGGAATGGGTTTCTTTGCCTCAAAGTTTCCAAATCCGAGTACAATTTCTCTTTTCCACGATAGGGGCACGACCATGGTACACGCCCGTGTAGATCAACTTCAGGCCGTGTTTCGATTCTATTGTTTAAGACACAGCCTTGTAAATAGTGGTCAGACCGTGTGAAGTAAATTGATGAGACACGGCCGTGTGGCTTGAAGTATAGGCCATGTCGATTTCCACTTTGGCCCAAATTGGCCAGTTTTAAGCCCGTTTCTTGTTCTTTTCGTCATCGGGTGCTTTCCTGAGTATAAAACATGAAAAGAAAGGATTAAGAGCACCTTTTTACATAAATCAAGGGCTAAATCATCCAAAAGCATGCTAAATATGGGGTTAAAATATGTTACTTTTACGGTTTATCAAATACCCCCACACTTAAGCTTTTGCTTGTCCTCAATCAAAATTATCAACTTACAATTAAAACGAACTTTCCATAATTCACAATTCCTATCAATAATGCTTCATCATAATTCATAGATAATTTATACATGGATAATTTAACTCAAAGACTCTTAAAGACTCAAACAATATAAGTCATATATTTGTAGCATGAAAACATAGGTGTCTCCCCTTATCTAAATAATTACCTTTAATTCAAAACCGGCAAGGATTGATATCCTCACTAAAGATTCACTCAAATCACTCAAAGTGTTTTAAGGTTCACAATTAAGCACTCAACAAAGTAACTCGAAAAGTTAATCCCATAGGCTTGCACGAAAATCAAATCTCCACCTTTGTAATATGAGGTGATACACAAATCAAAAGGTCTTTTGAGGGTTGTAACGGGGCTTAGGTTAAAGGTGTGGATAAAGGCTGAATTAGAAGGTTTAGAATCGAGATTGAATTGACAAATTACCTAACTAAAAATAATAAACTGGAAAATAAATGATTTCATCAATTGAAACTTTGAAACTAATAATACTATGAGCTTTTTTCTTTGATAATTGAAATTTAAATGTGCAAGCTCACTTTTTATACTACTAATCTTGAATATACTTTGATTTATTTTATTTTATTTTATTTTGATTGATTATTATTATTTAAGAATAAACTAAGTAAATACATAATGAAGAAAGAACTTTATCAACTGAAATAAACTAATTAGGCAACTGATCAAATCAATTCTCGATAGAATGGTAGTTAAAAGAATGGTGATAACAAATACAAAGGATTTTGGGTTAATATTAGCGGGTAAATCAATTACAAGGATTGTTAGGATCAAATGGGTTCACTAAGGGTTAATTTGTGAAGGTAGGCTTTTTAGTGGAGTGAATGGGTTAAAACCTAGGTGCCTTTATCATCTCAATATATCAAATCAATAATGTGGTCTCAACATGTATAATCAAGGCAAATTCTAGAATAACAATTTAGGGTTGACACACTCATAATCAATAAAGTGAGCACGAAAAAGAATGTATGCTCTATAAGGCTCAAAATCTCACAAAAATTATGGGTATTTGACATCAATCCTTGTAAATTTCAAACTTCAAGGTAATATTCAAATTCAGTTTAACAACCTAGGAAATTTTTTATTCTTGAAAAATAGATTTATCATGCTTGATTCTCTAGTATTCCTCAAGTATAAATCATTAATGCACAATTATCTATGACTTACTCAAAAACATATCAATAAAAATCATAAATCATCAGAAATTTCACCCTAATGAATAATATGAGAAAATTACTTAGGAACAAGACTAAAATTTAGGATTTTGGAATAATGCAAAAATTTAGGTACTTTTAGCCACCCACACTTAAGATGTACATTGTCCTCAATGTATAAAGATAGATAAACAATTATGTAATAATAAAATCAAAAGAGAAGGGGAGAAGTAACACTTCCTAAATTTTTGGATGGATTCCTTGTTTCCTTGTCGATTTGGAAGTGGTGGCGTTTTATATTGGCCTGGTGGGGTGTTTACCGACAATCATTGTGCTAGATGAGAAAACTAGGTAGCCTGGGAAGATATAGCCAGGAAATCTAAAGAAACATTAAAAATATACTAATAATATAATTAAGGACAAGAAAAATAAAGAGAAGAATACGAAGAAGAAAACTAAAATTCAAGGAAAAGATTAATGGACTAATGAGTCCTTATTGATAGATGGTTCGCGAAGTGGGTGTGACTTCTACGGCTGCAGAGGGGCTGTGGTCATGGTTCCGTTGTGATTCAAACTGCGAAGTCATCAGTTAGATATTTCGAAGGCGTAAATTAATATATGTTAGGCATACTCGAAGATTTAGATAACAAATGATAATCATAATAAAAGTTTTCAATGAAGAAAAGTTTCAAATTACGACAAATATAAAAAATTGAAATAAAGCAAAAAAATAAAAGTAAAAAATAGAATAGAACTAAAAATAAGAAAATAAAATTTAGATAATCAAAAGGATTCAAAGGTCCTCATCATCGGCTGGGTCCTGTAGTGGTGTTAGTGATGATATATGGAAGTGATAGCATATTTGCTAGAGTGTGGCCTCGATCCCATCAAATCTTTGAGCAGTGTCAGTGAATTGCTGAGTACAGTACTGATCGAACTGGGTGAGGCGTGTAGAGATATCCGACAATGAAGCTGCTGCATAGGATGGCCACTGGCTCAAGATTGGTGCCTCTTGTGGTGGTGGGACATCATCAGTAATGTCCGCTGGCTCTGCCTCGTCTGTAGCTAGACAGTACTGAGGTGGGTCAGTCCCACGATGATATTTAACCATCCTCATGTGCAACATCATCTGAATGCTCTGAGGTATCATCTAGCCAATTAGTGTGACAGAGGAAGTTAGAGCCCCGGTGTTGAGGAGGCCAAAGTGTTGAGCTAACCGAGTGAAGTACGGGTTGTGGCATGGGTATGGGGTGCGGGTTTGTAAGGTTGTTGGAGAAAAAAAAGGTTGAGAGGTTTTTTTTAGGGGTTGAGGACGTGGGTGTGGCCGAAAATTAGAGAAAAGGGACTGAGAAATCTTTTAGGGTTGGTTTCGGGGGAGGTGACAGTTTAAGTTGCTTAAATAGGGGTGAGAGCACGGGCAAGGACCACACCCGTGCTAGATTTTTATGTGCCCGTGTTTTTCGTGATTTTGAATTTTTAGCGTGTTCAGGTATTTGGACACGGCCGTGGGTGTAGTGGCACACCCGTGTCTTTCTTCACACGGTCATTTAAAACGGGTGAGCTCCTCCCGTGTTTGACAAGTTAGAATGTTGGAACGGCCAGAAGGCATGGCCGTGTTTAGCCTGTGCTTAACAAGTCAGTAACTTTACATGGGAGGTCAGTACATGCGTGGGATATTATCGCCGCCCGTGTTTGGGGAAAAGAATTTTTTCTCTATTCGTGGACGGCTACTGGCACGCCCATAGAGCGTCCTTTGGCTTTCACATGGCCATAGGCACACCCGTGTGTAGGGCCGTGTGACCCTAACCTGCACTTCATTGGGTTAAGTAATATGGAGTCAGATGCTTAAAATTAAAATGTTAGTGGATTAGTGCTCGGGTTGCCTCCTAAGAAGCGCTCGTTTATAGTCTTAAGCTAGACTTTCCCTATTTTCATTTCTAAAAGAAGGTTCACAGAGTTGAAGCTCCTCTCTCATATCCCTAAAATATGTAGCATTATAGATTTTGAGTCAGTGACCATTTACCTTGAATGTGCCCCTGGTGGGGTGAGTTACCTCGATTGTACCATATGAAAAAATTGTTTTGATCATGAATGGGCCTAACCATCTTGATTTCAACTTCCCAGGGAATAGTGTAAGCCTCGAGTTGTATAGCAGGACCAAGTCCCCTACTTCGAATTGTTTTGATTTCTTGAGACGAGCATCATGGCATCGTTTTGTTGCCTTCTTATATAGTTTTGAGTTCTCGTATGCCTCAGCTCTCCATTCGGCTAGCTCGTTCATCTGTATCATTTGTTTCTTTCCAACAGTTTTAAGATCAAAATTTAAAAACTTTACGGCCCAAAAAGCTTTGTGTTCTAATTCGAATGGTAGATGACAGCTTTTCCCGTATACAAGTTTGCATGGGGACGTTCCAAGAGGGGTTTTAAATGTTGTTTTATAGGCCCATAAGACATCATCTACTTTTAATGCCCAATCTTTCCTGTTTGATTCAACCGTTTTTTCTAGAATGCGTTTAAGTTCCCGGTTTGCTACTTCAGCTTGCCCACTGGTTTGAGGGTGATATGGGGTAGCTATCCTGTGGTGTACTCCATATTTTTTAAGACTTTGTCAAATTGAGTATTACATAAATGAGTGCCCCTATCACTAATGATAGCTCTAGGAATTCCAAAATGAGAGAACAGTTTCTTGAGAAACTTAACTAGTACCCTAGCATCATTGGTACATAAAGCTTCGGCTTCCACCCATTTTGACATGGAATCAACTGCCACTAGGATGTATTTATTTCCAAATGAACTAGGGAATGGTCCCATAAAATCAGTACCCCATACATTAAATATTTCACATGATAACATATATGCTTGAGGCATTTCATCACGTTTAGAAATATTACCTGTTCTTTGGAATTTAGCACACAAGATAACATACTGTTGGCATCTTTAAATATAGTGGGCCAATAAAAACTGATTCGAGTATTTTTGCGTCTTTGTCTTAATGCCTTTGTAGTGTCCTCTGAAAGGTCTGAATGGCAATGTTCTAGGATTTTGCTTATACGCCATTGTAATGCATCTTGAATCACTGATCCGCATATATGCGGAAAAGAAAGGGATCATCCCAAAAATAGTTTTTTTTGCATCAGCAAAGAAACGCTTCTTTTGGTGATGTGTTAGTCTTTTTGGCAAGATATTAGCAGCTAAATAATTTGCATAGGATGACCACTGGCTCAAGATTGGTGCCTCTTGTGGTGGTGGGACATCATCAGTAATGTGCTCTGGCTCTGCCTCGTCTGTAGCTAGTCGGTACTGAGGTGGGTCGGTCCCACGATGATATTTAACCATCCTCATGTGCAACATCATCTGAATGCTCTGAGGTATCATCTAGCCAATTAGTGTGAGAGAGGATGTTTGAGCCCCGGTGTTGAGGAGGCCAAAGTGTTGAGCTAACCGAGTGAAGTACGGCCCCATCGATAAAATGCCCTTCCTATGCAGTTCCATTTGATGCTGAACTGCACAGGTGATGAAGTAGGCAAGGTCGAATACGTGCCCTTTTGACATGCACGATAGGTAATAGACATCGTGCTTATTTACCATGCCAGTGCTCTCACGTCGACCGGTGATAGTATGAGCTAGAATGGCATGGATATACTGCAGGGGTGGTCCAAGGGATGTCCCCTTAGAGCGACTAGGGTCGTAGACGCCTATGGTGGGCCTAAGCTATGCCAGCAGTTGAGTGGAGTGCTGTGGAGTTGACAGTCTAACTCAAAGAGAGGATTTTCTGCTATAAACTCCTCCATATAGAGTCCAAGTGCTGTGCCGAATTGCGGTACCCTTAGTCAAGTACTGTGCCCCCTAAACAGAATTGGACTATGCTGAATCATCATATCGGGTCATCACTGTCTGTAAGGTGAAAGTGGTGTAGAACACGAGTGTGAGTTCCAAATATGTGGGCTCTATGATAGAGAAAAATTGCTCCCACGACTCAATCGATATGAGGGCTCAAATATCACCATTAGTCTGACCTGTTCCACGGCGTCCCAGTCAATACACCTTTCGGAGCCGATTGGTCTTTCCTGAAATGCCTTATATCGTTCTTCCTGAGCTTAATGAGTGATTGAAGGAAGTGGTGTCTTATTTCGGAAGAGGCACTAGCTGAGGATGATCTGGTTCCCTTTCTTTTCTTAATGGGGGCCGTAGTTCGTTTCCCTCGTGATGATGACATTGTACCTGAAATAATGGATGTTTAAGCAATGTTTGTACGAAATTGTCATCTTAGACCCCAAGTATTTAAATGATAAGTGCAGTTATTCACCTATGAGTAGCCTATTTTAATTTTCAATAGAAAATTTTTTAAAAGGATGTAATTAATAGAAAATATGAAATTTATCTAACAATCAATAAATAGCAACAAATGGTTAACAAATATAATTTTCACTATAACTATTCATGGGAAATAAAACATTGAGACAAGTTCTAAGAAAATAAATCATGGTTGAAACAAAATCAAAAATAAAGCAAAATAATGTGAAGTTTATCAATTTTTTAGTCAAGAAAATTAAGCAATGGAGGGAACCAGGGGTGTAATGGTGTAAATTGGTTAAGCACGGGTGGAGCACGGTGGTGTTGTGACATATTCTGCACGTACACGGTTGTGGCGAGGGCGTGGATTGCTGCAGCACGGCTGTGGAATGGGTATGGGGTGCGGGTTTGTAAGGTTATTGGAGAAAAAGAAAGGTTGAGAGGTTTTTTTTTAGGGGTTGAGGACGTGGGTGTGGCCAAAAATTGGAGAAAAGGGACTGAGAAATCTTTCAGGGTTGGTTTCGGGGGAGGTGACAGTTTAAGTTGCTTAAATAGGGGTGAGAGCACGGGCAAGGACCACACCCGTGCTAGATTTTATGTGCCCGTGTTTTTCGTGATTTTGAATTTTTAGCGTGTTCAGGTATTTGGACACGACCGTGGGTGTAGTGGCACACCCGTGTCTTTCTTCACACGGTCATTTAAAACGGGTGAGCTCCTCCCGTGTTTGACAAGTTAGAATGTTGGAACAGCCAGAAGGCATGGCCGTGTTTAGCCTGTGCTTAACAAGTCAGTAACTTTACATGGGAGGTCAGTACAAGCGTGGGATATTATCGCCGCCCGTGTTTGGGGAAAAGAATTTTTTCTCTATTCATGGACGGCTACTGGCACGCCCATAGAGCGTCCCCTGGCTTTCACATGGCCACAGGCACACCCGTGTGTAGGGCCGTGTGACCCTAACCTGCACTTCATTGGGTTAAGTAATATGGAGTCAGATGCTTAAAATTAAAATGTTAGTGGATTAGTGCTCGGGTTGCCTCCCAAGAAGCACTCGTTTATAGTCTTAAGCTAGACTTTCCCTGTTTTCATTTCGAAAAGAAGGTTCACAGAGTTGAAGCTCCTCTCTCATATCCCTAAAATATGTAGCATTATAGATTTTGAGTCAGTGACCATTTACCTTGAATGTGCCCTTGGTGGGGTGAGTTACCTCGATTGTACCATATGAAAAAATTATTTTGATCATGAATGGGCTTGACCATCTTGATTTCAACTTCCCAGGGAATAGTGTAAGCCTTGAGTTGTATAGCAGGACCAAGTCCCCTACTTCGAATTGTTTTGATTTCTTGAGACGAGCATCATGGCATCGTTTTGTTGCCTCCTTATATAGTTTTGAGTTCTCGTATGCCTCAGCTCTCCATTCGGCTAGCTCGTTCATCTGTATCATTTGTTTCTTTCCAACAGTTTTAAGATCAAAATTTAAAAACTTTACGGCCCAAAAAGCTTTGTGTTCTAATTCGAATGGTAGATGACAGCTTTTCCCGTATACAAGTTTGCATGGGGACGTTCCAAGAAGGGTTTTAAATGTTGTTTTATAGGCCCATAAGACATCATCTACTTTTAATCCCCAATCTTTCCTATTTGATTCAACCGTTTTTTCTAGAATACGTTTAAGTTCCCGGTTTGCTACTTCAGCTTGCCCACTGGTTTGAGGGTGATATGGGGTAGCTATCCTGTGGTGTACTCCATATTTTTTAAGACTTTGTCAAATTGAGTATTACAGAAATGAGTGCCCCTATCACTAATGATAGCTCTAGGAATTCCAAAATGAGAGAACAGTTTCTTGAGAAACTTAACTACTACCCTAGCATCATTGGTACATAAAGCTTCGGCTTCCACCCATTTTGACATGGAATCAACTGCCACTAGGATGTATTTATTTCCAAATGAACTAGGGAATGGTCCCATAAAATCAGTACACCATACATTAAATATTTCACATGATAACATATATGTTTGAGGCATTTCATCACGTTTAGAAATATTACCTGTTCTTTGGAATTTAGCACACGAGATAACATACCTGTTGGCATCTTTAAATATAGTGGGCCAATAAAAACCTGATTCGAGTATTTTGCGTGTTGTCTTAATGCCACTGTAGTGTCCTCCTGAAAGGTCCGGAATGGAAATGTTCTAGGATTTTGCTTGCTTCTGCCATTGTAATGCATCTTCGAATCACCTGATCCGCACATATGCGGAAAAGAAAGGGATCATCCCAAAAATAGTTTTTTTGCATCAGCAAAGAAATGCTTCTTTTGGTGATGTGTTAGTCTTTTTGGCAAGATATTAGCAGCTAAATAATTTACGATGTTTGTAAACCATGGTACCTCAGAATGTGTTATAAAAAAGAGTTGTTATTTGGGAAACGAGTCGTTTATCTCAATTTCATCGAGTTCTTCAATATGTGGATTCTCAAGTCTGGAGAGGTGATCTGCCGCAAAATTCTCAACTCCCTTCTTATCTTGTATTTCCAAATCAAACTCCTGTAAAAGTCAAATCCATCGTATGAGTGGAGGTTTTGCATCAGGTTTGGTTAAAAGATAACGAAGAGTTGAATGGTCAGTGTAAAGAACAACTTTAGACATTATTAGATACTGCCTAAATTTGTCAAAAAAAAAACTACATCTAGCAATTCTTTCTCTGTGGTGGTGTAGTTTCCTTATGTGAGTGTTAATGTTCTGCTAGCATAGTAAATTCACTGAAAATGCTTGTCTCTTCATTGTCCCAAAGCTGCACCTACTACAAAATCACTTGCATCACATATTAGTTCAAAGGGTAAATTCCAATCAGGTGCAATTATAATCGGATCATTTATTAATTTATCCTTAAGAACATTAAATGCATCTAAACATTCCTAATTGAAGTTGAAAGGAACATCTTTTTTTAGTAATATTGTCAAATGCTTGGCTGTTTTAGAAAAATCTTTAATAAATCTTCTATAGAACCCTACATGTTCTAGAAAGCTTCTAATAGCCTTAAATGAACTAAGGGGAGGTAATTTTTCTATGGTTTCAACATTTGCTTTATCTACCTCAATCCCTTTACTAGAAATCTTATGTCCTAATACAATCCCTTCTTGAACCATAAAGTGACATTTTTCTCAATTTAAAAAAAGGTTTGTTTCCTCACATCTCAGTAGAACTCATTTTAAATTTTCAAGGCAAAGATGGAAAGAATTACCGAATATCGAGAAATCATCCATAAATACCTCTATAATGTCTTCCACAAGTTCGTCAAAGATTTCCAACATGTAACAGTAAAATGTAGCAAGAGCATTACATAATCCAAAAGGCATTCTACGATAAGAAAACGTACCGTATAGGCATGTAAATGTTGTCTTCTCTTGATCTTTAAGAGCTATTGGGATTTGGAAGTAGCCGGAGAGTCCGTCCAAGAAACAGTAGTACATATGCCCGGATAGTCTTTCTAACATTTGACCTATGAAAGGTAGAGGGAAGTGATCTTTTCTGGTGGCATCGTTTAGCTTTCTATACTCTATACAGACTCTCCAACCTGTAACTATTCTTGTAGGGATTAACTCATTCTTTTCATTGGGCACTACAGTAATGCCTCCTTTCTTTGGAACTACCTGTATAGGACTTACCCAAGTACTGTCAGAAATAGGATAAATTATTTCTGCATCTAAAAGTTTAATTACCTCAGCTTTGACTACTTCTTTCATGTTAGGGTTTAAGCTTTTTTGAGGCTGCACACACGGTTTGTATTCCTCTTCCATTAAAATTTTGTGGGTACAGAACGATGGGTTTATGCCCTTGATGTCAGAGATTTTCCAAGCTATGGCTTTTTTATGCTCTCTTAGTACCTGTATTAACTCCTCTTTTTCCTTGGGTTTTAGTTTTGAAGAGATGATAACCGGTAGCGTAGAATTTTCTCCGAGGAATGCATACTCTAAATGTTTTGGTAACTATTTTAATTCCAATTTGGGTGGCTCATTGATGGAGGGTTTTTGTATTAGTTCGTCATTGACTTTAATGCTTTCTTCTGGCGTTTGTCAAGGTGAAAACATATTCAGCTCATCAGCTTCATCTTCTTCCCCCTCGTCTTGAGTCAGGCACAGTTCCATCATGTCATCATGCAAGATTTCCTGTAATGAGTTTTGAATGATATGATCAGTAGTATCAACAAAATAACAGGCATCATCTTGTTCTCTAGAATATCGCATGGCATCATAAATTTGTAAAATAATTTCCTCATCGCCTATTCTTAATGCAAGTTTACCGTTACCTACATTGATAGCAGCTCTAGCAGTAGCTAAAAAAGGGCATCCTAAAATTAAGGGAACATTAATGTCTTCATCCATGTCTAACACAACAAAATCAATAGAGAAAATAAATTTATCAATTTTCACCAAGATATCTTCGATAACTCCTCTAGGATATTTAATAGATCTATCAGCTAACTAAATACTCATCCTAATGGGTTTTGGTTCCCCAATATCTAGTTGTTTAAACATTTTGTAAGGCATTAAATTAATACTGGCACCTAGATCAGCTAATGCCTTCTTAATATTTAAGCTACCAATTAAACAAGTAATAGTAAAACTTCCTGGGTCTTTTAATTTGGCTGGTAACTTGTTTTTGAGGATGGCTGAGCATTCTTCATTAAGTTCCGCCGTTGATACTTCTGCAAGCTTCCTTTTATTCGTTAAGAGTTCCTTTAAGAATTTTGCGTATTTTGGCTTCTATGAAATAGCTTCAACAAAAGGTATGTTAATATGTATTTGTTTGAAAAGTTCAAGAAACTTACCGTATTGGGCATCTAATCGTTCTTTCTTCAACTTTGCTAGATATGAGATTGGTGGTTTACTTTCTTTGCGTACTAGATTTACGTCCTCAACTCCCTCATCCTTTGTTTTATTATCTTCATGTGGTCTCATTGGTTCGACTAACTCCTTTCCACTTCTTAGTGTGACTGCCTTTACCTGTGCTATTTCTTTAGAAAGAATCTCTGCCCGTATTTCACAAATCATCTTAGTAAGTAGTCCAACTAACTTAGTGAGTTCCCTAATTGTCTCAGTGAGTTCCCCAGTTTGGTTCTTGGTCTCTTCAGCCGATGTTTGTTGACTTATAAGTGTTTTCTCAGTATCTTGGAGATGATTTTCTGTGCTTGCCATGAATTTTGTCAACATCTCTTTGAATTTTGGGGAGGTTATTGTCTTTGATTTACTTGATTTCCTTGACCTCCCCATGAAAAGTTTGGGTGGTTCCTCCAATCGGGATTGTAACTATTACTATAAGGATTATTATTTGATTGGAAATTATTACCTATATAGTTCATCTGTTTGCTTTCTGTGCTTGGTTGGTAGGGTGGGTACTCAGGATTCGCCACAGTTCCACTTGTGTCGTACTGCATTACTAGATGTACCTGCGAAGAACACAAACTATCAAGCTTTTTATTCATCATCTCTACTTGATTCGATAGCATGGTTACTACATCGATGCTGAAAACTCTGGCCGATCTTGTCGATTTTGTCCTTGTAACTTGTTACTGATAATTATTCAGTGACATCTCTTCAATAAACTCATAGGTTGCTCTAGGAGTTTTTTTATTCAGAGTTCCACCGGCGGCTGAATCAATTAGTTGCCTCGTTGAAGGATTCACACCGTTATAAAAAGTTTGGACTTGTAGCCACAAGGGTAAATCATGGTCTGGACACCTTCTTAAAAGATCCTTGTATCTCTCCCATGCGTCGTATAATGTCTCTAAATCCATCTGCACAAAAGAAGAGATATCATTCCGTAATTTGGCCGTTTTGGCCGGTGGGAAATATTTTAATAAAAATTTTTCGGTCATTTGGTCCCATGTAGTGATTGACCCTCGTGGTAACGAGTTTAACCACTGTTTGGCTTTATTCCTTAATGAAAAGGGAAATAACCGAAGACGAATGGCATCATCAGAAACGCCATTTATTTTGAAAGTATCACAGAACTTTAAAAAATTAGCTATATGAGTATTCGAGTCTACGTTCTGCAAACCATCAAATTGAACAAATTGTTGAATCATTTGTATTGTGTTAGACTTTAATTCAAAATTATTGCAGCTATAGCAAGCCTAACAATACTAGATTCTGCTCCTGTTAAATTAGGTTTAGCATAATCATACATAGTACACAGAGCATTGTTTTCTGCCACATCTCGTGGTGGATTATTCTCGTCCATCCCTTCAATAGGATTGGATCTGTCTTGTTGTTGTTCTTCTTGGTAATTTAATACTCGCCTGATTTCTCTGCGATTCCTACGAGCGGTAGCTTCAATATCACTATCGTATACTAGAGGTCCTGTTGGGTTCCTTCTAGTCATAAACTAAAGGTACCTACTGAAAAAGAAAGAAAGAAAATTAGAAAAATAAAATAAAATAAATTGCGAAAATAAAAATAAAAATAATGGCTAAAGTAATAAAAATAGAGTTTTCTTAGTTCCCCGAAAATGGCGCCAAAAACTTGTTGGTCTAAAATTGTCGAGTTTTAAATTTATAAAGAGAATGATCGAACCTGGAAACTAACTCTGACAACGACTTAAGTCAAGTGTACCTATCAAACAGTAGTATAGCTTAGGCAAGACCAAATTATCGAACCCAAAGGAACTAAAAGTACTAATATTCACTTTCCTTCTATTATTTAGCCTAAATATTAAATGATTTGGTTTATTAACTAATTAATTACTAAACTAAGATGCAAAGACAAAAAGAATGAATTGGAAAATAACTTGAAGAGAAACTCAGTTGATCACGATGATACCATCAGGAAGAATCCACCTAGACTTCACTTATTATCTAACACTGAACCATACGATTTATTCACTTGACTTGATCCGTAAGACTCCCTAACATATATTAAACCCTCTCTCGAGGTGAATAACATCTAACCCTAGGTTAATTAATGGATATCTCTTTCTCACTTAATAACCCCCTAGAATAGCAGTAAATCAAACTATGGACTCCCATATTAGGTTTCACCCTAATTCGGCAAAATCTCGTCACCCTATCTTTAGGCGCGTGAATAACTCCGCTTAATTATGCTAGATCCATTCTTAGGCAGGGTCTATTCCTCCTCCACCTAAGAACATCTGACTTGAATTAATATCTCGGAAACATTAACACAAGAATTAAGCACACATAATTATGAACAAATCAAGTATTTATCGTATAATTCAGAAGACAATAACAAGATTCATCTAGGTTTCATCCCCTTCAGGTATCTGAAGGGTTTAGTTCATAACAAATAAAGAAAACATCTTAAGAGAAAAGATAAAACAAAACATAAGAAATCCCTAAAACTCCCTGAAGGAATTGAAGGAGAGATCCGCCGTCTTGAGTAGAATTCCGGCTTCTTGAGATGGATCAACTGGCTATCTTCGAGTGATTCCCACAAAAGTTTCGACTTCTGCTGAATTCCGAATGTCTCGGCCTCCTTTGGTGGTTGGCCTCTAGGTTCTTTATATAGGCTTTTGAGAGGCTTTTACTTGGACTCTAAGTGCCCTAATTCAAGTATACTTCTTACTCGGTGTTTGAATAGGCTTTGGAATGTGTTTCTTTGCCTCAAAGTATCCAAATCCGAGTACAATTCCTCTTTTCCACAATAGGGGCATGGCCATGGTACACGCCCGTGTAGATCAACTTTAGGCCATGTTTCGATTTTGTTATTTGAGGCACGACCGTGTAAATCATGGTCAGACCGTATGAAGTAAATTGACGAGACACGGCCGTGTGGCTTGAAGTCCAGGCCGTGTCGATTTCCACTTTGGCCCAAATTGGCCAGTTTTAAGCCCGTTTCTTGTTCTTTTCAACCTCGGGTGCTTTCCTGAGTATAAAACATTAAAAGAAAGGATTAAGATCACCTTTTTACATAAATCAAGGACTAAATCATCCAAATGAATGCTAAATATGTGGTTAAAATATGTTACTTTTACGGTTTATCAGTTACATATTATTCATATAATCATTTTCATAATTTCCATTACATTTTTAATCTTGCATTGCCATAGCATTACATATTATTTATTAGTTACACATACTGCGCATATCATTAATCCTTTTAACACTGCATTCATATTATTTTTTTTCCATAACATTAATCAAATTTAATTATAATAACCGAACCACTTCTATGCCTAATTCGATCCCTGTGAAGATGATTTCACTTATCATTTTATACTTGATCCGACGTGTATACATGCGCAATTTACATAACATATTCACACACGACAAGTTTTTGGTGCCATTGTCGGGGATTAGCAATTCAGTGTAATTTTTTTCATTATTTTACTTAATTCCATTAGTTTATTTAACTTAGTTATATTTAATTTCTATAGGTTTCCAATCACTGCATAAGAGGAGGCATTCCTGCTAACAAAGAATATCCTTCTGACCTAGAGATTGAAAGAACTTTACGAAGAAGGCAGAAATAACTATGGAAAATGGCTAGGAAAAAGAATGATCCTGGTCTCAATGATAATCTGAATGGTCAAGATGCTAATCCTCTTTATCGTAGGGTTATAGATGATTAATAAAGACAAATTCGAGAGCATGTTGTTTAAATTTTGGATGATCTAAATCTAGGGATAATCAGACCACAAATACAATCTCAGTAATTTGAGTTGAAACCGGTAATGTTTTAGATGTTACAAACAGTAGGGCAATTTAATGGATTACCCACTGAAGATCCAAGACTTCATTTAATAGTTTTTTTAGGCATCTGTAACTCATTTAGACAACAGGGTGTTCCCAAAGACACTCTGCCACTTAAATTGTTTCCATATTCTTAAAGAGATCACGCGAGATCATGGCTGAATGCTTCGCTGTCAGGAATAATGGCATCATGGAATAATTTTGCCAGAGGTTTTGGCTACGATATAAACCCCAAAATAGGAATGCCAAGCTTAGAAATGACATCACTTTTTTTGACAATTATAAGATGAAACACTATATGAAGCTTGGGAACGATTCAAAGATTTAATTCAGAAATGTCCTATGCATGGATTCCAGTAATGGACACAAATGGAGATATTCTATATTGGGCTAAATGCACATACGAGGATGGTAGTTGATGCCTTCTCCAATGGTACTTTGTTGGATAAATTTTATAATGAAGCACATGAGATTTTGGAAAGGATTGTGAACAATGATTATCAATATCCTACAACGAGAGTTTGGACAGGTAAGAAAGTTGCTAGTACCATGGAACTTGATGCAATCATTTCATTGACTGCCCAAGTAACTCCTTTAACTAATACGATCAAAATAATGAATAGACCAGCTACACTTCAGGAGTCGTGTGTTTATTGCGGTGAAGACCATGTGTTTGATGAATTCCTATCATATCTAGCATCTGTGTGCTACATGGGTAATTTAAATTAGAATAATAATCCCTATTCCAACACCTATAATCCAAGGTGGAAGCAGCATCCAAACTTTTGTTGGAATAATCATGATATGGTGAATTTTAACAATGTTACAAGATAGAATGCCATCAGTGCACTACTTGGTTATAATCATCCTATGCCGATGCAAAATGTCCAACAAGGTTAGTCATCGTCATCGTCATCATCACCATCTATTGAAGACTTGTTGAAAGAAGCTATGGCCAAGAATTATACCGTAACTGAGAATCAAGTTGTGTCCCCACAAGCTCTTAAGAATCAAGTGGGGTAGATAGAAAATGCTTTAAATTCGAGGCCACAAATAACATTGCTAAGCGATACTGAGAATTTGAGAACACAAGGGAAGGAGCAGTGCAAAGCTATCACTCTCAAAAGTAGGATTCAGCTGGATGATGTTGTTCAAGATACCACGAAAGAGGAAGACTTGAGACTAAACCATGTAACAATCCCAGAGCTATCTGAAAAGCACACTGTAACTAAAAAAGGGTAAACAATAGAATGTTGCAGTAGAATAAGATCATGTTGCTAACAAGAATGCCATATCAAAAGAATATCAGCAACCTGAAGGAAGACTACCTCTACCTTTTCCTCAGTGATTCCATAATTCTAAATAGGATATTCTGTTCAAAAGATTTTTGGAGGTCTTGAAGCAATTCCATATCAACATACCACTAGTAGAAGTTTTAGAGAACATGCCTAAGTATGTGAAATTGATGAAGGATATACTATCAAAGAAGCGTAGATTTGGAGAATTTGAAATTGTTGCTCTCACTATCCGTGCTCAATTGGAAATCATTTTATTGGTAAGGTGTTATGTGATCTAGGAGCAAGTATAAATCTAATGCCTATGTCTATTTTTAGGAAGCTAGAAATTGGAAAAGCAAGACATACAACAGTCACGTTGCAGCAAGCTGGTCGGTCTTATGCACATCTGAAAGGTAAAATTGAAGACGTGCTGGTAAGAGTAGAAAAGTTTATTTTTCCAGTTGATTTAATTATTTTAGAATGTGAAGCTGACAAAGATTTATCGATTTTCCTTAGAAGACCTTTTCTTGCTACAGGTAGAACTTTAACCAATGTGTAGAAAGGTGAACAGACTATGAAGATGAATGATCAGCAGGTCACGTTGTAACAGCCAGATTTTAGGGCTAGTCAGAACGGTACTTTCGATACCACTAACCCGAGGTTGAGGAAATTTATCTTGATAATATTTTATGTGTTATAGCATGTTTATAATGATGCATGAGAATTTTGGTCCTTTAATTTTAGCGAAAGAATGCTTAATTGTAAAAAAATGACTAAATCGTAGAAAGTATAACATCCCAAAGTTGGGCCTAGTAGGATTGGGCCTAATGGGCCTTGGGGATAGTAGCGTTTAAAATTTTTGAGAACAAGAGAATGGTACTAAGGCAAGTTGGACCTATTAGGTGAGTGATTTTGGAAGGTTAGGGGGCTTTTATAAAGTCCCGGGTTAAAGTTAGGCCATAGGAAAAATTTTGGTTTTAAGTGAATAAAACCCTGGGTGTAACATCCTAAATTTTTGGGCCTATGCGTTTAATGGGTGAATATGTGGAATGAGTTAATTTAAGTGTTAGGGGTCCAAATTGGGCTCAGGCTTAGGCAGAGGCCTTGATTAAAATTATTTGTTTGGGCATTATAGGGTTTAAAAGGTAGTATCTATGTTTAAAATACCAAAGTGGGCTTGTGCCCCAATCTTAGGAGGTGACGCCACACAAGGGAGTAAGGGGCCCAAATTTAAGTTTCATGGAGCCCAATTCTTTTAATTTAAGTTAGCTAAATTTTGGGCATTAGGATTAGGTGGAGTGGATGGCAACAAGGCTAAAATTTAGGGGTTTTAATGTTTAAAATATGTGGATAATAAGCAGATAAAGGCTATTGTTTAGGAATTTATTTTATGTGGATAATAAGCAGATAAAGGCTAAGATCTAGGGATTTTTATGATTAAAATATGTGGATAATGTGCTGATAAAGGAGGGAGGAGTTAGAGATAATTAAGTCTCTTTTAGATGAGCTAGTAGTGAGGAATTTATCTACAAAGAGAGTGATGGCCAAGAATCCATCATTGAGAGGAGTAAAGAAACCAGTTACTACATGGCAAAGGGTTGCCGAATTTTCTATAAATAGGAGGGCTAGCTCATTGTTTCTGACATTAAATCCTCTCCCTTTTGTGCTGAAATTTCTTAGCTTCTTTTCTCCAAATTTCTTTCTCCAGTTTCTCTAAAAGCCGAAAACTCCATTATTCTCTTCTTTCTTCTAAAAGCCAAAAACACCATTATTCTCTTCTTTCTCCTAAAAGCCGAAAACTCCATTATTCTCTTCTTTCTTCTAAAAGCTGAAAACTCCATTATTCTCTTCCTTCTCTAAAAAGCCAAAATCTCTATAGTTTTTATTTTATTCATCCTATTTGAGAAATTGTTCTATACTTCCGGCATTTAAATCCTCCATTGACATTGTCGAATTCTCTCTCTAGTACTAGCCGAATCTTCTATGTTAAGGTAAGAGTAGATTTTTGATTATTTCTCATAATCTATTCCCGATTTTTGAAAAGGCAAAAGCTGAAAGCTAATAGTTTAATGGTTTATGATGGGCGGCAAGTCGAGATTTAAAGGAAGCCTAGTCGACTAGATCTTATAGCCAAAAATCATAAGTCTCTAATTTTGGGATTTTAAGGTGAGAAGATTATCCCTAGATTTTTATTAGATTCGTTCAATATATATATGATCTCAACTCTAAAAGGAGGATTAACGATTAAATATTGTTATAGTAGCTCTGATAAGGATTTGATGGAATTAAATATGGATCAGACAAAAGAAAGAATCCCTAAGTTTAAGAAACGAGCAGTATCTGCTATTCAAGATTGGCTAATTGGTTGTGGACCGGCTTCTGAACAACACCTTAGGCAGATAGCAGTTGTGTCGACTAAGGATAGCGTCGATATAGAAAGCCTCATTTTATCGGTAATCAGGTGTGTAATACCTCCCTACCATCTAGATCTGCCTAATATTGTATGTTCATATGTTTTATATGTTTTGATAAATGTTGAAATCTCGGTTTATTGATGCAACCCCAAGGAGGGTAAAAGCGGATCCCCGGGTTAGTAAATAATCTGTTTAAATGTTATAAGTAAAATGCTTGTATGTGATTGCATGGGTTGGGTTGATGAAAGGAGGAAGTTATACGTTATATGTGTAGCGGCTAATGCCGTGAATCATTATCTGAGCTTGACCATTAAATGTTATATGGGCTTTGGCCATTATATGTTATAAGGGCTTGGGCATCATATGTGGATGAGCAAACATGACCGCCATCATGGTGTGTAGTGATGTGGGTCGATTGTAGAAATCCCCAATGGTGTGAGCGGTTGGTGCGGGGTGTGTAGCGGATGGAAACCTAGGCAAGCAGGTTGGGCCTTGCATATTAATTGCTATTAATTTTATTATGATTATTACACTATTTATTTTGTTTAATGGGCTTAAGGCCCAAACTCTAGTGGTGCATGAGGGTTGCACATCTTGAGTCTCATGACTCACCCTTTAATTAACATTTGGTGATACCTAGTGAATCGAGGGGCTAGAGAGGGCAAGGTGGCCATCTGTAAGAATATGTAGATTTGGCAAAAGAGACTCAAGTTTTGTTTTATCTTTTAATTAATGGACTTCAAATCTCGTTGTAATAAGGCCATGGGCTATTATGTTTTATTATGGGCTTCTATTACTTTAAGTCGTTTAAGTTTTTATTTTAATTAAAAATTCATGTATTTAAGTTTGGATTTTTACTCTACTTAAGCATATTCTATATAAAACATATTTGGGATTTTTTGAAAATACGACATGTTTTGATAGAATTTTTCTTGGTGACATGCCAGATCCGGTTGTAGTGTTTGGGTCGGGTGTGGGGAGTTACAAATTGGTATCAGAGCTCAGTTCAAAACTCGACTCTAGGGGTTTTGGGGCTCAGGAATGTTTTTTTTTTTTAAATGGGCTTTTGAAAGATAGAAGCTTTAAATAAAGGTTTGTTAGCTCAGCATGGCACATGCGTCTCCGGCCCAAGTCCGCCAGGTAAGTATTCTGAACTCCTTGTGTGATATATATATATGTATGTGAGATTAATGGGTTTTATGGGACGTAGGTTAGTTAGACTTTGATGGACTATAGGCTTAAGTTAAACAACTTCTTAAATTCCATAAGACTTGATTTATCCAAACAAATCCTGTGAACTAGTCGCTGAGTTAGGGTATGGTAACAGGCATACGCATGTCTAGTATTGGATTCAGGGAGAGCTTGGTATTTAAGCAGTCCTAGTGACTCACCTCCTCTTATTGGAATCCTACAGTGCGTAGTATTTGTTCACCCTAGCCATGAGGACTTGTTGACGGGCCAAAATTTATAATTAAAACTCGAAAGGGACCAGCCACCTTATTTTGTAAAATTACTAAAATAACCTCTAGTTTCGAAAATTTCCAAATTTCCCCTGATTTGTAAAATAACCAAAATACCCCTGGTTTGAAAAGAAATTACCAACTTACCCCTGATTTGCAAAATTATCGAAATGCCCCCGAATTGAAAATTACCAAAATACCCTTATTTCGTAAAATCACCTAGAACCATATTTTGGAAAATTACGAAAATACCCCTGTAGGTTAAAATTACGAAAATACCCCTGGGTAGTGAAATGACGGAAATACCCTTAGGTGATGGATGCTAGTTGTATGTTGGTGTGTATGGATGTTGAATGTGCATGGTTCTTAGAATTAAGAAAACTGAAACCAGTAGATAGGTTTGAATTCGAAATAACTACTATCGAAATGATTTTACATAAGATTGTTCGCGGTTAATAAGTGGGAAGAATTCATTATTCATAAAATTCTTAATCAGATAAATGTCGATCGAAAGAATGAGTACAAGGGGACGAAGACGCTCCAGAAGCAAATAATGGTGCGTACCCTACCATAGTATACTAGGTGGTTATTTTGGCTTTAGAATTAGAGTGCGCAGCGAAAGCAAAGTGGTGAGACTCAGGTAGAATGATTACTAGTTAGTTGGAAATTTCGAGGACGAAATTTCTTTAAGGAGGGTAGAACTGTAACATCCTAAATTTTTTGGGCCTATGCGTTTAATGGGTGAATATGTGGAATGAGTTAATTTAAGTGTTAGGGGTCCAAATTGGGCTCAGGCTTAGGCAGAGGCCTTGATTAAAATTATTTGTTTAGGCATTATAGGGTTTAAAAGGTAGTATCTATGTTTAAAATATCAAAGTGGGCTTCTGGCCCAATCTTAGGAGGTGACGCCACACAAGGGAGTAAGGGGCCCAAATTTAAGTTTCATGGAGCCCAATTCTTTTAATTTAAGTTAGCTAAATTTTGGGCATTAGGATTAGGTGGAGTGGATGGCAACAAGGCTAAAATTTAGGGGTTTTAATGTTTAAAATATGTGGATAATAAGCAGATAAAGGCTATTATTTAGGAATTTATTTTATGTGGATAATAAGTAGATAAAGGCTAAGATCTAGGGATTTTTATGATTAAAATATGTGGATAATATCTTTGATAAAGGAGGGAGGGTTAGAGAGAATTAAGTCTCTTTTAGATGAGCTAGTAGATTAAGATAAAGGAGAAAAGTTAGGAATTTATCTACAAAGAGAGTGATGGCCAAGAATCCATCTTTGAGAGGAGTAAAGAAACCCACTACCACATGGCAAAGGGTTCTTTGAATTTTCTATAAATAGGGGCTAGCTCATTGTTTCGACATTAAATCCTCTCCTTTTGTGCCAAAATTCCTTAGCTTCTTTTCTCCAAATTTCTTTCTCCAATTTCTCTAAAAGCGAAAACTCCATTATTCTCTTCTTTCTTCTAAAAGCCAAAACTCCATTATTCTCTTCTTTTTCCTAAAAGAAAACTCCATTATTCTCTTCTTTCTTCTAAAAGTGAAAACTCCATTATTCTCTTCCTTCTCTAAAAAGCCAAAATCTCTGTAGTTTTTATTTTATTCATCCTATTTGAGAAATTGTTCTATACTTGAGCATTTAAATCCTCCATTGACATTGTCAATTCTCTCTCTAGTACTAGCCGAATCTCTAAGTTAAGGTAAGAGTAGATTTTGATTAGTTCTCATAATCTATTCCCGATTTTTGAAAAGGAAAAAAGTCGAAAGCTAATAGTTTAATGGTTTATGATGGGCGGCAAGTCGGGATTTGAAGGAAGCCTGGTCGACTAGATCTAAAAGCCGAAACTCATAAGTCTCCAATTTCGGGATTTTAAGGTAAGAAGATTATCCCTAGATTTTTATTAGATTCGTTCAATATATATATGATCTTAACTCTAAAAGGAGGATTAATGATTAAATATTGTTATAGTAGCTCTGATAAGGATTTGATGGAATTAAATATGGATCAGACAAAAGAAAGAATCCCTAAGTTTAAGAAACGAGTAGTATCTGCTGTTCGAGACTAGCCAATTGGTTGTGGACCGGCTTCTAAACAACACCTTAGGCAGATAGCAGTTGTGTCGACTAAGGATAGCGTCGATATAGAAAGCCTCGTTTTATCGGTAATCAGGTGTGTAATACCTCCCCACCATCTAGATATGCCTAATATTGTATGTTCATGTGTTTTATATGTTTTGATAAATGCCAAAATCTCAGTTTATTGATGCAACCCCAAGGAGGGTAAAAGCGGATCCCGTGTCGATAAATAACTGTTTAAATGTTATAAGTAAAATACTTGTATGTGATTGCATGGGTTGGGTTGATGAAAGGAGGAAGTTATACGTTATATGTGTAGCGGCTAATGCCGTGAAATGTTATACGGGATTCAGCCATTAAATGTTATATGGGCTTCGCCATTATATGTTATAAGGGCTTGGCCATCATATGTGGATGAGCGACATACCGCCATCATGGTGTGTAGCATGTAGGTCGATTGTAGAAATCCCCAATGGTGTGAGCGGTTGGTGCGGGGTGTGTAGCGGATGGAAACCTAGGCAAGCAGGTTGGGCCTTGCATATTAATTGCTATTAATTTTATTATGATTATTACTTTGTTTATTTTGTTTAATGGGCTTAAGGCCCAAACTCTAGTGGTGCATAAGGGTTGCTGCTGAGTCTCATGACTCACCCTTTAATTAACATTTCAGGTGATACCTAGTGAATCAGACAGGGCTAGAGAGGAACGCAAGGTGGCCATACAGAAGAATATGTAGATTTGGCAAAAAGAGACTCAAGTTTTGTTTTATCTTTTTAATTAATGGACTTCAAATCTCGTTGTAATAAGGCCATGGGCTATTATGTTTTATTGTGGGCTTCTATTACACAAGTGGAGTGTGTGGTGTAGTGGCAAAGTGACACCACATAAGAGACAAGGGGGTGACGCCACAAGGAAGGAAGGAGGTCCAAGGTTCAAGTCTTGGCTCTTGCATTTTGGATTTCTTTCTAAATGGACTCTAGAATTTTGGCATAGGGTTATATTTAGTTGTGCATGATTTTAGACACAAGAAAGTGAGTGGTCTAGTGGCAAGGCATCATTAAGGGTGCAAGAGAGCTTGGGTTCGAATCTCATGACAAGCAAGGGAGTATTTATTTTGCGGATTGGATGAGAAGAGTTTGAGTTGGATTTAAACTCTGCTAATAGAGGGATCCCACATCGGTAAGATACAAAGAAGGAAGGTGAGAAGCTAGCTATATATAGAGTACATTCTATGAGGAGAGTTAATATACCTTGGTGGGTGTTTGGGTGCAGATCTAGAGGATAATCGCCAATAGTAGCGAAGGAAGGGCTACTAGAACGTGAGGTACACGGTAAGGTTACGGTGAGGTTTCGATTTCCAATAAGTGTATATTAAGTTTTGATTAATCATTAGATGATGTCAATTGTAGGTTCGTGACTAAGGGGTTTACAGCACGCGAGGTTACCAGGTGTGTACAAACACTACACACACGATATCGGCAATGCCGAATAACTGAAAAGTCGAAAGTGGCTAAATGGGCCCTGCGGGCCCTGAGGCTAAGTTTGATAAAATAGTTTGGTTGGTTATACGAATTGAGTTAGACGTGCATGATACATGATCTAAATTTGTTTTGGGCTTATTTGGCCTTATGATGAGACTTGGGCCTGATGGGCCAGAATGATGTAATTTGGGTTTGATGAGCTTTATGGGGACGTAGACAAGTATGCTAGGGTTTGTGGACCTTAGGCCTAGTTTGAACAACTCTTAAATTCCATAAGACTTTCTAATAATTAAACATGTCCGTAAACAAGTCATTGGGTTAGGGTGTGGCAACGGGCATACGCATGTCTAGGATTGGATCTAAGGAGAGCTTGGTACTTAAGCGGCCTAGTGGCCCACCTCCTCTTCTCTAGAATCCTACCTGGTGCGTAGTGTCTGTTCACTTTAGCCGCGATGACTTGTTGATGGGCCAAAGTTCATAACTACAATTCGAGAGGGACCAAATACCCTTATATTTGTTAAATTACTAAAATACCCTTATATTGGTAAAGTACCAAAACACCCCTGTTTTGTAAAATTACCAAAATACCCTCAATTTATAAAATTACTGAAATACCCCCGGTTTATGAAATTATCGAAATAACCCTGATTTATGATATTACTAAAATACCTCTGGTTTGCAAAATTATCGAAATACCCCCGATTTGTGAAATTACCAAAATACCCCCAATTTATGAAATTACCAAAATACCCCTGGTTTGCAAAATTACCGAAGTACCCCCAATTTGAAAAATTATCGAAATACCCCTGATTTGTGAAATTACCAAAATACCCCCGATTTGTGAAATTACTAAAATACCCCTAATTTATAGAATTACCAAAATACCCCTGTAGGATAGAATTACGAAAAATACCCTTGGTAGGTAAATTACGAAAATACCCTTGGTAGGTAAATTACAAAAATGCCCTTGGTAGGTAAATTACGAAAATACCCTCAATGGGTAAATTGACCGATATGCCCCTAGAGGGAGAAAATGACTAAAATGCCCGTACATGTTATGTGATTAGTCTTGTATGTGATTTATGATTGTTATCGTATGATTATTAATGTATGTTGCATTCATGTGTTATTATGTTGCATGGGGATGAGATTATTCAAAAGGGGCAGTGTAGATAGGATCGCATGGTCACTTGACGACTGTGGATCCACCGAAGGCTTTTAGCCACCGAGCAGCTATGATGCACCGATAAGTTAGTGCCGCAATCGGTGCTACATAAGGAGTGTAGGGATGGGTGGGTCAATTAAATCCACACAGGAGTGCAGGGCTGGTATGGGCATTAATGCATTGCATATGTGGTTTTATTTGAGATGGGCTTAGGCCCAGATAAATATGATTTGTGACATTTTTGGGTTAAGGCCCAGCTGAGGCTTTTATGGGCTAAGACCCAATTGCCACCGCTACTGAAATGGGCTTCGGCCCGAACTATTGTGATTCATGTTCTTATTGATGAGGATTATGCACACTGAGTTTTCGTAAACTCACACCATCTTTTTAATATTTTTTTCTCAAGTAATCCTCAGTAAGCGATTCAACGTGCTGGAGGACTCGGAGGTGGCCACACTACGAGCAGTTTTGGACTCTAGTATTTTACTTATTTTTTTCAACTTGGGTTAATATTTTGTAATAAGGCCTCTCTTAAATTCTGGTTTTAGTTTTGGATTTTTAGTTTATTATGTTTTAAATTTGCTAAACTTTGTATCATGGTTTTCCAAAACAATATCTACTTTCAAACTACTATGCTTTCGCGAATAGGTCGTAAACATCACGTTTTCATAAGTCAGTTATTTTAATTAAGTTTCCGCAACCAACAAAGTTTTTTTTAGGTAATAAATTTTTAATAAATGTCGATTAATAATAAACAAACGCAAATTGGGAATTTAGTTTTTAATATCAAGAAAGGTTTTCAAATGGAACCATGGTTTCTCGTAAAGCACCCTAATGTGACACGCCAGATTCGGGCCTAACTTCTAGGCCGGGTTTGGGGTGTTACATTTAGTGGTATCAGAGCCTAGGTTGCAAAACTCGGGCTGTGAGATGGGCTTTAGTGTTTATTTTAAAGATGTTTACGAATGATTTTGAAGTAGTTTTGAAAGGTTTTTATGTGGCACACCGAGTCTCCAACGTCAGACCAAGTATGTTCTCTTATCTGTTTTAAACCGTTATTGTTGTAGGTAGATACTAGGCTTACTTTAGATGATAGACTATACTGAGGCCCGTAGGAGACTAAAAACTATAGTGAGTTGGCAATTTCAAAAATAACTCTTAACAACTACTTCCATAAAACATTTTTTCAATTATTGGAATTCGAGCTAAATTCATAAAATTTGTAATTAGGATAATTAGGACTAGAGTCTTGTGTGAAGCGTGAGGGTATATCCCAGATTGTGCGACTATGAGATAGTTGGAAATTTTGGGGACGAAATTTCTCTTAGGAGGGTAGACTTGTAACATCCCAAAGTTGGGCCTAGTAGGATTGGGCCCAATAGGCCTTGGGGGTACTAGCGTTTAAATTTTTTTAGAATAAGAGAATGGTACTAAGGCAAGTTGGACCTATTAGGTGAGTGATTTTGGAAGGTTAGGGGGCTTTTATGAAGTCCCGGGTTAAAGTTAGGCCATAGGAAAAATTTTGGTTTTAGGTGAATAAAACCCTGGGAGTTAGTAGGTAGGCTTTAAGAATAAAATGTGAAAAAAAAATGACACAAGTGGAGTGTGTGGTGTAGTGGCAAAGTGACGCCACATAAGAGACAAGGGGGTGACGCCACAAGGAAGATAGGAGGTCCAAGGTTCAAGTCTTGGCTCTTGCATTTTGGATTTCTTTTTAAATGGACTTTAGAATTTTGCCATAGGGTTATATTTAGTTGCACATGATTTTAGACACAAGAAAGTGAGTGGTCTAGTGGCAAGGTGTCATTAAGGGTGCAAGGGAGCTTGGGTTCGAATCTCATGACAAGCAAGGGAGTATTTATTTTGCGGATTGGACGAGAAGAGTTTGAGTTGGATTTAAACTCTGCTAACAAAGGGATCCCACATCGGTAAGATACAAAGAAGGAAGGTGAGAAGCTAGCTATATATAGAGTACATTCTATGAGGAGAGTTAATATACCTTGGTGGGCGTTTGGGTGTAGATCTAAGGATAATTGCCAATAGTAGCGACGGAAGGGCTACTAGAACGTGAGGTACACGGTAAGGTTACAGTGAGGTTTCAGTTTCTGATAAGTGTAGATTAAGGTATGATTAATCGTTAGATGATGTCGATTGTAGGTTCGTGACTAAGGGGTTTGCAGCACGCGAGGTACCAGGTGTGTACAAACACTACACACACAATATCGGCAATGCCGAAAAGCTGAAAAGTTGAAAAGCTGAAAAGCCAAAGGTGGCTAAATGGGCCTGGTGGGCCCTGAGGCTAAGTTTGATGAAATGGTTTGGTTGGTTATAAGAATTGAGTTAGACATGCATGATACATGATCTGAATTTGTTTTGGGCCTATTTGGCCTTACGATGAGACTTGGGCCTGATGGGCCGGAATGATGTAATTTGGGTTTGATGAGCTTTATGGGGACGTAGATAAGTATGCTAGGGTTTATGGACCTTAGGCCTAGTTTGAACAACTCTTAAATTCTATAAGACTTTCTAATAATTAAACATGTCCGTAAACAAGTCACTGGGTTAGGGTGTGGCAACGGGCATACGCATTTCTAGGATTGGATCTAGGGAGAGTGTGGTACTTAAGCGGTCCTAGTGGCCCACCTCCTCTTCTCTGGAATCCTACCTAGTGCGTAGTGTCTGTTCATTTTAGCCGCGATGACTTGTTGATGGGCCAAAGTTCATAACTAAAATTCGAGAGGGACCAAATGCCCTTATATTTGTTAAATTACTAAAATACCCTTATATTGGTAAAGTACCAAAATACCCCTATTTTGCAAAATTACCAAAATACCCCAATTTGTGAAATTACCGAAATACCCCTAGTTTGTGAAATTATCAAAATAACCCTAATTTGTGAGATTACCAAAATACCCCTATTTTGCAAAATTATCGAAATACCCCCGATTTGTGAAGTTACCAAAATACCCTCGATTTGTAAAATTACCGAAGTACCCTTAGTTTGTAAAATTACCGAAATACCATTGATTTGTGAAATTACCAAAATACCCCCAGTTTATGAAATTACTGAAATACTCTGAATTTGTAAAATTACCAAAATACCCCTGTAGGGTAGAATTACAAAAATACCCTTGGTAGGTAAATTACGAAAATACCCTTGGTAGGTAAATTATGAAAATGCCCTTGGTAGGTAAATTACGGAAATACCCGCGATGGGTAAAATGACCGTTATACCTTTAGAGGGGAAAAATGACAAAAACGCCCCTACATGTTATATGATAATTCTTGTATGTGATTTATGATTGCTATCGTATGATTATTATTGTATGTTGCATTCATGTGTTATTATGTTGCATGGGGATGGGATTATTCAAAAGGGGAAGTGTAGATAGGATCGCATGGTCGCTTGACGACTGTGGATCCACCGAAGGCTTTAGCATAAGCGACCATCTTTGCACCAATAAGTTAGTGCCGCAACCGGTGCTACATAAGGACTGTAGGGATGGGTGGGTCGATTAAATCCCCACAGGAGTGCAGGGTTGGACAGGAGACGGAGTGCAGGGTTGGTATGGGCATTAATGCATTGCATATGTGCTTTTATTTGAGATGGGCTCAGGCCTAGATAAATTTGATTTGCGACATTTATGGGTTAAGGCCCAGCTGAGGCTTTTATGGGCTAAGACCCAATTGCCACCGTTACTGAAATGGGCTTCGGCCTGAACTATTGTGATTCATGTTCTTATTGATGAGGATTATGCACACTTAGTTTTCGTAAACTCACACCCTCTTTTTAATATTTTTTTCTCGGGTAATCCTCGATGGCGATTCGACGTCTTTGGAGGACTCGGAGGTAGCCACACTACGAGCGATTCGGACTCTAGTATTTTACTTATTTTTTTAACTTGGGTTAATATTTTGTAATAAGGCCTCTTAAATTCGGTTTTAGTTTTGGATTTTAGTTTATTATGTTTTAAATCGCTAAACTTTGTATCATGGTTTTCCAAAACAATATCTACTTTCAAAATACTACGCCGCAAATAGGTCGTAAACATCACGTTTTCATAAGTCAGTTATTTTAATTAATTTTTCACAACCAACAAAGTTTTTTTTAGGTAATAACTTTTTAATAAATGTCGATTAATAGTAAACAAGCGCAAATTGGGACTTTAGTTTTAATATCAAGAAAGGTTTTCAAATGGAACCATGGTTTCTCGAAAAGCACCCCAATGTGACACATTGATTCGAGCCTAACTTCTAGGTAGGGTTTAGGTGTTACATTTAGTGGTATCAGAGCCTAAGTTGCAAAACTCGGGCTGTGAGATGGGCTTTTGTGTTTATTTTAAAGATGTTTACGAATGATTTTGAAGTAGTTTTGAAAGGTTTTTGTGTGGCACACCGAGTCTCCAGCGTCAAACCAAGTATGCTCTCTTATCTGTTTAAAACTGTTATTGTTGTAGGTAGATACTAGGCTTACTTTAGATGATAGACTATACTGAGGCCCGTAGGAGACTAAAAACTATAGTGAGTTGGCAATTTCAAAAATAACTCTTAACAACTACTTCCATAAAACATTTGATCAATTATTGGAATTATGAGCTAAATTCATAAAATTTGTAATTCAGATAATTAGGACTAGAGTGCGCGGTAGAAGCGTAGTGGTATATACGGTATTGTGCGGCTATGAGATAGTTGGAAATTTTAGGGACGAAATTTCTCTAAGGAGGGTAGATTTGTAACATCCCAATGTTGGGCCTAGTAGGATTGGGCCCAATGGGCCTTGGGAGTAGTAGCGTTTAAAATTTTTGAGAATAAGAGGATGGTACTAAGGCAAGTTGGACCTATTAGGTGAGTGATTTTGGAAGGTTAGGGGGCTTTTATGAAGTCCCGGGTTAATGTTAGGCCATAGGAAAAATTTTGGTTTTAGGTGAATAAAACCCTGGGAGTTAGTAGGTAGGCTTTAAGAATAAAATGTGGAAAAAAATGACACAAGTGGAGTGCGTGGTGTTGTGGCAAAGTGACGCCACATAAGAGACATGGGAGTAACGCCATGAGGAAGGAAGGAGGTCCAAGGTTCAAGTCTTGGCTCTTGCATTTTGGATTTCTTTTTAAATGGACTCTAGAATTTTGACATAGGGTTATATTTAGTTGCACATGATTTTAGACACAAGAAAGTGAGTGGTCTAGTGGCAAGGCGTCATTAAGGGTGCAAGGGAGCTTGGATTCGAATCTCATGACAAGCAATGGAGTATTTATTTTGCGGATTGGACGATAAGAGTTTGAGTTGGATTTAAACTCTGCTAACAGAGGGATCCCACATCGGTAAGATAGAAAGAAGGAAGGTGAGAAGCTAGCTATATATAGAGTACATTCTATGAGGAGAGTTAATATACCTTGGTGGGCGTTTGGGTACAGATCTAAAGGATAATCGCCAATAGTAGCGAAGGAAGGGCTACTAGAACGTGAGGTACACGGTAAGGTTACAATGAGGTTTCAGTTTTCGATAAGTGTATATTAAGTTATGATTAATCGTTAGATGATGTCGATTGTAGGTTCGTGACTAAAGGGTTTACAGCACGCGAGGTACCAAGTGTGTACAAACACTACACACACAATATCAGCAATGCCGAAAAGTCAAAAAGCCAAAAAGTCGAAAAGCCAAAGGTGGCTAAATGGGCCTGGTGGGCCCTGAGGCTAAGTTTGATGAAATGGTTTGGTTGGTTATACGAATTGAGTTAGACATGCATGATACATGATCTGAATTTGTTTTGGGCCTATTTGGCCATATGATGACACTTGGGCCTGATGGGCCAGAATGATGTAATTTGGGTTTGATGAGCTTTATGGGGACGTAGATAAGTATGCTAGGGTTTATGGACCTTAGGCCTAGTTTGAACAACTCTTAAATTCCATAAGACTTTCTAATAATTAAACATGTCCGTAAACAAGTCACTGGGTAAGGGTGTGGCAATGGGCATACGCATGTCTAGGATTGGATCTAGGGAGAGCTTGGTACTTAAGCGGCCCTAGTGGCCCACCTCCTCTCCTCTAGAATCCTACCTGGTGCGTAGTGTATGTTCACTTTAGCCGCGATGACTTGTTGATGGGCCAAAGTTCATAACTAAAATCCAAGAGGGACCAAATAACCTTATTTTGTTAAATTACTAAAATACCCTTATATTGGTAAAGTACCAAAATACCCCTATTTTACAAAATTACCAAAATACCCCTAATTTGTGAAATTATCGAAATACCCTCGATTTGTGAAATTATCGAAATAACCCTGATTTGTGATATTACCAAAATACCCCCGTTTTACAAAATTATCGAAATACCCCCGATTTGTGAAATTACCAAAATACCCCCAATTTATGAAATTACCAAAATACCCTCAATTTGTAAAATTATCAAAGTACCCTTAGTTTGTAAAATTACCGAAATACCCCTAATTTGTAAAATTACCAAAATACCCACGATTTATGAAATTACTAAAATACCTCTAATTTGCAAAATTACCAAAATACCCTTGTAGGGTAGAATTACGAAAATACGCTTGGTAGGTAAATTACGAAAATACCCTTGGTAGGTAAATTACGAAAATACCCTCGATGGGTAAAATGACTGATATACCTTTAGAGGGAAAAAATGACGAAAATGCCCCTACATGTTATATGATAATTCTTGTATATGATTTATGATTGTTATCATATGATTATTATTGTATGTTGCATTCATGTGTTATTATGTTGTATGGGGATGGGATTGTTCAAAAGGGGAAGTGCAGATAGGATCGCATGGTCGCTTGACGACTGTGGATCCATCGAAGGCTTTTAGTAGAAACGACTATCTTTGCACCGATAAGTTAGTCATACCGGTGCTACATAAGGAGTGTAGGGATGGGTGGGTCGATTAAATCCCCACAGGAGTGCAGGGTTGGACAGGAGACGGCGTGCAGGGTCGGTATGGGCATTAATGCATTGCATATGTGGTTTTATTTGAGATGGGCTCAGGCCCAGATAAATATGATTTGTGACATTTATGGGTTAAGGCCCAGTGAGGCTTTTATGGGCTAAGACCCAATTGCCACCATTCTTGAAATGGGCTTGCCCGAAATTGTGATTCATGTTCTTTTGATGAGGGTTATGCACACTGAGTTTTCGTAAACTCACACCCTCTTTTTAATATTTTTTCTCAGGTAATCCTCAGTAAGCGGTTTGACGCGTTGGAGGACTCAGAGGTGGCCACACTACGAGCAGTTTTGGACTCTAGTATTTTACTTATTTTTAAACTTTGGTTAATATTTTGTAATAAGGCCTCTCTTAAATTCTAGTTTTAGTTTTGGATTTTTAGTTTATTATGTTTTGAATCTGCTAAACTTTGTATCACGGTTTTCCAAAACAATATCTACTTTCAAAATACTACGCTTTCGTGAATAGGTCGTAAACATAACATTTTCATAAGTCAGTCATTTTAATTAAGTTTTCGCAACCAACCAAGTTTTTTTTTAGGTAATAACTTTTTAATAAATGTCGATTAATAATAAAAAAATGCAAATTGGGACTTTAGTTTTTAATATCAAGAAAGGTTTTCAAATGGAACTATGGTTTCTCAAAAAGCACCCCAATGTGACACGCCAGATTCAGGCCTAACTTCTAGGCTGGGTCTGGGGTGTTACAGAAAGTGCGAAAGTTCTATATTTCAAGGTAGAGGGGTCTAACAGCCATAGAGTATTAAATTGGATGTCCTTAAACTGTAAATAGGCCATATGGAGTGTGTTGGCCGGCCATAGGAAGCTAGGGGGACAAGGGCATTAATTTTAGTTAAATTTGGTGGCATTAGGTGATAAAAAGATGAATAAAATATGCTAAAAAGGAAAGATATTATCTTTCACTATTCACTCTTCTTCCTCCACCAAAAATTTGAAGAGAAAATAGAGGTTTTGAAGCTCAAACTATCAGCCAACATATACTCTAGCAAGTAAGTGATTTTAGAAGTATTTCTTAATGATTTTTGCATTTTTGGAACCCCCAAAGCATAAGCTAGCTAATGAAGGGGCTAATTTGAAATATGGTTGAAAGTCTATAGACTTGCCATGAGAGTGTTCATGATGTTTGCTAAGTTTTTATGGAGGAAAATGAATGTTAGTGAGATGAGAAACAACTTTTGTGTAGGGAGTTAGCATGGAAACACCTAAATAGGACTTGAATGCAAAGATTGAGAATGTGAAATAAATGAATGAAATAACTAAAATTAAAAGTAGTTGTAAGAGAAATAAATGTTCAGCTAGGTTTGTTTAATGAGAAAATGTATTGAAAATTAATTTACGAGCCTAGGGGCAAAATCATAATTTTGCCAAAGTGTAAAGGCAAAATGGTCATTTTTGCCTAATTATAAATTTTGATGCATTATGATCTTAAGATGTTTTAAATGAGTGATTTTTGTTGTTATAGACCAATAAGAGCGTGGAATCAACCTTGATCGAGAAAAAGGTAAAGTTACGGAATAGACCATCGATTAACGCATTTTGCACCGAGGTAAGTTTATGTGTGTAAATGATGCATTTTATATACACATGTTGTTACTAATTAGTGCGTTGTATGATTGAGAACATGTATGATTTAAGTGGATTGAATTTGCTAGTTATTGAAAAAATTTCATATGTTTGACGAAATAGATATGTAAATGTGAAATAACATCCGTAGTAATAAATAGTGGGTTGTGTGCAATACCACTATAACAACTCTTGATGGTGGGATAAGTGCGATACCACCTTATTTCTTAACTACGATAGGCTGTGTGCAATACCATCGTGTATTTATCATTTTGTGGGCTATGTACGATACCACCGTAACTATCCTTTTTTTGGTGGCCTATGTGCGATACCACCCTAGTAAATTTGATGGTGGGCTAAGTGTGAAACCACTGAGTAATTGGTATTACGAATGGTTTATTGAGAAATTATGATGTGTTGTATCATGTGAATTTGTGGTGTTAAGTGTAAGGATAATGAATGTGAGCATTAAGCTTATGATATGGTTAGAATGTGGTAAGGGAGGAAATGAGTAAGCATGATTATGAATGTGGATTGTTCTTGTTTAGTACGTAATGTTATTTATTGTTTAGCACATATTATGATGTTATTTGTTTACATGTAAACTTACTAAGCTTTAAAGCTTACCCCCTTTCTTTTCCCTTATTTTATAGTGTTAAACAGCCGAGCCGAGATACGAAGATAATTGGAATATTCACCCACACTATCAGATCATCTTGGTATATTTCGAATTAGTATTTTTGAGTATGGCATGTATAGAGGCTAGACTAGGTGAATTGTTTTGTTATTTTGGCCATGTGTGTATTGGCTCCCTTATGGATGAACCCTTTTGTATATTGCCATAGTTGATGGATCATTATGATTAATTTATGAAATATGTGGTTATTCAAGAAAGTGTTGCATAAATTTATTTTCTTGATGATTTTTTGTATAGGATCTTGTTATATGGGATAGGGTGACAAAAAAGCTTAGTAAATAGCCTTGTTCCTGTCCACACGGGTAGGCACAAAGGCGTGTATCTAGGCCGTGTGTGACACACGATCAGTCCCATAGGTGTGTGACCAAGCTGAATGTCCCTTGCATGTTAGTTTTACAAGTCAGTAAGCCTTGTAGTAAACACATGGGAAGAGACACGACCATGTGTCTTAGCCGTGTGGAAGGCACGGCCACAAACATGGGCATGTGCCCAAGCTGTGTGAAGTCTGCATCTTGAAATTGGAATTTAATTCGACACACGGTCTAAGGACACGGACGTGTGTTCGGCCGTGTGGAATATGTCAGTGTCGACCACGGGTACAGCAGACGGATGTGTGGCTGATCGTGTGATGCAAGTCAGTGTCGACCATAAGTGCAAGGCACAAGCATGTGAAACACCACACGGGCGTGTGGCCCCTGTTTAGGTAAAATTTTCCTAAGTGCGCGCAAGTTTCCAATTTATTTCTGAAACCTTCTAGAAGTGTGCTTAGGGCCTCGTAGGCCCATTATAAGAATATTAGAGGTGTGCATGGGAAAGCTATTTATTTTGAATGGAATTTGATAGCCCAAAGCTGTATGACGATGTGAGTTAAGTACGGTAACACCTCGTATCCGGTTCTGGTTCCGACATAGAATATGGGTAAGGGTGTTACATTTAGTGGTATCAGAGCTATGATTTAGTCAGTTCTCAGACTATCGTAGCGTGTGTTAGGGTCTAACTATACATGCCATAATCGTATATTGATAATGTGGTGGCTTCTGACAATTCTAAACTTTGTTTTTATATAGTAATGGATCCCAATCGAAGCGGCTCTGACGACTTTGACTTTGTAATCTGTGGCTCTTGAGTCGAGGACCGTGCACTGAGAGAGTGAACCCGAGACTAGGGGGCAGAGAGAAGAGGCCCGAGAAGCTTGTAACATCCTGAATTAATGGGCCTTTGCATTTGATGTGTGTCACATTCAATATGATAATTAGAGTGTTTAAGGGGTTCAGATTGGGCTCAGGTTTGGGCTGAGGCCTTAATCAAATTTGTGTTTTGGGCACTTTAATGGAAAGCTAGATAGGTCCGGGCTTAAAAGGTATTATCTGGGAATTAAAACACAAGAAGAGCTTGTGGCCCAGTGGACAGTGGCATGAAAAGCAGTAAGGGGGATCCAAGGTTCGAGCCGCATTACCTACTTATTTTTAATTGCTTTTGGCATCAAAGGAGAGGAGAGTGGGGCCGGCCGGGATGCTTTAGAATAGGAAGATTTATCTATTTGGATAATGTGAATATTGTGCTGATAATAGTAGGGAGAGGTGGTGTTATTTTGGCCTCTTCTAAAGATATGAATAGATTAAGATAAAGAAGAAAAGATAGGAGTTATCTGCTGAGTGCAGTGTTGGCTGAAATTCCATCTCCTAGAGGGGAAAGAAATCAGTTTCTTATGGCAAAGGGCTGCCAAAATTTCCCCTATTATTTTATTAATTGTTAGATATCAAGAAGGGCACTTTCGAGTTTTGATAAGTATGCTGAAAATTCTCTATAAATAGGGGTGGTATCACTTCAATTCCGCCATTTCAACCCTATCCTTTTCCTCATTCTCTGTGCCAAAATTCTCAGTCAGTCTCTGCAATTTCTTTCTTTTGATTTCTTCAAAAGCTGAAACCTCTCACTTCACTCTGTTTTTCCATTCTTTCCGTTTTGTACCGATTTCTCCATAAAGCCTATAATTCTAAGCCTATTCTCTCATCTTCACTTCCATTCAAAAGTTGAAACTCAGAACTTTCTTCTCATCTCCATATCCGAATACCTCTTATTCTCTTCTGTTGATTTCTTCATCAAAGCCGAATCTTCATAGATCTCTTGAGATCATCCTTTCTTTCTAATCTTCCCAAAAGCCAAAATTCTTAGTAGTTGTCGAATTCCCTGTGTTAAGGTAAGTGCTGATTTCTTTTGTTCTTTTCCCCTTCTCTTTCAAATTTTTTCAGACCATATCCGAATGGCTAGTTGGTTGATAGGCCATCTTTAGTTGACTTTTCCACTAATCTCATGTTCTTTTGGGTGACACTTCGGGAAATCAGAGTAGATCGAATCATCCAGATCTCAAAAGCCAGAAACTGTTAATCTCTAAGTATCCTATCTATTTTGAGATTTCAAGGTAAGGGGTTTTCTTAGATTCGTATTAGATTCGCTATCATATTTGAGATCTTAAATCATATAATAAGGTTTAACAAACCCTACTTCGTTATAGTAGTTCTGACAATGACTTTTGATGGAATCAAATATGGATCAGGTAGAGGAGAGGATTGGGACCGTAAACCCAATCCCTAAGTTTAAGAAACGAGCAGTGTCTGCTGTTCGAGATTGGTCGCCAGGTTGTGGACCGGCTTCTGAACAACATCTTAGGTAGATAGCAGTCATATCGGCTTCTGATAGTGTCGACATTGAGGGTTTCATCATAACCGTAATCAGGTGTGTAGATCCTTAACACATAAGTATTGTTGTAATATATATGTGAATGATATGGGCTAAAAGTCAGAAAGAGAGGCTGTATGAACACTCGAAATACCCAAAAAGGGTAGGCAAGGGATGCTAGGTACGCAATCATAGAAACTTCTCTGTGTATCGATGTATGTAAAAGTCTGAGATCTGTTTAAATGGCTTAATGTTTTGATTCTTGCATGAATGTATGCATGGGATAGGATTGATTGATTTATGGAAGGGGAGCAGGTCGCGAGGCGGTCGGTTGCTTTGCCGCATAGGTCACATAGTGATCGGTCTTTATGACAGGCAGCATAGCTGTCGAAATACTATAATGTATTTTCTGGGGTTCGTATAAGCGATCGGTGGCTGTGCCAAATAAATCACATAGTGATTGATATGGTGTGCAGCGGATGGAGGGTTGATTGTAGAAATCCTCACGGTTTGATGGTTGGTACGGGGGTGTGTAGAGGATGGACTCTTAGGTTTGGGATGGGCCATGTTGCATGAAACATTTTGTTACCATTGTGTATGGACCAAGGCCCATATGTGTTTGTGGGCCCAAGGCTTTTATATGATTTCGAGATTTACACACTGAGTCTTTGTGACTCGCCCCTTTAATTTTTCCCACTTTTTAGATGAGCAGTAGTTCGTGGACATGGAAGCTGAGGCGGACTCGAGGGGCCATTAAGACTATTATCTACATAGACTATTTTTGGTTTTTGTTTCCATTTAAGTTTTAATTTTTGGGAATATTTTTGTAATAAGGCCTCCATAACTTAGGTTTTGATTTTTTTTTTTTTGTTATGTTGGTTTTTACAAACTTATGTTTTCCTACAAAGTCCCAAATATAAAATGAAATGAAAAATGGGCTTTTCAAACCCAATCAACGCAAATATTAAAGTTATTTCCAAAATTTCACATTTAATTGACTATTTGGATATAATAAACTAAGTTTTTCCAAAACCCCTCAGAGTAAAGTTTTCAAGATTCAACCAGTAGCATACCAGATCCGGTCATGACGCATGGGCCGAGTTTGGGTGTTACATTTTTGGTATCAGAGCCCAGTTCAAAACTCAGGCTGTGAAATGGGTCCAGTAGTGGTTTGTAAAAAAATCATATAAGTTTGGGAAAAATGCAGTTGAGATGTGGCCTTCGAGTCTACAAGCACCCGATCCACGCAGGTAAGTATTCTAACTCTTGATGTGGTTTGTATTGTTGGGCTTGATAGGGACGTAGGCTAGAATGTCAGAATTGATGGGCTTTAGGTTTGGTACAAACAATTCTTCAAATTCCATAAAACTTAATCTCTAATCAAACATGTCTATGAACAAGTCACAGGTTTAAGGTGTGGAAACAAGCATATGCATGTCTAGGATTGGATCCAGGAAGAGCTTGGTATTTAAGCGGTCCTAGTGACTCACCTCCTCTTTTCTGGAATCCTACCTGATGCGTAGTGACTATTCGCCTTAGCCACGAGGGCTTGTTGACGGGCCAAAGTTTATAACTAAAACCCGAAAGGGGCCAGCCACCCTATTTTTTTTAAAACTATCCCTAGTTTGTAAATTTTTGAAATACCCTTGATTTGTGAAAACTTCTCAAAAATACCTTAGATTTGTAAAAAATTACCAAAATTTATAAAATTACCGAAATACCCCCGATTGACAAAATTACCGAAATACCTCTGAATTGTAAAATTACCAAAATACCCCTAATTTGCAAAATCACCAGGAAACCCTATTTTGGAAAATTATGAAAATACCCCTGTAGGATAAAATTACGAAAATACCCCTGGGTAGTGAAATGACAAAAATACCCTTAGGTGATGAAAGTAAGTTCATGAATGTTTACTTGTGTGTTTGATGCATGTATATGGTGCTCTGTTTGATGTTGATTGGATGAGAACTCTAGAACTAGGAAATATAGACTTGAGAACTAAACTTTGTAGATAGAATTCAAATTCGAAAGAACTACTCCTAAAACTACTTTCCATAAGACTGTACGTTATTAATCAGTGGAAGAAAAAATTATTAATCCATAAAATTTCTAATCAGATAAATCGCGAAAGGTAGAATAAGCACTAGAGGATGTGGTGTGCATGGCCGAGGTAAAGGCAGGATTGCTGTGTCAACACCCGTAGGGTTCGGTCGCGAGTTAGGGAATAAGGTACCAGTGCCACCAGTTGTGGAGGCAAAATTTCAAGATCAGGCGGTCGGAGATGATGCTGGATCTCAGGTAATGTTAAGGGTCTTAGAGAGGGTTACTGGGGCAGGCATGGGTACAAGAGCCCGTAAGTCTATACCAGAGCGACTTAGAGCCAATGGGGCAGAGCTGTTTAAGGGAATTTTTAGTGTAGCTTCTAGTACAGCTGAATACTGGTTGGAAGCAATGGAACGTATAATGGATGATCTTGACTTCACCGAAGAAGAGAAGTTGAATGGAGTGGTGTCTCTTCTTCGGGACGAAGTGTATCAATGGTGGCTTACGGTTAAGGATGGTGCCGTAGCTGACCATATCACCTGGGATCACTTCAGAACGGCATTCCACAGTATGTACATTGGAACGAGCTATGTGGATGCTCAGCGTAGAGCGTTCCTGAATCTGGTTCAGGGAAGCAGGTCAGTGGCAGCGTATGAAGCAAAATTCTTATGCCTTAGTCGTTATGCTCGAGGGATAGTGGCCACAGAGCATGAGTGATGTGTTCGTTTTGAGGGTGGCCTGAAGGACGATCTATGTGTGTTGGTAGCTCCACTACAAGAACGAGAATTTGCGGTGCCTGTGGAGAAGGCTAAGATAGCTGTGGAGGTAAAATAGACGGAAAAGCTGAACCAAGATAGAGATAGGGGCAGAGGTAAGAGAAACTTTGGATCATCAGGAACAGTCGTGCGTACTCAAAAGAGACCAAGGTCAGATGGATCGAGATGGGCTGAAAGACCTGCTGCTAACCAAACACGGACGTGTGCTCGATGTGACAAATTCTATATAGGTGAATGTTGGGTAGGCAGTGGGAAGTGCTTTAGGTGTGGATCTTTGGACCATCAGATAAGACATTATCCTCAGCCACGGGATGAGGTAGGACCCGTAGGATAGGGAACTGTTCAGCCGGGTAGAGGAGGTCAGCACCCACAGAGAGTCGTGGTCCAGCTAGAGGTGGTAATGGTTTCGGTCGAGGTCATGGAGCGCCAGGACGAGGGGCAGGAAACACTGAGGCAAGGCAGTCGGGATTGGTCTATGCTGTCAGACATCGAGAGGAGGCTAATGCACCGGATGTTATAGCCGGTACGTTTTTAATTTTTTGATTGCCTTATACTGCATTGATTGATATTGGGTCGACACACTCATATGTTGCTAGTAGTGTGTCTGGAACTTTAAGTTTAGATTCTGAAGTTACCCCTAGGGTGATGACAGTAATTAGCCCATTAGGATAATCTGTGGTAGTAGATAAACTTTTTCGGTAGGTACCTTTAGAAGTTCAGGGAATAGTTTTCCTGAAGGATCTGATGGAGTTACCGTTTGGGGAATTCGACATAATTTTAGGCATGGACTAGCTAGTGAAGTATCAGGCCAATTTGGATTGTGTATGTTTAGTGGTGTTAAGAACCCCAGGAGGTGAAGTGTTGGTGATAGGAGAAAGGGGAATGCATCCAAATGTTGGCGCCTAAGAGTGGAAAAAATGGTGAGAAAAGGATGCGAGGCCGTTTTAATGTTTGTACGGGCTCTAGAAGCCAAGGACCTAACTGTTGGGGACGTTAGGACGATGAAAGAATTTCTTGATGTTTTCCCAGAGGAGCTTCCAGGATTACCTCCGAATCGAGAAGTGGAGTTTGGAATCGATGTTCTTCTGGGAACAGCGCCGGTATCTATTGCTCCTTATAGAGTGGCACCAAAGGAGTTGGTGGGATTGAAAGCACAAATCCAAGAGTTGTTGGATAGGGCTTTTATTCGACCAAGTGTGTCGCCTTGGGGAGCACCGGTGTTATTTGTTAATAAGAAGGATGGCTCAATGCGTATGTGCATTGACTATTGTCAATTGAATAAGTTAACAATCAAGAACAAATACCCGTTGCTGAGGATCGATGACTTGTTCGATCAGTTAAAGGGGACCTCAATCTTTTCGAAGGTAGATCTGAGGTCAGGGTACCATCAGCTTAAGGTTAAGGAGGCAGATATTCATAAGACAGCTTTTAGGACTCACTATGGTCATTATGAGTTCATAGTGATGCCATTTGGGTTGACCAACGCACCAGCAGCATTTATGGATAAGATGAACCGAGTGTTCCAACCCTACCTGGATCGGTTTGTCGTGGGTTTTATTGATGACATCTTGGTTTACTCAAGGTCAGAGGAGGATCATGATTCACATCTGCGAGTGGTTCTACAGATTCTGGGGGAGAAGCAACTTTATGCCAAATTTAGCAAGTGTGAATTCTGGCTTAAGGAAGTTACTTTCCTAGGTCAAGTTGTCTCAGCAGAGGGGATTAGGGTGGACCCTCAGAAAATAGAAGCGGTGTTGGATTGGAAGCCACCTAGATCTATGGCAGAAATTCAGAGTTTTCTTGGTTTGGTCGGGTACTACAGAAGATTTGTTGAAGGATTTTCTCTGATTACAGCACCATTGACTAAGCTGTAATAGAAAGGAGTTTCGTTTGTGTGGTCTGATAAGTAGCAAGATAGTTTTGAGAAGTTAAAAGGATTTTGTGGAGGCTCGATATTGATTGACCGGAGGTGGGAAGGAGTTCATAATTTCCTGTGATGCTTCACACACGGGATTAGGATGTGTGTTGATGCAGGATGGAACGGTTGTTGCATACGCATCTCGGCAGTTAAGGCCGCACGAGGCAAACTATCCCACCCATGATTTGGAATTGGTGGCGGTGGTGTTTGCCTTGAAAATTTGGAGGCATTATTTGTACGGGGAGAAATTTGTCATCTACACGGATCATAAGAGTATGAAGTACCTTTTGACTTAGAAGGAGTTGAATCTTAGGTAGAGGAGGTGGATCGAATTGTTAAAGGATTACGATTGCTCGATCGAGTATCATCCGGGTAAGGTTAATATGGTGGCAGATGCCTTAAGTCGTAAGGTGATCACTGAATTAAGAGCAATGTTTGCTCACCTTAGTCTATACGATGATGGGAGTTTATTGGCGAAACTTCAAGTGAAACCCTCTTGGGTCAGTCAGGTTAAAGAGAAACAGCAGACCGATGAGTTGCTAAAGGAGAAGTTTCGTGTGGGACCAAGTGATGGATCAATAGAATTTAGTGTGAATGAGGAAGGGCTATTGTGTTTCCAAGGGAGAGTGTGCATGCGGAAATATCCTGAATTGAGGCATAGGATTTTGCAGGAAGCGCATGGTAGTCCATACGCTATGCATCCTGGAGGGAGTAAGTTTACGGGAATAGTTTTGGTGGCCAGGCTTAAAACGAGAGGTGACTGAGTTAGTGGGGAAGTGTTTAACCTGTCAGTAGGTAAAGGCGGAGCATCAGTTACCATTAGGGTTATTGCAGTCGGTAAAGATTCCCCAATGGAAGTGGGAAAGGATCACAATGGACTTTGTTAGTGGGCTACCTCTCATGCCTACTAGGAAAGATTCAGTTTGGGTAATCGTTGATCGGTTGATGAAGTCTACTCATTTTGTACCAGTTCGGGTCAATTATTCTTTACAAAAGTTGGCTAAGCTGTATATAGCGGAGATTGTAAGGTTGTATGGAGTACCTCTGTTAATTATCTCGGACCGAGATCCTAGGTTTATGTTAAGGTTTTGGAAGGCGTTGCATCAATCGTTGGGTACGAAGTTGGATTTCAGTACAGTGTTTCATCCTCAGACCGATAGACAGTCTGAGCGGGTGATTCAGATCTTGGAGGACATGTTAAGAGGTTGTGCCATTGATTTAAAGGGTAGTTGGAAAGAGTTTTTACCATTGGCAGAGTTTGCGTACAACAAAAGTTATCAGTCTAGTATTCAGATGGCGCCCTATGAAGCATTGTACGGGCGAAAGTTTCGTACTCCTACTTGTTGGACAGAATTAGGGGAACGTCAAATTTTGGTCCGGAGTTGGTCACCAAGACGGAGGAGAAGGTTAAGATAATTTGAGCACGACTAAAGGAAGCCTCAGACAGACAAAAGTCCTATACTAATTTGAAGCGTAAGGACGTAGAGTTTGCAATGGGAGACAAGGTATTTCTAAAGGTGTCGCCATGGAAAAAGGTGTTAAGATTTGGACGGAAAGGTAAATTAAGTCCCAGATTCATCGGACCTTATCAGGTGCTGAAATGAGTTGGACTAGTAGCGTATAAGCTAAAGCTACCTTCTGAGCTAAGCTAGATTCACGATGTGTTTCATGTCTCTATGTTGAGATGATATCATTCGGATCCATCCCATGTGGTGTCAGTAGAGGAAATCGAAGTAAGACCTGACCTATCTTTTGAAAAGGAACCGGTGGAAATCTTGGATCATGATGTCAAAGTATTACGAAGGAAGAAAGTTCTGTTGGTTAAGGTTCTATGGCGGAATCAGGACTCTGAGGAGGCTACGTGGGAACCGGAGGAAGCAATGCCATAATAATAACTGCATCTATTTGGATCAGATAATTTCGAGGATGAAATTTCTTAAAAGGGGGTAGAATTGTAACATTCTGAATTAATGGGCCTTTGTATTTGATGTGTGTCACGTTCAATATGATAATTAGAGTGTTTAAGGGGTTCAGATTGGGCTCAGCTTTTGGCTAAGGCCTTAATCAAATTTGCGTTTTGGGCACTTTAGTGGAAAGCTAGATAGGTCCGGGCTTAAAAGATATTATCAGGGAATTAAAACACAAGAGGAGCTTGTGGCCCAGTGGACAGTGGCGTGAAAAGCAGTAAGGGGGATCCAAGGTTCGAGTCGCATTACCTACTTATTTTTAATTGCTTTTGGCGTCAAAGGAGAGGAGAGTGGGGGCAGCTAGGATGCTTTAAAATAGGAAGATTTATCTGTTTGGATAATGTGGATATTGTGCTGATAATAGTAGGGAGAGGTGGTGTTATTTAGGCCTCTTCTAAAGATATGAATAGATTAAGATAAAGAAGAAAAGATAGGAGTTATCTGCTGAGTGTAATGCTGGCCGAAATTTCATCTCCTAGAGGGGGAAAGAAATAGGTTTCTTATGGCAAAGGGGTGCTGAAATTTCCCCTATTATTTGATTAATTGTTAGATATCAAGAAGGGCACTTTCGGGTTTTGATAAGTATGCCAAAAATTCTCTATAAGTAAGGGTGGTATCACTTCAATTCCGGCATTTGAACTCTATTCTTTTCCTCATTCTCTGTGCTTAAATTCTAAGTCAGTCTCTGCAATTTCTTTCTTTTGATTTCTTCAAAAGCCGAAACCTCTCACTTCACTCTCTTTTTCCATTCTTTCCCTTTTGTGCTGATTTCTCCATAAAGCCGAAATCTCTAAGCCTATTCTCTCATCTTCACTTTCATTCAAAAGCCGAAACTCTAAACTTTCTTCTCATCTCCATAGCTGAATACCTCTTATTCTCTTCTGTTGATTTCTTCATCAAAGTCGAATCTTTATAGATCTCTTGAGATCATCCTTTCTTTTTTATCTTCCCAAAAGCTGAAATTCCTAGGAGTTACCGAATTCCCTGTGTTAAGGTGAGTGTCGATTTCTTCTGTTCTTTTTCCCTTCTCTTTTGATTTTTTTGAGACCATAGCCGAATGGCTAGTTGGTTGATAGGCCATCTTTAATTGACTTTTCCACTAATCTCATGTTCTTTTGGGCGGCACTTCGGGAAATCAGAGTAGATCGAATCATTCAGATCTCAAAACCCGAAAACTATTAATCTCTAAGTATCTTATCTATTTCGGGATTTCAAGGTAAGGGGTTTTCTTAGATTCCTATTAGATTCGCTATCATACTTGAGATCTTAAATCATAAATAAGGTTTAACAAACCCTACTTCGTTATAGTAGTTCTGACAAGGACTTTTGATGGAATCAAATATGGATCAGGCAAAGGAAAGGATTGGGACTGTAAACCTAATCCCTAATTTTAAGAAACAAGTAGTGTCCACTGTTCGAGATTGGCCGTCGGGTTGTGTATAGCTTCTGAACAGCATCTTAGGCAGATAGCAGTCATATCAGCTTCTGATAGTGTCAACATTGAGGGTGTCGTCATAACCGTAATCAGGTGTGTAGATCCTTAACTCATAAGTATTGTTGTAATATATATGTGAATGATATGGGCTAAAAGCCGGAAAGAGAGGTTGTATGGATAGTCGAAATACTCAAAAAGGGTAGGCAAGGGATGCCAGGTACGTAATCATAGAAACTTCTCTATGTGTATCGATGTATGTAAAAGTCTAAGATCTGTTTAAATGGCTTAATATTTTGATTCTTACAAGAATGTATGCATGGGATAGGATTGATTGATTTATGGAAGGAGAGCAGGTCGCGAGGCGATCGGTGGCTTTCCCACATAGGTCACATAGTGATCAGTCTTTATGACAGGCAACATAGCTGTCGAAATACTATAATGTATTTTCTGAGGTTCACATAAGCGATCGGTGGCTTTGCCACATAGGTCACATAGTGATCGATATGGTGTGTAGTGGATGGAGGGTTGATTGTAGAATCCCCACAGTGTGATGGTTGGTACGGGGCTGTGTAAAGGATGGACTCTTAGGTTTGGGATAGGCCATGTTGCATGAAACATTTTGTTACCATTGTGTATGGGCCAAGGCCGATAATGTGTTTATGGGCCCAAGGTGTTTATGTGATTTCGAGATTTACACACTGAGTCTTTGTGACTCACTCCTTTAATTTTTCCCACTTTTCAGATGAGCAGTAGTTCGTGGACATGGGAGCAAAGGCGAACTCGAGGGGCCATTAAGACTATTATCTACATAGACTATTTTTGGTTTTTTTTCCATTTAGGTTTAAATTTTTGGGAATAATTTTGTAAAAAGACCTCCACAACTTAGGTTTCGATTTATTTTATTTTATTTTTTGTTTTGTTATGTTGGTTTTTACAAACTTATGTTTTCCTACAAAGTCCCAAATATAAAATGAAATGAAAAATGGGCTTTTCAAACCTAATTAGCGCAAATATTAAAGTTATTTCCAAAATTTCACATTTAATTGACTATTCGGCTATAACAAACTAAGTTTTTCCAAAACCCCTCAGAGTAAAGTTTTTAAGATTCAACCCGTAGCACACCAGATCTGGTCATGACGCATGGGCCGGGTTTGGGGTGCTGCAAAGCCTTTCTCTAAATGATGAGTAACTGGTACACGGAGTATGTACGAGGAAACCCTAATGCCCAACCTCCTCCACCCCCTCCTATGCCTCAGCCAATTCCTGTGGCTCCTCAAGCTATAGATTTGGTGAGAATGGCCAAGCCTCCGGTAGATAAGATTTGGAAGCAAGGGGCTGAGGAGTTTAGGGCTAATGTAGATGATGACCCCGAGAGGGCGAAGTTCTAGCTTGAGAACTCAATTAGAGTATTTGATTAACTCTCCTGTACACATGAAGAGAGCTTGAAATGTGTCGTGTCATTGCTAAAGGACTCGGCCTATCGTTGGCAGAAGACGTTAACTTCAGTAGTTCTAAGAGAGAGGGTAACATGGGACTTCTTTTTGGAAGAGTTTCGAAAGAAATATAAAAGTCATAAGTTTGTGGACCAGAAACAGAAAGAATTCCTTGAACTGAAGCAAGGAAAAATGATTGTGGCAAAATATGAGCGCGAGTTTGTTAGGTTCAGGAAGTATGCACAAGAGTGTGTGTCTAAAAAAGCTTTTTTCTGTAAGAGGTTTGAATATGGACTGAATGTGGATGTCAGAATTTAGTTTGGATTTTAGAATTAAAAGATTTTGTAGTGTTGGTTGATAGAGTATGTACGACCGAAGAACTAAACAAGGAAAAGAGGAAAGCTATGAATGAGGCCCGGGATGCGAGAAAAAGGCCGATGAGTAAATCATACCAATCTCAATCGAAGAAGTCCAAGAAAGTAAACACTCGAACGACTATGTCAGTTGGGTATTCACATAGAGATCGAGGTAGTACCTACTTTGGCTCAATAGTTCAAACCACTTCGATGGCAAGTGTGGGCAATCCGAAGTCCAAACTGGAGTGTCCAAATTGTGGAAGACAACACACGGGGAAGTGTTGGGGAATAGTAAAAACTGTTACAAGTGTGGTTAACCCGATCATTTCATCCGAAATTGCCCTGAGAGTGATGACAAGGAAAGAAAGCAAGAGATAAGATCAAGTAATGTATCTTCAAGGGGTAGACCACAAAAGAACCCAGGAGGTGGGACTAGTGGTAGAGGTGCGCCTCGAGATTCTACTATGAGACTAAAGAATCGAGCACTCACGATGACTTATGCTATTCTCACACGCGAGGAGGCATCATCTCCATATGCAATAATGGGTACTTTTTCTCTTCATGACACATCTGTTATTGCTTTTATTGATCCCGGGTCTACCTATTCTTACATTTACATGAGATTGAAATCTAGTATGAACATGATTGTTGAGTCTATGGAAATTGTAGTAAAGGTGTCAAACCATTAGGTAAATATGTGCTAGTTCATAAGGTGTGTAGGAATTGTCCTTTAAAAATTAGAAGTCATTGTTTTCCTACAAATCTTATGTTGTTACCGTTTGATGAATTTGATTTGATTCTTGGTATGGACTAGTTGACGGCTCATGATGTTTTAGTGAATTGTGGTAGCAAGTTTATTGAATTGAAATGTGAAAATGGGGATGTCATTCGGGTTGAATCAGGTAGATCGGATAATCTACCAGTGCTAATTTCAACTATGGTAGCCGAGAAATACTTAAGGAAAGGATATGAATCCTATCTCACCTTTGTGCTAAATACTCAAGATTCAGAGGTAAAGTTTGAATCAATTCAGGTGGTATGCAAATATCTGGATGTGTTCTCAGAAGATTTTCCCGAAAGAGTCACCTTGATTACCTTCAGTTAGAGAGGTCGAGTTTGGGATTGAGTTAGTTCCAGGAATGGCACCTATCTTGGTCAGTCCGTATAGGATGGCACCATTGGAGTTGAAAGAATTGAAGGTTCAATTGCAAGAGTTAACCGATAAGGCTTTTGCAAGACTGAGCTTTTTACCGTGGGGTGCTCCGGTACTTTTCGTGAAGAAGAAAGATGGGTCAATGAGATTGTGCATAGAATACACGCAACTCAACAAAGTGACAGTGAAGAATAAGTATCCTTTGCCAAGGATAGATGACTTGTTTGACCAACTGAAGGGAGCTACAGTGTTCTCTAAGATAAACCTAAGGTCTGGTTATTATCAGTGGAGAGTTAAGGAGCAAGATGTACCGAAAACTGCATTTTGGATGAGGTATGGCCATTATGAGTTTCTTGTCATGCCATTTGGTCTAACAAATGCTCCTGCGATTTTCATGGACTTGATGAATCGCATCTTCCTAACGTCCTTGGACAAGTTTGTAGTCATTTTTATCGATGAAATATTAGTTTATTCTCGGGATGAAAGTGAACATGGGGAGCATCTAAGAATCATTTTGCAGACTTTAAGAGACAAGCAGTTGTATGCTAATTTTAGCAAGAGTGAGTTTTGGCTCCGAGAGGCCGGATTCCTAGGGCACATTGTGTCAGGTGATGGATTAGAGTTGACTCGAGTAAGATCTCGGCTATTGTGGAGTGTAAGCCGCCAAGAAATGTGTCGAAAGTCAGAAGCTTTTTAGGATTAGTGGGGTACTACAGATGGTTCGTAAAGGGGTTTTCCATAATTGCTACTTCGATGATGAAATTATTGCATAAGGATGTCATGTAACATCTCGATTTAGGGCCTAGTCAGAATAGTGGTGCAAGACCACAAATCTGAGGTATATGTATGAGTTTTTGAGGTCTATTCCATGTTTGCATGTTAGTGTGAAATTTCATGAAGCAATTTTGTCAAATTGTGATTGAATTGCCTAAAAGGACTAAATTGTAAAAGTTGTAAAATGTGGTATTCTAGAAGTTATTTGTATGAAATAGCTTTAGAATATCAATTGGAGGTCCTTAAATAGTAATTTTCCCAAATTCTTATTTTTTGACAAAATTGGGCACGAATGGGTTAAAATTTGAAAGTTGGACAAAAGGGTATTTTGGTCATTTGTCAATTAAATGATTAAAATGGGAAAAATATGATAGAATTTTCATTCATCTTCTTCCCTAAGGCTACCGAAAAATATAGAGAAGCCATTGTTAGGGCTCTACAACTTTTCAAGCTAGCTAGTAAGTGTATTCTAGCTCCGTTTTTGATATTCTTCGTATTTTTGAAGTCTTAGTAGCATGAGTAAGCTATTTTTAGCTATATGTTGAGCTAAGATGGATGTTAAAAAGTGTACCCATGTATGACATGCATGTATTTTGATGTTTTACGGAAGAATATGAAAGCTTGATGTAGTAGAAACATCTTTTGCTAAGAGAATTCCATGAAAAATGCATGTAGGGACTAGTTTGTGAAAGTCTTGAGATTGGTCATACATATGGGATTTAGTGAGAATTGATGATTGCTTTAGTTAAGTAAATGGTTTGGCTATGCATGAAAGGCTAGAAAGTTGAATGAAAATCACTTTACAAGCCTTGGGCCAAATGTGTAAAAATGAGAAAGTTTAGAGGCAAAATGGTAATTTTGCTAAAGTATGAGATAATGGTCAATTTAGTCAATGTGTGTATTGAATGAGTTGATTTATCATTATAGATCAAGAAAGACGAAGCCCAGATCAAAACCGAGGCAAGAGCAAGGTGGTGGACTAAATTGCACATCTTTATACTTTTTGAGTACTGAGGTAAGTTTATGCGTAATCAATGCGTTATACTTATACGTTCTTAATGCTAGCCAGTGTGTAGAATGAATGAGAATGATTGAGAACCTACGTGGTTCAAGTGGAATGAATGTGGTAGATATCATGAATGAATGAATGACTAAGTAGATATGTGAATGTGTAGGGATAATATTTGATGGTCGGCTAAGTGCGATACCACCTTAATACTTAACAACTATGGGCTGTGTGCGATACCATGGTTAAGTATATTATTTAGTGGGCTATGTGCAAAACCACTATGAGTACCTCTTGGTAGGATATGTGCAATACTACCTTATTATCTGATTGTGGTGGGCTGAGTGCGAAACCACCGAGTAATTTAGTTGTGTGGACTTATTAGTGTGATAAAATGATGTGTTGTATTTTCAAGTAAATGTGGTATTGAGTGCAGGGGTGCATGTCTATAAGTGTAGGGGTGCATGTCAATGATTATGAGTATGTGACTCATGATGTGTTGGAAATTTTGTAAGGGATAGAAAGAGTAAGCATAAATGTGGATGTGAATTTATTTGGTTGTATAATGCTAATTGTTGTTTAGTTTATACTAGAATGCTTAAATTGTTTATGTGTAAACTTACTAAGCTCAAGGCTTACTTCTTTTCTTTTCCCTTTTATTATAGAGAAAGAGGGTTGAATCGAGATACATGGATTAATCGGAAGATCGCCGACACTATCAGCTCACTCCAGTACATTACACTAAATGTTTTGTATATGGCATGTATAGGGGTTATACAAGTTAGTGAACTTGTTGTAATGGCTAAGATATGTTAGCCTATAGATGGATAATCTATTTTATATAATGCCATAGTTGTTAGACACTTTATTATATGAAAAGATGTAGTTATCCATGTGTGGTTGTGTTTGAATTTGAATTGATTATTGATGTGTTATTTGAGAATATGTTATAAGAACTTGAGGGGTGAGAAGAGCTTAGCACATATCATTGTTTTTGTCCATGTGGATAGACACACGGGCATGTGTTTAGGCCATGAGTGACACACGGCCATTCCATGGGTGTGTGCCTTAGCCGTGTCTCTTTGACAGATTTGAGCAGTATAGGCCACGGGCTAGCCACACGGGCGTGTGTCTAGACTTCAGGCCGTGTGGTGTAGTCAGTGTTCACCACGGGTGGTGAGCACGGGCATGTGCCCTAGCCATGGGGGATTGGCAGAATGCTTGGGTTTTCATGCACGGGTTGAGGGCATAGGTGTGTGTGACTTTACACGAGCGTGTCTCACCTTACACGGGCGTGTAGTCCCTGTTTAGGTGGAAAATTTTTAAAATAGCAGAATTTTCCGATAGGGTCTCGAGAGTCTTGCGTGTATGAGTGAGGCCTCGTAAGTCAAGATTGAGGTTGTAGAGGTGACTTGAGAGGGTAATCGATGAGCCTAAGTGGTGATCATATGGTTTTAATCTGATAATGCCTCGGGCACGGTTCTGGCATGGATTTTGGGTAAGGGGTGTTACATGTCAAGTTTGAATGGACTGAGAAATGTCAATCGAGTTTTGAGAGATTGAAAACATTGTTGACTGAGGCATCGGTTTTGGTACAACCGAAGTTGGAAAGAATTTGTGGTTTACAGTGATGATTCATTTAACGGTCTTGGCTATGTGTTGATGCAAAAGGGTAATGTAGCCGCTTACGCCACGAGACAGCTAAAACTGCATGAGAAGAATTATCGACTCATGATTTGGAGTTGGATACAATTGTTTTCGCCTTACAGATTTGGCGCCATTATTTATATGGTGAAAAGTGCCGAATCTTTACAGATCATAAGAGTTTGAAGTACTTAATGGATCAAAAGGATTTGAATTTGCAATAACGACGGTGGCTTAAATTGTTGAAGGACTATGAGTTAGTGATTGATTACCATCCGGGGAAAGTGAATGTGGTTGTGGACGCCTTGAGTACATGAGCAGAAAATCTTTGTATGCTTTGAGAGCTATGAGTACTAACTTAGCATTGTCTGATGATGGAGTTATATTAGCCGAGATGAGGGCTAAACCGTTATCTATTCAGCAGATATGTGAAGCTCAAGAAAATGATAGCGAGATACATGCTAAAAGAGCTCAGTTCGAGTTGGGAAATGATTCTTATTTCCGGATGAGTTCAGATGGTTATTTGATGTTTCGCGACCGGATTTGTATACCTAAAGATGATGAATGGTTTCGAAAAATTTTGCATGAAGCACACAGTGGTCACTTGCAAGTACATCTCAGTAGCACAAAAATGTACAATGATTTGAAGAAATTTTATTGGTGGCCGGGTATGAAAAGGGACATCTCTGAGTTCGTGACAAGATGCTTGATCTGTCAACAATTGAAAGACGAGCACCAAGTACCTTTCAGATTGCTTCAGCCCGTGATGGTTCCTCAGTGGAAGTGGGATCAAATCACTATGGATTTTGTGACGGGATTGCCTACGACCCCGAAAAAGAAAGATGTTGTGTGGGTTATCGTTGATAGACTAACGAAGTCAACTGTAACACCCCTTATCCGTGCTCTACACCGGAACCGGATACGAGGCGTTACAGTACTTAACTCACATGGTCATACAACTTTGGGCTATCAAATTTCGTTCTAAATTAAAACCTTTCCACACACACACCTCTAACATCCTTATAATGGGCCTACGAGGCCCTAAACATGCTTCCAAAAGGTTTAGGAAATAAATCGGAAACTTTTACACACTTGGAAAATTTTTAACTAAACAGGGCCACTGCAGTGTGAAGCAAGGACACGCCGTGTACCCCTAAAACACGCCCATGTCTTCCACCCGTGGTGGACACTAACAAATTACACATAGCCTTGACACTCTCGTGGCCTTAGACCGTGTGTCACACCTTGATATACTGACTTATTCACACGGCTTGGAGCAGAAGCCCATGTGCTAATCGTGTGTCACACACGGCCTATACAAACGGCCATGGGGTTAGCCTGTGGTCTATTCTGACTTAAACACTAACGTGTAGGGAACACATGGCCTAGACACACGCCCGTGTGTCTATCCGTGTGGGCACTTAGAAGCTATCTACCAAGCCTTTTTTCCACTCTCATTTGCATACCATCATATATTAGCACATAATATCACATAACATCAATATAACTCTTGAATTAAGGACATTTAATCATAAGAGTGATAAAGTCTTCATCCCACACACTAGGGAGAACTATTTCCAATACATTTACAACAACTTAAGCCATCATCTATGACTACACACAACCCAATTATGAGTTCTCTTAGGCCAATACAATTTGGCTACATCAACAAAGACCTAACCAACCTCAAGTACTAGCCCTATACATGCCATTACTTATAAGGACTTGATACCTCATACCAAGTGTCTGATCGATAGTGTGAAAACATCTCCGGTGATCTCCAACTCGAACTAGCTAAATTAACCTATAAGAGATGAGAAAAGGAAAAAGGAGTAAGCAATAATGCATAGTAAGTTCATCTGCATATAACTGATAAATACTGATATTTATTGAATATACACAACTACAAGGCATTTTAATGAGTTTTTTCTTATTAACGCATGGCTTCTTACTCAACCATTCTTGAAACTTGCTCACTCTATCTCTTACCGCATTCTAATTGTGCCACAAGCCAATTGCTCATTTAATTAACATACAATCCTGCACTGATCACTACATGATCATATGAAACAACACATCAAGCATTTTTCACTAAGCCACTCATACTACTAATCTCTCGGTGGTTTCGCACTTAGCCCACCATAAATCTCTAGTAGGGTGGTATCGTACATAGCCCAACAACTATTTATACTTGTGGCGGTATCGCACTTAGCCCACTAAATGATTTTATAAACAATGGTCTCGCACACAGCCCATCGATTAACAATTAACTAGATGGTAACGCACACAACCCACCGTTAATAATATAGTTGATGTATCAAACACAGCCCATCAATTAATAATTGACTAGGTGGTAACGCACACAACCCACCGTTAATAATATAGTTGATGGTATCGCACACAACCCATCAATTAATAATTGACCAGGTGGTAACGCACACAGCCCAACGTTAATAATATAGTTGATGGATAATTCTCAATTTTAAATGTCCATCCAGGAAAATCCTCACACACTACTATCCTTACTTCACTTTATATTATAATCGTTCGCATTCACACAATGCATTAATAAATATAAATTATGCAACCGAAGTGCATCATTTACACATAACCCACTATGGGTTCATCAGATACCGAATTCATCTCAATTCAGTTCTAACACATCCCTGTACCTCTCATGCTACAACACATTAATTCTCTACTTTCCAAAATACTTGTTGAGTCGCTAAAATTGTTAATTAACTCCCTTGAGTCTCATACACATAATGTCATATTGACATTATAACCCTGATAGGACCATACATGAATTAACATAACACTGCCATGTCCCGACAAGGTCTTATACGAAATATCCCATCGTCTCCATGTCCTTGACATGGTCTTATTTAATATCTCTCATCAAGGCCATATTTCAATATGGTCTTACAAGGAACCTTAACTATCATCATTTCATACTATTTGCATCTCTTGCTATTCTTAGATTCAATTCTATTAACAACTTATCAACAAGTACTTAATACATTCATTGTGTAATTATACATTCCACACAACATTGGAATATTAAAATAACTCATGCGTACTTACCACACTTGTACATGAGCTTCCCTCAATGACGAAAAGGCCGAAAAGAACTTTTTGTCCACTTTTCTCTTTTCACCTGTTCTAGGTTCGAAACTTGTTTTCTTTGATCTAGAACAATGGAATTTAGTGATTTAATAACTTATAAATCATAATACACCATAATCTACACTTTAGGCAAAAATGGCTATTTTGCCCCTACACTGACAAAATTATGATTTTGCCCCTAGGCTCGTAAATAAATTTTCATCACATTTTCTTGTTAAACAAGCCTAGCTGAAAATTTAATCCTCTTACAACTATCCTCAATTCTACTATTTCATACCTTAATGAACAAATTACAACTTTTGCATTTTAGCCCAAATGAGGTGTTTTCATAACACCACATTTCACAAAAAGTTGTTTATCGTCATCCTATCACTCATTTTCTTCCATAAAAACTCATCAACCAACATAAACCTCTACCATGGTAAGTCCCTAGACTCTCAACTGTGTTGCAAATTGGTCCCCTCATTAGCTAGCTTAAGCTTTGGGGACTCCAAAAGTACAAATTTAATCAAGAGAGATAGCAAAAATCACTTACTTGAGGTGATGTGAAGTGACTGAAAATTTTAGCTCCCATAGAGGCTTTCTTCTTCAATTTCAGCAGAGAGAGGAAAAATGGGGAAGGAAGATGACCACTTATTATTTTTTTAACTTTTGCTTATGTCATAATGTACCAACCCATACCAAAACTTTGACTTTTCAACCTTTCTTATCCTCTTAGCCGGCCATCTCAATTAAACAAGGCCAAATTGCACATTGGGACCTCCAATTAATAATCCATAGCTATTTCGCACCTTTAGCAAATAAAATAGAACTTTCGTACTTTATGCGATTTAGTCCTTTTTAGTGACTAAGCATGAAATCACTAAAATTAAAGCACCAAAATTTTCATGCATCCTTATAAATTTGTTATAACACATAACATAACATGAAAATAATTTTGTCTAATCTCGAATTAGTGATTCCGAGATCACTGTTCTGACTAGCCGCTAAATCGGGTTTTTACAATTCTCCCCCTTAGGGATTTTCGTCCCCGAAAATCTTATCAGGAGGAGTTGCTACCCACATTCTTAAAACATTTCCATAAACTCTTCAAAATCACAAATCCACTCATTTAGAACTCTGTACATGTCCAAATGATCATTCGGATCTTTACCGGTTGATTTACAACAATTCGAATGACATTCCCCTTCTTGGGAATTTTGTCAAGCCAAATTTCAAATCAATAAGGTTTTATCTCGCTTTCTCATTAAAGCATTCACCGACTTTAATACTCTTGACTTGTACGCTTTAAAAACATGACTTTTAGTAGTCAAATACTTCTGGCCATAAACTCAATCATATCATGAAATGTATTCTAGTGTCAAAACATTTATGCACATAACTGTACTTCCTTATTCTTGTATTAGTAGATATGCTACTATTAAATCTCATACCAAAACTTCTGCATAAGTTTTGGACTTATCATCATTCGACTTCTATCTCAAGGAAACATCAACAATGGAAATCTTATCCAACCTGGATTTTATCATCTTAAATAAACTCATTCAAAGCTTATTTAAAACACCATTTACTATCTCACTTATGAACCCTTTTGTTCTAAAAAGAAAACTCGCTCTAGTCATTAACCTCCCTAAAACTAGGATATTACCAACTAAGAACAATCGAGTAACTAACTCGCACTGCTTAACATGGATCTTTCATTTAGTCACTTGTACTATGTCTGCCATCTGAGAAGTATTACAATAACTATAGCCACCATCGTAATAGCTTAAGCAGTTTCCACTAATTCATCTTTGAAATCTTCTGTAGCATAAAATACCCTCAATCATTAAAATTCAGAAAATACATATCGATTTTTTTTATGAATCATTACATAACATCTAATTCACAACACAGACACAAAAGTGATCATCTCAGGATCACCAACTTGTGAACTCTTTTTTCTCGATTCAGACTGAGCTCAATACTAGAACTTTCAATTAATAGTTCCTTTTATAGCTTTCAACTCGACCATCACGGTTTGAACCTTTCAATGAGCATACCTTTGTATCATGCTTCCTAACGTATACAGAATTTTATTCTCCTTATTGATTCATGCGTAAATATACAAAAAACTTGAATCATATTTAATGCACACTCTAATCTGAGTTTCTCTTGCTATGCTAATTTAAAACCTTTACCCTCATCACATCTCACGATAGCAGGGACATCTCGATTGAATTCATTAACTTTATTCGGCTTGCCCGAAAACCCATCGCACAACATGAAACTTATGACATCACTTCTTATACTAGAATCATGCCCAACTTCTCCCTCAAAGCACCCAAATAGGGTTAGAAGAGATCAAGAAATGTTGATTTCAATTAACTAAACCGACAACCGCTTAATCTGATTTCTTAATTAGCTAACATTCTCACTCAGTCACAATTTCATGAAAAGAACAACCACATCACCCTTCAAGGGAAACAAGTATACATAATATCCAAGGGAATCATTATAATCCATTCATGGTATCAGTTAACCATGCATAGGTCACAGGCTTCAAGCCAACTTACTCATACTTGCCCTTTATTAAGCACATACTATGCCACACATTGTACTCGTTTCTTCGTGATTCATTTATGAGTACCAGTTCTCACTCATCCACATAACTTTAGTACTGATTTGATTTCTACTTTTAACTCATCTACTTATCCCATTAGTCACTAGAGATAGTCAAAGACATATATTCATCGTCATTCATGTAAGTACGAAACCAATACCACATTCCTGAGGTCGTCTTATATGGACTTCAACATCAAGTATCGATGCCACATTCCAAATACGATCTTATACTATTCTCATATTCATTACTGAAGCCATATCTCGAATATGGTCTTATATGGAATTGTAACACCCCTAACCCGTATCCGATGTCGGACTACGGTTAAAGGCATTACCGGACAGATCAGAAACATTTACAAAAGTTTCATACATTCATTCACCATCCTCAAGTATAATGTCCCTTAATTTGAGTCACCGAGACCCTAAACATGCTTATAAATCGAGTTGGGACTAAACAGTAATACATACAAAATTTCATGATAAATTAAAGCTTTTCTAAAATACAGGGGATACATGCCCGTGGGGGTAGGCTGTGCCTCACCCACGGCTACTTGACACAGTTGTGTGTCCTTCCCGTGGTTGTATACTGCCAAAACCAACACGGCTACCAAGCACGCCCATGTGCTAAGGTCGTGTCCTATAAGGTCATATACTGCCATTTCTCACACGACCTTTAGGAATGCCCGTGCCATGATTGTGTACTCTTAATGCTAGCTACTGACTTTACCCCACGGTTGTTAGGCACGTCCATTTGGGTCACACCTACAAGCAAAGTGTACCCATACAAATCATGCATACATGGTTACCGAAAACATACCAAATTGACCATTCAATTTATACATTGCATATCCAATTCATTCATGCCAATTTTCAAGACAAAACATATATAACCAAAGCATATCTTCATTCATTTGCTTACCCATAACTTGCCCATTCTTTATACTCCAAACCATACCAAATTTTGTGTCATAAAGCTCATTCATTCAAGCATTTATCAACTCAAAACATACCAAACACATGGATAAGTTCACTTCATAAACATATACACATAACTAGCCTATACATGCCATATTTAACAATATATATTTTCAAAAGGGTACCAAAATATGTTTAGTAGTGTGATGATGATCCTTGATGGTCCCGAGCCTTTAGTAGCTTTGACGACCTATAAAACAGAGATATCATATAATCACATAACTAATCTAGCCAAACTTACTTATCACATCATCCATTTCATATACATGATATCATTTTAAGGTCACATGGATGCTTACCTTGTATACAGATTAGTGTATAATCAGCGTATCTGAAATGGATTTATAATCATGTAATTGTTCATAGGTCAGATTTGTAACTCATATCACAGACTTTCCCGTTGAACCAATAGGAACCTAGTAGGATGCTCAAAAAGCTCGGAATGGTCGTACAATGCCAACGTCCCATATGTGGTCTTACGTATAGTTGAATGTCGATGCCACTGTCCCAGATAGGGTCCTACTTGATTTTAGATATTGATGCCACTGTCCCAGACATGGTTTTACTCGTATTCAGATATCAATGCCACTGTCCCAAACAGGGTCTTACTCGTATTCAAATATTGATGCCACTGTCCCAGACAGGGTCTTACTCGTATTCAGATATTGATGCCACTATCCCAGACAGGGTCTTACACGAAATTTCAAATCAACACCAACATCCCGGACGTGGTCTTACATGGTAAAATATAACAGATACCTATGTCATGACGTACCTAATCCTATCTATTCCTAGGTTCATACGGGACTTCTCGGACTTTATCACTATATCGAACTTATCTCGAAATTTATGCATGTAGCATTTCATACACATTCACTATCAATTATAGTCACATGAATATATTCAGTTTAATATAAATACGTTTATCTGTATAGTGACTTACCTCGGTTCGGTTTATTGGAATGAAAATGGCTACTCTGTCACTTTTGTTTTCCCGTGATTTAAGTCTGTTTTCCTCGGTTCTTGATCTAAACATGTTTAGAATTAATTCTTTTATTTACTATTTCATTCAATTCAATCCATACAAACGTATTTTGGGCTATTTACAATTTAGCCCTCACATTTGCACATTTTATCAATTTAGTCCAATTTTCTTAAAACATTAAATTCACAAAATCCATACATACACATGCTTAGCCGAATACATATACATCACATATAAGCCCACATTTTTCATCAAACTTGTAATTTAGTCCTTCAATTTACCATTTTCTTAATTTAGCCCTATTTAGCTAAATTCATAAAAAATTCAAGACCAAAGTATGTTCATCTAACTCATATATTTCATTTAACACCAAAAATCATCAAAAAGCTTAACATAACATCAATGGCATCTCACACAAACATTATCAATTCATCAAATTGAGGCATGGGTTTGATAACTCTCAAACCAACAATATCAAAAACATAAAAATTATTAAAATCCATAGCCAAAGCATACCTAAATTATATCTTGAAATAGCCGAAACCCTTAAAGCTCATGTTCTTCCTTTTTCTTTGCTATATTCGGCCAAAGTGGGATGAATAAAATGGCCATTTTGTTATGTTTTATCCAATATAACATATATAATAATCCATTTACAAATTTAACCTTTCATTAAACAATTAAAACAAACATGTAGCAAGGGCATGATTGTCTTTCATTCATCCATTAACTATAAGTTGGCATAATAACAACATAAGGACTCCACCTCAACAAAGCCACAACACATTGGTACTTTAACAATTAGCAAGCAACTTTCACATTTAGTGCAATTTAATCCTTTTATCAAATTAAACACACAAACAGTCAAATTAGCTTACAAAAATTTAGCACATGCTTAATCACATATCAACGGCACAAAAAATAATATTAAAATATTATACAGACTCGGATTCCTGGTCTAGAAACCACTGTTCCGACTAAGGTATAAACTGGACTATTACAATTCTCACCCCTTAGGGATTTTCGTCCCCGAAAATCTTACCATTAAACAGAGTCGGATGTTACTGTTTCATTGAATCTTCAGGCTCCCATGTAGCCTCTTCAATTCCGTACTGATTTCATAATACTTTCACTAATGGAATTCTCTTATTTCTCAACTCATTCACTTCACTAGCTAAGATACGGATCGGTTCCTCTTTGTATGTCATATCAGATCGGATTTCAATTTCAAATAGAGCTGTAACACCCTAAACCCGGCCTAGACATTACGACCAAATCTTGGCATGTCACATGGAAAGGTTGTTAAAGAATCTATGCGTTCGTTAAAAACATCAAGTTTTGTTGCTTGTGAAAAAAATCCAATTTTTTTTATAGTTCTCGTTGCAAAAACATTTTTCATTGCTATTTTTGAAGATCATGTTTATAATTAATCCAACTCAATGAGTTTCAAAAAAAATGACATTTAAATTATTGTAGACATGCGATATTTTGAAAAGAGTTATCAATGTTAAGAAAATCCAGAGTTTTATCCATTATAGATTGTAAACCATGTATTAACATTAAAGAAAAGCCATTATTAATGTTTTAGAAAGTCCCAAATTGAGCATTCAAAATTAATAAACAGTAACCAAATTAAAAGCTAAAACCAATACAAAATACAAAAGGCCTTATTACAAAACAAAACCCAAATTTAAATAAAATATAAAGTACCGCAAAATGAAATTTATTAAGCTATGATGTATGGCCACCATAGAGTTTAGCTCGGCTCCAAATTCGTAAAGCTAGGAATTACCTGCAAAATTAAACAGAGGGGTGAGTTACGAGAACTTAGTGTGTAATCCCCTATACGAACGATAATTAGGCCTAAGCCCACAGAAGCACATTGAGTCTTAGCTCTCACAGTAATGAAATTGACCGGAGCCCAAACGAGTCGAACTGGGCCGTAACCCTAACAACATGGCATAAATAGTGAATGCAATGCAACCCAGCCCAACCTAGTATTCCATCCTCTACACTCCGTTCCATAAGTCCATCCTCAACACACCTGTGGGGATTTTTACAATCAACCCTCCATCCTCTGCATACCTCTTTGGCAATCATGCTGATAGACACACTACTCAAAGTCAATATAACGTGACAGAGTCACCGATATATAATGTGACAGACCACTGTGATACTAGATCACCGTGACAGAGTCACTATTAACATATGTGGGGCCAACCCACCGTTACAATCCTTGATGAATGTGTGTGGGGCCAACCCACTGTGGTACCAAACCCCTAGGACGAGTCACTGAATCATAGATATATATATATATATATATATATCGTGGTATTAAACCACCGTGGCACCAAGCCACAGAGACATGGTCACTGAATCAGATATATGTGGGGTCAACCCACTTGTGGTACCAAACCGCTATGACAGTCTCTAACACTTCCCCTTTTGCATCACATACCAAACCCATGCAAAACATACATATTAAATGAATGCAACATGCTCTCAACAAAGTGACAGATTAAAGGATACATTTTCATCCCCATTAATAAAACGTTATAATCACTTACCTACAAGGGCAAACCAGTCATTTTACCCTATAAGGGTATTCCGATAATCTTACCCTTCAGGGGTAGTTCGGTAATTTTACTTATAACTAATTCCAATATGTAGTGTATCTCAAACATGATCAATCATACAATTAACACATAAAACGCTAGTACTACCACGAGGGTACAATGTTCATTTTGTCATTTAGGGGTAAAATAGTAATTTTACAAACTGGGGGTATTTCGGTAATTTTGCAAACTGGGGGTATTTTGGTAATTTCACTAAACGATGGTATTTTGGTAATTTTACAAATCGGAGGTATTTCGATAATTTCACAAATCAGGGATATTTTGATAATTTCACAAATCGAGGGTATTCCGGTAATTTCACAAACTAGGGGTATTTCGATAATTTCACAAACCAGGGGTATTTCGATAATTTCATAAACCAAGGGTGTTTTGGTATTTTTACAAACCAGGGGTATTTCGATAATTTTACAAACCAGGGGTATTTCAGTAATTTTGTAAACCAGGGGTATTTTGGTAATTTTACAAATTAGGGGTATTTCGGTAATGTTACAGACCAAGGGTATTTTGGTAATTTTACAAACTAGGGTGTTAACGACCCAACAGAAGGTCCACTGTCGCCTCGAATGACTCAAGTATTCTAAACACATAGTCTAGTTCACTATCTACTACCCAATCATCCAATTTACTCAAATGGGCCCCTAGGCCCATTGCGCCCACTTGGCCCTTTTCGAGCCCACTTGGCCCCTTTCGGGCCATCGTGGCCCAACAGCCCACACCCACAAGAATACTCATGGTTGCCTCAACTATCGCGTCAAAGCTTCCACACGTGCGCTCGCACGCTCGTGTGGTGATCATGTCAAACAGTCGAGTTTTAATATTTATAAAGAATTATCGAACCTGAAGAATTATCGAACCTGTAGACTAACTATGACAATGATTCAGACAAGTGCACCTATCGAACAATAGTATAGTTTAGGCAAGATTATTTTATCCAACCCAAAGGAGCCTAAAATTACTACTACTCACTTTCTTTCTATTATTTAGCCTAAAATATGGAGTGATTGGTTTATTAATCTAAAAAACTAATGAAAAACTAAACTAGATGCAAAGACAAAAGAATGAAACTTTGGGAAAAGACTGTGGAAAAACTCAGTTGATTTTAGACGATACCCTCAAGAAGAATCCACCTATGACTTCTCTTGTTATCTAACTTTTAATTCATATGACTTCTTTACTTAGCTTTATCCGTGAGACTCCCTAATCTATATTAAACCCTCTCTCGAGGCGAATAACATCTAACCCTAGGTTAATTAGTGGAACTCTCGTTCTCTTATAATAACCCCCTAAGGAAGCAGTAAATCGATCAATAGACTCCTATATTAGGTTTCACCCTAATCTGGCAAAATCTCATCACCCTATCTCTAGGCGTGCGATCAACTCCGCTTAATTATGCTAGATCTACTCTTAGGCAGGGTCTATTCCTCCTCCACCTAAGCACATCAGATTAAATTAAGCAACATAATTAAGAACAAACTAAGTACTTATCATATAATTTAGAAATCAAATAGCAAAATCCATCATAGGTTTCATCCCCTTCAGGTATCTGAAGGGTTTAATTCATACAAAATAAGAAAACATCTCAAGAGAAAAGATAAAATAAAACATAAGAAATCCCTAAAACCCCTTGAAGAAATTGAAGAGGAGATCCTCTGTCTTGTGTAGAACTCCGGCTTCTTGAGATGGATCAACTGGCTATCTTCGAGTAATTCCCTGAATAAAAGCTCTGGCATAAAACTCTACCCAAAACTTCCTTTCTTAGAACGGCTGCCCTGGGTTGTTTATATAGGCTCATTAAATGCTTTACTTGGCTCCTAAGTACCTTCTTCAAGTAGAATTACTATTAAGGTGTTTAAGTAGACTTAGGAGTATGTTTCTTTGGCTTCAAGCATCCAAATTCGAGTGAAATTGCTCATTCCCGTGGCAGGGGCATGCCCATAGGACACGCCTCTGTAAGTCGTCTTCAGGCCGTGCCTCAATTCTATCGATTGGGGCATGGCCGTGTAAATCGTGGCATGGCCGTGTGAAGTATTTTGATGAGGCACAGCCGTGTGGCTTGAAGTCCAGGCCGTGTCAATTTTTTCTTTGGCCCAATTTAGTCTGTTTTAAGCCCGTTTTACGTTCTTTTTATCCTTAGGTGCTTTCTTGAGTATAAGACATGAAAAGAAAGGATTAAGAGCACCTTTTACATAAATCAGGGATAAATCATCGAAAAGCATACTAAATTTGGGATTAAAATATGTTACTTTTATGGTTTATCAATTACCCCCACACTTAAGCTTTTTCTTGTCCTCAAGCAAAATTCTTAACTTACAATTAAAACGAACTTTCCATAATTCATAATTCCTATTGGCAATGTCTCATCATAATTCATATATAATTTATAGATGGATAATTCAACTCAAAGAGTCCTTAAGATTCAATCACGATAAGTCATACCTTTGTAGTATGAAAACATAGGTGTCTCCCCTTATCTGAATAATTACCTTCAATTCAAAACCGACAAGGATTGACATCCTCACTAAAGGTTCACTCAAATCACTCAAAGCATTTAAGGTTCAAGAATAAGCACTCATAAGTCGAACCTGAAAAGTTAATTCCCATAGGCTTGCCTGAAAATCAAATCTCCACCACTGTACATGAGATGATACACAGATCAAAAGGTCTTTATCAGGGTTGTAATGGGGCTAAGATTAAGGGTGTGGATACAGGCTGAATTAGAGGGTTAGAATCGAGACTGACTTGACAAATTACCGAACTAGAAACAATGAACTAAATATGAATATTTAAATCGAATGAAAACTAATAATACCACTATTGACAATTACTCTATAATAAAGAGTATTTTCATCACTTAAAATTTGATAATACTTTAATACAAGCTTTTTCTTCAACAATTGGAATTTGAATGCTCTAAGCTTTTTTATATACTACTAATATTGAATATATTTGGGTTTTTTTTTAAGAACAAACTAAAATATTACATTATAAATGATAAATGTAACTACTGAACTAATATATTTTGATAACTTAATCAAATCAAACCTCGATTAAAGGGCAGTCAAAAGAAAGGGAGATAACAAATTCAAAGGGGTTTTGGGTTAATATTAGTGGGTGAGTCAATAAAAAGGTTCTTAGGATTCAACGGGGTTCACTAGGGGTTAATTTGTGAAGGTAGGCTTTTTATGGAGTATGTGGGTTAAATCCTAGGTGCCTTTATCATCTCTGTATATCAAATCAAAAGTGTGGTCTCGACATGTATAAATGAGGCAAGTTCTAGAATAACAGTTCAAAGTTGACACACTCATAATCAATAAAGTGAATATGAAAAAGAATATATGCTCCGTACGACTCAAAATCTCACAAAAATTATGGGTGTTTTTGACATCAATCACTGTAAATTTCAAACTTCAAAGTAATACTCAAATTCAGTTCAACAACCTATTAATTTTTAATTTTTAGAAAGTAAACTTACCATGCCTGATTCTCTAGTATTCTTCAAATTTAATCATCAATGGACAATTAACTATGACTTAATCTAAAACATATCAATAAAAATCATAAATCATTAGAAATTTCATCCTAATTAGTAGTATGAGAAAAATACTTTAAATCAAGACTAAATTTAGGATTTTGAGAATAATGCAAAAAGTTTGACACTTTTACCCCCACACTTAAGATGTACCTTGCCCTCAATGTACAAAAATAGATAAACAATTATGTAATAAAAAGAGAAGGGGAGAAGTAACACTTTCTGAATTTTGGATGATTTCAGGAGTTGGCGTCTTTGGTAGCGGTGATGGTGTTTTCTATGGGCCTGGTGGGGTGGCTACCTAAAAGCATTTTGCTAGATGAAGAAATTGGGTAGTCTGGGAAGATATAGCCAAGAAATCTAAAGAAACATTAAGAATATACTAATAATATAATTAAGGACAATAAAAATAAAGAGAAGGAGACTAAGAAGAAAACTAAAGTTAAAATAGAATACTAATAGACTGAATAGTCCTTATTGGCAGATGGTTCGCGAAGTGGGAGTGATTTCTAAGGCTGCAGATTGTTGGTGATGGTGGAAGTGGTGTGATTCCCTAGCAGCCTTCAGAACCTAAAACCAAGAAACTAGGATGAAGGGAATTAAATTAAGCAGAAGAGAAGTATAGATAAGGAAAAATATAGGAGAAGAGAAAAGAAAAATAGTATCGAAATGGTTTCAGAGACCCTTGGCGTGTCAAATAGCCGAAGCTGCCGGCATGAACTTATGTAGATCGGTCTCCCATATGGAGATTATGCTTGCCTTCTTCCACTTTTTCTGTATGATTTTAGTGTTGCTTAAGAGTCTTGGACACTTTTCCTGTGGAGAAAGAAAATTTTGAAAGAAAAATGAAAGAAGGAAGAAGAGAAAATATGGGAAGAAGGGGAAGGGCTGTGGGGTTTAAATAGTATCTCAAATCTGGCACGTTCACACGCCCGTGGTCCAGGGGCGTGTCAAGTTACATGGCCGCCTCACATAGCCGTGGTGTCGAGCGTGTTGCATTGCCCAAGCACATTCCTCGATCACCACTTGGTTGGGAGATAGTCGATGGTCGATACAATTTAGGGGCACGACCGTGCTGATCTATCGGTGCCCGTGGGGAAGGGTGGTTGGGCCCGTGACGTCAGACGGTGGTTGGCCTAAATTTTACGGCCTCTGCTCTATCAGTGTGGTGGTTCGGTGGTCCACACGACTACGGACACGGCCGTGTGTAAGGCTGTGTAGCCTAGAAATCTGCACTTTTTGTGTTAGTTTACAACTAATTATTTAGAAAAGGAGGATGGAAAGAAAGGAAACTGAAAATTAATTTGAAAGTAAATTGAGTTAATTCTCGGGTTGCCTTCCGAGAAGCGCTCGTTTATAGTCTTAAGCTAGACTGTCATCATATTTGAAAATTTTAGGGAGGTTTAAAGGTTTGAATATCTTCCCTCATGCTCAAAGTTCTATTTTTGTGACAAAGTTGAAGTCGAGAAGCGTTTACCTTGAAATTGCCAAATATTAGATTGCTTACCTCGACTATTTCGTGTGGGAAGATATCATGTACCTTACGAAGAATTTCTCCCTTTGCCCTTAAGTCTGTTGAAGTGATGTGGGGATCGGCTTTGTCAAACAGTACCTGGTCTCCTATTTTAAAGTGATTTGATGTCCCTATGAGCTTTTCTGGCGGTTCCTCTGGTTTTACTTCGTGTGGATCTGGCTTTTCTTTGACTTGTATCTTTTGCTCTTCTAAATCGTCGACTTTAAGGTTTTGTTTCTTGTGTGATTCTTCTTTGTCGATTTGGGGGCTATAAGTTAGCTCAAGTTTGATGCCTTGTGATGTCTCCTATAGTGAAGGTTGAACAATTTGATTATCTATTGAAGTGACTTTCTTACCTTCATCATCTGTTGTTCTGGCTGAGTCGAGAGCTTGAAGCTTAATTGATTCATCTCCTACGCGAACTATGAGTTCACCTATGGCAACATCAATTTTAGTTTTAGCAGTTGCTAGGAAAGGTCTTCCTAGAATTAAGGGGACTTAATTATCCTCATCCATGTCTAAAACAACAAAATCTACTGGGAAAATAAATTTATCGATTTTTACAAGAACATCTTCAATAATGCCCCTTGGAATTCTAACAGTTTTATCAGCTAGTTGAATACTCATCCTAGCTTGTTTGGGCTTCCCTAGACCAAGTCATTTAAACAATGCATAAGGCATGACATTTATACTTACCCCTAGATTAGCTAATGCATTATCAATAGTTAAACTACCAATTAAGCATGAAATCGTAAAACTCCCTGGATCTTTTTGTTTCTGCGGTAGTCTATTCTGTAACATTGCTGAGCATGTTGCGTTTAGTTCCACGTGGTGCTTTTCATCTATTTTGCGTTTGTTTGTCAAAAGTTGTGTAACACCCCAAACCCCGCCAATACACCACGACCGAATCTGGTATGTTACGGGAAAATTCGTATTTGAGAGGTTAGGTTTCCGATTAAAGTGTTGATGAAAACTCTTTGCTGTGTTTGTAAAAATCTTGGGTATGATTGTTTAAAACCGATAGTGAATTTTGATAACCCTAAAGTTTTGAAAACTTAGTTGAATCTAATAGTAAAACCAATTTATGCCATTTAGAAATTCGAGTTATTCCTATTTAGTTGCTTAAAAACATTTTGAACTTAGTTTAAGTTTGGAAAACATTTGAGTTGCATTCATTTTAAATTGCAGTGTGATACCCGATGGTAAAGTTTAACACATATCGCTTTGTAGTTTTGAAAACCTTATCTTTCCAAGTTTTATCCAATAAAAACCCAATAATTTGTTAAGGCATATTTGAAATCAAATCTAAGCATATAAATAACCAACGTATAATTTTAAAAGGCCTTTTACAATCCCAACAAAATCAAATGGAAATAAATAGAGTAATGTACCAAGTTTTTTTTAAATCAGTGCAAGTCCCAATTTATCCATGGCATTGTCACCTCGAGTCCACCGGCTCATTGTGTCCGCGATCTAAGTATCACCGGAATGATAAGGGAGAAGGTGAGTCGCAAGACTCGATGCATAAATCCCCCTCTCGATGAATGCAACATACTAACAAACACCATAACAAAGCAATACAATTAATGCACCCAATCCTAACCATCCATAACACCTTTTTCTACCCCGTGTGGTACCAAACCACTGGTGGTGCCAAACCACTGGTGACCCAAAGTCACGATATCCATCAATGTGGTGCCAAACCTTTGGTGACCCAAAGTCACGAATAATCCATCTGTGGGGCCAACCCCGTGTGATACCAAATCATGGCGGCGATCCGTATCTCAATAGTGTGGCCAACCCACGGTGGCGTTAAACCACAGGGACAAGTCGCTATGAGGTGCCAAACCTCTGGTGTCCCAAAGACACAAATGTGATACCAAATCAGTGGTGACCGAAGCCACGAATAGTCAAGTTGTGGGGCCAACCCGTGTGATACCAAATCACCGCAGCGATCCGTAATATCAGCGTGGGGCCAACCCATCGTGGTACTAAGCCACTGGGACAAGTCGCTATGAGGTGCCAAACCTCTGGTGTCCCAAAGACACAAATGTGATACCAAATCACTGGTGACCGAAGCCATGAATAGTCAAGTTGTGGGGCCAACCCACGTGTGATACCAAATCACTGGTGACGATCCCGTAATATCAACTGTGGGGCCAACCCACTATGGTACTAAGCCACTGGGACAAGTCACTATGAGGTGTCAAACTGGTGTCCCAAAGACACAAATGTGATACCAAATCACTGGTGACCAAAGCCACGAATAGTCAAGTTGTGGGGCCAACCCACGTGTGATACCAAATCACTGACGACGATCCCGTAATACCAACTGTGGGGCCAACCCACTGTGGTACTAAGCCACTGGGACAAGTCGCTATGAGGTGCCAAACCTCTAGTGTCCCAAAGACACAATAAATCGATCTGTGGTACCAAACCACTAGAGCTGCCAAACCTCTGGTGTCCCAAAGACACGGATATCATATTTCCCTTCCTCTCATATCACCCCTAGACATATCGTACCGACTCATGTAAAGTATGCCAATCATGCAAATCATGCTAACATGTTAATATTGCATCCAACAACACATACATCATAGATCATGATATTATATATCAATAACAGAACTCGTAATAAAACGGACTTACCCGAATCCGTGCGCATACCCCATAGGGTATCATATCACTCAACCATACCATTTTGGCTTTGTTAAACAATCAGGTTATTAAGCATATTACTAAGCAAAGAGTGTGTTAGTTTACACAACTGTTAAAACGCAAGCCTTAATCCCAAAGAACCGATCTAAGACCCTCGATTACCTTGCTCCTATAATCGGCCAAATATGAACATCAGGACCAAGGCCATTCGGCTAACCCAATTAAACTCAAAGGGTTAACGTTTGAACCCTTACCTTGCAAACGATTTGGTTTCCTACCAAACCCCGAACCAAACGATGGTTTTCCCTTAAGCAAACGTCCACATCCTAGTAAGAAGAACAGTTAATCCTTTAGAGACTTTGGCTTAACGAAACACAAAGAATAGACTAATAAAACTGACCCTTACCACCAATTACCAACCGATCACCCACAGATAAAGGCTTCGCTTGGCTGTTTTGAAATCCCGGATGCCCTATAATAAAATGATTACCAAAACAAGTGATTAACTCCTTTCAACAAATACCGAAATCGGCTCTTAACCAAATTAGAATTGACAGAGAACAAGGGAGAAGAGAAATAGAAATTCAGCCAAGCGCCTACCTTCCTCTAAACCCGATTGGAACCAAACTAGAAGAGATCCCCCTTGCTTGTGATTCGGCCAAGACTTAAACAAAAAGGAGAAGAAGATTCAGCTGTGGTTGTTTAAAACTATCAATCAAGGTTCGGCTAAGAAGGCAAAGTAGATTCAGCACAAGGGTTTCGGCAAAGAGGATTTGAGAAGAAGAAAGAAAAATGGACAGGAGGAAAGTACTTTCGATTTTGAAAGAAAAAGAAAGGGAGAAGGTGTTTTGGAGTATAAAGTTTCGGCTACCCAGGTTTCAAGGAAAGAAAGAAAGTATGAGAAGAAGAGAATACTAATTTCAGCTTAGTACAAATGAAAAAGAAAATCAATGGAAGGGTTCGGCCAAAGGAAACAAAAGAGGTAAAAGCTTGAGGGCTCAAGTGAACATTCGGCTACAACCACAATTTAGGAGACACAAATGCAAACTTTCGGCAAGTAAAGGTTGCTTGGACTTTCGGTTTCAAGAAGTAAAAATGAAAGAGAGCTCTTTTGAAAATTCGGCTAGCTATGTCAAAAGAAAGAACTTGGCTTTCACAATGTTGACCGAAAACACACCAAAAATGCCAAGGAACATTCGGCACTCCCCCCCAAATCTCTCCAACAATCGGCCACTACCAACAAACACTCCAAGCCACTAATTCAAATAACCTTGAACTAGTCAACCTCCATGATTTTCTCTCCACCCACCATTTAAATTATTTGACTTGGTCCACCCTCAACCACCTTGGCGTCAAAATGGAAGCAAAAAGATGAGACTTCTGTAGCTCGAACACAGGACCTCCTCCCCTTAAAAGTGGCGTCACACACAAGCTCTAAGTGGCGCCTTCCTTGCCACTCTACTAGCTCAATTCTTGTGCTAAAATCCACCTAAAAAATACCTATAACCCCTAGCTCCTTCAGCTCCATTCACTTAAAGCTTAAAAACTAAAATTTTTTTCCTACCACTCAGGCTTACACCAGGCTTACAACTAAGCCCCAAAACATCAAAAACAACCACACCGCAGATCAAACACATGCAAACAATTAAATAACAAAATAGCCCCTATTCCAGGATATTACAGTTCTACCCCCCTTAAAAATAATTTCGACCTCAAAATTACCTGATCAAAAGAGTTGAGGGTATTGCTGCCTCATTGCATCCTCTGGTTCCCATGTAGCTTCTTCCACACCATGATTTCTCCATAACAACTTCCCACGCAGGACTTTCACATCTCGATCTAGAATCTGCATTGGTTCCTCCTCCATGGTCAAATCAGGATTCACCTCGATATCATCCACTACTACGACATGCGATGGATCTGAACGATATCGCCTAAGCATCGAAACGTGGAATACATCGTGAATCTGACTTAGCTCTGCTGGCAACTCAAGCTGATAAGCTATCGGTCCCACTCGTCTCAATACCTTATACGGCCCAATAAACCTCGGACTTAACTTGCCTTTTCTCCCGAACCTCAACACTTTCTTCCATGGCGAGACCTTCAGAAAGACCTTATCACCCACGGCAAACTCTATATCTCTACGCTTGAGATCAGCGTAAGACTTCTGTCTGTCTGAAGCTTCCTTCAATCGAGCCTAAATCAACTTAACCTTGTCTTCAGTCTCTACAACCAACTCTGGTCCCAACATCTAACGTTCACCCAACTCTATCCAACATGTAGGTGAGCGACACTTCCTACCATACAATGCCTCATATGGTGCCATCTTGATGCTAGTTTGGTAACTATTGTTGTAGGCGAACTCAGCTAATGGTAGAAACTCTTCCCAACTACCTCAAGTCCGAACACAACCTCGTAGCATATCCTCTAAGATCTATATAACCCTTTCATCGCCCGTCCATTGCGGGTGAAATGCCGTGCTAAAATCCAAGCGCGCACCGGATCACGATGCAGCGTTTTCCGAACCTTGGCGTAAATCTGGGGTCCCTATCCGAGATGATCGATCTTGGCACACCGTGCGACCTCACTATCTCGACACATCTGACTTCACTAACCTCTGAAGTGAGTAATCCACCCACCGAATGAAGTGAGTGATTTAGTCGACGATCCTGACCCAAACCGAGTCCTTCTTGCTAGGCGAAGAGGTAATCCACCAGCGAAATCCATAGTTATCCTTTCCCACCTCCTTTGTGGAATCTTCTTTGGTGAAGCAACCACGGCGAGAAGCGATGTTCACCTTGACCACCGACATGTCAGACACTTCCCTACAAACTCTGTCACTTCCCTCTTCAGACCCGGCCACCAAAACTGTTCTTTAAGATCCCGATACATCTTACTACCTCCAGGATGCATAGCGTAGGGGCTGCTATGTGCGTCCTAAAGAATCTTCTGCCTTAACTCGATATCCCTTAGCATACAAGCTCTCCCTTGAAAACACAGCATCTATCACTAGCCAAACTGTAACCCTCCAAACCACCATTCTGCACTTGCGACCTCTGCGCATTCAAACCTTATCCTCTAACTGTTTCTCCTTAATCTGCTCAACCCACGTAGGCTTAACCTTCAATTCTGCCAGAATACTTTCGTCGTCATACAAACTCAAATGGGCAAACATCGCTCTTAAGTCCGCTACAACCTTACGGCTCAACGCGTCTGCCACCACGTTAGCCTTACCCGGATGATACTCAATCGAACAGTCGTAATCCTTTAGCAACTCAATCCATCTGCGCTGCCTCAAATTCAAATCCTTACGAGTCAAAAGGTACTTGAGACTCTTGTGATCATGTAGACTATCGATCTCTCTTCGTACAAGTAGTGCCTCTAAATTTTCAAGGCGAAGACTACTGTCGCTAACTCCAAGTCGTGCATCAGATAATTGACTTCATGTGGCCTCAGCTGCTGAGATGCGTAAGCCATAACCTTCCCTTCCTGCATCAGCACACAACCCAACCCTGTATGTGATGCATCGCAATATACTGTGAATTCCTTTCCTGCCTCAGGTTGAATTAGAACTGGAGCTTCAGTCAAAATCTTTTTCAACTTGTCGAAACTCTCCTGCTGCTTCTCAGTCCAAACGAACGGAACTCCTTTTCTTAACAACTTGGTCATCGGCGTTGCGATCAACGAAAATCCTTCTACAAATCTTTGGTAGTATCCTGCCAAGCCCAAAAACTACGAACCTCGACCATCGACTTAGGCGACTTCAATCCAAAAGCGCCTCAATCTTTCGAGGATCCACTCTAATCCCTCGGTGACACCACATGACCCAAGAAGGTTACCTCCCTCAGCCAGAACTCGCACTTACTAAAGTTAGCATAAAGCTACTTCTCCCTCAAAATCTGCAACACAACTCGCAAATGCGCATCATGCTCCTCCTCAGTCCTTGAATACACCAAGATGTCGTCTATGAATATTACGACAAACAGATCCAAATACTGCTGGAACACCCTATTCATCATATCCATGAATCTTTGTCGTAGCGTTAGTCAACCCAAGCGGCATTACCAGAAACTCATAGTGCCCATACCGAGTACGAAACGCCGTCTTGTAGATATCGCCTCCTTCACCTTTAACTAGTGATACCCGGACCTTAAATCGATCTTGAGAATACCGATGCACCCTTGGTGATCAAACAAGTCATCTATCCGTAGTAGCGGATACTGCTTTTGATCGTCGACTTATTCAATGGCGGTAGTCTATACACATCCGCATAGTACCGTCTTTCTTCTTAACAAAAGTACCGGCGCTCCCCAAGGTGAAACACTTGGCACGATAAAGCCTCGGTCCAACAACTCGGATCTCGAGCCTTAAGCTATACTAACTCTTTTGGCGCCATCCTATACGGAGCAATAGACGCGCGCGATTAAGATATGATCTATTCCAAACTCCACCTCACGATCCGGTGGCAATCTCTAAGCTCCTCCGAAACACATCAACAAATTCCTTAACTGTTCGGACCTTCCCTACAAGCAGACTCCTTAGCCTCCAAGGCATACACATGAACCACATATGCTTCACGACCCTTCGACCATCTTCTCGACTTTCAAGCGGACACCACGTTGGATAAGTAATCTCTTCTATTACCTATCATGACCACCTCATCACCCTTAGCCGTCCTTAGAACCATGCGCTTAGTCAGCGCAATCCAACCTACTTTGGTACTTAACCAACCGGTCCATCCCAAGAATCAAATCGAACTCTCCAAGCGGCGGTTCCATCGGATCGACCTCAAACACTACCCCTTGGAGTTCTAGGGTACATCTCTATCTGACTTATTTATAACTACTGAGTGACCTAGAGGGCTAATTACGGTCATCGCCTAGAAGATATCTCGAGTCTAAATCCATGGTCTTCACTATGCTACTACATAGCGTATGAATGTGTTGAACCCACATCAATCAAAGCGGTAAATGGAGAACCAAAGATCAAGAACGTCTTGGTTATGGCGTCATTGCGTCGCCCTCCTCTCGGCGCCTCATTGCATACACTAACCAGTGTCTTGCCTCGAATTACCGCACCTCTGTCTGTCGGTGCTCGCGCCCCGACCGAACCATTACCTCCTCTACCATTACCACGACCCTCTGCGGTGGCGGTCCATTATTCTGGCCGAGTACGGTACGACCTCGGTGAATCCTAGCCAACTTCGCGGACGGTCCCTCACACGGTGGTCGAGAACCACACTCAAAACATCCTCTTTCACCGGTCCAACATCCTCCCCAATGAGCTTTCCCACAGCGGTTACACTGTGGCGGTCCCTGATTAGCAGCAACGAACCTATCAGACTGATTCGGTCCACTCTGTCTAGCCCTTTTCTGAGGATTACCTGACGACCTAGAAAATCCAAAACTCCTCTTATGCTGTTCCTATCCAAGTTACGCCTCACAGACTCTTTAACCCCTCGGCTACCTTAGCCTTTTCTACCGGGGCAAGCAAACTCACGCTTTCTTTGTGGAGCAATCGGCAACCTTAATTCATCTCTCGAGACCATCTTGAATCGAACACACCTCTCATGTTCAAGTAGCCACAATACCCCTAGCATACCGAATCGGCCTCAAGAACTACGCCTCGTACTCAAACCACGGACTTACTCCCTGCACTTGACCTCAAAATGCCTTCCGTTGATCATTCATGTAGCTAGATCCAATGTACTTTTTACGATATGCGACCTTAAAATAATCCCAAGTAAGATCTTCTGTTTGTAGACCGTGTCCGAACCGTGAGCCACCACTGGTATGACTCATCTCAAGAAGCGATACTATCCCTTTAGCTTCTCTTTGATCCAGTCCAAATTGTCCATGATCCGCTCCGTCGCCTCCAAATTAATACTCGGTAGTCTTTGAGAGCCACACTGACACACCTCGGAATACCTCGGCCCATTTGGTGAGTCATTCGAGCACAAATTTTTGAGCTCCTGCGCCTCCACCTACTCCGGCTACCCTTTCCGAACTTCATGAGATCGCTTTGTGACCTGCGTCGTCCCGATGCATTCTCGAAACTCACCACCTCCGGCTAGTGTTGGTGCAGGTATCTCATTCTCGGACCCTGACGAGACCCTCTTGGTTGAAGCTGTCATCCTACCCGACCACGTCCACGACCACGGCCACCCCGGCGCTCATGACTAAGATCTCGTCTTATCATTAGAAGTTTATGCATTAGTAACTATTCCACTGTCTTTAAAGGCAAGAGTCTTATGAATATCTCTTATTAAAGAAGTTTTGTTTTTGCGAGTCCACAGAATCCTATCGATTTCAGTTTCTAAAGTAATCTACTACCGCTAGTCATTCAGTCACATCACATCAAAAATCTCAAGCAATATTAAGGGGTACTTACCTGGGCGGATTGGTGCCGGAGTCTCGGTGCCATGCCTTTCAAACCATTTATTTTAAAACAACATCACTTAAACCAATCTATAAAACATTTTGGGCTTCAGGCCCACAGTCGAGCCTTTGAACTTAGCTCTGATACCACAATTGTAACACCCCAAACCTGGCCAATACACCACGACTGAATCTGGTATGTTACGGGAAAATTCGTATTTGAGAGGTTAGGTTTTCGGTTAAAGTGTTGATGAAAACTCTTTACTGTGTTTGTAAAAATCTTGGGTATGATTGTTTAAAATCAATAGTGAATTTTGATAACCCGGAAGTTTTGAAAACTTAGTTGAATCTAATAGTAAAACCAATTTATATGATTTAGAAATTCGAGTTATTCTTTTTTAGTTGCTTAAAAACATTTTGAACTTAGTTTAAGTTTGGAAAACATTTGAGTTGCATTCATTTTAAATTACAGCGTGATACCCGATGGTAAAGTTTAACACATATCGCTTTGTAGTTTTGAAAACCTTACCTTTCCAAGTTTAATCCAATAATAACCCAATAATTTGTTAAGGCATATTTGAAATCAAATCTAAGCATATAAATAACCAAAGTATAATTTTAAAAGGCCTTTTACAATCCCAACAAAATCAAATGGAAATAAATAGAGTAAAGTACCAAGTTTTTTTTTAAATTAGTGCAAGTCCCAATTTATCCATGGCATGGTCACCTCGAGTCCACCTGGCTCCGTGTCTGCGATCTAAGTATCACCTGGAATGATAAGGGAGAAGGTGAGTCACAAGACTCAGTGCATAAATCCCCCTCCCGATGAATGCAACATACTAACACACACCATAACAAAGCAATACAATTAATGCACCCAATCCTAACCATCCATAACACCTTTTTCTACCCCGTGTGGTACCAAACCACTGGTGATGCCAAACAACTGGTGACCCAAAGTCACGATATCCATCAATGTTGTGCCAAACCACTGGTGACCCAAAGTCACGAATAATCCATCTGTGGGGCCAACCCACGTGTGATACCAAATCACTGGCGACAATCCCGTATCTCAATAGTGGGGCCAACCCACGGTGGCGTTAAACCACAGGGACAAGTCGCTATGAGGTGCCAAACCTCTAGTGTTCCAAAGACACAAATGTGATACCAAATCACTGGTGACCGAAGCCACGAATAGTTAAGTTATGGGGCCAACCCACGTGTGATACCAAATCATGGCGGCGATCCGTAATATCAAGCGTGGGGCCAACCCTTTGTGGTACTAAGCCACTGGGACAAGTCGCTATGAGGTGCCAAACCTCACGGTGTCCCAAAGACACAAATGTGATACCAAATCTTTGGTGGTGAAGCCACGAATAGTCAAGTTGTGGGGCCAACCCGTGTGATACCAAATCATGGCGGCGATCCGTAATATTAACTGTGGGGCCAACCCACTGTGGTACTAAGCCACTGGGACACACTATGAGGTGCCAAACCTCTGGTGTCCCAAAGACACAATAAATCGATCTGTGGTACCAAACCACTGGAGGTGCCAAACCTCTGGTGTCCCAAAGACACGGATATCATATTTCCCCTCCTCTCATATCACCCCTAGACATATCATACCGACTCATGTAAAGTATGCCAATCATGCAAATCATGCTAACATGTTAATATTGCATCCAACAACACATACATCATAGATCATGATATCATATATCAACAACAGAACTCGTAATGAAACGGACTTACCCAAATCCGTGCGCATACCCCATAGGGTATTATATCACTCAACCATACCGTTTTGGCTTTGTTAAACAATCAGGTTATTAAGCATATTACTAAGCAAAGAGTGTGTTAGTTTACACACCTATTAAAACGCAAGCCTTAATCCCAAAGAACCGATCTAAGACCCTCGATTACCTTGCTCCTATAATCGGCCAAACATGAACATCAGGACCAAGGCCATTCGGCCAACCCAATTAAACCCAAAGGTTTAACGTTTGAACCCTTACCTTGCAAATGATTTGGTTTCCTACCAAACCCCGAACCAAACGATGGTTTTCCCTTAAGCAAACGTCCACACCCTAGTAAGAAGAACAATTAATCCTTTAGAGACTTTGGCTTAATGAAACACAAAGAATAGACTAATAAAACCGACCCTTACCACCACTTACCAACCGATCACCCACAGATAAAGGCTTCGCTCGACTGTTTTGAAATCTCGGATGCCCTATAATAAAATGATTACCAAAACAAGTGATTAACTCCTTTCAACAAATGCCAAAATCGGCTCTTAACCAAATCAGAATTGACAGAGAACAAGGGAGAAGAGAAATAGACATTCGGGCAAGCACCTACCTTCCTCTAAACCCGATTGGAACCAAACTAGAAGAGAACCCCCTTGCTTGTGATTCGGCCAAGACTTAAACAAAAAGGAGAAGAAGATTCAGCTGTGGTTGTTTAAAACTATCAATCAAGGTTCGGCTAAGAAGGAAAAGTAGATTCGGCACAAGGGTTTTGGCAAAGAGGATTTAAGAAGAAGAAAGAAAAATGGATAGGAGGAAGGTACTTTCAGTTTTGAAAGAAAAAGAAAGGGAGAAGGTGTTTTGGAGTATAAAGTTTTGCTACCTGGGTTTCAAGGAAAGAAAGAAAGTATGAGAAGAAGAGAATACTAATTTGACTTAGTACAAATGAAAAGAAAAGCAATGGAAGGGTTCGGCCAAAGGAAACAAAAGAGGTAAAAGCTTGAGGGCTCAAGTGAACATTCGGCTACAACCACAATTTAGGAGACACAAATGCAAACTTTCAAAGCAAGTAAAGGTTGCTTGGACTTTCGGTTTCAAGAAGTAAAATGAAAGAGAGCTCTTTTGAAAATTGACTAGCTATGTCAAAAGAAAGAACTTGGCTTTCACAATGTTATTAGAAAATACACCAAAATGCCAAGGAACATTCGGCACTCCCACTTACACACCTACCAAACTGGCCACTCCCCCCCAAATCTCTCCAACAATCGGCCACTACCAACAAACACTCCAAGCAACTAATTCAAATAACCTTGAACTAGTCAACCTCCATGATTTTCTCTCCACCCACCATTTAAATTATTTGACTTGGTCCACCCTCAACCACCTTGGCGTCAAAATAGAAGCAAAAAGATGAGACTTCTACAGCTCGAACATAGGACCTCCTCCCCTTGCAAGTGGCATCACACACAAGCTCTAAGTGGCGCCTTCCTTGCCACTCTACTAGCTCAATTCTTGTGCTAAAATCCATCTAAAAAATACCTATAACCCCTAGCTCCTTTAGCTCCATTCGCTTAAATCTTAAAAACTAAAATTTTTTTCCTACCACTCAGGCTTACACCAGGCTTACAACTAAGCCCCAAAACATCAAAAACAACCACAGCGCAGATCAAACACATGCAAACAATGCAATAACAAAATAGCCCCTATTCCAGGATATTACAAGTTGTCTTGAAAATTTCCTTAAGTCTGGCATCTGGAAAAGAGCTTCAAGAAGTGTTAAGTTAATATGTAATTTCTTTAAAAGTTTAAGAAACTTACCAAACTGTTCCTCTGAATCATCTCCTTTCAATGCTTCGGGATAAGGTATGCGAGGTTTGTATTCTTTGATTATTGGTTTTGGCTTTTCGTGTGCTACCTCTATTTTACATTTTTCTTCCTTGGTTTCTTGTGTTGTGGTGGGCTCATCTACCTTTGTACCCTCTTGAGCTGTGATGGCTTGGATCTGTTCTTTTGGGTTGATTTCTCTGTTGCTTGGTAGACGTCCTTGTTGACGTTTAGAAATCAGCTTTGTGAGATGTCCCACTGACCTAGTAAGTTCTCCAACTTGATTCTCGATCCCTTTGATCAGTTTTTACTATTCATCAAGTGCTGCTTCAGTCTTTTGGAAATGAGAATCTGTGGCTACCATGAATTTCGTCAGCATCTCTTCGAGGTTTGATTTCTTCTCTTATGGATATGGCTGATTTTGATAATTTGGATGAGGTTGTTGCCTTTGATTTCCTCGATTTCCTTGTCCTCCCCACGAAAAATTTGGGTGATTCCTCCAACCTGCGTTATAAGTGTTACTATAAGGATTATTATTGGATCTGAAATTGTTACCTATATAGTTTGTCTGCTCATGTTCTGCTCCTGGTTGGTAGGGTGGGTACTCAGGATTCACCACATTCCTAATCGCTTCGTATTGTATTACCGAGTGTACCTATAAAGAACATAAATTATCAAACTTTTTATTTATCATCTCCACCTGTGTTGACAGCATTGTTACTGCGTCTATGTTAAAAACTCCTACTGATTTTGTCGGTTTGGCCCTTGTAATTTGCCATTGATAGGTATTCAACGACAACTCTTCAATAAATTCGTAAGCCGCTTCAGGAGTTTTGTTATTCAAAGCTCCACCGGCTGATGAGTCAATCATTTGCCTCGTTGAAGAATTCACACCATTGTAAAAAGTTTGGAGTTGAAGCCACAAAGGTAATCCGTGGTGTGGACATCTTCTCAGGAGATCTTTATATCTTTCTCATGCATCATATAATGTTTCTGTGTCATTCTGCACAAAAGAAGATATGTCATTCCTAAATTTGGCCGTTTTGGCTGGTGAAAAGTATTATAAAAGAAATTTTTCAGTCATTTGATCCTATGTGGTGATTGATCCTCGTGGTAAGGAGTTCAATCACTGCTTGGCTTTATTCCTTAATGAAAAGGGAAATAACCGAAGACGTATGGCATCGTCAGAAATGCCATTTATTTTGAAGGTATCATAGAACTCTAAGAAATTAGCTATATGAGTATTTGGGTCTTCGTCTTGCAAACCATCAAATTGAACAAACTGTTGAATCATTTGTATTGTGTTAGGCTTTAATTCAAAATTGTTAGCAGCTATAGCAGGCCTGACTATACTAGATTCTGCTCCTGTCAAATTAGGTTTAGCATAATCATACATAGTACGCGGAGCATTCTGTTCTTGCACATTTGGTGGTGCATTGTTTTCGTCCATCCCTTCAGTAGGATTGGATCTGTCTTGTTGTTATTCTCTTTGGTAGTCTAGAGCTCATCTAGTTTCTCTGCGATTCCTACGAGTGGTAGCTTCAATTTCACTTTCGTACGCTAAAGGTCCTATCGGGTTCCTTCTAGTCATAAACTAGAGGTACCTGCTAAGAGAAAAAAGAAAGAAATTTAGTGTAATTAAAATTTTAACCTAAACTAAAAATAAAAGTAAATTGCAAAAAAATAATAAAATAATGGCTAAAGTAATAGAAATAGAGCTTTCTTAATATTTTAGTGTTCCCCGGCAACGGTGCCAAAAACTTGATCGTGTCAAACAGTCGAGTTTTAATATTTATAAAGAATGATCGAACCTATGGACTAACTATAACAACGATTGAGGCAAGTGCACCTATCGAACAATAGTATAGTTTAGGCAAGATTATTTTATCAAACCCAAAGGAACCTAAAATTACTACTACTCACTTTCTTTCTATTATTTAGCCTAAAATATGGAGTAATTGGTTTATTAATCTAAAACACTAATGAAAAACTAAACTAGATGCAAAGACAAAAGAATGAAACTTTGGGAAAAGACTGTTGAAAAACTCAGTTGATTTTAGACGATACCCTTAAGAAGAATCCACTGATGACTTCTCTTGTTATCTAACTTTTAATTAATATGACTTCTTTACTTAGCTTGATCTGTAAGACTCCCTAACCTATATTAAACCCTCTCTCGAGGTGAATAACGTCTAAGCTTAGGTTAATTAGTAGAACTCTCGTTCTCTTATAATAACAATCTAAGGAAGCAGTAAATCGATCAATGGACTCCCATATTAGGTTTCACCCTAATCCGATAAAATCTCGTCACCCTATCTCTAGGTGTCTGATCAACTCCGTTTAATTATGCTAGATCTACTCTTACGCAGGGTCTATTCCTCCTCCACATAAGCACATCAGATTAAATTAAGTAGCATAATTAAGAACAAACTAAGTACTTATCATATAATTTAGAAATCAAATAGAAAAATCCATCATAGGTTTCATCCCCTTCAGGTATCTGAAGGGTTTAGTTCATAACAAAATAAGAAAACATCTCAAAAGAAAAGATAAAACAAAATATAATAAATCCCTAAAACCCCTTGAAGAAATTGAAGAGGAGATCATCTGTCTTGAGTAGAACTCCGGCTTCTTGAGATGGATCAACTGGCTATCTTTGAGTAATTCCCTGAATAAAAGCTCTGGCAGAAAACACTTCCCAAAACTTCCTTTCTTAGAACAGCTGCCTTAGGTTGTTTATATAGGCGCATTAGATGCTTTACTTAGCTCCTAAGTACCTCTTTCAAGTAGAATTACTATTAAGGTGTTTACGTAGACTTAGGAGTATGTTTCTTTGGCTTCAAGCATCCAAATCTGAGTGAAATTGCTCATTCCCATGGCAGGGGCACACCCATGGCACATGCCCGTGTAAGTCATCTTTAGGCCGTGTCTTGATTCTATCGATTGGGGTACGGTCGTGTAAATCATGGCATGGCCATGTGAAGTTATTTGACGAGGCACAACTGTGTGGCTTCAAGGTTAGGCTGGGTAAATTTCCTCTTTTGCCCAATTTGGTCCGTTTTAAGCCCGTTTTACGTTCTTTTTATCCTTAGGTGCGTTCGTGAGTATAAGACAAGAAAAGAAAGGATTAAGAGTACCTTTTTACATAAATTAGGGATAAATCATCCAAAAGCATACTAAATGTGGGATTAATATATGTTACTTTTATGGTTTATCATGTGGCTACCATCGCCGTGTGATCGGCATTTTGGCATTGCCGCTCTACAGCTAGAGTAGAGAGAAGTACACACCTGATAGCAATCTAAAGCTGCTAAACCACGCTCCGAGCACTCCTATGCCCAATGCCCTCCCAGGTATGCTCCTTCTCCTCCTAGGAAACTCTATATATAGCTAGCTTCTCACCTTCCTTCTTTGTATCTTTCCGATGTGGGATCCCTTCGTCAATAGAGTTTAAATCCAACTCAAACTCTTCCCGTCCAATTCACAAAATAAATACTCCATTGCTTTCCATGGGATTCAAACCCAATCTCTCCCATCAGCCAATTCACACCACTTGCCACTAAGCCACTCATGGTTCCAGACCACTGTGATACTAGATCACCGTGATAGAGTCACTATTAACATATGTGGGGCCAACCCACTGTGGTACCAAACCACCGTGACAATCCCTGATGAATGTATATAGGGCCAACCCACTATGGTACCAAACCACTAGGACGAGTCACTGAATCATAAATATATATATACGTGGTATTAAACTGCCGTGGCACCAAGCCACCGAGACATGGTCACCGAATCAGATATATGTGGGGTCAACCCACTTGTGGTACCAAACCACTATGACAGTCTCTAACACTTCCCCTTTCGCATCACATACCAAACCCATGCAAAAAACATACATATCAAATGAATGCAACATGCTCTCAACAAAGTGACAGATTAAAGCATACACTTTCATCCCCATTAATAAAACGTTATAATCACTTACCTATAAGGGCTAATCAGTCATTTTACCCTATAAGGGTATTCTGATATTCCTACCCTTTAGGGGTAGTTCGGTAATTCTACTCATAACTAATTCTTGTATGTAGTGTATCTCAAACATAATCAATCATACAATTAACACATAAAACGCTAGCACTACCAAGAGGGTACAACGATTATTTTTTCGTTTAGGGGTAAAATAGTAATTTTGCAAACTGGGGGTATTTCAGTAATTTTGCAAACAAGGGGTATTTTGGTAATTTCACAAACCAAGGGTATTTTGGTAATTTCACAAACTAGGGGTATTTCAGTAATTTCACAAATTGGGGGTATTTCGGTAATTTCACAAATTAAGGGTATTTTGGTAATTTCATAAACCAGGGGTATTTCGATAATTTCACAAACCAGAGGTATTTTTGTAATTTGGCAAACCAAGGTTATTTCGGTAATTTTACAAACCAGTGGTATTTCGATAATTTTGCAAACCAAGGGTATTTCGATAATTTTGTAAACTAGGGGTATTTCGGTAATTTTACAAACCAAGGGTATATTGGTAATTTTACAAACCAGAGTGTTAATGACCCAACAGAAGGTCCACTGTCGCCTCGAATGACTCAAGTATTCTAAACACATAGTCTAGTTCACTATCTACTACTCAATTATCCAATTTACTCATATGGGCCCCCAAGCCCATTGTGCCCACTTGGCCCCTTTTGGGCCATCGTGGCTCAACATCCCACACCCACCAAAATACTCATGGTGACCTCAACTATCGCATCGAAGCTTCCACATGTGCGCTCACACGCTCGTGTGGCTACCATCGCCGTGTGACCGGTATTTCGGCATTTGCCGCTCTACAGCTAGAGTAGAGAAAAGTACACACCTGATAGGAATCTGAAGCTGCTAAACCGCGCTTCGAGCACTCTTATGCCCAACGCCCACCCAGGTATGCTCCTTCTCCTCCTAGGCAGCTCTATATATAGCTAGCTTCTCACATTCCTTCTTTGTATCTTTTCGATGTGGGATCCCTTCGTCAATAGAGTTTAAATCCAACTCAAACACTTCCCGTCCAATCTGCAAAATAAGTCCTCTCCTGCTTTCCATGAGATTCGAACCCAAGCTCTCCCATCAGCCAATTCACACCAATTTCCACTAAGCCACCAGCTCTTCTTGTGTTCAACATCATGCACAACTATATAAATCTATGACCAAATTCTAAGGTCCTTATAAAAAGAAAACCAAAATGCAAGAGCCAAGACTTGAACCTTGGTCCCTTACCTCCCTATGGCGTCACTCCCTTGTCTCTTATGTGGCGTCATTTTGCCACTACACCACACACTCCTTCTGTGTCATTTTCTCCACATTTTATTCTTAAAGCCTACCTACTAACTCCCAGGGTTTTATTCACCTAAAAAAAAAATTTTTCCTAAGGCCTAACTTGAACCCGGGACTTCATAGAAGCCCCCTAACCTTCTAAAATCACTCACCTACTAGATCCAACTTGCATTAAAGCCATTCTCTTATTCTCAAAAATTTTAAACGCTCCTACGCCTAAGGCCCAATGGGCCTAATCCTACTACGCCCAACTTTGGGATGTTACAAATCTACCCTAAAGAAAAATTTTATGAGTTTCGCAAAGTTTTTGTATGAGATCGGTTTAGTCCTGAACCTTCTCTAAAGCATGTTTAAGGTCTCGTAGACTTTTTAAAGGGACTATATGTGTGTGGATCATTGTGAAATGATGTTGAATGATTAATGTTGTGGAATGAGTGTAAAATGTTTCGATATGTCCGGTAATGCCACTTAACCCTAGTCCAGCGATGGATACGGGTTAGGGGTGTTACAATTTATTAGTATCAAAGCCGCTGTTTAATCTATTCTAGGACTAACATAGTGTGTAAGATTCTAGCTATACATGCCATATATATGAATTGTGATAGTGTGATGAATCTTGACAGATAAAATATGTTTTTTTGTACTGTAAATGGATCCCGAATGAGCCGTAGCTGACGATGTTGAAAGTAATGTGCTTGCTCCTACTCAAGGGACAGTGCTGTCTGATTCTAGACCGGTTACTAGCGATCAGACAGGAGAGGCGAAACAAGCCTTCTTCCAAATGATGAATGAGTGGTTCACTTAGTGTATTAGAGCAAATTCAGTTGTTCCTCAACCTCCGCCTCCAACTAATCTCCCTCAGACTTCTGTTATACCTCCGGTTATGAATTTGAATCTATTGAATAAACCTCTGGTCGACAAAATTCGTAAATATGGGGCCAAAGAGTTCAGGACTACTAATGATGATGATGTTGAGAGAGCTGATTTGGCTCGAGAATACAATTCGAATATTTGATGAGATGTCTTGTACCCCTAATGAATATGTGAAATAGGTTGTTTTTTTGTTGAGAGATGCATTTTACCAATGGTTGGAAACTTTAACTTCTTTCGATTCGAAAGAACGAATTACTTAGGATTTCTTTCAATTTAAATTTGAAAAGAAATATATCAGTGAGAGATTTATTGATCAAAAGCGAAAAGAGTTTCTTGAATTGAAATAGAGCCGTCTGTCTGTTACAGAATACGAGTGAGAATTTGTGAGACTGAGCCAGTATGCACGAGAATGTGTCTCGACTGAGGTAATAATGTGTAAAAGATTCGAAGATGACTTGAATAAAGATATTCGTTTGTTAGTCAAAATTTTGGAAATAAAAGAGTTTGTTGTGCTTGTTGATCGAGCATGTAAAGCTGAAGAACTCGGGAAAGAGAAAAGAAAAGCTGAGTCAGAAGTTAGAGATGTGAGAAAGAGATCTTCAAGTAAACCATTTCAATCTATATCAAAGAATTTTCGAGATGAGTATAGCCGTTCAAAGGCTAATATGAGACATTCGAGTAGAGATCGTGCTAGATAATGTTTGAGTTTCTGAACTCCAGCTACGTCGATTGCAAGTGTTGGAAATGTTAAATCTGAGTGACCCGAGTGTAGACATTATGGTAAAAGACGTCATGAAAATTGTCGATTAAAGGATCGAGCTTGTTTCAAATGTGGATCTTTAAATCATTTTATCTGATACTGTCCTGAGTCTGATGAGCCAAAAATTGTACAGAATCTGAAGTCAAATAATGTTTCAGCTAGGAGTAAACCTCCCAAAAACACAGGAAATATGAGTGGTAGTCAGAGAGCTACGAAAGATGCAATTACGAAATCTGAGGCGAGAGCGTCTGCCAGAGCTTATGCTATTCAAGCTCGTGAAGAAGCTTTGTCTCCAAACATCATTACTAGTACATTTACTCTTTATGATACTTCTGTGATTGCATTGATAGACCCAGGATCTACCCATTCATATATATACATGAACTTAGTATCCAGTAAGACTTTGCCTACAAAGTTTATTGAATTTGTAATTAGAGTACCGAGCCCTTTAGGAAAAAGTGTCCTGGTTAACAAAGTGTGCACGAATTGTCCGTTGATGTTTCGAGATATCTGTTTTCCAACTGATCTGATGTTATTACCTTTTGATGAATTTGCTATAATCCTGGGTATGGATTGGCTAAATTTGCATGATGCTATTGTGAACTACAAACTAAAGACTATTGATTTGAGATGTCAGGATGATGAGATAATTCGGATCGAATCTAATGATTTGAATGGGTTACCGGCTATGAAATCAGTGATAAAAGCTCAGAGTTATGTGAAAAAGAGTTATAAAGCCTATTTTGCCTATGTGATTGATTCGAAAGTAACTGAAAAGAAAGTTGAATCTGTGCTAGTTGTTTGTGAGTTTCTTAATGTATTTACTGATGAATAACCAGGATTACCTCCAATAAGAGAAGTTGATCTTGGCATTGAGTTAGTACCGGGCACAACCCCTATCTCAATAGCTCCGTATAGAATGGCTCCGACAGAATTGAAAGAATTCAAGTCTTAGTTGCAAGAATTGATCGATAGAGGTTTTACACGATCGAGCTTTTCAACTTCAAGTGCTCCCGTTATGTTTGTGAAAAAAAAAGATGGCACAATGAGAATGTGCATTGATTATCGTCAGTTAAACAAAATGACCATTAAAAATAAATATCCTCTGCCCAGAATCGATGATTTGTTTGATCAGTTGAAAGGAGTTTCTGTGTTTTTGAAGATAGATCTGAGATCGGGATACTATCAGTTGCGAGTAAAAGATTCAAACATTCCTAAAATTGCTTTCAGAATGAGGTACAGACACTATGAAATTTTAGTTATGCCTTTTGGACTAAAAAATGCTCCTGCTATTTTTATGGACTTGATGAACAAAATTTTTAGACTGTATTTAGATCGATTTGTTGTTGTATTCATTGACGACATTTTGATTTATTCACATGGTGAAATTGAGCATGCTGAACATTTGAGAATTGTACTACAAACTCTACATGATAAGAAATCATATGCAAAGTTTAGTAAATGTGAGTTCTAATTGCGTGAAGTTGGCTTTTTGGGGCATATTACGTCAGCATCCAGTATACAAGTTGATCCAAGCAAAATATTAGCTATTTTAGAGTGTGTCACATTGGGGTGCTTTTCGAGAAACCATGGTTCCATTTGAAAACCTTTCTTGATATTAAAAACTAAAGTCCCAATTTGCATTTGTTTATTATTAATCGACATTTATTAAAAAGTTATTCCTAAAAAAAAAAAACTTTGTTTGTTGCAGAAACTTAATTAAAATGGCTGACTTATGAAAATGTGATGTTTACGACCTATTCGCGAAAGCGTAGTATTTTGAAAGCAGATATTGTTTTGGAAAACTGTGATACAAAGTTTAGCAGATTTAAAACATAATAAACTAAAAATCCAAAACTAAAACCAGAAGTTAAGAGAGGCCTTATTACAAAATATTAACCCAAGTTAAAAATAAGTTAAATACTAGAGTCCAAAACTGCTAGTAGTGTGGCCACCTCAGAGTCCTCCAGCACATCGAACCACTTACTGAGGATTACCTAAGAAAAAAATATTAAAAAGAGGGTGTGAGTTTACGAAAACTCAATGTGCATAACCCTCATCAATAAGAACATGAATCACAACAGTTTTGTAACACCCCAAACCCGGCCTAAACGTTACGATCGGATCTGGCATGTCACATGAAAGGAATGTCTAAAAAACTGTGCGTTTGTTAAAAAGTTCGTGTTCTTTATATTTGTTGTGAAAAGTCAAGTTTAAGTAATTTTGAATAAGAAACAGTTTATTAATATTTTGGAAAATGGTTATTAAGGGTTTAGGAAATTCCCATATTGAAATTTAATAATAGTAGGCAGTAGTCAAATTAAAAGCGTAACCAACCAAAATACCAAAATTAATGTTGTAGAGGCCTTATTACAAATTTGTAAACCAAACTTATAGTAAAACAACTCCCATGATAAATATTAAAATAAAACTAAAATATTGAGCATGGCCACCTCGAGTCTGCCTCCGCTCCCAAATCTGTGATCTAATGATTACCTGCAAGATTTAAACAAAGGGGTGAGTCATCGAGACTCAGTGTGCAATTCCCCTTACCACGATAACCGGGCCTAAGCCCACAAGTAATATGTTAGCCCAATGCCATGGCATATCAATAACTAGTGCAATGCAATTAAACCACATGTTTCTCAAATGGGCTTGGCCCAAACCACACAATCCACATGCCACACATGATAATGCAAATATGTTACCCAACCCAACCTAGAATCCATCCTCTACACACCCCCGTACCAACCATTACACACCAGGGGATTACTAAATCGACCCTCCAACTGCTACACACCCTCGAAGGCAGTCGCTGCAGTCAACTGCTCATCTCCCTTAATACGTGGCATAGCCACCGAATAATGTGACAACGTCACCGAATCATAATATTGTGACATGAGTCACTAAATAATGTGGTAAAACCACCGGAACATTTCCCCTTTTCGTTGTAACTTCCCGATCCCATGCATATGCAACATGTTATAATAATTCGTGTATGCAGTATGACATGTATGCAAATCATATATCAGTTAACGTATGAAACAAATTAACATCATAATCAGAATAATGATATACAACATAATCAAGCTAACCAACCTCTAAGAGTATAATAGTAATTTTACCTACCAAGGGTATTTTCGTAATTTACCACCAAGTGTATTTTCGTAATTTACCCACCAAGGGTATTTTTGTAATTTACCCACCAAGGGTATTTTCATAATTTACCCACTAAGGGTATTTTCGTAATTTTACACCTGCAATGGCCCTTCCGAAGGTCTAACGTTACCCTGAGCGACTCGGCTACCATTTCTGGTCGTCACTAGACTATTGGGCCTAAAACTCGATTTCGACCCATTCAGGCCCACACGCTTGTGTGGCCCACCTAACACAAATCTAGCCACGTATATAGGTTCCACCTAGTCTAGGTCACTATATACTATATCATCATACAATTTATTCCAATTGGGCCCATGGGCCTATTAAGCCCACTTCAACCCATCGCGGCCCAAGCAGCCCCAACCCACAAGAATACTACTGATGGCCTCAACTATCGCGTCGAAGCCCCACACGTGCGCTCACACGCTCGTGTGGCTACTAATACCGTGTGACCGGCATTTCGGCATTTGCCGCTCTACAACTAGAGTAGAGAGGGTTACACACCTGATAGGACTCTGGTGCTAAACTGCGTTGTGACCACTCCTGTGCCCAACGCCCACCAAGGTATGTTAACTCTCCTCCTGGCATGCTCTTTATATAGCTAGCTCTTCACCTTCATTCCTTGTATCTTTTCGATGTGGGATCCCTTCGTCAGTAGAGTTTAAATTCAACTGAAACTCTTACCGTCCAATCCGCAAAATAAATACTCTCTTGCTCCTCATGAGATTCAAACCCAAGCTCTCCCATCAGCCAATTCATGCCACTTGCCACTAAGCCACAAGCTCCTCTTGTGTCTTAAACCGTGCACAACTAAATATAAACTATGGCCAAATTCTAAGATCCAAGTAAAAAGAAAACCAAAATGCGAAAGGAAAGACTTGAACCTTGGACCTCCTTCCTTCCTTTTGGCGTCACTCCCTTTCTCCTTAAGTGGCATCACTTTGCCACTACACCACACACTCCACTTGTGTCATTTTTCTCCATATTTTATTCTTAAGGCCTACCTGCCAACTTCCAGGTTTTTTTCACCTAAAAACAAAATTTTCCCAAAGCCAATATTTGATCCCGGGACTTCATAGAAGCCATCTAACCTTCCAAAATCACTTATCTAAAAGGTCCAACTTGCACTTAAGCCGATCCCCTATTCTCCAAAAATTTTAAACGCTACTACGCCTAAGGCCCGTTGGGCTCAATTCTCCTAGGCCTAATTTCAGGATGTTACAGATCTACCCTTCTTAAAGAAATTCCGTTCTCAAAATTTCCAACTACTAACAGTCACACATCCTAACCCACCACACTACGCTCTTGTGCAAGACTCGATCTTAATAAAACTAATATACTTTCTAACTAAATCTTGGAACCCCTTCACATAACCAACTATCTACCACCGAAGCAACAGATATTGTTCACACATACATACAATTCCTATATTCAAGCATCACATCCACACATCGTAGAATAAATACAATCATTCCGCATATAATGTAATATAGTAAAAGGAAACTTACGGTTTGGTGTGGAGACTGGGTGCCATACTTACGTAAAAGATATATATATTTTCTAAACCATCCTTTGAAAACATTTTTGAACCCAAACCCACAGCCGAGTTTTTGAACCTTGGCTCTGATACCAAAATTGTAACACCCTAAACCCGGCCTAAAGTTACGACCGGATCTGGCATGTCACATGAAAGGAATGTCTAAAAAATTGTGCGTTCATTAAAAAGTTCGTGTTCTTTATATTTGTTGTGAAAAGTCAAGTTTAAGTAATTTTGAATAAGAAACGGTTTATTGATATTTTGGAAAATGGTTATTAAGGGTTTAGGAAATTCCCATATTGAACATTTAATAATAGTAGGCAGTAGTCAAATTAAAAGTGAAACCAACCAAAATACCAACATTAACGTTGTAGAGGCCTTATTACAAATTTGTAAACCAAACTTATAGTAAAACAACTCCCATGATAAATATTAAAATAAAACCGAAATATTGAGCAGGCCACCTCGAGTTTGCCACTGCTTCCAAATCCGTGATCTAATGATTACTTGCAAGATTTAAACAAAGGGGTGAGTCATCGAGACTCAGTGTGCAATTCCCATTACCAAGATAATCGGGCCTAAGCCCATAGTAATATGTTAGCCCAATGCCATGGCATATCAAAAACTAGTGCAATGCAATTAAACCACATGTTTCCCAAATGGGCTTGGCCCAAACCACACAATCCACATACCACACATGATGATGCAAATATGTTACCCAACCCAACCTAGAATCCATCCTTTACACACCCCCGTACCAACCATTACACACCAGGGGATTACTAAATCGACCCTCCAACCGCTACACACCCTCGAAGGCAGTCACTGCAGTCAACTGCTCATCGCCCTTAATACGTGGCATAGCCACCGGATAATGTGACAACGTCATCGAATCATAATATTGTGACATGAGTCACCGAATAATGTGGTAAAACCACTGAAACACTTCCCCTTTTCGTTGTAACTTCCGACCCCATGCATATGCAACATGTTATAATAATTCGTGTATGTAGTATGACATGTATGCAAATCATATATCCGTTAACGTATGAAACAAATTACCATCATAATCAGAATAATGATATACAACATAATCAAGCTAACCAACCTCTAAGGGTATAGCAGTAATTTTACCTACCAAGGGTATTTTCATAATTTACCCACCAAGGGTATTTTCGTAATTTACCCACTAAGGGTATTTTCGTAATTTACCCACCAAGGGTATTTTCATAATTTACCCACTAAGGGTATTTTCGTAATTTACCCACCAAGGGTATTTTTGTAATTTACCCACCAAGGGTATTTTCGTAATTTTACACCTGCAATGGCCCTCCCGAAGGTCTAATGTTACCCTGAGCGACTCGGCTACCATTTTCGGTCGTCACTAGACTATTGGGCCTAAAACTCAATTTTGGCCCATTCAGGCCCACACGCTCGTGTGGCCCACCTAACACAAATCTAGCCACGTATATAGGTTCCACCTGTCTAGGTCACTATATACTATATCATCATACAATTTATTCCAATTAAATAAGCGGCCTATTGGGCCCACTTCACCATCGCGCCAAGCAAATTTGACCCACAACAATACTCATCGATGGCCTCAACTATTGCGTCGAAGCCCCACACGTGCGCTCACACGCTCGTGTGGCTACTAATGCCGTGTGATCGGTATTTCGGCTTTTGTCGCTTTACAACTAGAGTAGATAGAGTTACACACCTGATAAGACTCTGGTGCTAAACCGCGCTGCGACCACTCCTGTGCCCAACGCCTACCGAGGTATGTTAACTCTCCTCCTGGCATGCTCTTTATATAGCTAGCTCTTCACCTTCATTCCTTGTATCTTTCCGATGTGGGATCCCTTCGTCAGTAGAGTCTAAATTCAACTGAAACTCTTACCGTCCAATCCGCAAAATAAATACTCTCTTGCTCCTCATGAGATTCGAACCCAAGCTCTCCCATCAGCCAATTCACGCCACTTGCCACCAAGCCACAAGCTCCTCTTGTGTCTTAAACCGTGCGCAACTAAATAGAAACTATGGCCAAATTCTAACATCCAAGTAAAAAGAAAACCAAAATGCGAAAGGGTGACTTGAACCTTGGACCTCCTTCCTTCCTTTTGGCGTCACTCCTTTGCTCCTTTAGTGGTGTCACTTTGCCACTACACCATACACTCCACTTGTGTCATTTTTCTCCATATTTTATTCTTATGGCCTACCTGCCAACTTCCAGGGTTTTTTTCACCTAAAACCAAAATTTCCCCAAAGCCTATATTTGATCCCGGGACTTCATAGAAGCCCTCTAACCTTTCAAAATCACTTATCTAAATGGTCCAACTTGTACTTAAGCCGATCTCTTGTTCTCTAAAAATTTTAAACGCTACTACGCCTAAGGCCCATTGGGGTCAATTCTCCTAGGCCCAATTTCAGGATGTTACAAGTTTGGGCCGAAACCCATTTCAGTAACGGTGGCAATTGGGCCTTAGCCCAGAAAAGCCTCAGTTAGGCCTTAACCCATAAATGTCACGAATCATATTTATCTGGGCCTGAACCCATCTCAAATAAAACCACATATGCAATGCATTAATGCCCATACCAACCTTGCACTCCGTCTCCTATCCAACCCTGCACTCCTGTGGGGATTTAATCGACCCACCCATCCTTACACTCCTTATGTAGCACCGGTTATGGCACTAACTTATTTGGCAAAGATAGTACTTTCGATGGCTAAAGCCTTGATGGATCCACAGTCGTCAAGCGACCATAAGATCCTATCTGCACTTCCCCTTTCAAATAATCCCAACCCCATGCAACATAATAACACATGAATGCAACATACAATAATAATCATACGATAAAAATCATAAATCACATACAAGAATAATCATATAACATGTAGGGGCATTTTCATCATTCTTTCCCTCTAGGGGCATATCGGTCATTTTACCCATCGAAGGTATTTTAGTAATTTACCTACCAAGGGTATTTTCGTAATTTACCTACCAAGGGTATTTTTGTAATTTACCCACCAAGGGTATTTTCGTAATTTACCTACCAAGGGTATTTTCATAATTTACCTACCAAGGGTATTTTTGTAATTTACCCACCAAGGGTATTTTCATAATTTACCTACCAAGTGTATTTTCGTGATTTACCCACCAAGGGTATTTTCGTAATTTACCCACCAAGGGTATTTTTGTAATTTACCTACCAAGGGTATTTTCGTAATTTACCTACTAAGGGTATTTCAATAATTTCACAAACCTAGCCACATATATGAGATTCATATAGTCTAGTTCACTATCTTCTACTCAATCATACAATTTACTCATATGGGCCCCCAGGCCCATTGGACCTACTTGGCCCCTTTCGGGCCATCGTAGCCCAACAGCCCACAGCTACAAGAATACTCATGGTGGTCTTGACTATCGCGTCGAAGCTTCCACACGTGCGTTCGCACGCTCGTGTGGCTACCATCGTCGTGTGACCGACATTTCGGCATTTGCTGCTCTATAACTAGAGTAGAGAGAGAATTGCATACCTGATAGGAATTTTGAAGCTGCTAAACCACGCTCCCAAAGCTCCTAAGCCAAACGCCCACCAAGGTATCTTTTCTCTCATCCTAGAATGCTCTTTATATAGCTAGCTTCTCACCTACCTTCTTTATATCTTTTCGATGTGGGATCCTTCCGCTAGCAGAGTTTAAATCCAACTCAAACTCTTGCCACCCCATCTTAGCAAAAATAAATACTCCCTTACTTCTCATGAGATTCGAACTCAGGCTCCCTTGTAACATAATCCACGCTGCTAGCCACTTTACCAACTAGCTCCTTGTTTCTAAAATCAAGCGCAACTAAATATAAGTCCTATGGCCAAATTCAAAAATCCATTTAAAAAGAAAACCAAAATACAAGCACCAAGACTTGAACCTTGGACCTCCTTCCTTCCTTATGGCGTCACCCCCTTGCCTCTTATGTGGCGTCACTTTGCCACTACACCACACAATCCACTTGTTATTTTTCCCCACATTTTATTCTTAAAGCCTACCTACCAACTTCCAGGGTTTTTTTCACCTAAAACCAAAATTTTTCCTATAGCCTAACTTTAACCTGGGACTTCATAAAAGCCTCCTAACCTTCCAAAATCACTCACCTAATAAGTCCAACTTGCCTTAGTACCATTCTCTTGTTCTCAAAAGTTTTAAACGCTACTACCCCCAAGGCCCATTGAGCCTAATCCTACTAGGCCCAGTTCCGGGATGTTACAAATCTATCCTCTTTAGAGAAATTTTGTCCCCAAAATTTCCAATTATCTCATAGCCACACAATACCGGATATACCACTACGCTTCTACTGCGCACTCTAGTCCTAAGTATCTGAATTACAAATTTTATGAATTTAGCTCATAGTTCCAATAATTAAGCAAATGTTTTATGGAAGTAGTAGTTAAGAGTTGTTTTCAAAATTGCCAGCTCACTATAGTTTTTAGTCTCCTATGGGCCTCAGTATAGTCTATCATCTAAAGTAAGCCCAATATCTACCTAGAGTAGTAACAGTTTAAAAGAGATAAGAGAACTTACTTGGTTCGACGCTGGAGACTCGGGGTGCCACACAAAAACCTTTCAAAACTACTTCAAAAATCATTTGTAAACATCTTTAAAATAAACACTAAAACCCATCTCACAGCCCGAGTTTTGCAACTTAGGCTCTGATACCACTAAATGTAACACCTCAAACCCAGCCTAGAAGTTAGGCCCAAATCTGGCGTGTCACATTGGGGTGCTTTTCGAGAAACCATGGTTCAATTTGAAAACCTTTCTTGATATTAAAAACTAAAGTCCCAGTTTGCATTTGTTTATTATTAATCGACATTTATTAAAAAGTTATTACCTAAAAAAAACTTTGTTTGTTGCAAAAACTTAAGTAAAATGACTGACTTATGAAAACGTGATGTTTACGACCTATTCGCAAAAGTGTAGTATTTTGAAAGAAGATATTGTTTTGGAAAACCATGATACAAAGTTTAGCAGATTTAAAACATAATAAACTAAAAATCCAAAACTAAAACCAGAATTTAAGAGAGGCCTTATTACAAAATATTAACCTAAGTTAAAAATAAGTAAAATACTAGAGTCCAAAACTGCTCGTAGTGTGGCCAACTCTGAGTCCTCTATCACGTCGAACCGCTTACTGAGGATTACCTGAGAAAAAAAATATTAAAAAGAGGGTGTGAGTTTACGAAAACTCAGTGTGCATAACCCTTATCAATAAGAACATGAATCATAATAGTTTGGGCTGAAACCCATTTCAGTAATGGTGGCAATTGGGCCTTAGCCCATAAAAGCCTTAGTTGGGCCTTAACCTATAAATGTCATGAATCATATTTATCTGGACCTGAGCCCATCTCAAATAAAACCACATATGCAATGCATTAATGCCCATACCAACCCTGCACACCTGTGGGAATTTAATCGACCCACCCATTACTACACTCCTTATGTAGCACTGGTTGCGGCACTAACTTATCGGTGTAGCATAGCTGCTCGGTGGCTAAAAGCCTTCAGTGGATCCACAGTCGTCAAGCGTCCATGTGATCCTATCTGCACTTCCCCTTTCGAAAAATTCCATCCCCATGCAACATAATAACACATGGATGCAACATACAATAATAATCATACGATAACAATCATAAATCACATACAAGAATAATCATATAACATGTAGGGGCGTTTTCGTCATTTTTTCCCTCTAGGGGCATATCGATCATTTTACCCATCGAGGGTATTTTTGTAATTTACCTACCAAGGGTATTTTCATAATTTACCTACCAAGGGTATTTTCGTAATTTACCCACCAAGGGTATTTTCATAATTTACCTACCAAGGGTATTTTCGTAATTTACCCATCAAAGGTATTTTCGTAATTTACCTACCAAGGGTATTTTCATAATTTACCTACCAAGGGTATTTTCGTAATTTACCTACCAAGGGTATTTCAATAATTTCACAAACTGGGGGTATTTTGGTAATTTTGCAAATTGAGGGTACTTTGGTAATTTCACAAATTAGGGGTAGTTTGATAATTTCACAAACTAGGGTTAATTTGGTAATTTTACAAACCAGGGTATTAACGACCCAACAGAAGGTCTACTGTCGTCTCGAACGACTCAAGTATTCTAAACAGAGATAATGATGCGAATGGACCTAAGGCCCATTATCGGCCCAAATGGGCCCACACACTCGTGTGGCCCATTTAGCCCAAACCTAGCCATATATATGAGATTCATATAGTCTAGTTCACTATCTTATACTCAATCATATAATTTACTCATATGGGCCCCCGGGCCCATTGGGCCCACTTGGCCCTTTCGACCATCGTAATGATGACCCACACCTACAAGAATACTCATGGTAGCCTCGACTATCGCATCAAAGCTTCCATACGTACGCTTGCACGCTCATGTGGCTACCATCGTCGTGTGACTGACATTTCGGCATTTGCCACTCTACAACTAGAGTAGAGAGAGAGTTGCACACCTGATAGGAATTCTGAAGCTGCTAAACCGCACTCCTAAAGCTCCTAAACCCAAGAAATGTGTCTAAATTTTACAGTTTTCTGGGACTTGCTGGTTATTATGGATGTTTTTTTAAAAGGCTTTTCAATGATTGCAACTTCGTTAACGAGATTGCTTCAGATAGATGTGAAAATTGAATGTTTGAAAAGTGTCATAAAAGTTTTGATCAGTTGAAAGCCCTATTGACTGAAGCTCCAGTGCTAGTAGAACCAGAATTCGGTAAAGAATTTGTGATATATAGTGATGCTTTGTTCAACGGTTTGGGATGTGTTTTGATGCAGGAAGGCAAAGTTATAGCCTATGCCTCAAGACAATTGAAACCGCATGAAAAGAATTATCCAACACATGACCTTGAGCTGGCTGCGATTGTGTTCGCTTGAAAGATTTGGTGTCACTATTTATTTGGTGAAAAATGTCATGTGTTTCTAGATCATAAAAGTCTAAAATATTTGATGACTCAGAAAGATTTGAATCTGCATCAGAGAAGATGCTTAGAACTGTTAAAAGACTACGAGCTTGTGATTGATTATAATGCGGGAAAAGCAAATGTGCTTACTGATGCTTTGAGTTGAAAATCATTGTTTGTGCTATGTGCAATGAACGCTCATTTAGATCTATCTAATGATGGTTCAGTTTTGGCAGAAATGAAAGCAAGACCTTTGTTCTTATAGCAAATTTATGATGCTCAGAAAGTTGATAATGAAATATTAGCGAAACGAGCTCAATGTGAATTAAACTTTGATTTCAAATTTTGAGTTGATGTAGATGATTGTTTGAGATTCCGAGATCAGATTTATGTACCGAGAAATCTAGAGTTGATCCAGTTGATTTTGAAAGAAGCACATAGCATTTGTTTTTCTGTTCATCCGAGAATCACAAAGATGTATAATAATTTGAAACAATTTTATTGATGGCCTGGAATGAAAAGAGATATCTCTAATTTTGTTTCGAAATGTTTAATCTGTCAGCAAGTTAAAGCTGAACATCATGTGCCAACTGTTTTATTACAGTCTATTATAATTCCTGAGTGTAAATGGGATAGAGTAACAATGGATTTTGTTTTTGGTCTGCCTTTAACTCTAAGAGAGAAAGATGCAATCTGGGTTATAGTTGATAGATTGACCAAATCATCTTATTTTATTTCGGTGAGAATGGATTTTTTGATTGATAAGTTACCTGAGTTGTACATATTTGATATTGTAAGATTGCACGGGGTGCCACTATCTATTGTGTCTGACAGAGATCCGAGGTTTCCTTCACAATTTTGGAAGAAATTGCTAGAGGCTTTAGGTACAAAATTGCACTTTAGTGCTTCTTTTCATTCGCAGACAAATGGTCAATCCGAGCGGATTATTCAGATACTCGAGGATATGTTGAGATGCTACATTCTTGAGTTTGAAGGTGCATGGGAACAGTATTTTCCATTGATTGACTTCGCGTATAATAATAGTTTTCAATCGAGCATTAAAATGGCACCGTACGAAGCCTTATACGGTCGTAAATGCAAAACACCATTGTATTGGACTAAGCTAAGTGAGAATAAGATACACAAGGTTGATATGATTAAAGAAACTGAACAGAAAGTAAAAGTGATTCGTGAAAATCTAAAAGCAGCATCAGATCGGTAACACCCTTAACCCGTAACCATCGTCGGTCTAGGGTTAAAGGCATTATCGGACTAATCAAAACTTTTACAAACATTTCACCTTGTAACTAATCATTATTTAATCAAAGTGTCCCTTATTTAGGTGTACGAGACCTTAAACATGCTTTAGAAAGGGGCCAAGACAAAACCGAACACATACGGAAATTTAAGAAATTTAAACATTTTTTAAACCTATAGAGGTCACACGCCCGTATGGTCAGGTCGTGTGCCTCACACAGCCTCAGACACGCCCGTATGTCTAAGTCGTGACAAAACAGGGCATACATACTAACTTGTCCACACGACCGAGGACGTGCTCGTGTGCCTTACCCGTGGTCACTATTGACTTGCACCACACAGCTAGTCACGCACTCGTGTGTCTAGCTCGTGGTGAGTCTGACTTGTTTTGAAACACAACCACAAAGGACACGGTCGAGCCACACGCCCGTGAGCTCAACTGTGTGGTCAATTATAGGCCATTTACAAGGCCATTTTGTCACCCACACTTTGGATTATACCTACAAGCGCATACAAGCATCATTCCTCACAAGAATTGCAACAAAAACATACCAAATTGACCATCTTTTCTTCTCATTCGAGAACATTTCAAACACATCATCTTGTATGCCAATTAGCTCAACTTAATAACAAGAATTTCTAAATAAAATCCATCCACAAACTTAGCACAATTTATTATGACATCTATTCATCAATAATATGCTAGCTTTGCATCATAAAACATATTATCAATTTGATCATCTCATTAGCCATCAAACCATTCCAAACTATGCATCATATAACTTGACTACTCATTCACATCACATTCAATTATCTAGCCATATCACATGGCTATATACACTTCTGAAACATTAACCATTTCAACTATACTATACATGCCATACTTAACTATGTACACATTCAAAAGGTACAAAAATAGAGTTTGATAGTGTGGTGATGATCCTCGATAATCCCTGAGCCTTTCGTAGCTTTGACAATCTATAAAACAAAGCAAACACACAAAGAGTAAGCTTTCAAAAGCTTAGTAAGCCATATACAATAAACTTAATATATAATACACATAATCATATCAATTATAAGATCATCAATGTTACTCAATTGTAAATTCATAACTCATCTTTGGCTCATGTATTTAGCCATTGCTTACCCACAATTCATATCACAAAGTATCTCTTTTTCTCATAACGCAATTATGCATATATCACCTTTTGTCTCATTGAATCTATACACATATTTCTCTATTGCAAATTCACAAATACTTACCTTTTATGCTTAATCAAAGCATATGCATCAAACGTACCAGAAACGGTTATACATTTTACCTATTCTTTCATATCTCAGATTTTTCCGTTGAACCATTTGGAATCAAATAGATACTCTAAATACTCAGAATAATCATAAAAAGCCAACGTCCCAAACGTGGTCTTACATGTAACCAAATATCGATGCCACTGTCTCAGACGGGGTTTTACACGAATCAAATACGATGCCAATGTCTCGAACATGGTCTTACACGTAAATCCCATATCGATGCCAACATCCTAGACGTGTTCTTACACGATATCACATATTGGAACCTATGTCATGACATATGAAATCCTATCTATTCCAAGGTTTGTACGGGACTTTTCAGATTTTGACACATTGTCGATATTTTCTCGGACTTCATGTATATATATATCTTCTGTAGACAATCATCACAATTTAATTTCATACGTACATAAGTAAATCAATTTAAATAGATTTATTTGTATATAGACTTACCTCGAATTCGAATATAAATAAACGAAATCGGCTACTCAATCACTTTCGACTTTTCTCGGTCTAAATCTGTTTTCTTCGGTTCTTGATCTATACATATTCAAATTTAACCCATTTATTCACCAAATCATTCAATTCAATCCAAAAACACACATTTATGGCAATTTACAATTTAGCCCTCATATTTTTCACATTTTAACATTTAAGTCCTTATTTCATAAAATCACAAAATACACAAAATTAAATAACCCATGTTTAGCTGAATTCTCTATAGGTCCCTAGCAACCCATATTTTTTATTTATTTCACATTTTAGTCCTTCAAAATATTATTTTCTCAATTTAGTCCAAATTACTCAAATTCATCTGAAGTCCAAAGACAAACTTTGTTAATCTATAACATATCTTTCATATTTCATCTTCAAACATCACAAAACTCATGAATTCATCGATGGCACATTTCAAATTCTTCATCAAATTCCAAAACTAAGGCTTGGGTTTTGCATTACTCGAAGCAATGATTGCAAAAACGTAGAAATTATCAAAAATTAAAGCCAAAACATACCTTAATTAAAGAACATCAATGTCGAATGTAACCAAAGCTTAAAACTCTCTTTTCGTTTCTTATTTTTGGTGGTGGATGGATGAACAATCTACTCTCGTCTTTCATTTGTTTTATTTATTTCATATTAATGTATTATTTACGAAATTAACCTTTGAATTTTTATAGGTAAACCATATAAACTAAGCCCATAACCGCCCATCCCTGTAACATCCTAAAATTTGAGTATTGATATGATGCGTGTTTTGGTGCTTAACTTGTGTATAATTAAAAATTTGCATGTTTAGTATAGTCTTGAGAAGACCTGAGAACTATTCAAAATTTGAATAAAATTTAGTAAGGAGTATTTAATTGAAGTGGAGCAAGTGACTTTGAGGTTTAAGTAGATTTAAGTGATAAAAACTAGCATAAGATGAGCTAGTAGCAAAGTGGAGTTGGTGCATGCATGTTTGCTTGACGGGAGAGGCTAGAATCTCCTAGCATGAATTTTGAAAGCTTTTATTTTTGCTTTCCTTAGCAAGTGTCGGTCATGGATAAGGTTAAGGGATGAGTTGGATATCATTTTTGGTAAGAAAACCAAAGGAAAAAGGTAAGTAAAGGTTTAAGGAAAAGAATCTCATGAATTAAGGTGATAAGGGGACATAAGGCATGAATCAAGGGCTGTGTTTTGGAAAGCTTTGAAGGGCTAATTGTCCATGAACTTGGACGATTTTTGGGGCTAGGGAGGTTGGCCGAATTTTTTTAGTAGTTTGATAGGGGTGTTTTTTTTCTCAAAGCTTGTTTCTCTCTAATTCTCTCCTCTTAGCCGAATGTTTATTGGACAAAAGGTAAACCATTTTTTTTCTCTGTTCTTTTGGCCATTTGAGTTTTGACCATTTTGGTATTATTTTGTCTATTCTCTCAAACCATTCCTCTTAGTGCCGAAATCACCAAGGCATTAGAAGGCCATCTTCTTTTTCTTTTCACCCTTGCCGAATGCACACAACCCTCAAATTCAATTCTTTGTTCATCTTCCATTCTTGAAAAGAACTGAAACATAAACACCCTCTCTTTATTATTTTTGTTCTTCTTTCTTTCTTTTTGTTAAGAACACTCAAACATCACCATTTTCCAAAACCTTTCATCATGGCCGAATGTTGATGGTAAAACCTTAGCCGAATCTTTCTTTTATTTTTAATCTTTTCTCCTTCAATCAAATCCTTCTTTCTTTGTAGTGGTATAGTGGAGTGCCGATTTCTTTTCTACATCTTAAGTTGATCATATCTATTATAGATCGGGTGAAAAAAGGAGATTTCATCAGTCAAGGTAAGGGATTATTTCGAAAAGGGATTCCATTTTTATCCTTCTATTTTGATAAGATTGCATTGATTAAATCAATTTTATCATAGGGAATCTATCAATCGACTTCCACCTTTTGAACGAAAGAATCTTGTGGTAAGCCAATCTCACTCTTAAAATCAATTGGTGGTGATAAGGAAATAATAGTTTGACTAACAATTATTTGTCAATGGAGGCAATCAAAATAGGGACAAAAAGGGCAATAAATAGGGTTCGGAAGAGGGGTGGTTTCGTTATTCCCCCTAAGTTTAAGAGAAGGACTGTTTCGAGAATTAAAGATTTTCCACCGGGTTGTGGACCCTCATCCGGCAAAAATCAATTTTTCGAAGTCGTACATACCCCCGAACCATTGTTTACTCGTGGTACTGAACCTTTGATCGGAGAGAAATTACAAAAAGTGGTTGTTCGAGATTCTGAGGGTAAGATCTAGATCGCTCAATATTAGAATAGTTTAATATTAAATTTTAGTGTTCTAATCCTTCGTAATGTGTGTTTAGATATCGACGAGCGGGAGAGTATAGTTCTCACCGTAATCAGGTGTATAATCTCAGACTATATCTCATGGGTTAGATGACTATACAGTAGTAAAAGTTGGATTAAAAATTGCAAAGTTGGTGACATCAGAAAATATGGTATTATCGACACTTTAGTGTTAAGATCATGAAATCGGTATTAAAATCGTGAAAATTTTGAAATCGCCCTTAATGGCTAAAACGATAATAAGTGATATTTGATAAATTTGGGCCATATGTGATATTTGATAAATTTGGGCCATATGTGATATTTGATAAATTTGGGCCATATATGATATTTGACAAATTTGGGCCATATGTGATATTTGACAATTTGGGCCATATGTGATATTTGAGAATTTGGGCCATATGTGATATTTGAGAATTTGGGCCATATGTGATAATCGATAAATGGGTCATACGTGAAATTTGATAATTGGGTCATTTATGATAATTGATAAATTGGTTATATGTGATATGTGTTTTTAATGGGCCAAAATTGATAAATCATAATATGGTTTTCTTTACAAATATTTTATTATGCATAAACATGATTGCATGGGTTGGGATTAATGATAAAGAGAAGAAAGGCTTGATGCCAAAATTCTAGATAGGTGACTCTGTCACAATGGCCGTTGCCCGAAATCTAGATCGGTGGTTCTACCACAATTATTTAAATGGCCGTTGCCACAAATATTATATTGGGCTTAAAGCCTACTTTGGTGTGTTGGCGGGGTGGGTGACTAAAGCTCCCCACAGGTGTGCTGGTTGGTACGGGGGTGTGTAGCGGATGGAAATCTAGGTTTGGTTTTGGGAATTGCATATCATTTGTATTTTTTTATATGCTAAATTATTATATTTGAAATGGGCTTAGGCCCAAATAAATGCTTACATGGTCTTGGCCCAGTGGAGTATGGTAAATGAGTTACACACTGAGTTCTAAGTAACTCACCCCATTTTTTACCCTCTCGTGTGTTAACAATTGATGGAGACTTGGGTGGAGATGACTTCGTGGGAGGCTATACTACAAATGGTGGTTTATAAAACTTTAAGACTTCTTTTATAATTTTTATTAAGTACTATTTTTAATGGCGATGTAATAAGGCCTTTTAATTATGGATTTTATTATGTGGATGGATTTATTATGTTTTAGTTTTATTAAGTTGGATTGATTTAGTTTTTCATAAATGTTTTTCTAAAACTTTCGTATGAAATAAAGGTTTTTCTTAAATATCTTTAAAACTTAGGAAATCCTTTAACTCTTCGTTAGAATATTTTGATTAAATACATTTCAAAATTTTAATCAAATACTACTCTATAGATCCAATGATAATCTCTTGTGTTTTTAATCAAGGATTTCAAATAAACCTCAATTTTTTGATAAAGTCATTCTCTTAATCGTTTTGGAATTTGATTTCTACTTCGTTAAATGATTTGAATGTACGTTAAATTTGTGTGGCATGCCAAAATCTAGGCTTAATGCATAGGCCGGGTTTGGGGTGTTATATTTTATGGTATCAGAGCCCAGTTTTAAAACTCTACTGTGGTTTGGATTCATCAAAGATTTTGTTTTAAAAAACCACTTAAATTTCTAGACTTTATGTTTTAAAGGTAGTATGGCACCACGAGCATCCGACACCAAGTCAAATCTGGGCCATATGTGATATTTGAGAATTTGGGCCATATGTGATATTTGAGAATTTGGGCCATATGTGATAATCAATAAATGGGTCATACGTGAAATTTGATAATTGGGCCATTTATGATAATTGATAAATGGGTTATATGTGATATGTGTTTTTAATGGGCCAAAATTGATAAATCATAATATGGTTTTCTTTACAAATATTTTATTATGCATAAACATGATTGCATGGGTTGGGATTAATGATAAAGAGAAGAAATGCTTGATGCCAAAATTCTAGATAGGTGACTCTGTCACGATGGCGCTGTTCTAGAAATCTAGATCGGTGGTTCTACCACAATTATTTAAATGGCCGTTGCCACAAATATTATATTGGGCTTAAAGCCTACTTTGGTGTGTTGGCGGGGTGGGTGACTAAAGCTCCCCACAGGTGTGCTGATTGGTACGGGGGTGTGTAGCGGATGGAAATCTAGGTTTGGTTTTGGGAATTGCATATCATTTGTATTTTTTTATATGCTAAATTATTATATTTGAAATGGGCTTAGGCCCAAATAAATGCTTAAATGGTCTTGGCCCAGTGGAGTACGGTAAATGAGTTACACACTGAGTTCTAAGTAACTCACCCCATTTTTTTTTTTTTACTCCTCTCAGGTAATAACAATTGATGGAGACTTGGGTCAGAGATGACTTCGTGGGGAGGCTATACTACAAATGGTGGTTTATAAAACTTTAAGACTTCTTTTATAAATTTTATTATGTACTATTTTTAATGGCGATGTAATAAGGCCTTTTTAATTATGGATTTTATTATGTGGATGGATTTATTATGTTTTAGTTTTATTAAGTTGGATTGATTTAGTTTTTCATAAATGTTTTTCTAAAACTTTCGTATGAAATAAAGGTTTTTCTTAAATATCTTTAAAACTTAGGAAATCCTTTAACTCTTCGTTAGAATATTTTGGTTAAATACATTTCAAAATTTTAATCAAATACTACTCTATAGATCCAATGATAATCTCTTGTGTTTTTAATCAAGGATTTCAAATAAACCTCAATTTTTCGATAAAGTCATTCTCTTAATCATTTTGGAATTTGATTTCTACTTCGTAAATGATTTGAATGTACGTTAAATTTGTGTGGCATGCCAAAATCTAGGCTGTAACACCCTAAAAATCTGAGTATTGATATATTGCATGATTTGGTGTTTAGACTATGAAGAAAAAAATTTCTTACTTTTATTTTTGTGTTTATTTTAGTCCTGAAGAAGAGTATAGCATAATTTGGGGTAAGGACTAAATTAATATATTTGAGAATTATTGAAGAGAAGCAAGTGTCATTAATATTTAAGTTAAATTAAGTGTTAACAAGTGACATAAGATGAGTACATGACATGGTGGTGTTGGCGCATGAGTTGTAGCATGAGGGGAGAGGTTCGAATCCCTTGTTTAGCATCTAGGTAAATTTTATTTTTAATTTTTCTGCACATGTATAGCAAGTGTCGGCCAAGCATAATTATGGTAAGTGTTGACCTTGTTATTTTTGGTTAGTATATCAAAGGAATAAGGTAAGTGTAAACATATGGCATGGAATCAAAAACTTATGGAAAGATATGGAGACATGGGGCAAGTATCAAGGAGAATGTTTTGGAAACAAAATCATGGCCAATTGACCATGCATTTGACTGACAATATGGTCTAGGAGGGAGCCGAATTTTTGGTGTTGGCTTGGTTAGGATTTGAAGTCTCTTTTTGGTCATTCTTAGCATTTTGTGCATAGTTTTGAAACTCCTTCTCTACCTTTCTCCCTTTTGCCGAAATTGTGCTTTTGGTAAAGCCTAATTCTTTTGACCATTTGGTCATTTTTGTTCATCTTTTGAATTTTCTCTTGTGCTTCTTTTTAGTGCCGAAATTGTTAGTACCAAAAAGACATTCTTTTCTTTTCTTCTCCCCATTGCCAAAAATACAAAGCTATCAAATTCATCTCTTTTCTTCCTCTTTTCTTCTCCTTGAAAACCGAATCTTTATTATCATCATTTCTCTTATTTTATTTCTTTTAACTCATATTTTCTCCATTGTTTTATCCATGGCCGAATGTTGGTGAGCCATAACCGAATCATTTTTCCTTTCTTTGGTTATCATAGCCGAATCCTCCATCACTTAGAGACATCATTCTCAATCGTTTCTTTTCAACCGTGGACAAAAAGGGTAAGAGTTTTTTTTAGTTTCGTTTAGTTAATAGAGGTTTGGCGAATTTTAATGGTGGTAAGAGGATCTTTTGGATCGAAATTTATTATTCCTTCTATTAAACGTTTCCAATGGTTATATTTTAGTGTAATAATGGAAGATCGAAAATCAAGTGGTCGTGAGTGACATAGAACGCTTGGATCGATTCTCCTTGTGGAACAAGAATATTGTGGTAAGGAAATCTCGTTCTCAAAACCCTTAGTCATAATCGATATGAATATTATTAGGACGTGCTAACAATCTTTTGATCTTGAAGACTTTCAAAATAGGGAAGAAAAGGGCGGTGTTTAGTTATATTAAGAGGGGTGGATCCACTATTCCCCCTAAGTTTAAACGAAGAGCGGTTTCGGCAGTCCGGGATTTTCCACCGGGTTACGGACCATCTACCGAAGGAAATCAATTATTCGAAGTAGTAAGAACTCCCGAGCCTTTATACGCTGGTGGATTCTCAACGTATAACGAACCAATAAATGAAGAGAAACCAAAAATCGAAGTGATTCAAAATCAAGAGGGTAAGGTTTTGGATATAATATCGATAATGTATTTTTATACAAAATAGTGTTCTAACGGATCGAAATATGTTTTAGGTGTCGAGGAGCGAGAAGGATTAGTACTCTCGATATCGAGGTGTGTAACTTCACACTTTTTCTCGGGTTTGGATGTATGCGATATTGAGTAAAATCGTAAAAATGTTTTGATCGGTTTAAAACGGAATAATTGGTATTTCGACGAAAATACATGAAAACGGCAAAGTTGTAGAAATTACGAAAATGCCCTCGAGAAATTAATTGTAAATATGTAAAATTGTATATCTCGTAATAATTGGGCCAAAATCATTGTTAGATCAATAATTGGGCCGAAATCTCTGTTAAATTGAAAATTGGGCCGAAATCTCTGTTAGATCGATAATTGGGCCGAAATCTCTGTTAGATCGATAATTGGGCCAAAATCTCTGTTAAATCGATAATTGGGCCGAAATCTCTATTAGATTGATAATTGGGCCGAAATCTCTGTTAGATCATAATGGTAGTAATCTCGTTAAAATTGTTAAACCAGTGAAATCCTCGCTAGATTGATAAATGGGCCAAATTCCTGCTAAATCATAAATTTGGGCATAAGTTGTTAAATTGTTAATTGGGCCAAATGTTATTTTTGGGCCTTATTTTAATAAATAAAAATTTTCGAAATATTGACTCTTGTTAATGGGCCTTTTTGATTAAATCATTGTATAATCACAAGTTTACTTTGCATACATATTGCATGGGTTGGGAAAATGATGAAGAGAAGAAGGCCTATTGCCAAAATCTAGTTCGGTGGCCTTGCCACAAAATTATGGCTATTTGCCTCTAGTTCGGTGGCTCTGCCACAAAAGCAATAAATGGCTATTTGCCTCTAGTTCGGTGGCTCTGCCACAAAATAATAATTGGCTCAATGCCTCTAGTTCGGTGACTTTGTCACAATCTAGTTCATGGCTCGCCACAATTATAAAATGGCTTAAAGCCTACGATTGGTGTGATGGCGTGGTGGGTTGACTTGATCCCCACAGTGTGATGGTTGGTACGGGGTGTGTAGCGGATGGAATTAGGTTTGGGAGGAAAATTCATTTTACATGCATGTTATTAATTATGTTTTCATTATGATATTTATTATGTTATTAATTATGTTGTTAATTCGCTTATGGGCTCAAGGCCCAAATTCATAAATTGAAAATCGCCCAATGAACAAAGTAAGTGAGTTATACATCGAGTTCTAAGTAACTCACCCCTTAAATTTTTCCATCTCGTAATGGAAATTGACGTGGACTTGGGTAGGGGATGACTTCGTGGAGGCCATCTCGCAAAACATGGGTTTATTAAACTCGAACTTTTTAATAAGTATTTTACTATTTTGGGTTAATGTAATAAGGGCCTCTATAAATAATTTATGGATTTTTATGTGTGTTTGGTTTTAAACTATATTTTGGACATTTAAATATGGGCTTATGATTATATGATGTTTTTATTAAAAATAAATTTGGGTTTTCAAATATATGAAATTCCTTTATAAATCTTTTATTATTGTTAACTCTTAAACAAATTACCTAAGGGTTTTTGATAATACAATGTTAATAATGTTTTTCAACTAATGTTTTCTAACATTCATCAAATTAAAATACTCTTCTGATTTTTATTAAACCCCGTAATTAAAAATAATATTGTAGTTTTCAAATTATTGAAGATTTTTAAGATAGCTCGATTCATGTAACAAACCAAATCTAGTCTTAATGCATAGACCGGGTTTGGGGTGTTACATTTAATGGTATCAGAGCCAGTTTCAAAAACTCAGCTGCGGTTTGGGTTCGCAAATAATTTCTGTATGAAATCTTTCAATTATATTTTTAAGAACAGTATGGCACCACAAGCATCCGGTAACAAGTCAAGTAAGTATTTATTGCTTAATAATTACTATGATGATCATAGGAATATTCTAGAACTTCTAGTTTTAGATGTGAAAAATTGTAGAGATTGAGACTATAGGATATGTTGCGAAAAACAACTTTACCTCTCAAATCTCATAAAACATCGTTAATAAACACCAAACAAATTTTACGATTCATAAAACTTGTAATCGATAAAACGAACAAGCCATCATGAGCACTAGAGGACGTGGTCGTGGGACGCAGTAGACGTGGGTGGTAGAGGCCGAGGTGCTACAATCAAGCACCAAATCATATATCAAAATGGACGACTGCCAATTGAGAGTGAGACAGGATCACGGATCATATGGAAGAAGATAATGCATTGACTCAAGCAATGCTGCGAGTCTTGGAAAAGGTCGCCGGAACTAGAATTGGGCCAACAACTCGTGGGTCAATTTGAACGACTTAAGTCCAATAATGCGAAGTTTTAGAGGAGTTTTGGTGCATTCGAATGTGGTGAATCATCGCTCAAGTCGTGGAATGATTATGGATGATATGGAATGCAATCGTTGAGCAAAACCGAAAGGAGTCAGATCCTTGTTAAGTGATGAGGCGATCAATGGTGGCTCATTGTTCGTGAAGGCACCAAGTCAAGACCGATTAATTGGGAATTCTTTAAAGTCGCCTTCCAAGAAAAATACGTTGGAACGAGTTATGTAGACACTCGAAGGAAAGAATTTCTAAATCTTGTCCAAGGAAGTAAGACAGTGGCAGCATATAAAGCTGAGTTTTTACGTCTGAGCCTCTATGCTCGCACAATTGTATCAACAGATCATGAACGTTGTGTGCATTTCGAGGATGGACTTAATGATGAGTGAGGGTTCGATTGCTCCACAAGAAGTTAGAACTTTTTCCACTCTTGTGGAGAAGGCCAAGATAGCCGAGGAGGCTAAGAACTCAGAAAGGCAGAACCGAGAAAGATTTCAAAACAAGAGAGAGACACAGCAGTCTGGTTCTTCAAAGAGATTCCAGAAAAGACCTCAAAACGATGAACCAGTTCAAGGTAGAACACTGGTAACAAATAATCGGAGTCGAGATTGCACTGAGTGTGGGAAAAGACATTTTGGAGAGTGTTGGAGGAAAACGGGCGCATGTTATAAATGCAGTTCAATGGATCATCAGTACAAAAATTATCCTCGATGTATGGATACGACTCAAGAAGTTCGTAACAATGATGCACAGCCGGCCAGAGGTAATCAACAGCCACCGAGAGGTCGTGGACCAGGTCGCGGTGGTAATGGGGTTGGTCGTGGTCAAGGTGCACTGGGTCGAGGTAATGGTCCTAGAGGAAATGCAGATGCAAGACAGCCTGGACTGGTCTATGCAGTTAGACGCCGCGAGGATGGCAATGCACCAGATGTGATAACTGGTACGTTCTTCATTTTTGATGTACCTGTTATTGCCTTAATAGATATTGGTTCTACCCACTCATATGTTGCTAGCGCCATATCTGGAAACCTGAATTAGAATCTAAAATTACCGATAGTGGGATGACAGTAATTAGTCCTTTAGGACAGTCAGTAATTGTAAATAAAATGTTTAAAGACATGCCCTTGAAAATTCAAGAGGAGGTATTCGTGGCGAATTTGATGGAATTGCCTTTCGGCGAGTTCGATCTCATTCTGGGCATGGATTGGTTGGTTAAACATCGGGCGCAATTGGATTGTGCTGAAAAACGAATGTCAGTAAGAACCTCGGATGATAAGGAAGTCATAATGATTGGTGAGCGAAGGAACTACTTGGCAAATGTAGTATCTGCATTAAAGGCAGAGAAGTTGGTTCGGAAAGGATATGGGGCATTCCTAGCCTTTAGCTGTGCTTTGGATGCCAAAGAGTTATCTGTGAATGATGTGAGGACGGTGAAGGAATTTCCCGATGTATTTCCCGAAGAACTTCCTAGTATACCTCCAGATCGGGAAGTAGAATTTGGCATTGAGCTTTTGCCTGGGACAGCTCCAATGTCCATTGCTCCTTATAGAATGGCACCGAAGGAGTTGGCTGAGCTTAAAGCTCAAATTCAAGAATTGCTAGATCGGAGATTTATTCGACCAAGTGTGTCTCCGTGGGGAGCACCAGTTTTGTTCGTCAAGAAAAAGGATGGATCGATGCGTATGTGCATTGACTACAGACAATTGAATAAATTGACGATCAAGAATCGGTATCCTCTGCCGAGAATTGAGGACCTGTTTGATCAATTAAAGGGAGCTTCAATTTTCTCCAAAATTTATTTGAGGACGGGTTATCACCAGCTCAAGGTGAAAGAAGCGGACATTTATAAGACGGCATTTCAGACACGTTACGGACATTATGAGTTTGTAGTGATGCCGTTTGGATTAACCAATGCACCAGCCGCATTTATGGACATGATGAACCGAGTCTTTCAACCATATTTAGACCGGTTTGTGGTAGTGTTCATAGATGACATATTGGTTTATTCGAGAAATGAGGAGGAGCATGACAAGCATTTGCGGATAGTATTACAGCTACTTCGTGATAAGAAATTGTATGCTAAATTTAGTAAATGCGAATTTTGGCTAAAGGAAGTGGCTTTCCTTGGTCATGTGGTATCAGCCGAAGGAATAAGGGTGGATCCTCAGAAAATTAAGGCTATTCTGGATTGGAAACCACCAACATTGGTAGCTGAAATTCGGAGTTTCTTGGGTTTGGCTGGATACTACAGACGTTTTGTAGAGGGGTTTTCGTTGATTGCTGCACCCTTAACTAAACTGTTGCGGAAGGGAGCTCCGTATAATTGGACTGAAAAGTAGCAAGAGAGTTTCGAGAAATTGAAGAAAATCCTGACGGAAGCTCCAGTTTTGATTCAGCCAGAGGCTGGAAAAGAATTCACTGTTTATTGTGATGCGTCTCACACGAGTCTGGGTTATGTGTTGATGCAAAATGGAAAGGTGGTGGCCTATGCTTCTCGTCAATTGAGACCGCACGAAGTAAACTACCGTACTCATGATTTGGAGTTAGCTGCTGTGGTCTTTGCTTTAAAGATTTGGAGGCACTATCTCTATGGTGAGAAGTCAATAATCTACACGGATCACAAGAGTCTTAAATACCTCCTTACCCAAAAGAAGTTAAATTTGAGACAAAGAAGATGGGTAGAATTATTAAAGGATTACGATTTCTCAATTGAATATCATCCCTGGAAAGGCTAACGTGGTAGCCGATGCGTTAAGTCGTAAGGCGATTCGATTTGAGAGCATTGTTTGCCCATTTGAGTCTCAGATGAGGATGGTAGTTTGTTAGCGAACTTCGTGAAGCCTCGTGGTGGAACAAATCAAGGAAAATAGACATCGGATGAGAAGTTGGGACTTTTACTTGACAAAGTGAAAATGGTGAAATCGAGGATTTTGAGTAAACACGGATGGTGTGTTGTGCTTTCGAGGAAGAGTTTGTATGCCTAAGGACTCGGACACGAGGCAAATGATTCTACGGAGGCGCATAGTAGCCCTTATGCTATGCATCTCGGAGGAAATAAGATGTATCGAGATCTCCGTGAATGTATTGGTGGCTGTGGTTGAAGCGTGAGATTTCGTAATTTGTGGGAAAATGTTTGACTTGTCGACAAGTGAAGGCGTAACATCAATTACCGTCGGATTGTTACAACCGATAAAGATTCCTCTTTGGAAATGGGAACGGATAACCATGGATTTTGTTAGTGGGTTACCTTTAACACCTACTAAGAAAAATTCTGTGTGGGTAATTGTTGATCGTTTGATGAAGATTGCTCATTTCCTACCAGTTCGTACGGATTATTCATTACAGAAGTTGGCGAAACTATACGTATCCGAAATTGTGAGGTTGCATGGGGTACTGTATCTATTATATCGCATGGATCCCGATTTACATCACGATTCGAAAGCTCTGCATGAAGCCTTGGGGACAAAGTTGAATTTCAGTACGGCTTTTCATCCTCAGTCTGATGGTCAGTCGGAGAGAGTAATTTAGATATTAGAAGATATGTTAAGAGGATGTGTAATCGACTTCAGGGGTAGTTGGGAGGATTATCTACCATGGCGTAATTTATATAACAACGATTATCGATCGAGCATTCAGATGGCACCTTACGAGGCATTGTATGGTCGTAAGTGCCGTTCTCCTATTTGTTGGGCTAAGTTGGGCGAACGTCAGATGTTAGGTCCTAAGATGATATCTGAAACAGAGGAAAAAGTAAAAGTTATTCGAGCACGGTTGAAAGAAGCCTCGAGATAGATGCGAAGTCGATGCGGACTGAAGCGAAAGGATATCGAGTATGATGTGGGGATCGGGTTTTCTTGAAGGTCTCACCTTGAAAAAGATTTTCGTGTTTGGAAAGAAGGAAAGCTAAGTCCTAGGTACATTGGACCTTATCGTGTCTTTGAAGCGTGTTGGTCCAGTGGCTTATCAGATTGAGTTACCTTGAATTGGATCAAATTCATGATGTTTTTCATGTTTCCATGTTGAGGCGTTATAGATCGGATCCTTCGCACATAGTACCAGAGAAGAATTGGAGTTGAATTGATTTGTCATTTGAAGAAGAACCAGTGGAAATCTTAGACCGAGATGTCAAAGTGCTAAGAAAGAAAACCGTGCCGTTGGTCAAAGTTCTATGGCGTAACCACGGAGTGGAGGAAGCTACGTGGGAGCCTGAGGATGCAATTCGGCAACAATACCCTCACCTCTTTCAATCAGGTAAATTTCGAGGACGAAATTTTCTTTAAGGAGGGTAGAGTTGTAACACCCTAAAAATCTGAGTATTGATATATTGCATGATTTGGTGTTTAGACTATGAGGAAAAAAATTTCTTACTTTTATTTTTGTGTTTATTTTAGTCCTGAAGAAGAGTATAGCATAATTTGGGGTAAGGACTAAATTAATATATTTGAGAATTATTGAAGAGAAGCAAGTGTCATTAATATTTAAGTTAAATTAAGTGTTAACAAGTGACATAAGATGAGTACATGACATGGTGGTGTTGGCGCATGAGTTGTAGCATGAGGGAGAGGTTCAAATCCTTGTTTAGCATCTAGGTAAATTTTATTTTTAATTTTTCTGCACATGTATAGCAAGTGTCGGCCAAGCATAATTATTGTAAGTGTTGACCTTGTTATTTTGGGTTAGTATATCAAAGGAATAAGGTAAGTGTAAACATATGGCATGGAATCAAAAACTTATGGAAAGATATGGAGACATGGGGCAAGTATCAAGGAGAATGTTTTGGAAACAAAATCATGGCCAATTGACCATGCATTTGGACTGCAATATGGTCTAGGGAGGGAGCCGAATTTTTGGTGTTGGCTTGGTTAGGATTTGAAGTCTCTTTTTGGTCATTCTTAGCATTTTGTGCATAGTTTTGAAACTCCTTCTCTACCTTTCTCCCTTTTTTCCGAAATTGTGCTTTTGGTAAAGCCTAATTCTTTTGACCATTTGGTCATTTTTGTTCATCTTTTGAATTTTCTCTTGTGCTTCTTCTTAGTGCCGAAATTGTTAGTACCAAAAAGCCATTATTTTCTTTTCTTCTCCCCATTGCCGAAAATACAAAGCTATCAAATTCATCTCTTTTCTTCCTCTTTTCTTCTCCTCGAAAACCGAATCTTTATTATCATCTTTTCTCTTATTTTATTTCTTTTCACTCATATTTTCTCCATTGTTTTATCCATGGCCGAATGTTGGTGAGCCATAACCGAATCATTTTTCTTTTCTTTGGTTATCATAGCCGAATCCTCCATCACTTAGAGACATCATTCTCAATCGTTTCTTTTCAACCGTGGACAAAAAGGGTAAGAGTTTTTTTTTTTAGTTTCGTTTAGTTAATAGAGGTTTGGCCGAATTTTAATGGTGGTAAGAGGATCTTTTGGATCGAAATTTATTATTCCTTCTATTAAACGTTTCCAATGGTTATATTTTAGTGCAATAACGGAAGATCGGAAATCAAGTGGTCGTGAGTGACATAGAACACTTGGATCGATTCTCCTTGTGGAACAAGAATATTGTGGTAAGGAAATCTCGTTCTCAAAACCCTTAGTCATAATCGATATGAATATTATTAGGACGTGCTAACAATCTTTTGATCTTGAAGACTTTCAAAATAGGGAAGAAAAGGGCGGTGTTTAGTTATATTAAGAGGGGCGGATCCACTATTCCCCCTAAGTTTAAACGAAGAGCGGTTTCGGCAGTCCGGGATTTTCCACCGGGTTGCGGACCATCTACCAAAGGAAATCAATTATTCGAAGTAGTAAGAACTCCCGAGCCTTTATACGTTGGTGGATTCTCAACGTATAACGAACCAATAAATGAAGAGAAACCAAAAATCGAAGTGATTCAAAATTAAGAGGGTAAGGTTTTGGATCTAATATCGATAATGTATTTTTATACAAAATAGTGTTCTAACGGATCGAAATATGTTTTAGGTGTCAAGGAGCGAGAAGGATTAGTACTCTCGATATCGAGGTGTGTAACTTCACACTTTTTCTCGGGTTTGAATGTATGCGATATTGAGTAAAATCGTAAAAATGTTTAGATCGGTTTAAAACGTAATAATTGGTATTTCGACGAAAATACATGAAAACGGCAAAGTTGTGGAAATTACGAAAACGCACTCGAGAAATTAATTGTAAATATGTAAAATTGTATATCTCATAATAATTGGGCCAAAATCACTGTTAGATCGATAATTGGGCCGAAATCTCTGTTAAATTGAAAATTGGGCCGAAATCTCTGTTAGATCGATAATTGGGCCGAAATCGTTAAATCGATAATTGGGCGAAATCTACATTAGATTGATAATGGGCGAAATCTCGTTAGATCATAATGGGTAGTAATCTCTGTTAAAATTGTTAAGCGAAATGAAATCCTGCTAGATTGATAAATGGGCCAAATTTCGCTAAATCATAAATTTGGGCATAAGTTGTTAAATTGTTAATTGGGCCAAATGTTATTTTTGGGCCTTATTTTAATAAATAAAATTTTGGAAATATTGACTCTTGTTAATGGGCCTTTTGATTAAATCATTGTATAATCACAAGTTTACTTTGCATACATATTGCATGGGTTGGGAAAATGATGAAGAGAAGAAGGCTGCTGCCAAAATCTAGTTCGGTGGCCTTGCCACAAAATTATGGCTATTTGCCTCTAGTTCGGTGGCTCTGCCACAAAAGCAATAAATGGCTATTTGCCTCTAGTTCGATGGCTCTGCCACAAAATAATAATTGGCTCAATGCCTCTAGTTCGGTGACTTTGTCACAATCTAGTTCGGTGGCTCGCCACAATTATAAAATGGCTTAAAGCCTACGATTGGTGTGATGGCGGGGTGGGTTGACTTGATCCCCACAGGTGTGATGGTTGGTACGGGGGTGTGTAGCGGATGGAATTAGGTTTGGGAGGAAAAATTCATTTTACATGCATGTTATTAATTATGTTTTCATTATGCTATTTATTATGTTATTAATTATGTTGTTAATTTCGCTTATGGGCTCAAGGCCCAAATTCATAAATTGAAAATCGCCCGATGAACAAAGTAAGTGAGTTATACATCGAGTTCTAAGTAACTCACCCCTTAAATTTTTCCATCTCGTAATGGAAATTGACGTGGACTTGGGTAGGGGATGACTTCGTGGAGGCCATCTTGCAAAACATGGGTTTATTAAACTCGAACTTTTCAATAAGTATTTTACTATTTTGGGTTAATGTAATAAGGGCCTCTATAAATAATTTATGGATTTTTATGTGTGTTTGGTTTTAAACTATATTTTGGACATTTAAATATGGGCTTATGATTATATGATGTTTTATTAAAATAAATTTGGGTTTTCAAATATATGAAATTCCTTTATAAATCTTTTATTATTGTTAACTCTTAAACAAATTACCTAAGGGTTTTGATAATACAATGTTAATAATGTTTTTCAACTAATGTTTTCTAACATTCATCAAATTAAAATACTCTTCCGATTTTTATTAAACCCGTAATTAAAAATAATATTGTAGTTTTCAAATTATTGAAGATTTTTAAGATAGCTCGATTCATGTAACAAACCAAATCTAGTCTTAATGCTAGACTGGGTTTGGGGTGTTACATAGGCTTAATGCATAGGCCGGGTTTGTGGTATTATATTTTATGGTATCAGAGCCCAATTTCAAAACTCTGCTGTGGTTTGGATTCATCAATGATTTTGTTTTAAAAAACCACTTAAATTTCTAGACTTTATGTTTTAAAGGTAGTATGGCACCACGAGCATCCGACACCAAGTCAAATTTGGGCCATATGTGATATTTGAGAATTTGGGCCATATGTGATAATCGATAAATGGGTCATACGTGAAATTTGATAATTGGGCCATTTATGATAATTGATAAATGGGTTATATGTGATATGTGTTTTTAATGGGCCAAAATTGATAAATCATAATATGGTTTTCTTTACAATTATTTTGTTATGCATAAACATGATTGCATGGGTTGGGATTAATGATAAAGAGAAGAAAGGCTTGATGCCAAAATTCTAGATAGGTGACTCATCACGATGGTCGTGTTCGAAATCTAGATTGGTGGTTCTACCACAATTATTTAAATGGTCATTGCCACAAATATTATATTGGGCTTAAAGCCTACTTTGGTGTGTTCTTGGTGGGTGACTAAAGCTCCCCTGTGTGTGTCTTTGGTTGATGCGAGGGTGTGTAGCGGATGGAAATCTAGGTTTGGTTTTGGGAATTGCATATCATTTGTATTTTTTATATGCTAAATTATTATATTTGAAATGGGCTTAGGCCCAAATAAATGCTTAAATGGTCTTGGCCCAGTAGAGTATGGTAAATGAGTTACACTGCTGAGTTCTAAGTAACTCACCACATTTTTTTACCCTCTCGTGTAATAACAATTGATGGAGACTTGGGTCGAGATGACTTCGTGGGAGGCTATACTACAAATGGTGGTTTATAAAACTTTAAGACTTCTTTTATAATTTTATTAAGTACTATTTTTAATGGCGATGTAATAAGGCCTTTTAATTATGGATTTTATTATGTGGATGGATTTATTATGTTTTAGTTTTATTAAGTTGGATTGATTTAGTTTTTCATAAATGTTTTTCTAAAACTTTCATTATAAAATAAAGGTTTTTCTTAAGTATCTTTAAAACTTAGGAAATCCTTTAACTCTTCGTTAGAATATTTTGATTAAATACATTTCAAAATTTTAATCAAATACTACTCTATAGATCCAATGATAATCTCTTGTGTTTTTAATCAAGGATTTCAAATAAACCTTCATTTTTCAATAAAGTCATTCTCTTAATCGTTTTGGAATTTGATTTCTACTTCGTTAAATGATTTGAATGTACGTTAAATTTGTGTGGCATGCCAAAACCCGGGCTTAATGCATAGGCCGGGTTTGGGGTGTTACAATCCCAAAGCCTAATGGCCAAATTACAACATAAGGCCTCATATATAAAAAGACACATCAATTAAACACTTAATCAAAAAGAAGGCTACTTTTACATTTCATGTGATTTAGTCTTTTTATTAAATTATGCACACAATTGGACAAATTAATTCACAGAAATTTCACATATACCAGTTCACATACTTTAAACACGGAAAATAATATTCAAATATTTTTTTGACTCAAATTCGTGGTCCTGAAACCAGACTATTACAAGATCGTCAGAAATTGTATGCAGACTTGAAATGAAAAGATATTGAATTTTAGATCAAGGACAAAGTGTTTTTGAAAGTCTCACCGTGGAATAAAATACTTCGATTCGGTAGAAAAAGGTAAATTAAGTCTGAAATTCATCAGACAATATGAGATAATCAAGCTTATTGGATCTGTTGCGTACAGATTGTCGCTACCACCTAAGTTACAAAAGATTCATAATGCGTTTCACGTATCGATGCTTCGACGATACAGATCTGATTCCTCGCATGTAATTTCTCCATCTGAAATAGAGATTCAATTTGATATGACTTATGAAGAAGAATCGATTCGCATTTTAGCTCGCGAGGTTAAAGAATTGAGAAATAAGAAAATTCCGTTAGTACAAGTATTATGGCATCGACACGGGGCCGAAGAAGCTACGTGGGAACCTGAAGATGCTATGAGAGAGCAATATCTGAATCCGTTCAACGTTAAGATTTTCAGGGACTAAAATCCCTAAGGGGGAGAGTTGTAATAGTCCGGTTTAGACCCTAGTCGGAACAGTGGTTTCGGGATAGAAAAATATAGTCAGAAAAACATTTTTGTAACAACTCAAACCCGGCCTAGAAGTTAGGCCCGAATCTGGTATGTCACAATGAAGTGTTTTTCGAAAACCATGTTTTCGTTGAAAACCCTTCTTAATATTTAAAAAATTCTTCCATTTAAACTTGTGTAAAGCCTCATCTTGCGTTCATTTATTTTCAAAATGGGGTTTATTGAAAAAGGTTGTTTACTTTTAAAATGTTTTTGATTTCCATCAAAGTCTCCTTCAACTGCAGAAGTTTTTTTAAAATGTTGCGGAAATGTGATAACCGAAAATAGTTGTTGTAACGTAGTGTTTTGAAAATAATAATCATTTTGAAAAAACCACGATTTACTTCTAACAGATATAAATTAGAATAAAACCAAACCTAAAATTTAGAATCCGAAAACTTTAAGAGGCCTTATTACAAACCAAACCAAAATAAAGTATTTATGAGTAGCTTAATAGAATAACAGAAGCAATTGTGTGGCCATCTCTGAGTCCCTCGCAGCTCCAATCCATCTAAGGTTGGAGATTGCCTGAACAGTAAAAAAACGGGGTGAGTTTATGAAAACTTAGTGTGGAGTCCCCTAATATCAAAACAGTCAGTTTCAGTGGGCCTAAGCCCGTTGCCATATCGTTTGGGCCTAGCCCATATCTGTATCGGATCTTATAAATAGAAATGCAATAGTGTAAGAATACATCCCACCCCAATCCAGCCGGCACACCACCCGTACGAACCAACACATCATGTGGGGATAAAATCGACCGACCCAGTCAGCACACCAATGTTAGCATCAGTTACGGCACTAACCGATATCGCAGCAGAGCTGCCAAAATATAAGTGGCTTCAAGCCGTCGGTAGGTCCATAATCGTCTTGAGTGACCCGTACGACCTTAACAATCAAATCGGTGGGTCTATAGTTGTCTTGGGTGACCCGTTCAACCCTAACAATCAAATCAGTGGGTCCACAGTCGTCTCGGGTGACCCGTGCAACCCTAACAGATCAATAACTTCCTCCAATTCCAAAATCCCAATCCCATACAGCATGTCATGTATGCAAAGCACATATATATAAATCATAGCTCAACTCTGTCAAAACATAGCATAAAACAATCATTTACCCACGAGGGCAAAATAGTCATTTTACCCTTTAGGGGTTTTTTGGTAACCCTACCCTTCAGAGGTGTTTCAGTAATTCTACCTTACAAGGGTATTTCAGTAATTTTACAAATCGCGGGTATTTCGTTACAGTTTACGACCTTTCCAAAGGCCTACCGTCGTCTCAAACGACTCGAATAACTTATATGGCCAAAATAGTGTAATTGGGCCTAAGTGGGCCGACACATTCGTATGGCCCAATTAGCCCAGAAATAGCCTTGGCTATATGAACAGCACAGTTCAAACCAATAGAAACCATATAACATGCATTTTTCCATGTGGGGCCCACCATCCCAGTGAGCCCACACAACCCATTGGCAAAAAATGACCCTAGCCATGAGGACTACATGGCTCGATCTAACATTTACCACAATTTACAGATTTTATTCGTGCGAGACCCACGAGCCCATTGGGCCCACACGGCCCATTTCGACCCATAACAACCTCTACAATCTTATGCCTAAGATTTGTAGGCTTGAATCACCACACGTGTGGTCGCACGCTCGTGGGGCATCAAACGCCATATTTCAACTTTTTGACTTTTCAACTTTTGCTGATCTACAGTCCAATGAGTGTGGAATACACAATTTCGGCTATTCAGCCGATCATCAACAGAGCACAAAGTTACACACCTGCTTGTGAACACTCGGGCACTGCCTTTGAAGGCCAACCTATAATCATTCACAACACATGATTACATGTATATCAACAAAACATAACCAGCCTTAATCAACCAAACCTCATCACTCAAACCACAGTCACCTACCTTGCTTGGACCAATGGATACTTCCAACTAAACTGCTAATTAAAAGTGATTACCCACTTCTTGATTAGTATCTACACACGAAACGCACCACCCATTAACAAAATTCGCATACCCAAAGGCTTGAAACAAAACCCATTGTCCAACCAAGTCTCAAAACTAGAGATAGAGAGAAATGGCATTCAGTTTTAAGCAAAACCAAAGAGTGTGGTCTCTTAAAACACAAAAAAAAAAAAGAAATTAAAGAAACAAAGCAATAGTCGATCATACTTACAGTTACCAAAGAACCGTTGTCAAGCCAAAACGAGATCAATATGTGAAGAGAAAGAGAATCGGACAAAAACCTATGGTTAGAACTGAAGTAAATAATAGAGATGAAAAGAAGAGCAACAATCGGTCAACACAAAACCCAAGCTATAAGATATGATATTCAGCTAACAGATTCAAGGTACTGAGGTGTAAGAAAGAAATGAGTATCCGGCTTAGGAGAAGAAAAGGAGAATAATTGATTCAGCAAAGAAAAGAAAGGAAAGCTTCGGCAAAATTAAGAAAGGAGAAATCAACCACTCATAAAATACCCAAAATGCAATATTCAGCCACCAAAAAAGAAAATGAGAGAAAAACGGTGCTAAAGGCTACCCCAAAAACACAATTCAGCACATCAAAAGAACTTGAAGAGCACAAAACAAACTACTGAAAACCAAACAAAGCAAAACATAAGCACATAAAACCTTTTAGCCGAATTTGCACATACCAGCACTCCAATTCGGCTACAACTTCTCCCCCTTTTCAAATTTCTTAAACATCTCCATAAATCCCTATTTTATTTTCTACATAATCTTCTCCTAACAACTCAAGACTAATTCAAACTTCCTCCTCAGCAATCATTCACTCGAATTCCACCACCTCGCAACAAAGGAGTAAAATAAATACTCCTTAGTGCACAGGGTGACTCGAACCCAAGATCCCTTGCCATCAAAATGACGCTACAACCACCAGACCACAAGGCCATCTTGTGTCACATTTAATGTTAATTATTCTTAAGGCCTACATACCAACATCTAGGGTTTAATTCACCTAAAACCAAAATTTTTGCTAAAGCCCAAGTTCAAACCCAGGACTTCTTGACACTCCCAAACACTCCTAAATCACCTAACCAACACACCAAGCATGAAATTGTGTTATTTTCTTGCTCTCAAGAATTTCAAGCGCTCCCAAGCCCAAGGCCTGATTCTTCTAGGCCCAAAATTTGGGTCGTAACAACTTTAATATTATTTTTCGTGTTTATAACATGTGAATTTGTATGTGTGAAAGTTTCGTATGGAAATTTTATTGTTTGTGTGCTTAATTTGCGAAAAAGACTTAATCGCAGAAAATGCAAAAGCAACCTACTAATTAGTTATATGCTGAATTGACATGGCTTATTAACTATGAAGTCCTTATTATGCAAATGGACCATTGATATGGTTAATGGACATTAATGACCATCCATTATGTGTTATTCTTTTTTTTAATTAAAGGTTAAACTTGTAAATTAGTTAATAAAGTAAGTTAAATAAAATAAATCATCATCATTTTCACTTGTTCTTGTCAAAATTAAGAAAAGAAAAAAAGTCATATTCAAGGTTAGGGTTCGACACTTCCAAGTATTGATTAAGGTATGGATTTTGTTCAGTTTTTGATAATTTCTATGTTTTTGTGATCGTTGCTTCGTGTTCTTTTAAGTCCATACCTTAATTCATGATATTGATGATGATTTTAAGTTATGTCATTATTCATATTGTGAGCTTTATGATGTTAAATGGTGAATTATGGAAGATATGTGATAGATTAATGATAATACTCTAGAACGTCATGTTTTTATGTGCTAATTACATATTTATTTTGAGTATGATTCTACAAATTTGGGCTATTTATGGTCTTCTATCTTATAGGGACTAAAGTAGAAGCAAAAGCGAAATTAAGGGCCAAAAGCGTGAATTTAGAGATAAAATGGGCCAATGTGCAACAAAGGGAAAAGATGGTGCCAAAAGTGCAAACATGGATGACAGAAGGATTGAGATGCAAAAAGAAGAGACTTTGCTTTATTAGACTCTATTTTAATTATATTAAGATAATTAATATTAGGATAATTATTGAGGATTATTTAATTTCTTTATTTATCTCTATTTATCTTTAATTATTTGAAATTATCATTAGGAATTTAAGTAGGATTAGCCTATTTATCTTAGCACCATAAATAGGGGATGAAGTGACTCAAATTAAGGTTCATCTTTTTCTGTGACACTCTCCCCGTAAGTCTTTGTTCTTTCATATTTCTTTTTAATAAAACCTTAATTTATATATTTATTTTCTTTTCCACCAAAACCATGAGCCACTAAAACCCATCTAGCCAAAGGTTTCCAAAAATCCCCAAAAAAGGGTTCGTGAGGTTTAAAATCTGTACTTAGCCTTCTCAACAGGGTATTCATCGTTTTTCCGCACGATGGGGCTGACGCTTTTGTCCATGTCCCTTAAGAAGTAATCTTTTCAACGTTTGCAAGGAACGGCCGCTTTGTATATTTTGAGAAGGTTGCACAGTCGGTTCGTTAGCTTACTGCGTCAGAGGTTGGCGAGCCCAAGAGACCAAATGGCGTGGGATTCTCCATTGAGAAACGTTGATCTAGCATAGATGATCCCACAAGAGCGATTGTTGGCTAGAGTCAGGTTCCACCAAATTGAAGTCTAAATCCTTGGAGCTGGTGGTCGTAGGCGTCCTCTTCCACTATAACTGGCTTATTCGAGTTGAGAAGGATCATCTAAAAGCCAAGGATTGAACCCAAGCCGGATCGAGGCAACTAGAGGCTGGAATCTCTCCACATAAGAAACTTTCTCTAAAACTCTTTCTTTTTATTTTCCTCATTTAGTTTTCGTAATTTATTCTTGTAATTTCAATTCGTTTTAAATTCTATTTTTTTCTTTTCCCAGATCAAACTTTTAATTCTGTTATTTTTATTTTTTCAGAAACGCAAGTTTTCTTAGGCACGATTCTGCCCAGAATTTTGAGAAACAATCATTCATATAATCTGGTCCCTGAGGATTCGACCCTACTTCCCCTTTACTGTGTTTTTATTTTACTATTTTACTGGGAATAGGATATTTTTGGTGCTTTCCATGACGCATCAAATTTTGGCACCATTGCCGGGGATCGGTAACGTACTAATATTGTTTTTTTATTTTCTATGACTAGATCTGTAACATCCCAAACCCGATATATACACCACGACCGAATCTGGCATGTTACGGGGAAAATCGTATTTGAGAGGGTAGGTTTTCGTTTAAAAGTTTGATAAAAACACTTTGCTATATTTTGTACTTGTAGAAAATCTTGGGCATGATTGTTTAAAAACCGATGGTGCATTTGAAAACCCGGTAATTTTGAAAACTTAATCAGATATGTAAGTAAAACAAGTTTATCTCATTTAGAAATTCAAGTAATCCTTGTTGTTGCTTAAAAACATTTTTGACTTAATAAGAAATTGAATTCAAGTTTGGAAGACAATTGAGTTTCATTTATTTTGAATTACAGTGTGATACCCGATGGTAACGTTTAAAACATATCGCTTTGTAGTTTGAAAAACTTTATCTTTCCAAGTTTTAGCAAATTTTAACCCAATAATTTGTTAAGGCATATTTAAAAACAAATCTAAGCATAAACATAGCAAACATAAGTTTAAAAGGCCTTTTACAATCCCAACAAAACCAAATGAAAGTAAACGTAAAAAAAGTACCAAGTTTTTAAAATCAGTGCAACCCCAAATTTTATTCATGGCATGGGCACCTCGAGTCCACCCGGCTCCAAGTCCGCAAACTAAGTGCCACCTGAAAAGATAAGGGAGAAGGTGAGTCGCAAGACTCAGTGCATAAATCCCCCTCCCGGTATATGCAACATACTAACACACATCATAACAAAGCAATACAATTAATGCACCCGATCCTAACCATCCGTAACACCTTTTCTACCCGTGTGGTACCAAACCACCGGTGGTGCCAAACCACCGGTGACCCAAAGTCACGATATCCATCAATGTGGTGCCAAACCTTTGGTGACCCAAAGTCACGAATAATCCATCTGTGGGGCCAACCCCGTGTGATACCAAATCATGGCGACAATCCAGTATCTCAAAAGTGGGGCCAACCCATGGTGGTGTTAAACCACGAGGATAAGTCGCTATGAGGTGCCAAACCTCTGGTGTCCCAAAGACACAAGTGTGATACCAAATCTTTGGTGACCACGATCCACGAATCAAATGATGGGGCCAACCCATCGTGTGATACCAAATCACTAGCGTTAATCCGTAAAATCAGCCGTGGGGCCAACCCACTGTGGTGCTAAGCCATTGGGACGAGAAGCTGAGGTGCCAAACCTCTGGTGACCCAAAGTCACAATAATCAATCTGTGGTACCAAACCACTAGAGGTGCCAAACCTCTGGTGTCCCAAAGACACGGATATCATATTCCCCCTCCTCTCATATCACCCATAACATATCATACTAATGCAAATCGTGCAAGTCATGCAAATCATGCTAAACAAGTTTCATAGTGCAGTCCATAACACATACATCGCAGATCATGATATCATATATCACTAGCAAAGCTCGCAAAGAAACGGACTTACCTGAATCCGTGCACATACCCCATTGGGTACCATATCAATCATCATACTGTTTTGATCTTAATAGACAATCAGGTTTATTAAACATATTACTAAGTAAAAAGTGTGTTAGTTTACACACCTGTTCAAACACAAGCTTTAATCCAAGCGGACCGATCTAAATCCTCGATTACCTTGCTCCTTACACTTGATTTGGTTTCCTACCAAATCCAACAAACAATGGTTCCTCTTTAAGCAAACAGCACACCCAATTGCTTAACAGAGAAAGAAGGCTCCTCTCGATTGTTTCCAAAATTCGGATGTCCTTCTCTAACGATTGAACAACCAAATGAGATTATCACCACACACAAAAATCGGCCACAAGATAACTACTAGGAGAGGAATGTTTCGGCTATGATTGCTAATAACAACCACCAAGATTTGGCCTTACACAAAGAAAGAAAACACAAGAGAAAGTTGTAAAGAAAAAAGGGGTTGCTATTCGGCCACAACAAAAATGGGAAAAAGAAGAAGAAAGATACTTTCGGTTTTTGAAAAGAAATGAAATGGAGGAAGGTATTTTGGAGAATGGAGTTTTACTAAGGAGATTTCAAGAAGAAAAAGAGAGTATGAGAGGAAGAGAGAAGCTAGTTTGGTTTACATAAATGAAGAGGAAAAGAGGGAGCAAAGAACATTGGCTACCAAAAAATTGAGAGAAAACAAAACAAATTCGGCAAAGGTTGCTTGGACTTTCGGCTTCAAGGAGTAGAAAATGAAAGAATCTCCTTTGAAATTCGGCTAGCTAGACAAAAGAAATCAATTTGGTTTTTGACACCAAATGACCGAAAATGCACAAAATGCAAAGTGTATTTCGGTACCCTCTCCACTCACCAACCCAAAACCGTCCACCCCCTCCCCCAAACACTCACCACTATTCGGCCATCACCCCCAAGCACTCCCAACCACCAATTCAAACAAGTTTGAACTAGTCCACCTCCACAAATCACTCTCCACCCACCATTCAAGTGGGTTGACTTGGTCCATGGAAGAGTTTGAACTGCCAAAACTTCTCCTCCTCCATGCCGTCAAAATGGAAGCAAAATGTGGGACTTCTGCAACTTGAACTCAGGACCTCCTCCCCCTGTAAGTGACGCCAACTCAAGCTCCAAGTGGCGCCCAGCTTGCCACTCCACCAGCTCCTTTCTTGTGCTAAAATTCACCAAAGAATACTTATTAACCCTAGCTTCTTCAGCTCCTCTCACCTAAGCCTAAAAAACAAATTTTTCCTACCTCTTAGGCTTACACCTAGCTTACAACTAAGCCCCAAAACATCAAGAACAACAACATAGCAGGCCAATAACATGCAAACAATGCCATAACAAAATAGCCCCTATCCCGGGATATTACAGTTCTACCCCCTTAAAATAATTTCGACCTCGAAATTACCTGATCAGAAGAGTTGCGGGTATTGCTGTCTCATCATATCCTTGGGTTCCCACGTAGCTTCTTCCACGCCATGATTCCGCCATAGTTCCTTTACCAAAGGCACAGACTTCCTATGCAGAACCTTCACATCCCGATCTAGAATCTGCACAGGTTCTTCCTCCATGGTCAAATCTGGATTTACCTCGATCTCTTCCACTACTACCACGTGCGATGGATCTGAACGATATCGCCTAAGCATCGAAATGTGAAATACATCGTGAATCTGACTTAGCTCTGCTGGCAACTCAAGCTGGTAAGCTACTGGTCCCACTCGTCTCAGTACCTTATATGGCCAAATAAACCTCGGACTTAGCTTGCCTCTCCTTCCGAACCTTAACACTTTCTTCCATGGCGAGACCTTTAGAAAAACTAGATCTCCCACAGCAAATTCTATATCTCTCCGCTTAAGATCGGCATAAGACTTCTGCCGGTCTGAAGCTTCCTTCAATCGAGCCTGAATCAACTTAACCTTGTCTTCGGTCTCAGCAACCAACTCTGGTCCCAACAATTGACGTTCACCCAACTCCATCCAACAAGTAGGTGAGCAACACTTCCTACCATACAACGCCTCATATGGTGCCATCTTGATGCTTGCTTGGTAACTATTGTTGTAGGCAAACTTAGCTAATGGCAGAAACTCCTCTTAACTACCTCTGAAGTCCAGAACACAACCTCTCAGTGTGTCCTCTAAGATCTGAATAACCCTTTCCGACTGCCCGTCAGACTGCGAGTGAAAAGCCGTGCTAAAGTCCAAACGCGTACCCAGAGCCTGATGCAACGCTTTTCAGAACCTTGGCGTAAATCTGGAACATCGTGCAGCCTCACTATCTCTGACACATACATTTTCGCCAACCTCTGAAGTGAGTAGTCAACCCTCACCGGAATGAAGTGAGTTGATTTAGTCAGTCGATCCACAATTACCCAAACTGAATCTTTCTTGCTTGGCGTAAGTGGTAATCCACTGACGAAATCCATGGTTATCCTTTCCCACTTCCACTGCAGAATCTTCATTGGTTGAAGCAACCACGACGCAATCGATGCTCACCTTGACTCACCGACATGTCGACACTTCCTACAAACTCTGTCACTTCTCTCTTGGACACAGCCACCAAAAGCGCTCTCTGAAATCCTATACATCTTGCTACCTCCAGGATGCATAGCGTAGGGGCTGCTATGTGCGTCCTGAAGAATCATCTGCCTCAGCTCAACATCCTTTGGCATACAAGCTCTCCCTTGAAAACACAGCACCCCATCACTAGACAAACTGTAACCTTCCAACCCACTATCTCGCACCTACAACCTCAAGACTCAAAACCTCATCCTTTAACTGTTTTTCCTTGATCGCTCAACCCAAGTAGGCTTAACTCGCAGCTCGCTGCCAGAATACTTCCGTCGTCATACAAACTCAAATGGGCAAACATCGCTCTTAAGTCTGAAATAACCTTATGGCTCAACGCGTCTGCCACCACATTAGCCTTGCCCGGATGATACTCAATCGAACAGTCGTAGTCTTTTAGCAACTCAATCCATCTGCGCTGCCTCAGATTCAAATCCTTTTGAGTCAAAAGATACTTCAGACTCTTGTAATCTGTGTAGACTATCGATCTCTCTCCGTACAAGTAATGCCTCCAAATCTTCAAAGCAAAGACTACAGCCGCTAACTCCAGATCATGCGTCGGATAATTGACCTCATGTGGCCTCAGCTGTCGAGATGCGTAAGCCACAACTTTCCCTTCCTGCATCAGCACACAACCCAAGCCCGTATGTGATGCGACGCAATATACTGTGAATTCCTTCCCTGCCTCAGGTTGAATTAAAATTGGAGCTTCAGTCAAAATCTTCTTAAGCTTATCGAAACTCTCCTGCTGTTTCCCAGTCCAAACAAATGGAATCCCTTTCCTTAACAACTTGGTCATCGGCGCTGCGATCAACGAAAATCCCTCGACAAATCTTCGGTAGTATCCTGCCAAACCCAGAAAGCTCCGAATCTCAGCCACTAACTTAGGCGGCTTCTAATCCAAAACTGCCTCAATCTTCCGAGGATCCACTCTAATCCCCTCAGCTGACACCACATGACCCAAGAAGATTACCTCCCTCAGCCAGAACTCGCACTTACTAAACTTAGCATAAAGCTGTTTCTCCCTCAGAATCGCAACACAACTCATAAATCGCATCATGCTCTTCTTACGTCGCCTTGAGTACACCAAGATGTCATCTATGAAAACCACGACGAACTGATCCAAAAACTACTGAAACACCCTATTCATCATATCCATAATGCTACCGGTGCGTTAGTCAACTCGAACGGCATTACCAGAAATTCATAGTGCCCATATCGAGTCTGAAACGCCGTCTTGTGGATATCCGCTTCCTTCACCTTTAACTGGTGATACCCAGACCTTAAATCGATCTTCGAGAATACTGATGTACCCTTCAGCTGATCAAACAAGTCATCTATCCGTGGCAACGATACTTGTTTTTTATCGTCAGCTTATTCAACTGGCGGTAGTCTATACACATCCGTATCATACCATCTTTCTTCTTGACAAAGAGTACCGGCGCTCCCCAAGGCGAAACACTTGGCCTGATAAAGCCTCGGTCCAACAACTCCTGGATCTGAGCCTTAAACTCTACTAACTCTTTAGGCGCCATCCTATACGGAGCAATAGACACTGGCGCAGTTCCGGGTAACAAATCTATCCCGAACTCTACCTCACGATCCGGTGGCAAACCTAGAAGCTCCTCAGGAAACACATCAGTAAATTCCCTAACGGTCCGAACCTTCTCTACAGTAGACTCTTTAGCCTCCAAGGCATACACATGAACCACATACGCTTCATAGCCCTTTCTGACCATCTTCTCAGCCTTCAGAGCAGATACCACATTGGATAGGTAGTCCCTCCTATTACCTATCATAACCACTTCATCACCCTCCGACGTCTTTAGAACCATGCGCTTAGCCGCACAATCCAACTTCACCTGGTACTTAACCAAACAGTCCATCCCAAGAATCAGATCGAACTCCCCAAAAGGCAGTTCCATCAGATCAGCCACAAACACTACCCCTTGGAGTTCTAGGGGTACATCTTTATACAGCTGATCTACAACTACAGAGTGACCTAGAGGGCTAATTACTGTCATTTGCCTAGAAGTAGTTTCAGAGTCTAAGTCCATGGTCTCTACTATACTACTAGCAACGTATGAATGCGTCGAACCCACATCAATCAAAGTAGTAAATGGAGAACCAAAGATCAAGAACGTATCGATTATGATGTCCGGTGCGTCGCCCTCCTCTCGGCGCCTCGCTGCATACACTAACCCTGGCTGTCTGGCCTCAGAACTACCTGTACCTTTGCCCGGTGCTCCACGGCCCCGACCAGAACCATTACCTCCTCTGCCATTACCACGGCCCCTCTGCGGTGGCGGTCCATTATTCTGGCCGAGTACGACCCGACTCTCGGTGAATCCTAGCCAACTTACGGACAGGTCCCTCACACGATGATCCAAAGAGCCACACTCGAAACATCCTTTTCCACCGGTCCAAACATCCTCCCTAATGAGATTTCCCTAGCGATTACATCTGCGGCGGCCCACGACTAGCAAACAACAAACCTACAGATCGATTCGCCCACTGTCTAGCCCTTTTCCGAGGATTACCGACGACCGGAAGATCCAAAACTCCTCTTATGTCTGTTCCAATCCATGCCTTGTCTCACAGACTCTTTAACTCCCTCGGCTACCTTAGCCTTCTCAATCAGGACAGCAAACTCACGCTCCTGCTGGGGAGCAATCAGCAACCTTAATTCATCTTATAGGCCATCCTCGAAACGAACACACCTCTCGTGTTCAGTAGCCACAATGCCCCTAGCATACCGACTCAGCCTCAAGAACTCTGCCTCGTACTCTGACACAGATTTACTCCCGAACTAACCTCGAAATGCTTTTACATTTGGCGTCGATGTAACTAGCTCAATGTACTTTTTTGATAAGCGACCTTGAAATAATCCCAAGTAAGATCCTCTGCTGTGAAGATTGTCTCCGAACCGTGAGCCACCACTAGTATGACTCATCTCAAGAAGCGATACTATGCCCTTGACTTCTCCTCGCGATCAGTCTAAATCATCCATAACCTGTTCGTCGCCTCCACCAATACTCGGTAGTCTTTGAGTAACACCGAGACACCTCGAAATACCTCACTTCGTTTGCTCGAAGTCGCTCAGGCACAGATTTCCTAGCTCCTGCGCCTCCACCTACTCCAACTACCCTTTTTAAAACTCGCAAGATCGCTGCGACATCTTTGATCATCATCGATCGATCCTAAAACTCACCACCTCCAGCTGGTGGTGGTATCGGTATCTCATTCTCTGACCCCTGACCAGATCCTACGGGTTCAGAAACTGTCATCCTACCTCGACCACGTCCACGACCACGTCCACCTCTAGCGCTCATGACTAAGATCTCTACTTGTCTGATTTAAAGAGTTTTATGCATCAGTAATTATTCCACTGTTTAAAAGCAAAGTCTTATGAATATTGCTTATTAAAGAAGTTTTGTTTTCGCAAGTCCACAGAGTCCTTTCAGTTTCAGTTTCTAGAGTAATCTTACTATTACTAGCCATCCAATCACATCTCATCAACATCAAAATCACAAGCAATAGTAAGGGGTACTTACCTGGGCGGATTGGTGCCGGAGACTCGGTGTCATGCCCTTTTCACACCACATAAAAAAACACAAACACTTAAAACAAACTTTTAAAAACATTTTGGGCCTCGAGCCCACAGCTGAGCCTTTGAACTTAGCTCTGATACCACAATTGTAACACACCAAACCCGGTATATACACCACGACTGAATCTTGGGAAAATCGTATTTGAGAGGATAGGTTTTCGTTTAAAAGTTTGATAAAAACACTTTGCTATATTTTGTACTTGTAGAAAATCTTGGGCATGACTGTTTAAAAATCGATGGTGCATTTGAAAACCCGGTAATTTTGAAAACTTAATCAGATATGTAAGTAAAACAAGTTTATCTCATTTAGAAATTCAAGTAATCCTTGTTGTTGCTTAAAAACATTTTTGACTTAATAAGAAATTGAATTCAAGTTTGGAAGACAATTGAGTTTTATTTATTTTGAATTACAGTGTGATACTCGATGGTAACGTTTAAAACATATCGCTTTGTAGTTTGAAAAACTTTATCTTTCCAAGTTTTAGCAAATTTTAACCCAATAATTTGTTAAGGCATATTTAAAAACAAATCTAAGCATAAACATAGCAAACATAAGTTTAAAAGGCCTTTTACAATCCCAACAAAACCAAATGAAAGTAAGCGTAAAAAAGTACCAAGTTTTTAAAATCAGTGCAACCCCAAATTTTATTCATGGCATGGGCACCTCGAGTCCACCCCGGCTCCAAGTCCGCAAACTAAGTGCCACTGAAAAGATAAGGAGAAGGTGAGTCGCAAGACTCGGTGCATAAATCCCCTCCCAAAGATATGCAACATACTAACACACATCATAACAAAGCAATACAATTAATGCACCGATCCTAACCATCCGTAACACCTTTTCTACCTGTGTGGTACCAAACCACCGGTGGTGCCAAACCACTTTGGTGACCCAAAGTCACGATATCCATCAATGTGGTGCCAAACCTTTGGTGACCCAAAGTCACGAATAATCCATCTGTGGGGCCAACCCGTGTGATACCAAATCATGGCGACAATCCCGTATCTCAAAAGTAGGGCCAACCCACGGTGGAGTTAAACCACATGGATATGTCGCTATGAGGTGCCAAACCTCTGGTGTCCCAAAGACACAAGTGTGATACCAAATCACTGGTGACCGCAGTCACGAATCAAATGATGGGGCCAACCTATCGTGTGATACCAAATCACTAGCGTCAATCCCGTAAAATCAACCATGGGGCCAACCCACTGTGGTGCTAAGCCACTAGGACGAGACACTGAGGTGCCAAACCTCTGGTGACCCAAAGTCACAATAATCAATCTGTGGTACCAAACCACTGGAGGTGCCAAACCCCTGGTGTCCCAAAGACACGGATATCATATTCCCCCTCCTCTCATATCACCCATAACATATCATACTGATGCAAATCATGCAAGTCATGCAAATCATGCTAAACAAGTTTCATAGTGCATCCCATAACACATACATCGCAGATCATGATATCATATATCACTAACAAAGCTCACAAAGAAACGGACTTACCTGAATCCGTGCACATACCCCATTGGGTACCATATCAATCATCATACTGTTTTGATCTTAATAGACAATCAGGTTTATTAAACATATTACTAAGTAAAAAGTGTGTTATTTTACACACCTGTTCAAACACAAGCTTTAATCCAAACGGACCGATCTAAATCCCTCGATTACCTTGCTCCTTACACTTGATTTGGTTTCCTACCAAATCCCGAACCAAACAATGGTTCCTCTTTAAGCAAACGACACACCCAATTGCTTAACAGAGAAAGAAGGCTCCTCTCGATTGTTTCCAAAATTCGGATGTCCTTCTCTAACGATTGAACAACCAAACGAGATTATCACCACACACAAAAATCGGCCACAAGATAACTACTAGGAGAGGAATGTTTCGGCTATGATTGCTAATAACAACCACCAAGATTCGGCCTTACACAAAGAAAGAAAACACAAGAGAAAGTTGTAAAGAAAAAAGGGGTTGCTATTCGGCCACAACAAAAATGGGAAAAAGAAGAAGAAAGATACTTTTGGTTTTTGAAAAGAAACAGAAATGGAGGAAGGTATTTTGGAGAATAGAGTTTCGGCTAAGGAGATTTCAAGAAGAAAAAGAGAGTATGAGAGGAAGAGAGAAGCTAGTTTCAGTTTACACAAATGAAGAGGAAAAAGAGGGAGCAAAGAACATTCGGCTACCAAGAAAACTTGGACTTTCGGTTTCAAGGAGTAGAAAATGAAAGAATCTCCTTTGAAATTCGACTAGCTAGACAAAAGAAATCAATTCGGTTTTTGACACCAAATGACCAAAAATGCACAAAATGGAAAGTGCATTTCGGCACCTCTCTACTCACCAACCCAAAACCGCCCACTCCTCCCCAAACACTCTCCACTATTGGCCATCACCCCAAGCACTCCTAACCACCAATTCAAACAAGTTTGAACTAGTCCACCTCCACAAATCACTCTCCACCCACCATTCAAGTGGGTTGACTTGGTCCATGGTAGAGTTTGAAGCGCCAACAACTTTTCCTCCTCCATGCAGTCAAAATGGAAGCAAAATGTGGGACTTCGCAACTTGAACTCAGGACCTCCTCCCCCTGCAAGTGATGCCAACTCAAGCTCCAAGTGGCGCCCGACTTGCCGCTCCACCAGCTCCTTTCTTGTGCTAAAATTCACCAAAGAATACTTATTAACTTGACTTCTTGACTCCTCTCACCTAAGCCTAAAACTAAAATTTTCCTACCTCTCAAAGCTTACACCTAGCTTACAACTAAGCCCTAAAACATCAAGAACAACAACATAGCAGGCCAATAACATGCAAATAATGCCATTACAAAATAGCCCCTATCCCGGGATATTACAAGATCTACTCCAAGCACTCTTGCGTTGGACTTAGAAATTGAAAAGACTGCGAGAGCTAGTCGCAAAGAAACAAAGCTAAGGAAAAAGCAATCAGCGGTGGTAGGAACTCAAAGCAATCCACCACCAGAAATCAGAATCGACGACGAAGCAGAGTCTAGGGTTAACGAAAACCCTACTCAAACACTTGAAAGTAAAGCAGAAGAAGTCGATTCACTTGAAGAAGTGCTCAACGCTAGGGTTGACAAAAACCCTAATTTAGCACCCCAACCAATGGCTCAAACTATTCGGCAACTAGCCGAAGCTCCAATAGAACAACCACCACTGTGTATTGCATATCCTACTATGGATACCGATTTTGAACTAAAATCAGGGTTAATTTAGTTGCTACCAACTTTTCGAGGGTTACAAAATGAAAACCCCCATAAACATTTAAAGAAATTTCATATGGTTTGTCTGAGTATGAAACCTCAAGGCGTAACTGAGGATCAAATTAAATTGCGCGCTTTCCCTTTTTCATTAGCAGATTTAACTAGAGAATGGTTATTTTATTTACCTCCTGGATCTATAACTACTTGGGCTGATTTATCTTGTTTGTTTCTTAACAGGTTTTTTCCAGCATCTAGAGCAGCTGAGCTAAGAAGAGAGATCGTGGGAATAAGGCAAAAAGAAGCAGAGACTCTTTACGATTATTGGGAGCGGTTTAAGAAGTTGTGTACAAGCTACCCACAACATGGTACAACAGAACAATCTCTCCTCCAATACTTTTATGAAGGTTTGAAACCGATGGAAATGAATATGCTAGATGCTGCTAGTGGAGGAGCATTGGTCAACATGACTCCCCAACAAGCAAGGGACTTAATCTCTACAATGGCTACAAATTCTCAGCAATTCTGAGCTAATCCTGAACCCCCTAGAAGGGTTCACCAGCTAAGTAATTCTTCCATAGAAGATAGACTTGATAAACTTACTAATATGATGATTACTCTTCTTACAGAAAAAACAAAGACAGCTCAGTTATGTGGAATATGTGCTACACCTGAGCACACAACTGATGCATGTCCAAGTTTGTATGATGACTCTATGGCTTACTTAGGTGCAGTGGGAAATTTTCTTGGCCCACCACAGAGGCGATACGACCCTTACTCTAATACCTACAACCCAGGATGAAGGGATCACCCTAACTTAAGTTATGGGGCCAACCCACAATATAACCGACCATACCGTAACCGAAGTTCCACAGTGACCACAAGATTCAGGTAATTCTCTAGAAACTTTGGTCAATAAATTAGCAGCTAATATGCTTGATTTTCAACAGAAAACTGAGGCATCTATAAGAGAATTGACCATATCAGTTGAGAAATTAAACTATCAAGGGAAGCTGCCATCACAAACAAAATCGAATCTAAGACAACATGCAAATGCAGTGATGTTGCAAAGCGGTAAGGTACTGGAATCGATTTTCGGCAGGAATCATGCCCAAGAAATTGCCTAGGAAAAACCTGAGAAAGACGAATAGGTCCGACCAAAGCCTCCATTGCCTAAAATACAACCTCTATTTCCAGAACGACTCAACCAGTGTCGAAAAGGTAAGGAGGACAAGGAAATCCTCGAAACATTCAAGAATGTCAAGATCAACATACCATCGTTGGATGCCATCAAGAAAATACCGAGGTAGGCTAAATTTCTTAAAGAGCTTTGCACCAACAAGCGGAAATTAACAGGTAATGAAAGGGTGAATGTTGGTGAAAATGTGTCCGCAGTGTTACAGCGAAAAATGCCGGCAAAATGTAAGGATAGGGGCATGTTTGCAATACCATGCAAAATAGGTCATTTGGGAATTAAAAAGGCTATGTGTGATCTAGGAGCCTCCATAAATGTAATGCCATACTCTATTTATGAATCACTTAACGCAGGACAGGTGTTAGCATTCAATTGGAAGACAGGTCCGTTGTGCATCCCGAAGGAGTCCTCAAGGACGTATTAGTTAAAGTCAATGGACTTATTTTTCCTACAGATTTTTATGTGATAAAAATGGAGGAGGATAATGCTCTCGGGTCTTCAGACATCTTACTGGGGTGACCTTTCCTTAGTACCGCAAATGCTAAATTGACGTACGAAGCGGAACCCTCACGATGGAGTTTGATGGGGAGATCGTGAAGTTTAACGTTTATTGCACAATTAGCCACCCAAGTGAAGTCTTGGACGTAAATCATGTTGACATAATTAACTCATCAGTAGAAAAAACTTTTGAGTCATCTTTTGGAGATAAATATAAATGATGTTTGATTATTTTGAATCTAGTAATAAATTATTAGCTCCTATGGATACTAAACTTCTACCTTTTGTTGTGCAGGCATCAGATCTGAAATTAAAACCACTTCTTGAGCATCTCAAATTCACATTTTTGGAGAATGATGCGACCATTACCAAATTAAAAGGGATCAACCCCTTAGAGGAAAATATGAAACCGATGAAAAAGGCGCAAAAATGATTAAACCCAAATATGGTGGATGTGATAAAAAATGAGAATTTCCAAGTTCACACGATTAAAAAGATTTATTTTGAGCCACCGTAGAACCATTTAAGTCGTCGAGCTAATGACGTTAAACAAGCACTTGTTGGGAGGCAACCCAGTCCTTATTATTATTATTATTATTATTATTATTATTATTATTATTATTATTATCATCATTCATTATTATTATTTCTTATTTCTTACTTTCTTTTCTTTTCTTTTTAATTTAATTTATTTAATTTAAATATTAATAAATTTCTCTTCTTCTATCTAGGTAAATCGGAGCGAAAATTCTAAGAAAAAGGGAGACAAAACAGAGCCAAATAGCCCTATCCACGGTACCAAACAGTCTCTATTCTAGATACTATTCTAGCCCAGAATACCATATCCCTGCAGCCAAACTACCCTATTCCTGCACCCAACCATCCTTAAACCTGCAACCAAACACCCCTTTTCAGCCAATTAAAACCCCCAAAACTTAAAAAAAATTCCATTTCCTTTCTTTAGCTGCCGAAATTCACTCCCTCTCCCCTACCAATTGCCATTCGCCTTTCGACGCCTCCCACCGCCACCCACCATTCGCGATGGTTTAAACCCAAAGCCACACCACCGACGTCGCCTCTCACTCCCCATCATCATTGCGCCATTCGACCTCCCCTTTCTCCTGTTCTCCCACGATACAAGCCACCGAGCCCTCTACAATTGACAGTAGCTACACGGGAGTTTTTCTAAACTTTTCTACCTATTTATTTCTTTTGCGTCCACATTGAGGACAATGTGTTTTAAGTAGGGGAGATACTTTTCAGACATTCTTGTGTCTCGATGTCATTTGTGTTTGCTACTTGAGGCTTTATTACATCTATTTTTTCTAAGAATATTCGTCGCTTTTCATGCCCAAGAATTTGACCACGACTTGCCTTTGTTTAACCTACATGCATGATTCTTGGCTCTTGAGTGCTTATGATTACTCTGCTTGATTTTAACACCTTGTTTTATTTTATTAGGCTAAAATAATTATGATTCGTAAGTTAACTCTATCTTGCTTTTGTAAAATTGATCAAGTTTAATATCAAGTGGACACTTAATACATTTGCATGCCTAAATTATGTTCATGTCTATTAGGTGGTTTCTAAAACTTATTTTTGACACTTGATTATTTCTCTTAGGTCCTCTTAAAATTAAAATTTCGTGTAAATTTTGTTTAATAAATGTTTCTAAGGTTATGAGTGCACCTTAGAACATGACTGACTGAGTAACCGGGGTAGGGTGCTTGGGTTGTCATTCTACTTTGCATCAAAAGGTTGTGTGACGTGATAGGTTAAACTCCGCTAACCAAGGTTATGAGTGCATCTCAGAATGTGACTGATTGAGTAACCGGGGTAGGGTGCTTGGTTGTCATTCTACTTCGCGTCAAAAGGTTGTGTGGTTAAAACTCCGCTGTAGAAAATAAATAATTTTAAGAGTATGTTGAAATGAAATGTAAAGGGTGGGGTGCTTGGGTTGTCATCTCTCTTTGCGTCAAAAGGTTCAATATATTCCAAAGTAAATAAATAATAATACTAAAATAAAAAAAAAAAAAAAAAGAAAAGAAAAATAGTACTAATAAAATTGCAGTTGGGGACTAAAGGAGAAAATAAATAGAGTGTCTTGGTAGGTTTGGTAATTTGCCTAAATAGCATGAAATAATTCAAGACGATTTTAATTTTTGTGTGTGTTAATTGGAGTACTTTTTCTATTTTACTTAAAGCAAGCTTAGAAGTTCTCTTTATTTTTCATATGCATTTTTTTACTAATCTTTATAAAACTTTGGAGTAGAATTTCTTTCAGGATCTCATTTTTATAGTGGATAGGAACCACACTTGAGGGCAAGCATGGGCTAAGTAGGGGGAATTTGATAATAATCTAGAACGTCATGTTTTTATGTGCTAATTGCATATTTATTTTGAGTATGATCCTACTCATTTGGGCTATTTATGGTCTTTTATCTTATAGGGACTAAATTAGAGGCAAAAGCAAAATTAAGGGCCAAAAGCGTGAATTTAGAGATAAAATGGGCCAATGTGCAACAAAGGGAAAAGATGGTCCCAAAAGTGCAAACATGGATGACAGAAGGATTGAGATGCAAAAAGAAGAGACTTTGCTTTATTAGACTCTATTTTAATTATATTAGGATAATTATTGAGGATTATTTAATTTCTTTATTTATCTTTATTTATCTTTAACTATTTGTAATTATCTTTAGGAATTTAAGTAGGACTAGTCTATCTATCTTAGCATTATAAATAGGGGATGAAGTGACTCAAATTAAGGTTCATCTTTTTCTGTAACACTTTCCCCATAAGTTTTTGTTCTTTCATATTTCTTTTTAATAAAACCTTAATTTATATATTTATTTTCTTTTCCACCACAACCATGAGCCACTAAAACCCATCTAGCCAAAGGTTGCCGAAAATCCCCAAAAAGGGTTCATGAGGTTTAAAATTCGTACTTAGCCTTCTCAACGTGGTATAAATCGTTTCTCAGACTATGGGGTGACGCTTAGTCCATGTCCCTTAAGTAATCTTTTCAACGTTTGTAAGGAACAGTCGCTTTGTATATTTTGAGAAGGTTGCACAGTCGGTTCGTTAGCTTACTGCGTCAGAGGTTAGCGAGCCCAAGAGACAAAATGGCGTGGGATTTGCCATTGAGAAACGTTGATCTAGCATAGATGATCCCAAAAGAGCGATTGTTGGCTAGAGTCAAATTCCACCAAATTGAAGTCTAAATCCTTGGAGCTGGTGGTCGTAGGCGTCCTCTTCCACTATAACTGGCTTATTTGATTTGAGAAGGATCATCTAAAAGCCAAGGATTGAACCTAAGGCGGATCGAGGCAACTAGAGGCTAGAATCTCTCCACATAAGAAACTTTCTCTAAAACTCTTTCTTTTTATTTTCCTCATTTAATTTTCATAATTTATTCTCATAATTTCAATTCATTTTAAATTATTTTTTTATTTTCCCAGATCAAACTTTTAATTACATTATTTTATTTTTTCAGAACATGAGTTTTCTTGGGCACGATTCGCCCAAGATTTTGAGAAACAAGCATTCAGTATAATCCGGCCCCGAGGATTCGACCCTACTTCCCTTTCTTGTGTTTTTTACTATTTTACCGAATAGGATATTTTGGTGCTTTCAACGACGCATCAATTAATATGTTTTGTCTTTGAATTTTTTATGAATTTGACTATAATAGGCTAATTTGTGAAAATGAGAAATTGAAGGACTAAAATGTGAAATAAATGAAATATATGGGTTGTTAGGGATCTATAGAGAATTCAGCTAAGCATGGGTCATATTGAATTTTGTGTATTTTATGATTTTATGAAATAGGGACTTAAATTTCAAACAGTGAAAATGTGAGGGCTAATTTGTAAAATACCCTAAATATATGTATATGGTTGGAATTGAATGAATTGGTTAATAAAAGAGTTAAATTTGAATGCGAATAGATCAAGAACCAAAGAAAACGAAATAAAATCGGAGAAAATCAAAAGTGCTCGAGTAGTCGTTTCCATCCGTTCGTATCAGTACGAGGTAAGTCGATATACAAATAAATGTTTTTGAATTGAATTATTATTGCTTATATGTTAATGAAATGTGATGAAAGGCTATTGGAGTTGATTATGTTAAATCTGAGAAAATACTGATAATGTGATGACCTTCAAAAAGTCCCGCGCGAACCTTAGGAAGTAGTTAGGATACGTATGTCATGACATAGGATTCCGATATGTGTTATCATGTAAGAACACGTCTAGAACGTTGGCATCGATTTGTGATTTATGTGTAAGACCATGTCCAGGACATCAGCATTGCAATTGATTTCATGTAAGACACTGTTTGGGACAGTGGCATCGATATTGATTACATGTAAGACCACGTTTGGGACGTTGGCATTGTACGAGCTTTCTGAGCTATCCGAGTATCCTATTTAAATTCAAACAATTCAACGGGCATTCCAAGAAATGAATGAGTATATGAATGTACATTCAAATTCTGGTATATATGTATGTATATGAATTTGGCAATAAGAGGTATGTATGTATAAGATTATTTGATATATGAGCTACTTTACATGATATGTGCTTATGAACAAGTAGACATGATCAATGAAGACATAAAAAGAATATGACTTGTGATTGTGTTATGCCTTGAATCATATGTATGAAATGGTTTATAATTATTCTATGTCATAAGTTTATTTGTGTACGGCTTACTAAGCTTTTGAAAGCTTACTTTGTGTGTGTTTGCATTGTTTTATAGATTATCGAAGCTACTAGAAGCTCAGGGATCGTCGAGGATCATCACCACACTATCAAACTATACTTTGGTACCTTTTAAAAATGTACATATAGAAGTATAGCATGTATAGGCTAGAGAACTTAAGTTATGTTTTGAAATGTGTACACATAGCCATGTGATATGGCTTGATAATGAATGTCACTAAGGAATGAATTTAGTGTATGTTAAGTGATACATAAGTTGATATGTTTGATATGCTCATGAATGAATAAAAAGATGGTTGACCTTATTAAGATTTATGGTTGATTTTAGGAGTTGAAATGATGAGAAATGTTATGAATTGAAATGAATTGTTATGAGGTTCGAACCATTTTTTTTTTTTGAAGTGAGATTAGTATTTGAAATTGGCATGCTTGAGTTAGACTTGTATATAGAAATGAATGATGTTGTTATGGGGCAAATTGTGCATAATTTGGTATGTTTTGGTTTTTTTTGGAACATGAAATGATGCTTATTTGGTGCTTGTAGGTTTGACCCAAACTGGGTGGTAATTTGGTCATGCAAATGGCCTATAACTGCCCACACGATTGACCACATGGGCGTGTGACCCGACCGTGTCCTTCACTGTCCCATTTCGAAGTAAATCAGTGTTACACACGGGCCAGACACACGGGCGTGTGACAGGCCATGTCGAATGAGTGTAAAATGTTTCGATATATCCAGTAATGCCCCTTAACCCTAGTCTGGCGACGAATATGGGTAAGGGGTGTTACAATACACAAGCTAGACACACGGGCGTATGGTCGGCCGTGTGACCCAAGTTAGTATGTATGCCCTATTTTCACACGGCCTGAGACATGGGATGTCTACTAACCATGTGAGGCACACGGGTGTGTGACCGTTGTTTACATGAAAAATTTCTAAGTGTCTAAATTTTTTGTATGATATAGGTTTAGTTCTGAATCACTTCTAAAGCATGTTTAGGGCCTCGTAGGCCCTTATAAGGGACAATGTGATTATGTTGAATGATTTGTGAGAATGAATGCTTATTGTTTCATAAATTATGCTATACGTGTTGTGAATTGATCAGTAATTCCTCATTTTTCGACGTTGAATATGGTTAAGGAGTATTACGTTTATTGGTATCAAAGCAACAGTTTAGTTAATTTTAGGACTAACGTAGCGTGTATGAGATTCTAGATATACATGCCATATATATACTGTGATAGTGTGATGACTCCTGACATTTGAAAATGTGTTTTAATATAGTAATGGATCCCAATTGAGCAATAGTTGATGAGGTTGAGAGTAATGCGCCTGCTCCAGCGCAAGGGACAGCGCCAACTGGTTCTAGACCTGTGACGGGTAGCTAGGGAGGAGAGGCTAAAGAAGCCTTCTTCCAAATTATAAATGAATGGTTCACTCAGTACATTCGTATAAACCTGGTTGCTCAACAACCTCCACCCCTTCCTAATCCTCAACCTGTACATGTAGCTCCTCAATGAGTCGAGCCTTTAAGATTAAATAAGCCTCAAGTTGATAAGATCCGTAAACACAGAGCTGAAGAGTTCAGAGCTAATGTTGAAGATGACCCTCAGAGAGCCGAGTTTTGGCTTGAAACATGATTAGAGTGTTTGACGAGCTTTCTTGCATGCCAGCTAAATGTTTAAAGTGTGCTATATCCCTGTTGAAAGATATTGCATATCAGTGGTGGAATACATTAGTTTCGGTGGTGCTGAGGGAGAGAGTTACCTGGGAATTCTTTCAGACTGAATTCTGAAAGAAATACATTAGTCAACGGTTTTTGGATCAAAAGCATAAAGAGTTTTTAGAATTGAAACAAGGTCGCATGACTATAACTGAGTATGAAAGAAAATTTGTATGGTTAAGCAAGTACGCTCGAGAGTATGTTTCCATTGAAGAAATTATGTGCAAGCGATCCGTAGATGGATTGAATGAAGATATAAAACTACTAGTCAGAATTTTAGAGTTGGAAAAATTTGTCATTCTTGTTGAGAGGGCTTGTAAAGTAGAGGATCTTAGCAAAAAAAGAGAAAGGCAAATTCAGAAGCAAGAGACTCGAGAAAAAGATCGATGAGTAAGTAGTATCAATCTTCATCGAAGAAATCCAGAGACTATTTTAATCAATTGACAGTTTCAGTGAGATATTCTAATCTGGGTCGTGGAAAGCAATATGCCAGTCTTAAAGCTCAAACTATATCGGTATCAAATGTTGGCAATGTGAAAGATGTTAAACCTGAGTGTCAACAGTGTGGAAGGCGGCATTTTGTAGAGTGCTGGATGAAAAATAATAATAGAGCTTGTTATAGTTGTGGTTTATGAGATTATTTTATCAGAGATTATCCCGAGCTAAATGAAAAAGATAAATTTCAGAATGCAAGGTCAAACAATACAGCTACCCGAGGGAGGCCACCAAGAAATAAGGGAAATGCAAGAGGTAACCATGGTACAACGAAAGATTCTACAATGAGATCTGGGGCCAGAGTACCTAGTAGAGCTTATGCTATTCACGCCTGCGAAGATGCGTCATCACCTGATGTCATTACCAATACATTTTATCTTTACGACACTAATGTTATTACATTGATTGATCCTGGATCTACTCATTTATATATATGTATGAATTTGGTGTCTAATAAGAATTTGCCTATTGAGTCTACTGAATTTGTGATTAAATTATCGAACCCTTTAGGCAAGTATGTTCTAATTGATAAAGTACGCAATAAATGTTCTTTAATGATTCGGGGTTACTATTTTCCGGCTGACTTGATACTTTTACCATTTGATGAGTTCGATGTAATTCTGGGAATGGATTGGTTGACTTTGCATGATACTGTTGTAAACTGTAGACGAAAGACTATAGAACTGAAATGTCAGAATAATTAAATTCTCCGGATTGAATTTGATGAGTCGAGTGGTTTACCAATAGTGATTTCATCGATGTCAGCCCAGAGGTATGTGAGGAAAGGTTGCGAAGCTTATCTCACTTATGTTTTAGATACTGAAGGGTCTGAAAAGAAGGTTGAATTAGTACCAGTTGTTTGTGAATATCCAAATGTATTTCCTAAAGAATTACGTGATTGCCACCTATTAGAGAGGTTGAGTTTGGTATTGAATTAGTACCGAGAACAATGCACCCTAGGGTTAAAAGAATTGAAAGCACAATTGCAAGAGTTGACAGATAAAGGATTTGCTAGACCAAATTTCTCACTCTAGGGTGCACCGGTGTTGTTTGTTAAAAAGAAAGACAGGTTAATGAGAATGTGTATAGACTATGGTCAGCTTAACAAAGTTACGATAAAGAATAAGTATTCGTTGCCAAGAATAGATGATTTGTTTGATCAGTTGAAAGGTGCAACAGTGTTTTCAAAGATTGATTTGAGATCGGGTTGTTATCAGTTGTGAGTAAAAGACTCAGATGTACTGAAAACTATATTCAGAACGAGGTATGAACATTATGAATTCCTTGTTATACCTTTTGGTTTGACTAATGTTCCTGCCATTTTTATGGATTTGATGAATTAGATTTTTAGATCGTATTTAGATAGGTTTGTTGTTGTGTTCATTGATGACATTTTAATCTATTCGTAAGATGAATCTGAGCATGTCGAGCATTTGAGGATTGTATTGCAAACCTTAAGAGACAAGTAATTGTATGCTAAATTTAGCAAATGTGAGTTCTGGCTCTGGAAAGTTGGATTGTTGGGACACATAGTCTCGACGGATGGTTTTTGACTTGATCCGAGCAAGATTTCTGCAGTTATTGATTGGAAACCACCTAGAAATGTATCTGAGGTTAGAAGTTTTTTGGGATTAGCTGGTTACTATTGACGCTTTGTTAAAGGGTTCTCGATGATTGCTACACTGATGACCAGATTACTACAGAAAGATGTGAAGTTTGAATGGTCCGAGAAATGTCAACAAAGTTTCGATCAATTGAAAGCATTATTGACAGAGGCACCAGTGTTAGTTCAGCCTGAGTCGGGTAAAGAATTCGTAATTTTCTATGATGCACTGTTAAATGGCCTGGGTTGTGTTTTGATGCAGGAAGGGAAAGTTGTAGCTTATGCCTCGAGATAGTTGAGCTGCACTAAAATAATTATCCAAACGCACGATCTAGAGTTACCCACGATAGTGTTCACAATGAAAATTTGGCATCATTATTTTTTTGGTGAGAAATGCCATGTTTATATTGACCACAAAAGTTTAAAATATCTAATAACTCAGAAATATTTGAATTTGCGACAGTGAAGATGGTTAGAATTGCTAAAAGACCATGAATTAGTGATTGATTATCATATGGGGAAAGCTAATGTAGTTGCTGATGCTTTGACCCGAAATTCCTTATTTGCTTTACGTGCTTTGAACACACAACTAGCTTTGTCTGACGATGGTTCGATAGTAGCCAAGTTAAAAGCAAGACCCCTATTTCTACAGTAGATTTGTAAGGCTCAAAATGTTGATAATGAATTGCAAGCATAACGAACTCAGTGTGAGTCGACTTCTGATTTAGAGTTTCGATTAGGGCCTGATGAATGTTTGATGTTCCGAGGTAGAATTTGCGTACCGAGAAATCTTGAGCTTATTCAAAAGATTTTAAATGAAGCACATAGTAGTTATTTATCAGTACATCCGGGAAGCACAAAAATGTATAATGATTTGAAACAGCTTTATTGGTGGCACGGCATGAAACATGATATCTTAGAATTTGTTTTGAAATGTTTAATTTGTCAGCAATTCAAAGCTGAGCATCAAGTGCAGTCAGGTTTATTACAGCCTATTATGATTCCTGAGTGGAAATGGGATAAAGTAACAATGGATTTCGTATCGGGTTTGCCCTTATCTCTAAAAAAGAAAGATAAAATCTAGGTTGTTATTCATAGATTAACGAAATTAGCTCATTTTATTCTGGTCCTATAACACCCCAAACCCGGTCTATGCATTGAGACTAGATTTGGTTTGTTACATGAATCGAGCTATCTTAAAATCTTCAATAAGTTGAAAACTACAATATTATTTTTATTTACGGGGTTTAATAAAATCAGAAGAGTATTTTAATTTGATGAATATTAGAAAACATTAGTTGAAAAACATTATTAACATTGTATTATAAAAACCCTTAGGTAATTTATTTAAGAGTTAACAATAATAAAATATTTATAAAAGAATTTCATATATTTGAAAACCCAAATTTATTTTAATAAAAACATCATATAATCATAGCCCATATTTAAAAGTCCAAAATATAGTTTAAAACCAAACACACATAAAAATCCATAAAATTATTAATAGAGGCCCTTATTACATTAACCCAAAATAGTAAAATACTTATTAAAAGTTCAGAGTTTAATAAACCTATGTTTTGCAGTATGGCCTCCACGAAGTCATCCTCGGCCCAAGTCCACGTCAATTTCCATTACCTAAGATGGAAAAATTTTAAGGGGGTGAGTTACTTAGAACTCAGTGTATAACTCACTTACTTGTCCACTGGGCCAGATTTTCAAATTATGGATTTGGGCCTTGAGCCCATAAGCAAAAATAATATAATGAATAACATAATTAATAGCATGCATGTAAAAATGAATTTTTCCCTCCCAAACCTAATTCCATCCGCTACACACCCCGTACCAACCATCACACTGTGGGATCAAGTCAACCCACCCGCCATCACACCAATCATAGGCATTAAGCCAATTTATATTTTGTGGCATAGCCACCGAACTAGATTGTGACCAAGTCACCGAACTAGAGGCATTGAGCCAATTATTATTTTGTGGCGAGCCACCGAACTAGAGGCAAATAGCCATTTATAACTTTTGTGGCGAGCCACCGAACTAGAGGCAAAAAGCCATAATTTTGTGGCGAGAGCCACGAACTAGATTTTGGCAGCAGCCTTCTTCTCTTCATCATTTCCCAACCCATGCAATATGTATGCAATAGTAAACTACGGTCATACAATAATTTTATTAAAAGGCCCATTAACAAGAGTTAATATTTCCAAATCTTTATTAAGGCCCATAAATAACACTTTGGCCTAATTAACTATTTATCAACTAGGGCCCAAATTTACGATCTAGCAAGAATTCGGCCCATTTATCGATCTAGCAAGTATTTTAGTCCGTTTAACAATTTAATAGAGTTTACGGCCCATTTATCGATCTAGCAGGGATTTCGGCCCAATTTATAATCAAACAGAGATTTCGGCCCGATTATCAATCTAGCAGAGTTTTTGGCCCATTCATCGATCTAGCAGAGATTTCGGCCCAATTTACAATCAAACAGATATTTCGGCCCGATTATCAATCTAACAGAGTTTTCGGCCCATTTATCGATCTAGCATATTTTACGGCCCATTTTTTTTTACGAAACATACAACTTACATATTAACAAGTAATTTCTCGAGGGCGTTTTCGTAATTTTCATGATTTTAGTCGTTTTCATGTATTTTCGTCGAAATATCAGTTGTTACGTTTCATACCGATCTAGTCGTTTTTACGATTTTACTTCAATACCAAAATTGATATCCAACCCGAGAAAAAAGTGTGAAGTTACACACCTCGATACCGAGAGTACTAATCCTTCTCGCTCCTCGACACCTAAAACATATTTCGATCCGTTAGAACACTATTTTGTATAAATATACTTTATCGATAATAGATCCAAAACCTTACCCCCTTGATTTTGAATCACTTCGATTTTCAGTTTCTCCTCGTTTATTGGTTCGTTAGTCGCCGAGAATCCACTAACGTATAAAGGCTCGGAAGTTCGTACCACTTCAAATAATTGACTTCTTTCGGAAGATGGTCCGCAACCTGGTGGAAAATCCCGGACTGCCGAAACCGCTCTTCATTTAAATGGGGGATTTACAGATCCGCCCCTCTTAATATGACTAAACACCGCCCTTTTCTTCCCTATTTTGAAAGTCTTCAAGATCAAAAGAACATTAATCCAATCTAAAATAATATCGAAATAATACTAGAGGTTTTAAAGGATGTGATTTCCTTACCACAATAAATCAATTCCAACGTTTCTACGATTCTCTCGAACACTTGAGTTCCGATCTTCCGTTATTGCACTATATTATAACGAATAAAACGTTAATAAAACGAACGTTTATTTCGATCCAAATGGTCCTTCATGACACCATCAATATTCTACCATATCACTATTAACTAATTGAAAGCGAAAAAGAATCCCTTACCTATATTTCCACGGTTGAAAAGAATCGATTGATAAAGATGTTTGTGATTAAAGAAAGATTCGACTATGTATGATCAAATAAAAGAAAGAAAGGTTCGGCTATGGGCACTCTAGCATTCAGCCATGAAAGAGTTTAATGGAGAAACTTTGAGTGAAAAGAAATAAAATATGAAAGAAGAGATGGTGATGATGTTGTTTTGATTTCAAAGAGAAGAGAATAAAAAGATTGGTTTTAGGAGCTAGGTACATTCGGCCATGGTAAAAAGAAAAGAAAAAGAATGGCTTTTGGTATAGGTGATTTCGGCACTCAAAGAAAAGGCACAAAACAAATGCTAAAGCAATAAGCAAAAATGACCAAATGGTCAAAAGATTAGAGCTTTACCAAGGTTCAATTTCGGCCAAAGGAAAAAGTTGAGAAGAGGAATGCAAAATTTTGCACAAAGTTGCTAGGAATGACCAAAAAGAAACTTCAATTCTTAGCCAAACTATCACCAAAAATTCGGCTTCCCCTTTAGTCCAAATTGTCATCCCTATGCATGGTCAATTGACCATGATATTGTTTCCATAACTTTTCCTTGATATGTGCCCCATATCTTCATATCCTTCCTTAATTTCTTGATTCCCTTCCTTAAGTTAACAATTTTCTTTAATCCTTTGATATGCTAACCAAAAATAACATGGTCAACACTTACCATATATGCTCTTGGCCGACACTTGCAATACATGTGCAGAAAAATTAAAATAAAATTTACCTAGATGCTAAACAAGGATTCGAACCTCTCCCTCATGCTACAACTCATGCGCCAACACCACCATGCCATATACTCATTTTATGTCACTTATTAACACTTAATTTAACTTAAGTATTAATGACACTTGCTTCTATTCAGTAAATTCTCAAATATTAAATTTATTCCTTACCCAAATTATGCTATACTCTTCTTTAGGACTTCAATAAACATGAAAATAAAAGTAAGAAATTTTCCTTTAAAATCTAAACACCAAATCATGCAATATATAAATACTCAAATTTTTAGGGTGTTACAACTCTACCTCCTTAAAGAAAATTTCGTCCTCGAAATTTACAGTTGAAAGAGGTGAGGTATTGTTGCTTAGAATTGCATCCCCGGGCTCCCACGTAGCTTCCTCCACGTGGTGGTTCGCCATAGAACTTTGACCAACAGCACGGTTTTCTTTCTTAGCACTTTGACATCTCGGTCTAAGATTTCCACTGGTTCTTCTTCAAATGACAAATCTAAATTCAACTCCAATTCTTCTATTGGTATAATGTGCAAAGGATCCGATCTATAACGCCTCAACCTGGAAACATGAAAAACATTATGAATTTGATCCAATTCCGGAGGTAACTCAATCTGATAAGCCACTGGACCAACACGCTTTAGCACACGATAAGGTCCAATGTATCTAGGACTTAGCTTGCCCTTCTTTCCAAACCTGAAGATCTTTTTCCAAGGAGAGACCTTCAAGAAAACCTAATCCCCCATATCATACTCGATGTCCTTACGCTTCAGGTCTGCATACGACTTCTGTCTATCTGAGGCTTCTTTCAACCGTGCTCGAATAACTTTTACCTTATCCTCTGTTTTAGATATCAACTCAGGACCTAACACCTGTCGCTCACCCAACTCAGTCCAACAAATAGGAGAACGACACTTATGACCATACAATGCCTCGTAAGGTGCCATCTAAATGCTAGATTGATAGCTGTTGTTATACGCGAATTCTGCCAGTGGTAGATAATCCTCCCAACTACCCCTGAAGTCGATTACACATCCTCTTAACATATCTTCTAATATCTGAATTACTCTCTCCGACTGACCATTTGACTGAGGATGAAAAGCCGTACTAAAGTTTAGCTTTGTTCCCAGAGCTTTATGCAAAGCTTTCCAAAATCGGGATGTAAACCTAGGGTCCCTATCCGATATAATAGACACGGGTACCCCATGCAGCCTCACAATTTCGGATACGTACAGTTTCGCCAACTTATGCAATGAATAATCCTTACGAACTGGCAGGAAATGAGCAGTCTTCGTCAAACGATCAACAATTACCCACACAGAATTTTTCTTAGTAGGTATTAAAGGTAACCCACTAACAAAATCCATGGTTATCCGTTCCCATTTCCAAAGAGGAATCCTTACCGGTTGTAACAATCTGAGCGGTAATTGATGTTCGCCTTCACTTGTCGACAAGTCAAACATTTTCCCATAAATTCTAAAATCTCACGCTTCAACCACCGCCACCAATATCATTAATCGGAGATCTCGATACATCTTATTTCCTCCGGATGCATAGCATAAGGGCTACTATCGCCTCCAGTAGAATCATTTGCCTCGGATCCGAGTCCTTAGGCATACATACTCTTCCTCGAAAGCACAACACACCCTCCGTGTTTATTCCAAAATCCTCGATTTCACCATTTTCAACTTGTCAAGTAAAGGTCCCAACTTCTCATCGATGTCTGCTTTTTCCTTGATTTGTTCCACCACGAGGCTTCACCAAGTTACGCTAACAAACCGCCATCCTCATACTGAGACTCAAATGGGCAAACAATGCTCTCAAATCAAATACTGTCTTACGACTTAACGCGTCAGCTACCACGTTAGCCTTTCTAGGATGATATTCGATTGAGAAATCATAATCCTTTAATAATTCTACCCATCTTCTTTGTCTTAAATTCAACTCCTTTTGGGTAAGGAGGTATTTAAGACTCTTGTGATCCGTGTAGATGATGATTTCTCACCGTAGAGATAGTGCCTCCAAATCTTTAGAGCAAAGACCACAGCAGCTAACTCCAAATCATGCGTAGGGTAGTTTACTTCGTGTGGTCTCAGTTGACGAGAAGCATAGGCCACCACCTTTCCATTTTGCATTAACACACAACCGGACACTGTGTGAGACGCATCACAATAAGCAGTGAATTCTTTTCCGACCTCAAATTTGAATCAAAACTGGAGCTTCCGTCAGGATCTTCTTCAATTTCTCGAAACTCTCATGCTGCTTATCAGTCCAATAATACGGAACTCCCTTCCGCAACAGTTTAGTTAGGGGTGCAACAATCAACGAAAACCCCTCTACAAAACGTCTATAGTATCCAGCCAAACCCAAGAAACTCCAAATTTCAGCTACCGATGTTGGTGGTTTCCAATCTAGAATAGCCTCAATTTTCCGAGGATCCACCCTTATTCCTTCGGCTGATACCACATGACCAAGGAAAGTCACTTCCTTTAGCCAAAATTTGCATTTACTAAATTTGGCATACAGTTGCTTATCACGAAGTAGCTGTAATACTATCTGCAAATGCTTGTCATGCTCCTCCTCATTTCTCGAATAAACTAATATGTCATCTATGAACACTACCACAAATCGGTCTAAATATGGTTGAAAGACTCGGTTCATCATGTCCATAAATGTGGCTGGTGCATTGGTTAATCCAAACGGCATCACTACAAACTCATAGTGTCCGTAACGTGTCCGAAATGCCGTCTTATAAATGTCCGCTTCTTTCACCTTGAGCTGGTGATAACCCGACCTTAAGTCAATTTTGGAGAAAATTGAAGCTCCTTTTAATTGATCAAACAGGTCATCAATTCTCGACAGAGGATACCGATTCTTGATCGTCAATTTATTCAATTGTATGTAGTCAATGCACATACGCATCGATCCATCCTTCTTCTTGACGAACAAAACTGGTGCTCCCCACGGAGACACACTTGGTCGAATAAATCCCCGATCCAACAATTCTTGAATTTGAGCTTTAAGCTCAGCCAACTCCTTTGGTGCCATTCTATAAGGAGCAATGGACTTGGAGTCGTCCGTGCAAAAGCTCAATGCCAAATTCTACTTCCCGATCTGGAGGTATACCAGGAAGTTCTTCGGGAAATACATCGGGAAATTCCTTCACTGTCCTCGCATCATTCATAGATAACTCTTTGGCATCCAAAGCATAGATAAAGGCTAGGAATGCTCCATATCCTTTCCGAACCAACTTCTCTGCCTTTAATGTAGATACCACATTTGCCAGGTAGTTCCTTCGCTTACCAATCATTATGACTTCCTTATCATCCGAGGTTCTTACTGACATTCGTTTTTCAGCACAATCCAATTGCGCCCGATGGTTAACCAACCAATCCATGCCCAGAATGAGATCGAATTCACCGAAAGGTAGTTCCATCAAGTTTGCTAAGAATACCTCTTCTTGAATTTTCAAGGGCACATCTTTAAACATTTTATTAACAATTACCGACTGTCCTAAAGGACTAATTACTGTCATCTCATTATCGGTAATTTCAGATTCTAAATTCAGGTTTCCTGATATGGCACTAGCTACATATGAATGGGTAGAGCCAATATCTATTAAAGCAATAACAGGTACATCGAAGATGAAGAACATACCAGTTATCACATCGGTGCATTGCCGCCTCTCGCGTCTAGCGCATAAACCAATCCAGTCGTCTTGCATCTGCGTTCCCTCTGGGACCATTGCCTCGACCCGGTGCACCTTGACCACGTCCAACCCCATTACCACCACGACCTGGTCCACGAACTCTTGGTGGCTGCTGATTACCTCTGGCCGGCTGTGCATCATTATTACGAACTTCTTGAGTCGTATCCATACGTCGAGGACAATTTTGTCTTGATGATCCATTGAACCGCATTTGTAACATGCACCCGCTTTCCTCCAACATTCTCCAAAATGTCTTTTCCACACTCGGTATAATCTCGACTTGATTATTTGCTACCGTGTTCTACCTTGAACGGTTCATTATTTTGAGGTCTCTTCGGAATCTCTTTGAAGAACCGGACTCATCGTGTCTCTCTCTTGTTTGTAATCTTTCTCGGTTCGCTGTTCAAATTTTAGCCTCCTCGGCTATTTTGGCCTTCTCCACAAGAGTGGAAAAATTTCTAACTTGTTTGTGGAGCAATCAGAACCCTCAGCTCATCATTAAGTCCATCCTCGAAACGTACACATCGTTCATGATCTGTTGATACAATTGTTTGGGCATAGCGGCTCAGACGTAAAAACTCAACTTCATATGCTGCCACTATCTTACTTCCTTGGACAAGATTCAGAAATTCTTTCCTTCGAGCGTCTACATAACTCGTTCCAACGTATTTTCCTTGGAAGGCATCTTTAAAGAGTTCCCAATTAATCGGTGCGACTTGGTGCCTTCTCGACAGATGAGCCACCACCGTCGCCTCATCTCTTAACAAGGATACACTCCTCTCGCTTTTTGCTCAACAATTGCATTCCATATCATCCATAATCCGTTCCACGACTTCGAGCCAAGATTCACCACATTCGAGCTACAGGAGACTCCTCTAAAACTTCTGCATTATTTGACTTAAGTCACTCGAAATTGACCCACGAGTTGTTGGCCCAATTCTAGTTCCAGCGACCCTTTCCAAGACTCGCAGCATTGCTTGAGTCAATGCATTATCTTCTTCCATGTGATCGCGTGATCCCGTCTCACTCTCAATTGACGCAGGTGCGTCCATTTCCAGCATATGATTTGGTGCTTCAGTCGTAGCACCTCGGCCTCTACCACGGCCATGTCTACCGCGTCCACGATCACGTCCTCTAGTGCTCATGATAGCTTGTTCGTTTTTATCTGATTACAAGTTCTATGAATCAGAAAATTTGTTTCGGTGTTTATTAACGATATTTTATGAGATTTGAGATATAAAGTTGTTTTTTCGCAACATAACCTATAGTCTCAATCTCTACGGTTTTTCACATCTAAAACTAGAAGTTCTAGAGTGTTCCTATGATCATATCATAGTAATCATTAAGCAATAAATACTTACTTGACTTGTTGCCAGATGCTTGTGGTGCCATACTGATCTTTAAAATATAATTGAACGATTTCATACAGAAATTATTTGCGAACCCAAACCACAGCCGAGTTTTTGAAACTAGCTCTGATACCATTTAATGTAACACCCCAAACTCGGTCTATGCATTGAGACTAGATTTGGTTTGTTACATGAATCGAGCTATCTTAAAATCTTCAATAAGTTGAAAACTACAATATTATTTTTATTTACAGGGTTTAATAAAATCAAAAGAGTATTTTAATTTGATGAATATTAGAAAACATTAGTTGAAAAACATTATTAACATTGTATTATCAAAACCCTTAGGTAATTTATTTAAGAGTTAACAATAATAAAATATTTATAAAAGAATTTCATATATTTGAAAACCCAAATTTATTTTAATAAAACATCATATAATTATAGCCCATATTTAAAAGTCCAAAATATAGTTCAAAACCAAACACACATAAAAATCCATAAAATTATTAATAGAGGCCCTTATTACATTAACCCAAAATAGTAAAATACTTATTAAAAGTTCGAGTTTAATAAACCCATGTTTTGCAAGATGGCCTCCACGAAGTCATCCTCGGCCCAAGTCCACGTCAATTTCCATTACGAGATGGAAAAATTTTAAGGGTGAGTTACTTAGAACTCGATGTATTACTCACTTACTTGTCCTTGGGCCGATTTTCAAATTATGGATTTGGGCCTTGAGCCCATAAGCAAAAATAATATAATGAATAACATAATTAATAGCATGCATGTAAAAATGAATTTTTCCCTCCCAAACCTAATTCCATCCGCTACACACTCCCGTACCAACCATCACACCTGTGGGGATCAAGTCAACCCACCCCGCCATCATACCAATCATAGGCATTAAGCCAATTTATATTTTGTGGCATAGCCACTAAACTAGATTGTGACAAAGTCACCGAACTAGAGGCATCGAGCCAATTATTATTTTGTGGCAGAGCCACCGAACTAGAGGCAAATAGCCATTTATAACTTTTGTGGCAGAGCCACCGAACTAGAGGCAAAAAGCCATAATTTTGTGGCAGAGCCACCGAACTAGATTTTGGCAACAGGCCTTCTTCTCTTCATCATTTCCCAACCCATGCAATATGTATGCAATAGTAAACTACGGTCATACAATAATTTTATTAAAAGGCCCATTAACAAGAGTTAATATTTCCAAATCTTTATTAAGGCCCATAAATAACACTTTGGTCTAATTAACTATTTATCAACTAGGGCCCAAATTCACGATCTAGCAAGAATTCGGCCCATTTATCGATCTAGCAAGTATTTTAGTCTTTAACAATTTAATAGAGTTTACGCCCATTTATCGATCTAGCAGGATTTCGCCCAATTTATAATCAAAGCAGATTTCGCCCGATTATCAATCTAGCGAGTTTTCGCCCATTTATCGATCTAGCGTAGATTTCGCCCAATTTACAATCAAGCAGATATTTCGCCCGATTATCAATCTAATGAGTTTTCGCCCATTTATCGATCTAGCATATTTTACTACCCATTTTTTTACTGAAACATACAACTTACATATTAACAAGTAATTTCTCGAGGGCGTTTTCATAATTTTCACGATTTTAGTCGTTTTCATGTATTTTCGTCGAAATATCAATTGTTACGTTTCATACCGATCTAGTCGTTTTTACGATTTTACTTCAATACTGAAATTGATATCCAACCCGAGAAAAAGTGTGAAGTTACACACCTCGATACCGAGAGTACTAATCCTTCTCGCTCCTCGACACCTAAAACATATTTCGATCCGTTAGAACACTATTTTGTATGAATATACTTTATCGATAATAGATCCAAAACCTTACCCTCTTGATTTTGAATCACTTGATTTTGCTTTCTCCTCATTTATTGGTTCGTTAGTCACGAGAATCCACTAACGATAAAGGCTCGAAGTTTGTACCACTTCAAATAATTGACTTCCTTGGAAGATGGTCCGCAACCCGGTGGAAAATCCCTGCATGCCAAAGCGCTCTTCGTTTAAATGGGGATTTACTGGATCCGCCCTCTTAATATGACTAAGCACCGCCCTTTTCTTCCCTATTTTGAAAGTCTTCAAGATCAAAAGAACATTAATCCAATCTAAAATAATATCGATATAATACTAGAGGTTTTAAAGGATGTGATTTCCTTACCACAATAAATCGATTCCAACGTTTCTACGATTCTCTCGAACACTTGAGTTCTGATCTTCCGTTATTGCACTATATTATAACGAATAAAATGTTAATAGAACGAACGTTTATTTCGATCCAAATGGTCCTTCATGACACCATCAATATTCGGCCATATCACTATTAACTAATTGAAAACGAAAAAGAATCCCTTACCTATATTTCCACGGTTGAAAAGAATCGATTGATAAAGATGTTTGTGATTAAAGAAAGATTCGACTATGTATGATCAAAGAAAAGAAAGAAAGGTTCGGCTATGGGAACTCTAGCATTCGGCCATGAAAGAGTTTAATGGAGAAACTTTGAGTGAAAAGAAATAAAATATGAAAGAAGAGATGGTGATGATGTTGTTTTGATTTCAAAGAGAAGAGAAGAAAAAGATGGGTTTTAGGAGCTAGGTACATTCGGCCATGGTAAAAAGAAAAGAAAAAGAATGGCTTTTGGTATAGGTGATTTCGGCACTCAAAGAAAAGGCACAAAACAAATGCTAAAGCAATAAGCAAAATGACCAAATGGTCAAAAGATTAGAGCTTTACCAAGGTTCAATTTCGCCAAAGGAAAAAGTTGAGAAGAGGAATGCAAAATTTTGCACAAAGTTGCTAGGAATGACCAAAAGAAACTTCAATTCTTAGCCAAACTATCACCAAAAATTGGCTCCCCTATAGTCCAAATTGTCGTCCTATGCATGGTCAATTGACCATGATATTGTTTCCATAACTTTTCCTTGATATGTGCCCCATATCTTCATATCCTTCCTTAATTTCTTGATTCCCTTCCTTAAGTTAACAATTTCCTTAATCTTTTGATATGCTAACCAAAAATAACATGGTCAACACTTACCATATATGCTCTTGGCCGACACTTGCTATACATGTGCGAGAAAAATTAAAATAAAATTTACCTAGATGCTAAACAAGGATTGAACCTCTCCCTCATGCTACAACTCATGCGCCAACACCACCATGCCATATACTCATTTTATGTCACTTATTAACACTTAATTTAACTTAAGTATTAATGACACTTGCTTCTCTTCAATAAATTCTCAAATATTAAATTTATTCCTTACCCAAATTATGCTATACTCTTCTTTAGGACTTCAATAAACACGAAAATAAAAGTAAGAAATTTTCCTTTAAAATCTAAACACCAAACCATGCAAAATATAAATACTCGGATTTTTAAGGTGTTACAGGTACGTACAGATTTCTCGCTTGATAAGTTAGCTGAACTGTATATTTCTGAAATGAGATTACTTGGTGTTCCCCTATCTATTGTTTCAGATAGAGATCCAAGAATTACTATGCGATTTTGGAAGAAATTGCAAGAAGCTTTGGGTTAAAAGTTGCATTTTAGCACTACGTTTCATCTACAAATGGATGGTCAATCCGATCGAGTTATTCAGATACTTGAAGATATGTTGCGTTGTTGCATTCTTGAGTTTGAAGGTAGCTGGGAGAAATATCTACCGTTTATTGAATTTACTTACAATAATAGCTTCCAATTGAGTATTAAAATGGCGTCGTACGAAGCTTTATATGGTCGTAAATGTCGAACACCATTGTACTAGACTGAGCTTAGTGAAAACAAGATTAACAGGGTTAATCTAATCAGAGAGACTGAAGAAAAGTGAAAGTAATTTGTGATAGTTTGAAAGCAGCTTCAGATCGACAAAAATCGTACGAAGACTTGAAAAGGAAAGATATTGAGTTTGAGCTTGAGGATAAAGTGTTTTTGAAAGACTGAGCGAGTTGAGCCAGTGGCATATCAACTATCTTTACCGTCTGAGTTAGAGAAAATACATAATGTGTTTTGTGAGTCGATGCTTCGACGATATTGATCTGAACCTTCACATGTTATTTCCCCGACAGAGGTTAAAATTCATTCTGATATGTCATATGCTAAAGAACCGATTCGAATTTTAGCTTGTAAGATCAAAGAGTTGAGAAATAAGAGAATCGCATTAGTAAAAGTATTATGGCATCGACACGGGGTTGAAGAAGCTACGTAGGAAACTAAGGAAGCTATACGAAAAAAAACCCAAACCTATTTGTTGGTAAGCTTTTCGGGGAAGAAAATCTCTAGAGGAGAGATGAAACAGCCCGTTTTTGGCCAAATTAGAACTGTTGTATTGGAACCACAAATTCGAGGTCAAAATATTTATTTTATTATTATTTTAATGTTTACAGTATGATTGAGTGATTGTGTGAATTTCATTAAGAAATTTTCTTGTTTGATTGGTTAATTTGATCAAAAGGACTAAATCACGTAAAACGTAAAACTTGAGTTCTAATAGCTAAAGGTGTCTAATAGCTATAGAACCTTAAAGATAAGGTCCTTATGTTGTAAATAGACCATCAATTGTGTTAGTGGACTTTTTTGGACATTATATATGTTGTTTTAATGGTTTATTAATAAGGTTAAAATGGTAATTTTTATAATAAAGGTTAATTAAATTAAACAAAACATTATTATCATCTTTTTATGCTCATCATCAATTGAAATTTAGGGCAAAGAAGAAGCCATTTCTTTTCTCTTCATTCAGATATGCTATGTTTGCCAATTAAGGTACGGTTTTTGTCTCGTTTTTAATGATTTCTATGTTTTTAATATCATTACAGCTAGTAATAGCTAGCCCAGGGACTAATTTGCAAAACTGTTAAAGATTTTGAATGTTTCCATTGATGAATATGTATGAGTTTTGATGATTGATGATAGATTTTGAATGTTTATTTTTATATAAACAAGTTTTGTAAAGTGATTTTGAGTAAAAACGCAAAATAGGGATTAATTTGTGAAAATATGAAAATGTGTGGTTAAATGTGTGAATAATTGAAAAATATGGCTACTAGGGGCATTAAGGTAATTCGGATAAGAATGGATTTGTACTAAATTGCATGAATTTGCAATTTATGTGATAAGGACTAAATTGTAAAAATGTGAAACTTTGGGGGTAAAAGTGTAAACATGCCCAAATGTGTGTTTTGGATTAAATTGAATAAAGTAGTGATTGAATAAGATGAATTTGTTATTATATAGATCAAAAAAATGAAATTCAGACCTAGATCGAGGGAAAACTAACGTTATCGACTAAACGACTCGATTCGCCGTTTTAGCATCCGAGGTAAGTTTGTACGTGATAAACATTGTTACAATATGCTTTTAATGCTTTGATATTGCATAAATTGTATATAGGAGACTACGACCATGTTCGACAACATATCAACTTTGTTTAGCACTTAGTGTGCGATTTGGAATAACTTTGGCTATGCGATGGAACTTAGTGTGTGAAACATTGAGTAAGGAACTTAGTGTGCGGGATTATAATAGTTTCGACTAAGCGATGGCACTTAGTGTGTGAAACATCGAGTTAGGCACTTAATGTGCGGGATTATAATAGTTTCGGCTATGTGACGACACTTAGTGTGCGAAACATCGAGTATTCGGTAGTGTTACAAAAATGTATGAGTTCATTATGAAATTGTACAGATATGTACATGTAAGCATGAATTTCAAATATAAAAGGTCATGACTTTGCATATAAGTATACAAACAAGCTTATGGAAGGTTTGTTAAATTCATGAATTATACATTATCTAGTTCAAATTAATGATTTGTGTTTTATGAACTGTTAAGTATATTTAGTACGAACTTACTAAGCTTTATAGCTTACTTTGTTTCTTTTGCCATGTCTTATAGTGATTTAAAAGCTAGCTCGGATTTGCGGATCGTTGAAGATTACATCACACTATCCAACCATCTACTTGGTACTTTTGAGTTGTGTATATATGGTATATAACATGTATAGGCTTGAGTCACTTTGGTTATATTTTGTATGTATTTATAGCCATGAGATTTGGCTTAATTTGGCTAGTTTGATTATGTATATATAAGAGTGCTTATGGCTTATATTATGAGGTTTGTGGAATTGGCATCATGCTTGTGAATTGGAACAAAATGATGTATGTTTGGTAAATGTTTTTACATATGAACTAATGTCATTTTGTAAAGTGTTTAATGTAACTTGGAAATGGTTGATAAATTGATGATGATTGTGATTGAAGTTTAGGCTAAGAACTGTTAGATGAAATGGTAAGAATTATGGTTGATTTGGTTGTTATGGATTGCCTATTTTGCTTTGTTTTTGTGCCATATGTGTATGTGGAGGTTTGTACCAAATGGGGTGGCAAAATGGCTTGGTAAATAGCCTATTTTTGTCCACACGGGCGTGTGTCTCAACCGTGTGTGACACATGGCATAGTACACGGCTGTGTGTCCCCTAGTGTTGCAATTGGAAGCAGGTCAGTATGCTCCACATGCCTCACACACAGGCATGTGATCGGTCGTGTGGCACAAGTCAGTATACCCCCTAATTGGAACACGGCCTAGCACACGGGCATGTGACTTGGACGTGTTGCATAAGTCATATACCCTATAGTTTTAGAACGGCCTAGCACACGGCCTGGCACACGGGCGTGTGTGGCCACTTTGAAGGGTACATGGGCTAGACACACGTGCATATGGTTGCCTGTGTGACCTAAGTTAGTATTTATGCCCTGTTTTCACACTACCTGAGACACGGGCGTGTCTACTAACCATGTGAGCCACACCGCCTATTCACACAGGCGTGTGACCCTTGTTTACATGAAAAATTTCTAGGCGTCCAAAATTTTTGTATGATATCGGTTTAGTCCCGAACCACTTCTAAAGCATGTTTAAGGCCTTGTAGGCCCTTATAAGGGACAATGTAATTGTATTGAATGATTTATGAGAATAAATGCTTATTGTTGCATAAATGTATGCTATATGTGTTGTGAATTGATTGGTAATACCTCATAACCTTATTTCAACGTTGAACACGGGTGAGGGGTGTTACAATTTCATACGAGCTTACTAAGCTATAAAGCTTACATTGTTTTTTATGTTTTATAGTGATTTCAAGCTAGCTTAGATTCGAGGATTTATTTTTTTATGTTTTATAGTGATTTCAAGCTAGCTCAGATTCGGGGATCATCAGAGATCACTTCACACTATCCACTTATCACTTGGTACCTATGAACTTTGGTATTTTAAGTATATGGCATTTATAGGGACTTTGGTCATGTTGGTTATGTTTTGGTTATGATTTTGGCCATTTGAATTGGCTTGTAAATATTTATGGTTTGGTTTGTATATTTGGCCATGTGAGTTGGCTTAAATTGGTTGTTTTGGCTATGTATATATATGTGCATATATGGTTATGTGATGCTTGATAGCTATAAGTATTATGAATGTCAAATGGTTTAGTTGTGGATTATTTTTGGACATTGGATTGTTTGTGAATTAGGTATAAAAATTAGATGGCATATTGTGGGAATTTTTTATTTGTATTGATGGATAATGAAATGGTATGGAATATACTTGATATGAGATGGATTGAATGCCTATTATGCCTTGTGTTGGTGCTTTTGAATTATGGTCTAGGTACATGTATTTAGGGGGGCAAGTTGGCTTGGTAAATAGCCTATCTTTGTCAACACAGGTAGAGACATAGGCGTGTGTCTCAGTTGTGTGTGACACACAGCCATGTTGCACGGCCTCACACATGGGCATGTGACTTAACCGTGTGGCATAAGTCAGTATACCCTACAGGATTGACACGGCCTAGTACACGGCCTGGCACACGGGTGTGTATAGCCATTTTCAGGGCACACAGGCGTGTGTGTTGGCCATGTGACCCAAGTCAGAGAGTTACACGAGTAGGACACAGGTTGGGACACGGCCATGTGCTCCCATTTCGAATGTTCACACAACCTGTGACACGGCCGTGTCTGTTGGCCGTGTGAGAGACACAGCCGAGCCACACGGGTGTGTGTCCCCTATTTTGAGAAAAAATTTCAAGGTTTCGTGAAAGTCTCCTAAGTTATCGGTTTAGTCTCGAACCCTCCCAAATCATGTTTAGGGCCTCGTAGGCCCGCTATAGAGACATTATGCTTGAGTTTGAATAATGTTTGCATGAAATGTGATATTAAATGTGAATTGAACGTTTAAATGTTTTATAAGTTAAGTAATGCTCTGTAACCATATTCCATCATTGAATATGAGTGAGGGGTGTTACACCACAAGTGAGGAAGATAATGAAATCAATGAGATTTTTGGGTGTTTTCTTGAAATATTATGGAGGTTTATGCTTGGAAAGTGAAAGAATTCATGAGTATGGAGTTTAGGAATCAAAAATCAGTTGGAAGAGTAAGGGAGAGCAAGGGATGACAACACTAGCAAGAAGGGAGAAAACTATCGTTAAAAAATAAGCTGGGAATGGGGGTTTTTAGGTTGGTTTTAAAAATTTGGTAAAAGTGCAACACAAATGCTCACAATTTTGACCTTGTTCAAATCAGTCTTTTTTTTTTCTAAAGTTAAAGGTCTTTAAAACTCATTTTCAAAAATTTATTTAACTTTCTACAAAATAAAGTCGAAAACATTACCGAAAAACCATGTCGTAAAATTTCGAACATTCTAAGGCTAAAATTCCTAAAATACCCCTAAAACTCTTAGGCCATATTTTGGAGTGTTCCAAGCTTCATGGTCTATTCATTTTCTCCCATTTGGACTTTACCATTGGACACAGTTTTATAACCAAGTGGGGAAAAAAGATTTCAGCTTTTTGGCTGTGTGCGTAGCGACTCATTTCACGGTAGATCCATATGTTTACACAAATTTGCTTCCACTGTAAAATGCCTTACAACAAAATATAGCTTCACAACTATTAACGTTAGAAACATTTAATACGGGTGCAATTCTAGTGCTTATGAACAAAATCCACATTTTAGCTACTGGAATATTATTGCTTGGTTCAAGTTAGTTGGCAAATCTGTATTTGGCCTATGGTTCCATGTACCTCTACCTCAAGTAAAGCACTTGATGACATCCTCCATATCTATATCCTCAAATTTATCTAAATTAGTTTTATCAAGAAAGTCTTTGCTATAGTAAGGTACATCATAAAACTCACATATCTCCCTAGGGGTAATCAGCAACTCTTTGCCTCTTACTGTTATCGTATCCTAATTTTGTATTTGTTTTATTTCCTAATCTCTAAAATAAGCATACAATTCTTGTGCTACTGAAATTACTACAGTTTCCTTAGAAATGTTATAGAATCTCTCCACGATGGTATCTAAACAAAGTAAAAATTTCATTGCACAAAACCATTGAGGGTTCAAACCCTCGCTCTTGAATGAATGATCTACTTTGTAGCTCAATAAAGTATTTATTGGCATTTGGATTCTCAAAATTTGCAGGGTCCAAAACTACCGAGGTTACTTAGACTGTAGCTTTCTTACTTTTCTTAGAAGGTATTTTATATTGTTCAACTTTGAAGTAATAAAAAAAAATCAATGGAACAACAAAACGAGTAAATGAACACTTCACCTTGACCTCATTGCAATTGTTTCTACTTTTCTTCTAAGTGTTTGATATTTCACCCAAATAAAGCCTTAGGAATATCAATAAGGATTTTTTGTAGCTAAGGCTTAGATGGAAAAAGAAGGTTTTAAATATGGAGATAGTTGGAAAGATTTTATTATTTAAGAGAGAAAGTTAGAGGTTGAGTTAGAGTGTTTTTAAGTTAAAATTAAGGGTTTTAGGGTTAAAAAATTGGGTAAAATAAGAGTAATGTCACTGGGTTTTGCAATTGGGTTGGGTCAACTCTATAAAAAATTACAGTGATGTCATGACATAGGGGTTTCGTGCCGTGACATTCCTGCTAGTTTTGAAATTTATGGAACTTTTTTCTACATCGTGACGTCGAGGTTGTATGTCGCAACACACTCTAAATTTTTGTGAGTCTGAGCAACCTGCCTTCTATGTCACAACATGTAGGTCCTGTGTCACAATGTCGAGATATTTATCATAGTTCCTTCAATTTTGGGATTAATGTTGTGACGTGGAAGTGTCATATTGTGGTTCTTCCTTTTTTTCTGATTTTTTGGTGCCTTGAGTGCATGTTAGACCTATATTTAATATGTCAATAAAATTTCAACTAATTGGTTAGTATAATATACATTAATATACATTTAGAGTTGACTAAAGATATCAGGTCTTGCTGCCGGACTCATCCGTCAGCTTGGTTAATGTGCAAATGGACATTCCTCGTATTTTGTTCTTGCTTGTATTGGTCCAACGCTTGTCGTGCCATTCTATTCTTCTCTTTTTATTACGATATCTAAATTTACACTTTTGACCTGTACTGATCAGTAACAATTCTTTTTGCAGATCGTCCCACTTCGTAACTTTTAAAATCAAAGAGTAACACAACCACCCTAACCTTTTTTTATAGTCTTTATTCCTTAATAAATTCAGGGATCGATGTTGCATGACATTTTTAAATAATTCATTTAATATGAATAGTGTTATAGAGAGTACCTTGTATGTCTCGTTAGAATATCATTATGTACCACATGGCTTGAGTTCTGGTTCCAGAAGTTTTTGGATTTTTTTGCACATTGGTTTATAAGTTTACTGGGTGATTTTTGTAATAACCAAGTGATCCGTGGTTCTTTCGATTTTGGTTCCATGCTTGTCAATAGTTCTGTTTGATTGATGCCAGCCTTGTAAGCATAAATCCTGTCAATGTGTATGTCTTCAATTTTTGTCAACATCCAAAAAATCCCTGAATCACTAAACTTTTAGGGTGTCTAATTAAAGATCAATATATTAAAAAAGATATTCAAATTTAATGTTTCCCCCATAATTGCATGTTTCTCCTCACTATTTTTCACAAGGTTTTGAGACTTCAGATATTTTTCCACTATATTAACATCGAATATTATTGTCTCTGGTCATTGAGATAGATCCGTAACGTCTGGTCTTTGTATTTTTTTCTCATAAATCGGATCTATTATCATTAGAGAGGTAAAACCAACTCTCATTTGATCCTTTTGTTCTACCCCATTTCCTCAACTAGTTTAATAACTTATTATGATGTTATTCGTCCTAATCCGCTCAGATACTTTACCATACCCAGGAATAGCCGACTGTTCAAGGGTTCTCCTTCCTCGCCAGTAGGTTTAGTTGTGTTCTTCTCTTCATCCAATTCTCGTCTTTACTTGCGTCGATGACCAATTGGATTTGTATTGATATTAATGTCATCCTTTTTGCAAAAGAATTGGATTTCCTCATTAAAGCTGACTTCGTTCAAGCATTAGTAACAGCCGGTTCTCCTGGATCTCCCATTCCTCATAAACTCTTACGTCATAAATGTCGTTATCATAATATATCTCCTCATCCAACCACATGTAATCAAAATTATCCATGGTTTATGCCAAACAAATTTTTGTGGTTCTTGTTGTAGGTATCTTGGACATGAATGTGCACAAAGGTTTCTTGCAAAATAGAGAGAAGTTAGTGATGTTAACAAAGAATTAAATAAATTGAAATCGTATCTATAATTAGAATATTTTCTAGTTATTCTATTAATATGAAAAAATTAAAATTACTACAGTGACATTGCCTCCTCAGTAATAATGCCAAAAACTTGACTACCTTCGGACATACCAATGTCCAGAGTAGAAATCTTGCACAAAAGATATGAAAAGCAGTATCTGCAAGTATACGGGTAAGGTTGTAATATAGTTACAACAGAGTAGGTAAGTACTTCGAGGATCGTACCCAAGGGAGGCGAGTACTAAATAATTCTAATCTAAACATATATAGATCTAACTAGTAATTTAATTGGATTATAGTACGAAGATTTAAAAGAAGGGTTTTGATAAACTATACTAAAAAAAAGAGAAAGGAAATAAAAGAATGTAAATAAATAAAACGCGAGAAATCAAACACTTAAATATGTATCAAATCTGGGCATGGGTGATTAGCTTGCTTCAATAATCATAATCAACCATCGTCATGGGTTTTCTTGTTCAAACAACTAGCCAATACCCTAACAGGATCTTCCGATTCGTCTACTAGACTATCAAGTAGGTAAGAATCACTTATCTATTGACCTCACAATCTAGACCAGTTCAGGGTTAAGGTGTTCATGGATAGGCCATACCAAATCCGGGTTAATTGCCACCTTAATGACTTCCTAGCGATGCCAGGCCTAGGGTTTTAGGTTCATCCTCTCCTAAATAGTTGATCTGCTAAGAAACCCTTACAAAATAATTAATTAATCATACCTCCACTCGCTAATCCCCCATCGGAGGATTAGTTTCTTATGGATCTAATAAACAAAATAAACTTGACAAAAAGAATAAACATAAAGAGCAATTCAAGTGAATAGAATTTAGAAAAAGCCTGATTTGTATTTAAATTTTAGTTAGAATCCTCACAGAGTTTGATAGTATTTCCCAAATCTGATTTCTCCACAAAAGTAAATAACAAAAACGGAAATAAAATCTAACCTAAGAAAAGAGAAAAACAAAAGACTAAATCTAAAGACAAAATTCTACAATATGAAAAAGTGTACATAACCTGTGCTGAATGAGCCTATTTATAGACTTTAAAGTGGTCGTCATCCTTAATACTAGGTTAGTTGTTGTCCTCGTGCTTAACACATTTGATTGTGTGGACCAAAATGCCCCTGGCTCATAATTATTTCCTGTATAGAGGCAATGTTACGACACACCAAGTCCTATGTTATGACAACGAGGGCAGTATCTTTATCTTCAGGGTGTCTTCAGGGGTATGTGGCGACATCCTCAATTTGTGTCACGATATTGAAGGTAGTCTTGGAATTCTTCTACTTTGCTCCCTATGTTGTGACATCCAATGCTCCATGTTGCAACCTAGCGGCCAATATCAAGTTAGTATGCCTTCTAATGGTCTCCTACACACTCACAAAGTATATTAGCTCACCCTTACGCCTCATTCAGCCCCTAATGTTTATAAAGTCTCAAATTACACATTTTATTAAACTTCCAACAGACCGAATTTTACCCTAATCAGAACGGTGGTTTTGGGACCACGAATCCGAGTCCGAGAAAAATTTTAATATTTTATTTTGTTTTTATTATGTGTGAATTAAAAAGGTGTGAAATTTTCGTAGAGAAATTTTATTGTTTAAGTGCTCAATTTGATAAAAAGGACTTGATCGCATAAAGAGTAAAAGTGGCATGCTAAAGTGAAATGTACCCTTTTGATTGTGGCTTTTTAAGTGGATGTCCTAAAAGGACAATTAGTCCATTTCTTTAGTAGTGGACGGCAATGATATAAAATAGTTAGTGGGAAAGGTTTAATTTTTATTTTATTTGATAAAAAAAAGGGCATTATGAAATAATATAATAATAAAGTGATATCATTAAAATAAAAGAAAGCAAACATTATCATCTTCACTTTGATATCACCGAAAATAAAAGGAGAAATGAAGGATTCAAGCTCTCCACATTTCGGCATTCTTGCATGTTCTAATAAGGTAAGCTTAATCTTTATAAATTTTAACATTTTTTAAGTGGTTGACATGTATATTTACTAGCCCATGTTCGAATTTTGATTTTGGTGGTATGTTTCAAGTGTTGCCATGGACGAAATTTGAGTGTTTGTATGATTAATGATAGTATATGTTATATATAAGTTAGATTAATAAGATTTCCTTTAGAACTTTTGATAGATTTTGGTATAAGGGTGATTTTGTAAAAAGAAAAATTTTGAAGGGACTAAATATAAACAAAAAGGGAAGAATTGAGTTGATGGAAGGGCTATAAATATTCTACCTTAATTGATATGGTCAAATTCTAGATATTTTGTGTTTTGAACTATAAGGACTTATTTGTAAACATTGTAAAAGTCAGGGGTAAATTTGTAACTTATTAAATTATGTGTTTAAGGATCAAATTGAGATGAAATGTACTTGAATGAGCTAAATTTTAATGTGTTTTAGGTCAAGAGCAAAGAAAAAAGGATTTAGATCCGGGAAAGACGAAGGTTCTCGAATAACCGATTTGCACGGTCTATCGACAACCGAGGTAAGTCCTTAAGCAAATTTATATCGAGAAATTATTTACGAAAGTAGAACATGATAAAGTTTGGTATTTAAGGCATGAAAATATATATAGGCCGAATGTGGGGTATGAAATTGTCGTAAATTTGTTTGTTGAATATGATGTGGATAATTACGTTCGGTTTAACATGAAATTGTAAAATAAAGTATACGAAATGGATGTGATTGTAGCATTAAGTAATGTGTATGGGAATGTTGATTGGGTTGATAATCGTGCTTTGAGCCTAGCAGGCCTCGTGCCGGTGTTATTAATCGGGCTTTGAGCCTAGCAGGCCTCGTGCCGGTGTTATTTATCGGGCTTTGAGCCTAGCGAGCCTAGTCTTGGTGTTACATATCGAGCTTTAATGCCTAGCGTGCTTCGTCTTGGTGATTTATTTCGGCTTTAATGCTCAGCGTGCTTCGTCTTGGCTTGATTTATTTCGGGCTCTAATGCCTAGCAGGCTTCGTGTCGGTGTTTAAATCTCGGACCTTTGGTCTAGTAGTTTGTATACCAGTGATTTTTAATATGAGCTTATACTTATGAATGAAATGGTCTAGTTATGATGGTATTTGAATAAGCCAAGGTTTATTATTATAGTGTTCGACCAAAAGTTATGTATCGAATCAAGTTTATGATATATGTGATGCTTCTTGAATAATCAAGTTGATAGAAATGTGTTTATATATTCGGTACTTAAGATATGTGATTAGAAAAAGACATTGAGTTGATATGTTTACTTGCTTACTTGAGTTTTTTATATTGATATGAGAAATTATACCTATATAGGTTCGGCCATGAGCTATACATATAGATAAATGTATATATATTCAATTATGTACCCTTACTTTAAATGTACACAGAAAGTATTATTCGGTTGAAGTGAAAATATATATGTATTGATTTAGCAATCTGGGTACCATTGATAAGTTTCGTGTTTTAAGTGTACGTTGAATATTATTTCACTAGGTGTGAACATTGATAATCGGCCATGGTAGTATATATGTGTTTTGTCAGTTCATAAATGTTAATAATGTTATTCTATTCAATCTAATTGAATACCTAGTTGAGTTGTAAAGCTGCTTAAGACTTACTAAGCCAGTGAGCTTACTCTGTTTATGTTTGTGCTCTATATTATAGATCAATATTTCAACTACGGGCTCAGGGGATCATCAAGACAGTCGACCACACTATCACTCTCTTTGGTATAGTTATGTTTTGTAAACTTTTGAATCAAAGGCATGTATAGGCTTTGTTTTGATAAATAACGAATGATGTCGGATTGTAAATATAAATATGGCCTTGCGAATATGGCTGTTGCTTTTGGTTAAGTTTGGGTTTCATATTTTGATATGGTAACTTGCATTAAAATACCATTAGATATGTGCCTGCGGTCATGCTTTAAATCATACACGGAAAATGATCATATGATATATATATATATGGTGTAATATTGGGATATGCAATTAGATAATAAGGATAAATGTTGGATGCTAGATGATTTAAAGCATGTAATATGTTAGTAAGTTAGTAGGTTATATATATATATATATATATATATATATATTAGTAAATGGTTTAGTAATGCTTGTTGATGTCGTTATTAATATATCATGTTCGAATATATCAATAAATTTCATTTCATATTATGTTATGTGTGAAATATTAATGATCAAATTATTGTACACTTACTTGTAGTATTCGCCATGGCATTGGTTTAGTTTGAAGTTTATATTTTATTTGATACTTATATGCATTTGGACATGAAGTTAGAATGGTTAAATTATTTTTGGTGAACATTTAGTGATAGGCATGAGACTATGTAAATATAGTTATATGATTTGTATTAATAACATTATAGATATATTCTGAGTCAAGTACATTTGAAAAGGATATGATTAAGTTTGTATGAGCTTGGTTTTGCGAAATTCGATCATGTCGTCTATAACGAATTAACTGATAATGTAGATGGATGATAATGGTAATTAGTAAAGCTTTGTCATGTAGGTATATTTGTCCTAAATAATAATGTATTTGATTGGTATATATATTGAATAAGGGTGGATGTACATATTCGGCTAATGTATTCAAAAATGGTACAAAAAAATATTATTTGTAATAAACTTGTTAGCATTATAATTTTTGAAATGAAGGTACATGTTTGATTGAGATAGCATGAATTAATTACTATTAATTAATGTAATAGTATTTGTATGAATGCGTTGACTGTGGTTTGACGAGTAATGCCTCGTAACCCTACTCCGGCGACGGATACGGGTTAGGGGTGTTACATTTTATTGGTATCAGAGCTACGATTTAGTCAATTCTAGGACTACCGTAGTACGTAAGAGTCTAGCTATACATGCCTTTGAATTTTATATGTGATAGTGTGGTGACTTGACAATTTCAATTGTATTTTATATAGTAAATGGATTCGATCCCGATAGAGCAGAGAATGATGATGTGGAGAGTGTTGCTTTGGTCTCGCACATGGATCAGCGCCATTAGACTCTCAACCGATTCACGGGTAACCACGAGGATAGGCTAAACAAGCCTTCTACCAAATGATGAATGAATGGTTTACCCAATTTGTTCAGAATAATCCGGCTGTACAACAACCTCCACCCCCGAATAATCCAACTATGGTACCTTCAGCACCCCCAATGATAGATCTAATGAGATCTAGTAGGCCTTCTGTTGATAAAATCAAGAAATTTGGGGCCGAGGAATTCAAGGCTAATGATAATGATGATGCAGAGCGAGCTGAAATGTGTTTTGATGACACTATTCGGGTACTTGATGAGCTATCCGCACTCTGCATTTAATGTTTGAAATGTGTCGTATCTTTACTTCGGGACACCGCCTATCACTGGTGGAATACACTAGTATCAGTGGTTCCAAGTGAAAAAGTGACATGGGATTTCTTCCAGAATGAATTCCCCAAGAAATATATCAGTCAGAGGTTCATCGACCAGAAACAAAAAGAATTTCTTGAACTGAAACAGGGAAAATGACCGTGGATCGAATATGAGCGAAAATTTGTCGATTGAGTGATATGCTCGGAGTGTGTATCAACCAAGCCATTATGTGCAAAAGGTTTGAAGACGGTTTGAATGAAGATTTAAAGTTGCTAGTTGGCATTCTTGAGATCAAAGAGTTTGTGACACTAGTCGAGCGAGCTTGCAAAGCTGAAGAGCTTGGGAAAGAGAAAAGAAAGGTTGAGACAGATGCTAGAGACACTCGTAAAAGACCATCGGGTAAGAATTTCCATTCCACATCTAAGAAGTTTAGAGATGACTTCAGCCGACATAAAGCTACTTCAGATTCACCTAGACATGATCGACCCTCCGTGGGCTCCCGAGCTACCTCGATGGCCAGTGTTGATAACGTTCCACAAAATCGAGTTGAATGCAAACATTATGGAAAATGGCATACTGGGAGTTGTAGAGTTCGTGATCGGTCCTGCTTTAAATGTGGATCCTTAGACCATTTTATTCGAGAGTGCCCGATGTTAGCTGAGCAGAATACCACGCAGAACTCTAGACCGAAAGCAAAGGCATCAAGACGGGCGCACCACCTGCATTCGGCAATGTAGGTGGTAGTCAGAGAGGGACGAAGAACACAGCAGTTCAATCTGAGGCTAGAGCTCCAGCTAGAGCTTATGTTACTCGAGCTAGGGAGGATGCTGCTTCTCCGGATGTCATTACCAGTACTTTCACCCTTTATGATACTACTGTGATTGCATTGATTGATGCTTTGGTTCGACCCATTCATATGTATGTGAAACTCGGTATTCAAGAAGACTCGCCAGTTGAGTCATCGAGTTTGTGATTCGCGTATCCAACCCTTTGGGTAGATGTGTGTTTGTTAATAAAGTGTGTAAAAGTTGCCCATTGATGATTCGGGATTTTTGCTTCCCAGTCGATTTAATGCTGTTGCCTTTTGATGAGTTTGATATAATTTTGGGAATGGACTAGTTAACTTCGCATGATGCAGTGGTGAATTGCAAAAGAAAGCTTATTGATTTGAGACACCAGAACGGTGAGATCATTAGAATTGAATCCAGTGATTTAGGTGGGTTTCCTACAGTTATATCCTCGATGTTAGCCCGAAAGTATGTGAGAAAAGGGTGCGAAGCTTATTTGGCTTATGTACTGGATAATAAATTGTCTGAGAAATAGATTGAATCTGTACCGATTGTATGTGAATACTCAGATGTGTTTCCTGAAGAACTACCGGGATTACCCCCAGTACGAGAGATTGAGTTTGGCATTGAATTAGCTCCGGGAACGACTCCGATCTCAATAGCTCCATATCGGATGGCACCTACTAAGCTAAAAGAGTTGAAAGCATAGTTGCAAGAGTTAACAGATAGGGTCTTTGCGCGACCAAGTTCCTCTCCTTGGGGTGCACCAGTTCTTTTTGTGAGAAAGAAAGACGGAACGATGCGAATGTGTATTGATTATCGACAACTGAATAAGGTAACTATAAAGAATAAGTACCGTTACCTCGGATTGATGATTTGTTTGATCGGTTGAAAGGGCTTCATATTTTCAAGATAGATTTGAGATCGGGTTATTATCGATTCTGAGTCGAGATACAGATGTGCCAAAGACGCATTTTGGACGAGGTACGGACATTTTGAGTTTTTGGTTATGCCTTTTGGGCTTACTAATGCACCTCATTGTTTTTATGGATTTGATGAATTGGGTTTTAGGCGGTTTTGGATCGATTTGTAGTAGTGTTTATTGATGATATATTGATTTACTCCAAAGATGAAATTGAGCATCTTGAGCATTTGAGATTAGTGCTACAAACTTTCATGAAATCGCAGTTGTATGTGAAGTTTAGTAAGTGTGAGTTCGGATGAAAGAGGTCACTTTTTGGGACATGTTGTTTCAAAGATCGCATTCGAGTTGATCCGAACAAAATATCGGCTATACTTGATTGGAAGCCACCAAAAAATGTTTTCGAGATTCGAAGTTTTCTGGGACTTGCGGGTTACTATCGACGATTTGTGAAAGATTTTTCTATGATAGCTACTCCGTTGACAAAGTTATTGCAGAAAGATGTCAGGTTCGAGTGGTCAGAAAAGTGTCAGAAAAGTTTTGATCAGTTGAAAGCTCTTTTGACAGAAGCTCCAGTGTTAGTTCAGCCTGAATCGGGTAAAGAATTTGTTATTTATTTTGATGCTTCTTTAAATGGTTTGGGCTGCGTTTTGATGCAGGAAGGCAAAGTTGTAGCCTACCCTTCAAGACAATTGAAGCCGCATGAAAGAAATTACCCGACGCATGACTTAGAACTTGCAGCCATTGTTTTCACATTGAAAATTTGGCGTCACTATTTATTTGGTGAGAAATGTCACATTTATTCAGATCATAAAAGTCTAAAGTATTTAATGACTCAGAAGGATCTAAATTTGAGACAACGCAGATGGTTAGAATTGTTGAAAGACTATGAGTTGGTGATTGACTACCATCCGGGAAAAGCTAACGTCGTTGCAGATGCGTTAAGTCAAAAATCATTGTTTGCTCTTCATGCAATGAATGCATAGATAGCTATGTCTGGTGATGGTTCGATTATAGCTGAGTTACAAGCAAGACCGATGTTTATTTAGCAAATTTGTGATGCACAGAAAGTTGACAAGGATTTGATTGCTAGACGAATCCAGTGTGAAAAAGGTGCAGAGTCGATTTTCAGATTGATGCAAATGACTGTTTGAATTTTAAAAGCCGAATGTGTGTTTCGAAAAACTTAGATTTGATACAGGTGATTCTGGGTGAGGCCCATAGTGGTCGATTATCGATACATCTGGGTAGCACAAAGATGTATAATGATTTGAAACAGTTCTATTGGTGGCCGGGCATGAAACGGGATATATCTGAATTTGTTTCGAAATGCTTAGTTTGTCAGCAAGTAAAAGCTGAACATCAAGTGCCATCCGGATTACTTCAGCCAATCATGATACCTGGATGGAAATGGGATAGAATTACAATGGATTTTGTATCCGGTCTTCCTATGACACCGAGTAAGAAAGATGCCGTCTGGGTTATAGTTGATAGACTGACTAAATCAGCTCATTTTGTGCCGGTTCGTATAGACTTTTCACTCGATAAACTTGCTGAATTGTATGTATCACAAATTGTGAGATTGCATGGTGTACCGAGTTCCATTGTTTCAGACAGAGACACGAGATTTACATCGCGGTTTTGGAAGAAGTTGCAAGATGCCTTAGGTACTAAACTACATTTTAGTACAGCTTTTCATCCGCAGACAGACGGTCAGTCTGAGCGAACTATTCAGATACTTGAGGACATGTTGATATGTTGCGTTCTTGAGTTTGAAGGTACGTGGGAACGATACCTACCTTTGATTGAATTTTCTTATAATAACAGTTTTCAATCTAGTATCAAGATGGCGCCTTATGAAGCCTTTATGCAGGCGAAAGTGTCAAACACCATTATTTGGATCGAGCTCGTGAGAATAAGATACACGGGGTTGATTTGATTAAAGAAATTGAACTGAAAGTAGCTATTATTAGAGACAATTTGAAAGCTGCTCCGGATCGTCAAAAGTCTTATGCTTATTTGAAACGTAAAGACATTGAATTTCGTGTCGGAGAACAAGTATTTTAAAGGTTTCCCGTGGAAGAAAGTGCTCGTTTTGGCGGAAGGCAAGTTGAGCCCGAGGTTCATTGGACCGTATGAAATCATTGAACGTGTTGGGCTGTTACTTATAGGTTGAGGCTACCCTCGAATTAGAAAAGATACACGACGTATTTCACGTTTCTATGCTCTCGTGAGATCTGATCGGATCCGTCACATGTGATTGCTCCGTCGAGATTGAGATACAACTGATATGACGTATGAAGAAGAACCGATCCGTATTTTAACTCGGGAAGAGAAAGAGTTAAGAAACAAGAAAATTCCATTAGTGAAAGTCTTGTGGAAAAGGCACGGAGTTGAAGAGGCTACGTGGGAGCTCAAGATTCAATGAGGCAACAATATCCGACGTTGTTTAATGGTAAGATTTTCGGGGACGAAAATCCTTAAGGGGGAGAGTTGTAACAGACCGAATTTTACCCTAATCGAAACGGTGGTTTTAGGACCACGAATCCGAGTCCGAGAAAAATTTTAATATTTTATTTTGTGTTTATTATATGTGAATTAAAAAGGTGTGAAAGTTTCGTAGGGAAATTTTATTGTTTAAGTGCTCAATTTGATAAAAAGGACTTGATCGCATAAAGAGTAAAAGTGGCATGCTAAAGTGAAATGTACCTTTTTGATTGTGGCTTTTTAAGTGGATGTCCTCAAAGGACAATTAGTCCATTTCTTTAGTAGTGGACGGCAATGATATAAAATAGTTAGTGGGAAAGGTTTAATTTTTATTTTATTTGATAAAAAAAAGGGCATTATGAAATAATATAATAATAAAGTGATATCATTAAAATAAAAGAAAGCAAACATTATCATCTTCACTTTGATATCACCGAAAATAAAAGGAGAAAAGAAGAATTCAAGCTCTCCACATTTCGGCATTCTTGCATGTTCTAATAAGGTAAGCTTAATCTTTGTAAATTTTAACATTTTTGAAGTGGTTGACATGTATATTTACTAGCTCATGTTCGAATTTTGATTTTGGTGGTATGTTTCAAGTGTTGTTATGGACGAAATTTGAGTGCTTGTATGATTAATGATAGTATATGTTATATATAAGTTAGATTAATAAGATTTCCTTTAGAACTTTTGATAGATTTTGGTATAAGGGTGATTTTGTAAAAAGAAAAATTTTGGAGGGACTAAATATCAACAAAAAGGGAAGAATTGAGTTGATGGAAGGGCTATAAATATTCGGCCCTTAATTGATATGGTCAAATTCTAGATATTTTGTGTTTTGAACTATAAGGACTTATTTGTAAACATTGTAAAAGTCAGGGGTAAATTTGTAACTTATTAAATTATGTGTTTAAGGATCAAATTGAGATGAAATGTACTTGAATGAGCTAAATTTTAATGTGTTTTAGATCAAGAGCAAAGAAAAACGGATTTAGGTCGGGGAAAGATATAGGTTCTCGAATAGCCGATTTGCACGGTCTATCAACAACCGAGGTAAGTCCTTAAGCAAATTTATATCGAGAAATTATTTACGAAAGTAGTACATGATAAAGTTTGGTATTTAAGGCATGAAAATATATATAGGCCGAATGTGGGGTATGAAATTGTAGTAAATTTGTTTGTTGAATGTGATGTGGATAATTACGTTCGGTTTAACATGAAATTGTAAAATAAAGTATCTGAGATGGATGTGATTGTAGCATTAAGTAATGTGTATGGGAATGTTGATTGGGTTGATAATCGTGCTTTGAGCCTAGCAGTGCCTCGTCTGCAGTGTTATTAATCGAGCTTTGAGCCTAGCGACCTCGTCTTGGTGTTATTTATCGGGCTTTGAGCCTAGCGAGCCTAGTCTTGGTGTTACATATCGAGCTTTAATGCCTAGCAGGCTTCGTGCCGGTGATTTATTTCGGGCTTTAATGCCTAGCAGGCTTTGTGCCGGTGATTTATTTCGGGCTCTAATGCCTAGCAGGCTTCGTGCCGGTGTTTAAATCTCGGACCTTTGGTCTAGTAGTTTGTATACCAGTGATTTTTAATATGAGCTTATACTTATGAATGAAATGGTCTAGTTATGATGGTATTTGAATAAGCCAAGGTTTATTATTATAGTGTTCGACCAAAAGTTATGTATCGAATCAAGTTTATGATATATGTGATGCTTCTTGAATAATCAAGTTGATAGAAATGTGTTTATATATTCGGTACTTAAGATATGTGATTAGAAAAAGGCATTGAGTTGATATGTTTACTTGCTTACTTGAGTTTTTTATATTGATATGAGAAATTATACCTATATAGGTTCGGCCATGAGCTATACATATAGATAAATGTATATATATTCAATTATGTACCCTTATTTTAAATGTACACAGAAAGTATTATTCGGTTGAAGTGAAAATATATATGTATTGATTTAGCAATCTGGGTACCATTGATAAGTTTCGTGTTTTAAGTGTACGTTGAATATTATTTCACTAGGTGTGAACATTGATAATCGGCCATGGTAGTATATATGTGTTTTGTCAGTTCATAAATGTTAATAATGTTATTCTATTCAATCTAATTGAATACCTAGTTGAGTTGTAAAGCTGCTTAAGACTTACTAAGCCGGTGAGCTTATTCATTTATGTTTGTGCTCTATATTATAGATCAATATTTCAACTACGGGCTCGGGGATCATCAAGACAGTCGACCACACTATCACTCTCTTTGGTATAGTTATGTTTTGTAAACTTTTGAATCAAAGGCATGTATAGGCTTTGTTTTGATAAATAACGAATGATGTCGGATTGTAAATATAAATATGGCCTTGCGAATATGGCTGTTGCTTTTGGTTAAGTTTGGGTTTCATATTTTGATATGGTAACTTGCATTAAAATACCATTAGATATGTACTGCGGTCATGCTTTAAATCATACGGAAAATGATCATATGATATATATATATGGTGTAATATTGGGATATGCAATTAGATAATAAGGATAAATGTTGGATGCTTGATGATTTAAAGCATGTAATATGTTAGTAAGTTAGTAGGTTGTTATATATATATATATATATATATATATATATTAATATTAGTAAATGGTTTAGTAATGCTTGTTGATGTCGTTATTAATATATCATGTTCGAATATATCAAGAAAGTTCATTTCATATTATGTTATGTGTGAAATATTAATGATCAAATTATTGTACACTTACTTGTAGCATTCGGCCATGGCATTGGTTTAGTTTGAAGTTTATATTTTTATTTGATACTTATATGCATTTGGACATGAAGTTAGAATGGTTAATTTATTTTTGGTGAACATTTAGTGATAGGGCGCATGAGACTATGTAAATATAGTTATATGATTTGTATTAATAACATTATAGATATATTCCTGAGTTAAGTACATTTGAAAAGGATATGATTAAGTTTGTATGAGCTTGGTTTTGCGAAATTCGATCATGTCGTCTATAACGAATTAACTGATAATGTAGATGGATGATAATGGTAATTAGTAAAGCTTTGTCATGTAGGTATATTTGTCCTAAATAATAATGTATTTGATTGGTATATATATTGAATAAGGGTGGATGTACATATTCGGCTAATGTATTCAAAAATGGTACAAAAAAATATTATTTGTAATAAACTTGTTAGCATTATAATTTTTGAAATGAAAGTACATGTTTGATTGAGATAGCATGAATTAATTACTATTAATTAATGTAATAGTATTTGTATGAATGCGTTGACTGTGGTTTGACGAGTAATGCCTCGTAACCCTACTCCGGCGACGGATACGGGTTAGGGGTGTTACAAAACTGAACTAAAATTCTTATGTTCAAGCTTCTAAAGTGCGAAAAATAGTTTAATCTGCTACACTGAATTACGATAGATCAATAAATAGTTATAATAATTTCGGTCAAAATATAATAGAACATGGAAAGTGATGTTATTTTGGAAAGAATATAATCTTTTTCCTGACTTTCCATTTGTTTCTCTAATAATAAGGGAATAATCCTATTTTTATTTTCTGATATATGTAATCAAATTAAATAAAATGAAATGAATCTCTTTGTGTGTTAGGGTTACCAAAACATAAATTAAAAAGGTCTAGTAGCCATTCATGAAAATTCTCTCTAAAAAAATTAAGAGAATTTTGTTGTTCGTTCTTTGACTGTGTGGATTTCGTAGAGGCCAAGATGTTATTGTTGCAGCTTGGAATTGACATCTTCAAAAGGGATCCTATCAACAACATTATTCACCACTTTTTAGTTTCGAGGGGTATATATTCAACCCATTTTTCAACTCGATTTGTTCCTCGTACATGGATCCTTGGTTCACGATCGGTAGAGTAATTTTTCCGCTATGTTACGGGGCGTACCAATGATCCAATAGTCCCATGTAAGGGTATTTTTGGCATATAATATTCATTATAATAAACTTCAAAATAGCCAAAAATTGTTAAGGAGGAGAGACACATACATTAGCTTACTTTTAAGTTTAGTTTTCTCTAGGTTTTCGTTAGTTTTCTCTGCAATTTTTCTAAGGTTTTATTTTTCTCTTCTCTAGCTTAGATTAAAGTTTATTTTTTTGCATTTACATATTATTTTTGTTGTTGTTTATGTTAGTTGAGTTAGTTAACACTGTATCTAAGGTTTATTTACATTTCTAGCCTCTGTAATTTGCTGTCAGGACTCCTTAAGCTTTTGTTTAATGTATTTCAGTTTATTTTACTTTAAATTTATCAAAGCTTATTCCATTTATATTTATTTCTTTATATTTCTCTATTAAATACTTTTTGTTTCATGCTATTTAAGTTTACTTGCATAAAAATCTCAACTTTTATATTTTTCTAAAGCTTTACTTTTATGGCTGGGTTGCTGCTATGTTTATTTTCTTTACTTTGAGCATGTGTTGGCAAACATTAAAGGAGGTTAGTTGATGAAAATGTGGATAAACTAAAATATTTGGCCAAAGAACTAATCGTAACAACTTGAACTAGTTTGAATTGAACTAAGAAATTAGGTAGTGACACCCCTAAGGGAATATCAAGATAAAGTGAGATCAGAAGTTAATATTGTAGTGCACCCATTCGTTAGTCATGGATTTGAAACACCCCAAACCCGGCCCAAAAAGCCCAACCGGATTTGTTATGTTCCTCGAATCTAACTTTTCGCAAACTCTAAATAAAAATTTGACGATTTTGTAGAAAACAGATTTAACTTAATATTTTAGGTTGAAATCAAATTGTAAAGTAAATTTTGTCTTTTAAAACATTATTTTTAGAAGTAATTAAAAGGAAACCAAATTTAAGAAAATTACTTTAAAACATTTATATATTAGTGACAAAAACATTTTTAAAATATTTATCGAAAACCATTTAATTATTTACTTAATAATTGTTCATGACAAAATAAAAATAAATTCAAACACCCAAAATTTAAAAATAGTTTATAGTGGCCTTATTACATAAAATTGGCAAACCCATAATAAAGTATAAATAATAAAAATTAACTTAATAAGTTTAAGTAGGAAAATTTCCAAACTTCATTATTTGAGCATTGGCCACCTCGAAATCCTTGTCGATTCGATCCATCGCTATTTAATCATCCAAAAGTTTATCCCACAAAAGGGTGAGTCATAAACTCAATGTATAACACATACATTAAAAAGCCCATTTTCATATCACATTTATTCATAGGCCCATTTAAGTCATATTTGGCCTAAAAGCCCATTTAACTCATATTTAGCTTAAAAGCCCGTTTAGCTCACATTTAGCCCAAAAGCCCATTTTCATAGCAGATCAAATAATAATCATTCAATATTCATGATTATGTACATGAAATGAAATGCAAGCCCTACCACCTAAATATCCATCCGCTACACACCACCCGTACCAACCAACACACCGTGGGGATTACTAAATCGACCCTCCATCCGCTACACACCATCGAAGGCAGTTGCTGCAGTCAACATACACATTGCCCTTATAATATTGTGGCAAAGCCACCAGACAGATGTGACCGAAGTCACCTGACCGAAGTCGCAAAATTTCAAATACGTGACCGAAGTCACCAGATTCACATATGTGACCGAAGTCACCGGATTTCAAATATGTGACCGAAGTCACCGTATATCAAATATGTGACCGAAGCCACCGGAAATGTGGTAAAACCACCAGAATACTTCCTCCTTTATCAAATATACCCATATGCCCATGCACATACATATCGATAAATTTTCATGCTATTTACCCCACAAATCATAATATAGCCATACTTATCTCACATTTATGCATATAGCAAAATGAACAAAATATTGGGGTAAACATACCTGAATATCGTATACCACTGAATGGTATCCAAAATCACAATCATACACATGGTCATATAATCACGTTTAAAAATATGTAAATCTATGAGAATTTTAATGTAAGGTTACACACCTCGTGACAGTGAGAACAATACTCTCGCTCATCAACACCTAATTAATTAACACACTTGATTAGTATAAACTTTAACTAATAAAACTATGTTTATTGATGAGGATCTAAATCCTTACCCTCAGATTCTCGAGCAGCAGTTATTTGTGGTTTTTCTCCACTAGATGGATCAAAACCCGCTGATATTCCACCAACGTAAAGTGGTTTGATTGTACGTACTACTTCAAATATCCGATCCTCATTAGCAGAGGGTCCCCAACCCGGTGGAAAGTCTCTAACCGCCGATACAGCCCTTCATTTGAAGTTTGATGGTAAAGGAATACCTCCTCTCTTCCAAACACTCAAATGCGGCTCTTTTCTTACCTATCTTGTTGGTCTTAAATCGCCCTAAAATAACGTTGATTAGCGATCCATTCAAAAGATTTGATATAACCAAAAGGAATAATCTTATCTTGGATGATCCGAAAGATCACTTCTTAAAAGTTAGCTTCAACAAGGATCCCTAGAAATCCTTTCCAAGGATTCGGCCTAGGAGAGAAAATAAAAGTTTATGATTCTAAATTGGCCATAGTGAAAAGAAATGATGAAAATGATTGACAAAACCTTACTTTGAGTTCTTGAAGATTCGGCCTTGAATAAGAAAAGAAGAGAATAAAAAGTAACTTGGTGATTTGACACACAAAAGAAAAGAGAAAAAGGATAGTGATTTATGGCATAAAATAGTTTCGGTTTTCAATAGAATGAAAAGAAGAAAAGAAAATCGAAATAGAAATTGATTCGGTTGGCAAAAGAGATGAGAATGATGTTGATTCTCAAAAGAAAAGAGATTGGTTTTGGAACCTATGCACATTCGGCCAAGGGAAAGAAATTGAAAAAAAATGGTTCTTGAACTTTTGTAGTTTCGGTAAAGAGGGAAAGAGAAGAGAGAAATAGGATGAAAAAGAAAAAGAAAATGAGAAATGATCAAAGAGAATAAATGGGTTTCAGTTATGGAAGAAATTGAATAAAGAGAAAAAGTTTTTGGTAATGGTCAAGTGAGAAAAGATGAAAGAAAATGCCTTCAAAAGTGGTAATATTTTGGTACCAAAAAGAGAGAAAATCTTGAGAGGAAAAGAAGAAAAAAAAGCACCAATTTGGCCAAATATGATAGCCAAAACAAATCAAAGTTTTCACCTAATGCAAATGATAATTTCGGTTAAGGAGAAAGATTTTGGAGAAAGGAGAAAAGATGGACAATTTGCTAGGATTTTTGGCCAACTAGCACCCTAATGGCTACACAAAATTTTCGGTCAACCTTAGCCAACATTATCCCCTTTTCCTCCTTGTTTCTTCCCATCAAATCCAAAATTTCCAAGACAATACCCTATTTCAAGCCTTTGTCCCTCTATCTTATCCTCCTATCTTGATTCCATGTCATAATTCTTTTGCTTGCCTTTTTCACATAGTCAGATAGCCAAAATTAAGAGAATGCTCATCCATTCTAGAAGGATCTTGGCCGACACTTATAGGGAAGGAAACAAAAAAATAAAATCCTCCCTTATACTAGCTAGGAGATTCGAACCTCACTCCTCAAGCACACATCCATGCATCCTAACCACTTTGCCAATTACTCAACTTATGCTTTAAACTCCTTGTCATTAATTCTTAAGGCCTAACTTGCTTAGCTCTCTCTTAATTATTAGAAATTAAAAGTTTCACTAAGCATTCACTTAATTAATGAAGCTCAAATAACTTCCAAAATACACTCAATAATAATTAAGCATGCAACATCATTCAATCAAGTAAGATGCATAACCCCCAATTATCAGGATGTTACATGATTAATCGACAAGATCAAAAGATGAACCAGACCTAAGTCGTCTAAGTCAGTAAAATTTAGATCGGAAGGTAAAATGGAGCCACTTGGTAATTTACGCAATTTATGTCCCTAGTCCAAGATTTGGTGAACCACATCAAAGTCAACCAACCCCCATTAGTTATTTGCTAGATAGTCCCTCTAGTTTACAATTGTTGCAATTTAGTCCTTAGAGTAAAATATTTAATTTTCTTGTAAACTTATCTTTTTACAAATTTCAATACTATAAAATTGTATTAGTAGCCATTTAGACTCTATTGTGTATGCTAGTTATTGCTTAATCGTCTCTTCCTTTGGGTTCCATCCTTGGAATACTTCTGTGTTTAATTGTAAAACTATAAATATTACAACTAACCTATAGGCTTGCATTAAAATCGAGCTTTAAAAATAGTTTCATAATTACATTGCTTTAATGCGCGCATGCGCAACCGGTGAATATGATTTTCGCTTCAGGAGATATTTGTAAAACAAAGGTATGTATGAGAAAATATTATGTTTGATAAAGAAGCATCAGCTCTGTTAAGGTTATAGTTCTCTTTGGGGAAAAAGACATAAGTATACACCCAAATTTTATGAAAGAAGGTATGCACTAGTTGTGAGAGTTCTCTTGAAAGGTTGTCTGCCATGGTTAAGTGTTTCCTAATGATGTGAGAGTGTTCATCCGTGTGTCCCGGCATGTAAAGCTCAATAATGTTTGCATTTATGAATTTGCAATGAAATTGTATTCTTGTGTGTCGAGTTTTCTTTTCTGGAACTAACTAAGTTCTTTGAACTTACCCCTTTTACTTTCCACTCTTTCTAGGTGATCCTCCATTGTAGTCTTATTAAAGGGACTCAGCCTGAAGAAGTAATCTCTACAGTGAGTTTCGTCTATGTTAGTTTTTTAATATGCATATGTTTTGGAGGTGGTGTGTAACTCTGTTCTAAAACTAAATTTGTAATAAATATATTTTTTACTTTGTTGCATCTTTAGAAAAATGTTACCCCTTGAGGGATTTGTTAAAGTTTATTAAGTTTTGACTTATGAAATGATTTCTGCTAATATTGTAGTTCGAGAAGAGTCTTTCAAACAAAATATTTAAATCCATTTACTTTTATCTTATGGCATAAACTGCTTAATAACTTTTGTTTTTTAAGATGATTTTTGAGTCTTCGCCTAGTTAAGTTTGTTATGTCTCGTCTATGTTAGTTTTTTAATATGCATATGTTTTGGAGGTGGTTTGTAACTCTGTTCTAAAACTAAATTTGTAATAAATATATTTTTTACTTAGTTGCATCTTTAGAAAAATGTTACCTCTTGAGGGATTTGTTAAAGTTTATTAAGTTTTGACTTATGAAATGATTTCTACTAATATTGTAGTTCGAGAAGAGTCTTTCAAACAAAATATTTAAATCCATTTACTTTTATCTTATGGCATAAACTACTTAATAACTTGTGTTTTTTAAGATGATTTTTGAGTCTTCGCCTAGTTAAGTTTGTTATGTCTCACAATTGAATTGTAAATCAACCTAAGTATAAGTCTGTTTTTTGTTTGTGTAATGCCTCAGTCAATTTATGGGGATTGAGGTGTTATAAGTTGTTATCAAAGCCGAGGTTGAGTCATGCCCTAATATGCATGTTGCATGTGTTTTTGGCTAGTCCCTTATAGTTCTGCTAAATTGTGTTTGAGTGAATGTGGTTAAGATGTATATGAATTCTCGTAATGCTGGAAATACTGCAAAGGATGTGTTTGTTAAGATGATAGAAAGATGGTATGATCAATTTATAGGAAATGGTCATATACCTTTACCTTAGTCACATTCAGAAGTTATGCTACAAATAACAACTACTCGAGTTGTGTCAGTTGCAAACTAGTTTCAAGGACTGCCATAATTCAGTGTAGCAGTTTAAACTAGTTTTCATACTCGATGAGTTTGAATACAAACATTTTCCTTATACTTTAGTATGTTTTCTTACTTTTGTTTAAATACAATAAAAAGAGCATTTTGAGTCTTTTATTGACTTTAAGGGTCGAATGAGACCTAAAGGTGAGTTAATATACTTAGTGAATGTGCAGGAGTGTAACCTCTTACACTCGGCCTAGACATTATGGCCGAATCTCGAAGATCACATTGGCCACGTTAATGGCGCAAAAAATCATTTAAATATTTTTAATAATCGTCTTTAATTTTAAACGTCATCTTGATTTGCTTTAAAAAAGGCCATATATTGTTTATAATTTTCCTCTTGAAAGAGTTCGTTGAAGTCGTCTCTCTTTTAGAAAAATTCAAGTATTGATAGTTTTTAGAAAACATAGTTTGCCAATTTAAAACATCGCATCGGATGATTTATACATTTAAAAACTTGTTCATCATTTTGAAAATGTAGGAATAATATAACTTGTAAACCATTAGTTTCATGAGCAAGTGGTATTGAGTTCTAAAAACAAAATATCGAGTTGAATTAATCATATTGTGAAAATTTCATCAGTTAATTATTATTTGATGAAAACCTCTTAAGTACTAGTTTAAAAACATTCAACATGCAAAACCATCCAAAAACCACAATAAATCCACAATCTAAAAAAAAAAAGTTCCCAGTCCAAAGTAATTAAACACATCCAAAAATATAGTTTTTAGACAAATGACTGAGAGCACCTCTGTTGTCAAGCCCATCCTAACCTCGATTATTATTTGAAAAATTAGAATAAATAGGGGTGAGCTTTAAAAAGCCCAGTGTGGGTTACAAATCATAATAACAGAATTTAACACATAACAGCAACAATGTAAGCAGATCTTAAACATACAGAACATTTAGTCGCAAAATTACATTTATCATAATGCATAGTGACGATGTCAATGTAACACTTTTTTCATAAATCAATGTAGATTTTCAGAAAACATATCGTACCCATCTCTGCTATACACTGTAGTGAGTTCCCCAGAACTCGTCCATCCAATAACACACTAATATTGTGGACATTTCACCAGATAGTGCAGTTGAGCTACCAGAAACAGAATATTGTGGTCGAGCCACTAGATAATGGAGATATACCAAAAAATACAAAATATTACGGGTATACTGTTAGCTAAGTCATCCCAGTTTGCTCGACAACGATGACTCACCACCGCAGTTGCTCGACAATGATGGCTTACTCATATTAATATGCAATTAAACTGCAAGGTACTTCCTCCATACACATTATCCCAACCCCATGCATGTGAGATGCCATACAAAACAGATTTTATAGTAGGCATGCTTTACATGCGAATCAAATTATTTTCAATTTAACATAGTGGCATGATTAACATGCAAATTAGAATAAAAAATAATGGCATGCTTAACATGTGAATCAGATTAAAAATAATAATGGCATCCTTAACATGCGAGTCAAAATCAATTTAATAGCATGCTTAACATGCAAATCAGAATATCATAATATTAACATGTTTAACATGCAAATTACAACATCAATAATTCAATATCACGTTTATTGTACATACATATTCAAATTGACATATCTCATATATCATGAGTGTAAGGAAATCACACATCAAAATTTTTAACAAAAATGACACAATTGCATATTTCATCACAGACCTGAAGTTTCAGAACACTTACTTGAAATCCTCCTTTGACGATTTTTTTTCTAACCCATACGAATAATTTATGTAATCGCCAAATGAAACTTCTTGGAAACTTATATAAACAATAAGAAAATATTTCTTAAATATAGATGTTTTATGTCGATTAAATAATACTAATTATTTTTATCAAATAAATCCCCACACCTTTACAAATCTATAAGGATTCCAATCCAACTTCTAACAGATGAGATCGCTTCTTTAACCTTTATGGATTAACCAATCATACGTATTATATAGAGTTACTCAAATAAATAATCCTTCAATCTTATTTTAGGGAGAAATATTACGTAATTGATCGCCTAATCGCACTCTAACACAAGTGGTGTATGGATTTCGGGACTTGAATAGCAATTCAATAAAATTGTTGAATTGAATTATTCCGTGTTGTCTTAATCGAATATATATGTATAAAATATACAAGAGTGAAATAAGAATATAGGATTGACTATACTTACGTAGTAACGGAGGAAAGAGGGCTCAACAACTTCCTACGGTATGTTGATGTGAAATAAGAGTTAGAAAATAAAATGGGAGGTAACCCTTTTACAGAACAGAAATTAGAATTGAGTGACTACATATATGAATTTTGAAATGAGGAGGAGAAAATAAGAAAATCGAGAAATTTTCAGTGGTGGTCGACTGTGGGGGTGACACGATGACAACGGAAGTGGTGAAAGAGAGGTGGTGGTGAGGTGAAGGTGCAACAGCCTTATGTGGTGGTAGAGTGGTGGAGAAATGAGAAGAAAGGATGATTTAGGTGGTGAAATGGAAGAAGGAAAAAGAAAACGGGGAGGAGCATGGTGATGGATGAAAAAGGGAGGGGAAGAAATATGTTTTAAGTCTTAGATAAATAATGAGATATTAGATAAATTAATAAGAAATATGTTTTAAGTCTGATTTTTTATTTTATTTTTTAAGTACTTTTCTTTGTATTTTTTAATACCTTTGAAAATTTGTTAATGCATAGCTTGGAGTCTAAGTTTTGGTATTTGAAATGGCTTGTGTTTGGAGGTTCTTTTGGGCACACACTGCTTGGGACATGATCTGTGACACAATCGTGTGTCCCATATGGTTGCATGACACGACCATCTGACCTCTTTGATTTTTGGTACAGGTTTGTCCACATGGTCTCAGAGAGTTACACAGCTTGGCAAGATGGTCATGTGACCCTAAGTTACATGGGCACAAGTTACTACACGATTTGGCCACCTTGTATAAGGTGGTACATTTTTTCTCTATTTGCTCCTCCCTTTTCACCACCTGGTACCACCCAAATTTGGTTACTTCTCCTTGATCTTCTCATTTCATTGCTTCATTTTACTTTTAACAAATTGAATTACCACCCATCATCCACCACTGTTTCATTAAATCACCACTATAGAACTACAATACCACAACCCTAGCACCACCATACTACCATCCTTACACCACATTGAAACACTATTTTCTTCCATAGCTTTTCTTCTTCTTTCTTTTCTTCATTTTGAAAATCATCCATTCTTTTTTCTTTTATTTTTTCCAAACAATATTACTTTTTTATTCTTAATATAAATCATTTTCCTACTATTCAAATCTCTAAATTACCATTTCTTCTCCTCATCTTAAAGTGGTTCATCATCGTTCATCATTTTTGACACCGTTGGTAATCATTATATTATCACTTATTTTCTATCTCTTTTAATTCATCTTATTTTTCTTTTTTTATAACAATTTCAGTTTTCTAATTCTTTCTTTATGTGTGAAAATGATGAATTTCAGTTAATAAATTCATCATGTGTAACACCCCTTACTCGTGATCGACGCCATGTCAGGATACGAGGCATTAACGTACTTAACTTTACTTGAACATGTATTTTCGGGCTATAAAATTTTGTTCCAACTTAAAACTCTTCCTTCTTAATCGTAACGTGTACATTATGGGCCTACGAGGCCCTAAACTTACTATCAAGAAGTTTCAGAGTTCATCTGGAAACTTTGGTACTCTTTAAAAAAATTTACTCAAACAGGGGTCACACGCCCGTGTGACATGGGATACGCTCGTGTGTGCAGGTCGTGTGATCTCACACGCCCATGTCCCTAGCCCATGTGGAATTTATTTTCTTTTCGGACCTATAGGATTTTCACACGGCTCGACACACTTCCGTGTCAATAGCCTGTGTCCTTCACACGACCTAGACACGCCCATGACCTTCACCCGTGGAGCTCTCTGTTTATGACATCATTACACTCTTAATAGAACACGGCCAAGGCATACGCCCGTGTTGTAACACCCCTTACCCAAGTCCAACGCCAGGACCAGATACGAGGCATTATCGTCCTTAACCTTACTTAATCATACATTCACGAGCCATAAAATTTCGTTCCATTTTAAACTTTTCCTTCTTTAGTCAAATTAGGTATAAGATGGGTCTACGAGGCCTTAATCATAAGTCCGAAGAGTTTCAGAAACCATCCGGGACCTTTAATGCTTTTAGGAACTTTTTGGCCTAGACAGGGGCCACACGCCCATGTGATCCAAGGGACACACCCTTGTTCGACACCCGTGGTCGACACTGACTTCTTTCACACGGTTGAGCACATGCCCGTGTCTATAACCCGTGTCCTTCACACGGCCTAGACACGTCCATGTCTCCTACCCATGGAGCTCTCTAAGTATGATCTCATCAATCACTTAGAAGCACACAGCCAGGGCACACGCCCGTGCGATGGCCCGTTTGACGAATCACATTCTCGTGGGTTGATGTAGGGGATACACGGCCTATTTACATGCCCATAGGGCTGACCATGTGTCACACACGGCCTAGTTTTCCAAGCCAATTGCCACCCTGAAACATAAACACCCTTGATTCATTTCAAGTATCTCAATTATTCCATCCATTACATAAACTTAAATGCATAACCTCATCATCATAAAAAGTATAAAACTTAGCAAATATCAGCCAATTTCTAATGGCCATATACAAAATAATGCACAAACTTGATAGCTAGCATTTTCCTTCAATATGATGTAACTCAAAATGGTCAAACTCCTATACATGTCATACTCAAAATGATAAACTTTGATATACCCAAAATAATGGTTGATAGTGTGATCCGAGCTCCGACGTCCTTCGATCTTCGAACTAGCTTGGCGATACTACAAGGAATAGGGAAAAGGGAGTGGTAAGCTTATAGCCTAGAAAGCTTGCATGAAATCTTAAATAACAACATAATTACTTTAAGTAAACTTGTTCATCATGAAATAAGTACACATAAAACTCACGTACTAAGACTTACTTACTCATACTTACTCTTGCTCATACTTACCCATCACGTTAGGGTTACCTTATCTTTTATTTATGCATAGTACCTATACCACTCATTACATGGTTTAGTATTTAAACAATCATGGTCAAAATTTGAATCTTGATACTTTTTAGCTTACATGGACCTTTAATCATTTTCATACAACTTATCTCATCATCAATTTTACTTACTCATCTCATCCATTACCTTTCGTATACTTAATTCTTTTGCCCGTTGAATTTCTTGGAATAACGGAGGATACACAACCTTGTCAAACATATATCTTGATACCAATGCCATTGATCGTTGTTTTGTCGAGTATTAAAATTTATATAAAGAATAATCGAACCTAGAAACTAACTAAGACAATGATAGAGGCAAGCACACCTATCGAACAGTAGTATAGTTTAGGCAAGACCGGTATGTCAAATCCCAAATGAACAAAAAGTACTAATACTAACTCTCTCTCTATTATGTAGCCTAAGAATTAAAGGAATTTTTGTTTAATCTAAATTAACTAACTACTAAACTAAAGACTCTAAGACAAAAAAGAATGAAATTTGGAAAATAACTTAAGGAAAAACAAATTGATTAAGACGATACACAAGGAAGAATCCACCTAGACTTCACTTGTTATCTAACACTGAACCAGATGATTTATTCACTTGACTTGATCCGTAAGATTCCCTAACATATATTAATCCCTCTCTCAGGGTGACTAACATCTAACCCTAGGTTGATTAATTGAAATCTCTTTCTGATTAAAACCTTTAGAATTGCATTAACTCGATCTATGGACTCCCATATTAGGTTTCACCGTAATCCAGCAAAATATTGTCACCCTATCTTTAGGCTAGCGATCAACTCTGCTTAATTATGCTAGATCTACTCTAAGGTAGGGACCTTTTCTCCTCCACCTAAGCACATCATACTTGAATTAATATCCCGAAAATATCAACACAAGAATTAAGAACACATAATTAAGAACAAGCCAAATATTTATCATGTAGTTCAGCAAACAATAACAAGATTCATCTTAGGTTTCATCCCCTTCAAGTATTTGAGGGTTTAGCTCATAATTGTAAAAGAAAACATCTCAAAAGAAAAGATAAAATAAAACATAAGAAATCCCTAAAACCCCATGAAGGAATTGAAGGAGAGATCAGCCGTCTTAATTATAATTTTGGCTTTTTGAGATGAATCAATTGGCTATTTTCAAGTAATCTCCACAAATCTGCCCTCTTCGGCCTAACTGGATGCCTATCCGATCGTACCTCTCAAGGTTGGCCTCTAGGGTCTTTATATAGGCTTTTGAAATATGTTTCTTTGCCTCTAAGTACCCTAAATCGACTGAAACTCTTCTTTCCTGTGGCTGGGACACGCCCGTGTGGCACGCTCGTGTGTTTCGATTGTAGATCGTGGTTGAGTCAAATGATGAGGCACAGCCGTGTGTTTTAGGGCTCATGCCGTGTTCTAGTCTATGAATGAAGCACGGCCGTGTGGTCATGGGCCCAAGCTGTGTCGATTTCTATTTTGGCCCAATTTGGTCTGTTTTAAGCCCGTTTCTCATTCTTTTCTTCTTCCAGTGCTCTCCTGAGTATAAAATATGAAATGGATTAAGAGCACCGTAAAAGCATGCTAAACGTGGGCCTAAAATATGTTACTTTTACGGTTTATCAAATACCCCCACACTTAAGCTTTTGCTTATCCTCAAGCAAAATTCTCAACTTACAATTAAAATGAACTTTCCACAATTCATAATTCGCATCAACAATGTCTCATCATAATTCATAGACAATTCATACATGGATAATTTAACTCAAATACTCCTAAAGATTCAAGCAATTCTAAGTCATATATTTGTAGCATGAAAACATAGGTGTATCCCCTTATCTAAATAATTACCTTTCATTCAAATTTGACAATGATTAACATCCTTACTAAAGATTCACTCAAAGCACTCGAAGTGTTTAAGGTTCAAGAATAAGCACTCATAAGTCGAACCTAAAAAGTTAATCCCAAAAGCTTGCTTGAAAATCAAATCTCCACCACTGTAATATGAGATGATACACAAATCAAAGGTCTTTGACAGGGTTGTAACGAGGCTTGGGTTAAAGGTGTGGATAAAGGCTGAATTAGAAGGTTAGAATCGAGACTGAACTGACAAATTACCTTACTTGAAGAATGAACTAATAACCTGAATAGTTATATCACATGAAAATTTAAAATACTAATAATACGAGCTTCTTCTTCAAGATGTTAAATTTAAACGTACAAGCTCTTAGAACATAGAACTAATAATGAATATACTTTGTTTTTTTTTATTTATTTAACACTAACACAGATTACATAAGAAAGAACTTTTATAACTAAAATAATATAATTGAGCAACTTATCAAATCAAGACTCAAAAGAAGGGTAGTCAAAAGGAATGGTGAAAACAAATACGAGCAGGGTTTTGAGTTAATATTAGTGGGTAAATCAATAAAAAGGGTTGTTAGGATCAAAGAGGCTCACTAGGGGTTAATTATGTAGGTAGGCTTTTTAGTGCAGTGAGGGGGTTAAAAATTAGGTGCCTTTATCATCTTAGTATATCAAATCAAAATATGGTATTGACATGTATAATCGAGGTAAGTTCTAGAATAATAATTCAGTATTGACACTCATAATCAATAAAGTGAGCATGAAAAAGAATATATGCTCTATAAGGTTCAAATCTCACAAAAATTATGGGTTTTTGACATCAATCCCTGTAAATTTCAAACTTCAAGGTAATATTCATATTCAGTTCAACAACCTAGAATTTTTTATTCTTGAAAAATGGACTTAACATGCTTGATTCTCTAGTATCTTAAAGTTTAAATCATCATTGTACAATTAACTATAACTTAATCTGAGACATATCAATAGAAATTATAAATCAACAGAAATTTCCTCCTAATTAGTAATATGAGAAAATTACTTAAGACAAGATATCATTCAGTGATTTGGGAATAATGCAAAAAGTTAGGCATAAACTTTCACCCCCCACACTTAAGATGTACATTGCCCTCAATGTACAAAGATAGACAATATTCATAAGAAAATCAAAAGATATGGGGAGAAGTGAAACTTCCTGAATTATGGATGAATTCCTTGGAGGATGTGATAAATATGTTGGATGTGTCATCTTTTGGTATGGTGGTTACTAACGAGCTCTGCGCTAGATGAAGAAATTAGGGAGCTCGTGAAGAATTAGCCAGGAATTTATAATAGGGATTCAAAATATACGAGATAAATATTTAAAGAAAAGCAAGCTAAAGTGAAGGGAAATAAAAACAAAAATAAACTTATAAGAATAGGTAAATAGACTGAGGAGTCCTTATTGTTGGATGGTTCGCGAGGTTGGTGTGATTCTTAAGGCTGTGTTGAGGTAGTGGTCGTGGTTCCGTTGTGATTCCCTAGTAGCCTTAAGAACCCTTGTCTTGTTGATTGAATGAAGCGGCCGGCATGAGCTTATGTAGGTCGATCTCCCATGGGGAGACTGTGCTTTGATCCATCCGCTTCTTCATCATAGATGTGGTGTATCTCAAGGGTTTAGAAAATGAAAGTGAAAGCAATGAAGGGAAAAATAAAAGGGGTTTGGGAGAATAGAGTGTTGGGGAGTAGGTGGTGAGGGGAGTTCTTGCTAGTGGTAGGATTTGGGGGAAGTTTTTGAGGGAAAATGGCTAGGGAAATTTGGGAAAAACGGGGCTGAGTTTCTTTAAATAGGGAAGGTGACATGGGCAGAGGCCACGCCCGTGTGTCTATTTGTTCAAGTCGTGTTTTTTGATATTTTCAAATTTGGGAGCGTTTAATATGTTTCCCACACCCGTGTTCCCTGGTCATGTGCTATTATGTTCGTTTTTCCCACGCCCGTGCTTTAGGTTACCACGCCTATGTATATATAGTCAGTGTCTTCCATGGTTGGCACACACGGGCGTGGCTCATGCCCGTGCTTAGTTACTCAGAATAGACAATGGTTGCATCGCATGGTCATGGTCTTTTTATTGTAACCCGTGTTGGGAAAAGATTTTTCTTCTTCTTCTCACACGTCTACCCGCACACCCATTTTTCCATCCCATGTTGACCACATGGCCACAGTTACACCCGTGTATAAGGCCATGTGATAGGAAACCTGCACTTAACTAATTCAGTTAGTTTGATTTAGATGTTAAAAAGGAAAAATAAAATGTGAACATTAATGGGGTTAGTAAAGTTAGTGCTCAGGTTGCCTCCCGAGAAGTGCCCGTTTAAAGTCTTAAGCTAGACTCACCCTGTTTTTATTCCTAATAGAAGGTTCATGGAGCTGAAGCTCCTCTCTCAATTCCTTGAAATCTTCACCATTGTAAAATTTCAGTTGATGGCCATTTACCTTGAATGTTCCTTGAGTTGGATGTGTTACCTCGACTGTACCGTAAGGAAAAACAGATTTTAACACGAATGGGCCTGACCACCTTGATTTCAGCTTTCCAGTAAATAGTTTGAGAGTTGAATTATACAGCAGGACTAAGTCTCCTACTTCGAATTACTTTGATTGTTTTAAACGAGCATCATGGCGTCATTTTGTTGCCTCCTTATATAGTCGTGAATTCTCATAGGCCTCAGTTCGCCATTCATCTAGTTCGTTTAACTGCATCATCCTCTTTTCACCTACGGTTTTGAGATCGTAATTCAAGAATTTTATCGCTCAATAGGCTTTGTGCTCTAACTCAAATGGTAGATGACAACTTTTTCTGTAAACAAGTTTGTTCGGGGATGTCCCTAAAGGGGTTTTAAATGTTGTTCTATAGGCCCACAAAGCGTCATCTATTTTTACTGCCTAGTCTTTCCTATTTGATTCAACTATTTTTTCTAGGATTCGCTTAAGCTCTCGATTTGCCACTTCCACTTGCCCACTAGTTTGAGGATGATAAGGGGCAGATGTTCTGTGGTGTACTCCATATTGGGTATTGCAAAAGTGAGTGCCCCTAGCACTAGTGATTGGTTTAGGTGTTCCAAAATGAGAGAAAAGTTTCTTAAGAAATTTTACCATAGCTTTAGCATCGTTAGTAGGTAAAGCTTGAGCTTCCACCCATTTTGACATGTAATCTACTACTACTAAGATGTATTTATTTCCGAATGAACTAGGGAACAGACTCATAAAGTCAATACCCTATATATCAAATATCTCGCATGATAACATATATGTCTGGGGCATTTCATCGCGTTTAGAGATATTACCTGTTCTTTGGCATTATCACACGAAATGGCATACCTGTTGGCATCTTTGAAAAGAGTTGGCCAATAAAATCTCGATTCAAGCATTTTGTGGGCTGTCTTAATCTCGCTGTAATGTCCTCCTGAAGATCCTGAATGGCAATGTTCCAGGATTTTGCTTGCTTCCGTCCTTGTAACGCATCTTCGAATTACTTGATCTGCACATATGCCGAAAAGAAAAGGATCTTCCCAAAAATAGTTTTTCGCATTTGAAAAGAATCGTTTCCTTTGATGATGTTTTAACCTTGTTGGTAAGATGTTAGCGGCTAAATAATTCGCGATATCTACAAACCATGGTACCTCGAAGTCAGTTATAGAAAAGAGTTGTTCTTCAGGGAACGATTCGTTTATCTCACTTTCGTCGAGTTCTTCGATATGTGGGTTCTCAAGCCTGGAGAGGTGATCTGCTGCAAGGTTTTCAGCTCCCTTCTTATCCTGTATTTCGAAATCAAATTCCTATAAGAGTAAGATCCATTGTATGAGTCGAGGTTTTGCATCAGGTTTAGTTAAGAGGTAACAAAGAGCTGAATGATCAGTGTAAACAACAACTTTAGATAATATTAGATATTGTCTAAATTTAACAAATGTAAAAACTACATCTAGCAATTCTTTCTCTGTGGTGGTGTAGTTTTCTTGTGCAGGTGTCAATGTTCTGCTAGCATAGTAAATTGGATGAAAATGCTTGTTTCTTCGTTGTCCCAAAATTGCACCTACTGTAAAATCACTCGCGTCACACATTAGTTCAAAAGGTAGATTCCAATCAGGTGCAACTATAATCAGAGTATTTATTAGTTTTTCTTTGAGGATATTGAATGCATTTAAACACTCCTGATCAAAATTAAAAGGAACATCTTTTTCTTGTAATCTCGTTAAAGGCTTTGCTATTTTAGAGAAATCTTTAATGAATCTTCTGTAAAATCCAGCATGTCCTAAAAAACTTCTAATAGCCTTAACTGAACTAGAGGGAGGTAATCTTTCTATGGTTTTAACCTTAGCTTTATCTACCTCAATCCCTTTACTAGAAATCTTATGTCCTAACACAATCCCTTCTCTAGCCATAAAGTGACATTTTTCCCAATTCAAGACAAGATTCGTTTCCTAACATCTTATTAGAACTCGTTCTAAATTTTTAAGATAAAGGTGGAAAGAGTTACCTAATATCGAGAAGTCGTCCATAAATACATCCATATTATCTTCCACAAGTTCATCAAAGATGGCTAGCATGCAGTGCTGAAAAGTAGCAGGAGCATTACATAATCCAAAAGGCATTCTTCGATAAGCAAACGTACCGTATAGACATGTAAATGTTGTCTTTTCTTGATCTTTAGGAGCTATAGGAATTTGGAAGTAGCCGAAGAGTCTGTCTAAGAAGCAGTAGTACATATGCCCAGACAACCTTTCTAACATCTGGTCAATAAAAGGTAAAGGGAAGTGATCTTTTCTGGTTACGTCATTCAGCTTCCTATAGTCAATGCAGACTCTCCAACCTGTGACTGTTCTTATAGGAATCAATTCATTCTTTTCGTTGGCTACAACAGTCGTGCCTCCTTTCTTTGGAACTACCTGGACAGGACTTACCCAGGTGCTATCAGAAATAGGATAGATTATTCATGCATCTAGAAGTTTAATTACCTCAGCTTTTACAACTTCTTTCATATTGGGGTTCAAACATTTCTGAGGTTGAACACAAGGTTTATATTCATCTTCCATTAAAATTTTGTGGGTGCAGAATGATGGGCTTATTCCTTTAATGTCTAACATTTTCCATGCTATGGCATTTTTGTGCTTCCTTAGTACCTTTAGCAAATCTTCTTTTTCTTTGGGTCCTAGTTCTGAAGAGATGATTATCGGAAGTGTAGAATTTTCCCTGAGGAATGTGTATTCCAAATGTTTTGGTAATTGTTTCAATTCTAACTTGGGTGGCTCATCAATAGAGGGTTTTTGTTTTAATTCGTCATTGATCTCGATGTCCTCTATTTCTGTCTGTCTAAAGGATGATAAATTGGGATTCACTTTATCGATATTGTTATCTTTCCCCTCACCTTGTGAAAGACATAGTTCCATCGTGTCACTGTGCATGATTTCTTGCAAAGATTCTTGAAAAATGTGATCAATGGCCTCAACAAAGTAACAAGAATCATCTTGTTCTCTAGGCATCATAAATTTGGAGCACAATTTCTTCATCTCCTACCCTTAGTACGAGTTTACCATCACCAACATTAATGACAGCCCTAGCAGTAGCTAGAAAGGGTCATCTCAAAATTAAAGGTACCTCCACGTCCTCATTCATGTCAAGCACAACAAAATCAATAGGAAATATAAATTTATCTCCTTTTACTAGAACATCTTCAACAATTCCCCTAGGATACTTAACAGATCTGTCAGCTAACTAAATACTCATCCTAATGGGTGTTGGTTCCCCAAGACCAAGTTGTTTAAACATTTTAAAAGGCATTAAATTAATGCTGGCACCTAAATCAGCTAATGCTTTTTCTATGCTCAAACTACCAATTAAACAGGGAATAGTAAAACTTCCTGGATCTTTCAATTTGGTTGGCAGCTTGTTTTGAATGATAACTGAGCATTCTTCATTAAGTTCCATTGTTGAAATTTCCTCGAACTTCATATTATTTGTTAGAAGCTCCTTTAAAAATTTTGCATATGTTTGCATCTGCGAAATAGCTTTAACAAAAGGTAAGTTAATATGTATCTATTTGAAAAGTTCAAGAAATTTACCATATTGTCCGTCTAAGTGGTCTTTCTTAAACTTTGCTGAATACGGGATTGTTAGTTTAATTTCCTCATGGGTCAGAGTTATCTTTGCCTTATCAGGTTCATGTGGTACCTCCTTCTTTGTTTCGATTAACTCCTTTCCACTTCTCAGTGTCACTGCCTGGACCTGCTTTTTTTCCCTAGGTAAGATTTCTGATCGTATTTCAGAAACTACCCTAGTAAGTTGCCCGATCTGATCCTTGAATTCCTGTGACAATACTTTAATTTTTGTTTCTACCTTTTGGAAAAGTGTTTATGAGGCTCCTATGAAATTTGTTAGCATTTCTTCAAGATTCGGCTTCTTTTCCTGTGGGTAGGGCTGTTGATGGAACTTTTGAGGTGTTTGTTGTCTTTGATTTCCTTGACTGCCCCATGAGAAATTGGGGTGGTTTTTCCAACCTGGATTATAAGTATTACTATAAGGGTTATTGTTAGATCAGAAATTATTACCCATATAATTCATTTGTTCGCTCTCCATGCCCTGTCCGTAGGGTGGGTACTCAGGATTCACCACGCCTTCACTTGCGTCGCACTGTATAACTGGATGTGCCTGCGAAGAATCATATAAACCATCAAATTTTTTATGTAGTAATTCTACCTGATTTGATATCATGGTTACTGCATCGAGGTTGAAAACTCTGGTTGCTTTGGCTAGCCTTGTCCTTGTAACTTGCCATTGATAGTTATTCAGTGACATGTCCTCGATAAACTCATAGGCTGCTTTAGGAGTTTTATTATTCAGAGTTCCACCGGCAGTTGAATCGATTAGTTGCTTAGTTTAGGGGTTCACACCGTTGTAAAAAGTCTGCACCTGTAGCCATAACGCTAATCCGTGGTGTGGACACTTTCTCAACAAATCTTTGTATCCATCCCATGTGTCATAAAGTGTCTCTAAATCCATTTGTACAAAAGAAGAGATATCATTCCTGAACTTGGCTGTTTAGGCCGGCAGAAAATATTTTAATAAAAATTTCTCAGTCATTTGATCCCATGTAGTGATTGATCCTCGTGGAAGAGAATACAACCACTATTTGGCTTTATTCTTCATAGAAAAGGGAAATAACCAAAGACGGATGGCATTATCAGAAACGCCATTTATTTTGAAAGTGTCACAGAATTCTAGAAAATTTGCTAAGTGTGTGTTATGATCCTCATCCTGCAAACCATCAAACTGAAAAAACTGTTGTATCATCTATATAGTGTTAGGTTTCAGTTCAAAATTATTTGCAGAAATAGTAAGCCTAACAATACTTGACTCAGTTCCTGTTAAACTAGGTTTAGCATAATCATACATAGTACGTGGAGCATGATGTCCTGCCGCCTCTAGAGGTAGCGGATTATTCTCCTCCATCCTTTCAGTAGGATCAGTTTCGCCTTCTTGCTCTTCTTCTATGTAGTTTAAGCTTCGCCTTATCTCTCTGCGATTTCTGCGAACGGTACCTTCGATGTCACTATCGTAAAGTAGAGGTCTTGTCAGGTTCCTTCTAGTCATAAACTAGAGGTACCTAAAAGTAGCGAAAGAAGAAAATTTAGAAAAGCAAAAATAAAATTTAATTGCAAAAATAAAATATGGCTAAAGTAATAAAACATAAGCGTTCTTAATATTTCAGTTCCCCGACAACGGCGCCAAAAACTTGATCATTGTTTTGTTGAGTCTTAAAATTTATATAAAGAGTGATCAAACCTGGAAACTAATTAAGACAATGATGGAGGCAAGCACACCTATCGAACAGTAGTATAATTTAGGCAAGATCGGTATGTCGAATCCCAAAGGAACCAAAAGTACTAATACTAACTCTCTTTTTATTATTCAGCCTAAGAATTAAGGGAATTTGTTGTTTAATCTAAATTAACTAACTACTAAACTAAATACTCTAAGAAAAAAAAGAATGAAATTTGGAAAATAACTTGAGGAAAAACCAATTGATTAAGAGGACACCCAACGAAGATCCACCTAGACTTCACTTGTTATCTAACACTGAACCAGACGATTTATTCACTTGACTTGATCTATAGGATTCCCTAACATATATTAATCCCTCTCTCGAGGCGACTAACGTCTAACCCTAGGTTGATTAATTGAAATCTCTTTCTAATTAAAACCCCAAAAATTGCATTAACTCGATCTATGGACTCCCATATTAGGTTTCACCCTAATCGGGCAAAATCTCGTCACCTTATCTCTAGGCGCGCGATCAACTCCGCTTAATTATGATAGATCTACTCTTAGGCAGGGACTTTTCTTGTAACACCCCAAACTCGACCCAAACATCACGACCGGATCTTGGTATGTCACTAAGAAGAATTTATAAAACATATTGCGTTCATAAGGGAAAATTTTAGTTCACTCCTTCTGTCAAGTTTTAAATTTTATCAGATGTTTAGAATACTTAGTAGATACATGTTAACCTAGTTAAATTTGCCAAGTTGTAAAATCAAGTGAACTTTTGAAAACCCATGTTATCCGTTTATGCTACAAGTGTTTTGTCGCAAAAGATAATAATTTACTAAATAGTTTAGTCGCATGAAAACTACGTTGCCTTTATGTTTTCTTTTTAAAACATACTGTTATTTCGACTAGTCATATAACTTGAGTGTCTAAAACTTAAAATCCAAACTTAAAACCTGATTTTTAGTGGCCTTATTATAGCGTGAAAAAAAAACCAGATATTGGAAATAAGTAAAGTTCTTTACTGAAACGAAATAAAATCATGCATGGCCACCTCGTGCTCCTCTCCAGCCCGGTCCGTTGCACTATGTGCTTTCTGAAAAAAATGTTAAACAACGGGGTAAGTCACAAGACTCAGTGTGCAACACTCAAGCACCGCCAGATTGGGCATTAGCCCTACAAAACATAGTAACAAAACAACATATGCCAGAATAATGCAGAACCCATCCCAATCCTAGATTTCCATCCACTACACACCATCCGTATCTGCCAATCACACCAATGGGGATTTCTACAATCAACCCTCACCACTACACACCATCGATGGCAGTCATGCTGCTCATCGTTAGAATCGTGACATAGTCACCAGAACAGATCGTGGCAGAGCCACTACAACACTTGCCCTTTAATATCACAATCCCAACCCCATACAAGCATAAGATACTGATGTATGGTTTCAACAGGTTTCGGCATGCATGTATAGGATGCTCATCACATATAACATGTCATCTCATCATAACCATTATTTGGTGTAACAGGAATCACTAACCTGATGTCTCGGCTTTACCCTCCAAGGGTAACCCACTAGCCATACTGAGTTTCAGCATTTAACAGAATATAATATCACATTAACACAACATTACAGATGGTGTGAGAAGTTACACACCTGATTATGCACAACACTAAACTATCTTAGTCAAGGCTCTCACTGGATGGGATCATGACTATCGGTCTACTACTCTGCTCAGAAACTGGCCCACAATCTGGTGGCCAATCACGAACAGCAGACACTGCTCTCTTCTTAAACCTAGGGATCGAACCCGAAGGTTTCCCTCCCTCTCCAACTTGTATATATCTTGCATCCATCAAAAGCTTCGATCAAAACTCACTACGAGAGATATGATTTGAGTATCCACCCAACAAGGTTAAAGTGATAGATAGAAGACAAATCGATTGATAGTACGACTAGGATGAATCTTCTTACCTAAGTCAATTGAATCTCGAAGTTAGCAGACTTGGATTAAAACGTTGATTGCACACCTACACAAAAAACAAATGAGATTCAACTAAAAGAGAATGGGTTACAGGACCATTCGGCCAAACCAACCTCATCTACTCACCCCTGATTATCTTCAGGATTCGGCACCAACAGATAGGACAAAGAAGATTCAGCTACCAGGGAAGAAGAGTGAAAAACAAAGCCTAGAAAGAGATTAAGAACCGATTTGGCCTAGAGGGAAAAGAAAAGATAAAAAAGAAAAAGAATAACAAAAACTTACCAGACCCTGAGATGAAAATTCGGCTGTGGTGAACAGTTCTGGAAAAGAAACAAAAGAAGTAATCCTGAGACATAGAGGTTTCGACTAAGAGGAAAGATGAAGGTGTGGTTTCGGATTCTAGTGAATGGAAAAAGAAACAAGAACAAGATGAGAAAAATCAAGAGAATTCGGCAAGAGGGAAGTTCATGGAAGGAGAAGGATATAGAAGGGGAAGAGAAAAGCAAGGTTTCGATTTTGAGGATGAATAGAAAAGAGACTGAAAGAAATATTGCCCAAATAGTCTTCTTAATTTTGACTAAAGGTCACAAAAGAAGAAAATAGTGGAAATTGACTAGGTAATTTTCGGCAAAAGAGAGTATGAGAATCACTAATACCAAATTTCTGTACCCCCTCATTTGCCCCAAAACCGAATGCTCCCCACCTCTTACACACCTCAAAGATTCGGCTAAGACTCCCCCACTATGCCGTCCCTTCCATCACTCCTACTTTTCCTCTCTTCCACTCATTCAAACCAGTTTGAATGATTTAAACTCCTTAAATTTCTCTCCACCAATCGTTTGAAATGCTTGACCAAATCCTACCTCTCTCCTTCAGATTTTGATTGTCATCCAACCACCTCCCTTGCCTTAGCCAAAAATAACACTCCCTTGCTGCTTAAGAATTTCGAACCTCCTCCCTCTCAACTCCTTGTGACGCCATTCCATGCATGCTAAGTGGCGTTCCCTTGCCACTCTTCCATTGCATTACCTTATGTCCTTTAACGCAACTAAAAACCCCTAAAGTCCAACTCCTATTTGGCTACCCCCTAAAGTGCCCAAAACTAAAATTCTACCAAAGCTTCGACGTAACCCCCATAACTTCTCGAGGCCCCCAATCGTGCCCAAACAACAAGCATAACACGTCAATACACAAAAAACACAAAAGATGCAAAGCCCCTAAATCTCGGATGTTACACTTCTCCTCCACCTAAGCACATCATACTTGAATTAATATCCTGAAAATATCAACACAAGAATTAAGAACACATAATTAAAAACAAGCCAAATATTTATCATATAGTTCAGCAAACAATAACAAGATTCATCATAGGTTTCATCCCCCTCAGGTATCTGAGGGTTTAGTTCATAATTGTAAAAGAAAACATCTCAAAAGAAAAGATAAAACAAAACATAAGAAATCCCTAAAACCCCCTGAAGGAATTGAAGGAGAGATCCGCCGTCTTGAGTATAATTCTGGCTTCTTGAGATGAATCAACTGGCTATCTTCGAGTAATCTCCACAAATCTGCCCTCTTTGGCCTAACTGGACGCCTATCCGAACGTACCCCTCAAGGTTGGCCTCCAGGGTCTTTATATAGGCTTTTGGAATATGTTTCTTTGCCTCTAAGTGTAACACCCCATACCCGAGTCTGACGCTAAGACTGAATACGAGAAATTACCATGCTTGAACTCACTTAAAACATGTACTTACGGGCTATAAAATTTTATTCCCAATAAAAAAATTCTCTTTCTTAGTCTAATCATACATTTTATGGGCCTACGAGGCCTTAAACACGTATCTAGAAACTTTCGAAACTCAAATGAAAACTTTTCCTTAAAACAGGGGTCACATGTCCGTGTGACTTGGGACACGCCCGTATACCCCTAACACATGCCCGTGCCTTCCACCCGTGGTCGACACTAACTAATTATACACGGCCTTGACATGCCCGTAGATGTAAACCGTGTGCTATACCTTGATATACTGACTTGATCACATGGTTTGGGGCACACGCCTATGTTCTGACCGTGTATCACACACGGCTTAAACAAACGACCTTGGGATTTGTCCGAGGCCTATTCTAACTTAAAACACTAAGGTGCAGGGTATGCACAGCCTAGACACACGCCCGTGTGTCTAACCGTGTGGGCACTTAGAGGCTATTTACCAAGCCAATTTCCACCTGAAATAAAGACCAAACCCATGCTCAATTCAATACATTTTTCATAAACATTACTACATGCTTCATTGATCTCAATAAACATACATACTTAGTCCATTTTGGCCAATCACTTAGCCATATACAAAAGAATAATAAACTTAATAGCCAACACTTTGGCTCTTCTTAGAGCATATTCTCAAAATGAAATGCTTCCTATACATGCCATACTAAGTAAAATAACTTGGCTATACCAAAATAGCGATTGATAGTGTGCTTCGAGCTCCGATAACGATGATCCACGAGATTGGCTTGGCAGAACTACATAGAAAGAAAGAATAAAAGACATAATCATTTAGCTTAGTAAGTTTGCATATAATGCACATAGCAACATACTTGATTTGTATAAACCATTTGACATAAACTATGGTATCATAGATTTCAGCTATAAATCTTACTTACTCATACTGAATCTTATATATATATATATCATGATACTTACTAATCTCATCCTCGTGAGATAAATAAGGTACTTGTATCACTTGATCACATTGATCAGTATACTTTAACATTATATTCATAATCTTTCATTCATCATTCATAACATGGCAATGCTCATTTACAGCTTAATAGTAGATTTGCTTACTTAGCTTTCTTATTATTTCATTTGAGCTTAACTCTTTTGCCCGATGAATTTCTGAGAATAACCGAGGATACTAGATCTCGACCCACACATAACTTGTTGCCAAAGCCATATCCTAGATACGGTCTTACATGGAATTTCTCATCTTGGTTTTGAGGTCATGTCTTGACATGGACTTATACGAAGTCTTTCTCATGTGTTCCCTTGGGAACTTACCATTGCCATGTCTCGACATAGTCTTACTTGGTATCTTACTCATGAACTGGTCAATGCCGAGCCTTGGCTTGGACTTACATGAAATCTTCCTTGTTCTCACCAATGCCATGCCTTGGCTTGGACTTACATGGGAACTCTATCTCTCGATAGCTTTTCAATGCCAAGACTTGTCTTGGACTTACATGATAACTTTTCAATGCCAAGACTTATCTTGGACTTACATGATAACTTTTCAATGCCAAGACTTGTCTTGGACTTACATGACATCTTTGCTTGGATACTCATCAATGCCATGCCTTGGCTTGGGCTTATATGGGTCTTCATCTCATAATAACTCTTCAAAGCCAAGACTTGTCTTGGTCTTACATGATAACTTGCTTGATTGCCGATGACATGCCTTGGCTTGGTCTTGTACGGACTTTCTCATTTCATGTGGTAGATCGAGTATCCTAGGTAATTTATCTTCAATTGGGACTTTCTCATACTTAATCTCATTTATTTCTTTGTTTAACATAAAATTAAACATTTTCATGATAATATTGTACATTACACTAAGCAGTTCAATGATATAAATCATAAAGCTTAGAAATCATACAAACTTACCTCAATATACAAAATGTATATAGATATGCAATTTAGTCCTCGACTTTGTTCTTGCGCCATTTTCGATCTGGGCTGCATTTTTCTTGATCTATAATAATAATTCAAATCATTTTAATAATCACATTGACTAAATTGACCCTTAACACATACTTTGGCAAAATTACTATTTTACCGCTAAACTTTATCATATTTGCACTTTTTCCCCAAGGCTCGTAAAATGATTCTCATTCAACTTTCATAAACTTCATGCTTAGCTAACTCATTATCTCAACTATAGCAATAGCAAATTCTCACTATTTTTACCATGTATGACTAAATCTCATAAATTAACAAACTAGTCCTTACATGCATTTTTCATGAATTTCACATAGAAAAAGATGTTTATCTAACATCAAACTCTCATAATCTTCCATAATACATCATTTAACATGCATGTCATTCATGGGTATATTTTTGAACATGCATCTTTGCTCAACTTATAGCTAAAAATAGGCTAATTCATAATACGAGAACTCAAAAAATACGAAGAATATTAAAAACTGGACTAAGATGAACTTACTAGCAAGCTTCAAAAATTGAAGAACCAGCTATGGCTTCCTTCAAATTTTCGGCAATAAGGCAAAGAAGATGAATAGATTTTTTTCATCTTTTTCCCATTTTAATCATTTAAATTGGTAAATGACAAAAATGCCCTTCTCTCTAATTTTTTACAATTTACTATCTCATGTCCAATTTTGTCCAAAAATTATAATTTGGGTAAATTCCTGCTTAAGGACTTCTAATTGATATTCTAAAACTATTTCATACAAAAAGCTTCTAGAAACTCATATTTTGTAACTTTTTCAATTTAGTCCTTTTGGACCATTCAACCTCAATTTAACAAAATTGCTTCATGAAACTTTCACACTAGCATGCAAACATGGCATAAACCTTAAAAACTCATAAATTCACCTCAGATTCGTGGCCTCGTACCACTATTCTGACTAGGCCCTAAATCGTGTTGTTACACTAAGTTCCCTAAATCGACTGAAACTCTTCTTTCCTGCGACAGGGACACGCCCGTGTGGCACGCCCGTGTGCTTCGATTTTAGGTCATGGTCGAGTCTGATGATGAGACATGGCCGTGTGTTTTGGGGCTCAGGCCGTGTTCTAGTCTATAATTGAGGCACGGTCGTGTGGTCATGAGCCCAGGCCGTGTCGATTTCTATTTTGGCCCAATTTTGTCTGTTTTAAGCTCGTTTCTCATTTTTTTCATCTTCCGGTGCTCTTCTAATTATAAAACATGAAAACAACGGATTAAGAGCACCAAAATACATAATTCAAGGCTTAAATCATCCAAAAGTATGCTAAACGTGGGCCTAAAATATGTTACTTTTACGGTTTATCAGCCATATCCCAGATATGGTCTTACATGGGATCGCCTCATATTCCTTTGCCATATCTCAAATATGGTCTTACTCGAGATTCCTTAGCTTAATATCGATGCCATGTCCCAGACATGGTCTTACACGAAATCTTCCTTCTGTGCCGAAGCCATGTCCCAGACATGGTCTTACACGAAATCTTCCTTCTGTGCTGAAGCCATGTCCCAGACATGGTCTTATACAAAATCTTCCTTTGGTGCCGAAGCCATGTCCCAAACATGGCCTTACATGAGACCTGCCTCATATGGTGTCGATGCCATGTCCCAGACATGGTCTTACGTGAGACCTTCCTCATATGGTGTCATTGCCATGTCCCAGACATGGTCTTATATGAGACCTTCCTTATTCGATGCTGATGTCATGTCCTAAACATGGTCTTATACAGGATCATTTCATGTATAGAATATACATTTCACAAAAATAATAATTAATTTTAAACATAACAACAAATGTAACGTTAATTTCATGCAAAACTTACCTCAGTATTCAAAATGTCTAGAATTGTGCAATTTAGCCCTCGACTTTGTTTTTGCCTCGATTTTGATCCAGGCTTTACATTTCTTAATTATTGAGCTTGAAAGTTGATTAAAACCCTAGCTATGGCTCCTTAAAATTTCGGCACTTAGAGGAAGAAGATGGACAAGATTTTGACTTGTTTTTCCCTTTTGAATTCATTAATTAACCAAATGACAAAAATGCTCTTAATGCTCTTTATTGAGGTTTTTCCTTCCCATGTCCATTTTTGTCCATCTCAACAAATAATGGTCTAATTTCTGAATAAGGATCTCTACTAATTTTTACAATGCTATTTCATACTTAAATCTTCTAGAATCTCATATTTTCTAATTCTTACAATTTAGCCCTAATGGACAATTTATTCACTAATTAATAAAATTCCTTAATGAAACTTTCACACAATTATACAAATACCTCATAAGCCTTATAAAATCATTTCAACAAATATTTCTACTTTGAATTTGTGGTCTCGCACCACTATTCCGACTAGGCCCTAAGTCAGGCTGTGATAATTCTCCCCCTTAGGGATTTTTGTCCCCAAAAATCTCACTAGTGAAAAGGTTCAGATACCGATTCCTCACAGCCTCTTCAGGCTCCCAAGTAACCTCTTCTACCCCATGTATCTACCATAAGACTTTCACAAGAGCTATACTTTTATTCCTAAATTACATGACTTCCCTAGATAGAATCTTAACTGGTTCTTCACCATAGATCATATCGGGCCGTATCTCAACTTCTGTCAGGGTAATTACATGTAAAGGATCTGATCAGTAGCGTCATAGCATATGCACATGAAATACATCGTAAATCTTTTCTAACTTAGGTGGCAAATGTAACACCCCTTACCCGTAATCCCCGCCAAAATCGAGCATGAGACGTTCCCAAACATTTTACCTGATCGCCACTTAGGCTTAACGTGACTACTCTTCCTGAATCGCTTCTACTACTTCACACTCAACCTATGAGATCTCTCGGGACCATAACAGAAGTTTTACGGTCCATAAAATTTCTTTTCATCTAAATAGGGAGTGCACGCCCGTGCTAGATGATACACACGCCCATGTGCTCGCACCATGCCCAAAAACCCCAACATTTTGCCAAAACTCACAGGGCTAGGGCACGCCCATGTGAAATGGGGGCACGCCCGTGTACCCTAACAACATGCCCGTGTCTTTTGCCCGTAGGAAGTTACTGACTAATTTAACACAGCCTGGACACACCCGTGTCTCCTAGCCGTGGGGAGCTACTGACTTGATCCACACGGCCTGGGCACACGCCCATGTTCCTACCGTGTGTCTGACACGGTTTATGCACGTGACCGTGGGATTTTCCCGTGGCCTATTCTAATTAGAAATAATAAGGTGCAGGGTTAGCACGACCTAGACACACGCCCGTGTGTCTACCCATATGGCACATGAAAGCTATTTGCCAGGCTTCTAACATCCCTATATCTTACTCTACATGGGTTTATTCAACAAACTAACAAACCTCTCTTAATCCACATGCACTCACATTGATAACATTGAAATTTCATAAATGATAAAATATGCCATCATTCTTGGCAATTTACAAAATAAATGTCTTAGCAAGAGCCAATACACCTTTGGTCAAAATAACAAAATAATCTAACTAGTCTAGTCCTATACATGCCATATACAAAATCACTAATCTAATTATACCGAAATAAGCAGATAGTGTGGGCGGTCTTCTAGTTATTGGCGTATCCCAGCTCGGATCTTAAGCCCTATAAGACAAGGGAAAAGAAAGGGGGAGTAAGCTTTAAGCTTAGTAAGTTTACATGTAAACAACATAACATTTTAGTATGTGCTAAACAATTATATAGCATTACATACTAAACAAGAAACAATCCACATTCAGAATCATGCTTACTCACTTCTTCCATTTCCACATTGCAACCATTTCACAAGCCTAATGTATACATTCATTAACATGTCTCCCTGCACTTAGCACCACAATGTCACATAATACAACATGTCACAATCTCTTTATCAACTACTCATATCAAATTACTCGGTCGTTTCGCACTTAGCCCACCATCCGTCTTTATTAGGGTGGTATCGCACATAGCCTACCAAAGAGATTAGTTACGGTGGTATCGCACATAGCCCAACAAATGATAAATAGACGATGATATCTCACATAGCCCATCGTAATTAAATGTTAAGGTGGTATCGCACTTAGCCCACCATCAAGTATTGATATAACACACTCACAAATCCCTTCCATTTTCCATATTAGAATTATTTATTAACTACCACTTTCTATCTACTTGAATTATACATGTTATCAATTATGCTATGCACTGATTAACAACCATAATGTGCATGTAAAATGCATCGCTTACACGTAAACTTACCTCGATGCAAAACATGTTAGCTAGCGATTTACTCGATCACCTTGCCTTTCCCACGGTCAAGGTTGATTTTGCGCTCTTCTTGATTAGCAAAGAGATGGCTTGGCTGAAAGTTTGAACTCCCAAATGCCTTATTTCCTCTTCAAATTTTCGGTAGAAAGAGATGAATGAATAGTAAAATATGATAGTTTTTCTCTTCCCTTTATTTTATTCATCTTTTCTCACCTACTCATCCAATTTGACCAAAAAATTAAATGCTATTGTCTCCCCTATGCACATGGCTGGCCATCACTAGGTAAATGGCCTAATTGCACTTTAAAATCCTCCAAATTTACATTTTATAGCTATTAGGTACCCCTACCTTATAAAATAGAACTTTCGCATTTTATGCGATTTAGTCCTTCTCACAATTAAGTACTCATTGCTAAAATTAAAGCACCAAAAATTTCCATATAGCCATATATTAATACCATAACACATAAAACAATACTAAAATAATTTCCTCAACCTTGGATTAGTGGTCCCGAGACCACTGTTCTGACTAACCTCGAAATCGGGCTGTTACAACTCTCTCCCCCTTTTTGGGATTTTTGCCCTCGAAAATCTTATCGGTAAAGAGGTTTGGATATTGCTCTCTCATAGCTTCTTTTGGTTCCCACGTAGCTTCTTCTACACCGTGCTTTTGCCACAACACTTTTACTAAGGCTATGTCCTTATTCCTCAACTGTTTCACTTCTTGAGCCAAGATTTTAATCGGCTCTTCCTCATATGTCATGTCCGGTCGTATCTCAATTTCTGTGGGAGAAACCACATGCAAGGTATCGGAACGATAACACCTTAGCATTGATACATGGAACACATTGTGAATTTTCTCTAACTCTATCGGTAAAGCCAACCGATATGCAACTGGCCCAATCCTTTCAGTAATTCTGTACGGCCCTATGAATCTCGGGCTCAATTTACCCTTTAGACCAATATTTTCTTCCACGGTGACACTTTCAAAAATACTTTGTCACCCACTTGAAACTCGATTTCTTTTCTTTTCAAGTTCGCGTATGACTTTTCTCGGTCTGAAGCAGCTTTCAAACTATCCCGAATCACTTTCACTTTTTTCTCAGTTTCTTTAACTAAATCAATCCCCTGGATTTACTTCTCACCCAACTCAGTCCAATACAAAGGAGTCCGACACTTACGACCATATAAGGCCTCATACGGTGCTATCCGTATGCTCGATTGATAACTATTGTTGTAAGCAAACTCGACCAAAGGTAGGTATCTTTCCCAACTACCTTCGAATTCTAAAACACAGCATCAGAGCATATCTTCAAGAACTTGGATTACTCTCTCAGACTAACCATCAGTTTGAGGATGAAAGGCAGTACTAAAATTCAACCTTGTACCTAAGGCCTTTTGTAACTTCTTCCAAAACCTCGAAGTAAATCTTGGGTCTCTATCTGAGATAATGAATATAGGCACTCCATGTAATCTTACTACCTCTGCAATATACAACTCGGCTAACTTCTCTAGTGAATAATCACTACGTACTGGTATAAAGTGAGCCGACTTCGTTAACCTATCAACGATAACTCATACAACATCTTTCTTTTTCGGTGTCGAAGGCAACCCCATCACGAAGTCCATGGTGATCTGATCCCACTTCCACTCGAGAACCATCACTAGTAGAAGTAATCCCGAAGGCACCTGATGCTCGGCTTTCACTTGTTGACAAATCAGACATCTTGTTACATACTCCGAGATGTCTTTTTTCATTCCTGGCCACTAATAGAGTTTCTTCAGATCATTGTACATTTTAAATCTTTGACGGTGTCTTGACAAATGACTATTATGTGCTTCTTGTAAAATTTCTCGGATTAACTCATCATCTTTAGGTACACAAATTCTATCATGGAACATTAAACAACCATTCGAACTTACCCGAAATTTAGAATCAGCTCCTGACTCACACTTAGCTCTTTTAGCTAACATCTCATTATCATTCCTTTGAGCTTCATATATTTGTTGGACAAATAGTGGCCTAGCTCTCAACTCAGCTAGTATAGCACCATCATCGGACAATGACAAACTCGTGCTCATAGTTCTCAAAGCATACAAAAATTTTCTACTTAAGGCATCTGCAACTATATTTGCTTTCCCCGGGTGGTAATCGATCACTAGCTCGTAGCCTTTCAATAATTCAAGCCATCGTCGTTGCCATAAATTTAACTCTTTTTGATTCATCAAGTACCTCAAACTCTTATGATCTGTAAAAATTCGACACTTCTCACCATATAAATAATGTTGCCAAATCTTTAACGCGAAAACAATTACAGCCAACTCTAAGTCATGAGTCAGATAATTTTTCTCATGTGGTTTTAGCTATCTCGAGGCGTAAGCGACCACCTTACCCTCTTGCATCAACACACAACCAAGACCATTTAAGGACGCGTCACTGAAGACCACAAACTCCTTTCTTGACTCAGGCTGTACCAAAATCGGTGCTTCTGTCAACAACGTTTTCAAACTCTCAAAACTCTATTGGCATTTTTCAGTCCATTCAAACTTAACATCCTTCTGCAATAATTTCGTCATCGGAGTAGCAATCATAGAAAATCCCTCCACAAATCGCCTACAGTACCCCGCCAAACCCAGAAAGCTTCTGACTTTCGACACGTTCCTCGGAGGTTTCCACTCCACAATAGCTGAGATCTTTCCTGGATCAACTCTAATGCCTTCCCCTGACACAACATATCCTAAGAATCTGACCTCTCTGAGCCAAAACTCGCTCTTGCTAAATTTAGTGTATAATTGCTTGTCTCTCAAGGTTTGCAAGACAATTCTCAAATGCTTTGCATGATCACACTCATCCCGGGAGTAGACCAATATGTCATTGATAAAAACAACAACGAACTTGTCCAAATACGGTCGCAAGATACGGTTCATTAAGTCCATAAAAACCACAGGAGCATTCGTTAAACCGAACGGCATGACCAGAAACTCATAATGGCCATACCTCATCCTAAATGCTATTTTCGGCACGTCTTGTTCCTTAATTCTCAGCTGATAATATCTGGATCTCACATCAATCTTGGAGAACACCATAGCTCCCTTCAGTTGATCAAATAGATCATCTATCCTCGGCAAAGGATACCTATTTTTCATCATCACCTTGTTGAGCTGTCTATAGTCTACGTACAATCCCATCGATCCATCTTTCTTTTTCACAAATAATACCAGAGCACCCCACGGTGAAAAGCTAGGTCTTGAAAAACCCTTATCCGTCAACTCTTGCAGCTGGACCTTCAGTTCTTTCAACTCCAACAGCACCATTCTATACGGAGAGATGGAAATAAGTGTCGTTCCTGGAACTAACTCAATTCCGAACTCAACCTCTCTAATTGGAGGTCGTCCAGGTAACTCTTCTGGGAATACATCCAGATACTCACATACAATCGGCACGGTTTCAACCTTTGCCTTTGACTCTTGACTATTCAGTACAAAGGCAAGATACGACACACATCCTTTTCTCAAATATTTCTCAGCTACCATGGAAGAAATCATCACCGGTAGGTTATCTGACTCACCTGATTCCACTCGAGTAACATCTTCATTTTCACACTTCAAATCAATACATTTACTACCACAATTCACTAAAATGCTATGGGCAGTCAACCAGTCCATTCCAAGAATCAAGTCAAACTCATCAAACAGCAGTAACATAAAGTTTACCGAAAAATATGACCCCTAACTGTCAAAGGACAGTTCCTACACACCTTATCAACTAACACCTATTTTCCTAGGGGGTTTGATACTTTTATCACAAATTTAGTAGACTCAATAGTCATATTCAAACTAATTGCCAATCCCATACAAATATAAGAATGGGTCGACCACGGGTCAATCAAAACAATAATAGAGGTGTCATAGTGAGAAAATGTACCTATTATTACGTCCGGTGATGATGCCTCCTCTCAAGCACGAATAGCATAGGTTCTTGCTGGCGCCTGACCCTCTGACCTCACAGTAGTGTCTCGTGATACACCTCTACCACTAGACCCACATCCCGGGTTCTTTTGTGGCCTACCTCTAAAAGATGCACTGCTTGATCTTACCTCCTACTTCTTTTCCTTGTTATCTCTTTCAGGACAGTTTCGAATGAAATGGTCGGAGGATCCACACTTGTAGCAATTTTGATTATTTCCCCGACACTCCTCAGTATAATGTCTGCCACAACTTGGACACTCTGGCTTGGACTTTGGATTGCCCACACTTGCCATTGAGGTGGCCTAAACTCTTGAACCCGTATACATATTACCTCGATCTCTCTACGAATACCTGACTGACGTAGTCATCCGAGGGTTCCCTTCTCTAGACCTTTTTCATTGAGATTGGTATGACTTGCTCATCGGCCTCTTCCTCGCATCACGAGCCTCACTCAGGGCTTTCCTCTTTTCCTTACTTAATTCTTCAACCTTACTAGCCCGATCCACCAGTATCACAAATTCTTTTAGCTCTAAGATCCCAACTAAAAGTTTGATGTCTTCATTTAACCCGTCTTCAAACCTCTTACATGGGGTAGCTTCCGTGGACACTTATTCATGTGCGTACTTACTGAGCCGAACAAACTCGCGTTCATATTCTGCCACAATCACTTTTTCTTACTTTAACTCAAGGAATTCCTTTCGCTTCTGGTCTATAAACCTTTGACTTATATACTTCTTTCGAAACTCCTCCAAGAAAAAGTCCCACGTTACCCTCTCTTTGGGAACTATTGATGTCAACCTTTTCCACCAATAGTATGCCGAGTCCCTCAGCAAAGATACAACACATTTCAAACTCTCCTTGGGTGTACAGGAGAGTTCATCAAAAACCCTTATTGAGTTCTCAGGCCAGAATTCAGCCAGTTCAGGGTCATCATCTTTATTAGCTTGAAAATCTTCAGCCCCTTGCTTCCAAATTTTATCTACCGGGGGCTTATTTGTCCTCACTATTTCTACACCTTGGGGAGGCACAGGAACTGGCAGAGGTATAGGAGGAGGTGGAGGAGGTTGAGCATTGGGATTAGCTCGTACATACTCGGTGTACCAATTGCTCATCATTTAGAGAAAGGCTTCTCGAGCCTCTTCTCCTTGACGCCTAGTCTCGGGTTCACTTAGCACATGCAGGGTCCATTGCGCAAGAGCCGGTGCATTACTAGCTGTGTCAGTAGCAGCCGATTGATCGGAATCCATATACTACATAAAATAAATTTTTAAAATCATCAGAAGCCACCACACTATCATTATACGCTTATGGCATGTATAGCTAGACTCCCACACACTCGACGGTAGTCTTAGAACCGACTAAATCATAGCTCTGATACCACTAAATGTAACACCCCTTACCCGTAATCCCCGTCGAAATCGGGCACGAGACGTTACCAAACATTTTACCTGATCGCCACTTAGGCTCAACGTGACTACTCTTCCTGAATCGCTTCTACTACTTCACACTCAACCTATGAGATCTCTTGGACCATATCAGAAGTTTTACGGTCCTTATCCTAGATATGGTCTTACATGGGATCACCCCTTGATGCCAATGCCATATCTCAGGTATGGTCTTACACGAAATCTTATAGCTCGATGTCGATGCCATATCCCAGATATAGTCTTATACGAGATCATACATGAATGTCGATGCCATGTCCCAGACATGGTCTTATACGAGATATCCTTTTTGGTGTCGAGGCCATATCCTAGACATGGTCTTACACAGGACCTTATTTATTCAATACCAAACCTAGGTAACCTCATTATTCCGAATCTTTATTAGGGATTTCACGTAATTTATTTTCACCATTACCTCATCGAGGCTTCATCGCTCGATTATTCATAGAAATAACATACATTATTGTAATATTAAGTAGTTTCATACATCAAAACATTATGAAACTTAAACTTCATACGAACTTACCTCAAATCTCAAAATGTGTATCGATGCTCAATTTAGTCTTCGATTTTATTCTTGCCTCGATTTCGATCCGAGCTTCGCATTTCTTGATCTATAATAACAATTTCATTTTTTAAATACACACATTGACTAAATCGAATCATAATTCATTTTTGGCAAAATTATAATTTTGACCCCAAAATTTTACATAATTACACTTTTGCCCCTAGTTTCGTAAAAAGATTTTCATTCAACTTTCTTGTATTTCAAGCCTAGCCAAATCATATTCTCAACTATAGAAACCTTCAATTTTTACTATTTCACTCATGTATGACAATTTTTATAACTTTTACAATTTGGTCCTTACATGCATTTTTCATGAAAGTCACTTAGAAAAAGAAGTTTTTCATACATCAAACTTTCATATTCCTCCATAAAACATCAAAATACATTCAAGTCACACATGTAAATTTTTGAACTTGAACCCTAGCTCAAAATATAGCTAGAAATAGCTAAACCGAGCTACGAGAGTTTTAAAAATACGAAGAACATTAAAAAAAATGGGGTTTGGATGCACTTACTATCAAAGCTTGGAAGTTGAAGAAACCTTAGCTATGGCTCATTGCAAATTTCGGCTCAGGTAGGAGAAGATGGACATGGTTTTTGCTTCTTTTTCTCTTTTAATTCATTTATTAACTAAATGACCAAAATGCCCTTAATGGTCCTTTCTTGATATTTTTCCTTCCTATGTCCATTTTTGTCCATCATCAAATATAATGGTTTAATTGCTAAATATGGACCTCTATTAATTTTCATAATTCTATTTCATACTTAAATCTTCTAGAATCTCATATTTTCCATTCTTTGCAATTTAGTCCTAATGGATAATTTAATCACTAATTAATAAAATTTCTTCATGAGATTTTCACACAATCATGAAACCACCTCATAAACCTTATAGAAATCATAAAACTCATATTTCTACTTCGAATTTGTGGTCTCGCACCACTATTCTGACTAGGCCCTAAGTCTGGCTGTTACAATTCTCCCCCTTTAGGGATTTTTGTCCCCATAAATCTTACCAGTGAAAAGGTTTGGGTACTGGTTCCTCATAGCCTCCTCGGGTTCCCATGTAGCCTCTTCTACCCCATGTCTTTGCCACAATACTTTCACAAGAACTATACTCTTATTTCTCAACAATTTGACTTCCCGTGATAGGATCTTGATTGGTTCTTCACCATATGTCATGTCAGGTTGAATCTCAATCTATGTCGGTGTGATCACATGTGAGGGGTCTGATCAGTAGCATCGTAACATATACATATGAAATACATCGTGAATCTTTTCTAACTCAGGTGGTAAAGCCAATCTATAAGCTACCGGCCCTATCCTATCGGTGATCTCATAAGGTTCGATAAACGCAGACTCAACTTGCCTTTTCGGCCAAATCTAATAACTTTTCTCCATGGTGATATTTTCAAGAATACTCTATCACTAAATTGATACTCAATTTCTTTTCTTTTCAAATTCGAATAGGATTTTTTTCGATCAGAAGCAGCTTTTAAGTAATCTCGAATCACCTTTACTTTTTCTTTGGTTTCTCTAACCAAATCAACCCCATGAATCTGGTTTTCCTTAAGTTCAATCCAATATAAAGGCGTTCAGTACTTACACTAATATAAAGCCTCATAAGGTGCAATTCTCAAGCTTAACTGAAAAATGTTATTGTAGGTGAATTCCACCAATAGTAGATATCTTTCCCAACTACCTTGAAATTCAAGAACACAATATCGGAGCATATCTTCAAGTACTTGTATCTCTCTCTCCGACTGACCTTCGATTTGGGGGTGGAAAGCTGTACTAATTCAACTTTGTGCCCAAGGCCTCTTGCAACATTTTCCAAAATCTAGATGTGAATCTCGGATCTCTATCCGATATAATTAATAATGGTATTCCATAAAGCCTTACTATCTCTGAAACATACAAGTTTGCTAACTTGTCAAGTGAGTAATCAACTCGTACAGGTATAAAATGGGCTGACTTTGTAAGTTTATCAATTACAACCCATATGGCATCTTTCTTACTCGATTTCAACGGAAAACCCGTTACAAATTCTATGGTAACTTGGTCTCATTTCCACTCGGGTACCATTATAGGTTGAAGCAAACCAGAGGATACCTGATTTTTGGCCTTTACTTGTTGACAAATCAAGCATCTTGAAACAAACTCAGAAATATCTTTCTTCATACTCAGCCACCAATACCATTTCTTCAAATCATTATACATCTTGGTGCTACCCGGATATACAGATAGACATCCATTATGTGCCTCGTATAAAATCTTCCAGACAAGCTCATCATTCCTCGGCACACAAACTCTATCTCTAAACATTAAACACCCGTCTAAACCGATTTAAAATTTAGACTCAGCACGCGACTCGTATCGAACTCTTTTGGCTTGTAAATCATTGTCATCTTTCTGTGCCTCATAAATCTCTTGGAGGAACATCAGTCGAGCTCTCAACTCAGCTAGAATTGAACCATCATCGGATAAACTGACCCGTGTATTCATAGCCCTCAAAGTAAGTAGGGATTTCCTACTTAAAGCATCTGCAACTATATTCGCCTTTCCCGAGTGGTAGTCAATGACTAACTCATAATCTTTTATCAACTCTAACCATCTTTGTTGCCTTAAATTCAATTCTTTTTGAGTAATCAAATACTTTAAACTTTTATGATCGATGAAAATTTGGCATCTTTCACCATACAAATGGTGTCTCCAAATCTTCAATGCAAAAACAATAGCAGCCAACTCTAAATCATGGGTCGGGTAATTCTTCTCATGTGGCTTTAACTGTCTGGAGGCATATGCTATCATCTTGCCTTCTTGCATAAGTACGCAGCCCAATCCACTTAAGGACGCATCGCTGTAGATTACAAATTCCTTCCCCGACTCAGGTTGTTCTAGAACTAGAGCCTCTGTCAACATTACCTTTAATTTCTCAAAACTCTGTTGGCACTTTTTCGTCCATTCAAACTTTACATTTTTCTATAACAGTTTCGTCATTGGAGTCGCTATCATGGAAAGTCCCTTGACGAACCGCCTATAGTAACCAGCTAAGCCCAGAAAAATTCTAACCTCCGATACATTTTTCGGTAGGTTCCAATCAAATAATAGCCAAAATCTTACTTGGGTCAACTCGAGTCCCATCTCTCGAGACAATGTGTCCCAGAAATCCAACTTCCTTTAGCCAGAATTCACTTTTGCTAAACTTGGCGTGCAACTGGTTATCTCGTAGAATTTGCAAAATTGTCCTCAAATGCTCAGTGTACTCATGCTCATCTGGAGAATATATTTGTATTTCATCAATAAAAACCACAACAAACTTGTCCAAAAATGGCCGAAAGATACGGTTCATTAAATCCATAAACACCGTAGGGGCATTAGTTAAACCTAAAGGCATGACTAAAAATTTGTAATGCCCATACCTCATCCGAAATGCTATTTACGTGCATCTTAATCTTTTACTCTCAACTGATAATAGCCAGACCTCAAGTCTATCTTGGAGAACACTGTGACGCCCTTTAATTGATCAAACAAATCGTCAATCCTTGGCAACGAGTACTTGTTCTTCACTGTTACCTTATTAAGCTGTCGGTAACCTATGCACGATCTCATGGAGCCATCTTTCTTTTTCACAAATAGCACTAGAGCATTACATAGAGAACAACTCGGTCTAGCAAAACCTTTGTTCATTTACTCTTGCAATTGTGCCTTCAATTCCTTTAACTCTGTTGGATCCATTCTGTAAGGGGCAATCGATATCAGTACTGTACCGGGAGCTAACTCAATATCGAACTCTCTAACCGGAGGTAGTCCTGGCAATTCCTCAGGAAAAACATCTGGGTACTCACATACTATCAGAATTGATTCAATTTTTAATTTGGTTTCCTTGGCATTTATCACAAAAGCAAGATATGCCTCATACCCTTTTCTTATATACCTCTGAACTGACATGTGGGAGATCACTACCGGTTATCTATCTTGTTCATCTGATTCAACATAAAGAGTGTCCCCATTTTCACATCTTAACTCAATATATTTCTTTCCACAATTTACTGTCACATCATGAACAGTTAACTAGTCTGTACCAAGAATAATATCGAATTCATCAAATGACAATAACATGAGATTTGCCTTAAAATAATAACCTCTAATCATTAATGGAAAATCTTTGCATACTTTATCAACTAATACACTTTTTACCTAAAGGATTAGACACATTTATCACAAATTCTATAGACTCTACGGACATGCTCATTCTAAATAATAATTTCTCGCAGATATATGAGTGGGTAGATAGTAACAACTTTAGTATCATGGAGAGAAAAGGTACCCGTAATCACATCAGGAGATGATGCCTCTTCGCGAGCACGAATGGCATAGGTCCTCGCAAGCGCTCTAGCCTCAGATCTCGTAGCTTGCTCTTTATGCATATTCTTACTACTTGCCCCACTTTCTGGGTTTCTCTGTGGTCTTCCTCTGGTAATGCCTCCCGGTCTTACATCTTGAGGCTTCTCTTTCTCATCCCCCTCTGGACAATCTCTAATAAATGGTTTAGAGACCCACACCTAAAACAAGCCTTCTCATTTGCTCGACATTCGCCGAAATGACATTTGCCATATTGCGGGCACTCCGGTCTACTCAGTCGGGCGTTGCCAACACTGGCAACTAATGTAGTTGAGATTTAGACCCTGAGTACTGTTTACTCTTGCCTCTACTTAAAAACCCAGCTGAAGTAGCCGATCGGGTAGAGAAATCTCTTGACTTCTTGGATGAGGACTGAAATGACTTACTCACTGTCTCTTTCTTGAATCACGAGACTCTATCTCTGCTTTTCTTTTCTCTTTAACTAATTCTTTGGCTTTACAAGCCCGGTCCACTAGTACAAAAAAAATTTTCAACACGAGGACACCTACTAACAAATTAATATCTCCATTTAATCCGTCCTCAAACCTCTTGCACATGATGGCTTCCGATGACACACATTCCTGAGCGTACTTGCTGAGCCTCACAAACTCGTGCTCGTAATCAGTTACTATCATCTTTCCTTATTTCAGTTAAAGGAATTCCTTTCTCTTCTGGTCAATGAACCCCTGACTAATATACTTCTTTCGAAACTTTTCTTGAAAGAACTCCTATGTGATCATTTCCATTGGTAATACCGACATAAAGGTATTCCACCACTGATAAGTGAAATCTCTCAAAAGAGAAACCACACACTGCATGCACTCTTCAGGTGTGCAAGATAATTCATCAAATACCCTGATGGTATTTTCAAGCCAAAATTTGGATCTTTTCGGATCATCATCTTTACTAGCCCTGAATTCTTTGGCTCCTTGCTTCTAGATTCTATCAACCGAAGGCTTTTCTCGTCTCACTACTTCTACCACTTGGGGAGCTACATAGGTAGGTTGAGGAATAGGTGGGGGCAGAGGAGGTGGAATATTGGGATTTGCTCTTATGTACTCTGTGTACCAATTACTCATCATACAGAGAAAAGCTTCTCGGGCATCTTCTCCCTGACCCAAAGTCTCAGGTCTACTCTTTACTGGTGTGGTCCCTTGTGTGGGAGTCAGCACATTACTTGTAGCATTATCAATTGCAGCTCGGTTAGGATCAGGATCCATTTACTATATAAAAATACAATTCAAATCGTCAAGAGTCGTCACACTATCATTACACAAATACTCTTACGTATGGCATGTATAGCTAGACTCATGTTTATGCTACGTTAGTCCTAGAATCGACTAAATCGTAGCTATGATACCACTAAATGTAACATCCCTTACTCGTGACTGACGTTGGGTCAGGATACGAGGCATTATCATACTTAACTTTACTTGAACATGTATTTCAGGCTATAAAATTTTGTTCCAACTTCAAACTTTTCCTTCTTAATCATAACGTGTACATTATGGGCCTACGAGGCCCTAAACTTACTGTCGAGAAGTTTTAGAGTTCATCAAAGAACTTTGGTACGATTTATAAATTTTTACTCAAACAGGGCTCACACGCTCGTGTGACATGGGACACGCCCGTGGGGGCCGGCTGTGTGATCTCACACGCCCATGTGGAATTTATTTTCTTTTCGAACCTACAGTCATTTTCACACGACTGGACACACGCCCGTGCCAATAGCCCGTGTCCCTTACACGACCTAGACACGCCCGTGTCCATCACCCGTGGAGCTCTCTATTTATGACATCATCACACTCTTAATAGCACACGGCCAAGGCACACGCCCATGTGGTGGCCCGTGTGACAAATCAAATTCTCGCAATTAAACTGTGGGGGACACACGGCCTATCAACACACCCATATGGGTTGACCGTGTGTCATACACGGCCTAGACACACGCTCGTGTATCTACCTGTGTGGACAATTAGGGGCTATTTTCCAAGCCTCTCTGCAACCCTGAAACTTAAACTCTTTCATTACATCGCAAGAAGCACTGTAACAGTCCGGTTTATACCCTAGTTGGAACAGTGGTTTTGGGACCACAAATCCAAGTCTATATAATATTTTAATATTATTTTTCGTGTCATTGATATGTGACTAAGCATGTGGTAAATTTTCGTAAGCTAATTTGTTCGTCTGTGTGTGTCTAATTTGACAAAAGGATTGAATTGCATTAAATGTGAAATTTGTTTGCTATTTACTAAAGTGTCTATGTGTTGTGGCTTTTTAAGTGTGAGGATTTAAGTGGCAATTAAGCCAATTCTATGGCTAGTGGACGGCATTGAATGATGAAATGTATAATATTATATGTTTTTATAAATTAAAAACATTAGTTAAAATTTATATTATATTAATATGTTATAATAAAAGAAACATTAGTAAGTGGCCTTAGTCATCATCTTCTTGCCGAAAACCAAAGAAACAAAAGAAAGTTTGAAGATTTGTGTATTCGGCTCTTGTAAGTTTAAATCAAGGTATGTTTTCGATCGATTTTCGATAAATTTTACGTTTTTGCAATCGTTGCTTTGAGAACTACAAAACCCATGTACTAATTTTGAGTATTGATGATGCTTGTGTGAGATTCCATTGTTGATATGTTGAGTTTTGGAATGAGCTTAGTTGATAAATGGAAGATTTGAGCTAGATAAACATGTTTTGTTCTTAAAGATTTGATGAATTTAGCTAAATAGGGTTAAATTGTGAAAATGGCAAATTGAAGGACTAAATTACTAATTTGATGAAAAATACGGACTTGTATGATTTGTGTGAATATTCGGCTAAGCTTAGTTGTGTATTGATTTTGTGAATTTGATGTTTTGAGAAAAATAGACTAAATTGATAAAATGTGCAAATGTGAGGTCTAATTTGTAAATAGCCCAAAATGTGTGTCTATGCATTGAATTGAATGGAATGGTGAGTAAAAGAATTAATTCTGAATATGTTTAGATCAAGAACCAAGGAAAACGGATTTAGACCGCGGGAAAGCGAAAATAACCGAGTAGCCATTTCCGTTCGATAAACCAAATTCGAGGTAAGTCACTATGCAAATAAATGTACTTGCATGAAATTGTAATTTATATGACTAATGTTGATAATGGATGCTTATGAGAGGATTATGTATATAAATTCCGTGATAAGTTTAATATAGTAAGTAAGTTCGAATATAATACAAGTTGTTAGTTATATCTATGTGATGGGAATTGAATGATAGTTATTGAATTAGAAATGCTACATGTATGATGTTGAGAAATGAGACACTAAGTGTGCATATTTGAAATTATGATGGAGTTAAATAGTACTGTGTGTGTGAAGTAATGGAAGCTTCGACTTTTATGATTGGCACTGTGTGTGCGATGCCGAATTAAGTTCAGTTTTGTATTAATGCACTAAGTGTGCGATGTCATTTAGGTCTCAACAACGAATCACAGCACTAAGTGTGCGATTATAAGAAGTGAATAACAATGTGTGTGCGATGATATGAAAGCTTTGACTTATTGAATTGGCACTGTGTGTGCGATATTGAGACAAGACGATTAAAAGAATAGGCACTAAGTGTGCAATTATAAGAAGTGGATAGCACTGTGTGTGCGATGATATGAAAACTTCGGCTTATTGAATTGGCACTGTGTCTACGATATCGAGACAAGACGATTAAAAGAATAGGCACTAAGTGTGCGATCATAAGAAGTGAATAGCACTGTGTTTGCGATGATATGAAAGCTTCGGCTTATTGAATTGGCACTGTGTGTGCGATATCGAGACAAGACGATTAAAAGAATAGGCACTAAGTGTGCGATTATAAAAAGTGAATAGCACTGTGTATGCGATGATATGAAAGCTTCCGCTTATTGATTTGGCACTGTGTGTGGGATATCGAGACAAGATGATTAAAAGAATAGGCACTAAGTGTGCGATTATAAGAAGTCAATAGCACTGTGTGTGCGATGATATGAAAGCTTTGACTTATTGAATTGGCACTGTTGTGCGATATCGAGACAAGACGATTAAAAGAATAGGCACTAAGTGTGTGATTATAAGAAGTGAATAGCACTGTGTGTGCGATGATATGAGAGCTGCGACTTATTGAATTGGCACTGTGTGTGTGATATCGAGACAAGACGATTAAAAGAATAGGCACTAAGTGTGCGATTATGAGAAGTGAATAGCACTGTATGTGTGATGATATGGAAGCTTCGGCTTATTGAATTGGCACTGTGTGTGCGATATCGAGACAAGTCTATTAAAAGAATAGGCATTAAGTGTGCAAGGATTAATATGCTTCGATTATGTATAAAACATTGAGTGTGCGATTAGGTTGAATGAATACTAAAGGACGGTCAACATGTAATATCGAGCATTGAATAGCTTGGAAGTTGAATAATTATGTGTTAGATAAGGTATGTATTGAACCTTTGTGGTTGATGAGTTATAAGCAAGCTATGAATGAGTGAATGAGTATTTTAGCTATGTCTGGGACGTTGGTATTGTACAATCATTCTGAGTTCACGAGTATCTTATTTGATTCCTATTGGTTCGACGGGTAAGTCTGTAGTACGAATAGCAAATCTGAGCATTGATAAGTTAAGTGAATGAATATTTGTTACAGGTATGTTGCTTATATACTAATGGTGTATATGAGGTAAGTATCCATGTGAGCATATTATGATAAGTACATCAAATTAATAATATGATATATGATTTGGAAATATGGTAAGTTATGGCTAAGCTTATGAGTTCAAGAAAGAATGATGTGATTTTGTCATGAGAACCATATTGGTCATTCTATTAATTTGGTTATGTGCAATTCATGTTAAGTTTGTTTGTATATTGACTTACTAAGCTTTGTAAAGCTTACTCTGTGTGTATGTTTTCTCTGTTTATAGGTCGTCAAAGCTACTGAAGGCTCGGGACCGTCAAGGATCATCATCACACTACTAAAATCATTTTGGTACACCTTGAATATGTATATGGCTAGATATGGCATGTATAGGCTAGTCCTTGATATGAATGTAAAATGAACTTAGCCATGTGATTTGGCTAGTTATGTTTTGGTAATATGCTTAAAGGAATATGATATGTAAAGTGTTTTGGTATGATTAGTTGATATATGAAATGGTTATGAGATGGTATGTATATAAATGATTGGTGCTTGGGCATAATTGAGTTTTGGTCATGCAAATTGGTATGTTTAGATTGGTTAGTCATTTGTGGTATGTTTTAATTACTATATATAAACATGTTATGTGTTGGTAAGTGATACTTGTAGGTGAAACCCTAAGTGGGTGGCATATTGGCCTTGTAAAATGGCCTATGATGCCACACGGTTGAGGCACACGGGCGTACCTAAGACCATGGGTAAATTGGTAGAATGTGGCTTAAATTGCACACGGCCTCGCCACGGGTGTGCTTGATGGCCGTGTGAGAATTGGCAGTATGTGATCTAGTAGTACACGGCCTTAGCACACGGGCGTGCTTGGTGACCGTGTTGATTTTGGCAATATACTACCACAGAGAGGACACACGGGAGTGTCAAGCAGCCGTGGGTGAGGCACGGCCGTGTGTCCCCTGTGTTTTAGAAAAGTTTTAAATTTTCATGAAATTTGTATGTGTTTGATTTAGTCCCGACTCGGTTATAAACATGTTTTAGGTCTCGATGACCTACTTAAGGAACATTATGATTGATATTGATGAATGACTATATGATGAAGTCCATAGATGTTTCTGATCTGACCGGTAATGCCCCTAACTCATTTCATCCACATTTTACTCAACATCTTGTATGAACATTCATTTTATTATATCCATCAAACTTGGAACATGAACTTGATAATATTGGCCAATTCATCATGGCCACTTACAAAAATAAATGTGAAACATTAATAGCCAACCCTTTGGCCTTCAAACATAACATGACACAAAATGATCAAGTTCCTATACTTGCCATGCTCGAAATGTATTAACTTTACTATACCAAAAGAATGGTTGATAGTGTGATCAGAGATCCAACGTTCTATAATCCCCGAGCTAACTTGGCGAAACTACAAGGAAAAAGGAAAAAGAGAGGGGTAAGCATATAGTTTAGTAAGTTTGTATGAAATTCTAAAGCAACATAATTACTCAAACTAAATTCATCCATTTCATGAAACAATAGCAACATATGTCTCAAATGCTTAAACATACTTACTCACATTCATTCTTACCCATCTCATATCACATTATGATTTAGTAACTTGTACTCACTCATTGTACTTGTATCACTTAATCACATGACTTAGCACATATGCTAACATAAACATAAACTCAAATCTTCATCATTCTTATTATGAATGAAACTTAAGGTCGTCCATAAACGGATTTGGCTCTATACCATTTCACATACTTAACTCTTTTGCCTATGAATGAATTAGATTATCGTAGGATATTCGAACTCATCATGGAAAAAATCTTGATGCCAATGTCATATCCCAAATATAGTCTTACATGGGATCACCCTTTGATGCCGATGCCATATCCCAAATATGGTCTTACACGGGGATCTTATAGCTCGATATCGATGCCATATCCCAGATATGGTCTTATACGAGATCCTACATGAATGTTGGTGCCATGTCCCAAACATGGTCTTATACGAGATCTCATTTTTGGTGCCGAGGCCATATCCGACATGGTCTTACACGGGACCTTATTTATTCAACACTAAACCTGGGTAACCTCATTCCGAATCTTTATTCGAGATTTCACGTATTTTATTTTCACCATTACCTCATCGAGGCTTCATCGCTGGATTATTCACAGCAATAACATACATTGTTGTAATATTAAGTAGTTTCATACATCAAAACATTATGAAACTTGAACTTCATACAAACTTACCTCAAATCTCAAAATGTGTATCGATGCTCGATTTAGTCCTCGATTTTGTTCTTGCCTTGATTTTGATCTGGGCTTCACGTTTCTTGATCTATAATTAGAATTTCATTTGTTAAATACACACATTGACTAAATCAACTCATAATTCATATTTTATCAAAATTACAATTTTGCCCCTAAACTTTTACATAATTACACTTTTGCCCCTAGGCTCGTAAAATGATTTTCATTCAACTTTCTTATATTTAAAGCCTAGATTAATCATATTCTAAACTATAGCAACGTTTAATTTCTGCTATTTCACTCATGTATGACCATTTTCATAACTTTTACAATTTGGTCCTTACATGCATTTTTCATGAAAATCACATAGAGAAAGATGTTTGTCATACATCAAACTTTCATATTCCTCCATAAAACATTAAAATACATGCATGTCACACATGGGTAAATTTTTTAACTTGAACCCTAGCTCAAAAATAGCTAAAAATAACTAAACTGAGCTACGAGGGTTTCAAAAATATGAAGAACATTAAAAACGGCGGTAGGATGCATTTACTATCAAGCTTGGAAGTTGAAAAAACCCTAGCTATGGATCCCTACAAATTTTGACTAAGGTAGGAGAAGATGGACATGATTTTTGCTTCTTTTTCCCTTTTAATTCATTTATTAACCAAATGACCAAAATGCCCTTAATGATCCTTTCTTGAGATATTTCCTTCCCATGTCCATTTTTGTCCATCATCAAATATAATGGTCTAATTGCTAAATAAGGACCTCTAGTAGTTTTCATAATTCTATTTCATACTTAAATCTTCTAGAATCTCATATTTTCCATTCTTTGCAATTTAGTCCTAATGGACAATTTAATCACTAATTAATAAAATTTCTTCATGAAATTTACATACAATCATGAAATCACCTCATAAACCTTATAGAAATCATAAAACTCATATTTCTACTTTGAATTTGTGGTCTCGCACCACTATTCTGACTAGGCCCTAAGTCGGGCTGTTACATCATGGGTAGGAAAGTTTAGAAAACTTGTATATATGTTTTAAAATATCTTTGCATTACCATAATTATGCACATAAAGATTTCATGTTTGATTATTATGTGCTTAATAATATTTTTGTTATATTTAAAGTAATTTCTTTTGTTATTTAAGCTTGATTAAAACTCACAATAAGCTTATTAGCTCACTCTTTCTAGTTTCTTAAAACTTTTCAGATAATACTCAAGGATATGACTTGGATGCAGTAATTAGAGGAGATTCTCAGATTTATTTTAAAATAAAGTTTTTAAAACTCTTTTGGGATTGTTTTGGATTATAAACTTTGGTTTGTTTTGCTATTGTAAATGTGCATGAGAACTCGATATGATATTTAGAATGCATGTATAAACTTTGGATTTTAAAATGCTTAAACCATTGATTTAAAAATTTAAATCGATAAATCTTAATTTCTAAACTATTTAAAAATAAAGTTTTCAAAAGTATTATTCAGTTTGCTATCTATTTCTAAAATAGAACATTTGTAAAATAACATTTCAAAATTGATATGAAATCCTTTTTCTTTGTAATACTAAAGGAAACAACATGATCTATTTGCAAAACTTACTTAAATTGAACATGGTTTATTAACTATTTTCATTTTTGAAATTTCTATGAAAGATAAATAATGTTTTTCCTAAAAATGTTCTAAAATATATTGTCTCTCGAATCATTTCTACTGAAATTGATCTAGCTTATGAAATCTAGTCATAACGTTTAGTCATTTGTTTATATGTAAAAGGTTTTACGAAAATATTTTATACATTTTCTCTTGTTTTATACATTTTACTATGTTTGCTTCAAAGAAAACAATTTGGTCAATGGAAAATGACTTACATGTTAATGTAAAATAACTCATTTTCTAGAAATGAGCTCTTCTATAGGTAATTTTATTTTATATAGAAATTAAATTAAATTAAATTAATTATTATTATATTAATAATAAATATTATTTTATTTTTAAAATATTTAAAATATCAATATAAAATATTATATTTTTCAATATTATTAAATATACATATTTAATTATTTATATTTAGTATATAATAAATTATTAATATAATAAATATATTTTACTAATTTCAATTTTATTTTAATGATAAAATTTAAAATAATCATTTCAAATAATATTCTGCATATATTATTGAAATTATTCAATATTAATATTTTAATAATAAATATTTATTACAATTATAAATATATTAATAATTAATGTTTTGTAGTATTAAGGTTAAAATATGTCATAAGTCTATGTACTCTTCACAAATTTGCAAATTAGTCTTGGTACTTTTTAAATTTGAATATCAAGTCCAATTGTTGACATTGTTAAACTTTTTATCAATTTTGTTGATGTCACATTTTAAATAAAAATACTCACTTTGTAGTCATGTAACTAAAAATGATGTTGTAATGAACATGAATTTAACAAAATATTTTTAATATATGCAAAAGCAATGTAAAATATAAATTTATAGATATTAAATAAACTCAATTAAATAATGGAAAGATAAGAAAATCTCAAATGTATGCTTGTTTCATTGAAAACAATTTTATGAAATATTTTTAAGAAATCACCAACCAACGTAAAATATTTTACATAAATTCATCCAAACACCAAAATATTTAACTTTTTCCAAGAATATAAGTTATTTTCTAAAATCATTTTTAAAAACTATTTTCATAAAACAAATAGACCATTATTGTTTATTAACCAAAAACAAACCGTAAAAACTTGTTTTTTTACTAAGAGAAACTATAATTTGTACCAAATAATATTCTTTCTTGTACTTCTCCTAATGCACTTACTTAATTGGATCTAGTTAATCGATTTCTTGGTACCATGTACTTGTAAGTATTAATCATGATTTAAGAAAGTAACATAATAGAGCTATCAATTTTGCTTGGGGAAATCATAAAATGTTGGAAATATGGTCGAAAGCTAAACAATGCTAGCTTGACATATCTAGAATCTAATTTTGATATGATTTCTAAGCATGAAGGCAAAGACTATAGTGAAATATTCTAACATTTTATAGAATTCTTCAATAAGAAAGACAAAAAAAAAAAAAAGAGGAGAGGCAAAACGTTAAAGCATTGTGGTGTGATTGCTTTGATGTTTGATCATCTTGTTCTTGACCTTTTGAGTTTTTTGCAGAGAAAAGAGCTTGCACTGGGGTGATTGTTGAGAAATTTGGTTTCCTTATAATTACTGTGATTTTTGAAATGTGAATTTTCAGTTGTCTACTTTAGATAGGAGATGACCGACTTTGAAATTAGAAAACATGTTGAGAATGTTGAACCAAAAAAATACTTAAAAATATAGGCATGGAGAAAGGATTGTATGAAAAAGGAATATTATCCATTTTCAATAGTTTTATGCCACATTAATATTCTTATCCTGAATTTTAAGATTTTAATTTGTATTTGATTTTTTTCAAGATGAAAATGCTGATGTGGCATAAATCTATTGAAAAAGAGATACAGATGATGTGGCGTCACTGTTTCATACAATCTTTTCCCCTATAGGCATGACAATGCTCACACTTTATTACAAGATTTTTTATTTTTATTTTTTGAAAAATACTTTCTTAAAAGATTAAAATGCAATATTTTTGGACTATATAAATCATGTTGTATGAACAAACAAAAAAGAAAATCTTGTTTCATTATCTATCTACGAAACTTATATCTCTCATCAAACCTGAAGTGTATTAAACTGATCGCATCTGCGTCTTACATCCCCATCAATATTTTCCTTGACTTTATAACGCTTAACTTCTCCATCGAACGAGCGAACATATCAAAAAACGCAATCTCGTTTGCCACAAACCGGTCCACAAATGGCTTGGTCCTATTGTCAGTCACCATCGCCTGGTCAGATGACAACAACCCTAATCCGTTTTGTAAATTCTTGTAATACATGTTATCAAACTTCCCTGGGGTATAAACATCGTTGAAAGCTGACATTGTTGGAGATTTGGAATAATTAGCGCAAAGTTTCCTTAACCCTTGTGCGAAAATAGGATTATAGACTGGGTCAAGCTCAGAAGTCTTGCTGAAGTTGAATATATGATTGGCGGACTCTTTACAGTGAGAGAAACCAATGGTATGTGCACCTACAAGTGCAACCATTTCTTCTGCTGAGAACCCTTTGGAAGAGGAGAGAGAAGCAACTCATTCATGGGTGTTAAAGCTTTCGGAAGGTTTTTATCAACTATCGAGGGATTAGATTCCCTGCTGTCTTTTCTCCCCAAAACAAAAGGAAGATCTTGTGTCAGACCATGTCAGGGACATGGCATCGACATTTATATACGATCTTGTATAAGACTATATTTGGGATGTGGCATCGACATCGAGATAAGAGATCCCGTGTAAGACAATATATGGGATATGGCATCGGCATCAAAAAGAGATCTCATGTAGGACCATATCTGGGATATGACATTGGCATCGTAATACATGTATGATGAGATTGAGTATCTTTCGATATTCCAAGTAGTTCAATGGGCAAAGAGATAAGTCTACGTACAGATGACTAAGAGCTAAGTTTATGTTTAAGAGATTAAAGGTTCTAAAGCTGTATGATGAAGTGTTACAGGTACCCATGAGTAATATACGAGATATAAATGCAAAATGTGATGTGTGAATTGGTAAGATTGTGCATGAGTAAGTTATGTTGATGTATTTGAAAACCTGTGTTGCTATTATTCAATGAGATGAATGGATGTCATTATAAGTCTTTATGATGCTATTTATTTCATGCAAACTTACTAAGCTTAAAGCTTACCCCTCTATTTTCCTTTTTCCTTATAGTATCGCAAGTTAGCTTAACGATCGTAGGACTTTGGAGCTCGGATCACACTATAAGCTATTCTTTTGGTATAGTAAAGTCAATTTATTTTGGGTATAGCATGTATAGGAACTTGGTCATTTTGTTATGTCATATTTGTGAGCCAAAGTGTTGGTTATTATGGTTACTTATTTATTTTGTAAATGACCATTGGGAATTGGCGAATACTTGTTAAGTTACATACATTCCATGATGATGAGTTTTATGAAGTGAAAGTTCATGCAATTGATTGAGTAAAATGTGAAGTGTTTGCTTGATGAATTAGTAATCATTCATAGTGTATTATTATGTTATTGCCATTTGATGAATTTGATATAATTCTTGGTATGAACTGTTTAACAGCTTATGATGTGATAGTAAATTGTGGAAAGAAATACATTGAATTGAGATGTGAAAACGGGGACACTCTTCATGTTGAATTAGATGTACATGACAGATCACTGGTAGTGATTTCTCATATGTCTGCCCAGAAATATGTAAGAAAGGGATATGAAGCGTATATTTTCGTTGTGATGAATGCCAAAGAGACTGAGTTAAGAATTGAATCAGTATCGATAGTTTGTGAGTATCTAGATGTATTCCTCAAAGAATTTCCAGGGTTGCCTTCTGTTAGAGTGGTTGAATTTGGCATTGAGTTAGCCCCTGGTACTGCACCTATATCGATTGCTCCATATAGAATGGCTCCAACTTAGTTGAAAGAATTAAAGGAACAGTTATAGGAGTTGACGGGCAAAGGTTTCGCAAGACCGAGTTATTCTTCAGGGGGCGCTCCAATATTATTGTAAAAAAAAAAAAAAAGATGGTTCCATGAGATTATGTATAGATTATCGGCAGCTTAATAAGGTAATCGTGAAGAAAAAATACCCATTGCCAAGGATCTATGATTTGTTTGATCAATTTAAGGGAGCCATTGTGTTTTCCAAAATAGATTTGAGGTAGGGATATTACCAGCTAAGAGTAAAAGACTCAGATGTGCCGAAGACTGCGTTTCAGGTAAGGTATGGTCACTATGAGTTTTAAGTCATGCCTTTCGGTTTAACAAATTCCCTTGCTGTGTTTATGGATTTAATGAACCGCATCTTTTGGCCATACTTGGATAAATTGTCATGGTTTTTATTGATGATTTACTGATTTATTCTCGTGATGAGAATGAGCATGTCGAGCACTTAAGGACAGTTTTACAGATTTTATGAGATAATCAATTGTTTGCCAACTTTAGTAAAAGTTAATTTTGGCTTAAAAGAGTTGGGTTTTTAGTGCACATAGTCTCGAGAGATGGAATCCGAGTTGACCCGAGCAAGATTTTAGCTATTGTTGATTGGAAACCATCGAGGGATGTATCCGAGGTTAGAAGTTTTCTGGGCCTAGCTGGCTATTACAGACGGTTTGTCGAGGGATTTTCCATGATAGCTACACCAATGATGAGGTTGTTATAGAAAGATGTAAAGTTTGAATGGGCAAAAAAGTTCCAGCGGAGTTTCGAGAAACTAAAGGCATTGTTGACTGAGGCTCCAGTTCTAGTGCAACCTAAACCGGGAAAAGAATTTGTGGTTTATAGCGATGGATCCTTGAATGGATTGGGTTGTGTTCTTATGCAAGAGGGCAAGGTGATAGCATATGCCTCTAGACAGTTAAAGCCACATGAGAAGAATTACCTGACACATGATTTAGAGTTGGCTGCCATTGTGTTTGCATTGATGATATGGAGGCATCATTTGTATGGTGAAAAATTTCAGATATTCACTGATCATAAAAGCCTAAAGTACTTGATAACTCAAAAAGAATTGAACTTAAGGCAACGAAGATGGTTAGAGCTGATAAAAGATTATGAGCTAGTGATTGACTACCACCAGGGAAAGGCAAATGTAGTCGTCGACGGTTTGAGTAGAAAATCCTTGTTTGTATTGAGAGCCATGAATTCATGGATGACATTTTCAGATGATAATTCTATCCTAGCTGAATTGAGAGCTAGACCGATGTTTCTCTAAGAGATTTGTGAAGCTCAGAAAGGAGATAGCGACTTGCAAGCCAAAAGAGTTCAGTGTGAGTCGAGTGTTGAATCAGATTTTAGAATTAATTCTGATGGATGTTTGATGTTTCGAGACAGAGTCTGTGTACCAGGAGATGTGGAGCTCATTCAGAAATTTTTACACAAGGCACATAGCGGATGCCTATCTGTACATCCATGCAGCACAAAAATGTATAATGATTTGAAGATATGGTATTGGTGGCCAAGTGTGAAGAAAGATATTTCTGAGTTTGTATCAAAATGCTTGATTTGTTAGCAAGTGAAGGCTGAACACCAAGTACCTTCGGGTTTACTTCAACCCATTATGGTTCCTGAGTGAAAATGAGACCGTATTACTATGGATTTTGTGACGGGTTTATCATTAAGACCAAGCAAGAAAGATACCGTATGGGTTATGGTAGATAGACTTACGAAGTCAGCCCATTTCATTCCTGTACGTGTTGATTATTCAATTGATAAGTTGGCAGACTTATATGTTTCAGAGATTGTAAGACTACATGGAGTGCCTTTGTTGATTATATAGGATAGAGATCCAAGATTCACATCCCGATTTTGGAAAAAAGTTGCAAGAAGCTTTGGGCACAAAGTTGAGTTTTAGTACAACCTTTCACCCACAAACTGACAGAGAGTTGGAGAGATTAATACATATACTTGAGGATATACTATGGTGTTGTGTTCTTGAGTTTCAGGGCAGTTGGGATAAGTACTTACCGTTGGTAGAGTTTTCTTATAATAACAGTTTTTAGTCGAGTTTGAGAATGGCGCCTTATGAGGCATTGTATGGGCGGAAGTGTCGAACGCCTTTGTATTGGAACGAACTCAAAGAAAATCAAATTCACGGGGTCAACTAGTTAGAGAAGTCGAAGAGAAGGTAAAAATAATTCGTGATTGTTTAAAAGTTGCCTCGGACAGACAAAAATCCTACTCAAACTTGAAACGTAAAGAGATCGAATCTCAAGTTGGTGATAAGGTATTCTTGAAAGTGTCACCATGGAATAAAGTTCCCAGATTTGGCCGAAAAGGTAAATTGAGTCCGCGTTTTATCGGACCGTATGAGATCACCGAGAGGATAGGGCCTGTATTCTATTAATTGGCTTTACCGTCCAAATTGGAAAAGATTCATGATGTGTTCCATGTGTCTATGTTACGTCATTACCATTCAGATCTTTCGCATGTGATTACACTGACAGAGGTTGAAATTCAACCCGACATGACTTATGGTGAAGAACTGGTTAAGATTTTGGCACGAGAAATCTAGCAATTAAGAAACAAAAGTATAGCTCTTGTGAAAGTACTATGGCAAAGACATGGCATAGAAGAGGCTACATGGGAGCCCGAGGAGGCTATGAGAAACCAGTACCCAAATCTTTTTACCGGTAAGATTTTCGAGGATGAAAATCCCTATTGAGAGAGAATTGTAACAGCCCAATTTAGGACCTAGTCGGAACAATGGTTGTGAGACCACAAATCTGAGGTAGAAATATGTGTTCTATGATATTTAAGAGGCCTATACCATGCTTGCATGATTGTGTGAAAATTTCATGAAGAAATTTTATAAGTTAGTGAACAAGTTGTTTATTAGGACTAAATTGCAAAGATTGGAAAATATGAGATTCTAGAATATTTAAGTATGAAATAGCATTATAAAAATTATTAGAAGTCCTTATTTAGCAATTAGACCATATATGTCAAGATGGACAAAAATGGGCATGGGAAGGAAAAATCTCAAGAAATGGGCCTTAAGGGCATTTTTGTCATTTGGTTAATAAAAGAATTAAAAAGGAAAAAGAAGTCAATATTGTGTCCATCTTCGTCCTCCATATCCGTAAATCACAAGGACACCATAGCTAGGGTTTTTTCATCTTTCAAGCTTGATTATCAAGAAACACGAAGCCCGGACATAAATCGAGGCAATAACAAGGTTGTGGACTAAATCGAACACCTACACACATTTTGAGTACCGAGGTAAGTTTGTGTGAAATTAAAGCTACATAATGTTTTTATATTTTAAATTGCTTGATAATATGAGAGACAAATATTATTTCTATGAAAATCAACTAATGATGCCTCGATGAGAGTATGATGAAATATGTTAAGTTGAAGTCTCGGTTGAATATTCAGAGTAGCAAGGATACTAATGTCACGACATGAGATAAGGAGGTCCCGTATAAGACCATGTTTGGGACATGGCATCGGCACCGAATGTAGGCCCCGTATAAGACCATGTCTGAGACATGAAATCGGCACTGAATAAGGAAGGTCCCGTATAATACCATGTCTGGGACATGGCCTCGGCACCAAAGGAAGATCTTGTGTCAGACCATGTCAGGGACATGGCATCGACATCTATATACGATCTTGTATAAGACTATATTTGGGATGTGGCATCGACATCGAGATAAGAGATCCCGTGTAAGACAATATATGGGATATGGCATCGGCATCAAAAGGAGATCTCATGTAGGACCATATCTGGGATATGACATTGGCATCGTAATACATGTATGATGAGATTGAGTATCTTTCGATATTCCAAGTAGTTCAACGGGCAAAGAGATAAGTTTACGTACAGATGACTAAGAGCTAAGTTTATGTTTAAGAGATTAAATGTTCTAAAGCTGTATGAAGAAGTGTTACAGGTACCCATGAGTAATATACGAGATATAAATGCAAAATGTGATGTGTGAATTGGTAAGATTGTGCATGAGTAAGTTATGTTGATGTATTTGAGAACTTGTGTTGCTATTATTCAATGAGATAAATGGATGTCATTATAAGTCTCATGCGGCTTTAACTGTCTAGAGGCATGTGCTATCACCTTGCCCTCTTGCATAAGAACACAACCCAATCCATTCAAGGATCCATCGCTGTAAACCACAAATTCTTTTCTCGGTTTAGGTTGCACTAGAACTGGAGCCACAGTCAACAATGACTTTAGTTTCTCGAAACTCCGCTGGAACTTTTTTGCCCACTCAAACTTTACATCTTTCTATAACAACCTCATCATTGGTGTAGCTATCATGGAAAATCCCTCGACAAACTGTCTGTAATAGCCAGCTAGGCCCAGAAAACTTCTAACCTCGGATACATCCCTCGATGGTTTCCAATCAAAAATAGCTGAAATCTTGCTCGGGTCAACTCGGATTCCATCTCCCGAGACTATGTGCCCTAAAAACCCAACTCTTTTAAGCCAAAATTAACTTTTACTAAAGTTGGCACACAATTGATTATCTCATAAAATCTGTAAAACTGTCCTTAAGTGCTCGACATGCTCATTCTCATCACGAGAATAAATTAGTAAATCATCAATAAAAACCACGACAATTTATCCAAGTATGGCCAAAAGATGTGGTTCACTAAATCCATAAACACAGCAAGGGAATTCGTTAAACCGAAAGGCATGACTTAAAACTCATAGTGACCATACCTTATCTGAAACGCAGTCTTCGGCATATCTGAGTCTTTTACTCTTAGCCGGTAATATCCCGACCTCAAATCTATTTTGGAAAACACAGTGGCTCCCTTAAATTGATCAAACAAATCATAGATCCTTGGCAATGGGTATTTTTTCTTCACGATTACCTTATTAAGTGCCGATAATCTATACATAATCTCATGGAACCATCTTTTTTTTACAATAATATTGAGCGCCCATGAAGAATAACTCGGTCTTCCAAACCTTTGCCCGTCAACTCCTATAATCGTGCCTTTAATTCTTTCAACTAAGTTGGAGCCATTTCAGATGGAGCAATCGATATAGGTGCGATACTGGGGCTAACTCAATGCCAAATTCAACCACTCTAACTGAAGGCAACCCTGGAAATTCTTCGAGGAATACATCTAGATACTCACAAACTATCGATACTGATTCAATTCTTAACTCAGTCTCTTTGGCATTCATCACAACGAAAATATACGCTTCATATCCCTTTCTTACATATTTCTGGGCAGACATATGAGAAATCACTACCAGTGATCTGTCATGTACATCTAATTCAACACGAAGAGTGTCCTCGTTTTCACATCTCAATTCAATGTATTTCTTTCCACAATTTACTATCACATCATGAGCTGTTAAATAGTCCATACCAAGAATTATATCGAATTCATCAAATGGCAATAGCATGAGAATCTCCTTAAAATAATAACCTCTAATCATCAATGGGCAATTTTTGCATACCTTATCAACTAGTACGCATTTACCTAAGGGATTGGACACTTTTATCATTAATTCTATAGACTCTACAGGCATGCTCATACTAAATACTAATTTCATGCAAATATATGAGTAGGTAGATCCCGGATCAATTAAAGCAACAATATTAGTATCATGAAGAGAAAATGTACCCGTAATTACATCAAGGAATGAAGCCTCTTCGCGAGCGCGAATGGAATATGTCCTCGCAGGTGCTCTACCCTCAAATCTCGCAGTTTGCTCTCTAGGTGTACTCTTACTACTCACCCGGGTTTCTCTGTTGTCTCCCTCTAGTAGTACTTTCCGATCTTGCACTCTGAATTTTCTCTTTTTTGACCACCTCAGGGCATTCTCTAATAAAATGATCTTGGGAACCACACTTAAAACAGGCTCTCTCATGTGCTCGGCATTCACCGGGGTGAAGTCTGCCACACTGTGGACATTCCGGTCTATTAGGTCGAGTGTTCCCAACGCTAGCAACTGAAGTTGTCTGAGCTTTAATCCCCGAGTATTCTTTACCCTTATTTCTATTTGAAAACTCGACTAAAGTAGTTGATCGGGTAGGGAAGTCTCTTGACTTCTTGGATGAGGACTGAAATGACTTACTCAGTTGTCTCTTTCTTGAGTTACGAGACTCTATTTCACCTTTTCTTTTCTCCTTAACCAACTCCTCGGCTTTGCAAGCCTTGTCCACTAGCACAACAAATTCCTTCAATTCTAGGAAACCAATAAATAAGCAGATATCTTCATTTAATCCGTCCCCAAACCTTTTACACATAATGGCTTCAGAGGATACACACTCCCGAGCGTACTTGCTGAGCCTTACAAATTCACGCTCATACTCAGTTACTATCATTCTTCCTTGTTTCAGTTCAAGGAATTCTTTTCCTTTCTGATCAATAAATCTTTGGCTGATGTACTTCTTTTGAAATTATTCCTGGAAAAACTCCCATATAATCATTTCCCTTAGTACAACCGACACAAGAATGTTCCACTACTGATAAGAGGAATCTCTAAAAAGAGAAACCACACTTCCATGCACTTTTCAGGTGTGCAAATTAATTCATCAAATACCCTGATGGTATTTTCAAGCCAAAATTTGGCTCTTTCCAGATAATCATCTTTACTAGCTCAAAATTCCTCGGCTCCTTGTTTTTGGATTCTATAAATCGGAGGCTTTTCTCTCTTTACCACTTCTACCACTTGAGGAGCTACGGGGGTGGGCTGAGGACTAGGTGGGGGTGGAGAGGGTTACGCATTCGGGTTTGTACGAACGAACTCCGTATACCATGCATTCATCATGTAGAGAAAGGCTTTCCTAGCCTCTTCTCCTCCTCTCTGACTCATAGTCATTGGTCTATTCTCATTTTTATTTGGCACCGTTCTTTCGGCGGGAGCCAGCATGTTACTTTCTATATCATCCGCCATAGCTCTATTGGGATCCATTTACTATATAAAAACACAATTTAAATTCTCAGGAGTCGTCACACTATCATTATGTAAATACTCTTATGTATGGCATGTATAGCTTGACTTATGCATACGCTACGTTAGTCCAAAAATCGACTAAACCGTAGCTCTGATACCACTAAATGTAACACCTCTAACCCGTATTCAACGCCGGAACCAGGTACGAGGCATTACCAAACTTAACTTGCTCAAACATACAATATCAGGCCATAAAATTTCGTTCCAACTTAAAAAAAATTCATTCATATACATAACGCCACTATTATGGTTTTACGATACCCTAAACACATATACGAAATGATTTGGGACTAAACTGGGAACTTTCACAAACTTAGAAAATTTTTGCTTCAAACAGGGCTACACGCCCGTGTGGGTAGGCCGTGTGGTCACACACGCCCATGTGGATTTTATTTTTCATTTCAAACCTACAAGGGTTTTCACACAGCCTGGCACACGCCCGTGTCTATGGCCCGTGTCCCTCACACGGCCTACACACGCCCGTGTCCTCACCCGTGTGTGAAAACTATAGCATTTTGTTTATGACAAACACTTAAGGGCACACTGCCTAGTCACACGCCCGTGTGCTAGCCCGTGTGACGAATTGAATTCTCACAAATTTGATGAAGGGGACACAGGCCTATCAACACACCCATGGGGCTGTCCGTATGTCACATACGGCCTAGACACACGACTGTGTGTCTACCCGTGTGAACAACTATAAGGCTATTTACCAAGCCAATTGCCACCCTGAAAAATAAACACACTTATACTACCATAAGCAACACATAACATAATAATAATACACTATGAATGATTACTAATTCAATAAGCAAAAGCTTCACATTTTACTCAATCAATTGCATGAACTTTCACTTCATAAAACTCATCATCATGGAATGTATGTAACTTAACAAGTATTGGCCATTTTCCAATGGTCATTTACAAAATAAATGAGTAGCCATAATAACCAACATTTTGTCTAACAAATATTACATAACAAAATGACCAAGTTCTTATACATGCCATACCCAAAATAAATCGACTTTACTATACCATAAGCAGTGTATGGTCTTCTCTGAGTCCCTCGCAGCTTCGATCCGTCTAAGCTTAAGGATTACTTTATCACATAGAGTACTAAATAATCACAAGTGCCTTCAGCTTCACTAGATCAATCAACTGCAATTTGCCTTGTTAAACCAAAGTTTGATGCCGTCACCTTCTGCATCCAGGCAGAAAGTTCCGAATCACTGACACCCTACGCTGCTTAAACTTAAGAGCAGAGGCAATATGAACAGTCTTGGCTGGCACCATTGCCGCCACCTTATGGCTAAAATCCCCTCTGCTCATCAAGAAAACGATCTTACAGAACCGTAGTCAACACAAATGATGGTAGGAATCTTGAGTTAATCCGCGCTTCGAACACTCCTTTGCCCAAACACCAACTAAGGTATGCTTACTCTCCTCATAGATCGCCCTATTTAAAGCCAACTTCTCACCTACTCTCATGCTAGCTTCCCGATGTGGGATCCCTTCATCAATTCTCCAAAATCGTCCCAAATTAACATAATAGACACATTCGCATGCAACGGGTTCCAAACTCTGACTCCCCCTATAATTTAATCCATGCCGCTAGCAACTTTACCAACTAGCTCCTTGTGCAACAAAACAAGCACAACTAAATATAGGCCTATAGGAAAAAGTCTAAGTTGATTAAAACGAAATCAAAATGAATTGCAAGCTCCAAACCTTGAACCCAAGCTCTCCCTTACACCCTTAATGACGCTTTGCCACTAGACCACTCACTTCCTTGTGTCATGTTTTCCCACATTATATTCTTAAAGCCCACTTACTTCCTCTCAGGATTTTATTCACCGGAAACCAATATTTTTCCTAAAGCCCAAGTTTCAACTCGGGACTTCATGGAAGCCCCATAGCCTTTCAAAATCACCCACCCAATAGTTCCAACTTGCATCAGTGCCGTTCTCTTATTCTTAAAAAATTTTAAACGCTCACATGCCCAATGCCCAATAGGCCCAATTCTACTAGGCTCAAAAATTTGGGGCGTTACAATTCTACCTTCCTTAAAGAAATTTCGTCCTTGAAATTTCCAACTATATAATAGCCGCACAACACAGGTTACACCATTACGCTGCCGCTGCGCACTCTGATTCTAATATCCCTATAATATTTTAACTAGAATTTGGAACTCCCTACACCTATTCAAAACACCTAACCATTGAAGCAGACGGATACCTCAAATGCAACCAATTTCTATGTCCAAACTTCACATCCAAACAAAACACACACAGAATAAATACCATAATACAATCCAATATCTAAAGTAACCACCATATCTCTAACTCATCAGATTTAAATTTTCAATGCAGACAAAAGTATTCAAAAACTTATTTAATTGACACCGAGACCTAGATACTACACTTTTAGAAAATTATTAATACAACATTTCAGAACTTCAAATCTTTTCAAGCCTTTTTGAAACAACACTTTTAGAAATTCAATTTTGAAAACCCAATCCACAGTTGAGTTTTACAATCCGGGCTCTGATATCACTAAATGTTACACCCCAAACCCGGCTTAGAAGTTAGAGTCGAATCTGGCGTGTTACATGGAAGTGTTTTTTTCAAAACCATATTTCCTTGTTGTTAAAACCTGTTTGAGAGTTAAAGCCTCTTTGTTAAAACTCAAAACACTTAAGCAATTGTTATCCACTTAAAAACGTAGTTACGTTTAAAACCTTATTTGTTGCGGAAGCATATTTAAAATAAACAATTTACGAAAATGTGATGTTTAAAAATTTAGTAGCAAAAGCATTTTGAAAACGTTGCGAAAACATAGTGTTTTGAATATAGTTATCGTTTTGGAAATCGTATCACAATTTTAGCGGTTAGAAAACATCATAAATAAATAACAGAAATAATAAGTTAAAAATAGAGAGGCATTATTACAACCCAAATCAAAATATTAAAAAGTAAATAATCAAAATAGCAAGCATAAGAAATGTGTGGTATTCTCCGAGTCTCTCGCAACTCCGATCCATCTAAGGCTGAGGATTACCTTATCACGTAGAGTACTAAATAATCACAAGCGTCTTCACCTTCACTAGAACGATCAACTGCGATTTTCCTAGTTAATCCAAAGTTTGATGCCGTCATCCCTCCACATCTAGGCAGAAAGTACCAAATCGCTGAAACCCTACGCCGCTTAAACTTGGGAGTAGAAGCTATGTGCACAGTCTTGGCTGGAACCTTTGCTGCCACCCTATGGCTAGAATCCCCTCTGCTCATCAAGAACACGATCTTACAGAACTGGAGACAACACGAATACTGGTAGGAATCTTGAGTTAATCTGTGCTCCGAACACTCCTATGCCCAAACGCCAACCAAGGTATGCTTACTCTCCTCATAGATCGCTCTATTTAAAGCCAGCTTCTCGCCTACTCTCATGCTAGCATCCCAATGTGGGATCCCTCCATCAATTCTCCAAAACTGTCCCAAATTAGAACAATAGACACATTCTCATGCAAGGGGTTTCGAACTCTGGCTCCCCCTGTAATTTAATCCACGCCGCTAGCCACTTTACCAACTAGCTACTTGTGCAACAAAACAAGCACAACTAAATATAAGTCTATGGGCCAAAGTCTAAATTGATTAAAAGGAAATCAAAATGAATTGCAAGCTCCAAAACTTGAACCCAAACTCTCCCTAACACACTTAATGACGCCTTGCCACTAGACCACTCCCTTCCTTGTGTCATTTTTTCCCACATTTTATTCTTAAAGCCTACTTACTTCCTCCTAGGGTTTTATTCACCTAAAACCAAAATTTTTCCTAAAGCCCAAGTTTGAACTCGGAACTTCATGGAAGCCCCCTAACCTTCAAAAATCACTCACTCAATATGTCCAACTTACCTCAATGCTGTTCTCTTATTCTCAAAAAATTTTAAACGCTCCCATGCCCAAGGCCCAATAGGCACAATTTTACTAGGCCCAAAAATCCGGGGCGTTACAATTCTACCTCCCTTAAAGAAATTTCGTCCTCGAAATTTCCAACTATATAATAGCCGCACAACATAGGTTACACCACTGCGATGCCGCTGCGCACTCTAATTCTAATATCCTTATCATATTTTAACTAGAATTTGGAACTCCCTACACCTACTCGAAACACCTAACCATTGAAGCAGACGGATACTTCATACGCAAACAATTTCTATGTCCAAACTTCACATCCAAATAAAACACACACAGAATAAATACCAAAATACAATCCAATATCTAAAGAAACCACCGTATCTCTAACTCACTGTATTTAAATTTCTAAACAGATAGAAGTATTCAGAAAACTTACGGATTCGGCGTCGAAGACTCGGTGTACCACACTTTCAGAAAAAGATTAATACAATATTTCAAAACTTCAAATCTTTTCAAGCCCTTTTGAAACAACACTTTCAGAAATTTAATTTTGAAAACCCAATCCACAGCCGAGTTTTGCAATCCGGGCTCTGATGCCACTAAATGTTACACCCCAAACCCAGCTTAGAAGTTAAGGTCGAATCTGGCGTGTCAGTGGAAGTGTTTTTTTCAAAACCATATTTCCTTATTGTTAAAACCTGTTTGGAGTTAAAGTCTCTTTGTTAAAACTCAAAACACTTAAGCAATTGTTATCCACTTGAAAACGTAGTTACTTTTAAAATCTTATTTGTTGCGGAAGCATATTTAAATAAACAATTTACAAAAATGTGATGTTTAAAAATTTAGTAGCAAAAGCATTTTGAAAACGTTGCGGAAACGTATTGTTTTGAAGACAGTTATCATTTTGGAAATCGTATCCCACTTTTAGCGGTTAGAAAACATCATAAATAAATAACAGAAATAATAAGTTAAAAATAGAGAGGCCTTATTACACCCCAAATCAAAATATTTAAAAGTAAATAATCAAAACAGCAAGCATAAGTAGTGTGTGGTCTTCCCTGAGTCCCTCGCAGCTTCGATCCATCTAAGGCTAAGGATTACCTTATCACGTAGAGTACTAAATAATCACAAGCTCCTTCACCTTCACTAGAATGATCAACTGCAATTTACCTAATTAAACCAATGTTTGATGCCGTCACCCTTCCACATCCAGGCAGAAAGTCCCGAATCGCTGACACCCTACGCTGCTTAAACTTGGAAGTGGAGGCTATGTGCACAGTCCCGGCTGGCACCTTTACTGCCACCCTATGGCTAGAATCCCATCTGCTCATCAAGAACATGATCTTATAGAATCGGAGTCAACACGAATGCTAGTAGGAATCTTGAGTTATCTGTGCTCCGAACACTCCTATGTCCAAACGCCAACCAAGGTATGCTTACTATCCTCATAGATCGCTCTATTTAAAGCTAACTTCTCGCCTACTCTCATGCTAGCTTCCCGATATGGGATCCCTCCATCAATTCTCTAAAATCGTCTCAAATTAACAAAATAGACACATTTGCATGTAAGAGGTTTCGAACTCCGGCTCCCCCTGTAACTTAATCCACGCCGCTTGCCACTTTACCAACTGGCTCCTTGTGCAACAAAACAAGCACAACTAAATATAAGTCTATGGGCCAAAGTTTAAGTTGATTAAAAGGAAACCAAAATGAATTGCAATCTCCAAAACTTGAACCCAAGCTCTCCCGTACACCCTTAATGATGCCTTGCCACTAGACCACCCACTTCCTTGTGTCATTTTTTCCCACATTTTATTCTTAAAGCCTACTTACTTCCTCCTAGGGTTTTATTCACCTAAAACCAAAATTTTTCCTAAAGCCCAAGTTTGAGCCCGGGACTTCATAGAAGCCCCTTAACCTTCCAAAATCACTCACCCAATAGGTCCAACTTGCATCAGTGTCGCTCTATTATTCTCAAAAAATTTTAAACACTCTCATGTCCAAGGCCCAATAGGCCTAATTCTACTAGGCCCAAAAATTCGGGGCGTTACAATTCTACGTCCCTTAAAGAAATTTCGTCCTAAAAAATTCCAACTATATAATAGCCGCACAACACAGGTTACACCACTACGCTGCCACTGCGCACTCTGATTCTAATATCCCTATCATATTTTAACTAGAATTTGAAACTCCCTACACCTACTCAAAACACCTAACCATTGAAGTAGATGGATACCTCATAGCAACTAATTTCTGTGTCCAAACTTCACATACAAACAAAACACACACAGAATAAAAACCCAAAAAGCAATCCAATATCTAAAGAAACCACCGTATCTCTAACTCACTGTATTTAAATTTCTAAACCAAAAAAAAGTATTTAGAAAACTTACGAATTCGACACCGGAGACTCGGTGACCACACTTTCAGAAAATGATTAATACAATATTTCAGAACTTTAAATCTTTCCAAGCCTTTTTGAAACAACACTTTTAGAAATTCAATTTTGAAAACCCAATTCACAGCCGAGTTTTGCAATCTAGGCTCTGATACCACTAAATGTTACACTCTAAACTCGGCTTAAAAGTTAAGGCCAAATCTAGCGTGTCACATGAAAGTATTTTTTTCAAAACCATATTTCCTTGTTGTTAAAACATGTTTGAGAGTTAAAGCCTCTTTGTTAAAACTCAAAACACTTAAGCAATTGTTATCCACTTGAAAACGTAGTTACTTTTAAAACCTTATCTATTGCAGAAGAATATTTAAAATAAATAATTTACGAAAATGTGATGTCTAAAAATTTAGCAGCAAAAAGCATTTTGAAAACGTTGCGGAAACGTAGTGTTTTGAAGACAGTTATCGTTTTGGAAATCATATCCCACTTTTAGCGGTTAGAAAACATCATAGATAAATAACAGAAATAATAAGTTAAAAATAGAGAGGCCTTATTGCAACCCAAATCAAAATATTTAAAAGTAAATAATCAAAACAGCAAGCATAAGCAGTGTGCGGTCTTCTCCGAGTTCCTCGCAGCTTCGATACGTCTAAGGCTGAGGATTACATTATCACGTAGAGTACTAAATAATCACAAGCGCCTTCACCTTCACTAGAACGATCAATTGTGATTTGGTTAGTTAAACCAAAGTTGATGTCGTCACCCTTCCGCCTCTAAGCAGAAAGTCCCGAATCGCTAACACCCTACGCCGCTTAAACTTGGGAGTGAAAGCTATGTGCACAGTCTCGGCTGGCACCTTTGTTGGCACCCTATGGCTAGAATCCCCTCTGCTCATCAAGAACACCATCTTACTGAACCAGAGTCAACGCAAATGCTAGTAGGAATCTTGAGTTAATCCGTGCTCCGAACACTCCTATGCCCAAACGCCAACCAATGTATGCTTACTCTCTTCATAGATCACTCTATTTAAAGCCAACTTCTCGCCTACTCTCATGCTAGCTTCCCAATGTGGGATCCCTCCACCAATTCTCCAAAATCGTCCCAAATTAGCAAAATAGACACATTTTCATGCAAGGGGTTTCGAACTTCGGCTCCTCCTGTAACTTAATCCATGCCGCTAGCCACTTTACCAACTAGCTCCTTGTGCAACAAAACAAGCACAACTAAATATAAGTCTATGGGCCAAAGTTTAAGTTGATTAAAAGGAAATCAAAATGAATTGCAAGCTCCAAAACTTGAACCCAAGCTCTCCCTTACACCCTTAATGATGCCTTGCCACTAGACCACTCACTTCCTTGTGTCATTTTTTCCCACATTTTATTCTTAAAGCCTACTTACTTCCTCCCAGGGTTTTATTCACCTAAAACCAAAATTTTTCCTAAAGCCCAAGTTTGAACTCGGGATTTCAAAGAAGCCCCCTAACCTTCCAAAATCACTCACCCAAAAGGTCCAACTTGCATTAATGCCATTCTCTTATTCTCAAAAAATTTTAAACGCTCCCATGCCCAAGCCCAATAGGCCCAATTCTACTAGGCCCAAAAATTTGGGGCGTTATAATTCTACCTCCCTTAAAGAAATTTCGTCCTCAAAATTTCCAACTATATAATAACCGCACAACACAGGTTACACCACTACGCTGCCGCTGCGCACTCTGATTCTAATATCCCTATCATATTTTAACTAGAATTTGGAACTCCCTACACTTACTCAAAACACCTAACCATTGAAGCAGACGGATACCTCATACGCAACCAATTTCTATGTCCAAACTTCATATCCAAACAAAACACACATAGAATAAATACCAAAATACAATCCAATATATAAAGAAACCACCGTATCTCTAACTCACTGTATTTAAATTTCTAAACAGATAAAAGTATTCAGAAAATTTACGGATTCGGTGCCGGAGACTCGGTATACCACACTTTCAGAAAACGATTAATACAACATTTCAGAACTTCAAATCTTTTCAAGCCTTTTTGAAACAACACTTTCAGAAATTCAATTTTGAAAACCCAATCCACAGTCGAATTTTGCAATCCAGGTTCGGATATCACTAAATGTTACACCCCAAACCCGGCTTAGAAGTTAGGGCCGAATTTGGCGTGTCACATGGAAGTGTTTTTTTCAAAACCATATTTCCTTGTTGTTAAAACCTGTTTGAGAGTTAAAGCCTCTTTGTTAAAACTCAAACATTTGAGCAAATGTTATCCACTTGAAAATGTAATTACTTTTAAAACCCTATCTGTTGCTGAAGCGTATTTAAAATAAACAATTTACGAAAATGTGATGTTTAAAAATTTAGTAGCAAAAGCATTTTGAAAACGTTGCGAAAACGTAGTTTTTTTGAAGACAGTTATCGTTTTGGAAATCGTATCCCACTTTTAGCGGTTAGAAAACATCATAAATAAATAACAGAAATAATAAGCTAAAAATAGATAGGCCTTATTACAACCCAAATCAAAATATTTAAAAGTAAATATTCAAAACAGCAAGCATAAGCAATGTGTGGTCTTCTCCGAGTCCCTTGCAGCTCCGATCCATCTAAGGCTGAGGATTACCTTATCACATAGAGTACTAAATAATCACAAGTGCCTTCACCTTCACTAAAATGCTCAACTACGATTTGCCTAGTTAAACCAAAGTTTGATACTGTCACCCTTCCGCATCCAGGCGGAAAGTCCCGAATCGCTGACACCCTACGCCGCTTAAACTTGAAAGTGGAAGCTATGTGCACAGTCTCAGCTGGCACCTTTGCTGCCATTCTATGGCTAGAATCCCCTCTACTCATCAAGAACACGATCTTACAAAACCGGAGTCAACACGAATCTTGGTAGGAATCTGAAGTTAATCCGTGCTCCGAACACTCCTATGCCCAAATGCCAACCAATGTATGCTTACTCTCCTCATAGATCGCTCTATTTAAAGCCAGCTTCTCTCCTACTCTCATGCTAGCTTCCCGATGTGGGATCCCTCCAATTGTCCCAAATTAGCAAAATAGACACATTCGCATGCAAGGGGTTTTGAACTCCGGCTCTCCCTGTAACTTAATCCACACCGCTAGCCACTTTACCAACTAGCTTCTTGTACAACAAAACAAGCACAACTAAATATAAGTCTATAGGCCAAAGTCTAAGTTGATTAAAAGGAAATCAAAATGAATTGCAAGCTCCAAAACTTGAACCAAAGCTCTCCCTTACACTCTTAATGACGCCTTGCCACTAGACCACTTACTTCTTTGTGTCATTTTTTCCCACATTTTATTCTTAAAGCCTATTTACTTCCTCCTAGGGTTTTATTTACCTAAAACCAAAATATTTCCTAAAGCCCAAGTTTGAACATGGGACTTCATGGAAGTCCCCTAACCTTCCAAAATCACTCACTCAATAGGTCCAACTTGCATCAGTGCCGTTCTCTGATTCTCAAAAAGTTTTAAACGCTCCCATTCCCAAGGATCAATAGGCCCAATTCTACTAGGCCCAAAAATTCGGGGCGTTACAACATTAGCAAAGTTAAAAAAATGTTAACTTTCCTTTCCATTCTTGGGTTATTTGACAAAGAAAAAAGTTCAAGGGCTAAAAAAAGTGAAAATTTTAATGGAGGGCTAAATTAATTTTTTTTTAAAAGTTGGAGAGCCAAGTAATTCATTAATCCAAAATTAAAAGGTCAATTTGTATTATAAAACAATTTATACGTCAATGAAAACTAAGGTCAATTTTTTTATATTTTTATAAATTTAATAATTTTAATAACTATTTATTTTATAATTTTTATAATATTCTTTATATGTATTTAAAATAATTTAGAAAACTATAGTTCAAATTCAAATGGACCTAGATAATTATTTGTATAAATTCATTCTAAACCTATTTTTTTAAAAAAATTGTAGTTAATTAGTATTTATTATAATTTTTACTAATTTTATTATTTTATAGTTTAACAATTTTTATAATTTTCTTAATATATATCTAGAATGAACTTGAACAACTAGATATCCAAATTCATAAAAGTCTAGAAAATTATTTGTCCAAATTCATTCTTTTTTTGCCAATGTCCAGATTCGTTCTAGATATATATAGTAAATTTTTATTAACTTTAAGAATTTTTAAAATAATTGTTTGCATGGCATGCCATGTCAACATACTATATATGTGGCATGCCACGTGTCAAGTCCGTCAACAAGGTCAACGCTAATAACAGTCAAATTGATCAACTAACAATTTTATTAATGGAAGAGTTAAATTAATTTCTTTTTCATTGAAGGTTTAATAAGGTGAAATTTTTTAAGGAGTTAATCGATATTTTTTTAAATTTTCATTTAGTGGATTTTTGACCCTTCAATCTAAAGTTAAGCATACATTTTTATTTTTCAATTTATTACAAGTATTTATTTACACAATTTAAAATTTTTAATATAAGTTAGTGTATTAGTTAAACAAAACACTGTAACTTATTTATTGAATAATTTTTTGTACAAATTGAAAATGCAAGAGGAGATGACAATCACATAATTTCAACCATGGTTTTAAAATTATTTATTTTAATTTTTTATATAATTTTTAAAAAATCATTTTTAGGCATGAAGTTGACATTCCCAATCAACCAAGGACTACGTAAGCCATTGGCTAATCATGTTGATGTCACTTTGCTCACCTAATAATATACACTAGTACAACTAGCTTATTTTAACAGCCAATCTTTTCAGATCTGGGACGAGGCTGGAAAGGTATGTCGGACACCATTAGATTAAGGAATTTGTTAACGAGAACTTTAATAAAGTAAAAGTAAAAGAACTTAAAACTTTTAAAGTAATTAAAGGCTTTTCTTATTTAAATAACGTAAAGTGAAAATATGTATTCAATTATGTACAGGGGACTTATTTTTAGAAATAGATTATTTTATGGTTTTTCTTATAAAATTAATTAGAAATTTTTTATTAATTATAAAAGTAATTTTTTTATTATGTACATAAATAATTTGAAATAAATAATAAAAGTGAGTGAAGTCAAAGATATTGGTGTGACCTACTTGCCACGTCAGTCAATCATTGACTGCTAAAATTAAAAAATTAATTTTTTGGTAGAGTCAATTTATTTTGCGTCACCTGTGTAAATATCATCTCCAATATTAATATTTTATTGTATTTTGTGGGGGCAGAAAATAAATTTTAGGGTGGAGCCAATATAATTGGCGTGCCCAATGGTATAATGGTGGTGGAGTCAAATAGATTGTCGTCACCATTTTTAATGTGTCAGGCTTTTTTTAAACTAATTTTCATTTTTTAAAAACTAAATTATTATTGGGTTAACTATTGAAATAGTCACTTTTATTTACCTCAAGTTACATTTTAGTTAATTATGTTTGAAATGTTACGTTTTAGTCACTTACGTTATCGTGTTGTAGCATTTTAGTCATAGAGCCGTTAATTTCCATTAACGGTGTATCAATAAGCTGACTTAGCACGTTAAATTATCATTTCAAACAAAAATTTAAGGTTAATTTATACAAACGATCCCCATATTTTTTCGTTTGAGCAATTTAATTTTTTTCCTCTTTTGTTCTTTTAAATTTCTTTTTTTTTTCCTTTATTTTTCATTTTCTTATGCTTCTCCCTCTGTTTTCCTCCTTTCTTCATTTCTTTTAATGTAGTTTTTTTTATGTTTTCCATTTGTTAAAACTAGTTCCTATTGTAATACCCCTAACCCGTAACCATCGCCGGTCTAGGGTTAAAGGCGTTACCGGACAAAACGGAACCTTTTATAGACATTTCATAATAATATTCAACAAATAAAATCAAAGTGTCCCTTGATTAGGTCTACAAGACCTTAAACATGCTTTAGAATAGGGCCGGGACTAAACTGAACACATATAGAAATTCTCAAAAATTTAAAATTTTTTCAAAGTTACAGAGGTCACACACCCGTGTGGGTAGGCCGTATGCCTCCCACGGCCTCAGACACGCCTGTGTGTCTAATCCGTGTCAAAACAGGGAATACATACTGACTTGCCCACACGGCCGTGGGCACGTCCGTGTGCCTCACCCGTGGTCGCTACTGACTTGCACCACACGGCCAGTCACATGCTCGTGTGTCCAGCCCGTGGTCAAGTCTAACTTGTTCTGAAATACAACCACGAGGGACACGGTCGAGCCACACGCCCGTGTGCTCAACCGTGTGGGCAATTATAGGCCATTTGCAAGGCCAAAATGCCACCCACACTTTAGGTCATCCCTACAAGCACATACAAGTATCATTTCATACATCAATGGCAACCAATATATATACCAAATTGTGCATCATTTCTACTCATTCATAAACATCACAAACACACTAACTTAGGTACCATTTAACACAAGAATTTTTAAGTATAAACCAACCAAGACATATCTTTTCTTTGTAACAACCATTCATCAAATATATGCTAACTTTGCATCAATAAACTTACCATTATTTTGACCATTTCACTAGCCATTAATCATACCAAACAAAGCATCATATAACATGACTACTCATTCTTTTCACATCCATTTATCTAGCCATATCACATAGCTATATACATATCTCAAACATAACTCAAAGTGACTAGCCTATATATGCCATACTTTAATATATACACTTTCAAAAGGTACCAAAATAAGATTGGGTAGTGTGATGTCGACCCTCGACGATCCCCGAGCCTTTCGTAGCTTTAACGATCTATAAAACAAAGCAAACACACACAAAGTAAGCTTTCAAAAGATTAGTAAGCCATATATAAATAAACTTAACATATAATTATTTATAAGCATAGCAAATCAAGTTCATTAACATATCTTCATTTCAAACACATAGATTTCTCTTTTGCTCAATTGAATTTCCATTGCTTACTAACATATCATATCTCAAGCATTTCTTTTGGTCATGTCGCAAACATACATATATCACCTTTTATTCATTACATATATGTACATACACTCACCTTTCATGCCTATTCAAATCATACACATCAAACATACCTATAACGAATATACAATTCACGTAGTAATTCATTTCTTGGACTTGCCCGTTGAACCGTTCGGAATCAAATAGGATGCTCAGAATACTCAAAATAATCGTACAATGCCAACGTCCAGAAAAGGTCTTACAGGTAACCAAATATCGATGCCACTGTCCCAGACAGGGTCTTACACGAATCAAATACGATGCCAATGTCCCAGACATGGTCTTACACATTAATCTCAAATAGATGCCAACTTACCAGACGTGGTCTTACACGATATAACATATCGGAAACCTATGTCATGACATATGTAATCCTATCTATTCTTAGGTTCGTACGGGACTTCTTGGACATTGATACCTTGTCAATACTTCCTCGTTTTTCATGTACATAAAATCTCGAGTATATTCATATTTCATAGATGCATAAATAACTCAATTCAAATGCATTTATTTGTATATCGACTTACCTCGGATTTGGAAAGAACGGAAATGGACGGCTATTCAATTACTTTCGACTTTCCTCGATCTAAATCTGTTTTCTTCAGTTCTTAATCTATACATATTCAAATGTAATCCATTTATTCACCAATTCATTCAATTCAATCCAAAAACACATATTTAGGGCAATTTACAAATTAGCCCCCACATTTTCACATTTTGACATTTTAGTCTTTATTTCATAAAATCACAAAATACACATAATTTCATATCACCCATGCTTGGCCAAATATTCATGTAGTCCATACATTTCATTTATTTTAAAATTTAGTCCTTCAAAGTATTATTTTCTCAATTTAGTCCAATTTACTCAAAATCACCAAAAATTCAAAGACAAAACATGCTAATCTAACACATATATTTCATATTTCCTCAACAATCATCACCAAGCTCATGAATTCATCAATGACACTTTCCAAAATCTTCATCAATTCACAAAATTAAGACATGAGTTTTGAAGAACACAAAGCAACAATTACAAAAACGTAGAAATTATCAAAAACCGAAGCAAAACATACCTTGAATCAAAAAACATCCATAGCCGAATGTTCAAAGCTTTTCTTCTTTTATTTCTTTTGTATTTTCGGCACTAAGATAGGATGAACATGCATGATTTTCATTTTATGTTTTATTATAATAGCTTAACTAATTCATTTACTAAATTAACCTTTAATAAACATATAAGACATATATAATTCAAGGCCATTAATGTCCATTAACCATATTAATGGTTTAATCACTTCATAAGGCCACCACATATATAAAGACATGACACATAGGTGCTTTTAACATATGGCATGCTAATTTATCATCTTTCACAATTAGGTCCTTTTATCAAATTAAGCACACAAACAGATATATTAATACACAGGAATTTCACACATGCTTAATCATATACTGCAGACACAGAAAATAATATTAAACTATTTTTCTAACTCGAATTTGTGGTCTCGAAATCACTATTTCGACTAGGGTCTAAACCGGACTGTTACACCTATACTTTTTTTTAAACAATTTAATTTTTTCGATTGAATCAAGCTTGTGGACTAATTTTAACAAATGGAAAACATAGAAAGTTTATGTTAAAAGAAATGAAGAAGGGAGGAAAATAGAGGGAGAAGCAGAAGAGAATGGAAAATAAAGAAAAAATTTTAAAATAATATAAAAGAAAAAATTATATTGCTCAAAATGAAAAAAAAAATATAGGGATCAATTGTAGAATTTACACTAAAATTTTCATTTGAAATGATGATTTAACGTTCCATGTCAACTTAACATTACACTGTTAACGATAATTAATGGCTCAGTGACTAAAATATCACATCAAGATAATGTAAGTAACTAAAACGTAACATTTCAAACATAAGTGACTAAAATGTAACATGAGGCAAAGAAAAGTGACTATTTTGGTAGTTTACCCATTATTGTTTTATTCGTGGTGGAGCCAAATAGAATGGCGTGACCACCATGTTGCCGTTAGTTTTTTTTTTTTTTTGAGTTTTTTAATATTTAATAGAAAAAATGAATTTTTTTCTTTTGCTGGCACCATTGAGAATGGCATGACTAGAGGTGAGCATGGGTCGAGCCGGGGCCCGCCCAAAATGTGGAGGGTTTGGACAAAATATAGGCCCGAAAAATGGGTTTGGACAAAAAATAAGGCCCGTTTAAAAAACAGGCCGAGCCTAGGGTAAGGCATTTTTGGCCTAGGCCCGGCCCGAATTCAATAAAGGACAAAAAAATATGTTTTTTTAATATTATTTTCTTGCTATTTTCTCCCTATTTTGTTACCATTTTATTATTATGTTGCTACTATTTTGTTGTTATTGTTTGGATATTGTATAAAACTTATTTTATTGTTAATTTTGTTATTATTTTAAAGACATTTGTTAATTAAGTTATTATTTTAGAGACATTTGCTTGTTAAGTTGCATCTATCTTAGTGTTATTTAAGTATACATATTTTTTAAAATTTATTTTCAATTTGTTGGGAAATATTTATTCTGATGTTCTTAGTATTTTTTATGTATTATAAATATTTTAAAATTATATAAAAATAAATATGGGCGGGTCGGGTCGGGCCCGAGTTTTAGCATTTTTATCTGGGACAGACTTGGGCAAAATTTTAGGCCCATTTTTCGGGCAAGGCCAAGCCCAGGCCTAGCAAACAGGCCTAAATTTTTAATGAGGCCCAGCCCGGCCCATGATCACCTCTAGGCTGACCAATGCTACATATACAAAATTTTCTTGACATTTTTAACATAAGCTTACCACTGTTTCAACCAGAGGGAAACTCAAATTGAACATTTCATGGGCATATTAGGAAATTCATGCCTATATTTAGGCTAAGCATATGATAATAGCTTGGGTTATATGTAGGAATATTGTGACTCATTAGAATAGAAATAGTTGGTTCATCTTTCAACTTGAGACCATTGCCACATTTGGCTTCAATATCAACTTGAACATGGGCTTGGGCTTCAACTTTGACTTTAATGAACTTACTAATGACATTATCATGATGTTTTGGTTCTAGGAACACCTTAAATAAAGAAGGTCGGGCATAATTTTGATCATATGTATCAGAGATTGTCTCATACCATAAGATGTAGTCGTATTTAGATAATATGCTTCGACCAATTCAACGCATCCCAACAATGAAACAACCACCATCTTTTCATGGAAATCATGAATATCCATAATCATGGACTCTTATATATAATACTTACAAAAGATATCAAGAATGTCTGTCATTGAGGGAATCTCCAAAAAAATATGTTGGCATTAGGATAGTCGATGCGCTTTTATAATTTGAAGTTGTCACACCCCAGCATCGACGGGTCCGATAAAAAGGGCAAGTAGGCATGCATGTTATATGTTTTGGCGCACTATGGTAGCATAGTCTGCCATTTTACAGACTTCTAGTAAACCAAATTTTGGCACATAAAATATTCATCCACGGAAGTATCTAAGGATCTCATCTTGGGGTATTCTTCAATTGAAGAAAGAGTACAACAAACTCATAGTTTGCCACAAAGTTTGGTTGAGCATGAAGCGCGTACTAAGTATTTGAGAAAGCTATAAGGGGAATAAAGTGTATTTAAGACCACACCACATACGAGTTACTGCTAGGGGTATGGTACGCTCGGTTTGCTCGAACATTGTGCAAGTGGTTTTTGTAATGAGATTGGTTACGAGTCAACTTAATGGACTTGACTAGTCAAATAGTATCTGCATCTGGATTTTCTTTTATATTTTCCCCGATTTTGGTAAAGCATTTAAGGGGCAACTTCAGTATGCATTTGACACTTGTCTAGATCCACTAAAGGGGAAACTGAGTATATATAGTAGGAAAGGAACATTTCAGATTGTCTTTCTTTCCTTTTTCTCTATGTTCTGATTCTTCTTCCTAAACCTAAACAATCTCTTCTTCTTGAGGACTAGAAGTTAATATTTTTGGTATAATAAGTGGATGTTTCAATCTCTTGTTAAGTTCTATAACTCTGCATGTTGAGATTTCTAAAGAATAAAGATTGTAAGAACAATAGAGTGTGAGTGGGAGGCCCTGCATGGAGGTCGCATGAAATTGATATGTTAATAAACTGACTGCAAATGGAGTTTTAATGGGAGTTCCATAATCTTTTAACTAGTTACTACTACTAGTTCGGGTAGGACTATCAAAACAGGAACCCTGAGCTGAAGTAAAGGTAAGTTTTAGGTGAGTCTCTAAACTTTACTCTTGCATGTCATGTAATTATGTGTATATGTGTTTCTGAAGGATATCTACAAATTCGTAAATAAGGTGATTCATGTGTGGCATGATATGACGTAGTGTGATATAAGATGCTATTGTTTTCATGTGTGTAGTCATTGCCTAATACTATCTCGTTAAATGATCCTAGTACCTGACAAATTTAGGATATGTAGAAAGCTAAGAAAGAGATTTATTTGTGCTTCCTCCAGTAGGGCAGTTATAATGCTAATCGGACTGGTAGATCACAACATGAAGATATGTGTAAAACCACGTGGTAGAGACCCATGGCATTATATGACTAAGGATATTCATGGTGCAGCCTATGGGGAGATGTAAATCAAACTAGTAGATCACAACATTAAGATATGTGGAAGACCACGTGGTATAGACCCATGGCATTATATGTATAAGACCATGTGGGAGAAGCACCATGGTACCCATAGAGATGGTCCATCAAGATAGTAAACACGAAATTCTCTAGAAAGCCTTTGTGGCATATTCTGTGATGCCTTTGTGGCATCTTCTATAATTGGAAACACAAAAATCTATAGACATTTTTAGCCCCCTTTTTGCTCTAATTCATGCAATTTCTTATTAATTTTAGTCAAAATTCATATTTTAATTAAAAATAATTATTCTCACTCAAATTATGAATTTATTGAATTTTAATTATTTTTATAATAAATTTACACAAATTTGATTTATTTTCGACAACTTTGCATAAAGGCTGAAAAATTGACTCAGTAGTCACCTAAGGAAGATAGGACTATTGAGGCAATTTTTGTATCAAGTGACTCGAGAGTTTGGCTAATTATTTTCCCATCCATGGGTGGTCCAATTATAATTTTTGAACACATTTTATAATTAATTTTGATCCACCAAAAATTGGGTTAAAATTAATTACAAGTCTGATGAAGAAAAAAAGGGGTCTAGTTATGCTAAATGAAGATGACTGATCCACCAAGAAAATTGGCAGCCCAAGCTAACCAAATCAGCTTATCTTAGGTGATTTTTCTAATTTCAAATCAGCCCTCGAACTTGTCACTAATGTCGTTCAAACCCCTCCCCTTTTCAAGTTTGTTATTTTTAGCCACAAGCTAAAAATAGCAAATTCAAGTCAAACCATCCCTCCTACCATGCATGGCGGGCCAAGGGAAGAGGGAATGGCTGCTATTTTTAACTATTTTTAGTAGCCATCTCCACCTATAAAAAGCTCCCTTCACCTCCTCATTTCTCATCCCACACTTCAAACATCTCTCTCGTACACATTTTCTCTCTTTTTCCCTTCTAGTTGCTTTCCAAATTTCTTCCTTCCTTTGTTGGTTTCCCATCTTGAAAAAGAGCTTTCACACCTCTTGGTGTAGCAACAATCAAGTGTTCATGAAGGCCTTACATCAACAGAATGAGAAGAGAAGAGAGGAGCGCACTAGTCTAGCTTCAGAAAACCACCAAGATTTAGTTTTCTAGCTCTCTTCTCTTAATCTTTTTTTAGTTTAGTTTTGATCATGAACATGAATATTTGTATTTTTGTTATTGAATTCATTAAAATGACTTAAATGCCTTCCATGATAGATTAATTGCATTCTGTCCACTTAAGATTATTAAAAATGTGTTTGTGTTATTATTTGGTCTCATTAAATTGTTCAATTAAATAAAACCATGCTTGTGCTATGCTTACAATTTAATTGTAAGGTAACAACTGAATTAATTATTTAAACGGATTGAAATTGTAATTAATGGACACAATATTTAATTGGTGCATGTTTAATCTTCTAAGGTGTCTAAAGGTTAAATTAGTGATGGTACTAAACAATACATTACCCTTGCATAACTTGCAAGATTATTATGATTAAATTGTTTCAATATAGAGATATATTGTTACCTCACTTAATCTTTTACTTGCTTATTAAAATTCGATTAATCGCTTGAATTGACATAAAGATATGGTCAAGAGATTATTGAGTTCTAGTAGGTAAGTATGTGCATTATTAGCAAGTTATCGAGTTGTCGTGCAATTATTCGTAACAACATTAACACGATTTTAATAATTCTAAGTTAAAGAATAAAATTAATCTAACACATTTATGTCATATTGATTAACTTCATTTTCAAAAATCATGCATTGGAATTTTACTTTTTATTTTCTTAGTTAGCACTTAGTTTATTTTTTTAGTTTTTTAATCACCACTTCAAATCGACAAATTTTTATATGGCCAACTAGAATATGTTTATTACATGGGTAACTAAAAATAGAACTGAGGAAGACAAGGACTACAATCCAATTTTTAAAACTTTTCTTGGAGAAACCACCCAAATTTCTCTTGGAGTAACCAAGGGGCTGGACCTAGTAACACTTATGCACAACCCAGATCAACCAAGCCACCTGGATTTACCCAACAAGTTTAGAAACCAACTCAAGCTGAACCTTCCAATGGCTTAGAAAACATTGTAAAGGCATACATAGTGAAAAATGATACCTTAATCCAAAGCCAAACAACCACATTGAAAAATCTAGAGAACCAAATGGGCTAGCTTGCAACTGAACTTAGGATTCGACCACAAGGTGCTTTACCTAGTGATAAGGAGAATCCAAGAAATCCTGGGGAAAAGCATTGTAAAACACTAACTCTAAGGAGCATAAAGACATTAGAACCTAACATTGTTGAAGTTGAAGAAGAGTCAGTTGATGCTTGATATAAAGTGAAAGTTCAATCAAGTGTTAAAAATCCAGCTTCACCAGAACAAAAATCTGCAAAATCTGATAAGCTAACTTCTGACCCTGTCAATTTTGATAAACTAACACCTTTGTTAGATGCAGAAGTGCCACAGAAGATGAAGTGCCCAGTTCAAGTTAATAATCCTCCACCACTTTACTCTCAAAGACTTCAGAAGTAGAAACAAGAAGTCCAGTTCAAGAAGTTCCTAGACATACACAAGCAACTTCATTTCAACATCTTATTGGTAGAAGCTCTTAAGCAGATGTCAAACTACGTCAAATTCATAAAAGGTATCATGTCCAAGAAATGGAGACCTAGAGATTTGAAATGGTAGCTCTGACGAAGGAATGTAGCGCATATCTACAAGATAAATACCCCCAAAGATGAAGGATCCTAGATGTTTTACCATACCTTGCCATATTGGAGCATCTTATTATGGTAAGACGCTATCTAATTTGGGTGCGAGAATCAATTTTGTGCCCATGTCCATATTCAAAAAATTGGGGATAGGTAAAGTTAGACCAAACGCTTCAGTTAGTAATCGATCCTTAGCACATCCAAAAGGAAAAATCTAGGATGTATTGGTACGTGTAGACAAGTTTATTTTTCTAGCTAACTTTTTGTTTTAGACTTTGAAGCAGATAAAGAAGTGTCAATCATTCTAGGAAAGCATTTTCTAGCAACTAGAAGGACCCTTCTTGATGTGCAAAAAGGCGAGCTTACCATACATGTTCAAGAAGACCAGGTAACGTTCAATATTTTTAGGTCTATATGATTTTCTGACACAGTTGATGATTGTTCTGCAATATTTGAGTTAGAAGAGTTAGCTGTAGAATCAAGACTTGACTCTGTTGAGGACCCATTGGAACAAATCTTGACATCAGACCCTCCAAGTGATGAGAAGGGGGAGGAATATTTAGCTTTGCTAAAAGCTAACCAAAGGGGATTTAATTCGCAATCCTGCTTTGAATCTTTGGAATTAGAGAGCAGAGATTATGTCCAACCAAAAGTGTTGATCAAAGAACCACCTAAATTAAAAATTAATTTACATCCCTCGCACTTAAAACATGTTTATTTAGGTATTCTACTTTGCTTGTGATTATTTCAATAGAGTTAACTAAATAGCAAGGAGAGAAACTTTTTTGAGTGCTCAAACAATTCAAGAAGGCTGTCGAATGGACCATAGTCGATATCCGTGGTATTAGTCCATCCATGTGCATGCACAAGATCATCCTAGAAGATTGTGAAAAAGGAATGATTGATGGATAATGGAGACTAAACCCCATTATGAAGGACGTGGTAAAGAAAGAAATCATTAAATGGTTAGATGTCGGTATAATTTACCCCATATCAGAAAGTTCATGGGTAAGCTCGGTCCAATATGTGCCAAAAAAGGAGGCATTACGGTAATGGAGAATGAAAACAATGAATTAATATTGACTAGAACAACTACGGTATGGAGAATTTGCATAGATTATCAAAAATTGAACAAGGCAAATTGGAATGCTAGATAGAATCGCGAGGCGAGACTATTACTATTTTCTCGATGGATACTCAGGGTACAACAAAATAATGGTAGCACTAGAGGATCAACACAAAACAACATTCATATGCCTATATGGTACGCTTGCCTTTAGGCATATGCCATTTGATTTGTGTAATGCACTTGCTACATTTTATAGATGTATGATGGTAATTTTTACTAAAATTGTAACATCCTAAAATTTAGAATTTTATGTGTTGCACGATATCTTGCGTGAAACTAGTTAAATTATTAATCATGTATGTTTTAAGGTCCTAAGAAGGCTCGGGGTTGAATTGGGCCCTAATAAAAATTTGGTGTTTATGTCTATTAAGGAGAGATAGTAAGTGGCATCAATGCTTATGGAAATAAGTGAGTAATTTGCTAGCATAAATGAGCATATGGTAAGGAGGATGTGGCGTCACATGAAGGGCTTTAAGGAAAGAGGTTCGAATCCCACTTGGTGCAAAATTTTGATTATTTTTTTGTGTTCCTTCTCTAAGTGTCGGCCGTGGTGGTATTTAAGGCAAGGAAGGCTTTTTAATTATGGTATGGTGGTTGAGGAAATATGGTAAGGAGGAGGATAAGGGATAATGAAGGAAAGAATCAAAAGAAAAAGGCAAGAGAAGGGAGCACGTTGGCCTTTTTCATGGGTGATGTTTTGGAAAGTGGTTTTGGTCAACACTTATCCTTTTGGCAAAATAATACACAGTTTTGGTGAAGGAATAGGGAGAGCCGAAATATTCTTTGGTCATTTTGCAAAGTTTTGTCCATGCTAAGGTTTGGTTCTCTTAGCATTTTGGGTAATCTTCCTTGCTAATATCTTTTCCTTTTTACTTTGGTCGAAACCTCCTAGTCCATTCGTGCATGTTTCACCTTTGTTTTGGCCGAAACCTCAAAACATTTTGGTCATTCTCTCTTTGATAGCTGAAACACCTAGCCTAATTGTTCATCTTATTTTTTTGTTTTTCCGTAACACTCATCACACTATTGATCATCTTCCTTTTTGAAAACTGAAACTAATTAAGCATTCATTCTCTATCTTTCTTTTCTTTTTCACAAAATTCTTCAACCTTCTTTCTTCTTCTCTAATCCATACTCTCATAGCCGAATGTTCTTGCTTAATATCCCTCCATAGACGAACTTTGGAATTCTTCATCTTTTCTACGTTATTTCTTTCTCGTTCGTTTTGGCACTCACTTCTTTGATCGAATAGGTAAGTGGTTTTATTCTTTCCATTTCATTTTCTTTTTCTTCCCAGCCAAATATGTGTGTTCATCGTTATTTGGTTAGTCTACTTTGTTTCTTATTGAAACCTCAATCTATCCATCATTCTCATATTGTGATCAATACTTTTTCATAGTGTTAAAGTGGAAGGCCGAATCTTTGACTCATCCGTAGCCATTTTACAATCATTGGGAACCGGTTTTATAACCATTAAGGTAAGAGATTTGTTATGGTTCATTTTGATCTTTTTCGTTGATTGGTTAGTTTGCTAACGGAATGATAGAGTTGCCTAATCAGTTGTCATAGGGACTAAATCGTCTATTATTATTCACTCATTGATTCTATGAAAATAGTGGTAAGTCGAACCCTTTTTCTTTAGATAATCGATATATATATCGTAATATTGTTTTGACTAAGATTTTATCAGATGGAGGCTAGTAGTACCGATTTGAAAGGAAGAACGATTGAAGAATACAAAAGGAGCGGATTTGCGATTCCTACTCCTAAGTTCAAGCGAAGGGCAGTAATGGCGGTTCGGGATTTTCTACCGGGTTGTGGACTATCATCCAGTGAGAATCGACAAATCGTGGTTATTCACGATATTGAGAGTAAGTATTTTAGATCGCTTGATTTGGATTTAGATTAATAAACATCTTGTCCGTTAGATTAATTGAGTGTTATGTTCTCATAGGTGCCGACGATCAAGAGGGTTTAATACTTACCATAATCAGGTGTGTAATCTCACATCGTAATTCCGTAGATCCATGATTCGGTATAATGTTTGATAGTAGATTGTTATTGTTATACGGCTAAAAATCGTAAAGTTGGCGTAAAACGAGAAATTGGCTTAAAGTATATTATTTCTATAGATTTAACAAAATCGGCATTAAAATGTATAAAATTATCGAAATGCCCCTATGGGCCGAATTATCGAAATGCCCCTATGGCCGAATTACCAAAATGCCCCTATGGGCCGATTTGTTAAAATGCCTTTGCGGGCCGAATTATTATATTGCTTTAATGGGTCGATTCACCGTACTAAATTACTAAACTAAGGGTTGTTATACATGAGGATATTTTATGTATGCTGCATATTTACATAATGCATGGGATGGGAAAATTAAATGAAGAGAAGTGTAGACCGGTGGCATTGCCATAAATTCTCATAATGGCTATGTGCCAATTTAAATATGGCTTTGTGCCATCTTGATTAAGGTTGTATGCCGATTACATTACAGTATATGATTCTGGTGGCTCAACCACAAATATTATAAATGCCAGCTTGACTGCAAATTAGAGAGACTGGCGGGGTGGGTTGACTTGATCCCTACAGGAGAGATTGGTTGGTACGGGTGGAGATATTGGATGGATGGGATGGGTTGCATTCATATAATTTATTTATTACATGTAAGTGGGCTTAGGCCCAAGATGATGCTATATGGGCTCAAGCCCAAGATATTGCTTTACGAGTTCAAGCCTAGTGGATAACGGTAAGGGGATTATACAGTGAGTTCTTGTAACTCACTCCTTTTCCCTAATTCTTTCAGGTAATGCTCAGTAATGTGGACTTGGGCTATGGATGACTTGGTGGAGGCCATACTTCAGAATTGGTTTTTTTTTATTGAACTTTAGATTTCTATTTCCGTTTACTTTACTATTTTGGGGTTTTATGTTGTAATAAGGCTTCGGAATATTTTACTTTTGCTTTATGTTTGACGTACTTATTATTATGCTTAAATTACTTTAAATGGGAAATTTTCTAAAACTAAAATAATTGTTTTCTAAAATAGACTAACAAATAGATTTCATAACAAATTTATACAAATATTTTAACTCGGTAATTTTCTCTCAAATTATCAACAATATTTTCAAAGGTTATTGGTTTTATAAGATCAATAGTTCAAATTTTTGATTTATCAATCAACTTTCGAGGTTAGTAGTATTTTACCAAATATTTCAAATCAAACTTGTTTTCTTGATTATAATGTAATAATACCTATTTTACTCCGAATAAAAAGGATTTAACATGATTTTCTCACGTGACATGTCAGATCAGGTCATAACGCATGGGCCGAGTTTGGGGTGTTACATTTTATGGTATTAAAGCCAGTTTCAAAACTCAACTGTGGTTTGGGTTCAAAAACTTTTTCAAAGCCGTTTAAAATTTTAATGTTTTAAAGGAAGTATGGCACCACGGGTATCCTGCACCAAGTCAATAAGTATTTATTCTCATTTTATGATTATTGTGTTAGTACTGTGGTAAGAAATTTCAGAAAATAGAAACACTCTCGAACTTTTAGCTTTATGAGCTGAAACTATAGAGATTGAGACTTTAGGATACAAAAACGACTTTACTACCTATACTTCATAAAATATTGTTTAACAAACACTGAAGTAGTATACTGATACATAAGACTCTTAATCAGATTAAATCAAATTAGCATAATATGAGCGCTAGAGGACGTGGACGCAGTAGACGTGGCCATGGTAGAGGCCGAGGTGCTAGAGTGGTATCCGAGGCATCGAGACATATGCCGAAAATGGACGCCCCTACATCACCTGTGATTGAAGCTGGGTCACATGATCGTATGAGAGAGGAAAATGCTCTGTCCCAAGCGATGTTGCGAGTTCTAGAAAGGGTTGCTGGGGCAAGAATTGGGTCAGCAGCTCGTGGGTCAATATCAAAATGACTCAAATCGAATGGAGCTGAGGTTTTTAGGGGTATCTCAGGTGTAGCCCCAAATGTAGTGGAGTACTGGCATGAGGCGGTGGAACGGATTATGGACAACCTGGATTGCACCGCTGAGCAGAAGCTGAAAGGAGTTGTGTCATTGCTAAGAGATGAGGCGTATCAATCGTGGCTCACTGTTCGGGAAGGCACTCAAGTCGATTGTATTACCTGGGATTTCTTTAAGACGGCATTCTAGGGAATGTATGTCGGGGCTAGCTATGTGGATGCGGAAGGAAGGAATTCCTGAATCTAGTTCAAGGAGGTAAGTCTGTGGCAGCATACGAGGATGAATTTATGCGTCTGAGTCGATATGCCTGAGGAATAGTGCCGACTGATTATGAATTATGTGTGCGTTTTGAAGATGGATTGCGCAATGAATTGCGGGTACCACATGAGATGGATCCGATTGATAACGTCGTAGCATCGAGACGTGGAACACATCATGCATCTGCTTCAGCTCTGAAGGCAACTCCAACTGGTACGCTACTGGCCCCACTCGCTTCAAAACCCGATAAGGTCCTATAAACCTGGGACTTAGCTTACCCTTACCTCCAAATCTCATCACCTTTTTTCACGGTGAAACCTTTAGAAACACCCGATCATCCACTGCAAACTCTATTTCTTTCCGCTTAAGATCTGCATACGACTTATGTCTGTCAGATGCCTCCTTCAACCGATCTCGAATTACCTTAACCTTCTACTCTGATTCTGCCACTATCTCCGAACCCAAAACATGACGCTCACCCAGTTCTGTCCAACAAGTAGGAGTCTGACACCTCTGCCCATACAATGCTTCATACAGCGCCATCCGAATACTAGCCTGATAACTGTTGTTTTACACGAACTCTGCTAAGGGCAAGAATTCCTCCCAACTACCTCTGAAGTCGATAACACATCCCATCAAGATATCCTCTAACACCTGAATCACCCTTTCAGACTAGCCATCCATTTGTGGATGAAATGCCATAGTAAAGTCCAACCTGGTGCCCAGTGCTTGATGCAACGCCCTCCAAATCGTGACGTAAATCTAGGATCACTATCTGATATGATCAATACTGGCACCCCATACAATCTCACAATTTCCATCACATATAGTTTCGCCAACCTTTGCAGAGAGTAGTCAACACGAACAGGTATAAAGTGAGCAGATTTTGTCAACTGATCCACAATCACGCATACCGAGTCTTTCTTAGTAGGCGTAAGAGGAAGCCCACTAACGAAATCCATCATGATTCTCTCCCACTTCCACTACGGAATCTTCACTAGTTGCAGCAGTCCCGAAGGAACTTGATGTTCAGCTTTGACTTGCTGACACGTCAAGCACTTCCCCACAAATTCTGTAACTTCCCGCTTCAAACCAGGCCACCAAAACTGATCTCGATGATCCCTATACAACTTACTCCCTCCAAGATGCATAGCATAAGGGCTACTATGCAATTCTCGAAAAATCTTTTGCCTCAATTCCACATCTTTTGGCATACAAACCCTACCTCGAAAACACAAGACTCCATCGCTGTTTACACTGTAGTCCTCTAGTCCCCCACTCTGTACTTGCAGAAGTCTAGCACTCAAGACATCGTCCACCAGCTGTTTCTCTTTTACCTGACTTAACCATGTCAGCTCCACCTGCAGCTCCGCTAATAAACTCCCGTCGTCGTAAAGACTAAGATGTGCGGACATCGCTCTCAAATCTGATACTACCTTCCGACTTAGGGCATCTGCCACCACATTCGCCTTCCCCGGATGATATTCAATCGAGCAATTGTAATCCTTTAATAGCTCCACCCACCTTCGCTGTCTCAAGTTCAGCTCTTTTTGAGTCAGTAGATACTTCAAACTCTTATGGTCCGTGTAGATTACTGACTTCTCTCCATACAGATAATGCCTCTATACCTTCAAAGTGAAAACCATCGCAGCCAACTCCAGGTCATGCGTCGGATAGTTAACCTCATGAGGCCTTAACTGTCGAGACGCATAGGCAATCACCTTCCCGTCTTGCATCAGTACACAGCCTAACCCCGTATGAGAAGCATCATAATACACCACAAAATCTTTCCCCGCCTCAGGCTGAATTAAAACTGAAGCCTCTGTCAAAACCCTTTTTAGCTTCTCAAAGCTCTCCTGCTGCTTATCCGTCCACACAAAAGGTACTTCCTTCCTCAGTAATTTGGTCAAAGGTGCCTTTATCAAAGAAAACCCTTCAGCAAACCTTCTATAGTAACCTGCTAACCCCAAAGAAACTACGAATTTCTGCCACCGACTTAGGTGGTTTCCAGTCCAATACTGCCTCGATCTTCTGAGGATCTACTCTTATCCCTTCTGCAGATACCACATGACCTAGAAAAGAAACTTCCCTTAACCAAAACTCATACTTGCTAAACTTGGCGTACAACTTCTGTTCCCTTAATACTTGCAGAACCACCCGCAAATGCGCGTCATGCTCCTCTTTAGACTTGGAATATACCAGAATGTCATCTATGAACATCACAACGAACTGGTCCAAATAGGGTTGAAAAACCTGATTCATCATATCCATGAACGCAGCCGGTGCATTCGTCAACCCGAACGGGATTACCAGGAATTCATAGTGACTGTATCGAGTCTGAAATGCTGTCTTATGGATATCTACTTCTTTTACCTTGAGCTGGTGATATCCTGACCTCAAATCTATCTTCGAAAAGACTGCAGCTCCTTTGAGCTGGTCAAACAAGTCGTCTATCCTCGACAGCTGGTACTTGTTCTTGATCGTTAGTTTATTCAACTGGCAGTAACCTATGCACATCCGCATAGATCCATCCTTCTTCTTTACGAACAACACCGGTGCTCCCCATGTAGACACACTGGGTCGAATGAAATCGCGATCTAACAACTCCTGGATTTGGGCCTTAAGTTTAACCAACTCCTTTGGTGCCATCCTATAAGGAGCGATAGACACCGGTGCTGTGCAGCAGAGGTCGATTCCAAACTCCACCTCCCGATCCAGAGGCAACCCTAGAAGTTCTTCCAGAAACACATCCATAAAATCCTTTACTGTTCTAACCTCCCCCACAGTGGCTTCTTTAACATCCAACGCACTAACAAACATTAAGAAAGCCGGGCACCCCTTTTTTACCATCATCTCCGCCTTAAGAGCAGACACTACATTGGCCAAGTAGTCTCTCCTCTCACCTTTCACCACAACCTCATCATCTTCAGAAGTCTTCAACAGCATGCGCTTAGCAGCACAGTCCAAATTTACACGATACCTTGCTAACCAATCTATACCTAGGATCAAGTCAAATTTTTCGAATGGCAGCTCCATCCAGTCAGCTGGAAACATTGACCCCTGAACCTCTAAAGGTACATCTCTAAGGAGTTTATCCACCACTACTGACTGCCCTAAAGGACTAAGTACAGACATCTTCCTAGAGGCAATTTCAGGTTTCACATTCAAGGTTCCAGACACCATACTAGCAATGTAAGAGTGAGTCGACCCAATGTTAAATAATGCAGTAAAGGGTAACCCAAAGATGAGGAACGTACCCGTGATAACGTCTGGTGCATCCCTCTCCTCTTGACATCTGGCTGCGTAAACCAACCCAGGCTGCCTTGCATCTGAGCCCCCAGCACCTCTACTAGTGCTCCACGACCTCGGCCAGAACTATTCCCACCTCGGTTCGACCCACGTCCTCTCTGTATCTGTTGACCACCCCTACCGGGCTGCACATACCCCTGACCTACTGATCGGGTCCTAACCATGTCCTATGGACAGTTCTTAATCAGATGGTCCCTTGAACCACACCTGTAGCACTCTTTATTCCTTTTCCAGCACTCTCCCATATGAGACCTTCTACACTGAGCACACTGACGGGACTGATTTCCAATAACTGACGCAGAAATGCGAGCAGGTCCATCAACCCTAGGCTTTTTCTGAAAACCCCACGATGACGTTGTCGGTCCAAAACCCATCTTATTCCTGCCCCTATCCTTATCCCTGTCCTGCCTCTCAGCTTGTTTAACCTCCTCGGCTATCCTAGCCTTTTCCACCAGAGTAGCAAAGTCTCGCTCTCGCTGAGGAGCTATCAACACCCGTAGCTCATTTTGCAGTCCATCCTCAAATCTCACACAGCGCTCGTAGTCTGTAGCAACAATTCCTTGAGCATACCGGCTCAACCGCAAGAATTCTGCTTCATACTCAGCTACTAACTTACCCCCTTGTACTAGGTTAAGGAATGCCTTCCTCTGCGTGTTTATATAACTAGCCCCGACGTACTTCCCTTCGAACTTTACCTTAAAGAAACCCCAATCCACTCGATCTGTCGGAGCACCCTCTTTGACAGTGAGCCACCACTGGTAAGCCTCATCCCGAAGTAAAGAAACAGTGCCCTTAAACTTCTCTTCGGCTGTGCAGTCCAGGTCATCCATGATCCTCTCGACTGCTTCTAACCAATACTCTGCCACGTTCGAAGCGACCCTAGAGACACCTCTGAATACCTCAGCCCCGTTCGACCGAAGTCGCTTAGACACGGACTTCCTAGCCCCAGAACCCATGTTTGATCCTGCAACTCTCTCTAAAACCCGCAGTATAGCCTAAGACACTGCATCGTCTCCACTTGTCTGATCTTAAAACTCAGCTTCTAAAGCTGGCGGTAGTGGTGCCTCGTTCCCCAATCCATTACTAGACCCCACTGGTTCTGATACAGTCATCCTACCTCTACCACGCCCACGTGTATTACGTCCACGTCCCCTAGAACTCATGTCTATCGTCGCGTCTTAATCTGTTTTAAGAAATTTTATGCATTAGCTTTTTGTTCTACTAATTACCGCGAACAATTTTATGTAAAGAAGTTCAATAGTGATTCTTTCAATTTCAACGTTATCGTCTCAAGTCTACTGCCCTAATTCAGAGAATTATATTTATTCATCATCAACATCCACAAACTCAAATTCACCACTGGGGCATTTTTGTCATTTCTCTACCTTGGAGTATTTTCGTAATTTTATCCTACAGGAGCATTTTCGTAATTTTTCAAAATAAGGTTTCGGGTGATTTTCCAAAATAAGGGTATTTTAGAAATTTTCAACTCGGAGGTATTTCGATAATTTTGTAAATTAGGGGTATTTTGGTCATTTTCTGAAACTAGGGTAATTTTTACGAATCAGGGGTAATTTGGAGGGGGAAAAACTAGGGTTTACCTTAGGATTTTACAAAACAGGGTGGCCAGTCCCTTTTTGGGTTTTAATTATAAGGTTTAGCCTGTTAACAAATCCTCACGGTTAGAGTGAACAGTCGCTACGCACCAGGTGGGATTCCAGCGAAGAGGAGGTGAGTCACTAGGACTGCTTAAATACCAAGCTCCCCTTGAATCCGTTCTTAGACATACGTACACTTATTGCCACAAACTAACTCGGCGACTGGTTCACAGGTTTGTTTGCTCAGTTTAAGTCTTATGATTTTTAAAAAGTTGTGCAACAAAGCCTATAGTCCACCACAGTCTAATTAGAATAGTCTACATCCCATGAAACCCATCAAGCCCACTCATATATACCACACAAAAATTTGGAATACTTATCTGGCGGACTTGGGCCAGAGACACAGGTGCCATGCTTCCACAAAGCCATTTCCCGAAAATTTTTCTTTTAACAAATTTCAAAGTTTGAAAATGTTGTGGGCCTCAAAAATCCCCAAAGGCCGAGTTTAGAATCGGGCTCTGATACCAAAATTGTAACACCCTAAATCCAGCCCAAAACACCACGGCCGAATTCGAAATGTTACAGGAAAAAGGTTGAAAAGGGTTTGGTTTCATAAGTGAAAAAAAATGGGTTATAAATTTTAAAACAGAAACTTTGTTTAAAGAGGGTTTCTCGTTCAAACTTAGCAATTTATTTAAAAACAAAACTTCTGAGTTGCACAAGTTCAAATCATTATTCATTTATGCGAAAAATGTTGGGAACCTGAAAGGTTTAAAAGAATCTATATTTTGAAAACCCCATTTTAATTTGAATGTTGCAGTATTTTTAGAGTTTCTTTATGAATTAATCTTTTGATAGCAAATCCAACTTAAAACTTAAAATAGATCCAAAGTTTTTAAAATGGCCTTATTACAATAAAAATACCCAAAAAGTAATAAAAGCTTATAATGTACTTTAAGAATAAAAAAAATAGCTTCTGCATGGCCACCTTGTGTCCACTCCAGCCCGGTCCAAAGTATCATGTATTACCTGCGTTTGAAAAATAGGGTGAGTCATTTTGACTCAGTGTGCAATTAATCCACATATTTCTACAATTGGGCTTAGCCCTAAAACCAAATCAAGTCCACATAACACATATTATCATAAATAATGGGAACCCAACCCAACCTAATATCCAACCACTACTCACCACCCGTATATCCAACCACCACACACAAGGGGATTACTAAATCGACCCTTCATCCGCTACACACCTCTTTGGCAGTCATGCTGCTCAAAGTCCACTTAGTGGTCTAGCCACTTATCCACGTGATTGAAATCACAATATCCACGATGAGACTCATGGTCATCATCAATCCACGATGTGGCTCGAGGCCAACATCAAACCACAATGAGGTGCGAAGCCATCATTAATCCACGTACATAAATGTACACACTTCCCCTTTAGCAATATATATCCCGAACCCCATGTGCATGCAACATAACATGATGAAATGGCATAAATCATATGAACATGTCCAGATATACATATTTTTACATGCTACCATAGATCCACATATATCCAACCACATTTTGATATAAGAAATGCACTAACCTGGTTACCGAATTACCCCTTTATGGGTAACAATACCGCTACAGTCACTAAATCGGCCACCGCACATATCACATATATTTTATTAATTTATGATAAGGAAAGTAAAGAAACAGTGTGCTAACTACACACCTGATAACCCGTAACGCCATGCTCTCTACGTCGATGCTATCACTAACCGATACTACCGCTATTTGCCTCCGATCTTGCTCGACTGGCCTACACCTTGGTGGCCAATCCGACGAATGGCCGATCGCTTCTTGAATTTAGGAGTCGGGACTACGTGTCCAACCCTTTCTCCCTTGATCGGTACTCGCATCCATCGAATAACGACTTAATCAGAAGTCCCGGGTTAAAATGTTAAACCAAATCTAAACGAGACTAAATTATCATGTTAATTGAATAACCTTACCAAAGTCGATCAAATCCAAGGTCAGACGCTTGCACGTTGAGATTGCTGAAATCCTACATAAGCCATGTTAGATTCTACCTAACACATATGGACAAAAGAAGTGGCCTTCGGCCTCACGTTACCACCTTCTTACCTCTATTGATCAAATCCCGAAAAATCCTTAACTTCCTTAACGCTAGCTTATACAGAGGACCCAAACTCCCTCCTTCACAGATTCGGCCACACACTAAAGAAACAGGATTAGTCTTTTGGTTTCGGCAAACCAACAAGTAAAGAGCAAGAAAAGCTTATAGAGAAAAGAACTTTACCTCCACACTAGAACCGATTTGAAAGGGTGAAGAAGAAGAATGACGGTACTTTCCCTAAAGGTCAATCAACCGAAAAGAGTCACCACACCAAAGAGATTCGGCTTAGAAGAATAAAAAAGAAGGAATAGAAAAAGATTGAATGGAAATGGCTAGGAGGTTCAGCTACAACACAAAGAAGGATAGGTTATTCGGCTCTTGAAGGTAATGAGATAGATGAAAAGAAAATGAGAAGAGAGGGCTGAGTTTTATGTAGTTTCGGCTATAGGGAAAAAAGATGAGAAAGATTCAGCTTAACGATGAAGTGAGTTTTGAGGCCACAAATATGAAAAGAAAAAGAGAATAGGAAGGGGGTATGGTTCGGCTTAGAGAAAAAGTAGAGAGAAAAGAAAGTGCTTCCAAATGGTTTCACAAATTTGGTTCAAGGACAAATAGGAAGAGAGAAAGGCAACCTACTCAAAAATTCGGCACACATGGCCCTTCCCAAACCAAATATGCCGCCCCCCTAAAGTCCCACATTCGGCCACCACCTTCCCTCTTTCTCAAATCCCTTCTTTTTCTCCTAATCTCTCTCTACATCACCCATTCAAAGGAGTTTGAATGAGTCCAATCCTATCTCCCCTCATAGTCGCATATTTGAGTTGTTTGACTCAATCCACACTTCATCCTTGAAGTGTCCTAGCTGATCTCCAATACCTCCCTTTCTGACGCAAAAAGCAAATTAAAACAAAGCTCCCTTGTTGCTAACATGGTTCGAACCTCTCCCTCCTTGGAACTCCCTTTTGAAGCAACTTCCCTTGCTCCTAGGCATCACCTTGCCATTCCACTACTCCACTTCCTTGTGTCCATAAGCCCCACATTAAAACCCTTAAGGCCTAGCTCCCCTAGCTCTCCCCTAAAGGCTTAAAGACAAAAATTTTTACCAAGGCTCCTACCTAACCCCAAGGTTTCCCGAAGCCCCCAAACACACTCTAACAACATCCAAAACATACTAGCACATAGAAACAAATTAAAATGTGTGACCCCTAAATCCCGAATGTTACAAATCATGTATGTTTTAAGGTCCTAAAAAGGCTCAGGGTTGAATTGGCCCCTAGTAAAAATTTGGTGTTTATGCCTATTAAGGAGAGATAGTAAGTGGCATCAATGCTTATGGAAATAAGTGAGTAATTTGCTTGCATAAATGAACATATGGAAAAGAGGATGTGGCGTCACATGAAAGGCTTTAAGGGAAGAGGTTCAAATCCCACTTGGTGCAAAATTTTGATTATATTTTTGTGTTCCTTCTCTAAGTGTCGGCCATGGTGGTATTTAAGGCAAGGAAGACTTTTTAATTATGGTATGGTGGCTAAGGAAATATGGTAAGGAGGAGGATAAAGGATAACGAAGGAAAGAATCAAAAGAAAAAGGCAAGAGAAGTGAGCATCTTGGCGATTTTCATGGGTGATGTTTGGAAAGTGTTTTTGGTCAACACTTATCCTTTTGGCAAAACAATACACGATTTTGGTAAAGGAATAGGGAGAGTCGAAATCTTCTTTAGTCATTTTTCAAACTTTTGTGCATGCTAAGGTTTGGTTCTCTTAGCATTTTGGGTACTCTTCCTTGCTAATATCTTTTCCTTTTTACTTTGGCCGAAACCTCCTAGTCCATTCGTGCATGTTTCACCTTTGTTTTGGCTTAAACCTCAAAACATTTTGGTCATTCTCTCTTTGATAGCTGAAACACCTAGCCTAATTATTCGTCTTATTTTTTTGTTTTGCCGCAACACTCATCACACTATTGCTCATCTTCTTTTTTGAAAATCGAAACAAATTAAGCACTCATTCTCTATCTTTCTTTTCTTTTCCACAAAATTCTTCAACCCTCTTTCTTCTTCTCTAATCCATACTCTCATAGCTGAATGTTCTTGTTTAATATCCCTTCATAGTCGAACTTTGGAATTCTTCATCTCTTCTACTTTATTTCTTTCTCGTTCATTTTGGCACTCACTTCTTTGATCGAATAGGTAAGCGGTTTTATTCTTTTCATTTCTTTTTCTTTTTTTTCCTAGCCGAATATGTGTGTTCATCGTTATTCAGTTAGTCTACTTTGTTTCTTAACGAAACCTCACTCTTTCCATCACTTTTATATTGTGATCAATACTTTTTCGTAGTGTTAAAGTGGAAGGCCGAATCTTTGACTGAACCGTAGCCATTGTACAATCGTTGGGAATCGATTTTATAACCATTAAGTTAAGGGATTCGTTATGGTTCATTTTGAACTTTTCATTGATCAGTTAGTTTGCTAACGGAATGATAGATTTGTCTAATCCGTTGTTATAGGGACTAAATTGTCTATTATTATTCACTTGTTGATTCTACAAAAATAGTGGTAATTCGAACCCTTTTTCCTTAGACAATCGATATATATATTGTAATATCGTTTTGACTAGGATTTTATCCGATGGAGGCTAGTAGTACCGATTTGAAAGGGAGAACGATTGGAGAACACAAAAGGAGTGGATTTGCGATTCCTACTCCTAAGTTCAAGTGAAGGGCAGTATCGGCGGTTCAAGATTTTCCACCGGGTTGTGGACCATCATTCGGTGAGAATCGACAAATTGTGGTTGTTCACGATATAGAGAGTAAGTATTTTAGATCGCTTGATTTGGATTTAGATTAATAAACATCTCGTCCGTTAGATTAATCGAGTGTTATGTTCTCATAGGTACCAAGCGATCAAGAGAGTTTAATACTTATCGTAATCGTGTGTAATCTCACATCGTAATTAGTAGATCCATGATTAGGTATAATGTTTGATAGTAGATTATTATTGTTATCTGACTAAAAATCGTAAAGTTGGTGTAAAATGAAAAATTGGCTTAAAGTTCATTATTTCAATAGATTTGACAAAATAGGCATTAAAATTTATAAAATTACCGAAATGCTGTATGGGTGACATCAAATGCCCCTATGGGCCGAATTACCGAAATGCCCCTATGGACTGAATTACCAAAATCCCCCTATGGGCTGATTTGTTAAAATGACTTAGTGGGTCGAATTATTATCTTACTTTAATGGGTCGAATCACCGTACTAAATTACTAAACTAATGGTTGTTATACATGAGGATATTTTATGTATACTGCATCTTTACATAATGCATGGGATGGGAAAATTAAATGAAGAGAAGTGTAGACCGGTGGCATTGCCATAAATTCGATAATGGCTATGTGCCAATTTAAATATGGCTTTGTGCCATCGTGATTAAGGTCAGTATGCCGATTACATTATCAGTATATGATTTTGGTGGCTCACCACAAATATTATAAATGCCGACTTGATTGCAAATTAGAGAGATGGCGGGGTGGGTTGACTTGATCCCCCAGGAGAGATTGGTTGGTGCATGTGGGGAGATTGGATGGATGGGATGGGTTGCATTCATATCATTTATTTATTACATGTAAGTGGGCTTAGGCCCAAGATGATGCTATATGGGCTCAAGCCCAAGATATTGCTTTACGGGTTCAGCCTAGTGGATAACGATAAGGGATTATACTGGGTTCTTGTAACTCACTCCTTTTCCCTAATTCTTTCGGGTAATGCTCGAGAATGTGGACTTGAGCTATGGATGACTCGGTGGAGGCCATACTTCAGAAATTGTTTTTTTATTGAGCTTTAGATTTCTATTTTTGTTTACTTTACTATTTTGGGTTTTTATGCTGTAATAAGGCCTCTGAAATATTTTACTTTTGCTTTATGTTTGACGTACTTATTATTATGCTTAAATTGCTTTAAATCGAAATTTTCTAAAACTAAAATAAATGTTTTCTAAAATAGACTAGCAAATGGATTTCATAACAAATTTATACAAATATTTTAACTCGAAAATTTCTCTCAAATTATCAACAATATTTTCAAAGGTTATTGGTTTTATAAGATCAATAGTTCAAAATTTTGATGTATCAATCAACTTTCGAAGTTTGTAGTATTTTATCAAATATTTCAAATCAAAATTGTTTTCTTGATTATAATGTAATAATACCTATTTTACTCCGAATAAAAAGGATTTAACATGATTTTCTCATGTGACATGTCAGATCTGGTCATAACGCATGAGCCGGGTTTGGGGTGTTACAGACATGGTGGAAAATTTTTGGAATTTTTATGAACGATTTTTCAGTGCTCAAAGACACTTACAACAATTGCTTAGCCAATTTAGCCAAGGTACTAAGGCGGTGTGAAGAAACAAACCTTGTACTTAACTAGGAAGAGAGTCAATTCATGGTACGTCAAGGTATTGTTTTGGGGCACATAATAACTAGAAAAGGGATCGAGGTAGATAAAGCAAAGGTAGATGTCATTGAGAAATCACTCCTCCAATATCTATGAAGGGTGTTAGGAGTTTTTTGGGACATGCTGGATTTTATCGGAGATTCATCAAAAACCTCTCCAAAATTTCTAAACCCTTATGCAAATTATTGGAGAAGGATACAACATTCAACTTTGATGAAGAATGTTTGAGAGCTTTTAATGATTTGAAGAATTGATTAGTTTCAGCACCAATTATCATCACATGGGATTGGTAGTTGCCATTTGAATTAATGTGTGATGCAAGTGACTTCACGATATGAGCTGTAATGGGCTGGTGAAGGAATAAAGTTTTTCATCCCATCTACTATGCAAGTCAAACTCTGACGGGAGTTCAACTAAACTATACAGTAACAGAAAAATAGTTACTTGCTATCGTATTTGCTTTGTCAAGTTTTGATCTTATCTTGTAGGTACCAAAGTGACTATCTATATGGATCATTCAATAATTAAATAGTTAATTGCCAAAAAAGATGCTAAGCTGAGATTGTTTCGATGGTACATCTACTTCAAAAGTTTGATCTAGAAATTCAAGATCGAAAAAGGGTAGAAAATCAAGTAACAGATCACTTATCCAGATTGGAGCCGCAAGAAGGAATCTCTCCGTTTATACCCTTTTAGGAGACATTCCTAGATGAGCATATAGGTAAGGTAAATCATATCCATAACACCTCTTAGTTTGTTTATTTTGCTAACTATTTAGCTTCTAGATTGATTTTGCTTGATAAGACATATCAGAAAAGGAAAAAAAATTCACAATGTGAAGTACTACTTCTGGGAAGAGTCATCCTTATTCAAACAGTGCACAGATCAAATGATTAGGACATGTGTGGCAAAAAGTTAGGTACAAGAAATCTTATAACATTGTCATAAAACTCCAAGTTGAGGACACTTCGTAGGATCACGCACTGTGACCAAAGTACTACAAGTTAGATTCTTTTGGCCAACTCTTTTCAAAGAAGAGTATGCCTACATAAAGAGTTGTGATATGTCAATGGTTTGGAAACATGACCAACATAAATGAGTTGCCCTGAACAAACATTATTGAGGTAGAATTATTCCATGTTGGGGGTATTGACTTTCTTGGTCCTTTCCCTCCTTATTTTGCTCAAAAGTATATATTAGTAGCTATAGACTATGTATCTAAGTGGGTTGAGGCCAAGGCATATCTGATGAACGATGTCAACGTAGTGATGAAGTTTTTGTAGAAGCATGTGTTCACAAGGTTTGGAACTCTTAGGGCTATCATCAATGATGAGGGTCCCATTTTGTGAATAAGCGGTTGAAATGGTTGCTTGATAGACATGGAGTGAAGCACAAGGTTGCCTGACTTACCATCCGCAAACAAATGGGAGGTTGAATTGGCTAATAAAGAGATAAAAAGTATATTCAAAAGATAGTTTGTCCAAGCCGACAAGACTAGTCCAAAAGACTAGATGATGCTTTATGGGCCTCTGAGGAAAACATACAAAACATCTTTAGGGATGTCTCTATCGATTGGTTTTGGGAAAGCTTGTCATTTGCCCTTGGAGTTAGAACATAAAGCTTATTGGGCTCTCTAGCAACTTAATTTGGATATCAAGCTTGCTAAAGAGAAACTGATGCTTCAGCTTAATGAGTTGGAAGAATTTTGATTGTTTTCATACGAAAATGCCAAATTATTCAAGGAGAGATTGGAAAGATGGCATGACAAGCACATCCGAATTTGATAATTTCAAGCAGGTCAACAAGTCTTGTTGTTCAATTCCAGATTAAGGTTTTTTCTAGGTAAGTTAAAATAACATTGGTCCGATCCATTCAGTATTCATCAAGTTTTCCCATACGGGGTTGTTAAACTTCACAGTAAAAGAGTTAATTTTAGAGTTAATGGTCAATGCTTGAAACATTATTGGGGGAAAACAATTGAGCATGATAAAACCTCGCTCATTTTATCGGATTCCTAAATTTTTTTCATTCTTCTTTAAAAATAAATGAATTAGGCTATATTTGTTGGATTAATATGTTAAAATAAATTTTGTCTAGGATATTGGAACTTAAACGGGACCACTTGTGAATCCTCTAAACTTTCCTGGGAATTGAATTTTACAAAATCTTCTGAGAAAATATTTCCTAAGTGACAAAATAAGTTTTTAATTTTTTGAATAAAAGGGTCGATTTTGATCTAATTTTTAGTTTTCTATTTAATTTTCAAATTATCTTTGAGTTCAGGTACTTAATTGAATTATTATAATAATTACTTGTCCTTGTTGTAAATATTGAAATGAGTTGTCTTTTTCGTAAATATTTTAAAATAGCTAAAATAAAGGTTTTTATTTTTATTTTAATAAATAGGATAATAAAAATAATATATTATTATATATTATATTATATTATATATTAATTGTTATTAACCTTGTATAGGATAAAAATTGTTAATTATTTTATCATTATTTTACCTAAGAGTTTTTTTTAAATAAGATGATAACAAATAATATATTAATATATTTTATATTATATATTAATTTTTATTGTCTTTATATAGCATTAGGAGATATAATATTTTTTTTACTTAGTGTTTGAGTCGAATACCCCCTTACTCATACTTTAAATACCACCTTCCCGTATATATTTGCCTCCATCACCATCCACCCTACCTAGTCCTGAAACACTAATCTACTACCACCAGCCACTACACGCAGCAAGTACAACTAGCACCTAGTGTGTGCACCAGCCCTCCATTCAGCTTGCGCGCACCATCACTCGTGCATGCCCCCTCGCGCACTCTACTCCTCGCTTGTCAACTGTACACGCCCTTGCTCACGCAGCAACAACTCATTCCAGCCTACTCCCTCGTGCGCTAGTACACCTTGCCCCATAGCCCTCACATGTCCCAGCTTGCACACACCAACCTACACACGCGCTTGTTTCCCTTGCACCACGCCACTTCTATAACCTTCAAGCACCCAAACCAACACCTTCCACTAACACCTACGTAGCATCAAATCTCCCTCTAACTGTAACCTTCCAAACCTGGCCTAGAGGTTATGGCTAGATTGAGACGGCTACATTAGCCACCGAAATGGCTAAGCTAACTTACATTACATTTTAAGACTTTAAATAAAGCCATTTTAGAGAAAACCGTAGTTGTACTTTGAGTTCTAAAAGAATTCATTTATTAGGTCATGTATGCTTAGGATTCATTTTATTGTTGATAGTGTTGTTTTAGAAAAATCACTTGCTTGTCGCTCTTCTTTAAAAAAAAAACTCGAAGTTAAACTAATGCAGCGGAAAAACCATTATTCAATTCATTTTGGAAAATTAGTTGCCTTATTGATTTTTTAAACACTATTGAGGGTGAGCTTATGAAAAGCTCTGTGTGAGTCAAATAATTATTTAAACAGGCAAAAACAACAAATACAGTGAAACATATTAGTATTAACAGAAGAAAATAGAACCATCGTAGGAATTTCATGCCATTACATAGCCATTTTGAAATTGACGTCAAACGGTGTATGAGCATAGGTCATCATTCATTCGAGTAACAACCATTAATTTCTATACCATTCAATACAACAAAATACAATGCATAGCATAAATCAATAACATTCGAATATGTCGTGCACATGATGCAATGCAATAAGGTTCCTACCCATACCATCTATTTCACACCACGAGTTCCCCAAAACCCGTCTGCCAAACTCCAAAACATTATGAGCATAGCTCGATATGGTAAAACCACCGAATAATCAATAATGCAGAAAATCTGTCGGATATCAAATAGTGCGATACAATCGCCAATAACATATAATATGCAATAAAATCACCAATCCCCTTGGTACTCCAGGTGCAGTGCACTGACTACGAATAATGCGGACTTAATATGCTGCAGGTACTCCACAGAACTCCTCCGTCAACCATAAAATCCGAACCCAATGCATATGCAATATGTCACACAATCGCATACATAATCATATCTCAATACTTTTCACAATCATTTGACATGCTCAACATGTCCTCAATAATAACATACTTTCAGTAAATGGAAACAGTGTTCCAATCCTTCAAATTACCATTGTGTTGGCATCAATCAATATCATTCAATTTCATATACTTTGATGATTTTCATTGTGCATATATAACACCCTTTTCTCAGTCATTTAAATCATACATAAGCATAATATCTCAACACATTGTACAATTCAGTCAAACATTCTCATATCTTATAACTCAAATATGCAATTACAAACTCAATTAAACATTCATACTATCAAACTAGCAATTTTGCCAACATGTCAATCTTTTATGGCTCAAAACATACCTGGTTTGGCCACTCACAAAATAAATAATTTTTCTATTAAGACAATCCAATAAGAAAACTAATTTATCATATATAATATGATATTTAATATTTTCAAACAATTTTATGAGTTTAGGACCCACACCTTATTTTCCATTTCCTCGCAGCACATTAGCGAATCTTCCAAATTTCCTTAATAATTCCTTAAACAAACCTAAACCAAAATTAAGTATAAATTTAATAGATTTAACATTAAAAAATCCCCCAAAAACTCACTTATGATTTCAAACCAATCGTTGAAATTATAACTATTTTATGAATCCAAACTAGTTAGATTCCTTACACTGTATCGATCCAAACCGTACGTACAATCGTTCTTCGCCGTTACGGATGATTTGGGACGTTTGGGTCAGCACCTAATTCAATAATATACTGGAAAATAAGTAGCTAATTAATGATTAAATCCCTTCATTTAATCAATTCATAACCTTTACCCAACAACTATGTCGAACTAACAAACTAGTTACCCTTAATTTCACTTATGCTTCATGATTTGTGGGTTTTGAATGGCCAATCGATCAATAACTTTTTTACCTAATTAAAATGGGTTTAAAATCTGATTAGGAGGGTTAAAGAACTCAAATTAATTTTGGAAATATATAGGCAAGAACCAAGAAACAAAAAAGCCCCCTTTTTGCACATAGGCGCACGCACCACCACCCATGGTGGCCAAAATTGGGGCTGAATTTTAAAATGGTTTGAGATCTCATTAAATTCTGGAAAATTACCTTTCAAATCATTTAAAATCCTCAAAATTATAGATCTGGAAATTTAGGTTTTTAATGGACAAGATTAATTAAGAAATTGAAGAGAGAAGAGACCTTATCCAAGCTAGTTGAGAGAAATGGCAATGGCACTTTATTGGGAATGTTCGAGATCGATCTTGGAGTTCAAGATTTCAGATTTGGGGCTGATTTTAATGAGGAAAAATGACAGAAATATGGTGGAGAATATGTTAACAAATCTTGTGGCAAAAATAGAAAAAAAAAAGAAGAAAGATATGGTAAAACTAGGTGTAGGCGACGACAACAATGGAGGAAAAGAAAAAAAAAATTAAAATCAAAGAGCAGGAAAGGAGGAGAGGAATGTCTAGGGAAATGAGGAGGAGGATTAAAGGCTGATTATTAGTGAAAAATTAATATTTATACCTAGATTAACTAGGCTTGGATGGCCCAGACATTAAAACAAGGGGCTTTTGTTAAAAAATTAAATTATTTACATGGGAAGGGAATTGAAGTTAGGACCTCAAGGATAAATTCACTAATGTTTAACCATCAATCCAATAACTCATTCTTGATATAATTTGAAATATTTATTTAAAGAAACAAGGCATGTCACGTACTAGGGTTGAAAGCAAAATTTGCAAAATAATAAAAATGATACGAGATAAGAGATATGAACTTGGGTTTCAAGAAACGTTACACTAACACTTAACAAACAAACCAATACCTCATTTATTTCCTAAAATAAATAGATAATTTAAAAAATTAAAGCATGATCACTCTCTCTCGATTCACAAGCCCAATTCTACTAACCCCCGATTTTTTGGATGTTACACTAACCTTAGCTCGATGTCACCTTGTTTCCCTTTCATATTATTTTCTTGAGTTGTTATTAATTTTTACAAAGGTGGTAAGCATTTTTCCCCAAATTTTAATTTGGTTTAATTATTTAACTTTTCAATTTTATGATCTATTAATTCCTTTTACTTCTAATTAAATTTGGGGAATTTTTATTTGTTTCATCTTGTGTAATATTTAGGTTAAATCATGCCTGCAAAAAGAACTAGTGTATTTGTCCAAGTTGAGGAATCACAAAACAAATTCCATTGTGAAGAAGCCAAAGCAAGATATGACAGCATCTTCAAAACTCAACAAATGCTTTCAAAGAAAGGTTTTACATTGAAAGAAAGTAACTATATTGATTTCATGCCGAGCATTTGACAAGTTCTTTGAAGCTTTTTGTGAGGAAATAGCTAGTGTAGATGAAGAGTTAGTCCGAGAATTTTTGCAAATTTGACCTCAAGTGAATTAAGAGAAGTCTTTATCCGAGGAATCAAGGTACCAATAAACTCAAGTACTATGAATGAATTCTTTGATTTACGATTTTGAAGATGATGAATAATCTTCCTTAATGTAAAATATTGAGGTAGAAATTGCAAGAAATTTTAGAAGAACTTACGATTTCGGGTTCTAAATGGATTGTGTCAAAGCATGGGACTCACACTTGTCGCAGAGAATATTTGACACCATTAGCGAAGGTATGGTTTTACTTTATTCACTTCAGTCTAATGCCTATCTCACATGGGACTATGATTTCAGTATAACGAATGGTCTTGTTATACTCAATTATGACAACAAAGACCATTGATGTGGGAAACATCATTCTAATAGAAATTCAAAACTATGCCGCTAGACGTTCTAATCTAGCTTACTTTCCCTTTACGATAATAGTTTCGTGCTTGAAAGCTAAAATTCTTGCAAACGATAAAGAAGATAGGGTATAGCCAATGCACAATCACAGATTAGGACCTTGTCCGAGTAGCAGGAAATTCGAGTATTCAATATCAAGTTGAATCGAGAGATGAACTCAGAGAAGAAGAAGTTCCTATAGAGACAAAACCAGTGCAGCCAATTGAAATTCTTGATTTGGCAGAGGCAATTGAACCAATTTCTAAACATGACATGACTACCCCAATGTTTAGAACTTGTTCACCTCGTCCAGATCTTTGTGATGAGCTGTCAAAGTTGATTGACATAATGCAACATATGCAGTTGCAACAACAAGCTTATTGGAGATACTAAAAAAGGAATGACTCAATTAGAGGCGCTTTTACAAAAATATTTCATGACCCATTTGTTTTGTGCACGAATTTCTAGATTTTATACTAGAACCATGGACTCTAATGTCGAAGAAGGGCGAGGTGATTCACTTAAAACAAGGATGATGAAGCAAAAGATGGGTCGATGTAACATCCCTTACTGTATTCAATGTCAAACAGGTATGAGGCATCACTTGACATAAACACAAGCAAACATACATTTCCAAGTCATAAATTTTCATCCAAATTAAAACTTTTCATACACATTCATATCGTCCCTAAAACAAGCCTCACGAGGCTTAATACATGCTTTGGAAGTGGTTCGGGACCAAACCGAGAACTTTAGAAAATTTTACAAAACCTTTTTCATGTTACAGGCTCACATGCCGTGTGGTCCAAGGACATGCCGTGTGACCCTTGGACACGCCCATGCTATGTGTCGTGTTCAAAATAGGGAGCTCTCTAACTTTTGCCACACACGTGCCATATGCCCGTGTGCTAGGCCGTGTGGTCCATTTAATTTCTACAATTTTTCATAAAATAGGTGCAAACTTCACATGGCCAGGGCACATGCCCGTGTCTCTGCCCGTGTGCTATATTCTACACATTCTATTTTGCAACAATTAAGGTGCTGACGACTAGAACACGCCCATAGGGCAAGCTGTGTGTCATGTACGGCCTAGACACACGCCCGTGTGTCTACCCGTGTGGACAAAAATAAGGCTATTTACCAAGCCATTTTGTCTCTCTTCCATGCACAAACCTACAAAACAAACCTAGTGTAACACCCCAAACCCGGTCAAAATGGTACAACTGAATCTGGCGTGTCACTGGGAAGAAAACGTTTTCAAAACCATTTTGTCAACTTGATTTGAGAAGAAACACTTTTGTAAAACTAAAAGAAACAAATTTGGATCGAGGAATCGTTAAACATTTTGAAACTTAACTTAGAAGAAATAGAGTTGTCTTGTTGTTGTCCCTCGTTTGTTATTTATCCGATGTACAACTTCAGAAGATCAAAGATTTTACTCAAGTTTTGAAAATGTCCATGTCGTAATTTAACAGGCATGCTCTTAACGTTTAATAGAAATTTAAAGAAAACTAAAACGAACAAATAATCCGAAAGTAAAAATCTAAGTGGCCTTATTACAAAGCTAAAACCCCAAACTTAAAGTAAATAAAAACTAAATCTGAAATAAACATTGAAATGAAAACAAATATTGAGCATGGCCACCACGAGTCCACCCCGGCTCCAAATCCACGATCTAAGCATTATCTGTAAAAAGTAACCGAAGGGGTGAGTCACCGATTTTCTCTCCCTCTCCAGAGTTTGATTTTCGACCAACACTGCCTCCAAAAGATAGCTCTTGTCCTCCCTTGTTATCTTAATCTACAACCTCCTCCTAAAGAGGCCTACTTAGCACCAACTCCTCCCCTCATATATCAACATATTATCCACATAATTAAAGCTTTTAATCTCCTATTTCCTAGCCTCTATGCCGACCTCCCCTTGCCTCCCTGAGTACCGAATTTGGGCTCCAAGTGGCCATACTTGGGCCCTCTCCACCCACTTAATGACGCCACACTCTAGTTCCCTTGCCGCGCCACCAGACTTTGGGTCACAAGCCCACTTTGCTAATTTTTAAACACAGATGCCTACCTTCAAACCCTATTACTTCCAATCAGAAAATTAACCCAGGTCTCAGCCCAAACCTGAGCCCAATTCGCACCTCCAAATCTCAAACTAACACCTTAAACCTACAACACACACAACGCACAAGCCCCCACTTCAGGATGTTACAGTTCTACCCCCTTAAAATAATTTTCGGCCCAGAAAATTTACCTGATCAAAAGAATTGAAGGTATTGCTACTGCATAACATCCTCCGGTTCCCATGTGGCTTCTCTGATCCATGGTTCTGCCATAATACCTTCACCAAAGGGACTGATTTCCTACGCAATACTTTGACATCTCGATCCAAGATCTGCACTGGTTCCTCCTCAAAAGATAAGTCTGGGGTCACTTCAATTTCTTCTATCGGCACAACATGAGACGGGTCTAAGCGATAGTGTCTAAGCATGGAAACATGAAACACATTATGGATCTGACTCAATTCTGGTGGCAACTCCAGCTGATAAGCTACTGGTCCCACTCGCTTCAACACCCGATAAGGCCCGATAAACCTAGGGCTTAGCTTGCTTTTCCGCCCAAATCTCAGCACTTTCTTCCACGGCGACACCGTCAAGAACACCTTGTCACCCTCTGCAAATTCTATATCCTTCCGCTTAAGATCGGCATAGGACTTTTGCCTGTCCGAGGCTTTCTTCAGATGAGCTGGAATCAACCTAACCTTATCTTCTGTCTCAGCAACCAACTCTGGCCCCAATAACTGTCGCTCCCCCAACTCCGTCCAACACGTAGGGGTACGACACTTCCGGCCATATAACGCTTCATATGGTGCCATCTGAATACTTTCCTGGTAACTATTGTTGGACGCGAATTCCGCCAACGGTAGAAATTCTTCCCAACTTCCTCTGAAATCCAAGACACAATCCCTCAACATATCTTCCAAAATCTATATTACCCTCTCCGATTGCCCATCAAACTGGGGATGAAACGCCGTCCTGAAATCCAATCTTGTACCTAATGCCTGACGTAATGCCTTCCAGAACCTTGATGTAAATCTAGGGTCTCTATCTAAAATAATCGACACTGGTACCCCATGCAACCTCACAATCTCCGCTATATATAATCTAGCTAGCTTCTGAAGAGAGTAATCCACACGCACAGGTATGAAATGAGGTGCGAAGCCATCATTAATCCACGTACATAAATGTACACACTTCCCCTTTAGCAATATATATCCCGAACCCCATGTGCATGCAACATAACATGATGAAATGGCATAAATCATATGAACATGTCCAGATATACATATTTTTACATGCTACCATAGATCCACATATATCCAACCACATTTTGATATAAGAAATGCACTAACCTGGTTACCGAATTACCCCTTTATGGGTAACAATACCGCCACAGTCACTAAATCGGCCACCGCACATATCACATATATTTTATTAATTTATGATAAGGAAAGTAAAGAAACAGTGTGCTAACTACACACCTGATAACCCGTAACGCCATGCTCTCTACGTCGATGCTATCACTAACCGATACTACCGCTATTTGCTTCCGATCTTGCTCCGACGCTGGCCCACACCTTGGTGGCCAATCCCGAACTGCTGAAACTGATCGCTTCTTGAATTTAGGAGTCGGGACTACATGTCCAACCCCTTTCTCCCCTTGACTGGTACTCGCATCCATCGAATAACGACTTAATCAGAAGTCCCGGGTTAAAATGTTAAACCAAATCTAAACGAGACTAAATTATCATGTTAATTGAATAACCTTACCAAAGTCGATCAAATCCCGAAGGCTGTACGCTTGCACGTTGAGATTGCTGAAATCCCTACATAAGCCATGTTAGATTCGGCCCTAACACATATGGACAAAAGAAGTGGCCTTCGGCCTCACGTTACCACCTTCTTACCTCTATTGATCAAATCCCGAAAAATCCTTAACTTCCTTAACGCTAGCTTATACAGAGGACCCAAACTCCCTCCTTCACAGATTCGGCCACACACTAAAGAAACAGGATTAGTCTTTTGGTTTCGGCAAACCAACAAGTAAAGAGCAAGAAAAGCTTATAGAGAAAAGAACTTTACCTCCACACTAGAACCGATTTGAAAGGGTGAAGAAGAAGAATGACGGTACTTTCCCTAAAGGTCAATCAACCGAAAAGAGTCACCACACCAAAGAGATTCGGCTTAGAAGAATCAAAAAGAAGGAATAGAAAAAGATTGAATGGAAATGGCTAGGAGGTTCGGCTACAACACAAAGAAAGATAGGTTATTCGGCTCTTGAAGGTAATGAGATAGATGAAAAGAAAATGAGAAGAGAGGGCTGAGTTTTATGTAGTTTCGGCTATAGGGAAAAAATATGAGAAAGATTCAGCTTAACGATGAAGTGAGTTTTGAGGCCACAAATATGAAAAGAAAAAGAGAATAGGAAAGGGGTATGGTTCGGCTTAGAGAAAAAGTAGAGAGAAAAGAAAGTGCTTCCAAATGGTTTCACAAATTTGGTTCAAGGACAAATAGGAAGAGAGAAAGGCAACCTACTCAAAAATTCGGCACACATGGCCCTTCCCAAACCAAATATGCCGCCCCCCTAAAGTCCCACATTCGGCCACCACCTTCCCTCTTTCTCAAATCCCTTCTTTTTCTCCTAATCTCTCTCTACATCACCCATTCAAAGGAGTTTGAATGAGTCCAATCCTATCTCCCCTCATAGTCGCATATTTGAGTTGTTTGACTCAATCCACACTTCATCCTTGAAGTGTCCTAGCTGATCTCCAATACCTCCCTTTCTGACGCAAAAAGCAAATTAAAACAAAGCTCCCTTGTTGCTAACATGGTTCGAACCTCTCCCCCCTTGGAACTCCCTTTTGAAGCAACTCCCCTTGCTCCTAGGCATCACCTTGCCACTCCACTACTCCACTTCCTTGTGTCCATAAGCCCCACATTAAAACCCTTAAGGCCTAGCTCCCCTAGCTCTCCCCTAAAGGCTTAAAGACAAAAATTTTTACCAAGGCTCCTACCTAACCCCAAGGTTTCCCGAAGCCCCCAAACACACTCTAACAACATCCAAAACATACTAGCACATAGAAACAAATTAAAATGTGTGACCCCTAAATCCCGAATGTTACAAATCATGTATGTTTTAAGGTCCTAAAAAGGCTCAGGGTTGAATTGGCCCCTAGTAAAAATTTGGTGTTTATGCCTATTAAGGAGAGATAGTAAGTGGCATCAATGCTTATGGAAATAAGTGAGTAATTAGCTTGCATAAATGAACTTATGGAAAAGAGGATGTGGCGTCACATGAAAGGCTTTAAGGGAAGAGGTTCAAATCCTACTTGGTGCAAAATTTTGATTATATTTTTGTGTTCCTTCTCTAAGTGTCGGCCATGGTGGTATTTAAGGCAAGGAAGACTTTTTAATTATGGTATGGTGGCTAAGGAAATATGGTAAGGAGGAGGATAAAGGATAACGAAGGAAAGAATCAAAAGAAAAGGCAAGAGAAGTGAGCATCTTGGCGATTTTCATGGGTGATGTTTGGAAAGTGTTTTGGTCAACACTTATCCTTTTGGCAAAACAATACGATTTTGGTAAAGGAATAGGAGAGTCGAAATCTTCTTTAGTCATTTTCAAACTTTTTGCATGCTAAGGTTTGGTTCTCTTAGCATTTTGGGTACTCTTCCTTGCTAATATCTTTTCCTTTTACTTTGGCGAAACCTCCTAGTCCATTCGTGCATGTTTCACCTTTGTTTTGGCTTAAACCTCAAAACATTTTGGTCATTCTCTCTTTGATAGCTGAAACACCTAGCCTAATTGTTCATCTTATTTTTTTGTTTTGCCGCAACACTCATCACACTATTGCTCATCTTCTTTTTTGAAAATCGAAACAAATTAAGCACTCATTCTCTATCTTTCTTTTCTTTTCCACAAAATTCTTCAACCCTCTTTCTTCTTCTCTAATCCATACTCTCATAGCTGAATGTTCTTGTTTAATATCCCTTCATAGTCGAACTTTGGAATTCTTCATCTCTTCTACTTTATTTCTTTCTCGTTCATTTTGGCACTCACTTCTTTGATCAAATAGGTAAGCGGTTTTATTCTTTTCATTTCTTTTTCTTTTTTTTCCTAGCCGAATATGTGTGTTCATCGTTATTCAGTTAGTCTACTTTGTTTCTTAACGAAACCTCACTCTTTCCATCACTTTTATATTGTGATCAATACTTTTGCGTAGTGTTAAAGTGGAAGGCCGAATCTTTGACTGAACCGTAGCCATTGTACAATCGTTGGGAATCGATTTTATAACCATTAAGTTAAGGGATTCGTTATGGTTCATTTTGAACTTTTCATTGATCAGTTAGTTTGCTAACGGAATGATAGATTTGTCTAATCCGTTGTTATAGGGACTAAATTGTCTATTATTATTCACTCGTTGATTCTACAAAAATAGTGGTAATTCGAACCCTTTTTCCTTAGACAATCGATATATATATTGTAATATCGTTTTGACTAAGATTTTATCCGATGGAGGCTAGTAGTACCGATTTGAAAGGGAGAACGATTGGAGAACACAAAAGGAGTGGATTTGCGATTCCTACTCCTAAGTTCAAGTGAAGGGCAGTATCGGCGGTTCAAGATTTTCCACCGGGTTGTGGACCATCATTCGGTGAGAATCGACAAATTGTGGTTGTTCACGATATAGAGAGTAAGTATTTTAGATCGCTTGATTTGGATTTAGATTAATAAACATCTCGTCCGTTAGATTAATCGAGTGTTATGTTCTCATAGGTACCGACGATCAAGAGAGTTTAATACTTATCGTAATCAGGTGTGTAATCTCACATCGTAATTCCGTAGATCCATGATTCGGTATAATGTTTGATAGTAGATTATTATTGTTATACGGCTAAAAATCGTAAAGTTGGCGTAAAATGAAAAATTGGCTTAAAGTTCATTATTTCAATAGATTTGACAAAATAGGCATTAAAATTTATAAAATTACCGAAATGCCTGTATGGGCTGACTTACCGAAATGCCCCTATGGGCCGAATTACCGAAATGCCCCTATGGACCGAATTACCAAAATCCCCCTATGGGCCGATTTGTTAAAATGACTTAGTGGGCCGAATTATTATCTTACTTTAATGGGTCGAATCACCGTACTAAATTACTAAACTAATGGTTGTTATACATGAGGATATTTTATGTATACTGCATCTTTACATAATGCATGGGATGGGAAAATTAAATGAAGAGAAGTGTAGACCGGTGGCATTGCCATAAATTCTGATAATGGCTATGTGCCAATTTAAATATGGCTTTGTGCCATCGTGATTAAGGCTGTATGCCGATTACATTACCGTATATGATTTTGGTGGCTCAGCCACAAATATTATAAATGCCAGCTTGACTGCAAATTAGAGAGACTGGCGGGGTGGGTTGACTTGATCCCCACAGGAGAGATTGGTTGGTACAGGTGGGGAGATTGGATGGATGGGATGGGTTGCATTCATATCATTTATTTATTACATGTAAGTGGGCTTAGGCCCAAGATGATGCTATATGGGCTCAAGCCCAAGATATTGCTTTACGGGTTCAGGCCTAGTGGATAACGATAAGGGGATTATACACTGGGTTCTTGTAACTCACTCCTTTTCCCTAATTCTTTCAGGTAATGCTCAGTAATGTGGACTTGAGCTATGGATGACTCGGTGGAGGCCATACTTCAGAAATTGTTTTTTTATTGAGCTTTAGATTTCTATTTTTGTTTACTTTACTATTTTGGGTTTTTATGCTGTAATAAGGCCTCTGAAATATTTTACTTTTGCTTTATGTTTGACGTACTTATTATTATGCTTAAATTGCTTTAAATGGGAAATTTTCTAAAAACTAAAATAAATGTTTTCTAAAATAGACTAGCAAATGGATTTCATAACAAATTTATACAAATATTTTAACTCGAAAATTTCTCTCAAATTATCAACAATATTTTCAAAGGTTATTGGTTTTATAAGATCAATAGTTCAAAATTTCGATGTATCAATCAACTTTCGAAGTTTGTAGTATTTTATCAAATATTTCAAATCAAAATTGTTTTCTTGATTATAATGTAATAATACCTATTTTACTCCGAATAAAAAGGATTTAACATGATTTTCTCATGTGACATGTCAGATCTGGTCATAACGCATGAGCCGGGTTTGGGGTGTTACAGACATGGTGGAAAATTTTTGGAATTTTTATGAACGATTTTTCAGTGCTCGAAGACACTTACAACAATTGTTTAGCCAATTTAGCCAAGGTACTAAGGCAGTGTGAAGAAACAAACCTTGTACTTAACTAGGAAGAGAGTCAATTCATGGTACGTCAAGGTATTGTTTTGGGGCACATAATAACTAGAAAAGGGATCGAGGTAGATAAAGCAAAGGTAGATGTCATTGAGAAATCACTCCTCCAACATCTATAAAGGGTGTTAGGAGCTTTTTGGGACATGCTGGATTTTATCGGAGATTCATCAAAAACCTCTCCAAAATTTCTAAACCCTTATGCAAATTATTGGAGAAGGATACAACATTCAACTTTGATGAAGAATGTTTGAGAGCTTTTAATGATTTGAAGAATTGATTAGTTTCAGCACCAATTATCATCACATGGGATTGGTAGTTGCCATTTGAATTAATGTGTGATGCAAGTGACTTCACGATATGAGCTGTAATGGGCTGGTGAAGGAATAAAGTTTTTCATCCCATCTACTATGCAAGTCAAACTCGACGGAGTTCAACTAAACTATCTGAGAATGTAAAAATAGTTACTTGCTATCGTATTTGCTTTGTCAAGTTTTGATCTTATCTTGTAGGTACCAAAGTGACTATCTATATGGATCATTCAATAATTAAATAGTTAATTGCCAAAAAGATGCTAAGTGAGATTGTTTCGATGGTACATCTACTTCAAAAGTTTGATCTAGAAATTCAAGATCGAAAAGGGTAGAAAATCAAGTAACAGATCACTTATCCGATTGGAGCCGCAAGAAGGAATCTCTCCGTTTATACCCTTTTAGGAGACATTCCTAGATGAGCATATAGGTAAGGTAAATCATATCCATAACACCTCTTAGTTTGTTTATTTTGCTAACTATTTAGCTTCTAGATTGATTTTGCTTGATAAGACATATCGTAAAAGGAAAAAAATTCACAATGTGAAGTACTACTTCGGGAAGAGTCATCCTTATTCAAACAAAGGTACACAGATCAAATGATTAGGACATGTGTGGCAAAAAGTTAGGTACAAGAAATCTTATAACATTGTCATAAAACTCCAAGTTGAGGACACTTCGTAGGATCACGCACTGTGACCAAAGTACTACAAGTTAGATTCTTTTGGCCAACTCTTTTCAAAGAAGAGTATGCCTACATAAAGCGTTGTGATATGTCAATGGTTTGGAAACATGACCAACATAAATGAGTTGCCCTGAACAAACATTATTGAGGTAGAATTATTCCATGTTGGGGGTATTGACTTTCTTGGTCCTTTCCCTCCTTATTTTGCTCAAAAGTATATATTAGTAGCTATAGACTATGTATCTAAGTGGGTTGAGGCCAAGGCATATCTGATGAACGATGTCAACGTAGTGATGAAGTTTTTGTAGAAGCATGTGTTCACAAGGTTTGGAACTCTTAGGGCTATCATCAATGATGAGGGGTCCCATTTTGTGAATAAACGGTTGAAATGGTTGCTTGATAGGCATGGAGTGAAGCACAAGGTTGCCACAGCTTACCATCCGCAAACAAATGGGAGGTTGAATTGGCGAATAAAGAGATAAAAAGTATATTCAAAAAGATAGTTTGTCCAAACTGACAAGACTAGTCCAAAAGACTAGATGATGCTTTATGGGCCTACAGGAAAACATACAAAACATCTTTAGGGATGTCTCTCTATCGATTGGTTTTTGGGAAAGCTTGTCATTTGCCCTTGGAGTTAGAACATAAAGCTTATTGGGCTCTCTAGCAACTTAATTTGGATATCAAGCTTGCTAAAGAGAAACTGATGCTTCAGCTTAATGAGTTGGAAGAATTTTGATTGTTTTCATACGAAAATGCCAAATTATTCAAGGAGAGATTGGAAAGATGGCATGACAAGCACATCCGAATTTGATAATTTCAAGCAGGTCAACAAGTCTTGTTGTTCAATTCCAGATTAAGGTTTTTTCTAGGTAAGTTAAAATAACGTTGGTCCGATCCATTCACTATTCATCAAGTTTTCCCATACGGGGTTGTTAAACTTCACAGTAAAAGAGTTAATTTTAGAGTTAATGGTCAATGCTTGAAACATTATTGGGGGGAAACAATTGAGCATGATAAAACCTCGCTCATTTTATCAGATTCTAATTTTTTTCATTCTTCTTTAAAATAAATGAATTAGGCTATATTTGTTGGATTAATATGTTAAAATAAATTTTGTCTAGGATATTGGAACTTAAACGGGACCACTTGTGAATCCTCTAAACTTTCACAGGAATTGAATTTTACAAAATCTTCGAGAAAATATTTCCTAAGTGACAAAATAAGTTTTAATTTTTGAATAAAAGGGTCGATTTTGATCTAATTTTTAGTTTTCTATTTAATTTTCAAATTATCTTTGAGTTCAGTACTTAATTGAATTATTATAATAATTACTTTTCCTTGTTGTAAATATTGAAATGAGTGTCTTTTTTCGTAAATATTTTAAAATAGCTAAAATAAAGGTTTTTATTTTTATTTTAATAAATAGGATAATAAAAATAATATATTATTATATATTATATTATATTATATATTAATTGTTATTAACCTTGTATAGGATAAAATTGTTAATTATTTTATCATTATTTTACCTAAGAGTTTTTTTAAATAAGATGATAACAAATAATATATTAATATATTTTATATTATATATTAATTTTTATTGTCTTTATATAGCATTAGGAGATATAATATTTTTTTTACTTAGTGTTTGAGTCGAATACCCCCTTACTCATACTTTAAATACCACCTTCCCGTATATATTTGCCTCCATCACCATCCACCCTACCTAGTCCTGAAACACTAATCTACTACCACCAGCCACTACACGCAGCAAGTACAACTAGCACCTAGTGTGTGCACCAGCCCTCCATTCACTTTGCGCTTTCATCACTCGTGCATGCCCTCTCGCACTCTACTCCTCGCTTGTCAATCAGACACGCCTTGCTCACGCAAACAACAACTCATTCCAGCCTACTCCTCGTGCGCTAGTACACCTTGCCCCATAGCCCTCACATGTCCCACTTGCACACACCAACCTACACACGCTTGTTTCCCTTGCACCACGCCACTTCTATAACCTTCAAGCACCCAAACCAACACCTTCCACTAACACCTACATAGCATCAAATCTCCCTCTAACTGTAACCTTCCAAACCTGGCCTAGAGGTTATGGCTAGATTGAGACGGCTACATTAGCCACCGAAATGGCTAAGCTAACTTACATTACATTTTAAGACTTTAAATAAAGCCATTTTAGAGAAAACCGTAGTTGTACTTTGAGTTCTAAAAGAATTCATTTATTAGGTCATGTATGCTTAGGATTCATTTTATTGTTGATAGTGTTGTTTTAGAAAAATCACTTGCTTGTCGCTCTTCTTTAAAAAAAAAACTCGAAGTTAAACTAATGCAGCGGAAAAACCATTATTCAATTCATTTTGGAAAATTAGTTGCCTTATTGATTTTTTAAACACTATTGAGGGTGAGCTTATGAAAAGCTCTGTGTGAGTCAAATAATTATTTAAACAGGCAAAAACAACAAATACAGTGAAACATATTAGTATTAACAGAAGAAAATAGAACCATCGTAGGAATTTCATGCCATTACATAGCCATTATGAAATTGACGTCAAACGGTGTATGAGCATAGGTCATCATTCATTCGAGTAACAACCATTAATTTCTATACCATTCAATACAACAAAATACAATGCATAGCATAAATCAATAACATTCGAATATGTCGTGCACATGATGCAATGCAATAAGGTTCCTACCCATACCATCTATTTCACACCACGAGTTCCCCAAAACCCGTCTGCCAAACTCCAAAACATTATGAGCATAGCTCGATATGGTAAAACCACCGAATAATCAATAATGCAGAAAATCTGTCGGATATCAAATAGTGCGATACAATCACCAATAACATATAATATGCAATAAAATCGCCAATCCCCTTGGTACTCCAGGTGCAGTGCACTGACTACGAATAATGCAGACTTAATATGCTGCAGGTACTCCACAGAACTCCTCCGTCAACCATAAAATCCGAACCCAATGCATATGCAATATGTCACACAATCGCATACATAATCATATCTCAATACTTTTCACAATCATTTGACATGCTCAACATGTCCTCAATAATAACATACTTTCAGTAAATGGAAACAGTGTTCCAATCCTTCAAATTACCATTGTGTTGGCATCAATCAATATCATTCAATTTCATATACTTTGATGATTTTCATTGTGCATATATAACACCCTTTTCTCAGTCATTTAAATCATACATAAGCATAATATCTCAACACATTGTACAATTCAGTCAAACATTCTCATATCTTATAACTCAAATATGCAATTACAAACTCAATTAAACATTCATACTATCAAACTAGCAATTTTGCCAACATGTCAATCTTTTAAGGCTCAAAACATACCTGGTTTGGCCACTCACAAAATCAATAATTTGTCTATTAAGACAATCCAATAAGAAAACTAATTTATCATATATAATATGATATTTAATATTTTCAAACAATTTTATGAGTTTAGGACCCACACCTTATTTTCCATTTCCTCGCAGCACATTAGCGAATCTTCCAATTTTCCTTAATAATTCCTTAAACAAACCTAAACCAAAATTAAGTATAAATTTAATAGATTTAACATTAAAAAATCCCCCAAAAACTCACTTATGATTTCAAACCAATCGTTGAAATTATAACTATTTTATGAATCCAAACTAGTTAGATTCCTTACACTGTATCGATCTAAACCGTACGTACAATCGTTCTTCGCCGTTACGGATGATTTGGGACGTTTGGGTCAGCACCTAATTCAATAATATACTGGAAAATAAGTAGCTAATTAATGATTAAATCCCTTCATTTAATCAATTCATAACCTTTACCCAACAACTATGTCGAACTAACAAACTAGTTACCCTTAATTTCACTTATGCTTCATGATTTGTGGGTTTTGAATGGCCAATCGATCAATAACTTTTTTACCTAATTAAAATGGGTTTAAAATCTGATTAGGAGGGTTAAAGAACTCAAATTAATTCTGGAAATATATAGGCAAGAACCAAGAAACAAAAAAGCCCCTTTTGCACATAAAGGCGCACGCACCACCACCCATGGTGGCCAAAATTGGGGCTGAATTTTAAAATGGTTTGAGATCTCATTAAATTCTGGAAAATTACCTTTCAAATCATTTAAAATCCTCAAAATTATAGATCTGGAAATTTAGGTTTTTAATGGACAAGATTAATTAAGAAATTGAAGAGAGAAGAGACCTTATCCAAGCTAGTTGAGAGAAATGGCAATGGCACTTTATTGGGAATGTTCGAGATCGATCTTGGAGTTCAAGATTTCAGATTTGGGGCTGATTTTAATGAGGAAAAATGACAGAAATATGGTGGAGAATATGTTAACAAATCTTGTGGCAAAAATAGAAAAAAAAAAAGAAGAAGAAAGATATGGTAAAACTAGGTGTAGGCGACGACAACAATGGAGGAAAAGAAAAAAAAATTAAAATCAAAGAGCAGGAAAGGAGGAGAGGAATGTCTAGGGAAATGAGGAGGAGGATTAAAGGCTGATTATTAGTGAAAAATTAATATTTATACCTAGATTAACTAGGCTTGGATGGCCCAGACATTAAAACAAGGGGCTTTTGTTAAAAGATTAAATTATTTACATGGGAAGGGAATTGAAGTTAGGACCTCAAGGATAAATTCACTAATGTTTAACCATCAATCCAATAACTCATTCTTGATATAATTTGAAATATTTATTTAAAGAAACAAGGCATGTCACGTACTAGGGTTTAAAGCAAAATTTGCAAAATAATAAAAATGATACGAGATAAGAGATATGAACTTGGGTTTCAAGAAACGTTACACTAACACTTAACAAACAAACCAATACCTCATTTATTTCCTAAAATAAATAGATAATTTAAAAATTAAAGCATGATCACTCTCTCGATTCACAAGCCCAATTCTACTAACCCCAATTTTTGGATGTTACACTAACCTTAGCTCGATGTCACCTTGTTTTCCTTTCATATTATTTTCTTGAGTTGTTATTAATTTTTACAAAGGTGGTAAGCATTTTTCCCCAAATTTTAATTTGGTTTAATTATTTAACTTTTCAATTTTATGATCTGTTAATTCCTTTTACTTCTAATTAAATTTGGGGAATTTTTATTTGTTTCTGTCTTGTGTAATATTTAGGTTAAATCATGCCTCGCAAAAAGAACTAGTGTATTTGTCCAAGTTGAGGAATCACAAAACAAATTCCATTGTGAAGAAGCCAAAGCAAGATATGACAGCATCTTCAAAACTCAACAAATGCTTTCAAAGAAAGGTTTTACATTGAAAGAAAGTAACTATATTGATTTCATGCCGAGCATTTGACAAGTTGCTGAAGCTTTTTTGTGAGGAAATAGCTAGTGTAGATGAAGAGTTAGTCCGAGAATTTTTTGCAAATTTGACCTCAAGTGAATTAAGAGAAGTCTCTATCCGAGGAATCAAGGTACCAATAAACTCAAGTACTATGAATGAATTCTTTGATTTACCTGATTTTGAAGATGATGAATAATCTTCCTTAACAAAAAATATTGAGGCCGAGAAATTGCAAGAAATTTTAGAAGAACTTACAGTTTCGGGTTCTAAATGGATTGTGTCAAAGCATGGGACTCACACTTGTCGCAGAGAATATTTGACACCATTAGCGAAGGTATGGTTTTATTTTATTCACTTCAGTCTAATGCCTATCTCACATGGGACTATGATTTCAGTATAACGAATGGTCTTGTTATACTCAATTATGACAACAAAGACCATTGATGTGGGAAACATCATTCTAATAGAAATTCAAAACTATGCCGCTAGACGTTCTAATCTAGCTTACTTTCCCTTTACGATAATAGTTTCGTGCTTGAAAGCTAAAATTCTTGCAAACGATAAAGAAGATAGGGTATAGCCAATGCACAATCACAGATTAGGACCTTGTCCGAGTAGCAGGAAATTCGAGTATTCAATATCAAGTTGAATCGAGAGATGAACTCAGAGAAGAAGAAGTTCCTATAGAGACAAAACCAGTGCAGCCAATTGAAATTCTTGATTTGGCAGAGGCAATTGAACCAATTTCTAAACATGACATGACTACCCCAATGTTTAGAACTTGTTCACCTCGTCCAGATCTTTGTGATGAGCTGTCAAAGTTGATTGACATAATGCAACATATACAGTTGCAACAACAAGCTTATTGGAGATACTAAAAAAAAGGAATGACTCAATTAGAGGCGCTTTTACAAAAATATTTCATGACCCATTTGTTTTTGTGCCTGAATTTCTAGATTTTATACTAGAACCATGGACTCTAATGTCGAAGAAGGAGCGAGGTGATTCAATTAAAAACAAGGATGATGAAGCAAAAGATGGGTCGATGTAACATCCCTTACCTGTATTCAATGCCGAAACAGGGTATGAGGCATCACTTGACATAAACACAAGCAAACATACATTTCCAAGTCATAAATTTTCATCCAAATTAAAAACTTTTCATACACATTCATATCGTCCCTAAAACAAGCCTACGAGGCTTAATACATGCTTTGGAAGTGGTTCAGGACCAAACCGAGAACTTTAGAAAATTTTACAAAACCTTTTTCATGTTACAGGGCTCACATGCCCGTGTGGTCCAAGGGACATGCCCGTGTGACCCTTGGACACGCCCATGCTACAGGTCGTGTTCAAAATAGGGAGCTCTCTAACTTTTGCCACACACCCGTGCCATATGCCCGTGTGCTAGGCCGTGTGGTCCATTTAATTTCTACAATTTTTCATAAAATAGGTGCAGACTTCACATGGCCAGGGCACATGCCTGTGTCTCTGCCCGTGTGCTATATTCTACACATTCTATTTTGCAACAATTAAGGTGCTGACGACCGAAACACGCCCATAGGGCAAGCTGTGTGTCACGCACGGCCTAGACACACGCCCGTGTGTCTACCCGTGTGGACAAAAATAAGGCTATTTTCCAAGCTATTTTGTCTCTCTTCCATGCACAAACCTACAAAACAAACCTAGTGTAACACCCCAAACCCGGTCAAAATGGTACAACTGAATCTGGCGTGTCACTGGGAAGAAAACGTTTTCAAAACCATTTTGTCAACTTGATTTGAGAAGAAACACTTTTGTAAAACTAAAAGAAACAAATTTGGATCGAGGAATCGTTAAACATTTTGAAACTTAACTTAGAAGAAATAGAGTTGTCTTGTTGTTGTCCCTCGTTTGTTATTTATCCGATGTACAACTTCAGAAGATCAAAGATTTTACTCAAGTTTTGAAAACGTCCATGTCGTAATTTAACAGGCATGCTCTTAACATTTAACAGAAATTTAAAGAAAACTAAAACGAACAAATAATCCGAAAGTAAAAATCTAAGTGGCCTTATTACAAAGCTAAAACCCCAAACTTAAAGTAAATAAAAACTAAATCTGAAATAAACATTGAAATGAAAACAAATATTGAGCATGGCCACCACGAGTCCACCCCGGCTCCAAATCCACGATCTAAGCATTATCTGTAAAAAGTAACGGAAGGGGTGAGTCACCGATTTTCTCTCCCTCTCCAGAGTTTGATTTTCGACCAACACTGCCTCCAAAAGATAGCTCTTGTCCTCCCTTGTTATATTAATCTACAACCTCCTCCTAAAGAGGCCTACTTAGCACCAACTCCTCCCCTCATATATCAGCATATTATCCACATAATTAAAGCTTTTAATCTCCTATTTCCTAGCCTCTATGCCGTCCTCCCCTTGCCTCCCTGAGTACCGAATTTGGGCTCCAAGTGGCCATACTTGGGCCCTCTCCACCCACTTAATGACGCCACACTCTAGTTCCCTTGCCGCGCCACCAGACTTTGGGTCACAAGCCCACTTTGCTAATTTTTAAACACAGATGCCTACCTTCAAACCCTATTGCTTCCAATCAGAAAATTAACCCAGGTCTCAGCCCAAACCTGAGCCCAATTCGCACCTCCAAATCTCAAACTAACACCTTAAACCTACAACACACACAACGCACAGGCCCCCACTTCAGGATGTTACAGTTCTACCCCCTTAAAATAATTTTCGGCCCAGAAAATTTACCTGATCAAAAGAATTGAAGGTATTGCTACTGCATAACATCCTCCGGTTCACATGTGGCTTCTTCTGATCCATGGTTCTGCCATAATACCTTCACCAAAGGGACTGATTTCCTACGCAATACTTTGACATCTCGATCCAAGATCTGCACTGGTTCCTCCTCAAAAGATAAGTCTGGGGTCACTTCAATTTCTTCTATCGGCACAACATGAGACGGGTCATATGGATCTGACTCAATTCTGGTGGCAACTCTAGCTGATAAGCTACTGGTCCCACTCGCTTCAACACCCGATAAGGCCCGATAAACCTAGGGCTTAGCTTGCCTTTCCGCCCAAATCTCAGCACTTTCTTCCACGGCGACACCTTCAAGAACACCTTGTCACCCTCTGCAAATTCTATATCCTTCCGCTTAAGATCGGCATAGGACTTTTGCCTGTCCGAGGCTTTCTTCAGAAGAGCTGGAATCAACTTAACCTTATCTTCTGTCTCAGCAACCAACTCTGGCCCCAATAACTGCCGCTCCCCCAACTCGTCCAACACGTAGGGTACGACACTTCCGCCATATAACGCTTCATATGGTGCCATCTGAATACTTTCTCGGTAACTATTGTTGGACGCGAATTCCGCCAACGGTAGAAATTCTTCCCAACTTCCTCTGAAATCCAAGACACAATCCCTCAACATATCTTCCAAAATCTATATTACCCTCTCCGATTGCCCATCAAACTGGGGATGAAACGCCGTACTGAAATCCAATCTTGTACCTAATGCCTGATGTAATGCCTTCCAGAACCTTGATGTAAATCTAGGGTTTCTGTCTAAAATAATCGACACTGGCACCCCATGCAACCTCACAATCTCCGCTATATATAATCTAGCTAGCTTCTGTAGAGAGTAATTCACACGCACAGGTATGAAATGAGTAGACTTTGTCAGACGGTCAACAATTACCCAGACTGAATCCTTCTTAGCAGGCGTGAGGGGTAGCCCACTAACAAAATCCATCGTGATCCTTTCCCATTTCCACTGCGAAATCTTTACCGGTTACAACAATCCTGATGGTAACTGATGTTTGGCTTTGACCTGCTGACATGTCAAACACTTACTCACAAATTCAGTTACCTCTTGCTTTAGGCCCGACCACTAAAACTGCTCCCGCAAATCTCGGTACATCTTACTACCTCCCGGATGCATAGCATATGAACTGCTATGCGCCTCCTAAAGAATCTTCTACCTTAACTCCATATCTTTAGGCATGCAAACTTTACCCTGAAAATATAGCACTCCATCACCGCTCAAGCTATACCCCTCCAATCCACCATTCTGCACTTGCAAACATCGAGCGTTTAAGACTTCATCCACTAGTTGCTTTTCCTTAACCTGGTTTACCCATGTTGGCTTCACTTGCAGTTCCGCTAATAGACTTCCGTCATCATACAAACTAAGGTGGACAAACAAGGCTCTTAAATCTGCCACAACCTTATAGCTCAAGGTGTCAGCTACCATGTTAGCCTTACCCGAATGGTACTCAATCGAGCAGTCATAATCCTTCAACAACTCGATCCACCTCCTCTGCCTTAAATTTGATTCCTTCTGAGTAAGGAGGTATTTCAAACTCTTATGATCCGTGTACACAATAGACTTCTCTCCATACACGTAATGTCTCTAAATTTTTAGGGCGAAAACCACTGCAGCCAGCTCCAGATCATGTGTCGGGTAATTCACCTCGTGAGATCTCAATTGTCGAGAAGCATAAGCTACTACTTTCCCCTCTTGCATTAGCACACATCCCAACCCTGTATGTGACGCACCACAATAAACCGTAAACTCTTTCCCTGTTTTAGGTTGAATCAGCATGGAGCTTCCGTCAAAATCCTCTTTAACTTCTCAAAACTTTCTTGTTGCTTGTCTGACCACACATACGAAACCCCTTTTCTTAGCAACTTGGTTAACGGCGCTGCAATCAAAGAAAACCCTTCCACAAACCTTCTGTAATATCTTGCTAAACCCAGAAAACTCCAAATCTCTTCCACAGACTTCGGTGGTTTCCAGTCTAATACAGCTTCAATCTTTCGAGGGTCCACTCTAATCCCCTCAGCCGACACCACGTGACCCAAAAAGGTAACTTCCTTCAACCAGAACTCATACTTACTAAACTTTGCGTATAACCGATTTTTTCTTAGAATCTGCAAGACCACCCGCAGATGTGCGTCATGCTCCTCTTCTGATTTTGAGTACACCAGAATATCATCTATAAATACTACGATGAACCGATCCAAATACGGCTGAAACACTCGATTCATCATATCCATAAACGCCGCTGGTGCGTTGGTCAACCCGAACGGTATCACCAAAAATTCATAGTGACCATAACGAGTACGAAAAGGCATTTTATTGATATTCGCCTCCTTGACCTTAAGCTGGTGATACCCTGACCTCAAATCTATCTTGGAAAAGAATGAGGCTCCTCTAAGCTGATCGAACAGGTCATCTATCCTCGACAGCAGATACTTGTTCTTAATTGTCAACTTATTCAACTGACGGTAATCAATACACATTTGCATTTATCCGTCCTTCTTCTTAACAAAAAGCACAGGCGCTCCCTAAGGCGATACACTTGGCCGGATGAAACCCTGATCCAACAATTTCTGAATCTACACTTTTAGCTCCACTAACTCCTTTGGTGCCATTCTATATGGAGTAATAGACACTGGCACTATTCCTGGTAGAAGGTCTATACCAAACTCCACTTCGCGATCTGGAGGCAAACCCGGAAGCTCTTCTGGAAAGATATCGGTAAATTCTTTCACCGTTCAGACATTTCCCATAGTTGATCCCTTAACCTCTAAGGCACAAACATACGCCACAAATGCCTTACATCCCTTCCTCACCATTTTCTCCACCTTCAAAGCAGACACCACACCAGATAGGTAGTTTCTTCTCACACTATCATCACCACTTCTTCACCCTCGACCGTCCTCAGCATCATCCGCTTAGCTGCACGTCAAAACCTGCTTGATACTTTACCAACCAATCCATCCCTAAAATCAGATCGAACTACTCGAATGGCAGTCCCATCAAATCAGCTCGAAACACTACCCCTTGAAGTTCTAGGGGTACATCCTTATAAGTTTGTTTACTACCACAGAGTGTCCTAGAGGGCTAACTATCGTCATCTCCCTAGAAGAAGTCTCATAGGCTAAGTTCAAAGTTCCCACTATACTACTAGCAACATAAGATTGCGTCGAACCAACATCAATCAAAGCAGTATAAGGTAACCCAAAAATTAAAAACGTACCGATTCTGACGTCAGGTGCATCGCCCTCCTCTCGACGCCTTGCTGCATAGACCAACCCAGGATGTCTTGCATTAGCATTTCCAGCACCTATACCCGATGCTCCATGGCCTCGCCCGTTACCATTACCACCCCTGGCAGCACCTCGACCCCTCTGCGGTTGCTAACCATCTCTCCTGAATTGTGTACGCCCTGACCTCACTGTGTCCTAGCCGGCCTCATGGACAATCCCTTATCCGGTGATCCATTGACCCACACTCGAAGCACCCTCTATTACCTGTCCAACACTCCCCCGAATAAGACTTCCCACATCGAGCTCACCATGGTGGCCACTGAGTAGCAGCAGCAGGCCTCCCAGCTTGATTCGATACACCAAATCTAGCCTTTTTTTGAGAACTTTCAGTGGACCTTGATGGCCCAAAACTCTTTTTATCCCTATTCCTATTCTGATTATGTTTCTCAGTTCGCTTCACCTCCTCAGCAATCTTGGCCTTTTCTATAAGAACGGTAAATTCCCTCTCTCGTTGTGAAGCAATCAACACTCGCAGCTCATCCCTTAGCCCGTCCTCAAACCTAACACAGCGTTTATGCTCCGTAGCCACGATACCCTGAGCATACCTGCTTAACCGCAAGAATTCCACCTCGTATTCAGATACCGACTTACTCACTTGATTCAAAAATGCCTTATGATACGCATCTACATAACTAGACCCAATGTACTTCCTCTGGTAAGCCGCCTTAAAGAAATCCCAAGTGATATCTTCGGCCATCGCACCTTCCCTAATCGTGAGCCACCACTGGTAAGACTCATCCCGGAGAAGAGATACTATCCCTTTCAACTTCTCCTCAGTCGTGAAATCCAGGTCATCCATTATGCGCTCTGTCGCCTCTAACCAGTACTCAGCTGTGTTGGGAGCTACACCTGAAACTCCCTTAAATACCCCTGCTCCATTAGCTTGGAGTTGTTCGGACACAAATTTTTGAGCCCCCGCACCTATGCCTGCTCCAGCAACTCTCTCCAAGACACGTAGTATTGCCTGCGACACTGTGCCATCACCACACGTTTACTCTTGAAACTCAGCGCCCACAGCTGGCGGCGCTGGTACCTCATTCTCCGACTCATAACCAGACCCTACTGGTTCCGACACCGTCATCCTACCCCTACCACGACCACGAACATTACGCCCACGTCCTTGAGTGCTCATGACTAGCTTTCATGATTTATCCGTTTAGAAATTTTTATGGATTAATAATTCTTTCTTCCACTGATTAACAACGGACAGTCTTAAGGAAAGAAGTTTTAACAGTGGTTCTTTCAGATTCGAACTATGTCTACATAGTTCAGTTCTCAAGTCTGTATTTCCTAACTCTAAAATTCACATTCAATCAACATCCAGTAGAGCACTAATACATGCATCCAACACACAAGTACATCCCTGAATTCACATTCATCACCTAAGGGTATTTTCGTCATTTCACTATCCAAGGGTATTTTTGTAATTTTGTAAACTTTGGTAACTTTCGTAAATCAGGGGTAATTCAGTAATTTCTCAAACAAGGGTACTTTGGTAATTTTCAAATAAGGGTATGTTGGTCATTTTAGAAAATCAAGGGTATTTTGATAAAATTTCTCAACCTAGGGTAATGTGGATAATTTACAAAATCAGGGTCATATAAGTAATTTTACAAAGATAGGGTACTGGTCCCTTTCGGGTTTTAGTTATAAAGTTTGGCCCGTCAACAAATCTTCGGGGCTAAGGTGAACAGTCACTACGCACCAGATAGGATCTCAAAAAAGAGGAGGTGAGTCACTAGGACCGCTTAAATACCAAGCTCTTCCTGAATCCAATCCTAGACATGCGTATGGCTGTTACCACACCCTAGTCATTCTGACTTGTTCACAGACATGTTTAATTAGGGAAGTTAAGTTTTATGGAATTTAAGAGTTTGTGTAACTAAGCCTAAGGTCCATAAGCCCTAGCATACCTATCTACATCCCTATAAAACCCATTAACCCATCATATATATATATATCACATCAAAGGTTAGGATACTTACCTGGGTGGATCGGTGCCGGAAACTTAGGTGCCATGCTTTCCGAGATATGCATCTCCCTAAAAATTATTTTACAAACCCTTCATTGAAAATATTTTAGGCCTTATACTCACAATTGAGCTTTTGAACCGGGCTCTGATACCAAAAATGTAACACCCCAAACTCGGTCAAAACGCTACAACCGAATCTGCCGTGTCACTGGGAAGAAAACGTTTTGGAAACCATTTTGTCAACATGATTTGAGAAGAAACACTTTTGCAAAACTAAAAGAAATGAATTTGGATCGAGTGAACTGTTAAACATTTTGAAACTTAACTTAGAAGAAATAGAGTTACCTTGTTGTTGTCCCTCGTTTGTTATTTATCCGGTGAACAACTTCAGAAGATCAAAGATTTTACTCAAGTTTGAAAACGTCCATGTCGTAATTTAACAGGCATGCTCTTAACGTTTAACAGAAATTTAAAGAAAACTAAAATGAACAAATAATCTGAAAGTAAAAAACTAAGTGGCCTTATTACAAAGCTGAAACCCCAAACTTAAAGTAAATAAAAACTAAATCTGAAATAAACATTGAAATGAAAACAAATATTGAGCATGGCCACCACGAGTTCACCCCGGCTCCAAATCCACGATCTAAGCATTATCTGTAAAAAGTAAAGGAAGGGGTGAGTCATCGAGACTCAGTGTGTAATTCCCCATCCCAAAAGACGTTAAGCTCTTACACAGATTCATATGGAAATATGCATGTCATGCAACCCATCCAACCTAGATATCCATCCGAGTCTCCGAATTCTACCCCTTGTGGCACCTAGCCACTGGTGGTACCTAACCACTGGTAATCGAAGTCACAAATATTCATATGTGGGGCCAACCCACTTATGGTACCTAACCACTAGTGACGATCCCTTATATCAATATGTGGGGCCAACCCACTATGGTACCCAACCACTGGGACGAGTCACAAAAATATATGTGGTACCTAACCACTGGTGGTTCCAAACCACTGAGACTTAGTCACAGAGTAACGATATGTGGGGCCAACCCACGTGTGGTACCAATCTACTGGTGACAGTTTGATAAATCATGCCTTCCCCCTCCTCTCATCGTACCCACATTTCATGTATATGCTTCTCCATGCAATATGATCATGCTTAATACTTAAAAAGAACATAACATGGCACACACAGGTTTAACATAGATAAATCATGTTATCCACCATAATGGACTTACCCGAAGTTCTTACTTATACCCACAAGGGTAACATAATGTTACCCACCGTTACTTCGGCTTTTGACAAAACACAACATTAACATATCAAACATATAAAGTGTGTAAAAGTTACACACCTGATTACTCGCACTATCACACCCTCTACTTCAACACTATCATTAATTGAGGCTACTGCTATCTGCCTACGATCTTGCTTTGATGTCGGCCCACAACCCGGTAGCCAATCTCGCACTGCTGATACTACTCGCTTCTTGAACTTAGGGGTTGGGTTTACAGATCTAACCCCTCCTATCGCTTGGCTGGCATTCGAGTCCATGAACACAGCTTGGTCACTAAATCATTTTATACCAGTGAGAACAAATTAAAAGAAATTGGTGCTCACGGCCACAGCCCTTACCTAGATCGACAAATCCTGAAGTCTGGGACTTGATTCACTGACAAATCAACTCCTAGAGATCTCTAAAAGAATACGACACCATTTCCACCTATAATCGACCAAGCATCCAACCATTAGACTAAGTAGCCATTCGGCTTTCTCAGGCAAACCCGGAAGAGATATTACGAAATAAAAGAAATCATCCCCCTTACCTTCACCTGACAGATTCGATCACCACCTAGCAAAATTCGGCCCAACAACACTGTAACATCCTGAATAGGGCCTATGCATTTTCAGTTTGATTGTATGAAATGACAAGTTTAAGCATGAAGAATAAATTTTTGACATTTTTGGAAACCTGGAAATGCATGAAAATGGAAACCTAAACATTTTGGAAACCTAAACATTTTGGAAACCTGAACATTTTGGAAACCTAAACATTTTGGAAACCTGAACATTTTGGAAACTTGAACATTTTGGAAACATGAACATTTTGGAAACCTGAACATTTTGGAAACTTGAAGATGTAAGAAAAATGGAAAGTTACAGAGCCGATCGAAAATTTTAGGAAACTTGGAAATAAGGCCGGAATGACAAATTTTAAAGCCCAAAATAGGAAATAAGGGCAGGAGGGCCTTAAAAGAAAAAGTTGGTAAATTTTGACACACAAACAGGCTTGGAAAAGTGGCCTGAAGGTGTCACTTAAGGCTTATGGAAATGGCGCCATGTGTAAGAGAAATGGGCCTGAGTTCGAGTCACTTGGAAAGAAAATAATAAAGGTTTTATTTTGCTTCTAAGGCTAAGAGGTTGAACGACACAAGCATCTAGAATTAGAGGAGTTTTAATTCCATAAATATATGATAAAATAAGTGATAAATAAAGGATTTTCTTTTACTAAAATAAATGAGGAGTTAAAGGATGGATTAAATACTTTTAATTTAATTAGGTGATAATTAATGGAGATAAAATTATCACTTGTGGGGAGTAGTGGCCAAGTTATGGACTCTTGGTCTAGCAATTTCAGTTAAAAGAGGAAAATTGAGACTATTCTCTCATCCATTATAGCCTTGCCAAAATTTTGCTAACTCTCTCCCCCTCTCTGCCGAATTTTCCTTAAGCAAGAAACCATCCTCTCTTTTTCTATTTTCTTCTCCGTTTCTATTGTCAAAACCGAATCTTTATTTGATTCTAAGTAAAGGAGCAATCAACTACAACATCAAAAAGGGTAAGATCTGTGGTCAATCAACTTCTATTCTTTTCTTTTTACCAAAATTCGGGTACTAATCCCTATTCTTGTTCATGGCCGAATCTACCATGATCTCTTAGGTTTCTACCATCATCAAATAAAAGGATCAAGAATCCAAGGTAAGTGAGTTCATTCGCCAAGGCCAAATCTTAGATATTCAAATCAATTAATCAAAACTAACCCATATTGAGATTTAGGATTTGGCCGATTCCAAGGAAGAGGAAGGTGAAGTTTTTGGATTTAAAGTCCATAAGGTAAGCATCTAAGAGTATTCGCCAAGGCTTGATCAAGTTCTTTAATTATTAAAAGCGAAAACTAACCCATATTGAGATTTAGGGTTGGCCGAATACCAGGTAAAGGAAAAACCAAACTTTCGGGATTTGAATAAACACCAAATCGGTAAAGGTGAGTCTTTTTACAAATCCTACTAGGATTTGGTTTTGTTTTAAGCCAAATAGGTTTATTAATGTGTATTATATGATGGCCGAATATAGGGGTTAACAGATCTAAAGTTAGATCGGGATTTTTGAGATCTCAAGGAACCTATTAAGCAAATCAGGTGTGTACGCACACTAACTTTCGATATTTCATATGGCAATAACTTTTATTATATGATTATACTAAAGTATGTGAATATGGCTAAGTACCCTAAAGTGGTACAAAAGTACTCAGGTACGTTTCCTACTTCTGATAGGATTGTGAAATATGTTATTTTATAACATGCGAATATATATGTATATGAATATGAAACTAAGTAAGTTATGCATGATATATAAATTTTGGGGCATTCGGGATTTATGTGAAAGGGAAGAGGTGTTGACTTGATCTCACCAACGTTATATGAAGGTGTTGACTTGGTCTCACTAACGTTATATGGTAACCGGTTACAAAATCGAATTTGGTAACTTCGGTTACATTATTTTGAATATGGTTTCTATGACACAAATTATATGGGCGATGAGCACGTCATTGCAATGATCGCCTTCGATGGTGTGTAGCGGATGGAGGGTTGACTTAGTAGTCCCACTGTGTGTTTGGCGGTATGGGTGGTGTGTAGCGGATGGACCATTAGGCTTGGGTTTGGGTTGCATCATCATTTATTTTATATGAATTTGATTTGAACATGTATGCCTCGATTTGTTGAATGTTAGTCTTGTGTGCACATTGAGTCCGTTGACTCACCCCATTGTGGGAAATATTTTGGTGATGAGCAAAGTGATTTGACCGGGACGGTGAGACCTTGAGGTGGCCATGATCCATTTGAAGATTCTATTTAAATTTGGACTTCATTTATTTATGTTTAGTACCTTTAATTTCATTTTTGGGTTTTATTTGATGTAATAAGGCCATAAGGCCCAGTGGATTTTCTTATTCTGCTTCACTTTAAATTATTATGTTACGAACTATTATGATTAAAGTTAAGTGTTTTTTTTTAAACCTTAAAAAAATTATTTGTCACCTTAATAAAATTGGATTTAAAAATTTAACTAAATGGGTTTCCAATCTAAGCCCGATCCACAACAACATTTTCTAAATATTTTTTTTCTCTAAGTATCGAAAGTTTTTGAACGCAGTTTATTTTAGGAACATACCAGATCCGGTTCAGGCTCGTGGGCCGGGTGTGGCGTGTTTCAATTTGGTATCAGAGCCCAATTTTAAACTCTCGGCCTGTGGGCTAAGGCCCAAAATGTTTTCAAAGCGAGCCAAATGATTTTCTTGGAAAATAAGCAGGCTTCTGGCATGGCACCTAAGTCTCTGACCCGCAGTCCACCAGGTAAGTACCCTAACTATATGTGTGATTCTGTGAACTGTTTAAGGGTAGAAAAGGTATGGAACGTAGAATAGAATGATAGGAACTTGAACCCAGGATTAGACTACTCAAACACAAAACCACATAAGATTTAATACATCGAACCAACCTATGGCTAAGTCATCGAGCTAGTGGTGTGGTAACCCCTGTACGCATGTCTAGGATTGGGTCCGGAAGAGCTTGGTATTTAAGCAGTCCTAGTGACTCACCTCCTCTTCGCAAGAATCCTACCTGGTGCGTAGCTTCGGTTCACCATAACTCAGAGGGCCCAGTGGTGTGGCAACCTCTATGCGCATGTCTAGGAATGGTTTCGGTGGGAGCTTGGTATTTAAGTAGTCCACGTGACTCACCTCCTCTCCACACGAATCCTGCCTGGTGCGTAGCTTTGGTCACCCTGACCAAGAGGGCTCGGTCATAGGCTAAACATAATGACTAAAACCCGTAAGGGAACTAGCCATGTTTTTTAAAAAAAAGAGAGAACAAAACAACAAACCCTAGTTTTTCAAACCTTTAAAACTTTCTTTTAAATCTGAGAAAATTATTTTACAACATTTTCAAAAACTCTGATTTGCGAAAATTACAAAAATGCCCTTAGCAAGTAAAATTACCAAAAGCGCCTTGGTTTGTAAAATGTTCAACTACTCAACAACTTTACCAAAATTTCATGATTTCATAAACATTCAAAACCCTAATTTGTAAAATATCAAAATACCATGATTTTGGAAAAATTACAAACCGCCTCTAACTTACAAAATTACCAAAATGACCACGATTTCTAAAATTTTTGCAACATCCCCATTTTTGAAGGAACCATTTTTGAAAAGAACCCTCAAAGTTTTACAACTTTTGAAATACCCAAAATTTATTAAATTTTACAAATTAACCCTATTTTGACAAATTACGAAAATACCCCTGTAGGACAAAAAATGACGAAAATGCCCCGGGTAGTGGAAAACAACAACAACAACAAAAACTACAACGTTTCTCTGAATGAACGGAAGTTCATACTTGTTTGATGGATGAATGAATGAATGGAAAAGACTGTGTGTTTGTATGATCTGAAAGAACCACTCTTAAATCCCTTTTCATAAAACTCCTTATTTGGTAAATAAGTGGAACAATGACTAATTCATAAAAATTTCTTAATCAGATCTCGACGTTAGAAAATGAGCTCTAGAGGACGTGGTCGTCATGGTCGAGGAAGAGGAAGGATGACCGTGTCGGAACCCGTTAGGTCGGGTCAAGGGTCTGACAATGAAATGCCACCGCCACCACCACCCCCAAACCGTTAATGTTGAGCAAGCAGCTCGGACGGGAAGATCTTTGTCGCAGTCAGGTCCGCGAGTTTTGGAATTGGTGGCAGGTGTCGGAGGAAATTCAGGAAATCGAAAGTCGGTACCTGAACGGCTCCGAGCAAATGGAGCGAAAATGTTTCGAGGAGTATCTAATGTGGCACCCAGTACAGCTGAGTACTGGTTGGAAGCAACGGAGCGTATCATGGATGAGCTCGATCTGACTCCAGAGGAAAAGTTGAAAGGGATGGTGGCGTTGTTACGCGATGAAGCGTATCAGTGGTGGTTAACTGTTCGGGATGATACCATAAGTTGAAGGTGAAGGAGGCTGATATCCATAAGACCGCTTTTAGGACAAGATATGGTCACTTCGAGTTTGTGGTGATGCCGTTTGGGTTGACGAACGCTCCAGCCACATTCATGGACATGATGAATCGGGTTTTCCAACCCTACTTGGATAGATTTGTCGTTGTGTTCATCGACGATATTTTGGTGTACTCGAAATCGGAGGAGGAGCATGATGAGCATCTCCGAGTCATGTTGAAAGTGTTAAGGGAGAAGAAGCTCTATGCCAAATTCAGCAAGTGCGAATTTTGGCTTAAGGAGGTGGCATTCCTAGGACATGTGGTATCCGCAGAAGGAATAAGAGTGGATCCTAGGAAGATCGAAGCAGTGTTGGATTGGAAACCACCTAGGTCCGTGGTGAAATCAAGTTTCTTAGGCTTGGCATGTGCTATTACGTAAAGTTTGTGGAAGGATTCTCGTCGATAGCGCGCCTTTAACCAAGTTACTAAGGAAGGAAGTACCTTGAATGGACGAATAAGCGGCAGGAGAGCTTTGAAAAGCTTAAAAGAGTGTTGTGGAAGCCCAGTGCTAATTCAATGGAGGCGTGAAAAGAATTTGTGGTGTACTGTGACGCTTCGCATACGGGGTTAGGTTGTGTGTTAATGCAAGAGGGCAAAGTGGTTGCTTATGCGTCACGGCAGCTAAGGCCGCATGAGGTTAACTACCCCACGCATGACTTGGAACTAGCAGCAGTGGTTTTCGCCCTTAAGGTTTGGAGGCACTACCTTTATGGAGAAAGGTCAGTTATCTACACAGACCACAAGAGCCTTAAGTATTTATTAACTCAGAAGGAGTTGAACTTGAGGCAACGAAGGTGGGTGGAATTATCAAGGACTACGACTGTTCAATAGAGTATCATCCGGGCAAGGCGAATGTAGTAGCCGATGCCCTAAGTCAGAAGGTTGTATCGGATCTACGGGCTTTGTTCGCTCACTTAAGTCTGTATGATGACGGAAGTCTGTTGGCAGAGTTACAAGTCAGGCCCACATGGCTAAAGGAAGTGAAAGAGGGACAGTTATCGATAACGACTTAAGTACTAAGTTACGCAACAAAAGCAAGGGGATTAAAGGACTATGGCATCAATGATGAAGGAGTATTGTGCTACAAGGAAAGGTCGTATGCCGAAAGATAAGGAGTCGAGACAAAGGATTCTTCGGAAGCGCATGGTAGCCCTTATGCTATGCATCCGGAGGTATCAAGTCAGTATAGAGATCCGAGAGAACGGTTTTGGTGGTCTGACCTGAAACGAGAGGTGACTGAATTTGTGGGGAAATGTTTGACGTGTCAGCAAGTTAAGGCTGAACACCAAGTCCCATCAGGATTGCTTCAACCAATCGAGATTCCCCAATGGAAGTGGGAGAGAATTACCATGGACTTCGTTAGTGGGCTTCCCCTTACGCCTACTAAGAAGGACTCGGTATGAGTGATAGTGGATCGTTTGACCAAGTCCGCACACTTTATCCCAGTCAGAATGGATTATTCTCTTCGGAAGTTGGCTAAGTTGTATGTGGCGAAAATTGTGAGATTACATGGAGTACCAATGTCGATCATCTCTGATAGAGACCCAAGGTTTACATCTCGATTTTGGAAGGCACTTCATCAAGCTTTAGGCACTAAGCTAGACTTCACTACTTTTCATCCACAATCGACAGGCGGTCGAGCAGGTTATACAAGTGTTGGAGGATATGTTGAGAGGTTGTGTAATGGATTTCGAGGAAGTTGGGAAGATTACTTGCCTTTAGCTGAATTCGCCTACAACAATGACTATCAAGCCAAGATTCGGATGGCACCATACGAAGCATTGTATGGAAGGAAGTGTAGAACACCTACTTGTTGGACCGAGTTAGAGAACGCCAATTTTGGGTCGAGTTGGTGGCGTAAACCAAGAGAAGGTTGAGTTAATTCGCACGGTTGAAGGAAGCCTCGATAGGTAGAAGTCATCACGCGGACCTTAAGCTTAAAGGAAATAGAGTTTGAAGTGGGAGACCAAGTATTCCTAAAAGTCTCGCCTTGGAAGAAGGTTATGAGGTTCGATCGCAAAGGGAAGTTAAGCCCAAGGTTTGTAGGGCCCTATCAAATCTTGAAACGAGTTGGGCCAGTGGCATACCAATTAGAGTTGCCACCAGAATTGCAGCAGATGCACGACGTATTTCATGTGTCCATGTTACGTCGCTATCGATCGGATCCGTCGCATGTGGTATCTGTTGAAGAAGTGGAGCTAAGGCCAGACTTATCCTACGAGGAAGAACCAATTCGGATCTTGGATCGTGATGTGAAAGTATTACGAAGGAAGTCTCAGACTCTAGTCAAAGTGTTATGGCGCAATCATGGATCGAAGAAGCTTCGTGGGAGCGGAAGAGACGATGAGACAGCAATACCCTCAACTATTTTAGTTAGGAAATTTCGGGGACGAAATTTTGTTTAAGGGGGGTAGAACTGTAACATCCTGAATAGGGCCTATGCATTTTCAGTTTGATTGTATGAAATGACAAGTTTAAGCATGAAGAATAAATTTTTGATATTTTTGGAAACCTGGAAATGCATGAAAATGGAAACCTAAACATTTTGGAAACCTAAACATTTTGGAAACCTGAACATTTTGGAAACCTAAACATTTTGGAAACCTGAACATTTTGGAAACCTTAACATTTTGGAAACTTGAACATTTTGGAAACCTGAACATTTTGGAAACCTGAACATTTTGGAAACTTGAACATTTTGGAAACCGAACATTTTGGAAACACGAACATTTTGGAAACTTGAAGATGTAAGAAAATGGCAAGTTACTGAGCCGATCGAAAATTTTAGGAAACTTGGAAATAAGGCCTAATGACAAATTTTAAAGCCCAAAATAGGAAATAAGGGCAGGAGGGCCTTAAAAGAAAAAGTTGGTAAAATTTGACACACAAACAGGCTTGGAAAAGTGGCCCGAAGGTGTCACTTAAGGCTTATGGAAATGGCGCCATGTGTAAGAGAAATGGGCCTAAGTTCGAGTCACTTGGAAAGCAAATAATAAAGGTTTTATTTTGCTTCTAAGGCTAAGAGGTTGGACGGCACAAGCATCTAGAATTAGAGGAGTTTTAATTCCATAAATATATGATAAAATAAGTGATAAATAAAGGATTTTCTTTTACTAAAATAAATGAGGAGTTAAAGGATGGATTAAATACTTTTAATTTAATTAGGTGATAATTAATGGAGATAAAATTATCACTTGTGGGGAGTAGTGGCCAAGTTATGGACTCTTGGTCTAGCAATTTCAGTTAAAAGAGGAAAATTGAGACTATTCTCTCATCCATTCTAGCCTTGCCGAAATTTTGCTAACTCTCTCCCCCCTCTCTGCCGAATTTTCCTTAAGCAAGAAACCATCCTCTCTTTTTCTATTTTCTTCTCCGTTTCTATTGTCAAAACCGAATCTTTATTTGATTCTAAGTAAAGGAGCAATCAACTACAACATCAAAAAGGGTAAGATCTGTGGTCAATCAACTTCTATTCTTTTCTTTTTACCAAAATTCGGGTACTAATCCCTATTCTTGTTCATGGCCGAATCTACCATGATCTCTTAGGTTTCTACCATCATCAAATAGAAGGATCAAGAATCCAAGGTAAGTGAGTTCATTCGGCCAAGGCCAAATCTTAGATATTCAAATCGAATTAATCAAAAACTAATCCATATTGAGATTTAGGATTTGGCCGATTCCAAGGAAGAGGAAGGTGAAGTTTTCGGGATTTAAAGTCCATAAGGTAAGCATCTAAGAGTATTCGGCCAAGGCTTGATCAAGTTCTTTAATTATTAAAAAGCCGAAAACTAACCCATATTGAGATTTAGGGTTGGCGAATACCGTAAAGGAAAACCAAACTTTCGGATTTGAATAAACACCAAATCGGCAAAGGTGAGTCTTTTACAAATCCTCTGGGATTTGGTTTTGTTTTAAGCCAAATAGGTTTATTAATGTGTATTATATGATGGCGAATATAGGGTTAATGATCTAAAGTTAGATCAGATTTTCGAGATCTTAAGGAACCTATTAAGCAAATCGGTGTGTACGCACACTAACTTTCGATATTTCATATGGCAATTAATTTTATTATATGATTATACTAAAGTATGTGAATATGGCTAAGTACCCTAAAGTGGTACAAAAGTACTCGTGCACGCTTTCCTACTCGATAGGATTGTGAAATATGTTATTTTATAACATGCGAATATATATGTATATGAATATGAAACTAAGTAAGTTATGCATGATATATAAATTTTTGGGGCATTCGGGATTTATGTGAAAGGGGAAGAGGTGTTGACTTCGGTCTCACCAACGTTATATGAAGGTGTTGACTTGGTCTCACCTAACGTTATATGGTAACCGGTTACAAAATCAATTTGGTAACCGGTTACATTATTTTGAATATGGTGTCTATGACACAAATTATATAGGCGATGAGCACGCCGACCGCAATGACTGCCTTCGATGGTGTGTAGCGGATGGAGGGTTGACTTAGTAGTCCCCACGGTGTGAGTGGCAGGTACGGTGGTGTGTAGCGGATGGACCATTAGGCTTGGGTTTGGGTTGCATCATCATTTATTTTTATATGAATTTGATTTGAACATGTATGCCTGATTTGTTGAATGTTAGTACTGTGTGCACATTGAGTCCGTTGACTCACCCCATTGTGGGAAATATTTTCAGGTGATGAACAAGGATTTGACCGGGACGGTAGACCTTGAGGTGGCCATGATCCATTTGAAGATTCTATTTAAATTTGGACTTCATTTATTTATGTTTAGTACCTTTAATTTCATTTTTGGGTTTTATTTGATGTAATAAGGCCATAAGGCCCAGTGGATTTTCTTATTCTGCTTCACTTTAAATTATTATGTTACGAACTATTATGATTAAAGTTAAGTGTTTTTTTTTTTAAACCTTAAAAAAATTATTTGTCACCTTAATAAAATTGGATTTAAAAATTTAACTAAATGGGTTTCCAATCTAAGCTCGATTCACAACAACATTTTCTAATTTTTTTTTCTCTAAGTATCGAAACTTTTTGAACCCAGTTTATTTTAGGAACATACCAGATCCGGTTTAGGCTCGTGGGCCGGGTGTGGGGTGTTTCAAACACCATAAAGATGATTCGGCAAGAGCTGGAATAGGAGAGAATCCAAAATAGAAAAACCAAAAAGAGAAACAAAGATCTTCAATTGGATGCTTAGGAGTTTCGGCTCTTAGGGAGATTGAGAAAATACCATTGAAAATGGCTAAAAGATTCGGCTATGGAAGAAGAAAATATGGGCAAGGGGTGTTCGGCTTTTGGAAGAAATTGAAGAGGAGAAGAGAGAGTTAGAGAGTTTCGGTTTTGAGAAGCAATTGAGAGAAAAGAGGGAACCCAACAAGAGAAAGGGAATTTCGACCTTGAAAGAGAGAAGATAAGAAAGGAAAAAGAAAGAAAACACATGAAAAAGATGAACACTCTTGCCTTCAAATTTTGGCACACTAAACGATTTTCTCCCCCTCTCCAGAGTTTGATTTTCGGCCAACACTACCTCCAAAAGATAGCTCTTGTCCTCCCTTGTTATCTTAATCTACAACCTCCTCCAAAAGTGGCCTACTTAGCACCAACTCCTCCCCTCATATACAGTATATTATCCACATAATTAAAGCATTTAATCTCCTATTTCCTAGCCTCTATGCCATCCTCCCCTAGCCTCCCTAAGTGCCGAATTTGGCTTAAGAACATGGGCTCCAAGTGGCCACACTTGGGCCCTCTCCACCCATTTAATGATGCCACTCTCTGGTTCCCTTGCCACGCCACCAGACTTTGGGCCACAAGCCCACTTTGCTAATTTTTAAACACAAATACCTACCTTCAAACATATTGCTCCCAATCAAAAAATTAACCCAGGTCTCAGCCCAAACCTGAGCCCAATTCTTACCTTCAAATCTCAAACTAACACCTTAAACCTACAACACACACAACACACAGGACCACAACTTCAGGATGTTACACCTAGAACCACTCCAAGCATATACCATCAACCAAATCACCCACAACTAAGGCATTAACACCCCATTCACATGCCATCATTTATCATACACAAACATCACATATATCTCAACTCAAATCATGCAATTCCTCACATCCATGAAAAGCATCATCATGTGCATATATATACTTAAACCATTATTAGCCAATTTCAATGGCCATTTACAAAATGAATTATCAGCCAACATAAGCCAACACATTTGGCTAAATCAATTATGACACATAACAAAATGACCAAGTCTCCTATAAATGCCATAACTCAAAATACTTGAATTCATTGGTACCAAAATAATTGTTGTAGATAGTGTGTATGGATCTCCAAAAAATCTCCAATCCTGAGCTGGTTTGGTGACACTATATGTAACACCCCTTACCCGTATTCGACGTCGGGATAGGGTACGAGGCATTACCGAACTTATTCACAAATAATCATTCAAAACCGAGACATGAAATTCCACTGAAATTTAAAAATTTTCAAACACATTCATATTGTCCTTAAAACGAGCCTACGAGGCCCAAAACATGCATCAGAAGTGGTTCGGGACTAAACTGAGAACTTTGGAAACTTTTGGAAAACATAGAAAATTTTTCATGGAAAAGGGGTCACATGCCCGTGTGGGTTCGGGACACGCCAGTGTGACCTTAAGACACGCCCGTGCTTCAGGCTGTGTTCAAATTAGGGAGCATTGTTTATGACGTCATCATCAATTTAAGGTCACACGGCCAAGTCACACGCCCGTGTGCTTAGGCCATGTGATCGATTAAATTTTCATAATTTTTCATAAAATAAGTGCAGACTTCACACAGCCAGGGCACACGCCCGTGTTCGAGGCCATGCCCTCCACACGACTGAGACACACACCCATATCTCTACTCGTGTACTCATTACTTAGCATTCTATTTTGCAATTATTTAGAGTGTAGGGGACACATGGCGGGGTCACATGCCCATGGGGCAGACCGTGTGTCATACACGGCCTAGACACATGCCCGTGTGTCTACCCGTGTGGACAATAAAAGGCTATTTACCAAGCCATTTGTCACCCTTATTCACACATACATTCACATCAATTCAAAGGTACATAACATTTCATACTTAGGCAACCAAAGCATCCACATTCATGGTTGAAACATATCAACATACTCACTACATTTATTAAGCTCTAAATCAAACATGCAAATCCCACATTTATTAGGCTTCAATCAATTTCTATCTAGTTACCAAATTATACTCAAATTCCTCATCTTATCAATAGATCACAATTTCAACATTACACAATTATGCCATAAATCACATTTCCAAATATTCCACTTTCACCAAGCATACCATGATTTTATCACCATAGATATTGACACATGTATAAATATACTTAGGCTTACAACCATGTTAGCCAATATGAGCCAACTTACATGGCCAAATAGCAAAACAAACCTTTGACAATCACAATGACACATTTAACAAAATGATTAAGTCCCTATACATGCCATATGCTTAAAATATTTGAATTCACTTATACTCAAAATGATAGCTTGATAGTGTGATAGTGTCTCCTACGAACTCCAACCCGAGCTAGCTTATTAACATTAGAAGACATGGGAAAGGAAAGGGGAGTAAGCTATATAGATTAGTAAGTTCATGTGCAAATAATAAACAACATTAATTACACATTGTCATATGAATAACATAAATGTTATTAGACTTAATGAGCACATCTTGCTCAATCATAAGAATAACATATCACTTACCACAATCAACAAACCATTTCAAACATCACATAAAACATACACATTAAGTGTGAGCATTTAAATTTCAAGCATATACTCTTACATATTTCAATTGCCTAAACTCTTATTTTTCCATGCTTCCATAATCATTTTAATAGGCAATTTTGCCAATTTTTCCTTTATCTCATAACTGATAAATCACAATTTGTATGAATACAACATGATATGTCATAACATAATTTGACTCGAAGGCCAATTACAAAATCTTCAATCGAATTTACTGTGTATTTCATTCATCACAAGTATATACCAATAATCACAGGGTCTTCATAAAAATCATTCTTGTGGAAAATCATGAGCTCACAATTTCATGAAGTCAATACTTATAAACTTTACGTACATACCTATACCAATTTGTAATACTTACATACTCTTTCTCTTCTTTGACATACACGTTAAATTTCCTGTTGAACCATTTGGAATACTAAAGGATACTCGGGAATCTAATACATACAGTATTGTACCAATGCATATCCCAGATATGGTTTTAGATGAAATCTCGTATCGATGACAATAGTCCAGCTATGGTCTTACACGAAGTCTCACATCGATGCCATATCCCAGATATGGTCTTACACGAAGTCTCAAATCGATGTCATATCCCAGATATGGTCTTACACTTAATCTTAGTGACCCTAATGTCATGACATTTGCATCCTATTTATTCCTAAAGTTCAATCGAGATTTTCTCGCTTGTCGAACTTTAACGAATACTTCAGTCACAATTCACACAGATTTAAAGCATTTAAAACATAAATATAACAATGCATTATTTACATATGAACTTAACTCGGCATCAAAATGGCAAAAGGACTAAATCGTCAATTACTCATTTTTCCTCCGTTCTAGGTCCGAACCTCATTTTTCTTGATCTATAATATCACATTCATCTCATTTAATCATTATACTATTCAAATTAGCCAAAAATTACATTATGGAAAAATTACATTTTTGCCCCTAAAGTTTCACATTTTTACAATTTAGTCCCTAGGCTCGTAAAATGAAATCTATCCATTTTCCTTGAATCCCAAGCCTAGCCAAACCTAAATCATGCTCATAATAGCCCAATTTTTTCATCAAATCAAATTTTTACTACCCATTTTACAACTTTTACAAACAAGTCCTTTTTGACGTTTTTACTGAAAATCACTTAGCAAAAGTCGTTTATCATACATTAAACTTTCATTTTCTACCATAAAAGATAAAAACACATCATGTCATACATGGGTAGAATTTTAAACATGAACCCTACTTCAAAACGATGGTAGAAATAGAAAGATCGGGTGAATACGACTTCAAAAACATAAAGAGCATTAAAAACGGGGCTAGGATGTACTTACAATCAAGCTTGAAAGTTGAAGAAAACCCTAGCTATGGTGTCTTGAAAATTTCAGCCAATGAGAGAAGATGGACACCAATTTTGACTTGATTTTTCCCTTTTTATTCTTTTATTAACCAAATGACCAAAATGCCCCTAAAGCCTTTCTTTGAAAATTTTCCTAAACATGTCTATTTTTGTCCATAAAAATAAAAATTGGTCAAATCACTATTTAAGGACCTCTAATTAATAATCCATAACTATTTCATACTTAAAGCCTCTAGAACACACATTTTGCAACTTTTACAATTTAGTCCTAAAAGTCAAATTAGACACTTTACCAACAAAATTTCTCAACGAAACTTTCACACAATCAAGAAATCATATCATGAACCTTATATCAACCATAAAATAAATATTTATACTTTGGATTTGTGGTCTTGAAACCACTATTCTGACTAGACCTTAATTTAGGTGGTTACATAAGATAAGGGAAAAGAAAGGGGAGTAAGCTATATAGCTTAGTAAGTTCCTATGCAAATAATAAGCATTATAGTCACACATGTGTCATACAAATAAATATGAAAAACTTCGCATAAATAGTATCAAGATCTTCTAATCATAACTTACTCCTTCATAACCTTACCGAGGGATTCATCACATATCGAGCTCATTAGTAAATAAGTTTTACGTACGTACCTATACCAACTCGCAACATAATCATAACCTTTCATAACTTTGACATATTCGTTGAATTTCCCGTTAAACCACTTGGAATACCAAAGGATACTCGGGAATCTCGCACACACAATACTATACCAATGCCATATCCTAGATATGGTCTTACATTGGATCTCTTATCGATGCCAATAGCCCAGCTATGGTCTTGGACGAAGTCTTATATTGATGCCATATCCCAGATATGGTCTTACATGTAATCTCAAATAACCCTAATGTCATGACATTCGTATCCTACCTATTCCTAAGGTTCAACCAGGATTTCTCACTTGTCAAACTTTATCGATACATCCAAGGAGTCAATCATAATTCATACAATATTAAAGCATTTAAAACATACATAAAATAATGCATTATTTACATATGAACTTACCTCTGTACAAAAATAGTAGAAATGGACCTAATAGTCAAACACCTTATTTTTCCCCGATCTAGGTCTGAACCTCATTTCTCTTAACCTATAATAGAAAATTTAACTCATTTATTATCCACATTTCTTAATTCAGTCCAAAAATCACATTATGGAAAAATTACATTTTTGCCCCTAAACTTTAACATTTTTACATTTTGGCCCCTAGGCTCTTAAAATGAAATCTATTCGATTTATTCAAGACCCAAACCTAGTCGAACCTCTTTCATGCTTATAACATCTGACATTTTTAATTTAATCACACTCTTACATACATTTTGAAATCTTTTTACAAATAGGTCCTTTTGACATTTTCATCAAAAATCACCTAACAAAAGTTGTTTATCTAACATTAAAATTGCATAATCTACCTTTAAACATCAAAATACACACATGTCTAACATGGTTCAAACCCTATACCTTAATCATCTCTCAAATGTATGGTAAAAATAGATAGATCGAGTGATAACAACTTCAAAAATGTAAAGAGCATTAAAAATGGGGTTAGGATGTACTTACTGTAACGCCCCAAATTTTGGGCCTAGATGAATTGGGCTTTGGGCTTTGGGCTTTGGGTCTCATAAAATTTTTAAGTGAGTAAGAAAATGACAAATGACATGATGGCTTTAAGGGTTTAATGAATTTGGTGTGTCTAGGTGTGTTCGAGAAGCTCTGGGTTCGAGTTTTGTGGTGGAAGATTCTTAATTTTATTAATTAAGGAATCAGGGTTGTGAGTAGTGGACTTTTAAATAAAAACAAGTGAAAAATGGCACAAAGAAGCCTGTGGTGAAGTGGCTAAGTGACGCCACTAGGGTGTAGGGAGGTGGCGACATATGCATACAGGGAGGTTTGTGGTTAGAGTGTTAGCTTAGTTTTATTTTGGAGTTTAATTTTAGGCTTCTAGAAGGTTGGAAGTGGCATGTAGAGGGACTCTAAGGAGAAGTGATCAGTTGAGAGAATTTAGGAGAAGGACAAGGGAGATATCATAGAGAAAAATTAGGATATGAGTAGTGGATGAAGTGGTGCCGAATTTGATTTTAAGGGTGGCTAAGTTCCGAATATAGGCTATATAAATGTGTGTGTGTGTCGAATCTGGGCTCCTAGGTAATGTCGAATTTTCCATTCTTTTTCTTTTCCTTGTCGAAACCTTATTTTTCCACAACCGAAAATACCTTGCCTTGTTGTCGATTCTTCACTCTTCTCCTACCTTCTAAACCTTTATTCTTGCTTCTTAGTCGACTCTTCTCTTCTTCCTTGACAAATCGAATAGCCTCTATTCTCCCTCAAGGTTTTTTTTTTTTTATTTCATCTTCTTCCTTTACCTTGCATTTAGGTGTCGAATATCCCTTTGCACCACTCTAATTTTTAGGCCGAATACACCTTGGCCGAATCTCCTCTATGTTTTTTTCAGCTTTGGCCTATTGATTCTTGGGATTTAGCATCGATCTCTTCCCTCCAAGGTCGTTACCATTTCACTCTTGTTGCGTTTTGGGTTTTGGTTAAGTGTTCTTTACTTCGGTTTAAGGGTTGGCCGAATGGTCATATATGTTGTGAGGGTGACTTGTGTTGGAAGCAAGTCATCTATTGCTTAGGCTCTAATGATTAAGTTGGTACAGATCTAGGGTCTAATTACGGTTGGTGTTAAAGAAAAGAGCTATTAAGACTTGTCGCACGCGGTAAGGCCACGGTGAGGCTTCGTGTAACATCCTTAAAATGGGGTCTCTGTATTTTGCATGTGGTTGCATGTGTTGGTAAGTATGCTATGTTGGTTTGATATGTTTTGGGATCTAGGCATGACCTTGGGTTAGTCCTCGGTCATGGCTAAAAATTTTGTTTTAGCACTTAAGAAGAAGGAGCTAGAAGAATTAGGGGTTAAAGGAATTTATTGGAGGATTTGGACACAAGAACTACCTTGGTGAAGTGGCAAAGGAGGCGCCACTAAGGTGCTTGGGTGATGACGCCACAGGGAGCAAGGAGGGCCTTGGTTCGAGCTGCAGAAATCCCTTTCTGCTCATTTATTTTTGACGCCACAGACAAGCAGAGGTGTGCTCAGGTAGGACTCTGTTGGAGGGATATGGATTAGGCTAACTTTAAGTGATAGGTGTAGGACTCATTCAAACTTGTTTGAATGAGTGGATGAGAGGAATTCAAGGCAAGATGAAGGGGACAGCCATGAGTGGGAGTCTTGAAGTGTTGGCTGAATTATGGATTGTGGGGGAGGAGGTGTAAGCGATTTGGGAAGCTAGGGGAGTGCCGAATCTCAATAGCCAAGTAAGAGTGCATTTTTTGGCTAGCTCAGATGGTTTTCCCTTCTTGCATTTTATGCTAAAACCCGAACCTTAGGTGCTTTTCTCTCTTTTTCTCTTTTGATAATTTGGGCACTTGGCCGATTCATTTTAGCAACCCCATTGAAGAGCCGAAAAACCCCCTCTTTGTCGAATCCACCCTTGTTCACTTCTTCTTCTTCTTTTTGCTCATAGCCAAAACCAACAACCTCACCCCCATTTGGCACTTTTCTTTTCATTCTCTCAAAACCCCTTTCATTGTGTCGAAATTGTTCTATTCGATTTTTCTCTTCTTCACTACCATCTTCAAAAGCCGAATCTTAATTCCACCTTCTTCCATCTTTTTCATTGTTTTGAAAAGCCGGAATCTGGTTGGGTTCTTCTTCTTCTCTTCTTTCTGTGATTGGCCGAATACCTTGCTCATAAGTCCACTCCTCTTGCGTGTTCTTTTTGGGTTATTTGGGTTAGCCGAATCTATTGGTAGGTAATATCTTTTTCTCTTCTTGATCAATTCGGGTAATGACCGAAATCCCACCCCTTTTCTATCTTTTTTTCTATTTTAGATCTATATGTTGAATTCTATCCTTGTTCTTTAAAGGTAGCCGAAACCCCTAACATCATTAAGGGGTGCCGATCTGTGGTGGTTAGGAGCCGAATCATTCATCAAGGGAGGGGCATAGCCGAATACAGTGAGTCTCTGGGTTTTGGTGGTCGATTTAGTGTGTGGCCGATTGCAAGGGGGACTTAGTGTGTGGCTTCGGGATTTGGTTGGAAACCAAATCGGCTTAAGGTAAGTGCTACATTTGGGCGGCATATCCTTTGGGATTTCTATTTGTGCCGAATAGGCTTTTTAGTTACTAACTAGGAGTTGGCCGATTGTAGGAAGGAGCAACGTTAGGGATCTCGTTAGTTTGCGTAGTTTTGGGATTCGCTTAGATTTACGAATAGTCAGGTGTGTAATGCTTACACATTTTATTAGTATAATATGCTTATTTTGTTACTGTTATAACCATTGGAATTAGTTACTTTGCCTTGTGGGCATGAGCGTGGACTCCGGGTAAGTCCCCTGATTATGGATCTCGATGTATGCTATCATGTCATTGTTAATACTATGTCATACGTTATTTGCATCATCATATGTTTTATGCCACGATTGATATGGACATGATGGTAGGTTGATGAGAGAAGGGGGATGATTTATTTTAGAGTATCACCAGTGGTTTTGACCATATATGAATTTGTGACTCGTCCCAGTGGTTTGGTACCACAGTGGGTTGGCCCCACATGTTGATTACGGGATTGTCATCAGTGGTTTTGACCACACGATGGGTTGGCCCCATCACTTGATTTGTGACTTCGGTCATCAGTGGTTTTGACCACACTTATATATATTTGTGACTACGGTCACCAGTGGTTTTGACCACCAGTGGTTTTGACCACACTGGGTAGTTAAAGGAGATTGGATGGTTAGGTTATGGGTTGCATGAGTTGCATGATTTGCTAATGATTTGTGTAAGTGCTTGCACTATCGGGTTGGGGATTTATACACTGAATCTTGGTGACTCACCCCTTCCCTTATATTTTGCAGATGAGATGTAGATTGCGGATATGGAGCCGGGGAGGACTCGAGGCGGCCATGCATGTTCGTTGGGTTTTGATTTCTCTTAGTTACTATTTCAATTTTATTAATTTTCTTTAAATTTGGTTTTGGGTTTTGTAAAAAGGCCGCTAAGTATTATTTTGGGTTTTTATTATTTATTTTTATTCTGATTATATTATACTATATGGGCTTGTTAAATTAACCGGTAAAAGCAATGTTTTCAAAACTATAATTCCCTCGTTTTTTTTTTAGGCGTTGCCATCAGGTAACACCACTTAAAAAATGATAACAAAGATAACTTGAATGTTTTCTAAAACTTGCAACAATAAGTAGATTTTCAAGCAAGGATTTCTAAACTTTTCGTACTACAAAAGGGTTTCCTAAGAAAATTATCCGACAAACTTTCGCTTTTAAAAGGTTATCACTCAATGGCATGCCAAATCCGGTTCTGGTGTGCTGACCGGGTTTGGGGTGTTACACTTCGATTTTTTATAAAGTTTGTATTTATCCTATGATTAATTGTTAAGGAATATCAAATGTAGGTTCGTGACTAAGAGGAAATCGCAGTACGCATTATTACCAGGTGTGTACAAACACTACACACACATGATATCGGCAATGCCGAAAAGCCGAAAAGCTGAAGGTGGCTAAATGGGCCCGGTGGGCCCTGAGGCTAAGTTTTGTGAAATTGTTTAATTTGGTTTGAGTTAGTCATTCATGTACATGATCTGGAATTGATTTCGGCCTAATAGGCCATATGAATGAGATCTGGGACTAATAGGCCATATGGATGTGATTTGGGCCTAATGGGCCATATAAATGAGATTGGGCTTAGTGGGCCGTTTGCATGTATGTAGGCTTATTTGGGCTTTGTATATGGGTTTGGTCTTAGTATCTGATAACTGCTAAAACATACATAAAACTTAAACACATAATTGCAACCATGGACAAGTCATAAGGTTGAAGTGTGGTAATGGGTATATGCATGTCTAGGATTAGATTTAGAGAGAGCTTGGTACTTAAGCGGTCTCAATGTCCCACCTCCTCTTCTCTAGAATCCTACCTGGTGCATAGTACCTATTCACTTTGGCCAACGGGGATTTGTTAACGGACCCAGGTAAGTACTAAATCCATAATACTTAAAAATGACCGAAATGCCCCTAAGGGCGAAAATGACTAAAATACCCCTAATTGTTAAACTTAGGATTTGTGGATATTACATGCTGCATTCAAATGATATACTTTCTAGGTTTCATTTGGGTGAGAAGTATGCAACAGAGGAATATGAGGATCGCATGGTTGCTTGACGACCGTGGATCCACCGATGGCTTTTAAGCCTATTAGCAGCTTTGCTGCAACATAGGTAGTAACTCAACCGGGCTACCATTGATGTGTACCGGATAAGTGGGTTGGTGTAGACATCCCCATATGATGTGTATCGGAGGACGGAGACGATGTGTAGCGGATGGATTATTTGGGGAGGGTTGCACAGTATTACATGTATGATGTTGCTATGTTATTATTATGATATGGGCTTAGGCCCAAATGAATGTTGTATGTTTTTTTTGTTGAGGGTTGTACACACTGAGTTTCGAAACTCACCCCCTCTTTTATTTTCTCAGGAAATCCCCAGTAGGCTATTTGACGGATGGAGGGACTTGGAGGTGGCCAGCTAGCAGGATGTTTTGAACTTGGTTTTCTTTATAGTTTTCGAGTAATTTGATTATTTTAAGTTTGGTTTGTAAATAGGCCTTCCCTCTGCTTTTCGTTACTTTTATTGCTATACTTTACACTTTAAGAAACGGAACTTGGATTTATTTCTTATAAGCTTATATTAAGTTTTCTTAAAACGATTATTTTTAGTCACAATTAAGCTTTTGCTGGTAAAAAATCTTACTTTTAAAATAATTATTTCCTAATAAAAAGATCGATTTATTTTAAACACACACTGTTTTGCAAAATAACTTTAAACTGGGTTTTTACTCTAAAAGTCTTCAAGAAGGGTTTTTTAATGAAATCAAGGTTTTCGCAAAAACACTTCAATGTGACATCGCCAGATTCAGCCATAATGTCCGGGCCAGGTTTGGGGTGTTACATTTAGTGGTATCATAGCTCGATTGCAAGCTCAGGCTATGAAAATGGGCCTTATTATTGATTTTAATAGAGTACTTTAGAAATTCTCGTTTGTGGCACACCGAGTCTCCGACGTCGAACCAAGTAAGTTCTCTTGATACTTGATTATTTTGAACTGTTATAATGTGGATAGAGGGCTACTCTTAGAATATACCTAGTGTAGAACTAAAGCCCGTAAGAACTTGAAGCTATAGAGGATTAACGAAAATAACCTCTTAACTTAATACTATCATAAAACATCGGCTTAATTACTGGAACTAACTTCTTCATAAAATTTTTAATATAGATAATGAGTACTAGAAGAGGTACAAGAGGCCGCGGCCGAGGTCGCGAAAGTGTTAGGGTTGAGTCGTTAGCATCGGGCCATATGTTCAATGTTGAAGTAGGAGAGGCCTTGGCCTCACCTGTGGCTGAAACAGGACAGAATGATAGAGGCAGTTGGGAAGAAGCATTGTCACAAGTAATGTTGAGGATTTTGGAAAGGGTCGCTGGGCCCAATAATGGTACTGCAAATTGGGGGGCAATTCCGGAGCGACTTCAATCTAATGGGGCTAAGGTTTTTAAAGGTATTGTTGGTGTGGCTCCTAACATGGCTGAATATTGGATGGAGGCCACTAAGAGGATAATGAAGGATTTGGACTGCTCACCTAAGTAAAAGTTGAAAGGGGCAGTATCGCTACTGAGGGAGGAAGCATATCATTGGTGGTTGATAGTGAAAGAGGGTACCCAACCTGAGCAGATCACTTGGGAGTTTTTCAAAACTGCGTTTCAAGGGAAGTACGTAGGTGCAGGCTATGTTGATGCTAGAATGAAGGAGTTTCTGAACTTGATCCAGGGGAACAAATCTGTGGCGGAGTATTAGGCAAAATTTCTACGCCTTAGTAGGTATACAAGAGTTATGGTGGCAACAGACTATGAGCATTGCGTAAGGTTTGAGGATGGGCTTAGGGATAGCCTTAGGGTGTTGATAGCTCCTCAGAGAGAGAGAGTTTTTTCAGAGTTGGTTGAAAAAGCAAAGATAGTAGAGGAGGTAAAGCGCACTGAGATCTTGATTCGAGAGAAAAAGAAAAGCAAGAATAAAAGGGAGGCTGAGTCTTCTGGTGCGGGGTAAAGGCCTAGAGCTAAAGCCAGAGTTGATGGGCCTGTTGGAGCGGGGGCCCCTACTGCTAATCGATGGGTGCCACCTTGTGATGATTGTGAGAAAAGTCATACAGGCGAGTGTTGGAAGAGGATAGGAGCTTGTCTAGCTTGTGGATCTATGGAGCATAAGATCAGGAATTGTCCTAGAATGCCGGCTCAGGTGCTAGCCGTGGGTCGGGGTAATGTTCAGCCACCAATGGGTGATCAGCTGCCACCAAGGAGCCGTGGGTAGGCCAGGGGCGATAATGGTAATGAACGCGGTCGTGGAGCACTAGGTAGAGGTGCAGGTTATGCTGAGGTGAGGCAGCCAGCTTTGGTCTATGCAGCAAGTCGCCAAGGGGACGAAGATACTCCAGATGTGAATACTGGTACATACCTTACCATGGTATACTGAGTGTTTATTTTGGCTTTAGAATTAGAGTGCGCAGCGAAAGCATAGTGGTGAGACTTGGGTAGTACGATTAATAGTTAGTTGGAAATTTTGAGGATGAAATTTCTTTAAGGGGGTAGAGTTGTAACGCCCCGAATTTTGGGCCTAGATAAATTGGGCTTTGGGCTTTGGTTCTCATAAAATTTTTAAGTGAGCAAGAAAATGACAAATGACATGATGGCTTTAAGGGTTTAATGAATTCGGTGTGTCTAGGTGTGTTGGAGAAGCTTTGGGTTTGAGTTTTGTGGTGGAGGATTCTTAATTTAATTAATTAAGGAATCAGGGTTGTGAGTAGTGGGCTTTTAAATAAAAATAATTGAAAAATGGCACAAAGGAGCCTATGGTGAAGTGGCTAAGTGACGCCACTAGGGTGTAGAGAGGTGGCAACATAAGCATGCAGAGAGGTCTGAGGTTCGATTGCTAGCTTAATTTTATTTTGGAGTTTAATTTTAGGCTTCTAAAAGGCTGAAAGTGGCATGTAGAAGGACTCTAAGGAGAAGTGATCAGTAGAGAGAATTTAGGAGAAGGATAAGGGAGATATCATGGAGAAAAATTAGGAGATGAGTAGTGGATGAAGTGGTGCCGAATTGGACTTTAGGGGTGGCTAATGAAGTGGTGCCGAATTGGACTTTAGAGGTGGCTAAGTTTCGACTATATGCTATATAAATGTGTGTGTACCGAATCTGGAGTCCTAGGTAATGCCGAATTTCTTTTCGTTGTCAAAACCTTATTTTTCCACAATCGAAAATACCTTGCCTTGTTACTGATTCTTCACTCTTCTCCTACCTTCTAAACCTTTATTCTTGCTTCTTAGCCGACTCTTCTCTTCTTTGATTTTTGTGATTTCATCTTCTTCTTTTACCTTGCATTTAGGTGCCGAATATCCCTTTGCACCACTCCGATTTTTAGGCCGAATACACCTTGACCGAACTCCTCTGTGTTTTTTTTCTTCAGCTTTGGCCGATTGATTCTTAGGATTTAGCATCGATCTCTTCCCTCCAAGGTCATTACCATTTCACTCTTGTTGTGTTTCGGGTTTTGGGTAAGTGTTCTTTACTTCGGTTTAAGGGTTGGATGAATGGTCATATATGTTGTGAGGGTGACTTGTGTTGGAAGTAATTCATCTATTATTTAGGCTCTAATGATTAAGTTGGTACAGATCTAGGGTCTAATCACGGTTGGTGTTAAAGAAAGGAGCTATTAAGGCTTGTCGCACACGGTGAGGCTTCGGTTTTTGATAAAGTTTGTATTTAGCCTATGATTAATTGTTAAGGAATATCAAATGTAGGTTCGTGACTAAGAGGAAATCACAGTGCGCGTTATTACCAGGTGTGTACAAACACTACACACACATGATATCGGCAACGCCGAAAAGTCGAAAAGTCGAAAGTGGCTAAATGGGCCCGGTAGGCCCTCAGGTTAAGTTTTGTGAAATTGTTTAATTTGGTTTGCGTTAGTCATGCATGTACATGATCTGGAATTGATTTGGGCCTAATAGGTCATATGAATGAGATCTGGGCCTAATGGGCCATATGGATGTGATTTGGGCCTAATGGGCCATATGAATGAGATTGGGCTTAGTGGGCCATTTGCATGTATGTAGGCTTATTTGGGCTTTGTATATGGCTTTGGTCTTAGTATCTGATAACTGCTAAAACATACATAAAACTTAAACACATAATTGCAACCATAGACAAGTCATAAGGTTGAAGTGTGGTAATGGGTATATGCATGTCTAGGATTGGATTTAAAGAGAGCTTGGTACTTAAGCGGTCTCAATGACACACCTCCTCGTCTTTGGAATCCTACCTAGTGCATAGTATCTATTCACTTTGGCCAACGGGGATTTGTTAACGGACCCAGGTAAGTACTAAATTCGTAATACTTAAACATGACCGAAATGCCCCTAAGGGCAAAAATAACTAAAATACCCCTATTTGTTAAACTTAGGATTTGTGGATGTTACATGCTGCATTCATATGATATACTACCTAGGTTTCATATGGATGGGAATTATGGAACGGAGGAAGTATATGAGGATCGCATGGTTGCTTGACGACCGTGGATCCACTGATGGCTTTTAAGCCCATTAACAGCTTTGTTGTAACGTAGGTAGTACCGCAACTGGGCTACCATTGATGTGTACCGGATGGGTGGGTTGATGTAGACATCTCCACATGATGTGTATCAGGGGAAGAAGACGATGTGTAGCGGATGGATTATTTGGGGAGGTTTGCACAGTATTGCATGTATGATGTTGCTATGTTATTATTATGATATGGGCTTAGGCCCAAATGAATGTTGTATGTTTTGTTTGCTGAGGGTTGTACACACTGAGTTTCGAAACTCACCCCCCTCTTTTATTTTCTCAGGAAATCCCCAGTAAGCGGTTCGACAGATGGAGGGACTTGGTGGTGGCCAGCTAGCAAAATGTTTTAAACTTGGTTTTCTTTATAGTTTTCGAGTAATTTGATTATTTTAAGTTTGATTTGTAATATGGCCTTCCCTTTGCTTATCATTACTTTGATTGCTATACTTTACACTTTAAGAAATGGAACTTGGATTTATTTCTTATAAGCTTATATTAAGTTTTCTTAAAACGATTATTTTTAGTCAAAATTAAGCTTTCGCTGGTAAAAAGTCTTACTTTTAAGATAATTACTTCCTAATAAAAAGGCCGATTTATTTTAAACATACACTATTTTCCGAAACAACTTTAAACTGGGTTTTTACTCCAAAAGTCTTCGAGAAGTGATTTTTCAATGAAAACAAGGTTTTCGCAAAAACACTTCAATGTGACATCACCAGATTCGGCTATAACGTCCGGGCCGGGTTTAGGGTGTTACACTTACAATCAAGCTTGGAAGTTGAAAAAACCCAAGATATGGTGACCTTATAATTTTCGGCACATAGAGAAGAAGATGGACAAAAATTTTGGCTTTATTTTTCCTTTTTATTCATTTATTTACCAAATAACCAAAATGCCCTTAATGCATAACTTTGAAATTTCACCTATTCATATCCATTTTTGTCCACTAACTTAAAAAATGGTCTAATTATCATCTAAGGACCTTCAATTTAAATTTTCATAGCAATTAGACACCTCTAGCATGTAGAACTCAACTTTTACACTTTTTACAATTTAGTCCTTTTTGCTAAATTGAGTGCTCAAACGTCAAAATTTTCGAATGAAATTTTTATAAAATCATTCCTTAAAAATGTAGACCATAAAAATATAATAAAAACAAATTTTACTGCATCAAATTTGTGGTCTCAAAACCACTGTTCCAACTAGACCCAAAAATTGGACTGTTACAGTCGAATTCTGGGGTGTCTGCAAACAAATATAAAAAGGGGGAATCTTGTCTTTACTTTATTTATATTTTTAGGATATTTTAAGTTTTATAAATTAGGTTTCTTTTAGGATATTTCTACTTCACGCGTAATAAAATAATAGGAGAAATCATAAATAAAATTGAACAATTTGCAAAATAAGGAGTGTGACAATAGATATGCACATGTCTAGAATTGAATTTGTCTAGGAAAAACTTGGTATTTAAGCATTCAAATTTGACTCACCTCTTTTTTCTGGGATCTTACTTAGAGTACAATATCTATTCACTTCTATATTTTCGTTTTCCCTATTGTTTTTAACAATGGGGACATTGTTCATCTTAAGTAGGGGGACCCAAAAATTGAATTGTTTCTTTCAATAATTCTTTCCTTTTATTAGTAATTATGATTAAGTTATATTTGGCTCAAAAATTTGAATTTTTGTTGATTATGCTAAACTTTAGTATAAATAAAGTTCTATTATCTCAATAATTGTTATGTTAGCTGAATTATGACATAAATGGTAGTCTTAATAAAGTACGTAAATCGAACAATTAAATTTTTAATTCCTTAGAAAAGCTAAGCATGCATGAAAGTTTAAGTCTCTAAAATTGACTTAGTAATTTCTTGAGGAGAAATCCTAGGAGGCATGGAATTTTGAAAATGATTTAAGCAAACTTTGTTTGGACCGATTGAGTCTTTCAAGCCAACCTTAATGAATATTTATCCCTTGAAGCCTAACTTTGAGACTACAGGGCTTGAATTTTCTTTGAACCCTGCAATAATAAGCCATCCCTTCTCTCATAATTATCTCTAAATTGTCCCAAACACAAAACTCAGTCGATCCAAAATATTCTCTAAAAATAAGTTTGGAGAGTTGAGAAGAAGTATCAAATGCTCAAAAAAAAAATAGTACATACAATAATATGCTTATATTTAAAAAAAAGAAAGGAAACTGAGAGAGCATATGTACTCGAAAAAATAGATGTACAAGGAGCATGTGTACTCAAATGCAAAACTAGTTGGTAAATTTGAAGGGATTTATTCCGAAGGTTTAATGCAAGCTGAATCTAGGTTTTTTAGCTTAGAATTAGCTATCTTTTACCTACCCCTAGCCAAACCACGTTATAACCTATTTAAAAGACCTATTGATTCAGATTTCTATGCTAACTACATTAGTGGAGAGAAATTGCTAAGTTCAACATATGAAGACATAAATTAAACTTAGTGGTTGCAATTTAGTCTTAAATGAGGAAATAAAAATTAATTGATAAGATTTAGCATATCTTTATTGAGAAAGCATTTAGTCTATTCTTGCTATCATGATAATAATTGAGAATAATTAGAACAATGTGTATACTTATCCTGCACAATCACCGAATTTGTTCTTGGGCATAATTACACTAAACTTATAATTGTGGGGAGAAATTATTTCCGAAAAAAATTTCAAACGTGATTTCAAGAAAGCTTTTTTACAATTTGCATTACTCTGGACAAGCAATGAATTAAGTTTGAGGGTGTTGAAACACAAAAATATATAGACTTTTTCAACCCCTTTTTAACTCTAATTCATGCAGTTTCTTAGTAATATTTGTCGAAACTCATATTTTAATTATAAAATAATTAATTCTAACTCAAATTATGAACTTATTGAATTTTAATTATTTTTATAATAAATTTACACGAAGTTGATTTATTTTCAATAGCTTTGCACAAAGGGTGAAAAATCAGCTCGGCAATCACCTTGGGAAGATTGGATCGTTGAGGCAATTTTTCTATCAAGTGACCCAAGAGTTTGGCTAATTATTTTCTTTTCTATCAAGTGACCCAAGAGTTTGGCTAATTATTTTCCTAGCCATGGATGGTCCAATAATAATTATTGAACACATTTTATAATTAATTTTGATCCAACACAAATTGGGTTAAAATTAATTACAAGCCTGATGAAGAAAAAAAGTTCCAATTGTGCTAAATGAAGAGGACTAATCCACCAAGAAAATTGGCAGCCCAAGTTGTCCCATGTAGCTGACCCAATTAGGTTAATTTTGCTGATATTTATAATTACAAATCAGCCCTTGAACTTGTCCTTAATGTCGTTAAAACCCCTTCCCTTTTCAAGCTTGCTATTTTTAGCCACAAGCTAAAAATATCAAATTCAAATCAAACCATCCCTCCTACCATGCATCGCTAGCCAAGGGAAGAGGGAAAGGATAATATTTTTAGCTATTTTTAGAAGTCATCTCCACCTAAAAAAATCCCCCTTCACCTCCCCATTTCTTATCCATCACTTCAGACATCTCACACACACACATTTTTTCTCTTTTTCCCTTCTAGTTGCTTTCCAAATTTCTTCCTTCCTTTTTTGATTTTCCCTCTTTAAAAAGATCTTGCACGCCTCTTGGAGTAGTAGAAATCAAGTGTTCGTGAAGGCCTTGGATCAACAGGACGAGCAGAGAAGAGAGGAGCACACTAGTTTGGCTTCGGAAGACCACCGAGATTTAGTTTTCTAATTCCCTTCTCTAAATCTTTGTTTTAGTTTAGTTTTGATCATGATCATGAATATTTGTATTGTTTCTCTTCAATTAATTAAAGTGAATTAAATTCCATCCGTGTTAGATTAATTGTATTCTGTCCACTTAGGATTGTTAAAAATGTGCTTGTGTTGTTATTAGGTCTCAGTAAATTGTTCAATTAAATAAAACCATGCTTGTGTTATGCTTGAATTTTAATTGTAAGGTAACAATTGAATTAATTATTTAAACAGATTGAAATTGTAATTAATGGACACAATATTTAATTGGTGCATGTTTAATCTTCTAAGGTAGCTGAGGGTTAAAGCGATGGTACTAAATAAGACATTAGCCTTGCATAACTTGCAAGATTATTGTGATTCAATTGAGAGATATATTGTTACCTCACGTAATCTTTCACTTGCTTATTAAAATTCTATTAATAATTAAAATTGACATAGAGATATGGTCAAGAGATTATTGAGTTCTAGTAGGTAAGTATGTGCATTAGTTAGCAAGTTACTGAGCTGCCGTGAAATTATTCGTAACAACATGAACACAAATTTAATAATTCTAAGTTAAAGAATAAAATTAAACTAACACATTTATGTCATATTGATTAAACTCATTTTTAGAAATTGTGCTTTGGAATTTTACTTTTTATTTTCTTAGGTAGCACTTAGTTTTCATATCACCACGTCAAATCAACATATTTTTCATCACTAAATTGTTTAAATTTTCATTTCATAAATATTCTCTTTCAAAGTACCTGTGGGTACTATAACTCGACATTACTTGTCACTTTATTACTTGCTACGACTTTGTACACTTGCACTTTCTGTCGTTCCTGTAACGCCATGAAGGCAAAATTTGGTTAACCACCTTTGTGGCAAGATTTGGGTAAGCCTTGGGACTTCTCCACTAGCTGACTCTATAGCAAAGATTTGAGTAAGTTTGAAGATATCTTTTTTTGGATTGCCTTGTCGCAAAATTTGAATTTGCCCTAGGTGTATTTCTTAAGGGTATTTCCTGAAAGATTTCCTAACAGTGTTTCTAAAGAGTAAGTCCAACGTAATAGCTCTTCAGTAAAGAGAACTTGGCGGATCTGTCATTATAGGTGGTCTAAGTGCCCGCAAAACCTAAGTTTGTCTACACTGTGTATGGAAGTTGTAACACCCTAAAAATCTGAGTATTTATATATTGCATGATTTGGTGTTTAGATTATGAAGGAAAATTTTCTTACTTTTATTTTTGTGTTTATTATAGTCCTGAAGAAGAGTATAGCATAATTTGGGTAAGGAATAAAATTTTATATTTGAGAATTTATTGAAGAGAAGCAAGTGTCATTAATACTTAAGTTAATTTAAGTGTTAATAAGTGACATAAGATGAGTACATGGCATGGTGGTGTTGGCGCATGAGTTGTAGCATGAGGGGAGAGGTTCGAATCCCTTGTTTAACATCTAGGTAAATTTTATTTTTAATTTTTCGCACATGTATAGCAAGTGTCGCCAAGCATAAATATGGTAAGTGTTGACCTTGTTATTTTGGTTAGTATATCAAAGGAATAAGGTAAGTGTGAACATATGGTATGGAATCAAAAATTTATGGAAAAATATGGGGACATAAGGCATATATCAAGGAAAAGTTTTGGAAACAAAATCATGGCCATTTGACCATGCATTTGACTGACAATATGGTCTAGGGAGGGAGCCGAATTTTTGGTGTTAGTTTGGCTAGGATTAGTTTTGGTCATTCTTAGCATTTTGTGCATAGTTTTGAAACTCTTTCTCTACCTTTCTCCCTTGGCCGAAATTAAGCATTGGTAAACCTTAATTTTTTGACCATTTGGTCACTTTTGCATATCACCTTAGTATATTTTTTTGTGTGTTCTTTTCTTAGTGACGAAATCACCTATACCAAAAAGCCATTCTTTTCTTTTCTTCTCCCCATTGATGAATATACAATGCTATTCAATTCATCTCTTTTCTTCCTCTTTTCTTCTCTTTGAAAACGAATCCTCATCATCATCTTTTTCTTCCATCTTTTATTTCTTTCTCATATTTCTTTTCAATCGAAATTCTCTCCATTACTTCTCTCATGGCCGAATGCTAGTGTGCCCATAGCCGAATTTTTCTCTATTCCTAAGCATCATTCTCAATCGTTTCTTTTCAACCGTGGACAATAGGTAAGGGTTCCTTTTTGGTTTATATTAGTTAATAGAGGTTTGGCCGAATTTTAATGGTGGTAAGAGGATCTTTTGGATCAAAATTTATTATTCTTTCTATTAAATGTTTCCAATGGTTATATTTTAGTGCGATAACGGAAGATCGAAAATCAAGTGGTCGTGAGTGACATAGAACGCTTGGATCGATTCTCCTTGTGGAACAAGAATATTGTGGTAAGGAAATCTCGTTCTTAAAACCTTTGGTCATAATCGATATAAATATTTTTAGGACGTGCTAACAATCTTTTGATATTGAAGACTTTCAAAATAGGGAAGAAAAGGGCGGTGTTTAGTCTTCGTCAGAAGGGCGGATCCACTATTCCCCCTAAGTATAAGCGAAGAGCGATTTGGCAAATCAGGATTTTCCACCGAGTTACGGACCATCTTCAGAAGGAAGTCAATTATTTGAAGTAGTAAGAACTTCCGAGCCTTTATACGTTAGTGGATTCTCAACGTATAACGAACCAATAAACGAGGAGAAACCGAAAAATAAAGTGATTCAAAATCAAGAGGGTAAGGTTTTGGATCTAATATCGATAATGTATTTTTATACAAAATAGTGTTCTAACGGATCGAAATATGTTTTAGGTGTCGAGGAGCGAGAAGGATTAGTACTCTCGATATCGAGGTGTGTAACTTCACACTTTTTCTCGGGTTTGGATGTTATTGCCGTATTGAGTAAAATCGTAAAAATCGACTAGATCGGCTTAAAACGTAATAATTGGTATTTCGACGAAAATACATGAAAACGACAAAATTGTAGAAATTACGAAAATGCCCTCGAGAAATTAGTTGTAAATATGTAAAATTGTATATCACGATAATTGGGCCGAAATCTCTGTTAGATCGATAATTGGGCCGAAATCTCTGCTAGATCGTTAAATGGGCCTAAAAGTCTGTTACATTGAAAATTGGGCCGAAATATCTGTTAGATCGATAATTGGGCCAAAATTTTTGCTAGATCGTTAAATGGGCCTAAAAGTCTGTTATATTGAAAATTGGGCCGAAATCTCTGTTAGATCGATAATTGGGCCGAAATCTCTGTTAGATCATAAATGGGCCGTAATCTCTGTTAAATTGTTAAACGGGCTGAAACCCCTGCTATATTGATAAATGGGCCAAATTCCTGCTAAATCATAAATTTGGGCATAAGTTGTTAAATTGTTAATTGGGCCAAATGTTATTTTGGGCCTTAATAAAATTGGAAATATTGACTCTTGTTAATGGGCCTTTTGATTAAATCATTGTATAATCACAGTTTACTTTGTATACATATTGCATGGGTTGGGAAAATGATGAAGAGAAGAAGGCCTGTTGCCAAAATCTAGTTCGGTGGCTTTGCCACAAAATTATGGCTATTTGCCTCTAGTTCGGTGGCTCTGCCACAAAAGTAATAAATGGCTATTTGCCTCTAGTTCGGTGGCTCTGCCACAAAAATAATAATTGGCTCAATGCCTCTAGTTCGGTGACTTTGTCACAATCTAGTTCGGTGGCTCTGCCACAATTATAAATTGGCTTAATGCCTACGATTGGTGTGATGGCGGGGTGGGTTGATTTGATCCCCACAGGTGTGATGGTTGGTACGGGGGTGTGTAGCGGATGGAATTAGGTTTGGGAGGGAAAAATTCATTATTACATGCATGTTATTAATTATGTTATTCATTATGCTATTAATTATGTTATTAATTATGTTGTTAATTCTGCTTATGGGCTCAAGGCCCAAATCCATAATTTGAAAATCTGGCCCAGTGGACAAAGTAAGTGAGTTATACACTGAGTTCTAAGTAACTCACCCCCCTCAAATTTTCCATCTCAGGTAATGGAAATTGACGTGGACTTGGGCCGAGGATGACTTCGTGGAGGCCATACTGCAAAACATGGGTTTATTAAACTCTGAACTTTTTAATAAGTATTTTACTATTTTGGGTTAATGTAATAAGGGCCTCTATTAATAATTTATGGATTTTTATGTGTGATTGGTTTTAAACTATATTTTGGACATTTAAATATGGGCTTATGATTATATGATGTTTTTATCAAAATAAATTGGGTTTTCAAATATATGAAATTCCTTTATAAATATTTTATTATTGTTAACTCTTAATTAAATTACCTAAGAGTTTTTGATAATACAATGTCAATAATGTTTTCAACTAATGTTTTCAAATATACATCAAATTAAAATACTCTTCTGATTTTTATTTAACCCCGTAAAAAAAATAATATTGTAGTTTTCAACTTATTGAAGATTTTAAGATAGCTCGATTCATGTAACAAACCAAATCTAGTCTTAATGCATAGACCGGGTTTGGGGTGTTACATTTAATGGTATCAGAGCCAGATTCAAAAACTCAGCTGTGGTTTGGGTTCGCAAATAATTTCTGTATGAAATCGTTCAATTATATTTTAAAGATCAGTATGGCACCACAAGCATCCGGCAACAAGTCAAGTAAGTATTTACTGCTTAATGATTACTATGATGATCATAGGAACACTCTAGAACTTCTAGTTTTTAGATGTGAAAAATCGTAGAGATTGAGACTATAGGATATGTTGCGAAAAATAACTTTATCTCTCAAATCTCATAAAACATCGTTAATAAACACCGAAACAAATTTTTGATTCATAAAACTTGTAATCAGATAAAAACGAACAAGCCATCATGAGCACTAGAGGACGTGGTCGTGGACGCGGTAGACGTGGCCGTGGTAGAGGCCGAGGTGCTACAACTGAAGCACCAAATCATATGTTGGAAATGGGCCTTTTCGTCAATTGAGAGTGAGACGGATCACGCGATCACATGGAAGAAGATAATGCATTGACTCAAGCAATGCTGCGAGTCTTGGAAAGGGTCACCGGAACTAGAATTGGGCCAACAACTCGTGGGTCAATTTCAGAACGACTTAAGTCCAATAATGCAGAAGTTTTCAGAGGAGTTTCCGGTGTAGCTCCGAATGTGGCTGAATACTGGCTCAAAGCTGTGGAACGGATTATGAATGATATGGAATGCACTATTGAGCAAAAACTGAAAGGAGCTGTATCCTTGTTAAGAGATGAGGCGTATCAGTGGTGGCTCACTGTTCGAGAAGGCACCGAAGCTGCACTGATTAATTGGGAATTCTTTAAAGCTGCCTTCCAAGGAAAATACGTTGGAACGAGTTATGTAGACGCTCAAAGGAAAGAATTTCTGAATCTTGTCCAAGGAAGTAAGACAGTGGCAGCATATGAAGCTGAGTTTTTACGTCTAAGCCGCTATGCTCGGACAATTGTATCAACAGACCATAAACGTTGTGTGCGTTTCGAGGATGGACTTAATGATGAGCTGAGGGTTCTGATTGCTCCACAGCAAGTTAGAACTTTTTCCACTCTTGTGGAGAAGGCCAAGATAGCCGAGGAGGCTAAGAACTCGAAGCAGTAACCGAGAAAGATTCGAAACAAGAGAGACACAGCATGATCGGTTCTTCAAAGAGATTCCGAAGAGACCTCGGAATGATGAACCGTTCAAGGTAGAACACCGATAACAAATAATCAAGTCGAGACTGCTTGAGTGTGGGAAAAGACATTTTGGAGAGTGTTGAGGAAAGCGGCGCATGTTACAAATGCGGTTCAATGGATCATCGATACAAAATTGTCCTCGACGTATGGATACGACTCAAGAAGTTCGTAATAATGATGCACAGCCGGCCAGAGGTAATCATCAGCCACCGAGAGGTCGTGGACCAGGTCGTGGTGGTAATGGGGCTGGACGTGGTCAAGGTGCACCGGGTCGAGGCAATGGTCCCAGAGGGAACGCAGATGCAAGACAGCCTGGACTGGTTTATGCAATTAGACGCCGCGAGAACGGTAATGCACCAGATGTGATAACTGGTACGTTCTTCATTTTTGATGTACCTGTTATTGCTTTAATAGATATTGGCTCTACCTTCTCATATGTTGCTAGTGCCATATCTGGAAACCTGAATTTAGAATCTGAAATTACCAATAGTGAGATGACAGTAATTAGTCCTTTAGGACAGTCGGTAATTGTTAATAAAATGTTTAAAGACGTACCCTTGAAAATTCAAGAGGAGGTATTCTTGGCAAACTTGATGGAACTACCTTTCGGTGAGTTCGATCTCATTCTGGGCATGGATTGGTTGGTTAAACATCAAAGCAATTGGATTGTCTTTGAAAAACGAATGTCGATAAGAACCTCGGATGATAAGGAAATCATAATGATTGGTGAGCAAAGGAACTACTTGGCAAATGTGGTATCGCATTAAAGGCGAGAAGTTGGTTCGGAAAGGATATGGAGCATTCTAGCTTTTATCGTGCTTTGGATGCCAAAGAGTTATCTGTGAATGATGTGAGGACGGTGAAGGAATTTCCGATGTATTTCCGAAGAACTTCTGGTATACCTCCGGATCGGAAGTAGAATTTGGCATTGAGCTTTTTTCGGGATGACTCCGGTGTCCATTGCTCCTTATAGAATGGTACCGAAGGAGTTGGCTGAGCTTAAAGCTCAAATTCAAGAATTGCTGGATCGGGGATTTATTCGACCAAGTATGTCTCCGTGGGGAGCACCAGTTTTGTTCATCAAGAAAAAGGATGGATCAATGCGTATGTGCATTGACTACAGACAATTGAATAAATTGACGATCAAGAATTGGTATCCTCTGCCGAGAATTGACGACCTGTTTGATCAATTAAAAGGAGCTTCAGTTTTCTCTAAAATTGATTTGAGGTCGGGTTATCACCAGCTCAAGGTGAAAAAAGCAGACATTTATAAGACGGCATTTCGGACACGTTACGGACATTATGAGTTTGTAGTGATGCCGTTTGGATTAACCAATGCACCAGCCGCATTTATGGACATGATGAACCGAGTCTTTCAACCATATTTAGATCGGTTTGTGGTAGTGTTCATAGATGACATATTGGTTTATTCGAGAAATGAGGAGGAGCATGACAAGCATTTGCAGATAGTATTACAGCTACTTCGTGATAAGCAACTGTATGCCAAATTTAGTAAATGTGAATTTTGGCTAAAGGAAGTGACTTTCCTTGGTCATGTGGTATCGGTAGAAGGAATAAGGGTGGATCCTCGGAAAATTGAGGCTATTCGGATTGGAAACCACCAACATCGGTAGCTGAAATTCGGAGTTTCTTGGGTTTGGCTGGATACTATAGACATTTTGTAGAGGGGTTTTCGTTGATTGCTACACCCCTAACTAAACTGTTGCGGAAGGGAGCTCCGTATAATTGGACTGAAAAAGCAAGAGAGTTTCGAGAAATTGAAGAAGATCTGTGGAAGCTCCAGTTTGATTCAAATGAGGTCGGAAAAGAATTCACTATTTATTGTGATGCGTCTCACACGGTGCAGGTTGTGTGTTGATGCAAAATGGAAAGGTGGTGGCCTATGCTTCTCGTCAATTGAGACCACATGAAGTAAACTACCCTACTCATGATTTGGAGTTAATGTTGTTGTCTTTGCTCTAAAGATTTGGAGGCACTATCTCTATGGTGAGAAGTCAATAATCTACGGATCACAAGAGTCTTAAATACCTCCTTACCCAAAAGGAGTTAAATTTGAGACAAAGAAGATGGGTAGAATTATTAAAGGATTATGATTTCTCAATCGAATATCATCCTGGAAAGGCTAATGTGGTAGCTGACGCGTTAAGTCGTAAGGCAGTATCTGATTTGAGAGCATTGTTTGCTCATTTGAGTCTGTATGAGGATGGTAGTTTGTTAGTAGAACTTCAGGTGAAGCCTCTGTGGCTGGAACAAATCAAGGAAAAACAGACATCAGATGAAAAGTTGGGACCTTTATTTCAGCAAGTTGAAAATGGTGAAATCGAGGATTTTGGAATAAACACGGAAGGTGTGTTGTGCTTTCGAGGAAGAGTATGTATGCCTAAGGACTCAGATCTGAGGCAAATGATTCTACGAGAGGCGCATAGTAGCCCTTATGCTATGCATCCCGGAGGAAATAAGATGTATCGAGATCTCCGTGAAGCGATATTGGTGGCGTGGTTGAAGCGTGAGATTTGAATTTGTGGGAAAATGTTTGACTTGTCGCAAGTGAAGGCAGAACATCAATTACCGTCTGGATTGTTACAACCGATAAAAATTCCTCTTTGGAAATGGGAACGGATAACCATGGATTTTGTTAGTGGGTTACCTTTAACACCTACTAAGAAAAATTCCGTTTGGGTAATTGTTGATCGTTTGACAAAGACTACTCATTTCCTACCAGTTCGTACGGATTATTCATTGCAGAAGTTGGCGAAACTGTACGTATCCGAAATTGTGAGGTTACATGGGGTACTTGTATCTATTATATCGACATGGGATCCCGATTTACATCACGATTCGAAAGCTCGCATGAAGCCTTGGGGACAAAGTTGAATTTCAAGACGGCTTTTCATCCTCGGTCGATGGTCATCGGAGAGAGTAATTCGAGATATTAGAAGATATGTTAAGGGATGTAATCGACTTGAGGGTAGTTGGGAGGATTATCTACCATCGCGAATTTGCGCGATAACAACAGCTTATCGATCGAGCATTCAGATGGCACCTTACGAGGCATTGTATGGTCGTAAGTGTCGTTCTCCTATTTGTTGGACTGAGTTGGGCGAACGACAGATGTTAGGTCCTGAGATGATATCTGAAACAGAGGAAAAGGTCAAAGTTATTCGAGCACGGTTGAAAAAAGACTCAGATAGACAGAAGTCGTATGCAGACCTGAAGCGAAAGGATATCGAGTATGATGTGGGGGATCAAGTTTTCTTGAAGGTCTCACCTTGGAAAAAGATCTTCAGGTTTGGAAGGAAGGGCAAGCTAAGCCCTAGGTACATTGGACCTTATCGTGTGCCGAAGCGTGTTGGTCCAGTGGCTTATTAGATTGAGTTACCTCTGGATTTGGATCAAATTCATAATGTTTTTCATGTTTCCATGTTGAGGCGTTATAGATCGGATCCTTCGCACATTATACCGGTAGAAGAATTAGAGTTGAATTCAGATTTGTCTTTTGAAGAAGAACCAGTGGAAATCTTAGACCGTGATGTCAAAGTGCTAAGAAAGAAAACCGTGCCGTTGGTCAAAGTTCTATGGCGTAACCACGGAGTGGAGGAAGCTACGTGGGAGCCTGAGGATGCAATTTGGCAACAATACCCTCACCTCTTTCAATCGTAAATTTCGAGGACGAAATTTTCTTTAAGGAGGTAGAGTTGTAACACCCTAAAAATCAATATTGATATATTGCATGATTTGGTGTTTAGATTATGAAGGAAAATTTTCTTACTTTTATTTTGTGTTTATTATAGTCCCAAGAAGAGTATAGCATAATTTGGGTAAGGAATAAAATTTTATATTTGAGAATTTATTGAAGAGAAGCAAGTGTCATTAATACTTAAGTTAATTTAAGTGTTAATAAGTGACATAAGATGAGTACATGGCATGGTGGTGTTGGCGCATGAGTTGTAGCATGAGGGAGAGGTTGAATCCCTTGTTTAGCATCTAGGTAAATTTTATTTTAATTTTTCGCACATGTATAGCAAGTGTCGGCCAAGCATAAATATGGTAAGTGTTGACCTTGTTATTTTTGGTTAGTATATCAAAGGAATAAGGTAAATGTAAACATATGGTATGGAATCAAAAATTTATGGAAAAATATGGGGACATAAGGCATATATCAAGGAAAAGTTTTGGAAACAAAATCATGGCCATTTGACCATGCATTTGGACGGCAATATGGTCTAGGGAGGGAGCCGAATTTTTGGTGTTAGTTTGGCTAGGATTAGTTTTGGTCATTCTTAGCATTTTGTGCATAGTTTTGAAACTCTTTCTCTACCTTTCTCCCTTGGCCGAAATTGAGCATTGGTAAACCTTAATCTTTTGACCATTTGGTCACTTTTGCATATCACCTTAGTATATTTTTTTGTGTGTTCTTTTCTTAGTGACGAAATCACCTATACCAAAAAGCCATTCTTTTCTTTTCTTCTCCCCATTGCCGAATATACAATGCTATTCAATTCATCTCTTTTATTCCTCTTTTCTTCTCTTTGAAAACGAATCCTCATCATCATCTTTTTCTTCCATCTTTTATTTCTTTCTCATATTTCTTTTCAATCGAAATTCTCTCCATTAATTCTCTCATGGCCGAATGCTAATGTGCCCATAGCCGAATTTTTCTCTATTCCTAAGCATCATTCTCAATCGTTTCTTTTCAACCGTGGACAATAGGTAAGGGTTCCTTTTTGGTTTATATTAGTTAATAGAGGTTTGGCCGAATTTTAATGGTGGTAAGAGGATCTTTTGGATCGAAATTTATTATTCTTTCTATTAAACGTTTCCAATGGTTATATTTTAGTGTGATAACGGAAGATCGGAAATCAAGTGGTCGTGAGTGACATAGAACGCTTGGATCGATTCTCCTTGTGGAACAAGAATATTGTGGTAAGGAAATCTCGTTCTTAAAACCTTTGGTCATAATCGATATAAATATTTTTAGGACGTGCTAACAATCTTTTGATATTGAAGACTTTCAAAATAGGGAAGAAAAGGGCGGTGTTTAGTCTTCGTCAGAAGGGCGGATCCACTATTCCCCCTAAGTATAAACGAAGAGCGATTTCGGCAGTCCGGGATTTTCCACCGAGTTGCGGACCATCTTCCGAAGGAAGTCAATTATTTGAAGTAGTAAGAACTTCCGAGCCTTTATACGTTAGTGGATTCTCAACGTATAACGAACCAATAAACGAGGAGAAACCGAAAAATAAAGTGATTCAAAATCAAGAGGGTAAGGTTTTGGATCTAATATCGATAATGTATTTTTATACAAAATAGTGTTCTAACGGATCGAAATATGTTTTAGGTGTCGAGGAGCGAGAAGGATTAGTACTCTCGATATCGAGGTGTGTAACTTCACACTTTTTCTCGGGTTTGGATGTTATTGCGGTATTGAGTAAAATCGTAAAAAACGACTAGATCGGCTTAAAACGTAATAATTGGTATTTCGACGAAAATACATGAAAATGACAAAATTGTAGAAATTACGAAAACACCCTCGAAAAATTAGTTGTAAATATGTAAAATTGTATATCTCGATAATTGGGCCGAAATCTCTGTTAGATCGATAATTGGGCCGAAATCTCTGCTAGATCGTTAAATGGGCCTAAAAGTCTATTATATTGAAAATTGGGCCGAAATCTCTGTTAGATCGATAATTGGGCCGAAATCTCTGCTAGATTGTTAAATGGGCCTAAAAGTCTATTATATTGAAAATTGGGCAAATCTCATTAGATCGATAATTGGGTGAAATCTCATTAGATCATAAATGGGCCGTAATCTCATTAAATTGTTAAACCAATGAAACCCCGCTAGATTGATAAATGGGCCAAATTCTCGCTAAATCATAAATTTGGGCATAAGTTGTTAAATTGTTAATTGGGCCAAATGTTATTTTTGGGCCTTAATAAAAATTGGAAATATTGACTCTTGTTAATGGGCCTTTTTGATTAAATCATTGTATAATCACAGTTTACTTTGCATACATATTGCATGGGTTGGGAAAATGATGAAGAGAAGAAGGCCTGTTGCCAAAATCTAGTTCGGTGGCTTTGCCACAAAATTATGGCTATTTGCCTCTAGTTCATAAATGGCTATTTGCCTCTAGTTCGGTGGCTCTGCCACAAAAATAATAATTGGCTCAATGCCTCTAGTTCGATGACTTTGTCACAATCTAGTTCGGTGGCTCTGCACAATTATAAATTGGCTTAATGCCTACGATTGGTGTGATGGCGGGGTGGGTTGACTTGATCCCCACAGGTGTGATGGTTGGTACGGGGGTGTGTAGCGGATGGAATTAGGTTTGGGAGGGAAAAATTCATTATTACATGCATGTTATTAATTATGTTATTCATTACGCTATTAATTATGTTATTAATTATGTTGTTAATTCTGCTTATGGGCTCAAGGCCCAAATCCATAATTTGAAAATCTGGCCCAGTGGACAAAGTAAGTGAGTTATACACTGAGTTCTAAGTAACTCACCCCCCTCAAATTTTCCATCTCGTAATGGAAATTGACGTGGACTTGGGCCGAGGATGACTTCGTGGAGGCCATCTTGCAAAACATGGGTTTATTAAACTCGAACTTTTAATAAGTATTTTACTATTTTGGGTTAATGTAATAAGGGCCTCTATTAATAATTTATGGATTTTTATGTGTGATTGGTTTTAAACTATATTTTGGACATTTAAATATGGGCTTATGATTATATGATGTTTTATCAAAATAAATTGGGTTTTCAAATATATGAAATTCCTTTATAAATATTTTATTATTGTTAACTCTTAATTAAATTACCTAAGGGTTTTGATAATACAATGTCAATAATGTTTTTCAACTAATGTTTTCAAATATACATCAAATTAAAATACTCTTCTGATTTTTATTTAACCCCGTAAAAAAATAATAATAATGTAGTTTTCAACTTATTGAAGATTTTAAGATAGCTCGATTCATGTAACAAACCAAATCTAGTCTTAATGCATAGACCGGGTTTGGGGTGTTACAGAAGTTATTTAAATTTTTAGTATCCACCAAATCTGAGTGTTATCATGCGATGTATAGAGGTTGTCTGGAGTCTAATTTGTTCACCAAACCTGGGAGTTCTCAGGATATGTAACATGGTTTTCTGGAATTCCTTAGGATGACTTAAAATGTTTCATCCATTAGAATAAGTGGTGGTCCTGATTGATTTAAGATATGATCTGACTGGTATCTTGATAGCTACCAAATTTAGTATGAGAATCTTCCAAAGGTAGGATCCGTATTAAGTTCTCCTTAAAAGATCAATTAGTATAAGTATCCACCAAGAATAATATCGGAGAGTACATCGTCTTGGGTGAAGTGTTCAATATCTGTCTATGTGAGAATCCGTCGAAAGTAGATTCTGTATGAATATCCTTTTGAGGAATGCATCCGTTTCTGAAAAGAAAATGAGATCCGTATTGAGTGGTGAAATTTATAATCTACTTAATGAGTGAATTGTGTATGTGGTGGTCAAGTATGAAAGTTGGCGTATATGTATGTGCCTGACATTAGAAAAGTATCCGTCAAAGACTGAAAAGAAATCCAAAATCTTCAAGTTGAGGAATTCAATAATAAATGTTCAAACATAACCTGGATTAAAATTTACTAAGTTCGTTTGAACTTACAAGTGTTTATTTGTGATGCAGGTTCTAATGAAAGAGTTGGTACATTAAGAGGGACCAAGCCAAGAATGTGCCAGGGTGACAGTTCGAGTTGTGATATTATGCATACAGGGGGACACAATAGGAATATGGCACTTGGTACTCTACGTCGTGAGAAGTCTGTCTTTAATAAAGTGTTATGTTGTAATGTCATATGTTGCTTTTGAAAATATAATGTAATTATTAAACAATCTCTTTCATTAATCTTTGTTTTAAGAATAGTAAATAAAAGAATAAGAAGTGTGTTTTAGAATGGCTTTACACCTATCGTAAAATTTTTTGTTAAGTATTCAGATTCAGTAATTGGGTTCGGGTATAGGGTGTTACAGAAATCTTATGACCAATATCAAGAATATATTGCATCTACACTAACAACTCCACTATAACATTGCCACTTCATTGGTGACCAAATCTTGATATCTTCATCTTCGTTTAGATCTATTGCACAGTATTTATACATTTTCTATTATACATTAGAAATCTATACTTCACATTGGATATCTACTTACTAGGTTTAGCTTGAATTTTCCTAAGAACCCTATTTTTCATGTTTTCCAAGGTAACATCATTCTGAAATGTCAAAAGAGAACATTCTGAAACATCAAAAGAGCTCTAGATTTAAATACAACTTCATCCCTGGTCAAAATAATATAAACATTCAAATGGATTTGGGTCATCAAACGATTCACTATTTCAAAATTGAGGCAATCAAATATTAAATTTTGAACATTACAAGCAATACTAACAATTTCAACAATCCTTAATAACATAGAATCCAATAAAATTAAAACCATCTTACTACAATGGCAAGGAACAATTATAACATAACTTCCTTATAACATGCATCTAATGTATGCAAAATTTTTAACAATAATAATAACATAACATTATGTAATAGCTCGCCCGACGAAGTCTTAGTATTTTGTTACTATTTGATGTATAGATGGTAAAATTTAGGATAGAGATGAGTAAGTAAAGTATTTTTTATATCTAAGTAGAGTATTATGAGTGATTCGTCATTTGGTGAATCCCTAGTTTTGGCGAACACTAGGGTTTGACAGACTCTTCTATTAAATATCTGCCCACCCCAAATGTTTAGTTGAGACTTAATTAGTTATGTTGGAAATTAGTTGAAACTTAGTTAGAACGAAACTAGTCTACTATAGATGTTTAGACTTGAAACCTATTAAGTGCACTTAATCACAGGAATTAATAGTGTTAGTAGAAATATAGGAAACTTTCATAACACCACTTCATGAGTTATAGGAAAAAAAACAATTACATGACAAAATACCTTGTAAGTAATTGGAATAGTTTATAGTTTATAGGTTTTAAAGGATTTTGAGAGAAATTTTTACTGAAATATGATTTTCGATTTTGCAAAATTTGTTGTAGAAGGAAAGAAGATTGAACAACTTAAGATAGCATAACTTTGACAATCATAATGTCTAGTTCAATGTGTAACTAAGGACTAAACTCAATACTCATGGTAGCCAATATGTTGTTATATCAAGTCAAATATGTCTGTAATAACAATTTACATGATTCTTAAGAGAAATCCTGAAAGGTTTTTACAATAATTAGGTTTCATATACATATCGAAGAACATATTCTTGCTACATATTAAAAAAAAAGTGACTAGAATGTATATTTAATATATTATTTGACACTATTTAGTCTTTTTATTAAAAAATCTAATTCAATTTTCATAATTTTAAAAAGTGCAACAAGAGGCAAATGCCCTGTTTGATAAACTGAAAAGTTAAAAATTGAAAAATTAAGGGGAGAAATATCAAAATTATACATTAACTTTGATTCAATTTGCAATGTTCAATTTTGGTTCAATTTTCTCATTTGGTGCATATGTATACTAATTTCATATGAAAACTTAAGTTTTGAAAAATTAAGTATCAAAAGATTATGGGGATGAAAACTAATATGGTGCATGGTTTACATCAAACTTTAATCTTGGTTTAATTTTCTCATTTCACTAACCAATTATCTATGTGGCACAATTTTCCATTAAATCAAATGTAGATTGCTGACATGATATTTTATTATGTTAAAAAACAAACAAATTTAAATTATTTTCACCTAGATTTGGAAAAAAAAAAGGATTTCCTAGGGAAATAAGAAACCATTTTTCCAAGCATGTTTTCTATCCTAATCAAATGTCATGTCAACTATTTACATATGACTTAACGAAAAATTATGCCACATAGATAATAAGATTAGTGAAATGAGAAAATTGAACCAACATTAAAGTATGGTGTACACAAATGCATCAAATTAAAGTTGGTGTATAGCATTTCAAATTATATTAAAGTTCATGTATAATTTTAGCATTTATCACAAAATTAAGTATTGAAAAATTAAATGCTAAATTTAAGTAATAATATTTGTTTGATATATTACTTAAGTATTGAATAAAATTACAATGCTTGATAACTATAAAGTTTAAATTATGAAAATTTTTATTCTTAATTTTAATCATTAAATGTTATTTAAAACAAAGTCAAATTTTAAATAACTTTACTATAAATATGAAATATTAGTAATAACTTATACTATTAAATGTAGAATATTATAAATACTATGAACAATAAATATTTTATGGATAATAAAAAGGTATTGAAAGCTCATGGTTGATAGAAAATTTTGTTGAATGAAAGAATTAACTAAAAAAGAACTATTTGATCTTAGTTTCATTCGTCTGTCTGGTAAATTAGCCTTAACTCTTGTCTTCTGTTTAATAGTATAATTTCTTTTGGATAGGAAAGCATATTGTTTTGTCTAGCAGTACAAAGTTTTGATGATCTATTCAACACTTCATGGAACCCTTGAAACATAAAAATTCTTGTTTTTCCAAATGCGCCACATGACAATCCCAAATAGTGTTGACCAAACTACCTCCCCGAAAGCGAGTTTTTCCTTATTTTGCAGATTTGACGTGAGCCACTCCTGCAAATTCCCAAAAAAAAAACCAAGCTTGTTTCTTTGTCAGAACAACATACGACCAAACCTCTTTTGCTACCCTACGATCTCTGATGGCATGGATAGCATCCTTCGATTCTGCTCCATAGATTGTACAATAGTCATAAATCACTATACCACGCTTTAACCTTTCCACTTGCAGAAGTAATCGTTGTTTGAAAATCAACCAAATAAACATTCAAACCCTCTAAGGCCCTTGATATTTCCACGGTAACTTCAAAATTTCATCTCTGCAAATCCACGAGTTTTCTTTTATCGTCTTAAAGGCAATCTTGATAGTGAAAAGCCTTATTGAGGTTCCCATCCAATAACTTTATCTACCCCAATATTAGGGTGTGGAGGAGGAATACTGATAATATGATTTAAAACCTCTTTCAACAACCAAACACGGAGTTAGTCTAGGTTCCACGAGCTTTCCTCAGTTACCATATCCTTAAGGAGATATTTTTCATCGAGATTGTTGCGTGATGGAATATGATTCAGCAAAGGTCCAATTCCAAGAATCCAATTGTCTTTCCAACACCTTATGGTTTCACCATTACTCACTGACCATATAATATTCTCATAGGGAAGGGGCCAAATTTTTTATAGGGCTCTCCAAAGAAAAGAGCAATACCCTCGATTAATATCAGCAGGTACTCCTTCCCCCACCATATACTTCGACCTGAGAACTCAAACTTGTAACACCCCTTACTTGTATTTCCCACTGGAATTGAGCCTGAGGCATTACCGGATTAAACCACTTGATCGCCACTTAGGCTCAACATGACTACTCTCCTTTAGTCACCACAACAACCTCATTCCCGACTTACGAGGCCTCACTCATACACACGAGGGCTCTCGAGACTATTTCGGAAACTCTACGATCTTAAAATTTTCTCCATCTAGACAGGACTACACGCTCGTGTTAGATGGCACATGTCCGTGTGTAGACACACACGCCCATGTCCACCAACCATGCACAAAACTCAACCATACTGCTAAAATCCCACGGCTAGAGCACACGCCCGTGCCCACCACCCGTGGTGAACACTAACTACTTCACACGGCCTTGAGTCTAGGCACACGCCTGTGTGGCTAGCCCGTGGCCTACACTGCTCAATTCTATCAAAGAGACACGGCCAATGCACATGCCCGTGGGCTGGCCGTGTGTCACACATGGCCTAGACACATGCCCGTGTGCCTATCCACATGGACAAGAATAAGGCTATTTGGCAACCCCTTTACCATTCTCACTTACATATATTCAAACACCATCACATAACATCAACATAACTCTTGAATTAAAAACATTTAATTCAACAATGAAATCTCTATCCCAAACACAAGGGAGAACTATTTCCACTATGATTACAAAACAACTTAAGCCATCATCTATGGCTATACACAAATAAACTATAAGTTCTCTTAGGCCAACAAAATTTGGCTACATCAATTGGAACTTAATCAACTTTTAAAGAATCCCTATACATGTCGTGACTCATAAGAACTTGAAACATCATACCAAGCGTCTAATCGATAGTGTGAAAACATCTCTGGCGGCCTCCAACCTGAGCTAGTTAAAATAACCTATAAGAGATGGACAAAGGAAAAAAGTAAGCAATAATGTTTAGTAAGTTCATCTGCATATAACTGAAAAATACTGATATTCATTGAATATACACAACCATAAGGTATTATAAGGAGTTTTACTCTTAAACTCATGGTTACTTACTCAACCATTCTTGAAACTTACTTATTCTATCTCTTACCACATTCTAACCATGCCACAAGCCAATTGCTCGTGTTTATTAGCATACATTCCTGCAGTGGTCGCTACATGATCATACAAAACAACATATTAAGCATTTTCAATAAGCCGCTCATACTACTAATCTCTTAGTGGTTTCGCACTTAGCCCACCATTGATCTCTAATAGGATGGTAAAACACATAGCCCACCAATTATTTATACTTATGGTGGTTTCGTACTTAGCCCACCAAATGATTTTTATAAGCGATGGTATCGCACACAGCCCATCGATTAACAATTAATCAGGTGGTAACGCACACAGTCCACCGTTAAAAATATAGTTGACGGTATCGCACATAGCCCATCATTACCATCAATAAGGTGACATCACACATAGCTCACCATTATTATACATTCATGGATAGTTATCCACATATATTTCTCTATTTCTATTGTTCACCCAAGAACATCCTCACACACTACTGTTCTTACTTAACTTTCTACGATACTTGTAACACCCCAAACCCAGTCTATGCGTTAAGACCAGATTTGACATGTCACACAAAATGAACATACATCTAGTCTTTTAAAGAAATCAAATTTTCAAAAAAAGAAGAAACATTTTGACATGGAGTTATTAAAAACTGAGGTTGATTACTAAATCTAATAATTTGAGACATATCATTTGAAACTTAAAAAAATTGAATTTAATAATTCGAGAAAAATTTAAAGAATTCGGAAGTAATTTGAAAACAAAAATTTAAAAATATTGTTACAGAAAAATTTCGAGTTAAAAATATTTAAGAATAAAATCCTCTTCGTACGTTCCTTTAAGAAAAATGTTCGTTTCTATTTTTAGAAAAGAAATCCCACTTAAGTATTTAAAGCGTATTATAAAATCCATCCACAAGTAAAACATCCATAAAAATTAACCAGAGGCCTTATTACAACTTAACTTAAATAGTAAAAATATAAAAAGTGCTTAAAAAGAAATCCGGTATATAAATAACCCATTATTCGTAGTATGGCCTCCACTGAGTCGTCCACAGCCCAAGCCTCCATAACTGGTCATTACCTGAGAAAGGTAAAGAAAACGGGGTGAGTTACTTAGAACTTAGTGTGTAACTCACTTACCTTAGTCCACTGGGCCAAAACCATTTAAGCATTTATTTGGGCCTAAGCCTATTACAAATATAATAATTTAGCATGTATAAAATGCAAGTGATATGCAATTCCCAAAACCAAACCTAATTTCCATCCACTACACACCACCCGTACCAACCAGCACACCTGTGGGGAGCTTTAGTCACCCACCCCGCCAACACACCAAAGTAGGCATTAAGCCGTATATCAAATTTCGTGGACAAGCCACCAGATTTACAGAGTTTACATGGCATTTTCCATTTTTCAGAATTGTGGCAGAGCCACCAAAATTTTGTAGCAAAGCTACCAGAACTTCTCTTCGTCAAATAGCTCAACCCATGCAATCATGTATATAATATGCATAACAATCCATTCATATAATTATTCCAACATAAGGCCCACTATAAAAGTTATTACAATCTGGCCCATTTCACATTTTGGCCCACATAATCTCATATCACATATGACCCATTTATCAAATATCATATATGGCCCAATTATCAAAAATCACAAATATCACATATGGCCTATTTATCAATTATCATATATGGCCCAATTATCAAATATCACATATGGCCCATTTATCAATTATCACATATGGCCCATTTATCAATTATCACATATGACCATTTAGTCACTTTTATCGAATTAGCCCGTTAAGGGCAATTTCGTAATTTCACGATCTTAATACCAATTTCAAAATTTTTATCATTAAGGTGATAAATATGTTATTCTTCCCGATTTCACTAACTTGTGATTTAATCCAACCATTAATACAATATAGTCATCTAACCCATGAGATACGGTGTGAGATTACACACCTGATTACAGTAAGCACTATGCTCTCCTGATCATTGACACCTAAAAATATGTTTAACGCTCGATTAGAAAAATAAATATGATCTAATAAAGCTACTCTAAACAAACGATCTAAGATTTACCCTCGAAATCGCGGACAACTACGATTTGTCGATTTTCCCCGGTTGACGGTCCACAACCCGTTGGAAAACCTCGAACAGCTAATGGCTCAGAACTGTGAATAATCTCGAATAATTGATTTTCACTAGAGGAGGGTCCACAACCCGGTGGAAAATCTCGAATCGCCGAAACAACCCTTCGCTTGAATCTAGAGGGGATAACGAATTCGCTCGTTTTTCGATCACTATTCACCACTCCTTTTAATTCGATCTTGTTTGCCTCTATTGATAAAAGAATATTAATCCAACTAATATTTCGTTACTATAGCCAATAAATCTTATAAACGAAGTCGGCTTACCACGAAATCCTTACGTTCAAAGGATAGAGTCCCTAACATAAAATCGGTTAATAACCCCATCTTAACGAAATAAAGAGTAATATGTAGTCCTTGAAAGAAATCATTACCTTAAAGTTTTGAACCGAATCCTAGCGATTCATGATGATTTCGGACACTCCAAGTTTCGGCCTTCCACTAAGTTCTATGATGGAGAAAAGATTTGAATGAGACATGGTATGATGATGGTCTCGATCCAAAAAGACCATCCCACACCAACATGTAGATTCGGCACAAAGGAATAGGAAAAAAATATAACAATACCAAAATATTGAACTAGCCATTTACCGATTGATCAAAGTGTGAGAAGAAAGAATAAAATGATTGAGAAGGAGATAAGTGTGGTAGAAGATTTGGCTGTGAAGGAAAAGTTGAAGGGGATGGTGCTTAGTAACATTCGGCCATGGTGAAAATAAAAGGGAGAAAAATGTTTGAGAGATTTTTGTAAGGGGAAAGAGATGAAGAAGGGTAAAGAAAAATAAGGTGTTTAGGTTTGGTTCTTTTCAAGAATGGAAGATGAACAAAGAAATGAGTTTGAGGCTTGTGTGCATTCGGCAAGTGTGAAAAGAAAAGAAAAGAGAAAATGGCCTTCCAAGGTTTTGGTGATTTCGGCACTAGGAGGAAAGGTTTGAGAGAATAGGCAAAATAAGACCGAAATGGTCAAAATATGAAATGATTAAAGAAAAGCAAAGATGTTACTTATTGCTCAAGGTGTATTCGGCTAAGGAGAGGAAAATGGAGAGAAAGGTTTTGGAGAAAAGCACAAAAATGACCAAATGCCAAAGTGACCAACTAGCTACCAAAAGCCATCAAAATTTCGATCACCCCCCTAGCCGCTAAAACCGTCCAAGTACATGGCCTCAAAGTCAAAGTTTGGCCACTCCAAACTTTCCAAAACATCTTCCTTGTTATGTGCCTTGTGTTCCCCCTACATACCTTATTCATATGATTCCCTTCTTTAAGTTTACACTTTCCTTTTCTCTTAGCCACCCTACCATAAAATTAAAGTCCAACCTACCATAAATACTAGCTTGACTGACACTATGTAGATGGAAAGCAAAAAAATAAAATTCACATGCACATCAAGGGATTCGAACTTCTTCCCTCAAGCAAACATACATGGCGCCATATCCCATTTACTATTTGTTCATCTTATGCTAACTTTTACCACTTAATTACCTTAAGCATTAAGGTTACTTGTTCCATTTCAATAAAGTACTACTTACCAAAAATTATTCCAAGTCCAAATAAATCCTAAGCCTTCTTGAGACCATTTTAAACACACAAGTTGAATCATTTCACTAGCTAAGCACCAAAATAATGCAACATATCGATACTCAATTTTTTTTTAGGATATTACAATACTCGTTCGCATTCACACAATGCATCAATAAATCTATCTCATGCAACTAAGGTACATTGATTATACATAACCCACTAGGGGTTCATCATCTACTGAATTCATCTCAATTTGATTCTAACACACACACTTGTGCTTCTCGTGGTACTATCACATACTTTCTCTCTTTCGACATACCCATTGAATCACTCAAATTGTTAAATAACACTTTTGAGTAACATACACCTAATGTCATACTGACATCATACCCCAATAGGGTCTTACATGTATTAACATATCGATTCCATGTCCCCGACATGGTCTTATATAAATTTTTTTTATACCGAAGCCATATTCCAATATGGTCTTATACGGGACCTTAATTATCATCATATCTTGCCATATGCATTAGCCATTATTCTTAGATTGAATTCTCTTGACATCTCATCAAAAGATATTCCATACATTTATAAAGTAAATATACACTTCATACAACATTGGAATATTAAATTAACTCGTACGTAATTGCAACATTTGCACATGAACTTACCTCGATGTCGAAACGGCCGAAAAGGACTTTTTGCCCACATTTTTCTTTTCACCCGTTTTAAGTCCGAAACTCATTTCCTTTGATCTAAAACAATGGAATTCACTGATTTGATCAGTTATAAATCATAATACACCATAATCTACACTTTAGGCAAAAATAACTATTTTTGCCCATTCACTTTGGCAAAATTACGTTTTTTCCCCTAGGCTCGTAAATAAATTTTCATCACATTTTCTTGTTAAGCAAGCCTAGCTGAACATTTAATCTTCTTACAGCTATCCACAATTCCAACTATCTCATGCCTTAATAAACAAATTACAACTTTTTCATTTTAGTCCCAATTAGGTGTTTTCATGACAACACCTTTCACAAAAGTTGTTTCTCATCATCCTATCATTCATTTTCTTCCATAAAACTCATCAAAAAACATAATTTCTATCATAATAAGTCCCTAGACTTTCAACCATATTGCAAACTAGTCCTCTTATTAGCTAGCTTAAGCTTTGAGGACTCCAAAAATACAAAAATCATCAAAAATAACTATCAAGATGACTTACTTGTAGAGAAAATGAACTGCTGAAATTTAAAGCTTTCAAAGCCCTCCCATGGTTGATATTTTCGGCTGGAGAAGAAGACCAAATAAAAAGATGATAACTTTTGCTTATATCATCTTATTTTATTCATTTTCTCCAACTAATATCACCAACTTTTAATCATAATAAATGCACTTGTCCCCTATACATCCTATGGCTGGCCAACTCACTTAAACAAGGCCAAATTGCATGTTTGGGACCTCCAATTAATAATCCATAGCTATTTGGCACCTCTAGCAAATAAAATAGAACTTTTGCACTTTTTCGATTTAGTCCTTTTTCACAATTTAGCTAGAAATCGCTAAAATTAAGGCATCAAAATTTTCATGCTTCCTTAAAAACATGTTATAACACATAACATAACATGAAAATAATTTTATCTAACCTCAAATTAGTGATTCTAAGATTACTGTTCCGACTAGCCCTTAAATCGGGCTGTTACAGAACCCATAAGGCTTCAATGTTAGACAAAATGTTATGCCCCAACTTTAACATGAAGGAAGCGTTTTGATCCTTCAATTGCTGAATCTCCAACCCCCCATTCGTCTTGGGTTCACAAACAGATTGTCAATTAACAAGGGTCATCTTTCTGTTTCCCCCAAAATGCCCTTAAATAAATTGTCTGACGTAGGAGGTATCTTGAGGGACAACCACGGAAATTAGATCACGGGTTTTTCTAGAAAGTTAGGGAAACGATCAAATTCTTGATGTTGAATTATAGGGTATCATGGATAGTCTATCTTTAGTGCAAGAGAGCCGAGGAAAAGAAGTGTTGATATAAATAGATAGTTTGGAGGCTATTGATGTTGGGAAATATGGGCATCACATATATAATAATGGTAATTACATGTTATTATTTACTATCATGATATGTTAGCCCAAATTAAAAATGTTTTAATTTGGTTAAGGTTTATTGGGTTTTAATTATTAAATAAAGTATTGGTCAAATATGTGTAGATACTATAGTAATTAAGTTTTAATCAATTTCTAATTAATGATGGGCTAATTAGGAATTAGGGCTTATGTGTCAAAGTTATATATATTAGGGTTATGGTCCCAAATTACAACAATATATATTTTTTTAATATCCCATCCTTAGGAAAGAGAGAGCAAATATTCTCTGAATTTCTTGTGTGCAAATTTTTAAGATCAAATCCCCAAGATCCGTAAATATCAAGGAATTTGTGGATTCAGGTACGCTTCCGCATCTAGTTTTATTCTTGATAATTTGACATGACAGATCCTAGTTTACAGTTTACAGTTTTATTTTAGATTTATTTTACAATTCTAACAATTGAAGCTATCCAAATTCTTGATTCAACACCCTAGAAGTCAACGATAATCAGGCGCATTTATCATCTTTTGAGGAATATCGAAAATTGGGCACTTGAATATATCCTTGGAGAAGAAAACGCAGAAGCAGATCAAATGGCTAAAATACCTTTAATAGAGAAGAAGGGGTGCATATGTTCATAGCTAATCCCTTTAGTATAATTTAATTGATTGTAACTTTTCTTGTTTTTCAAAAAAAAAAGTAAAAAAAAATGATTTGAGAGCAAAGAATGTTTAACGGATAATATAGTCTAAAAAATTAAAAAGAATTAAACATGTTTTCAATTAAGTGATAAGTAAGTCTTTATGTATTTATCATTTACCACACTTTTTTTATAAAAAATCTATCAATTAATTTTAATTTAAGGTTGTCAAACATATTTAAAAAATAAAACTACTGAAAATATTAAATTTTAGTTTACTATTTTACAACAATCAAATGGACCCTATTCTACTATTTATAATTGAATCCAATAGGCGAGATTAGAAAAATAGAGTAACTATAATTATTATATTAAAAGATATTAATGATACCCATTTCCTTTTATTTTTATACAAATATATCTTGTAGAACAAAATTTTTTTAAAATTATTGCATCTATTCTGTTATAATTACGATAAGTTGATATCTCAAAGTAATTGATTATTAAAATAAATAAATAAATAAATGAATAAAAATTTAAAATTATATTTTAAAAATAATAAATATTATTATAATAATATATTTTCTTTTCATAAATTTATATAAATTTTTATATAAAAATTAAAATGCTATTTAAAATAACCGGATTTAAAAATTCATAGATAAGATCTTTTTATTTCATTGAATAGATATAATTTATTTTATAAATATGATAATACTCTAGAACGTCATATTTTTATGTGCTAATTGCATGTTTATTTTGAGTATGATTCTACTAATTTGGGTTATTTATGATCTTTTATCTTGTAGGGACTAAATTAGAGACAAAAGCGATATTAAGGGCCAAAAGCGTGAATTTAGAGATAAAATGGGCCAATGCGCGACATAGGGAAAAGTTGATGCCAAAAGTGCAAGCATGGAGGACATAAGGGTTGAAATGCAAAAAGAAGAGTTTTTATTCTATTAAACTCTATTTTGATAATATTAGGATAATTATCAAGGATTATTTAATTTAAGATTTATTTTATTTATCTTTGATTACTTGTAATTATCTTTAGGAATTTAAGTAGGACTAGTCTATCTATCTTAGCATTATAAATAGGGGATGGAGTGACTTAGTTTGGTGGTTCATCTTTTTCTGTAACACTCTCCTCATAAGTTTTTGTTCTTTCATATTTCTTTTTAATAAAACCTCAATTTATATATCAATTTTCTTTTCCACCACAACTATGAGCCACTAAAACCCATCTAGCCAGAGGTTGCCGAAAATCCGCAAAAAGGGTTCTTGAGGTTTAGAATCCGTACTTAGCCTTCTCAACAGGGTATTCATCATTTCTCCACACTACGGGGCTGACGCTTCCGTCCATGTCCCTTAAGAAGTAATATTTTCAACGTTTGCAAGGAACGGCCGCTTTGTATATTTTGAGAAGGTTGCACAGTCGGTTCGTTAGCTTACTGCGTCAGAGGTTGGCGAGCCCAATAGACAAAATGGCGTGTGATTCGCCATTGAGAAACGTTGATCTAGCATAGATGATCCCACAAGAGCGATTGTTGGCTAGAGTCAGGTTCCACCAAATTGAAGTCTAAAGGTGGTCGTAGGCGTCCTCTTCCACTATAACTGGCTTATTCGAGTTGAGAAGGATCATCTAAAAGCTAAGGATTGAACCCAAGGCGGATCGAGGCAACTGGAGGCTGGAATCTCTCCACATAAGAAACTTTTTCTAAAACTTTTTCTTTTTATTTTCCTCATTTTAATTTTCGTAATTTATTCTTGTAATTTCAATTCGTTTTAAATTCTGTTTTTTTATTTTCCCAGATCAAACTTTTAATTCTATTATTTTTATTTTTTTCAGGAACGCAGGTTTTCTTGGGCATGATTCTGCCCAGGATTTTGAGAAACAAGCATTCGTATAATCCGGTCCCTGAGGATTTGACCCTACTTCCCCTTTACTATGTTTTTTTTACTATTTTACTGGGAATAGGATATTTTTGGTGCTTTCAACGACGCATCAAATTTTGGCGCCGTTGCCGGGGATCGGTAACGTACTAACCTTGTTTTTTGTTTTCTATGACCAGATCTGCTCCAGGCACTCTTGCGTTTGACTTAGAGATTGAAAAGACTGCAAAAGCTAATCGCAGGGAAACAAAGCCAAGGAAAAAGTAGTCAGCAGTGGTTGAGACTCAAAGTAATCCACCGCTAGAAATTATAATCGACTACGAAGCAGAGTCTAGGGTTAACAAAAACCCTACTCAAACATTTGAAAGTAAAGCAGAAGAAGTCGATTCACCTGAAGAGGTGCTTGAAACTAGGGTTAACGAAAACCCTAACTTAGCACCCCAACCAATGGCTCAAACAATTCGACAACTAGCCGAAGCTCCGACAGAACAACCGTCACTGTGCATCGCATATCCTACTATGGATACCAATTTTGAACTAAAATCAGGGTTAATTTAGTTGTTTTTAACTTTTCGAGGGTTACAAAATAAAAACCCCCATAAACATTTGAGGGAGTTTCATATGGTTTGTCTGAGTATGAAACCTCAAGGCGTAACTGAGGATCAAATTAAATTACGCACTTTCCCCTTTTCCTTAGCAGATTCAGGTAGGGAATGGTTATTTTATTTACCTCCTGGATCTATTACTACTTGGGCTGATTTATCTCGTTTATTTCACAACAGGTTTTTTCCAGCATCTAGAGTAGCTGAGCTAAGAAGAGAGATCATGGGAATAAGGCAAAAAGAAGCAGAGATTCTTTATGATTATTGGAGCAATTTAAGAAGTTGTGTACGAGCTGCCCACAACACGGTATTACAGAATAATCTCTCCTCCAATACTTCTACGAATGTTTAAAACCAATGGAGATGAATATGTAGATGCTGCTAGTGGAGGAGCGTTGGTCAACATGACTCATCAACAAGCAAGGGACTTAATCTCCACAATGGCTGCAAATTCTCAACAGTTCTGAGCTAATCCTGAATCGCCCAGAAGGGTTCACCAGCTAAGTAATTATTCCATAGAAGATAGACTTGATAGACTTACTAATATTGTGAGCTCTCTTGTTGCAGAAAAAGCTAAACCAGCTCGATTATGTAGAATATGTGCTACACTTGAGCATACAACTGATGCATGTCCCAGTTTGTATGATGTCTCTATGTCTCATTTAGATGCAGTGGGAAATTTCTCTGGCCCACCACAAAGGCGATACGACCCCTATGCTAATACCTACAACCCAGGGTGGAGGGACCATCCCAACATAAGTTATGGGGCCCATCCACGAAATAACCAGCCATACCAAAACCAATTTTCGTAACAGCCGCAAGGTTCAGGTAATTCTCTAGAAACCATGCTCAATAAGTTAGTAGCTAATGTTCTTGATTTTCAACAGCAAATCCAACAGGAAACTCTTAATTTCCAAAGAGAAATGAAGGATTTTCAACAGAAAACTGAGGCGTCTATAAGAGAATTAACCATATCAGTTGAGAAATTGAACTCTTAAGAGAAGCTGCCGTTACAAACAGAACCGAATCCAAGACAACACGCAAATGCAGTAACGTTGCGAAGTGGGAAGGTACTGGAATCAATTCCTTACAGGAATCTTGGCCAAAAAATTACCCAGGAAAAACCCAAGAAAGACGAATAGGTCTGACCGAAACCTCCATTTCCAGAACGATTCAACCAGTGTCGAAAAGGTAAGGAGGACAAGGAAATCCTTGAAACATTTAGGAATGTCGAGATCAACATTCCGCTGTTGGATGCCATCAAGCAAATACCGAGGTATGCTAAATTTCTTAAAGAGCTTTGCACCAACAAGCGAAAATTAACAGGTAATGAAAGGGTGAATGTTGGTGAAAATGTCTCCGCAGTGTTACAACGAAAAATGCTGGCAAAATGTAAAGATAGGGCATGTTTGCAATACCATGCAAAATAGGTCATTTGGGAATTAAAAAGGCTATGTGTGATCTAGGAGCCTCCATAAATGTAATGCCATATTCTATTTATGAATCACTTAATACAGGTTTTTTGACAAAAACAGGTGTTAGCATTCAATTGGCAGACAGGTCCGCTGTGCATCCTGAAGGAGTCCTTGAGGACGTATTAGTCAAAGTCAATAGACTTATCTTCCCTGCAGACTTTTATGTGATAAAAATGGAGGAGGATAACGCTCCCCGGTCTTCAGACATCTTGTTGGGGCGACCTTTCCTTAGTACCGCAAATACTAAGATTGACGTACGAAGCAGAACCCTCACGATGGAGTTTGATAGGGAGATCGTGAAGTTTAACGTTTATGGCACAATTAGCCAACCAAGTGAAGTCTTGGATGTAAACCGTGTCGACATTATTAACTCATCAATAGAAAAAACTTTTGAGTCATCTTATAGAGATAAATCTAAAATGATGTTTGATGATTTTGAATCTGTTAATAAATTATTGGCTCCTATGGATACTAAACTTCTACCTTCTATTGTGCAGGCATCAGATCCGAAATTAAAATCACTTCTCGAGCATCTCAAATTTACATTTTTGGAAAATTATAAGACTATTGCCGACTTAAAAAGGATTAATCCCTTGGAAAAAAATATGAAACCAATGAAAAAGGCGCAAGGACGATTAAACCCAAATATGGTGGATGTGATAAAAAATGAAAATTTCCAAGCTCACACGATTAAAAAGATTTATTTTGAGCCACCGTAGACCCATTTAAGTCGTCGAGCTAATGACATTAAACAAGTGCTAGTTGGGAGGCAACCCAATCTTTTTTTTTTCTTTTATTATTATTTATTTTCATTTTATTTATTTTCATTTTTTTTCTCTTTCTTTTCTTTTTCTCTTTCTTTTATTTTGTTTAAATATTAATAAATTTCTCTTCTTTGATTAGGTCAAAAGGAGCAAAAATACTTAGAAAAGGGAGAAAAGTCAGAAAAAAGGAACCAAACAGCCCTATCCATGGTACCAAACAGCCTCTGCTCCAGATACTATTCCAACCCGGAATGACATATCCCTGTAGCCAAACTACCCTATTCTTACAGCCAACCATCCTTATCCCCACACCCAAACATCCCCTTTCAGCCAAATAAAACCCCAAAACCTAATTTTTTTCCCAAATTTCCTTCCCCAGCTCCATTACCACCGAAAACTCACCCCTCTCCACCAACCACCACCGTTCATCATTTGCAATGGTGCAAACCTGAAGCCGCGCCGTTGCCGAGCCTCCCTTCACCGTCAACTCGCGCCGTCATCGCCTCTCATTCCCTATCATCGTCGCGACATTTGACCTCCCCTTCCTCCTCTTCTCCCACGACACAAGCCACCGAGCCCTCTACAATCTACAGTAGCTACACGGGGAGTTTTTCTAAACTTTTCTACCTATTTATTTCTTTTGCGTCCACATTGAGGACAATGTGTTTTAAGTAGGAGGAGATACTTTTCGTATTACTGTTGTCTTTTGATGTCATTTGTGCTTGCTGCTTGAGGCTCTATTCTGTTCATTTTTTCTAAGAATATTCTGTCACTTTTCATGCCCAAGAATTTGACCACAACTTGCCACTGTTTGACCTACATGCATGATTCTTGGCTACTGAGTTAGTTATGATTCTGTCTGTTTGATTTTATCTCCATTGTTTTATTTTTATTAGGATAAAAATAATTATGATTAATAAGTTAGCTCTATCTTGTTTTTCGTAAAATTGATCAAGTTTAATATCAAGTGGACACTTAATACATTTGCATGCCTAAATTATGTTCATGTCTATTAGGTGGTTACTAAAACTTATTTTTCGACACTTGATTATTTCTCTTAGGTCCTCTTAAAATTAAAATTTTGTGTAAATTTTGTTTAATAAATGTTTCCAAGGTTATGAGTGCAGCTTAGAACGTGACTGACTGAGTAACCGGGGTAGGGTGCTTAGGTTTTCATTCTACTTCGCGTCAAAAGGTTGTGTGACGTGATGGGTAAAACTCCACTAATCGAAAATAAATAATTTTTAGGAGTATGTTGGGCTGAGTAACCGGGGTGAGGTGCTTGGGTTGTCATCTCTCTTCGCGTCAAAAGGTTCAATATATTCCTAAGTAAATAAATTTTTATAATTAAAAAAAGAAAAAAACAAAACAAAACAAAACAAAAATAGTACTAATAAAATTGCAGTTGAGGACTTAAGGATGAAATAAATAGAGTGTCTTAGTAGGTTTGGTAATTTACCAAAATAGCATGAAACAATTCAAGACAATTTTAATTTTTGTGTGTGTTAATTAGAATTTTTTTTCTGTTTTACTTAAAGCTAGCTTAGAAGTTCTCTTTATTTTTCATATGCATTTTTGACTAATTTTTATAAAATTTTGGAATAGAATTTCTTTCAAGATCTAATTTTCACAGTGGATAGGAACCATACTTGAGGGCAAGCATGGGCTAAGTAGGGGGAATTTGATAATACTCTAGAAGGTCATATTTTTATGTGCTAATTGCATGTTTATTTTGAGTATGATTCTACCAATTTGGGTTATTTATGATCTTTTATCTTGTAGGGACTAAATTAGAGACAAAAACGAAATTAAGGGCCAAAAGCGTGAATTTAGAGAAAAATTGGCCAATGCGCGACATAGGGAAAAGTTGATGCCAAAAGTGTAAGTATGGAGGACATAAGGGTTGAAATGCAAAAAGAAGAGTTTTTATTCTATTAGACTCTATTTTGATAATATTAGGATAATTAATATTAAGATAATTATCAAGGATTATTTAATTTAGGATTTATTTTATTTATCTTTGATTACTTGTAATTATCTTTAGGAATTTAAGTAGGACTAGTCTATCTATCTTAGCACTATAAATAGGGGATGGAGTGACTTAGTTTGGTGGTTCATCTTTTTCTGTAACACTCTCCCCATAAGTCTTTGTTCTTTCATATTTCTTTTTAATAAAACCTCAATTTATATATCTATTTTCTTTTTCACCACAATCATGAGCCACTAAAACCAATCTAGCCACTAAAACCCATCTAGCCAAAGGTTGCCGAAAATCCCCAAAAAGGGTTCTTGAGGTTTAGAATCCGTACTTAGCCTTCTCAACAAGGTATTCATCGTTTCTCTGCACTATGGACCTGACGCTTCCGTCCATGTCCCTTAAGAAGTAATCTTTTCAACGTTTGCAAGGAATGACCGCTTTGTATATTTTGAGAAGGTTGTACAGTCGGTTCGTTAGCTTATTGCATCAGAGGTTGGCTAGCCCAAGAGACAAAATAGCGTGGGATTCGCCATTGAGAAACGTTGATCTAGCATAGATGATCCCACAAGAGCGATTGTTAGCTAGAGTCAGGTTCCACCAAATTGAAGTCTAAATCCTTGGAGCTGGTGGTCGTAGGCGTCCTCTTCCACTATAACTGGTTTATTCGAGTTGAGAAGGATCATCTAAAAGCCAAGGATTGAACCCAAGGCAGATCGAGGCAACTGAAGGCTAGAATCTCTCCACATAAGAAACTTTCTCTAAAACTCTTTTTTTTTTTATTTTCCTCATTTTAATTTTCATAATTTATTCTCGTAATTTCAATTCGTTTTAAATTCTATTTTTTTATTTTCCCAGAACAAAATTTTAATTTTGTTATTTTTATTTTTTTCAGGAACGTAGGTTTTCTTGGGCACGATTTTGTCCAGGATTTCAAGAAACAAGCATTCGTATAATCCGGTCCCTGAGGATTCGACCCTACTTCTCCTTTACTGTGTTTTTTACTATTTTACTGGGAATAGAATATTTTTGGTACTTTCAACAACGCATCAAAATAGAGAGAGATTCAATTATAGTGGTTTTATATAATTTTATAATTTTTTATATAATTAATATTTTAAAGATTCAATTGTTATATTTCATAATTCATTGATATAGATAATGTTTAAATATATTCGTTATATAAACATATTAGTTATATTTAAATTTTAAATTAATGTAAATAGATGTGTATTTAAATAAAAAGTTTTTTTTGACTCGTGAGGGATAATTTAATTTGTCGAAAAGAAATTTCTGCACTTTCCATTTCGAAAGAGATTCTTGGAGAACTTCACTTGTAAAATATCATTATATTTTCACACAAAGAAATCACGTGCGAGTGTAGGAACCTCAAACACGTATTTTACACCACAGAATCAAAGACGTACCAATATTGCTTTCGGCGTTCATTTCTTTTGCTATCAAGTGCCTGTCTTCACACAAAATCCTTAAACCAATTTTAGATTTCTCTTCCTCTGGCCTATAAGAGGACACCCTAGCTAGCAATCAGCCTTCAATTAAGCACACAGAGACGCTTTAACAGAAGAGAAGAAAAAGCAAAATGGAACACAAGCAGCTCAAAGGGCACGTGATACTTCTGCCATACCCAAGCCAAGGCCACATCAACCCTCTTCTCCAATTTGCTAAACGTTTAGCCTCTAAAGGTGTCAAGGCAACACTAGCCACCACCCATTACACAGTGAATTCCATATGTGCAGTTCACATTGGGGTCGAACCTATATCTGATGGATTCGATGAAGGTGGCTTTTCACAAGCTGGAAATGTAGACTTTTACCTTAAGTCATTCAAGGAAGAAGGGTCCCGATCGCTGTCGCAACTCATCCAAAAGTTTAAAGACTCTAGCACCCCTGTTACCTGTGTGGTGTATGACTCGTTTCTGCCATGGGCTCTTGATGTGGCAAAGCAGCAAGGGATTTATGGAGCTTCTTTCTTTACCAACTCTGCCGCTGTGTGTAGCATCTTTTCTCGCATCCATCATGGCCGGCTTGCTCTGCCGCTGACCCCTGAAAGCAAACCCTTAATGTTACCAGGACTTCCTCCATTGAATTTCCGTGACCTGCCCACTTTTCTTCGGTTTCCAGATAGCTACCCTGCTTACTTGGCCATGAAATTGAGTCAGTATTCGAATTTGAATGAAGCTGATTGGGTTTTGGATAACACCTTTGAAGACTTGGAAGGAAAGGTATGTTTAGATCAGTATTAGTACTAGCCATCTCCGGCAAGCCAGAAATTTATTTTCTGACGGGCTAAAGTTAAACTATAGATTTTATGAGAGATAAAACGTCATTGTATTAGTTTATAATTTTGCTGTTTTTATAACGACTAAATTACAATTTTATTATTTTTGGGAGCTAAAGTGTAAATTTACCATATAGAGGTGTTAAAGGGAATTTCCCATTTTATGTCCCCTGCCTGTCCCTTTGGTGTTACCCTTTCGGAACATAAGTAGAATTACCATCATCATGATACTGCCAGTCCAACAATCATATTACCATTGGTCAAAGTTTAATTGATTTCATTTTCATTATTTTTTCACAGTTTTTTAAATATGCACTGATATTTTTAGTTATATGTTATTGTAGGAAGCAAAAGGCGTGTCAGAGCTCTGGCAAGCGAAGTTGATTGGGCCTATGGTACCATCTGCTTTCCTAGATGAAAGGATCAAAGGTGACAGAGGTTACGGTTCAAGTTTATGGAAGCCACTTAGCGAAGAGTGCATGGAATGGCTAGAAACAAAGCCATCTCAATCCGTTGTCTATATTTCATTTGGAAGCATGGTTTCATTAACAGAGGAAGAAACGGAAGAGATTGCTCGCGGCTTAGAGGAAAGCAATTTCAATTACCTGTGGATCGTCAGAGAGACGGAACAGAAAAAACTGCCCAAATGGTTCCTAGAATCAAATAAAGAAAAGGGCATGGTGGTGACATGGTGCAACCAACTAGAAATGCTGGCACATCCAGCCGTAGGCTGCTTTGTGACACATTGTGGGTGGAACTCAACCCTTGAAGGGCTAAGCCTTGGCGTGCCAATGGTGGGTGTGCCCAAATGGGCTGATCAATTGACGGATGCCAAGTTTGTGGAGGAGATTTGGGGGATTGGAGTGAGGGCCAAAGAGGATGAGGAGGGAGTTGTGAGGCGAGAGGAACTGATTAAGTGCTTGAAGGAAGTAATGGAAGGGGAGAGAGGCAAAGAGATCAAGAGTAACGCTAACAAATGGAAGGAATTGGCTAAGAAAGCAATCAGTGAAGGTGGGAGCTCTGATGAGTGTATTAATAAGTTCGTCCAACATCTGATGGCCACGGTCGAACAAATTAATTGAAGTTGCTCCACTTTTGAAGAATTATTGACTTCAAATTTGTGGGTGCATTGGATTATTTATGGGTTAGTCCTTTCAATTTCTAGCATCATTCTAGTTGATATGCGAGACTACTGATTTTTTTCTTTTTTAAGAATTTGGGAGTTGGGTTATTACTGTTTGAATCCAAACTTCCCTGTCTTGCAATTAAATAAAGAGATTGTTAGGCTGTTGATTAATTATTTAAAGAAGCATTAATTTTAAATTTATCTTCTACTTTTTTCTTTATACAATTTTTGACAAACTGCATTTTAGTCCCAACATTTTAGGGATGTTTTAAAAATTGGATTGGTGGTTAAACAGGTTATATAACTAGTTCGTGGGTGTTATCGGTTAGAATAAAAAATATTAAAAATAAAAAAGTTGAAAAATTTCGGTTCAATCGATATTTTAATTAGTTCAAAGCCACTTTTTGAATAGTATCTCTGTTCGATTTTTTATCTAATCGATTAGTCCGATTCAATTCAAACAACACTGCATTTTAATAAATGGAATTAAATATATTCTATTCGGTATTATCAAGTTAATTTTGATATATCTAACAGATTAATTTAGCCAAATCAACCACTTTAATTAAAAAAAAAATTATCTATAAAAACAATTATGAAATTCTTATATACTTTTTTTATAACATATCACTTCTAAATTTATTTAAATTTTTAAGTCTTTGAAGACTTTACAACTAATTTTTAATTACAAGGTTAAGTACCATTAATTCATATCTTAGTCTAGCACTCCTAGAAAATCTAAATCAAACTTTTTTACATAAACTCTCTTAATCTCTAAAAAGTCTTCGAACACTGTATGCCATATCAAAGCTTTGTCCCATTCTTTAATAGTACCGATAACTTCTATAACCTTCTGCTAGTAATTCTCAACACAATCGTATGAAGTACCTGTAAATTTTATGTATGCGTTTGTTTTTGAAATTATTTAAATATAGAGAATTCAAACTTAAAATCTCTATGTAAATCAAGATTTGAGCCGTAACTTCTTATCACTACAAGTTGGAATTCTCTTGTAACTAATAAGTCTCCCTTTTCTTGGCTCCGGTCTTATTGTAGTGAATTAGAACCACAATTTGAAGTTTAAGAGACTCCACGTGGAAAACCATCCAAGAAAAAACAAACTTAGTGGATCGCTTGATTAACATCATGTCATGTCAAACATCTTTTAAAAAATAAGGGAAATATTTAAACATATAAACGAGTGTGCATTTTGTAAGACAAATTTCTTTGAAAAACATAATATGTGACAATAGCATGTGCCAAGCTGAAAACCTTAATGGATTCCACGAATATTTAGTTGCTTTTTTTTCTTCTTTTTACTTAGTGACTCCTATTTCTGCCTTTCTTTATTTTTTCAATTAAAATTAAGCGTATGCTTTCCACTTTACGCTTAAAAAACTTAGAAAAGTTTGATCAAATTAACGGGTAATTTATCAATAAATACTTTTTTTTTAAATTACGGAAATAGATCTATTATTCAATTATATATTGAAATGGGTCATTTTTCTCGAAAGCGCGTCTACGTCAGCGCGATGTAAAGATATGTGGCAGGAAAACACGTCCTTGGGGAGCGTTTTTTGCCACATCAACAGAAAACGCTTCCTTGAGCGCGCACTTTGCTGATGTGGCAAAAACGCTCCCCCAAGAACGCGTAAAAAACTATTCTCGAAAATAAAAAGATCATTTTGTAAGTTTTTATAATTCGATAGCTAAAAAATATAGTTAAATGACTACTAATGTAATTTAATCTAGATATAAAATAAGAAAAATAATTATTATATTTTATGCATGTAATAGTCCATTATTGCCCGAGCTTAAACAAATAATAAAATAATAAAAAAATAAAACCCAAATGTCTAATTACAGTCCATTTATAGGTGTCGTAACCATTTTTTGGAAAACAACAAGGGGTTCGACTTTGGGTTTTAAAAATGAAAAAAGGGAGTCGCCACCAATCCCTTTTTATTGAGGTGTGATCGGGTCACCTCAGAAAGCGGTTATTTTAATAAGCAGTTTGATTTATCAAAACAACGATTTTGGTCTACGAAATCCAAAAAGCGAGTTCGAAGTCGGTTACGCACGAGGAAGGGTTAGCACCCTCGATACGCCCAAAATTGGTACCAAAATGATTAATTAGTGTCTTAATGTCGGAAGTTTGAAAAGGTTTTTGAAATACGGATCCCTTAAAAGGTATTAGGATATTTGAGGTTTCTTTGTTCCGAGAGGGTACAAACATCCCATCCAGCACGTTAGTACATGATATTCTAAACCTTCGTAATCAAAGCTATCTCATGATTTTACGAAGTTTATCAAAAGGATGTTTAGTGATTTAGTCAAACGGAAAATCGCAACCCAGCACGTTAGGGCACTATTCCCCGAATTCTTAAATACAAAACATTGCCTTTATTTTAAAACCTTTAAATGGAGTGTAACAATTTTACAAAATGACTCGTATCGGATCAAATCAAGAAAAGGCTCGAGTCAAAACTTGAGATTTCTTTGTCCCGAAAAGATATAAACATCACATCCAGCTCGTTAGGACACAATGTTTTAATCTCTCGTAATCAAAGTCGTCTCGTGATTTGCGAAACTTCGTAAAAGGGATGTTAAGTAATTTAGTTAAACGAAAAATTGCAACCCAGCATGTTAGGGCACTATTTTCGAATTCCTAAATACGAAACATCACCTTTATTCTAAAACCTTAATATGATAATTTTACGAAATGTATTTTGTTTAACGATGAACATGTGTAAAAAGACTACTAATAATGATGATGACAATATCGAATAATAGTAATAGCAATACTAATGAAAATAGGATAATGATAATAATGATAATTAAACAATAAAATAGTAAAGTATAAAATAATGTGAGAATAATGATATGAGCGATAGCGAAATGAGAATGAAAATAATATATTAATACTAAAGATAATAATAACAATGTTATAATAATAATAATAATAATAATAATAATAATAATAATAATAATAATAATAATAATAATAATAATAATTGAATAATAACAATGAAAATATAAGTAACACTAATAATATGTAATGTATAAATAGTAACGAGAAATAAAACGAAAGATGAAATGATAATAATAATAGTAGTAATAGTAATGATAATAGATAATAAATAATAATGGTAAAGAAATAATAGTGACAAGAATAATATTGATCAATAATACTAAATAAGCAGTAGTAATAATAGATAATAGTAAAATAAATAATAATATAATAATAATAGTATTAATAATAAAATAATAATAATGGTAAATAATAATAAAAATAATAATAGCAATAAGTTTTAGCTAAGTTAAAAATAGTGAAACAATAAAAATAGGACTAAATTAAATTAAAAAGCAAAATTTCGGCGCGAAAGGACTGGAGGGACCAAAGGGGTAATTTTTCCATAAGTTAAAACGCAGCGTCTGAGGGAGGGACTGAATCGCAAACCGCATGAAATTGCTGGGCCAATATTGCAATAACTAAAGATTTGATTTTAAAAACACAAAAATGCGGAAGGGCCATTAGCGCAATTTCCCCTTTGGTTAAAAAACACGCGGATCCTAAGGCGGGTCGGGTCGGTCGGATCGGGTCAAGGCCAAAACGACGTCGTTTTGGGGTTAAAGGCTAGCCCCCAAAACGGCGTCGTTTCAGGGGGCTATATAAGGCCCAAAATCTGAAAAAATTCATTTAAACATCAATTTAAAAAATTTCTTCTTCTTTTTTTCTCCATGAGAAGGGGAATCCGTGAGTGGGCAGCAGACACCGTCGTCTGCGCCCATTATTCCGACCACCGCCTACGATTGGTAGAAAAAAGGTAAAAAATTTTATTTTTTAAGTTTTTTCCTTTTTAGACTATTATTTATATATACATATATGCGTGTGTATATCAAAAAAAAGAAAAGCGGAAAGTTCGAAAACGCAAAAATTTACCTTTCCCTCGGCCTTTGTTTTCAGTAGGTTTTATATTTTTTCTCTGCACTTTTGGATCTCTGTATTTGAGTTTAAAATTTCACGAATTTGTTTCTACTTTGCTTTGAATCTGTTTTTTGGTATTGATTGAATCTGTTTCTTTTCAAATGATTGCGAAAAAAAAAAGGTCCTTTTTACAAATCTATTAATCGGCTTTTATAGCCTTTTTAAATTGCTTGCTGTCGTTTCCCATTTAATGTTTGCAGGCGCTTGGGCGGTGGCGAGGCCGGTGCTGTAGGTGGCCTCGGCAGGGGTCAGAGCAAGTGGTGCTGGCAAGGTCAGAAGCTAGGGGCGGCACACCTAGGGGGCTAGGATTTCTTGGAAGAGTTTGGGATAGTGGGCTAGGGTTTATTTAGTTTTGGGTCTGGTTTTGGGCCAGTTTCATGGGTTAAGTGGGTTTAAGGTTAATTGGGTTTGGGCTGGGCAAAATGGGTTTGTACAGCTGCCCCTCTTTGCTCATTGTCGTGTAACGGCAATAGAGCAAATACATAAGAAAGAACCATTTTGCCCGATCTCGGTGGGCTTTAACTTCTTTTGGTGCTCTTTTCTTCAGGTAGCCCTATTCAGTCCATCGCATCTTGTTGTTTTGATCCACTCTATCGCTGCAACTTCAAAGGTATAGGATTTTCGTTTTTAATCCGCTCACTGAGATTTGCTCCTGCAACATCAGGAATCGCCAAGTCTGCTATCCTCAATCTGATCCCTACAAACTCAGGGACCACTAGACTGATGTCTTTGACCTGCTTCCCGCAACTTCAGGAATGTCAAATCCGCTATCTTCAATCTGATCCCTACAAACTCAGGGATCACCAGACTGATGTCTTCGATCTGTTTCCTGCAACTTTAGGAAGGTCAAATCTTGCTATTTTCAATCTGATCCTTGCAAACTCAGGGATCACTAGACTGATGTCTTTGATCTGCTTCCTACAACTTCAGGAATGTCAAATCCGCTATCTTCAATCTGATCCCTGCAAACTCAGGGAACACCAGACTGATATCTTCGATCTACTTCCTGTAACTTCCGGAAGGTCAAATATGCTATCTTCAATCTGATCCCTACAAACTCGGGGATCACCAGACTGAATCTTCGATCTGCTTCTTGCAACTTCAGGAAGGTCGAATTTGCTTTCTTCAATCTGATCCCTACAAACTCGGGGATCACCAGACTAAATCTTCGATCTGCTTCCTGCAACTTCAAGAAGGTCAAATCTGCTTTCTTCAATCTGATCCTTGCAAACTCAAGGATCACTAGACTGAATCTTCAATCTGCTTCCTGCAACTTCAGGAAGGTCAAATCTGCTTTCTTCAATCTGTTCCCTGCAAACTCGGGGATCACTAGACTGATGTCTTCGATCTACTTCCTGCAACTTTAGGAAGGTTAAATCTGCTATCTTCAATCTGATCTCTGCAAACTCGGGGATCACCAGACTGAATTTTTGATTTCTAACTTGCTCCATTGTGGCTTCAGGATAAGAATTCAGGGAGAAAAGATTCGTAGTCTCTATTTTCTCTATTGAAATAAGGGTTGATCCTCATTATTAACTCAGGGAGGCGGGATTTGTAATCTCAACCTACTCCACGAAAACTTTGAGGAAATAAGAATTCAGGGAGAAGAGATTTGTAATCTCCATCTTCTCTACTGAAACTCCAGAGAATTAAGGATGTAACCTCATTGTTAACTCAGGGAGACGGGATTTGTAATCTCAACCTACTCTACGGGAACTTCGATGAAATAAGAATTCAGGGAGAAGAGATTTGTAATCTCCATCTTCTCTTACTGAAACTTCAAAGGAATAATGATTGATTCTCATTGTTAACTCAGGGAGATGGGATTTGTAATCTCAACCTACTCCATGGGAACTTCGAGGAAATGAGAATTCAGGGAGAAGAGATTCGTAATCTCTATCTTCTCTACCGAAACTTCAAAGAAATAAGGATTTATCCTCATTGTTAACTTAGGGAGACGAGATTTGTAATCTCAACCTACTCCACGGGAACTTTGAGAAAATAAGAATTCAGGGAGAAGAGATTTGTAATCTCCATATTCTCTACTGAAACTTCAAAGAAATAAGAATTTATCCTCATTGTTAACTCAAGGAGACGGGATTTGTAATCTCGACCTACTCCACAAGAACTTCGAGGAAATAAGAATTCAGAACTTCCCAATTTGCTTCCTTACTATCTTCAAGAAGACTTCAATCTTCAGTCTGCTCCACTACCATCTTCTAGGGAACAAAACCTGAACTTTTTAATTTGCTTCCTTACTATCTTCAAGAAGACTTCAATCTCCAGTCTGCTCCACTATCATCTCGAGGGAACAAAATCTGAACTTCAATATCGCTACACCGTTCTTTGAGGAACCTGTCCTGTAGAATTAATTTTATGTACTTATGCTTATGCAAATGATGAGGATGCTATGATCAGAATGACTCAAAGCCTCCTAACTACATGTGTTATGGATGACACTTTCATGAATGCAGAATGTCATGTGAATAGGTTTTTTTTTTTTTTACAATGATTAGTATGCAATGATCAGAATGAATCGAATGCCCCTAACTAAATGAAAAGGGATGACCTTTGCATGAATGATGATTAGGATGCAATGATCAAAATGAGTCGAATGCTCCTAACTAAGCGTGCTTTGAATGATGAATGCAAAATGAAATGATCCCTTTTTAAATGCTTGGGGTCGTCATCGCTCGTAGTTTATTAAGGTTCTATCACTGATGCGTTATCATGCTTTCTCGTTCAGCCAGTATCTTTGATAGAAAACCCAAAAAACGATCATATTCTGCTCAACAAGCTTGCCCATTGTGATTTGAGTCCCTTCCTTGTACCTTACGGGATATAAAGATTGTACCTCTCACGCAACTTCGGAGAATAACATTTGGTTTCTTCTATCCATCCCGCTATAACTCGAGGTGCGAGGTCAATTTGATCTGTTACACCATTCACGGTGTAATGGCCGATTAATGTAGGCTCGATATGTGCATAAATGCAGAGTATCATTTTTCTTTTCTCGAGAATGATCCCTTTGTACTACTGGGTTGACATTGCTCGTTATCTATCAAGATCGTATTACCGGTGAAATGTATTATCTTACAAGATCCAAAGAGATAATCATCTTTCTCCAATATTTCCAAACCTTGAGCTGAGTGAGTTCTAAACAATAGTCCTGTTTCAGGTCCTTGTATTATTCAGAAGCTTCCAGAGTAATATGCAAAACTCCTTTTATGAAAGTATTATTAGTCCACTAATCATTATTTCAATGCAAAATGCCTGAAAAAGATTGTAACAATAGACAGAAAGGAAACTGATTGGGAGCATAGCTCGAAACAAACAAGTTAATCAAAGCTAGCAAATGCAGTTAAGAAGGAAATTTATCGGTGGTTTTTGGAAAGGAATAAAATAACCTCAAGTAACAAAAATGGGTAAAATGGAAACTAAGTACCCCAGATATCGCGACTTGAGCTTCTGTTCCAACTTCTTGAGGACCATTTTGAGCTTAATATGTGTTTAGGGGATCCAGTACTTTGTCGATGCCCTAAGACGTAACATACTTCTTCGAGTGTAGCAAGACTATCTTGTATGCCCTACTTTCGATCAAAATTTTGAGTCGCCCTTCTCGTGTTTTCAACTCAAATACCCTTTGGTCTTAAAGCGCCCTTTTCGGGTTTCGCTTAGCCTCTTCTTTTCTTTTTCTTTTTCTTTTCGTGTTTTTCATTTTTGTGTTTTTTTGTGTTTTTTGTGTTTTTTGGGAAAACTTTTTATTGAATCTGAAACTCATCATCTATCTTGGTTAACACTCATGTCCTTATCATCTATCTTGGTTAACATTCATGTTCTTTGGAGTTCTTTTGGATAAGAAGAATCTTCTTCCTCTTCCGAAATTCTCTTGAGCGAACCTTTTGTCATATAAGGCATTTACTTTTCTTTGGAGTTCAATTTTGGATCCAAGCTTGAGAAGAATCTTATCTTCTCTTCATAAAATTTTGGATAAGAAGAATCTCTCTAATCTTGGTCCTCTTCCGAAATTCTCTTGGCGAACCTTTTGTCATAAGCCCGTGTCCGTTTTTGGTACATTTGACCAATCTTGAGTACTTTCAATCAAGCTTCTTTGGAGGCATTCGCTTCATCTAATTCAATCCAAGCTTGAGAAAAGGAATCTTATCTTCCAACAATTGTTTCCTTTCATAAACCAATGGAAAAGATGCCCGACAAAAGTCCCGCCAACATTCCGAGAATTTAAAGGGTAAATGGTAACTTCTCTATGCCAACCTTCACAAGTCTCGACCATTTTTTCAAAAAATCTTGAATGTTTTTTTTTTGATTTTTTGATGACCACGACTTTGTAATTTTGGCATATGGATCGACCTTCACCCTCTCGGTGAGGTAACCAACGACCATGAATATGAATCAATGTTGGCTAAAAGCTTTTGAGGAGGCGGCTTGTTAACATCCATGCTTCATATAGGGAAAATGGAGAAGGCACGGTCTTCCTCGATTTGGCATTTATGGCATAACGGATGCAATTTCCTTTCTTGGTGAACCAATAGCCCGAGCCTCTTGATTAGCTAGGTCATTTGTAAAACATGGGTTCTTTAAACCCCAACCTTAACAGCATACCCATGTTTTAGTAGTTTGGCATGCCTTGATATGATCGTGTGAAAACATCTTGAATTCCTGAAAATAACTCAACGATGCCTTGCCTTATTCCTACGAAGAGCTACACTTCCATCTTCATCTCTTTCGTTAGTTCATAGCGTCTGCTGACACTTCATAAGGTAGGATCTACCATTGGGGAAGTAAGTTGCAATCTTTGTAATCTTCAAAGCCCTTAGATCCCTCTAGATACATATCTCACTAAAAAGGGGGTCAGTAACAGCGTCGCTCATGTCATTGATATCTGGGGGCCCATTGTAGGTAGAAAATCCAAAGAATAAATGATCCTAAGGATGATTATTCGTATGATATGGTCATAAGTGAAAAATATTCAGTATGAAATGTAAAAAATGAAAATATTTACTTAGAATGATGCATTTTATTGAAATAAAAATTCTGGACACAAGTCTACTTCTCAAAAGAAATCTTATTGCTTCCAGGCTTGAAGCAACAAGTGTGTTTTACACATTACTCTAGATTAGCTTTAAAAATACATTTCTCTTCCACAGTCTCATTGTTCAAAACACTCCCAAGTACATAAAGGCAGATGCTCAGAAAACTTTTATTCCTCGGTTCTCTTCGGGTATACAATTGCTCCGTCATCGAACTTCACAATACCCATGTTGATGAGATTTTTCACCAATTTCTTGAAAGTAAGGCAATTTTCTATCGAATGGCCTGTGATCCCCGCGTGGTACTCACACTGAGTGTTTGGGTCATACCATTTTGGGTATGGAGGTTGCATCGGTTTTGGATATTGGGGGGACACAACGTGTGCATCAAATAAACTTTGATACAACTCCTTATACGTCATAGGGATTGACGTAAATTGGAGTTTTTCAATGTTTTTCCTTGTGCGAGATTCTTTTCTTGATGAACCTTGATACTCAGTAGTCATCATTTTTGGCTGATTAACGGTAATTAACTTTAGGTCCCCCATGTTTGTATTGTTCACCTTGTCATCCTTTTTTCTAGGAGCAAGCCTTCTAGTGGTTTCCCCTGCTTCAATCTTGCCGCATCTGATCGTATGTTCGATCATTTCCCCTGCCATTACCATGTCGGCGAAGCTTTTAGTGGTACTCCCTATCATATGGGTTATGAAAGGAGCCTTCAGGGTGTTGATGAAGAGCATGGTAGTTTTTTTTTTCTAAGAGGGGTGGTTGGACCTGCATGGCGACCTCCCTCTACCTTTGCGCGTATTGTCTGAAACTCTCATTTTGTCTTTTTTCCATGCTTTGCAAAGTAATTCTATCCGGTGCCATGTCCGTGACATGATTGTATTGATTCATAAAGGCTTGGGCTAGGTCTCTCCAAGAACTAATTTTGGTACGGCTCAACTGATTCTACCATTTAGATGCTGCTCCTGCCAGACTGTCCTGGAAGCAATGAATTAGCAACTGGTCATTGTTAACGTACCCAGTCATTCTCCGGCAAAACATAGTTATGTGAGCCTTGGGGCAAGTAGTCCCATTGTATTTTTCAAATTCAGGTATTTTGAACTTTGGAGAAAGTACCAAGTCCGGGACCAAACTTAAGTCCTTAGCGTCTACCCCGTAACGATGGTCAGCCGTTTCTATTTTTTAAACCTTTCTTCTAGCCACTTGCAACGATTCTCAAGTTGCTTTGACAAATCTATTTTTGCCTTGTCCATTTCTGCTAGTTCATCAAAATCGGGGACCACAGGGTTAGCCGGACTTTCCCCTAGGTTAGTACCCGAACCAGTCGGGAGGTGGGCTGGTATCGCGGTACCAACCTGATATTGAGGTCTAATAGTAACAGGCGTCCTTTGGGGATGCACCTCCGGTGGCTCTTGGGTATTAGGCGGGGTAAAACCCGGAGGGTAAACAGGGTCGTCATTATCGTTTCCCAAACTAGTAGCAACGCCCTTTCCTTTCTCACGTTCATTGGCCAACAACTGCGCCAACTGATTCATCATGTTACTCTGAGATTCCGCATCCGCTCCATCATGTCTGTTGTATCTTGATTAATCGTTCTTGCATCCGCTCTCGTATTTCCTTTTGCACTTGTTCTAGTCTTTCCATTCTTTGATCCATGATTTCTAGGTTATTGAAATAACTTCACCTAATTAGGGTCTTTCTACAAATTTTAATGCATGTGATATGATGCAATGCAAATGCATGAAATGCAATGCAAATGCATGGAAGGAATGCAAAAAGAAAGAGAGGCGTTGATTATGAATTCAATTCCACTAGAAGAACTTTTCTAGAAAATACATTTCTTTACATAAAACGGATTGCATATACGGCTTTATCCTCATAGTCCAGGTGAAAACGCCAATCCTCTTCTTCGTATCCGGATGTCATGGTCGTGCCCCGTGAACTTTCTCAATGGATACCTTTTCTAGCTCCTTGTTGCTTGGTCTAGGCCGTACCTCTTCGCTCACTTATCTTTCGCGATGTTTATAAGCTTCTTTTAGAAAATAGATACATGATGACTCTCGAATAATCTTTTTCGGCTTGAATCCTCGGGCAAAGTCTTATATTCTTCTGTGGGTTATCAGTCCTCTCTCGTTGTTTACCTGGACTATGTTTGAACGACCGTATTATAATCCACTTTATCAAGTAACACATTTCCTTATGATAAACTCTTCTATTTAACAATCGAATATGAATCAATACCTCTTTTCTAAGATGATGCGGTGTGATGCAATGCAATGCAATCACAATCAAAACAAAACACGTTAGCACAAGAGAAATAAACAAAATAGAGTACCTCTCCAGGTGACCACGAGGGGTTTAACATAGTTCTATAAGGTGGGCTCTTAGGGTTCACTACATGTGGTTTGGTTCTAAGGTAAGGGTACCCGAACTAGTAGATTCCTCGATCCTCACCCATTATAGGCTCATATAGACCGAGTTCAGTTCAGGGGAATACATTTCCCTATGGCTACACGGAGATGAAAATCTCACGAAGACATAGATACGGATGTATCCCGAAAGCGATCCACTATCCTGCACGGAGGTAAAGACCTCACGAAGGAGTAGTTTCTCACTCCCACTTAAAGGTGCGACCACAATGGTCATGCAATGCAATGCCGAAATTAAAACAACATGCAATAAAAGGATCGTAATTCTCAAATCTAACTTTCAAATTTTCGAAAAAGGACAGAAAATAATCAATTTATGGCTTGACTTTCTAAATCAGTCCCCAGTGGAGTCGCCAAGCTGTCGTAACCATTCTTTTGGAAAACAACAAGGGGTTCGAATTTGGGTTTTAAAAATAAAAAATGGGAGTCGCCACCAATCCCTTTTTATTGAGGTGTGATCGGGTCACCTCGTAAATCGGTTGTTTTTAATAAATAGTTTGATTTATCAAAACAACGATTTTGGTCTATGAAATCCAAAAAATGAGTTCGGAAGTCGGTTACGCATGAGGAAGGGTTAGCACCCTCGATACGCCCAAAATTGGTACCAAAATGATTAATTAGTGTCTTAATGTCGGAAGTTTGAAAAGGTTTTTGAAATGCGGATCCCTTAAAAGGTATTAGGATATTTGAGATTTCTTTGTTCCGAGAGGGTACAAACATCACATCCAACACGTTAGGACATGATATTCTAAACCTTCGTAATCAAACCTATCTCATGATTTTACGAAGTTTATCAAAAGGATGTTTAGTGATTTAGTCAAACGAAAAATCGCAACCCAGCACGTTAGGGCACTATTCCCCGAATTCCTAAATACAAAACATTGCCTTTATTTTAAAACCTTTAAATGGAGTGTAGCAATTTTACAAAATGACTCGTATCGGATCAAATCAAGAGAGGGCTCGAGTCAAAACTTGAGATTTCTTTGTCCCGAAAAGATATAAACATCACATCCAGCTCGTTAGGACACAATGTTTTAATCTCTCGTAATCAAAGTCATCTCGTGATTTGCGAAACTTCGTAAAAGGGATGTTAAGTAATTTAGTTAAACGGAAAATCGCAACCCAGCACGTTAGGGCACTATTTTTCGAATTCCTAAATACGAAACATCACCTTTATTCTAAAACCTTAATATGATGATTTTACGAAATGTATTTTGTTTAACGATGAACATGTGTAAAAAGACTACTAATAATGATGATGGCAATATCGAATAATAGTAATAACAATACTAATGAAAAGAGGATAATGATAATAATGATAATTAAACAATAAAATAGTAAAGTATAAAATAAGGTGAGAATAATGATATGAGCGATAGCGAAATGAGAATGAAAATAATATATTAATACTAAAGATGATGATAATAATAATAATAATAATAATAATAATAATAATAATAATAATAATAATAATAATAAATGAATAATAACAATGAAAATATAAGTAACACTAATAATATGTAATGTATAAATAGTAACGAGAAATAAAACGAAAGATGAAATGATAATAATAATAATAGTAGTAATAGTAATGGTAATAGATAATAAATAATAATGGTAAAGAAATAATAGTGACAAGAATAATATTGATCCATAATACTAAATAAACAGTAGTAATAATAGATAAAAGTAAAATAAATAATAATATAATAATAATAGTATTAATAATAAAATAATAATAATGGTAAATAATAATAAAATAATAATAATAGCAATAAGTTTTAGCTAAGTTAAAAATAGTGAAACAATAAAAATAGGACTAAATTAAATTAAAAAGCAAAATTTCGGGGCAAATTTGAAATAAAAGAAAGATTAGGGGCCTATTTACGCGTGCGAAAAGGACTGGAGGGACCAAAGGGGCAATTTTTCCATAAGTTAAAACGCAGTATTCGAGGAGGGATGAATCGCAAATCGCATGAAATTCTTTGGGCCAATATTGCAATAACTAAAGATTTGATTTTAAAACAAAAAATGCGGAAGGGCCATTAGCGCAATTTCCCTTTGGTTAAAAATCACGCGGATCCCGAGGCGGTCGAATTGGTCGGATCGGGTCAAGGCCAAAACGACGTCGTTTTGGGGTTAAAACTAGCCCCAAAACGACGTCGTTTTAGGGGCTATATAAGGCCCAAAACCTCGAAAAAATTCATTTACATCAATTTAAAAAAATTTCTTCTTCTTTTTTCTCTCTGCAGAAGGGGGAATCCGGCGAGTGGGCCGCCGTACACCGTCGTCGGCGCCGGCGCTCCGGCCACCGCCCACGGTGGCCGAAAAAGGTAAAAAATTTTATTTTTTTATGTTTTTTTCCCTTTTTTAGACTATTATTTATATATACATATATGCGTGTGTATATCAAAAAAAAGGAAAGCCAGAAAGTTCGAAAACGCAAAAATTTACCTTTCCCTCGGCCTTTGTTTTCAGTAGGTTTTATATTTTTTCTCTGCACTTTCGAATCTCTGTATTTGAGTTTAAAATTTCACGAATCTGTTTCTACTTTGCTTTGAATCTGTTTTTTGGTCTTGATTGAATCTGTTTCTTTTCAAATGATTGCGAAAAAAAAGGGTCCTTTTTACAAATCTATTAATCGGCTTTTATAGCCTTTTCAAATTGCTTGCTGTCGTTTCCCATTTAATGTTTGCAGGCGCTTGGGCGGTGGCAAGGGTGGTGCTGTAGGTGGCCTCGGCAGGGGTCAGAGCAAGTGGTGCTGGCAAGGTCAGAAGCTAGGGGCGGCACACCTAGGGGGCTAGGGTTTCTTGGAAGAGTTTGGGATAGTGGGCTAGGGTTTGTTTAGTTTTGGGTCTGGTTTTGGGCTAGTTTCATGGGTTAAGTGGGTTTAAGGTTAATTGGGTTTAGGCTGGCCAAAATGGGTTTGTACAATAGGCTCGAATTACACCCAAGCCCAAATTATACCCTCAGACCTAAAACAGACTACCCAAAACTAAAAACTAAGCCCCAGACCAAACTCACGCGGCCCAAAAGTGCCCAAAACCTAAACAGAAACAGAGACCTAGGGTTTTTGAAACACTAGGCACCGCAAGCCCCAACACCAGCCCCTCGGTCACGCCACAATCAGCGCACAGATAGTGTTCCACCGCCATGGTTCTCGTCATTCACCTACAAACAAGGAAAGGAAATAGGCAGTAGCAGCGGATTGTGATTTTGCATTTATTTATTTTATTTTGGGTTATAAATAACCCTAAGGCAATCTGTAAGAACACACATATACACGCATACATATAGAGAAATAAAAATACGAAAACTTGATAGCAGAGGTGATTTTCTCAGTTATTTCATTTTGTTTTTTTTTTTCTTTTCGATCTATGCATTTTTTTATATGTAAATGTACTGTTAAAAAAATGAAGAAAAGGGGTTCACCTCTTTATTTGCGCTGAAAAATGGAGTCTTTGATTTTATGACCGCCGTGTATGGTGGCGCGTGCGGTGGCGCGCGGTGGTAGGTCGGATCGAAGTCCTGGCTGAATGCCAAAGGACAGAGAGATTTTTTTTTAACTCAGTTTGTTTTTTTTTTCTGAAGTGGTTCTAAATGATTTTTAAAAACAAAAAATTTAGATTTTATAAGGCCATCATACGACGCCGTTTTAGGATTAGCCATTAACTCCCAAAACGACGTCGCTTTAAGGCTAGACCCTCGCGTTGACCCGATACCTGGGTAGGATCCGCATGTTTTCATAAAAGGGGAATTTGCCTCTTTAGTCCCTCCATAATTTTATGCTTTGTAATTTCATCCAATTCAATTTTTTTTAATTCCACCCTCAAAGTTTGCTTTTGCTCCAATTTAGTCCCTCGGGTTCTTTAAGGGATATTATCAGAACGGCATCGTTTAGGAGATAAGACATAATTGCCTAATTGGTCCTTACGGTGTGACGCACGTTCTGATCTGATCCTTTTATATTTTATTTTTATTTATATTCAATCCCTATTTCTTTGCTTATTTTTAAACCCTTTTTAATTTTATTTTATTTTTAAATTATTTTAACATTATATTAAATTATTTTATTTTATAAAAATTTTGTATTTTTTATATTTGTATAGTGTATATCAATTTATTAATAATATAAAGTTTTTATGTATTGTTTATTCTAAATACATATTATTTTATATATATTTATTATTTATATTAGGTTATTTTATTAATATTATTTATACATTATTTTAAAATTTGCACATTAGTTATTATATTACATTTTTATTTTATATATTATACATTATTATATTATATTTTATATATAACTTTTAAATTATTTTATCCTTAATATTGTATATAATTTTGTATAATGTATATTGTTTATATTATTTATTCTTAAATATGTAGTTTTATGCATATATGTATTAGATTATTATATTATAAATATATTTTTATTTATATATCATTATTTAAAATGTGTTTTACTTATTTTCTCATGAATATATATATTATTTTATGCCATATCATTTTTTATATATATGTTTTTTTTTGCAATATCTATTATTACATATTACTCATTCTATGTTGATTATTTTATTTTACATTTAATTTTGCATGTAAAGTTAAATGTTTATTTAGTATTTTTTATCTTTCATTATTTTGCCTTTATATCTTATATTTGTTTGTCCATGCTCTTTTATTTGTTTATGATTCTTATGTTTTCTTTAGTATAATTATTCTATTATTTGTATCATTTGTTATTTCATATTATTCTTTCTTTAATTATCTATATTAGTAATAATTGTTAATACGATTTGTAGTTATGGAATTGCTATTTGGTATGTATGTTGTAACGTACTTGTCAAAACCATTTTTTAGGTGTTTAAAAAAAAGGGGATTGACTTTAAAAATATAGAGTCACCACCAGTCCTTTTTGTTTAGGTGTGATCGGGTCACCTATAAAATAAATTTTGGTCTACGAATTTCAAGAAAAAAAGGGGTTCGGGAGTCGGTTACGTATGAGGAAGGATTAGCACCCTCGCAACGCCCAAAATTGGTACCAAATTGAGTAATTGATGTCCTAATGTCGAAAAGTTTGAAATGATTTTGAAATTCTATTCTCTTTTTTTTATAGCTTTAAATAGCTTGATTGAATATTGAGATTCCCTTGTTCCGAGGGAATAGAGTATCACATCTAGCACGATTGGATACGACAATCTGAGTCATCGAATACAAGATCATCCCCAAAATTCTCCAAGCACATGTATTGAAAATTTGAAAGGGTATTTGATTATTTGGACAAACAAAAAACCACAACCCAGCACGATTGGCCACGATTTCTTCGAATTTCCAAACGCACAAATATTACCTTATTTTGAAAATATAGACAAAATTTGAAAGGATATTCGCTTATTTGGTCAAACAAAAAACCATACCCAGCACGATTAGGCACGATTTCTTCGAATTTCCAAATGCACAAATATTACCTTATTTTTAAAATATGAACAAAATTAGAAAGGATATTCGTTTATTTGGTCAAACAAAAAATCACACCAGCACGATTGGGCACGATTTTTTTGAATTTCCAAACGCACGAATATTACCTTGTTTTGAAAATATGGACAAAATTTAAAAGGATATTCGTTTATTTGGTCAAACAAAAAACCACACCCAGCACGATTGGACACGATTTCTTCGAATTTCGAAATGCACGAATATTACCTTATTTTGAAACTTTAAGTAAAAATGATTTTAAAGCTCGAATAATGTTGAAACGTGATGTTTTTAAGTGAATACAATGTGATGGCATAATAACATACAATATGGAGCAATTATTTACAAGTGAAATACAATGCTATTGAATAGCAAATAGCAAATAAATATAAAATGGAAATTAAAACACATAATGGCAATAATTATCAAACATTAGATCAATGATAAGGAAAATTAATTAACATACATACATCAACAATATTAAGAAATCAATGGAATAATTCTAATACTAATTATACATATATGTATGTATGAACATATATATATATATATATATGTATTTATGTAAATGCTAATAACATGCAAGAGTATTCGAGTTGAATATTATGCAATTCTTTAAAACAAGAAACATAAAAATATTTGAAGCTAAACATTTATATAATAAACAAAAAATATATACAAGTGGGTGCATAAAACAAATTAAAATATTGAAAAATCTACTTAAAATAATTTTGTTAAAACAAGCATATAATAATAAAATATAAACTAAAAAAAATACTTAATTGAAACAAGACTAAAATTAACAAGTTATATTATAAAAATAATTTTAAACAGATTTAGGGACTGAATTAATATGCGCGTAAACAGTTAGGGACCAAAATAGAAAGAAATCCAATTCCCAAAACGTAGCATTTTAACGTGGATTAATCTGAATAACGTGCAAACTGTAGGGAAAAAATAAAGAACAAAAGAAATGCAAACAGGGCTTAATCATACATCAGCGCAAAATGAAAGGACCAAATACGCAATTATACCCTCGGAGACTAAAATGAGTGGATCTTGGCTGCATTCGGGGCGGGTCACTGGGTATAGACCAATACGATCTCGTTTAAAGGCTATTGTCATGAGCCTAAACAGCACCGTTTTGCTAACAGACTTAAAAGATGAATTTAAACAACCCAAAGCCTATCTAAGCCCCTCTAATACAGAACCCTAAATCTCTCTTTTTATTTTCGTTCCCCGCCGCAGAGAGTAAAGGGAAGATCCGACCACTTCGGCGCCACGGTAATAGGTGATTAGTGGCCAATTTAAGCCTCCACCGACTGCTCTTTCAAATCTAACCCTAATACTTCGCGTTCACTGTAACATCCTTAAACCGGGGTCTCTGCATTTTTGCATGTTTGCATGTGTTAATTTGTTTGTTGTGCTAGTTTAGGGTGTTTTGGGGTCCTGGCATGAGCTTGGGGTAGGCCTGAGCCATAATAAAAAACTTTGTTTTGGGTAATTGGAAGGGGGAGCCAAGGGAGTTAGGTGTTAAGAGATGTTATTGGAGTGATTTGCCACAAGAAGCGCCTTGGAAAAGTGGCAAGGAGGCGCCATCAAGGCACGGTGAGGGACGCCACAAGGAGCCGAGAGGGCCACGGTTCGAAAGGTGAATCTCTCCTTGTGCATTTATTTTTGACGCTAGGTGCAATGAGGAGATGTGCTCAGGAAGGACTCTGTTGGATGGGTGTTGAAGGAGTCAACACATTTGAATTGGAAGGAGAGGAGTGAATGTAGGAGCTTGACTCATTCAAACAAATTGAATGAGTGGAAGAGATGAATTTGGGGAGAAAGGAGGGGGACGGCTTAGAGGTTGAAGGGAGTGGGAGTGTGTAGCCGAATTTGGTAGTGGCTAAGGGGTGTTGGAGTTTTAGGTTTGAGTGTGGAGAGGTGTGCCGATATTAAGGTGGCTTTGAGTAGAATTTTTGGCATTTAGGTAGGTGCACTCATCGGTTTTGTTTTCTTTTTCTTTCAATCTCTCTTTTTTGAAGCACTACAATTTCTCTCCTCTTTTCTCACATTTTGCAATTGCTGAAACCCCTATTGGTTCTTTGCCCTTCTTCTTCTTTTCTTCTCCTCTCAACAAGCTGTAACCAAAGCTATTCTACTTTCTTTTCTTCATTTTGAACCTAAGCCGAGAGCATCATTCCACTTCTCTTCCAATTTCTTTTCTTCTTCTAGGTTCTCATTGTGTCGAAACATCAAGAGCTTCTCTCTTTTTCTCTCATCTTGTGCAAGCCGAAATCATCACCCTCCCTCTCTATTAACATCTTTTCTTTCTCTCCTCCTGAAGCCATAGCCGAACCTCTCCTACTCTCTTCTCTCCATTTTCTTTTCTCAAGCAGAATCACCACTTTTTCTTTCATTCCCTTTCATCTTGTTATTCTCTTCTTTTCACAACTTCTTGTTAGCCAAAACTACCTTTCCATTTCATCATTTTTGGTTCAAGATCGAAGCTTTGTTAATATCCGTTTTGGTAAGTTCCTTCTTTAGCCTAATCATTCTCAATTCCATATTCTTGTTTTATCTCTTGGACTCTCTTTGTGCGATTTTTACATCTCTTTTCCTTGATTTGCTGAATTCCTTCATTTTTGTGATAAGGCCGAATCATTCTAGGTGCCAAGGGATCTTTTGCGTTAAGGTAAGGGGGCGTTTCCTTGTATTTGCGTTATCTCTTTCGAGATTTCTGGTTCAAGCCGAAAGGCTATTTGCTTATTAGTGATATATGCGTGGCCGAATATAGGAAGGTGTAACGCAAACGGTTGGATTCCTGGGTTGTGCTTAGTTCGTGGTTTAAATCTCAATCTTCTGGATTTGTTAATCTAGGTAAGGGATCTACTCTCTCGGGTTAATTCTTGATTCATAGTTATTCTCTGTGTTAACCTGATTTAGTGACCAAAGGTTTTATGGACCCTAAGGCTAACCAAACAGTAGGAGGGGTCAGACCTAAGACCCCAGCCCCTAAATTTAAAAAGAGGGCCATGTCTGCGGTTTGTGATTGGCCACCTGGGTGTGGGCGAACACCTGAGCAACGCAGTAGTCAAATAGTGGTGGCTTCGAATAACGACAGTACCGACGTAGTGTACGTCATTTTACGAGTAATTAGGTGTGTAACTCTTACACACTTCATTAGTTAATTTGCTAGTTATGTTTACTGTTAAAAGCTGAAATAGCTATTGACAACGGTGTGTTACCCTTGTGGGTATGAGCGTGGACTCTTTGTGGGTATGAGCGTGGACTCCGGGTAAGTCCCCTGTGGATTGGCTATCAATAAATGCTGTTATATTATTTTATGCTATGCTATGTGATATTTGCATTACAAACATGTTAATATGCCACGGAAAATGTATTCATGATGATGGGTATGTTGAGAGGAGGGGGAAGGATGATCTAGACTGTCACCAGTGGCTTTGACCACACAGTGGGTTGGCCCCACTTTTCTTATTATTTGTGACTAGACTCAGTGGTTTTGACCACCAGTGGTTTTGACCACATGGATATTATTTGTGACTACGGTCACCAGTGGTTTTGACCACACATGGATTATTGTGACTCGTCCTAGTGGTTTGGTACCACAGTGGGTAAGCCCCACATGTTGATTACGGGATTGTCATCAGTGGTTTTGACCACACGGTGGGTTGGCCCCACCATATGATTTGTGACTACAGTCACCAGTGGTTTTGACCACACTTATATGATTTGCGACTACGGTCACCAGTGGTTTTGACCACCAGTGGTTTTGACCACACGGGGTAGACACAGGAGTTCGGTTGGTTAGGTTGGGTTTGCATGATTTGCATATGGACATATGAAATGTGTAAGTGCCTTATTATTATCGGGATGGGGATTTATACATTGAGTATCGGTGACTCACTCCTTCCCTTACATTTTGCAGATGAGGCATAGATCGCGGATATGGAGCCGGGGTGGACTCGAGGTGGCCATGCACTATGTTTTTGGGTTTTATTTCAATTACTATTTTGGGTTAATTTACTTTTAAATCTGGTTTTGGATTTGTAATAAGGCCGCAAAATTTTATTATTTCGGGTTTTTGATTAGCTGCTTTAAGTTTTATCATACTGTGCCTAAGTTAAATAACATAGCATGTTCTAATAACCTGTAAAATCAATGTTTTCAAAAATTATACAACTTATCGGGTTTTCTTTTTCAAACTTTACCATCGGGTAATACTAAACAAATGAAGTCAACAAACTAACTCAGACTTTCTCCAAACCAAGTTTTCGTTATGTTCAGATACAAAATGGCTTTCAACTTTATTATGCTAAACTCGCTCGAGTTTTCATAAAACCGAACGACTTTCCAAAACTAGAAATGACAAACGATCTTCTCAAGGGAGTTTTCTTTCAAACCCAAAACAACAAAAATGTTTTCGAGAACAATTTTTCACAAAAGTAAACCAGCAACTTGTTTTCTACAAAATATTTTACACTCAGTAACAAACTGAATTCGGTCGTGGTGTGTTGACCGGGTTTGGGGTGTTATAATTTTGGTATCAGAGCGAGGTTCAAAAGCTCGACTGTGGGCCTGAGGCCCAAAAATGTTTTAAAAATGGGTTATGAAAGGTTTTTGTGGGAAAGGTACGGTTGGAAAAGCATGGCACCGAGTCTCCGGCACCGATCCGCCCAGGTAAGTACCCCTATTTGTTGTTAATATATTTGTAATGATGATGTTATGACTAGTAGTAATAGGGAATTACTTTAGAGGCTTAAACCGTAGAATTGTGTGAACTTACGAAAATAATCCCCGTATTAAACTATTCATAAGACTGTGCTTTAATAACAATGGAATAAGTCTAACGCATAAAACTGTTAAATCAAATCAATTCGTATCGGCAATCATGAGTGCACGAGGACGTGGGCATAATATACGTGGATGAGGTAGGGGTAGGACGATAGTGTCAGAACCGGTAGGGTCTAGACATGGGTTGGAGAACGAGGTACCACCGCCGCCAGTTGTGGGCGCAGAATTTCAAGATTAGACGGCTAATGATGACGCAGTGTCACAAGCGATGCTGCGGGTTTTAGAAAGAGTCGCGGGTGCAGGCATCAGAACGGGGGTCGAAAATCTGTGTCCGAACGACTCCGGGCTAATGGCGCAGAGGTATTCAGAGGTGTATCTGGTGTGGCTCCTAGTACAACGGAATATTGGCTAGAGGCGACAGAACGTATCATGAACGACCTGGATTTTACGGCTGAGGAGAAGCTGAGGGGTATAGTATCTCTTCTCCGAGATGAGTCATATCAGTGGTGGCTCACAGTTAGGGATAGAGCAATAGCCGACGACATCACTTGGGATTTCTTTAGGGCAGCCTATCAGAGGAAATACGTTGGGGCTAGTTATATCGATGCGCAGCGTAAGGTTTTCCTGAATTTGGTTCAGGAAAATAAGTCAGTATCGGAGTATGAGGCAGAATTTCTTCGGTTAAGTCGGTATGCACGGGGTATTGTGGGCACGGAACATGAGCGCTGTGTCAGATTTGAAGATGGGTTGAGAGATGAGCTGTGAATGTTGATTACTCCATAGTAGGAGAGAGAATTTACAGTCTTAGTAAAGAAGGCCAAAGTTGCTGAGGAAGTGAAACTATCAGTGAGACAGAATCAAGATAAGGGTTGGAATAAGAAGAATTTCGGGTCATCCGGGTCTACCGGAAACCAGTAGAAAAGGGCTAGATATGGTGGGTCAATCAAGTGCGAGGCTCTTCTTGCTATTACTCGATGGTCGCCACGGTGTGCTCGGTGTGGAAAGTCTCACACGGGGGAATGTTGGACTGGAAACAGAGGGTGTTTTGAGTGTGGGTCAATGGGACACTGAGTGAGGGATTGTCCATAGAGGTCAGCTAGGTTTCAGTCGGGAATCAGGGTCGTACACAGTCCAGAAGGGATAGTCAGCAACCACAGAGGGGTCGCGGTTCGGCCAGGAGAGGTAACAGTTCTAGGCGAGGTCGCGGAGCACCGGGTAGAGGAACTGGGAGCACAGAGGCGAGACAACATGGGTTGGTCTACGCAGCGAGGCGTCGAGAGGAGGGCGACACACCGGACGTCATAACTGATATGTTCTTAATTTTTGGACTGTCTTATACTACTTTGATAGATGTTGGTTTGACATACTCGTATGTTGCCAGTAGTATAGTGGAAACTATGAACTTGCACTTTGAGATTACTTCTAGGGAGATGACAGTAATAAGCCCTCTAGGTCACTCTGTAGAAGTAAATAAACTGTATAGAGATGTACCCCTAGAACTTCAAGGGGTAGTGTTTTTGGCTGATCTGATGGAACTGCCATTCGGGGAGTTCGATCTGATTCTTAAGATGGATTGGCAAGTGAAGTTCCAGGCCAGTTTGGATTGCGCAGCTAAGCGCATGGTTTTGAGGACATTTGAAGGTGAAGAGGTAATAATGATAGGTAATAGAAGAGATTATCTATCTAATGTTGTGTCTGCTCTGAAGGCCGAGAAAATGGTGAGGAAGGGTTGTGAGGCGTTTATGGTGCATGTTTGTGCCTTAGAGGCCAAGGAATCAGTTGTGGGGAATGTACGAACGGTGAAGGAATTTGTCGATGTATTTTTAGAGGAACTTCTGGGTCTACCTCTGGACCGTAAAGTTGAGTTCGGTGTAGACCTGTTACCCGGAACTGCGCCAGTGTCTATTGCCCCATATAGGATGGCGCCGAAGGAATTGGTGGAACTGAAGGCACAGATTCAGGAATTGTTGGATCGGGGTTTCATCCGGCTGAGTGTATCACCTTGAGGAGCGCCTGTGCTCTTTGTTAAGAAGAAAGATGGTACAATGCGGATGTGTATAGACTATCGCCAGCTGAATAAGTTGACGATCAAGAACAAGTATCCGTTGCCCAGGATAGACGACTTGTTTGATCAACTTAAGGGTGCATCGATTTTCTCTAAGATAGATCTTAGGTCGGGGTATCATCAACTCAAAGTGAAGGAGGCTGATATCCATAAAATGGCATTTTGTACTAGTTATGGGCACTACGAGTTTTTGGTAATGCCGTTCGGGTTGACTAATATGCCGGTAGCGTTCATGGACATGATGAATCGGGTGTTTCAGCCGTACTTGGACCGGTTCGTTGTGGTGCTTATAGGCGACATTTTGTTGTACTCGAGATCGGAAGAAGAACATGATGAACATCTATGTGTGGTTTTATAGATCCTGAGGGAGAAGCAATTATTCGCAAAGTTTAGCAAATGTGAATTCTGGCTTAAGGAGGTAACTTTCTTGGGTCATGTAGTGTCAGCTGAGGGAATTAGAGTGGATCCTCAGAAGATTGAGGCGGTGTTAGATTGGAAGCCACCTAAGTCGGTAGCAGAAATTCAAAGTTTTCTGGGTTTGGCAGGATATTACAGAAGATTCGTGGAAGGGTTTTCTTTGATTACAGCACCGTTAACTAAGTTGTTGAGGAAAGGGGTTCCATTTGTATGGGCAGATAAGCAGCAGGAAAGTTTCGACAAGTTAAAGAAGATTCTGATAGAAGCTCCAGTTTTGATTCAGCCTGAAGCAGGGAAGGAATTTACTGTTTATTTTGATGCATTGCATACTAGTTTGGGGTGTGTGCTGATGCAAGAGGGGAAAGTGGTGGCTTATGCGTCTCGACAGTTGAGACCTCATGAAGGTAACTACCCGACACATGATCTGGAATTGGCTGCAGTGGTCTTCGCCCTGAGGATTTGGAGGCATTACTTGTATGGGGAGAAGTCGATAGTCTACACGGATCACAAGAGTCTGAAGTATCTCCTGACTCAGAAGGACTTGAATTTGAGGCAACGAAGGTGGATTGAGTTGTTAAAGGACTACGACTGCTCAATTGAATACCATCCGGGTAAGGCTAACGTAGTGGCTGACGGGCTGAGCCATAAGGTGGTAACAGATCTGAGAGCAATGTTTGCTCGTCTCAGTCTGTATGACGACGGGAGTCTATTGGCAGAATTGCAAGTAAAGCCAATGTGGGTGGATCAGGTTAAGGAGAGACAGCTAGTGGATGAGGTTGTGAGTGCTCGAAGGTTGCAAGTGCAGAATGGTGGTTTGAAGGGTTATAGCTTGAGCAGTGAGGGTGTGCTGTGTTTTTAAGGGAAAGTGTGTATGCCAAAGGATGTTGAGTTGAGACAGCGAATTCTTCAGAAAGCTCATAACAGCCCATATGCTATGCATCCTGAAGGTAGCAAGATATATCAGAATTTACAGGAATAGTTCTGGTGGCCGGGTTTGAAGAGAGAAGTAATAGAATTTGTGAGTAAGTGTCTGACATGCCAACAAGTCAAAGCTGAGCATCAGTTACCGTCAGGTCTGTTGCAGTCGGTGAAGATTTTGCAGTGGAAGTGGGAAAGGATTACGATAGATTTCATCACGGGGCTACCCCTTACGCCTAGCAAGAAGGATTTAGTCTGGATGATTGTCAATCGTCTAAAAAAGTCAGCCCATTTCATGCCAGTTCAGATTGATTATTCATTCCAAAGGTTGGCAAAGTTGTATGTAGCAGAGATAGTACGGTTACATGGGGTGTCGGTGTCGATTATTTCAGATAAGGATCCCAGATTCACGTCAAGGTTCTAGAAAGCTTTGCATTAGGCATTGGGTACGAGGTTGGATTTCAGCACGGCTTTTCATCCGCAGTCAGACGGACAGTCAGAGAGGGTAATTCAAATCTTAGAAGATATGTTAAGGGGCTGTGTTCTAGATTTCAGCGGGAGTTGGGAAGAATTTCTACCGCTGGCAGAATTCGTGTACAACAATAGTTACCAGGCAAGCACTAAGATGGCACCATATGAGGCACTGTATGGACGGAAGTGTCGTACCCCTACGTGTTGGACAGAACTGGGTGAACATCAAATGTTGGGTCCGGAGTTGGTTGCTGAAACAGAGGATAAGGTTAAGGTGATTCGGGCTCGTCTGAAAGAAGCATCGAATAGGCAGAAGTCTTATGCCGATCTTAAGCGTAGGGATATAGAGTTTGCAGTGGGTGACAAGGTCTTTCTGAAGGTATCACCGTGGAAGAAAGTGCTGAGATTTGGTCGGAAGGGCAAGCTAAGCCCTAGGTTTATTAGGCCGTATACGGTGTTGAAGCGAGTGGGACCGATAGCTTACCAGCTCGAGTTGCTGTCAGAGTTGAGTCAGATTCATGATATATTCCATGTCTCTATGCTTAGGCGCTATCGATCAGATCCGTCGCATATTGTGCAAGTGGGGGAAATTGAGGTGAGTTCGGACTTGTCTTTCGAGGAGGAACCAGTGCGGATTTTGCATCGGGATGTCAAAGTTCTGCGTAAGAAGTCAGTTCTTTTGGTGAAAGTATTATGGCGGAACCATGGTACGAAAGAGGCCACGTGGGAACCTGAGGATGTGATGCGGCACAATACCCTCAACTCTTTTGACCAGGTAATTTCGAGGCCAAAATTATTTTTAAGGAGGGTAGAACTGTAACATCTTTAAATCGGGGTCTCTGCATTTTTGCATGTGTGCATGTGTTAATATGTTTGTTGTGCTAGTTTAGGGTGTTTTGGGGTCCTGGCATGAGCTTAGGGTAGGCCTGATCGATAGCAAAAATTTTTGTTTTGGGTACTTGGAAGGGGGAGCCAAGGGAGTTAGGTGTTAAGAGATGTTATTAGAGTGATTTGACATAAGAAGTGCCTTGAAAAAGTGGCAAGGGAGGCGCTACTGAAGGCTCGGTGAGGTGACGCCACAAGGAGCTGAGAGGGCCTTGGTTCGAGCTGCAGGAATCTTTCATTGTGTATTTATTTTGGACGCTAGGTGCAAGGAGGAGATGTGCTCAGGAAGGACTCTGTTGGATGAGTGTTGAAGGAGTCAACACATATGAATTGGATGGAGAGGAGTGAATGTAGGAACTTGACTCATTCAAACAATTTGAATGAGTGAAAGAGAGGAATTTGTGGAGAAAGGAGGGGGCAGCTTAGAGGTTGAAGGGAGTGGGAGTGTGTAGCCGAATTTGGTAGTGGCTAAGGGGTGTTGGAGTTTCAGTTTTGAGTATGGAGAGGTGTGCCAATATTGAGGTGGCTTTGAGTAGAATATTTGGCATTTAGGTAGGCGCACTCATCAGTTTTGTTTTCTTTTTCTTTCAATCTCTCTTTTTGGAAGCACCACAATTTCTCTCCTCTTTTTCTCACCTTTTGCAATTGCCGAAACCCCTATTGGTTCTTTGCCCTTCTTCTTCTTTTCTTCTCCTCTCAATAAGCCGTAACCAAAGCTATTCTACTTTCTTTTCTTCATTTTGAACCTAAACCGAGAGCATCATTCCACTTCTCTTCCAATTTCTTTACTTCTTTTAGGTTCTCATTGTGACGAAAACACCAAGAGCTTCTCTCTTTTTCTCTTATTTTGTGCAAGCCAAAATCATCACCCTCCCTCTCTATTAACATCTTTTCTTTCTCTCCTCTTGAAGCCATAGCCGAACCTCTCCTACCCTCTTCTCTCTATTTTCTTTTCTCAAGCCAAATCACCACTTTTTCTTTCATTCCCTATCATCTTGTTATTCTTTTTTTTTCACAACTTCTTGTTAGCCGAAACTACCTTTCCACTTCATCATTTTTGGTTCGAGATCGAAGCTTTGTTAATATCCGTTTTGGTAAGTTCCTTCTTTAGCCGAATCATTCTCAATTCCATATTCTTGTTTTATCTCTTGGACTCACTTTGTGCGATTCTTACATCTCTTTTCCTTGATTTGTCAAATTCCTTCATTTTTGTGATAGGGTCGAATCATTCTAGGTGCCAAGGGATCTTTTGCGTTAAGGTAAGGGGGCGTTTCCTTGTATTTGTGTTATCTCTTTCGAGATTTCTGGTTCAAGTTGAAAGGCTATTTGCTTATTAGTGATATATGTGTGGCCGAATATAGGAAGGTGTGATGCAAGCGATTGGATTCCCGGGTTGTGATCAGTTCGTGGTTTAAATCTCAATCTTCTGGATTTGTTAATCTAGGTAAGGGATCTACTCTCTCGGGTTAATTCTTGATTCATAGTTATTCTCTATGTTAACCTGATTTAGTGACCAAAGGTTTTATGGTCCCTAAGGCTAACCAAACAGTAGGAGGGGTCAACCTAAGACCCTAGCCCCCAAATTCAAGAAGAGGGCCGTGCCTGCGGTTCGTGATTGGCCACCTGGGTGTGGGCGAACACCTGAGCAACGTAGTAGTCAAATAGTGGTGGTGTCGAATAACGGCAGTACCGACGTAGAGAGCGTCGTTTTACGAGTAATCATGTGTGTAACTCTTACACACTTCATTAGTTAATTTGCTAGTTATGTTTACTGTTAAAAGTCAAAATAGCTATTGACAACGGTGTGTTACCCTTGTGGGTATAAGCGTGGACTCCGGGTAAGTCCCCTGTGGATTGGCTATCAATAATTGCTGTTATATTATTTTATGCTATGCTATGTGATATTTGCATTACAAGCATGTTAATATGCCACAAAAAATGTGTTCATGATGATGGGTATGTTGAGAGGAGGGGGAACGATGATCTAGACTATCACCAGTAGTTTTGACCACACAGTGGGTTGGCCCCGCTTTTCTTATTATTTGTGACTAGTCTCAGTGGTTTTGACCACCAGTGGTTTTGACCACACGGATATTATTTGTGACTACGGTCACCAGTGGCTTTGACCACACATGGATTATTGTGACTCTTCCCAATGGGTTGGTACCACAATGGGTTGGCCCCATATGTTGATTACGGGATTGTCATCAGTGGTTTTGACCACACGGTGGGTTGGCCCCACTATATGATTTGTGACTACGGTCACCAGTGGTTTTGACCACACTTATATGATTTGTGACTACGGTCACTAGTGGTTTTGACCACCAGTGGTTTTGACCACACGGGGTAGACACAGGAGTTCGGTTGGTTAGGTTGGGTTTGCATGATTTGCATATTGACATATGGAATGTGTAAGTGCCTTATTATTATCGGGATGGGGATTTATACACTGAGTCTCAGTGACTCACTCCTTCCCTTACATGTTGCAGATGAGGCATAGATCATGGATGTGGAGCTGGGGTGGACTCGAGGTGGCCATGCACTATGTTTTCGGGTTTTATTTCAATTACTATTTTGGGTTAATTTACTTTTAAATCTAGTTTTGGATTTGTAATAAGGCCGCTAAATTTTATTATTTCGGGTTTTTGATTATCTGCTTTAAGTTTTATCATACTGTGCCTAAGTTAAAAAACATAGCATGTTCTAATAACCTGTAAAATCAATGTTTTCAAAAATTGTACAACTTATCGGGTTTTTTTTTCAAACTTTACCATCGGGTAATACTAAACAAATGAAGTCAACAAACTAACTCAGACTTTCTCCAAACCAAGTTTTCGTTATGTTCAGATACAAAATGGTTTTCAACTTTATTATGCTAAACTCGCTTGGGTTTTCATAAAACCAAGCGACTTT